>CM060358.1:133969132-138969132 GCA_030545235.1 Helianthus tuberosus
TATTTAACATGTGTAATATCAAGAATAATTCAAATTTTGTAATTATTTTGTTCTTCGAATACAATCAATCTTATCATTCAACCCGTGTAACACACGGGACTATAGACTAGTATGTATAGTATAGAAAAATACTAATTTTTTCTATTGACTCTTCATCTTGTTGTGTAGACAAGACGAAGGCTGGAAATAGCTTTGTTGACCGACACATTACGTGGCATTTTGAGTGTTCACACTACAGAGTTGTGAAATTCCACATTTTGTGGTATGATTGTTTTTTTCACCATTAGCATTAAGTTAAAATCCTCTCATATCTGGATTTGAATCCATAACCTCCAAGAGAAACTAAACATCTCACCTCCCTCTTAAACACTAGTCCAGTAGATTATTGATTTTGTGGTATAAATGTTATCAGCGTCAAATAAACAATACATCTCAACTTATAAGATTACAAAAATATTATATTTTTAATAATTAGCTTATATATTATTTTTGCATATTATGAATTTAAATTATTTTAATGTTAAGTATTATCTCTATAATTTTAAATTATAAGAATGTGAAAATTGTTTTCTTTTTCTCATTAGGTCTATTTCGTCATCACTTAGGCATGAGGGTGTGGGAGGGGCTTTATCAACGTCACGTTAACGCCACGACACACATGGGCTTTAAGGCCTCTCCCCTTAACTTAACTTGAAGGATGTGGGATAAAGCCCCTTCAAGCTATAGCTCCCCCCCCCCCCCCCCCCCCATTTAACCAATCCTTCCTCGTTCTTCGCAATTGCTGCTCGTTACCATGATGGAGCCAAGGCTATAGCGCCCGAGTTGAATTGCTGGGTGTGGGACGATGGCGCCGGGTGGCGCTATAGGGGCTGAGGTGGCCCTGGTGGCGCCTCCACACCCTCCGGCCTTAGTATAAACTTTTTTATTTACAACTCATATAGTTTAATTATTGTATTTTTTTTGTTTTACTTTAACCAAATTACTTTTATGTCACTAAATAGTTTTTTTAACGAACACGTTAATACCGTTTTATACATATTTTTAGGGGCAATTACATATATCCCCCTATAAACTTCATTAATTACATATATACCCAACCCAAAAAAAAACAATTACATAGGGTCAAGTTATTCTACAAAGGCTTCTTATTGTAAGAAGTGTAAGAAGGATTTATAGAGTGACAAGTGTCCAATAACCTAAAACTAAACCCACTACATCACCACCAAAAACCTAAACACCCACCCCCCCCCCCCCCCACCCAAAAACCTAAACCCCCCACCCCCCCACCCAAAAACCTAAACCCCCCACCCCCCCACCCCACCCCACCCCACCCCCACCCCACCCCCACCCCACCCCCCCCCCCCCGCAAAAAAAAAACAAAAAAAAAAACTATACCTCACCAAAAAAACCCTCAAAAAACCTAACCCCCCCCCCCCCCCCCAACCTCCACCCCCCAAAAACCTAAAAAAAAACCTAACCCCCCCCCCCCCCCCCCCCCACCCCCCAAAAACCTAAAAAAACCTAACCCCCCCCATCCCCCCACCCCCCAAAAACCTAAAAAAAAATATAAAAAAAACTAAACACCCACCCCCACCCCCACCACCACCCAAAAACCTAAACCCCCACCCCCCACCCCCTCGGCAAAAAAAAAAAAAAAAAAAAAAAAAAAAAAAAAAAAAAAAAAAAATTTTTTTTTTTTTTTTTTTTTTTTTTTTTGGGTGGGTGATGTGGGGGGTAGGGGGGGGGGGTGGGGGGGTTGGTGGTGGTTGATGTTTAAGTTTTTTTTTTTTTTTTTTTTTTTTTTTTTTTTTTTTTTTGTGTAGTGGGTTTTTTTAGGTTATTGGACACTTGTCACTCTATAAATCCTTCTTACACTTCTTACAATTAGGATCCTTTGTATTTGATCCTAATCCCAATTACATATATCCCCTTCCTTAAAACTCAAAATATTAAATTTACCCATTTTGCTTTATTTTATTGTAAATAAATTATAGAATTCCTATTTTACCCTTATCTTTTATAAACAAAACTCATAAATTTCTAGTGATCTCCGTCCAATGATTCATGTTCTTAATCATCATATCCTGCTTCCACAATAAACTTATAACTGTTCAATGGAACCTAGAGATAAAAGTTGACATGCAACTCCAACTGAAAAGATCAAAATCAAATTAATATCCCAATTAATACTCTGTTTTGATTCAAAACCTAAGAACCTTAACTGTAAACCCCCACATGAAAGTCTTCAAATTGAAGGTTCAAGAACACCTAAATTGAAATGAAAGAAACAATGCAATAGAGGAAATAACACACATGAAAATCAAAACCCATCTCGAGTTTTAATTAGAACACCATTCAAAAATCCTTCGATCCATGAAGAATCAAATAAAGTTTCAATTCTTTCCTCTTTTCCTTTTCTTCACTGAGAAAGTACTGATTGTCGACCTCTACTCATCGCCGGTTATCGTTGATTATTAATCTTCTCGTATCCAGTTCTTAGAACCTGGTTTGGGTTGGTGCTTCGCCAGTGGAGAATCTGGCAACGCCCTAGTCACCAGGGAGGAGTTATGTTCAAGCAGGAAGAAAAGTAGTAGGGTTTTTTTTTTATGTTGAGAGGGTATTTATGTCATTTCCCTAAGAAAGGGGAAATATGTAATTTAATTTTTAGATTGGGTAAATATGTAATTAAGGTTTTAAATAGGGGGATATATGTAATAATCCCTATTTTTTAACTATTTCTTTTCTTTGCTATAACGAGTGTGACGAATGTTTTATTAATTTAGTTTTTTTTAACGAACTCGCCGATACTCTTTTGAACATTTTGAACTTTTTTTGTTATAACGAGCGCACCAAAACCGATCGTGTTTCTATCGTTTTCTTTTTCGTTTACCTTTATTATTTACTATATTGTTTTACATTTTCTTATTATTTTGATGTTCAAAGCCGAGTTACGACGCAAATAACATAACCCACTTAGATATCAATTTATTTAATTTTACAAATTTATTTATCGGTTGTTATGATGTGCTATACGTTATGAATTCCAACCTCATCTTTGCGCAATGCGCGGATAACTACAACTCTAAATATTTTTAGCGATTTATTAGAAACTAATTCTAACGATTTTTCAGAAAGTTTGTATACAGAATTATATATTACCACATATAGATTTATTACCCTATATACTTAAAGCACAAAGTCGGTGCTTTTTTTCCATTTTGGTCCCTCTTTTGCTTACACTTTCACCCTTCTTCATCTATTTGTTTGTTTGCCTTGGTTCTTCCTGCAATCCTGCGTGGCTTATATGCCCTTTTTAGGTTCTCTTCTTCTTCTACGGTGGACAGCGGCGCCGTTGCAGTGCTCCGACGACACACCTCTTCCGGCGCGGTCACCACTATTTTCTACAGATCGAGAATCAACGACGATGATGGCTGGATTAGTTTTTTGCAGGCTAACCGTATCTCTGGGAGCTTCGACAAGTGACGACGATTAGGGGAAACAAATCGCTAGGGTTTGACAACCGCTACTCTGGTACCCTAGCGATGATGGGGACCGGTGGTGTTCTAACATAAGACGAACTAGGGTTTCGCCATGAATCCCTGGCAGCGACGATGGTGTTTCAAGGAAAATTCAGTGACGTCCTTGCTTTGTTCTCGAAGGTGACGTTTCTTGGCCAGAATGTATAAGAATCAAGTGCATGATGGCTTAAAACACAACTAAAAAGTTGATATGTCAATACCAAAACGCTATTATTCAATTTTCTAAAAATTCTTGACAAGGACTTCCTAATGGTTCTCTAGATCTGCAGTTGATTTATTTATTTATTTTTTGCATCGCAATCACGACTCAAATGAGGCCTGTTTATTTCTAATTTTGATTGGTTTTCTTTTTAGGAAACAATGAATTGATAAAGTGTGTTTTGCATTTTCTGGGAACAAAGAGTTTTTGATTAACTTTTGGTTGAACTTCATGCTTTCAATCGAATTTATTTGGAGAACATAATACAATGATTGATTTTATAAATAAGTATATAACCTAGATTTCAAAACTATATACATAATTCATACACACATCACGAATTCTCTAAAATCACTATTTCCATAAACCCTTTCTTTACCCTATAAATACGAAAACCAACAAATCAATTTGAAATCTGTTTATTCATTCATTAGGATATACCTGATTTGTTTCGATTGGCATGATTCATCGTTTACTGCGAGTGAATCAGAAGTCAAAAAGAAGAAAACATGGGGCACAGATCGAAGAAGAAGAAGCGTGTCGGAACAGGGTGGCGTAGGCCACCGTCCGATCACACTTCGATCGACCGCCGTTGGTGGCGAGCTTCTCTCCGATGAGCTTACGGCACTGTGAGTAATATATAATTAGGTTATGTAATGGTAATAATAGTTATAATAGTTTTGATAGTTGATACTACTGTTATAAGTTGTAACTTTATATGATTATTATCTGAATTTGGCACATAAAATTATATGATTACAAGTAGTGTTAGGTACTTAGGTTACCAGTGATACTTCCATTCACCATTGAGTTGTCCAACATTTGACTTTGAAATTGACATGATTGTGTGTAGTTGAACAAGAGTTACTGCTGCATATAAGAACCTTTTGCTGTATAAAAATTAAGTAAATAGTCATCATTTTGGATTGGAAAAATAACGAGTAAATTGTTAAATTGAGAAGCCAGATTTCATTAAGTGAGAATACTTTTCCGCCTTTCCAACAGTTGTTTTTATTCAACACATTGAACAGTCTCTTAATTTTATATGCAGTGATAATTTCGGCCAATAACAAGAATATGACATGGTTGGCGATCAAAGGAAGCGTTAGCAGCCTACTACATTTTGACATCAACTAAAAAATGGAACTAACAAAAAGGATATTAACAAAGGAAACAATGTTTGTACTAAAAGAATAACATAACAAAGACATTAATGTTAAAAAAAGTAAGCTATAATGCCAACGACTTTCCTTTATAAAAGCTAACAACATGTATTCATGTAATATGTCATGTTATCCGTTTGATGTTTGTGATGTGTCCGCGCCGCAACCCGCGCGGGTTCTAATTACTAGTTGTAGTTATTCATCACTACTACAATGACATAAATTATGTTAAACGATATAATATAGATAGGTTTTGATTTGATGTCTAGATGTGTTCATCGCTTTGGTGTAGTGGTTTGTATGCTAGGATTATAGGACTTGGGCGGCGGTTCAAGTTGTTGCCTTCTGTTATCTTCTGTTTTTTTATTTCGTTGGATAGGACACGCGCACCCTACTGTGGTTATTTGAACGCACTTGTTATTTTTTTTTGAAAGATCAACAAATTTTATTCATATAACTTCTGGTTTAACCATCTGTTAAAACAGAAGATCTCCCAGGAAACATTACACTAAATAATACAACTTCATAATCCCATACAAATTAAATCAAAGGTACACCAGTTCTCCCAGGTAAGAGATGACAGCTTTGCCCAACTCTTCAGCCATAGAAAACTAAATAATCTGACTTCTTCCTTCATTCTTGCCACGTTTATCTGCTTACCATTAAAAATTGCATCGTTGCGACTCTTCCAGATAACCCAAAGGGTAACCTGGGTGATCACATAAATCACTTGCTTCCACCTATTTGAACCTCTGTTTCTCTTGTGGATTTTTGCCAAATCAATTAGTTCTAGAATGAAGATGGGGTTTATTTTGCACCAACTTGAAACAAACTGCCAAACCTGATCCGTGACGCGACAAGAACCAAAAAGATGCAACGCTGTTTCCTCGACTTCATCACATAATATACAGCGGACATTAGGTAGCGATATATTCCTCCTTGCCAAGGCCATTCTGGTGGGTAACCTATCTTGAATAATCTTCCAAACCATAAAGTTTACCTTGATAGGGGTTTAAGTATTCCATTCGAACTCAAATCCGAGGTTCGTAAATTTGATGCTTTCAAATTTGTTCCTGATGCTCCTGACTGTAAACTGCCCATCGCCTTCCAGCATCCAACCCCACCGGTCTGACCCAGCCCCAAACCCAAATCCCAGGAACGCTGTCCTGAGGTAGTTTTGCTCCGAAACCTCGGCGTCGCTGCTAGGCAGTCTCACCCAATTGATACGCAGTTCTACGCGCCCCGACACCTCTGTTACTCTATCCACAATTAACACATTCTTGTTTCTTTCCAGGTTATACAAACTAGGGAATTTCTCACACAAGGGCTCCTCGAAAAGCCACTGTTCCTTCCAAAAGGACACATGTTTCTCCCTACCTGGGAAGGCCCGAAACATGGCTACCAAATCGATACCAATGTCTCCATAATCAAGAGATAAATTATAGATTTGTTTCCAGGGGCCCGACAAAGACAACTTACCGGGGACGAAGTTCCACGACCTCGAACTATTATGAATAGACCACACTACCCTCCACCACCAACTTCCCGCATCCGTCTTGAACCACCACCACCATTTGGATAACATAGCCAAGTTTGCCAATTGAAGTGGTCCAAACCCCATCCCCCTAGATCTTTTGGTGCCATTATGCTCTTGCACGAAACCCATTTCATTCTATTAATCTCCGTGGTCACCCCCAAAGGAATTCCCTACGTAATTTCTCCAACTTTTGAATTACTCCGATCGGTGTCTTATATAATGAAAAGTAATAGGTTGGAAGCGCGTTTAGGACTGAGCGAATCAACGTAATCCGCCCACCAAAAGAGAGTGTGTTCGCCTTCCACAATGAAAGTCTTTTTTTAACAATCTCTACAACCGGGTCCCAAATTCTGATCAAGTTCATATTCGCCCCCCTGATCGGTACATTTTAGGTACACTCTATTTGATACTAATTATTTAATAAAATGTATTGATCTTGTATAAAAATATATTGTTTTCACTTGTTTTATGATGATGTATATCTAATATGAAAATCAATATTCATAAACATATATGGGTTAAATTTACATAGTATGGCTAGACAATATATTTTTATTTTGAGGTATATTAATAAACTTTATACTAAATGGTGGTTCATGAAAGTAAAAGGAAACTAAAGTGTTTTGTGATTTCTTTTTGCAGTATCACCTCGATGGCATGAGTTGAATTAGTTAAGTCCATAATAAAATAATCAAAAAGCTAAATGGACATGTCTTGGACTTCACGAACGGGCTGAAGAAATCTCATAGGGCCCATAAAACTTTGGTGGAGACTTAGAAAAAAAACGGAGAATTGAGGGGACGGTTACGAAAAAGAACGGAACGGAAGGCACCCTTTGGCTGTGGTGGTTCTTGTGGAGTTGGACGAAAATCAAGAAAAAAAAAAGGAGTATTTTGTGTTGACGACTTTGAACGCGATGAACGGCTAGCCTCTTCGGATTCACCCCGGTGTAGATTGTTGTAAGATTTTCTAGGGTTTATGTATTTGTATTTTGCTTCAACTTTGTGACAAATTGTGTTTGATTTTTGAAACCATTGACAATAGTTTACATTTGTTTCGTATTCGTAAATTCTCGAACGATGTTAAAAGTTATGACTTTGCGAAATGGTTATGTGTAGTTATGCGTTGTCATGGTTAGGATTTACTTGTGTTGATTACAAAGTGCATTCTTGTCCGTTCTTCGGGACGTTGATAGTTATTGGCACCTAAGTCACGGTACACTAAATCCGCTAATCGTATGCAATTGAGTTGAATTAAAACATGTAGGAACCATAGGACTTACAATTACCGAAACCGGGTGTGATCCGTATTCAAAATTATTGTTTTCAATTAAGTAGTTTAGTTTACAAGTTTAGTTAATAAATCATTGTTTTCGATAACATCAATTTGTCGGTTCATTCCGATTTATTTAAAAAAAAAAACCAAACAAATAAATAAAAATAGCAATCTTCATAATCACATTGTACATTATTTGTAAATAGTCTAACTAGTCGAACAAGTCGTGCGATACTGACCACATGCTCTTCGTGGATTCGATACCCGACTTCCCCTAGCTACCTAGGTTTAATTGGGTTTTTGACTGATCGGGACGACACGATCACGTCAAAATGGCGCCATTGCCGGGGAGCTAGTGCGCTTAGTATTTCATTGCTTGTTCGATTTTAGTTTAGTTTTTCTTTCTTGTATTTTTGTGATTTTACTTTGGGTGGTCGAGCTTGTTTGTGCAGGTACATGTTTTGCAGGTACCATCTTTCAATATGAATTGGGTAGATGATGATCCGTGTGAGTGTTGCGGAAGCGGAGAGCACTATTTAGAGAATTGCTCTGTTTTCTACGAAAAAGTTCAAGCCAACAAGGAACGGGAAGACTACCTCAGCGGATTGTTTGATTATAGGAGGGCGGATTATGAAGATTTCAATGGTCCATCCTCACCTTATCCATACACTAGACCACCTCCACCACCGGAGCAAGAAAAGTCATGTCCTTGTTGTGGAAAAGTTCACATACATGAAGATTGTCCAGTGTTTTGGAAAGATCCAGTGTTTTGGAAAGAAAAAATAAAGTCCGGTTACAAGCCACCACCACATTATCAAGACTATTACTATGAACCCAAATCACCATATTTATCAAGTTACCGGGAGGAGGAGTATGATGATTATTATAATGAATACCCTCAACCGGTATACGAGAACCCACAAGATTCGATGCATTCTAAGCTTTATGCTCTCATGGACATGATGAAAGAATATCACCAGGATATCAAAGATATGAAGAAAGCGAATGAAGTGAGAGATAAAGCCCATGAAGCATTGGTGGTGCAAGTGGGTCAATTAGCGGAGGAATTAGCCCAACTTAAACAAGACCAAGAGGTTTGGGCCAATGGTACAATAGTAGATGGTGATGTGGTGGAAGAGGTTATCGATCTTCCCGAGCAAGAAAATGAATGTTTGAACCGAGCGGAAGACATCACACCGCGGGACGAGTCGGATCCGAAAGATGCCCACGTTCATATCCATCCTTCTCCCATACTTATCACTCCAACCAACAAAGTTGGGGATGCGGGTTCGGGTATAAGGATTCGAAGGGTGGCGTTGCAAGACATAGGCCAGTTTAGTAAGAAGCGACCCCAAAGTTGTACAATATGCATGCCGGGCAAAATAAAAAGAGAATGGATCCGGCATGCCAAATACCGAGCGTATGTAGGCAACTCGGTAGGAAAATGTGCACTTCGACCACCATGAGAGGCAAATCAGGTATAATTGTTGTAGAGTTTGTACTATTATTCGTTTTATTTATTTATTTATTTTTTCTTTTCTTAGTTAAATGAATGTTGTGGGTGTGTTCCCTATATAACCCTCACGAGACCTCTCGTCCTCCCAAGCTATTGGGGGGTTTAAAAGGGCTTGTTGCATAAGCTAAATGCAACCGTGATTCCTACGAAAGTGAGTTAGGCTTGTTATTGTTGTATCTTATTTTTCCACAAAAAAAATCAAGGTAATTTAACGCATGATTTGGTAACACTTTTATAAAAATTGTAGAACTAACCACCTAACAAATTTCAATGGTTGTGAGAAGCATGCTTCTACACAAGGGTTAGAATTTGTAGGTACATGATGTTCGAGAGACAACCGTTTTTATGAAGAGAAGAAGAAGATATGGGCATCAAGCGACAAAAATCAGGTGCATGCGTTTCCTTTTTACCTTGATTCTTAGTTTAGTAATAAGTGGAATGTATTTTGTATATTATTTTTTCGAGGTGAAATTTTGGGGGAATTAGTCGTGTCACATCCCTTGTGCGTTTAATACTCTAGTTCTTACACATTGAGGACAATATGTACCTCAAGTGTGGGGATGGGGGAGTAGTAAAAATTTTAGATTTTGACCCGTTCATTTAAATACTATACATTGTGGACAATGTTCACCTCAAGTGTGGGGATGGGGGAAAATTTCAAAAATTTTTCAAAAATGTCTTGTTTTAAAAGCGGTCTTAAAGCACAAGTAACTAAGTCAACGATGGATGTCACAACCCATTTGGTCTTTTGTCATGGTCAAGTTCAAATCAATAGCATGACGGGTATTTAGCAGGTGGTTATTTGGGAATAATCCGCCTAAGAAACTAGCATATTATGCATGTCACATACCACACCCTTTATATATGTGAGGTTTTGAGCCACTTTTACATAATAGGATTACATATTCATGTTTCTTTGTTTGAGTGGACCATTAGTCATGTATTGTAGAACTTGCAACTCTTGATACATTTGAGACCATAGACCGAATACAAGCACGAGAATGATTAAGGCATTAGGTAAACCTTTTCCTTTTTACACCATTTATATATCCGTACCCAAAAACTTAACCCTTAGTCGCCCACTTTGAGCCTTAACCTTTCGTTTGACCAACCCAATTAGCCTATAACCATAAGCCTTTTCTTTTTAAACCCGTGTGATGAAGATTCAATTATAGGAGTTAAGTTTGTATAGTTGTGATTTATTCATATATAAAAAAAAATCAGAAAATGTTATGATGAAAAAGCGTTGAGAAAAAAAAAAAAAGATGTGTTAGTAGTTGTTGAATAAAAGGCGAAAGTTGTTGCCTCATAGTTGATGTTTATATTTAGTTTTGTTTAGTTTAGTGGTTTGTAATAAAAATCGAATTTTCATCACCTTAGCCACTTTAAATATCTTAATTCCTTACCCTTAACCTAGCCCCGGTACAACCCTCCAAAGACCTTATGACTTGTTCTTAGTATTCGTGTTCGGTGGTGGAGAACGATTGAGTTGCAAGCCTATGCGGGTACGTGTTCTAATCGGTTTGAGTGATTATTTCAAAAGCGCTAATGCATCAACTATTAGCCAATTTTAAACTGAGTGGAGAGAACATTGTGAGGGATGTGCATGATTTATTAGTTTTACGGGCGGGTTAATCTTGGATAACCATTTTATATGGGATTATTCACTTTTTCGTTAAATATTTCATATATTGTAAAAAAGTTTGAACCGGGTATGATATTAGACCTTAACCTTTGTCTCGGGAATGGGAAGTGTGTTTTTCGTTCGACCCACGTGAAAGTGAAAAACAGATTTGCTTGAGGGCAAGCAAAAGATAAGTGTGGGGATGTGATCGGTACATTTTAGGTACACTCTATTTGATACTAATTATTTAATAAAATGTATTGATCTTGTATAAAAATATATTGTTTTCACTTGTTTTATGATGATGTATATCTAATATGAAAATCAATATTCATAAACATATATGGGTTAAATTTACATAGTATGGCTAGACAATATATTTTTATTTTGAGGTATATTAATAAACTTTATACTAAATGGTGGTTCATGAAAGTAAAAGGAAACTAAAGTGTTTTGTGATTTCTTTTTGCAGTATCACCTCGATGGCATGAGTTGAATTAGTTAAGTCCATAATAAAATAATCAAAAAGCTAAATGGACATGTCTTGGACTTCACGAACGGGCTGAAGAAATCTCATAGGGCCCATAAAACTTTGGTGGAGACTTAGAAAAAAAACGGAGAATTGAGGGGACGGTTACGAAAAAGAACGGAACGGAAGGCACCCTTTGGCTGTGGTGGTTCTTGTGGAGTTGGACGAAAATCAAGAAAAAAAAGGAGTATTTTGTGTTGACGACTTTGAACGCGATGAACGGCTAGCCTCTTCGGATTCACCCCGGTGTAGATTGTTGTAAGATTTTCTAGGGTTTATGTATTTGTATTTTGCTTCAACTTTGTGACAAATTGTGTTTGATTTTTGAAACCATTGACAATAGTTTACATTTGTTTCGTATTCGTAAATTGTCGAACGATGTTAAAAGTTATGACTTTGCGAAATGGTTATGTGTAGTTATGCGTTGTCGTGGTTAGGATTTACTTGTGTTGATTACAAAGTGCATTCTTGTCCGTTCTTCGGGACGTTGATAGTTATTGGCACCTAAGTCACGGTACACTAAATCCGCTAATCGTATGCAATTGAGTTGAATTAAAACATGTAGGAACCATAGGACTTACAATTACCGAAACCGGGTGTGATCTGTATTCAAAATTATTGTTTTCAATTAAGTAGTTTAGTTTACAAGTTTAGTTAATAAATCATTGTTTTCGATAACATCAATTTGTCGGTTCATTCCGATTTATTTAAAAAAAAAAAAAACCAAACAAATAAATAAAAATAGCAATCTTCATAATCACCTTGTACATTATTTGTAAATAGTCTAACTAGTCGAACAAGTCGTGCGATACTGACCACATGCTCTTCGTGGATTCGATACCCGACTTCCCCTAGCTACCTAGGTTTAATTGGGTTTTTGACTGATCGGGACGACACGATCACGTCACCCCCACTTGGAGACCAAGGGACTTAAATGGGAAAGAGCTCCTTATGCATCCCAAAACATCTGCCAAAAGTTGCACGCGTGTATCCTCCATCCCAACTCCGTAAAGACTACTTTTTTTAAGATTCACCCGAAGCCCGGAAACAAGAAAAAACATCTAAGAAGTCTCTTAAGATTTATCACATTATGGAAAGACCACTCCCTTATGAAGACAACGTCGTCGGCATAGAGAAAGTGCGATAGAGGAGGACCGTTAGAGGAAATAGCCAACCCGTTGAAAATCCCAATGGAGCAAGCCTTCTTCATTACCCCGGTCAAAGCTTCCATGCAAAGAACGAAAAGAAAGGGAGATAGTGGGTCCCCTTGTCTCAATCCTCTAGAACATGAGAATTCTTGAGTCGGGGAACCATTGACTAGGACCGAAGCCCGAGCCGAAGCCACAATAGCCATAACCCATTTACGCCACTTGAGAGGGAACTTCATTTGGTCGAGTATTGAGTCAAGAAAGTCCCAACTAAGTGAGTCGTAAGCTTTTTCAATATCAACCTTAAAGATCATACCTTCTTTTTTGCTTTTTTTTTTAACCAAGGGATGACCTCGTTCAGAATAATGACCCCATCTAAGATACTACGACCCGCCAAGCAAGCGGATTGTTCTTCCGAGACGAGTTTGTTGATGACCGACTTTAGTCTATTAACTAGGACTTTTGACACCACCTTGTTAATCGATCCTATTAGACTAATAGGACGATAGTCATGGAGGTCGTCGGGATCATTCTTCTTTGGAATAAGTGCTAAGAACGAGGACATACAACCACTATTTAAGGATTCGGACATGAAAAAATGCTCAGAAAGGTTGAGAAAGTCACCTTGTAGCCTATCCCAAAACTTTTTAATGAAATTCAAATTAATCCCATCCGGGCCCGGAGCCTGTCACCATCACAATCCCAAACAGCGCACTTTATTTCCTGTAGTGAGAACAGACTTACCAACATATGTGCTTCCTCGTCTGAAACACTCGAAAGGAAAGGGCACACAAGAGTTGGTCGAGAGGTGATCGGTTCTTCAAACTTCCTTGCGAAGAACGAAAAAACATGGTCCTTTACCAGGGCCGGTGCCGTCTCCCAAACCCCATCAATGTAAAGGCCATATATCCGATTGTTACTTGTGTTTGGCGTTAACCACACCATGGAAGAATTTGGTATTTTCATCCCCTTCCTTAGCCCATAGAACACGAGACTTTTGCTTAATATCCATTAGCTTCAACCTATCCACCTCACTTGTTATAATAAAAAAGTCACTACATGGGACTTTAATTACATTCGGTAACTACTAATCTTAAATTTTCACACTTCTGTTTTTAAGTCAAATCGTGAATCGAATGATTAATAATGGTTTTTCATTATCAAAAACTGGAACCGAACCGATGAAACTTAAAACCGAATCAAACCGAGCTGTTAGCTCCGGTTTAGTTTCTTTGTTTTGGCTTTACTGGGTCAAAAATACATAAACAAAAAAGCTATCAGAAAATTGTCAAAATAGATAAAAAAAAAAGACCAAAATAAATAGTTGTCCAAATACATTAAAAAGCAGTTGAATACATGTTTTTTTTCAACTAATTTCAACATTGACATCTCATATTTCTAATTTAAATTTACTTGTGTAATAGCCTCATTATGTATACAAACATTTAATTTATACTCTTACATTAAATATGATCACCTATCACAAACAGAAAAGATAAACCGGTGTGAAATATTAAATATCAAGAATTAGAAGAACTAATATAACATGTAGTTCGACAAGATAACTCAAATCAAGGAAAGGCTAAAAACAGCTCGAGATCGCCAAAAGAGTTATGCCGACCATCGACGTAAGCCGTTAGAATTTCAAGTTGGAGACAAAGTACTATTGAAAGTTTCTCCTTGGAAAGGAGTAGTCCGATTCGGTAAGAAATGAAAACTGAGTCCAAGATATGTCAGACCATTTACAGTTATCCAACGGATAGGATCAGTCGCGTATCAATTACAACTACCAGAAGAATTAGCCGGTGTACATGATGTATTTCATCTATCTAATCTTAAGAAGTGTTTATCTGATGCATCACTGGTAGTACCTCTTCAGGACATAGTTAAGAAGTGTTTATCTGATGCATCACTGGTAGTACCTCTTCAGGACATAGAGGTAAATGAAAAGTTAAAGTTTGTTGAAAAACCTCTGGAAATAGAAGATAGAAAGGTCAAGAATCTCAAACACAAGAGATTAATCCTGGTCAAAGTAAAATGGAATTCGAAAAGAGGACCATAATACACATGGGAACTAGAATAAAAAATGAAACGAAAGTATCCTCACTTGTTTTAGTAAATCTCGAGGACGAGATTTTAAACAAGGTAGGGAGGATGTAACAACCTCGTGAATTTCCATTCTTAAAAGGCACACTAAGAAACCCTAATTGGAACCCCCAAGTAGCACGGTGCGACCCAAAACGCAAAAACGGACGAAACTAGCAACAAAGCCCCCTAAAACTAAGGGGGGGGGGATCCCCTAAATCTTCCGCGACTCGCAAAACAACTTCTGAACACGTAGCACTCAATTTTGACACATTTCCAGGCTATACACGAGACAAGGCTAGCCTAGGATAGATGGACCTACCCCGCGACACGCGACAGAGTCGGGGGAGGCTGGCGTGACATGCGAGAGGTGTCAAATTTGGCTATAAAGCCAGCAGTCTGGGACTGGATCGGGTTGCATGATTCGACATAAAATTTCGATCGTTTCACTGATAATTCGTCTGTTTCTTTCATAAATACAATCAAAGTCTCAAAACTCTGCTACGATAACGGGGTAATAACTCGATCACTGCTACAGTACTATATCCGATCTGATGGATGTTTAAGTGCTGCCTAAATTGGGCTATACTTTGTCATTCGTCTTGAGGGTTTCGATCTCGTGATTATCGTAAACGTTGTATTAAGTTACTAACCTAGTTTCATTTGCGTTGTATATTTAACTAGGTTTACCAGCTTAATCAGTAGGCAAGCTTTGACCATTTAAATCTGCAATGTGATTCATTCTGTTTTTATCAAGTTGCTTTCCAAAACCCTAAATGTTTTTCAGTTATACTTATAGTGATTAAGTCTTTGTAATCTTAAATTACTGCCAGTACGTGGGGTTTTGTATACATACTTGTCAAGCGTCACTTTTGGGTGAACAGACCCACTAGTGATATGACCACAGTCACTGGTCTTGCCGAGTGACAACTTAGTCAGATAATTATAAGATATAAGCAAATGTGAAAACCCTTAATACTGTATGTTATAACATTGTGTCTTTTATATAAACTGAATGCGCTCGCCAATATTTTTCGCTCATAAAATCTTTTTAAAACATGTTTCAGGTGATTTACTGTGAAGAATAAAAAGTGACGCGTAGCACTCCAGCTTAAATAAAGTGGCTCAGTAAATAGAAATAACATGTTTTCTGTAATTAAAGAATTTCCCAATGAAATTCCTTTCATGTAAAATACAGGGTTTGTCCCGAAATTAATAATAAAATAATTCAGTGTTTTTTTTAAACTCTGATATTATTTTTCTGACAAACGGTCCTGTTGAAATTTCCGCTGCTAATTAAATACCGATACCATGGGTTTTTGTCTCGCGGCTTCCGAACCAGGAAAAACGGATCGGCGGCTGTGGCACTGGTTAATCAAAGCATACACGTTAACCAAACTAAGTATAGATGTGTCCCTCACCATTTACCAGAAACTGTATTAAATGAATATTTTTAGGACATTAAGACCGGACAATAGGGGCGTGGGGCTTCAACCATGCGGGCACACCACCCCTTCCTTTGGGGTGGAGATAGCGTGGTGTTGGTGGCTTTGGTTTTTTGTCTGGCGTGGAGGGGTGGATCGTGATGAGGTTGATGGTCTTGATTGGGAGGTGTTTATTTTTATTAATTTTCTTTTTTAAATAGAAATTATATAAAAAAGTGATTGTCACGTGTCGCATCACACTCCCTCCTACCCCGCGCTTTTTGGGGCTTGAAGGGGAAATCATTCTATGCTGACATAGCTACCACATGACGCTTCATGCCCCTTTTTCAAGCCCCTTCACAACGAGTAGTGTAACTTTCTTGAAGAGGGAGGGGTTCCAAAATATATAAAAATAAAAAGCTACCCAAATTAGGTGACCCGTAGAGTGAACTACTCTTGCTTCGATCCTGTATGGGCATTGCCAAACTTTTCTTTGGCTTGAGGATATGCCAACCTGTACACATGGAAGATGCAGCGTTGTTCTTTGACAAAGGTTTGCGTGAGGCGATTGAGGAATTGTTGGTTTGTGGAGGTCCTTTCTTTGGAGACTTCCAGTGGCGACTTGCTTCCTTACCTATTAGGTTTGGGGTTATATTCGGCTGTAGAGGCTTCATCCTATGCTTTTGTGGCCTCGAGGGCCCAATCTTGGATGCTACAGGACCACATCTTAAGAGACAGTGGCATATGTGGTACTGATTCTGATTATGTTTGTGTTTGTGTTTTGGCTTGTCTTCGTGATACGATTCCAAGCTTTGACTTCAGCGGTTTCATTAATAAGGACACTGCCCCGCTAAAGCCCAACATGCATTGGCGAGTGCTCTTTTTAGTAACAACCCTCATTAAAAGTCCTATTTATATTATTATTTTATTTAATAGGAAACCCTAATTAAGACACCCAAGTGATTCTGCACAAAACCTACAAATTTCAGAACAATCAGAATCAGGATCAGGGCCCCTAAAACTCAGGGGGGGCATTCCCTACTCGATGATTATCCTTATAAATTATTATAAAAATCGAATTTAATTAAATCGTCGACTCAGCAAGCCTACACCCACACGTGGCGACCCTATGGAGAAAAGGTGCCCCTTACGGACCGTAAGGGAATATTGTTACGGTTCGTAAGCTAAGGCAAATTTCGGGTATAAATAGCAGGCTTTGGGACTTGCTTCTGTGCGTTTGTTCGATGAAGGAATTCGCTTCAGGCACGGAGTTATGCTCTGTTTACCACAATTAACACACACAAATCACTAATTGATGCTGCAAACAGGGTATTAACTCGATCGCTATTACGATTCAATGTCCGATCGATTAAACTATCCAATGAATGTTTAAGTGCTGCTCAAACTTGGGTTATACTTTGTTATTCATCGTGATTTCGACTTGAATGTTTGAGTGCTGTTCGAACTCGGACTATACTCTGTCATTCGTTGTGAATCCGCTGAATTGTTAAGTATTGCACTTTGTCATTCGCTGTGAGGGTTTTATCTCGTGAGTTATCGTAAATGCTGTATTAGTTACTACCTAGTTCGTGTGCACTAGGTTACCAGGCTAAGAAATAGGCTAGGCTCTGCTCAAATTAAATCTGCAATATATCAAGGATTATCTGTAGACTAAGCTTTGCCCGTAGAAATCTGCAATGTGAGTTCATTTCTCTTTTCTCACAGTTTGTGAGTCCACTCTATTTTTCTCACAGTTTTATCACCTTTTTGTGATACAATTATATTTACAAAGGCTTTACAGAATCCTAAATGGTTACCAGTTATACTTACAGTGATTAAGTTTTTATATTAACTGCTGGTATAAAAGATTTTATATATTATTTGATTCTCGTTAATAATTTCCAGAAAGTTAGTCAATATTAGCATGACTACAATAACAGTGGAAATTATGCATTCTACTAAGATTATATTTTAGTCTTAGTCACGTTAAAATATTAAATAATGATATTACAATTATTTAATTAACATATTATATTTAATAAGTTATAGTAATTTGACATAAAATGATATATGTCATTTTCTGGATTAAATGGTTTTATGCCATAAGTAATATATTTGACAAAGAAATGTCACGGGACACAATTAAGTCCTGAGTCACTAGTTGAGAGAATGATCAACAGTGACATGTCCAAAGACACTAGTTGAAAGAATGATCAACAGTGTTATAAATAGAAATTACTAGTTGAGAGAATGATCAACAGTAATATGATCTGAGTCACTAGTTGAAAGAATGATCAACAGTGACATGACCAAAAGCACTAGTTGAGAGAATGATCAACAGTGTTATAGAATCACTAGTTGAAAGAATGATCAACAGTGATATGACCAGAATCATTAGTTGAAAGAATGATCAACAATGATATGATTACAGTCACAGGAATCGCCTAGTGACAGATAAATTGAATAATAGTAAAATATAATTACTTGATAAATTCACTATTGGACAAACGTGAGCCAATGGGTGATATGATTAATGTCATATTGGAACTGCCGCTATGTGACAAATACTGATTGAATTAGATAAATATAAATAGATATAAAAACCTTAATACTGTAAGGTATAACAATATATTTTATAAAAATGGAATGAATTCACTCAGTATTTTCGCTGACAAAACCTTTTTCAAACATTTTTCAGGTAATTACAGTAGATTGGAATAAGAGCTGGATACGACACTGAAAGGCTTCAAGAAGTGGCTTATTTTATTAATTAAATCAAATTAAGAAATATTGTTTTATGTAAACAAATTTATCTTATAAAACATGGGTTTATCCCATCTATTTAATAAATAAAATCCGGTGTTTCTAAACTCTGATATTTTTCCTAACTCACGGTCCTGATGAAATTTCCGCTGCAACGTTTTTAAAATAATCACCGGTACCGCTGGACTGTTCACGGCTTCCGATTCCGTCCAGGGTGGGTCGGGGTCGTGACAGGGTAGTGCTTTCATGGTGGGTCAGGCTGCTTTAAAGGATGATTCGGGTAAAGTGATCAAACACGAGAAAGCGTGCCTTGACAACCAGCATGTGTTTATCCCATTTCCTTTTGATACTTTTGGTTTTCTTGCGCCAGAGGCTGTGGACATACTTAGTCGAGTTCAAAGGGTCATGCATAGTAATGTTATGTACCCGAGATCTACGAACGTAGATTTTAAAAGACTTAGTTTTGCTAATAAAAAAGAAGTAGCTGCTTAGCTTGTTACCCGTTTACCAACTATCTCAAGGTAAATTTATAACTGAATATAAAAGTATTTTAAGAGAGAATTGAGAAACAATAACCATTACATTTAAATATACGATAACGTCGTTTGGCCCGGAGGTCCCCGTTTTGAGGTCCGCTTGTGGCGTTGTGTTTGAATGAAATTTTCCTTTAAAAAATATTTAAATACACGATGAATCTACCATAGCATATGAGTCTCCTAAGAGCTACGGAAGTTAATGTTATGAAATTTTAACCAAGTTACTAACCCAAGGAAAGGAATTTTTTTGGTACACATTATTAACACTTTCACTTCTATATTCGCCCACATAGCCTCCTCAACATAAAAATTTTTGTAACCAATTTCCCTACTTAACTGAATACGTTTATTCGCCTCCATCAAAGTGGAGTTGCTAGATACTAATAAACTTTTATCCTTCAAGAAATTAAGTAAGAGCTAATATTGGTGATGACGGGGGTAGCCCAAGACCAAATAAAATGACTTAGACATATGAACGCTTAAAAGGTTAAAGGGTTAAAAGGTTCAGATTCTGCGAACTCGGGTGAGCAACAAAAAGGATGTGAACAGTGAGCCATCACTTCTCTGATTACTTGTACAACCTCTCACGGCCGTAAAATAAGACATGTGCACAGAGTGTAGTCTTTTACCCGCAGGTCCAAATGCTTCAACCCCTAAAAGGGTAAGTCCCCCACTGCAAGCATGTTTCACTAGTCAATGGTTTCTTCTTTGGGAGATGTCCTTCTCTATAAAATGACACTTCATTTAGTGCCAAGAGGACATTCCGATCAGCTCTGATTCCATTGGGATCTCTGGTCTTTTCTCTCGAGTGCTTGTTCCATGCAAGTCTCTATTCTTTTCATTCAACACACACATCTCCATTGCTCCTACATCCGAAGCTGAACACACTTCAGTGGAGGATCTCGAGCAAACAACAAAATCTAACTAGTGAACCTCTCTCCACGTCTTACAAACATGGGGGGACCCCACGACCTACGTTAGGCAAACCGGAACCCTCCAACCCTTTTGCTTAACCAGCCCAGCTACTACCATCGGTCTAGTATTTGTTGCATCAACAAGTTGGCACTCACCGTGGGGCTACGCCACTAATTTTCTTCAAAAGACCTAGTAGTGTAGCTCCATTTCTGCTCAAAAGTTAGCATGTCGGAAGGTGAATCTCCAGGAGAGGTAAACCAAATCCCTCGTACCTCTACCCCTAACAATAGCCAAACTCATGTGGCTATACCAACCTCCATTTCAACACCGGGAAGTACTCCAACTGGAGCAACACACCCCGAGTTTCTCACTTTCCAAACGCCGACACCATCTCGTTCCAGAGTACCATCTCCCAACGTTGGTGCCTCTAACACCCCCTCACGTGTTGACCTTACTCCCGAAGGGGTTGCTAATAACTTTCTCGAGTTAAGGTCTCTTCTTAACCAATACGTGAGTAGGGAACGAGACAAGGGAGTGAGGATCCGTCTGGATTATGACGGACCAGAACCAGAATCATCACTATCTCCTGGACCTCCCGCTCTTCCTTTTGCAAGCTCACAACCAGCTGTGTCCAGGAATGAGGCTGGTCCCAACAATCCTCCTCCAAATCCTAACCCCTATTTGTAAACGAGGTCCGATCCAACATCTTTTCCCCTCTTTTCTTCCCAACCAGTTGCAACCGGTGCTCCCTTGGGGAACGAGCTGAATTTGGACCAGCTCCTACAATCTCCAGTGGCAAGCCTTCCACCCTCAGCAACTACCACATGGGAACAAGCGTTGTCCGTGCTTCCCTTGGCACGAAGTGCCGTTAAGAGCACTCCTTTGGGAGTAAACTGTCTAGTTGCACCTGGAAGCCTTCAAGGCTTCAACCTTATGCCTCAGATGATGGCTCCAATGATGGCAAGCTTCCTATGGCAACACTTTAGTAATCAAGTGCTGGCCACCCAAGGGAACAACAATAACAACAACAACACAGGTGCAAGAGTGGAAGAGGATTTGGCCAAGCCATATAAACCAAGAAATTTGTCATGCTTCTCCTAGCAAATTGCTGATTATGATTTTCAAACAAAGATCAAAATGTCGTCCCACATCAAAACATATGATGGGACTGAAAATCCTGAGGATCATCTTCAGATCTTTACCGGTCCTGCTAGGATTGAGAAATGGTCAAATGCTGAATGCTGTCTCATGTTCATGCAAACCTTTCTTGGTTCGGCCAGAATCTGGTTCAATGATTTACCTTACAGAAGCGTTCGAAGCTTTGATGACCTTAGCAAGGGGTTCCTGGCCAACTTCTCCCAGCAAAGGCGGTACGTTAAAGATGCTACAGTGATCTTCCAGATAAAACAAAGGGATGACGAGAGCCTTCGAGAGTTCATAGAAAGGTATAAAAAGGAGGGTCTAACGTATGTGGGGGCAGGTGAAAAAATGAGAGTAGCCGTTTCATGAATGCAATCACCTCCAAGTACCTTACTAGGGATTTCAACAAGTCCCTGCCAAAGACCTTGGAAGAAGCTCTCGTAACGGCCGAAGCCCACATCAGAGGAGAGGAGGCTGTAGACATAAAAGAACAAAGAAAAAGGGGATCTAGCTGGCTAGGCAACAGTCCAGCTAGAAAAAAGAGGAACTTTCATTCCTATGATAGACGCCAAAGGGGTTCAGAGTAACGAAGGTCCGAAGGCCGGAACCCTCCAAGCAGGGAGAAGGCCATGAACTGTGACACCTGTGTCACTTCAACCATCAAACAAATTCCAAACCAATGAAATATTTTATTTCATACTTGGGATTTGTAAAAATATGTGTATCGTTCGCACATATCAACTCTTGTTCGATTTCAAGCTTTAAATCGCTTTCTGGAGGGTTATACGCGCTCTGATACGTAGATATAACCAGTTTAATGCAACGAACACTCCGGAATAGTGAAATAGGCTTAACATATCTTAAATAACCTTTACATAACTTAGATGTAAGTTTTGGAAGGTTTGGTGTGGTGAAATCAAGTTTATTCGCTTACAGGGACTAAATTTGACAAACTGCGAAAGTATGCCAATTTGAACTGTAACAGACATTCCAGAACATGACCATAAGTTAAACACACCCTAAATATTCTTTATATAGCTTAGAAATAGGCTTTGAGGGGTTCGGTGTGCTAAAATAAACTTTTGGGTCATTCATGGACTAAAAGCGTCAAAAAGTGCACAAGTTTGCACTTTCGCGCATAACTTACGTTCTGAATACATCCGGACATCCAAAAATTTATGTAAGCACTAAAATATTTTATTTTAGTGTTTTGCATAAGAAAAATCCATTTGTCACGCAATTTGGATCGTTTTTCGCGCTTATGCGCATTCCGTCGTAATTAAGCGAACATCGCGATCGTACCGCCTAACGAACCGACACCCGAGATATTTTTGAGCACATTTTAAGTTCCCTATACTTTAAATTCATTTTATAGCTTTGAAATGGGGATAACGGGGCTTAAACGTGTCAAAAGTGCATCAAATAGCAAGTTTGGAGCTTCAGGGGCCTGTTCTGCCATTTTTGAAAGTATCAGACCTGCAAGGTCCTTGCGCACCGCATGGTTCTAAGTCTTACGGTGCGCAAGCAGGGGTCAGACAGCATAAACTTGTTTAAACAGCTGTTAACAGCTGTTACACTCTCCTAATCCCAATTGCACTTGCCTCTTCATGTTAATGAGGGGCCATTTTGGTGTTCCATGGGAATTCCAACAAGTGTAGGGGTGAGATTAAAGCCCGGATATCAAGAAACGATCCTAACGGTCTTGCATATCCTATAAATACCCAACCCATCTCAACCCCAAAACCCACAAATATGATCAAAAGTGCTCTAAGTTGAAGCCATTGCTTCATACCTGAGATATTTGATCAATACTTACTAGCGGGGACCCTTTGTAAGTGTTCCTTCGTTCTTTTATCGCTTTTCGAGTCCGAAAGTCAAACTATGTTTGACTTTCTGCGTTGACCAGTTTATGGTCAACACGAAGTTCGTTTGAACTTCATAACGTGAGCGTAATCACGATGGTTATAGTCCCTAGTGACTATACCTACTGATTACCACGTTATCTAGGCACAGTGACGAGTCGTAGTTTCGGCCAAAATGCGTGTTATTGCGTATTTTGTAACCAAACTACTCTTAGGTATCAAAACCATTTGTTTTGATACCAAACCTGTTTTCTAAACTTAGTTAAGCATGTTTAAACATGCTTAGCTCGTCACTTTTAGTTTAGTGCTTATATAGGGTCGTAAGGTAAGCGATCTAAACAATCGCTTATACTTTCGAACCTGACCCGTTTGGTCGATCATTAGGATCCGACCAAACACATTAGGTGACCATAGTATATAGGGAATAACCTTCTGAGGTTATACCTTATGGTCGCTTCGTTTAAGTAGTTGTATGATAGGTAGTATGTATGCCTTAGGTAAATTACCAAAATGCCATTTTTACGCCAAAATTCATTCTAAGCATATGTAACATAACTTTTGGTATCTAAACTGATTTGGTAACAATATTAGACATATTAAGGCATATTTTACTTGTCATAGGACTAGTTAGGCGTTCCGAACGCGTTTCACGCGAACGACGCGTTAAAGTAGCATAAGCTACCTAAACGAGTCGTAATGGGTCGTAAGCACTTAGGTTAGGTTTCATTTTAGCGTGTAGGCTTTGTTAGACCACATTACATGAGTCTCCGTACACATTTGGTTTACAAGCCCTCTGTAAGACCCAACTTAAAGAAACAGGATTTATGACATTTATCATGCATTTAGTACAAATTTTTTTCGAGTTTACAGAAACTTCATGGTTTTAAGATCATACTTGATCATAACATTCAAGCCTACATCATGCTAGATAAACTTTCAAAACATAATTTCAAGTGTTTACATGTCACTAAAACAAAATAGACAAAATGCGGAAGCTTTGTTCGGTGTGTTCGGTTCTTGACATGGCTTGATCATCCTCCGGGGTCTTAAGAGCATCTTTACCTATCATACAATTTCATTTAAAAGATTAGAAATCAAGGCATTTGAAAAAAATAATCAAATACAAGAAATTATATATTTTGTTTTCAGCCCCTTCACCCGGCCGTATCAAAAGATCACCCGGCCGTGTCAGCTTAACATATATTTTTCACAACCACTTCACCCGGCCGTGTCAAAAGTTCACCCGCCCGTGTCAACTCTGCACGTTTATTTTTCATCAAATTTGCATCCAAACCTATCCAAACTCATTTTAATTGCTTGGGGTTCGTTTCTTAACATGTCTAAGCTATCATCCATTACCCGGATCCATTATTCATATAATTTACGCTCCCGTTACCTGGTTTACGTTTTTCTTTATTACACTTAAGCCAACATTTTACCAACTACTTTATTTTGACCCGTTTAGAAGTTTTCATGCATTTAAGCATCAAACTCGCATTTCTCTTTGTACACTTCGTATTTCCATTTTTAAATAGCCTCTTATATTCCACAACAACTATTTTGTAGTGGATTTAACATAACGGATCGTTATCCTTAATCTTACCCTTTGGATAGTCATTCTACGTAATTGACCCGTTCTTAGGCATTTGACTCTCAAGGTTTATACTTACAACTCTTACATATATCTAAGAGTTGCATAATCATAATACTAGTATCCAAACGACCTCTAAGGGTCATTTGCCCGATTTACAAATCATGGGCGTTTTGGTCATTTTTAGTCCCTCATTTACGACGAAGGACTCTCGCTAATTATTTGACCCATATTTGCATGTTTAACTAGCAACTTAACTATGCGTACCTGGCTTGAGTCATGGGATTGACCCATTTACATACCTTTTGCTATTAATTTCAAATCAATAGCAATGCGAACCATTGGTTAAATTCCTGCGATTACAAAACTCAATACTTGATCATAAGATATTATTGTCAAATGGTGTTAACAACACCATTTGACCCGTTTAGTCGAAATGACCAATTATAATTACGAGATGGTATTTAATTACCATTTCATCCCTTTAACCTATTCCGATTTACTCTTTGAATTCATCTTGCTTAAAAGTCGTTTCTTGCTTTGTTTGACCCATTTTGACTTATGGCAAATGGTGTCCTTTCAAATCCTTTTTATTTATTCGTTAACCCATGTTCGGATTACCATTCTACCGTTTTTGCCCTTTACGATTCACCCCATAACGTATTGTTCAAAATCCCTTATTTACTAGGATTCACCCGACTAGTTTACCCTTTTACCCCTTATTACCATATCTTATGGTTTCTCGCCAGTTTTACTTATTCCGACTTGCATAGTATCATGTCGGACTTCATATTTCAAATACTTAACATAATTCAAAATCAATATTCACAAGTAATGTAATGTAATTAAAAAGGGGGTGTAAGGTTAACTTACCTTGCATCCGAAGTACGCTTTCCCTTTACACTTGATTCGTTTGACCCGCTTCCTTTCCAAGCCTCCATCTAGCTTGTCAAGTGTCAAACTATCATCATGATTCGTAAGACGGTTAGATTAGTCATAATCATTTACGGCTATTCCATCCTACGGGTTTTATGTCGGATTTATCATTCGACCATATCAAAATTATCATTCGATCTAATCATTGGTCGGTTTGACTTTTTAAAAGTCAATTGACTTATCAACATATTCATATGCACATTTGGTTCATTGAACTCACTTAGGCATATTTCATCCGAACTCTTAACGAAATCAAATTTTTACATACTAACTTGTAAGCCGCGATTTCATTTAGGCATTTCATATAACTGAAAATGGGATGTTTTTGGTGACTTGTTTAACCTGTTTACAAGTCTTCAAAAATTATGATTTTTTTGTGTGGCGTACCTCTCGGAGGGTTAGCCCTTGTGTTAAAATTTCAAGATCTAACTCTTTACCAATAATTCGTAAAAATTCATTTACTAAGCTGCAATCAGATTCGTCACTTCTGACTGCAGCTTACGGAAAAATTCATTTAAAATTCCTCGTTTATCCGATTGACGAAATTCCAATTGGCGATTCTTTTGATCACTTAAAAATTTCTACTCTAAGAATTTGGGATCATAACTCAATTCCTAAATTGAGTTATGACATTCGTAATGGGCTGCAAATTCCGCCAGAAAACGCAACTTGAACCTTTGATACGGAAAAATTCATAAAACGCTCAATTTTCGCCGAAAAAATGCGATTCCAGTGGGGTTTTAAAGATATTTCCTGGAATTACATTTTAGACTCAAGAAACACATGATTTTATCATGTTTTGTCCAGGTTACAGCCAATACAAAACGGCTGTAAATTCAGATCCAGAATTGTTTGAATTCAGCTTTCAATTTAAGCTTGTTCTTGACATCATAACACTATTTTTTTGCAATCAAAACCCTAAATACATCTCATACATGAATTTAGTATCAACAAAAACTTGAGCTAAGCATGATTTCAACATATACTTGTCTAGGGTTTACTCCTAGACACTACTATGTTCCTATTCTATCCATATAACAAACATGCAACCATCAATTTCGAATTTTCTAAGATCACCCAGAAATTCAACTAGAGATTTCTCATGAAATTCACATACCTTATGACTCCTTTTTCAGTGGAGATCACTATTTCGTGCTCGGATTTCGTTTTGAAACAGGATTTGGCCTTCAATTTGGACAATTTGCATGAACTAGGGTTTGGTGGAGGATGTTTGGTCGCCCCCTGCGTTCTTGATCGAACCAGACACAAGTTTGATGTTTTAAATTTTGTTTTAATAATATTAGTTTCAAACTTAACACCTTTGGTCCCCAAACTATTATTAGGTTCTTATTTTAGGTGTTTTTAACCTTCTAACATATTACTACAAGGCTTCTTTCTAACTACGTTATTTTTATTCCTAGTTATTTTAATGGGTTCGGAAAATTGTAACCCGTTTTATTTTAAGTCCCGTTAACTCGGGCCTTATATATATACTTTGTTTCCTCAACAGCCTTTATTCCTTTTTATTTAATATTAGGTTTCTTTATTTAATCCCTAATATTTACCGGGTTAACTTCACCACTAACGGTACTTTACCCGTTCATAAATATTAACTTGGTTTGATTACCAAACCCGTTTTCAGGGTGTTACAAGTCTACCCCCCTTAAAGAGGTTTCGTCCCCGAAACCTTATTTGCGTAGTTCATTGGTTTAAACCAAACGAATCTTGGTTTCATTTTTAAAGCATCCATTCTTTTTGGTCAAAAGTTATCATCTGTATTGACATGGTTATCTTTTATGTATTAATTCTTATGGACTGTAACTTTCACCTTGAAATCCTTATCTTTATCGCTTATTTGACCGAGTTGTCATTTGATCACCCGATCACTACATCTTTTAACATGTTTACTTCACGCTAATCTTATATTGACGAGTGCTTTACATACTTCATATTTTTACTTTAACTTCGAATGGTTTTACCGGCTAGACTGACTAGTCACTGTTATTTTACACCCTGTCATTCGGGTGTACCACATTACCATCCTCGGCCTTATGTGAATTCGTGATCTCACATTACTTATGTTTTGTTAAATTGTTTCTTTTGACTAAAACATAATTTTAGTTTAACATTTCTCTCTTTAACCTTTGTCAATTACTCTCATCAGGGAATTGATGACCCATGATTTATTTCTTTCCGTTATTATTTTATGCGGGGAACCATAGCTAGTTCCCACGCTTTACTTTATCGACCCGTAGGTTCCTTCACTTAGCCTCGTAGGCTATTTTATTAATTTTTTTCCTTTTTAAGGCGAGACCCCTAAAGTTTGTTTCTTTATATTTTGTGCCGAGGGTCATTCTGGTCCCGTAAACCTTAACACTTCTTATAGTCCTGAAAGTTGTGATGATCCCGTAGATTCATCTTTTATTCATGTCATTCTAAAATATACTTTTGGTATTGACGTACCCTTTTTAGCTTTAGAATTCATTCATTTTCATTCCTTGAGTCCTATGGATCTTTACCATAGTCTAAGGCCACATTTGTTTTCTTTCAGACTAACCTTCCGACTTTATGACTCCTTGCGTTGTTTACCCGTCGGTTTGTTCTTACACTTACCGTTTCTCGGTCCATACTTGTACTTCTTTACAACCCATTACCCGGGTTCTTTTATCGTAATGTTTTTAGCTTTCCGGTTTCATCGGTTTGGGTTTTCCTTACTATATCAAGCGTTATTCCTTAATTAACTCGTTTGACTCATTTTGGGTGAAATTTAATCACTTGTGAACATCAAACTCCGTTCTTTATTCGACCCATTCGACTTTAAAACAATTGAACGTAGTTATCAAAATTTCTGTTTGCATATCTCATCGTCCTTTAGTCATGACTCATATTCCGAGTCTTTTGACTTTCTATTTCGTGTTCCCGTCTCTTGGTTTACACATTCACCCACAATCCTACCCGTCCACCGGGTATCTTTACTGAAGTCACCATCAAGTAACCATTCTTATATGGTTTTAGACGTCACCTTAATTTATTTGGTCATCTTAGCGAAATCAATCGCTTTCATTCAGTCAAGTCCTTTATTTCTTTATTCTACCCCCTTTACTGGTCTGTGTGAATTTCATCACTTTGACATTCAAACTTTACCCCCCTATGCCGTAGCATTCACATTAATTGGTTTGGGTTTTCATTTACTTTAATCTTTGTCCCTTCTCTCGGGCTCATTATTCTAACGTAATACGCTTCTGTCATCCGACTTGCGTTTACGTTTACTATCGAACATTTTAATTATTTGATTCTTTTGGGTACCTTTTTAATTCGTCCCATTCGCCCCGCCCTTACTACATAGGATATAAATGCGTCCACTACAAGAAGTTCATGGTATCATATTCCACTACTTACTTGGCCAGAGTAAGCGATTAACACATGACACACACGACCTTTTTACAGTTTTCACATCACACCCTATGTAAGTAACGCCTCTATTTAGTTTTCTTGGAAATAATATCCTGGATAGGTATTCTATTCAGGTTTTCCAAGTTTTTAATTTACATATGCAACAATCATTATCAACATGTTTGTTGCATATTGCTATTTGTGCGATTATATTTAAAAACGTGCACCTGGTAATGCTTGCCCCGACGGGCGTTCCTTTCCATTATTCTTATTTGCGATTGTTACGCGATTTGGTCCTTGGTGAGCATGCTCCTCTTGTCATACCTCGGACCGTTCCTCCGTCATATCCGTAATTTATTCAATTCTCGTCATCTTCATATGCGAGTGTCCTTCAATCAAAACACTCACAAAGGTTAGTAATGTTGACATCAATAATCGCCCGTATTATAATACGAGGCTTTCTGCTATACGTGTCAACGCACGTAATTTCATTAACTGTATCAATCATTTTAATTGGGGTAGCGTGTATTACACGATAGCCCTATGTGTTGTTTACAAGACTTTAGCATGCTAAACTATTAACATACATGTACTTACCGGATTTGCGATCAAGCCTCGAACCGAACACTTTATTCTTTTAACCTTGAGCTCTGATTACCAACTTGTAAGACCCAACTTAAAGAAACAGGATTTATGACATTTATCATGCATTTAGTACAAAATTTTTCGAGTTTACAAAAACATCATGGTTTTAAGATCATACTTGATCATAACATTCAAGCCTACATCATGCTAGATAAACTTTCAAAACATAATTTCAAGTGTTTACATGTCACTAAAACAAAATAGACAAAATGCGGAAGCTTTGTTCGGTGTGTTCGGTTCTTGACATGGCTTGATCATCCTCCGGGGTCTTAAGAGCATCTTTACCTATCATACAATTTCATTTAAAAGATTAGAAATCAAGGCATTTGAACAAAATAATCAAATACAAGAAATTATATATTTTGTTTTCAGCCCCTTCACCCGGCCGTGTCAAAAGATCACCCGGCCGTGTCAGCTTAACATATATTTTTCACAGCCACTTCGCCCGGCCGTGTCAAAAGTTCACCCGCCCGTGTCAACTCTGCACGTTTATTTTTCATCAAATTTGCATCCAAACCTATCCAAACTCATTTTAATTGCTTGGGGTTCGTTTCTTAACATGTCTAAGCTATCATCCATTACCCGGATCCATTATTCATATAGTTTACGCTCCCGTTACCCGGTTTACGTTTTTCTTTATTACACTTAAGCCAACATTTTACCAACTACTTTATTTTGACCCGTTTAGAAGTTTTCATGCATTTAAGCATCAAACTCGCATTTCTCTTTGTACACTTCGTATTTCCATTTTTAAATAGCCTCTTATATTCCACAACAACTATTTTGTAGTGGATTTAACATAACGGACCGTTATCCTTAATCTTACCCTTTGGATAGTCATTCTACGTAATTGACCCGTTCTTAGGCATTTGACTCTCAAGGTTTATACTTACAACTCTTACATATATCTAAGAGTTGCATCATCATAATACTATTATCTAAACGACCTCTAAGGGTCATTTGCCCGATTTACAAATCATGGGCATTTTGGTCATTTTTAGTCCCTCATTTACGACGAAGGACTCTCGCTAATTATTTGACCCATATTTGCATGTTTAACTAGCAACTTAACTATGCGTACCTGGCTCGAGTCATGGGATTGACCCATTTACATACCTTTTGCTATTAATTTCTAATCAATAGCAATGCGAACCATGGGTTAAATTCCTGAGATTACAAAACTCAATACTCGATCATAAGATATTGTTGTCAAATGGTGTTAACAACACCATTTGACCCGTTTAGTCGAAACGATCAATTATAATTATGAGATGGTATTTAATTACCATTTCATCCCTTTAACCTATTCCGATTTACTCTTTGAATTCATCTTGCTTAAAAGTCGTTTCTTGCTTTGTTTGACCCATTTTGACTTATGCCAAATGGTGTCCTTTCAAATCCTTTTTATTTTTTCGTTAACCCATGTTCGGATTACCATTCTACCGTTTTTGCCCTTTACGATTCACCCCATAACGTATTGTTCAAAATCCCTTATTTACTAGTCTTCACCCGACTAGTTTACCCTTTTACCCCTTATTACCATATCTTATGGTTTCTCGCCAGTTTTACTTATTCCGACTTGCATAGTATCATGTCGGACTTCATATTTCAAATACTTAACATAATTCACAATCAATGTTCACAAGTAAATGTAATGTAATTAAAAAGGGGGTGTAAGGTTAACTTACCTTGCATCCGAAGTACGCTTTCCCTTTACACTTGATTCATTTGACCCGCTTCCTTTCCAAGCCTCCATCTAGCTTGTCAAGTGTCAAACTATCAACATGATTCGTAAGACGGTTAGATTAGTCATAATCATTTACGGCTATTCCATCCTACGGGTTTTATGTCGGATTTATCATTCGACCATATCAAAATTATCATTCGATCTAATCATTGGTCGGTTTGACTTTTTAAAAGTCAATTGACTTATCAACATATTCATATGCACATTTGGTTCATTGAACTCACTTAGGCATATTTCATCCGAACTCTTAACGAAATCAAATTTTTACATACTAACTAGTAAGCCGCGATTTCATTTAGGCATTTCATATCACTGAAAATGAGATGTTTTTGGTGACTTGTTTAACCTGTTTACAAGTCTTCAAAAATTATGATTTTTTTTGTGTGGCGTACCACTCGGAGGGTTAGCCCTTGTGTTAAAATTTCAAGATCTAACTCTTTACCAAAAATTCGTAAAAATTCATTTACTAAGCTGCAATCAGATTCGTCACTTCTGACTGCAGCTTACGGAAAAATTCATTTAAAATTCCTCGTTTATCCGATTGACGAAATTCCAATTGGAGATTCTTTTAATCACTTAAATATTTCTACTCTAAGAATTTGAGATCATAACTCAATTCCTAAATTGAGTTATGACATTCGTAATGGGCTGCAAATTCTGCCAGAAAACACAGCTTGAACCTTTGATACGGAAAAATTCATAAAACGCTCAATATTCGCCGAAAAAATGCGATTCCAGTGGGGTTTTAAAGATATTTCCTGGAATTACATTTTAGACTCAAGAAACACATAATTTTATCACGTTTTGTCCAGGTTACAGCCAATACAAAACGGCTGTAAATTCTGATCCAGAATTGTTTGAATTCAGCTTTCAATTTAAGCTTGTTCTTGACATCATAACACTATTTTTTTGCAATCAAAACCCTAAAAACATCTCATACATGAATTTAGTATCAACAAAAACTTGAGCTAAGCATGATTTCAACATATACTTGTCTAGGGTTTACTCCTAGACACTACTATGTTCCTATTCTATCCATATAACAAACATGCAACCATCAATTTCGAATTTTCTAAGATCACCCAGAAATTCAACTAGAGATTTCTCATGAAATTCACATACCTTATGACTCCTTTTTCAGTGGAGATCACTATTTCCTGCTCGGATTTCGTTTTGAAATAGGATTTGGACAATTTGGACAATTTGCATGAACTAGGGTTTGGTGGAGGATGTTTGGTCGCCCCCTGCGTTCTTGATCGAACCAGACACAAGTTTGGTGTTTTAAATTTTGTTTTAATAATATTAGTTTCAAACTTAACACCTTTGGTCCCCAAACTATTATTAGGTTCTTATTTTAGGTGTTTTTAACCTTCTAACATATTACTATAAGGCTTCTTTCTAACTACGTTATTTTTATTCCTAGTTATTTTAATGGGTTCGGGAAATTATAACCCGTTTTATTTTAAGTCCCGTTAACTCGGGCCTTATATATATACTTTGTTTCCTCAACAGCCTTTATTCCTTTTTATTTAATATTAGGTTTCTTTATTTAATCCCTAATATTTACCGGGTTAACTTCACCACTAACGGTACTTTACCCATTCATAAATATTAATGTGGTTTGATTACCAAACCCGTTTTCGGGGTGTTACAAGTCTACCCCCCTTAAAGAGGTTTCGTCCCCGAAACCTTATTTGCGTAGTTCATTTGTTTAAATCTAACGAATCTTGGTTTCATTTTTAAAGCATACATTCTTTTTGGTCAAAAGTTATCATCTGTATTGACATGGTTATCTTTTATTTATTAATTCTTATGGACTGTAACTTTCACCTTGAAATCCTTATCTTTGTCGCTTATTTGACCGAGTTGTCATTTGATCACCCGATCACTACATCTGTTAACATGTTTACTTCACGCCAATCTTATATTGACGAGCGCTTTACATAGTTCATATTTTTACTTTAACTTCGAATGGTTTTACCGGCTAGACTGACTAGTCACCGTTATTTTACACCCTGTCATTCGGGTGTACCACATTGCCATCCTCGGCCTTATGTGAATTCGTGATCTCACATTACTTATGTTTTGTTAAATTGTTTCTTTTGACTAAAACATAATTTTAGTTTAACATTTCTCTCTTTAACCTTTGTCAATTACTCTCAACAGGGAATTGATGACCCATGATTTATTTATTTTCGTTATTATTTTATGCGGGGAACCATAGCTAGTTCCCACACTTTACTTTATCGACCCGTAGGTTCCTTCACTTAGCCTCGTAGGCTATTTTATTAGATTTTTTTTTCCTTTTTAAGGCGAGACCCCTAAAGTTTGTTTCTTTATATTTTGTGACCCGAGGGTCATTCTGGTCCCGTAAACCATAACACTTCTTATAGTCCTGAAAGTTGTGATGATCCCGTAGATTCATCCTTTATTCATGTCATTCTAAAATATACTTTTGGTATTGACGTACCCTTTTTAGATTTAGAATTCATTCATTTTCATTCCTTGAGTCCTATGGATCTTTACCATAGTCTAAGGCTACATTTGTTTTCTTTCAGACTAACCTTCCGACTTTATGACTCCTTGCGTTGTTTACCCGTCGGTTTGTTCTTACACTTACCGTTTCTTGGTCCATACTTGTACTTCTTTACAACCCATTACCCGGGTTCTTTTATCGTAATGTTTTTATCTTTCCGGTTTCACCGGTTTGGGTTTTCCTTACTATATCAAGCGTTATTCCTTAATTAACTCGTTTGACTCATTTTGGGTGAAATTTAATCACTTGTGAACGTCAAACTCCGTTCTTTATTCGACCCATTCGAATTTAAAACAGTTGAACGTAGTTATCAAAATTTCTGTTTGCATATCTCATCGTCCTTTAGTCATGACTCATATTCCGAGTCTTTTGACTTTCTATTTCGTGTTCCCGTCTCTTGGTTTACACATTCACCCACAATCCTACCCGTCCACCGGGTATCTTTACTGAAGTCACCATCAAGTAACCATTCTTATATGGTTTTAGACGTCACCTTAATTTATTTGGTCATCTTAGCGAAATCAATCGCTTTCATTCAGTCAAGTCCTTTATTTCTTTATTCTACCCCCTTTACTGGTCTGTGTGAATTTCATCACTTTGACATTCAAACTTTACCCCCCTATGCCTTAGCATTCAGATTAATTGGTTTGGGTTTTCATTTACTTTAATCTTTGTCCCTTCTCTCGGGCTCATTATTCTAACGTAATACGCTTCTGTCATCCGACTTGCGTTTACGTTTACTATCGAACATTTTAATTATTTGATTCTTTTGGGTACCTTTTTAATTCGTCCCATTCGCCCCGCCCTTACTACATAGGATATAAATGCGTCCACTACAAGAAGTTCATGGTATCATATTCCACTACTTACTTGGCCAGAGTAAGCGATTAACACATGACACACACGACCTTTTTACAGTTTTCACATCACACCCTATATAAGTAACGCCTCTATTTAGTTTTCTTGGAAATAATATCCTGGATAGGTATTCTATTCGGGTTTTCCAATTTTTTAATGTACATATGCAACAATCACTATCTACATGTTTGTTGCATATTGCTATTTGTGCGATTATATTTAAAAACGTGCACCTGGTAATGCTTGCCCCGACGGGCGTTCCTTGCCATTATTCTTATTTGCAATTGTTACGCGATTTGGTCCTTGGTGAGCATGCTCCTCTTGTCATACCTCGGACCGTTCCTCCGTCATATCCGTAATTTATTCAATTCTCGTCATCTTCATATGCGAGTGTCCTTCAATCAAAACATTCACAAAGGTTAGTAATGTTGACATCAATAATCGCCCGTATTATAATACGAGGCTTTCTGCTATACGTGTCAACGCACGTAATTTCATTAACTGTATCAATCATTTTAATTGGGGTAGCGTGTATTACACGATAGCCCTATGTGTTGTTTACAAGACTTTAGCATGCTAAACTATTAACATACATGTACTTACCGGATTTGCGATCAAACCTCGAACCGAACACTTTATTCTTTTAACCTTGAGCTCTGATTACCAACTTGTAAGACCCAACTTAAAGAAACAGGATTTATGACATTTATCATGCATTTAGTACAAGATTTTTCGAGTTTACAAAAACTTCATGGTTTTAAGATCATACTTGATCATAACATTCAAGCCTACATCATGCTAGATAAACTTTCAAAACATAATTTCAAGTGTTTACATGTCACTAAAACAAAATAGACAAAATGCGGAAGCTTTGTTCGGTGTGTTCGGTTCTTGACATGGCTTGATCATCCTCCGGGGTCTTAAGAGCATCTTTACCTATCATACAATTTCATTTAAAAGATTAGAAATCAAGGCATTTGGACAAAATAATCAAATACAATAAATTATATATTTTGTTTTCAGCCCCTTCACCCGGCCGTGTCAAAAGATCTCCCGGCCGTGTCAGCTTAACATATAGTTTTCACAGCCACTTCACCCGGCCATGTCAAAAGTTCACCCGCCCGTGTCAACTCTGCACGTTTATTTTTCATCAAATTTGCATCCAAACCTATCCAAACTCATTTTAATTGCTTGGGGTTCGTTTCTTAACATGTCTAAGCTATCATCCATTACCCGGATCCATTATTCATATAGTTTACGCTCCCGTTACCCGGTTTACGTTTTTCTTTATTACACTTAAGCCAACATTTTACCAACTACTTTATTTTGACCCGTTTAGAAGTTTTCATGCATTTAAGCATCAAACTCGCATTTCTCTTTGTACACTTCGTATTTCCATTTTTAAATAGCCTCTTATATTCCACAACAACTATTTTGTAGTGGATTTAACATAACAGACCGTTATCCTTAATCTTACCCTTTGGATAGTGATTCTACGTAATTGACCCGTTCTTAGGCATTTGACTCTCAAGGTTTATACTTACAACTCGTACATATATCTACCGTTTTTGCCCTTTACGATTCACCCCATAACGTATTGTTCAAAATCCCTTATTTACTAGTCTTCACCCGACTAGTTTACCCTTTTACCCCTTATTCCGACTTGCATAGTATCATGTCAGACTTCATATTTCAAATACTTAACATAATTCACAATCAATGTTCACAAGTAAATGTAATGTAATTAAAAAGGGGGTGTAAGGTTAACTTACCTTGCATCCGAAGTACCATTTCCCTTTACACTAGATTCGTTTGACCCGCTTCCTTTCCAAGCCTCCATCTAGCTTGTCAAGCGTCAAACTATCACCATGATTCGTAAGACGGTTAGATTAGTCAAAATCATTTACGGCTATTCCATCCTACGGGTTTTATGTCGGATTTATCATTCGACCATATCAAAATTATCATTCGATCTAATCATTGGTCGGTTTGTCTTTTTAAAAGTCAATTGACTTATCAACATATTCATATGCACATTTGGTTCATTGAACTCACTTAGGCATATTTCATCCGAACTCTTAACGAAATCAAATTTTTACATACTAACTTGTAAGCCGCGATTTCATTTAGGCATTTCATATCACTGAAAATGGGCTGTTTTTGGTGACTTGTTTAACCTGTTTACAAGTCTTCAAAAATTATGATTTTTTTGTGTGTGGCATACCTCTCGGAGGGTTAGCCCTTGTGTTAAAATTTCAAGATCTAACTCTTTACCAAAAATTCGTAAAAATTCATTTACTAAGCTGCAATCAGATTCGTCACTTCTGACTGCAGCTTACGGAAAAATTCATTTAAAATTCCTCGTTTATCCGATTGACGAAAGTCCAATTGGCGATTCTTTTAATCACTTAAAACTTTTTACTATAAGAATTTGAGATCATAACTCAATTCCTAAATTGAGTTATGACATTCGTAATGGGCTGCAAATTCTGCCAGAAAACGCAGCTTGAACCTTTGATACGGAAAAATTCATAAAACGCTTAATTTTCGCCGAAAAAATGCGATTCCAGTGGGGTTTTAAAGATATTTCCTGGAATTACATTTTAGACTCAAGAAACACATGATTTTATCACGTTTTTTCCAGGTTACAGCCAATACAAATCGGCTGTAAATCCTGATCAAGAATCGTTTGAATTCAGCTTTCAATTTAAGCTTGTTCTTGACATCATAACACTATTTTTTTGCAATCAAAACCCTAAAAACATCTCATACATGAATTTAGTATCAACAAAAACTTGAGCTAAGCATGATTTCAACATATACTTGTCTAGGGTTTACTCCTAGACACTACTATGTTCCTATTCTATCCATATAACAAACATGCAACCATCAATTTCGAATTTTCTAAGATCACCCAGAAATTCAACTAGAGATTTCTCATGAAATTCACATACCTTATGACTCCTTTTTCAGTGGAGATCATTATTTCGTGCTCGGATTTCGTTGTGAAACAGGATTTGGCCTTCAATTTGGACAATTGGCATGAACTAGGGTTTGGTGGAGGATGTTTGGTCGCCCCCTGCGTTCTTGATCGAACCAGACACAAGTTTGGTGTTTTAAATTTTGTTTTAATAATATTAGTTTCAAACTTAACACCTTTGATCCCCAAACTATTATTAGGTTCTTATTTTAGGTGTTTTTAACCTTCTAACATATTACTACAAGCCTTCTTTCTAACTAGGTTATTTTTATTCCTAGTTATTTTAATGGGTTCGGGAAATTATAACCCTTTTTATTTTAAGTCCCGTTCACTCGGGCCTTATATATATACTTTGTTTCCTCAACAGCCTTTATTCCTTTTTATTTAATATTAGGTTTCTTTATTTAATCCCTAATATTTACCGGGTTAACTTCACTACTAACGGTACTTTACCCGTTCATAAATATTAACGTGGTTTGATTACCAAACCCGTTTTCGGGGTGTTACACCCTCATTCTATCCGATCTTCCGATTTAGGTCCGGTTTATTAACATAGTTACCTATATTAGGTGTCGTTTGATATCCGTGATCTCTAGCATTGTTTGGTTGTTACTCAAGGACTACTAAGCAATCTCAAGTGAGTACATAGACCCCTCTTTTACTGTTTTCCAAACGTTTTGGGGTAGAACACATGTGCCTACTTGTTACTTTCATGCTTTCCTGTTTTCACATCATATACTTGCTATGTTCATTAGTACATTTATAGTACATGATTTCATTGTGTTTTATGCTATGTATGCCCATTGTGTGCATACTTAGTACATTGTTTTACATTACATTTTATGCTATGTATGCCCATTGTGTGCGTACTTAGTACATTGTTTTACATTACATTTTATGCTATGTATGCCCATTGTGTGCGTACTTAGTACATTGTTTTACATTACATTTTATGCTATGTATGCCCATTGTGTGCGTACTTAGTACATTGTTTTACATAACATTTTATGCTATGTATGCCCATTGTGTGCATACTTAGTACATTGTTTTACATTACATTTTATGCTATGTATGCCCATTGTGTGCGTACTTAGTACATTGTTTTACATTACATTTTATGCTATGTATGCCCATTGTGTGCATACTTAGTACATTGTTTTACATTACATTTTATGCTATGTATGTCCTTTGTTGCATACTTAGTACATTTGTTATTCATCACATGCTTACATTTTGACAATGATATACACAATTCATGATCTACATTAGACATAGACATTAGACATGGTTTTCACACAAACATTTTGACATTCGATTATACATAAACATTTTACGTTGGTGGTTTGGTTTGAGTAAGTGATTTAAGTAACGAGGCGTGTGTAATATGATACAAGCATGGTGGATACGCCGCTGGTACTTCCTATATATAAGTGTTTGTATGGTATTACATATCGTAGCGTTATTTGAATCATTTCAATTTAAGACATATAACATTTTATACAAATAACATACTTTTCACAAGACATTGTTTTACAAACAACTTATCTTATACAAACTCATTTTACATGGTTATTCATTTAACCATACATAATTCTCTTATTTATACATATCATCTGAACTTGTTGTTTTTCAAATGATTTACAAAACAAATCAATTTACAAGGTTCATGATTAAACTTTATTAAACAACTCTTTCTAAACTTACAAGTCATGAAACCTATTTTCACAAAACCTATGTATCTCACAGGCATTTTTATGCTGACGTACCTATTTTCACATGTGTTTTCAGGAGTTGATGCATAGGACTTATCGAGACATACTTAGGCGGGCCTGTGCCTTATTGACTTAAAACGAGACAAGAACTAGTTAATTTATGTTATGTACTCTTTATTTCTTGTTTAAAGACAATGTAACTCGCTTGTTTGATGAATAAAACGAAACTTTAATTTCCATGGTTGTGAAACATTAATTCTGTTACAACACTCCTCGACGTTTCCGCCACGTTTCATTGATTTACGTGGTCGGGGTGTGACATGAACTTCACACCACTTACCAAAACCCCTCAAGAGATTCTTGCCACAGAGGAAGTGAAACAAAGCTTCCGACCTTCCAGACCTCTCCCTAAAAGCAAAAGGAATGAAAATTCCACCCAATTTTGTGAATTTCATGAAGAGAAGGGCCACCATACTGATGATTGCTTCCAACTCAAAAAGAGGATTGAAGAAGCAGTCAAATCCGGGGAACTTGCCCACTTAGTAAATGGGGTAAGGGACAAAATGGCTGAAGGAAAGGGCAAGGAAGTTAACATGGTGGATTTTGATGGAAAGGTTCCCCATAAACGACAGCGGTTGGAAGCTTGGGAGTTTCAGTGTGTCTGCTTCCCCCCAACAGAAAGGGGCCCACTCTCAAACCCCCTTATGGTTGAAGCAACTGTGGGTACATTAATGACAAGCAGAGCATACATTGACACTGGTGCAACCATTGAAATTATGTTTGAGAAGTTCTTCAACCGTTTGAGCAACGAGGAACGTTCAAAGCTTCAACCCTCTGGAATCTCCATAAAAGGTATTGCTGACATACCCCTTAAGCCTTTAGGGCAACTAACCCTTGATGTCCGTTTCAGTGAAGGCAAGATGGAGAGAGTCCAACCTCTCACTTTTGTGGTTATCAATATACCTTCAAACTATGATGTCATCATAGGAAGGCTAGGGCAGTGTGCATTCTACATTTCCGTTTCTGTTTGTCATGGCACAGTCAAGTTCCCTACCGAGAGAGGGATTGCAACCCTTCAACCTACTCAAGAGGCCTACACGGTTGAAGGGGAAAGTTCCAAGAGTGAAGAAGACAAGCAAAGGCTAATCATAAACCCTAAGTATCCTGAACAAAGGATAAGGGTTAATCCAAGCCTTTCACAAGAAACACTCTCATATCTTGAAAAGCTGCTAGTACATTATAGCGATGTCTTTGCTTGGTGCCCGGAAGATATGACGGGTATCCCTTGAAGCATTGCTGAACACGAGCTGAAAATACCACCCGATGTCAAGCCTGTTGTCCAAAAGAAGCAAAGTCTAGCACCCGAAAGAAGCTTGGCTGCATGCCAAGAGGCTGAAAAGCTTGTATCAGCTGGAATTCTCTGAGAAGTAAAGTATCAGTCATGGGTTGAAAACCCAGTCATGGTTCGAAAGTCCGATAACTCTTGGAGAATGTGCATAGACTTCAAGGACTTGAACAAAGCTTATCCTAAAGATTGTTACCCGTTGCTAGAAATCGATCTTAAGGTTGACTCCCTCACTGGTTACCCTTTCAAGTGTTTTCTTGATGCTTACAAGGGTTACCATCAAATTCTCATGAAAGAAGAAGATGAAGAGAAAACCGCCTTTCACATAGACAAAGGAATCTTTTGCTACCAAAAGATGCCTTTTGGCCTTAAAAACGCGGGTGCAACCTACCAACGCCTAGTTGACAAGGCTTTTGCCAGTTAAATTGGTAGAAATATGGAAACATATGTTGACAATTTGGTAATCAAAAGCAAAACGGAATACCAAATGCTTGATGACATCCAAGAGACCTTCAACAACCTAAGGGAGGTCAATATGAAGCTCAACCCCGAGAAATGTTCGTTTGGATTTGAAGAAGGTAAATTCCTGGGGCATATTGTGGGAAAACAAAGTATAAAGGCTAATCCAAACAAAGTCAAAGCTGTTCTTGAAACCAAGCCACCACAAAGCAAAAAGGAGGTAGAAAGCTTAAACAGGAAGCTTGCAGCCCTGAAGCGTTTTACCTCAAAATTGGTTGAAAGATCTTTGCATTTCTTGAAAACGCTCAAGGGGTGCTCTGACAAGAAGGATTTCAAGTGGACTGAGGAGGCCGATGAAGCCTTCAACCAGATGAAGTAACACCTGGCTTCAATCCCAAACATTGCAGCCCCAGAAACAGGAGAATTGATCTCTGTATACCTTTCAGTTGCTGAAGAAGTAATAAGTGCGGTTCTAACCATCAAACGAGACAAAGTTCAGGTACCCGTTTATTTCTTTAGCAAAACTCTAAAACTGGTAGAGATCAAGTATCCTCCTTTGGAAAATCTTGCTCTAGCCCTAGTCCAAACGGCTAGAAGGCTTCAAAGGTATTTCCAAGCACACCCTATACAAGTGGTCACCGACCAACCTATTAAGAGTGTGCTTGAAAAACCAGAAAATTTAGGACGATTAGCCAAATGGGTTGTGGAACTAGGTAAACACAACATCACATATGTTCCAAGAAAATCCATCAAAGCCCAAGTCTTGGTTGTATTTCATTGTAGAAGTCCCGAAGCAAACAATCACTGAAGTAAACACAGCTGCCACTGAACCCTCAGACCTTGAAGCCTGGAAGCTTTTTACCGATGGGGCTTCAAGCGTTGAAGGGTCAGGGGCTGAGCTCATTCTGATCAACCCTGAAGGGTTAGAATTCACATATGCTCTTCGATTTGAATTTGAGACCACCAACAACGAAGCTGAATACGAAGCGTTGATAGCCGGCTTGAGGTTGGTTAAGGAATTGAAGGTCCAAAAGCTTCAAGTCTTTAAAACAAAAAACAAATAAGCTACCAAATAAAGATAAGACGTATCATCACTCTTGATAAAGTCCAAAGCAGACATAACTGCAAAACATTTTAAAACAAAAAACAAATAAGCTACCAAATAAAGATATCCCAAAAAGGCAAAACAAGGAAAAAGCTTACCCTGGCCATTCCTCATAAGAATCGGATCCCGATTAGCCTATCCCACAATTTGCTAACACCTAACAGAACTAGCTAATGTTTGGGAAAGGGACGAACCCTTGAAGGGCACTCCCGGATGGCTTTAAGAAAAACTTCATTCAAATCAGACTCGGAAGGTTCCGGTTTATTGAGAACAGCATCCGGGTGTCTCCACACCATTTTAAAGGGAACAATAGAATCAGAAACCCAGAAAAATCGATCTTTCCGGGTACCGAGTGTGGCAACCATGGAAGAGATTAAACAAACGTCGGCCTTGGATGTCTCAAAGGTAAACCAGTCACCATTCTTTGCCAGGCGAAAAAATTGATGGAATAACAACAGCGAAGGGTCATAACCACAAGCCTGGCATAAAACCTCGAAGTGTAAAACCCTAGCCATGCCCTTCAGATGAATTTGACCAAAGGAAACACGATAGTACTCCATAACGTTCAATACAAAAAGCGAGAAAGGATGACGAAGGTTGGAAAATTCAAAGTGACGGTAGTACAAAGCAACTGAACCAGGGGGACATTGATCAACGGATTTATCACAACCCAGTGCAACCGGATTAAATTTAAGAACAATGCCCCATTCCATACAAAAATTCTCCACTTCCTCTTGAGTAAGGCGTGAGAAACTGACGGAAAGATATTTCCGTGCACCCATGATCAAAGTAAAGAACAATCAAAACACACAAGGAAATGGGAACTAACCTGAGTTTAGAAGAGGAAATCAGAATTCTCGGAAGAAGATAAGTGAAAATTCTCACCAAAAGATGTTAAATAATGAAAAAGTAATTAAATGAGAGGCTATTATTACCTAGTGTATAAAAACCGTCGACTGAAAAACTGCCACACATCAATCACATCAGTTGTTAGTTTTAAAATTCAAAAGGGTAATATGTAGCAGTTGGGAGATGTCCTTCAAGCCTTTAAGTAATACAAATAAATGTGTAAAAGTCAGAAGTCTTTGAGCTCATTTCCCAAAATCCTCTGACTTGGGGGGCTGATGACGGGGGTTGCCCAAGACCAAATAAAATGACTTAGACATATGAACGCTTAAAAGGTTAAAAGGTTCAGATCCCGCGAACTTGGGTGAGCAGCAAAAAGGATGTGAACAGTGAGCCATCACTTCTCTGATTACTTGTCCAGCCTCTCACAGCCGTAAAAGAAAACATGTGCACAGAGTGTAGTCTTTTACCCGCAGGTCCAAACGCTTCAACCCCTAAAAGGGTAAGTCCCCCACTGCAAGCATGTTTCACTAGTCAATGGTTTCTTTTTTAGGAGATGTCCTTCTCTATAAAATGACACTTCATTTAGTGCCAAGAGGACATTCCGATCAGCTCTGATTTCATTGGGATCTCTGGTCTTTTCTCTCGAGTGCTTGTTCCATGCAAGTCTCTCTTTTTTACATTCAACACACACATCTCCATTGCTCCTACATCTGATGCTGAACACACTTCAGTGGAGGATCTCGAGCAAACAACAAAATCTAACTAGTGAACCTCACTCCACGTCTTGCAAACGTGGGGGGACCCCACGACCTGAGTTAGGCAAACCGGAACCCTCCAACCCTTTTGCCTAACCAGCCCAGCTACTACCATCGGTCTAGTATTTGTTGCATCAACAATTGGTAGTGCAACTATCATGTCTATAATTTCTCCATTATTTATGTACAGTCAACTGTTGTTATTGTATTTCCTATTTTATTGTATCGTAAATTAGTATATATTCAATGTATTCCTCTCTCATTATTCAAGAGAGATTTTCAATCATTACATGGTATCAGCCTAATACCAATTTCGATCCTGTCCATTCTTCCTTGCCTCTCACCTATGTCGACCTCCTCTTCTTCCTCAGTCACCACATCCGAAACCTCCCTTCCTATGGCTACCATCATTCACATGCTTACCATCAAACTTTCCTCTACCAACTATCTTTTCTGGCACAACTAAATCAAACCTCTTCTTGCAAACCAAAAACTTCTCGGTTACGTTGACGGCTCCGTTCCTCAGCCACCGAAAACTATCATCGCTGATTCGAAAGAACATCCCAATCCTGATTACACCACATGGTTTCTTTGTGATCAGCAGGCTGTCCTTATTCTCAACTCCTTCTTAACCAAGGAGGTTATGGCCGAAATCCTTGGTTTCACCACTTCTCATCAGATCTGGACCGCTCTCAAAGCGGCATACAGTAACACATCCTTGGAACGAATGCACCTCTAGCGTGATAATCTTCGTCAACTAACCAGAGGTTCCTCGACGGTTGCTGACTTTGGTCGCAAATTTAAAGCCATTTGTGATCAGCTTTCCGCCATTGGTCATCCGGTGAGTGATACGGATAAAACTCATTGGTTTCTTTGTGGCCTTGGTCCCACTTTTGAGAGCTGGTCTACTGCTATCCGTACCACTCTTGACGACCTTTCATTCCGAGATCTCCTGACCAAAGCTGAAAGTCAGGAGCAATTTCTTAACACCCTGCACCCTACCACCAATGCTCCTATCGCTTTTAGTGCTCATCACCAAAATTTTCGTAGCAATGGCTCCTCCTCTAACCGATCCAGAAACCAAAATTCTCGCAGCCCTGTCACTTCAAACCGTTCCGCTAACTCCTCTAAAGGGCCACGCCGACCACCCCACTGCCAACTATGCCGCACCAACGGTCATTACGCTAACAAGTGTCCGAAACTCTCCTCCTTTGTGGCAGCCGCTTCTGGTTACGAAGGTCTTGCTCGGGCCTTTCACGCTCAATGTCATGTCTCGAGCGAAGGCCCAGACTGGACTAAGGATACCGGAGCCGATCTTCACATGACCGACGATACCGGTAAACTCCATTCTTCTTCTCCTTATACAGGTTTGACTTCCGTTTTCTTTGGTAATGGGCATTCACTTCCTATAACTCATAAAGGACATGTTTCCATCAATAAAAATGTGTCTTTGAATGATGTACTGGTTGTTCCCAATATAACCAGGAACTTACTTTCAATCAGCAAGTTGACTGAAGATTATCCTGTTGATGTTCTATTCTCAGACACGTTTTTTGTTATTCAGGACCGGAAAACAAGCCAGCCTCTCGCTCAAGGTCGGTGTGAAAAATGGTCTTTATGTGCTTCATGATAATTCTTCGGCTTTTTTTGCTTCCGTTTCTTCGAATAAAGCCTCATTTGAGTTGTGGCATAATCGTTTGGGTCATGTTGCTTTTTATGTTATTTCCATTTTAAAGAAACATGGTTGTTTGACATTTACTTCTATTTTACCGAAACCTAATTTATGTTCGCCTTGTCAACTTGCTAAAGCCCGAAAATTACCATTTGATTTAAACGAAAAACGTGCCTCTCACCCTCTTGATCTTATTCATTGTGACTTATGGGGTCCATCTCCCATCCTAAGCTCGGATGGATATAAATATTATGTTGTGTTTATAGATGATTATTCATGATTCTCGTGGTTATATCCGCTTAAATTGAAAACTGAATTTTACTCTACATTGCAAACCTTTTTTGCGGCTTGTACAAACACAGTTTTCACGTAAGGTCAAAGTCTTTCAAAGTGACGGTGGCATGGAATTTGTTAATCAATATGTCTGAAATTTTTTTGAGGATAATGGCACTTTTCATCGTTTTTCTTGCCCGTACACCGCTCCACAAAATGGCCGCGCCAAACGAAAGCATCGCCACATAGTAGAAATGGGTTTAACTATGTTATTTCATGCTCATGTCCCGGCCACTCATTAGGTTGACGCATTTAGTACGGCTACATATATAATAAATCGGTTACCAACCAAAGTACTAAATAATAAATCTCCCTTTGAAATGCTTTTCTCTACTAAACCCGACTACCACAACCTTCGTGTTTTTGGATGTTGTGTTTATCCGTACCTACGTGATTATGCTCCTCACAAACTCGCACCGCGTAGCATTCCTTGTATTTTCCTGGGGTATTTCCCGCAATACAAAGGTTACAAAAGTTTTGACCCGGCATCTTCACGTATGTACATAACACGCCATGCTCGTTTTGACGAGACCTTTTTCCCTTACACAAATACTTCCACCTCTCAAAACCTATCTGTCCTTTTTCTACCCACTTTCCATGACCCACTCACCTTTAAAAACACTACCTCACCCAATACTGCTCCACCACCAAAACCCCCTAGTACACCAACCCAACCATGTACCCTATGCAAGTCACATCCCTCAAATTCACCAATCCATCCATCGCCCAGTGTCTCTTCTTTCCCAACTTCACCTATTGAACCACTTTCACCCTCTGAACAAACCTCACCTATTGAAACCACTGAAAATTCATTGCCTCATTCTCCTCCTCCTACGTTAAATTCTACCACTTCATCATCTCCCCATCCCATGGTTACCCGATCTAAAGTTGGCACATTTAAACCAAATCCTAAAAACTCTGCATATCTAGTTCAAGCCATGCGTTCATCCCTTCATAAGGCTTTATTATCTTCGGTCAATCCGAAAGGTTTTAAAAGTGCATCCAAACATCCTCATTGGATGGATGCCATGACCGCGGAGCTACAAGTTCTTCACCGAAACCAAACATGGTCTCTTGTTACGCGTCCTACGGCCACTAATTTCAAAATGGGTGTATCGAACCAACTACCATTTAGACGGCTTCTTAGATCGTTACAAGGCCCGTCTTGTTGCTCAAGGTTTCACTCAGATTCCGGGCCTCGACTTTACTCATACCTTTAGCCCCGTTGTTAAAGCCTCAACCATACGCGTTGTTCTATCTTTAGCGATTATTTATGGCTGGTCGCTACATCAACTCGATGTCAACAACGCGTTCCTAAATGGTTCGCTCTCCGAAATAGTCTACATGGAGCAACCTCCGGGATTTGTTGATCTAAAATTCCCTACACATGTTTGTTAACTCAACAAAGCTTTATATGGGCTTAAACAAGCTCCTAGAGCTTGGTTTCAGCGCCTCAGTTCCTTTCTTGTGTCGTACGGTTTCTCTTGTAGCCGCGCGGATCCGTCACTCTTTGGTTTTCATTATGTTGACTCTCTAATGTACCTTCTTGTATACGTCGATGATCTTATTCTAACCGGTAACAAATCATCTCTCCTAACCACGTTTACAAGTCGCTTACATAACGAGTTTGCCATTAAGGATCTCGGGTCTTTGAACTACTTCCTTGGCCTCGAAGTTGTTCAATCAAACTCCACTCTTTTCATCACATGAACCAAATACGCCAACGACATCCTCACTCAAGCCGGTTTGAACCATGCTAAACCTGTCCCAACTCCTTTTGTCGACCACCGATACCTTCACTTCTGATGGTCCTCCCTACTCCGATACTACCCAATACCGCTCCTTAGTCGGCGCTCTTTAATACATCACAATCACTAGACCGGACCTCGCCTATGCCGTAAACCAAGCTTGTCAACACCTTCATGCTCCGACCGAACATCATTTCCAATTAGTGAAACGGATCCTTCGCTATGTTAAGGGCACTATTTCTCATGGTCTTGTGTTCACTCGTCCTAAGTTCTCAACTATATTGGGGTATTCAGATGCGGATTGGGCGCGTTGTATTGAAACTCGGAGGTCAACATACGGCTATTCCATTTTCTTAGGCGGCAACCTTGTCTCATGGAGTGCAAAGAAACAACCAACGGTTTCCAGGTCGAGCTGTGAGTCCGAGTATCGTGCAATGGCTAATGCCGCGGCTGAGATCGTTTGGCTAACTCATCTTTTGAAAGAACTTCATGCTTTACCTGATTCACGTCCAACTCTCTGATGTGACAATCGAAGTGCTCTATTCATGTCTCAAAATCCGGTGTCTCATAAAAGAGCAAAGCATATTGATTTAGATTACCACTTTGTTCGGGAGCTAGTTCTGTCAGGAAAGTTGCACACTAAGTTCGTTCCTACCAAGCTTCAAGTCGCGGACATTTTTACTAAGAGTTTACCACGTCCACAGTTCGAGCATTTTCGAGACCTGCTTCGTGTATGTCCACCGCTTGTGCGCTTGCGGGGGGGATAAAAGCTAATATTGGCATTGCAACTATCATGTCTATAATTTCTCCATTATTTATGTATTGTCAACTGTTGTTATTGTATTTCCTATTTTATTGTATTGTAAATTAGTATATATTCAATGTATTCCTCTCTCATTATTCAAGAGAGATTTTCAATCATTACATTAAGCCTTTCATCTACTAAAGTTATATGCCCCTTTAGAAGCTATACACCCATGAGTCCATGACCCAACACCTATATATTTGAGCTGGGTCGAAACACCCAAATGGTTAGCCCAAAGTAGGTCCAATTAATGAGTCCTCGCCAGGCTTGCCTTACCTAACGAACGAAGACTCCACTAGAATTTAATCATTTATGCCCATTGCTTTATAGACTAGTGACATCTTAGGAGTGGAATAATGTTTTGGAATTAATTGGTCCTGGCTTCCATTCATACAAGGGGGTTTTCTTATATTTATTGGGTTTTCATCCTGAATTGGTGTATAAGTATTATGCAATTATGCTTAGTGCTGATGGATATGATCGGGTGGTTTCGCTAGGTGGCACGATGATACTCCAATGATCCGTCAGTGATCCAAATTTACCATTAAAAAAGAATTTAATCATTTATTGTAAAAGAAAAAGTGTTGAAAGGTGCCATCTTTAAAATTTATTGATATGAATTTAATGATTTTTTCTAGTAATTTAATACTTTTTTAGGTGGGTATTATTCATAGTTACATTTAGGGTAGGGGTGCTACTAAATACACCCTCCCTAATTACTAACTACACCCCACTCCTATAAAAAATAACATCATTATATCATAAATCAACATTTTATTACTTTTTTGTCTTTTTGTTGTCTTTTTAATTAGTATTATTATTTACTAGTAGTAATCATTTTATTATTATTATTATTATAATAGTAATTATTATTATTATTTTAAAAATATTTATTTGAATAAAAAATATTTATTAAAATAATTTTTTGAACGAACTCGGTTTTTGATAAAACTTATCTGAATGTTCAAAAAAAGTAAAATAAGGCTGTCTTTTCATATTTTTTAAAAGTAAAATGTTAATAAGTTATTAAAGAAAACCATATTTTAGGTGAAATTAATTGTTATAAAATAGAAATGAAAAACAAATTTTATATATAATTTAGTATTTTTTTATTATTACACCCCCCTATTATTGCATTTACTATTAGAAGCAGCGATGAATTTATTATTATTATTACTTTTTATTTATAGTTTATAAATTGTAAATACTATTAAAAAAAGTAAGGGCTACTTCAGTTTAGAAATAAGTACACTAAAACTTTCTATGGCTCATTTGAAAATGAGTTTACGTCCTTGACTTGGTCAGGGTCGGGGGTTGCACCAAAAAACATTGGATGATTATGCCAGAGGCAAGATTCTTGATTGCGAACAAGTTTAATGTAATCGTTCAATTTTTATCTAAAGAAAAAAGAAACAGTTCGACTTGTTTTTCGCTTTGGAGAGGCCCTCACTAGTTCCTAGAAAAAAAAATTCAATTGCACACGTGAGTGGTGGCCTTTTTATAATGGTAGAATTGCAAGAAAAGTATCCAATTGCCACCACAAACAACCTATGGACATTAATGAGAGAAAATGATGCGGCTGACTGGGGGAATATATTTGAATCACGTCAAAATATTTATGATTCTCGGATAGCACAACCTGCTACATATTAATTTGTAGATTAAAGCTCGGTATGTAAAATGTTTAATGATATAATTTTGTAAGAATACACTTATTTTTTTATAGTTTCTGTTACTACTATAAATGTAATTGTATAAACAATTAGTTATAATAATAACTAGTTATAATAATAATAATAAGTAATATATAATTAATCACTAAATAAAACATTAAAAAAAGACAACTAAAAGACAAAAAAACTAAAAACTTAACAAAAGTTGTTAACTAAAAGACAAAATAGACTAAAAACAAAATAAAATTATTAATTGATGTGATTTTTTATAGAGAGGGTGTGTAATTAGTAATTAAGGGGGTGTATTTAGAATGAGCTTTACATTTACTTGATTAAGAAATGATTTTGTTTTATAACAATTTATTTCATCTTTCCGATCAGTTTACTTCTTTTAATATAGTCAAATGCATTAAATCTATTTTATGACTTAACACTTTTGTAAGCGTATGATTCATAATTAAATCAATTTTAATTAACTTGATAATAATTCTTTAATCTTTGAATATTATAAACCGTATACACTGCACTTATACAACACAAATGACTTGCTTAGAGACTTCACAAAATTTTATATATAACAAGCTAGAAATGTTTGTGCTACTATATGTGTTGTTTTCAAATGTGTTGACTAGTGTTAGTGAATGTTGAGTTAATTTCCTTTCATGTTAACAAGATTTCTTTTAATTCAGGTAACGAAACCATCTAATTAACATTTGCTATTAACTTTAGCACTTTCAGTCACACACATGCATGTATCAATGAATCTATAATTTGCTAAGGGTTGACAAAAGTATAAGGCGAACTAGGATCGCAAGGGGGGGAAGATGGTTGAGGATTCTCGTCTTTTGCACTATGACATGAAAAATGGCATTGGCATAGGACCGGAGAAACGCATTTTCCCCATGTTGTAAGATAGTCTCCATGTGCCAATACACACATACGATTACACTCGAATTTCATGCATGGGAATAAATATCGAGTGTCTTCACACGAATCTTGAGCCATCGCTATCTCATCCATGCCTGCATGTTTAGAGTATATATAAATGTATATTATTGTTTTGTTACTAATCAATGTTATAGAAATTATTAATATAACTATGTAAAATTGTATGTCAAAAAACATTTAGCGAAAATAAAGAAACTGAAATTACCTATGATCATGAGAGAAACCAGAAATGCAATGAAAATCAAGGATCTCATCTTCAAATTTGATTTTATTTTGGTTTATAATTTACTAGATATGACATGTTTATATACCAAATGAAATCAATGTTCATGAACCATTAAGCTTATTAGCATTTAGTGTTGAATTTAATAGGTCATTTAGGAGAATAGGGACAAATTTTATATATGTTATTATTTCGTTACCAATCAATATTAAATAATTTTTTAAATATAATGTATGTCGAAAACTTTTTAATGAAAATAAAGTAGCCGAAATTACCTATGATCATGAAAGAACATAAATGCAATGAAAATCAAGGATCTCATCTTCAAATTGATTTCATTTTGGTTTCTAATATATTTGATTGATATGAAATGTTTAGATCATGATTAATGGTTTATCATGTGAAATGGCAATATTCGCCGTCCGTCGTCCATGTCATCATGGGTGAAATTAGTCCTAGAAAATGCTAATTAATGGTGTAGTGGTTCAACCCATCCCCCACCAATTAATTACCTAATGATTACACTATGATTAATTTTTTTAAATAATTTAAATAATGTAACAGTAACTTATAAAACACAAATACATTCATTAAATTTAAAAATAAAAATACATAGACGTTTACTTGATCGTGTCCCTGTCTTGATACGTATTATCGGTTATTGTGATGGTTAGCATCAGTGTAGCATCCAATCTGCTTCTCCTAGGATCGAGTTTCTTGCAAGTCTTATGATTTTTTATCAGCAGTTGAATTCAAATCAGGATCCGTTGAATTTGAACTAGAGGATGCTTCGTGAGGAGGAATCACTTCTGCTTCTCTCTTCATTGTTTCTCCAACAGATTTACGGGTACTTGAGGATTCAAATCTCGTTATATCATCTCTTTGTCATTTGAAGATTCCAAGTTGACTTGATAAACAACAAGTTCTTCTAGTTGCACAAATCTTTTCTAGAACATAATCTTTACCTTTCTAATATGTGTCATCAACCATAAATCCACCTTTTTCTATGCCTAGGTTGTTGGGTTCCACCAAGTTAACGGTGGTCACAAAGCAATTCCGTTAAATGCATTGGTTAAACTTTCCTTTTGGCGGTTTATTTATATAAATTAAAACTAAAAACTATTAATTGAAATTAAAATTTGGAAAATAAAAATAAATTAGCTACACAAATGTACAAACTTTACAAGCAATTGCATACGGGATCAAACCGCTTACTTACTGAGGTACACTTTTCAGCACAGATTTACTCAGACCGGTCTAGGTGACTGGAGATATAATTGTCCACTTAAACCTGACACCTACTTATCAATTTTTCAACTTTGTGAAAAGCCCTAGCACGTTTTAATCGAAAAGACGCAGCGGAAAATGCAGACCATACATTTATTTCATTATAAACATTCTGACATATTAGAAGGTCCATTTTAAAATGAATCTTTAACAAAATACATTTTTTTGTGACACTCTAGGTTTTCCCGAGTAACCCTCTTCTTGTATTAGCGTTGTGTGTACGTATATTATTAAATGAGAACTTGCTATTTTACTTTTGTGCATCGTGTGATCCTCTCATTGTGTTATGTGTATTAATATATATATATATGTGTGTGTGTGTGTGTGTGTGCCAATGTAAATGCCGAGACAGCAAGGTCTCGATCCGAGACCACTCGGTCTCGAGTGACCCAAAACAGTTGGGCCACACTCCCCTTTGAGCCCACTCGGAAACCCCTTTAGGGTGCACCATAGGATGGGTATAAAACCCCACTAAACCAGCCGACTTTCCCTTTTGGGACAAACAAATCATTCACACACTCTCTCAAAACATTCCCTATCCATTTCCTCCCTCCCTCTCTCTCTCTCTCTCTCTCTAAACCCTAACATCACCAACTCCTCTCCTCTTCTCGGATCGAAACCGGCAAGCATCGGAAGCCTCGGATCAGTTTGCAAACACCGTTTCGGGAGCTTCATTCTTCATCACACTACACCTCTTAGCAAACATTTGTACCGGTTAGTAGTTCCTTTCATTATGTTTGTCAATGTATGGCAAAGGTGTGTGTTTGATGGATGACATACATGTTTTTATAGGATTTGGAGGGTTGAAATCATTTGATGATTATGATGCTAGCTTGATATTTAAGTTGTGTGTTAAGTAATATAGAAATGGGTGAATGTTGAAAATAGGGTGTTATGCAAACATGTTCCTGTATGATTCTAGATGATAATGCTGTTTTGATGATTATATGCAACATATGAGGATTTGTAGATGTGTTTCTTAAACCGAGGGATGGATGCTAGTGGATTAGAGCTGATGATGATTTTTAATAGTACACTAACTAGGTGTAATATGCTAGTATAAATCTGTTTGAATAAACATGTTTGTTTATGGTAAAAACCCTAAAAGATGAACTGTATGAATATTTGAAATTGTTGAGATTGATCCATTTGGTAATTGTACGAAGAATGGAAACATGTTAAGGAAAGGTGATTGGATCGTACAAAATAGGGTGATGCGTGTCGGTGTGTATATAATTTATAGTTATATTTTTATCCATTTTTACACGTTAGTCAAGTTTTCAATTTATAAAACACGATATTTTACTAACACCAAACACAAATATGGGCAAGTGCACCCATCGTGAGCTTAGTATAGTGTTGGTAAGATACCGAGGTCGTCCAAGGACACAAGAGCTTTTAATACTGGTTTATCCTCAACGTCTAATCAAATCAAAATTTAGAAAAATGTTTTAAACTAGAAAGTAAAAAACTAAAAAAGCTGAAAATAAAAATAAAAATAAAACAGATAGACAAGATGAATCAATTGGATCCGACTCGTGTTTAGTGTAACCTTTGATTATTTCCGCACTTTTGCACTTTTTAAGAGATTATCTTAGTTATTGTAGTAGGCCCCTCTTTTGAAGGTGACGTTACCCTCAACACAGTAGTTTGAGTCAGCAAGGATACAATCCTAAAGGGTTGGATTATTGAAAGATAATTAATTAAGTTATTAATGCATAATGTGGTAGGCCCCTCTTTTGAAGGTGACGTTACCCTCGGCTAAGTAGTTTGAGTCAGTAGGGATACAATCTTAAATAGCCGGGTTAAAGTTTTAATAGTAGCTTACATATGAGGGGATCAAGGAGTTCGGACCGCCGCCATCCAATACCAGTGGGTGTTGAAGGAGGTCCTACTAAAGTTGACCCAGGTCCTTGCAGGATCTATACACTGAACAAGGCAAGACTCTCACCAAACCATTCCCTTAACCCCCGACCAGGTAGCCAACATATCTCCATATAGACCGTGGAGATATGAATGGTGAAAATCTTTTATTTTATATAGACAGTAAAATAACGCCAAGACACCACGGACAAATGATAAGGAAGATTCACCTTCAACATAAGAAACTAGTTATTAAATTCATTAATACATAACCAAATAAAACGTGCGAAAAGATTAAAAATAAAAAGTATTACACTAGACACTTGTCTTCACCAAGTGATGTAAGAGACTTAGGCAAACATGGCCTTTGATTGTCAAGAACTCTTACGATCAATCTTGGATCCCGAGACTACTCACACACTCTATGATGGATAATAGATGATGGTGGTGGATGTGGGTTGTGATGGTGGTGGTGGATGGGTGAAGTGTGAGAGAGGTGGTTTGCAAAGGGATGGTTTGCAAATGAGCCAAACACCCCTATTTATAGCCTGCACAGAAGCCCGGACACGGCCCCGTGTCCATTGGGCACGACCCCGTGTCCACCCATCTTCTCTTTCTTCATTAAATACAGTTTGTCTGCATTAGGTGACCACGCCCCCGTGTCCGCTAGGCACGACCCCGTGTGCAGAAGCGTATCTGTACTATCAAGATTTTCCTATATTCTGCGAATCTTAGAGTTGACCATGGCCCCATGTCTGCTGGGCACGCCCCCGTGGTGGGTGATAGAAGCTTCTACAACTTTGTCTTTTCTGCAGACACTTGGGCACGCCCCCGTGCTCATTGAGCACGGGGCGTGTTCAGCCTTCTATTATCTTGTTTTTGCTTGGGAAGATGCTGTCGAGGGGTCGGGCATGCCACGTTTATTCCTTTTATTGTATTTATGTTAGATTTTGCTGCATTTTTGCTTCTTTTGTTCATTTGAGCTCATTTAATCCTGAAAATACAAAAGGAAGACAAAAACACACTTTTTCCAATATTAGTACTAAAAAAGGGTTAGTTTTATGCCACATTTGATGTAATTTATATGTTGCATTTTGCACACATCAAATACCCCCACACTTAAATCTTTGCTTGTCCTCAAGCAAAACTCTTTATAATGTGGTTTTCACTCCCAAATGGAACGGGTAGAAGAGAAGGTTTTTGGGCTTGTCATAGAGTGTCGGGATTCCAAGATTTTTATTAGGTCTTATTTTTATGTTATTTACAATCCTATTCGTCATGATTTATTTAAAACTTTACATAAGAGAAATTATTTATTTGGGCATAACATGCCTCTTTAAAATTCCATTTATATACAAGTTCACATACCTCACGGGGGATCACTCAACACTCGGCCGAAGATGTATTTTAGTGAAACATTCGAGAGCGGCATGGAACTTACTCCTACCATAAGCTTGCCAAGCAATCAATCCTCCTCCTTTTTAACTATACACCCTTGTAAATATCAAGAGGACTTTGGGGAAGGGTTAGGCTTGGGTTAAAGGTAGGTGGTTGGGTTAGTGGTTAGTATAAAAGGGCGAAATGCGTAAAAAGCGTCGGTTTTCATAAGACTTTTTATTTTTGTAACTTTTTTATTTTGATGAAGCAATTCTTCAAACAAAGTTCTTTTTTGATAAACTTGTTTGTTTATTTCTTTTGGCTTCATCATCATAATTTTTTTTTTGATAAGGAAGTCATATGAAAAACCGAGCTTTTTACTAAAATAAAGGGTTTAAAATGAAAAAGGGTTTTGGTGGATAAAAGGGTGTTTGTTTTGCGGGTTAAGAAATGAAAAGGTTTAGGCTCAAAGGGGTTAACTAGGGGGATTTTGGGTAGGTGGTAAAAAAAATAATGGTGTACAAATAAAAAGGGTTAGTCATAATGCCTCCATCATTTACTTATTCGGGTTTAAGTTGGTAAGGACCGGGAATGCATTGTCGTGGCAAGTTCTAGAGTCATAAGAACCAAGCGGCTATTCACACAAGAAACGAAAAATGAGCATTTAGTTTCAAGATGTGTATTTGTATGCTCAATAAAGGTTCAAAACTCATTTTTTTGTGGGAATGAGTTTTTATGTGATCAAGTATATATATAATCAAATTTTAACTAGATTTGTTATGTTGTTTCATAATTTTCTTATGTTGGTTCTTTTTATCACAACGCTATCGGTTGTAAATTTGTAAAAATATAACCTTTTTAAAACTTGCAATTCCCAAATTAAACCAAGACAAGTAAAAAACTGAAAAATTTTTGAAAAAAATGAAAAATTTTTGAAAAAAATTTGGGGTGTTTAGCGGTTCCAATAGAGTTTTGTGTAAGGCTTGTAATTAGGACTTGCAAAATTCAAGGTTTTAGCATCCCCCCCCCCCACACTTAAATTACACATTGTCCTCAATGTGTCCCAAAAATAAGTTTTTAGGTTGATTGAATGTGTAAAAAGATGTGAAAAAGCAAAAATTTATGTTACTGGGCGTCTGGACATGGCCCCGTGGTGTCCGGGCACGGCCCCATGTTCAAATCGCCAGTAACAGAAAATAAAACAAAGTAACAGAAGGCTGGACACGGGGGCATGTTCAGTGAGCATGCCCCATCTCCAGGTACCTGAACTGGGCGTCTTTCTGTAGATGGTTGAGCACGGGGCGTGTTGGATGAGCACGACCCCGTGCTGAACTTGCTGTAATGAAGAAAAATTGTTGGGTGGCCCTGTTGTTGTGCATGGGGTGCTGGTTCAACTTTCCCTTGGTATCCTTCACCATCCCGAGTGTGTTTTGACCATTACAACATCATCCAAACACCGATTTATTAAAACCATCATTCATTCAAATAGAGAAAGTTACATAATAATCCTAATAAGTTAAAATTTTAGATAAATAGGTCTAAAGAAACACAAGAAGTCTAAACCAAGAAGTTCTAGCCTAAAGTTTATTCTATTAGCAAAATTTCCGAAAAGATAATTCTCTCGGTTGGATGCGGCTCAAAGAACTTCTTCCTTCGGACATGGGTCCCTCACACGTCGGCGAGCCATTCTTCTATCTCCCTTGGGAGAAGAAAGGCGGGATCGTTGACATTAGTTTGAGGGGGTGCAACCTCCACCGGGACTTCTTGCAATTCTTCAAGAGGAGGCTCCACTGGAATGTCATCCCATCCGGTGGGATTGTTGACTCCAAGTGCTAGGTTCCAATCCTCTTGAGGGAGGATTGGCTCCATGGGAGGTGTCACAAGAATGTTCAACCTCTGGTGCAAGAGGTTGATTTCTTGAAAACTGTTTTCCAACCCCATCGTAAGATAATTTATACGGTCTATGAGGACCTCCTCTACCGATGTCATCTCATCAAGACCTTCACGCAATGCCATCACGTAGCGTACGAGAGTTTCTTCGATTGAGGACCTCCGTTCTCTTTGACTGTTTCTGGAATGTGCTGACGAAGTTCCACTGTTTTGGCTCAACATTCTACGAAAATAAACTGAAAAGAGTTCATTTAAAGAAACAGTAACCTCGGACACCCCGTGCTCAATGAGCACGGCCCCGTGTTCACCTTTCTGCAGGTTTTGGAACAAGGAATCTTGGAGTTTCAAATTATTTTTCCAACTTAAGAAGCGTTTTTGAGCAGAAATAACTTAAAACAATGTTGTAAAACTTATTTTTAACAAGATTCCTTGCACAAAAACCTAACAAACATCACAATAAAGCTTGGAATCATGGTGATCTCAAGCTCTAATGGAGGTGTTGAGGTAAAAAAATGAAGAAAAAGGGAATGGACAAGAGAGGAAAGGACAAGATGGTTGTTGAGAACCTTTTTTTAGAAAATACCTAGGATGGTATGTGTGAAGATCTCACCAAATCTCTGTCAATGGTCCAAATGTGCAGGATTCTTGGCTGCATTTATAGAAAACGACAGCACGCTGCACACGGCCCCGTGTCGGCTGGACACGGTCCCGTGTGCAGGCAGGATCCTGACACATTTTGTTCGTATTCTGACAAAAAGTCAGAAAGGAATCTTTTGGTGGACACGGGGGCGTGTTGACCTTGACACGGCCCCGTGTCTAGAGGCTGTTTATGAAGTTTCATCTATTTCTAAGGAATTTATCCGGATCGGGCGGTTCCTTACTGGATGGAACAACCCCAAAGTGCCTGAGATTCCTTAATTGCTCTAGATTAAGACGAGAACGCAAGAGGTTGTCGGTGAGGGTGATTCCTATGCTAAATGTAGGTGGACAAGTCGAACCCTTTCCCGGGCTCTCGTTAAAGAAGGTGTATGCCGAATCGCTCAGGTCTATGTATGCACCGAACAAAGTCGATGGGGAGTCCTTCACGGCACAATCGACACAGGGACGACTATCGCTCAAGTCTTCGCTAGAGTTAGAGGTAATATCGGGAACAACGAAGTTGTTTTTATTCGAATGCGATCCCAACAATTCTTCTTGGGTATCGTCTTGAGATGGAAAGTCCAACTCAAGTTCTTTTAACCAATTAAGAATTAAATCGTCTAGTTGAAATAATTCATCAAGAAGCATTTCTCCTAGAAGATTCGGTTGAGAGCATTCGAGAGAGATAAGGATTATTTTTACTTTCGCCCCTCTTATGGCTACAGGAAAACAATGGGTCTATATAATGGGGCTTATAATTTAGAAAATAACATTCTAAATCTTTATGGGGCCACCACATATTTGACACCACGCACCCTAAGAGTGTCGAAAGTAAAAAATATCAGTATCACTCATGTTTGTGTCAGAAATTGCCAACCATCGGGATCTTACGGTTCTGTTTTCAGTAACTGATACTTGGGCACGGGGCGTGTTGAGTGGGCACGGCCCCGTGTTCAGCTACTGTCTGACTTAAAACAGGATTGCCAGTACCAAAGATTGGGCACGGGGCGTGTTCAGCGGGCACGCCCCGTGCTGAGTTCTGCAGAAGCTGAAAATTTAAGAAAAATCCTAAAAAATAGAAAAATAAGAAAAACGATTAGGCCGTTGATTCCTAACTTTCTTAAAATCCTTGTGTCCCTGGCAACGGCGCCAAAAACTTGATTCGTGTCGGTGTGTATATAATTTATAGTTATATTTTAGCCCTTTGTACACGTTAGTCAAGATTTAAATTTATAATACACGATATTTTACTACACCAAACACACATATGGGCAAGTGTACCCATCATGAGCGTAGTATAGTGTTAGTAAGATACCGAGGTCGTCCACGGATACAAAAGCTTTTAATACCGGTTTATCCTCAACGTCTAATCAAATCAAAAGTTTAGAAAAATGTTTTAAACTAGAAAATAAAAAAACTAAAAATGCTGAAAATAAAAATAAAAATAAAACAGATAGACAAGATGAATCACTTGGATCCGACTCGTGTTTAGTGTAACCTTTGATAATTTTCGCACTTTTGCACTTTTTAAGAGATTATCTTAGTTATTGTAGTAGGCCCCTCTTTTAAAGGTGACGTTACCCTCAACCCAGTAGTTTGAGTTAGCAAGGATACAATCCTAAAGGGTTGGATTACTGAAAGATAATTAATTAAGTTATTAATGCATAATGTGGAAGGCCCCTCTTTTGAAGGTGACGTTACCCTCGGCTAAGTAGTTTAAGTTAGCAGGGATACAATCCTAAATAGCCGGGTTAAAGTTTTAATAGTAGCTTACATATGAGGGGATCAAGGAGTTCGGACCCCCGCCATCCAATACCAGTGGATATTGAAGGAGGTCCTACTAAAGTTGACCCAGGTCCTTGCAGGATCTATACACTGAACAAGGCAAGACTCTTACCAAACCATTCCCTTAACCCCCGACCAGGTAGCCAACATATCTCCATATAAACCGTGGAGATATGAATGTTGAAAATCTTTTATTTTATATAGACAGTAAAATAACGCCAAGACACCACGGCAAATGATAAGGAAGATTCACCTTCAACATAAGAAACTAGTTATTAAAGTCATTAATACATAACCAAATAAAAAGTGCGAAAAGATTAAAAATAAAAAGTATTACACTAGACACTTGTCTTCACCAAGTGATGTAAGAGACTTAGGCAAACATGGCCTTGGATTGTCAAGAACTCTTACGATCAATCTTGGATCCCGAGACTACTCACACACTCTATGATGGATGATGGATGATGCTGGTGGATGTGGGTTGTGGGTTGTGATGGTGGTGGTGGGTGGGTGAAGTGTGAGAGAGGTGGTTTACCAAGGGATGGTTTACAAATGAGCCAAACACCCCTATTTATAGCCTGCATAGAAGCCCGGACTCGGCCCCGTGTCCACCCATCTTCTCTTTCTTCATTAAATGCCGTTTGTCTGCATTAGTTGACCACGCCCCCGTGTCCGCTGGGCACGACCCCGTGTGCAGAAGCGTATCTGTACTATCAAGATTTTCCTAGATTCTGCGAATCTTAGAGTTGACCACGGCCCCGTGTCCGCTGGGCACGCCCCCGTGGTGGGTGATAAAAGCTTCTACAACTTTGTCTTTTCTGCAGACATTTGGGCACGCCCCCGTGCTCATTGAGCACGGGGCGTGTTCAGCCTTCTGTTCTTTTGTTTTTGCTTGCGAAGATGCTGTCGAGGGGTCGGGCATGCCACGTTTATCCCTTTTCTTGTATTTATGTTAGATTTAGCTGACTTTTTTCTTCTTTTGTTCATTTGAGCTCAATTAATCCTGAAAATACAAAAGGAAGACAAAAACACACTTTTTCCAACATTAGTACTAAAAAAGGGATAGTTTTATGCCACATTTGATGTAATTTATATGTTGCATTTTGCACACATCATAGGGCAAGTTCTAGAAAGATTCCATTAGTGTTGCACCAAGGGTTGCGAGTCGAGACCATGGTTGTGACTTCAGACCTCTTCGTGATAACTCGAGCCCAAGCAGCAGGCTTCAAGGACTCGAGACCAGCAAGATCTCGACTCGATATCTCTGATCTCGACTCGAGACCGGACTCGATATCCCCAAGGCTGCTATACAAATATTCATTACTCGAGACCTTTTGGATGCGACTCGAGATCTCGTACTCTCGAGTCGAGACCACCTGGTCTCGACTGGGCTGCTTGACTCCGTTATTGGGCCACAGTGTGAGACAACATGTTTTGGGCTGTGTGTTTCCTGTTACTGTTCAAATTGACTATGTGCTGCTATGGTTTAAACTGTTTAAATGATAGAACAGGCCCAATAACATGTAGGACACTAGTATGATATGTATGCTATGTGTTAGATACGTGTAGGATATACGTGACTTGTTTCTACCCGAGCCTGACCTATACTCGTAACCATATTAGGACGTGGTTGACCAACACACTTGACCAAGTAAACCAGCTGCCGAGAAACCCAATGTGAGTTCACAACTTTTAAAGCATGCGTTCCCGGTGGTTGGGAAACGAAATTAAAACAACTCTATCCCCTTGTGGGGGATACAAACTACTTTTATCCCTTGTGAGGGACGCTCAGTTAATTATTATTTATATTAGATGCAACAAGTATACTAAACGAAACTCTATCATGAAGTCCCTACTCATTATACCGATTAGTCGCCGGGGCCTAGCGAACGGGTTATTAGTTGATAGCGCTATTAGGTTTCACCAACCTCACGCCGTGCCCATGTGTGGGATCGGGAGTGAACTGATGGACTCTGGCAAACCGTCAATGATGATAGACATTGACAAACGGGGCAAAACTAATGTATTGTGCGGTCGCAAAGTATTCGGTAAGGCGCAGTTTAGTAGCTTACATATGGGGTAGCTTCCCAAGGCATGATATAAATGAGTAAATTAACTACTGAAACAAGTTTTTGGGAAATTAAAACTTGACAAACTCGTGAACTCGCCGACTTTATGTTGACACCCTACTGCATGCTTTGTAGGTACCAAGTGACTCAGGAGCTTGCAGCTTGGGGATGTGTAGTGGGCGTCTAAACCCGCGTGTTGGGTTTTATTAAATAATTTAGAAACTTGAACTTTTGTTTGACTATTCTACTATGTTTCCGCTACTTACTTAAACTGTTATTTGAACTTAAAAACTTTTGAACTTTAACTATGGTGTTCACTAATCCTCATGGTTGGTGGACTTTACTATTATTATATTGCTTGTTCAGTATGATTGATGGATGGATCCTGGTCAGTCACTCGCCTTGCGGTAGTACTCCGCATGTGGATTTTGAGGGTGTGACAGATTGGTATCAGAGCCAATTGTTATGGTGAACTCGGTTTTAAAAAGAAAGCCTTTTTGATAAAAACCAGACTATAACCCGTGACTCGCTACGACGCTACACTCCAAGTGCAAGGCTCAACGTATTAAACCTCATGGCTCGGACTTGTGTTTACTTAACTACTTGTTTGGTGATTATATGATGTTAAACATACTAGTGTACCTAGTTAGATATATACACATCCCTCTTCTATCTCATCCTCGCTACACTACGACGTCGCACTCATACTTTGTTTTCTGGTTGTAAAGACAATGAGCGGACGCGAAAGAGGAAACGTTAACATGACTCAGGCTCAGTTCACTAACCTGATCAACACGGTGGCTGCAGCTTTCGCAGCTCACCCTGGAGGTCCGCCTTCACCTGTGCAACCACATGTTTGTACTTTCAAAACCTTCATGGATTGCAAACCTCTCCCCTTCAATGGTACTTAGGGTGCCATAGGCCTTCTGCACTGGATTGAGAAGGCCGAATCTGTGTTTGCTATGTGCGAGTGTCCCACTGCTAGTTGGGTGAAAGTTGCTACTGGTACGCTTGAGGGGAACGCGCTCTCATGGTGGAAAGCGCAGATTCAGATGCTTGGGTTGGAAACTGCTAATGCCACTACTTGGGAGGACTTCAAGAACATGATTAAGGAGGAGTACTGTCACAGGGATGACATTCACAAACTCGAGAATGAGTATTATGAGCTCAAGATGGTTGGATCGGAAATTGAGACCTACACCAAGTTGTCCAACGACTACACCGCTCTCTGTCCGAACATGTCTCAGCCAGTTTATCGAAGGATCGAGCTGTGCATCAAGGGTTTGGTCCCTGAAATCCATAGTTTGGTCACTTCAGCCAACCTCACTACCATTCAGCTAGTCATTCGTCTCGCTCATCGACTCACCAATCAGGCTGTGGAGCAGGGCAAGCTGCCCAAAAGGATCACTGCTACTACTGGAGCTTCTAGTGATAACAAGCGAAAATGGGATGGGAATCAGGGCAAAGATGCTAACCCCACTCAGGCCCCAGCCCAGCAAAGGAAAACTGAGAATAACAACAAGGGTTCCTAGCAACAGGGTGGTTACCAAGGAAACCGACCCAAATGTAATAAATGTCATCGACATCACAATGGGCAGTGTATAAGGAACCCGTGCCAACGCTGCAACAAGATGGGGCATGAGGCCAAGGACTACAGAAGCCAGTTTCCAGCTAGGCAGAATCAGCAACAACCACAGCAACAGTAACAACAAGGGAACAACCGTGGATGCTAAAAATATGGAGCAATGGGGCACATGCGAAAGGACTGCCCTGAACTGAACCAGAACCGTAACAACAATCAAGGCGCTGGAAACAACGAACATAACAACAACAACGCTGGCATTGGCTCAAGAGGAAGGGCTTTTGTGATTGGAGCTGAAGAAGTAAGGAATGACCCCAACGTCGTAGCGGGTAAGTTCCTTCTCGATGGTCGTTATGTTTCTGTGTTGTTTGATTCTGGAGCCGATGCTAGCTATGTATCCCTACGTGTTAGTAAGAAGCTTCAGCATACGCCTACGCCGTTAAACTCTAAGCGCGTCGTTGAATTAGCAAATGGTAGAAACATCGAGGCCTCACATGTTGTTAGCAACTGCAAACTCGTGTTATCTGGTCAGACCTTTTCCATCGATCTCTTTCCTATCGTTCTTGGGAGCTTTGACGTCGTCATTGGTATATATTGGTTATCCAAACATCGAGCTGAAATTCTCTGTCAGGAGAAAGTCGTCCGTATTCCCCGTCCCTTGGGAGAACCCCTCATCGTTCAAGGTGACAAGAATGGAGCTGTCTCAGGAATCATCTCGTTCTTAAAGGCCCATAAGTGTTTACGGAAGGGGCATACCGCTATCTTAGCACTCGTCACCGACACCCAGGAGAAGGAAAAGAGGATCGAAGATTTTCCTGTCGTACGCGACTATCCCGAGGTATTCCCTGAGGAATTACCTGGACTCCTTCCCCACCGTTAGGTCGAATTTCAAATCGAGCTAACTCCCGGGGTGGCACCCATAGCTCGCGCACCTTATCGACTACCCCCGCTGAACTAAAGGAACTTTCTACGCAGCTGCAAGAACTATTGGATAAGGGTTTTATCCGTCCTAGTTCATCACCCTGGGGAGCACCAGTGCTCTTTGTCAAGAAGAAGGATGGCACATTCCGTATGTGTATCGACTACCGTGAGCTAAACAAGGTTACCATCAAGAATCGTAACCCACTCCCGCGTATCGACGATCTGTTTGACCAGTTGCAGGGGTCGAGTTACTACTCTAAGATTGACCTGCGATCAGGTTATCATCAGTTGAGAGTCCGCGAAGAGGACATCTCCAAAACTGCGTTCAGGACTCGTTATGGTCACTACGAGTTCCTCGTCATGCCCTTTGGAATGACTAATGCACTTGTGGTTTTCATGGACCTCATGAACCGAGTGTGCAAACCCTACCTCGACAAGTTTGTGATCGTGTTTATCGACGACATCCTAATCTACTCGAAGAGTTAAGAGGAGCATGAACAACACCTGCGTCTTATTCTCGAACTCCTTCGCAATGAACAACTGTACGCCAAGTTCTCGAAATGTGACTTCTGGCTTCGAGAAGACCATTTCCTTGGGCACGTAGTCAATCAGGATGGGATTCACGTCGATCCCGCTAAGATCGACTCCATTAAGAATTGGCCTACACCGAAGACTCCGACCGAAGTTCACCAATTCTTGGGATTGGCAGGGTACTATCGTAGATTCATCAAGGGATTTTCGAAGATCGCTCAACCTCTCACGACTCTCACCCAGAACGGTATTGCTTACAAGTGGAATGATGCTCAAGAGTCTGCTTTCCAGAAGCTAAAGGAGAATCTTTGTAGTGCTCCTATTCTTTCGTTACCCGAAGGTACCGACGACTTTGTTGTCTAATACGACGCGTCTATTCATGGGCTCGGTTGCGTGTTGATGCAACGTGAGAAAGTTATCACCTAAGCTTCTCAGCAACTTAAGATTCACGAACCGAACTACACGACGCATGATTTAGAACTCAGAGCAGTCGTCTTCGCACTCAAGACTTGGAGACATTACTTGTACGGTACCAAATGCATGATTTACACCGATCACAAGAGTCTCCAGCATATTCTAGACCAAAAAGAGTTGAACATGAGGCAGCGCAGATGGGTCGAACTCCTTAACGACTACGAATGCGCGATTAAGTATCATCCAGGCAAGGCTAATGTTGTAGCCGTCGCCCTCAGCAGGAAGGAGACCAAACCTAAGCGTGTTCGTGCCCTACAGCTTACTATCCACTCGAACCTTCCTGATTAGATCTGCAACGCTCAAGTTGAAGCACTAAAGGTAGAAAATCTTCTAGCTGAATCCCTGCGGGGCATGGAGAAACGACTTGAACTCAAGGAAGACGGTATTCACTACTTGGCGGACCGTATCTGGATTCCATCTTATGGAAATCTTTGAGAACTGGTAATGGACGAAGCGCACAAATCTCGCTACTCGATACATCCTGGCGCCGATAAAATGTATCACGATCTCAAGACCCTGTATTGGTGGCCTAACATGAAAGTCATTATTTCTAAGTACGTTAGCAAATGCTTGACCTGCGCTAGGGTCAAGGTCGAATACCAGAAGCCATCAGGCTTGTTACAAGAGCCAGAGCTGCCAACATGGAAATGGGAGCAAATTTACATGGATTTCGTTACAGGCTTACCAAGGTCCCAAAGCGGGAACAATACCATTTGGGTCATCGTGGACCGCCTAACTAAGTCTGCACACTTCCTTGCGATCAAGGAAACAGACAAGTATTCGAAGCTCGCTGCTATCTACCTGAAGGAAATAGTTGCTAGGCACGGGGTGCCAATCTCTATCATTTCAGATCGTGACCCACGATTTACATCTGAGTTATGGCAAGCCACACATAAATCCTTTGGCTCACGTCTAGATATGAGCACTACTTACCACCAGCAAACCGATGGTTAAACTGAACGCATAATCCAAACACTGGAAGACATGCTGAGAACATGTGTCATTGATTTTGGAAACGGGTGGGAACGACACTTACCTCTGGTCGAGTTTTCTTACAACAACAGCTACCACACTAGCATTCAGGCAGTACCCTTTGAGGCATTGTACGGTCGTAAATGCCGATCACCTCTATGTTGGGCAGAAGTTGGCAAAAGTCAAATTACTGGCCCGGAACTTATAGTCGACACAACGGAAAAGATTGCCCAGATCAGACAATGTATGGCGGCAGCTTGAGACCATCAGAAAAGCTACGCCGATAAGCATAGGAAACCTTTAGAATTCCATGCCGGAGACCGGGTTCTACTTAAAGTCTCACCCTAGAAGGGTGTGGTTCGTTTTGGTAAACGGGGCAAGCTTAATCCGCGATACGTCGGACCATTCGAAATTACCGAAAGGATCGGTAAGGTTGCTTACCAATTAAATTTGCCTGAAGAGTTGAGTGCGGTGCACAACGTCTTTCATGTGTCTAATCTGAAGTAGTGTCTGTCAGATGAAACACTTATCATTCCTTTCAAGGAACTTACTATTGACGATCAGCTACACTTTGTTGAGGAACCGATTGAGATCACGGATCGAGAAGTCAAAACCCTCAAACGTAGCAAGATACTATAACAACCCTCCTAATTAATATTTCGACACCTCTAATATAATTAAAATGCCCTTATATGTCTCAGTATATACCCCGTATGTGAAAACGGATATCAAAACACCTTTAAATTTGCAAAAATAAAATAAAAACCAGAAAATAGGACGCTCGCGGGTCGTGTAGCCCTTGGCTACCTTCTACGCGGGGCGCGACAGACCAGCTACCAGGCGACACTCGGAAGCCGCCACGTGTCGACATGTGGCAAAGCTAGACCGGTGACAAATCAAGGCTAGGGCCTACTTACCCTACGTCGCGGGCCACGTAGGCCCCAACTTCCTCTTACGCGGGGCGCGAGGGACTCGAATTCAGCTCCTATAAATTGGGAGCTCAGGCCTTCAGTCCCAACTCGCACCAAAACTTTCACTCTCTCAAAATTCTGAACAATTAAAGCTATTCTCGGGTATAATAACCCCCTAAATAACGAAGTTCTACCCCGTTGTAAGTATTATAACCCCGTTTACGTATTAGATACGCTTCCCGATCGATCCAGGGTTCCGTAACGGCTGTCGAGGTTCTGCCCAACGTAGTCGTTGGAATGCCGTCTCGGGGAGGGTATTACTAATGTAAATATTGGGTTATTATACTAACGCGTGTGCATTTGTGTAATATATAGATAATCACCAGGAAATCCTTAAGGAAAACCCTAAGACAGCAATGTGAGTAATCTCGTTTTTGCAAATTGTTTTTACAAAACCTCACTTAATTAACATTACATTAAACAGTGATTGAGTATTTGTATTCTACAATTATCGTCGGTATGTTGGGGTTTTGTATACAAAATTTGTTACTACCTTGCGAGGAGTAACATGACCACAAGTCGGGTTGACAGTACCGTGGGTGGTAACTAAAGTAGATGGAAACAAATGTAATTGCGAGATCGCCCTCAATACTGTACAATGGTTTTTACTTAACTTGATTAAACTGGGATTCGCTCACTAGTATTTTCCACTGAAAAAATGTTTTTAAACGCGGTTTAGGTAACAAAATGTGAAAGCCAAATAGAAGCCAGCTGGATAGCATTGAAGGCTTGGAAAAGTGGCTATAAAGTTACCTAAAATAAAGAGATGTTTTTATTAAATAAAATAGGGTGTATCCCTATGAAAATGTGTGTACTTAAAACTTGGGATTTTTCCCATGTGTTTAATATTATGAAACTGTGGTATTTTACTCTGATAAAATATTTCCTAACTAGGATCCTGATTTGATTTCCGCTGCCAAAATGATAAACACCTGGATTCCACCGAAACTGGCCGCGGCCGCCCGTTCCCGGGTTGTTAGGGGACGGGGGTTGCGACAGAAGGTGGTATCAGAGCTAAGCCACTGATTCAGCCACAGAAGTGTTTTGCTAACACCAAGATATTATATGTTAGGAAATTAATTACGGAAATATGTGCATACCTGTATTTTATTGTTGTGTGTTATTTGACTATTTGTTAGTTTACAGTATAAGCGATCAAGGACCCTCTGGCGCTTATCGTCAGTTGTCCGGCTCACCTAGGAGCGAAGGCATCTCTTCACAGCCTGCCCTATCAGGGTATTTAGCTGACAATGAAGATGGGATATTCGTGTTTAAGGCTCAGTCTGAAGAGCCATTCCCTCCTAAAAAGAGAGGATGGTTCAGTAGGGGAGCACATGAGCGTAGGAAGAGAATGAAAAAGTTACAACAGCAGCGAGTTCTAGTAGCCGCTAAGAGAGAAACAGATGCTCACACCCAAGATATGCTTAATAGGAGTCTAGCAAACTTCCATATCTTAGCAACCACAGCTCCCGACCCAAACCTGGAGCAACTCATAGCCCCTCAACCATTACTTGTTTCCCACACAGCCAATGGAGATTGAAAACAACCCAGAAAACCAAATCCAAATGCATGATTTTAACCCAGAAGAGATACCTAGGATACCAGCACCCAATCCCTTAGCTACGACCCGTGGTTCGATGATCATAGAGATTATCAGAAACGCTACCACATATCCGAAGAACCCATGCCAAACCTAGCAGCTTACCCAGGTCTGGACCCTCTAGATCCCTATTATGATAATGATGAATACATTAGGGAAATCCTAGAGAATCCATACCCTCTGGAAGAACCCATGCCACAGTACCCAGATCCAGTACCAGCACCTGCACCCCCAATGAGTGTAGAAAATGTGCAAGAACTCCGAACCTTTGGTGAGGAGATTTTAGAAAGTAGCGAGAGGATGAGGCAAGTTGGAGAACGACTCGTCTGGAAGTACGACGAGCGTAATATGGAGTTCTGGATGAACCCATATCAGTGATGGTGGTGATAGTAACAATAATATAATAATAAATATATAATATGTGTGTATGAAAAAAATAATAATAATATATAATAATATATCTATCGTAGTGTAGACCACCTCGTGGTTAGTGACGCATATTAGTATTGTAATTTTAATTTTAATTCCAGTTCCAGTTTGTATTAGATGCATAATATAAGAAAGAGTAAGTCGCAATGTTCGGCGCTTTTGATCAATATGTGTGTTGTGTGATTGTTTGCCTTAAATACTATCTTGTGATATTAATAATTGGCAAATGTTTAAAATTCAGATGGACTACGAAGTGAACCAGGAAAACCAGAATAACGATAACCAGAGTAACAATAACCCGGATAACGATAACCCGAACAACAACAATAATGGAAACCAAGTGGATAACAGTGCCATCCAACACATAGTGGCACAAGGGATAATCGATGCAATGCCATATATTATCAAAACAGTTAGGGAAGCCGATAATAAAAGTAACAATGGCAGTAAACGACCAACTGAACCTGGACACAGCGTAAATAATGGACCCATACTTCAAGCGCCCATTCCCAAAAGAAGAAGGACCATGTCTTATGGTTGTTCTTATAGAGAATTTTGGTCTTGTAAACCAATGGAATTCTCGGGCAATGAAGGGGCCGTTGCAGCTCTACGCTGGATAGAAAAGACTAAGGCTGTCTGTCTTAAAAATAAGCAAGTGTGCAGAAGAGGATAAGATAATGTTTGCTTCCAATCTGTTTAAGAACTCTGCCTTAGAATGGTGGAACACTATCCTCCAGTCTAGGGGAAGTGATACAATCTACAATATGGAATGGGAGGAATTTAAGAACATGGTGGAAAGGAAATTCTGCCCTACCAATGAAAAAGAACAGATAGCAAATAAGTTCCTAAACCTTAGGATGACTGGAGTGGATGGTAAGGGGTACACTATGTTATTCTTTGAATATGCTAGAATAGTGCCAACCCTTGCATCACCCGAACCAATATTAATCTCCCGCTATATCTGGGGATTAATCAGTGAGATAAGACATGTAGTCAAGGCAGCTAGACCTCAAACCATAGAAGAAGCTGTAGAACTAGCAAACACCTTGACAAATGAGTTAGTACGTACACGAGAAGAAGATCAGAGGAGGAACCTAGCCCAGAAGCTTACCCAAGAATTTTGTTATGGAAATTCCAACCGTGGGAAAAATGTAGGTTCTACCTCTACACCGTACTGCAAAGCTTGCAAGAAGAAGCATTCAGGAAAATGCTACACTTACTGCAATTTCTGCAAAATACCAGGACACAAGGAGGAAGACTGTAGGAAGAAACCTAATAATGGGATGTGCTTCAACTGTGGAGAAAAAGGTCATATCAAGCTGAATTGTCCAAAACTAGCTCCAGCCACGAACACCATGAATACCAAAAATGCTAGAGCATTTGTTCTAACTGCAGAAAAAGCAAAGATGATTCCGGACGTGATAACCGGTACGTTTTTAGTTAATGATGCTTTTGCTAAGGTATTATTTGACTTTGGTGCAAACCAAAGTTTTATTAATACTTCATTTTGAAAACTTCTCAATCAACCATTAACTAAACTCCCACAAGAATGTCTAGTAGAGACAGCAAATGGGGAAACCATTAAGATTTCTGAAATCTTGCAGGGAGCAAGAATAGAATTTTTAAATCAAAAGTTTGTTGCAAACCTTTACCCAATGAATCTGGCAGGATTTGATGTTGTATTAGGAATGGATTGGTTAATAGCCAATAAAGCCAGTATTTTATGTGATCAGAAGTCAATCCAAGTAAATTCACCAAAAGGTGAAAAGATCACAATTAAAGGAGATAAGCCATCTAGATCCACAAAATTCATCTCTGTGATGAAAACAACAAGTTATATAAGAAAAGGATCTTTAGTGTATTTGATTTCCATAATCACTAACACTAAAGGAAAAGAATTAAAGGATATTCAAGTAGTATCTCAGTTTTCAGATGTATTTCCAGAAGAATTACCAGGGCAACCTCCAGACCGAGAAGTTGAATTCAGAATCCACTTGATACCAGGGACAGCACCAATTGCCAAAGCACCTTACCGTTTGGCACCCGCCGAAATGCAAGAACTAAAGAAACAGTTAGACGAATTGTTGGAGAAAGGATTCATACAGCCAAGTTCCTCGCCATGGGGAGCACCAATCTTATTCGTTAAGAAGAAAGACGGATCTATGCGTATGTGCATTGATTACCGTGAATTGAACAAGGTCACGATTAAAAATCGGTATCCATTACCAAGAATCGATGATCTGTTCGATCAATTGCAAGGAGCTCGATTTTTCTCTAAAATCGATTTACGATCAGGATATCATCAATTAAAGGTACAGGAAGAGGACATTCCTAAAACCGCTTTTAGAACAAGGTATGGCCATTATGAATTTACTGTCATGCCATTTGGTTTAACCAATGCCCCAGCTGCATTTATGGACATGATGAACCAAATATATAAGCCATATTTGGATAAATTCATAATTGTCTTTATAGATGATATTCTCATTTACTTGAAAAGTAAAGAGGAACATGCAAAGCATTTTCACGCACTTCTAAGTTTATTGAGAAAAGAAAAGCTTTATGCTAAGTTTTCAAAGTGCGAGTTTTCGTTAGAACAGGTACAGTTTCTTGGACACTTAGTCAATCATGAAGGAATTCATGTGGATCCCACCAAGAAAAGCTTTATCCTAAGTATTATAACCCCGGTTACGTATTAGATATGTTGCCCGATCGATCCAGGGTTCCGTAACGGCTGTCGAGGTTCTGTCCGACGTAGTCGTTGGAATGCCGTCCCGGGGAGGGTATTACTAATGTAAATATTGGGTTATTATACTAACGCGTGTGCATTTGTGTAATATATAGATAATCACCAGGAAATCCTTAAGGAAAACCCTAAGACAACAATGCGAGTAATCTCGTTTTTGCAAATTGTTTTTACAAAACCTCACTTAATTAACATTACATTAAACAGTGATTGAGTATTTGTATTCTACAATTATCGTCGGTATGGGTATAAAACCCCACTAAACCAGCCGACTTTCCTTTTTGGGACAAACAAATCATTCACACATTCTCCCAAAACATTCCATATCCATTTCCTCTCTCCCTCACTCTCTCTCTCTCTCTAAACCCTAACATCACCAACTCATCTCCTCCTCTCGGATCGAAACCGACAAGCATCGGAAGCCTCGGATCAATTTGTAAACACCATTTGGGGAGCTTCATTCTTCATCACACTACACCTCTTAGCACACATTTATACCAGTTAGTAGTTCCTTTCATTATGTTTGTCAATGTATGGCAATGGTGTGTGTTTGATGGATGACATACATGTTTTTATAGGATTAGGAGGGTTGAAATCATTTGATGATTATGATGCTAGCTTGATATTTAAGTTGTGTGTTAAGTAATATAGAAATGGGTGAATGCTGGTAATAGGGTGTTATGCAAACATGTTCATGTATGATTCTAGATGATGATGTTGTTTTGATGATTATATGCAACTTATGAGGATTTGTAGATGTGTTTCTTAAACCGAGGGATGGATACTAGTGGATTAGGAGCTGATGATGATTTTTAATAGTACACCAACTAGGTGTAATATGCTAGTATAAATCTGTTTGAATAAACATGTTTGTTTATGGTAAAAAACCTAAAAGATGAACTGTATGAATATGTTAAGAATATTTGAAATTGTTGAGATTGATCCATTTGGTAATTGTACGGAGAATGGAAACATGTTAAGGAAAGGTGATTGGATCGTACAAAATAGGGCAGGTTCTAGAAAGATCCCATTAGTGTTGCACCAAGGGTTGCGAGTCGAGACCATGGTTGTGAATCGAGACCTCTTCGTGACAACTCGAGACCAAGCAGCAGGCTTCAAGGACTCGAGACCAGCAAGATCTCGACTCAAGATCTCTTATCTCGACTCGAGACCGGATTCGAGAGCCCCAAGGCTGCAATACAAATATTCACTACTCGAGACCTTTTGGATGCGACTCGTGATCTCCTACTCTTGAGTCGAGACCACCTGGTCTCGACTGGGCTACTTGACTCCGTTATTGGGCCACAGTGTGAGATAACATGTTTTGGGCTGTGTGTTTCCTGTTACTGTTCAAATTGACTATGTGCTGCTATGGTTTAAACTGTTTAAATGATAGAACAGGCTCAATAACGTGTAGGATACTAGTATGATATGTATGCTATGTGTTAGATACGTGTTGGATATACGTGACTTGTTTGTACCCGAGCCTGACCTATACTTGTAACCATATTAGGACGTGGTTGACCAGCACACTTGACCAAGTAAAGCAGCTGCCGAGCAACCCAAGGTGATTTCATAACTTTTAAAGCATGCGTTCCCGGTGGTTGGGAAATGGAATTAAAACAACTTTATCCCCTTGTGAGGGATACAAGCTACTTTTCTCCCCTGTGAGGGATGCTCAGTTAATTACTATTTATATTAGATGCAACAAGTATACTAAACGAAACTCTATCATGAAGTTCCTACTCATTATACCGATTAGTCCTCGGGGCTTGGCGAACTGGTTATTAGTTGATAGCGCTATTAGGTTTCACCAACCTCACACCGTGCCCATGTATAGGATCGGGAGTGAACTGATGGACTCTGGCAAACCGTCAATGATGATAGACATTGACAAACAGGGCAAAACTCACGTAATGTGCGGTCGCAAAGTATTCGGTATGGTGCAGTTTAGTAGCTTACATATGGGGTAGCTCCCCATGGCATGATATAAATGAGTAAATTTACTACTGAAACAAGTTTTTCGGAAATTAAAACTAGACAAACTCGTGAACTCGTTGACTTTATGTTGACACCCTACTGCATGCTTTGCAGGTACCCAGTGACTCAGGAGCTTGCAGCTTGGGGATGTGTAGTGGGCGTCTAAACCCGCGTGTTGGGTTTTATTAAATAATTTAGAAACTTGAACTTTTGTTTGACTATTCGACTATGTTTCCGCTACTTACTTAAACTGTTATTTGAAGTTAAAAGCTTTTTAACTTTAACTATGGTGTTCACTAATCCTTATGGTTGGTGGACTTTACTATTATTATATTGCTTGTTCAGTATGATTGATGGTTGGATCCTGGTCAGTCACACGCCTCGCGGTAGTACTCCGCATGTGGATTTTGAGGGTGTGACATTTTTGGTTCTCATTAAAGAAATAAAACATGACATACGTTTACAAACCATATGACCACGTTCTTGTACAATCCACGTTCAGGCTCGATCTTCGACCACTTGCACCTTATGAGGATGATGATGACCCATGATTATTCGTGTAACTTATAGTCACCACGTACATCCACATGATTAGTAATTGGTGATAACATACATAAACTAAAACATGCGTAATTAGGTATCGACAACTCCTTCTTTCACTTAGTTTTATCCTTCCGTCTATCTATTTAAATCCCATCGTTAGATTTCAATGTCGAACCTTCAAGATTCCATTATTAATATACCTACACTTTCATTTCATTCTCAATAGCAAAATGGTTAGCATTGTTAGATTTCATTCATATAATCAAGACCACGTATACGTAGGTACAAGTCTCATTTACTAGTATATATATAAAATTCCAATTCATGCATACATACATACCTTTCTATCCATACATATACTTGCAATTTACATGTTACACAATAGTAAGTGCAAGTCCTAAACACACATGTCTATAAATGCAAAGCCCGTACATACAAGCCTCCATACTTATGCATTCCTAGTTATGCTCACCTACGAATTCCATTCACTTACATACAATCAAATCCATACCTACATGTATACCTACTTATTTCATCCTTATGCATACCCATAAGCAAGCTCCCTTACCACATTTCATAAAAACTCTTTGGTAAGTTTGAATTACATTTCAGAAGCTTAAATACAAGTACCACACTCACCCAAACCTCACACAACTATTTCGTAAGGTTATGGTGCATATTAGAGATTTAAAAGGGCTTAGGATTAGGTTTAAGTGGCCCGAGATCGGAGAAAACAAAGAAACAGGATTCCTAGTTTCGAATGGGACGTCAGCAACAGCTTGGGGCATCGGCCAATCCCCAGCGGTGTCGGCGACGTTGGTAGGGGCGTCATTAATGCCCCCTTCAGATATGCGCCATGTTTTGCACTTTTTTGCCTTTTCGACCCCCGTTCGCGCATCCCGGGACGTCTCATAAGGTAAATTAACATTTTTCCAAGCTCCCAAATCCTTCTAACACTTAACCCTATGATCAAATCAATTTCTGCACTTGCCATGTTAATTTCTAAAATTTGACCCATTTGATCTTATCAAGCGTTTTGCTTTATAGTTAAACTACAAAGGACCTACTAAAACGTTACGTACCCTAGTACTAACATTACCTAACAATTCTTACATGATTCCCAACATTAATAAAAACAAACTTCATTTATATACTAAAAGTGAGTTTGGGAATCACTTATCTTAAGCGTCCGTGTTCGTGCTTGCTTCCTTGACTCCTCTTGACGAGTTAGGCTTCCGTGCTTGAGCCCGTGCTAATTTGGTTCCTATCCTTTCATGTCATCGTGTCCATAACAATGTAAGTATGCATGCTCATTCATATCAACATCTATTTTCGAACTCTTAGTTAGATTGACTTTCATTAATACATCATTAACATGCATAAGGCATAAATTGACAACCATAGTGCTTACATCCACAAAATTCCAAATTCATCATCATACATAACACATATTTGGTTTAACACATATCTCATGATCTCTCTAATCTTACGTTTATGTCCAAAGGCCTAGCCTTGCTATTCATACATTATTGACTTTTAAATGGGTCAAATGTCGTACTCACACACTTTCAACTTATGAACAAGTACCCTTCTTAATATGGTTGACCATACTATGATACCATTTGCACTTCATACTCATGTTGTAGGACACATATAACCATATGATCAATTAATTACATACATACACATATAAAATCAATTCAACACATATTAATACTTTCTTGATCGTACAGTTGACAACCACATTCAAAGTTAGCCAATTTTAAATAAACATAACATCATTCTTTACTAGTAAGTCCATATGCTTACATTCACTTTTGACCCTAACTAACAATCAATCATGTGTAATTATACTATTTGAGCATAAAACACAAGTGACTAATGCATACTTATTATCGAATCATACCATCAACTAAATCCCCACATTGATTCCTTCTTAAACACATTTCTCGTGTTTAATTAACATCAATCTTGTTATTATTCCATTCAACACATGTTCATCCATTACTAGCATACAATTTCACATATTAACATATACTAGGCATTTCATCAAACACTTTGTGTGCATACTACCATCTAACCATGATGTACAACCCATTCATGCTTAATCACCCAACTCATGCCATCAACATCAATTTTCTTATTATACAACAAGTATTAATCATACATAAATATCAAACATAACAAAATATCTCGTTCTTCCAACTCATTCATATTAAGCCATAAACAATCAAAAGACCCAAAGGTGTTACATTGATAAAATTAAAAAAAATGGAAGAGTATTTTAGTCATTATATTGATAAAATTAACTAATTTTGGTGTTAGTACCTAAAGGTGTTACAAAATTGAAACAATTAAATCTAAACCTATTAAAAAAATTAGTACCCAAAGGTGAAACTAGCTATAAACCATAGGGTCCATCTGTGTAATTAACTCTAAATATAAAGTAGATCACACATATCAAACAACGGGGTTTGAGGGTTGGCCACTAATAGGATGTGTTGTTGCTCAATAGCATGTCGAGGTTATTAAACTACGGTGTGGCAAGATGAAATGTGAAAAAAAGTGTTATTATGTAGGCATTGCGTAGGCACGGAGGTTTCATATTTCACCTTTCAGTTTATGTGTTTTGTAAGAGTATGAAATGTAACCGGGTGACTAATAAAATATTGAAAAAAGAAATGATCACCTATGAATGTGCTGGGGTGACTAATAAAATGTCGAGATTATTAAACTACGCTGTGGCAAGATGAAATGTCAAAAAAGTGTTGTTATGTAGGCATTGCGTAGGCACAGAGGTTTCATATTTCACCTTTTAGTTTATGTGTTTTGTAAGAGTATGAAATGCGACGGGGTGACTAATAAAATATTGTATTTAAACTAACAGTAGAATTTTTTTCATCATCTTCCCCCACACCCGTGATAGCTACCACACCCCCGTCCAAGCACCAGTTTAACACCCCGTCATACGGTGTTTAGCGCCCATGATGGGTTGATGTGACAGTGGGTAGGGGTGTTCATCGAATCGAATATCGAATTTTTGAATTGGTTGAATCGAATATTTCGAATAATTTATTTTTTGCTTGAATTCGATTAAGAACTAGCCAATTTGATTCGATTTCTAATTTGATTAAAAATTCCAATTCGAATCGACTTCGGATAAATTCTAATTAATTTGTTGTGACTCAAATTCAGTTAAAATATCTAATAAATTCGTTTAAGTTATTGGCTTTGTAATGGATTTGGTAATGGGCTATTTTAATACCTCGAATAAATTTAGAGATTAATTCATACTATAGCCAAATAAAACTTATATATATTATATATGAAAATAATTAATAAATAAATATGTTATAATTTTAATTCGATTTGTATAATTTTAATTCAATTTTTGAATCAAAGCGAATTTAAAATTATAAATCCGTATTCAATTTACTAGATTCTAATTGTACCGAATTCTTAATAAGCGAAACAAATTCTTGATAATCGAATCGAACTAAGAATTTTGAATTTTTCGAATTCGAAACGAATTCTGAACTACCCTAACACTGGGTAGTGCCTCACAACATGCTGCGTTTTTAAGAGTCGTAGTTCCCAAATGTCTAGATGACAATTTGATATAAGTCATCAATATTGAATAACCAATATGCAATTTAATAAATACCAACGTCTTCTAACCGAACTATGTAAACAACACTTTGTGTGGTGGTATTTATTGCCATCCTTGTGTCCTTTTTTAGCCTAATAAGTTATGGGGCTTGTATTGTATGGGTTTTAGCCCATGATAGTATTTCCTATTTGTTGTTTTGTCTTTCTTTTCAGTGTAACTAGTAATAAAGGCACGCGCGTTGCGGCGTGGGTACATCGCAAACATCAAACAGATTAGCGCAAGTGTTATGTAATGTGTCAACCATATAAAAATGTGTGTTTTGACGTATCCGATATAAATCAATGTAACTTATATAAGCATTTAAATCAAATAACAAAACCCAAACCGGGTTGGTTCATTTAGTGGGGTTCCACCTAATTACTACACAATCCTTACATTTTCATTAAGACTTAGTGGCATCAATATGAATAGTGACTCGTATGTCAAATCATAAACCAACTAAAAATGTATATAAAAATAAGCACGAAAACATATTATATTTGACCATGCTCATTAACATGAATTTATATTGACATGTACATATAAAAATGAGCATGTGAGAAAATAAAGTGTTTACATCAAAACGTATAACAACCTAAAACATACATAAAAATAGGCATGAAAACGTATTATATTAGACCCGACTCATTTTTAAGAGACCTTTAGGTCGAAACGTAAATGTGTATTGTTTACGTCCAATGCCGATACATGAATATGTACCGAAATGTTCATAAAAATAAGCACGTGAGGAAATAATTTTTTTTAAGTTAAAGAATGAAAATAAGGTGCTCGCGTGTTGTGGCGTGACATTTAAGGGCACATTATCGTTCGTTAAGCACGTTGGCACGGTGACATTAACGTGTTTAAGCACACGAAAGAAACGTGTAAAGATACGATACGATTAAACGAAATGTATTAAGTTGTAACGAACCAACTACCCGTTTCGAATTTATAGCAACATGTAAATGTGATATAAACTAAAACACAAAGGAAAAAAAAAGAAAAAAAATTAAAAACCAAGGAAGTAAAAGTGAAAAGTTGGAAATTTAGATGATAGATTTGTTATTGTGTAAGTTTTAGGAGAAAAACAAATTAGTTAAAAAAATGAGGGAGCCAAAATGAAAATTTTTAAAGGAGCCAAAATAGAAATTACATGAAAGGACAGAATTGTAATTTTGAGTTGGGTTGGGTTGTCGGTGGCCTTAGCCACCGACTTTGTACTTTAAGTAATAGGGTAATATATTTCACTGCTACTACTATTTCCTATTTGTTGTTTTGTACGGTGGCAGATCTAAAATTTTTGTGTTTCTTTTCGTGTAATAAAACTAATGTTTTAAAAACCGGTTTTTTAATCATACCGGGCTAGGCTCAGAAATGGTTCAACCGATTGAACCGGGTTATACCGGATGGTTCAACCGGGTTGACTAATTAGCCCTATAAATCCATAAAATACAATTTCAACTAAAAAATAATGCAAAACTACATCATTCTATCATAAAAAATATTCTAAAAGTTAATCCATAATAAATAAATAATCCGAAAATTCACTATTGTTACCTTTTTGGGTGCTAGGTTAGACCACCCGTAGTGGCTGCCCAAAGGGGCGTTTTTTGTGTCTGATATCGCCCAATCACGCCGAGCAACCACTACGCATGGGCGTGTTTGGCATTTTTTTGTTTAGGCGTGTTTTTAATCACGCTCTTGGGGCAATTTTTTGGCTAATCACAGTTGAGCTTCCTTTTTTTGGCCAATAGTTTTTTTGGTTGTTTTTTTATTTATATTTAATTCTCTACACCCTTTTAATATAATGCTCACATCCCCACTACACCAATTTTAGAAAAACGCCAAATAATGCCCCTTGCTGACTGGGCTGCCACATGGCGCAAAACGCCCAAGGGTGGATCTTGCCCACTACGCATGGTCTTATACTAAGAAAGTAAACTGTCACCTTTTTGGACACATAAAAGATTAAAAATGCAAGTTTTAACCTTTGGCCCGGTACTGGTATACCGGTTTAAACCGGTATAACCCAAATTACCGGCGGTACAACTTCTTTGTTGTTCCCTCAATTTACCGGTATGATTCGTGCCAGCTAAGCTTCCGGCATCCGGTATAACCGGCCAGTTTAAACCGGTTTTTAAAACATTGAATAAAACCCTAGCCGAATTCTCTACATATCATCGTTAATTAAAAAAATACATCCATGACCTTAGAGAACATAACAAAGAAATCAGAACTTCTACAACAATAATTAAGAAAGAACAGTATGCTCAGCTCGACTAATAGAGGCAAGCGACCATATAACACGGTCGTTAATTACTTTCCGCCGGATCGATCTAATCCGATCATATTTCTCCCTCTCCGCACAACGTTGACCACCAAATTTTTTTTCTTTTGTGTGGCATATATAATATGTACACATTTTATCACTCAAGTATACATATAACCACATTATTCATGGTGCCTAATTTCTAGGATATTCCTTATTAGTTTCTAGGTCTGAAAACAAAAGCCTAACAACTGCGTGACTGTACCTTGGCAAATTACTAATGCCGCCGGGTCATGTCATCTTCCTAGTTCGGTTTAATAGAACAAACGGCTTCCACCAATAACCTCTTCAAGACATTAGGGCATGGATCTGTTGCAAAATACTCATTTGAAGCAATCACTTCACAACTCTCTTGGCCAACACATGTCTGTGGTAAAAGGACAAAGAGTTAATATCTCGTAGATGTGACAAGATGGGTGTCAAGCGGGTTGGGTAATGGGTCAAAGCTAGCCAAGTGGGTTATCCATAAAAACTTATTAGTCCATTTTTATATTCATTTATGAGTTTATTTTATTTTATTTTGTTGAAAACAAGTAACCATTAGAAATAAATCTTAATCTTTGAATAAAATGATTTAGAAGGTTATACGCGTTAGTGTGTATACCCCACTTAGACTAGTTCGCCTTTTAGGAAACGTGTCATTTGAGATAAATCACAACCCAACTCCATCTTTTCAGAACAAATTGGGTCAAAATTTCCACCTCTAAGACCATGCGTAGTGGTAAGGGTGAATAATGTCCCCACCCATGGGCGTTTTACGCCATGTGGCAGTCCAGTCAGCAAGGGACATTATTGGGCGTTTTTCTAAAATGGGTGTAGTGGGGACGTGGGTATTATGTTAAAAAGGGGTGTAAAGAATTAAATAAAAAAACTAAACAAAAAAAAGGGGATTGGCCAAGAAAAAGAGGGATGCATGTGATTGGCCAACAATTTGCCATTTTAGCGTGATTCAAAACACGGTAGGGGGGCTTTTTTTGCGAAATCAAGCTCAATCACGCCCAAGGGGGGTGGGGGATTGGCGTTTTTAGGCGTGTTTGGGGCTTTTTTTGAAAAAAAAAAAACACGCCCACTACGGACGGTCTAATACAAGTTGTTTATAGCGGCATCGGGGTCACAAGCATATAAAGATTATTGTAAAGACTAAGTGTACCTTCTCTATGAGCTCATGAGAGTTTGGTGCATGACAAGTGCCCTGTTGAAAACTTCCACAAACTCCAAAAGGATTCCCAAAGCTTGCAAACTTAACCGCAGATATGGACTGACCGACCCCACAACTCAGGCGAACCTTTGTGTCGTGAAGCATTTTTGTCTCACCCGAGCTCTCGGTTTGCCAGTTGTCAATGACCGGGTGGTGCTCAAAAGTAGAAGCGCACACGTGGGCTTGTGTTCTTTTCACTAAAGATATCTTCAATATATTCCCACCAACTTCTTCAAATAGCACTAATAGGTTTTGCGTCGGCTTTAACCATGACCGGGGAACATGATACCTGATAAAGAACAAATATTTTCGTTAGTACACTTATAAATGTAATATCTTCTACGCGTTTCTAAGTGTGAACAACTTGAAAGTTACACATTTTTCTTGAACTATAAAATGGGGATTTGCATGTCTTTTTACCATCGTTGAGTTGGTTGACCACAACCCGCTTGGCATTTCCCGGGTCTAAAGGCTCCAGGATACTTGCATTGCCCACACGTTCCATTCACATGCACTGTCCAATATCTTCCTATGCTTTGACCGTTGATCCAAACCTGACCCCTGCCCATACTCTTCATATCCAAAGCCAGTGGCTCAGTACCTTCGGGTGCATCAAAATACGCCTTGTACCATTTCAATGGCTGCTGACCATGCTTGACTAGTGAAGCTTGACTCCACTCGACTGATGAGATGCCATTTGGCGAAATTAAATTCTCTGTCTCCCCATTCAACCCCACCTGTTTTTAAGAGTAGTGTCAACCATAGGCGGATCTAGGATTATCAAGCATTGAAGGTTATGCAATGTGAAATGGGAAAACTGGTGCTTTGGTTAATATGTAAATATGAATACTTTTGTCATGTCAAAGTAGGTCGGGACAGGTTGGGCCCGTCAACGTGAATGACACATGTTGCACCAATGGACTATATTCGAATGCGTTACACTATGCGGGCCAATTTTTACACTGTGTGAGAGAATTTGACATGTTGCACGTGATACTACGGGGGCCTTAACTGGTCCACCCCGAGGTCCCATCAACTCCTTATTTGTCTGTCTTCTAATTAAATACTAATTCATTGATTATATGCGCAAAAGCTATGATATTGAAATAATAATTTGTCACTTTTCCTGGTGTAACAATATCATACACAGCATGCAAAAGTTTCATGGTCAACCTTTGACTTACCTTGTAAGTCCATGTCGCTTTCGATAAATCAACCCTTCCATGGTCAAGTCCATCAAGCAAAACCGGTCCTAGGACTCCGGTATCCCGTGACTCAAAGTGTGTTCCAACATTCTTGGATAAAGGAAACAATTTGAATTAATTAGAAAGAAAGTGTCAAAGAGAAAGCACATTTGTCTATCCAATATATTTGTTTTTAAGAAACTGCTTATATTTAAAGATGCATAATTTTAAAGTTTTTTCACGCTAAACTATTTACAACACATATACCAATATTGAAATGGATGGTGCTACATAAGTTTGACCAATGTAACAACTTACTGGAAGTCCGGCAGCCATACTAAGCAGTGAAATTCTATTTGTTCCACTTTGAAGATCGATTGGTACACTAAGTGTTAATCTAGTCCCCTTTGGGGAACCATAAGCAGACCCTGAAAGTTTATAGAATTCAGCTTGTAATTTGAACCATAATACAAGTTGTGAAACTTAAAATGATGTGTTGAATCAAACTACCAAAATGTCTTCCATTGACAAAAGCTTGAACTCCATGGCCTCTAGAATGAATTGTAAGTGTCGGTCTTCGTCCTCCATGAAGAAATGTCTCCTGTGGACTAATCTCGATGCTGGTTTATGCAAGAATTCAAAATCAGATAATAAGTTGTAATAAGACCAGTTGTAGAAGATAGTGTTTGGATGCCTGCTTCTAGTGTTTGAAGTTGTAATAATCATATAGATTTATGTTTAAGAGATTGGAAATTTTAGTAATGTTTTGAAATAATAGATAGGGGAATTGGCCTGTAATAATCCCACCTAGACCTTATTGGCCATTAATAATCCCTCCTCAGAATATTTCCCCTACCAGTCCCACCATTCACCTATTTTTCCTACAATGGTCCCCCGTTAAAAAAACTTAACGGAGTTAAGCTTTTTTTCCAAATTAGAAACATATTTTTTAGGGCTTTTGATCAGAACAATGATACGAGTCCATTGATGTAAAACTTACTTCGAAATGGTGCTCCAAGTGACTTGATTTTGGTTAATTGGAAATTTAAACACCCGAATTGAAGCGTCGTTTTCATCGTTTGGAGCACCGTTTCGAGGAAAGCTTTACATCAATGGACTCGTATCGTCATTCTAATCAAAAGCCCTAAAAAATCTGTTTGTAATTTGGAAAAAAGCTTAACTCCGTTAAGTTTTTTTAACGGGGGACCATTGTAGGAAAAATAGGTGAAAGGTGAGACTGGTGGGTGGAATATTCTGAGATGGGATTATTAATGGCCAATAAGGTCTAGGTGAGATTATTACAGGCCAATTTCCCTAATAGATAAAACACACATAAAGAACAATTCTAAAAATAAAGATACGTGTGAAATGATTGTAAAAGTCGTAGTTTAGATGATCATTTTTGTTGTAACTTGTAACGGTATTAAGCCATTATTTAACCTTATTATTTTACTTTTAAATAAGTAGAACAATAGAACCGATATTTGTTTATCCAAACACTAAAAGCTTATTAGAAAGAGAGATTCGATTTCGAAACACAAATCTAAACTAAAACATAACTATTCAAAAAATATTGACGCACCTAGTCGAATACCATAAGTAATCACTTGTATCTCTTGTAACACTGATTTGATCCAAAAGACCAACTGAAGTCAATGTTGACCCCTCTGCTGACATAGAAATATCTTCATGGTAAGTCTCCCATGACTGTAAAGTAGAACCAGTCGGCAACATTTGCATCCGCGAAGTTTGAGTTACAACCTTAGAATACACGACATGATCAAAGTAAGTTCCCATTTAACATGTTCTCTATATTCCCACCAAATTTAACTACCTTCGCTGTATTAAACACGACATTTTTGCAGTCGGGGAGTATACTAATAGACCATGGTGGTAGTTTATAATGCCGGTTGTTGAACGCGACTCTTACAGCAGAAGTCTGTTCAAAGTTGGACAAAAATGCAGCACATTTTCCTTGTCCTTCATATACATATGCCTGCATGCATGCCCAAATTTATAGAATAACTGAAATTTTGATAAAAGTTGAATATCTATAGAGCGGGATATATAAACTAACATCTTGTCTTTGTCCTAAAGAAATATATTTAGCATCCGAAGAAAAAAAAGCCGGTTCGCATAGCTTAATGGCCCTATGAAGCTCGGTCAAATGGCCATATTTGGGTTCTCTAATCAAGCCTGAAAATGGTTCAAAGTGGAGATTAATTTTTCAAGAAATATTGATATTTTTGGTATATAAATTATAATTCAAGTAAAATGTTGGTTATAGCTTAGTTTTTCACCATATTCGTCAATAGGAGCATCATAATCGTAGCTTGTGGTGATAAACGGTCCTCCACTCGTGCGTCCAAAGTTAGTTCCACCATGGTACTGTCACACATCCAAAATGTTAATTGCAACAAAATGCATGCGTAAGATAGGTCAGTTTACATCATTTAGCTAAAAAGATGGAAAACACGAAGAGAGAGTCACAAAAGTCGAAAGTTGCCCAAAGTATTTTCAATGCACACGGTCACAAAATGCATGGTTAACCCGACCCTATCCCAACTAACCCATATTAAGGCAATAAAATCTTTTAAGAAAGAAAATTTTACTAACCATGTAATAGTTAAAAAACGAGCCACCTTTCTGTACAAAACGAACCACTGCAAATGCTAAATCAGGAACCGGGCGCTGCTCAATTGGTGTTCCAAATTCAGTAAACCTTGACATCACATAGAAATTGTAGACATCATAATCTTAAATACATGAACTTCAATGTTAAAGCTGAACAAGAATATATAACATGTTACCAGCCACTCCACGCTTCCGTCCACATTGTGGGCTTGTAAGGCTTGTTGGGAGTAAAAGTGTCACAATAGAAGCCGTTGCATGTGTTTATCTGTGGCGAAGGCATATTTAGAAGTTTATTGATTCATGAAAGGTAATCACACTGATAATTTCGTCCCATTCAGTATGTACGTGTTTATCTCTAACGGGGTAAAATAAAAAGGAAACATTAACTAAAAGGATAATATGCAAAAAATAGTTTATTACTGATGGAAAAATTTGGTTAACCCCCGTGACCCGTGTTAACATGTGGAAAAATTTAGCTATTTTGACCTGAACAAGTTTTGACGTATTACCCATTCGGCCCATTCTGACATATATACCAAAACATATGAAGGAACCCTTTAGTGACAGAATGAGGCATCAAGAAAACTAACCATGGGGTCAGGTGCATCCTCTTCCTTGCACATGGACCACGGGACGCCTGTGTTCAGCCCGACTGCCATTTTTGCGGCCCAATTCATGTACGCTTTTCCAGGGGGTCCAAGTGACTTCCCTTGTGCACCATACTCATTCTCAATCTAATTTAAAAATGTATGAATTGAAATTTAATCAAAACTATACAAAAACCGATCGAAAAGTTGGATAAAAATTAGAACCTGTGAGAGGATGATCGGGCCACCTTGTGATTCAAACAAGTTTTCAGCCTTCATCATATCAACTATCTTCTGTGTAAATCCTTGCATAGCTGCCTATAGTATTATTACCATATAATTAGCCACAAAATGAGGGTCATATTTTGTCATTTCATTTAAAAAAAATCCATAAAAAGCTAAAATAAATTAAGAAGTTAAGAAAAATTAAACCTTAAATGGCTCATTATCTGTTCTGAAGCTAATACCAGGAACATACTTCAACCATACTGGAAAACCACTATAAAGATTAAGAAAAAGTCAATCAACAACAATAAAAAGTCAACAAAAGTTTGAAGCTTGAAAAAGTCAAACATTAAGAAACTGTGTAAACCAACTGGATAGGTCGGACCATGAACCGGCTACTTAACCCGTTTGGCCCAGTTGAATCTAATTAAACTGTCTCCATTTGAACCGGCTGGTTACAAGTCGGACCGGTTGAACTGGCGAATTACCGAAGCAGGCTTTTTAATTTTTTTATATTTTTTTTCTTTCAAAAATCTCAAATACGGATTCATTTAGTACTTGTCGCTCCATTTTTCTATCTAAAGATTCATAGTTTGTCAACATTGCAAATCCACACAAAAAAATAAAGTATTCCACATTTTGTTTCAATATATATACGACGTATTACGGTTTTAAAACCAATTTAGGACCGGTAAAGTGGTCGGTTTGAGACCGGTAAAGTTGTCAGCACGATAACCGTTCCGATTACGAAAACATTGGTATAAACAAAGGAAGTACCCAAAATTCCATTCAGCACAAACATAAGGCCCAATCCGTAAGTTCACGTAAAGCCCATTTCGTGCCACTGTCTTTATAAACCTCACAAGATCATATCTTCCACTGAAATCATACTAAAATCCCAAAAAAAAAAAAAAAAAATCAACAATATCCAAAATGAAGAACACATTCTTTAATGGAGAGTAGATCTGTCTAAACAACTTACAGTTCCAGGTGAAGGTTCATGAACATTCCAAAACACATAACTGTCAATCACATCTAACCCACCATTTTTAGCTTTAACTACAAGGTCATCCCACATCTACACCAAAGAAAACACAAATTAGAGGTTGTTTGGATCATCAACACTATATATACTTGTTTCCAAACACCTGCTTAGAAAGCAAAATGAGTTAGAGCAAAGATAAACCAAGGCTCCCACATGTCCAGGGTCCGGGTTGTCGTGACGTGCGCGAGTCGCAGGGCTGGACCCAGGGTCATAGCTATGAAGGGGCCGGGGGCGCCCGACCCCCCAAACTTTTCGCTCAGTAGTGTTATGTATGTACGTTTCGTATAGAATTTTTTATGTATATACGTTTTCGACCCCCTGGTTTTATAAAATAAACAAAAAAATTAGGTATATACTTTTAGGTCTAGTGACTTCCGACCCCCCGGTGGAAATTTTCAAGCTTCGCCACTGGCCGGACCTATAGTATAAGTAACCTAGGCTTGGGCCTAGGGCCTCCAATTAAATTAAAATAAAATATATATGCTAACTATTAATATTGGTGCAAATTTATTGTTTTAGATTTGTTTGATTTCTTATACAAGCAAACCACTCTATGTTATAGTTGTGTTAGATTTTTGCTTAGATCCAAACAAGAATAAATGAGTACGGTCTATAATAATCAAAAAAGAAAAAAAGGCCTCAAAATTTCAATTCTTCTTCTTCAAAAGGGTTGGAACGGCTCTGACGAGTCGGTTTTGTCGGTGTCAGGATGTCTGTTAACTTGACATTCAAATTTTCGGCTTGGGTTCGGTCGGTTCACATAAATAACGTTGCAACCAGTAAAACTAAAAACTATATTTACATGATTGATGTAATCATGACAAACAAAAAAGAAAAATATCATTAAATAACCATTTATAAAAATTAACGACTCAAACTCGTGACCCCAATGACAACAACCTTACCGTTACCCTCGTAATGAGTTAAACAAAGAAAGTAGAAAAAATGAATAACTTACTTCAGGGGTACTTCTAGGATAATGTATAGACCCAGAAATGAGGATTCTTCTTTGGCCATTGATGATTAAAGATCGGTGATCATAAGTAACAATGCATTGAATCAGTTGCAGATGTGTGAAAGTGATCAAGATGATTAAGAGAGCTAGAAGCTTGGTCGCCATTGTTGTCGGTGTTGAAGCTTTTGTCGGTGGTATGGAAGCGGTGGAGATGACAAGGAAGATTACAAGTGGAATAGTTATATAAATAAAATGATAGTTTGAGTGATTGCTGAAATCATACACTTAGACACTCTGGTTATTGATGGAAGGTGGCAGGCAAGCAGCCAAAAATCTTATGAGTTATGATTTATTTATACATGGATTTCTTTTTAAGGAATTATTATTCAATGCAGGGGCGGACTTATGTACAAAGTACGGGTTCCCGGGAACCCAGTCGGTTTTTAATTTTTAGTGTAAATATATATAAGAAGCTGAAAAGGAACCCATAAGTACATTATAAAAGGAACCCATAAACATAAAAAGCCTTGGTTCCACTGGTTATGTCCGCGCTTTTCTTCCTAACCCACCCGAGTTCGAATCCCGTAACTGCTGTTTCTTGCCCGTTTTTTTTTTATTTCTCTTTTTTTTTAATGTAATAAAACCCATTTAGGGTTATTTCACAAAACACACGCCGCACACAAACATGCAACGAACAGAGTTCAAACTTCAAACAACATCAGCAGGCAGCAGCTCCACCTCCTCAGTCACCAGCGCCGGCTGCCGCTGCTCCGCCTCCGCCCTCTGGCTGCTCCGCCTCCGACGATTGCTGCCGAAACTTTGTTTTTCTTATACGATCATCATCAGCGAATCAACGATTAAGGTTAGTTTTATACGATTAATCGATTATCATCATCTCAGTGATTAGAGTTTGTTATACATCTATTTGTTTTACATCAATGATTACAGCTTTTGATTACATCAGTGATTAACTGATTACAATTTATAATCTGTTGATTACATAAAAATTGGGTTTGAAATTGGGTTTTTAAGTTAATATTGCTGCTGAAAGTTTCAACTTTTGATGTTTTATTGCTGCCGAAACAGTTCGATTAAGTTAATATTGCTGCTGAAAGTTAATATTGATGTTTTAAAAGACGAAACACTTTGCATCTTGTAGATATATCAAAGCACCAGTGGCTGTTGTTCATGATGAAATCGGAGGAATAACATGGGGGAATTCAACAATTGTTGATTGAATCGTGTGCACTTTTTGTTGCTCCACCATAAATTTACATCTTGTAGATGCATATTAGGTGATCCCTCTTCTGTGATGTAATCTCATTTGGTTTAAAATATGATTGATTATATGTGAATTTAGTATTTGGTCTGAGACATCTAGAGCAATTTTACATTATAAAGTGGTTGTTGATGATGATGGTGTTGGTGAAAGAGGGTGCAAAAGCAGCTTGTGCTTTGATATATTTCGAGTCCTCCCTGTATTCACTCGACGGTTTTAAGCATCAAAGTAGGCGATATTTGAGGTAAAGTTTCTTTCAATTTTTAACTCGTTACTTGTGATTTGTGGTTTTCGTAGGATAGTTATTTGATTTGATATGAGCTTTGGCTCTTTAGCAAATTTAGTTTTATGAAACCTGAATTTTGGACTAATGCTAATAGAAATTTGATATGAAATTTATGTCTTTATTATGTTCCGTTACCCGACCCGACCCTACCCGGCCCGACCCGATCCGATCCGACCCTACCCGGCCCGACCCGAAAATTATAACGAATGTTGTAAAAATTTGACCACCCAAAAAAGTGAACCCATAGGAAAAAAATCCTAGATCCGCCACTGATTCAATGCAATATTCGGTGTGTATTCATCTTTTCTAAGAAAAAACAGATTTATAAACCTTTAACAAGGATTAGGATTATAACAAATTTGTAAACATTTAACTAGGATTATCTATATACTATATATAAGCATTTCCCATGTCTAAAATAGTAATTTAACCCCAACTTTTTAAGATGGCAGACTAAAAGTCTCAAACAAAACCTATATTTTTACATTTTTCTTCCCATCTTACCCTTCGCTCCCTATATCCCCTTCCCCTATCAGATATTTAACACCAATGTTATCATCAGTTTCTTCCAATTCAATCGTTCTCTTCAATAAGGGTTTATGACTGAATCTCTACAGCCGCATAAGGAATTCGATGGATTACGCCAACTGAAATCAATTACCCCATACGTTTCATTCCTGCAATTATTTAACACCGAACCCATCATGGAATTGGGTAGGGTTTTCACCCCTGCCCCAACTCATCGGCCTTGTTGTTCTGGGATTCTTTTTCGATTTATGGGATGTTGTTAATGGGTATGAACAGGGTTTAGACATTGCACAAAATCAAAGAAGATGTAATCGGGAGAACCGAATCCACGACTGTAAGTTTTAAATCATTCGATTTGTTGATTCCAAACAAAAGTTTTCACTTCTAATTTACAACAGATTTCATGGTATTGTTTGCTAAATGATTTGTAAAGTTTTCATCTCATTCCACTTTGGATTTCGATTACTCTTCCTATTCAACTGTTTTGATTTAACTGACGATTGTGTGACTTTAGTTTAGGTTTATTCATGGCGATTTTGCAATTAGGGCTTTTAATTGCTGTCTATGATGTTGATGGATTCAGTCGCATTTTCTTATGTTTTATTGTCTTTAATTTATGCATACAAGGTGCTCGATGAAATGCTTGTGTGAATACTTGTGAACTTGGGTTGCTTGTGGGTTCGAATTTCTGGTTTTCGCTGACCCGATGGTTGCTGAAAGAGTTGTGAAAGATAAGCATATCATAGATGGTAGCAATGTGAGTTGTTATGTTCTGTTTTAATTATAGGTACTAAGATCTGTTTAAAGATTAGATTTTTCAAAATTAGATGAATCTTTGATTGCACTGATCATGCATTTGTGAAAAGTTTTGGAATCTAACGTGTTTGGGATAGGTGGAGGCCGGAGGGGAAGGCGGTTCCAAGGGATGATCAAACAAGTTGTTAACTGGAAGAAGGGGAGTGTCCAATTCTTGGCGTTTTTTCCCCTGGGTATGCTTTGTTCCAACTTCATAGGAAATTTTGCAAAAGAATTCATGGGTGGGGTCAGACGTTTGACAAAGTTTGGTATGTTGTGGTTTCTTTTATCAACTTAAAAATAGGCAGCTTTAATTTGTTTACTTGTAAAAGGTCGAATTGGATTTTTCTTTGTCTCAAACAGGTAAAATCATTAAACTAAAATATAAGCCAAAAAGAAACATGTCAAGAGTATATGATTATCAAAATATATGAAAAGTATCTATCCATCTTTATTTAGTTGAACAATCTAGGAGGTTATAAAAACTTGAACAGTCTGAATATGTCATGAGATTTAGTCTTGTAGATCTGGATCGGACTTGTTCGAGAAAATTCTCTCACCGCAGTGAAAACTCGATAACAAGTGCGAAGCGCGCCGAGGCGATAGGTTCATAGGAGCCTTGTGCACACGGATGGCATCTTGTTCTTGAGTTTGGAAGTGTAATTACCTTATCTTGCCTCCTTGGTTACTTGCAGGTTCATTCTGCAATCATTAGTTCTTGCGAATGCTACGGATGATGAGCAAGGGACATTATGATGCCTCTTATGACGCAGGTAATTAATTTTTTTCTACATATGTTTCCATTTTAAGGCGGTGCCTATAAAACATGTTTGCCACTACACGACGCTGTTCTTTAAATGCTTTAAGAAGTTTTGGTTTCTTTTTAACAAGAGATATATACGAGAAGCCACTGATGACTATTGTTGGGTATGTGTTTGATCAGATTCGATTGAAACTCGAATGCAAATGTGGGATTCTAAAGCTGCTTCTTCAATAATGACAAACATTGTAATTGCTGGTCCAGTGATCTGGAAGTATGTTTGTGCACCTCTCTCTTTTTCTGGTTTGGGGTTACAGTTCCACACTTTCACTCATATCATTTTTCACAGATTTACCCTTCAACCATTTCAGATCTTTGTTGTTTATATCTTCGTTTGTTTGGGGTATTATTATTTCGAAATTTTAATTTGTTTTGGCAATATGCTTTTGATTTGATATCATTAGTAGTGACAAGTCAACCCATTTTAAGTTCCTGTGTTACAATTTAAAAACACTATTACAAAGTAGACCTTAAGTTAGGAGATTTTGGATTATGTTAATGATAGTGATCATCAAGAAAAACATATGTCTGATATATTTGGTCTAGAGTTTTCAAACTTTAATGGACACTAAGAAACACCAATGATTCGTTATGTAATTTTAATGGTGAAGGATACAATAATCTCTTTTGTAGGCTGATGTGCGTTTTTGTTTGAGGCTTTGAGTGGAATATATGGTATAGAAGAGGAGGGTACGGATCACTTGATCGTTGCTTGCTCGTTTGTGAAGATGGTTTGGTGGACCATTTGTGTTTGGGTTAAGGTCTTAACGCCCAGCGCTTTCGTAATCTATGACATGATTTTAACTTCAACTTAACTTGAATAGGTAAACTTCTACATTCATTGATCTTACTATTGATTATTTTATTGCATTATAGTAATAGATTTTCCTACCAGGACTCCCTCAATAGGAGTATTGGTAATTTCCTTCCAAATCATACACAAGCAGTTTGTGAATTTTGGAGAGAAGTCGACATCCATTTGGCCTATTGGTAATTTCCTTTTTAAATTCTACTCAACTCTGTTTAAAACATACATGATGCTCCTGTGCTTTAATTGATTGTCTTACTACATATGACAGAGATGCAGAGGAAATCTTTGAAGAGGTATTATTTGATAGGATTGGGCAATCGGCTTCAGATGCGCGGACGTTTTCAAGCCGTGAAAGAGAGTTAGATTGATTTCAATTATGTTACAATATTTGTCTTAGTGGTATTTCTTTATACAATATTGATTTCAATTATGATTGCCTAATGTCATGCCGTGTATTGTCGACTCCGCCGCAACGCGCGGGTTCCCCACTAGTAAATTCTAAATATAGCTCTTGTTTCAAAGCTCGACCATTGGCTCGCTTGTATAAATTACATGGTTAAAATGCTAGCGGAAGAAGGCTCACTTGAATAAAAGCTTAAGTTGATTTGGCTTGTTAGCAGATTTGGTTCAAGTAACTCGCTCGTATATTGCTAGCTCGATATTGTATTTGACTTGTATAATTTGTTATTGTATTTAACTATTTATTTGTGAGTTTTCTTTTAACATCAACTAGTTATTTTCCGCCCGCGCATTGCGGCGGGACCCAATGACTACAAAAGGCGTGTCAGCAACAGTAAACAGATACCGAATATCAAAACATAAATAAAATGACGTGGTAAGTATAGTCACCCCGTCATAAAAAAACGATTTTAAATAACCTAATATATAATAATAGGACCCACACGTCCTACACGTTGGAAATTCGGTTGTTTTCAGTTCAGTTATTACGGTACTAACACATTAAAATATGGATGGGTACCGGTAATGGCAGCGAAAGTACCAATCCGGAAAATCATCGAAATTAGGTACCGGCACCGAAAATGCTCGGTACAATACGGTATGGTATTTGAAGGTAAAAATCAATAAATACAGGTATGGTGCTAGACCGGTGTCGAACCGAAAGTAACGATTCTGAAAACCCCAAAAGGTGGGTACCAAATTGGTACCGAAAATGATTTGGTATAGTAAATTTGATACCGATACGATACCGGTTCGTTTACAGGATTTGATACAATTTGCTCATCAATATTCTAAATATCCAAGTTAATTTTACATGCTACAATTCATTCATTACAGAAAAAGACCAAAAAGAAAGCAAAATAATTTGTTGTGTATATAAAACTTCATTCAAACAAAATACAGTTTACTTACTGTGTGTATGAAAAGTAATCTAAGCGGTGCAATTACTTGCATTGCTGCGTTGCTACATGATTTGATGAGCTCGGTACCAACCGGTACCGAAAATACCGTTACCGAAATCCCCAAAAGTGGGTACCGGTACCGAATATACCTAGTATGGTACGGTTCGGTACTGGTACGACACCGGTATTTGAAGGTAAAAACCGGTGAATACCTGTGCAGAACCGGTACCGAAAATACACCGGTTTGGTAAATTTGAGACCAGTACCTATACCCGATACCATTTGCTCATCTCTTAATGATGTTACTATTCATTCCATTCTAATTTTAAATAATTCTAATTCTAATTCTAATTTTGATTTAATAATAAATCACTGAATGTTCTAATTCTAACTGTTCATTCAGTTTTCATTTTATTATATATATAGATTTCAAGAATTTCTAGAATAAATGTATAACCTGTATTCTACAAGATTTGAACCACTAACATTTTGATTGTGAAATACACGCCTTAACCACCAGGATTACCCACCATTATCAAAACAGAAAAATGAGTCAAATCGTCAAGGCACGAGCTAACTCTAGTTAAAGGCGAGCCGAAAAGGAGCAAAGTTTCTAGCTCTACCAAAATATCAAGTCAAGTTTGTTCATATTATTGTCGGCCCAAACCTACTGTTTACTTGGCTCGTGAGCAGCACTACCATTAGCCGGCATATAAAATTAATTGTATTATTATTGCCATGGCATTATTAAATGAAATTTTGGAACACAATTCACCAAATGTGGTAACAAATTAATAGGTTCACAAATGTGCTAATTATTTACTAACATGATTCAAGTAACTCTTATTACGGAGGGGAGGAGAGGAAGAGGCAGACCTAAACTGACATGGGATGAGCAGATTATGCATGATTTACTAGAGTTGCATCTTTCTGAGGACATGATCCAATATAGGACTTCGTGGAGGCGTAGGATTAGGGTTAAGGACTTCTAGAATATATTGCAGTAAGATCTTAGGTGTGTTTTAGGGACGTAGGTTTTTCTTACTCTTTAATGGACTTTTCCGGTGATTACCTTCTTGCGTTTATGCCCAAATGTTGTCGTATGCTATTATACATGATTTACATTATATTGTGTCACTATGACCACTTTCTTGGTATGGTTGACTTCTTATTTCTAGATTCTTTGACTTGGTGTGTTGGTTTGTTGTTCGTTTTCGAGCCGAGGGTGTCACTCCCCAACCGATGACGAAAACATCGGGGCATGGCACTGAGCGAAACAGATAGTTCAAGAGAAATTCCATAACAACTACTTTACCGAATAGTTAAACATTATGTCTCATACCATAACCTATTAAGCAAGTAAGTTATTACAGACATAGATATCTCCAAAACAAATAAAACTGTTCCGACAACTCAGATTCAAAGAAGAATAAATTGTCTTTGTTTATTTTTAGACTCTCCTAAGCTTGGTTCCATCAAATAGCAAGCAAAACACAACATCCTAAACACCTGTCACATACGTTAAAAGATAGGTCAATACACATAGTGTAAAGGTGAGCATACAAGTTTGATATAGCATAAGGGTCGTATTATTGGCACACCTTGGGGCTTAAATCGACACCCTCAATACGCATCGTATAGGCCTATACGATGCGTATTGAGGTGGGTTCAAACTTCTATGCCTGCCAAAGGCTGCCATTGTCCCCCGCCAAAAAGTAATATGCATCGTATAGGCCTATACGATGCGTATTGAGGGTGTCGATTTAATTTTTTAATTTTTGCAAGGTAGCTTCTTGTCACGCGGTAGCAGCTTTCCGTCATGCGAACGAAGAAGCAGCACTTTGGACATTTGTTGGTCTTCAAACATCTAGGAAACATTATTTGAAGGCGGTCTCTTTGCTTCGTCCACTAGAACTATTTGTGTATGCATTCTTAGGGTTTTTATTATTTGATCAATGGAAGTTGAAATCGGCTTTGTATTTAGCACACGAAAGTACTGAACAACAGAATCAGTTTCTCTTTGCTTCGTCCACTTTCCAAACCGAATAACTAGCAGAACCCGACACTTCTTCTGTGATGATTCAAAACATTCCGAATAACTAGCAGGACCCGACACGTCTTCTGTGATGATTCGAAACATTCCGAATAACTAGCAGTACCCGACAATCACAAGTTGTTGATCTTTGGGTGGTGATTTACTCCAGAACAAACCATGCCCACCTTGACCAGCATAGATAAGCGTATCCCTCGATCCACTTACATTCGAATAACGCTGAGAATCCACAATGCTTATGGCCAGATTCTTTCCTGCAATCTTGGCAAAATCAATGCCTACTTGTTTTAGTTATTTCTGTTGATCCACAAATTACAACAAATTGTGTCTAATGCAAGGATCTTCGAACGCGGTGTGTACGTTAAATACCGTTCACCGCTTGTTTAGTTGCTTCTCCTGTTAAGTTTCTGAACCAACCGAAATCAAAAAATTCAAATAGTTTCACCAGGGGTATAAGATCCATGGGCCCTATGGGCATACGACCAGTATAGGCCTATACGATGCGTATTGAAAAAGTCAGCCGCCAGACAAGAACTGACACATGCAGATTTGACTTTTGACTTTTGAACCAATACGACCCGTATAGGTCTATACTTTTGTTTCCCATAGCCACCGTTTCCGTAGACAAAACAAGGATCCTTCTAATAGATTAAAGAGAATAAACGAACATCAGACGTAATCTTGAAGAAACATAACATAATCCCAGATTGTCTAAAGAAGCGCTTTTATCATGTGTGATCCAGAGGTCGGTTTACTTTGTGTTATAGAACTTCCGAGCTAACATCTGACGTAGCAAGTACAATTGTTTTGAGTTTTGTCAGATAATACTTCATTTGTCGAGAAACCATACTGTCAAGAAACTAACATCTTTTAATACTTCATTTGTCGAGAAACCATACTGTAAAGATCTCCACACAAACTCTTCTACATCTTTTAACCAATTGTCCATCACTTAAGACCTTGAAAGATTTGTTGAAATCGAATTTGTGTATCTGAATCAGGTTCTCTGCCTTAGATCGGTCATTCCTTGTGATACATGAACGTTTGATTTAATATGGATAACGCAAACAAGTTCTCCACAGTTAGTTATTCAGATCTCTGTTCGGTCATCTTTCCAAACTGCAACACACGATAAGTTTAAACTTTTGTTTGATGGATAACGCAAACAAGTTCTCCACAGTTTGTGACCAGGAATATGTTAAAATACGCTAAAATACGTTACAATACGTTAAAATACGCTAAAATACGTTACAATACGCTAAAATACGTAAAAATACCCTAAAATACGTTAAAATACGTCAAATATACTATTACATACGCAACAATATGTTAGAATACTTCAAAATACGTCAAAATACTTCAAAATATGCAACAATATGTTAGAATACTTCAAAATAAACCAAGTACAAAATTATCTGCTTTCTGAATCTGAATCTGAATGTTAACATTGACTCGTAAACCCTTGAATCCCAACGCTTCTATGATGATATCAGCGTTGTTTATCACCCTGTGTGAGTATTGGAAGCCCCGACCACTAGCAGAAGAACCCGACACGTCTGCTATGATGATTCAGAGGTCGGTCTCGGGTGGGCATAAGATCCGTGGGCCCTATTGTCAGATATGTGACTCAAGAAAGTCATCGGACTGCCGCCGATGAAGTCAAATGTGATCAAACTTGGACATCAGACGTAAATCTTGAAGAAACAGAACAGAATCTGAATCTGAATGTTAACTTTGACTTGTTCAAGTCATGCAATGTTTCCTCTCAATTGAATAGACCGACACTTGCTTCATAGGACTCACTTGAATCGTCTCGGAAGTGGATTTCGGTTGGGTCAGATCTCTTTTGGTATATTCGAAACCAACTAAAATACGTTGAAGTATTGAATCAACAGAAATAACTGAAATAACTTGAATTATCTCGGAAGTACTAAACAACAGACGGATGAGATATCGGCGGTTAGCTCGAAGAAGTTTCTCTCAATCAGGTGTTCCATTAGATTTCCCCTTTTATCATGTGATCAAACTTGGACATCAGACGTAAATCTTGAAGAAACAGATTGTCTAAAGAAGCGCTTTTATCATGTGTGATCCAGAGGTCAGTCTCGGGTGGGCATAAGATCCGTGGGCCCTATTGTCGGATATGTGACCCAGATTGTCTAAAGAAGCGCTTTTATCATGTGTGATCCAGAGAAGACGTATCGGGTGAGTTGTGGTTGATTTATAGGAGGAGGTTATGAAACGAATATATGTTTATGCGAATTTAAAGGACAATACTGACAGAGGTGCTGGTCTTTTCTCCCACTGTGCAAACTTGAAAAGGTGTTTCTTTAGACAATCTGGGATTATGTTCCGCAAATTGGGAACCACATTGTAGACTGGTTGGCTTGAATGGTTTTAATAATACTTGAAAATGGAAATAATCGTGTCAAGATCTTTATCAATCATATCATCGACCAACTGCTCGAAATCCCTTTCGTTTCTCGGGTTCGCATTCGACACAACACAACAAAAAATAAATTCAAAAAAACAGGGGGTTGATACGCATCGTATAGGCCTATACGATGCGTATCAAACCCGCCGCCAGACACAACCTGCACCTGTCAGTCTGCCATGTTTTTTACTTTAATTCAATACGCATCGTATAGGCCTATACGATGCGTATTGAATTCAAAAAGTGTGTAGATAGACAGGAGGGTGTGTAGATAGAAAACCCCCAGCATAATAGAGTTCGAAATCGTTTACGCATAACCAACATGTACAACGTATAATGTGAAGCATGTAAGTTATCGACAAAGATCCTATCAATACCAATGACTGCGAGTAGCGAGTGCGCATCACATGTTCACCACTGCGAACACGTGAAGTATTGTCCTTAACAACCCCTGAGTGAACAGGTGCTGAGTCCAAACTATAGTACTGTCATTGCTAAGGCAGGTAGACAACAATCAATGTGTAAACATAACAATAGGCATTCATCGAGTCACGTATAACATGCATTAGAGGTCAGCGTATAAATAGTGCTTACATTGTGTGTTCGATGTGATTTAGAATAAGTAACGTATGTAACACCCAAAAGTGCATAAAGCAAAACGGGATTGAGTATACTCACAGATTGTGTTTAACAAGTAAACACTCTCTTGGATTGAAGGGAGCGCTGAGAGAGATTAGCCTGAACAGTTAACGATAGCATAAACGATAAGCGGCGCGTAAAACGGTGAAAAGTAACCGAGTATCGGATGGTAACCCGATCGAATGGCAATCCAATCGGATGGCCAGTCGATCGGATGTCAATTCATTTGGATGGTCACCCGATCGGATGGCCATTCGATTGGATTGACACCTCGTTTGGTGAGGATGTGTTTGTGTTTGATGGTTTGACCTTTGAAGTTTTCGTTGTAGCATTTTGAAAATAGAGAAGTATCTCTGCCCTTCAGATCGGTCGATCGGACGGCGGTTCGATTCGACAGTGATCCGATTGGCGAGGCTTCTCAGTTGAGAACAAGTTCACAGCAGGACGGTCATTCGATCGGATGGCTATCCGATCGGGCGGAAATCCGTTAGTTACTGATGATCTTTGAAAATTGAAAATGATTAAGTGTCGAAGTCCCAAACGTCACACGATCGGATGGTCGCTCGATCGGATGGTCGCTCGATCGGATGGCAATCCGTTCGACGTTCAGATCCTTGAAAAGTTTTAATAAAAAGTTTAAGTGTGGAACCAAGTGCAACCCGATCGGATGGCCGGTCGATCGGATGGCAATCCGATCGGACGGCAATCCGTCCCAACGGTCTGATCGTCTTGACACTTGATTTTGTTTGAAGTTTTGCAGTTTTGATCGAGACGTTATGATATCTTGCTTAAACAACAGAAACCCCATCTCCTAGTCCGACCGGTTCATGGTTCGAGGCGGTTGTTCATGTTCAAACCCGAAATCAGTTATCTCTCGGATAGAATTCAGATCTTGAACTAACCCATCACTAAGAAAGTGTAGAAGATCAGAACGAGCTCCGATTCTATCGGTTTTGAGTGCATTGAGTGTAAAAGAGTTGAAAGAAAGTTGGAAAACCTTCTTTCAATCCTTTTTAATCATGAATAAGTGTAGATTTATTCGAAAACATTGATAATTCATGTGGAAATCCTTTAGATCTAAGTTGTTCTTGGTGGAATGAAGCCAAACTTTGAAGTTCATAAGAACTCCATGATGACATCACCCTAGAGCACCTCAAATCCGGTGATTTCACGGTTAAAAGTTAAGATTCAAAGGTGAAAATGATGAAGAAGTGTGTGTAGATCATGGAAGTACAAGATTTAGGTTGAAAACTTACAAGAATCGAGAGAAATCGAGGGAAATGAGAGCTTGAGGTCGGCTGGTCGAACAAGGAGCTGTCACATCGATGTGACAGGTGGGTATTTATAGGGTTTCCCCAAAAGGAAAGTGGTGAAGTGTCTGGTCGGGTGACAGGCAATCCGATCGGGTGGCAGCCCGATCGGGTGACAACTCGATCGGATGACAATCCGATCGGATGGCCACTCGATCGGTTGGCCACTCGATCCTGGTGTCCGGCGCGACGAGTTTTGTTGTTTCGATTCGCGTGTTGAGCGTTGCGATGCGATTCGAGTGAGCGATGCGATAGTGTTACCCATTAGTTACACCAATAACATAACTACTATATCTAACATACAATCACTATAATTATCTTGCGTTTAGCGTTTTCGATTCGATTGCGATGCGATAGATTTGCGATTGCGATTGCGATTAACACCTCAACATAAACATAACATGCACAAGTAATCATATAAATAGCACACACACGTAAAACCATATCCGGAACACATAATTCGAGTTGCGATGCGATAGCGATAAGCGATAAATTGATTAAGCATGCGATTAATATGCGATTAAATAGCGATTATTAATAGATACTCCACATAATACAACTAAAGCGATCAAATAAATAGATTCGATTACAAGTTAAAGAAGTCAAAACAGTAGTTGAGCAAGGAGTGGCAGATCGCAATTAGCAATCTTTCCTTCCTTTGACTTAAATCTTGACTTTGACTTTCAAAACACGGGGTGTTACAGAGGATCTCTCTGGAAGCAGCATCTCTATCCCTATGGATAGAGGCAAGGTCTGTCTACATTCCACCCTCCCCAGACCCTATAAGTAGGTTTGCTATTTGTGGGACTTACTGGGTATGGTTGTTGTTGTTTTAACTATTTATTTGTGAGTTTTCTTTTAACATTAATTCCAAGATTTTCTAATATAAATACATAACCTATATTCTACAAGATTTGAACCCCTAACATTTTGATTGTGAAACACACGCCTTAACCACCAGGATCACCCACCATTATCAAAACAAAGAAAAATGAGTCAACTCGTCAAGGCATGAGCTAACTCTCGTTAAAGGCGAGCCGAAAAGGAGCAAAGTTTCTGGCTCTACCAAAATATCAAGTCAAGTTTGTTCATATTGTTGTCGACTCAAACCTAAGTAGGGCTGTAGACGAACCGAACGTTCAGCGAACAGTTCGTGAACTGTTCGGTGGGAAGTTCGTTTATGTTCGTTCGATTAGCTTAACAAACGAACACAAACAAAAAATTTCGTTCGGTTAGCTTAGCGAACGAACACAAACACGGGTCTCATTCGTTCGACTGCGCTCGTGAACGTTCGGTAATATGTTCGGTTATGTTCGTTCATTTACGTTAGTTCGTGTTCGTTTGATTATATTAAAAATATAATAAATAATAAACCTTTTTATCTAAACATGTTGAAAACTTGAAACCCTATTTTTTTTCTAAGTTAGTTAAAATTTAGACATTCTAAGACATTTTTTTGGATAATTATGTATAAGTTAGTTAAACTTGATTCGATGTTTGGTGGTGTACAGGGGCGGACCTACGTTACGAGGAACGGGGTCCCCGGACCCCAATCTTTTTTTAAAAAGTAGTAGAAACAGTATATAAAATTGTCTATGGACCCCATAAAATAATTTAGTCGGACCCCGTAACAAAGAAAGTGAGCCTAGTGCAGTGGTAAAACCCCTTGTTTACACACAAAAGGTCATGGGTTCAATACATGTTTCCTAGTTTTTTTGTGTTTTTTTTTTTGTTGGACCCCATTGTCCAAAAATCCTGGGTCCGCCACTGGTGGTGTATTAGACTTCTTGTGTTTTGAATTATCATTTGATGACTGTATTTAACTACTTACATCCAATGTTTAAGGATAACCGTGTTTTTATTTTTTATTTTCAAGTTAAATGCTCGTTTGTGTTCGAGACCAGTGTTCACGAACTGTTCGTGAACAACTGAATTTTCTTAACGAACGAACACGAACATAAACTTATGTTCGGTATGCGTTCGTGAACAGTTCGCAAACATGTTAATTTCCTTAACGAACGAACACGAACATGGTCTTGTTCATGTTCGTTCGGTTCGTCTACAGCCCTAAACCTAAGTGTTTTACTTGGCCCGTGAGCAGCACTACCATTAGCCGGTATATAAAATAAATTGTATTATTGGGCATTATTAAATGAAATTTTGGAACACAATTCACAAAATGTGGTAACAAATTAATAGGTTCATAAATGTGCTAATTATTTATTAACATGATTCCTATTATGCTAACTACAGAATTAGAGCATATTGCTTTCTTAATAAATATTTTAAGGTTAATAATATGTCAAGAAACGTCCACGTGAAATTCAGGACACTAACTTTTTGGTTAATAATTTAGTAAATATAATATGATTGATTAAGGTCAAATCTAGGTTCGAATAAGATCGTATATATAATAATACTAGGTTATCACCCGTGAATACTCACGGGTTGAATATTTAAATTTTATTAAACACAGTTGTATAAATATTTAAAAGAATGAATAATCCGTGACGAATAAGGTATATTAATTAAACATTAACAACGTATGAAAATTTTAAAATACTTATCAAATATAAAAACATCAAATTACATTCAGTTGACCATCCTTCAAAGTTTGTGCTATTTAGTATCTGAACAGGCCCGAAGATGCGACACATACAAATAACTAAACAAGTAATCATCTAAAACATATTACAACAAAATTTTAACTGTTTCTTATGTTCAATTGCAACTTCACTTACGTTTCAATTGGGCACAGTAGCATACATCCATCTCCTTGTGAACTTCAAAAAACTCTTCTGATAACGCATTCCAATGGAAAACTATTTACGGGATCAACCTATCCATGAGCTTTTACATTTTGAAGAAATTGAAAATAAGAAACCAGTGAATAAATCGTCAGAGAATTTCACATTTTGTCACCTAAAATCATATCTCAAAACGTTCTTTGATGCGGCTTCTCATATAAATCACACAAAACACCGAGGCAAAACAATAAAATAAGCACTTAGTATATACTCTTAGTTGATATTACTTTCCTTACGCTATTAATTTGACTTCTTATCTAATATAAAAGACAGGGTTATCTACTCGTCTTCATTTTCCAACACTTTTTCACCAATCATCCTATACCCCAGCTAATGGGCTTAAGTATTTGATTTGTTAAAATGGGTGCTGAATAAGCCTACAAAGTTACAACATCAAATATTAAAGAAATTTCATAATCGAGAGTTCACGTACCTACTTAATCCAGTTCAGAGCACTTGGGTCATGACGCCACCTCTTCAAACTTCTCAAAATTTTGGGTATCCAGCTCGCCATTAACTTTGGGAATAAACGCAGCTTCCATTTGATACAACTCTTCCCATTCTATACCCTTGAACCATGGATGTGCATGTAGAAACATTGACCATATTTTTTATTTATTCAATTATTTTGTAGTAAAAGCAAAGCAAAACGAAACTGCACAAAATAATATTAAGAAACGGAAACGATTATTTAACTAATATCTATGTAGACGGTTCCATTTTTAAATATGAGACAGGATTGCGTGCAAGTTAAATAATTTTGAAAAAAAAAAGAAATTCAAATTTCATTCAATAAAATTATATAGCCATTTAAATAATTCTATTGTGTATTTTTTATTTCCATAAATAATTCTATTGTTTATGTTTTACTTCCAAAATATTTAGTATATACAAATAACCAGTGGGATTCTCCTTATTTTGTTGCGGACTTTTGGTCGGTATTGATTCGGTTTATTACAATACCGTACAATACCAACACTCAGTATAGCAACCGAAAGAAATATGTGCAATAGAATGTAGACACGTGTTTTATATCAGTCAGAAACTATAAAAACAAAAATAGGTATCGGTACCGATGTTGTTCAGCCGCTATCAACTCGGTTCGCGCCGCTCACTCATTGTGGCTTAAGGTGTAAAAATACTCTATCGCAAATACAACTCCACTTTTAACGAATTATATGTACAACTCCGCCTTCGGATGGTATCGGTACTGACATTATTCGGATGGTATCAGTTCTGTTCGTGTAGGAAAAAAAGAACCGATGGAGGACACACAAAATGTTGTAAATAAAAGTAATTAAGCTAGTAACAATGTCATATTCAAAATATTATAAAACGTTGTTCGGCCGGTAGCAGTACCAATGTTGTTTGGCCGGTATTGGTTTGATTTGTTATGGTACTTTTACCGCACCAATATTGTTTGGCACGTTGAGAAAACCATTAAAAACTAATACGGTACCGATACTGATCTTGTTCGAATGGTACCTATAATGTTTTCACGGCAAAAAACACTAAGAATCAACCATATTTACCCATTCAAATAAAATTATTATCGAGTCATAGATAAAAAATAAGCATGTTGTAACGTATATTCAAAATTTATAAAACATAAGATTGTATTTCTAAAATCACGACAAGAGTAAACACATCATTTTATAAAAAAGATAACCTAAACCACAACGTACATTTGATGACATGTACGTAAAAAAAAAAAACTGACGACAATGTCTCTTTGAAGACATGTACGTTTGTGCTTCGATCACTTATATATTATCAGATGTGTGAAATGTATATATAAAATCAAAGACGAGTTTTAAAAGGGAATTGACAAGCTAAATCACACACAATTGGTAAGTATACCGATCACAGTATAGCAAAGTATGTAAGATCGGATATTAATCCGTGGACACAGAAAATATACTTACTTGCCTTTGCCCTAGTGGAAGCAAAAAATATAAGTTCATTGACTTGGTCTTTTGAGTGTCTTGATGTTGATCTTGGACTTTGTTCTAGGTCAAACTTCACGTTCATCAGAGACGGGAAAATGTTTAATTATTTACTTTTACTAGTATGATTGTTGTGTTTTGTTGTTAATAACATAATCTAATTTTATTTGATTGCAGGGCATTATACATAAAATCAGCAAGGTCTACCCCATTGCAGAGCACATATATTGTTTATGGCATATCCATGAAAACATGTAACAAAATGGAGGTGGTAGTTGTACAAAGACATGCTATGGAGCTGTGCAAGTGCTTTGATAGGGGAATGAAAGAAATTTCTAAGACGGACAAAGCCTTATTCGATTGGTTGAGACACATCCCTCCCAAACATTGGTCTAGGTCTCATTTTACTGGTATGTTGTCAACTTTTATTTATTTGCTATATGTATAGATAAATTCATGGATATAGGATTCTCATTATATACTATATGTGTAGGGAGGTCTAAGTGTGATGTCTTTAGGCAGTTGTTAATGTATTAAAATGCTTGCATGTTTACATTGTTACAATTTGTATATCAGTTTGATGGTAACTTTAGACAGTTGTTAATGCGTTTGTTATGCTTGCAGTTGTTAATGTATTTAAATGCTTGTAGGTTTGTTATTGATGCAGTTTGGAATTTTTATTTTTGAAAGACTAATGTTACTCATTTATACTAATAATCCTTAATTATTTCCCTTTTCCCAGTTGAACGTGGGACCTCCCGTCTAAGAACCATGTGACTCTACCAAGTGGGCTAACCTCACGTTGCTATAGTTTGGGATTGCATTAAGAAGTTCAAGACTTGAAGTTTGGTATCGACTTGTTATGCTTGCGGTTTGGTCATATAATCCAGTTTTTAAGACTTGTTAAGGTTAAGGTCAATTTTTAAAATTTAAAAACTTGTCCAATGCGCTTTTCATTTTAGGATAAGTGACAGTGAAGGAGTCTTTGAACCAACTCATTGTTACTCAAATGACTTTCTTGCTTACGGGACCAGTCAACTAAGGACCCAAGACAAAGATTGGTGGGATAACATAAAGAATGAAAAAAGGATTGAAGTCGCACGGGCTATGACATGAGAGGAGTTTAAAACACCTTTCCTCAAACACCATAGCCCTAAGGTGATGGTGAATAAAATCAAGGAAGAGTTTACGCAATTGAGGCATAAAGGTGAAATGATTGATAAGATCACATGGGTCTTTTTAGATAAACTAAAATTCTGTGGTGAAATGGTTTAAATGGAAGAGTAGGACATATACTACTACCACAACATGCTCAATGCCGAATATAGGGAATTTATGACTCCCTCGAATTATGGGAACCTCGCAGAGATAATTAATTCTACACGTGAGCACGGAATAGAACTGAAGAAGCAAGTTAAGAGAGGGGAAAGGAGGGCAACTGATGTAATTGCGAGCCCCACCAAGAAGCCGAAGGTAACCAAGTCCCCCAAGAAAGGAAGTGTGAAATTCGGATCGCCAATTTGCAAGATATGTGGTCAAGCTCATCGTGGTGAATGTTAAAAAACAAACCATGTGTCAAATGCCGGAAAACGGGTCATGGGGTCTCGAGTTGCCCTACTAAGATGTCGGTGTGTTACCATTACTATAAACCGGGTCACAAAAAGGCCGAGTGCCCATACTTGGTGGGAAAAGGCGCAAAAACCGACACAAAGGTTGAAGCTCCAAGATCACGACCAAGATCCTTTCAGATTACCGCGGCGGAGGCAAAATGGAGCCCCATGTGGTTACAAGTATATTTATCGTCAAATTAATTCCCGCACGTGTATTATTCTATACGGGTGCAAATATATCTTTTGTTTCATATGGGTTTATTCAAACACCCTTCATTAACTTTAACAAAACTATCTATGCCCTTTGCTGAGTGTTATGTGCCTTATGTCCAAGGCTTGATGCAAAACTACTATCGAGTCCTGGGTCTCACTGGAAGCAGTCTCTATATTCTTATGGGGTAAAGGTAAGGTTTTCTACATCTTACCTTCCTCAAACCCTACCTTAGCTTTGCTATTGGTGGGATTTACTGAGTATGGTGATGATGATGTTTGTGACATTTGCCGAGATTGTAAAATGGAAATAGAAGACGAAGAATATTCGATTAACTTGATGTCCATGGCAATGGGAGATTTCCATATGGTGGTGGGAATGGACTGGTTGTCCCGCCACCATGCCCAAGTGATATGTTACCGCAAGGAGATAAAATTAACTTCCCCAAGCGGGAAGCATGTCACTATTTATGGGAGAAGGATTGTAATCCCATGATATGCTTGATGGCAGAAGCTACTAAACTCATGCTATATGGGTGCAATGCGTACTTGACTTATGTATGCGACTCAGAAAAGGAGTCTCCAAGAATTGAAAATGTACCCGTAGTGAAGGAATTTAAAGATGTATTTCCAGAAAATTTGTCGGGCATACCACCCAAAAGTGTTGTGGAATTCAGAATAGAACTAATTCTGGGGGCTAAACCAGTCGCCAAGGCTCCATATAGGTTAGTGACTTCGGAACTCCAAGAGCTAATGTCACAACTGCAAGATTTGCTTGATAAGGGATTCATCCGACCAAGTGTCTCCCCATGGGGATCACTGGTATTGTTTGTAAAGAAAAAAGACGGGAGTATACGCATGTGCATTGATTACCGCAAGTTAAATAAGCTTATGGTAAAGGATAGATATCCACTCCCAAGGATAGACGACCTATTCGACCAACTACAAGGCGCAAGTTGGTTTTCAAAAATAAACTTAAGGTTGGGATGTAATCAATTGAGGTTGAAGGAAGAGGATGTACCGAAGACGGATTTTCGCACTCGGTATGGGCATTACGAATTTTTCGTGATGCTAATCGGGTTAACCAATGCGCCCGTGGCTTTCATGGATCTCATGAACTGGGTGTGTAAGCCAATGCTCGACAAGTCGGTAAAAGTATTCATTGATGATATTCTCATTTACTCAAAGAATGAGGCGGAACACACTCACCATTTGCGAGAGGCGCTAGAGACGTTGTGACGGGAAAAGCTTTATGCTAAATTCTCGAAATGTGCTTTTTGGCTTCGAGAAGTACAATTCTTTGGGTATATCATAAGTGCCGAAGGAGTATTAGTGGACCCATAAAACATTGAGGCCATGTCAAAATGTCAAAACATTGAGGCCATGTCATAGGGCGTGTTCTTATGCAACGGGGCAAAGTGATTGCCTATGCCTCATAACAATTGAAAGTTCACGAAACTAAATACCTTACTCATGAGCTTGAGTTGGCGGAAATAGTCTTCGCTTTAAAGATTTTGAGGCATTACTTATATGGTGTGAAATGTTCCATTTTCATCTACCGTAAGAGTCTGAAATACTTCTTTGACCAAAAGGAGTTAAACATGAGACAACGTCGTTGGCTGGAAACGGTCAAGGACTATGACTGTGAAATACATTATCACCCGGGAATGGTCAATGTAGTAGCGGTTCGTTAAGCCGAAAAGGATATGCTCCAATCCAAGTACGATCAATGCAGTTTGTTAGGACTTTGGGCTTGCTTGACCAAATCCGAAATGCACAAATTGAAGCGGTAAAGGAAGAGAATTGGAGATAGGAGTGTTGGTGCATTTATGTCTATCGCCTCCGTCAATACAATTCGTAGCTGAAATAGAAGAAAACATAGCTTTATATTGTAATTTGTAGGAAAAAGGCAAGGTGGCAATATTGTAAATAAGAGGAAATCTCTTATAAGCCTTTGCCTATAAATAGAAGAGTTAGGGTTATGTTTCAGAACTTTTGCCACATTTGCTATTTTGGAGGATAGGAGCTAGAGAGAGAAAGTAGAGAGAGAAAGGCAAAAGGTGATTCACGTGTTTGTACAATTTCAGATCTTTAATAGAATCACAGATTATATACGATTCGTGTGTTCGGTCCACGCACGTATACGGATTCCGCACGTCACACGTGTCGATACGCAATCGTTCGGGAGTAAAAAACCGGTCCTACAAGTGGTATCAGAGCAGGAGCTCGATTGCACGGATTAATCGCACAAGAATTCATTAGATTCAGATCGTCAATTTATCCATATTTGTCAAATTCTTCATTTTTGGACTGAAAAACACAAAATTAACATGGCTTTCACGGTTAAAATTGGCTGATTTTGGATATTATATGCGAAAATCATAATCGCACAAGCCTACAAAATTTCAGAGCAAAATTCCAAGTATTTTGAGAGAAATCGTGATTTTTCTGTCTGAAAATGATGAAGGTTGCTGTTGTTGTTCATATGGATGTTCACCGATCGGATGACCATCCAATCCAAAGTCTCATCCGTTCGAAGTGAATTTTGTTTATAAAAGTGCCAAGTGTCGGATTACAATTTGAACGAATCACCATCCGATCCATTGCAAGTCATTAACAGTTGACTTTGTTGACCCTGATTCGATCGGATTGACATCCGATCCAAAGCATATTGTTCATTCAGTTTTAAGGTCCAAGTGTCGAACGGCAATCCGAACGGATTGCTATCCGATCCTAAACACTTTGTTTTGTTTGTTACAGTGTCAACTGTCGAATCACCATCCGATCCATAATCCCATCCGATCCACTACAACTTGGTTCTTGAGGATCCAATCGTCGTCGGCCATCCGATCCAAAGCATATTGGTCAAATCGTCGGATCACCATCCGATCCATAATACTCTGCTTGGTTTGATAAGTGACAATCGTCGGATCACCATTCAACACATAGCCTATTGTCAATCGTCGGATCACCATCCGACACCTTGCTATCATTAAACCTTTGACTTGAGTTGACCTCGTTCGATCGAAGTGCAATCCGTACGGATTTCTATCCGATCCAAGTGATCCGATCCAAAGTCATCCGATTGACTTTTGTTGACCACCGTTCGATCGATTACTCATCTGTTCAACTGTTTGATAGTTTTAAACTGATTGTTTGTTTGTGTATTTGCAGGTGATTCGAGGAGATAAACGAGGAGGTGTTTCAAAGTGAAAAACGAGGAGCGTCATGGCTGAAGAATTCTACAATACGTTTTACAAAGCTTTTACATCAGAATCGTCGGAAACATCAACTGTTACACCAAAAACAATAACAAAAGCAATCAATGATAATATAAAACATGATAATTTCTATGGAACTTATTCTAAACCACCTAAACTTGACAATATAGAAGATTACACATGGTGGAAAGAAAGGTTTCTGAACTGGACAAAGGCATATGCTTACGAAAGTTGGTTTTGCTTGGAGTTTGGATATAGACGACCGATAAACGATAAGGATGAAGAGATTCATCTCAATGATCTTTCCGATGAAGACAAACGAAAATTTTCATACGAACAGAAAATGATTGCATTGATTCAGCAATCTATCAGAAATGATATTTTCTCTTTGTTAGTTCATGATGGTTCATCAAAATCAGTCTGGGAAGCTTTGAGGACTAAAGCTGAAGGTGGTAAACAAATTAAAAAGAACAAAATTGCTTTATTAAAAAAGGAGTTTGATTTGTTTGATAGTTTAAAAGGAGAGTTGGTGAGACAAATGATTGAGAGATTTTGTCATCTAAAAATTGAGCTTGATAGGTTTGGGATAGTAAAAACTCGAGAGGAAATCATTGACAAAATCATTGAAGCTTTACCACGAGCTGATCAGTGGCAAACATTCGTGTTTATTTTTAAAAACGATGTGTTGTTTGATACAATTACTCTTGATGTTTTGATAGAAAAGATAGAAAGTCATGAGCTTGAGCTGCAAAAGTAAAGCAAGATGAACAATTCTTCGCATCAATAGAATGTCGGTCTTTACTACAAGGGCAGTGTACCTTCGGTGACAAGTAGTGAACCGATAAAGACTGCATATAGTGCTAAAAAGATGAAAGACTCACAGAAAAGCTCATCAAGCTACGATCCAGGATATTATTCATCATCAACAACATCAAACTCTGAAGAACCTGAAGAGATTCTATGCAACATCGCTTTAAAGCTAAAGAAGTCTTCAACAATGAACATCAACGCTGCTAAACAACAAATGAGTCTTCTAGGATCAATTCTGGAATCATACAAAGATCTGGTAGCTGGAAAAATTGGAAATTCCGAACTGACAAAGGAAGATTACGACCAGATCGATCCAGAGGAGATGGAACTCATTGATCTAAGATGGTGTTTGGCAAGTTGCATTTGACGAGCTCAAGGGTTCATGGATATTACTGGCAGACAATCAATCTGTGGACCATCAACAAAGTTGGGATTCGACAAATCAAAAGAGACCTGCTTCAAATGCAAGCAAAAGGGTCATTTTAAAAGAGAATGCGGAAACTCTGCTGTTGAAGAGACCGCTAATCCGATTAAAGAAGATTACTATCAAAAGGCGATCTATCACAAGAACAGAGAGGAATCACCAAGGTTGAAACAAATTGAAGATAATCCTGAAAAGGAGAAATCAAGAGCTTGTGTTGTGATTCAAGATGATGAAGGGTTTGACTGGAGCGAATTCCTTCCAGAAGATGATCTTGTTGATGATCGGTTCACAACACATGGCAAAACTGTATCAAAGAATAAACATCGTGCATTTATTGCTAAGATAAAAGAGAAAACACGAGAAGACATTCTAAAAGAGAAGACTGAAAGAGAAAGATTCTTTGCAGGTTGTCGAATTGAGAAAATGCATGAAGAGTATGAGGAAGCAAAGTACTATGGGAGATACGACAAGAAAAGAGATTGTTATGTCAACAAAAATGGTGATCCAGTTGTTCATCGAAAGGAAGTGGTGTTTGATGATGTTCTTGCAGTAATCCCTCTGTCTGGCGAATATTACTCAAATGTAAAAGTTAAAACTTATCTAAAAAGGCTGGACAAGATAATTCGTGATGTGATGACAGCAAGTCTGAAGAAGAGGGATGAAGAAAGAATGAAGATGAATGTTGAAAGCTTGGTGGATGAATTAAAAAAGGTCGTTGAGGAAGTGAAAGTTGAAGTTGACAAAGAAAAAGAAGCTGTTACTGAAGAACAGCAGAACGAAGATGATCTGAAGAAGAAAGGAGAAAATGATGAGAAGCTTGAACGTTCGGTTAAAGTGGATAGTGCTGGTGTTGGTGAGGAACAGAAGAAGAATGAAGCTGATCAGACACAAACGGAAGAGAAAACCAATGTGCCAATCACTGAGGTAAATACTTCAACTGATTCTGAAGTCATAAATAAAACTGTTGAGCAGTGCAAGAAATTCATGGAAACGTGTAGTGCTTGTACTAAAAAGGATGAAAAATTCAGAACAAGAGACTTAGAATTCACAAAAATCGAAGAAGTTTTCAAAAATAAATGCAAAGAGATGTTAGAAAATGAAAAAGTTTTGAAAGATAATGACGAAAAGCTAACACAAAAATGCAAGCTTTTGGAAAAAGAAAATGAAATGTTAAAAGAAAAAGTTTCAAAAATAACTGAAGAGTGTTCCAAAAAGAAAATGCATTTCAAGAAATGAAAAAGGAATACGATTCAATAAAACTTACTTACCATATCACAAAAGAATCATATGAAGACGTGAAGAGTCGAATGAAACTTGTTCAATCGATATTGAAATATTGTTCTGAAACATCTGATACGCTTAAGCGTCAGTATTCAATAAAGAAACAAATTGTAAACTCTTACATTGAGGATGTTGCTAAGCTAAAGCATAAAATAGCTGATTTAGAACAAGATAACAACAAGTTACACAATTATCACGCTTCATCATATGTTCTTGAACGCATTTTCAATCTAAAACCGGATGGTAAAGATTCTGAGCAAAACAAGAAAGGAATTGGCTCGGAATATCATCAGGTTCCACCACCGTTTGAGGAAAAATTCACGTTCTATGATGACAAGAAGGTGGAAAAAGCTTTCAACATGGTTGATCAATTGCCAAATAACATTGACGTAACCTATTCCAAATCTGATGATTCTAGTGATTCAGAGGTGGTAGGTAAGGTCGTTGAAAGTGTTTTGATAGAAGAGTCAGTTGAAACAGGTAAATCTGAATTACAAGATGAAAATGAAGGTAGTTTTCATGAAGGTTATCTGAAAAACTCAAAATCTGAGAAAAAGGCGAATGATGATTCAAAAGGATTGGTGTATACCATGATTGGATCGGACAAATTATTTTCAGATAATGAAGTCCCGATTCAGAATGTGATTTCAGAAAAGACTGACAAAGTTTTCATGATGGTTGAAATTGAAAAATCTGAGATTTCAAAGTTTGTTGGAAAGAGTCACAAAACTTTTTATAACAAACCTGGTTACAAAAAGAAAAACATGAAGGCTGGGTTGGGTTATAAAAAGAAACATAATTGGAAAAGAAATGAAACGCCAAATTATCAGAAAAAGATGAATTTTGTTCACGGAACAAGTTCCGAAGAAGAGAAAGAACTTCAATTTAGACGACAGTCTAATGAGGAGTTCTATGCTCAAAAGAAAAAGAAACAACAACAGGTGAAAGATGTGTCCAAGAGAACATGTTTCAAATGTGATCAAATTGGACATCTTGCTCGCAAGTGTCCATATCCGAAACCTGTTGATGTTGAAACGAAAAAGAAGTCTGATGTTGTGAATCAGAAGTCAACCAAGTTCGATTCAAAGCAAACTTGGAAGCCGAAAATGTCAAAGGCTGAATCACAACAAACATGGAAACCAGTGACACCCAGGCTTAGAACAACAAAAAGTTGGAAAACAACTACTGATGCAACAAAACCAAACCAGTTTTGGAAACCAAAAGTTGTTGTTCAAAATCAAAATATTCAAAATAAATCTCATTTTTATAAAAGAAGTGCTTCAAAAGGTCAAAGTTGGGTGGTTAAGAGACAAACTATTTCTGAATAGAAAATTGATTTAATAAAAAAGGATGAAGTAAAAAATGAAAAGTTGTTTGTTCCAAATGACAAAAATTTTCCAAGATTGAATGAAGCATATTGTGTCGAAATGCCTAAGGTCAAACAGACCTGGGCTAAATTGTTCAAGTAATTGAGTAATGTGAATGTGCAGGTGCTTCAGAAAGAGGATGAAAGTCAAACCAACGGAGGAAGCAGCCTGGCACGAGAGGAGAAGGCTGCTGAACCCTGTAACTGAAACAGGGAGTTTGTTTGATTTCTGTACATAAATAAACCATATTTCAAAACCCTAAAAATTGAAAATTTTAAAAACTCAAAAATATGTTTTTATTTTGTCAAAATTTTGAAAAATAAAAAATATGTTTGTTTTAAATTTTATCAAAAATCAAAAACTACAAAAATATGTTGAGTGAATATGCCGAAACCCTCACGGCGGAACAAACATGATTAATTTCACAAGATTGAAAAACGGTTTTCAAACTGTCGAATATCAATGTGTTGTAAATCATGGGGGTATATTTTCTACAAAACAGAGCATGAGAAGCAGAAAATGGATGGCGAGACAAAGCTATCAGTATCAGTTATCAAATTTTCTTTAAAATGTTTTGAATTTTAGGGGGAGTAAGAAATTGTCAGAAAATCCAAAAACATTAGAAAATTTGAAAAAGCCAAAAACATGATAAAATTCAAAAAGAGTTTTGTGTAAAAAGAGGAAATGATAGTACATCAGTAGACAATCACAGTACGCTAAAGAAATGGAATGTTAAATGTGATAAACGGTCTCACTGATGATATGCCAGTAGGTTTTTACACGCTTAGTAGATTGATTTCGAGATATAAACCTAAATAACAAATACTTACTTATCTCGTGGGGAACATCTCTCGGATATATGGTTAAACCCCGAAATCTTGTTTAAGAGATTGTCTGATTCTGAGATACTAGGTCTTTATACTGTTTAATACCTGGGGTATTATACCTGGTCTTCTGATATTGCAGAAGCAATGGCCTAGACCTCGTATAATACTTTACGCGTTTTAAAAGCTTACCCTCTGTACAAAAATTGAAAAATATCGAAAGATATGAATCAATTGCAGTTGAAGAAAAGATTCTCTAAAGGGAACACACCTAAAGTCGAGCCTTCATCTCTTTGACTGAACGGAAGTTCATACCTGCGCTCTCAAGGTCTCGCACTAACCCAGAGAACAGATATCAAATTGGTATACTCACCTGTAAGACTGAATCTAGGGAATCTTGATACGGGAGTATATTCTGAGGTGGGACACACGAATAAGTTTAAGTTCTTAAAACACTAATCTCGTATCTCGAATCAGTTGAACTTTGTGTAAAAATTTAAGAGGATCAGTATACTGACAATCTAAGTGAATTGTTTAGAACTTAAAGTGTTTAAAGCTCAACGGTGATAGTGATTTGTCATAAACTGATATGATCCTCTGACGCAAACTCAAACAAAAATATTATATGTAAATATTTCTTTACTGCTTTATATTTTAGAAAATACAAAAAGGTTTTGATTCCACTTTATTTTCGACACCCGATGTCTGGGAGCCGAGTTTCAAAATCTAAGCATGCTGAAAGTGTTTCTGAAAATAAAATAAGTTCATTAATTTGAAACTTGTAGTTTTAAAATCTAAAATAAAAACAACTTGTGAAATCTCCAAGGTCATTAATTTGGACTTAGATGATAAAGCGTGAAGGTTTTGGATTCTTAAATTGTTTAAATCTGTTGTAAAGAGCTAGGTTTCGATCTTAATTGCTTAAACTGCCAAATCTATGAAGTTTGTTGATAGAGGAAGTGAAGTCAAGTTATTCCTGGACATATTCATATTATTATATTTTAGAGCCAGGTTCTTGTTTTAAAAGTTTTAAGAGCCAGGTCACGATTCCTGGACAATCGAAAATGATTTCACTGTCGAAATGTTTTAGCTTATGTTGAGAGAGCCAGGTTTTCAATCATGGATGCTCAAAATGTTTTTACTTATAAATGTTTGAGATTTGTAGATGAAAGTTCCAGATTACGATCCCGATAGCCAAGTCTAAGGGGGAGTCTGAAAACGAGCTCAACGCAAGGGGGAGCTTGTATCCGGAAATCTAGGTGTCGATCCCAAAAGCACGGAAGCTTGATGAAAGGGGGAGCCTGAAGAATGAGTCTGCTGAAATGGGGAACTGAAGACAGCTCCACGGGGAGTCTGTTCAAGAAAGAGGGAGTCTGTGAATGCTAAAGATGATAAAGCTTCAAGAAGACTCAGAGAGAGAAAGACAAGACGCTACGAGATTGACTGCGGCAATATCCAAGGGGGAGTTTGTTGGTGCATTTATGTCTATCGCCTCCGTTACAATTCGTAGCTGAAATAGAAGAAAACATAGCTTTATATTGTAATTTGTAGGAAAAAGGCAAGGTGGCAATATTGTAAATAAGAGAAATCTCTTATAAGCCTTTGCCTATAAATAGAAGAGTTAGGGTTATGTTTTAGAACTTTTGCCACATTTGCTATTTTGGAGGATAGGAGCTAGAGAGAGAAAGTAGAGAGAGAAAGGCAAAAGGTGATTCACGTGTTTGTACGATTTCAGATCTTTAATAGAATCACAGATTATATACGGTTCGTGTGTTCGGTCCACGCACGTGTACGGATTCCGCACGTCACACGTGTCGATACGCAATCGTTCGGGAGTAAAAAACCGGTCCTACAAGGAGCGAGTGAAAAGCCAAGTGAAGAATACTGTAGATGGTGAAAATGGGCTGAAATCCCGATTCAATAGGATTTGGGTTCCAAACACATGTGGCGTTAAGGACCTCTTGATTGAAAGCTCATAAATCTCGCTACTCGATTCACATGGGGGCGACCAAAATGTACCGTGATTTGAAATGACACTATTGGTGGCCTAGGATGAAAAGAGACATTGCTAGATATGTAGAAAATTGTTTGATTTGTTTGCAAGTCAAGGCGGAGGGCTAAAAGCCTTATGGCAAGCTCCAACCTTTGGATATACCCATATGGAAATGAGAACATATTACTATGGACCTATTAACTAAGTAACTGAGGACGAATCTAGGGTTCAACGCTATATGGGTGGCTGTAGATCGGTCAACCAACAGTGCTCACTTTATTCCTATTCATGAGAACAATACATCCGAAAAGATGGCGGATATATACGTGAATGAGATTGTGTCAAGACATGGGGTACCAGTGTCAATCGTATCTGATTGAGATATCTGGTTCACTTCAAATCAGTGTTGTAAAAGTCGGATTCCAAGGCCGAGTACTCGGCGACTACTCGGTACTCGGAACCTTACCTTGGAGAGTTACTACAAGTTGGCCTTTATAAGTCGGAGGCGGTCAAACTCGGCCTACTCGGCGACTACTCGGAATACTCGGCCAATTACTCGGAATATTCGGTCAAATACTTGGTGGGAACCTTGGAATACTCAACGACTACTCGGATTACTCGATCAACTACTCGGCCTACTCGGCGACTACTCGGGATTATGCTAATTTTGACATGAGTTGTGCTAATTTTGACATGAATAATGATAGTTTTGACATGAATTACGCTTATTTTGACACATATAAAATATTCAATAATTAATTTCTTTATATTTAACATGTCCGAGTACTCTCCAAGTACTCCCCGAGTACTCCGAGTACTCCCAACTCCCCAGTCGGCTGACTAGGGAGCGCCTAGCTACTTTTGCAACACTGCTTCAAATTATTGCAAGACTTCCAAGAACAAATGTGAACGAAGCTGTTAATCAATACAACTTATCACCCTCAAACGATTGGGCAGAGTGAAAGAACGATCCAGACTTTGCTAGACATGCTTTGGCGGCAGTTGGGACACCTGCTTACTGTTGGTAGAATTTTCATATAATAATAGCTACCATTATAGCATTGGTATGCCACCATACGAAATGCTTTACGGTCGAAAATGCCGAACTCTGGTGTGTTGGAGCAAAGTGGGTTCGAGAGAGATTGCGCACAAAGACGTATTTAGGGCCACAAATGAAAAGATTGATGCGATCCGAGCCCACTTAAAAGCAGCTCAAAATCGGCAAAAGTCTTACGAGGATAGGAGATGGAGACCTATAAAGTTTAAAAAGGGGTATAAGGTAATGTTGAAAGTGTCTCCTTGGAAGGGGATAATTCTCTTTAGAAAAAGAGGGAAACTAAGCCCTCGATTTATTGAACCTTTCAAAATAACTAACAAAGTGGACAAGGTAGCATACACTTTAGAATTACCAGAGGAATTAAACGGAATACATAACATGATAGCAGTGAAACCTCGAATAACCGGTTCAAATAAAACGAGAAAAGAAAAGATAGATCTACAGTTCGTTTTGGATACAGATACACCACCAAAACCAACGGTAGGGTTGCGAACCACTCCCGAAGATACATAAAATCACCACTTCGGTTATGAATTCGAGTCTAAGAACACCACTCAATATGCCACAATTGACCTAGCATAGACACAATCAATTTAACTCAAAATCCATTGAGATAAACCAACAAAAGAGAAACCCTTTTTTAAATCAAAACACACTGTGCTCATTTTTGTGTTTTACGATTTACATATAGAAAAGAAAAGAAGAAACTAACCCACTACCTAAAAACATGCAAACTAACTTTGACCACTACCTCAAACTTTGAATTAAAATGCTGAAAATAAAAAGAAGAAAACGTGGGAATTAAGTTGTGTAAATTGGAAATAAGATAAAAAAATAAAACATGGCTCCATTTTGTTGCTCATGGGTCGGATCATGGCGGGTCTTTAGGTTCGGATGTGGGTAAAAATGTGACCCAATTAATCCATTTTAGAAACTAAACCTGATGTATATCATCCTCCCCCACTTTAACGAAGTTTGTCCTCAAACTTGAATGCTCACTCCCACGATCATCAGCATTTGTGCATTTCTGGGTTCTGGGGTTGAATTGTGTGAATTGCTCTTGTTTGTTCCAACATATCAGTCGCTCGGGTTTTATATTTGGTATTTTTACCCAAGGGGCTTTGGGTGATGATGGAAGGAGATATAACACAGATGAATCGTGGTGATTGTCCATATTTGGAGATGTGAGGCACCAACTGAATGAGTGAGGAAACTGTAAATTACCATCAGGTTCGTTCCTGTTCCATTGTGATTACCAACAGCAGGCTCAACTTCTTTGATTTTCATTTCTTGCATTTCATTTTGGAAACTCATCATATCCATAGAAGTTGGGTTTGACATGCGTTTAGCCATGTTAGTGGATGCGGTACCAATAATCTGCTCTACAATGGTTGTATTCTTCTCTACTAGTTGTGGTTTTGGTTCATCATGAACAACTAATCCAGTCTCTTGATTGGTAATACTGTAAAGAGCTTGTCTCATGAACATTCACTCATCTTCGTCTGGCTCGATCCCGTATTTATCGTATCGGGGCTCCTTATCATGTTGGGCAGAAATGAACTCTTCGGAGGCTCTGAACTCATAATGCTTATGTTTGATGATAAAAGTAAGAAACATTTTTTTGGATTCTTTTGGCTATGCGAGGTAGAAAAAAATATAATATATATGAGTCGAAACAGATCGCTTTGTGTAACAACCCTCGGTAAAACCAACACCCTCATAATATTTCCGACGCCCTAGTATATCTTAAAATGTCCCAATATATCTTTATATACACCCCATATAAGAAAACCGAGCTCAAAATATATAAAATAGTATTTAAAATAAATAAAAGTTTAAATTTAGGGCTGAGGCGGGCCGCGTAGACCCACCCCAATCCTTACGCGGGCGGTATCAAGGTTAGAACCTCATTTCGTTAGTTTTCTTAAGTTAAGACGGGCCGCGTAAGATCTATGTTAAGTGTACGCGGGCCGTGAGAGATCAATAACACGGCAACACCAGAGGCTGACACGTGTCGACATCGTGGCGAGTCTAGGCGATGACCCGAATCACCTAAACCCTACCCGGAAAGTACGCGGGCCGCGTAAGCCCCCCCTTATCTTTCACGCGGGCCGCGCGAGAGTCCAGTTCAGCAAGTATAAACAGAAGGCATCGGATTTCATTTCGAATTCGCTCACAATGATTTCTTTCTCTCAAATTCTGATAGTAGGCTTATAATACACGGGTATTATACCCCCTAATTAGCAAGGTTCTGCCCCGTTGTAAGTATTATAACCCCAATTTCGTAATAGATATGCCGCCCGATTGATTTAGGGTTCCGTAACAACTGTCGTGGTTCTGCCCGACGTAGTTGTTGGAATGCCGTCTCGGGGAGGGTATCATTAATATTTTCAAAGGGTTATGATACTAACCAATGTACATTTGTATAAATTATAGATTATTCCCAGGAAACCCTTACGCGAAGTCTAAGATAGCAATGTGAGTTTATCCAATTTTTGTTAACCTTTTTATAATATTTTACAAAACCTTAATTGTTTTACAATGTGATTAAGCGGTGATTGAGTCTTTGTAGTTCTTCAATTACTGCCGGTATGTTGGGGTTTTGTATACAAAATTTACTACTGCAAGTAGTAAGTCGGGGATGACAGTACGTTACCATTGGACTATGAGTTAGCCAATGTGTAATATGACCCACAAGTCAGGATTGACAGTACTGAATGAGTAATTGTGTAGACATAAACAATGTGATCGCTCTCAATACTGTTTTAATTAATAAAATGTTTCTTGATTAAACTGGGATTCACTCACCAGTATTTCCCACTGACAAATGTTTTTAAAACGCGTTTCAGGTAACACAATGTGACAGCCAATTAGTAAAAAGCCAGCTGGAGAGCACTGAAGGCTTGGGAAAAATGTGGCTATAAAAGTTACCTAAAAGACGATGTTTTAAATTCAATAAAATAGGGTTTATCCCTATAAACGTATTGTAATAAGAAACTTGGGTTTTGCCCATGTGATTATTAATATTACATATGGTGGTTTTACTCTGATAAACATTTCCTAACTACGGTCCTGATGTAATTTCCGCTGCCAAATTAACAAGCTGATACCACCAAAACTCTGAGTTCGCGTCCGCCCGTTCCCGGGACATATAAGGGATCGGGGGTTGCGACAGAAGGTGGTATCAGAGCCTAGCCACTCGTCTGAGCCAAAGAAGTGTTCTGCTGACACTTAAATTCTAAATTTTGTCTTAGGAAATAAATTACGGAAATACGTGCATAACTATATTTATTTGTTATATGTTATTTGACTATTTGTTAGTTTACAGTATGAGTGATCAAGGACCCTCAGACATGAGTCGTCAGTTGTCTGATTCACCTAGGAGTGAAGGTACCTCTTCACAGCCTGCCCTTTCTGGGTATTCTGCTGATCAGGAAGAAGGAATGTTTGGTTTTAAAGCCCAGTCAGAAGAGCCATTCCCTCATAAGAAAAGAGGATGGTTCAGTAAGGAAGCCTTTGCACGTAGGGAAAGAATGCGAAAGTTGCAACATCAAAGAGTTTTAGCAGCCGCTAAGTGAAAGTCAGATGCCCATACACAGGATATGCTTAATAGAAGCCTAGCCAATTTCCATATCCTAGCTACAACTGCTGCTGACCCAAGTCTGGAACAACTAGTAGCCCCACAACCACAAATCCCAGACCAACCCATGGAGATAGAAAACCTTGAAAACCAAATGGAGATGCATGATTTCAACCCAGAAGAAATCCCTAGGGTACCTGCACCAAACCCCCTAGACCCAAATTACGACCCCTGGTGGGACGATAATAGGGACTTTGTGCAACGTTACCCGATACATGAAGACACACCCATACAAAACATAGGAGCCTATCCAGGTATGGACCCTTTAGATCCCTATTACCACGATGAATATATTAGGGAGATCTTAGAAGATCCTTACCGATTTCAGGCACTTTCACCCCCATATCAGGAACTCGCACCCCAGATTCCAAACCCAGTCCTAGAACCTGCACCCCCAATGAGTGCAGAAAATGTCCAAGAACTTAGGACATTTGGTGAGGAAATTTTAGAAAGCAGTGAGAGAATGCGTCAGGTGGGAGAGCGTCTCGTATGGAAATACGATGAACGCAATATGGATTTTTGGATAAATCCATATCCGTGATGTGATGGAAGAAACGATAATAGTAATAATAATATAATATAATAAAATAAAAATAAAATAAAATATGTGTGTACGGATGCATATTACTATTAGTGTGATTCTATTTCTGTTGGTATTGTAATTTTTATTTCAGTACTAGTGTATAATAGATGCATAATAGTATATGGAAATAGAGTAAAAGTCGCAATGATCGACGTTTTTGGCTAGATTGCGTGTCATGTGATTTACTATATTAAATATTATCTTGTGATATTAATATGGGGTAAATGTTTAAAATTCAGATGGCCGATGAAGGAAATCAAGGAAATCTGAATAATGATAACCAGAGTAACATTAACGTGGTTAATGAGAATCCAAGCATCAATAACAATGGAAACCAAATGGATAATAGTGTTGTTCAACATATTGTGGTACAAGGAATCATAGATGCAATGCCATTTATTATTCAAACTATTCAAGAAGAGAATAATAAAAGTAAGCATAGCAGTAAGCGACCAATCGAACCCGAAAACAGCGTGAACAATGGACCCGTACTTCAAATGCCTATTCCCAAAAGGAGAAGAACCGTGTCTTACGGTTGTTCTTATAAAGAATTCTGGTCTTGTAAACCAATGGAATTCTCGGGCAACGAAGGGGCCATTGCAACTCTACGCTGGATAGAGAAAACTGAGGCAGTCTTAAGGATAAGCAAATGTGCTGAAGAAGATAAGATATTGTTTGCTTCTAATCTGTTTAAGAATGCAGCACTAGAATGGTGGAACACTATCCTCCAATCAAGAGGAAGTGATAGAACCTACAATATGGAATGGGAAGAATTTAAGAACAAGGTAGAAAGGAAATTCTGCCCACCTAATGAGAAGGAACATATAGCAAACAAATTCCTAAACCTTAGGATGACTGGTGTGGATAGTAAGGGATACACTAAAATATTCTTCGAATATGCTAGAATTGTGCCAACTCTTGCTTCACCAGAACCAGTGTTAATCTCTCGTTATATCTAGGGATTAATTGGGGAGATAAGACATGTAGTCAAGGCAGCTAGACCTCAAACCATAGAAGAAGCTGTAGAACTAGCAAATACCTTGACAGATGAATTAGTCCGTACCCGAGAAGAAGATCAAAGAAGGAACCTAACCCAGAAACTCACACAAGAATTTCGTTCTGGAAATTTTAATCGTGGGAAAAATATAGGTTCTACCTCTACACCCTACTGTAGAAATTGCAAAAGAAAGCATTCAGGAAAATGCTCCATATACTGTAACTTTTGCAAAATATCGGGACACAAGGAAGAAAACTGCAGGAAGAAAGCTAACAACAGGATATGTTACAACTGCGGAGAACAAGGTCATATCAAGCTTAATTGCCCGAAATTAGCTCCAGCTACAAACAACAAGAATACTCAAAATGCTAGAGCATTTGTTCTGACTACAGATGAAGCCAAGATGATTCCAGATGTCATAGCTGGTACGTTTTTAGTTAATGATATTTTTGCTAAAGTATTATTTGACTCTGGTGCAAACCAAAGTTTTATTATTACATCATTTTGCAAAAGTCCTAAATCAATCATTAACTAAACTACCACAAGAATGCTTAGTAGAAACAACTAATGGAGAAACTGTTAGGATTTCTGAAATCTTGCATGGAGCAAGCATAGAAATTTTAAGTCAGAAATTTATTGCAAACCTTTATCCCATGAATCTGGTAGGATTTGATGTTGTTTTAGGAATGGATTGGTTAATAGCCAATAAAGCCAGTATTTTATGTGATCAAAAGTCAATCCAAGTAAATTCACCAAAAGGTAAAACGATCACAATTAAAGGAGATAAACCATCTAGAACTACAAAATTCACCTCTGTGATGAAAACTGCAAGTTACATAAGAAAAGGATCATTAGTGTATTTGATTTCCATAATCACTAACACTAAAGGAAAGGATTTGAAAGATATTCCAGTAGTATCTCAATTTTCAGATGTATTTCCAGAAGAATTGCCAGGGCAACCTCTAGATAGGGAAGTCGAATTCAGAATCCATTTAATACCAGGAACAGCACCGATTGCCAAAGCAGCCTATCATTTGGCACCCGCTGAAATGCAGGAATTGAAGAAACAATTGGACAGATTATTAGAAAAAGGATTTATACAGCCAAGCTCATCGCCATGGGGTGCGCCAATACTGTTTGTTAAAAAGAAAGACGGATCAATGCCTATGTGCATTGACTACCGTGAATTGAACAGAGTCACGATTAAGAATCGGTACCCATTACCAAGAATCGATGATCTGTTCGATCAACTGTAAGGAGCTCGATTTTTCTCTAAAATCGATTTAAGGTCAGGATATCATCAATTAAAGGTACAGGAAGAGGATATTCCTAAAACCGCATTCAGAACAAGGTATGGCCATTATGAATTTACTGTCATGCCATTTGGTTTAACCAATGCCCCAGCTGCATTTATGGAGATGATGAACCGAATATGTAAGCCATATTTGGATAAATTCATAATTATTTTCATAGATGATATTCTCATTTACTCTAAGAATAAGGAAGATCATGCAAAGCATTTTCACGCACTTTTAAGTTTATTAAGAAAGGAAAAGCTTTACGCTAAATTTTCAAAATGCGAGTTTTGGTTAGAACAGGTACAGTTTCTTGGATACCTAGTCAATCATGAAGGAATTCATGTGGATCCCACAAAGATCGAGGAAATTACTAAATGGAAAACCCCTGAGTCACCAACCGAGGTCAGAAGTTTCTTAGGATTGGCCGGTTATTATAGAAGGTTTATTCTAGATTTTTCTAGAATAGCCATTCCTTTAACTAAGCTAACTTGTAAATCTGTTAAGTTTGAATGGGGATTAAAACAAGAAGAAGCATTTAGAATCCTTAAGCAAAGATTAACCCATACACCCATACTAGCAATACCAGAAGGAGCTGAAGACTTTGTAGTCTCTTGTGACGCTTCCAAATTACTAGAATAGCCATTCCTTTAACTAAGCTAACTTGTAAATCTGTTAAGTTTGAATGGGGATTAAAACAAGAAGAAGCATTTAGAATCCTTAAGCAAAGATTAACCCATACACCCATACTAGCATTACCAGAAGGAGCTGAAGACTTTGTAGTCTCTTGTGACACTTCCAAATTAGGTTATGGATGCATATTGATGCAACGTCAAAAGGTTATAGCTTACGCCTCTAGACAACTTAAGAATCACGAAGAGAATTATTCAACCCTTGATTTAGAGTTAGGAGCTATAATTTTTGCTCTTAAGATTTGGAGACATTACCTTTATGGTAGTAAGTTTACCATATTTACTGATCATAAGAGTTTAAGGTATATTTTTAAGCAAAAGGAGTTGAATATGAGACAAAGACGCTGGATAGAGATGCTTAGTGACTATGAATGTGATATCCAGTATCATGAAGGAAAAACAAATGTAGTGGCAGATGCTTTAAGCCGAAAGTCTCATGAAAAGCCAAAAAGGGTACGTTCTTTTAAATTAAATCTACAAGTAGATTTAAATGACCAGATAAGAGAAGCACAAGAATCAGTAATCAAGAATGATGCTGAAAAATTAAAAGGTATGCTAAAAGAATTAGAACAAGGAACATATGGAATTTGGAGATTCCATAAAAAGAGAATGTGGATACCTAAATTAGGAAACCTGCGTAATCGTATATTAGAGGAAGCCCATAAGTCCAAATATATGATGCACCCAGGAAATGATAAAATGTACCAGGATTTAAGGAAGAATTTCTGGTGGATAGGAATGAAAAAGGACATGGCAGCCTATGTTTCTAAATGTCTAACTTGTTCACAAGTCAAAGCTGAACACCAGAAACCCTCAGGATTTCTACAACAATTAGAAATGCCAGTGTGGAAATGGGAATTGATAACAATGGATTTTGTTACTAAATTACCCAAAACTAAGAAAGGAAATGATACAATCTGGGTGATTGTAGATAGGCTAACCAAGTCAGCTCATTTCCTACCAATGAAGGAAACTTTCAGTATGGAACAATTAGCTAAGTTATATGTAAATGAAATTGTTTCTTTATATGGCATTCCTTTATCAATTGTTTCTGATAGAGATAGCCGATTTACCTCTCATTTTTGGTCAAGTTTCCAAAAGGCAATGGGAACCAAGTTAAAATTGAGCACAACTTATCACACTCAAACAGATGGACAAAGCGAAAGAACAATTCAAACAATGGAGGACATGCTTAGAGCTTGTGTAATTGATTTTGGAGGTAATTGGGACGATCACTTACCTTTAATAGAATTTTCTTATAATAACAGTTATCACACAAGTATCAATGCTGCACCTTTCGAAGCACTTTATGGACGTAAGTGCCGAACCCCAGTCTGTTGGGCATAAATTGGGGAAAAACAACTATCTGGACCTGAGATAGTACAAGAAACAACCAACAAGATTATTCAAGTCAAGGAACGACTGAAAGCAGCACGTGACCGACAGAAGAGCTATGCCGATAACCGACGCAAGCCATTGGAGTTTCAAGTAGGGGACAAAGTATTATTGAAGGTCTCTCCTTGGAAAGGAGTAGTAAGATTCATAAAAAAGGGAAAGCTAAGTCCCAGGTATATTGGACCTTTTGAGATTATTAGAAGAATAGGACCTGTAGCCTATCAGCTACAACTGCCAGAGGAAATGGCAGGAATACATGATATATTTCATATATCTAATCTCAAAAAGTGCTTAGCTGATGAATTGCTAATAGTACCTCTTAAGGATATAGAAGTAAATGAACAACTCAAGTTTGTAGAAAGGCCTCTACAGATTGAAAACAGGAAAGTCAAGAATCTCAAGCATAAGAGATTAGTTCTGGTCAAAGTAAACTGGGACTCCAAAAGAGGACCTGAGTACACATGGGAGCTTGAATCTGAAATGCAACGGAAATATCCGCATTTGTTCTAGTAGATCTCGAGGACGAGCTCTAAAACAAGGTAGGGAGAATGTAACAACCCTCGGTAAAACCAACACCCTCATAATATTTCCGACGCCCTAGTATATCTTAAAATGTCCCAATATATCTTTATATACACCCCATATAAGAAAACCGAGCCCGAAATATATAAAATAGTATTTAAAATAAATAAAAGTTTAAATTTAGGGCTGAGGCGGGCCGCGTAGACCCACCCCAATCCTTACGCGGGCGGTATCAAGGTTAGAACCTGATTTCGTTAGTTTTCTTAAGTTAAGACGGGCCGCGTAAGATCTATGTTAAGTGTACGCGGGCCGCGAGAGATCAATAACACGGCAACACCAGAGGCTGACACGTGTCGACATCGTGGCGAGTCTAGGCGATGACCCGGATCACCTAAACCCTACCCGGCTAGTACGCGGGCCACGTAAGCCCCCCCTTATCTTTCACGCGGGCCGCGTGAGAGTCCAGTTCAGCAAGTATAAATAGAAGGCATCGGATTTCATTTCGAATTCGCTCACAACGATTTCTTTCTCTCAAATTCTGATAGTAGGCTTATAATACACGGGTATTATACCCCCTAATTAGCAAGGTTCTGCCCCGTTGTAAGTATTATAACCCCAGTTTCGTAATAGATACGCTGCCCGGTTGATTTAGGGTTCCGTAACAACTGTCGTGGTTCTGCCCGACGTAGTTGTTGGAATGCCGTCTCGGGGAGGGTATCATTAATATTTTCAAAGGGTTATGATACTAACCAATGTACATTTGTATAAATTATAGATTATTCCCAGGAAACCCTTATGCGAAGTCTAAGATAGCAATGTGAGTTTATCCAATTTTTGTTAACCTTTTTATAATATTTTACAAAACCTTAATTGTTTTACAATGTGATTAAGCGGTGATTGAGTCTTTGTAGTTCTTTAATTACTGCCGGTATGTTGGGGTTTTGTATACAAAATTTACTACTGCAAGTAGTAAGTCGGGGATGACAGTATGTTACCATTGGACAATGAGTTAGCCAATGTGTAATATGACCCACAAGTCAGGATTGACAGTAGTGAATGAGTAATTGTGTAGACATAAACAATGTGATCGCTCTCAATACTGTTTTAATTAATAAAATGTTTCTTGATTAAACTGGGATTCACTCACCAGTATTTCCCACTGACAAATGTTTTTAAAACACGTTTCAGGTAACACAATGTGACAGCCAATTACTAAAAAGCCAGCGGGAGAGCACTGAAGGCTTGGGAAAAATGTGGCTATAAAAGTTACCTAAAAGACGATGTTTTAAATTCAATAAAATAGGGTTTATCCCTATAAACGTATTGTAATAAGAAACTTGGGTTTTGCCCATGTGATTATTAATATTACATATGGTGGTTTTACTCTGATAAACATTTCCTAACTACGGTCCTGATGTAATTTCCGCTGCCAAATTAACAAGCTGATACCACCGAAACTCTGAGTTCGCGTCCACCCGTTCCCGGGACAGATAAGAGATCGGGGGTTGCGACACTTTGGCTCTGATACCAAATGATAGCAGTGAAACCCCGAATCACTGGTTCAAATAAAACGATAAAAGAAAAGATAGATCTACGATTCGTTTTAGATACAGATACACCACCAAAACCAACGTTAGGGCTGCGAATCACTCCCGAAGATACATAAAATCACCACTCCGGTTATGAATTCGAGTCTTAGAACACCACTCAATATGCCATAATTGAGCTAGCATGGACACAATCAATTTAACTCAAAATCCATTGAGATAAACCAACAAAAGAGAAACTTTTTTTTTAATAAAAACACACTGTGCTCATTCTTGTGCTTTACTATTTACATATAGAAAAGAAAAGAAGAAACAACCCACTACCTAAAAACATGCAAACTGACTTTGACCACTACCTCAAACTTTAAATTAAAATGCAGAAAATAAAAAGAAGGAAACGTGGGAATTAAGTTGTGTAAATTGGAAATAAAATAAAAAATAAAACATGGCTCTATTTTGTTGCTCATGGGTCGGATCATGGCGGGTTTTCGGGTTCGGATGCAGGTAAAAATGTGACCCAATTAATCCATTTTAGAAACTGAACTTAATGTATATCATAACACGTTCCATGTTTCACATCTCTGGAAATGCCTAGTCGACGAGGCGGCTTATGTGCCCCTCGATGCCATTGAAGTTAACACCAAACTTGTAATACCTGCGTCTGCGTAGCATTTGTTTTGCAATCCAGTTTTTACAATTTGTTTTACGTGGTGTCTTGTGTATTTGAATGATTATAGTATAGTTATGCTTGCTGGTTTAATGTTAATGTTTAATGAGAACTTAAAATGACAAAGAACCCCTTGTGACGAAGATGGATTCTTCGCCACAAACTCGTTGGACGAAGAATGATACTTCGTCGCCTCCAAATTCGACGAAGATTAACCTTCGCCGAACATGATTCTTCGCCTAAAAAGACTTGCGGCCCAGATCCATGTCTGGCTAGTGTAGTTTTAATGTTATTTACAAAATCGTGCATAATCTGCAAAGACTCAAACGGCAAACCCTAAAACTATCTCTCCTTTTCTCCTTCTGGTGCGACGAGAACTGTGAATCTCGAAGCCCTTCGTCTCAATCAAACTTATCATTCCGGTATCACGGTTAGTGTCCATCGTTGTTAGTCGCTAGATTATTGATGTTGTGACTTTATGTGAGACTAGGGTTTCACCTATAAGATCGTGAATTTAGAATAGATGAATGATTATGGTGTTGGTTCATGTTGGTTTTAGTGGTTATAAACTTTGTGGTCGATGATGGTATATGCGTAACGTTGTTTTCGTATTCAACTGATAAAGTGCTTGATTAACAATGCTGATGGCATGCTAAATTATTAACTAGGGTTTGCAAAGTAATGAATGGTGAAACTGTTATACTTCGAAAGAATTGGTGATCGGTAGATGATTGTTCGTATTTAGGGTTCTTGATCATGGTTAAGGCGTTATTTAATTTGGTTGGGAAACTGTTAAAAATAATGAACATTTGTTTCGGCTGAAAAACATAACTGTCTGTGAAGACAGCGACGAAGAAATGGTTCAACGAAGGATTGGTTCTTCGTCGGACAGCCTTGGCGAACCTTCAGGGACACTTCGTCACACATGCACTCGATGAAGAATAGTCTTCGCCGTTAGAATTCTTCGTCACTGGGGATTCTTCGCCGATTAGGAACCTTCGCCGTTGGACAAAACAGTCAAACAGTTGTGATGTATTTAGTAATGGATATATGTGTTTATAAAACTCTATCGGTTGCATGCTAATAACATTGATCAGGAATGAGGAATCTGAATTGACTAGGTGATCTGTACACTCACTAGCTAAGTAACGTTATGTGACATGCACATGGAATGTGGAATTGTATGAGAACTGAGCACTTGATACATGTTATACAGTGATCTTTGTGATTGAATGTAAACTGTGAAAATGCGTGACTTAAATTATTTACGAAACTGATTTCATTGGTAACCACGGTAGGGTTGGTTGACTAACTGGAACGGGTAACATAATCTACTAGGCAAATCTAAGGTGAGTTCACTGCTCTTTTACAAGCATGCGTCCCGGGGAGGGACATCTGGTAAATATTCCGGGGATGAATATTGGGTAAATGGGTTTAACTGGAATGTTAAACTTGGGATGTTGGTTAATACACTCATATCTATCATTTAAGTCCCATCATATACCGAATTAGTTGCCGGGGAGGCAACGGGGTTATTAGTTGATAGCGCTATTAGGTTTGGCACCCTCACACCATACAGGGGAGGACTGGCGTGAACTAATTACCTTAACCACTCGACCAATGTTTGATAGAGCATTGGGCGGTAATCGAGTTATTAACAACATCAAATCTCTGAAATGTTTTAAACTCATATTTGGTAACTAAACGTGTTAACAAACTTTGAACTCACCAGCGTTGTCTGATACACTTGTTTGCATGCTTGCAGGTCGTTAGATTCATGGTTATGGAACTTGCTATCTGGGAGTGCTGGATTGGTCATGGGTCGTGGCTCTTGGATACATGTTCATTGTTTTTGCACATTTGTTTTGAAACACTTGAATAACGATTTACATTATGCTTCCGCTGACGTTTTGGTTAAAGTTATGATTCGAAACTATATTATGAAATAAATGGAATCTTTTATTTAATATATTGTTATAGTTCAATGTGATTAGTGGCTGGATCCTGGTACGTCACACATCCACGGGGTTTCCGCATGTGGTATTTTGGGGGTGTGACAGTTTGGTATCAGAGCCACTGGTTATAGTGAAATAGGTTTTAAAACGCTTTTATAAAACCAGACTATAACCGAACAGCTTCGAAATCAACCATGACACTCAGCTACAGATTGCAAGGTTCGTCTCTCGTTTCCTTATTATATAGCATATCTAGTGTACACTTATGTACGATGTTGCATGTGATTGCACACTTAGCACTACAGACTGAATTCATGTGTTACTTGCCTATGTTATGTGGTTGATAGAGTCACAATGCGACCTTCCTCTAGACTTTCATGATTTATGTTTTGTGATGTCTTTTGTGTTGCTACTCGAATTTGAGGAACCTTTTAGCATGAGTTGGGAGGAGCCGAGATAAACATGCAAATTGCAATGTTATTATGGGTGCACACATAATAATAATGTGGGGTGCATGTGAGTCTCAGTGAGGCTTAACAAGTGTGTAGGGGGTTCCGCTCTGTTGTCTGATGTAAACCTGGTAGTTTGTAGAAGTCATTGTGGTGTTTGACTCCTACTCAATTCCGACCCTTAACCTTTTCCCTTGTGACATCTGTGCTTGTGTAATCATTGTACAAACTCAGAACAATTCAAATATCAATAAAACAATGTGTTTTGTGTGACAACTGTCAAAAATCCAGGTATCCGTACAATTAAATTAACCATGATTAGTGCTTAATGACTGTGCTGAATTACAATTAACTACTTTCTGATTACTGCCATATACATACATGTGCATCATACATTGTTTAATGTCATACCAATATTGCATGAAAGCTATGTTGCCTCAAATGATGCATTAAGTATAGTTAGCACAGTTATCTGATAAATCAGGAAAATGCTGACAAAACTCAGCACATAGACAGACAGTGCATTGAGACACAGAATGAGCCAGAAACCAAATATTACACTAGTGTAGTGTGTAGGAAAGTAAGGATCACAAAACTGCCTTCCTAATGATAGTTTAAGTGCCGGAAAGTGCCTAAAACTCATATAAAGTGCTGAATTTTTGCATCGGCATTTAAACTATCTGAAATCATGCAGAAACGTGGTTAAATGGTCCTGAATGCTTTCCTAAGTATCAGGAATCAAAACTGCCACAAAAGGTAACATAAAGCACAATAAACTGCAAGTTTAGCACCTTAACTTCACTAAGTTATAAGAACCCAACTACTTTGACTTGTCATTGATGTCGTTTATTCGTGAAATAAATGATATCCATCTTGTTACGTGTTTTCTCTTATCCTCATTGATTTTATGAAACTACTTTATCTCATTATGAAACCACCATGATCTTATGTTTTACCTACTTCGTATAAATTCCAACTCGAGGAACCAGTTATGCTTGCCTAGACAGAAAACCCCGAATACAGGCATCCACCCTTCTAGATTGCACGAGTTCGTTATTAGAGCCCAAGACTTTGATGAGAATTTAAAAATCAGAAGAGGTTTTGAAAATAATCACCTAAGGATAGGTGATGAGCATTTGTAAAATCTAAAGATGAGATCCGCGGTGACGAGGCATTGGTTACAAAAGATAAGGATAGGGATGTGAATGCAATCTCTTTAATTGAATCTAAACTATATTTCAACTTAATTTAATCATCATGTGCTCAAATGCATTCTGCCATGTTTCGTGATACCCTTGACTTTTCTGCCTCCGGTCAGGGTGTTACAGACACAAGACAATGTCCCGAACACAGAAATGGCAGCTCTTCTTGCTCAACAGATAGCTGCAATACTTCCCGACCTTGTAACACAACTTTCTCAAGCCACCAACGGGAAAAGTAGCAGCAGAACCAACGGAAACCATCATGACTCTCCATGCAACTTCAAACAATTCAACTATTGCCACCCCACTAAGTTTATGGGGAATGAAGGTGCTACTGGACTCCTTCAATGGACCGAAAGTATGGAGAATACATTCCGCCACTGTAAGTGTACAAATGAACGCAAGGTCGAATTTGATTCTAGCATCTTCCAAAAGAGGGCGTTAACTTGGTGGAATGGAATCATGAAGGATCGCACAGCCGAAGTTGCTATGGCTTTGACCTGGGAATTCTTTGGATGAGTGTCCACTTATAGGCTAAATCTAAAGATTCAAAATATAGAAAGGTGTAGGAGTGCGTGTAGATTAAGGAAGTACAAGATTTAGGACGAAATCTTACCAGAATTGAGAGAAATCGAAGAAAAAGGTGGGCTACAATTTAAGGAATGTGTTTAGTGACGGCATCAGATTCCTAATTGATGGAGAGAGGTCTGGTGGCAAGAAAAGCTGCTTCTAGGAGGTTGTCAAGTGTTTTCGTTCGACGATTTCAATCTTGGGTGGTTGGTTTGGCCCTTGTTCCTGTAACTCGAATCCTAGCCAGGTATATCCCGTTTTAATTTTACACCATTGTGAACCTTACGCCTTTTTTACTATCTGATCGAGGTTCTCGACATTGAAAAATCTTCGTAAACTAAATCACAAGTGTATATGTTGACATTTAAGAGATATAAAGTCAAGAAAATCAAGGGCAATGGTGATATATATGCGGATTAGACACCAAAAAAAACACTCAACAAATGGCTACAATTTAAGGAATGTGTTTAGTGACGGCATCAGATTCCTAATTGATGGAGAAAGGTCTGGTGGCAAGAAAAGTTGCTTCTAGGAGGTTGTCAAGTGTTTTCGCTCGACGATTCCATTATTGGGTGGTTAGTTTTGCCCTTGTTCCAGTAACTCGAATCCTAGCCCGGTATATCCCATTTTAATTTTACACCATTGTGAACCTTACGCCTTTTTTACTCTCTGATCGAGCTTCTCGGCATTGAAAAATCTTCGTAAACTAGATCACACGTGTATATGTTGACATTTAAGAGATATACAGTCAAGAAAATCAAGGGCAATGGTGATATATATGCGGATTAGACACCAAAATAAAACACTCAACAAATGGCTACAATTTAAGGAATGTGTTTAGTGACGGCATCAGATTCCTAATTGATGGAGAAAGGCCTGGTGGCAAGAAAAGATGCTTCTAGGAGGTTGTCAAGTGTTTTCGCTCGACGATTCCATTCTTGGGTGGTTGGTTTGGCCCTTGTTCCTGTAACTCGAATCCTAGCTCGGTATATCCCGTTTTAATTTTACACCATTGTGAACATTACGGCTTTTTTACTCTCTGATCGAGGTTCTCGGCATTGAAAAATCTTCGTAAACTAAATCACACGTGTATATGTTGACATTTAAGAGAGATACAGTCAAGAAAATCAAGGGAAATGGTGATATATATGCGGATTAGACACCAAAAAAAAAACACTCAACAAATGGCTACAATTTAAGGAATGTGTTTAGTGACGGCATCAGATTCCTAATTGATGGAGAAAGGTCTGGTGGCAAGAAAAGCTGCTTCTAGGAGGTTGTCAAGTGTTTTCGCTCGACGATTCCATTCTTGGGTGGTTGGTTTTACCCTTGTTCGAGTAACTCGAATCCTAGCCCGGTATATCCCATTTTAATTTTACACCATTGTGAACATTACGCCTTTTTTACTCTCTGATCGAGCTTCTCGGCATTGAAAAATCTTCATAAACTAAATCACACGTGTATATGTTGACATTTAAGAGATATACAGTCAAGAAAATCAAGGGCAATGGTGATATATATGCTGATTAGAAACCAAAATAAAACACTCAACAAATGGCTACAATTTAAGGAATGTGTTTAGTGACGGCATCAGATTCCTAATTGATGGAGAAAGGTCTGGTGGCAAGAAAAGCTGCTTCTAGGAGGTTGTCAAGTGTTTTCGCTCGACGATTCCATTCTTGGGTGGTTGGTTTTGCCCTTGTTCCAGTAACTCGAATCCTAGCCCGGTATATCCCATTTTAATTTTACACCATTGTGAACCTTACGCCTTTTTTACTCTCTGATCGAGCTTCTCGGCATTGAAAAATCTTCGTAAACTAAATCACACGTGTATATGTTGACATTTAAGAGATATACAGTCAAGAAAATCAAGGGCAATGGTGATATATATGCGGATTAGACACCAAAATAAAACACTCAACAAATGGCTACAATTTAAGGAATGTGTTTAGTGACGGCACCAGATTCCTAATTGATGGAGAAAGGTCTGGTGGCAAGAAAAGCTGCTTCTATTTTTGGTGTTTAATCCGCATATATATCACCATTGCCCTTGATTTTCTTGACTGTATATCTCTTAAATGTCAACATATACACGTGTGATTTAGTTTACGAATATTTTTCAATGCCGAGAACCTCGATCAAAGAGTAAAAAAGGCGTAAGGTTCACAATGGTGTAAAATTAAAATGGGATATACCGGGCTAGGATTCGAGTTACAGGAACAAGGGCCAAACCTACCAGCCAAGAATCGAATCGTCGAGCGAAAACACTTGACTACTGGAACGAAAGGGTATAAAATATACGATGTTGAAAACGGAAAAATTGTCACCTCTCGGGATGTGTGTTGAAAAGGATTTTCCCTTTGAGAAAGTTAAAAATCAAACCGATGACAGAACCATTTTTCAACCTCCACATTTTGATTATGAGGAACATGTCACAAATGGTCCTAAACCAAATAAGGGCCCAAACCCAAAGAATTAATCGCAACAGGAAGGGTCGGATGGCTTAGCTGGCATTAATGACCTTTCCTGTGATGGGCCGATTGACGATATTGGGAATGTTGAGCATGAAGATACCGTTAACGTTGAGCCAGACCCTAATGAGGTTAACGATGAGACTACTCAGCCCACATCTCCAATGAGCCCGCATGAAGAGAATGCCCCTAGTCCACATGTTCATAACAATGAAGAAAGTGCCCCCACAACAAGTAACCGAACCAGAATTCCGTCTAAACGACTGGATGAGTATGAAGTAAAGTTACCACCATCAGTAGACCATCAACGCACCACACCAAGTCAGCCTTCCTCGATGGTACATTCTCTCGCTCATTACGTTTCTTACGAAAAATTTACAAATTCACATCGTGCTTATTTAACGGCCATTAGTGAAAACAATGAGCCGAAAAATTTTCGTGAAGCAATGCAGGATAAATGATGGGTTGAAGCTATGAAGCGAGAGATACATTGTAACACCTCGCAAAAATCATGTCCAATATAGTATCGACACGTGTCATGGACTTTAAACGTGTAACGGATTGATTATGAGTGACTAAAGTTGACAAACGAAGAAAATATATGTATATAAGGATTCAAAGTGACAACATTTGATAATTATGCCTTTTAACAACCCTACACGATGTTTATACCCTTAAACGAATGAATCATGAAGCGTATGAAACCGTTTGTGGAAGAAAGTGAAAGTTTACAAGACGCGAGGGTTAAAAGTGTCAACATGTTTAAGTTATACCTCTGAGTGACCTTTTAGCGAACCCAGAGCCTTGTAATGATTAATTATACTCCCAAGAATAAGTGATAAAAATTTCACAAGGTTTCGATATCGTATGAGAAAGATACGCTAACTTTCGTAATTAAGGGGTTAAAAGCGTCAACAAGGCAAAACTTATGTTTTCGGTTATCATTTAACGAAACCGGACCTAACTGTGTTTGGTTATATCTCATGGATCATAGAAATATAAGTTAAATGGGTTAAATGTGCTTAAAATGGAAGAAATTACGTTTTAGAAGGTCCAGGGGGTGAAATGTCATTAATTGAAAGATGCTGATCAGGTAATGCACATGGTGGCGCTGCGCCACCACCGCCACCTTCTGCCGTCGCGCGACGCGACAGCCTGACCTGGACAGATTTCATGCACAGCTGCGAATGCAGCAGGTTGCACCGCCTTAGAAGCCTTGTATTCAATTCTAGGGGCTTGTTTGATGGTATTTCATGCATAGGGACACTTGGAATTCATCAGGGATCATCTATAGGCTTTGTTGGATTGATCTTGTGAGTTCTAAGGTCCTATATAAGAGCATGTTTGTTGCAACACTTCACTTGTTCATTTCAAAATCACTTCAAGACTTCTCTGGAGCTTCCTGATCCTCAAGCAAGTTTTCTTATGTTCCAAAATCGTGCTTAGGACCTTTGTAAGCTTCCTTAACCTCTCTAAATCGTGTTTTAATTAGTTTAATGGCCTAAAGTCAAACCCGTCGTAATTAAGGTTTGACTTAGTGATTAATCACTAATGGTCCAGTCAATTCTCGAATTGAAAGTAGCTTTGAGTTGGTAATTATGTGGGTAATACACCCTTAAAAGGGCACCCTCTGATTCCCACTCTAACTATGTCAATTGTCGGGTCAAACTTAATTATAAAAAGTCAACAGAAAGAAAATTTTCGCATAAACACATAATTAACAATGTAGAAGCTATGGAACCTGTTTTATCACTTATATAACTTGGTAATTAATGTAAGAACATGTCTAAGCATGTTCAACCCGATAATTTTCAGTTTAAGCTCGGTTCGGAACCGAAAGTCGCAAAAGTAGACTTTTGCTTTGACTTTTAGTTCTGAACTGATTTAGATTGTTTTAGAAATGCCTTAAGCTTCCATTAGATCCATGTTCCATATTAGTATAACTCTCTAAGATTATACAACTTGGATCCTTAGTTATCCGATTCATTTGCATGTTTCCGTTATATGCCTAAATGTTGACCATTATGCCCTTTTGACCTTAAAACGATATTTTTGAAAAATGTGAGAGGACAAAAACCTTTGTTACTGATTGATAAACTTTTCCTAAAAATTTGACATCAGTTTGAAGTCTAGATTAGGTGTTATGCTCAATATCGTAATTAAGAAGCTTTTTATTAATTAAACGGCGTAATTAGCATAAAGCCTATCTAAACCCAAATTTTGACACCAAAATTTTTACCCACTGATGTAATATAATATTTTGGGATTTTTGAAGATTTTTAATTATTTTTAAGCTGAGCATAACATAAGGTTCTTGCTATAATTCGGTAAATGTCGGTTTTACCCTTTTCTTGAATAAAATGAGTTTTACATAATATTTTGACACCAAACTTTTTGCTACTAATTTTATATAATAAATAGAACATTTTGAACTTTATAAACTGATCAAAAACTCAGATTTCCAATTTAAACCCGAAGATCGCTTAAAACCGACTTTTACGCGTTTTAAGCGCATAGTATGGGTTAAAACTATTTCTAACATATAAGACTTAATACCTACTGATGTTTTAAGTAAATTTTTATAATTAAACAGTAAGCAAAAGTTTTGAACTCAGAATTCTAATTTTGACCTTTAAAGCTTATGTGAAATTACCAAAATGCCCCTACGGTGCATAGTTTGGTTATAAAAGATAAATTTCACATATATCCAATACCCTACTGTTATGACTTATAAAAATAAATATTTTTACTGATTATATCATACCTGAAACTCAGATTAATATTTAAACTCTTTTATAAGCTTTAAAATGACCGAAATACCCCTACGGGGCATAATTTGAGTTTAAATTCATTTTGGGCATAATGGAAGGTATCCTACTGATATCACAACATATTTAAGGCATATTAACTTAGGAAACCTGTTCATGACTCATTTGGTTACCCGTTATGCATTTATCGCGTTCGGTACGGTTTATGTAACTAGTTTGCATAAATTAGCCGAAACGGGTCAAACCTTATCATTTTTGTCTCAAAATCCAGAATGTGTTTAGTTTACCCATATTACACAAGTATACAAACTTGTCAGGTCTAAACCACATTCTAATCCGGTCTTCGCTTAATCGTGCGTTTTGAATCGTATATCTTCCTTTAAAACTAACTGGTCTAAGTTTATTCTTAACTAAAGACCCGTTAGGAATCTAATAGGTTATCAAAACCTTCGTTCCAGATTAGGAGCCCATTAAAAGATACTTGCACTTGCTGATTGCTACGGCTGGGATAAATTTATATAATTTGCTCAGCTAAATACTTTTAACTTATTTTCCCTTATACGGGCTTGGGGTACGGTATATAAAATATCATTTGGTCGGGCATTGAATTGTTAATCATATGAAGGTTAATTTATTGAGATGACCCATTTAATCTGTTTTGTTTGCTTAAAGCCTTTGGGGGGTTAATGACCATGTCCCGGATATCCTTGGCATCATTCATTGAAATGGCCACGACTTAAGCACGGGGTGTAGGCATACACCTGCCGGTGCGTATATAAAAAGATATAACCGCCTGTTCGAGAATAACTCGCCGCGGGATTATATTATGTGGTGTGTCAATTAATCTTTAACCCGGTATTCAGCCCGGGCTACTGAACGCATAACGAACATGTAATTCAGTTTATATATAAATAATTATCCCAAGTTATAAAAGATGTTTTGTGCCTTGTGCATTCAAATCAATTTTCTTAAACTCTTTTCAAAATGAGTCGGTTAATTGTATTTACCAGTGAAAACTGACGTATTTTCCAAAAAGGTTAAGTGCAGGTACTAATCGGAATAGGCTGGCTACTCCTAGCATCAATAAAGAGTCTTGCAAGCTTAGATGTTTATAAATCTGCTGAATAGTGTTTCTTTTAACTTTGATCCGCATGTGGATCCTTTACAACCGTTTTTGTAATAAATGATATTACTTTCATTCGGTTTGTAATGATTTTATCTTTCGACTTCCGCTGTGCATATAAACTGTGATAAATTGTCTATGATGATATCAACTACGTCACGATACTCCCCACCAGGCCCACCAGTAATACGTGGAAATATCGGGGTGTGACAGGTTGGTATCAGAGCCAACATTGAGTGAATTAAACACTAGCCTTTTGTGTTTAATCTCAATGACACAGTAGCACATTCCTTGACCTTCTGAGTCTAGACTTAACATAGGAATACTCTCATCCCTATTCAGAAAACTATTGGTTTCGATTTTATATATTTTTGGAATATGTCGCCAAGCAAAGAAGCCATAATGGAAATTCTCCCCATCCGAAGCCTTGAAATGCCGAGCTTCGTACCGCGGCTAGGATAAACGTGCAACCAAGGAGAAAACATTAAGAAATAAAGTGAAGAAGAAACTCCTTTTGCTGAAGATCGTTTCCTTAGTAGTCCTTATAAGGACATATTTATCTTTTAGTCCCTTCGTGGACAACATTATTTCTTTCAAGTCCCGTTTAGGGCAATTCTGTACCTCTTTTAAAATCATTGGAATGTTTTATCTAAATTTCATTTTTATGATTATATATTAATATAATATATGAAATAAATCAAAATATCACTCTTTTTGTAATTGACCTGCCAGTATATATATATTAAAAAGAATCTTAAAGGGTATAACCTAGCTTGAATGTCATTAAAGACCTAGCTATGATGGTAAAACCTGTTTAAAAGAGATTCAGATCCTTGTTAACATCTGAAAACATGTTAACACTCCTGACAACAGTGATGCGATAAAATCACACTTGTCATCTTTATATGGGGAATTTCCGAACCCCCTTATTTAGCCTAATTGATCAATATGAATCATGGCTAATAAACGTCGAACATGATGTATACATCAAAACATCCATTTGAGATGTATGCCTACGGGCAAAGATGTATTCATGATAAAGATAGTTTTATTTCATAACTTCTTGTCAAAAGGCAATGAGCTATGAAATTTTTCCAACCCAACGGATCATTGATTATGTTTTCATTGTCCTTGAGACAAGGCCTTCTGTGCCATCTAAAAGTCCTTTGAAACAATCCTTTGCGCTGTATAAAATATCTGTACTACATTGATAGTTGTTACTTATGTCCCCTGTCTAATAAATTTGAAGGATTAGATTCCGTTTAAACGCGAAAAATGGTTTATTTAAAAACCTAGGCAAAACATAATCAAATAAATTTCATACTATCTTATTGGCCTATATGGTTTATTTACACAATGGCTATTTCATTATCAAATTCGACGATTCACTATATAATTAAACAAATTATTATTACTTAGTTTGTAGCCTTCAAAGCTTCACCATGGCTGACTCATGTGAAGCTCACAATCATCCAGTTGATCAGAATAATAACGCAAGACTGAACTTAACGGGCACCGAGTTGCAGGCTATGTTAGATACAGCCGTAAGCAAAGCCGTGGACCGAGTATTAAAGGATCACAAGCGAAAGTTCGATAGTACCCCAAATAAGGGTTACAAAAAGGGTAAGACCGGTTCGATCTATAACCAGTCCAAGCCGAATGAGGTAAAACCCAAATGTAGAACCTGCGGTAAACAGCACTTCGGAAAATGTTTCTGTGAACAGAACAGGGGATGTGGCATCTGTAAGGAGACAAATCACAAGACTCATGAATGCAAGAACTTGAAAGACGCCACATGCTATGGTTGTGGCGAGAAAGGACATATAAAGACTCGCTGCCCAAAGAAGGCGACTAAAGGGAAAGGCACTTTAGATTCACAAGCTAAGCCTTGTGGAATTTGTAATAAGGAAGGGTACAAAACTTTGGAGTGCCAAGACATAAAGGACGCAACCTGCTATGGTTGCAATGAGATAGGGCACATCAAAACTAATTGCCCAAATAAAATCAAGAAGCCTGAAGATGCTAAGAAGGGAAATGCCTGAACTACCTGATGAATACCAGAGGCAGTACATATTAATAAATATCACCAGGTACATTCCTTATCATATATCAATGATAATTTCTGCTAAGTGTCCTGTTTTTTATACATGCAATAATCAGTCTTACATATACCATAAGCTTAGCAAACTTTTAATGATGCTAGTAAGAACTCTAGATACTAAGTAAGGTAGGACCTACCAATGAAACCATGGAGACCGTCCCTATTATTCTCAACGATGATCCTTCCAAAAAATCTAAGAGTACTCTTTCTTCAAATAGAATACAACAACATATGTTATTTTAATTACTATCTCATTGATTTCTATCAACTGCGAGTGCCAACTATATTTGATAAAAGCGCCATATGAGGATTGGCATATCCCAGTGTGTCCCATAGATTGAGTCCATGCTTGATCAGTATGGAGGTTTAATGCATGGAACCACAAAGATATTTCAATGGTCATATGGTACTAAAGTCAGCTAATGGTATTCAAAGAAGATATCCAGAATGGAATTGTCCAAGTAAATGTCTCTGATTAAGGAATCCGTGGACTCATAACGTAAATGTGTCACATATCTGACACAGGCAATGATAGATGAACTGGAGCCTGAGATTTGGAAAGTCTCTGTAACCTCCTTGTGTCTTGATTATCTTCTCCAAGGACTACCATGTTTACCTCCTGAAAGACAAGTAGAGTTAAGATTAACATCCCGCTTAGGGCTGCAGTATTATGAAATCTCCATGTTGATTAGTACAACCAATTATGAAAGAATCGAAACCCTAATTAAGTGAGTTTTAAGATAGAGGTTCATAAATCCTAACTCAATATTCTGAGAGTTCGGTATTATTAATTAAGAAAGACGGTTCATTTTGCTTATGCATTAATTACCGCAACCCTATTTAGGCAACAATTAAGAATCACCATCAGCTGCCCAGGATCGTCGAATTATTCGACTAGCTGTAAGGATTAGCTATTCCTTAAGATTGGTTTTAAGCTGTAGTTGGAAAGATTACCCCACCTTAAATAAGCTCTCCTGTAACTAATAGTTAGTATGTAAGTATCAAGGTTGCTCCTTTGGAGACCTTGTATAGATGGAAAGTTAAACATCTATTGTTAGACAGAAGATTGGTAAGTCCAATTAACAGGAACTGAAAGTTGCCTTGGAAACAACGAATAAGATCATACAAATTCATAATCGTCTGAAAGTTGCCAGTAATCGGCGGAAAAATTTCGGATTGATGAAAATCGCAACCCTCTTAAGTCCTTAATAAGGAATATGGTTCAATTGAAAGTATCGCCCTAAGAAGGGTGTGCTGAAATTTTTATACAACGGGCTAGTTAAGCTCTGGATATATAGGATCATTCGAGGAAATTGAATACATCAACGGTCAATAGCTTATAAGCTAAAACCTATTTAAGGAGCTTGGTGGAGCTCGCAATATGACCCACACTAGTGATTTAAGGATATGTTTCGCCGATAAGTCGAGATGTGTTATCACATAATGATAGGCAGATTAATGAAAATTTATGGTTTCATGAGAAACCAGTATCAAATAAGGATCGACAACTTATTCGACCAACTCCAAAGGGCAAGCTTCTCTAAAAAATCGAATTGAGAACAAGGTAGCATCAACTCAAGGTTAGAACTGAAGATGTACCTAAGACAACGTTTAGAACAAGGTATGGAGATTATGAGTTCTTAGTGATGCCTTTCGGACTCACTAATGCACCAACAGCATTCATGGATCTCATGAATCGCGTTTGCAAACACTATTTGGACAAGTTTGTTATCGTCTTCATTGACGACATTCTAATTTATTCAAAGAATCAAGTTGACCATGAGAAGTACCTTCGTTGCATTCTTAAACTCCTTCAGCATGAGAAGCTCTACGCCAAGTTTTCAAAATGTGAGTTTTGGCTTCGTGAAGTCCAGTTTCTTGGACATGTTGTGAGTGAGCGTGGTATCCAGGTGGATCCCGCTAAGATTGAAGCTATCATGAATTCGCAAGAGCCGAAGACACCCAGAGAGATTCGTAGTTTCTTGGGTTTAGCAGGATATTATAGGCGTTTTATTGAAAATTTCTCAAGGATTGCAGCACCCCTAACTTCACTAACCCGTAAGAATATCAAGTTTGACTGGGGTCCTAAGCAGCAAGAATCCTTTGACATTCTTAAGCAGAAGTAGAGCAATGCACCTGTGTTGACATTGCCTAATGGAATAGAGGAATTTGTAGTATACTGCGACGCATCACACACTGGCATGGGATGTGTGCTAATGCAGAAGGGCAAAGTGATTACCTATGCTTCCCGACAATTAAAAGTGCACGAGAAGAATTACACCACCCACGATTTGGAGTTGGGTGCCGTTGTATTTGCACTAAAGCTTTGGAGGCATTACATGTATGGAACCAAGTGTGTGATCTATTCTGATCACAAGAGCCTTCAACATCTGTTTAATCAGAAGGACTTAAACATGAGATAGCGTCGATGGATGGAGACTTTAAATGATTATGAATGTGAAATCCGATACCATCCAGGTAAGGCGAATGTGGTCGTCGATGCTTAAGTAGAAAGGAAAGGGTTAAGACCATCAGAATCAATGCCAAGAGCATTGAATTGAAGAACAGCTTGAATGACATGTTGTTAACCGCTCAGAAAGAAGCTGTGTAGAAGCCAACTATCCTAATGAAAAGTTGGGAGTCACTGCTGAACAGTTATCATATGGCAATGATGGAATCCTAAGATTGAGGACTTCGGGATGTTATCCTTCAAGAAGCCCACAGTTCCAAGTATTATGTTCATCCTGGAAGTGAAAAGATGTACCAGGACTTAAAGGCAAATTACTAGTGGATAGGTTTGCAGAAATCTATAGCCACTTATGTGGCCAAATGTCTGACGTGTGCTCAAGTTAAGGCAAAACACCAGAAGCCGTCAGGTTTGCTACAACAGCCTGAACTTCCCACCTGGAAATGGGAAATGGTGACTATGGATTTTATCACCAAGTTACCAAAGACAAAGCGAGGAAATGATACTATTTGGGTTATAGTGGATAGATTGACTAAGTCAGCCCACTTCCTACCTATTAAGGAAACACACAGCTCAGATAAGTTAGCTCAGCTGTACGTGGACGAGATTGTATCTCTCCACGGAGTGCCAGTGTCTATTATCTCTGATAGGGATACGAGATATTCATCGCATTTCTGGAAGAGTTTTTAGCAATCCCTAGGCACTCGATTGAATTTCAGCACAGCATATCATCCTCAGACGGATGGCCAAAGCGAGCGTACAATTCAAACGCTGGAAGATATGTTAAGGGCTTGTGTTATTGATTTAGGTGGAAGTTGGGATGATCATCTTCCATTGATAGAATTTTCATATAATAATAGCTATCATTCCAGTATTCAAGCTGCACCATTTGAAGCATTGTATGGAAGAAAGTGTAGGACGCCCGTTTGTTGGGCAGAAGTTGGAGATGTCCAACTAACAGGACCTGATATAGTCCTGGAGACGACATATAAGATTGTACAGATACGAGATCGTCTCAAAGCTGCCAGGGATAGGCAGAAAATCTACGCAGATAAAAGGCGTAAACCTCTGAAGTTCGAGGTTGGTGACAAAGTGTTACTTAAGGTATCACCCTAGAAAGGGGTAATGCGATTTGGTAAGAAAGGCAAGTTAAGCCCGAGATATATAGGACCATTCGTGATCATCGAATGTGTCGGAACAGTGGCTTACAAGTTAAACCTGCCTGAAGAGCTCAGTGGAATTCATAATGTGTTCCACATTTGCAATCTGAAGAAGTGTCTAGCTGATGAATCACTAGTCATGCCACATACGGATGTGCATATTGATGAGAGCTTAAAGTTTGTCGAAAAACCTTTGTTGATTGAAGATCGACAGGTAAAGAAGCTCCAAAAGAAGCATGTACCGATTGTAAATGTTAAATGGGTTGCACGCAGAGGTCCCGAATACACGTGGGAGGTTGAGTCCACAATGAAACTGAAGTACCCTCATTTATTTCAGTAAATCTTGAGGTCGAGATTTCTTTTAAGGGGGTGAGGATGTAACACCTCACAAAAATCATGTCCAATATAGTATCGACACGTGTCATGGAGTTTAAACGTGTCAAAATTTGATAATTATGCCTTTTAACAACCCTACACGATGTTTATACCCTTAAACGAATGAATCATGAAGCGTATGAAACCGTTTGTGGAAGAAAGTGAAAGTTTACAAGACGCGAGGGTTAAAAGTGTCAACATGTTTAAGTTATACCTCTGAGTGACCTTTTAGCGAACCCGGAGCCTTGTAATGATTAATTATACTCCCAAGAATAAGTGATAAAAATTTCACAAGGTTTCGATATCGTATGAGAAAGATACGCTAACTTTCGTAATTAAGGGGTTAAAAGCGTCAACAAGGCAAAACTTATGATTTCGGTTATCATTTAACGAAACCGGACCTAACGGTGTTTGGTTATATCTCATGGATCATAGAAATATAAGTTAAATGCGTTAAATGTGCTTAAAATGGAAGAAATTACGTTTTAGAAGGTCCAGGGGGTGAAATCTCATTAATTGAAAGATACTGATCAGGTAATGCACATGGTGGCGCTGCGCCACCACCACCACCTTCTTCCGTCGCGCGACGCGACGGCCTGACCTGGACAGATTTCATGCACAGCTGCGAATACAGCAGGTTGCACCGCTGCGAATACAGCAGGTTGCACCGCCTTAGAAGCCTTGTATTCGATTCTAGGGGCTTGTTTGATGGTATTTCATGCATAGGGACACTTGGAATTCATCAGGGATCATCTATAGACTTTGTTGGATTGATCTTGTGAGTTCTAAGGTCCTATATAAGAGCATGTTTGTTGCAACACTTCACATTTTCATTTCAAAATCACTTCAAGACTTCTCTGGAGCTTCCTGATCCTCAAGCAAGTTTTCTTATGTTCCAAAATCGTGCTTAGGACCTTTGTAAGCTTCCTTAACCTCTCTAAATCGTGTTTTAATTAGTTTAATGGCCTAAAGTCAAACCCGTCGTAATTAAGGTTTGACTTAGTGATTAATCACTAATGGTCCAGTCAATTCTCGAATTGAAAGTAGGTTTGAGTTGGTAATTATGTGGGTAATAAACCCTTAAAAGGGCACCCTCTGATTCCCACTCTAACTAGGTTAATTGTCGGGTCAAACTTAATTATAAAAAGTCAACAGAAAGCAAATTTTTGCATAAACACATAATTAACAATGTAGAAGCTATGGAACCTGTTTTATCACTTATATAACTTGGTAATTAATGTAAGAACATGTCTAAGCATGTTCAACCCGACAATTTTCAGTTTAAGCTCGGTTCGGAACCGAAAGTCGCAAAAGTAGACTTTTGCTTTGACTTTCAGTTCTGACCCGATTTAGATTGTTTTAGAAATGCCTTAAGCTTCCATTAGATCCATGTTCCATATTAGTATAACTCTCCGAGATTATACAACTTGGATCCTTAGTTATCCGATTCATTTGCATGTTTCTGTTATATTCCTAAATGTTGACCATTATGCCCTTTTGACCTTAAAATGAGATTTTTGAAAATGTGAGAGGACAAAAACCTTTGTTACCGATTTATAAACTTGTCCTAAAAATTTGACATCAGTTTGAGGTCTAGATTAGGAGTTATGCTCAATATCGTAATTAAGAAGCTTTTTATTAATTAAACAGCATAATTAGCATAAAGCCTATCTAAACCCAAATTTTGACACCAAACTTTTTACCCAATTGATGTAATATAATATTTTGGGATTTTTGAAGATTTTTAATTATTTTTAAGCTTAGCATAACCAAGGGATTTATCAGACCAAGCTTCTCGCCTTGAGGAGCTCCAGTTTTGTTCGTTAAGAAGAAAGATGGTAGTTTCCGCATGTGTATCGACTACCGCGAGCTGAACAAATTGACCATTAAGAATAGGTATCCTTTGCCAAGGATTGATGACCTGTTCGATCAACTTCAAGGTTCAAGTTTCTATTCCATGATCGATCTTCAATCAGGTTATCACCAGTTGAGAATTCAAGAGGAGAGTATTCCAAAGACGGCCTTTAGGACTCGCTATGGACACTACGAGTTCCTAGTTATGCCATTTGGTCTGACAAACGTGCCAGCAGTATTCATGGATTTGATGAATAGAGTTTGTAAGCCATACCTCGATAAGTTTGTGATCGTGTTCATCGACGATATTTTAATCTACTCGAAGAAGAAGGAAGAACATGAGCAACATCTAAGAGCTATCTTAGAGCTGCTCAAGGAAGAGAAATTGTACACGAAGTTCTCAAAGTGCGAGTTCTGGTTGCGCGAGGTTCAGTTCCTTGGTCACGTGGTTAACGGAGATGGAATTCATGTGGATCGCACAAAGATCAAGGCGATTAAGAATTGGGAGACTCCGAAGACGCCAACCGAGATTCGACAGTTCCTAGGGTTGGCAGGATATTATCGCAGATTTATTGAGGATTTCTCAAAAATCGCTCAACCATTGACCTCCCTCACTCAGAAGGACAAGAAGTATGAATGGGGAGACAAGCAAGAAGAAGCATTTCAGTTGTTGAAAAACAAGCTTTGCGATGCACCCATCTTATCCCTACCCGAAGGCACTGATGACTTCGTGGTATATTGCGACGCCTCGCGTCAAGGTTTAGGATGCGTGCTGATGCAGCGACAGAAGGTTATAGCTTATGCTTCGCGCCAGTTGAAGGTTCATGAGAAGAACTACACCACACATGATTTGGAATTAGGCGCAGTGGTGTTTGCATTAAAGTCTGGCGACATTACTTGTATGGTACGCGATGCACAATCTTTACTGATCACAAGAGCTTACATCATATATTTGATCAAAAAGAGCTTAACATGAGACAGAGAGGATGGGTAGAGTTGTTATACGATTATGATTGCGAAATTATGTATCACCCAGGGAAGGCGAATGTAGTCGTAGACGCCTTGAGTCGGAAAGAAACAATCAAGCCCATAAGGGTTCGAGCTTTGGAAATGATTATTCAAACGGACCTCTCGTTGCGCATTCGTGCCGTGCAGAGAGAAGCTCTTAAGGAAGAGAATCTTGAGAATGAATATCTCTGTGGGATGGAGAAGCAGTTAGTACCCAATGATGAAGGAACGTTGTGCTTCATGAAACGAATTTGGGTTCCTCTCTTTGGTGGTCTGAGAGAAGTAATTTTTGATGAAGCTCACAAGTCACGGTACTCGATCCATCCAGGATCGGATAAAATGTACCAAGATTTAAAGGATTTTTATTGGTGTCCGAAATTAAAGGGTGATGTTGCAACGTATGTTGGCAAATGTTTGACTTGTGCCAAGGTAAAGGCCGAATATCAGAAGCCTTCAGGTCTTCTGCAACACCCCAAAATACCCATGTGGAAATGGGAGCAGATTTCAATGGACTTTATAACGAAGTTACCAAGGACACCCAGAGGTCACGATACGATTTGGGTAATCATGGACCGTCTGACCAAATCTGCACACTTTTTGCCGATCAAGGAGAAAGATAACACTAGTAAGCTTGCTGAGCTGTACCTCAGAGAGATTGTTGCATGACATGGAGTGCCTCTCTCGATTATATCCGATAGAGATGGAAGATATGTATCAAGGATTTGGCAATCCTTCCAAGAAGCCTTTGGTTCTCAGTTGAATCTGAGTACTGCATTCCATCCGCAGACAGATGGCCAGAGCGAACGAACGATTCAAACGTTGGAAGATATGTTACGAGCTTGCGTAATGGATTTGGGTGGTAGTTGGGACACTCACTTACCCTTGGTAGAATTCTCGTACAACAACAGCTACCATGCGAGTATCCAAGCTGCACCATTTGGGGCTCTCTATGGACGTAAGTGTCGATCACCGTTATGCTGGGCAGACGCGGGTGATAGACAGCTTGTTGGTCCCGAATTGGTTCAAGAGACGACTGATAAGATTATACAGATCCGAGAGCGCATCAAAGCGGCTCGTAATCGACAAAAGAGCTATGCGGACCAAAGGAGGAAACCTTTGGAGTTTCAAGTGGGAGATATGGTTTTGTTAAAGGTTTCACCCTGGAAGGGTGTAGCACGCTTTGGGAAGCGTGGGAAGTTGAACCCGCGATACATTGGACCATTCAAAATCCTGGAGAGGATTGGTCTCGTAGCTTACAAGTTGGATCTACCCGCAGAACTGAATGATGTTCATGATACATTTCATGTATCTAATTTGAAAAAAGAGTCCAACTCAAGAAACAGTTGTCATTCCTGCCGATGAAGTCCACATTGACGACACACTGCACTTTACTGAAGAACCTGTTGAGGTTACTGATTGGAAGGTTAACAAGACACGCAGGAGTAGTGTTAAACTCGTCAAGGTTCATTGGAACGCGCGACACGGCCCAGAGTTCACTTGGGAACGTGAGGATCGCATGAAAGCAAAATACCCACATTTGTTCCCCAAGACCCCTGCAGCTAATAGCAGAACTAAAATTTCGGGACGAAATTTTCTTAACATGGGGAGAATGTGACAACCGTAAAAAATCCAGGTATCCGTACAATTTAATTAATATAAATTAGTGCTTAATGACTGTGCTGAATTACAACTGATGACTTAAACAGCTTTCTAATTTCTGTATCATACATACATGTGCATAACATTTCATTTTGCCACATCATTTTTACATACAAACCTTTAGTGACATAAATGATGCACAAAGCACAGCTAGCACCGTTAGCGGATAATTCAGAAAAATGCTGACGATGTCAGTACATAGACAGACAATGTTTTAAGACCCAGCATGGGCCAGAGACAAGGTACTACACTAGTATGGTGTGTAGGGAAGTAAGGACCATAAAACTGCTTCACTAGGTGATAGTTTAAGTGCCGTAAAGTGCCTAAAACCCACACAAAGTGCAGAATTCTGCATATTTCAGCAATTTAACAAGCTAGTAACATGCAAAAATATGGAAAAATGGTCTTGAATGCTTTCCTATGTGTCGGGAATCAAAAGTGTCACAAAAGGGTACTTAAAGATCACTAAACGGAATAGCTTGACACTTTAACAAACCGGTATCTAACCAAACAACCGGACACTACCCGAAACACCAAAATTATACTAGAAACATTGTTTTAATGTTTCTGAGCTAGTTAGGATCCCCGAGCACCCTAACACGCTATATAATATATCATATGCATGATCACTAACGCTTCAAGGTGGCCCCACCACCTTAATCTCCTCAATCTTATTAAGATCTTATATGATCTCTAATGATTTAGTAGAAGATTTGTTGTGTACTTATCCAACATAATACCCAATGGATAATGGAATTAGATGGATTATAAGAAGACTACAAGCTCATCATTCTCACAACTCACCTCCTCCTCCCTTGCTCTCTCCCTCTCGGCCGTGAACCCCCACCACCACAATCATCACTTCCATTTCAAGATCAACCATTTCCAAGTGTACTCAAGGTGTAAGGAGCCATATAAGAAGGTTTGGTGCTTGTGGATCTTGAAGGACCTCCATCAATTGCTTTTATCCATCACTTTTGTCATCACCATCTCTTGTGTTCTTCCCTAGCTTTGTGCTAGTTGTAAGACTCTCATGATCCTTATTTACTTCATATGTTGTTGGTTAAATGATGATAAACATTGATAAACTTGATGAACACTAAAAGACATAAACATGAATCATGAACATAAGCTTGATATATGATGAAACTATGTTGTTTAGTGTATGAATGATACTTGCTTGTTATTTACTTGAGATTATGATGTTGATCATCATAAGGAGCTTGCTAGATTGTGATTAAACACATGATCTAGCAAGAGAGAGGATGATTATGTGATAAAACAAGATGATCATCCTCATGTGTAAGCATGAACTTGAAAAATAAAATGATTTCTTGAAAAATAATAATCAAGTGAGTTGATAATCTTATAGATCTAAGAATAATGAATGGTTTTCCAAAAGAACCAAGTTCAAAATATGATTTATAGAAGATCATGGTTCTTACTTAAACACACACCATTTTTAGTGATAACACAAGTGTAGAAACACTTGAGAAACAAGAGGATTTCACAAAGAAACGTTTTTATAAAATATGTTCACAAGTTGTAAACACCCAAACCTTCCAAGAATGAGATTTTTAAAGAAGTATACACACTTTAAAGGGTAACCAAACCTACTAAAAACACTACCAAGTTACTATAAGTTTTTGTGAAAGATCAAGTTCATGTTGTTGTGTAAATTGTATAGTTCTTGCACTTGGTAAGTGTAAGTTGTTTAGGGATTGATTGTTGATTGTTTGTGATGATTTTTGAAAAGAAAATGATATGCTTTGATAGCATGGGCACCTCCATTTTTAGGGGAAACTATGGCAAAATTTTTCTAAAAATATAAACACTTAGAAAAATATTTTCTAACAAGTATTTACAAGTGTATTTAACTATGGTTTTCAATATAAACTTTGCCATAGAATTTGTTACAAAAATAAAAGTATTGGAGGTTGGTTTTTATAAATAAAAATGGATAAATATGTATTTAGAATATATATTTACATTAATAACACATTGTGTGTGATTATTTGTATTCTTGGTGTAATAGTTATGTTATTTTAGGATTTAAAGTAATATAACTTAACAAAATACCAAGAATTTACAATCCAAAATAATACCAAAAATCACAAGGAATAAATATATAAGTTACACACTTAATATTATGAAATCAAACGCAAGAACGTAACTTACAAAATATTCCGGAAAATACCGTTACAAATATATTTTTGGTAAATATTATTTTGGATACAAGAAATGAAAATATGATTTTTGTAAATATTACCAAGTTATATCATATTTTTGACAGGGAGAAAATATATTATTTTTGGAAGTAAAAATATATTTTCTTAGTGTATTTAGAAGATATATAATTTTTGGGAAAAATATATATTTTCTTGAAATACATTATTTTTGGACAAAATAAGTTTATATATATTTTCTAAGATAAGACTTGAAAATATATTGTTTTGGAGTTACTAATACGAAATTACATGTATCAAATACCCCTATCATTGGGAAGGAAATACGAAAATAAATACTTGAGAAGTATTAATACAGAAATATTGCTTAAACGATTATTCCAAAATTAAATATAATTTAAGGTTAAAATAATTATTATTTTAACAAGAAAATTATAACCTGGGATAATATTAAAAGAAACGTAACTCAAAAACGTAAACACTAAGGCAAGGCACGGCCCGTTCGTCTAATAGACATTAGTACGTGGTAGGTAGTAGGGTTTGCTGAAGAGATTTGGGTTACGATTCTGAAGACGCAATACTGTGAGTTCATGTCCCCCTTTTCTTTTAACTGTTTTCAGTTTTATAACTTCGGGGGTGAAATACATGTTACAATTGTTTACAAACTTTTTATACATGGTATGATTAGCTTAAGGAGGGTTACTGCTTGATCATGTGAGTGGTGGGTATAACACTTAAGGATATTAATCTTCGTCGTAGGACCGAGGGACATGAGTGATAGATCTATTTGGGTGTAGCCCCATGAGGATCAGGGTGGCCCATGTGGTGACTATGTCCACATACTAATGTCGTGGCAAATTCCGCTAGGTTTGAGTTTTCATGCACCGTTTCACACATACCATTGGCTTTGCAACCCATTGGTGATCTGTTTTTCCTTATTGCTACATACCAGGGACATTCATACATACATTCATATTTTAAAGGTTTATTCATATACAAACGCATGAACTCGCTTAACTTTTGTTGATGTTTTTAAACTACATGTATTTCAAGGAACTAAGTGGATCGGGCAGGTGTTGCATGTTTTTTTCTTCAAGCTGCATTATAAATAAATGATGTCATCCATGTCTTTAGAGTTTAGGAGATGTATCTTACTCCTGGACGAGATACATGGTTCTAAGCTCGGGTTAGTTTAAGTTATGTTGTCGAGTCTTCATGAACTCATTAAAGCATGTTATGGTTTGTAATTTGAATTCGGCGTCAACGTCTCAGACAATTTATGCTGTGTTATTTTCAAAATTAATTTATGGATGAACTTCTTATGGTTTTATCATATAGCATTGTTATGATTGAATGCTATGGTATTAAGAAGTCACACCAATAACCACGCTTCCGCAAAAGTCAGGGTGTGACATCACACCAGTACAGTGCTAGCTCAGAATAGCCAGGTGTCACATTAAACATCTTACTAACGCGTATGGATACATAACTAGCATCGGCTCCAGTATAAAAAATGAAACAAAGTGGTCATCAAGTAGGAATTTACCTATCACAACGTTAGGATCGTTCCTTGCTTCACCCGCGCCGATCACAAATGCTCTTCTTCTTGCACCATTGTCACCATTGTTATTATTCCTGTTGTTGTTCCAGCGCCTTGATTGTTGTTGTTACTGTTTTGATTTAGTTGGGGGCAATCCCTCTTGATATGCCCTTCAGCTCTGCACTGATAACATTCTCGATTGTTTCCTTGATGCTGATGTTGCTGTTGTGGCTGGTTTTGCCTTGCTGGGTATGCCTCATGCCCTAGCTTATTGCACCGTTGACAATGGCTCTTCGCACATTGCCCATGGTGGTGTCAGTTTCACTTGTTGCACTTTGGCCTATTTCCCCAATAACCGCCTAGGTTTTGGTTGGCCTGAACTTGCTGGTGGGGACCTTTGTTGCCTTCGAACTTCCTCTATTGAGCTTGAGCTTGTGTGGGGCTAGTATCTTTGCCTTGGTTACCATCCCATTTGCGCTTGTTATCACCAGAGGTCTCAGTAGTAGCACTGATTCGCTTGGGCAACTTGCTGTAATGCCCTGTTTTTTTCATACTTTTCCATATTAAGAAACCGTTGCTTGTAGTTCTATTTTTGGAAGTCTTGTGTTCTTGTAATCGTTCTTTCGTTATAATCGATGTACAATCCAAGACTTGAATCATAATGAAATTCGTATTTTCTTTATGTTTATGTTATGCACACTTCATACATGTTCATACATTCAAAAAAATTAAACATGTGACACTTTGTTCTCATTTTGTGCAAAATATGTCAAACTTGCAAACTTATGACCTATATGCTTAACTTATACAAATTCGACACTAAATCTCGACAAATATACTTGCCTATGCTTATTTTATAGTGGTTTTATGATATAAATGCATCTCGTACCCTTAAACATGTTTCTTGTGAATAAGACACCCTAAAATACACTTAAAATATCAACATATGGAAGTCTAGGGGGTAATTTGTCAAAAAATCAAACTTTCACCCAGCCCTGAGTCCCTGTGTGACAACTGTCAAAATTCCAGGTATCCGTACAACTATTAAACCAAGATTAGTGCTTAATGACTGTGCTGAATTACAACTGATCACTTGAATTGCTTTTTGATTATTGCCATATACACACATGTGCATCACATATTGCTTAAAGTCATATCATTATTTCATGAGAACTTTATTGATTCAAATGATGCACGAAACACAGTTAGCACAGTTATCAGCTAAATCAGAAATATACTGATGGAGTTCAGTACATAGACAGACAATGTGTTGAGACACAAAATGAGCTAGAAACCAAGTATTACACTAGTATAGTGTGTAGGAAAGTAAGGATCACAAAACTGCCTTCCTAGAGATAGTTTTAAGTGCCGGAAAGTGCCTAAAACTCACATAAAGTGCTGAATTCAGAAAAAATCCGCAACTTTCAGCATTTAAACCCACTAATATCATGCAGAAATATGATTAATTGGTCCTGAATGCTTTCCTAAGTGTCGGGAATCGAAACTGTCATAAAAGGGTACATAAAGCACACTAAACTGCAAAGTTTAGCACCTTAACGAACCGGTAACCAACCGAACAGCCGGACACTACCCGAAACACCAAATTTTCACTGGAAGCACTGTTTTAACATTACCAAGCTAATTATGGTCCCCCGAACATCATAACACATTATGTAACATCATACTAACTAAAACACCTAAACATGCACTTGAAATCTAACTAGATACCTTAACTTACCATCACCACCCAACTAAACACCCCCCCCCCCCATTCTCAAGGTTACATGTGGCCCCCACATGAAGATTTCATTTGATTATTTTATTAGATCATGTCTAAACCTTTTGAAGCATAATACCCACTAGTTTAAGTGTTGTTGGAAGATTGTTATTAATACCCTCAAGTCCACCATAATCTTTCATTTCACAAACATATCACACACACTCCTCTCTCCCTCTCTTTGGCTCTCGGCCGAGACCACAACCACACACACACACCATCATTCAATCATTCTCATCCAATCCAAACATATACAAGTGTGTTAGAAGGTGCACAAAGGAGCTAGGAGCTTTTGGAAGTTCAAGGACCTTCATCATTTGCTATTATCCATCTCTTTTCTCCTCTTGATCATCCCTAGCCTTGAGCTAGTGGTAAGAACCTTGATCTTGCTATTTTACATCTATTACAAGTGGTTAAAAGATGTTACATAATGATAATCTTGAAGAACATGAAGAATCACAAGAATATAACATGAACATAAGCTTGAATACATAAGAAATCTTAATGTTTATGTGTTGTAATACTTGTTAATTGTTGATTTCTTGTGAAAATGATGTTGATCATCATATGATCTTGCTAGATCATGATTAAAAACATAATCTAGCAAGATGAGATGATGAACATGGTAGAAGTTAATGGATCATCCTCATGAAAAGCATGAACTTGAAAAGAATACATTGATTTCTTGTAAAATGATGAATAAAGTAAGTTGTTAATCATGTAAATCTAGAGATTTCATGGATGATTTTTCAAGAAACCAAGTTAAAAATACAAGTTTTATTTAATCTTGGTTCTTACATAAATAAACCCCATTTTTAAAGGTTAAACAAGTGTAGAAACACTTATGTAACAAGAAAAGTTTAAGAAGAAACATTTTTGAAAAATATGATTATAAGTTGTGAAGATCCATTTTCTTTAAAAATGAAGTTTTTAAAGAATCAATCACACTTTAAAGGGTAACAAGGCTTACTAAGAACACTAGTAAGTTACTACAAATTTTTGTGAAATTTCAAGTTCATGAAGTAGTAGATTATGCTTGTTTTTGGCAAAATTGGTAAGTAAAGATCGTTTATTGTTGATGGTGGATTGATTGTGTTGATTTTACAAAAGAAAATGATATACCTTCAAGGTATGGAAACCTCCATTTTTAGTGGAAACTATGGCAAAATTTTTCTAAAAATTAAACACTTAGAAAAATATTTCCAAATAAATATTTACAAGTGTATTTAAACCATAAATTTTTGCATAAACTTTGCCATAATTTTTGTTACAAAAATTATAAATATTGGAGGTTGGTTTTTATAAATAAAAGTGACTAAATATGTATTTAGGAAATATATATTTAGAAGTCACCATGTGTGTGATTATTTGTATACTTTGTGTATTAGTTATATTATTTTAGGACATGAAATAATATAACTCATCAAAATACCAAAATTACAATCCAAAATATTACCAAAATTCCAAGGAATAAATATACACATTTTACACAAAATATTGGTGAAACCGAACTAAGGAATATAACTTACAAAATATTCTGGAAATATTATTCATATGTATATTTTGGAAAATAATATTTTGGACACCAAAGGAAACAAAAATATGATTTTTACAATTATTACAAATTTATGTCATATTTTTGCCAAGAGGAAAATATATTATTTTGGGTGAATAAAAATATATATATTTTTCTTGGAATTATTAGAAGATGTATTATTTTTGAGAGAAAATATATATTTCTTAAACAAACATGAAATACAATATTTTTGGGGAAAGACATATTTTCTCAAATAAATATGAAATATATCATTTTTTGATGAAAGACGAGTTTATATATATTTTCTAAGTTAGACTTGAAAATATATTGTTTTTGGAACTTATATGAAAATACAAATATTTTTGCCCAAGGGAAAAATTATAAATAATTTTTCTAAGTAGTATTTCTTAAAATATATATATTTTTTTGGGAATATATATTGGTGAACTTTTATTAAAGATAATATTCTGGAAAAATTAATACGAAATTAAGTATAAGAATACTTAATGAATACAATTTCTCATACGTTATACACTCCAGAATACGACTCCACATACATGGCAAAAATATATAAGTATACGGATACAAATACAAATACCCCATCCTTGGGAAGGAAATACATGTATAAATACTTGAGAAGTATCAAGTTAAAATATATTATTTTAACTATTATTCCAAAAATTTAATAAACATAATTTAAGTTAAAATATTTAATATTTTAACAAATAATTATAACTTGGAATAATATCGAAGACACGAAGAAACGTAACTCAAAGACACTAATTAATACTAAGTCAAGGCACGACCCGCTCGTGTAATAGACATTAGTACGATTGTAGGTAGTCGTGTACGCCAGGCGAAGCTTGAGTTACTGTGATACGAAGACGCAAGACTATGAGTTCATGACCCCCTTTTCTTTTAACTGATTTCGGTTTTATCATATAGTTGTTGTTATGATTGAATGCAATGATATTAAGCAAGTCACACATAATCACGCTTCCGCAAAAGTCAGGGTGTGACAGTTTGGTATCAGAGATTCGATTGTAGCGAACTAGGATTCCTTCTCGAGTCTAGACTACAATCATTAGGGTTCTCACGAAAATGTTTTCACAACATGTTTTCATTGCATACACGAAACGCCCAGATCAAGGGAAACAAACATTTTTACAAACAAAAAGACACGAAACACATTTCAAGGTTTATGTTTGTGGTTCAGTCTAAGAGACTGGGTGGTTCAGTCTGAGAGACTGGGTGGTTTAGTCTGAGAGACTGGGTGGTTCAGTCTGAGAGACTGGGTAGTTTAGTCTGGGAGACTAGGTGGTTTAGTCTGGGAGACTAAGTGGTTTAGTCTGGGAGACTAGGTGGTCTAGTCTGGGAGGCTAGGAAGGATAGAAAGGGTTCGTGAGGAATCACGAGGATACATGATTTTATGATACATTAACTTTGTCTGTATAACTAAATGATAGTAGTTAATATATGTGCATATGTGGTGATTGTTATGTTATAGATACCATGTCGTCATCTGATAGCAGATTGTCCGATGACCATGATCCCATGGCAGTAGTTTCTGACGATGAGATCGTCCCTGAGCCAGAGATCTTTACTTCCGATACAGAGAGCGACCCAGAGATTATGTCCGACGACGATGACGATTTTCAGCCATCTGCGCTGCCCGATTTTGAAGACGACTTACCGTTTGCTGATGGTATCCCGGACGAGGATCCTTTTGTTATTCCCATTCCTTTCCACGATCATCTTATCATCGGTCATCCCGATGGTGAGCACATTGTGGCACCGATCCTCGCTCCTGTTCCTTTAGTGGTCATTCCTCCTGAGGATTGGCCATTCGATGATCTGTTTGACGATGATTTTGATCTGTTTGTTAATGGTCCTCCCGATGATGCCCATGGCGATGGAGAGCTCAATGAGGACGTTGTTGATATTCCACTTGTGACAACCCGTAACTTCGAGTTAAAACCTTTCGTTTTGCTTTCGCAAAATAATTATATTCTTATCTTATTCGATAAATTAAATATGTCTAACATGGTATCATTTGTGTGATGAACTTGGCTTGCATACTAATAAAACTATTGACGAAAACAGTGTTCGTACAAATCATTATACAAGCGGTGATGATACGGTTCTAGAACTAGGTTGTGGATTAGTGGAACTATTATAATAATGATCGAGATAGGTGTCTTGAATTAACTAGATAATTGCTTGATTTAATCAAAAAGTGTGGGTGCTAGTCGATGATGTGGCCTACTAGTAATTGTTTGAATATTATTAATAAACGCATGATTCAATGATGATGGATGATGATGACATGAATTCCCTGAATTGATCCAATGGGAAACACCAAAATATTGGTAGTTGTTGTTTATGATTTTATTAGAATTAGAATTGGGAATTCACATGGGTCAAAAGTAGTAACAGTTTGGTTTCTCAATTGTTATGTTAAGCATGATTGGTATTTAGTTATAAAGACTTGCAAATGGACAAAATTCTAGTGGTTGATGATGAAGACTTTTGTGTCACCCAAACCAAACATTCCTTCTCGAATACATATACAGACAACACAAATACCTAATTTCCCCACTCACTACATTATTTTTATAAAAAGGGCTTTTGTACTATGCCGACAATACAATACACACACAACAAACACAGGTTTGGAGTTTTCTCTCTCACTCAATTATATGTACAGACACATACACGAAATCCATATCAAGCTACAATTTCATCCTCCACCACACATAGAAATCACAGGCACATCAGCCACACCTCTCGATCTCATCTCTCTCTCCCTCTTGTTCAGCCGGTCAAGACGATCAGAGCCGGAACCGGCGCCGATGCCGGTGGCTTTTCAGGCGAGACGCCCCTCCCCCTTCGATGACTGCGGTGGCGATGGTGAACATAGGTATCGGCCGAGCGGCACCCCCTCTCTTCGATCTTTCTGGTTTCGACAACACCCCCACATCCTTCTTCTTCTCAGCTGATGTGCAACCGGGGGACGACAACAACCACCACCACCGTCTGGTATGAATCTTGATCCTGACATGTTTAAAAGATAGAACGAAGAAAGAGAAGGACAGAAGTTCGCCGATGGCGGCGGAGCCGCGGTGGCGATTCTCGGGCCAGATTCAGCAGGTTTGATGTCCGATTCGGTTTTGGTTCACACATATCGGGTTCTTCTTTCGGGTCGAGTCGCAGGCCGGATTCATGCTCGGGTCTGAGTTGTTTCGGGTGTTTGTTTCGGTCAGTAGTGATTCTGCCCGAGTCTCGGGTTCAGAAGGAAAGCAGTGGCGTCATTCACTTACACTTGTTTCATGTTTTCTTTGGTTAGTATCTGACTTTTATTCGCGTTCTTGTGATTTCTGATTTGGTTTGTGAGCCGATTACCTGTTTGACTGAATATGTATAGGGCTCGAGATGGAATGGGTATAAACTGTTGTTGTGATATTTGTATATAATGACCCAAAAGTATAATTGTAAGTTGTTTTGTGTGCTAGATATATTGACCAGCTATGTGCATTTGTGTTTGGTCTGTCCGTGACAAATTGAACACATAAACCAATGTTAACTCTTGCTGTTGTTAATCCACTTTGTGTATAGGATTATTTCAGATAGAATATTTTAGTGTTGATCTAAAACCTGCTATTTGTGATAAAGCATTCATAAAAAAAAGTGAGCTTAAAGTGTTTCTAAAGATATCGTGACATTGATTAGTTAATATGCAAGCTTTGAATATTGTTTAGTTGGGAGACTTATAAAATATAATAAATAGAATAGGGTCCATTTATGTAACATGGCCATGAACGAAGTCATATACTATTTTAAGGAAAAGTTTACTTGCAATGTGTTTTAATTTGATATAAAAACTGTTTGAATCATTTTAATTGGTAGCACACTCTGAGTGTACAACACGTCACACACTGTACAAAAACTCAGCACGGCATGACCGCACACTTAATGTGTGCCGCACACTTCAGTGTGGGCCGCACACTTATTAAATCCAAAGTCGTTATCTTCCACTGGTTACTTGATCATACGTTTAACTATTTGGAGTATATGATAGTAATACATGCATATTTGTTATAAACTGCTACGTGTACATTACTTGGCATAAATACGTGTGACCTACGTGATTTACTTTTTATACAATCCTAATAGTTGGTAACCTTAATAGGACGAGGTTAACCAACTTAGGACAAACACTTTATCTACCGAGCAAACCAAGGTGAGTTCACACTCTTACCAAGGCATGGGATTCCCGGGGTTGGGAATGGGTTAGATGATTACTTATACTTTCAACGCTACTAGAATACGTACCACTGTCCTCAGGTTGGGAAGGACACCTATAGATACAAATAGACTAGTAACATCTGGGAAGATCCCACAAATACAACTCTTCGCACACATGCCTGGATTGGCCGCGATACATATACTAATCTTCGCACACATGCCTGGATTGGCCGCGATACATATACTAATCTTCGCACACATGCCTAGGTTGGCCGCGATACATATACGACACACTTCGCACTTGTGTTCCCTTACTTATAAAGGTCATGAGTGGCGCGTTAACCTAACTCAAGCCAGTTGGCGGCTTTGATCACTGAATAAGTTACTGCAGCACTCGCAGCTGCCCAGGCAGGAGTTATAGCCTGCCATCACAACTTACTCTAGGATCCTTAGATCCTACTTTCGTAAACCGACACTTGTGCTTAATTTTGTTCACTCTTACACACACGACAAGTCAGCACGCTCAGCCACCTGTATGCACGTTCAAAACTTTCATGGACTGTCGCCCTAGCACATTCAGTGGCACGGAAGGGGCCGTTGGACTCCTCCACTGGTTCGAGAAGCTCGAGTCGGTATTTGAGATGTGTGAATGCCCTGAGACTCGCAGGGTGAAGTACGCCACTAGTACTCTCGAAGGCACTGCGCTAACTTGGTGGAACGCTCAAGTCCAAATGCTGGGGTTGGTTGCTGCTAACGTCATCCCATTGAATGATTTTAAGGAACTGATCAAACGTGAATCCTGTAGTCGTGATGACATCCACAAGCTGGAAGTGGAGTTCTTTTACCTGAAGATGAAGGGGTCAGAGATAGAAGCGTACACGAAACGATCTAACGAACTGGCAGTGTTATGTCCAACTATGATGGATCCTCCCATCAAGCGCATTGAGTTGTACCTCAAAGGCCTAGTACCAGAGATTCAAAGTCATGTGACTGCCGCTAACCTTACTACTATTCATGATGTTACTCGTCTTGCTCATCGTCTCACAGACCAGGCAGTGGAACAGAACAAGCTGCCTAAACGTATTGGTGCTACTATTATTACTTCTGCTACTCCCAGTGACAACAAACTAAAATGAGATGGAACCTCTAGCAAGGGTTCGACTTCAGTTCAGTCCCAGGCACAGCAGCGAAGGATTGATGACTACTAGAGCCCTGGTCAGAAATCTTCTGTTAGGCAAGGGCAGGGTGGATATCGAGGAAATCACCCAAAGTGCAATAGATGCAACAGACACCACTGTGGTCACATAGTCAAGGGTTGTAACCTCGTCTTAGCTGGTCAGACTTATATTCCAGTTGTACGCGACTTTCCTCAAATGTTTCCTGAAGATTTACCTGGGCTACCGCCTCATCGCCAGGTCGAATTTCAGATCGAGCTAGCTTCTGGAACAGCACCTATAGCTCGAGCACTCTATCGCTTAGCTCCAACCAAACTGGAAGAACTGTCTAAACAATTGCAAGAACTCTTGGAAAAGGGTTTTATTCGTTCTAGTTCTTCGCCCTGGGGAGCTCCAGTATTATTTGTGAAGAAGAAAGACGGTACTTTCCGCATGTGTATAGATTACCGCGAACTGAACAAGGTGACTGTGAAGAATCGCTATCCTCTTCCACGCATCGACGACTTATTCGACCAGTTGCAAGGGTCGAGCTACTATTCAAAGATTGATTTGAGGTCAGGCTACCATCAACTGAGAGTCAGGAACGAGGACGTCTCCAAAACAGCATTCAGAACTCGCTACGGCCATTACGAGTTCCTGGTCATGCCATTCGGGTTAACAAACGCACCTGCAGTCTTCATGGATCTTATGAACAGAGTGTGCAAGCCCTACCTGGATAAGTTTGTGATTGTATTCATCGACGACATTCTGATCTACTCTAAGAATCAGGAGGAACACGAGCAGCATTTACGACTTATTTTGGAACTCCTTCGAACAGAACAGCTGTACGCCAAGTTTTTGAAATGCGACTTCTGGCTTCGTGAGGTCAACTTTCTAGGCCACGTGATAAACAAGGATGGGATTCATGTTGATCCATCCAAGATAGATTCGATCAAGAACTGGCCTGCACCTCGCACACCAACAGAAATTCTCCAATTCTTGGGTTTGGCAGGTTACTACAGAAGGTTCATTAAAGACTTCTCAAAGATTGCACAGCCGCTTACACTACTGACACAGAAAGGTGTTACTTATCGTTGGGGAAATACACAGGAATTAGCATTTCAGCACTTAAAGGATAGACTTTGTAGTGCACCTATCCTCTCATTGCCTGAAGGCACAGACGATTTTGTAGTCTACTGTGACGCATCCATCCAAGGTCTGGGATGTGTACTGATGCAAAGGGATAAAGTCATTGCTTATGCTTCACGTCAACTTAAAATTCACCAGCGGAATTACACTACACACGATTTAGAGCTCGGAGCTGTTGTTTTTGCACTCAAGATATGGAGACATTACCTGTACGGTACCAAGTGCACCATCTACACTAATCACAGGAGTCTCGAGCATATTTTCAAGCAAAAAGAGTTAAACATGCGTCAACGTCGATGGGTCGAGTTACTGAACGATTAATGAATGTGCCATCAAATACCATCCGGGCAAAGCCAATGTGGTGGCCGATGCCCTTAGTCGAAAGGATACTACACCTAGGCGTGTACGAGCGTTGCAACTCACTATTCAGTCTAGTCTTCCTTCTCAGATACGAGATGATCAGGTAGAAGCATTGAAACCAGAAAATGTCAGGGTTGAAGCCCTACGCGGTTCAAGACAACGGATGGAACAAAAGGCAGACGGTGCCTACTATGTAACAGGACGCATCTGGGTCCCACTCTATGGCAACTTACGCGGGCTTGTAATGGATGAAGCTCATAAGTCTCGCTACTCAGTACATCCTGGTTCGGATAAGATGTACCACGACTTGAAAACTACATATTGGTGACCTAGCATGAAAGCTCATATAGCAACTTACGTTAGCAAGTGTTTGACTTGCGCGAGAGTTAAAGTGGAATATCAGAAACCATCGGGCCTACTCCAACAACCAGAGATACCACAATGGAAATGGGAGCAAATTTCCATGGATTTTATTACTGGCTTACTTAGATCTCAACGTGGTAACGATACTATTTGGGTGATCGTGGACCGACTCACAAAGTCTGCACACTTCTTGGCTATCAAAGAAACAGACAAGTTCTCTACTTTAGCAGACATTTACTTGAAAGAAGTGGTTTCGAGGCACGGTGTGCCCATCTCTATTATTTCCGATCATGATGCACGTTTCACTTCAGAACTTTGGCAAGCGATGCACAAATCTTTCGGCTCACGGTTAGACATGAGCATAGCTTATCACCCTCAGACGGATGGTCAGTCTGAACGTACCATCCAGATTCTTGAAGACATGCTTAGGGCATGTGTGATTGACTTTGGCAATGGTTGGGAAAAACATCTGCCACTAGTGGAATTCTCGTATAATATCGGTTACCACGCCAGCATTAGGGCAGCTCCATTTGAGGCATTGTACGGGTGTAAATGCCGATCACCCCCTTTGTTGGGCAGAGGTGGGGGATAGTCAGATCACAGGCCCAGAGTTTGTGATAGACACAACAGAAATGATTGCTCAAATACGACAACGCATGGCGGCAGCTCGAGACCGTCAGAAAGCTTACGCTGATAAGGGTAGGAAACCACTTGAGTTCCAAGTTGGGGATCGAGTGCTACTAAAAGTCTCACCCTGGAAGGGTGTGGTTCGTTTTGGCAAAAGGGACAAACTCAATCTGCGTTACGTCAGACCATTTGAAATCATAGAGAAAATAGGCAAAGTGGCCTACAAACTAAACTTGCCCGCAGAACTCAGTGCAGTTCACAACGTTTTTCACGTGTCGAATCTGAAGAAGTGCCTGTCAGATGAGACCTTCATAGTTCCTTTGAAGGAGCTCAATATCGACGATCAGTTGCGATTCGTCGAGGAACCAGTTGAAATCACGGACCGGGATGTTAAGGTCCTCAAGCACACTAGAATACCTCTTATTCGAGTTCGTTGGAACTTCCGTCGTGGCCCAGAGTTTACTTGGGAACGAGAAGATCAAATGAAACTCAAATATCCCCAGTTGTTCGAAAACAGTACAACCAATACTGAGGCTGAAGCTACTACAGAATTTCGGGACGAAATTCCAAATCAACGGGGGGATGATGTGACACCCCAGGAAAACCAGGAAACAACACAACACAACTAGCTTCCTCAGTAACCACGTGCTAAATTTCGGGACGAAATTTCTTTCACGTTGGGGATAATGTGACAACCCGTAACTTCGAGTTAAAACCTTTCGTTTTGCTTTCGCAAAATAATTATATTCTTATCTTATTCGATAAATTAAATATGTCTAACATGGTATCATTTGTGTGATGAACTTGGCTTGCATACTAATAAAACTATTGACGAAAACAGTGTTCGTACAAATCATTATACAAGCGGTGATGATACGGTTCTAGAACTAGGTTGTGGATTAGTGGAACTATTATAATAATGATCGAGATAGGTGTCTTGAATTAACTAGATAATTGCTTGATTTAATCAAAAAGTGTGGGTGCTAGTCGATGATGTGGCCTACTAGTAATTGTTTGAATATTATTAATAAACGCATGATTCAATGATGATGGATGATGATGACATGAATTCCCTAAATTGATCCAATGGGAAACACCAAAATATTGGTAGTTGTTGTTTATGATTTTATTAGAATTAGAATTGGGAATTCACATGGGTCAAAAGTAGTAACAGTTTGGTTTCTCAATTGTTATGTTAAGCATGATTGGTATTTAGTTATAAAGACTTGCAAATGGACAAAATTCTAGTGGTTGATGATGAAGACTTTTGTGTCACCCAAACCAAACATTCCTTCTCGAATACATATACAGACAACACAAATACCTAATTTCCCCACTCACTACATTATTTTTATAAAAAGGGCTTTTGTACTATGCCGACAATACAATACACACACAACAAACACAGGTTTGGAGTTTTCTCTCTCACTCAATTATATGTACAGACACATACACGAAATCTATATCAAGCTACAATTTCATCCTCCACCACACATAGAAATCACAGGCACATCAGCCACACCTCTCGATCTCATCTCTCTCTCCCTCTTGTTCAGCCGGTCAAGACGATCAGAGCCGGAACCGGCGCCGATGCCGGTGGCTTTTCAGGCGAGACGCCCCTCCCCCTTCGATGACTGCGGTGGCGATGGTGAACATAGGTATCGGCCGAGCGGCACCCCCTCTCTTCGATCTTTCTGGTTTCGACAACACCCCCACATCCTTCTTCTTCTCAGCTGATGTGCAACCGGGGGACGACAACAACCACCACCACCGTCTGGTATGAATCTTGATCCTGACATGTTTAAAAGATAGAACGAAGAAAGAGAAGGACAGAAGTTCGCCGATGGCGGCGGAGCCGCGGTGGCGATTCTCGGGCCAGATTCAGCAGGTTTGATGTCCGATTCGGTTTTGGTTCACACATATCGGGTTCTTCTTTCGGGTCGAGTCGCAGGCCGGATTCATGCTCGGGTCTGAGTTGTTTCGGGTGTTTGTTTCGGTCAGTAGTGATTCTGCCCGAGTCTCGGGTTCAGAAGGAAAGCAGTGGCGTCATTCACTTACACTTGTTTCATGTTTTCTTTGGTTAGTATCTGACTTTTATTCGCGTTCATGTGATTTCTGATTTGGTTTGTGAGCCGATTACCTGTTTGACTGAATATGTATAGGGCTCGAGATGGAATGGGTATAAACTGTTGTTGTGATATTTGTATATAATGACCCAAAAGTATAATTGTAAGTTGTTTTGTGTGCTAGATATATTGACCAGCTATGTGCATTTGTGTTTGGTCTGTCCGTGACAAATTGAACACATAAACCAATGTTAACTCTTGCTGTTGTTAATCCACTTTGTGTATAGGATTATTTCAGATAGAATATTTTAGTGTTGATCTAAAACCTGCTATTTGTGATAAAGCATTCATAAAAAAAAAAGTGAGCTTAAAGTGTTTCTAAAGATATCGTGACATTGATTAGTTAATATGCAAGCTTTGAATATTGTTTAGTTGGGAGACTTATAAAATATAATAAATAGAATAGGGTCCATTTATGTAACATGGCCATGAACGAAGTCATATACTATTTTAAGGAAAAGTTTACTTGCAATGTGTTTTAATTTGATATAAAAACTGTTTGAATCATTTTAATTGGTAGCACACTCTGAGTGTACAACACGTCACACACTGTACAAAAACTCAGCACGGCATGACCGCACACTTAATGTGTGCCGCACACTTCAGTGTGGGCCGCACACTTATTAAATCCAAAGTCGTTATCTTCCACTGGTTACTTGATCATACGTTTAACTATTTGGAGTATATGATAGTAATACATGCATATTTGTTATAAACTGCTACGTGTACATTACTTGGCATAAATACGTGTGACCTACGTGATTTACTTTTTATACAATCCTAATAGTTGGTAACCTTAATAGGACGAGGTTAACCAACTTAGGACAAACACTTTATCTACCGAGCAAACCAAGGTGAGTTCACACTCTTACCAAGGCATGGGATTCCCGGGGTTGGGAATGGGTTAGATGATTACTTATACTTTCAACGCTACTAGAATACGTACCACTGTCCTCAGGTTGGGAAGGACACCTATAGATACAAATAGACTAGTAACATCTGGGAAGATCCCACAAATACAACTCTTCGCACACATGCCTGGATTGGCCGCGATACATATACTAATCTTCGCACACATGCCTGGATTGGCCGCGATACATATACTAATCTTCGCACACATGCCTGGGTTGGCCGCGATACATATACTAACCTTCGCACACATGCCTGGAGGGCCGCGATACAAATGTAACTAGTCTATAATACATGGGACACCCCCACTAATCTTCGCAAACATGCCGGGAAGGCCGCGATACAAATAAATACAATACATTGGGTACTAAACAAACATACGGATTACGAAACGAATACTATAACTAAACAACCAACTGTGAACTCGCTCAACTTTGTTGTTGACTCGTTGTTACATGCCTTGCAGGGTCGTTAGGTACTCTTGGAGCTTGCACAGGGAGGCGCGGTCGTTGTGGACATGGATCGTGGATGCCATGTTAAACTTTTAAGACATTACAAACTTATTACTCAAGTTGGGTTTTACATTTATGCTTCCGCTAAACATTGATACTATATTTATGTTTTGAACACCTTTCATATTGTTTGGTTGAATTACACTTGCTATTTACGTTGTTCAATATGATTGGTGGCTTGATAGATGGTCAGTCACGCCTCCAAGCGGTGATACTCCGCGTGTGGATTTTGGGGGTGTGACACCACTTCTTGGGATCCCCGTTATTGAGATTTCCTCTGACTCTAGCTTACACTCTTTCTCAGATTCCTTCGAGTCTGTGACATCTTCCGTCTTGCAGGCAGTTGGTTTGCGACGTTGCACCACTGATACTGGCGATGATACAGCCATGTCAGCTGCACCATCCCCTCCACATGACTTTGAGCCTGGACTTGAGCCCGATTATGTCCCTGTTGATCAGCCTGTTGATGCGCCCACTGATCCTGAGCCTTTACCTGATCATGACCCTATTCCTTTTGGCTTACCTGACATTGCACCTCTCATACCAGATCCAGTTCCTGCACCCGCTGACCCTCCTGTTATTGAGCCAGTCACTCCTCCACTTGCACCTGCACCCGCTGATGTTGCTCCTTTTCACCTAGTGGAGTCTGATGTACACCGTGTTGATCTACCCATTGTTTTCTTGCAGGATATACCCGCACCCCGTCCAAGCGAAGGCACATGTAGCCAGCAGCCTAGCCATGATCCTCATGTTTCAGCAGCATTTCCCCATATACCTCAGTCTGCACCTTTTGCTCATTTTACTTCTTCACCACTTGATGAGCCACTCAGATGGTTCCCACCGTACACCATGCCGATTTCTGATCCCTACCATCTGTGACATTTGTGATTTGTAATCATTGTAAACAGTTCAGTTCCTAGACTTTTAGATATTGTCAATTTTAGTCCCTGAACTATGTTGTCATTAATAATTTTGGTACTTGATGAATTTTATGCCATATACTAAATACTTGGAATGCCTAATCCTAGATACTTGGAATTTCTAAACCTAAATACTTGGAATGTCTAATTCTAGATACTTGGAATGCCTAATTCTAGATACTTGGGATGTCTAAACCTAAATACTTAGAATGTCTAATTCTAGAAACTTGAAATGTCTAATTCTTGATACTTTGGTGCTTGACTCTTGAGGCTCGTGAAACTTGAGACTTGGTTGAACGAGGGATTGGAGTCTTGTCACTGGCAGAAACTATGAAGCTTTTAAAACTTTTGTGCTATTACTATAATCTAGTTATACTATTACCCCATGCTACACAACACTTAATCTAACGCACAAATCGAATCAAAGATGGTGAAACGGAAAAGATAGGATTGACCGAGTGGCAATCCGATTGGATGACCATCCGATCCGAGTGCACACCGCCTTCATTCCTTCTCACATTATAAATAGGCCTGTCACATCACCATTCTCACTGATGTGACAGCCTCACTCAACCAGACGCACGCACTCCTCTTTTCTTCCATTTCTCGACGATTTCGGTATGTTTTACACTAGATTCATATACAACTTTAATCTACCCGTCATTCTCTACAAGATTCTCTCTTGAAATCTCACTTTTGACCATGAAATCTCTAGGATTTGAGCTCTTGAAGGTGATGTCATCATGGCGGTTTGTATCAAGCTGTTGTGTGATGTCATCCTATTCAAGATATAGCTCAGATCTAAGGAATTTCATGTGTTTTACACTAAATCTATGCTAGATCTAAACTTTTCAAGCTAAAACCTATGTTTATCTTCATCTTTTTCTTAAACTTTTACTAAAACGGTGAGATCCGGATCTAAACGGACTGTAGACTTGATTATTAGTCTGGAGTCGGTTTGGAGAAGGATTATTGCAGGAGAAGACGACTAGAGTGCGGATTCTGACATAAGCACCGTCACGAACAGACGATTGGACGGACTGGGGTGATTCCCATCCAATCAGATCGGCTGTACATTGATGAGTTTACCAGTGTCTCAATGCGTACCAAGTTTTCGTTGTTTAAACAGAAACTTGGAGTTTTTACAAGTTTAGGAACGGGACAAGGTTAACCCGATCGAGTGGCAACTCGATCGGATAGCCATCCGATCGAACTGCCATCCGATCAGGTGACCCTTGCCCCTTAACGTTAAACACTTTGAAACTTGAAATCATGATCGAGTGGCAACTCGATCGGATAGCCATCCGATCGAACTGCCAACCGATCAGGTAACCCTTGCCCCTTAACTTTAAACACTTGAAACTTGAAATCATGATCGTCGAACGACAACTCGATCGGATAGCCATCCGATCGAACTGCCATCTGATCGAGGCAGCATTGGACTTTTGGAACTTTTCAACACTTAGAACTCTGAAAGATCGTATAGCCATCCGATTGGATGTCCATCCATTCCCTCATACACTTGCCATCCCAATCGAATGGCAGTCCGATCGGATAGCCATCCGATCGAACAGCCATCTGATCGGATAGCCATCCGATCGAACAGCCATCCGATCGAGATGACTGATCCGACACTTTGTGCAATCTTGTTGTTTTGTCCGACACTTATCCGTTGTAATCTAATCAGGCTAAACCTAAAGAGCTCCCTTTAATCCAATAACAGTTAATCTGTTAAGCAATCACTGTGAGTATACTCGATCCCTTTTTGTTTTAAACTTTGGGATGTAACATGTATTCTATTAAACTATGATACTTGAGACTTTTGCAAACTAAACTCTATCCTATGTGTATGTGAAACTTGTGATTCTTGTATTCTATTTGTGCTATGTGGACGTTTAATCCAGGGTGTGTAGTTCCGCCTTAACAATAGTAGAGCTATAGGAGATGCACCTCCCCATTATTCTTGGGGGTATTGTTAGGAGGATTCTAGTTTTCCTTGAGACTTTGGAAAACAACAAAGCATCGGGATACATGGGCTATCAATTGTTGGACTGCGAACACTAGCATGGCTGAAACTATTTTATCATTTACATGATGCATATGAGTTGTTTTTTTAACTATTATGCTATTACTCAAACTTGTATACTCGCCGGTACATTTTGTACTGACTATATTTTAATACATGTTGCAGGCTGATAGGATGTTGAATCATGGAAATCAAGCTAGGGCTGATGCTTAGAAACCCACCTAGTTTTAATCTAGACTTTGAACAATGATTAATGGTTGTATTTTGAATCTTTTGTTGGTGATATGGTTTTAGACAAACTTATGCATGAAACTTGTTTAATCTATATTGAAATTACTATTGTTATGGAATCTCGTGAGCAATCTGAACGCTTAGTGCTCGCACCCCAATGTTTCCGCCATCGGTTGGGGTGTGACAGATTGGCATCAGAGCCATAACTATAGGGAATTAGGATAAGTAGGAATACTTGCCCTAGTCTATAGTTCTAGGAATCTTGATTCTTATCTGTTGTTTAAGACTTATGCATTCTACCGCATCTGCTTCCTAGCAGCACATTTTCCTGCTAAACTTACATGCCTTTCCTAAGGCTGACACAATATACACTTGATGCTTCGAAATCACTGTTAACCAGTGTTTGTATTTTGCATGAGGTTTGCCCTCAAGTCAGGAGTGACATCCGAACCTTGATGGAAAACCTCCATACTATTCTAGTAGGTCTTGTCTGCGGATAAGTACCAACGCTATTAGGGTACGATGTTGTCAAGTTAGAAGTGAAACTCATATCTTGATAACTAGTCCCACTCCTTGATGTTTTATTTATGTCTCGCCAAAGTCTCGAAATTTCCATTCAATTGGGTACGTGAAATGATTAAAAGGACGAATATTGTAGGCCTAACATCGATGACGTATTTGTCCAAGTAAGTCAAGACACGTTACCCCAATTCGAAAGGGGTTCAAATCACTCTGGTTAGTCACCGTTCCTCTACCCGGAACACTCTATGTTTTATAAGCCTATCTTTTTATGTTATCTCGACTTTTACATGAGGTTTTAAACTTGATTCTTCGTATATCTTGATTCTTCGTTTATTTTGAGACTCTTTACAAAAATCGCACGTGCGTCCGCAAGCTAAAACATTAACTCTAATCTCAGGATCAACTAAATTTATGAAGCTTTAATCTATCATGATAATCTATGTGGGGAATCTTGGTCGACTATGACACTATGTGAAACTATCTGATGAATCTATGTATTGTTGTGGTTGTAAGGCACTAAATGTAACATGGCATGGAAACACGAGGGAGAAGTGACGTGTCTGAAGCATGGTGGATACGCCGCTGGTACTTCCTATATATAAGTGTTTCGGATATGTTACCAACTTTCGTACTAAGTGCCATGCGAAACTTAGTGTTCCGCAGACCGGTGATGAGATGGTTGAAATCTAAAGCTAAGGGAAACTACTTGTGTAATCTATGAGTAATCTATGTGTACGCTAGCGTAATCTATGTATGTGTGGTTTTGAGAAACAAAATACGAAACGTAGCCTAGCGCCAAAGACGAGGCAGACGTGGCATGTCCGAAGCACGGTGGATACGCCGCTGGTACTTCCTATATATAAGTGTTTCTGGCATGTTACCAAACCTTCGTACCACGGGCTAAGTGAAGTTCGTAGTTTTGTAGGCTCGGGTTGAAGTTGTGAAATCTATTTGGGTTAATCTATGTTGTTGAAACTATTTGGTCAATCTATGTGGAGATCTTGTGATGAATTCTAATGTTGTGGTTAACGAAGCATGACACCGATGACGAGACGAACGTGGCATGATTGAAGCATGGTGGATACGCCGCTGGTACTTCCTATATATAAGTGCTTCCGTCATGTTGCTGAACTTTCGTAGCACGTGCCATGCGGGATTTCGTTGTTTGTGGATTGTTAACACTAATCTATTGAAATCTATGGAAAACTATGAAATCTATTGAAGTCTATTGAATCTATTAAAGCCTATTGAAGTCAATTGAAGTCTATTGAAGTCTATTGGTTCTATTTAAGACTATTTGAAACCTATCGTAATCTATTGAAATCTAAGTGACTCTATGATAATGATGATGAGTGTGTTTTGCGACACGTAACATGACACTGAGTACGAGGTCGAAGCGATTATGCCCGAAGCGTGGTGGATACGCTGCTGGTACTTCCTATATATAAGCGTTTGTAGGTCCCCTTGATGTGTATGGATCTTCACAGAATTCTCTTTCCAATCAAGAGTGCGGAATCCTCTTGATCAGAATATAGCAGAATGAGTAGAAACAGAAATCGCAATTCACTTTCAAACTGGGTTTCTATTGATTATCCAAACAAACGTTTTACAATCAATCAAACCCTAACCACACAATTTCGTCCAAGCCTAAGTACTCTCATGAAATTGCTCTCAAACAATGTTCTGGCTGATTAACCTAAACCCTAAAGCCTAACCTTGTTTATATAACACAAGGTTGCAACATTAGGCTGGGATTGCTACATGGGCTAGGCCCAAATCGTCCCCCATAACCCAATGTGGGTTTTGTTTAGCCCAAACTCTATTAACTCACTAATACAAAGCTAAACCCGCTAACTGTTTATTGTTTATCTAATTACAAGATATCCAAAGACCAAATCTAAGCTGTTGTCACAAACATGCACCAACAAACTCCCCCTTGACAATAGCTTCATAAAATAACTTTGTCTTCAGTCATCTTGCAATCTTCATGTAATCTTGCACTGTCTTTGATCTTTGGATAGCTTCAGCTTCAACAGCTTCTGTCAGCAACAGACTCCCCCTAAGCTGATGCTTCCAATCACCAAATCTTCAAAACTTTAGCGTTTGAGTAAACTCCAGTTCAGCATTTGAATAGCAATCTTCAAACTCTTCAACTTTGTCTGCAATATAGAAAGGAGGTTCTACCATGCATCCAATCAAACTCTCATCTTCACAACAACTTCTCAGCAACATACTGCTTCAATCTGTATACTATAAAACAAACATCTCGAGAAACCATAAGAATTTTTCAACAAAGTTAAATAAATTATTATTTTTCAAGAGATAGTTAAACTGTATCACAGATTAAGCCTTTTCAATTTATCACCAACACGCAAAACTTTTAATCACACACCCTATAACCCGCAAGATTTAAAATTTTGAACTCACTTTCTAACACCGTCTCCCCCTATCAGTAACAATTCCTCCAAGAATAACAGTTTTCCGTACGTTAAGAATTTTAAACAGAAAAAGACACCATTTTTGTATTTTTTTGTATTTTCTGAAAGCAAGTAAATAACAAAAGCAATAAACACTCTATTTTTGTGAGAATCACTGGCAAGAAGATCATATCAACAAAATAAAACTGTTTCCACACTATTAGATAATTCTTTATTTAATTTTTCGTGAAAAGCAGTCCAAGACGATTACCAGTATGATTGTCCACTTAAACAAAATGCATGAACATTTCAAGTACCATTACCGTATGATACGTTAAGGTAATTTTAATTACTGATATACTAGTGTGTCCCACTTCAGGATATATCCCCGCGATCAAGGTATGCACAAAGATTCATCGTAGTAGGTGAGTATACTGATGTCATCCTTTAAGATATCCTGACAATGTCTAGGTCTGCATATAATCTGTTTTATCATGTTTTGATCGCTTAACAATGAACACCCAAATAAATACTAATCAAATCCTGGAAATATAAACAACACACTCTATCATGTAAGTATCTTCCCTACCACATATTTCACAAGTCCAATCCAGATTTCTGAAATCTTAACTGGGAATAGGTTGAGAAGAGAACATAATAGATCTTTAGCAGAGATGGTATAATATACAGATCAAATGAGTTTTTCTCAGTTTGATATAGGTTTCTTGGGTTTCATTTGGGCACTTGAGGGCCTCTTTCGGGTGTATTAGATCTATAGCGCGACAACGTACAGCTAGGTCAGCATGTATCTGGATGCAGCAGAAGCTGTCGTTGCCTAGCACCTCCAGGTCAGCATATATTTGGATGCAGCAGAGGAGGTACACGACTTTTTTCAGAGAAGATTTCAGAATCAGATCAAAATTGTGTGTATCGGGACAACATACAGACATTCAAATAGAAATGAGCTAATTCCAAGTGACTTTCTTTCCTGGGGTCATGTACAATTTTAGTTCTGAACAGAAGGACAGCCAAGATATCCCCAGATGAAATAACAGTATAAAGACCAAAAACTTCAGATTTTGGCAATCTATCAACGCAAGATTTAAGGTCATTAAACCATACACCACTAATGTGTTCCCCACTCATACACAGTTCATTTAGGTTTATATCACATTGGTAAGTTGATTATTTCATGCTTTTTGCCTACTGGTACATCATATGATGAAGCTGCTATCACACTTAAGCAATTTAATTCAGTTTCAGTGTGACAGTCTAACTTGCTGATGTACTATCATTTCTCCTTTTTCACACAGTGATAACACATTTTTTATTTTCTATTTTTTTTATGTTTTTGATTTTTCAATGTTTTTGTATTTTTGATTTTTTTAAGAAAAGCAGTAAACTATTTACAAAATTCTTATGAAAAACCAGTTATTCAGGATTCCTCATCCCGTTGAATTCGACTAAATGTTCAAAGCGAGCCATGTCAAAAGCTTTAGTATAAAGATCTGCTAGGTTATCTAGTGTGTCGACTCAACACTTTGAACTTCAATTTAAATCATTCAACATATTTATATCAACAATCTCACATCCCCCTTCATGTGCCTAGAGCAGCCACTATCAACATAAGTTGATAATCCTCCTTAGCAGCTCCTGCACACACCAACTAAGAAATTAGTTAGATTGGGGGACCCAAGCCTTAATGGTCTTGGGTCGTCCAAATTCACCAACTATTTGAACATCCATCCAATATCCATTACTCCTAACTGGAGTCTTGGATCTTAGACCTGTTGATGGAATTTGATTTTGATTTCCATAAGGTCTATGGTCCTGAGGGTTCCTATACGTATTTGGACTATTTGACCTTTGGAAATTTTGATTTTGATATCTTGAATTTTGATTCCAGGAAGCATTATAGTTGTAATTTCTAAAGCCATTGTTATAAAAAGTTCGACCACCATTATTTTGGTATCTATTTTGATATTGACCTTGACTTCTGAAATTACTTGTATTTCCATTAAAATTGTTCATTCTAGGTGAACTGCTTCTAGGTCTGTCAAATCTGCCTGGTGGAGATCTAGGCTGAAATCTTTGTTGATTTCTTTGAAAACGAGGAACTTGTGGAGTTCCTTTTTCAGCCTTATCTACACCAACAGCAACATTTTCTCGTTGCTTAGGAGCAACTTTCTCCTCATTATCACCACTATTCTCTGGTAATTTTCCTCTCTGTTTTTTCACTAAGTTGTGCTTCACTCTTTTTGTTAGGACAGCAGCTAGCAACATGTCCTTTGATGTGACACTTGAAGCACGATCTCCTTTTCAAAGACTTCTTAGCTGGAGTCTCTGAGGTAGATCCCTTATCAGATGGTGATGATCCCTTGGATGAACCTTGTTTAGTTTGCTTGATTTCAGATTTTTCTATGCTCTTATTTTTTGCAAACTCTACATTCGATTCATTTTCAATAACAACAGTTTCGTTTTTCATATCACTACCTTGAACAAAATTAATCTTTTTAACAAAAGCTTGATTTTTATTCTTAGGCGGTGAATTTTTCTTTTTCAAAGGTTCCCTGTTATTGTTTTCCTTAGCCTCATCACTCTCAGATCCATCACCTTGACTTGATGTGGATGCGAAACTACTAGGTGCAGATGCCATAAAGTTTGCTAGCTCATCTTCACTAGGCAGGAATGAATAGTCATGACTAAGAGGAGGTGGAACTTCATTAAAGCCCTGGAAGCCCACACTGGTCTTGTCATTACTCTTCTTTAACCCACCCATCATATGTTTCATTACAAAAGACGAATCTCTGAATTGACTTAATTTCTTTTCAAGTTCAACAATTTTGAGTTGTGCATCTGACAACTCATTGCATTTTTCAGAAATTTCTTTTGTTTTCTCAGCCATCATGTCATGAGCTAAGTCTATGACTTGAAGTTTTTCATTTAGTTTGCAAGTTAAAGCTTCAATTTCAGCTTCATAACCTTTTATCTTCTTCAAGTATGACGATTCATTTCTTTTAGCAAAAAAGTTTGATTCTTTAATGTTAGACATCTCACTTACCAAACTTTGGTTTTGTGTTGACAACCTGTCAACCTCACCCTGTAGTTCACGACATCTCAAACATACAGAATTAGATTGTACCTCTTCCTTATGAACTTATGTATTCTCATCAGCAATGACCTGTTCAGCTTCACTCATTTTCTCTACTTCAGCATCCACTTTTGCTTCAGCATTTTTCACTTCAGATTCAGCATCACTCATAGTAGTTTCAGCCTCATCAACTGGCACTATCTCTGCCATGAATGCCTGAGTGACACTCTCATTTCCCTGATATCGCTTTTGTAATGCATCCCACATATCCTTTGAATTAGTGTACTTTGTGAAGGTATGCTTGATGCTATCAGGTAAGGACATCTTTATCGCAGCCAAGGCTCTCTTTTCAGCCTCATACATCTTTTTATCATCCTCTTTCATGTTCACATAGTCTGTTCTACGTGGTCTACCCTCATAATCATGTGTAGGGTTTATGTACCCATCTTCAATACATATCCACATACGTGCATCCTGAGATTCAATGAAGGATTTGAAGCTGTCCTTCCATGTAAGATAATTCTCCACCTTCATCATCTTAGGTGCATTCAATTTTGTCATGTTCGACATTTTAAGCGTTGCAGACTGAGAAAACCGTACAAAATATCTCCGAAAATAGTGGTTACCAAATTACACCTTTAGAATCGTCTCGAAAAGAAAAATCCAATTATATATAATGTCGAAAACCGGAATCGGGTTTTTCCAGAGTTTTTTTTTTTTTTACCCTAAAAAATCCAAGGAATTCAACGGTCCAAACGGTTCTGTCTAACGGGCTACGGATCAATTTCTATTTGCAAAACACTGAAATTTTATCGACGCTTGCCAACAAAAATTCCACCCTGTTAAATTCGCTGGTCTAAGTTAATTTCGCTGGTTATGATGTTAATTTCGCTGGACTATTATGCTGTTAATTTCGCAGATCAATTTCGCTGGTTATATTCGCTGTCTCAATTTCGCGATTACGACGACCTGTAAACTCGCCGAAAACCGTAATAATTTCGCTGTGGAAAATTATACGGTTACCAAAGTCGCCTTTGGATTTTAGGTTCACCGGGACAAACAATTTCGCTGATCAGTCTGCGAATTTGGTAAAATCGCCTATAGTCAAATTCGCTGGTCCAGTAACTTTGGAAACTTAATCTTTTTGAAACTTTGCTGATTTTCCAGATTCTCCTAACACAAATCTGCAAAATCGAACCACCAAATCAGCCAACAAATGACACAAATTTGATGAACAAACCAAGAACAGTCTCCGAATTTCAGCCAAAATTCTCGTCAAAATCCAACAGAAATCGTCCCGAAAACCTGCAAATCAGCAAAACTCAACAAACAAACTGATCAAACACAAACAAATTCGCTGAAAATTATCAAAACTCAAGAAACTTCGAAACCCTAATTTCAGGTTTAAAAAAATTTCAAAAATTTTAAACCCTTCCACCCGAAATCTGCAGATCACAATTCTGAACCGAGCCTTCAAGAGCCTAATGCTCTGATACCAATTGTAGGTCCCCTTGATGTGTATGGATCTTCACAGAATTGTCTTTCCAATCAAGAGTGCGGAATCCTCTTGATCAGAATATAGCAGAATGAGTAGAAACAGAAATCGCAATTCACTTTCAAACTGGGTTTCTATTGATTATCCAAACAAACGTTTTACAATCAATCAAACCCTAACCACACAATTTCGTCCAAGCCTAAGTACTCTCACGAAATTTCTCTCAAACAATGTTCTGGCTGATTAACCTAAACCCTAAAGCCCAACCTTGTGTTATATAAACAAGGTTAGGCTTTAGGGTTTGGGTTGGTCATCCAAAACAGTTTGTGTGAGAATTTCGTGAGAGTGCTTAGGGTTTGATTGATTGTAATTCTTGTAATCGATAATCAATAGAAACCCAGTTTAAAAGTGATTTGTTGTTTCTGTTCTTCTACTTGTTTCTGTGATATTCTGATCAAGAGGATTCCGCACTCTTGATTGGAAAGACAATTCTGTGAAAGATCCATACACATCAAGGGGACCTACAACGTTTTTGACATGTTGCCAAACTTCGTACAACGTGCCATGCGAAGGCCGTGGGTTGCGGTATCTATGTGAATCTTGAGTCTTAGTCTATCGTATGTGAATCTATATTAATCTAGACTTATATGATCCTCTTGTTGGATCTTTAGGATGTCTTATCGAAAGCTCTTCGACACTCTCAAGAGATCCAGGGAAAAGTCTCAGAAAAAGATGATGTCCTTCATAGCCGACCGGATCGCTCGTGTCATGCCAAAGATCGTCTCTGAGATCCAAGGATCGAACACTTCGCCCTCTTCTGTTGACTCTAAGACGGAGAAAGAAAAGTCTACCAAGTTTAGCTATAAGCATTTTGTCTCTTGCAACCCTAAGTCTTTCACGGGCAGTGATGGGGTGACTGTTATGCTCGAGTGGTTTGACAGCATCGAGGTCACCTTCATTAACAGCGAGTGCCCAGAACAACTAAAGACTAGGAGTGCAACGGGAATGTTTCAAGGCAGAGCGTTAGAGTGGTGGACAAATGAGAGAAACATCCGATCGAATGAAGAAGCCTATGTTCTTCCATTGGCTGAGATGCGAGAATTAATGATGCTTGAATTATGCCCTCCTCATGAACAACTAAAACTTGAAGAAGAGTTCTGGCACTTGAAGCAGATTGGTGATGATAATCTGGCTTATACTACCCGTTTCAAGCAGCTCAGCTTGGTTGTTCCCCACTTGGTTTCTACCCCTAAACGCATGATAACCAAGTACATCAATGGTTTACCTCCTGCTATGCGTGATTCTATTGAAGCAGCTCAACTTGGAAATATTGAGGAAGTCTAGCGTTTTGCAGCTAGTCTCAACAACAACCGCGTTCATGATAAGCAGTTTGCTAATCCTGCCTCCTCCAAGTCTGGACATCAAGTTACCCGGCAGCCAAGTGGCGGCAAGAATAAGAGACAAAAGTCACAGGGTTCAGGATGCAATGCTATTGTTCCTGCTATGAATCCTGCTGCTAAGCCTGCTTCTGCTGCTACTGTTCAGAACCCTGCTGCACCTGAAGTCAAGAAGCAGTATACTGGGTCTTACCCCAAGTGTACCACTTGTAACTTTCATCATCCTGTAGCTTTTGCATGTCGTTTGTGCACCAACTACAATTCCTATGGTCACATGACTCCTTACTGTCATCAAGCTAATCCTGCTCAACCAGCTCAGCAAGCCCCAGCTCAGGCAGCCTAACCCGCTCTTCCAGCTCCTCCGCAGAATCCTAAGCCAGTCAACGCTGTTCGTGCATGCTACAAGTGTGGAGATACTACTCATCTTCGTAACTAGTGTCCTCAGCTGAACCAGGAGCAACAGCCAGCCGCTCGTGGACGAGCGTTCAACCTTAATGCTAATCAGGCTCGTAATGATAATGATGTCGTCAATGGTACGTTTCTTGTGAATAACCTTTATGCCTCGATTCTATTTGATACTGGTGCCGATAGAAGTTTTGTGTCCGTGGAATTCGAATCTTTGATAAGCTATACACGCTCTAAGTTACCTAAGTCGTTTTCGGCAGAAATTGCCGATGGGAAGTCTATTCTAGTCGATCTATTCTTTGTGGTTGTTCCTTGATTCTTAACGACCACGTGTTTACTATTGATCTAATATCCATGCAATTGGGTAGTTTTGACGTCATTATTGGCGTAGATTGGTTGCGTAAGAACCATGCCGAGATTGCCTGTCACGAGAAGTTTGTTCATCTACTTCTTCCGTCCGGTGATATTTTGCATGTCTATGGAGACCGACCTTCGAAAGGACTAAGGCTGATGTCATGCACTCAAGCGAACAGATGCTTACGTCAACAAAACTTTGCCTTCTTGGCCCACGTGGTGGAACAAAAGGGCAATGGGAAGGACATATGCGATGTTCCAGTAGTGTGTGATTTCCCTGATGTCTTTCCCGAAGATCTTCCTGGTCTTCCTCCTCCTAGATCTGTTGATTTTCGTATTGATCTCGTGCCTGGTGCGGCTCCTGTCGCTAAGGCTCCCTATCGTCTTGCACCTTCCGAGATGCAAGAATTATCCAGCCAACTGCAAGAACTACTCGATAAGGGATTCATTCGTCCAAGAACCTCTCCGTGGGGTGCTCCTGTGCTATTCGTCAAGAAGAAAGATGGTTCATTCCGTATGTGTATCGACTACCGCGAACTTAATAATCTTACCGTTAAGAATCGTTACCCTCTACCTCGTATCGATGATTTATTTGACCAACTACAAGGCGCGTCATGTTTCTCGAAAATTGATCTTCGTTCTGGCTACCATCAGCTTCGTGTACTCGAGGATGATGTACCAAAGATCGCATTCCGTGCTCGTTATGGGCACTACGAGTTCGTGGTCATGCCTTTTGGATTGACCAACGCACCCGCTGTGTTCATGGATCTTATGAATCGTGTTTGTAAACCTTATCTTGATCATTTTGTGATACTCTTTATTGATGTTATTCTCATTTATTCTAAAACTAAAGCTGACCATGCTCGTCATTTACGCTTGATGCTTGAACTCTTACAAGGTGAACGTTTGTATGCTAAAGTTTCTAAGTGTGAGTTTTGGATTAATGAAGTGCAATTTCTTGGTCACGTCGTTAGTAAACAAGGTATTCATGTTGACCCGTCTAAAATCGAAGCTGTAAAGAATAGGAGTACGCCTAAATCTGTGTCTGAGATTCGTTCCTTCTTAGGATTGGTGGGCTATTACCACCGATTCATTTCGGACTTCTCTAAGATCGACGTTCCTCTTACTTCGTTGACTCAAAAAGATAGGCCTTTTGTTTGAGGTCCCGAGCAAGAGGAATCTTTTCAAACTCTTAAGACTCTTTTGTGTAATGCTCCTGTTTTAACTCTCCCTAATGGGAATGATGATTTCGTGGTATATTGTTATGCCTCGAACCATGGTTTGGGCTGTGTGCTCATGCAGCAAGACAAGGTTATTGCTTATGCCTCCCGTCAACTCAAGGTACATGAGAAAAACTATACTACTCACGATCTGGAGCTTGGTGCTGTTGTGTTTGCATTAAAGATATGGTGACACTACCTGTATGGTACTAAGTGTGTAGTTTTCACTGACCATAGGAGCCTTCAATGTGACAACCCTCATAATTCCATGTATCCGTACGATTTATTAATGATAATTAAATTGCTTGATGACTGTGCTGAATCACTTAACTGCTTTCTGATTACTGTGTTATACTTACATGTGCTTGTTAACATACTAGTAGTGTACAGAAAAGTTACTAAATAGTCCGGTATGCTTTCCTGAGGGTTGAAAATTAAAAACGTTACAAAAATATATATGTAGGACACTTTACGGATTAATTAAGCACTTTAATGGAACAGTATCAAACCGAACAACCGGACTTTACCCGGAATACTAAAATATTACCAGAGGCATTGTTTTTATTCTTCTGAATTAGTTATGGTCCCCGAATAACATAACACACTACATAAATATCTAGTAACTAATACCTAACTAGAATACTTGGATTGTAACCATAAGCTAACTAATAAGTTGAAACCCAACCAAGCACCCCCCCCCCTTGGGACGGTCACATGGGGTGTCACACCCCTTTGATTTTCTTTGATTATTTATGTGATATGCTTAGTACTTGGGGAGCATTATACCTAGAGGTTAAAGGTATGTTGGAAGACCATGCTTTAAAAACCCATTAGACCTTCATCACCTCACAATTCACAACATCACCAACACTTGAACTCCCCTTCTTCTTCCCCTTGGTCTCGGCCGACCACCACACCACCCACCACCACCATCACTTGATCTTCTTCAACCATTCTAAGGCCATACAAAGGTGTTAGAGTGCATACAACTAAGCTCGGTGTGTTCGGAAGTTGAAGGACCACTCTCACCTCCTTTTATCCACCACATTTCTTCACTTGAACCTCCCTAGTCTTGAACTAGTGGTAAGAACTTAGATCCATTCATTATTCATGTTATTTAAGTGGTTAAAGTAAGTTACATGATGATAAACTTAAAGAACACAAAGAAACTTGAACTAGAAACATGAACATAATGTTTACATAAAAAGGAAATGTGATGAAGTGATGTTAATATGAAGTGGTTTTGATTCTTGTTGATTACCTGATGATTTGCTTGTTAATATTGATGTTTGATGTTGTTGTGATCACTAAACATGTTAACGAAATCAATCGAGCAGGCTTTAGAATGTTAAAAGCTGAAAACAGGAGTCTAATTGGTGATTACAGCCAACTTCAGTTGGCTGTAACAGGACCTTAATAAAACGAAAAATGTATTTTCTAAAGTCTAGATTTATGTATTATGAAATACGGTTCTAATGGCACTGGAATCATAATTTTTGGACTTCGTTTACTATTTTTAAAGTGTCGATTTGTAACAGCAGCTAGAGCTGCATTTTTACTGCTGAAAATATGCGTTCTGTTTTCCGTCATAACTTGAATTCTGTGTAGAGTTAGATCATGAAATTTGTACTGTAGATGACCACCGATGTATTTGTAATTCTCTCACTGAAATTTCATAAATCAGACTCTCGATGAATTTTAAATAAATTATTCCGTGGACTGCAGTTAGAAAAAGATAAATCTGATTTCAGTCCGGAAAAATGAATTTTTATAAAATATTGGTAATGAATTGGATCCCGAGATTTTTACACAATAATATTTGGATCGTTTAAGATATTCTGTAAAAATTTGGGAACTTTTAGATTAAGTTAACTATTTTAATAAAATGCCCGAAAACAGCCCAGTTTTGGATATTTAAATTGAAATGACATAAGTAGTAATTTGCGTGTCTAAATGTCGAGTATGTTATCTGAGGATGATCTAACATGTTATATGTCAATGAAAGTAATATGTGCAATATCGTATGCTTGTTCTTGAGTAGCTATAGGTGGAATGTTATATGAGCGTGAACTATTAAAGTGTGTGCCTGTTATGTGATAGAAGTAATGAGTAAATAAAACGTACGTAGGATACGTGTTATGCATGAGAAACTGATTGTTATCCGTACCTTATTAGGACGTGATTGACCGACCTTGACTGTTAGCTATATTTGAGAATCTAACCAAGCAAACTGAGGTGAGTTCACACTTTTCTACAAAGCATGGTAATTCCCGGTGGGAATGGAAAATGGTTCAGGAATAGGGATTCCTCGTCCTTTGGGACGTGTTCAGGAATGTAAATTCCTTGTCCTGTTGGGACGGATTAGACTTACCGGACTAGAACTCTATCAGCGAAGTCCCTCCCTTTTTGTATCGACTTAATCGCCGAGGCTATGGCGAGCGGGTCATTAGTTAATAGCGCTATTAGGTTTAACAAACCTCACACCGTGCGAGTTGGACGGGTGTGTACTAATGGACTATGACACGTCAGTGATGATAGACACCGACGCTAGGGCACAATTAATTTTCGTTAGTAGTCGATATGATAAACGAGTCTGGTAGTTTAAATAATGGGGTAGCCCCCACGGCCGGAGTGCCGGGCTGGATAGCCAGGGAAGGTGGACATGGGATGGTTAACAAATAAACGTTTTCGAACTATGGGGTAACCCCCACGGCTGGATAGCTGAATGAGATTAAACTACATTTTTGGAAACAACTCTAAAATGGACAACCAACCGTGAACTCACTCAACTTTGTTGTTGACTCGTTGTTACATGCTTTGCAGGTCGCTAGATGCTATGGGGCTTGCACATGGAGGTGGTCGTTGTGGGATGCAAACTGTTATGTTCCTTACTTAATAAATAAACCGTATGAACTTATGAAACTTATGTTTTGAGTCTTTAAAACTTATGAACTACGAACTTATGTTTTGGTTTAATGTCTTATGCTTCCGCTGATTAAATTGAACTTGGTTAACTTACTTTTGGTCACCAATTGTATTGTGGTTGGTTTCATTTGCTTAAATACGTTGTTCAATATGATTGGTGGCTCGATCCTGGTCATGTCACGCCTCCAAGCGGTGATGCTCCGCATGGTGGATTTTGGGGGTGTGACATTCAACATATCTTTGACCAAAAAGAGCTAAACATGCGACATAGACGTTGGGTGGAATTGCTAAACGACTACGACTGCGAAATTCGCTATCATCCTGGCAAGGCGAATGTAGTGGCCGATGCTCTTAGTCGTAAAACTCATGTGAATGCTATTCGTATCTCTAATGACCTCCATGCGTGTATTCGTGAGGCTCAGTATTCGTCAGCAAATGAAGGAAGTCTAGAAGTGGAAATCCAAGGCGCTAAAATTGATCAACTTGAAACTAAACCCGATGGACTCCAATACTACCTTAATCGCATCTGGGTACCGGATCGCGATAATCTCTGTGAACTTATTATGAATGAGGCTCACAAGTCCCGCTACTCTATTCATCTGGGCGCTGATAAGATGTACCGTGATTTACGTGCAACTTATTGGTGGCCTGGCATGAAGAGGGACATTGATGTATATGTTTCTAAATGCCTTACTTGTACGAACGTTAAGGCTGAACATCAACGTCCTTCAGGAATCTTAGAACAGCCCGAGATTCTAGTTTGGAAACGGGATAGCATCGCTATGGACTTTATTACTAAGCTACCTCGAACACCTTCTGGTCACGATAGTATCTGGGTGATAATTGATCGATTGACCAAATCCGCTCACTTTCTCCCCATTCGTGAGGATTATAAAGTGGAGAAACTTGCTCGAATCTATACTAATGAGATTATATGCCGTCATGGCATACCTCTTGACATAATATCGGACCGTGATGGTCGTTTTACTTCATGTCTTTGGCAAACCTTTCAATCCGCTATGGGTACTCATTTGAATCTTAGCACGACCTTTCATCCTCAAACGGATGGACAGACCGAGCGTACTATTCAGACCCTAGAGGATATGCTCCGTTCTTGTGTCATCGACTTTGGTGGTAACTGGGATGTACATTTACCATTGATTGAGTTCTCGTACAATAACAACTATCTTTCCAGTATTCAGATGGCTCCTTTCGAAGCTTTGTATGGCCGCAAGTGCCGATCTCCTCTCAGCTGGCATGTGATTGGTGACAAGCAGTTTACTGGCCCTGAAATCATTCAAGAGACAACGGATAAGATTCTTCAGATCCGTGATAACTTGATCAAGGCTAGGAGCAGGCAAAAGAGCTACGCTGGTAATAGGCGTAAGCCTCTGGAATTTGATGTTGCTGACCGAGTCCTTCTCAAGGTATCTCCCTGGAAGGGAGTAGTTCATTTTGGTAAGAAGGGGAAGCTCGCTCCTCGCTATGTGGGTCCTTTCAAGATACTCGAAAGGATTGGCAAGGTGGCGTACAGACTCGACCTGCCACAGGAACTAAACCATGTGCATCCAGTGTTCCACGTATCCAACCAATGTTAATGCCTAGCCGACGAGGAACTACAGGTTCCCCTTGAAGACTTGCAAATAAACGAAGCTGTAAACTTTGTGCAGAAACCAGTCGAAATCATGGATCAGGGCGTCAAGCGACTGAGGCGCAGCAAAATTCCCATAGTCAAGGTTAGATGGGGAGGAAGGCGTGGCGCCGAATTCACTTGGGAACTGAAAAGTGAGATGAAGGCCAAGTATCCGCAGCTCTTCAAGTAGTCTTCTTCTTAGATTTCGGGGACGAAATCTCCTAAAGGAGAGGAGACTGTAATACCTGCGTCCCTAGACTTTTAGATATTGTCAATTTTAGTCCCTGAACTATGTAGTCATTAATACTTTTGGTACTTGGTGAATTTTATGCTATATACTAAATACTTGGAATGCCTAATTCTAGATACTTGGAATGTCTAAACCTAAATACTTGGAATGCCTAATTCTAGATACTTGGAATGTCTAAACCTAAATACTTGGAATGTCTAATTCTTGATACTTTGGTGCTTGACTCTTGAGGCTCATGAAACTTGAGACTTGGTTGAACGAGGGACTGGAGTCTTTTCACTGGCGGAAACTATGAAACTTTGAAAACTTTTGTGCTATTACTATAATCTAGTTATACTATTACCCCATGCTACGCAACGCTTAATCTAATGCGCAAATCGAATCAAAGATGGTGAAACGGAAAAGATGGGATTGACCGAGTGGCACTCCGATCGGATGACCATCTGATCGGATAGCCATCCGATCGGATGACCAACCGATCGGATGGCCACTCGATTGAACCGCCATCCGATCCGAGTGCACACCGCCTTCATTCCTTCTCAAACTATAAATAGGCCTGTCACATCACCATTCTCACTAATGTGACAGCCTCACTCGACCAGACGCACGCACTCCTCTTTTCATCCATTTCTCGACGATTTCAGTACGTTTTACACTAGATTCTTGTACAACTTTAATCTACCCGTCATTCTCTACAAGATTCTCTCTTTAAATCTCACTTTTCACCATGAAATCTCTAGGATTTGAGCTCTTGAAGGTGATGTCATCATGGCGGTTTGTATCAAGCTGTTGTGTGATGTCATCCTAGTCAAGATATAGCTCAGATCTAAGGAATTTCATGTGTTTTACACTAAATCTATGCTAGATCTAAACTTTTCAAGCTTAAACCTATGTTTATCTTCATCTTTTTCTTAAACTTTTACTAAAACGGTGAGATCCGGATCTAAACGGACTGTAGACTTGATTATTAGTCTGGAGTCAGTTTGGAGAAGGATTGTTGCCGGAGAAGACGACCAGAGTGTGGATTCTAACATAAGCACCGTCATGAACAGACGATTGGACGGACTGGGGTGATTCCCATCCGATCAGATCGGCTGTACATTGATGACTTTACCAGTGTCTTAATGCGTACCAAGTTGTCGTTGTTTAAAAAGAAACTTGGAGTTTTTAAAAGTTTAGGAACCGGAAAAGGTTAACCCGATCGAGTGGCAACTCGATCGGATAGCCATCCGATCGAACTGCCATCCGATCTGGTGACCCTTGCCCCTTAAAGTTAAACACTTTGAAACTTGATATCATGATCGAGTGGCAACTCGATCGGATAGCCATCCGATCGAACTGCCATCCGATCAGGTGACCCTTGCCCCTTAATTATAAACACTTGAAACTTGAAATCATGATCGTCGAACGGGAACTCGATCGGATAGCCATCCGATCGAATTGCCATCCGATCGAGGCAGCATTGGACTTTTGGAACTTTTCAACACTTAGAACTCTGAATCAAGTGGCAACCCGATCGAATAGCCATCCGATCGGATGGCCATCCGTTCCCTCATACACTTGCCATCCCAATCGAATGGCAGTCTGACTGATCCGACACTTTGTGCAATCTCGTTGTTTTGTCCAACACTTATCCATTGTAATCTAATTATGCTAAACCTAAAGAGCTCCCTTTGATCCAATAACAGTTAATCTGTTAAGCAATCACTGTGAGTATACTCAATCCCTTTTTGTTTTAAACTTTGGGATGTAACATTTATTCTATTAAACTATGATACTTGAGAATTTTGCAAACTAAACTCTATCCTATGTGTATGTGAAACTTATGATTCTTGTATTATATTTGTGCTATATGGACGATTAATCCAGGGTGTGTAGTTCTGTGACAACCCAAACTTCCAAGGTTAGTAACGTTGAATCTTGTGATCTTAACTCTTTATTATCTCTCTTCTTTGCGTGAATGTTCTGCTCTGTGATAACTCCGTTAATCTAAACGTAGAATGACTCGGCTGAACAACGTAGGATAACTCCGTTAGTCTTGGGCCCGTTAATCTTGGGTCGCACATATAGTGTGGGCTATGTATTCGCATTCTACACAACCTAAACTTCGGACTAATCCGCCCGAGCCCAACCTTGCATACATGGAATTGAGCGGCCCAGTTATCCTTGTAGCCCAACATATGTCATGACCGGCCCACCCAAAATGTTTAGGTTTTTGCATTATATCTATAACTTGAATATGATATGTACGTAAACCCCTTTCATATTCCACAATTACCACATAACAAACCCTACCCCCTCTTCCCTGATTGCGACGGGCAGTAGCAGACCCCCCCCCCCCGTTCGAGATAGCACTTTGATTAGTCAAGTTCTGGTTAGTGATTCCGAATTGTCGAATTTCATATTTGTGTGATATTGTTTTTGTGTGACAGTAAATGATTAGGGTAGGTTATGTTATATTCTTGCATGATAAACAATGTTTAGGGTTCATGACATTGATTATGTATGTTGTAATGGATTAGATTATATATGTGTAAATTTATGATGTTATTTTTGATTAATGAACATAGTCTTGAAATAGATAATTGTGGCTGATACTTGGGTTACGCAAATTATGGATTAGGGAATTGATTATAATGATACACTATATGGGTATGAGCCGAGAGATCCCTCCTGTTGTGATAATTTCATAGGTATAGGGTAGCAGAGTTAATGAATAATGATGAATAATTATTGTGATCTGATCATACAAAGCAAACAAATGGCAAGTGTGACTTGATTATGTAATTGAACTTATAAACTCATGTAATTTGGTTTGGCCAATGTGATAGAAAGTTACTGTTTGGGGGATCTCGTGAGTGGGCTGGGAAAGACTGGGCCGGGTAGTTAAGTGGCCCGCATTAAACTTTACAAAACAAAATAGGTGGATTATATGAACATAAGTGTTTGAATGTATGTGTAGTTGATTGGGCCAAGGAGGGTTGCTTAGCAGCCACGAATAGAATGGGAGGGGGGTGACATGTTTGTAAATAACATCTATGTGATAGGTAGATGGTGAAGCACCCCAACTGTTACGTTATTTCATATTGCAACTATAATTTGAAGGATTATTATGTGAATACCATTAGGTTGCATGTATAGCTAGGATGTAAATGACTAGTGTGTGTAACATACCAACTGCTATGAGAACCCATGATGGCAAGAGGCCTTTAAGTTACATGAACAACTGTTAGTACATGTATGAAACTAAGTGAGTGCCATTTGTGTGATAAATATATGTATATACACGGAACACTTAAGTAAGGGTTTACAAAACTAATTGTTATCGGTAACTACGATAGGGTTTGGTAGACCAACTTGGGATACGTGATTTAATCTACCGAGAAAATCTAAGGTGAGTTCACACTTTTATAAGGCATGGGATTCCCGGTGGGTTGGGAATGGGTTAAGAAGCTAAAACGAAACCTACATATTCACCTCTAACAGAATATGTACCTTCGTTCTCGGTTGGGAAGGACGACTACATTTAACCTGCATATTCTCGGTTGGGTAGAGTACGTACCTTCGTTCTCGGTTGGGAAGGACGACTTATGTACCTTCGTTCTCGGTTGGGAAGGACGACTACATTTAACCTGTGTATTCTCGGTTGGGTAGAGTACATACCTCCGTCTTCGGTTGGGAAGGACGACAACCTATAAGTGGTTTATAACTTGGGGTAGCCCCCACCGGTTATGGTTTGGGAAACATTGGATTGGATAACTCATGGTTTTTGAACGAACTCGTGGTTTTTGAAACAACTATAAATTGGATAACCAACTGTGAACTCGCTCAACTTTGTTGTTGACTTGTTGTTACATGCCTTGCAGGTCGTTAGCTATTTATGGAGCTTGCACGAGCAGGATGAGTCGTTGTGGGACATGGACCGTTGTGTGCCATTGTCACACCCCCAAAATCCACACGCGGAGTATCACCGCAGGAGGCGTGACATGACCAGGATTAAGCCACCAATCATATTGAACAATGTAATATAATAAAGATAAACCAACCACAATATAATTGGTGTCCAAAACAAATTAACCAAATTCTAGTTTCAGCGGAAGCATAACGTATATAACCAAATTATAAGTTTTAAAAGTCCAAATGTTCCTCATGGAACTCAACATTCCATGTCCCACAACGACTCTTCCCCTTGCAAACTCCAGCGAAGTACCTAATGACCTGCAAAGCATGTAGTAACGAGTCAACAACAAAGTTGAGCGAGTTCACAGTTGGGTGTTTATTTAAGTTATTCCAAAAACATAGTTTCCTTTAACTGGCACCCTTGCCGTGGGGGTTACCCCATAGTTTAAAAACGTGAATTGTTTAATCCCATTTACTCTGGCCATACAGCCGTGGGGGCTACCCCATGTTCAATTCTCTGGCTCTTCGGCCGTGGGGGCTACCCCATGTTTATACTACTAGACTCGTTACCATATCGACCACTGACTTTAGTCATGTTTATGTGCCCTTAGCGTCAATGTCTATCATCATTGACGTGCCCAGATCCATTAGTTCACGCCCGTCCTCTGCGGCACGGTGTGAGGCTTGTCAGACCTAAATAGCGCTATCTAACTAATGACCCGCTCGCCATTGGCCCGGCGATTAAGTCGATATAAAAGGAGGGACTTCGTGATAGAGTTTTGGTCTAGTGAAATTTAAACTGTCCAAGAGGACGAGGAATTACATTCCTTAACCCGTACTGTCCTACCCAAGAAGGACGAGGAATCCCTATTCCTTAACCCATTCCCAACCCACCGGGAATTACCATGCTTTGGAGAAAGTGTGTGAACTCACCATAGGTTAGCTCGGCAGATAAACGAAAGGTCAAATCGAGCTGCTAGAGGTCAACCACGTCCTAACATGGTTACCATATAAGTCAGGTCTAGACTCAAGTATTGCACATAAGTTTACACAGAACTACAGGTCAAGAGCACGTATTGATCATGGCAAACATGTAGAACAGTTAACAGTCAAGTACACATAAGGTCCAACTTGTGCGACTCAGATGTTTGGGCACACACAAGTTCAACGGCCCAAATCATCTTGTGCGATTCCAAAGAGTGAAGCCCAATAAACAATCGGCCCAACCTGTTATGCGTCCAGCACAACCCTGTGCGACTCACAACGGGTTGTGCGATTGGAATCATACCCAGCCCAAAACATCCTTGGCCCAACAGAAACACGGCCCAAACGATTAACAGTCAACTAATCTTGTGCGGTCCATTTAATCTTGTGCGATCCGGTGAAACTTGTGCGATTGACTGTTTGGGCTTCGAGGCCCAGCTACAAAACAGAATCCAACAATGTGTAAGGCCCAAGACTTGTGCGATCGACACTGTCTTGTGCGATCCACAAATCTTGTGCGATCATGCATAACCTAGTTATACTGTGTGCCTTGTTTAGTTGTACCAAATCTTGTACGACTAGCCCTTGTGCGATCTAAGGGCTTGTGCGATCGGAACTTGTGTATTCTGATCTTGTGTGATTGGTCTTGTGCGATCAGATCAGATCCAATATGATCTGATCTTGTGCGATTCATTTTAGCATCCAGAAATTATGCTAATTAGTTATATTGTTTCCTTTTATGCAATTTCAATCAATACCAACAGTTTCCATCTAAACAAATAATCGATCCAATCATAGGTTTTATCATAAATTTTCTATGAACTCTAATCATCTTCAAAGCATAAACGACATAACATTCAAACTATCAGATTTAAAGCTTTCAACATCATCAACAAACAAATCCGAGGAACATAAACATGACAACCGATTTACATCTATTCGATTCTAATTCATTAACATGCAATCTGATTTACATAAACATCCAGGCCAACATCAAAGCATTCATCAATCCTATGGTGATCGAACTGTTTGTTCATCATAACACTTTAACATCCAATCTCGAATAGCATGTATTAAACATACAACAAGCATCAACCATAACAACAATCAAACAATGATATGACACTAACCGGTAGGGAGGGTAGATCGAGAATGATCCGAACAAGAAAGTCTTCGATGGGAAGAGGGTGTTTGCCGTCGGCTTCATGAGAGAGAGAGAGAGAACTAGGGTTTGGTGTGTTGTGTGTTTGCAACTAATGAGAGAACAAACCCCCAGTAATGGGTATGTCTTACCTTAAATAGGTGGGTGGCCGGACCCATCATGGGCTGCCCATTGGTTTCAGATTCAAAGGGTGTGGGCCGAGAGCGATGTGCCCAAGAGGGCTTGTGCGATTGGACTCGCGTTGTGCGATTCGGGATATATAAACATACATATATTCACATATTACAAACATAATGTTTCATTCAAAACTATGTACTACATAATCACATATTATTCAAACAGGTTACATCAAAGTACAACGAAGGTTTGAAATACGAGTTGTCACATTATCCCCAAGTTGAAAGAAATTTCATCCCGAAATTTAGCACGTACCCACTGAGGAAGCTAATTAAGTTGTATGGTTTTCCTGGTTTTCCTGGGGTGTCACATCCTTCCCCCGTTGGTTTGGAATTTCGTCCCGAAATTCCGCAGTAGCTTCAGCCTCAGTAGTGGTTTCACTGTTCACGAACAACTGGGGATACTTGTGTTTCATTTGATCTTCGCGTTCCCAGGTGAACTCTGGGCCACGACGGGAGTTCCAACGAACTCGAACGAGAGGAATTCTAGTACGCTTGAGAATCTTCACATCTCGATCAGTAACCTCTACTGGTTCCTCGACGAATCGCAGCCGATCATCGATAGTAAGTTCCTTCAAAGGAACTATGAGGGTCTCATCTGACAGACACTTCTTCAGATTTGACACGTGGAAAACGTTGTGAACTCCGCTGAGTTCTACTGGTAGGTTCAGTTTGTAGGCCACTTTGCCTATTTTCTCTATGATTTCAAAAGGTCCGACGTATCGCGGGTTAAGTTTGCCTCGTTTGCCAAAACGAACAACACCTTTCCAAGGTGAGACTTTGAGTAGCACTCGATCCCCAACCTGGAACTCGAGTGGTTTCCTGCGCTTATCAGCGTAGCTTTTCTGATGGTCACGTGCTGCTGCCATTCGTTGTCGTATTTGAGCAATCCTTTCTGTTGTGTCTACCACAAGTTCTGGGCCAGTGATCTGACAATCACCAATCTCTGCCCAGCAAAGAGGTGATCAGAATTTACGTCCGTACAATGCCTCAAACGGAGCGGCCTGGATACTGGTGTGGTAACTGTTGTTATACGAGAACTCCACTAATGGGAGATGTTTTTCCCAGTTGTTGCCAAAATCAATCACACATGCTCGAAGCATGTCTTCAAAGGTGTGGATGGTGCGTTCAGACTGCCCATCCGTTTGTGGGTGATATGCTGTGCTCATATCTAATCGAGAGCCAAAAGACTTGTGCATTGCTTGCCACAGTTCAGAAGTAAAACGCGCATCACGATCAGAGATAATGGAGGTTGGCACCCCGTGCCTCGAAACCACTTCCTTCAGGTAAACGTCTGTTAAAGTAGAGAACTTGTCAGTTTCTTTGATAGCCAAGAAGTGTGCAGACTTAGTTAATCGATCCACTATCACCCAAATAGTGTCGTTTCCACGTTGTGATCTAGGCAGACCAGTAACGAAATCCATGGAAATTTGCTCCCATTTCCATTTTGGTATCTCTGGTTGTTGAAGTAGGCCTGATGGTTTCTGGTACTCGACTTTGACTCTCGCACAAGTCAAACATTTACTGACGTAAGTTGCTATGTGAGCTTTCATGCTAGGCCACCAGTATATAGTTTTAAGATCGTGGTACATCTTATCCGAACCAGGATGTACTGAGTAACGAGACTTATGTGCTTCGTCCATCACAAGCTCACGTAAGTTTCCATAAAGTGGAACCGAGATGCGCCCTGTTACGTAGTATGCGTCGTCTTCCTTTTGTTCTAACCGTTTCCTTGATCCTCGCAGGGACTCCGCCCTGACGTTCTATGCCTTTAATGCTTCAACCTAAGCATTTCATATTTGAGTAGGAAGACTAGATTGGATGGTAAGTTGTAACGCTCGCATGCGCTTAGGCGTAGTATCCTTTCGACTGAGGGCGTCGGCCACAACATTGGCTTTGCCTGGATGGTACTTGATCGCGCATTCGTAATCATTCCAGAGCTCAACCCATCGACGCTGTCGCATGTTTAACTCCTTTTGCTTGAAGATATGCTCGAGACTCCTGTGATCGGTGTAAATGGTGCACTTGGTACCGTACAGGTAATGTCTCCATATCTTAAGAGCAAAAACCACTGCTCCCAACTCCAAGTCATGCGTAGTGTAGTTCCTTTCGTGAATTTTGAGTTGACGTGACGCGTAAGCAATGACCTTGTCACGTTGCATCAACACACATCCAAGTCCTTGGATGGATGCGTCGCAATAGACCACAAAATCATCTGTGCCTTCAGGCAACGAGAGAATAGGTGCGCTACACAGTCTATCCTTTAAGTGCTGAAACGCGGCTTCCTATGCATCATCCCAACGATAGGTGACACCTTTCTGAGTTAGTGAGGTGAGTGGTTGCGCAATCTTGGAGAAATCCTTGATGAACCTTCTGTAGTAGCCTACCAAGCCCAAGAATTGGCGAATTTCTGTTGGTGTACGGGGTGCAGACCAGTTCTTGATCGAGTCGACCATGGATGGATCAACATGAATCCCATCCTTGTTTACCACGTGGCCTAGGAAATGGACTTCACGAAGCCAGAAGTCGCATTTCGAAAACTTATCATAAATTTGTTCTGTTCGAAGGAGTTCCAAAATAAGGCGTAGATGCTGCTCGTGTTCCTCCTGACTCTTAGAATAGATCAGGATGTCGTCTATGAAAACTATAACGAACTTATCCAGGTAAGGTTTACACACTCGGTTCAAAAGATCCATGAAGACTGCCGGCGTGTTTGTCAACCCGAATGGCATGACCAAAAACTCATAGTGCCCATAACGAGTTCTAACGGCTGTTTTGGAGACGTCCTCTTCTCGGACTCTCAGCTGGTGATATCCTGATATCAGATCAATCTTCGAGTAGAAGCTCGACCCTTGCAGCTGGTCGAACAGGTCATCAATACGTGGAAGAGGATAATGATTCTTCACGGTCACCTTGTTGAGTTCACGGTAGTCAATACACATTCTGAAGGTACCGTCTTTCTTCTTCACAAACAAGACTAGAGCTCCCCAGGGCGAAGAGCTAGGTCGAATGAAACCCTTATCCAAAAGCTCTTGTAGTTGCGTAGACAACTCTTCTAGTTCTGATGGAGCTAAACGATAAGGTGCACGAGCTATTGGCGCTGCTCCAGGAGCTAGCTCGATTTGAAACTCGACCTGGCGAAGAGGCGGAAGACCAGGTAGTTCCTCAGGAAATACCTCAGGATATTCGCGTACAATAGGAATATCTTCTATCTTCTTCTCCTTTGTCGAGGTATCAGTAACGAGAGCCAAAATAGCAGTGTGGCCCTTCCGCAAACACTTCTGGGCCTTAAGGAAAGAGATGATGCTCACCACTGCACCTCTCTTGTCGCCACGAATCATGATAGGTTCATCACCTGAACGAGGAATACGGACAATCTTCTTGTTGCAAAGAATCTCTGCTTGGTGTTGGGATAACCAATCCATCCCAATGACAACGTCGAAACTACCCAGAACGATAGGGATGAGGTCGATAGAGAAGGTCTGATTAGCAAGAATAAGATTACAAACCTTGACTACGTGTGTGGCCTCTAAACTCTTACCATTAGCTAGCTCTACAGTGTGCTTGGTGTTCAAAGGTGTTGGGGTACGCTTAAGCATTTGACTAACTTTTGAAGACACATAACTGGTATCAGCACCCGAATCAAATAAAACAGTAACGTAAAAGTCGTCCAGTAGGAACTTACCCGTCACAACTTTGGGATCATTCCTAGCTTCACCCTGGCCGATCACGAATACGCGCCCCCTGGCACCATTGCCATCGTTGTTGCCCCCGTTGTTACCATTTCCCTGATTGTTGTTGTTGTTGTTCTGGTTCCTGTTTAGCTGTGGGCAGTCTCTCTTGAAGTGGCCTTCAGCACCGCACTGAAAGCACCCTTTGTTGTTGCCCTGTTGTTGCTGATGCTGCTGACGTTGATTCTGTGGGGCTTGTTGTTGCTGACGATTCTGATTCACGGGGCGTAAACTTCTGCAATCCTTTGCCGCGTGGCCTGGCTTGTTGCATCGATGACAGTTACTCCTGGTGCATGGTCCGCTGTGGTGTAGGTTACAGCGATTGCATTTGGGGTGATTCCCCTTGTATCCACCCTGCCCTTGACTTCCAGAAGCCTGCTGACCGGGGCTCCTATAGTCCTCAGTCCTTCGCTGCTGTGACTGAGATTGAACAGAAGTTGAACCTTTGCTTGAAGCTCCATCCCATTTACGTTTGTTGTCGCTGGGAGTATCAGAAGTAGTAGCACTAATACGCTTTGGTAACCTGTTCTGCTCCACCGCCTGATCAGTGAGACGATGAGCCAACTTGATGATTTGCTGAATGGTGCCAAGATTAGCTGAGGTCACGTGACTTTGAATTTCTGGCACCAAACCCTTAAGGTACAGCTCGATAGGCTTGATGGGAGGATCCACCATAGTAGGACACAAGATAGCCAGCTCGTTCGATCTTTTCGTGTACGCTTCAATTTCTGACCCCGTCATCTTTAAGTTGAAGAACTCTACCTCCAGCTTGTGGATGTCGTCATGGCTATAGTACTCTTCTTTGATCAATTCCTTAAAATCGTTCCATGGGGTGGCGTTAGCAGCAACCAACCCCAGCATTTGGACCTGAGCGTTCCACCACGTGAGCGCTACACCCTTGAGAGTACCAGTAGCATACTTCACCCTGCGAACCTCAGGGCATTCACACATCTCGAAAACAGATTCGAGTTTCTCGAACCAGTGGAGGAGACCTACAACTCCTTCTGTACCACTGAAGGTACTAGGTTTACAGTCCATAAAGGTTTTGAAAGTGCACACGGGAGGCTGTGCAGGTTGACCTGCCGTGGGAGTAAGAAAGAACAAAGTTTAACACAAAGGTTGGTTCACGAGAGTAGGACCTAAAGGTCCTAGAGTGAGTTGAAATGGCTGGGTATACCTCCTGCCTGAGCGGCTGCAAGTGCCGCAGCAACTTGTTCATTGATCAAAGCCGTCAGCAGGGCTTGAGTTAGGTTGATTCGTCCACTCATGATCTTCATAATAAGGAGAGCATAAGTGAGAAAAGTGTCGCAACTATGCGTAAGTATGGAGTGACAGAGGAGAGTAAACACGCAATGTTGCAAGCAGTCGTTACTATGTTATCTAAGCATACCATGGGCAATGTTCTAAGTAAACTAACAAACAGGCAATATAAATGTAAACCATATCACCTATAGTGTCGAGCCTTGCATGTGGAGCGAAGCGTCGTTGTGGATCGTTTGAGCACTCTACCGGTTATAGTCTGGTTTTATCAAAACTTTTTCCCTTTTTAAAACCAAGTTCACTATAACCAATGGCTCTGATACCAATCTGTCACACCCCCAAAATCCACACGCGGAGTATCACCACAGGAGGCGTGACATGACCAGGATCAAGCCACCAATCATATTGAACAATGTAATATAATAAAGATAAACCAACCACAATATAATTGGTGTTCAATATGATTGGTGGCTTGATCCTGGTCATGTCACGCCTCCTGCGGTGATACTCCGCTTGTGGATTTTGGGGGTGTGAAAAAATGGTATCAGAGCCATTGGTTATAGTGAACTTGGTTTTTTTTTAAGGGAAAAGCTTTTTGACAAAACCAGACTATAACCTGTACAGTGCTCAACGATCCACAACGACGCTTCACTCCACGTGCAAGACTCAACATTATAGGTGATATGGTTTGGGTTTATATTGCCTGTCTGTTAGTTTAAATAATGCATTGTTGTTGGTGCATGCGTCTGTCGACTTCGTCTTGTATCAAGTCTTGTATGTGAATAGTTAGTTCATGGCATGGAAAATGAGAAAATAGGTTATCAGGCAAGTTCAAACGAAATTAACTCTGTTAATTCCGCTTGAATCTAATTCCGTTTGAGCCTGTTCAAACGGAATTAGCTTGCCTATATATAGCTGTTGCCTGATTTCGTTTGAGTTAGTTGTATATGTGTGTTTCCGGAGCCGAAGTGCTGCCGAAGTGTTGTCTCGCTGTAAAACTTTGTCAAGTTAATCAGAACAACAGTTAAAGTAGATATCTTGCTGAATCACACACAATATGTCTGTTTCCGCCTTTTATATTGTGTAGAACGCCTTTGATCGACTCGTTTCGGTTCAGTACACGATCCTACAAGTGGTATCAGAGCTCAGGAGGAGGAGTTCTGTCGTTTTCAGCTTGATTTCATCAGATCTTCTTACTTCTACACCTTCTTTTCAAAATTGGACAACTTTTCACGGTTAATATTGGCTGATTTTCTCACATATTGTGCGAAACTATGTTTTAACAAACCCTTGAGAGTTTCAGGTCTTAAAACGGCTTAAAACTTGATCAATTTGACAAAGTTCAGACCGACATGATGACATCAGCCTAATCTCATTTGAAATTGCACCTAATTTGGTTCGAAATCAGTAATTTCGCTTAAAAGTTGTTGTTAATTCCGCTTGAAAACGTTATTTTGTTTGGCTGATTCCGTTTGAAATTACTATTCTGTTTCAAGGTGTTATTTCGTTTGAAAGTTCATACGAAATTAGGGATTCCGTTTGAGTGGGTATTCCGTTTGAGTTAATTCCATTTGAAATTGTCTTCCTAAGTAATTCCGTTTGAAAAGGTATTCCGGTTGAAGAGAGTAATTTCGCTTGAAGACTTAATTCCGTTTGAAAGTGTCTGATTTGTGAAATATTTTGCCGAATTAGGGAAGAAGAATTCTATAACGCGTTTGCTACATCCCCGACCACTCCAGCTGCCATTGCTCAAAGCATGAACATGGAAAATGAGACCGGAACTTTACAAAAACCCCCGAAGCTTATGGGCATTAAAGAGTATTATGGATGGAAAGATCGTTTTGAGAATTGGGTTCAGGCAACTCACTTGAGATCTTGGGAATGTATCGAGAAAAAGTATGTTAGACCACGTACTGAGTTGGGAGTTATCAAAGCAATTTCTGAACTAAATGACAAAGAACGAGACATGTATAAAGCAGAAAAGATGATGATCAGTCTGCTACAGCAAGCTATTAAAGAAGACATCTTCATATTGCTTCAACATGACAATACTTCACGATCGATCTGGGATGCACTCAAAACTAAGTTTGAAGGTAGTGAAAAGATGATTAAGAGCAAGAAAGCATTGCTAAAGAAAGAATTTGATTTATTTTCTAGTTTACCGGGAGAAGATACAAAGAAATTGATTGAAAGATATTGTCACCTAGTTCGTTCAATGTCGTTGTTGAGCATAAATAAAGAGCGAGAGGAATGGGTTGATAAATTAGCTGATGCTTTACCTCAGAAAGAGTGGGGTACGTATTTGATGATTTTAAAGAACACTGGAGAATATGATGGGTTGACAATTTCTCAGTTCATTGAGAAGATTGAAGGTCAAGATCTGGAGCAGCAAAAGATTGCAAGAATGAACAATTCAAATGCACAACAAGATGTTAAGATGTATTACAAAGGGAGTGTTCAGAATTTCAAAGCAAGTCCGAAAATCCAAACTGCTTTCAGTGTTGATAATTCATCTGAATCAATCAATCAAAACTCAAACAGCAGCAGCAGTGGATTCTCTTCATATCCGAGTGTTAATCCAAAAGCTTCAAGTCATCAAGTTCAAAACTCAAACAGCAACAATGGTCATATTTTAAATTGTAACATCGCGTTGCATCTTCAGAATGGTCAAAATTTTTCTGAAGAGGTAGTGAAAGGGCATATGTCATTACTTGCTACAGTGTTAGAATCTTATGAAGGGTTGGTTACTGGAAGAATCGGAAATCCTATGTTGACAAAAGAGGATTATGACCAGATAGATGCAGAAGAGATGGAGCTCATGGACATTAAATGGTGTCTAGCAAGTGTTTTGAGGAGAGCTGAGAAGTTTAAGATGATTACTGGAAGAGATGATTTCAGATATGCTAATGTTTCTACTTTGGGTTTTGATAAATCTAAAGTTACTTGTTTTCGATGCAGGGAGAAAGGACATTTCAAGAGAGAATGTAAAAATCGAGAAGCAAGTGGAGCACAGAATCCGTTTGGAAAAGATGATTATTATCGGAAAGCCATTTATCAACAAGTTGCTCATCAACCGTATCAACAAAAGGAACCACAAACTGCACATGCAAAAAATGATCGAAGATGCAAATAGGAAAGCTTATTATGGTATCATTGATCAAGATGATGAAAAAGTTGCAGAAGGTTTCTGCTGGGATAAATACATTCCACCCGATTCAAAAATAGCAGGTCTCATTGCACAGATAGTTCAAAAGCCTGATCTGATGACAGAATGGATGAAAGTATTTGATAGTAATGATACAAATCAAGAAGAAGAATCTGTTTCATCAGATGAAATTTCAGAAAGAACAACAATTTTTGATCAAACACCATCTGATTCTGGTTTTTCAGATGATAGTTCAGAAAAGACAATAGATTTTGATAAATCACCAACTGATGACAGTAGTGATGATGAGGAAGAAATGCATATCAATATTGCAAAAACTCATTTATCTCCTGAAAGTTTTCAATTTTATTTTGCAGATCGCTTGGAGAAGTTGAAGAAGAGACGAGCAGAAAAAGAACTGAAAAAGAAGGAATGTGAAAGCAAAGATCAAAATGTAAAGATTGTTCAAAATGAAGAGGTTAAAATTGCTGAGAAGATTGTTGAAAAGGAAAAGGTGAGTGAAGTTGAAAAAGTTGTTGAAGTGGAGAAGATCGTTGAAATAGAAAAGATTGTGGAAGTCATCAAGCCTTGCTTAAAGTGTTTGGAATCTTGCAAGCAATGTGCAGAAAAAGATGAGAAGTTGAGTGAGCAAGATAAGATGAAAGAACAATTATTGTTCAATCTCAATTATGTAAAAGAGTCGTATGACGTTTTGAACAGAACGGTAACTGGTTTACAAAAGACAAATTCTGAAAGAGAAGATGCACTGGCAATGATGAATGCTGTGATGATGTCGAAGCAAAAAGCTATCAATCATTATATTGAAGAGTGTGCAAAGTTAAAGCAGGACTTAGAGACTGAGAGGATTGAAAATGAGAGAATTAGACGTTTACTACAAAGTTATTCTAGTTCTGATTATATAATTGATCGAATCTATCCAACTGTTGCAGGTTTAGAAGTTTTTCAAGATGAGAATCCAAAGAAGAAGGATACTGGTAAGAAACAGAGTGTTAGTTATAACAAGTTTCCGCCTCTGATTTGGGAAGGGTATTCTTCTAGAAAACCGAATGAGGAGCAAGTCAAAAAGGCTGTCAATATAAAGTTAAAGTCCGAAACAACCAACGATTTACCAGAAAACATTGATGTCACGTTTACATCGTCTGATACTGATCATGAATCTGAGTTAATAAAAAAGGTGGTTGATCAGGTGTTGTATAAAGATGAGGAGTCAGAGTCAAAGTCTGAGTCAGGGAGTTTAAGTTCGTTGGTTAACAGTACAAAGTCGTCGGTTAAAAGGGTTTATAATAAAGAATTCCTGTTATCAAAATCTAATTTGAATGATGAATTATTCAAAGTTGCATATACATTGAATGATTCAGACAAATTATATTCTGATGAGGAATTTCTAATAAGAGGTGTCAAAACTGAATTGATCAAAAAGGTTTTCAAATTGACAGAAATTAATATTTCTGAAATAAAAGATGTAAATCTTTCTGAAAAACCTAGAAAATACAACTCAAGAGTTCAACAAAAGTTAAACAAGAAAAAGGGTTACAGTTCTGGTTCAGGTTATCGAAAGAAACCAAACCATAACGGTAATTTCAAAAAGAAAGGACTTGGTTTTATTCCACCTGAAAATTATAAAAATGAGAAAATTTCTAAAACAAATACAAAATTTGTTCCAGGGACAAGCTGTGAAGAGGAATCAAAAAGCTCATTCTGGAAGCAATCAAACAGAGAATTCCTTGCCAAGAAGCAAGAAAAAGTGAAGAATGGAGATTATCAAAGAAAGGAGACAAGAACCTGTTACAAATGCAATGAAGTTGGTCACATTGCATGGAACTGTTCTCAAGCAACAAAAACAAAACAGGAAGTCTCTAAAAAAACTCAAAGCAAAAGTTGTTGAGAAAAATGAATCACCAACTGACAAATTTAAAATTTTTGAAAATTCAACATATGAAGTTGGTGAGTGTTAAAAGACAAGTTTTTATAAAAAGAGAGCTAAGCATGATAATCAAGTGTGGGTTGTTAAGAACTTTTATGAGAAACTTGGCGATGAATCTGATTCAACAAAGTCAGAGGAGCCACAAGTTGAGATAAAACTGGAAACATCAGTACCTCCAATGGATGATGTAAATTTTCCACCATTGAGGGCTGAAAATTTTAAATCAAAAGTTGGAAAGGTTGAGATCTCGAATCAATTTTATTCTAAAAAGAAAGAATTTGATGTCGAAAAGTTTTTAATGGAAATGTTAAAAAGATTTTTGGGAAGATGGTCGATGGGAAGGTTCAAGGGGTAAAAGAGTTTTATGAAACAAAGAAAGCATCTTACTACCCGAGTGCAGATAAGGAGGAAACATCCCAATTTGGTGAAGCTTGGATGTCAGTTTTTCATAAGTGAGAAGTATGACTTGCCGGAGCTCCCAAGTAGGTAATCGCGGAGCATGAATCGGCATCATTCTTGATAAATTGTTTTTGAGAAGTATGACTTGCCGGAGCTTCCAGGTTGGTAAGTGTGAAGCAGGTATCGGCATTTTTCTTGAGAAATTCATGAAAGTGATTTCGACTTACGAGTGGTAAATCAGGGACATTAAGTTGTACTTGATTTTCTACAAAGAGGTATTTGTTGATTGATCTTAAAATTGTTACATTCCTACATGTGGTTGTAAGAACAAGGTGATGAATTGATCCCCGAACCTATAAGGTGATGAATTGAAAAAACTAATTTTCCGGAAAAACCATTTGATTAAAATAAACTTAAGTGTTTTGAAATCACAATGGGAAAATAGTTTGTTGTAAGGGGGAGTTCTGATTGTTTATGCCAAGTGGATGGCGATTTGAAGTGATTCGATATCTGTTGTCAACTTACTTGTATAGTTTGTTTTCAAATTTTTCTTAAATGTGTTTGAATTTTAGGGGGAGTAAGAATTTTCAGAAAATCCAAAAACATTTGAAATTTGAAAATGTCAAAAACATGATAAAATAAAAAATGAGTTTTGTTGTGAAAAGAGGAAATGATTGTACATCAGTAGACGATCACGGCATGCTAAAGAATTGGAAAGTTATAATGTGATAAACGGTCTCACTGATGATATGCCAGTAGGTTTTTGCACATTTAGTAGATTGTGACGAGATATAAACCTAAATTTCAAACTTACTTATATCGTGGGGAACATCTCTCGGATATATGGGTAACCTCCGAAATCTTGTTTGAAAGGTCCCTCTTTCTGAGATACTAGGTCTTTATACTCAGTGATATCTGGGGTATTATCCCGGGACTTCTGATTTTGCGGAAGCAATGGCCTAGTCCCCGTATAATACTTTCTGCATTGCTTGAAATATAACATCGCCCTCAGTACAAAAAATGATGAAACATTGAAAAATGCTAATCATGTGCTGTTGAAACAAAAGATCCTCTAAAGGGGACACACCGAAAGTCGAAGTCGTCATCTCTCTGCTGAACGGAAGTTCTGACCTGAGCTCTCACAGTCCTCGCATTTAACCCTTTACAGATATCATCTGTGGTATACTCACCTGTAAGACTGAATAATGGGATCTGGATACGGGAGTATATTCTGAGGTGGGACACGCGAATAAGTTTAAGTGCTTAAAACACTAATATCGTATCTCGAAACAGTTGAACTTTGTGTGAAAATTTAAGTGGATTAGTATGCTGACAATCTAAGTGAATCGTTTAGAACTTAAAATGTTTAAAGCTTAACGGTGTTGGTGATTTGTCTCAAAAACTGATATGATCCTCTTACACAAACTCACAAAAATATTGTTTGTAAATATTTCTTTACTGCATTTCATTCTTAGTTCATAAAATCCAAAAAGATTTTAGTGTGTTTTAGCATAAAATTTTGAAAAATTTCAAAAAGATTTTCGACAACTAATGTTGGAGAGCTGATTTTCAAAATTCCAAGTGCTAAACATGATGACAATTTATGAGAGGGAATCTATTTGATGCAAGAAAAGGTTTTAAAAGAAAAATGATATTTCTTCAAGAGGTTCATCAGATATTAACATTGTAAAATCATTTATTGATTTGTGTATACAATTGTTAAGCAATAGTCTAAATTTGTCAAATTATAAAACTGTGAAATTTATTTTTTGGGTAGAGATGTGTGCAGGTTAGACAGATTTTTGATCCTAAGCAAAGAGCAAACCAGGTTATGATCTTGAGAGCCAAGTTCTGATCCTGGACCTGATGTTTATACAAACTGATAATGCTGATGAACTTAAGGAATCAAGAGATCTGATCAAGAAGAGCACAGAGCCAGGATGCAATTCTGGAAAGAAAGAAAGAAAGAGAAGATTGAAGAAGTTTTACACTGTCAAATACTTCAGAGAGCGATCAGACTGATAAAGACTGAAGACGTTGAAGACTCGACACTTAAGACTCGTCAACATTCGAGGGGGAGTCTATTGGTGCATGCGTCTGTCGACTTCGTCTTGTATCAAGTCTTGTATGTGAATAGTTAGTTCATGGCACGGAAAACGAGAAAATAGGTTATCAAGCAAGTTCAAACGAAATTACAAGATGTAATTCCGTTTGAAATGGATCAGTAAGTTCAAACGAAATTAACTCTATTAATTCCGCTTGAAGTTAATTCCGCTTGAATCTAATTCCGTTTGAGCCTGTTCAAACGGAATTAGCTTGCCTATATATAGTTGTTGCCTTAGTTGTATATGTGTGTTTCCAGAGCCGAAGTGCTGCCGAAGTGTTGTCTCGCTGTAAAACTTTGTCAAGTTAATCAGAACAACAGTTAAAGTAGATATCTTGCTGAATCACACAGAATATGTCTGTTTTCGCCTTTCATATTGTGTAGAACGCCTCTTATCGACTCGTTTCGGGTCAGTACACGATCCTACAATTGTTCATAGCATGTTTAGTCAACGTAACGACTGTTGTTTTAAACCCACGTGTGCTTGCTCTCTTCTGTCTTCCCACACTTATGCACTTTCGCGACACTCCTCTAACTTATGCTTTTCTTTGATGTGAAGATCATGAGTGGACGTTTGAACTTGACCCAAGCCCAGCTGACGGCTCTTATCAATGAATGAGTTGCTGAGGCACTCGCAGCAGCCCCTACAGGAGGTCAGCATGCTCAGCCTCCCGTATGTACCTTCAAGACCTTTACGGACTGTCGACCTAGTACCTTCAGTGGTACAGCAGGAGCTGTAGGTCTTCTTCACTGGTTCGAGAAGATCGAGTCTGTTTTTGAGATGTGTGAATGCCCTGAGGCTCGTAGGGTAAAATTTGCTACTGGAACACTCGAAGGTGCTGCGTTAACTTGGTGGAACGCACAGGTTCAAATGCTAGGGTTGGTAGCTGCTAACGCCACCCCATGGAACGACTTCAAGGATCTGATCAAAAAGGAGTACTGTCATCACGATGACATTCACAAGCTAGAGGTGGAGTTTTACAACTTGAAGATGATAGGGTCTGAAATTGAGGCGTATACGAAGAGATCGAACGAATTGGCCATATTGTGTCCTACTATGGTGGATCCTCCTATCAAGCGAATCGAGTTGTACCTTAAGGGTCTAGTGCCAGAGATTCAGAGCCATGTGACTGCGGCTAACCTTGGTACCATTCAGCAAGTCATTCGACTAGCCCATCGCCTCACTGACCAGGCAGTTGAGCAGAACAGGCTGGCCAAGCGCATTAGTGCTACAACTACTTCAGATGCTCCTAGTGACAACAAGCGCAAGTGGGATGGAAATTCGAGCAAGGGTTCCACTTCGGTTCAGTCTCAGTCTCAACAGCGAAGGACTGACGTCTTCAAGAGCCCTGGTCAGCAATCTTCAGGTAATCAGAATCAGGGTCAGGGTGGATACAGGGGAAATCACTGTGACAACCCTCGTAATTCCATGTATCCGTACAATTTATTAATGAAAATTAAAGTACTTGATGACTGTGCTAAATCATTTAACTGCTCTCTGATTACTGTGTTATACTTACTTGTACGTGTTAACATACTAATAGTATACGGAAAAGTTACTAAATAGTCTGGTGTACTTTCCTGAGTGTTAAGAATTAATTGTGTTACAAAAATATATATATAAGACACTCTACGGAACAATTAAACACTTTAACGGAACAGTATCCGACTGAACAACCGGACATAACCCGGGACACCAAATTTTTGTCAGATACATTGTTTTATTATTTTTGGCTAGTCATGATCCCCGTTTGTCATAACACCCACTAAAAACCATATAACTAATATATTACCTCAAGTTACTTGCTATCTAACTTATACTTACATTTTAGTTGAAACTTTGCAAATATACCCCCCCCCCTAACCGATTTTTGGTCCCTCATGGACCCCACCATATATTTTCACCATGCTTCAAATATTTGTTTTGATTATTTGATTACTTACTTATGTAAGTAAACAAAATATGTGATGAATCTATAAGTATGGCCTACTCTTACACACAAATCATTCACACTCAACCCTCATCACTCTACTCTCTCTCTCTCATTCAGTTCCCCCAAAACCGAAACCGAAACCGAAACCCTCACCATCACTCTCAACACTCATCTTCTTCCATTAACAAGTTCATTCAAAGCTACAAAGTTGATCCATGGAGGTTGCAAGTTGAAGGGCTTTCTAAGGAGCTTCTTTCACTTGCTTTTCACCATCATCTTTTCCATCTTCTTCACTAAGAATCATACCTAGCTTTAAGCTAGTAGTAAGTTCCTTATGTCACCTTTGTTCATCTTGTTTCATGATTAAAAGATGTAATATGTTAAATCTACAAGAAACACTAAAAAGGGTTTAAACAAGAAGATGAAACATGATGTATTTAGGTTAGTATGATGTTGTCTTGAGATATGTACTGATTATTCGCTGATGTACTTGTTAATATTGATGCTTGATGTTGTTGTGATCGCTAAATATGTTAACGGAATCAATCGAACACACTTTAGAATGTTAAAAGCTGAAAACTGTTTGCTGTTTGATGATTACAGCCAACTTTAGTTGGCTGTAACCGAACTTTAATAAAGCAGAAAATGTATTTTCTGAACTCTAGATTTATGTATTATGAAATATGGTTCTAATGGCACTGGAATCATAATTTTTGGACTTCGTTTACTATTTTTAAAGACCCTTTTAAAAACAGCAGCTGAAGCTGAGTTTTTGCTGCAGTAAATGAGTGATGTGTTTTTGGTCATAACTGGAAATCTATGATGAATCAACTTATGAAATTTGTACAGTAGATGACAACTGAAGTATTTGTAATTACCCCACTGGAATTTCGTAAATCGGACTCTCGATAAATTTTAAATAAACTATTCCGTGGACTGCAGTCAGAAAAAGATAAATCTGAGTTCAGTCCGGAAAATGAATTTTTATAAATATTGGTTATGAATTGGATCCCGATATTTTTACACAATAATATTTGGATCGTTTAAGACCTTCTGTAAAAAGTTGGGAATTTTTGGAACATGTTAACTATTTTATTAAAATCCCCGAAAACAGCCCAGTTTTGAAGATCAAAACTGAAACGACAAAAGTAGTGATTTGCGTGTCTAAATGTCGTGTAGGTTATCTGAGAATGATATAACATGTTATGTGTCAATAAAAGTGTTTGGTGCAATGTCGTATGTTTGTTTATGAGTGGGGAATAGATGGGAAGCTTATAAGGGCATAAACCATTAAAGTGATGCATGTTATGTGATAGATACGTGTAGGAACTTTGTGTGCTATTTGAAGTCACTAATAAACCAAGTGATAATCATATGAGGACGTGATTGACCGACCTTGACTGTTAGCTATTTTTGAGAGTCAAACCGAGCAACCGAGGTGAGTTCACACTTTCTACAAGGCATGGGATTCCCGGTGGTTTGGGAATGGGTTAAAGAATTAAAACTAAATCTACATATCCCCTTGGGAAGATATGTACGGCTATCCTCCATAGGTAGGATGCCATTATTAATCCTACGAATTCTCCTGGTGCAGAATACGTACGTTCGTCCTCCTTGGGTAGGACAACAACCTTAAAACTAGCTAGACAAAACTCTATCTTTAAGTCCCTCTTAATTATATCGACTTAATCGCTGAGGCCAATGGCGAGCGGGTCATTAGTTAATAGCGCTATTAGGTTTAACAAACCTCACACCGTGTCGTCTGAACGGGCGTGTACTAATGGACTATGGCAAACTGTCAGTGATGATAGACGCTGATATAGGGCACAACTTATTTGCGTAGTAGTCGATATCATACCGTCTAGTAGTTCACACGGGGAAAGCCCCCACTGATTATGGATATGGTTTGGGTAATGAAAAAGGAACTGGTTAAACATACTTTCAACTACGGGGTAACCCCCACGGCAATTAAGCCAACGAAAGTCAAACCACGTTTTTCAAAAACAACTTAAAACTAAACAACCAAACGTGAACTCACTCAACTTTGTTGTTGACTCGTTGTTGCATGCCTTACAGGTCGCTAGATATTTATGGAGCTTGCACGAGGAGGTGGTCGTTGTGGAATGTGGATTGTTATGTCTCGTGCTAAACATTTAATCCTTATGAACTTATTAAACCTACGTTTTGGACATTAAACTTATGAACTATGGAACTTATGTTTTGGTTTCACGTTTTATGCTACCGCTGTTTAAAATGAACTTGGTTAACTTTCTTTAGGTCACCAATTGTATTGTGTTGGTTTGATTTACTTAACTATGATGTTCAATATGATTGGTGGCTCGATCCTGGTCATGTCACACCTCCAAGCGGTGATACTCCGCGTGTGGATTTTTGGGGGTGTGACAATCACCCTAAGTGCAATCGATGTAATCTGCACCACAGCGGGCCGTGCAACAAGGGTCGTTGTCAGAGATGTAACAAGTTTGGTCATGAAGCCAAGGATTGTAGGAGCTCACGTCCTGCGAATCAGAATCGTCAACAGCAGCCACAAGCTCCACAGAACCAGCAACAGCAGGGTAATAAGGGATGTTTTCAGTGTGGTGCTGAGGGTCACTTCAAGAGACACTGTCCACAGTTGAATCATAATCAGAACAACAACAACAACCAAGGAAATGGAAACAATAGGGGTAACAATGATGGCAACGGTGTAAGGGAACGTGTTTTCGTGATTGGTCAGGGTGAAGCAAGGAATGATCCCATCGTTGTGACGGGTAAGTTCCTACTGGATGACTTCTTTGTTACTGTTTTATTTGATTTGGGTGCCGATACTAGTTACGTGTCCTTAAAAGTGAGTCTGATGCTTAAGCGTACTCCAACACTATTGAACACCAAGCACATTGTAGAACTAGCAAATGGTAAAAGTTTAGAGGCCACACACATAGTTAAGGGTTGTAATCTCGTTCTTGCGGACCAGACCTTCTCTATCGACCTTATTCCTATCGTTCTAGGTAGTTTCGACGTTGTTATTGGGATGGATTGGTTATCTCAACATCAAGCGGAAATTCTTTGCAATGAGAAAATTATCCGCATCCCTCATTCTGGTGAAGAACCCCTCGTGATTTGTGGTGACAAGAGTGGTGCAGTCGTAGGCATTATCTCTTTCCTTAAGGCACAGAAGTGTTTGCGAAAGGGCCACACTGCTATTCTAGCCCTCGTTACTGACACCTCAACGAAGGAGAAGGAGATAGAATACATTCCCATCGTACGAGATTTTCCTGAGGTATTTCCTGAGGAATTACCTGGTCTTCCGCCTCATCGTCAGGTCGAATTTCAAATCGAACTAGCTCCTGGAGCAGCACCAATAGCTCATGCACCTTATCGGCTGTCTCCATCAGAATTAGAAGAATTGTCCACGCAACTACAAGAGCTATTAGACAAAGGTTTCATTCATCCTAGCTTTTCGCCCTGGGGAGCTCCAGTCTTGTTTGTGAAGAAGAAAGATGGTACCTTCCGCATGTGTATTGACTATCATGAACTCAACAAGGTGACCGTGAAGAATCGTTATCCTCTTCCGCGTATTGATGACCTATTCGACCAGTTGCAAGGGTCGAGCTTCTACTCAAAGATTGATCTGAGATCGGGATATCATCAGCCGAGAGTCCGAGACGAGGACATCTCCAAAACAGCATTCAGGACTCGTTATGGGCACTACGAGTTTCTGGTTATGCCTTTCGGGCTGACGAACACACCTGCGGTCTTCATGGATCTCATGAACCGAGTGTGCAAACTTTACTTGGATAAGTTCGTTATTGTTTTTATCGACGACATCCTGATCTATTCTAAGAGTCAGGAGGAACACGAGCATTATCTGTGACTTATTTTGGAACTTCTTCGAGCAGAGCAGCTTTATGCTAAGTTTTCAAAATGTGACTTTTGGCTTCGTGAAGTCCATTTCTTGGGCCATGTGGTAAATGAGGAAGGGATTCATGTGGATCCATCCAAGGTTGACTCGATCAAGAACCGGCCTGCACCCCGTACGCCAACTGAAATCCGCCAATTCTTGGGTTTGGCGGGTTACTACAGAAGATTTATCAAGGATTTCTCAAAGATTGCGCAACCTCTCACTTCACTAACTCAGAAGGGTGTCACCTATCGTTGGTGTGATGCACAGGAGTCCGCGTTTCAGCACTTAAAGGAGAGACTTTGTAGCGCACCTATTCTCTCGTTACCTTAAGGCACAGACGATTTCGTGGTTTATTGTGACGCGTTAATTCAAGGACTTGGTTGTGTGTTGATGCAACGTAAGAAAGTTTTTGCTTATGCATCACGCCAATTTAAGGTTCATGAAAGGAACTACACTACTCATGATCTGGAGCTGGGGGCTGTTGTTTTCGCACTCAAGATATGGAGGCATTACCTATACAGTACCAAGTGCTCCATTTACACCGATCACAGGAGTCTCCAGCATATCTTCGAGCAGAAGGAGTTGAACATGCGACAGCGTCGAAGGGTCGAACTCCTAAATGATTACGAATGCGCGATCAAGTATCATCCGGGAAGGAGTCTAAACCTAAGCATATACGTGCGTTACAGCTTACCATTCACTCTAGTCTTCCCGCTAAGATACGAGATGATCAGGTTGAAGCATTGAAAACAGAGAACATCAGGGCTAAGTCCCTGTGAGGATCGAAGAAACGGTTAGAACAAAAGGAAGACGACACTTACTACGTAATAGGGCGCATCTGGGTTCCATTTTATGGAAATCTACGTGAGCTTGTGATGGATGAAGCACACAAGTCTCGTTACTCGGTACATCCTGGTTCGGATAAGATGTACCACGATCTCAAGACTACGTACTGGTGGCCCCACATGAAAGCCAACATAGCAACCTACGTCAGTAAATGCTTGACTTGTGCGAGAGTCAAGATCGAGTACCAGAAACCATCAGGCCTACTTCAACAACCAGAGATACCGACATGGAAATGGGAGCAAATTTCCATGGATTTCGTTACTGGCCTCCCTAGATCTCAATGCGGAAATGATACCATTTGGGTGATCGTGGATCGACTGACCAAGTCTGCACATTTTCTGGCTATCAAGGAAACGGATAAGTTTTCTACTCTAGCAGACATCTACCTAAAGGAAGTAGTATCAAGGCACGGGGTGCCAACCTCCATCATTTCTGATCGTGACTCACGTTTTACATCTGAATTGTGGCAAGCTATGCATAAGTCCTTTAGCTCTCGATTAGATATGAGCACGGCGTATCATCCACAGACGAATGGGCAGTCTGAACGCACCATCCAAACCCTTGAAGACATGCTTCGAGCATGTGTAATCGACTTTGGTAATGGCTAGGAAAAACACCTCCCGTTAGTGGAGTTTTAGTATAACAACAGTTACCACACCAGTATCCAGGCTTCTCCGTTCGAGGCCTTGTACGGATGGAAGTGCCGATCACCTCTTTGTTGGGCAGAGGTTGGCGACAGCCAAATCACTGGCCCAGAACTCTTCGTAGACACAACAGAGAAGATTACTCAGATACGACAATGAATGGCGGCAGCTCGTGACCGTCAGAAAAGATAATTATGTGTAAATTTATGATGTTATTTATGATTAATGAACATAGTCTTGAAATAGATAATTGTGGTTGATACTTGGGTTACGCAAATTCTGGATTAGGGAATTGATTATAACGATACACTATATGGGTATGAGCCGAGAGATCCCTCCTGTTGTGATAATTTCATAGGTATAGGGTAGCATAGTTAATGAATAATAATGAATAATTATTGTGATCTGATCATACAAATCAAACAAATGGTAAGTGTGACTTGATTATGTAATTGAACTAATAAACTCATGTAATTTGGTTTGGCCAATGTGATAGAAAGTTACTATTTGGGAGATCTCGTGAGTGAGCTGGGAAAGACTGGGCCGGGTAGTTAAGTGGCCCGCATTAAACTTTACAAAACAAAATAGGTGGATTATATGAACATAAGTGTTTGAATGTATGTGTAGTTGATTGGGCCGAGGAGGGTTGCTTAGCAGCCACAAATAGAATGGGAGGGGGTAACATGTTTGTAAATAACATCTATGTGATAGGTAGATTGTGAAGCACCCCAACTGTTATGTTATTTCATATTGCAACTATAATTTGAAAGATTATTATGTGAATACCATTAGGTTGCATGTATAGCTAGGATGTAAATGACTAGTGTGTGTAACATACCAACTGCTATGAGAACCCATGATGGCAAGAGGCCTTTATGTTACATGAACAACTGTTAGTACATGTATGAAACTAAGTGAGTGCCATTTGTGTGATAAATATATGTATATGCACGGAACACTTAAGTAAGGGTTTACAAAACTAATTGTTATCGGTAACTACGATAGGGTTTGGTAGACCAACTTGGGATACGTGATTTAATCTACCGAGCAAATCTAAGGTGAGTTCACACTTTTATAAGGCATGGGATTCCCGGTGGGTTGGGAATGGGTTAAGAAGCTAAAACGAAACCTACATATTCACCTCTAACAGAATATGTACCTTCTTTCTCGGTTGGGAAGGACGACTACATTTAACCTGCGTATTCTCGATTGGGTAGAGTACGTACCTTCGTTCTCGGTTGGGAAGGACGACTTATGTACTTTCGTTCTCGGTTGGGAAGGACGACTACATTTAACCTGCGTATTCTCGGTTGGGTAGAGTACGTACCTCCATCCTCGGTTGGGAAGGACGACAACCTATAAGTGGTTTACAACATGGGGTATCCCCCACTGGTTATGGTTTGGGAAACATTGGATTGGATAACTCATGGTTTTTGAATGAACTCGTGGTTTTTGAAACAACTATAAATTGGATAACCAACTGTGAACTCGCTCAACTTTGTTGTTGACTCGTTGTTACATGCCTTGCAGGTCGTTAGGTATTTATGGAGCTTGCACGAGTAGGAGGAGTCGTTGTGAGACATGGACCGTTGTGTGCCATGTTAAACTTTATGAACTTATGACTTATGTTTTGGTTTTATGTTTTATGCTTCCGCTGAATAACTTGAACTTGTTTTGAACACCAATTATATTGTGTGGTTGAACTTTTAACTTACTTTACTGTATTGTTCAATATGATTGGTAGCTTGATCCTGGTCATGTCACGCCTCCTGCGGTGATACTTCGCTTGTGGATTTTGGGGGTGTGACAGATTGGTATCAGAGCCATTGGTTGTAGTGAACTTGGTTTTTTTTTTAAAGGGAAAAGCTTTTTGACAAAACCAGACTATAACCTGTACAGTGCTCAACGATCCACAACGACGCTTCGCTCCACGTGCAAGACTCAACATTATAGGTGATATGGTTTGTGTTTATATTGCCTGTCTGTTAGTTTACATAGTGCATTGTTCATAGCATGCTTAGTCAACGTAACGACTGTTGTTTTAAACCCACGTGTGCTTGCTCTCTTCTGTCTTCCCACACTTATGCACTTTCGCGACACTCCTCTCACTTATGGTTTTCTTTGATGTGAAGATCATGAGTGGATGTTTAAACTTGACCCAAGCCCAGCTGAAGGCTCTTATCAATGAACGAGTTGCTGAGGCACTCGCAGCAGCCCCTGCAGGAGGTCAGCATGCTCAGCCTCCCATATATACCTTCAAGACCTTTACGGACTGTCGACCTAGTACCTTCAGTGGTACAGAAGGAGCTGTAGGTCTTCTTCATTGGTTCGAGAAGATCGAGTCTGTTTTTGAGATGTGTGAATGACCTGAGGCTCGTAGGGTAAAATTTGCTACTGGAACACTCGAAGGTGCTGCGTTAACTTGGTGGAACGCACAGGTTCAAATGCTAGGGTTGGTAGCTGCTAACGCCACCCCATGGAACGACTTCAAGGATCTGATCAAAGAGGAGTACTGTCATCACGATGACATTCACAAGCTAGAGGTGGAGTTTTACAACTTGAAGATGTCAGGGTCTGAAATTGAGGCGTATACGAAGAGATTGAACGAATTGGCCATATTGTGTCCTACTATGGTGGATCCTCCTGTCAAGCGAATCGAGTTGTACCTTAAGGGTCTAGTTCCAGAGATTCAGAGCCATGTGACTGCGGCTAACCTTGGTACCATTCAGCAAGTCATTCGACTAGCCCATCGCCTCACTGACCAGGCAGTTGAGCAGCACAGGCTGCCCAAGCGCATTAGTGCTACAACTACTTCAGATGCTCCTAGTTACAACAAGCGCAAGTGGGATGGAAATTCGAGCAAGGGTTCCACTTCGGTTCAGTCTCAGTCTCAGCAGCGAAGGACTGACGACTTCAAGAGCCCTGGTCAGCAATCTTCTGGTAATCAGAATCAGGGTCAGGGTGGATACAGGGGAAATCACCCTAAGTGCAATCGATGTAATCTGCACCACAGCGGGCCGTGCAAAAAGGGTCATTTTCAGAGATGTAACATGTTTGGTTATGAAGCCAAGGATTGCAGGAGCTCACGTCCTGTGAATCAGAATTGTCAACAGCAGACATAAGCTCCACAGAACCAGCAACAGCAACAACAGGGTAATAAGGGATGTTTTTAGTGTGGTGCTGAGGGTCACTTCAAGAGACACTGTCCACAGTTGAATCAGAATCAGAACAACAACAACAACCAAGGAAATGGAAACAATGGGGGTAACAATAATGGCAACGGTGCAAGGGGACGTGTTTTCGTGATTGGTCAGGGTGAAGCAAGGAATGATCCCATCGTTGTGACGGGTAAGTTCCTACTGGATGACTTCTTTGTTACTGTTTTATTTGATTCGGGTGCCGATACTAGTTACGTGTCCTTAAAAGTGAGTCTGATGCTTAAGCGTACTCCAACACTATTGAACACCAAGCACATTGTAGAACTAGCAAATGGTAAAAGTTTAGAGGCCACACACATAGTTAAGGGTTGTAATCTCGTTCTTGCTGACCAGACCTTCTCTATCGACCTTATTCCTATCGTTCTAGGTAGTTTCGACGTTGTTATTGGGATGGATTGGTTATCTCAACATCAAGCGGAAATTCCTTGCAATGAGAAAATTGTCCGCATTCCTCGTTCTGGTGAAGAACCCCTCGTGATTTGTGGTGACAAGAGTGGTGCAGTCGTAGGCATTATCTCTTTCCTTAAGGCCCAGAAGTGTTTGCGAAAGGGCCACACTGCTATTCTAGCCCTCGTTACTGACACCTCAACGAAGGAGAAGGAGATAGAATACATTCCCATCGTATGAGATTTTCCTGAGGTATTTCCTGAGGAATTACCTGGTCTTCCGCCTCATCGTCAGGTCGAATTTCAAATCGAGCTAGCTCCTGGAGCAGCACCAATAGCTCGTGCACCTTTTCGGCTGGCTCCATCAGAATTAGAAGAATTGTCCGCGCAACTACAAGAGCTATTAGACAAAGGTTTCATTCGTCCTAGCTTTTCGCCTTGGGGAGCTCCAGTCTTGTTTGTGAAGAAGAAAGACGGTACCTTCCGCATGTGTATTGACTATCGTGAACTCAACAAGGTGACCATGAAGAATCGTTATCCTCTTCCGCGTATTGATGACCTATTCGACCAGTTGCAAGGGTCGAGCTTCTACTCAATGATTGATCTGAGATCGGGATATCATCAGCTGAGAGTCCGAGACGAGGACATCTCCAAAACAACATTCAGGACTCGTTACGGGCACTACGAGTTTCTGGTTATGCCTTTCGGGCTGACGAACGCACCTGCGGTCTTCATGGATCTCATGAACCGAGTGTGCAAACCTTACTTGGATAAGTTCGTTATTGTTTTTATCGACGACATCCTGATCTATTCTAAGAGTCAGGAGGAACACGAGCATCATCTGCGACTTATTTTGGAACTTCTTCGAGCAGAGCAGCTTTATGCTAAGTTTTCTAAATGTGACTTTTGGCTTCGTGAAGTCCATTTCTTGGGCCAAGTGGTAAATGAGGATGGGATTCATGTGGATCCATCCATGGTTGACTCGATCAAGAACTGGCCTGTACCCCGTACGCCAACTGAAATCCGCCAATTCTTGGGTTTGGCGGGTTACTACATAAGATTTATCAAGGATTTCTCAAAGATTGCGCAACCTCTCACTTCACTTACTCAGAAGGGTGTCACCTATCATTGGGGTGATGCACAGGAGTCCGTATTTCAGCACTTAAAGGAGAGACTTTGTAGCGCACCTATTCTCTCGTTACCTGAAGGCACAGACGATTTCGTGGTTTATTGTGACGCGTCAATTCAAGGACTTGGTTGTGTGTTGAGGACGTGAGAAAGTCATTGCTTATGCATCACGCCAACTTAAGGTTCACGAAAGGAACTACGCTACTCATGATCTGGAGCTGGGGGCTATTGTTTTCGCACTCAAGATATGGAGGCATTACCTGTACGGTACCAAGTGCACCATTTACACCGATCACAGGAGTCTCCAGCATATCTTCGAGCAGAAGGAGTTGAACATGCGACAGCGTCGATGGGTCGAACTCCTAAATGATTACGAATGCGCGATCAAGTATCATCCGGGCAAAGCCAATGTTGTGGCCGATGCCCTCAGCCGGAAGGAGTCTAAACCTAAGCGTATTCGTGCATTACAGCTTACCATTCACTCTAGTCTTCCCGCTCAGATACGAGATGCTTAGGTTGAAGCATTGAAAACAGAGAACATCAGGGCTGAGTCCCTACGAGGATCGAAGAAACGGTTAGAACAAAAGGAAGACGGCGCTTACTACGTAACAGGGCACATCTGGGTTCCATTTTATGGAAATCTACGTGAGCTTGTGATGGATGAAGCACACAAGTCTCGTTACTCGGTACATCCTGGTTCGGATAAGATGTACCACGATCTCAAGACTACGTACTGGTGGCCCCACATGAAAGCCAACATAGCAACCTACGTCAGTAAATGCTTGACTTGTGCGAGAGTTAAGATCGAGTACCAGAAACCATCAGGCCTACTTCAACAACCAGAGATACCGACATGGAAATGGGAGTAAATTTCCATGGATTTCGTTACTGGCCTGCCTAGATCTCAACGTGGAAATGATACCATTTGGGTGATCGTGGATCGACTGACCAAGTCTGCATATTTTCTGGCTATCAAGGAAACGGATAAGTTTTCTACTCTAGCAGACATCTACCTAAAGGAAGTAGTATCAAAGCACGGGGTGCCAACCTCCATCATTTCTGATCGTGACTCACGTTTTACATCTGAATTGTCGCAAGCTATGCACAAGTCCTTTGGCTCTTGATTAGATATGAGCACGGCATATCATCCACAGACAGATGGGCAGTCTGAATGCACCATCCAAACCCTTGAAGACATGCTTCGAGCATGTGTAATCGACTTTGGTAATGGCTGGGAAAAACACCTCCCGTTATTGGAGTTTTCGTATAACAACAGTTACCACACCAGTATCCAGGCTGCTCCGTTCGAGGCATTGTACGGATGGAAGTGCCGATCACCTCTTTATTGGGCAGAGGTTGGCGATAGCCAAATCACTGGCCCAGAACTCGTCGTAGACACAACAGAGAAGATTGCTCAGATACGACAACGAATGGCGGCAGCTCGTGACCGTCAGAAAAGCTACGCTGATAAATGAACGAAACCACTCGACTTCTAGGTTGGCGATTGAGTACTACTTAAAGTCTCACCTTGGAAAGGTGTAGTTCGTTTTGGTAAACGAGGCAAACTCAACCCGCGATACGTCGGACCTTTCGAAATCATAGAGAAAATAGGCAAAGTGGCCTACAAACTGAACCTACCCGAAGAACTCTGTGGAGTTCACAACGTATTCCACGTGTCAAATCTGAAGAAGTGTCTGTCAGATGAGAGCCTCATAGTTCCTCTCAAGGAGCTCACTATCGACGATCAGTTGCGATTCATCGAGGAACCAGTAGAGATTACAGATCGAGACGTTAAGATGCTCAAGCGTACTAGGATACCACTTGTTCGAGTTCGTTGGAACTCCCGTCGTGGCCCAGAGTTTACCTGGGAATGAAAAGACCAAATGAAACACAAGTATCCCCAGTTGTTCGAGAAAAGTACAACCACTACTGAGGCTGAAGCTACTGCGGAACTTCGGGACGAAATTCCAAACCAACGGGGGAATGATGTGACACCCCAGGAAAACCAGGAAACCACGCAACCTATCTAGCTTCCTCAGTAACTACGTGCTAAATTTCGGGACGAAATTTCTTTCAAGTTGGGGATGTTGTGACAACCCGAACTTCCAAGGTTGGTAACGTTGAATCTTGTGATCTTAACTCTTTATTATCTCTCTTCTTTGCGTGAATGTCATGCTCTGTGATAACTCCGTTAATCTAAACGTAGAATGACTCGGCTGAACAACGTAGGATAACTCCGTTAGTCTTGGGCCCATTAATCTTGGGCTGCACATATAGTGGGCTATGTATTCGCATTCTACACAACCTAAACTTCGGCCAATCTGCCCGAGCCCAACCTTGCATACATGGAATTGAGCGGCCCAGTTGTCCTTGTAGCCCAACATATGTCATGACCGGCCCACCCACAATGTTTAGGTTTTTGCATTATATCTATAACTTGAATATGATATATACGTAAACCTCTTTCATATTCCACAATTACCACATAACAAACCCTACCCCCTCTTCCCTGATTGCGACGGACAGTAGCAGACCCCCCCCCCTGTTCGAGATAGCACTTTGATCAGTCAAGTTTTGGTTAGTGATTCCGAATTGTCGAATTTCATATTTGTGTGATATTGTTTATGTGTGACAGTAAATGATTAGGGTAGGTTATGTTGTGTTCTTGCATGATAAACAATGTTTAGGGTTCATGACATTGATTATGTATGCTGTAATGGATTAGATTATATATGTGTAAATTTATGATGTTATTTATGATTAATGAACATAGTCTTGAAATAGATAATTGTGGCTGATACTTGGGTTACGCAAATTGTGGATTAGGGAATTGATTATAACGATACACTATATGGGTATGAGCCGAGAGATCCCTCCTGTTGTGATAATTTCATAGGTATAGGGTAGCATATGAATAATGATGAATAATTATTGTGATCTGATCATACAAAGCAAACAAATGGCAAGTGTGACTTGATTATGTAATTGAACTAATAAACTCATGTAATTTGGTTTGGCCAATGTGATAGAAAGTTACTGTTTGGGGGATCTCGTGAGTGGGCTGGGAAAGACTGGGCCAGGTAGTTAAGTGGCCCGCAATAAACTTTACAAAACAAAATAGGTGGATTATATGAATAGAATGGGAGGGGGGTGACATGTTTGTAAATAACATCTATGTGATAGGTAGATTGTGAAGCACCCCAACTGTTATGTTATTTCATATTGCAACTATAATTTGAAAGATTATTATGTGAATACCATTAGGTTGCATGTATAGCTAGGATGTAAATGACTAGTGTGTGTAACATACCAACTGCTATGAGAACCCATGATGGCAAGAGGCCTTTATGTTACATGAACAACTGTTAGTACATGTATGAAACTAAGTGAGTGCCATTTGTGTGATAAATATATGTATATACACGGAACACTTAAGTAAGGGTTTACAAAACTAATTGTTATCGGTAACTACGATAGGGTTTGGTAGACCAACTTGGGATACGTGATTTAATCTACCGAGCAAATCTAAGGTGAGTTCACACTTTTATAAGGCATGGGATTCCCGGTGGGTTGGGAATGGGTTAAGAAGCTAAAACGAAACCTACATATTCACCTCTAACATAATATGTACCTTTGTTCTCGGTTGGGAAGGACGACTACATTTAACCTGCGTATTCTCGGTTGGGTAGAGTACGTACCTTCGTTCTCGGTTGGGAAGGACGACTTATATACCTTCGTTCTCGGTTGGGAAGGACGACTACATTTAACCTACGTATTCTCGGTTGGGTAGAGTACGTACCTCCGTCCTCGGTTGGGAAGGACGACAACCTATAAGTGGTTTACAACATGGGGTAACCCCCACTGGTTATGGTTTGGGAAACATTGGATTGGATAACTCATGGTTTTTTAATGAACTCGTGGTTTTTGAAACAAGTATAAATTGGATAACCAACTGTGAACTCGCTCAACTTTGTTGTTGACTCGTTGTTACATGCCTTGCAGGTCGTTAGGTATTTATGGAGCTTGCACGAGCAGGAGGAGTCGTTGTGGGATATGGACCGTTGTGTGCCATGTTAAACTTTATAAACTCATGACTTATGTTTTGGTTTTATGTTTTATGCTTCCGCTGAATAACTTGAACTTGTTTTGAACACCAATTATATTGTGTGGTTGAACTTTTAATTTACTTTACTGTAGTGTTCAATATGATTGGTGGCTTGATCCTAGTCATGTCACGCCTCCTGCGGTGATACTCCGCTTGTGGATTTTGGGGGTGTGACAAGTTCAGCCTTAACAATAGTAGCGCTATAGGAGATGCACCTCCCCATTATTCTCGGGGGTATTGTTAGGTGGATTCTAGTTTTCCTTGGGACTTGGGAAAATAACAAAGCATCGGGATACTTGGGCTATCACTTGTTGGACTGCGAACACTAGCATGGCTGAAATTATTTTATCATTTACACGATGGATATGAGTTGTTTTTAAACTATTATGCTATTACTCAAACTTGTATACTCGCCTGTTGTGACAACTCGAAATTTAGAATCCTTCATTGTATCTTGATGTAACATGCTTGAACGTTATGTGTTTATATATTAGTAAATGAAAGTTCGTGATTATCTTGATGTGCTATGTGTTATTAATGTGTACGTATAAAGTATAGTTTTATACAAGTATGTATGTAGTGAACCGGAACCAAAACACAAGGACCCGACTCGTGACCGTTTGGACTCGAGTGAACAGTAAAATGGTGGGCCGGTTGGGCCATGCACCTCTCGAAACCCAAAACCAAGTATAAAAACCCCAAACCCACACTCACTCTCACACACTCCCCTCCACACTCTCCCTCTCTCTCTCACTAAAACCCTAAGTCTCAACATCCTTCTTCCCTCATTCTCTTGGATCAATCGGCAACAACAAGGAGACTCGGTCAAGCTCATCATCATCACCCGGACACTCCATTTTATTCATCTTCTTTACTATCTCGGTGCCTTTTCACAACCGGTTAGTGTTTTTAGATGCTCACTAAGTGTTTATGTGAATAATGGTGTTACTTGCTTTGATGAATAGCATGATGAATGTGTTATGAATGTTGTTCGAGTCTAATAAAGGCGTTTGTTTGGTTAGTGGTACTCATGTCCATGTTTGATATGCATATCTCTATATGATTAGGAAGGTTGAAGTGATATGATAATTGTGACACTAGTTGATAGTAGGATGTGTATTAAATAGTATGAAAAGGGATGAATGTTAATGATAAATCTAGTGCAAGCATGCTAGTATTGATTGTATATGCTAGATTCAGGAGCCGATGATGATATTGACTTGAGTTCATGCTAGGAGGGATTGTTTGATTAATCATGATTGCAAAATGATGAAAACCCTAGATGAAGAACTTGTTGAATGTGATATGAATATTTGAAAATTGCTATGTTTGATCCAATTGATTAAGGTTTTAGACAAGAAAACATGTTGATGCATTTTGGTTGGATAGTACACAAGATCATGAAATGGTAATCCTATTGGTTAGTACAATTCTGGGCAGATGTTCTAGAAACAGCAGGTGTGCGAGTCGAGACCTCCGGTTGCGACTCGAGACCATCGAGTGATAACTCGAGACCACGAATCAACGACTCGAGAGCATAACAGCAGACATCAAGGACTCGAGACCAGTAAGGTCTCGACTAGAGATCTTGTGATTTCGACTCGAGACTGGACTCGAGACCTCAGAGGTTACGACTCATGTACGCGCTACTCGAGACCAGATGTCCATGACTCGAGACCTCCCATTGCGACTCGAGACCGCGTGATCTCGAGTAGAGACCCCCCCCTGTCTCGACTGGGCTGCTTATCTTTGTTATTGGGCCGAAGTGTATGGATTACTCGTGCTTGTTACTGTTTAAGTGGGATATGTGTTAACTGTTACTGTTTAAGAACTTGGACAGGCCCAATAACGTAGAGAATAAATATATGTCATGTATGCTATGTGTTAGATACGTGTAGGATATACGTGACTTCTTTACACCCAAACCTGACCTATACTGGTAACCATATTAGGACGTGGTGACTAGCATACTTAACCAAGTAAACTAAACTGCCGAGCAACCCAAGGTGAGTTCACACCTTCTACAAAGCATGGGATTCCCAGGGGTTGGGAATGGGGTTAAGGAACATGGATTCCTCGTCCTTTATTGGGTAGGACAGTGCTGGTTCAGGAATATAATTCCTCGTCCCCTTGGACAGATAACTTTCACTAGACCAAAACTCTATCACGAAGTCCCTCTTTTTTTTATATCGACTTAATCGCCGGGCCAATGGCGAGCGGGTCATTAGTTAGATAGCGCTATTTAGGTTTGACAAGCCTCACACCGTGCCGCAGAGGACGGGCGTGAACTAATGGATCTGGGCACGTCAATGATGATAGACATTGACGCTAAGGGCACATAAACATGACTAAAGTCAGTGGTCGATATGGTAACGAGTCTAGTAATAAACATGGGGTAGCCCCCACGGCCGTAGAGCCAGATAACTAAACATGGGGTAGCCCCCACGGCTGGATTGCCAGAGTAATTGGGTTAAACAAATCACGTTTTCAACCATGGGGTAACCCCCATGGCAGGATGCCAGATAAAGGAAACTGTTTTCGAAACAACTTAAAACGAACACCCAACTGTGAACTCGCTCAACATTCTTGTTGACTCGTTACTACATGCTTTACAGGTCAATAGGTACTTAGCTGGAGCTTGCATGGAGAAGAGTCGTTGTGGGACATGGACAGCTGTGTGCCATGTTAAACTTTGAACAATTAAACTTATGTCTTGGTTTTAAACGTTATGCTTCCGCTTGCTACTTAAACTATGTTTTGTTTGGACACCAATTGTATTGGTTGGATTTTTATAATCACTTACATGCTTGTTCAATATAATTGGTGGCTGGATCCTGGTCAGTCACGCCTCCAAGCGGTGGTATTCCGCAGGTGGATTTTGGGGGTTTGACAGATTGGTATCAGAGCCATTGGTTATAGTGAACTTGGTTTTAATAAGGGGAAAAAGTTTTAATAAAATCAGACTATAACCTGTACAGTGCTCTACGATCTACAACGGCGCTTCACTCCACATGCAAGGCTCGACAATCTAGGTGATATGGTTTATGTTCTGTTACCTACTTGCTAGATTTCATAGAACTATGCTCATGGTATGCTTAGATAAACGTAGCAACTATAGTATGAGAACACATGTGTGCTTATTCTCTTCCGTCATCGCACTTTCACGAACCTATCTCACTCATGATTCCCTCTTATATGAAGATCATGAGTGGACGCGTTAACATGACTCAAGCCCAGCTGACGGCACTGATTAACGAACAAGTTGCTGCGGCACTTGCAGCTGCACACGCAGGAGGTATATCCTGCAGTCCAAACTCATCCTAGGATCTTTAGATCCTACTCTCGTGAACCAACCTTTGTGTTAAACTCTGTCCTTTCTTTCACCCACAAGAGGTCAACATGCTCAGCCACCTGTGTGCACCTTTAAAACTTTTATGGACTGCCGACCAACTACTTTTAGCGGCACTGAAGGAGCTGTAGGTCTCCTCCACTGGTTTGAGAAGCTCGAGTCAGTCTTCGAAATGTGTGAATGCCCTGAGGCTCGTAGGGTGAAGTATGCTACCGGTACTCTCGAGGGTTTAGCGCTCACGTGGTGGAACGCTCAGGTTCAAATGCTGGGGTTAGTCGCTGCTAACGCCACCCCATGGAACAACTTTAAGGAAATGATCAAAGAGGAGTATTGCAATCGTGATGACATTCACAAGTTGGAGGTAGAGTTCTACAACCTCAAGATGATGGGGTCAGAAATTGAAGCGTACACGAAAAGATCGAATGAGTTGGCTATTCTGTGTCCTACTATGGTAGACCCTCCCATCAAACGCATCGAACTATTCCTCAAGGGCTTAGTGCCAGAAATCCAAAGTCATGTGACTTCAGCTAACCTCGCCACCATCCAGCAAGTTGTTCAATTGGCTCACCGTCTCACGGATCAGGCAGTGGAGCAGAACAGGTTACCAAAGCGCATAGGTTCTGCAACTACTCCAGATGCTCCTAGTGACAACAAACGGAAATGGGATGGAGCTTCAAGTAAGGGTTCGACTTCTGTTCAGTCCCAGTCTCAGCAGAGAAAGACTGATGACTACAAGAGCCCCAGTCAGCAATCATCTGGTGGTCAAAGTCATGGTGGGTACAAGGGGAATCACCCCAAATGCAATCGCTGCAACCTACACCACAGCGGGCCATGCACCAGGGGTAACTGTCATCGGTGCAACAAGCCAGGTCACGCCGCGAAGGATTGCAGAAGCTTATACCCCGCAAACCAGAATCGTCAACAACAAGCCCCTCAGAACCAACGACAGCAGCAGCAGCAGCAAGGAATCAACAAAAGGTGCTTTCAGTGTGGAGCTGAAGGCCATTTCAAGAGAGATTGCCCCCAACTGAACAGGAACCAGAACAACAACAACAACAACAACAACAATAACAATAATCAGGGGAATGGTAACAATGGGAACAACAACAACAACCATGGTGCCAGGGGGCGGGTGTTCGTGATTGGTCAAGGTGAAGCAAGGAATGACCCCAATGTTGTGATGGGTAAGTTCCTTCTCGACGACTTTTATGTTACAGTTTTATTTGATTCGGGAGCCGATACTAGCTACGTGTCACTAGAAGTTAGTCAAATGCTTAAGCGTATTCCAACACCTTTGAACAACAAGCACACTGTAGAGCTAGCAAATGGTAAGAGTTTAGAGGCCACACACGTAGTCAAGGGTTGTAAACTTGTTCTTGCTAACCAGACCTTCTCTATCGACCTTATCCCTATTGTCTTGGGTAGTTTCGACGCTGTCATTGGGATGGATTGGTTATCCCAACACCGAGCAGAGATTCTTTGCAACGAGAAGATTGTTCGTATTCCTGGTTCCGGTAGTGAACCTCTCATGATTCGTGGCGACAAGAGGGGTGCTGTTGAGAACATCATCTCTTTCCTTAAGGCCCAGAAGTGCTTGCGAAAGGGCCACACTGCCATTTTGGCTCTCGTTACTGACACCTCGGAGAAAGAGAAGAAGATATAAGATTTTCCGATTGTACGCGACTATCCTAAGGTATTTCCTGAGGAACTGCCTGGTCTTCCGCCTCATCGCCAAGTCGAGTTTCAGATTGAACTAGCTCCTGGAGCTGCGCCTATAGCTCGTGCACCTTATCGTTTAGCTCCATCAGAGTTGGAAGAACTCTCTACGCAACTACAAGAAATCTTGGATAAGGGTTTTATTCATCCTAGCTCTTCGCCTTGGGGAGCTCCAGTACTATTCGTGAAGAAGAAAGACGGTACCTTCAGAATGTGCATCGACTACCGGGAACTCAACAAGGTGACGGTGAAGAATCGTTATCCTCTACCGCGTATTGACGACTTGTTCGACCAGCTGCAAGGGTCGAGCTACTATTCAAAGATTGATTTGAGATCGGGATATCACCAGCTGAGAGTCCGAGAAGAGGACGTCTCCAAAACAGCCTTCAGAACTCGGTATGGACACTACGAGTTTTTGGTTATGCCTTTTGGGCAGACAAACGCACCTGCGGTTTTTATAGACCTTATGAACAGAGTGTGCAAGCCTTACTTGGACAAGTTCGTTATAGTCTTCATCGACGACATCCTGATCTATTCTACGAGTCAGGAGGAACACGAGCAGCATCTACGACTTATTTTGGAACTCCTTCGAACGGAACAGCTTTACGCAAAGTTCTCGAAATGCGACTTCTGGCTTCGTGAAGTCCATTTCCTAGGCCACGTGGTAAACAAGGATGGGATTCACGTTGATCCATCCAAGGTAGACTCGATTAAGAACTGGCCTGCACCTCGCACACCAACGGAAATTCACCAATTCTTGGGCTTGGCGGGATACTACAGAAGGTTCATTAAGGATTTTTCCAAGATTGCGCAACCTCTCACCTCACTAACACAGAAGGGCGTTACTTATCGATGGGGTAATGCACAAGAATCAGCATTTCAGCACCTAAAGGATAGACTTTGCAGCGCACCTATTCTTTCATTGCCAGAGGGCACAGACGATTTTGTGGTCTATTGCGACGCATCCATTCAGGGTCTTGGATGTGTGTTGATGCAACGTGACAAGGTCATAGCCTACGCCTCACGCCAACTTAAAGTTCATGAAAGGAACTACACTACGCATGATTTAGAGCTGGGAGCTGTTGTTTTTGCACTTAAGATATGGAGACATTACCTGTACGGTACCAAGTGCGCCATTTACACCGATCACAGGAGTCTCGAGCATATCTTCAAACAGAAGGAACTGAATATGCGACAACGACGATGGGTCGAGCTACTGAATGACTACGAATGCTCGATCAGATACCATCCGGGCAAAGCCAATGTGGTGGCCGATGCCCTCAGTAGAAAGGATACTATACCTAAACACATACGAGCTTTACAACTCACTATCCAGTCTAGTCTTCCTGCACAGATACGAGATGCTCAGGTAGAAGCATTGAAACCAGAAAACGTCAGGGCTGAATCCCTACGTGGCTCAAGGCAACGGTTAGAACAAAAGGAAGACGGTGCCTACTACGTAACAGGACGCATTTGGGTCCCACTCTATGGCAACTTACGAGTGCTTGTGATGGATGAAGCACACAAGTCTCGCTACTCGGTACATCCTGGCTCGGATAAGATGTACCACGATATCAAAACTACGTATTGGTGGCCTAGCATGAAGGCCCACATAGCAATTTACGTCAGCAAGTGTTTGACTTATGCGAGAGTCAAGACTGAATACCAGAAACCCTCAGGCATACTCCAACAACCAGAGATACCACAATGGAAATGGGAGCAAATTTCCATGGATTTCGTTACTGGCCTGCCTAGATCTCAGCGCGGAAATGATACTATTTGGGTGATCGTGGATCGACTCACAAAGTCTGCACACTTCTTGGCTATCAAGGAAACGGATAAGTTCTCCACTCTAGCAGAAGTATATCTCAAGGAAGTTGTCTCGAGGCACGGGGTGCCCACCTCCATTATCTCGGATCGTGATGCACGTTTTACTTCAGAGCTGTGGCAAGCAATGCACAAATCCTTTGGCTCACGATTAGACATGAGCACAGCGTATCACCCTCAGATGGACGGGCAGTCTGAGCGCACTATTCAAACCTTCGAAGACATGCTTCGTGCATGTGTAATCGACTTTGGCAACAGCTGGGAAAAGCATCTGCCACTTGTGGAATTCTCGTACAATAACAGCTACCACACCAGCATTAAAGCTGCTCCGTTTGAGGCATTGTACGGGCGTAAATGCCGGTCACCTCTTTTTTGGGCAGAGGTGGGGGATAGTCTGATCACTGGTCCAGAACTTGTGGTAGACACAACCGAACGAATTGCTCAAATACGACAACGCATGGCGGCAGCTCATGACCGTCAGAAAAGCTACGCCGATAAGGATAGGAAACCACTTGAGCTCCAGGTTGGGGAGCGTGTACTACTCAAAGTTTCACCCTGGAAGGGTGTGGTTCGATTTGGAAAACGAGGCAAACTTAACCCACGATACGTCGGACCTTTTGAAATCATCGAGAAAATAGGCAAGGTGGCCTACAAACTGAACTTACCAGCAGAACTCAGTGCAGTTCACAACGTTTTCCATGTGTCGAATCTGAAGAAGTGCCTGTCAGATGAGACCCTCGTAGTTCCTTTGAAGGAGCTCACCATCGACGAGCAGTTACGATTCATCGAGGAACCAGTTGAAATCACGGACCGGGATGTTAAGGTCCTCAAGAACACTAGAATACCTCTCGTTCGAGTTCGTTGGAACTCACGTCGCGGCCCAGAGTTCACCTGGGAACGCAAAGATCAGATGAAACAAAAGTATCCCCAACTATTCGCAAACAGTACAACCACTACTGAGGCTGAAGCTACGGAATTTCGGGACGAAATTCCAGATCAACGGGGGGAGGATGTGACTCCCCAGGAAAACCAGGAAAACCATACAACTTAACTAGCTTCCTCAGTGAGTACTTACCAAATTTCGGGACGAAATTTCTTTCAACTTGGGGATAATGTGACAACTCGAAATTTAGAACCCTTCATTGTATCTTGATGTAACATGCTTGAACGTTATGTGTTTATATATTAGTAAATGAAAGTTCGTGATTATCTTGATGTGCTATGTGTTATTAATGTGTACGTATAAAGTATAGTTTTATACAAGTATGTATGTAGTGAACCGGAACCAAAATACAAGGACCCGACTCGAGACCGCTTGGTCTCGAGTGAACAGTAAAATGGTGGGCCGGTTGGGCCATGCACCTCTCGAAACCCAAAACCAAGTATAAAAACCCCAAACCCACACTCACTCTCACACACTCCCCTCCACACTCTCCCTCTCTCTCTCACTAAAACCCTAAGTCTCAACATCCTTCTTCCCTCATTCTCTTGGATCAATCGGCAACAACAAGGAGACTCGGTCAAGCTCATCATCATCACTCGGACACTCCATTTTATTCATCTTCTTTACTATCTCGGTGCCTTTTCACAACCGGTTAGTGTTTTTAGATGCTCACTAAGTGTTTATGTGAATAATGGTGTTACTTGCTTTGATGAATAGCATGATGAATGTGTTATGAATGTTGTTCGAGTCTAATAAAGGCGTTTGTTTGGTTAGTGGTACTCATGTCCATGTTTGATATGCATATCTCTATATGATTAGGAAGGTTGAAGTGATATGATAATTGTGACACTAGTTGATACTAGGATGTGTATTAAATAGTATGAAAAGGGATGAATGTTAATGATAAATCTAGTGCAAGCATGCTAGTATTGATTGTATATGCTAGATTCAGGAGCCGATGATGATATTGACTTGAGTTCATGCTAGGAGGGATTGTTTGATTAATCATGATTGCAAAATGATGAAAACCCTAGATGAAGAACTTGTTGAATGTGATATGAATATTTGAAAATTGTTATGTTTGATCCAATTAATTAAGGTTTTAGACAAGAAAACATGTTGATGCATTTTGGTTGGATAGTACACAAGATCATGAAATGGTAATCCTATTGGTTAGTACAATTCTAGGTAGATGTTCTAGAAACAGCAGGTGTGCGAGTCGAGACCTCCGGTTGCGACTCGAGACCATCGAGTGATAACTCGAGACCACGAATCAACGACTCGAGAGCATAACAGCAGACATCAGGGACTCGAGACCAGCAAGGTCTCGACTAGAGATCTTGTGATTTCGACTCGAGACTGGACTCGAGACCTCAGAGGTTACGACTCATGTACGCGCTACTCGAGACCAGATGTCCATGACTCGAGACCTCCCATTGCGACTCGAGACCGCGTGATCTCGAGTAGAGACCCCCCCCCCTGTCTCGACTGGGCTACTTATCTTTGTTATTGGGCCGAAGTGTATGGATTACTCGTGCTTGTTACTGTTTAAGTGGGATATGTGTTAACTGTTACTGTTTAAGAACTTGGACAGGCCCAATAACGTAGAGAATAAATATATGTCATGTATGCTATGTGTTAGATACGTGTAGGATATACGTGACTTCTTTACACCCAAACCTGACCTATACTGGTAACCATATTAGGACGTGGTGACTAGCATACTTAACCAAGTAAACTAAACTGTCGAGCAACCCAAGGTGAGTTCACACCTTCTATAAAGCATGGGATTCCCAGGGGTTGGGAATGGGGTTAAGGAACATGGATTCCTCGTCCTTTATTGGGTAGGACAGTGCTGGTTCAGGAATATAATTCCTCGTCCTCTTGGACAGATAACTTTCACTAGACCAAAACTCTATCACGAAGTCCCTCTTTTTTTTATATCGACTTAATCGCCGGGCCAATGGCGAGCGGGTCATTAGTTAGATAGCGCTATTTAGGTCTGACAAGCCTCACACCGTGCCACAGAGGACGGGAGTAAACTAATGGATCTGGGCACGTCAATGATGATAGACATTGACGCTAAGGGCACATAAACATGACTAAAGTCAGTGGTCGATATGGTAACGAGTCTAGTAATAAACATGGGGTAGCCCCCACGGCCGTAGAGCCAGATAACTAAACATGGGGTAGCCCCCACGGCTGGATTGCCAGAGTAATTGGGTTAAACAAATCACGTTTTCAACCATGGGGTAACCCCCACGGCAGGATGCCAGATAAAGGAAACTGTTTTCGAAACAACTTAAAACGAACACCCAACTGTGAACTCGCTCAACATTCTTGTTGACTCGTTACTACATGCTTTGCAGGTCAATAGTTACTTAGCTGGAGCTTGCATGGAGAAGAGTCGTTGTGGGACATGGACAGCTGTGTGCCATGTTAAACTTTGAACAATTAAACTTATGTCTTGGTTTTAAACGTTATGCTTCCGCTTGCAACTTAAACTATGTTTTGTTTGGACACCAATTGTATTGGTTGGATTTTTATAATCACTTACATGCTTGTTCAATATGATTGGTGGCTGGATCCTGGTCAGTCACGCCTCCAAGCGGTGGTATTCCGCAGGTGGATTTTGGGGGTGTGACACCTGTACATTTTGTACTGTTTCTATTTTAATACATGTTGCAGGCTGATAGGATGCTGAATCATGGAAATCAAGCTTGGGCTGATGCTTAGAAACCCACCTAGTTTTAATCTAGACTTTGAACAATGATTAATGGTTGTATTTTGAATATTTTGTTAGTGATACGGTTTTAGACAAACTTATGCATGAAACTTATTTAATCTATATTGAAATTACTAGTGTTATGGAATCTCGTGAGCAATTTGAACGCTTAGTGCTCGCACCCCGATGTTTCCACCATCGGTTGGGGTGTGACAAAACTCAACTATGTGGCATGGCCCATTGCGATCCTCGACCGAAAGGTTAAGGGAATTAGAAACAAGGAAGTTGATTAAGTCAAAGTAATATGGGAGAACTTGAAAGGATCAGAAACCACTTGGGAGTCCGAGGAAGAGATGCAGAGATACTATCCCTACCTTTTCGGTATGTGATCATAGTTTCGGGGACGAAACCCTTTTTATAGAGGGTGGACTTGTAACACCTCAAAACATTAGATATATATATATATCAAATCATATGTATATCTAATGTTTTGAGGTGTTACAAGTCCACCCTCTATAAAAAGGGTTTTGGGGTTATGATTTAGGGTTTAGGGTTAAGAGATCCTAGTTAGGGTTCAACGAGCCGGTTCTAACGCCGCTGGAATGAGTCCAATCGGAGTTCGTTTGAGCCGGTTTCCCACTGTTCCCCACTTTTTAGTGTTCCCCAATGAACCTCACACTATATATATATATGTGTGTGTGTGTGTGTGTGTGTGTGTGTGTGTGTTTTGTGATAAATAACACAATGGTGGACTTGTAACACCCAAAAAAATAAATGGTGACAATTTAAAACAACACCTAACCATAGGGACGAAACATGAGCATTATGAAATTGGAAAAGTTAAAAAGGTATAGAAAATAAAAGACACACATAAGAGAGTGTGTCTGTGTGTGTGCCGACATTTAGAGAGAGAACGGGGGAAGAACTCCCAAAACCTTCAAAACTAAAATCGGCGAAATTAGCATGGATTCAAAGATGACTTGCTTGCATGTTTTATGATCTACAGCATACTACATCACCACAATCTAAGCTATGTTGCAATTTCACTTTTGGTGATATTTACTAGTTAAAGAATCCATGGATTAAGAGGAGTTAGCGATCTTGCTACCATAAAGATTAGTTTTGATGATTGTAGAAGTGTTATGGCTACCATGATTATTGATTAAGTGAAGTAACTGATTGATGACATGTTAGGGTGAATTTGAATTATATAGTATGAAGTAAAGTAGGTTTTTTAAAATAAGAGTGAAAACCCCCAAATTGGTGTGTATTAAATGAAAATAATAGCTTTGATAAATAGATTTACAAGTTATTCGATTCTTATGTGAAGTATGAATGGTTGAGTTGTAATGAGATGTTAGGAAGTTGATAAATTGAGCTAATAAGAATAGCTTGGGAATTATGCACATAAGATGCTAGATGAAATGCCTAAGTGAAAAACTTGAATAACTATTCTGCTAGAAATTTGATGAAAGTGTTATGATATGCCTACTAGTGAACCCCTCATTGAAGGGATATGAATGATGATATTCTAATAATCAAAAGGGTTGTAAACCAAAGGCAATACAAGTGACACTTCAGGAAGTCAAGCCGGGATTGACACTCGTTTAAAAGACAAGCTTTGAGGTACGTAGCTATGATGTTACATTATTGTTATTATTTTTATCATTTAAATTACTTATTGATGATGCTAATAAAACTTTAAAAGGGTGAATTGATGAATAAGTAAAGAAAATGAGATTTTAATTCGAACCATGCCGAAGACATGTAAAACTAAAGCATAAATGACCCGTAGAGTCATAGAAGCGTAGGTGATGCCTAACGCAATAAACATGGTCAAGGACAAGGGTAATAACGATTAAAAGAGTTGTTTGTCGCTTGTGGAAAAGGAGAGCCACAAGAGTGAACCAAACGAGTCGCTTATGGTCTATAAGACCATAAGCTAGATAGCAGACGAATAAAACCAAAGTATAAACGACCCGTGGGGTCGTAGTAGCCGAGGTATCATCCGAGTTACTAACCTTGATCTTTAATCATGGTTGGTGAATGATACGAAAATTTGATAAGAAGAATGAGGAAGATTTGGGCTAAAGAGTTGAATCTCATAACGGGTCAAACGAGAATGACTCTAAATTTGAAAAGTATGGCATTGTGATGCCTCAGTTATTAACTATTATGAATTAGTAACATGTATAGGCAATGTGTGGTTGTGCTTTATGCTTAAATTGTGTTTTATGCAGTGGTGACATGTACTATGGGTTAAATGTGGTTGTAACTTGTAACCCTTTAAATACTCGGTTTGTCCCAAAAAAAAATCACACATATGTGTGTAAATGGAAAGTTCTAGAGAGAGATCGGAGAGGCATGACTGCTAGCCACCATCTGCGGTGGCGGAGCCACGGCGGAGCTGTTGGCGGCGCTTCTTCATTACCGGCTCGTGCTCAACTATAATGTGTAGAACAGAAGACGGTGAATCCGATGATGATATCGGTTGGGCCAAGAGAGGGACGTTGGTGTTTTTTTTTTTATCTAGGTTGTGACGGGATTCAGTATAACTCCGTCAAGAATTCCGGTAAGTCTCGATTCTGTTGCATGTTTCTTTTTCAGTTAGATCGGTTTCCATTTATCATAATTTCGTTGTTACAGGAATACGGTGAACCTACGGTGAGTTCTCCGGTGCCCGATCTGGTTCTGCATGTCAATAAATCTCAAAGATAGGTGGATTAGGAACCCGAATGGTGGGTTTGGTTCGATTTGGTTTCAAACCTTTCGTATTTGGCTATAGAGATTAACGGATCTTGGCTATCATCGTCTGTAACCAGTTTTTCATTCTTTTTTATTTGGGGCCATCTTCCCCGTTCTTCGTCATCATCCAACTGCGACTCCACCCTCCAATGGCACCCAGGTACGTCTTCTCTCTGTATAATTCTCTTGAATCATGATTTTGTTTTTGAAATGAGTTTAATTTGTTTTCTTTAGGGTTTTATGAATCAAATTAGGGCTATTTATTACACTAAAACGTGGCGGAAAAGTAACATAAACCCCACAGTGAGTTTGTATCAAGTTGTATGCTTTTAGTTATAGATGAAAATGTATATAATTCGAGCTCATTTGTAATTTTACGTTTTACTTAGTGTGTTTAGTAGTGGGAGTGAAGATGAGCAGCAGCAGCAACCGGAGCGGAAGCGGACGACCTTAGCAACAACTAGGTAAAGAATCAATTTTTTTTCAATTTGTTTATTGATAGGTAAATTGTTGGTTAATTTTTCAAAAACAAACGCGTTTGTTGACTATATTATTATAGTATCCTTGTGTGCTGGGTATTATTATGTTTAGTTTCATGGTGCTAGAGAGGTGTGTCTGCTTATTTATATTTTCAGTATTTCCGAAGTAGTAAAATTTCAATGTATGTTTATTGTATAGTTGAGAGACGAGGGGCAGTGTTTGCCAAATATTGCAGATAAGGGACCATCATTTTCCGACCACTAGAATGTGAGACGAGGAGGAGGGGTCTATCAGATGATGCTTTTCGATGTTACTTGACTGAGTTAACCCGGGTCGGGTCAGACCCGGTCAACTGTGGAAACAGAAAATTCGGGGAGGTATACACACATCGGAGCTAATTAATTAATTACATTGATTAATGTTGTTGGTTTCGAATTTTTCTAATAATTCAGCAAATATGAAAGATGAAGAAAACCCAATTTTGGCGTAATAAATGGTTATTTGAATAGGTCAGATAATCAAGAAACCTGACATTATAAACAAGATTAAGGGTTTGATACTTTGGGGATAAAATATGATCAAATCGGAATAAATTTAGGATTTTTTATGGAGAGTGTGTGTGTGAAAGATCGTCTGTGGGAGATGAATAATATGATGGTTGGTGTGTAAAGAAGCCACCTCCACTCGAAAAGAAGCAACCAAACCAACCCATGATTTCAGTAAGATTGTTGTTAATCATTTATGTTTTTTTGTTGTTATCTTAGTATGCTTTATTGCTAAATTCCATGAGTTTGGGCCATACAACTTAATCTTTACGTGAAATGAGAATGACAATATCATTTGTGTTGCAGGTGTCCAAAAACCTTGAATAATGAAGGCTCTTAAATTCGACAAAAAGACACGAAGTAGGAGGACTTAGGGCTGAAAGAAAGGCATAAAGTATGAACCGACACCAGAAAGATATTATAGTTTTAGTCAAAATAAGAGCCTTAACTATTTAGATGTTACAGTTGCAACCCATCATACAAACCGTTTTTTGGTATTGCAGGTTACACCAATAATGTGTTGTAGAAGTTAGGAACAGAGATTGATGTGTTGTAGTAAGAAAGGCGGCGAAATTCGTTATCCATTTTACAAAGGTTATTTTGTAATTTTGCAATAGCAAATGATTTGGTGAACAACTTTACCAACACAAGCGATCGGAAATACAATAACATCAACAGAAAACCACTTTACCACTTTTCGAGGATTCAAACTCAAGCATGAAATCAAAGCTCAAAGGTTTGGGAAACGTCTTCAATTCGTATTTATCTTTTCCATTGTCGTTTAGTTGCGTACAAAAGTTAAAAAGTGAGTTCAAATATATATATCTCTATAGATGTTAATAGTGAAAGTAGTGCATTGAGTTTGAAGAGAAAGTAAGAAGATGCAAGTGCTTCTCTTGAAAGGCTGAAAGTGGACGAATCAAGGCAACATTACTTTGTGATTATAATATATTAATTTGGCCATAACCAGCGTGAAGAGGTTTTTAAATCTGCACGGGTCTTGGGGACAGGTCAAAGATGGTGAAGCATCGGGTCAACAGGTCAAAGATAGCCTAGCAGAATTGGTAGCTCGAGAGATCAACTCAAGAAGTCGAGTGAATTAACTATTATGACATATTAGTTAATATAGATATGGATATCATGTGATATATGTTTAAGTTCATTGAATAAGGGATCACGATAAAGATGACAGAAACTAATTATTCCAAATCTTTTTGTTTTGGTTAAACCATGCATGTGCTTTCCATGTATTTACTATATGATTTGGCTACCCTGCATTCATGTCTTTACCGATTATAACTGCACTTACTGGGATGTTTGGATATCATGTGTTCTTAATAACATATATAATAGACATACATTGTAATGTTGTTTTCCTTACGAAACATGCTTGTAATTCAAGTTTACTAATGTTTCTTAAGTTCTGTGTTGTTATAGGCTTTACATGGTTGTTTGATGTTATTTAACCTTCACCGCCGTAACATTTGGGCCTTCCATCTAGCGATTGTATACGGTGCGTCTTAATTTGTAAGCCCCCGGCCGCAACGCGGCGGGGGTACCATCTAGTTTCTAAGAAAAAACAACCATGATCTCGGTTGTGGTTGGGGCAAATAATGAAAAACTTGTTTGCAGAATGAAAGACTTGAGCTGAAATGCTTGAATTCGTATAATGGGTCAAAACGGATAATAAGCCCAAAAGTGATAATACGAGTAAAAACTTAAATAATAATGGATCTGGGTAGTGGGTCATGGTTTAAATATGTTAAGAAATGAACCCCAAATGATTAAACTCGGTTTGGACGGATTTGGATGAGAATTGGATGAAAAATGGCAAAACTTGGCTAAAGGTGAGAAGTTGCCCAACTCTGGCAACCTGCTGAAAAAGTGTCTTTTCCGCGCCACACGGAATATATATCAGGCCCTCCCGCGACACGTGAGGGGCCTGGTCAACTATTTTGTCAAACCTCACATCTCTGCGCCACACGGGAGACAAGTAATTTATTTTCTGGCTTTTAACATTTCGTTTAAATGCTTAAATTACTGTTTGTTTGTATGTATTTATATGTTAGGAAACCTTTATGCTAGTAGTCTTATGAAGATCAAGCCGTATGAAGAACCGAACACCATTCAAAATCCTTGCTTCCGTGTATTTAGTCGTTTATATTATGAAATTTAAAAACATGTATTTTGTTCAACAAATCTTGTTACTTGTTTAAATAAACTTCAGTACGTTTTAAATTTTAATGAGTGAATTACAAGTTTTGTCCTTTATCTATATACCAAATTGCAGGCGGTGTCCTTTATCTTTAAAATTGACGAGTTTTGTCCTTATTGTTTCAAAATCTTGCACGCTATGTCCTTTAGCCTTAACTTGGTTTATTTTTTCAGTTAAATCCAATAATACATGGGTATTTTAGTCTTTTTACCTATTTATTTAAAAATATTTTAAATACTGCCATAGCTGTCCCCCACCTGTCACCCATTCATTACTGCCATAGCTGCAACATTTGATCAGTTCTTTAAAATTGATGGTATTGTGTGAATATGCCCCCAGCCATCAACTCCAAGAACCCTAATTCCAAAATTCTAAAATCACCCTTACTGCCTCTTCTATACTTATAATTCTACGGATGGATAAATTATGATAATAACTTTAGCTTCACAGGTAATGTTTGAAAGATCTAATAACACATTGTTATCATACGTCTCCAATGTTCTCTTACTCCTGCTTATAACTAATTTCCTAAGGGCAAAATCTGCACAAATTCTCAACAGGTAATAGAAAATATATTCCTTTATCTTCATGGTCATATGGGTTGACTTTTCAGGTCAAATATAAAGAAAGCAAGGAAGTGAATTTTGGAGAAATATAAACTACGTTAACCAATTCTTCAGTATCTTTTTTGTATTGTTCTATTTGCAATGGTCTTTGTTTTGTATGAAAGAGTTACATAATACAGAGGAAATGAAAGTTTATAATGTTTTATTCCAAACCAAGAGTTGTTTGATTAGTATTTGTTCAAGGGTAAATTACAATAAACATTGACAGTTTATAGTGATAGGGGTGCGGGTGGGGTTCGTAATGTGGTGGTGATGGAAGGAGGTTGTGGTGTGGTGGAAGTAGAGAGAGAGAGAAAAAGTGTTTGTTTAGAGAGGGAAAGAGATCTGTATAATTATATATTGATATATATTTTTTTATTTTTTATTTCTTTTAGATGTTTTTATTAAACAGTATGGTAAAAGGACGATTATGCCCACATGTGCGTTGCACATGACTAGATTTAACTGAAAAAATAAACTGAGTTAAGGCTAAAAGACATAGCGCGCAAGATTTTGAAACAATAAGGACAAAACTCGTCAATTTTAAAGATAAAGGACACCGCCTGCAATTTGTTATATAGATAAAGGACAAAACTTGTAATTCACTCAATTTTAATTGAATTATTATGTATCAAAGTCTAAGATATTATGCATATATTTAGTTGGGTCTTACACTAAAGCTCTTACTTTTCGTTTTTGTTAGTTGGGTCGGCTCTGAGCAGAATGACGACTCGAAGAGTTACTTATTTAATAGAATTCCAACTTTAGAAAATAAACCAACCAGTGATATATATAATTACTGTACGCCGGCTCTTGGACCGGCTAACCCGTGTCGTCGTCTAAGACCTAAATTTTCAAAGGGCCCGAAAGGCTTTTATAAGCTTTTGTATATATACTAAATTATATATTTAATATAGATATCAATTTATTATGCAAAAAAGTGTTAGTGGTGGAGTGGAAAAAATCATCTCAAGATAATGTGAATGTCTCAACTTTACGTTTTGGCTCCACCACCAAGTTTTATTTTTTTAAATGATTTCCTCTTAACCACAATTTTAGGCCCATTTTTTTTTGTCTCCCGAGGCCTAAATTTTTTAGAGTTCTCGGGTACGGCTCTGATACACCATTTACAAATAGAAAAGGAGGATGAAAGGCAAAATGAAAAAAAAAACTGTTTGATGAAACGTTTATGAAAGACAAGAGTCATATTTCATAATCATAACAAATACTTGCTGATTAGCAAAGGGTGATTAGCAAAGGGTTATTGGATTTTAATAATTTTAAGTTTCACTTGTTGGCCGATAATAATCCCAACTTTAAAAATTTCTTCTAACGATTCCAACTTGTAAGAATTTGGCCTCCATCGATCCTTATTCAACATATAAGAATTTGATTTCCTCAATAGATTCAAGTGCACATGTAGCCTTCTTAATAGATACGAGTGCATTATAGTTAGAAAATGATCGATGGGGACCAAATTCTTACAAGTTGGGATCGTTTGAGAGAATTTTTAAAGTTGGAATTATTATCGGCTATCTAGTAAAACTTAAGATTATTAAAATACAATAACCCATTAGTAAAGGATAACGAACACACATTTCCATTTCAAGATCTTATTGCATGAAATAATTAGCAAAGGATAACGAAAACAGATTTCCATTTCAAAAAAAAAAAAAAAGATTGATAATTGAAAAAAAAAATCTCTTATTGCATGAAATTCAGTAAAGAATTGTTTTATTAAGACCATGGGGTGTGGTTTGGGTAGTTCCTTTGGAAACTATCCAAAACGTAGACGTCACATCACATAGGGTGGAGGACCATCCCCTTGGGGACTACCCAAGGGTGTGGAGGATGGACCATCCCCTTATCTTTTATATATGAAACTAGCTTTGAGAGGCCCACTTCCTCACACAATCATGCCCGTCCCCAACGTCCGAATTGTGCCGTTTGCGACGTGACGAGGGGGAAGGGGCGGTGTGGGACGAGGGGGACGCACGGCGCCGGGGGGGGGGGGGGGGGGGGGCGATCCCCACACCCCATGGTCTAATAGTTTTTAAAATTGTTATAATAAAACTTTCTTTGCGCCCATAACATTATAGCCTAGTGGCATATTAAAGGTAGGATAAGTCTTATGACCATTAGGTCATGGGTTTGATTCCCACAAGAGGGTTTTTCTCAGATTTATTAGGTTTCCCTCTGAATTGGTGTATATACATTATTGTCTAGTGGAGATGGATATAATCAGATAGTTCCACTACTGTCACGATAATACTTCAATTGTCTATCACTGATCCGAATTTGCCCTTTAAAAAAGCTTTCTTTGCTTTAGTTTGAAATCACAAGAAATCTCATCTTCAGTTATTTGAATGAACATAATATAAAGTAGTATATACATTATTTGAAATCACAAGAAATCTCATCATTCTCTCTAAACTAGTGCACCTCCAATTTTTTTAAAACATTGTTATACAAAATAAATATTATGAAAATAAAATGGGTGGTTTTATAAATTTAGTAAACCACTAAAACCGGGAAGAGAATTTATCAAGAGTAAAAACCGGATCTTGTATTGGGATTGAATTTTGAACATCCCAGTTTACACTCACCTTCTCCACCGATTATTTACTATTACCAATGTACTCAACTTGGTACAAATCATTTCAATGAATTTTGATTCCACTTACCTATAAATTATGGTTGTATATAATATTTTAAGAGTAAATTACATTTTGTGTCCTTCAGTGGCGGATCTTGCCCGTTGAACGTCCCAGGGCTGAAAGCCACGGGCACTAAAAACATGCACGTGCCGAACTTAGTAGGTATAGAAAATTTCGATCGAATCGGGAAAATTAGCACTTCTGGCCGAAAAACGTGCCAGGGCCGTGGCCCTGGCACAACCCTTCTAAGATCCGCCAATGGTGTCCTTTATGTATTACCTATGAAACATGCCCTTTAAAAGATTTAAATTTCAGTTAATGTCTAAAAATCGCATGTTATGTAACCGTTTATATCATTTAGGGCTAACCCAGTTAAGACTTAGTTAACCTCAATTTAACCAAGGGCAATTTCGTCCACTCACATCTTTGATTCAAAAACTCCTATTTGACCAAAAACTCTAATTTCTTCCGGTTCTTTGGTCAAAACACATACCTTTTCTTTTACCTCTAAGTAGTAGCAAGTCTTTACACTTAAATCATCCTTAAGTTTAATGATGTCTTTTCGCTGAGCTTCGATTTTATCTTTATAAAGCTTTTCATTTTTTACTTAAGTAAAATTTTTATTTTTTATATCTTTGTAATCTTGTATCAGCTCAGCGTTGTGTAATCGATATGCCTCAACCCTTTCTCTACATTCAGGAGTGCAAAAGACAGAAATTACCTCTTCTTTGGTGAGTCCATGAACTGGAGCTGAAAGGATCTGAGTCATGAGTGCCAAGTTTTCAGCTGAAGTCTCATCCTCAGGTGCAGAATTCTGATCCTCGGGAGTTGAAGTCATGAAAGCAATGTTATCTGAGGCAGTCTGATTCTCTGGAGCTGAAATGTTCAGTCGTTGAATTTCTCCATTCCAATCAAAAGTAGCATTAGGCTGAACCACCAGGGCTTAACTTTGAGTACTTCCACCAGCAGCTGTTGTGGTGTCAGTCGTAGTAACAAGAGCTCTCTCAGGGTTGGGTGGAGCAGGTTGCGCTAGAGTTTGATCTCTATTGACCTGCGGCTTGGGGTAGTTTCGTGAGAAATGACCTAGCTCATGGCAATTGTAGTAGCGCATTTTCTCAAATGGCATTCTAGCGGGTCCAGTAAAGGCAAGACCTTGCCATTTGTTTCTTCTAGTTTTTCTCACGAAGTTCTTTGCTCTAAAAGCAGCCATAGCCATCTGCCATGTGATATCCATTTATTCTACGTCCTCGGGATGTATTTGATCTAGATCATCCATAGAAAATCTAGGAGGATCTAGTTTACCTGCAACAAAAGCATTCAAGCAGTTTATAACAGATGCAGCAATGTGCAAATTTTCTTTTGACTGTTGAGTGAAGAAAGCAATCATCTCGTTCTTCACAGAAGGATTCGAAGCAGCAGAAGTAGTGGTAGCAGTAGATGGTGCAGCAGAAGGAGCAGGCGTACCTGAGTAGTAAGCATTAGCAGAAATAGGAGCAGCCTTAGAAGACGCTGAGCTGCTGAACATTTGAAAACCACCTTGAGACATGAGAGCAGCATTGTTGTTCGACGCAGAGGGAGTAGCAGAAAATCCGGCAGCCAGCATACTATTCTTGTAATTAGTTTCCCTCTGTTTGTCATCTAGCTCACACGCCTTGATGTGAGAAATCATGTGACAACTCGTATAAATCCCTGTTACGTTTCGCGTTACTTTGTAATTTCGTGTTCGATATGTGAATTGAAAATGGTGTTTAATTATATTTGAACGGTTGTGTACTTGACAATGTATAATGTGAATTGTCTTAATTGTGTGAAATCGAAACCCGAAACTGAAACATTATGATACATTATTCTACGAAACGAATCATTGTTGTATGTAAGTTGCGTTGCGGAACATTTTAATTTAGTTATTGCGTGTAACTCGTGAAACCGCCACCTTATAAACCCGAACCGAACCCACCCTGCGGCCCAAGAACAAATCAAAGCCCAACCCCCACCCACATTTCCCTTGGTGCGAAACATAAGCCCAACCTACCACCCATACCCCTTGTGCGAAACATAAGCCCAACCCGCCACCCTTTCCCTTCTCGGCCCACAAGACCCAAACACCCCTATGTTTTATATTACGTACGTATGCATGAAGAGCCAAAAAGAAAACCAAAACCTACCCCCTCCCCTTGTGCGCGACGGCAGGAAAGAAGACCCCCCCTTCGCAACCCCCTCTTGTGCGACCCCTTTCACTCTCTCTAGTTCTTCCTTCTCTGTTCCACGGTTAGCATGTCTATTAGTTTACGATTCATGATGTTTTGGTGCATACATGGCTGTGATTATGAATGTTCTTGATGATCTTGGTGGTTTTGATGTTAAACTTTAGTTCAGGGTTCATAAAGATCAAACATAATGATTCGTGTTGCTACTTATGTATGTATAGACATGTATGGATTCATTAGGGTTTTGATATTTGAAATAAGGTGAAGAATCTTGGTTGCGTTTCTTGTGCTTTGGCTTGATACTTGTGATGTTATGATGATGTCGGATAGTACTAGCACATATAACTCATGCGTGATGGATATTGTGGTCATATTTGCATTCGTATGTTATTAGGGTTTTGTTATGGGTTGTACCTTTCGATATTCTGGGAGTTTTATATGATAAATAATCTGAACTAGAACGGTAATCTATTGTAAGTGATGTTTATATGTCATTGTTGTTCGTTGAGTTTGTGTTTGAGTCGATAAAGACTCGTTTTGTGCCATTAAAAGATGAAAACATAAGGCTGATTAACATTTACAGCTAATTTCAGTTGGCTGTAAACGGGTCGTTATAAATCGAAAAATTGATTTTCTGAAGTCTAGATCATACGTTTTCAAAAAACGCTTCAAATGGCGCTGGAATAACACATTTTTCTAAGGTCGTTTGCTATTTTTAAATGGACGTTTTTCACATTAGCAAAAGCTGCGTTTTTCCTGCAGAAAATTCATGTTATGTTTTTCATCATAACTTTTAATCTGGATAGAGTTAGGTCATGAAATTCGTACAGTAGCTGGGCGCGGGTGTTGTCGTAAATCTCCAACTGGAATTTCACCAATCAGACTGACGATGAATTTCAAATGAATTTTTCCGTGGACTGCAGTCTGAAAGTGACGAATCTGACTGCAGCCCAGTAAATGATTTTTAATAAATAATCGGTAATGAATTGAGTCCCGATATTTTTACACAAGGTGACATTAACCTTTTAGAACGTTCTGTATATTATTTAGAATTTTTGGAATAAGATGACTATTTTATAAAAATACCCGAAAACAGCCCAGTTCTGGATGTTAAAGCTGAAACATTATAAGTTGTGATTTGCGTGTCTAGATGTCGGTTATGCTATCTGAGAATGATCAAACTTGTTTAATGTCAACGAAAGTGTTATCAGAATTATTGTGAGCTTGATCATGAGTAATTATATGAGGAATATATGTATGTACGTAAGTTGTCAAGGTGATTGCGTGTTATGTGTTAGATGCGTGTAGGAGCTTTGTGCCTTATTTGAACACACTAATGAACTAAATGGTAATCGTATTAGGACGTGATTGACCTACCTTGACTGTTAACCATTTTAAGAGACCAACCGAGCAATCAAAAGTGAGTTTACACTTTTCATCAAAGCATGGGATTCTCGGTGGTTTGGGAATGGGTTAAACAACAACTATCCCCCTTGGGTGGGATGTAACCTGCGTATTCTCCTTGGGTAGGATACGTATTACCGTCCTCCTTGGGTAGGAAAACAACCTTTTATAATTCATGTCTTTAGATTACTAGACAACAACTCTATCTTAAGTCCTCCATATTTTGTATCGACTTAATCGCCGGCCAATGGCGAACGGGGTATTTGTTAAATAGCGCTATTAGGTTTGACAAGCCTCACACCATGCCGCAGAGGACGAGAGTGGACTAATATACTTGGGCACTTAGTCAATGACGATAGACATTGACACAGGGCACTAAACATAACTAGAGTCAGTAGTCGGTACGGTAACGGGTCTAGTGGTTTAAAACAGTGGGGTAGCTCCCCATGGCATATTTTTATAAAGAACAAGGAACTTAACAAATGGTTTTTGAAACAATATTAAAACAAACAACCAACTGTGAACTCGCCAACCTTTTGTTGACACGCTACTACATGCTTTGCAGGTCGTTAGGTACATGGCTGGGACTTGCACGAGGAGTGAGCGTTGTGGCAAGGAACCAACTGTTGGGTTCCTAACATTCAAACTTTATGCTTTTAAACTGCCTTATGGGTTTTAATACTTTATACTTCCGCTAACTCTTAAACTTGGTTTTTGGACTTTGGTTTTGTGAACACTAAATGTTTTGTTTGTGATAGTTTTACTTTACTTTACATAATGTTCTGTATGATTGGTGGTTTGATCCTGGTCAGTCACACAACTCGCGGTATTACTCCACTTGTGGATTTTGAGGGTGTGACAGATTGGTATCAGAGCCATTGGTTATAGTGAACTTGGTTTTAAAAATGGAATTTTTTTGACAAAAACCAGACTATAACCTGTTCAGTGCTCAACGACCCACAACGACACTTCGCTCCACGTGCAAGACTCAACACTTTAGATGGTATGATTTATGTTTATGTTGCCTACTTGTTAGTTTACATTTGCATGGTGCGTTGCTCATGGTATGTTTAGTTAACGTAGTAGCATGTTGCCCTTATTAGCCCTAATGCGCTCTCTTTGACATTCAACTTATTGCATGAAACCCTATGTGCTTACTCTCTTCTGTCACTCTTTTCCACACTCCTGCGTCGACGTTCTCTTTTAGTGTTTTGTGAATGTGTGTTCTTTTGTTTAACGTGTGTGTTACGTCACTAACTCGACAGGCATGTCTACATCATCTGCATCATCCGCTCAGCCCCGGGCGCCAGGGAAGGCACCCGGTGTTACACACTCACCCCCTGTAGGATCGGTTTTTGACTCCCGAACGATTGCGTATCGACACGTGTGACGTGCGGAATCCGTACACGTGCGTGGACCAAACACGAGAACCGTACTATAAACGTGATTCTATTGATAGATCTGAAAAGATACAAGCACCTTGAATCACCTTGCTACTTTCTCTCTCTAGCTCCTAAGCTCTACAAACTCCAAATGTGCAAAAAAAATTATAAACTCTAACCCTAAGAGTTCTATTTATAGTCCAAGGCTTTAATGAGACTCCTCATTAATTACATAAATGCCACCTTGCCTTTTCCCTAAATATTACAATATAAAGTCTTGTTTTATTCTAGTTTCTGCTACGGACTGATTGACGGAGACGATAGACATTACTGCACCAACAGACTCCCCCTTGGATATTGTCGCAGTCAATCTCGTAGCGTCTTATCTTTCTTTCTCTCTGAGTCTTCTTGAAGCTTTATCATCTTTAGCAACATAGACTCCCTCTTGCTCGAACAGAATCCCCGTGGATCTGTCTTCAGCTTCAGCTCCCCCTTTCAGTAAACTCTTTCTTCAGGCTCCCCCTTTCGTCAAGCTTCTGTGCTTTTGGGATCGACACCTAGTTTTCCAGATACAAGCTCCCCCTTGCGTTGAGCTCATCTTCAGACTCCCCCTTAGACTCGGCTATCGGGATCGTAATCTGGAACGTTCATCTGCAAATCTCAAACACTTTTAAGTGAAAATGTTTTAAACATCCAGGATTGAAAACTTGGCTTTCTCAACATAAGCTAAAACATTTCGACAGTGAAAGCGATTTCGGTTGTCCAGGACTGATGACCTGGCTCTCAAAAACTTTTAATCAAGAACCTGGCTTTAAAATATAATAATATGAATATATCCAGGATTACTTGATTCTCTCCCCCTATCAACAATCTTCATAGATTTTGCAGTATTAAGTATCCAATATCGAAACCTAGCTCTTTATAACAGATTTTAACAAGTTGAGCATCCAAATTCCTCACAGTTAATCATCCAAGTCCAAATTAATGACCTTGGAAATATCACAAACTGTTTTTGATTTTTTATTTTAAAACCACAAGTTTCAAATTAATGAACTTGTTTATTTTCAGAGACAGGATCAGCATACTTAGATTTTGAAACTCAGCTCTCGGACATCAGTGGTCGAAAATAAAGTGGAATTAAATTTTTTTTGTAGTTTTCTGAAATATAAAACAGTAAGGAAATATTTACAAACAATATTTTTTGTTTGAGTTCGTGTCAGAGGATCATATCAGTTTTTGACAAATCACTAATACCGTTGAGCTTTAAACACTTTAAGTTCTAAACGATTCACTTAGATTGTCAGTATACTGATCCACTTAAATTTTCACACAAAGTTCAATCGATTCGAGATACGAATTAGTGTTTTAAGGACTTAAACTTATTCGCGTGTCCCACCCCAGAATATACTCCCGTATCAAAATTCCCTAGATTCAGTCTTACAGGTGAGTATACCAATTTGATATCTGTAATCTGGGTTAGTGCGAGACCTTGAGAGCTCAGGTATGAACTTCTGTTCAGTCAAAGAGATGAAGGCTCGACTTTAGGTGTGTTCCCTTTAGGGAATCTTTTCTTCAACTGCAATTGATTCATATATTTCGATATTTTTCAATTTTTATGCAGAGGGTAAGCTTTAAAAGCGCGAAAACTATTATACGAGGTCTAGGTCATTGCTTCCGCAATATCAGATGACCAAGTATAATACCCCAGATATCAAACAGTATAAAGACCTAGTATCTCAGAATCAGGCAATCTCTCAAACAAGATTTCGGGGGTTACCCATATATCCGAGAGATGTTCCCCACGAGATATATAAGTATTTGATATTTAGGTTTATATCTCGAAAACAATCTACTAAGCGTGTAAAAACCTACTAGCATATCATCAGTGAGACCGTTTATCACATTTTAACTTTCCAATTTTTTAGCGTACTGTGATTGTCTACTGATGTACTATCATTTCCTCTTTTTACACAAAAACTCATTTTTGAATTTTATCATGTTTTTTGCTTTTTCAAATTTTCTAATGTTTTTGGATTTTTCAAATTTTCTAATGTTTTTGGATTTTCTGAAATTTTCTTACTCCTCCTAAAATTCAAAACACTTAAAGAAAATTTGACAACCTGATACTGACAGCTTTGTCTCGCCATCCATTTTCTGCTTCACATGTTCTGTTTTGCAGAAAATATAATGTACCCCCATGATTTACAACACATTAATCTTTTACAGTTTGAAAACCGTTTTTCAATATTGTGAAATTAATCATGTTTGTTCCGCCGTGAGGGTTTCAGCATATTTACTTAACAAATTTTTGAATTTTTGATTTTTGACAAATTTTAAAAAAACAAACATATTTATGGTTTTTAAATTTTTTCAGTTTTTAGGGTTTTGAAATATAGTTTATTTATGTACAGAAATCAAACAAACTCCCTGTTCAACAGTCGCAGGGACCAGCAGCCTCTTTTTCTCGTGCCAGGCTGCTTCCTCCATTGGTTTGACTTTCATCCTCTTTCTGAAGCACCTGCACATTCAAATTACTCAATTACTTGAACAAGTTAGCCCAGGTCTGTTTGACCTTAAGCATTTCAACACAACAAGCTTCATTCAATTTCGGAAAATCTTTATTATTTTTCACGAATGTATTTTCATTCCGATTGTCACTCACAGAAACCTTTTGTTTCTTTTCCACCCAAGTTTGTCCTTTAGACGCACTTCTTTTGTAAAAATGTGAATCATTTTGAACATTTTGATTTTGAACAACAACTTTTGGTTTCCAAAACTGGTTTGGTTTTGTTGCATCAACAGTTGTTTTCCAACTTTGAATTGTTCTTAATCTGGGTGTCATTGATCTCCATGTTTGTTGTGAGTCAGCCTTTGACATTTTCGGCCTCCAAGTTTGCTTTGATTCAAACTTGGTTGATTTCTGATTCACAGCATCAGACTTCTTTTTCGTTTCAACACCAACAGGTTTCAGATTTGTACACTTGCGTGCAAGATGTCCAGTTTGATCACATTTAAAACATGTTCTCTTTGAAACATCTTTCACCTGTTGTTGTTTTTTCTGAGCATAGAACTCTTCATTAGACTGTCGTCTAAATTGGAGTTCTTTCTCTTACTTAGAACTTGTTCCGTGAACAAAGTTCATTCCTTTCTGATAATTTGGCGTTTCATTTTTCCTCCAATTCTGTTTCTTTTTATATCCCAACCCAGCCTTCATGTTTCTCTTTTTGAAACCAGGTTGGTTATAAAAAGTTTTGTGACTCTTTCCAGCAAACTTTGGAATCTCAGATTTTTCAATTTCAATCATCTTGAAAACTTTGTCAATCTTTTCTGAAATCACATTCTGAATCGGGACTTCAAGATCTGAGAATAATTTGTCTGATCCAATCATGGTATACACCAATCCTTTTGAATCATCATTCGCCTTTTTCTCAGATTTTTAGAGTTTTTCATATAACCTTCATGAAAACTACCTTGATTTTCATCCTGTGATTCAGTTTTACCTGTTTCAACCGACTCTTCTTTCAAAACACTTTCAACGACCTTACCTACCACCTCTGAATCACTAGAATCATCAGATTTGGAATAGGTTACGTCAATGTTATCTGGCAATTGATCAACCATGTTGAAAGCTTTTTCCACCTTCTCGTCATCATAGAACGTGAACTTTTCCTCAAACGGTGGTGGAACTTGATGATACTCTGAGCCAATTCCTTTCTTATTTTGCTCAGAATCTTTACCATCCGGTTTTAGATTGAAAATGCGTTCAAGAACATATGATGAAGCGTGATAGCTGTGTAACTTGTTGTTATCTTGTTCTAAATCAGCTATTTTACGCTTTAGCTTAGCAACATCTTCAATGTAAGAATTTTGCTTAATTGAGTACTATCGCTTAAGCGTATCAGATGTTTCAGAACAATATTTCAATCTCGATTGAACAAGTTTCATTTGACTTTTCACGTCTTCATATGATTCTTTTGTGATATGATATGCAAGTTTTATCGAATCATACTCTTTCTTCATTTCTTGAAACGAATTTTCTTTTTGCAAACATTCTTCTGTCATTTTTGAAACCTTTTCTTTCAAAATTTCATTTTCTTTTTCTAAATTCTTGCATTTTTGTGTGAGCTTTTCATCATTATCTTTCAAAATCTTTTCATTTTCTAACATTTATTTGCATTTTTCTTTGAAAACTTTTTCGATTTTAGTGAATTCTAAATCTCTTGTTCTGAATTTTTCATCTTTTTCAGTACAAGCACTGCACATTTCCATGCATTTCTTGCACTATTAAGTTTTTAAAACTTCAGAATCAGTTGAAGTATTTACCTCAGTGATTGGCACCTCGGCTTTCTCTTATGTCTGTGTCTGATCAGCTTCTTTTTCTTGTTGTTTCCCACCAGCATCAGCACCATCATCTACTTCAACCAAATTTTCCAGCTTTTCATCAGCTTCTTCTTTCTTCTCCTGATCTTATTCATTCTGCTGTTCTTCAGTAACAGCTTTTTTTTCTTTCTCTTCCTCAGCTACCTTCTTCAGTTCTTCCACCAGATTTTCAACATTCTTCTTCATCCTTTCTTCATCTCTCTGTCTTAGACTAGCAGTCATGACATCTCTGATGATTTTATCCAGCTTTTTCTCATAATGTTTAACTTTTTCAACATTTGAATAGTACTCGCCGGATAGAGGGATTACTGCAAGAACGTCGTCATAGACCACTTCTTTTGGATGAACAACTGGTTCATCTTTGCTGTTGACATAACATTCTCGTTTCTTATCATATCTTCCATAATTCTTTGTTTCTTCGTATTCTTTCTCCATTTCTTCAATCCGATATCCTGCAATACACCTCTCTCTGTATGTTTTTTCTTTCAGAATTTCTTCTCTCGTTTTCTCTTTTATCTCAGCAACAAATGCACGATGTTTGTTCTTTGATATAGTTCTGCCATGAGCTGTGAACCGATCATCAATAAGATCATATTCTGGAAGGAATTCGCTCTAGTCAAACCCTTCATCATCTTGTATCACAACACAAGCTCTTGATTTTTCCTTTTCAGGATTATCTTCAATTTGTTTCAACCTTGGTGATTCCTCTCTGTTCTTTTGATAGATCGCCTTTTGATAGTAATCTTCTTTAAACAGATTGGCGGTTTTTCAACAACAGAGTTTCTGCATTCTCTTTTGAAATGACCCTTTTTCTTGCATTTGAAGCAGGTCACTTTTGATTTGTCGAATCCCAGCTTTGTTGATGGTCCACAGATTGATTGTCTGCCAGTAATATCCATGAACCACTGAGCTCGTCGAATGCAGCTTGCCAAACACCATCTCAGATTAACGAGTTCCATCTCTTCTGGATCGATCGGGTCGTAATCTTCCTTTGTCAGTTCGGAATTTCCAATTTTCCCAGCTACCAGATCTTCGTATGATTCCAGAATTGATCCCAGTAAACTCATTTGATGTTTAGCAGCGTTGATGTTCATTGTCGAAGACTTCTTTAGCTTTAAGGCGATGTTGGAGAGAATTTCTTCAGGTTCTTCAGAGTTTGATGTTGTTGACGATGAATGATATCCTGGATCGTAGCTTGATGAGCTTTTCTGTGATTCTTTTGTCTTCTCAACACTGTATGCAGTCTTTATTGGCTCGCTAACTGTCACCGAGGGTACACTACCCTTGTAGTAAAGACTGACATTCTTGTGATGTGAAGAACTGCTCATCTTGCTTTGCTTTTGCAGCTCAAGCTCATGACTTTCTATCTTTTCTATCAAAACATCAAGAGTAATTGTATCAAACAGCACATCGTTTTTCAAAATAAACACGAACGTTTGCCACTGATCAGCACGTGGTAACACTTCAATGATTTTGTCGATGATTTCCACACGTGTTTTTACAATCCAAGCCTATCAAGTTCAATTTTAAGGTGACAAAATCTTTCTATCATTTGTCTCACCGATTCACCTTTTAAACCGTCAAACAAATCAAATTCTTTTTTAAGTAAAGCTAATTTGTTCTTTTTGATTTGTTTACCCCCCTCAGCTTTAACCCGTAAAGCTTCCCATACTGATTTAGATGAACCATCGTGATTAAGCAATGCGAATATGTCACTCTAATCGATTGCTGGATTAAAGCAATCATTCGTTGTTCGTATGAAAAGTTCATTTTGACAATCATCGGATAGCACTTTTAGTTATCAAAGTTGCAAAGTGTCGGATCACCATCTGACATTTAACCAATTCAATTCACTCATTGCATTTAACTTGTGTTTCAATCGTCGAACGACGATTCGATCGAATCACGATCCGATCCAAATATTTTCATTTGCAAAGTGATTTTGTGCATAGTGTCGAACGGCAATCCGAACGGATTGCCATCCGATCCTAAACACTTTATTTGCTTGTGTTACAGGTCCAAGTGTTGGATCACCAATCGATCGGATCACCATCTGATACAAAGCATATTGGTTCAATCGTCTGATGACCAACCGGTCGAACTGACATCCGATCCATTGCCATCCGATCATTGTTATTCTGTTGACTTTCGTTGACCTTGTTCGATCGGATACACATTCGATCCAACTGTCTGCCCATTTTTAAAACTGATCATTTTTGTTTGCGTATTTGCAAGTGATTCTAGGAGATAAACGAGAAGCAAATTCAAGTTGATAAACGAGGAGCAAATTTAAAGGAATATTTAGGGAAAAGGCAAGGCGGCATTTATGTAATTAATGAGAAGTCTCATTAAAACCTTGGCCTATAAATGCCACCTTGCCTTTTCCCTAAATATTACAAAATAAAGTCTTGTTTTATTCTAATTTCTGCTACGGACTGATTGAGGGAGGCGATAGACATTACTGCACCAACACCCCCGCGTCAAGGGGAGACGCGTTCAGCTTCTCGTAAGAGACTCGCGCAGGGCAGGGAGTCGTCCTCCCGACCAACACATGCGTTACCAGTGAATCCAATTAGTGCCCCAAACCGAGTCTGTAGTGTTGAAGGCTCTTAGAGAATATAACCAAATTTTGATAGAGCAAAACCAGGCCTTATTAAAGCAGAATCAGTCTTTGCGGAAACAAGTTACTACCCTAGAGGGAAGGGTAGAAGCTCAAGGAGAGCAGATACAGGTGCTCTTTGAGAGGACCAATGACTTGAAGCAAGAGGCCTTAAAAGGGCGTGAGGTACGAGTGTCACACCCCGACCGCGTTAAAACAACGAAACCGCGGCGGAAACGTCGGGGAGTGGAGTGGCAGAATTATTGTTTCACAACCATGGATTCAAAATGTTTCGTTTTATTGAATTATTAAATAATTTACATTGTATTAAAACAAAACAAACAAGTTAAACAGAGTCTATCATCGTTATTAGGTCACTAAGGCCTCGTCCAGATCCTATGTGAGCATGCATCCTAGCAATCAACATCATTCAACAACACCTGAAACATATGTAAAAACAAAGTCAGCAAAGAAATGCTGGCGAGCACATAGGTTTTATGAGAGTGTCGGATTCATGGCTCGTTGACATGTTGCGATACCTCATTAGACTACAAGAGTCAAAAGTTTAAAACTTTGTTTTGAAAAGTGTATAGTATTGCAACATAATTAACCAACTCAAATCAAGTTGGTTATAGTTTATAAAATCTCGCAGCCATGATTCTTAACCCAAAACATTTGTTTAAGTAAACCCAATTGTAAATCACCTTGTTAGAAAAACTCGTATGGTTTATATTATTTAGAAAACATCGTTGTGTGACATCGTTTTAAAATCATTTTCCCAAGTGAACTAAATAATGCCACGAAATGTAATATGATAGAAACACTTATATATAAGAAGTACCAGCTGCGTATCTACCATGCTTCTATGTTACACCCATCCCATTACCTAATCACAACCCAAAACCAATCGTTTGTTCAATTCGTTTAACTCGTTTAAATCATTTCAAATCTTTTAAATCGTTTAAATCATTCTCGTTTTAATTGTGAAAACTACTTTTGGTCGTCTCGCTAATAACATCCAAACCTTCGCAACTCATCTATCGCTAATCTAGCATTAATAAACCACCAAAGGGTAAATTAACAATCATAGATTCAGTCGTTACCCACATAACCCCCACACATAACCATGGGTGCAGTCTGATAACGGGATTTGTCAGATCCTATGGTACCCTAACCTAATACTGGTCGGTTCGGCCAAAACTAATGAATGTTATTCGTTATGTAACTACGTCCAACAAGTTTGTTCACATTATCAAAATCTTTATTAGTTTTATATAAACCATATTAATCATTTTTGAAACCATCGTTAAAATCATCAAAATCATTTAACACATATGAATCACCCCAAAACAATTGAAAACCGTAAAATAGGGGAACTATGTACTCATATAGTTACCACAAAACATGTAAAAAGAGGGGATCTATGTACTCACATCGAAGTGCAAAGTATCCTCAATCAAAAGAATTCAACAAGCTCAAGCAAAACAAGGAATTCAAGTAGTACCTAGTAATCGGATCACTAGTTAAATAAATCGACACCTAAATCAGAAGATTGGATAGAATGAGGTTTCGTAAACCAAATGAGCATTGGAACTCATGTGATGTGGTTTAACGAAGCCTACATTCTAAAACGGAACCTAACCTAAGTGCTTTCGACCCGTTACGACCCCTTAAGGTAGCTTACGCCACTTTAACGCGTCGTTTGCTCAAATGCGCGTTCGAGACGCCTAACTAGTCCTATGACAAGTATTATATGCCTAAACGTGTTTAAATATGTTGCAAAATCAGTTTATGTGACAAAAATTTAGTTTCATATGCTTAAATACCAATTATGCATGAAAAGGGCATTTTGGTCATTTACCTAAGGCATATAAACTACCCATCATACAACTAATTAAACTAAGTGACCATAAGGTATAACCTTGGAATGTTATTCGCTATACAACTATGGTCACTAAACATGCTTGGTCGGATCCTAATGATCGACCAAACGGGTTGGGATCGAAAGTCTAAGCGGTTGTCAAGACCGCTTGACTGACGACCCTATACAAGCACTACACTAAAAGTGACGAGTTAAACATGCTAAAACATGTTTAACTAAGTTAGAAAACAGGTTTGATATCAAAACAAACGGTTTTGATTCCCAAGAATAGTTTGGTTATAAAATACGCATAAATACGCATTTTGACCGAAACTATGACTCGTCACTACGCCTAATCAACGTGGTAATCAGTAGGTATAGTCACAAGGGACTATAACCATCGTGATTACGCTCACGTTGCAAAGTTCGAACGAACTTTGTGTTGACCATTGACTGGTCAAAGCAGAAATTCAAACACTGTTTGACTTTTACGCTTGAAAAACGATAAAAGCACGAAAGAAACTTACAAAGGGTCCAAGCTAGGAAGATCTTGATTCAAGTTGCTCAGGTATGAAATGTTAAACCCCAACTTAGAGCAAAAATGAATCAAGTGTGAGCTGAAATGAATGAAAGTGTTGGGTATTTATAGATTTCTTAGAACCGTTAGGATCGTTTCTCACAAATCGTGCTTCAATCTTGGCCAAACATGTGGGCACAAGGTTTTACAAAACAATGGGATGCTAAAAAACATCAAAATTCATCAAATGGTATTGCAAAACCATGGACAAAACCATCAAAAACAGCCTGGAAAGCCAGATTCAATGTTTCTGTACTGAGCTGCTGTCACGGGTCGCATAAGAATAGGGCATGGCTTACGCGCCCCTCCTAGCCACTTTGCCATATTGACACTTTTGGCCCCTGTAAGCCCAAAACTTGGTTTTCGATGCATTTTTTACACGTTTAAGCCCCGCTAACCCCATTTCAAGGCTCTAAAATGAAGTTAAAGTATAGGGAACTTAAAGAATGCTCAAAAACATCTCGGATGTCGGTTCGTTTGGTCGTACGGTTGCGTTATTCGGTTAATAACGACAGAAGTCGTAACGGACGCAAAAACGATCCAAATTAAGCGACGAATAGAATTTTTGCATTCCAATCACTAAAATAAAATATTTTAATGATTACAAAAATTTTTGGATGTCCGGATATATTCAGAACGTAAGATATGCGCGAAAATGCAAACTTATGCACTTTTTGACGCTTTTAGTCCCTGCTGATCAAATAAGTTTATTTTTGTGCACCAAACACCTCAAAGCCTATTTCTAAGATATGTAAAGGATATTTAGGGCATGTTTAACTTATGATCATGTTTCGGAATGTTCGTTACAGAACGAAACGACATACTTTCGCAGTTTGACACAAATAGTCCCTGCGATCGAATAGACTTGTTTTCAACACACCAAACCATCCAAAACTTATTTCTAAGTTATGTAAAGGTTATTTAAGGTATGTTAAGCCTATGCCATTATTTCGGAGTGTTTCTCGCATTAAACTGATTATGTTTACGCACCAGTTTGCGTATAACCTTCCAGAAAACGATTTAAAGCTTGAAATCTAACTCGAATCAAAACGTAAAATCATCAAACACAAATACACATATAATAACATCAAAACACATTGTTTTATTAATAATTGATATTTTTTTACATTATACATCGATTACAGAGCACAGAAAACTTTCGATCCATTGCAGGAGCGCTGTTGCTCCTTGAGACCCAGAAAACTTCAACAGTTTAGCCGAATTGAAATTGTTGAAACTACACTGAGCATTATTGTTATTATTGTTGTATAATTGATGGATCTGGGTTACTATGTTCTGAAGTACAGTAGCCATTTGCTGAGAGACAAAGGCTGCGATTTCTTCGTTAGTTGGAGGCTGTACATCTCGTCGAGGAGGCATTTTCTAAAGGGAACAAGGAAACATGAGAAACGAGTGAGGTCGACAATTGGATAAACAAAAGAGGCATTGAAAAACATCGACAAGACATAAGGAAGGTGATTATTTGTTCGTTACCTTGAACAAACAAACGACACGTGGTGACTAATCAAAGTAAATGGGTCAATATAATGTATCGCGAAGACCTGCTTTAGCCTATAAGTGGACACTCACCCCAAGAGTTCCCAGGTAAGAGTGACTGGTCCGATTATGTGGATTTGTACGAACACTCTAGCCTTAGACAGAAAACCCGAGGTACAGGCATCCACTCTTCCAGATTGCACGTGTTCACACTATAAGACCCAAACTTTGACGAGATTTTGAAAATTCAAAATGCACTAAGCCAAAAACAAATCATCCGGAAAGGTGGGTGATTATTTTCAAAATCATTTTGGAAACTTAGAGGGTTCAAAACCTTATAACAAATCATCTACGAAGAGATGATTGGTTTTCAAAGCGGATTTGTTATTGTATTCTCGTTGTAGTTATCACCTAAGGATAGGTGATGGTATTGTTTTAAAATCTAAACGCAAGTGAACTCGCGTTGGGGTCCTAGAAAAGTTATAGTCTAGGTCAAAGCATTACTAATAAACTAATTCCCTATAACCATTGGCTCTGATACCAACTCTTATGTCACACCCCGACCGCGTTAAAACAACGAAACCGCGGCGGAAACGTCGGGGAGTGGAGTGGCAGAATTATTGTTTCACAACCATGGATTCAAAATGTTTCGTTTTATTGAATTATTAAATAATTTACATTGTCTTAAAACAAAACAAACAAGTTAAACATAGTCTATCATCGTTATTAGGTCACTAAGGCCTCATCCAGATCCTATGTGAGCATGCATCCTAGCAATCAACATCATTCAACAACACCTGAAACATATGTAAAAACAAAGTCAGCAAAGAAATGCTGGCGAGCACATAGGTTTTATGAGAGTGTCGGATTCATGGCTCGTTGACATGTTGCGATACCTCATTAGACTACAAGAGTCAAAAGTTTAAAACTTTGTTTTGAAAAGTGTATAGTATTGCAACATAATTAACCAACTCAAATCAATTTGGTTATAGTTTATAAAATCTCGCAGCCATGATTCTTAACCCAAAACATTTGTTTAAGTAAACCCAATTGTAAATCACCTTGTTAGAAAAACTCGTATGGTTTATATTATTTAGAAAACATCGTTGTGTGACATCGTTTTAAAATCATTTTACCATGTGAACTAAATAATGCCACGGAATGTAATATGATAGAAACACTTATATATAAGAAGTACAAGCGGCGTATCTACCATGCTTCTATCATGTTACACCCGTCCCATTACCTAATCACAACCCAAAACCAATCGTTTGTTCAATTCGTTTAAATCGTTTCAAATCATTTAAATCATTCTCGTTTAAATTGTGAAAACTACTTTTGGTCGTCTCGCTAATAACATCCAAACCTTCGCAACTCGTCTATCGCTAATCTCGCATTAATAAACCACCAAAGGGTAAATTAACAATCACAGATTCAGTCGTTACCCACATAACCCCCATACATAACCATGGGTGCAGTCTGATAACGGGATTTGTGAGATCCTATGGTACGATAACCTAATACTGGTCGGTTCGGCCGAAACTAATGAATGTTATTCGTTATGTAACTACGTCCAACAAGTTTGTTCACATTATCGAAATCGTTATTAGTTTTATATAAACCATATTAATCATTTTTGAAACCATCGTTAAAATCATCGAAATCATTTAACACATATGAATCACCCCAAAACAATTGAAACCAGTAAAATAGGGGAACTATGTACTCACATAGTTACCACAAAACATGTAAAAAGAGGGGATCTATGTACTCACATCGAAGTGCAAAGTATCCTCAATCCAAAGAATTCAACAAGCTCAAGCAAAACAAGGAAATCAAGTAGTACCTAGTAATCGGATCACTAGTAAATCGACACCTAAATCGGAAGATTGGATAGAATGAGGTTTCGTAAACCAAATGAGTATTGGAACTCATGTGAAATGGTTTAACAAAGCCTACATTCTAAGACGGAACCTAACCTAAGTGCTTTCGACCCGTTACGACCCATTAAGGTAGCTTACGCCACTTTAACGCGTCGTTTGCGCAAATGCGCGTTCAAGACGCCTAACTAGTCCTATGAAAAGTATTATATGCCTAAACATGTTTAAATATGTTGCAAAATCAGTTTAAGTGACAAAAATTTAGTTACATATGCTTAAATACCAATTATGCATGAAAAGGGCATTTTGGTTATTTACCTAAGGCATATAACTAATTAAACTAAGTGACCATAAGGTACAACCTCGGAAGGTTATTCCCTACACAACTATGGTCACTAAACATGCTTGGTCGGATCCTAATGATCGACCAAACGGGTCGGGTTCGAAAGTCTAAGCGGTTGTCAAGACAGGCTTGACTTACGACCCTATACAAGCACTAGACTAAATGTTACGAGTTAAACTTGCTAAAACATGTTTAACTAAGTTAGAAAACAGGTTTGATACAAAACAAACGGTTTTGATACCCAAGAATAGTTTGGTTACAAAATACGCATAAATACGCATTTTGACCGAAACTATGACTCGTTACTACGCCTAATCAACGTGGTAATCAGTAGGTATAGTCACAAGGGACTATAACCATCGTGATTACGCTCACGTTGCAAAGTTCGAACGAACTTTTCGTTGACCATTGACTGGTCAAAGCAGAAAGTCAAACACTGTTTTGAATTTTACGCTTGAAAAATGATAAAAGCATGAAAGAAACTTACAAAGGGTCCAAGCTAGGAAGATCTTGATTCAAGTTGCTTAGGTATAAAGTGTTAAACCCCAACTTAGAGCAAAAATGAATCAAGTGTGAGCTGAAATGAATGAAAGTGTTGGGTATTTATAGATTTCCTAGAACCGTTAGGATCGTTTCTTGCAAATCATGCTTCAATCTTGGCCATACATGTGGGCACAAGGTTTTACAAAACAATGGGATGCTAAAAAACATCAAAATTCATCAAATGGTATTGCAAAACCATGGACAAAACCATCAAAAACAGGCTGGATAGCCAGATTCAATGTTTCTGTACTAGGCTGCTGTCGCGGGCCGCGTAAGAATAGGGCATGGCTTACGCACCCCTCCTAGCCACTTTGACAGATTGACACTTTTGGCCCCTGCAAGCCCAAAACTTGGTTTTCGATGCATTTTTGACACGTTTAAGCCCCGTTAACCCCATTTCAAGGCTCTAAAATGAAGTTAAAGTATAGGGAACTTAAAATATGCTCAAAAACATCTCGGATGTCGGGTCGTTTGGTCATACGGTTGCGTTATTCGGTTAATTACGACGGAAGTCGTAACGGACGCAAAAACGATCCAAATTAAGCGACGAATGGAATTTTTGCATTCCAATCACTAAAATAAAATATTTTAATGATTACAAAAATTTTTGGATGTTCGGATATATTCAGAACGTAAGATATGCGTGAAAATGCAAACTTATGCACTTTTTGACGTTTTTAGTCCTGCCGATCAAATAAGTTTATTTTTGCACACCAAACACCTCAAAGCCTATTTCTAAGCTATGTAAAGGGTATTTAGGGCATGTTTAACTTATGATCATGTTCCGGAATGTTCGTTACAGAACGAAACGGCATACTTTCGCAGTTTGACACAAATAGTCCCTGCGATCGAATAGACTTGTTTTCAACACACCAAACCATCCAAAACTTATTTCTAAGTTATGTAAAGGTTATTTAAGGTATGTTAAGCCTATGACATTATTTCGGAGTGTTTCTCGCCTTAAACTGATTACGTTTACGCACCAGTTTGCGTATAACCTTCCAGAAAGCGATTTAAAGCTTGAAATCTAACTCGAATCAAAACGTAAAATCATCAAACACAAATACACATATAATAACATCATAACACATTTTTTTATTAATAATTGATATTTTTTTACATTATACATCGATTACAGAGCACAGTTGTCACAACGAGGTCTAATAATGGGAGACGCTCGGGTGGATAGGGAAAGGCTTGACTCGCATGGCGAGAGGATTGGTATGTTGCATTGGAGGGTCCATCAGTTGGAAGAAGACCCAGGGTAAATGCCACCTGCACCTGCACCCGCGCCAGCTCCAGCCCCGACACCTCCCGAGCCGGAGGAAGAGTTCGATGAACAGCCGGAAGAGATTCTGGAGGAGGCACCGGCGGACGAAGACTCAGATGGGGGAGACAGTGGAGTAGACGATTGACTCATTTTCCCACTAGTTTATCTATCCATTTCTTTTGTTTTGTGTAAACAATCGTGATGTTTAAAACGTTTGCAGAAATTCATTGTGGCGACTTTTACGATTTACTTTGATCGGATTTCCTTTATTTTATTATTTTAAAATATTTCTTGTGCTGAGTTGTTACCCTACCCTATATTGCATGTCTTGAAAAACTTGTACAATCACTGTATGATACCTTGTCACGTAAAAATCGTACGTATGTCTAACACAATGTCTCATCCTAGCAATGAACCTCTTATCATTCGTGGCGACAAGGGTGATGCTGTTGGGGCATCATCTCGTTCCTGGGGTACTTCTTGGGGAATTACCTGGTCTACCGCCTCATCACCGAATCGAGTTTCAAAGCGAGTTAGCTCCTGAAGAAGCACCTATAGCTCGCGCACCTTATCGTTTAGCCCCGTCATATTGGAAGAATTGTCTCGCAACTGCAAGAGCTTTTAGACAAGGGTTTATTCATCCTACTTCTTCGCCTTGGGGAGCCCCAGTCTTGTTTGTTAAGAAGGACGACGGTACCTTCCGTATGTGCATAGACTACCGCGAACTCCACAAGAAGACCGTGAAGAATCGTATCCCCTCCCGCGTATCGATGACCTGTTCAACTAGTTGCAAGGGTCGAGCTTCTATTCTAAAATTTATCTTAGATCGGGCTATCATCAGCTGAGGGTCCGAGACGAAGACATCTCCAAGACAGCATTCAAGACTCGTTACGGACACTACAAGTTTCTGGTTATGCCATTCGGGTTGACAAACGCACCTGCGGTTTTCATGGATCTCATGAACCGAGCGTGCAAACCATACTTGGATAAGTCCGTCATTGCTCTCATTGACAACATCTGATCTATTCTAAGAGTCATGAAGAACACGAGCATCATCTGTGACTTATTCTTGAACTCCTCCGAACAGAGCAGCTCTACGCTAAGTTTTTGAAATGTGACTTTTGGCTTTGTGAAGTCCATTTCCTAGGCCACGTAGTCAATAAAGATGGGATTCACATTGATCCATCCAAGATTAATTCAAACAAGAACTGGCCTGCACCTCGTACTCCAACCGAAATCCGTTAATTCTTGGGTTTGGCGGGTTACTACCAAAGGTTCATCAAGGATTTCTCGAAGATTGCGCAGCCTCTTACTACTCTAACACGGAAAGGTGTCACCTACCGATGGGGTGACGCTCAGGAATCCGCATTCCAACACTTGAAGGTGAAACTTTGTAGCACACCCATTCTTTCATTACCTGAGGGAACATAAGACTTTGTTGTGTATTGAAGTTATTGCTTACGCATCACGCCAACTCAAGGTTCATGAAAAGAACTACACTACCCATGATTTGGAGTTGGGGGCAATAGTGTTTGCACTTAAGATATGGTGACACTACCTGTACGGTACCAAGTGTACCATTTACACCGATCACAGGAGTCTCCAGCATATCATTGATCAGAAGGAGTTGAACATGCGACAACGTTAGTGGGTCGAACTTCTAAATGATTATGAGTGCGCGATCAAGTATCATCCCGGTAAGGCCAACGTTGTGGCCGATGCCCTCTGTCGTAAGGAAACCAAACCTAAGCATGTACGTGCGTTATAGCTTACAATTCACTCCAGTCTTCCTACCCAGATTCGCGATGCTCAGGTTGAAGCATTGAAGGAAGAGAACCTTAAGGCTGAGTCCCTACGGGGATTGGAAAAACGACTAGAACTAAAGGAAGATGGTGCTTATTATTTAGCGGGAAGTATCTGGGTTCCATCTTATGGAAACCTACGAGAGCTCGTGATGGATGAGGCACACAAGTCGCGTTACTCGGTACATCCTGGCTCTGATAAGATGTACCACGATCTCAAGGCCACATACTGGTGGCCTAGTATGAAAGCTAACATAGCGACCTATGTTAGTAAATGCTTGACCTGTGCCAGAGTTAAGGTTGAATACCAGAAGCCATCAAGACTACTCCAACAACCCGAGATCCCAACATGGAAATGGGAGAAAATTTCCATGGATTTCGTCACTGGCTTACCTAGATCTCAGCGGGGAAACGACACCATCTGGGTGATCGTGGATCGACAAACCAGGTCTGCACACTTGCTGGAAATCAAGGAAACTGGCAAGTTTTCTACACTCGCAGACATCTATCTGAAGGAAGTAGTTACCACACTAGCATCATGGCTGCTCCGTTCGAGGTTTTATACGGGTGGAAATGCCGATCACCTCTATGTTGGGCAGAAGTTGGCGATGGCCAAATCACTGGCCCAGAACTCGTTATCGACACAATGGAAAAGATTGCCCAAATCAGACAAAGGATGGCGGCAGCTCGAGACCATCAGAAAAGCTACGGTGATAAGCGTAGGAAACCTCCCGAGTTCCAGGTTGGGGATCGAGTGCTACTTAAAGTCTCACCATGGAAAGGTGTAGTTCGCTTTGGCAAACGGGGCAAACTTAACTCGCGATATGTTGGACCTTTTGAAATCACTGAGAAAATCGGCAAGGTGGCCTACAGACTAAATTCACCCGAAGAACTCAGTGGTGTTCACAACGTCTTCCACGTGTCGAATCTGAAGAAGTGTTTATCAGATGAGACCCTCATTGTTCCTTTCGAGGAACCCACTATCGACGACCAGTTGCGCTTCATCGAGGAACCGGTGGAAATTATGGACCGGGATATCAAGGCTCTTAAACGAACCAAGATACCTATTGCTCGAGTTCGTAGGAACTCCCGTCGTGGCCCAGAATTCTCTTGGGAACAAGGGGACCAGATGACACGCAAGCACCCCCAGTTTTTTAAGAAAGTTGAGTCCAGTACTGAAGCTACTTCGGAATTTCGGGACGAAATTCCAAACCAACGGGGGGATGATGTGATACCCCAAGAAAACGCACAACACAACTAGCTTCCTCAGTGAGTGCGTACTAAATTTTGGGACGAAATTTCTTTCAACTTGGGGATGATGTGATAACTCATATAAATCTCTGTTACGTTTCGCGTTACTTTGTAATTTAGTGTACGATATGTGAATGGAAAATGGTGTTTAATTATATTTGAACGGTTGTGTGCTTGACAATGTGTAATGTGAATTGTGTGAAATCGAAACCAGAAACTGAAACATTATGATACGTTATTCTGCGAAACGAATCATTGTTGTATGAAAGTTGCGTTGCGGAACATTTTAATTTAGTTATTGCGTGTAACTCGCGAAACCGCCACCTTATAAACCCAAACCCAAACCGAACCCACCCTGCGGCCCAAGAACAAATCAAAGCCCAACCCCCACCCCCACCCCCATTTCCCTTGGTGTGAAACATAAGCCCAACCTGCCACCCATACCCCTTGTGCGAAACATAAGCCCAACCCGCCAACCTTTCCCTTCTCAGCCCACAAGACCCAAACACCCCTATGTTTTATATTACGTACGTATGCATGAAGAGCCAAAAAGAAAACCAAAACCTAACCCCTCCCCTTGTGCACGACGGCAAGAAAGAAGACCCCCCCCCCTCGCAACCCCCTCTTGTGCGACCCTTTTCACTCTCTCTAGTTCTTCCTTCTCCATTCCAAGGTTAGCATGTCTATTAGTTTACGATTCATGATGTTTTGGTGCATATATGGCTGTGATTATGAATGTTCTTGATGATCTTGGTGGTTTTGATGTTAAACTTTAGTTTAGGGTTTATAAAGATCAAACATAATGATTCGTGTTGCTACTTATGGATGTATAGACATGTATGGATTCATTAGGGTTTTGATCTTTGAAATAAGGTGAAGTATCTTGGCTGCATTTCTTGTGGTTTGGCCTGATGCTTGTGATGTTATGATGATGTCGGGTAGTACTAGCACATAGAACTCATGCGTGATGGATATTGTGGTCATATTTACATTCGTATGTTATTAGGCTTTTGTTATGGGTTGTACCTTTCGATATTCTGGGAGTTTTATATGATAAATAATCTGAACTAGAACGGTAATCTATTGTAAGTGATGTTTATATGTCGTTTTTGTTCGTTGAGTTTGTGTTTGAGTCGATAAAGACTCGTTTTGTGTTATTAAAAGCTGAAAACATAAGGCTGATTAACATTTACAGCTAACTTCAGTTGGCTGTAAACGGGTCGTTATAAATCAAAAAATTGATTTTCTGAAGTCTAAATCATACGTTTTCGAAAAACGCTTCAAATGGCGCTGGAATATCACATTTTTCTGAGGTCTTTTGCTATTTTTAAAGGGTGGTTTTTCACAGCAGCAAAAGCTGCGTTTTTCCTGCAGAAAATTCATTTTATTTTTTTCGTCATAACTTGTAATATGGATAGAGTTAGGTCATGAAACTCGTACAGTAGCTGGGCACGGGTGTTGTCATAAATCTCCAACTGGAATTTCACCAATCGGACTGACGATGAATTCTAAATGAATTTTTCCGTGGACTGCAGTCAGAAAGTGATGAATCTGACTGCAGCCCAGTAAATGATTTTTATTAAATAATCGGTAATGAATTGAGTCCCGAGATTTTTACACAATGTGACGTGGACTGTTTAGAACGTTCTGTAAATTAATAAGATAACTATCTTATAAAAATACCCGAAAACAGCACAGTTCTGGATGTTAAAGCTGAAACATTATAAGTTGTGATTTGCGTGTCTAGATGTCGGTTATGCTATCTGAGAATGATCAAACTTGTTTAATGTCAACGAAAGTGTTATGAGAATTATTGTGAGCTTGATCATGAGTAATTATATGAGGAATTTATGTATGTACGTAAGTTGTCAAAGTGAGTGCATGTTATGTGTTAGATGCGTGTAGGAGCTTTGTGCCTTATTTGAACACACTAATGAACTAAATGGTAATCGTATTAGACGTGATTGACCTACCTTGACTATTAACCATTTTAAGAGACCAACCGAGCAATCAAAGGTGAGTTCACACTTTTCATCAAAGCATGGGATTCCCGGTGGTTTGGGAATGGGTTAAGCAACAACTATCCCCCTTGGGTGGGATGTAACCTACGTATTCTCCTTGGGTAGGATACGTATTACCGTCCTCCTTGGGTAGGACAGCAACCTTTTATAATTCATGTCTTTAGATTACTAGACAACAACTCTATCTTAAGTCCTCCATATTTTGTATCGACTTAATCGCCGGGCCAATGGCGAATAGAGTATTAGTTAAATAGCGCTATTAGGTTTGAAAAGCCTCACACCATGCCGCAGAGGATGGGAGTGGACTAATATACTTGGGCACTTATTCAATGACGGTAGACATTGACACGGGGCACTAAACATAACTACAGTCAGTAGTCGGTACTGTAACGGGTCTATTGGTTTAAAACAGTGGGGTAGCTCCCCATGGCATGTTTTTATAAAGAACAAGGAACTTAACAACTTATGGTTTTTGAAACAATATTAAAACAAACAACCAACTGTGAACTCGCCAACCTTTTGTTGACACGCTACTACATGCTTTGTAGATCGTTAGGTACATGGTTGGGACTTGCACGAGGAGTGAGCATTGTGGCAAGGAACCAATTGTTGGGTTCCTAACATTCAAACTTTATGCTTTTAAACTGCTTTATGGGTTTTAATACTTTATGCTTCCGCTAACTCTTAAACTTGGTTTTTGGACTTTGGTTTTATGAACACTAAATGTTTTGTTTGTGATGGATTTACTTTACTTTACATAATGTTCAGTATGATTGGTGGTTTGATCCAGGTCAGTCACACGCCTCGCGGTATTACTCCGCTTGTGGATTTTGAGGGTGTGACAAATCATATCAGACAAACTGCATTTGGCGAGATCATTGGTTTTCTTAATCATGGCAACATGATGATCCCAACTTTTAGGTAGAGCATTCAGAAGTTGTCTATTAGTTGAAGCATTTGTCATGTGCAGCTCTTCCATTTTCATTTGAGTAACCAGCTTGACAAATCTCTGAATTTGATTATCAACAGTCTCTCCATAGATATGGTTGAAGTTGTTGAAGTTCTGGCTTAGCAAATTTCTTCGACTCTCTTTCATGTCTTCATTCCCTTCATAGACATCTATCAAGGCTTCCCACATGTCTTTAGCGGATTTGCAAGTACGAAATCCAATAGCAATGTCTGGACCCAGAGCCATAGTCAGGTAGGAAAGTGCTCTGTCATCTTCTTCGACAATAGTGAAGTCTTCTTCAGTGTACTATTCGATAGGCTTCTTTACTTTCACACCAAGTTCACTATCTCGTTCCATCATGATTTCCCTAGGACCTCTTAGAATGCTTCACCAAATCTTAGCATCCTTAACCTTCACGTGTTGTTCAAAACGCCAATTCCACTCAGGGAAGTCATTTCCATCTAACAATCTGGGAACACGAATGGTGGTCCCAATGATAGAGTCTAATTCTTGATGTTTGTTCATGGCTGCCAATTCAACAGTCTGATTGTTTGAAGTCATTTTTAATTAATTAATTTTTTTTAAGTCCAATAGGTCCAAGAGTCCAAATTCCAAATTCCAAATTCAAATTTACGTTGCAATCTGTCGTTTCGAGTCGAGACAGTGAGTCGAGACCAAGGTTTCGAATAGTGAATCCTTGGCTCAAGACAGGGAGCCGAGACCAAGGTTGCGAGTCGAGATCAGCGACTTTAATAACAAAAGCCTGAGTCGAGACCACGGTTGCGAGTTGAGACTGTTAGTCGAGACCTTTGTTTCGACTTAAAAAGCTACAACTCGAGACCAAGTTGGTTGCGAGTCGAGACCTTGAAGTCTTGATGCCACAGATGCACTGTTGAGTCAAGACTGTTGTGGTTGCGAGTCAAAACTGTGAAGAGGACAAGTCGAGACTTTGTGATTACGAGTCGAGACCTGCAAAATAGATTGTGAGATAAATTTTTGACTCGCAATCCTTGATTTTTAGCACCTTCTAAAATTCAAAGATTGTGAAATCTTTTGAATTTTATCACCAACAAACTTTCTGATTAATCAGCAAACAACTTTCTGAATCAACAGAAACCAAAATCAGCAATTTTAATGAACTTCGAATGAACACTTAAACACTTCCAAATCAGAAAATATGCAGAAATCACAAATCACTGAAAAACACTTAGCAAACATGATCATTATAACAATAACGGCCGTCTTGAATCTGTTTGATATCGAACCGAACCAAGATTTGGTTTCTTGGCTCTGATACCAATTGTAAGTTCCGTTAGGATCTTTCAATGGTATCAAATAAGAACTTGTGAGTGTGCAGAAATCAAACATAAGTTGATTCAAGAACAAATAACTAAAACCTAAATAGTATATAATCAAAACTGTAACACCTCGCAAAATCACGACCAATATAATAAAGACACGTGTCATGGACTTTAAACGTGTAATAGATTGACCTGGAGGGACTAAAGTTGTCAAACAATGTAAATATGTAAGTAAAAGGATCCAAAGTGTCAACATGCCAATCTTGTGCCTCTGATTGACCTCACATGACGTTCGTATTCTTTCATGAATAATTTTTCGGACATAGAAAGTCGTTTGTGCTTAAAATAAGGATTTTACGAAGCATAGGGGTTAAAAGTGTCAACATGTTAAAAGTTACCTCTGAGTGACGTTTTAACGATCCCAAAAACATTATAATAATTGTATATTTTGCTCTCAAGGGTATTGGATAGTATTTATATGGAATTTCGATGGAAACAAGACGTTTCGAGTGATCTCGCAACTAACCGGGAGCTTAACGGAGTTAATATGTGACCTAAGGCCCTTAATAGTTAACTATGGGGGTCATAAGTGCAATAAATGGAAGTTATTTAAATTAAAAATGGACCAGGGACTGAAATTGCAAAGTTTAAAAACTTTTTACCGGATTTCCCCATTGTCGCGGCCCGCGTAGACTCCTTATGAGTCTTACGCGGCCCGCGTAAAAGTGCCAGTGACAGAAAAAAAAGACAGCAGCATGTTGCAACCTGTTACACTACCATTGCATGCCTGATTTCGATACCAGGGACTGAGCAGATGGTTTTTCATGCACTAGGGATACATGGGAACACCTGGTAGCAACATAGGGACATATGGATTGATCCTGGAGACTCAAAACTCCTATATAAGGCCCTTGTGGTTCTTGTGTTCACTTGCACACTTTCAATTTCACTCAAAACTCACTCCTTGAAGCCTCCTGGAGCTAAAGGAAACTTTCTCAAGTTCAAAATTCGTGCTAAGGACCATAGTAAGTGTTCTTAGCTTCCTAAGTTTAAGTTTTATTAGCTTAATGACCGAAAGTCAAAGTTATCGTAATTAAGCTTTGACTTGGTGATTAATCACTAACGGTCCAGCCATTATTCGAATTGAAAGTGGCTATGAATTGGTAATTATGTAGGTAATAAACCCTTAAAAGGGCACCTACTGATTATCACTTTTACTTGGTCAATTGTCGGGTCAAACTTATTAATAAAAAGTCAAACGGGTCAGTTTTTACAAATTAATTCATAACTGATAATGTAGAAGTTATGGAACATGCTTTAACATTAAAATAACTTGGTAAATAATATAAGAACATGTTTAGGCATGTTCAACCCGACAATTCTGAGTTTAGGCTCGGTTCGCAACCGAAAGTCGCAAAAGTAGACTTTTGCTTTGAGTTCCAGTTTTGCCCGATTGAGCTTAGTTTAGTTATGCCTTAGGTTCCTTTAGGACCATATTACATGTTAGTATAACCCTCTGAGATTATACTATATGGTTCCTTAGAAATCTGAATCATTTGCATGTTTCCGTTAAATGCTTAAATGTTGACCATTATGCCCTTTTGATATTAAAACGAGATTTTTCAAAATATGAGTGGACAAAAACCTTTATTACTGATATTTAAGTATGTCCTAAAAATTTGACATCAGTTCATGCTCTAAAATAGAAGTTATGCGAAATATCGTAAAATGAAAGCTTTTTATTAATTAAATGGCATTTTTAGTATGAATCACATTTAAACCCAAATTTTGACACCAAACTTTCTACCCACTGATGTAATATAATATTTAGGAATTTTTGGAAAATTTTATTAAATTTTAAACTGATCATAACATAGAGTTATTGCATAGGCTCGGTAATTGACGATAATGCCCTTTTTGCTAATAAAATGAGTTTTACACATCCTTTACATGTCAAAACTTTTTCTACTAATTTCATACATTAAATAAATTATTTTAAACGGTAGAGGCTAATCAAAATCTTAGATTTCCTTAATCAACCCGAATCTCGTCAAATACCAACTTTTATGCGATTTAGGCGCATAGTATGGTTTAAAACCATATTTGGCACCTAAGGCTTGTTACCTACTGATGTTATGGATAAATTTTTATACTTTAATAGTAAGTATAAGTTTTGAACTCAGATTTCCAAATTTGACCTTTATAGCATATGTGAAATGACCAAAATGCCCCTACGGTGCATAGTTTGGCCATAAATGATAAATTTCACATATATATGATATCATAATGATGTAACTTATTAAAATAAATATTTTTACTGATTATTTTAGACCAGAACCTCAGATTACTATTTAACCACTTTTATAAACTCTAAAATGACCAAAATACCCTTACGGGGCTTAAATTGGTTTTAAATTCATTTTGGGCATAATGGGAGATATCCTACTGATATCACAACATATTTTAAGCATAATAACTTATGGAACTTGTTCATGACTCATTTGGTTACCCGTTATGCATATTCGCGTTCGGTACGGTTTATGTAACTAGTTTGCATAAATTAACCGAAACGTGTCAAACGTTATCATTTTCACTTCAAAATCCAGAATGTGTTTAGTTTACCCATTTTATACAAGTCTTCATACTTGTCGGGTCTAAATCACATTTTAATCCGGTCTTCGCTTAATCTTGCGTTTTGAACTGTAAACCTTTCTTTAAAACTAACCGGTCTAAGTTATAACTTAAATAAGTCCCGTTAGGAATCTAATAGGTTATTAAAACCTTCGTTCCAGATTAGGAGCCCAGTAAAAGCTACTTGTACTTGCTGATTGATATACGGCTGGGAATAAAATTATATTTTTGCTCAGGTAAATACTTTTGACTTATTTTCCGTTATACGGGCTTGGGATACGGTATTATAATAATACCGCTTGGTCGGGTATGTAGTTATTTAAATCGGATTGTGGTTAATACACTTACATAACCCGTTTTAATCTATTTTGTTTGATGTAATGCCTTTGGGGAGTTAATGACCATGTCCTGGATATCCTCGGCTCATTCATTAGAAATGGCCACGACTTAAGCAAGGGGTGTAGGCATACACGTGACAGTTGTGTATGTATAAACGGTATCTCACTCTCTGATGGGCCTATACTTGTGGCGTGTCTATTAATCTTATCTGGCTCTACTAACCGGGTCCTGAATGGACGACAAACATGTAAAGCTGTATACAAGATTATATTCAAAATAATTGTCCCAAGTTATAAAAGATTTTATGCCTCGTGCATCCAAATCAATTTTTATAAACACTTTTCAAAAAGAGTCAGTTAATTGTATTTACCAGTGTAAACTGATGTATTTTTCAAAAAGATTAAGTGCAGGTACTTTGCGTAATGGGCTGGCTACTCCGAGTATCAAATTAAGAGTCTTGCAAGCTTTTGATACTTAAATCTGTTGAACAATATTTCTTTTTGTTTTAAGATCCGCCTACGGATCCATCTTACAATCCGTTGTGTAATATTTTATGTTACCTTCAACTCGGTTTGTATAAATTACTTTCAGACTTCCGCTGTGCATTAAACTGTGGTTAATTGACTATGATGATATCAACTACGTCACGATACTCCCCACCGGGCCCACCGGTAATACGTGGAAATATCAGGGTGTGACAGGTTGGTATCAGAGCCAGGTTGAGTGAATTAAGCACTAGCCTTTTGTGTTTAATCTCAATGACACAGTTTGCACATTCCTTGACCTCCGAGTCTAGGCAAATGACTTAGGACTAATCCTAATCTTAATTGTTTTCTTTGTTGGTTTCTTTTGTTTGTTTTGGCAGGAACAAAGACAATGCCGCCACGTTTCAGAGGAAGAGGTGGAAGAGGCAAGGCGCCAATAACTGCTAGGAATGACCACGACGCTGGGCCATCACACCGACGAACTCCTTCAGTAACCTTAAGCTCTAGTTCCCAGGAGGATTGGAGAACTTACCTAGAGCCTGTGAGACGCTCTGTCTCGCTCAGTTCCTCACTATCATACCACGATTCATTCGGGCTCCATCAGTACAACGAGTCCGACCACTCACACCACTCCTTCATCCCGTTGCAGCGGTCGAGTTCACACCGGGCTTTCCAAGACCCGACCCCATACTTTCAGAGCCGGTTCAACCCGGCGAACGTGAATGAAGAACCAATGGGCCATAACCCATTGGGACCAGATGACCACTTTCCTGAAGCCCAGGATATGGATATGGACGAGGATCCAGATCCAGAAATGCCGCCATCTGGGACGCCGACACATCCCATAGAGATTTCTGACGGGTCATCTCTTCATGGTTCGCCATACAGGGGCCCAGACAGTTTTGCTGAAAAATGGGACACATACAACTGGGAGTACACTCCCCCTTTCAACCCACCTCAACAACAGCAGCAGGATCCCTCTGAGGATTCGCGTTTCCAGGCGGTTACTCCACCGCCACCGCCGCCGCTAGAGCAACAGCTGCCGCCAGAACCTCCGAGGCGAAGAAGATCAGGTGCACGGATGTCCGTGCGAAGGGGGGATTTCCACTTCAGCACCCCTCAACACTCCAGTGGCAGCCACTACCCGCCACTGTATGAAGATACGCAAATGGGTGGGCCTTCGAACCCAGTTTCAGAAGTCGACTCTGCGCCAGTCGAACCACCGCCGCACATGGGTTATGATAACCCAATTCCTTCTTACGCCGGTACAGCGTCGTATAACCCTTTTGAGCAGCCAGCTTATCCTGGCTACAACTACTACAATGCCCCTGCCGTCAACCCGTACCTCTAGGCGACCAACTACAATGCTCTCCATCCTGAAGGACCCTTCGCAGCTTCATACCAGTCTGGGTACCAAGCATATGGGTATTAATACCCGCCACCTCCTCAACCTCCGCAGCAGCAGGAAATTCTTCAAAGGTTGAACCAGGTGGAACGAGAGGTGCAGGAGGAGCGTAGAAGCCGCCGGGGGCTACTTAAAGGTTTGGCAGACCTAATAAAGGGGAAGCAGAAGAGGGATTATTGAATATTCCTTATTTATTTGTTTTGTAATTTTTAAATTCAATCAAGTCCCTGCGTGGACATTTTTATGTAATAGGTCCCTGCGAGGACTAGTATTTCTTATTTTAGTCCCTGTGAGGACAATGTTATTTCTTTAAAGTCCCGTTTAGGGCAATTATGTACTTCATTTAAATTTATTGGAATGTTTTATTTAAAATTTCATTTGTCATCATATGTATGAATATATTATATGAAATAAATCAAAATATCATTCCTTTTTGTAATTAATCTGCCAATATATATTGAAAGAAAATCTTGAAGGTATAACCTAGCCTATATGTCATCTTAGACATGGCCATGATGGTAAAACCTTTTTAAGATTTAAATCCTTGTTAACATCTGAAAACATGTTAGCACTCCTGACAACAGTGATACGATAAAATCACACTTGTCATCCTTATATTGGACTTTTCCAATTCCTTATTCTTATTTAATTAAAGCATCCATTAGTGATGAAGTACCTACGGGCCATATTCAATGTCTAATAAGACAAAAGGCAGTTGTAGTGTATGACTCCCTGTCAAGAAAGGTAATGAACTATGTTCAAACCTAAATGCCTCGATTTTATAAAATCATGGCTATTAAATTTTAAAACTGTCCTTATGACTAGGCCTTTAGTGCCACTCTAATATCTTCAATGATTTTAACTAGGGGTAAATTATAAAAGAAAACCCTAGACAAATATGACTAACAAAATAATCAATATGGTTTGTATTTACCATGGTTAATGAATTGCCAAAATAACAATTCTATAATAAGATTTCTGAATGAATTATTGTCATCATTTTTATGTAGCAATCAAGCTACATGGCTGAATCAGAAGAGGTTAACAGTCACCCCAGGGAGAGAAATGATACCACCAGAGTAAACGTAGCTGGTGCAGATCTTCAAGCATTGATAGGCAATGCTGTTACTAGAGCTCTTGACCGACAGTTCTAGGAATCAAGTGGTACTCGCACTAAGACTCAATCTGTGGCTCATAGTAAGCCCCCTTCTAAAACGCATGAGTCAAAGAAGGACGATGCTCGTCACTCATCAAATCAAAGAAGTGTTCCATCAAAACAAACTGTGTTTAATCAGGAGCCACGTGTTAAGGCTTGCTCTTACAAATACTTTGTCTCTTGCAAGCCAAGAGACTTCATAGGGGAGAAAGGAGCCATTGATTGTATGACTTGGCTCGATGAGATGGATACAGTGGTTGATATTAGTGGTTGTGCAGAACAGGACATTGTGAAGTTTGTTTCACAATCTTTTAAAGGTGAAGCTTTAGCTTGGTGGAGGTCCCTAATCCAAGCTACAGGAAAGATCCCGTTGTATAACATGTCTTGGGATCAGTTTGTTACATTGATCAAGGATAATTTATGTCCCCAGCAGGAGGTGGAAAGGAGTGAAACTGACTTCTTGACCTTGGTCATGAAGAATTTAGACTGTCAAGCATACCTTACAAGTTTCAACACCATGCCCCGATTGGTTCCTTATTTGGTCGCACCGGAACCAAAGCGCATAGCTCGTTTTATTGGAGGTCTAGCTCCAGAGATCAAGGCAAATGTGAAAGCATCTAGACCTACCACATTCAGGTCAGTGGTAGATCTGTCTCAATCTCTCACACTGGATGCTATCAGAAACAAATCTGCCAAGGTTTTTTATGAAGGTAAACGAAAGCGGGAGGATGAGAGTTCTCATCACTCCGACAAGAAAAGGAAAGGGAACTCAGATCACAAGAAGAGTTCAGGGTTTAAAAAGGATAACCAGAAGTCGGGTGAGAAACCCAAATGTAAGACCTGTCAGAAGCATCATTTTGGGAGATGTAGATTGGAGTCAAAGTCGCAGTCGCAGTCAAAGCCGTTTGGATGTGGGATCTGCAAGTCCAAGGAGCATAAGACTTTGGAATTGCGAGAAAATGAAAGACGCAACTTGTTACAATTGTAACGAAAAGGGGCATATCATGACCAACTGCCCCAAATATGCGAAGAAGCCTGAGGAGGCTAAAAAGACCAATGCTCGGGTCTTTCAGATGAACGCTCAGGAGGCCATTCAGAACGACAATGTGATAACAGGTACATTCCTTATCAATGATGTTTATGCTAGAGTATTGTTTGATTCAGGTGCAGACAAGTCTTTTGTAGACAATAAATTTTGTAAGTTATTAAATCTGCCTGTTAAGACTCTAAGCATAAAGTATGAAGTAGAATTGGCCGATGGTACCATATAGACTGCTTCAACCATTCAAGATGGATGTTTTATATCCATTAGGAATCACTCTTTTCCGCTATCCTTGCTTCCATTGAAATTAGCAGGATTCGATATAGTAATAGGCATGGATTTGTTATCTCATAACCAAGCCCAAATTGTTTGTGATAAGAAGCAAGTGGTTATCAAGACTCCTTATGGTGAGCTACTTACGATTCAAGGAGATACTCAGTACGGATTTCCTAAGCAAGTATCTATGCTTAAGGCATCAAGATGTTTGAGGAAAGGTTGTGTCATTTATATGGCACAAGTAACCATTGATGAACCAAAGCCCAAGATCGAAGACATCCCCGTTATTTATGAATATCCAGATGTTTTTCCTGAAGAACTACCTGGATTACCTCCAGATAGGCAAGTAGAGTTCAGAATCGATATCATTCCTGGAGCAGCACCAATTGCAAGAGCACCTTATCGGTTGGCACCAACTGAGATGAAAGAGTTAAGGACTCAGTTGGATGATTTGTTGGAAAAGGGTTTTATTAGACCTAGCTCGTCCCATTGGGGAGCACCAATTCTGTTTGTAAAGAAAAAGGACGGCTCAATGTGTTTATGCATTGATTATCGTGAGTTAAACAAGGTTACAATCAAGAATAGGTATCTGTTACCCATGATCGATGATCTATTCGATCAGCTTCAAGGAGCAAGTTACTTTTCAAATATCGATTTAAGATCAGGTTATCACCAGTTGAAGGTCAGAGACGAAGACGTGCACAAGACTGCATTCAGACCGCGCTACGGCCACTATGAGTTCTTAGTGATGCCTTTTGGGCTCACTAATGCACCTGCAACATTCATGGATCTCATGAATCGCGTTTGCAAGCCGTATTTAGACAAGTTTGTCATTGTCTTCATTGATGACATTCTTATTTATTCAAAGAATTAGGCTGATCATGAAAGACATCTCCGGTGTATCCTTAAACTTCTGCAGCAAGAGAAACTCTACGCCAAGTTTTCAAAATGTGAGTTTTTGGCTTCGTGAAGTCCAATTTCTTGGACATGTAGTGAGTGAGCGTGGTATTCAAGTGGATCCCGCTAAGATTGAAGCGATTATGAATTGGCAAGAGCCTAAGACTCCTACAGAGATCCGTAGCTTCTTGGGTCTAGCAGGATACTACAGACGTTTCATCGAAAACTTTTCAAGGATTGCAGCACCTTTAACTTCGTTGACTCGCAAGAATATCAAGTTTGACTGGGGTCCCAAGCAGCACGAATCCTTTGATATTCTTAACCAGAAATTAAGCAATGCTCCTATGTTGACATTGCCAGAAGGAACTGAAGAATTTGTGGTTTATTGCGACGCATCGCACACAGGTATGGGATGTGTGCTTATGCAGAAGGGCAAGGTTATTGCATATGCTTCCCGTCAATTAAAGGTACACGAGAAGAATTACACCACCCATGATTTAGAGTTGGGTGTCGTTGTATTTGCACTGAAGCTTTGGAGGCATTATCTCTATGGGACTAAGTGCATGATCTATTCTGATCACAAGAGCCTTCAACATCTGTTTAACCAGAAGGATCTTAACATGAGACAGCGCCGATGGATGGAGACACTGAATGATTATGATTGTGAAATCCGATATCATCCAGGCAAAGCGAATATAGTCACTGATGCCTTGAGCAGGAAAGAAAGGATCAAACATATTAGAATAAATGCCAAAAGCATTGAATTAAAGAACAGCTTGAATGAAAGGTTGTTAGCCGCTCAAAAGGAAGCTGTATTAGAAACTAACTATCTGAATGCGAAGTTAGGAGTAACTGCCGATCAATTGTCATATGGCAAGGATGGAATCCTAAGATTGAATGGTCGAATATGGGTTCCTATCCATGGAGGACTTCGAGATGTGATTCTCCAAGAAGCTCATAGTTCCAAATATTCAGTTCATCCTGGCAGTGATAAGATGTACCAGTATTTAAAGGCAAATTATTGGTGGATAGGTTTGAAGAAATCTATAGCCACTTATGTAGCTAAATGTCTGACGTGCACACAAGTTAAAGCAGAGCATCAAAAGCCGTCAGGTTTGCTACAACAGCCTGAACTTCCCACTTGGAAATGGGAAATGGTAACCATGGATTTTATCACTAAGTTACCAAAGACAAAGCACGGAAATGATACTATTTGGGTTATAGTCGATAGATTGACCAAGTCAGCCCACTTCTTGCCTATTAAAGAAACTCACAGCTCCGACAAGCTAGCTCAGCTGTACGTGGATAAGATAGTATCTCTCCACGGTGTGCCAGTATCTATTATCTCTGATAGGGATACAAGATACACATCGCATTTTTGGAAAAACTTTCAGCAATCCCTAGGCACTCGTCTAAACTTCAGCACTGCTTATCATCCTCAGATGGATGGTCAAAGCGAGCGTACGATTCAAATGCTTGAGGATATGTTACGAGCTTGTGTTATTGACTTAGGTGGAAGTTGGGATGACCATCTTCCGTTGATTGAATTTTCGTACAATAATAGCTATCATTCAAGTATTCAAGCAGCGCCTTTCAAAGCTTTGTACGGAAGAAAGTGTAGAACGCCAGTTTGTTGGGCGGAAGTTGGAGATGTCCCACTGTCAGGACCTGATATAGTCCTGGAGACGACGGACAAGATTGTCCAAATCCGTGATCGTCTGAAAGCTGCCAGGGACAGGCAGAAAAGTTATGCTGATATGAGGCGCAAACCTTTAAAGTTTGAAGTTGGCGATAAAGTGCTACTTAAGGTGTCACCCTGGAAAGGGGTGATGCGATTTGGCAAAAAGGGCAAGCTTAGCCCAAGATACATATGACCATTCGAGATCATCGAATGTGTCGGAACTGTAGCTTACAAACTAAATCTGCTAGAAGAGCTCAGTGGAATTCAATATGTGTTCCACATCTGCAATCTAAAGAAATGTCTAGCCGATGAGTCGCTAACAATGTCACATAAGGACGTGCGGATTGATGAGAGTTTGAAGTTCGTTGAGAAACCTTTGTCGATCGAGGATCGACAGGTTAAGAAGCTTCGAAGAAAGCATGTGCCGATCATAAAGGTAAACTGGGATGCCCGTAGAAGCCCAGAATACACGTGGGAGGTTGAATCCACAATGAAACAAAAATACCCTCATTTATTTCAGTAAATCTTGAGGTTGAGATTTCTTTTAAGGGGGTGAGGATGTAACACCTTGCAAAATCACGACCAATATAACAAAGACACGTGTCATGGACCTTAAACGTGTAATAGATTGACCTGGAGGGACTAAAGTTGTTAAACAATGTAAATATGTAAGTAAAAGGATCCAAAGTGTCAACATGCCAATCTTGTGCCTCTGATTGACCTCACACGATGTTCGTATTCTTTAATGAATAATTTGTCGGACATAGAAAGTCGTTTGTGTTTAAAATAAGGATTTTACGAAGCATAGGGGTTAAAAGTGTCAACATGTTAAAAGTTACCTCTGAGTGACCTTTTAACGATCCCAAAAACATTATAATGATTGTATATTTTGCTCTCAAGGGTATTGGATAGTATTTATAAGGAGTTTCGATGGAAACAAGACGTTTCGGGTGATCTCGCAACTAACCGGGAGCTTAACGGAGTTAATATGTGACCCAAGGCCCTTAATAGTTAACTATGGGGGTCATAAGTGCAATAAATGGAAGTTATTTAAATTAAAAATGGACCAGGGACTGAAATTGCAAAGTTTAGAAACATTTTACCGGATTTCCCCATTGTCGCGGCCCGCGTAGACTCCTTATGAGTCTTACGCGGCCCGCGTAAAAGTGCCAGTGACAGAAAAAAAGCATAGCTGCATGGTGCAGCCTGTTACACTGCCATTGCATGGCTGATTTCGATACCAGGGACTGAGCAAATGGTTTTTCATGCACTAGGGACACATGGGAACATCTGGTAGCAACATAGGGACATATGGATTGATCTTTGGAGACTCAAAACTCCTATATAAGGCCCTCGTGGTTCTTGTGTTCACTTGCACACTTTTAATTTCACTCAAAACTCACTCCTTGAAGCCTCCTAGAGCTAAAGGAAGCTTTCTCAAGTTCAAAATTCGTGCTAAGGACCATAGTAAGTGTTCTTAGCTTCCTAAGTTTAAGTTTTATTAGCTTAATGACCGAAAGTCAAAGTTATCGTAATTAAGCTTTGACTTGGTGATTAATCACTAACGGTCCAGCCATTATTCGAATTGAAATTGGCTATGAGTTGGTAATTATGTAGGTAATAAACCCTTAAAGGGGCACCTACTGATTATCACTTTTACTTGGTCAATTGTCGGGTCAAACTTATTAATAAAAAGTCAAACGGGTCAGTTTTTACAAATTAATTCATAACTGATAATGTAGAAGTTATGGAACATGCTTTAACATTAAAATAACTTGGTAAATAATATAAGAACATGTTTAGGCATGTTCAACCTGACAATTCTGAGTTTAGGCTCGGTTCGCAACCGAAAGTCGTAAAAGTAGACTTTTGCTTTGACTTTCAGTTCTGACCCGATTTAGCTTAGTTTAGTTATGCCTTAGGGTTCCTTTTGGACCATATTACGTGTTAGTATAACCATCTGAGATTATACTATATGGTTCCTTAGAAATCTGAATCATTTGCATGTTTCCGTTAAATGCTTAAATGTTGACCATTATGCCCTTTTGTTATTAAAATGAGATTTTTGAAAATATGAGTGGACAAAAACCTTTATTACTGATATTTAAGTATGTCCTAAAAATTTGACATCAGTTCATGGTCTAAAATAGAAGTTATGCGAAATATCGTAAAATGAAAGCTTTTTATTAATTAAATGGCATTTTTAGTATGAATCACATTTAAACCCAAATTTTGACACCAAACTTTCTACCCAATGATGTAATATAATATTTAGGGATTTTTGGAAATTTTTATTAAATTTTAAACTGATCATAACATAGAGTTCTTGCATAGACTCGGTAATTGACCATAATGCCCTTTTTGCTAATAAAATGAGTTTTACACATCCTTTACATGTCAAACCTTTTTCTACTGATTTCATACTTTAAATAAATTATTTTAAACAATAGAGGTTGATCAAAATCTCAGATTTCCTTAATCAACCCGAATCTCGTCAAATACCGACTTTTATGCGATTTAGGCGCATAGTATGGAATAAAACCATATTTGGCACCTAAGGCTTGTTACCTACTGATGTTATAGATAAATTTTTATACTTTAACAGTAAGTATAAGTCTTGAACTCAGATTTCCAAATTTGACCTTTATAGCATATGTGAAATGACCAAAATGCCCCTATGGTGCATAGTTTGGCCATAAATGATAAATTTCACATATATATGATATCATACTGATGTAACTTATTAAAATAAATATTTTTACTGATTATTTTAGACCAGAACCTCAGATTACTATTTAACCACTTTTATAAACTCTAAAATGACCAAAATACCCTTACGTGGCTTAAATTGGTTTAAATTCATTTTGGGCATAATGGAAGATATCCTACTGATATCACAACATATTTTAAGTATAATAACTTATGGAACTTGTTCATGACTCATTTGGTTACCCGTTATGCATATTCGCGTTCGGTGCGGTTTATGTAACTCGTTTGCATAAACTAACCGAAACGGGTCAAACCTTATCATTTTCACTTCAAAATCCAGAATGTGTTTAGTTTACCCATTTTATACAAGTCTTCATACTTTTCGGATCTAAATCACATTCTAATCTGGTCTTCGCTTAATCTTGCGTTTTGAACCGTAAACCTTTCTTTAAAACTAACCGGTCTAAGTTATAACTTAAATAATGCCCGTTAGGAATCGAATAGGTTATTAAAACCTTCGTTCCAGATTAGGAGCTCAGTAAAAGCTACTTGTACTTGCTGATTGATATACGGCTGGGAATAAAATTATATTTTAGCTCAAGTAAATACTTTTGACTTATTTTCCGTTATACGGGCTTGGGATACGGTATTATAATAATACCGCTTGGTCGGGTATGTAGTTATTTAAATCGGATTGTGATTAATACATTTACATAACCCGTTTTAATCTATTTTTTTGATGCAATGCCTTTGGGGGGTTAATGACCATGTCCTGGATATCCTCGGCTCATTCATTAGAAATGGCCACGGCTTAAGCACGGGGTGTAGGCATACACCTAACAGTTGCGTATGTATAAACGGTATCTCACTCTCTTGTGGGCCTATACTTGTGGCGTGTCTATTAATCTTATCCGGATCTTCTAACCGGATCCTGAATGGACGACAAACATGTAAACTGTATACAAGATTATATTTAAAATAATTGTCCCAAGTTATAAAAGATTTTATGCCTCGTGCATCCAAATCAATTTTTATAAACACTTTTCAAAAAGAGTCAGTTAATTGTATTTACCAGTGTAAACTTACGTATTTTTCAAAAAGATTAAGTGCAGGTACTACGCGTAATGGGCTGGCTACCCCGAGTATCAAATAAAGAGTGTTGCAAGCTTTTGATACTTAAATCTGTTGAACAATATTTCTTTTTGTTTTAAGATCCGCCTGTGGAACCATCTTACAATCCGTTGTGTAATATATTATGTTACTTTCAACTCGGTTTGTATAAATTACTTTCTGACTTCCACTGTGCATTAAACTGTGATTAATTGACTATGATGATATCAACTACGTCACGATATTCCCCACCGGGCCCACCGGTAATACGTGGAAATATCAGGGTGTGACAAAAACAAACTAGAAGATCTTGCATTCAACGTTGAACGAGACTGATACAAGACTCCACAAAGGTTTCGGTTGGCCTCTAACTTGCGAATGACTGATCAACCTCAAACATAAGTTTGAGGTTTACTTATATACTAAACTAATTGGGTCGAAACCCCTTAGGCCAAACTCGAAACCAATAAGACCCATTACAAGCTAATTCAACCCATACATGTACAAAACAAAACATTAACGTAATCAACCCCTTAACTATTATGATTCTCTATGCGTAAACCTTCAGGTTCCAACACACTTTATTTTTAATGCAACCGTATTTTTTTTAAATTTTAGAATAAAATAAAGCAATTGCTCACTAAAAGTTTATTTGGTAAACATAAACCTTAAATACACAAAAAAAAAAAAAAAATCAAGTGTCAACTTTGCATTGGCGTTTAATAGCTTAAGTACATAATTATATTTTACCAAAGCTACCGATCGGATAATGTTCAAAAATCGTTTACGATACTAAAATATATTATATTTGGATACAACTCCTTTTTCAATAAAATTTATATTAGAAAGTTGAACAAAAAATACTAAACATAACTGTGTCTTTAGTTTTTTTTTTCCTTTTAAAAGTTCACGAATGCAAGTTATTAGGAACAATCAAATCAATGATAAATGAAATACTAAAAAACCGTCTAGTTTTCATCATTTATATTCCACCAAATCCATGCACGCCCGAAAGCCGTTTACGAAACCAAAAAATACTTTATGTTAAATACAACTCTGTTTTTAACAATATTATATCGAATGTTGAGAAAAAAGAACAAAAAAACTAAACATAGCAATGTATTTAGATTTATTTCAAAAGTTAACAAACGCAAGTTATTAAAGAAAAAGACAAATAATAAATGAAATATGATTAGAAAGAAGTGTCTAGTTTTCATTGTCATCAAGTAGTTGAAGCGTGTCATTATATTCTGAAGTTACCAATCTAAGGACATTCGAAAGCATTTTAAGATACCAAAAAATTCTTTATTTTCAATATTTGTTTTCCATAAAATTTATATTGTGGTATGGTAATAACTCTGTGTTTTTTTAAAGTTAACGAACACAAATTATTAAAGAAAAACTAAACTAAACGATAAATGAAGATTTATTATTAAAAAAAAAGAGTAAAATACAAGTTTTGTCCTTTATGTTTGTAACAAATTTTAGGCGGTGTCCCTTAACAAAACTTAACAAGTTTTGTACTTAATTTTCAAAATCTTGCACAGCATGTCCTTTGAGGCTAACTCAGTTAATTTTTCTTATTAAGTCTGGTCACACAAGGGTATCTTAGTCTTTTTACTTATTTAGTTAAAGTATTATAATAAATAAAAGAAAACCAAATTTAAAAAGTTAATTATATTATAACACATTTGTATTTAAAAGGTTAATTATATTATAACACATTTATATGTCACACATTCTTTCACTCTCAGCCAGCCTTCACCCACAGGCCACGACCACCAACCCAACACCTCCCACCACCACACCCACAATTGCAACAACCTGTAATAACCAAACCATCACCGTCCACTGCCAATGAAACCCCACCAAAACCTTAACCACATCTTCAACTTGCCGCCGCGTATGGTTAGACATGATCGGATTTCATGCCAGTTGCAGGCTTTGAAACGAGAAAGACGGTCAGATATCACAGTTCTTATCCTGATTGTATAAATCAAATGTGTCACTGAGTTGATGCCTATCGGCTACGGAGATAGCGTTTCAGCCACGTTGATGGGTGTTGATGTCCTCTGACGCAGTGACGGAGATGATGCAGTGAACTTGGTTTTAAAAAGCGAGAGGTGCACACAAGCGACGGGGTTTAAAACCGAGGCGAGAAGATCAAAAAAGTGGCAGGCTTTTCGTACCCACGAGTGCACGACGCAAAGTAATTATATAACTTTATATATATATATATATAGGGAGCCGCTAAAATGAAAACCACCCCCAGTTGTAAGAACCATGAGAACCACTCTCCACCAATCAGAATAAGGGGTATTATAGTCATTTACTCAATATATCAAATCATCTCTATTAAAGTCTGACTGATGACAGACTTATTTCACTCACCCCCAAATTTTGAAATCCCTTTATTTCTCTCTCTCTCATATTCGTTCACAACCATCTTCACCCATCTCTCTCTGTCTCCTTCCAAAATAAAGAAAGCAAAATATGTTTGATCGGTGGTGGGAGGTGGTTGGTAGGTGGTGGAAGACGGTGGTGGGAGGTGGTTGGTCGGAAGACAGGGGGTGGTGGGTGATGGTGGGGGCGGAGGTAAATGGAGGTGATGGTGGTTGGTCGGTGGTGGGAGATTCACTCGCAACCGCCCCGTTTGTGCGGTGGGTTGATGTCATGATGAGCTCCCAGTAAGATCTTTTTTCTGTAAGAACATGAACTCACCGCCGACCCCCGGGATGAACGCGCTGCCGACCCCCAGAGTTGATGAACTTGCTGTTGGCATCACTGAGAATATGGAAAGTGGGTGTTGATCTGACGTCAGACAACGCACCTCAGCCACCGATTTTTGTGCCATTTGATGGCTGCCGGAGTGCGGCAAACACCCAGGTGGTTTGGGGGTTTTTGCCGGAACAACCACCGCCGGCATCGACGCCGGTGAGTCTTTTGGTTTTGTTGGCTTGATTACCTGTCTTCGGTAGTCGGTGCTGGTGCATGTGGCTGGTGGGGGTCCAAAGGTTCGATTTTGTTTCTGTTTGGATTGATTACCTGTACAGCTTGTTTGTTTTGATTATGTTTGTTGGATTTGTTCTTTGATTTGTGTACAGCGGTGCCCGGTGGTGCCCCGTGGTGCCCGCTGGTGCCGGTGGTGCCCGTTGTGCCGACTGAAACTTTTTTTGCCGACAATTGATATTGACGATCGTTCTTGGCAGTGATGATGCAAAAAAAACGCATATTTTGATGACGATGGCGCGACAAGGATGGTGGAGGGTAGGTTTTTGAACGTGCAACCCCACTTTGCAGCCTCTGATTATCGGAAAATCTGAGCCAAACCGTGTTTTTTTCTTTTCGAGATACACATTGTTTTGATGTTGTTGGTTTTTTAATTTTTTCCACCCAGTCGATGATGATAACAATCTATCTGAGACACCTACCAAGTTTGCGATTTATGGGTGCGTTCGTTTTAATGTAAAACGTAAAAAGTTTTACGTAAAACGTAAATCCTAAAAAGTTTTACGTAAAATGTAAAACGTAAAAAGTTTTACGTAAAACGTAAATCATAAAAATTTTAACGTAAAACGTAAAAAGTTTTGCGTAAAACGTAAAAAGTTTTGCGTAAAACGTAAAAAGTTTTGCGTAAAACGTAAAAAGTTTTACGTAAAACGTAACACGTAAAAATTTTAACGTAAAACGTAAAAATATTTACGTAAAACTTAAAACGTAAAAAGTTTAAAAAGTTTAACGTAAAACGTAAAAAGTGTAAAAAATAGCACGTCAAAAAACGTGAAAAAAACGGCGCGTTAAAACGACGTGTAAAAAAAACATGTAACAAACGGCGTGTAAAAAAACGTGTAAAAAACGGCGCGTTAAAAAACGTGTAAAAAAGTACGCTTGAAAAAACGGCGCGTAAAAAACAAGAGGCGTGTATGCGGCGCTTAAAAACGCCGCGAAAAAAACGGGACGTAAAAAAACGTCGCGGTAAAACGGGACGCCAAAAACCGGCGTGCAAAAAAAATTGCTTGGTTAAAAAAATCTAAATTCAAAAAATGCTTTTAATAAAAAAAATATTTTTAAAAAATAAAAAGTAGTATAAAAAAACAAAAAAGTAATAAAAAAATAATAAAGACAAAATAGAGTAATTTTACTATACTACCCTTTTGAATTAAAATATTAAAGACATAATAAGACAAAATATATTTAATATTAATTTTAGTTAATTTCAATCTCATCCATTCATCTTCTTGATCTAAAGGCTAGAAAGTGGTTCTCTCAGTTCTTACAACTGGAGGTGGTTTTCATTTTTGTGGTCCCCTATATATATATCCCATAGGTTTTTAGCATCCCTTATTCATAGTATAGCTATAAATAAGGTTTATATATAATTTTACCTATAAATACAAGCCAAAAAACCTATTGTACAGCAATTTGATACTTAAAAACAGTATAAAAACACCCTATGTACATGAGGCGCGCGCCTCAGTCCTGAAAAACCTTCAAAAGTTGCGCTTTTTTGGGGTTTTTTGTAAAAAGTGCGCCTCAGGCTACCAAAGGTGCCAAGGCTTGCGCCTTGATGCACCTCGTGCCTAGGTGTGCCTCAGGCGCGCTTTTTAAAACCCAGGTTGTGAAGAAGAATAACAGTCATGTGTGGCGATCAGGTAAGAGATTTTGTTTTTGTTAGGGTTTCTTCTATATGTGCAGATATAGAGATTTGGGGGATTTCATTCAATGACGGGTACAGTGTATTAGCTTATTAGACTTTAGAGATCCTAAAAGTGATTTTGTTGAACGGTTGTGTTTTAGGGTTGTTTAGGTGAGATGTAGGAAAGTGAACGTGAAGATGTGAGAATCTAGATTTTGTTGCAGGTTTGAGGGGGTGTTTGGCTAAACTTTTCCACACTCCTTATAATTATTGACTTTTATAAAAAGTGAATAAGGAGAAAAAGTGTTTGGCAAACTCAAAAGGACTTTTTAAAATGACTTCTTATATAGAGAGGAAAAGTCAGTTTTGAAAACTTAAAACATTATGACTTTTTGAAACTCCTTATAACTTTTCATAGAACATGGTGGCTTTTTGAAGCTCCTTAGTCATTTTACATGAATAAGCTAAACCAAACATGTTTTAAAAAATAACTTATTGACTTATTGGTTTTTCCCACCACATAAGCTAATCCAAACACTTTTTTAAAAACTCCTTTTCAAAAACTTATAAGTCAATAAGTCCTTTTAACAAAAAGTCCTTTTTGAGTTAAATAAGCTTAGCCAAACACCCCCTGAATGTGAAGGTAATGGAGTGATAAGGAGGTTTCTGTGGATCTGGGGAAGTATTGAGCTAGCTTTTAAATGTGTAAAATAATTTTTAAAAAGTGTTTTTTGTATAACTAACTATAATAAATAGGTAAAAATATTAAGATACCCTTGTGTGACCAGATTCAACAAGAAAAATTAACTAAGTTAGGCTCAAATGACATACTGTGCAAGATTTTGAAACATTAAGTATAAAACTCGTCAAGTTTTGCGCTAAAGGACACCGCCTGAAATTTGGTACAAGCATAAAGGACAAAACTTGTAATTTACTCTTAAAAAATAAAGAAAAATTAAGTGATGCATGAAAGAAACCGGCTAGATTTTACAATATTCATCAATGTTGCATTTTATTATCAACTAGTTTTTACCCGCCGCGCATTGCGGCGGCGTAAAAGCACGGCGTAGAATCTTAGGTAAATCGATAGCGATTTGTTTTATTATATGACAACCAGAATTCAAATTTGGCATAGGAATGTAAGTAACTCTATTGCGATTTGGTTGTATTGTTCTCCAACCTCTACAATTGAGAGCATCAATAACTACATCCTCTAATCCAATATACCACAAGATAAAGTGCTCTAATCTAAATATTCGAGTGCAACCAATATTTGGTTCTATTATTCTCTAACCCGCCATCCATCAAAATTTCCATGCCAAGCTTTAAACGTCATCCCAATCTTAAATCACAACCTCATATGATACATATTTGTATACCCGCAGCCAACGCAGAGTTCAACATCGCAACTACACAACCAACAGTTGAAAGATTGGGTTTGGCATTTACACATAACAAACAAAGCAATGTGGCAAAGCAAAGGTCTGTGGTACAACACCTACACCTAAGAGAACAACTCCCAAGTCTGAAAATAAAACATACATGAGGATATAGATGTTGAAAAGATATATAGACAATATAAAAGCTTAAAATACTATTTTCAAACTCCAAATACACAATTATATCGTGTAAAAAATAAACGTAAGGAAGAGAAGCAGGTAGTGTTTTCTAGTAACTTTAATGATCTTGCATATAAAACTTATAGAACCTGACAAAACATGATATCAAATTACATGATCAAAGGAAGAACTTTCATGTGCACAAATCTGCTTGTATTTTGAAAAGGGGATTTACACACTTTATAAATTCAAATTGTAAATTATTTTAGGTGTTATGCGATGACAATCTGAGGATATAGATGTTAAGTTTGTCACACCCCAACCGATGGCGGAATCATCGGAGTGAGACGAAATAGATTGCTCATCACACATAACACTATTTGCGACAATAATTAAGTTCAAAAACGATTTAATTGCATATCATAAATTGTCAAATACATTACAAGGAAATTCAAATTACAACAATTAAAAGAAAAGTACAACAAGTTCAACATAACAAAATATCCAAATCTAGTATTTCTTGTGCGTTTCTATGTCGTCCCTACTAGATTCTTCATACACATCATCATCAACCTATAACATGTTAAAAATATGGTTCAACGCAAAAGCATTGGCGAGTACACAAGTTTGTAAATATATAGCATAAGTATAAAAGAATTTACTCGAATCCACATGGCAATTGTATGCAAGGTAAACTAGCATGCAATACTAAATGTCAAACCCCAAGTGTCCACAAGAATTAAGTGTCCCTCGCCACAAAAGTAACGAGACTATTTATGAATAAAAAGCTTAACAACACCCCGGCGGGCGGCGTGCTACTCCTATAGCGCGATATATGTTAAGTTCGGGCTAGCTAAGTTAATGACAAGTAGCAAAGTATGAATCTAGCATGAACCCAAGTATAACAAGTAGCATGTATAACGGATTGAGAATATAAAGTATGTTTGTGTGTGTTTTGTGTATTTTGTATATTAACATGTTACAACCCAAAGTGTATTGATATTTAATATATATTTTATAGCATTAGTAAGTCCAACATGTATATCATAGAATTTCATAGAAGTCATGCATGGAGGTAGGAGGATAACCTTCCTTTAACCTCTTTCGTAAGATTCACTAATGCACAAGTTGTCACAAGGAAAACTCGGATGGTCATGAATGAAACGAAATGTACATACTACTCAAGGGACAAATCATCAAGTGAGGCGGTGGATTGAAGGTATGATAGCCAAGGCTTCCAAATAATCACACTCATACTAAACACAAGTCTTGTTTCAAGAACAAGCTTGGAAGGTTACAACACTTGTGAGTTAAAAACCATTACAAAACAGAAAGTTTAGAGGCAAATAACACCTCCGAATTTGTGTGAAACAACCTTGGTTAGGTTCACTAATCATGGACTTGATTAGTAGCATAAGAACACAAGTTTGTTTGAAGAAAACATAAGTTTAAAGAAAGTTTATTCCAAAACAGAAAGTTTCTTACACTTTTCACCTCAAATATGGTGATGTTCCATCTTGGCTTTCCATGGAAAACCTATGGAAACACTCCTAGAGGTGTTCCAAGTGTTAAGAAGAAAGAAAAGAGTAGAAAAGAGCAAAGGAAGTGAGCTAGAACTCACTTGGAAAGTCTTGAACTTTCAGCTTATAATCTGAGATTTTGATGCTATTTGGGAGTGTTTTGAGTAAGATTGAAGTGTTTGCAAAGTGGAAATGAGTGGAAATGAGGTGGGTTTTATAGTTGAGCTTTAGGGTTAGAGTTAAGTGTAATTAAAGGGGTAGTTGCAACCATAAGAAACACATAATTGACCAATGCAAGATCAGATCAAAACTTTCTGCGGATTCCCGGTGCTCGCGTGCCGCGACTGGGAGGGGGTGTTCCCGTCGCGTAGCGCGACGAGCTGAAGTTCCAGAAATGAGGTTTTGATGTTGGCAGTTTTAGTCCCTATAGTTTGTACTTGATATGATTTAATGTGTTTTAGGTATGAAATGTATAATGTAAGGTGGTTTTATGTAATTTAGACATAAGGACAAGTATATGAGTTATGATTAAGTATTGTAAACGTTCAAGGATGTATAATCATGCGGGAAAACGTATAAGTCATGTTTGTAAGTCACGTATTTGAAAGTTTATTACACGTTTTCAAGAATCATGAATAATGTATCACATGTATAATGAATTAATACGTATAAGCATGCACGAATATGTAAAGTACAAATTGTTATGAAATAACGAATTTTATTACGATCAAAGTCTCGGAATTTACAATGGTACAACGAAAGATGATTACAAGGAATACAAGCTTCCAAAAATAGAACTACAAGTTACGCTTTCTAATTAAGGGAAGTACGAAAAAGCAGGGCGTTACAATCTCCCCTCCTTTAGGAAATTTCGTCCTAAAATTTAGGAAGATGCAACGAACAGATGCGAATACTTAGTCTTCATATCACTTTCGAGTTCCCAAGTAAACTCAGCGTCACGTTTTCCTTCCCGTCGAACCTTGATGATAGGAATCCGACTGCGCCTCAATTTCTTGACTCCTCGGTCCATGATCTCTATAGGTTTCTCCACGAAGTGTAAAGTCTCGTTGATTTGAAGATTTGCGAGTGGAACTTGAACTCCTTCTTCAGCTAGACATTTCTTCAAGTTTGAGACGTGGAAGACAGGATGAACGTTGTTGAGTTCTTCAGGTAGGTCCAGTCGATACGCTACCTTGCCAATCCTTTCGAGAATTTTGAAAGGACCTACGTAGCGAGGTGTGAGTCTCCCTTTCTTACCAAAACGAACTACGCCCTTCCAAGGGGATACCTTGAGAAGTACAAAGTCACTTACTTCGAATTCCAAAGGTTTGCGATGCTTGTCAGCGTAACTCTTTTTTCGGCTTCTGGCTTTCAGGAAGTTGTCTCGAACATGTAAAATCTTGTCCGTCGTCTCTTGTATAAGCTCGGGACAGGTGATTTGAGCTTCTCCGATCTCGTGCCAACAAATAGGAGAACGACACTTACGACCTTACAATGCCTCGAAAGGTGCCATTTGAATACTCGCGTGATAACTGTTATTGTACGAGAATTCAATCAAAGGCAAGTGCATATCCCAGTTGCCACCAAAATCGATTATGCATGAACGAAGCATATCCTCTAGAGTTTGGATAGTACGCTCGGTTTGTCCATCATTCTGAGGATGAAAAGTGGTGCTAAGGTTGAGAAGAGTACCCATAGCGGATTGACAAGTTTGCCAAAGACGAGACGTTAAACGACTATCACGGTCAGAGATGATGTCAATGGGGATACCATGATGACAAATGATTTAATCCGTGTAGATACGAGCCAATCTCTCGACTTTGTAATCTTCATGAATGGGGAGAAAGTGAGCGGATTTGGTCAATCGGTCAATGATCACCCAAATACTGTCATGATCAAAAGAAGTATGAGGTAGCTTGGTGATAAAGTCTATCGCAATGCTCTCCCATTTCTAGACAGGAATTTCTGGTTATTCGAGCAAGCCAGAGGGACGTTGGTGTTCGGCTTTAACCTTTGAACAAGTGAGGCATTTCGAAACGAATGTGGCAATATCTTTTTTCATTCCAGGCCACCAATAGGACGTACGCATATCATGGTACATCTTATCAGCACCAGGGTGAATAAAATATCTCGATTTGTATGCCTCATTCATTAGAAAGTCTCGAAGGTCATCATGATTAGGAAACCAGATGCGATTGAGATGATATAGAATACCATCGGAAGACTCTCTTCAGCACCACATTGCATCTCGTTATAGAGCTTACCCTCGTTAACAGATGTGTATTGAGCTTCGCGAATGCGGTTTTGAAGATCATTAACGAGTTGGAGACAACGAATACCCTTGACATGAGTTTTACGACTAAGTGCGTCGGCCACTACATTCGCCTTACCTGGATGGTAGCGAATTTCGCAGTCGTAGTCGTTTAACAACTCTACCCAACGACGTTGATGCATGCTCGGTTCCTTTTGGTTGAATATGTGTTGAAGGCTCTTATGGTCGGTGAAGACCACACACTTAGTAACATAAAGGTAGTGTCGCCAAATCTTCAAGGCAAAAACAACTGCACCAAGTTCAAGGTTGTGTGTAGTGTAGTTCTTCTCCTGTATTTTGAGTTGACTCAACACGTAAGCGATAACCTTGTCTCGTTGCACAAGGACACAACCAAGGCCAAGGTTTGAAGCATTGCAATACACGACGAAGTCGTCGTTACCATCGGGAAGCACGAGGATAGGAGCATTGCAAAGTTTATCCTTGAGCGTTTGGAAAGACTCCTCTAGTTCAAGACCCCAAACAAAAGGTTTATCTTTTTGAGCCAAGTAGGTAAGAGGAACGGCGATTTTCGAGAAGTTCGAAATGAAACGACGATAATAACCAGCTAGACCAAGAAACGAACGAATCTCAGAATGAGACTTAGGTGCAATCCAGTTCTTCACGGCTTCTATTTTTGCAAGGTCAACGTGAATACCAAGTTCGTTGACGGTATGGCCAAGAAATTGAACCTCTTTTAACCAAAATTCACACTTGGAGAATTTGGCTTAAAGACGTTCAGCGCGTAGAATTTGAAGAATAAGATGCAAGTGTTGCTCATGCTCTTCTTGAGTCTTGGAGTAGATGAGGATATCATCGATGAAGACGATCACGAAACGGTCTAAGTACGTTTTGCACACGCGGTTCATCAAATCCATGAAAACTGCAGGTGCATTGGTCAAACCAAAGGGCATGACAACGAACTCATAATGACCATAACGCGTACGGAAAGCGGTTTTGGGTATATCTTCTTCGAGGACTCGAAGTTGATGATAACCAAAACGGAGATCGATCTTGGAAAAGCAAGTCGCGCCTTGTAGTTGATCGAAGAGATCGTCAATACGAGGAAGAGGGTATCGGTTTTTTAAAGTAAGCTTGTTGAGCTCACGATAGTCAATACACATTTGGAATGATCCATCTTTCTTCTAGACGAATAGAACGGGAGCGCCCCAAGGAGAAGTACTAGGGCGTATAAAGCCTTTATCAAGAAGCTCTTGAAGTTGGCTTGAAAACTCTTACATATCAGAGGGTGCTAGACGATAAGGAGTCTTAGCGACAGGCGTAGCGCCAAGCACTAAATCGATACGAAAGTCAACCGAACGAGCAGGAGGTAGACCAGGAAGATCATCGGGAAAATCACGTACAACAGGAACATCGCTCATGCTCGAGCCCTTATCCTTCTTTTCCATAATTTGGGCAAGAAAGGCGAAGGTACCCTTGCGCAAGAACTTGTTCGCTCGAGTACACGACATAAGTTTGAGACCTTGAGAAGGTTTCTCGCCATAGACGTGTAGAGAATCACCATTGGGAAGAGGAAGACGAATGAACTTGTCGGACAAACAACTTCAGTACGAACTCACCTAAGCCAGTCCATACCTACTATGACGTCGAAACTACCAATTTGCATAGGTATGAGGTCAATTCGAAACGTATGATCGTTGAGATTCAAGGAACACTTAAAAAGAACAGAATCTACAGTGACGGATTTACCATTTGCGACTTCAACAGCGAATGATCTTGGTAACTTAGAGTGTTTACACTTAAGCATAGGTTCGAATTCTACAGATACAAAACTTTTATCTGCACTAGTATCAAAAAGAAAAGAAGTATAGACTTGGTTGACAAGAAACGTACCAGTTATAACATCGTTGGCATTTTGTGCCTGAGCGGCAGTGATGACGAAAGCTCTGCCTCGAGCTTGGTGTTGAGGCTGCTGCTATTGTGGTGGTTGCTGAGGTTGATTGCGTTGGGGGCAAATGTTGGCAAGATGATTAAGATCGCCACACTTGAAACATGCTCACACAAGAGCGACTTGGGGTTGAGCTTGGTTCGGGGCAGGGTTTGCAACGATAGCCTGGTCTTGGGTGGGTTTTAGATTAAGGCGACATCGATCGGTGAAATGCCCAAACCTGCCACAGGTTGCGCATTTGCGACACGGGGTGTTCGCGGGATGGTGGTAAGAGCATTGGTTACACTTGGGCCATGGCCCAGTGTAGTTTCTCTTTTGGGGCTCAAGGTTTGAGGTAGCGAGAACTGATTGTAAGGGTATCGGGTTTTGCGGAGTAACAACCGCACAGTTCTAACTAGAAGCCTTCCGCTTCTTGTTCTTGTTTTTTTTGGAAGGTTGGGAGGGTGAGGGTTCAACGGTGGTGGTATCGGTGGTAGCTTGGTGTGCGCTCTTCGATGGAGTCTTTTCAGAATTCCTACGAATGACGCAGTTGTTGTTAAGGCGAGAACCCAAACAAAAGGTATCCTCAAGAGCCTTTGGAGAAGCGGAATCCACGAGGTTCATGAAGGAGGTAGGAGGGCAGTGGATGTATTTGGTAATGGCCTTGTCGACATTATCGACCTGACCAGGGCAAAGGATGCTAAGTTGCTTGAAACGAGCGGTGAGACCATCGTTGTCATCCCCGACTTGCTTAAGATTCCAAAACTCATGTTCCAGTTTCCTAAGTTCGTGGGGAGGACAGAACTCATCCCTCATAATTGTCTTCAGTTCAACCCAGGGTAAGGCATGGGCTGCATCGTTTCCTCTCGTGTTAAGCTCAGAGGTCCACCACTCGAGAGCTCTCGAGCGGAATACCCCTGTAGCGTTCAGGGTGCACAGGTTGTCAGGACAGGAGGAAGGTAAGCTCGATAGCATCAAACCAGGTTAGGAAGGCAGTGGCACCATCTTTGCCCGTGAACTCCATCAGTTTATAGGCCATGAATTGCTTAAACAGGAACGGTGCCTTAGGTGTTTCCACCTTTTAGTCAATAGAGGCATGTTCAGTGGAGGGTTGGATCTTGCTTACGATGTCAAGTATGACTCGGGCCATTTGCTCGTCCATTTGTTCAGCGATAAGACACACTAGCTCTTGTTTGGAGATGGAGTTGGTGTCGATGGAGTTCTTCTTCGAACCTGAGCGTGACTTCTTCGACTTCTTGCCAGAGTTTGGGGAAGACATCTAGAGATTTGAAAGAGGAAGAAAGGATGAGACTTGATCATAATTTTAAATAAGTTTTGCATGTATAAGCATGTAAGTGTTCACGTATCACGTATGGTTTCACATAAATTGCATGTATTCAACAAACATAATCACGTATGAATGCGTAAAAGAGTATAAATTTAGTTTGTTCACGAGGATTATTATTATTGTTTTTTATTACGAGAGACGTGTGAATCGTCTGTCGGTTTTGAAATGAACGAGGTAACAAGTATGAAATCACATATAAATTGAATTAACATAAAAGAGAGGCTCAATAAAACTTGGATTGTTTTGGGTTTAGAAACGTCGACTATTCCAAAGTGAATCGAAAGTCCTTTCTGATTATGGAAACGTGCTTTGGCCTATAGATAAGATACTCTCGTTAAGAAGCGATTAACGATATCTTACCCTTCCAGTTACTACATGTCCCTAAGCGATTGAAACCATCGAAACTTTGGCGGGATTGAAAATCGAGGAATGGGACTTAATCGACAAGATGTGGGTTTCACCCCTAACTTGACGATTTCGTACCCTAAGTGTGGTTGGTACTCATCGGGTCAAAAATAATTTTGACACTTTGACGAGTGTCCACTAGAATTCGAATTGAAATTTACCATCAAGATGTGGATTTCACTCCTAACTTGATGGTGAAATTTCGTGCAAAATAAAATTAGCGGAATGAGATTCGTTTATCAAATTGTAGGTTTCACGCCTATTTTGGTAAGCTCGTCTCGTTTGTATTACGAGTGTCTTCAAGTCTTCAAGTGTATTGTGTAAAAAAGAAGACAAAGGAGCAAATAGGAAGAATTAACATTTTTAACAAATAACAAGAATGGTCAAAAGCATGGTACCTACTATAGAGTAGGTCGAACATCGCAATTCTACCTAATTCCCTATAGTTATGGCTCTGATACCAATCTGTCACACCCCAACCGATGGCGGAATCATCGGAGAGAGACGAAATAGATTGCTTATCACACATAACACTATTTGCGACAATAATTAAGTTCAAAAACGATTTCATTGCATATCATAAATTGTCAAATACATTACAAGGAAATTCAAATTACAACAATTAAAAGACGAGTACAACATAACAAAATATCCAAATCTAGTATTGCTTGTGCGTTTTTATGTCGTCCCAACTAGATTCGTCATGCACATCATCATCAACCTGTAACATGTTAAAAATATGGTTTAACGCAAAAGCATTGGCGAGTACATAAGTTTGTAAATATATAGCATAAGTATAAAAGAATTTACTCGAATCCACATGGCAATTATATACAAGGTAAACTAGCATGCAATACTAAATGTTAAACCCAAGTGTCCACAAGAATTAAGTGTCCCTCGCCACAAAAGTAACGAGACAATTTATGAATAAAAAGCTTAACAATAACCCGACGGGCGGCGTGCTACTCCGATAGAGCTATATATGTTAAGTTCGGGCTAGCTAAGTTAATGACAAGTAGCAAAGTATGAATCTAGCATGAACCTAAGTATAACAAGTAGCATGTATAACAGATTGAGAATATAAAGTATGTTTGTGTGTGTTTTGTGTGTTTTGTACATTAACATGTTACAACCCAAAATGTTTAAAAAGGAAATGGGTCAAGTGTACTCAGGGTTTTGCAAGCTTCCACTTGTTGATCCGTGAAGAGTTGTTGGTTTGGAGATGGCACACCGAGTTCTCCTACACAAGGAAACATAGGTGTGTGGGTATTCGGATGATAACAGAGGATTTGGATTCGGAATTTAAATTACACAAAAGTTTGTATATGGGAAAGTAATCATCTAGACTTAAACACTCGTTTTTGACACTATGAATCCCGTATGGATTAATGTGATTTCATGGGTTAAGATGCCCATTAGAATCGTAACGAGAGTTTTAAGTCTTGGACAATATAACTTACTACTATGACAAATAATCACTTGATTATTACCAAGGGTTCGGTTATGTATTTATATTTAATATATATATTTTCTAGCATTAGTAAGTCCAACATGTATATCATAGAATTTCATAGAAGTCATGCATGGAGGTAGGAGGATAACCTTCCTTTAACCTCTTTCGTAAGATTCACCAATGCACAAGTTGTCACACGGACAACTCGGATGGTCATGAATGAAATGAAATGGAAATGAAATATACATACTACCCAAGGGACAAATCATCAAGTGAGGCGGTGGATTGAAGGTAGGATAGCCAAGGCTTCCAAATAATCACACTCATACCTAACACAAGTCTTGTTTCAAGAACAAGCTTGGAAGGTTACAACACGTGTGGGTTAAAAACCCTTACAAAACAGAAAGTTTAGAGGCAAATAACACCTCCGAATTTGTGTGAAACAACCTTGGCTAGGTTCACTATCATGGACTTGATTAGGAGCATAAGAACATAAGTTTGTTTGAAGAAAACATATGTTTAAAGAAATTTTATTCCAAAATAGAAAGTTTCATACACTTTTGACCTCAAATATGGTGATTTTCCATGTTGGTTTTCCATGGAAAACCTACGGAAGCACTCCTAGAGGTGTTCCAAATGTTAAGAAGAAAGAAAAGAGTAGAAAAGAGCAAAGGAAGTGAGCTAGAATTCACTTGGAAAGTCTTGAACTTTATGCTTATAATATGAGATTTTGATGCTATTTGGGAGTGTTTTGAGTGAGATTCAAGTGTTTGCAAAGTGGAAAATGAGTGGAAATGAGGTGGGTTTTATAGTTGAGCTTTAGGGTTAGAGTTAAGTGTAATTAAAGGGGTAGTTGCAACCATAAGAAACACATAATTGACCAATGCAAGATCAGATCAAAACTTTCTACGGATTCCCGGTGCTCACGTGCCGCGACCGAGAGGGGATGTCCCCGTCGTGCAGCGCGGCAGGTTGAAGTTCCGGAAACGAAGTTTTGATGTTGGCAGTTTTAGTCCCTATAGTTTGTACTTGATATGATTTAATGTGTTTTAGGTATGAAACACATAATATATGGTGGTTTTATTTAATTTAGACATAAGGACAAGTATATGAGTTATGATTAAGTATTGTAAACATTCAAGGATGTATAATCATGCGGGAAAAGCGTATAAGTCATGTATGTAAGTCACGTATTTGCAAGTTTATTACACGTTTTCAAGAATCATGAATAATGTATCACATGTATAATGAATTAATACGTGTAAGCATGCACAAATATGTAAAGTACAAATTGGTATGAAATCACGAATTTTATTACGATCAAAGTCTCAGAATTTACAACGGTACAACGAAAGACGATTACAAGGAATACAAGCTTCCAAAAATAGAACTACAAGACACGCTTTCTAATTAAGAAAAGTACGAAAAAAGCAGGGCGTTACAAAGTCTTCAATAACATTTTCTGTAACGGGTCGTGTTCAGGTCAATCCACTAACATTTGTGTCGTGTTTGGTTCATGTGTCTTACACAATTTTTGGGTTGGGTCGTGTTAGGGTTCGTGTACAAATTTCAAAGGTTCGGGTTAGACCCACCAACCCACGAACATGACCCATTTAGCACCCCTAATAAGTTGAGATATAAGCCCATTTGTCTGCCATTCCAATCTCCACTGCCCCTTCAAACCCCCATAACAAATTGGTTAAGCTAATATTCCTTCTACACTAATTTTGCATATAAATCGCTAATTTGTCAATATCTCTAAAAGCAAAATAGGACATGGATATTATTACCCTTATTTGAGTACACATATTTTAACACATCTTTATAAAGTATACAATAATCATAACACACAGTAGTATAGTATCCAATGTCATCAACAACCATCAAAGCAATAATAAATAACTAACACTACAAGAAAAACTTACAGCTCTATTTTTGCTACAAAATCCAGCTGTATTGAATTCTCGTATCAACGAAATATTTGGTTTGGCTGGAAAAAAAATGGATTATAAACCGATAAAAGCTTAATTTTAACCAGACAGGTGTTGTTCAGGTTCTAAATTCTAGTACGCCTGCAATCTAAAAAATCCAAAGCCCAATATAACTATTGGTTATCGAATATTAAAACGGCCTCAAGATGTCGTACAAGCGTTGGAACTGCAATAGATTCAACAATAAATTCATAATACCCTCTACAAATCATACGTATAAACAACTCACATTAAATCTCTATCCAGCAACCGAACAAAACAAAACTCGTTACACAACATAATTACATAAAAATTCCACAGTATATCAACAATTACTAAACATGAATCTCTTTGTAATACTAGAAAACTGAAACTTTGATGCTGAAAACAAAAGAAAAGCAAAAAAGCAAGGAAAGGAGACGAAATACACCTGGCTGGCTATGACCGATCACCATCGTCAATAACCGCCGGACGGACGAATAAGCCATCGGAGAAGGCTGATTTCTTCCTTGTTCATCTCATCTGACGTCCACCCGACGCGGTTCGAAGAATCACTTTTGAGGAAGGAGAAAGTGGTAGGAGAATGGAACGATTCAAGGATTCGAGACTGGAGATAAACATGGAAGACGTGAAGTTGGAGGAATGGAATTAGAAGGCTTGGTACAACATACAAAAGCATATACAACCCAAGGATTTACACAAACCCACTGTACAACCTATGACTGCCTAATGTACAGCCTCAATTGCACAAAATTGTTGTAAATTATAGTAATATATAATATATAATATATAATTAGAGGCCGGTTATTGTACAGCATGACTTAACGTACGAAGCGTACGAGATTCAGTATCAACATGCGAAAATTGGTTTATAACATGCGATTTTGGTATTTTTTTTTAACATCATTCAAATTTTGTTTTTTCTTACTAACATGCGAAGTTTGGTTTTTTTTATAAACATGCAATTTTCATTTTATTTTGAACATGCGATTTTCATTTTTTTAACATAACGTGCGAATTTGATATTGCTTACGCTTCGTACGTTAAGCCATATCATACGATACACTTTTTTTATATAATTAAAAGGCAATAGTGGTCATGATAACTCGATAATTGTTAATATTAACCCTGAAAAATATATGTATTGATCTTATTACAATTTACCTTATGAACACATTATACGAACACTGGTAAATCAATAACTTTTGATAGATACAATATGGATTGAAAATGATGTCTGGTGGTTTTTATTGGGAATATTAACAATGTTGCAATGCATTATTATTTTTTGAACGATCAACTAAAACCATTTATTATGAAACCAAAAGCTAGCCTGTAACTAGCCCAATTCCCAAATACACCATACAACAAACAGAAAAAACAGATCCCCACAAAACATAAAACAAATCAGTCCATACACACAATATCAAAGCTTCGCCACTGCTCCCATGTGAGAATCGAGAACTTGGACCGGTGTTTGACCCATAAAAAACTCATTACCTTCACCTCCTTGATCAATTTCGAAATAAAAAGTTGAAATGAATTATCATTGTCTCGCCTTGATCTTTAAACTAAACCACATGAACAAGAAGAACAAAGGATACTCATTTACAAACATTAGAGTATATTTTTTTTTGGACGGCGACTTTCACAACAGACGGCAAGGCCGCTCACTACCTATAATTCGGTAGCTTACCAATACCTCACTCCCGCAACCAAGACTATGTTTTCTTAACCGGGCCCACGCTTGGTGCATTAGAGTTTGGCTGGCGTCCCCCGAGAAAATTTCCAGCCCCCTGCCCATATGACAGGAGTTGCACCCTCCGCAAGAGCTGACACTCTCCGGAGTAAATGCACTGTAATAGAAAACTCGGGCGCTCCTCAGGTTCGAACCGGCGCCAATGGCCCCAAGTTCTTACCCTCATTGTTGCTGGCCACTGGGCTGGGAGCCAGTGGTTACAAACATTAGAGTATATAAGGGTATATTTGTATTTAATTTTAATATAAGGGTATATTTGTAAACTTATATAGATAATTACTTTCTAGTATTTTTTTTAATAGCTAACTACATTAAATTTTGTAACTTATTTTCAAAATATATATTTTTTCAAAAAATAATAATTTAGAGTGTAGGACAAATTTAGGTGTGTATGATAAATTACGAGTTGTGTAGGATAAATTTAAATAAGTGTAGGAAAAATATCGAAATGTGTAGTATAACTTTTTATGTGTGTAGACAAAAAAAATTGTGTAGAAAATGATAATCTTTATGAGTAATTAATTACTTAAAGATAGTAATAAATGAGACGAAAGAAAACTACTTAATATTTTACAGTTGTACCATTTGTTTTTTTTTTCTTCTCAATTAAATTCTCTTCTCAAATGAACCTCCTTATATATATATATATAGAGAGAGAGAGAGAGAGAAACGGGTTCAGGAGAAAACGCTCAAAAGTGTGAGAACGGTGAGAACGCTTCCTGGCCTAACACGTGTCCCGCGTCATAGAGAAGGGCGGAGGGGCTTTTTTTTCTTTTCATTCTTTTTTTATTTCCCAACGCGGTATAATATTTTATGGCGTCTAAGTTTTTTTTGGCGTTAATCGTATTTTTAAACTTTTTGGCGTTGAATTAATTGTTTTTGTGTCACATATATAATTTTTTGGCGTTATAGAGTTTTCTGGTTAATTTTTTTTGGCGTTATGGCGTTTTGTATAATAATTCACTACGAGTCTCTAATATTTTCATAAGATTACAATAAGACCAATTTTTTTTGGCGTTTAGTGAATTTTTTGGCGTTTAATACCCTTTACAAGGTGTTTTGCCAGCAGCTGTTCTCCCAGTTTTCATACTTCTAGCTTTTTGGTGTTTGTAGTTTTTGGCGTTTTATATAATAATGTTATTTTTTTATAGAGAACTAGTTAACAAATCAACATATAACTTGATATCAAAACAATATAAAATGAAAACTAAAATAATAAAAAATTGTAATCTAATTTCTCTTCCGAATCTTCACTGTCATCAGCCTCTATCTTCTTGAATTTGTTTTGGCGTTTTGAACCTTTTTTGAATAGTTTTGCTAGTTGCCAACTTTCCAACATAAACCCCATCTTTTTCAGAAGAAGCTGCTTAGTGGCATTCTGTTTTTTGGTGTGATATTTTTGTTTGGCGGCATGTCATTGAAGATCAACTCTTGCTTGATGCTATTTGTAATAATGGAGTCCAAAATAGCATTTTACACTTTAGTTGAACCCTTTCTTCCATGCCTATAATCATCAAGAAGAAAGCTCACATGATGGCATGTCACTGTCATCAGTCTCTTTTTCTTGAATATTTGTCCATCTCATCCAGCAAAATATTATTGAGTTAACCCTCTTAGAAAAAGGATCCATTTCAGTGAAAGCTTTGACATTTGTGACGTTTTAAAGGTAGTGGTTTCTAGAGGATATGGCGTTTTTGTGTTTTTCTGGGTGTGATTAATTTCATTGTGTATAGACCCCTCTCTTATAGGAGTTTTTTGGCGCGTAGTTTAGGCGAGACCTTTTATTGTAACAAATGATAGTTATAAAGTAACTGTCTTTTCAGTTACTGTATTTTGTATTTACTGTGTTGATCAGCTTTTATCAGTTTTATAGGTTATAGACGTCTCATCTTCTAAGTTTGACGTTTTTTTAAATGGCCTTTATGCAGACCATCATGACAAAATACAATAACAGAGTAAATAAAATAGTAAGGAGGAAAATATTTTTTGTTATTTATGGTGTTTTGTTAGGGTTAACCATTTTTAGTATTATTTTGGCGTTTTGCTAATAAAGATAGTAATATATCATTTAATTATCTTAAAAAAAAAAGATTACATAGAAGAAAAAAAAGAGGAAAAAAAATTAAAATCCTTCGTCAGAATGTACTTTATCTGAATAGTATCCATCACTTGTGTCATCTTCTTCCTCCTCGGAGTCTTGATCTTCATCCATGTCATCACATTCACCTTCATCAGCTTCTTGTTCCTGGAGATTTTGAAGCCTCCACCTGAACATGTCTTGCATCAACTCCAATTTTGAGTCTATTTCTGGGTTGGTACAGGTGGCGTTATGCAATTCTTCCATGAAACCCAGTCGCTGCTTTGTCATGATGTTCTCTAGCCAGTAGACTTGCTGCTCTCCGCTGTCGTATGTAATCGTCACCATGTCTGTTTCATCATCAAAACGCCATGATGTCATGACAGGGTCTGGCTTCACATTTCCTTTGATTGGTCCAAATTTGCTGGTTAATGCTTTCATAAGTATATGCGTTTCATGGCATTCGTTGTCTAGAGCGATGCCAATGGATAGGATTTGATGTATCTTTTCTTCCATCTTCAGAATAGCCCTGATCGTCTTAACATACACCCCCCTTCTGTTGTCAAAATGGATGACGTATCGCCTGATTCCCAGAGTGTATCTCCACGAAACGATTGTTGCCATTTTTGGCGTTTTGTTTAGTTTGGCGTTTTTTGGTTAAAGATGTTTTTTTTGCAGAAAATGGATAGATTGAAGTGATTATTGAAGCTTTGTTTTTACGTTTGTTTATATAATGATGTTTTTGGCGCATAATTTAGGAGGGAATTTCTTCTAATAAATGTTAATAACTGTAATTCAGTTATTTGTGTTGTTTCATCTTCCTGTAATATTCAACACGTTTTATTTTTAATTTTTGGCGTTTTGTTTTTAATGGCGTTTTATTTTTTGTATGGCGTTTTATCATATGATGGCGTTTTGAATATGAGGGGTAAAAAGACCCTTTTACCCTTAATGAAGCGCGTCCCACCTAATAATATTGATGTTATTTACGAAAACGCCACCGCACAATCTAGTCCATGGATTGTTTTGATCGGACGATCCATAATCGTTCTCACTGTTCTCACACTTTTCACCGTTTTCTCCAAATCCCGACCCTATATATATATATAGAGGAAGGTTAACGTACATTACAGCTTAACGTACATCACATACGACAGGTAATTACGCACGTTCATTTTAAAATCACGCACGTTATAACTCAAAAATCCAAAATCATGCATGTTGAAACACAATAATCACGCATATTGAAAACATTAATCACGCATGTTATAGAACAAATCACGCACGTTGTCGTGCGTGAAGTACGTTAAGCCGTAATGTACGATATACTTTATATATATATGTATATATATAGGAGAAGGATCTGTTAGGAACCACCCTTTATTGCGAGAACCGCGAGAACCAATGTGAACACAACCAAAAAATACCTAAAAATTCTAAAAAACACCCAAAAAAAAAATTTTTTACTATTTTTTTAGGAAAAATCGCTATATTTCGTCAATAATAAAAAAATTTCAAAAAAAAAAATCGAGTAACAATTATCCATGTGCATTTATATCATTTCTTTGACAAATTCGGTAATTCATTACAAATATCAGACAATTGCACTTTCATTTACACTACCATTCATAATACACTACTTTTTACATTAACAATAACAGAAATGCACATGTGCATCTATATGTATGAACTTGTTATAACATTAACAACACTAGAAATGCACATGTGTATCTATATATATGAACATGTTATAATGTGTTTTAGTACACCACTTTGAATACACATTCTCTTTCATCTATCATACCATCCATACTACACTACCATTACCTCCTACCATTCGTAATACAATACCATTGCTTTTTACCATCCATAATACAATATTATTACCAATATTTCACTTTATTATATGTACATCAACACCCTTTATACCATCCAAACAACATATTACATCTTAAAGTGACAAATATAATCAAACCATCAACCACTAGATATAACTAACCAAAACACATGTATATGTGCCTACTTCATCATTGAAAATCACAAACTTTTTGTACCAAAACACCTTATTTCATGTTGATACATATATATGCACATGTGCATTTTTAATATTGGTAATGTAAAAAGTAGTGTATTACATATGGTAGTGTAAATGAAAGTGCATTTTTCTACTACTGGTAATATATTATGGAATTTGTCCAAGAAATGATACATATGCACATGTGTATCCATAATTGTTACTCGAAAAAAAAACATTTTTTTGTAACAAAATATAGCGATTTTTATTAGAAAAATATTTAAAAAAATTGTGGGTTTTTTGGATTTTTTTAGGTATTTTTTGTGTTCACATTGGTTCTGGCGGTTCTCGCAATAAGGGTGGTTGTCAAATAAACCTTACCTTATATGTGGAGAGTTCAAATGAGAAGAAACTTTTTGTAAGAATAAAAAAGAAGAAATTTCAACCAATAAGAATGCTTTATTTTACTTCATTTAATTTTTGTATTTAATATTAGTGTAAGGGTATATTGGTAAACTTAGGTGGATCATTAATTGGTAGTATTCCTTTTTAATAGCTAACTATATTAAATTTGTAACTTATTTAAAAAAAAACATATTTTTACAAAAAAAAAAAAGAAAAAATATATAATTTAAAGTGTAGCATAAATTACGAGGTGTGTAGGATGAATTACAAGCTGTGTAGGATAAATTTTAATACGTGTAGGATAAATTTTAAAACGTCTAGGATAAATTTTAATGTATGTAAGCAAAAATTTAAGTGTGGGAGATGATAGTGTTTATGACTAATTAATTAATCAAAGATAATAATAAATGAGTTGAGAGAAAAACTATTTAATATTTTACATTTATACCCTTTGTTCTTTTTCTTCTTAATTTAATTTTCTTCTCAAATAAACCTTCCCCTACCCTATATACCCCATATATATATAGAGTAGGAGTTGGGTAGAAAGTGTGTTTTTCCTAGAAAGTCTAGGAAGCAATAAGAACGCGACATGTGGCATTGAAGGATTTTATCTAAAAGGGCATTTATGTACTTTCACAATCTATTTTTATTTTAGGAAATTATCTTCAATAACTAACTATCCATAAATTTCGGAATTTTTTGTTTTCAATTTCTGATCTCACTTAATATCAATCATTCCTTCGTTTTCTTGCTGGAATCTATCAGCATGTTCTTGGTACTGTGTTTTAACAGTTTGTTCTTGGTGATGTGTTTTAACAGCAAGCAGATTCATACAGCTGTGTTTTATTATTCAGATTCATACAGTTGTGTTTTAACAGCAAGCAGATTCATACAGTTGTGTTTTAACAGCAAGCAGATGCATACAGTTGTGTTTTAGCATTCAGATTCAAACAGTTGTGTTTTAACAGCAAGCAGATTAACACGATGTGTTTTCTTGATGTTTCTTGACGCTGTGTTTTAACAGCAAGCAGATTAATACGATGTGTTTTCTTGATGTTTCTTGACGCTGTGTTTTAACAGCATGTTCTTGGTGCCCTGCATGATTAATACCTGCGACTACGGGGTCTTTCGAACGGCTTCTGACAACTGATCCGGTGCTCTCCATCCTTTCTAAAGTTATCTTCTTCCATGATTGTAGTTATTTTTTGTAGGGATTGGAGTTTCGAAGTTGGGTTTGGAGAGAGAGAGGGAAAATCGCGTGAAATTAGGGATTGGGTTTGACTGACGGTTATCTAATTGATTTAAAACACGATATATTGACAAAATTGCCCCTTGTCTTTTAAAACAATGAATTAAATAAACTAAAAAATTACAAGATTGCCATTGACTTCATCTTAACCATTAAACACACCCATTGGATGGCTTAGATCGCTTCCTAGACTTTCTAGGAAAAACACACTTTCCGCAGGATCCCTACTCTCTCTCTCTCTCTCTATATATATATATATATAGGGAGCCGCTAAAATAGGAACCACCTCCAGTTGTAAGAACCGCGAGAACCACTCTCAACCAATCAGAATATGATAACCCAAAGGGTATTATGGTCATTTACCTCAAATGTCCAATCTCTATCTCTCTCTTCATTTAATAATCTCTTATTCTCTCTCTACATAAATGAAATATGCTTTCTCTCTCTATTCATATCTTCAACCAATTCAAATTGCTTTCTCTCTCTATCAGATCTTGAAAAATCAAGTCTGTCGACATGGTGGTGCACGACGACCTCCACCGTCACCCCTTCCGCCGCCACCTGTGACCTCCACCCCTTCTGTCGCGACGGTGACGGCGGCTCCTCCTCGATTCTCCGGCCTCAACCAACCCCCACCTCCTTTTCGTCTCCAGCACCCCCACTTCCATCCATTTGTCGGGTAAAACGGCCGGCCACCACCGTTTGGTAGTGGCGTACAACGGCGACAGAAAGAGAGACAGAGAGAGATTGGGGAGAGAGAAAGAGGACGGAGGCGGTCCGACGGCAGCGCCGCCGTGAGCGGCGGAGGTCCTGGTCTCCTCCCGACGAGTTGATGCTCGGGTCGACTTTGGAGGTTATGGGTTTAGTTGTGTAACACCCGTGTCACTCCAACCATCAGACAAATGCCAAACCAATGAAATATAGTATTTCATACTTGGGATTTGTAAAAATATGTGTATCGTTTACACATATCAATTCTTGTTCGATTTCAAGCTTTAAATCGCTTTCTGGAGGGTTATACGCGCTCTGATGTGTAGATATAACCAGTTTAATCCAACGAACACTCCGGAATAGTGAAATAGGCTTAACATACCTTAAATAACCTTTACATAACTTAGATATAAGTTTTGGAAGGTTTGGTGTGGTGAAATCAAAGTTTAATCGCTTACAGGGACTAAAGTTGACAAACTGCGAAAGTATGCCAATTTGAACTGTAACAGACTTTCCGGAACATGACCATAAGTTAAACATACCATAAATATCCTTTACATAGCTTAGAAATAGGCTTTGAGGTGTTCGGTATGCTAAAATAAACTTTTGTGTCATTCAGGGACTAAAAGCGTCAAAAAGTGCACAAGTTTGCATTTTTACGCGTAACTTACGTTCTGAATACATCTGGACATCCAAAAATTTATGTAAGCATGACTATATTATATTTTAGTGTTCGCCTTAAGAAAAATCCATTCGTCGCGTCATTTGGATCGTTTTTCGCGCTTATGCGCATTCCGTCGTAATTAAGCGAACATCGCGTTCGTACGGCCAAACGAACCAACCTCCGGCATATTTCTGAGCATGTTTCATGTCCACAATGTTTAGGCAACATTTTAGGGCCTTAAAGTTGGCTTTACGGGCCTTAGAAGTGTCGGAAAAGGCCTTAAACACGTGCAGGGACTGAAACTGTCATTTCTGAAACAAGTTTGCTGATCAGACAGGCCAAAGCGGCCCGCATTGTGTTTGGAACATCCTGAAGCGGGCCGCTTCCCACTATCAGACCAGATTAAGTGTATTTAACAGCTGTTTGCAGCTGTTTTGCACTCCCTAACCCCTTGCCAAGTGTTGATTCCTTATGGTGGTGAGCATTTTGAGGCACCATAACTTTCCGACAAGTGTACGGCCTTGATCGTGCCCTCTTTTCCATGAAACGATCTCAACGGTTACCCGAAAACTATATATACCCATCCACCCCCATTGCATTTCTCACTAGAATTCTGATTTTGAGAGCTCTAAGTTGAAACCATTGTTTCATACCTGAGTTCTTGAGTCGGGATTAGCATTCGGGGACCCTGGGTTAGTATTCTTTCGTTCTTTTCCTTATTTTACTGCTTTTCGAGTCAGAAAGTCAAACTTTGTTTGACTTTCAGCGTTGACCAGTAATGGTCAATGCGAAGTTCGTTTGAACTTCGCAACGTGAGTGTAATCACGTTGGTCATAGTCCCTTGGGACTATGCCCACTGATTACCACGTTGTTTAGGGTCGTAGGGTAGGCGATCTAATAAATCGCCTATACCTTCGAACCCGACCCAGTTTGGTCGATCATTAGGATCCGACCAAATACATTAGGTGACCCTAGTATAGGGCATAACCTTCCGAGGTTATACCCTATGGTCACATCGTTTAAGTAGTTGTATGATAGGTAGTTTATATGCCTTAGGTAAATTACCAGAATACCCTTTTCATGTATAATTGGTAATTAAGCATATGTAACCTAAACTTTTGTCACATAACTGATTATGTAACATGTTTAGGCATATAACACTTGTCATAGGGCTAGTTAGGCGGTCAGAACGCGTTTCACACGCACGATGCGTTAAAGTAGCATAAGCTACCTTAATGGGTCGCGATGGGTCGTAGACACTTAGGTTAAGTTTCATTTAGTATGTAGGCTTTGTTAAACCATATCACATGAGTTCCTACACTCATTTGGTTTACAAACCCTCATGCTACCCAGTCTTCCGATTTAGGTCCGGTTTATTAATGTAGTTACCTATATTAGGTGTCGTTTGATTTTCCGCGATCTCTAGCATTGCTTGGTGGTTATCCTAGGACTTCTGAGCAATCTCAAGTGAGTACATAGACCCCTCTTTTACTGTTTTCCAAACGTTTTGGGGTGGAACACATGTGCCTACTTGTTACTTTCATGCTTTCCGTTTTCACATCATATACTTGTTATGTTCATTAGTACATTATAGTACATGATTTCATTACATTTCATACTAGGTGTGCCATTGTGTGCATTACTTAGTACATTGTTTTACATTACATCACATGCTACGTATGTCTATTGTTGCATACTTAGTACAGGTCGCATGCTACGTATGTCTGTTGTTGCATACTTAGTACAGTTCACATGCTATGTATGTTCAATCGTTGCATTGTTCTTCATACTTAGTACATTTGTTATTCATCACATACTTACATTTTGGACGCATATTACATGATTTACATTGATCATGCAGTTACTACACAAAACATAACTTTGATTTAAACCAAGTTTTACTTCAATATTATGTTCTTGTGCATATGGTTCAGTTGAGACCTTTCACTTGCCATACATGACATATTTGACATAGACATTTGACATGGATATTTGACATAGACATTTGACATGGATATTTGACATAGACATTTGACATGGATATTTGACATAGACATTTTGACATGATTTACATCTTGACATGAACATTTTACATTGTTTGGTTTGGTTTGATTAAGTGATTAAGTAACGATGCGTATGTAATATGATACAAGCATGGTGGATACGCCGCTGGTACTTCCTATATATAAGTGTTTGTATGGTATTACATGTCGTAACGTTATTTGAATCATTTCAGTTTGAGACATAGAACATTTTATACAAATAACATATTTTTCACAAGACATTGATTTATAAACAACTTATCTTATACAAACTCATTTTACATGGTTAAATTCATTTAACCTTACATTTATTTATACATATCATCTGATCTTATCGATTTTCAAATGATTTACAAAACAAAGCAAATAACAAGGTTCATGACTAAACATTTTCTCAAACAAAAGTCATGAAACCTATTTTCACAAAACCTATGTATCTCACCGGCATTTTTATGCTGACGTACCTATTTTCACATGTGTTTTTCAGGAGCTGTTGCATAAGATGATCAAGATACATATAGACAGACTTGGGCTTTAGTGACAATAAAAGATGCAAGACTAGTTAATTATGTTGTATTTATTTGTTTGTTAAGACATTGTAACACTTTTAATCAATAAAACAAAACTTCAATTGCCATGGATTTGAAACAATTAATTCTGTTACAACACTCCCCGACGTTTCCGCCACGTTTTGTATGTTCTACGTGGTCGGGGTGTGACAGAAAAGATGGTATCAGAGCCAATGGTTATAGGGAATTAGGTTATTAGTAATGCTTTGACCTAGTCTATAACTTTCTAGGACCCTAACGCAAGTTTACTTGCGTTTAGTCATAAAACAATACCGTCACCTATCCTTAGGCGACGACCAAAACAAGAACATAAATTTCAAAACCGCTTTGAAAACTAATCATCTGTTCTAGGATGATTTATTACAAGGTTTTGAACCCTCTATTGTAAGGTTTTGAACCCTTTGAATTTTCAAAATCTCATCAAGGTTTTGGGTTTTAAATAATGTGAACACGTGCAAACTGGAAGGGTGAATGCCTGTATTCTGGGTTTTCTGTCTAGGCAAGCACTTCGTATACATCTCATCAGACGCGAGACCAGTTGTGCTTACCTGGGAATTCTTGGGATGAGTGTTCACTTATAGGCGAGCATGTCTTCGCGATACATTATATTGACCCATTTACTTTGATTAGTCACTGTCTCATTTGTTTGCCTTTGGTAACAAACAAATGGTCACAATCTACATGCCTTGTCATTTTCTTTTGACTATCTTTCGCTTGTTTCCTCCCATGTCTTCCATTTTCTACATGGTGCCTCTACGTTGCAACAACAATGTCCGAACCAGGTGCTACAACTGCCCAACAAATAGGCGTCGTACTCCAGAAGACCGTTGATTTAGCTATTACCATGACTCGTCTCAAGGATGAAGCCGTATAAGCGAACTGCTCCTTGGAGAAATCAATGCAACCTTCATCATTCAAATCAAATACCCTGTTACAAATGTACCCACGGTGGACGATGGGGACGTTTGGTTAACATATGCCGCTTTGTAATCCAAAGCAAAGCTGTTACAAATCCTGCTGCTGCTCAACCTTCAAACTCTGCTTCATATGTCGCTTGGCATATCTGGCGCCTCAACCTCATGAACTTTCTACTTTGTGTATCGACGTAAGCACGCCTAGTGCAAGGTGTCGGAACACCTCCCGTTACACAAACTCCAAAAATCCATGTAGGATCTTTCTATCCTCATAATTAGATCCTTGTGGATGGGTATCATTCATCGGAGTCCTTAATTGAATTCTTTGTATGATTCAATACGTACATCACAATTCAATAAGGACAAAGCCGAATTCCTTTTAAGATTATCCTATTTTCATGGATGGATTCTTGAAATGATTAAAGTGCCAAAAGAAATCCACGAGTTGGATTCCTGGTGTGCTTTAAGTATCCGCGTCCAAAGATAACAAATTAATAAACAAGTCAAACAACTATGTGATTATGTGCTTATGTGTTTCCTTTTATGTTTTTGTGTGATCCAAGTTTTGTCATCCAAATCCTCATAGAATCTTCCATATCTTCGTATAAGGGATTCATAGTAGGATATCCAAAGGTACTATATTAAATCCTCAATGGGCTTCTACGTTGTAGTTAAGTCCCTTGGATTTTATTGTACTATTCTATAATTAGACCCCTTGAGTGGTCTAGTTAAACAGATTGATCCAAAAATCTGGTTAAGTATATCAAATGATGATATAGCTGAAAGGACTCCTTGGAGGTCTAATTAAAAAGATCATGTGTTGATCTGATTAAAAGGACCCTATGGTAGTCTAGTCACACTCATCACAGGCTTGATATTTTCTTCCCCTACACATCATGAAATGCACTGTGCGGACTGTGCAAGGAATTACGTAATTATGGACGCGTACATAATTATGGAAATTCAGTGCACAGAGACCACAGCGAATTTTGTCATGTATTCCGTTCATTTTTGTTTCTGAAGATGTAAAATGACTCATTCGGTTCATTTTTGTTTCTGAAGATGTAAAATGACTATTCGGTTCATTTTTGTTTCTGAAGATGTAAAATGACTCATTCGGTTCATTTTTGTTTCTGAAGATGTAAAATGACTATTCCGTTCATTTTTGTTTCTGAAGATGTAAAATGACTCATTCGGTTAATTTTTTTTTCTGAAGATGTAAAATGACTATTCCGTTCATTTTTGTTCTGAAGATGTAAAATGACTCATTCGGTTCATTTTTGTTTCTGAAGATGTAAAATGACTATTCCGTTCATTTTTGTTTCTGAAGATGTAAAATGACTCATTCGGTTCATTTTTGTTTCTGAAGATGTAAAATGACTATTCCGTTCATTTTTGTTTCTGAAGATGTAAAATGACTCATTCGGTTCATTTTTGTTTCTGAAGATGTAAAATGACTATTCCGTTCATTTTTGTTTCTGAAGATGTAAAATGACTCATTCGGTTCATTTTTGTTTCTGAAGATGTAAAATGACTCATTCCGTTCATTTTTGTTCTGAAGATGTAAAATGACTCATTCGGTTCATTTTTGTTTCTGAAGATGTAAAATGACTATTCCGTTCATTTTTGTTCTGAAGATGTAAAATGACTCATTCGGTTCATTTTTGTTTCTGAAGATGTAAAATGACTATTCCGTTCATTTTTGTTTCTGAAGATGTAAAATGACTCATTCGGTTCATTTTTGTTCTGAAGATGTAAAATGACTCATTCGGTTCATTTTTGTTTCTGAAGATGTAAAATGACTCATTCGGTTCATTTTTGTTTCTGAAGATGTAAAATGACTCATTCGGTTCATTTTTGTTTCTGAAGATGTAAAATGACTCATTCGGTTCATTTTTGTTTCTGAAGATGTAAAATGACTCATTCGGTTCATTTTTGTTCTGAAGATGTAAAATGACTCATTCGGTTCATTTTTGTTTCTGAAGATGTAAAATGACTCATTCGGTTCATTTTTGTTTCTGAAGATGTAAAATGACTATTCCGTTCATTTTTTTGTTTCTAAAGAATGCCTGTTGAAAATAACTCCGTTCATTTTTCAATTCTGAAGAATGTCCGTTAAAGAGAAATAACAGGATTATGCCTTTCAATATCTCTGGTGGTTATTCGACACAAAGCCACAGTTAGACTCCTACGAATTAATTTCGGGACGAAATTTCCTAAAGTAGGGGAGACTGTAACACCCGTGTCACTCCAACCATCAGACAAATGCCAAACCAATGAAATATAGTATTTCATACTTGGGATTTGTAAAAATATGTGTATCGTTTACACATATCAATTCTTGTTCGATTTCAAGCTTTAAATCGCTTTCTGGAGGGTTATACGCGCTCTGATGTGTAGATATAACCAGTTTAATCCAACGAACACTCCGGAATAGTGAAATAGGCTTAACATACCTTAAATAACCTTTACATAACTTAGATATAAGTTTTGGAAGGTTTGGTGTGGTGAAATCAAAGTTTAATCGCTTACAGGGACTAAAGTTGACAAACTGCGAAAGTATGCCAATTTGAACTGTAACAGACTTTCCGGAACATGACCATAAGTTAAACATACCATAAATATCCTTTACATAGCTTAGAAATAGGCTTTGAGGTGTTCGGTATGCTAAAATAAACTTTTGTGTCATTCAGGGACTAAAAGCGTCAAAAAGTGCACAAGTTTGCATTTTTACGCGTAACTTACGTTCTGAATACATCTGGACATCCAAAAATTTATGTAAGCATGACTATATTATATTTTAGTGTTCGCCTTAAGAAAAATCCATTCGTCGCGTCATTTGGATCGTTTTTCGCGCTTATGCGCATTCCGTCGTAATTAAGCGAACATCGCGTTCGTACGGCCAAACGAACCAACCTCCGGCATATTTCTGAGCATGTTTCATGTCCACAATGTTTAGGCAACATTTTAGGGCCTTAAAGTTGGCTTTACGGGCCTTAGAAGTGTCGGAAAAGGCCTTAAACACGTGCAGGGACTGAAACTGTCATTTCTGAAACAAGTTTGCTGATCAGACAGGCCAAAGCGGCCCGCATTGTGTTTGGAACATCCTGAAGCGGGCCGCTTCCCACTATCAGACCAGATTAAGTGTATTTAACAGCTGTTTGCAGCTGTTTTGCACTCCCTAACCCCTTGCCAAGTGTTGATTCCTTATGGTGGTGAGCATTTTGAGGCACCATAACTTTCCGACAAGTGTACGGCCTTGATCGTGCCCTCTTTTCCATGAAACGATCTCAACGGTTACCCGAAAACTATATATACCCATCCACCCCCATTGCATTTCTCACTAGAATTCTGATTTTGAGAGCTCTAAGTTGAAACCATTGTTTCATACCTGAGTTCTTGAGTCGGGATTAGCATTCGGGGACCCTGGGTTAGTATTCTTTCGTTCTTTTCCTTATTTTACTGCTTTTCGAGTCAGAAAGTCAAACTTTGTTTGACTTTCAGCGTTGACCAGTAATGGTCAATGCGAAGTTCGTTTGAACTTCGCAACGTGAGTGTAATCACGTTGGTCATAGTCCCTTGGGACTATGCCCACTGATTACCACGTTGTTTAGGGTCGTAGGGTAGGCGATCTAATAAATCGCCTATACCTTCGAACCCGACCCAGTTTGGTCGATCATTAGGATCCGACCAAATACATTAGGTGACCCTAGTATAGGGCATAACCTTCCGAGGTTATACCCTATGGTCACATCGTTTAAGTAGTTGTATGATAGGTAGTTTATATGCCTTAGGTAAATTACCAGAATACCCTTTTCATGTATAATTGGTAATTAAGCATATGTAACCTAAACTTTTGTCACATAACTGATTATGTAACATGTTTAGGCATATAACACTTGTCATAGGGCTAGTTAGGCGGTCCGAACGCGTTTCACACGCACGATGCGTTAAAGTAGCATAAGCTACCTTAATGGGTCGCGATGGGTCGTAGACACTTAGGTTAAGTTTCATTTAGTATGTAGGCTTTGTTAAACCATATCACATGAGTTCCTACACTCATTTGGTTTACAAACCCTCATGCTACCCAGTCTTCCGATTTAGGTCCGGTTTATTAATGTAGTTACCTATATTAGGTGCCGTTTGATTTTCCGCGATCTCTAGCATTGCTTGGTGGTTATCCTAGGACTTCTGAGCAATCTCAAGTGAGTACATAGACCCCTCTTTTACTGTTTTCCAAACGTTTTGGGGTGGAACACATGTGCCTACTTGTTACTTTCATGCTTTCCGTTTTCACATCATATACTTGTTATGTTCATTAGTACATTATAGTACATGATTTCATTACATTTCATACTAGGTGTGCCATTGTGTGCATTACTTAGTACATTGTTTTACATTACATCACATGCTACATATGTCTATTGTTGCATACTTAGTACAGGTCGCATGCTACGTATGTCTGTTGTTGCATACTTAGTACAGTTCACATGCTATGTATGTTCAATCGTTGCATTGTTCTTCATACTTAGTACATTTGTTATTCATCACATACTTACATTTTGGACGCATATTACATGATTTACATTGATCATGCAGTTACTACACAAAACATAACTTTGATTTAAACCAAGTTTTACTTCAATATTATGTTCTTGTGCATATGGTTCAGTTGAGACCTTTCACTTGCCATACATGACATATTTGACATAGACATTTGACATGGATATTTGACATAGACATTTGACATGGATATTTGACATAGACATTTTGACATGATTTACATCTTGACATGAACATTTTACATTGTTTGGTTTGGTTTGATTAAGTGATTAAGTAACGATGCGTATGTAATATGATACAAGCATGGTGGATACGCCGCTGGTACTTCCTATATATAAGTGTTTGTATGGTATTACATGTCGTAACGTTATTTGAATCATTTCAGTTTGAGACATAGAACATTTTATACAAATAACATATTTTTCACAAGACATTGATTTATAAACAACTTATCTTATACAAACTCATTTTACATGGTTAAATTCATTTAACCTTACATTTATTTATACATATCATCTGATCTTATCGATTTTCAAATGATTTACAAAACAAAGCAAATAACAAGGTTCATGACTAAACATTTTCTCAAACAAAAGTCATGAAACCTATTTTCACAAAACCTATGTATCTCACCGGCATTTTTATGCTGACGTACCTATTTTCACATGTGTTTTTCAGGAGCTGTTGCATAAGATGATCAAGATACATATAGACAGACTTGGGCTTTAGTGACAATAAAAGATGCAAGACTAGTTAATTATGTTGTATTTATTTGTTTGTTAAGACATTGTAACACTTTTAATCAATAAAACAAAACTTCAATTGCCATGGATTTGAAACAATTAATTCTGTTACAACACTCCCCCGACGTTTCCGCCACGTTTTGTATTTTCTACGTGGTCGGGGTGTGACAAGTTGGTTCAAGACCAGTTCATCAGATTTCTTGGAGGTTATGGGTCTGTTGGTATTGATCTGTTGGTATTTCTTGTTGTTGGTATTTCTTTGAAATTTTGTGGTTTAGATCTGTTGATATTGATATGTTGGTTTAGATCTGTTGGTATTGATCTGTTGGTATTTCTTTGAAATTTTGTGGGTTTCTTTGAATTTTTGTGGGTTTGAAATTTTGTGGGTTTGTTTTGATGACATTGTTTTGATGACGTCTATATGTTGACATTGATCTGTTGGTATTTCTTGGTCTCCAGATCTCGTTTTTGCTGTTGATGACATTGTTTTGATGTTGTTGGTCCCCAGATCTCGTTTTGCCGTTGATGGATTGGGCGGGCGAGAAAAAAAAAACGTAGATTTTGATGGCGATGGCGCGGCAAGGACGGCGGAGGGTAGGTTTTTTGAACCTGCAACCCCACTTTTGCAGCCTTTTGATTATCAGATATTCTGAGCCAACCCCCTTTTTTTTTCGAGATACACTTTGTTTCGATGTTGTTGGTTTTTATTTTCCCCCCTAGTCGATGATGATAACAATATATCTGAGACACCTCCCGAGTTTGCGATTTCTGGGTGCGTTCGTTTTTGCGTAAAAAAAGTTTTTGTAAAAAAAAAAGTTAAACCGTAAACTTTTTAACGTAAACCGTAACTTTTTAACGTAAAACGTAAAAACGTGAAACGTAAAAAGTTTTACGTAAAACGTAAAACGTAAAATTTTTAATGTAAAACGTAAAACGTAAAAAGTTTAACGTAAAACTTAAAACGTAAAAAGTCTAAAAAGTTTAACGTAAAACGTAAAAAGTCTAAAAATTTTAACGTAAAACGTAAAAAGTGTAAAAAACGGCGCGTTAAAAAAACGACGCTTGAAAAAACGGCGCGTTAAAAAAACGACGCTTGAAAAAGCCCGGCGTTAAAACGGCTTTTAAAAAAAGCGACGCTTGAAAAAGCTCGGCGTGCAAAAACCGGCGCGCAAAAAAATTTGTCTTGTTAAAAAAATTTGAATTTAAAAATTACTTTAGTAAAAAAATTATGTTTAAAAAATAAAAACTAATATAATAATACAAAAAACTAATAAAAACAATAAAGACAAAAAGAAAAAATAGAGTCATTTCACTAAATTACCATTTTGGATTAAAATATTAAAGAAATAATAAGACAAAAAGTATTTAATATTATTTTTAGTTACTTTTAATCTCATCCATTGATCTTGAAGATCTAATAGTTAGGAACTGGTTCTCACGGTTCTTACAACTAGAGATGGTTTTCATTTTAGCGGTCCCCTATATATAGGGTATGGATCATGAGAAAACTAGTTTAAATGAGAAAACCAAAAAACTAACTAAAAAGCCTAAAAAACATACCAAATTTTTTTTTTACAAATTTTTATCAAAAAATCGCTAGTTTTTATGGATGGGAAAAAATTAAAAAAAAAAAACATTTTTTCTTGTATTACACATGTGCACTATTACGGATATAATGCACATGTGCAGTACAACAATTTTTTTTTTTTTTGAAAATTTTTTTTATATATAAAAAATAGCGATTTTTTTTTTATAAAAAATTGTAAAAAAATTTGGTATGTTTTTTAGCTTTTTTTTAGGCTTTTTTAGTTAGTTTTTTAGTTATCTCATTTAGATGTATTTTTCTCATAATCCTCTCCCTACATATATATATACATATATATATATATATATATAGAAACGGGATCAGGAGAAAACGCTCAAAAGTGTGAGAACGGTGAGAACACATCCTGGCCTAACACGTGTCCCGCGGCATAGAGAAGGGCGGAGGAGCTTTTTTGTCTTTTCATTCGTCTTTTATTTTCCCAACGCGGTATAATATTTTATGGCGTCTAAGTTTTTTTTTTGACGTTAATTGTATTTTTTAAACTTTTTGGCGTTGAATTAATTGTTTTTGTGTCACATATATAATTTTTTGGCGTTATAGCGTTTTCTGGTTAATTTTTTGGCTTTTTTGGCGTTTTGTATAATAATTCACCACCAGTCATTAAAATTTGCATACGATTACAGAAGACCAATTTTTTTGGCGTTTAGTGAATTTTTTCACCATGTCTGTTTCATCATCAAAACGCTATGATGTCATGACAGGGTCTGGCTTCACATTTCCTTTGATTGGTCCAAATTTGCTGGTTAATGCTTTCATAAGCATATGCGTTTCATGGCATTCGTTGTCTAGAGCGATGCCAGTGGATAAGATTTGCCTCTGTATCTCTTATTCCATTTTCAGAATTGCCTTGACCGTGTTAACACACACCCTCCTTCTGTTGTCAAAATGGAGGACGTATCGCCTGATTCACAGAGTGTATCTCCACGAAACGATTGTTTCCATTTTTGGCGTTTTGTTTAAGTTATCGTTTTTGGTTAAAGATGTTTTATTGCATAAAATGGATAGATTGAAGTGATTATGGAAGCTATGTTTTTACGTTTGTTTATATAATGATGTTTTTGGCGCGTAATTTAGGAGGGAATTTCTTCTAATAAATGTTAATAACTGAAATTTACTTATTTGTGTTGTTTCATCTTCCTATAATATTCAACGCGTTTTATTTTTAATTTTTGTTTTTAATGACGTTTTATTTTTTGTATGGCGTTTTATCATTTGATGGCGTTTTAAATATGAGCGGTAAAAGACCCTTTTACCCTTAATGAAGCGCGTCCCACATAATAATATTGATGTTATTTACGAAAACGCCACCGCGCAATCTAGTCCATGGATTGTTTTGATCGGACGATCCATAAGCGTTCTCACCGTTCTCACACTTTTCACCGTTTTCTCTAAATCCTGACCCTATATATATATATATAGGGAGAAGATCATGCGAGAACCACATTTTATTGCGAGAACCAATGTGAACACAACCAAAAATGCCTAAAAATAGCTAAAAATCACACAAATTTTTTTTTTTTGATTTTTTTAATATTTTTTATGTTAAAATCGCTACTTTTCGAAGCAAAAAAAAAAAAAAAAATTAAATTTTTTTTTTTTTTGCCTTCGAAAAGTAGCGATTTTAACATAAAAAATATTAAAAAAATCAAAAAAAAAATTTAGATTTTTTTAAGATTTTTTTAGGTTTTTTGGGGGTTTAGTTTTTAGCATTTTGGCTTGGGGGGGGGGGGGGGGGGGTTTGGGGGGTGGGGGAGGGGGGTTTAGGTTTTTGGGGGGGGGGGGGGGGGTTTAGTTTTTTTTAAGGTTTTTTTGGGGTTTTAGTTTTTAGCATTTAGCTTGGGGGGGGGGGGGGTTAGGTTTTTTTTTAGGTTTTTTTAGCTATTTTAGGTTGTGTTCACATTGGTTCTCATGATTCTCACAATAAATGGAGTTCTCGCATGAGCCCCTCCCTATATATATATTATATACACACACTGCTGCACATTGGCTATGCGTAATTTAATTTAAATACTATAAATTAGCAAGTTACTTATGCATTACATGATGCTTGGGGAGTTTTTCAAAAATAATTTTGAAATTTTCATTTCTAACTCTAAAGTTTACATATTTGGCAAATTAGGTTTAAAGTTTCAATCTTAAGTAATTTAACCCTTTGACTAACTTGATATTTCACTTTTAATCTTAAAGTTTCCATCTTTTGCAATTAACCCCTTTGATTTTTTTTTGCTTTTTACACAAAGTTTTCCATCTTTTCCATCTTTTACAATTTAACCCCAACACTTTTTTACTTTCAATTTTGATCCTTTATACTTTTCATCTTTCGTAAATTTTCCGTTTAACGTTTCGTTCTAAATTTGCCGAGTTAACACGTCGCAATGTGCGTGTGGGGTTCATGTTTTTTCATCTATTTTCCCGTTTGACAAGCCCATCCCAGCGCGTCTATTTTTCCCATTTGATAGGACTGTCGCAACGCACGGGGTCAGAAATCGACTTAGTTATTATTTTCTATGTTTTACATATAGGTTCGTGGTCATGTAAGAAACATTTGCATTTCATCTAATACGATATATAAATAAAGAATCTCCGCCGCATTGCGGCGGGTGATAATTCTAGTTAGTAAGAAAAACTTAATCAACTCTCCACATATATTTTACTGATATTTTTCTTTTATATTGGCCTCACAAATCACAACCATAAAAGAATTTCATAACGTAAAGAGACATTACGTCATACTATTGCATACTATGCAATTAGTAAGACACTTAATCAACTCTTCATATATATATTTTACTGATATTTTTCTTTTATATTGGCCTCACAAATCACAACCATAAAAGAATTTCATAACGTAAAGAGACATTACGTCATACTATTGCATACTATGCAATTAGTAAGACACTTAATCAACTCTTCATATATATATTTTACTGATACTGTTCTTTTATTTGGGCCTCACAAATCACAACCATAAAAGAATTTCATAATGTAGAGAGTTATTATGTCATATGTCATAGCTTATAAATGAGCTTCGAATTGTGGCCCATTACCTTACCATGAGTGAATATGGTAGTATGGTATTCATTAATAAGTTCATATTGATAACAGATGAGAAACTTGAATCTCGGCCCATTACCTTATCATGTAAGCCCAAGGATTAAATTTGTTTAAATATAATGAAATAATAATTAGTATACTCACATGGCGTCCCTAAGAATTCAGGTTCTCAAAGAACTTGTGCGAGTATAAAAATTGCCCCTAAAGCCCTAAATATAAACATATAGAAAAAAGTCAGCAATAGGTAGATCAATTGACCATAAATGAGCCAAAACTAAATATATTATACAAAATTTTAGTTGGGTTTTAGACTTAATTATGGGTTTTTGTTTTAAAAAAAACTTGTATAGTAAAGCCGTGCTCTGCAGTGGGCCAAAAATTCATACGGAAAACGAGGTTGTAAAACACATTTTTTTTCCAAAAAAAAAAAAAAAAAACTAAGCACTTTCAAAACAAATCATAAACATATTACAGTTAAATGAATTATTTAGAACCAATAGGGTGGTGGTCCATTGGCAAAGGCTATGTTTTTAAACACTTTGGGAGGTAAGGTCTTGAATTCAAGTTCCACAGATGACAGGAGTAAAGAAATTTGCCGTTCAAAAAAAAAAAACTAATTATTTAGAGATTAATTTTCAAATTAAATGTTTAACTCTTTTCATGAAATTAAATGTTTAATATTTTAATTGGTTTAGAATAGTTAAATGGAAAACGGGTTTAGACCGGTTAAAAATAAAATTAAGAGATTATTTTTCGTATTTTAACTTCATCCTAGTCATCCTCTTATTCAATCTTTAAACATGTTGTTATAATAGAAACAACAATACGATTTCAGTAATATTTAGACCAAATAAAGGGTTAAAAGTTATACAGCAAAACTATAAAGAGGTAAAAGTTTTTTTCTTTTTGTGCCTTCACCAAAGTTCAAATGTGAGTCTTAATTAAACGGTTTATATTTATAGTTGAATATATTGGGTTTCCAAAACTCAACTAAAATATGGAAGCATGTGTAGCAAAGCAAATGAAAGTGAAAAATATGGCCATGTACTATGGCATACGCCCGTTGCCACATGGCAAGAGGCTTGGCGTGAAAGGGGGTGAGACACCAATGAAAAGAGCAGGAAAGGGGGCGGGGTTGGGGATGGCATGGTTGTGGCACCGGCGTGGAAGAGGAGATGGTTGTGGGCCATGAATGCTTCTAACCAATCACAATTTTTGTTTGTTTTTTCTTTAACTTATTTAAAAAATAGTATTATTTTATTGGGTAGTGGGTAGAGAAAGAGGGCGAAATGATAGTAGGTGTTAGTGAAAGAAAATGAAGGAAAGAGGGGAGGTGATGTGTGAGTGAGGTCGCAGTTACTTGATGACGTGACAGTGATGTTGACTGAATGAGCGTGAGCCCATAAAAAATGCCCTAAGTAACTAGAAAAGGTTCAAATAATCGAAGAAATACGTAAAAATATGAATAAAAATATATATACTTCATGGGATTGAACTTGCTGTCAATTTATTTCGTTGACAAGTGCTCTGCCAATAGACCAAACATTTATTTTAATAGCTTTAGGTTTAAATATTTTTGTGCGGTTGCATTCCTCGCACGGGGTATGGGCCGGGCCTGAATACTCATTTTACACTATTGTATGAAATAGTCACTTAATTAGTTAAATTGAGTCCATATCACCCTTTAGCAATGAACCATCGATATCATAACAGCTTTATTTTGTTATAAAATCTTATAAATTCTAATTTCAAACAAATTTGGCTTTATTTTGTTTTAAATCTTATAAATTCCAATTTCAAACAAAATTGTTAAATCATGTGAACTAGTCATTGTAATTAGCATATCAACAACAACAACAAATATAAAATCAATTTAAAATGAAAAACCTTAAGAATCTCAATAACCTTATACGCGTAGTTAATTAGATTTTTCTTCAAAAGGCTTAATTCATTCACAAGAATGCAACCCCAAAAACCTGGGCAGCGACCAACACAACAAGAACACTACAACAAAAATTTACATCAATTTGTCTACGAAATGTACTTTAGCTTAGACCAATATTTTAACCACAAGAAGCCAACTGTTTTAACTTCATTAATGATCCATGTTGAAAAAAATCGGTATTAATCGATGACTAGTCGGCAATTTGTCGCTAGTTGGCCGACCATTGATTAATTTTTAGGTAATCGGTGAATAAATTGCTAATCGGCCCTAATCGGCTCTAGTCAGCCAGAAATCGATCCTTGTCGGCCGGAAACACGCGATTCCGGTGAGATTCCGGCTAAGACCTGTAAATTCTAGCGATTAATCATGTATACTTAAGAATATGGGTAGAGGAGAGGTAACAACCTATCTACTTAAATCGTTACATATAAAAATGTGTATATATATGTATAAAACAAAAAATTACATATAAAAATCTCAATTCAATTAATCGCTAGTCGGTATCTTGTCGGCCGACTAGCCTAGTGATTCTTACAACCATGCTAATGATCTCTTCAACCTTCACCATCTTGCTTGAAAACCAAGCAGACTCCAACAAGCGATTATCATAATCCCTTGGACCACCCCTTTGATAGGTTCTTTCAACCCGAGAGAGTTATAGAGCTCCATCAAGTACCTGAAAGAAAAGGCGTAGATTTGAGGCAGCCGACACCAAGGTATGTGTTGCCATAGAACTGTAGAGACCCAGCACGAGGTAAAAATTTGCTCAAGCGAATCATTCCCCATACCACATAGAATATAACTTGTGTCCTCAATAGGAATGTTCCTCGTTCTAAGCGCCAAAACGGTAAGAATACGATCCATATCCGCCCTCCAAGCAAAAATATTACACTTAAGAAGGCACTCATTTACAACACTCCAAAACATTCAGATGACTATAAATTGCTTCCTTGCAAAACATGCGCTTCACCGAACCTACCTAGAAATCACCCGAATCTTCCCCAAGCCAAACCCAATGGTCTCTAGATCCATTCACGTTGACCGAATCAAGAAGAGTGTCATCATATTCCATTCCCCTAACTCCGCACTTGAAGACGAGACTTTCTCCATTTCCGCTTACCCATAAAATTATTATCTATCTCATTGAAATGGTCTGAAACTCTACATCGTTTCTCAGCCTCTATAAGGAAAAGATTGGGACATGAATCTTTAACGACTCATTGAAAAGCCAAAAATCAAGCCATAAATAGACGCACCCACCATTCCTAACTACCCCTTGATCAATTGTCGAAAGAACAAGTTAGCCATCCTAGTCTTTAACACCACTTTCACAATGTTATTCCAAACCCCACATAAGTTCTTACGAACCGAGAGAACATCCTAACAAAATTTATTACCATGTAAGGCAACAACAACTCTCTTCCATATGTTATTTTCCTCTTGCTTGTACCACTAACCCCACTAAGTGAGAAGTGTGATGTTAATATACTTGAGTTTGCATAAATCGAGGGTCTAACTTAGGGCTTGCTACCTAGTCCCAAGCCTCCTAATGCATCTTCTTGGTATCCCTCGAGCCCCCTAAAGAACTCTTTTGATCAAGGACTCAAGATCTTCGAAAACTTTAATGAGGAGCCTTGTATAAAGAGAAATAGTAGTTTAGAAGGCTCTTTAGGACATATGTAATAAAGGTAACACGCCCACCAATTGATAGAGTCGAGTCTTTCAAAAGTGAGAGAGACACTTCAAACACCTCATAAACGGGTCTCCAATTATTAATGCAATTCAAATTTGCCCCCACCATTAACCCAAGATAGTTAAAAGGAATAAGCCTCGTCTTATAACCCACTACCGAAGACAAAGGGTCCACTTCACTCGAGATCACTCCAATCCCATACATATTAGACATACATATTAATTTTTAGATCGGAACAAATATAAAAATACCTTAGAATCCTAGCCACGTTTCTAACAATGAGATTAGAAAACTCACCAAGAATAATGGTGTCATCCGCATATACAAGATGAGATATCACTCCCCTGGTTAGGAGTAAAGATACCACAAAAAACACCTACACTGACGACTTTCTCCATCATACATGAGTAGGGCTGCAAATGAACCGAAAGAACACGAACATGCCCTTGTTCTTGTCCGTTCGTTAAGAAAATAATGTGTTCCCGAACACTTACAAAATGAGATTTCATGTTTGTGTTCGTTCATTAAGGAAATCAACGTGTTTACGAACATAAACAAACATAAAAAAATCGACGAAGGCAACGGAGCCTATGATTGGATGGCGGAGGGAGCTGCGCTAGAACGTGAAGCCCTAATTGTGGAATGTAGGCTGATAGTATTCGTTGATTTGAATAGTGAGAAGGAGAGGGAGTCATTGGGTAATAAAATATATAACAACTAAAAATATAAAAAGTTTATATCAAAATAAATAAATCTACAAAAAACATCAATGAACAATACAAACAAACGAACATTAAGAAACGTAAATGCACAAATGTTCACAAACACATTACCAAATGTTCACGAAAACAATTGAACGAACAAGACCTATGTTCATGTTTGTTAATTTAACTAATCGAATGAAATTTCTTGTTCATGTTCGTTCATTTATTAAACGAACGAACGTAAACGAACTTCCCGCTAAACGTTTCACGAACTATTCGCTGAACATTTTGTTCATTTATAACCCTATACATGAGAATGCCTCCATAACAATAAGAAAAATAAAAGGAGAAATAAGGTCGCCTTACCTCATACCTTTACCGTATTGAAACTCAAATGTGGGAGATCCATTAACCAATACCAGCGACCAAGCAGATAAGAGAATACCATAAACCCATGTGCACCATAGAACAGGGAACCCCATCCGCTTCATGGTCGATTTAACAAAATTCCAATTCACACTATTTAAGGCCTTTTAGAAGTCAATCATCAAAATAAATGCCTTACTCTAGTTATTTTTAACTTAAGCAATGGACTCACCGACAATAAGAGCACCGTTAAGAAGATACTTACCATTAAGGAAAGTAGACTGAGAACTCCAAATAACCAATGCTAAAACCTTTTTGAAGCGATTTGCTAGAACTTCAGAAATGATCTTGCTAATAATACCAACTAAGCTAATAGGGCGATAATCATCAACAGGTCTTTGATTTTCGAGATCAAGGAGATAAAAGAAGAGCTACACCCCGAATGATAACACCATTACTATAGAAACCTACCATGATATTCAATATATCCCCTCTAAAATATTATAGAAATGCTTAATAAAATGTGACTGACAAGTCTGGGTTGACTGACAACTCAGATGAACCGACATAATAGGTTATTGCATAAATTAAATACAAATGTAAATAATAAGGTTTTATACACAAAACTTTGTCACGCGTGATCATGCTTAAAGTTTCCCAAAAGTATGCTCCGTGGAAACAGCGGTTTAGGAGTGTTTGGTTCTTCACATGCTTGGTTGTCCTTCGGTTCGGTTCCTTTCCTTGAGAAAGCCTATCATAAACGCTAAAGACAATTAGTGTTTAAGTTAAACAAATATCATGAAGCTAAACAACGAAAGAAAAATATATTTGCTGAAAGAGGGTGCCCTCGCTTCGCAGGACAGGGCACTTCCTATTCTCTCACGTGACACGAGGGAAGCCTTTTCATAGAAAGTTTTTAAAGTTGACAACTTTTACCCCTAATTTTGCCACATTTTCATAACTTTGCACCGAACTTTCAAACCCTTGATCCGAATCTGGATCCTTTAACTTATTCTTTTGGTTTGAAGTTAATTACCAAACCGACCCGTTAGGAGGCATTTCGCATTCTAGATCATGCATTCTACTTTCTTATAAATATTCTAGTTGTTTCTATCAACCACAACTTAATTGTGTTTGGTTACATTAGACAAACAACTTTTCATTATTTTCTTCCTGTATAGCTTTTTACCCAACATGACCCTTTAAGAGGCATTAAGCCAAAAAGCTTACGCCTCCCACTTTTGTGTTACCGAAAAGGATCAACCCAATCAAAGGACTCATTTTTAATCTACCCTTATGGGTAGTTTTCCTAATTCATTATCCGAGGGCGTTTGTCAAATTTAGACCCTTTTTAATCGGAGAACCTTTAAAAGTTTAGATAAAAACTAGCAGACACTTTAACTCGTTATTCCATCTAGATTTATTATGTCCCTAAGAACATAAAGGTTTTCAAACAGCTTAGTGTTTCAAAACTCATTTAGTCATACTTTCGCATCATGGACATGTACGTGCCACTAATGGTTATTTTACCCAAAATACTAGAGATACCTCACTTGAGGTGATCTAGTGTCCACCCTTGACTTGACCAACTCTAGTCGGACCATAGGCCCTCATCGAGAGTTTATCCCATTATACATACCTGGCACGAGTCAAATCAATGACGCGCTATCAATACCTTGTAAATTCTATTGTCTAATTCATGGCAATGCATGCCCATACATGATGCTTACCTGTAAGCATAAAACTTATCAACAAAGCATTAAATATCACATTCAAATAGTGAGAACATAACCATTTGACCTGTTTCACCCAATTGTCCATTTGACCCGTTCATAACTTACCCTTTTAGTGTTTTAACTAACCATGTATTGTTTATTGCCCAAAAAGGTGCATACTTACCATTATACCCATTTGACCCGTTTTGGTTTACATCGTAGGGTCGTATTTTAAAAATTCATTGTTTACCACCAAAAATTCATTTTTACTCGTTCCACTTATTTTGGTTCGCGCTAGAAGTTAATATTTTGAAAATTCATTGGTTTACCACCAAAAATTCTTTTTTACCCGTTCAACCCATTTTGGTTTGTGTCAGAAAGTCTAATTTTGAAAAGTCATTAGTTTACCACCAAAAATTCATTTTTACTCGTTCGACCCATTTTGCTTAGTGATAGGTCTTATTTTGAAAATTCCTTGTTTAGTCATTAATACGCGATTACTCGCCATTTTATTTGTTTGACCCGTTATGGTTTACACCATAGGGTATTGTAACACCCATCCATTTAATTCATTTATTTAATCGTACGACATGTAAAATTTATAAACAAAACATTTAACTAACAAAACTTAGTTGGTAGACTAAGTTATGCTTTATCATAATGTTTAACATAGTTAAATAACCAATTTCAAACATAAGTCGTTCATTAGTGATTACAAAACTACAAAGTTTAGCTAGAGTTAATTAGTGCGGAAGCATCCAAAAGTTTTGTGTTCGGTTCTTGAAGCATCAACTTGATCGTCGTCCACGTACTTGAAATACCTAGAAACTGGAAAGTTTGGCAATCATCAGTATTAGAATTCTTGAATTAATTCAATAATCATACTATAATCAAATACGGAATTCGAGTATCTGAAAGATGCAAAATTTAGCAATTTTGACAGGGTTCTACCGTAACTTACGGTAGAACCGTAAGTTACGGTAGCTCCTGGAAGCATATTGTTCCACCGTAAATCAGGAAGATTCCACCGTAGCCTTTTGGCCTCTACCGTAAATGTTATGGTGGTCTCTGAAAGGCTATGGTTTGACTGATTTGTTTGTTTTGCCCAAACCAAATTTTCGGATTTCTCATTCTAACAGCCAACACGTTAAATTCTCGTATTCTATTCTGTCTTTTATCAACAATAACAAAAGACCAATTAACTATATTACGAAGTATTTGCCACGCATTAATCGATTATTCGACCTGTTTGGCTCATCTTACGGAATCCTACATTATGATGACTACCAACAAGTTCTAACCAATTCTTGTCTTATTATTCAGTATAGCGAATATCATCGCTTTAGATCAACACAACTTTTGTTCTATGATTCAACTACACATATGCTAGTTATCAAAATTTACCCAATGTAACGAATCAAGTTACATACCTTTAGTGCACGCCCTTCAAACGTAAGTCGCCACCGGCTTCTCCGCTTGGAGCTCCGGTATCCTTTCCTATAGAGTTCAACCAAGACATGTTTAGAACTCTTTTCAATTCATAGTTCGCATATTTTGCCGAAACATCAAAATCATGCGGTTTAACTCAAATTTTTAGATTTAAGCCTTCTTTGAGGCATTTATGCGAACACTTTAAGGGCAGAAATTTACACTATATATTATCAAGTTCATAACTTGTCACATAGCCCTATTTCTTCATAAATCAACTACCTTACATGAACTTTAACCTCTAAAATTCTGAAATCACTTCACATATGTCAATTATTACTAGAACAACCACTATCATCCTAGTGTTTATCATTTTCTCACAAAACCCATGAATCACCTTCAATGTGTTCATGAAATTTTCAGAATTTAGGCATGATTTCACATATTGTTGTCTAGGTTTCACTCCTAGACACTATATCATTCTTATTCTACCCAAGTAATAAACATGCATCATCAAACTTCAGATTTCCCAAATTCATGAGAATTTCAAGTAGAGAATTATCATCAAATTTTACATACCTTATAACCCTCTTGCGATGAGGATCACAAATCTCAGCTCGGATTTTGTTTTGGATCAGATTTGCACCTTCAATTTATCAGATTAGTGAATGTTAGGGTTTTGAGAAGCTTGGTCGCCCCCTGGCTTCTGGTCGATCCCCCGTACTAAATTTTGGGTTTGTGTTTTAATAAAAATGTTTTTATTAAAACTATTTTCAAGTTTAACACTTTTGGTCCCTCTAGTTTCTTTTATTTTGTTTCTATGTCTTGAACTACTCATAAGAGATAAACTAACTAGGTTAGTGTCATTACTAATTAGATTATTTTACTAATTTATTTGCAACTTAATTGCAAATTTAAGAGTTTATATTTTCGGGATGTTACAAATCCACCCTCCTTAAAAAGGGTTTCGTCCCCGAAACCAAAGTACGTACCAAATAATGTAGGGTAGAGACGTCGCATCTCCTCTTCGGACTCCCACGTAGTGTCCGAACCCTTCCTATGCTCCCACTTGATCTTGACTTGATCGATTTGTTTATTTCGCAAGTGCTTCACCTTTCGATCTAAAATTTCTATGGGCCTTACAATATAATTCAAGCGATCATCCACCTCGATATCGTCGTAATGGATGTAAGCTGTTTCCTCCGCTAGACATTTTCGTAGCTGTGATACATGAAACGTGCCATGTATTCCACTCAACTCTTCCTGTAGCTCGAGGCGATAGGCTACCTTACCAACCCGTTCGATGATTTTAAATGGCCCGATAAACCTCGGGCTTAGTTTCCCTCTTTTTCTGAATCTGATAACGCCCTTCCATGGAGAAACCTTTAACATAACCATGTCGCCTATCTGAAATTCAATTGGTCTTCATCTTTTATCGGCGTAAGACTTTTGCTTATCTTGGGCTGCTTTTAAATGGGCTCGTACCACTTCAATTTTCTCATTAGTGGCCTGAACTATATCTTTATGTGCCAATTCACGCGGACCCACTTCACCCCAACACACCGGGGTTCTGCATTTTCTACCGTATAGCATCTCGTAAGGTGCCATGCCGATACTTGAATGATAACTATTGTTATACGAAAATTCGGCCAAAGGTAGATAAACATCCAAACTTCCACTGAAGTCGATGATACATGCCCGTAGCATGTCCTCCAACGTTTGTATTGTTCTTTCACTTTGTCCATCCATCTGAGGATGGTACGGCGTGCTGATGAACAATTTGGTTCCCATTTGCTCTTGGAAATCTCGCCAGAAATTTGAAGTAAACCAGGTATATCTATCGGATACAATAGATACCGGTACTCCGTGACGTGCCACTATTTCGTTTGTATACACCTCGGACATCTTTTCCGACGTATAAGTTTTGCGTATAGGAATGAAGTGTCACACCCCCAAAATCCACCTGCGGAATACCACCGCTTGGAGTCGTGACTGACCAGGATCCAGCCACCAATCATATTGAACAACCATATAAATAGTTATAAAGTCCAACCAATACAATTGGTGTCCAAACAGAACATAGTTTAAGTTGCAAGCGGAAGCATAACGTTTAAAACCAAAACATAAGTTTAATTGTTTCAAAGTTTAACATGGCACACAGCTGTCCATGTCCCACAACGACTCTCTTCCATGCAAGCTCCAGCTAAGTACCTATTGACCTGCAAAGCATGTAGTAATGAGTCAACAACAAGTTGAGTGAGTTCACGGTTGGGTGTTCGTTTTAAGTTATTTCAAAAGCAGTTTCCTTTATCTGGCATCCTGCCATGGGGGTTACCCCATAGTTGAAAACGTGACTTGTTTATTCCCGGTTACTCTGGCAATCCAGCCGTGGGGGCTACCCCTTGTTAGTTATCTGGCATTTCGGCCGTGGGGGCTACCCCATGTATACACTAGACTTGTTACCGTATCGACTGCTGACTGTAGTCATGTTTATGTGCCCTGAATCTGTCAATGTCTATCAGCATTGACGTGCCCCAGATCCATTAGTTCACGCCCGTCCTCTGCGGCACGGTGTGAGGTTTGTCAGACCTAAATAGCGCTATCTAACTAATGACCCGCTCGCCATTGGCCCGGCGATTAAGTCGATATAAAAAGGAGGGAATTCGTGATAGAGTTTTGGTCTAGTACGAGTTATCTGTCCATGAGGACGAGGAATTACATTCCTGAACCAATGCTGTCCTACCCAAGGAGGACGAGGAACCCTTGTTCCTTAACCCCAATTCCCGACCCCTGGGAATCCCATGCTTTGTAAAGGGTGTGAACTCACCTTGGTTTGCTCGGCAGATACACAGAAAGGTCAATCAAGTTGTAAGTGGTCAACTACGTCCTAACATAGATACCATTCAAGTCAGGTTTATATCCAAGTAGTGCACGTATGTTCTACACGTATTGTACACAAGTAACGATCATGGAATACATGTCTAGCATGGCAGTTCATCAACAGTTCGTAACAAGTTCCACAATAGCATTCACGTAAAAACCCAAGTCTAAGTGTGCGGCCCAACTACTTAGGCCCATAACAACGTGCGAGTCCAAACGTTGTGTACGGGTGTCATGGTCTCGAGTTGTACCTATGAGTTCTCGAGTCGCAATCGTGGAGGTCTCAGGTCATGTCTCGAGTCGCAACAAGACTCGCAACCCTGATCTCGAGTCATGCTGTTTTGTGTTGATGTTGTGTGGTCTCGAGTCGAGACTAGGGGTTCTCGACTCGCAACCTATGTTGCAACCGTAGATCTCGAGTTGTCATCTTCATGGTCTCGAGTCGAGACCAAGGGTCTCGACTGGCACCCCTGCTAATAGCCGGCATTTGTACTAACCAATAGTATTTCGATTTCATGATATGGTGTACTATCCAATGGTAGAGCACAAACATGTTTTGTTGTCTAACAATTAACCACAATGGATCAAACATAGCAAAATTCAAATATTCATATCACATTCAACAAGTTCTTCATTAGGGTTTTCAAACCTTTAACACATATTCATCCTATCACTACTTCATTAAATTCAGAATTCATCATTCGGAAATGTGTTCATCCATATAAAATCTTGCATTTTACGGACAAGAATCATAATACCTAAACTCGGTGTCAAGATCATCTTGCAAACAAAACATATGTTCCATAACTTCATAAATCGGATGATCATAACAATTCCTCTAACTATCATTCTCTTATCATTCAAGCTTAACTTAGCAAGATATTTATCATACAACATTCATACTTTCCACAAAAGAGATTATTTGTCCATTTTATGTATTTGGAACCAAGCATGTATTAATAGCAAACAAGAACTCATCAAACCAATCAAACACTTTATAATCAAACACTAGTCACGATTGCATATCATCACATATTCATACTTAAACCATGTTTGCACTTATGTTTGTAAAGAAACCACTAACCGGTTGTGAAAAGGTACCGAGTTGGTAAGGAAGATGAGTAAAATGGAGTGTCCGAGTGATGATGATGAGCTTAACCGAGTCTCCTTGTGGTCACCGGTTTGATCTGAGAAGAAGGAGAAGAATGTTGAGACTTAGGGTTTTAGTGAGAGAGAGGGAGAGGGTGTGTGTAGGTTGCCCAAAAATGGTAATGTTGGCTCACTACAAAGGTTATATACTAGCTTTAAGTTGATGCACCCTAATGGGCTTTCGGATGGATTAAATGGCCCAACCGGCCCACTGATGCACTGTTCACTCGAGACCGCATGGTCTCGAGTCGGGTTCTTGTGTCTCGGGTCGCATACATACAAGCATACATATAAACGTAACACATAATCACATAGGATGTTCACTTATGTCATTAAACCAACAAGTTAACTAGTCACATAACGTTCAAGCAGGTTACATCAAGATACAACGAAAGGTTCTAAATTTCGAGTTGTCACATCATCCCCAAGTTGAAAGAAATTTCGTCCCAAAATTTGGTAAGCACATCACTGAGGAAGCTAGTTAAGTTGTATGGTTTTCCCGGTTTTCCTGGGGTGTCACATCCACCCCCCGTTGATCTGGAATTTCGTCCCGAAATTCCGTAGCTTCAGCCTCAGTAGTGGTTGTATTGTTTGCGAACAGTTGGGGATACTTTTGTTTCATCCGATCTTCGCGTTCCCAGGTGAACTCTGGGCCGCGATGTGAGTTCCAACGAACTCGAACGAGAGGTATTCTAGTGCTCTTGAGGACCTTAACATCCCGGTCCGTGATTTCAACTGGTTCCTCGACGAATCGTAACTGCTCGTCGATCGTGAGTTCCTTCAAAGGAACTATGTGGGTCTCATCTGACAGACACTTCTTCAGATTCGACACTTGGAAAACGTTGTGAACTGCACCGAGTTCTGCTGGTAAGTTCAGTCTGTAGGCCACCTTGCCTATTTTCTCGATGATTTCAAAAGGTCCAACGTATCGTGGGTTAAGTTTGCCTCGTTTACCGAAACGAACCACACCCTTCCAGGGTGAAACTTTGAGTAGTACCCGCTCCCCAACCTGGAGCTCTAGTGGTTTCCTGCCCTTATCGGCGTAGACTTTCTGACGGTCACGAGCTTCCTCCATGCGTTGTCGAATTTGGGCAATTCGTTCGGTTGTGTCTACCACATGTTCTGGACCAGTGATCTGACTATCCCCCACCTCTGCCCAACAAAGAGGTGACCGGCATTTACGCCCGTACAATGCCTCAAACGGAGCAGCTTTAATGCTGGTGTGGTAGCTATTATTGTACGAGAATTCCACAAGTGGCAGATGCTTTTCCCAGCTGTTGCCAAAGTCGATTACACATGCACGAAGCATGTCTTCTAAGGTTTGAATAGTGCGCTCGGACTGCCCGTCCGTCTGAGGGTGATACGCCGTGCTCATGTCTAATCGTGAGCCAAAGGATTTGTGCATTGCCTGCCACAGTTCTGAAGTAAAACGTGCATCTCGATCCGAGATAATAGAGGTGGGCACCCCGTGCCTCGAAACAACTTCCTTGAGATATACTTCTGCTAGAGTGGAGAACTTATCCGTCTCTTTGATAGCCAAGAAGTGCGCAGACTTTGTGAGTCGATCCACGATCACCCAAATTGTATCATTTCCGCGCTGGGATCTAGGCAGGCCAGTAACGAAATCCATGGAAATTTGCTCCCATTTCCATTGCGGTATCTCTGGTTGTTGGAGTAGGCCTGAGGGTTTCTGGTATTCATACTTGACTCTCGCACAAGTCAAACACTTGCTGACGTAAGTTGCTATGTGGGCCTTCATGCTAGGCCACCAATACGTAGTTTTGATATCGTGATACATCTTATCCGAGCCAGGATGTACCGAGTAGCAAGACTTGTGTGCTTCATCCATCACAAGCTCTCGTAAGTTACCGTAGAGTGGGACCCAAATGCGTCCCGTTACGTAGTAAGCACCGTCTTCCTTTTGTTCTAAGCGTTGCCTTGAGCCGCGTAGGGCTTCAGCCCTGATGTTTTCTGGTTTCAATGCTTCTATCTGAGCAGCTCGTATTTGGGAAGGAAGACGAGAATGTATAGTGAGTTGTAAAGCTCGCACGCGCTTAGGCGCGGTGTCCTTTCGACTGAGGGCGTCGGCCACAACATTGGCTTTGCCAGGATGGTACCTGATTGCGCATTCGTAATCGTTCAACAACTCGACCCATCATCGTTGTCGCATATTCAGCTCCTTCTGCTTGAAGATGTGCTCGAGGCTCCTGTGATCGGTGTAAATGGTGCACTTGGTACCGTACAGGTAATGTCGCCAGATCTTAAGTGCAAAGACAACAGCTCCCAGCTCTAAGTCGTGTGTAGTGTAGTTCTTCTCATGAACTTTAAGTTGGCGGGAGGCGTAAGCTATAACTTTATCTTGTTGCATCAATACACAACCAAGACCCTGAATCGATGCATCGCAGTAGACCACAAAATCGTCTGTGCCCTCTGGCAATGAAAGGATAGGTGCGCTGCAAAGTCTATCCTTTAGATGCTGAAATGCTAATTCCTGTGCGTTTCCCCATCGATAAATAACGCCTTTCTGCGTTAGTGAGGTGAGGGGCTGTGCAATCTTGGAAAAATCCTTAATGAACCTCCTGTAGTAACCTGCCAAACCCAAGAATTGGCGAGTTTCCGTTGGTGTACGAGGCGCAGGCCAGTTCTTAATCGAGTCTACCTTGGATGGATCAACGTGAATCCCATCCTTGTTTACCACATGGCCTAAGAAATGGACCTCACGAAGCCAGAAGTCGCATTTCGAGAACTTCGCGTAAAGCTGTTCTGTTCGAAGGAGTTCCAAAATAAGTCGTAGATGCTGCTCGTGTTCCTCCTGACTCTTAGAATAGATCAGGATGTCGTCGATGAAGACTATAACGAACTTGTCTAGGTAAGGCTTGCACACTCGATTCATCAAGTCCATGAAAATCGCAGGTGCGTTTGTCAGCCCAAAAGGCATGACCAAAAACTCATAGTGTCCGTAACGCGTTCTAAAAGCTGTTTTGGAGACGTCCTCTTCTCGGACTCTCAGCTGGTGATATCCCGATCTCAGATCAATCTTTGAATAGTAGCTTGACCCTTGCAGTTGGTCAAACAAGTCGTCGATACGTGGTAGAGGATAACGATTCTTCACCGTCACCTTGTTGAGTTCCCGGTAGTCGATACACATTCTAAATGTACTGTCTTTCTTCTTCACGAATAGCACTGGAGCTCCCTAGGGCGATGAGCTAGGACGAATGAAACCTTTATCCAAGAGTTCTTGCAGTTGCGTAGAGAGTTCTTCCAACTCTGATGGAGCTAAACGATATGGTGCACGAGCTATAGGCGCAGCTCCAGGAGCTAGTTCAATCTGAAACTCGACCTGGCGATGAGGCGGAAGACCAGGTAATTCCTCAGGAAATACCTCAGGATAGTCGCGTACAACTGGAAAGTCTTCTATCTTCTTTTCTTTCTCCGAGGTGTCAGTAACGAGTGCCAAAATGGCAGTGTGGCCCTTTCGCAAGCACTTCTGGGCCTTAAGGTGAGAGATGATGTTCTCAACAGCACTCCTCTTGTCGCCACGAATCATGAGAGGTTCACTACCGGAACCAGGAATACGAACAATCTTCTCGTTGCAAAGAATCTCTGCTCGGTGTTGGGATAACCAATCCATCCCAATGACAACGTCGAAACTACCCAAGACGATGGGGATAAGGTCGATAGAGAAGGTCTGGTTAGCAAGAACAAGTTTACAACCCTTGACTACGTGTGTGGCCTCTAAACTCTTACCATTTGCTAGCTCTACGGTGTGCTTGTTGTTCAAAGGTGTTAGGGTACGCTTAAGCAATTGACTAACTTCTAGTGACATGTAGCTAGTATCGGCACCCGAATCAAATAAAACTGTAACATAAAAGTCGTCGAGAAGGAACTTACCCGCCACAACATTGGGGTCGTTCCTTGCTTCGCCTTGGCCAATCACGAACGCCCGCCCCCTGGCACCATTGTTGTTGTTGTTCCCATTGTTACCATTCCCCTGATTGTTGTTATTGTTGTTGTTGTTGTTCTGGTTCCTGTTCAGTTGGGGGCAATCCCTCTTGAAATGACCTTCAGCTCCACACTGAAAGCACCCTTTGTTATCACCTTGCTGTTGCTGCTGGCGTTGGTTCTGTTGAGCTTGCTAACGATTCTGATTGGCGGGATATAAGCTCCTGCAATCCTTTGCAGCGTGACCTGGCTTGTTGCACCGATGACAGTTACCCCTGGTGCATGGCCCGCTGTGGTGCAGGCTGCAGCGATTGCATTTGGGGTGATTCCCTTTGTACCCACCATGACTTTGACCACCAGATGACTGCTGACTAGGGCTCTTGTAGTCATCAGTATTTCTCTGCTGAGACTGAGACTGAACAGAAGTCGAACCCTTACTTGAAGCTCCATCCCATTTCCGTTTGTTGTCACCAAGAGCACCTGAAGTAGTTGCAGCACCTATGCGCTTTGGTAACCTATTCTGCTCCACCGCCTGATCCGTGAGACGGTGAGCCAATTGTACAACTTGCTGAATGGTGGCGAGGTTTGCTGAAGTCACATGACTTTGGATTTCTGGCACTAAGCCCTTGAGAAATAGTTCGATGCGTTTGATGGGAGGATCCACCATAGTAGGGCACATAATTGCCAGTTCGTTCGATCTTTTCACATAAGCTTCAATCTCTGATCCCGTCATCTTGAGGTTGAAAAACTCTACTTCCAGTTTGTGAATTTCATCACGGTTGCAGTACTCCTCCTTGATCATTTCCTTAAAGTTGTTCCATGGGGTGGCGTTAGCAGCAACCAACCCCAGCATTTGAACCTGAGCGTTCCACCACGTTAGCGCTAAACCCTCGAGAGTACCGGTAGCATACTTCACCCTGCGCTCCTCAGGGCACTCGCACATTTCGAACACAGATTCCAGTTTCTCAAACCAGTGGAGGAGACCTACGGCTCCTTCAGTGCCGCTAAAAGTAGTTGGTCGGCAGTCCATGAAAGTTTTAAAAGTGCACACAGGTGGCTGAACATGTTGACCTATCGAGGGTGAAAGAAAAGACAGAGTTTAACACAAAGGTTGGTTCACGAGAGTAGGATCTAAGGATCCTAGAATGGGTTTGGACTGCAGGATATACCTCCTGCGTGTGCAGCTGCCAGTGCCGCAGCAACTCGTTCGTTAATCAGAGCCGTCAACTGGGCTTGTGTCATGTTTACGCGTCCAGACATGATCTTCACATCAAGAGGAACGTGAGTGAGAGAGGTTCGTGAAAATACGATGACAGAAGAGAGTAAGCACACACGTGTCCAAGCAACAGTAGTTATACTAACCAAGCATACCATGAGCAATGTACTATGTAACTAACAAGTAGGCAATATATACATAGATCATATCACCTAGAATGTCGAGCCTTGCATGTGGAGTGAAGCGTCGTTGTGGATCGTAGAGCACTGTACAGGTTATAGTCTGATTTTAATAAAACTTTTTCCCCTTATTAAAACCAAGTTCACTATAACCAATGGCTCTGATACCAATCTGTCACACCCCCAAAATCCACCTGCGGAATACCACCGCTTGGAGGCGTGACTGACCAGGATCCAGCCACCAATCATATTGAACAAGCATATAAATAGTTATAAAGTCCAACCAATACAATTGGTGTCCAAACAGAACATAGTTTAAGTTGCAAGCGGAAGCATAACGTTTAAAACCAAAACATAAGTTTAATTGTTTCAAAGTTTAACATGGCACACAGCTGTCCATGTCCCACAACAACTCTCTTCCATGCAAGCTCCAGCTAAGTACCTATTGACCTGCAAAGCATGTAGTAACGAGTCAACAACAAGTTGAGTGAGTTCACGGTTGGGTGTTCGTTTTAAGTTATTTCGAAAGCAGTTTCCTTTATCTGGCATCCTGCCGTGGGGGTTACCCCATAGTTGAAAACGTGACTTGTTTATTCCCGGTTACTCTGGCAATCCAGCCGTGGGGGCTACCCCTTGTTAGTTATCTGGCATTTCGGCCGTGGGGGCTACCCCATGTATACACTAGACTCGTTACCATATCGACTGCTGACTGTAGTCATGTTTATGTGCCCTGAATCTGTCAATGTCTATCAGCATTGACGTGCCCCAGATCCATTAATTCACGCCCGTCCTCTGCGGCACGGTGTGAGGTTTGTCAGACCTAAATAGCGCTATCTAACTAATGACCCGCTCGCCATTGGCCCGGCGATTAAGTCGATATAAAAAGGAGGGACTTCGTGATAGAGTTTTGGTCTAGTACGAGTTATCTGTCCATGAGGACGAGGAATTACATTCCTGAACCAATGCTGTCCTACCCAAGGAGGACGAGGAACCCTTGTTCCTTAACCCCAATTCCCGACCCCTGGGAATCCCATGCTTTGTAAAGGGTGTGAACTCACCTTGGTTTGCTCGGCAGATACACAGAAAGGTCAATCAAGTTGTAAGTGGTCAACTACGTCCTAACATAGATACCATTCAAGTCAGGTTTATATCCAAGTAGTGCACGTATGTTCTACACGTATTGTACACAAGTAACGATCATGGCATACATGTCTAACATGGCAGTTCATCAACAGTTCGTAACAAGTTCCACAATAGCATTCACGTAACAACCCAAGTCTAAGTGTACGGCCCAACTACTTAGGCCCATAACAGCGTGCGAGTCCAAACGTTGTGTACGGGTGTCATGGTCTCGAGTCGAGACTGTGCGGTCTCGAGTTGTACCTATGAGTTCTCGAGTCGCAATCGTGGAGGTCTCAGGTCATGTCTCGAGTCGCAACAAGACTCGCAACCCTGATCTCGAGTTATGCTGTTTTGTGTTGATGTTGTGTGGTCTCGAGTCGAGACTAGGGGTTCTCGACTCGCAACCTATGTCGCAACCGTAGATCTCGAGTTGTCATCTTCATGGTCTCGAGTCGAGACCAAGGGTCTCGACTGGCACCCCTGCTAACAGCCGGCATTTGTACTAACCAATAGTATTTCGATTTCATGATATGGTGTACTATCCAATGGTAGAGCACAAACATGTTTTGTTGTCTAACAATTAACCACAATGGATCAAACATAGCAAAATTCAAATATTCATATCACATTCAACAAGTTCTTCATTAGGGTTTTCAAACCTTTAACACATATTCATCCTATCACTACTTCATTAAATTCAGAATTCATCATGGAAATGTGTTCATCCATATAAAATCTTGCATTTTACGGACAAGAATCATAATACCTAAACTCGGTGTCAAGATCATCTTGCAAACAAAACATATGTTCCATAACTTCATAAATCGGATGATCATAACAATTCCTCTAACTATCATTCTCTTATCATTCAAGCTTAACTTAGCAAGATATTTATCATACAACATTCATACTTTCCACAAAAGAGATTATTTGTCCATTTTATGTATTTGGAACCAAGCATGTATTAATAGCAAACAAGAACTCATCAAACCGATCAAACACTTTATAATCAAACAATAGTCACGATTGCATATCATCACATATTCATACTTAAACCATGTTTGCACTTATGTTTGTAAAGAAACCACTAACCGGTTGTGAAAAGGTACCGAGTTGGTAAGGAAGATGAGTAAAATGGAGTGTCCGAGTGATGATGATGAGCTTAACCGAGTCTCCTTGTGGTCACCGGTTTGATCCGAGAAGAAGGAGAAGAATGTTGAGACTTAGGGTTTTAGTGAGAGAGAGGGAGAGGGTGTGTGTAGGTTGCCCAAAAATGGTAATGTTGGCTCACTACATAGGTTATATACTAGCTTTAAGTTGATGCACCCTAATGGGCTTTCGGATGGATTAAATGGCCCAACCGGCCCACTGATGCACTGTTCACTCGCGACCGCATGGTCTCGAGTCGGGTTCTTGTGTCTCGGGTCGCATACATACAAGCATACATATAAACGTAACACATAATCACATAGGATATTCGCTTATGTCATTAAACCAACAAGTTAACTAGTCACATAACGTTCAAGCAGGTTACATCAAGATACAACGAAAGGTTCTAAATTTCGAGTTGTCACATGAAGTGTGCACTCTTTGTCAATCTATCCACAATCACCCATGTGGCGTCGAATCCCCGGATCGTTTTAGGTAGTTTGGTCAATAGGTCCATAGTGATATGTTCCCATTTCCAAACCGGAATCTCCAATGGTTGCAGTTTCCTATAAGGTTTCTGGTGTTCCGCCTTGACTTGTAAACAAGTCAAGCACTTCTCTACATATTTCACCACATCCCTCTTCATTCCGGGCCACCAATAATTTTGTTTCAGATCATTATACATCTTGGTCGCTCCCGGATGAATAGAATATCGGGATTTATGGGCTTCATCAAGTAATAGTGCCTTCACTCCACAAGTATTTGGAACCCATATTCTTCCGGATCGAGTCTTCAACCCGTTCTTTCCATCCGACAAATCTTTTAATTGGCCGATTATTCATTCCTTCTTCCAGTTTTCCTCTTTTACTGCTTCTACTTGTGCTTCTCGGATACGTTCAAGTATACCCGAGGTCACCACAAGCTGCATCGACCTTACTCATATTGGGACATAGTCCGCTTTTCTGCTCAGAGCATCCGCCACCACATTCGCCTTTCCGGGATGGTAATGTATTTCGCAGTCGAAATCCTTCACTGTTTCTAACCATCGTCTCTGGCGCATGTTTAACTCCTTCTGGTCGAAGAAGTATTTTAAGCTCTTGTGATCGGTGAATATGGTGCACTTTACCCCATATAAATAGTGCCTCCATATTTTTAATGCAAACACCACTGCAGCTAGCTCGAGATCATGAGTGGGATATTTCTTTTCATGTATCTTTAATTGCCTCGAAGCATAAGCTATAACTTTGCCCCGTTGCATCAAAATGCATCCGAGCCCCGATAATGAGGCATCCGAGTAAACCACTAAGTCTTCGACTCCGTCCGGCAATGTTAATACCGGAGCTTGAGTTAGCTTCTCTTTTAGCGTTTGGAACACCCTTTCTTGTTCAACACCCCAAGTGAACTTCTCCTCCTTCCGGGTTAACTTGGTTAATGGCGACGCAATCTTGGAGAAATCTTGAATGAATCTCCTATAGTATCCCGCAAGCCCTAAGAAGCTTCTAATTTCCGAAGGGTTCTTCGGGGGATTCCATTTCGACACTGCCTCAATCTTTGACGGATCTACCAACACCCCATCGGCACTTATGATGTGGCCGAGAAATTGCACCTCTCGTAACCAAAAGGCGCACTTAGAAAATTTCGCATACAACCTTTCTCTTCTAAGTGTCTCTAACACTTCTTGTAAGTGATGTGCATGCTCAGCTTCATTTTTCGAATACACCAAAATATCATCGATGAACACGATGACCGATTTATCTAACATTGGCTTACAAACTCGGTTCATGAGGTCCATGAAAGCCGCGGGTGCATTTGTTAGCCCAAATGACATCACGAGGAACTCGTAATGTCCGTATCGCGTGCGGAAAGCTGTCTTCGGCACATCTTCCTCCTTGACCTTTAGTTGGTGATACCCCGATCTAAGGTCAATTTTTGAAAACCAATTCGCACCTTGTAATTGGTCAAATAGATCATCTATCCTCGGAAGCGGGTATCGATTCTTTACCGTGAGTTTGTTTAACTCCCGGTAATCGATACACATGCGCATGCTTCCATCTTTCTTTTTCACGAACAATACCAGTGCGCCCCAAGGAGACACACTCGGCCTTATGAATCCTTTGTCAAGCAGGTCTTGAATTTGGGACATCAACTCTTGTAATTCTGACGGCGCAAGTCGGTACGGTGCTCTAGCTACGGGTTTTGCGCCCGGAATCAATTCGATTCCGAACTCTACTTCCCGTTCTGGCGGTATCCCCGGTAAATCTTTCGGAAACACATCTTCGTAGTCCCGTACTACCGGTACATTTTCAATCTTCAGTGATTCTTTCTCGGGCTCATTTGCGTATATCATAAATGCCTTGCATCCTTGCTTCATAAGCTTGTGAGCTTTCAACATTGAGCATATTATGGGGTTACCTCCTTTTTCGCCATAGATAGTGACGTGTTTCCCGCTCGGAGATATTAGCTTTATCTCCTTACGAAAACACACGACCTTTGCGTGGTGCTGAGATAGCCAATCCATCCCAACGACCACTTGAAACTCCCCCATTGACATCGGGATTAGGTCTATCAGGTATTCTTCATCATCGATGCTTAATTTGCAGCCTCGACAAATATCACAAACTATAAAACTTTTGTTGTCCCCTATTTCTACTTCTAAGGGCACAGATAATTTCGTCAATACAAATGAAGGATGTCGAATAAATTCATGCAAGATGAAGGATTTATTCGCACCCGTATCAAACAATACACGTGCAGGAATTGAGTTAATTGTGAATATACCTGAGACCACATCGGGTTCTGTTTTTGCTTCAGCCGCGGTAAGTTGGAAGGATCTAGCCTTCGCCTTAGGAGCTTCTGCTGGAGATTCTTTAATGTCTCTCTTTCCAACAAAGTCCGGGCATTCGGACTTTTTGTGGCCGGGTTGATAACATTTGTAGCAAACTGAGACTTTACCCGAGCATAGCGACGCCGTGTGCCCCGTCTTACTACATATGGGGCATGGTTTGTCTTTGAACCGACATTCTCCCTTGTGTCCTTTCCCGCACACTTTACAACTTGGCGACCCACCTTTAGTATCCACCTTCTTTCCCAATTCTCCAGTTCGAGCTTTCTTTGTAGGGCTTGGATTCACATCATGTGCCCTTCGCTCACCCCTTTCAACTTGTTTCTTCAACTCGATTTCCAGTTCCCGAGCAACGTTTATGATCTCGGTAAGGGTCTCGTATTTTGAAGGAGTCATAAACTCTCTATATTCAGCGCTCAACATGTTATAGTAGTAGTATATTTTCTGTTCTTCATTCGTCACCAATTCACTACTAAACTTCATCTTATCCATAAACATCGCCGTAATCTTGTCTATGGTCTCACCCTTGTGCCTGAGTTGCATGAACTCTTCTTTGATTTTATTAATGACCGCCTTGGGACTATGATGTTTAAGGAATGGTGTCTTAAACTCCTCCCATGTCATTGCCCTTGCCGCTTCAGCCCCAATTTCATTCTTTTTATTGTCCCACCAATCTTTGGCTTGCCCTCTCAACTGACCCATTCCGTAAGCAACAAAGTCGCTTTCGTCACAATTGTGACACCCCAGGAAAACCGGGAAAACCATACAACTTAAATAGCTTCCTCAGTGAGTGCTCACCAAATTTCGGGACAAAATTTCTTTCAACTTGGGGATGATGTGACAACTCGAAATTTAGAACCTTTCGTTGTATCTTGGTGTAACTTGCTTGAACGTTATGTGATTAGTTAACTTGTTGGTTCAATGAATGACCTAAGTGAAATTATGTGATTATGTGTTATGCTTGTATGTATGAGTGTGATTATGTGAACCGAGACACAAGGACACGACTCGAGACCAACCATTGTGGTTAGCCACACTTGTCATTTTTGGGCAAACAACACACACTCTCCTACACACACACTCTCACATTCTCTCACTAAAACCCTAGACACCAAACATCACATTTCTTCTCCTTCTTCTCGGATCAAACCGGAGACCACAAGGACCCTCGGATCAACTCGCACACACCCCTTTCGGAAGCTTCATTCTTCACCACTACCTCTCTAACCGGTTAGTGATTCATGTTAGATGTTGTGTTTCGGTTTGATGATGATGTATGATAAGATTATGTGATAATATGTTTACTTGTTAAGCTTTATGCACGATGAATACACCCTTCTTGAGTAATCGGTTCATAAGTGCTTCATGTTATGTGTTTATATTCGGTCGATGAGGATTATATGATAATGTATTGATTTTGTTAGGATGAATAATGTACGCTTGACTATGAATGAGTGTAATCGGTTCTATATAGGCTCAAATCCGAATGGTTTGGTTATGTTTAGGAGGTTTATGTTCAATGAAATCGGATTAACACATGTTGATGATAAATCCTATATAAGTATGCTATTGTATTGATCGAACATGGTAGATGTATGAGCCGATGATGTTACTAACTTGAGTTCATGCCATAATAGATTTTCTTGATGAAGCATGTTGATTATAATATGATGAACTACTTGAATATTTGAAGAACATGATGAATATGATATGAATGTGGCTTGAATATTTGAAAACTTGTTGTTTGATCCATTTTTGGTTAGTAGTAGACAAGGAAACATGTTTGTGAAATATCATTGGTTAGTGCATTATCTCATAAACATGAAATTCTATTGGTTTAGTACATGTACCAGCGATCAGCAGATGTGTCTGTCGAGACCCACCCTTGGTCTCGACTCGAGACCACCACATGACAACTCGAGATCCCCGGTTGCGACACAGGTTGCGAGTCGAGAACCTATAGTCTCGACTCGAGACCACACATTTTCAGCACACAAAACATCATGACTCGAGAACATGGTTGCGGGTCCAGTTGCGACTCGAGACCAATACATGCATGATCCAAGACCCCCACATTTGCGACTCGAGAACTCATAGGCTTTAACCGAGATCGCATAGTCTCGACTCGAGACCGCACAGTCTCGACTCGAGACCATGTACGCACATTCGCTGGATTGGACTTGCATAGTTACGGGCCTAAGTTAGCGGGCCGGACATATGGGCTTTCTGTGTATTACAAATTGTGTATGTCGTACACTGTTTTGGACCTGCATGCTATTACGAGCCCAACTGTTTGGGCCGCACACTTAGACCTCGGTTATTACATAAATGTTACTGTGGAACTTGTTGCGAATTGTTGATGGACTGCCATGCTAGACATGTATGCCATGATCGTTACTTGTGTACAATACGTGTAGAACATACGTGCACTACTTGGATATGAACCTGACGTGAATGATATCTATGTTAGGACGTAGTTGACCACTTACAACTTGATTGACTTTTCTGTGTATCTGCCGAGCAAACCAAGGTGAGTTCACACCCTCTACAAAGCATGGGATTCCCTGGGTTGGGAATGGGGTTAAGGAATGTGGATTCCTCGTCCTCCTTGGGTAGGACAGTATTGGCTCAGGAATGTAATTCCTCGTCCTCATGGACAGATAACTCGTACTAGACCAAAACTCTATCACGAAGTCCCTCCTTTTTATATCGACTTAATCGCCGGGCCAATGGCGGCGGGTCATTAGTTAGATAGCGCTATTTAGGTCTGACAAGCCTCACACCGTGCCGCAGAGGACGGGCGTGAACTAATGGATCTGGGGCACGTCAATGATGATAGACATTGACAGTTTCAGGGCACATAAACATGACTACAGTCAGCAGTCGATATGGTAACGAGTCTAGTGTATACATGGGGTAGCCCCCATGGCCGAAATGCCAGATAACTACATGGGGTAGCCCCCATGGCGCTATTGCCAGAATAAATGGGTAAACAAATCACTTTTTCAACTATGGGGTAGCCCCCACGGCAGGATGCCAGATAAAGGAAACTGTTTTCGAAACAACTTAAAACGAACACCCAACCGTGAACTCACTCAACTTGTTGTTGACTCGTTACTACATGCTTTGCAAGTCAATAGGTGCTTAGCTGGAGCTTGCATGGAAGAGAGTCGTTGTGGGACATGGACAGCTGTGTGCCATGTTAAACCTTGAAACTATTAAACTTATGTTATGGTTTTAAACATTATGCTTCCGCTTGCAACTTAACTATGTTTTGTTTGGACACCAATTGTATTGGTTAAACATTTATATCTTTTAACTTGCATGTTCAATATGATTGGTGGCTGGATCCTGGTCAGTCACGCCTCCAAGCGGTGGTAATCCGCAGGTGGATTTTGGGGGTGTGACAGATTGGTATCAGAGCCATTGGTTATAGTGAACTTGGTTTTAATAAAGGAAAAGTTCTATTAAAATCAGACTATAACCTGTACAGTGCTCTACGACCCACAACGACGCTTCACTCCACATGCAAGGCTCGACATTCTAGGTAATATGATCTGTGTGTATTGCCTACTTGTTAGTTACATAGTACATTGCTCATGGTATGGTTGGCTAGTATAACTACTGTTGCTTGAACACGTGCGTGCTTACTCTATCCTATCGTCGTACTTTTGCGAACCCCTCTCACTCGTGTTACTCTTGATATGAAGATCATGTCTGGACGCGTTAACATGACACAAGCCCAGTTGACGGCTCTGATTAACGAACGGGTTGCCGCAGCACTTGCAGCTGCACACGCAGGAGGTATATCCTGCAGTCCAAACTCATTCTAGGACCTTTAGATCCTACTCTCGTGAACCAACTTTTGTGTTAAACTCTGTCTTTTTCTTTCGCCCACACTAGGTCAACACGCTCAACCACCCGTGTGCACTTTCAAAACTTTCATGGACTGCCGACCCACTACTTTTAGTGGCACTGAAGGAGCAGTAGGTCTCCTCCACTGGTTTGAGAAACTAGAATCTGTGTTCGAAATGTGCGAATGCCCTGAGGCGCGCAGGGTGAAGTATGCTACCGGTACTCTCGAGGGTTTAGCCCTCACGTGGTGGAACGCTCAGGTCCAAATGCTGGGGCTGGTTGCTGCCAACGCCACCCCATGGGAAAACTTTAAGGAGATGATCAAGGAAGAGTACTGCAGTCGGGATGAGATTCACAAACTGGAGGTAGAATTCTTCAACCTCAAGATGACGGGGTCGGAAATTGAAGCTTATGTAAAAAGGTCGAACGAACTGGCAATTCTATGCCCTACTATGGTGGATCCTCCCATCAAACGCATCGAACTATTTCTTCAGGGCTTAGTGCCAGAAATCCAAAGTCATGTGACTTCAGCAAACCTCACCACCATCCAGCAAGTTGTGCAATTGGCTCACCGTCTCACGGATCAGGCGGTGGAGCAGAACAAGTTGCCAAAGCGCATAGGTGCTGCAACTGCTTCAGGTGCTCTTAGTGACAACAAACGGAAATGGGATGGAGCTTCTAGCAAGGGTTCAACTTCTGTTCAGCCTCAGTCTCAGCAGAGAAAGACTGATGACTACAAAAGCCCCAGTCAGCAATCATCCGGTGGTCAAAGCCATGGTGGGTACAAAGGGAATCACCCCAAATGCAATCGCTGTAGCCTGCACCACAACGGGCCATGCACCAGGGGTAACTGTCATCGGTGCAACAAGCCAGGTCACGCTGCAAAGGATTGCAGGAGCTTATATCCCGCCAACCAGAATCGTCAGCAAGCTCAACAGAATCAACGCCAGCAGCAGCAGGGTGATAACAAAGGGTGCTTTCAGTGTGGAGCTGAAGGCCACTTCAAGAGAGATTGTCCCCAACTGAACAGGAACCAGAACAACAACAACAATAACAACAATCAGGGGAATGGTAACAATGGGAACAACAACAACAATGGTGCCAGGGGGCGGGCGTTCGTGATCGGCCAATGTGAAGCAAGGAATGACCCCAATGTTGTGGCGGGTAAGTTCCTTCTCGACGACTTTTATGTTACAGTTTTATTTGATTCGGGTGCTGATACTAGCTACGTGTCCCTAAAAGTTAGTCAAATGCTTAAGCGTATCCCAACACCTTTGAACAACAAGCACACTGTAGAGCTAGCAAACGGTAAGAGTTTAGAAGCCACACACGTAGTCCAGGGCTGTAAACTTGTTCTCGCTAACCAGACCTTCTCTATCGACCTTATTCCTATCGTCTTGGGTAGTTTCGACATTGTCATTGGGATGGATTGGTTATCCCAACACCGAGCAGAGATCCTTTGCAACGAGAAGATTGTCCGTATTCCTGGTCCTAGTGGTGAACCTCTCATGATTCATGGCGACAAGAGGAGTGCCGTTGAGGACGTCATCTCTCTCCTTAAGGCCCAGAAGTGCTTGCGAAAGGGCCACACTGCCATTTTGGCTCTCATTACTGACACCTCGGAAAAAGAGAAGAAGATAGAAGATTTTCCAGTTGTACGCGACTATCCTGAGGTATTTCCTGAGGAATTACCTGGTCTTCCACCTCATCGCCAAGTCGAGTTTCAGATTGAACTAGCTCCTAGAGCTGCGCCTATAGCTCCTGCACCTTATCGTTTAGCCCCATCAGAGTTGGAAGAACTCTCTACGCAACTACAAGAACTCTTGGATAAGGGTTTTATTCGTCCTAGCTCATCGCCCTGGGGAGCTCCAGTGCTATTTGTGAAGAAGAAGGACGGTACCTTCAGAATGTGCATCGATTACCGGGAACTCAACAAGGTGACGGTGAAGAATCGTTATCCTCTACCGCGTATTGACGACTTGTTCGACCAGCTGCAAGGGTCGAGCTACTATTCGAAGATCGATTTGAGATCGGGTTATCACCAGCTGAGAGTCCGAGAAGAGGACGTCTCCAAAACAGCTTTTAGAACTCGCTATGGGCACTATGAGTTTTTGGTCATGCCTTTTGGGCTGACAAACGCTCCTGCGGTTTTCATGGACTTGATGAACCGAGTATGCAAGCCTTACCTGGATAAGTTCGTTATAGTCTTCATCGACGACATCCTGATCTATTCTAAGAGTCAGGAAGAGCACGAGCAACATCTACGACTCATTCTGGAACTCCTTCGAACAGAACAGCTTTACGCAAAGTTCTCGAAATGCGACTTCTGGCTTCGAGAAGTCCATTTCCTAGGCCATGTGGTGAACAGGGATGGGATCCATGTTGATCCATCCAAGGTGGACTCGATTAAGAACTGGCCTGCACCTCGTACACCAAAGGAAATTCGCCAATTCTTGGGATTGGCAGGTTATTACAGGAGGTTAATTAAGGATTTTTCTTGGGATTGCACAGCCTCTCACCTCACTAACGCAGAAAGGCGTTGTTTATCGATGGGGAGATGCACAGGAGTTAGCATTTCAGCATTTAAAGGATAGACTTTGCAGCGCACCTATCCTTTCATTGCCGGAGGGCACAGCCGACTTTGTGGTTTACTGTGACGCATCAATTCAGGGTCTTGGTTGTGTACTGATGCAACGGGATAAGGTTATAGCCTACGCCTCACGCCAACTTAAAGTTCATGAGAAGAACTACACTACGCACGACTTAGAGCTGGGAGCTGTTGTCTTTGCACTTAAGTTATGGCGGCATTACCTGTACGGTACCAAGTGCGCCATCTACACCGACCACAGGAGCCTCGAGCATATCTTCAAGCAGAAGGAACTGAATGTGCGACAACGACGATGGGTCGAGCTGCTGAATGACTACGAGTGCTCGATCAGGTATCACCCGAGCAAGGCCAACGTTGTGGCTGACGCCCTCAGTCGAAAGGACACTGCGCCTAAGCGCGTGCGAGCTTTACAACTCACGATCCATTCTAGTCTTCCTTCCCAAATACGAGCTGCTCAGGTAGACGCACTGAAACCAGAAAACGTTAGGGCTGAAGCCCTACGCGGCTCAAGGCAATGCCTAGAACAAAAGGAAGACGGTGCTTACTACGTGACGGGACGCATTTGGGTCCCACTCTACGGCAACCTACGAGAGCTTGTGTTGGATGAAGCACACAAGTCTCGCTACTCGGTACACCCTGGTTCGGATAAGATGTACCACGACATCAAAACTACGTATTGGTGGCCTAGCATGAAGGCCTACATAGCAACCTATGTCAGCAAGTGCTTGACTTGTGCGAGAGTCAAGTCTGAATACCAGAAACCCTCAGGCCTGCTCCAACAACCAGAGATACCTCAATGGAAATGGGAGCAAATTTCCATGGATTTCGTTACTGGCCTGCCTAGATCCCAGCGCGGGAACGATACTATTTGGGTGATCGTGGATCGACTCACAAAATCTGCACATTTCTTGGCTATCAAGGAGACGGATAAATTCTCCACTCTAGCAGAAGTATACCTCAAGGAAGTTGTCTCGAGGCACGGGGTGCCCACCTCTATTATCTCGGATCGAGATGCACGTTTTACTTCAGAGTTGTGGCAAGCGATGCACAAGTCCTTTGGCTCACGATTAGACATGAGCACAACGTATCACCCTCAGACGGACGGGCAGTCCGAGCGCACTATTCAAACCTTAGAAGACATGCTTCGTGCATGTGTAATCGACTTTGGCAACCGCTGGGAAAAGCATCTGCCACTTGTGGAATTCTCGTACAATAACAGCTACCACACCAGCATTAAAGCTGCTCCATTTGAGGCATTGTACGGACGTAAATGCCGGTCACCTCTTTGTTGGGCAGAGGTGGGAGATAGTCAGATCACTGGTCCAGAACATGTGGTAGACACAACCGAACAAATTGCTCAAATACGAAAACGCATGGCGGCAGCTCGTGACCGTCAGAAAGTCTACGCCGATAAGGGCAGGAAACCACTAGAGCTCCAGGTTGGGGAGTGGGTACTACTCAAAGTTTCACCCTGGAAGGGTGTGGTTCGTTTTGGTAAACGAGGCAAACTTAACCCACGATACGTTGGACCTTTCGAAATCATCGAGAAAATAGGCAGGGTGGCCTACAGACTGAACTTACCAGCAGAACTCGGTGCAGTTCACAACGTTTTCCACGTGTCAAATCTGAAGAAGTGTCTGTCAGATGATACCACATAGTTCCTCTAAAGGAACTCACTATCGACGAGCAGCTACGATTCGTCGAGGAACCAGTCGAAATCACGGACCGGGATGTTAAGGTCCTCAAGAGCACTAGAATACCTCTCGTTCGAGTTCGTTGGAATGCACGTCGCGGCCCAGAGTTCACCTGGGAACGCGAAGATCAGATGAAACAAAAGTATCCCCAACTGTTCGCAAACAGTACAACCACTACTGAAGCTGAAGCTACGGAATTTCGGGACGAAATTCCAGATCAACGGGGGGTGGATGTGACACCCCAGGAAAACCGGGAAAACCATACAACTTAAATAGCTTCCTCAGTGAGTGCTCACCAAATTTCGGGACGGAATTTCTTTCAACTTGGGGATGATGTGACAACTCGAAATTTAGAACCTTTCGTTGTATCTTGGTGTAACTTGCTTGAACGTTATGTGATTAGTTAACTTGTTGGTTCTATGAATGACCTAAGTGAAATTATGTGATTATGTGTTATGCTTGTATGTATGAGTGTGATTATGTGAACCGAGACACAAGGACACGACTCGAGACCATGCGGTCTCGAGTGAACAGTGACGGTTGGGCCGGGTTTGGGCCATGCACCTCTTTAGTCCACTAGTATATAACCATTGTGGTTAGCCACACTTGTCATTTTTGGGCAAACAACACACACTCTCCTACACACACACTCTCACATTCTATCACTAAAACCCTAGACACCAAACATCACATTTCTTCTCCTTCTTCTCGGATCAAACCGGAGACCACAAGGACCCTCGGATCAACTCGCACACACCCCTTTCGAAAGCTTCATTCTTCACCACTACCTCTCTAACCGGTTAGTGATTCATGTTAGATGTTGTGTTTCGGTTTGATGATGATGTATGATGAAGATTATGTGATAATATGTTTACTTGTTAAGCTTTATGCACGATGAATACACCCTTCTTGAGTAATCGGTTCATAAGTGCTTCATGTTATGTGTTTATATTCGGTCGATGAGGATTATATGATAATGTATTGATTTTGTTAGGATGAATAATGTATGCTTGACTATGAATGAGTGTAATCGGTTCTTTATAGGCTCAAATCCGAATGGTTTGGTTATGTTTAGGAGGTTTGTGTTCAATGAAATCGGATTAACACATGTTGATGATAAATCCTATATAAGTATGCTATTGTATTGATCGAACATGGTAGATGTATGAGCCGATGATGTTACTAACTTGAGTTCATGCCATAATAGATTTTCTTGATGAAGCATGTTGATTATAATATGATGAACTACTTGAATATTTGAAGAACATGATGAATATGATATGAATGTGGCTTGAATATTTGAAAACTTGTTGTTTGATCCATTTTTGGTTAGTAGTAGACAAGGAAACATGTTTGTGAAATATCATTGGTTAGTACATTATCTCATGAACATGAAATTCTATTGGTTTAGTACATGTACCAGCGATCAGCAGATGTGTCTGTCGAGACCCACCCTTGGTCTCGACTCGAGACCACCACATGACAACTCGAGATCCCCGGTTGCGACACAGGTTGCGAGTCGAGAACCTATAGTCTCGACTCGAGACCACGCATTTTCAGCACACAAAACATCATGACTCGAGAACATGGTTGCGGGTCCAGTTGCGACTCGAGACCAATACATGCATGACCCGAGACCCCCACGTTTGCGACTCGAGAACTCATAGGCTTTAACCGAGATCGCATAGTCTCGACTCGAGACCGCACAGTCTCGACTCGAGACCATGTACGCACACTCGCTGGATTGGACTTGCATAGTTACGGGCCTAAGTTAGCGGGCCGGACATATGGGCTTTCTGTGTATTACAAATTGTGTATGTCGTACACTGTTTTGGACCTGCATGCTATTACGAGCCCAACTGTTTGGGCCGCACACTTAGACCTCGGTTATTACATAAATGTTACTGTGGAACTTGTTGCGAATTGTTGATGGACTGCCATGCTAGACATGTATGCCATGATCATTATTTGTGTACAATACGTGTAGAACATACGTGCACTACTTGGATATGAACCTGACGTGAATGATATCTATGTTAGGACGTAGTTGACCACTTACAACTTGATTGACTTTTCTGTGTATCTGCCGAGCAAACCAAGGTGAGTTCACACCCTCTACAAAGCATGGGATTCCCTGGGTTGGGAATGGGGTTAAGGAATGTGGATTCCTCGTCCTCCTTGGGTAGGACAGTATTGGCTCAGGAATGTAATTCCTCGTCCTCATGGACAGATAACTCGTACTAGACCAAAACTCTATCACGAAGTCCCTCCTTTTTATATCGACTTAATCGCCGGGCCAATGGCGAGCGGGTCATTAGTTAGATAGCGCTATTTAGGTCTGACAAGCCTCACACCGTGCCGCAGAGGACGGGCGTGAACTAATGGATCTGGCGCACGTCAATGATGATAGACATTGACAGTTTCAGGGCACATAAACAAGACTACAGTCAGCAGTCGATATAGTAACGAGTCTAGTGTATACATGGGGTAGCCCCCACGGCCGAAATGCCAGATAACTACATGGGGTAGCCCCCACGGCGGTATTGCCAGAATAAATGGGTAAACAAATCACGTTTTCAACTATGGGGTAGCCCCCACGGCAGGATACCAGATAAAGGAAACTGTTTTCAAAACAACTTAAAACGAACACCCAACCGTGAACTCACTCAACTTGTTGTTGACTCGTTACTACATGCTTTGCAGGTCAATAGGTGCTTAGCTGGAGCTTGCATGGAAGAGAGTCGTTGTGGGACATGGACAGCTGTGTGCCATGTTAAACCTTGAAACTATTAAACTTATGTTATGGTTTTAAACATTATGCTTCCGCTTGCAACTTAACTATGTTTTGTTTGGACACCAATTGTATTGGTTAAACATTTATATCTTTTAACTTGCATGTTCAATATGATTGGTGGCAGGATCCTGGTCAGTCACGCCTCCAAGCGGTGGTAATCCGCAGGTGGATTTTGGGGGGTGTGACAACAATGGGTCCTTTCAAACACCCCTTCAATATCACCCAACCATCTTTGGCAAATTATTGGGTCAACCTCCCCGTTGTAGATTGGCGGTTTACACGCCATGAATTCTTTGTATGAACACCCTTTACGTTCTCCCGATTTCTCTTTCATAAGGTTGACACTATCCTCCAACCTTTTGACTCGTTCCTCGACAAGTGACAACACCGTGTTTTGAATTTTGTCTATAAACCCGGATAGACTACCTTCAATTGCCTTCCCCACTTCTTTGGCAATTATCTCTTTCATTTGTTCGGTGCTTGTCGGCACCGGATCATTATTGTTTCCTTTCGACATCTTCAAACTGAAATGTTTACATTAAACGTTAAACATTTCATTTATAACATTATTTCATTTGTTTCGGTTTAGCCAAGTTCCCAACTTGCTTTAACCGTTCACATTTGGTGCACTTTCCGGGTTTGAGTGAATTAACACACTCTTCCCAAGCACATCAACTCACTTCTCAATTTACTTCTCATTTCTTACATAAGATATAATCTATTAAAATAATAAATTAATTCTTACCAGACGATCAATCAAGCTTGAACCAAACACTTTGTTGACAACCTTAAGCTCTGATTACCAACTTGTAACACCCATCCATTTAATTCATTTATTTAATCGTACGACATGTAAAATTTATAAACAAAACATTTAACTAACAAAACTTAGTTGGTAGACTAAGTTATGCTTTATCATAATGTTTAACATAGTTAAATAACCAATTTCAAACATAAGTCGCTCATTAGTGATTACAAAACTACAAAGTTTAGCTAGAGTTAATTAGTGCGGAAGCATCCAAAAGTTTTGTGTTCGGTTCTTGAAGCATCAACTTGATCGTCGTCCACGTACTTGAAATACCTAGAAACTGGAAAGTTTGGCAATCATTAGTATTAGAATTCTTGAATTAATTCAATAATCATACTATAATCAAATACGGAATTTGAGTATCTGAAAGATGCAAAATTTAGCAATTTTGACAGGGTTCTACCGTAACTTACGGTAGAACCGTAAGTTACGGTAGAACCGTAAGTTACGGTAGAACCGTAAGTTACGGTAGCTCCTGGAAGCAGATTGTTCCACCGTAAATCAGGAAGATTCCACCGTAGCCTTTTGGCCTCTACCGTAAATTACGGTACTACCGTAACTTACGGTGGTCTCTGAAAGGCTATGGTTTGACTGATTTGTTTGTTTTGCCCAAACCAAATTTTCGGATTTCTCATTCTAACAGCCAACACGTTAAATTCTCGTATTCTATTCTGTCTTTTATCAACAATAACAAAAGACCAATTAACTATATTACGAAGTATTTTCCACGCATTAATCGATTATTCGACCCGTTTGGTTCATCTTACGGAATCCTCCATTATGATGACTACCAACAAGTTCTAACCAATTCTTGTCTTATTATTCAGTATAGCGAATATCATCGCCTTAGATCAACACAACTTTTGTTCTACGATTCAACTACACATATGCTAGTTATCAAAATTTACCCAATGTAACGAATCAAGTTACATACCTTTAGTGCACGCCCTTCAAACGCAAGTCGCCACCGGCTTGTCCGCTTGGAGCTCCGGTATCCTTTCCTATAGAGTTCAACCAAGACATGTTTAGAACTCTTTTCAATTCATAGTTCGCATATTTTGCCGAAACATCAAAATCATGCGGTTTAACTCAAATTTTTAGATTTAAGCCTTCTTTGAGGCATTTATGCGAACACTTTAAGGGCAGAAATTTACACTATATATTATCAAGTTCATAACTTGTCACATAGCCCTATTTCTTCATAAATCAACTACCTTACATGAACTTTAACCTCTAAAATCCTGAAATCACTTCACATATGTCAATTATTACTAGAACAACCACTATCATCCTAGTGTTTATCATTTTCTCACAAAACCCATGAATCACCTTCAATGTGTTCATGAAATTTTCAGAATTTAGGCATGATTTCACATATTGTTGTCTAGGTTTCACTCCTAGACACTATATCATTCCTATTCTACCCAAGTAACAAACATGCATCATCAAACTTCAGATTTCCCAAATTCATGAGAATTTCAAGTAGAGAATTCTCATCAAATTTTACATACCTTATAACCCTCTTGCGATGAGGATCACAAATCTCAGCTCGGATTTTGTTTTGGATTAGATTTGCACCTTCAATTTATCAGATTAGTGAATGTTAGGGTTTTGAGAAGCTTGGTCGCCCCCTTGCTTCTGGTCGATCCCCCGTACTAAATTTTGGGTTTGTGTTTTAATAAAAATGTTTTTATTAAAACTATTTTCAAGTTTAACACTTTTGGTCCCTCTAGTTTCTTTTATTTTGTTTCTATGTCTTGAACTACTCATAAGAGATAAACTAACTAGGTTAGTGTCATTACTAATTAGATTATTTTACTAATTTATTTGCAACTTAATTGCAAATTTAAGAGTTTATATTTTCGGGATGTTACAGGTATCCTTTTCAAAACTTCTTGTTTAATCATACACATGTGATTTAATTATTATTTTGCCCATTTAACCTGTTATGGGTTACACCATATGATCTTATTTCGATACTCTTTGTTTGTCACCAAATTATTTTCTATAACTTAAGTAGTGATCCTATTCTAGGAGGTGTAAGCTTTACTTAACTTGCTTCCGATCCTGCTTTCTCGTGCCTTTGACCCGCTTGACATATTCCTTTCCAAGCTCACACCTAGCTTGTCAAGAGTCAAACTATCACATAATATCGACAAGATAGTTAGATTAGTCAGCTTACATCATTACCGTCATCTTATGGACTTTTATACCATATTTCTCATTTGATTCTATCATCGGTTAGTTTGGCTTTTAGAAAGTTAAACTGCCAACTAACATATATAAATGCACTAATAAGTTCAATAAAACTCATTTAAGCTTTTTATCTATCACTTGGTAGGCATCATTCTTAGGCCATAATATTCGCTAATTTACCAACCAAAATTATCATGTTTCTTTCAATCTCAATAAGTTCATACACTTAATAACATCAAGTCAACACAAACTTTCAATTATCACATGCTTATTCATCAACTATCATACAAGAATTTGGGGTTTCAACACAATGTAAAAACCCATTTCACCATAGACATGGACTTTCATCCAAACATCTAGTTTAGTCAAGTGTCTCATATTTTCTTATAAATATGATGATATGCACACTTTAACATTACTATAACATCAATTTCATCCTATCATCAAAACCCACTTCATGTCATGTATGAACACTTGACCTAGTCTCTAGATTTTTCAAATATTTCACCTATACTAGCAAGTATGGTGATCATAAATACAAATACATCATCAATTTCATCATACTTTCTAAAATATCTATATCAATATTATCACATTCAAGTTCCTTTTTCATACAGATCCATCAACATGTGAAATTACAACTTACCTTGGGTTTGTTAAGACTAGATGATTCAAATCCTTTAAACAAGCAAGAATTTTCTATCTCAATTGCACATTAAATCTTGAAATCTCCTTTGTTTGAGGTTTTTGGGAGGATTTCTCCCTATCTCTCTCTAAATATGACACACACACATACAATGTGTGTGTGTTTTATTTTTATCCCTTTTTATATTTTTAACATTCAAGGATGTGCAATTTTAGTCCCTCTCCATGTTTTGTTTTTGTATTTTGTTGTTTATAACCCAATTAATCTTCATTACTAAACAACTATGTTAACTAGGTTAATATTCGTAGTTATACACTTCAAGTTAATTGTTAAGTGAACATGGTAATTCAATTTACTAAGCTTGAGAATGTTACAACCCGACTTTGATTAAATCCAAATGACCCAAGCCCTTTTAAAACTTTATCTTCTAAAAACATTTATCCGCCTTTAATTTAACATTAGGTTTATTCATTAAATCCTAATGTTTATCGGGTTAACTTTTACCACTAATGTTATTTTACCCGCTCATCTGTGGTTAATTTGGTTTATTTACAAAATCCTTTTTTTGGGATGTTACACCCCCTTAACGAGGATTTGTCCCCAAAACCTTTCTTTCGTAGTTCTTTGGGTCAAACCCTAAAGAATTTAGTTTCAATTTTCAATTGAGCACCTATCATACTTTAATCATTCTATAATCTTACTAAGAATGTAGGGTAGTGTCTTTTGGACTCCTTGGTGGTGCCCGACCCCTTCCGATGTTCCCTTTTTACCCTTTTTCTTGGTCAAAATCTTTGTTCTTGAGGGGTTAACCTTTCGGTCAAGGATTTTCATAGGCTTTACCGCATGTGCCTTTCATGTGTAAGGCCTCATGGGTCATTACTTCCATCTTGTACTCCTTCTCTTTATCATCAACAAGAGCGAGTCACCCTCTAGCCACTCGATCATAGGAATCTGTAAACATATTTATTCCAAACTAATTTTTTACTAAGATAAGCACATTAATAAATTGTATGCGCAATTTGACCCTGACCGGTCTTACCGGTTAGACTCATCCGTCACCGGTCACTTTACACCCCAATTGTATTTGATACTTACACTGTATTTCTAATCGAAATCTACGAAATCATTAATTAGTTCTTCTAATATCTCTTATTGACTCAATGAATTCATATATTTTCATTTGAAAGATACACAAATTGATTTATCAAAACCCCTGATGTTTTGAAGAAATTTCAAATGTCATAACAAAACGTGCACACATACAAACACATATGGCGAAGCGTTCCTGTGTATGCGAAGGAGGGGGATCAAAGGAAAACTCAAATTTTGTTAATAACTTGAAAAACAAATGTAAATAACCCATCTTTTAAATCTTAAAAGCTAGAATTTACTAGAGGCCTTTAGTCTAGCGATACCATGTTTTGATACCGCTAATTAATCAACGGTTTTGGAAGATGTCAAAGTTGAGACACATGGGTGTGATAGGTGTCCAAATATGTTAACTTTTATACACATATGAAACCATGCACGCATACAAACCAATTTCACATAACAAAACCACTAAGCCTACGCAAGCCCATTTCAAATTGGTGTCTAACTAAATGGATTAGTAACACATCATTAAAAGACCATTCTTGATGGTTTTGACCATCGTAATACATATTATTAGGGCTGTAAATGAAGCGAATGTTTAGCGAACAGTTCGTGAATCATTCAGCGGGAAGTTCGCTCATGTTCATTTATTTAGTAAATGAACGAACACGAACAAGAAATTACGTTCGTTAAGCTAAAGGAACGAACATGAACAAAGGACGCATTCGTTCGTTTATATTCGAGAACGTTCAGTAATGTGTTCATTTATATTTATAATTGTTAGTTTATGCTCATTTGTGTTTTTTCACATAAAGGTTTTTATATGTTATATTTTATTTTATGGTAGTTTTTAAAATTTTTTGAAATCGTAGTTATACTATATGTCTCCGCCAAAATCCCTCATTTGACCATTATAATTTTAATTTGTGTTAAAGCTTGTGAAACTTCTTAATTTTTGTGTTAGTTATGTTTATGACAATTATACCAAGTATGTTCATATAATTATATTAAGTACCTATCTAATTTTGGTAAATTGTAATCTTTGTGATGAGAAATGTAGATTTAATTCTAAAATGAATATATGTTCGTTTGTATTTATTTGTGTACATGAACGTTCATTTGTGTTCATGTATGTTCGTGATTGATGTGCGTAGTGCGTGATATATTTTTATGTATATTTTAAGCCCCCTTTTAATACTTTAGTCAAGTTTTAAATTTATAAAACACGATATTCTACTAACACTAAACACACATATGGGCAAGTGCACCAATCGTGAGCGTAGTATAGCGTTGGTAAGATACCGAGGTCGTCCAAGGACACAAGAGCTTTTAATACCGGTTTATCCTCAACGTCTAATCAAATCAAAAATTTAGAAAAAAGGTTTTAAATATGAAAATAAAAACTAAAAATGCTGAAAATAAAAATAAAATAAAAACAGATAGACAAGATGAATCACTTGGATCCGACTCGCCTTTAGTGTAACCTTTGATGATTTCCGCACTTATGCACTTTTTAAGAGATTATCTTAGTTATAGTAGTAGGCCCCTCTTTTGAATGTGACATTACCCTCAACCCAGTAGTTTGAGTCAGCAAGGATACAATCCTAAAGGGTTGGAATATTGGAAGATAATTAATTAAGTTATTAATGCGTAATGTGGTAGGCCCCTCTTTTGAAGGTGACATTACCCTCAGCTAAGTGATTTGAGTCAGCAGGGATACAATCCCAAGTAGCCGGGTTAATGTATTAATAATAGTTTACATATGAGGGGATCAAGCCATTCGCACCCCCGCCATCCAATACCAGTGGGTATTGAAGGAGGTCCTAGTAAGCTTGACCCAGGTCATTGCAGGATCTATACACTGAACAAGGCAAGAACCTTACCAAACCATTCCCTTAACCCCCGACCAGGTAGCCAACATATCTCTATATAGACCGTAGAGATATGAATGATGAAAATCTTTTATTTTATATAGACAGTAAAATAATTACAAGACACCACGGACAAATGATAAGGAAGTTTCACCTTCAACATAAGAAACTAGTTATTAAAGTCATTAATACAAAACCAAATAAAAAGTGCGAAAAAATTAAAAATCAAAGGTATTACACTAAATGCTTGTCTTCGCCAAGTGATGTAAGAGACTTAGGCAAACATGGCCTTTGATTGTCAAGAACTCTTACTATCAATCTTGGATCCCGAGACTACTACACACACTCTAGATGGATGATGGATGATGGTGGTGGATGTGGGTGTGGTGATGGTGGTGGAGTGTGGGTGAAGTGGTAGAGAGGTGGTTTGCCAAGGGATGCTTTTGAAGTGAACCAAGCACCTCTATTTATAGCCTGCACAGAAGCCCAAACACGTTCCCGGTCTGCTGGGCATGGCCCGTGTCCATCCTTATTCTCTTTCTTCATTAGCTCCACACGCCCCCGTGTCCGCTGGGCACGGCCCTGTGTGTAGAAGCGTATCTGTACTATCAAGATTTGCTTGGATTCTGCGAATCTTAGCGTTGACCATGGCCGTGTTGAGCTGGGCATGCCCCCATGTCGCGAATAGAAGCTTCTAAAGCTTTGTCCTTTCTGCAGACAACTGGCCACGCCCCCGTGTCCGCTGGGCACGGGGCGTGTTCAGCCTTCTTTTGTTTTGTTTTTGCTTGGGAAGATGCTGTCGAGGGGCCAGGCATGCCACGTTTATTCCTTTCCTTGTATTTATGTTAGATTTTGCTGCATATTTGTTCCTTTTGTTCATTTACGCTCATTTGATCCTGAAAATACAAAAGGAAGACAAAAGCACAATTTTTTTCAACATTAGTACTAAAAATGGTTAGTTTTATGCCTCATTTGATGTAATTTATATGTTGCATTTTACACACATCAAATACCCCCACACTTGAATCTTTGCTTGTTCTCAAGCAAAACTCTTTATAATGTGGCTTACACTCCCAAATGGAATGGGTAGAAGAGAAGTTTTGGGCTTGTCTTGAGTGTCGGGAATCCAAGATCTTTATTAGGTTTTATTTTTATGTTATTTACAATCCTATTCGTTATGATTTATTTAAAACGTTTCATAAGAAAAATTACTTAATTGGGCATAACATGCCCTTTTAAAATTCCATTTATATACAAGTTCACATACCTCACGGGAGATCACTCAACACTCGGCCGAAAATGTATTTTTGTGAAACACTCGAGACCGGCATGGAACTTACTTCTACCATATGCTTGCCAAGCAATCAATCCTCCTCCTTTTTAACTAAAAACCTTCGTAAATATCAAGAGGACTTGGGGAAGGGTTAGGCTTGGGTTAAAGGTAGGTGGTTTTGGGTTAGTGGTTAGTAAAAGGGAGAAAAACGTAAAAAGCGTCAGTGGTCGTAAAACGTTTTGTTTTTGCGACTTTTTATTCAAACAAAGCATTTTCAAACAAAGTCTTTTTGAGGAACTTGTTTGTTTATTGCTAATTTTTTTTTGATAAGGAATGTCACATGAAAACCGAGCTTTTTACTAAAATAAAGGGTTAAAAAAATGGGTTTTGGTGGGTAAAGGGTGTTTGTTTTGTGGGTTTAGAAACGAAAAGGTTTAGGCTCAAAGGGGTTAACTAGGGGGATTTTTGGGTAGGTTAAAAGAAAAATAAAAATAATGGTGTTAAAAGGAAAAGGGTTAGTCCTAATGCCTCCATCATTTACTTACTTGGGTTTAGGTTGGTAAGGACCGGGAATGTATCGTCATGGCAAGTTCTAGAGTCGTAAGAAACCAAGCAGCTATTCACACAAGAAACGAAAAATGAGCATTTAGTTTAAAGATGTATATTTGTATGCTCAATAAAGACTCAAAACTCGATCACTTTTTGTGGGAATGGGTTTATAATGTGATCAAGTATATATAATCAAATTTTAACTAGGTTTGTCATGCCGTTTCATAATTTCCTTATGTTGGTTCTTTTTATCACGACGCTATCGGTTGTAAATTTGTAAAAATATAACCTTTTTAGAACTTGTTATTCCCAAATTAAACCAATACAAGTAAAAAAAAATGAAAAGTTTTTGAAAAAAATTTGGGGTGATTAGTGGTTCCAATAGAGTTTTATGTAAGGCTTGTTGTTAGGACTTGCAAAATTCAAGGTTTTAGCATTCCCCCCACACTTAAATTACACATTGTCCTCAATGTGTCCCAAAAATAAGTTTTTAGGTTGATTGAATGTGTAAAAAGGTGTTTAAAACAAAAATTTAAGTTACTGGGCGTCTGGACACGGGCCCGTGTTGGTCCGGGCACGGCCCCATGGTCAGATTGCCAATTGTTGGGATTGAACCCTACAAAGGAACAATTGATTAAAACCAAAACTGGATCAGATCAATGGATCCTGAATAAGCAGTTGTTTGCATCAGTCTTTCCCCTTGAATGTGGCCTAACATCTGATGCCCTCTAAGTACTGCCTTCTACAACAACTGCTGACCTACATCAACTACTGTTCATTCAAAGACTATTGAAGACGAAACACTGACGAGTCAATCTGCTGCTATAGTTCAAGTACTGCTGAAGACACAAAGCACTGCTGGGGCTAAAGCAGTGGAATGAAGAAGCAGCAGTTAGACTAGTATTTGTACTTATTTATTGTAATCAGTTGTTAGATAGCAGTGTTTGTATTAGTCAGTGGTTAGAGGTTGTTAGGAGGTTAGATGTCACTTTCATGGTGACGTCAGCAAAGATGCCACAGTGGTTTGTTCTGTACTATAAATAGAATAGTACTCTGTACTGTTCTATTAGCTCTCTTTTTCACCAAGTCATTCTGTACGAACAAATCACTGTGAGCTTAGGCTGAGGGGGAGACTTTGTGCATGCATGCAATAGTTTTGTTTATTGTAATCAAATACAATCATTCGATTCCATGATAAAAATGTTTGCTTAAAATTGTTCTCTCTTTGATTGTGTTGAAAGTTTATTCATATATTTCCGCTGCTATTGTTTCTGATCGATAATTCATTTTAGTTAAACAAAACACAATCATATCATACTCAGATCCTAACAATTGGTATCCGAGCTTGGACAGTCAAACTTGATCTAACAATCATTTTGACGTAAAAGTTCAGCTCAAAATCGTTGATACTTTTAATTGTTCGTTTTGTTGAAAAACAGAGTAAGGTTTAATCACGAGCAAAGTTGATTAATCAGTGCCTGTAAAACAACCAGAACGACGTCACAATCACAGGATATCAATAATAACATTGGTTCTCTCTTCAAACCACCTATGTTGAAGAGAAATGAATACAACATCTGGGAGCGAAGGATGAGTCACATCTTATCTCAACAGAATACCAGATGTTGGAAGTCGGTTATCTTTGGACCACATGTTCCAATAGTGCCAAGTGCTAAGGATCTAAAGGTTTTTGTTCCTAAGAAAATTGAGAACTATACTGACCAAGATTTTTAGAAAATTGAACTGGATGCCAAGGCATTTAGCATCGTTGCATCTGCACTACCGAATGAGATTTATGCTGGACTGTTACATTGTAACAGTGCCAAGGAATTGTGGGATGCACTTAAGGAACAGTTTGGGGGAACTGAAGAAGTAATTGAAAATAACAGGGAAATTCTGAACCAACAGTATGAAACCTTTTGTCACATTAAGGGTGAAACATTAACACAACATTTTGAGCGATTTAGTTGTCTCATAAGTGAACTTAAGCTTGTTAAAACTGAATTTCCTAAATCAACTGTAAACAGCAGGTTTTTAAGGTCACTTCCTAAAAAATGGGACACAATTGCTTTTGTAACCAGAAACTCTGTTGAGTTCAAAGATCTGACCCTAACCCAATTTCATGGTAGACTCCTGACCTATGAAAGGGAGTTAAACCAGAAAAAGAAGTTACAAGAGTCTGGAAAAGTTGTAAATGATTATTCATTTGGCATCACAGCTCTTTTGGGTCAGGAAGAATATGGTAGTAGTAAGGATCAGAGTTATGATCACTATATTGACATAACTGCTGGTGGAGCCTTTAATAACTCTGACTCTTACTCAAACAACTATGCTTTCACAGCTAATAGTGAAAACCAGAATTCTGACAATCTGTGCTTTGAACTCAATGATCTGCAGCATTTTGATCCAACTGACTTAGAAGAAATGGACATTTTGCATCAACTTGCACTACTGAGTGTTAGAACCAGCAAGTTTTACAAAAGGACAGGGAAAAAATTTCCAGGGTTACATGGGAACTTAAAAGTAGGGCTGGATAAGTCAAAGATTAAATGCTATAAGTGTAATAGTGTGACACCCACGACGAAACCAGGTACACCCTAAACGGTCCAAAACTGTAAAGCACACTTAACACTTTAATTGCGCGAAAACCCTAAAAACATGTGTGACTTATATGCTTGATTAAACGATATCTGTTATGTCTCGGAGGAATCCGAGAACACGTTATGAATGACATGACACTAATAAGGGCCAACAGTGCAAAGTTGGTGTCCTTAGCCTTGAAACACGTGTTAAACGGGAGTGTTCCGTTTAACAGCGTTTTAAACCTTTGACACTGATTATTAGGTTATCGGTAGCATTATTTAAGAATTCGAGTTCCAGGAACAACTTAGTTTTGTGCCTTAGACTGTGACATAAGGTTTGAAGCCAATCAGAGATCGGGCACGCAAAACGAAGCAACTTCCCAGTTAGGGAAACGCTTTCATTCAGGAATAACATAAGTCAATCAAACGTGCAAGGAACGATCGATCAAGCATAAAAACACTTAAACCACTCTAATACGAGTCTTTTATGATTAAAACGTAACTGGGTTCGGATTTCAAGACGGTTATGCATGATTTTTAAAACCGAGTCTTTTGACACTAATTACGCGCGAAACGGAGTCCGTCACGCAAATCGAGAGCACGCCCGGGACCCGTACACGAACCTAAACACTCAACGGAAGATAAACATAATCTTTTATCGCGTTAAACGAAGCATGAGGTGGCCCTAGGGGGGCCCACCCCAAACCGCCCACCCCCCATATTTATATATATGTTTTTTTTTTTCATTTTTCTTTTACATTTCACTCAAAAATCCTCAAGAATTCTACTTCTTCTTCCAAAAACCCAGCTGATCTTGTCCTAAACACCATCAAATCCAAGGTATTAGCCTTGTTTCTTATAGTTTTAACCATCATTTCTTGATTATACATGATTTACAACCTAAAAACCCTTTTTAATCCATGAATTTTGAAGGTTTAAACAAGTTTAGGGGCTGAATAAGAACACCATGGGAGTTCCATGGTGTTATATGGCAGCCATGGTTACAAATCTTTGGGGTTTGATACCCTAATCAACACCTATTCGACAAAAATCGCATAACAATTCGATTAACCGAAAGACAATGAATCAAAGTTGATTGATCTAAGTTCTAGCATATTTGGATTGTACTTTATGTGTAGGTGCTAATTATAGCCCACACATACGTCTGGACTCATAAGGAACGCTCGGAATCGCTAGGTATATGACCCGAAACTTGAATCTAGACTAGGCAGAATTTTATTTTAGCTATAAATTGGTCCGTGATACATGGATTGAGCTGAAATTTGGTGTGGTGATGAAGGGTAGTGTCAGGAAGGTTCAACTTGAATTTTTGAATTTTTGGAATTTTCTACGATTTGTGGTAAAATTTTGACTGTTTTACAAAAAGAATTCTGGAAAAAATACCAAACGGATTCAATAAATCACCAAATTTTACAGAGACACTAAGGAACATATGGGTAATGTTATGGGAAAATTTGGAGTCCATTGGCTGAGTTTTTATTTGGGTTAAAAATCCGCGTTTTTACAAATTTTCGGTAGCCGGAAACGCACCGAAACAAAATCGGAAAAATCTTAAAATTTTTTGAGATGTTTTTGGAAACATAAGGGATGTCCAGGAAATTTTTGGGAATTTTTGGATCAATCATGGTAATTATGTGGTTAAATATGGTTTTATAAATAATTTATTTAGACAAGTAAAATGCCAAAATAAATTCCTAGAAAATTTTCCCGTATTCTACAGAATTTTACTGAGTTATATAAAATTTTTCAGAATTGTATTCAAATTATAGATAAAATGGGAATTTTTGGGATAAAAAATGGGTTATTTTAAATTAATTTCGGCAGTTTACCGTGTAACGAACCTGCCAGAACTGGGAACTGACCCAACCCGACATATACTATAATTGAAACACGGGGAGTATTCCGGGAGATTCCACGGCGGATTGGACACTCGGGGTGTGTCGAATACCAGTTCGGGAAATCCCCGACGGTGGAAACGGAAACTCAAAATTGGGCAACCTAGACTCCCCAAACACCCAAACCCCCTTAATGAAAAGTTAATCATTCTTAAATAACAACGTGTTGGCACTATTGGTATTCCCGTACCATTATCCGAACATTTTAAATTACTGACATTGGCTGGCACGCGAACCGGTGCCCGGGAGCCAAACTGAAAACTAATACTACCCTGACCTCCATCACCATACTAGTATCATATAGGCTCAATCTGGAGTGAAAACTACTGTCAGAATCCAAGTTATACCTGTTACCGACTTAGATACTGACGTGAGCCCATATTTGCATACGTGATTCTAGAAGTTGACTCTGTTGCTTGTTTACATCCTGTGTGAAACTACGACTTACACTGTGAGTTCCCTTCCACTACTTTTAACTGTTTTCTTGTTTTCTGGGGTGAATTGCATGTTACAAACTGTGTTAATTGCTCAAACTGTATGATGTGAATTATCTAACACACGATATTAGCCCCGATAAAAGTGATTAAAGTAAACCGTGGGCAGTGGATAGTACTATTGGTCTGACAAACCCAGTTTCCACCTGACATGTGCGGCCGGCAGCCAAGAAACTGCACGCGTCCTACCCAGGTTATGTTGTTAGACATGACTACCCGAGAGCATTGAACTTTCTGAGATGCAGGTGGTGCGAGTATGTGTCTGTGTGACACGATACGATTAAAACAGTCTAGGTCTCACTTGTGACACTCGTGTAATTCCATCTATGAACCGTGATATGTGAAATTAAACATGTTGATACATTTTGAAACGAAACAACCAAACCAGTGGAACTCACCAGCAGCGTTTAGCTGACCTTTTTAAAACTAACATGCATTTCAGGGAAAATGAAACAGGAGTGAGCATGTGCGTATGGGAGGATCTAGTAGGCGGACGTAGCATAATAAAAGCTATAATGGCTTGTAGTACTGCTTTTAATATATGGGTTGTAATGTGATAGTTCAAAGACGTTATAACCGATGCTCCTGTTTTATGTAATGTAATGTTTTTAAATTATGAGGAGTGCCATGTGTCTGCCGCACCCCGCGATTGTCTTCCGCTGCAAGTCGGGGTGTGACAGAAGATGGTATCAGAGCCATTGGTTATAGCGAATTAGGTATCCCTAAGAGAACCTAGACTATAATCCTGAGTTAACTCCTCACCCTGAGAACCTCTAGAACCGGAGTGGCGTGGCTACTACCGGGGTGGTCTTGTTAGGCAAATAAATTATTGTGGTTCGGAACACAATAATTTATCTGCTGGTACTTGGGCATTCCGGAAACGTCACGGAGAGAAGAGAGAACTGAGATGCCATGCTAACTTAACAGTGGTGGAAAAATTTTCAAAACTAAAATTAAAGTTGTGTGCAATACGTGCTTATGTGTACCTCTGTGGATTGTTTATTTTCGGTTATGTCAGTTGATAGAAGAGGTGTTAGATGTTGTTTTCCTTTATAGGTACTATGTCGAGTCATTCGAGTCGCCAGACGACTTCTCATATGGAGACTGATCCTGAGGAGGATCCACAGATGCCTCTGTTGCCCCAGGGCTACTCGCCGGATGAGTCCGGGTACTGTTGTGCTGTTTATCCCCCTAGACCCCCTACTAGGCGCGTGGGGGAGGCCTCGAGCGCCTACCGTTCACCATCTCACCACCTGACTAGCTCCTCGATTTGTGAAATGGATCGAGAAGTCGGAATCGGTCCTTAACATAAGTAATTGTCCGGGTGACTGGGCGGTAAAGTATACAACTTGTACTTTTACCGACCACGCTTTAAACTGGTGGAATGCTATTGTGCAATCTCGCGGGCAGGAGGCGATTAATGCTATGACTTGGGATGATTTAAAGATACTAATGAGAGAAAGGTTCTGCCCAGCTCATGAAATTCAGAAGCTAGAACACGAATTTTGGAACCTACAAATGCAAGGTGCGGACCATGCAGGTTACACTAACCGTTTCAATGAACTGGCACGCATACTTCCAGATATGGTTCGACCGGAGTACAAGAGGATCGAGAGGTATATCTGGGGACTGGCCCCAGAAGTGAGAAGCATCATTAATTCGGTGGAGCACCTGACCATGCACGGAGTGGTAGCTAGGTCGGGCACGGTTACGTACGACATGGTTAGACGCAAGATTTTGACAATGCCGGAAGAGCCGGCAAGAAATAAGCGAGAGGCCCCGGAAAGTAGTCGAGAGGGGGTAGCTATACCGAAGAGGGGGAGAGCCATTAGTCAAAGCTACGCCATGACTACACCAACGGGAAACTCTGGTGGCTATAAAGGAACAACCCCAAAATGCAACAAGTGCACTTGGAACCACTATGGTGCATGTCGAGCAGGGATCTGCTCGAGGTGCCATAAAAGTGGACATCATACCTGAAACTGTAAGACACCATTGGAACCCAGCCGTTTCCAAACCCCAAGGCCTCAACCTCTGCAACAGCGACCCCAACAATCGGCGCAACAGATTACCTACCCCCGTGCGTGATATGGATGTGGCAGCACGGACCACTTCCAAAGAAACTGCCCAAATCTTGCTCAACAGTCAGCAGGAAAGAATACGCAGGGCCATGCTTCTACCTCAAATGCAGCTCGAGGTATCTGTCAGTATAAGCCCGATGTTCACCATTATCCTGTTTCAGATCATCAAATTCCCTTTCTAACGTCCTCTGTTCGTGACGAGGATAGAATTCCCTCATCATAAGAGCCCTAAGCTCCTCCCAGGTTTGTGCTAGAGCAACATCAGCACCACGATCTCTCATTACCCCATTCCACCAAGTAAGGGCCCTCTTTTGGAACACGCTAGAAGCAAACTCAACCTTACGATTATCAGGACATTGAACATGACGGAAAGTACTCTCAATACTCTCAAACCACTGTAGGAGCCCAGTTGCTCCTTCAGAACCACTGAACTTGAGCGGTTTAGCCGAATTGAAACTTTTAAAGTTGCACGGAGCAGGTGAATTGACATTGTTGGCTTGGTTAATTTGAGCGATGAGATTCGGGAGTGCAGCAGGCATTTTCTGCGCAATGATAGCCGCCAGTTCGACATTAGGTAGCTGATTATCACGTTGAGGAGGTATTCTAAAAGAGGAAAAATGAGAGAAACGAGTGAGATGATAAGATAAAAAAAATGAGATGTTACAAATATCGACAAAAAGCAAGGATGGTGGTCATTCGTTCGTTACCACAAAGCAAACAAATGACACACAGTGACTAATCAAAGTAAATGGGTTATAATAATGTATCGCGAAGACATACTTTAGCCTATAAGTGGACACTCACCCCAAGAGTTCCCAGGTAGGAGTGACTGGTCCGATTATGTGGATTTGTATGAACACTCTAGCCTAGACAGAAAACTCGAGATACAGGCATCCACCCTTCCAGATTGCACGTGTTCACATTATTTAGACCCAAACTTTGACGAGATTTTGAAAACTTAGAGGGTTCAAAACCTTATAACAAATCATCTAAGAATAGATGATTGATTTTCAAAAATCGTTTTGGAAAATTGTGTTCTTGTTTTGGTTGTCACCTATAGATAGGTGACGGTATTGTTTTAAAAATCTAAACGCAAGAAACTCGCGTTAGGTTCCTAGAAAAGTTATAGTCTAGGTCAAAGCATTACTAATAACCTAATTCCCTATAACCATTGGCTCTGATACCAACTCTTCTGTCACACCCCGACTGCGTAAAACAACAAACCGCGGCGGAAACATCGGGGAGTGGAGCAACAGAATTATTGTTTCACAACCAAGGTATTTAAAGTTTCGTTTTAATTTAATAATATTGATTACATTGTCTTAAAAACATGGAAACATAACATAAATTAAACTAGTCTTGCATCTTTTATTGTCACTAAGGCCCGAGTCCGCCTAAGTGTATCACGATCAACCCTATGTATCAGCTCCTGAAAACACATGTGAAAATAGGTACGTCAGCATAAAAATGCCTGTGAGAAACATAGGTTTTATTGTTGAAGGATTCATGACTCGTAGTTGAAAGAATTGTTTAACAAAAAGTTAGTCATGAATCTTAGGAAAATGTTTTCTTTTATAAATCATACGAAAAGTGATAAGAAAATCAGATGATATATAAAAGAATACTGCTTGGTTAAATAAATAACCAAATAACAATGAATTTGTATAAGTTATGTCATTTGTAAAACAATATCTTGTGAAAATATGTCGTTTGAATACAATAGATCATGTCTTTGTTGAAATGATTTAAATAATGCTACGATATGTAATATGTGACAACTCGTATTTCAGAACTTTCTTTATACTTTGATGTAACCAGTGTGGACGTTATGTGATTATGTGACTATGTGGTTTTAATGGAATGTATGTCTTATCTTTTATGTGGATTGTGTATTGTACGTATACGTAATGTGATTGCACAACATGAACCCAACCGCAAAACTTCAACCCGATTACACAAGCCCTTTTGGGACACAATCTTTGCACTCGAACCACAAGGGAAACCCGTAATGGGTTCGGCCCATTCCATTTGTTGCGCATAACCTCATGAGGAGGGGGTATACTCCTCATTATTTGCAAAACAAAACACACACCAAACCCTAGTTCTCTCCTCCCTCTCTCTCAAAGCCGACGGCATCACATCCCTCTTCCTTGAAGCTTTCTTGATTCGGATCATCCTTGTTCTACCTTCTAACCTGTTAGTGTTTCATGATTATTGTTTTGTTAGATGAGATTGTGATTTACATGTTTCCACACAATGATTTAGGGATGATATATGATTGATTATGATATAAATTGTTAAGGTTGTTCGTGTAGATCGATTCACTTGTGTAGTATGTTTAGATTAATATAGAGTTGATAATCATGTGATGTTGAAGATGATCTGGAACCGACTGTATGATAATCGGCTGTGATATGTTCATATTCAGATGATTTGTGGGGATTGTTATGTTAGGATACATGCTAGTGATCAAGAACATGAGCCGTGTTAATATGTTTAAGTGTTATGATTGCTGTTTATGTTTTGTACATGATTAGGGTTTATAAGAATGTGATGTTGAAACTCTAATTTGATCGATTTTGTTATGATTGGAAACTGTTAATTGGATCATGCGAATTAATTGGAATTAGTAACTGACTTGCATGATTTAAGGAGATGTATATCGAGTCGCACAAGTCTGTCGGTCGCACAAGATCAGATCGCACAAGATCTGATCTGATCGCACAAGCCCCGGTCGCACAAGTGCAGTCGCACAAGATGAGTACAACCAATAAAGAACAGTGTACCGTTTAGTTATGCATAATCGCATAAGGCGATGTGAATCGCACAAGACGGTGCTGATTGCACAAGCCTTGGGCCACACACATCTGTTGAACTTTATTATGATTTTGGGCCTTAAATCCCAAAACTCAGTCGCACAAGTTTTATAGAATCGTACAAGACCATATGAATCGCACAAGATAAATGGACCGCACAAGTTGACTTTCTGTTTGTTGTTGGGCCGTGTGAATGTTGGGTTGCTTATGTGATTGGGCCGGGTTTTGTTTCAGTCGCACAACCCATTGTGAGTCGCACAAGTTGTGCTGGACGCACAACAGGTTGGGCCAAATACTATTGGGCTTCAATTAGTGAATAACACAAGGCTGTTGGGCCATTGAACTTGTGCGAGCCCAATCAATTGAGTCGCATAAGTTTGGTTAGGATGTATATTGACTGTTAACGTGTTGAACGTGATCTTATGTGTTTGCCATGATCATTACGTGTTGTAACCTCTCAGTTTATGTGTAAACCTATGTGCACTACTTGAACCTAGACCTGACTTGTATGGTAACCATGTTAGGACGTGGTTGACCACTAGCAGCTCGATTGACCTTTCTGTGTATCTGCCGAGCTAACTTAAAGTGAGTTCACACTTTCTACAAGGCATGGGATTCCCGGTGGTTTGGGAATGGGTAATTGATTGGAAAGGAAACCTACGTATTCTGCGTATTCTCCTTGGGTAGAATACGTACCTCCACCCTTTTAATTGAAGGGTGACAACATTGGAACCTGCGTGACAAGCCTCACACCGTGCCGTAGAGGACGAGAGTGGACTAATGGATCTGGGCACGTCAATGATGATAGACATTGACGCAGGGCACATAAACATGACTCCAGTCAGTTGTCGATATGGTAACGAGTCTAGTAGTATAAACATGGGGGTAGCCCCCACGGCTGGATAGCCAGAGTAAATGGGATTAACCAACTTACGTTTTCAAACATGGGGTAGCCCCTACGGCAAGTGAGCCAGTTAATGAGAAACTATGGCTTTTGGAACAACTTAAAATGAACACCCAACTGTGAACCCGCTCAACTTTGTTGTTGACTCGTTACTACATGCTTTACAGGTCATTAGGTACTTAGCTGGAGCTTGCATGGGGAAGAGTCGTTGTGGGACATGGACTGTTGAGTTCCATGTTAAACATTTGAACTTTAAAACTTATGTTTTGGTTTTACATTTTATGCTTCCGCAGATAACTTGAACTTGGTTAAATTGTTTTGGACACCAATTATATTGTGGTTGGTTTTATCTTTATTGTTATACATTGTTCAATATGATTGGTGGCTTGATCCTGGTCATGTCACGCCTCCTGCGGTGATATTCCGCTTGTGGATTTTGGGGGTGTGACAGATTGGTATCAGAGCCATTGGTTATAGTGAACTTGGTTTCAAAAAGGGAAAAGCTTTTTGACAAAACCAGACTATAACCTGTACAGTGCTCAAAGACCCACAACGACACTTCGCTCCACGTGCAAGACTCAACACTATAGGTGATATGGTTTATTTTGTATTGCCTGCCTATTAGTTAAAGTAGTGCATTTGATCATGGTATGCTTAGTTAGTGTAACAATTGCTGCTTGAAACCTTGCTTGCTTGCTCTCTTCTGTCATCCCATGCTTGCGCATTTTCGCGACACCTTTCTTACTTGTGTTTCCTTCGATGTGAAGATCATGAGTGGACGTCTGAACTTGACTCAAGCCCAGCTGACGGCTCTAATTAACGAACGAGTTGCTGAGGCACTCGCAGCAGCTCCAGCAGGAGGTGTAACCTGCCATTTCAACCTATCCTAGGATGTTTAGATCCTACTCTCGCGAACCAACTCCCGTGCTTAACCTTGTCTTTTCTTTCTCGCGCGACAGGTCAACATGCTCAGCCTCCTGTGTGTACGTTCAAGACCTTTATGGACTGTCGACCTAGTACCTTCAGTGGTACAGAAGGAGCTGTAGGTCTCCTCCATTGGTTCGAGAAGCTCGAGTCTGTCTTCGAAATGTGTGAATGCCCTGTTGCTAGTAGGGTGAAGTTTGCTACGGGAACTCTTGAAGGTGTTGCGCTCACCTGGTGGAACGCTCAGGTTCAAATGCTGGGGTTGGCAGCTGCTAATGCCACCCCATGGAATGACTTCAAAGATCTGATCAAAGAGGAGTATTGTCATCGTGATGACATTCATAAGCTAGAAGTGGAGTTCTACAATCTAAAGATGACGGGGTCTGAGATCGAGGCGTATACTAAGAGGTCTAACGAACTAGCTTCTTTGTGTCCTACTATGGTGGACCCTCCCTGCAAACGTATCGAGCTTTATATCAAGGGTTTAGTGCCAGAGATTCAGAGCATGGTGACATCAGCTAACCTTCTCATGATTCAGCTGGTCATTCGACTATCCCACCGTCTCACTGATCAGGCAGTTGAGCAGAACAGCCTGCCTAAGCGAATTAGTGCTATCACTACATCTGATGCTCCAAGCGACAACCAGCGCAAGTGGGATGGAAATTCAAACAAGGGTTCAGCTTCTGTTCAGTCTCAGTCTCAGCAGAGAAGGACTGATGACTACAAGAAACCTGGTCAACAAGGAGGGTACAAGGGAAATCAACTCAAGTGCAACCGTTGTAACTTGTACCACAGCGGGCCATGTACCAGGAGCAACTGTCATCGGTGCAACAAGCCAGGTCACGCAGCAAAGGATTGCAGGAGTTTGCGTCCCGCGAATCAGAATCGTCAGCAACAAGCTCCATAGAATCAACATCAGCAGCATCAGCAACAGCAAGGCAACAACAAAGGGTGTTTTCAGTGTGGTGCTGAAGGCCACTTCAAAAGAGACTGCCTTCAGCTAAACCAGAATCAGAACAACAACAACAACAACAGCCAGGGGAATGGTAACAACGGGGGTAACAATGATGGCAATGGTGCCAGGGGACGTGCTTTCGTGATTGGTCAAGGTGATGCGAGGAACGATCCCAACGTTGTGACGGGTAAGTTCCTACTGGAGGACTTCTATGTTTCTGTTTTATTCGATTTGGGTGTCGATACTAGTTATGTGTCCTTAAAAGTTAGTCAGATGCTTAAGCGTGCCCCAATTCCTTTAAACACCAAGCATGTTGTAGAACTAGCAAACGGTAAAAGTCTTGAGGCCACGCACATAGTTAAGGGTTGTAATCTTGTTCTTGCTGGTCAGACCTTCTCTGTCGACCTTATTCCTATCGTTCTTGGTAGCTTCGACATCATCATTGGGATGGATTGGTTATCCCAACATCGAGAAGAGATCCTTTGCAAGGAGAAAATCGTCCGCATTCCTCATTCTGGTGAAGAACCTCTCGTTATTCGTGGCGACAGGAGTGGTGCTGTTGTGAGCATCATCTCTTTCCTTAAGGCCCAGAAGTGTTTGCGACAGGGCCACACTTCTATTCTAGCTCTTGTTAATGATAGTTCAACGAAGGAAAAGAAGATAGAAGATATCCTGATTGTACGCGACTTTCCTGAGGTATTCCCTGAGGAATTACCTGGTCTTCCGCCTCATCGTCAGGTCAAGTTCCAAATCGAGCTAGCTCCTGGAGCAGCGCCTATAGCTCGTGCACCATATCGCTTAGCCCCATCAGAACTAGAAGAACTATCTACGCAACTACAAGAGCTCTTGGACAAGGGTTTCATTCGTCCTAGCTCTCCGCCCTGGGGAGCTCTAGTCTTGTTTGTGAAGAAGAAAGACGGTACCTTTCGAATGTGTATAGACTATCATGAACTCAACAAGGTGACCGTGAAGAATCGTTATCCTCTTCCTCGTATTGATGACTTGTTCGACCAGTTGCAAGGGTCGAGCTTCTACTCTAAGATTGATCTGAGATCGGGCTATCATCAGTTGAGAGTCTAAGACGAGGACATCTCCAAAACAGCGTTCAGGACTTGTTATGGACACTACGAGTTTCTGGTTATGCCTTTTGGGTTGACCAACGCACTTGCGGTCTTCATGGATCTTATGAACCAAGTGTGCAAACCCTACTTGGATAAGTTCGTTATTGTGTTTATCGACGACATCCTGATCTATTCCAAGAGTCAGGAGGAACACGAACGTCATCTACGACTCATTTTGGAACTTCTTCGAACAGAACAGCTGTATGCTAAGTTCTCGAAATGTGACTTCTGGCTTCGTGAAGTCCATTTTCTAGGCCACGTGGTTAATGAGGATGGGATTCACGTTGATCCATCCAAGGTTGACTCAATCAGGAATTGGCCTGCACCTCGTACACCAACTGAAATCCGTCAATTCTTGGGTTTGGCAGGTTACTACAGAAGGTTCATCAAGGATTTCTCCAAGATTGCGCAGCCTCTCACTGTTCTTACTCAGAAGGGTATCACCTACCGTTGGGGTGATGCTTAGGAATCCGCATTTCAGCAGCTGAAGTTGAAGCTTTGTAGCGCACCTATCCTCTCGTTGCCAGAGGGCACAGACGATTTCGTGGTTTATTGTAACGCGTCAATCCAAGGACTTGGTTGTGTGTTGATGCAACGTGAAAAAGTCATTGCTTACGCATCACGACAACTTAAGGTTCACGAAAAGAACTAAACTACTCACGACTTGGAGTTGGGAGCAGTGGTGTTTGCTCTTAAGATATGGAGACATTACTTGTACGCTACCAAGTGCACCACTTACACCGATCACAAGAGTCTCCAGCATATCTTCGATCAGAAGGAGCTGAACATGCGACAGCGTCGATGGGTCGAACTTCTTAACGACTACGAATGCGCAATCAGATACCATCCAGGCAAAGCCAATGTTGTGGCTGACGCCCTTAGTCGAAAGGAAACCAAACCTAAGCGTGTACGTGCGTTACAACTCACCATTAACTCTAGTCTTCCCGCCCAAATTCGTGATGCTCAGGTTGAAGCATTGAAAGAAGAGAACATCAGGGCTGAGTCCCTGCTAGGATCGAAGAAACGGTTAGAACTAAGGGAAGACGATGCCTACTACTTGACAGGGCGCATCTGGGTCCCATTCTATGGTAATCTGCGTGAGCTCGTGATGGATGAAGCTCACAAGTCTCGTTACTCATTACATCCTGGTTCATATAAGATGTACCACGATCTCAAGACTGCGTACTGGTGGCCCCACATGAAAGCTAACATAGCGACCTATGTTAGTAAATGTTTGACCTGTGCTAGGGTCAAGGTTGAATACCAGAAACCATCAGGCTTACTTCAGCAACCAGAGATCCCGACATGGAAATGGGAGCAAATCTCCATGGACTTCATTACTGGCTTACCTAGATCTCAAAGAGGAAACAATACCATTTGGGTGATAGTGGATCGATTAACCAAGTCTGCACACTTCCTGGCTATCAAGGAAATGGATAAGTTCTCTACGCTAGCAGACGTCTACCTGAAAGAAGTGGTCTCGAGGCACGGGGTGCCAACCTCCATCATTTCGGACCGTGATCCATGTTTTACCTCTGATTTGTGGCAAGCGATGCACAAATCCTTTGGCTCACGTCTCGACATGAGCACAACTTATCATCCACAGACGGATGGGCAGTCTGAGCGCACCATTCAAACTCTCGAGGACCTGCTTCGAGCATGTGTCATTGACTTTGGTAACGGCTGGGAAAGACACCTACCTTTGGTAGAGTTTTCGTATAACAACAGCTACCACACTAGCATCCAAGCTGCTCCATTTGAGGCATTGTACGGACGAAAATGCCGATCACCTTTATGATGGGCAGAAGTTGGTGACAGTCAAATCACTGGCCCAGAACTTGTCGTCGACAGGACAGAAAAGATTGCCCAAATACGACAAAGAATGGCGGCAGCTCGTGACCGTCAGAAAAGCTACGCTGATAAGCGCAGGAAACCACTCGAGTTCCAGGTTAGGGATCGAGTACTACTCAAAGTCTCACCTTGTAAAGGTGTGATTCGTTTTGGTAAATAAGGCAAGGTAAATCCACGTTATGTTGGACCTTTCGAAATCACTGGGAGAATTGGCAAGGTGGCCTATAGATTAAATCTACCTGAAGAACTCAACAGAGTTTACAATGTATTCCATGTGTCGAATCTGAAGAAGTGTCCGTCAGATGAGCCCCTCATAGTTCCTCTCAAGGAACTCACCATTGACGATCATCTGTGATTCGTCGAGGAACCAGTAGAGATTACTGACTGAGACGTTAAGGTTCTCAAACGTACCAGGATACCCATTGTTCGAGTTCGTTGGAACTCCCGTCGTGGCCCAGAGTTCACCTGTGAACAAGAAGACCAAATGAAACACAAGTACCCCCAGTTGTTCGAGAAAAGTGAAACCACTACTGAGGCTGAAGCTACAGCAGAATTTCGGGACGAAATTCCAAATCAACGGTGGAAGGATGTGTCACCCCAGGAAAACCAGGAAGCCACGTAACCTAACTAGCTTCCTCAGTAGCTACGTGCTAAATTTCGGGATGAAATTTCTATCAACTTGGGGATGATGTGACAACTCGTATTTCAGAACTTTCTTTATACTTTGATGTAACCAGTGTGGACGTTATGTGATTATGTGACTATGTGGTTTTAATGGAATGTATGTCTTATCTTTTATGTGGATTGTGTATTGTATGTATATATAATGTGATTGCATAACACGAACCCAACCGCACAACTTCAACCCGATTGCACAAGCCCTTTTGGGCCACACTCTTTGCACTCGAACCACAAGGGAAACCCGTAATGGGTTCAGCCCATTCCATTTGTTGCGCATAACCTCTTGAAGAGGGGGTATACTCCTCATTACTTGCAAAACACAACACACACTAAACCCTAGTTCTCTCCTCCCTCTCTCTCGAAGCCGACGGCATCACATCCCTCTTCCTCGAAGCTTTCTTGATTTGGATCATCCTTGTTCTACCTTCTAACCGGTTAGTGTTTCATGATTATTGTTTTGTTAGATGAGATTGTGATTTACATGTTTCCACAAAATGATTTAGGGATGGTATATGATTGATTATGATATAAATTGTTAAGGTTGTTCGTGTAGATCGATTCACTTGTGTAGTATGTTTAGATTAATATAGAGTTGATAATCATGTAATGTTGAAGATGATCTGGAACCGAATGTATGATAATCGGCTGTGATATGTTCATATTCGGATGATTTATGGGGATTGTTATATTAGGATACATGCTAGTGATCAAGAACATGAGCTGTGTTAATATGTTTAAGTGTTATGATTGCTGTTTATGTTTTGTACATGATTAGGGTTTATAAGAATGTGATGTTGAAACTCTAATTTGATCGATTTTGGTATGATTGGAAACTGTTAATTGGATCATGCGAATTAATTGGAATTAGTAACTGACTTGCATGATTTAAGGAGATGTATAACGAGTCACACAAGTCTGTCGGTCGCACAAGATCAGATCGCACAAGATCTGATCTGATCGCACAAGCCCTGGTCGCACAAGTGCAGTCGCACAAGATGAGTACAACCAATAAAGCACAGTGTACCGTTTAGTTATGCATGATCGCACAAGGCAATGTAGATCGCACAAGACGGTGCTGATCGCACAAGCCTAAGATAAATGGACCGCACAAGTTGACTTTCTGTTTGTTGTTGGGCCGTGTGAATGTTGGGTTGCTTATGTGATTGGGCCGGGTTTTATTTCAGTCACACAACCCGTTGTGAGTCGCACAAGTTGTGCTGGACGCACAACAGGTTGGGCCAAATACTGTTGGGCTTCAATTAGTGAATAGCACAAGGCTGTTGGGCCATTGAACTTGTGCGAGCCCAATCAATTGAGTTACAAAAGTTTGGTTAGGATGTATATTGATTGTTAACGTGTTGAACGTATCTTATGTGTTTGCCATGATCATTACGTGTTGTAACCTGTCAGTTTATGTGTAAACCTATGTGCACTACTTTAACCTAGACCTGACTTGTATGGTAACCATGTTAGGACGTGGTTGACCACTAGCAGCTCGATTGACCTTTCTGTGTATCTGCTGGGCTAACTTAAGGTGAGTTCACACTTTCTACAAGGCATGGGATTCCCGGTGGTTTGGGAATGGGTAATTGATTGGAAAGGAAACCTGCGTATTCTGCGTATTCTCCTTGGGTAGAATACATACCTCCACCCTTTTAATTGAAGGGTGACAACATCGGAACCTGCGTGATCTCCTGGAGTGGGACACGTACTCCACCCTCTTAACTGAAGGGTGACAACATTGACACTAGACAAAATCTCTATCATTAAGTCCCTCATTTTATATCGACTTAATCGCCGGGCCAATGGCGAACGGGTCATTAGTTAAATAGCGCTATTAGGTTTGACAAGCCTCACACCGTGCCACAGAGGACGGGAGTGGACTAATGGATCTGGGCACGTCAATGATGATAGACATTGACGTAGGGCACATAAACATGACTCCAGTCAGTTGTCGATATAGTAACGAGTCTAGTAGTATAAACATGGTGGTAGCCCCCACGGCTGGATAGCCAGAGTAAATGGGATTAACCAACTTACGTTTTCAAACATGGGGTAGCCCCCACGACAAGTGAGCCAGTTAATGAGAAACTATGGTTTTTGGAACAACTTAAAATGAACACCCAACTGTGAACCCGCTCAACTTTGTTGTTGACTCATTACTACATGCTTTGCAGGTCATTAGGTACTTAGCTGGAGCTTGCATTGGGAAGAGTCGTTGTGGGACATGGACTGTTGAGTTCCATGTTAAACATTTGAACTTTAAAATTATGTTTTGGTTTTACATTTTATGCTTCCGCTGATAACTTGAACTTGGTTAAATTGTTTTGGACACCAATTATATTGTGGTTGGTTTTATCTTTATTGTTATACATTGTTCAATATGATTGGTGGCTTGATCCTGGTCATGTCACGCCTCCTACCGTGATATTCCGCTTGTGGATTTTGGGGGTATGACATAATAATATAAAAGCACTTATATATAGGAAGTACCAGCGGCGTATCCACCATGCTTTTATTATATTACACGTCGCCTCGTTATGTAAATCATTTATCAATAACCATCAAAATGTCTTGTTTAAACAAATGTCAAAATGTTTATATGAAATAAATGTTCAATTGTTAAATGTAAATCATGTCTTGTATAAATAAATGTTATGTATGGCAAGTAAAATGTAACTACTCAAACCATATGTGTAATGTCAATGTGTAACCAAATGTTATGAGAAATCAATGTTATGTACGGTGAATAAAAGAATTTACTCAACCCTGTATGTAAAATGTGCAAAACAATTTAATTGAAATAAATCATAGTTTAAGTCAAAAGTTATGTTTTGCAAAATCAATGCTTTACTGATAAAGACATTTATGTGGTAATGTTAAACGCATACATTCAAGCCTTGCGACTGACGGACAAACCTTCAAACAAATTAATGGTTTATCAATTATGTATATCGGATTCAGTCATCCCTTACGTCCAAACAAACCTAGGATTCCAGGGATGGGAGTTGTCAATTCCTATGGTACCACTACATACTACCGAGCGGCGTGATCAATGTTAATGAATGTATTTATGTCCCGTTAAACAAACCAAATGTCATACCAAATTGTAAGCATGTTATGTGAAAATAATGTACTAGGTATGCTAAATGAACATACATAGTAAAAATGTAATGTAAACCAATGTGTACATATGCTATAATCATATGAAACAAATGTGATTATGAAATCAATGTACTAGCATGCTTAATCAACGTACATAGCAAAGCATAAATGAAATCATGTACTATATGCGTACTAATGAACATAGCCAGTATATGTCATGAAAGCATGTAAAGCACAAAAGTAACATGTAGGCACATGTGTTTCACCCCAAAATATTTGAAAACAGTAAAAGAGGGGACTATGTACTCACTTGATATTGCTTAGTAGTCTTGAAATAACAATCAAACAATGCTAGAAGGATCACGGAATCAATCGGCACCTAATATAGGTAACTATGTTAATAAACCGGACCTAAATCAGAAGATCGGATAAAATAAGGTTTCGTAAACCAAATGAGTATTGGAACTCATGTAATATGGTTTAACAAAGCCTACATTCTAAATCGGAACCTAACCTAAGTGCTTATGACCCGTTATGATTCGTTAAGGTAGTCTACGCTACTTTAGCGCGTCGTTCGCGCAAAAAGGCGTTCGGACCGCCTAACTAGTCCTATGACAAATATTATATGCCTTAACATGTCTAATAATATTGCCTAATCAGTTTAGATGTCAAAATTTAGGTTACATATGCTTAAAATGAAATTATGCGTAAAAAGGGCATTTTGGTCATTTCCTAAGACATATAAACAACCTATCATACAACTAACTAAACTAAGTGACCATAAGGTATAACCTTGGAAGGTTATTCCCTGTACAACTATGGTCACAAAATGTGTTTGGTCGGATCCTAATGATCGACCAAACGGGTCAGGTTCGAAAGTCTAAGCGGTTGTTTAGACCGCTTGACATACGACCCTAAACAAGCACTAGACTAAGAGTGACGAGTTAAACATGTTAAAACATGTTTAACTAAGTTAGAAAACAAGTTTGATATCAAAACAAAGGGTTTTGATACCCAAAATAGTTTTGTTGCAAAATACGCATAAACACGTATTTTGACCGAAACTTTGACTCGTCACTTCGACTAATCAACGTGGTAATCAGTAGGTATAGTTACAAGGGACTATAACCATCGTGATTACGCTCACTTTGCAAAGTTCAAACAAACTTTGTGTTGACCAATTCATAGTCAAAGCAAAAAGTCAAATACTGTTTGACTTTCATGCTTGAAAAGCATAAAAAGCATGAAAGAAGCTTACAAAAGGTCCAAGCAAGGAAGATTTGATTCAAATTACTCAGGTATGAAGTATAAAACTCCAACTTATAGCAGATTTTGAATCAAGTGTGAGGAATGAAGTGAAGAAACGACTTCTATTTATAGGAAGTTAGGATCAACAAGATCATTCCAAGTGTTTTTGCAAGAATCAAGGTTCAATCCTAGCCATACACTTGTGGAACATGGTTTTATATACAATGGGAGCTCCAAAACCAGTTCATAGTATTGAGAAAGTTGCATAAAAGACTCTCAAATTCAAGCTGGTTGCTAAAAACAGGATTTCTGTCAAAATGAACCCGTCGCGTGCCGCCACGGCAAAGGGGGGTACCCTGTCGCGCGACGCCACCACTACCCAGGTCCAGAAAGTTTCAAAAACTGACCAAAATGGTCCCTGCAGCATGTTTAAGCCATTCTCGACGCGTTTAAACCCCTGTAACCCATTTTCAAGGCTTAATAATGATGCCAAAGTGTAGGGAACATGAAATATGCTTGAAAACATCTCGGATTTTGGTTCGTTTGGTCGTACGGTCACGTTATTCGGTTAATTACGACGAAACACGAACGGACGCGAAAAACGATCCAAATTACGCGACGAATGGTATTTTTGCATCCCAATTACTAAGATAAAATATTTTAATGATTACAAAAATTGTTGGATGTCCGGATATGTTCAGAACGTAAGATATGCGCGAAAATGCAAACTTATGCACTTTTTGACGCTTTTAGTCCCTATTGATCAAATAAGTTTATTTTCGCATACCAAACCCCTCAAAGCCTATTTATAAGCTATGTAAAGGATATTTAAGGTATGTTTAGTATATGAACAAGTTTCGGAATGTTCGTTACCATACGAATCGGCATAGTTTCGCAGTTTGACGCAAATAGTCCCTACGATCGAATAAACTTGTTTTCAACACACCAAACCCTCCAAAACTTATTTCTAAGTTATGTAAAGGTTTTTTAAGGTATGTTAAGCCTATTTCACTATTCTAGAGTGTTTGTCGCGTTAAACTGATTACGTTTACGCATCAGTTTGCGTATAACTTTCCAGAAAGCGATTTAAAGCTTGAAATTGAACAAAAATCAAAACGTGCAAAAATGTCAAACATAAAGAAACAAACATTGGGGTCAAATTACATTGTTTTATTGATAATTGAACTGTTTAGAGTTTATACAATGATTACAAGTATAGATGTCACAGTTACTCAACCACTGCTAAGGCCTACAAAGTGTTCAACACTAGGACTAAGACAGTGGAAGAGACTTTGAATGTGAAGTTCAATGAACTCTCTTCAATGAAAATCCCTACAAACCCTGCATAATTATTTGATCTTGATAAATTTACCTTTGAAAATGTTTCTGTCAAGATTTACAGTGCAGGTCCATCTCAAAGTCCTCCATCAGACTATGGATATGAAGTCATCATTCCACACCAAAAGTCTGCATCAATTGGTAGAGCACAGATGTTCAAAACAGCTGTCCAAGCTCAACCACTGCTACCTCAACAGTTGTTGACCAAAGTAGCCCCTTAACCCCTGCTTCCACATCCTCAAGCACTGTTGATAAAAATTCCCAAATAGTGGATAAAAATCAGCATGTTTCCACACCACTTCCTCCTATTCCTCCACCTCCATTTCAAGACCCTGTTGGATCCTCAAAGTCACCAACAGTGGTTAGCTCAGATGATTCACATCTGCAGCCTTCACCTTTAAATGCCATTGTTCCATAGAAAGGAGATCTAATCTTCCTGAAGTCTCATCCACCTGACCAAATCATTGGCAACATCAGTGAAGGGGTGCTCACAAGAAGTCAATCCCAAAACATCTGTCTCTTTGCTGGTTTCCTATCACTCCATCAGCAAGTGAAGTACCAGGAGGTACTAAAAGACAACAGCTGGGTAGAAGCTATGCAAGAGGAGCTCTAACAGTTTAAAAGACAACAAATATGGGAGCTTGTACCACTGCCAGAGAGTGTGAGTCCTATTGGCACAAAGTGGGTCTTTAAAAATAAAACTGATGAAAGGGGTATTGTTGTCAAGAATAAAGCAAGGCTAGTGGTTCAAGGGTTCACACAGGAAGAGGGCATTGATTATGATGAAACTTTTGCCCCTGTAGCAAGATTGGAAGCTATCAGATTATTCCTGGCCTTTGTTGTCAACCACAATATAAAGGTGTATCAAATGGACATTAAATGTGCATTCCTCTATGGTAAAATACAAGAAGAGGTATATGTTTGTCAACCTCCAGGTTTTGAGGATCCATTTAATCCAGATCATGTCTACAAGCTAAATAAAGATTTGTATGGCCTGAAACAAGCACCTAGAGCCTGGTATGAAACTCTTTCCACCTTTTTTCTTTCCATCGGTTTCACAAGAGGTAAAATTGATAAAACATTGTTTTTAAAATGGAGAGGGAAAGACTTGATGATTGTCCAGATTTATGTGGATGACATCATTTTTGGAAGCACATGTTCTAAAATGTGTGAAGAGTTAAGACAACTCATGACTGCTGAGTTTGAGATGAGTGCAATGGGTGAACTCCAGTGCTTTCTTTGTTTCCAAGTAAGGCAACTGCAAAATGGAACTTTCATCCATCAAGGCAATTATGCCAAAGAAATTTGAGATGGATGATTGTAAACCATGTAGTACACCCATAGCAACCACAAAAAATAGTCATGTCCGATGAAAAGGATGATTTGGTTGATCAAACTCTTTATAGAAGCATGATTGGGTCTTTACTGTACCTGACTGCATCTAGGCCAGACATCATGTTTGCAACATATGTTTGTGCAAGATCCCAATCAGCCCCTAGAAAGTCAAACCTTATTGCTATAAAAAGGATATTCAGATACCTAAAAGGTGCTCCCACACTTGGTATCTAGTATCCAGCTGATGGAAATATCAAGCTTTTAGGTTTCTCAGATAGTGACTTTGCTGGATGTAATACAACAAGGAAGTCCACTTCAGGAGGGTGCCAATTCCTAGGCAGTTGCTTAGTGTCTTAGCAAAGCAAAAAACAAGCAGCTGTTTCAACATCCACTGCTGAGGCAGAGTATATAGCTGCTGCAAGCTGTACAGCCCAACTGTTATGGCTTTAAAATGAATTGTTTGATTTTGGTATCACTGCCTTAAAGACACCTCTCATGTTGGACAGTTAGGCAGCAGAAAATATCATCAAAAATCTAGTTTCCCATTCAACCACCAAGCACATTGATACCAGACATCACTTTGTGAGGGATTGCTATGAAAAAGGTTTGATTTCTCTGCATCATGTTCTAACTAAAGATCAGCTGGCAGATGTGCTAACAAAAGCATTAGACACATCCACCTTTGAAAGCTTGATCTCTAGGATTAGCATGCTGAACATGGAATAACAGGCAAAATCCTGTTTTTCTATGAATAAAAGTATTAAAATGTTTTCAGAAAATCAAAATTTCATCCTTAAAAATAGCTAAAAATGAAAATTTTCATTAAATCCTTAAAAGTCTACCATAACCACTGTTTTTGGTTCAAACACCTGTTCTGAATTGTTATTGTCCACTGCTGAAAGTCAACCTCTGTTTCTTCATCAACCTTGTTAATCACTGTTGTCCAAAATCAGTGTTTTAATCCACTGATGGCTATCCATTGATAGTTAAAAGTTAGCCACTGTTTTCATTTTCACCACTGTAAACCACTAATAATTGATCCATCAGTGGTTTCCTAAACAACTGTCTTCCATTACTCATCAGAGGTTGGCACGTGGACAATACATATCCGTCAGATCTTTTGTAACCGCTGCCACGTCAGCATTCACTTTTCCACCTTATAAAACCCTGATCAAAACCACAAATAGGGTTTTCACTATCGAATCGAATTCAAAATTCTTTTCTCAAAGCAGTTACCATCAATTTCTCTTAAATCTTTCATCGTCTTCTTCCTCTCGCAATCACACTCAAATCACCATGGCTCTTCCATTCAAAACCCCTCATAACTACCTGTGCATACTTGAAAAACCAAGTGACAGCACAACATTTCACTCCGTTATTGACACACTCTCGTCTTCAAGGTACAAAACCTTGTTGACCTGCAATCCATCCATATATCTCGATACTCTTCATGATTTCTGGAAAAATGCACAACTGGAAGTTCAGGACAAAAATCCCTGGGCTATTACTTCTACGGTAAAGGGAATTAAGGTTGCTGTCACACCTAAAGACATTTCTGAGGTATTCAAATTGAATGAAATTACAGGTAAAACTTCTTTCCCAAAAACCGATTATCAAACTGATTTCATTGAGAGAGGGTATGTAGAGGAAATGAAAAAAGATACTTTGCAAAAAGGCAGTTTTCCACCTGCCATGAGGTTTTTGTTCCATACCCTCCTCATGTGTGTTTCAAACAAGACCACTGCTTTTAATGAAATTCCACTAAAAATCCAATACTTGGGGTATGCTATCATGCAAAACGAAACTTTTAATTACTCCTAAGAGATTTTTAATGACATGGTAAAAAATGTTAATAATATCAAAGACAATAAAAAACCATTTTTATTGTTTCCAAAGTTTTTGAGCTTTTATTTGCAAAAGAAGATTCCAAACGATAGTGCTCATGTACTTATCCAAGGAAATCCTATTCAAAGCAACAACCTATCTTTTGAAACCTTTACTAGGCTGTCAAAACCTTCAAAAACACAAACAGAGGAACCTGAGCAGAATTTAGCAGCAACAACTGCTCCTCAGGTTACTGCTGTTGAGCCCACTGCTCAAGGTGATCACAGTAGCACAACCACTGCTGTGAAACCCACACCTAATATTACCAAAAGACCCAAAAAGAAAAATGTCCAAAAGCCCCCCAAACCCACTAAAAAGGTAACTCTGGAAGATGAGATCCTAGAGATTATACCTGTGACAACACAAAAGTCACCAATAACCACTGCTGCTACTTCCTCACAGCAGTTGGATGAAAGATCTCAACCTGAGCCTCAAACTCCTCTTGCTTCTTCTCAAAAAGATCAGGTTGTATCCACAGGGACACCACAATATGACACATTTGATTCACTTGAATCGATGTTCAACAGCCCAGCTCCCGGGGCAAATTCTCTTTCTACACCCATACTCACTGCCCAACTTCCACCATCAATGCTACCTTTGTTGGATGCACTTGATATAGCTCAGACAGAAATCAGTTCTTCTCAACCACCTGTAACTGAGAATATACCTCAACAAGTGACTGATTCTGGGCTCCCTATCTCTGCTAACCCACCAACAACTGAGGAGGTTACACTGCAGGAATTAAAAGTAACTCCTGTCAGTAGTTCAAGTGGAGCAGCTACTACAGGTGTTGAACCCACTGGTTTACACCTGGGAAGTAGTTTCATTAGTAAGACTACCTTGAAGGCAATTTCTTCTTTGGGAACCATAATATCCACTGGTGTGTATCCAATATACACTGGTGAGCTTAGAATGGTAACCTCTACTGAAGAAAGAAGACTCCAGTACCAAGAAAAAGGGGTATCAGTGGATGACTTTTGGGACACTTTTCCTAAGTCAACCACTGATGTGTTGGTGCATATTTCGTACGTCTACCACTGTGCGAATAGTTAGATAGAGCGTGTGTTGAATATTGTATAGAATAGAGAAAGTTGGACAAGTTTTATAATTGTCAAAATCAATCCGATCGGATGGCAATCCGATCGGATGACACATGATGTGAGTTGTCTATAAATACGGGGTTGGGGCTCTCATTTGGAAATGTTGTCCAACTGGTCTCGAGATGCTGTAAATGTTGAATAATCAATAAAGACCAGATTGAAATTGACTGCTCGGTGTCGTATTCTGTTTCTACTCCTTTCTTAGTCGTAATAAACGCACCGAACACCTCGTTTCGGGACCGAAGCTCCGTCAAACTCACTGGATCCTGGAATCAGCAGTGGTATCAAAGCTACGGTACCGATTTAATCGATCTAACAGTCGATTAAATCACCCAAAGCTCATCAATTTTGGGTTAAACGGGAGTTTTGACGTTAAACAGAGAAAATCATCAAAATAAAGGTCAATTCATGGATGGATTTTGGAATTGAAGACATCATTCCGTTCGGAATTGATCCGAGCACAATCCTGTGAAGTTTCATCATGAAATTCACAAAAATAAAGATTCTGGATCGAAAAAACATGATTTGGAGTGTTCTTGAGCTGTTAGAACATATCCAATCGGATGGCAATCCGATCGGATGACCATCCAATCCATATCACCATATTGCTTGAAGGGTTATTGAAGGTTTACTGCTTTTCAATCGAATGGCAATCCGATCGGATGGCAATCCAATCGGATAACCATCCGATCCATGTCACTATGGGGTGTTTGAAAGTTAAGTTGTTATCATCGAATGACAATCCGATCGGATGGCAATCCGATCGGATGACCATCCGATCCTCAAACACAAGCCTGCCCATTTTGTCCTTTAATCGAATGACAATCCGATCGGATGACCATCCGACACTTGCCATTCGACCAGATGATCAAATGCCTAAAAAAAGCATTTTTTGATTGCAACGACGAGGAGAGTCTCAAGAAAAAATTTGGTGATTGACAATTTTTTTGGGTTTTTAACGACAAAGCTGGGTTGTTCTGGGATAGTGTCGGGGGCTTCAGTGAACATATTTGATGATGCAATCACGGATTGTGGAAATGAGTGGGGTAGTCAAGATACCTGTGCAGAATTGTCATATTCTGAGCTATCTGACTATTTATGGGCCAAATTGTAAAATCCGCAAAGACGAAAAACTGACAATTGTGGCGAATATTGTGATATTCTATTGTGGTCAAGTTTTTCGGAGAAGAGAATTGAAAACTGAATTCAGTTTGAGGGGGAATTCAGACTTAGAGACGTCAGAATTTGCAAACATGAGGGGGAATAAAAAATTTCACCGTCGTATGTTGAAATTCTGGCATTTTTGAAATTCGTGACACTGCAACAGTATTCGGGTAGTTTCGACTTCAAATTGTCAGGGGAATGTGAATCTGATCGTGGGTGAAAGCTTCTAAGATCTTGATTATCCGAGAAGATGAATCTGATTATGGACGAATGCTTCAGAGATTGGATTACATTACCAGATGATTTGTTTTCCGATGAAGATTTGCTGATTGTGGAGAATATCGTTTACACGGATCTGTCATTCTTATGGTGTGTTAACGTGGATCACGGTAAACGGGATATCAGATCTTCAGGGGGAATCACGGATTTGAAGTTAAGCAGTGGAGTATTTAAAGTTTCTATCATTTTCTGGTTGAGTTTTTGTACATTCTTAGATCGAGCAGGCGGAATGCGAGATCGTGGTACTAACTTGTGATATTAAAAACTGAGCTCGGATGCGGTTAAAGTTGAAACAGAGGATGCTGCATTGATTAGAGTTGGTGATTGTTCGTGAAGGTTGCAGTTTAGCAAATCAGAGGAGAGTCGTAAACTGTGCAAAAGACCTGTAGATTCATTCTAGGGGGAATTCGTGCTTTACCTTGGCAAAAGCAAACCCGAATCATCAATCGAGGGGGAATTTGGATAGTCAGATTTCAAGATACATGATTGAAGTTACAGAACAGTTGAAGATTACAGAATATTCAAACACGGCTCAAGGTTCTCAAAAGTTTTAAAGACGATTCGACAGTGACATCCGAGGGGGAATCTGTTGGTGCATATTTCGTACGTCTGCCACTGCGTGAATAGTTAGATAGAGCGTGTGTTGAATATTGTATAGAATAGAGAAAGTTGGACAGGTTTTGTAATTGTCAAAGTCAATATGATCGGATGGTAATCCGATCGGATGACACATGGTGTGAGTTGTCTATAAATAGGGGGTTGGGGCTCCCATTTGGATAAGCTTTTGGTTCCCAGAAGGGAAATGCTGTCCAACTGGTCTCGTGGTGCGGTAAACGTTGAATAATCAAAAGAGACCAGATTGAAATTGACTGCTCGGTGTCGTATTCTGTTTCTACTCCTTTCTTAGTCGTAATCAACGCACCGAACATCTCGTTTCGGGACTGAAGCTTCGTCAAACTCACCGGATCCTGGAATCAGCATGATGTGTGCTAAACAGCCTATTAAAATTAACTAAATTTGACTGTCTAAGCTACACACTAAAAAGCTTTAAATCCAGACTCGACCTAAACAACACAATCAGCAAGTGTACCGATCACTGTAGTATGACCTAAGGAAGTCCGGATATCGAACCACGAGACTCTATTTATCACGTTAACTAGACTCTAACAGACGCTGATAGAAACGACTTAAACTGTTTAATTGTTTGGGGGGGGGGGTTACTGAAAATCTAAGGAAATCTATTAAACTAATCTATAAAACTAATTATTAAACTAGAGCGAAACTAATACGAAACAAGGTGAAGACTTTTCTTATATGATGACGAGAACCACCTAGACTAGAATCCTGGATTGATTTTAAGAATTTACCAATTAATTTAACTGCATGAATTATGGAACCGGGATCTTATGATACTAAACCTATTAAGACACTAACTAAGCCCCTCAACCCTTCTCGAGGTGAAACTTATGGCACTACCTAGGCCGTTAATTCTACTGGTTATTAGACTTCCTTCCGGTTATCTAATTATTGTGCAAGTACCCTAATATTGACCTACTCTTTTCCAATTATAGATCTAGGGTAGTTTGGATTTAAAAACTTGACTTGATAGACTAATAAACCGACGGGGCATCCAAGGCATGACTTTTTCCAAAGACTCTCTAAAGCAATTCGCCGGGTAAGACCTACCAATAGCCCCTCACCTTCCAGCTATTAGGACTAGTAGAACACTAAAACCTAGCAAATTACTAACTATCACTTCTAGGGTTTATTGGCCAATTCTACCTAAAGGTCAAAGACACTAGCATGAACCTATTCTATAGCAGACAACCACCAAGATTCACACGAAGTAATTGATAGTAATGAACAGGATTAAAGTACGCATACACATCAAAGTAATATACCAAACTGTTTACAATACACAATCAATCCATAAAAGACATGAAAATTACCAAAAAAGGTTAAAACTTTATTTCAATCCATTCATCATAGTCTAGGCGGCTTAAATGTTTAGCCAAGCATATCAAACAATGAAAACAAAGTAAAGATGTTCAAGTAAGAATTTATGACAACGAGTTTCGAAAGAAAAATCAACAAACAAGGAATTGAAAAACCCGTGTAAGTCTTCAATCCTTCGTCCCGAACTCGTACCAATGATTCCTATGCTTCAAAACCTTCAAAATTGCTCCAAGATTGCTCTGAAAATCGCCTATGAACTCCTTAATTCGTAACTAGGGTTTAGTAATGATTTTCTTGGTTTTTATACGTAACCCTAGACGATTAACGAAGAATTCGCGACGGGTAAACTGATTTGAGGTCGCGTGCTTCGACGGCTAATTATACCAGAAATCCTTATTTAAATGGTGGCGGTGAGTTACGAAGGTGATGTGTAGCCGTGGCGTAGCGCGACGGCTCCATTTTCACAAACTATCTCATTTTTCAATCAGCTTCAGCACTCCAAATTCTCAAAAATTATTCTAACTCCCAAATCAACTCATTCTTTATCGTTTTTTCAAAATTTTCAGCATTAACGACCTGTAAAACGAGATTTAATCAATAGTATGCACATTCTAACGAAAACCGAACTAAATATAACGAAAAACTACACAAACTGTACACGAATAAGAGATGTATTTTGAAATACATCAAATATCCCCACACTTACCCTTTTTTCGTCCACGAAAAAGAATTATGCAACGGAATTAGAGATGAACAGATACTCGGGTCAAAACTTATTGATATTTTATTAGAACCAAAGCTTGCGTTAGCCGCGATTGCGAATATACTTGGCCCTTTAAACCCGAATCCGGTCTTAAGCCCTTATCATGTGAATTTAATTTAAATGCGGTCAATCTACCTAGGGTCTCACGCCAGAATCTACGGTCCACCTACTCCCGCCTCAAGCTTATAGAACGAAAGGAACGATCACTGGATCAATTCCTAACCGTCTTATATCAAAACCAAGAGAATTTAAAATCAAAAATTTTTCAGCATTTTTTTCCTTTCCTTTCATTTTTTTTTCTTTTTATGAGCATAGACGTTGCTTTTACCTAACCCAGAGGCAGTCCGGCTGTAGAGTCGCTATCCCCAACTCGGATTACATAGGTGTCGGCGATTTTTAATTGCAAGTTCGATTTCACGTATCCTAGAGGCATTCCGGGTCGAAGTCACTATCCCCAACCAAGATTACATTGGCCTACGTTACTTTCATTCAGTTTCTAGCTCATTCCATTTTTTATATTTTTTTTCATGATAAAAAATTCTAACGGTTTTAACTTATAATGGTGTTACTTATACTCTTATTGGCGGTTTCAGTTTCCCATATTTCTCAGATGAAAACGCACTAGTAGACCGACAATTAAGGTATATTAACTCAAAGTGACCTAAAATTAACCCGGGCCTATTCACACATCCCTAATTAGACACAAGCTCGATTTATTTAATCTCATATTATTATTATTCGAACCCGAGCAAAAATTCATCTTTTCTATCGTTTTCCGCATTAATTTGCAAACTTCTTTATTCAAAAGAGATTTTTCATTTTTTTTCAATTTTTTCAATTTTTTTCATATTTATGACTCTATTATTTACATGTATCCCATCCCCACACTTAAAGATTGCATTGTCCCTAATGCAAGAACGGAAATACGACTCAACTAACTACCTAGATTACCACTAAACTAAGAACGAACTAAATAAATAAAGAAATAAAAGAATACAAGAATACAAGGGAAACGACTTAGCTGAATATGTGAGACTGTCAAAGTGCCAGTCGTTTCCACATAAGCCCTCCAATTCGAAGCAGCAAACAATTCCCAATCTCTGACACGCGAACGAAAGCGGCTACTAACATCAACCTATCAATCATCATCAACAAACTACCAACATATCAAAAAATATATACCATCAAAAATACCAGTTTCAAACACAACCCAAACCATCCTGCCCAACCAACCTGTTTAACGTATATCAGTATAAGTACAAACCAACATATGAGGATCAAAAACAGCATAAAAGAAAAATCAAACAAAAGATATAGTTCATCAGTGCTGCTGCATCCTCATTATCCCCACACTAGTCCTCCTCGTGCTCACTGGCAGTCTCCTCATTGCCCTCCTGCCGTCCACCTGCTCCAGAGCTACCCTCTCCAAATACACTAAACGGGGGAACCGGGTCAAACCTTTGTCCAGCACCAGCCGAGCCACTCTGCTGCCTCGGCTGAAAGAAGTCCGGAATCTCCATGCTATGCCTGCTCATAATGTACCTGAGAGCATCCTCCTGCCTCTGCTGACCCGTCAGAATAAGGTGCTCCAGCCTGTCGAATCTCTGCTCCATATAGCCAGAGAATGACTCTAAAGTAAGAGGCACAGGTGGTGGCTGCCTACGCGGGTACTGAGGCGCTGGCTGCTCGTGTCGCTGTGGTGGCCGCTGTCGGTGTGTAGGGTCAATCTGAATCATCACATCCTCAGCTAGATGTCCCTCTAGCGGCCGCACCTACGGGCCCTGCCTAATCGGCTCCCAGCCGTAGGGCTTAGTACACGACACTATCCCAGCCTGCTGCAACTCTTTAATCCCAAACGTCATCGTCTTTGGCCCCTCATGTAGAAATTGGGGGACATATTTATGAAACACCCCCAAATTTTGTGCAATACGAGTAATATATGGGCCCATAACCAACCCAACACGATGACCACCTCTACGCCCCCTACTGAATGAGTCCGCTAACACCGTAGCTAAGTTCATCTCCCGTTTCTCCACATGGCACATAAGAATGAACAACTCAATCCAGTTCGCTTTATTTTCCCCAGATTTCCGCCCCACTAACGTAGTCGACAAAATCTTCAAAATATACCGATAAACTGGATTACGAACCGAAGTAATCAGGTTCGTAACTGTGAATGGGTGGTCGGAAATCGTCTTCCAGAAATTTCGGAGCTCAGCCGAACCAACACTATGATCCCTCACAGTAGAGTATGCACCTCACAGACTATTCATAAACCCGGGCTACCTCACCTCTTCCTCAGTATAAAACCCCGAAACAATGGCAAACCTCTCCATATTCATCTCAAATACCTGCCTACTCAAACTGAAAGACACAACTTCGTCATAATCAAACTTACCCTCCTTGTGTCTCCATGTGCTGTGAAACTCCAGTACCAACTCCTCATACTGATTCTGCGTACACTCTAATGCCTCAGCCAACTTTGGACCCAAGTGGTCCAACACTACCTGTCTTGAACCTATTTCCACCAACCACATCCAGTCTATTACCCTGTGTTGAAGTAGATCCGTATCCTTCATCTTATCATACTTATCCCACTCAGGTGTACTCGGCTCGAACTGAAGTAACGAGTGGTCGAGTCGATTAACTTTATGTGTTGGAATGAACTCATGAGCCCTTTGGTACTTAATTTTCTCAACTTTGAATCATTAGCACCTATTTGTAGAATTTGGATCTCCTGTGGAATCGGATCCTGCTGTGGTGCTGTCTGATCTGCACCCCTTTTTCGGGCCCTACCACTACGTGAGCTGCTAGCCATGTCTGAAAAACAGAGATTAACAGGACAAAACAAGCAAACAATCAGTAATCACAAACTATTTTGGTATTTTTAATTGAGTTAAATGCTTGGTTGGTCCCTGTGGTTTACAAAAATTGCAGACTTGGTCCTAGTGGTTTACTAATTACACGTGTGGTCCCAAAACTTGTAAAAAATGAACTCGGTTGGTCCCTAGCACTAGCATTTGTTAAGTTTTCCAGTTAAGTGCATGTTAAATGACCAAAATACCCTTGCTTATTAACAAAACCCACCAAAGTCTTCACAGGTCTCTCTCTTCTCAAACAAGAAGCACAGCCACCTCTCCATCATCATCTTCATCACCATTACCATCATCATCTTCATCACCAACCCACCCCCCAGGTCTCTGCTCTCTCTCTCTCTCTAAAAATCTAGTCACCAGATTATTTCTCCGGCGACCTGTCTGTCGTCCGGTTTCTCCGGCGAATCAACCAATCCACCACGACCACCTCCTCCCTCTTCTCTCCTGGTTTCGGCCCAATACACACCACCATCAAACTGCCCATCAAGTAACTTTCACAAGATTGTTCTTGAATGGGCTGCTACTTGTAAAGGCAGACAATTTGACAGGATTTTCGGGGTTTGGCTAGGTGGAGTTGAGCTGCTGCGAAGCTGCACCACTGAGCCGAGACCCACCGGGATCGAATGGACAGTGAAGAAATACATTAATAGGTATTACTCTTTACTTAGGACTAATCAAACACTTGCTGTTTATTTGGGGAATCTTGTTGATAGTACTTATACTGGTGGTGGTGGCCTACCCGGTGGTGGATGTGGGTTTCGGTGTTTTGGTGTTTGGGTGTTTGGGGGTGCCCGGTGGAGGTGAGAAGTGGCTGTGCTTCTTGTTTGAAGATGACGAAAAGTGGCCCAAAATATTGTGGTATTATTTACAGGATTAGAAACATTGATAGATGGTATGTTGGGGGTGGGTTGGTGATGTAGAAGATGATGATGGTGATGAAGATGATGTAGAGGTGGCTGTGCTTGTTTGAGAAGAGAGAGACCTGTGAAGACTTTGGTGGGTTTTGTTAATAAGCAAAGGTATTTTGGTCATTTAACATGGATTTAACTGGAAAACTTAACAAATGTTAGTGTTGGGGACCAACTGGGTTTATTTTTGACAAGTTTTGGGACCATACGTGTAATTAGTAAACCACTAGGACCAAGTCTGCAATTTTTGCAAACCACAGGGACCAACCAAGCATTTAACTCTTTTTAATTTTTAAATTTTTATTTGAATTTTTGAATTTTTTTTTTGGATTTTTATAAAAATTTCTGAAAATTAAAATAGCCGTATAGCATTTCATTCGCGGCTAATTCTGAAAAAAAATTGAATTAAAAACAACGGGTTACCTTTTTACAAATGCTAAGTGATAATTAAACTCGCCCGAATGGAGATTGAGTACGGGCGAGCCTAATTCACTTGTACGTGCAAGTAAACCCAAGACCGACAAAAATGACTAAAAAGAACAAAAGGACACGCTAACTTGGACTCAATGTACACTACCCCCCTCGGCACTTTAATTGTTCGCAATTAAATCCTAGTGCCTAACCAAAACATTGAAGTCCAACCTTGCTTAGAAATCAACCGCTTATTAATTTGAAAATCAACTTTTTCGCGTTTGAAAAAGTCCGCCTAGTTAAAGGAGGGTTTTCCGTTTGCAAAAATTTGATTTCAATGCGCAAGGTTCGAACTTTGTGTGTCGACGTACGACATACCCACCAATCATCAATCAAAGCACATTCACTATCCTAAACCAACACCTCCCGCAACCTATAACGACACCAATTCAGCTCATATATATCCTCACTTGAACCATAGACCTACTTAGTGTCAAACGGGCAATGTTATCGCAACAAATTGTAATGTCATGCAAAATAGCAAACCAACTCAGCCATACTGCTCAACCTACATTAGCATAACTTATACTAATTTCAAAGCTCATTAAGCAAGAACCCAAGATGTAAAACTTGTTATATGCAAAACAACACTGTGACTTCAACAAGTTCCAAATCAATATCCATTCATCCCAAACCATCCATCCGCAACCATTAATCCTACATTAAGACTCGACCCTAAACTGACCTAACACATGACTCAACTGACTCGACTCCTAACCTGCGGACCCAAACACAAACTCTAATCACAAAAAAATAGGAGAATAGTACAAGAAACATACATGATTTGTTGAAAATTGCAAGAAGAAACTTGAAAATTTTCGTGAAGGGTGGTCCCGAATCGAAGCAAACGGCCGGATAAATGGTTAAAAACTTTTTTGTGGGTTTTGTTCGGCACTTGAATCCGGTCATGTAGTTGGTGAAATGGTGGAAAACGACGGTGTAACGGCTGAGATATGGTGTTGGGAAGGGTGTTCGGTGGTGGGGTGTTGGGTGAAAAAGGGTTTTGTGTTGTTTGGGGAAGACAGATAAGAGGATAGGTTTTATTTGATCCGTGGTGGGGTCACGTGCCGTGACGAAAGGCTGGGAGGGGTGTAGCGTGACGCCACGGGTCTGTTCAGAACGAAGGGTTCAAATAAGGGGTCGCGTAGCGCGACTGGCAGGTTCATACGTGGTGGCGTGACACGAAGGTAGGGTTCAACATCAGAAATTGAACTGAGGGGTCGCGAAGCGCGACCCTGGGTTCTCATCGCCGTGGCGGCATGCGACATGCCAATTTGGACAGTAAGTTGCGTGAAAAATCTTGTTTTATGCCTTTGAAAAAATTCTAAGTCTTACCAAACCTTCCCAAAACCATCCCAAATTTTTTCTAAGTGTTGGGACTTACCTGGAATGCCGATTTCATTGCAATTTCAGCCTCAATGGTACGATTCCTGCAAAATTAATCAAACACACAAAACAAAGACATGAAAAACTACGAAAAATTACGATAATTAACAAAATTACAAACGGTACATACTCTACACTTGGGATTTCATCCCAAAGCACTAAGTGGCGGCTTTTGATGGAATTTCGAGAGGAGTTTCCCCCATCTCGTTCTTGTCTATAGCTCCTCCAATGTAGTGCTTCAAACGGTGTCCGTTTACCTTCCAACTACGGCCATCCGACTCATCCATAATCTCCACCGCTCCGTACAGAAACACATAATGAACCATATACGGTCCCGACCACTTTGATTTCAACTTCCCCGCAAAAAACTTCAATCTTGAATTGTAGAGAAGTACTCTAACACCCTTGCTAAACTCTTTAACCTTCCTTAACTTGCGATCATGTGAAGCTTTCGTTTTCTACTTAATTCCCAAAGATCGAGCATACGCCGCATCCCTAAGCTCCTCAAGCTCATGGATTTGAAAGAAACATTTCCTAGCGGCTTCGGTCATGTCAAGGTTAACGGTTTTTAAAGCCCAAAGTGCTCGGTACTCTAACTCTACGGGAAGATGAAAAGCTTTTCCATAGACGATCATAAATGGTGTGGTTCCTAAAGGCGTTTTGTAAACGGTTCGAAACGCCCACAATGCATCGTCAAGCTTGTCGGACCAATCCTTCCTATTCTTACCAACGGTTTTCTCTAAGATACGTTTGATACCACGATTCGCGTTCTCCACTTGGCCACTTGTTTGTGGATGGTACGCGGTAGACAAACGATGAGTGACTCCATAGCGTGCAAGCAATTTTTCCATCAACGCATTGCAAAAGTGAGTACCACGGTCACTAATTAAGGCTTTAGGTGTACCGAAGCGGGAAAAGAGTTTCTTGAGGAAACTCAACACTACTCGGGCTTCATTCGTAGGAAGAGCTTGAGCCTCTACCCACTTAGACACATAGTCAATTGCCACAAGTATGTAACGATTCCCTTTTGAGACGGGAAAGGGTCCCATGAAATCTATGCCCTAAACATCAAAATTCTCCAACACTTGGATTGGGTTTTGAGGCATCTCATCTTTGGCTGAAATATTGCCGGTTTATTCACAAGCATCACAGGTTTTCATGAACTCAACGGCATCTCGAAGTACATTAGGCCAATAAAAGCCACAATCAAACACCTTTTGAGCGATGGCAAATGCACCGTGATGGCCTCCCATGAGGCCTTCATGCACATGCTTAAGGATGTTCAAACCCTCCTCTCGCTACACGCACCGCCTAAGTATCATATCTCCTCCTTTTCTAAAGAGAAACAGATCATCGCACACATACTTTCTCGACTCACTAAGGAACTTCCTTCTTTGTTGTGTGGACATCCCCTTCACAATATTGCCACTTGAAAGATAATTTGCTAAATCGCAAAACCAAGGCAATCCCTCCTTCTCGGCCTCTACAAACTCAATAGACTCGTGAGGGAATGTGGCTCCTATTTCCTCCTCCCGAATCTATTCTTTCTTGGGGTCCTCTAGACGTGATAGATGATCGGCTGCTACGTTTTCGGCCCCTCTCTTATCTCTAATTTCAATATCAAACTCGGAAAGCAATGGAATCCACCGAATAAGTCGGGGTTTGGCGTCTTTCTTTTGAAAAAGAAAACACAACGCGGAGTGATCGGTGAAGACTATGGTCTTGGATAGCACGAGGTATGAGCGGAATTTATCGAAAGCAAAATCTACGGCTAAGAGTTCTTTCTCCGTGGTGGTGTAGTTTTCTTGAGTATCATTTAGCGTTTTGCTCGCGTAGTATATGGGGTGGAAGTGCTTATCCTTTCTTTGTCCAAATATCGCTACAACGGCATAGTCACTCGCATCGCACATGACCTCGAACGGCAAGCTCCAGTCGGGCGAGATAAGAATAGGTGCATTAATAAGCTGTTCCTTCAAAAAGTTGAAGGCCTTAAGACACTCCTCGTCAAAGACGAATGGAACATCTTTCTCCAAAAGACGAATCATGGGGCGAGTGATTTTTGAGAAATCCCTAATAAAGTGCCTATAGAACCCCGCATGCCCTAAAAAACTCTGAATTGACTTCACGCTAGTGGGTAGAGGTAACCTACTAATGGTATCTATTTTCGCACAATCTACCTCTATACCTTCCCTCGAGATCTTGTGTCCTAACACAATACCTTCCGTCACCATGAAGTGACACTTCTCCCAATTTAACATAAGCATAGTCTCAACACACCTCTTTAGCATCCTCTCAAGATTCTTCAAACACTCATCAAACGAGTTACCATACATAAAAAAATCATCCATGAAAACCTCCATGGAACTCTCAATCATATCCTGAAATATGGCATCCATGCACCACTGAAAGGTAGCTGGAGCGTTACACAACCCAAATGGCATGCGTCGGTACACATAGGTGCCATAGGGGCATGTGAAAGTGGTCTTATCCTGATCCTCCGGGGCGATGGGGATCTGGAAGTACCCGGAAAAATCATCGAGAAAACAATAGAATTGTTGACCCGCGAGACGCTCCAACATTTGATCGATGAAGGGCAATGGGTAGTGGTCTTTTCGGGTGGTATCATTCAACTTTCGGTAGTCGATGCACACGTGCCAACCCATGACCGTACGAGAAGGGATAAGGTCATTCTTGTAATTCATGACAACGGTCATCCCTCCCTTCTTAGGGACAACCTGAGTGGGACTAACCCATGGTGAATCTGAGATGGGATATATCATCCCGGCATCTAGGAGTTTTAGAACCTCCTTCTTCACAACATCTTGCATGTTGGGGTTGAGGCGCCTTTGGGGTTGTACCACCGGCTTGAAATCATCCTCTATGAGCATCCGGTGGGTGCAATAAGAAGGGCTTATGCCCTTAATATCGGACAACCTCCATGCAATGCCCTCTTTGTTGGCCTTCAACACCTCCAACAACCTCAACTTCTCTCTTTCCTTCAACTTCGATGAGATAATAACAGGTAGCTCGGAACCCTCCCCTAGAAAAGCATACTCTAAATGAGATGGAAGTACCTTAAGCTCTAAGGGTGGGGGTTGGGTGGTGTCATCACTAACGGCTAATACTTCGGGAACAAAGGGAATCCCCTCAACTTCTACTTCATCCACCAACTTCGACTCCTCCTCTACTCGCTCTCCTCCTATCAAATCAGCACCACTAATGTACTCTAGACAATGGTCGACACATGAGATGAACGAGTTCAAGAAATATACGGAATGACAAGGACCACTATAGTCATCGGAACCACTCGGGTGGTTCATGGAACGATCTATCTCAAAGGTGACTCTCTCCTCACCGACCCTAAGTGTAATCTTACCATCGTAAACATCTATGAGGGCTTTAGCGGTACGTAAGAATGGACCACCAAGTATGATAGGGACTCTCTCATCCGCTTCCATATCGAGAATGACGAAATCGGCGGGAAAAACAAACTTGTCTATCTTAACTAGCAAATTCTCAACAATACCCCTTGGGTATTTCACGGACCGATCAGCTAAGGATAATGTCATACGGGTAGGTGAAAGCTCGCCTAAGTCTAGCTTCTCGTAAAGAGAAAAGGGCATCAAATTGATGCTAGCACCTAGGTCGGCTATGGCTCTAGTATTAGTGTTACTACTGAAAAGACATGGAATAGTAAAAATATCGGGATCGGTAAGCTTCTCAGGAAGCTTATTTAGAACGACGGCCGAGCACCCTCCATTCAAGGGAACATTCGACAACTCCCCCAACTTCTCCTTGTTCCTAAGAAGGTCTTTTAAGAATTTCGCGTACTTGGGCATAGATTGGAGTGCCTCGATGAAAGGTAGATTAATCTTCAATTGCTTGAAGATATCTAAGAATTGCCCGTATTCCCTTGAGTACTTTTGGTTCCTAAGACGTGTAGGAAACGGGACTCGTGAATGATCTACTAGTGGAGAAGGTCTAATATCTACGGGTGGTTTCTCTATTTTCTTCTCACCTTGAGACTCACCGGGCTGTGCGGTACTTGCAGGGCTTAACCTCGATTGCACTTTTCCGGGTGCCTCCATCTCGATTTCTTCATCTACAATCTCCTAATCCTCTTCTATTACTCTCTCCTCAACTCTCGGGTTCCCTACGGTTTTGCCACTACGAGTGGTAATGGCTTTAGTATGCGCGTTAGGGTTCGGTTGGGTGTTACCCGCAAACTGACCGGGTAATCTCTCCTCAAGCTTCCTAGACATGTCACCTACGACCCTTTGAAGGTCTTGGAAAGAGGCTTGGTGGTTCTTAAGCATAAGGTCGTGTTCCTTAAGTATCTTTCGGGTGGTTTGGTCCTTTACAACTATTTGGCTCATTATTGCCTCCATTCTCTCAAGGCTACCCCCTAGATCATAACTTGGACCCTGACCTGGTTGAACCTGACTATTTGAACCCCCATCCTTGACCTGCCCATTGAACCCCTTACTGAACTACCCATTTGAACCCCCACCAAAGAATGAACCTTGACCCCAATTTGGATTTTGAGCTAATTGAAAACCAGGGGGGTTACCATTGGACCAGAAATTATTATTATTATTGAAATTATTATTATTACGCCAACCCGAATTAAAATGATTACCAAACCCACTAGGTTGACCTCTACCTAAACCTCCCCCCACGAAATCGACATGCTCCTCACCAACTAACAATGGACACACACTCGTATCATGACCCCCTCAGCAAAACTCACACTTATCAACCTTTGCCTTAATCTTTTTGAGCTCCCTAGTCACGTTTTCCAAAACAGCGGCTATACTAGGGTCCATAGTGATATGGTTCACCCCACGAGTGGGATGACTAGTAGTGGTATTTGAATTTCCACTTTGATACCGCTGATCAGCTCGTGACTGAGATTGAGATTAGCCAAATGCCTCGAACCGCTCTAAACACTCGGCTACAGTAAGAATACCCATCATATAACCTCCCGCATTAGTGTCAAAACGATCACGAGTCTCTTGGGTGAGACCGTTATAGAATTTTTCGCAAAGGGCCCAGTCAGAAAGACCATGCTGGGAGCAACGAGCGCAAAGGTTTTGAAAATGCTCCCAAGCAAGGTAATAGGACTCATCGGGCTCCATGCAGAAGGAGTGAATTTGATCGCGAAGACGTGAGGCTTTCGCGGGTGGAAAGTATTTGTTCAAAAAGGCTTGACGGAGGCCCGCCTATGTGGTAAAAGTACCGGTTGGCTGAGAGTCCAACCAAGTAGCCGCACGGCCGACTAGTGAAAAGGGAAAGAGCTGTAAGTAGGTAGCATCGTTTGGGGCTCCATGAAGTTTATGTTTTGCATCGGTTGGCTGAGAGTCCAACCAAGTAGCCGCACGGACGGTCTGTCTCGCATTGGCCATTTGATATAAGTTTATGTTTTCTGGGGCGCTAGAGGTGCTAGAAGTGGGACTATTGGGTGGGGAAACTTTAGGTGATGGTTTAGGTGAATGGGGTGGTGATGAAAAAGGGGTGGTATCGAAATTAGGAATTTGAGAAGAGGATGAAGTACTAACCTGCGGGCCTTGGCCCAATCGAGATAATGACTCTAACAGACGCTGACAGACACGACTTAAACTGTTTAATTGTTTGGGGGGGGGGGGGGTACTGAAAATCTAAGGAAATCTATTAAACTAATCTATAAAACTAATTATTAAACTAGAGCAAAACTAATACGAAATAAGGCGAAGACTTTTCTTATATGATGACGAGAACCACCTAGACTAGAATCCTGGATTGAGTTTAAGGATTTACCAATTAAGTTAACTGCATGATTTATAGAACAGGGATCTTATGATACTAAACCTATTAAGACACCAACTAAGCCCCTCAACCCTTCTCGAGGTGAAACTTATGGCACTACCTAGGCCGTTAATTCTACCGATTATTAGACTTCCTTCCGGTTATCTAATTATTGTGCAAGTACCCTAGTATTGACCTACTCTTTTCCAATTATAGATCTAGGGTAGTTTGGATTTATTAACTTGACTTGTTAGACTAATAAACCGACGGGGCAACTAAGGCACGACTTTTTCCAAAGACTGTCTAAAGCAATTCGCCGGGTAAGACCTACCAATAGCCCCTCACCTTCCAGCTATTAGGACTAGTAGAACACTAAGACCTAGCAAATTACTAACTATCACTTCTAGTGTTTATTAGCCAATTCTCCCTAAAGGTCAAAGACACTAGCATGAACCTATTCTGTAGCAGACAACCACCAAGATTCACACGAAGTAATTGATAGTAATGAACCGGATTAAAGTACGCATACACATCAAATTAACATACCAAACTGTTTACAATACACAATCAATCCATAAAAGACATGCAAATTAACAAAAAAGGTTAAAACTTTATTTCAATCCATTCATCATAGTCTAGACTGCTTAAATGTTTAGCCAAGCATATCAAACAATGAAAACAAAGAAAAAGTGTTCAAGTAAGAATTCATGAGATATGTGCCCTTTGTAATAAAGACCTATATCTTGTTCACCATCAAAATCTTTCATTCTTGAGATCTTCCTTTGTTCCATCTCTTGAGCTTCATGCTTTTCATTGAACTTGTTCAGTGTCAAATTACTAAAATCTTTCTTATTTCTCAACATCATGAGATATGTGCCCCAAGTTTCATGTGGCAAAGCATCAGCCAACTTTTCTATCAATTCTTCATTATCTTTATTGATGCTCACTCTTTTCATTTGAACTAATAGATTGCAATATCTTTCAATGATCTGCTTGGTGCTCTCAATTCTTAAACCACGAAATAGATCAAATTCCTTTTTCAAAAGTGATTTTTTGTTTTTAATCATCTCTTTACTTCCAACAAACTTTGATTTTAATGCTTTCCAGATAGAATATGCACTTCCATTGTGTTGCAATAAAACCAAGATATCTTCTTTAACTGCTTGATGCAATAGACTGATCATCATCTTTTCATTTTTGTATTTCTTTCTATCATCAACACTTAGATCTTTAATAGCAATCTCCTCTTCATCATCATTCAACGGGCTAACATATTTCGTTTCAACACATTCCCAAGCATCTAAATAATTTGCTTGAACCCAGTTCTCAAATCGTTCCTCCCATCCTTTGTACTCCTCGATATTCATGAGCTTAGGCGGTTTTTGCATAGTGCCCGTTTCATTTTCCATGTTCAAGTTCTGAGTAACAGATGCCGGAGTAGTCGGGATGGTAGCAAATGCGTTATAAAATTCTTCTTCCATGTTTTAGGCAACAATTTTCACAAAACAACATTTTCAAACGAAATTACTCCTTCAAACGAAATATCTTTCAAGCGAAATAACCCACTTCACACGAAATACCAATCTCAAGAGAAATATCAACTTCACACGAAATATCCTTTTCACACGAAATACATGATTTCGTGCGAAATAACCAAATGAAATACCAGTTGAAGCGAAATAAGCTAATTTCGTGTGGAACTCTCAAACGAAATTACCAAACTGGTGCGGAATAACTAATTTCGTGTGAATCTCACAAACGAAATTACAATCTGGTGCGAAATTAAGGCTAATTTCGTGCGAAATACTGCTGATGTCATCATCTCGAGCTGTTTTTGTTAAAATTGACCAAGTTTTAAGCCGTTTTAAGATCTGAAACTTTCTAGGGTTTGTTAAAACACTATTGCGAGCACAATGTATGAAAATCAAGACATTTTGACCGTGAAAACAAGTTAATTTTGAAAAAGAAGGTGTAGAAATCAGAAATTGTAGCTGAATTGGTATGAACTCTTCCTCCTGAGCTCTGATACCACTTGTAGGATCGTTTTCAGACCCAAACGAGTCGTTCAGAAGAGTTTTTCTCAATATAAAAGGCAGAAACAGACGTATTGAGTTCAATTCAGCTAGATATACACTATAAACTGTCTTTAGATTGATTTGACAAAGTTTTACAGCGAATCGACACTTCGGTACTGAATCCGGAAAGATAATTTCGTATCAAATGACACAGACACATCAGGTATTTATAGGGCAGCTAATTTCGCACCGACCTGCATAAGCAGAATTAGATTTCATGCGAAATCTAATTTCGTGCGGAATTACAACCTAATTTCGTACGGAATTACCTAGGTGTAATTTCGTGCGAAACTATCTATAAACACACTATTCTCGTTTTGCGTGCCCTGATCTATCTAATACAATACAAGACTCGATACAAGACGAAGTCGACAGACGCATGCACCAACACATGACAACGAGTTTCGAAAGAAAAATCAACAAACAAGGAATTGGAAAACCCGTGTAAGTCTTCAATCCTTCGTCCCGAACTCGTACCAATGATTCCTATGCTTCAAAATTGCTCCAAGATTGCTCTGAAAATCGCCTATGAACTCCTTAATTCGTAACTAGGGTTTAGTAATGATTTTCTTGGTTTTTATACGTAACCCTAGACGATTAATGAAGAATTGCCGTCATTAGACCCCGTCGCGTCGCGCGACGGGTAAACTGATTTGAGGTCGCGTGCTTCGATGACTAATTATGCCAGAAATCCTTATTTAAATGGTGGCGGGGAGTGACGAAGGTGATGTGTAGCCGTGGCGTAGCGCGACGACTCCATTTTCACAGACTATCTCGTTTTTCAATCAGCTTCAGCACTCCAAATTCTCAAAAATTATTCTAACTCCCAAATCAACTCATTCTTTATCGTTTTTTCAACATTTTCAGCATTAATGACCTGTAAAACGAGATTTAATCAATAGTATGCACATTCTAACGAAAACCGAACTAAATATAACAAAAAACTACACAAATTGTACACGAATAAGAGATGTATTTTGCAATACATCAAATATCCCCACACTTACCCTTTTTTCGTCCTCGAAAAAGAATTATGCAATGGAATCAGAGATGAACAGATACTCGGGTCAAAACTTATTGATATTTTAATAGAACCAAAGCTTGCGTTAGCCGCGATTTTGAATATATACTTGTCCCTTTAAACCTGAATTCGGTCTTAAGCCCTTATCATGTGAATTTAATTTAAGTGCGGTCAATCTACCTAGGGTCTCACGCCAGAATCTATGGTCCACCTACTCCCGCCTCAAGCTTATAGAACGAAAGGAATGATCACTGGATCAATTCCTAACCGTCTTATATCAAAACCAAGAGAATTTAAAATCAAAATTTTTTCAGCATTTTTTCCTTTCCTTTCATTTTTTTTCTTTTTATGAGCATAGACGTTGCTTTTACCTAACCCAGAGGCAGTCCGGGTGTAGAGTCGCTATCCCCAACTCGGATTACATAGGTGTCGGCGATTTTTATTTGCAAGTTCAATTTCACGTATCCTAGAGGCATTCCGGGTCGAAGTCACTATCCCCAACCAAGATTACATTGGCCTACGCTACTTTCATTCAGTTTCTAGCTCATTCCATTTTTTATATTTTTTTTTCGTGATAAAAAATTCTAACGGTTTTAACTTATAATGGTGTTACTTATACTCTTATTGGCGGTTTCAGTTTCCCATATTTCTCAGATGAAAACCCACTAGTAGACCGACAATTAAGGTATATTAACTCAAAGGGACCTAAAACCAAACCCGGGCCTATTCACACATCCCTAACTAGACACAAGCTCGATTTATTTAATCTCATATTATTATTATTCGAACCCAAGCAAAAATTCATCTTTTCTATCATTTTCCGCATTAATTTGCAAACTTCTTTATTCAAAAGAGATTTTTCTGATTTTTCAATTTTTTTCAATTTTTTTATTCTTTTTGTATTTTTCATATTTATGACTCGATTATTTACATGTATACCATCCCCACACTTAAAGATTGCATTGTCCCTAATGCAAGAACGGAAATACGACTCAACTAACTACCTAGATTACCACTAAACTAAGAACGAACTAAATAAATAAAGAAATAAAAGAATACAAGAATACAAGGGAAACGACTTAGCTGAATATGTGAGACTGTCAAAGTGCCAGTCGTTTCCAAATAAGCCCTCTAATTCGAAACGCGCTCAACAAACAATTCCCAATCTCGGACAAGCGAACGAAAGCGGCTACTAACATCAACCTATCAATCATCATCAACAAACTACCAACATAACATAAAATATATACCATCAAAAGTACCAGTTTCAAACACAACGCAAACCATTATGCCCAACCAATCCGTTTAACGTATATCAGTATAAGTACAAACCAACATATGAGGATAAAAAACAGCATAAAAGAAAAATCAAACAAAAGATATAGTTCATCAGTGCTGCTGCATCCTCATTATCCCCACACTAGTCCTCCCCGTGCTCACTGGCAGTCTCCTCACTGCCCTCCTGCCGTCCACCTGCACCAGAGCTACCCTCTCCAAATACACTAAACGGGGGAACCGGGTCAAACCTTTGTCCAGCACCAGCCGAGCCACTCTGCTGCCTCGGCTGAAAGAAGTACGGAATCTCCATGTTGTGCCTGCTCATAATGTACCTGAGAGCATCCTCCTGCTTCTCCTGACCCGTCAGAATAAGGTGTTCCAGCCTGTCGAATCTCTGCTCCACATAGCCAGAGAATGACTCTAAAGTAAGAGGCACATGTGGTGGCTGCCTACGCGGGTACTGAGGCGCTGGCCGCTCATGTCGCTGTGGTGGCCGCTGTCGGTGTGTAGGGTCAATCTGAATCATCACATCCTCAACTGGATGTCCCTCTGGCGGCTGCACCTACGGGCCCTTCCTAATCGGCTCCCAGCCGTAGGGCTCAGTACATGACACTATCCCAGCCTGCTGCAACTCTTTAATCCCAAACATCATCGTCTTTGGCCCCTCATGTAGAAATTGGGGGACATACTTATGAAACACCCCCAAATTTTGTGCAATACGAGTAATATACGGGCCCATAGCCAACCCAGCACGATGAGTCCGCTAACACCGTAGCTAAGTTCATCTCCTGTTTCTCCACACGGCACATAAGAATGAACAACTCAATCCAGTTCACTTTATTTTCCCCAGATTTCCGCCCCACCAACGTAGTCGACAAAATCTTCAAAATATACCGATAAACTGGATTACGAACCGAAGTAATCAGGTTCGTAACTGTGAATAGGTGGTCGGAAATCGTCTTCCAGAAATTTCGGAGCTCAGCCGAACCAACACTATGATCCCTCACAGTAGAGTATGCACCTCACAGACTAGTCATAAACCCGGGCTACCTCACCTCTTCCTCAGTATAAAACCCCGAAACAATGGAAAACCTCTCCATATTCATCTCAAATACTTGCCTACTCAAACTGAAAGACACAGCTTTGTCATCATCAAACTTTCCCTCCTTGTGTCTCCATGTGCTGTGAAACTCCAGTACCAACTCCTCATACTGATTCTGCGTACACTCTAATGCCTCAGTCAACTTTGGACCCAGGAGGTCCAACACTACCTGTCTTGAACCTATTTCCTCCAACTACATCCAGTCTATTACCCTGTGTTGAAGTAGATCCGTATCCTTCAACTTATCATACGTATCCCACTCAGGTGTACTCGGCTCGAACTGAAGTAACGGGTGGTCGAGTCGATTAACTTTATGTGTTGGAATGAACTCATGAGCCCTTTGGTACTTAATTTTCTCAACTTTGGATCATTAGCACCAATTTGTAGAATTTGGATCTCATGTGGAATCGGATCCTGCTGTGGTGCTATCTGATCTGCACCCTTTTTTCGGGCTCTACCACTATGTGAGCTGCTAGCCATGTCTGCAAAACAGAGATTAACAAGACAAAACAAGCAAACAATCAGTAATCACAAACTATTTTTGGTATTTTTAATTGATTTAAACGCTTGGTTGGTCCCTGTGGTTTACAAAAATTGCAGACTTGGTCCTAGTGGTTTACTAATTACACGCGAGGTCCCAAAACTTGTCAAAAATAAACTCGGTTGGTCCCCAGCACTAGCATTTGTTATGTTTTCCAGTTAAGTCCATGTTAAATGACCAAAATACCCTTGCTTATTAACAAAACCCACCAAAGTCTTCACAGGTCTCTCTCTTCTCAAACAAGAAGCACAGCCACCTCTCCATTATCTTCATCACCATCATCATCTTCATCACCAACCCACCCCCAGGTCTCTGCTCTCTCTCTCTAAAAATATGGTCACCAGATTATTTCTCCGGCGACCTGTCTGCCGTCCGGTTTCTCTGGCGAATCAACCAATCCACCACGACCACCTCCTCCCTCTTCTCTCCCGGTTTCGGCCCAATACACACCACCATCAAACTGCCCATCAAGTAACTTTCATAGGATTATTCTTGAATGGGCTGCTACTTGTAATGGCAGACAATTTGACAGGATTTTCGGGGTTTGGCTAGGTGGAGTTGAGCTGCTGCGAAGCTGCACCGCTGAGCCGAGACCCACCCGGATCGAATGGACAGTGAAGAAAGAAATTAATAGGTATTACTCTTTACTTAGGACTAATCAAACACTTGCTGTTTATTTGGGGAATCTTGTTGATTGTACTTATACTGGTGGTGGTGGCCTCCCCGATGGTGGATGTGGGTTTCGATGTTTTGGTGTTTGGGGGTGCCCGGTGGAGGTAAGAAGTGGTTGTGCTTCTTGTTTGAAGATGATGAGAAGTGGCCCACAATATTGTGGTATTATTTACAGGATTAGAAACATTGACATATGGTTTGTTGGGGGTGGGTTGGTGATGAAGAAGATGATGATGGTGATGAAGATGATGTAGAGGTGGTTGTGCTTGTTTGAGAAGAGAGAGACCTGTGAAGACTTTGGTGGGTTTTGTTAATAAGCAAGGGTATTTTGGTCATTTAACATGGATTTAACTGGAAAACTTAACAAATGTTAGTGTTGGGGACCAACTAAGTTTATTTTTGACAAGTTTTGGGACCACACGTGTAATTAGTAAACCACTAGGACCAAGTTTGCAATTTTTTCAAACCACAGGGACCAACCAAGCATTTAACTCTTTTTAATTTTTATTTTTTTTTTTGAATTTTTGAAATTTTTATTTTTTTTGGATTTTTATAAAAATTTCTGAAAATTAAAATAGCCGTATAGCATTTCATTCGCGGCTAATTCTGAAAAAAATTGAATTAAAAACAACGGGTTACCTTTTTACAAATGCTAAGTGATAATTAAACTCGCCTGAATGGAGATTGAGTACGGGCAAGCCTAATTCACTTGTACATGCAAGTAAACCCAAGACCGACAAAAATGACTAAAAAGAACAAAAGGACACGCTAACTTGGACTCAATGTACACTACCCCCCACGGCACTTTAATTGTCCGCAATTAAATCCTGGTGCCTAACCAAAACATTGAAGTCCAACCTTGCTTAGAAATCAACCGCTTATTAATTTGAAAATCAACTTTTTCGCGTTTGAAAAAGTCCGCCTAGTTAAAGGAGGGTTTTCCGTTTGCAAAAATTTGATTTCAATGCGCAAGGTTCGAACTTTGTGTGTCGACGTACGACATACCCACCAATCATCAATCAAAGCACATTCACTATCCCAAACCAATACCTCCCGAAACCTATAACGACACCAATTCAGCTCATATATATCCTCACTTGAACCATAGACCTACTTAGTGTCAAACGGGCAATGTTATCGCAACAAATTGTAATGTCTTGCAAAATAGCAAACCAACTCAGCCATACTGCTCAACCTACATTAGCATAACTTATACTAATTTCAAAGCTCACTAAGCAAGAACCCAAGATGTAAAACTTGTTATATGCAAAACAACACTGTGACTTCAACAAGTTCCAAATCAGTATCCATTCGTCCCAAACCATCCATCCGCAACCATTAATCCTACACTAAGACTCGACCCTAAACTGACCTAACACATGACTCAATTGACTCGACTCCTAACCTGCGGACCCAAACACAAACTCTAATCATAAAAAACAGGAGAATAGTACAAGAAACATACCTGATTTGCTGAAAATTGCAAGAAGAAACTTGAAAATTTTCGTGAAGGGTGGTCCCGAATCGAAGCAAACGGCCAGATAAATGGTTAGAATTTTTTTGTGGGTTTTGTTCGGCACTTGAATCCGGTCACGTAGGTGGTGAAATGGTGGAAAACGACGGTGTAACGGCTGAGATATGGTGTTGGGAAGGGTGTTCGGTGGTGGGGTGTTGGGTGAAAAAGGGTTTTGTGTTGTTTGGGGAAGACAGATAAGAGGATAGATTTTATTTGATCCGTGGTGGGATCACGTGCCGCGACGAAAGGCTGGGAGGGGTGTAGCGTGACACCACGGGTCGGTTCAGAACGAAGGGTTCAAATAAGGGGTCGCGTAGCGCGACTGGCAGGTTCATATGTGGTGGCGTGACGCGAAGGTAGGGTTCAACATCAGAAATTGAACTGAGGGGTCGCGTAGCGCGACCCTGGGTTCTCATCGCCGTGGCGGCACGCGACATGCCAATTTGGACAGTAAGTTGCCTGAAAAATCTTGTTTTATGCGTTAGAAAAAATTCTAAGTCTTACCAAACCTTCCCAAAACCATCCTAAATTTTTTCCAAGTGTTGGGACTTACTCTACACTTGGGATTTCATCCCAAAGCACTAAGTGGCGGCTTTTAATGGAATTTCGGGAGGAGTTTCCTCCATCTCGTTCTTGTCTATAGCTCCTCCAATGCAGTGCTTCAAATGGTGGCCGTTTACCTTCCAACTACGGCCATCCGACTCATCCATAATCTCCACCGCTCCGTACGGAAACACATAATGAACCATATACGGTGACGACCACTTTGATTTCAACTTCCCCGCAAACAACTTCAATCTTGAATTGTAGACAAGTACTCTATCACCCTTGCGATCATGTGAAGCTTTCGTTTTCTCCTTAATTCCCAAAGATTGAGCATACGCCGCATCCCTAAGCTCCTCAAGCTCATGGATTTGAAAGAAACATTTCCTAGCGGCTTCGGTCATGTCAAGGTTAACGGTTTTTAAATCCCAAAGTGCTCGGTACTATAACTCTACGGGAAGATGACAAGCTTTTCCATAGACGATCATAAATGGTGTGGTTCCTAAAGGCGTTTTGTAAGCGGTTCGAAACACCCACAATGCAACGTTAAGCTTGTCGGACCAATCCTTCCTATTCTTACCAACGGTTTTCTCTAAGATACGTTTGATACCACAATTCGCGTTCTCCACTTGACCACTTGTTTGTGGATGGTACGCGGTAGACAAACGATGAGTGACTCCGTAGCGTGCAAGCAATTTTTCCATCAACGCATTGCAAAAGTGAGTACCACGGTCACTAATTAAGGCTTTAGGTGTACCGAAGCGGGAAAAGAGTTTCTTGAGGAAACTCAACACTACTCGGGCTTCATTCGTAGGAAGAGCATGAGCCTCTACCCACTTAGACACATAGTCAATTGCCACAAGTATGTAACGATTCCCTTTTGAGACGGGAAAGGGTCCCATGAAATCTATGCCCCAAACATCAAAATCCTCCAACACTTGGATTGGTTTTGAGGCATCTCATCTTTGGCTGAAATATTATCGGTTCATTGACAAGCATCACATGTTTTCACGAACTCAACGGCATCTTGAAGTACATTAGGCCAATAAAAGCCACAATCAAACACCTTTTGAGCGGTGGCATATGCACCGTGATGGCCTCCCATGATGTCTTCATGCACATGCTTAAGGATGTTCAAACCCTCCTCTCGCAACACGCACCGCCTAAGTATCCTATCTGCTCCTATTCTAAAGAGAAACAGATCATCCCACACATACTTTCTCGACTCACTAAGGAACTTCCTTCTTTGTTGTATGGACATCCCCTTCACAATATTGCCACTTGAAAGATAATTTGCTAAATCGCAAAACCAAGGCAATCCCTCCTTCTCGGCCTCTACAAACTCAATAGACTCGTGAGGGAATGTGGCTCCTATCTCCTCCTCCCGAATCTATTCTTTCTTGGGGTCCTCTAGACGTGATAGATGATTGGCTGCTATGTTTTTAGCCCGTCTCTTATCTCTAATTTCAATATCAAACTCGGAAAGCAATAGAATCCACCGAATAAGTCGGGGTTTGGCGCCTTTCTTTTGAAAGAGAAAACACAACGCGGAGTGATCGGTGAAGACTATGGTCTTGGATAGCACGAGGTATGAGCGGAATTTGTCGAAAGCAAAAACTACGGCTAAGAGTTCTTTCTCCGTGGTGGTGTAGTTTTCTTGAGCATCATTTAGCGTTTTGCTCGCGTTGTATATGGGGTGGAAGTCCTTATCCTTTCTTTGTCCTAATACCGCTCCAACGGCATAGTCACTCGCATCGCACATGAGCTCGAATGGCAAGTTCCAGTCGGGCGAGATAAGAATAGGTGCACTAATAAGTTGTTCCTTCAAAAAGTTGAAGGCCTTAAGACACTCCTCGTCAAAGACGAATGGAACATATTTCTCCAAAAGACGGATCATGGGGCGAGTGATTTTTGAGAAATCCCTAATAAAGCGCCTATAGAACCCCGCATGCCCTAAAAAACTCCGAATTGACTTCACGCTAGTAGGTAGAGGTAACCTACTAATGGTATCTATTTTCGCACGATCTACCTCTATACTTTCCCTCGAGATCTTGTGTCCTAACATAATACCTTCCGTCACCATGAAGTGACACTTCTCCCAATTTAACATAAGCATAGTCTCAACACACCTCTTTAGCATCCTCTCAAGATTCTTCAAACACTCATCAAACGAGTTACCATACACCGAAAAATCGTCCATGAAAACCTCCATGGAACTCTCAATCATATCCTGAAATATGGCAACCATGCACCGCTGAAAGGTAGCTGGAGCGTTACACAACCCAAATGGCATGCGTCGGTACGCATAGGTGCCATATGGGCATGTGAAAGTGGTCTTATCCTGATCCTCCGGGGCGATGGGGATCTGGAAGTACCAGGAAAAATCTTCGAGAAAACAATAGAATTGTTGACCCGCGAGACGCTCCAACATTTGATCGATGAAGGGCAATGGGTAGTGGTCTTTTCGGGTGGTATCATTCAACTTTCGGTAGTCGATGCACACGCGCAAACCCATGACCGTACGAGAAGGGATAAGCTCATTCTTGTAATTCATGACAACGGTCATCCCTCCCTTCTTAGGGACAACCTGAGTGGGACTAACCCATGGTGAATCTGAGATGGGATATATCATCCCGGCATCTAGGAGTTTTAGAACCTCCTTCTTCACAACATCTTGCATGTTGGGGTTGAGGCGCCTTTGGGGTTGTACCACCGGCTTGAAATCATCCTCCATGAGCATCCGGTGGGTGCAATAAGAAGGGCTTATGCCCTTAATGTCGGACAACCTCCATGCAATGCCCTCTTTGTTGGCCTTCAACACCTCCAACAACCTCAACTTCTCTCTTTCCTTCAACTTTGATGAGATAATAACGGGTAGCTCAGAACCCTCCCCTAGAAAAGCATACTCTAAATGAGATGGAAGTACCTTAAGCTCTAAGGGTGGGGGTTGGGTGGTGTCATAACTAACGGCTAATACTTCGGGAATCAAGGGAATCCCCTCAACTTCTACTTCATCCACCAACTTTGACTCCTCCTCTACTGGCTCTCCTCCTATCAAATCGGCACCACTAATGTACTCTAGACAATGGTCGACACATGAGACGAACGAGTTCAAGAAATATACAGAATGACAAGGACCACTATAGTCATCGGAACCACTCGGGTGGTTCATGGAACAATCTATCTCAAAGGTGACTCTTTCCTCACCGACCCTAAGTGTAATCTTACCATCATAAACATCTATGAGGGCTTTAGCGGTACGTAAGAATCGACGACCAAGTATGATAGGGACTCTCTCATCCGCTTCTATATCGAGAATGACGAAATCGGCGGGAAAAACAAACTTGTCTACCTTAACTAGCAAATTCCCAACAATACCCCTTGGGTATTTCACGGACCGATCGGCTAAGGATAATGTCATATGGGTAGGTGAAAGCTCGCCTAAGTCTAGCTTCTCGTAAAGAGAAAAGGGCATCAAATTGATGCTAGCACCTAGGTCGGCTAAGGCTCTAGTATTAGTGTTACTACCGAAAAGACATGGAATAGTAAAAATACCGGGATTGGTAAGCTTCTCGGGAAGCTTATTTAGAACGACGGCCGAGCACCCTGCATTCAATGGAACATTCGACAACTCCCCCAACTTCTCCTTGTTCCTAAGAAGGTCTTTTAAGAATTTCGCGTACTTAGGCATAGATTGGAGTGCCTCGATGAAAGGTAGATTAATCTTCAATTGCTTGAAGATATCTAAGAATTGCCCGTATTCCCTTGAGTACTTTTGGTTCCTAAGACGTGTAGGAAACAGGACTCGCGAATGATCTACTAGTGGAGAAGGTCTAATATCTACAGGTGGTTTCTCTATTTTCTTCTCACCTTGAGACTCACCGGGCTGTGCGGTACTTGCTGGGCTTAGCCTTGATTGCACTTTGCCGGGAGCCTCCATCTCGATTTCTTCATCTACAATCTCCTCATCCTCTTCTATTACTCTCTCCTCAACTCTAGGGTTCCCTACGGTTTTGCCACTACGAGTGGTAATGGCTTTAGCATGGGCGTTAGGGTTCGGTTGGGTGTTACCCGCAAACTGACCTGGTAATCTCTCCTCAAACTTCCTAGACATGTCACCTACGACCCTTTGAAGGTCTTGGAAAGAGGCTTGGTGGTTCTTAAGCATAAGGTCGTGTTCCTTAAGTATATTTCGGGTGGTTTGGTCCTTTACAACTAATTGGCTCATTATTGCCTCCATTCTCTCAAGGCTACCCCCTAGATCATAACTTGGACCCTGACCTGGTTGAACCTGACTATTTGAACCCCCATCCTTGACCTGCCCATTGAACCCCTTACTGAACTGCCCATTTGAACCCCCACCAAAGAATGAACCTTGACCCCAATTTGGATTTTGAGCTAATTGAAAACCAGGGGGGTTACCATTGGACCAGAAATTATTATTATTATTGAAATTATTATTATTACGCCAACCCGAATTAAAATGATTACCAAACCCACTAGGTTGACCTCTACCTAAACCTCCCCCCACGAAATCGACCTGCTCCTCACCAACTAACAATGGACACGCACTCGTATCATGACCCCCTCAGCAAAACTCACAGTTATCAACCTTTGCCTTAATCTTTTTGAGCTCTCTAGTCACGTTTTCCAAAACAATGGCTATACTAGGGTCCATAGTGATATGGTTCACCCCACGAGTGGGATGACTAGTAGTGGTATTTGAATTTCCACTTTGATATACCTCCCGCATTAGTGTCAAAACGATCACGAGTCTCTTGGGTGAGACCGTTACAGAATTTTTCACAAAGGGCCCAGTCAGAAAGACCATGCTGGGAGCAACGAGCGCAAAGGTTTTGAAAACGCTCCCAATCAAGGTAATAGGACTCGTCGGGCTCCATACAGAAGGAGTGAATTTGATCACGAAGATGTGAGGCTTTCGCGGGTGGAAAGTATTTGTTCAAAAAGGCTTGACGGAGGCCCGCCCATGTGGTAAAAGTACCGGTTGGCTGAGAGTCCAACCAAGTAGCCGCACCGCCGACTAGTGAAAAGGGAAAGAGCTGTAAGTAGGTAGCATCGTTTGGGGCTCCGTGAAGTTTATGTTTTGCATCGGGTGGCTGAGAGTCCAACCAAGTAGCTGCACGGACGGTCTGTCTTGCATTGGCCATTTGATATAAGTTTATGTTTCTGGGGCGCTAGAGGTGCTAGAAGTGGGACTATTGGGTGGGGAAGCTTTAGGTGATGGTTTAGGTGAATGGGGTGGTGATGAAAAAGGGGTGGTATCGAAATTAGGAATTTGAGAAGAGGATGAAGTACTAACCTGCGGGCCTTGGCCCAATCGAGATAATGACTCTGTGACTGGTGGCTTCGGCGGCGGTCCTTGTGAGCGCAGATGTGGCATCCACTACGAGCAAAAACCTGAATATGAGAAAAGCAAACACTAGTCACTAAGATTCAAAAGCAAAAATAAAAGACAAAGAATCAAAACAAAATAAAACACGTAGCACGTATATGTCAATTAAGTCTATCAAAGCTAATTAACGCAATTGCCAAGAGTCCCCGGCAACGACGCCAAAAACTTGATGTGTGCTAAACAGCCTATTAAAATTAACTAAATTAGACTCTCTAAGCTAGACACTAAAAAGCTTTAAATCTAGACTCGACCTAAACCACACAATCGGCAAGTGTACCAATCACTGTAGTATGACCTAAGGAAGTCCGGATATCAAACCACGAGACTCTATTTATCACGTTAACTAGACTCTAACAGACGCTGACAGACAAGACTTAAACTGTTTAATTGTTTGGGGGGGGGGGTTACTGAAAATCTAAGGAAATCTATTAAACTAATCTATAAAACTAATTATTAAACTAGAGCGAAACTAATATGAAATAAAGCGAAGACTTTTCTTATATGATGACGAGAACCACCTAGACTAGAATCCTGGATTGATTTTAAGAATTTACCAATTAAGTTAACTGCATGATTTATGGAACCGGGATCTTATGATACTAAACCTATTAAGACACCAACTAAGCCCCTCAACCCTTCTCGAGGTGAAACTTATGGCACTACCTAGGCCGTTAATTCTACTGGTTATTAGACTTCCTTCCGGTTATCTAATTATTGTGCAAGTACCCTAGTATTGACCTACTCTTTTCCAATTATAAATCTAGGGTAGTTTGGATTTATTAACTTGACTTGATAAACTAATAAACCGACGGGGAAACTAAGGCACGACTTTTTCCAAAGACTGTCTAAAGCAATTCGCCGAGTAAGACCTACCAATAGCCCCTCACCTTCCAGCTATTAGGACTAGTAGAACACTAAAACCTAGCAAATTACTAACTATCACTTCTAGGGTTTATTAGCCAATTCTCCCTAAAGGTCAAAGAAACTAGCATGAACCTATTCTGTAGCAGACAACCACCAAGATTCACACGAAGTAATTGATAGTAATGAACCAGATTAAAGTACACATACACATCAAATTAACATACCAAACAGTTTTCAATACACAATCAATCCATAAAAGACATGCAAATTAATGAAAAAGGTTAAAACTTTATTTCAATCCATTCATCATAGTCTAGGTGGCTTAAATGTTTAGCCAAGCATATCGAACAATGAAAACAAAGTAAAGATGTTCAAGTAAGAATTCATGACAACGAGTTTCGAAAGAAAAATCAACAAACAAGGAATTGGAAAACCCGTGTAAGTCTTCAATCCTTCGTCACGAACTCGTACCAATGATTCCTATGCTTCAAAACCTTCAAAATTGCACCAAGATTGCTCTTAAAATCGCCTATGAACTCCTTAATTCGTAACTAGGGTTTAGTAATGATTTTCTTGGTTTTTATACGTAACCCTAGACGATTAACGAAGAATTGCCGTCATTAGACCCCGTCGCGTCACACGACGGGTAAACTGATTTGAGGTCGCGTGTCGCGACGGCTAATTATGCCAGAAATCCTTATTTAAATGGTGGCGGGGCGCGATGAAGGTGATGTGTAGCCGTGGCGTAGCGCGACGGCTCCATTTTCACAGACTATCTCGTTTTTCAATCAGCTTCAGCACTCCAAGTTCTCAAAAATTATTCAAACTCCCAAATCAACTGATTCTTTATCGTTTTTTCAGCATTTTCAACATTAACGACCTGTAAAACAAGATTTAATCAATAGTATGCACATTCTAACGAAAACCGAACTAAATATAACGAAAAACTACACAAACTATACACGAATAAGAGATGTATTTTGAAATACATCAACCACTGATAAAACCACCACTGGTGGGAAATCAGATGATCCCATTAACTTGGGTGATGGTTTAAAATACAGAGAATTGACGGAGAGGGTTGATAAAAATGACACATCTGTTGCAGAAATCAAATCTATGCTGCAACAGTTGTTACAAGCTCAAAAGGCTACACCCACTGCTGCAACATCTGCTCCATCATCTGCTCCTACTTCCACTGAGCTTTGGAAAATGTTTCAACCTATGCTTCACAAACAGAGACAATATGTTGATCAGCATCATGAAGTTCAGATTCAAATGATCAGAAATATCATGAAAGCTAGGTACAGGGATACACAAGCAGATATCAAGGCAATTAAGGCCCATTTGCTACAAACCACTGGCACTGCTCTTCCTTCAATCATCTTTGTTGAAAATCCTGATGATGCCAAAAAGGGGGAGAAAACTAAAAAGAAGAAGGGATATGAAGATGGTCTATACATGAAACCAGATCCATTGTCTAAACTGGTTGTAGAAATCCCAAGGCCAGATGGTTCCAAAAAGGTTGATGAGACTCAAAATGCATTTGCTGCATTAAAAGCAAGCATGAAAGAGTCAATGGAAATAAAAGGGTCTTAAAGGTTTGAGCTGGAGAAGAAAGATTTGATGGAAAAGGAAGAGAAGGGTACTTATGAACCTAAGGAAGAGCAGGTTATTCCTAAGCCAAAAAGAAGAAAGCCTACTAGAAAAGTAAGCCAACCCAAAACCACACCTTCCAAAACCACCAAACAAACTCCTCAAATCCCCAAAAATTCCTCTCATCAAACCTCCAAACCAACAGATGTTGAGACACCTGTTGTACAAACAGTTGATGATACTTCAGTGGTTTCAGCAAATGTTATTTCAACCACTGCCCTTACCATCATACCATCCACTACTCAAACCACTGCCACACCACAAAAATTCCTCTCCACTTCAAACACCACCTGCCATAGTAAAGAAGACAATAGTTGACACATCAACAGTTGTAATGACAACAATAGTTGAGACACTAGTTGTTTCAACAACTGTTAGTCAGTCACCCATTACCACAAACACTCCCACACAAGCCATAATTCTTTCTGCACCAAAAACTCAAACAAAATCACATTCTCCTAAAAAGGTGTATACAAGAAAAAGAAAGTTCCAGGTGCATGATGATGATATACCAGCACCAACTCCACTATCATCCACACCCTACAATGTCATCAAACCCCAACCTTTCATTCCTCCAAAGCTGGCCAATCCTATCAAAGATCCAAAAGTTCTAGAAGGATTTAACCCTGCTGATCTTATGTCACTAGCAGCCACTTATCCACTAGAATTTCATGCAGTGAAAGAAGAAATGAAACAGTTCTATTTAGTGGATGATCCTTCCAAGAGAAAATTCCCTTCCCTTGCCAGTTTTAGAGATCCTAAAAACATGGATGAATACCTAAAACTTAAAGGCAAGCAAGCTGAATTGAGAGCCAAATATGAATGCAAAGGGCAAGGTGATAATGCCTTCTCAAGTAGGATGCAGTTCTTGCTCACCAAGGTCAAGTAAATGGAAGATTATGCAAGAGACCTGAGTAACGAAATTTCTAACTTGCCACCAGAGGCAGGGTTACAAGTAGATCTGAAATAAGACCTCATCAAGCTGATCATGAGTGAAAAGTTTTACCCTGCAAAAGCTGAAAATTTCCAAGACTAGCCACTCATTGCTCTCAAAGAAGAATTGAAAGAATAAAAAATACTCCAGGTATGAAAAGAACAGCACCAAACTAGAGAAAATTCAGTAAGAAGATTGCTGAACTTACCCTGGAATATAGAAGAAAAAGAGAAGAGTTGGTTGCAGCAGACTATGGAATAGCTAGGCAGATAGCAAGGTGGTCAAAACAAACTATTGATCAAACCTATAAAAGGCTTGAAGAGCTGAGAAAGAAAGACCCCACTGCTCCAAAGAAACCAATCTACAAGACCACTGATAAACCAAAGAAACAGGCCCATACTTCTCAACCACTGTTCACATCATTAGATACCTCTGCCATTGTGTTAAACCAAAGAAAGAGGCAAAAGCTGACTGATGCAGAAGAAAAGAAACAAGAAGTTGTGTATTTTAAAGAGGCTATCAAGAGAATGGCACTAGAGGATGAAAGCTCAGCAAAACTTCAAAGTATAGCCAACAAGGTTCTGAGCAGGCCTCTATCTCCAAACTCATCAACAATAAAAACTCTCCTAAGAAACCCATTGAATTCAAAAATACTAAAGTGGAAGTCTGATCAAAAGACCCACGTATTGACTTTGCTCAAATCCAATGGGAAGGTGGAGCATATATCAAGGCAACAAGCACTTAGCCTGGGTGTTGAAGATCTGCAAGATCTCCTTGAGCTCACACTGTGCAGGGATGAGGATGATACAGATTCCATGGACTTTGAATTACAATTCAAAGGACAAGTTAGGGAATTATTGATGAGGCAATAAAGATCCAAAATAATGAAGAATTTTGGCATCATCTGTTCCAGGGGGAGATTGTTGGGATTGAACCCTACAAAGGAACAGTTGATTAAAGCTAAAACTGGATCAGATAAGTGGATCCTGAATAAGCAGTTCTTTGCATCAGTCTTTCCCCTTGAATGTAGCCTAACATCTGATGCCCTCTAAGTACTGCCATCTACAACAACTGTTGACCTACATCAACTGCTGTTCATTCAAAGACTGTTGAAGACCAAACACTGACGAGTCAATCTACTGCTATAGTTCAAGTACTGCTGAAGACACAAAGCACTGCTGGGGCTAAAGCAGTGGAATGAAGAAGCATCAGTTAGACTAGTATTTGTACTTATTTATTGTAATCAGTTGTTAGATAGTAGTGTTTGTATTAGTCAGTGTTTAGAGGTTGTTAGGAGGCTAGATGTCACTTTCATGGTGACGTCAGCAAAGATGCCACAGTGGTTTGTTCTGTACTATAAATAGAAAAATACTTTGTACTGTTCTATTAGCTCTCTTCTTCACCAAGTCATTCTGTACGAACAAATCACTGTGAGCTCAGGCTGAGGGGGAGACTTTGTGCATGCATGCAATAGTTTTGTTTATTGTAATCAAATACAATCATTCAATTCTATGATACACATGTTTGCTTAAAATTGTTCTCTCTTTGATTGTGTTGAAAGTTTATTCATATATTTCCGTTGCTATTGTTTATGATCCATAATTCATTTTAGTTAAACAAAACACAATCATATCAAACTCAGATCCTAACACCAGTATCATAATTAACAGAAGGCTTGGCACGTAGCGTGTTCAGTGAACACGGCCCCGTGTCCAGTTACCTGAACTGGGCATTTTCTAAAGAACCTTGGGCACGGGGCGTGTTGGGCTAAGCACGGCCCCGTGCTGAACTTGCTGTAATGAAGAAAAATCGCCGGGAGGCTCTGTTTTTGTGCATAGGGTGTGGGTTTAAATTTCCCTTAGTAACCTCCACCATTCCGAGTGTGTTTTATTCCTGAAAATTAAAACTTAACTAGAAAGCATAAAAGTTAATTTAAACTAAAACTAAGGATAGTTCCGCGGAATGCTTTCGTGGTGCGCCACGTTTATAAGGGTCCTTGGCTAGACCCAAAGTCAGTCATATGTTACCCAAGTGGGATGTTTTGCATCCCATGTTTTACCGTCGGAGAGCATCATCCAAACTTGAGTCTATGACTTTCATGTAGTTGACCGGGTCATCGTCTTCTACTCTTTTCCTAACCCCAAATTCCATTTCCTTGTCCCCAACCCTCAATGTTAATGTCCCACCATTCATATCCACCATTGCGTGGGCGGTGGCTAGGAATGGTCTTCCTAAGATAAGCGGTACCTCGGTATCTTCCTCCATATCTAGTATGACAAAGTCGGCTAGGAAGACAAAGTCTCCGACTTTTACATATAGATTTTCGGCGACACCTTGTGGATACGTAATGGACCTATCGGCGAGTTGTATGCTCATCTTTGTAGGGCTTGTTTTTCCTAGTCCGAGTCGGTCGAACATTGATGCGGGCATGAGGTTGATGCTAGCCCCAAGATCGGCTAGTGCATTGCGTATGGGTGATCCCCCAATCGAACAAGGGATGGTAAAGCTTCCGGGATCGATCTTCTTGTGTGGGAGTTTGTTAAGTAGCAAGGCGGAGCATTCTTCGCGTAAATTAACTAATTGCAATGACTCAATTTTCCTTTTGTGAGTGAGAAAGTCTCTCATAAATTTTGAATATTTAGGTATTTGAGTGAGGACGTCTACAAAAGGAATATTAACATGCAATTGTTTCAGTAAGTTTAAGAATTTTACGAATTGCTCATCGGTCTTTTGGCAAAGCAACCGTCCGGGGTAGGGTACTGCGGGATTCTTAGCGGGCTCGTGAGTTGGTGGAGGTGTCGTTTCCTTTTGTGGTGTTGGCGAAGTTGCGTATTGATTGGAATGACTCTTGTCTGATGGTGGTAGCGGAGCCTCCTCGGAACCTATGGTACGGTTTCTCAGTGTGATGTGATGTACTTGCGCCTTTGGGTTGGTTTCGGTATTGCTTGGTAACGTGCCTTGTTGTCTCTCGGAGAAATTTTGAGCTAGTTGATTTAGTTGTTTTTCAATATTTTGAATACTAGCTTGTTGATTTCTATAGTTCGAATCCAATTGTTGGAATCGATCCGAGTTTTTCTTTTCGATGTCTGAGATGAGGCATGAGATAGTATCTTCAAGCCTCTCTCGTCCCCCTTGTTGTTGAGAGAAATTTTGTGACTCGTTTCTTGGTTGTTGAAAGTTTGTTCGTTGGTTTTGATTTTGTTGGTAACTACTATTGTCGGGTTCTCTCCAACCAAGGTTAGGGTGGTTACGCCATCCTTGGTTGTAGGTACCCGTTGGGGGACCTGACGGCCTAGGTCTATTAGCAAGGTAGTATACTGTTTCTGTTTGATTATCCATTTCTTTCATACAAATCCAATTTTCATGTGGTCCACCACACCCTTCACAAGCCATAACCGAGGCCATTTTTGCCATTTCTAACTTTTTTATTTTTGAAGAGAGGGCATTGATTTGAAATTGTAAAGAGGTGCTTTCGTCAACCTTATGGGCGCCCGGGGCAATAGATTTTGTGCCTCGGGGAGTGTGCCACTGAAAATTGTTTTGAGCAATTTCCTCAATTTGATTATAAATTTCATTCGGGCGACGATTACTTAGAAGTCCCCCAGAGCTAGAGTCAAGTGTTTGTCTTGTGTGTGGCAAAAACCCATTATAGAAAGTGGATACTTGTTGCCATACCGCAAGACCATGATGGGGACACTTTCTTAGTAGCTCCTTGTGTGACAACTGCCAAATTTGCATGCATCCGTACAATTAATTAGACAATAATTAATGATTAATGACTGTGCTGATTTACAATTTATGATTTGAATTGCCTTCTGATTTTAGTTACCATACATACATGTGCATCATATATTGCAAATGACATAACATTATTGCATGCAAACCTTATTGATTGAAATGATGCACGAAACACAGCTAGCACAGTTATCAGACAAATCAGAAAAATACTGACAGAATTCAGAACATAGAGAGATATGATATTGAGGTACAGAATGGGCCAGAAACCAAGTATTACACTAGTATAGTGTGTAGGAAAGTAGGGATCACGAAACTGCCTTCCTAGTGATAGTTTAAGTGCCAGAAAGTGCCTAAAACTCACATAAACTGCAGAATTCTGCAGAATTCAGCAAAATTTAGCATTTAAACAATCTTATATCATGCAAAAATATACCTAAATGGTCCTGAATACTTTCCTAAGTGTCGGGAATCGAAACTGTCACAAAAGGTAACATAAAGCACACTAAACTGCGTAGTTTAGCACCTTAACGAACCGATAACCAACCGAACAACCGGACACTACCCGAAACATCAAATTTTCACTAGAAGCATTGTTTTAACATTACCAAGCAAGTTATGATCCTCAAACATCATAACACACGATATAAATATCTAATAACTAAACACCTAACTATATACTTGAAATCTAAGCACAAACTAACTAATTTGGTTGAAACCTAGTCTAGACCCCCCGCCCCCACCTATAACCGGATTTCATGTGGCCCCACCATAGATTTTATTTGAATAACTTAATAGATCTTGTCCAAACTTTACTAAACATAAGATACACTAGAGATTTGGAAGATTGGTGCATTATAAGGAACCAAGGGATCATAACCTTCATTCATTCTTCATAAACTCAATACTTACACTTCTCCTCTCCTCTTCTTCTTACTTACGGCCCAACACCACAACCTACACATCCATCATCATCAATCATCATTCAACCATTTCACACATATACAAAGGTGTAATAAAGTATATAAGGAAGCTTGGAACCTTCGGAAGTTCAAGGACCTCTCTCATTTGCTTTTATCCACTTGTTTTCTCCTCTTGATCATCCCGAGCCTTGAGCTAGTGGTAAGAACCATAATCTTTCCATTTTACATCTATTTCAAGTGGTTAAAAGATAATACATAATGTTGATCTTGAAGAACACTAAGAATCACAAGAAGTAAACTTGAACATAAGCTTAAAATATGAAGAAAACTTGATAAATATGAGTTGTTATGCTTGATGTTTGTTGATTGTTTATGAAAATGATGTTGATCATCATATGATCTTGCTAGATCATGATTAAAAACATAATCTAGCAAGATGAGAGGATGAACTTGATGAAAGTTAATGGATCATCCTCATGATAAGCATGAACTTGAAAGAATACATTGATTTCTTGAAAAATAATGATCCAAGTTGTGATACTTGTAGATCTAGAAATTTCATGGATGATTTCTAAAGAAACCAAGTTAAAAATATAAGTTTTTCTAAATCTTGGTTCTTACATAAACAAACCTTATTTTTTGGTGGTTAAACAAGTGTAGAAACACTTGTGTAACAAGAAGAATTCATAAAGAAACATTTTTAGAAATGATGATCACAAGTTGTTAGGATCCATATTTCTTAAAATGAAAATTTTAAAGAACTAATCACACTTTAGAAGGTAACAAGGCTTACTAAGGACACTAGTAAGTTCCTACAAATTTTTACAAAGATTCAAGTTCATGGAGTAGTAGATTATACTTGTTTTGGAAAAATTGGTAAGTAAAGGTTGTTTATTATTGTTTATGGATTCATTGTGATGATTTTTACAAAAGAAAATGATATTCTTGAAAGCATGGGAACCTCCATTTTTAGGAGAAACTATGGCAAAATTTTCTAAAAATATAAACACTTAGAAAAATATTTCTAAACAAATATTTACAAGTGTATTTTAAACCAGGAATCTTTCACATAAAGTTTGCCATAAATTTTGTTACAAAAATATAAATATTGGAGGTCGGTTTTCATAAATAAAAGTGACTAAGTATGTATTTAGGGAAATATATATTTAGAAGACACCATGTGTGTGATTGTTTGTATATTATGTGTATTAGTTATATTATTTTAGGACTTGAAATAATATAACTCATCATAATACCAAGAAATTATAATCCAAAATATTACCCAAAACCCCAAGGAATAAATATACAAAGAATACACAAAATTTTGGTGAAACCGAACGAAGGAATATAACTCACAAAATATTCCGGAAATATTATTCATGTGTATATTTTGATAAATAATATTTTGGACATCAAGGGAATGAAAATGGAATTTTCATGATTACTACAAAATATTTCATAACTTTTGACAAGAAGGAAACGTATTATCTTTGGGCAAGTAAAATATATATTTTTCTTGAAATTTTTAGAAGATATATTATTTTTAAGAAATATTTATTTTCTTACACAAACACGAAATACAATATTTTTGAGGTGAAAGATATATTTTCTCGAATAAATACGAAGTATATCATTTCTGGAGAAAAATGAGTTTATATATATATATATATATTCCATGTTAGATATGAAAATATATTATTTTTGAAACTTATGAGAAAATACAAATATTTTTGCCAAAAGAAAAATTATAAATAATTTTTCTAAATAATATTTATTACAATATATATTTTGGAAATATATATTGGTGGACTTTTATTAAAGATAATATTCCAAAAAAAATTATACGAAATTAAGTATAGGAATACTTAATGAATACAATAAAAATACGTATTCTCATACGTATAAATACACACCGGAATACGACCCCAATACATGGCAAAAATATACAAATACAAGAATACGAATACACCCATCCTTGGGAAGGAAATACATGTATAATTACGTGGAAAGTGTCAAGTTAATATATTGTTTTAACTATTATCCCAAAATTTAATAAATATAATTCAAGTTAAAATATTTATTATTTTAACAAATAATTATATAACATAGGATAATGTTGAAGATACAAAGAACGTAACTCAAAAACACTAACTAATACTTAATCAAGGCACGACCCGATCATCTAATGGACCGTAGTACGCTTGTAGGTAGTCGTGCGTTCTAGAAGAAGCTTTGAGTTACATTGGATACAAGGAACGCAAAACTGTGAGTTCATGTTCCCCCTTTTCTTTTCACTGTTTTCAGTTTTATAACTTCGGGGGTGAAGTACATGTTAAAAAGTATTTACAAACGTTTATATGTGGTATGGTTAGCTAAGGAAAGGTACTGCTAGATCATGTGTATGGTGGGTATGACACTTAAGGCCATTAATCCTCGTTGTAGGACCGAGGGACATTAGTGATAGATCTATTTGGGTGTAGCGAGCCCCACCCATGAGTCCGTCGAGTGGACCATGTGGTGACTATGTCTTATTGCCGGAGACAAAGTCTGCTCGGTTTGAGCTTTCCTGCATCACGTCACAAATATTAATGTATTAGCTACACATTAATTGATATGTTTCCTTGTTGCTTTCATACCGTGTTTTCAAGTACATACAAACATACTTACAAATGTTTCAAAGGTTTATTCACAAACACACACATGAACTCGCTCAACTTTTGTTGATGTTTTCAAACTACATGTATTTCAGGAAATTAAGTATGGATCTGGCGAGCGTTGGAGTTTACAAGTCATGTCTCTAACAAAAAGGTGTCATCTGAAGTTGAAAGGTTTGGGTTATGCATTTTATCTTGGATAAGATACATGGCTCGAAATCCATGATATTTGAGTCTTTTGTAAAGTCCTTATGGATCTAAAACTGGCCAGTATAGTATTTTGAACTTGAAGTCTGTGTTATGGGATTTTAAAACAATGTTGCTTGTAACGTTTTGAAACTATCTATGGATGAACGTCTTGGTTGTATCATATAGTCGTTTGTTATGGTTGAATGCAATGATATTAAGCAAGTCACACCAAATCACGCTTCCGCAAAAGTCAGGGTGTGACAGTTTGGTATCAGAGCTTCGATTGTAGCGAACTAGGATTCCTTCTCGAGTCTAGACTACAATCATTAGGGCTCTCACGAAAATATTTTTACAACATGTTTTCATTGCATACACGAAAACGCCCAGATCCAAGAAACAAACATTTTTATAAAGAAAAGACACGAAACACATTTCAAAGTTTATGTTTGTGGTTCAGTCTGAGAGACTGGGTGGTTCAGTCTGAGAGACTGGGTGGTTCAGTCTGAGAGACTAGGTAGTTCAGTCTGGGAGACTGGGTGGTTAGTCTGGGAGACTAGGTAGTTCAGTATAGGAGACTGGGTGGTTAGTCTGGGAGACTAGGTGATTTAGTCTGGGAGACTGGATGGACTAGTTTGGGAGACTAGGAAGGATAGAAAGGGTTCGTGAGGAATCACGAGGATACATGATTCCATGATACCTTAACCTTGCTTGCATACTTAATGATAGTGATTAATATATGTGCATATATTGTAATTGTTTGCTACAGACACTATGTCATCATCCAAGAGTGGATTGTCCGATACTGAAGACCCCATGGCTATCATTTCTGACGATGGGATCGTACCTGAGCCAGAGATCTTTACTTTCGATGCAGAGAGTGACCCGGAGATGATGTCGGATGATGATGACGATTTCCAGCCATTTGCGTTGCCCGACTCGGGAGATGACACACCGACTACTGATGGCATTCCAGACGAGGATCCATTTGTTATTCCAATTCCTGTCCATGATCATCTTATCATCGATCATCCCGATGGTGAGCATGACATGGCACCGATCCTCGCTCTCATTCCTTTAGTGGCCATTCCTCTCGAGGATTCGCCTTTTGACGATTTGATTGATATTGATGTTGATTTGCTTATTGATGGTCCTTTTGATGACGCCCACGGTGAGGAAAGGCTAGACGAGGACATTGATGCTATTCCACTTTTTGAGATCCCTGTTATTGAGATTTCTTCCGACTCTAGTTTACACTCTGTCCCAGATTCCTTTGAGTCTGCGACGCTCTCCGCCTTGCAGGCAGTGGGAATACGATGCTATGCCACGGATTTTGATGATGATACAGTCATGTCAGTTGCACCATCCCCTCCGAACTTGAGCTAGACTCTGTCCCTGATAATCAGCCCAATGTTGCACCTGTTAATCCTGAGCCTTTACCTGACCATGACCCTATTCCTTTTGGCATACCTAACATTGCACCCCTCATACCTGATCCAGTTCCTCCAACCGTTGATCCCCCTGTTGTTGAGACATTTGTTCCTCCACCTGCACCTGCACCCAATGATGTTGCTCCTTCTCATTCTGTGGAGTCTGATGTCTATCGTGTTGATTTACCCATCGATTTCTTGAGGACATACCCGCACCCCATCCAGGGGAAGACGCTTCAGGTCGGCAGCCTAGTCATTATCTCCATGTTTCAGCAACTTATCCACACATTCCCCAGTCTGCACCTTTTGCTTCTTTTACTTCTTCACCAACTGATGAGCCATTCAGAGGGTCCCCGCCATATTCCATGCCGACCTCAGACCCCTACCATCCCTCACATTTTGTTGGTTATACACAGGATGAGTTACTTTATTCGCTTCAGCTTCGATTTGAAGTTATGAGTCGCAGAGTCTTGGAGCTTGAGTCGATACCACGTCCATTACAGTGTCCTTGTCAGCATGCTTCCATTCCCCCTCGTTCATCACCGCCTCCTTTTGCACGTCCACCTGCTCCTCTTACTCTATTTCCAGAGTTTGATGCTCGATTCCTCACCGTCGAGCAGCAAGTCCGATATTTGCTTCATCATGTGCACAAACTTGAGGAGGAGCTCGCACATGTTCTCAGTTTGATTTTCCTCCCTCCTCCTCTGCCGCCATCAGTACAGTAGGTTTTTGGTTTTATCCAGATGCATTACCTTTGATGAGGGTACCACCTTTGAGTTTAGCTTGTGAAGCCTTTTGGAGACCACCCTTTGATTGTAAGACCTTTGTAGATTGGTAGGGTTGTTGGACAAGGGTAGTGTGACCCTGTGTTCCTTTCGATTTGATACACTTTGTAAAACATGTAACAATACTTTGTGGTCGATGATTAATGAAAGCTCAATCATCATGTCCTCATTAAGCACGTTGTTGATGCACATATTTATGCTATGATTGTGATGTTACGTGCTTGCTCGTTATGTTCTCATTAAATATGTTCCCATCTACATGTTTGTGCTACAATTGTTATGTTATATGATTGCTTACTATGACTATTGCTTATGTACATAGGTATACGCACCTCCTAGGTCTTATTCGTTAAGTAGAGACTTATGTGCTTGTGTCCTTAATAAGACCTGACCTAGCCGATCTTCTTATTAGAAGATGTCGATTCAAGGGAACATCAATACCAACAACCCTCTGCCAACGACCGTGGCAGAATTACATGAGCGCATCTCACAGGACATTGCACAGCACGAGGCCCTTTGCTCCGAACGCGGCGGAGGTACCTCAGGAAATAACCCACCCAACGGTAATGTTTAGTCACTTAAGACACATTACAAAACGTTCGGACATTTCCAAGTGTGCATTGCTAATGCCTTATGTGAATGATGTTGCTTATGTCGCAAACTGCACCTACAAGCAGTTCTTGAGCTGCAAGCCCCGGAATTTCGACGGCACTGGGGGTGCCGTAGCTTTCGTACGCTGGGTTGAGAAGACGGATTCTGTTTTGCGTTTGAGCAAATGCGCTCCAGAGCATCAGGTCACGTACATATCTGGACTATTTCAAGATGGGGCTCTGTCATGGTGGAACCTTCAGGTTCAGACGTTGGGCGAGACTGCTGCGTATGCTTTGACGTGGGACGAACTGAAAGAGCTGATACGTAAGAGATATTGCTTGATGTGTGTGAAGTGTGTATGTGAGTTTAAGTATATTTTAAGCCCCTTTTACACTTTTATTAGCCAAGTTTTAAATTTATAAAACACGATATTTACTAACACTAAACACACATATGGGCAAGTGCACCCATCGTTGGCGTAGTATAGTGTTGGTAAGATACCGAGGTCGTCCAAGGACACAAGAGCTTTTAGTACCGGTTTATTCTCAACGTCTAATCAAATCAAAAAGTTGAAAAAGGTTTTTTAAACTAAAAATAAAAACTAACTAAAATGCTGAAAATAAAAATAAAAGAAAAACAGATAGACAAGATGAATCACTTGGTTCCGACTCGTATCTAGTGTAACCTTTGATTATTTCCGCACTTTTGCACATAGTTAAGAGATTATCTTAGTTATTGTAGTAGGCCTCTCTTTTGAAGGCGACGTTACCCTCACCCCAGTAGTTTGAGTCAGCAAGGATACAATCCTAAAAGGGTGGATTATTGAAAGATAATGAATTAAGTTATTAATGCAGTATTATGGTAGGCCCCTCTTTTGAAGGTGACGTTACCCTCGGCTAAGTAGTCTGAGTCAGCAGGGATACAGTCCTAAGTAGCCGGGTTATAGTATTAATAGTAGTTAACTTATGAGGGGGTCAAAGAGTTTGGACCTCCGCCATCCAATACCGTGAAGCATTGAAGGAGGTCCTACTAAATTTGACCCAGGTCCATTGCAGGACCTCTAAACGCTGAACAATGGCAAGACTCTTACCAAACCGTTCCCTTAACCCCCGACCAGGTAGCCAACATATCTCCATATAGACCGTGGAGATATGAATGGTGAAAATCTTTTATTTTATATAGACAGTAAAATAATGCCAAGACACCACAGACAAACGATAAGGAAGAATCACCTTCAACATAAGAAACTAGTTATTAAAGTCATTAATACAAAACCAATTAAAAAGTGCGAAAAGATTAGAAATAAAAAGTATTACACTAGACACTTTGTCTTCACCAAGTGATGTAAGAGACTTTGGCAAACATGGCCTTGATTGTCAAGAACTCTTACGATCAATCTTGGATCCCGAGACGACTCACACACTCTACGATGGACAATGGATGATGGTGGTGGATGATGGTGTTATGGTGGTGGTGGGTGGTGGATGACGTGTGAGAGAGGTGGTGTGCCAAGGGATCGTTTGAGCTCTAGCCAAGCACTCCTATTTATAGGCTGAACAGGAGCTCGGGCACGGCCCCATGTCCAGTGGGCACGGCCCCGTGTCCACATCCTTCTTTTCTTCATTTAATGCAGCTTGTCTTATTAGTTGACCACGCCCCCGTGTCCGCTGAGCACGACCCCGTGTGCAGAAAAATCTTTGTACTATGAAGATTTGCTGGATTGTGCGAATCTTATAGTTGACCACGGCCCGTGTCCGCTGAGCACGGCCCCGTGGTGGGCAATAGAAGCTTCTACCACTTTGTCTTTTCTGCTGACACTTGGGCACGCCCCCGTGCTCGCTGAGCGCGGGGCGTGTTCAGTCTTCTGATATCTTGTTTTGCTTGGGAAGATGCTGTCGTGGGGTCGGGCATGTCACGTCATGTTCCTTTTCTTGCATTTATGTTAGATTTTGATGTCTTTTTGCTTCTTTTGTTAATTTGAGCTCATTTAATCCTGAAAATACAAAAGGAAGACAAAAGCACACTTTTTCCAACATTAGTACTAAAAAGGGGTTGGTTTTATGCCACAATTGATGTAATTTATATGTTGCATTTTGCACACATCAAATACCCCCACACTTGAATCTTTGCTTGTCCTCAAGCAAAACTCTTTATAATGTGGCTATTACACTCCCAAATGGTATGGGTAGAAAAGAAAGTTTTTGGTCTTGTCATAGAGTGTCGGGATTTCCAAGATTCTTTATTTAGTTTTATTTTTATTTATTTACAATCCTATTCGTCATGATTTATTTAAAACTTTTCATAAGAAAAATTACTTATTAGGGCATAACATGCCTTTTTAAAATTCTATTTATATACAAGTTCACATACCTCACGGGGAATCACTCAACACTCGGCCGAAAATGTATTTAGTGGATCACTCGAGAGCGGCATGGAACTTACTCCTACCATAAGCTTGCCAAGCAATCAATCCTCCTCCTTTTTAACTTATATACCTTTGTAAATATCAAGAGGACTTTTTGGGTGAAAGGTTAGGCTTGGGTTAAAGGTAGGTGGTTGGGTTAGTAGTTAGTGAAAAGGGCGAAAAGCGTAACAAGCGTCGGTTTTCGTATGACTTTTTATTTTTGCAATTTTTATTTTGATGAAGCCTTTATTCAAACAAAGTTATTTTTGATAAACTTGTTTGTTTATTTCTTTTGCTTCATCTTCATCATCATTTTTTATTTATTTATTTATTTATTTTTATTTTTTATTTTTTATTTTTTAAAAGTTAAACGAAAAACCGGGCTTGTTACTAAAATAAAGGGTTAAAAAATAAAAAGGGTTTTTTTTTTTTTTGTGGGTGAAAGGGTGTTTGGTTTGGGTTTTGAAATGAAAAGGTTTAGGCTCAAAGGGGCTAACTAGGGGGATTTTGGGTAGGTGGAAAAAAAATAATGGTGTAGAAATAAAAAGGGTTAGTCATAATGCCTCCATCATTTACTTACTCGGGTTTAAGTTGGTAAGGACCGGGAATGCATCGTCGTGGCAAGTTCTAGAGTTGTAAGAACCAAGCGGCTATTCACACAAGAAACGAAAAATGAGCATTTAGTTTAATGATATGTATTTGTATGCTCAATAAAGGCTCAAAACTCACTTTTGTGGGAATGGGTTTTTATGTGATCAAGTATATATAATCAAATTTTAACTAAGCTTGTCATGCCTTTTCATAATTTTCTTATGTTGGTTCTTTTTATCACGACGCTATCGTTTGTAAATTTGTAAAAATATAACTTTTTTAGAATTTTGAAATTCCCAAATTAAACCTAGACAAGTAAAAAAAATGAAAATTTTTGAAAAAATTTGGGGTGATTAACGGTTCCAATAGAGTTTTGTGTAAGGCTTGTATTTAGGACTTGCAAGATTCAAGGTTTTAGCATCCCCCCTACACTTAAATTACACATTGTCCTCAATGTGTCCCAAAAATAAGTTTTTAGGTTGATTGAATGTGTAAAAAGGTGTTAAAAGCAAAAAAAAAATTGTGTTACTGGGCGCTGAACACGGCCCCGTGTTGTCCGGGCACGGCCCCGTGTTCAAGTGCCAGTAACAATAAATTTCCAAAAGAAACAGAAGCCTAGACACGGGGGCGTGTTGAGTGAACACGGCCCGTGTCCAGTTACCTGAACTGGGGAACTTCTGCAGACGGTGCAGCACGGGGCCGTGTTGGGCGGACACGGCCCGTGCTGAGCTTACTGTAAACGAAGAAAATCGTCGGATGGTCCTGTTTTCCTGCATGGGGTGCTGGTTCAAGTTTCCCTTGTTTCCTTTGTCATCTCAAGTGTGTTTCATTCATTTCCTCACCATCCAAACACCAATTTTTAACTAAAACCATCATTTATTAAATCATAGAGAATTACATAGTAGTCCTAAAAATCGAAAAACAAAGCAGAAAATAAAAGTTAAAAGTCCTAAGCTAGATAGGTCAAGTGATACTTAAGATCTTCCTAAGGAGCTCTACTTCTACATTAAGAACCAAAATTCCGGAAATAGTTCTCCGGTTTCTAAAAATCTTGTAGAACTCCAAGCTGAGCGGTGTCCCTAAAGCCATTCTTCTATCTCTCTCGGGAGAAGGGAGGCGGCTTCATGTTCCTCAACATCTTGTGGAGGGGGAGCGACCCCAATCGGAACCCCTTGTAGTATGTCTCGAGGGTGCTCCGGATGTAAGGCGTACCATTCGGCCAGAATGATGACCTCCGGCACCACGTTCCATGCCCTTTGGGTGATAATCGGTACCAAATGAGGAGAGGCGAGAATGTTCAACCTTTGGTGCAAAAGGTTGACCTCCCGGAGACATCCCTCTAGCCCCATCGTAAGATGATTAATACGGTCAACCAATGCTTCTTCCACACTTGTCATTTCATCAAGGGCCTCTCTTAAGGCGTAAACATAGTTTACAAGAGAATCTTCAACCGTTGATGATCTTCTCCCCTGACGGTTGTTTCTGGAATGCGACGAAGAGTTTCCGCTTGTTCTGCTTGCCATTCTAAGAAAACAAACCGCAAAGAGTTCAATTTTATGGGCCAGTACCTCGGACACGGCCCCGTGTTCACTGAACACGGCCCCGTGTTCAGGTGTCTGCAGATTTTTGGAATAGGGAATCTTGGAGTTTTAATTTGTTTTTATGATTTTTAAAACTTTTTTGAACAGAAACAACTTAAAACCTTGTTGTAGAACTTATTTTTAATAAGATTGCCAGTACCTCGGACACGGCCCCGTGTTCAGGTGTCTGCAGATTTTTGGAATAGGGAATCTTGGAGTTTTAATTTGTTTTTATGATTTTTAAAACATTTTTGAACAGAAACAACTTCAAACCTTGTTGTAGAACTTATTTTTAATAAGATTCCATGAATAAAATCTAACAAACACCTCAATAAAGCTTTGAAATTAAGTGAACCTCAAACTTTAATGGAGGTATAAGGAAAATTGAAGAAGATGAAAGTGGATAAAAGAGGAAAGGACAAGAGGATAGTTGAGAAACTTCTTTTAGAACATACCTAGGATAGTATGTGAGAATATTCCCCAAATCTTTGTCACTGGAATGGTTCAAATGTGCAGGATTCTTGGCTGCATTTATAGAAAACGACAGTACGCTGCACACGGCCCCGTGTCGGCTGGACACGGCCCCGTGTGTAGATAGAATCCTGATACATTTTTGTCCGTATTCTGATGAAATCAGAAGGGAATCTTAGGGTGGACACGGGGCGTGCTGACCTGGACACGGCCCCGTGTCTAGAAGCTGTCTCATGGAATTTCTCCATTTTCAAGGAACTTTTTCCGGATCGGGCGGTTCCTTACTGGATAGAACAACCCCAAAGTTCCTAAGATACCTAAATTGTTCTAGACTAAGACGAGAACGCAAGAGGTTGTCGGTGAGGGTGATTCCTATGCTATAAGTAGGTGGACAAGTCCAACCCTTTCCCGGGCTCTCATTAAAGAAGGTGTATGTCGAATCGCTCAGGTCTATGTATGCATCGAACGAAGTCGATGGGGATTCCTTCACGGCACAATCGACACAGGGACGACTATCGCTCAAGTCCTCACTAGAATTAGAAGTATCGTTGGAAACAACGAAGTTGTTTGAATGCGAGTCCAACCCTTCCTCTTGGTTATTGTCTTGGGATAGATTTTGGAGATCTATCCTAAGCTCTTTTAACCAATTAAGAATTAAATCTTCTAATTGAAATAGTTCATCAAGAAGCATTTCTCCTAGAAAATCCGGTTGAGAGCATTCGAGGGAGTGATAAGGATTATTTTTACTTTCGCCCCTCTTAAGGATACAGGAAAACCGTGGGTCTATATAGTGGGGCTTATAATTTAGAAAATAACATTCTAATTCCTTATGGTTACCACCACATAATTGACACCACGTAGTACCATAAGAGTGCCGAAAGTAAAAAGTATTAGTATCACTCATGTTTGTGTCAGAAATTACCAACCGTCGGGATCTTACGGTTCTGTTTTCAGTAACTGAAACTTGGGCACGGGGGCGTGTTGAGTGGGCACGGCCCCGTGTTCAGCTAACTGTCTGACTTAAAACAAGATTGCCAGTTCCAATGATTGGGCACGGGGCGTGTTCAGCGGGCACGACCCGTGCTGAGTTCTGCAGAAGCTGAAAAATTAAAAAAAATCCTAAAAAAAATGAAAAATAAGAAAAAAGATTAGGCCGCTGATTCCTAACTTTCTTAAAATCCTTGTGTCCCCGGCAACGGCGCCAAAAACTTGATGCGTGTGAAGTGTGTATGTGAGTTTAAGTATATTTTAAGCCCCTTTTACACTTTTATTAGCCAAGTTTTAAATTTATAAAACACGATATTTACTAACACTAAACACACATATGGGCAAGTGCACCCATCGTTGGCGTAGTATAGTGTTGGTAAGATACTGAGGTCGTCCAAGGACACAAGAGCTTTTAGTACCGGTTTATCCTCAACGTCTAATCAAATCAAAAAGTTGAAAAAAGTTTTTTAAACTAAAAATAAAAATAAAAACTAACTAAAATGCTGAAAATAAAAATAAAAGAAAAACAGATAGACAAGATGAATCACTTGGTTCCGACCCGTATCTAGTGTAACCTTTGATTATTTCCGCACTTTTGCACATAGTTAAGAGATTATCTTAGTTATTGTAGTAGGCCCCTCTTTTGAAGGCGACGTTACCCTCACCCCAGTAGTTTGAGTCAGCAAGGATACAATCCTAAAAGGGTGGATTATTGAAAGATAATGAATTAAGTTATTAATGCAGTATTATGGTAGGCCCCTCTTTTGAAGGTGACGTTACCCTCGGCTAAGTAGTCTGAGTCAGCAGGGATACAGTCCTAAGTAGCCGGGTTATAGTATTAATAGTAGTTAACTTATGAGGGGGTCAAAGAGTTTGGACCCCCGCCATCCAATACCGTGAAGCATTGAAGGAGGTCCTACTAAATTTGACCCAGGTCCATTGCAGGACTCTTACCAAACCGTTCCCTTAACCCCCGACCAGGTAGCCAACATATCTCCATATAGACCGTGGAGATATGAATGGTGAAAATCTTTTATTTTATATAGACAGTAAAATAATGCCAAGACACCACAGACAAACGATAAGGAAGAATCACCTTCAACATAAGAAACTAGTTATTAATGTCATTAATACAAAACCAATTAAAAAGTGCGAAAAGATTAGAAATAAAAAGTATTACACTAGACACTTTGTCTTCACCAAGTGATGTAAGAGACTTAGGCAAACATGGCCTTGATTGTCAAGAACTCTAACGAGCAATCTTGGATCCCGAGACGACTCACACACTCTACGATGGACAATGGATGATGGTGGTGGATGATGGTGTTATGGTGGTGGTGGGTGGTGGATGAAGTGTGAGAGAGGTGGTGTGCCAAGGGATCGTTTGAGCTCTAGCCAAGCACTCCTATTTATAGGCTGAACAGGAGCTCGGGCACGACCCCGTGTCCAGTGGGCACGGCCCCGTGTCCATATCCTTCTCTTTCTTCATTTAATGCAGCTTGTCTTATTAGTTGACCACGCCCCCGTGTCCGCTGAGCACGACCCCGTGTGCAGAAGAATCTTTCTACTATGAAGATTTGCTGGATTGTGCGAATCTTATAGTTGACCACGGCCCGTGTCCGCTGAGCACGGCCCCGTGGTGGGCAATAGAAGCTTCTACCACTTTGTCTTTTCTGGTGACACTTGGGCACGCCCCCGTGCTCGCTGAGCACGGGGCGTGTTCAGTCTTCTGATCTCTTGTTTTGCTTGGGAAGATGCTGTCGTGGGGTCGGGCATGTCACGTCTTGTTCCTTTTCTTGCATTTATGTTAGATTTTGATGTCTTTTTGCTTCTTTTGTTAATTTGAGCTCATTTAATCCTGAAAATACAAAAGGAAGACAAAAGCACACTTTTTCCAACATTAGTACTAAAAAAGGGTTGGTTTTATGCCACAATTGATGTAATTTATATGTTGCATTTTGCACACATCATTGCTCGAGGCCAGAAGTCCAGAAGCTGGAAATTGAATCCTGGAACTTGAAAATGGAAGGTCCAAAGATAGCCGAGTATGTGCAGAGATTTCATGATTTATCGCAAGTTGCTCCACGTCTGGTGGAACCAGAATTTAAGAGGATCGAACGCTTCATCTGGGGATTGGCACCTCAGATTCTAAGCATGGTGACAACATCTAAACCTCCGACGATTACCGATGCTATCGACTTAAGTGTGGCACTCACTGAAGAAGCGGTTAGACTGGGAGAATTTTCCACCTCGGAGGAGACTTGTAAGCAAGGTACCGAATGTTGAAATGGAGGCCAAGATGGTAGCGGGAATCACGAAGGAAACAACGACAACAATGACTATCAAGGCAGGACGAGTGACAAACAAAAACGTGCTCAAGGGTGTTTTAACTGTGGAGACAAAAAGCATTTCAGAAAATACTGCCCTAAAAACACTCAGGCACGTGGATGAAAGCTCAACAACGGAGCTAGGGAAGCACGCCAGGATCCAGACATGGTCATCGGTACGTCCCATATTAGTCAACGTTATGCATCTGTGCTGCTTGATACTGTTGCCAACTTTAGCATCGCATCTCTAGAGTTTAGGAGTATACTTGGTTTAGTAACAAGTAAGTTAGATATCCCGTACTCGATAGAGCTAGCTAATGGGAAGCTAGTGGAATGCCAACAAAGTAATTAGAGGCCGTGTGACAAAGCTTGGAGAATGTGAGTTTGCGATAGTTCTTCTGCCAGATGAGCTGGGAAGCTTCGATGTAGTAGTTGGAAGGGATCAGTTGCCAAGTGCTCGTGCAGAGATGGCATGCCAGGAGAAGACTATCCGCATTCCGATGGCGAATGAAGAAACGATCGTGATTCGTGAGGAGAAGCAGGATACGCTTCTACGGGTTAGTAGTTGTGCGTAGGCACGGAAGTTTTCATGGGAAGGATGTGTTGTGACAACTCGAGTTTTCAAGGTCTTTCCTCTACACGTTAATTGTTTGGTTATTGTGTTTGCACGACTTGTTGCCTTGCATTTTGCAGGTTTGTTATATACCGAGATGTTGTTGAGATCTTGTGTTACTATTTATTATACAACTTATGTGCTTAAAGTGCCTAGTTTTATAAACTTATGAACTGACGGAGAGTTGAGAACTATCTCGATGAAACCAAGGAGTTTTGTCATATCCACCTCGACGAAACAGCCAGAGTTTCGCCACATCTCCACTCGACGAAAACCTGAGGGTTTCGCCATGGCTATACCGACGAAACTTAGGGTTTTGTCGGCCCATTTCACTGCGAAGCCTAGTAAGGGCCCAACTCTTATACGCGAATATATAATGACTTAGGGTTACGTAAAAGCTCAGCAGTTATCAGTTTTTAAACCCTAGAGTTCTCCCTCTGAGCGACGGCAATCTTGTGTTCTTGAAGCCCCCTAGATCGATCAAGTTAGTATTTCCGTTTATCGCGGTTAGTGTTTAACTCTTACATGATTAATGGATTGATATCATTGTAAACTGTTTCATTGAAATCAGTGTGGTTTGATGCTAAGTGATGTTTACGTTCATGTTTAGATGATGAATTGATTATGATGTTTTGAACCTGTTGTTGATTGTGTGTTATATTTTACTATGTGTATGGAAACCGAAGAATTCTTATGTTATATGTCAATAAATCAATGGTTAGAACATTAGTTGATTCAATGATCTAGATGGTATATAGTTATCTCATGATCTAGGGTTATGCTAGATGTTGATTGTCGTGTTATTGTGGGAATCACGTTAGATAGCAATTGATGATCATTGTAATTGGAAAATAAAATAACTGTATGATCGATGATAGTGTGAAACGGCTGAAAATGATGATTAGGGTTCCTGTGATTACGTAACTGTTGTGTATGCGACGAAACTAGGCATCGACGAAACGCATGTCGACGAAACCTGAGAGTTTCGTCGATGGGGAAATTCGACGAAACATGGGGGGGTTTCATAAAAGGGAACATGACGAAAACCTGGGGGGTTTCGCCAAGGGTAATAACGACGAAACCTTAGGGTTTCGTCAAATGGGAGTCATGACGAAACAAGGAGTTTCGTCTAGTGGGTAAACTGCACAGTAAACTCAGTTAAGTCTCTTAAGGGTTAACTAGGTTAGTTATGTGTTGCCATGAAACAATTATGTGATGTATGATTTGCATGGACTTGTACAACTGCTATGTACTATGATTGTAACTACGCGTGAACTTTGTGGATGCAAACTGATTGTGTACGTGCATATACTAGGCTTTGACTGATTTTATTGGAAATGAGTAATTAATCAAACCGAGCAAACCGAGGTGAGTTCACACACTTTCTAAGGCATGGGATTCCCGGTGGTTGGGAATGGGTTAAAGAACTAAAACGGAACCTACATATCCTCCTTGGGTAGGATGCCAATATTAATCCTGCGTATTCTCCTTGGGTAGAATACGTACGTTCGTCCTCCTTGGGTAGGACAACAACCTTAACTTACTAGACAAAACTCTATCATTAAGTCCCTCATTTTATATCGACTTAATCACCGAGGCCGATGGCGAGCGGGCCATTAGTTAATAGCGCTATTAGGTTTGACAAACCTCACACCGTGTCGTTCGAACGGACGTGTACTAATGGATCATGGCAAACTGTCAATGATGATAGACATTGACGTAGGGCACAACTATTGTTCGTCAGTTGTCGATATGGTAACGGTCTAGTGGTTCACATGGGGAAGCCCCCACTGATTATGGATATGGTTTGGGAAATAAAGGAACTGGTTAACTCGTGGTTTACGAAACAACTTGTGGTTTCAAAACAAACTGGTACAACTAAACAACCAACTGTAAACTCGCTCAACTTTGTTGTTGACTCGTTGTTACATGCCTTGCAGGTCGTTAGATGCTTATGGAGCTTGCACGAGGAGGAGGTCGTTGTGGGATATGGACTGTTATGTCCCGTACTTAACATTTGAACTTTAAAATTTTGTTTTGGTTATATAAACATTACTAAGCTTCCGCTGATTGCTTAAACATGTTTGGTTTCTTTTAAACACCAATTATATTGGGTTTGGTTTTATTTACTTGATTGCATAGTTCAATATGATTGGTGGCTGGATCCTGGTCAGTCACGCCTCCAAGCGGTGATACTCCGCATGTGGATTTTGGGGTTGTGACAGATTGGTATCAGAGCCATTGGTTATAGTGAACTTGGTTTTAAAAAGGGAAAAGCTTTTTGACAAAACCAGACTATAACCTATACAGGCTCAATGTTCCACAACGACGCTTCGCTCCACGTGCAAGACTCAACATTCTAGGTGATATGGTTTATGTTTATATTACCTACCTGTTAGTTACATAGTACATTGCCCATGGCATGCTTAGATATAAGTAGCAGCTATTGTTTGAAACACATATGTGCTTACTCCCTTCTGTCATCACACTTTCGCGACACCTTTCTCACTCATGTTTCCTTTGATATGAAGATCATGAGTGGACATATCAACTTAACTCAAGCCCAGCTGACAACTTTAATCAATGAACAAGTTACTGCAGCACTCGCAGCCACTCAGGAAGGAGGTATAACCTGCCATAGCAACTTACTCTAGGATCTTTAGATCCTACACATGTAAACCAACACTTGTGCTTAACCTTGTCTCTTCTTGCTCGCACAACAGGTCAAAACGCTCAGCCTCCTGTTTGTACTTTCAAAACTTTTATGGACCGCCGACCTACTACTTTCAACGGCACTGAGGGAGCTGTAGGCCTCCTTCACTGGTTTAAGAAGCTCGAGTCTGTCTTCGAGATATGTGAATGCCCTGAGGCTCGTAGGGTGAAGTATGCTACTGGTACTCTTGAAGGCGTAGCGCTCATGTGGTAGAACGCTCAGGTCCAAATGCTGGGGTTGGTTGCTGCTAATGCCACCCCATGGAACGATTTCAAGGAATTGATCAAAGAAGAGTACTGTAATCGTGATGACATCCACAAGCTGGAGGTAGAGTTCTTCAACTTAAAGATGACGGGGTCGGAAATTGAAGCGTACACGAAAAGATCGAACGAGTTGGCTATCTTGTGTCCTACTATGGTGGATCCTCCTATTAAACGTATCGAGCTGTACCTTAAAGGTTTAGCGCCAGAGATCCAGAGCCATGTGACTGCAGCTGATGTGTGCAAATGCAACATATAAATTACATAAATTGTGGCATAAAACTAACCCTTTTTTAGTACTAATGTTGGAAAAAGTGTGCTTTTGTCTTCCTTTTGTATTTTCAGGATTAAATGAGCTCAAATTAACAAAAGAAGCAAAAAGGCAGCTAAATCTAACATAAATACAAGAAAAGGAACAAGCGTGGCATGCCCGACCTCCCTGACAGCATCTTCCCAAGCAAAACAAGAGAACAGAAGGATGAACACGGCCCGTGCTCAGTGAACACGGGGGCGTGCCCAAGTGCCAGCATAAAAGACAAAGCTATAGAAGCTTCCATCGCCCACCACGGGGCCGTGCTCAGTGGACACGGGGCCGTGGTCAACTATAAGATTCGTAGAATCCAGGCAAATCTTGATAGTACAGATATGCTTCTGCACACGGGGGCGTTCCCAGCGGACACGGGGGCGTGGTCAACTAATGCAGACAAACTGCAATTAATGAAGACAGAGAAGAGGATGGACACGGGGCCGTGCCCACTGGACACGGGGCCGTGCCCGAGCTACTGTTCAGGCTATAAATAGGGGTGCTTGGCTCATTTTCAAACCATCCTTTGGCACACCACCTCTCTGACACTTAACCCACCACCCACCACCATTACACCACCATCATCCATTATCCATCATAGAGTGTGTGAGTCGTCTCGGGATCCAAGATTGATCGTAAGAGTTCTTGACAATCAAAGGCCATGTTTGCCTAAGTCTCTTACATCACTTGGTGAAGACAAGTGTCTAGTGTAATACTTTTTATTTTTAATCTTTTCGCACTTTTTACTTGGTTATGTATTAATGACTTTAATAACTAGTTTCTTATGTTGAAGGTGATTCTTCCTTATTGTTTGTCCGTGGTGTCTTGGCATTATTTTACTGTCTATATAAAATAAAAGATTTTCACCATTCATATCTCCATGGTCTATATGGAGGTATGTTGGCTACCGGGTCGGGGGTTAAGGGAACGGTTTGGTAAGAGTCTTGCCTTGTTCAGTGTATAGATCCTGCAAGGACCTGGGTCAAATTTAGTTGGACCTCCTTCAATACCCACCGGTATTGGATGGCGGGGGTCCAAACTCTTTGATCCCCTCATATGTAAGCTACTATTAATACTTTAACCCGGCTACTTAGGACTGTATCCCTGCTGACTCAGACTACTTAGCAGAGGGTAACATCACCTTCAAAAGAGGGGCCTACCACAATACGCATTAATAACTTAATTATCTTTCAATAATCCGACCCTTTAGGATTGTATCCTTGCTGACTCAAACTACTGGGTTGAGGGTAACGTCACCTTCAAAAGAGGGGCCTACTACAATAACTAAGATAATCTCTTAAAAAGTGCAAAAGTGCGGAAATAATCAAAGGTTACACTATACACGAGTCGAAGCCAAGTGATTCATCTTGCCTATCTGTTTTTATTTTATTTTTATTTTTCAGCATTTTAGTTAGTTTTTATTTTTCTAGTTTAAAACTTTTTTTTCTAAACTTTTGATTTGATTAGACGTTGAGGATAAACCGGTACTAAAAGCTCTTGTGTCCTTGGACAACCTCGGTATCTTACCAACACTATACTACGCTCACGATGGGTGCACTTGCCCATATGTGTGTTTAGTGTTAGTAAATATCGTGTTTTATAAATTTAAAACTTGGCTAAAAAGTGTAAAAAGGGCTTAAAATATACTTAAACTTATATACACATTTCACACGCATCAAGTTTTTGGCGCCGTTGCCGGGGACACAAGGATTTTAAGAAAGTTAGGAATCAACGGCCTAATCGTTTTTCTTCTTTTTTCTATTTTTTTAGGATTTTTCTTAGTTTTTCAGTTTCTGCAGAGCTCAGCACGGGCCGTGCCCGGTCGGACACGGGCCGTGCCCAGCATTGTTACTGGCAGTTTTTATTTTCCGAGTTACAGAGAGCTGAGCATGGGGCCGTGTCGGTGCAACACGGGGCCGTGTCCAACTCCCCAGTAACAGGGATCCGGGAAACAATCACTGTATCTCCGACCACGGGCCATGTTGACCTGAGCACGGGGCCGTGGTGAACCTTCTGACCCACGTTCTTTTCTGTTTTTATTGCAGGACTTGGAACCCAGGCGCCACAATTGAACTTCATACGTAGTGTATGAGCTCCAGTTCTAGTAGAGACATAAAAGAACCTCTAGAAGAACCCGAACGCTTTCTCAGAAAAAGACTTAAAGCTAAAAACCAAGAGAAAGTTTCGAGGGACCCACTTCCAATGGCGGACCAACGTACCCTCATGTGTAGGTCCCCTTAATGTATGGATCTTTCACAGAATTGTCTTTCCAATCAAGAGTGCGGAATCCTCTTGATCAGAATATAGTAGAATGAGTAGAAACAGAAATCAGCAATTCACTTTCAAACCGGGTTTTCTTTTGATTATCAAACCAAAGTATTACAATCAATCAAAACCCTAACACAATTTCGTCCAAGCTATGTCTCTCACGAAATTGCTCTCTCAAAAACTGTTTTTGGCTGATTAACCTAAACCCTAAAGCCTAACCTTGTTTATATAACACAAGGTTTGCTACTTGGGCTAGATTAAACCTCATGGACTGTGAATTAGACAAGCCCAATTCGGCCCCATACACCCAATTCGTTGGGTTTGGTTAGCCCAAACATTACAACTCACTAATACAAAGCTAAACCCGCTAACCGTTTATCGTTTTACTAATTACAAGATATCCAAAGACCAAATCTAAGCTGTTGTCACAAACATGCACCAACAAACTCCCCCTTGACAATAGCTTCATAAAATAACTTTGTCTTCAGTCGTCTTGCAATCTTCATGTAGTCTTACACTGTCTTTGGTCTTTGGATAGCTTCAGCTTTAACAGCTTCTGTCAGCAACAGACTCCCCCTAAGCTGATGCATCCAATCACCAAATCTTCAAAAACTTTAGCGTTTGAGTAAACTCCAGTTTAGCATTTGTAAAGCAATCTTCAAACTCTTCATCTTTGTCTGCAATGTAGAAAGGAGGTTCTACCATGCATCCAATCAAACTCTCATCTCTTCACAGCAACTCATCACTTTAACTTCTCAGCAACATACTGCTTCAATCTGTATACTATAAAACAAACATCTCGAGAAACCATAAGAATTTTTCATCAAAGTTAAATAAATTATTATTTTTCAAGAGATAGTTAAACTGTATTACAGATTAAGCATTTTCAACTTATCACCAACACGCAAAACTTTTTAATCACACACCCTATAACCCGCATGATTTAAAAATTTTGAACTCACTTTCCAACACCGTCTCCCCCTATCAGTAACAATTCCTCCAAGAATAACAGTTTTCCGTACGTTAAGAATTTTAAACAGAAAAAGACACTATTTTTGGATTTTTTTATATTTTCTGAAAGCAAGTAAATAACAAAAGCAATAAACACTCTATTTTTGTGAGAATCACTGGTAAGAAGATCATATCAGCATAATCAAACCGTTTTCACACTATTAGATAATTCTTTATTTAATTTTTCGTGAAAAGCAGTCCAAGACGATTACCAGTATGTTTGTCCACTTAAACAAAATGCATGAACATTTCAAGTACTATTACCGTATGATACATTAAGGTAATTTTAATACTGATATACTAGTGTGTCCCGCTTCAGGATATATCCCCACGATCAAGGTAAGCACAAAGATTCATCGTAGTAGGTGAGTATACTGAATTCATCCGTTTTGTTTTTCAACGTTTAGATACTTGGTGAACAGGTCAGTACTTCCGTACAGCAAAGAGACCAAAATATCTAACGAGGGCTAAGACAAATACCATTTTTGGTACGAATTATGCATTTTGCACATTTGAATAACTCTCTTTGAGAGCTTCTTCATTTATGGGTTTTCGCATTTTTTGCTCTTTTAAGATATCCTGGGTGTGCCTAGGTCAGCATGTATCTGGATGCAGCAGAAGGACACCCCTGATATCCCCAGATGAAATAACAGTATAAAGACCCAAAACTTCAGATTTTGGCAATCTATCAACGCAAGATTTAAGGTCATTAAACCATACACCACTGATGCGTTCCCCACTCATACACAGTTCATTTAGGTTTATATCACATTGGTAAGTTGATTATTTCATGCTTTTTGCCTACTGGTACATCATATGATGAAGCTGCTATCACACTTAAGCAATGTATTTTAGTTTGAGTGTGACAGTCTAACTTGCCGATGTACTATCATTTTTTCTTTTTCACACAGTGATAACTCATTTTTTTTTAATTTTCTAATTTTTTTTTATGTTTTTCAATTTTTCAATGTTTTAGTATTTTAGATTTTTAAGAAAGCAGTAACCTATTTACAAAATTCTTATGAAAAACTAGTTATTCAGGATTCCTCATCCCGTTGAGTTCGACTAAATGTTCAAAGCGAGCCCTGTCAAATGCTTTAGTATAAAGATCTGCCAGGTTATCTAGTGTGTCCACTCAGCACTTTGAACTTCAATTTAAATCATTTAACATATATATATCAACAATCTCACACCCCCCTTCACGTGCCTAGAGCAGCCACTATCAATATAAGTTGATAAGCCTCCTTAGCAGCTCCTACACACACCAACTAAGAAATTAGTTAGATTGGGGGACCCAAGCTTTAATGGTCTTGGGTCGTCCAAATTCACCAACCGCTGGAACATCCATCCAATATCCATTACTCCTAACTGGAGTCTTGGATCTCAGACCTGTTGATGGAATTTGATTTTGATTTCCACTAGGTCTTTGGTCCTGGGGGTTCCTATATGTGTTTGGACTATTTGACCTTTGTAAATTTTGATTTTGGTACCTTGAATTTTGATTCCAAGAAGCATTATTGTTGTAATTTCTAAAGCCATTGTTATAAAAATTTCGACCACCATTATTCTGGTATCGATTTTGATATTGACCTTGACTCTTGAAATTATTATAATTATAATTGTTCATTCTTGGTGAACTGCTTCTAGGTCTCTCGTATCTGCCTGATGGAGATCTAGGCTGAAATCTTGGTTGATTCCTTTGAAAACGAGGAACTTGTGGAGTTCCTTTTTCAGCCTTATCTATACCAACAGCAACATTCTCTGGTTGCTTAGGAGCAGATTTCTTTGGAGAATTTGAACCTTTCTCCTCACTATCACCTTTCTTCTCTGGTAATTTCCCTCTCTGTTTTTCACTAAGTTGTGCTTCACTATTTTTGTTAGGACAACAGCTAGCTACATGTCCTTTGATGTGACACCTGAAGCACGATCTCCTTTTCAAAGACTTCTTAGCTGGAGTCTCTGAGGTAGATCCCTTATCAGATGGTGATGATCCCTTGGATGAACCTTGTTTAGCTTGCTTGGATTCAGATTTTTCTTTCTTTTTATTTTTAGCAAACTCTACATTTGATTCATTTTCAATAACAATTGTTTCATTTTTCATATCACTACCTTGAACAAAATTAATCTTTTTAACAAAAGCTTGATTTTTATTCTTAGGCGGTGAATTTTTCCTTTTCAAATCATCACTCTCAGATCCATCACCTTGACTTGATGTGGATCCGAAACTACTTGGTGCAGATGCCATAAAGTTTGCTAGCTCATCTTCACTAGGCAGGAATGAATAGTCATGACTAAGAGGAGGTGGAACTTCATTAAAGCCCTGGAAGCCCACACTCGTCTTGTCATTACTCTTCTTTAACCCACCCATCATGTGTTTCATTACAAAAGACGAATCTCTGAATTGACTCAATTTCTTTTCAAGTTCAACAATTTTGAGTTGTGCATCTGACAACTCTTTGCTTCAGCATTTTTCACTTCAGATTCAGCATCACTCACAGTAGTTTCAGCCTCATCAACTGGCACTATCTCTGCCATGAATGCCTGAGTTCCACTCTCATTTCCCTGATATCGCTTTTGTAATGCATCCCACATATCCTTTGAATTAGTGTACCTTTTGAAGGTATGCTTGATGCTATCAGGTAAGGACATCTTTATCACAGCCAAGGCTCTCTTTTCAGTCTCATACATCTTTTTATCACCCTCTTTCATGTTCACATAGTCTGTTCTACGTGGTCTGCCCTCAAAATCGTGTGTTGGGTTTATGTACCCATCTTCAATACAGATCCACATGCGTGCATCCTGAGATTCAATGAAGGATTTGAAACTGTCCTTCCATGTAAGATAATTATCCACCTTCATCATCTTAGGTGCATTCAAATTCGTCATGTTCGACATTTTAACGCAACAGACTGGTAAAACCGTACAAAATATCTCCGAAAACAGTGGTTACCAAATTACACCTTTAGAATCGTCTCGAAAAGACAAATCCAATGATATATAATGTCGAAAACCGAATTCGGGATTTTCTAGAGTCCTTTCTATTTTCGAAAACGTGAATTTTTAATTCCTCTAATAATTTCGCTGCTAAGGATCACTTTCTATTTTCGAAAACGTGAATTTCGCTGCTAAGTCAGTTAAACTCGCTTTCTATTTTCGAAAACGAGCTATGGATCACTTTCTATTTTCGAAAACGTGAATTTTTAGTTACGCTTGCCAAAAATTCTTCCACCTTTTTAATTCCTCTAATAATTTCGCTGCTAAGTCAGTTAAATTCGCTGGTCACTTAATTGTCCAATTTCGCTGATCAAGTTCACAGGTTAAATTCGCTGCAAATTCGCTGGTCTATTTCGCTATTACGAAGACCAGTAAATTCGCCGTAAACCGTAATAATTTCGCTGTGGAAAATTATACGGTTACCAAAGTCGCCTTTGGATTTTAACGTCGCCGGTAATTTCGCAGGTCAGTTAATTTCGCAGGTCCTGACTGCGAAATTAATCTAATTCGCCAGTTAAACTTGGAAACTTGATCTGTTCGAAATTCTGAAGATTCTCCCGGATTCCTTAACAGTTTCTGCAAAATCAAAACAGCAAAATATCAGTGATTTTCGAAAAAACAGTGAAAAACAAAACGAAGAACGTGAAGAACACGAAGAACAGTCTTCGAATCTTCAAGTCTATCAGCCGAAAACTTTTCCAGAATCAACAAATTCTTTCCAGAAATCCTGCAAAACAGCAATAAAACAAACCAGAAGATTAAAACAGCCAACAAATTCGAAAATTTTATCAAACCAACAAAAAATTTTCGAAACCCTAATTTTATCAAACCAACAAAAAATTTTCGAAACCCTAATTTCAAAAATTCAAAAATTTCTTCCTGTTTCTGCAGCAACCAATTCTGAACCGAGCCTTCTTCAAGAGCTTAATGCTCTGATACCAATTGTAGGTCCCCTTAATGTATGGATCTTTCACATAATTGTCTTTCCAATCAAGAGTGCGGAATCCTCTTGATCAGAATATAGTAGAATGAGTAGAAACAGAAATCAGCAGTTCACTTTCAAACCGGGTTTTCTATTGATTATCAAACCAAAGTATTACAATCAATCAAAACCCTAACACAATTTCGTCCAAGCTATGTCTCTCACGAAATTGCTCTCTCAAAAACTGTTTTTGGCTGATTAACCTAAACCCTAAAGCCTAACCTTGTTTATATAACACAAGGTTTGCTACTTGGGCTAGATTAAACCTCATGGAATGTGAATTGGACAAGCCCAATTCGCCCCCATACACCCAATTCGTTGGGTTTGGTTAGCCCAAACATTACAACTCACTAATACAAAGCTAAACCCGCTAACCGTTTATCGTTTTACTAATTACAAGATATCCAAAGACCAAATCTAAGCTGTTGTCATAAACATGCACCAACATCATGGATTACCTACGACCCACTGTAGGTAATCTCGGCGCCGCTATCAATGCACCGAATGTCGAAGCCAATAACTTCGAACTTCGGCCACATTTGATACAAATGCTTCAAAACTCCGCAACCTTCCATGGGCTTGCGGACGAGGATCCCCATCTACATATTACTAATTTCTTAGAAATATGTGATACCTTTCGGATCAATGGAGCATCAAACGACGCCATCCGCCTTCGGATGTTTCCATTTTCACTAAAAGTCCGAGCTAAGGCTTGGCTTAATACCCTCCCAGTTGGCTCGGTAAACACCTGGGATGAACTAGCCCAAAAGTTTCTATATAAGTATTTCCCTCCTGCTAAAACGGCTAAATTAATGACTGAAATTAATACATATTCACAAGAGGATGGGGAATCCTTATATGAAACTTGGGAAAGGTTCAAGGAGCTACTAAGAAAGTGTCCTCATCACGGTCTTGCGATATGGCAACAAGTATCCACTTTCTACAATGGATTGTTGCCACACACAAGACAAACACTTGATTCTAGCTCCGGGGGACTTTTAGGTAATCGTCGCCCAAATGAAATATATAATCAAATTGAGGAAATTGCTCAAACCAATTTTCAATGGCACACTCCCCGAGGCAATAAATCTATTGCCCCGGGCGCCCATAAGGTTGATGAAAGCACTTCTTTACAAGGCCAAATCGAGGCCCTTTCTTCAAAAATCAAAAAGTTAGAAATGGCAAAAACGGTATCGGTTATGGCTTGTGAAGGGTGTGGTGGGCCACATGAAAATTGGAGTTGTATGAAAGAATTAGATGATCAAACGGAAACGATAAACTACATTGATAATAGACCAAGGCCGTCGGGTCCTCCAACGGGTACCTACAACCAAGGATGGCGTAACCACCCTAACCTTGGTTGGAGAGATCCCGGCAATAGTAGTAACCAACAAAACCAACGAACTAACTTTCAACAACCACAAAATTTTTCTCAACAACAAGGTGGACGAGAAAGGCTTGAAGATACTGTATCTCGCCTCATCTCCGACACCGAAAAGAAAAACTCGGATCGATTTCAGCAATTGGAATCGAATTTTAGAAATCAACAAGCTAGCATTCAAAACATTGAAAAACAATTAAATCAAATAGCTCAAAATTTCTCCGAGAGACCACAAGGCGCGTTACCGAGTAATACCGAGACCAACCCAAAGGCGCAAGTACATCTCATAACATTGAGAAACCGTACCGTGGGTCCCGAAGAGGCTCCACTCCCACCAACTGAAAGAAGCCAATCTAGCCAAACCACAACTCCACCCGCGCTCTAACAAGAAAAGGCTTCTCCACCAGTTCAAGAGCCTACTAAGACTCCTCTGGTTCCATACCCCGGTCGCTTAATTCGTCAAAAGACCAATGAGCAATTCGCAAAGTTCAAAAATTTACTAAAACAATTGCATGTTAATATTCCATTTATCGAAGTCCTAACTCAAATGCCTAAATATTCAAAATTTATGAGGGACTTCCTCACTCATAAAAGGAAAATTGAATCATTGCAATTAGTTAACTTAGGCGAAGAATGCTCCGCCTTACTACTCAACAAACTCCCGCAAAAGAAGCTTGACCCCGAAAGCTTCACAATTCCTTGCTCGATTGGGAAATCCCCCATTCGTAATGCACTAGCCGATATCGGGGCAAGCATCAACCTCATGCCCTCATCAATGTTCAATCGACTCGGCTTAGGAAAAACAAGCCCTACAAAAATAAGCATACAACTCGCCGATAGATCCGTCAAATATCCACAAGGTGTCGCTGAAAATCTATTGGTCAAAGTCGGCGAATTTGTCTTTCCGGCCGACTTTGTCATACTAGATATGGAGGAAGATACCGAAGTACCACTCATCCTAGGGAGGCCATTCCTAGCTACGGCCCAAGCATTGGTAGATATGAATGATGGAACAGTAACATTGAGGGTTGGGGACGAGGAAGTAAAGTTTGGAGTCGGAAAAAGAGTAGAAGACGAAGACCCGGTCAACTACATGAAGGTCATTGACTCAAGCTTGGATGATGCTCTCCGACGGTGTAGCATGGGATGCAAAACATCCCACTTGGGTAACATATGACCAGGCTTTGGGTCTAGCCAAGGACCCTTATAAACGTTGCGCACCACGGAGGCATTCCGCAGAACTATCCTTAGTTTAGTTTAGATTAATTTTTATGTTTTCTAGTTTAGTTTTAATTTTCAGGAATAAAACACACTCGGGATGGTGAAGGATAACAAAGGAAACATGGACCAGCATCCCATGCACGAAAACAGGGTTATCCGACAAATTTTCTTCATTACAGCAGGTTCAGCACGGGCCGTGCCCGTCCAACACGGCCCCGTGCTGCACAATCTGCAGAAAATGCCCAGTTCAGGTAAACTGGACACGGGCCGTGTTCACCCAACACGCCCCCGTGTCCAGGTTTCTGTTTCTTTTTATAACTTTTTGTTACTGGCACCTGAACACGGGGCCGTGCCCGGACACCATGGGGCCGTGTCCAAACGCCCAGTAACATAAAATTTTGCTTTTTAACACCTTTTTACACATTCAATCAACCTAAAACCTTATTTTTGAGACACATTGAGGACAATGTGTAATTTAAGTGTGGGGGGGGGGGGGGGGGGAGCTAAAACTTTGAATCTTGCAAGTCCTAATTACAAGTCTTACACAAAACTCTATTGGAACCGCTAATCACCCCAATTTTTTTCAAAAATTTTCATTTTTTTACTTGTCTAGGTTTAACTTGGGAATTTCAAGTTCTAAAAAGGTTATATTTTTACAAATTTACAACCGATAGCGTCGTGATAAAAAGAACCAACATAAGGAAATTATGAAAAGGCATGACAAGTTTAGTTAAAATTTGATTATATATACTTGATCACATAAAAACTCATTCCCACAAAAGTGAGTTTTGAGCCTTTATTGAGCATACAAATACATATTTTTAAACAAAATGCTCATTTTTCGTTTCTTGTGTGAATAGCCGCTTGGTTCTTACGACTCTAGAACTTGCCACGACAATACATTCCCGGTTCTTACCAACTTAAACCCAAGTAAGTAAATGATGGAGGCATTAGGACTAACCCTTTTTATTTCTACACCATTATTTTTTCTTTTTTTTTACCACCTACCCAAAATCCCCCTAGTTAACCCCTTTGAGCCTAAACCTTTTCATTTCTTAACCCAAACCAAACACCCTTTTAACCCACCAAAACCTTTTTTTTATTTTTAACCCTTTGTTTTAGTAACAAGCTCGGTTTCTCGTATGACTTCAAAAATAATAATAATAATAATAATGTTGATGATGAAGCAAAAGAAATAAACAAGCAAGTTCATCAAAAATAACTTTGTTTGAATAATAGCTTCATCCAAATAAAAATTTGCAAAAATAAAGTCTTACGAAAATCGACGCTTTTTACGCTTTTTCACCCTTTTCTACTAACCAATAACCCAACCACCTACCTTTAACCCAAGCCTAACCCTTCACCCCAAAAGTCCTCTTGATATTTACAAAGGTATATAGTTAAAAAGGAGGAGGATTGATTGCTTGGCAAGCCTATGGTAGGAGTAAGTTCCATGCCGCTCTCGAGTGATTCACTAAAATACATCTTCGGCCGAGTGTTGAGTGATCCCCCGTGAGGTATGTGAACTTGTATATAAATGGAATTTTAAAAAGGCATGTTATGCCCCAATAAGTAATTATTCTTATGTAATGTTTTAAATAAATCATGACGAATAGGATTGTAAATAAATAAAAATAAGACTTAATAAAGAATCTTGGAAATCCCGACACTCTATGACAAGCCCAAAAACCTTCTCTTCTACCCATTCCATTTGGGAGTGTAAAGCCACATTTTAAAGAGTTTAGCTTGAGGACAAGCAAAGATTCAAGTGTGGTGGTATTTGATGTGTGCAAAATGCAACATATAAATTACATCAATTGTGGCATAAAACTAACCCTTTTTTAGTACTAATGTTGGAAAAAGTGTGATTTTGTCTTCCTTTTGTATTTTCAGGGTTAAATGAGCTCAAATTAACAAAAGAATCAAAAAGGCAGCTAAATCTAACATAAATACAAGAAAAGGAACAAGCGTGGCATGCCCGACCTCCCCGACAGCATCTTCCCAAGCAAAACAAGAGAACAGAAGGCTGAACACGCCCCGTGCTCTGTGAACACGAGGGCGTGCCCAAGTGCCAGCATAAAAGACAAAACTATAGAAGCTTCCATCGCCCACCACGGGGCCGTGCTCAGTGGACACGGGGCCGTGGTCAACTATAAGATTTGCATAATCCAGGCAAATCTTGATAGTACAGATATGCTTCTGCACACGGGGGCGTGCCCAGCGGACACGGGGGCGTGGTCAACTAATGCAGACAAACTGCAATTAATGAAGACAGAGAGGAGGATGGACACGGGGCCGTGCCCACTAGACACGCGGCCATGCGCGAGCTATTGTTCAGGCTATAAATAGGGGTGCTTGGCTCATTTGCAAACCATCCCTTGGCACACCACCTCTCTCACACTTCATCCACCACCCACCACCATCACAACACCATCATCTACCACCATCATCCATTGTCCATCATAGAGTGTGTGAGTCGTCTCGGGATCCAAGATTGATCGTAAGAGTTCTTGACAATCAAAGGCTATGTTTGCCTAAGTCTCTTACATCACTTGGTGAAGACAAGTGTCTAGTGTAATACTTTTTATTTTTAATCTTTTCGCACTTTTTACTTGGTTATGTATTAATGACTTTAATAACTAGTTTCTTATGTTGAAGGTGATTCTTCCTTATCGTTTGTCCGTGGTGTCTTGGCATTATTTTACTGTCTATATAAAATAAAAGATTTTCACCATTCATATCTCCACGGTCTATATGGAGGTATAAATCCTACAAGGACCTGGGTCAAATTTAGTAGGACCTCCTTCAATACCCACCGGTATTGGATGGCGGGGGTCCAAACTCTTTGATCCCCTCATATGTAAGCTACTATTAATACTTTAACCCAGCTACTTAGGACTGTATCCCTGCTGACTCAGACTACTTAGCCGAGGGTAACGTCACCTTCAAAAGAGGGGCCTACCACAATACGCATTAATAACTTAATTATCTTTCAATAATCCGACCCTTTAGGATTGTGTCCTTGCTGACTCAAACTACTGGGTTGAGGGTAACGTCACCTTCAAAAGAGGGGCCTACTACAATAACTAAGATAATATCTTAAAAAGTGAAAAAGTGCGGAAATAATCAAAGGTTACACTATACACGAGTCGGAGCCAAGTGATTCATCTTGTCTATCTGTTTTTATTTTATTTTTCAGCATTTTAGTTAGTTTTTATTTTTCTAGTTTAAAACTTTTTTTTCTAAACTTTTGATTTGATTAGACGTTGAGGATAAACCGGTACTAAAAGCTCTTATGTCCTTGGACGACCTCGGTATCTTACCAACACTATACTACGCTCACGATGGGTGCACTTGCCCATATGTGTGTTTAGTGTTAGTAAATATCATGTTTTATAAATTTAAAACTTGGCTAAAAAGTGTAAAAAAGGGCTTAAAATATACTTAAACTTATATACACACTTCACACGCATCAGCAGCGAACCTCACCACCATCCAGCAAGTTATTCGTTTAGCTCATCGACTCACTGATCAGGTAGTCGAGCAGAACAGGCTGCCCAAGCGTATTGGTAATACCACTGCTACTACTACTTCTGATGCCCCCAGCGACAATAAGCGCAAATGGGATGGAGTCTCAAGCAAGGGTTCAACATCAGCTCAGTCTCAGTCTCAGCAGTGAAAGACTGATGACTACCAGAGTCTTGGTCAGCAATCTTCTGGTAGTCAAGGGCAGGGTGGATACAGGGGAAACCACCCCAAGTGCAACCGCTGCAACAAGCATCATAGTGGGCAGTGTAACAAGGGTCGTTGTCTGAGGTGTAACAAGTTTGGTCATGAAGCAAAGGATTGCAGGGGCGCACGACCTGCAAATCAGAATCGTCAACAACAGCCACTAGCTCCACAGAATCAGCTGCAGCAACAGCAGGGTAACAGGGGATGCTATCAGTGTGGTGCTGAAGGTCACTTCAAGAGGAACTGCCCCTAGTTAAACCAGAATCAGAACAACAACAATAATAAGGGGAACGGGAACAATAACGGGGGTAACAATGATGGCAATGGTGCCAGGGGACGTGCTTTCGTGCTTAGTCAGGGTGACGCGAGGAAGGATCCCAACGTCGTGATGGGTAAGTTCCTACTGGATAACTTTTATGTTACTATTTTATTTGATTCGGGTGCCGATACTAGTTACGTGTCCTTAAAAGATAGTCAAATGCTTAAGCACACTCCAACAGTTTTGAACACCAAACACACGGTAGAGCTAGCAAACGGTAAAAGCCTCGAGGCCACACACATAGTTAAGGGTTGTAATCTTGTCTTGGCTGGTCAGACCTTCTCTATCGACCTTATTCCTATCGTTCTTGGTAGTTTCGACATCCTTATTTTTATGGATTGGTTATCTCAACATCGAGCAGAGATCCTTTGCAAGGAGAAGATCGTCCGCATTCCTCGTTCAAATGGAGAACCTTTAGTGATTCATGGCGACAAGAGTGGTGCTGTTGTGGGCATCATTTCTTTTCTTAAGGCCCAGAAGTGTTTACGAAAGGGCCACACCGCTATTCTAGCCCTCGTCACTGACACCTCAAAGAAAGAGAAGAAGATAGAAGATATTCCGATCGTACGTGACTTTCCTAAAGTGTTCCCTGAGGAATTACCTGGTCTACCGCCTCATCGCCAAGTCGAATTTCAAATCGAGCTAGCTCCCGGAGCAGCGCCCATAGATCGCGCACCATATCGTTTAGCTCCATCAGAATTGGAAGAACTGTCCACGCAACTACAAGAACTCTTGGAAAAGGGTTTTATACGTCCTTGCTCTTCGCCTTGGGGAGCTCCAGTGTTATTTGTGAGAAAGAAAGACGGTACCTTCAGAATGTGTATTGACTACCGCGAACTCAACAAGGTGACTGTGAAGAATCGTTACCCTCTACCACGCATTGATGACTTATTTGACCAGTTGCAAGGGTCGAGTTTCTACTCCAAGATTGACCTGAGGTTAGGCTACCATCAACTGAGAGTCCGAGATGAGGATATCTCTAAGACAGCATTCAGGACTCGGTATGGGCATTACGAGTTTCTAGTTATGCCATTTGGATTGACGAATGCACCTGCGGTCTTCATGGATCTTATGAATAGAGTGTGCAAGCCTTACCTGGATAAGTTTGTCATAGTTTTCATCGACGACATCCTAATCTATTCGAAGAGTCAGGAGGAACACGAGCATCACCTTAGACTTATTTTGGAACTCCTTCGAACAGAGCAGCTGTATGCCAAATTTTCGAAATGTGACTTCTGGCTTCGCGAAGTCCATTTTCTAGGCCACGTGGTAAAGAAGGATGGGATTCATGTTGATCCAATCAAGGTCGACTCGATCAAGAACTGGCCTGCACCCCGTACGCCAACAGAAATCTGCCAATTCTTGGGTTTGGAATTGGCGGGCTACTATAGAAGGTTCATCAAGGATTTCTCCAAGATTGCGCAACCCCTCACCTCGTTAACTCAGAAACGTGTCACCTATCGTTAGGGTGATGCACATGAATCTGCATTTCAGCACTTAAAGGATAGACTTTGTAGCGCACCAATTCTCTCATTGCCTGAAGGCACAGACGACTTTGTAGTTTATTGCGACGCATCTATCCAAGGACTTGGTTGCGTGTTGATGCAACGTGACAAGGTCATTGCTTATGCATCGTGGCAACTTAAGGTTCACGAGAAGAATTACACTACACACGAGTTGGAGTTGGGAGCAGTGGTTTTTGCTCTTAAGATATGGAGACATTACCTGTACGGTACCAAGTGCACCATTTACATCGATCATAGGAGTCTCGAGCATATCTTCAAGCAAAAGGAGTTAAACATGAGACAACGTCGCTGGGTCGAACTCTTGAATGATTACGAATGCGCGATCAAGTACCATCCGGGCAAAGCCAATGTTATGACCGATGCCCTTAGTCGAAAGGATACTACACCAAAACGCGTGCGAGCGTTACAACTTACCATCCAATCTAGTCTTCCTACTCAGATACGAGATGCTCAGGTTGAAGCATTGAAAGCAGAGAACATCAGGGTGGAGTCCCTACGAGGATCAAGGAAACGGTTAGAACAAAAGGAAGACGGTGCCTACTATGTAAACGGGCGTATTTGGGTCCCACTTTACGGAAACTTACGCGAGCTTGTGATGGATGAAGCGCATAAGTCTCGTTACTCTGTACATCCTGGTTCGGATAAGATGTACCACGACTTAAAGACTACATACTGGTGGCCTAGCATGAAAGCCAACAAAGCAACTTACGTCAGTAAATGTTTGACTTTGCGATAGTCAAGATTGAATATCAGAAACCATCAGGTCTACTCCAACAACTAGAGATCTACTCCAACAACTAGAGATCCCGACATGGAAATGGGAGCAAATTTCCATGGATTTCGTTACTGGCCTACCTAGATCTCAACGCGGGAATGACACTATTTGGGTGATCGTGGATCGACTCACAAAGTCTGCACACTTCTTGGCTATCAAGGAAACGGATAAGTTCTCCACTCTAGCAGACGTTTATCTTAAGGAAGTTGTTTCGAGGCACGGAGTGCCAACCTCTATTATTTCCGATCGTGATGCGCGTTTTACTTCTGAACTGTGGCAGGCAATGGACAGGTCTTTTGGCTCTCGATTAGACATGAGCACAGCATATCACCCGCAAACGGATGGGCAGTCTGAATGCACCATCCAAACCCTTGAAGACATGCTTCGAGCATGTGTAATCGATTTTGGCAATGGTTGGGAAAAGCACCTCCCTTTGGTGGAGTTTTCGTACAACAACAGTTACCACACCAGCATCCAGGCCGCTCCATTTGAGGCATTGTACGGGCGTAAGTGCTGGTCACCTCTTTGTTGGGCAGAGGTTAGCGACAGCCAAATCACTGGCCCAGAACTTGTGGTAGACACAACTGAGAAGATTTCTCAGATACGACAACGAATGGCGGCAGCTCGTGACCGTCAGAAAAGCTACGCTGATAAGCGCAGGAAACCACTCGAGTTCCAGGTTGGGGATCGAGTGCTACTCAAAGTCTCACCTTGGAAGGATGTTGTTCGTTTTGGAAAACGAGGCAAACTAAATCCGTGATATGTCGGACCGTTTGAAATCATTGAGAAAATTGGTAAAGTCGCTTACAAGTTGAATCTACTTGAAGAACTCAATGGAGTTCACAACGTTTTTCACGTGTCAAATCTGAAGAAGTGTCTGTCAGATGAGACCCTCATAGTTCCTTTGAAGGAGCTCACTATCGATGATCAGTTGCGATTCGTCGAGGAACCTGTGGAGATCACAGACCGAGATGTTAAGATTCTCAAGCGCACCAGAATACCTCTTGTTCGAGTTCGTTGGAACTCCCGTCGTGGCCCAGAGTACACCTGGGAACGAGAAGACCAAATGAAACTCAAGTATCCCCAGTTGTTCGAAAACAGTGCAACCACTACTGAGACTGAAGCTACTACAGAATTTCGGGACGAAATTCCAAACCAACAGGGGGATGAGGTGACACCCCAGGAAAACCAGCAAACCACGCCAACCTAACTAGCTTCCTCAGTAACCACGTGCTAAATTTCGGGACGAAATTTCTTTCAAGTTGGGGATGATGTGACAACTCGAGTTTTCAAGGTCTTTCCTCTACACGTTAATTGTTTGGTTATTGTGTTTGCACGACTTGTTGCCTTGTATTTTGCATGTTTGTTATATACCAAGATGTTGTTGAGATCTTGTGTTACTAATTATTATACAACTTATGTGCTTAAAGTGCCTAGTTTTATAAACTTATGAACTGACGGAGAGTTGAGAACTATCTCGACGAAACCAAGGAGTTTCGTCATATCCACCTCGACGAAACAGCCAGAGTTTCGCCACATCTCCACTCGAAGAAAACCTGAGGGTTTCGCCATGGCTATAACGACGAAACTTAGGGTTTCGTTGGCCCATTTCACTGCGAAGCCCAGTAAGGGCCCAACTCTTATACGCGAATATATAATGACTTAGGGTTACGTAAAAGCTCAGCAGTTATCAGTTTTTAAACCCTAGAGTTCTCCCTCTGAGCGACGGCAATCTTGTGTTCTTGAAGCCCCCTAGATCGATCAAGTTAGTATTTCCGTTTATCACGGTTAGTGTTTTACTCTTACATGATTAATGGATTGATATCATTGTAAACTGTTTCATTGAAATCAGTGTGGTTTGATGCTAAGTGATGTTTACGTTCATGTTTAGATGATGAGTTGATTATGATGTTTTGAACCTGTTGTTGATTGTGTGTTATATTTTACTATGTGTATGGAAACCGGAGAATTCTTATGTTATATGTCAATAAATCAATGGTTAGAACATTGGTTGATGCAATGATCTAGATGGTATATAGCTATCTCATGATCTAGGGTTATGCTAGATGTTGATTGTCGTGTTATTGTGGGAATCACGTTAGATAGCAATTATTGATCATTGTAATTGGAAAATAAAATAACTGTATGATCGATGATAGTGTGAAACAGCTGAAAATGATGATTAGGGTTCCTGTGATTACGTAATTGTTGTGTATGCGACGAAATCTAGGCATCGACAAAACGCATGTCGACGAAACCTGAGAGTTTCGTCGATGGGGAAATTCGACGAAACATGGGGGGGTTTCGTAAAAGGGAACATGACGAAAACCTGGGGGGTTTCGCCAAGGGTAATAACGACGAAACCTTAGGGTTTCGTCAAATGGGAGTCATGACGAAACAAGGAGTTTCGTCTAGTGGGTAAACTGCACAGTAAACTCAGTTAAGTTTGTTAAGGGTTAACTAGGTTAGTTATGTGCTGCCATGAAACAATTATGTGATGTATGATTTGCATGGACTTGTACAACTGCTATGTACTATGATTGTAACTACGGGTGAACTTTGTGGATGCAAACTGATTGTGTACGTGCATATACTAGGCTTTGACTGATTTTATTGGAAACGAGTAATTAATCAAACCGAGCAAACCGAGGTGAGTTCACACACTTTCTAAGGCATGGGATTCCCGGTGGTTGGGAATGGGTTAAAGAACTAAAACGGAACCTACATATCCTCCTTGGGTAGGATATGTACGGCCATCCTCCTTGGGTAGGATGCCAATATTAATCCTGCGTATTCTCCTTGGGTAGAATATGTACGTTCGTCCTCCTTGGGTAGGACAACAACCTTAACTTACTAGACAAAACTCTATCATTAAGTCCCTCATTTTATATCGACTTAATCGCCGAGGCCGATGGCGAGCGGGTCATTAGTTAATAGCGCTATTAGGTTTGACAAACCTCACACCGTGTCGTTCGAACGGGCGTGTACTAATGGACCATGGCAAACTGTCAATGATGATAGACATTGACGTAGGGCACAACTATTGTTCGTCAGTTGTCGATATGGTAACGGTCTAGTGGTTCACATGGGGAAGCCCCCACTGATTATGGATATGGTTTGGGAAATAAAGGAACTGGTTAACTCGTGGTTTACGAAACAACTTGTGGTTTCAAAACAAACTGGTACAACTAAACAACCAACTGTGAACTCGCTCAAGTTTGTTGTTGACTCGTTGTTACATGCCTTGCAGGTCGTTAGATGCTTATGGAGTTTGCACGAGGAGGAGGTCGTTGTGGGATATGGACTGTTATGTCCCGTACTTAACATTTGAACTTTAAAATTTTGTTTTGGTTATTTAAACATTACTATGCTTCCGCTGATTGCTTAAACATGTTTGGTTTATTTTAAACATCAATTATATTGGGTTTGGTTTTATTTACTTGATTGCATAGTTCAATATGATTGGTGGCTGGATCCTGGTCAGTCACGCCTCCAAGCGGTGATACTCCGCATGTGGATTTTGGGGTTGTGACATGTGTTGCCTTCTTGGCTCATGTCGTGGACAGAGATCCGAAGAACCTAAGCTCAAAGATACCCTTGTGATAAGGGAATATCCTGAAGTCTTTCCGAAAGACTTGCCAGGATTACCACCTCAACGACAAGTCGAGTTCTACATTGACTAGGTTCCAGGCATTGCGCCTGTAGCTAAGACACCTTATCAACTTGTGCCTTTAGGGATAAAAGAATTGTCAATGTAGCTCCAGGAGTTGTTAGATAAGGGATTTACAAGGCCAAGTTTCCTGCCTTGGGGAAACTCCAGTACTGTTCGTCAAGACCAAGGACGTTAGTTTTTCGAATGTGCATCAACTACCAGGAGCTGAACGAGCTAACCATCAAGGTTCGGTAACTCTTGCCGAGGATTAACGATTTATTTAACTAACTGCGAGGATCCAACTACTATTCTAAGATTGATCGTTGATCGAGTACCATTAACTGTGAATTCAAGAAGAAAGTATACCAAGGAACAGTGAGTCAATAATTTGATTTAAACATACGCTAATACTGTGTTTTATACACGATACACAAAATAGTTACACACCGAGTACAAAACTTTGAGGGTTAGGAATCATGCACTTAAGACCTTCGGGAACTTATGTCGAGATCCATTAAAAGGTCACCACGTAAGGACCGCATCTATTAACTCGGACAAACACTATTATTCTGTCACGAAAGCTGTTTTAGTTAACCAAACGGATAAAGTGCTCGAGTTTCTTATATTGAAATTTCTGCTTTTGCTTCTAACAAGTAGAATTTTGCATCTCTACTTCTCCTAATGATAGTTGCATCATAACAATTTTCTTCATTAAAACGAACACTCCTTTGTCTCGATACTTGATCATTTCTTCATTTTAGCAAATACTCATTGTTTTATTTCTTGGAAAGTCACATGTTACGCATTCACCATTTGTTATGCATATGGTTTCGTTTCGAATAAACGCTTCATCAAAAGTTCAAAAATTATTTGCTAAAGCTAATTTTAGATTTGTGATTCGGATGACCTACATTATTGTAATTGTTGGCTCCTTTGATATCTAGCTAACACACTTTCTTAAAACTTCTTTTCTTTCAAGTTACATACATGGTTTGTCTTTGTAACCATGCCGAAATTCCCTTGTTGATACATACGTTTATTGTTGGATTGCACTGAAACCAAGTTCAATTGCTTGAACTTGTCCATTTCGCAAATTCAATTCAAAACGCCATATGATGTATTGAGAGCATCATATTCAAATTTATTTCCGCGAAGGTTCTTTTGTTTCGAGTCATAGTAGACTAGTTTGGTCTACGACTCCATTAAATCGCTTGTTGATTTCGACACTTTGAAGTGATGCCTTCACTAAATTTGCAGCTTGCGCAAATCTCGTTTACGCATCCCATACACGGATTTAATTATGTGTTTATTGACTTGCTCTAAATCCGTTTTGTTTACCATGATCAAAGCATTCTTAACACAGTTATGTGTCAAGACAATGGTACATAAGTTCATTTTATATCATCCAGTGTACCTCCTAACGGTTCTTTCATTATCAATCGAATGCCTTGCGGTATTTATTGTTTTTTTTTTCATCTTCGATCAAAAACAGTAGATCTTTGATGTTCTATATTCAATTGAAAAATCCTATTATGCCATTTAAATCAAATGTTCAGGATTGCTTCATTACACTTCCATCTGATTTCAAACACAGTGAACTTGTTCGGTCACCGCTATTATTGAATTATGTCATTACGACACCTTGTGGTGTCGGTACAAACTTGTAGCTTGTGCTAATCATGGTCAACCCTTTCACACGCAACTACCCATATTTTTGCTTAACTTGTCATTTAAACATTCTGAATGCAACTTACGTATTGAGACAACAATACACCATTTCGATTGAATTTCCTTTCGGTGTATCCTCGTGATTCAATAATGTCAACACACTAATTTTAACCATTTATTTATTCGAAAGTTGACAGATCATTTTCATGTTACTATCATATTCGAGTTTTTGATTTTTGAGCTCATATAGCGGATGCTATTGTTTCTGAAAACTCATTTGCATATTGTGAACGATCGTTTGGAATTCTATTGGTCGAAAACTCCTCTTTTATTGAACCCCTGTGAAATAGGTTACACTAGATGATACATCTATGCGCCACGTGTCTTTTGACATCTAATTCTGAATCACATACCTTTTAAACTGCTGGGTTCTGATTGTTGTAATATATCATTGGATGCACCTGTTTCGAATAAGTCTTGATTCGGTTTTGTGGTTATCTACCTCGGTATTAATCTTTACACGCATAATGTAACCCTAAGGAGTTAAGGTAGCATAAATTTCGAGGACGAAATTTTCTTAACAGGGGGAGAATGTGACAAGTGCCAAATTTGCATGCATCCGTACAATTAATTAGACAATAAGTAATGATTAATGACTGTGCTGATTTACAATTTATGATTTGAATTGCCTTCTGATTATTGTTACCATACATACATGTGCATCATATATTGCAAATGACATAACATTATTGCATGTAAACCTTATTGATTGAAATGATGCACGAAACACAGTTAGCACAGTTATCAGACAAATCAGAAAGATACTGACAGAATTCAAAACATAGATAGATATGATATTTAGGTACAGAATGGGCCAGAAACCAAGTATTACACTAGTATAGTGTGTAGGAAAGTAGGGATCACGAAACTGTCTTCCTAGTGATAGTTTAAGTGCCAGAAAGTGACTAAAACTCACATAAACTGTAGAATTCTGCAGAATTCAGCATTTAAACAATCTTATATCATGCAGAAATATACCAAAATGGTCCTGAATACTTTCCTAAGTGTCGGGAATCAAAACTGTCACAAAAGGTAACATAAAGCACACTAAATTGCGTAGTTTAGCACCTTAACGAACCGATAACCAACCGAACAACCGGACACTACCCGAAACATCAAATTTTCACTAGAAGCATTGTTTTAACATTACCAAGCTAGTTATGATCCCCGAACATCATAACACATGATATAAATATCTAATAACTAAACACCTAACTATATACTTGAAATCTAAGCACAAACTAACTAATTTGGTTGAAACCTAGTCTAGACCCCCCCCCCACCTATAACCGGATTTCATGTGGCCCCACCATAGATTTTATTTGAATAACTTAATAGATCTTATCCAAACTTTACTAAACATAAGATACACTAGAGATTTGGAAGATTGGTGCATTATAAGGAACCAAGAGATCATGACCTTCATTCATTCTTCGCAAACTCAACACTTGCACTTCTCATCTCCTCTTCTTCTTACTTACGGCCCAACACCACCACCTACACATCCATCATCATCAATCATCATTCAACAATTTCACACATATACAAAGGTGTAATAAGGTATATAAGGAAGCTTGGAACCTTCGGAAGTTCAAGGACATCTCTCATTTGCTTTTATCAACTTGTTTTCTTCTCCTCTTGATCATCCCTAGCCTTGAGCTAGTGGTAAGAACCATGATCTTTCCATTTTACATCTATTTCAAGTGGTTAAAAGATAATACATAATGTTGATCTTGAAGAACACTAACAATCACAAGAAGTAAACTTGAACATAAGCTTAAAATATGAAGAAAACTTGATAAATATGAGTTGTTATGCTTGATGATTGTTGATTGTTTGTGAAAATGATGTTGATCATCATATGATCTTGCTAGATCATGATTAAAAACATAATCTAGCAAGATGAGAGGATGAACTTGATGAAAGTTAATGGATCATCCTCATGATAAGCATGAACTTGAAAGAATACATTGATTTCTTGAAAAATAATGATCCAAGTAAGTTGTGATACTTGTAGATCTAGAAATTTCATGGATGATTTCTAAAGAAACCAAGTTAAAAATATAAGTTTTTCTAAATCTTGGTTCTTACATAAACAAACCATATTTTTGGGTGGTTAAAAAAGTGTAGAAACACTTGTGTAACAAGAAGAATTCATAAAGAAACATTTTTAGAAATGATGATCACAAGTTGTAAAGATCCATATTTCTTAAAAATGAAGTTTTTAAAAAACTAATCACACTTTAGAAGGTAACAAGACTTACTAAGGACACTAGTAAGTTCCTACAATTTTTTACAAAGATTCAAGTTCATGGAGTAGTAGATTATACTTGTTTTGGAAAAATTGGTAAGTAAAGGTTGTTTATTATTGTTTATGGATTGATTGTGATGATTTTTACAAAAGAAAATGATATGCTTGAAAGCATGGAAACCTCCATTTTTAGGGGAAACTATGGCAAAATTTTCTAAAAATATAAACACTTAGAAAAATATTTTCTAAACAAATATTTACAAGTGTATTTTAAACCAGGAATCTTTCACATAAAGTTTGCCATAAATTTTGTTACAAAAATATAAATATTGGAGGTTGGTTTTCATAAATAAAAGTGACTAAGTATGTATTTAGGGAAATATATATTTAGAAGACACCATGTGTGTGATTGTTTGTATATTATGTGTATTAGTTATATTATTTTAGGACTTGAAATAATATAACTCATCATAATACCAAGAAATTATAATCCAAAATATTACCCAAAATCCCAAGGAATAAATATACAAAGAATACACAAAATGTTGGTGAAACCGAACGAAGGAATATAACTCACAAAATATTCCGGAAATATTATTCATGTGTATATTTTGGTAAATAATATTTTGGACATCAAGGGAATGAAAATGGGATTTTCATGATTACTACAAAATATTTCATAACTTTTGACAAGAAGGAAATGTATTATCTTTGGGCAAGTAAAATAAATATTTTTCTTGAAATTTTTAGAAGATATATTATTTTTCAGAAATACACATTTTCTTACACAAACACGAAATACAATATTTTTGAGGTGAAATATATATTTTCTCGAATAAATACGAAGTATATCATTTCTGGAGAAAAATGAGTTTATATATATTTTCCAAGTAAGATATGAAAATATATTATTTTTGAAACTTATGAGAAAATACAAATATTTTTGCCAAAAGAAAAATTATAAATAATTTTTCTAAATAATATTTAGAGTTAATTGCCAAAATCGTCCCCGAGGTTTGGACACGTTTGCCATTTTCGTCCAAAATGACACTTTTGTACCAAATTGCCCCAAACGTTTGTAACTTTTTGTCATTTTCATCCAAACCACTAACTTAGTTTATTTTTTCTGTTAAGTTAAGGATACTTGGATGAAACTGGCAAATATAAAACCACAGGGACGATTTTGGCAATTTACTCAAACCCTTTTTAATTTCTTTTATTAAATTATTTTTGTTACATATATAATAAAAAAGAATATACATGGAGTTTTTAGAAAAAAATTTTTAATAGTTTTGTCACATAATTTTTATAAATTTTCATCCAAATCACTAGCTCAGTTTATTTTTCCTGTTAAGGTGAAGAATGTTTTAAATTTTATAAATTTAGACAGAAATTAATTTACAGCTTCTTTATATAAATCAATTTTATAAAGAGAAAACGTCATTGGTGTGCAACACATAACAATCGATTACAACTTTTAGTATTTATCAGCTGTAGAGATAGAAAAAATTTGTAAAACGTTACATATTTTTTAAAGGTGTTGAGCACCTAGGAACTATGTTGGTAGAAATAAAATATTTATTTAAATAAGATTATGAGGGTAACTAACTAATACTTATTCTGAGTGCCTTGAGTAAAGAATTTTTTGGTTCATAGCATTATAATTACAATTTGGTGGGTAATTTTAAGGTTTGCTAACGATACGTGGTTTGATTGGGGGGGGGGGGGGGGGCACTGGCTTCTGTTTTTTCCTTAGGAGCGAATTTAAAAGAGAAGAAGATGAATTAAACTTGGTACATATGATAATATTTTTTTATTTGACCTTTTTCAATAACGTCACCAACATTTTAGTTTTATAAAATTTAGAGGTTTAAGTAGATTTTATTTTTATAAAACTGATCTATATAAAAAATTAGAAATTAATTTCTGTCTTAGTTTATAAACATCCTTCGCCTTAATAGAAAAATTAACTTAGTTAGTGGTTGGATGAAAATTTATAAAAATTATGTGACAGAGCTATTATTTTTTTCATATAAAAATTGCATGTATATTTTTTTTATTATATATGTAACAAAATTAATTAAATAAAAGAAATTTAAAATAGTTTGAGTAAATTGCCAAAATCGTCCATGTGGTTTTATATTTGCCAGTTTCATCCAAATATCATTAACTTAAAAGAAAAAATAAACTAAGTTAGTGGTTTGGATGAAAATGGCAAAAAGTTACAAACGTTGGGGGCAATTTGGTACAAAAGTGTCATTTTGGACGAAAATGGCAAATCTGCCCAAACCTCAGGGACGATTTTGGCAATTAACTCTAATATTTATTACAATATATATTTTGGAAATATATATTGGTGGACTTTTATTAAAGATAATATTCCAGAAAAATTTATACGAAATTAAGTATATGAATACTTAATGAATACAATAAAAATATGTATTCCCATACGTATAAATACACACCGGAATACGGCCCCAATACATGGCAAAATATACAAATACAAGAATACGAATACACCCATCCTTGGGAAGGAAATACATGTATAATTATGTGGAAAGTGTCAAGTTAATATATTGTTTTAACTATTATCCCAAAATTTAATAAATATAATTCAAATTAAAATATTTATTATTTTAACAGATAATTATATAACATGGGATAATGTTGAAGATACAAAGAACATAACTCAAAAACACTAACTAATACTGAATCAAGGGACGACCCAATCGTCTAATGGACCGTAGTACGCTTGTAGGTAGTCGTGCGTTCTAGAAGAAGCTTTGAGTTACATTGGATATAAGGAACGCGAAACTGTGAGTTCATGTTCCCCCTTTTCTTTTAACTGCTTTCAGTTTTATAACTTCGGGGGTGAAGTACATGTTACAAACTGTTTACAAACGTTTATATGTGGTATGGTTAGCTAAGGAAAGGTACTGCTAGATCATGTGAGTGGTGGGTATGACGCTTAAGGCCATTAATCCTCGTTGTAAGACCGAGAGACATGAGTGATAGATCTATTTGGGTGTAGCGAGCCCCACCCATGAGTCCGTTGAGTGGACCATGTGGTGACTATGTCTTATTGCCGGAGACAAAGTCTGCTAGGTTTGAGCTTTCCTGCATCATGTAACAAATATTAATGTATTAGCTACACATTAATTGATATGTTTCCTTGTTGCTTTCATATCGGGTTTTCAAGTACATACAAACATACTTACAAATGTTTCATAGGTTTATTCACAAACACACACATGAACTCGCTCAACTTTTGTTGATGTTTTCAAACTACATGTATTTCAGGAAATTAAGTATGGATCCGGCGGGCGTTGGAGTTTACAAGTCATGTCTCTAATAAAAGGTGTCATCCGAAGTCGAAAGGTTTGGGTTATGCATTTTATCTTGGATAAGATACATGGCTCGAAATCCATGATGTTTGAGTCTTTTGTAAAGTCCTTATGGATCTAAACCTGGCCAGTATAGTATTTTGAACTTGAAGTCTGTGTTTTGGAATTTTAAAACAATGTTGCTTGTAACGTTTTGAAACTATCTATGGATGAACGTCTTGGTTGTATCATATAGTCTTTTGTTATTGTTGAATGCAATGATATTAAGCAAGTCACACTAAATCACGCTTCCGCAAAAGTCAGGGTGTGACACATTGAACCTTTTCCAAGTTTCATATAAGGATTCCCCGTCCTCTTGTGAGTATGTATTAATTTCAGTCATTAATTTAGTTGTTTTTGAAGGAGGGAAATACTTATACAAATACTTTTGGGCTAGTTCATCCCAGGTGTTTACCGATCCAACTGGGATGGTGTTAGGCCAAGCCTTAGCTCGGTCTTTTAGCGAAAATGGGAACATTCGGAGGCGGATGGCGTCATTTGATGCTCCGTTGATCCGAAAAGTATCATATATTTCCAAAAAGTTGGTAATATGTAAATGGGGATCTTCGTCCGCAAGCCCATGGAAAGTTGCGGAATTTTGGAGCATTTGGATCAAATGCGGCCGAAGTTCGAAGTTGTTGGCATCGACATTCGGTGCATTGATAGTGGCGCCGAGATTACCTACTGTGGGTCGTAGGTAATCCATTAGAGTGCGTTGATCCACCATTGGAAGTGTGTCCCCCGAAACATTCTCTTGATTTTTAGCTTTAAGTCTTTTTCTTAGAAAGCGTTCGGGTTCGTCTAGAGGTTCTTTTATGTCTTTATTGGAACTGGAGCTCATGCACAGCGTAGGAAGTTCAGGTGCGGCACCTGGGTTCCAAGTCCTGTGATAAAAACAAAAAGATTGTTGGTCAGAAGTTTCACCACGGCCCCGTGCTCAGTTGAACACGGCCCCGTGGTCGGAGTTACAGTGATTTTTTTTCCGGATCCCTGTTACTGGGGAGTTCAACACGGTCCCGTGCTGCACCAACACGGCCCGTGCTCAACTTTCTGTAACTCGGAAAATAAAAACTGCCAGTAACGATGCTGGGCACGGCCTGTGTCCGACCAGGCACGGCCCCGTGCTGAGCTATGCAGAAGCTGAAAACTTAAGAAAAATCCTTAAAAAAAAGAAAAATAAGAAAAACAATTAGGCCGTTGATTCCTAACTTTCTTAAAATCCTTATGTCCCTGGAAACGGCGCCAAAAACTTGATGTGCGTAGTGCGTGATATATTTTTATGTATATTTTAAGCCCCTTTTTAACACTTTAGTCAAGTTTTAAATTTATAAAACACGATATTCTACTAACACTAAACACACATATGGGTAAGTGCACCCATCGTGAGCGTAGTATAGCATTGGTAAGATACCGAGGTCGTCCAAGGACACAAGAGCTTTTAATACCGGTTTATCATCAACGTCTAATCAAATAAAAAAATTAGAAAAATGTTTTAAATATGAAAATAAAAACTAAAAATGCTGAAAATAAAAATAAAATAAAAACAGATAGACAAAATGAATCACTTGGATCCGACTCGCCTTTAGTGTAACCTTTGATGATTTCCGCACTTTTCACTTTTTAAGAGATTATCTTAGTTATAGTAGTAGGCCCTTCTTTTGAAGGTGACGTTACCCTCAACCCAGTAGTTTGAGTCAGTAAGGATACAATCCTTAATGTGGTAGGCCCCTCTTTTGAAGGTGACGTTACCCTCGGCTAAGTGGTTTGAGTCAGCAGGGATACAATCCTAAGTAGTCGGGTTAATGTATTAATAGTAGTTTACATATGTGGGGATCAAGCCATTCGCACCCCCGCCATCCAATACCAGTGGGTATTGAAGTAGGTCCTAGTAACCTTGACCCAGGTCCTTGCAGGATCTATACACTGAACAAGGCAAGAACCTTACCAAACCATTCCCTTAACCCCCGACCAGGTAGCCAACATATCTATATATAGACCGTAGAGATATGAATGGTGAAAATCTTTTATTTTATTTAGACAGTAAAATAATGCCAAGACACCACAGACAAATGATAAGGAAGTTTCACCTTCAACATAAGAAACTAGTTATTAAAGTCATTAATACAAAACCAAATAATAAGTGCGAAAAGATTAAAAATCAAAAGTATTACACTAAATGCTTGTCTTCACCAAGTGATGTAAGATACTTAGGCAAACATGGCATTTGATTGTCAAGAACTCTTACTATCAATCTTGGATCCCGAGACTACTACACACACTCTAGATGGATGATGGATGATGGTGGTGGATGTGGGTGTTGTGATGGTGGTGGAGTGTGGGTGAAGTGGTAGAGAGGTGGTTTGCCAAGGGATGCTTTTGAAGTGAACCAAGCACCTCTATTTATAGCCTGGACAGAAGCCCGGACACGGCCCCGTGTCCGCTGGGCACGGCCCGTGTCCATCTTTATTCTCTTTCTTCATTAATTGCAATTTGTCTACATTAGCTCCACATGCCCCCGTGTCCGTTGGGCACGGTCCCGTGTGCAGAAGCGTATCTGTACTATCAAGATTTGATTGGATTCTGCGAATCTTAGCGTTGACCACGACCGTGTTGAGCTGGGAATGCCCCCGTGTCGGGAATAGAAGCTTTTAAAGCTTTGTCCTTTCTGCAGACAACTGGCCACGCCCCTGTGTCCGCTGGGCACGAGGCGTGTTCAGCCTTCTATTGTTTTGTTTTTGCTTGGGAAGATGCTGTCGAGGGGTCATGCATGCCACGTTTATTCTTTTCCTTGTATTTATGTTAGATTTTGCTGCATATTTGTTCCTTTTGTTCATTTACGCTCATTTGATCTTGAAAATACAAAAGGAAGACAAAAGCACACTTTTTCCAACATTAGTACTAAAAAGGGTTAGTTTTATCCCTTATTTGATGTAATTTATATGTTGCATTTTACACACATCAGTGATCATTTGTTTGTGTTCGTTCGCGTTCATTTACATTCGGTAAGTGTTCGTGAACAGTTCATGAATACATTCATTTCGTTAATGAACGAACACGGACAAGAAATCTTGTTTGGTAAGCGTTCGTGAACAATTCATGAACAAGTTTGTTCCTTAACGAATGAACATGACCAAGGCCTTATTCGTGTTCGTTCGGTTCGTTTACAACCCTAGATATTATTGCTAGTTTCATATGCTCTTTTTTCCTTTTTCCCTTCTAAATTAATACGTTACTATCGTATATTAGTGTATGTATATACATTAGTATGGTGCATTAGTTTCGTGGTGGTTAAGATCTTTTTTTTATTCTCTTCTACTACTATTTTCATTATTTCTAGTTTTATCATTAGATTTTAGAGTGAATTACAAGTTTTGTCCTTTATCTTTATACACAATTGCAAGCGGTGTCCTTTATCTTTAAAATTGATGTGATTTGTACGTTACATTTTAAAATCTTGCACGTTATGTTCTTTAAGCCTAACCCAGTTATTTTTTTTGTTAAATCAGATCATGTGCACCTCATGTGAGGGTATTTCAGTATTTTCCCATCCTAATTACTAAATAATATAAAAACAAATAAAACCAACTCACCTAGGCTTTCTCTCTCTAAAAACACACACATTCTCTCTCCTCTCTCTCCTGCAACCACATTCACCACCACCCACAACCATCACCCTTCACTACCATTTTCTTATCCATCATGTTCCGCACGCTAATCTGCAAATTATATATCAGCACCACATGTTTTCACCTCTGTTCAAGGCCTTCTTTCACTATTTATTTCTATTCAATGGAGGCAGATGCTGCAAATCCGGTCAACAATGGCACTGGTCTCATCACATTCACTAAAGATCTGCCGGAGATTTTGAGTTTGAGTTCACATCGAATAACCTCGGGGATGAACAACGAGGATGAACAACGTGTTTCAGTGGCTAGGGGAGTTCGCATTTGGAAGAGAATCCACAGGAATGAAAGACATTAAAGAGAAATTAGAAGCCAAAGATGTGGTAAAAGTCGACGAGGGCGAAACTCCGGCGTCCGATGCTTCATCCGGGTCGTCATTCGTGGGCCAGAGCTCCAAACTGTTCATGTTTCAAAATGTCGGCTGCATGCCATGGGAATTAGTGTTCTTAATGACTTACAAAAACGGGGGATTTTTGGAACGGGTGGATGTGATGGTGTTGATAAGTGTGGAGGTGGTGGTTGGTGCAGGCAAGCGGAGGTGGCGGAGAACGGGTGGAGGTGGTGGTGGTGGAGAACGGGTGCGGATGAGAGAGAGAGAGGTGTATATATTGGTATTATATTATATTAATTTTTTATATTTAATTTTGTTTTATTTATTTATTTATTAAAGTATTTTTAAATAAATGGGTAAAAAGACTAATATACCCTCATGTTACCTGATTTAACGAAAAAAACTAACTGAGTTAGGCTTAGGATATAAAGTGCAAGATTTTAAAACGTAAAGTACAAATCATATCAATTTTAAAGATAAAGGACACCACTTACAATTGTGTATAAAGATAAAAGGACAAAACTTAAAATTCACTCTTAGATTTTGCTAGCGATAGTTTACTACTATTATTGGTATTTTATTTTTGTTTTACGATATATACTTTATGCTACTTGTATTTTTAAATCTGTAAAAAATGATTTTGAGCCCGGGCGTCTAATTAAGAGAAATATTTGTATCTCCTAGGATAGAGGAAATTTAGTTTCGCGTTTTATACATTGATCTATAATATACAAAAGCGATTTTTAGTTTATTCTTGAAGATGCCTTATTCAAAATAAAGTGAGAATTTTGCAGGCAAAGAAGGAAAACTTTGGAGTGAGGGGAATTGAATCACATGCAATGATGAGGCTTTGGCAGTTATTCAAGATGGGTATTTATTAAGCAACTTAAGATAAGATGGGTATTTATCTTGCTTGAATAACCAAAGAACAAATATAAGATTTAAATAATATAAAGTGACAATAGAAAAAGCAACTCAATGGAAAAATGACCTGTGAAGTATATTCAACTTTTGTTACTGATTCTCAGGGATACCATGCAGAAAGCAAATCTAATCAAGCATATTATCTTCTACCTTTTCCCAGATTCCAGTTAGCTAGAGCGTTGTTCTTAAACCCCATAAAAGTATTTAACTAGGACATAGATATTTGTTGTGGGCTATTTTGTTCTTCCACCTAACACACACACACACACACACACACACACAGACCTAAAAATTTGTCTGATTTACTTAGAATCAAAGTGTTGCATAAATTAGTAAGGTCAAATAAGTAAAAAATGCGTAGACAACAATCATATAGCTGAGGGGAAGAAAAGAATCAAATCACAGGAATAAAAGTGGGGTATCATCAAGAAAAGTTGTATGTGTTCTTTGTCCATGCATAAAGTGCCAGTTGCCATGGTCCACCTTCACTATTTTGCACTTTCAACTTTTATGTGTAAAAGAAGGATTTTTGAACTCAAAAGATGGATCCTAAAGCACATGGAAGTGAAAGGAGAATCAGTGAGTTTCTTTTTGTGTTGAATTTGTATGTGTTAGGCAATTGAGTGAAAGAAAGTTCATTTCATGGTGGCATCTAGGCACATGGTTCATGCATGCCATATAAGCTCCCCACATGACCATGTCTTTTAAACTAATAAGTTAGGCCATGCCAAACCATTCATCTATCTAGTCTTAGTTTTAATCTTTGATTATCTTAATTTAACTACTCATTATGATCATGTGATCATGTTTCTTTGCTTTGTAGCAAGAGTTTTAGATTTGAAAATTGATTAGATTTGATATGCCCTAAAATAGAAACATTAGGCAAATTTCATTAGGTCACAGTAGCATTCATTTGATCAAAGCTTCCAAAAGAAAATACCTTATAGGATTTTATTCTCTCTCTTATAATAGCGCAATGAAAATTCAAGACCGTTGAATTTTCTCCGAAGAATAAAAAGTTGGATGAGGGATGGGGTAAACCCCATAGGCGTCACTTGACAAAAGATACAAATCAAGGAACCCCACCACCCTAAATTTTTGGACTTTACAATGGTGCATTTTAAAAGGCGAGTCAAGTCACAAATGTCAACACATCGGCTTGGCCCTTGTTTTGAAGTTATTGCATTATTGGCAATACTCTAAAATCCCATAAAACATAAGCACGAGGTAAATGAATCATGCAAACCTACGTAAAGATTGATGATAGAAGAAGACAACTTCTTATATGGGACCAGGAACAAATTGATGGCACAATTAATGGTCTCCAATGGACAAGAAACCATATTGTGACAACCCATAATGGTGGGACATGAATTGAAGTTTCATAGAACTTGCTATGTCTGCAACAATCTAAACATATAGCTAGGCCCTAGCTAGGATTTCCTAAATCGCACTCAAGGTGAATATTTCATATATAACTACACTTCAGTATATGCGACCAAAATGAACTAAAATCTAGAATGTGAGACTTAGGCCATTGTGTGATCGGTAGATATCGTGAACTGTATAAATCTATACGCACAAAAATTTGTTTGTATTGTAATCACATCATGTTAGAGGGTTCACATGTTAAAGCATTCACATTAGAGTCTCTATGCATCTCCGTCTATATAAAAATACACATTTCCCTATATATATATTTTTTTTTAAAACATCTCACATCCAACTCTATCTCTATCTATTTTTTACTTAGAGAATTCACATTGAAGCCTCTATTTTATATAATATTGAAAAAAGAATAGAGGAAACAACAAAAACACTACTACATTAGAATCAATAGAGAAAAATATATAGAAAGTAAAGTACACCTTTATATTTAGAGATCCATATTCAACCCTCGATATTTTTATTGAAAGTGTGTAGGAAAAGGGTAAAAGTAATAAAATAACTGTTTGTTAGAAAGAAACAGATAGAGATAGAGAGTCGGATGTGAAATGTTTTTGAAAACAAAATTTAAGGAAAAGTTTATTTTTATATAAATGGAGATGGAGGCTTCAATATGAATGCTCTTACAAACACTTATTTTATATTTTTTATCTTTCCTTACACACTTACAATAAAATATAAAGGGTCGAATATTAACCTTTAAATACAGAGATGTACTTTATTTTTTCATATATTTTTCTATTATAGAGATTTCAAAGTAGTGGTATTTTTATAGTTTCCTTTATTTTTTTCTCTATATTATATAGAATAAAGGTTGAATCCTCTCATATTAGTTTTCTGCAATGCATATTTGTTCATTTAATTATTAATACAATATTTAGTTGAGTTTCATTATTTACAATAATAGTTTCTAACCAAATTATTTATAGTAATAAAATATTTAGTTCTAAAAACTTTAAAATACACATGAAAAATACATGATTTAATTTTTAATATGCTCACTGAAACATAATTATGAAATTCAGGGGGGAATTTTGAAGCCTTACTTGTGAAATTGTGATAAAGAGAATTTAAAATATAAAATTTATTTGATTGTAATTAGAAAGCTAACTTATATCCTTTTGTTAAAGAAATGTATACATGTTCATACTAATATCTGTGTTTATAACTAATAAAAATTAAGGGTCCTTTCATTTATATAAATAATTTGATGTTTATCCATTATTGAAATTGGTTTGAATTTTATATGGGGCATTTATACTCAGTCCATCCAAGCTGGTTAACATTTGCTTTTTTATAAACCAATGACTCCAAAAGACCCAAACCAAAGATGGAAGGCCGATTATGCCTCGGTAAAACCAACGGATCACTGGAAATGGCGAATATGAAGTTTGAGAAGGTGTAAAAATATGGGTGGGTCAATATATAATAGATTGGGTAAAAAAACAAACGATGATTGAACAATATCAAACCTCTAATTCGTTACTTATGTCATAAACATAGTCTGTTAAATATAATATATAATATACATCCTATAAGCATTTTTATGTGTTTATAATGTTTTGAAACGCTCAATTACAATTTCATTAGTAAAAGTGAGAAGCCCATCCTTTTCCACAACACAAACTACGCAAGCATTTAAGAAATCATTACCCATATGGTTGCGCAAACGTTCAAGAAATCATCTCTCAGCTAAGCAAGTTGCAAAACCAATTCTAACTATCATAATTGATAGACCAAATGATAAGATAGATAGAACAATCCTCGTCTCTATCGTCACTTTAGCAAGGTCGACGATACTATTCATGTTAGCAAAATTTGTATCCTTTAAAATAATATGATGATATGAGGCAAGCACGATCTTTTCCTCACTATCCAAATCTTATGGATAAACTCACTCAACCTATGCAACCTTTTTGCATCAAAGTTAGGGAAGAAGTCACAAGGACTCAAAAACGCCATATATTTTAAGTAATTCCTTGTTAATCTCATTAAAATAATCACCACACTCTTGAATCGACCTATAAACAATAGTGTCAAAACAATCAAGCTTAAAATAATGTTTTTTTTAGGGAAACAGGGACTAAAACAATTAAGGAATGATTAAATCCCAAATGATTCTTTGTTTTGATAATGTCTTGAATTTATTACTTTAAATCGTAAATGATTCTTTGTTTTGATAATGCCTTGAATTTATTACTTGTGTTAATGGTTGCTGATTAATGATGTGCATATACGAGATACATGTCACTTAGCACTTAATTATACACAAGAATTACCAAGTGCAAGTGTGAGGACCGTGATCGTCTTCAATAAACGCTCCGACCGGATCAGTTATCTACGTGCAATGTGCGGAATCCATGCAAGAGATCGGCATAAAGACCATACAGATACCGTTAATATCACTTCTCATTGATAATAGAAGAGTTACAAATCCTAAGAGAATTTTGGCAAAGCTTCGCTATGTCTCACCAAAAGTTACATTTCAAATGAACCCAAGACCCCTATATATAGACATCATTGGCTTCGTACGAAGCCCCCCATGGCTTCGTACGAACTAGGGTAATGTTCACTAAACATTAAACCTGCCTATCTTGGTCCCTTCGTACGAAGGCATACATACATGACAAAACCAAGACAAGTTCATATCATTACATACATATACATTAAATATAGACTCGATACTAGACGTAAGCTACAGACATACTGCATTCACAGACTCCCCCTTGGATGTAGCTGTAGTCGTCTTATATAGTCTTCAATCAGCTCAGCTCTTCTGTTGTTTCTCATTTCCCTGTACTTCCTCTTCCGTTCTTCAGCTATTTCTGCTAATATTTGCTTATGCTTATGTCTTCCTTCATTTATCCACCATTCTCTGTACTCTTTAATTCCATCCATTGTTTTGGACCATTTGGGAATTTTTCGTTCTTCAGATTCAATTGGAGTTTGATCAGTGTCAAACAGACCCATCCCCAATCTCCATTTGGCCCGCTATGCTGTTTCAGCCATCTTTCTATCCATTCTTTCGTTGTGGCGCTCTTCTTTTAGAAACTCTTCTAACTCATGATCTCTCCACTTCGTATCCCAATAACGTCCTGAATTAATGTCTTCCTCAAAGCATACCTTCACTAGTTTCTGATATCTCAACGCCTGCTCCTTGTCTACTTTATAGTACATGATCTTGTTGAAGAATAGACATTCTATATCCTTCTTTGAGCAGTTCACAAGGCACATTGGATCTAGCATGTGAATGTATCTCCAGAAACCTGTCTTCACATCAAACAACGTTATCACAACTTCACATGTTAATGGATTGCAGACCCACCCTTTGAAATCCTTGGAAAAGTCTTGCTCCATCTCCTTCAAAGGCATGTTCTTCATACATCGTGGTCGTCTAACATGTAGTGTGATATCCTTCTCTCCCGTAATTGGATCAACCTTTACTGTGCATTTAGGTTGATGAGGCTTCCAATCTGGAAAATTCAGTTCTGCTTAATACTTTATATAATCCCACAACCTTCGTTCATAAAATCTAACTTCTAAACCATATAAACATTGTTGGATATTCTTTGTTTTCACCAATTCTTCAACATCCCACCAAGGTAGTGTTCTGATATCTTTAAGAAACTTGAAGTACTGAACACCATATTCACGTTTGATGGAATATACCTTCATATCTTCTAGATAACCCCATGACAAGATGTCTGCAAGAGATTCATCAGGATGTCGTGTGAAGAACTTTAATGGTCTCTTAAAGTTTCTTTCTTCAACCATTGGCTGCTTAAACCACTTCTTTCTTTCTTCTCTATGTTCTTCCTTTAAAAGTGTCTTTTGGAGGACCATCTGTATTAATCTTCTCAGCAACTTTCCTCCTGAGATCATCTTCATTGTGAGTACGAAATAATTCATCAAATGTGGGAAAATTATCATCTTGACCAACATAATGAAATGGAACATCTTCATCAGAATCCGATCCATCTTCAACAATCACATTATTGAAATCATCTGCCTCTTCCACAAACTTAAGCACATGTTCACTATCTGGAGCTGTTGGAATCTCGTCTTCAACATCGAACTTTAAGTTTTCATCATTCAAACCTAAACCTTCCAACATTGACTCCCTCATCCAATTCTCCACAAGTTCTCCCTCTTCAACATCATGACTAAGGTAAATAACTTTGGGAATATTAGAGAATACCTTTTGAAGATTAGCATCCTTAGCACCTGATGTAGACTCCCCCTGAGGCTTTTCTTCCTCTCTTTCTTCGTTCTGTGTGTCATCAAGGTAATCATTAACTTGATTGCCACCAGGTTGTCTCACAATCAGTGCACCACTATCACCACCTTGATCATTATCATCATTTTCATCATCACCACTTCATTTATAATCATCTATATCTTTCAAGTCATCATCCTCTTCATCCTCATCACCATCCTCTTCATCAACTATCTTGTCAGCTTGAGCTTTCTTAGCTTCTTTCGCTTTCAGATGATGTCTTTCAACTTCAATCCTTCCTGCATTATCTTCCCTGCTGTAAGAAACCCTATTTGGTTCACCAACAAGAACGAATAACTGTGCGAGGACTAGAGCATTTTCTTCATTAACTTCAACATCTGCAACTTCAACATCTGGTTGTTGTTGCTCTTGTTGACTGGATGATCCGAGAATTTTTTTCATTATCGATGACAACACCCTTTCCTTTATCCTTTGAAGCTTCAGCGGCTTCTTTAGCTTGTTGTTGTTCTCTTTCCATCCTCCGAGCCTCAGCTCTTCAGATTTCAATATCATCAAAAGCTGCATGCACATTGATACCCAATTTGTCTTCGATTACCGCATATAGCATATCTATCTGCCTCGACTTGTTTTCTTTGTCAACTTTTAGATCTTCTATCTCCTTTTGCATAATCTTGTTTGCATGACTCATTGTAGTGTTAGCATCATTCAAGTCACAATTTGTAGATAGAATCTCATCAAACATATCATTCAACATGTTGTTGCTGGTTTCAACATCCAATACCTTCTCGTTCATCGCTGTGAGCTCATTCTTCAAAACGACGTTTTAAGCTTCAACACTCTTTAACTTTTCTTTAGTTGCTTGAAGTTCTGCTTCAGATGCTTGAAGCTTTTCGTCTGTTTCAGCTTTGGCCCTTTCTAACTTTGAAACTCTTTTCATCACTCCATCAACCCTTCATCATGAAAGAAACCAACATCTTCTAAACTTGTAGGACCTGGACCAAGATTACTCAGCATCTTAGGAAAACTTTGACTCGAACTTTGAGGAATCGAAGTTGTAGTTTTCTTTGACGTCGATTCAGGCTCTTCGACATTCTTTGTCTGTTGTGGAGGAGTTGAATGAATTTCAGCTTGAACAGGTATTGATTATTGTATAGGAGATACAGGAGGTGTAGGAACATGAATTTCAGCTTCAATTATTGGTTCTTCCACAGTCACCTTCTCTAGAGTTTTCACAACTTTTTTTGTAGTCTTTCGAGTCTTTTTCTTTCGAGGAGTTTCATCTGTTGGTTTAGCACTCCTTTTCATTCTTCTGCTCTTCTTTGTCTTTAACTTTTCAGCTTCAGTAGCAGTCGCCACATAAGGCGCATCTTCTTCATCAGAATTCTTTTTCTTCCTGGAAGGTCCTTTTATCTTGATTTTACAACTGACATACGTTTTTGGTGCAAGTTGAGTAACATCGATGTCACTCTCTGTTTCACTAGAATCCGTTTGACCTCCTGGCGCAACTTCTTTGTTTTCTCCACCAACTTGTTCAACATTCTTAGCTTTTCAGCATCTTGAGCGACTTGAGCAGCTGAAATCTTCTCATATTCAACAAATGTCATATTAAGAATATCATCACCTGTTACATTGTCTGGAGTAACATCAGGTTCATCTACAAGATGTGGATGTGACTTCTTCTTTGTTGATCTTTCCGGTGCAGCTTTAGGTGTAGAAGACTTTGAAGCTTTTGGAGTTGTTTCTCTTTTCCTTTTCTTATCGTCACCTTTCAACCAAAACTTTCCATGCTTGTTCAAGAACGAGTCCATCTTTTTAACTTCTGAAGCAGAATTGCTGCCGTCGTGCCTCCACTTATCATGAGGTGGAGCAACATAATCTGGCTTAGCGATAGAATAAAACGGTCTCCTGGATGGAGGTTCTTTATCATTCTCAACACCTTGATACACATTCAGTCTTTTCAGCGTCTCCGCATCCATGTGATCTAACTCCAATTCATCATCATCAACTTTCGGCAAGTTCTTTATTTGATCATCCAAGAGCACTTGATGAATCGCGGATACTGCAAGAACTTTTCTCAATGAACGTTATCAACCATGTGGTTGAATAATGCCTGTGAAATATTAAAATGATGATTAAGAATCAAACATATCAAAATGCACATTATGAAATCCGAAGACACATCAAATCCTCCTTTGCGATGGTGTAGTGCATGTATCGTTGAATGAACGAGGAATTTGTATGGTCTAGATAGCTTTGACTTGTTGTACTGTGACACATTCACATATCCCGTGTATCCTATACGCATCCAAAGACCTTTGACCAATCTTTCAGGTACTTGAATCGGATCTTTATCATCGTCTTGAAGCTCTAACACCCTCCTAACATCGTCAACTTTGAATTTGACCTCTATGTCTATATCCTTATCGTTCTCATCTTTGATCTTCAACGCAGAGAATATCGTCTTTGACTCCTCATCGTATCTTGCGTTGTTCCAGAGTCTCTCAATGTGTGACCTGTAATACTTATGCTTATCTGTCAGCGCCTTCTTGATTCTGCTTCTGTCGATAAATTCTATAACGTCTTTGAATGGATCCATTCTTGATAACTTCTTGTCAGTTATGCAACATATGTTGCGCCGAGTGTCAAAGTTCGTACTCTTCGGCTACTCAAAATAACAAAAACAGTTAGTAATCATTACACGTTTATCGAGAAAGTATAACATTTCAATACTTAGAATTTTTTTCAACTTTGGACATATGCTGCCTTTGTACGAAGCCAGGCATGTCTGGCCTGCTTGTATGAAGTTACACATCCACACTTAAAAATTTTTCAAGAATTATGACTTACTTCTACCTTCGTACGAAGCCAGGCCTAATAAGCCTGCTTGTACGAGGCCACAAATTACGAAGCCAATAAATACAAATCCACAATTACGAAGGTACTGTTATGATTCAACAACATGTTCAACACTTTGTTTATCAAGATCAAACATATCAAACAACTATATATGACTCCTGGTGGCTTCGTACGAAGCCACTGGCTTCGAACCAGGAACAACATGAACAATTCAAGAATCACAATTCAAATCCTGTAATCAAACTTCAAATTAATGATATCAAAACATCCTAAGAGTGCCGATTTAACATTTTATGGTCTCAATTTCAAAATCTAACCGTTAAACATGTGTAAATCTGAGATTATGTAGGCCGACGGTTTCCAACTAAAAAATTGAACGATTTAGACATGTAATGAAAGAAAATTTACCTTCCCCATTGAAAATGTTGTGCAAATCAACACCTCAAAGTAAATTTCTAGAAAAAATCAGCAGAGTAACGTTTTGATTTGAGAAAGTTTGGGACGAAGGCACTGTAGTGAATAAGGTTGTCTTTGTACGAAGACACTTTATATAGTGATGTGGTGTGGCTTCGTACGAAGCCACATAAACGGCCTTTTTGTTTTATGCCTTTGTACGAAGCCACTGCTCTGCTTTCGTACGAAGCCATCACAATGTTTTTTCAATTTTCAATTATTCCAAACATTTTGCCATTTTAGTCACATTTTTATATCCACTTGTGTATCCAGTGTAACACCCCAATCGCGTAATACAACAACACGCGGCGGAAAAAATTGGGGAGTCATGTTACAAATTGTTTCATAACACATGGCTCATAAAGTTTTGTTTTATTGATTTAATAGTTTTCATTTGTTTTGGAGAATACAATTAATACACAACAATTGTCTTGTAGATTTTAAAGTCACTAAGGCCCAAGTCCGCCCTATGTGAAGCATGCTCAAAGTCAAACATAAACACCTGAAACACATGTGAAAATAGGTACGTCAGCATAAAGATGCCTGTGAGTAACATAGGTTTTGTTGTTGAGGATTCATGGCTTTGATTTTGTTAAAAGAAATGTTTAACCAAAAAGTAGCCATGGACCTTTGTAAAAATGTTTTCTTTTGTAAAACCATAAGAAAATTAATGTGAAAATCAAATGATTTAAACCAAATGAAAATGTATTGTGTAAAATATGTCATGTCTTGAAATAAAGTATCATGTCTTGTGTAAAAGATGTCGTGTCTTGTATAAAAATGTCATGTCATGTCTAAAAAAATGTCATGCCTTGTCTTGTCTTTGTCGAAGTAGTTTAAATAACGCCACGATATGTAATGTAATAAAAGCACTTATATATAGGAAGTACCAACGGCGTATCCACCATGCTTTTATCACACTACACACGTCTCGTTATTTAAATTACCTACCAATAAACCACCAAATAATGTCTTGTTTAACCAATGTCAAATGGCATGTATAATAATGTCTAATGTCAAGTATAAACCATGTCTAGTATAACAAATGTCAAGTAGCAACCAATGTCTTGTATGGCAAGTAAATAGTCTTTACTCAAACCACATGTAATAATGTCATGTATAACTGATGTCCTGTGTAACCAAATGTCATATACAAAACAATGTCTTTGAATAAGCACAAGTTTATGTCAAAAGTTATGTTTTGAAAACCGATGCTTTTATCGATATGAACATTTATATGGTATGTTAACGAATACATTCAAGCCTTATCGCATGTCAGATAAACCCTTACAAAGACAAAAGTTTATCAATGTTCATCGGGTTTTGTCATTCCCCAGATGGATACTTCCAAACAAACTAGGAAGCGAGAATGAGGTTATCAAAACTATGGTAAACCATACATACTACCGGTCGACACGATAATGTTAATGAATGTATCTAGTCTCCTTTAACATACCAAAATGTCATAATCAATGTGAGCATGTCATGTAAAATGTCTTTGTAAAGCATGGGGCTAGATATGCTAAGTCAACATATGAAGCAAAATGGGTCCTTGAATTCAATGTGCTAGCCATGCTAAGTCAACATACGAAGCAAAATGCAATGTAAATCAATGTGCTCATATGCTAAGTCAACATACGCCGCAAAATGTAATCTAAATCAATGTGCTCATATGCTAAGTCAACATATGCCGCAAAAGTATCTTTGAAATCAATGTGCTAGCATGCTAAGTCAACATACATAGCAAAACATAATTGAAATCATGAACTATATGTGTACTAGATGAACATAGCATGTATATGTCATGAAAGCATGAAATGTCACACCCCGACCACGTAAAACAACAAAACGTGGCGGAAACGTCGGGGAGTGTTGTAACATAATTAATTGTTTCACAACCATGGAAATTAAAGTTACGTTTTATTTATCTAATAAGAGAGTTACATTGTCTTAAAACAAGAAACAAAGAGTACATAACATAATTAAACTAGTTCTAGCTTCATTTTAAGTTGCTAAGGCACGGGTCCGCCTATGATTGACTTGATCATCCTATGCAACAGCTCCTGAAAACACATGTGAAAATAGGTACGTCAGCATAAAAATGCCTGTCAGATACATAGGTTTTGTGAAAATAGGATTCATGACTTGAGTTTAAAGAAACTGTTTAATAAAAAGTAGTCATGAATCTTGTTGAGTGTTTCCTTTCATAAATCATTTGAAAAGTGACGAATAAACCAAATGATGTATATGTATAAAAGAATAATGTATGGTTAAGTGAATAACCAAGTAAAAATGAGTTTGTATAAGTTAAGTTATTTGTAAAACGATGTTTATGTAAAAATGTGTTGTAAATGTAATATGTGTAAACTGAAATGGTGTAAATAACGCTACGATATGTAATACCATAAAAGCACTTATATATAGGAAGTACCAGCGGTGTATCCACCATGTTTTTATCGTTATATAAATCACTTTCCCGAACAAACCACCAAGATGTAATGTTTAACAATTGTAGAAATGTTTATGTATGGTCAAATGTCTATTGACAAATGTAGATCATGTAATGTGTAAACAATGTTATGTATGGTAAGTAAAACGAGACTACTTAAACCACAAGTAAGATGTACAAAACAAAGTATTTTGAATAATCAAAAGTCATGTTTTGCAAAATAACTGCATGCTTTACTGATACAAACACTTATGCGGTAAGTTAAACGTCTACATCAAAGCCTTGAGACAGTAGGATAACCTTAAAGTAAAGGTTATCAAAAAATGTTTTCGGATCCGGTCATTCCTTACGTCCAAACAACCCCATGATTTCAGGAATGGGAGTTGTCAAGTCCTATGGTTACAGTTACCAATGGTTTACATAATTCAAAAGGTTACAAATGGTTCACATAAATGTAACACGGTTACAAATGGTTCATACAATCAAATGGTTACAAATGGTTCAAAATGTAAAACAATGTGTCCATATGCTGGATGAGCATATGCAACAAAAATGTAATGTAAAACAGTGTGTCCATATGCTGGATGAGCATATGCAAGAAAATGTAATGTAAAACAAGGTGCTAGCATGCTAAGTGAACATACATATCGTGAAATGTAATGTAAAGCAATGCACTAGGTATGCATCAAATGGACATACATGGTGTGAAATGCATGAAATCATGTACTATATGTGTACTAATGAACATAACAAGCATATAATATGAAAACATGGAAATCACGAAAGTAATAAGTAGGCACATGTGTTTCACCCCAAAACAGTTTGAAAACAGTAAAAGAGGGGTCTATGTACTCACTTGAGATTGCTCAATAGTCCTAGGATAACCACCAAACAAAGCTAGAAGATCACGGGATCAAATGGCACCTAATATAGGTACAATGTTAATAACCGGACCTAAATAGGGAGATCGGATAGAACGAGGTTTCGTAAACCAAATGAGTGTTGGAACTCATATGATATGGTTTAACAAAGCCTACAAACTAAAATGAAACCTAACCTAAGTGCTTACGACCCATTACGACCCGTTTAGGTGGCTTATGCTACTTTAACGCGTCGTTCGCGTAAAACGCGTTCGGATCACCTAACTAGTCCTATGATAAGTAAAATATGCCTTAACATGTCTAATATTGTTGCCAAATTAGTTTAGATATAAAAAATTATGTTACATATGCTTAAAATGAATTTTGGAGTAAAAAGGGCATTTCGGTAATTTACCTAAGGCATATTAACTACCTATCATACAACTAACTAAACGTCGTGACCATAAGGTATAACCTCGGAAGGTTATTCCCTATACAACTATGGTCACCTAATGTATTTGGTCGGATCCTAGAGATCGATCAAACGGGTCGGGTTCGAAGGTCTAAGCGGTGGTTTAGACCGCTTGACTTACGACCCTAGACAAGCACTAAACTATAAGTGACGAGCTAAGCATGTCAAAACATGCTTAACTAAGTTAGAAAAATAAGTTTGGTATCAAAACAAACGGTTTTGATACCTAAAAGTAGTTTGGTTACAAAATACGCAAGAATACGCATTTTGGCCGAAACTACGACTCGTCACTGAGCCTAGATAACGTGGTAATCAGTAGGTATAGTCACAAGGGACTATAACCATCGTGATTACGCTCACGTTGCGAAGTTCAACAGAACTTCGTGTTGACCATAAACTGGTCAACGCAGAAAATGCTAAAAGAACGAAAGAGGACTTACAACGGGTCCAAGAATGGAAGTTTTGATCCGAATATTCTCAGGTATGAAGTGATAAACACATCAACTTAGAGAACAAATTCAGATTCAAAGGTGTAGGTTTTGAGTTGTGAACTTGAGGGTATTTACAGATTTCCTAGGACCGTTAAGATCGTTCGTCGAATAACGTGCTTTGATCTTGTCCGTACATGTGCACCCATGGTTTTACAAAACCATTGGAGCCCCTAGATTAAGCCCATAGTTTCAGAAATACCATGTGCAAGAGGGTTATGAGTTGGAATTGGCTGGAAACAGGCTGGAAACAGCTTTCTGCTGGTCTAGGGATGCCTTACGGACCATATGGTCCATCCCTTACGGACCGTAAGTGGTCTGCAGACCAGCAACTTTCAAAAGTTGACAGCTTAGCCCCTGCACTTGAGAATCTTGCATTTTAATGCATTTCTTGCACGTTTAAGCCCCGTTAACCCCATTTCAAGGCTCTAAAATGAAGTTAAAGTATAGGGAACTTAAAATATGCTAAAAATTATGTCAGATGTCAGTTCGTTTGGCCGTATGGTTGCGTTGTTCGGTTAATTACGACGGAAGTCGTAACGGACGCAAAAACGGTCCAAATTGCGCGACGAATGGATTTTTCTTATGCCAAACACTAAAATAAAATATTTTAATGCTTACATAAATTTTTGGATCTCCGGATGTATTCAGAACGTAAGTTATGCACGAAAATGCAAACTTGTGCACTTTTTGACGCTTTTAGTCCCTGAATGACCCAAAAGTTTATTTTAGCACACCGAACCCCTCAGAGCCTATTTCTAAGCTATGTAAAGGATATTTATGGTATGTTTAACTTATGGTCATGTTCCAGAATGTCTGTTCCAGTACGAATCGTCATACTTTCGCAGTTTGTCAAATGTAGTCCCTGTAAGCGAATTAACTTGATTTTGCCATACCAAAGCCTTCAAAACTTATTTCTAAGTTATATAAGGTTATTTAAGGTATGTTAAGCATATGTTGATGTTCCGGAGTGTTTGTCGCATTAAACTGATTACGTTTACGCACCAGTTGGCGTATAACTCTCCAGAAAGCGATGTAGAGTTTGAAATTGAACAAAAATCAAAACATGCAAAATGTCAAACATAAATAAACAAACATTGGGATCAAATATCATTATTTTATTGATTTGGATATTTTTTTGATGGTCGTGGAGGCAAAGGTGTCACAGTCTCCCCTACTTCAGGAAATTTCGTCCCGAAATTTATTCGTAGGAGTCTGTCTGTGACTTTGTGTTAAATGATCATCAAAGATATGTAAGGCATAATCCTGTCATTTTCCTCAACGGATATTCTTCAGAGGCGAAAATGATCGAACGGAGTCATTTTCCTCAATGGGTTCTTCGAAAATGGAAAATGAAGGATTTAACTAAACGGATATTCATTTCCCTCAACGGATATTCTTCAGAAGTGAAAATGAATGGATGATTCATTTTTCCTCAATGGGTTCTTCGTCAGAAACGGGAATGAAGGAATAATCAACGGATATTCATTTCCCTCGACGGATACTCTTCAGAACGAAAATGAACAAACGGAGTCATTTTCCTCAGCGGGTATTCTTCAGAATTGGAAATGAAGGATTAAACAAACGGATATTCATTTCCCTCGACGGATACTCATCAGAACGAAAATGAACAAACGGAGTCATTTTCCTCAACTGGTATTCTTCAGAATTGGAAATGAAGGATTAAACAAACGGATATTCATTTCCTTCGACGGATACTCTTCAGAACGAAAATGAACAAACGGAGTCATTTTTCTCAACGGGTATTCTTCAGAATTGGAAATGAAGGATTAAACAAACGGATATTCATTTCCCTCAAAGGATATTCTTCAGAAGTGAAAATGAATTCATGATTCATTTTTCTTCAACGGGTTCTTCGTCAGAAACGGGAATGAAGGAATAATCAACGGATATTCATTTCCCTCGACGGATACTCTTCAGAACGAAAATGAACAAACGGAGTCATTTTCCTCAACGGGTATTCTTCAGAATTGGAAATGAAAGATTAAACAAACGGATATTCATTTCCCTCAACGGATATTCTTTCAAAAGTGAAAAATGAATAGCTAGTTCATTTTTCCTCAACGGATGCTTCATCAGAAATGGAAATGAATAGGGTTAACTCTAGACACATGATAGAACTTGCTGTGATTTCCGTTCACTAAATTTCATAATTATGTATGCATCCATAATTACGTAATTTCTTGCATAGTAATCACAATTTGTTTTATAATGTGAAGGGGATAGAATTTGAACAAGGTCGAGACAACTTATGATTAGGTCAACACATCAACACACAAGCACATAATTGTTTTCTTGGATATACATTTTGTTATCATCTTGTTATTAATTGTTATTAACTTGATGTCGATATGAACATGGGTATTCAAGGTACACCAGGAACCCAATCGATGGACTTCAACGTCCTCAAGAATCTATCTGAAAATAGGGTGATCTTCCAAAAATTTGATTTCTGATTACCAGGAATTATAACATTCGAATTAAGGTACACAATAATTAAGGACTTATGGAAATACCCTTAGGTACCCTATTAAGGATTTATAGTGGTATATTGGGTATTCGTCCATTGTTGTAACTTGCGCCTTGTACTTTGTTTCTTTGGAAGAAATGTGTACTTAGGTTCTTCGTGGAAATCGCAAGAAATCAAAAGATGGGAGGAATGCGGTTCCTTGATTATCGGTATCGTAGGGGATATGTCGTTTATTCATGCAACCGCAATTGTACATTGCAATGTAAATAAAGGATTTATTTATAAACAATAACAACAACTGTTTCATAGATCCTGACAACAAAAGAAAATAATACACAAGGCTTGATTATTTTCTAAACAGCGTTGTCTTCTGTCGGTCAGATACTCATCCCTGCGCTGGGTTGGCATTAGCAAGCCTTGGGCAATTCCTACGAAAATGGCCCATCTCGCCACAGTTGTAGCAAGACCCCGGTGGAAAACGAGCTTGAGCAGGATTGTTGCCAGCTTGATTTGGTGCAGCTGCGGTTGGGCAAACCCTTGCTGTATGACCTATAAGTTCACAAATTTGGCATTTACGGCACTTCACACCAGCATGATGATGAAGGTTACATTGATTGCACAAGGGTGCAGTTCCGTTGTATGGATTTTAAGCAGGGGGTTGAGCTGGTTGGTTGGGGATGGCTTGATCATTGTGAGCAACTAAGGCGAAGTTCTGAGAAACCTTTCGCTTCTTTAACTTCTTGGAGGATTCAGTCTGTTCATCCTTTGGTTTCGATTCCACGATCGATTTCTTGTCACCCTTTCGAAAAAGTTTACCTTTCCTGATCTGAGATTTAGTCAAGGTTGCAGATAGCTCAATGGCCTGTCTAACTATAGTAGGGTTGCTACCAGTCACAATGTCTTGTATTGAGTCAGTGAGGCCATCAATGTATTTTTCGATTGCCTTATCCAAAGGCGTAGCCATGTTCGGGCATAACAGACTCAACTCCTCATACCTATCAGTGTAAGCCCGATGCTCACCACTATCTTGCTTCAAATCATCAAATTCCCTTTCTAAAGCCCTCAGTTCATGACGAGGACATAACTCCTTCATCATAAGGGCCCTAAGCTCGGCCCAAGTCTGTGCTAAAGCAACCTCAGCACCACGGTCTCTCATAACCCCGTTCCACCATGTAAGAGCCCTCTTCAGAAACACACTGGAAGCAAACTCGACCTTGCGATTATCAGGACACTGAACGTGACGAAACGTACTCTCAATGCTCTCGAACCATTGTAGGAGCCCAGTTGCTCCTTCAGAACCACTAAACTTGAGTGGCTTAGCCGAATTGAAATTCTTGAAATTGCATGGAGCATTATTGTTGTTGTTGGCTTGGTTCAGTTAAGCATATGTTGATGTTCCGAAGTGTTTGTCTCAATAAACTGATTACGTTTACGCACCAGTTGGCGTATAACTCTCCAGAAAGCGATGTAGAGTTTGAAATTGAACAAAAATCAAAACATGCAAAATATCAAACATAAATAAACAAACATTGGGATCAAATATCATTATTTTATTGATTTGGATATTTGTTTGATGGCCGTGGGGGCACAGGTGTCACATGAAAGTAACATATAGGCACAAGTGTTTCACCCCTAAATATTTGTAAAAAGTAAAAGAGGGGACTATACTCACTTGGGATTGCAAAGTATCCTTGAATCAAGTGAACTAACAAGCTCGGGAAATCAAGGAATCAAATGGCACCTAGTATCGATAACTATGTTAATAATCGAGTCCTAAACCGGTGGATTGGATAGAATGAAGTTCTATAAATCAAATGAGTATTGGAACTCATATGGCATGATTAATAGACTTAACATTCTGATTAGAATGAAATCCTAAGTGCTTTTGACCCGTTATGACTCGTTAAGGTAGTTTACGCTACTTTAACGTGTCGTTTGCGTAAATATAAGGTAGGATGATTATATATGTCATATGATAAGTCCTATATGCCCAAACATGTTTAAAAATGTTATCACATCAGTTTAGATGTCAAAAGTTTGATTATATATGCTAAAAATGAAGTTATGCGCAAAAAGGGCATTTAAACGACTTAACAAATAACTAACCAAACGAATTGACCATATGGTATGACCTCTGGAGGTTATTCCCTGTACAACTATGGTTACAATATGTGTTTGGTCAGATCTTAATGATCAACCAAACGGGTCGAGTTCGAAAGTCTAAACGGTGGTTAAGACTTCTTGAGTTACAACCCTAAATAAACACTAAACTAGAAGTGACGAGTTAAACATGTTAAAGCATGTTTAACTAAGTTAGAAAACTGATTTGGTATCAAAATAAAGTGTTGATACCCGAAATTGGTTCCGTCATAAAATGCACATAATTGTGCATTTGGACCGAAACTTTGACTCGTCACTACGACTAGTAAACGTGGTAATCAGTAGGTATAATCGCTAGGGATTATAACCATCGTGATTACGATTATGTTGCAAAGTTTAATTGAACTTTGTCTTGACCAATTAATGGTCAAAGCTGAAAGTCAAACACTGTTTGACTTTTAGCTTGAAATAGCTAAAAATAAATAAACAAGACTAGGAAGAACAATTACAAGTGTTCTAGGATGAAGAATACTCAATTAGGAAGCCTCCAACAATGTGGTAGCCTCCAAGTAGAACAGGAGATGAAGAAAAGAAGGAATGAGCAAGTTGGAAGAATGAATGAGGCCATGTATTTATAGTATTCAGGAATCAAAAAGATCATGACAAGTGTTTTGTGTGGCCTCTAAGGAAGGATCCTAGCCCTAGAAGTGTTTAGACCAGGTATGAAGCCTCGGGGAACACTTAAAATAGCCCACAAGATAAAAAATTAGGCTTGAAACAGCAGGAAACAGCTTAGGAAGCTGTTTTGAAGCTTCTGGTCTGATGGCTCTCACGGGCCGCGACCCAGTTAGGTAATTCTCTCGCGGGCCGTCAGCCACCTCAGATCAGAACTTTCAAAAATTGGCAGAAATGGTCCCTGCAGCTCCAAAACCTGTTATTTCGACGTGTTTAACCCCCGTAAACCCATTTTCAAGGGTCTACAAGGATGTTAAAGCATATGGAACTTGAAATATGATTGGAAATATCATGGATGTTGGTTCATTCGGTCGTACGGTCGCGTTTTGCGCTTAGTTACGGAGAAAGTTCGAAAGGAAGCGAAAACGATCCAAATTTCGTAACGAATGGTATTTTTGCATTCCCATCACTAAAATATAATATTTTAATGATTACAAAAATTTTTGGATTTCTGGATATGGTCAGAACGCAGAATATGCGCGAATTTGCAAACTTTCGTAGTTTTGACGCTTTTAGCCCTTGTAACCAAATAAGCTTATTTTCACAAACCGAACCCCTCGAAACTTATTTCTAAGTTATGTAAAGGATATTTAAGGTATGTTTAGCTTATGTCATTGTTCCAGGGCTTACGTTGCTACGAGAATTGGCAGACTTTTGCAGTTTGTCGCAAATAGTCCTTGTGATTGAATAAACTTGTTTTTGTCATACCGAATTCTTTAAAACTTATTTCTAAGCTATGTAAATGATATTTAAGGTATGTTTAGCTTATTTCATTGTTCCATAGTGTACGTTGCATTAAACTGATTAGGTTTACCTAACAACTTACGTATAATTTTCCAGAAAATGTTTAAGAGTTCGAATTTGAACAAGGATTAAAGATGTGCAAATATCATGGATAATTACACATTCCAATAAATAAAACACAAGTTTTTATTTCTTTCAAAATTGTTCAGGATTGGTTAGTGATAACTGTAGGCACAGTTGTCACAGTCTCCCCTACTTTAGGAAATTTCGTCCCGAAATTTATTCGTAGGAGTTCACTTGTATAAGTTGTGTCAAGCAAATGTCTTGCGCGGAATCTAGAGTTTTATCTACTTGCATAGTATAACTCATCAAGGGTTCTCCACGTACGGCATAACTTTATCATTCCCTAGCGCATGCTTCCTCAGATAATGCAGGAAGCGGGAATGAACTGTTATACCTTTGATTCTCATCCCCTAATGGATACTTCCTCAATTAATGCAGGAAGTGGAGATAAGGGATTAAATAATGGTAAAACCAAATCAACCAATAGTACTGTGAGTATCCTTTAAGAGTCTAACTATTAAGATAGAAAGATCTTGTAAGGATTTGACTCTTTGTTTCCTTGTCTTGTAAAGCATTCTTAGAAATCCAATCAAGGATTTAAAAGTAGTACGTTAAGTGTCCCTTTAAGAATCTAACTATTAAGATCGGAAGATTCTATAAGGATTTATGTTTCATTTCCCCAGTGGATATTCTTCAGAAGCAAAAATGAATGGGTAATTCATTTTCCTCGATGGATTCTTCGTCAGAAGTGGAAATGAAAGATGAATAGGTTATTCATTTCCAAATGGTTATTTCTACAAAATCTAAAATGAATGGATAATTCATTTTCCTCAATGGATACTTTTATTAGAAATGGAAATGAAGGAATGTATAAGCTGTTCATTGCTCAATGGTTATTTCTTCAGAAGCGAAAATGAATGGATAATTCATTTTCATCAATGGATACTTCGTCAGAAGTAGAAATGAAGGATTGTTGTCTAGATTATTCATTTCCCCGATGGATATTTCTTCGGAAGTGAAAATGAATGGATAATTCATTTTCCTCAATGGATTCTTTGTCAGAAGTGGAAATGAAGGATTATTGTATAGATTATTCATTTCCCCGATGGATATTTCTTCGGAAGCAAAAATGAATGGATAATTCATTTTCCTCAATGGATACTTCGTCAAAAGTGGAAATGAAGGATTAATGTATAGATTATTCATTTCCCCAATGAATATTTCTTCGGAAGCGAAAATTAATGGATAATTCATTTTCCTCAGTGGATACTTCGTCAGAAGTGGAAATGAAGGATTGTTGAATACGTTATTCATTTCCCCGATGGATATTTCTTCAGAAGTGAAAATGAATGGATAATTCATTTTCCTCAGTGGATACTTCGTCAGAAGTGGAAATGAAGGATTATTGTATAGATTATTCATTTCCCCGATGGATATTTCTTCAGAAGCGAAAATGAATGGATAATTCATTTTGCTCAGTGGATACTTCGTTAGAAGTGGAAATGAAGGATTATTGTAGAGATTATTCATTTCCCTGATGGATATTTCTTCGGAAGCGAAAATGAATGGATAATTCATTTTCCTCAGTGGATACTTCGCCTGAAGTGGAAATGAAAGAATCAATACAGGATTTTTCATTAGAAGCGAAAATGAATGGATAATTCATTTTCCTCAGTGGATACGTCATCAGAAGCGGGATAAATTTATCCATTTTCCTCAGTGGATATTTCTTCAGAAGCGAAAATGAATGGATTGTTCATTTTTCTCAGTGGATACTTCATCAGAAACGAAAATGAATATGGTTTTCAAATGGATTATTCATTTCCTAATGGATATCTCTTTCAGAAGCAAAAAATGAGTAGCTAGTTCATTTTTCCTCAGTGGATACTTCATCCAAAACGGAAATGAATATAGATGGCTTTTGTTTCTTGTTTAAGTTAACACATATGGGTCCGGGATAACATAAAATCCTCAAGTGATTTGGATAACGCTATGACAGTTAATACAATAAGAACACTTATATATAGGAAGTACCAACGGCGTATCCACCATGTTCTTACCCTGTATTACATTCGTCTCCTTGTCTAATCACCATAGATCACACATAGCAGGACTCACTATGATTTCCATGCATCGAATCTCATAATTATGTGTGCACCCATAATTACTTTACTCGTTACATAGTCTGCATAGCTTATCTTGCCAAGTGATAAATTATGGATATGGTCAAAGAAAAAAATGTTTTGTTTCAACAATTGAAATAATACGTGTGTCTCATGTGTTTTCCACTAGCCATTAAGGCTGTATGCGTTTTACGGATATACGGGTTCATAGGTTTAGTAGTGGAATGTGCAATCACAAATGGGATGTATCACGAGAGTTGTTTGATTCTGTAAAGAATGAGAACTCCATAGTTCGATATATAGTCGCACATTACACATATATGAACAAACATGTAAATTTTGTAATTTTGATATAGGAATACTGATATCATTGCAAACCAACTGAAAAATGTACATGAGTCTTGGATAACAAAAGAAATCGGAATGCAAAATCCTAGTTTTTTATAAATGCATTGTTATTGGGACGAGCCTCGTTAACTCCAGCTTCAAGGGCACGTCCTTAAGCAGGGTTGTTAACAACTTGATTTTGTGTAGTCGCAACTCGGCAAACCTTAGTTGTATGACCAATAAGTCCACAGTTTAGGCATTTGCGGCAACGTACACTGGTATGATGATGAAGGTTACATTGGTTGCACAGAGGTGCAGTTCCATTGTATAGTTTTCTAGCAGGAGGTTGAGCTGGTTGGTTGGGAACAACTTGGTTGGGTCGAGTAACCATGACAAGGTTTTGTGAAGCCTTACGCTTCTTAGATTTCGTAGAAGGTTCCGCTTTGATTTCCTTGGGTTTCTCTTGTGTAGTTTTAGTAGTCTGTTCTTTGTCACCCTTGCGAGAAAGTTTCCCTTTCCTGATTTGAGATTCAGTCAGGGTAGCTGCTAACTCGATAGCTTGTCTAACAGTTGCAGGGTTGTTACCAGTGACTATATCCTGAAGCAGGTCAGGAAGGACATCAATGTATTTTTCAATTGCCTTATCCAAAGGTGTAACCATCGTAGGGCATAACTAGCTCAACTCCTCGTAACGATCGGTGTAGACACGATGTTCTCCACTATCTTGTTTTAGATCGTGGAATTCATTCTCGAGTGCCCGTAATTCATGACGAGGACAAAACTCCTTCATCATTAGAGCGCGAAGCTCTTCCCATGTTTATGCCATTGCAACATCTGCACCACTATCCCTCATAATTCCGTTCCACCACGTGAGTGCTCTCTTTTGAAACACACTTGATGCAAATTCTACTTTGCGCTCATTTGGACATTGGACATGGCGGAATGTGTTCTCAATACTTTCAAACCATTGCAGGAGCCCAGTTGCTCCCTCAGAACCACTGAACTTGAGCGGTTTAGCTGAGTTAAATTGTTTATAGTTGCACATAGTAGGTGCATTGTTGTTGTTTTGGCTTGGTTTATTTGATTTATGAGATTAGGTAGCATAACAGCAATTTGCTAAGCTATTATGGTAGGAAGTACCAGCGGCGTATCCACCATGCTTTTATCATATTACACACGTCTCGTTATTTAAATTACTTACCAATAAACCACCAAATAATGTCTTGTTTAACCAATGTCAAATGTCATGTATAACAATGTCTAATGTCAAGTATAAACCATGTCTAGTATAACAAATGTCAAGTAACAACCAATATCTTGTATGGTAAGTAAAAAGTCTTTACTCAAACCACATGTAATAATGTCATGCATAACCAATGTCCTATGAAACCAAATGTCATGTACAAAACAATGTCTTTGAATAAACAAAAGTTTATGTCAAAAGTTATGTTTTGAAAACCGATGCTTTTATCGATATGAACATTTATATGGTATGTTAATGAATACATTCAAGCCTTGTTGTCTGTCAGATAAACCCTTATAAAGACACAGGTTTATCAATGTTCATCGGGTTCTGTCATTCCCCAGATGGATACTTCCAAACAAACTAGGAAGCGGGAATGAGGTTATCAAACCTATGGTAAACCATACATACTACCGGTCGGCGGGATAATGTTAATGAATGTATCTAGTCTCGTTTAACATACCAAAATGTCATAATCAATGTGAGCATGTCATGTAAAATGTCTTTGTAAACCATGTACTAAGTATGCTAAGTCAACATACTAAGTAGAGTGTTCATGAAATTAAGGTGCTAGGTATGCTAAGTCAACATATGAAGCAAAATGGGTCCTTGAATTCAACGTGCTAGGCATGCTAAGTCAACATACGAAGCAAAATGCAATGTAAATCAATGTGCTCATATGCTAAGTCAACATATGCAGCAAAATGTAATGTAAATCAATGTGCTCATATGCTAAGTCAACATATGCCGCAAAAGTATCTTTGAAATCAATGTACTAGCATGCTAAGTCAACATACATAGCAAATCATAATTGAAATGTACTAGATGAACATAGCATGTATATGTCATGAAAGCATGAAAATAACATATAGGCACAAGTGTTTCACCCCAAAATATTTGTAAAAAGTAAAAGAGGGGACTATGTATTCAATTGGGATTGCAAAGTATCCTTGAATCAAGTGAACTAACAAGCTCGGGAAATTAAGGAATCAAATGGCACCTAGTATCGATAACTATGTTAATAATCGAGTCCTAAACTGGTGGATCAGATAGAATGAAGTTCTATAAATCAAATGAGTATTGGAACTCATATGGCATGATTAATAGACTTAACATTCTGATTAGAATGAAATCCTAAGTGCTTTTGACCCGTTACGACTCGTTAAGGTAGTTTAAGCTACTTTAACGTGTCGTTTGCGTAAATATACGTCCTATATGCCCAAACATGTTAAAAATGTTATCACATCAGTTTAGATGTCAAAAGTTTTATTACATATGCTAAAAATGAGGTTATGCGCAAAAAGGGCATTTAAACGACTTAACAAATAACTAACCAAACGAAGTGACCATAAGGTATAACCTCTGGAGGTTATTCCCTATACAACTATGGTCGCAATATGTGTTTGATCGGATCCTAATGATTGACCAAACAGGTCGGGTTCGAAAGTCTAAGCGGTGGTTAAGACCGCTTGACTTACGACCCTAAATAAGCACTAAACTAGAAGTGACGAGTTAAACATGTTAAAGCATGTTTAACTAAGTTAGAAAACTGATTTTGTATCAAAACAAAGTGTTTTGATACCCGAAAATGGTTCCATCGTAAAATGCACATAATTGTGCATTTTGACTGAAACTTTGACTCTTCACTACGACTAGTAAACGTGGTAATCAGTAGGTATAATCACTAGGGATTAAAACCATCGTGATTACGATCACGCTGCAAAGTTCAATTGAACTTTGTCTTGACGAATTAATGGTCAATGCCGAAAGTCAAACAATGTTTGACTTTTAGTTTGAAATAGCTAAAAATAGATAAACAAGACTTGGGAGAACACTTACAAGTGTTCTAGGATGAAGAATACTCAATTAGGAAGCCTCCAACAATGTGGTAGCCTCCAAGTAGAGCAGGAGATGAAGAAAGGAAGGAATGAGCAAGTTGGAAGAATGAATGAGGCCATGTATTTATAGTATTCAAGAATCAACAAGATCCTGGCAAGTGTTTTGTGTGGCATCCAAGGAAGGATCCTATCCCTACAAGTGTTTGGACCAGGTATGAAGCCTCGGGGAACACTTAAAATAGCCCACAAGATCAAAAACTAGGCTTGAAAACAACAGGAAACATCTTAGGAAGCTGTTTTGAAGCTCCTGGTCTGATGGCTCTCACGGGTCGCGACCCAGTTAGGTAATTCTCTCGCGGTCCGCCAGCACCTCAGACAAGAACTTTCAAAAATTGGCAGAAATGGTCCCTGCAGTTCCAAAACTTGTTTTTCGACGCGGTTAACCCTGTTAACCCATTTTCAAGGCTTTACAAGGATGTTAAAGCATAGGGGACTTGAAATATGCATGGAAATATCATGGATGTTGGTTCGTTCGGTCATACGGTCGCATTTTGCGCTTAGTTACGGCGAAAGTTCGAAAGGACGCGAAAACGATCCAAATTTCGCAACGATGGTATTTTTGCATTCCCATCACTAAAATATAATATTTTAATGATTACAAAAATATTTGGATGTCCGGATATGGTCAGAAGGCAGAATATGTGCGAATTTGCATACTTTCGCAGTTTTGACGCTTTTAGCCCCTGTGACCAAATAAGCTTATTTTCATATACTGAACCCCTCGAAACTTATTTCTAAGTTATGTAAAGGATATTTAAGGTATGTTTAGCTTATGCCATTGTTCCGGAGCCTACGTTGCTATGAGAATTGGCCGACTTTTGCAGTTTGTCGCAAATAGTCCATGTGATTGAATAAACTTGTTTTTGTCATACCGAATCCTTCAAAACTTATTTCTAAGCTATGCAAATGATATTTAAGGTATGTTTAGCTTATGTCATTGTTCTAGGGCGTACGTTGCGTTAAACTAATTACGTTTACGTAACAGTTTATGTATAATTTTCAAGAAAATGTTTAAGAGTTCGAATTTGAACAAGGATTGAAGATGTGAAAATATCATGGATAATTACACATTCCAATAAATAAAACACAAGTTTTTATTGCTTACAAAATTGTTCAGGATTGGTTAGTGATAACTGTAGGCACAGTTGTCACTTCTAGGTTCAAGTTAATGACCCAAGTTACTCGATTTATCAACCAAGTCCAAGTTAATGACCTTGGTTGACCCGCTTTATGAACAGTCTGACTTTTTTGATCAAAATTTTCAACTTTTCAAAAATCACAAGTTTCAACTTAATGAACTTGTTCAACTTTTCAAGTTTCCAACTTTTACAGATTAACTCCCACCCAGACTGTTTAGGATCTTTCTCTGCATTTGAGATTCCGAAGATCAGCTTTCTAACACTGGTTTGAAGAAAATAAAGCAGAAATAAAATCTTTTTGTATTTTATAAACTTTATGCTAAAACACAATGTAATCTCTTTGGGTTTAACCTGAAATGAAACAACAATAAACTATTTACAGACATATTTTTGTGAGTTGTGTTAGAGAATCATATCAGCTGCCGACAAGTCACAAGCACCGTTGAGCTTCTAACACACTAAGTTTTAAACGATTCACCTAGATTGTCAGTATGCTCACTTAAATTCTCACACATAGTTCAATTGATTTGAGATACATATTTAATGTTGTAAGCACTTAACTTATTCGTGTGTCCCACCTCAGAATTTACTCTCATATCCAGATTCCCCATTTTCAGTCTTACAGGTGAATGTTATATTGATATCAGTTCTTTGGGTAGTGCGAGACCTTGAGAGCTCAGGCTAGAATCTCTGTTCAATTAGAGAGATGAAGGCTCGACTTTAGGTGTGTCGCACTTAGGGATCCTCTTTACAACAGCACTTGATTTATATCTTTCGATATTTTATCAATTTTTATGCTGAGGGAAAGCTTTATTAAAGCGCATAAAGTATTATACGAGGTCTAGGCCATTGCTGATGCAAAATCAGAAGACCAGGTATAATACACCAGATATCCAACAGTATAAAGACCTAGTATCTCAGAATTAAGCAATCTTTCAAACAAGATTTCAGGGGTTACCCATATATCCGAGAGATGTTTCCCCACGAAATAAGCAAGATATTTTTTTTTAGGTTTATATCCCGAATTCAATCTACTAAATGTGCAAAAAACTACTGACACATCATTAGAAAGACCGTTTAACACTTTTTAACATTCCAAATCTTTAGCGTACCGTGACTTTCTAGCTGATGTACTATCATTTCCTCTTTTTACACTAACTCTTTTTGCCTTTTTATATGTTTTTTACATTTTTGCATTCTTTATTGTTTTCTTATTTTTACATTTTTTAATGTTTTTGTATTTTCTACAACATTTTCTCCCCCTAAAAACCGAAACATTTAAAAATGTGACAAACCAATGCAGATTACTTCTCAATATCCTCTGCACTGGAGTTTTCATCAACGCCAACTATGTCTCCCCCCGACGACAAAAGCTTTATCCCGTTTAGTTTCAAAAGATATTGAAAACATGATTTATCAAATGGTTTTGTGTGAAGGTCAGCCTTTTGTTCGTCAGAGTGGATTTTTTCAATTTTAATCAACTTCTTCTCATAACAGTCACGGATGAAGTGATGTCAAATCTCAATATATTTAGTTTTAGCATGATGTACCGGGTTTTTAGTGATATTTATTGCAGCCTCATTATCTACAAAAAAAAGGCGAGGTAAGAAATTGCAAACCATGCTCCCTCATTTGCTGCTGAATCCACAGAATCTGTGAACAGCAACTGCTAGCTGAGCGTACTCAGCTTCGCATGTTGAGAGCGTGAATGTGGTTTGTTTCTTACACTGCCAAGTTACCAGTTGTGGAACGAAGAATTGGCAGCCTGCAGTTGTAGACTTTGAATTGATTTTGCAGCAACCGACATCTGAATCTGAGTAGCCCTCAAGTCTGAAATCGCCTTCTTCGGGATACCACAAGCCTAAGCTCAGAGTTCCTTTCAGGTAGCGCAAGATCCTTTTCACGATCGCGTGATGAGAAGTTCTCAGACTCGATTGGTATCGTGCTGCGAGGCAAGTTAGGTACATTATATCGGGTCTTGACACAGTTAAGTACATGAGCGAACCAATCGTCGACCAGTACAAGGTTTCGTCAACTTTTTCTCCTGTGAGATCCGGATTGATGCCATGGTTGGTTGCTAATGGGGTTGACATTGCAGAGGTCCTTGACATGTCGAATTTCTCCAACACATCATGAACGTACTTTGTTTGATGAATACAAATTCCTCCTGGCAGTTTATCGACCTGTAAGCCGAGGAAGAACTTCATCTCTCCATTTGAACTCATTTTGAACTTCTGCTTCATAAATTTTTTCAAATTCCTTGTAGAGTTCTTCATTGGTAGACCCAAAGATAATGTCGTCAATGTAAATTTGAGCTATCAGAAGATGACCACCAGCTTCTTTTGTGAAGAGAGTTGTATCTACCTTCCTTCGTGTGAAGCCGTTCGTTAACAGGTGCTGAGAAGCGTCTCGTACGAGGCTTTCAGGGCCTGATGCAACCCGTACAAGGCTTTGTCAAGGAGGTAGACCTTATCTTTGTGGATAGGGTCAGTGAAGCCCGGTGGCTGACCGACATACACCTCTTCCTTCACTTTGTTGTATAAGAACACCGATTTAACATCTAACTGATACACTTTAAATCCTTTCCAGGATGCGAATGCGAGAAAGATTTGAATAGCTTCTAGTAGAGCAACGAGAGCATACACTTCGGTGAAATCAATCCCTTCTTGCTGACTGAAACCCTGAACGACTAGGCAAGCTTTATTGGCACCACCACTCCTCAATCGTCTCTCTTACACTTGAACACCCATTTGGTATTAATATTTCGATGTCCATCGGGTAAGTTCACAAGCTTCCAAACACCATGTTTCTCAAATTGTTGTAGTTCTTCTTGCATTGCGTTCACCCACGACTCCTCAGTCAGCGCCTCTTTGTAAGTCTTCGGTTCAACCTACAAAATAAAGCAGCTGAGAGAAAAATCGTTTTGCAAAGGAGTAATTTTCGAATAAAAAACAAGAAAAGCCTTGTTCAATCTGATGTCTGGTTCTAACTCCTGCTTGTAGCTCTACGATAATGAATTCCTTGGGGTGATAGGATAGCGTCCGTGGCATTACCTCACTAGGAACCATCACCTCGCTTTCCAAATTAGTAACATTCTGTTCAGCACTCTGATCATAGATTTAGTTTGTCTGACATTTAGATTGGACCTGCTCCCCCTCAGATTCTGAATCTCCTCTATCAATGGTAGGGCTGTCAGAGTCAGATCCTTCTGATTTGTCGAACACCGTGGCTTGAGTTTCCTGAATATGTTCATCTTGTTCTGACGTCTGAGTTTGTTGAGTTTTTGCATCATCTTGTAGAGTGTGACTTGGACAGCTTCGTGATCATTAGGACTCTGTCTTCTTTTGGAAGTCTTGGTCAGACCTTCGTTCACCTGGGAAGACTTATAATCTTGATATAACCTTATCTGATCTTCAAACGAAGGTTCTTTAGGAAGTTGAAATGATTCCCACAGCTTCTCAGAGTTGAATAACCATGAATCACCAGGTTTCTGCGTCGGCATAGTGTAACTTTGGCAACACCTGCTGAGCTTCAATCACTTTGTTGACACTTTGTAGGTATCCTCGTCTAAGTGGACTAGCATAACCCACAAAGAATCCCTACAAAGATGTCGCAACCCCCGTCCCCTAGTTACCCGGGAACGGGCGGTCGCGACCAGTTTTAGTGGTATCGGTGTTTATCATCTTGGCAGCGGAAATTTCATCAGGACCATAGTTAGGAAATATTTCATCAGATTAAAATACCACGCTTTTATAATATTAAACACATGGGAATTCTCAAGTTTCAAGTACACACATTTTTATAGGGATAAACCCTATTTTATTTAAATAAAAACAGCTCTTTTATTTAGGTAACTTTTATTGCCACTTTTCCAAGCCTTCAGTGCTGTCCAGCTGGCTTCTATTTGGCTTTCACATTTTGTTACCTGAAACGCGTTTAAAAACATTTTGCCAGTGGGAAATACTGGTGAGTGAATCCCAGTTTAATCAAAACAGGTTTTATCAGTCTACAGCATTGAGGGCGGTTGCACAATTACATTTGTTTCCATCTACTTTAATTACCACCCACGGTACTGTTAACCCGACTTGTGGTAATGTTACTACTCACAATGTAGTAACAAATTTTGTATACAAAACCCCAACATACCGATGATAATTGTAGAATACAAATACTCAATCACTGTTTAATATATTATAAATTAATTGAGGTTTTGTAAAAACAGTTTACAAAAAGGAGATTACTCACATTGCTGTCTTAGGGTTTTCCTTAAGGATTCATGGTGATTATCTATTAATTACACAAATGCACACGCGTTAGTATAATAACCCAATATTTACATTAGTAATACCCTCCCCGAGACGACATTCCAACGACTACTTTGGGCAGAACCCCGACAGCCGTTACGAAACCCTGGATCAATCGGGCAGTGTATCTAATACGTAACCGGGGGTTATGATACTTACAACAAGGCAGAACTTCGTTATTTAGGGGGTATAATGCCCGCTACTACAAATATTCATAATTTTAGAGAGAAAGTTGATTGTGGGACGAATTGTGAACTGAGGCCAACGACCTCTATATATAGTGATGATCTCGGACTCCTTCGCAGCTCGTGTAAGCCGAAGGATGATCCTTCGCGGCCCGCGAATAAGGGTTGTAGGGCCTAGCTATGACCGGTCATCACTTATAGGCTTGACACATTACACGACACATGGCAGCACCGGGTGTAGCCTGATCGCTTAACTGTTGCGCCCCACGTAGCCTGAAGGTAAAGCCTTCGCGGCCCACGTGCTACCCCAAAATCTTGTTTTTATTTAATTTTTTATTATATAGGTATTTTGGGCTCGGTTCTCACATACGGGGTGTATTTTAAGACATACAGGGTCATTTTAAATATATTAGGGTGTCGAAAATATTTTAGAGGGTTGTTATATCCTCCCCACCTTGTTTTAGAACTCGTCCTCAAGGTCTACTGGAATAAGTGTGGATATTTTCTTTGCATCTCCGATTCAAGCTCCCATGTATACTCTGGTCCTCTCCTAGAGTCCCATTTCACTTTGACCAGAACTAATCTTTTATGTTTGAGATTCTTAACCTTTCTGTCTTCAATCTGTAGAGGCTTCTCTACAAATTTAAGCTTTTCACTTACCTCTATATCCTTAAGAGGTACGATCAATGATTCATCAGCTAAGCATTTCTTGAGATTAGATACATGAAATACATCATGTATTCCTGCCATTTCCTCTGGCAGTTGTAGCTGATAGGCTACCAGTCCTATTCTTTTAATAATCTCAAAAGGTCCAACATACCTGGGGCTTAGCTTTCCTCTTTTGATGAATCTTACCACGCCTTTCCAAGGAGAGACTTTTAATAGCACTTTGTCTCCTACCTGAAATTCCAATGGCTTTCGTCTGTTATCTGCGTAACTCTTCTATCGATCACGTGCTACTTTTAATCATTCCTTGACTTGAACTTGGTGTTGAGAAATTTGGATCAAAACTTGAATAAGACGAAGAATATCCACCGCTCTGAGTTGTAGTGCTAACATTTGTTCCGGAAGTACCATCAGCACTGAAAGCTGTCTGAATCTTCGGATTCGGAGTAGTTTCAACTTTGCTTCCTCTATAGTATAGACTAACATCTTGTTGAGCACTCGAATTCTTCATGATAGCAGTTTTCTGAACATCCAATTCATGTTCTTCAAGCTTCTGAATGAACTTACACAAATTCATATCTTCAGATTTTCGGTTATGCTTTAGAATCAACAGATATGTTCCCCATTTATTCTGTGGTAGCGCATCGGCTAACTTATCAACCCATTCATCATCTTCTTTCTTGATGTCCAATCTTTTCATCTCCTAGACAAGATGACAATATCTCTCAATAGTCTTCCTAGTCGTCTCATTTTCAAAAGCTGTAAACATATCAAATGATTTCTTTAGTAATGCACATTTATTTTTTTATCATGTCAGCACTTCCCTTAAACTTTTGAATCAACGCTAACCAAATTGATCTAGCAGTTCCCTCATGTTGAAGCAAAACGAAAATATCTTCTTTTACTGCTTGTTGGAGAAGACTAATCATCATCTTTTCACTGGTGTATCTTAATTTTTCATTCGGTGTAAATTCACTTAATGGTTTTTCATTTTCAAGATCATCTTTCGGTCTAACATATTCTTTCTCTATCGAAACCCATGCATCAAACTTATTTCCTTGCACAAGTTTTCAAAACGATTTTGCCATCCTTTAAAATCCTTAATGTACATAAGCTTTGGAGGTTTTTGGAAAGTTCCCGTTTCATTTTCGATTTCAACAGTTTTGGCAACTGTAACTGGAGCAGCTGGAGAAGTAGCAAACGCATTGTAAAACTCGTTATCCATGTTTCGGTATCGAAATTTCAAAAAAACTTATTGTTCAAAACTATCTAGATTCTCACACAATCTGGTTCAAACGGCTTGAACTTAAACAAACTTGAATTCTTTTAGCCACACCCTATGACCTGATTCACAATCCCAAGCGACCTGAACCCACTCGTGTGAACTGGAAGGTTCTTCCAAACAATTTAAACCTCACTCCGTACGGACTGGCTCAAATCTCAAACGAACTGGAACAAACCTTCACTCCATGCGAACTGGTTTGATTCCAAACGATATGAACCTCTAAGTCACTTCGCACGACCTGGTTCACCTCCAAATGAACTGTCTCACTTCGTGTGAACTTAATTGTCAAACCGTACGACCTGGTTATACTATATCACACGACCTGGTTCAATAACAAGAGACCTGGACACATCGCACGACTTGGACTACCATTCACACGAACTAGATACTTACAAACGACCTGAATAACCTTTTCATACGACCTGGGTTATCAATTCGTACGACCTGATGACACTTTTCATATGAACTGACAGTTTTTCGAACGAACTAGTTCAAAAGTTCAACATTTTGTCCAATTTTATCAGGTTTTAGATTGAATTAGGGTCTGATATGTTCAAGGATTGATTAAAACTGTGTTTCGCGTATTATATCAAGAAATCAGTCCATTTTAACCGTAAAATCTCAGTTAATTTGATGAAAAGTGTAGAAGAATGAGTAGAAATCAGAATTTTTGGTGAAAACAAGCTGAAATGGTAAGAACTCCTCCTCCTGAGCTCTGATACCACTTGTAGGATCGTTGAATCGATCTAATGAGTCGATCAGAAGAGTTCTAATCCAAATCAAAGGCGGAATTCAATGATTCGGATTTCATTGCAGCTTGATTAACACTAGGAATCACTTTAACTGTCGATTAGATTGATTTGAAAGCTATTACAACTTGTTCGACACTTCGGCAGAGCTTCGCTACCGGAATCAGGAATGTTACAAATGAAAGACCAAGCTCACCTATATATAGTAGTTTCCAGTTCGCATGAAACCATCATGACCAGTTCGCACGAACTAGACTTGTCACTTCGTGTGGACTGGCTGTTTCAGCCTGGTTTCCCGTTTTTCTCGAACTACGTGTCAAGATCTATCAATTCTATTACAAGACTCGATACAAGACGAAGTCGACAGACATATGCACCAACAGTAATCACGATGGTTATAGTCCCTTGTGACTATACCTACTCATTACCACGTCGATTAGTCGAAGTGACGAGTCAAAGTTTCGGTCAAAATACGTGTTTATGCGTATTTTGCAACGAAGCTATTTTCGGGTATCAAAACACTTTGTTTTGATATCAAACCTGTTTTATAACTTAGTTAAATATGTTTTGACATGTTTAACTCGTCACTTTTAGTCTAGTGCTTGTTTAGGGTCGTAAGTCAAGCGGTCTTGACAACCGCTTAGACTTTCGAACCTGACCCGTTTGGTCGATCGTTAGGATCCGACCAAGCACATTTAGTGATCATAGTTGTATAGGGAATAACCTTCCAAGGTTATACCTTATGGTCACTTAGTTTAATTAGTTGTATGATAGGTAGTTTATATGCCTTAGGAAAATGACCAAAATGCCCTTTTCATGCATAATTTGATTTTAAGCATATGTAACTTAGTTTTTGTCACTTAAACTGATTATGCAACGTATTTAAACATGTTAGGGCATATAATACTTGTCATAGGACTAGTTAGGCATCTCGAACGCGCATTCGCGCGAATGACGCGTTAAAGTAGCGTAAGCTACCTTAATGGGTCGTAACGGGTCGTAAGCATTTAGGATAGGTTCCGATTTAGAATGTACGCTTTGTTAAACCATATCAAATGAGTTCCAATACTCATTTGGTTTACGAGACCTCATTCTATCCGATCTTCCGATTTAGGTGTCGATTTATTAACTTAGCGATCCGATTACTAGGTGCTACTTGATTTCCTTGGTCTTCCTGAGCTTCGTTAAGTTTATTAGATCGAGGATACTTTACACTTCAAGTGAGTACATAGTCCCCTCTTTTACCGTTTTCAATTGTTTTGGGTGATTCATATGTGCTAAACGATTTCTAGTTTCCTAAAACGAATGTTATGGTTTATATTGAACTATTGAACCACTGGAGCTATTGAACTATGTGAACGATTTGAACTATTGAACCACTGGAACTATTTGATCTATGTGAACTATTTGAACTGTTTGAACCATTGGAACTATTTGATCTATGTGAACTATTTGAACTATCTGAACGATTGGAACTATTTGAACTATTAAACGATTGGGTTATGGTAAGTGATTTGGTAACGGGGCGGGTGTAATGTGATAAAAGCATGGTGGATACGCCGCTGGTACTTCCTATATATAAGTGCTTTTAACACATTACATGTCGTTGCGTTATTTAGATCACTTGGACGAACGATTTCTAAACGATGTCACTTAACGATGTTTACTAAATGATATAAACCATATGAGTTTTATTACGAGAACGATTTACAATTTGGTTACTTAAACAAATGTTTTGGGTTAAGATCATGGCAACGAGAATTTATAAACTATAACCAACTTATTTTAAGTTTGTTATTCATATTGCAATACCAAACTCTTTTCAATACAAGGTTTTCAAGTAACGACTCTTGTAGTCAAACGAGGTATTGCAACATGTAAACGAGCCATGAATCTGATACTCTCACAAAACCTATGTACTCGCCGGCATTTTTATGCTGACGTATTTTCACATATGTTTCAGGTACCATAGTTGATGATGTTTGATGATTATGATGCATGCTCACATAGGATGGACGAGGCCTTAGTGACTTAATAACAATGAAAGACAATTGTTCATGTTTTGTTTCTGATTTCAATACAATGTAATAAACTTAATTCAATAAAATAAAACTTCAAATCCATGTGTTGTGAAACAATGATTCTGTTACGACACTCCCTGATGTTTCCGCCGCGGTTTGTTATTTTAACGCGGTCGGGGTGTGACACAAGATATTCTAGGTTCAGCTTTCAATTGTTTAGCAACTCAAAACATGTCTTGTTATGTGGCTTTTGCAGTCAACACTTGATTTAAGGTATAAAAAGAAAATGACACAACTTCAGCCCAAAAACTCATAGGGAGTTTTGAATCAGCCAACATGGTGCACGCTACTTCAATCAGCGTCCGATTCTTTCTCTCTGCCACCCTATTTTGTTGCGGCGTGTACGGAGCACTGAATTCTTGCAAGATACCCTTTCTATCGCAGAACTCTGTCATTTGGTTGTTTTTGAATTCTTTACCATTTTCGCTGTGAATTCTTTGAATAGGCCGATGGTACAAATTCTCTAACTTCTGGAACAACATCAACAAACTCTTGAATGTTTCATCTTTGGATTTCAGAAAAGATACCCACGAAAACCTTGAATAATCGTCCGTCACAATGAGGCAGTACACTTCTCCTGTAAGACACTTCACATTAACAGTACCGAAGAGATCCATGTGTAGCCTCTCCAGTGGTAAAGTGATCGAATTCTGAAGCTTCCTCGGGTGAGACTTCTTAGTTTGTTTCCTTTCTTGCAACTAATGCACTCATCTCCCAAGTGAAAACTCTTCAGATTGACACCTCTCGCCAGATCGTTGTGGACAAGATAATTCATCTTTCGTAAGTGGATATGTGCCATTTTTCGGTGCCAAAGAATCGAATCCTTTTCAGTAGCCATAGATACGAAACACTGAGGTTGAACATTTTTCGTAGTTGCAACACTCATGTCGAGAACATAAAGATCATTTTCCCTCGGTGCTCGCATTAAGATCCACTCCTCGGGGACAACAAATCCTTGCTTCAGGATCAGAGATTCTTTATCGCTGAAGTGAGAAGTAAACTTCCTGTCACAGATCTGAGAAATGCTAAGTAGATTGTTGTCTAGCTCGGGAATATAGTTTACTCTCTCAAAGGACACTTGACCATTTGATAACGTCCCTTCCCCGATGATTCTTCTTCCCTGATTTCCAGCAAAACCCACGTAACCGCCATTAAACCCTCGAACGTCATATAACAGGGTTTTCCTCCCTGTCATGTGCCTAGATGCTCCACTATCCATTATCCATTTAGAAATTGTTCTCGGGAGCTGCTGCGCATTTTAGACGCGATTAGTTAAATGAAGCCACCCAAGCCTCCTTCGACTCGGGTAGCTTGAAGTTTAGGCGAGTTGTGGTTGTGTAAAGAACTGGGAAGTTTCTATCATTAACCTCTAAAGCCTTTTCTGTTCCAACCTCAACCTCTTTGTATAAGAAAAATTCTTCTTTGGTTGGTTGAACAGATATAGGAACATACTTCTTGACCTGAGGGGTCGAATAAGTTTGTTCTTTCATGTCATAAACAGAATCCTTAGGAACAACCTTCTCAACCGGTTTGGTTGGAGGAGTTTGTTTCTCTTTTGATTCACTAACAGAAACCTTTGACTTTGATTCAACCGATGTTTTGATCTGGGATTTTGGCTTCCAAGTTTGTTGAGTTGGAAAAGTTTTCTTGACTCTTGGAATTGATTCTTTCTTAACAGGCTATTTCAAAGTTTCACCAGTTTTCTTAACATCTTGTTTTACTGGTTAAAATTTAGTTTTAGAATCGTTACCAGATTTTTGAAATCTCTTTTCAACAAACATCGGAGCTTTGCCTTTAACATTATTGCGTTTCTGTTTGTTTTCAACAAATACAGACTTAGGTTTGACGTTGGTGCACTTTCATGCAATATGACTAACCTCATTGCATTTAAAGCAAGTCCGGTTATCAGTAACCAGACTTGGACCTTCAGTCTATTTTTGTAACTCTTTTTGTGCAAAGAAATCTTCGTTTGATATTGAAAATATTTCTGATTCTTGATCATTCATTGAACTCGAACTTTTACAAATGTTGTTTTCTTTACAAATTTTGACTTCTGAAAATTTCTTTTCTGATGTTGCTTACCAGCCCATTGCCCAGTAAACCCAGTGTTCTGATGTTTGTTATGAAAACGTGGCGGATTTTTAGGCTTGTCATAGTAAGATTTATCTTTTTGGAAATTCAGAAATCGTTTGGAACTTGACAACTTTTCAACCTCTGATAAACAAATATCCACAAGTTTGAACACTATTTCCAGTTTATCCACATTAACATTTTGTATTGGAAAATCCTTGTCCGAATACAACTTATCAGAACCACTCACCTGGTACATGACCAAGGTAGGTTCATCCTTTAAGTTGTTTTTGGATTTGGATTTTAGAGGATAATTGTTTAGATAACAATCATCATCCTCAACATGCTCATTTGAAACCGTGGATTTAGTGGAGTCGCTGTCAGTTTTCAAAACATTTTCTACCACATTTCTAACAAACTCAGATTCAACACTGTCCTCATCGAAAGATTCACTAAATGTGACATCTATGTTTTCAGGCTAATTATCAACTTCACCCTTTATATTCATGTTTATCTCTTTTTCCACCCCAAAATGTTTCTTTGTAAAATTATTGTTCATGGGTGGTGGAACATTATGATACCCGACCCCTGTTCCATTCTGGTAAACATCTTCACCGTCTTTGTTCTTCCCAATCGGTTTCGGTACAATGTGTTGAAGAACAAAGCTAGCGGAATGACAACTTTTCAATTTTAAATTGATTCGTTCATTCTCAATTTTCACTTTTTCAATTTGAAGTTTCAAGTTTGCAATCTCATCCAGTTGAGTATTAATTTGTTTTTCCTTTTCTTGAACAACTGTTGTTAATTTGTTATTTTCTTGACAGGTTTTAAAATCTCTTGAATCTGAATCTTTTCAAGAACAAGTTTTTCATTTGTTTTTCGAAAATGCTCAACATCTTTTTCATCACTTTTAATCTTTTCTTCCAAAGAAACAATTCTCTCTTTTGAGCTTTTCAAAATTTAATCTTTCAAAACCATATCATTTTGTATGTTGTTGATTTTACCATTTAACTCCTGGATGTTGGATTTCAACACAAACTCGTTTGTATTCCAGACCTTGCATGATTTTATGAAATTTCTGCCATCATTCTCAATTTTAGTATCCTGACACTTACCTGTTTCGACATTTTGACCGACTGAACTGACCTTGTTAGATAACTCAGACTCAGATCCAGATTTAGTATCTACCTCGAGTGCTTTTGCCATCATCGCTTGATCTGCCATTTTCTTCAAATTTTCAGCCGTCATCTCCAGATTCACGTCAATAATCTTCTTTACAAACTTCTCAGGATTCTCTCTTTTCTGCTTTTTGGCTTTTTCTTCTTCTATTTTCAATCGCTTTTCCTCCGCAGTTGAAATTGACTTCACTTATGCCTCAAAATTGATTATATATATATATATATGTGTGTGCTTGGATTTGTAAGAATTTCTCCCTTTCGGATCCAGGTAACACTTCCTCTCAGCATCCAACCATTTTTCCTTTTTGGCTTCCTTGTAAGCTCTGTGAATTTTGTTCATTCTCACATGAGCTGTCTCTCTTTCCCTGTTGAAAGTTATCGGTGTTGTCGTAGCGATAAAAACTTATCCTTGTTGGTCTTCATCTGGAATATAATCGTTCCAGTTGAATCCTTCATCATCATGTATCACCACTAAGGCTCTGGACTTTTCTTTCACTGGTGCTTCCTTGATCTGCTTCATCTTCAAAGGTTCCTCTTTGTTTCGATGATAAACCGCCTTCCGATAGTAATCATCATGGAAAGGATTGACGGTTTCATCTCCAGCTGAATTCTTACATTCCCGCTTAAAGTGAACCTTTTGCTTGCATTTGAAGCAAGTCACCTTCGCCTTATCGAAACCTAGCTTTGTTAATGATCCACTGATAGTCTGCCTCCCCATAATCTCCATGAAACGCGGAGCTCGACGAATAACGTTGGCCATACACCAACGTATATCAATTAGCTCCATCTCCTCAGGATCAATCTGATCATAATCCTCTTTAGTCATATTGGGATTACCAATCTTCCCCGCAACTAAGCTCTCGTAAGACTCGAGGATTAAAGCCAAGAACACCATCTGTTGTTTAGTTGTTTCAGCATTGTAACTCTGAGCATTGTTCAGATTCACCGCAATGTTGCATCGAATAACATTCGGATTAGAGCTGTTTTGATTCTGCTGGGAGTTTGGTGCAGACTGAGATTGTGTGTTTGAGCTTGAACTTGGGTAACCAAAACCACTACTACCAGCTGATCCTCCACTTGAACTGCCTTTGGATGTATCGATTGAGTTATCCGCACTGAACGCTGTTTTAGGTGATGGGTTGTTTGAAAGCATGCTACCATGGTAATACAAGTTTACATTTTGTTGATAACTGGCATTATTCATTTTATTCTGCTTTCTAATTTCTAATTCGTGACCCTCTAATTTCTCGATTAGTCAGTTTAGAGTCATTTCATTCATCGGTTTAGTATTTTATAGAACTATTGCATAATGTTGCCAGTCTTGTTCATTTGGTAGTGCCTCGAACAGTTTCTCGATGATTTCATCCTGATCTTTTTTTTTATCCCGAACCTTTCCAACTTAACCTTCAACTGACAAAATCTTTTGATCATCTGGCGAATATTCTCGCCCTTCAAACAAGCAAACAGATCAAATTCCTTCTTAAGCAAAGACTTCTTCTTCTTCACAATTTCTTCACCGCCCGTACACTTCTTTCTCAATGCTTCCCACAATTGTTTTGATGTTTCATACTTAAGCAGTGAGATTATATCATCTCAAACCGACTGATGGAGAAGTGCGATAGCTTTCTGTTCGGCAATAAACAGATCTTGTTCATCTGATCCCAACTCTGTATATATTGTGGTTGTATTTGTGTATCTGACCTGAACTAACTTCTAACTTTCATATGTAAATGCCCTCAACCAGTTATCGAAACATTTCTCCCATCTGTTGTAGTCCTCTATATTCATCAACTTCGGCGGCTTGTTATACATTCCATACGCATTGTCGACAATTAGTGATTCGGAAATCGCCTTTGTTGCATTCTTCAGATTTGCGTCAGATGAAGTTGATTCTGAACTGCTGAAAGCATAAGTATCGTAGAACGGATTCAAGAATTCGTCAGACATGATTGATACCTAAAAAATTCAAACATTTAGACTAATTCAGAAATGGAAATAACTAGAACAGCGTCTTCGTACGAAGCTGGAATCTTGCCTTCGTACAAAGCTATGAAATAAGCTGATCAGATAATTAACTGTGCGTTCGTACGAAGCTGCGAGTGTCTTCGTACAAAGCTGGAACAAAAACTTTGTAGAATGCAAGTTTTGCAAAGATTTCAACCAAGAACACTGGGTTCGTACGAAGCTGCCTTCATACGAAGCTAAGCTGCGAAAAAAACTTGTTGTGTTTTTCATGGTTTTTTGCTGATTTTGAGAGATTTAGATTGAATTTATGTCTGAAACTTTAGAGGATTGTTTAATGATGTAATTCGCATAGAATATCACAAATTCAGCCAAATCTATCCATGGATTCGGCGTGAATTTGAGATCCAAAGTCTCAAAAAGTCTCAAAAGTTCAAAAAGAAGAAGAAGGAGTAGAAATGAGATGAAATCTTATTTGAATCGGCTCAAACCCGGTAGATATCGCTGGTAATTGTTGATCCTCAGTCATGAATCCGGCCTCCAAGCTCTAATACCACTTGTGAGGACCGTGATCGTCTTCAATAAATGCTCCGACCGGATCGGTTATCTACGTGCAATGTGCGGAATCCATGCAAGAGATCGACATAAAGACCATACAGATACCGTTAAGATCACTTCTCATTGATAATAGAAGAGTTACAAATCCTGAGAGAATTTTGGCAGAGCTTCGCTATGTCTCACCAAAAGTTACATTTCAAATGAACCCAAGGCCCCTATATATAGACATCATTGGCTTCGTACGAAGCCCCCCATGGCTTCGTACGAACCGGGGTAATGTTCACTAAACACTAAACCTGCCTATCTTGGTCCCTTCATAGGAAGGCATACATATATGACAAAACCAAGACAAGTTCATATAATTACATACATATACATTAAACATAGACTCGATACTAGACGTAAGCTACAGACATACTGCATTCACATCATGTATAAAAAAATACAATGAAAAGAGTCAAGTCTACAATGTTCAAGCATGAAATATTAATCATAATATACAACAAATCACCATGGGCAACAAATTACCAATGAAACACCCGGTATATAAAGTTACAAAATTTTGCAGTCTACGTTGATGATTAAACCAAAAGATTTCATGTTTTGGGATCAAAGTTAACAAAAGGTGACAATGGTGTAATTCAAAGTACAAGATCACATCTTTGTGTTATTTCAAGAAAGATTAACAAAAGCGAAAAAATGGGCATTCAAGGAGTGTTCGGTTCTATGCGTAGCTTGATCTTCATCCGAACTTTATTTTAAACGTTCCCTATCGAAATAATTTCATTCAAACAATTAGTACACAATTAAATTGAATGAAATCAAAAAAAGGAAATGAAAATAATTTGGCTGGTTCGAGAAACCCCCACGCGTCGTGGAGGGGCAACCCATAACCCTCGGGTTACGCGAGGAAGTTACATTTGATCGGACTGTTGACCAGGCCACCCCGCGCATCATGGAGGGGCCTGGAGTCTTCTTCGCGTGGCGCGGAGGAGACACTTTTTCAGGATGTTTATCGAGCTGGAGTTTCTACCCTTAGCCAATTTTTTGCCCAACTTTTTAGCAATTCTCATCCAAGCTCGCCCCAAATCCAAATTTTCTCTTCACAACATCTTTCCGTTACATTTACAAGTCTAAGTACAATACCTTGACCCAAATCTTTTGAGTTTTCACTTTCTTTATTTGGTTTGGTGTTTATTACCCATACTAACCCGTTAGGAGGCGTTACACATTTTGATTCATGCCTCTCATTTTCTCATTTGAAGTTTTTCCTCATCTCTTCCCACCATATTCTTCACTGTGGTTGATTTTCATGGATAAAACCTTAATGCTCACTATTTCTTTTGATTTGGCATTTTTCCCAAATCGACTAGTTAGGAAACTTTGAGCTATTTAGCCCAAGACATCTACATTCCGTAACAAGGTTTCTTATCATTTTCCCCACCACGATCAAAATCATGATGTGTAACTTGGGACAACACCTCGACTTCTACGACCCGCGGGTCGCTTATACCTTGGTTTTACATGTCCGTTAATTAGTTTATGGCCCTATAGACCACAAACGACTCATTTGCCGTCCCTTGTGTATTTCATCATCCACGAGTAACAAGCATTCTATTTTATTGTTCTTATTCATTATCACCATGCTCTATGACCACTTTTAACTCCATTAGGCAACACCTTTGTTTCTTGACCCCACAGGCCATTTATACTTCGGTTTTACATGCCATTAGTACAGTTATTTAAAACACATCTTTCTTTAATTATCCCAAAAACGGGTTTGCCAATCAACTTTTTTAGTATTTCAACTTAGTGACTTTAAAATAAGCTAATTAATAACGTAACAATATAGCTATGTACCTTAAAGCTTTCCCTTTAAACGAGCCACTTTCCCAGCTTGGCTTCTCGAAGCCTCACTTGAGTTACCTATAGATTTAACCCAAGTGATCGTTTAATATACATATAATTCATGTCTCCTTTAATGTAGGATTCATTAGAATTCCTTCATAGAACTTTCACCAAGTTTCAAAGCTAAGTAACAAATTAAGTCTTCACTTAGGCATTTCATCAAACACCTAGTGGGCATTATTTTTCAAGCTATTCTAATAGCTTAATTTGCTACCCTCTTACCATATTATCTTGACTCATCAAGTTCATACTTTCATTTCAATCAAATTAACACGTAAATTTCAGTTTATTATAATTTCCTACTCCATTTTAGTCATCATTTCATGGGTTCAATTCTCATGATAAAAGCTCACTTATTCACATACATGGGTAATGATCCATGATGTGCTCGAAGTGGTCAATTAACAACTAATAAGTTTTAACCTAAACTAGACATTCTAACTTTTAAATTTATAAAAACAAACTCTCTGAAACTTAAACCACACAACTGACAAGTGTACCGATCAATGCAGTATAGCCTAAGTAAGTCTGAGTATCAAACCCACGAGACTCTCTAATTATGTTTACTATACTCGATTACTATTACTAAACTGACTCGCCTATTTTGTTTTGTTGTTTGGGGGGTTTTCCAACAAACTACTAATATTAACTAAATTAACTAAAATTGACTGAACACACGAACTAAGACTGAGATTTGATCAGATGATCGAAAACACACTACATAGGTCTGAATCTTACACTTGCATTACACGTTCTATCGGTTTTGGAACTAATGTGGAAACCAGGATCTTAAGATGCTAAACTTAAAGGATAACCGAACATGACCCTCAATAATTCTCAAGAAGACACCTATGGCAACCTATTAAGTTGTTCTACTACCGGTTTATAGGACTCCCTCACAGATTATCCTAGTGTAATAATAAAACACCCTTGGACACTCTACCTCACGGCACGATAATCTAGGGAAAGTAAGGTTTATAATCTAACTCAGCTAGCAGACAGAGACCATGAATTGGGGGATCTTCTCAAGAAGAATCTAGCCTAGAAACCTAATCACTCGAGACTAGCCAAAATCCTCTCACCTCATGGCTATAAAGATTGGTAGAACACTCAATCCTACTCAAACCCTAATGATAGTTTCTACGGGAAATTGTATACTATTAACTGTAAACTAGCAGCTAACACACAATCTACGACCTAACAAGCATTCATACATAGAAGACGTCCATAAGAACACAAGTGAAACATATGATAACGATTCAATTAAGATTAAGCATGCATATACATTAGATCATTGAAACCATAACTATAAACTTTATTAATCAAATCCACAATCCATGTCCTAAACCAAATAGAAACATAATCAACCAAGAGTATTCATCTTATGACCTAGATAGTGCATAGGAATTTAGCCTAACATAGCTTTGAAAACATAAACAAGGTCTAAACTAGGTTCACAAGACATGATTGAAAGAATTAAGATAAGGAAACAAAGAAACCGAATGATATAACCCGGTGATTCTTCACTCCCAATGCTTAAAGTCTTCAACTTTTGGCGTCTTGATCTCCAAAATCACATTTTCTTGGCTGCAAATTCATCTAGGGTTGTGTGGGATATGATTAGGGTTTATTATGGTCTTAAATAGGGTCAAAACTGAAGATTTTCGTGCTAAACAGGTCCATTCTCGCGTCGCGCGGGCATGATCAGGTTTCATCTGTCACACCCCAACCGATGACGGAAACATCGGGGCGCGGCACTAAGCGAAACAGATTGTCCAAGAGAAATCCATAACAACTAAAATTACCGGATATTTATCATTATGTCCCATACCATAATATATCAAATAAAAGCAGTTATTACAAACATTGTTTTCTCAAAGACAGATCAAATGTTCCGACGACTCAGATTCAAATAAATTGTTTTTTTTGTTTCTAGACTCTCTCCTACTTGATTCCACATAAGCAAGAGCACAACATCCTAACATCTTAAGCACCTGCCACATACGTTAAAATAAGGTCAATACACATAGTGTAAAGGTGAGCATACGAGTTTAGGTTATTCATTTTACTTGGTTATTCATTTAACCTTACATTACTCTTTTACATATCATCTACTTTATCATCGCTTTTCAAATGATTTATAAAAACAAAACATTTTACAAGGATCATGACTGACTTTTGTTAAACAACTTTTTTTCTAAACTTAAAAGTCATGAATCCTATTTTCACAAAACCTATGTATCTCACAGGCATTTTCTAAACTTAAAAGTCATAAACTTAGGCGGACTTGGGCCTTAGTGACAATAAAAGATGCAAGACTAGTTAATTATGTTATGTTTCTTTGTTATTAAGACATTGTAACTTCTTTTGATTCAATAAAACAAAACTTCAATTTCCATGTGTTATGAAACAATAATTCTGTTACAACACTCCCCGACGATTCCGCCACGATTTGTTGTTTCACGTGGTCGGGGTGTGACAAGTAGCGAGTGCGCATCACATGTTCACCACAGCGAACACGTGAAGTGTTGTCCTTAACAACCCCTGTCCATGATAGGTGCTGAGTCTAAACTATAGTACTATCGTTGCTAAGGCAGGTAGATAACAATCAATGTGTAAACTTAACAAACAGGCATTCATCGAGTCACGTATAACATGCATTAGTGGTCAGCGTATAAATAGTGTTTGCATTGTGTGATCGATGTGATTTAGAATAAGTAACGTATGTAACACCCAAAAGTGCATAAAGCAAAAAGGGATCGAGTATACTCACAGATAATGTTTAACTTAATAAACACTGCCTTGTATTGAAGGGAGCGCTTGAGAGATTAGCCTGAACAGTTAACGATAGCATAAACGATGAGTGATGCGTAAAACGGTGTAAGAGTACCAAGTATCGGATGGTAATCCGATCGGATGGCAATCCGATCGGATGGTCAGTCGATCGGATGTCAATCCGTTCGGATGGTCATCCGATCGGATGGCCATTCGATCGGATGGCCATTCGATTGGATTGACATCTTGCTTGGTAAGGATGTGTTTGTGTATGATGGCTTTGAAGTTTTCGTTGTAGCATTTTGAAAATAGAGAAGTATCTCTACCCTTCAGGTCGATCGACCGGAAGGCAGTCCGATCGGATAGGGATCCGATTGGTAGGACACTTAGTGAGAACAAATTCATAGCAGGGTTGCCACTCGATCGGATTGCAATCCGATTGAGTGGCAATCCGTTAGTTACTGATGATCTTTGAAAATTGATCAAGTACCAGAGTCCCAAACGTCACACGATCGGATGGTCGTTCGATCAGATGGCAATCCGATCGGACGACAATCTGTTCGACGTTCAAAACCTTGAAACTTTGGGAAAATTGTTTAAGTGTGGAACCAAGTGCAAGCCGATCGGATGGCTGTCCGATGGGAAGGCAATCCGATCGGACGACAATCCGTCCCAAGACCTGATCGTCTTTGAGACTTGATTGTTTTGAAAGTTTCGTTCACTTGTAAATCTCTACAGGCTTTTCCACGAAGTGTAATGTTTCGTTCACTTGTAAATCCTCAAGAGGGACATGTAATTCCTGGTCGGCCAAGCACTTTCTGAGGTTCGAAACGTGGAAAGTCGGGTGGATGTTACTCAGTTCCTATGATAGTTCGAGTCTGTAGGGCACTTTTCCAATCCTTTCCAAAATTTTAAAGGGTCCAACATATCGAGGCGCGAGCTTTCCTTTCTTGCCAAACCTGATCACCCCCTTCCAAGGTGCAACCTTTAGGAGTACGTGATCGCCAACGTCAAATTCAAGGGGCTTGCGACGTCTATCAGCGTAACTTTTCTGTCGGCGTCGAGCTTTCAATAGATTGTCTCGAATTTGGAGGATTTTGTCTGTTGTTTCTTGCATTAGCTCAGGACCGGTAATTTGCGCATCTCCGATCTCGTGCCATATAATAGGCGATCGACATTTCCTTCCGTATAAAGCCTCAAACGGTTCCATTTGTATGCTTGAATGATAACTGTTATTGTACGAGAATTCGACAAAGGGTAAGTGCGCGTCCCAATTACCACCAAAATCTATGACACACGAACGGAGCATGTCTTCAACGGTGCGAATCGTTCTTTCAGTTTGACCGTCGGTTTGGGGATGGAAAGCGGTACTTAGATTAAGAGTAGTAACGAGAGCAAATTGAAATGTTTCCCAAAGGCACAAGGTAAACCGACCATCGCGGTCAGAGATGATGTCACGAGGCGTCCCGTGTCGACAAATGATCTCGTCGGTGTAGATTCGGGCTAATTTTTCTACCTTAAAGTCTTCTCGTATCGGCAGGAAGTGAGCTGACTTAGTCAAACGGTCAACCACAACCCAAATGCTATCATGACCAGATTGAGTGCGCGGAAGTTTTGTTATGAAGTCCATAGTTATACTCTCCCATTTCCACATCGGGATCTCGGGTTGAACAAGTAAGCCAGATGGTCTTTGATGCTCAGCCTTAACCTTGGAACAGGTAAGGCATTTCGAAACATAGATTGCGATATCCTTCTTCATGACCGGCCACCAGTACTTGTAGAGCATGTCCTGGTACATCTTGTCAGCACCGGGATGAATAGAATATCGAGATTTGTGGGCTTCGTCCATCAGAAGTTGTGGCAAGTTCGTACGCTTGGAAATCCAAATTTTGTCCAAGTAATGAAAGATAACATTCGATTTATTCTCCAGTTGGGCGCCATCGTTTAGAATCCTTTCCCTCTTCAAAGTTTGCTCGGTAAAACAAGCATGCTGCGCGTAACAGATAAGAGCTTCGAGGTTAAACTGGGCTTGGGAATTACGAACACTAAGCAAGTAGCTTCGTAGACTGAGAGCATCGGCAACGACGTTTGCTTTGCCTGGATGGTAACGAATCTCACAGTCATAATCGTTGAGCAGTTCTACCCACCGGCGTTGACGCATATTCAGTTCTTTCTGGTCAAAGATATGTTGTAGGCTCCTATGATCGGTGAAGATCGTATACTTGGTACCGTAAAGGTAGTATCGCCAAATCTTCAACGCAAAAACAACTACGCCAAGCTCGAGGTCGTGTGTGGTGTAGTTCTTCTCGTGGATCTTGAGCTGTCGAGAAGCGTACGCGATAACCTTGTCTCATTGCATGAGAACACAATCAAGACCAAGGTTCGAGGCATCGCAGTAAACTACGAAGTTGTCATTTCCGTCGGGCAGTGAGAGCACGGAAGCATTGCATAGCATAGTCTTGAGTGTTTGAAAGGCTTCCTCTTGTTTAGTTCCCCAAACAAAAGGTTTGTCCTTGTGCGTAAGAGAAGTAAGCGGCACAACGATCTTAGAGAAACCTTCGATAAAGCGGTGATAATAGCCTGCCAGTCCGAGAAAAGAACGGACTTCAGACGGATTCTTGGGTGTAACCCAACTCTTAATAGCTTCGATCTTCGCAGGGTCAACGTGGATACCTTGACTATTTATAATGTGACCCAAGAATTGGATCTCCTCCAGCCAAAATTCACACTTGGAGAACTTGGCATAGAGACGGTTTCCCTGGAGTAACTCAAGAACCAAACGTAGATGTTTGCGAGTGTTCGGCTTTTGACTTGGAATAGATCAGGATATCGTCGATGAATATGATTACGAAGCGATCAAGGAAGGGTTTGCACACTCGATTCATTAGATCCATGAAAACTGCGGGGGCGTTGGTCAAACCAAAAGGCATGACAATGAACTCGTAATGACCATAGCGAGTTCGAAAAGAGGTTTTGGGAATATCCTTCTCTTGAATGCGTAACTGGTGATAGCCTGAGCGTAGATCGATCTTCGAGAAGCGCGTAACACCTTGTAAATAATCAAACAAATCATTGATTCGAGGCAAGGGATAGCGAATTTTAATAGTCAGCTTATTCAATTCCCTATAATCGATGCACATCCGAAACGATCCATCCTTCTTTTTGACGAAAAGGACAGGCGCGCCCCAAGGAGAGGTGCTAGGGCGAATAAAGCCTTTATCAAGTAGTTCCTGGAGCTGACTCGAGAGTTCGCGCATTTAAGAAGGAGCGAGACGATATGGCGCTTTAGCAACAGGGTTTGCTCTAGGAATGAGGTCGATATGAAAGTCGATATCAAGACTCGGAGGTAAACCTGGTAGCTCATCGGGAAACACGTTAGGGAATTCACAAACCACGGGGACATCATTTACTCCTGGATTACCTTTCTTTTCCTTCTCCGCTACTACAATGTGTGCCAAGAAAGCTTGGTATTCCTTGCGGAGATATTTGCTAGCCTGGACACACGACATGAGTTGGAGTTTCTTCGACACTTCACCGTAAACACACAATTGATCACCATTAGCGAGCGAGAAGCGAATCATCTTATCGAAGAAAACAACTTCAGCACGATTCTCATGAAGAAAATCCATGCCTACTATGACGTCAAAACTACCGAGCTGCATCGGAATAAGGTCGATAGGGAAGATGTGATTATTGAGTTCGAGAGTACAATCACGAAGAACATAATTGACAGGGACGGTTCTTCCGGTGGTAACTTCAATAACGAATGTCGAGGGGAGATGAGCGCGCTTACGATTGAGAAGCTTTTCGAATTCAAACGATACAAAACAGTTATATGCTCCTGTATCAAATAAACACGTAGCATATATACCATTCACAAGGAACATACCATTGACGACATTGTTATCGGCTTGAGCCTGGCGGGCGTTAATGTTGAATGCACTTCCGCGGGCTACTGGTTGTTGCTGTTGTTGCTGAGGCTGCTACTGTTGTGGCTCTTGCTTGACCATTCGGTTCCGGTACATGTTAGCGAAGTGGTTGGGATCACCACACGCATAGCAAGCACTAGCATGGATTGCGGGTGCATGAGCAGCTTGATGGCCTTGAGGAGCAGTAAGTAGAGCTTGTTGAGCAGGATCTTGACCTTGTGTTGGAGCTGGGGTTTGACGTGGACCTGTACGGTAGTTGGCGGTGAAGTGGCCGTACATGTTGCAATGCGCACAGTATCTGCAAGCGATTCCCACTGGGTGGTGATAGGTACAAGTAGGACAAACCGGGTGAGGACCAATATACGCACGCTTTGCCGGCGGTGCGTTGGTGACCGGTGCCGCTAATTGGCGGTGTTGAGGTTGCTGTGGTGCAGGTACTGTTTAGAGCGGAGCTGGAGTGATCGCACAGTTCTTGTTGCTGGAACTACTATTGTTCTTTCTCTTGCGTCTCGAGAGCTTGGATGATTGAGGAGCGGCGGCGGGTTCAGCGGTTGAAGCAGTGGTAGCTTGTTGCAGATTCTTGGGAGCTTTATCCCAGAAACCAAACTTGATTCACTTGTCGTTGATCTCAGCAGCGAGTAGAAAAGTTTCCTAAATTTTCGTCGTCTTTGCAGGTTGGACGAAATCAGCCACGCAATCCGGAAAAGCGCGGATATACTTCTTGATGGTGATTTCAGGCGTGGTAACTTGGCTAGGACAGATAATGCTCAACTGTTTGAAGCGAGCAGTCAAACCAGCGTTGTCTCCGTCTTTCTGCTTAATATGCCAGAATTCGTCCTCCAGCTTTTGACATTCATGGGGAGGGCAGAACTCTTGCATCATCACGTCCTTTAACTCATCCCATGTCAGCCCGTAAGCTGCATCATTTCCGCGTTTGTTTCTCTCGGCCGTCCACCAGTCTAAAGAGCGAGACTGGAAGATGCCAGTTGCGTTCAGAGTACGGAGATTGTCAGGACAGCCACTCTGGCGCAGGGTGACTTCGATAGAATCAAACCATTGGAACATGGCCGTAGGACCATCTTCGCCGGTAAACTCTTTCGGCCAGCAGGCTTTGAACTGCTTGAAGCTGAAAGCAGCTTTAGGGGCATCAGTCCTGGATTCTTCAGAAGATTTGCTAGCGTTTTCATTCAACTCACTAACAATCTGGGGGATAACCTTCGCCATTTGTTTAGAAACGAGGGCGGCGATGCGTTTGTCATCATGATTGCGGCGAGCTGAGCGCGAGTGAAACGATCCAAATGACGACATTGTCTGCAACAGACAGCGCCATAGGATTCAAAATGCTATTCGATTATTCCTAGTATAGTCTAGCGATTCACCATAAAGCTCAGGAACACATCCATTCATAAATTCACATAAGCACATAATCACATAAACACGTAGGGCACAGAAGCACGTAAACACATAAGGCACAGAAGCACATAAGGCAGTCAGAACACGGAAACCATTCTATATGTTGCACGTATTCACCTATCCTTCCAAGCACGTATAGCGACTAAGTATAGCGATTGCGAGTATCGAGTAGCGATTGCGAATATTGACCAGCAATTTGTTAGCATGTTGAGATAGATTTGCAGTGCGAGTGATGTGTGTTGATCAAAGCGAGTAGCGAAAAGCGTGTAAAACACCACAATTGAAACATGTAACCACATAAAACATATAAAATCCACATAAAATCGATAAATCACAGAGTTAGCTGCTACGGGTTCCAGAATCGAAACACATAAAATCGAGGATAGATTGTCTTGGGTGTGTAGACATTGACTACCCAAAGTGATTCGACTATTCACAAGGACTTGTAAGTGCACACTTTGGCCTTCGGAACTGTGCTTTCGCTTCGATTTGAGCGATCGGCACGCATCCTTCTAGTTACAGTCATGGTTGTAAAAGTCGCTAAGCACTCCCTAGTCGGTTGACCGGGGAGTTGAGAGTACTCGTTCTAGGCGGAGAGTACACGGGGAGTACTCGGAGATGCCAAATTCTATATAAATTAATTTTCGGAAATTAAATATATGTCAAATAACATAAATTTACTAATATTTATAACAAAATACGTGAAATTGATATTCGTTCTTTAATATGATAGGCATAGAAATTATGTTTTATTTTATTTTAAGTCAAACTCGGCCCGAGTTGACCTACTAAATCCAATTTTGGCCAATGTTGACCGCATTTGATCGATTCCGAGTAATTAGTCGGAGTTGAAGAAAGTCGCCTCGGCAGTCTACCTTGTAGCGACTACTCGGGGGGTACTCGGCCTTGGAGACCTTGTTTTACAACCATGGTTACAGTGTGACCCAAGTCATTGGAGTCCGTCTAGACGTTGGTGAGAGTTTTGTAAAACCACATTAGAGAGTAGAACGATTCATCAAGGTTCGGGTTTCACCCCTAACTTAGCGACTATGTTCCTGCTTGTGTGATAAATTCACGGGATAGATAAGGAGGTATGCGTCAAAGTATGGATTTCACTCCTGATTCAGCGCAATTTCTCCTGTTTATAGTAAAAATAGCAATTCGAACGAGTAATCTGGTCGAGAGTTTGCGGTTTTCACACCTAATATTAACCAGATCATTCGTTTGTGTGTGGGTAATCAACCTTAGGAAAGGTTGATCTTGCGCGGAACTGTAGTATGCGATGTTCGCGCAAGTGTGTAGTGTACAGCGAGTTTGAGCGAGAAATAGCGAGTAGGCTCGTACAAAACCCCTACTTGGCATGCACAAGTCGGTCTGTTGGTACTTAGACAATAGACTAGGTCGTTCTAAGACATCGACCCGGACTAGGTCGAGTCTTTCCTAATTCCCTATATTTATGGCTTTGATATCAATCTGTCACACCCCAACCGATGAAGGAAACATCGGGGCGCGGCACTGAGCGAAACAGATTGTCCAAGAGAAATCCATAACAACTAAAATTACCGAATATTTATCATTATGTCCCATACCATAATATATCAAATAAAAGCAGTTATTACAGACATTGTTTTCTCAAAGACAGATCAAATGTTCCGACGACTCAGATTCAAATAAATTGTTTGTTTGTTTTTAGACTCTCTCCTACTTGATTCCACATAAGCAAGAGCACAGCATCCTGTTAGTGCAGTAATGTCTATCGCCTCCGTCAATCGAGTTCGTAGCCAAACGAGAAGAAATTTAGACTTTATATTGTAATATGTAGGAAAAGGCAAGGTGGCATTTCTGTAATTAATGAGAACTCTCATTAAGCCCCTTGGCCTATAAATAGAAGCTTTAGAGCTTTTGTTTAAGACTTTTGCACATTTGGAGACTTGGAGATCTAGAGCTAGAGAGAGAAAGTCTACTCCAAGGTGATTCACAGTGCTTTGTAATTGTCGTACGATCAATAGAATCACGTTTATAGTACGTCTTGTGTGTTTGGTCACGTTCGTGTACGGATTCCGCACGTCACACGTTTGGTTTGCAATCGTTTCGGAGTCGAAAACTGTACTTCCCCTTGATGTATGGATCTTCACAGAATTGTCAATCCAATTAAGAGTGCGGAATCCTCTTGACCAGAATATCGCAGAAAACGTGTAGAAACAGCAATTCACAATTCAAACCGGATCTTTATTAATTAACTATCAAACTGATTACAATCAATCAAGATCCCTAACACACAATTTCGTCCAAGACTAGTATCTCTCACGAAATTCCTCACACAAACTGTTTTGGCTTATTAACCTAAACCCTAAAGCATAACCTTGTTTATATAACACAAGGTTTGCAACTTGGGCTGGGGTTTCCTACATGGGCAAGCCCATTTCGTCTCCCCCTAGACCCAATGTGGGTTTTGTTTAGCCCAAACTCTATTATACCACTAATACAAAGCTAAACCCGCTAACCGTTTATCATTTAACTAATTACAAGATATCTAAAAACCAAATCTAAGCTGTTGTCACAAATATGCACCAACAAACCCCCCCTTGACAATAGCTTCATAAAATAACTTTGTCTTCAGTCATCTTGCAATCTTCATGTAATCTTGCACTGTCTTTGGTCTTTGGATAGCTTCAGCTTTAACAGCTTCTGTCAGCAACAGACTCCCCCTAAGCTGATGCATCCAATCACCAAATCTTCAAAATGTTAGCACTTGAGTAAACTCCAGTTTAGCATTTGCACAGCAATCTCCAAACTCTTCAATCTTGTTTGCAATGTAGAAAGGAGGTTCTACCATGAATCCAATCAAACTCTCATCTTCACAGCAACTTCTCAGCAACATACTGCTTCAATCTGTATACTATAAAACAAACATCTCGAGAAACCATAAGAATTTTTCAACAAAGTTAAATAAATTATTATTATTCAAGAGATTATATCACAGATTAAGCATTCTCAATTCAATTTATCACCAACACGCAAAACTTTTATCCAACACACAAGAACCTGCATGATTTAAAAATTTTGAACTCACTTTCTAACACCGTCTCCCCCTATCAGTAACAATTCCTCCAAGAATAACAGTTTTTCGTACGTTAAGAATTTTTTTAACAGAAAAAGACACTATTTTTGGATTTTTATATTTTCTGAAAGCAAGTAAATAACAAAAGCAATAAACAATCTATTTTTGTGGGAATCACCGGTAAGAAGATCATATCAGCACAATCAAACTGTTTCACACTTGTAGTTAATTCTTTATTTAATTTTTCGTGAAAAGCAGTCCAAGACGATTACCAGTATGTTTGTCCACTTAAACAAAATGCATGAACATTTCAAGTACCATTACCGTATGATACGTTAAGGTAATATTATTCTGATATACTAGTGTGTCCCACTTCAGGATATACCCCCGCGATCAAGGTATGCACAAAGATTCATCGTAGTAGGTGAGTATACTGAATTCATCCGTTTTGTTTTTCAACGTTTAGATAATTGGTGATCAGGTCAGTACTTCCGTACAGCAAAGAGACCAAAATATCTAACGAGGGCTAAGATAAATACCATTTCTTGGTACGATTTATGCATTTTGCACATTTGGAATGACTCTCTAGGAGAGCTTCTTCATTTATGGGATTTGGCATTTTTTTGCTCTTTTAAGATATCCTGGCTGTGCCTAGGTCAGCATGTATCTGGATGCAGCAGAAGGACAACCCTGATATCCCCAGATGAAATAACAGTATAAAGACCCAAAACCTCAGATTTTGGCAATCTATCAACGCAAGATTTAAGGTCATTAAACCATACACCACTGATGTGTTCCCCACTCATACTCAGTGCATTTAAGTTTATATCACATTGGTAAATTTATTATTTCATGCTTTTTGCCTACTGGGTACATCATATGATGAAGCTGCTATCACACTTAAGCAATTTAATTTCAGTTTCAGTGTGACAGTCTAACTTGCTGATGTACTATCATTTCTTCTTTTTCACACAGAGATAACTCATTTTTAATTTTTAATTTTTTTTATTTTTCATTTTTCAATGTTTTTTGGATTTTGTGGTTTTCTATTTTTTTTATTTTTGATTTTTAAGAAAAACAGTAAACTATTTACAAAATTCTTATGAAAAACTAGTTATTCAGGATTCCTTATCCCGTTGAGTTCGACTAAATGTTCAAAGCGAGCCCTGTCAAAAGCTTTAGTATAAAGATCTGCCAGGTTATCTAGTGTGTCGACTCGATGTAATTCAATTAGTCTCTTTTCAGCACAATCCCGTATAAAATGATGACGAATGTCAATATGTTTTGTGCGACTATGTTTCACGGGATTATTTGTTATAGAAATTGTGGCATTATTGTCTATCATAATAGGAGTACGAGTGAAATCCAAACCGTAATCGCGCATCTGCTGTTGTATCCAGAGAACCTGAGAGTAGCAGCTTCCCGCAACAATATATTCAGCTTCACACGTAGAGGTAGACACACAAGATTGCTTCTTGCATTGCCAAGACACAATCCTGCATCCTAAGAACTGACAACCACCTGTTGTAGACTTTTTGTTTGACTTGCATCCTCCAAAGTCTGAGTCAGTGTAAGCAACAAAATTCATATCACTATCAGCTGGATACCACAACCCAAGTTTCGGTTTCCCCTTCAAGTAACGAAGAATACGCTTCACTGCTTTCATGTGTGACTCTTTTGGATTAGCCTGATATCTGGCACACAAGCATACTTCAAACATGATGTCAGGTCTTGAAGCAGTCAAGTACATTAGAGAACCAATCATCGCCCTGTATTGAGTAGGATCAACATCTTCAGTACTTTCATGATCTGGGCCAAGATTGTGATTTTCACAAATGGGTGTGTTGAAAGTAGAGCAATCATTCATTTTGAACCGACTCTAAATGTCATACACATACTTTGTTTGATGAATAAACATCCCATCCTCCTTATGTTCAACTTGTAATCCCAGAAAGTAAGATAGCTCACCCATAGCGCTCATTTCGAACTTGTTCTTCATCACCTACTCGAACTCTTTACACATGCTCTCATCTGATGACCCAAATATGATGTCATCCACGTACACCTGTACTAGCAGAAAATCTTCCTTCTTCCTCTTGATGAACAGTGTACTGTCAATCTGACCTCTTTCAAAACCATTTTTTGATCAGATGTGTAGACAGTGTCTCGTACCATGCCCTGGGCGCTTGATGTAATCCATACAAAGCCTTATCAAGTTTGTAAACTCGATCTGGATAATCAGGATCAACGAACCCATCTGGTTGGGAGACATACACCACTTCCTGGACTTTCCCGTAAAGAAATGCACTCTTCACGTCTAGCTGGTAAACTTTAAATCCCTTGAATGTTGCGAAGGCCAGGAATAAACGAATTCCTTCTAACCTCGCTACTGGTGCAAACACTTCATTGTAATCAATCCCTTCCTGCTGATTGAAACCTTTGACCACCAATCGAGCCTTGTTTCGCGTCACAATTCCTCTTTCATCCTTCTTACACCTAAATACCCATTTGGTGCCTATCTCTCTTTCACCTTTAGGAAGGTCAACTAACTCCCAAACCTTCAACTTAGCAAACTGGGCCAATTCCTCTTGCATAGCTTCAACCCATGAATTGTCTTTTAGTGCCATATGAATGTTCTTCGGCTCCTCTTGGGAAATAAAGCAACTATACAAGCACTCGTTCACAATCCCAGTCTTCTTAATCGAAACAAATAAACCAGAATTCGCTGCTATGCTTCGCCTTGTCTGAACACCTACAGTAGGATGTCCAAGTATCATGTCAACTGGATGATCTCTATTTGCTCGTGTTGTCGTAACGGTATCAACTTCTAGATTGTCACCCAGGTTTGATCCAACCTCCCATTGAATGTTCTGATCTGCAAATGGATTAATGAAATCCTCCCCCTGAATGGGTTCAGAGTCACTATCGCTTGAATCAGGATCAGCAGCACCTTGGGAAGTTTCCGGAGCATCTGTCATATCAACATTCGATCTAGGCATGAACTCGCCTTCATCGTCTTCACTTATCACTGTTGGAATCAGCTGAGATTCATCTGCATTAGAAAACTCAGGAATGTTAAATGATTTAAAAATGCTTTCATAATCATATAATATAGCTGGACCACTCGTTGATTGTTGAGGTTTGTAGGTAGTAATTTCTACATTAAAAACAACCTCAATTTTACCAGTTTTTAGATTAAAAACCCTTTTATTCGGTGTGCCAGGAACATATCCTAGAAAGTGGCCTTCGTCAGCCACCTCACTGAATTTTTGTTTATCTTTATTTCGCACAATGGTGCAGGGTAATCCAAACGGTTAAAAGCCTTTCAAGTTTGGTTTTTCGTTAAACATTAATTCATGACAAGTTTTGTTAAAACGTTTAACGGTCAAAACTTTGTTTAGGACATAGCAAGCTGTATTCACAGCTTCTCCCCAGAAAAGAACTGGTAGCTTTGAATCTGAAAGCATAGTCCTAGCGGCTTCAATCAACGTCCTGTTTTTCCTCTCAGCAACTCCATTTTGTTGAGGTGTATAAGGAGCAGAATATTGATGTTCAATTCCCTTTCGAAGATAGAAGAGATCCATAATTCGATTCTTGAACTCCGTGCCATTATCACTCCTTATCCTCTTGATCCTTGCTTCATGAACGTTCTCCAATTTTGTAAAAAGATCTATTAGCATCTCTGATGTCTCATCTTTTGTACCTAAAAAGAAAACCCATGAATAACGTGAGTAATCATCTGTGACAACTAAACAATAGTACTTTCCACCAATGCTCCTCACGTTCACTGGACCGAATAAATCCATGTGAAGTAATTCATAAGGGGCATCTATGGAATTTACTGTTTTAGACTTATGAGGTTTCTTGTGTTGTTTTCCCTTTTGACATTGAAGACATTTATCTTCCACTTGAAACCTCTGCATTGGAACCCCTTTCACTAGCTCATTTTTAACAAGGTAATTCATTTTTCGATAGTGAATATGGGCCATGCGTCTATGCCACAACATCGATTCAGCTTCAGATGCTTTTGATAGTAAACACGCCACAACAGTAGTCGGATCCTTAGCACCCATCTCCATGACATAAGTGTCATTTCTCCTTGGCGCTCTCATCACTATCCAATCATCAGGAATCACCAAACCTGGTTTCAACACTAATGCTTCATTCTTGGTAAAATGGACCGAGTGACCCTTGTCGCAGACTTGTGACATGCTCATCAGATTGTGTTTAAGCTGCTCAACATAGTTCACTTTGTCCAGTGTGATCTTCCAATTGGTCACTTTTCCTCGTCCTGTAATTCTACCACCTTTAGCACCCGCAAAATTCACATGTCCACCATAATAATCTTCAAACTCAGTCAACAATCTCGCATCCCCCGTCATGTGCCTGGAGCAGCCACTATCAACATTCCATAAGTTGATAAGCCTCCTTAGCAGTTCCTGCACACACCAACCAAGAAATTAGTTAGATTGGGGGACCCAAGACTTAATGGTCTTGGGTCGTCCAAATTCACCAACTACTGGAACATCCATCCAATATCCATTACTCCTAACTGGAGTCTTGGATCTCAGACCTGTTGATGGAATTTCATTTTGATTTCCACTAGGTCTTTGGTCCTAAGGGTTCCTATATGTGTTTGGACTATTTGACCTTTGGAAATTTTGATTTTGGTACCTGAATTTTGATTCCAAGAAGCATTATTGTTGTAATTTCTAAAGCCATTGTTATAAAAAGTTTGACCACCATCATTTTGGTATCGATTTTGATATTGACCTTGACTCCTGAAATTATTTGTATTATGATTGTTCATTCTTGGTGAACTACTTCTAGGTCTCTCATATCTGCCTGGTGGAGATTTAGGCTGAAATCTTGGTTGATTTCCTTGAAAACGAGGAACTTGTGGAGTTCCTTTTTCAGCCTTATCTACACCAACAGCAACACCCTCTGGTTGCTTGGGAGCAGATTTCTTTGGAGAATTTACAACTTTCTCCTCATTATCACCTTTCTTCTCAGGTGATTTCTCTCTCTTTCTCTCACTCACTTGTGCTTCGGTCTTTTTGTTAGGACAACATCTAGCTACATGTCCCTTTGTGTGACACTTGAAGCACGATCTCCTTTTCGAAGACTTCTTAGCTGAAGTCTTTGAGGTAGATCCCTCAGCAGATGATGATGCATTGGAAGGATTTTCTTTAGTTTGCTTAATTTCAGATTTTTCATTGTTCTTATTTTTAGCAAACTCTACATTTGATTCGTTTTCAATAACAGCTGTTTCGTTTTTCATGTCACTTCCTTGAACAAAGTTAACCTTTTTAACAAAAGTTGGATTGTTATTCTTAGGATGTGAAGTTTTGTTTTTCAAAACAGGTTTGCTTTTATTATCCTTCTTAGCATCATCACTCTCTGACACATTACCTTGACTTGATGTGGAACTACTTGGTGATGTTGACACAAAGTCTATGAGCTCATCTTCATCAGGCAAGAAAGAATAGTCATGACTAGCAGGAGGTGGAACTTCATTGAAACCATGAAAGCCCACACTAGTTTTGTCATTACTTTTCTTCAAGCCACCCATCATGTGTTTCATTACAAAAGACGAATCTCTGAATTGACCTAATTTCTTTTCAAGTTCAACAATTTTGAGTTGTGCATCTGACAACTCTTTACATTTTTTAGAAATCTCTTTTGTTTTCTCAGCCATCATGTCATGAGCTAAGTCTATGACTTGAAGTTTTTCATTTAATTTGCAGGTTAAAGCTTCAATTTCACTTTCATAACGTTTTATCTTCTTCAAGTATGATGATTCGTTTCTTTTAGCAAAAAAGTTTGATTCTTTAATGTTAGACATCTCGCTTACCAAACTTTGGTTTTGTGTGGACAACCTGTCAACCTCACCCTGTAATTCACGACATTTTAAACACACAGAATTAGACTTTACCTCTTCATTTTGTTTGTCAAGGTTGGCCATGAGAGCCGCAAGTTGAGCTTTCACTCTTTTGTATTCAGCTTCCTTTTCTTCAGCTTCCTTTTCATGGTTAGACTTTTGCTTTTCCTCTTCAGCATCTGTTGTCTGATCACCCTTCTTTTCTTCGGCTTTACTCTCTGTCTTCACCTCTGCCTCAGCATCCACTTTTGCTTCAGCATCTTCCATAGTAGCTTCATCATCATCAACTGGCACTATCTCTGCCATGAATGCCTGAGTGACATTGTCATCATTTTCCAAGTGAACACTCCAGTCATATGAACCTTCTCTAGCAGTAGAGATCAGCACTCTCGAGTTAGAGTTGTTTGATGCATTCCTATTGTTTGAACTCTGACTTGAAGTCTCCTGCTTTTGTTTTTAACATTCCCTAGCGAAATGCCCATAACTTTGACAGTTGAAGCATCTCACTTTGGTCTTATCGAAACCAACAGTCTTTCCTATAAACTTCCTTCCTGTTCGGTTCATAAATCTCTTCACTCGTCTAGTAATCATGGCCATTTGCCATTGCAAATCCATATCTTCAAGATCATCAGGGTCAATCTGATCATAGTCTTCATCTAAAGTGGCTGGATCAGATATCTTCCCCTGAATGTAGTTTTCATATGAAGCAACAAATGAAGCAAGTAGAGCCAGATGCTCTTCTGCAGACTTAACACTCATAGGCATCGACTTAACACTACTACTCTGCTTAGAAGTTGATGTTTTCTTGGCTCCTGTTGATCCTCCTGAAGCTGCTACAAAACACACATCACCATCCTCATTCACTGTGACCTGCACATTCTCACATGATAGAAACGCAGTAGCAGAGTCGCTAGAAGCGTTGTGAGATGAAGAAGATGTAAGCCCATTGTAAATCGCTGGATCTTGAGCCTGATCATATCCAGTGTCTTGCTTCTTCATACTGAGCTCATAAGCTCTCAGTTTGCCAACTACTTCTTCCAGCTCCTTTGTCTCATAATCTGCTTCTCCCTTGATCATGAGAGTGTAGATATCCCATTTAGTAGGTAAGGCATCGAGCAGCTTGTCATTCTTCTCTATGTCAGAATAGCAATCTATCTCATAATTTTCCATTTCCGACATCAGATGGTAGTATCGAGTGATGATGTCCTAAAGTGACTCATGTTTCATGTACTTGAAAACAGCAAACTGCTTCTTCAGTAGATCAACTGTGTTTTTCTTGACATCTGCATTTCCCGCATATCGCTTTTCTAACGCATCCCACATATCCTTTGAATTAGTGTACTTCTTGAAGGTATGCCTAATGCTATCAGGTAAGGACATTTTTATTGCAGCCAAGGCTCTCTTTTCAGCCTCATACATCTTTTTATCAACCTCTTCCATGTTCACATAGGCAGTTCTACGTGGTCTGCCCTCAAAGTCGTGTGTTGGGTTTGTGTACCCATCTTCAATACATATCCACATGCGTGTGTCTTGATATTCAATGAAGGATTGAAAACGATCTTTCCATGTCAAGTAATTTTCCACCTTCATCATCTTAGGCGGTTTGTTGGTAGTGCCAACCTCATGCTCCATTTTCAAAAGCTCATTCAAAGTAGACATGTTTGACATTTTACACGTTGCAGACTGATAAAACCGTACAAAAAGTGTCCGAAAACAGTGGTTACCAAATTACACCGTTAGAATCGTCTCGAAAAGACGAATCCAATGATATATAATGTCAAAACCGAATTCGGGATTTTTTTTTTCTAAAAATGCAAGGAATTCAACGATGCAGACGGTTTCTTCAGATGAGTTACGGTTCACTTTCTATTTTCAAAAACGTGAATTTTTAGTTACGCTTGCCAAAAAATCTTCCACCTTTTAAATTCCTCTAATAATTTCATTGGTAAGTCAATTAAATTCGCTGGTCTGTTACTTGTTCAATTTCGCTGGTCAAAGTTCGCTGAAAGGTTAATTTTGCTGTCAATTTCGCTTGTCAATTTCGCTGTCAAGTTCGCTGGTCAATTTCGCGATTACGATGACTGGTAAAGTCGCCGGAAACCGTAATAATTTCGCTGAGGAAAATTATACGGTTACCAAAGTCGCCTTTGGATTTAATTTCGCCGATAGGTATGCTGGTCGATCAGTTAATTTCGCAGGTCACACAAGTTCGCTGACTTGTTAACTTCGCTGATCCAGTAAATTCGGAAACTTAATCTTTTCGAAATTCTGAAGATTTTCCTGATTCTCCTAACTCTTTCCTGCAGAATCGAAACAGCAAAATATCAGTAATATACGAAAATCAGTAAGAAACATAACAAAGAATGTGAAGAACACGAAGAACAATCTTCGAATCTTCAAGCCTTTCCAGCCAAAATCCTTCAAACAATCAACCAAGAACTGTCTTGGAAACCTGCAAATCAGCAAAAACAAACAAACAGACCGATCAAACACAAACAAAATCAAAGAAAATTATCAGAACTCAAGAAATTTCGAAACCCTAATTTTCAGGTTTCAAAATTTCGAAAATCTCCCTGTTTCTGCCAAGCACAATTCTGAACCGAGCCTTCAAGAGCCTAATGCTCTGATACCAATTGTAGTTCCCCTTGATGTATGGATCTTCACAGAATTGTCAATCCAATCAAGAGTGCGGAATCCTCTTGGTCAGAATATCGCAGAAAACGTGTAGAAACAACAATTCACAATTCAAACCGGATCTTTATTGATTAACTATCAAACTGATTACAATCAATCAAGATCCCTAACACACAATTTCGTCCAAGACAAGTATCTCTCACGAAATTCCTCACACAGACTGTTTTGGCTGATTAACCTAAACCCTAAAGCATAACCTTGTTTATATAACACAAGGTTTGCAACTTGGGCTGGGGTTTCCTACATGGGCAAGCCCATTTCGTCCCCCCTAGACCCAATGTGGGTTTTGTTTAGCCCAAACTCTATTATACCACTAATACAAAGCTAAACCCGCTAACCGTTTATCATTTAACTAATTACAAGATATCCAAAGACCAAATCTAAGCTGTTGTCACAAATATGCACCAACAAAAACCGGTCCTACAAGTGGTATCAGAGCAGGAGCTCGATTGCACGGATCAAACACACAATTTCGCACATGAATTCAGCAGATTCGGAGTCAATTTCATCCAGATTTGTCAAAATTTCTTCAATTTTTCATCTCCTTCACGTTTCTAACTGAAAAACGCCAAATTAAACGAGTTTTTACAGTTAAAAATTGCTAATTTTTTGATATGTTGTGCGAAAACACTTGATATAAAAGCCTACAAATTTTCAGATCTTAATTCTAAGCCGTTTGTGAGAAATCTAGAATTTTGTGGTTCGAATAGGTTCAATATGTTAACTGTTGTTGCTGTTGGTATTCTTGATGTTCACCGATCGGGTGGCAACCCGATCGGGTGACCATCCGATTCAATCCTACTCGTTCCATTGCATCTCATTAATAAAATGTTGACTTGTTGACTGTCACTCAATCGGATTACCACCCGATCGAGCGGTAATCCAATTCATAGCATCCCACTCGATCGAGTCACTTGGTCAACTCTGTTATCTTTGTCAGCAGGTCATAAGTCATTAATTGCATTCGGTGAGCATGTGAAATTCATTAAAGTTGTCATCAAATATCACTTTCATTAATAATCACGTCACGTGATTCTCTAGTATAAATAGATTCATATTAAAGGATTGCATGTGATAAGTAATCTGATTGTGAGCTGAAGGGGTATGGTCCCAGATCTCGCACCAGCATGGCTGCGAGTTACCATTACCCTTGTCAAAAACCCACACCAGCAAGAACTTATCTGTGTCCGTGCGGGCACGCGCGAACACAATGGTCGAATCCAATCGGTCAAGAGATGAGAATACTTACCTTGTGTATGAAAATGGGTGTACACATAGTGATGCGGCCTGGCACCGCATCCTATGAACATTTTCATCACGACAAGGGATCTGAACAACAGTAACAGTCACCAAGCGGCGATGCGGCACGGCGCCGCATCCCGTATACGTCTTGGCCAGAACAAGAACGCGGGAACAACATCAGTTACCGCGAGCAGCGATGCAGCCCGGCACCGCATCCTGCCTACAAGGCAAGTGGGACTGACACCACGGGGCAAGTGGCACTGAAGACAGTCGCCTGTCAGCCCACATGTAAGCAACAGACTGACACCACAGCAGGACGTGGCATCACCACCGTAACTGACTGGCCTGACACACCTGCAGGAGGCTGTTCGATGTCAGTCTAGCCACTCAACTACCCTCCTTCACTCCTCAGCTATAAATACCCTTCCCAAACCAGGTTTGAGGTATCTCTTCGCAACTCTCTCACTACTACTACTATCACACACTTTGCTTCACAAGCAAATTACTGATTCTCACGCCGGAGAGTGGTAACAAGGAGCACCCCCACCCCTTTCTCCTTGTTACGAGTCACGGTGTGTTTTCCTTGTGCAGGTGACAGCCCAGCTGACGGTCCAGCCACCGATCCTCTGAAAGAAGGGATTAACCCTACTTGACGAGACCAGTGAATTAACCTCCCCTAGTTAACCACTGTTTCATCATGAGCATTTATCAATTGTCTGCCATATTCACGTGATACAAACCATGTACTTGATTGAATCATTGTTATCTGCCAAATAATTATTTTTCTGAAATTGCATGTCATCAGTTAGTTCGGTCAAATAGGATCAAGATTTGAATTGCTGTTGTCGGAAAACAACGAACCGCGGCGGAAAGTTTACATTGTGATAGAATTATTGTTTCAACAACCAAGGTAATTAAAGTTTTGTATTATTGAAGTTAAAGTTTACATTGTCTTGGAGTTCAAACTAAACATAACATAAATAATTGTCTTTTAGGTCACTAAGGCCCAAGTCTGCCTAAGTGAGGCACAAACATCATCATGCACTAGCACCTGAAACACATGCGAAAATAGGTACGTCAGCATAAAAATGCCTGTGAGATACATAGGTTTTGTTTATGCAAGATTCATGACTTGTAGTTTAAAGAAGGGTTTAAAAAAAAGTAGTCATGAACCTTGTAAAATGTTTTCTTTTATGAAATCATGTGAAAATCGATATGGAAAATCAAATGATAATAAAAGAAATATGCATGGTTAAATGAATAACCAAGTAAAAGTGAATTTGTATAAATTATGTACTATGTATAAAAATGTCGTGTCCTTGTGAAAAAGGTTCATGTCTTTGTCAAGTGGCTTAGATAACGCAACGATGTATAATACAATAAAAGCACTTATATATAGGAAGTACCAGCGGCGTATCCACCATTCTTTTATCATATAACACATAGCCCCGTTACATAAGTCACTTATCAATAATCAACCAAAATGTCTTGTTCAATGTCAAAAATGTTTATGTGTAAACCATGTTCCATGTCATGTGTGAAATGCATCATGTATAACCAAATGTAATGCATAGCAAGTAGAAAGTATCTACTCAAACTATGTGATAGTGTCAATGTGATAAAAATGTCATGTACGGTGAATAAAAGCATTTACTCAACCCCGTAGTAAAATGTACAAAACAAGTTGTTGAATAAACCTAAGTTTAAATCAAATGTTATGTTTTGCAGAAAACAATGCTTTATGATAACAAACATTTATGCAGTAATGTTAATCGCATACATTCAAGCCTTGCGACTGTGGCGACAAACCTTTAAACAAAGTAAAGGTTCATCTAAGTTATGTATATCGGATTCTATCATTCCCAACTTCCAAACAAACCTAGGAAGTCGGAAACGGGAGTTGTCAAGTCCTATGGTACCATTACATACTACCGAGCGGCGTAGCTAATGTTAATGAATGTATTATTGTCCCGATTAAACACACCAAATGTCATAACCAATGTAGTATGTGAAAACCATGTACTAGGTATGCTAAGTAAACACACCTAGTAGAAATGATCGTGTAAAACAATGTGCTAGCATGCTCAATAAACATACATAGCAGAAATGTCATGTAAAACAATGTGTCCATATGCTAAGTAAACATATGCAAAAAATGTGTAATAAATCAATGTGCTAGCATGCTTAACATACATAGAAAAACATAATTGAAAGCATGTACTATATGTGTACTAGGTGAATCTAGCATGTTTATGTCATAAAAGCAATGAAAGCATGAAAGTAACAAGTATGTACATGTGTATCACCCCAAAATATTTGAAAGCGGTAAAAGAGGGGAAATATGTACTCACTTGGGATTGCTTATTAGTCTTGAGAATAAGACCAATTTATGCTCCAAGGATCACGGAATCAACAAGGCACCTAATATAGGTAACTATGTTAATAATCGGATCCTAAACCGGGAGATAAGATAGAATGATGTTCCATAAATCAAATGAGTATTTGAACTCATATGGTATGATTTAATAGAGCTAACATTTTGATTTGGAAGTCTACCTAAGTGCTCTTGACCCGTTTCGACCCGTTATGGTAGTATAAGCTACTATAAGCTACTTAACAAATAACTAACCAATCCTATGTGATCATAAGGTATAACCTCAGGGGTTATTCCCTATGCAACTATGATCACTAATCATGCTTGGTCGGATCCTAAAGATCGACCAAATGTGTCGGGTTCGAAAGTTTAAGCGGTTGTCTACACCGCTTAACTTACGACCCTAAACGCATTTTGACCGAAACTAGACTCGTCACTACACCTAGTTAACATGGTAATAAGTAGGTATAATCACTAAGGATTATAACCATCGTGATTACAATCACGTTACAAAGTTCAAACGAACTTTTATGTTGACCATTTACTGGTCAAAGCTGAAAGTCAACCACTGTTTGACTTTCTCGCTAGGAAAGCGATAAAAGAACCAAGGAAGCTTACAAAGGGTCCTTGCTAGGGAGAACTTGATCTTAAAATCTCAGGTATGAAGTATTGTAACTTCAACTCAGAGAAATCAGATCAAGGGTGAGGAAATTCAAATGAAAGGCATGGCTATTTATAGTACTTGATGAAGAACAAGATCAAGACATGTGTTTGTTTGGCCACAAAGCAAAGAATCATAGCCCTACATATGTTTGATGCAGGTTCAAAGCCTTGGAGAGGTGTTAACTTGGTTAACACACCAAGAAATTTGCATAAACAGCCCCTGAACATCAAACAGATTGCTAAAAATGGATTTCTGGAACTAGGCACTTTTAGGCGCCCCGCGAAAGAAACAGACTGGGCTTACGCGGCCCGCCTGGTCCCTGTAGATCAGCCAAAGTTTCAGCATATTACAGTTCAGGTCCCTGCACTTGCATAAGCCCATTTCAAGCACTTTTAACCCCCGTTAAGCCATTTTCAAGGCTCTACAAGGTATTCAAAGTATAGAGGACCCAAAATATGCTTGGAAAACTCTCGGATGTCGGCTCGTTTGGTCGTACGGTCACGTTATTCGTCAAATTACGACGAAACTCGAACGGACGCGAAAATGATCCAAATTAAGCGACGAATGGTATTTTTGCATGCCGATCACTAAAATAAAAATATTTTAGAGTGTACAAAAATTTTGGATGTCCAGATGTGGTCAGAACGTAAGATATGCGCGTAAATGCAAACTTACGTCGTTTTTGACAGTTTTAGTCCCTGAAAGATCAAATAAGCATGTTTTCGCACACCGAACCTATCAAAGCTTATTTCTAAGCTATGTTTAGGTTATTTATGGTATGTTTAGCTTATGATCAAGTTCCGGACTGGACGTCGCCATACGAAACGACAGACTTTTACAGTTTGACGCAAATACTCCCTTTAAGCGAATAAACTTGTTTTTGCCATACCAAACCATTTAAAACTTATTTCTAAGTTATGTAAAGGTTATTTAAGGTATGTTAAGCTTATGCTGCTGTCCCAAAGTGTTTGTCGTGTTAAACTGATTACGTTTACGCATCAGTTTACGTGTAACATTCCAGAAAGCGATATAGAGTTCAAAATCGATCAAAAATCAGAACATGCATAATTTCAAACATAAATAACAAACATTGGGATCAAAACACACTGTTTTATTGATATTGAATTGTTCAGAGTTTGCATAATGATTACACAAGCACAAATGTCACAGTCTCCCCTACTTTAGGAAATTTCGTCCCGAAATTTATTTAGAGGAAACTTGTGAGAATAGATGTGGATATTTCGCTTTCATATGATCTTCAAGTTCCCAAGTAAACTCTGGGCCACGTTTAGATTCCCAGCGAACTTTAACAATTGGGATGCGCTTGTGTTTGAGCTTTTTGACTTCACGGTCCATGATTTCCACAGGTTTCGCAACGAAGTGCATCGTGTTATCAACACGAATTTCATCAAGTGGTATGTGGAGGTTCTCATCAGCTAAACACTTTTTGAGATTGGACACGGGGAAAGTTGGATGAACATTTCCAAGTTCAGGAGGTAGCTCAAGTCTGTAGGCTACTTTTCTGATTCTTTCAACGATCTTGAATGGTCCAACATAGCGTGGTGCAAGTTTTCCTTTCTTTCCAAATCTAATCACACCTTTCCAAGGGGATACCTTGAGTAGGACGTGATCACCGACTTGAAATTCTAAGGACTTGCGTTGTCGATCCGCGTAACTCTTTTGACGACTTCTAGCTGTCTGAAGGTTATCACGAATCTTCTTGACCTTATCTGTAGTCTCTAGAATAAGTTTAGGTCCAGTAAGCTGAGCTTCACCTATCTCATTCCAGCAGACCAGTGAACGACATTTTCGACTGTATAAAGCTTCGAAAGGAGCCATGTTGATGCTAGAGTGATAACTATTATTGTAGGAGAATTTGATCAATGGTAGATGCGAATCCCAACTACCACCAAAATAAATCACACAAGCTCTAAGCATATCCTCCAATGTCTGGATTGTTCTTTCAGATTGACCATCCGTTTGCGGATGATATGCTGTGCTCAAATTAAGTTGGGTTCCCATGGCAGATTGCATGGTTCTCCAAAAAACGAGACGAGAATCGAGCATCTCTGTCAGATATAATGTTCAAAGGAACACCATGTCGAGATACAATCTCATCAACATAGATTTTGGCAAGCTTGTCAGCAGATAGATCCTCACGGATAGGCAAGAAATGTGCTGACTTTGTAAGACGATCAACGATTACCCAAATGGCATCATGACCTCTTTTAGTGTGCGGTAGCTTGGTAATGAGATCCATAGCAATGTTTTCCCATTTCTAAACCGGAATCTCTAGTTGCTCCAATAGTCCAGAGGGATGTTGATGTTCTGCCTTAACTTTAAGACATGTAAGGCATTTGGAAACATATAAGGCAATGTCTTTCTTCATACCCGGCCACCAATACTGGGTTCGAAGATCCTTATACATTTTATCTGCACCAGGATGAATAGAATAACGAGACTTATGAGCTTCATCCATTAGCAAGGTGCGAAGATTGTCTAGACTTGGGACCCACAAACGGCCCATGAAATAGAATATCCCAAAGTCTCTTAGTTCAAGCTCAGGTTTAATGTGACAAGGTAATTCTTTACCCATCAAACCTTGTGTAACACAAGTATGTTGAGCCTGAGAAATGCGGGTTTGAATGTTGGATCAAACCTGAACATAGTGAAGCTTGAAACGTTCCTTACGACTCAATGCGTCAGCCACGACATTCGCCTAACTAGGATGGTAGTGAATTTCGAAATCGTAGTCGTTTAGAAGTTCAACCCAACGTCGTTGCCTCATGTTAAGTTCTTTCTAATTGAAAATATGCTGGAGACTTTTGTGGTTAGTAAACACTACACACTTTGTACCATAAAGGTAGTGTCTCCAGATTTTGAGAGCAAAAACTACAGCGCCTAACTCAAGATCATGAGTCGTGTAGTTTTTCTCATGTACCTTTAACTGTCTTGATGTATAAGCTATGATTTTGTTTCTTTGCATAAGAACGCAACCAAGGCCTAAGTTGGATGCATCACAGTACACGACAAAATCGTCGTTACCCTCGGGCAAAGATAGAATAGGTGCATCATAGAGTTTCTGTTTCAGGGTCTGGAAAGCTTCTTCTTGTTTAGATCCCCACTCAAAAGGTTTATTCTTCTGAGTTAAAGCAGTGAGAGGAACCGCAATCTTGGAGAAGTTTTCAATAAAGCGGCGGTAATAACCCGCGAGACCAAGAAATGAACGAACCTCGGTAGGAGTAGTAGGTGTATCCCAATCCTTAGTCGCACTGATTTTGGCGGGATCTACATGTATACCTTGTTCGTTGACAATGTGTCCCAAAAATTGAACTTCCTTAAGCCAGAATTCGCACTTGGAGAATTTGGCAAAAAACTGTTCTTTCTTTAGGAGCTCCATTGTAAGACGAAGATGTTGTTCATGATCAGCTCGAGTCTTAGAATAGATCGGAATGTCATCAATGAAAACGATGATGAACTTGTCCAAATAAGGCTTACAAACCCTATTCATCAAGTCCATGAAAATAGCAGGAGCATTTGTTAAACCGAAGGGCATACCAGTGAATTTATAATGACCATATCTTGTGCGAAAAGTTGTCTTGGGAATATCTTCTTCAATCACTCGAAGTTGATGATACCCAGAACGTAGATGATACCCAAAACGTAGATCAATCTTTGAAAAGCAAGTAGCACCCTGTAGCTGATCAAAGAGATCATCAATGCGAGGTAGGGGATATCGATTCTTGATGGTAAGTTTGTTAAGCTCACGGTAATCGATACACATCCTAAAAGATCCATCTTTCTTTTTCACAAACAGGACAGGAGCGCCCCAAGGTGAAAAACTCGGACGAATGAATCCTTTGTCAGAAAGCTCCTGAAGCTGTTTAGATAACTCTTGCATTTCAGACGGTGCAAGACGGTAAGGTGACTTAGCAATAGGATTTGCGCCAGGAACAAGATCAATGCGAAACTCAACTTGGCGCACAGGGGGTAAACCAGGTAATTCTTCAGGAAATACCTCAGGATAATCCCGAACAATAGGGATATCTTGGATAGTCTTACCCTTGCCTTTCTCCTCTACGACATGTGCTAATAAAGCGACATATTTCTTTCGTAGGTATCTTTGGGCTTGGGTACAAGACATGAGTTTAACGGGTTTCTCCCTTCGAACTTCTAAGATTTCACCAGTCGAAAGCGGTATACAGATAATCTTCTCAAAACAAACCACCTCAGCATTGTATTTGGCTAACCAATCCATTCCTACTATTACATCGAAGCTCCCGAGTTGCATCGCTGTGAGGTCAATAGGAAAAAGATGGCTATTAAGGTTAAACTGGCAATTTCGAAGAACAGAGTCGAGTACAACAGGTTCACCACTAGCTACTTCTACTGTCAAGGGATTTCCTAGTTTTGTTCTAGTCATCGAAAGCATAGGATCAAAAGCTAAGGACACAAAACTCTTATCGGCACCCGAATCAAACAGAATAGAAGCAGGATGGTTTTTAACAAAGAACGTATCGTTCACCACTTCGTTATCTGCACGTGCCTCATTTGTATTCAGATTGAAAGCTCTACCACAAGCCGGTGCCTGATTTGCATTTGCCAACCTCGGGCAGTTCTTCCTGTAGTGGGTCAGATCCCCACAATTGAAACATGAACCAGGAGGATAATGAGTTCGTGCAGGATTTTGGGCAAGGTTTTGTGCTAAGTTTTGAGCTGCCTGATTTTGGTTAGGAGCAAAGCGGCAGGTGTTAGCAAGATGACTAGATTTACCACAATTTGTGCAGATGCGACATTGCACTTGTGGTTGGTGGTGGCTATTACATCTGTTGCATAGAGGTGCATTGCCAGCAAACTGCCTCTTGGCGGCAGGTTGGGCAGGCTGATTAGGAGCAGCCTGTTGTGCCACCACAGCAAAATTCTTGGAAGCCTTACGCTTCCTCGATTTCTTTGAAGACTCAGCAGCCTTCTTACCCTTCTGCTCCTTGGTGTTATCAGACTGTTTCTGCTTCTTGTCCCCCTTTCTGTGGAGTTTACCCTTTTTAACTTGCGATTCAGTAAGGGTTGCAGCTAGCTCAATGGCCTGACAGATGGTAGTAGGGTTGCTGCCAGTGACAATATCCTGAACAAGATCTGGCAAACCATCTATGTACTTCTCAATAGCCTTATCCAAAGCCATGACCATTGTCGGACAGAGCAAGCTTAACTCCTCATATCTGTCAGTGTAAGCCTGGTGTTCACCACTGTCTTGTTTCAGGTCATGGAACTCATTCTCAAGTGCCCTCTGCTCGTGAAGAGGGCAAAACTATCTCATCATAAGAGCTCTGAGTTCCTCCCATGTCTGACCCAAAGCAAACTCAGCACCTCGGTCTCTCATTACACCATTCCACCAGGTGAGAGCCCTCTTTTGAAATACACTCTAAGCAAACTCAACCTTATGGTTGTTCGAACACTGAACATGGCGAAAAGTGCTCTCAAGATGTCACACCCCGACCACGTGTAACATACAAAACGTGGCGGAAACGTCGGGGAGTGTTGTAACAGAATTAATGTTTCATAACCATGGATACAAAAAGTGTTTCGTTTTATTAAACATTGAATATTTACATCGTCTGGAAATCTAAATACACAATTTAAACATAGTCTATCATTGTTATTGAGTCACTAAAGCCTCGTCCAGTCCTATGTGAGCATGCATCCTATCAATCGATATCTTTCAACAATACCTGAAACATATGTGAAAACGAGGTCAGCAAAGAAATGCTGGCGAATACATAGGTTTTGTAGGAGTGTTGAAATCATGGCTAGTTTAGATGTTGCAATACTTTATAAAAACCTTGTTTTGAAAAGAGTATAACATTGCAACTTAATTAACCAACTCAAATCAAGCGGGTTATAGTTTATAAAACCTCATAGCCATGACTCGTAACCCAAAAACATTTGTTTTAGTAAAGCAAATTGTGAAAAGTATGTTATTTGTATAAAATGTTATATGTCCAAATTGAAATGATTCAAATAATGCTACGATATGTAATACCATACAAACACTTATATATAGGAAGTACCAGCGGCGTATCCACCATGCTTGTATCATATTACACACGCCTCGTTACTTAATCACTTACTCAAACCAAACCAACAATGTAAGATGTCTATGTTTAACCAACTTCCAAATGTATTGAAATAATATGTAAAAATGTTTATGTCAAGATGTAAATCATGTAATGTATAACCAATGTCAAAAGTGTTTATGTGTCAAATGTAAACCATGTAATATGTAACCAAAATGATATGTATGGCTAGTGAAATGCATCAACTAAACCATGGATGATATGCACAAAACAAAGCGTTGAAGTAAAACTTGGTTTAAATCAAAGCTATGTTTTGTGTAAATGCATGATCAATGTAAATCATGTAATATGTAACCAAAACCCAATCGTATATCGCTTTGAAGCCAATCGTTTACCCAAATCGTTAAATTCGTTTTAGGTCGTGAAACTACTTATATGGTCGTCGCGCTAATAACATTCAAACCTTCGTGACTCGCTTACCTCGTCGCTTCTCGTTTTCGCATTAACAAACCCTTACCAAAGGGTAAATTAATAATTACAGATTCAGTCGCTACCCACCACCCCCACACATAACCACGGGTGCAGTAAGATAACGGGATTTGTCAGATCCTATGGTACCATAACCTAATACTGGTCGGCTTGATCATTGCTAATGAATGTCATTTGTTATGTAACCCAACCAACAAGTTCGTTCACATTATCGAAATCGTTATTAGTTTTGTATAAATCGTCTTAATCGTTTTTGAAACCATCGTTATAACATCGAAAATCGTTTTGATACCATCGTTAAAACCTTGAAAACATTTAACACATATGAGTCACCCCAAAACAATTGAAAGCAGTAAAATAGGGGAATAATGTACTCACCTGAGAATGCTTAGAGGTCTTGAACAACAACCAAACAAAGCTAGAGGGAGCACAGAATCAGTCGGCAATCTAAAACTATATAAATAAACCGGACTTAAATCGGGAGATCGGATAGGATGAGGCTTGGTAAACTAAATGAGTATTGGAACTCATATGATATGGTTTAACAAGGCCTACATACTACATGAAACCTAACCTAAGTGCTTTCGACCCATCGCGGCCCATTAAGGTAGCTTATGCTACTTTAACGCGTCGTGCGCGTGAAACGCGTTCGGACCGCCTAACTAGTCCTATGACAAGTAGAATATGCCTAAACATGTTACATAATCAGTTATGTGACAAAGGTTTAGGTTACATATGCTTAATTACCAATTATACATGAAAAGGGTATTCTGGTAATTTACCTAAGGCATATAAACTACCTATCATACAACTACTTAAACGTCGTGACCATAAGGTATAACCTCGGAAGGTTATTCCCTACCTACTATGGTCACCTAATGTATTTGGTCGGATCCTAATGATCGACCAAACTGGGTCGGGTTCGAGGTATAAGCGATTTATTAGATCGCTTACCCTACGACCCTAGACAACGTGGTAATCAGTAGGCATAGTCCCAAGGGACTATAACCAACGTGATTACACTCACGTTGCGAAGTTCAAACGAACTTCGCATTGACCATAAACTGGTCAATGCAGAAAGTCAAACAAAGTTTGACTTTCAGACTCGAAAGACTCGAAAAGCAATAAAAGAACGAAAGAATACTTACGAAGGGTCCCCGAATGCTAATCTCGATTCAAAAATCTCAGGTATGAAACAAAGGTTTCAACTTAGAGTTTCTCAAATCAAAATTCTTGTGATTTTAAGGCATGGGGGTGGGGTATTTATAGTAAAAGGTCCACCGTTAAGATCGTTTCATGGAAAACGTGCCATGATCTTGCCCGTACATTTGTCGTAAAGTTGTGGTGGCTAAATATCATCCTTATCATCTGACTAAGCATGTGAGAATGTGTGGGTGTGAATCAACCAGCTGCAATATGTTGTTAGATGCATTTAATATGGTCAGAAGGTGCCACGCGGGCCGCGTGAGGATGTTCAGAAACTGAGGCGGGCCGCCTGGCCTGCACAGATCAGAATTAAGTTTGCAGAATGACAGTTTCAGTTCCTGCACGTGTTTAAGGCCATTTCCGACACTTCTAAGGCCCGTAAAGCCAACTTTAAGGCCCTAAAATGATGCCTAAACATTGTGGACATGAAATATGCTCAAAAATATGCCGGATGTTGGTTCGTTTGGTCGTACGAACGCGATGTTCGCTTAATTACGACGGAATGCGCATAAGCGCGAAAAACGATCCAAATGACGCAACGAATGGATTTTTGGAAAGCCAAACACTAAAGCATAATATAGTCATGCTTACATAAATTTTTGGATGTCCGGATGTATTCAGAACGTAAGTTATGCGCGAAAGTGCAAACTTGTGCACTTTTTGACACTTTTAGTCCCTGAATGACCCAAAAGTTTATTTTAGCATACCGAACCCCTCAAAGCCTATTTCTATGCTATGTAAAGGATATTTATGGTATGTTTAACTTATGGTCATGTTCCGGAATGTCTGTTACAGTTCAAATTGGCATACTTTCGCAGTTTGTCATATTTAGTCCCTGTAGACGAATTAACTTGATTTTGGCATACCAAACCTTCCAAATCTTATTTCTAAGTTATGTAAAGGTTATTTAAGGTATGTTTAGCCTATTTCACTATTCCGAAGTGTTCGTTGCATTAAACTGGTTATATTTACGCATTGGTGCGCGTATAACCTTCCAGAAAGCGATTTAGAGTTTGAAATCGAACAAGAGTTGATATGTGTAAATGATACACATATTTTTACAAATCACAAGTATGAAATACAATATTTCATTGGTTTGGCATTTGTTTGATGGCCGTGGAGGCACAGGTGTTACAGTCTCCCCTACTTTAGGAAATTTCGTCCCGAAATTTATTTAGAGGAAACTTGTGAGAGCTTGAAAACATGAAGTTGAAAAGATCGAACAACATTGGTTAGGGTTCTGAACTTCTAGTAATCTTTAATAACATCATGATTGCAATGTAAGAGGGATACTTATATACAAGTATATGAAGCGTCATTGGTGCGTCCACCGTACCTCCATTACATCGTTCTCATTTCGTTATTTTTGTCACTATCGGCTCTTAAACATAATAAATCTTACTGTGGTTACCGTGCACTGAATCTCACAATTATGTACGCGTCCATAATTAGACAATTCCTTGCACAGTTCACACAGTCTATTTTATAATATGTAGGGTAAAACCAAATGAACAATCCTGTGATGAGTGTGACTAGACCGCCATAGAGTCCTTTTGACTAAATCAATAATTGATCTAAATAGACTATCAAGGAGTCTGTCCAGCTACATCACTAGATGTCGTCCTTTAACCAAATTGTGAATCAATCTTTTTTTTTTCTAGACCACCAAAGGGTCTCGTATGAATCATGGAGTGGTACTATATAATCCAAGGGTCTTAACTATTACATAGAAGCCCATTAAGGATTTAAGGTAGTACCTTTTGAATATCCTACTATGAATCCCTTATATATAGATATAAAAGATTCTATGAGGATTTTGAAAATCGGATCACACAAAAACATAGAGGAGAACACATAAACACATATCACATAATCGCATAATCGTTTAATTTGACCTTTAAATTTGTTATCTTTGGACACGGGTATTTAAAGCATACAAGGAATCAAATCCTTAATTACAGCAATTTGGATGGATCCACATGAATACCCTGCTTGTTGACTACATGACCCAAAAACTGAACTCCTTTAAGCCAAAATTTCCTCTTGGAGGATTTAGCGAAAAGTTTGTTCCTTCTTTAAGGGTTCTAGTGTCAATGAAGGTGTTGATCGTTATCGGCTCGGGACATGAATAGATCAAGATGTCATCAATAACAACAATGACGAACTGATCCAAATAAGGCTTGCAGACTCTATTTATTAAGTCCATGTAGATGGCTGGAGCATTTGTCAACCCAAAAGGCATGACTGTAAACTCGTAATGGCCATACTTCGTGCCGAAAGCCGTTTTGGGAATATCTTCTTCGAGAATACAAAGTTGATGATACCCAAAACGCAAATTGATCTAGAAAAAGCATGAAACGCTATGCAGTTGATCAGAGAAATCGTTGATTTAAGGTAGGGGATATCGATTCTTGATGGTAAGCTTACTAGGCTTACGTTAATCGATATACATTTGAAAAGATTCATTTTTCTTTTCACAAAGAGGACAGGAGTTTCTCCAAGGTGAAAAGTTTGGACGTATGAATCCTTTATCAGACAACTCTTGAAGCTGTTTTGATAATTCTTGCATCTCGAACGGTGCAAGATGATAAGATACTTTAGATTTAAAAGAAACAAGTGTTTGAGGTTCTTAGGGAGGCCACAAGTGATCATAACAATGACAGAACCACACGAGTAGTTTGTCTTTGTGTTGACATCATAAGGTTGGATAAAACATTCATGCAATTGCATTAGTTGAAAAAAAATAAAAACCACAAATTTTTATTTATATAACAACCGCATTGTCTTTAAATGTTACAAGATAACAACCAGAGGAATTTCAAAATTCTACTTGTTCTTCATCATTGATTGCCTCATTGATGTTATACACTCGTCCACGTGCTGGATTCACATTGACGTTGACGTTCGCATTCGGGTTTGCGTTAGCATTTGCATTCACCAGTCTTGGGCAGTTGTGGCGGAAATGACCAATCTCTCCGCAATTGAAACATGAACCCAGTGGGAATCTCGCAGCATTCCCTTGAACCTAAGCATGAACCTGAGCAGCCTGATTTTGTCCCAGACGACAAACATTGGCCAAATGCCCAAGTCTACCACACGTTGTGCATTTCTTGCAATCTTGTTGTGTAACGTGATGACCGTTGCAACGGGCACAATGTTGTGCGGTACCAGCATATGCCTTCTTTGCAGATGGCTGTGCCGGTGGGTTTTGCAAGTTCTGAGCAGTCTGTGCTGTAACAGCAAAATTTTTACAAATCGAACAAGAGTTGATATGTGTAAATGATACACATATTTTTACAAATCCCAAGTATGAAATACAATATTTCATTGGTTTGGCATTTGTTTGATGGCCGTGGAGGCACAGGTGTTACACAAGACTCTCAAACCACTGGAGAAGCCCAGTTGCTCCTTCAGAACCACTAAACTTGAGTGGTTTAGCCGAGTTAAAACTTTTGAAATTGCACTGAGCAGGTGCATTATTGTTATTGTTGGCTTGGTTTAATTGAGTTATGAGATTAGGTAGCATAGCAGCCATCTGCTGTGCTATAATAGCCGCCAGTTCGACATCAGGTTGTTGAACGTTACGTCGAGGAGGCATTCTAAAAGAGGAAACATGAGAGAAAACGAGTGAGATGACGTGATGAAAGAAATGAGATGGCAATAAAATCGACAAAATGTAAGGATAGTGGTTATTTGTTTGTTACCACAAAGCAAACAAACGACACACAATGACAAATCAAAGTAAATAGGTCATAATAATGTATCGCTGAAGACATGCTCTCCTATAAGTGAACAATCACCCCAAGAGTTCCCAGGTAAGAGTGACTGGTCCGATACTATGGATTTGTACGAACACTCTAGCCTTAGACAGAAAACTCAGGATACAGGCATTCACTTTTCCAGTTTGCACGTGTTCACATTATTTAGACCCAAACTTTGACGAGATTTTGAAAACTCAGAAGGCGCAAAGCCAAAGATGAATCAAACTGGAAGGGTTCAAAACCTTATAATCAATTATCCAAGGATAGATGATTGATTTCAAAATCATTTTGGAAATTGTGTTCATGTTTTGGTAATCACCTAAGGATAGGTGACGTGTATTGTTTTAAGATCTAAACACAAGAAAACTTGTGTTAGGGTCCTAGAAAGTTATAGTCTAGGTCAAAGCATTAGTAATAACCTAATTCCCTATAACCATTGGCTCTGATACCAACTCTTCTGTCACACCCCGACCACGTAAAACAACAAACCGCGGCGGAAACGTCGGGGAGTGATGCGACAGAATTATTGTTTCAACAACCATGGTAATTAAAGTTTTGTATTATTGAAGTTAAAGTTTACATTATCTTGGAGTTCAAACTAAACATAACATAAATAATTGTCTCTTAGGTCACTAAGGCCCAAGTCCGCTTAAGTGAGGCACAAACATCATCATGCACTAGCACCTGAAACACATGCGAAAATAGGTACGTCAGCATAAAAATGCCTGTGAGATACATAGGTTTTGTTTATGCAAGATTCATGACTTGTAGTTTAAAGAAGGGTTTAACAAAAAGTAGTCATGAACCTTGTAAAATGTTTTCTTTTATGAAATCATGTGAAAATCGATATGGAAAATCAAATGATAATAAAAGAAATATGCATGGTTAAATGAATAACCAAGTAAAAGTGAATTTGCATAAATTATGTACTTTGTATAAAAATGTCGTGTCCTTGTGAAAAAGGTTCATGTCTTTGTCAAGTGGCTTAGATAACGCAACGATGTATAATACAATAAAAGCACTTATATATAGGAAGTACCAGCGGCGTATCCACCATGCTTTTATCATATAACACATAGCCCCGTTACATAAGTCACTTATCAATAATCAACTAAAATGTCTTGATCAATGTCAAAAATGTTTATGTGTAAACCATGTTCCATGTGATGTGTGAAATGCATCATGTATAACCAAATGTAATGCATAGCAAGTAGAAAGTATCTACTCAAACTATGTGATAGTGTTAATGTGATAAAAATGTCATGTACGGTGAATAAAAGCATTTACTCAACCCCGTAGTAAAATGTACAAAACAAGTTGTTGAATAAACCTAAGTTTAAATCAAATGTTATGTTTTGCAGAAAACAATGCTTTATGATAACAAACATTTATGCAGTAATGTTAATCGCATACATTCAAGCCTTGCGACTGTGGCGACAAACCTTTAAACAAAGTAAAGGTTCATCTAAGTTATGTATATCGGATTCTATCATTCCCAACTTCCAAACAAACCTAGGAAGTCGGAAACGGGAGTTGTCAAGTCCTATGGTACCATTACATACTACCGAGCGGCGTAGCTAATGTTAATGAATGTATTATTGTCCCGATTAAACACACCAAATGTCATTACCAATGTAGTATGTGAAAACCATGTACTAGGTATGCTAAGTAAACACACCTAGTAGAAATGATCGTGTAAAACAATGTGCTAGCATGCTCAATAAACATACATAGCAGAAATGTCATGTAAAACAATGTGTCCATATGCTAAGTAAACATATGCAAAAAATGTGCAATAAATCAATGTGCTAGCATGCTTAACATACATAGAAAAACATAATTGAAAGCATGTACTATATGTGTACTAGGTGAATCTAGCATGTTTATGTCATAAAAGCAATGAAAGCATGAAAGTAACAAGTATGTACATGTGTATCACCCCAAAATATTTGAAAGCGGTAAAAGAGGGGAACTATGTACTCACTTGGGATTGCTTATTAGTCTTGAGAATAAGACCAATTTATGCTCCAAGGATCACGGAATCAACAAGGCACCTAATATAGGTAACTATGTTAATAATTGGATCCTAAACCGGGAGATAGGATAGAATGATGTTCTATAAATCAAATGAGTATTTGAACTCATATGGTATGATTTAATAAAGCTAACATTCTGATTTGGAAGTCTACCTAAGTGCTCTTGACCCGTTTCGACCCGTTATGGTAGTATAAGCTACTATAACGCGTCGGTTGCGCAAAACTATGGTCGGATGGTTAACTATGTGCTATGTCAAGTCTTACATGCCCAATTATACCTAAACATGTTACTAAATCAGTTTAGATGTCAAAAATATGTTCACATATGCATAATATGGTTTTATGCTACAAAAGGGCATTTTGGTCATTTCCTATGGGCATATAAGCTACTTAACAAATAACTAACCAATCCTATGTGATCATAAGGTATAACCTCAGGGGTTATTCCCAATGCAACCATGATCACTACTCATGCTTGGTCGAATCCTAAAGATCGACCAAACATGTCAGGTTCAAAAGTTTAAGCGGTTGTCTAGACCGCTTAACTTATGACCCTAAACAAGCACTAAACTAATAGTGACGAGTTAAACATGTCAAAACATGTTTAACTAACTTATAAAACTGATTTGGTATCAAAACAAAGTGTTTTGATACCTAAAAGTAGTTTCGTTGCAAAATGTGTGCTAAAACGCATTTTGACCGAAACTAGACTCGTCACTACACCTAGTTAACGTGGTAATCAGTAGGTATAATCACTTATGATTATAACCATCGTGATTACAATCACGTTACAAAGTTCAAACGAACTTTGCATTGACCATTTACTGGTCAAAGCTGAAAGTCAAACACTGTTTGACTTTCTCGCTAGGAAAGCGATAAAAGAACGAAGGAAGCTTACAAAGGGTCCTTGCGAGGGAGAACTTGATCTTAAAATCTCAGGTATGAAGTATTGTAACTTCAACTTAGAGAAATCAGATGAAGGGTGAGGAAATTCAAATGAAAGGCATGGCTATTTATAGTAGTTGATGAAGAACAAGATCAAGACATGTGTTTGTTTGGCCACAAAGCAAAGAATCATAGCCCTACATGTGTTTGATGCAGGTTCAAAGCCTTGGAGAGGTGTTAACTTAGTTAACACACCAAGAAAATTTGCATAAACAGCCTTGAACATCAAACAGATTGCTAAAAATGGATTTCTGGAACTGGGCACTTTTAGGCGCCCCACGTAAGAAACAGACTGGGCTTACGCGGCCCGCTTGGTCCCTGCAGATCAGCCAAAGTTTCAGCATATTACAGTTCAGGTCCCTGCAATTGCATAATCCCATTTCAAGCACTTTTAACCCCCGTTAAGCCATTTTTAAGGCTCTACAAGGTAGTCAAAGTATATAGGACTCAAAATACGCTCAGAAAACTCTCGTATGTCGGCTCGTTTGGTCGTACGGTCACGTTATTCGTCAAATTACGACGAAACTCAAACGGACGCGAAAACGATCCAAATTAAGCGACGAATGGTATTTTTGCATGCTGATCACTAAAATAAAAATATTTTAGTATGTACAAAAATTTTGGATGTCCAGATGTGGTCAGAACATAAGATATGCGCGTAAATGCAAACTTACGTCGTTTTTTACACTTTTAGTCCCTGAAAGATCAAATAAGCATGTTTTCGCACACCGAACCTATCAAATCTTATTTCTAAGCTATGTTTAGGTTATTTATGGTATGTTTAGCTTATGATCAAGTTCCGGACTATACGTCGCCATACGAAACGGCAGACTTTTGCAGTTTGACTCAAATAGTCCCTGTAAGCGAATAAACTTGTTTTTGCCATACCAAACCCTTTAAAACTTATTTCTAAGTTATGTAAACATTTCAGAAAGCGATATAGAGTGTTTGTCGTGTTAAACTGATTACTTTTACGCATCAGTTTACCTATAACATTCCAGAAAGCGATATAGAGTTCAAAATTGATCAAAAATCAAAACGTGCATAATGTCAAACATAAATAACAAACATTGGGATCAAAGCACACTGTTTTATTGATATTGAATTGTTCAGAGTTTGCATAATGATTACACAAGCACATATGTCACAACCAAGAAGTTTCTATATCCCCGAAGGACTCTTTGGTGTCGACCAATTCTAACAAAACGGATCTTAGCGAGATCCACGTGTATCCCCACTTCGTTGACTACGTGACCAAGAAAGTGTACTTCTCGAATCTTGAAGTCACTCTTAGGCAGACTTTGCATGAAATTGCTCCTCCCCTAGTAGCTCTAAGATGAAATACAAGTGTCGTTCATGGTCTTCCTTTCTGCTGGAAGTGATTCAAAACGTCATAGATAAACACGGTTGACGAATCTGGTGAGATGGGGGGGTGACATATACTACTCATGTGATCCCTAAGGCTGTTGGTGGGTTGGATAACTTAAACAACTTTAACAGAAAATCGTAGTGGCCGTACTGCATCTGTAACGCCGTGTTAGGAATCATTTCAGCGGATCAAACAGGTCGTCGATGCGAGATAGAGGGTAACGGGCTATGATTGCCACCTTGTGTGTCACACCCCTTTCTGTGACGGAAGCACGAAGTGTGATCATGAAAGGTTCTCATTGCATACAAAAGGTAAACATGCTACATGCACGTAAAAATAACATCAAATACCATAATTTGAAAACATAAGTTTAGTGTTTACATCACGAGACAGCATAAAACATTGTCTTGAAAGTTTGCAACTTTATTTAAACGTAAACATAGACGACATCCAAGAGCATAAGCAAGACCGCGCGCACATCCACTTCTAGTTACCTGAAATACATGTGAGTTTTGGAAAAAAACGTCAACATAATGTTGGTGTGAATTCATGCAGTTTTTGTATTTCACGTTTGTATACTTTGTACGAAAACATAGTTGGTATATTGTGTAAATCCAGTATTCTTGAGTACACCACGTACTCATGTAAAATCAAGTATTCATGTATAAATCAAGTATTTTTGTGGTATGATTCTTGTATATATAAAGTATTCATGTATGTATCATGGTTGTTAATGGGTTGCAAGGCCATTAACATGTGACACGACATAGGAAGTCACCAAACCATAGGCATTTTTCTAGTTGGCATATTCTGAGACACAAAAGCACTGCTTGGTACTGGTTCTCACCAAGAGTGTGGCTGCCCGACACCCGTTAGATCTAACCTATTGTTCTGCGGTCTAGGTATATTGTTGAATAATGGTTCTTATGGTACCCTATTCGTGACACGATTTCTCGTATCATTTCTCAAAACGCATCATACTTGATACTCGTTCTCACCAAGAGTGCTTCTTGTATTTTTGTATTCTTAAAACGCATCATACTTGGTACTCGTTCTCACCAAGAGTGCTTCTTGTATTTTTGTATTCTTAAAACGCATCATACTTGGTACTCGTTCTCACCAAGAGTGCTTCTTATTTTTGTATCATACCATTTATAAACATTGTAACATTTGTACATGTATTTCACCCCCGAAGTTATAAAACTGAAAACAGTTAAAAGAAAAGGGGGAGCATGAACTCACAACTTTGCGTTCCTTGCGTCGTAAACTTCACCGGGTTTGCTTAATTAACGTCGTGACCTATACGCGTTTTCTTAACGTTAGTCACTAGACTTGTGTCGCACAAGTACAGTCACTATCTTTTGTGTATTCGTTCTTGTGTTAAAAATAATTTATATTTTTAACTATGTATCTTACTTATATTATTTTATCAAAAATAAATATAAGTATTTTGTATTTTGCACCCGAATTATGTATCTTGTATGTGTATCTTTGTGTTTTTACTTCTTAAGAGTATTTAGTGTATTTTCAAGTCCTAATACACTAGCACGTATAACACATACTACATACACTTAGCACAAGGTTTGGTGATAAAATAATATATATGTTTTTCTCAAAAATATACATACTTAATATAAATTTTAATCTTGAAGAAATCATCATTTCTTATCACCAAAAATTAGGGAAACCTTGGTAATATTTTTAGATACATTTTTAGGTAATAAGTTTCTCAAAAACTTATATTTTTCTAAGTGTCAAAATTTATAAAAATTTTGACAGAGTTTCCCCTAAAAATGGAGGTTTCCCATGTTTTCAAAACATGTGTTTATTTTCTTTTAAAATCATCATCCATCAATTTCAACAACAATCATCAACAATATATACTAATTTCTCTATTTCATGAACTTGAGAATTTATAAAAATGTGTAGTAACTTACTAGGGTATTTAGTATGTCTTGTTACCCTTTAAAGTGTGATTGCTTCTTTAAAAACTTCATTTTTAAAGAATATGATTCTTTACAACTTATGTTCACGTTCTCTAAAAATACTTCTTCATGTATTTTTCTTGTTACACATGTGTATCTTTACTTTATTAACCACCAAAAATAAGGTTTATTTGTTTAAGAACCAAGATTAAGTAAAACTTGTATTTTTAACTTGGTTCTTTTGAAAAACCACACATGGATATTTAGATCTACAAGATTATAACTCATTTTGATCTTTATTTTACAAGAAAACATTTATTTATTCAAGTTCATAGTTTATGTGTGGATGTTTCCATCATCCTACACATCTCTAACTTTCACATCTTGCTAGTTCATGTCTTTAAACATGATCTAGCAAGTCCATGTGATGAACCATACCATTTTTGCTGACAAACAACATTCAACAAGCATAACAACACAAGAATAACATGATTTCATCATTACTTTAACCATACTTCATCACTAGTTAGTTTATGTTCAAGACTTGCTTATGTTTTTAGTGTTTCTTGTGATTTCATCATTCTTTTAGCTATTAACCATCAAAGACATGAAGAGGATGAAGATCTAAGAAACTTACCACTAGCACAAGGCTAGGGGAGTTCAAGAGGACAAATGAAGTGGATAAAAGCAAATAAGAGTGGTTCTTGAACTTCCGAAAGCTCCTAGCTTCACTATGCACCTTCTAGCACCTTAATACAAGCTTGGAATGTATAAGACTTGATCGAAAATGGTGGGTGTATGGGGGATTGGGTTTGGCCGAGAGCTCCCAAGGGAGTAGAGGAGTTGTGTGTTTTTCTAGTGTGTGTAAGAATGAAGTTGTGAACCCTTGGTGTTAACTTATAACCATCCAAACTCTTTAACTTGTGGATATTATGTCTATAAAGTGCCAACACAATCCAATATAAAATTGAAAGAAAATCAAGAGTGGGGGTACATGTCCCCTAACCGGTCATGGGGGGGGGGGGGTAGTTTAGTTGGTTTGCAATGGTTAGTTATCTTAGTTAGTTAGAAGGTTAAGTGTTTAGTTAGTGGTTTAGGTGTGTTATGAAATATATAGTGTGTTAGGGTGCTCGGGGACCCTAACTAGCTTAGGAAAATAAAAACAATGCTTCTAGCATTATTTTGGTGCTCCGGGTAATATCCGGTTGTTCGGTTAGACACCGGTTCGTTAAAGTGCTAAATTGCACCGTTTAGTGTCTATTAAGTATCTTTTCTAACCCTTTTAATTCCTGACACTTAGGGAAGTATTCTGGATGACGACACGTAATTTTTGCATGATATTTATATGTTTAAAAGCTAATTTGAGCTTAATTTAATAAAATTCTGCACTTAAAGTGCGTTTCGGGTGCTTTTTAGTGCTTATTTTTGCTTCCAGAGAGTATATATATAAACCCTTGTATGTACTATTGGGTTTTAATGTGTTCTTGTCGTTGGACCTACACCTAGGCTCCAATTCTATTGTCTAACTGCTTTCTGCCGCTTTGTTGACACAAAGTGTCTTACCGGTGAGTTTACTAGTATTTCTGACGCAACGCTCTTGTTAATGCATAAAGCAACGTTTTGTAGTATGAAACGTGCATGAATTCACTTGTATAGTATGCTATCAGATAATGTTGACATTAAAGAACATAATCACAGTCATTAAATGATAATTAACGTGTACAGAAATTACCAGTTTTGTGCCAGTTGTCACAGTCTCCCCCCGTTAAAAGAATTTCGTCCCGAAATTCAGGCTGAGCTAACTCTCGCAGGAGACTTCTTGAACAGGTGGGGATACTTTTCTTTGAACTGGTCTTCACGTTCCCACGTGTACTCGGGTCCGTGCTTAGAGTTCCAACGTACTTTGACAAGTTTTATACTGCTCCTCCTGGTCTTGTTGACTTTCCAGTCGGGTTGTTCTGTAAATCGGAGGGCATCATTAATATGCACTTCATCCGCAGGGATGATCACGTCTTCTTGTGTTGGACTCTTCTTGAGGTTGGATACATGGAACGTATCATGTACTCCATTAAGTTCTTGCGGTAATTCCAACTTGTATGCCACGGTACCAATTCTTTCCAAGATTCTGAATGGTCCGATGTATCGTGGATTCAGCTTTCCACGTTTTCCAAATCTTACTACGCCCTTCCAAGGTGAGACTTTTAACTACACTTTGTCTCCCACCTCGAATTCTAATGGTTTTCGTCTTTGATCAGCGTAGCTCTTTTGTCGATCTCGAGCCGCCTTAATGCGCTCTCGGATCTGCATAATCCTGTCGGTTGTCTCTTGTACAAGTTCAGGACCAACCATACGTTTATCTCCAGCGTCTGCCCAACATAAGGGCGATCGGCACTTGCGGCCATACAGAGCTTCGAACGGTGCGGCTTTTATGCGCGTATGATAACTGTTATTGTAGGAAAACTTAACCAAAGGTAGGTGAGTATCCCAGCTGCCGCCTAAGTCCATGACACATGCGCGAAGCATATCTTCTAACGTTTGTATAGTCCGTTCGCTCTGGCCGTCTGTTTGTGGATGGAAGGCTGTGCTTAGATCTAATTGAGATCCAAAGGCTTCCTGAAATGATTGCCAGATTCTTGAGACAAAGCGTCCATCTCTGTCTGAAATAATTGAGATTGGCACTCCATGTCGTGCCACAATTTCTCTTAAGTATATCTCAGCAAGCTTTCCAGTGCTGTCTTTTTCTCGTATCGGTAGGAAATGCGCAGATTTCATCAATCGATCAACGATCACCCATATCATATCGTGCCTTCTCGGGGTCCTGGGTAGTTTCGTTATGAAGTCCATCGAGATTTGCTCCCATTTCCACATGGGTATCTCTGGTTGTTGTAACAGGCCGGACGGTTTCTGATATTCAGCCTTAACCTTAGCACAGGTTAGGCACTTTCCAACATAGACAGCAACGTCGCTTTTGAGTCTCGGCCACCAATAGTATTCTTTTAAGTCTTAATACATTTTGTCCGATCCTGGATGGATCGAGTATTTTGACTTGTGCGCTTCATCAAGGATGACTTCTCGAATACCGCCATAGAGCGGAACCCAAATACGCTTCTTAAAGTATAAGGCTCCCTCTTCATTTGGCACCATATATTTCAACATACCCCGGAGGTATTCAGCTTTACGGTTTTTTATCTTAAGAGCTTCTTGTTGTGCATCACAAATGCGTGCAGTGAGTTCGTTTGAATAGTCACTTCTAACGCTCGAACCCTTAGGGTCTTAACCCTTTCTTTTCGACTTAGTGCGTCGGCTACAACGTTTGCCTTTCCAGGATGGTACTTAATCTCATAGTCATAGTCATTCAGCAGCTCGACCCATCGTCGTTGTCGCATGTTTAATTCTTTCTGATCAAATATGTGTTGTAGACTTTTGTGATCTGTGAAGATTGTACATCGAGTACCATATAGATAGTGTCGCCAGATCTTCAAGGCGAATACCACCGCGCCGAGTTCCAAGTCGTGCGTGGTATAATTCTTTTCATGTACCTTCAATTGTCTTGAAGCGTAAGCGATGACTTTCTGGCGTTGCATGAGCACGCAACCCAAACCTTGTCGTGAGGCGTCGCAGTATACCACGAAGTCTTCAGTGCCTTCGGGTAATGATAGTATCGATGCATCGCATAGCTTGTTTTTAAGTAACTGGAAGGCTTCTTCTTGTTTGTGACCCCAGTCGTATTTCTTGTCTTTTTGAGTAAGGGTCGTTAGCGGTTGAGCTATCCTTGAGAAATTCTCGATGAATCGCCGATAATAGCCCGCTAAGCCCAAAAATTGTCGAACTTCAGTTGGGGTTTTGGGGGCTTCCCAATTCTTTATTGCTTCGATCTTGGATGGGTCTACATGAATGCCCTTTTCGTTCACAACGTGACCAAGAAATTGTACTTCGCGAATCCAGAATTCGCATTTTGAGAACTTCGCATAAAGTTTCTCTTTCTTCAGTAACTCCAAAATAGTTCTGAGGTGTTGCTCGTGTTCTTCTTCCGTTCGCGAGTAAATCAGGATATCATCGATAAATACAATCACGAATTTATCGAGATATGGTTTGCATACGCGGTTCATCAGATCCATAAAGACCGCTGGTGCGTTCGTCAGTCCGAATGGCATCACAAGGAACTCGTAATGCCCATAGCGTGTTCTGAATGCAGTCTTTGGTATGCTTTCCTCTTGTATCCTTAACTGATGGTATCCAGATCGAAGATCGATCTTGGAATAGTAGCTTGATCGTTGCAACTGATCAAATAAGTCATCAATCCTCGGTAGTGGATACCGATTCTTGATTGTGAGCTTGTTCAGTTCTCTGTAATCGATACACATCCGCAGAGGTCCATCCTTTTTCTTCACGAACAATACCGGAGATCCCCAAGGTGAGAAGCTTGGCCTTATGAATCCTTTATCCAACAACTCCTGGAGTTGTGTGGATAATTCCTGCATTTCGGATGGTGCAAGCCGATAGGGCGCCTTGGCTACAGGAGCAGCTCCTGGAACCAAGTCTATACGGAATTCGACTTGTCGTTGCGGAGGTAGTCCTGGCAGATCTTTGGGAAAAACATCTTGGAATTCCTTCACCACAGGAATGTCTTCGAGTTTCGGCTCCTCAGCCTTCTTGTCTACCACATGTGCCAGGAAAGCGACGCATCCTTTCCTTAAGCACTTCTGTGCCTTCATGCAACTGATGATTCGTAGAGGCGCGTCTCGTTTTTCTCCATGCACGATGAGAGTTTCATCATCCGCCAGAGGGATGCGAATGATTTTCTCATGACAAACAACTTCAGCTTTGTTCTTGGACAACCAGTCCATTCCGACCACTACATCGAAGCTACCCAATTGAATAGGTAAGAGGTCGATGCTAAATCTTCGTTCAGCAAGTTCTAGTGTGCAGCCTCTAACAACTTCGCCCGATTCAACAAGTTTACCATTGGCTAGTTCTATGGAATAAGGAATTTCTAATCTACTAGATTCTATTCCAAGCATGCGTTTAAATTCCACAGACATGAAGCTATAATCGGTGCCAGTGTCAAATAATATGGATGCAAAGTGATTGTTAATGAGAAACGTACCGGTGACCACATTTGGGTCCTCGCGTACGTTCTTTGCTCCAATCACAAATGCTCGAGCCTGAGTATTGTTTCCCTTTGGGCAGTCCTTCATGAAATGATCATTGCTTCCACAACTGAAGCATCCTTAGTTCCGCCCTTCCTGTTACCATTCTTGTTACCAGCACCATTTCCAATCCGGTTCTTTCCTTTTCCCCAACAGTCTTCTGTTTAATGACCCAACCTACCACATTTGTCACACCTTGGAATGCGACAAGCTCCTTCATGATGATACATACATTTTTGGCATTTAGGCATGGTGCCTTGGTATCCTTTGGTTGCAAGGGTTTTCGTCTCCTGAGGCGGTTAGCGTCGCGCTTCTTGCTGAAACCCTTGTTGTTGCGAGTTGCTTGATTCAGGTTTGCATGTTTCCTTTTCTTGTCGCCGGATGACTCGGCATGCGTCTCGGTCTTTTCTGTTGGGTTCAGTGATAACTTCTTCATACGAACACAATCTTCAGTAAGGCTGACAGCCAGAGTTACAGCCTAGGTGATTGTTTGAGGTTTGGCCGAAGTTACCATGCCACGGAATTCTGAGGCCAATCCCCAAATGTAGCGTTCAACGCGCTTGAATTCGGGAGTCACCATGTAGGGAAGCACTCTAGACAGATCGTGGAACCTTCGAGTATAACCATTAATGTCGGCATCTTCCATGGTCAAGTGCCAGAACTCTGTTTCCAGCCTTTGGAGTTCAGCATGAGAGCAATACTTCTCTCTCATCCTTTCCTTCAGTTCATCCCAAGTTAGGCCATAAGCGGCATCATCGCCCAAGGTTTGGACTTGCAAGTTCCACCAAGTCAGAGCTTCATCGACAAACAACCCAGTAGCAAAAGTGACTTGCTGATCCGCGGTACACTTGCTCATGCGTATAGTAGCTTCAGTCTTCTCCGTCCAGCGTACAAATGCTACTGCACCTCCTGTGCCATCGTAGTTCATTGGTTTGCAGTCGAGGAACTGCTTGAAAGTGCAGCCTGGAATTGATTCAACCAATTCACACGTGAGCAATCGAAGAAATAATGAAACAAGGACCGTTCATAAATTTCTCCATGCTTAGTACATTGACTTAAGGTTACCTTGAGCTGTGTTGCCTCCAGATGAATCTCCGTTCCCATTACGTCTAGCGTTGCTTGGGCCGCCACTGTCTTGAGTTCGGTTTGCCTCGTATTGGGCGATAGCAGCGGAGATCCTTTCTTCCAGTAGAGCGTTCAGCTCTTCAGCAGTTCTTGGCAGTGGGGGAGGAGGAGGTTGATCATCATTGCGAGCATTCACAACTTTCCTGGGTGTTATGTTCTGACAGAACATAACACAACAGGGTTAAACATTTGTTTGATATCGCCATACTAGACAGTAGTAGCATATATATTCACAGGTATATACCACATAAGTGACATCAAACAATTATTACTCTAGCAGAGTACTTAGTAGGCTTGCACTGAGGGAATCTACACGTGACAAGACTTGCTGTGGTTTCTGTGCACTGAATTCGATAATTATGTATGCATCCATAATTACGTAACTCCTTGCACAGTCCTCACAGTTCGTTTCATCCTCGTATCTCTTCCTTCAGATGGGCCATCGCTTTCAGGTAAAGTCACGTATACTTGTGACATTCTACTTCTAGTATGTGTATATAGGCTAATTATCACACATAATTGCGAGTAATTTCTAGTCAATGACAGGTGCTACTCAAGTGCACTCTAAGTCTCGTAGTGTCTTTTCTTGACTCTTGTAAATAGTTTCAGGTAGTGGATGTCGCGGGACGTTTTATGCAATGAAAACTCTTTGAAAAATTGTTTTCGTGAAAGGATCCTAGAGATTGTAGACTAGACTCGAGAAGGAATCCTAGTTCACTACAATCGCAGCTCTGATACCAATCTGTCACACCCCTTTCTACGGCGGAAGCACGGGGTGTGATCATGAAAGGTTCTCATTGCATACGAAAGGTAAACATTCTACATGCTCGTAAAAATAACATCAAATACCATAATTTGAAAACATAAGTTTAGTGTTTACATCACGAGACAACATAAAACATTGTCTTGAAAGTTTACAACTTTATTTAAACGTAAACATAGACGACATCCAAGAGCATAAGCAAGACCGCGCGCACATCCACTTCTAGTTACCTGAAATACATGTGAATTTTGGAAAAACGTCAACATAATGTTGGTGTGAATTCATGCAGTTTTTGTATTTCACGTTTGTATACTTTGTAAGAAAACATAGTGGGTATATTGTGTAAATCCAGTATTCTTGAGTACACCACGTACTCATGTAAAATCAAGTATTCATGTATAAATCAGGTATTTTTGTGGTATGATTCTTGTATAAATAAAGTATTCATGTGTGTATCATGGTTGTTAATGGGTTGCAAGGCCATTAACATGTGACACGACATAGGAAGTCACCAAACCATAGGCATTTTTCTAGTTGGCATATTCTGAGACACAAAAGCACTGCTTGCTACTCGTTCTCACCAAGAGTGTGGCTGCCCGACACCCGTTAGATCTAACCTTTTGTTCTGCGGTCTAGGTATATTGTTGTGTTAGTGCATATATCTGTCGAATTCGTCTTGTATCGAGTCTTATACTAGATATGTTAGATCAGGGTACGTTGTACGAGAAAATAGGTGATTTTAGGTTGATTTAAGTGTAAGTTCGCTTGAAGGAAGCCAGTTCGCTTAAAATGACATTTGTCATTTTCAAGCGAAACCAACCTATGGTAGTTCGATTGAACTGTTTCAGGGTCATTGCAAGTGTGTTTATTGATTGTATTTACTGTTATATCAATCTACAAGGTGTTTTAAAGTGAATTGCAAGCTGTGTCGAAGTCTGTTTCTTGTTTTCCGCACCTGAAACAGATTAGAACTTCTCTGAACGACTCGTTCGGGTCATCACACGATCCTACAATTGGTATCAGAGCCAAGGAGGAGGGGTTCTTTCCGATTCAGCTCGAAATTTCTGTTTTTCTACACCTTTTCTTCATTAGAATAAGTTTTAACGGTCGAAATCAGATCAATTTCTCACAGAATGTGTAATAGTACATATTAACAAACCCTTGAAAGTTTCAGCTTAAAATTTGGACTAAAAATGGATAAAATGGACCTTCGAAGTGGTTTCGCTTGAACTATACCATCAATTTTCGCTTGAAAGTTTGTGTTCATTTCAAGCGAACTAAGGCATTTCGCTTGAAATAGAGGGTTTCGCTTGAAAAGTTGTACTCCGCTTGAATCATCTTAAGAGAACTAGGTCATTTCGCTTCAAATTATCAGTTCGCTTGAAATTCAAGTAAAATCAGGTGATTTCGCTTGAATGACTTATCTCGCTTGAATTTGTTTGCAGTTGTTTTCGCTTGAACAGGTTGTTTTGCTTGAAGATAGCATCTCGCTTGAAAAGTGCTGTTTTGATAAAAAGTTTACGGAATCATGAGTGAAGACTTTTACAACGCGTTTGCAACATCACCAACTACTCCGGCCTCCATTGCTCAAAACATGAATCTGGAAGATGAAACGGGAACAACTAAAAACCCCCCGAAGCTAATGAGCATTGAAGAATATTACGGATGGAAAGATCGCTTCGAAAACTGGGTTCAAGCTAATCATCTTAGATCATGGGAATGTATTTTGAAGAAGTATGTTCTACCGCGTACAGATCTGCAAGTTATAAAAGAAATCTCGGAATTCAATGACAAAGAACGTGAAATGTACAAAGCTGAAAAGATGATGATTAGTCTGTTACAGCAAGCTATTAAAGAAGACATCTTTATCTTGCTTCAACATGATAAGACTTCAAAATCAATCTGGGATGCACTTAAAGTCAAGTTTGAGGGTAGTGATAATATGATTAAGAGTAAAAAGGCACTACTTAAGAAAGATTTTGATCTATTCACTAGTTTGCCCGGGGAAGATACAAAGAAGCTAATTGAACGATATTGTCACTTAGTGCGATCCATGTCAATGCTGAGCATGACAAAAGATCGTGAAGAATGGGTCGAAAAGTTAGCTAATGCTTTACCACAAAAGGAGTGGGGAACTTACTTGATAATTCTGAAGAACACTGGTGTTTATGATGGGTTGACAATTTCTCAGTTCATTGAGAAGATTGAGGGTCAAGATCTGGAACAGCAAAACATTGCAAGGATGAACAATCCGAGTGGTCAACAAGATGTAAAGATGTATTACAAAGGTAGTGTTCCAGAAGTTGAAAGAAGCCCGAAAATACAAACTGCGTTTAGTGCTGGAGATTCATCTGAAAAAGTTGATCAAAGTTCAAACAAAAGCAGAGGATTTTCGTCATATCCTAGTGTTAATCCAAAAGATACAACATCAAGCTTTCAGCATCAAAGTTCTAAAAGTGGAAATGGTTGTGTGATACAATACAACATTGCTTTGAATCTTCCTGATGGTCAAAGTTTCTCTGAAGAAGTTGCTAAAGATCATATGGCATTACTTGGTTCAGTGCTACTATCATATGAAGGCTTGGTTGCAGGGAGGATCGGGAATCCTATGCTAACAAAGGAGGATTACGATCAGATAGACGCTGAAGAAATGGAGCTCATGGACATCAAGTGGTGTCTAGCTAGTGTTCTTAGAAGAGCTGAAAAGTTCAAACTGATTACTGGAAGAAATGACTTTCTTGATGCACATGTTTCTACTTTAGGTTTTGATAAATCTAAAGTTACTTGTTTTCGATGCAGGGAGAAAGGTCATTTCAAGAGGGAATGCAAGAACAGAGAAGCAAGTGAAGCTAAGAATCCGTTCGGAAAAGATGATTACTACCGGAAAGCCATATATCAACAAGTTGATCAGCAACAACAACAAGAACCACAAGTGGCTCATGGTAGAAAAGTGATAGAGGATTCTTCAAAGAGAGCCTGTTTGGGTAATCAAGAAAGTTTCAGTTGGGAAAAATTCATTTCATCTGACAACAAAGCATGCTTGATCAATCAAGATGATGAAAGGCTACCTGAAGGGTTCAGCTGGGATATGTTTGCGGATGAGAATGGGAATTTCAAAGCTTTCATTGCTAAAATTGTGAAAGAACCAGATATGTTTACCACATGGATGAAATCTATTGGTGTTAGTGTGAAGAATGAAGATGAAAAATCTATTTCATCAGATGAAAGCTCACAGAGTTCAGATGAAAGTTTACAAAGTGATGAAAGTTCAGAAAGAGAAATTGTATTTGACAAAACACCATCTAATTCGGGTTCTTCGGATGATAGTTATGAAAAATCGGTAGATTTTGATCAATCACCAACGGATGACAGCAGTGATGATGAGGAAGAAAAACATATTAATGTTGCAAAATCTCATCTCTCTCCTGAAAGTTTTCATTTTTATTTTGCAGATCGCCTGGAGAAGCTGAAAGAAAGATGTACTGCAAAAGAACAAAAACAAATGAAGTCTGAAAGTGTTGCTGAGGAGATTATTAAGGATGAAAAGGTGATTGAAGCAGAAAAGGTGATTGAAATTGAGAAGATCATAGAAGTTGAAAAGATTGTGGAAGTCATCAAACCATGCCAAAAGTGTTTGGAGACTTGCAAAGAATGTGCAACAAAGGATGAAAAGCTGACTGAGCTTGAGAAGATGAAGGAACAATTGCTTTTCAATCTCAATTACGTGAAGGAGTCGTATGACGTTTTAAACAAAACAGTAACTGGTCTTCAAAAGACAAACTCTGAGAGAGAAAATGCTTTGACAATGATGAATGCAACGATGATGACAAAACAGAAAGCTATTAACTTTTAGATCGAAGAAAGTGCAAAGTGGAAGCAAGAGTTGGAGACCAAGAAAATTGAAAATGAGAGGATCAGACGATTATTACAGATTTATTCTAGTTCTGATTATCTTATTGATCGCATTTATCCAACTGTTGCAGGTTTTGAAGCCTTTAAAGATGATGACAAGTCTAAGAAGAAGGATACTGGTAAGAAACAAAGTGTTAGCTATAACAAGTGTCCGCCTCCGATCTGGGAAGGTTATTCTCCCGGAAAACCAAATGAGGAGCAAGTTCAAAAGGCAGTTAATATAAAACTGAAGTCTGATATAACTGATGAATTACCAGAAAACATTGACGTCACTTTCACATCGTCTAACACTGATCATGAGTCTGAGTTAATTAAAAAGGTGGTTGATCAGGTGTTGGATACAGATGAGGAGTCTGGGTCAAAGTCTGAGTCTGGAGGGTCAAGTTCGTCAGTCAACAGTTCAAAATCGATGGTTAAAAGGGCTTACAGTAAAGAATTTTTGTTATCAAAATCAAATTTGAATGATGAAACATTTGAAGTAGCATATACTTTGAATGATTCTAACAAATTATATTATGACAAAGAGTTTCCAATAAGAAGTGTTAAATTTGAAATGATCAAAAAGGTTTTCAAAATGTCAGAAATTAATATTTCTGAAATAAAAGATTTAAATCTTACTGAAAAACCTAAAAAATACACTTCAAGAGTTCAACAACGATTAAACAAGAAAAAGGGTTACAATTCTGGTTCTGGTTTTCAAAAGAAACCAAACCATAATGGTAGCTACAAAAAGAAAGGTTTAGGTTTTATTCCACCTAAAAATTACAAAAATGACAAAATTTCTAAAACAAATACAACATTTGTTTCAGTAGGAAATGCAGAAGAAGAACAGAAGAAACCGTTCTAGAGACAATCAAACCAGGAATTTCTTGCTGAACAAAAGAGAAAAGGAACTGGAGTTTTTCACAGGAAGGATACTCGAACCTGTTTCAAATGCAATGAAGCTGGTCATATTGCATCAGTTTGTTCTCAAATGGCAAAACCAAAACAGGGAGTATCTGAAAAACTGAAAGAAAAAGTTGTTGATGTTGAACCACCAACTGAAAGATTCAAAATTTATGAAAATTCGATTTATGAAGTTGGTGAGAGTTCAAAGAAAAATTTTTATAAAAAGAAAGCAAAAGACAATCAAATGTGGGTTGTCAAGAAGGGTGATGAAAAAGTCGGCGATGAACCTGATTCCACAAAATCAGTGGAGCCACAAGTTGAAGATGATGTTTAAATTCCATTTTCGACATTTGAAAAAATTAAGCAAAATGTTGGTAAGGTTGAGATCTCAAATCAATTCTTTTCTGATCAGAAGGAATTTGATATTGAGAAAGTATTCAATGGGAATGTTAAGAAAATTTTTGGGAAAATGATTGATGGGAAAGTGAAATGGGTTAAAGATTTTTATGCAACTAAAAAGGCAACCTATAACCCTACTGAACAAGAATTGAAAACACCCAAGGTTGGTAAGACTTGGGTGGAAATTCTTTTTCCTTGAAAATCAGGACTTGCCGGAGATCCCAAGTTTGTTATCGTGGATCAGGAATCAGCATCTTTCTTGATAATTGATTTGGTAAATGAATCTTATAAAGGTAAAATTTATACTGGTTAAGTGTGACTTGCCGGAGCTTCCAGATTGGTAAGTGTGAAGCAGGAATCGGCATTCTTATTGGTAAAATGATTTTGTGTAGATGTGATATTCCTACAAGAGGTAAATCAGGGACATTAAGTTGTACTTGATTTTCTTACAATTGGTACAGAGGTTTGTTTTGACAAAGTAATTACTCAAGGTCATTAATTTGAACTTGAGGTAATTCTCATACATGTGGTTAAAAAATGATCAATATGATGAACCAAACCCCGAACCTACAATTGGTAAAATCAATAACACTTATTTTCCAAAAAAATCATTTTGATTAAAACAAACTTAAGTGTTTTTGAAATCATAATGAGAAAATAGTTTTGTGAAAAGGGGGAGTTCTGATTGTTTATGCCTAGTGGATGGCAATTTGATATCGGTTGTCAAGTTTTTGTACAATTTATTTTCAAATTTCCTTTAATGTTTTTGCATTTTAGGGGGAGTAGAAATTTTTTCAGAAAATCCAAAAACATTAAAAAATTTGAAAAAGACAAAAACTTGATAAAAATCAAAATGAGTTTTGGTGTCAAAGAAAAGGAAATGATAGTACATCAGTAGACAGTTACAGTATGCTAAAGAAATGTAATGATTAAATAGCATTAAACAATCTCACTGATGATATGCCGATAGGTTTTTACACATTTAGTAAGCTTTTTCGGGATATAAACTTAAATTCAAACTTGCTTATCTCGTGGGGAACACTACTTGGATATATAGGTAACCCCTGAAATCTCGTTTGAAAGGTTCCTTTTTCTGAGATACTAGGTCTTTATGCTCAGTGATATCTGGGGTATTATTCCAGGACTTCTGCTGAATGGAAGTTCTGACCTAGTCCTCGAATAATACTTTCCGCATGCTTTAAAAATAGCGCCACCCTCAGCATAAATGATGAGACAATAAAATTGCTAATCAATGCTGTTGTAAAAAAAAGATCCTCTAAAGGGGACACACCCAAAAGTTGAGTCATGATCTCTCTGCTGAACGGTAGTTCTGACCTGAGCTCTCATGATTCTTCATAATTTATAACCTCTGACAGATATCATCTGTGGTATACTCACCTGTAAGACTGAATATAGGGATCTGGATACAGGAGTATATTCAAGAGGTGGGAAACATGAATGAGTTTAAGTTCTTAAAACACCTAGCTCATATCCTGAATTAGTTGAAATTTGTGTGAAAATTTAAATGGATCTGTATATCGGCAATCTAAGAGAATTGTTTAATTCTTAATGTGGAACTAAGCTCAACGGTACTAGTGACTTGTTATAAACTGATATGATCCTCTTGCACAAACTCACAAAAATATTGTATGTAAATATTTCGTTATTGTATTTCATTTCATTTAAAAATCCAAAAAGATTTTCAGTGTGTTTTAGCATAAATTTTGAAAAATTCAAAAAGATTTTAGACAACGGATGTTGGAAAGCTGATTTTCAAAATTCTAAGTGCTAAACATGACGAACAGGTTTGGGAAAGAATATTTGAAAAGGTTAAGCATTTTGAGAGGGGGAGTCAATGTTTGATTGAGAAAAGTTTTATGTCATTGATCTTGCAAGTGATTCATCAAAATCTAAATGTTAAATCATTCTAATTTTTATCTACAATCAGAAAATTTACTTTTGGGTAGAGAATGTGCAGGTTTATTCAGGTTTCGATACTTAAGGACTCTGAGTGTTAAAAGAGCCAGGTTTCGATTCTGAATCTGTGAATAGTGTGAGCTAGACTGCAATCCTAAAACTGATAATGCTGATGAACTTAAGGAATCAAGAGATCTGATCAAGAGAATTAGAAGTCTATGATTTCAGCATAAGTTGAGGAGGAGTCTGCTAGAGAAAAAGAGAGCTCAAGAGTCAGGTCGAGATCCAGGAAGAAAGAGCTAGAGAGAGATTCTGAATGCCCAGAGACTGATAAAGACTGAAGACGTAAAACTCGACACGATAGACTCGTCAACATCTGAGGGGGAGTCTGTTAGTGCATACATCTGTCGACTTCGTCTTGTATCGAGTCTTATACTAGATATGTTAGATCAGGGCACGTTGTACGAGAAAATAGGTGATTTTAGGTTGATTTAAGTGTAAGTTCGCTTGAAGGAAGCCAGTTCGCTTGAAATAACATTTGTCATTTTCAAGCGAAACCAACCTATGGTAGTTCGCTTGAACTGTTTCAGGGTCATCTTCAAGCGAACTCGTGGCTCTATAAATAGTCCTCAAGCGATCTCATTTGAAACGTTCCTGAATTTCATACCAAGGTGCTGCTAGTGTGTTTATTGATTGTATTTGCTGTTATATCAATCTACAAGGTGTTTTAAAGTGAATTGCAAGTTGTGTCGAAGTCTGTTTCTTGTTTTCCGCACCTGAAACAGATTAGAACTTCTCTGAACGACTCGTTCGGGTCATCACACGATCCTACATGTTGATTACTGGTGCTTATGGTACCCTATTCGTGACACGATTTCTCGTATCATTTCTCAAAACGCATCATACTTGATACTCGTTCTCACCAAGAGTGCTTCTTGTATTTTTGTATTCTTAAAACGCATCATACTTGGTACTCGTTCTCACCAAGAGTGCTTCTTGTATTTTTGTATTCTTAAAACGCATCATACTTGGTACTCGTTCTCACCAAGAGTGCTTCTTATTTTTGTATCATACCATTTATAAACATTGTAACATTTGTACATGTATTTCACCCCTGAAGTTATAAAACTGAAAACAGTTAAAAGAAAAGGGGGAGCATGAACTCACAACTTTGCGTTCCTTGCGTCGTAAACTTCACCGGATTTGCTTAATTAACGTCGTGACCTATACGCATTTTCTTAACGTTAGTCACTAGACTTGTGTCGCACAAGTACAGTCACTATCTTTTGTGCATTCGTTCTTGTGTTAAAAATAATTTATATTTTTAACTATGTATCTTACTTATATTATTTTCTCAAAAATAAATATAAGTATTTTGTATTTTGCACCCGAATTATGTATCTTGTATGTTGTATGTGTATCTTTGTGTTTTTACTTCTCAAGAGTATTTAGTGTATTTTCAAGTCCTGATACACTAGCACGTATAACACATACTACATACTACATACACTTAGCACAAGGTTTGGTGATCAAATAATATATATATTTTTCTCAAAAATATACATACTTAATATAAATTTTAATCTTGAAGAAATCATCATTTCTTATCACCAAAAATTAGGGAAACCTTGGTAATATTTTTAGATACATTTTTAGGGAATAAGTTTCTCAAAAACTTATATTTTTCTAAGTGTCAAAATTTATAAAAATTTTGACAGAGTTTCACCTAAAAATGGAGGTTTCCCATGTTTTCAAAACATGTGTTTATTTTCTTTTAAAATCATCATCCATCAATTTTTTTAAAATCATCATCCATCAATTTCAACAACAATCATCAACAACATATACTAATTTCTCTATTTCATGAACTTGAGAATTTATAAAAATGTGTAGTAACTTACTAGGGTATTTAGTAAGTCTTGTTACCCTTTAAAGTGTGATTGCTTCTTTAAAAACTTCATTTTTAAAGAATATGATTCTTTACAACTTATGTTCATGTTCTCTAAAAATACTTCTTCATGTATTTTTCTTGTTACACATGTGTATCTTTACTTTATTAACCACCAAAAATAAGGTTTATTTGTTTAAGAACCAAGATTAAGTAAAACTTGTATTTTTAACTTGGTTCTTTTGAAAAACCACACATGGATATTTAGATCTATAAGATTATAACTCATTTTGATCTTTATTTTACAAGAAAACATTTATTTATTCAAGTTCATAGTTTATGTGTGGATGTTTCCATCATCCTACACATCTCTAACTTTCACATCTTGCTAGTTCATGTCTTTAAACATGATCTAGCAAGTCCATGTGATGAACCATACCATTTTTGCTAACAAACAACATTCAACAAGCATAACAACACAAGAATAACATGATTTCATCATTACTTTAACCATACTTCATCACTAGTTAGTTTATGTTCAAGACTTGCTTATGTTTTTAGTGTTTCTTGTTATTTCATCATTCTTTTAGCTATTAACCATCAAAGACATGAAGAGGATGAAGATCTAAGAAACTTACCACTAGCACAAGGCTAGGGGAGTTCAAGAGGACAAATGAAGTGGATAAAAGCAAATAAGAATGGTTCTTGAACTTCCGAAAGCTCCTAGCTTCACTATGCACCTTCTAGCACCTTAATACAAGCTTGGAATGTATAAGACTTGATCGAAAATGGTGGGTGTATGGGGGATTGGGTTCGGCCAAGAGCTCCCAAGGGAGTAGAGGAGTTGTGTGTTTTTCTAGTGTGTGTAAGAATGAAGTTGTGAACCCTTGGTGTTAACTTATAACCATCCAAACTCTTTAACTTATAGATATTATGTCTATAAAGTGCCAACACAATCCAATATAAAATTGAAAGAAAATCAAGAGTGGGGGTACATGTCCCCTAACCGGTCATGGGGGGGGGGGGGTAGTTTAGTTGGTTTGCAATGGTTAGTTATCTTAGTTAGTTAGAAGGTTAAGTGTTTAGTTAGTGGTTTAGGTGTGTTATGAAATATATAGTGTGTTAGGGTGCTCGGGGACCCTAACTAGCTTAGAAAAATAAAAACAATGCTTCTAGCATTATTTTGGTGCTCCGGGTAATATCCGGTTGTTCGGTTAGACCCCGGTTCGTTAAAGTGCTAAATTGCACCGTTTAGTGTCTATTAAGTATCTTTTGTAACCCTTTTAATTCCCGAAACTTAGGGAAGTATTCTGGATGACGACACGTAATTTCTGCATGATATTTATATGTTTAAAAGCTGATTTGAGCTGAATTTAATAAAATTCTGCACTTAAAGTGCGTTTCGGGTGCTTTTTAGTGCTTATTTTTGCTTCCAGAGAGTATATATATAAACCCTGGTATGTACTATTGGGTTTTAATGTATTCTTGTCGTTGGACCTACACCTAGGCTCCAATTCTATTGTCTAACTGCTTTCTGCAGCTTTGTTGACACAAAGTGTCTTACCGGTGAGTTTACTAGTATTTCTGACGCAACGCTCTTGTTAATGCATAAAGCAACGTTTTGTAGTATGACACGTGCATGAATTCACTTGTATAGTATGCTATCAGATAATGTTGACATTAAAGCACATAATCACAGTCATTAAATGATAATTAACGTGTACGGAAATTACCGGTTTTGTGCCAGTTGTCACATTGTGGTAATCTGTACACGTACGGAATGGCTCGTCCTTCATTTCCACAATAGAGTTCGGGCTCCCCAGGACAAAGAACTAGATCATTAAAACACCCACCCGGTAGTTCTTGATGTTGATTAGAAAGTTCTTGCAACCCTGCTGGTGCGAGACAGTAAGGAGTACGAGTATTCAAGGCTGCCTCTGGCGTGAGATCAAACCGAGATTCTACCTAATCAGTTGTGGAAGTAAACCTGAGATTCCTCGGGTAGCACACTAGGAGGGATCACAAACAATTGGTGGATCCTCGATCCTCTTTTCCTTAGTCTTAACATCAGTAACGGTTGCTAACATAGCGGGGTAATCCCTCCGTGAACACTTCTGGGCCTTCATTGTTGAAATGATGCTAACCTTTACACCACCCTGACACTTTAGCTCAGACGACGATTCTCCACTAGGGAGAGGGACACGCAAAATTTTCTCCTCATAGGGTATATCTGCGCGATATCTGGATAACCAATCCACACTAACTACTGCATCAAAACTATCAAGGGTAGCAGAAGGAAGGTCGATGTCGAACACTTATCCCACAAGGTCGAGTTAGCATCCCAACGATTATATGAGGTTTCAATGGACTGCCATCAGTCGATTCCGCAACAGTCACCTTCGTTCCCATACTGTAGGCTACGATTACGAGTACCTTGATGTCGTCGTGACTGTTGCCTCTAATGTCATTGCTAGTAATGGAGACCTGCGACCTTTCACCAATAGGGTCCATCTTTTCACATTCCGTGTCACGTCTTAAGGCACTATTCACTGTACGGGCAGTTACACATTCCACTCTATAGTCAAATGTCATTGTTCATGTCCCGTTTGATTCGTAAGAGTTGGCTCTCAGATGTTGCTTACTAGGGTTAGGGACTCGATTGAAGTCGATTTAATAGTGCACGGTATATCGTTAGAGAGTAGGGTCACCCTAACACTAGGGTTGGTAATGCATCACTTTAATCTTCTTATCCATCGGTCTTGCGAGTCGATTTAATAGTGCACGGTATATCGTTAGAGAATCACAGAGGTGTCCATACTTCTAAATTTGAGGCGTCAATTTGTTGCGTCAAAGTAAACGAGAAAAAGTGAGAAAGGATAGACCAAACATTTAACGCTGCGACATCCAACTCAGGGACGTTCGTACAAGCACTTAACATTCTACACAGTTCGCTAGGCGTTCAAATGGGTGTTCAGGTAATACTCGACAGCATTGAGATTTATAAGGATTCAGAGAGGAGTGAAAAGATCACACTCGAGTAGGAAACAATCACTGCTATGACTCCTATAGAATTGTTATGTTTCTCATTGATAGGGGAGTATATTCTGAGGTGGGACACGAGAATAAGTTAAGTCCTTAAAACACTAAATCGTATCTCGAATCAGTTGAACTTTGTGTGAAAATTTAAGTGGACAAGTATACTGACAATCTAAGTGAATCATTTAGAACTTAAAGTGTTTATAGCTCAACAGTGCTAGTGATTTGTCATAAACAGATATGACCCTCTGACACAACTCAAACAAAAATATTGTTTGTAAAAATTTCTTTACTGCTTTATGTTTCCGAAAAATACAAAAAGATTATAATTCTTCTTTATTTTCGACAACTGATGTCCGAGAGCTGAGTTTCAAAATCTAAGTATGCTGAACATGTTTCTAAAAATAAAACAAGTTCATTAATTTGAAACTTGAAGTTTTAAATCAAAAATCAAAAACAGTTTGTGAGATCTCCAGGGTCATTTATTTGGACTTGGAAGATTGTCTGTGAGGTTTTGGATGATTAAAACTGTCAAATTTATAAAGTCATTTGATAGGGAGAGTGGAATCGGGCAATCCTGGATGCTTACAGATTGTTACATTTGTGCAATAGAGGCAGGTTCTCAATTCAAAAATATTTTAAGATCCAGGTCATCATTCATGGGAAAACCTAAAAAGCGTTCACTGTCACATATTTGAAATGCTCCAGATTATGTTTACAGCTAGGTTTTCAATCTTATGTTGTCAAATTTCTTATAAATGTTTGAGATTTGCAGATGAAAGTGCCAGATTACGATCCTGATAGCAGAGTCTAAGGGGGAGTCAGAAGACGAGCTCATCGCAAGGGGGAGCTTGTAACTGAAGAACCAAGTGTCAATCTTAAAAGCACGGAACCTTTACGAAGGGGGAGCCTAAAGAAAGAGTCAATCGAAAGGGGGAGCTGATTCAGAATGCAGATTCAAGTAAAGCTTGAAGAGGGAGTTTGTGATTGTCACACCCCCAAAACTACCCCAAGCGGAAACCCCGCGAGGTGTGTGATGTACCCGGATCTAGCCACCAATCACATTGAACTCATACAAGATTTTTTTTAATAAAGCTTTCATTCATTAAGATAAAGTGTTACAAAACACAATTTATAACTCGTTGTGTTCAGCGGAAGCATAATACAAAGTTTAATCAAACCAAAGCGTATGTAACCAACTAATCTTGTTTCAAATTTCCATGACCACTCCAGCATCCGAGATAGCAAGTTCCACATCCACATATATCTATAACCTGCGAGCATGCACACAAGTGTATCAGACAACGCTGGTGAGTTCACAGTTTTTATGAAAACGTTTGGTTACCAAGTATTTAATCCAGCTTAATAACAATTCCGAAAGTAATGTTGATAATAACTCGAGTACCATACAAGATGGCTTCCAGATTGTTTTGCCCGTCCCCAATGCCCCCTATCTAAGCATTGGTCATGATTAAGGTCATTAGTTCACGCCCGTCCTCTCAGGTACGGTGTGAAGTTGCCAAGCCTAATAGCGCTATCAACTAATACCCCGTTACGTCTCAGGTAACTACTCGGTATAAGATGGGACTTAAGGTGATAGGAAATGAGTGTATTATCCAACATCCCAGTTTTTACACAGAAAGACTTAATTCCTCTCAGGAATACCCATTTGATTTACCCAAAGACTTATTCCTCTCAGGAATACCCATTTGACTGTCCCACCCACCGGGACGCATGCTCAAGAGAATTGAACTCACCTTAGATTGCTCAGTATGTTACTTTACATTACCCATTCCAAGTTGGTCAACCAAACCCTACCGTGGTTACCAAAGATTGTCAGTTTCGTATACACATAATTCACGTATTTTCCATATACAATACACATGCAGCGTACACATAACTCACATATCATTAAGCAAGTCGTAACAAGAGATCATGTAACACACAGTCCATAACAGCATGTAACAAGTATTCGAGTCCTGTGTAAAGCTCACATCACATGTAACCACTTTGATAGTTCAAACCATTAAACACTCAAATGTGCGATTGCATAGCTGATCACTTGAACCGTTCAGCCCATTTATGTAATATATACATGTGTGTGTGTGGCCCAGTTGTACTGGCCCAAAGGAAGTGTGCGACCCACACTCCTTTGTGCGATCAGCCGATGGTGCGTGACTAAGATTTGATTGTGCGAGTGTGCGACACGTTGTATTTTTGCAATCCAAACAAAACCCGGCCCAAAGAGTAGATTTCATGAAACAGATATGCGATCCTAGAGTTCTTGTGCGACTACACCCTTCTTTTCAGTTACACTTCCCTTAATTATGGTTATTCGGTTTCACAATTATATCAGTTAATTCCCATAATTTTCGCAAAAAAAAAAATCATTAAATCATGTTTCAATTTGAATCAATTAACATGGTAACTTCTAAGAACCAAAATAACAGTTTATGTTATTATCATTACTAATCAAATCAGACCAACAATTGCTCGTTCTTAAAACACGCAAGATCAAATCATTTACCATGAATTCGTGTCATCCTAATCATTACTTAATGATCAACTTATCATTATCATGCATCTCATAATTCAATTCACCACAATTTAACTGATTCATACACGTGTTTTTATCATAACCATGCATCCAAAAATTCATTAACGAACAACCCTACATCGTTCTATCCACACCATTCGGTCAACGCATGTGTTCTAGCAAAACCCTAGGTTGTACAAGAATCATGGCTGCACATACAATTAAATTGATAAGTTATCCATCCCAGTCATACCACTCGTCAATTTCTAACAGTTTCATACATGAACAATTCCTATGATGGTTCCTACGGATCCAAAATGATCGAACCACAAACAAGATAGTTCACATAATATAATCAAGGTAAACCATGTATGGGAATCCTTAACTGATTAAAACGTACCAATCGATCAAGGAGGAGTGCGAGCTCGGATGAGGCAAGTGATGTTTCTGGAATAGAATCTCGACCGATGGAGATGGTGTCTCTAAAAGATTACTGCCGTCACTTGTTTTGAAGGGGTCTTAGGGTTTAAAATGGTTTAGAAAGGAATTATGTGAACCTCCACATACATACACGCATACAAAGAAAGAGGAGGAGATGGGCTAGGCTCGGTTGGGCTTGACAAGACTTGGGCCGAGACCCCTTTTGGCGACGAACTCCCTCAATACGACGAAGATCATTCTTCCTCGAAGAAGATTGGTGGCAGCGAAGGTTGTGTGACGAAGACTTATTCTTCGTCGAGATGGTTATGAAGAACTCAAATGTTTTATTGGGCCAAACAAATATCACATGACTAACTCTTCAAACCACAATTATTGGGCCGCACACAAGATATTCACATGGGTTATTAATTCACTGTCTTGATTGTCAAAACATTAAACAAATTCAAGAACTTTCACATGCAACTTCTTGGGCTGAATGATATTATGAAACCATGCAATCAGATCAAATATCAATGTGTTGAAATAATACTGGACCGATCTCAGTTGTTGGACATTAGCACATGGCTACTTTATTGAGCCAAGAGATAACTGGCCGACAACATCATCATATGCAATTAAAATTTTTGCTGCTTGAATGGACAAAACAACCTGATTGGGCCGCTAATTGAAGAGGTCAGATATTATTTTCATGGGCCGACATACAAGATATTGAAAGCTGTTAAATGATTGGGCCACTAGTATTAGTTTTTCATCAAGTGAGTTTCAAGTCAGGTGTGTTATGCAACCCCAAAACTAAACATGACAAAACATTTCATAGACATCATGTAATACCCAACGTAACAATACTTAATCATCCAAATAGACTACACATGACACTACGTAAAACAAATTGTAAAACAAGATTGTAACCCAAGTGATGCGTAGGAGAAAGACCTTGAAATCTCGGGTTATCACAGTGATTGCTGAAGATTATTAAAGCATCGTGAAGACTCAGAGAGAGAGAGAGAAAAGACAGAAAGCTACGAGATTGACTACGGCAATATCTAAGGGGGAGTCTATGAGTGCACGAATGTCTATCGCCTCCGTCAATTTTGAATCGTAGTAGAAACTGAAAGAAACAAGGTTTTATATTTAAAATATAGGGCGATGACATTTTTGTAAATAAGAATATCTTCCTTATGAGAGCCCTATATATAGGAGTCTTTAGGTTTCATTTTAGGACTTTTGAATCTTTCTACATTTGGAGAGCTTTCAAGTCCTAGAGAGAGAAAGTAGCGAAGGAGAGATTCAAAGGTGTAAAACATTGTTAGATCTTAATTGAATCTTTATTATATTAGTTCTTGTGTTCGGTCCACACACGTGCATGGATTCCGCACGTTGTACGTTTCGTTTCGCAATCGTTCAGGAGTCAAACACGATCCTACAACGCGTTCACATGTTACTTCCAGAACCCTGCCAAACACACAAGACACGATAATATAAAATACCAATCGTAAAACGACACAAAATGACTCGAGTTATTATACAAACTATACATGGAAACATATGTAATTTACATTTCATCAATCCAACCATCATATTTAGTCAAATACTTCACAATTTCAACAACTATGATAACCTAAGCATTCGTATATCATCAATTATGTTATACCATCAACAACCCATTCAAGAATTGCAACAAATCAAGTTCATCCTCATACTAAACTTTACCAAAACGTAAATTATAACATACCTTATGATTAGCAAGTATGGATGATCAAGAATCTAATTTCATGTAGAAGATTTAGCCCCAAATCACCCTTGAATATGTAGAAATTGATGAACTAGGTTTTTGGTGTGTTCACCCCCTCTTTCTCTCTATATATTTCGACACACACGCATACCCTTTCTCTTTTTCCTTTTCTTTTGTTTTAATCAATTTAGTTTGTCACATGTTCAATTTCGGTACTTGTAGTTTTACTAGTTATTTGTTTGGTGAAAACCCACATACCACAACTAGTAAATAACTAATTATTTAACTAGGTTAAGACATTCCTATTTATTGTATATCGTATAAATCCGTGGCTTAACATGTGAATCGAATTTAATATTTTTGAGGTGTTGGAACCAAAGTCTATCATATGCAAAGGTTAGAGATGAAAGTACAATGTGAAGCATAACATGAAGATTCAAAGTCTACAAAGATTTAGAATGGGAAATCATCTACAATTTACAAGGATCAAAACATTATACATCAAGTATATGTTTGTGCATTAGAGGGCTAATTAAACAAGTCTCAAAAAGTAAATAATATCAGAATAGTCTAGTTGAGTTCTTTCTATTTGTTGGATGTAATCATGTTACCCCTACAATTACCGCGTAATGATGTTGTACTATTTTACCGGTTTGATGATAAAATAGGTTTTAAAGAAGATGTAATGGGTTTTTAATTCTATTCTCGTAACAATGGAATGCTAAGGCTCTAAGGTGTCAAGTAATGATATGCGTATAAATATACATGTTACCCATAACAAAATAAAGCCACTTTTTAAGTGTTTTATTGAAAATATATTAGAAATAGGCTTAATTTAGTTTACTTTTTATTTTTAGGACAAATCGGACCCAAACAGAGAAAGGCACTAGTGCATAAGTAGGCAAAAGATGCCATAGGATTTTCAAAAGATGCAGTTGGTAGGTTGCAACCGCATCTTTTGATTCATCAGACACAGTCATGTATTCATTTTGAAAAAAAAGCATCGCCCAAAAGATGCGGGTCTAATGAAACCGCATCTTTTCCATCTTTTTTTATTAATCCGACAAAGTCATGCATTCATTTTGAAAAAAAGCATCGCCCAAAAGCTACGATTCTAGTGTAACCGCATCTTTTGCATGTATTAAAATCAACAACTGCCTCTCTTGATATTGATTTCAAAATTTTGATTATCATCTTCTTATCTTCTTCCTTTAATAATACATGAAACATATTTTTTGGTCAAAAATTACCGAAGCAATTAAGTGATCAAATTAGTTTATGAGGTAGTGTGCTAGCAATGCTTGTGAAAAATATGTTGGTTTGTTCATTTGTAAAAACAATTTCAGGATATAGCCTCAGGATATGAAACTATATCAACAATCAAACAATGAGCTGAAAAAGCAAAAATGGACACAGGATATACGAGGAAAGCCCTTGATCAATCTAGTTCTCCGGCATAAAACCTCAGGAGCTGACAATCGTCAGCTGGCTTGTTCTTCTTATTACTTGAATGTTCAGTATACTGTTTTGGTCAAATATCACACAAGGATAATGTAACCAAATTCGATTTTGTGAGGTGTGATGCTTGATTATATGATCAAATGTTTAAACAATGAAAGAATGAAATGAATGTTCAACACAAGGATTTATACGAGGAAAAAGCCCTTGATCAATGTATGATCTCCGGCATAAAAAATCTCGGGTGATGGAAACTACCAATCACCAAGTATATTAAACAAACAATGTTTACAAATCGGGATGATAACAAGCTTGGTACAAGGATCACTAGTGTGCAAAAAGTGTATAATCACCATTAACTTGCAGAGAGTTCTCGAGAGTAGTGTGTGTTGCTAATAATAATCTAATCAAGCTTGTCATCCCCATAAAAAATAGAAACTAGCTAAGCTAACTAACAATCCGAAAAAGGTGCAAGTCCCCCACGATCATCATAACGGTCGAAGAGCTTATGCACGTGCAGAATAATGAAGCATATTCCCCTAGAATCTCGGTTAGACCAAGTCCTATTCGAATACTCCTGCAAAACAAGTTAAAAATGATGGAAACAATTTTTAATATTAGGATAATAATGAGGATCTTGGATCCTTAGTCCTGCAACGTCTTCTGAGGATCATTAATTCAAACTTAACTGAGGATCCGTGATCCTGACTGCACTTGAGGATCCGTGATCCATATGCTTAGAAATTCTATCCCTAACAATTGCTCCCAAACATGACTAGTTGATATCGAATTAGATAGTCATGTTTCAACATTTCTCGGACTAGCCGTTAGTAAGAGATATAGCCGTTACAGGCTGATGTCATCAACAGTCACCACCTGCAAAACAATCATTATATATAGGGTTAGAGATAAGGACCAAATTGCATGTAAATTTGAGACTTTCTCCTTTAAATCCTCATCCGAAGATCCAAGCAGGTATTCTCTCTTTCCTTCTCTCTAAATTCTCTTTTTCCGATCCTCTATTCTCTGAACATTCATGGCGAAGATGACCCTCCGATCCTCACCTGCTAAGGATCCTACGAAGGAGAGCCCCCTGAAGAGCCAGAGTGTAACCACAAATCCTTCGCTAGAACTTTATCGTTTCACCGATCCTGAAATTGATCGGATACGTCATTGCTTTCCGACAGGAACCATCTTCAGATCATTCGACTCTTCGACGAAGAGCGATTGTGTCTCCGATGCCTGGATCACTTTCCCGATGACCCCTTTTCTGATAGGGTTCAATTATCCTTTCCCTGCTCTAACACAAGCATTCTTCACACTCACCGACATGTGCTATATACAAGCCATGCCAATGATGTGGAGAGTCCTTTACACTCTTGAAAACATCATTGAGCAGGAAGGTGTTGAAATAGGGGTGTCTGAATTGAGTCAATTGTACAATCTTGTTAGCCATGGTTCTCATCGCTTTCTGTTCAAGCACAAACCTGGTCAGGCCTATCCAATCCTCAAAACCACCAAAAATGATTCCAACTGGAGAAACCAGTTCTTCTTTGTAAGGAGGGACTCCATCCCGGATGGGAATGACCTCCCCAAAAAGTGGATCACCCAGGGTAGGATATGGGATCCTTAGACAAGGACCATAGTAGGATTCTTTTTCTGTTAAGGATAACTGATCCTCCTTTTTGTTTTTGCTGTGCAGCCATCTCACTTTCTCATATTCAAGAAACACCTGCTACAAAAGAAAGGATTGTTGCTTTCTGGAAGCTTGATCCTGCTGTTAGAACATTTCAAGCCAAAACAAAGGATTCTCAAGAAATCTCCTCTGGTTCCTACACAATGTCAAGTAAGTATTCATATCTATGTGTAAATAATTGTTTAAATGAATATAAAGTATGAATACTTATCTAAGTTTTGTATTTGTAGGTGCTGGCAAATCCTCTAAATCTGCTTCCAAGTTCAGCATAAGTGATCTTAATGAATTCGCCTCCTCAAGGTCCGTCAAAAAGGAGCTGGCTGCAAGCCCAAGCATCCTGAATCCTAAGGGCATGAGCACACGGGGCAAGGGTGCCAAAAAGAGAAAGACCGCTGAGCCCACTGAAGGCCTCCCTCTCATCCAACACCAGTTTGAGGAATACGTCTCCGAGGTAAGGGTCCTGTATCCTTAAGTCTGAACTTTCCTTTCTGAGGATAACGGATCCTGACTATATACTCCGTTTATGCAGAAATTTGCCTAGATCCAAATGCTCCTTGATCAACATCTGGCAGAAGCTGAGCAGAAAAACTTGGACTTCCAGCAGATGTTCCTTGCTAAGGATAAGAAGATCTCTTCCCTTGAGAAGGAGGTGAACCTGCTGCAGAAGGAGGTGGTCTTGGCTCAGATCACAGCCCAGCAGGAGAAGGCAGAGGTCATGGAGGGGGCGAAGCTTTCTGCTACTATTGCCATGCTAAAGATCAAGCTACAAATGGTCAAGGAAGCTGAGGATCCTGCCTTTGATAGGTCTACCTGGGACAAGGAGGCTTGGAGGCAGAGGTTGGCTGAGCTGGACGACGAGGATGAGGCTGAGGAGGCAGCAGCTGATGGAGCTGGGAGCAGCGAGGTGAAGGATCCAGTGGAGGAGGCAACTGGTAAAGGTGGTGAGGAAGCAGCGAAGGTTTAAGCTGCAGCAATGAGCGATGATGGAATTATCTAGACGCGCCGGAGCCCATTTTTATGGTTTTGTGGTTTTTATTTGATGTTGTGTTGATGGTGAACAATTATGGTCTGTAACTAAACAATAGTATTTAGGGTTAAGGATCAGTGATCCTTGGAACAATAGTTAGGATGATAGTTGATGGAGGGATCCTCTGTTTGGGGGATGAAGCCACTATTATTCTGTCATCTTTACTTTCCTGCACTTTAAGACTCGTTAATATGGACACCCTTTACCTACCCTAGCGGACAGGCCACGTATTGCTGGTAGATGCAAGGGGTAGGTAATTTTGACAACCTTTAAAGCGTTTAATTTTGATAAATAAATATAACCATTAACTTTTGGTTATCTTGTGTTGTTTACTTTATCTATACTTACCGGTATAGAAATCAGTTTATGTCAAAAGTTTAGGATATGATCAAGGATCAAATATCCTATAATCGAAAAGTTTAAAAAGTGAGATAATTTTGGGATCATATATCCTGTTGTCAAAGAATAGGGTATGATTGATAAAGCAAGAATAAAATTAAAGTAAATAAGGATCATACCAGAGAATCCAAGTTAGGATCCTATATCCTTAATGCATACAATTGTAACAATTATAAGACAAACCCTTGTGGAAAGTTAGGATCTAGGATCCTTAACAGTTTATCCTTAAAATCCTGAAATGAGAAATAACTTGGGACTAAGCCAATCTGTAAAAGAAAGAGTTAGTATCTAGGGACAAGCCCAACAATCTGGGGACAAGCCCAAAGGATCTTGTGTAAACTGTAGTATGGCCCATACTGGCGACTATCCAAACATAGTGACATGAAGATGCCAAAACCTTAGCTAACGTGAAAACGTTAGAAACCTTAGGAACGGATGTATGGTACGTTTACCATTTTACTTAGAATCCTAAATACAGCCAGTACAATGAAATTGTCAGCCCCTAAAGCGGGTACTGGTCCCATTGCCTTTAACTGCACCAGGATAATCGTGCACTACTGGCGAAGGTGTAAGAACCTGATTCGTAGGAGGTAATAGATACCCTAAGCTAGGGACAAGCCCAAAAACTGGGGATAAACCCATAAAACTGGGGACAAGCCCAAAAACTTAGGAGACTTCTGTGGATACTTGATCCTTTGTCAAAGATGCACCCACTTCTGCAAAACTCAGAACTTAGTGAAAAAGGATAAAGGATCCTGGATCCTTATCCTTGTAATAAATTAAAGGATTAGATAAATAATAATCAAATCATTACCAGAATGAGGATCATGCATCCTCTAAGGATCCTTTATGCATATCAGATGTGCATATGGTCAAGGATCCTGAATCCTTCTTACATGAAGTATCTTTTCAAATGGACAACATTCCAAGCTCTTGGTAGCAAATCACCTTCCATTGTTAATAACCGATATGCCCCCTTTCCTGCTTCAGCTTCAATAAGATAGGGGCCTTCCCACTTTGGTGCTAACTTGCCATCGGCAGGGTTTGTGGTATTTTGAAATGCTTTCCTTAATACCATATCACCAACTTGAAACTTTCTGATCCTGACATTCTTGTTGTAAGCTCCAGCCATCCTTTGTTGATAGATAGCCAATCTTATCCTTGCCAAATCCCTGAGTTCTTCTATGGTATCCATGTCTTGAACCAAGTTTTCAGCATTTCCTTCAGGATCATGGATGCTTGTTCTTGTAGTAGGGACTACCATCTCTGTAGGGATCATCGATTCAGCTCCAAACACTAAGGAGAATGGAGTCTGGCCAGTAGCATTTTTGGGAGTTGTTCTGTCAGCCCATAGTACATATGGTAGCTCTTCTGCCCATTTCCCCTTTTTGGATCCAAGCTTCTTCTTCAAGTTGTTGATGATGATCTTGTTGGATGATTCTGCTTGACCATTAGCTTGTGGATGGACTGGTGTTGATGTTATCATCTTAATCCCTCAACTGTCACAAAAGTTAGTAGTTCTACTCCCAATAAATTGGGATCCATTATCATAAACAATTTCAGAAGGAATACCAAATCTGGCAATAATGTTTCTTTTAATAAAGGATATAACTTCCTTTTCACTGACTTGTGCAAATGCTTCAGCTTCTATCCATTTGGAAAAGTAATCAGTCATAGCAAGCATAAACACTTTTCCTCCTGGTGCTTTGGGAAGTTTACCAACTATATCCATTCCCCATCTCATGAATGGCCAAGAAGAGGATATAGGATGCAGGAGCTCCGCTGGTTGATGCAGGATATTGCTATATCTTTGACAAGAATCACATTTCTTTGCATAATCCAAAGAATCCTTCTTCATAGTAGGCCAATAGTATCTTGTTCTAAGGATCCTTGAGAATAGTGCTCTGCCCCCAGTGTGGTTTCCACAATCTCCTTCATGGAAATCCTTCAGAACTTCTTGGATTTCTGGATCCTCGATGCACCTTAGATATAGACCTGCAAGAGATCATTTATATAACATGTTATTTAATATTGTAAATTGAGATACCTTGACTTTGAAAGCTCTAGGATTTTCTCCTGTAGGAATCTCTTCATGTTGTATATATCTCATGATTGGAAGGATCCAGGATCCTGAATTTGACTGTGCATCATCACTTGGTATGATTGCAGAATCCTCCACTATTTCCATAGCTCTGTGATCCTCAATAACAGGAGCCAAAATGTGGATAATGGGAATTTTAATATCCTCTGGGATCTTCAATGATGACCCAAGGTTGGCTAAAGCATCAGCTTCTGCATTTTCCTCCCTGGGTACCTGTGTTAGACTAAAAGAAGCAAAAGAGTCTGCCAATTCCTTGACTATCTCAAGATATTTGATTAGTCTTTCACCTTTAACAGCATAAGAACCATTAAAGTGGTTAGTGATTAATAAATAATCTACATGTACCTCAAGATACCTGATCCTCATATGCTTGGCAATTTGCAAACCAGCTATTAAGGCTTCATATTCAGCCTCATTGTTAGTAGTTTGAAACTCACAAGCAATTGAGTGGGGTATTATGTCCCCCTATGGCGATTTTAGTAGTGTGCCTAGTCCAGTTCCTTTGACATTAGAGGCTCCATCTGTGAAGAGTATCCAAGGATCCTTAGTCTCTTCAAATTGTTGAACTTCCAATTCAGCTTCCCTTTGTAGATCACTACTGAAATCAGCCACAAAGTCAGCCAAGGCCTGAGATTTATTGGCAGTTCTTGGTTCATATCTGATATCATAAGCACTGAGCCTGACTGCCCATTTTGCCATCCTTCCTGACATTTCAGGTTTCCTGAGAACATTCTTAATTGGAAAGTTAGTTTTAATAATAATAGCATGAGTTTCAAAATAATGGCGTAGTTTAGTAGATGCCATAATTAAAGCAATGATAAGTTTTTTTTCTAAATGAGAATACCTGGATTCAGCATCAAGCAAACTTTTACTTACATAATATACAGGATGTTGTGTACCTTCATGATCCTTAACAAGGACTGCACTTACTGCCTTAGAAGAGACTGCCAAATATAAGGATAATATATCCCATTTTTCTGGTTTCATTAATGCTAGGGCTGAGGATAGGTAATTCTTAAAGGCCTTGAGAGCATTCTCATGCTGTTCAGTCCACTCAAATTTCTTGTTCTTTCTCAAAATGTCATAGAATTCCTTGCATTTTTCTGACGATTTTGAGATGAACCTATTCAAGGCTGCGATCCTTCCTGTCAATCTTTGCACATCCATGGCATTTGCAGGAGACTTGATATTCACAATCGCCTTGATTTGCTCTGGACTTGCCTCTATGGCTCTTTTTGTCACCATATACCCTAGAAACTTGCCAGCTTTTACACCAAAGTGGCACTTGGAAGGATTCAATTTCATATTGTATTTATCAAGGATATCAAATGCTTCCTCCAAATCCCTAAGGTGATCCTCAGCTTTCTTGGACTTAACCACCATGTCATCAATATAGACTTCCGTTGTGTGTCCAATTTGTTCTTTAAACATCATATTAACTAGCCTTTGGTAGGTAGCACCTGCATTTCTTAGTCCAAATGGCATAGCTATATAACAATAGATACCAGTAGGGGTCATAAAGGTTGTATCCTCTTGATTAGATAGTTCCATCTGAATTTGTTGAAATCCAGATGAAGCATCCATGAAAGTCAAAAACTCATGACCCGCGGTAGCATCCACCATGGAGTCAATGTGGGGTAATGGGAAAGGATCCTTGGGACATGCCTTGTTTAAATCAGTAAAATCGACACATACCCTCCATTTTCCATTTTTCTTTTGAACAACAACCACATTGGCTAACCATCTTGGATACTTAACCTCTCTAATCATACCTGCTCTGAGTAGTTTATCTACCTCCTCCTGGATGATGGCATTCCTCTCAGGTGCAAACTTTCTCCTTTTTTGATGTATGGGTTTGAATGACCTGTCAATGCCAAGTTTATGAGTGATAATTTCTTTGGAAATACCTGTCATGTCCTCATGCTTCCAGGCAAAGGTAGTTTTTCTTCTCTTTAGGAAGGATACTAGATCCTGTTCAATGTCATTGAGGATCCCGGATACTATGAAAATCTTGGATTCAGGATCCTGAGGATCCATCAGTATATCTTTCACATCTTGTTCTCTTGCCTCCAGGACATCTCTTGGAGGATACTTTAATTGCTATTGTTCCCTGGGTCTTGAGGCTGGCTTCATTGATGAAGTGTAACAATTTTTAGCTTCTTGTTGGTCACTTTCGATCTTCACCACACCCCATGGAGTAGGGAGTTTCACACATTGATGGTATGTAGATGGAACCGCTTTCATGTCATGTATGCAAGGCCTGTCAAGGATAACATTGCAACAGGAAAAGCAATCTATAACACAAAATTTTTTAAAAGAATTAACTCCCTCTATGTAAATGGGAAGTTTAATGTCCCCCAATGTGTTCTTGGTTTCTCCACTGAATCCGACAAGAACTGATTATCTTGGGATGATTTCTGATTCAGGGATATTCATTTTCTTGAGGACATCAAGCTGAATGATGTTCACTGAACTCCCTCCGTCTATGAGAATCCTATGAACAAAATGGTTAGATATAAAAAAAGTAATAACAAGACCATCATGATGAGGATCCTGAATATCCACACGATCATCCTCATCAAAGGATATAACTTTCTCCTGTGTAAGGATTGTGGTTCGAATGGGTCTGTCCCCATTATCCATCTTTGTCTCTTCGGCATGCCTCTTAGCTGCTGAAAAGGAAGTGCCACATATATCTGATCCTCCAGATATGAAGTTGATAATTTGTGCATTAGCAGGAGGAGCAAGAGCTCTTTCTAGAACCTTTTCAGGATCCTGGATCCTTGACTTCTTTCTTCCAAACAGCTCCTTCAAATGCGCTTTGCTCAACAAGTAACCAATCTCTTTCCTGAGTGCTATGCATTCATCAGTGAGATGACCGAAATCTTCATGATATGCACACCATTTGGATTTGTCTTTTGTAGCAGCTGGCTTATCACTCTTTCTGGGCCATCTTGCTTTTTTACCTAGATTTTGCATTGCAAGGATTAGTTCATTATTATCAACAACAAAGCAATATTCAGAAATGGGTGGATAATCTTCATCATCCTCTTCTTGCTCCACTGCTTGCACATTTTGATTATCAGACTTGTTATACGATTTGGACTTGTTGTTCCTGAAATAGGATCCTTGCTTTTCCTACTTTGAGGATCCTGACAGCCTTTCTTGGATCCTTTTATCATCCTCTAATCGGATGAATCTAAGGGCCCTGGTTCTTACTTCATCAAGATTCCTGCAAGGGGTCATAACAAGATCATCATAGAACTGTGAATCCTTAAGTAAACCCATTTTGAAAGCTTCTACAACCGTAGCTATATCCAAGTTAGGAATTTCTAAGGATTCCCTACTGAATTTGGTTATATAATCCCTAAGTGATTCATTTTGACCTTGTGTTACCCTATATAAATCACTAGTTAATCGTTCAAATCTTCTACTACATGAGAATTGGCTATTAAACAAATTAACTAAGTTAGCAAATGAAGTAATAGAGTAAGGGGGAAGACTTAGCAGCCATATAAGAGTTGATCCTGTCAGTGTGGATCCGAAACCCTTGCATAGACCTGCTTCTTTTAACCTTTCAGGAATGGGGTTGATTTTCCTTCTCTCCCTGTATTGAGCTACATGCTCTTCGGGATCAGTTGAGTCATCATATAACTTCATGTTTGGTGTTTGAAACCTCTTTGGTATCTCTGGATCACAAATAGGTGGTGCAAATCGAGATATCCTGTGACTCCCTTCTGGAATGGGGTTGACCACTCCTGGAACACTGGCTATCATATCCTTGAGCTTTTGAAACTCTCTAGCCATAGCTTGGTTGATTCCTGTATCTTGCATAAAGCCATGGTTAGTATTATAAGAAGTATTTAAAGTGTTACCTCCTGATGGATTCAAGGGTGGAATTCCTGATGTGAATCTATATTTATGTGATTCTAGCATGATTGAGGGACCAGACGAATCAATAGTTTGCATGGGTATGAAGTCTCCCAAATGAATCTCTGAACTTCTGGGTTGTACACTCCTTAAGGATCCTTGATCCTGAAAGATGCTGGATCCTTGATACACCGAAGCTGGGGGTCTTGGAGGATAATCCATGGATCCGTGAACCTGAGATGAGGATCCTTGAACCTGAGAGGAGGATCCTTGAGCCTGAGATGAGGATCCTTGAACCTGAGAGGAGGATCCTTGACCCTGAGATGAGGATCCTTGAACCGTCTGCGTTCCCATATATCCTCCAGAACTAAAGAAGGATCCTTGATGCTGGAAGGAGGATCCTTGAGGCTGAAGAGAGGATCCTTAAGGCTGAAAGTAGGATCCTTGAGCCTGTGTCATTGCCGATGATCCATAGCATATACTCGATGATCCACCCTAGTATTGAACGCCTGATGTTGTGGAGTGCTGGGCGGTTATGGCTGGAGAATCAAAATTCAGTGATCTAGGCATCAATGGAGAGTGATCCTCCGCTGATCTCTTCAATTTCTAGATTTCATCAATCTCTCGAAGGATCCTGTCAGTAGTTCTGTCCTGCTGCTGCGTGTAATCCTTCATCTGCAAAATCAAAGAATAAAGATCATTATTAGTAGGACCAGAAGAAGCAGCAGTAGTTGGTTTTGAGAAAACGGGGGTTTGTTTCTTCACAGCATTCTCAGCATTCTTCTGGGATCCAGAAGGTGTAGGAGGCAAAGTTGGAATGCCCTGTGAAGAGGTGATCGTCGGCATGGAACTTGAAGTGTTCTTCGCTTGAGAAGACATGTAGTTGAAGTAAATGAAGAGAAATGAATGAAATGAACAAAATTTCTCAGAATTGAAGCACCAATTGCCCCACAGTGGGCGCCAAACTGTTTTGGTCAAAAATCACACAAGGATAATGTAACCAAATCCGATTTTGTGAGGTGTGATGCTTGATTATATGATCAAATGTATAAACAATGAAAGAATGAAATGAATGTTGAACACAAGGATTTATACGAGGAAAAAGCCCTTGATCAATGTACGATCTTCGGCATAAAAAACCTCAGGTGATGGAAACTACCGATCACCAAGTATATTAAACAAACAATGTTTACAAATCTGGATGATAACAAGCTTGGTACAAGGATCACTAGTGTGCAAAAAGTGTATAATCGCCAATAACTTGCAGAGAGTTCTCGAGAGTAGTGTGTGTTGCTAATAATAATCTAATCAAGCTTGTCATCCCCATTAAAAATAGAAACTAGCTAAGCTAACTAACAATCCGAAAAAGGTGCAAGTCCCCCACGATCATCATAACGGTCGAAGAGCTTATGCACGTGTAGAATAATGAAGCATATTCCCCTAGAATCTCGGTTAGACCAAGTCCTATTCGAATACTCCTGTAAAAAAAGTTAAAAATGATGGAAACAATTGTTAATATTAGGATAATAATGAGGATCTTGGATCCTTAGTCCTGCAACGTCTTCTGAGGATCCTTAATTCAAATTGAACTGAGGATCCGTGATCCTGACTGCACTTGAGGATCCGTGATCCATATGCTTAGAAATTCTATCCCTAACATATATAGTGCAGGATAATGCTTAGATTGCTACTAAGTAATACAACGATTGTAAGTGATGAGTGTAAGTGTATGATTGCTAGAGAAAGAAGTAAGAGTTCGAGAGCAGAGAGTGAAGTGTCGTGTTCCTACAATCTGGCATTCCTATTTATAGTTACAAGTATCAACCAAATTCTCCTATAAACTAGGGTTGCTCCGGAATATTCCTTTCTGAACGTTGATGACCTATTCTTCCGGCTTCAACGTTTATTTTCCAACCAAATGGAGCGAGTCTTCAGGAGAAAGAGTCCACATGAAAGTTATGATCCTGCAACCACGACCTGCAAGTAAATAATTAGTAACTGCCAGGATACTGTACCAGGATGTTACCAATATCCTTATCCGGTATCCTGATCATAATCAGAAATAATCAAGTCAAGATATAATTTCAGGATATGGGCTCAGAATTCCACCCATAACAATTGTCCCCAAAAATATATCAGTTGGGATCCCAAATACAAATGGATATATTTTTTATCTTTCCTTCCGTCGATCGAGACAATTAATAGGATACGATGGTTGATGTGACAGTGTGCAACTTCTCAAGCGAAATTCACTAATCATACCCAATCTTAGACCTATATCTTCTCAACTTCCTTAGATATTCATCACCATAATTTCTAGAATTCTCAAGTATCATCCCTCTCTCTCTCTTGTTTTCTCTTTTCTCTATTTTATCTTCCATTCCCTCATGGCCAGTCGAACACGATCACACACAGCCGATTCCATTCCGACCTTTGAGGAGAAAAACCTCCTTAAGGAGCCTGAGAAAGAAGTTTGCTCTTTCGACAATGCTGACATCGCCGCTCTGAAAGCCTCTGGTGCTTTTCCCGTCGGAGCAATCATTCGACCGTTTGACCGGAATATTCGATCGAACATGTCTTTTGATGAATGGATTTTTTTTCTTGGCTTACCCCTTTTCCATAGGACTTCGATACCATTTTCCAGATTTTATCATATGTTTCTTTCATCTCACTGGTCCCAGTTTCGCCCAGACTATGCCGATGGTTTGGCGAGTTTTGGTGGTACTGGACCAGATCAAGACCCATCATATTCCCGATCATTGTATCGAGGATCTTCCTATTGCTTACCGTCTTCAGTCTCATGGTTCTAGCCGATTCCTTTTTTTTTCAACTTCTAAAAACCCCCTCATCTGTGACACCTGTGTTACCGCGACCATCAAACAAATGCCAAACCAATGAAATATTGTATTTCATACTTTGGACTTGTATAAATATGTGTATCTTTTGCACATATCAACTCTTGTTCGATTTCAAACTCTAAATCGCTTTCTGGAAGGTTACACGCGCACTGATGCGTAAATATAACCAGTTTAATGCAACGAACACTCTGTAATAGTGAAATAGGCTTAACATACCTTAAATAACCTTTACATAACTTAGAATTAAGTTTTGAAGGCTTTGGTATGGCAAAAACAAGTTAAATCGCTTGCAGGGACTAAACTTGACAAACTGCGAAAGTATGCCAATTTGAACTGTAACAGACATTCCGGAACATGACCATAAGTTAAACATACCATAAATATCCTTTACATAGCTTAGAAATGGGCTTTGAGGTGTTCGGTATGCTAAAATAAACTTTTGGGTCATTCAGGGACTAAAAGTGTCAAAAAGTGCACAATTTGTATTTTCGCGCATAACTTACGTTCTGAATAGATACGGACATCCAAAAATTTATGTAAGCATGACTATATTATGCTTTAGTGTTTGGCATGAGAAAAATCCATTCGTCGCGCAATTTGGATCGTTTTTCGCGCTTATGCGCATTCCGTCGTAATTAAGCGAACATCGCGATCGTACGGCCAAACGAACCGACACCCGAGATATTTTTGAGCACATTTTAAGTTCCCTATACTTTAACTTCATTTTAGAGCTTTGAAATGGGGTTAATGGGCCTTAAACGCGTCGGAAATGGGCTGAATACACTACAGGGACCAAAAATGCAATTCTGCCAAAGTTAAAGGCTTGCGGACCGTAAGCCTTATCCTTACGGTCCGTAAGGGGTTGCCAGAACATCAGAACCTTCCGAACAGCCTGTTTACAGATGTCGTCCACTCCCTAACTCTTTGCCACATGTTGATACCCTATGGTGAGTGGCAAATTTGGGTTCCATAACCTTCCGACAAGTGTACGCCTTAGATTCGAGCACGGTTTCCATGAAACGATCTTAACGGTTACCCGAATACTATAAATACCCCACCCCCATTTGCTTCAAAACCCACTAGAATCTGATCTAAATGACTCTAAGTTGGAACCATTGTTTCATACCTGAGTTATTGTGATCTAGATTAGCATTCGGGGACCCTTCGTAAGTATTCTTTCGTTCTTTTACTGCTTTTCGAGTCTGAAAGTCAAAATTTGTTTGACTTTCTGCGTTGACCAGTTTATGGTCAGTGCGAAGTTCGTTTGAACTTCGCAACGTGATTGTAATCACGATGGTTATAGTCCCTTGGGACTATGCCTACTGATTACCACGTTGTCTAGGGTCGTAAGGGTAAGCGATCTAATAAATCGCTTATACCGTCGAACCCGACCCATTTGGTCGATCATTAGGATCCGACCAAATACTTTAGGTGACCATAGTATATAGGGAATAACCTTCTGAGGTTATACCTTATGGTCGCTTCGTTAAGTAGTTGTATGATAGGTAGTTTATATGCCTTAGGTAAATTACCAGAATACCCTTTTCATGTATAATTGGTAATTAAGCATATGTAACCTAAACTTTTGTCACATAACTGATTATGTAACATGTTTAGGCATATAACACTTGTCATAGGACTAGTTAGGCGATCCGAACGCGTTTCACGCGAACGACGCGTTAAAGTAGCATAAGCTACCTAAACGGGTCGTAATGGGTCGTAAGCACTTAGGTTAGGTTTCATTTAGAATGTAGGCTTTGTTGAACCATACTACATGAGTTTTCATACTCATTTGGTTTACGAACCCTCATTCTATCCGATCCTCCGATTTAGGTCCGGTTAATTAACGTAGTTACCTATATAGGTGCCGTTTGATTCCGTGATCTCTAGCATTGCTTGGTGGTTATCTTAGGACTTCTGAGCAATCTCAAGTGAGTACATAGAACCCTTCTTTTACTGTTTTCAAACTGTTTTGGGGTGAAACACATGTGCCTACTTGTTACTTTCATGCTTTACATGCTTTCACATCATATACCTGCTATGTTCGTTAGTACATTATAGTACATCGTTTTACATTACATGCTATGTATGCCCATTGTGTGCGTACTTAGTACATCTTTCTTCATTACATTTCATGCTATGTATGCCCATTGTGTGCGTACATAGTACATCGTTTTACATTACATGCTATGTATGCCCATTGTGTGCGTACTTAGTACATCGTTCTACATTACATTTCATGCTATGTATGCCCATTGTGTGCGTACTTAGTACATCGTTTTACATTACATGCTATGTATGCCCATTGTGTGCGTACTTAGTACATCTTTCTACATTACATTTCATGCTATGTATATCCATTGTGTGCATACTTAGTACATTGTTTTACATTGCATTTCTGTTACATATGCTCATCCAGCATATGAACACATTATACTACATTTTGAACCGTTGTAACCGTTTGACTATGTGAACCGTCGTAACCATTTGATTATATGAACCGTTTGTAACTGTTGAACCGTGTGAACCGTTTGTGACTGTTGAACCGTGTGAACCGTTTGTATCTGTTGACATGATTTACATTTGACAATAGACATTTGACTATACATAAACATCTCTACAATTGTTAAACATTACATCTTGGTGGTTTGGTTTGAGTAAGTGATTAAGTAACGAGGCGTGTGTAATATGATACAAGCATGGTGGATACGCCGCTGGTACTTCCTATATATAAGTGTTTGTATGGTATTACATGTCGTAGCGTTATTTGAATCATTTCAATTTGAGACATATAACATTTTATACAAATAACATACTTTTCACAAGACATTGATTTACAAACAACTGATCTTATACAAACTCATTTTTTACATGGTTATTCATTTAACCTTACATTTATTTATACATATCATCTGATCTTATCGTTTTTCAAATGATTTACAAGACAAAGCAAATTACCAGGTTCATGACTAAACATTTTCTCAAACATAAGTCATGAATTCTGTTTTCTCTAAACCTATGTATCTCACAGGCATTTTTATGCTGACGTACCTATTTTCACATGTGTTTTCAGGAGATGATGCATAGGACTTATCAAGACATACTTAGGCGGACCTGTGCCTTAGTGACTTAAAACGAGACAAGAACTAGTTAAATTATGTTATGTACTCTTTATTTCTTGTTTAAAGACAATGTAACTCGCTTGTTTGATGAATAAAACGAAACTTTAATATCCATGGTTGTGAAACATTAATTCTGTTACAACACTCCCCGACGTTTCCGCCACGTTTGGTTGTCCTACGTGGTCGGGGTGTGACAGAAAAGTTGGTATCAGAGCTAATGGTTATAGGGAATTAGGTTATTAGTAATGCTTTGACCTAGTCTATAACCTTTCTAGGACCCTAACGCGAGTTTACTTGCGTTTAGTCATAAAAAAATACCGTCACCTATCCTTAGGCGACGACCACAACAAGAACATAAATTTCAAAACCGCTTTGAAAACTAATCATCTGTTCTAGGATGATTGATTACTAGGTTTTGAACCCTCTATTGTAAGGTTTTGAACCCTCTGTTATATGGTTTTGAACCCCTTTGAGTTTTCAAAATCTCGTCAAGGTTTTGGGTTTTAAATAATGTGAACACGTGCAAACTGGAAGGGTGAATGCCTGTATTCTGGGTTTTCTGTCTAGGCAAGCACTTCGTATATATCTCATCAGACGCGAGACCAGTTGTGCTTACCTGGGAATTCTTGGGATGAGTGTCCACTTATAGGCGAGCATGTCTTCGCAATACATTATTTTTGACCTATTTACTTTGATTAATCACCAGGGTCGTTTGTTGCTTCGTAGTAACAAACAAATGACCACTATCATTGCTTTCATCAGATTTGTTTCATCTCATTCTTTTCGTCTAATTCTCTCACTCGTTTCCTTTCATGTTTCCTCTTTTAGAATGCCTCCTCGACGCGAAAACCAGATAGCGACTGCCGAACTGGCAGAAATTATTGCGCAGCAAATGGCTGCTCAATTCCCAAACCTCTTTGCTCAATGGAACCAAGCCAACAACAACAACAATGGTCCATGCAATTTCAAGAGTTTTAACTCGGCTAAACCACTCAAGTTTAGTGGTTCTGAGGGAGCGACTGGGCTTCTTCAATGGTTCGAGAGCACTGAGAATACTTTCCGCCATGTGCAGTGTCCTGACAATCGCAAGGTCGAGTTTTCTACGAGTGTGTTCCAGAAGAGGGCCCTTACGTGGTGGAACGGGGTTATAAGAGATCATGGTGCAGAAGTTGCTCTAGCACAGACATGGGCTGAACTTAGGGCTCTCATGATGAAGGAGTTTTGTCCTCATCACGAGATCAGGGCCTTGGAAAGGGAATTCGACAATTTGAAGCAAGATAGCGGTGAGCATCGAGCCTACACGGACCGTTATGAGGAGTTAAGTCTGTTATGCCCAAACATGGTCACGCCTTTGGATAAGGCAATCGAAAAGTACATTGATGGCCTCCCTGACTCAATACAAGACATTGTGACTGGTAGCAACCCTACTACTGTTAGGCAAGCCATTGAGCTATCTGCAACCTTAACTGAATCTCAGATCAGGAAACGTAAGCTTTTCCGAAAGGGTGACAAGAAACTGGTCGAGGAATCGAAACCAATCGAGGAATCAAAGACCATGGATGAACAGACTGGATCCTCTAAGAAGTCAAAGAAGCAAAAGGCTTCTCAGAATTTCTCCATGGTTACTCACAATGATCAAGCCGTCCCCAACCAACCAGCTCAACCCCCTGCCAGGAAACCCTACAACGGAACTGCACCCTTGTGCAACCAATGTGGCCTACATCATCATGCTGGTGTGAAGTGCCGCACATGCCAAGTTTGTGGACTTATAGGTCATACAGCGAGGGTTTGCCCAACAGCAGCAGCACCAAATCAAATTAACAACAATCCTGCTCAAGCTCGTTTTCCACCGGGGTCTTGCTACAACTGTGGCGAGATGGGCCATTTTCGTAGGAATTGCCCAAGACTTGCTAATGCAAATCCAGCGCAGGGATGAGTATCTGACCGACAGAAGATAACGCTGCTTAAAAAATAATCGAGCCTTGTGTAATATTTTCTTTTGTTATCACGATCTATGAAACAGTTGTTGTTATTGTTGTTTATAAATAAATCTTTCATTTACATTTCAATATGTTTATGTGGTTGCATGTATAAACATATACCCTACAATACCGACAATCAAGAAACCGTATTCCTTGAAGAACAGACTACCCCCAAATTTCTTCCATTGTATGATCTCTTGCGTTTTCCACGGAAAATCCTAAGTACCCGTTTCTTCCAAGAGAAACGACGTACGAGGCTCCAAGTTAATAGCAATCAATAACAAGATGATAACAATTAAACAATTATGTGCTTATGTGCTTATGTGTTCCCTTTTATGTGTCGTGTGATCCAGATTATGTTATCCAAATCCTCGTAGAATCTTACATATCCTTGTGCAAGAGATTCATAGTAGGATACCCAAAGGTACTACCTAAAATCCTTAATGGACTTCTACGTTGTAGATAAGTCCCTTGGATTATAAAGTACTACTTCATAATTAGACCCCTTTAGTGGTCTAGTTAAACAGATTGATCCAAAAATCTGGTCAGGGATATCATGTTATGATATAGCTGAAAGGACTCCTTAGTGGCCTAATTAAGAAGATCCTCTGTTGATCTAATTAAAAGGACCCTATGGTAGTCTAGTCACCGTCATCACAAGTTTTATATCCTTCCCCACAACATTACAAAACGAACTGTGCGGACTGTGCAAGGAATTACGTAATTATGGATGCATACATAATTATGGAATTTAGTGCACAGAAATCACAGCAAGTTCTATCATGTATCTAGAGTTAACCCTATTCATTTCCAATTCTGATGAAGCATCCGTTAAGGAAAAATGAACTAGCTATTCATTTTTCACTTCTGAAGAATATCCGTTGAGGGAATGATTATCCGTTTATCCTTCATTTCCAATTCTGAAGAACACCCGTTGAGGAAAATGACTCCGTTAGTTCATTTTCGTTTCTGAAGATTTATCCGTTGAGGAAATGAATATCCGTTATGTAATCCTTCATTTCCAACTCTGGGGAAGCAACCGTTGAAAATGACTCCGTTAGTTCATTTTCGTTTCTGAAGATTTATCCGTTGAGGAAATGAATATCCATTGTGTAATCCTTCATTTCCAACTCTGAGGAAGCAACCGTTGAAAATGACTCCGTTAGTTCATTTTCGTTTCTGAAGATTATCCGTTGAGGAAATGAATATCCGTTGATTATTCTTTCATTTCAAATTCTAAAGAATAACCGTTGAGGAAAATGACCCCGTTTGTTCATTTTCGTTCTGAAGAATATCCGTTGAGAGAAATGAATATCCGTGGATTATTCCTTCATTCCCGTTTCTGACGAAGAACCCGTTGAGGAAGAATGAATCATCCATTCATTTTCACTTCTGAAGAATATCCGTTGAGGGAAATGTATATCCGTTTAGTTAATTCCTTTATTTTCCATTTCCGAAGAACCCGTTGAAGAAAATGACTCTGTTCGTTCATTTTCGCTTCTAAAAAAATATCCGTTGAGGAAAATAACCAGATTATTCTTTACATATCTTTGATGACTATTTGACACAAAGTCACAGACATACTCCTACGAATTAATTTCGGGACGAAATTTCCTAAAGTAGGGGAGACTGTGACACCTGTGTTACCGCGACCATCAAACAAATGCTAAACCAATGAAATATTGTATTTCATACTTTGGACTTGTATAAATATGTGTATCTTTTGCACATATCAACTCTTGTTCGATTTCAAGCTCTAAATCGCTTTCTGGAAGGTTACACGCGCACTGATGCGTAAATATAACCAGTTTAATGCAAAGAACACTCCGAAATAGTGAAATAGGCTTAACATACCTTAAATAACCTTTACATAACTTAGAATTAAGTTTTGAAGGCTTTGGTATGGCAAAAACGAGTTAAATCGCTTGCAGGGACTAAACTTGACAAACTGCAAAAGTATGCCAATTTGAACTGTAACAGACATTCCGGAACATGACCATAAGTTAAACATACCATAAATATCCTTTACATAGCTTAGAAATAGGCTTTGAGGTGTTCGGTATGCTAAAATAAACTTTTAGGTCATTCAGGGACTAAAAGTGTCAAAAAGTGCACAAGTTTGCATTTTCGCGCATAACTTACGTTCTGAATACATCCGGACATCCAAAAATTTATGTAAGCATGACTATATTATTCTTTAGTGTTTGGCATGAGAAAAATCCATTCGTCGCGCAATTTGGATCGTTTTTCGCGCTTATGCGCATTCCGTCGTAATTAAGCGAACATCGCGATCGTACGGCCAAACGAACCGACACCCGAGATATTTTTGAGCACATTTTAAGTTCCCTATACTTTAACTTCATTTTAGAGCTTTGAAATGGGGTTAACGGGCCTTAAACGCGTCGGAAATGGGCTGAATACACTACAGGGACCAAAAATGCAATTCTGCCAAAGTTAAAGGCTTACGGACCGTAAGCCTTATCCTTACGGTCCGTAAGGGGTTGCCAGAACATCAGAACCTTCCGAACAGCCTGTTTACAACTGTCGTCCACTCCCTAACTCTTTGCCACATGTTGATACCCTATGGTGAGTGGCAAATTTGGGTTCCATAACCTTCCGACAAGTGTACGCCTTAGATTCGAGCACGTTTTCCATGAAACGATCTTAACGGTTACCCGAATACTATAAATACCCCACCCCCATTTGCTTCAAAACCCACTAGAATATGATCTAAATGACTCTAAGTTGGAACCATTGTTTCATACCTGAGTTATTGTGATCTAGATTAGCATTCGGGGACCCTTCGTAAGTATTCTTTCGTTCTTTTACTGCTTTTCGAGTCTGAAAGTCAAACTTTGTTTGACTTTCTACGTTGACCAGTTTATGGTCAGTGCGAAGTTCGTTTGAACTTCGCAACGTGATTGTAATCACGATGGTTATAGTCCCTTGGGACTATGCCTACTGATTACCACGTTGTCTAGGGTCGTAAGGGTAAGCGATCTAATAAATCGCTTATACCTTCGAACCCAACCCATTTGGTCGATCATTAGGATCCGACCAAATACTTTAGGTGACCATAGTATATAGGGAATAACCTTCCGAGGTTATACCTTATGGTCGCTTCGTTAAGTAGTTGTATGATAGGTAGTTTATATGCCTTAGGTAAATTACCAGAATACCCTTTTCATGTATAATTGGTAATTAAGCATATGTAACCTAAACTTTTGTCACATAACTGATTATGTAACATGTTTAGGCATATAACACTTGTCATAGGACTAGTTAGGCGATCCGAACGCGTTTCACGCGAACGACGCGTTAAAGTAGCATAAGCTACCTAAACGGGTCGTAATGGGTCGTAAGCACTTAGGTTAGGTTTCATTTAGAATGTAGGCTTTGTTGAACCATACGACATGAGTTTTCATACTCATTTGGTTTACGAACCCTCATTCTATCCGATCCTCCGATTTAGGTCCGGTTAATTAACGTAGTTACCTATATAGGTGCCGTTTGATTCCGTGATCTCTAGCATTGCTTGGTGGTTATCTTAGGACTGCTGAGCAATCTCAAGTGAGTACATAGAACCCTTCTTTTACTGTTTTCAAACTGTTTTAGGGTGAAACACATGTGCCTACTTGTTACTTTCATGCTTTACATGCTTTCACATCATATACCTGCTATGTTCGTTAGTACATTATAGTACATCGTTTTACATTACATGCTATGTATGCCCATTGTGTGCGTACTTAGTACATCTTTCTTCATTACATTTCATGCTATGTATGCCCATTGTGTGCGTACATAGTACATCGTTTTACATTACATGCTATGTATGCCCATTGTGTGCGTACTTAGTACATCGTTCTACATTACATTTCATTTCATGCTATGTATGCCCATTGTGTGCGTACTTAGTACATCTTTCTACATTACATTTCATGCTATGTATATCCATTGTGTGCATACTTAGTACATTGTTTTACATTGCATTTCTGTTACATATGCTCATCCAGCATATGAACACATTATACTACATTTTGAACCGTTGTAACCGTTTGACTATGTGAACCGTCGTAACCATTTGATTATATGAACCGTTTGTAACTGTTGAACCGTGTGAACCATTTGTGACTGTTGAACCGTGTGAACCGTTTATATCTGTTGACATGATTTACATTTGACAATAGACATTTGACTATACATAAACATCTCTACAATTGTTAAACATTACATCTTGGTGGTTTGGTTTGAGTAAGTGATTAAGTAACGAGGCTTGTGTAATATGATACAAGCATGGTGGATACGCCGCTGGTACTTCCTATATATAAGTGTTTGTATGGTATTACATGTCGTAGCGTTATTTGAATCATTTCAATTTGAGACATATAACATTTTATACAAATAACATACTTTTCACAAGACATTGATTTACAAACAACTGATCTTATACAAACTCATTTTTTACATGGTTATTCATTTAACCTTACATTTATTTATACATATCATCTGATCTTATCGTTTTTCAAATGATTTACAAGACAAAGCAAATTACCAGGTTCATGACTAAACATTTTCTCAAACATAAGTCATGAATTCTGTTTTCACAAAACCTATGTATCTCACAGGCATTTTTAAGCTGACGTACCTATTTTCACATGTGTTTTCAGGAGATGATGCATAGGACTTATCAAGACATACTTAGGCGGACCTGTGCCTTAGTGACTTAAAACGAGACAAGAACTAGTTAAATTATGTTATGTACTCTTTATTTCTTGTTTAAAGACAATGTAACTCGCTTGTTTGATGAATAAAACGAAACTTTAATATCCATGGTTGTGAAACATTAATTCTGTTACAACACTCCCCGACGTTTCCGCCACGTTTGGTTGTCCTACGTGGTCGGGGTGTGACAGAAAAGTCATCCTCAAAGCGACTAAAAACGAGGATGAGTGGAAACGAAAGTTCTTTTTTGTCAAATGGGATTCCATTAACAAGGGTGTGGCCTTTCCGGTGAAGTGGTTGACCACAGGTAGGATCTAGGGTTTTAGATATATCCCCAAATATATCCTGTTATTGTATCCTGAACTAATATTCTCAGTTTTTGTACATCAAATTTTAAAGAATTGGCCCCTCCCAGCGCTGAATCTGAACAAAGAATCAAAGCTATCTACTAACTCCCGGAAAGTGAGAGAACCTTTTCCCTGTCTTTCGTAAGTTCAAGCCACAAATCCAGCTCCGACATGTCTTGTAAGGACATTTGTGCTTAATATTCCTGTACACATTTAAGTTTATTATGACATTAAGATGTTCAAAAGTTTAGAATTTTTTCCCTTTGTGCAGCACCAGCCAAGATTCCTGAAGCCTTTGATCTCGAAGAATTGGACAGCTATTCCGGTCATGTTGTTGTGAAGAAAGAACCAAGCCCCAAACCTGCTACTTCATCCAAGCCCACTAGTTCCAAAGATGCTGCCATCCCTAAGCCTTCTCCGGCCACCAAGACCCATGCCTACAGTTCTCGTAAAAGGAAGGAAACAGACTCTCCTGCTACCCTTGAAGCCTTTCCCTATGAGAATCACGGGTTCGTTGAATCCAGTGGATTCATGACTTCGTTTCTCAACCAGGTAAATACCCTTATCCTGCATCCTGCACATATATGCTTCACTGATATCCTGATTAGAATATTCATACTGATACCTGTTGTTTTGGTCAAAAATCACACAAGGATAATGCAACCAAATCTGATTTTATGAGGTGTGATGCTTAGTTAAGTGATCAAATATATGAACAATGAATGAATGAAATGAATGGTGAACACAAGGATTTATACGAGGAAAAAGTCCTTGATCATTGAATGATCTCTGGCATAAAAAACCTCGGGTGATGGAAACTACCGATCACTAATTATATTAAACAAACAAGGTTTACAAATCAGGATGATAACAAGCTTGGTACAAGGATCACTAGTGTGCAAATGTGTGTAATCGCAGAGAGTTCTTGAGAGATCGAGTGTAGTGCAGTTGTGTTGCTAATAATAATGTCTAATTCAAGCTTGTATCCCCATTAAAAATAGAAATATCTAGCCTAACTAACTATCCGCAAATAATGCAAGTCCCCCACGATCACCATAACGGTCGAAGAGTTCAAGCACGTGCAGAATCACTAAGCATATTCCCCTAGAATCTCGGATGGACCAAGTCCTATTCGAATACACCTCCAAAACAAGTTCAAAAATGATGGAAAAAACAGTTAGCGTTAGGATAATAATGAGGATCCTGGATCCTTAGTCCTGCAACAACTTCTGATGATCCTTAATTCAAATTGAACTAAGGATCCATGATCCAAGCTACATTTGAGGATCCGTGATCCACAAGCTATGAAATTCTATCCCTAATAATTTCCCCCAAACATGACAAGTTGATATCTGATTTAATAGTCATGTTTCAATTTTATTCGGACTAGTCGTTGCTAAGAGATATAGCCATTGCGATGCTGACATCAGCGACATCACTTCCTGCAACAATCATCATTATAAATAGGGTTAGAGATAAGGATGAAAATTGCATTTAAATTCGAGACCCTTCCTCTTTAAATCCTCATTCGAAGACTTCAAAAGGTATCTCTTCTCTCCTTCTCTCTGAATCTTCTTCTTTCATGTGCTCTGTTCTTCGTTTAACCCATGGCCAAGATGAATCTCCGATCCTCCCCTTTTAAGGATCCCAAAAAGAGAGCCCTCCGAAGAGTCCGGGCATAACTAAAAATCCTTTAATAGAACTCTGTCGCTTCACCGATCCTGAGATTGATTGGTTACGTCATTGATTCCCGGAAGGAACCATTTTTAGACCCTTTGACTCTTCGATGAAGAGTGATTGCGTTTCTGATGTCTGGATCACTTTTCCTGCAAGCCCTTTCCAGATTGGCTTCACATATCCTTTCCATTTTCTAACCCAAAGCTTTTTCAAACTCACCGGTTTGTGCTACGTCCAAGCCATGCCGATGGTGTGGAGAGTCTTATACACACTTGAAAACCACTAAGAACGATTCCAACTGGAGGAACCAGTTCTTCTTTGTAAGAAAGGACTCCATCCCAAATGGGAATCATCTACCTAAGAAATGGATCACCCAGGGTAGGATATGGGATCCTTGGACCAGGACCATGGTAGGATTCTTCTTTTCTTCTAAGGATAACTGATCCTTCTTTTTGTTTTTGTTGTGCAGCTATCTCATTCTCTAGCATCCAAGAATCTCCTGTCACAAGAGAGAGGATTGCTGCTTTCTGGAAGCTTGACCCTGCTATAAGAACATTTCAAGCCAAAGTAAAAGATTCTCAAGAGATCTCCTCCGGTTCCTACACAATGTCAAGTAAGTATCCATATTTATGTGTAAATAAGTGTTTAAATGAATATAAGGTATGAATACTTATCTGTGAATTATGTTTGTAGGCGCTGGAAAATCTTCCAAGTCTGCTTCAAGGTTCAGCGTGACTGACATCCAGGAATATGCCTCCCCTAGGTCTCTCAAGAAGGAGCTGGCTGCAAGCCAAAGCATCCCTGAGACCAAAGGAGTCAGCACCAGGGGTAAAGGGACCAAAAGGAAGAAGACTGCTGAACCCGCCGAAGGCCTGCCTCTGATGGAACACCAGGTTCAAGAATACATCTCCGAGGTAAGGATTTCATATCCTGAAATTCGCTTTTCTTCTGAGGATATAGGATCCTGAATACTCAAATCTTTTATTGTAGAAATTCGCTGAAGTCCAGATCCTCATTGACCAACATGTGGCTTAAGCCGAACAAAAGTGCCTTGACCTCCAGGCCATTGCAGTTGCCAAGGATAAAAAGATTTCCAACTTGAGAACGAACATAAGGCACTGCAAAAGGAGCTTCTTGTTGCTTAAATGACAGCCCAAAGGGAGAGGATTGAGGTCATGGAAGGGGCCAAACACTCTGCTGCTGTCGTGATGCTGAAGATCAAACTCCAGATGGCTAAGGAGGCTGCTGATCCTGCCTTTGATAGGTCCGGCTGGGACGTGGAGGCTTGGAAGAAAAGTCTTATGGAGCTTGGGGACGAATATGAACCTGAGGAAGTGTTGGCTCTCGAAGGTGGTGGCAGCGAAGCGAAGGATCCTGAGGATGCAGCGGCTGGAGGCAGTGATCAAGGTGGTGAGAAGAAGGAGGAGGATGCAGCGAAGGTTTAGGCTGCACAAATGGGCGATGATGGAAATTTCTAGACGTGGCTGGAGCCCATTTTTTATGGTTTTATAGTTTTTGGTTATGATGTTTTAAACAATGATGGTCTGTATGGTGAATAATAGTTTTTAGATTTAAGGATCACTGATCCTTTGGACAATAGGGAGTAGCAAAGGTGGATGGGTCCTTCTGTTTGTGGAGGATGAAGCCTTTGATGCCCCTTATCTTTTGATTTCATGCACTTATCGAACCTTATGAATATGGACACCCTTTGCCTACCCAAACGGACGAGCCATGTTTTGCTGGTAGATGTTTGGGTAGGCAATTTTGACAACCTTTAAAGGGGTTAACTTTGATAAATAAATAAAACTCTTAACTTTTGGCTATCTTGGTGTTGTTCATTTTGTGTATATTTACTTATCAATTGTTATTGCATAGTTTCAGAATTTACAAGTATAAAAAATCAGTTTATGTCAAAAAGTTTAGGATATAATTAAGGATCAAATATACTTTAATCAATAAGTTTGAAAAGTGAGACAATTTTAGGATCATATATCCTGTTGCCAAAGGATAAGGGTACTACTGATAAACCAAGAATTAAGGTAAAGTAAATAAGGATCATACCAGAGAATCCAAGTTAGGATCCTATATCCTTAACACTTACAATAGTGACAATCAAATGACAAAACATTGTAGAAAGTTAGGATCCAGGATCCTTAACTGTTTAGCTTTGGAAACCTGAAATGAGACATAACTTGGGACTAAGCCAATCTATAAAAGAAAGAGTTAGTATCTGGGGACAAGCCCAATAACAGGGGACAAGCCCAAAAAACTGGGGACGAGCCCAAAAACTGGGGACAAGCCCAAAAACTGGGGACAAGCCCAAAGGATCTTGTGTAAACTGGAGTATGGCCCATACTGGCGACTATCCAAACTTAGTGACATGAAAATGTCAAAACCTTAGCTAACGTGAAAACGTTAGAAACCTTAGGAACGGATGTATGGTACGTCTACCATTATACTTAGGATCCTAAATACAGCCAGTACAATGAAATTGTCAGCCCCTAAAGTGGGTACTGGTCCCATTGCCTTTAACTGCACTAGGATAATCGTGCGCAACTGGCGAAGGTGTAAGAACCTGATTCGTAGAAGGTAATAGATACCTTAAACTGGGGACAAGCCCAAAAACTGGGGATAAACCCAAAAACTGAGGATAAACCCAAAGACTTAGGAAACTTCAATGGATACTTGATCCTTTGTCAAAGATGCATTAACTTCTGCAAAACTCAGAATTTAGTAAAGAAGGATAAAGGATCCTGGATCCTTCTCCTTGTAATCAAATAATTTAAAGGATTAGGTAAATTAAAATTAAAATCAAATCATTACCAGAACGAGGATCATATATCCTCTAGGGATCCTTTATGTATACCAGATATGAGGATGACCAAGGATCCAGGATCCTTCCTACATGAAGTATCTCTTTAAATGGACAGCATTCCAAGCTCTTGGTAATAGATCACCCTCCATTGTTAGTAAATGATATGCCCCATTTCCTACCTCAGCTTCAATAAGATAGGGGCCTTCCCACTTTGGTGCTAATTTACCATCAGCAGGATTTGTGGTATTTTGGAATGCTTTCCTCAATACCATATCACCAATTTGAAATTTTCTGATCCTAACATTCTTGTTATATGCTCCAGCCATCCTTTGTTGATAACTAGCCAATCTTATCCTTGCCAAATCCCTGAGTTCTTCTATGGTATCCAAATCTTGAACCAAGTTTTCAGCATTACTTTCAGGATCACGGATGCTTGTTCTTGCAGTAGGGACTACCATTTCTGTAGGGATCACAGATTCAGCTCCAAATACTAAAGAAAACGGAGTTTGACCAGTAGCATTCTTGTGAGTTGTTCTATCAGCCCATAATACATAAGGTAGCTCTTCTGCCCATTTTCCTTTCTTGGATCAAAGCTTCTTCTTGAAGTTGTTGATGATGATCTTGTTAGATGATTCTGCTTGGCCATTAACTTGTGGGTGGACTGGTGTTGATGTTATCATCTTAATCCCTCAACTGTCACAAAGGTTGGTAGTTCTACTCCCAATAAATATGGATCCATTATCACAAACAATTTCATAAGGAATACCAAATCTGGTAATAATGTTTCTTTTAATAAAGGATATAACTTCCTTTTCTCTGACTTGTGCAAAGGCTTCAGCTTCTATCCATTTGGAAAAGCAATCAGTCATAGCAAGCATAAACACTTTTCCTCCTGGTGCTTTGGGAAGTTTGCCAACTATATCCATTCCCCATCTCATGAATGGACAAGAAGAGGATATCGGTTGTAGGAGCTCCGCTGGTTGATGAAGGATATTGCTATGTCTTTGACAAGCTTCACATTTCTTTGCATAATCCACAGAATCCTTCTTCATAGTAGGCCACTAGTATCCTGTTCTAAGTATCCTTGAGAACAGTGCTCTGCCCCCAGTGTGGTTTCCACAATATCCTTCATGGAAATCCTTCAGAACTTCTTGGATATCTGGATCTTCGATGCACCTTAGATATGAACCTGCAAGAGATCGTTTATATAACATGTTATTTAGTATTGTAAATTGAGATACCTTGATTTTGAAAGCTCTAGGATTTTCTCCAGTAGGGATCTCTCTAAGTTGTATATATCTCAGGATTGGAAGGATCCAGGTGTTAGGGGAGGATTTTCCATAGATCAGTGATCCTCATTTACTGTTGTGCTTAGGGATCCTCAATTCTGTTTGAACTAGTGATCCTCAGAGAGTATTGTAGGGTCAGGGTCATGGATCATCATAGTGATCCTTACACTAACGATTGTCTGCTTTGAATATGATGTTGTTTTGCAGGAGTACGATCTTGGACTTGGTCTTGGCGATATTCCTGGAGCATATTCCATATTTATTCCGCACGTGCAAGACTGAAATGGACGTTATGGAGGTCGTGGAAGACTTGCATGAAATGCGGATAGTTAGTTAGATTAGATTTTTTTCCTAATTTAAAAGGGGATAGCGAGCTAAATTAGAACACTTGGCTATTTTTGGCTAAACACACACTCTCGTAACTGCTCTCATCAGCTCTCGACAGTTTACTTGGCGATTACACTCTCTTTTGCACATTACACTATAGTGATCCTTGTAACTAGCTCGCTATCATCCAAAGTTGTAATACATTTTTGTTTAATCTGAGTTGGTGATCGGTAGTTTCCATCACCCGAGGTTTTTTATGCCGGAGATCAACTCTTGATCAAGGGCTTTTTCCTCGTATAAATCATTGTGTTACTTGTTCATTACATTTCTAAGTGATCCTTCATATTGTTCATTGATTCAAGCATCACACCTCACAACAGAAAGTTTGGTTGCATTATCTTAGCTTGATTTTTAACCAAAACAGTGTGGCGCCCACCGTGGGGCAATTGGTGCTTCATTCCTAAGAAGATTCATATTTTTGTGGTCATTCCGGTTCACTACAACCAAGCAGATGGCTTCCTCAGTGAAGAACACTTCAAGCTCAATGCCGGCAATCAGTTCTTCACAAGGCGTTCCACCTTTGCCTCCACCACCTTCTGGATCCCAGAAGAATGCTGAAAATGCTGCGAAGAGACAAACCCCCATTTTCCCAAAACCACCAACTTCTTCTGTTTCCTCTAATCCCTCTACTAATGATCTTTTTACTCTGATTTTGCAGATGAGAGATCGTATGCAAGAGCAGGACAAAACCAATGAAAAGATCCTCCGGGAGATTGGTGATATCAAGAAACAGAAGAAATCAGCGGAGGATCACTCTCCTCTGATGCCAAGGTCATTAAATTTTGACACTCCAGTTGTAACTACCCTACAATCGGCAGTTCCGGGCATCCAATATCAAAGTGGTCCATCAGAAAGGCATTATGGAACAGCAACTATGAGTCAGGCATTTGGCTCCCACTTCCAGCCGCAAGGATCCTGTTCTCAGCCATCGGGGTCCTCTTTTCAGCATCAAGGATCCTTCGTCAGTTCAGGAGGATATTTGGGAATGCATGCGGGTCAAGGATCCTCCCAGGGTCAAGGATCCTCCCAGGTTCAAGGATCCTCCCAGGTCCAAGGATCCTCCCAGGTTCAAGGATCCTCCCAGGTCCAAGGATTCTCTATGGTTCCAGGATCCTTTCAAGTTCAAGGATCCTCTCAGCCCCAAGGATCCTTTCAGGTTCAAGGATCCTCACAGGTTCAAGGATCCAACATCTTTCAGGATCAAGGATTCTTAAGAAGTATGCAGCCTCCAAGTTCGGATGTTCATCAAGGAGACTTCATACCAATGCAGACCGTTGCTTCCTCTGGTCCTTCAATCATACCGGAACCCCGTCAATATGGATTCACATCTGGAATTCCAAACATGAATCCCATGGGAGGTAACACTTTTAACAATTCATATAACACTAACCATGGCTCTATGCAGGATACAGGTATCAATCAGGCTATGGCTAAGGAGTTACAGAAGCTTAAGGATATGATATCCAGTGTTCCAGGAGTGGTCAAGCCCATTCCTGAGATCGCAGATGGTAGCCATAGGATATCTCGCTTTGCACCACCCTTATGTGATGCTGAGATACCCAAAAGATTCCAGATACCATCCATGAAGCTGTATGATGGTTCAACGGATCCAGAGGAGCATGTAGCTCAATACAGGGAGAGGATGGAAATCAATCCAATTCCTGAGAGGTTAAAAGAAGCATGTCTATGCATGGGATTTGGATCCACACTCACAGGATCCGCTCTTAAATGGCTGCTAAGTCTTCCCCCTTACTCTATTACTTCATTTGCTAATCTAGTTAATTTGTTTAATAGTCAATTCTCTTGTAGTAGAAAATTTGAACGATTAACTAGTGATCTTTATAGGGTAACACAAGGTCAAAATGAGTCACTTAGAGACTACATCACTAAGTTTAGTAAAGAATCCTTAGATATCCCCAACCTGGATATTGCTACGGCTGTAGAAGCCTTTAAAATGGGATTGCTTAGGGATTCATTATTCTATGATGATCTTGTCATGACCCCTTGCAGGAATCTTGATGAAGTAAGAACCAGGGCCCTAAGATTCATCCGGTTAGAGGATGATAAAAGGATCCAGGAAAGACTGACAGGATCCTCAAAACAGGAAAAGCAAGGATCCTACTTCAGGAACAACAAATCAAAGCCCTACAACAAATCTGATAACCAGAACGTGCATGCAGTGGAACAGGAAGAGGATGATGAGGATTATCCTCCAATTTCTGAATACCGTTTTTCTGTTGATAACAATGAACTAATTCTTGCAATGCAGAATCTAGGTGAGAAAGCTAGGTGGCCAAGGAAAAGTGATAAACCAGCTGCTACAAAGGATAAGTCCAAGTGGTGTGCATACCATGAGGATTTTGGGCATCTCACTGAAGAGTGTATTGCACTTAGAAAGGAAATTGGTTACTTGTTAAGCAAGGGGCATTTGAAGGAGCTTTTGGGACGAAAGAAGTCAAGGATCCAGGATCCTGAAAGGATCCTGGAAAGGGCTCCTGCTCCTCCGGCAGATGCACAAGTTATAAACTTCATATCCGGTGGATCAGACATTTATGGTACCTCCTTTTCAGCAGCCAAAAGACATGCTAAGGAAACCAAGATGGATAATGGAGACAGACCCATCCGGACTTCCATTGTTACCCAGGATAAAGTCATAACTTTTGATGAGGATGATCGTGTTGATGTCCAGGATCCTCATCATGATGGTCTTGTTATTACCTTATTTATTTCTAACCACTTTGTACGCAGGATCCTGATAGATGGAGGAAGCTCAGTAAACATCATCCAGCTTGATGTCCTCAAGAAGATGAATATCCCGGAGTCTGATATTGTCCCAAGATCCTCAGTCCTTGTGGGATTCAGTGGAGAAACCAAGAACACATTGGGGGACATCAAACTCCCTATCTATATTGAAGGACTCCATTCTTATCAAAAGTTTTGTGTTATAGATTGCTTATCGTGTTGTAATGTTATCCTTGGCAGGCCGTGGATACATGACATGAAGGCAGTCCCATCCACATATCATCAATGCGTAAAGCTTCCTAGTCCATGGGGAGTGGTGAAAATTGAAAGTGACCAGCAAGAAGCTAAGAATTGTTACACATCATCAATGAAGCCAGCCTCAAGACCAAGGGAGCAATAGCAACTAAAGTATCCTCCAAGGGATGTCTTGGAGGCAAGAGAACATGATTTGAAAGAAATCCTCATGGATCCTGATGATCCTGAATCCAAGATCTTCATAGGATCAGGGATCCTTAGCGACATTGAACAGGAGCTAGTATCCTTCCTTAAAAGAAGGAAATCTACCTTTGCCTGGAAAAATGAGGATATGACAGGTATATCTAAAGATATAATTACTCATAAACTTGGCATTGACAGGTCATTCAAGCCAATTCACCATAAGAGGAGGAAGTTTGCACCTGAAAGGAATGCTATTATCCAGGAAGAGGTAGATAAACTACTTCGTGTAGGTATGATAAGAGAGGTTAAGTATCCAAGATGGTTAGCCAATGTGGTTGTTGTTCAAAAGAAAAATGGAAAGTGGAGGGTATGTGTCGATTTTACTGATTTAAACAAGGCATGTCCCAAGGATCCTTTCCCATTACCCCACATTGACTCCATGGTGGATGCTACCGCGGGTCATGAGTTGTTGACTTTTATGGATGCTTCATCTGGATTTCAACAAATTCAAATGGAACCATCTGATCAAGAGGATACAGCCTTTATGACCCCAACTGGTATATATTGTTATATTGCTATGCCATTTGGACTAAGGAATGCAGGTGCTACTTATCAAAGGCTAGTCAATATGATGTTCAAGGAACAAATTGGACACACTATGGAAGTCTATATAGATGACATGGTGGTTAAGTCCAAGAAAGCTGAGGATCACCTTAAAGACTTGGAGGAAGGATTCAATATCCTTGATAAATTTAATATGAAACTGAATCCTTTCAAGTGTCATTTTGGTGTTAAAGCGGGTAAATTCTTAGGCTATATGGTGACAAAGAGGGGCATTGAAGCAAGTCCAGAGCATATTAAGGCTATTGTGAATATCAAATCTCCTGCCAATGCCAAGGATGTGCAAAGATTGATAGGTAGGATCGCAGCCTTGAACAGGTTCATATCCAAATCCTCAGAAAAATGCAAAGAATTCTATGACATCCTGAGGAAGAACAAGAAATTTGAATGGACTGAAAAGCATGAAAGTGCCCTCAAAGCTCTTAAGGATTACCTATCCTCAGCCCCCGCCTTGATGAAACCAGAAAAGGGGGACATATTATCCTTATACTTAGCAGTATCCTCAAAAGCAGTAAGTGCGGTCCTTGTTAAGGATCACCAAGGTACACAACATCCTATTTATTATGTAAGTAAGAGTTTACTTGATGCTGAATCCAGGTATTCACACTTAGAGAAACTTATCCTTGCATTAATTATGGCATCTACTAAAATAAGACATTATTTTGAAACTCATGCCATTATTGTTAAAACTAATTTCCCAATTAAGAATGTTCTCAGGAAACCTGAAATGTCAGGAAGGATGGCTAAGTGGGCAGTGAAGCTTAGTGCTTATGACATAAGATATGAACCAAGGACTACCATCAAATCCCAAGCCTTAGCTGACTTTGTGGCAGATTTTAGTAGTGACTTGCAAAAGGAAGCTGAGTTAGAGGTCCAACAACTAGAAGAAACTAAGGATCCTTGGATACTCTTCACTGATGGTGCTTCTAATGTCAAAGGAACAGGGCTTGGAATACTACTAAAATCGCCACAGGGGGACATAATACCCCACTCCATAGCTTGTGAATTTCAAACTACCAACAATGAGGCTGAGTATGAAGCCTTGATAGCTGGTTTGCAAATTGCTAAGCATATGAGGATCAGGTATCTTGAGGTACATGTAGATTCACTATTAATTACTAATCACTTTAATGGATCTTATGCTGTTAAAGGTGAAAAGCTAATCAAATATTTAGAGATAGTCAAAGAATTGGCACTCTCTTTTGTTTCCTTTAGTTTGACACAGGTACCAAGGGAAGAGAATGCAGAGGCTGATGCATTAGCTAATCTAGGATCATCCTTGAAGATCCCGGAGGATATAAAGATCCCTATTATCCATATCCTGAATCCTGCTATTGAGGATCATGTAGCCATGGAGATAGGAGAGGATTCTGCTATTGTCCCTACTGATGATACACAATCCCATTCAGGATCATAGATCCTCCCAATAATGAGATATATTCAACACGGAGAGATTCCTACAGGAGAAAACCCTAGGGCTTTCAAAATCAAGGTATCTCAATTTACAATATTGAATAATATGTTGTATAAACGATCTCTTGCAGGACCATATCTAAGATGCATTGAGGATCCTGAAATCCAAGAAGTCCTAAAGGATTTCCATGAAGGAGATTGTGGAAACCACACTGGGGGCAGGGCATTATTCTCAACGATCCTGAGGACAAGATACTATTGGCCTACTATGAAGAAGGATGCTGTGCAATATGCCAAGAAGTGTGATCCTTGTCAGAGACATAGTAATATCCTTCATCAACCAGCAGAGCTTCTGCATCCTATATCCTCTTCATGGACATTTATGAGATGGGGAATGGATATAGTTGGTAAGCTTCCTAAGGCACCTGGTGGAAAAGTATTCATGCTTGCTATGACTGATTACTTCTCCAAGTGGATAGAGGCTGAAGCCTTTGCTCAAGTCAGAGAAAAGGAAGTTATATCCTTTATTAAAAGAAACATTATTACTAGATTTGGTATCTCTTCTGAAATTGTTTGTGATAATGGATCCCAATTTATTGGGAATAGAACTACTAACTTTTGTGACAGTTGGGGGATTAAGATGATAACATCAACACCAGTCCACCCACAAGCTAATGGTCAGGCAGAATCATCCAACAAGATCATCATCAACAACTTGAAGAAGAAGCTTGGATCCAAGAAAGGAAAATGGGCAGAAGAACTACCTTATGTACTTTGGGCTGATAGGACAACTCCCAAGAATGCTACTGGCCAAACTCCATTTTCTTTAGTATTTGGGGCAGAATCGGTGATCCCTACAGAGATGGCGGTTCCCACTGCAAGAACAAGCATTCGTGATCCTGAAGAAAATGCTGAAAACTTGGTCCAAGATTTGGATACTATAGAAGAACTTAGGGATTTGGCAAGGATAAGGATGGCCAGTTATCAACAAAGGATGGCTGGAGCTTACAACAAAAATGTCAGGATCAGAAAATTCCAAGTTGGTGATATGGTGTTAAGGAAAGCATTTCAGAATACCACCAATCCTGCTGATGGAAAGTTGGCACCAAAGTGGGAAGGCCCTTACTTGATTGAAGCTAAGGCAGGAAAGGGGGCATATCGATTGCTAACAATGGAAGGTGATTTGCTACCAAGAACTTGGAATGCTGTCCACTTGAAGAAATACTTCATGTAATGAGGATCCATGATCCTTACCTGATAAGTATCCTTGAAGGATCCCTACAGAACAAAGGATCCCCATTTTGGTAATATTCTAATCTCCAACTATTTCATTCTTTAATTATCTTATATAAGGATAAGGATCCTGCATCCTTTATCCTCCTTTCACTTGATTCTGAGTTTTGAAGGTTCAGGTATCCTTAACAAAGGGTTGAGTATCCAAATAAGTATCCAGTTATTAGGGCTTGACCCCAGTTATTTGGGCTTGACCCCAGTTTTGGGCATGTCCCCAGTTTCGCCAGTAGCGCACGATGATCCTGGTATAGTTCATGGCAATGGGACCAGTACTCGCTTTAGGGGCTGACAATTTCATTGTACTAGCTATATTTAGGATCCTACGTATAATGGTAGACGTACCATACATCCGTTCCTAAGGTTTCTAACGTTTTCACGTTAGCTAAGGTTTTGGCATTTTCAAGTCACTAAGTTTGGATAGTCGCCAGTGAGGGCCATACTCCAGTTTACACACGATCCTTGGGCTTGTCCCCAGTTATCCTTTGGGCTTTTCCCTAGTTATCCTTGGGCTTGTCCCCAGTTATCCTTGGGCTTGTCCCCAGTTATCCTTTGGGCTTATCCCCAGTATATTAGGCTTGTCCCCAGAATTGTTGGGCTTGTCCCCAGTTACTAACTTTTATCTTATATTGGCTTAGTCCCAAGTTGTATCCTATTTCAGGTTTTTGAAGCTAAACGACTAAGGATCCTTGATCCTTACCTTCTACTAAGGTTTGTCTTTTGGTTATCCTGATTATAAGTGTTAAAGGTTAGGATCCTAACTTGGATTCTTAGGTATGGTCCTTGATCATTTTGATTTTATTCATTATTCATCTGAGTTACCCTTATCCTTTGACAACTGAACTTATGATCCTTGAACTACGCTACTTTTCAGAACTTGTCGACTATAGGATATGTTATCCTTGATCATATCCTAAACCTTTTGAGATTATTTATTAAATTTTTCTTCTTTACTTAATAAATTCAGACAAAATGTATATCACAACAAATGAAAAGTAAAGTACTCAAAAGGATAACAATACGGGAAATAGCCAAAAAGTTAAAGTTATTTTATTCACAAAACATTAAACCCTTTAAGGTTGTCAAAATTTGCCAACCCACGTTTCTACCAGCAAAACGTGGCCCGTCCACATGGGTTGGCAAAGGGTGTCCATTGTTAACGGGTCTTAAGAGTGCAGGAAGTAAAAGATGGCAGGATAACAAGTGGCTTCATCCCCCAAATAGAGGATCCATCCACCACCCATTATCCTACATATTGTCTTAGGATCCATGATCCATAACCCTAGAAACTATTGTTCAAATACAACCCAAGATTGTTTCAAAACATCATAACCAAAAAACTTTCAAGTCCTAAAAAAATGGGCTCCGGCCGCGTCTAGAAATATCCATCATCGCCCATTTCAGCAGCACAAACCTTGGCTGCATCACCACCAGCATCATCAGCATCAGCATGATCCTTTCCACTTCCACTCGCCTCAATTGCTAAGACCTCACCAGCCTCTTCTTCATCATCCAGCTCAGCCAATCTAGCCTTCCAGCCCTCTATGTCCCAGTTGCTCTTGTCAAAGTCAGGATCCAGAGCTTCTTGGGCCATCTGTAACTGGGTTTTATACATAGCAATGGCAGCGGAGACTTTAGCATCATTTGTGATCTCATTCTTCTCCTGATCAGCAGTGATATGAGCCAGGACAAGTTCCCTCTTCACCAGATTGACATCGTTTTCGAGGGAGGCAATCTTCTGATCCTTGGCCAGCATGATCTTTTGGAGGTCCACACACTTTTGCTCAGCCTCTTCAACACTGCCTACGTAGTCCTCGATTTCAGCAAATTTCTACAAAAAGACAATGTAAAGTTTAGGATCACATGATCCTCAAGTGGGCAGGATAACTAAGCTAAGTCAGTGATCCTTACCTCAGCAAAGTATTCAAGGAACTGGTGGGGGATTAGACGCAAGCCTTCTAGATTGTCAGTCTCAGAGGCTTTCCTCTTCTTTCCCTTGGAGGCAGTAAGCTTGGGGATGGTGGTACTTGGGCTAGCAGCAGCCTTCTTCCTTCCAGACCTGGGACCAACAGTGGTGAGATCGGTAACACTGAAGCGAGTAGCAGACTTCGATGATTTTCCAGCATCTACACATCCAAAACAGATAAGTATCTGTATTTCATTCTAATTTAAACATTTAGTTATGCACAAAATGGGATACTTACTTGACATTGTAACAGAGCCTGAGGATACTTCCTGAGAATCCTGGGTATTTGCTTGAAATGTTCTTATTGCAGGATCAAGCCTCCGAAAAGCAGCAAGCCTTACCTTTGTTGCAGGTGTTGTAATAAGGTGTGCGACAGTAATAGCTGCAAAATAGAAATAAAAGGATGTTAGTGATCCTCAGCAGAAACAAGGTTATCCTGTGATCCTTCTCAGGATCCTCTATCCTACCATGGGTGGTCCAGTTTCTAGGCAGATCCTTTCCATCAGGGAGAGAATCCCTTCTGACAAAGAAGAATCGCCGTTTCCAGTTGGTGTCATTCTTGGTGGCTTTGAAGATGGGGTGTTCTTCACCAGGTTTATGTTTGAGTAGATATCGGTGAGATCCATGGCTCACGAGGTCGTACATCTCTGCAAACTCCGACATTCCCAATCAATACCTTCACGCTCAATGATTCTTTCAAGGGTATACAAGACCCTCCAGATCATTGGCATTGCTTGGATGTAGGAGATGCTGGTGAGAGAGAAGAAGGATTGGGTGAAATCAGGAAAAGGATACGAGTATCCTATTGTAAATGGGGTAACCGGGAAAGCTACCCAGGTTTCTGAAACATAGTCACTCAGGACGGTGGGGTCAAAAGTTTTGAAAACGGTGTTCGCCGGAAAACAATGGCGAATCCTATCTATATGTGGATCAGTAAAGTAACATCGTTCCTTTGTAGAGTCTTCGATGATCTTTTGGCTCTTCAAGGGACTGTCCTTTTTGTGATCCTTAGCCGGTGAGGATCTTAACATCATCTTGGGCATAACGATGGTGGAGAAGAAGAAACAGAAGGAGAATATGAAGAGAGAAAGGAAAGAGAAGTACCTGATCAGATCTTCGAATGAAGATTTAAAGGATGAAACGCACGAATTTAAATGCTCTCTAACCCTTATCTCTAACTTCAATTTATAATGATGAATTTGCAGGATAGTCACTTCAATGACGTCATGTTAGCAACGGCTAGTCAGGATTCAACGGCTATATATCCGTTGGTTTGTTACGGATAAGGACGAGAAAATATAATTCGTTCATTTACACTTCACTCCTTATATTTTGGGGGCAATTGTTAGGGGAGGATTTTCCATAGATCAGTGATCCTCATTTACTGTTGTGCTTAGGGATCCTCAATTCTGTTTGAACTAGTGATCCTCAGAGAGTATTGTAGGGTCAGGATCATGGATCATCATAGTGATCCTTACACTAACGATTGTCTGCTTTGAATATGATGTTGTTTTGTAGGAGTACGAGCTTGGACTTGGTCTTGGCGATATTCCTGGAGCATATTCCATATTTATTCCGCACGTGCATGACTGAAATGGACGTTATGGAGGTCGTGGAAGACTTGCATGAAATGCGGATAGTTAGTTAGATTAGATTTTTTCCTAATTTAAAAGGGGATAGCGAGCTAAATTAGAACACTTGGCTATTTTTGGCTAAACACACACTCTCGTAACTGCTCTCATCAGCTCTCGACAGTTTACTTGGCGACTACACTCTCTTTTGCACATTACACTATAGTGATCCTTGTAACTAGCTCGCTATCATCCAAAGTTGTAATACATTTTTGTTTAATCTGAGTTGGTGATCGGTAGTTTCCATCACCCGAGGTTTTTTATGCCGGAGATCAACTCTTGATCAAGGGTTTTTCCTCGTATAAATCATTGTGTCACTTGTTCATTACATTTCTGAGTGATCCTTCATATTGTTCATTGATTCAAGCATCACACCTCACAACAGAAAGTTTGGTTGCATTATCTTAGCTTGATTTTTAACCAAAACACCAGGATCCTGAATTTGACTGTGCATCATCACCAGGTATGATTGAAGAATCCTCTACTATCGCCATGGCTGTGTGATCCTCGATAGTAGGAGCCAAGATGTGGATGATAGGAATTTTAATATCTTCTGGAATCTTCAATGATGATCCAAGGTTGGCTAAAGCATCAGCTTCTGCATTCTCTTCCCTGGGTACCTGTGTCAAACTAAAAAAAGCAAAAGAGTCTGCCAATTTCTTGACTATCTCTAGATATTTGATTAGCCTTTCACCTTTAACAGCGTAAGAACCATTAAAGTGGTTAGTAATTAACAATGAATCTACATGTACCTCAAGATACCTGATCCTCGTATACTTGGCAATTTGCAAACCAGTTATTAAGGCTTCATATTCAGCCTCATTATTAGTAGTTTGAAACTCACAAGCAATTGAGTGGGGTATTATGTCCCCCTGTGGAAATTTTAGTAGTATGCCTAGTCCAGTTCCCTTGACATTTAAAGCCCCATCTGTGAAGAGTATCCAAGGATCCTTAGTCTCTTCAAGCTGTTGAACTTCCAATTCAGCTTCCCTTTGTAGATCACTACTGAAATCAGCCACAAAGTCAGCTAAAGCTTGGGATTTGATGGCAGTTCTTGGTTCATATCTGATATCATAAGCATTAAGCTTGACTACCCACTTTTCATCCTTCCTGACATTTCAGGTTTCCTGAGAACATTCTTGATTGGAAAGTTAGTTCTAACAATAATAGCATGAGTTTCGAAGTAATGGCGTAATTTAGTCGATGCCATGATTAAAGCAAGGATAAGTTTTTCAAAATGAGAATACCTGGATTCAGCATCAAGCAAACTTTTACTTACATAATATACAGGATGTTGAGTACCTTCATGATCCTTAACAAGGACTGCACTTACTGCCTTAGAAGAAACTGCCAAATATAAGGATAATATATCCCCTTTTTCTAGTTTCATTAAGGCTGGAGTTGAGGATAGGTAATCCTTAAGGGCTTTGAGGGAATTCTCATGCTTTTCAGTCCACTCAAACTTATTGTTCTTTCTCAGAATGTCATAGAATTCCTCGCATTTCTCTGATGACTTTGAGATGAACCTGTTCTAGGCTGCGATCCTTCCTGTCAATCTTTGCACATCCTTGGAATTGGCAGGAGATTTGATGTTCACAATCACCTTGATATGCACTGGACTTGCCTCTATCCCTCTTTTTGTCACCATATAACCTAGGAACTTGCCAGCTTTTACACCAAAGTGGCACTTGGAAGGATTCAATTTCATGTTGAATTTATCAAGGATATCAAATGCTTCTTCCAAATCTCTAAGGTGATCCTCAGCTCTCTTGGACTTAACCACCATGTCATCAATATAGACTTCAATTGTGTGTCCAATCTGTTCTTTAAACATCATATTAACTAGCCTTTGGTATGTAGCACCTGCATTTCATAGTCCAAAGGGCATAGCAATATAACAATAGATACCAGTTGTTAGGGGAAGATTTTCCTATGATCAGTGATCCCCAATTACTATCAGGCTTAGTGATCCTTAATTCTATTGAATTAGTGATCCTCAGAAGTTATTGTAGGATCAGGATCATGGATCATCATAGTGATCCTTATACTAACGATTGTCTACTTTGAATATTAAGTTGTTTTGCAGGAGTACGAGCTTGGACTTGGTCTTGGCGATATTCCTGGAGCATATTCCCTTCTTATTCCGCACGTGCTTGGCTAAAATGGACGTTATGGAGTTCGTGGGAGACTTGCATGAAATACGGACAGTTTGTTATCTTAGATTTTTTCTAAATTTATAAGGGGATAGCGAGCTAGATAGAGATACTTGGCTATTTTTAGCTTAACACACACACTCGTAACTGCTCTGATCAGCTTTCGACGGTTTACTTGGCGATTACACTCTTTTTTGCACATTACACTATATTGATCCTTGTAACTAGCTCGCTATCATCCGAAGTTGTAATACATTTTCTATTTAATTTGAGTTGGTGATCGGTAGTTTCCATCACCCGAGGTTTTTTATGCCGGAGATCAACTCTTGATCAAGGGCTTTTTCCTCGTATAAATCATTGTGTCACTTGTTCATTTCATTTCTGAGTGATCCTTAGCATTGTTCATTAATTCAAGCATCACACCTCACAACAGAAAGTTTGGTTGTATTATCTTAGCTTGATTTTTGACCAAAACAGTTTGGCGCCCACCGTGGGGCAATTGGTGCTTCATTCCTGAGAAGATTCATATTCTTGTGATCATTTCGGTTCGTTACAACCAAGCGGATGGCTTCCTCAACGAAGAACACATCAAGCTCTATGCCGGCAATCTGTTCTTCACAAGGCGTTCCACCTTTGCCTCCACCACCTTCTGGATCCCAGAAGAATGCTGAAAATGCTGCGAGAAGACCAACTCCCATTTTTCCTAAACCACCAACTTCTTCTGTTTCTACTAATCCTACTACTAGTGATCTTTTTAATTTGATTTTGCAGATGAGGGATCACGTACAAGAGCAGGACAAAACCAACGAAATGATCCTCCGGGAGATCTCTGAGATCAGGAAACAGAAGAAATCAATGGATGATCATTCCCCATTGATGCCCAGATCGCTGAATTTCGACACTCCGGTCATGACCTCCCAGCATTCAGCAGCTCTGGATGTCCAATACTTGGGTGAATTTCCAGGAAGGCGTTATGGAACAGCAACAATGACCCAAGCTCTAGGATCTTACTTTCAACCTTCCGGAGCCTCTGTTCAGCATCAAGGATCCTTCGCCAGTTCAGGAGGGTACATGCAGATGCTGTCAGCTCAAGGATCCTTCCAGCCTCCAGGATCCTTTCAGCCTCAAGGATCCTCCCAGGTCCAAGGATCCTCCCAGGTCCTAGGATCCTCCCAGGTCCAAGGATCCTTCCAGATCCAAGGATCCTCCCAGGTCCAAGGATCCTCCCAGGTCCAAGGATCCTCCCAGGTCCAAGGATCCTTCTAGGTCCAAGGATCCTCCCAGGTCCGAGGATCCTCCATGGTTCCAGGATCCATTCAGGTTCAAGGATCCCCTCAGCTTCAAGGATCCAACATCTTTCAGGATCAAGGATTCTTCAGAAGTATGCAGCCTTCAAGCTCAGATGTTCATCAAGGAGACTTCATCCCAATGCAGACCATTGCCTCTTCTGGCCCTTCAATCATACCAGATTCCCGTCAATATGGATTCACATCTAGAATTCCAAACATGAATCCTCTGGGAGGTAACACTTTCAATAATTCTTATAACACTAACCATGGTTCCATGCAGGATACAGGTATCAATCAAGCCATGGCTAGGGAATTACAGAAGCTGAAGGATATGATATCCAGCGTACCAGGAGTGGTTAAACCCATTCCTGAATTTGCAGATGGTAGCCATGGGATATCTCGTTTTGCACCACCTTTATGTGATGCTGAGATACCCAAAAGGTTCCAGATACCATCCATGAAGCTGTATGATGGTTCAACAGATCCAGAGGAGCATGTGGCTCAATACAGGGAGAGGATGGAGATCAATCCAATTCCTGAGAGGTTAAAAGAAGCATGTCTATGCAAGGGATTTGGATCCACCCTCACAGGATCAGCTCTTAAATGGCTGCTAAGTCTTCCCCCTTACTCTATTACTTCATTTGCTAATCTAGTTAATTTGTTTAATAGTCAATTCTCTTGTAGTAGAAAGTTTGAACGATTAACTAGTGATCTATATAGGGTAACACAAGGTCAAAATGAATCACTTAGAGATTATATCACTAAGTTTAGTAAAGAATCCTTAGATATCCCTAATCTGGATATTGCTATGGCTGTAGAAGCCTTTAAAATGGGATTGCTTAGGGATTCATTATTCTATGATGATCTTGTCATGACCCCTTGCAGGAATCTTGATGAAGTAAGAACCAGGGCCCTTAGATTCATCCGATTAGAGGATGATAAAAGGATCCAGGAAAGACTAACAGGATCCTCAAAACAGGAGAAACAAGGATCCTACTTCAGAAACAACAAATCCAAGGCTTACAACAAGTCTGATAACCAGAATGTGCATGCAGTGGAACAGGAAGAGGATGATGAGGATTATCCTCCCATTTCTGACTACTGTTTTTCTGTTGATAACAATGAACTAATTCTTGCAATGCAGAATCTAGGTGAGAAAGCTAGGTGGCCAAGAAAAAGTGATAAACCAGCTGCTACAAAGGACAAGTCCAAATGGTGTGCATATCATGAGGATTTTGGGCATCTCACTGAAGAGTGCATTGCACTTAGAAAGGAAATTGGTTACTTGTTAAGCAAGGGGCACTTGAAGGAACTTTTGGGACGGAAAAAGTCAAGGATCCAGGATCCTGAAAGGATCCCAGAAAAGGCTCCTGCTCCTCCAGCATATGCACAAGTTATTAACTTCATATCCGGTGGATCAGACAGCCAAAAGACATGCCAAGGAGACCAAGATGGATAATGGAGACAGACCAATCCGGACCTCCACTGTTACCCAGGATAAAGTCCTAACCTTTGATGAGGATGATCGTGTTGATGTCCAGGATCCTCATCATGATGGTCTTGTTATTACTTTATTTATATCTAACCACTTTGTTCGCAGGATCCTGATCGATGGAGGAAGCTCTGTGAACATCATTCAGCTTGATGTCCTCAAGAAAATGAATATCCCGGAGTCTGATATTGTCCCAAGATCCTCAGTCCTTGTGGGATTCAGTGGAGAAACTAAGAATACATTGGGGGACATCAAACTCCCAATCTATATTGAAGGATTGCATTCCTATCAAAAATTTTGTGTTATACATTGCTTATCTTGTTGCAATGTTATCCTTGGCAGGCCATGGATACATGATATGAAGGTAGTCCCATCCACCTATCATCAATGTGTGAAGCTTCCAAGTCCGTGGGGAGTGGTGAAAATTGAGAGTGATCAACAAGAGGCTAAGAATTGTTACAAATCATCAATGAAGCCAGCCTCAAGACCAAGGGAGCAATAGCAATTAAAGTATCCTTCAAGAGATGTCTTGGAGGCAAGAGAGCAGGATGTAAAAGAAATCCTCATGGATCCTCATGATCCTGAATCCAAGATCTGCATAGGATCATGGATCCTTAGCGACATTGAACAAGAACTAGTATCCTTCCTTAAGAGGAGGAAATCTACCTTTGCCTGGAAGCATGAGGATATGACAGGTATATCTAAAGATATAATTACTCATAAACTTGGCATTGACAGGTCATTCAAGCCTATACATCAGAAGAGGAGGAAGTTTGCACCTGAAAGGAATGCTATTATCCAGGAAGAGGTAGACAAACTACTTCGGGCAGGTATTATAAGAGAGATTAAGTATCCAAGATGGTTAGCCAATGTGGTAGTTGTTCAAAAGAAAAATGGAAAGTGGAGGGTATGTGTCAATTTTACTGATTTAAACAAGGCATGTCCCAAGGATCCTTTCCCACTACCCCACATTGACTCCATGGTGGATGCTACTGCGGGTCATGAGTTGTTGACTTTTATGGATGCTTCATCTGGATTTCAACAAATTCAGATGGAACCATCTGATCAAGAGGATACAGCCTTTATGACCCCAACTGGTATATATTGTTATATTGCTATGCCGTTTGGACTAAGGAATGCAGGTGCTACTTATCAAAGGCTAGTCAATATGATGTTCAAGGAACAAATTGGACACACTATGGAAGTCTATATAGATGACATGGTGGTTAAGTCCAAGAAAGCTGAGGATCATCTTAAAGACTTGGAGGAAGCATTCAATATCCTTGATAAATTTAATATGAAACTAAATCCTTCCAAGTGTCATTTTGGTGTTAAAGCAGGTAAATTCATGGCTATTGTGAATATCAAATCTCCTGTCAATGCCAAGGATGTGCAAAGATTGACAGGCAGGATTGCAGCCTTGAACAGGTTCATATCCAAATCCTCAGAAAAGTGCAAGGAATTCTATGACATCCTGAGGAAGAACAAGAAATTTGAATGGACTGAGAAGCATGAAAGTGCCCTCAAAGCTCTTAAGGATTACCTATCCTCAGCCCCCGCCTTGATGAAACCAGAAAAGGGGGATATATTATCCTTATACCTAGCAGTATCCTCAAATGCAGTAAGTGCGGTCCTTGTTAAGGATCACCAAGGTACACAACATCCTGTTTATTATGTAAGTAAGAGGTTACTTGATGCTGAATCCAGGTATTCACACTTAGAGAAACTTATCCTTGCATTGATTATGGCATCTACTAAATTAAGACATTATTTTGAAACCCATGCTATTATTGTCAAGACTAATTTTCCAATTAAGAATGTTCTCAGGAAACCTGAAATGTCAGGAAGGATGGCTAAGTGGGCAGTGAAGCTTAGTGCTTATGATATAAGATATGAACCAAGGACTGCCATTAAATCCCAAGCCTTAGCTGACTTTGTGGCATATTTCAGTAGTGACTTGCAAAGGGAAGCTGAGTTAGAAGTTCAACAGCTTGAAGAAACTAAGGATCCTTGGATACTCTTCACTGATGGAGCTTCTAATGTCAAAGGAACAGGGCTTGGAATACTACTAAAATCGCCACAGGGGGACATAATAACCCACTGCATAGCTTGTGAGTTTCAAACTACTAATAATGAGGCTGAATATGAAGCCTTGATAGCTGGTTTGCAAATTGCCAAGCATATGAGGATCAGGTATCTTGAGGTACATGTAGATTCATTGTTAATTACTAATCACTTTAATGGATCCTATGCTGTTAAAGGTGAAAAGCTATTCAAATATTTAGAGATACTCAAAGAATTGGCACTCTCTTTTGTTTCCTTTAGTTTGACACAGGTACCCAGAGAAGAGAATGCAGAAGCTGATGCATTGGCCAATCTAGGATCATCCTTGAAGATTCCAGAGGATATCAGGATCCCTATTATCCACATCCTAAACCCTGCTATCGAGGATCATGTAGCCATGGAGATAGGAGAGGATTCTGCAATCATCCCTAGTGATGATACACAATCTCATTCAGGATCATGGATCCTCCCAATCATGAGATACATACAACATGGAGAGATTCCAACAGGAGAAAACCCTAGGGCTTTCAAAATCAAGGTATCTCAATTTACAATATTGAATAACATGTTATATAAATGATCTCTTGCAGGTCCATATCTAAGATGCATTGAGGATCCTGAAATCCAAGAAGTCCTAAAGGATTTCCATGAAGGAGATTGTGGAAACCACACTGGGGGCAGAGCATTGTTCTCAAGGATCCTGAGGACAGGATACTATTGGCCTACTATGAAGAAGGATGCTGTGGAATATGCCAAGAAGTGTGATCCTTGTCAGAGACATAGTAATATCCTTCACCAACCAGTAGAACTTTTGCATCCTATATCCTCCTCTTGGCCATTTATGCGATGGGGAATGGATATAGTTGGTAAGCTCCCTAAGGCACCTGGTGGAAAAGTATTCATGCTTGCTATGACTGATTACTTCTCCAAGTGGATAGAGGCTGAAGCCTTTGCTCAAGTCAAAGAAAAAGAAGTTATATCCTTTATTAAAAGAAACATTATTACTAGATTTGGTATCCCTTCTGAAATTGTTTGTGATAATGGATCCCAATTTATTGGGAATAGAACTACTAACTTTTGTGACAACTGGGGGATTAAGATGATAACATCAACACCATACCACCCACAAGCTAATGGTCAGGCAGAATCATCCAACAAGATCATCATCAACAACTTGAAGAAGAAGCTTGGATCCAAGAAAGGAAAATGGGCAGAAGAACTACCTTATGTGCTTTGGGCTGATAGGACAACTCCCAAGAATGCCACTGGCCAAACTCCATTCTCTTTGGTATTTGGAGCAGAATCAGTGATCCCTACAGAGATGGTGGTTCCTACTGCAAGAATAAGCATTCGTGATCCTAAAGAAAATGCTGAAAACTTGGTTCAAGACTTGGATACTATAGAAGAAATCAGGGATTTGGCAAGGATAAGGATGGCCAGTTATCAGCAAAGGATGGCTGGAGCTTACAACAAAAATGTCAGGATCAGAAAATTCCAAGTTGGTGATATGGTGTTAAGAAAAGCATTTCAAAATACCACCAATCCTGCTGATGGGAAGTTAGCACCAAAGTGGGAAGGCCCTTACTTGATTAAAGCTGAAGCAGGAAAGGGGGCATATCGGTTGCTAACAATGGAAGGTGATATGCTACCAAGAGCTTGGAATGCTGTCCATTTGAAGAAGTATTTCATGTGATAAGGATCCATGATCCTTACATGACAAAGATCCTTGAAGGATCCTTATAGGACAGATGATCCTCATTTTGGTAATGATCTAATCTCAAACTATTTCATTTTTTAATTATCCTATATAAGGATAAGGATCCTGTATCCTTTATCCTCCTTTCATTTGATTCTGAGTTTTGAAGGTTCAGATATCCTTAACTAAGGAATGAGTATCCACAGAAGTATCCAGTTATTTGGGCTTGACCCCAGTTGTTTGGGCTTGACCCCAGTTATTTAGGCTTGACCCCAGTTATTTGGGCTTGACCCCAGTTATTTGGGCTAGTCCCCAGTTTGGGCCTGTCCCCAGTTTCGCCAGTAGCGCACGATGATCCTGGTATAGTTCATGGCAATGGGACCAGTACCCGCTTTAGGGGCTGACAATTTCATTGTACTGGCTATATTCAGGATCCTACGTATAATGGTAGACGTACCATACATCCATTCCTAAGGTTTCTAACGTTTTCACGTTAGCTAAGGTTTTGGAATTTTCATGTCACTAAGTTTGGATAGTCGCCAGTAAGGGCCATACTCCAGTTTACACACGATCCTTTGGGCTTGTCCCCAGTTATCCTTTGGGCTTGTCCCCAGTATATTAGGCTTGTCCCCAGAATTGTTGGGCTTGTCCCCAGTTACTAACTTTTATCTTATATTGGCTTAGTCCCAAGTTGTATTCTATTTCAGGTTTACGAAGCTAAACAACCAAGGATCCTTGATCCTTACCTTATACTAAGGTTTGTCTTTTGGTTATCCTGATTATAAGTGTTAAAGGTTAGGATCCTAACTTGGATTCTCAGGTATGATCCTTAATCACTTTGATTTTATTTATCATTTACATAAGTGACCCTTATCCTTTGACAACAGAACTAATGATCCTTAAGATGCATAGCTTTTCTAAGTTTTTCAACTATAGGATATTTGATCCTTGATCATATCCTAAGATTTTTAAACATGATTTGTTAAACCTTTATTTCTTACTTACAAATTTAAAGAGTATATATCACAACAATTGAAAAATAAAGTCTTCACAAGGATAACAACACGGAAATAGCCAAAAAGTTAAGATTTTATTCACAAAACGTTAAACCCTTTAAGGTTGTCAAAATTGCCAACCCACGTTTCTACCAGCAAAACGTGGCCCATCCACATGGGTTGGCAAAGGGTGTCCATTGTTAACGGGTCTTGAAGTGCAGGAAATCAAAGATGGCAGGATAACTAGTGGCTTCATCCCCCAAACAGAGGATCCATCCACCACCCATTATCCTACCTATTATCCAAGGATCCATGATCCTCAACCCTAGAAACTATTGTCTAAGTTATTACAGACCAGATTGTTTCAAAACATCATAACCAAACTAAAACCACTACCAAGTCCTAAAAAATGGGCTCCGGCCACGTCTAGAAATATCCATCATCGCCCATTCCTGCAGCCTACACCTTTGCTGCATCACCTTCACCATCACCACCAGCTTTATCATCATCGGCCTGATCCTTGCTGCTTCCACCAGCCTCGATTGCTAGGACCTCATCAGCCTCTTCTTCGTCGTCCAACTCAGCCAACCTAGCCTTCCAGCCCTCTATGTCCCAGTTGCTCTTGTCAAAGTCAGGATCCTGAGCTTCTTGGGCCATCTGCAACTTGGTTTTGTACATAGCAATGGCAGCGGAGACTTTGGCATCATTAGTGATCTCGTTCTTCTCGTGATCAGCATTGATATGAGCCAGGACTAGTTCCCTCTTCACCAGATTGACATCGTTTTCAAGGGAGGTAATCTTTTGATCCTTGGCCAGCATCATCTTTTGGAGGTCCAAACACTTTAGCTCAACCTCTTCAACATTGCCTACGTAGTCCTCGATTTCGGCAAATTTCTGCGAAAAAAGACAATGTAAAGCTTAGGATAACATGATCCTCAAGTGGGCAGGATAATTAAGCTAAGTCAGTGATCCTTACCTCAGCAAAGTACTAAAGGAACTGATGGCGGATCAGGGGCAAGCCTTCTAGATTGTCAGCCTCAGAGGTCTTCCTTTTCTTGCCACCCTTGCCCTTAGAAGTGGTTGCCTTGGGGATCGTGACAGTTGGACTGGCAGCAAGCTTTTTCTTTGAGGATCGAACAGTGTCAAGGTCAGTGACACTGAATTTGGAGGCAGATCTTGAAGATTTTCCAGCACCTACACATCCAAAACAGATAAGTATCCTTATTTCATTTTAATTTAAGCATTTAATTACATATAAACATGGATACTTACTTGACATCATGACAGAACCTGAGGATACCTCTTGAGAATCCTGGGTATTTGCTTTAAATGATCTTATTTCAGGATCAAGCCTCCGAAAAGCAGCAAGCCTTTCCTTCGTGGCAGGTGTTCTAATAAGGTGTGCGACAGTAATAGCTGCAAAATAGAGACAAAAGAATGTTAGTGATCCTCAAACAAAAACAAGGTTATCATGTGATCCTTCTCAGGATCCTCTATCCTACCATGAGTGGTCCATTTTCTAGGCAGATCCTTTCCATCAGGGATAGAATCCCTTCTGACAAAGAAGAATCGCCATTTCCAGTTGGTGTCATAATTAGTGGCTCTGAAGATGGGGTGTTCTTCACCAGGTTTATGTTTGAGTAGATATCGGTGAGATCCATGGCTAACGAGGTCATACATCTCTGCAAACTCCGACATTCCCAGATCAATACCTTCACGCTCAATGATTCTTTCAAGGGTATATAAGACCCTCCAGATCATAGGCATTGCTTGGATGTAGGAGATGCCGGTGAGAGAGAAGAAGGATTGGGTGAAATCTGTAAAAGGATACGAGTATCCTATTGTAAATGGGGTAACCGGAAAAGCTACCCAGGTTTCAGAAACATAGTCACTTAGAACGGTGGGATCAAATGGTTTGAAAACGGTGTTTGCCGGAAAACAATGGCGGATCCTGTCTATCTGCGGATCAGTAAAACAGCATCTTTCTTTCGCAGAGCCTTCGATGATCCCTTGGCTCTTCAAGGGACTGTCCTTTTTGTGATCCTTAGCCGGTGAAGATCTTAGCATCATTTTGGGCTTAATGACGGTAAAGAAGAAGAAACAGAATAAGAAGATGAAGAGAGAAAGGAAAGAGAAATACCTGATCAAGTCTTCGAATGGGGATTTAAAGGATGAAACGCACGAATTTAAATGCTTTCTAACCCTTATCTCTAGCCTCAATTTATAATGATGATTTTGCAGGATAGTCACCTCAATGACGTCATGTTAGCAACGGCTAGTCAGGATTCAACGGCTATATATCCGTTAGTTGGTTACGGATAAGAACAAGAAAATATAACTCGTTATTTTATATTTTACTCCTTATATTTTGGGGGCAATTGTTAGGGGAAGATTTTCCTATGATCAGTGATCCTCAATTACTATCAGGCTTAGTGATCCTTAATTCTATTGAATTTGTGATCCTCAGAAGTTATTGTAGGATCAGGATCATGGATCATCATAGTGATCCTTATACTAACGATTGTCTACTTTGAATATTAAGTTGTTTTGCAGGAGTACGAGCTTGGACTTGGTCTTGGCGATATTCCTGGAGCATATTCCCTTCTTATTCCGCATGTGCTTGGCTAAAATGGACGTTATGGAGTTCGTGGGAGACTTGCATGAAATGCGGACGGTTTGTTATCTTAGATTTTTTCTAAATTTATAAGGGGATAGCGAGCTAGATAGAGATACTTGGCTATTTTTAGCTTAACACACACACTCGTAACTGCTCTGATCAGCTTTCGACGGTTTACTTGGCGATTACACTCTTTTTTGCACATTACACTATATTGATCCTTGTAACTAGCTCGCTATCATCCGAAGTTGTAATACATTTTCTATTTAATTTGAGTTGGTGATCGGTAGTTTCCATCACCCGAGGTTTTTTATGCCGGAGATCAACTCTTGATCAAGGGCTTTTTCATCGTATAAATCATTGTGTCACTTGTTCATTTCATTTCTGAGTGATCCTTAGCATTGTTCATTAATTCAAGCATCACACCACACAACAGAAAGTTTGGTTGTATTATCTTAGCTTGATTTTTGACCAAAACACCAGTAGGGGTCATAAAGGCTATATCCTCTTGATCAGATGGTTCCATCTGAATTTGCTGAAATCCAGATGAAGCATCCATAAAAGTTAACAATTCATGACCCGCTGTAGCATCCACCAAGGAGTCAATGTGGGGTAATGGGAAAGGATCCTTGGGACATGCCTTATTTAAATCGGTGAAATCGACACATACCCTCCACTTTCCATTTTTCTTTTGAACAACAACCACATTGGCTAACCACCTTGGATACTTAACCTCTCTAATCATACCTGCTCCGAGCAGTTTATCTTCCTCCTCCTGGATGATGGCATTCCTTTCAGGTGCAAACTTTCTCCTCTTTTGATGTATGGGTTTGAATGACCTGTCAATGCCAAGTTTATGAGTAATAATATCTTTTGAAATACCTGTCATGTCCTCATGCTTCCAAGCAAATGTAGCTTTTCTCCTCTTTAGGAAGGATACTAGATCCTGTTCAATGTTATTGCGGATTCCGGATCCTATAAAAATTTGGATTCAGGATCCTGAGGATCCATTAGGATATCTTTCACATCTTGTTCTCTTGCGTCCAGGATATCTCTTGGAGGATACTTTAATTGCTATTGCTCCCTGGGTCTTGAGGCTGGCTTCATGGATGAAGTGTAACAATTTTTGGCTTCTTGTTGGTCACTCTCTATCTTCACTACACCCCATGGAGTAGGGAGTTTCACACACTGATGATATGTAGATGGGACTGCTTTCATATCATGTATCCATGGCCTGCCAATGATAACATTGCAACAGGATAAGCAATCTATGACACAAAATTTTTGAAAAGAATTAACTCCCTCTATATAAATGGGAAGTTTAATGTCCCCCAATATATTCTTGGTTTCTCCACTGAATCCTACAAGAACCGATGATCTTGGGATGATTTCTGATTCAAGGATGTTCATCTTCTTGAGGACATCAAGTTGAATGATGTTCACCGAGCATCCTCCATCTATGAGAATCCTGCTAACAAAATGGTTAGATATAAACAATGTAAAAACAAGACCATCATGATGAGGATCCTGAATATCCACATGATCATCCTCATCAAAGGATATAACTTTCTCCTGTGTAAGGATTGAGGTTCGAATGGGCCTATCCCCATTCTCCATCTTTGTCTCTTTAGCATGCCTCTTGGCTACTGAAAAAGAAGTGCCACATATGTCTGATCCACCAGAAATGAAGTTGATAATCTGTGCATCAGCTAGAAGAGCAGGAGCTCTTTCTGGAATCTTTTTTCAGGATCCTGGATCCTTGACTTTTTTCTTCCAAATAGCTCTTTCAAATGTCCTTTGCTTAACAGGTAACCAATCTCTTTCCTAAGTGTTATGCACTCATCAGTGAGATAACCGAAATCTTCATGATAGGCACACCATTTGGATTTATCTTTTGTAGCAGCTGGCTTATCACTCTTTCTGGGCCATCTTGCTTTTTCATCTAAATTCTGCATTGCAAGGATTAGTTCATTATTATCAACAGCAAAGAATATTCAGAAATGGGTGGATAATCTTCATCATCCTCTTCTTGCTCTACTGCATGCACGTTTTGATTATCAGACTTGTTGTATGATTTGGACTTGTTATTCCTGAAATAGGATCCTTGCTTTTCCTGCCTAGAGGATCCTAACAGTCTCTCTTGGATCCTTTCATCATCCTCTAAACGGATGAATCTAAGTGCCCTGGTTCTTACTTCATCAAGATTCCTGCAAGGGGTCATGACAAGATCATCATAGAATTGTGAATCCTTAAGTAAACCCATTTTGAAAGCTTCTACAACTGTAGCAATATCCAAATTAGGGATCTCTAAGGATTCTCTACTGAATTTAGTTATGTAATCTCTAAGTGATTTATTTTAACCTTGTGTTACCCTATATAGATCACTAGTCAATCATTCAAATCTCCTACTGCATGAGAATTGGCTATTAAACAAATTAACTAGGTTAGCAAATGAAGTAATAGAGTAAGGGGGAAGACTTATCAGCTATTTAAGAGCTGACCCTGTCAGTGTGGATCCGAAACCCTTGCATAGACATGCTTCTTTCAACCTTTCAGGAATGGGATTGATCTCCATTCTCTCCCTGTATTGAGCTACATGCTCTTCTGGATCAGTTGAGTCATCATACAGCTTCATGATTGGTGTTTGGAACCTCTTTGGTATCTCCGCATCACAAATGGGTGGTGCAAAATGAGATATCCTGTAACTCCCATCCGGAATCTCAGGAATGGGCTTAACCACTCCTAGGACGCTGGATATCATATCCTTGAGTTTTTGCAATTCCCTAGGCATAGCTTGGTTGATTCCTGTATCCTGCACAAAGCCATGGTTAGCATTATAAGAAGTATTTAAAGTGTTACCTCCTGATGGATTCAAGGGTGGAATTCCTGATGTGAATCCATATTGATGTGATTCTGGCATGATTGAGGGCCCAGATGAAGCAATAGTTTGCATAGGTATAAAGCCTCCCAAGTGAATCTCTGAACTTCTGGGTTGTACACTCCTTAAGGATCCTTGATCCTGAAAGATGTTGGATCCTTGATGCACCGAAACTGGGGGTCTTGGAGGATAATCCATGGATCCGTGAGCCTGAGATGAGGATCCTGGATACTGAGAGTAGGATCCTTGAACTATCTGCGTCCCCATGTATCCTCCTGAACTAGAGAAGGATCCTTGATGCTGGAAGGAGGATCCTTGAGGCTGAAGAGAGGATCCTGACGGCTGGAAGTAGGATCCTTGAACCCGTGTCATTGCCGATGATCCATATCGCATACTCGATGATCCACCCTGGTATTGGACGCCTGATGCTGTGGAATGATGGGTATTTATGACTAGAGTATCGAAATTCAGTGAACTAGGCATCAATGGAGAATGATCCTCCGCTGCTCTCTTCAATTTCTTGATCTCATCAATCTCACGAAGGATCCTATCATTAGTTTTGTCCTGCTGCTGCATGTAATCCTTCATCTGCAAAATCAAAGAATAAAGATCATTGTTAGTAGGACTAGAAGAAACAGCAGTAGTTGCTTTTGTGAAAATGGGGGTTGGCTTCTTCGCAGCATTCTCAGCATTCTTCTGGGATCTAGAAGAGACAGGAGGCAAAGGTGGAATGCCCTGTGAAGAGGTGATCGTCGGCATGGAGCTTGAAGTGTTTTTTGCATGAGAAGCCATGTGGTTAAGGGTAATGAACATAAATGGATGAAATGAACAAATTTTTCAAGAATGAAGCACCGATTGCCCCATGGTGGGTGCCAAACTGTTTTGGTCAAAAATCACACAAGGATAATGCAACCAAATCTGATTTTGTGAGGTGTGATGCTTAGTTAAGTGATCAAATATATGAACAATGAATGAATGAAATGAATGGTGAACGCAAGGATTTATACGAGAAAAAAGCCCTTGATCAATGAATGATCTCCGGCATAAAAAACCTCGGGTGATGGAAACTCCCGATCACCAATTATATTAAACAAACAAGGTTTACAAATCGGGATGATAACAAGCTTGGTACAAGGATCACTAGTGTGCAAAAGTGTGTAATCGCATAGAGTTCTTAAGAGCTCGAGTGTAGTGCAGTTGTGTTGCTAATAATAATGTCTAAATCAAGCTTGTATCCCCATTAAAAATAGAAATATCTAGCCTAACTAACTATCCGCAAATAATGCAAGTCCCCCACGATCACCATAACGGTCGAAGAGTTCAAGCACATGCAGAATCACTAAGCATATTCCCCTAGAATCTCGGATGGACCAAGTCCTATTCGAATACACCTGCAAAACAAGTTCAAAAATGACGGAAACAACTGTTAGCGTTAGGATAATAATGAGGATCCTGGATCCTTAGTCCTGCAACATCTTCTGAGGATCCTTAATTCAAATTGAACTAAGGATCCGTGATCTATGCTGCATTTGAGGATCCGTGATCCACAAGCTGTGAAATTCTATCCCTAACTCCTGTGTTCTTGATTGCAGGGCCTTGAGCGCCTAATGAATCTATACGAGGAAGCTTGCGGGGTCAACAAGATGCTGGAAGCCAAGTTAAAGATGGTTGAAGTTACCAATGCTGACCAGGGGATGATCGCTGCCGCCAAGTCACAGCATTACAAATATAAGTACAAGGCGATGACCTAGGAGCATCAAGCTGGTATGAAGAAGGCTACCCAGGAGGCTCAGGAAAAGCTCGACCCTGTCCAGGCCCAACACGAGCAGGATATGGTCTCTTACAGGGAGGGCCTCAAGAGCTCTGTTGTGATTTCCCTCCTCCAGGCTAGGTTGAAGATGGCCTATGAAGCCAAAGTTGCGGGCTTTGAATGCCCAACCTGGACTATCGAAGCCTGGGAGGCGAAATTGAAGGATCTTTGTGGCTCTCCTGTGGAATATCCTGCTAAGCCTGTGTTCGTTGAGTCTTCTAAAGCGGCTGAGATGGCGGTTGACGTTGGCAGCGATGCTGATAAGGATGTTGGGGTTGATCTTGGACCGGATGCTGGCAGTGAAGCTATGGTTGATGGAGGTGCTACTGCTTTAAGGCAGCGAAGTGGGCGATGATGGATGTTCATGCCTAGGCCAGAGCCCACTTTTTTAAGTTTGTTGGTTGAATGTCCTTTGAACAATTTACTTTTTGTGTTGGATAATTTTAATTTTCTACACTTTAGATAATATGATGGCCAAAGGTGGAGGGATCCTGAGTTTCAGGATGAAGCCCTTGGTCATCACTGTTAATATGCTTTTAAAACTTAATTGCATTCTTGGTGGATGGGTCTCGTTTTGAGATGAAGCCAAGGATGCAATCTTTTGGTATGTTAATAACAAACTAACCTTTTAGCCTTATCCGTTGTTGCCATATTTTTATCTTTGAAAGTTATACTTTGTGTATCCTAATCTTTCATAAATTGTTTTCTCTTTATTTTGAAAATTACATTCTAAACATTCTGACCAAATATCCTGATCAGGATACTGATATTATGCTTAGTACCTTTGTTAAAAATACTCCATTAGAACTTTGTAAAACATGACTTTAAAAACTCAAGTAATTTAGACAAGGCTTTTAATATTTGGAGAATAAAAAACCATACAAGAAACACTTAGGAAATAGATTACAACTTCATCCTTCGATTCACTTGCAATGTTCCATCATGGATGTCCCCTATCAGAAACACTTAGGAAATTGATCCCAATTTCATTCTTCGAACCATTTGCAATGTACTTAACATGGATGTCCCCTATCTGTGCAGGAAATGACATATTTGAATACTTAATATCTAAACTTTAGAAACGAACCATTTGCAATGTACTTAACATGGATGTCCCCTGTCTGCGCAGGAAATGACATATTTGAATACTTAATATCTAAACTTCGCAACTTTCCATTCATAAAAGAACGTACAAACACAATCATGGTTGATGTCATGTATTTAGAATTTGTCAATAATTTTAGTTTTACTGGATAAACCCTTAGTATCCTGGAGATAGATCCTTAACATCCTAGGGATAAACCCTTAATATACAGGCGGGAGTGTATAAACTCCAAGACTTAGAAAGGTTAAAACCTTTAAACCTTAGAGAGTATGAAAATACCCTTTCGTGAGAGAGGGTGATCAATCCTCATATACCTTAAGGATCCAGGATATAGCCAATAATAAAGAAATTGTCAGCTACTGTTACATGGACTGGTCCCGCTATCTTGAACTATTCCTGGATAACTTGCGCTTCAGGCGAGGTGTTTAAACACAATTCGAGAGAAATGTGAATACCCTTAAACCATTGAAGGGACAAGGATCCCTTAAACGTGAGAGAGGGGGCCAATCCTCTAATCTTTCGATTTATCTTGAGTATATATCCTGGAGTAAGATCCCGAAGCATATTCTGCAAAACACCGTTAAACTAAGGTGGGTGTTAGCTTGGCTAACACCCCTTCGATGCTTAAATTAGTATTGGGTTTCAAAGAATAATAGATTAAACAAACATATTAAAAAGAAATAGAATCCATACCATCCTAAGTTAGAAATTAAATTCTAAAATCACTTGAAATAAGCTTTAAGGTGTATAGCATTCTAGGATCTTGGCAACATATCCCCCTCCATATTCTTGAGTCGGTATGCTCCTTTCCCAGACTCCGATTCAATTTCATAGGGTCCTTCCCATTTTGGGGCTAACTTTCCATCAGCAGGGTTGGTTGTATTTTGAAAAGCTTTCCTTAACACCCAATCTCGAACTTGAAATCTCCTAGTCCTTAAATTCTTGTTATATGATTTGGATATCCTCTGCTGATATGCCGCCATCCTTAGTTTTGCTGCATCTCTCGTTTCATCCATAGTATCCAATTCTTGGCATAAGACTTCCGGATTTGATTCAGGATCCTGTAAGCTTGATCTGGCTGTGGGTATTACCATTTCTGTCGGGATCACTGCTTTTGCCCCAAACACCAAAGAAAATGGGGTTTGCCCAGTAGCGTTCTTCACAGTTGTCCTATCAGCCCATAGGACAAATGGTAGTTCTTCTGCCCATCTTCCTTTTTTAGCACCTAGCCTTTTCTTCAAGTTGTTAACAATTATCTTGTTCGAGGATTCTGCCTGTCCATTTACTTGAGGATGTATTGGAGTTGATGTGATCATCTTGATTCCCCAACTTTTTCAAAATCAGTAGTTCTTTTGCTAATGAATTGGGATCCATTATCACAAATTATTCTGGCCGGTACCCCAAATCTTGTCAGGATATTCCTATTTATGAAGGATACCACCTCTTGATCCCTAACCTGTACAAAGGCTTCTGCTTCAACCCATTTGGAGAAATAATATGTCATTCCCAACATGAAAACCTTTCCCCTGGAGCTTTTGTAAGTTTCCCCACTATATCCATATCCCACTTCAAAAATGGCTAAGGGGATACAATAGGGTATAGTGGCTCAGCAGGCTGATGCAGTATACTGCTATGTCTCTGACATGCATCACACTTTCGAGCATACTCTGCAGCATCCTTTCTCATAGTCGGCCAATAGTATCCTGTTCTCAACACCTTCGAGAACAAACGTCTGCCCCTAGTATGGTTGCCACAGTCTCCTTCGTGTATATCCTGAAATACCTCCTTGGTTTTGGGATCTTCCAAGCACCTTAGGTATGAACCTGTAAGGGATTTCTTATACAAAATATTATTTATGGTAGTAAAACGGGATACCTTCATCCTGAAAGCCTTAGGATTTTCATCCTTTGGGATATCTCCTTTTTTCAAGATATCTCATAATTGGAGCCATTCAGGATTCAGGATTCTTCTCAGGATATTCATCACCAGGGTCCTGGATACTTGCTACCTCCTTATCCTGAGATTTGAAGTGTTCCATCGCAGGATACAGGATATGTAGTATTGGTATCTGAGTTCCTTCCAGTATCCTGGATTTAGATCCTAAATTTGCCATAGCATGTGTCTCAGCATTATCCTCTCTTGGTACCTGTTCAAGTGTAAAAACTTCGAAATATCTTGCTAATTTTTTAGCAATTTCAAGATATTCGACTAACCTTTCACCTTTGACTGCATAAGATCCATTGAAATGGTTAGTAATCAACAAGGAATCAACATACACTTGCAAACGTATAATATATATAATGCTAGCCAATTCTAATCCTGCTATCAGAGCTTCATACTCAGCTTCATTATTAGTAGCATGAAATTCACATCTAATAGCCTGGGGTAATATGTCCCTCTGTGACGATTTTAGTAGTATCCCTAATCCTACACCTCTTATATTAGATGCACCATCAGTATATAATATCCAAGATCCTGAATTCTCACCTAGTTGTTGCACTTCTTGGCCTACTTCATGTTGAATATCGCTACTAAAATCAGCCACAAAGTCTGCTAAAGCCTGAGACTTTATAGCATTTCTAGGTTCATATATCAAATCAAATGCACTTAGCTTTATGGACCACTTAGCCATCCTACCAAACATCTCAGGTTTTCCTAAGCACATTTTTAACAGGATAATTGGTTTTTATATGAATCCTATGTGTTTCAAAATAATGTCTAAGCTTAGTTGATGCCATAACTAGAGTTAATATCAATTTTTCTAAGTGTGAGTATCTAGTTTCAGCGTCTAACAAACTTTTACTTACATAATAGACAGGATATTGCTGACCTTCATGATCCTCTACGAGAACATCACTTACTACACTCCCTGATACTGCAAGGTATAGGGATAAGGGTTCACCATCCTCAGGCTTCATCAGCAGAGGTGCACTTGAAAGATACTGCTTCAATCCTTGTAGAGCAGCTTCGTGTCTTTCTCCCCATTCGGACTTTTTATTCTTCTTCAGGATATCATAGAATTCCTTGCATTTTTCTGAGGATCTTGATATGAACCTATTCAACGCCGCTACTCTTCCTGTCAACCTTTGCACATCTTTCATGTTGGATGGTGATTTGAGATCCAGGATAGCTTTAATCTGTTCTGGACTTGCTTCTATTCCCCTCTTAGTCACCATATATCCTAAAAATTTTCCTGCCCCCACTCCGAAATGGCACTTAGCAGGATTTAGCTTCATATTGTATTGGTCCAGGATATTGAAGGCACATTCAAGATCCTGGAGGTGATCCTCCGCCTTCTTGGATTTTATCACCACATCATCAATATACACCTCCATGGTGTCCCCTAGTTTGTCTTTAAACATCATATTCACTAGTCTCTGATACATTGCACCTGCATTTTTCAAACCTAAAGGCATGGCAGTATAACAGTAAATACATGTTGTTTTGGTCAAAAATCACACAAGGATAATGTAACCAAATCTGATTTTTGTGAGGTTAGATGCTTGGTTAATTGGACAAATGTATGAACAATAAATGAATGAAATGAATGACGAACACAAGGATTTATACGAGGAAAAAGCCCTTGATCAATGAATGATCTCCGGCATAAAAAACCTCAGGTGATGGAAACTACTGATCACCAACTATATTAAACAAACAAAGTTTACAACTTCAGATGATAACAAGCTTGATACAAAGATTGCTAGAGTGTAAGTGTGTGTAATCGCCAAGAGTTTGCAGAGAGTTCGAGTGTTGTGAATGTGTGTCACTAATAATGCTAAATAAAGCTTTGTTATCCCCTTTAAAATTAGAAACTATCCTAATAACAAACTATCAGAAATATGTGCAAGCTTCCCCACGATCACCACAACGGTCATGGAGCCAATGCACGTGCGAAAATACCAAGCATATTCCCCTGGAATCTTGGCAGGACCAAGTCTTATTCGAATATACCTGCAAAACAAATTCAAAAATGATGGGAACAATTATTAGTTTAACATAATAATGAGGATCCTGGATCCTTAGCCTTGCAGCATCTTCTAAGGATCCTTAATTCAAACTGAACTGAGGATCCGTGATCCAGGCTACATTTGAGGATCCGTGATCCACAAGCTATGAAATTCTATCCCTAACACCTTTCGGTGTCATGAAAGTTGTATCTTCCTAATCGGATGGCTCCATCAGGATTTGCTGAAATCATACCTAGTGATGGTGCATAATCACATTCAGGATCCTGGATCCTCCCAATCATTAGATATATACAACATGGAGAGATTCCTACAGGAGAAAACCCCAGAGCTTTCAAAGTCAAGGTATCTCAATTTACAATATTAAATAAAATGTTATATAAACGATCTCTTGCAGGTCCATATCTAAGGTGCATCGAGGATCCTGAAGTTTAAGAAGTCCTAAAGGATTTTCATGAAGGAGATTGTGGAAACCACACTGGGGGCAGAGCACTGTTCTCAAGGATCCTTAGGACAGGACACTATTGGCCTACTATGAAGAAGGATGCTGTGAATTATGCAAAGAAATGTGATGCTTGTCAAAGACATACCAATATCCTTCATCAACCAGCAGAGCTCCTGCATCATATATCCTCTTCTTGGCCATTCATGAGATGGGGAATAGATATAGTTGGCAAACTTCCAAAAGCACCAGGAGGAAAAGTGTTTATGATTTCCATGACTGATTACTTTTCCAAGTGGATAGAAGCTGAAGCCTTTGCTCAAGTCAGAGAAAAAGAAGTGATATCCTTTATTAAAAGAAACATTATTACCAGATTTGGTATCCTTTCTGAAATTGTTTGTGATAATGGATCCCAATTTATTGGGAGAAGAACTTCTAACTTTTGTGACAGTTGGGGGATTAAGATGATAACATCAACACCAGTCCATCCACAAGCTAATGGTCAAGCAGAATCATCCAACAAGATCATCATCAACAACTTGAAGAAGAAGCTTGGATCCAAGAAGGGAAAATGGGCAGAAGAGCTACCACATGTATTATGGGCTGATAGAACAACTCCCAAGAATGCTACTGGCCAGACTCCATTTTCTTTAGTGTTTGGAGCAGAATCAGTGATCCCTACAGAGATGGTAGTCCCTACTGCAAGAACAAGCATCAGTGATCCTGAAGGAAATGCTGAAAACTTGGTTCAAGACTTGGATACCATAGAAGAACTCAGGGATTTGGCAAGGATAAGATTGGCTAGTTATCAACAAAGGATGGTTGGAGCTTATAACAAGAATGTCAGGATTAGAAAGTTTTAAGTTGGTGACATGGTGTTTAGGAAAGCATTCCAAAATACCACAAATCCTGCTGATGGCAAGTTAGCACCAAAGTGGGAAGGCCCCTATCTTATTGTGTAGTCGTGAGACGATCTAAACAAGTCTATCAGAAGAGTTCTCGGTCTAATCAGAGGCGGAATTCATTGATTAGACTTTGTAACAACTTAATTCACACTTAATTGTCTTGTTTTATTGATATAACACATTTACAGATCAAACGACACGTCGGCAGCACTTCGGTACCGGAATCATGAACATTACAAATGAATCAGCAAGACCCCTATATATAGGCTTGGTATTTCGCACGGAATAGGCAACTGCCATTTCGTGCGAAATGACAATTGTTCATGTCGTGCGAAATAGCATCTGGCTATTTCGTGCGAAATCAACCATCCACACACAAAACCTATTTTCCTCGTACAACGTGCCCTGATCTAACAATTCTATTACAAGACTCGATACAAGACGAAGTCGATAGACGTATGCACCAACAGACTCCCCCTCGAATGTTGACGAAGTCCTCAGTGTCGAGTCTTCACAGTCTTCAGCCTTGATCAGTCTTTGGGCTTCTAAATCTCAATCTATCTCTTCACATTCTCTTGATCAGATTCAGGATCAAACACTTACTCTTGCGACTTCTTTTTGTTAACCGACTCCCCCTTAAGTTGTGCTGGGATCGCAGTCTGGCTTTCACAAGTTCTAGAATCTCAACCTGTCTCTCTCATAGCCATAGCCTGCACATTCACTACCACAAAGTAAATTTCACAAATTTAAAATTTGACAAATTTAAACTTTCTGATAACCACTTGTATAATTAATTTCAAAACATCATCTTGTAATAATACGACATTTCACAAATTCTCTTAACCACTTGTATATGACACATTCAAATTTGATTTCAACTGAATGAACCATTTAATCATTTCAAAAAACATTTTTCATATCAACAGATTCTCCCAACCCTGTTGTTCATCATGTTTAGCACTCGGAATTTTGAAAATCAACTTTTCAACATTAATTGTCTAAAATCTTTTTGTATTTTTCACAATTTATACTAAAACACTCTGAAAATCTTTTTGGATTTTTGATTTTAAAGTAATGCAGTAAAGAAATATTTACAGACAATATTTTTGTGAGTTTGTGTAAGAGGATCATATCAGTTTATGAGACAAATCACCAACAGCGTTAAGCTATAAACATTTTAAGTTCTAAACGATTCACTTAGATTGTCAGTATACTGATCCACTTAAATTTTCACACAAAGTTCAACTGTTTCGAGTACAAGATTAATTTTTTAAGCACTTGAACTTATTCGCGTGTCCCACCTCTTGAATATACTCCCGTATCCAGATCCCAATATTCAGTCTTACAGGTGAGTATACCTAGATGATATATGTAAAGGGTTAAATGTGAAGGCCATGAGAGCTCAGGCTATTGCTTACGCAAAATCAGAGAGATGATGGCTTCGACTTTAGGTGTGTTCCCTTTAGAGAATCTTTTCTTCAACAGCACATGATTAGCATTTTGCAATGTTTCATCATTTTTTATGCTGAGGGGGGTGTTATATTTCTAGCAAGCGAAAAGTATTATACGGGGACTAGGCCCTTGCTTCCGCAAAATCAGAAGTCCCGGGATAATACCCCAGATATCACTGAGTATAAAGACCTAGTATCTCAGAAAGAGGGACCTTTCAAACAAGATTTCGGGGGTTACCCATATATCCGAGAGATGTTCCCCACGATATAAGTAAGTTTGAAATTTATGTTTATATCTCGACACAATCTACTAAATGTGCAAAAACCTACTGACACATCATCAGTGAGACCGTTTATCACATTTTGACTTTCCAATTCTTTAGCATGCTGTGATAGTCTACTGATGTACTATCATTTCCTCTTTTCTACAACAAAACTCATTTTTGATTTTATCATGTTTTTGGCTTTTTCAAATTTTCTAATGTTTTTGGATTTTCCGAAATTTCTTACTCCCCCTAAAATTCAAAATCATTTAAAGGAAATTTGAAAACAAACTATACAAGTAAAATGACAACTATTTTTCAAGCTTCAAATCGCCATCCACTTGGCATAAACAATCAGAACTCCCCCTGACAACAAACTATTTTCCCATTATGATTTCAAAACACTTAAGTTTGTTTTAATCAAAAAATGGTTTTTCCGGAAAATAAGTTTTGTTGATTTTACCACATGTAAGATCGGGGATTCATTCATCACTTTGTTTTCCAACCCTTTGAATGAAAGTTAAATCAAATTCAAATTAATGACCTTGATTAACCACATGTAAGATCACAAATCAATCATAACCTCTTGACTCATAATATTGAAATACCACTTGCAGGAAAATGCCGATTCCTACTCCACACTTACCAACCTGGGAGTTCCGGCAAGTCCACAACCTGTAGATTTTAACAATTTTTAAATGTTTCACAAAAACAATTTTTCAAGAATGATGCCGATTCATGCTCCACGATTACCCACTTGGGAGCTCCGGCAAGTCAGAATTTCAGTTTGAAAATCCTGTCACCCAAGCCTGACCAGCCTTGGGTGATTTTGACTCACATCTATCCCACCATCTTTTTTATTGGTAAAATTCTTTTGCACTTTTCACTTTACCATCAACCATCTTTCCGAAAATATGTTTAACTTTTCCATTAAACACTTTTTCAGCATCAAATTCTTTCTTACCAGCAAAGAATTGATCTGAAATCTCAAACTTACCTTTTGACTTCAAATTTTCTCTTAACAATTTTGGAAAATTCTCATCGTTCATCTCTGGAACGGAATTCTTCTCACTTTTCTCAACAGATGACTCCTCTAATTTTATGGAATCAGATTTATTGTCAGAACTATTTTCTGATTTAACAACCCACTTCTGTTTGTTTAAATCGACTTTTCTTTTGTAAAACGCTTCTAACTTTCACCAGTTTCAAAAATTGAATTTTCAAACATATTAGTTTTCTCAGCTGATTGTTTCTTTTCATCAACATGTTTCTTAATCATTTCAGATTTAGAAGAAACTCCTTGTTTTGTATTGTTGGAATTTGAACAATTCCAAGCGATATGCCCAACCTTTTGACATTTAAAACATGTTCTTCTATCAACTCTTGGAACCAAGTTCTTCTTCCTTTCAGCAAGAAACTCCTGGTTTGACTGTCTCCAGAATGGTTTCTTCTGCTCTTCTTCAGAACTTCCTCCTGCAACAAATTTTGTTTTTGGTTTATAATTTTTCTCATTTTTAAAATTTTCTGAAGAACTAAAACCTAAACCTTTCTTTTTGAAATTACTGTTATGGTTTTGTTTCTTCTGAAAACCATAACCAGAACTGTAACCCTTTTTCTTGTTCAATCTCTTTTGAACTCTTGAAGTGTACTTTTTAGATTTTTCAGTAAGATTTAAATCTTTTATTTTAGAAATATTAATTTCCGTTAATTTGAAAACCTTTTTGATCATTTCAGTTTTGACACTTCTTATTGGAAATTCCTCATCAGAATATAATTTGTCTGAATCATTCAAAGTATATGCCATTTTGATTGATCCATCATTCAAATTAGATTTTGATAACATGAATTCTTTATTGTAAACCTGTTTAACCGGTAAACTCAGACTCTTTTCTGATAAACTCGAACTTTCAGATTTAGACTCTGACTTTGACTCTTCATCCATATCCAACACCTGATTGACCACTTTCTTTAACAATTCAGACTCATGATCAGTGTCAGACGCTGTGAATGTGACATCAATGTTGTCTGGTAACTCATCAATGGTTTCAGACTTTAACTTTATGTTGAGCGCATTTTTTAATCGTTCCGCATTTGGCTTTCTGGGAGAATAACTTTCGTAGATCGGGGGCGGACACTTATTATACTTGACACTCTGTTTCTTACCAGTATCCGTATCTTCTATCTTTTTATCTTGAAACGCTTCAATACCTGCAACAGTAGGATAAACTCGATCAATCAAATAATCACAAGTTGTATAACTCAATAACAATCGTTTGATTCTTTCACTTTCAATCTTTTCGAGTTCCAAGTCCTGCTTCAGTTTTGCACATTCTTCAATATACTCATTAATGACCTTTTGCTTTGTCATTAATGTTGAGCTCATCCTTGTCATTGCAGCATCAACTTCTGAATTTGTCTTTTTCAGACCATCAACTGTTCTGTTCAACACGTCATAAGATTCTTTCACGTACTTCACATCGGACAATAAATTTTCTTTCATCTTTTCTAATTCAGCGATCTTCTTATCCTTTTCTTCACAATGTTTACAAGACTCCAAACATTTAAGACAAGGTTTCATGATTTCAACAATTTTTTCTACCTCAACAACTTTCTCAACTTCAACAATTTTTTCAACTACCTTTTCAATCACATTTTCATATATTGGTTCTTTCTCAAATTCAAATTTTTTTCACTTTCTTCATCTTCAACTTTCTTTGTTGAACTTTCTTCAACTTCAGCTTTCTCGGCTTCCAGTTTTTCTTTTTCTACAGCAAGTCTTTTGCTTCCAACTCTCTCTTCAATCTAGCAGCCTTCTTCTTATTCAGTATCTCAACCTTATCTACAAAGAACAAATAAAAACTATCAGTATCCAGACCTTTTCTAGCTTTATTAATATACTCTTCTTCATCATCTGTCTGCATCAGTTCCTAATTCTGGAAAAAATCGGTATTCTTTTTTACTGAGATTTGACTGATTCTGCTTCCAAGATTTGAGCAATAAGAGCTGATTTCTTTAAAAATTCTTTATCTGGCACGTAGTTGTCCCAGCTAAAACCCTCTGCTAATTTTTCATCATCTTGATTGACAAGAAAAGCTTTCTTCTTTCCATCTTCAATAGTACGTGATGATGACGGTTGTTGTTGATCTAGTTGATGAAAGATTGATTTTTGATAATAATTGTTGTTTCCAGATGAACTTTGTCTTTCAGTTGCTTCTTTATTTTTGCATTCTCGTTTAAAATGTCCTTTTTCTTTGCAACGAAAACACGTGACCTTTGATTTGTCAAAACCTATTGGAGAAGCTCCCATTTCACGAAAATCATCTCTACCGGTGATTTGCTGGAATTTTTCTGCTCTTCTTGTAGCACTAGCTAAACACCACTTTATATCCATCAACTCAAGTTCTACAGCATCAATCTGATCATAATCCTCTTTTGTAAGCATCGGATTTCCAATTCTACCAGCAACTAAACTTTCATACGACTCTAACATAGTAACCAGTGATGCTATGTGTTGCTTAGCCATTTCCGGAGAAATATTTTGACCATTTTGAATGTTCAATGTAACATTACATTGCAGATTCGTTGAATTATGTCGCTGAGGACTTGGTGTTGCACAATTTGGATCAAAACTTGAAAATGATGATGAATAACCTCCACTCTGAGTTGTAGTGCTAACATTTGAACCAGAAGAACCATCAGCACTAAAAGCAATCTTGATCTTTGGACTTGGAGTGGTTTCAAATTTATTTCCTCTGTAATACAAACTGAGATCTTGTTGTGCATTTGGATTAGACATGATAGCCGTTTTCTGAATGTCCAATTCATGTTCTTCAATTTTCTGAATGAACTTTGCCAAATTCATACTTTCAGATTTTCTCAAATGTTTCATGATCAACAAATATGTTCCCCATTTATTCTGAGGTAACACATCAGCTAGCTTATCAATCCATTCATCGTCGTCTTTCTTTATATCCAACCTTCCAATTTCCAGAACCAGATGACAATATCTGTCGATAGTTGTTTTTGTTGATTCACCTTCAAAAGCTACAAACATATCAAAAGACTTCTTAATTAACGCTTTTTTTCTTTTTTATCATATCAGCACTACCCTTAAACTTGTTAATCAACGCCAACCAAATTGATCTAGCAGTTCCTTCATGTTGAAGTAACACAAAAATATCTTCTTTTACGGATTGCTGGAGAAGACTAATCATCATTTTTTCACTGGTGTATTTCAACTTTTCACCATCTGAAAAGTCACTGAAAGCTTTTTCAATCCCCCGTTCATTTTTCGGTTTAACATAATCCACATCTAACGCACACCATGCGTCAAACTTATAAGCTTGTACCCAGTTTTCAAATCGATTTTGCCATCCTCTAGAATCTTCAATGTACATAAGCTTCGGCGGTTTTTGATAAGTTCTCGTCTCATTTTCACTGTACAGAGTTTCAGCATCCGTGACTGGAGCAACCGGTGTAGCAAATGCATTGTAAAATTCCTCTTCCATGTTTTGATAAACTTTTTCACAAAATTACAACTTTCAAACGAAAACAACACTTTCAAACGAAATACACTTTCACACGATATGACTTTGATGCGAAATGACAATCTGGTGCGAAATAACCTGAAATCAAGTTCAAACGAAATGATCTTTCACACGAAATGAAAATTCAAACGAAAACACTTGGTGCGAAATAGCCTTTTCAAACGATATCAGTTTTCACACGAAATACCGGTTTCAAACGAAATGAGTACTGGTTTCGTGCGAAATACAGTGATTTCGTACGAAATAGGTGATTTCGTGCGAAATAAACCAAATACAGTGATTTCGTGCGAAATCAAGTGTATTTTTCAAGCGAAATAGATGCTTATTTCGTGCGAAATACTGCTGACGTCATCATGATCGATCTGTTTTTCAAACGAAATGAACAAATTTTACCAGTTTTAGATCGAATTAAGGTCCAATTCTTTCAAGGATTCATTAAAACACAGTTTCGCTTAAAATGTGTGAAATTCAAGTCATTTTGACCATTAAATCTGGTTTAATTTTGAAAAGAAGGTGTAGAATTCAGAAATTTAAGCTGAATTGGTAAGAACTCTTCCTCTTGAGCTCTGATACCACATGTAGGATCGTGAGACGATCTAAACGAGTCTATCAGAAGAGTTCTCGGTCTAATCAGAGGCGGAATTCATTGATTAGACTTTGTAACAGCTTGATTCACACTTAATTGTCTTGTTTTATTGATATAACACGTTTACAGATCAAACGACACGTCGGCAGCACTTCGGTACCGGAATCATGAACATTACAAATGAATCAGCAAGACCCCTATATATAGGCTTGGTATTTCGCACGGAATAGGCAACTGCCATTTCGTGCGAAATCAACCATCCACACACAAAACCTATTTTCCTCGTACAACGTGCCCTGATCTAACAATTCTATTACAAGACTTGATACAAGACGAAGTCGACAGACGTATGCACCAACATATTGAAGCTGAGGCAGGAAAGGGGGCATATCGTTTATTAACAATGGAAGGTGATTTGCTACCAAGAGCTTGGAATGCTGTCCATTTGAAGAGATACTTCATGTAAGAAGGATCCAGGATCCTTAATCATCCTCATGTCCGGTATACACAAAGGATCCTTAGAGGATATATGATCCTCATTCTGGTAATAATGTGATTCTAATTTACCTAATCCTTTAATTTATTTATTTACAAGGAAAAGGATCCAGGATCCTTTATCCTTCTTCACTAAAATTCTGAGTTTTGCAGAAGTTCAGTGATCCTTGACAGAGGATCGAGTATCCACAGAGGTCTCCTAAGATTTATGGGTTTGTCCCCAGTTTTATGGTTTATCCCCAGTTTTTTGGCTCGTCCCCAGTTTAAGGTATCCACTACCTTCGCCAGTAGCGCACGATTATCCTGATGCAGTTAAAGGCAATGGGACAAGTACCCGCTTTAGGGGCTGACAATTTCATTGTACTGGCTGTATTCAGGATCCTAAGTATAATTTTAGACGTACCATACATCCATTCCTAAGGTTTCTAACGTTTTCATGTTAGCTAAGGTTTTGGCATTTTCATGTCACTAAGTTTGGATAGTCGCCAGTGAGGGCCATACTCCAGTTTACACAAGATCCTTTGGACTTGTCCCTAGTGTTTTTGGGCTTGCCCCAGTTTGTTGGGCTTGCCGCAGTTTTTTGGGCTTGCCCCAGTTTTTTGGGCTTGTCCCCAGTTTTTTGGACTTGTCCCCAATTTATTGGGATTGTCCCCAGATTGTTGGGCTTGTCCCCAGACACTAACTCTTCCTTTTGCAGTTGGCTTAGTCCCAAGTTATATTTTATTTAAGGTTTCTAAAGCTAAACAGTTAAGGATCCTGGATCCTAACTTCATACAAGGTTTGTTTTTTGGTTATCATAATCGTAAACATCAAGGATTTAGGATCCTAACTTGGATTCTCTGGTAAGATCCTTATTTACTTTAATTTTATTCTTGATTTATCAATGTTATCCTTATTTTTTGACAACAGGATATATGTAAGGTTATATCACTTTTCAAATTTTTTGATTATAGGATATTTAATCCTTGATCATATCCTAAACTTTTTGACATAAACTGATTTTATACTTTCACTAATAACTTGTAAGTTCAAAGAATTTTACAATAACAATTGAAACTTAAACATATGAAAGATGAACAACATCAAGATAGTCAAAAGGTTAAAGTTTATTTATTTATCTTAGATAACCCTTTAAAAGGTTGTCAAAATTGCCAACCCAAGTTTCTACCAGCAAAACGTGGCCCGTCCACTTGGGTTGGGAAAGGGTGTCCATACTAAATGTTCGATAAAGTGCAGGAAATAAAGGCGAGGGGCACCAAAGGCTTCATCCTCCACAAATAGAAGGACCCATCCACCTTTGTTACCCCGTATTGTCCAGAGGATTAGTGATCCTTAAACCCAAAGCTATTGTTCACCATACAGACCATTGTTCGAAACATAACAATCAAAAAACGACCAAATCATAAAAAATGGGTTCCGACCGCGTCTAGATAAATCCATCATCGCCCATTGCTGCAGCCTACACCTTCGCTGCATCATCACCACCAGCTACCTCTTCCACCGGATCCTTCAGCCCACTGCTACCAGCCTCAATTGCCAAGACCTCCGAAGCTTCCTCTTCATCATCCAGCTCCGCCAGCTTCTGCTTCCAAGCCTCCTGATTCCAGGCAGACCTGTCAAAAGAAGGATCCTCAGCCTCCTTTGCCATTTGAAGCTTGATCTTGAGCATGGCGATTGTAGCAGAGAGCTTTGCCCCTTCCATCACCTCCTCCTTCTCCTGCTGAGCTGTGATTTGGGTCAGGACTAGCTCCTTCTTCACCAGGTTAAGATCCTTCTCAAGGGAAGAGATCTTTTTGTCCTTGGCCAGGAACATCTGCTGGAAGTCCAGGTTCTTCTGTTTAGCCTCTGCCAGACTGTGATCAAGGAGCATGTGGATTTCAGCAAATTTCTGCATAAAACAAGCACATGGTCAGGATCCGTTATCCTCAGAAAGGGAAGATCAGACTTAAGGATCCAGGATCCTTACCTCGGAGACATACTCCTCGAACTGGTGTTGGATGAGAGGGAGGCCTTCAAGGGGCTCAGAGGCTTTTCTTTTCTTGGCACCCTTGCCCCGCGTGCTCATGCCTTTAGGGTTCGGGATGCTGGGATTGGCAGCTAGTTCCTTCTTGATGGACTTGGAGGAAGCAAATGCGTCAAGGTCACTGACACTGAACCTGGAAGCTGATCTTGAGGATTTTCCAGCGCCTAGAAATGCCAAACACAGATAAGTATTTATATTCTACATTCATTTAAACATTTATTTATTCATACATAAATTCGAATACTTACTTAACATTGTGAAGGAACCAGAAGATGCTTCTTGTGAATCCTTTGCCTTGATTTGAAATGTCCTTACAGCAGGATCAAGCCTCCAGAAAGCAGCAAGTCTTTCTTTTGTTGCAGGGGTTTCTTGAATGTGAGAGATTGAGATAGCTGAACAACAAAAACAGAAAGAACGATCAGTTATCCTTAAATGAAAAAGAATCCTACTATGATCCTTACCAACGGATCCCATATCCTACCCTGGGTGATCCATCTTTTGGGAAGGTCTTTCCCATCTGGGATTGAGTCCCTGCTAACAAAAAAGAACTGGTTCCTCCAATGGGTATCATTTTTGGTGGTTTTGAGGATTGGATGAGGCTGACCAGGTTTGTGTTTAAACAGAAATCGATGAGAACCGTGGCTAACAAGGTTGTACATTTGACTCAACTCAGACATCCCTAATTCAACACCCTCCTGCTCTATGATGTTTTCAAGGGTATAAAGAACTCTCCACATCATGGGCCTGGCCAGTATGTAGCACATGCCCGTGAGTGTGAAGAAGGATTGGGTAAAAACAGGGAAAGGATAAGAAAACCCTATCAAAAAAGGGGTGGCCGGAAAAGTGACCCAAGTATCAGAAACACAGTCACTCTTCATTGAAGAGTCAAAGGATCTGAAGACGGCTTCAGCCGGAAAGCAATTTTGAATCCGATCAATCTCAGGATCGGTAAAACGGCAGAGTTCCAGCGAAGGGTTTTTAGTTACACCCTGGCTTTTCAAAGGGCTGTCTTTCTTAGGATCCTTAGCAGGTGAGGATCGGAGAGTTATCTTTACCATGGATGCTCGGAGAAAAGAGGATCGGAATAGAAGAATTTAGAGGGAAGGAAAGAGAGAATACCTGTTTGATCTCCGGATGAAGATTTAAAGGAGTGAAACGCTCGAATTTAAATGCATCTTGATCCTTATCTCTAACTCTAAATTTATAATGATGATTTTGCAGGAAGTCTTATCGCTGACGTCACATCCACAACGGCTAGTCCGATTACAACGGCTATATTTACATTAACCAATTCGTTTGAGATAAGGCAGAAAATATGACTCATTTAGTTATATTTAATTCCTCATATTTTGGGGGCAATTGTTAGGGATGGATTTTCACATTTTGTGGATAAAGGATCCTCAAGTGCAGCCAGGATCACGGATCCTCAGTTCAGTTTGGATTAAGGATCCTTAGAAGACGTTGCAGGATTAAGGATCCAGGATCCTCATTATGATCCTTATACTAACAATTGTTTCCATTATATTTGAACTTGTTTTGCAGGAGTATTCAAGTAGGACTTGGTCTTGCCGAGATTCCAGGGGAATATACCTTCTAATTCTGCACGTGCGTGGCCTTCGTGACCGTTGTGGAGATCGTGGGAAGCTAGCATCTTTTTCGGATTGTTAGTTAGCTTAGTTGATTTCTATTTTTAATGGGGATAACAAGCTTGATAGTGATATAATTAGCAACACACACTACTCTCGAGAACTCTCTGCAACTTATTGGCGATTACACACTTATTGCACTCTAGTGATCCTTGTAACAAGCTTGTTATCATCCCGATTTGTACACATTGTTTGTTTAATATAGTTGGTGATCGATAGTTTCCATCACCCGAGATTTTTTGTGCCGGAGATCATACATTGATCAATGGCTTTTTCCTCGTATAAATCCTCGTGTCCAACATTCATTTCATTCATACATTGTTCATACATTTGTTCATTAATTCAAGCATCACACCTCACAAAATCGGATTTGGTTGTATTATCCTTGTGTGATTTTTGACCAAAACACATGCCTATACTTGTATTCATACTCATACTCATATTCATACATTCGTACCTATACATGAGCATAACCCGAGTGGTTCGCTTACATTGGTCGCATACATACTTAAACATAATCATATTCACATACTTAATTTTCATACGTTATCTCATGCACATATTCTCATTTCAAAGTTACTGTATACCCTGACTCATACACAACTAGTACAAACTATGTGGATCATGCGACGACCAGTATAATCATGGGTGCAGACGAGATTATAGTGGTAGGCGCATGAAAACCATAGGGTGTTCTACTGTGTATGGTAAGACACGGAACGTAACATGACACCGAATAACGAAACGGACGTAACATGGTTAAAACATGGTGGATACGCCGCTGGTACTTCCTATATATAAGTGTTTTCATCATATTACCAAACTTTCATAAAACGAGCCATGAGAAATTCGGTGTTTTTCCTAGACCTTATCTAAACACAAATACACAAACTTCAATGACTCACAAAAGCACTGCTGAGCACACGATATCCGATCATCCATGACGAAACCTCATCCTTAACGCCTCGTATTCGTTTTATATACAATAACCATACCATTTCTACTCTTACATTCATCTACCGAATCACTCGTTCCCACTCATACCATGGTTATTCCCCAATATTCTTTTGACATTTTACACAAACCTTATTTACAATAAATCGATTTAACATTCAAATCCTAAAATACTTCCTTGCTTTCGAGGACCATCTTCCATTCCTATTTATGCACAAACATATTTAGTCAGCTCGTTACCCCCAAAACTTTTGATAAATACCTAACTTTCTCGATTCTCAAAAATAAACAATTTTTTACAAACATGTGATTTTACAAATGCTCCTTAAAACCGATAAAACTTTCTTACGACCTACGATGTGGGCCACACTTTTCGTCAAAATACATCCTATTTTATTCAAAAACTTTTTATCTTAGGTAACTTTTTTTATACCCCCTCATCGATTTATTCAAACTTGCTCAAACTCACTTGCCTATACACACACATGCACTTTTTACTCATACCTATGATGGGGGCCTCAAATCACCTTAGTTAAACGAACTACTTTTACAAACCTGTCCTTTTCGTTCCTCAAAATTTCATTTTCCACACACTTCAAACTTCAAAATCTCGATTCTAGTCAACTATTTCAGCGAAAATGTTTTTCCAAATCTTGCCCTTGAATAAATTTCGGGACGAAATTTCCTAAAGGAGGGGAGACTGTAACGCTTCTCTTTTTGAAACCTTCCTTATTTAGAAAGATTATTTATATTCCTGTTTTTGGAAACTTATATCCGTATCGTATTTGTATTTCACTTCCAACTTCGTAATTCGCAACGTCGATCGTAATAAAAGCTTGATCATTTTATGAGAATTCATCCCTTAATTATGCATATTCATTATATATTCAAGATACATACTTGTTTTATATACATGCATCTCACGCACAAACACATACTTGTTTTATTAACAATCAGTCGTAAATACGTGATTTTATTAATTTTATACATGCAAATACTTAATTATATATTCACAATACTTGAGTTATACTTTTACACTTAATTCATGCTTAATTACATGTTAAATATATAATAAATACCTTAAAAATAACCAACAATACAAGTCCAATGACTAAAAATGAAAATTTCGATCTGCCCAACCACTTTCTTTAATGTCCTAACCTCCAACCAACTCATTTAATACCCCTCGTAACTCCCAACCACTTTCATTTAAACCCCAACCACTTAACCCTCTTATAAATACCAACCCTAACACATTCCAAACACTTGCACAACCTCCAAATTACTTCCAAACTCTCTCAAGTCTCCAAGATTTTTAACTTTGGGCAAAAAGTTCAAGAACCAAAATTGGTAACTTCGGTGTTCCAACAACTCAAGACTCGTCAAACTCGCTAATTGGAAATTTCTTCGCAAACTGTGAGTACACTTGACCCTTTTTACGCTTTAATGCACTTTTGGGTGTAACATGTTTCAACTATCAAATTCACAATACACACAATCAAACATGTTCAATCACTTAATCCGCCAACCATGCTATTTGTTATGCTTAGGTTGTTTATGCTAGAATACCTTCATGCACTCTATTTGTCATTAACTTAGCTAGCCCACCTTAACAATTATAGCGCTATAGAGGTAGCACACCACCCGGTAGGGTATTGTTAAGTTAACATGCTTTACGGTCTTGATTACTCCGGTGTCGAGGGATGTACATTATTTTTGTGGACACTCAGGTTTGGCCTATAGTTATGCATGATAGTTGCAACTTTATATATGAATTGCCATGTTGGATTTGAGACAACCTTTTCTACCTATATGCTAGTATTCCAAAATTTGTATACTCGCCAATACTTTTGAATTGAACTATACTTTAAAACATGTTGCGGGATTTTGATGATGTGATGATGATGCACGAAACTAAGTAGGATGCCTAGAAACGCATTTTAAACTTTAGATAGTTTTTGTATTGTAATTCATTTGTTTCAACTTGTTGTATTCGATTTCAAACAATGTAATTGATTCTTTTAGCATTGAAATGAAATTTATTATTTAAATACTCGTCACAGTTTAGTGTTATGAGTAATGAGCAATCTATTTCGTCTCACTCCAATGTTTTCGCCATTGGTTGGGGTGTGACAAGTTTTTTGTTAATATATTAAAAGATGTGGTTCTTTCAAAAGATGCGGTTCTAGAACTGCATCTCTTGGATTGCCAAAAGATGCCTTGACATAAGATGTGGGTCTAAAACCGCATCTCATAGCCAATTTAACCGCATCTTTTGATCAAATTTGTACTAGAGAGGAAGCAATTTCGAGCGAAAAAAAAGGTTATGCTGCGAAGGAGGGCTCTACCCAAAAATGACAAAAATATTTCCCGTACCCTTTTGAAGATTCATTGGGACCCACAAGAGTGGGCCACGACCCGTGTCTCGGTACCATGGTCGTGCCTTGTTGATACATAATATTTGATGCTTACATCATCGAGTCGTGTCAATATGTAATAGGATTTAACTGTGAGATTTTCAGTTTGTAAGTTTTTGTTCACATCTGTACGGATGAATACATCTGCATGGATGAGCATTGATCCTCACGGTTATGTTTCATCCATATGGAAGAGTAGGTTCGCACGAAGGTGGTGGTGCATATTCTGTGACAACAGCTTAATAGTTTAATTATTTAGTCTTTAGATATTTTGTAATGGGCTTAGCATATTGGTTAGTGAGGTTATTGTTGTAATGGGCTTGGAAAATGCCTAGCTTAGTTGGAAGCCCAGTTCACAGACATGTGGTATATAAATATGTTTTGTGATTAGGGTTTAAAAATCAATTGAGAGAATTCTAGAGAGAGAAATCGCAAAGACTAGAGAGAGAAATGAATTTAAGAGAGGCAAAATCACAGAGAGAGGCTGTGAGGTTGTGTGAGGTATTGCATTGATTGTAAACTACAAGTTGGATAATCAATAGACTACCGGTTTAATTGTGAATTATGTTTCTACTATTTTCAGTAACAATCTGATCTAGAGGATTCGGCACTCTAGGTTAGACAGACAATTTTGTGAAAGATCCATAGGACTAAAGGGACCTACAATTGGTATCAGAGCATTAGGCTCTTGAATGGCTTGGTTCAGAATTGGTTGGGCAGAAAATTCGAAAGTTTAAATGTTGAAGAACTAGGGTTTCAGTTTTGGTTGAAGGCTGTGTAATTGAAGGTTGCGTAATTGTGTTGTTCTAGGGTTTTGGAGCTGAGTTTTGGTTTGATAAAAGGCTGAAATTAGTCCAACGTATTTGTTTTTGAGATTTTGAAGAAAAAACTTGAGGATTCGAAGATTTGTTCTTCGTGTTCTTCATGATTTTCGTGTTGTTCATCTAAATCTTCATAAAATTGCTGAAAAGTTGCTTGTTTGATTTTGCAGGAAAGTTTAAAAAGATTTGAAGAAAATCTTTTCAAAATATTGGATTTTCAGCTTGTTCCCGCGTATTTGCTGACTGACTTGTTGAACAAGTTGCTCTGGTTTATTTGCTGACTGACCTGTGTATTTGACCAGCATGTTTATCCGGACCCGCGTATTTGTGACCAGCATATTTAAATCCAAAGGCAACTTTTGTAACTGTGATCATAGTCCTCTGCGACGTTATCACAGTGATCAGCGACTTTGCTAGTCGTCGTAATACTGAACTGATCAATCGGCGTAATTAATCAGCGTAATTAACCTACCAGCGCAGTTGAGCAGCGTATTTAATATCAGCGAACTTGAACTCAGTATAATAAACTTACTAGTGCTTTTGACTCACCTGCGTAATTAACTTCAGCGTAATTGGCTAACCAGTGTAATTGTTGGAGTATTTAAAAAGGTGGAGTATTTAAAAAAGTGGAGTATTTAGCTACGCATAGAGTATTTAACGTTTTCATGAATAGAAAACTATCCGTAAACAATCTCAGCAAACCGTTTGCACGGTTAGCTTCGGTTGATTTTTAGGACCAAAAAAAGGCACGAAAACCCTGAAAGAGGTTTTGGACATTATATATCATTGGATTCATAATCTCGAGACGAGTCTAACGGTATAATTTTGTAAAAACAATTTTTGGACAATTTTTGACGGTTTTAACGGTACGATACTGTAAAAACTCGACAAGGACCAGTAGATAAGTTAGATTTGGATTTTGACACAAGTTACCAAAATCCATTTAAACTTTTAAGCTGTGTATTTAAAGATGGTCAGAATGGATAATGTAAGTGGGACTATGAATAAACCGCCACAACTAATAAAAGTCTCGCAATATGTTGTATGGAAGATGCTAGAATGTGGAGTTGTATGATTGATGGGTACATTGCTCCCACACGACGAATTAACAGAAGAATTCAAGTGATTTCATATGAGAAGATTGATGAATCTGAGAAACAGGTGTTTGATGTTGAAAAGCGAGCTTTAGCAGTGATAAAGAAATCCTTACCAGTGGAAATTAGTTATAGTTTCCATAAGTATGTGACATCTAAAGAACTGTGGGAAGCTTTAGAAAAACGTTATCAGAGTGTAGGAGATCATGCTTCAAATGAAGAAGCAGATGCTATGGTAGACGAAAAGAAGGAAGTTGATGAAGAGACGGTTGAGAAGAAGGATGCAAAAGTTTCAAAGTGCTTGCATGGTGTGAATGAACTTACAACAGGGGTAAAGGTGCGATCAAAATTTGTAAGTCATACATGTCATAATTGCACTAAACTACAAGGTAAAGTTAACAGACTATCGGAGCAAAACAAAATTATGTTAGCTGATTTAGAAAAGTTAAAAGAGTCAAGTGTTCTTTTAATGAACAGAGAGTCAAATTGTTTAAATAAACTCAGATCAAATGAGCAAGAAATCAGTAGTTTGACAAACAAAGTCAATGAACTGTTGCATATCATTGATTTGGCTCATGATACTGTGAAGGATAAAACTAATGAATTTTCTGAAAAGTGATGGGAATTGGTCATTACACAAGACCAAATTATTGAACTTATTGGAAAGTTAGACAAATTTGGAAAATTTTCATTAGTTAGGACTCACACTCAAAAAGGGTTGAAAAAGAGTAATGATAAAACAGGGGTTGGGTTTAGTAAAGCGTCACCTTCTAAGGATCAGGACTACTCTTTTTTACCAAATGAAAATGAACTAACTGATTTTATGCCAACTGCACAAGAGGTAGTGGATCCGATAATTGTGGACTTGCTAAATAGTCCAGTTTCTTTGAAAGAATATGTTGGGTCTAACAGTACACCTCATAAATTAGATGAGGATACTGAAGACGAAAAGAACAAAACATTTAAAAAGAGATTTAACAAAAAGAAAATTTTTAAGAAAAAATCTTGTTTTAAGTGTCACAATAAATGGCATGTGACGAGTTGTTGTCATTTTAAGAAAAACAAGGAAAGAATTGATGAAGTTAAGGATGGGAATAGGGTTGGTTTGAATAATAATGTTCAACAACATTGTCAAAGTAATCAACCTAGATTTCAATCAAAGACTTCACCATCGGGAAGATTTGATAGACCAAGAAGCATTTTTCCACAATTTAGTCATTTTAATGGTAAATCAAATAGGTTTCAAAGTCAAAATTTTGGATATCAAAACCGATACCAAACTTCTAGTAATTGGAATTTTCAAAAAAGAAATGAATATAGGGGTTTTAGTACTCAAATGTTCAACAAAGTCCAAAATTTTTCCAAAATTCATGGTATGATAATGCGAGAAGAAGTGTTCAAAAGAGTAATTTTTAAAGGTTAGAAACTCCGAGAGTTTATTGGAACTCTTGTGACCAACGACCTTACGAAAATCAATCTTGGAAAGAAGTTCAAATTTGTGATGAATCTGGACAACCCAAGATTATCAGGGCTTGGGTTCTTCATTTTAACTAGTTGTTGAGAGTGTGCAGGATGACCAAGAAGGACTGTTGATGTGTTCAACAGTGGTTGTTCTTGTAAAGCATCCGAGGTGAATAGTAGGTTAAAATTGGTAACGAACTGTTTACTATAGTGATTGTTATGATTATTCTAAACTTCAAAATTGAAAAACTTTTGTCTGGTTGAAGTGGGAGTCTATTTGTGTTTAAATTTATGCTTTTGAAACTTGCTCAACAAAAATAAAAATTTAGGGGGAGAAATTTCCCTAAGCCAAAAAGAGTTTAGTTAGTGCGTGTGTTTAAGAGGAGTAAGTTATAAAAGTTTTAAAAAAATCCAAAAACATTGAAAAATGAAAAACATAAAAAAATGAAAAATTGGAAAAGAGATTTCATGGTGTGAAAAAAAGAAATGATAGTACATCAGCAAGTTAGAATGTCACACTGGAATTGAAATTAAATTGCTTAAGTGTGATAGTAGCTTCATCATATGGTGTACCAGTAGGCACGAAACATGAAATAATCAACTTACCATGGTGATATAAACATAACGAACTGAGTATGAGTGAGGTAACATATCAGTGGCATATGGTTTAATGACCTTAAATCTTGCGTTGATAGATTGCCAAATTCTGAGGTTTTAGGTCTTTATATTGTTATTTCATCTGGGGATATCAGGGTTGTCCTTCTGCTGCATCCAGATATATGTTCACCTAGGCACAACCAAGATATCTTAAAAGAGCTAGAAATGCCCAAAAAAAAAAAAAGCAAGAAATTGAAGAAGCTCTCCTAGATAGTCATTCAAATATACAAAATGCATAAACCGTACCAAAATTTCGTATTTGCCTTACCCTCGTTAGATATTTGTCTCTTTGTTGTACAGAAGTACTGACCTGATCACCGATTATCTAACATTGTAAAACAAAAAGGATGAATTCGGTATACTCACCTACTACGATGAAACTTTGTGCATACCTTGATCGCGGGGTATGTCCTGAAGTGGGACACACTAGTACATCAGAATAATACTCCCTTAACGTATTGCTAGGTAAAGGAACTTGAAATGTTCATGTGTTTTGTTTAAGTGGATAAAATATAGTGGTAATCGTCTTGAACTGCATTTCACGAAAATTAACTTGAAGATTTAACTGCATGTGTGAAACAGTTTGATTTTGCTGATATGATCTTCTTGCACATGATTCTCACAAAAAATGTATTGTAAATATTTTTGAGTTTTATTTAGATGTTTTATTTATAAATAAAAAAAACCAAAAATATTTTCTTTTTAAAAGACTTCCATTTTGAATTGACAAGTTGTTGTTTTTTCATGATGAGATAAAATATTGGTTTATCTTTAATGTGAAAAAGACTAACGGTTTTTCGAGTTACTTGCTTGTGTTGCTAAACAGATTGATGCAGTTATCAAAATGAAGTGCAGAATACAAGTGTAGATTGAGAGTGAAGTGAAGAATGTGTAAAGATGCATGGTAGGATCCTTCTACTACATTGTAGAGTGATATGAATAAGTTGGAGATACTTACTTAACCAAAGATTGCTAGTTCACTGATCTACAATGAATGAAAGTTTTGGAGATTGGAAGCATCAGCTAAGGGGGAGTCTGTTGATGTCAGAAATTGTGTGTAGCTGAAGCTATCCAAAGACCAAAAGACTGAAAGATGTTTGAACACAAAGTTACACTATGAAGCTATTGTCAAGGGGGAGCCTGTTGGTGCATATTCTGTGACAACAGCTTAATAGTTTACTTATTTAGTCTTTGGATATTTTATAATGGGCTTTAGCATAAGGTTAGTAAGGTTATTGTTGTAATGGGCTTGGAAAATGGCCTAGCCCAGTTCACAGACATGTGGTATATAAACATGTTTTGTGATTAGGGTTTAAAAAACAATTAAGAGAATTCTAGAGAGAAAAATCGCAGAGACTAGAGAGAGAAACGAATTTGAGAGATGCAAGATCATAGAGAGAGGCTTTTTCTACTTTGACAAAATATGATATATTTTATATTAGTTGTAAAAATTCCATATTTTGCCGTTTCTTCTGTTTCAAAAATACCGTTTGTCACATTTGTTAAGTTACGAATTTATTTCTGGAATATATATATATATATATATTGTTCAATGTCCTTTGTCCGATTTATCCAATATTCGGGTATAAATTATATATTTATTTTCATGTGATTTTGGTAATATTTTATATTACAACATTTAGTATTTTGGTGTGTTATATTATTTTCAAGTCCCTAATTTTAATATAACTAATACAATCAATATACAAGTAGAACATAATTTTGTAACATCTAAATATATATTTTCCAAAATATATACTTAGTCATTTTTATTATCAAAAATCAACCTCCAATATTTGTAGTTTTTGTAATAAAAATTATGGCAAATTTTATACTTAAAACCAAGATCAAAAATTACTTGTAAACACTTGTTTAAAAATGTTTTTCTAAATGTTTAATTTTTACAAAAAATTTGTCATAGTTTCCCCTTAAAAATGGAGGTTTCCATGCTTAATAGCATATCATTTTCTTTTAAAATTTCATCATTAATCAACAATAATCTTCATATAACTTACCATAAGCCAAAAATATGCATTTTTACAATATGACATGAACTTGAAGTTTGTAAAATTTTGTAGTAATTTAAAATGTTGTTTAATATGCTGTAAGAACACTAAATCCATGACTCTTATTTTATAAAACTCATTCTTATGAAATTTCATTCTTTACAACTTGTATGATGATTTTTCAAAAACTAATTTTCTTGAGTTTTTCATGACTTACACACATCAAGTGTTCCATCTAACACTTAAAACAAGCTTTCTTTCTTTCAAAAATTAAACCATCTTAATTATTGAAGTAAACTTTAGTTTCTTGAAAATCTTATTTTTGAAATCTTACATTTTCAAGACTTATATCTTGTAGGATTCATCATCCTACACTAAATCAAACTCATCTTCAAATTCATGTTCCACATAAAGGATGAGCAACATAAATTTCTCAAGATACATCCTCATACTTGCTAGATCATGTGTTAAATCATCATCTAGCAAGCTTCTTATGGTGATCAACACCATACATACAAGAAATCAACAAACAAGTCTACTACATACACTTAAACAACTTTGATTTTCATGTTTTTAAGCTTTATGTTCATGTTCATGTTCATCTTCATGTTTTGTTGAGATTCTTTAGATTACCAAGTTACATCTTACTTTAACCACTAAAATTAAGAGTAAAAACAAGATCAAAGGGTCTTACTAGTAGCACTATGGCTAGGGAAGAACAAGAAGCAAGTTGATGAAGAAAAGAAGTGGATAATAGCTCCTAGAGAAGGTCCTTCCAATTCCCTTGCTTCCAACCTTCTTAGTTAAGCTTGAAACACCTTGAGAACACCTTAGAATGTATGCAGGTGAACTTGAAATGAAGATGTTGAGATAGGGGTGTTGGCCGAGAGCTTGAAGGGAGAAGAGAGGGTGTTTGTGTGTTTTGAAGATAATGAATGATGATAGTGTTAAGACTTGTGGTTTTTATAAAAGTGCTTCCAACATCTCATTGTTCTTTGGTTAATATGTCACATATCAAAACAACAAATCTAATAAACAATTCAAAAGAAATGTGGGGTATGGGACCCCACATGTAGCCGTCAAAGAGAGGGGGGGTCTAATTGGATTTCAATTTCTAGTTACACATTTAGTTACATGTTTAAGTGTTAGATTTAGGGGTTTAAGTATGTTTATATGTTTACGGATGTATTATGATGTTTGATGGTCATAACTAGCTTCATAACATTAAAACAATGCTTCTAGTTAAATTTTGGTGTTTCGGGTAGTGTCCGGTTGTTCGTTTGGTTACCGGTTCGTTAAGGTGCTAAATTGCGCAATTTAGTGTGCTATGAGGTACCTTTTATGACATTTTTTAGTCCCGATACTTATCAAGGTATTCTGGACCATTAAACCTTATTTCTGCATTATAATTTGAGGTTTTAAAGCTGAATTTTGCTGTTTTATATAGAATTCTGCAGTTTTTGTGTGTTTCGGGCACTTTCTAGTACTTAAATCATCACTCGGAAGACAGTTTTATGATCCCTACTTTCCTACATGACATTCTAGTGTAACTCTTGGTTCCGGGGCTCATTCTGTGTTGTAACAACATGTCTGTCTGAGTACTGAACTCCCGTCAGTACTTCTAGTTTATCTATTTATTGTGCTAGTCTCATTTTGTGCACTAACTGAACCATACCGGGTTGCATGTAATAATGATAAGCAACATGCAACATGTAATGCATTTGTATGTTCTTGAAAGTAATCGGAAAATCATTCATCTCATTAGTTCAATCATGCACAGTCATTAAAGTACAAATTACTGTTTATATTGTACGGAATACATGGAAAAGTGCCAGTTGTCACACCTCAGACTATAAACGGTAAAACAAAAGTTCAAAGGATAATTCATTTACCAATATTAAAGAACAAATTGCCAGACAAGTTCACTGACCTAAATAGAGTGACTAAGTAAGTCACATAATCAACTGCTTATGCTCCAGTCATATTTGTGTCCCAAGAGGACAACCACTTATTTTGTAACGAGTCTATTGCACACCTAAAACGTGGTAGACTAGTTGATTCCAATAATAAAATTCCTCAAAAATTGGAGCAAGTAATTAAGGTGGTCAAGTCGAAATTATAGTAATAAGATCTTCTGAAGAGACAGTAGACATGATGGTTCAAGAAGAACCTCAGGTACCTGAAAATAAAGAGATCTCGATAAGTTGTATCATGTCTAAGATATGTATAGAATCGAAATAAAAATCGATGTCGTTATACTTTTATATATAATGTAACGCTTGAAATGATTAAATGATGAGGATCAAGATTTGAGATCTGCCTATGAACGTAAACATAGAAATTATTGGCCAAAATGGAAAGACGCAACTAAAGCAAAGTTGAATTCTCTAATGACATGGAAAGTCTCTGAAATAACAGTCCATACAACTGAAGTTGTAAAATATGTTGGATCTAAACGAGTCTTTTATGAGAATTATGTGAAAATCAAAGTGAGTGAGATATGGTAAAATTGGTGGCACAAGAATTTCGCAACGACCTATGATTGATTATAAGAAGACGTATTCTCCAGTGGTGGATGCATTGACTTTCCAATATTTTATTAGTCTGGTAATATAAAGAGAGAATTGATATGCGTCTTATGAATGCTATGTATCACTTGATACTGAAAGTTTACATGAACGTCCCGAAGGATTAAATTATATAAGTCATGTAAAGTTAGTTCTCGAGAACAATATGATCATTTATACATATTCGAATTTGAATAGGTTATGATTATTTTGCATGTTGGATATAACTTGAACTACTAATGAGTTTCTAAAGCAAATGAGTGCTTGAAAGGTTAATTGAAACATTTTAACGATGTAAAATTTATGCACCAAGAAACATACATAGAAAACTTGTACCCAGTGATTGTGATATCTCGATAAATAGTGTATACACATGGTACAATATGGATTTTGAAGATAAAAGCAAGTGTTCATGTCAGTTTTGCATATGATATAAAAATCTATGTGTTGAATGAAAAGTTATGTAGCAAAACTCTTGAAGAATGAACACACAAGCATTTTTTTGATAAGATGGAAAGAATTCCCTCATGGATTGATAATGCCAAAAGCATTGATATCAAAACCTCAAGAACGTACTATATGAAGTTGATAAAATACGTATGGACTAAAATGGTCGAATCCAATGTGGTATAATCGACTAACTAGTGAGCTCAGAAACGAGAAATACATATGGTGAAGTTGGTCCATTTGTTTTCATTAAAAGAACAATATGAGGCTTACAAGTATTACAATATATGTTGATGATGTCGTTGAATCTCCTGAAGAAAAAAAAAGGAGCTCAAATATTAAAGCAAGAATTTGCAAATAAAATATGGTATTGCAAATTTATGGCTCAAATGTAGAAACATACATTTATATTATTATCCATCAATCAAAATACATCTAGAAAATGGTGCACATTTTCATAATGACAAAGTTTATAGTGTAATTAAAATTAATAATGTCCTAATATTTGATACAGAAAAAATGAGTTTTATCATCTTCTATGAAAGAACCAAAAATCTCCGGTCCTGAAGTACCATAGTTCCATACAAATTGTATTAATATATCTTGCTAGTTATACATGAACATATATCATTATATTCATTGGCAATATATAACTCGTGTACAGTGAGGAGATAGTGTAATGCGTAAAACATATATTTTCTATACTCTTATGGTATGAAAGATATGGATTCATATTTTACTAACCCATCAACAAGTTTGGTTAGTTTTGTAAATGCGGGGAATGTAACAAAACAAAGGTGTGGATCTTATGATTTTTATTTACAAGAAGAAGCACCGGAAGGCTCATATGAAGATTATACACAAAAGCTTTGAGCAACTTTTGAGGAAGATGGACACACGTCATTCAAAGGATACATATTAAAATGAGGGGGAACTTTATTCAAGTTGCACTCTTTTTCCCTTAACTAAGTTTTGTTCCATTGTGTTTTCTTAGTAAGGTTTTAATGAGGCAACATACCTGATCCAGAAGTACCAGGGGGAGATAATACGCCTTACACGCTGCACTCTTTTTCCCTTAGCTATAGTTTTGTCTCATCGGGTTATCCTAGCAAGGTTTTTAACGAGGCAACATCAAGCGTATTATGTTGATAACTAAGGGGGAGTGTTATAAATATTTTTATTGTTAATGTGGTTATCAACACCTAAAATAGATTAATCTTGTTTCACAGGTTTTCCTCAATTATATATAGTTAGGGCTGTAAACGAACTGAACGACCACGAACGACCACGAACAAGACCATGTTCGTGTTCATTCGTTAAGGAAATTAACATGTTCGTGAACTGTTCACGAACGCATACCGAACATAAGTTTATGTTCGTGTTCGTTCGTTAAGAAAATCCAGTTGTTCACGAACAGTTCGTGAACACTGGTCTTGAATACAAACGAGCATTTAACTTGAAAATAAAAAATAAAAACATTGTTATCCTTAAACATTGGATGTAAGTAGTTAAATACAACCATCAAATGATAAATCAAAACATAAGTCTAATACACCACCAAACATCGAATCAAATATAACTAACTTAGACATAATTATCCCAAAAAAATGTCTTAGAATGTCCAAATTTTAGTTAACTTGGAAAAAAATAGGGTTTCAAGTTTTCAACATGTTTAGATAAAAGGTTTATTATTTATTATATTTTTAATATAATCAAACGAACACGAACTAACGTAAACGAACAACATAACCAAACATAATATCGAACGTTCATGAACGCAGTCGAACGAACAAGACCCGTGTTCGTGTTCGTTCGCTAAGCTAACCGAACGAAATTTTTTGTTCGTGTTCGTTTGTTAAGCTAATCGAACGAACATAAACGAACTTCCCCCCGAACAGTTCACGAATTGTTCGCTGAACGTTCGGTTCGTTTACAACCCTATATATAGTCTTTTATATATCTTGTAATATACATCCCATTCAATGAAATATTATAGCTTTTCTCTCTATTGTATTTCTCTTATAATTGTGTTATTTGGCTATTTTCACAACAATAACATAATTCCAAATATAAAGGTTGGGTGATTTATCTCTAAATGAAAACGGCATTGATCGATGAGAATTTTGAAGAAATATTAGTACTACTAATTAATCCTATATATGGTATTAGTACTAATTGCAATAAAATAAAAGTAAAAAAAAAAGGAGTAAGGGGTGAGTAATAGGTATAACAAGAAGTTGAATAAGATAAGAGATCATAATATGACTCTTAAATGATGACAAGTAATTAACTAGTGATGGGCATATAAGTATATATATCATTATCATATTATCGCATTTAGTGAGTATATATAATCATTATTTCTTGCGATGGAGATTCCTACTTGATTTGGAAGATATACTTGAAAATGTGAATAGCAGCTGCTTTGAAAAAAATCTTGAATTCCTAACCAATCAATGGTCATGTGCAGACAATTTCGACTGATTTGGATTGTGGAATATGCGGGTTGATTAGACTAAAGGGTATGGGGCCGGCTAGGCCCGGCTAGGACCGGCGCCGGTCCCCCACACCGCCCCCCTGAGGCTCGGCTCGGCTCAACCGGCTCCCCACAGCCGGATAAGACGGGGCCCCACTTTGAATATTATATTTCCTTTTTCAATTTAAATACCCTCTCTCTCATCCTTTTTCAATTTAAATACCCTCTATCTCATCCATTTTCAATTTAAACACTTAGAAAATTATAAAATAATGAGGTGGGGTAGCCCCATCCTCCATCCCCTCAAATGTGAAGGAGGCCCATCCCCCACGAGCCGCCTACGTGGCGGCTCATCCCCTCCAAGCCCATCCTCACCATACCCTTTGGTCTTACAACATAGGATTCACTGGCAGATGTATCAGTACCACTTTTTTAGTTGGTTAGGAATTATTTAAAAGCTTTATTTTTTTATTTTTTTTTATTTTTTCTGGAACAACTAGTATTTTGCATGCCGCGCGTTTCGATGACGCACGACGCCTAACACAATGCGTAAAAGACAATTACACTTAAATGATGAGTAATAGGTATAACATGCAATGTGTAAAAGGCAATTAAAAAAATGTAAAGCACAATGCGTAAAAGACAATTACAAAAAAAAATGTAAAACATAAAGGTAGATACCAAGTATAAAACATAATGCCTAACACATTTCGTAAAACATAATGCAATAGCATTTGCGAAAGTAGGAGTTGTAGTCTAGGGGTTAAAACTATAAATTTTTTAAAGTTGAGCGGGTGTAAAAATAGAGCAATGGTGCAAAGGTAAAAATGCAAAGTATAAAAGTAGAACGAAAATGCGTAAAAATTGAGAAGGTGATGGCGGAAAAGTAAAGCATAGGGGTGGTGGTGGTAAAGTTTGTAATATGAGGATGTTGGTGTGGAAATTCAAAGTAAAGGGTTGGTTGGGACAAAGATTGAAAATTGGGGTGTCGGTGGCGGAAATCCGCCACTTTGTTCTTTAAGATAGTTTAAATATCCATTAATTGTGTTATTGCATAATGACACGAAATCGTGACTTTTAGTGTTATTTTGAAGCAATTTAGACATAATTTAATTAGGTAAACAACTAACTAAACCGGTGTGACGTCGCAATCAAGAGGTTAGAAATATGGTCACATTCTAGGTATGAAATGATATGAGTTTTCTAATGTTCAAACATCTTCTGTATTTAAAAGGTTGAAAAAAGTTACTTCTAACAACTTAATACAATGTGTTTACACTGATTCTCTTTGGCCATGATATGACATTAAATAACTAGTTTTCATGAACAAAGTTGTTTTTATTTAAACACATAAAACAAGTATTATTTTTGGAAAACTAATATCGAAACAGATATAACAAAAACTAAATTAAACGTGTGAATTCATGACATCACTTATTCACATAATGTACAAGGGAAAACTAAATAAAGTAAAAGGAGAAAAATTCATGAAAATCTTGGAATTCAAAACTTTGGTATCGATTTTAGGTTTACAGTCGGGTAAACATCCTCAGGTTGTTTGTCACGCGTTAACTCATTAACACATTTTGGTCCATATCTTATGAGCTCCACAACTAATATCATATCGAAAGTCATGAACATAATGTTGAGACCCAGGTTCGACTATCACTCTTACCATTATTTTCTGCGACATCCAGATAAAGGGCGAATACGGGTGGCGCCGATTCGTCTTGGATGGGAGGCGAGGTTTTACCTATTATTCCACTGGCATGCCTTCGGGCAGGTGGAGGTCGGGTTTCCACGCATCTGAGATAGCCAAGGGGCTAACGATGATCGAGTAGTCGATCTTGGCCACAACGCCCGGTATCACAGTAGTTGGAACGTCATTTCTTGCCGTTAAAAAAAATGCTTTCTAACAATTGAGGCAAGTTCATAAGTAATGAAGCATGATAGCTGCATCAACACTTGCCCTTGGTGTGCTAAAGATATAGTAGAAAAAGAGGGTGGTTGTCTGGTTACATAATTAATCATGTGATTATATATTACATGATTAATACATGTGCTTATTAAGTTCTTGAAGTTCTCTACTTAAAATTGATTTTGTATCGTACCGCGGCGCTCTTTTTTTACATCAACTAATCGTTTGAAGAATTAAATTTTCATGTGTTGCATATTGTTTTTAATTCAATTTTTTCTAATTGATTGTGTTTGTTAATTTTTTTTAAGTTCAATGCAAAGCTTCTTTAACTTTTTTTTTGATATTCCGGCATAATTTTTTTTTCCGAATATGAAGTTGTATCCAAAGTGAGTACTACTTTGGTATCATAAGGTATATGAGTGTCGACACCGTGACGAACCGAACTGCATCCAACCAACAACGTCGATATTGGTATTTCGAAACTGGTATTGGTTTTTATGGATTTAAGATCTGTAACAACCCGACTTTCCGAAGTCAAAGTCAAAGTACAAGTCAAAGTCAAAGACAAAGTCAAAGGAAGAAAAGATTGCTAATTGGATCTGTCATTCCTTGTTTAATTATTACTTGTACACTTTGACCCAATAATCGATACTCGCTTGACGCTATTTATTGTTTTACGATTATTTAATATGTGAAGTAACAATGTGATAAAAGTAACTAAACGCTAATCTACTTAACGCTATCACATCGCTATCGCATCGCAACTCGAATTACATGTTCTGAATATTGTTTTACGTATGTGTGCTATTCTGTGTTACTTGTGCATGTTATGTTTGTTTAAGGTGATTATTCGAAAACGCAGTCGCAACTCTATCACAACGCAATCTCATCGCGAACTCGAAATCTAAGGTTTACTTTTGTGGTTAATAGTAGTTATATTATTTGTGTAACTAATGTGTAATATTATCGCATCGCTTGCTCGTAACGCTCAACGCATGAAACAAAATGTCGGAAACCAACTCGCTAACGCCATCCGATCGAAGGACCATTCGATCGAATGGTCATCCGTCCGGATGACCATCCGATCAGATGGCCATCCGATCGGAAGGCCCTCCGACCGAATCAGTTACACCGCCTTATTCTCCTCTTTCCTATAAATACCACCTGTCACATCAGCTTTTCACTGATGTGACAGCTCTCCTCTGACCTAGCTCGTTCTCAAGCTATTTTCTCTCGATTCCTCGCGATTCTTGTAAGTTTTCTCACCAAATCTTGGACTTCTTTGATCTATACACACTACTTCATCTTTTCCACCAACAAATCTCAACTTTCCACCATGAAATCACTGGGTTTGGGCTGTTCTAGGATGATGTCATCATGGGTGTTCATGAACACCAAAGTGTGACCTCATTCCACCAAGAACAACTCAAAACTAAAGGATTTCTAGAACGTTTAAACACTGATTTCACCTAAATCTAAACATTTTTCTAATGTATCAAACTTTTCTCAAATTTTCTCAACTTTTTTACTCAAAACCGTTAGAATCTGGACTAGTTCAGGTTCATTACTCATTCTTTGGTGTAGACCAGGACTGAGAATGGATTCCTAACGAAGAGACGACCGATTCACGGGTTGAACATGAAATGTCGTCTAGAACATTCACCGAACGAACGGGGTGGTTCCCATCCAAACGGATTACAAGGCTTGCTGTGGTTTCCGTTGTTTAACACGTTGTCATACCGTCTCGGTTCAATCTCACAACCTTCTAAACTTAACAGATTTTACAAGTTTTCAAAACGAACAGATTGCCGAACGGATTATCGTCCGATTGGATCGCCATCCGATCGAAGGACGATCCGGGCGGATGACCTGTGATTGTTTTCAACACTTAATCAATTTTTACAAAACTTCAAAAGCATAGCAATTCCAAGCGAAGGGCCATTCGACCGAACGGTCATCCGTCCGGATGACCTGAATTGTAGGAACACTTCATGATTTTCAAAATGCTACAACGAAAACTTCAAAGTTCCATCAGAAACAAACACATCCATCCCAAACGGACAACCCTCCGACCATCCGATCTGATCACCATCCGTCCCACATCACTTCTGTGACACCTGTGCCTCTGCGACCATCAAACAAATACCAAATTTATGAAATATTGTGTTTCATACTTGGGATTTGTAAAAATACGTGTATTGTTTGCACATATCAATTCATGTTCGATTTCAAGCTTTAAATCGCTTTCTGGAAGGTTATACGCGCACTGATGCGTAAATATAACCAGTTTAATGCAACGAACACTCCGGAATAGTGAAATAGGCTTAACATACCTTAAATAACCTTTACATAACTTAGAAATAAGTTTTGGAGGGTTTGGTGTGGCGAAATCAAGTTTATTCGCTTACAGGGACTAATTTCGACAAACTGCGAAAGTATGCCGATTTGTACTGTAACGAACATTCCGGAACATGACCATAAGTTAAACATACCCTGAATATCCTTTACATAGCTTAGAAATAGGCTTTGAGGGATTCGGTGTGCTAAAATAAACTTTTTGGTCATTCAGGGACTAAAAGCGTCAAAAAGTGCATAAGTTTGCATTTTTGCGCATATCTTACGTTCTGAATACATCCGGACATCCAAAACTTTATGTAATCATTAAAATATTTTATTTTAGTGATTGGCATGATAAAATTCCATTCGTCGCGTAATTTGGATCGTTTTTCGCATTCGTTCGTGTTTCGTCGTAATTAACCGAACAACGCAACCGTACGACCAAACGAACCGACATCCGAGATATTTTTGAGCATGTTTCATGTTCCCTATACTTTAACTTCATTTTAGAGCCTTGAAATGGGTCTAACGGGGCTTAAACGTGTCAAAAATGCATCAAAAACCATGTTTTGCACATTCAGGGACCAAAATTGACAATCTGCCATAGTTATCTTAGGAAGGGACCAAAATGGAAAATCTGATTTTCAGCTTGTTCCAGCTGTTCCCCTCATTTTCACATGGTTTATAACTTACTATGGGCTATTTTTAAGGTGCCCATGGTTTTGCAAAACCATTGGTGCATGTGTACGGTCCAGATTTAAGCTCGGTTTTCGAGGAACGATCCTAACGGTCCTAGAAATCCTATAAATACCCATGCTCCTCATTGTTGCAACTCACACAATCTGATCTATTTGCTCTAAGTTGGGGCTTAGCACCTCATACCTGAGCAAGTTAGATCTAGATTTCCATTCTTGGACCTTTTGTAAGTCCTCTTTCGTTCTTTTACGCGTTTTTAGCATGAAAGTCAAACTTTGTTTGACTTTCTGCATTGACCAGTTTATGGTCAACACGAAGTTCCTTTGAACTTCATAACGTGAGCGTAATCACGATGGTTTTAGTCTCTTATGACTATACCTACTGATTACCACGTTATCTAGGCATAGTGGCGAGTCGTAGTTTCGGCCAAAATACGTATTCTTGCGTATTTTGTAACCAAACTACTTTTAGGTATCAAAACCGTTTGTTTTGATACCAAACCTGTTTTCAAACCTCGTTAAACATGTTTTAATATGTTTAGCTCGTCACTTTAGGTTTAGTGCTTATGTAGGGTCGAAAGGTAAGCGGTCTAAACAACCGCTTATACTTTCGAACCCGACCCGTTTGGTCGATCATTAGGATCCGACCAAACACATTAGGTGACCATAGTTTCATAGGGAATAACCTTCCGAGTTTATACCTTATGGTCACTTCGTTTAAGTAGTTGTATGATAGGTAGTTTATATGCCTTAGGTAAATGACCAAAATGCCCTTTTTGGCGCATAAATTTATTTTAAGTATATGTAACATAATTTTTTATATCTAAACTGATTAGACAACAATATTAGACATATTAAAGCATATAATACTTGTCATAGGACTAGTTAGGCGTTCCGAACGCGTTTTACGCGAACGACGCGTTAAAGTGGCGTAAGCTACCTAAACGGGTCATAATGGGTCGTAAGCACTTAGGTTAGGTTTTATTTTAGTATGTAGGCTTTGTTAAACCATATTACATGAGTTCCTATACTCATTTGATTTACGAAACCTCATTCTATCCGATCTTCCGATTTAGGTCCGTTTATTTACATAATTACCTATATTAGGTGCCGTTTGATTCCGTGGTCCCTCTAGCTTTGCTTGGTTGTTATTCAAGACTTCTAAGCATCCTCAAGTGAGTACATAGTCCCCTCTTTTACTGTTTTTCAAACATTTTGGGGTGAAACACATGTGCCTACTTGTTACTTTCGTGTTTTCCATGTTTTCATATCATATACTTGCTATGTTCATTAGTACACTATTAGTACATGATTTCATTATGTTTTGCTATGTATGTTCACTTAACATGCTAGCACAATTGTTTTACGTTTGAACCATTTGTAATCGTTGGATGTATGTGAACCATTTGTAATCATTGGATGTATGTGAACCATTTGTAATCGTTGGATTTATGTGAACCGTTCGTAACCATTTGATTTATGTGAACCATTTGTAACTGTTTGAACCATTGGGTTAGGGAAGTGATTAGGTAACGGGGCGGGTGTAATGTGTTAAAAGCATGGTGGATACGCCGCTGGTACTTCCTATATATAAGTGCTTTTAACACATTATATATCGTTGGGTTATCTAGATCACTTGGGTAAACGATTTTGAAACAATGTCACACAATTATGTTTTCTGAATAAGATAAACCATACGAGTCTTATTAACGAGTTTCTACGAGATGTTTTACGATTTGATTTAATAAAACAAAATGTTTTGGAGTTAAGAATCATGGCTACGAGATTTTATAAATCATATCCAACTTAATTTGAGTTGGTTAATTATGTAGCAATACTATACTTTTCAAAATAAGGTTTTTAAATAAGTATTGCAACATGTAAAACGAGCCATGAATCTGACATTCACATAAAACCTATGTACTCGCCGACATTTTTATGCTGACATATTTTCACATGTGTTTCAGGTACCATAGTTGATGATATTTGATGATGATATTGATGCATGCTCACATAGGAACGGATGAGGCCTTAGCGACTTAATAACAATAAAAGTCTATTTGTTCATGTTTTGTTTCTAATTACAATGTAATGTAATATATTTAATTAAATAAAAAGAAATTGTTTAATCCATGGTTGTGAAACAATGATTCTGTTACAACACTCCCCGACGTTTCTGCCACGTTTTGTTGTTTTACGTGGTCGGGGTGTGACAACTTCAACGCACCGTTCAACGCTCATACTGTCGTACTGTGTTCAGGCTAATCTCTCAGCACTCCGTTCAATCCAAGACTGTGTTTATTCGTTAAACACGCTCTGTGAGTATACTCGATCCCTTTTTGCTTTATGCACTTTTGGGTGTTACATACGTTACTTATATCAAAATCACAAACGACACAGAACGCAAACACTTTTATACGCTTACCGCTCTGCATGTTATACGTGTTATTCGATGAATGCTAGTATGTTATGTTTACACAGTGATTGTTGCCTGACACCTTAGCAACGATAGTACTATAGTTTGGACTCGGCACCTGTCGTGGACAGGGGTTGTTAAGGGCTTTTCTTCACGTGTCACAGTGGTGATATGTGTTGCGCATTCTACAACTCGCAGTCATGTCTGTGCATATTTCATTGTCGATAACCTACTTGGTTCGCATTACTACGTGTTACATGCTGGTTATGCGTAAATCGCTTTCGCTACTATTATATTATCAAACTTGTATACTCACCTTTACACTATGTGTATTGACTTGTATTTTAACGTATGTGACAGGTGTTTAGGATGCTTGCTCTATCTGCTGGAATCGAGCTAGGAGAGTCTAGAAACAAATCTAATAAAAATCTGAGTTGTCGAAACAATTTGATTTGTCTTTGAGATACTCTGTCTGTAATAACTGATTTATTTTGATATGTTATGGCATGGGACATAATGTTAAATATCTGGTAATATAGTTGTTATGGATTCTCCTAGACAATCTGTTTCGCTCAGTGCCACGCCCCGATGTTTCTGCCATCGGTTGGGGTGTGACAGATTGGTAACAGAGCCATAACTATAGGGAATTAGGCAAGACTCGACCTAGTCCGGGTCGATGTTTTAGAGTTGACCTAGTCTATAGTCTAAGTACCCACAGACCGACTTGTGCGAACGCGGTATGGGTTCTGCGCGAGCTTACTCTCTATAATCTCGTTTACACTCGCTAAATTCACAACTTTGCACAAACATCGCATACTACAGCTTCGTGCAAACACTCAGCCTTTCCTAAGGCTGACAACAAACACGAACAAATGATCTGGTTGAGATTAGGTTTGAAAACCGCAAACTCTCGATAAAATCGCTCGTTCGACGCACCTTTTTTACTATAAACACGAGAATTTGCGTTGAATCAGGAGTGAAATCCATACTTCAAGGCGATTCTCCCTATCTATCTCGTGTTGTTAAGTTAGGGGCGAAACCCGAATCTTAATGACTTATTCCGCTCTATATTTTGGTTTTACAAAACTCTCACCAAAGTCTCGATGGGTTCCAATGACTGGAAACACGTAATGGCCGAAAGGATGCGTGCCGATCGCCTGGATATAGGCGAGAGCACAGTCTATTAAGCCAACAAGTGTACTCAAAGTCCTTGAGAACAGTCGAATCGCTTTGGGTAGTCAAGTCTAGCACACCCAAGACATTCCGATTTTCGCTGATTTTTTTTACGCTCTATCGCTTTTATGTGTTTCGATTCTGGATTCGCAACCGCTGATTCCCCGAATTTTATGTGTTTTATGTGGTTTTTCATGATTATGTGTTTCGATTTTGGAGATTTGTATGTTTTTCGCTGTTCGCTTCGATAAACACACACAGCTCGCTTTATACATTTATCTCAATACGCTAACAAATCGCTTATGTTACTCGCGCTCGCTACTCACTAATCGCATTCGCAATTTTCGATCGCAATCGCAGCTTTGAAGGATAGGTGAATACGTGCAAAATATGTAGGTGGATACATGCAAAATATAGTGGAATACGTGCTTATGTGGACAATATGCTTATGTGATTATGTGTCTAAGTGAATCGACGTGTTCCTGTGCTTTACGTAAAGTAGCTTTTGGTGATACGCTAGACAACCGCGTCTGAGTCCTATGGCGATGTCTGCTGCAGACAATGTCGTCATTCGGGTCTCACACTTCCCGCGTTGTACGCCGCAACCACGCTGACAAATGCATCGCATCACTAGTGGCCAAGCAGATGGCTAAGGTCATTCCGCAAATCGTCAGCGAACTCAATGAAAATGCTAGTAAGTCCTCCGAGGAATCAAGGACCGACTCTCCCCACACTACTTTTAGCTTCAAGCAGTTTAAGGCCTGCGACCCCAAAGAATTCACTGGTGAAGATGGGCCTACTACCATGTTTCATTGGTTCGATGCGATTGAAGTCACTCTGCACCAAAGCAGTTGTCCTGATAACCTACGCACTGTCAATGCAACTGGCGTTTTCCAGTCCCGGGCTCTGGAAAATGCGAGGGAACGACGCAGCCTATAGGCTTACTTGGGAAGAGTTGAAGGAGATCATGATGAAGGAATTCTGCCCTCCCCATGAGCTTCAGAAGCTTGAGGACGAGTTTTGGAACATTAAGCAAGAGGGTGGCAACAATGCTGGTCTAACTGCCCGCTTTAAGTAGCTAAGCATCATTTGTCCTGGCCAAGTCTCTACTCCGGACATCACCATCAAGAAATACATCCGTGCTTTACTGGATTATGTTGCAGATTTCTTACAAGCCGCCAAGACAACCAACATCGAAGAGACTTATCTGCTCGCTGCCAAGATTAATGACAAGCGAGTTTGGGCTGGTTACTTCGATAAAACCACCAAAAGTCTTCATCGAGTCACCGCTGCTCCCACCACTGAAACCGCCGCACCGCAAGCTTCCAAGTCTTCATGCCGAAAGCGAGGGAACGACGCAGCCTATAGGCTTACTTGGGAAGAGTTGAAGGAGATCATGATGAAGGAATTCTGCCCTCCCCATGAGCTTCAGAAGCTTGAGGACGAGTTTTGGAACATTAAGCAAGAGGGTGGCAACAATGCTGGTCTAACTGCCCGCTTTAAGTAGCTAAGCATCATTTGTCCTGGCCAAGTCTCTACTCCGGACATCACCATCAAGAAATACATCCGTGCTTTACTGGATTATGTTGCAGATTTCTTACAAGCCGCCAAGACAACCAACATCGAAGAGACTTATCTGCTCGCTGCCAAGATTAATGACAAGCGAGTTTGGGCTGGTTACTTCGATAAAACCACCAAAAGTCTTCATCGAGTCACCGCTGCTCCCACCACTGAAACCGCCGCACCGCAAGCTTCCAAGTCTTCATGCCGAAAGCGCAAGAACAACAATAATAACAAGAACTGTGTTGTCACAACCGCTCCTCTCAATGCTGTTCCTGTCCAACAACAGAACTAGAACCGCCAGGTAGCAGCACCAGTGACCAATGCACCACCGGCCAAGCGTGCATATACTGGTCCACACCCACTGTGCCATACCTGTACTTACCATCATCCTGTTGGGATTGCATGTCGATTTTGTGTTCACTGTAACCTTTACAGCCACTTTACTGCCAACTACCATACTGGTCCCCGTCAAGATCAAGTCCAAGCTCCTACTCTACCAGCTCCCCATGGACAACAAACAGCTCATGCTCTCGCTGCTCACGCAAGAGCCTGCTATGCGTGTGGTGATCCCAACCACTTCGCAAATGTCTGCCCGAATAGAGTGGTGAAGCAAAAGCCACAGCAGCAGCCAGTGCAGCAAGAACACCAACAGCAGCAGTCGCAACAGCAGCAACCAGCTCAGCAAGCAGCCAGTGGGCGAGTCTTCAACATCAACGCCCGTCAGGCCCAAGCAGACAACAACGTGGTTAATGGTACGTTTCTTGTAAATGGTATATATGCTTCGTGTTTGTTTGATACTAGAGCCGATAACTGTTTTGTATCGTTCGAATTCGAAAGGCTCCTAAACCGAAAAAGCGTTAACCTCCCATCAACATTCGACGTAGAAGTTGCTACTGGAAGAACCGTCACTGTTAGTTCCGTTCTGTGTGACTGTACTCTCGAACTCAATAGTCATGTTTACCCAATCAATCTTATCCCGATGCAGGTTGGTAGCTTTGATGTCATAGTAGGCATGGATTTCCTCTGGGAGAATCCTGCTGAAATTGTTTGTTTCGATAAAATGATTCGGTTCTCTCTCGCAAACGACGATCAATTTTGTGTTTATGGCGAAGTTGTTTCGAAGAAGTTTGATGTATTGCAAAATACATCCTTTATTCATGTACATTTTGTATTATTTATCGTTATTTATAGTTTAGTTTTAGTTAGAATTGCGTGCTATTGATTAGATTGCGTTGTTCCAGGTCTTGGTACTAAAAGTTGCTGAAAAAGGAGTGAAAACGAGCTACAATGCGGAAACACCAAGTCCCAGAACTATTTGGAAAAAGAGTTAGATTTATTTTGAAGTTTTTGAGAGTTTACGCTGGAAATTGGAGGCAACATTCTGTGAAAAAATAGCCGTGGCGTCGCGCCACGGCTAAATTGGTCATCTGTCGCGTAGCGCCAAGAACTAACAAAGAATTGCTGAACTTTTACATGGTGGCGTCGCGCCACCACAAGTGGTCTCACCCGTCGAGCGACGTGACGGGGTTGGCTGGCGAGTTTAATTCGTTTGGTGCTAGGGTTTGGTATATAATCCAAAGTAATCATCAATAACAAGAACTTACGAATTCAAGAAACCCTAGGCGATTTTCAGAGCATATTTCACGGTTTTCGGAGTATTTTGGCTTGCGGGAATCATCCGGTTGAAGCACGGAGCATAGGAGAGAAGATTGTTTAGGTCTTATCTCCCGGTTTTCATTATTTTCTTGTTTCGATACTTTTACGATGAATTCTTGTTTTGAACTTGTTTTGTTTATTTTAGACATCATGTTTTCAGGCTAAAACCTTCGTTACTACCTAGGTTAGATGATAGTTTAATAAAGTTTGATTTTTTAATGGTTCTCTATTGGTTTGTTATGGATTGATCTTTGAAAGTAAATAATTCTAGAATATCTGATTTGGTGCATATGCGTATTTAACTTTGATTGTTGATTACTTGCTGTTTCACATAAATTTTGGTGGATGTCTTTCACGTACTGAATTTGTGTTGATTATTCGTATCTTTGCGGGTTCGGGTGATCTTTGGGTAAATCGGCCGATAGCCTTAGAAACAGTAATCAAAATTCAATTAGAACTAAATATTCTGCTTAACTTGTTGCTGAGAGGCTCGAGTTAGTTAGTAGGTGTCAGTGCAATATATAGCTAAGATAGGTTTTGAGAGAAGTCGATCTTAGTTCCCTAATTGCATCTGTGTCTATTAAACCAAGTTAGAATCTAGGATTGCCTTAGATTGTCGCGCTGAGAGGTAGATAGTCATATTAGGGAACTTTTTAGTCGTTAGAGGACTGAGAGGAAGTCTAACAATCGGTGTTCACAACAGGCTTGTAGGGTTTCCTAGGTTTCTTCCTGAGAAGGGTCGGGAAGTCTTAGCTTGAAATACCTTAGGATTTAGTACTTTACGATCCTGATTCCATACCACAATAGTACCGTTAGAAATCCATTCCTAGTTAAACTGGATTCAAACCTAGGTAGTCGTTAATCTCATCTGAATTAAACCTTAGTTCCTGTTCGTTTCATAGTCTAATTTTATTTCAATTTCAATTTTTGGATTTTTAGTAAACCCCCCCCCCCTTAAAACACAACAATAGTTAAGTCGTGTCAGTGTCAAGTCTAAATAAAGTCTTTAACGTGATTAATTAGAGTCCTTGTGGGTTCGACATCCGAACTTGCTTTTCTTTGCTAGAGTCGACCGGTTCAGTTGCCGGTGAGTAGTTTATTGAAGTTAGAGAGTCTAGATTATTATTACTTGAGTCTAAATTTAGGTTTATTTTAATTTATTTATTTGAACTACTAATTGCACAATAAGTTTTTGGCGCCGTTGCCGGGGACTCTTGGCAATTGCGTTAACTACTTTGTTTGGATTTCAACTGATATCTATACGTGCTTTTTGTGTGTTTTTGAGTCGTAGGAGTCCAAGTAACTTTAGTGTCTTTTTATTTTTAGAGTCTTTTGTTGGAGTCATCTTACTTGTTTGTTCTCGGTTTTGCAGTTCATGCCCCACACGCGTTCTCAGGGACCAGTGAAGCCGCCGATCGACAACTCTTCCTTCTCCACACCCAGTTTACAGGTCAGAAAGTCTTCAACTTCATCTTCAGCCCCTTCTGACTCTACACTACAATCTAAACCACCGAACTTTGACTTCACCCCGAAGTCGTCACCCCACAACACCCCACCACCTTCCCGTCCAATTAGTCCACCACCAATTAACCAAATGGCCGAAAACCAAATTGTCCACCAACGCTCCACTGCGGGTTTTACCGCAAACTCACCCATCACCCTCCCTGAAATCACCAATGACAAGTCCTGGCAAATTCCCTCATACATCATGACCGCCATTAACAACTCTTGTCAGTTCCACGGTCATGATGCTGAGGATGCGCCAGCACATATCAACCGTCTCACCCGTCTGTGTAGCACCTTCGGTATCGAAGGTGTTAATCTTTATGCCCGCTATCTCCAAGTCTTCCCTTTTTTGCTTGATGGCCGTGCAGCCACATGGCTCGACTCGCAGCCAGAAGGTACTTATACCACTTGGGCTGGACTTAGAGATGCCTTCCTTGCTAAGTATTTCCCACCTGCGAAGGCCTCTCACCTTCGAGATCAGATCCATTCATTCAGAATGGAGCCTGATGAACCATATCACTTAGCTTGGGAGAGGTTTCAAACTTTACTCTCGCGTTGTTCCCAACATGGGCCTTCGGATTGGGCTTTAGTAGAAAAATTTTACAATGGTCTCACCCCTGAGTGTAAGGCCCGATTCGACACATCTGCAGGAGGCCATCTAATGGGAAAGAAAACTGTGGCTGACTACAATGATCTCTTTGAGAGCTTTGCTCATGCTGATATAGATCATAGTGCTACCAGCAGGAATTCCAATCCTGTGAATACTTCCTCATCTTCTCAAAGGTAGCATCTCAACTTGACTATATCACCAAAGAGTTACTAGAAATTAAGAAGAAGGTCGATAGGTGCGAAGTTTGTAGAGGTGGTCATGACACTGTAGATTGCCCAACACTTACCCTAGAACAGGTAGAGTACATAGCAGGTCAAAATAGGGGTCCAACTAACCCATTCAGCAATAGTAACTTGAATTGGCGTGCTTATAATTATCGCTCTTCAGGTAACCCCCCTGGTTTTCCATCAAGGTAACCCCCCTGGTTTGCCAGGTTTCTATTCTAGTGGGGGGTCGGGTCAAACATGTCAATTTGCTAGTTCAGGTTCATGTGCACAGTTCAGAGGTGAGGGGTCAAACCAAGAGGTTCAACCTAGGAATGAGGGGTCAAATAGTAGTCTATCTAGGATAGAGGACCTTCTTACCCAACTAGTGGTTAAGGATCAGGCTACCCAACGTACCTTAGAAGAACACGCTACATTCCTAAAGAATAACCACTCAAATTTCTTAGACCTTCAAAGGCAAGTTGGGGATATTGCACGCCAGTTGCAAGAACGACCTCCTGGTCAATTTTCGGGAAATACAAAGCCTAACCCATCTGGTACTTTGAAGGCAATTTCGACCCGTAGTGGTAGGACCTTAGGAGAGGTAGTGAGACCCGAGAGTGTTGAGATAGAAGATGAGGACCCCGTAGATGAAGAGATTGAAATGGAGGTTCCCGGTAAAGTGCAACCTAGGTTAATCCCAGCAAGTACCGCACACACCGGGGGGCCATCAAGTGAGAAAAGTATAGGAAAAAGGCCCATACAAGTTGCTCCATCACCCACCGTTGATCTTTCCCGTGCTCCATTTCCATCCTGTCTTAAAAATCAAACTTATTCCAAAGAGTACGGGAAATTTTTAGAAATCTTTAAGCAACTTAGAATTAACCTTCCCTTCACAGAAGCCTTTCAATCGATGCCTAAACATGCAAAAATTTTAAAGCACCTTCTAAAACGTAAGGATAGGTTAGGAGAGGTTTCTAACATTCCCCTTAGTGGAGGGTGTTCCGCCGTAGTCTTGAACAAGGTCCTAGAAAAATTGATGGATCCGGGCCTTTTTACCATCCCGTTCTTGTTTGGGAGTGATACCGAGTGTTGGGCCCTAGCCGATTTAGGAGCGAGTATAAACCTCATGCCATATTCCATGTATGAGAGGTTAGGTCTAGGAGAGTTATCCCCTACACGTATGTCTTTGTCTCTAGCCGATAGATAAGTGAAGTATCCACGTGGCATAATAAAAAATCTTCTAGTTAAAGTGGATAAATTCATTTTTCCCGTAGACTTTGTCGTTCTTGATATGGAAGCTGATGAGAAGGTTCCTATCATTCTAGGACGCCCATTCTTGTGTACCGCCAAGGCTATCATCGATGTCTCCGACGGTAAAATCACACTCCAAGTCGGTGAGGAGAGAGTTACTTTCGAGATAGCACGCTCCATGGAACACCCTAGTGGTTCTGATGATCTTAGTAGTCCTTATCATTCAGTCTATTTCATAGAGTCTTTCCTATCATGTGTCGACCATTGCTTTGACTATATTAGTGGAGTCGATTTAGTTGAGAGTAAGTTAGATGAGGTAGTTCAGGAGGTAGAGGAGGTTGTGAGTGAGAGTGAGGAAGTAGAAGAGACCGAGTGGGCTCCCGAAGTACTAGAGTTGGGTGAAGTGAAAAGTGAGTTTGAGAGTACACCCTTAGAGAAACCCGCCCCACTAGAGCTTAAAGTTCTCCCATCCCACTTAGAGTACGCTTTCTTAGGTGGGGGTCCGATTTTCCCGTCATTATTTCGTCTAAGTTAGAAGAGGGGAAAAGGGTAGGTTGTTAGAGGTGTTGAGAGAGAATAAGGAAGCCATTGCATGGTGACTTTCGGATATCAAGGGCATAAGCCCCGCCTATTGTACCCACCGAATACTCATGGAAGATGATTATAAGCCGGTGGTGCAACCTCAATGGCGCCTAATTCCGAACATGGAAGAGGTTGTTAAGAAGGAAGTACTTAAGTTGTTAGATGCCGTGGTGATATACCCTATTTCCGATTCACCATGGGTTTGCCTGACCCAAGTCGTCCCAAAGAAGGGTGGGATGACGGTGATCATGAACGAAAAGAACGAGTTAATCCCGTACCGTTACCGGTTGGCGTGTGTGCATAGACTATCGAAAGTTAAATGACGCCACCCGGAAAGACCATTTCCCCTTGCCATTCATTGACCAAATGTTGGAGCGTCTAGCGGGTCAACAATTCTATTGTTTTCTCGATGGATTTTCGGGTTATTTTCAGATCCCAATCGCCCCGGAGAATCAAGATAAAACGACATTCACATGCCCTTACGGCACTTATGCGTATCGCAACATGCCTTTCGGGTTATGCAACGCTCCGGCTACTTTCCAAAGATGCATGGTTGCTATATTCCAAGACATGCTTGAGACTTCTATGGAGGTTTTCATGGATGACTTCTCGGTTTATGGTACCACTTTCGATCAATGTCTTCTCAATCTTGATAGGATGCTTAAGAGATGTATAGAGACAAACCTTATGTTGAATTGGGAGAAATGTCACTTTATGGTGACGGAGGGGATAGTTTTAGGACACAAGGTGTCTAGAGAGGGGATAGAGGTGGATAGGGCCAAGATAGATACCATAAGTAGATTGCCTCCACCTACCAGTGTTAAGTCCGTTCGTAGCTTCTTAGGTCATGCGGGCTTTTATAGGCGTTTCATTAAGGATTTTTCTAAGATTACGCGCCCCATGACCCGACTTCTGGAGAAAGATGTACCTTTCGTCTTCGATGAAGAGTGCATCAAGGCTTTTGATTTTTTGAAGGAGAAACTCATTAGTGCCCCTATCCTTGTTTCGCCCAATTGGAGCTTACCTTTCGAGCTCATGTGCGATGCAAGTGATTATGTCGTAGGTGCGGTTTTAGGTCAAAGAGTCGATAAACATTTTCATCCAATCTACTATGCGAGCATAACTTTGAATGATGCTCAAGAGAACTATACCACCACGGAAAAAGAGCTCTTAGCCGTAGTGTTTGCGTTTGATAAGTTTCGCTCATATCTCGTTCTTTCCAAAACCACCGTGTTCACCGACCACGCCGCTTTGCGCTTTCTTTTTCAAAAGAAAGACGCGAATCCACGCCTCATTAGATGGATTCTTTTGCTCTCCGAGTTCGATATCGAAATTAAGGATAAAAAGGGAGCGGAAAACGTGGCCGCCGACCATTTTTCACGCTTAGAGGATCCTAAGAGAGAGGAGGTTCGTGAGGATTCCATAGGAGACACTTTTCCTCATGAAACCATAGACTTTGTTAGTGCCGAGGTAGAGGGTTTGCCATGGTTTTCAGATTTGGAAAATTATTTAGCAACCGGAGATCTTGTGAGGGGTATGTCCTACCAACAAAAGAAAAAGCTTCTTAGGGATGCTAGGAAGTACATTTGGGATGACCGATACCTATTTAGGATAAGTGGAGATAGAGTGCTTTGGAGGTGTGTTTCAAAAGAGGATGGGATAGACATCCTTAGACATGTGCACGAGGGTTTAACGGGAAGCCATCACGGGCCAAATGTGGGCACAAAAGGTTTTTGATAGTGGCTTCTATTGGCCAACGGTAGTTATAGATGCCATAGAGTTTGTTAGGACATGTGACCGTTGCCAACGTACCGGCAACATCTCATCCAAGGATGAAATGCCCCAAAACCCCATCCAAGTTCTTGAAGTATTTGACGTTTGGGGTATTGATTTCATGGGACCTTTCCCCTCATCGAGTGGGAATAGGTACATCCTCGTGGCCATTGACTATGTCTTAAAGTGGTTAGAAGCTCAAGCTTTGCCCACTAATGATGCCCGAGTGGTGGTGAGATTCCTTAAGAAATTATTCACACGTTTTGGAGTCCCTAAAGCTATCATAAGTGATCGTGGTACGCACTTTTGCAATTCCACCATGGAAAAGGCACTTGCTCGCTACGGTGTCACTCACCGTCTTTCTACCGCATACCACCCACAAACTAGTGGCCAAGTAGAGAATACTAACCGAGGGGTGAAGAGAATCTTAGAAAAAACGGTAGGAAAAAGTAGAAAGGATTGGTCGGAAAAGCTCGACGACGCTTTGTGGGCATTCCGCACCGCCTACAAAACACCGTTAGGAACCACGTCCTTCATGGTTGTGTATGGCAAAGCACGCCATCTTCCGGTGGAGTTAGAACATAGAGCTTTGTGGGCATTAAAAACCGTTAACCTCGACCTTACCGAAGCCGCAAGAAGGAGGTTCTTCCAAATCCATGAATTGGAAGCTTTGAGGGATGCCGCCTATGAACGATCTTGGAGCATCAAGGAAAAGACTAAGGCGTTGAATGATAGGAGGTTGTGAGGATTGAAGGAGTTTAAGGTAGGTGATAGAGTGCTCTTATTCAATTCAAGATTGAAATTAATAGCGGGGAGGTTGAAATCGCGATGGACCGGACCGTATGTGGTAAAGGAGGTGTTTCCATACGATACCGTAGAGTTATATGACGAAGTGGATAAAGGTGTGTGGAAGGTAAATGGTCGTCGATTGAAACATTACTTGGGAGGTCCCATTGATACTACCGAAGAGGAAGAAATTCCTCTAGAGGACCCACCCACCTTCACCGAACAGTGAGTTGCGAAAGGCTTCGTTTGTAGAGTATGTACCGTTTGTAAATTTCGTTAATTTTTTCATATTTCTCATAGTTTTTCGTGTTTGTGTTTTGTGTGTTTGAGTAATTTTGCAGGAAACGTACCCTTAAAGAGCTGAATTTGCGAAGAAAACGACGTTCAAGGTAAGTCCCATACTTAGAAAAAAATTGGGATGGTTTGGGGAAGGTTTGAAAAAAATTTTGAAAATTTTCTAAGTCCCAAAGATCAAAAATTCACGAAACATTCTGTTGAAAAACGTCCTTCGCGTCGCGCCACCATCAAAGCATTACCTGGAGGCGCTACGCCACCACCAGGGTCAACAAAACTCCTATTGAACCCTTTTTAAACAGTTTTGAACCCAAAAATTGAACCCTTTCATATGAACCCTGCCGTGGCGCTACGCCACGGCTATACCACTACATGGTGGCGTCCCGCGACCGAACAAAATTTCGAATAAAAACCTATTTTTTCTTATCAGCTTTCCCCAAACAATCAAACAAACCTTCCCCACCGCCCTACTGCCGATTCCACATCCAACCACCATATCTCCTCCGCTAAGACACCGTTTAACACCCCGAGACCACCCACGTGACCGGAATCTCACCCTGACCAAAACCCACCACCGAATTCCGGCATCCTTCCGCCACTTTTTCTTCGAATCGGGACCTTATCACACACGAAAAGTATAAGTTTCTTCTTATATCAATCGGCGATTCAGGTATGTTGTTCTCTGCATCATTATCTCTTTTATTGTGTTTAATCTCTTGTTCAGGTTCGTAAGTAGTCGATTCGAGTAGCTTAGTGGTGTCGAGTCTTGTTGACTGATGTTTATTCGGGTCAGTTGAGTCGTATGTTTCGAGTCAGTCCTCGTTGGGTCTTGTCGAGTCAGTTAGTCGTGTCTGTTGGTATGGTGTTCCTCAGTTCAATCGAGTCGTAGTATGTCGGGTCCGTAAATACAGTTGTATTGAGTCTTGATGTTGGTTAGTTTCGAGTCAGCTGTGTCAGTTTTTGTTCAAGTTGCTTTTTGTGGTTTGGTGTGTCGAGTGAGTTGAGTTAATATTTGTGGGTCCAGTTGACATCTTGTTAGTGTTAAGTCAGTTGTTTGCCCTTTCAGCTGATTTGATGGTGAGTCTTTGTCAAGTCAGGTTCAGGTCCGTCCTTTGTGATTTGTAGAGTCAGTCTTGTCGACTCAGTAGGTTCGAGTCAGTTGCGTAAGTCCTTATGTTGGGTTCTAGAGTCTTAGTCAATGTCGAGTCCGTGATTAAATGCATTTGCTTGTATGGTTTATGGTTGCAGCATGGGTTGGTTTGGGCGTAACAGGACTTAAGTTAGAGTTTACTAATGTCACATTGTCGCTTATCATATGCATATGCTCTAGGTTGTTTAATGTCAACATATGGGTGCGGCTAGTTTTGGTTTGGGATGTTGAATGTTTTGCTTTGAATGGTATGGGACATTGACACTTAAAGTTCTGATCTTACGCTTTAACACTAAATTTGTGCAACGAAAGAAACCTCCTTTAACTCGGCGGAATTTTTCGACGCTAAATTTGTTTTAAAAACTACTTAATGGCTGATCTTTAAGCGAGGTTTGGACTTCAATGTCATTGTTAGGCACTTGTTTTAAATTGCGGACAATTAAAAGTGTCGAAGGGGGGTAGTGTACATTGAGTCCAAGTTAGCGTCTTTGTGTCGTCTTAGTATCATTTTAGCCTAGTTTGAGTTGTAGTTAGTTGTGTTTGGGTTTACTTGCACGTACAATTGGTTTAAGCTCGCCTGTACTCAATCTCCATTCGGGCGAGTTTAACTATCACTTAGAAATTGTAAAAGTAACCCGTTTGTTTTAAAATTAGCCGCGAATGAAATGCTATATGACTATTCATTCATTTTCGAGAAAAAATTACAAAAATCTAAAAAAAATTAAAATTTCAAAAAATTCAAAAAAATTAAAAATACCAAAAATAGTTTGTTTTGACTGACTGTCTGCCTGTTTTGTCTTGATTCTATTTGTTTTGCAGGCATGGCTAGTAGTTCCCGCCGAGGTAGGGCGAGAAAGACAGGTGCGGGTCAATCGGCACCGCAACAGGATCCACCTCAGCAGGACCCGGTCCCTCAGGAAACACCGATCATTCAGATAGTTGCCAATGATCCGAAGTTGAGAAAAATCGTATATCAATTGTCTTATAACTTTATTCCGGATAGAAAAATGCATAGAGCTGATCACCCGATTTTGAAATTTGAGCCGAGTACATCAGAATGGAACAACTATGATAAATTGAATGATACTGATCTACTCCAGCATAGGGTGATAGACTGGTTGTGGTTGAGTGAAATAGGCTCGAAGCAGGAGGTGAGGGACCTCTTGGGTCAAAGGTTGATTAATGCGTTGGAGTGTATAGAGCCTCAATATGAGGAGTTGGTGCTAGAGTTTCATAGAACTTGGGAGCATAAGGAGGGAAAGTTCGAGCAAGGCACAGCTGTGTCGTTCAGTTTAGGTAGGCAGGTGTATGAGATTAATATGGCGAGGTTTGCCATAGTTTCGGGGTTGTATACTGAAGAGGAAGTAAAGAGGCCGGAGTTTGTTACTTGCTTGCGGGGTGCTTATTCTAAGCCTAGGGATTGTGGTGTTGGTGCGACTGAGCTGCGAGAGTTTTGGAGTACGATTTCTGACCATTCGTTCACGACTACGAACCTGTTCACTTTGGTTCGTAATCCGGTTTATAGGTATGTGCTGAAGATCTTATCTACTACACTAGTGGGTCGGAAGTCGGGGGAGAACAAAGCGAACTGGATAGAGTTGTTTATCTTGATGTGTTGAGTGCAGAACAAGGAGATGAATCTGGCTACGGTCTTAGCAGATTCTTTTAGTAGGAGTCGTCGAGGTGGTACTCATGCTGGTTTGGATATGGTCCCCTATATTACTAGGATTGCAAGAAATTTGGGGGTGTTTGACAAATATCTCCCCGAATTTCTACGTGAGGGGCCCAAAACGGTGATTTTTGGTTTGAAAGAGTTGCAGCAAGCGGGAATAGTGTCATGGATGGAGCCCTACGGATGGGAGCCGATCAGACAGGGTCCATAGGTGTAGCCGTCGGAGGGACATCCGGCTGAGGATGTTATGCTTCAGATTGATCCTACACATAGGCAGCGGCCACCGCAGAGATAGGAGCTGCCAGCACACCAGTACCCACGCAGACAGCCACCACCTACACCGCTTACCTTGGAGTCGTTCTCTGTGTATGTGGAGCAGAGGTTCGATAGGCTGGAGCACCTTATTTTGACAGGTCAGGCAAGGCAGCAGGGTAGCTCGGCTGGTACTGAGGAGAGGTTTAAGCCGATTCCCCCGATTCGTGTTTTTGGAGAGGGCAGTTCAGGAGCAGGTGGTTGAGAGGAGAGCAGTCATGAGTCTGATAGCGAGCATGACGAGGACTAGTGTGGGGATAGCATGAGGATTTAGGAGCAGCAGCTGACTATATCTTTTGTTGATTTTTTTCTTTTATGCTGTTTTTTATCCTCATATTTTTGGTCCGTACTGATATTTATACACGTTAAACAGGTTGGTCAGGGAGGTTGGGTTGGTTGATGATGAAACTGATGAACTACTAATATTTTGATGATATATATGATATGTTTTGGTAGTTTGTGTTGATGATTGATAGGTTGATTTATAGCCGCTTTCGTTCGCATGTCCGAGGTTAGAGTTGTTTGCTGAGCGCGTTTCGAATTGGAGGGCTTATGTGGAAATGACTGGCACTTTGACAGTCTCACATATCAGCTAAGTCGTTTCCCTTTTTGTTGTTGTATGTTTATTTATTTATTTCGTCTTTAGTTCGTTATTTATTTAGTTAGTTCGTTAGTAGTTTAGTAGTTGTTTAGGTAGTTATTGAGTCGTATTTCCATTCTTGCATTAGGGACAATGCAATCTTTAAGTGTGGGGATGTGATACATGTAAATAATCGAGTTATAATATTGAAAAATACAAAAAATTAAAAAAATTTGAAAAATCCAAAAAAATTGAAAAATCAGAAAAAAAAAATGTCCTTTGAAATGAGAAGTTTGCATATTTAAAACAGAAAATGACAGAAAAGATGAATTTTTGCTTGGGTTCAAATAATAATAATATGAGATTTAAATAAATTGAGCTTGCGTCTAGTTAGGGATATGTGGATAGGCCCGGGTTTGGTTTTAAGTCCCTTTGAGTTAATACACCTTAATTGTCGGTCTGCTATTGGGTTTTCGCCTGGGAGATTTGGGAAATTAAAACTGCTGTTAGTTCATATGTCTATAGCTTCCGTCAGCATTGAGTCTTATTTTGTATTTTATATGTCTTTTGTGCACTTGTATGTAAATGTATGTGTGTGTGTGTGTAGAACGACAGCTCAGGGAATGACATTGAACTGTAAAAGTGAAGTCCGATGGATGGCATGTGTCACCCGATCGGATGGCCATCCGATCAGATTGCCACCCGATCGGACTGCCACCCGATCGGACAGCACTTAATAGCTTCCCTGAGTTTGTCTATAAATACCCGGCTTGGGTATGTCATTTAAGACTTTTACTCATTCTGTAAGGAGACTCTGTCGAGTCTGATTCTCTACCGGTTCTTGTGTATTTTCATATCAATCTAATAGAAAGATCAGATGGATTTAATCGTTGAATATGTTGTTGTGATTCTGTGACTTGATCCATGGATTCCGCACATTGATCGAGGTTGATTCATCCACGTTCTAGAGGAACAGATCCTGATCCAAAGGCCTAACAAGTGGTATCAGAGCAACAGGAGGCTGAATCGAGAACTACGACAGCGAATTCACCGGAATTTCAGCTATTCTTGCCGATTACAGTCGAATTTCACCGGAAATTTGACGAATTTTCTCACTTTCTACTCATTTCTTGCTAAGTTTTACACTTTTATACCTTAAAAATGAGAAAAACGTAAAATTGAACGGGAATTTACAGATAAAATTTGACAAATTAGATATCAATCGATTCGCAATCAATCAAAGAACAATCCTTCAAAATTTCATAAGAAAATTCCTTCAAAAACTGAATCAAAATCATCAAAAACCATATTGAACTGTTCGTGCTTGCTGACGTCATCCACCCGCTCGGACAGCTGTCCGAACGGATTGGCTTAGACTGCGTCATACTTACTACTTGCTGACGTCATCATTGTCACTCGATCGGATTACCATTCGATTGGTGTAACATTGATTGTTCAAGTTTCATCAGCTTACGTCATCATCCCACCCGATCGGACAACAATCCAATCGGATTGGCATTGATAGTACTTGTTTTCAGAAGCTGACGTCATCCTGTCACCCGATCGGATTACCACCCGATCGGTGAAAGGTTGAAAGTCAACGCTTTCAAAAAGTCTTTGTGTCACTCGATCGGACAACCACTCGATCGGATTACCACCCGATTGAGTTGCCATTCGATTCGTGTTCATCTCTTGATACTTCACTATGCCACTCGATATGATCACCATCCGATTCAAGTGCATCAGTTTAAATTTTTTGAAAATCCTGAAAATTTGGCTAAGTGTTTGAAAAACTTTTCAGGAACTCAACAATGGGAGAAGAATTTCTTAATCCATTCAGTGACGTGTTCCCATATAATATTGGGGAAGCTACGTCAAATACTTCCAATGCAACTCCAAACCCAAAGAAAGCTATTGCTGATTCGTTAAGCATAGACAATGCTTACGGGACTTATAACAAACCGCCCAAGCTCATGGCAATAGAAGATTACAATAGGTGGGCGAGCCGATTCGAAGACTGGCTGAAAGCATTTGCATACCCGAGTTGGAAATGTTTGAAAAGTGGTTTCAATATTGGAAGAAGTGATTTTGAAAATCTAATTGATACTGAACAAGAATCATTTATAGCCGAACAAAAATTTATTGCTTTATTGCACAAATCGGTTAGAGATGACATAATATCGTTGATTAGTTATACAAATGCAAAATATTTGTGGGCGAAATTGGAGAAGAAATGTGTTGGAGGAGCTGATATTGTCAAGAACAAGAAATGGTTACTGAAGAAAGAATTCGATTTGTTTGCCTGCATGAGAAATGAGTCAGTGATGAAGATGATTGAACGCTTCTGTCACCTAAAGTTGGAGCTAGTTCGATATGGGTTAATGTTCACAGAAGAAGAACTAGTTGAAAAGCTGCTAGAATCCTTACCAGATGAAAATGATTGGCAGTATTATGCGCTGGTGTTGAAAAACACAATGAAGGTGTCCGATATGACTGTGGATTGGCTAATAGAGAGATTTGAGAGCCATGAACTTGAGATCAAAAAGATGAATAAAGTCAATAGTACTCCGTACCAGCAAAATGTTGATTTGTATTATAGGGGTAGCATGATACCTAAGACTGCAGCACCAAAAACTGCATTTTCAGCAGAAAGTTCAAGCATGACGAATGAAGAAAAACAAAGCAGTAGTTCTACTCCGAGCAGTGGTTATCATGGAGGGACATCTTCATCAAGTTTAGGAAGACAGCAGCAGCAGCAGAACATCCCGAAGAATGTTTTCCAATGTAACATAGCTGTGAATCTCAACAATGCGCAAAACTTTAACGAAGAAACAGCTAAGCAGCAGATGGTATTTTTGGCTTCAATCCTGGAATCCCATGAAAGCTTAGTTTCTGGAAAGATCGGAAACACGAACCTAACCAAAGAAGACTATGATCAAATCGATCCCGAGGAAATGGAATTGATTGACATAAGATGGTGCATGGCCAGCGTTATCCGACGTGCTCAAAGGTTCATGGAAATAACCGGGAGAAATTCAATCGGTGGACCGTCAACGAAGCTGGGCTTTGACAAGTCTAAGGTTAGCTGCTTTAAGTGCAAACAGAAATGGCACTTTAAAAGAGAATGCAGGAATGCAGCTTCAGATGAAACAGCGAATCCATCTCACGGTGACTATTACAAAAAGGCTGTGTATCACAAAAATCGAGAGGAACCGCCGAGAATGAAACAGATAGAAGAAGCTCCTAAGGACAAGTCTAGGGCATTAGCTGTAATTCAGAATGTTGAGGGCTTCGACTGGAGTAAATTTCTACCTGAAGATGATGTGGTAGGGCATGCTTTCATGGTAAAGATCAAACCATTCAAAGACAACCGAACTGAAGAGCAGAAATATGTTAATAGAAAAATGTTGGCTCAAAACATGAAGGATAAGAACTACCGAGAATGGAAAGAGGCGAAAAAAGTGAACCGATGGGGTGCTCAACGTGAGTGCTATCTAGACCCGAAGGGAAACATAATTGTTAAACCGTCTACACTCATTGTTGAAACTCTCATTGAACAAATAGCACATCAGGAAGAAGAGAGACAGAGAATGTGGGCAAGAGAAGCTGAAGAGAAGGAGTTAAAGTTGAAGAAAGTCGATGATGGGATAATTGACACTACCAAAGAAATGATTACAAAGAATCTGACCAAGATGGCAGATCAAGTACTCATGGCTAAAGAATTAGAGGTAGTTTCTAAGTCTACAACTGAGTCAAAGAACAAGGTCAGTGGTAGTAGTTCAACGAACGACTCAGGTAAGACTGAAAAGGATAAAGAGGAAAGTGATTGCAAATATTGCATGAAAGATTGCAAGGTTTGCAGCACTAATGCATATCTCATAGTCAAACAGACTGAAGAACTAACTGCAAAAATCAAAATGGTTGAAGATCAGATTTTAAATCGAGATAAACTGGTAAGAGCGTCAAACGAAAGAATCAGAGAGTTAACTGAAAGAATTGAAAAAGATAAAACTGACGTAGAACAGTTTAAGAAAGAAAATGAAATATTAATTCATGAAAACAGAAACATCTCTGAAAATTTTGAGAAATTGAAAAGAACTGTTAAAGATTCTGACGAGAGAAATGGTAAAACTTTCAAAGAAAATCTTCAATTGTCTGGAGTTCTTCAGGCAAAGGAAAAACAGATCAACCAGCAGTTAGGTGAGATTGCAAACTTTAAGCTTCAATTTCAGGAAGCTAAGATTGAGAATGAAAGAATCACCTGGAAGTTGAACAGTTACAACTCCGCAAGCTTTGTCCTTCAACACATAGTTCCCAAACCCATTGGGAAGAACAAACCTGGCGAAGATGTATACTCAGATGGAACCGGGGTTGGTAATCATCAGGTTCCACCACCCGTTCTAAACAATTTTCCAAAGAAAAAGTCTGGGTTGGTTAATGATGATGAAACAAATGATGTAAAACTTCCAGAAACAATCGACGTCATATTCACTTCATCATCTGATGAAGACAGTGTTCAGTCTGAAGTTGTGAAAAATGTAGTTGAAAACGTTTTGAAATCAGATAGTGACTCAGCTGAAGATGAAGAATGTTTCTTAAACAACTATCTTCCGAAATCAAAATCCAAAAACAACTTAAGTGAAGAACCTACTCTTGTGATGTACAAGATGTCTGGCTCAGATAAGTTGTATTCGGATCTTGAATTTCCTATTGAGAATGTGAATGTTGATAAGCTGAAAAATGTTTTCAAATTGGTAGAAATCGATGTTTCTGAAATCGAAGGTTTGAAAAGGTCCAAAAGACAACTGAATTTTGAAAAAGATAAATCTTACTACAAGAAACCTGTTACATCCCCACGTTTTAATGACAACAATCAAAAGAGATGGTCGGGAGGTTATTAGAGTGGTAAGAATCATCAGAAAAGAAACTTTCAAAACAGAAAATTTGTTGAAAAGAAAGTATTTATAAAAAGCTCGAGTTCACATTCCGAGCAAGAATCTGAAATTTTTTCAAAATCAAATGAAGAATTCTTTGAGATGAAGGCCTCACAGCCTCAGACTGAAGGCACAAGTCGGGAAGTTGACACCCGCACATGCTTCAAATGCAATGAAGTTGGTCATATTGCACGAAAATGAACCAAGTCAAAGCCTAAGTCGGTGGTTGTTGAGAACCCAAAGAAAAAGAATGACATCAAAGGAAAGGCTCCAATGTTTGTTGAGAAAAAGGTTTTGAAGAAAGAAAATGTCAAAGTTAAAACTGAATCTGCAAAAGAATCAGTAAAGAAAACTGAATTGATAAAGAAAACGGACAAATTTTACAAAAAAAGTCGCTTCTTCACAACAAACTTGGAAGCCAAAATCCAAAGAAAAGAAGTCAAATGTTCAAAAACCAGAGGTTTCTGATTATGAAAAATCATCATCTTCAACCAAATCAGTTGAGATGTATGTACCTTTGGATTATTTTGAGCAATTGGAGAAACAAACTTCAACCCCACCAGGGAAGAAGTATGTTCCGAAGAAAGACCAACCATCTGGTCAACCTCAGAAAGACGAATTTTTCTTATACAACGAGGTTGAGGTTGGGTCTGCAGAAAGCTTGAAAATGAATTACAAGAATTTCCCACCATTGTACACCAAAACCACAATCCTAAATGTCAAGCTACCTGAGTTGAAAGAGGCTTGGGTTGCTTCAAAATCTCACTAAATGGTTGTGATATGTGCAGGAGCTCCCGAGATCTATCTCATGTTGGATTATGGATAGCGGAGCATCCAGGCACATGACGCGGAGAAAAACCCTGTTATACGACGTTAGAGGGTTTAATGGAGGTTATGTTGGTTTTACCGGTAATCAGGGAGGTCATATCACTGGTGAAGGAACATTATCAAACGGTGTTATTACGTTTGAAAGAGTCAATTACATTGCCGAGCTTGAGAACAATCTTCTGAGAATTTCGCAGATTTATGATAGAATGTATTCGACACACTTCACGGATAAAGAATGTCTGATCTTGAAGCCGGGGTTTGTCATCCCCGAGGAGTGGATCATCATGAGAGCGCCACGAGTTAATGATCTGTACGTGTTGGACATGAGCGTAGCCACGACTACCACGGGTCAAACTCATTGCTTCATGTCAAGAGCCACTGAAAAGGAGTCGCAGTTGTGGCACCGGAAAATGGGTCACATTCACTTAAGAAAGATGAATCACTTGGTGCATAACAATTTGGTAAATGGTGTTCACTTAAAGAGTTTTCATCTTGAGGGGGAGTGTATTAGTTGCGTCAAATGTAAACAACGAAAGAAATCCCACCCTGGTAAAAATATGAATTCAGTCACTAGACCACCGGAGAGACTACACATGGATCTCTTTGGTCCTGTAAATGTCAAAAGCATAACGGGAGATCTTTATTGTCTGGTGGTAACTGACGATTATTCAAAGTTTTCATGGGTGACGTTCTTGAAGTCGAAAGACGAAACATTTGAGAGTTTGCTGAGACTATTCAGAAAGATTGAGAATTTGTACCGAACCCGAATTCGCAGAATAAGAAGCGGCAATGGTACATAATTCAAGAATAACAAAATGGAAGAATTTTGTGATCGAAGAGGTATACTGCAAGAATTCAGTGCACCATATACTCCGCAATAGAATGGGGTAGCAGAAAGAAAGAATAGAACGCTGATCGAAACGGCGAGAACAATGCTTGCTGATTCCAAGTTACCGATAAATTTCTGGGCAGAAGTCGTAGCAGCCGCTTGCTATACTCTTAATAGGGTTCTTACTGTGAAAAAGTATAACAAGACATGTTTCGAGTTGATCAACAATCGAAAGCCTAATCTCGAGTATTTGGAACCGTTCGGGTCTCCCTGCACAGTTCTGGATCCCGATGGCAAATTTGGTCCAAAGAGCTTTGAAGGTATCTTCGTTGGTTATGCTAGTCCATTAAGAAGAATCTTTGTTCCAAGCATGAAGAAGATCATCGAAGCACAACACGTAGAATGTCAAGGCTATACTATGCCACCACAGAAACCCGCAGACTCATGGCGATTCAACTACGATACTCTATGGGATTCATTCGAGTTAGAAGAAGAGCCAGAGTTCTTTGATGATTTGGATATTCTACAAGAATACAAAGCATCTGAGGAAAGATTTCCAGAAAGGTCTTCTACACGTCAACGACAAACTTCCAATGATGATGAAGCTGGTCCAAGTCACACTGGAGATGATGATGAAGTTCAGCAAACTCCGACAACTTCGGAACGTGAATCTGCTCCTAACAATCAGACGGCTGTTAATGATGATAATCAAGATTCTGATGAAAGACCAACATTTGATCGTGGTGATTCAGAGTCTGAGGGGGAGCAAATCCAATCTTCAGATCAGACAATTCCTATCAATGAAGAAGTTGCGGATCAGAACGTTACAAATTTGGAAGGCGAGGTGGATGTTCCAGGCGAGGTGATGCCGAGGACTCTTTCATACCATCCATAAGAGTTGATTATAGGAGAGCTACAGTCAGGCGTTCGCACCAGAAGACAAATTGACCATGGCCTTACTTGTTTTTATACTAAAGTTGCTTCTTTACAAACTGAATTTTCACTCAGTTGTTTTATTTCGTAGATTGAACCGCGAACCTATAAGGAGGCACTGACAGAAGATTCTTGGGTCAACGCAATGCAGGATGAGCTGAGTCAGTTTGAGAAGCTAGGTGTCTTGAAGCTGGTGGACTTGCCTGATGGTCATAGGAAGATAAACACGAAATGGGTGTTTAAGTGCAAGAGAGACGACAAAGGAGTTATTGTTCGCAACAAAGCTCGACTTGTAGTCCAGGGTTTCAGTCAGCAGGAGGGGATAGATTTCACTGAAGTGTATGCTCCGGTTGCTTGACTTGAAGCTATCAGAATCTTCCTAGCGTTTGCGTCATGGAAAGGATTCAAAGTGTATCAGCTAGATGTGAAGTCGGCATTTCTCTATGGTGAAGGAGGAGGTATATGTCGGACAGCCACCGGGCTTTACCGACCCAATTCACAAAGATAAGGTTTACCTTTTGGATAAGGCGTTGTACGGCTTGCATCAGGCCCCGAGAGCCTGGTATGAGACGCTCTCTCAACATCTGCTCGCCAACAACTTCATCCGAGGCAAGGTAGATGCCACTCTGTTCACAAAAGAAGTCAACGGCCATCTTCTGATAGTCCAAATTTACGTGGATGACATCATTTTCGGGTCTACAAATGAAGAACTCTGCAAAGATTTTGAAAAAGTAATGAAGCAGAAGTTTGAAATGTCTTCAATGGGTGAGATGAAGTTCTTCTTAGGGCTCCAGGTCGATCAACTGTCCGAGGGAACGTTCATACATCAGACAAAGTATGTTTATGATATTTTGGAGAAATTCGGGATGTCGGGAACATCTCCAATGTCCACCCCGTTAGCTACGAATCATGGGATAAACCCTGATCTCACCGGAGAGAAGGTCGATGAAACGTTACACCACTCCATGATCGGATCGCTGATGTATTTGACGGCATCAAGGCCTGATATTATGTATCCAACCTGCCTCGCGGCCCAATTTCAATCAAGTCCCAGAGCTTCGCATACGTCGATCGTCAAGAGGATATTACGCTACCTGAAAGGAACTCCATCACTGGGGTTGTGGTATCCAAAAGATGGCGATTTCACGCTTGAAGGGTACTCTAATTCGGACTTTGGTTGCTGCAAAGTCAATGCAAAATCAACAACTTCAGGTTGCCAATTCTTCGGACCCCGATTGGTCACCTGGCAATGTAAGAAGCAGACCTCTGTTGCTTTATCTACATGTGAAGCCGAGTATGTATCTGCTAGCAGTTGCTGTTCTCAGATCCTGTGGATCCAGCAACAGATGCGCGACTACGGGTTTCAATTTCTTACCTCACCTATATTTGTTGATAATGAAGCAGCAATAAACATAACAAAGAATTCGGTACATCACGCTAAAACAAAACACATAGAAATTCGTCATCACTTCATACACGATTGTTATGAAAAGAAGTTGATACGAATTGATAAAATCCACACCGACGAACAAAAAACTGATTTACATACCAAAGCTTTCGATAAAGCTCGTTTTCAATATCTTTTAAAACTAAATGGTATGAAATTGTTGTCGGATGCGGAGAAAATCATTGGCGTTGATGAAGAAACTGAGGCAGATGATGTTGAGAAGTAGACTGCTTTGGTTTGTCGCATTTTTAGCTGTTTTGGTATTTAAGGGGAGATAGATTTCATTTTCAGAAAATACAAAAACATTAAAAAAATGCAAAAATCCAAAAACATTAGATATTTTCAAAAATTACAAAAACAATAGAAAACCCAAAAAGTGTTTGTGTAAAAAAGGGAAATGATAGTACATCAGCTAGACAGTTACAGTATGCTAAAGAAATGTAAAGTTTAAAAGCATTAAGCAGTCTCGCTGATGATATGCCGGTAGGTTTTTGCACAACTAGTAGATTTTTCGGGATATAAACCTAAAATCACAACTTGCTTATTATGTGGGGAACATCTCTCGGATATATAGGTAACCCCTGAAATCTTGATTGAAGGGCTTTCTATTTCTGACATACTAGGTCTTTGTACGTGATGATATCTGGGGTATTATACCTGGACTTCTGATTTTGCGGAAGCAATAGCCTAGTCCTCGTATAATACTCAGCACTGCTTTAATCTTAAAGCTCACCCTCAGCATAAAAAGTGATGAAACATTGAAAAATGCTAATCATGTGCTGTTGAAGAAAAGATCCCCAAACGGGACACACCTAAAGTCGAGCCATCATCTCTTTGTCTGAACGGAAGTTCTAACATGAGCTCTCATGGCCTCGCATTACCCGTTTACAGATATCATTAGTGTACATTCACCTGTAAGACTGAATATAGGAGTCTAGATACGGGAGTATATTCTGATGTGGGACACGCGTATAAGTTAAGATCTTAAATCACTAAATTCATATCCTGATTAATTGAAATTTGTGTGAAAATTTAAGATGGATCAGTATATCGGCAATCTAAGCGAATTGTTTAACTCTTAGTATGAAATCAAGCTTAACGGTACTAGTAGCTTGTCGGTAGCTGATATGATCCCCTAACACGCTCACCAAAAATATGTCTGTAAATAGTTTCATTTACTGCATTTTATTTTCGTTTAGTTTCAAAAACCCAAAAAGATTTCATAGTTTTCTAGATTAAACTTTCTTAAAATCCCAAAAAGATTTTACATTTCTGCTTTAGTATTTGTGACAAACCAAGGTGGAAAGCGGAGCAGGAAAGATTCTGAGCTGGACAACTAGGTTGGGAGCTAATCTGAAAATTGAGAAATTCAAATGTCAAAACAAGTTCATTAAAATGATACTTGAATTTTTTCTTAAAAAATGTGTTTGAAAAATTGAACAAAAATGTCAGTTTGATTCGTTTCGGGTCAACCAAGGTCATTAACTTGGACTTGGTCGACAAATTAAGTGCCTAGGGTCATTAATTTGGACCTAGATACTTATGTGGATTACTAAAAACTGATAAAATCTGAGAAAAATGGCAAAAAGTCAAAAGGTCAAAGTTTTAAAAGTCAAAGAGGTGTGTTTGGCTCGGGCGGCAATCCGATCGGGCGGCAACCCGATCGGACAGCAATCCGATTCAGTGTCACTATAAATAGATGGTCAATGCTCTTAGTCAAACTTTTCACTCGATCGGGCAATGATGTGTGCAAAATGCAACATATAAATTACATCAATTAAGGCATAAAACTAACCCTTTTTTAGTACTAATGTTGGAAAAAGTATGTTTTTGTCTTCCTTTTGTATTTTCAGGATTAAATGAGCTCAAATGAACTAAAGAAGCAAAAAGGCCGCGAAATCTAACAAAAATACAAGAAAAGGAATAAACGTGGCATGCCCGACCCCCCGACAGCAGAAAAGACAAAGTTGTAGAAGCTTCTATCACCTACCACGGGGGCGTGCCCAGTGGACACGGGACCGTGGTCAACTCTAAGATTCGCAGAATCTGAGGAAATATTGATAGTACAGATACGCTTCTGCACACGGGGTTGTGCCCAGCGGACACGGGGGTGTGGTCAACTAATGCAGACAAACTGCAATTAATGAAGAAAGAGAAGGGGATGGACACGGGGCCGTGCCCAATGTACACGGGGCCGTGCCCGAGCTGCTGTTCAGGCTATAAATAGGGGTGCTTGGCTCATTTGCAAACCATCCCTTGGAAAACCACCTCTCTTACACTACACCTACCTTCCACCACCATCACAACCCACATCCACCACCATCATCCATCATAGAGTGTGTGTAGTTGTCTCGGGATCCAAGATTGATCGTAAGAGTTCTTGACAATCAAAGGCCATGTTTGCCTAAGTCTCTTACATCACTTGGTGAAGACAAGTGTTTAGTGTAATACTTTTTATTTTTAATCTTTTCGCACTTTTTATTTGGTTATGTATTAATGACTTTAATAACTAGTTTCTTATGTTGAAGGTGATTCTTCCTTATCGTTTGTCCGTGGTGTCTTGGCATTATTTTACTATCTATATAAAATAAAAGATTTTCACCATTCATATCTCCACAGTCTATATGGAGATATGTTGGCTACCTGGTCGGGGGTTAAGGGAACGGTTTGGTAAGAGTCTTGCCTTGCTCAGTGTATAGATCCTGCAAGGACCTGGGTCAATTTAGTAGGACCTCCTTCAATACCCACTGGTATTGGATAGCGGGGGTCCAAACTCTTTGATCCCCTCATATGTAAGCTACTATTAATACTTTAACCCGGCTACTTAGGACTGTATCCCTGCTGACTCAGACTACTTAGCCGAGGGTAACGTCACCTTCAAAAGAGGGGCCTACCACATTATGCATTAATAACTTAATTAATTATCTTTCAATAATCCGACCCTTTAGGATTGTATCCTTGCTGACTCAAACTACTGGGTTGAGGGTAACGTCACCTTCAAAAGAGGGGCCTATTACAATAACTAAGATAATCTCTTAAAAAGTGCAAAAGTGCGGAAATAATCAAAGGTTACACTACACATGAGTCGGATCCAAGTGATTCATCTTGTCTATCTGTTTTTATTTTTATTTTATTTTTCAGCATTTTAGTTGGTTTTATTTTTCTTTTTTAAAAACCTTTTTTCTAAACTTTTGATTTGATTAGACGTTGAGGATAAACCGGTATTAAAAACTCTTGTGTCCTTGGACGACCTCGGTATCTTACCAACACTATACTACGCTCACGATGGGTGCACTTGCCCATATGTGTGTTTAGTGTTAGTAAATATCGTGTTTTATAAATTTAAAACTTGGCTAACGTGTAAAAAGGGCTTAAAATATACTTAAAAACCTATCACGCACTACGCACATCAAGTTTTTAGCGCCGTTGCCGGGGACACAAGGATTTTAAGAAAGTTAGGAATCAACGGCCTAATCGTTTTTTCTTGTTTTTCTAATTTTTTTTAGGATTTTTTTTAGATTTTCAGTTCTGCAGAGCTCAGCACGGGCCGTGCCTGGTCGTACAAGGGGCCGTGCTCAGCATTATTACTGACAGTTTTTATTTTCCGAGTTACAGTGAGTTGAACACGGGGCCGTGTCGGTGCAGCACGGGGCCGTGTCAAACTCCCCAGTAACAGGGATCCGGAAAACAACTACTGTATCTCCGACCACGGGCCGTGCTCACTTAAGCACGGGGCCGTGGTGAACCTTCTGACCAACGTTCTTTTCTGTTTTTATTACAGGACTTGGAACCCAGGAGCCTCATCTGAACTTTCTACGTAGTGTATGAGCTCCAGTTCAAGTAGAGACATAAAAGAACCTCTAGAAGAACCCGAACGCTTTCTCAGAAAAAGACTTAAAACTAAAAACTAAGAGCAAGTTTCGGGGGACCCACTTCCAATGCCGGATCATCGTACCCTCATGGATTACCTACGACCCACCGTGGATAATCTTGGCGCCGCTATCAATGCACCGAATGTCGAAGCCAACAACTTCGATCTCCGACCGCATTTGATACAAATGCTTTAAAACTCCGCAACCTTCCATGGGCTTGCGGACGAGGATCCCCATCTACATATCACTAATTTCTTAGAAATATGTGATACTTTTCGGATCAATGGAGCATCAAACGACGCCATCCGCCTTCGAATGTTTCCATTTTCACTAAAAGACCGGGCTAAAGCTTGGCTTAATACCCTCCCAGTTGGCTCGGTAAACACCTAGGATGAACTAGCCCAAAAGTTTCTATATAAATATTTCCCTCCTGCTAAAACGGCTAAATTAATGATTGAAATTAATACATATTCACAAGAGGATAGGGAATCTTTATATGAAACTTGGGAAAGGTTCAAGGAGCTACTAAGAAAGTGTCCTCGTCACGGTCTTGAGGTTTGGCAACAAGTATCCACTTTCTACAATGGGTTATTGCCACACACAAGACAAACACTTTACTCTAGCTCCGGGGAACTTTTAGGTAATCGTCGCCCAAATGAAATTTATAATCAAATTGAGGAAATTGCTCAAACCAATTTTCAATGGCACACCCCCCGAGGCAACAAATCCATTGCCCCAGGTGCCCATAAGGTTGACGAAAGCACTTCCTTGCAAGCCCAAATCGATGCCCTTTCTTCAAAAATCAAAGCGTTAGAAATGGCAAAAACGGTCTCGGTTATGGCTTGCAAGGGGTGTGGTGGGCCACATGAAAATTGGAGTTGTATGAAAGAAATGGATAGTCAAACAGAATCGGTAAACTACATTGATAATAGACCTAGGCCGTCAGGTCCTCCAACGGGTACTTACAACCAAGGATGGCGTAACCATCCTAACCTTGGTTGGAGAGAACCTGACAATAGTAGTAACCAACAAAATCTAAACCAGCGAACAAACTTTCAACAACCAAGAAACGAGTCACAAAATTTCTCTCAACAACAAGGGGACGAGAAAGGCTTGAAGATACCGTATCTCGCCTCATCTTCGACACCGAAAAGAGAAACTCGGATCGATTCCAACAATTGGAATCGAATTTTAGAAATCAACAAGCTAGTATTCAAAACATTGAAAAACAATTAAATCAACTAGCTCAAAATTTCGCTGAGAGACCACAAGGCGCGTTACCAAGTAATACCGAAACCAACCCAAAGGCGTAAGCACATCTCATCACATTGAGAAACCGTACCGTGGGTCCCAAGGAAGCTCCATTACCTCCAACGGAAAAGAGCCAATCTGGCCAAACCACAACTCCACCCACACCCCAAAAAGAGACGGTTTCTCCACCAATTCAAGAGCCCACCAAGAACCCTCTGGTACCATACCCCGGTCGGTTAATTCGCCAAAAGACCAATGAGCAATTCGCAAAGTTCGAAAATTTGTTAAAACAATTGCATGTTAATATTCCATTTATTGAAGTCCTAACTCAAATGCCTAAATATGCAAAATTTATGAGGGACTTCCTCACTCATAAAAGGAAAATTGAGTCATTGCAATTAGTTAATTTAGGCGAAGAATGCTCCGCCTTGCTACTCAACCCCCACAAAAGAAGATTGATCCTGGAAGCTTCACCATTCCTTGCTCGATTAGGGAATCCCCCATTCGCAATGCACTAGCTGATCTCGGGGCTAGCATCAACCTCATGCCCGCATCAATGTTTAACCGACTCGGCCTAGGGAAAAAAAGCCCTACAAAAATGAGCATACAACTCGCCGATAGGACCGTCAAATATCCACAAGGTGTCGCTGAAAATCTATTGGTCAAAGTCGGCGAATTTGTCTTTCCGGCCGACTTTGTCATACTAGATATGGAGGAAGATATCGAGGTACCACTCATCTTAGGAAGGCCGTTCCTAGCCACGGCCTAAGCAGTGGTGGATATGAATGATGGAACATTGACACTAAGAATTGGGGACAAGGAAATGAAGTTTGGAGTTGGGAATAGAGTAGAAGACGACGACCCGGTCAATTACATAAAGGTCATAGACTTGAGTTTGGATGATGCTCTCCGACGGTGCAACATGGGATGCAAAACATCCCACTTGGGTAACATATGACCAGGATTTGGGTCTAGCCAAGGACCCTAATAAACGTGGCGCACCACGGAGGCATTCCGCGGAACTATCCTTAGTTTAGTTTAGATTAATTTTTATGTTTTCTAGTTTAGTTTTAATTTTCATGAATAAAACACACTCAGGATGGTGAAGGATACTAAGGGAAACTTGCACCAGCACCCCATGCACAAAAACAGGGCCTCCCGACAAATTTTTCTTCATTACAGCAAGTTCAGCACGAGGCCGTGCTCACCCAACACGGCCCGTGCTCAACCATCTGCAGAAAATTGCCCAGTTCAAGTAACTAGACACGGGCCGTGCTTACCCAGCACGCCCCCGTGTCTAGGCTTCTGTTTCTTTTTACTCAATTTCTGTTACTGGCGATCTGAACACGGGGTCGTGCCCGGACACGACGGGGCCGTGTCCAGACGCCCAGTAACATAAAATTTTGCTTTTTCACACCTTTTTACACGTCCAATCAACCTAAAAACTTATTTTTGGGACACATTGTCCACAATGTGTAATTTAAGTGTGGGGGGGATGCTAAAACCTTGAATCTTGCAAGTCCTAATTACAAGCCTTACACAAAACTCTATTGGAACCGCTAAACACCCCAATTTTTTTCAAAAATCTTTCATTTTTCTTACTTGTCTAAGGTTAAGTTGGGAATTTCAAAGTTCTAAAAAGGTGATATTTTTACAAATTTACAACCGATAGCGTCGTGATAAAAAGAACCAACATAAGAAAATTATGAAACGGCATGACAAACTTAGTTAAAATTTGATTATATATACTTGATCACATAAAAACCCATTCCCACAAAAAGTGAGTTTTGAGCCTTTATTGAGCATACAAATACATATCTTTAAACTAAATGCTCATTTTTTGTTTCTTGTGTGAATAGCCGCTTGGTTCTTACGACTCTAGAACTTGCCACGACGATACATTCCCGGTCCTTACCAACTTAAACCCGAGTAAGTAAATGACGGAGGCATTAGGACAAACCCTTTTTATTTCTACACCATTATTTTTTCTTTTCTTTACCACCTACCCAAAATCCCCCTAGTTAACCCCTTTGAGCCTAAACGTTTTCAATTCTTAACCCAAAACAAACACCCTTTTACCCACCAAAACCCTTTTTCATTTTTTTCATACCCTTTATTTTAGTAACAAAGCTCAGTTTTTGTGTGACTTTCTTATATAAAATATATATATATATATGAAGTTAGCAATAAACAAATAAAGCTCATCAAAAGAAGGCTTGTTTGAATAAAGCTTCATTGGAATAAAAAGTCACAAAAATGTTTTGCAAAAAACCGACGTTTTTTACGCCTTTCGCCCTTTTTCTACTAACCACTAACCCAACCACCTACCTTTAACCCAAGCCTAACCGTTCACCCAAAAAGTCCTCTTGATATTTACAAAGGTGTATAGTTAAAAAGGAGGAGGATTGATTGCTTGGCAAGCCTATGGTAGGAGGAAGTTCCATGCCGCTCTCGAGTGATTCACTAAAATACATCTTCGGCCGAGTGTTGAGTGATCCCCCGTGAGGTATGTGAACTTGTATATAAATGGAATTTTAAAAAGGCATGTTATGCCCTAATAAGTAATTTATCTTATGTAATGTTTTAAATAAATCATGACGAATAGGATTGTAAATAAATAAAAAAAAAAACTAAATAAAGAATCTTGGAAATCCCGACACTCTATGACAAGCCCAAAACCTTCTCTTCTACCCATTCCATTTGGGAGTGTAAAGCCACATTATAAAGAGTTTTGCTTGAGGACAAGCAAAGATTCAAGTGTGGGGGTATTTGATGTGTGCAAAATGCAACATATAAATTACATCAATTAAGGCATAAAACTAACCCTTTTTTAGTACTAATATTGGAAAAAGTATGTTTTTGTCTTCCTTTTATATTTTCAGGATTCAATGAGCACAAATGAACAAAAGAAGCAAAAAGGCAGCTAAATCTAACAAAAATACAAGAAAAGGAATAAACGTGGCATGCCCGACCCCCCGACAGCATCTTCCCAAGCAAAACAAGAAAACAGAAGGATGAACACGCCCCGTGCTCAGTGAGCACGGGGGCGTGCCCAAGTGTCTGCAGAAAAGACAAAGCTGTAGAAGCTTCAATCACCCACCACGGGGGCGTGCCCAACAGACACGGGGCCGTGGTCAACTCTAAGATTCGCTGAATTTGAGGAAATCTTGATAGTACAGATACGTTTCTGCATACGGGGGCGTGGTCAACTAATGCAAACAAACTGCAATTAATGAAGAAAGAGAAGGAGGATGGACACGGGGCCGTGCCCAATGGACATGGGGTTGTGCCCGAGCTACTGTTCAGGCTATAAATAGGGGTGCTTGGCTCATTTGCAAACCATCCCTTGGCAAACCACCTCTCTCACACTACACCCACCCTCCACCACCATCACAACCCACATCCACCACCATCATCCATCATCCATCATAGAGTGTGTGTAGTAGTCTCGGGATCCAAGATTGATCGTAAGAGTTCTTGACAATCAAAGGCCATGTTTGCCTAAGTCTCTTACATCACTTGGTGAAGACAAGTGTTTAGTGTAATACTTTTTATTTTTAATCTTTTCGCACTTTTTATTTGGTTATGTATTAATGACTTTAATAACTAGTTTCTTATGTTGAAGGTGATTCTTCCTTATCGTTTGCCGTGGTGTCTTGGCATTATTTTACTATCTATATAAAATAAAAGATTTTCACCATTCATATCTCCACAGTCTATATGGAGATATGTTGGCTACCTGGTCGGGGGTTAAGGGAACGGTTTGGTAAGAGTCTTGCCTTGCTCAGTGTATAGATCCTGCAAGGACCTGGGTCAAATTTAGTTGGACCTCCTTCAATACCCACTGGTATTGGATAGCGGGGGTCCAAACTCTTTGATCCCCTCATATGTAAGCTACTATTAATACTTTAACCCGGCTACTTAGGACTGTATCCCTGCTGACTCAGACTACTTAGCCGAGGGTAACGTCACCTTCAAAAGAGGGGCCTACCACATTATGCATTAATAACTTAATTAATTATCTTTCAATAATCCGACCCTTTAGGATTGTATCCTTGCTGACTCAAACTACTGGGTTGAGGGTAACGTCACCTTCAAAAGAGGGGCCTACTACAATAACTAAGATAATCTCTTAAAAAGTGCAAAAGTGAGGAAATAATCAAAGGTTACACTACACACGAGTCGGATCCAAGTGATTCATCTTGTCTATCTGTTTTTATTTTTATTTTATTTTTCAGCATTTTAGTTAGTTTTCTTTTTCTTGTTTAAAAACCATTTTTCTAAACTTTTGATTTGATTAGACGTTGAGGATAAACCGGTATTAAAAGCTCTTGTGTCCTTGGACGACCTCGGTATCTTACCAACACTATACTACGCTCACGGTGGGTGCACTTACCCATATGTGTGTTTAGTGTTAGTAAATATCGTGTTTTATAAATTTAAAACTTGGCTAACGTGTAAAAAGGGCTTAAAATATACTTAAAAACCTATCACGCACTACGCACATCAGGCAACCATTCTATTCTCTCTCACACACTCTCACTTTTGATCTGATTTCTTCACTTTTTCTTTGCACAAGACATTAGATTGTTGGTTTGCACAAGCTTCTCAATGGCAAAAGTAAGATTTCTTGTTCAAATCTGTTAAAATTTGATGTTTTGTTGATGTTATTGATGACGGAACTATTCGGACCTTCATTGTTAGATCTAGGAATTTTTAGGTTGTTTTGATAAAATCTGAGGTTAAGGTTTTGTTCACGATGATTAGTGTTATGGGCAATTTTCTGCTCATATATCCTGACTGATATTCTGACTTTGTTTGTTTTATTGTGGCCAGGATGCTGGATCAGGATATTGGTAACATCCTGATACGATATTCTGGTAGTTAATAATTAACTCACGTGCATATTGTTGTAACCAGTCTCTAACGGTCAGGTGGACTTTTTCTCCTCAAGACTCGGGCAAATCAGTTATATTATGAACGTTGAAGCCGGAAGACGTGGACTACAACGTCCACATATGGAATATTCGCCGGATCCCGGAATAGTAGGATAGTTAGTTGCTTTCTTTTTACTATAAAAGGGGATTGATCAAATCAGATTAGGGACACAATCTCTCGCACACTCTTTCTCTCTACTTGAAAACACGCACAACGCACTAACACTTGTACTCAAATTGCATTGTAAAACTTAGTTAATCCGCATCATATCCTGCACTGTATCCTGATATTTGAAGCAATAAGAAGAACAAGGCAGCTGCAATTGTCAGCTCCCGAGGTTTTATGCCGGTGATCAAGATTGATCAAGGGCATTCCTCGTATATCTCGTGTCACCCTTTACATTTTTGCTCACTGTTTGATCATAGATATAGCTCAATATCCTGAGCTATATCCTGAAACTGTTTTTATAAACAACTTAACTAGCATATTTTCAACACACGTTTTTAGCACACTACCTCACTTAACTAATTTGATCACTTAATTGCTTAGGTAATTTTTGACCAAAACAATTTGGCGCCCACCGTGGGGCAAGTGGTGCTATTTCTACTAAAAGCTTTTGCAAATTCATTACTTGGTTTTCTATTTTCAAAACTTTTTGCTACACTATTTTCAATGGCCTCGAGATCAAACATGAGCTCTTCCACCGTGTCTGCTACAACCTCTGCAACAATTGGTTCGGTGCTTCCACCACCTCCTCCGAGAATGCAAGCCTCTTCACAGGGAACTGAAATTCATGTGGCTCGGGATGTTATCCCCGCTCGCAATATCCAGGGATCTGGTCCTGTTTTGGCTTCTAATGAAGAAATTCTGAATTTGTTTGGTAGTGTACAGGAACAGATGAGGCAGCAGCAGGAAACTAATCAGATGCTGATGAGAGAGATACAACTCTTGAAATCCGGCTCAAGCAGGCCTGCTGAAGATACTGTCACTCCTTTGCAACCCAGGGCTTTGAACTTCAGTTATGCAGTTTATACTAAGGATAACCGGGGGAATATTGTGCCTAGCCATTCCCAGAATCATACTCCTGAGATACCCTCTTTAGTAAGAGTGTCAACTGTGAGAAGCTCAGGATATGCTTCAGGATATAGCCAGAATCCTCAGGCTGGTAATGTATCTAATAATAATAATACTCTTGCTACTAATGGTGTTGGATCTTTACAGGATGCAGGTATGACATCAGTATTTTCCAAGGAGCTTTGAAACTGAAAGACATGATATCCAGTGTACCTGGGGTGGTCCAGCCAATTCCAGAAGTATCTCAGGACAGCGACAGGATATCACGGTTCGTGTATCCCATCTGCGATGCTGAAATCCCAAAAAGATTTCAGACCCCCAACATGAAACTCTATGACGGAACTACGGATCCTGAGGAGCATATTGCCCAGTATAGGGAAAGGATGGAAATCAACCCTATCCCCCCGGATCTCAAAGAAGCATGCCTGTGCAAGGGTTTTGGTTCTACCTTAACAGGATCAGCCTTAAAATGGCTCTTAAATGTTCATCCTCACTCAATTACATCGTTTGCTCATTTAGTGAATTTATTTAATAGTCAATTTTCTTGCAGTCGAAGTTTTGAGAAACTAACCAGTGATCTTTATAGGATAACTCAAGGGCCTCAGGAATCCTTGAGGGATTATGTGAACAAGTTTAGTCGGGAATCTTTGGATATCCCACATCTTGATGTTGCAACAGCTGTGCAGGCTTTCAAGATGGGATTACAAAAAGATTCTCAATTTTACCAGGATCTTGTAATGAATCCCTGCAGGAATCTGGACGAAGCTCATTACAGGGCTTTGAGATACATTCGGCTGGAGGATGAATTTTTCCACAACCTATGAGTCAACCAACAGGAAATCAGAATCCTCGTATAAACCATATCGCTCTAAGCCATATGGCAGAAATGACAGCAAGAAAGTGAATGCTGTTGAAGATGAGGATCCTGAGGAGTATCCTGAGTTGTCTGAATATTGTTTTTCCGTTAATATACCTGAACTAATGTATGCTATGCAGGGTTTAGGAGACAAAGCAAGATGGCCCCGGAAAAATCAACAAAAAGCTGATTGGAAGGACAAGTCCAAATGGTGTGCCTTCCATGAAGATTTCGGACATGTTACTGAGGATTGCATCGCTTTAAGGAAAGAAATAAGCTATCTCTTAAGCAAGGGATATCTGAAGGACCTCTTGGGAAAAAAGAAGAATAAGGGTCAGGATCCTAAGCGAGCAGCATCACCTCCTGTGGATGTGAAAATAATTAACTTTATTTCAGGAGGATCCGACATTTGCGGGACGTCATACTCTGCGGCGAAAAGGCACGCGAAGGAAGCCAAAGCAGAAGGGGAGATAAACCAACCAGGATGTCAACCCTTACAACTGAAATAGTGATCACGTTCGATAACAATGACAGGGATACTGTCTAGGATCCTCATCATGATGCTTTAGTAATAACGTTATATGTTGCTAACCATTTTGTGCGCAGGATATTAGTGGATAATGGCAGCTCCGTCAACATAATTCAGCTGGAAACATTGAAGAGGATGAATGTATCCCCGATGGATATTACTTAGAAGTCCACTGTGCTCGTTGGTTTCATTGGAGAAGCTAGGAATACCGTAGGAGAGATAAAGTTGCCCGTGTATGTTGAAGGGGTCAACTCAATGCAGCGCTTTTGTGTCATGGACTCCTTATCCTGCTATAATATCATATTAGGTAGGCCTTGGATCCATGATATGAAAACTGTGCCATCAACATATCATCAATGTATCAAGATCCCTACCCCTTGGGGAGTAGTCAAGGTGGAAAGTGATCAACAGGAAGCGAAGGAATGTTATTCTTCTTCGATGAAATCCTCAACAAAGCCTAGTGCAGCATAGCAATTAAAGATGCGAGGCCAGGATATCATGGAGGCTTCAGAACAGGATGTGAAGAGAGTTATCCTGGATGAGGATAATCCGGATATCTCGGTGCTCATAGGAAGCAATATCCCTCAGGATATTGAAAATCAATTGACTAACTTTTTGAAATGCAGGATGTCAACATTCGCGTGGAAACACGAGGATATGACAGGAATTTCCAAGGATATTATAACTCACAAGCTCGGAATTGATAGGTCTTTCAAGCCTGTCCAGCAGAAACGAAGGAAATTTGCTCCAGAACGCAACACTATCATTCAGGAGGAAGTTGAAAGATTATTAAAGAGCAAGATGATCAGGGAAGTGAAGTTTCCTAAATGGCTGGCAAACGTAGTTGTGGTGCAAAAGAAAAATGGGAAATGGAGAGTCTGTGTAGATTACACGGACTTGAACAAAGCTTGTCCCAAAGACCCGTTTCCTCTACCTTATATCGATTCAATGGTGGATGCTACTGCTGGTCACGAGATGCTAACCTTCATGGATGCCTCCTCAGGATTCCAACATATCCAAATGGAACCCTCGGATCAGGAGGATGCTACTAAAATCGCCACAGGGGGACATATTACCCCAGGCTATTAGATGTGAGTTTCCTGCCACTAATAATGAAGCAGAATATGAAGCTTTAATTGCAGGATTAGAATTAGCTAAGAGCATGAATATCAAGGGTTTACAAGTATTTGCTGATTCATTGTTAATTACTAATCGTTTTAATGGGACCTATGCAGTTAAAGGTGAGAAGTTGATCGAGTATCTCGAAATTCTCAAAAAATTAGCAGGATATTTTGATATTTTTACACTTGAACAGGTACCAAGAGAGGATAATGCTGAAGCTGATGCCTTGGCAAATCTAGGATCATCAGTCAGGATACCGGAGGGGACCCAAATACCCATATTACATATCCTTTATCCTGCGACGGATCCTCAGGATAAGGAGGTAGTGAGTGTTCAGGATCCTGATGATAAGTATCCCGAGGAGGATCCTAAGTCTTGGACGGCTCCAATCATGAGATATCTCGAGGAAGGACACATCCCGAAGGATGAAAATCCTAAGGCCTTTAGAATGAAGGTATCATGATTCACTATTATAAATAATGTTTTGTATAAGAAATCTCTTGCAGGACCATATCTGAGGTGCTTGGAGGATCCCGAAACTAAAGAAGTGCTTCAGGATATACATGAAGGGGATTGTGGTAACCATACTAGGGGCATGTCGTTATTCTCAAAGGTATTAAGAACATGATACTATTGGCCGACGATGAAAAAAGATGTTGCAGAATATGCTCGAAGATGCGATGCGTGTCAAAGACGCAGTAATATATTACACCAACCTGCTGAACCACTTTATCCTATCACTTCCCCTTGGCCATTCATGAAATGGGGAATGGATATAGTAGGAAATTTGCCAAAGGCTCCAGGAGGAAAAGTATTCATGCTGGCAATGACTGATTATTTCTCTAAGTGGGTTGAAGCTGAAGCGTTTGTTCAAGTTAGAGATCAAGAAGTAGTATCCTTCATAAAAAGGAATATCCTGACCTGGTTTGGAGTACCACCTGAGATAATTTGTGACAATGGATCTCAATTTATAAGTAAGAGGACTACTGATTTTGCAGGAGTTGGGGAATCAAAATGATCACATCCACACTGGTGCATCCTCAAGCAAATGGACAAGCAGAATCCTCAAACAAGATAATTGTCAACAACTTGAAGAAAAGGCTTGGAACTAAGAAGGGAAGATGGGCATAAGAATTACCCTTTGTTTTATGGGCTGATAGAACGACGGTGAAAAGTGCAACTGGCCAAACCCCATTTTCCTTGATGTTTGGAGCAGAAGCGGTGATCCCGATAGAAATGGTGGTAGCTATGGCAAGATTCAATCTTTGGGATCCTGAGAAGAATCCTGAAGCCTTATGCCAGGAGTTGGATACTATTGATGAGACAAGAGACGCAGCAAGGCTAAGGATGGCAGCATATCAACAGAGGATATCTAAATCATATAACAAGAATATAAGGACTAGAAGGTTCCAGGTTGGAGATTGGGTATTGAGAAAGGCTTTTCAGAATACTACTAATCCTGCTGATGGAAAATTGGCTCCGAAATGGGAAGGACCCTATGAGATTGAATCAGAATCAGGAAAAGGAGCATATCGACTCAAGAATATGGAGGGGGATATGCTACCAAGATCCTGGAATGCTATAAATCTAAAGCTCTATTTCAAGTGAGTTTGGAATTTAAATTCTAACTCAGGATGGTATGGATTCTATCTCTTTTAATATGCTTTGATATTGTTTACTCTTTTGAACCTAATACTGACTTAAGCATCGGAGGGGCGTTAGCCAGGCTAACACCCATCTTAGTTTACGATTGTTTTGCAGTATATGCTTCGGAATATAGCTCCAGGATACACACTCAGGATACTTCGAAAGATTAGAGGATTGGCCCCCTCTCTCACGTTTAAGGGATACTGATCCCGTCACCGGTTTAAAGGTATTCACCTTTCTCTCGAATTGGGTTACACCCCGCCTGGAGCGCAAGTTATCCAGGGATAGTTCAAGATAGCGGGACCAGTTCATGTAAAAGTGGCTGACAATTTCGTTATTGTTGGCTATATCCTGGATCCTAAAGGTATATGAGGATTGATCACCCTCTCTCACGGAAGGGTATTTTCATACTCTCTAAGGTTTAAAGGTTATCGCCTTTCTAAGACTTGGAGTTTATACACTCCCGCCTGTAGCGCATGAAAATTTGGGATTTTCCCTAGGATACTTATGGGTTTATCCCCAGGATACTAAGGATTTATCTCCAGTATATTTTAGGGTTTACCCCCAGTAACACAAGAACTGTTCAAACGGTTGGAACTGATGTTCAAAAAATTTCTAAGTGTTCAAAGACTTTATGCACAGGGGACATTCCTTCTGAGGTGATTGTGTAAAGCTCAAATGATCAAATTTGGACTTAGTGTATTAAGTATCTCGGACTAGGGACATCTTACTGGGAAAAATTGCAAAAGGATTGGAGCTCGAAAATAGGGATACACTTTATTCCTGGTATGATCTTTCCTTTGAAAACCTTATATAAGTCATTTGAACTTTAGAAACTATGTTTGAAGAAGGCTTAAATATCCTGATGAGGATATATTCTTAGGGCATATTCTCAAAATGTGTTTTCAGAATATGTTTCAGGATATTTGGTCGGAGTATCTAGGATATAATACTTGGGTTGAAAACAAAAACTGTAGTCAAACAAGTATTATTAAAACGAAGTTTGTGAAATAAACTGTCCTTTTTTCTTTAAAAACTTTGTCTGAATTGTTTGAATTTTGAAAAACCCTATTAGATGAAAGTCTTTGTAAGACATCGCCGGGTATACTGATCAGGATATATTAAAAAATAATGGCACTAATTTTTGGAGAGCTGAAATTTAAACTAAGCAATGCATAACAATAAATTGAAAGGCAACAGCAAATAAGTCAAAAGGAGGTTATATTATTAACATGTCAAAAGTTGTGCTTTTGGTTTCACCTCAAACCAAGGCCCATCCACCAAAAGCACGATTAGTTCCTTACCATGTTTACACAACGATTGAAGGTTTCATCTCAAACCGAGACCCATCCGCCTCCAACCGTTGTATTGTTCAAAACAGATTATACTAATTGATGACCAATGGCTTCATCCTGAAACCCAGGACCCATCCACCTTTGGTCATCATATTGTCTAAGTGCAGGAAAGCAAATTGTTTTAAAGACAAGAAAAGTAAATTGTTCAGACGACCACAACCATCAAATCTAAAAAAGTGGGCTCCGGCCTTGGCACATACATCCATCATCGCCCACTTCGCTGCCTCTAAGGGGAGGCTCCTTCTTCCATCATGACCTCATCAGTAGCATCCTTGTCAGCATTCCCTCTAGCATTCTTCCCAACATCACCACCAACATCCCTCGGAGCATCGGCATCATCCACCTTCTCGGGCACCTCAGCAGGCTCTTCCGCCGTGGGCTTCATAGGGGGCTCCACAGGATTACCACCAAGATCTTTCAGCTTCATCTCCAAAGCCTTGATATTCCACGAAGGACATTCAAAGCCCATAGCTATAGCTTCATAAGCCATTTTCAGTCTGACCTAGAGGAGGGAGATGACAACGGAATTCTTGAGGCTTTCCCGGTATGAAGCCATGTCCTGCTCATGTTGAACTTGGGCAGCATCGGACTTGGCTTGAGCCTCGTGGGTGACCTTCTGGATGGCAGACTGGTGCTCTTGGACCATTGCCTTGTATTTAGCTTTGTAATGCTCTGATTTAGCGGTGGCAACCGCTGCTTGGTCCGCAATGGTGGTTTCAGCCTTCTTCAGCTTGCTCTCTAGCATGGTGTTCAAGCCGCTAGCATCTTCGTAAAGGAATACCAGGCGTTCGAGACCCTGCAAAATAAGAAAACAGGTATTAACCTTAATAAACATTTATAACTAGCATATGGTGCAGGATATAAGTCAAGGATACTAACCTGGTTGAGGAAGCCGGTCATGAATTTGCTGGATTCTGTGAACCCATAGTTCTCAAATGGGAACACATGGGGGGTAGCAGGGTAGTCTGCTTCCTTCCTCTTCCGGAGCTGGAGGCTCGGATCCTAGATGCCGGGGGAGCTTTGGGTGTAGTAGCGGTCTTCGAACATGTAGGCTTTGGTGTGGCAGCTGGCTTCGGATTGGTCTCTTGCTTGGCAGGTGCGAGGCTGGAATAACTGTCCAACTCGTCAAGCTGGAAGCCTTCAAGGTTAATGACCGGCACTGTACAAAGGGAGAAATGTTTAGTTCTTAACACTTATATTCTATAATCAATCTAATCATATACTTACCAGACATTTCTGAACTTGATTTTTGACTTGAGTTTGTGAGAGACAGGGAGAAGTTTCTTTCACTGGTAGGAAGTCGGTAGATCTCTTTAATCCTGGGTTCCGATTCCGCGCTTGGGGGTGCTAGGTCTCTGAAATTCGCTGCACAAAACATTAGGATATCAGTCAAGGATATAGTTTAAGGATATATTTGGGGATATTCCTAAAACCCTAAATCCTACCCTTGGTTAACCATCTAACAGGTAGGTCAAAACCCTTATCAATAGACTCCCTTTTAACGAAAAAGAACTTTCGTTGCCACTGATCTTCATTCTTAGTGGCATTGAGAATTAGGGGGTTCTTGGAGGTGGAGAACAAAAGAAAGCGGCTGTTGCCATGGGATCTCAGTCGATATGCTATGGGAAGGTCTTCGATGCATAGGTCAGGGCAATGACGAGATTTAATTTGGTTTAACACCATTAAAACTCGCCACACCATTGGCATAGTTTGAGCATAACTGAGGCCGGTAAGCTCAAAGAAACGAGAGATGAAGGGTGGAAATGGATACCGGAGTCCCAAGGAAAAGGGATAGGCGAAAAAGCAGACCCACTCGTCTGATGCCGTATCTGATCAGACTTCCTGATCGAAAGGGCGAATGACCACTCCGGCAGGAAAGGCACCGGAATCCTTCAAAGCGGCGATGTCGGCATTATTGAAAGAACATATCTCTTTTTCTGGTTCTCGGATAAGGTTTTGACTCATGAGGGTTGGGACCGGCTCGTTTGAACGTGATCTTGTTCGAGATGCCATGAGGGGTATCGACCAAGAAACAAGAAATTCCAGGAAAGAAAAACAGAGAAGAGAAAGAGGAAATACCTGGAAAAATGGCTTGGAAAGTGGTGAAAATGATGATGAATAAATCAGCTAAATAAGGGGCTGAGTATAGGGGGTAAAGAGTAAATATCGCATTGGAAGTTGCACCAAGTCACGTCAAGCGTCGTTTCGGTTTAATAACCACGATTTGAGGGATAAGATTAAAAATATATCCGTTGGAATTGGTATACCAACAGATATATTTTTGGGGACAATTGTTATGGGCGATTTTCTGCTCATATATCCTGACTGATATTCTGACTTTGTTTGTTTTATTGTGGCCAGGATGCTGGATCAGGATATTGGTAACATCCTGATACGATATCCTGGTAGTTAATAATTAACTCACGTGCAGATTGTTGTAACCAGTCTCTAACGGTTAGGTGGACTTCTTCTCCTCAAGACTCGGGAAAATCAGTTATATTATGAACGTTGAAGCCTGAAGACGTGGACTACAATGTCCACATATGGAATATTCACCGGATCCCGGAATAGTAGGATAGTTGGTTGCTTTCTTTTTACTATAAAAGGGGATTGATCGGATCAGATTAGGGACACAATCTCTTGCACACTCTTTCTCTCTACTTGAAAACACTCACAACGCACTAACACTTGTACTCGAATTACATTGTAACACTTAGTTGATCCGCATCATATCCTGCACTGTATCCTGATATTTGAAGAAATAAGAAGAAGAAGGCAGCTGCAATTGTCAGCTCCCGAGGTTTTATGCCGGTGGTCTAGATTGATCAAGGGCTTTCCTCGTATATCTCGTGTCACCCTTTACATTTTTGCTCACTGTTTGATCATAGATATAGCTCAATATCCTGAGCTATATCCTGAAACTGTTTTTGTAAACAACTTAACTAGCATATTTTCAACACACGTTTTTAGCACACTACCTCACTTAACTAATTTGATCACTTAATTGCTTCGGTAATTTTTGACCAAAACAATTATATCTACAAGTTTACCGATTCAATTTGTGCCAAAACATGATAAAATCCACAGATCTGATGTCTAGAACGAGTCGGCTATCGGAGGAGTTTTTTGTCAAATTAATCACTGTTTAGGCTGAGTTAGAACATGATGAACATAGGTTTTTGATCGCGCTTAGATTCTCTACGAAGATCTATGTTCAATTTGATGTTTTGCCTTAGAAAATTTTGATGATACTTTGAATGTTCAAGTTGTTCTTCACTGTTCTTAGATAGAATGGCAACTCGATCGGGTGGCAATCCGATCGGGTGACCACCCGATTCATTGCATGATTACTTGTTAAAATTTTCTACGTATTTGATGCCTTGATAACTGTGCTTAAATTGGTAAACTGTTTGGTGATTACCTTGGAAACTGTGATTTTAACTGTTAAAGTGTTTTAAATAGTTTGGCAACCCGATCGGGTGGCAATCTGATCGGGCGGCAATCCGATTCATAGAACTTCATAGTGTTTGCCTAGGTATCTGTGCTTTCACTAAGTGACTTGGAATGTTTGGTAACCTGATCGGGTGGCAACTCATTCCAAATACACTCATTCACTGTTTATCACTTGTCATGGATAGAGTGGCAATCCGATCGGGTGGTAATCCGATCGGACAGCCATTCCATCCACACTACTATGTTTTGAGATCTGTGCACTCATGTTATTGATCGAGTGGAAATCCGATCTGGTGGCAATCCGATCGGACAGCCATCCGATCATTTTCTCTAAAGACAAAATTTTTCAACAGTTTCAAATTTGCCAAGAATCGAGTAGCAACTCGATCGGTTGGTCATCCGATTCATACCACTTTGCCTTGAAATTGTTCTACCTTGTCATGAATCGAGTGGCAAGTCGATCGGGTGGCCATCCGATCCCAATCACAAAAATGACAAAATTTCAAAGTCTTCAATATGTCAAGGAACTAGTGACAACTCAATCGAGTGGCAACTCGATCGGGTGGTCATCCGATCCAGGGCATCATTCTCAATGTTGACTAAGTCAAAGTTTCTCTTTCTTGTCAAATGAATCGAGTGGCAACTCGATCGGGTGGAAATCCGATCGAGTGGGCATCCGATTCAAATTCATTTGACTTTGTTGACTTGTCATTTCACATCATGGCAATCCGATCGGGTGGCAATCCGATCGGACAACCATCCGATCCGAAGTACTATACATAGTGAGAATTCCAGAGATAGAAATTTTTTAAATCTCAAAATCTTTATCATTTGTCATATTTGTCTCGAATACTGTGCAAATGTTAATAATAAATATTTTTGCAGGGAACAGCATCAGACTGGGAGAAAACTTACAACATCTATTGTCTGTTAGAAACGCAGTATACAGACAAAACTATATTCGAAGTTGTAGCAATTTTTTTTAGGGAAAGCAAGATTGCTAAGGCCCTTACTGACAAGACTATAGTTTATGAATCTCATGTTACACGATTTTGGAGCTCTGCGAGATATGAAGAGAAGGATAAGATGATCTACTCTGCAGTAAGAAAGAAAGATGAGAATGGACAGGATGTTGATTTGGAATTTAAGTTCAATGTTGGTGATTTGAGAAGAGTGTTAGAATTAGGTGATTCTGATGATGATCCCACCATCATTCCAGAACGTCTTTGCAAAGGTTTATGGTGCAGGATGGGATTCACAGGACACGTAAACGGGAAAATGGGAAAAACTATGTTCTATCATTCTTACAAGTTCATGATACACTGTGTAGTACATGCTCTATCTCACAGGAAGGGTGCGTATGACGAAACATCTGACTATATCATGAACATAATCGCATGCCTGGTGCTGAACAGACCATATAACGTTTAAAAAGTGATATTTGACTACATGGCTGAGAATGCGAAAGCTGGAAGCAAAAAGTACATCATGTATCCTCGATTCATACAAATGATGATTGATGACAAGTTCAAGGACCTTGAGAAGGATGATGATGATGTTTTAGGTCTAAGGCACATGACGGAAGAAACAATTAGTAGACTTACCAAGGGTCCTGAACCAAGGGTGAAAAGAATGATATGCAGAATTAATAATCCAGCATATGTTGCTCCAGAGAATGATGCGTGGAGACATGAAAACAGTAGTTCTGATAATGAAGATGAAAAGATGAGTGTATTGGTTGAGAAGAAAACCCGTTGGTGGTTTGTGAAAGATGGAAAGAGGAAAAGAACTCCCAAGACATCCCCTATTGTACCTATTCCTAAAGAGCCAGTTCCAAAGATTGTTATTAAGGGTATAGTGAAAAGGGGGAGTCATAAGATAGTTAGAATTTTAAAATTGTTATATGTTTCTAATGAACTTGTCAATGCTTGTTTTTGCAGGGTCTTCAAAAGAACCACAACAAAGGTTGGTGGACGAGCCAGTGTTAGATCCATCAAGCATACCACAAGAAGGTGTTGATTTGGAAAAAGTAACGTTTGAACAATACATTCAGCACACAGCAGCTGCAACTCAGAAAGATCAAAGTTCAAGTGTTCAAGCTGAAGGTGTTAAAGCTACAGAGCCTGAAGGTGTTGCTCGTGATGATTCAAGCGAGGATGCTGATGATGAGTCCATTGAGACTGAAACAGAGCTTGATCTGTCAACACCTAGCCGTGGGAAAGCTCAGTTGAAAAAAAAACCGGCAAAGAAGAGGAAAGGATCTGATGAAGAAGACACTACCTATACTCCATCAGTTGCTGAAAAGCAAAAGAAGCTGAGAACAAAGCGAAAGGCAGTTCAGACAGGAGTTATTCCTAGGAATGTCAGAGCAAAGAAAGGTGGTGCTTCTATGCCTAAAGATCAAGGAGGCAAGAGTGAAAAAAATGTTACAACTTCAAAGGTTCATGAAGCAGAAAAGATACAAAGTGTTGAAGTTCCAAAAGAGCCTGAAGTTCAAAGTGTTGAGGTGCCTGAGGTTGAGGTTTAGAAAAATGTTGGTGATGATGATTATGTTGAAATCACTGGGTTTAGAGCAGCTACACCTCCACCACCAGTGAATCCAGATATTCCTGAATCCTCTAGGCCAAAGAATACAACTTTTCCTGATATGTTTGGAGAGCTTCCTCATGCTACTGGGGTATATAAAGATGATATTCCAGATGATGATTTTGATATGTTCAACAATGAAGCTGTGAAAGAATTGAAGAAGAAAGTTGGTGACTTAGAGAAAGAAAAAGTCAAAGCTGAAGCTGAGCATGATGAGTTAAAGAATCAGGTTGAGGAATTGATGAAAGTGAATGAAGAAATAAAGACCGTCATGATAAAGCAAGAAAAGAAGCTAAAGAAAATGAAAGATGGTGTTCATGACAATTCACAACTGTTTGAGATTCTTTCAGCAGAAAATGTTGAAATGCGTGAGAAAATGAAGAATCTGCATGAGATAAATCAAACTCTAAGTCAGCTAATAAGCGAAATCAATGAAGCATCATCAAATGAAATGAAAGCGATGAAGCTCGAGATGGAGGCAATGAAAGCTGACAAAGTGGTGAAGGATGAACAACTAAATATGTTATACACTGTGCTGGAAAGTCATCTGAACATTGATGTTCATGATGCCTTCAACAATATTGAAGTCAAAAGAGCTGAAGAACGTAGCGTTGAAAGAGAAAGACGATTGGATGAAGAAGCAACTCAAAGAAGGAAAAGTGTTATAGTTGAGACTCAAGAAGCAGGAGGTTCTTCGAGTCAAGCAGATGTAGAGATGGTTGATACAGAAGCTGATCTTGATCAAAGCTTCGTTCTGGGTGAGTCTTCTCCTCTGTTTCACAATCTTGAAGATATTATTCGCCGTGTGCAAGTAGAGAAAAGAAGGCGAAAGGAAACAGAACCAGAAAAGCTCTTGTTAAAATGGAAAGAAGAAGAAGAGGTTGTTGTTGAAGAAGTAGAGGAAGAAAATGAAGAATTGGAAGAGATTCTAGATGTTGTCGAGAACTACGATCCATCATGGGATCAGTTCATAGATGAAGATGAAGACAAAGACCAAGGTTCTTCTGGTTTACTTATTGTGAATCCTAATGTTCAAGAGAAGATTGATGATCTGATGAACGACGAGATCAATGAACAGAATGATGATCAACAACATGAGTCTTCTTCATCTGGGAAACAAAAGGCTGACCAGGTATACCTCACACAACCGTCATTTATTTACATGCTCAGTATGAGGGGGAGCTTGAGGTACCTAGGTCAAGAGCAGAAATGTTAGAAGATTTGGGCTTAGATGATGGAAAATTCAAGTTCGATATAGAGGATGAAATTCCTGCATCTCTAGAGAAAGAATATGAGTTCGTATATGCCCAAGAAGCAGGAAAATACAATGATGTGATTGTGGAAGATGCGTCTGATTCATCTGATGAAGAAACAGATTTTCATTACTCTGGTGTTGATGAGACGTTTCCTTCATTGGCTGAAATGTTCAAAGACCAAAACGAAGATGAAGTCAAGAGAAAGATTGTTGAGAAGATAACAACTGAAGGTGTGCCAAAGACCATTCCAAGAGAAAATCTCGCAGAGGAGAGAAAGAAGTGGTTTAAAGTTATGCCAACAGAAAGTAGATAAGGCCACTACAGTTCTTTACACATGAAAAAGATATTTCATGGGGAGACATTCTGTCATGGGGTTATCTGGAAGATTTGCAGGTTTATTCCATTAGACGGGAGCAGAGTGTACAGTATTTCGAATTTCTGTCAGATATAAAGACCCTCCCGTGGTGGGATGTTGATGAGTTGGTACAAATTAAGAACATCAAGTAGTATTATTATGGTTTGGAGGTGAAGCAACACGACCAACATCTGTGGGATTATGTGAAGCAGCAGGCTAAAGCTAGATATCCTGATTGGAAGCCTCAATTCCCTAAGCAGATTGTTACAATGTTGGAGAATGGTGAGAAAGATATTACTCTGGATGTCAAGCCTCCAAGGTGTTTGAAGAACATGCCACTTCGAGCAATGGAACAAGATTTTTATGAGGACTTCGAAGGTTGGCTATATAATGAAACCACATCAGAAGCAGTGATATCTTTATTTGACAAGTCAAAGGGTGAATCAAGAAGGATCTGCGTACTAAACCCAATGTGGCTAGTAAACTGCTCAAAGAAAGACATTGATTGCTTGTTTTACAACAAAATAGTGTACGAGAAACGTGATAAAGAGCAAGCAATGCAATATCAGAAGATCGTAGATGTATGCTTCGCGAAAGACATCAACTCCGGGAGGTATTGGAAGTCTAAGTGGAGAGACTTGGAGATTGATGAATTTCTGAAGAAGTACAAACGTGAGCAGAGATTCAAGCCTATATCTGAGAAAGTAGCAAAGCTTGGGAAGTTTAAACTGATGAGACCACCGCCAACGGATCAAACACCGATTAAAAAGGAAGAGAACAAGATTCCCAAGTGGGACAGGAAGCGTGATGGTGATCTGGTGTACAGGAAATGGTGGATTGAAGAAGGTAGGCTTCTGAGGCGCAAAATGTTAGAAGAAAAAGCCGAACAGGGGAGACAGAGGGCCAAGGAACGAAGACGCAAGAGAAAGGAATGAAGACTATGCTGGAAGGAACTACAGCTACATCCAAGGGGGAGTCTGTTAGTTCATATGTCTGTAGCTTCCGTCAGCATTGAGTCTTATTTTGTATTTTATATGTCTTTTGTGTACTTGTATGTAAATGTATGTATGTGTGTAGAACGACAGCTCAGGGAATGGCATTGAACTGTAAAAGTGAAGTCCAATGGATGGCATGTGTCACCCGATCAGATGGCCATCCGATCGGATTGCCACCCGATCGGACTGCCACCCGATCAGACAGCACTTAATAGCTTCCCTGAGTTTGTCTATAAATACCCGGCTTGGGTATGTCATTTAAGACTTTTACTCATTCTGTAAGGAGACTCTGTCAAGTGTGATTCTCTACCAGTTCTTGTGTATTTTCATATCAATCTAATAGAAAGATCAGACGGATTTAATCATTGAATACGTTGTTGTGATTCTATGACTTGATCCATGGATTCCGCACATTGATCGAGGTCGATTCATCCACGTTCCAGAGGAACAGATCCTGATCCAAAGGCCTAATAACTGCCGATAATAGTATAAGGGGCACCGTTATAAGTTAAAACTGTTAGAGTTTGTGATCATGCAAAAATAGGAAAAAAATAAAAAGTGAGCTAGAAACTGAATGAAAGTAGTGCATTTCTATGTAGTCTGGGTTGGGGATAGTGACTTTACAACCGGATTACCGCTAGGATGTGTGAAATCGACCGTGCAAAGAAAAGTAAAAAGTACCGAAGCTTAAGTAATCCGAGTTGGGGATAGCGACTCTACAGCCGGATTGCCTCTTGGTTAGGGAAAGCATCGTCTACGCTCATGAAAAGAAAAAAAAAGAAAGAAAAAAATGAAAAAATGGAAAAAGAAAAAAACTTTGATTTTAAACTCTCTTGGTTTTGATATAAGACGGTTGGAAATTGGTCCAGTGATCGTTCCTTTAGTCCTATAAGCTTGAAGTGGGAGTAGGGGGACCGTAGATTCTAGTGTGAGGCCCTAGGTAGATTGACCGCACTTAAATTAAATTCACATGATAAGGGCTTAGGATCGGACTTGGTTTTAAAGGGACAAGTATATTCGCAATTTCAGCTAACGCAAGCCTTGGTTTTAATAAGATATAAATAATTTTTGACCTAAGTGATCTTTCGTCTCTGATTCCGTTGCATAATTCTTTTTCGAGGACGAAAAAAGAGTAAGTGTGGGGATATTTGATGTATTGAAAAATACATCCTTTATTCGTGTACAGTTTGTATTATTTATCGTTATTTATAGTTTAGTTTTAGTTAGAATTGTGTGCTATTGATTTGATTGCGTTGTTCCAGGTCTTGGTACTAAAAGTTGCTGAAAAAGGAGTGAAAACGAGCTACAATGCGGAAACACCAAGTCCCAGAACTATTTGGAAAAAGAGTTAGATTTATTTTGAAGTTTTTGAGAGTTTATGCTGGAAATTGGAGGCAACATTCTGTAAAACAACAGCCGTGGCGTCGCGCCACGGCTAAATTGGTCATTTGTCGCGTAGCACCAAGAACTAACAAAGAATTGCTAAACTTTTGCATGGTGGCGTCGCACCACCACAAGTGGTCTCACCCCTCGCGTGACGCGACGGGGTTGGCTGGCGAGTTTAATTCGTTTGGTGCTAGGGTTTGGTATATAATCCAAAGTAATCTTCATTAACAAGAACTTACGAATTCAAGAAACCCTAGGCGATTTTCAGAGCATATTTCACGGTTTTCGGAGTATTTTGGCTTGCGGGAATCATCCGGTTGAAGCACGGAGCATAGGAAAGAAGATTGTTCGGGTCTTATCTCCCGGTTTTCATTATTTTCTTATTTCGATACTTTTATGATGAATTCATGTTTTGAACTTGTTTTGTTTATTTTAGACATCATGTTTTCAGACTAAAACCTTCGTTACTACCTAGGTTAGATGATAGTTTAATAAAGTTTGGATTTTTAATGGTTCTCTATTGGTTTGTTATGGATTGATCTTTGAAAGTAAATAATTCTAGAATATCTGATTTGGTGCATATGCATATTTAACTTTGATTGTTGATTACTTGCTGTTTCACATAAATTTTGGTGGATGTCTTTCACGTACTGAATTTGTGTTGATTATTCGCATCTTTGCGGGTTCGGGTGATCTTTGGGTAAATCGGCCGATAGCCTTAGAAACAGTAATTAAAATTCAATTAGAACTAAATATTCTGCTTAACTTGTCGCTGAGAGGCTCGAGTTAGTTAGTAGGTCTCGGTGCAATATATAGCTAAGATTGGTTTTGAGAGAAGTCGATTTTAGTTCCCTAATTGCATCTGTGTCTATTAAACCAAGTTAGAATCTAGGATTGCCTTAGACTGTCGTGCTGAGAGGTAGATAGTCGTATTAGGGAACTTTTAGAGACGTTAGAGGACTGAGAGGAAGTCTAACAATCGGTGTTCATAACAGCCTTGTGGGGTTTCCTAGGTTTCTTCCTGAGAAGGGTCAGGAAGTCTTAGCTTGAAATACCTTAGGGTTTATTACTTTACGATCCCGATTCCATACCATAATAGTACCATTAGAAATCCATTCCTAGTTAAACTGGATTCAAACCTAGGTATTCGTTAATCTCATCTGAATTAAACCTTAGTTCCTGTGCATTTCATAGTCTAATTTTATTTCAATTTCAATTTTAGGATTTTTAGTAAACCCCCCCCCCCTTAAAACACAACAATAGTTAAGTCGTGTCAGTGTCAAGTCTAAATAAAGTCTTTAACGTGATTAATTAGAGTCCTTGTGGGTTCGACATCCGGACTTGCTTTTCTTTACTAGAGTCGACCGGTTCACTTGCCGGTGATTAGTTTAGTCAAGTTAGAGAGTCTAGAATATTATTACTTGAGTCTAAATTTAGGTTTATTTTAATTTATTTATTTGAACTACTAATTGCACATCAAAGTTACAACTCATGTCTTGTGTCCAAGCTAGCAAGTATCTCCGCAAGGAATACAACGCTTTCTTGGCTCACATCGTAGTAGCGGAGAAGGAAAAGAAAGAGAAGGCAATGGAAAAGGTGCCAGTGGTTCGTGATTTTCCTAACGTCTTTCCTGATTATTTACCTGGTTTACCGCCATCTCATGATATCCATTTTCGAATTGACCTCATTCCTGGAGCAAACCCTGTCGCTAGAGCGCCTTATCACCTCGCTCCATCTGAAATGCGCGAACTCTCGAGTCAAAGTACAATTCAAAGTCAAAGACAAAGTCAAAGTACAAAAAATATTGCTAATTGGATCTGTCATTCCTTGCTTAATTATTACTTGCACACTTTGACCCGATAATCGATAGTCGTTTGACGCTATTTATTGTTTTACGATTATTTAATATGTGAAGTAACAATGCGATAAACATAACTAAATGCTAATCTACTTAACACTATCACATCGCTATCGCATCGCAACTCGAATTACAGGTTCTGAATATTGTTTTACGTGTGTGTGCTATTCTATATTACTTGTGCATGTTATGTTTGTTTGAGGTGATTATTCGAAAACGCAATCGCAACTCTATCACAACGCAATCTCATTGCGAACTCGAAATCTAAGGTTTACTTTTGTGTTTATTAGTTGTTATATTATTTGTGTAACTAATGTGTAATACTATCGCATCGCTTACTCGCAACACATCGTAATGCTCAACGCATGAAACAAAAAGTCGGAAACCAACTCGCTAACGCCATCCGATCGAAGGACCATTCGATCGAATGGTCATCTGTCCGGATGACCATCCAATCGGATGGCCATCCGATCGAAAGGCCTTCCAACCGAATCACTTACACCGCCTTATTCTCCTCTTGCCTATAAATACCACCAGTCACTGATGTGACAACTCTCCTCCGACCCAGCTCGTTCTCAAGCTATTTTCTCTTGATTCCTCGCGATTCTTGTAAGTTTTCTCACCAAATCTTGTACTTCTTTGATCTATACACACTACTTCATCATTTCCACGAACAAATCTCAACTTTCCACTATGAAATCACTGGGTTTGGGGTGTTCTAGGATGATGTCATCATGGGTGTTCATGAACACCAAAGTGTGGCCTCATTCCACCAAGAACAACTCAAAACTAAAGGATTTCTATAATGTTTAAGCACTGATTTTACCTAAATCTAAACATTTTTTCTAATGTATCAAACTTTTCTCAAATTTTCTCAACTTTTTTACTCAAAACCGTTAGAATCTGGACTAGTTCGGGTTCACTACTCATTCTCTGGTGTAGACCCGGACTGAGAATGGATTCCTAACGAAGAGACGACCGATTCACGGGTTGAACATGAAATCCCGTCAAGAACAGTCACCGAACGAACGGGGTGGTTCCCATCCGAACGGATGACTAGGATTGTTGTGGTTTCCTTTGTTTAACACGTTGTCATAACATCTCGGTACAATCGCACAACCTTCTAAACTTAACAGATTTTACAAGTTTTCAAAACGAACAGATTTCCGAACGGATTGCCGTCCGATCGGATCACCATCCGATCGAACGGCGATCCAGATGGATGACCTGTGATTGTTTTCAACACTTAATCAATTTTTACAAAACTTCAAAAGCATAGCAATTCCATGCGAAAGGGCCATTCGACCGAACGGTCATCCGTCCTGATGACCATCCGGCCGGATGACCTGAATTGTAGGAACACTCCATGATTTTCAAAATGCTACAATGAAAACTTCAAAGTTCCATCATACACAAACACATCCATCCCAAACGGACAACCCTCCGACCGAATGGTCATCCGTCTGGACGGTCCTCCGGTCGGATCACCATCCATACCACATCACTTCAATGCACCGTTCAACGCTCATACTGTCGTACTGTGTTCAGCCTAATCTCTCAGCGCTCCCTTCAATCCAAGACTGTGTTTATTCGTTAAACACGCTCTGTGAGTATACTCGATCCCTTTTTGCTTTATGCACTTTTGGGTGTTACATACGTTACTTATATCAAAATCACAAACGACACACAACGTAAACACTTTTATACGCTAACCGCTCTGCATGTTACACGTGTTATTCGATGAATGCTAGTATGTTATGTTTACACAGTGATTGTTGCCTGACACCTTAGCAACGATAGTACTATAGTTTGGACTCAGCACCTGTCATGGACAGGGGTTGTTAAGGGCTTTTCTTCACGTGTCACAGTGGTGATATGTGTTGCGCATTCTACAACTCGCAGTCACGTCTGTGCATATTTCATTGTGGATAACCTACTTGCTTCGCATTACATGTGTTACATGTTGGTTATGCATAAATCGCTTTCGCTACTATTATACTATCAAACTTGTATGCTCACCTTTACACTATGTGTATTGACTTGTATTTTAATGTATGTGACAGGTGTTTAGGATGCTTGCTTTATCTACTGGAATCGAGCTAGGAGAGTCTAGAAACAAATCTAATAAAAATCTGAGTTGTCGGAACAATTTGATTTGTCTTTGAGATACTCTGTCTGTAATAACTGATTTATTTTGATATGTTATGGTATGAGACATAATTGTAAATATCTGGTAATATAGTTGTTATGGATTCTCCTGGACAATCTGTTTCCGCCATCGGTTAGGGTGTGACAAGATCGATGTAAAGTCCGTGTCGTTATGCTTTTGGACATATCCCGACTTAAGTTTTAGGGTTTTCTTTTTCGGTTTCTATAGTGAGTGTTGATACCATAACGTACTGAATAGATTCAATATAACACATAATGAAGAACCCCAAAAATCATACAACACAACGTCAAGAAAATAAAAAGACATGTCATTCATGCATCATAACTGATATAACACATCGTGATGAAACCAATATCTAATGAAACACAACGTTAATAATTACACAAATACACTCGTTAAACATAAACTACTATAACACATTGTGAATGAATTTGTAATTTATAACACACATCGTCAACAAATTGTTCATGAAGGATTGTAATTTATAAAATACATCGCTAAGAAATTATTCAAGCAGGATTTATTTACATGCAAAAATGAAAGCTACAGCACATTGTGAATGGACTTGTAACGGGTAAAACACAACGTCAACAATTCTTGAATAATTAAACATCGACATTTTTTTATTAACCCGTAGAATTCCATTGTAACAAACAAAAAAATCGTGAAGAATGATAATCGAAAGACGCGTGATTCATAACTATGTAACTGCCACTTTTGAATTGTTAGATTATAGAGAGTTTTCTTAAAAATCTTATTTTATTGTTTTAGAAAAATATCTTCTAGAAATAACTTAATTATTGAATTATCTTTATATTTTTTTGTTAAAATTCACTAGATGTGACATGTCACTATAAGAACACTTCCTACACTTTGTAGGAAAAATAGACTTTGTAGCAAATTCCTACCCATATACATATACACACACACACACACAAACACACCTATGTATATATATATATATATATATATATATGAGTAAATTACAAAACTCGTCCTATCTTGACATCAGATTACAAAATGTGTCCTTTGTCTTTAAAAGTGACGAGATTCATACTTTATGTTTGCAAAACGTAACGTGTTATGTCCTTTACCCCAAACTCAGTTAAATTTTAGTGTTAAATTAGGGTATATTGGTAATTTTACTTATTTAAATAGAATATCTCTAATAATTAAAACAAAAAATATTAAAAAAGAAAAAAACAGATCTCTCTCTCATTCTCTCCCTCTCTCTTAACTCTCTCGCTCTCTAACCACCACTCTAACACCACCATCACCACCATATACTTCCCTCTTCTTACTCACCACCACTCTAGTCACTGCCACCCGACCACAACAACCATCCGGTCACCGTCACCCAACCACAACCACCACCCGCCGCCCACCACCCATCCCTCCGATCTTAGATCTGTTACTCTGTAAACCCACATAATTTTACAAAAAAAAACCCAAAAAAAAAATTACAATTACTTTAACATAAATATAGATACTTTGAGATCATACTCAACGAAATATGCATCTGAACACGATCAGCAGTTTAATCGCTCCGGATTTGACGATTTTGACTCAATTCTCCGGTTCGTACTTCGAGAAATCAACGGTTTAGACTCGGTTTTTGCAGATCGGGATTCCAGATCGACGGTTTTTGCAGATCGAGAAATCAACGGTTTAGACTAGCTTGCTCTGAACCGACGGAACTGGCCGATTTGCAGATCGGGATTCCAGATGGGGTAGTGGCCGATTTGTAGATCGGGATTAGCTTGCTCAGATTCCAGATTGGGATTAGCTTGCATCGTTTTGGTCAGCTATGCATGAAGGCTGATGAGGAACACCATGTGTGTGGTGATGTTAGAGAAATCTAGATGAATTATGTGTGTGTGTTTTTTTTTAACAGTAGACAGCTTCGCTTTTGGGTAGTTGACCCGCCGCCCACCACCCATCCGTCTATAAATTCACATAACTTTCAGTTTGTTGAATTAGAGTGCTCATAAGTGTTTATGGATCTGGTTTTTAGTCAATTAGGTTAGAGCAGGAATTAAGGTTTTTTTTATTAGAGTTTGAATTGGTTGCGGCCTGGTGGTGGTTATGGTTAGGTGGCGGTGGCCGGGTGGAAGTGGCTAGAGTGGTGTTGAGTAAGAAGAGGGAAGGTTGTTTACGGTGGTAGTGGTGGTGGTGGTTAGAGAGATTTGTTCCTTTATAATATTTTTGTTTTTTAATTATTAGAGATATTCTAATTAAATGAGTAAAATTATCAATATACCTTGATTTAACACTAAAATTTAACTGAGTTTGGGGTAAATGACATAACGCGTTACGTTTTGCAAACATAAAGTATGAATCTCGTCACTTTTAAAGACAAAGGACACCCTTGGCAATTCAATGTCAACATAAAGGACGAGTTTTGTGAACCACCCTTATTGCGAGAACCGCGAGAACCAATGTGAACGCAAAATAAAATCTAAAACAAATAAAAAAAGCACTCAATTTTTTTTAACAAAAATCGCTATATTTAGTTACAAAAAAAAAAAAAAAAAAAAAAAAAAAAAAAAAAAAAACCTTTTTTTTTCCGAGTAACAGTTATCCATGCACATGTGCATATGTATCATTACTTCAATAAATTCCATAATACGTTATCAGTAATAGACAATTGCACTTTAATTTACAATACCATCTGTAATACACTACTTTTTACATTACCAATATTCAAAATGCACATGTGTATCATTAGGTATAACCATGATATAACATGTTTTGGTACAAAAAGTTTGTGATTTTAAATGGAGAAGTAGGCCCATATACATGTTTTTTGGTTAGTTATATCTAGTGGTTGATGGTTTGGCTATAGTTGTTACTTTATGATGTAATTTGATGATTGGATGGTATAAATGGTGTTGATATACATGTAATAAAGTCAAAATATTGGTAATGGTATTGTATTATGGATGGTAGGAGGTAATGATATTGTATTATGGATGGTAGGAGGTAATGGTAGTGTATTTTGGATGGTATGATATATGAAAGGGAAAGTGTATTCAAAGTAGTGTACCAAAACACCTTATTTCATGTTGATACATATAGATGCACATGTGCATTTCTAATATTGGTAATGTAGAAAGTAGTGTATTACATATGGTAGTGTAAATGAAAGTGCAATTGTCTAATATTTGTAATGAGTTACGAAATTTGTCAAAGAAATGATACATATGCACATGTGCATGTTTGTGTATTATGCATGGAATGGTAGATGAAAGAGAAAGTGTATTCAAAGTAGTGTACTAAAACACCTTATTTCATGTTGATACATATAGATGCACATGTGCATTTCTAATATTGTTAACGTAAAAAGTAATGTATTACACGTAGTAGTGTAAATGAAAGTGCAATTGACTAATATTTGTAATGAATTACGGAATTTGACAAAGAAATGATACATATGTACATCTGCATGGATAACTCTTACTCAATTTTTTTTTTTTTGAAATTTTTTTATTAACAAAATATAGCGATTTTTCAAAAAAAAAAATTTGGGTGTTTTTTAGATTTTTTTTAGGAATTACTGTTTGTGTTCACATTGGTTCTCGCAATAAAGGGTGGTTCCTAACGGATCTTTGTCATATATATATATATATATTATAATACATTTCAAACGGACAAAAAGGTAGTTTTACATAATTTTAAACCTTTAAATAATTACAACTTTTACGGACAAATTAAAAGGTAGTTTTACATAATTTTAAACCTTTAAATAATTACAACTTTTAAAGCATATGCTAGACCAACTTCTTCGACATTTTTTAACAACCAAAATTTTTTCATACATTAATAACATCTTTAAATGATATTATAAAAACTAGCATTTTATTCTCTTTAAATTGAGTATGGTATTGCTATCCTTTTTTTTTTTTTTTTAAATATTAACATGTTATTTGATTACCGATGTTTGTACTTTCCAACGTATTACACAGGTGCTACTGTATAAAAGATGTGTGTACAACATTAAGTCATTTTGAAGTAAGAAATCATGAGAAATGCATAAACTCTTGTCATTTGATTTAAGCCGTTATCTAACTGCATGCCTCTTTTTTTTCTATTATCATTATATAAGTGTAACTATGGGTTAGGATGATTGGTTTTGTAGCGAATACACCGTATATATAGGGTTGTTCATAACTTGTTTCGTTTCGTTAGAAACAACGAAATTACATAAACCGATAATTAGTTTACTGTTGGTATTTATAAATAAAGAGACTTGGTCTGTTTAGGAATCTTCAACCCCTACTGAAGATTTGGCTTTATTGTTTATACTACAAATCAATTGGAAAAACCGAATGGGGTCGTAGGACTTTAGGCTATTTAGCTCTTTTATATTTAGATGTTTGCATTATTAATTATTTCTTTATATTTTATCGTATTTTTTTGCAATTTTTTATTATAAAAGTGTAATAAGCTTTATCCTCTAAACCAAACCAAAGTCAAACTCTTAGTTATGGTTTGATATGATTGAGGGGCTGTTTGGCAACATCTGAATGGTTAAGTGTTGAACCAGTAAGAGAGAGGTCTAAATCATTAAGTGTTGAACCAGTAAGAGGTCTGAATCATTAAGAGTATGTATAATACTTAACCGTTCAGAGACAAATGTTTGACCAATTCAGATTAGAGGTCTTAACCATTCAGACTCTGTATAAATCTTAACCATTCAGAGGCAAATGTCTGAACCATTCAGACATCTTCTCGTGAAACAAACAATCTGAACCATTAAGTGTTGAATTAGTAAGAGGTCTGAACCATTAAGAGCCTCATTAAGAGGTAAACAAACAGCCCCTCAGTTTTAAATTTCCATGATTTGGTATTGGTCGGCAGTCGGGAAAAAAAAGTTACTAAAAACTTGACCTAAAAATTATTAAAAGAGAAAATTACCATTCTAGCCAAGAATAAAGTCAAATTACCAATTTAGCCAAGTCATGCGTTGTTGGAAGGCCCTTAGACTCCTTGGATACGTTTACAGACTTATCACCTTATTTGAACCAAATATTGCGTTTGCAGACGCATTACATAAACGAAATCCAATCTTCCACCGCCACGTGCATATTGGAGGCGTAAGGCAGACGCATCGGAGTCGGGTAACCGGGACCACCGTTGCTAAAGCTGCAAATCGCTGACATAATCTGTCGTGAACGCATGTGAAGCGTCGGTGACACATGTGAAGCGTCGGGAATCTGACAGACGGAATGCGTCTCAAGGAGGTGAACAAAATTATTCCGAAGTAGTTCCACACTCCTGCTCCTGCCCTCTCGCCTGAGAACACCACCGCCTAGCCGTCGCTCCGCCGGTTCACTCTCACCCACAATTTTCACACAGATCGACGAAGTACTCGTTCAGATCTACGAAGTAGTGGTTCAGATCGACGAGGTATTGAAGTGACGATTCAGATCGCCGGGGTGAGATTCAGATCCAAGGAAGCTATTAACGACACAGTGAACTTGAATTATTTTCCGACTCTCGATTTACTCCGGCAGAAAACTCCGATCTTCGTTAATAAACCCAACGAACTTCAAACTCCGGCGAAGGTGTCTTATCTTCGAAGGGGTTTGAGAAGGACGCATCGATAAAAACAACCCTATCAGACGCATTAGAACAAGCCAGACGCATCGGAAGCGTCTGTCTGCTAGGTGGTTCTTTTTATACAGGTGTCAGTAGGCTATTGGCAGACGCATCAATTGGCCATGCAGACGCATCAGACGCTTTGGGATCTGTGAAGGGCCTTCCAACAACGCATGACTTGGCTAAATTGGTAATTTGACTTTATTCTTGGCTAGAATGTTAATTTTCTCTTATTAAAACTGTATTGTTAACGCCCATATTCACTCATGCATGCATACATACGTAATGCATATATGTGTGTTTGTGTAATGAGGTTTATTACAAAACCAATTTTGAGTAGGAAAATGAGGAGACCACACAAACATATGTACACATTGTTTTAGATATGATACATGTGATGGTTATGTAACAAAATAACGTCTATCCTTTTTCTCTTCCACTATATCTGATCATCACTGTGTATAAATGTTTATTGTAGATCTCAAGATTTTGTACTTCTAATTGATTTTGTAGATTTTGTATTGTATATGTGTCCATGTTATTTAACCTATATATATGATGTTTTTTAAGATACATTTGGTTTTGGATTGACGAGAAAATTATTCATAATTTCATAATGAAGGATGCTATGTTATTTATAAATTTGAAGGAAATCATACAAGATGACAGAAAGTTAATATAATCAAAGAAAGCCTCCGGTGCTATGCTATGCAAAAAAAGGGGTCCTCCATGTCAACACTTATACTATATGAAATCGTACAGTTAATCAGATTCAGGCCCACCTTTAATTATTTTAGGAAACAATGATTAAAAACGAGGGACCAAACTCATAATCATCATCTTTGATCTCTCTTTGGTTTCTTTCTTCACCCAACCATTAAAATTATAATTCTGTCAAGACTTTCTTTTCTTGATGATTATTGATTAATAAATGTTAAAAGATTCTCACCGTTCAAAAAAAAAACCAATCATATGTCCATTTAAATATATTACATCGATCTTCAGTTTGACGAGTTAGGTCTCTCAACATTTTTCTTTCATTAATTTCATTACATTGCTTAATTTAATAGCAAAAATTTCAGCTATAAACAAGTGTCTTAACTCGTAATTAAGGTCTATGAAACATTATTTTTAATAAGAAACATTACTCTTGATAACTGATCATATCACAAAAATCGTATTGTAGTCATGCGTAGCTAATTACGTGGCATCATTCACTTGAAAAATAATATACAAAATTGTGTTTCTAGATTATAATAAGAGTAAACTGCAATTTTACTCCCTCGGGTTATATGTGATTGGCACTCTAACCCCCTCTCGGGAAAATTTTGTTGTCTGTCCCCCCAACTAATGAGAAACTATGCAAGATTACCCCCCGGTGTTAAAAACTGTTTAAAGTCAAGCTAATTTATTAACGGTCAAAGGGTATTATTGTCTTTTTCACTTGTTTTTGATAGCTTCCTCAAGAAAACACCCTATATAATAACTTGAGTAAACACCTTACCCCCCCCCCCCTCCCGTATTCCCCCATTCCCATAATCTTCCCACCGGCGATCACAGCTCAGGCGAACTTCCCACCGGCGGCGACAGCAAAGGCGATCACACTATAGCTCATACAAAATGCCGATCTTCTCGACGATCAGAGAAATGTTGACCCACATGTCAGGTATAATCGAACAAGGGTTATTGAAACAGGGGAATCACTGTGTATGAATTGAAACAGGGGTTTTGAAATTTCATGATTGAAACAGGGGTTTAATCGAACAAGGGTTTAATGTATCACAGGGGTTTAATGAATCACAGGGTTTAATGTATCACATGGGTGTTATTACAGTTGATTTTTTGTAATCTGTGTTTGCAGTTAACATGAGGACGCATGTAACAGTAAGAACGATTGTGTTCTCCATGGTGGTCAAAATGCGAGGCCGCCCTTTCCTGCACTTCCAGTTTCTCCCTCAGCAGGAAATGGTTGCCTAGTTATGATAACTGTATGGACTCTAATATAGAATGTATTTTTGTAGGCTAACTGTAGGATGTTTTGATATAATGTGTATGATAACTGTATAGATGGTTGCTGTAGGATGTTTTGGTATCATGTGTATGATGTTTTGATAGCAGGAAATGGTTGCTAATCGTGATGATTTGATATCATGTGTATGATGTTTTGATGTGCATTATAACTGGCATGCATGTTTTATTGTGTTTAGATGATGTCACACCCCGATATTTTCACATATTACCGGTGGGCCCGGCGGGGAGTATCGTGACGTAGTTGATATCATCATAGTCAAACATACAAAGAATAGCACAGCAGAAGTCTTGGAATATAAAATATTATTACAAACTCAAATGTCAGAAAATACTGAAATAAAATCCACAGGCGGATCTAAATCAAATATACATGTTCAACAGACATAAGGCATTACGGACTTGCAAGATCCTCTACTTAATGCCCAGAAGCTTCCAGCCAATTTGCGTATAGTATCTGCCACTTAGTGTTTTGAAAATACGTCAGTTTACACTGGTAATACAATTAACCGACACATTTGAAAATGTTTATGAAAATTGGTTTAGGTGCACAAGGCACGAAAATATTTTATGAAAATTGATTTAAATGCACAAGGCACAAATATTCTTTTATAACTTAGGACAATTATATCAAAAATAATCTTGTATCAGATTTACATGTTTGTCCAACATTTAGGGCCGGTATAAATAAATCGAACAAGATTAAACAACACACCACAAATATAAACCCATGGCGGGTCCCCACAACTAATGAGCATATCTTTTACATATGCAACTGACAGGTGTATGCCTACACCCCGTGCTTAAGTCGTGGCCATTTACGATTTTTAAATGAGCCGAGGATATCCAGGACACGGTCGTTAACCCCCAATGTTATTTGTTATCAAGCAACACTGATTAAAGCGGGATTATGCAATTTAACCATATTCGATTAAAAGGTTTCTACACCCGACCAAGCGATAATAATTTACCGTATCCCAAGCCCGTATAAGGGAAAATAAGTTAAAAGTATTTACCTGAGCTTTAAAATGCGAGATTTGTACACTCAGCCGTATAATCTAATCAAACTAGTGCAAGTAGCTTTTACCGGGGCTCCTAATCTGGAACGAAGGTTTTATTAACCTATTAGATTACTAACGAGTCTTATTTAAGTTACAAACTTAGACCGGTTAGTTTAAAGAAAGGTTTACAGTACGAAACGCTAGATTAAGCGATGACCGGATTGGAATGTGTTTTAGACCCGAAAAGTATGGAGACTTGTACAAAATGGGTAAACTAAATACATTATGGATTTTGAAGTTAAAATGATAAGATTCGACCCGTTTCGGCTAATTTATGCAAACTAGTTACATAAACCGTACCGAACGCGTATATGCATAACGGGTAGCCAGATGAGTCATGTACAAGCTCCATAAGTTATTATGCTTTAAATACGTTATGATATCAGTAGGATATCAACAATTATGCCCAAAAAGATTTTTAAACCAAATTAAGTCCCGTGAGGGCATTTTGGTCATTTTAAGGTTTATAAAAGAGGTTTAAACATAAACTGATGTTCTGGTCTAAAATATTCTGTAAAAATATTTATTTTATGATGTTAAATCAGTAAGATATCATACATATGTGTGGTTTACCATTTATGGCCAAACTATGCACCGAAGGGGGCATTTTGGTCATTTCACATATGTTTTTAAAGACAAAATTGGAAGTCTGAGTTCATGAATTATACCTACTGTAAAAGTATTAAAAGTTATTTATAAATTCAGTAGGTAACAAGTCTTGGGTGCTAAATATGGTTTTAAACCATACTATGCACCTAATTAGCGTAAAAGTCGCCAATTGACGATATTTGCGATGTTTATGAAATTATGAGATTTTGATCATCTTTGAATGTTTAAAATATTTTATTTTTCATGTAAAATCAGTAGGAAAAGGTTTGGCATGTTAATCATATGTAAATCTCATTTTATTAACAAAAAGGGAATTATCGTCAATTATCGAATTTACACAAGAACTCTAAGTTATGGTCAGTATATAATCTGACCCAACATTCCAAAAATCATTAAAAATTATATCATAACAGTAGGTAATGAGTTTGGTGCCAAAATTAGGGTTTAAACATGATTTATGCACAAAAGCGTAATTTAATTAAAAAAAAGTTCAATTTTACGATATCTTGCATAACTTTGATTTGAGACCAGAAAATATCGTCAAAATAATTTTGACATGTTTATATATCAGTAACAAAGCTATTTGCATCCTTACATATTCAAAAATCTCGTTTTTATACTATAAGGGCATAATGGTCAAAGTTAAGCATAATAACGGAACACGTGCAAAAACTCAGATTTCTAATATGATCGTGTAATATAACCTTATAGGGTTATGCTACATTAAATTACGATCATAACGGAACCTAAAATCAATAGCAAACTAATCTAATTCGGTTCATAATCGAAAGTCAACGCAGAAGTCAAACTTCGCGACTTTCGGTTGCGAACCGACCCTAAAACTGGAATTGACGAGCCAAACATGTTTACACATGTTCTAATAATTATTACCAAGTTTTTTAAGTGATAAAACATATTTTAGAATATTTCTTAACTCATATCGCAGTTATTTCAAAAACTGACCCGTTGACTTTTTAAAACAATATTATTTTGACTCGTCAATTGACCAAGCAAACGTGATTCTTAGGAGGTGCCCTTTTGAGGGTTTAACACCTACCTAATTACGATCACGTAGCCATGTTCGTTGCGAACAATGGCTTGACCGTTTACGGTCTAACAAAAAGTCAAATCGTTTATCGTAAACGCTTGACTTTTCGGCTTTAAAAGCCAAATAAAATAAACTAGTCACGAAAGGACACTTACAAGGGGTCCTAAGGACTGAAAATAACTCAGAGGATCCTCCAAAAATTTAGGAACTTCCAGGAATTGAGAAATAGGAAGATATGGAATTGAATGTGCAAGTGAAATATGAAAACCCATCATCTATTTATAGTGTTTAGGATTAAATTGGATCATGACAAGTGTTTTAGGAACATCTTTGGATGATTACAAGTGTATAGCTGGTTTTAGAAATAAGTATATAAGTCCCTATTTTCATTAAAAATGGTTTTAACTAGGAGTGGGGTTCAAGCAAAGCTTAAAACAACAACTTGAAAACAGGTTGTTGTTGCTGGTGTTCACTGGCGGCCCACGTAGAAGCAGCTGTCACACCCCGACCACGTAAAACAACAAAACGTGGCGGAAACGTCGGGGAGTGTTGTAACAGAATCATTGTTTCACAACCAAGGATTAAATAATTTCGTTTTATTGAATTATTAAACTCACTGTTTATTACAAATCAAACAAATACAATTATTATCTTTCAAGTTTTTAAGTCGCTAAGGCACGAGTCCATCCTATGTGTATCATGCGTCAACAATCACCACATAGCAGAACCTGAAACATGTGTAAAAATAGGTACGTCAGCATAAAAATGACTGTGAGATACATAGGTTTTATTAATGCATGAAGCATGACTTGTAAGTTTAAAATAATGTTTTTAAAATAGTCATGAATCCTTAGAAATGTTTTATTTTATAAACAAGTGATAAGAAAATAGATGATGTAAAAGAAAGATGCATAAATAAATAATTAAGTAAAATGAGTTTGTAAAATAATGTTTTGATAAAAAGGTTTGTAGTATATATAAAAATATACTTTGGTTTTAAGAAAGTCGAATAAGTAATATATCAAAATATAGTTTGGTTCCATAATCGTTAAACAGATAGTATATTAAATATACTTTAGTAGTCAAAATAATCGTTTTTGGTAGTATATCAAAAGTTTACTTTGGTTTTATAAATAACATATTTAAACTATGGTTTGGTTTTATGAATAACATATCAAAATATGTTTTAGTAATTTATAAAATATATGTTGTTTTGTACCATATCACATATGAGAGTATATCAAAGTATACTTTTGGGAGTATAATCAAATATACCATAATAATGTGATTTAAGAATTCAATCAGACCTTAGTGCATCAAACTACACCAATTGAGACTATAGAGATACCACGAAGGCAATCCCTATTTGGATAAAATATTGGTTTCTGACATTCCATGACAACAGGAATGGGGTGTCTAGTCCTATAGCGCTATATCATACTACCAATCGGTCTTGTGAATATAAATAAGTACAATTCAACAATTAATTTTATAATCTTTGAAAATCGGTGTTTAAACCATAAATAATCATTCAGTTTGTCAAAAGATAAGTACTAATATGTATAATCAATTATACTTTGAAATCATAAACATAACAAATAGGTACACATGCTTCACCCCAAAACATTGAAAACAGTAAAAGAGGGGACTATGTACTCACTTGAGAGTGCTTAGATGTCTTGAATAACAACCAAGCGAAGCTAGAGGGAGTACGGAATCAAACGACACCTAATATAGGTAACTATGTTATTAAACGGCTCCTAAACTGGGAGATAGGATAGAATGATGTTCTATAAATCAAATGAGTAATTGAACTCATATGGTATGATTTAATAGAGCTAACATTCTGATTTGAAAGTCTACCTAAGTGCTTTTGACCCGTTTCGACCCATTATGGTAGTATATGCTACTATAATGCGTCGTTTGCGCAAAACTATGTTCGGCTGGTTAACTATGTGCTATGTTAAGTCTTACATACCCAATTATACCTAAACATGTTACTAAATCAGATTAGATGTCAAAAATATGTTCACATATACACATTATGGATTTATGCTTCAAAAGGGCATTTTGGTCTTTTTCTATGGGCATACAAGCTAACTAGCAAATGACTAACCAATCCTATGTGATCATAAGGTATAACCTCAGTGGTTATTCCCTATGCAACTATGATCACTAATCATGCTTGGTCGGATCTTAATGATCGACCAAACGGGTCGGGTTCAAAAGTCTAAGCGGTTGTTTAGACCACTTAACTTACGACCCTAAACAAGCACTAAACTAATAGTGACGAGTTAAACATGTCAAAACATGTTTAACTAACTTAGAAAACTGATTTGGTATCAAAACAAAGTGTTTTGATACCTAAAAGTAGTTACGTGGCAAAATGCGTGCTAAAACACATTTTGATCGAAAATTTGACTCGTCACTACGCCTAGTTAACGTGGTAATCAGTAGGTATAATCGCTAAGGATTATAACCATCGTGATTACAATCACGTTACAAAGTTCAATTGAACTTTGACTTGACCAATTGATGGTCAAAACCGAAAGTCAAACTGTTGGCCAAACTGTTTGACTTTCTGCACTAACATAAAGAATAAGCATGAAAGAACACTCACAAAGGTCCAACGCTTGAAGAAAGATAATAAGAAAACCAAAGAGGAAGTTCCTAATCACTTGAGAGAGCTCCCAAATCAGATTAGAAGAGAAATGAGAAGAAATGAACAATGAACAAATGAAAAGGTTGGGCTATTTATACTTGATGCAAACTCACAAGATCATTACACATGTTTGTGTAGCCTCCAAGCAAGAATCATAGCCCTACAATTGTCACAAGCAGGTACAAAGCCTTGGAGAGGTGATAACTTGGCTACCACACAAAGAAATTGCAAGATTGGCCCTTGAATTATGAAACAGCAGCTGAAAAATGATTTCTGGTCGCTGGGGTCTTCACACGGCCCGCGTAAGGATACGGAGGGGGCTTACGCGGCCCGCCAGACCCTCCTAGATCAGCCAAAGTTTCATATATTACAGTTCAGGTCCCTGCACTTGGTTTAAGCTCATTTCAGGCCCTTTTGACCTGTGTTAAGACATTTTCAAGGATCTACAAGGTCAATAAAGTTTAGAGGACTCAAAATGTGCTCGGAAAACTCTCGGATGTCAGCTCGTTTGGTCGTACGATCGCGTTGTTCGTTAAATTACGACGAAACTCAAACGGACGCGAAAACGATCCAAATTAAGTGACGAATGGTATTTTTGCATGCCGATCACTAAAATAAAAATATTTTAGTGTGTACAAAAATTTTGGATGTCCAGATGTAAGATATGCGCGAAAATGCAAACTTACGCCGTTTTTGACACTTTTAGTCCCTGTAAGATCAAATAAGCATATTTTCACACACCGAACCACTCAAAGCTTATTTCTAAGCTTTGTTTAGGTTATTTATGGTATGTTTAGCTTATGATAATGTTCTAGACTGTACGTTTCCTTACGAAACGGCAGACTTTTGTAGTTTGACGCAAATAGTCCCTGTAAGTGAATAAGCTTGATTTCGCCACACCAAAACTTAATCTAAGTTATGTAAAGGTTATTTAAGGTATGTTAAGCCTATTTCACTATTCTGGAGTGTTTGTTGCATTAAAATGGTTGCGTTTACGCATCAGTTCGCGTATAAGTTTCCAGAAAGCGATTTAAAGCTCGAAATCGAACAAGAATTGATATGTGCAAACGGTACACATATTTACACAAATCCCAAGTATGAAATACAATATTTCATTAGTTTGGTATTTTTATGACGGTTGAAGTGACACAGGTGTCACAGTCTACCCTACTTTAGGAAATTTCATCCCGAAATTTAATTTTAGAGGAAACTTGTGAGGACAACTGTGACGGTTTCGCTTTCAAATAAATCCCTCGAACCTTAAGTAAAACTCTGGGCCTTGTCAGGATTCTTAGCGAAATTGTCAACTCTGAAAGTGAAGTCCTTATAGCAACAAAACATGGAGTTTCGAACTACGGACAAAAGAACGTTTCTTATGAAGATTATCATAGGAAACTTGTGTGTGCTTGAAATCAGTGTCGGAGAGTGTAAGATAAAATGACATTGGTCAAAGTCCAGGACTTCTAGTAACTTAAATAACGCTACGTTCGCAATGTAATAAGGAACACTTATATATAGGAAGTACCAGCGGCGTATCCACCATGCTCCTTTCTACATTGTTCTCGTTTCGTTATTCTCATCACTATAGGTCTTAACACATGACAAAACTTGCTGTGGTTTCTGTGCACTGAATTCCATAATTATGTATACATCCATAATTATGTAATTCCTTGCACAGTCCGCACAGTTTATTTCATAATGTGTAGGAAAAAAAAACAATCAAATAAACATGAAGTGACTTGACTAGACCACCAAAAGATCTTTTTAATTAGATCGACGAACAATCTTTTTAATTAGATCAACACATGATCTTCTTAACTAGACCGTCGTACGATCTCTTTAAATTGGTCACTTAAGGGATCTTTTCAACTATATCATCACATGATATTTCTAACCAGATTTTTGAATCAATCTGTTTAACTAGACCACTCAAGGGGTCCAATTATAGAATAGTACTTTATAATCCAAGGGACTTAACTACGACGTAGAAGTCCATTATGGATTTAAGATAGTACCTTTTGATATCCTACTATGAATCCCTCTTATAGATATATGGAAGATTCTATGAGGATTTGGATAAATCACATAAAATCATGGAACATATAAGAAAACACATAAGCACATAATCACATAATTGTTTATCTTGATCTTCATTTTGTTAATTTTCTTGTTAATTGAGCAAACGAGTATTCAAAGCACACTAGGAATCCAATCCATGAATTTCGTTTGGCACTTTAAATATTTTCAAGAATCTAACTATGAAGATAGGAAGACCATAATAGCGATTTGTCTTTGTTTCTTAAAAAGAAACGTGTATTTAAGATTTTCGGGGAGATCACAAGTGATCATAAAATGACAGAACCACACGAGTAGTTTGTCTTAGTGTCGGCATCGAAGGGTTGGATCAAACATTCACACAATCGTATCAGTTTTGTAAAATAAAATTGAAACATCAAATTTTATTTATATAACAACTGAATTGTTCCAATGTCAAAAGATAACAGTCAAAGAAATACAAAAGACTAATTGTTCACTGCTACATCATTGTTCGCGTTTGCCTCATTTATGTTAAACACTCATCCACGCGCTGGATTTGCGTTAACAAGTCTTGGGCAATTGTTTCTGTAGTGAGTAAGGTCACCACAGTTATAACACGACCCAGGTGGGAACCGTGCTTGAACAGTAGCAGGATTTGCATAACGGCAGGTATCGACCAAATGTCCCAATCTTCCACAGTGGGTACATTTATGACACCGCTCTTGCTCCAAATGGTGACGGTTGCATTTGTTGCACAAAGGTGCGGTACCAACATAATTTTTCCTCTTACGAGGTTGTGCTGGTTGGTTTGGTGCAACCTGATTATTCTGAGCAGTTATGGCACAGTTTTGAGAAGCCTTACGCTTCTTCCTCTTGGATACCTCGGCCTGTTTTTCCTTTGGTTCAACTTGAGCAGCCTTGTCAGATGGTCTTGGGTCGCCTTTTCGAAAAAGCTTACCTTTCCTGATATGGGACTCAGTCAGGGTGGCAGACAATTCAATGGCCTGTCTGACAGTAGTAGGGTTGCTGCCAGTAACTATATCCTGAACTAAGTCAGGAAGACCATCAATGTACTTCTCAATCGCCTTATCCACAGGCGTGACCATGGCAGGACATAACAGGCTCAATTCCTCATAACGGTCAGTATAGGCTCGATGTTCACCGCTGTCTTGTTTAAGATCGTCAAATTCCCATTCCAAAGCCCTGAGCTCATGACGAGGAAAAAATTCCTTCATCATTAGAGCCCGAAGCTCTTCCCAGCTTTGTGCCATTGCCACATCGGCACCTCTATCACGCATCACACCGTTCCACCATGTAAGAGCACGCTTCTCGAATGCACTGGATGCAAACTCAACCTTACGCTCATTCGGGCATTGCACGTGCCTGAATGTGCTCTCCAAACTTTCGAACCATTGCAGGAGCGCGGTTGCTCCTTGAGATCCAGAAAACTTCAAAGGTTTAGCAGAGTTGAAGGTCTTGAAATTACACTAGGTGTTGTTGTTGTTATATAACTCATGAATCTGAGTTACTACGCCTGGAAGCACTTCAACCATTTGTTAAGCAACAAGGGCTGCGACTTCCTCAGCAGTAAAAGATTGAGCATCACGTCGAGGAGGCATTGTCTAAAAGGAACAAGGGAACGTGAGAAACGAGTGAGGTCGAAAAAGAGGTATTGAAAACATCGACAAAACATAAGGAAGGCGATCATTTGTTCGTTACCTCGAACAAACAAACGACACGCAGTGACTAATCAAAGTAAATGGATCATTATAATGTATCACTGAAGACATGCTCGCCTATAAGTGAACACTCACCCCAAGAGTTCCCAGGTAAGAGTGACTGGTCCGATACTGCGGATTTGTACGAACACTCTAGCCTTAGATAGAAAACTCAGGGTACAGGCATTCACTCTTCCAGTTTGCACGTGTTCACATTATTTAGACCCAAACTTTGATGAGATTTTGAAAACTAAGAGGGTTCAAAACCTTATAACAGAGGGTTCAAAACCTAGAAATCAATCATCCTAGAACAGATGATTGGTTTTCAAAGCGGATTCAGATCTTGTATTCTTATTGTGGTTGTCACCTAAGGATAGGCGACGGTATTGTTTTAAAACTAAACACAAGATAACTTGTGTTAGGGTCCTAGGAAGGTTATAGTCTAGGTCAAATCATTACTAATAACCTAATTCCCTATAACCATTGGCTCTGATACCAACTTTTATGTCACACCCCGACCACGTAAAACAACAAAACGTGGCGGAAACGTCGGGGAGTGTTGTAACAGAATCATTGTTTCACAACCATGGATTAAATAATTTCGTTTTATTGAATTATTAAACTCACTGTTTATTACAAATCAAACAAATACAATTATTATCTTTCAAGTTTTTAAGTCGCTAAGGCACGAGTCCATCCTATGTGTATCATGCGTCAACAATCACCACATAGCAGAACCTGAAACATGTGTAAAAATAGGTACGTCAGCATAAAAATGCCTGTGAGATACATAGGTTTTATTAATGCATGATTCATGACTTGTAAGTTTAAAAGAATGTTTTTAAAATAGTCATGAATCCTTAGAAATGTTTTCTTTTATAAACAAGTGATAAGAAAATAGATGATGTAAAAGAAAGATGCATAAATAAATAATTAAGTAAAATGAGTTTGTAAAATAATGTTTTGATAAAAAGGTTTGTAGTATATATAAAAATATACTTTGGTTTTAAGAAAGTCAAATAAGTATTATATCAAGATATATTTTGGTTCCATAATCGTTAAACAGATAGTTATTAAATATACTTTAGTAGTCAAAATAATCGTTTTTGGTAGTATATCAAAAGTATACTTTGGTTTTATAAATAACATATTTAAACTATGCTTTGGTTTTATGAATAACATATCAAAATATGTTTTAGTAATTTATAAAATAATTGTTGTTTTGTACCATATCACATATGAGAGTATATCAAAGTATACTTTTGGGAGTATAATCAAATATACCATAATAATGTGATTTAAGCATTCAATCAGACCTTAGTGCATCAAACTACACCAATTGAGACTATAGAGATACCACGAAGGCAATCCCTATTTGGATAAAATATTGGTTTCTGACATTCCATGACAACAGGAATGGGGTGTCCAGTCCTATAGCGCTATATCATACTACCAATCAGTCTTGTGAACATAAATAAGTACAATTCAACAATTAATTTTATAATCTTTGAAAAATCGGTGTTTAAACCATAAATAATCATTCAGTTTGTCAAAAGATAAGTACTAATATGTATAATCAATTATACTTTGAAATCATAAACATAACAAATAGGTACACATGCTTCACCCCAAAACATTGAAAGCAGTAAAAGAGGGGACTATGTACTCACTTGAGAGTGCTTAGATGTCATGAATAACAACCAAGCGAAGCTAGAGGGAGTACGGAATCAAATGGCACCTAATATAGGTAACTATGTTATTAAACGGCTCCTAAACCGAGAGATAGGATAGAATGATGTTCTATAAATCAAATGAGTAATTGAACTCATACGTTATGATTTAATAGAGCTAACATTCTGATTTGAAAGTCTACCTAAGTGCTTTTGACCCGTTTCGACCCATTACGGTAGTATAAGCTACTATAATGCGTCGTTTGCGCAAAACTATGTTCGGCTGGTTAACTATGTGCTATGTTAAGTCTTACATGCCCAATTATACCTAAACATGTTACTAAATTAGATTAGATGTCAAAAATATGTTCACATATGCACATTATGGATTTATGCTTCAAAGGGGCATTTTGGTCATTTTCTATGGGCATACAAGCTAACTAGCAAATGACTAACCAATCCTATGTGATCATAAGGTATAACCTCAGTGGTTATTCCCTATGCAACTATGATCACTAATCATGCTTGGTCGGATCTTAATGATCGACCAAACGGGTCGGGTTCGAAAGTCTAAGCGGTTGTTTAGACCACTTAACTTACGACCCTAAACAAGCACTAAACTAATAGTGACGAGTTAAACATGTCAAAACATGTTTAACTAACTTAGAAAACTGATTTGGTATCAAAACAAAGTGTTTTGATACCTAAACGTAGTTCTGTGGCAAAATGCGTGCTAAAACGCATTTTGACCGAAACTTTGACTCGTCACTACGCCTAGTTAACGTGGTAATCAGTAGGTATAATCGCTAAGGATTATAACCATCATGATTACAATCACGTTACAAAGTTCAATTGAACTTTGACTTGACCAATTGATGGTCAAAACCGAAAGTCAAACTGTTGGCCAAACTGTTTGACTTTCTGCACTAACATAAAGAATAAGCATGAAAGAACACTCACAAAGGTCCAATGCTTGAAGAAAGATAATAAGAAAACCAAAGAGGAAGTTCCTAATCACTTGAGAGAGCTCCCAAATCAGATTAGAAGAGAAATGAGAAGAAATGAGCAATGAACAAATGAAAAGGTTGGGCTATTTATACTTGATGCAAACTCACAAGATCATTACACATGTTTGTGTAGCCTCCAAGATCAGCCAAAGTTTCATATATTACAGTTCAGGTCCCTGCACTTGGTTTAAGCTCATTTCAGGCCCTTTTGACCCCTGTTAAGCCATTTTCAAGGCTCTACAAGGTCAATAAAGTTTAGAGGACTCAAAATGTGCTCGGAAAACTCTCGGATGTCGGCTCGTTTGGTCGTACGGTCGCGTTGTTCGTTAAATTACGACGAAACTCAAACGGACGCGAAAACGATCCAAATTAAGCGACGAATGGTATTTTTGCATGCCGATCACTAAAATAAAAATATTTTAGTGTGTACAAAAATTTTGGATGTCCAGACGTGGTCAGAACGTAAGATATGCGCGAAAATGCAAACTTACACCGTTTTTGACACTATTAGTCCCTGTAAGATCAAATAAGCATATTTTCACACACCGAACCACTCAAAGCTTATTTCTAAGCTATGTTTAGGTTATTTATGGTATGTTTAGCTGATGATCATGTTCCAGACTGTACGTTGCCTTACGAAACGGCATACTTTTGCAGTTTGACGCAAATAGTCCCTGTGAGTGAATAAACTTGATTTCGCCACACCAAAACTTATTTCTAAGTTATGTAAATGTTATTTAAGGTATGTTAAGCCTATTTCACTATTCTGGAGTGTTTGTTGCATTAAAATGGTCGGGTTTATGCATCAGTTCGCGTATAAGTTTCCAGAAAGCGATTTAAAGCTCGAAATCGAACAACAATTGATATGTGCAAACGGTACACATATTTACACAAATCCCAAGTATGAAATACAATATTTCATTGGTTTGGTATTTGTATGACGGTTGAAGTGACACAGGTGTCACAGCAGCCTGGTGGGCTTTGCGGCCCGTGAGGATGTCTGGCCCAGCTAAACATGTTTGGCAGTTTAACAGTTTTGGTCCCTGTCATGATTTAAATGTTTTAACGGTTTATTTAAGTGAAACTAACAATAGTTTTAACAAAGAAACTATTGATGCTGCTGTTTGTTATCTAACGACACGCGAAGGGCAGGTCCTATGGGCTCGCGGCTAGTGAATTAGTCCAGTCCAGGTAACAAAATGCAGGTTGACAGTTCTGGTCCTTGTCTTCTTTGTTCAGCTATTAATTTTTCAAGAAAAGACATATATGGCACATAACTTTCTAGTTTCATGTATAATTTCATTACAAAGTGTGAAAGCATTGGTGGCCATTCTTCAGTACACCCAGGAGTTTTACTGAGAATTATGGAGTTCCCAGTTCGTTCAAAAGATCACCCTAAATTGTAGTTTCGCGCGTTGAGGCTTTTAACCCCTTAATTCGCGAACTAGCGCGCATTATCGCGAAACGGCATAAATATCTTACATGGCCAGTATTAAATACTCCCGAGGGTATGGACGAACATCGCGGTGTTTCTAGCTTGCTTAAATGGTCACTCAAAGATGTAGTTTTAGAAATTGACGCTTTTGGTCCCTTTAACGCGCAAACTTGCGCGTATTATCGTTTAATAGCATCAAAGCCTTATGTAGCCCATAATAGGCATCCCCGAGAGTATGGTTGCACGTCATGATGCTTCGGGTTCGTTAAAAAGTCATTCAGAGGTATAATTAAACATTTTGACGCTTTTAGCCCCTCTAACTTGCAAACTTGCGCGCAACATCACTTATTGGCATAAAAGCCTTAAATGGCCAATATTAGGCATTCCCGAGAGTGTAATCAATTATCATGAAGCTCTCGGTTTGTTAAAAGGTCACTCAGAGGTAAGAATTAACATGTTGACGCTTTTAACCCTTCGACGCGCAAACTTTTAAATAATTATACAAACAGCTCCTCTCGACCAACAAGTGGCTCATTTGTGAATATGAATACCGTGTAACGTCATTCAGAGGCTTAGTTTAAGCATGTTGACACTTTTAGGCCTTTCGCATTCAAAGTTTTTTATTTTTCGCAAAATTAGTCCCTCATAGTCAACGTTTGACTTTATTAGGGTTTAGTACACGTGTCAACACATCATTGGGCGTGATTTTACGAGGTGTTACAGATGATCACAGGCAGCATGTTTCATTGTGTTTAGATGATCACAGGCAGCATGTTAGACATCTTTATAAGGTAGAAATGGTCCTTTTGGTCATTGGCAGCACGTTTAAGTTCTTTATAAGGTCAAAATGACCATTTATATCAATTGCAGCATGTTAGACATCTTTGTAAGGTAAGAATGGTCCTTTTGGTCAATGGCAGCATGTTTAAGTTCTTTATAAGGTAAATTTATTATGTGTATTAATCGCAACATGTGTTGACTAATTTATAAGGTCAAAATGACCATTTATATCATGTGCAGCAGGTTAGACCTATTATTAAGGTCAAAATGACCATTTATATCATGTGCAGCAGGTTAGGCTTATTTATAAGGTCAAAATGACCATTTTGGTCATTTGCAGCATGTACCATTTTGCACCCTGTGTATTATAACTGTAAGGTGTTTGTAGATGATCACAGTTGTTCCTTGCAGCAGGTTTGGTCATTTTGCAGCAGGTTTGACAAATTTATAGGTTGGTTTTAGATGATCACAGTTGTTCCTTGTGTATTATAACTGTAAGGAGTTGTTAAATGATCACAGTTATTCCTTGTATTTTGATTTATGTGTATTGTAACTGTGGATCACAGATGATCATAGTTGGTCCTTGTGTTTAGATGATCACAGTGTTAAATTGTTAAATTTAGGCGGGAATGGATTCATTTCTGCAAGCTTTGTATAACAAACCTCCAAAAAATATTTTGGACCCCCTAAATGTCCAAGAATATACCTCGTACGTGAGAAACGAGCCCGAAATACCCTTGTATTTATAAAAATCAAGAGAAACGGAATTTGACAGTCGCTCACGGGGCGCGACGGAGACCACACTGGTCTGTCGCGGGCCACGGCTGTCTTTGTTTGTCGAACAAGGCATATTGCCATGTGTCCACTGACTCACCGGACCTACATGATGACTCGACAAAGCTAGGCTCGACACATGCTCTCTCGTGGGTTGCGAGAGACTTAGCCTAGGTCTTACGTGCACCGTGAGCCGCCTTAAATCCGCCTATAAATAGAGCTCAACGAGCTCAGTTGCAACTCGTTCAAATTCTGAAAATTCTCTCAACTTCTGAATTGCTATTACTATACCCGGGCATTATACCCAGTATAAAAGCGAAGCTTTGCCTCGTTATAAGTACTATAACCCTGCTATTACCCTACACGGTTGATTTAGGATTCCGTAATGCATGTCGGCTCTGCCCGACTCAGTCATTGGAATTCTGTCTCGAGTTGTACGGTTAATTTGAATTGGGTTATTTTACTAACACGTGTGCATTATTTGATTTTAATAGATAATAACCAGGAGATTCTCAGGAAGCTTTAGTATTACCTAAATTTGCAATGTGAGTACATCTTCTTCTTGTCACCTTTTTACCAAAACCTCAAATGTTTTAAATAACACTTAACAGTAATTGAGTATTTGTGATTCTACAATTACTGCCGGTATGTTGGGGTTTTGTATACAAAATGTGGAAAACGTTGCCATTGGACAAAGAGTTAGCCAATGGGTAATATGACCCGCAAGTCAGGTGTTGACAGTACTGAATGAGTAATTGAGTAGATATAAACAAATGTAATTTTGGATGCCCTCAATTCAGTAAAAGTGATAAAACTATTTTGATTAAACTGGGATGCACTCACCAGTATTTCTTGCTGATAAAATATTTTTAAAACGCGTTTCAGGTAACACAATGTGAAAGCCAAATAGAAACCAACTGGAGAGCACTGAAGGCTTGGAAAAGTGGCTATAAAAGTTACCTAAATAAACAAGAAGTTTTTGTTTTAATAATAAGGGTTTATCCTTACAAATGTGTTATCAAATAAACTTGGGTTTTATCCCAAAGCTTTATTATTATAAAAGTTGGTGGTTTACTCTGATAAAAATATTTCCTAACTACGATCCTGATGTATTCCGCTGCCAAATTAATAAACACCGATACCACCCATCTGGATCCTGCGGCCGCCCGCTCCCGGGGTTGGGGTCGGGGGCTGTGACAGAGAGTGGTATCAGAGCTAGAGCCACTGGTTTAAGCCAAAGAAGTGTTCTGCTGACATTGAAATTTCAAATTATGTGTTAGGAAATAACTTATGTGATTTATGTGTATGTGTTATTTGACTATTTGTTAGTTTACAGTATGAGTGATCAAGGAATGTCGGACGCTTATCGTCAATTAGATAGTTCACCGAAAAATGAGGGAGCATCATCTGAACCTGACCCCTCAGGATATTCAGCTGATACCGAAGAAGGAATATTTATATTCAAGGCACAGTCGGAAGAACCCTTTACTACTAAGAAAAGAGGTTAGTTTAATAGAGGGGCACATGAGAGAAGAAAAAGAATGAAAAAATTACAACAACAGAGGCCGTTAGTCAGGGCCAATAGGGAGGCAGATGCACAGATTCAGGAGACAGTCAATAGGCCACCTTGGGAAGAAGAATTAGATAGACAGTTGGCCAATTTCCACATGTTAGCCACTACAGCAGTAGATGCAAACCAAAACCAAGTAGCTGAACCGCCACTGTTACCTTTGTTCCCAGACCAACAAATGCTAGAACCCGACCAGGAGTATCCATTTCCAATCCCTGATGTAGACCCCTATGTGTCACACCCCGACCGCGTAAAAAAAAAATCACGGCGGAAACATCGGGGAGTGTCGTAACAGAATCATTGCATCACAACCATGCATTAAAAGTTTCGTTTTATTGAATTATTGAACTCATTGTTTTATTACAAATCAGATAAATACAAATACTTGTCTCTCAAGTTTTAAAGTCGCTAAGGCACGAGTGCATCCTATGTGTAGCATGCATCAACATTCATTACATAGCAACACCTGAAACATAGGTGAAAATAGGTACATCAGCATAAAAATGCCTGTGAGTAACATAGGATTTGTGAATTTGATTCATGGCTTTAGATAACACAAGAAAAGGTTTTATGTTTTCAGAAATAGCCATGAATCCTTTTAAAAGTTTTTGTTTCTAAAATGCGTCGTTTTGGTAAAATGTTTATAGAATATACAAAAATATACTTTGGTTTTGAGTTAAGCAGATGAGTAGTATATCAAATAAACTTTAGCTTTGAAATAGTTAAACAGATAGTATAAATAAAAATATACTTCGGTTTCTGAAATAATAGACTTGGTAGTATATCATAAGTATACTTTGGTTTAAGAATATAAGCATTGTTAGTATATCAAATCATAGTTTAGTTTTAGAAGTAGCATATCAACTATGCTTTGGTAGTATATCAACTTAAACTTTAGTTTATGAAATAGCAATGTCGGTATTATATCAAACTATACTTTAGTAAATAATATCACATTGGTAGTATGTCGGAACATACCTAAATCGTGGTTTGGTAGTATATCAAACTATACTTTAGTAAACATTAACATATCAAATTATGCTTTAGCAAAACAGTATCACGTTGGTAGTATATCGAAATATACCATATATCGCGATTTGGTAATACATTCAAACCTTAGTGCATCAAACTATACTTTAGAGACTATAGAAATACCACAAAGGCAATTCTATTTGGTTAAAATTTTGGTTTCTGACATTCCATACAACAGGAATGGGGTGTCTAATCCTATAGCGCTATATCGTACTACCAATCAGCTTGATCATTGTTAATGAATGTATAAGTAACAACATAAATGGACTAATAGTTCTAAAAACTTTGGAAATCAGTTGGTTAAGCCATGGATAATAGTTCAATTCATCAAAAGATAGTACTATGCATGTGTAATCATATAGTCGAAATCATGATAATAGCGTATCGACACATATGTATCACCCCAAAACTTTTGAAAACATAAAAGAGGGGACTATGTACTCACTGGAGATTGTAAGTATCCTTGATTAAGTGTCCTAACAAAGCTCGGAAATCAAGAAATCAAGAGGCGCCTAATATGGAATCACTATATTAATAAATCGACACCTAAATCGGAAGATCGATAGAATGAGGTCTCGTAAACCAAATGAGTATTGGAACTCATGTGATATGGTTTAACAAAGCCTACATTCTAAATCGGAACCTATCCTAAGTGCTTACGACCCGTTACGACCCATTAAGGTAGCTTAAGCTACTTTAACGCGTCGTTCGTGCGAATTCGCGTTCGAGACGTCTAACTAATCGTATGACAAGTATTATATGCCCTAACATGATTAAATATGTTGCATAATTAGTTTAAGTGACAAAAATTAAGTTACATATGCTTAAAATCAAATTATGCATGAAAAGGGCATTTTGGTCATTTTCCTAAGGCATATAAACTACCTATCATACAACTAATTAAACTAAGTGACTACAAGGTATAACCTCGGAAGGTTATTCCCTATATAACTATGGTCACATAATATGCTTGGTCGGATCCTAACGATCGACTTACGACCCTAAACAAGCACTAGACTAAAAGTGACGAGTTAAACATGCTTAACTATGCATGTGTAATCATATAGTCGAAATCATGATAATAGCGTATCGGCACATATGTATCACCCAAAAACTTTTGAAAACCTAAAAGAGGGGACTATGTACTCACTTGAGATTGTAAGTATCCTCGATTAAGTGTGCTAACAAAGCTCGGAAATCAAGAAATCAAGAGGCGCCTAGTATGGAATCACTATATTAAAAAATCGACACCTAAATCGGAAGGTCGGTAGAATGAGGTCTCGTAAACCAAATGAGTATTGGAACTCATGTGATATGGTTTAACAAAGCCTACATTCTACATCCGAACCTATCCTAAGTGCTTACGACCCGGTACGACCCATTAAGGTAGTCTACGCTACTTTAACGCGTCGTTCGCGCAAAAATGTGTTCGGACCGCCAAACTAGTCTTATGACAAGTATTATATGCCTTAACATGTCTAATAACATTGCATAATCAGTTTAGATGTCAAAATTTATGTTACATATGCTTAAAATGAAATTATGCGTAAAAGGGCATTTTGGTCATTTTCCTAAGGCATATAAACTACCTATCATACAACTAACTAAACGAAGTGACCATAAGGTATAACCTCAGAAGGTTATTCCGTATAGAACTATGGCCACAAAATATTTTTGGTCGAATCCTAATGATCGACCAAACGGGTCGGGTTCGAAAGTCTAAGCGGTTGTTTAGACCGCTTAACTTACGACCCTATATAAACACTAAACTAAAAGTGACGAGTTAAACATGTTTAACTAAGTTAGAAAACTGATTTGATATCAAAACAAATTGTTTTGATACCCAAAAATAGTTTCGTTGTAAAATGCGCATAATCTGCATTTTGACCGAAACTTTGACTCGTCACTTCGACTAATCGACGTGGTAATCAGTAGGTATAGTCACAAGGGACTATAACCATCGTGATTACGCTCAGGTTGCAAAGTTCAATTGAACTTTGACTTGACCAATTCATGGTCAAAGCAGAAAGTCAAATACTGTTTGACTTTCATGCTTGAAAAGCATAAACAAGCATGAACGAAGCTTACAAAAGGTCTAAGCTAGGAAGATTTGAACTAAAACACTCAGGTATGAAGCCTTAGCTTCAACTTAGAGCAGGTTTAGATCAAATTGTGTGAGGAATGAATGATGAACATGGTGAGTATTTATAGAAAGTTTGGATCAAGGAGATCATTCCATGTGTTAGGAGAATCATTCTTGGCCACACAGTTGTGGAACATGGTTTTAAATACAATGGGAACTCAAAAAAAGCTCAAGGTATTCAAAGTTTGGATCAAGGAGATCATTCCATGTGTTTGCTGAAAACAGGATTCTGCACAGAGGCAGCCTAGGCGTGTCAAGACAGATGACATGGATCCTGTCGCGTGTCGCCTGGCAGGTCAGGTAGAAACTTTTGGTTTTGACAGTTTTGGTCCCTGTATGTTAAAAACTTGATTTTTGACACGTTTAAGCCCCGTTAACCCCATTTCAAGGCTCTAAAATGATGTTAAAGCATAGGGAACATGAAATATGCTTGAAAACATCTCAGATGTCGGTTCGTTTGGTGGTACGGTCGTGTTATTGTGTTAATTACGACGAAAGCTTGAATGGACGCGAAATCGATCCAAATTGCGCGACGAATGGTATTTTTGCATTCCAATCACTAAAATAAAATATTTTAATGATTACAAAAATTTTTGGATGTCCGGATATGTTCAGAACGTAAGATATGCGCGTAAATGCAAACTCATGCACTTTTTGACGCTTTTATTCCCTATTGATCAAATAAGCGTATTTTCGAATACCGAACCCATCAAAGCCTTTTTCTAAGCTATGTAAAGGATATTTAGGGTATGTTTAGCTTATGATCAAGTTCCGGAAAGTTCATTATTGTACGAATTGGTATACTTTCACAGTTTGACGTAAATAATGCTTGCGATCGAATAAACTTGTTTTTGACACACCAAACCCTCCAAAACTTATTTCTAAGTTATGTAAAGGTTATTTAAGGTATGTTAAGCCTATGTCACTATTCTGGAGTGTTTTTCACGTTAAACTGAATACGTTTACGCATTAGTTCGCGTATAACTTTCTAGAAAGTGATTTAAAGCTTGAAATTGAACTAGGATTGATGTGTGCAAAAGTCTCATGTAACTGTACAAATTTCTAGAATGAAACACAAGATTTAATTGGATTTGCATTTGTATGAAAGTTGTAGAGACACAGATGTCACAGTCTCCCCTACTTTAGGAAATTTCGTCCTGTAATTTAATTTTAGAGGAAACCTGTGAAAACAAATGTGATTTTTTTGCTTTCGAATGAATCCTCCGTTCCCTAAGTAAAACTCTGGGCCACGTTTGGATTATTAGCGAATTTTGTTAATTGTCAAAGTGATGTCCTTGTTGCATAAAAATAGTATGAACTTTGGAGTTTCGAACAATGGATGGAAGAATGTTTCCTATGGAGAGTGTAAGATAAAATAACATTGGTCAAGGTCCAGGACTTCTAGTAATTTAAATAACGCTACGCTCGCAATGTAATGAGGAACACTTATATATAGGAAGTACCAGCGGCGTATCCACCATGTCCTTTTTACATTGTTCCTGTCTCGTTATTCTTATTACTATAGGTCTTAACACATGAAAAAACTTGTTGTGGTTTCTGTACACTGAATTTCATAATTATGTATATATCCATAATTACGTAATTCCTTGCACAGTCCGCACAGTTCATTTCGTAATGTGTAGGGGGGAAATCAATCGAACAAACATATAATGACTTGACTAGATCACCAAAAGATCTTTTTAACTAGATCAACGAACGATCTTTTTAACTAGATCAACACATGATCACCTTAACTAGACTGTCGTACGATCTCTTTAAATAGACCACTAAAGGATCTTTTTAACTTTGAATCAGATAATTGTTTTGAAATAGCACTTTGGAATCCAAGGTTCTTACTATTTGCATAGAAAAGCCCCTTAAGGAATTTTAGATAGTACTTTGAGTATCCTTCTGAGAATCTATCATATGAAAATACGGAAGATTCTACCTGGACTTAGATAGCGAGCATTAGAATTACATATAAACACATAATCACATAATCGCATATTCGTTAACTTAGTTATTAGCTCATTCATTAACTTGAATTAATGCATTTAAAGTACACCAGAAATCCAATCAAGGACTTTAATTAGTACTTTAAATATCCCCAAGAATCTAACTATGAAGATATGAAGATCTTATAAGGATTTGGTTTTGTCCTGGTCATATCGTGATATTCGTATTAGAGCACACAAGGAATCCATTTAAGGATTCATGAAAGTACTTTTAGATACCAAATCAAGGATTTGAAATGGTATTTCAAGTATCTGTTTAAGGATTTTGTAACTTGTACCTTGTACTTTGCTTTTTAAAAGAGACGAGTACTTAGGATTTTCGGGGAGATCACGGGTGATCAATAAAATGAAAGAACCACATGAGTAGTTTGTTTTGGAAGGAACGTGGTTCCTTAGTGTTGGAATCGTAGGGGTATGTCACTGATGTGTGCAAAATGCAACATATAAATTACATCAATTGTGGCATAAAACTAACCATTTTTAGTACTAATGTTGGAAAAAGTGTGCTTTTGTCTTCCTTTTGTATTTTCAGGATTAAATGAGCTCAAATTAACAAAAGAAGCAAAAAGGCAGCTAAATCTAACATAAATACAAGAAAAGGAACAAACGTGACATGCCCGACCCCACGACAGCATCTTCCCAAGCAAAACAAGAAAACAGGAGGCTGGACACGCCCCGTGCTCAATGAGCACGGGGGCGTTCCCAAGTGTCAGCATAAAAGACAAAGTTGTAGAAGCTTCCATCGCCCACCACGGGGCCGTGCTCAGCGGACACGGGGTCGTGGTCAACTAAAAGATTCGCAGAATCCAGGCAAATCTTGATAGTACAGATATGCTTCTGCACACGGGGTCGTGCCCAGCGGACACGGGGCCGTGGTCAACTAATAAAGACAAGAGCAATTAATGAAGACAGAGAAGGATGTGGACACGGGGCCGTGCCCGAGCTTCTGTTCAGCCTATAAATAGGAGTGCTTAGCTCAAGCTCAAACCATCCCTTGGCACACCACCTCTCTCACACTTCACACTTCACCCACCATCCACCACCACCATAACACCATCATCCACCACCATCATCCATTGTCCATCATAGAGTGTGTGAGTCATCTCGGGATCCAAGATTGATCGTAAGAGTTCTTGACAATCAAGGCCATGTTTGCCTAAGTCTCTTACATCACTTGGTGAAGACAAAGTGTCTAGTGTAATACTTTTTATTTTTAATCTTTTCGCACTTTTTAATTGGTTATGTATTAATGACTTTAATTACTAGTTTCTTATGTTGAAGGTGATTCTTCCTTATCGTTTGTCCGTGGTGTCTTGGCATTATTTTACTGTCTATATAAAATAAAAGATTTTCACCATTCATATCTCCACGGTCTATATGGAGGTATGTTGGCTACCTGGTCGGGGGTTAAGGGAATGGTTTGGTAAGAGTCTTGCCATTGTTCAGTGTATAGATCCTGCAAAGGACCTGGGTCAAATTTAGTAGGACCTCCTTCAATACTTAACGGTATTGGATGGCGGGGGTCCAAACTCTTTGATCCCCTCATAAGTTAAACTACTATTAATACTTTAACCCGGCTACTTAAGACTGTATCCCTGCTGACTCAGACTACTTAGCCGAGGGTAACATCACCTTCAAAAGAGGGGCCTACCACAATATGCATTAATAACTTAATTAATTATCTTTCAATATTCCGACCCAGCAAGGATTGTATCCTTGCTGACTCAAACTACTGGGTTGAGGGTAACGTCACCTTCAAAAGAGGGGCCTACTACAATAACTAAGATAATCTCTTAAATAGTGCAAAAGTGCGGAAATAATCAAAGGTTACACTAAACACGAGTCGGAGCCAAGTGATTCATCTTGTCTATCTGTTTTTTCTTTTATTTTTATTTTTCAGCATTTTAGTTAGTTTTTATTTTCTTAGTTTAAAACCTTTTTCTAAATTTTTGATTTGATTAGACGTTGAGGATAAACCGGTACTAAAAGCTCTTGTGTCCTTGGACGACCTCGGTATCTTACCAACACTATACTACGCTCACGATGGGTGCACTTGCCCATATGTGTGTCTAGTGTTAGTAAATATCGTGTTTTATAAATTTAAAACTTGGCTAAAGAAAGTGTAAAAGGGCTTAAAATATACTTAAACTTATATACACACTTCACCCGCATCAAGTTTTTGGAGCCGTTGTCGGGGACACAAGGATTTTAAGAAAGTTAGGAATCAACAGCCTAATCGTTTTTCTTATTTTTCTATTTTTTTTAGGATTTTTCTTAGTTTTCAGCTTCTGCAGAGCTCAGCACGGGCCGTACCTGGTCGGACACGGGCCGTGCCCAGCATTGTTACTGGCAGTTTTTATTTTCTGAGTTACAGAGAGCTGAGCACGGGGCCGTGTCGGTGCAACACGGGGTCGTGTCCAACTCCCCAGTAACTGGGTTCTGGAAAACAATCACTGTATCTCCGACCACGGGCCGTGTTCGCTGAACACGGGGCCGTGGTGAACCTTCTGACCAACGTTCTTTTCTGTTTTTATTGCAGGACTTGGAACCCAGGTATCACATTTGAACTTCCTACGTAGTGTATGAGCTCCAGTTCTAGTAGAGACATAAAAGAACCCCTAGAAGAACCCGAACACTTTCTCAGAAAAAGACTTAAAGCTAAAAACCAAGAGAAAGTTTCGGGGGAACCACTTCCAATGGCGGACCAACGTACCCTCATGGATTACCTACGACCCACTGTAGGTAATCTCGGCGCCGCTATCAATGCACCGAATGTCGAAGCCAATAACTTCGAACTTCGACCGCATTTGATACAAATGCTTCAAAACTCCGCAACATTTCATGGGCTTGCGGACGAGGATCCCCATCTACATATTACTAATTTCTTAGAAATATGTGATACCTTTCGGATCAATGGAGCATCAAACGACGCCATCCGCCTTCGAATGTTTCCATTTTCACTAAAAGACCGAGCTAAGGCTTGGCTCAACACCCTCCCAGTTGGCTCGATAAACACCTGGGATGAACTAGCCCAAAAGTTTCTATATAAGTATTTCCCTCCTGCTAAAACGGCTAAATTAATGACTGAAATTAACACATATTCACAAGAGGATGGGGAATCCTTATATGAAACTTGGGAAAGGTTCAAGGAGCTACTAAGAAAGTGTCCTCATCACGATCTTGCGGTATGGCAACAAGTATCCACTTTCTAAAATGGGTTGTTGCCACACACAAGACAAACACTTGATTCTAGCTCCGGGGGACTTCTAGGTAATCGTCGCCCAAATGAAATATACAATCAAATTGAGGAAATTGCTCAAACCAATTTTCAGTGGCACACTCCCCGAGGTAATAAATCTATTGCCCCGGGCGCCCATAAGGTTGATGAAAGCACTTCTTTACAAGCCCAAATCGAGGCCCTTTCTTCAAAAATCAAAAAGTTAGAAATGGCAAAAACGGCCTCGGTTATGGCTTGTGAGGGGTGTGGTGGACCACATGAAAATTTGAGTTGTATGAAAGAAGTAGATGATCAAACAGAAACGGTAAACTACATTGATAATAGACCTAGGCCGTCGGGTCCACCAACGGGTACCTACATCCAAGGATGGCGTAACCACCCTAACCTTGGTTGGAGAGATCCCGGCAATAGTAGTAACCAACAAAACCAACGAACTAACTTTCAACAACCACAAAACTTTTCTCAACAACAAGGTGGACGAGAAAGGCTTGAAGATACTGTATCTCGCCTCATCTCCGACACCGAAAAGAAAAAACTTGGATCGATTTCAGCAATTGGAATCGAATTTTAGAAATCAACAAGCTAGCATTCAAAACATTGAAAAACAATTAAATCAAGTAGCTCAAAATTTCTCCGAGAGACCACAAGGCGCGTTACCAAGCAATACCGAAACCAACCCAAAAGCGAAAGTACATCTCATCACATTGAGAAACCGAACCGTGGGTCCAGAGGAGGCTCCATTACCACCGGCTGAAAAAAGCCAATCCAGCCAAACTACGACTCCACCCGCACCACAACCAGAAAATGCTTCTCCACCAAATCAAGAGCCCACCAAGACTCCTCCGGTTCCATACCCCGGTTGGTTAAATCATCAAAAGACCGATGAGCAATTCGCAAAGTTCGAAAATTTACTAAAACAATTGCATGTTAATATTCCTTTTATCGAGGTCCAAACCCAAATGCCTAAATATGCAAAATTTATGAGGGACTTCCTCACTCACAAAAGGAAAATTGAATCATTGCAATTAGTTAAATTAGGCAAAGAATGCTCCGCCTTAGTACTCAACAAACTCCCATAAAAGAAAATTGATCCCGGAAGCTTCACGATTCCTTGCTCGATTGGGGAATCCCCCATTCGTAATGCACTAGCCGATCTTGGGGCTAGCATTAACCTCATGCCCACATCAATGTTCAAACGACTCGGCCTAGGAACAACGAACCGTACAAAGATGAGCATACAACTCGCCGACAGATCCGTCAAATTTCCACCAGGTGTCGCTAAAAATCTATTGGTCAAAGTTGACAATTTCGTTTTCCAGACCGACTTTGTCATCCTAGACATGGAGGAAGACGCCGATGTCCTTCTCATCCTCGGGAGGCCATTTCTAGCCACCGCCCAAGCAGTGGTGGATATGAATGACAAAACACTAACATTGAAGTTTGGGGACGAGGAAGTGAAGTTTGGAGTTAGAAAGAGAGTAGAAGACGAAGACCCGGTCAACTACATGAAGGTCATAGACTCAAGCTTGGATGACGCTCTCCGACGGTGTAGCATGGGATGCAAAACATCCCACTTGAGTAACATATGACCAGGATTTGGGTCTAGCCAAGGACCCTTATAAACGTGGCGCACCACGGAGGCATTCCGCGGAACTATCCTTAGTTTAGTTTAGATTAATCTTTATGTTTTCTAGTTAGTTTTAATTTTCAGGAATAAAATACACTCAGGATGGCAAAGGATAACAAGGGAAACTTGAACCGGCACCCCATGCAGGAAAACAGGGCCATCCGACAATTTTCTTCATTAACAGTAAGTTCAGCACGGGCCGTGTCCGCCCAACACGGCCCCGTGCTGCACAGTCTGCAGAAATAACCCAGTTCAGGTAAACTGGACACGGGCCGTGTTCACCCAACACGCCCCCGTGTCCAGACTTCTGTTTCTTTTGTTTAAATTTTGTTACTGGCACTTGAACACGGGGCCGTGCCCGGACAACACGGGGCCGTGTCCAGCGCCCAGTAACACAATTTTTTGCTTTTTCACACCTTTTTACATATTCAATCAACCTAAAAACTTATTTTTGGGAGACATTGAGGACAATGTGTAATTTAAGTGTGGGGGGGGGGGGATGCTAAAACCTTGAATCTTGCAAGTCCTAACTATAAGCCTTACACAAAACTCTATTGGAACCGCTAATCACCCCAAATTTTTTTCAAAAAAATTTCATTTTTCTTTACTTGTCTAGGTTTAACTCGGGAAATTCAAGTTCTAAAAAGGTTATGTTTTTACAAATTTACAACCGATAGCGTCATGATAAAAAGAACCAACATAAGAAAATTATGAAAAGGAATGACAAGATTAGTTAAAATTTAATTATATATACTTAGGGCTGTAAACGAACCGAACGTTCAGCGAACAGTTCGTGAACCGTTCGGCGGGAAGTTCGTTTATGTTCGTTCGATAAGCCTAACGAACGAACACGAACAAAAAATTTCGTTCGATAAGCTTAACGAACGAACACGAACAAAGGTCTCGTTCGTTCGACTGCGTTCGTGAATGTTCGGTAATATGTTCGTTCGTGTTTGTTCGTTTATGTCCGTTCGTGTTCGATTTTTTATGTTTATTTTTCTAAAAATTTTTAATGTTTTATTAATTTTTTACTTTCCCCCATATGTATTTCCCTCTCTCTGGCCCTCTCCCTCTTTGATATCACGCTCCTTCATTCAGCCTATCTCTAATCGATTAAACCCAATATCATCCATCCCTTCAATCTTTAAATGGTTATATTTAACTACTTTATTTGTGTACAATGTTTAAGATTAACAGTGCCTTTTTTAATTTCAAAATAAATTTCATTTGTGTTCGTTTGCGTTAGTGGTTCGTGTTCACGAACTGTTCGCGAACAACCAAAATTCCTTAACGAACGAACACGAACACAAACTTCTGTCCGCCATGTGTTCGCGAACAGTTCACGAACATCCAAATTTCCTTAACGAATGAACACGAACATAGCTTTGTTCGTGTTCGTTCGGTTCATTTACAGCCCTATATATACTTGATCACATAAAAACCCATTCCCACAAAAGTGAGTTTTGAGTCTTTATTGAGCATACAAATACATATCTTTAAATTAAATGCTCATTTTTCGTTTCTTGTGTGAATAGCCGCTTGTTTCTTACAACTCTAGAACTTGCCACGACGATACATTCCCGGTCCTTACCAACTTAAACCCGAGTAAGTAAATGATGGAGACATTAGGACTAACCCTTTTTATTTCTACACCATTATTTTCTTTTTTTTTACCACCTACCCAAAATCCCCCTAGTTAACCCCTTTGAGCCTAAACCTTTTCATTTCTTAACCCAAACCAAACACCCTTTCACCCACCAAAACCTTTTTATTTTTAACCCTTTGTTTTAGTAATAAGCTCGTTTTTTCGTTTGACTTTGAAAAAAATAAAAAAAAATTATAATAAAATTTTTTTTAGGTTTTGTTGATGAAGCAAAAGAAATAAACAAACAAGTTCATCAAAAATAACTTTGTTTGAATAATAGCTTCATCAAAATAAAAATTGCAAAAATAAAAAGTCTTTCGAAAACCGACGCTTTTTCGCCGTTTTCTACTAACCACTAACCCAACCACCTACCTTTAACCCAAGCCTAACCCTTCACCCAAAAGTCCTCTTGATATTTACAAAGGTATATAGTTAAAAAGGAGGAGGATTGATTGCCTGGCAAGCCTATGGTAGGAGTAAGTTCCATGCCGCTCTCGAGTGATTCACTAAAATACATCTTCGGCCGAGTGTTGAGTGATCCCCCGTGAGGTATGTGAACTTGTATATAAATAGAATTTTAAAGAGGCATGTTATGCCCTAATAAGTAATTTATCTTATGAAAAGTTTTAAATAAATCATGACGAATAGGATTGTAAACAAATAAAAATAAAACTACATAAAGAGTCTTGGAAATCCCGACACTCTATGACAAGCCCAAAAACCTTCTCTTCTACCCATTCCATTTGGGAGTGTATAGCCACATTATAAAGAGTTTTGCTTGAGGACAAACAAATATTCAAGTGTGGGGGTATTCGATGTGTGCAAAATGCAACATATAAATTACATCAATTGTGGCATAAAACTAACCCTTTTATAGTACTAATGTTGGAAAAAGTGTGCTTTTGTCTTCCTTTTGTATTTTCAGGATTAAATGAGCTCAAATTAACAAAAGAAGCAAAAAGGCAGCTAAATCTAACATAAATACAAGAAAAGGAACAAACGTGACATGCCCGACCCCACGACAGCATCTTCCCAAGCAAAACAAGAAAACAGGAGGCTGAACACGCCCCGTGCTCAATGAGCACGGGGGCGTGCCCAAGTGTCAGCATAAAAGACAAAGTTGTAGAAGCTTCCATCGCCCACCACGGGGCCGTGCTCAGCGGACACGGGGTCGTGGTCAACTATAAGATTCGCAGAATCCAGGAAAATCTTGATAGTACAGATATGCTTCTGCACACGGGGTCGTGCCCAGCGGACACGGGGCCGTGGTCAACTAATAAAGACAAGAGCAATTAATGAATACAAAAAAGGATGTGGACACGGGGCAGTGCCCACTGGACACGGGGCCGTGCCCGAGCTTCTGTTCAGCCTATAAATAGGAGTGCTTGGCTCAAGCTCAAACCATCCCTTGGCACACCACCTCTCTCACACTTCACACTTCACCCACCACCCACCACCACCATAACACCATCATCCACCACCATCATCCACTGTCCATCATAGAGTGTGTGAGTCATCTCGGGATCCAAGATTGATCGTAAGAGTTCTTGACAATCAAGGCCATGTTTGCCTAAGTCTCTTACATCACTTGGTGAAGACAAAGTGTCTAGTGTAATACTTTTTATTTTTAATCTTTTCGCACTTTTTAATTGGTTATGTATTAATGACTTTAATAACTAGTTTCTTATGTTGAAGGTGATTCTTCCTTATCGTTTGTCAGTGGTGTCTTGGCATTATTTTACTGTCTATATAAAATAAAAGATTTTCACCATTCATATCTCCACGGTCTATATGGAGGTATGTTGGCTACCTGGTCGGGGGTTAAGGGAATGGTTTGGTAAGAGTCTTGCCATTGTTTAGTGTATAGATCCTGCAAAGGACCTGGGTCAAATTTAGTAGGACCTCCTTCAATACTTAACGGTATTGGATGGCGGGGGTCCAAACTCTTTGATCCCCTCATAAGTTAAACTACTATTAATACTTTAACCCGGCTACTTAGGACTGTATCCCTGCTGACTCAGACTACTTAGCCGAGGGTAACGTCACCTTCAAAAGAGGGGCCTACCACAATATGCATTAATAACTTAATTAATTATCTTTCAATAATCCGACCCTTTAGGATTGTATCCTTGCTGACTTAAACTACTGGGTTGAGGGTAACGTCACCTTCAAAAGAGGGGCCTACTACAATAACTAAGATAATCTCTTAAATAGTGCAAAAGTGCGGAAATAATCAAAGGTTACACTAAACACGAGTCGGAGCCAAGTGATTCATCTTGTCTATCTGTTTTTTCTTTTATTTTTATTTTTCAGCATTTTAGTTAGTTTTTATTTTCTTAGTTTAAAACCTTTTTCTAAATTTTTGATTTGATTAGACGTTGAGGATAAACCGGTACTAAAAGCTCTTGTGTCCTTGGACGACCTCGGTATCTTACCAACACTATACTACGCTCCCGATGGGTGCACTTGCCCATATGTGTGTCTAGTGTTAGTAAATATCGTGTTTTATAAATTTAAAACTTGGCTAAAGAAAGTGTAAAAGGGCTTAAAATATACTTAAACTTATATACACACTTCACACGCATCAGTCACGCATACACACAATCGCATTAGTTTTGTAAAATAAAATTGAAACAACAAATTTATTTATATATCAACTAAATTGTTTCAAGCGTCAAAGATAACAACAAGGAAAATACAAAAGTCTAATTGTTCACTACTGCATTGTCATTTGTGTTTGCCTCATTTATGTTAAATACTCGTCCACGTGCTGGATTCGTATTAACAAGCCTTGGAAAATTGTTCGGATAGTGAGTAAGATCACCACAGTTGTAGCACGATCCAGGTGGATATGGTGCTTCAGCAGCAGTAAGATTTGCAGCAACTTGGTTTTGGATAGCATAACGACATGTATTGACCAAATGTCCCAATCGCCCACAGTGGGTACATTTGTGAAACTGTGTTTGTTCCAGATAATGACGGTTGCATTTGTGGCACAAAGGTGCGGTACCAACGTAGTTTTTCCTAGTACGAGGTTGTGCTGGCTGGTTTGGTGCAACCTGATTATTCTGAGCAACTACTGCGAAGTTTTGTGAAGCCTTACGCTTCTTCGACTTTTTGGAGGACTCAATCTGTTTATCCTTTGGTTTTTCTTGTGCAGACTCGTCAGATGGTTTCGGCTCGCCCTTCCGAAAAAGATTACCTTTCATGATAGAGATTCAGTCAGGGTAGCAGATAGTTCAATGGCCTGTCTCACGGTAGTTGGGTTGCTACCAGTAACAATGTCCTGAACTAGGTCAGGGAGACCATCAATGTACTTTTCGATCTCCTTATCCAAAGGCGTAACCATGGTAGGACATAACAGGCTCAGTTCCTCATAACGGTCAGTGTAGGCTCGATGTTCACCGCTGTCTTGCTTAAGATCGTCAATTTCCCTTTCCAAAGCCCTGAGTTCATGACGAGGACAGAACTCCTTCATCATTAGAGCTCGAAGCTCTTACCAAGTTTCTGCCATTGCCACATCTGCACCCCTATCCCTCATTACACCGTTCCACCATGTAAGTGCTCTTTTCTGGAATACGCTCGATGCAAACTCAACTTTTCGCTCGTTTGGACATTGTACATGACGAAATGTGCTTTCGAGACTCTCAAACCATTGTAGGAGCCCAGTGGCCCCTTCAGTCCTAGTAAATGTGAGTGGCTTATGTAACACCTCGAAAATTCATGTCCAATAAAATAAAGACATGTGTCATGTAAGATAAACGTGTCATAAACCCGGATCAAGTTAAAGGATGTATGGTAGGATTAAAAGGGGTCGACATGTTAAAATACCTCTGAGCAACCTACTTACAAATCCCAAACCTTAATACATCCCATAAACCTTCAACATAATCAAATCCGGTTAAATTGATAATCTAAATTGGTATACGGATTTAATTTTTATGATTCTTACGACAAGTTCCTTAAAGCATTCAATGCAAGAGTCCAAGGTGTGTAAGTACATGCAAAGCATGCAAAGTCTGAACACTTGGTCCCCTCTACTGGAAATAAACATAAAAATTCAAATTATGATAGACTGCAAGGTCAAAGCCTAAGAAATCACAAATTTTTGGCTTCTGGTAAAGGCTTACGGACCGCAAGGCCAAGGGCTTACGGTCTGTAAGAGGCGCTTACGGTCCGTAAGGATTGTAGCTTACGGTCCGTAAGACCGTCGCTGGCAGCAGGTTTTGGACAGTTGCCTGTTCAGCCTGTTGCACCGCCTTACTTGAGTGGTATTCGAATACTGAGGCTCCTGCAACTGGTTTTGGCATCATAGGGACACCTGGGATGATCTTGCAACACATGTAGACTAATTTGGCATGATCTTGTGCATTTGAGTTCAATATATAAGAGAATGAAGTTGCAACCATTTTTTCACTTCATTCAAACTCACTTCAACTGATCTCTGGAGCTCTCTGGACAGCAACCAACTTCTCTTAGGATCCATAAGCATACTAAGGACCTTTGTAAGTGTCCTTAATCCTTCCTAATTCAGTTTAGCTTAGTTAATTAGCTAAAAGTCAAACCATCGTAATTAAGGTTTGACTTCGAGATTAATCAATAATTATCCAGTCAAATCTTGAATTAAAGGTACCTATAAGTAGGTAATTATGTGGGTAATAAACCCTTAAAAGGGTACTCTCTGATTCCCACTCTAAGTAGGTCAAATGTCGGGTCAAACCTAAACTTAAAAGTCAACAGAAAGCTTATTTTCAAATTAGCACATAATTAACAATGTAGAAGCTATGCAACCTATTTTATCATTAATATAACTTGGTAATAAATGTAAGAACATGTCTAAACATGTTCAACCCGACAATTTTCAATAGAGACCCGGTTTGGAACCGAAAGTCGCATAATTTGACTTTTCCTTTGACTTTCGATTCTGACCCGTTTAAGCCTAGTTTAGGATTGCCTTAGAGCTTCTTTTGGACCTAGTTACATGTTAGTATAACCCTCTATGACTCGGTTCATTAGTTGTCCAATTATTATGCAAGTTTCCTTTAATTGCCTAAATGTTGACTATTATGCCCTTTCCACCTTAAAATGTGATTTTTGAAAAAGTAAAAGAGTAGACACCTTAGTTGCTGATTTATAAACTTGTACCTAAAATTTGACATCAGTTTGAGGTCTAGATTAGGAGTTATGCTCATTAGCGTAATTAGAAAGTTTTTGTGAATTAAATGACATAATTAGCATATAGCCTATCTAAACCCAATTTTTGATATCAAACTTTATACCTACTGATATAACATAATATTTTGGGATTTTTGGAGATTTTTATTTATTTTTAGGCTGAGCATAACTTAGAGTTCTAAGCTTAATTCGGTAATTGCCGGTTTTGCCCTTTTGGGCTATAAAATGAGTTTTACAAATCCTTTTGACCCCAAACCTTTTGCTACTGATCTAATATGATAAATAAATATTTTGAGCCTTCTGGAATAATAAAAATATCAGCTTTCCTTTCAAAACCCGGAAATGGCTCCAAATAGCCTTTTAAAGCGTTTTTAACGCATAGTATGTACTAAAACTACTTTAAACATATAAGGTTGGATACCTACTGATATTTTCAGTAAATTTTTATATATTAACAGTAAGCAAAAGTTTCAAACTCAGATTTCCAGTTTTGACCTTTTAGGCTTATGTGAAATTACCAAAATGCCCCTTCGGTGCATAGTATGGTTATAATTAATAAATTTCACATCTATATGATACCCTACTGTTATAACTTATTAAATCAAGTATATTTACTAGATAAATCAAACCTGTAACTCAGATTACCAATTTAACTCTTTTATAACCTTTTAAATGACCAAAATGCCCTTACAAGGCATAGTTTGGGTTTAAAATCATTTTGGGCATAATATGAGATATCTTATTGATGTCACAACATATTTAATGCATATTAACTTAGGAAACTTGTATATGATTCATATGGTTACTCGTTACGCACTCTTCGCGTTCGAATCGGCTTATGTGACTAGTTTACATATATTAGCCGAAACGGGTCAAACCATATCATTTTTGTATCAAAATCCAGAATGTGTTTATGTTACCCATATTAAACAAGCTTGTCGGGTCAAAACCACATTCTAAACCGGTCTTCGCCTTATCATGCGTTTGAACCGTGTATTCCTTTTGAAAACTAACCGGTCTAAGTTAAGCTTAATTAAAGACCCGTTAGAAATCTAATAGGTTCTTAAAAACCTTCGTTCCAGATATAGGAGCCCAGTAAAAGCTATCTGTACTTGCTGATTTGATATACGACTGGGATTAAATTTATATTTAGCTCAGGTAAATACTTTTAACTTATTTTTCCTATAAGCTGCCGGCTCACACCCACTATAATTATGCTGAGGTCGACCCGTATTTGGTGGCAGTGAACTACAACGCTCTCAACCCCGAAGGGCCCTACGGAGCTCCTTGGGGAGTTGGGTACCCAGCTTATGGGTACCAGCAACCGCCGCCTCTCCGACCTCCACAACAGCATCAGCCGCAGTCGCAGCTGCCACATTTTTCCCCGCCAGAACGAGAAGAAATTCTTCAAAGATTGGACCACGTTGAGCGTCAGGTTCACAGAGATCGCAGGGAACGACAAGGCTTCTTTAAGGGATTAGCAGGTTTAATAAAAGGAAAGAGCAAGAAGGCCCATTGAATCCTTCAATTGTTGGTTGTATTTCCTTGTTTTTAGTTGAGCCCCTACGTGGGCCTGTCTTTTGTTTAAACCCCTGCGTGGGTATATTTTCTTGTATTTTTCCCCTTCGTGGGCATGTCTTTATTTGACCCCTGCGTGGGTATGTTTGTTTGTTTAAGCCCCTGCGTGGGCATGATTAATTCTGTAGAAAGTCCCGTTTAGGGCAGACTCGTATTTTAAATTCATGTGGTGAAATGGTTAAATTTAAATTTTTATTTTTATATGCATGAACAAAAATATAAAATAAATAATAACAATATTTTTACAAGATCTATCATTATATTAAAATGATAAAATCTAAAAAGGATAAGACCTAGCCATGTGTCATCATAAGACAGGGCCAAGATGGTAGTTCCATAATTAGATTCAGATCCAAATTAACATCTCAATTTAGGACTGTTCTGCGTTAATTATTAAAAGAATCTTAAAGGTAAAACCTAGTCTATATGTCATTGCAGACATGGCCAAGATGGTAGAACCTACACAAAAGATTCCAATTCTTGTTAACATCTGAAAGAATGATAACATTCATGACAAAATGTGATGCGATAAAATCACATAGGTCATCTTTTAATTGGGTTATTTTAAATTCCCTTATTTAAATAATCATCCCTTAAGGATGAAGTGCCTACGGGCTATAACTAATGTCCTTGGGACTAAAGACAGTAGTAGCCTATGACTCCCTGTCTAGAAAAAGGCAATAAAATTTGATTAAAGCCTTAATGTCTTGACTCAGTAAAAGTCTTGGTTTATAAATTGAATTTGTCTGTATGACTATGCCCTTTTATGCTATTATTAAATTATACTATAGGATTGTAATCAAGGTCCTGAAAAAATTGAAATAATTAACAATTTAACCAAAATGGTTATTAAAACCATGGTTAATAAATCATAAAATACTGTAAAAGCTTCTAAATAAACCTTGCCCATTAATTTCTATATGTAGCAAATTGAAGCTTCATGGCTGGGTCGGATGAGGTGAATAGTCATCCGGTGGAAAACCACGAGAATGCTAGGATACAGATGACTGGTGCAGAACTGCAAGCACTAGTTGATAATGCTGTTACAAGAGCTATAGAATGGCAGTATAATGAATCTAGCGGGACTCGGAGTAGGACCCTATCCACACCGCACTCCAAACCTAAAACCCAATCGGAGGCTCATAGCAAGCCACCCTCTAAGAAAGAGGAACCAAAGAAAGATGATGATCGACATTCATCTAATCAAAACAGTGTTCCATCAAAAAGGATAGTGTTTGATGATAAACCTCGTACCAAGTCCTGTACCTATAAGTACTTTGTTTCCTGCAAACCCCGGGATTTCACTGGGGAGAAAGGAGCAATAGATGGTAGTTCCATAATTAGATTCAGATCCACATTAACATCTCAATTTAGGACTGTTCTGCGTTAATTATTAAAAGAATCTTAAAGGTAAAACCTGGTCTATATGTCGTTGCAAACATGGCCAAGATGATAGAACCTACACAAAAGATTCCAATTCTTGTTAACATCTGAAAGAATGATAACATTCATGACAAAATGTGATGCGATAAAATCACATAGGTCATCTTTTAACTGGGTTATTTTAAATTCCCTTATTTAAATAATCATCCCTTAAGGATGAAGTGCCTACGGGCTATAACTAATGTCCTTGGGACTAAAGACAGTAGTAGCCTATGACTCCCTGTCTAGAAAAAGGCAATAAAATTTGATTAAAGCCTTAATGCCTTGAATCAGTAAAAGTCTTGGTTTATAAATTGAATTTGTCTGTATGACTATGCCCTTTTGTGCTATTATTAAATTATACTATAGGATTGTAATAAAGGTCCTGAAAATATTTAAATAATTAACAAATTAACCAAAATGGTTATTAAAACCATGGTTAATAAATCATAAAATACTGTAAAAGCTTCTAAATAAACCTTGCCCATTAATTTCTATATGTAGCAAATTGAAGCTACATGGCTGGGTCGGATGAGGTGAATAGTCATCCGATGGAAAACCACGAGAATGCTAGGATATAGATGACTGGTGCAGAACTGCAAGCACTAGTTGATAATGTTGTTACAAGAGCTATAGAACGGAAGTATAATGAATCTAGCGGGACTCGGAGTAGGACCCTATCCACACCGCACTCCAAACCTAAAACCCAATCGGAGGCTCATAGCAAGGCACCCTCTAAGAAAGAGGAACCAAAGAAAGATGATGATCGACATTCATCTAATCAAAACAGTGTTCCATCAAAAAGGATAGTGTTTGATGATAAACCTCGTACCAAGTCCTGTACCTATAAGTACTTTGTTTCCTGCAAACCCCGGGATTTCACTGGGGAGAAAGGAGCAATAGATTGTATGACCTGGTTGGATGAGATAGACACGGTAGTTGATATCAACGGTTGTGTTGAAAAGGATGTAGTGAAATATGTATCCCAATTGTTCAAGGGAGAGGCACTAGCATGGTGGAGGTCTCTCATTCAAGCTGCTGGAAAGATTCCGCTCTACAATTTGTCATGGGATCAATTCGTTGCTCTCATTAAGGAGAATTATTGCCCGCAGTATGAGGTTGAAAGAATTGAATCAGATTTCTTATCGTTAGTGATGAAGAATTTAGATTTTCAAGCTTACCTCACCAGTTTCAATACCCTGTCTAGGCTGGTTCCGTATCTGGTAACCCCGGAACCCAAAAGGATTGCTCGCTTCATTGGGGGTTTAGCCCCAGAAATTAAAGCCAGTGTTAAGGCATCCAGACCTGCTACTTTCAGATTAGCAGCTGATCTATCTCTATCTCTTACCTTGGACGCGGTCAGGCTAAGATCGCTAAGAAACACTGATGCTGAGAAAAGGAAGCGTGAGGATGATAACTCACGGCGATCAGATAAGAGACATAAGGGAAACAATGACCACAAGAAGGGTTCTGGAACCAAGAAAGATGGTCATCAGTCGGGAGATAAACCCAAGTGTAAAATCTGCAAGAAACAACATTTCGGGAAGTGCAGATATGAGTCGAAATCCCAGTCACAGCCCAGGGCATGTGGGATTTGCAAGTCTTCTGAGCACAAGACCATAGACTGTAAGAAAATCAAGGATGCTACGTGCTATAGCTCCAATGAAAAAGGGAATATCAAGCCCAACTTCCCAAAACTTGCAAAGAAGACTGAGGATGGGAAAAAGACCAATGCTAGGGTCTTCAGGATGGATGCAAAGGAAGCTGTCCAGGATGACAATGTGATCACAGGTACCTTCCTCATAAATGATGTCTATGCAAGAGTACTTTTTGATTCAGGAGCTGATAAGTCATTTGTAGATAATAAGTTTTGCAAATTGCTGAATTTACCTATTAAAACCTTAAGTGTGAAATATGAGGTAGAATTACCTGATGGTAGCTTAGAAACCGCGTAGACTGTGTTAGATGGATGCTGTATATCCATTAGGAACCACTCTTTCCCATTGTCCCTACTTCCTTTAAAGTTAGCCGGTTTCGACATCGTTTTAGGAATGGGCTGGTTATCTCGTAACCAGGCCCAGATCGTTTGCAACAAGAAGCAAGTGGTGATTAAGACTCCGTCTGGTGAGCCACTCACTATTCAAGGAGACACCCAGTATGGACTCCCCGAGCAAGTGTCTATGCTCAAGGCCTCTAGGTGTTTGAAGAAAGGTTGTGTCATCTACATGGCACAAGTGACCATTGATGTGCCGAAGCCTAAGATAGAGGATATCCCCGTCATTTCTGAATACCCCAAAGTTTTCCCTGAAGAACTACCTGGTTTACCACCAGATAGACAAGTAGAATTCAGAATTGACATCATCCCTGGAGCAGCGCCTGTCGCAAGAGCGCCTTATAGGTTGGCACCAACGGAAATGAAGGAATTAAGGACACAACTAGATGAATTGCTAGCCAAAGGTTTCATTAGACCTAGTTCGTCTCCTTGGGGAGCACCAATTCTATTTGTCAAGAAGAAGGATGGATCGATGCGTCTATGCATCGATTACCGTGAGCTTAATAAGGTCACTATCAAGAATACGTATCCTTTGCCCAGGATCGATGATCTATTCGATCAACTTCAAGGGGCAAGCTACTTCTCCAAGATCGATTTGAGGTCAGGCTATCATCAATTGAAGGTTAAGGATGAAGATGTACATAAGACTGCATTTAGGACTCGTTATGGTCATTACGAGTTCCTAGTGATGCCTTTTGGGCTCACTAATGCACCTGCCGCATTCATGGATCTCATGAATCGCGTCTGCAAGCCTTACTTGGATAAATTTGTCATCGTTTTCATCGACGACATTCTCATTTACTCGAAAAGCCAAGCTGACCATGAGAAGCATCTCCGTTGCATTCTGAAATTGCTTCATCAAGAAAAACTCTATGCCAAATTCTCGAAGTGTGAATTCTGGCTTCGTGAAGTCCAATTCCTTGGACATGTTGTTAGTAAGCATGGTATCCAAGTGGATCCCGCTAAAATTGAAGCTATTATGAACTGGCAAGATCCCAAGACACCTACGGAGATTCGTAGTTTTCTAGGACTGGCAGGTTACTATAGGCGATTTATTGAAAACTTCTCAAGAATTGTAGCACCCCAGACTCTACTCACCGACAAGAATAGCAAGTTTGATTGGGGGCCTAAGCAGCAAGAATCTTTCGATATTTTGAAGCAAAAGTTGAGCAACGCTCCTGTATTGACGTTGCCTGATGGAATTGATGAATTTGTAGTATATTGTGATGCATCACACACCGGTATGGGATGTGTGCTTATGCAGAAAGGCAAAGTCATTGCCTATGCTTCACGACAGTTAAAGGTGAATGAGAAGAATTACACCACCCATGACTTGGAGCTGGGTGCCGTTGTATTTGCATTAAAACTGTGGAGGCATTACTTGTATGGAACCAAGTGTGTGATCTATTCTGATCACAAGAGCCTTCAACACTTGTTTAATCAGAAGGATTTAAACATGAGGCAGCGACGTTGGATGGAAACTTTGAATGATTATGACTGTGAAATAAGATACCATCCAGGCAAGGAAAATGTGGTAGCCGATGCCTTAAGCAGGAAGGAAAGAGTGAAGCCTATAAGGATCAATGCCAAGAGCATTGAGATAAAGAATAGTTTGAACGAAAGGTTGTTAGCTGCACAGAAGGAAGCTGTGTTGGAAGCTAACTATCCTGATGAAAAGCTAGGAGTAACTGAAGAGCAGTTAACCTATGACAAGGACGGAATCCTAAGGTTAAATGGACGAATATGGGTTCCAGTATATGGAGGACTTCGGGATGTTATCCTCCAGGAAGCCCACAGTTCCAAATATTATGTTCATCCTAGAGCTGATAAGATGTACCAGGATCTAAAGGCAAATTATTGGTGGATAGGCTTGAAAAAGTCTATAGCTGCCTATGTAGCTAAATGTTTGACGTGCGCGCAAGTCAAAGCTGAACACCAAAAGCCGTCAGGTTTGCTACAACAACCTGAACTTCCCACATGGAAGTGGGAGATGGTGACAATGGATTTCATCACCAAGTTACCAAAGACAAAGAAAGGAAATGATACTATATGGGTGATAGTAGATAGACTTACTAAGTCAGCACATTTCCTACCCATTAAGGAGACTTATAGCTCCGACATGTTAGCCCAATTGTACGTAGATAATATCGTATCTCTACATGGCGTACCAGTGTCAATTATCTCTGACAGAGATACCAGATACACATCACATTTTTGGAAAAGTTTCCAACAATCTTTGGGCACGAGCTTGAATTTTAGTACGGCTTACAATCCACAGACGGACGGGCAGAGTGAGCATACCATCCAAACTTTGGAAGACATGCTTCGTGCGTGTGTGATTGATTTAGGTGGTAGTTGGGATAACCACCTGCCATTGATCGAGTTCTCCTATAACAATAGCTACCATACGAGTATTAAGGCTGCACCTTTCGAGGCACTATATGGTAGAAAATGCAGAGCGCCTATTTGTTGGGCGGAAGTAGGGGAAGTTCAATTATCAGGACCTGACTTGGTCTTTGAAATGACGGACAAGATTGTCCAGATTCGTGACCGCCTGAAAGCTGCCAGAGATAGGCAGAAAAGCTACGCAGATTTAAAGCGTAAACCTCTGAAATTCGAGGTTGGTGATAGAGTTTTGCTTAAGGTATCACCCTGGAAGGGGGTGATGCGATTTGGTAAGAAAGGTAAGTTAAGCCCAAGGTATATAGGACCATTCGAGATTATCGAATGTGTAGGGTCAGTGGCTTATAAGTTGAACTTGCCTAAAGAGCTCAGTGGTATTCACAACGTATTCCACATCTGCAATCTGAAGAAATGTCTAGCGGATGAATCGCTAGTCATACCACATACAGATGTGCATATAAATGAGAGCTTGAAATTTGTGGAAAAACCTTTGTCGATTGAGGATCGACGGGTTAAAAAGCTTCGGAGGAAGCATGTACCTATCGTAAAGGTTAAATGGGATGCCCGCAGAGGTCCCGAATATACGTGGGAGGTGGAGTCTACCATGAAAGAAAAGTACCCTCATTTGTTCCAGTAAATCTCAAGGTCGAGATTTCTTTTAAGGGGGTGAGGATGTAACACCTCGAAAATTCATGTCCAATAAAATAAAGACACGTGTCATGTAAGATAAACGTGTCATAAACCCGGATAAAGTTAAAGGATGTATGGTAGGATTAAAAGGGGTCGACATGTTAAAATACCTCTGAGCGACCTACTTACAAATCTCATACCTTAATACATCCCATAAACCTTCAACATAATCAAATCCGGTTAAATTGATAATCTAAATTGGTATATGGATTTAATTTTTATGATTCTTACGACAAGTTCCTTAAAGCATTCAACGCAAGAGTCCAAGGTGTGTAAGTACATGCAAAGCATGCAAAGTCTGAACACTTGGTCCCCTCTACTGGAAATAAACATAAAAATTCGAATTATGATAGATTGCATGGTCAAAGCCTAAGATATCACAAATTTTTGGCTTCTGGTAAAGGCTTACGGACCGCAAGGATAGGCCCTTACGGTCCGTAAGATAGCAACTGGGCGATGGTTTTTGAAATTCGGTTACGGACCGCAAGGCCAAGGGCTTACGGTCCGTAAGAGGCGCTTACGGTCCGCAAGGATTGTAGCTTACGGTCCGTAAGACCGTCGCTGGCAGTAGGTTTTGGACAGTTGCCTGTTCAGCCTGTTGCACTGCCTTACTTAAGTGGTATTCGAATACTGAGGCTCCTGCAACTGGTTTTGGCATCATAGGGACACCTGGGATGATCTTGCAACACATGTAGACTAATTTGGCATGATCTTGTGCATTTGAGTTCAATATATAAGAGAATGAAGTTGCAACCATTTTTCACTTCATTCAAACTCACTTCAACTGATCTCTGGAGCTCTCTGGACAGCAACCAACTTCTCTTAGGATCCATAAGCATACTAAGGACCTTTGTAAGTGTCCTTAATCCTTCCTAATTCAGTTTAGCTTAGTTAATTAGCTAAAAGTCAAACCATCGTAATTAATGAGTTTTACAAATCCTTTTGACCCCAAACCTTTTGCTACTGATCTAATATGATAAATAAATTATTTTGAGCCTTCTGGAATAATAAAAATATCAGCTTTCCTTTCAAAACCCGGAAATGGCTCTAAATAGCCTTTTAAAGCGTTTTTAACGCACAGTATGTACTAAAACTACTTTTAACATATAAGGTTGGATACCTACTAATATTTTCAGTAAATTTTTATATATTAACAGTAAGCAAAAGTTTCAAACTCAGATTTCCAGTTTTGACCTTTTAGGCTTATGTGAAATTACCAAAATGCCCCTTCGGTGCATAGTATGGTTATAATTAATAAATTTCACATCTATATGATACCCTACTGTTATAACTTATTAAATCAAGTATATTTACTAGATAAATCAAACCTGTAACTCAGATTACCAATTTAACTCTTTTATAACCTTTTAAATGACCAAAATGCCCTTACAAGGCATAGTTTGGGTTTAAAATCATTTTGGGCATAATATGAGATATCTTACTGATGTCACAACATATTTAATGCATATTAACTTAGGAAACTTGTATATGATTCATATGGTTACTCGTTACGCACTCTTCGCGTTCGAATCGGCTTATGTGACTAGTTTACATATATTAGCCGAAACGGGTCAAACCATATCATTTTTGTATCAAAATCCAGAATGTGTTTATGTTACCCATATTAAACAAGCTTGTCGGGTCAAAACCACATTCTAAACCGGTCTTCGCCTTATCATGCGTTTGAACCGTGTATTCCTTTTGAAAACTAATCGGTCTAAGTTAAGCTTAATTAAAGACCCGTTAGAAATCTAATAGGTTATTAAAAACCTTCGTTCCAGATATAGGAGCCCAGTAAAAGCTATCTGTACTTGCTGATTTAATATACGACTGGGATTAAATTTATATTTAGCTCAGGTAAATACTTTTAACTTATTTTCCCTATACGGGCTTTGTTAGTGCACTACGTCTATTGACTTCGTCTTGTATCATGTAATAGGATAGAATAGGTTTATTAGTGTCCAAGGTTAGAAAAATAGTTTTTAGTGTTTAAGGTAGTGATTCCGCTCAAAATGACCAAGGGTCATTTCAAGCTAAATCAGAAAGTTCTAATTGCGCTCCAAAGTGCACCATGTCATTTCGAGTGGAATCAGGAATAGTATAAATAGGGCATTTATGTTTTCATTTGGCACGGTTCCTGAAATTGTAACGAGGTGCTGCCAAAATTTGTCCAGGTTGTAATCAGTATTATATTCAATCAAAGTGACAAATTATATAGTATCAAGTTGTTTCCAAAGCCGTTTCATTGATTCCGCCTTTGAATCGGTTAGAAAGCTCTTCTGAACGACTCGTTCGGGTCAAACAACGATCCTACAGGCTTGGGGTACGGTATATAAAATACCGTTTGGTCGGGCATTGAATCTTTAATTGTATGAAAATTAAATCATTGAAATGTCCCGTTTGAAAATGTTTTGTTTGCTTAAAGCCTTTGGGGGGTTAATGACCATGTCCCGGATATCCTTGGCATCATTTTACAAAATGGCCACGACCTAGCACGGGGTGTAGGCGTACACCCGTCAGTGCCTAAATAAATAATGTGGTGTGTCTATTGATCTTTAATCCGGCACGAACCGGGCTACTGAACGCATAAGAAACATGTAATTCTTTTACAAGTATTATATTCAAATAATTATCCCATGTTATAAAAAGTTTTGTGCCATGTGCATTCAAATCATTTTTCTTAAACATTTTTAAAATGAGTCAGTTAAATTGTATTTACCAGTGTAAACTGACGTATTTTCCCAAAAAGGTTAAGTGCAGGTACTACTCGTAATAGGCTGGCCTCTCCTTAGCATCATTAGAGTCTCGCAAGCTTGGATGCAATTAATTCTGTTAAACAAGTTTCCGCTTTATTTTGATCCGCCTGTGGATCTGTTTCAACTGTGTTGTGATACTTAAATATTACACTTTTATTCAGTCGAAATAATATCTATCTTTTGCTTCCGCTGTGCATTTAAATATTGTGTTGTTTGACTATGATGATATCAACTACGTCACGATACTCCCCACCGGGCCCACCGGTAATACGTGGAAATATCGGGGTATGACAGCTTAGCTGGATTGAACTGCTTATAGTTGCACGGAGCATTGTTGTTATTGTTGTTTGCTTGGTTTATCTGGGTTATTAGGTTCGGAATCACAACAGCGATCTGCTGAGTGATAATAGCTGCGAGTTTGGCGTTAGTTTGAGGTTGTGCATCTTGTCGAAGAGGCATATTCTAATAGAGCAAAGAAACATGAAAAGAAACGAGTGAGATGATATCGGGTAGTAAAAATTGAATGCTTAAAAGAATATTGACAAAGCATGAAGATTGTGATCATTTTTGCGTTACCTAAAACAAACAAATGACACTGAGACTAATCAAAGTAAATGGGTCATACTAATGTATCACAAAGACATGCTTTAGCCTATAAGTGGACACTCACCCCAAGAGTTCCCAGGTAAGGGTGACTGGTCCGATTATGTGGATTTGTACGAACACTCTAGCCTTAGACAGAAAACTCGAGGTACAGGCATCCACCCTTCTAGATTGCACGTGTTCACATTATTTAGACCCAAACTTTGACAAGATTTTGAAAGCTTTGAAGGTTCAAAACCTTATAATAAATCATCTAAGAAGAGATGATTGGTTTTAAAAAAACAGATTTGTAATTGGTGTTCTTGCTTTGGTTGCCACCTAAAGATAGGCGACAATATTGTTTTAAGACTAAAAACAAGATAACTTGTGTTAGGGTCCTAGGAAGGTTATAGTCTAGGTCAAAGCATTACTAATAACCTAATTCCCTATAACCATGAGCTCCGATACCAACTTTTCTATCACACCCCAAACGCGTAAAACAACAAATCACGGCGGAAACGTCGGGGAGTGTCGTAACAGAATCATTGCATCACAAACATGGATTAAAAGTTTTGTTTTATTGAATTATTGAACTCATTGTTTTATTACAAATCGGATAAATACAAATAATTGTCTCTCAAGTTTTAAAGTCTCTAAGGCACGAGTCTATCCTATGTGTAGCATGCATCAACATTCATCACATAGCAGCACCTGAAACATATGTGAAAATAGGTACGTCAGCATAAAAATGCTTGTGAGTAACATAGGATTTGTGAATTTGATTCATGGCTTTAGATAACACAAGAAAAGGTTTTATGTTTTCAGAAATAGCCATGAATCCTTGTAAAAGTTTTTGTTTCTAAAATGCGTCATTTTGGTAAAATGTTTATCGTATATACAAAAGTATACTTTGGTTTTGAGTTAAGCAGATGAGTAGTATATCAAATAGACTTTAGCTTTGAAATAGTTAAACATATAGTATAACAAAATATACATGGGTTTTTGAAATAATAGACTTGGTAGTATATCATAAGTATACTATGGTTTAAGAATATAAGCATTAGTAGTATATTAAATCATACTTTACTTTTAGAAGTAGCATATCAACTATGCTTTGGTAGTATATCAACTTAAACTTTAGTTTATGAAATAGAAATGTCGGGAGTATATCAAACTATACTTTAGTAAATAATATCATGTTGGTAGTATGTCGGAACATACCTAAATCGTGGTTTGGTAGTATATGAAACTATACTTTAGTAAACAATAACATATCAAATTATGCTTTAGCAAAACAGTATCACGTTGGTAGTATATTGAAATATACCATATATCGCGATTTGGTATTACATTCAAACCTTAGTGCATCAAACTACACTTTAGAGACTATAGAAATACCACAAAGGCAATTCTATTTGGTTAAAATTTTGGTTTCAGACATTCCATACAACAGGAATGGGGTGTCTAGTCCTATAGCGCTATATCGTACTACCAATCGGCTTGATCATTATTAATGAATGTATAAGTAACAGCATAAATGGACTAATAGTTCTAAAAAACTTTGGAAATTAGTTGTTTAAGCCATGGATAATAGTTCAATTCGTCAAAACATAGTACTATGCATGTGTAATCATATAGTCGAAATCATGATAATAGCGTATCGGCACATATGTATCACCCCAAAACTTTTTAAAACGTAAAAGAGAGGACTATGTACTCACTTGAGATTGTAAGTATCCTTGATTAAGTGTCCTAACAAAGCTCGGAAATCAAGAAATCAAGAGGCACCTAGTATGGAATCACTATATTAATAAATCGACACCTAAATCGGAAGATCGGGTAGAATGAGGTCTCATAAACCAAATGAGTATTGGAACTCATGTGATATGGTTTAACAAAGCCTACATTCTAAATCAGAACCTATTCTAAGTGCTTACGACCCGTTACAACCCATTAAGGTAGCTTACGCTACTTTAACGCGTCGTTCACGCAGATGCGCATTTAAGACGCCTAACTAGTCCTATGACAAGTATTATATGCCCTAACATGATTAAATATGTTGCATAATCAGTTTAAGTGACAAAAATTAAGTTACATATGCTTAAAATCAAATTATGCATGAAAAGGGCATTTTGGTCATTTTCCTAAGGCATCTAAACTACCTATCATACAACTAATTAAACTAAGTGACAATAAGGTATAACCTCGGAAGGTTATTCCTTATATAACTATGGTCACATAATATGCTTGGTCGGATCCTAACGATCGACCAAACGGGTCGGGTTCGAAAGTCTAAGCGGTGGTTTAGACCGCTTGACTTACGACCCTAAACAAGCACTAGACTAAAAGTGACGAGTTAAACATGTTAAAACATGTTTAACTATGCATCTGTAATCATATAGTCGAAATCATGATAATATCGTATCGGCACACACGTATCACCCCAAAAATTTTGAAAACATAAAAGAGGGGACTATGTACTCACTTGAGATTGTAAGTATCCCCCATTAAGTGTCCTAACAAAGCTCGGAAATCAAGAAATCAAGAGGTAGCTAGTATGGAATCACTATATTAATAAATCGACACCTAAATCAGAAGATCGGGTAGAATGAGGCCTCGTAATCTAAATGAGTATTGGAACTCATGTGATATGGTTTAACAAAGCCTACATTCTAAATCAGAACCTATTCTAAGTGCTTACAACCCGTTACGACCCATTAAGGTATCTTACGCTACTTTAACGCGTCGTTCGCGCGAATGCGCGTTCAAGACGCCTAACTAGTTCACTAACAAGTATTATATGCCCTAACATGATTAAATATGTTGCATAATCAGTTTAAGTGACAAAAATTAAGTTATATATGCTTAAAATCAAATTATGCATGAAAAGGGCATTTTGGTCATTTTCCTAAGGCATATAAACTACCTATCATACAACTAATTAAACTAAGTGACCATAAGGTATAACCTTGGAAGGTTATTCCCTATATAACTATGGTCACATAATATGCTTGGTCGGATCCTAATGATCGACCAAACGGGTCGGGTTCGAAAGTCTAAGCGGTGGTTTAGACCGCTTGACTTACGACCCTAAACAAGCACTAGACTCCAAGTGACGAATTAAACATGTTAAAACATGTTTAACTAAGTTAGAAAACATGTTTGATATCAAAACAAAGTGTTTTGATACCCGAAAATAGTTTCGTCGTAAAATGCGCATAATCGGTATTTTGAGCGAAACTTTGACTCGTCACTTCGACTAATCAACGTGGTAATCAGTACGTATAGTCACAAGGGACTATAACCATTGTGATTACGCTCACGTTGCAAAGTTCAATTGAACTTTGACTTGACCAATTCATGGTCAAAGCAGAAAGTCAAACACTGTTTGACTTTCATGCTTGAAAAGTATAAACAAGCATGAAAGAAGCTTACAAAAGGTCCAAGCTAGGAAGATTTGAACTAAACACTTAGGTATGAAGCCTTAGCTTCAACTTAGAGCAGGTTTAGATCAAACTGTGTGAGGAATGAATGACGAACATGGTGGGTATTTATAGTAAGTTTGGATCAAGGAGATCATTCCATGTGTTAGGAGAATCAATCTTGGCCATACACTTGTGGAACATGGTTTTAAATACATTGGGAACTCAAAAACAAGCTCAAGGTATTCAAAAACCAAGATTAAAAACCAAGATTCAGCTGCTATTTGCTGAAAACAGGATTCTGCACAGAGGTAGCCCAGGCATGTCGCGACAGATGACATGAATCCTGTCGCGTGTCGCCTGGTAGGTCAGGCAGAAACTTTTGGTTTTTGACGGTTTTGGTCCCTGCATTTTCAAAACTTGATTTTTGACACGTTTAAGCCCCGTTAACCCCATTTCAAGGCTCTACAATGATGTTAAAGCATAGGGAACATGAAATATGCTTGAAAACATCTCAGATGTCGGTTCGTTTGGTCGTACGGTCGCGTTATTCAGTTAATTACGACGAAAGCTTGAATGGACGCGAAATCGATCCAAATTGCGCGACGAATGGTATTTTTGCATTCCAATCACTAAAATAAAATATTTTAATGATTACAAAAATTTTTGCATGGCCGGATATGTTCAGAACGTAAGATATGCGCGTAAATGCAAACTTATGCACTTTTTGACACTTTTATTCCCTATTGATCAAATAAGCGTATTTTCGCATACCGAACCCCTCAAAGCCTATTTCTAAGCTATGTAAAGGATATTTAGGGTATGTTTAGCTTATGATCAAGTTCCGGAATGTTAGTTACTATACGAATCGGCATACTTTCGCAGTTTGACGTAAATAGTCCCTACGATCGAATAAACTTGTTTTCGACACATCAAACCCTCCAAAACTTATTTCTAAGTTATGTAAAGGTTATTTAAGGTATGTTAAGCCTATATCACTGTTCCAGAGTGTTTTTCGCATTAAACTGAATACATTTACGCATTAGTTCGCGTATAACTTTCAAGAAAGCGATTTAAAACTTGAAATTGAACTAGGATTAATATGTGCAAAAGTCTCATGTAATTGTACAAATTTCTAGAATGAAACACAAGATTTCATTGGATTTGCATTTGTATGATAGTTGTAAAGACACAGATGTCACACTATGAGATTCCCAGAATTTCCCCACCAAACCCCATAGCCCAGTACACTGACCTTAATCCTCTAGATCCTTTTTGAGTAGTGAATGGTGGACGCAGAGTGAAATAAGAAAACCATACCCTTATGGACAACCATCCCTCAACACCCTGATCTAGTACCAGCACCCATGCCACCTATGAGCCAGGAAAATTTGGAGGAACTTCGTTCATTGGCTGACGAATTAGTAGAGGAAGGAGATAGAATTCGAATAATAGGAGAAAAGCTTATGTGGAAGCATGTTGAGCGCCACAAACACGATTGGATACATGACACTTAGAAAATACCTAAATATATATATATATATATATATATATAAATATAATAGTAATATATATACATATAGATACGGATGCAACTATATGTTTAATTTCTAGTTGTAAATTGTAATAGATGCATATATATGAAAAATAGTAAAAGTCGCAATGATCGACGTTTTTGACCAACTTGTTCGTGTGATTGTGTATAAATAATTGTACACAATTTTATTCTGTGACAATTAATACCTGATAAATGTTCACAATTCAGATGTCGAACGAAGAAAATCAGGAAAACCAGAATAATGAGAATAACGGAAACCAAATAGATAACAGTGCCATCCAACATATAGTAGCACAAGGAATTATAGATGATATGCCTTATATTATCAAGACTGTTAAAGAAGCAGATAAATCTGCAAATGGAAGTAAACGTCAACACACTGAACCAAGTCACAGTGTGAATAATGATAAAGGACCTATTATCCAAGATCCAATTCCTAAAAGAAGAAGAACCATTTCTTACGGTTGTTCTTATAAAGAATTCTTGGCCTGCAAACCAATAGAATTCTCAGGCAATGAAGGAGCCATTGCAGCCTTACGTTGGATAGAAAAGACAGAAGCAGTCATAAAAATAAGTAAATGTGCAGATAAAGATAAGATTATGTTTGCTTCTAATCTTTTCAAAAATACAGCCTTAGAATGGTGGAATGCTATTCTCCAGTCTAGGGGAAGTGGCAGAGTTTATAATATGGAATGGATCAATTTGAAGGAAATGGTTGAGAGAAAATTCTGTCCTCCTAATGAGAAGGAACAAATCGCTAATAAGTTCCTAAATCTTAGAATGACTGGAATAGACTTCAAAGGTTATACTACCATATTTTTCGAATATGCTAGGATAGTGCCAACCTTAGCCTCACCCGAACCAGTATTAATCTCCCCTTATATTTGGGGATTAATTAGTGAGATTGGACATGTAGTCAAGGCAACTAGACTGCAAACTATAGAAGAAGCAGTAGAATTAGCCAATACCTAGACTGACGAATTGGTACGCACACAAGAGGAAAACCAGAGAAAGAACCTAGCTCAAAAGCTTACCCAAGAATTTCGCTACGGTAATTCCAACCATGTAAAAGGAACAGGTTCTTCTGCACCCTACTGTCGTATTGCAAAAGAAAACATTCTGGAAGATGCTCTATATATTGCAACTTTTGCAAAATCCCTGGACATAAAGAAGAAGACTGTAGGAAGAAACCCGGTAACGGGATATGCTTCAATTGTGGAGAGAAGGGACACATCAAACCGAACTGTCCGAAACTAGCTCTAGCCACAACCAATAAGACTAAGACAACTGAAGCGCCTAAGAAGAATGCCAGAGCGTTTGTTCTGACAGCTGAGGAAGCTAAGATGATTCCGGATGTGATTGCCGGTATGTTTTTAGTTAATGACATATTTGCCAAAGTATTGTTTGACTCTGGTGCAAACCAAAGTTTTATCAATACTTCTTTCTACAAATTTCTTGACCAACCATTAGTCAAACTTCAACAAGAATGTCTGGTAGAGACAGCAAACGGAGAATCTGTTATGATAAGTGAAATCTTGCAGGGAGCAAGAATAGAATCCTGAACCATCATTTCTTTGCTAACCTTTACCCAATGAATCTGGCTGGATTCGATGTCGTATTAGGAATGGATTGGTTGGTTGGTAGCCAATCGTGCCAGTATATTATGAGATCAAAAGTCAGTACAATTAAGTACACCAAGTGGTGAAATGATCACAATCAAGGGAGATAAGTCAAACCGATCGACAAAATTCATCTCTGTGATGAAAGTTGCAAGTTATGAAAGGAAAGGAGGAGTAGTATATATGATTTCTGTAATCATTAATACTAAAGGAAAAGAATACTAAAGGAAAAGAATTAAAAGATATTCCTGTGATATCTAAATTCTCAGACGTTTTTCCAGAAGAGTTGCATGGATTACCGCCTGATAGAGAGGTTGAATTTATAATTCACCTAATACCAGGGATGACACCGATTGACAAAGAACCATATCGATTAGCACCAACGGAAATGCAGGAACTGAAGAAACAATTGGATGAACTTCTTGACAAAGGTTTTATACAACCAAGTTCATCACCGTGGGGAGCCCCGGTGTTGTTTGTTAAGAAGAAAGATGGATCGATGCGTATGTGCATTGACTATTGACAATTGTACAAAGATGGATCAACTTCAAGGAGCTCGATTCTTTTCTAAAATCGATTTACGCTCAGGATATCATCAACTAAAAGTACAGGAAGAGGATATTCCTAAGACTGCTTTCAGAACGAGGTACAGTCATTTTGAATTTACCGTCATGCCATTTGGCTTAACCAATACCTCAGCCGCATTTATGGACATGATGAACATGATATGTAAACCATACCTGGATAATTCATAATTGTCTTTATAGATGATATTCTAATTTACTCTAAGAGTAAAGAGGAACATGCAGCGCATCTGCACACACTCCTCACATTGTTGAGAAAAGAGAAGCTTTATGCAAAATTCTCAAAATGTGAATTTTGGTTACAAGAAGTGCAATTCCTTGGACATCTGGTTAATCACGAAAGAATTCATGTGGATCCCACAAAGATCGAGGCGATTACTAAGTGGAAAGTCCCTGAAGCACCAACAGAAGTACGAAGTTTTCTGGACTGGCAGGATATTACAGACGGTGTATTCGAGATTTTTCTAGAATAGCCATTCCATTAACTAAACTAACCTGAAAATCAGTTAAGTTTGAATGAGGACCAAAACAGGAAGAAGCTTTTAAGATTCTTAAGCAAAGGTTAACCAATGCACCCATACTCGCATTACCAGAAAGAACTGAGGACTTTATAGTCTATTGTGATGCGTCTAAGCTAGGATATGGATGTGTGTTGATGCAACGTTAAAAGGTTATAGCTTATGCCTCTAGACAACTTAAGAAACATGAAAAGAATTACACAACCCATGATCTAGAGTTAGGAGCCATAGTTTTTGCCCTTAAGATTTGGAGACACTATTTATATGGAAATAAATTTGTTGTCTTCACCGATCATAAGAGTTTAAGATATATTTTTGGGCAAAAAGAATTAAATATGAGACAGAGACGCTGGATGGAAGTTCTTTGCGAATATGATTGTGATATCCAGTATCATGCTGGGAAAGCTAATGTAGTAGTTGATGCTTCAAGTCAAAAGTATCATGAATAGCCGAAGCAAGTACGTTCTCTCAGATTAAATCTACAAGTAGATTTAAATGAACAAATTAGAGAAGTACAGGAATCAGCAATCAAGGACGATGCGGAAAAATTAAAAGGAATGATTAAGGAATTAGAACAAGTAACAGATGGAATTTGGAAATTCCATAAGAAAAGGATGTGGATACCTGAACAAGGAAACCTACGCCACAGAATTCTAGAAGAAGCTCATAAGTCTAAGTATACGATACATCCCGGAAGTGATAAGATGTATCAAGATCTAAGAAAGAATTTCTGGTGGATAGGAATGAAAAAGGATATAGCCAATTATGTTGCTAAATGTCTAACTTGTTCACAAGTTAAAGTTGAGCATCAGAAACCCTCAGGGTTATTGCAACAGTTAGAAATGCCAATATGGAAATGGGAATTGATAACAATGCACTTTGTTACCAAATTACCGAAGACAAGAAAAGGAAATGATACAATCTGGGTGATTGTAGACAGATTGACCAAATCTGCTCATTTCTTACCCATGAAGGAAACTTTCAGTATGGAACAGTTAGCCAAGCTATATGTAAATGAAATAGTTTCATTACATGGAATTCCTTTATCTATCATATCCGATAGAGATAGCCGTTTTACTTCTCATTTTTGGACAAGTTTCCAAAAAGCAATGGGAACCAGGTTAAATCTAAGCACAACTTATCATCCATAGACGGATGGACAAAGCGAAAGGACAATCCAGACGATGGAAGATATGCTTAGAGCATGTGTAATTGATTTTGGAGGAAATTGGGACGACCGTTTACCATTAATAGAATTTTCTTACAATAACAACTATCATACCAGCATTAATGCTGCACCATTTGAAGCACTTTATGGACGAAAGTGCAGAACTCCAGTCTGTTGGGCAGAAATTGGAGAGAAGCAATTATCTAGACCAGAGATAGTGCAGGAAACGACAGATAAGATAATCCAAGTCAAGGAAAGACTAAAAACAACACGAGATCGTCATAAGGTACTATTAAAAGTATCTCCATGGAAAGGAGTAATCAGATTCGTTAAGAGGGGAAAGCTAAGCCCCAGGTATGTCGGACCTTTTGAGATTATTAGAAGAATAGGCCCTGTAGCCTATCAGCTACAACTGCCGGAGGAAATGGCATGAATACATGATGTGTTTCATGTATGTAATCTCAAAAAGTGCTTAGTAGACGAATTGTTAGTAATACCTCTTAAAGATATAGAGGAAAATGAGAAACTTAAGTTTATCAAGAAACCCGTTTAGATTGAAGATAGAAAGATCAAGAACCTCAAACACAAGAGACTAGTTCTGGTCAAAGTGAAATGGAATTCCAAGAGAGGACCAGAATACACTTGGGAACTCGAATCAGAGATGCAAAGGAAATACCCACACCTGTTCCAGTAGATCTCTAGGATGAGATCCAAAACAAGGTGGGGAGGATATAACAACCCTCCTAAAAATATTTTGGACAACCCTAAATGTCCTAAAATATACCCCGTACGCGAGAAACGAGCCCAAAATACCCTTGTATTTATAAAAAATCAAGAAAAACAAAATTTAACAGTCGCTCACGGGGCGTGACGGAGACCACCCTGGTCTGTCACGGGACGCGACTGTCTTTGTTTGTCGAACAAGGCAGACTGCCACGTGTCCACTGACTTACCGGGCCTACATGATGACTCGACAAATCTAGGCTCGAGACGTGCTCTCTCACGGGCCGCAAGATAGTTAGCCTAGGTCTTACGCAGGCCGCGAGCCACCTTAAATCCACCTATAAATAGAGCTCAACTAGCTCAGTTGTAACTCATTCAAATTTTGAAAATTCTCTCAACTTCTGAATATATATTACTATACCTGGGCATTATACCCACTAAAAAAGCGAAGCTTTGCCTGGTTGTAAGTACTATAGCCCTGCTATTACCCTACACGATGGATTTAGGATTCCGTAATGCATGTCAGCTCTGCCCGACTCAGTCATTGGAATTCTGTCTCGTGTGTACACCCGATCGATTTAGGATTCCGTAATGCATGTCGGCTCTGCCCGACTCAGTCATTGGAATCCTGTTTCGAGTTGTACGGTTAATTTGAATTGGGTTATTTTACTAACACGTGTGCATTATAGGCATCCCCGAGAGCATGGTTGCACGTCATGATGCTTCGGGTTCGTTAAAAAGTCATTCAGAGGTATAATTAAACATGTTGACGCTTTTAGCCCCTCTAACTTGCAAACTTGGGCGCAACATCACTTATTGGCATAAAAGCCTTAAATGGCCAATATTAGGCATTCCCGAGAGTGTAATCAATTATCATGAAGCTCTCGGTTTGTTAAAAGGTCACTCAGAGGTAAGAATTAACATGTTGACGCTTTTAACCCTTCGACGGGTAAACTTTCAAATAATTATACAAACAGCTCCTCTCGACCAACAAGTGGCTCATTTGTGAATATGAATACCGTGTAACGTCATTCAGAGGCTTAGTTTAAGCATGTTGACACTTTTAGTCCTTTCACATTCAAAGTTTTTTATTTTTCGCAAAATTAGTCCCTCATAGTCAACGTTTGACTTTATTAGGGTTTAGTACACGTGTCAACACATCATTGGGCTTGATTTTACGAGGTGTTATAGATGATCACAGGCAGCATGTTTCATTGTGTTTAGATGATCACAGGCAGCATGTTAGACATCTTTATAAGGTAAAAATGGTCCTTTTGGTCATTGGCAGCATGTTTAAGTTCTTTATAAGGTCAAAATGACCATTTATATCAATTGCAGCATGTTAGACATCTTTATAAGGTAAAAATGGTCCTTTTGGTTAATGGCAGCATGTTTAAGTTCTTTATAAGGTCAAATTTATTATGTGTATTAATCGCAACATGTTTGACTAATTTATAAGGTCAAAATGACCATTTATATCATGTGCAGCAGGTTAGACCTATTATTAAGGTCAAAATGACCATTTATATCATGTGCAGCAGGTTAGGCTTATTTATAAGGTCAAAATGACCATTTTGGTCATTTGCAGCATGTACCATTTTGCACCTTGTGTATTATAACTGTAAGGTGTTTGTAGATGATCACAGTTGTTCCTTGCAGCAGGTTTGACTTATTTTATAAGGTCAAAATGACCATTTTGGTCATTTTGCAGCAGGTTTGACAAATTTATAGGTTGTTTTTAGATGATCACAATTGTTCCTTGTGTATTATAACTGTAAGGTGTTGTTAAATGATCACAGTTGTTCCTTGTATTTTGATTTATGTGTATTGTAACTGTGGATCACAGATGATCACAGTTGTTCCTTGTGTTTAGATGATCACAGTGTTAAATTGTTAAATTTAGGCGGGAATGGATTCATTTCTACAAGCTTTGTATAACAAACCTCCTAAAAATATTTTGGACCCCCTAAATGTCCAAAAATATACCCCGTACGTGAGAAACGAGCCCGAAATACCCTTGTATTTATAAAAATCAAGAGAAACGAAATTTGACAGTCGCTCGCGGGGCGCGACAGAGACCACACTGGTATGTTGCGGGCCACGACTGTCTTTGTTTGTCGAACAAGGCAGACTGCCATGTGTCCACTGACTCACCGGGCCTACATGATGACTCGACAAAGCTAGGCTCGACACATGCTCTCTCGTGGGCTGCGAGAGACTTAGCCTAGGTCTTACGTGCACCGTGAGCCGCCTTAAATCCGCCTATAAATAGAGCTCAACGAGCTCAGTTGCAACTCATTCAAATTCTGAAAATTCTCTCAACTTCTGAATAGCTATTACTATACCCGGGCATTATACCCAGTATAAAAGCGAAGCTTTGCCTCATTACAAGTACTATAACCCTGCTATCACCCTACACGATTGATTTAGGATTCCGTAATGCATGTCGGCTCTTCCCGACTCAGTCATTGGAATTCTGTCTCGAGTTGTACGGTTAATTTGAATTGGGTTATTTTACTAACACGTGTGCATTATTTGATTTTAATAGATAATAACCAGGAGATTCTTAGGAAGCTTTAGTATTACCTAAATTTGCAATGTGAGTACATCTTCTTCTTGTCACCTTTTTACCAAAACCTCAAATGTTTTAAACAACACTTAACAGAGTTGCACCTTTCTGAGGACATGGTCCATGATAGGACTTCGTGGAGGCGTAGGATTAGGGTTAAGGACTTCTAGAGGACATTACAGTAAGGTCTTAGGTGCTTTTCAGGGATGTAGGTTTTCTTATTTTTTAATGGACTTTTTCGGTTTTTGCCTTCTTGTGTTTATGACCAAATGACGTTGTATGCTAATATACTTGATGTACATTGTGTTTATGCCTAAACGATGATGCATGCTATTATACATGATTTACATTATATTATATTGAGCCACTCAGATCATTTTCTTGGTATGGGTGACGTACTATTTCTGTAGCATTTCTATATTCTTTGACTTGATGTGTCCGTTTGCTGTTTGTTTTCGAGCCGGGGGTCTCTCTGGAAGCAGCCTCTCTATCCCTATGGATAGAGGCAAGGTCTGTCTACATCCCACCCTCCCCAGACCCTATAAATAGCTCTGCTATTCGTGGGACTTACTGGATATGGTTGTTGTTGTTGTTGTAACAGTAATTGAGTATTTGTGATTCTACAATTACTGCCGGTATGTTGGGGTTTTGTATACAAAATGTGGAAAACGTTGCCATTGGACAAAAAGTTAGCCAATGGGTAATATGACCCGCAAGTCAGGTGTTGACAGTACTGAATGAGTAATTGAGTAGATATAAACAAATGTAATTTCGGATGCCCTCAATTCAGTAAAAGTGATAAAACTATTTTGATTAAATTGGGATGCACTCACCAGTATTTCTTGCTGATAAAATATTTTTAAAACGCGTTTCAGGTAACACAATGTGAAAGCCAAATAGAAGCCAGCTGGAGAGCACTAAAGGCTTGGAAAAGTGGCTATAAAAGTTACCTAAATAAACAAGATGTTTTTGTTTTAATAATAAGGGTTTATCCTTACAAATGTGTTGTCAAATAAACTTGGGTTTTATCCCAAAGCTTTATTATTATAAAAGTTGGTGGTTTTCTCTGATAAAAATATTTCCTAACTACGATCCTGATGTATTCTGCTGCCAAATTAATAAACACCGATACCACCCATCTGGATCCTGCGGCCGCCCGCTCCCGGGGTAGGGGTTGGGGGCTGCGACAGAAAGTGGTATCAGAGCTAGAGCCACTGGTTTAAGCCAAAGAAGTATTCTGCTGACATTGAAATTTCAAATTATGTGTTAGGAAATAACTTATGTGATTTATGTGTTATGTGTATGTGTTATTTGACTATTTGTTAGTTTACAGTATGAGTGATCAAGCAACGTCGGACGCTTATCGTCAATTAGATAGTTCATCGAAAAATGAGGGAGCATCATCTGAACCTGACCCCTCAGGATATTTAGCTGATACCGAAGAACGGATATTTATATTTAAGGCACAGTCGGAAGAACCCTTTACTACTAAGAAAAGAGGTTAGTTTAATAGAGGGGCACATGAGAGAAGAAAAAGAATGAAAAAGTTACAACAACAGAGGCCGTTAGTCAGGGCCAATAGGGAGGCAGATGCACAGATTCAGGAGACAGTCAATAGGCCACCTTGGGAAGAAGAATTAGATAGACAGTTGGCCAATTTCCACATGTTAGCCACTACAGCAGTAGATGCTAACCAAAACCAAGTAGCTGAACCGCCACTGTTACCTTTGTTCCCGGACCAACAAATGCTAGAACCTGACCAGGAGGATCCATTTCCAATCCCTGATGTAGACCCCTATGTGTCACACCCCGACCGCGTAAAAAAACAAATCACGGCGGAAACGTCGGGGAGTGTCGTAACAGAATCATTGCATCACAACCATGGATTAAAAGTTTTGTTTTATTGAATTATTGAACTCATTGTTTTATTACAAATCAGATAAATACAAATACTTGTCTCTCAAGTTTTAAAGTCGCTAAGGCACGAGTGCATCCTATGTGTAGCATGCATCAACATTCATTACATAGCAACACCTGAAACATAGGTGAAAATAGGTACGTCAGCATAAAAACGCCTGTGAGTAACATAGGATTTGTGAATTTGATTCATGGCTTTAGATAACACAAGAAAAGGTTTTATGTTTTCAGAAATAGCCATGAAACCTTTTAAAAGTTTTTGTTTCTAAAATGCGTCGTTTTGGTAAAATGTTTATAGAATATACAAAAATATACTTTCGTTTTGAGTTAAGCAGATGAGTAGTATATCAAATAGACTTTAGCTTTGAAATAGTTAAACAGATAGTATTCGGTTTCAGAAATAATAGACTTGGTAGTATATCATAAGTATACTTTGGTTTAAGAATATAAGCATTGTTAGTATATCAAATCATACTTTAGTTTTAGAAGTAGCATATCAACTATGCTTTGGTAGTATATCAACTTAAACTTTAGTTTATGAAATAGCAATGTCGGTATTATATCAAACTATAATTTAGTAAATAATATCACATTGGTAGTATGTCGGAACATACCTAAATCGTGGTTTGGTAGTATATCAAACTATACTTTAGTAAACATTAACATATCAAATTATGCTTTCGCAAAACAGTATCACGTTGGTAGTATATCGAAATATACCATATATCGCGATTTGGTAATACATTCAAACCTTAGTGCATCATACTATACTTTAGAGACTATAGAAATACCACAAAGGCAATTCTATTTGGTTAAAATTTTGGTTTCTGACATTCCATGCAACAGGAATGGGGTGTCTAATCCTATAGCGCTATATCGTACTACCAATCAGCTTGATCATTGTTAATGAATGTATAAGTAACAACATAAATGGACTAATAGTTCTAAAAACTTTGGAAATCAGTTGTTTAAGCCATGGATAATAGTTCAATTCGTCAAAAGATAGTACTATGCATGTGTAATCATATAGTCGAAATCATGATAATAGCGTATCGGCACATATGTATCACCCCAAAACTTTTGAAAACGTAAAAGAGGGGACTATGTACTCACTAGAGATTGTAAGTATCATTGATTAAGTGTCCTAACAAAGCTCGGAAATCAAGAAATCAAGAGGTGCCTAATATGGAATCACTATATTAATAAATCGACACCTAAATCGGAAGATCGATAGAATGAGGTCTCGTAAACCAAATGAGTATTGGAACTCATGTGATATGGTTTAAAAAAGCCTAAATTCTAAATCGGAACCTAACCAAAGTTCTTACGACCCGTTACGACCCATTAAGGTAGCTTAAGCTACTTTAACGCGTCGTTCGCGCGAATTCGCGTTCGAGACGTCTAACTAATCGTATGACAAGTATTATATGCCTTAACATGATTAAATATGTTGCATAATTAGTTTAAGTGACAAAAATTAAGTTACATATGCTTAAAATCAAATTATGCATGAAAAGGGCATTTTGGTCATTTTCCTAAGGCATATAAACTACCTATCATACAACTAATTAAACTAAGTGACTACAAGGTATAACCTCGGAAGGTTATTCCCTATATAACTATGGTCACATAATATGCTTGGTCGGATCCTAACGATCAACTAAATGGGTCGGGTTCGAAAGTCTAAGCGGTGGTTTAGACCGCTTAACTTACGACCCTAAACAAGCACTAGACTAAAAGTGACGAGTTAAACATGTTTAACTATGCATGTGTAATCATATAGTCGAAATCATGATAATAGCGTATCGGCACATATGTATCACCCAAAAAATTTTAAAAACGTAAAAGAGGGGACTATGTACTCACTTGAGATTGGAAGTATCCTCGATTAAGTGTGCTAACAAAGCTCAAAAATCAAGAAATCAAGAGGCGCCTAGTATGGAATCACTATATTAATAAATCGACACGTTACGACCCATTAAGGTAGAATGAGTATTGGAACTCATGTGATATGGTTTAACAAAGCCTACATTCTAAATCGGAACCTATCCTAAGTGCTTACGACCCGTTACGACCCATTAAGGAAGTCTACGCTACTTTAACCCGTCGTTCGCGCAAAAATGCGTTCGGACCGCCAAACTAGTCCTATGACAAGTATTATATGCCTTAACATGTCTAATAACATTGCATAATCAGTTTAGATGTCAAAATTTATGTTACATATGCTTAAAATGAAATTATGCGTAAAAGGACATTTTGGTCATTTTCCTAAGGCATATAAACTACCTATCATACAACTAACTAAATGAAGTGACCATAAGGTATAACCTTGGAAGGTTATTCCATATACAACTATGGCCACAAAATATTTTTGGTCGAATCCTAATGATCGACCAAACGGGTCGGGTTCGAAAGTCTAAGCGGTTGCTTAGACCGCTTAACTTACGACCCTATATAAGCACTAAACTAAAAGTGATGAGTTAAACATGTTTAACTAAGTTAGAAAACCGATTTGATATCAAAACAAATTGTTTTGATACCCAAAAATAGTTTTGTTGTAAAATGCGCATAATCGGCATTTTGACCGAAACTTTGACTCGTCACTTCGACTAATCGACGTGGTAATCAGTAGGTATAGTCACAAGGGACTATAACCATCGTGATTACGCTCACGTTGCAAAGTTCAATTGAACTTTGACTTTACCAATTCATGGTCAAAGAAGAAAGTCAAATACTGTTTGACTTTCATGCTTGAAAAGCATAAACAAGCATGAAAGAAGCTTACAAAAGGTCCAAGCTAGGAAGATTTGAACTAAAACACTCAGGTATGAAGCCTTAGCTTCAACTTAGAGCAGGTTTAGATCAAATTGTGTGAGGAATGAATGATGAACATGGTGAGTATTTATAGAAAGTTTGGATCAAGGAGATCATTCCATGTGTTAGGAGAATCATTCTTGGCCACACAGTTGTGGAACATGGTTTTAAATACAATGGGAACTCAAAAAAAGCTCAAGGTATTCAAAGTTTGGATCAAGGAGATCATTCCATGTGTTTGCTGAAAATAGGATTCTGCATAGAGGCAGCCTAGGCGTGTCGCGACAGATGACATGGATCCTGTCGTGTGTCGCCTGGCAGGTCAGGTAGAAACTTTCGGTTTTTGACAGTTTTGGTCCCTGTATGTTAAAAACTTGATTTTTGACACGTTTAAGCCCCGTTAACCACATTTCAAGGCTCTAAAATGATGTTAAAGCATAGGGAACATGAAATATGCTTGAAAACATCTCAGATGTCGGTTCGTTTGGTGGTAAGTTCGTGTTATTCTGTTAATTACGACGAAAGCTCGAATGGACGCGAAATCGATCCAAATTGCGCGACGAATGGTATTTTTGCATTCCAATCACTAAAATAAAATATTTTAATGATTACAAAAATTTTCGGATGTCCGGATATGTTCAGAACGTAAGATATGCGCGTAAATGCAAACTCATGCACTTTTTGACGCTTTTAGTCCCTATTGATCAAATAAGCGTATTTTCGAATACCGAACCCATCAAAGCCTATTTCTAAGCTATGTAAAGGATATTTAGGGTATGTTTAGCTTATGATCAAGTTCCGGAAAGGTCATTATTGATCGAATTGGCATACTTTCGCAGTTTGACGTAAATAATCCCTGCGATCGAATAAACTTGTTTTTGACACACCAAACCCTCCAAAACTTATTTCTAAGTTATGTAAAGGTTATTTAAGGTATGTTAAGCCTATGTCACTGTTCCAGAGTGTTTGTCGCATTAAACTGAATACGTTTACGCATTAGTTCGCGTATAACTTTCTAGAAAGCGATTTAAAGATTGAAATTGAACTAGGATTGATGTGTGCAAAAGTCTCATGTAACTGTACAAATTTCTAGAATGAAACACAAGATTTCATTGGATTTGCATTTGTATGAAAGTTGTAGAGACACAGATGTCACAGTGTCCCCTACTTTAGGAAATTTCGTCCCGTAATTTAATTTTAGAGGAAACCTTTGAAAACAAATGTGATTGTTTTGCTTTCGAATGAATCCTCCGTTCCCTAAGTAAAACTCTGGGCCACGTTTGGATTATTAGCGAATTTCGTTAATTGTCAAAGTGATGTCCTTGTTGCAGAAAAATAGTATGAACTTTGGAGTTTCGAACAATGGATGGAAGAATGTTTCCTATGAAGAGTGTAAGATAAAATAACATTGGTCAAGGTCCAGGACTTCTAGTAATTTAAATAACGCTACGCTCGCAATGTAATGAGGAACACTTATATATAGGAAGTACCAGCGGCGTATCCACCATGTCCTTTTTACATTGTTCCTGTCTCGTTATTCTTATTACTATAGGTCTTAACAAATGAAAAAACTTGATGTGGTTTCTGTACACTGAATTTCATAATTATGTATGCATCCATAATTACGTAATTCCTTGCACAGTGTGCACAGTTCATTTCGTAATGTGTATGGGAAAAATCAATCGAACAAACATATAATGACTTGACTAGATCACCAAAAGATCTTTTTAACTAGATCAACGAACGATCTTTTTAACTAGATCAACACATGATCTCCTTAACTAGACTGTCATACGATCTCTTTAAATAGACCACTAAAGGATCTTTTTAACTTTGAATCAGATAATTGTTTTGAAATAGCCTTTGGAATCCAAAGTTCTTACTATTTGCATAGAAAAGCCCCTTATGGAATTTTAGATAGTACTTTGAGTATCCTTCTGAGAATCTATCATATGAAAATACGGAAGACTCTACCAGGACTTAGATAGCGAGCATTAGAATTACATATAAACACATAATCACATTAATTAGTACTTTAAATATCCCCAAGAATCTAACTATGAAGATAGGAAGATCTTATAAGGATTTGGTTTTGTCTTGGTCATATCGTGATATTCGTATTAGAGCACACAAGGAATCCATTTAAGGATTCATGAAAGTACTTTTAGATACCAAATCAAGGATTTGAAATGGTATTTCAAGTATCTGTTTAAGGATTTTGTAACTTGTACCTTGTACTTTGTTTCTTAAAAGAGACGAGTACTTAGGATTTTCGGGGAGATCACGAGTGATCAACAAAATGAAAGAACCACATGAGTAGTTTGTTTTGGAAGGAACGTGGTTCCTTAGTGTTGGAATCGTAGGGGTATGTCACGCATACACACAATCGTATTAGTTTTGTAAAATAAAAGTCAAACAACAAATTTATTTATATATCAACTAAATTGTTTCAAGCGTCAAAGATAACAACAAGGAAAATACAAAAGTCTAATTGTTCACTACTGCATTGTCCTTTGCGTTTGCCTCATTTATGTTAAATACTCGTCCACGTGCTGGATTCGTATTAACAAGCCTTGGAAAATTGTTCCGATAGTGAGTAAGATCACCACAGTTGTAGCACGATCCAGATGGATATGGTGCTTCAGCAGCAGCAAGATTTGCAGCAGCTTGGTTTTGGATAGCATAACGACATGTATTGACCAAATGTCCCAATCGCCCACAGTGGGTACATTTGTGACACTGTGTTTGTTCCAGATGATGACGGTTGCATTTGTGGCACAAAGGTGCGGTACCAACGTAGTTTTTCCTAGTACGAGGTTGTGCTGGCTAGTTTGGTGCAACCTGATTATTCTGAGCAACTACTGCGATGTTTTGTGAAGCCTTACGCTTCTTCGACTTTTTGGAGGACTCAATCTGTTTATCCTTTGGTTTTTCTTGTGCAGACTCGTCAGATGGTTTCGGGTCGCCCTTCCGAAAAAGATTACCTTTCATGATAGAGATTCAGTCAGGGTAGCAGATAATTCAATGGCCTGTCTGACGGTAGTAGGGTTGCTGCCAGTAACAATGTCCTGAACTAGGCCAGGGAGACCATCAATGTACTTTTCGATCTCCTTATCCAAAGGCGTAACCATGGTACGATATAACAGGCTCAGTTCCTCATAACGGTCAGTGTAGGCTCGATGTTCACCACTGTCTTGCTTAAGATCATCAAATCCCTTTCCAAAGCCCTGAGTTCATGACGAGGACAGAACTCCTTCATCATTAGAGCTCGAAGCTCTTACCAAGTTTGTGCCATTGCCACATCTGCACCCCTATCCCTCATTACACCATTCCACCATGTAAGTGCTCTTTTCTGGAATACGCTCGATGCAAACTCAACTTTTCGCTCGTTTGGACATTGTACATGACGAAATGTGCTTTCGAGACTCTCAAACCATTGTAGGAGCCTAGTGGCCCCTTCAGTCCCAGTAAATGTGAGTGGCTTAGCTGGATTGAACTGCTTATAGTTGCACGGAGCATTGTTGTTATTGTTGTTTGCTTGGTTTATCTAGGTTATTAGGTTCGGAATCACAACAACGATCTGCTGAGTGATAATAGCTGCGAGTTTGGCGTTAGTTTGAGGTTGTGCATCTTGTCGAGGAGGCATATTCTAATAGAGCAAAGAAACATGAAAAGAAACAAGTGAGATGATATCGGGTAGTAAAAATTGAATGCTTAAAAGAATATTGACAAAGCATGAAGATTGTGATCATTTTTGCGTTACCTAAAACGAACAAATGACACTGAGACTAATCAAAGTAAATGGGTCATACTAATGTATCACAAAGACATGCTTTAGCCTATAAGTGGACACTCACCCCAAGAGTTCCCAGGTAAGGGTGACTGGTCCGATTATGTGGATTTGTACGAACACTCTAGCCTTAGACAGAAAACTCGAGGTACAGGCATCCACCCTTCTAGATTGCACGTGTTCACATTATTTAGACCCAAAATTTGACGAGATTTTGAAAGCTTTGAAGGTTCAAAACCTTATAATAAATCATCTAAGAAGAGATGATTGGTTTAAAAAAAACGGTTTTGTAATTGGTGTTCTTGCTTTGGTTGCCACCTAAAGATAGGCGACAATATTGTTTTAAGACTAAACACAAGATAACTTGTGTTAGGGTCCTAGGAAGGTTATAGTCTACTTCAAAGCATTACTAATAACCTAATTCCCTATAACCATGAGCTCTGATACCAACTTTTCTATCACACCCCAAACGCGTAAGACAACAAATCGCGGCGGAAACGTCGGGGAGTGTCGTAACAGAATCATTGCATCACAACCACGGATTAAAAGTTTCGTTTTATTGAATTATTGAACTCATTGTTTTATTACAAATCGGATAAATACAAATAATTGTCTCTCAAGTTTTAAAGTCTCTAAGGCACGAGTCTATCCTATGTGTAGCATGCATCAACATTCATCACATAGCAGCACCTGAAACATATGTGAAAATAGGTACGTCAGCATAAAAATGCTTGTGAGTAACATAGGATTTGTGAATTTGATTCATGGCTTTAGATAACACAAGAAAAGGTTTTATGTTTTTAGAAATAGCCATGAATCCTTGTAAAAGTTTTTGTTGCTAAAATGCGTTGTTTTGGTAAAATGTTTATAGTATATACAAAAATATACTTTGGTTTTGAGTTAAGCAGATGAGTAGTATATCAAATAGACTTTAGCTTTGAAATAGTTAAACAGATAGTATAACAAAATATACTTGGGTTTTTGAAATAATAGACTTGGTAGTATATCATAAGTATACTTTGGTTTAAGAATATAAGCATTGGTAGTATATTAAATCATACTTTACTTTTAGAAGTAGCATATCAACTATGCTTTGTTGTATATCAACTTAAACTTTAGTTTATGAAATAGAAATGTCGGGAGTATATCAAACTATACTTTAGTAAATAATATCACGTTGGTAGTATGTTGGAACATACCTAAATCGTGGTTTGGTAGTATATCAAAATATACTTTAGGAAACAATAACATATCAAATTATGCTTTAGCAAAACAGTATCACGTTGGTAGTATATTGAAATATACCATATATCGCGATTTGGTATTCCATTCAAACCTTAGTGCATCAAACTACACTTTAGAGACTATAGAAATACCACAAAGGAAATTCTATTTGGTTAAAATTTTGGTTTCAGACATTCCATACAACAGGAATGGGGTGTCTAGTCCTATAGCGCTATATCGTACTACCAATCGGCTTGATCATTGTTAATGAATGTATAAGTAACAACATAAATGGACTAACAGTTCTAACAAACTTTGGAAATTAGTTGTTTAAGCCATGGATAATAGTTCAATTCGCCAAAACATAGTACTATGCATGTGTAATCATATAGTCGAAATCATGATAATAGCGTATCGGCACATATGTATCACCCCAAAACTTTTTAAAACGTAAAAGAGAGGACTATGTAGTCACTTGAGATTGTAAGTATCCTCGATTAAGTGTCCTAACAAAGCTCGGAAATCAAGAAATCAAGAGGCACCTAGTATGGAATCACTATATTAATAAATCGACACCTAAATCGGAAGATCGGGTAGAATGAGGTCTCGTAAACCAAATGAGTATTGGAACTCATGTGATATGGTTTAACAAAGCCTACATTCTAAATCAGAACCTATTCTAAGTGCTTACGACCCGTTACGACCCATTAAGGTAGCTTACGCTACTTTAACGCGTCGTTCGCGCGAATGCGCATTTAAGACGCCTAACTAGTCCAATGACAAGTATTATATGCCCTAACATGATTAAATATGTTGCATAATCAGTTTAAGTGACAAAAATTAAGTTACATATGCTTAAAATCAAATTATGCATGAAAAGGGCATTTTGGTCATTTTCCTAAGGCATATAAACTACCTATCATACAACTAATTAAACTAAGTGACAATAAGGTATAACCTCGGAAGGTTATTCCTTATATAACTAATATGCTTGGTCGGATCCTAACGATCGACCAAACGAGTCGGGTTCGAAAGTCTAAGCGGTGGTTTAGACCGCTTGACTTACGACCCTAAACAAGCACTAGACTAAAAGAAATGAGTTAAACATGTTAAAACATGTTTAACTATGCATCTGTAATCATATAGTCGAAATCATGATAATAGCGTATCGGCACATATGTATCACCCCAAAACTTTTGAAAACGTAAAAGAGGGGACAATGTACTCATTTGAGATTGTAAGTATCCTCCATTAAGTGTCCTAATAAAGCTCGGAAATCAAGAAATCAAGAGGTACCTAGTATGGAATCACTATATTAATAAATAGACACCTAAATAAGAAGATCGGGTAGAATGAGGTCTCGTAAACCAAATGAGTATTGGAACTCATGTGATATGGTTTAACAAAGCCTACATTCTAAATCAGAACCGATTCTAAGTGCTTACGACCCGTTACGGCCCATTAAGGTATCTTACGCTACTTTAACGCGTCGTTCGTGCGAATACGCGTTCAAGACGCCTAACTAGTCCTCTAACAAGTATTATATGCCCTAACGTGATTAAATATGTTGCATAATCGGTTTAAGTGACAAAAATTAAGTTACATATGCTTAAAATCAAATTATGCATGAAAAGGGCATTTTGGTCATTTTCCTAAGGCATATAAACTACCTATCATACAACTAATTAAACTAAGTGACCATAAGGAATAACCTCGGAAGGTTATTCCCAATATAACTATGGTCACATAATATGCTTGGTCGGATCCTAATGATCGACCAAACGGGTCGGGTTCGAAAGTCTAAGCGGTGGTTTAGACCGCTTGACTTACGACCCTAAACAAGCACTAGACTAAAAGTGACGAGTTAAACATGTTAAAACATGTTTAACTAAGTTAGAAAACATGTTTGATATCAAAACAAAGTGTTTTGATACCCGAAAATAGTTTCGTCGTAAAATGCGCATAATCGGTAATTTGAGCGAAACTTTGACTCGTCACTTCGACTAATCAACGTGGTAATCAGTAGGTATAGTCACAAGGGACTATAACCATTGTGATTACGCTCACGTTGCAAAGTTCAATTGAACTTTGACTTGACCAATTCATGGTCAAAGCAGAAAGTCAAACACTGTTTGACTTTCTTGCTTGAAAAGTATAAACAAGCATGAAAGAAGCTTACAAAAGGTCCAAGCTAGGAAGATTTGAACTAAACACTCAGGTATGAAGCCTTAGCTTCAACTTAGAGCTGGTTTAGATCAAACTGTGTGAGGAATGAATGATGAACATGGTGGGTATTTATATAAAGTTTGGATCAAGGAGATCATTCCATGTGTTAGGAGAATCAATCTTGGCCATACACTTGTGGAACATGGTTATAAATACATTGGGAACTCAGAAACAAGCTCAAGGTATTCAAAAACCAAGATTAAAAACCAAGATTCAGCTGTTGTTTGCTGAAAACAGGATTCTGCATAGAGGCAGCCCAGGCGTGTCGTGACAGATGACATGGATCCTGTCGCGTGTCGCCTGGTAGGTCAGGCAGAAACTTTTGGTTTTTGACAGTTTTGGTCCCTGCATTTTAAAAACTTGATTTTTGACACGTTTAAGCCCCGTTAAACCTATTTCAAGGCTCTACAATGATGTTAAAGCATAGGGAAAATGAAATATGCTTGAAAACATCTCAGATGTCGGTTCGTTTGGTCATACGGTCGCGTTATTTAGTTAAATACGACGAAAGCTCGAATGGACGCGAAATCGATCCAAATTGCGCGACGAATGGTATTTTTGCATTCCAATCACTAAAATAAAATATTTTAATGATTACAAAAATTTCCGCATGTCCGGATATGTTCAGAACGTGAGATATGCGCGTAAATGCAAACTTATGCACTTTTTGACACTTTTAGTCCCTATTGATCAAATAAGCGTATTTTCGCATACCGAACCCCTCAAAGCCTATTTCTAAGCTATGTAAAGGATATTTAGGGTATGTTTAGCTTATGATCAAGTTCCAGAATGTTAGTTACTGTACGAATCGGCATACTTTCGCAGTTTGACGTAAATAGTCCCTGCGATCGAATAAACTTGTTTTCGACACACCAAACCCTCCAAAACTTATTTCTATGTTATGTAAAGGTTATTTAAGGTATGTTAAGCCTATGTCACTGTTCCGGAGTGTTTGTCGCATTAAACTGAATACGTTTACGCATTAGTTCGCGTATAACTTTCAAGAAAGCGATTTAAAGCTTGAAATTGAACTAGGATTAATATGTGCAAAAGTCTCATGTAATTGTACAAATTTCTAGAATGAAACACAAGATTTCATTGGATTTGCATTTGTGTGATAGTTGTAAAGACACAGATGTCACACTATGAGATTCCCAGAATTCCCCTACCAAACACCATAGCCCAGTACACTGACCTTAATCCTCTAGATCCCCTTTGAGTAGTGAATGGTGGACGCAGAGTGAAATAAGAAAACCATACCCTTATGGACAACCATCCCTCAACACCCTGATCTAGTACCAGCACCCATGCCACCTATGAGCCAGGAAAACTTGGAGGAACTTCGCTCATTGGCTGACGAATTAGTAGAGGAAGGAGATAGAATTCGAATAATAGGAGAAAAGCTTATGTGGAAGCATGTTGAGCACCACAAACTCGATTGGATACATGACACTTAGAAAATACCTATATATATATATATATTATTGTAATATATACACATATAGATACGGATGCATCTATATGTTTAATTTCTAGTTGTAAATTGTAATAGATGCATATATATGAAAAAGAGTAAAAGTCGCAATGATCGACGTTTTTTACCAACTTGTTTGTGTGATTGTGTATAAATAATTGTACACAATTTTATTCTGTGACAATTAATACCTGATAAATGTTCACAATTTAGATGTCGAACGAAGAAAATCAGGAAAACCAGAATAATGAGAATAACGGAAACCAAATAGATAACAGTGCCATCCAACATATAGTAGCACAAGGAATTATAGATGATATGCCTTATATTATCAAGACTGTTAAAGAAGCAGATAAATCTGCAAATGGAAGTAAACGTCAACACACTGAACCAAGTCACAGTGTGAATAATGATAAAGGACGTATTATCCAAGATCCAATTCGTAAAAGAAGAAGAACCGTTTCTTACGGTTGTTCTTATAAAGAATTCTTGGCCTGCAAACCAATAGAATTCTCAGGCAATGAAGGAGCCATTGCAGCCTTACGTTGGATAGAAAAGACAGAAGAAGTCATAAAAATAAGTAAATGTGCAGATAAAGATAAGATTATGTTTGCTTCTAATCTTTTCAAAAATGTAGCCTTAGAATGGTGGAATGCTATTCTCCAGTCTAGGGGAAGTGGCAGAGTTTATAATATGGAATGGATCAATTTGAAGGAAATGGTTGAGAGAAAATTTTGTCCTCCTAATGAGAAGGAACAAATCGCTAATAAGTTCCTAAATCTTAGAATGACTGGAATAGACTGCAAAGGTTACACTACCATATTTTTCGAATATGCTAGGATAGTGCCAACCTTAGCCTCACCCGAACCAGTATTAATCTCCCCTTATATTTGGGGATTAATTAGTGAGATTAGACATGTAGTCAAGGCAGCTAGACTGCAAACTATAGAAGAAGCAGTAGAATTAGCCAATACCTTGACTAACGAATTGGTACGCACACAAGAGAAAAACCAGAGAAAGAACCTAGCTCAAAAGCTTACCCAAGAATTTCGCTACGGTAATTCCAACCATGGAATAGGAACAGGTTCTTCTGCACCCTACTGTCGTATTGCAAAAGAAAACATTCTGGAAGATGCTCTATATATTGCAACTTTTGCAAAATCCCTGGACACAAAGAAGACGACTGTAGGAAGAAACCCGGTAACGGGATATGCTTCAATTGTGGAGAGAAGGGACACATCAAACCGAACTGTCCGAAACTAGCTCTAGCCACAACCAATAAGACTAAGACAACTGAAGCGCCTAAGAAGAATGCCAGAGCGTTTGTTCTGACAGCTGAGGAAGCCAAGATGATTCCGGATGTGATTGCCGGTATGTTCTTAGTTAATGACATATTTGCCAAAGTATTGTTTGACTCTGGTGCAAACCAAAGTTTTATCAATACTTCTTTCTACAAATTTCTTGACCAACCCTTAGTCAAACTTCAACAAGAATGTCTGGTAGAGACAGCAAACGGAGAATCTGTTAAGCTAAGTGAAATCTTGCAGGGAGCAAGAATAGAAATCCTGAACCATCATTTCTTTGCTAACCTTTACCCAATGAATCTGGTTGGATTCGATGTCGTATTAGGAATGGATTGGTTGGTTGGTAGCCAATCGTGCCAGTATATTATGAGATCAAAAGTCAGTACAATTAAGTACACCAAGTGGTGAAATGATGACAATCAAGGGAGATAAGTCAAACCGATCGACAAAATTTATCTCTGTGATGAAAGTTGCAAGTTATGAAAGGAAAGGAGGAGTAGTATATATGATTTCTGTAATCCTTAATACTAAAGGAAAAGAATTAAAAGATATTCCTGTGATATCTAAATTCTCATACGTTTTTCCAGAAGAGTTGCATGGATTACCGCCTGATAGAGAGGTTGAATTTATAATTCACCTAATACCAGGGATGACACCAATTGACAAAGCACCGTATCGATTAGCACCAACGGAAATGCAGGAACTGAAGAAACAATTGGACGAACTTCTTGACAAAGGTTTTATACAACCAAGTTCATCACCATGGGGAGCCCTGGTGTTGTTTGTTAAGAAGAAAGATGGATCGATGCGTATGTGCATTGACTATTGAGAATTGAACAAAGATGGATCAACTTCAAGGAGCTCGATTCTTTTCTAAAATCGATTTACCCTCAGGATATCATCAACTGAAAGTACAGGAAGAGGATATTCCTAAGATTGCTTTCAGAACAAGGTACGGTCATTATGAATTTACCGTCATGCCATTTGGCTTAACCAATACCCCAGCCGCATTTATGGACATGATGAACAGGATATGTAAACCATACCTGGATAATTCATAATTGTCTTTATAGATGATATTCTAATTTACTCTAAGAGTAAAGAGGAACATGCAGCGCATCTGCACACACTCCTCACATTGTTGAGAAAAGAGAAGCTTTATGCTAAATTCTCAAAATGTGAATTTTGGTTACAAGAAGTGCAATTCCTTGGACATCTGGTTAATCACGAAGGAATTCATGTGGATCCCACAAAGATCGAGGCGATTTCTAAGTGGAAAGTCCCTGAAGCACCAACGAAAGTACGAAGTTTTCTGGACTGGCATGATATTACAGACGGTGTATCCGAGATTTTTCTAGAATAGCCATTCCATTAACTAAACTAACCTGAAAATCAGCTAAGTTTGAATGAGGACCAAAACAGGAAGAAGCTTTTAAGATTCTTAAGCAAAGGTTAACCAACACACCCATACTCGCATTACCCGAAAGAACTGAGGACTTTATAGTCTATTGTGATGCGTCTAAGCTAGGATATGGATGTGTGTTGATGCAACGTTAAAAGGTTATAGCTTATGCCTCTAGACAACTTAAGAAACATGAAAAGAATTACACAACCCATGATCTAGAGTTAGGAGCCATAGTTTTTGCCCTTAAGATTTGGGAAACTATTTATATGGAAATAAATTTGTTGTCTTCACCGATCATAAGAGTTTAAGATATATTTTTGGGCAAAAAGAATTAAATATGAGACAGAGATGCTGGATGGAAGTTCTTAGCGAATATGATTGTGATATCCAGTATCATGCTGGGAAAGCTAATGTAGTAGTTGATGATTCAAGTCAAAAGTATCATGAAAAGCCGAAGCGAGTACGTTCTCTCAGATTAAATCTACAAGTAGATTTAAATGAACAAATTAGAGAAGTACAGGAATCAGCAATCAAGGACGATGCTGAAAAATTAAAAGGAATGATTAAGGAATTAGAACAAGTAACAGATGGAATTTGGAAATTCCATAAGAAAAGGATGTGGATACCTGAACAAGGAAACCTACGCCACGGAATTCTAGAAGAAGCTCATAAGTCTAAGTATACGATACATCCCGAAAGTGATAAGATGTATCAAGATCTAAGAAAGAATTTCTGGTGGATAGGAATGAAAAAGGATATAGCCAATTATGTTGCTAAATGTCTAACTTGTTCACAAGTTAAAGTTGAGCATCAGAAACCCTCAGGGTTATTGCAACAGTTAGAAATGCCAATATGGAAATGGGAATTGATAACAATGGACTTTGTTACCAAATTACCCAAGACAAGAAAAGGAAATGATACAATCTGGGTGATTGTAGACAGATTGACCAAATTTGCTCATTTCTTACCCATGAAGGAAACTTTCAGTATGGAACAGTTAGCCAAGCTATATGTAAATGAAATAGTTTCATTACATGGAATTCCTTTATCTATCATATCCGATAGAGATAGTCGTTTTACTTCTCATTTTTGGATAAGTTTCCAAAAAGCAATGGGAACCAGGTTAAATCTAAGCACAACTTATCATCCATAGACGGACGGACGGACAAAGCGAAAGGACAATCCAGATGATGGAAGATATGCTTAGAGCCCGTGTAATTGATTTTGGTGGAAATTGGGATGACCATTTACCATTAATAGAATTTTCTTACAATAACAACTATCATACCAGCATTAATGGTGCACCATTTGAAGCACTTTATGGACGAAAGTGCAGAACTCCAGTCTGATGAGCAGAATTGGAGAGAAGCAATTATCTAGACCAGAGATAGTGTAGGAAACGACAGATAAGATAATCCAAGTCAAGGAAAGACTAAAAACATCACGAGATCGTCATAAGGTACTATTAAAAGTATCTCCATGGAAAGGAGTAATCAGATTCGTTAAGAGGGGAAAGCTAAGCCCCAGGTATGTCGGACCTTTTGAGATTATTAGAAGAATAGGCCCTGTAGCTTATCAGCTACAACTGCCATAGGAAATGGCATGAATACATGATGTGTTTCATGTATGTAATCTCAAAAAGTGCTTAGTAGACGAATCGTTAGTAATACCTCTTAAAGATATAGAGGAAAATGAGAAACTTAAGTTTATCAAGAAACCCGTTCAGATTGAAGATAGAAAGATCAAGAACCTCAAACACAAGAGACTAGTTCTGGTCAAAGTGAAATGGAATTCCAAGAGACATCTTTATAAGGTAAAAATGGTCCCTCATAGTCAACGTTTGACTTTATTAGGGTTTAGTACACGTGTCAACACATCATTGGGCGTGATTTTACGAGGTGTTACAGATGATCACAGGCAGCATGTTTCATTGTGTTTAGATGATCACAGGCAGCATGTTAGACATCTTTATAAGGTAAAAATGGTCCTTTTGGTCATTGGCAGCATGTTTAAGTTCTTTATAAGGTCAAAATGACCGTTTATATCAATTGCAGCATGTTAGACATCTTTATAAGGTAAAAATGGTCCTTTTGGTCAATGGCAGCATGTTTAAGTTCTTTATAAGGTCAAATTTATTATGTGTATTAATCGCAACATGTTTGACTAATTTATAAGGTCAAAATTACCATTTATATCATGTGCAGCAGGTTAGACCTATTATTAAGGTCAAAATGACCATTTATATCATGTGCAGCAGGTTAGGCTTATTTATAAGGTCAAAATGACCATTTTGGTCATTTGCAGCATGTACCATTTTGCACCCTGTGTATTATAACTGTAAGGTGTTTGTAGATGATCACATTTGTTCCTTGCAGCAGGTTTGACTTATTTTACAAGGTCAAAATGACCATTTTGGTCATTTTGCAGCAGGTTTGACAAATTTATAGGTTGTTTTTAGATGATCACAGTTGTTCCTTGTGTATTATAACTGTAAGGTGTTGTTAAATGATCACAGTTGTTCCTTGTATTTTGATTTATGTTTATTGTAACTGTGGATCACAGATGATCACAGTTGTTCATTGTGTTTAGATGATCACAGTGTTAAATTGTTAAATTTAGGCGGGAATGGATTCATTTCTGCAAGCTTTGTATAACAAACCTCTTAAAAATATTTTGGACCCCCTAAATGTCCAAAAATATACCCCGTACGTGAGAAACGAACCCGAAATACCCTTGTATTTATACAAATCAAGAGAAACGAAATTTGACAGTCGCTCGCGGGGCGCGACGGAGACCACACTGGTCTGTCGCAGGCCACGACTTTCTTTGTTTGTCGAACAAGGCAGACTGTCATGTGTCCACTGACTCACCGGGCCTACATGATGACTCAACAAAGCTAGGCTCTACACATGCTCTCTCGTGGGCTGCGAGAGACTTAGCCTAGGTCTTACGTGCACCGTGAGCCGCCTTAAATCCTCCTATAAATAGAGCTCAACGAGCTCAGTTGCAACTCGTTCAAATTCTGAAAATTCTCTCAACTTCTGAATAGCTATTACTATACCCGGGCATTATACCCAGTATAAAAGCGAAGCTTTGCCTCGTTATAAGTACTATAACCCTGCTATTACCCTACACGATTGATTTAGGATTCCGTAATGCATGTCGGCTCTGCCCGACTCAGTCATTGGAATTCTGTCTCGAGTTGTACGGTTAATTTGAATTGGGTTATTTTACTAACACGTGTGCATTATTTGATTTTAATAGATAATAACCAGGAGATTCTCAGGAAGCTTTAGTATTACCTAAATTTGCAATGTGAGTACATCTTCTTCTTGTCACCTTTTTACCAAAACCTCAAATGTTTTAAATAACACTTAACAGCAATTGAGTATTTGTGATTCTATAATTACTGCCGGTATGTTGGGGTTTTGTATACAAAATGTGGAAAACGTTGCCATTGGACAAAGAGTTAGCCAATGGGTAATATGACCCGCAAGTCAGGTGTTGACAGTACTGAATGAGTAATTGAGTAGATATAAACAAATGTAATTTCGGATGCCCTCAATTCAGTAAAAGTGATAAAACTGTTTTGATTAAACTGGGATGCACTCACCAGTATTTCTTGCTGATAAAATATTTTTAAAACGCGTTTCAGGTAACACAATGTGAAAGCAAAATAGAAGCCAGCTGGAGAGCACTGAAGGTTTGGAAAAGTGGCTATAAAAGTTACCTAAATAAACAAGAAGTTTTTGTTTTAATAACAAGGGTTTATCCTTACAAATGTGTTGTCAAATAAAATTGGGTTTTATCCCAAAGCTTTATTATTATAAAAGTTGGTGGTTTACTCTGATAAAAATATTTCCTAACTACGATCCTGATGTATTCCGCTGCCAAATTAATAAACACCGATACCACCCATCTGGATCCTGCGGCAGCCCGCTCCCGGGGTAGGGGTCGGGGGCTGCGACAGAGAGTGGTATCAGAGCTAGAGCCACTGGTTTAAGCCAAAGAAGTGTTTTGCTGACATTGAAATTTCAAATTATGTGTTAGGAAATAACTTATGTGATTTATGTGTTATGTGTATGTGTTATTTGACTATTTGTTAGTTTACAGTATGAATGATCTAGGAACGTCGGACACTTATCGTCAATTAGATAGTTCACCGAAAAATGAGGGAGCATCATCTGAACCTGACCCCTTAGGATATTCAGTTGATACCGAAGAAGGAATATTTATATTTAAGGCACAGTCGGAAGAACCCTTTACTACTAAGAAAAGAGGTTAGTTTAATAGAGGGGCACATGAGAGAAGAAAAAGAATGAAAAAGTTACAACAACAGAGGCCGTTAGTCAGGGCCAATAAGGAGGCAGATGCACAGATTCAGGAGACAGTCAATAGGCCACCTTGGGAAGAAGAATTAGATAGACAGTTGGCCAATTTCCACATGTTAGCCACTACAGCAGTAGATGCTAACCAAAACCAAGTAGCTGAACCGCCACTGTTACCTTTGTTCCTGGACCAACAAATGTCACACCCCGACCGCGTAAAAAAACAAATCACGGCGGAAACGTCGGGGAGTGTCGTAACAGAATCATTGCATCACAACCATGGATTAAAAGTTTCATTTTATTGAATTATTAAACTCATTGTTTTATTACAAATCAGATAAATACAAATACTTGTCTCTCAAGTTTTAAAGTCGCTAAGGCACGAGTGCATCCTATGTGTAGCATGCATCAACATTCATTACATAGCAACACCTGAAACATAGGTGAAAATAGGTATGTCAGCATAAAAATGCCTGTGAGTAACATAGGATTTGTGAATTTGATTCATGGCTTTAGATAACACAAGAAAAGGTTTTATGTTTTCAGAAATAGCCATGAATCCTTTTAAAAGTTTTTGTTTCTAAAATGCGTCGTTTTGGTAAAATGTTTATAGAATATACAAAAATATACTTTGGTTTTGAGTTAAGCAGATGAGTAGTATATCAAATAGACTTTAGCTTTGAAATAGTTAAAAAGATAGTATAAATAAAAATATACTTCGGTTTCAGAAATAATAGACTTGGTAGTATATCATAAGTATACTTTGGTTTAAGAATATAAGCATTGTTAGTATATCAAATCATACTTTAGTTTTAGAAGTAGCATATCAACTATGCTTTGGTAGTATATTAACTTAAACTTTAGTTTATGAAATAGCAATGTCGGTATTATATCAAACTATACTTTAGTAAATAATATCACATTGGTAGTATGTCGGAACATACCTAAATCGTGGTTTGGTAGTATATCAAACTATACTTTAGTAAACATTAACATATCAAATTATGCTTTAGCAAAACAGTATCACGTTGGTAGTATATCGAAATATACCATATATCGCGATTTGGTAATACATTCAAACCTTAGTGCATCAAACTATACTTTAGAGACTATAGAAATACCACAAAGGCAATTCTATTTGGTTAAAATTTTGGTTTCTGACATTCCATACAACAGGAACGGGGTGTCTAATCCTATAGCGCTATATCGTACTACCAATCAGCTTGATCATTGTTAATGAATGTATAAGTAACAACATAAATGTCCTAACAGTTCTAAAAACCTTGGAAATCAGTTGTTTAAGCCATGGATAATAGTTCAATTCGTTAAAAGATAGTACTATGCATGTCTAATCATATAGTCGAAATCATGATAATAGCGTATCGACACATATGTATCACCCCAAAACTTTTGAAAACGTAAAAGAGGGGACTATGTACTCACTGGAGATTGTAAGTATCCTTGATTAAGTGTCCTAACAAAGCTCGGAAATCAAGAAATCAACAGGCGCCTAATATGGAATCACTATATTAATAAATCGACACCTAATTCGAAAGATCGATAGAATGAGGTCTCGTAAACCAAATGAGTATTGGAACTCATGTGATATGGTTTAACAAAGCCTACATTCTAAATCGGAACCTATCCTAAGTGCTTACGACCCTTTACGACCCATTAAGGTAGCTTAAGCTACTTTAACGCGTCGTTCGCGCGAATTCGCGTTCGAGACGCCTAACTAATCGTATGACAAGTATTATATGCCCTAACATGATTAAATATGTTGCATAATTAGTTTAAGTGACAAAAATTAAGTTACATATGCTTAAAATCAAATTATGCATGAAAATTACATTTTGGTCATTTTCCTAAGGCATATAAACTACCTATCATACAACTAATTAAACTAAGTGACTACAAGGTATAACCTCGGAAGGTTATTCCCTATATAACTATGGTCACATAATATGCTTGGTTGGATCGTAACGATCGACTAAACGGGTCGGGTTCGAAAGTCTAAGCGGTAGTTTAGACCGCTTGACTTACGACCCTAAACAAGCACCAGACTAAAAGTGACGAGTTAAACATGTTAAAACATGTTTAACTATGCATGTGTAATCATATAGTCGAAATCATGATAATAGCGTATCGGCACATATGTGTCACCCAAAAACTTTTGAAAACGTAAAAGAGGGGACTATGTACTCACTTGAGATTGTAAGTATCCTCGATTAAGTGTGCTAACAAAGCTCGGAAATCAAGAAATCAAGAGGCGCCTTGTATGGAATCACTATATTAATAAATCGACACCTAAATCGGAAGATCGGTAGAATGAGGTCTCGTAAACCAAATGAGTATTGGAACTCATGTGATATGGTTTAACCAAGCCTACATTCTAAATCGGAACCTATCCTAAGTGCTTACGACCCGTTACGACCCATTAAGGTAGTCTACGCCACTTTAACTCGTCGTTCGCGCAAAAATGCGTTCGGACCGCCAAACTAGTCCTATGACAAGTATTATATGCCTTAACATGTCTAATAACATTGCCTAATCAGTTTAGATGTCAAAATTTATGTTACATATGCTTAAAATGAAATTATGCGTAAAAGGGCATTTTGGTCATTTTCCTAAGGCATATAAACTACCTATCATACAACTAACTAAACGAAGTGACCATAAGGTATAACCTCGGAAGGTTATTCCGTATACAACTATAGCCACAAAATATTTTTGGTCGAATCCTAATGATCGACCAAACTGGTCGGGTTCGAAAGTCTAAGCGGTTGTTTAGACCGCTTAACTTACGACCCTATATAAGCACTAAACTAAAAGTGACGAGTTAAACATGTTAAAACATGTTTAACTAAGTTAGAAAACTGATTTGATATCAAAAAAATTGTTTTGATACCCAAAAATAGTTTCGTTGTAAAATGCGCATAATCGGCATTTTGACCGAAACTTTGACTCGTCACTTCGACTAATCGATGTGGTAATCAGTAGGTATAGTCACAAGGGACTATAACCATCGTGATTACGCTCACGTTGCAAAGTTCAATTGAACTTTGACTTTACCAATTCATGGTCAAAGCAGAAAGTCAAATACTGTTTGACTTTCATGCTTGAAAAGCATAAACAAGCATGAAAGAAGCTTACAAAAGGTCCAAGCTAGGAAGATTTGAACTAAAACACTCAGGTATGAAGCCTTAGCTTCAACTTAGAGCAGGTTTAGATCAAATTGTGTGAGGAATGAATGATGAACATGGTGAGTATTTATAGAAAGTTGGATCAAGGAGATCATTCCATGTGTTAGGAGAATTATTCTTGGCCACAAAGTTGTGGAACATGGTTTTAAATACAATGGGAACTAAAAAAAAGCTCAAGGTATTCAAAGTTTGGATCAAGGAGATCATTCCATGTGTTTGCTAAAAACAGGATTCTGCACAGAGGCAGCCTAGGCGTGTCGCGACAGATGACATGGATCCTATCGCGTGTCGCCTGGCAGGTCAGGTAGAAACTTTTGGTTTTTGACAGTTTTGGTCCCTGTATGTTAAAAACTTGATTTTTGACACGTTTAAGCCCCGTTAACCCCATTTCAAGGCTCTAAAATGATGTTAAAGCATAGGGAATATGAAATATGCTTGAAAACATCTTAGATGTCGGTTCGTTTGGTGGTACGGTCGTGTTATTCTGTTAATTACGACGAAAGCTCGAATGGACGCGAAATCGATCCAAATTGCGCGACGAATGGTATTTTTGCATTCCAATCACTAAAATAAAATATTTTAATGATTACAAAAATTTTTGGATATCCGGATATGTTCAGAACGTAAGATATGCGTGTAAATGCAAACTCATGCACTTTTTGACGCTTTTAGTCCCTATTGATCAAATAAGCGTATTTTCGAATACCGAACCCATCAAAGCCTATTTATAAGCTTTGTAAAGGATATTTAGGGTATGTTTAGCTTATGATCAAGTTCCGGAAAGTTCATTATTGTACGAATTGGCATACTTTCGCAGTTTAACGTAAATAATCCATGCGATCGAATAAACTTGTTTTTGACACACCAAACCCTCCAAAACTTATTTCTAAGTTATGTAAAGGTTATTTAAGGTATGTTAAGCCTATGTCACTGTTCCGGAGTGTTTGTCGCGTTAAACTGAATACGTTTACGCATTAGTTCGCGTATAACTTTCTAGAAAGCGATTTAAAGCTTGAAATTGAACTAGGATTGATGTGTGCAAAAGTCTCATGTAACTGTACAAATTTCTAGAATGAAACACAAGATTTCATTGGATTTGCATTTGTATGAAAGTTGTAGAGACACAGATGTCATAGTCTCCCCTACTTTAGGAAATTTCGTCCCGTAATTTAATTTTAGAGGAAACCTTTGAAAACAAATGTGAGTGTTTTGCTTTCGAATGAATCCTCCGTTCCCTAAGTAAAACTCTGGGCCACGTTTGGATTATTAGCGAATTTTGTTAATTTTCAAAGTGATGTCCTTATTGCAGAAAAATAGTATGAACTTTGGAGTTTCGAACAATGGATGGAAGAATGTTTCCTATGAAGAGTGTAAGATAAAATAACATTGGTCAAGGTCTAGGACTTCTAGCAATTTAAATAACGCTACGCTCGCAATGTAATGAGGAACACTTATATATAGGAAGTACCAGCGGCGTATCCACCATGTCCTTTTTACATTGTTCCTGTCTCGTTATTCTTATTACTATAGGTCTTAACACATGAAAAAACTTGTTGTGGTTTCTATACACTGAATTTCATAATTATGTATGCATCTATAATTACGTAATTCCTTGCACAGTCCGCACAGTTTATTTCATAATGTGTAGGGGAAAAATCAATCGAACAAACATATAATGACTTGACTAGATCACCAAAAGATCTTTTTAACTAGATCAATGAACGATCTTTTTAACTAGATCAACACATGATCTCCTTAACTAGACTGTCGTACGATCTCTTTAAATAGACAACTAAAGGATCTTTTCAACTTTGAATCAGATAATTGTTTTGAAATAGCACTTTGGAATCCAAGGTTCTTACTATTTGCATAGAAAAGCCCCTTAAGGAATTTTAGATAGTACTTTGAGTATCCTTCTGAGAATCTATCATATGAAAATACGGAAGATTCTACCAGGACTTAGATAGCGAGCATTAGAATTACATATAAACACATAATCACATAATCGCATATTCGTTAACTTAGTTATTAGCTCATTCATTAACTTGAATTAATGCATTTAAAGTACACCAGAAATCCAATCAAGGACTTTAATTAGTACTTTAAATATCCCCAAGAATCTAACTATGAAGATAGGAAGATCTTATAAGGATTTGGTTTTGTCTTGGTCATATCGTAATATTCGTATTAGAGCACACAAGGAATCCATTTAAGGATTCATGAAAGTACTTTTAGATATCAAATCAACGATTTAAAATGGTATTTCAAGTATCTGTTTAAGGATTTTGTAACTTGTACCTTGTACTTTGTTTCTTAAAAGAGACGAGTACTTAGGATTTTCGGGGAGATCACGAGTGATCAATAAAATGAAAGAACCACATGAGTAGTTTGTTTTGGAAGGAACGTGGTTCCTTAGTGTTGGAATCGTAGGGGTATGTCACGCATACTGTCACACCCCTTTCTAAGGCGGAAGCACGAGGTGTGATCATGAAAGGTTTTCATTGCATACGATTGGTAAACATACTACATGCCCATAAAAATAACTTCAAACACCATTAATATTTCACAACGGAAAACATAATTTAAGTGTTTACATCACGAGACAACACATTGTCTGAAAGTTTACAACTTTATTTAAGGATAAACGTAACGACATCCAAGAGCATGAGTAAGAACGCGCGCGCATCCGCTAGTTACCTGAAATACATGTGAGTTTTGGAAAAACGTCAACATAATGTTGGTGTGAATTCATGCAGTTTTTGTGTTGGTATACTTTGTATGAAAACATAGTTTGTATCTCGTATAAATCAAGTATCCTTGTATAAATCCAGTATTCATGTTTAAATCAAGTATTCTTGTGTACACCACGTACTTATGTATAAATCAAGTATTCTTGTGTAAATCAAATATTCATGTATAAATGAAGTATTCTTGTGTACACCACGTACTCATGTATAAATCAAGTATTCTTGTGTAAATCAAATATTCATGTATAAATCAAGTATTCTTGTGTACACCACGTACTCATGTATAAATCAAGTATTCTAGTGTAAATCAAATATTCATGTATAAATCAAGTATTCTTGTGGTATGAATCTAGTATAAATAAGGTGTTCTTGTATGTATTAGGGTTGTTAATGGGTTGCAAGGCCATTAACATGTGACACGACATAGGAAGTCACCAAACCATAGGCATTTATCAAGTTTTTCTGAGACACAAAAGCACTACTTGGTACTCGTTCTCACCAAGAGTGTGGATGCCCGAAACCCGTTAGATCTAACCTTTTGTTCTGTAGTCTAGGTATATTGTTGACTAATGGTGCTTATGGTACCCTATTCGTGACACGATTTCTCGTATCATTCCTCAAAACGCATCATACTTGGTACTAGTTTTCACCAAGAGTGCTTCTTGTATTTTTGTATTCTCAAAACGCATCATACTTGGTACTCGTTCTCACCAAGAGTGCTTTTTGTTTTTGTCTCCATCATACCATTTGTAAACATTGTAATATTTGTAACATGTATTTGACCACCGAAGTTATAAAACTGAAAACAGTTAAAAGAAAAAGGGGGAGCATGAACTCACAACTTTGCGTTCCTGCATCGTAAACTTCACCGGATTTGCTTAATTAACGTCGTGACCTATACGTGTTTTATTAACGTTAGTCACTAAACTTGTATCGCACAAGTTCAAGTCACCATCTTTTGTATGTGTGTTCTTGTATTAAAATTAACTTATTTTTAACTATGTGTCTTACTTATATTATTTTCTCAAAAATAAATATAAGTATCTTGTATTTGTCTAAGTATGTTGTATGTGTATTTTTGTATCTTCACTCCTTAGGAGTATTTAGTTTATCTTCAAGTCCTAATACACTATCAAGTATAGTACATACTACATACACTTAGCACAAAAGTTGGTGATCAATAAATATATATATTTTTCTAAAAAATATACATACTTAATATCCGTTTTTATTCTTGAAGAAATCCTCATTTCTTAACACAAAAGTTTGGGAAACCTTGGTAAATGTTTTTAGATACATTTTTAGGGAATAAGTTTCTCAAAAACTTATATTTTTCTAAGTGTCAAAATTTATAAAATTTTGGCAGAGTTTCCCCTAAAAATGGAGGTTTCCCATGTTTTCAAAACATGTGTTTATTTTCTTTTAAAACATCATCAACAATCAACAACTCATTTCTCATCTAACAAGTGTTAAAATCAAGTAAGTTACATGACAACATGAACTTGTTCTTTCTCAAAACTTGTAGTAACTTGGCAATGTCTCTAGTAGACTTAGTTACTCTTTAAAGTGTGTTTATTTCATCAAAAATTCCATTCTTGAAAAGATTTAGTGTTTACAACTTGTAAACATAATTTACAAAAATGTTGATTTCATTAACTCTCTTGTTTCACAAGTGTTCATACACTTGTTTTTCCACCAAAAATAATATTGGTTTATGTAAGAATCATGATCTTCTAAAATCGTATTTTAAACTTGGTTTTCTTGGAAAATCATTCATAAATCTTAGATTTATAAGTTTACTAGCTCACTTTTTTTTCATTACTTTTCAAGAAATCATTTATCCATCAAGTTCATGTTTATACATGAGGATGATCTTCTTGTGTAAACACATAATCACCCTCTAACTTGCTAGTTCATGGGTTTAATCACAATCTAGCACGCTTCATGCATTGATTAACATCAATAATTCTAATAAACAACAAGCAATCACCATATCTCTACTAAATAATATCATTTCATCCATTTTTCATCATATGCAAGCTTATGTTTCATGATTCATGAATATGTCTTTTAATGTTCTAGTAATTTTTAACATAACAAGTCTTTTAACCACTAAAAATAGAAGTAAACAAGGGTGTTCAAGGATCTTACAACTAGCTTAAAGCTAGGGAAGAACTATGATGAAAATGTGGTGGGTAAAAGCACTCAAGAGGGGTCCTTCAAATTCCACGAGCACCGAGCTTCGTTAGACACCTTGTAACACCTTGTGAATACCTTGAAATGGATGGATAGTGGTTGTATGATGGTGGTGGTGGCGGCACTATTTGGGCCGAGAAGAAGAGAGAGAGGTGAGGGAGATGGTGTGAAGTTGAGTGGTGTATGAATGAAATGATGTAGTGATCTTAGGCCATTCTTATAAAGATCTCATCCAATATCTTGTTCAATAGATCAAGAAAAATCCATTAAAATAAGAAAACAAATCTTGGAGAGTATGGTGTGAGGGTATGGCCGATTACTAGGCTAGGGGGGGGGGGGCTAAATGTAACATTTCATGGTAATTGGTAAATACTAGTTCAAATCCAAGTAATGGTTACATATGTTAGTTACTAGAGAATTTAGTGGGTGTTATGGTGTACGGGGACCATAACTAGCCAAGAAATAATTAAACAATGCTTCTAGCAATATTTTGGTGTTCCGGGTAATGTCCGGTTGTTCGGTTAAATGCCGGTTCGTTAAAGTGCTAAATTGCATCGTTTAGTGTCGTTTATGTTTCCTTTTGTGACCCTTTTATTTCCCAACACGTAGGAGGGTATTCTGGATAATAAAACACGAATTCTGCATAATAATTATATGTTAAAAAGCTGATTTATTGCTTATTCGTGTAAAATTCTGCACTTAAAGTGTGTTTCGGGTGCTTTTTAGTGCGTATTTTAGCTTTCGGAAAGTCTATATGTTAACCCTTGTATGTACTCTTGGGTTTTAATGTATTCTTGTCGTTGGACCTACACCTAGGCCCCAATTCTAGTGTCTGACTGCTTTCTGCAAAGTTGTTGGCATAGTGTGTTTTACCGGTGAGTTTACTAGTATTTCTGACGCAACGCTCTCGTTAATGCATAAAGCAATATTTTATAGTATAAAACATGCATGAATTCACTTGTATATTATGAAATCAGACAACGTTGACATTTAAGCACATAATTGCATTCATTAAATAATAATTAAAGTGTACGGAAATTACCAGTTTGGTGCCAGTGGTCACAGTCTCCCCCCGTTAAAAGAATTTCGTCCTGAAATTCAGGCTGAACCAACTCTCGCAGGAGTCTTCTTGAACAGGTGGGGGTACTTTTCTTTGAACTGGTCTTCACGTTCCCACGTGTACTCGGGTCCGTGCTTAGAGTTCCAACGTACTTTGACAAGTTTGACAGTGCTCCTCCTGGTCTTGTTGACTTTCCATTCAGTAACCTCAACGGGTTATTCTGTAAATCGGAGGGCGTCATCAATATGCACTTCATCCACCGGGATGATCATGTTTTCTTGTGTTGGACTCTTCTTGAGATTGGATACTTGAAACGTATCATGTACTCCATTAAGTTCTTCCGGTAACTCCAATTTGTACGCCACAGTACCAATTCTTTCCAAGATTCTGAATGGTCCGATGTATCGTGGATTCAGCTTTCCACGTTTTCCAAATCTTACTACGCCCTTCCAAGTGAGACTTTTAACAACACTTTGTCTCCCACCTCGAATTCTAATGGTTTTCGTCTTCGATCAGCGTAGCTCTTTTGTCGATCTTGAGCCGCCTTGATGCGCTCTCGGATCTGTATAATCTTGTCGGTTGTCTCTTGTACAAGTTCAGGACCAACCATACGTTTATCTCCTGCGTCTGACCAACATAAGGGCGATCGGCACTTGCGGCCATACAGAGCTTCGAACGGTGCGGCTTTTATACTCGTATGATAACTGTTATTGCAGGAAAACTCAACTAAAGGTATATGAGTATCCCAGCTGCCGCCTAGGTCTATGACACATGCGCGAAGCATATCTTCTAACGTTTGTATAGTCCGTTCGCTCTGGCCGTCTGTTTGTGGATGGAATGTCGTGCTTAGATTTAGCTGAGATCCAAAGGCTTCCTGAAAGGATTGCCAGATTCTTGAGACAAATCGTCCATCTCTGTCTGAAATAATTGAGATTGGCACTCCATGACGTGCCACGATTTCTTTTAAGTATATCTCAGCAAGCTTTCCGGTGCTGTCTTTTTCTCGGATCGGTAGGAATTGCGCAGATTTCGTCAATTGATCAACTATCACCCATATCATATCGTGACCTTTCGGGGTCCTGGGTAATTTCGTTATAAAGTCCATCGAGATTTTCTCCCACTTCCACATGGGTATCTTTGGTTGTTGTAGTAGGTCGGACGGTTTCTGATATTCAGCCTTAACCTTCGCACAGGTTAGGCATTTTCCAACATAAACAGCAACATCGCTCTTGAGTCTCGGCCACCAATAGTATTCTTTTAGGTCTTTATACATCTTGTCCGATCCTGGATGGATCGAGTATCTTGACTTGTGTGCTTCATCAAGGATGGCTTCTCGTATGCCACCATAGAGCAGAACCCAAATGCGCTTCTTAAAGTACAAGGTTCCCTCTTCATTTGGCACCATATATTTCAATGTACACCGGAGGTATTCAGCTTTACGGTTTTCTCCCTTGAGAGCTTCTTGTTGTGCGTCACGAATGCATGCAGAGAGGTTCGTTTGAATAGTCAGTTTCAATGCTCGAACCCTTAGGGTCTTAACCCTTTCTTTTCGACTTAGCGCGTCTGCTACAACGTTTGCTTTTCCAGGATGGTACTTAATCTCACAGTCATAATGGTTTAGCAGCTCGACCCATCGTCGCTGACGCATGTTTAATTCCTTCTGATCGAATATGTGTTGTAAACTTTTGTGATCTGTGAAGATTGTACATCGAGTACCATATAGATAGTGTCTCTAGATCTTCAAGGCGAATACCACTGTTCCCAGCTCCAGGTCGTGAGTGGTATAGTTTCTTTCATGTACCTTCAATTGTCTTGAAGCGTAAGCGATGACTTTTTGGCGTTGCATGAGCACGCAACCCAAACCTTGTCGTGAAGCGTCGCAGTATACCACGAAGTCTTCAGTGCCTTCGGGTAATGATAGTATCGGTGCATCGCATAGCTTGTTTTTAAGTAGATGGAAGGCTTCTTCTTGTTTGTAACCCCAGTCGTATTTCTTGTCTTTCTGTGTAAGGGTCGTTAGCGGTTGAGCTATCTTTGAGAAATTCTCAATAAACCGTCGATAATAGCCCGCTAAGCCCAAAAATTGTCGGACTTCAGTTGGGGTTTTGGGGGCTTCCCAATTCTTTATTTCTTCTATCTTGGACGGGTCTACATGAATGCCCTTCTCGTTCACAACGTGACCAAGAAATTGTGCTTCGCGAATCCAGAATTCGCATTTCGAGAACTTTGCATAAAGTTTCTCTTTCTTTAGTAGCTCTAGAATGGTTCTGAGGTGTTGGTCGTGTTCTTCTTTCGTTTGCGAGTAAATCAGGATATCATCGATAAATACAATCACGAATTTATCAAGATATGGTTTGCATACGCGGTTCATCAGATCCATAAAGACCGCTGGTGCATTCGTCAGCCCAAATGGCATCACAAGAAACTCGTAGTGCCCATAACGTGTTCTGAATGTAGTCTTGGGTACGCTCTCCTCTTGTATCCTTAACTGATGGTATCCAGATCGAAGGTCGATCTTGGAATAGTAGCTTGATCCTTGCAACTGATCAAATAAGTCATCAATCCTCGGTAATGGATACCGATTCTTGATTGTGATCTTGTTCAGTTCTCTGTAATCGATACACATCCGCAGAGTTCCATCCTTTTTCTTCACGAACAATACTGGAGCTCCCCAGGGTGAGAAGCTTGGCCTTATGAATCCTTTATCCAACAACTCCTGGAGTTGTGTAGATAATTCTTGCATTTCAGATGGTGCAAGCCGATAGGGTGCCTTGGCTACAGGAGCGGCTCCTGGAACCAAGTTTATACGGAATTCAACTTGTCGTTGCGGAGGTAATCCTGGCAGATCTTCGGGAAAAACATCAGGGAATTCCTTCACCACAGGAATGTCTTCGAGTTTCGGCTCCACAGCCTTCTTATCTACAACGTGTGCTAGGAAGGCAACACATCCTTTCCTTAAGCACTTCTATGCCTTCATGCAACTGATGATTCGTAGAGGCGCATCTCGTTTTTCTCCATGTACAATGAGAGTTTCATCATTCGCCAGAGGGATGCGAATGATTTTCTCGTGACAAATAACTTCAGCTTTGTTCTTGGATAACCAGTCCATTCCAACTACTACATCGAAGCTACCCAATTGAATAGGTAAGAGGTCGATGCTAAAATTTCGTTCACCAAGTTCTATTGAGCAGCCTCTAACAACTTCGCCCGATTCAACAAGTTTACAATTGGCTAGTTCTATGGAATAGGGAATTTCTAATCTACTAGATTCTATTCCAAGCATGCGTTTAAATTCCACAGACATGAAGCTATAATCGGCGCCAGTGTCAAATAATATGGATGCAAAGTGATTGTTAACGAGAAACGTACCGGTGACCACATTAGGGTCATCGCGTGTGTTCTTTGCTCCAATTACAAATGCTCGTGCCTGAGCATTGTTTCCCTTTGGGCAGTCTTTTATGAAATGATCATTGCTTCCACAACTGAAGCATCCTCGGTTCTTCCCATTTCCGTTACCATTCCTGTTGCCAGTACCATTTCCATTTCCACCATTGTTTCCAGTTCCAGCACCGTTGCGGTTTCCATTCCCGTTCTTTCCTTTATCCCAACAGTCTTCTGTTTGATGACCCAATCTACCACATTTGTCGCACCTTGGAATGCGACAAGCTCCTTCATGATGATACTTACATTTTTGGCATTTAGGCAGGGTGCCTTGGTATCCTCTGGCTGCAGTATCATTTGCTGCTGCAAAGGTTCTTGCCTCCTTAGATGGGTTAGTGTCACGCTTCTTGTTGTATGAACCTTTGTTGTTGCTGCGGGTTGCTTGATTCAGATTCGAATGCTTTCTCTTCTTGTCACCGGACGACTCAACATGCGTCTCGGTCTTTTCTGTTGGGTTCAACGATAACTTCTTCATACGAACCCAATCTTCAGTAAGGCTGACTGCCAGAGTTACAGCCTCAGTGATTGTTTGAGGTTTGGCCGAAGTTACCATGCCGCGAAATTCTGAGGCCAATCCCCAAATGTAGCGTTCAACGCGCTTAAATTCAGGAGTCACCATGTAGGGAATCACCCTAGACAGATCATGGAACCTTCGAGTATAACCAGTAATATCAGCACCTTCCATGGTTAAGTGCCAGAATTCAGTCTCCAACCTTTGGAGTTCAGCACGAGAGTAATACTTCTCTCTCACTGTTTCCTTCAGTTCATCCCAAGTTAGGCCACAAGCGGCATCATCACCCAAGGTTTGGACTTGCAAGTTCCACCAAGTCAAAGCTTCATCGACAAACAACCCAATAGCAAAAGTGACTTGCTGACCCGCGGTACACTTGCTCATGCGGATAGTAGCTTCAGTCTTCTCCGTCCAGCGTACAAACGCTACTGCACCACCAGTGCCGTCGTAGTTCATTGGTTTGCAGTCGAGAAACTGCTTGAAAGTGCAGCCTGGAGCTGCATTTCCTCCAGACGAATCTCCATTCCCATTACGCCTAGCATTGCTTGGTCCTCCACTGTCTGCAGTACGGTTCGCCTCGTATTGGGCGATAGCAGCGGAGATCCTTTCTTCTAGTAGAGCGTTCAGCTCTTCAGCAGTCCTCGGTAGAAGAGGAGGAGGGTGGTTGATCATCATTGCGAGCATTCACAGCTTTCCTGGGCGCCATGTTCTATCAGAACACAACACAACAGGGTTAGATATTTGTTTGATATCGTCTTACGAGACAGTAGTAGTATATATATTCACGGGCATATACCACATAAGTGACATCAAACAATTCTTACTCTAGCAGAGTATTTAATAAGCTGGTGTTCATGTTTGACCTTTTCTTACTGAGGGAATCCATACGTGACAAGACTTGCTGTGATTTTTGTGCACTGAATTCCATAATTATGTATGCGTCCATAATTACATAACTCCTTGCACAGTCCGCACAGTTCGTTTCATCCTCGCATCTCTTCCTTCAGATAGGCCATTGTTTCCAGGTAAAGTCACGTATACTTGTGACATTCTACTTCTAGCATATGTAAATATCAATTATCACACATAATGGCACGTAATTCTTAATCAACGACAAGTGCTACTCCAGTGCACCCTAAGTCTCGTAGTGTCTTTTCTTGACTCTTTGTAAACAGTTTCAGGTAGTGGATGTCGCGGAAAGTTTTATGCAATGAAAACTTTTTGAAAAATTGTTTTCGTGCAAGGATCCTAGAGATTGTAGTCTAGACTCGAGAAGGAATCCTGGTTCACTACAATCGCAGTTCTGATACCAATCTGTCACACCCCTTTCTAAGGCGGAAGCACGAGGTGTGATCATGAAAGGTTTTCATAGCATACGATTGGTAAACATACTACATGCCCATAAAAATAACTTCAAACACCATTAATATTTCACAACGGAAAACATAATTTAAGTGTTTACTTCACGAGACAACACATTGTCCGAAAGTTTACAACTTTATTTAAGGATAAACGTAACGACATCCAAGAGCATGAGTAAGAACGCGCGCGCATCCGCTAGTTACCTGAAATACATGTGAGTTTTGGAAAAACGTCAACATAATGTTGGTGTGAATTCATGCAGTTTTTGTGTTGGTATACTTTGTATGAAAACATAGTTTGTATCTCGTATAAATAAAGTATCCTTGTATAAATCTAGTATTCATGTTTAAATCAAGTATTCTTGTGTACACCACGTACTCATGTATAAATCAAGTATTCTTGTGTAAATCAAATATTCATGTATAAATAAAGTATTCTTGTGTACACCACATACTCATGTATAAATCAAGTATTCTTGTGTAAATCAAATATTCATGTATAAATCAAGTATTCTTGTGTACACCACGTACTCATGTATAAATCAAGTATTCTTGTGTACACCACGTACTCATGTATAAATCAAGTATTCTTGTGTAAATCAAATATTCATGTATAAATCAAGTATTCTTGTGTACACCACGTACTCATGTATAAATCAAGTATTCTTGTGTAAATCAAATATTCATGTATAAATCAAGTATTCTTGTGGTATGAATCTTGTATAAATAAGGTGTTCTTGTATGTATTAGGGTTGTTAATGGGTTGCAAGGCCATTAACATGTGACACGACATAGGAAGTCACCAAACCATAGGCATTTATCAAGTTTTTCTGATACACAAAAGCACTACTTGGTACTCGTTCTCACCAAGAGTGTGGTTGCCCGAAACCCGTTAGATCTAACCTTTTATTCTGCGGTCTAGGTATATTGTTGACTAATGGTGCTTATGGTACCCTATTCGTGACACGATTTCTCGTATCATTCCTCAAAACGCATCATACTTTGTACTAGTTTTCACCAAGAGTGCTTCTTGTATTTTTGTATTCTCAAAACGCATCATACTTGGTTCTCGTTCTCACCAAGAGTGCTTCTTGTTTTTGTCTCCATCATACCATTTGTAAACATTGTAATATTTGTAACATGTATTTCACCCCCGAAGTTATAAAACTAAAAACAGTTAAAAGAAAAAGGGGGAGCATGAACTCACAACTTTGCGTTCCTGCGTCGTAAAGTTCACCGGAGTTGCTTAATTAACGTCGTGACCTATACGTGTTTTATTAACGTTAGTCACTAAACTTGTATCGCACAAGGTCAAGTCACCATCTTTTGTATGTGTGTTCTTGTGTTAAAATTAATTTATATTTTTAACTATGTGTCTTACTTATATTATTTTCTCAAAAATAAATATAAGTATCTTGTATTTGTCTAAGTATGTTGTATGTGTATTTTTGTATCTTCACTCCTTAGGAGTATTTAGTGTATCTTCAAGTCCTAATACACTATCAAGTATAGTACATACTACATACACTTAGCACAAAAGTTGGTGATCAATAAATATATATATTTTTCTCAAAAATATACATATTTAATATCCATTTTTATTCTTGAAGAAATCCTCATTTCTTAACACAAAAGTTTGGGAAACCATGGTAAATGTTTTTAGATACATTTTTAGGGAATAAGTTTCTCAAAAAATTATATTTTTCTAAGTGTCAAAATTTATAAAATTTTGGCAGAGTTTTCCCTAAAAATGGAGGTTTCCCATGTTTTCAAAACATGTGTTTATTTTCTTTTAAAACATCATCAACAATCAACAACTCATTTCTCATCTAACAAGTGTTAAAATCAAGTAAGTTACTTGACAACATGAACTTGTTCTTTCTCAAAACTTGTAGTAACTTGGCAATGTCTCTAGTAGACTTAGTTACTCTTTAAAGTGTGTTTATTTCATCAAAAATTCCATTCTTGAAAAGATTTAGTGTTTACAACTTGTAAACATAATTTACAAAAATGTTGATTTCATTAACTCTCTTGTTTCACAATTGTTCATACACTTGTTTTTCCACCAAAAATAATATTGGTTTATGTAAGAATCATGATCTTCTAAAATCATATTTTAAACTTGGTTTTCTTGGAAAATCATTCATAAATCTTAGATTTATAAGTTTACTAGCTCACTTTTTTTTCATTACTTTTCAAGAAATCATTTATCCATCAAGTTCATGTTTATACATGAGGATGATCTTCTTGTGTAAACACATAATCACCCTCTAACTTTCTAGTTCATGGGTTTAATCACAATCTAGCAAGCTTCATGCATTGATCAACATCAATAATTCTAATAAACAACAAGCAATCACCATATCTCTACTAAATAATATCATTTCATCCATATTTCATCATATGCAAGCTTATGTTTCATGAATATGTCTTTTAATGTTCTAGTAATTTTTAACATAACAAGTCTTTTAACCACTAAAAATAGAAGTAAACAAGGGTGTTCAATGATCTTACAACTAGCTTAAAGCTAGGGAAGAACTATGATGAAAATGTGGTGGGTAAAAGCACTCAAGAGGGGTCCTTCAAGTTCCGCGAGCACCGAGCTTCGTTAGACACCTTGTAACACCTTGTGAAGACCTTGAAATGGATGGATAGTGGTTGTATGATGGTGGTGGTGGCGGCACTATTTGGGTCGAGAAGAAGAGAGAGAGGTGAGGGAGATGGTGTGAAGTTGAGTGGTGTATGAATGAATTGATGTAGTGATCTTAGGCCATTCTTATAAAGATCTCATCCAATATCTTGTTCACTAGATCAAGCAAAATCCATTAAAATAAGAAAACAAATCTTGGAGAGTATGGTGTGAGGGTATGGCCGATTACTAGGCTAGGGGGGGCTAAATGTAACATTTCATGGTAATTGGTAAATACTAGTTCAAATCCAAGTAAAGGTTACATATGTTAGTTACTAGAGAATTTAGTGGGTGTTATGGTGTACGGGGACCATAACTAGCCAAGAAATAATTAAACAATGCTTCTAGCAATATGTTGGTGTTCCGGGTAATGTCCGGTTGTTCGGTTAAATGCCGGTTCGTTAAAGTGCTAAATTGCATCGTTTAGTGTCCTTTATGTATCCTTTTGTGACCCTTTTAATTCCCAACACGTAGGAGGGTATTCTGGATAATAAAACACGAATTCTGCATAATAATTATATGTTAAAAAGTTGATTTATTGCTGATTCGTGTAAAATTCTGCACTTAAAGTGCGTTTCGGGTGCTTTTTAGCGCGTATTTTAGCTTTCGGAAAGTCTATATGTTAACCCTTGTATGTACTCTTGGGTTTTAATGTATTCTTGTCGTTGGACCTACACCTAGGCCCCAATTCTAGTGTCTGACTGCTTTCTGCAGAGTTGTTGGTATAGTGTGTTTTACCGGTGAGTTTACTAGTATTTCTGACGCAACGCTCTCGTTAATGCATAAAGCAATATTTTGTAGTATAAAACGTGCATGAATTCACTTGTATATTATGAAATCAGATAACGTTGACATTTAAGCACATAATTACAGTCATTAAATAATAATTAAAGTGTACGGAAATTACCGGTTTGGTGCCAGTTGTCACACATACACACAATCGTATTAGTTTTGTAAAATAAAATTGAAACAACAAATTTATTTATATATCAACTAAATTGTTTCAAGCGTCAAAGATAACAACAAGGAAAATACAAAAGTCTAATTGTTCACTGCTGCATTGTCATTTGCGTTTGCCTCATTTATGTTAAATACTCGTCCACGTGCTGGATTCGTATTAACAAGCCTTGGAAAATTGCTCCGATAGTGAGTAAGATCACCACAGTTGTAGCATGATCCAGGTGGATATGGTGCTTCAGCAGCAGCAAGATTTGCAGAAGCTTGGTTTTTGGATAGCATAACGGCATGTATTAACCAAATGTCCCAATCGCCCACAGTAGGTACATTTGTGACACTGTGTTTGTTCCAGATGATGACGGTTGCATTTGTGGCACAAAGGTGCGGTACCAACGTAGTTTTTCCTAGTACGAGGTTGTCCTGGCTGGTTTGGTGCAACCTGATTATTCTGAGCAACTACTGCGAAGTTTTGTGAAGCCTTACGCTTCTTCGACTTTTTGGAGGACTCAATCTGTTTATCCTTTGGTTTTTCTTGTGCAGACTCGTCAGATGGTTTCGGGTCGCCCTTCCGAAAAAGATTACCTTTCATGATAGAGATTCAGTCAGGGTAGCAGATAGTTCAATGGCCTGTCTGACGGTAGTAGGGTTGCTACCAGTAACAATGTCCTGAACTAGGTCAGGGAGACCATCAATGTACTTTTCGATCTCCTTATCCAAAGGCGTAACCATGGTAGGACATGACAGGCTCAGTTCCTCATAACGGCCAGTGTAGGCTCGATGTTCACCGCTGTCTTGCTTAAGATCGTCAAATTCCCTTTCCAAAGCCCTGAGTTCATGATGAGGACAGAACTCCTTCCACATTAGAGCTCGAAGCTCTTACCAAGTTTGTGCCATTGCCACATCTGCACCCCTATCCCTCATTACACCGTTCCACCATGTAAGTGCTCTTTTCTGGAATACGCTCGATGCAAACTCAACTTTTCGCTCGTTTGGACATTGTACATGACGAAATGTGCTTTCGAGACTCTCAAACCATTGTAGGAGCCCAGTGGCCCCTTCAGTCCCAGTAAATGTGAGTGGCTTAGCTGGATTGAACTGCTTATAGTTGCACGGAGCATTGTTATTATTGTTGTTTGCTTGGTTTATCTGGGTTATTAGGTTTGGAATCACAACGGCGATCTGCTGAGTGATAATAGCTGCGAGTTTGGTGTTAGTTTGAGGTTGTGCATCTTGTCGAGGAGGCATATTCTAATAGAGAAAAGAAACATGAAAAGAAACGAGTGAGATGATATCGGGTAGTAAAAATTGAATGCTTAAAAGAATATTGACAAAGCATGAAAATTGTGATCATTTTTGCGTTACCTAAAACAAACAAATGACACTGAGACTAATCAATGTAAATGAGTCATACTAATGTATCACAAAGACATGCTTTAGCCTATAAGTGGACACTCACCCCAAGAGTTCCGAGGTAAGGGTGACTGGTCCGATTATGTGGATTTGTACGAACACTCTAGCCTTAGACAGAAAACTCGAGGTACAGGCATCCACCCTTCTAGATTGCACGTGTTCACATTATTTAGACCCAAAATTTGACGAGATTTTGAAAGCTTTGAAGGTTCAAAACCTTATAATAAATCATCTAAGAAGAGATTATTGGTTTAAAAAAACGGATTTGTAATTGGTGTTCTTGCTTTGGTTGCTACCTAAAGATAGGCGACAATATTGTTTTAAGACTAAACACAAGATAACTTGTGTTAGGGTCCTAGGAAGGTTATAGTCTAGGTCAAAGCATTACTAATAACCTAATTCCCTATAACCATGAGCTCTGATACCAACTTTTCTATCACCCCCGAAACGCGTAAAACAACAAATCGCGGCGGAAACGTCGGAGAGTGTCGTAATAGAATCATTGCATCACAACCATGGATTAAAAGTTTCGTTTTATTGAATTATTGAACTCATTGTTTTATTACAAATCGGATAAATACAAATAATTGTCTCTCAAGTTTTAAAGTCTCTAAGGCAGGAGTCTATCCTATGTGTAGCATGCATCAACATTCATCACATAGCAGCACCTGAAACATATGTGAAAATAGGTACGTCAGCATAAAAATGCTTGTGAGTAACATAGGATTTGTGAATTTGATTCATGGCTTTAGATAACACAAGAAAAGGTTTTATGTTTTCAGAAATAGCCATGAATCCTTGTAAAAGTTTTTGTTTCTAAAATGCGTCGTTTTGGTAAAATGTTTATAGTATATACAAAAATATACTTTGGTTTTGAGTTAAGCAGATGAGTAGTATATCAAATAAACTTTAGCTTTGAAATACTTAAACAGATAGTATAACAAAATATACTTGGGTTTTTGAAATAATAGACTTGGTAGTATATTATAAGTATACTTTGGTTTAAGAATATGAGCATTGGTAGTATATTAAATCATACTTTACTTTTAGAAGTAGCATATCAACTATGCTTTGGTAGTATATCAACTTAAACTTTAGTTTATGAAATAGAAATGTCGGGAGTATATCAAACTATACTTTAGTAAATAATATAACGTTGGTAGTATGTCAGAACATACCTAAATGTCGGGAGTATATCAAACTATACTTTAGTAAACAATAACATATCAAATTATGCTTTAGCAAAACAGTATCACTTTGGTAGTATATTGAAATATACCATATATCGCGATTTGGTATTACATTCAAACCTTAGTGCATCAAACTACACTTTAGAGACTATAGAAATACCACAAAGGCAATTCTATTTGGTTAAAATTTTGGTTTCTGACATTCCATACAACAGGAATGGGGTGTCTAGTCCTATAGCGCTATATCGTACTACCAATCGGCTTGATCATTGTTAATGAATGTATAAGTAACAGCATAAATGGACTAATAGTTCTAACAAACTTTGGAAATTAGTTGTTTATGCCATGGATAATAGTTCAATTCGTCAAAACATAGTACTATGCATGTGTAATCATATAGTCGAAATCATGATAATAGCGTAGCGGCGCATATGTATCACCCCAAAACTTTTTAAAACGTAAAAGAGAGGACTATGTACTCACTTGAGATTGTAAGTATCCTTGATTAAGTGTCCTAACAAAGCTCGGAAATCAAGAAATCAAGAGGCACCTAGTATGGAATCACTATATTAATAAATCAACACCTAAATCGGAAGATCGGGTAGAATGAGGTCTCGTAAACCAAATGAGTATTGGAACTCATGTGATATGGTTTAACAAAGCCTACATCCTAAATCAGAACCTATTCTAAGTGCTTACGACCCGTTACGACCCATTAAGGTAGCTTACGCTACTTTAACGCGTCGTTCACGCGAATGCGCATTTAAGACGACTAACTAGTCCTATGACAAGTATTATATGCCCTAACATGATTAAATATGTTGCATAATCAGTTTAAGTGACAAAAATTAAGTTACATATGCTTAAAATCAAATTATGCATGAAAAGGGCATTTTGGTCATTTTCCTAAGGCATATAAACTACCTATCATACAACTAATTAAACTAAGTGACAATAAGGTATAACCTCGAAAGGTTATTCCTTATATAACTATGGTCACATAATATGCTTGGTCGGATCCTAACGATCGACCAAACGGGTCGGGTTCGAAAGTCTAAGCGGTGGTTTAGACCGCTTGACTTACGACCCTAAACAAGCACTAGACTAAAAGTGACGAGTTAAACATGTTAAAACATGTTTAACTATGCATCTGTAATCATATAGTCGAAATCATGATAATAGCGTATCGGCACATATGTATCACCCCAAAACTTTTGAAAACGTAAAAGAGGGGACTATGTACTCACTTGAGATTGTAAGTATCCTCCATTAAGTGTCCTAACAAAGCTCGGAAATCAAGAAATCAAGAGGTACCTAGTATGGAATCACTATATTAATAAACCGACACCTAAATCAGAAGATCGGGTAGAATGAGATCTCATAAACCAAATGAGTATTGGAACTTATGTGATATGGTTTAACAAAGCCTACATTCTAAATCAGAACCTATTCTAAGTGTTTACGACCCGTTACGACCCATTAAGGTATCTTACGCTACTTTAACGCGTCGTTCGCGTGAATGCGCGTTCAAGACGCCTAACTAGTCCTCTAACAAGTATTATATGCCCTAACATGATTAAATATGTTGCATAATCAGTTTAAGTGACAAAAATTAAGTTACATATGCTTAAAATCAAATTATGCATGAAAAGGGCATTTTGGTCATTTTCCTAAGGCATATAAACTACCTATCATACAACTTAATAAACTAAGTGACCATAAGGTATAACCTCGGAAGGTTATTCCCTATATAACTATGGTCACATAATATGCTTGGTCGGATCCTAATGATTGACCAAACGGGTCGGGTTCGAAAGTCTAAGCGGTGGTTTAGACCGCTTGACTTACGACCCTAAACAAGCACTAGACTAAAAGTGACGAGTTAAACATGTTTAACTAAGTTAGAAAACATGTTTGATATCAAAACAAAGTGTTTTGATACCCAAAAATAGTTTCGTCGTAAAATGCGCATAATCGGTATTTTGAGCAAAACTTTGACTCGTCACTTCGACTAATCGACGTGGTAATCAGTAGGTATAGTCACAAGGGACTATAACCATTGTGATTACGCTCACGTTGCAAAGTTCAATTGAACTTTGACTTGACCAATTCATGGTCAAAGCAGAAAGTCAAACACTGTTTGACTTTCATGCTTGAAAAGTATAAACAAGCATGAAAGAAGCTTACAAAAGGTCCAAGCTAGGAAGATTTGAACTATACACTCAGGTATGAAGCCTTAGCTTCAACTTAGAGCTGGTTTAGATCAAACTGTGTGAGGAATGAATGTTGAACATGGTGGGTATTTATAGAAAGTTTGGATCAAGGAGATCATTCCATGTGTTAGGAGAATCAATCTTGGCCATACACTTGTGGAACATGGTTTTCAATACATTGGGAACTCAGAAACAAGCTCAAGGTATTCAAAAACCAAGATTCAGCTGCTGTTTGCTGAAAACAGGATTCTGCACAGAGGCAGCCCAGGCGTGTCGCGACAGATGACATGGATCCTGTCGCGTGTCGCCTGGCAGGTCAGGCAGAAACTTTTGGTTTTTGACAGTTTTGGTCCCTGCATTTTAAAAACTTGATTTTTGACACGTTTAAGCCCCGTTAACCCCATTTCAAGGCTCTACAATGATGTTAAAGCAGAGGGAACATGAAATATGCTTGAAAACATCTTAGATGTCGGTTCGTTTGGTCGTACGGTCGCGTTATTCAGTTAATTACGACGAAAGCTCGAATGGACGCGAAATCGATCCAAATTGCGCGACGAATGGTATTTTTGCATTCCAATCACTAAAATAAAATATTTTAATGATTACAAAAATTTTTGCATGTCCAGATATGTTCAGAACATAAGATATGCGCGTAAATGCAAACTTATGCACTTTTTGACACTTTTAGTCCCTATTGATCAAATAAGCGTATTTTCGCATACCGAACCCCTCAAAGCATATTTCTAAGCTATGTAAAGGATATTTAGGGTATGTTTAGCTTATGATCAAGTTCCGGAATATTAGTTACTGTACGAATCAGCATACTTTCGTAGTTTGACGTAAATAGTCCCTGCGATCGAATAAACTTGTTTTCGACACACCAAACCCTCCAAAACTTATTTCTAAGTTATGTAAAGGTTATTTAAGGTATGTTAAGCCTATGTCACTGTTCCGGAGTGTTTGTCTCATTAAACTGAATACGTTTACGCATTAGTTCGCGTATAACTTTCAAGAAAGCGATTTAAAGCTTGAAATTGAACTAGGATTAATATGTGCAAAAGTCTCATGTAATTGTACAAATTTCTAGAATGAAACAGAAGATTTCAATGGATTTGCATTTGTATGATAGTTGTAAAGATACAGATGTCACACTATGAGATTCCCAGAATTCCCCCACCAAACCCCATAGCCCAGTACACTGACCTTAATCCTCTAGATCCCTTTTGAGTAGTGAATGGTGGACGCAGAGTGAAATAAGAAAACCATACCCTTATGGACAACCATCCCTCAACACCCTGATCTAGTACCAGCACCCATGCCACCTATGAGCCAGGAAAATTTGGAGGAACTTCGCTCATTGGCTGACGCATTAGTAGAGGAAGGAGATAGAATTCGAATAATAGGAGAAAAGCTTATGTGGAAGCATGTTGAGCGCCACAAACACGATTGGATACATGACACTTAGAAAATACCTATATATATATATATAATAGTAATATATATACATATAGATACGGATGCATCTATATGTTTAATTTCTAGTTGTAAATTGTAATAGATGCATATATATGAAAAAGAGTAAAAGTCGCAATGATCGACGTTTTTGACCAACTTGTTCGTGTGATTGTGTATAAATAATTGTACACAATTTTATTCTGTGACAATTAATACCTGATAAATGTTCACAATTCAGATGTCGAACGAAGAATATCAGGAAACCCAGAATAATGAGAATAACGGAAACGAAATAGATAACAGCGCCATCCAACATATAGTAGCACAAGGAATTATAGATGATATGCCTTATATTATCAAGACTATTAAAGAAGCAGATAAATCTGCAAATGGAAGTCAACGTCAACACACTGAACCAAGTCACAGTGTGAATAATGATAAAGGACCTATTATCCAAGATCCAATTCCTAAAAGAAGAAGAACCGTTTCTTACGGTTGTTCTTATAAATAATTCTTGGCCTGCAAACCAGTAGAATTCTCAGGCAATGAAGGAGCCATTGCAGCCTTACGTTGGATAGAAAAGACAGAAGCAGTCATAAAAATAAGTAAATGTGCAGATAAAGATAAGATTATGTTTGCTTCTAATCTTTTCAAAAATGCAGCCTTAGAATGGTGGAATGCTATTCTCCAGTCTAGGGGAAGTGGCAGAGTTTATAATATGGAATGGATCAATTTGAAGGAAATGGTTGAGAGAAAATTATGTCCTCCTAATGAGAAGGAACAAATCGCTAATAAGTTCCTAAATCTTAGAATGACTGGAATAGACTGCAAATGTTACACTACCATATTTTTCGAATATGCTAGGATAGTGCCAACCTTAGCCTCACCCGAACCACTATTAATCTCCCCTTATATTTGGGGATTAATTAGTGAGATTAGACGTGTAGTCAAGGCAGCTAGACTGCAAACTATAGAAGAAGCAGTAGAATTAGCCAATACCTTGACTGACGAATTGGTACGCACACAAGAGGAAAACCAGAGAAAGAACCTAGCTCAAAAGCTTACCCAAGAATTTCGCTACAGTAATTCCAACCGTGGAAAAGGAACAGGTTCTTCTGCACCCTACTGTTGTATTGCAAAAGAAAACATTCTGGAAGATGCTCTATATATTGCAACTTTTGCAAAATCCCTGGATGTTCTGCACCCTACTAAGAACAACTGAAGCGCCTAAGAAGAATGTCAGAGCGTTTGTTCTGACAGCTGAGGAAGCCAAGATGATTCCGGATGTGATTGCCGGTATGTTCTTAGTTAATGACATATTTGCCAAAGTATTGTTTGACTCTGGTGCAAACCAAAGTTTTATCAATACTTCTTTCTACAAATTTCTTGACCAACCCTTAGTCAAACTTCAACAAGAATGTCTGGTAGAGACAGCAAACGGAGAATCTGTTAAGATAAGTGAAATCTTGCAGGGAGCAAGAATAGAAATCCTGAACCATCATTTCTTTGCTAACCTTTACCCAATGAATCTGGCTGGATTCGATGTCGTATTAGGAATGGATTGGTTGGTTGGTAGCCAATCGTGCCAGTATATTATGAGATCAAAAGTCAGTACAATTAAGTACACCAAGTGGTGAAATGATCACAATCAAGGGAGATAAGTCAAACCGATCGACAAAATTCATCTCTGTGATGAAAGTTGCAAGTTATGAAAGGAAAGGAGGAGTAGTATATATGATTTCTATAATCATTAATACTAAAGGAAAAGAATTAAAAGATATTCCTATGATATCTAAATTCTCAGACGTTTTTCCAGAAGAGTTGCATGGATTACCGCCTGATAGAGAGGTTGAATTTATAATTCACCTAATACCAGGGATGACACCGATTGACAAAGCACCATATCGATTAGCACCAACGGAAATGCAGGAACTGAAGAAACAATTGGACGAACTTCTTGACAAAGGTTTTATACAACCAAGTTCATCACCGTGGGGAGCCCCGGTGTTGTTTGTTAAGAAGAAAGATGGATCGATGCGTATGTGCATTGACTATTGAGAATTGAACAAAGATGGATCAACTTCAAGGAGCTCGATTCTTTTCTAAAATCGATTTACGCTCAGGATATCATCAACTGAAAGTACAGGAAGATGATATTCCTAAGACTGCTTTCAGAACGAGGTACGGTCATTATGAATTTACCGTCATGCCATTTGGCTTAACCAATACCCCAGCCGTATTTTTGGACATGATGAACAGGATATGTAAACCATACCTGGATAATTCATAATTGTCTTTATAGATGATATTCTAATTTACTCTAAGAGTAAAGAGGAACATGCAGCGCATCTGCACACACTCCTCACATTGTTGAGAAAAGAGAAGCTTTATGCTAAATTCTCAAAATGTGAATTTTGGTTTCAAGAAGTGCAATTCCTTGGACATTTGGTTAATCACGAAGGAATTCATGTGGATCCCACAAAGATCGAGGCGATTACTAAGTGGAAAGTCCCTGAAGCACCAACGGAAGTACGAAGTTTTCTGGACTGGCAGGATATTACAGACGGTTTATCCGAGATTTTTCTAGAATAGCCATTCCATTAACTAAACTAACCTGAAAATCAGTTAAGTTTGAATGAGGACCAAAACAGGAAGAAGCTTTTAAGATTCTTAAGCAAAGATTAACCAACGCACCCATACTCGCATTACCAGAAAGAACTGAGGACTTTATAGTCTATTGTGATGCGTCTAAGCTAGGATATGGATGTGTGTTGATGCAACGTTAAAAGGTTATAGCTTATGCCTCTAGACAACTTAAGAAACATGAAAAGAATTACACAACCCATGATCTAGAGTTAGGAGCCATAGTTTTTGCCCTTAAGATTTGGAGACACTATTTGTATGGAAATAAATTTGTTGTCTTCACCGATCATAAGAGTTTAAGATATATTTTTGGGCAAAAAGAATTAAATATTAGACAGAGACGCTGGATGGAAGTTCTTAGCGAATATGATTGTGATATCCAGTATCATGCTGGGAAAGCTAATGTAGTAGTTGATGCTTCAGGTCAAAAGTATCATGAAAAGCCGAAGCGAGTACGTTCTCTCAGATTAAATCTACAAGTAGATTTAAATGAACAAATTAGAGAAGTACATGAATCAACAATCAAGGACGATGCTGAAAAATTAAAAGGAATGATTAAGGAATTAGAACAAGTAACAGATGGAATTTGGAAATTCCATAAGAAAATGATGTGGATACCTGAACAAGGAAACCTACGCCACAGAATTCTAGAAGAAGCTCATAAGTCTAAGTATACGATACATCCTGGAAGTGATAAGATGTATCAAGATCTAAGAAAGAATTTCTGGTGGATAGGAATGAAAAAGGATATAGCCAATTATGTTGCTAAATGTCTAACTTGTTCACAAGTTAAAGTTGAGCATCAGAAACCCTCAGGGTTATTGCAACAGTTAGAAATGCCAATATGGAAATGGGAATTGATAACAATGGACTTTGTTACCAAATTACCCAAGACAAGAAAAGGAAATGATACAATATGGGTGATTGTAGACAGATTGACCACATCTGCTCATTTCTTACCCATGAAGGAAACTTTCAGTATGGAACAGTTAGCCAAGCTATATGTAAATGAAATAGTTTCATTACATGGAATTCCTTTATTTATCATATCCGATAGAGATAGCCGTTTTACTTCTCATTTTTGGACAAGTTTACAAAAAGCAATAGGAACCAGGTTAAATCTAAGCACAACTTATCATCCATAGACGGACAGACAAAGCGAAAGGACAATCCAGACGATGGAAGATATGCTTAGAGCCTATTTTGGAGGAAATTAGGACGACCATTTACCATTAATAAAATTTTCTTACAGTAACAACTATCATACCAGCATTAATGCTGCACCATTTGAAGCACTTTATGGACGAAAGTGCAGAACTCTAGTTTGTTGGGCAGAAATTGGAGAGAAGCAATTATCTAGACCAGAGATAGTGCAGGAAACGACAGATAAGATAATCCAAGTCAAGGAAAGACTAAAAACATCACGAGATCGTCATAAGGTACTATTAAAAGTATCTCCATGGAAAGGAGTAATCAGATTCGTTAAGAGGGGAAAGCTAAGCCCCAGGTATGTCGGACCTTTTGAGATTATTAGAAGAATAGGCCCTGTAGCCTATCAGCTACAACTGCCAGAGAAAATGGCATGAATACATGATGTGTTTCATGTATGTAATCTCAAAAAGTGCTTAGTAGACGAATCATTAGTAATACCTCTTAAAGATATAGAGGAAAATGAGAAACTTAAGTTTATCAAGAAACCCGTTCAGATTGAAGATAGAAAGATCAAGAACCTCAAACACAAGAGACTAGTTCTGGTCAAAGTGAAATGGAATTCCAAGAGAGGACCAGAATACACTTGGGAACTCGAATCAGAGATGCAAAGGAAATACCCACACCTGTTCTAGTAGATCTCTAGGATGAGATCCAAAACAAGGTGGGGAGGATATAACAACCCTCCTAAAAATATTTTAGACAACCCTAAATGTCCTAAAATATACCCCGTACGCGAGAAACGAGCCCGAAATACCCTTGTATTTATAAAAATCAAGAAAAACAAAATTTGACAATCGCTCACGGGGCGCGACGGAGACCACCCTGGTCTGTCGCGGGACGTGACTGTCTTTATTTGTCGAACAAGGCAGACTGCCACGTAACCACTGACTCACCGGGCCTACATGATGACTCGACAAATCTAGGCTCGAGACGTGCTCTCTCACGGGCCGCGAGAGAGTTAGCCTAGGTCTTACGCAGGCCGCGAGCCGCCTTAAATCCACCTATAAATAGAGCTCAACTAGCTCAGTTGTAACTCGTTCAAATTTTGAAAATTCTCTCAACTTCTTAATAGATATTACTATACCCGGGCATTATACCCACTAAAAAAGCGAAGCTTTGCCTGGTTGTAAGTACTATAGCTCTGCTATTACCCTACACGATTGATTTAGGATTCCGTAATGCATGTCGGCTCTGCCCGACTCGGTCATTGGAATTCTGTCTCGTGTGTACACCCGATCGATTTAGGATTCCGTAATGCATGTCGGCTCTGCCCGACTCAGTCATTGGAATCCTGTTTCGAGTTGTACGGTTAATTTGAATTGGGTTATTTTACTAACACGTGTGCATTATTTGATTTTAAAAGATAATAACCAGGAGATTCTCAGGAAGCTTTAGTATTACCTAAATTTGCAATGTGAGTACATCTTCTTTTTGTTACCTTTTTACCAAAACCTCAAATGTTTTAAATAACACTTAACAGTAATTGAGTATTTGTGATTCTACAATTACTGTCGGTACGTTGGGGTTTTGTATACAAAATGTGGAAAACGCTACTATTGGACATAGAGTTAGCCAATGGGTAATATGACCCGCAAGTCAGGTCTTGACAGTACTAAATGAGTAATTGAGTATATAGACAAATGTATTTGAGGATGCCCTCAATTCTGTAAAAGTGATAAAACTATTTTGATTAAACTGGGATGCACTCACCAGTATTTCTTGCTGATAAAATATTTTTAAAACACGTTTCAGGTAACAAAATGTGAAAGCCAAATAGAAGCCAGCTGGAGAGCACTGAAGGCTTGAAAAAGTGGCTATAAAAGTTAACTAAATAAATGTGGCACCTGAGCAAAATCTGCAACAATCTTGATTTATTATTTCACTTCTCTGTGCTTACTTGTCAAATTTCGGGACGAAATTTCTTTCAAGTTGGGGATGATGTAACAACCCGAAGTTTCAAGGTTAGTGCCTTCGGTTTTATGATTTCCCCGTTCTTGTTTTAATCAATCTGTTCAACCCGTGACTTTGATAAACGTGCTAATATATTTTGTAGTCGTGTTGTGTGTGTGTGTAACGGGTCAATCTCTATGTCGTGCATATGATTGGGCCGTAATGTATAATTGGGCCACAATGTGTGTGTGTGTGTTTGTTTGGTTGAAACCTATCAATATATTTGAACTTGCCCCAAACATGATAGGTGACATTTGAATAAACCCTTAGACTCGGCCCAATCCTGTTCCGCATTGATATGAAGTCTCGGCCCAATCCACTTGTTTTGTTAGCAACCACAACGGGCCCAATCTCTTCTCCATTTATGTAAATGTATACGTAAATTGTTATGTACACAAAGTAATACAAACCCTACTTCCCCACCTGTTTGTGCAACGGCAGTGGACCCCCCCCCCCCCCACCTTCGTCGAAGCCTCTTTCTTTTAGGGATCAACCTTCTTGTCTAGCGTATATTAATTTCCTGGTTAGTTTGATCATCCTTATTCAATTCTTTATTTATTGTTAATTCTTGATAAATATATGGTTATTGCATGATTGATGTTGTTATCATTGTATGATTAATGCTACTTGGTTGTTGCTGTTACTTTTGATATATGGCATGATTAATTGTTGATCTATAAACATATGGTTATGGCATGATTAATGGTTTGATCATTGTTGAAACTGATAATGTGTGGATGTTCATGACATAAAAAGGAAACAGTAAGGATGGTATGTTATGTTATGGGGGATTTATGATTGAATGGTAACATACGAGTTCTAAACAAATAGGGGTTGTAAGTGGGTTATGTAGTCTAAATGATATAGGGTAACTGATTGTTGTGAATTAGGAATGTATGATGTATGGATTGTGAAATATGTAACTAATTCCATAATACATGACTTAATTAACAAATCATATGTTGGCCGATTACATATTAGTGTGTTTTAAGGATCAAATCACAAGATGGATCATAAACTGTTGCGTATCGTTGGACTACTTGCACGAGTTGGGCCGAGTAGTATGTATGGATAGAACTTACGTTGTGTGTTGGTTACTTGGGCCACACATTATATTGGAACATCCCGGGCTTGATAGCAACATTACTGTTGGGTCGAGGTTTAGTAGCCCACGAGACACAAATTAAGTTAAAGCATAGTTGATGGGCTGGGTATTTTGGTTGGGCCGCACCAAGCCTAATTGGAATATTAATCTGCGAATTCTTAACCTGATTAATTGGCATGTTCTTGTGTTGTGGAGTTAAGTGCTAAATGTCTTGTAAGTATAAAACTATGAGATGAATCCCCCTTATGAACCGAGTTCATGTTAAGTGATTATTTGGTGACATTGGGTTGATAGGTTAACTATTATGACATGAATTACACGTGTGTGCTATATGTAACTTAATGGTATATTGTGTTAATAAGGGATGCATGAACTATTTGTGCGTGTAATATGTTGATTATGTGCATACGAATCTGATTAAAACTTGGTAACCATAAATAGGACGTGGTTGATCAAAACTGTTAAACAAGTAAATTATCTGCCGAGAAAACCGAGGTGAGTTCAAACTTTCTACAAGGCATGGGATTCCCGGTGGTTGGGAATGGGTAAAGAATTTAATCGGAAACTGCGTGATCTCCTGGTTTGGAACACGTACCACATCCTCTTTATTGAAGGGTGATAACATGTACTAAGGATTTAATCGGAACCTGCGTGATCTCCTGGTTTGGGGACACGTACCACATCCTCTTTATTGAAGGGTGATAACATTGATACTAGATTAAAATCTCTATCATGAAGTCCCTCATTTTTATATCAACTTAATCGCCAGGCCAATGGCGAGCGGGTCATTAGTTAGATAGCGCTATTTAGGTTTGACAAGCCTCACACCGTGCCGTAGAGGACGGGCGTGAACTAATGGATCTGGGCACTAGTCAATGATGATAGACATTGACGTTAGGGCACCAACTTACTTCAGTCAGTGGTCAATATGGTAACGGGTCTAGTGGATAACATGGGGTAGCCCCCACTGGTTATGGTTTGGGAAACAAGGAATTTGTTAACTCATGGTTTACGAATGAACTTATGGTTTCTTTTTTTTTTTGGAACAACTTTAAAATGAACATCAACTGTGAACTCGCTCAACTTTGTTGTTGACTCATTGTTACATGCCTTGCAGGCCTTTAGGTGCATATTGTCGGAACTTGCTGTCTGGGAGGCTGGCGTGGTCATGGGTCGAGATACATGGAATCTCAATACAAACTTACTGGTTTATGTATACATGGTTTACGAAACACTTAACAAATGAGTTATGCTTTCGCTGTATTTAATGAATGATATGTAATGTTTGTAACACTTTATGGTAATGAATGAAAGTTTTATTTAATTATATTTACGAGTTCAATGTGATTGGTGGCTTGGATCCTGGTATGTCACACGCCTCGCGGGGGTTTCCGCATGTGGTATTTTGGGGGTGTGACAGTTTGGTATCAGAGCCATTGGTTATAGTGAACTTGGTTTTAAAAATGTTTTTATAAAACCAGACTATAACCGAACAGTTCTGAATACGTGAATACGACCATGACACTCAGCTCCAGATTGCAAGGTTCGTCTTACTCACTTGTTGCATACATTACATGACTAATACACATTTGTTTATGACGTAACCTACGAACACACACTCGTCACTATAGCATGATTACATGAATTGCTTGCTTACATTGTGATGCGTTGATAGCATGTCATAGTCCTTAGATTCTTATGATCTATCATTTTGATAACCTCTACTTGGCATTCGAGTTTGAGGAACCATTTGACATGAGTTAGGAGGAACTGAGATGAGCATGCAAATCACAATATTATGTGGGTGCACACATAATAATAATGTGGGGTGCATGCGAGTCCCAGTGAGGCTTAACAAGTGAAAACGGGGTTCCGTTTTGTTATTTGATCGATGTGAAACACAACAGTCTATAAGAGTCATAGCAGTTATTATCTCTTACTTGAACGTGATCTTTTCACTCCACTCTGAATCCTTACGAATCTCGATGCTATCGAGTATTACCTGAACGCCCATCTGAACGCCTAGCGAACTGTGTAGAATGTTAGGTGCTTGTACGAACATCTCTAAGTTGGATGTTGCAGCGTCGAATGATTGGACGATACCTTTTCACTCCTTTTCATTGGTTGGAACCTAATGTACCAATGTCTTAGACCCCGGAGTGCGACCACTACTGCAACACTCTGGAAACATATCGTGTATTACTCAGTCAACTTGCAAGAACGATGGACAAGAGGATGAGCGTAGTGCCTTACCAACCTCAGTATTAGAACGACCCTGATTACCAGCAACGAACTCCAGCAGATTGACCTCAACCGAATCCTTAACCCTAGTAAGTGACTTATGGGAGTCGACTCTTACGAATCAATCGGGACACGGAATATGTAACTTCCCACGCAGTGAGTAGTGCCTTAGGATGTGACACGGAATGGGACAAGATGGACCCTGTTGTTGAAAGATCGTAGGGCCCCGTTTTAAACAACGACAGTAGAGGCAACGGTCATGGCAACATCAAGGAACTCGTAATCATAGCTTACAGTATGGAAACAAAGTTGACCTTGACAAGGATTGACTGTGTTAAGTCAAAGTGCCAACATCCAATGGAACAAAGACAGTACTAGGAATTCTCACAATGAAAACAACAACACTGGAAATGATGCTTACGGAAGGGCATTTAGGATTGGCGTAGGTGACGCCAGGCATAATAGCAGCATGGTAACTTGTATAAGTAGCCCTGTTTTGATCAACCCTGATGCTTCTTGAAACCGAACCTGTGGCGGCAGCAACTGATGGCAAGTCAAATGAAACCTCATATGTTCGTTAGGATGTAAACTCGACCTTGGGGGACAAGTGTTCGACGTCAACCTTCTTTCTGTTATCCTCGATAATTTGATGCAGTAGTTGGTATGGATTGCTTATCCATACATCGCGTAGATATACCCTGCGAGAAGAAAGCTTTGCGTACCCCTCTCCCTAGTGGAGAATCTTCATCTGTTCCAAAGTACCAGAGTTGTGTAAAGGTTAGCATCAATTCTGCAATGAAGGCCCAGAAATGTCTACGAAGGGATTACCCCGCTATGTTAGCAACCGTTTCTGATTGTCAGGCTAAGGAAAATAGGATCGGGGATCCACCAATTGTTCGTGACTCCTCTCGGTGTGCTACTCGAGGAACTTTCAGGTTTACTTGCACAACTGTTAGTCGGAATCTCAGTTGTTCTCACGACAGAGGCAACTTTGAATACTCGTACATTGTACCATCTTGCATAGGAGAGTTGCAAGAACTGTTTAATCAACTATAGGAAATACTGGACAGGAGTTTCTCGGACCTAGCTTTTCCCTTTGGGGAGCCCCAGTTATATCCGTGAAGATAAGCCCTTTTCGTATGTGTACTGATTATCCAGAACTTAACAAGGAGACAGTTAAGAACCGTTTTCCTCGATCATGTATCTGCAACCTGTCTACCAGTGCGAGGGTCAAGCTTCCATTCAAGGAATGACTAACGAATGAACTATCATCCGATGGGAGTCCAGGGGGGGGGGGGAGAATGTTCCTACAATGACATATCAGACGCAGGGTGGCCATTGCGACGTTGTATTCAAAAACCTCTGGGCTAATCATCACACCGGCAGCTGCATGGATCACATGAGTCGACTATGCTTATTGACAACGTGTTGAATCATTTCCAGGAGGAAGGAACATCATAGACGACATCTGTATCTTATTTTAGGGCTCCTGAGGGAGGAGCCATTACGTGCAAAGTCTTGTTTAGTGTAACATCTAGATTCGAGAGATGCATTTGATCGCGTAACCAACGAAGTGGGAATACACGTGGATCTTGCTAGGATCCATTTTGCTAGAAACTGATCGACACCAAGGATTCCTTCGGGGATGCAGCGATTTCTTGGTTTCGCTGGATACTATCGTAGATTCTTCACCGGATTTTCGAAGATCGCGCAGTTTAAACCTCTTTAGCACAGCATGGTGTTGTGTTCGTGGAAGACGAAATAGGAGAACGTCTTTTTAGCTTTTGGAGTTCAACTCTACGATGCACTGAGCATCGTCTTTATCCGAGGGTGCAGGTGACTTAGTGGTATACCATGACGGTTCGAATTAGAGTCCCAGTTACACGCCGACGCAACACGAAGAAAGTAATAACTTACTCGGTGAGTTTACAAGAAGATTTACACGCGTCGCAACTTGGGGGTGGAAACCATAGTTTTAGATTTAATTGGGGGTATTACTTGGGCAGTACCAAATGCATTACCTAGACCGATCACAAGGGCATCCCTTGTATCGATGATAGAAAGAGCTAAAGCAACCAATGACACCACTGGATGGAACTTTGGAATGAGTGCGACTGTGAAACCTGAACGTGCACGAGCTATGCAGCTCACTATCGACTCTAACCTACCTGATCAGACTCGCACTGTTCAAATTGGAGCACTAAAGAAAGGTAATTTTCAAGTTGAACCCATGCGGGGCAAGGAGAAGCAACCTTTGGCAGGTCGGACGATATTCGCTACCTCCTGGAACGAATGTAGATCTCATTATACGGCAACTGTGGGGAATTTATGTTGACCAAAGCACACCTGCCTCGATATTCTAGTCATCTGGGTTTTGATGGGAGATATTAGGATCTCAAAATCCCGTACTGGTGATCGGGCATGAAGGCCCGCCTGGCAATGTATGTGAATGATGTTTGACTTGTGGGAAGGCAAGGTGAAGTATTAGCAACCAGAAACACCCATATGGAAATGAGAACAGACTGCCATGGATTTTGTCGCTAGTCTACTTACAACTCGAAACGAAAGCAATATCACCTGGGTGATCGTTGATTGTCTCATGTAACCAGTACACCCTCTTGCAATCAAGGAAACTGACGAGTCTTCACAGCTTATGAACATTCCTCTGAGAGAGGCGGCTATTGAGGCACGAGGTGCCAACTCCTGTATTCCTGAATTTGATCCATACCTGATTTATGACAGGCACTGCACAACACTCTTGGCACACGTCTAGACATGAGCATTACCTATCACCATAAAGCAAATGGTCAGAGTAAACAAACCCCTCCTGACACACGAGGACATATTGTGAGCATGTGTGTGGTTGACTTTAGTGATAGTGGGAAGGACACTTACCTTTAGTTGAGTTCTAATGTAGCAATTACCATTCTAGTATTCAGACAACTCTGTTTGAGACATTGCATGGAGAGTAATGCTAAACTCCTTGTTGGATTAAGGTGGGTGACAACCTAATCACAGATCCAGGATTTGTGCTCGAACCACTTGGGAAGATTGTTTAGATCGGAAATCATTTGGCCGCAATGCATGACCGCCAGGAAGGATGATAAGCTTAGGAAACACTGGGAGTTCGCCGTGGGCGATCGCTTCACGTTGAAAGTCTCACCCTAGGAGGGTGTGGTACGCTTGGAAGTGCAGTAAACTTAAATTCACGATACGTTGGGCCATTCGGAATTCTGAGAGAATCGGTAAATTGGCTTACAAGCTCGAGTTACCTACTGAGTTGGGTAATGTTGATGATGTCTCGCAATTGAGGAAATGTTTTTCGGATGAAGCACTGGTTGTGCCGTTTCAAGATCTGGAAATTTAAGACAAGTCGCAGTTTGTCAAAGAACTTATAGAAATCATGGACCGGGAGGTCAAGGTGTGTAAACATAGTCGTATTTCAATCGTATTTCAATTGTGAGAGTTCATTGGAACTCAAGGCGTGGACCGGAGTTCACATGGGAGCGTGAAGATCCGATGAAGCTCAAGCATCCCCAACTTTTTCCTGATGATCAATCTAATTCTGGTACTACTGGTGAATTTCGGGACGAAATTCCATTTCAAGTTGGGGATGATGTGGCACCTGAGCAAAATCTACAACAATCTTGATTTATCATTTCACTTCTCTGTGCTTACTTGTCAAATTTCAGGACGAAATTTCTTTCAAGTTGGGGATGATGTGACAACCCGAAGTTTCAAGGTTAGTGCCTTCGGTTTTGTGATTTCCCCGTTCTTGTTTTAATCAATCTTTTCAACCCGTGACTTTGATAAACGCGCTAATATATTTTGTAGTTGTGTAGTGTGTGTGTAACGGGTCAATCTCTATGTCGTGCATATGATTGGGCTGTAATGTATAATTGGGCCGCAATGTGTGTGTGTTTGTTTGGTTGAAACCTATCAATATATTTGAACTTGGCCCAAACATGATAGGTGACATTTGAATAAACCCTTAGACTCGGCCCAATCCTGTTCCGCATTGATATGTAGTCTCGGCCCAATCCACTTGTTTTGTTAGCAACCACAACAAGCCCAATCTCTTCTCCATATATGTAAATGTATACGTAAATTGTTATGTACACAAAGTAATACAAACCCTACTTCCCCACCTGTTTGTGCAACGGCAGTGGACCCCCCCCCCCCCTCACCTTCGTCGAAGCCTCTTTCTTTTAGGGATCAACCTTCGTGTCTAGCGTATATTAATTTCCTGGTTAGTTCGATCATCCTTATTCAATTCTTGATTTATTGTTAATTCTTGATAAATATATGGTTATTGCATGATTGATGTTGTTATCATTGTATGATTAATGCTACTTGGTTGTTATTGTTACTTCCGATATATGGCATGATTAATTGTTGATCTATAAACATATGGTTATGGCATGATTAATGGTTTGATCATTGTTGAAACTGATAATGTGTGGATGTTCATGACACAAAAAGGAAACAGTAAGGATGGTATGTTATGGGGGATTTATGATTGAATGGTAACATGCGAGTTCTAAACAAATAGGGTTGTAAGTGGGTTATGTAGTCTAAATGATATAGGGTAACTGGTTGTTGTGAATTAGGAATGTATGATGTATGGATTGTGAAATATGTAACTAATTCCATAATACGAGACTTAATTAACAAATCATATGTTGGCCGATTACATATTAGTGTGTTTTAAGGATTAAATCACAAGATGGATCATAAACTGTTACGTATCGTTGGACTACTTGCACGAGTTGGCCGAGTAGTATGTATGGATAGCACTTGCGTTGTGTGTTGGTTATTTGGGCCACACATTATATTGGAACACACCGGGCTTGATAGCAACATTATTGTTGGGTCGAGGTTTAGTATCCCACGAGACACAAATTAAGTTAAGGCGTAGTTGATGGGCCGGGTATTTTGGTTGGGCCGCACCAAGCCTAAGTGGAATATTAATCTGCGAAGTATTAACCTGATTAATTGGCATCTTCTTGTGTTGTGGAGTTAAGTGCTAAATGTCTTGTAAATATAAAACTATGAGATGAATCCCCCTTATGAACCGAGTTCATGTTAAGTGATTATTTGGTGACACTAGGTTGATAGGTTAACTATTATGGCATGAATTACACTTGTGTGCTATATGTAACTTAATGGTATATTGTGTGAATAAGGGATGCATGAACTATTTGTGCGTGTAATATGTGGATTATGTGCATACGAATCTGATTAAAACTTAGTAACCATAAATAGGATGTGGTTGATCAAAACTGTTAAACAAGTAAATTATCTGCCGAGCAAACCGAGGTGAGTTCACACTTTCTACAAGGCATAGGATTCCCGGTGGTTGGGAATGGGTAAAGGATTTAATCGGAAACTGCGTGATCTCCTGGTTTGGAACACGTACCACATCCTCTTTATTGAAGGATGATAACATGTACTAAGGATTTAATCGGAACCTGCGTGATCTCCTGGTTTGGGGACACGTACCACATCCTCTTTATTGAAGGGTGATAACATTGATACTAGACTAAAATCTCTATCATGAAGTCCCTCATTTTTAAATCGACTTAATCGCCGGGCCAATGGCGAGCGGGTCATTAGTTAGATAGCGCTATTTAGGTTTGAAAAGCCTCACACCGTGCCTCGGAGGATAGGCGTGAACTAATGGATCTGGGCACTAGTCAATGATGATAGACATTGACGTTAGGGCACCAACTTACTTCAGTCAGTGGTCGATATGGTAACGGGTCTAGTGGATAACATGGGGTAGCCCCCACTGGTTATGGTTTGGGAAACAAGGAATTGGTTAATTCATGGTTTACGAATGAACTTATGGTTTCTTTTTTTTTTTTTTTTTTTTGAACAACTTTAAAATGAACATCAACTGTGAACTCGCTCAACTTTGTTGTTGACTCGTTGTTACATGCCTTGCAGGCCTTTAGGTGCATATTGTTGGAACTTGCTGTCTGGGAGGCTAGAGTGGTCATGGGTCGAGATACATGGAATCTCAATACAAAGTTACTGGTTTATGTACACATGGTTTACGAAACACTTAACAAATGAGTTATGCTTCCGCTGTATTTAATGAATGATATGTAATGTTTGTAACACTTTACGTTAATGAATGAAAGTTTGATTTAATTATATTTATGAGTTCAATATGATTGCTGGCTTGGATCCTGGTATGTCACATGCCTCGCGGGGGTTTCCGCATGTGGTATTTTGTGGGTGTGACAATAAACAAGAAGTTTTTGTTTCAATAATTAGGGCTTATCCCTACAAATGTGTTGTCAAATGAACTTGGGTTTTATCCCAAAGCTTTATTGTGACATATGAGCTTGTGTAGTCATTATACAACTCTAAACAGTTTAGTTATCAATAAAACAATGTGATTTGATCCCAATATTTGTTTGTTTATGTTTGACATTTGGCACGTTTTGATTTTATTTGATTTGAAACTCTAAATCGCTTTCTGGAATGTTATACGCAAACTAATGCGTAAACGTAATTATTTTAACACGAAAAACACTCCGGAACATCAACATAATCTTAACATACCTTAAATAACCTTTACATAACTTAGAAATAAGTTTTGAAGGGTTTTGTATGGCAAAAACAAGTTTATTCGACTACAGGGACTATTTGCGACAAACTGCGAAAGTCTTCCGATTCGTATAGCAACGTACACTACAGAACATGATCATAAGTTAAACATGCCATAAATATCCTTTACATAGCTTATAAATAAGCGTTGAGGGGTTCGGTGTGCAAAAATAAACTTATTTGATCAATAGGGACTAAAAGCGTCAAAAAGTGCATAAGTTTGCATTTACGCGCATATCTTACATTTTGAACATATCCGGACATCCAAAAAATTTAGTAATCATTAAAATATTTTATTTTAGTGATAGGAATGCAAAAATACCATTCGACGCGCAATTTGGACCGTTTTTCGCGTCCGTTCATGTTTCGTCCTATTTAACCGAATAACATGACCGTACGACCAAATGAACCGACATACGATATATTTTCAAGCATATTTCAAGTCCCCTCTACTTTGGCATCATTGTAGAGCCTTGAAATGGGGTTAACGAGGGTTAAAAGCATCAAAAACCAAGTTTTGTGCTTGTAGGGACCATTTCTGCCATTTCCTGAAAGTCCTTCGCGGGCCGCGTAAGACTGGGTCTATTCTTGCACGGGGAGCGACAGATAGAGCTTGTAGATTCATTGTATTTGGCTTAACAGCCTGTTCCCATTGATTTTAACCATAGAATTGGCATACCATGGGCTTGTTTAAGTGCTTCCCAAGTCCCCTAATCACTGTACTACAAGTGTAAGGCCAAGATCATGTTCAAACACACATGTAATGATCCAATTGATTCAAGAACTCTATAAATAGTCTTGGGTTTTCAACACTTTTCCTTGCTCATTCCAAATTTCCTCTCAAATCTGCTCATTGGAAGCTCTCACACTTGTTGAAGGCTTCATTCTTCAGTTTTCTTTGTTCTTATTCCAAGCTTGGACCTCTTGAAAGTGTTCTTTCATGCTTGGTTATGTCTTTCAAGCAGGAAAGTCAAATAGTGTTTGACTTTCTACTTTGACCATGATTTGGTCAACACAAAGTTCATTTGAACTTTGCAACGTGAGCATAATCGCGATGGTTATAGTCCCTTGTGACTATACCTACTGATTACCACGTTGATTAGGCGTGGTGATGAGTCAAAGTTTCGGTCAAAATGCGTATTTATGCGCATTTTGCGACGAAGCCATTTTCGGGTATCAAAACACTTTGTTTTGATATCAAATCAGTTTTCTAACTTAGTTAAACATGTTTAACTCGTCACTTTTAGTTTAGTGCTTATATAGGGTCGTAAGTTAAGCAGTCTAAACAACCGCATAGACTTTCGAACCCAACCCGTTTGGCCGATCATCAGGATTCGAGCAAACATATTTTGTGGCCATAGTTGTATACGGAATAACCTTCCGAGGTTATACCTTATGGTCACTTCGTTTAGTTAGTTGTATGATAGGTAGTTTATATGCCTTAGGAAAATGACCAAAATGCCCCTTTACGCATAATTTCATTTTAAGCATATGTAGCATAAATTTTGACATCTAAACTGATTATGCAATGTTATTAGACATGTTAAGCCATATAATACTTGTCATAGGATTAGTTAGGCGGTCCGAATGCGTTTTTGCGCGAAGGACACGTTAAAGTAGCGTAGACTACCTTACCGAGTCGTAACGGGTCATAAGCACTTAGGTCCGGTTTATTAACGGGTCATATGAGTTCCAATACTCATTTGGTTTACGAGACCTCATTCTATCCAATCTTCCGATTTAGGTCTGGTTTATTAACGTAGTTACCTATATCAGTTGCCGTTTGATTCTGTGATCCTTCGCGCGTTATTTGGTTGTTATTTCAAGGCTATTAAGCAATATCAAGTAAGTACATAGTCCCCTTTTTTTTTACTGTTTTTAAATATTTTGGGGTGATACACATGTGCCTACTTGTTACTTTCGTGCTTTTCATGCTTTTATGACATATGCTTGCTATGTTCACGTAGTACACATATAGTACATGATTTCAATTATGCTTTGCTATGTATGGTGACTGAGCGTGCTAGCACATTGATTTACGTTACATTTTTGTTACATATGTTTACTCAGCATATGGACACATTGATTTGCATTACATTTCTGCTATGTATGTTTACTGAGCATGCTAGCACATTGATTTACATGACATTTCTACTTCGTATGTTTACTTAGCATACTTGGTACATGGTTTTTACATAACATGCTTACATTTGGTATGACATTTGGTATGTTTAACGAGACAAAAATACGTTCATTAACATTGATCGCGCGGCTTGGTAGTATGTAGTGGTACCATAGGAATTGACAACTCCCGTTCCTGGCTTCCTAGGTTTGTTTGGAAGTAAGGAATGACCGAATCCGATATACATAATTGATAAACCTTAACTTGTTAAGGGTTTATCCGACAGTCGCAAGGCTTGAATGTATGCGATAAACATTACTGCATAAATGTTTGTATCCATAAAGGATTGATTTTGCAAAACATAACTTTTGATTTAAACTATGGTTTATTCAAATACACTATTTTGTACATAACATTTGGTTTAACATGACATTTGATTATACATTGACATATACATGTGGTTTGAGTAAATACTTTTTATTCACCATACAAGACATTGTTGTTACTTGACATTTGCTATACAAAACATGATTTACACATGACATTGAGACATTAAACATTGTTATTCATGAACATTTGACATTAGTTAAACAAGACATTTTGGTTGGTTATTTGGGTAAGTGATTTATATAACGAGACGTGTGTAATATGATAAAAGCATGGTGGATACGCCGCTGGTACTTCCTATATATAAGTGCTTTTATGGTATTACATATCGTAGCATTATCTAAATCATTTCGACAAGGATATGACACATTTTACACAAATGACAAATTTTCATAAGTCATTGTTTTACAAACGACATATTTTATACAAATTCATTTTTACTTAGTTATTTATTTAACCATACATCATTCTTTTATATCATCTGATTTTCCTATCGATTTTTGTATGATTAATAAAAGAAAACATTTCTATAAGGTTCATGACTACTTTTCGTTAAACGTTTCTTTTAATTTACAAGTCATGAATCCTGCATCAACAAAACCTATGTATATCACAGGCATTTTTATGCTGACGTACCTATTCTCACATGTGTTTTTAGGAGCTAATGCATGATAAGGATCGTGATACACTTAGGGGCTGTTTGGTAGCCTCTGAATGGTCATTAAGAGGCTACCTCTTAATGGAACCATTAAGAATTTTACCAATGAGAAGGTAGAATTATGTGACATGTGATGATTTATCATTCAGAGGTTACCTCTTAACCATTCAGACTTGAGGTTACCTCTTATTCATTCAGAGGTTTTAAACCATTAAGAGGTAGCATCTGAATGGTCATTAAGAGGCAACCAAACAGCCCCTTAGGCGGACTCGGGCCTTAGTGACATAAAAAGACGCAAGAATAGTATAATTTATGTTATGTTTTCTTTGTTTTAAGATAATGTAATCACTTTAATTCTAATAAAATTAAACATTAAATGCCATGGTTGTGAAACAATAATTCTGTCGCTCCACTCCCCGACGTTTCCGCCGCGGTTTGTTGTTTTACGCGGTCGGGGTGTGACAGAAGAGTTGGTATCAGAGCTCATGGTTATAGGGAATTAGGTTATTAGTAATGTTTTGACCTAGACTATAACCTTTCTAGGACCCCAACACAAGTTATCTTGTGTTTAGATCTTAAAACATAAACATCACCTATCTTTAGGTGATTACCAAAACAAGAACTCAAATTTCCAAAACGATTTTGAAATTAATCATCCATTCTTGAATGATTCTTTTGGCCTTATGCCATCCAACTTTTCAAAATATCGTCAAAGTTTGGGTCTAAATAATGTGAACACGTGCAATCTGGAAGGGTGGGTGCCTGTACCTCGAGTTTTCTGTCTAGGCTAGAGTGTTCATACAAATCCACATAATCGAACCAGTCCCTCTTACCTGGGAACTCTTGGGGTGAGTGTCCACTTATAGGCTAAAGCATGTCTTCGCGATACATTATTATGACCCATTTACTTTGATTAGTCACTGCGTGTCATTTGTTTGCTTTGTGGTTACGAACAAATAACCACCATCCTTACTTTTTGTCGATATTTGTAACATCTCATTTTTATCCAATGACATCTCATTTTTATGCAATGACATCTCATTTTTCATCATATCATCTCACTCGCTTTCTCTCATGTTTTCCTCTTTTAGAATGCCTCCTCGACGAGACGCACAACAACCTAACACCGAACTGGCGGCTATCATAGCGCAACAAATAGCTGCTGCACTCCCAAATCTCATCGCTCAAATTAACCAAGCCAATAACAATAACAATAATGCACCTGCTTCGTGCAACTTTAAGCAATTCAATTCGGCTAAACTACTCAAGTTTAGTGGTTCTGAAGGAGCAACTGGGCTCCTACAGTGGTTTGAGAGTATTGAGAGTACTTTTCGCCATGTTCAGTGTCCTGATAATCGTAAAGTCGAGTTTGCTTCCAGTGTATTTCAAAAGAGGGCTCTTACGTGGTGGAATGGAGTAATGAGAGATCGTGGTGCTTATGTTGCTTTAGCTCAGACCTGGGCAGAGCTTAGGGCTCTAATGATGAGGGAATTTTGTCCTCGTCATGAACTCAGGGCTTTGGAAAGAGAATTTGATGATTTGAAACAAGACAGTGGTGAACACCGTGCTTACACCGACATATATGAGGAATTGAGCTTACTTTGTCCCGCAATGGTTACCCCGCTGGATAAAGCCATTGAAAGTTATGTCGATGGTCTGCCTGACCCTGTGCAAGATATCGTTACTGGTAGCAATCCTACCACTGTTCGTCAGGCCATTGAGCTAGCTGCAACCTTGACTGAGTCCTAGATCAGGAAAGGTAAACTCCACAAGATGGGTGACAAGAAACTGTCTGACAAGAATGAGAAACAAAAGGGTAAGAAAGCTGAGTCTTCAAGGAGATCTAGGAAGTGCAAGGCTTCTAAGAATTTCCCTGTTATAGCACAGGCAAACCAAGCTGCTCCCAATCAACCCGCACAACCACCTGCAAAGAAACAATATGCTGGTAATGCACCTTTGTGCAACAGATGTAACAGTCACCATCAACCACAGGTTCAGTGCCGTTTTTGTACCAACTGTGGAAAATCGTGTCATCTTGCCAACACTTGTCGTTTTGCTCCTAATCAAGCCACTCAAAACCCTGCTCAACAACCAGCACAAGCTGCATGACCTCACTACCCACCTGGTTCTTGCTACAATTATGGGGATCTGACCCACTACAGAAATCAATGCCCGAGGTTGGCCAATGCAAATCAGGCGCAGGCTCGTGGACTAGTCTTCAACATGAATGCAAATGAGACGCGTGCAGACAATGAGGTGGTGAATGGTACGTTCTTTGTTAATAATCAGCCTGCTTCTGTTCTTTTTTATTCGGTTGCTGATAAGAGTTTTGTGTCATTATCTTTTGAACCTTCGCTTTGCATGGCTAGAACAAAACTAGGAAAGCCTTTGACAGTAGAGGTAGCTAGTGGTGAACCCGTTGTACTCGATTCTGTTCTTCAAAACTCCCAGTTAAACCTTAATAACCTACTTTTCCCTTTTGACCTCACACCAATGCAACTTGGAAGCTTTGATGTTATAGTAGGAATGGATTGGTTACCCAAGTACCACGCAGAGGTAGTTTGCTTTGAGAAAATTGTCCGTATACCGCTTTCAACTGGTGAGATCTTAGAGGTTCGTGGTGAGAAACCTGCTAGTAGTCTTAAACTCATGACGTGTACTCAAGCTGAAAAGTACCTACACAAGAACTATGTGGCCTTCTTGGCGCATGTCGTAGAGGAGAAAGGCAAAGGTAAGTCTATTCAAGATATCCTTGTTGTTCGGGATTATTCTGAAGTATTTCCTGAAGAATTACCTGGTTTACCCCCAGCACGTCAAGTTGAGTTCAGTATTGATCTTATACCTGGTGCTAATCCTATTGCTAAATCTCCGTATCGTCTTGCACCATCTGAGATGCAAGAGTTGTCTAAACAGCTTCAGGAGCTTTCTGACAAAGGATTTATTCGTCCGAGCTTTTCACCGTGGGGTGCTCCCGTTTTATTTGTGAAGAAGAAAGATGGATCTTTCAGGATGTGTATCGATTATCATTGTCACACCCCAACCGATGGCGGAAACATCGGGGTTCGAGCACTAAGTGTTCAGATTGCTCATGAGATTCCATAACACTAAAAGTTTCGATAGATATTAATCAAAATTTTATAACAATTTGTCTAAATGCATCAAACACCCAAAATATCAAATATAATCATCCAAAATAGTTTCAAAGTTTCTAAATTTAGCTATGATGTCTTTCTAAGCAGCATCCTAGCAAATTCTTGATTCACAACATCCTATCAGCCTGCAACATGTATTAAAATAGAGTCAGTACAAAATGTACCGGCGAGTATACAAGTTTGAGTATATAGCATAGTAGATTAAAACAACTCGTATCCACAATGTAAGTAATAAAATAGTTTCAGCCGTGCTAGTGTCGCAATCCAACCAGTGATAGCCCAAGTATCCCGATGCTTTAGTGTTTACCCAAGACTCAAGGTAAACTAGAATCCTCCTAACAATACCCCCGAGAATAATGGGGAGGTGCATCTCCTATAGTGCTACTATTGTTAAGGCGGAACTAAACACCCTGGATTAAACGTCCACATAGCACAGATAGAATACAAGAATCACAAGTTTCACATACTAGTAGGATAGAGTTTAGTTTGCAAAAGTCTCAAGTATCGTAGTTTAATAGAATACATGTTACATCCCAAAGTTTAAAGCAAAAAGGGATCGAGTATACTCACAGTGATTGCTTAACAAATTAACTGCTATTGGATCAAAGGGAGCTCTTTAGGTTTAGCCTGATTAGATTGTAATGAATAAGTGTCGAACAAAACAGCGAGATTGCACAAGTGTCGCCTTTGTCACTGGATCGGATGGCTGTCCGATCGGATGGCCATCCGATCGGATTGCTAGTCGATTGAATAACAAGTGTGTGAGGGAACGGATGGCTATCCGATCAGATGGCTATTCGATCGGGTTGCCACTCGATTCAAAGTGTCAAAAGTGTGTGTGGAAAGGATGGCTATCGATCGGATGGCTATCGATCGGATGGCTATCCGATCGGGTCGCCACTCGATCCAAGTTCAAGATTCAAAGTCCCAAGGGTTCTAAGTACTGAAATGTTCCAAGATCCATTGTTGCCTCGATCGGATGGCTGTTCGATTGGATGGCTATCCGATCGAGTTGCCACTCGACGATCATGACTCCAAAGTTTCAAGTGTTTAAAGTTAAGGGGTAGGTGTTACTTGGTCGGGTGGCTATCCGATCGGATGGCTATCCGATTGGATTGCCACTCAATCGGGTTAGCCTTGTCCCGTTCTCAATTTTTGTAATTTTCTAAGTTTCTGGTCATATCGCAACGACATGGTACGTATTGAGACAATGGTAAGCTCATCAGGGTGTAGCCGATCTGATCGGGTGGGAATCACCCCAGTCCGTTCAGTCATCTGCCTGTGATGGTGCTTATGTCAGAATCCGTACTCCGGTCATCTTCTCCGGTAACACCACTTTCCAAGCCGACTCCAGGCTATTAATCAAGTCTACAGTTCGTTTAGATCCGGATTTCACCGTTTCGAGTAAAAGTTTAAGAAAGATGAAGCCAAACATAAGATTTTAGCTTAAAAGTTTAGATCTAACATAGATTTAGTGTAAGACGCATGAAATTCCTTAGATCCGAGCTAGATCTTGGCTTGAATGACATCACACAATAGTTTGGTACAAACCACCATGGTGACATCACCTTCAAGAGCTCAAATCCGAGAGATTTCATGGTGAAAAGTGAGATTTCAAAGGAGAATCTCGTAGAGAATGATGTGTAGATCAAAGATGTACAAGAATCTAGTGTAAAACGTACCGAAATCGCCGAGAAAATGAGGAAAAGTGCGAAAGAGATGGAGAGCGTACGTCTGGATCGAGTAAGGCTATCACATCAGTGAGAATGATGTGACATCTCCTATTTATAGTGCAAGGAGGGTGAGTAAGGCGGTGTGCAAGGATCGGATGGCGGGTCGATCGAGTGGCTATCCGGTCGGCTGGTCATCCGATCGGATGATCATCCGATCGGGTTGCCACTTGGTCAATCCTACCCTTTCCGTGTTCCCGTTTTTGATTCGTTTTGTGAGTTAGACTAAGCGTTGTGTTACGTATTATTTGGTAGGAGTATCACATAACTAGATTACGTTAGGCACACCAAAAGTTTCCAAGTTTAATAGATTCCGCCAGTGATAAGACTCCAGTCTCTCATTCAACCAAGAATCAAGTTTCACGAGTCTCAAGAGTCAAGCACCAATTAAGTATCATAGTATTAAGAGTCAAGAATCTAGATTTAAATATCACAAGAGTAGCAATTAGAATCAAGTATCATGGCATAAGATTCACAAAAGTATCAATGTTACATAGATTTGGGACTAAAACTGACAATAGGCAAGGTATAGGGACTAAACTTGCCAAAAGCCTAAAGTTTAGGGACGCATGGCATTACAGTCTCGCCTCCTTAGAAGATTTCGTCCCCGAAATCTTAGAGGAAGATTGCTTGAAGAGCTGCGGATACTTGGCCTTCATCTCACTTTTCAATTCCCAAGTGAGTTCGGCGCCACGCTTTCCTTCCCATCGAACCTTGACAATGGAAATTTTGTTCCGCCTCAATCGCTTGACTCTTTGATCCATGATTTTGACCGTTTTCTCCATGAAGTGTACAGCTTCGTTTATTTGCAAGTCTTCGAGGGGAACCTGTAGTTCCTTGTCGGCTAGGCATTTACGTAGATTGGATACGTGGAACACTGGATGCACATTGTTTAGTTCTTGTGGCAAGTCGAGTTTGTATGCCACCTTGCCAATCCTTTTGAGTATTTTGAAAGGACCCACATAGCGAGGAGCAAGCTTTCCCTTCTTACCAAAACGAACTACTCCCTTTCCAGGGAAATACCTTGAGAAGGACTCGGTCACCAACACCAAATTCCAGAGGCTTGCGCCTATTATCGGCATAGCTCTTTTGTCGGCTCCTAGCCTTGATCAAGTTATCATGGATCTGAAGAATCTTATCCATTGTCTCTTGAATGATTTCAGGGCCAGTAAACTGCTTGTCCCCAACCTCATGCCAGCTGAGAGGAGATCGGCACTTGCGGCCATACAAAGCTGCGAAAGGAGCCATCTGAATACTGGAATGATAGTTGTTGTTGTACGAGAACTCAATCAATGGTAAATGTACATCCCAATTACCACCAAAGTCGATGACACAAGAACGGAGCATATCCTATAGGGTTTAAATAGTGCGCTCGGTCTGTCCATCCGTTTGGGGATGGAATGCCGAGCTAAGATTCAAGTGAAAACCCATAGCGGATTGAAAGGTTTGCCAAAGACATGAAGTAAAACGACCATCACGGTCCGATATTATGTCAAGAGGTATGCCATGACGGCATATAATCTCATTAGTATAGATTCGAGTAAGTTTCTCCACTTTATAATCTTCACGAATGGGAAGAAAGTGGTCTGATTTGGTCAAACGATCAATTATCACCCAGATACTATCGTGACCAGAAGGTGTACGAGGCAGTTTAGTAATAAAATCCATAGCAATGTTATCCCACTTCCAAACTGGGATTTCTGGTTATTCTAAGAGTCCTGAAGGACGCTGATGTTCCGACTTTACCTTCGAGCAAGTAAGGCATTTAGAAACATATACAGCAATGTCCTTCTTCATACCGAGCCACCAATAAGTCGTACGCAAGTCATGGTACATCTTATCAGTGCCTGGATGGATAGAGTATCGGGACTTGTGAGCCTCATTCATAATGAGCTCACGGAGATTATCGTGATCCAGAACCCAGATGCGATTGAGGTAGTATTGGAGTCCATTCGGTTTAGTTTCGAGTTGTTCAATCTTGGCGCCTTGGATTTCCACTTCTAAACTTCCTTCATTTGCTGACGAATACTGAGCATCACGAATACACGCATGGAGGTCATTAGAGATACGAATAGCATTCACATGAGTTTTACGACTAAGAGCATCGGCCACTACATTCGCCTTGCCAGGATGATAGCGAATTTCGCAGTCATAGTCGTTTAGCAATTCCACCCAATGTCTTTGTCACATGTTCAGCTCTTTTTGGTCAAAGATATGTTGAAGGCTCCTATTGTCAGTGAAAACCCACACTTAGTACCATACAGGTAGTGTCGCCATATCTTTAATGCAAACACAACTACACCAAGCTCCAGATCATGGGTAGTATAGTTTTTCTCGTGTACCTTGAGTTGACGGGAGGCATAAGCAATAACCTTGTCCCGCTGCATGAGCACACAGCCCAAACCACGGTTCGAGGCATCACAATATACCACGAAATCGTCATTTCCATTGGGTAGAGTAAGTACAGGAGCATTACACAAAAGGGTCTTAAGAGTCTGAACAGATTCCTCTTGCTCGGGACCCCAAGAAAAAGGTCTCTCTTTTTGGGTTAATGAAGTGAGAGGTACAACAATTTTAGAAAAGTCCAAGATGAATCGTCGGTATTAACCCGTCAATCCCAGAAATGAACGGATCTCAGATGCGGATTTAGGCGTACTCCAATTCTTCACAGCTTCGATTTTAGACAGGTCAACATGAATACCTTGCTTACTAACGACATGACCAAGAAATTGCACCTCATTAATCCAAAACTCACACTTAGAAAATTTAGCATACAGACGTTCACCACATAAAAGTTCAAGCATCAAGCGCAAATGACGAGAATGATCAGCTTTACTTTTAGAATAAATGAGAATATCATCAATAAAGACTATCACAAAATGATCAAGATAAGGTTTACAGATACGATTCATGAGATCCATGAACACAGCGGGTGCATTGGTCAATCCAAAAGGCATGAGCACGAACTCGTAGTGCCCATAACGAGTACGAAATGCGGTTTTGGGTACATCATCCTTGAGTACACGAAGCTGATGATAGCCAGAACGAAGATCGATTTTTGAGAAACAGGACGTGCCTTGTAGTTGGTCAAATAAATCATCGATACGAGGAAGTGGATAACGATTCTTAATGGTCAGCTTGTTAAGTTCACGGTAGTCGATACACATACGGAACGAACCATCCTTCTTTTTGACGAACAGCACGGGAGCACCCCACGGGGAGGTACTTGGACCAATGAATCCCTTGTCAAGCAATTCTTGAAGTTGACTGGATAATTCTTGCATCTCGGAAGGTGCAAGACGGTAAGGAGCCCCGGCGACAGGAGTCGCACCAGGTATTAGATCAATACGAAAGTCGACGGATCTAGGAGGAGGAAGACCAGGTAGATCCTTAGGAAAGACATCAGGGAAATCACACACTACTGGAACATCGCTTATGTTCTTCCCCTTGCCCTTTTGTTCCACTATGTGGGCCAAGAAGGCAAAGTTATGTTTACATAAGCTTCTGTTTGCTTTAGTGCATGACATTAGCCTTAGTCCTTTCGAAGGTCGGTCTCCATAAACATGCAATATATCACCGGACGGAAGAGGTAACCGAACAAACTTCTCGTGACAAGAAATCTTGGCATGATTCTTACGCAACCAATTCATACCGATAATGACATCAAAACTACCCAATTGCATGGGTATTAGATCAATAGAGAACACGTGGTCGTTAAGAATCAAGGAACAACCATGAAGAATAGAATCAACTAGAATCGACTTCCCATCGGCAATCTCCACCGAAAACGACTCAGGTAACATAGAGCGTGCACAATTTAGCAAGGATTTGAATTCCACGGATACAAAACTTCTATCGGCACCAGTATCAAATAGAATCGAAGCGTAAGGGTTATTTACCAAGAACGTACCATTAACGACATCATTGTCGTTGCATGCCTGGTTAGCATTGAGATTGAAGGCTCGTCCACGCGCGGCTGGCTGCTGATCTTGGTTCAGCTGAGGACACTGGTTACGAAGGTGAGTAGTATCTCCACACTTGTAGCATGCACGAACAGCATTGATTGGCCTTGGATTCTGCAGAGGTGCTGGTAAAGCTGCCTAAGCTGGGGCTTGTTGAGCTTGTTGGGCCGGGTTAGTTTGACGGCAATAAGGAGTTGTGTGACCATAGCGATTGCAGTTGGTGCACAGACGACATGCAGAATTAGCAGGATGATGAAAGTTGCAAGCCGCACACTTGGGGTGAGACCCAGTGTACTGCTTCTTGACTTCGGGAACAGCAGTGATTGGAGCAGCAGCAACAGCAGGTTTAGCAGCAGGGTTTACAGTAGGAGCAATAGTGTTGCATCCTGAACCCTGAGACTTTCGCCTCTTGTTCTTGATGCCACTTGGCTGTTGGGTAACTTGATGTGCAGACTTAGATGGAGCAGAGTTTGCAAACTGCTTATCACGGATGCGATTGTTATTGAGACTAGCTGCGAGACGGTAGACTTCCTCAATAGTGTCAAGTTGAGCTGATTCAATAGAATCACGCATAGCAGGAGGTAGGCCATTAATGTACTTGGTTATCATCCGCTTGGGAGTAGAAACCAAGTGAGGAACGATCAACCTAAGCTGCTTAAAATGAGTAGTATAAGCTAGATTATCATCACCAATCTACTTCAAGTGCCAGAACTCTTCTTCAAGCTTCAACTGCTCATGGGGAGGGCAGAACTCAAGCATCATTAGTTCTCGCACCTCGGTCCATGGAAGAGCATAGGCCTCTTCATTCGAATGGATGTTTCTCTCATTTGACCACCTCTCCAACGCTCTACCTTGAAACATTCCAGTCGCACTTCTAGTCTTTAGATGATCTGGGCACTCGCTGTTGATAAAAGTAACCTCGATGCTGTCAAACCACTCGAGCATTGCGATCACCCCATCACTGCCCGTGAAAGGCTTAGGATTGCAAGAGATGAAATGCTTGTAACTGAACTTAGTAGGCTTTTGCTTCTCGGCCTTTGAGTCCACAGAAGATGGAGGAGTGTTTGATCCTTGGATCTCAGAGACGATCTTTGGCACGACTCGAGCGATCTGGTCGGCCATGAAAGACATCATCTTTTTCTGAGACTTCTCCCTGGATCTCTTGAGAGTGTCAGATAGCTTTCGATATGACATCTAAAAGATCTAACAAGAGGATCGTATAAGTCTAGATTCACGAAGTCTCCCAATATAGATTCACACACGATAGACTAAAGACTCAGCAAGATTCACAAGATTCACATAGATACCGTAAACCCACGACCTTCGCATGGCACGTTATACGAAGTTTGGCAACATGTGAGAAACGCTTATATATGGGAAGTACCAGCGGCGTATCCACCACGTTTCGGGCACATCGCTTCTGCCCCGTACTCGGTGTCATGTTACATGTTGCAATTGCCAATCATAACAACATACCCACCATAATCTTACACACGTAGAATGACCCGATAGATTTCAATAGATCCAACACCACAACCCACGACCTTCGCATGGCACGTTGTACGAAGTTTGACAACATGTCAGAATCGCTTATATATAGGAAGTACCAGCGGCGTATCCACCACGCTTCGAGCACATCGTTTCTGCCTCGTACTTGGTGTCATGTTACGTGTCGCAAAACACACTCATCATTATCATCATAGATTCACATAGATTTCAATAGATCCAATAGATGCAATAGATTTCAATAGATTCAATAGTTTCACATAGGTTAACGTCAGTGCAAACCCACATGGCATGTGCTACGAAAGTTCGGCAACATGACGGAAGCACTTATATATAGGAAGTAGCAGTGGCGTATCCACCATGCTTCAATCATGCCACGTCTCCCTCGTCATCGGTGTCATTCCTTGCTAACCATAACATTAGATTAACCAAATAGATTCAACAACATAGACTATCCCAATTAATTCGCATAGATTAGAGTTAACAACCTCATCATAGTCCATCAACAAAATCCCACATGGCACGTGCTACGAAAGTTCGGTAACATGACGGAAGTACTTATATATAGGAAGTACCAGCGGCGTATCCACCATGCTTCAATCATGCCACGTCTCCCTCGGCATCGGTTTCATGCTTTACTAACCACAACATTAGTTTTCACCACAAACTTTCACCAAATAGATTTCCACAACTCCAACCCGAGTCTACAAATCTATGAACTTCACTTAGCGCGTGATACGAAGATTCGGTAGCATGCCAGAAACGCTTATATATAGGAAGTACCAGCGGCGTATCCACCATGCTTCGGACATGCCACTTCCACCTCGTCTTTGGCACTAGGCTACGTTTCATATTTTGTTACTCAAAATAACACATGCATAGATTACACATAGATTTCACATAGCTTTGCAAAACACCAAGTTTCGCATGGCACTTTGGTATGAAAGTTGGTAACATGTCAGAAACACTTATATATAGGAAGTACCAGCGGCGTATCCACCATGTTTCGGACACGTCACTTTTCCCTCATATTCCATGCCATGTTACACCTAGTGCCTTACAACCACAATATCACATAGATTGATTAGATAGATTCACATAGTGTCATGACAGAATAAAGCTTCATAAATTTAGTTGATCCTGAGATTAGAGTTAAGGTTTTAGGTTGCGGACATATGTGCGATTCGTGTAAAAAGCCTCCAAGTAAACGAATAATCAAGATAAACGAAGAATCAATTTTAAAATCATATGTAAAAATCGAGATAGCATAAAAGATAGGCTCATAAAACATAGAGTGCTCCAGGTAGAGGAACGGTGACTAACCAAAGTGAACCGAACCCCTTTTGAATTGAGGCAACGTGTCTTGACTTACTTGGACAAATACGTCATAGATGTTAGGCCTACGATATTCGTCCTTTAGGTCACTTCACGTTCCTAATTAAATGGAAATTTCGAGACTTTGGCGAGACATGAAAACATCAAGGAGTGGGATTAGTTATCAAGGTCTGAGTTTCACCTCTAACTTGACAACATCATACCCTAATAGCGTTGGTACTTATCCGCAGACAAGACCTACTAGAATAATATGGAGATTTTCCATCAAGGTTCGGACGTCACTCCTGTCTTGAGGGAAAATCTCGTGAAAAATACAAACACTGATTGACAGTGTGTTTTCAAAGTATCAAGTGTATATTGTATCAGCCTTAGGAAAGGCATGTAAGTTTATCAAGGAAACTGTGCTGCTAAGAAGCAGATACGGTAGAATGCATAAGTCTTAAACATCAAATAAGAGTCAAGATTCCTAAAACTATAGACTAGGGAAAGTATTCCTACTTATCCTAATTCCCTATAGTTATGGCTCTGATACCAATCTGTCACACCTCAACCGATGGCGGAAACATCGGGGTGCGAGCACTAAGCGTTCAGATTGCTCATGAGATTCCATAACACTAAAAGTTTTGATATATATTAATCAAAATTTTATAACAATTTGCCTAAATGCATCAAACACCCAAAATATCAAATACAATAATCCAAAATAGTTTCAAAGTTTCTAAATTTAGCTATGATGTGTTTCTAAGCAGCATCCTAGCAAATTCTTGATTCACAGCATCCTATCAGCCTGCAACATGTATTAAAATAGAGTCAGTACAAAATGTACCGGCGAGTATACAAGTTTGAGTATATAGCATAGTAGCTTAAAACAACTCGTATCCACAATGTAAGTAATAAAATAATTTCAGCCGTGCTAGTGTCGCAGTCCAACCAGTGATAGCCCAAGTATCCCGATGCTATAGTGTTTACCCAAGACTCAAGGTAAACTAGAATCCTCCTAACAATACCCCCGAGAATAATGGGGAGGTACATCTCCTATAGCGCTACTATTGTTAAGGCGGAACTACACACCATGGATTAAACGTCCACATATCACAAATAGAATACACGAATCACAAGTTTCACATACTCGTAGGATAGAGTTTAGTTTGCAAAAGTCTCAAGTATCGTAGTTTAATAGAATACATGTTACATCCCAAAGTTTAAAGCAAAAAGGGATCGAGTAAACTCACAGTGATTGCTTAACATATTAACTGCTACTGGATCAAAGGGAGCTCTTTAGGTTTAGCCTGATTAGATTGCAACGAATAAGTATCGAACAAAACAACGAGATTGCACAAGTGTCGGATTTGTCACTGGATCGGATGGTTTTCCGATTCGATGGCCATCCGATCGGATTACCAGTCGATTGAATGACAAGTGTGTGAGGGAACGGATGGCTATCCGATTGGATGGCTATCCGATCGGGTTGCCACTCGATTCAAGGTGTCAAAAGTGTGTGAGGAAAGGATGGCTATCCGATCGGGTCGCCACTCAATCCAAGTTCAAGATTCAAAGTCCCAAGGGTTCTAAGTACTGAAAAGTTCCAAGATCCATTGTTGCCTCGGTCGGATGGCTGTTCGATCGGATGGCTATCCGATCGAGCTGCCACTCGACGATCATGACTCCAAAGTTTCAAGTGTTTAAAGTTAAGGGGTAGGTGTTACTTGATCGGGTGGCTGTCTGATCGGATGGTTATCCGATCGGATTGCCACTCGATCGGGTTAGCCTTGTCCCGTTCTCAATTTTTGTAAGTTTCTAAGTTTCTGGTCATATCGCAACGACATGGTACGTATTGAGACAACGGTAAGCTCATCAGGGTGTAGCCAATCTGATCGGGTGGGAATCACCCTAGTCCATTCAGTCGTCTGCCCGTGATGGTGCTTATGTCAGAATCCATACTCCAGTCGTCTTCTCTGGCAACACCCCTTTCCAAGCCGACTCCAGACTATTAATCAAGTCTACAGTTCGTTTAGATCTGGATTTCACCGTTTCGAGTAAAAGTTTAAGAAAGATGAAGACAAACATAAGATTTTAGCTTGAAAAGTTTAGATCTAACATAGATTTAGTGTAAGACGCATGAAATTCCTTAGATCCGAGCTAGATCTTGGCTAGAATGATATCACACAATAGTTTGGTACAAACCACCATGGTGACATCACCTTCAAGAGCTCAAATCCGAGAGATTTCATGGTGAAAAGTGAGATTTCAAAGGAGAATCTCGTAGAGAATGATGTGTAGATCAAAGATGTATAAGAATCTAGTGTAAAACGTACCGAAATCGCCGAGAAAATGAGGAAACGTGCGAAAGAGAGGGAGAGCGTGTGTCTGGATCGAGTAAGGCTGTCACATCAGTGAGAATGATGTGACAGCTCCTATTTATAGTGCAAGGAGGGTGAGTAAGGCGGTGTGCACGGATCGGATGGCGAGTCGATCGAGTGGCCATCCGATCGGTTGGTTATCTGATCGGATGGCTATCCGATCGGATGGTCATCCGATCGGGTTGCCACTTGGTCAGTCCTACCCTTTTCGAGTTCCCGTTTTTTATTCGTTTTGCGAGTTAGACTAAGCGTTGTGTTACGTATTATTTGGTAGGAGTATCACATAACTAGATTACGTTAGGCACACCAAAAGTTTCCAAGTTTAATAGATTCCGCCAGTGGTAAGACTCCAGTCTCTCGTTCAACCAAGAATCAAGTTTCACGAGTCTCAAGAGTCAAGCACCAATTACGTATCATAGTATTAAGAGTCAAGAATCTAGATTTAAACATCACAAGATTTTCAATTAGAATCAAGTATCATGGCATAAGATTCACAAAAGTATCAATGTTACATAGATTAGGGACTAAAACTGACAATAGGCAAGGTCCAGGGACTAAACTTGCCAAAAGCCTAAAGTTTAGGGACGGAGGGCGTTACAATCGTGAGCTCAACAAGCTCACCATCAAGAATCGATATCCCCTACCTCGCATTGATGATCTCTTTGATCAGTTACGGGGTGCTACTTGTTTTTCAAAGATTGATCTACGTTCTGGGTATCATCAGCTTCGTGTACTCAAGGAAGATATTCCCAAGACTGCATTCCGCACAAGATATGGTCACTATGAGTTTACTGTTATGCCCTTCGGTTTAACAAATGCTCCTGCTGTGTTCATGGACTTGATGAATAGGGTTTGTAAGCCTTATTTGGACAAGTTCATCATCGTTTTCATTGATAACATTTTGATTTATTTAAAGACACGAGCCGATCATGAACAACATCTTCGTCTTACTATGGAACTCCTAAAGAAATAACAACTTTTTGCCAAGTTCTTCAGGTGTGAATTTTGGCTTAAGGAAGTTCAATTTTTGGGACACATCGTCAACGAACAAGGTATTCATGTAGATCCCGCCAAAATCAGAGCGATTAAGGATTGGGATACACCTACTACTACAATCGAGGTTCGTTCATTTCTTGGTCTTGCAGGTTATTACTGCCTCTTTATTGAAAACTTCTCCAAGATTGCGGTTCCTCTCACTGCATTAACCCAGAAGAATAAACCATTTGAGTGGGGATCCAAACAGGAAGAAGCTTTTCAGACATTGAAACAGAAACTCTGTGATGCACCAATCTTATCTTTAACTGAGGGCAACAGCGATTTCGTCGTCTATTGTGATGCATCCAACTTAGGTCTTGGCTGTGTTCTCATGCAAAGAAACAAAGTCATAGCCTAGGCATCGAGACAGTTGAAGATACACGAGAAGAACTACACGACTCATGATCTTGAGTTAGGCGCAGTAGTTTTTGCTCTCAAAATCTGGAGACACTACCTGTACGGTACAAAAATGTGTAGTGTTTACTGACCATAAAAGTCTCCAGCATATTTTCAATTAAAAGGAACTAAACATGAGGCAACGATGTTGGGTTGAACTTCTAAACGACTATGATTGTGAAATTCGCTACCATCCTGGTAAGGCGAATGTTGTGGCTGACGCATTGAGTCGTAAAGAGCGTGTCAAGCTTCTTTGTGTTCAAGTTCGATCTGATATTCAAACCAGCGTTTCTCAGGCTCAACATACTTGTGTTACACAAGACTTGATGGGTAAGGAATTACCATATCATATCAAGCCTGATCTTGAACTGAAAGACAATGGATTGTATTATTTCATGAACCGTTTTTGGGTCCCAAGTCAAGACAATCTTCGCACTTTGTTAATGGATGAAGCTCACAAGTCTCGTTATTCAATTCATCCTGGTTCAGACAAAATGTATAAGGATCTTCGAACGCAGTACTGGTGGCCGGGTATGAAGAAAGACATTGCCTTGTACGTATCCAAATGCCTTACTTGTCTTAAGGTTAAGGCTGAACATCAACATCCCTCTGGATTATTGGAGCAACCAAAGATACCGGTTTGGAAATGGGAAAACATTGCTATGGATCTCATTACGAAGCTGCCACGCACTAAGAAAGGTCATGATGCTATTTGGGTAGTTGTTGATCGTCTTACAAAGTCAACACATTTCTTGCCGATCCGTGAGGATCTATCTGCTAACAATCTTGCTAAAATCTACGTGGATGAGATTGTATCCCGACATGGTGTTCCTTTGAACGTTATATCTGACAGAGATGCTCGATTCTCGTCTCACTTTTGGAGAACCATGCAATCTGCAATGGGAACCCAACTTAATTTGAGCACAGCGTATCATCCTCAAACGGATGGTCAATCTAAAAGAACAATCCAGACAATGGAGGATATGCTTAGAGCTTGTGTGATCGATTTTGGTGGTAGTTGGGATTCCTACAACAATAGTTATCACTCCGGCATCAACATGGCTCCTTTCAAAGCTCTATACGGTCGAAAATGTCGTTCACCAGTCTGCTGGAATGAGATCGGTGAAGCTCAGCTTACTGGACCTGAGCTCATTCTAGAGACTACTGATAAGGTTAAGAAAGTTTGCAATAACCTTCAGACAGCTCGAAGCCGTCAAAAGAGTTACGTGGATAGACGATGCAAGCCCTTGGAATTTCAAGTCGGTGATCACGTCTTACTCAAGGTTTCACCTTGGAAAGGTGTAATCAGATTTGGAAAGAAAGAAAAACTTGCACCAAGATATGTTGGACCATTCAAGATCGTTGAAAGAATTGGAAATGTGGCCTACATACTAGAATTACCTCCTGAACTTGGAAATGTTCATCCAACTTTCCACGTGTTCAATCTTAAAAAGTGTTTAGCTGATGAGAACCTCCACATACCACTTGATGAAATTTGTGTTGATGACACGATGCACTTTGTTGAGAAGCCTGTAGAAATAATGGACCGTGAAGTCAAGAAACTCAAACGCAAGCGCATACCAATTGTCAAAGTTCGCTGGGAATCTAAACGTGGTCCAGAATTTACTTGGGAACGTGAAGATCAAAGGAAGGAGAAATACCCACATCTATTCTCATAAGTTTCCTCTAAATAAATTTCGGGACGAAATTTTCTAAAGTAGGGGAGACTGTGACATCTGTGCTTGTGTAATCATTGTACAACTCTGAACAGTTTAGTTATCAATAAAACAATGTGACTTGATCCCAATATTTTTTTGTTTATGTTCGACATTTTGCACGTTTTGATGTTATTCGATTTCAAACTCTAAATCGCTTTCTAGAAAGTTATACGCAAACTAATGCATAAACGTAATCAGTTTAACGCGACAAACACTCCGGAACATCAACATAAGCTTAACATACCTTAAATAACCTTTACATAACTTAGAAATAAGTTTTGAAGGATTTGGTATGGCAAAAACAAGTTTATTCGACTACAAGGACTATTTGCGACAAACTGCGAAAGTCTGCCGATTCGTATAGCAACGTACACTCTGGAACATGATCATAAGTTAAACATGCCATAAATATCCTTTACATATCTTAGAAATAAGCTTTGAGGGGTTCAGTGTGCAAAAATAAAATTATTTGATCAATAGGACTAAAAGCTTCAAAAAGTGCGTAAGTTTGCATTTACGTGCATATCTTACGTTCTGAACATATCCGGACATCCAGAAATTTTTATAATCATTAAAATATTTTATTTTAGTGATAGGAATGCAAAAATACCATTCATCGCGCAATTTGGATTGTTTTTCGCGTCCATTCGTGTTTCGTCGTAATTAACCGAATAACGTGATCGTACGACCAAACGAACCGACATCCGATATATTTTCAAGCATATTTCAAGTCCCCTCTACTTTGGCATCATTGTAGAGCCTTGAAATGGGGTTAACAGGGGTAAAAAGCATCAAAAACCAAGTTTTATGCTTGCAGGGACCATTTCTTGAAAGTCCCTCGCGGGCCGCGGATGACTGGGTCTATTCTTACGCGGGGCGCGACAGATAGAGCTGGCAGATTCATTGTATTTGGCTTAACAACCTGTTCCCATTGATTTTAACCATAGAATTAGCATACCATGGGCTTGTTTAAGTGCTCCCCAAGTCCCCTAATCAGTGTACTACAAGTGTATGGCCAAGTTCATGATCAAAAACACATGTAATGATCCAATTGATTCAAGAACTCTATAAATAGTCTTGGGTTTTCAACATTTTTCCTTGCTCATTCCAAATTTCATCTCAAATCTGCTCATTGGAAGCTCTCACAGTTGTTGAAGGCTTCATTCTTCAGTTTTCTTTGTTCTTATTCCAATCTTGGACCTCTTGTTAGTGTTCTTTCATGCTTGGTTATGTATTTCAAGCATGAAAGTCAAACAGTGTTTGACTTTCTGCTTTGACTATGATTTGGTCAACACAAAGTTCGTTTGAACTTTGCAACGTGAGCGTAATCACGATGGTTATAGTCCCTTGTGACTATACCTACTGATTACCACGTTGATTAGGCGTAGTGACGAGTCAAAGTTTCGGTCAAAATGCGTATTTATGCGCATTTTCTGACGAAGCTATTTTCGGGTATCAAAACACTTTGTTTTGATATCAAATCAGTTTTCTAACTTAGTTAAACATGTTTTAACATGTTTAACTCGTCACTTTTTGTTTAGTGCTTATATAGGGTCGTAAGTTAAGCGGTCTAAACAACCGCTTAGACTTTCGAACCCGACCCGTTTGGTCGATCATTAGGATCCGACCAAACATATTTTATGGCCATAGTTGTATAGGGAATAACCTTCCAAGGTTATACCTTATGGTCACTTTGTTTAGTTAGTTGTATGGTAGGTAGTTTATATGCCTTAGGAAAATGACCAAAATGCCGTTTTTACCCATAATTTCATTTTAAGCATATGTAACCAAAATTTTGACATCTAAACTGATTATGCAATGTTATTAGACATGTTAAGGCATATAATACTTGTCATAGGACTATTTAGGCGGTCCGAATGCGTTTTTGCGTGAACGACGCGTTAAAGTAGCGTAGACTACCTTAACGAGTCGTAACAGGTCATAAGCACTTAGGATAGGTTTCGATCTAGAATGTAGTATTCATTAAACCACATCATATGAGTTCCAATACTCATTTGGTGTACGAGACCTCATTCTATCCAATCTTCCGATTTAGGTCCGGTTTATTAACGTAGTTACCTATATTAGTTGTCGTTTGATTCCATGATCCTTCGAGCGTTACTTGGTTGTTATTTCAAGGCTATTAAGCAATATCAAGTGAGTACATAGTCCCCTATTTTACCGTTTTCAAATATTTTGGGGTGATACACATGTGCCTACTTGTTACATTCGTGCTTTTCATGCTTTTATGACATATGCTTGCTATGTTCACGTAGTACACATATAGTACATGATTTCAATTATGCTTTGCTATGTATGTTGACTGAGCATGCTAGCACATTGATTTACGTTACATTTTTGTTACAAATGTTTACTCAGCATATGGACACATTGATTTGCATTACATTTCTGCTATGTATGTTTACTGAGCATGCTAGCACATTGATTTACATGACATTTCTACTTCGTATGTTTACTTAGCATACTTAGTACATGGTTTTTATATAACATGCTTACATTTGGTATGTTTAACGGGACAAAAATACGTTCATTAACATTGATCACGCCGCTCGGTAGTATGTTGTGGTACCATAGGAATTGACAACTCCCGTTCCTGGATTCCTAGGTTTGTTTGGAAGTAAGGAATGACAGAATCCGATATACATAATTGATAAACCATTAACTTGTTAAGGGTTTATCCAACAGTCGCAAGGCTTGAATGTATGCGATAAACATTACTGCATAAATGTTTGTATCCATAAAGCATTGATTTTGCAAAACATAACTTTTGATTTAAACTATGGTTTATTCAAATATACTGTTTTGTACATAACATTTGGTTTAACATGACATTTGATTATACATTGACATATACATGTGGTTTGAGTAAATAATTTTTATTCACCATACAAGACATTGTTGTTACTTGACATTTGCTATACAATACATGATTTACACATGACATTGAGACATTAAACATTGTTATACATGAACATTTGACATTAGTTAAACAAGACATTTTGGTTGGTTATTTGGGTAAGTGATTTATATAACGAGACGTGTGTAATATGATAAAAGCATGGTGGATACGCCGCAGGTACTTCCTATATATAAGTGCTTTTATGGTATTATATATCGTAGCGTTATCTATATCATTCCGACAAGGGCATGAAACATTTTATACAAATGACATATTTTCACAAGTCATTGTTTTACAAACGACATATTTTATACAAATTCATTTTTACTTGGTTATTTATTTAGCCATACATCATTCTTTTATATCATCTGATTTTCCTATCGATTTTCGTATGATTTATAAAAGAAAACATTTCTATAAGGTTCATGACTACTTTTCATTAAACGTTTCTTTTAACTTACAAGTCATGAATCCTGCATCAACAAAACCTATGTATCTCATAGTCATTTTTATGCTGACGTACCTATTTTCACATGTGTTTTCAGGAGCTAATGCATGATAAGGATCTTGATACACATAGGCGGACTCGGGCCTTACATACATAAAAAGATGCAAGAATAGTTTAATTTATGTTATGTGTTCTTTGTTTTAAGACAATGTAATCACTTTATTTCTAATAAAATTAAACTTTAAATGTCAAGGTTGTGAAACAATAATTCTGTCGCTCTAATCCCTGACATTTCCGCCGCGGTTTGTTGTTTTACGCAGTCGGGGTGTGACAGAAGAGTTGGTATCTGAGCTCATGGTTATAGGGAATTAGGTTATTAGTAATGCTTTGACCTAGACTATAACCTTTCTAGGACCCCAATACAAGTTATCTTGTGTTTAGATCTTAAAACATAAACGTCACCAATCTTTAGGTGATTACCAAAACAAGAACACAAATTTCCAAAATGATTTTGAAATCAATCATCCATTCTTAAATGATTCTTTCGGACTTATGCCATCCAAGTTTTCAAAATCTCGTCAAAGTTTAGGTTTAAATAATGTGAACACGTGCAATCTGGAAGGGTGAGTGCCTGTACCTCGAGTTTTCTGTCTAGGCTAGCGTGTTCGTACAAATCCACATAATCGGACCAGTCACTCTTACCTGGGAACTCTTGGGGTGAGTGTCCACTTATAGGCTAAAGCATGTCTTCGTGATACATTATTATGACCCATTTACTTTGATTAGTCACTGTGTGTCATTTGTTTGCTTTGTGGTAACGAACGAATGACCACCATCCTTACTTTTTGTCGATATTTGTAACATCTCATTTTTATCCAATGACATCTCATTTTTCATCATATCATCTCACTCGATTTCTCTCATGTTTTCCTCTTTTAGAATGCCTCCTCGACGAGACGCACAACAACCTAACGCCGAACTGGCGGCTATCATAGCACAGCAAATGGCTGCTGCACTCCCAAATCTCATCGCTCAAATTAACCAAGCCAACAACTATAACAATAATGCACCTGCTCCGTGCAACTTTAAGCAATTCAATTCGGTAAAACCGCTCAAGTTTAGTGGTTCTGAAGGAGCAACTGGGCTCCTACAGTGGTTTGAGAGTATTGAGAGTACTTTTCACCATGTTCAGTGTCCTAATAATCGTAAAGTCGAGTTTGCTTCCAGTGTATTTCAAAAGAGGGCTCTTACGTGGTAGAATGGAGTAATGAGAGATCGTGGTGCTGATGTTGCTGTAGCTCAGACCTGGGCAGAGCTTAGGGCTCTAATGATGTGGGAATTTTGTCCTCGTCACGAACTCAGGGCTTTGGAAAGAGAATTTGATGATTTGAAACAAGACAGTGGCGAACACCGTGCTTGCACCGACAGATATGAGGAATAGAGCTTACTTTGTTCCACAATGGTTACCCCGCTGGATAAAGCCATTGAAAGGTATGTCGATGGTTTGCCTAACCCTGTGCAAGATATCGTTACTGGTAGCAATCCTACCATTGTTCGTCAGGCCATTGAGCTAGCTGCAACCTTGACTGAGTCCCAGATCAGGAAAGGTAAACTCCACAAGAAGGGTGACAAGAAACCGTCTGACAAGAATGAGAAACAAAAGGGTAAGAAAGCTGAGTCTTCAAGGAGGTCTAGGAAGCGCAAGGCTTCCACGAATTTCGTTGTTACAGCACAGGCAAACCAGGTTGCTCCCAATCAACCCGCACCACCACCTGCAAAGAAACAATATGCTGGTAATGCACCTTTGTGCAACAGATGTAACAGTCACCATCAACTGCAGGTTCAGTGCCGTTTTTGTACCAACTGTGGAAAATCGGGTCATATTGCCAACACTTGTCATTTTGCTCCTAATCAAGCCGCTCAAAACCCTGCTCAACAACCAGCACAAGCTGCACGACCTCACTTGTTGTTTTGCTCCTAATCAAGCCGCTCAAAACCCTGTCGTTTTACATATAACCCCAAGGGGTAAAATTGCAGTTTCGTAATAGTAACATTAATTATTGGTTTGGTAATAGTAACATTAATTATAATTATTATTATTATTATTATTGTTGTTGGTTTTTTTTTTTTTTTTTTGTTATTATTAGAGTAAATTACTGTATTGGCCCGAAGGGTTTAGTCAATTTAACCATTTTAGCCTAAAAAGAAACATTTAACATACCAGACCCTAAGGTTGCATTTTATAATGGTTTTGGCCCCTAACACTAACTTTGTTATTTTTTGCATTTAAGTTTAAGAGTAATTAGATAATTATATACCTTAGGGGCTGTTTTTTATTAATTACAATGTTCTTTTAATATTTAAGAGATTATTAATGTAATTACTTAAGTTTTTTTTCTTATTTCGTTATTTTCATGATTATTATTTAACAAAATACGATTTAAATATACAAATAAATATGTATAGCTAGTTTGTTATTATTTTCGTTATTTCATGATTATTATTTTCATGATTATTATTTTATTTATATAGATAGTTCAATAATTCAATCATATATAATAAACAAATGACGGGACACCCTTTCCTCAAGTCAAACATTACAAAAAAACAGTAAAAAGTAAATTTGGTATTCATATTTAAACAACAAAAACTTCATAAAACTAAATTAACGAGATGAAAGAGACAACTTCTAATGTATTTTTCAATTAAATCACATACTATCATTAACAATATGAGAAAATTAATTAAATAACAAATAAGAATATTGCTTATTATATACAAAATATTACGACAATTAAATAAATAGTTAATCAATCAATTAATCATACCCGATAAATCTTATACATAACAAAACTGAGTGGGATGTAGGTAAGCCTTACATCTATCCCTAAAGATAGAAAGAATACTTCAAGAGAGACCCCAACTCCAAACTAAATAAGCAGTTAAATGTTGCTTAAATGCATGATTAAAAATTTGCAAATTGGATTTAAATAATCCGCACTGACGATTTTTAGCCAATAATAATCCTAACTAAGTTTATTCCCGACAGTAGTCCCAACTTTTAAATTTTGTTTGTGTAATGGTCCGTCGTTAAAAATAACTTAACAGAGTTTTTTGTTTTTTGAACTACAAATTGACGTTTTAGAACTTTTGATCAGAATGAGGATACAAGTTGATTGATGTAAAACTTACCACGAAACGTGCTACAAATGGCTTGATTTTTGTTAATTGAAAGTTTAAACACCCAAATTGAAGCACCGTTTTTGTCGTTTGGAGCATTGTTTCAATATAATTTTACATTAATTGACTCGTATCCTCGTTCTGATCAAAAGCTCGAAACCATAGATTTGTAGTTTGGAAAAAAAAAACTTAACTCTGTTATGTTTTTTTAACGGCGGGCCGTTTTACAACAAAATGAAAAAGTTGGGACCACTGTCAGGAATAAACTTAGTTGAGATTATTTTTGGCAAAAAAATAATCAGTTCCAATTATTTAAATCTAATTTGCCTTAAAAATTAGATTGACAGAAACTTTGTTTTTGTTTTTTTTAACAAGAACACTAATTATTAACATTAATAATAAGTAGCATAAAAAAAATTATTGGAAGATTAAAATGATTTCATGTGACAAAAATTTATATGTGGAACTTATGGGCTGTTTGGCAACCCTCTTAATGAATCATTAAGAGGTTCCCCTCTTATTCGGACAGAGGTGTATTTGTTTGGTTGGCAAAATGCTAGCCTCTTAATGGCATCATTCAGTCTGTATCATACAGATATAATAACTTGCTGAATGAAAAAAAAGACATTTGTTACCCTTTCCCCTCTCTTCTCCTTCTCTTCTCTGTACAGATGAAGAAACCCTAGTTCATCAGCCAAGACCTCCACCCCACTCCTGTCCTCACCACCGAAGCCTCCCGCCGCCTTCCTCCTCCCTCTCCTCACCACCTCCCGCCTACCGCCGCCTCCTCCCTCTCCTCACCATCTTCTTCCACCGCCGAACTCCTCCACTCTGCAGCGCCCTCCTCCTCAATCGGAGGTCCACTGGTTCCCTTCTTCCACCGTCGACCTTCTTCCACTCGATTCCCTGTGCCGATTGCCTTCTCCTCAGCCACAATCGATTGCCTGTGCCGATTGCCTTCTCCCTTCTTCCACCATCGACCTTCTTCCACAATCGATTAAGTTACCGTTCTCTGTTGTTTGATTTTGAAGCTGTATATTGTGTTTAACTTTGAATTTGATCTTATTGTTATATGTTCTGGTTGAAGCTATCGATTAAGGTACTCCTATGTTTGGTGCTATTTGTCTGTGATGTACAGTTTGGTGCTAATAATTTAGTTAATTACATTTTAAGTTTGTGCTATATGTCTGTGATATTCATAATTTTATAGTTGCTTAATATTAATTTGTTATTTGAGATTGTAAAATATACAAAATCATCAAGCTTACGTTGAGCATATTATTGTAGTTCAGAGGGGTAAAAATGTCATTTTACACAGTCATTCAGAGGTGAAACCAAACAGCACTTTACTGGTTCAACACTTATTGGTTCAGAGTCTCTTAACCATTCAGACCTCTTATTCATTCAGCACTTATTGATTCAGATGTTGCCAAACAGCCCCTTAGAGGTTCTCCCACTGATAAAAGGGAAATGCTATGATTGAAGAAAGATTTTGGGCATGTTTGGGATTGCTTTTTGAAACAATTTATTGACTTATTAGTTTTTTTTAAGTTAATAAGGAGAAGTAATGTTTGGATAAGTGAAAAAGACTTTTAGAAATAACTTTTTGCATAAGAGGGAAAAGTCATTTTGAAAAGTTAGGAAATCCTTAACTTTTTAAAACTCTTTTTTAACTTTTGAAGAAATAATTACAAAAAATGCCCTAACATAACCCTTTTACATGAATAAGCTGAGTTAACAACCTTTTATAAAAACACTTATTGACTTTTCCCATCACATAAGCTAATCTAAACACTTTTTAAAAACTTCTTTTGGATAAATCATAAGTTAATAAGTCATTTTGTAAAAAAGTCCTTTTTAGTTAAATAAACAATCCCTAACCCCCCCCCCCCTTAAATATTACTTTCTACATTACAAAATTACAAAGATAATTAATTGTAGACGTATGAATATGGTTGCACATACCTCTAGGGTATGTTTGGTATGACGTAATGTAATTGATGAAGAAATGGAATGGACGAGGTAATAGAATGGAAAAAGGAATGAAATGCATCATTACATTCCATAGTCTTGTTTGGTTACCATGCAGGAAAGGAATAAATCATTACATTGTGTTGATGAACCAATATGGTTTTCACATACTATTAGGGTATAGGGAATGGTTAAACACTTGAAAGTGACAAACTTCAAAATCAACCAATCAGAGGGTGCCATGTCATTCCATCTAAAAAGTTTAAACTATGCTGAAAAGTGTTAGCAATGGTTAAACACTTTGGATTAAGTAAACTATTATTTAAAAAAAAACATTACACAATATACCATCCAATCATTGCTCCCCAACATCAACTCATTATCTTCATCGATCGGTATAGCTTCACCGATGATCAAACCAAACCGATCGGCAAAACCCACCGGCGGCGGTGTTACCGCGCGGTAAACCGCTTTACCGAGTGGGTTTGCCGCCCATTCCGGACACCCTTAGTGTCTCAACTCTCGACCCCTGCCCCAGGAGGCGGGCGGCCGTGAGCTACTCAGAGCCGGTGGTATCGGTGTTTATCATTAATTTGGCAGCGGAAATTTTATCAGGACCGTAGTTAGGAAATAGTCTATCAGAGTAAAACACCACATTTTATAATTAATAAATATATGGGAAAAACCCAAGTTTCAATTACAACATATTTTTATAGCCACTTTTCCAAGCCTTCAGTGCCCTCTAGCTGGCTTCTATTTGGCTTTCACATTTTGTTACCTGAAACGCGTTTAAAAACATTTTATCAGCAAGAAATACTGGCAAGTAAATCCCAGTTTAATCAGAACAGGTTTTATCATTTTACAGCATTGAGGGCAATCCAGTAATTACATTTGTTTACATCTACTTTAATTACCACACACGGTACTGCCAATCCTGACTTGTGGTAATGTTACCACTCACAGTGTAGTAACAAATTTTGTATACAAAACCCCAACATACCGACGATAATTGTAGAATACAAATACTCAATCACTGTTAAATATAAATTAAAACAATTGAGGTTTTGAAAAAACACTTTGTGAAAAGGGAAATCACTCACATTGCTAATTTAGGTATTTCCTTGTGACTTCCTGGTTATAATCTATTAAATTAAACAATGCACATGCGTTAGTATAATAACCCAAATTTGCATTAGCTATACCCTCCCCGAGACAGAACTCAAACGACTGAGTCAGGCAGGGCCTTGACATGCGTTACGGAGCACTAGATCGATCGGGCAGCGTATCTAATACGTAACCGGGGGTTATAATACTTACAACGAGGTAGAGCTTCGCTAATTAGGGGGGTATTATACCCAGAAATTATAATTGCTATTCAGAATTGAGAGAGAAAGTTATGTGATGAACGATTTTCAACTGAAGCCGAAATCCCCTATTTATAGTGTCTGATCGACACTTTCTCACGCCCGGCGAGAACTGAAGGCAAGGCCTTCGCGGTCCGCGAGCAAGGTAGGGTAGTCTTTAGCCTTGGCCAGTCACGGGTTTAGGTTCAACACGACATGGACACGTGGCAGACCAGGGTGCGGCCTGGTGGCCAAGCTGTAGCGCCCCGCAACAGCCTTACCTGAAGCTATCGCGCCCCGCGAGCACATTAAATATTGTTTTTATTTGATTTTTGTTAAATGAAATGTATTTCGGGACTATTTTTCTTATACGAGGTGTATTTTAGGACGTATCGGGATGTTTTAGGGATTTTAGGAGGGTTGTTATATCCTCCCCACCTTGTTTTAGAATTAGTCCTCGATGTCTACTGGAACAGGTGCGGATATTTCCTCTGCATCTCTGATTCTAGCTCCCAAGTGTATTCTGGTCCCCTCTTGGAATCCCATTTCACTTTGACTAGAACTAATCTCTTGTGCTTGAGATTCTTGATCTTTCTGTCTTTGATCCGTAGAGGTCTTTCTACAAACTTAAGTTTCTCATTTACCTCTATGTCCTTAAGAGGTACCACTAATTATTCATCTGCTAAGCATTTCTTGAGATTACATACATGAAATACGTCATGTATTCCTGCCATTTCTTCTGGCAGTTGTAGCTGGTAAGCTACTGATCCTATCCTTCTAATAATCTCAAAAGGTCCGATATACCTAGGGAAACCTTTAATAATACTTTATCTCCTACTTGAAATTCCAACGGTTTTCGCCGGTTATTAGCATAACTCTTCTGACAATCGCGTGCTGCTTTTAGTCTATCCTTGACTTGAATAATCTTGTCTGTTGTTTCTTGTACTATCTCGGGTCCAGACAGTTGTTTTTCTCCAATTTCGGCCCAACAGACTGGAGTTCGACACTTTCGTCCATAAAGTGCTTCAAAAGGTGCAGCATTGATACTGGTATGATAGCTGTTATTGTAAGAAAATTCTATTAATGGTAGGTGATCGTCCCAATTTCCTCCGAAATCAATTACACAAGCTCTAAGCATATCTTCCATTGTCTGAATTGTCCTTTCACTTTGTCCATCCGTTTGGGGATGATAAGTTGTGCTTAGATTTAACTTGGTTCCCATTGCTTTTTGGAATGAAACTATTTCATTTACATATAGTTTAGCTAACTGTTCCATACTGAAAGTTTCCTTCATTGGTAAGAAATGAGCAGACTTGGTCAATCTATCTACAATCACCCAGATTGTATCATTACCTTTTCGTGTCTTGGGTAATTTGGTAACAAAATCCATTGTTATTAATTCCCATTTCCATATTGGCATTTCTAATTGCTGCAATAATCCTGAGGGTTTCTGATGTTCAGCTTTAACTTGGGAACAGGTTAAACACTTGCAACATAAGCTGCTACATCCTTTTTCATTCCTATCCACCAGAAATTCTTTCTTAAGTCTTGATACATCTTATCATTTCCAGGATGTATCGTATACTTAGACTTATGGGCTTTTTCTAAAATTCGGTGGCGTAGGTTTCATCGTTTGGGTATCCAAATTCTTTTCTTATGGAATCTCCAAATTCCATCTGTTCCTTGTTCAAATTCCTTAATCGTTCCTTTCAATTTTTCAGTATCGTCCTTGATTACTGATTCCTGTACTTCCCTAATTTACTCGTTTAAATCTATCTGCAGATTTAATTTAAGAGAACGTACTCTTTTTGGCTTTTCATGATACTTTCGACTTAAAGCATCAGCTACTACATTAGCCTTTCCTGTATGATACTGGATATTACAATCATAATCACTAAGAATTTCCATCCATTGTCTCTGTCTCATATTTAACTCTTTTTGCCCAAAACATATCTTAAACTCTTATGATCGGTGAAAATGGTAAACTTACTACCGTAAAGGTAATGTCTCCAAATTTTAAGGGCAAAAATTATGGCTTCTAACTCTAGATCATGGGTTGTATAATTCTCTTCATGATTCTTAAGTTGTCTAGAGGAATAGGCTATAACCTTTAGTCATTGCATCAATACACATCCATAACCTAACTTAGAAGCGTCACAATAGACTACAAAGTCTTCAGTTCCTTCTGGTAACGCTAGTATTGGTGCGTTGGTTAATCTTTGCTTAAGGATTCTAAAGGCTTCTTCCTGCTTTTGTCCCCATTCAAACTTAACTGATTTATAGGTCTGTTTTGTTAAAGGAATAGCTATTCTAGAAAAATCTCGGATAAACCGTCTATAATAACCAGCCAATCTTAGAAAACTTCTCACCTCCGTTTGTGATTCAGGGACTTTCCATTTAGTAATTGCCTCGATCTTTGTGGGATCTACATGAATTCCTTCATGGTTTACTAAATGTCCAAGGAATTGCACTTCTTCTAACCAAAACTCACATTTCGAAAATTTAGCATAAAGCTTTTCCTTTCTTAAGAATGTAAGGAGTGCATGCAGATGTGCTGCATGTTCCTCTTTGCTCTTAGAGTAAATGAAAATATCATCTATAAAGACAATTATGAATTTATCCAGATATGGTTTACATATTATGTTCATCATGTCCATAAATGCAGTTGGGACATTAGTTAAACCAAATGGCATGACTGTAAATTCATAATGGCCATACCTTGTTCTAAAGGCAGTTTTAGGAATGTCCTCTTCCTGTACCTTGAATTGATGATATCCTGAGCGTAAGTCAATTTTAGAAAAGAATCGAGTTCCTTGCAATTGATCAAATAGATCATCGATTCTTGGTAATGGGTACCGATTTTTAATCGTGACTTTATTGAGTTCTGGGTAATCAATGCACATACGCATTGATCCGTCCTTCTTCTTGACAAACAAGATTGGTGCTCCCCACGGTGATGAACTAGGCTATATGAATCCTTTCTCCAGAAGTTCATCCAAGTGTTTCTTTAGTTCTTGTATCTCTACAGGTGCTAAGCGATAAGGTGCCTTGGCAATCGGTGCTATTCCTAGTAGTAGATGAATTCTGAATTCGACTTCCCTGTCTGGCGGTAGTCCAGGTAGCTCTTCTGGAAACATATCGGAGAATTGAGATACTACGGGAATATATTTCAATTCCTTTCCTTTAGTGTTAATGATTATGGAAATCATATACACTAGTGATCCTTTTCTTGCATAACTTGCTGTTTTCATCATAGTGATGAATTTCGTGGATCTAGATGGCTTGTTTCCTTTAATTGTGATCTTTTAACCCTTTGGTGAATTTACTTGTATTGACTTTTGATCACATAGAATACTGGCTTTATTGGCTACTAACCAATCCATTCCTAATACAATATCAAATCCAGCCAGATTCATTGGATAAAGATTAGCAATAAAATTATGTTTTAAAATTTCTATTCTTGCTCCCTGCAAGATTTCAGTGATCTTAATGGATTCTTCATTGGCCGTTTCTACTAGACATTCTTGTTGGAGTTTAGTTAATGGTTGATTGATAAGTTTGCAAAATGAAGTATTGATAAAACTTTGGTTTGCACCAGAGTCAAATAATACTTTAGCAAAAACATCATTAACTAAAAACGTACCGGCGATCACGTCTGGAATCATCTTAGCTTCTTCTGCAGTCAGAACAAATGCTCTAGCATTCTTGGTAGTCTTGTTATTCATGGTTGGAGCTAGTTTCGGACAGTTCGGCTTGATATGCCCCTTTTCTCCACAATTGAAGCATACTCCATTATTAGGTTTCTTCCTGTAGTCTTTTTCCTTGTGTCCCGGTATCTTGCAGAAGTTGCAGTATGTGGAACATCTCCCTGAATGCTTTTTCTTGCATGACTTACAGTAAGGTGCAGATGTAGAACCTATGTTTTTCCCACGGTTGGAATTACCGTAGCGAAATTCTTGGGTAAGCTTTTGAGCTAGGTTCTTCCTCTGGTTTTCTTCTTGCGTACGTACTAATTCATCAGTCAAGGTATTTGCTAGTTCTACAGCTTCTTCTATAGTTTGTGGTCTAGCTGCCTTGACTACATGTCTAATTTCACTGATTAATCCCCAAATGTAACGAGAGATTAATACTGGTTCTGGTGAGGCTAGGGTTGGCACCATTCTAGCATATTCAAAGAATACGGTAGTGTAACCCTTACAGTCAACTCCAGTCATTCTAAGGTTTAAGAACTTATTTGCAATTTGTTCTTTTTCATTGGGAGGACAGAATTTTCTTTCAACCATATTCTTAAATTCAGTCCATTAGACTCTGTCACTTCCCCTAGACTGGAGAATAGTGTTCCACCATTCTAGAGATGCGTTCTTAAAAAGATTGGAGGCAAACATGATTTTATCTTCCTCTGCACACTTGCTTATTTTTAAGACTGCCTCAGTCTTTTCTATCCATCGTAGAACTGCAATGGCTCCTTCATTGCCCAAGAATTCTATTAGTTTACTAGACCAAAATTCTTTATAAGAACAACCATAAGACATGGTTCTTCTTCTTTTTGGAATAGGCAATTTAAGTAGTGGTCCATTGTTTATGCTGTGACTGGGCCCAGTAGGTGGTCGTTTAATTCCACTGTTAGTTTTATTATTTTCTGCTTCCTTAACCATTTTGATAATATATGGCACAGCGTCTATAATCCCTTGTGCCACTATGTGTTGGATGTCACTGTTATTTAATTGGTTCCCGTTATTATTGTTATTCGGGTTTTCCTTATTCACTTCGTTGTCCATCTGGATTATAAACATTTACCAAGTATTAATATCACAGAAAAAGATTTAATGCGAGTAATCACACAACCAAACATACTGATCAAAATCGTTGTGCATTGCGACATTTACTCTATTTCATATATATATATATATATATAGGACAAAGATCCGTTAGGAACCACCCTTTATTGCGAGAACCAGTGTGAACACAAACAGTAATTCCTAAAAAAATCTAAAAAACACCCAATTTTTTTTTTACTATTTTTTTGGGAAAAATCGCTAAATTTTGTTAATAAAAAAATTAAAAAAAAATTCGAGTAACAGTTATCTATGCACATGAGCATATGTATCATTTTTTGTCGAATTCCGTAATTCATTACAAACAATAGTCAATTGCACTTTCATTTACACTACCACGTGTAATACACTACTTTTTACGTTAACAATATTAGAAATACACATGTGCATCTATATGTATCAACATGAAATAAGGTGTTTTGGTACACTACTTTCTCTTTCATCTATCATTCCATACATAATACACAAGCATGCACATGTGCATTTTTTGTCATTTCTTTGACAAATTCCGTAATTCATTACACATATTAGACAATTGCACTTTCATTTACACTACCATATGTAATACACTACTTTTTACATTACCAATGTTAGAAATGCACATGTGCATTTATATGTATCAACATGAAATAAGGTGTTTTGGTACACTACTTTGAATACACTTTCCCTTTCATCTATCATACCATCCATAATACACTACCATTACCTCCTACCAACCATAATAAAATACCATTACCTCCTACCATCCATAATACAATACCATTAACAATATTTTCACTTTATTACATGTATGTAAACACCATTTATACCATCCAATCAACATATTACATCATAAATTGACAACTATAACCAAACCATCAAACACTAGATATAACTAACCAAAAAACATGTATATGGGCCTACTTCTCCATTCAAAATCACAAACTTTTTGTACCAAAACACGTTATATCATGGTAATGTAAAATGTAGTGTATTTTGAATATTGGTAATGTAAAATGTAGTGTATTACTAATGGTATTGTAAATTAAAGTGCAATTGTCTATTCCTGATAACGTATTACCGAATTTGTCGAAGTAATGATACATATGCACATGTGCATGGATAACTGTTACTCGAAAAAACATTTTTTTATGGTAACGAAATATAGCGATTTTTTTTAAAAAAATATTTAAAAAAAATTTTTTTGAGTGTTTTTTTTATTTTTTTTAGATTTTATTTTATGTTCACATTGGTTCTCGCGGTTCTCGCAATAAGGGTGGTTCTCGCATGAAGCTTACCCTATATATATATACATGGTTGTAAAACAAGGTCTCCAAGGCCAAGTACTCCCCGAGTAGTCACTACAAGGTAGGTTGCCGAGGCGATTTTCTTCAACTCCGACTAATTACTCGGAATCGATCAAATGCGGTCAACATTGGCCAAAATTGGATCTAGTAGGTCAACTCGGGCCGAGTTTGACTTAAAATAAAATAAAACATAATTTCTATGCCTATCATATTAAAGAATGAATATCAATTTCACGTATTTTGTTATAAATATTAGTAAATTTATGTTATTTGACATAGATTTAATATCCAGAAGATTATACAAACCTAGAGATGGCGAGCACGACAAAGGGATAGGGGGTCTTCTACTGCCGCACGTATACTAGGGAGAGGGGTAGGGTTTTGTTTGGTATTTGTGTTATGAGGAATAGTACATACAACATCATGATAAAGAGTTGGGAGCAGTTGGGTGTTTCTTGGCCGAGTTGGGCTTAAGCCCATAACATTGGGCTGCCATAATGAGTAGACAAGAATTAACATAAAAGGAGTGTGGCTCAACATACATGCGGCCCAAATATAAAGTATAGGGTTTAACGGGGTCATAACGTGCGTTTAGATCTAACAAGATTATGGTAGCACAAAACATAAAACACGTTTCATCTAAACAAGGAGCATTAAATAGAAATAATGAGAAGTTAGGATCGCGGGGTTAAACGGCACAAACCTTGAAAGTTCGGATTGTCGCACTGTAAACTAACAAATTGTCAAATAACACAAAACAGTAATATACAGATATGTACGTAATCTCATAGATTATTTCATAACATAATTGATAAAATTTTGGTGTCAGCATAACACTTCTGTGGCTGAAATCAGTGGCTGTAGCTCTGATACCACCTTCTGTCGCAACCCCTGACCCCTGCCCCGGGAGGCGGGCGGCCGCGAGATACTCAGAGCTGATGGTATCAGTGTTTATCATTAATTTGGTAGCGGAAATTTCATCAGGACCGGAGTTAGGAAATAGTTTATCAGAGTAAAACACCACATTTTATACTTAATAAATATATGGGAAAAACCTAAGTTTCCATTACAAAATGTTTTTAGGGATAAACCCTAATTTATTGAAATAAAACTTCTTCTTTATTTAGGTAACTTTTATAGCCACTTTTCCAAGCATTCAGTGCTCTCTAGCTGGCTTTTATTTGGCTTTCACATTTTGTTACCTGAAACGCGTTTAAAAACATTTTATCAACAAGAAATACTTGCAAGTAAATCTCAATTTAGTCAAAACAGGTTTATCATTTTACAGCATTGAGGAAAATCCAGCAATTACAGTTGTTTATATCTACTTTAATTACCACCCACGGTACTGCCAATCCTGACTTGTGGTAATGTTACTACTCACAGTGTAGTAACAAATCAGTTATTAAACGAATAACATGATTGGATTTCAAAAGACACAATAAAACATCATAAATTAGGGCAGTTACACATTTGTCGCTGGCCTCCACCGTAAGCTACGGTGGCCACCGTAGCTTACGGTGGCTTGGAATAGCTTACGGTGGGTCTCTACTGCCTTACGGTGGAAGAAAAATGCTGGGGGCTACTGTAATTTACGGTAGGCTTCAACATGCAATTTTGTTTTCAGCATAACTTTTTCGTTTCAACTCCGTTTTCTTCACCGTTTTCGCCTACGTTCTCGTAATTTCGTCCTCTATAATGCCATCCTCTTAATTCTTCCATACCAATAATTGATTTTTTTCATTTATTCTCCGTCTTTCAATCTCCAATCCAGTCGCGCCTATTCGAAGCTTCATTCCCACACTTTTAAGCCCCAAATGTACCTGAAACACAAGCAACCATAGTTATCTAATTCTAGACAATTACCCGATTAAATGTGGGATTTTAATATCGCTTATACCACTTAAGGGTTGTCCTACGGACTACCCGTCAACAACCCCCGACCATACCCGGGACGGGAGCCGTAAACAATCAAGTGGTACCGGCGGTTATTTTGAAAATATTGCAGCGGAAATTTCTCATCAGGACCATGAGTTAGGAAAAATATCAGAGTTTTAGAAACACCGGAATTTTATTTATAACAAATTGGAATAAAACCTATGTATTACATGGTAGCTTTTAATAGGGCATAAACCCGAATACAAAATTTCTTAATTTTAATTGATAAAATAAGCCACTTCATTAAGCCTTTTGGTGCCATATCACAACTCTTATTCAGATCTTTTATAATCACCTGAAACATGTTTAAAAACATTTTGTCAGCAGGAAATACTGGTGAGATCATTCATTTTGTATAAAAACACACTTTCTTATAATTATGGCATTAATAGTTTTTACATTTATTTATATCTTAGTATTACCCAAAGGTCTTTGTCACTCGGCAATTCCTGTGACTGTGGTCATATCACTATTGATCATTCTCTCAACTAGTGAAGTTTATCAAGTAGGTATACAAAACCCCACATACTGACAATAATTTTTCAGTAAGAATACACAGACTTAATCATTGTAATATATATGTAACAACTGGAAAATATCCAGGGTTTTGCAAATCATTTGAGAAAAAGAGAATGACTCACCTTGTAGGTCTATAGTTCTTGATTTAACATGCCTCCTGATTCTAAGCCTTTTGATAGTTAAGCATCTACTTATAATTCTGAATCTTCTGTAATTAAGCATCTATTTTGATAGTAAATTTATAGTTCTGAGCTTTCTGATAGTTAAACATTTAGTTAACAGAGTAGAATACGTATTAGTGTAAAACCAATTCAAACCTAACGATGGTCACGAGATCAGAACCATAACAGAAGTTAACAAAGTGTAGCCTTATTTAGGCAGCACTTTGGCATTCGTTAGTTGGTTCTCTGATCGATTGGACAAAATATTGTATCGGTGATTATTGGTTAGAACACCAACGTATAGAGAGAAGAAGAGAATGAATGAGCAAGGAAAAATGAATCCTAAGCTTCCTATTTAAAGCTAAGGAATATGTCTTTCTTTTCTAGGAAGTTTCATATATACCTTCCCAAGATAAGCCCTCCCTAGATACTAGCTACCCATATACACATTTCCTAGTTGTTATCTACCCATAGACACCTTCTTTATATATATATATATCTTCTTTATATACCTTCCTTATGTATACCTTCCTTATATACACCTCTCTTATATGTACCTTCTTTATATATACTTTCCTTATATGTTATCTACCCCATATATATCTATTTTTAGATGTTGGGTTATTTAAGGATCTCGTCGCGCCACGCGATGATGACCAAAATTTGGTTTTCTCGTTTTTCGTGCTGGTCTCGTCGTACGCGTTTGGGGTTCTATTACGAATTATTGTGGATCCTTTTTGAGGGTTGTTACATCACCAGTGACTAAACAAGGACTGGGAGACAAAAGTAATGCAGTGCTGGGGTGGAGGTAGGGTTGGGTTGCCTGTATTATTTCTCTTCTAACTGGTTCCCAAATTTTATATATTACTTTAATCTTGTTTAAATAGAAAAGGGAACAAATGACTTAAATGCCCGTCATATGATTTAAGTTTTAACGTCTGAAATGGATGCTGTTAGAGCTAGTGGCTGAAATCATTATAAAAATAAACGTTGAGGCTTGATTTGTTAAAAGATTCTTTTTTGGACAAAAATACTTAAACTTACTATACCATAGGGGCCAAAAATGTATTTACTCTTATTTAAATCTAGAGATGAATATTAGTTTATGTCAACAACAACAGATAACTTGGTTAATGTATTAAACAAAAACGAGCTTATCTAAGATACACTGTTCAATCAATTAAGCATACTAAGCACTTTAATTTACTAATTTAAATCTTTCATTGGTGGTGATTAATTTAGATGAGTCAATCGTGTCGAGTTGATGAGTTTGCAGGTTGTGGGTTGGCGGTTTGGTGGATTGAAATGTGCAACCTGAATCCAACCCATAATATTATTTGTGTCCAAGACTTCAACTCTAGCCCGCACACACATAAATTTAAATTAGTAAATTAAAGTGCTTAGTATGTTTAATTGATTGAACAATGTATCTTAGATAAGCACGCTTTTGTTTAATACATTAACCAAGTTATCTGTTGTTGTTGACATAAACTAATATTCATCTCTAGATTTAAATAAGAGTAAATACATTTTTGACCCCTATGGTATAGTAAGTTTAAGTATTTTTGTCCAAAAAAGAATCTTTTAACAAATCAAGCCTCAACGTTTATTTTTTAACCCATTTTTTAATAAGTCACACATGTTTGACAAGTTGTAAGTGGGTTGGTAGGTTGTAAGCAGGATAAAGGCAATGTGTTTAATGGGTGAGTATGAGTGTGACAAGTAGATAATATGGTGTGACAAAACTAACATTATTATAAATTATAATTAACCACATAAAAGACTTTTAAAAAAAACATAATGGAATAGTCGGCATAGTAAATGAGAAATAGGTTTAGGATCTTGTAAAAAAGATGGAATTTATGAGAAGGATAAGAAAGAACATGATGAGGACACATGTCATTATTTAATTTATTATGATAAGGGCAATTAAGTTATTTAATACAAAATCTAATTAAAGATAAAGTTCAAAAATCCACATGCAGGTTTCTCCCGTCTTTCTTAAACGTCAATAACTTTTTATACGTAACTTTTTAAAAAAAAATTACAACATAATAATGGGTGGTTTTTATCTTTAATATGTGTACCATATTGCTATACTTATATAGAGAAAAAAAATACGTTTCGATCGGATGTTTAAGTCCATGGTGTTTTGTCTATGTTGTTTTAATTGTATAGTAATTCAAGGTGTTGTGTGTTTACAGTAAAACACCATGGACGTATATAAGGCACCATAAGATTGCAAATACCATTGAATTCAACAAACTACCATTTCCAATGTTATGGTTTCTTATATATGTTCATGGTGTTTTATAAGACACCATAACATTGCAAATACCATTGAACGTATTTGAAATGTTATGGTATCTTATATACGTTCATGATGTTTTACAGTAAAACACAACGCCTTGAATTAGTATACAATTAAAACAACATAGACAAAACACTATGGACTAAAACATTCGATCGAAAAGTAATTTTTTTCTCTATATAAGTATAATAATATGGTACTTATATTAAAGATAAAAAACACTTGTTATTATGGTGTAATTTTTTTTTAAAAGTTACAAATAAAAAGTTATTGACGTTTAAAAAAATAGGGGAGGGGGGGGGGGAACTTGCATGTGCATTGCATGTGGGTTTTTAAATTTAAAAATGTTAAATTTACCTTTATACCCTTAATATAGAAAATTAATTATTTTAATGGTAAACACTATTTACAAATTTGCCATTATAATCTCAACCATTAGATTATAAATCAAATGGTGTAGATTATTTTCGACATTTCTCACAAAACACACCATTTTTACAATAACCCTACCCATGAGAAATATAAAGAGTTATTTTTGAAAATTAGAAATCTTAAAAAATCGATTGAAAATTGCAAGTGTAATTAAAAAGCTGACCGAAAGTTAAAAGAAAAAACCGATAATCAGCTAGGGTGTGTTCACGGTTTGAACCAAACCGTGAACATCCCTACTAAAAGGATTGCATCAGCTTTAAAGCCCCAAAAGTAAAAAGAGAAAGAACTTTAGAAGAACTAATAAAGTAAAAAAACGTTGAGGCACATGCAAGGACAACAAAGGAAAGTCTAAAAAAGAAGTTGCATATAGTTTGTTTAATGAACTACAAAAGGTAAAAGCTTTGAACAATATTTTTTATAACAAGTGTCAAAAGCTTTCAAAGGGTAACAAAATCGGAGATCCGGAAAAAAAGCCTAAGGATAGACGATGTAGATATCATAATGGCCACTACAAAGTAAAAATACAGTATTAAACAATTTCAAAGCCAGTCCCTAGATTCTCTTCAAGATTAGAATGAAAACATGTCTATAACACCTACACCTCCAAATTCGAAAATAGTTGGTTGGGGGTGCTAAACAAAGATAAGGTGTGTAAATCGGCAAGGATGATGGTTAAACTTATTGAAGTTGATATTGGCTCTAGTAAAGCCATCCTCATATGAAGTATGGAGAAGGTAACTGAATACTATAAGAATCTTAAGGAATTAAAGGTTACATATCCAGAAAAACTACAATCTCTAAAAGATTGCTCAAAGACTACGACAAAGCCTTCTACACAAGCAAGACTCAACATCAATTTATCAAATGCAAGAGCTTATATGAACGGGGGGAAAAGAAAGACTTAACCCTCGCACAAGAAGCATAAGGTGAGAAGTTAATTCAATTTGAAGTTGTTAGAGGCTTAGTGTGTGATCAACTAGATAATACGCAACCTTTAAGGCTTCCTTCACTAAACTCAAATGCAATGATCATGCCTAGAAAAGTTAATCCATCAAGATCCAAAATTGTGAAGTGGGGTTGTAACGAAGCAAGTTTTAGGATTACAATTAAATGACAAGAAGAAAGTATTAAGATGTTTAACTATGGAAATGAAATTCTTGGGTTGAACATTGAAGATCAAAGAGATTTGCTGAAGTTGCCTGTCGAAAAGGTGGAAGGTGACAAGTTACCACCGAACATTGAATTATGATTCAAATGCCAAATAAGAGATATGTTGATGAAAAATAAGTGAAGATTGAATAACTAGTTTTGGCATCATCTAACACACCCCAATCGTTGGCGGAAACATCAGAGTGAGACAGAATCGAGATTGTAAGAGACTTCATAACGAGTATTTGTGACAAGTATTTAATATGCAAAATTCATTTCATTACTAAAGAAAAGATACAATGTTTGGAAGAAAATTACAACCTCTTGTAACATAGAAATCAAAGTACGATACATGAACTGAAATTTAAAGTGCGTTTCTAGCCGTCCTACTAGATTTCTTTCAAAGTGAAGTCATCAAGACCCTGCAATACATATTAAAGTACATGTCAACAAAAAAGAGCGTTGGAGAGCATACAAGTTTTATTTACTAGCATAAGTATAAAAAGTTTAAACAAATCCACATGGCATAATCGTATACTAAGGCATATCATTACAATAATAACATGCATCATATAATGGTCAACCCAAAGATTCCATTAGCGTAATCTTGTCGTCACAACGACAAGACCGTTTTTGTATAACTTACCATGACCACAAGAATACGGGCGGTGTGCTACTCCTATAGCGCTTACATGTTAAGGGAGGTTTGTACGAAGTTAATGACAAAGTATTGTGGAAGAATGGCTTCAAGCATGTATGAATTTCTAAGCATCACGTATTAAGCATGTATAAAGGATTCTTTGTTGGTGTCAAGCATGTTTGTATGTGATTGTGTGAATTTAATTAGTCATATGTGTTGCACCCCAAAAGTGTCGAAAATTAAAAGGGGGGGGGGGGGGTCATGTGCACTCACGTTTGCAAAGCTTCCAATCGACGCACGAGTAAAGAATCTTGAGTGTGGGGAGTGTTGAGTTATCCTTCAAGAGGAAAATGGGGGCATGTAAGTTTGGTTGATTAGAGTATGAACATGAATATAGTACGATAAATGACAAGAGTTTACACAAAAAGTCATCTTTGTTTAAGCACTCATTTGGACACCATATCGGGTGTTTCATGGGTACCAAATCGCCCATTGGAAGTCCAAATCATGAGGAAACTTAATCCCAAGATGAATATACCATAATACATCACTTTTAACCATGGGTTCGGTTAAAGTGACGATTCGGTTTAAGGTTTAGGCATGCATGTTTAGTCTATTGTTATTTAGGGAGCCATAAAGATGGTCATGGAAGGAGGTAGGATGATAAACATCTATTGAGCCTCATTGTATGATTCGCCAAAGCACAAGTTTATCATCATAGCTAATAAACTCGGTTGGTCATGAATGATAATAATAAGAACATTAGCCTACTAAATTTACAAACGACCAATTGAGCAAACTAGATGTGTGCATCCTAAACATGGAAACTGTTTGGGGATGTGATGTAGTCTTTTCCCTTTGTTGGAAATCGTTTGAGACATAATAGTATGAACATGAAAAATTAGCAAGTGAGGTAGATGGAATCATGGTTGGAGAACCTAGGTTTCCTTTGTTCACACCTTACCAAAACACAAGTCTTTCAAAATTGAGGATTGGAGACTTGCATTGGTTTCAACACATGAAGGTTGTTTGGAACCTTGTCAAAACAGAAAGTTTAGAGGGTGTTTACACCTCTAAAATTTATAGAAACAACCATACTCAAGTTCCTTAACCATGGACTTGGTTAGAAGCAAGGTAGGTACACGATTTCACAAGTTTATAAAAGTTTAAGTAAAGTTTTCTTCAAACCAGAAAGCGTGGGCCTCAAAATGGTGATGTTCCATCTTATTTTACCATGGTAAACTTGTGGAAACACTCCTAGAGGCGTTCTATGCTTTCAAGAAGAAGAAGAAGAAGTGAAGAAACTTGAAGAAAAGTAAGATGAAAGCTCACTGTTGAACTTAGAAGAATCTGCCCTTACCTTGGTGTTTCAGCTGATTATGGAGCGTATTGAAAGTGTTGAGGGTTTGGAAAAGTGAAATGGAGGTGTAGGAGGCTTGGTTATATAGTGGTGAAGTAGGGTTTGAGTTTTAATGGAGTTAGAAGGTGATTGGGGAAGAAAAGAGGTGGAAAAGGTGACCAACCCGTATGCACAAAACAACTATTTGCAGATTATGCCTTCTTGCCACCCGCGACGGACAAAGGGGTAGTCCCTCGCCCCCCGCGAGGATCCCTTTTTCTTGCCCAAGTTTGTTTTTTCACATTTTGGCCCCCAAACTTCTATATGTTCTTCATTTTATGCCCAAAGTTGTGTTTTAACATGTTTTTAAGTATGCAATGCGTCTGAAAGTAAGGTTTACGTATTACGTATGTATGAATAAAGATTTGAACGTATAAATAGTCTTCGTTTGCATGTAATTATGTATTAATGCTCGTTTTGCGTATGATACAAGTATAAGTATAAAAGATGAATTTCATTATGATCGAAGTCTCAGATTAAAAGTTCAGAAGTGAATTACGAGTACAATACGATTACAAGTTTCCAAAAATAGAAATACGAAAAAAACATTTTAAATAAGGAAAGTATAGAAATGCGAAGCGTTACATCATCAGTTCAAGGGGAGATTATTGAACCTAAAAAAGAACTGATCAACCAAAATTAAACAACTAATTAATATTTGTTGTTCTCCATAGAGAATGAAGATTTGAATCAAGTGTGAAAGAACTAGTGGATCAAACAACTTACAACTTATAAAGATAAAGACAAAAGCTAATGAGAAGAATTGTTAGTAAAGGAACAAATGTTGGCCATAAACAACAGTTGTTTTGTAGGACATGTGTTTTAGCTTATTGTAACAATCTTTTATGCAAACAATCGTTTGTAAGAGTACCAGTTGTTTTATAACAACTAATAATCATTTAGTATTTTGATTGTTAAAGGCTGCTTTCTAGGTGATGTCAGGAGATGTCATTTAGTGTATAAATAGATCATGACTATGCCATGATCTAGAAATTAGTTATTCGTAGATTGAAAGTACAATTGTAGATCATTAGCTGAGAGGGAGCTTGTAATATTTGATTCAATGATTTGAGAATGTGTGATGACTTCTTTGCTATTTGATTGATTCTTATTCTGCTACTTAGTTCTAATAAACATGAATTGTTACTATTTCATTAACCAAAACACACACTCAGATCTCAATAAGTTTCATTTCTTAAATTTTCTATTTCAAAAGTTATGAAAGCCATAGATATTGTAGATTTGGCTTTGGTAACTTTGATTGGTAATTTATCTCTTGCATGATGGTACTACCGAGCTTATACTTTCAAATATAAGTCTCGGGGTATGTTTAACCTAGTAAGAAGATTTATACTTGAAGTATGGATTTCATTTAAGAGATTTTTAACTCTACTTTAAGGGAAGGGCGTGCATCCTGCTCTTGCAAGTAAGCTAGTGGGAGATGTGCATCTAATATGGTCTCCCCATTTTTATACGGTGTATGAAGAGTTTAGGGATAATTTGCCAGGTGTGGTCTTTCCTATTTCAAGATGGGATGCCCTAATTATTTCACCACTCGAATAACTTCAAATATTGCTTATTAGATCAAGGGGCTTTAAATGTAAGATCCCGACTTACATAACTAAGAATTTTTAAAAACTTTTGCATTTTTATACAAGTAATGCAATTAATGCATTACTTAAACAAAAGAATTATGAAAAAAAATTCATAAGTATTTAAACACTTTAACACTTCAACACGTTAACACATTCATAACTTTTGAAAACACTTATAAGATTCATAAGTATTTCCGTTCGAAAAATAACGAAACTAAAGCGGAAGCTTAAACTTCGGTTGTGTTCGTTTCGTCCATTATGCTTGATCTTCATCCGTAAAGCCCTAGCTAACACATATACACCAATAACAACTTATATGTTAATTATATGGTGCTTAGACATGGATTAACAACTCAAATTTAACAAACAAACATACAAAAATTTAATTGACTGAACCCGCCGTAAGCTACGGTTTATAAGTCGTAACCTACGGCACCCTTAAACAACAATAAGCAGACAACGTCTGCCGTAGCCTACGGTAGTCAGCCGTAGGTTACGGCTCGCTGCTGAATTGTTTTACTGTTTTTCCCTTTTGTACGAAAACTCGCATATCTTTTCGTACACTTATCCGTTTAACCTCAAATTTATTTCTATGTGATTGGAAATTAATCGCCCACGTTTTAGATTCAAAATACACAACTCGGAATAAAGAATTTTGCACTTTAAGCCATCGGCTCACATTTAATTCATGTGATTATTCGACCCGTTATCATATTTAGTTATACTAACTGTTGGATCATTGTGCGACCTCAACGAGTCAATCAGAAGACTTTTAATCCATATCAAAGGCGGAATCAATGATACAAACTTGATTGCAACTTGATTCACGTTTATAATCACTTGTTTATTGATTTCACAGCTTTACAGATCAGTTGACAGTTTGGCAGCACCTCGGCTCTGAAATCCGGATTGTTACAAATGACAACCATGCTCCACTATATATAGAGAACTCATTTCATACGAAATGATCATGAACCATTTCGTGCGAAATGGCTTTGTTCCATTTCGTACGAAATGCTTCTTGTTCATTTCGTGCGAAATGACCCTTTTACATACAAACCCTAATTTCTAACCTATTGAGCACTGGTTTATCCTATCTAGGCACAAGACTCGAAACAAGACGAAGTTAACAGACATTTATGCACCAACAGACTCCCCCTTGGATGTTGACGAAGTCTTCGGCATCGAGTCTTCAGTCTTGATCAGTCTTTTCTTTCTTACCAAACTGTTTGACACTATAAGCATCCTTTAATCTCTTTACCAGCATCAGCAGCTAGCACTCGAACCTGACTTTGACATTCTTCAAACTCCCCCTTGAATGTTGATCCAGAAACTTTTAGACTCCCCCTTATGATAGGTTGGGATCGAATTCTGGCTCAAACTTTGTTCAGACTTAGCCATGGGGATCTTGCTTTGCTGCTTTCACAGGTTCAAACATGTTCCCTGCTTCTTAGAAATTTGACATTATAATCTATTCTCCGTTTAAACTTCATTTGTTGTTTTTATCAGTTTTTTTTTTATAATCCACTTAAGTATCTAGGTCCAAGTTAATGACCCTAGGCACTTAATTTGTCTACCAAGTCCAACTTAATGACCTTGGATGACCTGAAACGAAACTAAACTGACTTTTGTTCAACATTTTTCAAAACATTTTTATGAAAATTACAAGTTTCAACTTAATGAACTTGTTTTGATTTTTCATATTTCACAAGTTTAACATGATAAGCTCCCAACTCTTCTGTCCAGCTTAGAAACTTCCTGCATCTACTTCAAACTGCGAGTCTGGAGATCAGCTTTCCACTTTGGTTTGTCAGAAAAATAAAGTAGAAATGTAAAATCTTTTTTGATTTTGAATAAAGTTTCTATACTAGAATGCTAAACAAAAACGAAAAGCAGTAAATGTAAACTATTTACAAACATATTTTTGGTAAGCGTGTTAGGGAATCATATCAGCTGTCGACAAGTCACAAGTACCGTTAAGCTTTGATTTCATACTCAGAATTAAACAATTCGCTTAGATTGTCGATATACTGATCCTCTTAAGTTGTCAAACAAATTTCAATCTGTTCAGGATACGAATTTAGTGTTTTAAGAGACTTAGCTTATACGCGTGTACCACCTCAGAATATACTCCCGTATCCAGACCACTATATTCAGTCTTACAGGTGAGTGCACACTAGTAATATCTGTAAGGGGTTAAGTGTTGAGGCCATGAGAGCTCAGGCTATTGCTTTCGCAAAATCAGAGAGATGATGGCTCAATTTTAGGTGGGTCCCCTTTGGGGATCTTCTTTTACAACAGCACATGATTAGCATTTTTTCAATGTTTCATCATTTTTTATGCTGAGGACGGGCTTTATGATTAAAGCTGTGGAAAGTATTATACGAGGACTAGGCTATTTCTCCCACAAAATCAGAAGTCCTGGTATAATACCCCAGATATTACCACGTATAAAGACCTAGTATGTCAGAAATAGAGCCTTTAAAACAAGATTTCGGGGGTTACCCATATATCCAAGAGATGTTCCCCACGTAAAAACAAGTAATGATTTAGGTTTATATCCCTAACAAACCTACTAAATGTGTAAAAACCTATTGGCATATCATCAGCGAGACTGCTTAACACATTTAATCTTTCCATATCTTTAGCATACTGCAACTGTCAAGCTGATGTACTATCATTTTCCCTTTTTACACAAGCTCTTTTTCGGTTTTCCAATATTTTTTTTTAATTTTGAAATATCTCATGTTTTTGGATTTTTGAAAATTTTTACTGTTTTTGTATTTTCTGAAAATATAACCTACCTCCCCCTAAATACCAAAACAAGTAAAAAATTGACAAACCAATGCATATTGCTTTTCAACATCATCTACAGTGGTATCTTCATCTACGCCAATAATCTCCTCCGACACCGATAAAAGCTTCATACCGTTCAATTTTAAAAGATATTGAAAACGAGTTTTATCAAAAGCTTTGGTATGTAAATCAGCTTTTTGTTCGTCAGTGTGGATTTTCTCAATTCGTATCAACTTCTTCTCGAAACAGTCTCGGATGAAGTGATGACAAATTTCAATATGTTTCGTTTTAGCGTGATGAACATGATTTTTTGTTATGTTTATAGCTGCCTCATTATCAACAAAGATAGGGGTGTTAAGAAATTGCAAACCGTAGTCTCGCATCTGTTGCTAGATCCACAAGATCTAAGAGCAGCAACTGCTAGCAGATACATACTCGGCTTCACATGTGGATAAAGCGACAGAGGTCTGCTTCTTGCATTGCCAGGTGACCAATCGTGATCCGAAAAACTGGCACCCCGCTGTTGTTGACTTAGCGTTAACTTTACAACATCCGAAATCAGAATTAGAATACCCTTCGAGCGTGAAATCCCCTTCTCTTAGATACCACAACCCCAGTGATGGAGTTCCTTTCAGGTAGCGCAATATCCTATTCACAATCACCATATGCGAAGCTCTGGGGCTTGACTGAAACCGCGCTGCGAGGCAGGTTGGATACATGATATCGGGTCTAGAAGCTGTCAAGTACATCAGCGATCCGATCATGGAACCATACATTGTTTCATCTACCTTCTCTCTGGTGAGATCAGGGTTTATCCCATGGTTCGTCGCTAATGGGGTGGAAGCTGGAGTAGTCCTGGACATCCCAAATTTCTCTAAGATATCATGAACATACTTCGTCTGATGTATGAAAATTCCCTTAGGTAGTTGATCAACTTGAAGTCCCAAGAAGAATTTCATCTCACCTATCGATGACATTTCAATTTTTTGCTTCATAACTCTTTCAAAATCTTTGCACAGATTTTCATATGTTGACCCAAATATGATATCATCCACGTATATCTGAACTATCAGAAGATGTCCGTCGACTTCTTTGGTGAAGAGAGTGGCATCCACTTTTCCACGGATGAAGCTGTTTGCAAGCAAATGTTGAGACAATGTCGCGTACTAGGCTCTCGGGGCCTGGTGTAAACCATACAGTGCTTTATCCAGTAAATAGACTTTGTCTTTGTGGATTGGGTCGGTGAAGCCCGGTGGCTGTCCGACATATACCTCCTCTTTTACCTTCCCGTAGAGAAAAGCCGATTTAACATCTAGCTGAAAAACTTTAAAACCTTTCCAAGATGCAAATGCTAGGAAGATTCTGATCGCTTCAAGTCTAGCAACTGGAGCATACACTTCAGTGAAATCTATACCCTCCTGCTGACTAAAGCCTTGGACTACGAGTCGAGCTTTGTTACGAATAATAACCCCTCGATCGTCTCTCTTACACTTAAATACCCACTTGGTATTTATCTTTCTGTGACCATCAGGAAACTCTACCAATTTCCACACTCCCAACTTCTCAAACTGACTCAGCTCCTCTTGCATCGCGTTGACCCAAGAATCTTCAGTTAGTGCTTCCTTATATGTTCGCGGTTCAATCTGCCAAATAAAACAACTAAGTGAAAACTCTGTTGTTAACGGAGCAACTGTAGAATAAAAACAAGTAAGGCCTTGGTCAATTTGTCATCTAGTACGAACGCCTGATTGCAATTCTCCAATAATCAGCTCTTCTGGATGGTACGAAAGAGTTCTCGGCATCACCTCGCCTGGAACATCTACCTCGCCTTCCAAATTTTTGACATTCTGATTTGCACCTGGTTCACTCACTGGAATTGTTTGACTTGAAATCTGGATCTGCTCCCCTTCAGAATCTGAATCACCAAGATCAAATACAGGCCTATCATCAGATTCTAGATTATCGTTTACTGCCGTCTGATTGTCAAGAGTTTGTTGAATATCATCATATTCTCCAGCATTACTTGGACCAGCTTCATAGTCATTGGAAGCTTGATATTGACGTCTAGATGACTCAGCTGGGAATCTTTCTAGTGAAGCTTCATATTCTCTCAGAATATCCAACTCGTCAAAGAAATCTGGTTCTTCTTCTATGTTGAATGAATCCCACAGAGTATCGTAATTGAAACGCCATGAGTCACCGGGATTCTGAGATGGCATGGTATAACTTTGACACTCAACATTATGTGCTTCGATGATCCGCTTCAAGCTTGGAACAAAGACTCTTTTTAATGGACTTGCATAACCCACGAAAATTCCTTCAATGCTCTTTGGACCAAATTTACCATAAGGTTCTAAAACTGTGCAGGGAGACCCAAACGGTTCCAGATACTTCATGTTAGGTTTGCGGTTGTTGATCAGCTCAAAACATGTCTTGTTGAATTTCTTCACTGTAAGAACCTGGTTGAGTGTATAGCAAGCGGCTGATACTGCTTCTGCCCAAAAGTTGACAGGTAGTTTCGAATCAGCAAGCATCGTCCTGGCCGTTTCAATTAGGGTCCTGTTCTTTCTTTCAGCTACTCCATTTTGTTGTGGAGTATAAGGAGCACTAAATTCTTGCAATATACCTCTCTCATCACAATATTCTTCCATCTTGTTGTTCTTAAACTCTGTACCGTTGTCACTCCTGATTCTTCTGATTCGAGTTTGGTACAAGTTTTCAATTTTTCTGAACAACGTCATCAAACTTTCAAATGTCTCATCTTTTGTCTTCAGAAATGATACCCACAAAAATCTCGAGTAATCATCTGTTACTACTAGACAATAGAGATCACCTGTTATGCTTTTGACATTCACTGGACAAAAAAGATCCATATGGAGTCTCTCTAACGGTCTTGAGACTGAGTTAACTTTCTTTTGAGGATGTGATTTCTTCTTTTGCTTGCCTTTGATGCAACTAATGCACTCCCCCTCAAGATGAAAACCTTTCACATGAACACCAATTACTAAATCGTTATGCACCAGGTGATTCATTTTTCGTAGATGAATGTGACCCATCTTTCGATGCCACAATTGCGATTCTTTTTCCGTTGCTCTTGACATAAAGCAGTGAGCCTGACCCGTGGTAGTAGTTGCTACGCTCATGTCCAACACGTACAGATCATTGACTCTAGGTGCTCTCATAATAACCCATTCTTCGGGAACAACAAATCCTGGTTTCAATATCAAACATTCCTTATCCATAAAATGCGTTGTATACATACGATCACAGATCTGAGAAATGCTCAGAAGATTATTTTCAAGCTCGGCGATGTAGTTTACTCTTTCAAACGTGACAATACCATTTGATAGAGTTCCTTCACCAACTATTCGACCACCTTGATTTCCTGCAAATCCCACATATCCTCCATTAAACCCTCGAACATCGTACAGTAGGGTCTTCTTTCCCGTCATGTGCCGAGAAGCTCCACTATCCATAATCCAACGTGAAACGGATCTTGGAAGCTCCTGCACATATCACAAACACTTAGTTAGATTTTGATGCCACCCAAGCCTCTTTTGACTCAAGTAGCTTGACTTTGAGGTGTGTTTTTGCAGTATATAGTGGCGGAAAATTTTTGTCATTCATCTTTAAGCTCTCTTCAGACCCAATCTCAACCTCTTTGTATAAAAAGAAATCATTTTTAGGAGGTTGACCAGATGATTGGTCTTTCTTTGGTATATCCTTCTTTTCAGAAGTAGTAGACTTTTGTTTTTCAAGTTTCTCATAGTAATCCACAGGTACATACATCTTCTCAGTTGAAGATGATGATTTTGCAGTCTCAGACACCTTTGGTTTTGGAGAACTTGTTTTCTTTACTTCTGATTTTAGCTTCCAAGTTTGTTGAGATGAAGCAACTCGTTTGTAAAATTTATCAGTTTTAGTTACTAAATTCTTTACAGGTTCAGTTTTGATTTTGTGTTATCATTTTTCAAAACTTTCTTCTCAACAACCATTTGAGCTTTTCCTTTTGCATCAACTTTCCTTTTCTGACTCTCAACAACTTCAGACTTAGGTTTTAAGTTGGTGCACTTTCGTGCAATGTGTCCAACTTGATTGCATTTAAAACATGTTCGGGTGTCAACAACCCGACTTGTCCCTTTAGTCTGAGGCTATGAGGCCTTCTTTTCAAAAAACTCTTCATTTGATTTTGAAAAAATCTCAGATTCTTGCTCGGAATGAGAATTTGAGCTTTTCACAAACACTTTTTTCTCGACAAACTTCTTGTTTTGAAAGTTCCTTCTTTGATTATTCTTACCACCCTGATAACCACTCGACCATTTGTTTTTATTGTTGTTAGAAAAACGCGGCGGTACAACAGGTTTTTTGTAGTAATCTTTATCTTTTTCAAAGTTTAATTGCATTTGGGAACGTTTCAAACCTTCGATTTCACAGACATCAATCTCAACTAGTTTAAAAACATTTTTCAATTTGTCGACATTCACATTTTCCAATGGAAATTAAAGATCCGAATACAACTTATCCGATCCCGACATCTTGTACATCACAAGATTAGGTTCTTCATTTAGGTTGTTTTTGGATGTTGATTTCGGAATATATTTGTCTAAAAAGCATTCTTCATCCTCAGTTGAGTCACTTTCAGATTTCAACACATTTTTAACCATACTTTTAACAACTTCGGACTGAACACTGTCTTCATCGGATGATGAAGTGAATGTGACATCTATTGATTCTGAAAGTTTAACCTCATTTGTTTCATTATCATTAACCAACCCGGACTTTTTCTTAGAAAAATTATTCAATACTGGCGGTGGAACCTGATGATACCCAACCCCAGTTCCGTCCGAATAAACATCTTCGCCAGCTTTGTTCTTCCCGATTGGTTTAGGAACAATATGTTGAAGAACAAAACCTGCGGAGTTGTAACTGTTGAGCTTCAGATTAGCAATCTCATCCAACTGTTGGTTGATTTGCCTCTCTTTCGACTGAAGTACTCCTGTCAGTTGGAGATTTTCTTTGATTGTTTTATCATTTCTTTCATCAGAATCTTTTGTTGTTATTTTTAGCTTCTCATAATTTTCCGAAAGTTGACGATTTTCATGAATTAATTTTTCATTTTCTTTCCATATCTTTAGCATACTGCAACTGTCAAGCTGATGTACTATCATTTTCCCTTTTTACACAAGCTCTTTTTCGGTTTTCCAATGTTTTTTTTTTAATTTTGAAATATCTCATGTTTTTGGATTTTTGAAATTTTTTACTGTTTTTGTATTTTCTGAAAACTCGGATTTGGAGCATTTTCATTTGTGTTGTTTATTGTAGCTTCTCCTGAGCTGCTAGTGTAAGCAAACACATCACTGAACGGATTTAGAAAATCATCACCCATCTTTAAGTACCAGAAACAATTAACAAACACTTAAAATTTTTTTTGTGATTTTAAAACTGAAAATAACTTTTCAAGCGAAATGGATTCCACGCGAAACGGATTTCACACAAGCTGGTAGGTTTCAAACGAAATGAATCAGCTTCAAACGAAATGGTCTTCAAGGGAAATGAGCTTCACACGAAAAGAACTTCAAGCGAAATGGCCCAACAATGTCTGATTCGTACGAAATGGAAGAATCCTACAAACAAAATGGCACTTTGGTACGAAATGAGGTATTTCGTACGAAATGAAGATCCAGAAGGTTGATTCCGTGCGAAATGAAGTTACATAAGGTTGAATCCGTGTGAAATGAAGATCCAGACAGTCTATTCCATGCGAAATGATGATGACGTCAACCAATTGGCCACATTTTTGTCAAATTGATCTGGTTTTAGGTCGATTTTAGGTCCAATTCTTTCAAGGATTGATTAATACTGTATTTCGCGTGTAATGTGTGAAATTCAAGCCATTTTAACCGCCAAATCCTGATTAATTTTGAAAATTGTGATGAAGAATGAGTAGAAGAAAGAAATTCTGGTGAAAACAAGCTGAATCAGTATGAACTCTTCTTCCTGTGCTCTGATACCACTTGTTGGATCGTTGTGCGACCTGAACGAGTCAATCAGAAGAGTTTTAATCCATATCAAAGGCGGAATCAATGATACGAACTTGATTACAGCTTGATTCACGTTTATAATCACTTGTTTATTAATTTCACAGCTTTACAGATCAGTTGACAGTTTGGCAGCACCTCGGCTCTGAAATCCGGATTGTTACAAATGACAACCATGCTCCACTATATATAGAGAACTCATTTCGTACGAAATGATCATGAACCATTTCGTGCGAAATGGCTTTGTTCCATTTCGTACGAAATGCTTCTTGTTCATTTCATGCGAAATGACCCTTTTACATACAAACCCTAATTTCTAACCTATTGAGCACTGGTTTATCCTATCTAGGCACAAGACTCGAAACAAGACGAAGTTAACAGACATTTATGCACCAACACTAACTACATTTTTATGGTAAGGATCAAATCCATACAGATTTTAACCCTCATCTGGGTTTACTAAACTTGCGTTTATGCTCCTGTTTCCCAGTTTGCGTTTTCGCATTTATTTTCACCCGTTTGATTACTTTGTCAAACAAAGACTTATTTTGACCCATATCTTAGTTTCACCATTCATAACATGCGTTCCTACTTTATGAATTTCATTTATATATCGTCACAACGTCAAATGTGATGGATCGTGATAGGAAAAATCATTATATTCCCATTCTACTACCAAGTTCGACATTTTTACGAAAATGACCCATTATGTAGCTTTAAGCCAAAATGGTTTAAGCCATCCACTTTATACTACCGTAAGGATTGACCGAATTATAAAACTCATTATTAAACCACCCTTAAAGGTCGTTTACCCGGTTTGTTATTCGAGGACGTTTTTGTCAATTTTAGTCCTTTTAGCCACGAAAGGCATTTAGAAGCTTATTTTGATTAAACGGGCATTTTTAACCCATTTTCTATTTAAATATCATTGTGTTCCTAAGAACATAATATCTCCCATTTAAATTATTGGATATACCTCACTTTAGGTAATCCATTGTCCACCCATGACTCGTTTAATTCTCCTCGGCCCTAAGACCTCATTGAGAGTTTGACCTAGGGGTGTGCAAAAAACCGAATTAACCGAACCATAATCGAATTAACCGACAAAACCGAACCAAAAAAATGAACCACATAAAAAATCGGTGGGTCGGTTAATGGTTTTTTTTTAAAACCGAAAGTAGCGGGTCTGTTATGGTTATCATTTTTTCCATAACCAGCATAACCGAACCGAACCGACATGTAATAATTTTTATAGGATTTAGGACATTTCACCATATTTTTAATATTTGATGTTGCTAATTGAAGATTTTTAGTATTTATAGGTTATTCATATTTTTAAAAATTAAGTTATTTTTAGCTAAGCAAAATACACGGTTAACCACCCATAATTGACCCGCTAAAACCATCAAAACCGAATAACCATAACCACCATAACCGATCGGTTATGGTTATGGTTATCCATTAACCGATATCCCGGTTATGGTTAGGGTTATGGTTTTAGATCAAAACTGATCCAAACCGACCTATGCACACCCCTAGTTTGACCTATTAGACATACCTGGCTTGGGTCAAAGCATTGACCCGTTTTAATACCTTGCCTTATTAGTTGCTAATTAATTGTATCGCAATTCCATACGCTATTCACCCCTGTGAGTATAAGACTCAACAAGCAAACATTAATCGTTATTGTCATCACCATTTAACCCGTTCGGCCTAAATGACCGAACGTTATATATATATATATATATATATATATACTACAGAATGATATTTATTTACCATTTCACGCATTTGACCCATTAGATGTCGTTCCTTTACTCGTTTGACCCATCTTGGCTTACGCCATACGGTATCTTTTTAGAACATATCATTTATCCATCAACACGTGACTAATTTACCGTTTTACGCCTTTTACCTATTATGGCTTACACCATAAAGTAACTTTGCATAACTCATTGTGTATTTGTCAACACGTGACCAATTTACCGTTTTACCCTTTTTACTCATTATGTATGGTTTCCTTACCATGTTTATTCGTTTCGACCCATATTAATTCGCGTCAGAACATCATATTTCAAGTATTCATTTCAAATGTTAAATCGTTTTGTCCTTAATAAATGCATAAGTAAATGTTAAATTTTAAAGATTAAAGCTTAACTTACCTTGCATCCGATTATGCTTTTCCCGCGTACTTGATCCGTTTGACCCGCTTCTTCCCAAGCTTGCACCTAACTTGTCAAGCGTCAAACTATCATTTATCATTCGCAAGATGGTTAGATTAGTCATCAATTATCACGACTATCCAACCTTACGGATTTTTTATCAAAATTATCATTCAATCTTATTGTAGGCTAGTTTGACTTTTAAAAGTCAACTGCCTATTAACATATGCAAATGCACAATTAAGTTCAACAAACTCATTTAGGCATTTCATTAAATACTCGATAGGCGTTATCCTTAGGCTACTATTATAACTACGTTCCCCAACCAAGTTCATGCAATTGTTAACATCAAGTTAGCATAGTTTCTACCATCATATGCTAATCTATCAATCATTATTCAAGAACTTGGGATTGTTTCATTACCACAAAACAACCCATTGCGTCATATGTATGAAACTACCCGAACATCAAACTTAGTCAAAGACTTTAAACATTTATATACACATGATGATTTCAAGCATCTATTAACATGAATATAACATCAATTCCGTCATCTCATGCAAAATCCATTTCATGGAAACTATGAACATATACTCAAACTCATAAATTGTTCAAGTATCTTCCTATTACTACAATCCATGATGATTTTAAACATAAGTATATCATCAACTTAATCATATTATCAAAACCCACTTCATAATCTACTTTTTAATCACATACAAGTAATTCTTACATCAAATATTACAAAATTTCATTATGTCTAATGAAATTAAGCATACATATACACTCAATTTCATCTTTGGATCATAATCCAACAATCTAATTGCAAGTATTCTACTTGTCTCAAGTTAAGACTTTCACTAATCTAGGTTTTTATACATACCTTATGACCCCCTAGTTTAGGTGATCGTTAATTCATGTTCATGCATGAGTTTGAACTCCAATTTCCCCTTCAAATTTTATGATCTTGGTTGAACAAGGGTTTCCCCTTGTCTCCACCTCTTGATGATCGACATACATACACACACACACACACTATGTATGTGTTATGTCTAAATTTTTGTTTTTAAAACACAAGTTTCCTTTTTGATAACTTTGGTCCCTCAAGTTTGAGATTTCAATTATAAATGGATATACTCCAATATCTATCACTTAACAATACGAATAATCAACTAAGTTAGTTATTCCTAGTTGCCTACTTCCCCTCAATTATCAACAAACATGATAATTTAATTCACTAAGTTTCAGGGATGCTACAACCCGACTTAGATCATGTGTCGATTGTCTCGGGCCTTTTATAAACTTTATTCTAAAAGACATTCATCTATCTTTTATTTAACATTAGGTTTATTTAATTAAATCTTAATGTTTACCGTGTTAGTTTTTACCACTAATAGTATTTTACCCACTCTTTAATATTAACGTGGTTTGATTACCAACCCCGTTTTTGGGGTGTTACAAGTCTACCCCCCTTAAAGAAGTTTCGTCCCCGAAACCTTTCTTACGTAGTTCATTGAGCTTGGCCTGATGAACTTATTTTTGGTGATCATTTGAGCATTGCTCACATTTTAAAAATTTATTAGTCTTACTAGGAGGGCATGGTAATGTCTTTTGGCTCCAAGGTGTATGCGCCTCTCATGTGTAAGGCCTCATTGGCCGTTACTTTCATCTTATGTCCCTTATCTTTATCGTTTACTTGACCAAGTCTCCTTTTGGTCACTTGGTCATACGAATTTGTCAACATGCTTATTTTGTGCTATTCCTATAATGATAAGCGTATTAAAGAAGCTCTAAATTTAAATTTGACATTGATTGCCTTGCCGGATAGACTTAGTAATCACTGATTACCTTATACCCCATTGCTCGAGTATACCAACATTGCCTTCCTGAAGCTTACAAGCATTCATGACCCCTATCCCATAGCTCGCTCTACTATGTGATCATATACCATGTTATTTTTCTTGACCGTGATTGCATCACGTCATGTTTAAGTTTATATCAATATTTTCGTTTTCGAAAATTTTCTTTTCGAATTTTTCGTCTTTTACCTATTGGTGTCAAGGCCTATTTCTTTTAATATTAACTATTTCCCAATCCTTCTCATACTATTTATATTTGTTTAAACGTTGTTTCTTACTAAAACTAAATTTTAGTTCAACGTCTTCTCTTTAACTTGTGTCAATTACTCGCATCAAGAAATTGATAACCTAGTATTTCTTCTTTTACTTTTCTTATTTTACGCGAGGAATCGTAACCGGTTCTCTCGCTTTGCCTAAATAACCCGTAAGCCCTTTCAGTTAGCCTCGTAGGCTAAATCTTTAGGCTTTCACCTCTTTAAGGTGAGGCTTCTAAGCTCCATTCCTCTCGATTCATGACACGAAGGTCATTTTGGTCCCGTAGACCTTTACACTATTTATAACCCGAAGCTCATGGTGATCCCGTAGATCATCCCTTTAACCTTGTTATTCTTTAAATGTATTTGGTGTTAACACACTCATTTTATGGTTGAAAAGGAAATCATTTGCCTCGTATTTTCTTTTATCTGTCAATCATGGCCCTTTCGACCATGAAGGCTAATTTATTTCTATTCGAACTATGGTCCATGGCCATGTTTGATCCATATTGGCAATAACTCCGTTTCTATGACTCCGTGAGTCATTTATGCGTTGTTTTGTTTCACGCTTCCCATTACCCGGTTTGCATTTATATTTATCTCCCATTACGTTCCATTAAATGGGCTCGTTATTCTAATGTATCACGCTCCTGTTACCCGGTTTGAGCTTACATTTTGTTACAACCCATCACCCGGGTCCTTTATTCTAATGTTCTAACGGTTACCCGGTTTGCGTTTTGGTTTACATTGATTCTTGTCCCATTACCCAGGCTCGCTAGTCTAATGTAATATGCTTCCGTTACCCGGTTTACGTTTACATTTCATTTTTCAATCAAACATTATACTTCATTTGACCTATTGACTTGTTCGTGTGAAACCATCACTTATGAACGATCAAACATTATATTCTATTTGGCCCGTTTGACTTGTTCGTGTGAAATCCATCACTTATGAATAATCAAACATTATATTCTATTTGACCCGTTTGACGTGTTCGTGTGAAATTCATCACTTATGAACAATCAAATATTATATTCTAGTTAACCCATTTGACTTGTTCGTATGAAATCCATCACTTATGAACAATTAAACATTATATTCTAATTAACGTGTTTGACTTGTTCTTGTGAAATCCATCATTTATGAACAGTCGCGTCGTATTGGCAAACTTTCATACGCCGTGCGCGCCATAGCGGTGCCCATGCGCTACCCGCGCGCGCAGACCAGGCCACCTACCTAGACATGTGGCATGTACTGGTGTGTGCAAAGCGTGATATATTTTTATTGATATTTTAAGCCCATTTTACACATTAGTCAAGTTTTAAATTTATAAAACACGATATTTTACTAACACTAGACACACACTTGGGCAAGTGCACCCATCGTGAGTGTAGTATAGCGTTGGTAAGATACCGAGGTCGTCCAAGGACACAAGAGCTTTTAGTACCGATTTATCCTCAACGTCTAATCAATCTAAATTTTTGAGAAAAGGTTTTAAACATGAAAATAAAAACTAAAAATGCAGAAATAAAAATAAAATAAAAACAGATAGACAAGATGAATCACTTGGATCCGACTCGCCTTTAATGTATCCTTTGATGATTTTTGCACTTTCATACTTTTTAAGAGATTATCTTATTTATAGTAGTAGACCCCTCTTTTGAAGGTGACGTTACCCTCAACCTAGTGGTTTGAGTCAGCAAGGATACAATCCCAAAGGGTTGGAATATCGAAAGATAATTAATTAAGTTATTAATGCGAAAAGTGGTAGGCCCCTCTTTTGAACGTGACGTTACCTTCGGCTAAGTCGTTTGAGTCAGCAGGGATACAATCCCAAGTAGCTGGTTTAATGTATTAATAGTAGTTTACATATGAGGGGATCAAGCCATTCACACCCCCGCCATCCAATACCAGTGGGTATTTAAGGAGGTCTTAGTAAGCTTGACCCAGGTCCTTGCAGGATCAATACACTGAACAAGGCAAGAACCTTAATAAACCATTCCCTTAACCCCCGACCAGGTAGCCAACTTGCCTCTATATAGACCGTAGAGACATGAATGGTGTAAATCTTTTACTTTATATAGACAGTAAAGTAATGCCAAGACACCACAGACAAATGATAAAGAAAATTCACCTTCAACATAAGAAACTAGTTATTAAAGTCATTAATACAAAACCAAATAAAAAGTGCCGAAAGATTAAAAATCAAAAGTAATACATAAAAGATTTGTCTTCACCAAGTGATGTAAGAGTCTTAGCCAAACATGGCCTTTGATTGGCAAGAACTCTTACGATCAATCTTGGATCCCGAGACTACTACACACTCTAAAGATGGATGATGGATGAGGGTGGTGGGTGTTGGTGGTGGAGTGGTGGCAAAGTGGGAGAGTAGTGGTTTACCAAGGGATGCCTATGAAGTGAGCCAAGCACCCCTATTTATAGCCTGCACAGAGCTCTGGCCACGGCCCTGTGTCCAGCGGGTACGCTCCCGTGGCCAGCCTTTTCTCTTCCTTCATTAAATGCGTTTGTCAGCAGAGGGCCGCACACGGCCCCGTGTCCAGCGGGCACGGCCCCATGAGCAGAATCGTATCTGTACTATCAAGATTTTGCAAGATTCTGCGTATCTTAGCGTTGACCACGCCCCGTGTTGAGCTGGGCACGCCCCCATGGTGGGCGTAGAAGCTTCCATAGCTTTGTCTTTTCTGCAGGCACCTGACCACGCCCCTGTGTCTAGTGGGCACGGCACCGTGGTCAGTCTTATGTTTCTTTGTTTTTGCTTTGGGGATGCTTCCGAGGGGTTGGGCATGTCACGTTTATTCCTTTTATTTGTATTTATGTTGGTTTTGGTTGTATATTTGTTCCTTTTGCTCGTTTAAGCTCATTTGGTCCTGTAAATTCAAAAGGAAGACAAAAACACACTTTTTCCAACATTAGTACTTAAAAGGGTTAGTTTTATGCCTCATTTGATGTAATTTATATGTTACATTTTGCACACATCAAATACCCCCACACTTGAATCTTTGCTTGTCCTCAAGCAAAACTCTTTAATATGTGGCTTACACACCCAAATGGAATAGGTAGAAGAGAAGTTTTGGGCTTGTCTTGAGTGTCGGGAATCCAAGATCTTTATTGGGTTTTATTTTTATTCTATTTACAATCCTATTCGTTATGATTTATTTAGAACATTTCATAAGAAAAAAAAATACTTATTTGGGCATAACATGCCTCTTTAAAATTTCCTTTATATACAAGTTCACATACCTCACGGGAGATCACTCAACGCTCGGCCTAATATATATTTTTTGTGAAACACTCGAGACTGAAATGGAACTTACTTCTACCATATGCTTGCCAAGCAATCAAACCTCCTCCTTTTTAACTAAAAACATTCGTAAATATCAAGAGGACTTTGGGAAAGGGTTAGGCTTGGGCTAAGGGTAGGTGGTTTTGGTTAGTGGTTAGTAAAAAGGGCTAAAAGCGTAAAAAGAGTCGGTCGTTGTAAAACTTTTTGTTTTTGTGACTTTCATTCAAACTAAGCATATTCAAACAAAGTTTCTTTGAGGAACTTGTTTGTTTATCGCAAGACTTTCATTTTTTTTTATAGGAAACGTCACAGGATAACCGAGCTTTTTACTAAAACAAGGGGTTGAAAAAGAAAAAGGTTTTTGGTGGGTAAATGTGTTTGTTTTGTGGTTTAGAAATGAAAAAGTTTAGGCTCAAAGGGGTTAACCAGGGGGATTTTTGGTAGGTGATAAAAAAAATAAAAAATAATGGTGTTGAAAGGAAAATTGGTTAGTCCTAATGCCTCTATCATTTACTTACTTGGGTTTAAGTTGGTAAGGACCAGAAATGTATCGTCATGGCAAGTTCTAGAGTCGTAAGAACCAAGCGGCTATTCACACAAGAAACAAAAAATAAGCATTTAGTTTTAAATATATGCTTGTATGCTCAATAAAGGCTCAAAACTCACTTGTTGTGGGAATGAGTTTATAATGTGATCGAGTATATATAATCAAATTTTAATTAGATTTGTCATGCCTTTTCATAATTTTCTTATGTTGGTTCTTTTTAGCACGACGCTATCGGTTGTAAATTTGTAAAAATATAACCTTTTTAGAACTTGTTATTCCCAAATTAAACCAAGACAAGTAAAGAAAATTTTTAAAAAAATTTGGGGTGATTAGCGGTTCCAATAGAGTTTTGTGTAAGGCTTGTTATTAGGACTTGCAAAATTCAAGGTTTAGCATCCACCCACACTTAAATTACACATTGTCCTCAATGTGTCCCAAACGATAAGTTTTTAGGTTGATTGAATGTGTAAAAAGGTGTTGAAATACAAAATTTTATGTTATTAGGTGTCTAGCCACGGCCACGTGTTGGTCCGGGCACGGCCCCGTGGTCAGATTGCCAGTAACAGAATTTAACAGAAGGCTGGGCACGGGGCGTGTTCAGTGAGCACGACCCCGTGTCCATTTACCTGAACTGGGCAAGTTTCTGCAGAGCCTGGGCATGGGGCGTGTTGGGCTAAGCACGGCCCCGTGTTGAACTTGCTGTAATGCTGGAAAATTGTCGGGAGGCTCTGTTTTTATGCATGGGGCGTGGTTTTAACGTTCCCTTGGTAACCTCCACCTTTTCGAGTATGTTTAACCATTATAACATCATCCAAACACCATTCAATAATTTAAACCATCATTCATTAAAAAGTGCCATGTACATAGTTCCTAGAAACTAAAAATAAAGTTGCTAAAAATGAAAAACTACAAAAGTCCTAAGATAGTTAGGTCATAAAATGCAGAAAATCACTAAGGATTTCTACCCTAAATTTTGTATCTTATAAGGATGACAACAACCCGGAAATGACTTTCTGATGCTTAAGGGCTTTTTAGAACTCGAAATCGGAGGATGTCCCTCAAATGTCATTAAGCCATTCCTCTATCTCCCTAGGGAGAAAGAAGGCGGGCTCATTTTACTCAATGTCTTGTGGGGGAGGCGCAATGGCTACCGGAACCCCGTGTAGTATTTTTAGAGGAGGTTCCGGAGGCATGACATTCCACTCGGCTAGAATAATGATTTCCGGCATGACATTCCACCCTCCTAGCGTGACGATTGGCACCATAGGAGGTGAAGCAAGAATATTCAACCTTTGGTGCAAAAGGTTGACTTCTTGGAGGCAACCCTCTAATCCCACTGACAAATGGTTAATACGGTAAATTAAGGCTTCCTCCACTGATGTGATTTCATCAAGGAGTCTTCCACCGATGTTCTTCTTCCCCTTCGGACATTTCTTGAGTGAGCTGAAGATGTTCCGCTGTACCGGCTCGACATTCTAAGAAAACAAATCAAAAAATTTGTTTGTTTTTGTATATAAATAAACCATAAATCATAAACTCTAACAAATAGAAACATTTCAAAACCAAAAAATATGTTTTTATTTTGTCAAAAATTGAAAAATGAAAAAATATATGTGTTTGTTTTGTTAAAAAAGCAAAAATTTTAAAAATGTTGATTGAATACGCCGAAACCCTCACGGCTGAACAATAATGATTAAATTCACAAGTGATTGAAAATGGTTTTAACATTGTTAAAAATCAATGTGTTGTGAATCATGGGTGTACTTTCTACAATAACATGCCAATCAGAAAATGAATGGCGAGATGAAGCTATCTACATCGGTTTGTCAAATTGTTTAAATGTTTTGGGTTTTAGTGGGAGTAAGAATTTTGAAAATACAAAACATTAGAAAATTTGAAACATATAAAAAACATGAGAAAATTCAAAAAGAGTTTTGTGTAAAAAGAGGAAATAATAGTACATCAGTAGACAATCACATAATGCTAAAGAAATGGAAAGTCAAATGTGATAAACGGTCTCACTGATGATATGCCAGTAGGTTTTTACACACTCAGTAAATTGATTTCGAGATATAAACCTAAATATCAATAGCTTACTTATCTCGTGGGGAACATCTCTCGGATATATGGACTTAGTACTACGAAATTTCGTTTGAGAGGTTGCCTGATTCTTAGATATTAGGTCTGTATACTTATTGATATCTGCGGTATTATACTTGGTCTTATGATTTTGCGTCAGCAATGGCCTAGACCTCGTATAATACTTTGCGTGCTTTAAAAGCTTTCCCTCTGCATAAAAATTGAACAATATCAAAAGATATAAATCAAGTGCAGTTGTAAAGAAGATTCCTAAGTGGAACACACCTAAATTCGAGCCTTCATCTCTTAGACTGAATGGTAGTTCATACCTGAGCTCTCAAGGCCTCGCACTAACCCAGAGTATAGATATCAATATAGTATATTCACCTGTAAGACTGAATTTAGGGAATCTTGATACTGGAGTATATTCTAAGGTGGGACACGCGAATAAGTTATGTTCTTAAAACACTAAATCTTGTATCATGAAATCAATTGAACTTTGGGTGAAAATTTAAGTGGATCAGTATACTGACAATCTAAGTGAATCGTTTAGAACTTAAAGTCTTAAAAGGTCAACGGTGCTAGTGATTTGTCATAAACTGATATGATCCTCTGACACGAACTCAAACAAAAATATGGTTACTGCATTTCTTTACAGAAAAATTACAAAAAGCTTTTCGGAGTGTTTTACTGTAAATATTGACCGATGTTTGAAAGTTGAGTTTCAAAATCTAAATATGCTGAACATGTTTCTAAAAATAAACAAGTTCATTAATTTGAAACTTGAGGTTTTAAATGAAAATTCAAAAACAGTTTGTGTAATCTCCAAGATCATTAATTTGGACTTGGTTGATTATCTGAGAGGGTTTTAGATGCTTAACTGTTAGATATATAGTTATTTGATAGGGGGAGAGAGCCATGTTATCAATCTTGGATGACCTAAAAGCTTTCATTGTTAAATATTTGTGTTTAGAGCTAGGTTCTCGATTTTGGACCTAAATTATCAAATTTTTTACAAGTGTTTTGAAATTGTTAGATTTTCAGATGATAAGCCAGATTACGATCCTGATAGCTGAGGCTAAGGGGGAGTCAGAAGAAAATCTCAAAGCAAGGGGGAGCTTTCAATCAAAGAGCTTGGTGACTATTCTGGAGGAGAAACTGAAGAGAGAGAGAGAAAGAGAGAGAGAGAGTTTGCTGAAAGGGGGAGCAGCTGAAGCAGAACGCAGATTCAAGCAGGATCTGTTAGAGTAAAAAGGAGAGTCAGTGGTGGTGAAGATGTCAACACATCTGGAAGACTCAGAGAGAGATAGAAAGCTACGAGATTGACTACAACAATATCTAAGGGGGAGTCTGTGAGTGCATTTGTCTATCGCTTCCATCAATCACATATCGTAGCTTAATCAGAAGAGACAAGACGGGTGTTGAACAGTGCAAAATATAAAGTTCATGTGTGTTGAAGTCAGTTCGTATGAATGGAATGGTGTCACAACCCAACAGATGGCGGAAACATCAGAGTGAGACGAAATTGATTGCTCGAGACATCATAACACTAATAATTGTGACAAGTATTTAAATAATAAATTTCATTCCATTTCTAAAGAGTCAATTACAAGGATTTGAAGCAAATACAACAACATGAATAATGAAATACAATACAATAGGAGTACAAAATTGAAAGCGTGTATCTAAGCATCCTACTAGATTCCATGCATCACCAACATCATCGTTAAACGTGCAACATGTTTTAAAAGCATAGTTCAATACAAAGGTATTGGCGAGTACACTAGTTTTAGACTCGTGACATATGTATAAAAAGTATTTTCAATCCAACATAGCAATTTGGTATACAAGGTCAAACTATCATGCAAAACTAAAAGTCAAACCCAAGTGTCCACAAGAATAATAGCATCCCTCGATATAACAATATCGAGACCGTAAAGTATGAATACTAGCGTCCCTTTATATAGCAATATCGAGACCGTAAAGAATATAACTTAACAAAACTCCGTCTGGTGGTGTGCTACTCCTATAGCGCTATAATTGTTAAGGCGGGTTAACAAGTAGTATGAATTCTGGCATGAACTTAAGCATAACAAAGCATGTATAAGGATTGATTGAATAAAGCATGTTTGTGAATCGTGCATTTTAACAAGTAAAAAATGTTGCACCCAAAGTGTATTAAAAGGAAAAAGGGTCAAGTGTACTCACAAAATTTGCTAAGTCTTCCGATTATCCAAGTGTTGACGAGTGTATGAGATTGGGAGGACGAATGTATAAGGGTTAAAGTTCAAGGTATGTTTAGAGTCAAGATTCGGAATTTAAAAGGAATATGGAAAGTACATATGCAAAAGTAATCATCTATCACGTAATACTCATACTTGACACTATGAAACTCAAAGGAGTTTAAATGTTTTCATGGGTTAAAGTACCCATTAGAATCGTGACGAGTATTATGTTCTTAGGTGGTGTAACCTACTATTTTGACAAATAACCATTAGGTTATCATCAAAAGTTCGGTTATCACAAGTATTATATACATTATATAGGTTATATCATAGATTATAAGTCCAAGATTATCACAAGAATGTCATAGAAGTCATGTAGGAGGTAGGAAGATAAATCTTCTATTTAGGTACCTCTTATGTTTCACCAATGAACAAGTTATCATAGACAATAGGGATGGTCATGAATACATACAATGAAGAATGGAAATACATACTATCTAACTAAGAAAACATCAAGTGATGTGTGGATTGAAGGTAGGATAGCCTAAGCTTATCCAAATAATCACACAACTTCAAGCTTTAAGCTTGTTCATCACTTGTGGGTTAAAACCCTTTTAAAAATAGAAAGTTTAGAGGATTAAAACCTCTGAATTTGTATGTTACAACCTTGTTTTTAAGCACACATAATCATAGTCTTGATTAGTGGCATAAGGACATAGGAATGTATGAAGAAAACATGATTTTTCTTCCAAAACAAAAGGATAAAAATGAGCAGAATTATCGGTGCACTTTGGACCTAAAAATGGTGAGGTTTCACCTTAGTTTGCCCAAGCAAACTTGTGAAAACCTTCCTAGAGGTTATCCAAGTGTTAAGAAGAAAGAAACAATAAGAAAATTGAAGTAGAAGTGAGTTAAAACTCACTTTTTATGGCTGGAAGTCTAAAAAATGTGGCTGAAACTCAGCTGAGTTTGGGAGAGTTTTTGAGGTGTTTGGAGCCTTGAAAAGTGGAATAAAGAGTGGGGAAGTGTTTATTATATAAGGAATGGATTGGGCTTTTAATGGGTTGGGCTTTGGAAGTGTTTAGTGGGCTGAATAACTCAAAACAAAAGATTTAAGTGGGCTGATGCAAGGCTGTTAACAGCCCTATAATTTTTATTTTATTTTTTTTAACATTAGAAAGTATAAATTTTATGTTTAATAAAGTGTTACATGTTGTCTAGTATGTATGTAACTTGTAACAAGGTCCAAAATGCACAAATGACATCTTTTAATTTAGCAAAAAGTGTGATAACATAGGTGTGTATAACACATGAAATTTAACAAGTATGTATGGTTTATAGTGTGGTATAGTCAAGTGAAAAACATACAACTTAGTCATATAATCGAATAACCAAGTGTTTAAATGTATGGAGATTTAAGGATTACGAATACACAATGATCGTGTACGAGTAAACTTATGTTTATGAGAATTACGAGTCATGTATCAAACGAATGCACGTATCAATGTAGAAGATTAATTTTATTATGATCAAAGTCTTGGATACGATTACAAGGAATACAAGTTTCCAAAAATAGAAACGCACGCAAGCTTTGTAATTAAAGAAAGTTACGAAAAAGCAGGGCGTTACAGTCTCCCCTCCTTTAGGAAATTTCGTCCCGAAATTTATTCAAGAGGAAGACTTTGAAAAAGGCATTTTGGTTAAAAAGAATGATTGACTAAAATTGAGATTTTGAAGTTTGAGACGTGTTGGGAAGGATGTATAAAATCGTTGAGGAACGAAGGGATATGGTTGTGAAAAGAGTTTGTTCAAAATAAGTTTAGAGACATTAATCATAAGTAAAACATGTATGTGTGTATAGGCAAAGTGGGCTTAATCAAGTTTAAATATTCCAAATGGAGAGGTATTTTAAATTATGCTATCTAAGAAAGAAAACTTTCATATAAAATGGTATGCATTTTGATGAAAAGTGTGGTCGCTTCGTAGGTTGTAAGAAAGCTTTAAAAGCAAAAGTATTTTAGGTTTCATGCGTTTAAACCAATTTCTTGTAAACGAGGTTTGTATAAAAATCAAAGAATAACTAGGAATAAAGGAGGTATGAGAGTGAACGAACGATCTAGTAGGTGAATGTGAGTACAAGAATGGTTTGAAGGTTGGATATAATATGAGTGTTGAGAATAAGGTCTCTTCATGGATAATTGGATATAATGCGTTTGTGATTTGTTAAAGTTTGTATTACGTCTAAAAGGTCTGCAAAACACCGAATTTCTCATGGGACGTTTTACGAAAGTTTGGTAACATGGTGAAAACACTTATATATAGGAAGTACCAGCAGCGTATCCACCATGTTTTGACCACGTTACGTCTGTTTTGTTATTCGCGTCATGTTACGTTCCGTGTCTTGCCATACACAGCAGTACACTCTATAGTCCTCATACGCCTATCACTATAATCCCGTGTGCACCCATGATTATATTGATCGTCGCATGATCCGCATAGCTTGTACTAGTTGTGTATGAATCAGGGTATACATAATTTGAAAAAAAAATGAGTACGTATAAGAATGTATATTTATGTTTTAGTATGTATGAGACCAACGTAAGCGAATCCCTCGGGTTTCACTCGCGCACAAGTACGAATGTATGAATTATGAGTATGAATAAAAGTATGATCATAAGTATAAGTTTAAGTATGAATACGCATGTGAGTAAAAGTATGAACATAAAACGTATGGGTATGAATATGAATATGAGTACAAATATGAGCATAAAATGTATGGGTATGAATATGAATATGAATATAGGTATAAGTATAAGTATAAAATGTATGGGTATGAATATGAATATGAGTATAAGTATAAGCATAAAACGTATTGTTATGAGTGCAAGTGCGAATAATAATGATTGCGTATATAGTATTATTTGAAACATAACGAATTTAAGCATATAAAAATGATTAAAAGGTTGAGTATGTAAAAACGAACGGTTTAAGTGAAATTGTCGTGAGATATTGACTAAAACATGTACGATGATATGCACGTATAGTTGTTTGAGCAAAACGTTGAGTTTATCAAATCAGAATAGATTGAGTTTGACTTGTAAAGTAGAATCTAGTTTGTGGATGTCAAAAGTATGTAAAACATCTATTGATTATGTGAGATGTACTTTGTAAAACAACGGAAATGCTACTCTTGTTTTAAAAGAATTTACGTACGTTGAAAATTGTCGAGTCCTATGAAGTTTTCTTGCCTACGTGTTTTGAATTTAAATGACATATTGAGCGGTGTATAAAAATTCTTTGTAAATAATAAGTTTGCATCATTTCAAAGGATCTTGCATTAAAATAAGAAATTTAAAATTTGGAAGTTCTCGTGAAAACGTTGATTCTTAAAAGAAATTTAGCATAATGAGCTTAGTGATCGTTGAAAAATGTTTTAGTAAAATGATTTATGAACATTGAAAGTAGTTTTAGTAAAACGATCTTATAATAACTATAAGATCTCACAGGAATGTGTGATAAGTTGGTTTGATTTTCGATTGAGGATGAAAGTCCTTAGTATAATGATACAATGTGAGTGTGTTTTAGTGATTACGTCGAGTATGAAATTTGTGGGCAAGAGATTCATTAGACCGATTAAGTTGATGGGTAGCATTTCGTTGTATTTTGAAAATTGGGAAGCAAAACGTTGGTGGTATGACTAAGTATTTCACGTATGTGATTTACGTGAAATAGATTATGGGATAAGGAGTACGTTTGATAAAACAATGAATTTTGAAATTTGCATAAGTAGGGATTTTGACAAACGATAAACGATTTATGTATAAAACTTGATCGTGTTTGCATAATAAAGACTTTTTGAAGGAAAATTTTGGTAACGATCACCTAGATAAGGGAAACACCCCTAACCCGTTGGTGAGGCCGTTTTAAGAAAAGAAAGGAACAGAGTTAATCGTCAAGGTAAGGAAATCACTCCTATCTTGATGATATGTCTCCATTTTGGTGTTACAAGGAATGTAAATGAAATTTGAGTGTTGTTTTGAAATCATGCATGTGTATAACGTATAAATGTATTAGGAGATTTAGTATAATGTGTGTGAGGAAATAATCTCGAAAATAGATTTGAATTTGAAAGATTGCATCGCATAAGATTGATAATAGAAAAATATAGGTTTGGTTAAAGTTGGATGGTTCCTAAACGGAACTTTGACTAACCAAAGTGGTCGAAAAGTATTTTGAATTTGAGAAGCATACTTTGGCCTAATAGGTGGAATACTCTCGCCGACATGTCGGTTAACGGTATTCACCCTTCCGGTTACTACATGTCCCAAATCAATCGAAAATTCGAGACTTGGCGGGATTTATGAAAAATAAGGAGTGGAACTAGTCGACAAGGTGCAGATTTCACCCCTAAGTTGACGATTTCGTATCCTAAGTGTGGTTGGTACTCGTCGGTCAAAAATTTAATTTCGACACTTTGACGAGGGTCCACTAGAATTTGGAAATGGAAATTCTCCATCAAGGTGAGGATCCCACTCCTAACTTGGTGGCGAATTTCGTGTAAAAAAAAAAGAATAGGTGGATTGAGAGTCTTTCACCAAATTGTGGGTTTCACGCCTATTTTAGTGAAGTCGTCACGTTTGTAACATCCCGTGTTTTGAAAGTCAAAGTCAAGATTGAAGTCAAAGGGAGACAAGATTGCTAATTGTGATATGTCACTCCTTGCTCAATTCCTGTTTTGACTTCTTTGACTTGTAAATAGTCTTTTTATGCTTTTACGTTAGTTGTATTATGTGGAGTACTTATTACTAATGAGGTTTAATCGCTATTTGTCGATGTTTATTGCATGTTTTATCGCTTCTCGCTATCGCACTCGCAACTCGAATTACACGTCTGGTTATTATTCTTATGTGTGTGTGCTCTTTATGTGTTACTTGTGCATGTTTATTTATGTTATCATTGTGGTGATTAATCGAAACGCAATCAAAACTCAATCGGTAAACGAACGTTAAATAGGATGATTGTATGTTGATATAGTAGTTGGGATTAAAAGTAATTTGATGAGTAAAACTATCGCATCGCCCTCTCGAATTGCAGCGCAACGCTCGATGCTCGAATCGAAATCGCAAACTCATCGCGCCGAGCACTCGAATCGAGTGGCCAGCCGACCGAGTTGCCACCCGATTGAGCAGCCACCCGATCGGAGTGCGACTCGATCGAGCTGCCACCCGACCTAGGTGCCACCCGACCAAGTTGCCACTCGATCGAGCTGCCACCCGGACGGGCTGTCACTCGATCGACCAGCCTCTTTTCCTCCTTTCCATTTATGGAAACCCCTTAAATACCCCATATGTCAACCTCATTTTATGTTGACAGCCCTCTCTCCTCTCCACTCGCTCCAGCCGCTAATTCTTCAGATTTCTTGCGATTCTTGTAAGTTTTCCACCTAAATCTTGTACTTTCTTGATCTACACCCACTCCTACACCCTTCTATCTTTTGAATCTTAACTTTTAACCGTGAAATCACTAGATTTGAGGTGTTCTAGGATGATGTCATCATGGTGTTCTTATGAACTTCGTGTTTTGGCTTCAATCCACCAAGAACAACTTAGATCTGAACGATTTCTGCACAAATAAACAAGGATCTTTCATAGATCTGAACAAAATCATGATGAAAAGGATTGAAAGATGGTTTTCCAACTTTCTTTCAACTCTTTTACACTCAATGCACTCAAAACCGATAGAATCGGAGCTTGTTCTAACCTTTTACTCCTTCTTCTTGATGTGTTGGTTCAAGATCTGGATTCTATCCACAAGAACACTGATTTCGGGTTAAACATGAAACACCGTCTCGAACAGTTAACTGGTCGGACTAGGGTGGTTCCTGTCCGATCGGGTCACTAAGTCTTGGCGAGGTTTCTGTTGTTTAGCACACTATCAAACGTTCTCGAGAAAATGACAAACTACCAAAACAACCAAGGAAGAAGACGACCAGGTCATCTGGGATGGATTACCGTCCGATCGGATTGCCACCCGACCGGACTGCCACCCATCGGATTGCACCTTGGGTCCCACACTTAACTTTTGTTTCAACATTTGAGGTTTTGAACATTGAACGGATTGCCGTCCGATCGGAATGCCACCCGATCGGATTGTCACCCGACCATGTGATGTTTGACTTCAAACACTTAAGCAATTTTCAACATGTTCAGTACGTACGGATTACCACCCGATCGGATAGCCATCCGATCGAGTGATCGTCCTGCTGTGAACTTGTTCTCAACCTGAGAAGCCTCGCCAATCGGATTGCTGTCCGATCGAACAGCCGTTCGATCGACCGACCTGAAAGGTAGAGATACTTCTCTATTTTCAAAATGCTACAAAGAAAACTTCAAAAGATAAGCCATCATACACAAACACATCCATCCCAAACGAGATGACAATCCAATCGAGTGGCAACCCGATCGGGCGACCACCCGAACGGATTGTCATCCGATCGACCGGTCACCCTATTGGATTGCCACCCGATCGGATTACCGTCTGATCCATTGACACTTCACACTGTTTTACGCGTCGCTTATCGTTATTGCTCCCTTCAATCCATCATCGCAGTGAGTATACTCGAACCCTTTTTGCTTTACGCACTTTTCGGTGTTACATACGTTAGTTATACTAAATCACATCGAACACACTACGCAATACTTTAACGCTAACCGTTACCACATGTTATACGTGACTTAATGAATGCTTGTTTGTTATGTTTACACATGGAATGCTGTCTACCTGCCTTAGCAACGATAGTACTATAGTTTGGACTCAGCACCTGTTCACTCAGGGGTTGTTAAGGACAATTAATTACAAGACTCATAGTGGTGAGTGTGTATTACGAACTGCCTTGGGCAGTCAACCCGCAATCATTGGTATCGATAGGTTCATGTCGATGACTAACGTGCTTCATTTCACACTGTGTACGTGTTGGTTATGCGTAAACGATTTCGAACTCTATTATATCTATCAAACTTGTATGCTCACCTTTACACTATGTGTATTGACTTTTACTTTAACGTATTTGGCAGGTGCTTAAGATGTTTATTTGCTTGGCTTGCTGTGCAATCGAGGCAAGGAAAGGTCTAGAAACAAACAAACGAATTGTCTGTATTGGAAATCTGAGTTGTCGGAACATAACAATTTGACTAGATTTTGTCTGTAATAATTATACTACTTTTTATGTCATGGTATGGGACGTGATGCTTTAAACAACTGGTAATTATAGTTGTTATGGAAACTTCTGGACAATCTGTTTCGCTCAGTGCCCCGCCCCGATGATTCCGCCATCGGTTGCGGTGTGACAGATTGGTATCAGAGCCATAACTATAGGGAATTAGGCAAGACTCGACCTAGTCCGGGTCGATGTCTTAGAAACGACCTAGTCTATAGTTAGGTACCAACATACCGACTTGTACACACCCTGTAGTGGTTATGTACGAGCTTAGTTGCTATTTCTCGCTATTGTCGCCTATGCTACACAATCACTGCACTCTAGTTTTCAAAAATGATCGAGCAATTAGGTTGGGATTAGGTGTGAAAACCGCAAATTCTCGACTAAATTGCTTGTTCGACCCGCATTTTATCTACAAATGGGAGAAATTGTGCCGAATCAGGAGTGAAATCCATACTTTGACACAATAAATTCTCCTTTATTTTATCAAAAACAGGAACGAAGTCGTTAAGTCAGGGGTGAAACCCGAACCTTGATGACTTGTTCCGATCACTATATTTACAAAACTCTCACCAAAGTCTCGACGGACTCTAACGACTTGAAGTCACGATAAGACTTAAAGGATTCATGCCATTCGCCCAGATTCGAGGCGGGAGCACAGTCCCGAAGGCCAAAATGTGTACCTAAAGTCCTTGAGAATAGTCGATCAACTTTGGGTAGTCGACGTCTATCAAGCCGAGACAATCTATCCTCGATTTTTTTTAGTGTTTCGATTCTGGATTTCGCCGCCGCCAACTCTGTGATTTAACGATTTTATGTGAATTTATGTGTTTTATATGTTTATTTGTTAGTGTTTTGAGGTAAATAGTACGGTGGTGCTGATGGTTTCGATATCGCGTTTCTCGCTCCGCCAAATCACACACAATGCATACTACGCTGACAAATGGCTACTGCATAAGGAACGACTTTACGTCATGTTGCTTGCTATGATATTCTCTTACGATATACTACTCGCTATGCTATTCGCGATCACTATTCTCGAACGCTCGCGGACTTTGAATGATAGGTTTTTGTATTCTGACTGCCTCTTGTGCTTATGTGCTTCTGTGATTATGTGCCTTACGTGCTTATGTGCTTTTGTGCTTATGTGAATCTGTGATTATGCGCCTATGTGTTTACGTGATCGTATTCTTGAGCTTTAGTAGTACTAGACGTGTGAGGTGAGATTCGATTATATTGTGTTTGAGCCCTATGGCGATGTCTTTTGCAGACAATGTCGTCATCTGGACACACATCTGGACCCCGTCACCCACGAGTTACTCGTCAAGAACAGAGAGACAAACACCTTGCTGCTCTCGTCGCTAAGCAAGTAGCAAAGGTGGTTCCCCAGATCGTGAGTGAACTATACGAGAATGTGAGCAAATCGTCTGAAGAGTCCAGGACCGAAGCTCCCAAAGCTACTCCTAAAGCTGCTTTTACCTTCAAGCAGTTCAAAGCTTGCGGACCGAAAGAGTTCACTGGCGAAGATGGCCCTACGGCTTTGTTTCAATGGTTCGACTCAATCGAGGTCACCCTGCGTCAGAGTGGATGTCCTGAGAATCTCCGCACTCTGAATGCTACCGGCGTCTTCCAGTCCCGCGCATTAGACTGGTGGACGGCTGAGAGAAACAAACGCGCAAATGACGCAGCTTATGGTCTATCATGGGATGAGTTGAAGAACGTTATGCTTGAAGAGTTATGCCTTCCCCATGAGCGCCAAAAGTTGGAGGACGAATTTTGGCATCTGAAGCAGAAGGATGGTGACAACGCTGCTTTAACTGCTCGCTTCAATCAGCTCAGTATTATCTGTCCTGATCAACTGAAGACTGCTGACATGACAATCAAGAAGTACATCCGCGCTCTGCCGGATTGTGTTGCAGATTTTGTGCATGCTTCAAAACCAGCAACAATCGAAGAGACCTACCTGCTTGCTGCTGAAATCAACGACAAGTTAGTCAAAGCTGGATTTTGGGATAAAGCTACCAAGAACCTGCACCAAGCCACCGCCACACCCATCGCTGAAACCGCCACCGCTCAGTCATCGAAGTCCTCTCGTCGCAAGAGGAAGAACAACAATAGCAACTCCAACAACAAGAACTGTGCTGTCACTACCACTGCTGCTGCGCTTCAAGCCGTACCGGCTCAGCAGCAATCTCAGCACCGATCAGCTCCAGCACCAGTTACCTATGCACCGTCTGCAAAGCGTGCATACACTGGCCCTCACCCTGCTTACCCGACATGTTCGTATCATCATCCGGTGGGTATTACCTGGGGATTTTGTGTGCATTGCAACATGTACGGCCACTTTACCGCCGACTGCCGTACTGGTCCCCGACAAGCACCAGCCCAAGCTACTACTCATTAAGCTCTACTCCCAGCTCCTCAAGGCCAACAAGCAGCTCAGGCACCCGCGATCAACGTCAGAGTCTGCTTCGCGTGTGGTGATCCCAACCACTTCGCGAACATGTGCCCGAACAGGGTTGTGAAACAAGAGCCCCAGCAGCAGCAGCCACAACAGCAACAACAGCCTCAGCAGCGACAACAAGCCGCCCGCGCCCGAACTTTCAACATCAACGCGCGCCAAGCCCAGGCTGACAACATTGTGGTTAATGGTACGTTTCTTGTGAATGGTATTTATGCTTGTTGGATCGTCGTGTGACCCTAACGAGTCAATCTGAAGAGTTCAACATCAAAATCAAAGGCGGAATCAATGAATTTGACGTAACACATCTTGATACTTTCTAATTATCTTCTCTTATTGATTTCCTGAGCTTTTACAATTCAAATAACAATCCGGCAGCACCTCGGCTCTGAAAACAATGTTCTAATTTCGTTTTAAATGAACTAGCCAACACACATATATATAGTGTTCTAATTTTGCTTGAAAATGACATGTGTGTTTCAAGCGGAATTAGTGATTTCGCTTGAAGCTGCCACTGCCCATTTCAAACGGAATTAACCTAGTTAATTTCGTTTGAACTGGTCAATGTCACTTTCAAACGAAATTACACATATACACACAAACAAACCCTAATTTCTACCTTGTTGTGTGCTAGTTTATCCTATCTAGACATAAGAATCGATAAAGACGAAGTTAACAGACATTTATGCACCAACAGACTCCAGTTTAGATGTTGACGAAGTCTTCGGCGTCGAGTCTTTGTCTCTCGTTTTCTGCCCTAAATTGTCTTGACATTGTAAAGCATCCTTTAATACTTTTATCTTCAAACTTTAACTTTCAATCTCCCCTTTAAATGTTGATTCAGAATGTAAACTCCCCCTCTCGATATGCTTGGACTCGAATTCTAGTTCAAACTTTGACATTTTCTTTACCATGGGGATCTTCCAAACCTATTTCCTGTTTCTCAAACATATAACATTATAATCTATTCTCATTTAAACATCTTTTATTATTCATCAGTTTAAGAAATCCACTTAAGTATTCAGGTCCAAATTAATGACCCTGATTACTCAATTTGTCTACCAAGTCCAATTTAATGACCTTGGTTGACCTGAGACAAATCCCACTGACAATTTGTTCAACTTTGTTCAAACAATTTTCTGAAATTTACAAGTTTCAAATTAATGAACTTGTTTTGACTTTTCAATTTCTCAAGTTTAACATGATAAGCTCACGACTCATCTTCCAGCTCAGAAACTTCCTGCATCTGCTACAAATCGAATCTGAAGATCAGCTTTCCACTTTGGTTTGTCAAAAATAAAGCAGAAGTGTAAAATCTTTTTGAATTTTTAATAAAGTTTCTAGACTAGAAATGAAATACAGAAATAAAATGCAGTAAAGTAAACTATTTACAAACATAATTTTTGGTGAACGTGTTAGGGAATCATATCAGCTATTCGACAAGTCACAAGTACCGTTAAACTTTGATTACATACTTAAAATTAAACAATTCACTTAGATTGTCGATATACTGATCCACTTAAATTCTCACACAAACTTCAATCTGTCCAGGATACGGATTAAGTGAATTAAGGACTTAAACTTATTCATGTGTCCCACCTCTTGAATATACTCCCGTATCCAAATCCCAATATTCAGTCTTACAAATGAGTATACCACAGATGATATCTGTAAGGGGTTAAATGCGAGGGCCATGAGAGCTCAGGTCAGAACTTCCGTTCAGCAAAGAGATGACGGCTTCGACTTTAGGTGTGTCCCCTTTAGAGGATCTTTTTTACAACAGCACATGATTAGCATTTTTCAATGTTTTATCATTTTTTATGCTGAGGAAGATGCTATGTTTCAAGCAAGCGGAAAGTATTATACGGGGACTAGGCCATTGCTTCCGCAAAATCAGAAGTCCCGGGATAATACCCCAGATATCACTGAGTATAAAGACCTAGTATCTCAGAAAAAGGGATTTTTCAAACAAGATTTCAGGGATTGCCTATATATCCAATTAGTGTTCCCCACGAAATAAGCAAGTAAAGATTTAAGTTTATATCCCGAACAAACCTACTAAATGTGCAAAAACCTATCGGCACATCATCAGCGAGACTGTTTAAAACTTTTAAACTTTACATATCTTTAGTATACCGTAACTGTCAAGCCAATGTACTATCATTTTCCCTTTTTTACACAAGCTCTTTTTCAGATTTTCTATTGTTTTTGAATTTTGAAATATCTCATTTTTTTGGATTTTTGATATTTTTTACTGTTTTTGTATTTTCTGAAAATATTACCCTATCTCCCCCTAAATACCAAAACAAGTAAAAAACCGACAAACCATTGCAGATTGCTTCTCAACATCATCATCTACAGTGGTACCTTCATCAACGCCAAGAATCTCCTCCAACACCGATAAAAGCTTCATACCATTCAATTTTAACAAATATTGAAAACGAGTTTTGTCAAAAGCTTTGGTATGTAAATCAGCTTTTTGTTCGTCAGTGTGGATTTTCTCAATTCGTATCAACTTCTTCTCGAAACAATCTCGGATGAAGTGATGACGAATTTCTATGTGTTTCGTTTTAGCGTGATGAACAGGATTTTTTGTAATGTTTATTGCAGCCTCATTATCAACAAAGATAGGGGTGTTAAGAAATTGCAAACCGTAGTCGCGCATCTATTGCTGGATCCACAAGATCTGAGAGCAGCAACTGCTAGCAGATACATACTCCGCTTCACATGTGGATAAAGCCACAAAGGTCTGCTTCTTGCATTGCCAGGTGACCAATCGTGATCCAAAAAACTGGCACCCCGCTGTTGCTGATTTAGCGTTAACTTTGCAGTATCCGAAATCCGAATCGAAATACCCTTCGAGCGTGAAATCGCCTTCTTTTGGATACCACAACCCCAACGATGGAGTTCCTTTCAGGTAGCGTAATATCCTTTTGACAATAACCATATGCGAAGCTCTCGGGTTAGATTGAAATCTTGCTGCGAGGCAGGTTGGGTACATGATATCGGGTCTTGAAGCTGTCAAGTACATCAGCGATCCAATCATGGAACGATATAACGTTTCATCTACCTTCTCTCCGGTGAGATCAGGGTTTATCCCATGGTTCGTCGCTAATGGGGTGGAAGTTGGAGTAGAACTTGACATCCCAAATTTCTCTAAGATATCATGAACATACTTCATTTGATGTATGAAAATTCCCTTAGGCAGTTGATCAACCTGTAGTCCCAAGAAGAATTTCATCTCACCCATCGATGACATTTCAAATTTTTGCTTCATAACTTTTTCGAAATCTTTGCACAAATTTTCATTTGTTGACCCAAATATGATGTCGTCCACGTATATTTGAACTATCAGAAGATGTCCGTCGACCTCTTTGGTGAAGAGAGTGGCATCCACTTTTCCTCGGATGAAGCTGTTGGCTAGTAGGTGTTGAGACAATGTCTCGTACCAAGCTCTCGGGGCCTGGTGTAAACCATACAGTGCTTTATCCAGCAAATAAACCTTGTCTTTGTGGATTCGATCGGTGAAGCCCGGTGGCTGTCCGACATATACCTCCTCTTTTACCTTCCCATAGAGAAACGCCGATTTCACATCTAGCTGTTAAACTTCAAAATTTTTCCAAGATGCAAATGCTAGGAAGATTCTGATTGCTTCTAGTCTAGCAACTGGAGCATATACTTCGGTAAAATCTATACCCTCTTGCTGACTGAAACCCTGAACTACGAGTCGAGCTTTGTTACGAATAATAACCCCTCGATCATCTCTCTTACACTTGAACACCCACTTGGTGTTTATCTTCCTTTGACCATCTGGCAAGTCTACCAATTTCCACACTCCTAACTTCTCAAACTGACTTAGCTCCTCTTGCATCGCGTTGACCCAAGAATCTTCAGTTAATGCTTCCTTGTATGTTCGCGGTTCGATCTGCGAAATAAAACAACTAAGTGAAAACTCAGTTTGTAAAGGAGCAACTGTAGAATAAAAACAAGTAAGGCCTTGGTCAATTTGTCGTCTAGTGCGAACGCCTGATTGTAATTCTCCAATAATCAACTCCTCTGGATGTTACGAAAGAGTTCTCGGCATCACCTCGCCTGGAACATCTACCTCGCCTTCCAAATTTGTGACATTTTGATTTGCACCTTGTTCACTGACTGGAATTGTTTGACTTGTTATCTGGATTTGCTCCCCCTCAGAATCTGAATCACCACGATCAAATATAGGTCAATCATCAGATTCTTGATTATCATTGACTGCCGTCTGATTGTCAGGAGATTGTTGAATATCATCATGTTCTCCAGCATTACTTGGACCTGCTTCATCATCATTCGAAGCTTGTCGTTGACGAATGTAAGTTTCTGCTGGAAATCTTTCCTGCGATTTTTCATATTCTCTCAAAATATCTAACACGTCAAAGAAATCTTGTTCTTCTTCAATGTCAAACGAATCCCATAGTTTATCGTAATTAAAACGCCATGAGTCGCCTGGATTCTGTGGTGGCATGGTATAACCTTGACACTCAACATTATGTGCTTCAATGATCCGCTTCAAGCTTGGAACAAAGACTCGTTTCAATGGACTTGAGTAACCTACGAAAATTCCTTCAATACTCTTTGCACCAAACTTTCCAAAAGGCTCTAGAACTGTGCAGGGAGACCCAAACGGTTCAAGATACTTCAGGTTCGGTTTACGGTTGTTGATCAGCTCGAAACATGTCTTGTTGAATTTCTTCACAGTGAGAACCCGGTTGAGTGTATAGCAAGCGGCTGACACTGCTTCTGCCCAGAAGTTGACTGGTAGCTTTGAATCAGCAAGTATCATCCTAACCGTTTCAATTAGCGTCCTGTTCTTTCTTTCAGCTACTCCATTTTGCTGCGGAGTGTAAGGAGTACTAAATTCTTGCAGTATACCTCTCTCATCACAATATTCTTCCATCTTGTTGTTCTTAAACTCAGTACCATTGTCACTCCTGATTCTTCTGATTCGAGTTTGGTATAAGTTTTCAATTTTTCTAAACAACAGCATCAAACTATCAAACGTCTCATCTTTTGTCTTCAGAAATGATACCCAAGAAAATCTTGAGTAATCAACTGTTACTACTAGACAGTAAAGATCTCCAGTAATACTTTTGACGTTTATAGGACTAAACAGATCCATATGGAGTCTCTCTAGCGGTCTTGAGACTGAGTTAACTTTCTTTTGAGGATGTGATTTCTTCTTTTGCTTGCCTTTGATGCAGCTAATGCACTCTCCCTCAAGATGAAATCCTTTCACATGAACACCAGTAACTAAGTCGTTATGTACCAGGTGATTCATTTTCCTCAGGTGAATATGACCCATCTTTCGATGCCATAACTGTGATTCTTTTTCGGTTGCTTTTGACATAAAACAGTGAGCCTGACCCATGGTAGTGGTTACTACACTCATGTCTAACACGTACAGATCATTCACTCTAGGTGCTCTCATGATAACCCATTCTTCGGGAACAACAAATCCTGGTTTCAAGATCAAACATTCTTTGTCTGTAAAGTGCGTTGTATACATGCGATCACAAATCTGAGAAATACTCAGAAGATTGTTTTCAAGCTCGGCACTGTAGTTAACTCTTTCAAACGTGACAATTCCATTAGATAGAGTTCCTTCTCCAACTATTCGACCTCCTTGATTTCCTGCAAAACCTACATATCCTCCATTAAACCCACGAACATCGTACAATTGGGTCTTCTTCCCCGTCATGTGCCGAGAAGCTCCACTATCCATAATCCAACGTGAAACGGATCTTGGAAGCTCCTGCACCAAATAGAATATGATTAGTTGAAATAAGCTGCCCAAGCCTCATCAGACTCAGGTAACTTTATCTCATCTATACACTTTACAACCGATTTAAGAGGTGGAAAATTTTTATCATTCATTTCCAGTTTGCTATCAATAGCCTCTTTTATGTCAACTTTATCCTCTTTTGCCAATGAAACATTCTTCTTAGCAAAATCTTCATAAGAAATTGGAATGTTTTCTTTTCTAGTTTCATTTTGAAGAATCTTTTTAGGAACAACCTTCTTCTCTTGTGGAGTTGAAACTTGTTTCTCTGATTTTGATTTCCATGTTTGTTGAGATGAAGCAACCCGTTTGTAAAATTTGTCAATTTTAGTTTCCAACTTTTTAACAGGTTCAGTTTTAAATTTTGTGTTCTCATTTTTCAAAATTTTCTCAACAACCATTGGAGCTTTACCTTTTGCATCAACTTTCTTTTTCTGACTCTCAACAACTTCAGACTTAGGCTTAAAGTTGGTGCACTTTCGTGCAATGTGTCCAACTTTGTTGCACTTAAAACATGTACGAGTATCAACTACCCGACTTGTGCCTTCAGTCTGAGGATGTGAGGCCTTCTCCTCAAAGAACTCTTCATTTGATTTTGAAAAAATCTCAGACTCTTGCTCGGAATGAGAACTCGAGCTTTTAACAAACACCTTTTTCTCAGCAAACTTTTTATTTTGAAAATTTCTTCTTGGATAATTCTTACCACCCTGATAACCACCTGACCATCTATTTTGATTGTTGTTAGAAAAACGTGGCGATACAACAGGTTTTTTGTAGTAAGCTTTATCTTTTTCAAAATTCAATTGTCTTTTCGCATTTCTCAAACGTTCAATTTCAGACACATCTATCTCTATCAATTTGAACACATTCCTCAATTTTCCAACATTCACATTCTCCAAATGAAAATCAAGATCCGAATACAACTTATCCGATCCTACCATTTTGTACATCACAAAATGTGTTTCTTCACTTAAGTTGTTTTTGGATTTTGATTTTGGAATATATTTGTCCAAAAAGCATTCATCATCCTCAGTAGTGTCACTTTCAGATTTCAAAACACTTTCAACCACACTTTTAACAACTTCTGATTGAACACTACCTTCATCAGATGACGAAGTGAATGTAACATCAATTGTATCTGGAAGTTTAACTTTATTTTCTTCTTCATCATTAACCAACCCTGATTTTTTCTTTGAAAAATTGTTTAACACTGGCGGTGGAACCTGATGAAATCCAACCCCAGTTCCATCAAAGTATACATCTTCGCCTGCTTTGTTCTTCCCAATTGGTTTGGGAACTATATGTTGAAGAACAAAACTTGCGGAGCTGTAACTGTTCAATTTCAACTGGATGAGTTCATTTTCAATTTTAGCTTCTTGAAACTGAAGCTTCAACTTAGCAATCTCATCCAGTTGTTGGTTGATTAGCTCTTCTTTAACTCTCAGAACACCTGACAATTGCACATTTTCTTTGTATGTCTTACCATTTCTATCATCAGAATATTTAACCGTGCGTTTTAGCTCCTCAAAATTTTCTGAAGGTTGACGATTTTCATGAATTGGCTTTTCGTTTTCTTTCCTAACTCTTTCTACGTCAATTTTATCATTTTCCATTTTATCAGTTAGTTCTTTTAATCGATCATTTGAAGCTTTTAGCATTTTGTCACGGTTTAAGATCTGATTCTCAACATCTCTGACTCTTCCTGTCAGATCTTCGATCTTTTTATGACTGTGGTAAGCAATTGTACTACAAACCTTGCAGTCTTTCATGCAATTTTTGCAGTCACTCTCAGTTTTAGCTTTCTTACCTGACTCATTGACTGAATCATTTTGACTGACCTTACTTTTAGACTCAGTGCCAGAACCAGAAACTACCTCTAGCTCTTTCGCAGCTAAAACTTTGTCAGCCATCTTCTTCAAATTTTCAGCAGTAAACTCTTGTGACGTGTCAATAATCCCGTCATCAATTTTCTTTGGCTGCTGCTCTATCTCCTTTTCTTTTTCTTTAGCTTTTTCTTCAGCTTCTCCTCCTCCCCACCATTCTCTCTGTAAGGCTTCTTCTTCTTCAGCAATTTGTTTGGTGAGAGTTTCTACATCAACGGTTTTTGTATCAATAGCTATGTTACCATTTGGATCTAGGTAACATTCTCTATCAGCATCCCATCTTTTTGCCATCTTTGCTCCATTGTATATACGAGACATTCTAATCATCCTGTCTACAGCTTTCGCCTTCCTGTTGATGTATTTCTCTTCTTCATTTTTGCTATCTTTGAAAGGAATAGCTTTTGTTACAAACGCATAGCCTACTGCATCCTCTTCCGGTAACACTTGACTCCAATCGTATCCCTCATCGTCATGGATAATAGCAAGTGCTCTAGATTTTTCTTTGGGATTTTCTTCTAGCTACTTCATTCTGGGAGGTTCAGATTTGTTCTGATGATAAATTGCTCTTTTATAGTAATCTTCTCTGAATGGGTTGGCAGTATCATCAGCAGGTGCGTTTCGACATTCACGTTTAAAATGTCCCTTTTGTTTACATCTGAAACATGTGACCTTTGATTTATCAAAACCAAGTTTTGTGGATGGTCCTCCAATTGAATGTCTGCCTGTAATCTCCATGAACCTTTGAGCTCGTCTAACTGCACTAGCCATACACCACGTGATATCTATCAACTCCATCTCCTCTGGGTCGATCTGATCATAATCCTCCTTGGTGAGGTTAGTGTTTCCAATCTTGCCCGCAACAAGGCTCTCGTATGATTCAAGCACAAATGCTAAAAACACCATTTGCTGCTTTGCGGATTCTTCACTGAAATTTTGTGCATTCTTTAGATCCACAGCAATATTACATTGGAACAGATTCTTTGGAACTGATTGATTTGAAGTAGTTGACGATGAACCACTATGATAACCACTGCTTGGAATTTCTTGACTTTTCATGTTAGAACCTTCAGCTGAGAAAGCTGTCTTTGGTGACACATTCTTCGGGATCATACTTCGATAATACAACTCAACATTCTGCTGATACGATGAATTGTTGACTTTTTTTGATTTCTTGATCTCCAGCTCATGACTTTCCAGTCTTTCAATTAACAGATCAACCGTCAGTTTCTCCGACTCAATTGTATTCTTCAGCATCAAGGCAAAGTATTGCCAATCTTGATCATTCGGCAGCGAGTCAAACAGTTTGTCAACCAATTCTTCTCAAGAATAAATGATTCCATGTCTTGCCAGCTCCATCTTCAGATGCCTAAATCTTTCAATCATCTTAGATACAAATTCATTTTTTAAACATCCAAACAAATCAAATTCTTTTCTTAACAGTTTCTTTTTGTTTTTAACTATTTCGGCACTACCCACACATTTCACTCTCAGTTTCTCCCATAGATCTTTCGCATTTGTGTACTCAATTAACGCTATTATGTCATCTCTCACAGACTGATGAATTAACGCAAGGCACTTTTGTTCAGCAACATATCTTTCTATCTCTTCAGTTTCTGTCAAATTTTCAAAATCCGATCTTCCCATAATGAAACCATTCTTCAACATCTTCCAACTTTGATATGCAAACGCTTTTAGCTATTCTTCAAACTTTATAGCCCATTTATTGTAATCTTCAATCGCCATTAGCTTGGGAGGTTTGTTGTACGTCCCATAAGCACTTTCCACACTCAAAGTATCAGAAAGAGTTTTCTTCGCACTCGGAGTTGAAATGTTTTCATTTGTGTTGTTTGATGTATCATCTCCGTTGTTTCCCGTGAAAGCAAAAATGTCACAGAATGGATTCATGAACTCATCCATCTTTACTTATCTGAAACAATCAACAAACACTTAGAAAAATTTTGGATTTTAAAAACAACAGTTTCAAATGGAATTATTTCAAGCGAAATAAGCTTTCAAGCGGAATAAGCTTTCAAGCGAAATCCCACCTCAAACGAAATCAAGGTTTGAAGCGGAGTATCTAATTTCGTTTGAAACTCTCAAACGGAATCTAATTTCGTATGAAATCAGTGACAGTTTCAAATGGGATTAGTGATTTCGTATGAAATATCAGTACTATCAAACGGAATTAGTAACTTTGAAGCGAAATAGCTAATTTCGTTTGAACTTTCAAACGGAATTAACACACAAAAGTTAATTCCGTATGAAATTACACAAGCAAACTCAAACGGAATTAGGATGATGTCATTACGTCCGAACAGTCTTTCAAGCGGAATTAACAAATTTTATCAGATTTAAGTCGAATTAAGGTCCAATTCCTTCAAGGATTAGTTAAAACTATGTTTTGCTTATTATGTGTGAAAATCAAACCATTTTGTCCGTTAAATCTTGTTCAATTCAGAAAAGAAAGAGTAGAAGTAAGAGAATCCGATGAAATCAAGCTGAATTGGTATGAACTCCTCGTCCTGAGCTCTGATACCACTTGTTGGATCGTCGTGTGACCCTAACGAGTCAATCTGAAGAGTTCAACATCAAAATCAAAGGCGGAATCAATGAATTTGACGTAACACAGCTTGATACTTTCTAATTATCTTCTCTTATTGATTTCCTGAGCTTTTACAATTCAAATAACAATCCGGCAGCACCTCGGCTCTGAAAACAATGTTCTAATTTTGTTTTAAATGAACTAGCCAACACACATATATATAGTGTTCTAATTTCGCTTGAAAATGACATGTGTGTTTCAAGCGGAATTAGTGATTTCGCTTGAAGCTGCCATTGCCCATTTCAAACGGAATTAACCTAGTTAATTTCGTTTGAACTGGTCAATGTCACTTTCAAACGAAATTACACATATACACACAAACAAACCCTAATTTCTACCCTGTTGTGTGCTAGTTTATCCTATCTAGACATAAGACTCGATAAAGACGAAGTTAACAGACATTTATGCACCAACAATGCTTCGTGTTTGTTTGATACTGGAGCCGATAACTATTTTGTGTTGTTCAAATTCGAGAAGCTCCTAAGTCGTAAGCGCTCTCATCTGTCCTCAACGTTCGATGTCGAAGTTGCCACTGGAAGAACCGTCGCTGTCAATTCTGTTCTTCGTGATTGTACTCTTGAACTCAACAATCATATCTTTCCGATTGACCTTATTCCGATGCAACTCGGAAGTTTTGATATCATAGTAGGCATGGAATTTCTTCATGAAAACCATGCTGAAGTTGTGTGCTTCGAGAAGATGATTCGATTCTTACTCGTGAATGGTGATGTATTATGTGTTTATGGTGAAACTGCTTTGAATGGTCTTAAACTCATGTCATGTGTCCAAGCTAGCAAGTATCTCCGCAAGGAATACAGAGCTTTCTTGGCTAATATTGTAGTAGCGGGGAAGGAAAAGAAAGGAAGACCAGGAGTAAACGATGTTCCAGTGGTTCGAGAATTTCCTAATGTGTTTCCTGATGATCTCCCCGGGTTACCTCCAAGTCATGATATCGACTTTCGTATCGACCTCATTCCTGGAGCAAACCCTATCGCTAGAGCTCCTTATCGACTCATTCCGTCCGAAATACGCGAACTCTCGAGTCAGCCCCAGGAATTGCTTGATAAAGGCTTCATTCGCCCGAGCACCTCTCCATGGGGCGCACCAGTCATTTTCGTCAAAAAGAAGGATAGTTGACAATCAAGAATCGCTATCCCCTGCCTCGCATTGTTGATTTGTTTGACCAGCTACAAGGTGCTACGTGTTTCTCGAAGATCTATCTACGCTCAGGCTATCACCAATTACGCATCCAAGAGGAGGATATTCCCAAAACCGCTTTTCGCACGCGATACGGCCACTACAAGTTCATTGTTATGCCTTTTGGTTTGACTAACACACCCGCGGTTTTTATGGATCTGATGAATCACGTTTGTAAACCCTACCTCGACCGCTTCGTCATCGTGTTCATCGTTGATGTCCTGATCTATTACAAGTCGAAAACCAAACACGCGCAACATCTACGTTTGGTTCTCGAACTACTTCAGGGGAATCGACTCTATGCCAAGTTCTCCAAGTGTGAATTTTGGCTGGAGGAGGTTCAATTCCTCGGTCACATTGTTAATAGTCAAGGTATTCATGTCGATCCCGTGAAGATCGAAGCTGTTAAGAGTTGGGTTACGCCGAAGAACCCGTCTGAAGTCTGTTCTTTTCTCGGACTAGCGGGCTATTATCATCGATTTATCTAAGGGTTCTCTAAAATCGTTGTGCCGCTTACCGCTCTCACGCATAAAGGCAAGCCTTTTGTTTGGGGAACTGAACAAGAGTCTGCTTTCCAAACCCTCAAGCATATGCTTTGCAATGCTCCTGTCCTCACATTACTCGACGGAAACGACGACTTCATTGTCTATTGTGATGCCTCAAACCTTGGTCTTGGTTGTGTTCTCATGCAACGGGACAAGGTTATCGCTTACGCATCTCGTCAGCTCAAGATCCACGAGAAGAACTATACAACCCACGACCTCGAGCTAGGTGCAGTTGTTTTTGCATTAAAGATTTGGCGACACTACCTATATGGTACCAAGTGTACAATCTTCACCAATCATAGGAGCCTACAACATATCTTTGACCAGAAGGAACTTAATATGCGTCAAAGCCGATGGGTAGAACTTCTCAACGATTACGACTGTGAGATCTGTTATCATCCAGGCAAAGCAAATGTCATTGTCGACGCCCTAAGCCGACGAAGCTATTTGCATAGCGCTCGTAATGTTCCAGCCCAGCATCATCTCGAAACCCTTATTCGCGAAGCCCAGCATGCCTGTTTTAACAAACGCACTTTGAAGAAGGAAAGGATATATCACGATGGAGCCCAGCTTGTGAATAAGTCGAATGAGATATTCCACTATCTGGACCGAATTTGGATCCCTAAACGGACCGATTTACAACAGATTTTGATGGACGAAGCCCACAAGTCTCGATATTCTATTCATCCCGGTGCCGATAAAATGTATCAGTACCTTCGCTACAGGTACTGGTGGCCGGGAATGAAGAGAGATATCGCCCTCTATGTTGGAAAGTGCCTGACTTGCTCAAAAGTCAAGGCTGAACACCAAAGACCCTCTGGCTTACTTGAGCAACCCCCGATCCCTATGTGGAAGTGGGAAAGTATAGCTATGGACTTTATAACGAAACTTCCGCGTACGCCATCAAGTCACGACAACATATGGGTTGTCGTTGATCGTTTGACCAAATCTGCTCATTTCCCGCCAATACGAGAAGACTACAAGGTGGAAAGATTAGCCCGAATCTACACCGACGAGATCATTTGTCGACATGGGACGCCTCGCGACATCATCTCTGACCGTGATGCTCGGTTTACCTCGCGTCTGTGGGAAACGTTTCAAACGGCTCTCGGTACTACGCTTAATCTAAGTACCGCATTCCACCCTCAAACCGACGGTCAGACTGAGAGAACGATTTGTACCCTTGAAGACATGCTTCGTTCGTGTGTCATAGATTTTGGTGGTAATTGGGACGCATACTTGCCTTTAGTCAAATTCTCGTACAATAACAGTTATCATTCCAACATTCAAATGGAACTGTTTGAGGCTTTGTATGGAAGAAGATGTCGATCGTCAATTGTATGGCACGAGATCGGGCACTCACAATTAACCGGTCCTAAGCTATTGCAAGAAACGACTGACAAAGTCCTCCAAATTCGAGACAATCTGCTGAAAGCTCGGAGTCGTCAGAAAAGTTACGCCGATAGACGACGCAAGCCCCTTGAATTTGACGTTGGCGACTATGTACTCCTAAAGGTATCACCTTGGAAGGGTGTGGTCAGATTCGGCAAGAAATGGAAACTAGAGCCTCGATATATTGGACCTTTTAAGATTCTGGAAAGGATCGGAAAAGTCGCCTACAGACTCGAACTACCGGAGGAACTTAGTAACGTTCACCGGACTTTCCATGTGTCGAACCTCAGAAAGTGCCTGGCTGAGCATGATTTAATTGTACCTCTAGAAGATCTCCAAGTAAACGAAACACTACACTTCGTGGAGAAGCCTGTCGAAATCATGGACCGCCAAACCAAGCAGCTCAGACGCTCGCGCATTCCCATTGTGAAGGTTCGATGGGAGGGCAAACGAAGCGCAGAGTTCACTTGGGAACTCGAAAGCGACATGAAGGTGAAGTACCCGCAGTTGTTTGTTATAGCTTCGACCTAATTTCAGGACGAAATTCCCTCAACTAGGGGAGGCTGTAACACCCCGTGTTTCGAAAGTCAAAGTCAAAGTCAAGATTGAAGTCATAGGGAGACAAGATTGCTAATTGTGATCTGTCACTCCTTGCTCAATTCCTGTTTTGACTTCTTTGACTTGTAAATAGTCTTTTTATGCTTTTACGTTAGTTTTATTATGTGGAGTACTTATTACTAATCGAGGTATAATCGCTATTTGTCGATGTTTATCGCATGTTTTATCGCTTCTCGCTATCGCACTCGCAACTCAAATTACGCGTCTGGTTATTATTCTTATGTGTGTGTGCTCTTTATGTGTTACTTGTGCATGTTTATTTATGTTATCTTTGTGGTGATTAATCGAAACGCAATCGAAACTCAATCGCTAAATGAACGTTAAATAGGATGATTGTATATTGATATAGTAGTTGGGATTAAAAGTAATTTGATGAGTAAAACTATCGCATTGCCCTCTCGAATAGCAGCGCAACGCTCGACACTCGAATCGACATCGCAAACTCATCGCGCCGAGCACTCGAATCGAGTGGCCAGCCGACCGAGTTACCACTCGATCGGGCAGCCACCCGATCGGAGTGCCAATCGATCGAGCTACCACCCGACCTAGGTGCCACCCGACCGAGTTGCCACTCGATCGAGCTGCAACCCAGACGGGCTGTCACTCGATCGACCAGCCTTTTTTCCTCATTTCCATTTATGGAAACCCTATAAATACCCCATATGTCAACCTCATTTGATGTTGACAGCTCTCTCTCTCCTCTCCACTCGCTCTAGCCGCTAATTCTTCAGATTTCTCGCGATTCTTGTAAGTTTTCCACCTAAATCTTGTACTTTCTTGATCTACACGCACTCCTACACCCTTCTATCTTTTGAATCTTAACTTTTAACCGTGAAATCACTAGATTTGAGGTGTTCTAGAATGATGTCATCATGGTGTTCTTATGAACTTCGTGTTTTGGCTTCAACCCACCAAGAACAACTTAGATCTGAACGATTTCCACACAAATAAACAAGGATCTTTCATAGATCTGAACAAAATCATGATGAAAAGGATTGAATGATGGTTTTCCAACTTTCTTTCAACTCTTTTACACTCAATGCACTTAAAACCGATAGAATAGGAGCTTGTTCTAACCTTCTACTCCTTCTTGTTGATGTGTTGGTTCAAGATCTGGATTCTATCCATGAGAACACCGATTTCGGGTTAAACATGAAACACCGTCTCGAACAGTTAACTAGTCGGACTAGGGTGGTTCCTGTCTGATTGGGTCACTAAGTCTTGGCGAGGTTTCTGTTGTTTAGCACGCTATCAAACGTTCTCGAGAAAACGACAAACTACCAAAACAACCAAGGAAGAAGACGACCAGGTCATCTGGGACGGATTGCCGTCCGATCGGATTGCCACCCGACCGGACTGCCACCCGATCGGATTGCACCATGGGTCCTACACTTAACTTTTGTTTTAACATTTGAGGTTTTGAACATTTAACGGATTGCCGTCCGATCGGATTGCCACCCGATCGGATTGTCACCCGACCATGTGATGTTTGACTTAAAACACTTAAACAATTTTCAACATGTTCAGTACGTACGGATTACCACCCGATCGGATAGCCATCCGATCGAGTAACCGTCCTGCTGTGAACTTGTTCTCAACCTGAGAAGCCTCGCCAATTGGATTGCTGTCCGATCGAACGGCCGTTTGATCGACTGACCTGAAAGGTAGAGATACTTCTCTATTTTCAAAATTCTACAATGAAAATTCAAAAGACAAGCCATCATACACAAACACATCCATCCCAAACGAGATGACAATCCAATCGAGTGGCAACCCGATCGAGCGACCACCCGAACGGATTGTCATCCGATCGACCGGTCACCCGATCGGATTACCGTCCGATCCATTGACACTTCACACCGTTTTACGCGTCGCTTATCGTTATTGCTATCGTTCTGATCAGGCTAATCTTGCTCTCTAGCGCTCCCTTCAATCCATCATCGCAGTGAGTATACTCGAACCCTTTTTGCTTTACGCACTTTTGGGTGTTACATACGTTACTTATACTAAATCACATCGAACACACTACGCAATACTTTAACGCTAACCGTTACCGCATGTTATACGTGACTTAATGAATGCTTGTTTGTTATGTTTACACATGGAATGCTGTCTACCTGCCTTAGCAACGATAGTACTATAGTTTGGACTCAGCACCTGTTCACTCAGGGGTTGTTAAGGACAATTAGTTACATGGCTCACAGTGGTGAGTGTGTATTACGAACTGCCTTGGGCAGTCAACCCGCAGTCATTGGTATCGATAGGTTCATGTCGATAACTAACGTACTTCATTTCACACTGTGTACGTGCGGGTTATGCGTAAACGATTTCGAACTCTATTATATCTATCAAACTTGTATGCTCACCTTTACACTATGTGTATTGACTTTTACTTTAACTTATGTGGCTGGTGCTTAAGATGTTTATTTGCTTGGCTTGCTGTGAAATCGAGGCTAGGAAAGGTCTGGAAACAAATAAACGAATTGTCTGTATTGGTAATCTGAGTTGCGGAACAGAACAATTTGACTAGATTTTTTCTATAATAATTATATTACTTTTTATGTCATGGTATGGGACGTGATGCTTTAAATAACTGGTAATAATAGTTGTTATGGAAACTTCTGGACAATCTGTTTTGCTCAGTGCCATGCCCCGATGATTCCGCCATCGGTTGGGGTGTGACATCGTTTATGAAGTATGAATGCTTTCGAGTTTAGTATAGACGAACAAAAAGACGTATGTTAGAAATAATATTAACAAGTATGAGCACATAAATCATTTCAAGGAAATAACACGTACAAGACATTTCAAGAATAGCATATAAAGATGTTTCATAAAAGTAGCATGTGAAGCAAGTATGGTCAAATTTGGTACTTAACTATAGACTATGTCAAAAGCATGGAAATTTTCCTAATTCTCTATAGTTATGGCTCTGATACCAATCTGTCACACCCCAACCGATGGCGGAAACATCGAAGTGAGACGAAATAGATTGCTCGAGACATCATAACACTAATAATTGTGGCAAGTATTTAAATAATAAATTTCATTCCATTTCTAAAGAGTCAATTACAAGGATTTGAAGCAAATACAACAACATGAATAATGAAATACAATACCACAGCAGTACAAAATTTAAAGTGTGTATCTAAGCATCCTACTAGATTCCATTCATCACCAACATCATCGTTAAACCTGCAACATGTTTTAAAAGCATAGTTCAATACAAAGGTATTGGCGAGTACACTAGTTTTAGACTCGTGACATATGTATAAAAAGTATTTTCAATCCAACATAACAATTTGGTATACAAGGTCAAACTATCATGCAAAACTAAAAGTCAAACCCAAGTGTCCACAAGAATAATAGCATCCCTCGATATAGCAATATCGAGCCGTAAAGTATGAATAATAGTATCCCTCGATATAGCAATATCGAGACCATAAAGAATATAACTTAACAAAACCCCGTCGGGTGGTGTGCTACTCCTATAGCGCTATAATTGTTAAGGCGGGTTAACAAGTAGTATGAATTCTAGCAAAAACTTAAGCATAACAAAGCATGTATAAGGATTGATTGAATAAAGCACGTTTGTGAATCGTGCATTTTAACAAGTAAAACATGTTGCACCCAAAGTGTATTAAAAGGAAAATGGGTCAAGTGTACTCACAAAATTGCTAAGTCTTCCGATTATCCAAGTGTTGACGAGTGTATGAGATTGGGAGGACGAATGTATAAGGGTTAAAGTTCAAGGTATGTTTAGAGTCAAGATTCGGAATTTAAAAGGAATATGAAAAGTACATATGCAAAAGTAATCATCTATCACGTAATACTCATACTTGACACTATGAAACTCAAAGGAGTTTAAATGTTTTCATGGGTTAAAGTACCCATTAGAATCGTGATGAGTATTATGTTCTTAGGTGGTGTAACCTACTATTTTGACAAATAACCATTAGGTTATCATCAAAAGTTCGGTTATCACAAGTATTATATAGATTATATAGGTTATATCATAGATTATAAATCCAAGATTATCACAAGAATGTCATAGAAGTCATGTAGGAGGTAGGAAGATAAATCTTCCATTTAGGTACCTCTTATGTTTCACCAATACACAAGTTATCATAGACAATAGGGATGGTCATGAATACATACAATGAAGAATGGAAATACATACTATCTAACTAAGAAAACATCAAGTGATGTGTGGATTGAAGGTAGGATAGCCTAAGCTTATCCAAATAATCACACAACTTCAAGCTTTAAGCTTGTTCATCACTTGTAGGTTTAAACCCTTTTAAAAATAGAAAGTTTAGAGGATTAAAACCTCTGAATTTGTATGTTAGAACCTTGTTTTTAAGCATACATAATCATAGTCTTGGTTAGTGGCATAAGGACATAGGAATGTATGAAGAAAACATGATTTTTCTTCCAAAACAAAAAGATAAAAATGAGTAGAATTATAGGTGCACTTTGGACCTAAAAAATGGTGAGGTTTCACCTTAGTTTGCCCAAGAAAACTTGTGAAAACCTTCCTAGAGGTTATCCAAGTGTTAAGAAGAAAGAAACAAGAAGAAAATTGAAGTAGAAGTGAGTTAAAACTCACGTTTTATGGCTGAAACTCTAAAAAACGTGGCTAAAACTTAGCTGAGTTTGGGAGTGTTTTTGAAGTGTTTGGAGGCTTGAAAAAGTGGAATAAGGAGTGGGGAAATGTTTATTATATAGGGAAGGGATTAGGGTTTCAATGGGTTGGGCTTTGGAAGTGATTAGTGGGCTGAATAACTCAAGGCTGTTAAAAGCCCTATAATTTTTATTTTATTTTTTTAACATTAGAAAGTATATATTTTATGTTTAATAAAGTGTTACATGTTGTCTAGTATGTATGTAACTTGTAACAAGCTCCAAAATGCATAAATGACATCTTTTAATTTAGCAAAAAGTGTGATAACATAGGTGTGTATAACACATGAAATGTAACAAGTATGTATGGTTTATAGTTTGGTATAATCAAGTGAAAAACATACAACTTAGTCATATAATCGAATAACCAAGTGTTTGAATGTATGGAGATTTAAGGATTACGAATACACAATGATCGTGTACGAGTAAACTTATGTTTATGAGAATTACGAGTCATGTATCAAACGAATGCACGTATCAATGTAGAAGATTAATTTTATTACGATCAAAGTCTTGGATACGATTACAAGGAATACAAGTTTCTAAAAATAGAAACGCACGCAAACTTTCTAATTAAAGAAAGTTACGAAAAAGCAGGGTGTTACAACTAGGCAGATTCGTATGAACGGACTGATATACATAATATGAGATTTGCTGAGATGGGTTCGTACGAATCCACTAGGCCTATATATAGGTGTAGGGTCTTGTTCATTTGGTAACTTTTGAGCATTAGAGAAGCGAAGCTCTGCTCGTTTGTTTTTGTGGTTTTGTACTTGTCAATCATCAATAAAAAACAACATTTAATTACATCTTTGTGTTCAATCTACACACGTACTTGGATTCCGCACAAGATACGTGTTCAACGCATTCAACGGTTAAGGAATCGATCCCCGGAGCGAATCCACAACTTTCTCATTCCACTTCATTATCTTAGCATTTAATGTTTCAAACACCAAACTTTGAGCATCGATATCTCATTCATCTTAGCTCCGTTTTGGACGCGGTTTGATTCTTTTCAAAGCTCTTCCAACATAGAACACAAACCCACAAATAAATATATATGTATATTAACCTCAGTTTCTAATATATATTTGTAGTCCAAAACTAGGAAATATGCATTTTCTGTATTTGTGAAAAATATTATTTTCACTAAATTTCCAACAATATGTTCCATTGGGTTATTTTGAAGAACAAATTTTTACATCTAAATATCACATAAACATAAGCTTACAATAGTATAGGATTTAAACAGACGCAACTTCTGTGAAGGGACAACTACCATACCACTAGACTAGTAAATGATGGGTAATTGTTCCATTTATGTCCATTTATAAACTTCAGAACTAAAAATTCGCATGTTGTAAAATATAAAAAGTTGAATGGTGAAAGATGAAAAAAGTGGCATGTTGAAAGATGAAAAAATAGCATGTTGTAAAAATGAGAAAATAGCATGTTATAAAAAAAATTGCATGGTGAAAATGAAGTTCGCATGCTGTAACTCAATCTCGTATGCTGCGTACGTTAACACAAATTGTACATTAACCAACCCCTATATATATACGACTAATTAAATTAAATCTATAAAAAGAAATTATTTCTGGTATATAACTGGGTAAACATGTATAAGTCATTACGTAATTGGGTCGGGTAAATAGATATATCACCAAATATTATATCCGTCCCATACCGGTGAAAAACATAAAAAATAATCTCATACCCGATTACACTACCCCAAGTTTTCAAACAAGGATACATATAACCAACGCCAATTTTGTATGCAAACTTCTTGTCTTTGCTTCACTAGAGGAGATTGATGAATCCCAGTTGGATCATTGTCAAGTAGGATGAGTTGATATAGTTTGAACATTAAAAAGTTTGGTTGCTAATTCCTAAGCCAGATAACAACATCAATGTTGGTACTAAACGGCTCTTTAGGAAAAAAAAAAAATGGATAAGAAATGACTAATTATAAAATTAAAGCTAGATCTATTGGTCAAGGATAAAGGAAGGAAGTTGCAATATACTAGGATGAAATGTCTACGCTTGAGTTTTTTTTAATAAATATTCTTAGCGTATGTTGCATGCATAGACTCTAATGTGTTTTATATGAATGTGAAGAGTGTATTCCTGAGGGAAGCCACAAAGTCTCCTTTGACTAGAAGGATCCAAAGCATATCTATACCTTAGACCAAATTCTTTATGTTTTGAAACAAGCTCCTTAATTATTAAACTCTCATGATTTTTTATTGGCCTTAATTATTAAACTCTCTCATGATTTTTTTTATTGGAAGTGGCTTAGCTATAAGATGTATTGTGGATAGCTTTACAAGAGCCAAGAGGTATAACATGTTGTTTGGTATAGAGAATATTCTTTGAATTGGGTTTGAACTGTATTGAGAAAATTGTATTGTAAAAATTAGGGTTACACAAAGATGGTGTTTATATAGACCACCATATTACACACTAGCCCCTATACTATTTCTTCTTTCCGACACTCCCCCTCAAGTTGAGTAGTGGGGTCTCTAATACTTAACTTGCTCAAACAGCTACTAAAAGCGTTTCCGTTGACTGCTTTTGTGAGGATATCTGCGAGTTGATCTTTTGATGATATATACGGGAGCTCTATGATCCTTTCCTCCAGTTTTTCCTTGATGAAATGTCGATCTACCTCCACATGTTTTGTTCGATCATGTTGAACTGGATTTTCTGAGATTTGTATTGCAGCTGTATTGTCGCACATAATTTTACTGGGTGTTGCCCTTTGGGAGAAACCAATATCTTCTAGAAGTTTCCTGATCCAAAGAACTTCGCTTAACCCTCGAACTATGCCTCTGAACTCTGCTTCTGCACTCGACAGAGCGACCACCTTCTGTTTCTTACTTCTCCATGTAACAAAGTTTCCACCTACCAAGGAGAAATACCCTGATGTTGACCTTCGATTTCCCTTATCTCCTGCCCAGTCGGCGTCAGTGTAGAGCTCAACATTTAAATGTCCATTTGCTTTGAACAACACTCCATGGCCTGTGGTTCCCTTTAGATACCTTAGAATTCTCTGAGCAGCTTCCATGTGGGCAACTTGCGGTTGGTGCATAAACTGACTTACCACTCCAACAGCATAAGCTATATCAGGGCGAGTGTGAGCGAGATAGATTAACTTGCCCACGAGTCGTTGATACCTTTCTTTGTCTGCAAGCTCACCATTAAGTTCCATGTGAAGATTGTGGTTCACCACCATTGGCGTATCTGCAGGTTTACAATCAATCAAACCAGTTTCCGCCAGGAGATCAAGGACATACTTCTTTTGGCAGATGAAAATCCCCCGTTTAGACCTGAGAACTTCTATTCTGAGGAAATACTTGAGATTCCCAAGGTCTTTCATTTCAAACTTCCAAAACAAATTCTTTTTCAGCCGTGCTATCTCTTCAACATCATTTCCGGTGATAATCATGTCGTCTACATATATGATCAAGCAAGTTACGAGGCCGTTTCTTCTTTTGAGGAACATGGTATGATCAGCGTTACTTTGGTAATACCCGTATTCTTTCATGGCCAGGGTGAACTTTCCAAACCAGGCCCGAGGTGACTGTTTTAACCCGTATAGAGATTTTTTTTAACCGTCAAACTTCCCCATCTTTAAAACCCCTTGAAAAACCTGGAGGTGCTTCCATGTAGACTTCTTCTGCTAGGTCTCCATGGAGAAATGCATTTGTAACATCAAACTGATGGAGAGGCCAATTCTTATTGGCTGCCACGGAGAAGAGGACTCTGATGGTGTCCATTTTTGCAACCGGAGAAAACGTCTCAGAGTAGTCGATCCCATATGTCTGAGTGTACCCTTTGGCTACAAGTCGAGCTTTGTATCTTCCAATAGAACCATCTGGTTTATACTTAATTGAATACACCCATCGACAGCCAACTGTTTTCTTTCCTTTTGGGATAATGCACTTTTCCCACGTATTATTTTTCATAAGAGCTTGCATCTCTGTTTCCATTGCTTCTTTCCAGTTCTTCTTACTTTGTGCTTCCTTTACAGAGCCAGGTATTCGTTCGGAGTATAGAGATGTGACAAATGCTTTCGTACTATTAGATAAGTTCCCATTAACTTTATTAGCCACAGGATACCTTGAAGTTCTGGTTTCCCTCTCTGGCGAGTACCGTTTTGGAAGGACCCCTCTATTGGCTCTAGGAGGGAGAGGGTATCTTCCAGTTGTCTCTGCTACAACTGGTTCCACATGTTCAACGACTAGTTCAACCTCTTCCAAGTCTGGTTCACCCTGTTCCACATTTGGTTCAACCACAATGAACGTTGACTTTCTTGAAACAAAATACTTCTATGACACCCAACTCAGTGGTCAGGGGGAGAATGAATGTATAGACACCCTGAGTTGGCTAACCCAACTTCCCTCATCTGAAGAAGTAACAACAGAAAATCATCACAGTACTGCGAGTCCTTCACACACAGCCACACAATCTGCAGAGCACAGTACCACTGAAGAAAGTCCATCCAACGTGATACATGAGGTAAGAAATACTGAGGACTCTGGATGTTCTACGTTTTATAACCATGAGCCAACAGGGGAACACATAGAACCGACAACAACGGAACCTACTCCACAGGTTGAACCAAATGTGGAATAGGGTGAACCAGACTTGGAAGAGGTTGAACAAGTCGTTGAACATGTGGAACCAGTTGTAGCAGAGATAACTGGAAGATACCCTCTCCCTCCTAGAGCCAATAGAGGGGTCCCTCCAAAACGGTACTCGCCAGAGAGGGAAACCAGAACTTCAAGGTATCCTATGGCTAATACAGTTAATGGGAACTTATCTAATAGTGCGAAAGCATTTATCACATCTCTATACTCCGAACAAATACCTGGCTCTGTAAAGGAAGCGCAAGGTAAGAAGAACTGGAAAGAAGCAATGGAAACAGAGATGCAAGCTCTTATGAAAAATAATACGTGGGAAAAGTGAACATTTGATGAGTTTTTGGATTATAACACCGGTAACCTATTTGGTCGATCCCATAGCCAACAAATACACATTTCTCAGCACATGGGCCGAGCTTGTTCCGGTTGGTTTTTGGTATGTGGACAAACGCGGTACACCCGAAGATTCGAGGTTCAAGTGTAAGGGGATGGGGAATATTGGCAGACTTAGACAGGCAATCTAAGGGAGTCTTAAATTTAAGAGCTTTTATGGGAAGCCTATTTAGGAGATACATGGAGGTTGCAACTGCCTCCGGCCAGAAAGATTTAGGGACCTGAGATTCAATTAAAAGGGCTCGAGTCATTTCAAGAATAATACGGTTCTTCCGTTCGAAAACACCGTTTTGTTCGGGGGTATGAGAACAAGAGGTTTGATGAATTAACCCTTTGGTTTTAAAGAATTGTTTCATGGATGTATTGGCAAATTCCCCCCCCCCATTGTCAGATCGAAGGATTTGGATTTGAGTTTGGAATTGAGTTTGAATCATAGCATAAAACGTGATAAATTTTTCGTAAACTTCAGCTTTGTTCTTTAAAAAATACACCCATGTCATGCGAGTGCAATCATCCACGAATAGTATAAAGTACCGACGACCCTGTCCCCCATCACAGGAGCAGGACCCCACACATCATAATGGATTAGTGAAAAAGGTGAAGCAACTTTCGTATTGCTAGGTTTAAATGGTTGTCGATGGCTTTTAGCACGAAAACAAGTTTCACAATCTGTTTTTCCATTCGAAGGGAAGAGTTTCGGAAACAAAATATGCGAATAACCACTGGATGGGTGTCCCAAACGTCTATACCATAGCCAGGCTTCCCGGTTTTCGGTTCCATGTGCCAACATCACAGTACCTTGTTGAGCCACTTCATCCACATAGTACAATCCGTCACGCTCAGTACCACGTCCAATAATCACACCCGTCCTGATATCCTGTAGAAGGCAGAAAGTAGGGTGCATTAGTACCGTGCAATTCAATTCTTTGGTAATATGACTAACTGAGAGCAATTTGTGTGATAATGACGGAACATAGAGGCAATTTGATAATTTCATAGTTGGTGAAATTTCAATCATTCCTCCACCTTTCACTTGCATCATTCCGTTGTTTGCTGTATGAATTTGAGTTTTTTTAGGTTGGGTCATTGAACATATGTCTAATGGTTCAAACGTCATGGTGTCGGTGGCACCAGAATCAAATATCCAAGAGCTGTTTTTTCCATGATTAATCGTCATATTCACTTTTCTGACACGATTGTGACAGATTTTTTTTTTGGGAATTACGCTGTCGTTAAGGATAAGACAGCAGACCAGCGTATTTAATAAATATGCTGGACACTTGAACTCGCGTTCGAGATTTATCAATTACACCGGGAACAAATATGCTGGACCACTTTAATCCGCCAGAATAACGACGCCCGAGAAAGACGTTATCTTACCGGCGTATTTATCAAATACGCCGGGCAACTTGAACTCGCGTTCAAGATTTAAAATCGCCCACAATCAACAAATCCGCAACCGACAAATCAAGAAATGGTCTGGTGGCGGCGTAATTATCAAAAGAGGAATCGATTGGAAATTATCAAAAAGAAGGAAACTATCAAAAGTAGTGGAATTGATTGGAATTACAATGGAGCCGTAGATGGTGGCCGTCAAACAAGTAGGAATAGAAATGAGAACGACGACGGCGACTTTTGCAAGATTTTGATCAGCGTGATAACTGTTGCCGTTGCATGCAAACGCCCGTAATGAGCTCGCGTTTAAGTTCCGAAAAAAATAAAGGGAGACGCATATTTTTTTTAAAGTTTGTGGCTGAGTTTTGCAAAGATCGATGAAGTTTGTGACTGTTGAACGTAAATCTTGAAGTTTGATTGAGTTGAGGGATTGCAGCGAATTGGTTGAGCGAGTGATCGATTTTTTCTCCTTTTGAGTTTGATTTGATTGGGATAAACTGTAGATGATGAACAGAGTGTTTCAGGATCAGAAACTGTGCTCTGATACCATGTTGTTTGGTATAGAGAATAGTCTATGAATTGGGTTTGAACTGTATTGAGAAAATTGTATTGTAAAAATTAGGGTTACACAAAGATGGTGTTTATATAGACCACCATATTACACACTAGCCCCTATACTATTTCTTCTTTCCGACATAACAAACATCACACATGTTTAAAATATAAAAGATTGAGCATGTTGAGAGAGTTCTTATTTTCTTTCGTCTACATGTAACACATTAAGAATTGAAGTTCTATAAACCAAGACAACTAGTGGTATTGGCGGCTCAGAACTCAGTGGGGACAAACAAATATTATTATAAATATAATTGGAGATAGCTAAATGGTTATAAAAAGGTGGTGAAATGATAGAGATGTTGAATTGGTTTAAATAGTGATCGTGATGGTTTAAATTAATTTTTATTTAATTGAACTCGTTTTGTTTTTTAAATCAAACCGTCGTTTGACTGTTAAACCCATTTAAATTCATTCAAACCCATTGGCTACAACAACCTGAGAGTGATACCCGAATAGCCCTACCCAAACGACCGGCGCCAATGTTGCTGGTCGGGTAGGGGCTACCCGAATGGTCTTCGGCTTGTGGCCCAGGGGCCCTTAGTAATCGTATTGTGGCTTTGCTGACTCTAAATCATGTTATGCCATGAGTCATGTTTTAGATGAATGACTTCGCCGTAACTATTATATTGTTGGTGGACTAGTTGTTTCTATATACGTATGTTACATCATTACTTTTGATTTTGGATGGTCATGCTTCGTGTTGTATAGGATTGTTGAGAAACTTGTTCTATATTGTGTATTTCGGCAAAGTTATTTGGTTTGGAATGAAATTCTCGAAACTTAATAACAGTTTTGATTCTTAACATTACGTGTTAAATCTACTCATGTATGTTGCACGTAAGAACCTTAAACATGGGTATACCAAACTAAAGGTGAAGATCCTATTTGTGTCTAGTGTATAGTTATTTTCAAGAAAGATGTCCAAGTCTAATTAGGGTTGCTTGGTGGTTATTAGCCTTGACCAAAAGGACAAATTATCAACGAATCTTTTTGGTAGTATATTGGTTGGTGCAACCTTTAAGGATTCTTTTTTTACTGAATCTGTCACTTCCTTTTGATTCTGAAAAGCATGATATATTCCTCTTTATAAAGCAAGAAAAAACCTTGATCTAGTTATTTTTTTTACTAGCAATCCATGAAAATCTTGATGGAATTGATGTAATAAATTAAAGTATACTAAAGTAAAGATTGTTATGTTACGTAAAGCAAATGTGTGCATATTTTCAGTCAATAATAAAATAAATAATATTCTTTTATTATCAAGGTTTTAACATTTACTGGTAAATCATTCTAAAATTAATAAAACTAGGTTGTAGTACTTCACTCCTTGCCACGGGACACGATTGGAATTTGTTACGTATCAGCACACACCATGACAACCGATAAATAAATTCGTAAAATTAAACAAAATGATATTTAAATGTGTTAATGTTATTTGCGTCGTAACTTGGCTCCAAACATCAAAATAATAAGAAAAAATAAAACAATAACGTAAATAACAAAGGTAAACGTAAAAGAAATGAACTAGATCAGTTTCGATGCACTCGTTATAACAAACGAAAAAAAAAGTTAAAAAAATGTTGAAAAAGGTATATGCGTTTTCAATTCGTTAAAATAAATTTGAAAGGTAAAAGCGATTTTTCCGTATCTGTATCATTTTCGTTCGTTAAAAAATCTAAATTCAAAAAATAAATAAATAAACTCATGGTAGCAAACTAAACTCAAAAAGAAAAAAAAAAGCTGAAGGCTCAAGATAGCAAGTCTTCAAGGGTCATATTATCATGTTAGCATTATTCAACTTCTTTTCAATATATTTTATATAGATATAATAAGAATAAGGGAGAGGATCATGAGAAAACTACATGTAAATGAGAAAACTAACTAGAAAAGCCTAAAAAAAGCTAAAAAAACATACCAATTTTTTGTTACAATTTTTTATAAAAAAATCGCTATTTTTTATATATAAAAAAATTTAAAAAAAATTGTTGTAATGCACATGTGCAATACAACAAAAAATTTTTATTTTTTTGAAATTTTTTTTCCATGCATAAAATATAGCGATTTTTTATAAAAAAAAAATGTAAAAAAAAAATTGGTATGTTTTTTAGGCTTTTTTAGTTAGTTTTTTGGTTTCTCATTTGAACTAGTTTTCTTATGATCCATCCCCATAAGAAGAAAAGATTGTTATTTTTCTTGAACAGCAAATAAAGTTTGTTATTAGAAAACTATCGAATTATGTTTTTATTTTGGCCGGTTAGTTGTGGCGCAGATTGGTTAACCCGCTTTGTATTTCATGTTTTCTTTCTTTTTAGAATCTCACTTACTACTTAAGTCTTCGTAATTATATGCTCCATGTTTTGTAAACATCCCAAACACATACCAATACAAAAGGGTTGTTTATAATTGGTTTCGAATTATATATATGTGTGTAATTTCAAATTACATATGATATTATACTTTTGAATTAAGAGCCATTTACGGTCTCTTTGTTTTGTCCATTTTTACCATTTCAGTTCAAATTTCAAAATTATACTATTTTCCTCTCTAACATTCTTGAAATGGGTCATTTTAGTTCAAAAAAACTAACCTTGGTTAAAAAACACATAAGTCAGTTTGCTTAGGGATGTAAATGGCATTTAAAGTCTAGGGACGTAAATAACACTTATGTTGGGTTATATAATATCTGCTGATGATGAAAACCAAAACCTAAAGAAACCATCTTCCTTAGCCTTTGTAATATGAATTCTGCAAACATCAAGTATTGGAAATTCCCCCTTGAAAGCTTCAACAAATAACCACCAAACAGTTGGAAAAGAAGTATTGCAATCAAAAGAGCAGGATGGCCAAGTTAAAGTGCTGAAATATGAAAGAATTGGTCAAACAAGTCAATGTTGAAGACAAGTGCTGGTTAACAACTGAAGAATAAAGTGTTGGAAACCCAAAGTACTGGATTCTTCTAGTAGTTTGGTTTCCAACAGTTTCTCTTGTATTTTTTAGTAGTTTAGTGTTTTTTCAGATGTTTAGCTTTCTGTCCAGCAGTTTTGCAAACTGCTCGCTTTCATGGTGACATCGTCAGCAGTTCTCTCCTTTCATAAAGAGAAAAATACACTGATATAATTTGTTAACTCTTACAGCTGAATATTTCAGATTAAAGAATCTAGAGATAGAAAGGCTAAAGTAAGAGAGAGCTCACCTGGTGACGGGGAGTAACATTTGTACTATGATGTATTTCTGAAATCTGTAATAAAGAAATCATTAGACAATAATTCCTTACAAATCTAGTTATTACTTTGATTGATGAGCTTATTATTAATTTGTATTAATGATATTTTAGTTGTTGTCAGACACACATACTTTTTTTCAATTCCAGTCCCCCCTCTCTCTACATCACCACCACCACCACCACCACCACCGCTACCTCCATCTTCTCCTCCCCCTCTCCGTGTCCATTTTTGTTTATCTCCCTCTCCCTCTCTTTCTCTCTCTCTAACACTACCTCATCATCGCAACACATACCTCCGACAACCACCCTCACGATCGCCTGCCGCTCCCACCATCACAATAACCACTGCTAAAGACCTGCACAACCACTGAACCTTTGCGCCATCGCCTCCTCCACTCACCACTCAAACCCTTACGACGCCGTCCTCTGTTGGGTCTAACACCAATACCGCACACCGCCACCTGACGCCTGAAACCCATTTATCAGGTCTGTTGCAAGCTCCAAGGATATCGGAATGACATAAATCTCTACGATCTATTGGGATTTGAGCACAGATTCATTTCTTTCTATGGTGGCACTGGTTTTTTAGACGACTATTAAGGATTTTACACATGGCCTGCCTTAATGTTTTGATGTTTCAAAACATATTTAACAGGCGGCGGTTGTCTAGTGGTTGGTGGTGGCGGCGACGACCGTGATGGTGGTGATGTATGTAGGGGATGAAAGAGATTGTGTGTGCAAATAATAATAATAATAATAATAATAATAATAATAATAATAATAATAATAATAATAATAATAATAATCTGTCTCCTATACTAAAAAATACATCTTTGCCACATGTCATGATTTTAGGCCACCACTTTGATGATGTGGACATGCTCTTAAGCTAGATAATTGAGAATTGAACGGTTAAACAAAATGGACGTCTTCCGTTATTTTTCCTCACACGCCATTCATCATATCCAAACCCTAATCCTCATCTAGCCTCTCTTTCACGCTTTTGTTCTTTCAATCGCTTCTTAATCTTCAATCGATTATCATTGTGTTGTTCTTCCGTTCCAGGTATGTTCCTCAATGGTTGTATTCGATTTTTTCACCGTGGCCTTCTCCTGCTCATAAACCTAATGTGTGTTAGAAATTAGGGTTTAGGGTTCTAATAATGGAGGACCGAATAAAGAAGCAAAAAAGAAGACGTGCAGTAGCCCTAATACTATCTATAACTTCATCTGGGGCGATTATATATGTACCCACTTTAGAAATCTCTAAATATCAAGCATACAAACTCTCATCCAGGTTTGTTTTCTTCGATGCTTGATGATGCAATCTGATATTTCTTTGATTGTTTCATCCATGTATATTTATTTTCTAATTGTTTTTTTCTTTTCATTTTGGCGCTCAAGTTTAGTTTTCTTATCAATCTCTATTATGAATTAGGGATATCAAAGGGCAAGAATAAAGGATGAATTTACTTTGTCCCCTTCTGTGTTTCTGGTGTTTATGATTTTTAGGCCTTATTTGTTTCAAGCTTTGATCGGCTATCGTTGTTCCATTTTTGTTTTACTGGGAATATTGTAATTGAATGTGAAATTAGACATGTGCTCTATAGACACCCCTACTGTTTGCTAATTTCGACCTATAGTTTTCTTATGTGACCGCTTCTCCACTTGGTGTTCTTCAACAGGTTAATTTTATCTCTACTCGTGTGTTGTATTTTGTGTTGATTGTTTACAGATGGTTTTACACTATGTATTCCAAGTGTTCGATCAAATGCCTTAATGATTTTGTTTGTTTTTTCTTGTTGAATGCATTGTTATTTTATAGTGAATTAGACTAAACATGGATTATTTGATTGCTGATTTTTGGTTTAATTCTAGAAGATGGCATTTGATTCTCTTCAAAATGCTATAAGAATGTTTAAGAGCCTCTCGGTAAATTATAGATCGTAAATTAAACTGGTGTTGTAAGAATGTTTAGAATAAAAGTACTGGTAACTTCAGGGAAGGCACTTCCTGTATACAGGTTGGTATGGCTGGAAAGGAGTTAAAAATTAGAAATCGTCCAATCAGATTTTGTAGATGTTCAGGTTTGTGTTTATTTGATCTATTGAAAAGAAAATGAATTAATATTTCATGTTTCCGAAAAAACTATTGACAACTGTATTTTTGTATGCTTACAGTTTGTTTGTATTGTAGGCTTGATTTATGGGCACAACAATATTTCAACATCAATCAAACAAAGCCGCTCTTCCAACTCACAAGGTAAAACGGTTGACACCCTCATTGTGTGTCATTTCTTGTTTCGTTTGGGGTTAGCAAGTGTATAGTAAAGAAGATTCTTCTTACCATCACATTATACAATTCACCAACTACCTAACCTTTAGAAATTTCCATTTTTGCAGGCTTATATCTCATTTACATTGATTTTCATCATTAATTTTGGGCAAATATGGAGAGATATGAAGTGGTTAAAGAATTGGGGTCCTGGAATTTTGGGGTAGCCAAGCTTCTTGGGGACAAAGGGACCAAGATTGTTTGCTGTCAAGTTTATTGAAAGGGCCAAAAGATTTTCTATTATATTTTATTATCCAGTTTCATGAACTTAAGTTCTCTTATTTTTGTTCCAGTTTGGGCCCCAAGATGTGGCTGTTCTAAAACCGAGCATGGGCGATTTAAGCTCCCTTACACTTAGACAAGGTATTGTTTATTGATTAAAGGCAGATAGTATTGTCTAAAAAAACATTCACATTGTTAGTTATTCTTTTAGATATTAAGAATTTAAATGGATTTTGGAGTTGTAAATGAGCTCGTATGACTTTAAAAGTCAAAAAATCTTATTAATTGGATAAATTATTAGAATTGTTTTCAAATACTTAGAATCCATTTGTTAAGTCTGAGTTTACACGGTTTGTGATTCAACAACAATTAAGCTCAAAACAATTTTGTATTGTAAATAAAGATAAGCAATCACAAACGAGAAATCATCATTAACATATGTTTTTCATTAATGGTTCAAAGGTTTTAAAGAAGATAGACTCTACAGGCTCTCCCTCAGACTAATCACTAAACAATTATGTTCGTATAAAAGAAAAGGTAATGTGTAGTGATGAATAGATCTCTAACACGTGAGATCTATTTATAATATGTACCAAAGTTCTATTCATGAGTGGCTGACATCACCCTGATAGTGATATCTAACATTTCTAACAGAAAAGATTCCACCGATGTTGCAAACATATGGGTAAATCAAACAACTGATATAACTATGCTAACCATTGTTAAAAAGCAAGTATTATTAGATTAGGAAACATCTTTCTAGGCTATTCTCTGTTGCTTTGATCCAAACATCCGTTTGGCTAGACAGATGTTTGGTCTTCTTTATCAGACCTTTGCTTCAACAGACTTTAGTGTAACACCCTTGTTATTATTTTACGGTTTTCGTATAGTTTACGAAAACAAACACGTAATTTTGATAATTAAGGTTAGTTAAAACTTTTACAATTTAAAAGAATATACAACTTAATGTAATTGAATTCGTCGTTTAAAAGATACGACGAAACGCCGTGCGGAAGCTTGTATTTTATCGTGTTCGGTTCCTCATCGAGCTTGATCTTCATCCGGGCACTCTTGACATTCACCTATGATCAAAACCAACTTAAAAGTTAGTTTTGATAGTTAAATAACAAGTTTAAACAAGTTATGTGGGTCAAACAAACAAAATTAAACAATTTTGGGATTCAGGGGGGTAAGACGCCCCACCTAGCCCCTTTTTTGACAGCAAGTTCCTTTATTGTTGCTGCACTTGGCCCAGCTACGAAAATTCACCAAATATTAACTTAGAACTTGCATAACTTTCACTATACAAGTCCGTTTTAGGCGATTCTTTTTCCTACGCGTTCGTAATTAAATTCTCCATCATATGGAGTTAAAATCCAACATCCGGATTAACAAAATTTAAGACTTTTAAGTCTTCGGCTTATTACCCTTTTTATCAAAATGTTGACCCGTTTGTGATTTTATCAAACAAACATGTTTATTTGATCTTTAAACTCATGAACTTCATAATTTCAATACCTCCTATCATATTAGGCTCAAAATCACGGGTTTATATACCTTCTTTAACCCGTTTTGACTTAGAAGCTTATTTTGACCCGTTAAGGGTATTTAAGTATATTTTAAACACGTTTCGCTTTCATTTGTATCTAGCTTTATATTTCCACATTTCTTACCAAGTAATCTTCCACCACAACTATATTTGTGGTGGATTTAATGTGGAGATCCATATATTCCGAGTTTTATCCCTCGGACTATCATTCTACGGCAAAGACCCATATTGAGCCATTTGACCCAAGATTTACCATTTTCACTCTTTATACTTATTCAAAGTATTTGCTTGATCATATAACTTGTTTTTAAACAACTCTTAAGGTTCATTTGCTTGATTTTGCTTACGAGGGCGTTTTGGTCATCTTAAATCCTTTCTTTACAACAAAGACTTTTCATGTCGTAATTGACCAAAATTCGACTTTTTAAACTAGGATCTTGTTTAAATAGCCATCATGTTTTTAAAACACAACGACTATAACTTAAATCATTCGGTTTATTTAAAAGATAACCAAATGTCCATTTTAACTTGTTTTGCCCTCATTAAACTTCAAGTTCTAATAATGAATTGACCAAATATACATACCTGGCTCGAATCAATATATTGATTCGTTTTAATACCTTGCCTTAGTAGCCGCTAAGCGATAGCGATGTACATATCCATCTGGTATTTATTTCTATGATCATATAGCTCAACAAACCATTAGTCGATATTGTCAAAGGGTGATAATTTCACCTTTTGACCCGTTTGGTCTAGAGGACCATGAGACTCTATGAGATGATATTTATTACCATCTTATCCATATGACTAACTCCGGTTTACACCGTATAGTCGTTTTACTTGTAAATCATCTATTGATTCCTTTGACCCATTATGACCCATGCTATAACGTGTCTTTCCCCAAATTAATTGTTATTGTCAACAAATGACCAAAGTACCATTTTACTCTTATTATTTGCAATGGTTTATCTTATAAGGTAACCATTTAAAAACTCGTTATCTTTTAGTCATTTCATGACTAATTAACCGCATTAGCTCCTTTTTATCCATTAAACATGATTTATGACCATTGTCTCTTGTTCCAGGCCGCACTTGCCTTGTCGGAACATCATAATTTAACACAAGACCTACTATTCCCGACCTATCAAGCCAATAGGTATTAAATAATTAGAGTGTAAGCTTTACTTACCTTGTATCCGGATTATGCTCTTTTCCGCGTATACGATCCGTTTGACCCGCTTCTTTCCCTAAGCCTCCATCTAGCTTGTCAAGAGTCAAACTAACATCATAATTCGTAAGATGGTTAGATTAGTCATCATTATTATGACTATTTCATCTTACGGACTTTATGTCGAAACTTCTATTCGACTTCATCATAGGTTAGTTCGACTTTCTAAAGTCAACTACCTTTAATCATATAATATGCACGATTAAGGCAAATCAACATTATGATTAGAACCCGTTTTATCCCATATCTCATGTAATTAGTCAAGCTTGCCAATTATGCGTTTCACTTGAATTTCAACACTTTACTTCTCATTTAGGCATTTTAACAAACACCTAATGGGCATAATTCTACATGTTTACTAACTAGTTCATAACTAGCTATTTTCACCAAGATTTACATCAAGAATTAAATCTCTATGTCTAGTGTTTATGAACAACATGTAGGTCTTGCATCCTATCTTCAAATTTCACAATTTAACACTCAAATTCATGTGTTCATCATATTTCTACAAAACCCATTTAACACATGATAGGGTAATTATTAAATCCCTAGTTTTGGCCTCAATTCATCAAGTTTTCAACTAGGGTTTGTTTCTAAACAATGATTTCATCATAATAACATTATATACATCAACATTCATTCCTGAATTTCGATTATGATTGTTCATCATAATCTCAAAGTATCACCAAATTACAAAATTTGACATACCTTTCGATCCTCTTGACTTGGTGATCGTTTATACGCGTTCATGCATTGATTTGGTCTTGAATTGATCCTCAATTTGGGGTTTTTAGCTTGAACAAGGGTGGAACCCTTGTTTTCCCCTTCTGGTCGTACGAACACACACACACACTGTGTGTGTGTGTGGTATTTTATTTCTTGTTTTATTAAAACAAGTTTGCCCACTTGGCCCTAATGGCCCTTCTTGTTTTATTTTGATCAATTGAAACCATAATTCATTATTTATCACTTAATTACATATTATTAACTAGGTTAATTATTCCCAGTTAATTTAATGGGTTCGGGAAGTCATAACCCGTTTTACTTTAAGTCCCGTTGAATCGGGCCTTTCATCCATTCTATTTTCTTGAAAGCTCTTATTCACTTTTAATTAATATTAGGATTATTCACTTAATTCCTAATATTTGCCGATTTACTTTTACCACTAACGGTACTTTCCCCGTCTTTAGTATTAACGGGGTTTAATTACCAAACCCGTTTTCGGGGTGTTACAAGTCTACCCCCCTTAAATAGGTTTCGTCCTCGAAACCTTTTCTTACATAATTTATCGAGTTTAACTCCATGCATTTGCTCTTGATAATCAATTGAGCATTGCTCATATTTTAACCGATTGTTAGTATTACCAGAAAAGTATGGTAATATCTTTTTGGTTATTAATCATCTACGTATCTTATATGACGTAATGCAACTTGAAATAACGTAATCTCGTTATTTCCACTAGTTTAATTAACTTAGCAATATTCATCACTCGGCTCTAATATTCGCCACTCGGCTCTAATGTGATTATACTTCACATTACACTTCTTGACCGTGATCCTGTCACGTCATGCCAAATTTTACATCAACTTTCTATTTTCAGAATTATCACTTTTCAAATATATCGTCTTGCACCTATCAGTGTCAAGACTTATATCTTTCATGTTTACTGTTTATACGTCAATCATAATTCTTTTTTTTTTTTTTTTTTTTTTTTTGTAGAAACGTTATTTCTTACCAAAAACGAAGTTTTAGTTTAGCGTCTTCTCTTTAACCTTTGTCAATTATCCATACCGGGATATTAACAGTCCAAAATTTATTCTTTTTTAGTCTTTGTTTTATGCGAGGATTCTCCATTTATTCCCTCGCTTTGTCTAATTAACCCATAGGTTTTATCACTTAGTCTATGGGCTATTTTATTAGACCTTCACCTCTTTAAGGTGAGGTCCTTATAATCTATTTCTTTCTAGTCATGACTCGTGGGTCGTTTTAGTCTCGTAGACCTTTCCGTCGTTTATAACCCCAAAGGTTAGGTTGATCCCGTAGATCATTTCTTACTCATGTCATTCTTAAAATACATGTTTGGTGTCAAGGCATCCTGTTTTTGTTTAAAATCATTTATTTTCGCCTTGGTATTTCCTTTGACCTTCACCGTAGTCTAAGGCTACATTCTTTTCCTTTTGGAAAAATTTTCCGACTTTATGACTTCACACGTCATTTATACGTCGGTTTATCTTATGCTCACCATTATCCAGTTTACATACATTCGTATTTGATTATGTCCCATTACCGGGCTCATTATTCTTTTGCTTTTAACACTACTATTATCCCGCTTGTGTTTACTCATGCCGTCTGACATGACATTATATTCGACCCGTTCAACTTTAAAATAGTTGAACATAATTTATTCACAATTTCTATTTACATTATCTTGTCGTCTTTTAGTTATGACCCAAAACCCGAGTCTTTTAACTTTCCATCCGAGTTCCCGTTTCTCGGTCTACGCATGTGTTTAATTCTTACCCATCAACTGGGTGTTTTACCGAAGTCGTTATTATTGTAACCCTCCCGGTATGCATTAAGACCTCGCTTCATTTTTATATTCCGACTTTGTCCTCGAGTTTGACGTTTTACAAAAAACGACCCGTTTAGAGACATATTCGCATTTTCCGGGTTCCAGTGTAAGTACACTCCCTCCCAATGCATATCTTGATCATTCTACATGTTTATATTCTTCGGGTTCGAGTGCAAGTACACCCCCTCCCAATACATGTCTACATCATTTTACATGTTTGCATTTTCCGGGTTCAAGTGTAAGCACACCTCCTCCCAGTGCATACCTTAATCGTTTTACATGTTTGCATTCTCCGGGTTCGAGTGTAAGTACACCCCCTCCCAGTGCATACCTTAATCGTTTTACATGTTTGCATTCTTCGGGTTCGAGTGTAAATACACCCCCTCCCGATACATATCTTAATCATTTTACATGTTTCTTTGTCACTTCACTCAAACTCATTATCCTAATATAATGCGCTTCCGTCACTCGGCTGTGCGTTTACATTATTATCAAATATTTTGCTTATCTAATTCATTTGGGTACTATTTAATTTGTCCCACTCACCCCGTCCTTACTACATTGGATGTAAGCATGTCCATCATAAAAAGTTCATGGTACTACGTGCTCACCACTTACTTGGCCAGAGTAAGCGATCAACACCTAGTATACATGACCTTTTTAAAATTTTCACATTACACCCCATGTAAGTAATGCCTCTATTTGTTTCTCTTGGAAACAATATCCCGGATAGGCTTTCTATTCGGGGTTTTCCAAGTTTTTCAATCTACATATGCAACTTTCAATCTCTACGTATTTGTTGCATATTACTATTTGTGCAATTTAAATTTAAAATGTGCACCTGGTAATGCTTGCTCTAACGAGCTTCTCTTGCAATTAGCCTTGTTCGCGATCGCTACGCGATTTGGGTCCTTGATGAGCATACTCTTTGGACCGTTCCTCTATCAAATCCGCAATTTGTTAAACTCTCACTATCTTCATATGCGAGTGTCCTTTAAGTAAAGCATTTTCAAGAGTTAATAATATCAACTTCAATAATCACCCGTATTATAATACAAGGCTTTTTCTACTATACGCGTCAACGCGCGTAATTTCGTCAACTATTTCAATCATTTAATTGAGGGTAACATGTATTACACTATAACCCTATGTGTTGTTTACAACACTTTAGCATGCTAAACTATTAACATACATGTACTTACCGGATTTGAAATCAAGCCTCGAACCGAACACACTTTATTCTTTAACCATGAGCTCTGATTACCAACTTGTAACACCCTTGTTATTATTTTACGGTTTTCGTATAGTTTACGAAAACAAACATGTAATTTTGATAATTAAGGTTAGTTAAAACTTTTACAATTTAAAAGAATATACAACTTAATGTAATTGAATTCGTCGTTTAAAAGATACGATGAAACGCTGCGCGGAAGCTTGTATTTTATCGTGTTCGGTTCCTCATCGAGCTTGATCTTCATCCGGGCACTCTTGACATTCACCTATGATCAAAACCAACTTAAAAGTTAGTTTTGATAGTTAAATAACAAGTTTAAACAAGTTATGTGGGTCAAACAAACAAAATTAAACAATTTTGGGATTCAGGGGGGGCTAGACGCCCCACCTAGGGGCTAGACGCCCCACCAAGCCCCTTTTTTGACAGCAAGTTCCTTTATTGTTGCTGCACTTTGCCCAGCTACGAAAATTCGCCAAATATTAACTTAGAACTTGCATAACTTTCACTATACAAGTCCGTTTTACACGATTCTTTTTCCTACGCGTTCGTAATTAAATTCTCCATCATATGGAGTTAAAATCCAACATCCGGATTAACAAAATTTAAGACTTTTAAGTCTTCGGCTTATTACCCTTTTTACCAAAATTTTGACCCGTTTGTGATTTTATCAAACAAACATGTTTATTTGATCTTTAAACTCATGAACTTCATAATTTCAATATCTCCTATCAAATTAGGCTCAAAATCACGGGTTTATATACCTTCTTTAACCCGTTTTGACTTAGAAGCTTATTTTGACCCGTTAAGGGTATTTAAGTATATTTTAAACACGATTCGCTTTCATTTGTATGTAGCTTTATATTTCCACATTTCTTACCAAGTAATCTTCCACCACAACTATATTTGTGGTGGATTTAATGTGGAGATCCATATATTCCGACTTTTATCCCTCGGACTATCATTCTACGGCAAAGACCTATATTGAGCCATTTGACCCAAGATTTACCCTTTTCACTCTTTATACTTATTCGAAGTATTTGCTTGATCATATAACTTGTTTTTAAACAACCCTTAAGGTTCATTTGCTCGATTTTGCTTACGAGGGCGTTTTGGTCATCTTAAATCCTTTCTTTACAACAAAGACTTTTCATGTCGTAATTGACCAAAATTCCACTTTTTAAACTAGGATCTTGTTTAAATAGCCATCATGTTTTTAAAACACAATGACTATAACTTAAATCATTCGGTTTATTTAAAAGATAACCAAATGTCCATTTTAACTTGTTTAGCCCTCATTAAACTTCAAGTTTTAATAATGAATTGACTAAATATACATACCTGGCTCGAATCAATATATTGATTCGTTTTAATACCTTGCCTTAGTAGCCGCTAAGCGATAGCGATGTACATATCCATCTGGTATTTATTTCTATGATCATATAGCTCAACAAACCATTAGTCGATATTGTCAAAGGGTGATAATTTCACCTTTTGACCCGTTTGGTCTAGAGGACCGTGAGACTCTATGAGATGATATTTATTACCATCTTATCCATATGACTAACTCCGGTTTACACCGTATAGTCGTTTTACTTGTAAATCATCTATTGATTCCTTTGACCCATTATGACCCATGCTATAACATGTCTTTCCCCAAATTAATGGTTATTGTCAACAAGTGACCAAAGTACCATTTTACTCTTATTATTTGCAATGGTTTATCTTATAAGGTAACCATTTAAAAACTCGTTATCTTTTAGTCATTTCAAGACTAATTAACCGCATTAGCTCCTTTTTATCCATTAAACATGATTTATGACCATTGTCTCTTGTTCCGGGCCGCACTTGCTGTGACAACCGTCACTTTTCCGTACATGCCGTACACTAAATAAACAGTAATCTGTGCTTTAATGGCTGTGCATGATCTAATTTACCAGAAAAATAAATTTCTGAAATTCCATGCAAGTGATTTCACGCACGTTTTATACTACAAGAATTACTTTATGATTGCGTTGCGTCAAAAATATTAGTAAACTCACCGGTAAGACACACTGTGTCAACAAAACTGTAGAAGGCAGTCAGACATCAGAATTGAGGCCTAGGTGTAGGTCCAACGACAAGAACACATTAAAACCCAAGAGTACATACAAGGGTTAACATATAGACATTCCGAAAGCTAGAATACGTACTAAAAAGCACCCGAAACACACTTTAAGTGCAAAATTTTATTAAATTCAGCTATAATACGCTTTTCAACGAATAAATATTATGCAGAAATCATGATTTATCATCCAGAATACTTCCCTTAGTGTCGGGAATTGATAGTGTTACAAAAGGGTACATAAAAGACACTAAACGGTGCAATTTAGCACTTTAACGAACCGGTATTTAACCAAACAACCGGACATTACCCGGAACATCAAAATATTACTAGAAGCATTGTTGTAATGTTTGTGAGCTAGTTATGGTTCCCGAACACCATAACACTCTTTATAACACTATAACACATTAAATCCTTGAACTAAATACTTGAAACTTAACTTGATCTTGTAATTAGTAATTGGAAATTTCACTTTACCCCCCCCCCCCCCTAATAGAGTGGACGGTCACAAGGGAGGTGACCACCCCAAAATATTATTAAAAATCTACATGATCTTCTTTGGATACTTCTTGGATTTGGAGAAATCTTGTATGTACTAGAGTGGACACAAGAACCATTAGGTAATACTTCAAGATTGGTTATAAGTAACCACCTCTCACCATCATCTCCAACACACCACTTCACTCCTCCCTTGGCTCCCCCATTCTCGGCTCAACCACAACTCCACATCACCTCCATTTTCGGTTATCATGCAAGCAATCCAAGGTCTTCACAAGGTGTTACAAGGTGTCTAACGAAGCTTGGTGCTCACGAAACTTGAAGGACCTGTTCCGTGTGCTTTTATCCACTCCATTTGTGTCATTGTTCTTCCCTAGCTTTAAGCTAGTTGTAAGATCCTTTTTCACTCTTGTTACTTCATGTTCTTAGTGGTTAAAAGATATAACATGTTGAAATAACAAGAACACTAAAGAACATACACTTAAATCTTGAAACATAAAGCATGAAATATGATGAATCTTGTTATTATGATGTTGTGTAGTGCATAAATGATATTTGCTTGATGATTTCTTGAGAAGATGATGTTGAACATCACATGAAGCTTGCTAGATGGTGTTTAAACACATAATCTAGCAAGTGGGAGGTGATTATGTAATAACATATGATGATCACCTTCTAGTAAACACATGGACTTGATGATTAAAATGATTTTTATTGAAAAATAATCATTAAAGTGAGTTGATAACCTTGTTAACCCTAGACTTGTGAATGATCTTCTAAAAAGAACCAAGTTCAAAATGTTATTTTTAAAAGATCATGATTTTACATAAACCTATATTATTTTCGGTGGAAGAACAAGTATAAGAACACTAGAGGAACAATAAGGTTTAATAAATAAACATTTTTGTAAATTATGTTTACAAGTTGTAAACACCAAATCTCTTCAAGAATGAGATTTTAAAAGAAGCAAACACACTTTGGAGGGTAACTAAACCCACTAAACACCTTACCAAGATACTACGCGTTTTCGTAAAATATCAAGTTCATGATGTGGGGTGAATTACTTGATTTTGGCACTTGATAAATGTAGAATAAGTTATTGATATTTGATGATGATTTAAAAGAAAATAAACACATGTTTTGAAAACTTGGGAAACCTCCATTTTTAGGGGAAACTCTGTCAAAATTTCTGTAAAATTTTGACATTTAGAAAAATGTAAGTTTTTGAGAAACTTATCCCCTAAAAATGTATCTAAAAGCATTTACCAAGGTTTCTCTAATTTTTGTGTTAAGAAATGATGATTTCTTCAAGGTTAAAATTTATATTAAGTATGTATATTTTTGAGAAAAATATATGTATTTGTTGATCACAAAATCCTGTGCTAAGTGTGTGTAGTATGTATTACATGCAATAGTGTATTAGGACTTGAAAATACACTAAATACTCGTAAGAAGTGAAAATACAAAAATACACATACAACATACAAGATACATATATTTACTTTTGAGAAAATAATATAAGAAAGACACTTAGTTAAAAATATAAATTATTTTTAACACAAGAACACATATACAAAAGAAAGTGACTTGTACTTGTGCGATACAAGTCTAGTGACTAACGTTAATAAAACACGTTTAGGTCACGACGCTAAATAAGCAAATCCGGTGAAGTTTACGACGCAAGGAACGCAAAGTTGTGAGTTCATGCTCCCCCTTTTCTTTAACTGTTTTTGGTTTTATAACTCTCGGGGGTGAAATACATGTTACAAATAATACAATGTTTATAAATGGTATGATAACAAGAAGCACTCTTGGTGAGAACGAGTACCAAATATGATGCGATTTGAGAATACAAAAATACAAGAAGCACTCTTGGTGAGAACGAGTACCAAGTATGATGCGTTTTAAGAAATGCCTAGGAAATACTAGATCATGTGAGCACAGACATAATACTAAAAATGCCATAAAGTCTTGGTGAAAACTAGTACCAAGCCATTAAAAACATTCACTAATTAGGGACGAGGGTTAGATCTAACGGGTACGGCCGAACCCCACTCATGGTCACAACTAGTACCTAGCAGTGCTTCGGAGTCCCAGTCGAGGTTAATCGACACAGTCGAGGGAAATTGGCACAGTCGAGGCTAATCGACACAGTCGAGGAAAATCGACAAAGGTATGAGCCATTACGAGTGCTCCCTATGAGCCATTACGAATGCTCCCTAGGAGTCATAACAAGTACTCCCATGTCCTTAAGGAGTCATAACAAGTACTCCCCATGTCCTCACATGCCTTAAAGTCTCTCAAAGATTTTACACGAATACTTTATTGGTACAAGAATTGTATCACAAGAATACTATATTGGTACAAGATTTGTATCGCAAGAATACTTTATTTTACAAGAATACGTTATTTCACAAGAATACTTTATTTATACAAGATGCATACCATGTTTCATACAAGGTACGCAAAACGCATGAACTCGCTCAACTTTTGTTGATGTTTTCCAAAATTACATGTATTTCAGGTGACAGGATGGATCTTGGGCGCGGGTGTCGTAACTAGAAGTAGACTTCAAGTTTAGATGTCATCCACTTTTGTTGAATTGTAACCTAGACGAAGGTTGTGTTTTTAAAAACTTAAATAATAAGTATTTGTAATACTCAAATTTTCATGAATGGATGAACATCGTTTTGATCATGTAGTTGTTTATTACGATTGAATGCAATGATATTAAACCAGTCACACATCATATGCTTCCGCAAAAGACAGGGTGTGACAGTTTGGTATCAGAGCTTCGATTGTAGTGAACTAGGATTCCTTCTCGAGTCTAGACTACAATCACTAGAGTTCTCTCACGAAAACATTTTACAAAAAGGTTTTTCATTGCATTCACGAAAGCGCCAAGATCCACGAGTCAAACACTTTTCAAAAAGAGACAAGGCAAGGACATAGTAGGGAATACCCTCAAGATAAGGTGCCAATTAAGGCATAGTCTACACGAGATAGATTTGCCAAAAATAAAATACACTCTTGGTGATAACTAGTACCAAGTAGTGTTTTTGTCGTAAATCGACAACTAGAAAAATGACCCCCCAAAAACGAGAGTTATACGTGATATAATGCATCAAATTGCTTGTTTATGCTAAGTAGCATATTTGTTATTGATATACATATATACGAATAAGTGTACGGAATAAATATTGACGTGAATACATTCGAATAAGTGTACGGAATATTCATTGACGTGAATAAGATACTTCCGACTCCGACTCCTACTACTGTACGTAACTAGCACGATGAAGCTATCGACCTCACGTTCATTGCAAAGCTCATGACTGGAAGTGATTACCAAACAAGATTCTGAGCTTGCTTCCGTAGGAAATGGCTGCTCTCCTCTCTCGATCGCGAAGGTGCCTGACTACGATAGTGACGACGAGGCAGAGGCGGCAACCTTGATCAACTTCTTAATCAGCGGGACGAGATCCCTGCGGCTTTTGTGAAGCAAGATTGACGACATACTTGACCAGAAAAGGAAGATGAAGTATTCATCTTGAAGGTGCCCCTCCAACTACTAGGAATTCTCTTTATTCCTATTCCATTTAATCATCGTGCCTATACGCGCGTAACGATAACGAGTGTTAGCTCGTGGACCACCGCACTGGTCCTTTTCATGACAGAGGTATAAGGACAGTAGTGTCCCCTCCTTGATTGATCATCTGCTTGGACGAGAGAAAATTTGGGGTAACTGTGCAAGACAATTTATTATTATGGGGGCCCACGTAATAACAACTTGTAGTGCATAGAAATCCTGATGGACTCTGCGGGTCAAGTTAAAGATCACCATCCCTCCAAAAATAAACTCTAGGTGTTCAAACCTTCAAATGGTAGAACAAAACCTAGACCAGTGCTTTAGCACTTTATAAAGTAGGAAAGCTGTCTTGCCTACTTCGTGCCTAACTTTGCCTACTTCATGTACGAGACGTTTGAGAAACAATATTTAAGCAAGATAAGAGGAATAACATTCAGAAAGAATCAGTGACGATACACTCTCTATCACCTCTACACGAACAACCCCATCTAAGGGAAAATATACACACCAGTAAAGCTAAAGACCTAAGAAAACCAATGTAGCAGGAAATAACTAAAACTTGAATGACCAAGGCGATGTAGCCTCGAGTTCATTTTATTACAAATAATAAGCCAAGTTGGCAAGCCTATGTGAAGGCTCAGTAATTGTTTCCTCGCTCATACATTGATTTTATATACATGTGAAATTGGGTGATTACATGATGGCTTATGGTGCTATGTACCTCATAGACAATTGGAATGTTGTCTAACCTACTTCATACCATTTTGACAGAAGAGAATGCCGCCCAGACGTGACACAAACACCAGCACGTTGCCAAGGACAGAAGCCGAGTTGCAAGAACGCATCTCACAGGAAATTGCACGACATGAAGCCCTCGGCTCTGAGCACAGCGGTGGCACTACCGGAAATAACCCTCCAACTGGCTGTATATATAAACAATTCCTGGACTGCAAGCCATTGAATTTTGATGGCACAGGAGGTGCCGATGCATTTGTTCGTTGGTTAGAAAAGACAGACTCCATTCTAAGAATGAGTAACTGTTCGCCCCAACAGAGTGTTACTTGTATCTCAGGGTTATTCTTAGATGGCGCACTCTCCTGGTGGAACCTTCAGGTTCAAACCCTTGGCGCAGGTGTTGCTTATGCACTAAGCTGGGACGAGCTCAAGGAAATGATGGAAAAGAAATACTGTTCTAGGGCTGAAATCCAGAAGCTCGAGGTGGAGTTCTGGAATTTGAAAATGGACGGACCGAAGATTCCTGAATACGTCCAACGATTTCACGACTTGTCTAGGGTCGTCCCCTACTTAGTCAAGCCAGAATTCAAGAGGATTGAGCGATTCATTTGGGGACTTGCACCTCAAATTAGGAGCTTGGTTACTACCTCAAGGCCTCCCACCATCGCAGAGGCTATCGATTTAAGCATTACGCTTACTGAAGAAGCCCTACGTGCGGGAAAATTTTCGGAATCTGAGGATAACAAGAAAGAGACTCATGTGGAGTCATCAGACAATAAGAAAAGGAAGTCTTCGACCTAAAGGCGGGCACACAAGTCGGCTATGGAAGCTCTAAAGCAAACAAAAGAAAGAAAGTGAAACCGCCGCATGGCAGGAAAACTAATGGAGCCACTAATAAGGCCGGTGGTAAAATTTACTCGGGGACTAAGCCAAGGTGCGGGGAATGCAATTTTCACCATGAAGGTCGATGTCTGAGGCCTAAGTGCGGAAAGTGTGGAAAAGAAGGGCACAACAAGGACGCCTGTTGGGCGAAGGACCCAGATGGAAGAAATAAGAGAATACCAGGTTGCTACAGATGTGGTGAAGCAGGGCACTTTAGGAAAGATTGCCCTAGGAAGAAACAAGCAAGGAAGGGTTTTCACAATCGAAACTCGTGAAGCACGCCAGGATCCAGATGCGGTTACGGGTACGTTCCCTATTAACCAACCCTATGCATCTACTTTTAATTAATACTGGCATCAACTTTAGCCTTGCATGCTTAGAACATAAGAAACTGCTTGGCCTAGTTTCGAGTAAAATAGACGTCCCGTATTCTTTAGAAATGGGCATATAGAAGGCTAGTTTAAGCAGACGAAGCAAGTAAGGAATTATATTCTAGGAACTCAGAAGGCCGGAACCTTCTGTTACCATTAACTCAAAAAGTCATGATATGATAGTCAGCATGGATTGGATATCCAGGTATAAAGCCTGAAAACATCCCCGTCATGGAAGAAATTCCAGAAGTCTTTTTCTGAAGATTTGCCAGGAACGCCTGTCACACCCCGACCACGTAAAGCAACAAGACGTGGCGGAAACGTCGGGGAGTGTTGTAACAGAATCATTGTTTCATAACCATGGAATAAATAAATTCTGTTTTATTGAATTAATGAACTCATTGTTTTAATACAATCAAATAAATACAACTATGATCTTCCAAGTTTTAAAGTTGCTAAGGCACGAGTCCATCCTAAGTGTAGCATATATCATCAATCTTCACAAAGCAGTACCTGAAACATGTGTAAAAATAGGTACGTCAGCATAAAAATGCTTGTGAGATACATCGGTTTTGTGAAAATAGGATTCATGACTTGTAAGTTTAAGAAAAATGTTTAATAAAGTTTAGTCATGAACCTTGTAGATTGTTTTGTTTTGTAAATCGTTTGAAAAACAATAAGTTAAATTGATATGTATAATTAAGAGAATAATGTATGGTTAATGAATAACCATATAAAATGAGTTTGTATAAAATGTATTGTTCGACAAACAATATTTTGATAAAAAGGTTTATAGTATATATGAAAATATACTTTGGTTTTTTTAAAAAAAGTCGAATGAGTAATATATTAAAATATATTTCGGTTCCAATATCGTTAACCCAAGTGTACTAAATAACGCCACGGTATGTAATGTAATGAAAACACTTATATATAAGAAGTACCAGCGGCGTATCTACCATGTTTTCATCACATTACACCCGTCCTGTTATCTAAACACTAACCAAAACCCAATTGTTAGATAGATAGTATATTAAATATACTTTAGTTGTTTAAAATAATAGTCTTCAGTAGTATATTACAAGTATACTCTGGATTTATAAATAACACATTAAACTATGTTTTAGTTTTGTAAGTAACATATCAAAATATGCTTTAGATGTGATAAATAACATATTAAACTATGTTTTGGTTTGTAAATAACATATCAAAATATGCTTTGGATGTGATTAACAAAATATATGTTGGTTTTGTACAATTATCGCATATGGGAGCATATCAAACTATACTTTTGGGAGTATAACTAAATATACAAAGATAATGTGATTTAAGAATTCAATCAGACCTAGTGCATCAAAATACACCTTTGAGACTATAGGGATACCACAAAGGAAATCCCTATTTGGATGGAGAAACAAATTGGTTTCAGACATTCCATGACAACAAGAACGGGGTGTCAAATCCTATAGCGCTATATCATACTACCAACCGGTCTGGTGAACAAAATAAGTACAATTCAACAATTTGTTTTATAATCTTTGAAAAATCAATGTTTAAACCATAGATAGTCATTCAGTTTGTCAACATATAAGCACTAACATGTATAATCAATTATACTTTTGGAAAACATGAAAATAACAGATAGGTACACATGCTTCACCCCAAAACGTTTGAGAAACAGTAAAAGAGGGGACTATGTACTCACTTGAGATTGCTCAGAAGTCCTAAGATAACCACCAAGCAATGCTAGAGATCACGGAATCAAACGACACCTAATATAGGTAACTACATAAATAACCCGGATCTAAATCGGAAGATTGGATAGGATGAGGTCTCGTAAACCAAATGAGTGTGGGAACTCATATGATATGGTTTAACAAGGCCTACATACTAAAAGAGACCTATCCTAAGTGCTTACGACCCATCACAACCCGTTTAGGTAGCTTATGCTACTTTAACGCGTCGTTTGCGTGAAACGCCTTCGGAACGCCTAACTAGCCCTATGACAAGTATTATATGCCTAAACATGTTTAATATTGTTATCAAATCAGTTTATATGTCAAAAGTTATGTTACATATGCTTAAAATGAATTTTGGCGTCAAAGGGGTATTTTGGTAATTTACCTAAGGCATATAAACTACCTATCATACAACTACTTAAACGATGTGACCATAGGGTATAACCTCGGAAGGTTATTCCCTATATGCTATGGTCACCTAAAGTGTTTGGTCGGATCCTAATGATCGACCAAATGGGTCGGGTTCGAAGGTATAAGCGATTTATTAGATCGCTTACCCTTACGACCCTAGACAAGCACAAAACTAAAAGTGACGAGCTAAGCATGTTAAAACATGCTTACCTAAGTTTGAAAACAAGTTTGGTATCAAAACAAACGGTTTTGATACCTAAGAGTAGTTTGGTTACAAAATACGCACGAATGCGCATTTTGACCGAAACTACGGCTCGTCACTGAGCCTAGACAACGTGGTAATCAGTAGGCATAGTCACAAGGGACTATAACCATCGTGATTACGCTCACGTTGCGAAGTTCAAACGAACTTCGCATTGACCATAAACTGGTAAATGCAGAAAGTCAAACAAAGTTTGACTTTCGTACTCGAAAAGCAATAAAAGAACGAAGGAACACTTACAAAGGGTCCCCGAATGCTAATCTCGATCCAAGTAGCTCAGGTATGAAACAATGGTTTCAACTTAGAGCTTCTAAGATCAGATTCTTGTGGGTTTTGCAATGGGGATGGATGGGTATTTATAGGATTAGGACCACCGTTAGGATCGTTTCTTGAAAAACGTGATCGAATCCCATCCGTACAAGTGTTGGAAAGTTGTGGTAACTCAATTTGCCACCCACCATAAGGTATTGACACTTGGCATTGGCCTTTGGAGGGTTGGAAGGCTGAAAACAGGCTGTTTAAAACGAGTTGCTGCATTTGGCCACTTCTTGCGCACCGTAACACTAATAATGTTGAGGTGCGCAAGGACCTTGCAGGTCTGAAACTTTCAAAAATGGCAGAACAGGCCCCTGCACCTTGTTTCGTCGCGTAACGGCACTTCTAACACCCGTCAAACCCAATTTCAAGCTCCACAATGATGTTAAAACATAGGGAACATGAAATGTGCTCAAAAATATGTCGTATGTCAGTTCGTTTGGCCGTACGATCGCGATGTTCGGTTAATTACGACGGAATGCGCATAAGCGCGAAAAACGATCCAAATTGCGTGACGAATGGATTTTTCTTATGCCAAACACTAAAATAAAATATTTTAGTGCTTACATAAATTTTTGGATGTCCGGATGTATTCAGAACGTAAGTTATGCGCGAAAGTGCAAACTTGTGCACTTTTTGACACTTTTAGTCCCTGAATGACCCAAAAGTTTGTTTTAGCATACCGAACCCCTCAAAGCCTATTTCTAAGCTATGTAAAGGATATTTAAGGTATGTTTAACTCATGGTCATGTTCCGGAATGTCTGTTCTAGTACAGATCATCATACTTTCGCAGTTTGTCGAATTTAGTCCCTGTAAGCGATTAAACTTGATTTTGCCATACCAAAGCCTTCAAAACTTATTTCTAAGTTATGTAAAGGTTATTTAAGGTATGTTAAGCCTATGTCACTATTCCGGAGTGTTTGTTGCATTAAACTGGTTATATTTACGCATCGGTGCGCGTATAACCTTCCAGAAAGTGATATAGAGTTTGAAATCGAACAAGAGTTGATATGTGCAAATGATACACACATTTTTACAAATCCCAAGTATGAAATACAATATTTCATTGTTTTGGCATTTGTTTGATGGTTGAAGTGACACAGGTGTCACAACGCCCCTCCGCAAGCGACAAGAGGAACCTCGTGCCAGGAGCGGCACTAGTACCGAATGACGCCATACCGACTAGCTTCGTCCGCGAAGTACGAGCCTCTGATATAATTGCAAGAGCCGCTAGACAGAGGAAATTAAAGACATGACATCCTTAGTTAAGGACATGAGGAGAAAGTTGACAGTTTACACTTTGCATCAATTCTAGAGGATTGAATATCAACGATTGGTATCCTTTGCCAAGGATTGATAACATAAACAGACCAATCGTAAGGTTCTAGTTACCACTAAAAGATCAACTTGAGGATATGTTGTCCTCAACTGTGAATACAAGAAGGAAATATCCCTAAGAACGACCTTTAGGACTCGCTTCGAGCATTACGAGTTCCTTGTCGTACCATTTGGCTTAACACATGCATCGACAATATTCATGGACCTCATGAAATCGAACGTGTAAGCCATACCTGGATAAATCATGATTATACTTATTAACTACATTCTCATATGGCCAACGACTGAGGGAGGTTGTGAGCAACAACTGCAATTTACCTTACAACTCTTAGAGAAAAGAACAGTTACGTGCTATGATGACGAAAAGCGGATTTCGAATTCGAGAAATGAGAACTTTAAGATACATGGTGGATAAGAACGAAAATCATGCCAACCATGCAACCAAGAGCTAAGGAGCTAGAGTTACAATTATGTGACGCTTCTCGACAAAGTCTCGATTGTACATCGATGAAACGAGACCACAACATTGCATACGCGGCACATTGATTAAGGAATCATAAGAAGAAACCTTGAGCTAGATACAGTAATCGCGCGCCGCAAATTTGACGTCATTACCTGAGAGAAAACGCTGCACGATCTTTACTGATCACAAGGGTTGCAGCACACCGTTGATCGTAAAAACTTGAATATTAACGAAGATGAACTAAGCTACTGAACATTGCAGACTATATGGACATGATACGTGCTTGTGTGATAAACCTTGACGAAAAGTTGGAACACTCACTTGCCCTTAGTGGAGTTTTCCTACAACAGTATTTATCACACCGCAATTTAAACCGTTTCGTGTGAAGCTTAGACGGAACATAATAAGTCGATCCCCGTCATGTTGAACGGAGACCGGAGATAAACAATATACTGGCCCGAATTGGTCCAGGAAAAACTAGAAACAAGATCGTTCAGATATGTGATCATATCAAGACAGCCGCGGAATACAGAAAGATTACGCCGATGAGCGGCGAAAATCATAAGAATTGGAAGCAAGAAGTATGACTCAAATAAGAGCCTCTCCTAGAGAAGGCGTAGTGTGATTTGGAAAACGAAAAGGTTGGATCCCGATGTGGGGATCGGAACCACTGTTCACAAGATGAAACTTCCAGAAAAAGACCAGTAGTGATCACGACACATTCATGTGTCTAGTCTTTAGAGGAGTCTGACTCAAGGAACAGTCGTTGTTCCCATAATTAAGATTCACGTCAATGACAAACGACAAGAATTACTATAGAAACCTGTTAAGGTTTCGGACCAAGAGTCCACAATACTATAAAACCTGTTAAGGTTTTGGACCAAGAGTCCACAATACTATAAAACCTGTGAAGGTTTCGGACCAAGAGTCCACAATAATATAAAACCTGTTAAGGTTACGGACCAAGAGTCCACATGACACATAAAAGACATAATTGATTTACTTGAGTACGATAGAATACATGACATGAGAACATAAAGACAAATCATAAATCTAAGTGACCATATTTGATTCACAACTCCCCTGCGACCGATGGCATCGCTTGAATTTCGGGACGAAATTCTTTTAACGGGGGGAGACTGTGACAACCGTCACTTTTCCGTACATTCCGTACACTAAATAAACAGTAATCTGTGCTTTAATGGCTGTGCATGATCTAGTTTACCAGACAAATAAATTTCTGAAATTCCATGCAAGTGAATTCACGCACGTTTTATACTACAAGAATTACTTTATGATTGCGTTGCGTCAAAAATATTAGTAAACTCACCGGTAAGACACACTGTGTCAACAAAACTGCAAAAGGCAGTCAGACATCAGAATTGAGGCCTAGGTGTAGGTCCAACAACAAGAACACATTAAAACCCAAGAGTACATACAAGGGTTAACATATAGACATTCTGAAAGCTAGAATACGCACTAAAAAGTACCCGAAACACACTTTAAGTGCAGAATTTTATTAAATTCAGCTATAATCAGCTTTTCAACGAATAAATATTATGCAGAAATCATGATTTATCATCCAGAATACTTCCCTTAGTGTCGGGAATTGATAGTGTTACAAAAGGGTACATAAAAGACACTAAACGGTGCAATTTAGTACTTTAACGAACCGGTATTTAACCAAACAACCAGACATTACCCGGAACATCAAAATATTACTAGAAGCATTGTTGTAATGTTTCTGTTCTAGTTATGGTTCCCGAACACCATAACACTCCTTATAACACTATAACACATTAAATCCTTGAACTAAATACTTGAAACTTAACTTGATCTTGTAATTAGTAATTGGAAATTTCACTTTACCCCCCCCCCCCTAATAGAGTGGACGGTCACAAGGGAGGTGACCCCACCAAAATATTGTTAAAAATCTACATGATCTTCTTTGGATACTTCTTGGATTTGGAGAAATCTTGTATGTACTAGAGTGGACACAAGAACCATTAGGTAATACTTCAAGATTGGTTATAAGTAACCACCTCTCACCATCATCTCCAACACACCACTTCACTCCTCCCTTGGCTCCCCCATTCTCGGCTCAACCACAACTCCACACCACCTCCATTTTCGGTTATCATACAAGCAATCCAAGGTCTTCACAAGGTGTTACAAGGTGTCTAACGAAGCTTGGTGCTCACGAAACTTAAAGGACCTCTTCCGTGTGCTTTTATCCACTCAATTTGTGTCATTGTTCTTCCCTAGCTTTAAGCTAGTTGTAAGATCCTTTTTCACTCTTGTTACTTCATGTTCTTAGTGGTTAAAAGATATAACATGTTGAAATAACAAGAACACTAAAGAACATACACATAAATCTTGAAACATAAAGCATGAAATATGATGAATCTTGTTGTTATGATGTTGTGTAGTGCATAAATGATATTTGCTTGATGATTTCTTGAGAAGATGATGTTGAACATCACATGACGCTTGCTAGATGGAGTTTAAACACATAATCTAGCAAGTGGGAGGTGATTACGTAATAACATATGATGATCACCTTCTAGTAAACACATGGACTTGATGATTAAAATGATTTTTTTTGAAAAATAATCATTAAAGTGAGTTGATAACCTTGTTAACCCTAGACTTGTGAATGATTTTCTAAAAAGAACCAAGTTCAAAATGTTATTTTTAGAAGATCATGATTTTACATAAACCTATATTATTTTCGGTGGAAGAACAAGTATAAGAACACTAGAGGAACAAGAAGGTTTAATAAATAAACATTTTTGTAAATTATGTTTACAAGTTGTAAACACCAAATCTCTTCAAGAATGAGATTTTAAAAGAAGCAAACACACTTTGGAGGGTAACTAAACCCACTAAACACCTTACCAAGATACTACGCGTTTTCGTAAAATATCAAGTTCATGATGTGGGGTGAATTACTTGATTTTGGCACTTGATAAATGTAGAATAAGTTGTTGATGTTTGATGATGATTTAAAAGAAAATAAACACATGTTTTTAAAACATGGGAAACCTCCATTTTTAGGGGAAACTCTGTCAAAATTTCTGTAAAATTTTGACACTTAGAAAAATGTAAGTTTTTGAGAAACTTATCCCCTAAAAATGTATCTAAAAGCATTTACCAAGGTTTCTCTAATTTTTGTGTTAAGAAATGATGATTTCTTCAAGGTTAAAATTTATATTAAGTATGTATATTTTTGAGAAAAATATATGTATTTGTTGATCACAAAATCCTGTGCTAAGTGTGTGTAGTATGTATTACATGTAATAGTGTATTAGGACTTGAAAATACACTAAATACTCGTAAGAAGTGAAAATACAAAAATACACATACAACATACAAGATACATAATTCGGGTGCAAAATACAAGAAACTTATATTTACTTTTGAGAAAATAATATAAGTAAGACACTTAGTTAAAAATATAAATTATTTTTAACACAAGAACACATATACAAAAGAAAGTGACTTGTACTTGTGCGATACAAGTCTAGTGACTAACGTTAATAAAACACGTTTAGGTCACGACGCTAAATAAGCAAATCCGGTGAAGTTTACGACGCAAGGAACGCAAAGTTGTGAGTTCATGCTCCCCCTTTTCTTTAACTGTTTTTGGTTTTATAACTCTCAGGGGTGAAATACATGTTACAAATAATACAATGTTTATAAATGGTATGATAACAAGAAGCACTCTTGGTGAGAACGAGTACCAAGTATGATGCAATTTGAGAATACAAAAATACAAGAAGCACTCTTGGTGAGAACGAGTACCAAGTATGATGCGTTTTAAGAAATGCCTAGGAAATACTAGATCATGTGAGCACAGACATAATACTAAAAATGCCATAAAGTCTTGGTGAAAACTAGTACCAATCCATTAAAAATATTCACTAATTAGGGACGAGGGTTAGATCTAACGGGTACGGCCGAACCCCACTCATGGTCGCAACTAGTACCTAGCAGTGCTTCGGAGTCCCAGTCGAGGTTAATCGACACAATCGAGGTTAATCGACACAGTCGAGGGTAATTGACACAGTCAAGGGAAATTGACATAGTCGAGGCTAATCGACACAGTCGAGGAAAATCGACAAAGGTATGAGCCATTACGAGTGCTCCCTATGAGCCATTACGAATGCTCCCTAGGAGTCATAACAAGTACTCCCATGTCCTTAAGGAGTCATAACAAGTACTCCCCATGTCCTCACATGCCTTAAAGTCTCTCAAAGATTTTACACGAATACTTTATTGGTACAAGAATTGTATCACAAGAATACTTTATTGGTACAAGATTTGTATCACAAGAATACTTTATTTTACAAGAATACGTTATTTCACAAGAATACTTTATTTATACAAGATGCATACCATGTTTCATACAAGGTACGCAAAACGCATGAACTCGCTCAACTTTTGTTGATGTTTTCCAAAAATACATGTATTTCAGGTGACAGGATGGATCTTGGGCGCATGTGTCGTAACTAGAAGTAGACTTCAAGTTTAGATGTCATCCATTTTTGTTGAATTGTAACCTAGACGAAGGTTGTGTTTTTAAAATCTTAAATAATAAGTATTTGTAATACTCAAATTTTCATGAATGGATGAACATCGTTTTGATCATGTAGTTGTTTATTACGATTGAATGCAATGATATTAAACCAGTCACACATCATACGCTTCCGCAAATGACAGCGTGTGACAAGCTTGCCAATTACGCGTTTCACTTGAATTTCAACACTTTACTTCTCATTTAGGCATTTTAATAAACACCTAATGGGCATAATTCTACATGTTTACTAACTAGTTCATAACTAGCTATTTTCACCAAGATTTACATCAAGAATTAAATCTCTATGTCTAGTGTTTATGAGCAACATCTAGGTCTTGCATCCTATCTTCAAATTTCACAATTTAACACTCAAATTCATGTGTTCATCATATTTCTACAAAACCCATTTAACACATGATAGGGTAATTATCAAATCCCTAGTTTTGGCCTCAATTCATCAAGTTTTCAACTAGGGTTTGTTTCTAAACGAAGATTTCGTCATAATAACATTATATACATCAACATTCATTCCAGAATTTCGATTATGATTGTTCATCATAATCTCAAAGTATCACCAAATTACAAAATTTGACATACCTTTCGATCCTCTTGACTTGGTGATCGTTTATACACGTTCATGCATTGATTTGGTCTTGAATTGATCCTCAATTTGGGGTTTTTAGCTTGAACAAGGGTGGAACCCTTTTTTTCCCCTTCCTGGTCGTACGAACACACACACACTTAGTGTGTGTGTGGTATTTTATTTCTTGTTTTATTAAAACAAGTTTGCCCACTTGGCCCTAATGGCCCTTCTTGTTTTATTTTGATTAATTGAAACCATAATTCATTATTTATCACTTAATTACATATTATTAACTAGGTTAATTATTCCCAGTTAATTTAATGGGTTCGGGAAGTCATAACCCGTTTTACTTTAAGTCCCGTTGAATCCGGCCTTTCATCCATTTTATTTTCTTGAAAGCTCTAATTCACTTTTAATTAATATTAGGATTATTCACTTAATTCCTAATATTTGCCGATTTACTTTTACCACTAACGGTACTTTCCCCGTCTTTAGTATTAACGGGGTTTAATTACCAAACCCGTTTTTGGGGTGTTACATTTAGGACTTGAACAAACCTTGTTTCTTCATGAACAGTGGTTCCAAGGCTTTGAATAGAAATTAACTGGTCTTCAATAGATGCTCTGGTTTAGGTATTCAAGATTCATTATCTTTGGGAAGAATCTAGTTCAAACTTCTATTTATTTCTTGATCATGTTTTGGCTTTTGGATATCATATGTTCCCCCTAGAACGGATGATTCCAAAACAAATGTTTAGTTGATCAATTTTTATTCCTCTTCAACTTCTCTCTGATTTGGGCTTTAAATTGCTTCTCAAATGTTTCAGAGAGAGAGAGAGAGAGATAGAGAGTCATCTACATCCCTTTCGAGTGGAAGATCCAATAGATCTTGCAGATCTTCAATTTTCTAGCTCCTGACACTATTCATTAAAGTCTTTTTCACTTCTCTATTTGCCCTGACTATTGCCAAATCATGGCTTGCTCTTTCTAAGGACAATTTTATAATTTTTAAGGCTAATGGATTTACTGGGACCGATTTTATTGGAAGAGGGTGAGGGAAAATGTTTTCCCAAGATTTTCCCAAACAGCTCTTCTGGTTTGGCATTTGGATGCCCATATATGAGTTCATTTCTAATCCTTTCCTTCCTTATATCATCTTCATACTTCTTTAGATATTTTGCAGACATATCCTTTTGTCTTTTAAGATAGCTTCTAATGGCTGAGGAGACATTGTTTGGAGATGGAAGTTCTGAGGGATTGACTAGAGAGCTGATAGGTACATTTATATCTTCATAGTTTGGCCTTTTAGCGACTAAGGGATCTTAACTCTATATTCTTCTAATTCCTTGTAGTTCTATTTGATTGTTGACTCATCCCACCTGGCATGGATTTCATAGATCCAAACTTTGCTACCACCATCCATTCTTTTGTTCTTCTTAATTCAACTGTTTTTTTACCAATATGATTTTTACCTACTTTCTAGGTGGGAGGAGTGGGCTTGATATCAGGATTGAGCTTTAACTTCTCAATCCTTGCAATTTCTTCTAGAAGGCCTTCTATAGTCCAACCAGAGAATTAAGCCCTTGTGGCTGAGTAAGGCTTGTTCTTCATCATGAATTCCAAGTAATCTTCCCTTAGGGATTTTCTGAGCTTAGGGTTGTTTACTGGTCCTTATGAAGCCATTTGGTTGATATTTTTTTTGAAAAATCTTCTAGTCCATTCACTTTTGTGAATTATGAAGACAAAATTTGTTGTACCTCCTTATCACTCTTCTTTCAGCCCGTATGCCTTTTAGGTTCACGTACTCTTGTACATTTGAAGGCTTTGAATATCTTCTAAGGGATGGAAAGGTAAATTGGCTGATGTCAGTTGTAGAGTAGAAAGATTGTATCTCTATTGATACAGTTTCTAACTCTTATGGGTCAAGTATGGTGGTGGGGTGGTTTTGTAGATGGAGATGTAATAGTAAGTGTTGTGGTTGTTGTGATAGATGGTTGAGATGCGATGGATGAAGATGTAGTGGTTGTGGTTTTCGTAGGTGATGCATCAGGGATTTCTTCATTATTATCTTGGACAATGAATTTAATTCTCCTGATTCTGGTTTGAAGTGTTAATCTTTTTGTTGCTGGTTATGGAAGTACTGTTGTTGGTGGTGGGGGTAGTGTGGTTATAACATCTATTGTCACTTTTGTATTGGTAACAAATGTTTGGGTTATAGGAGCAGTGGTTTGGATAACAGGTGTTTAGATGGAAGTGACAGAGGTTTGGTTGGTAGTTGATGCAATGCTTTCTAGAACCTCTATCGAAGAACCTTGATTATCTTGGATTTCCTCCTTTCAATAATCTTTTGCACTGTTATCAGCATATTAGCTTCCCTTATGTCTCTTCTCGTTTCTTTTTCTGTCGCTTTAGCAATTTCTTTTTGCCTTTCCTTTTTGAGTGCAACAATATCAGGTCTTTTTCCAGGCTTCTTGACAAGATGTGGGAGCTTTCTCATACATTCCCCCCCCCCTTGGCATCATCTTGATATTTGGGAAGAGTTAGAGTTGTACCAGTGTTTTTAATGATGAAGTCGTTGATGACTTTAATCTATGATTTAGTCTCTTTGTACTTAGCATCCACCATTGTTCGTACTAACTCCATATGCATGTTTTGTTTTTCTTCTGCAGCTTGCTTTTGAAGATGTTGGTACATTTGTACATTTGTAGTCTCATCAGTTGTTGCCTTCAAGGAGGTCTTTGTTATGTAACTATTGTCCAATTGTGAGACTTTTTCTCTACAATTGTAGTAGCTCCCTCACTTGAAAAACCTACAAGTGTCTTTTGAGGCACAGGAGGTGTTGCCTCCACTACTTGTGAGATACCACTAATTTCTGAGCTTTCCTTAGTCACTTGTTGATGTATACTCTTTGTAACTTGTTGTTGAAAGGAACTAGGTACATGCAAGTCAGTATTATCAATTGCATCAAACAATCTTTGGAATGATGATGGGATAGTTTTTGTGGGCGGTAGAGTGAAAGTAGAAGCAGCCTTGGGAGAGGGGCTTGAGAAGAGATATTCATGTGAATTTTCTCCCTCTTGACTTGGTTCCCCTTGTGCTTACAACACTCTCCTTTTGTGATGATGAGTGAGGAGTTTGGATAGGTAGAGATGATTGCATCTGTTGTGAGGAAGTAACGATGGATGTTTGCTGCATTTGTGCTACAGCATGTACCTCTGGCATCTCAACCACCAGAGACACCTTCTTTTTGGTTTTTCTTTTGGATTTGAGGCTGGAAACGAAAGTGGTTTTTTGTGGAAATTTCTTGTGTGTGTTCCACAGTGTTGGGTTGTGCACTATGGTCACCAGGAGTGTAAGCTCAGCAACATATGTTGTAACATATGTTGCATCGTTTTGTAAAACATTTTCTTGACATTTGGTCATCATGCGGGTAAATGTTTCATTTGAAAGACTCTTAATTTCAAGGGCTTCACCCTGTTCAAAACTTTCTTATCTTAAAACATATTTCAGGTAAAAGCTTAACAATCTTGGATATAGTAGAAAAGGATTTCCAGTACCCCTCTTGATTGCTTTTATGTTTGCTACCAAATCCATAAACAGTGTTTGGGATAGCTTATAATCTGAATTTTTCATAATAGCATACCCTGGATACCGAGTTTCTAAGGGAATTTATTAAAAGTTGTGGTCTTAGCAGACATGAAAACCAAGAGTATATGAAAAAGAATTTCATTGCTTGTGGGAATTTTGGTTTAAAAAGTGTGGCTCCCAACAGTTGAGCTTCATATCCCCTTTCTATGAAATCATGATGAAGATCATTTTTAGAGATAGTTTCCCAAAATTCCCTAAGAGTGGATAGATGAATAGGGGGCGTTTACAGGGAGGATGTTAAGATATTTGGAAGATGTGATGATGTCAATGATGGAGTGAAAATCCGTGTTCTTGTTGTGTGTTACAAGATACGGCAAGTAGTTGTGAGAGGATTTTAGTTCGAGAGCCATGGTGAAATAGGTTAAATCTTTTGAGAAGCTTTTGAACAGATAATCTTTTGATTGAAAGCAAGGTTTGTTGAATGCAAATTCGGAGTTTTTCTCTTTCGAAATTCTTTGATTTTGATAAGTATGGATGATGGATGTAAACTCTGTTTATCAAGGATTTTTATAGGGTTTGTGGAACAGGGATGCCAATGTGGCCAACGGTTACCTTTTGAGTTACGTGGCCAATTTTTATTCGTTGTGGAAAAGCACTGTTCAGAAAGTGGATCCCTTTAAGGAAACCCTTTGAAGAAGGAAGATAAGGTCTGTTTTCAAAAAGTCTAATTGAAACCACTGTTGAGTCTCAACAAGTGTTAAGATGACCAAATCAGTGTTTAGTACATCTATTTGACTTTTGGTCTACAAATGGATTGAATCCTATGTTTAAAACCTCTGTTGGGTTAAACAAAGTTTTGAATGGAAAACAGTGGTAGGTTTTTGAGAAATAGTTGATCGGTTTGACTTTCGTAGTCAAACATTAGGTGTTGAATCAGTGGTTCTTGATTTTAAAGCTTCATTTTTTATTTTCTTGATTTAGAAACATATTAATGTTTAAAGAACCTTTTGGTACATTTTTTAAAACATTTTCTTAGATAGAGATATGTGCTAGGGTAACCTCTGTTCAAATTGCCAACAAATGTTTCATGCATACAATGGAAAATGGTCAATTTTTCAGATGATCCAAAGCATTTTCTGCTTTGAATTTGGTGTTTTTCCACTGCATCAACGCTTTGGGATTGGTCATTTGTAACAAGAAATTTTTGTACCATCTCAAACAGTTGTTGCTGACCCTCTACAAGTATTTTTCACACTTGGGTCAACTGTTGTTTGGTCATTCCCAATGAAGTGATTGTACCCATGAGGGTGTCTATTGACTGTTGGCTTTTGGGGCATCTGCACAGGCTCTTCGTACCTATAAGGTACTCTTGTGCATGGTGGTTTCCCACAGTCTCTTGGAATTGTGTTGTGTGGTGTAACAGATACTTGACCATCCCTGTGTGTAGGGTATTGGTTCAAGCTTTGTGTGATAGGTGTGTGATTGGACTCAACATTTTTAGGAAATGATTGTGAATCCCTGTTGATAGGGGCATCATCCCTGTTGAAACTCATTTTCCCTCTTGACCTATTTTTGTTGATATCATATGGTTTTTACAAATGAACACTGTTTGGTCACATGATTGATTTTGTGACATTTGTGCCTTTCCAATTATTTTACAATTCCAAAAAAATTTGTATTTAATGAAACATTGTGTTTTATTTCCGGGATTTTATAATTATCTATGACATTTGCACGTTTCCAATCCTTGTACAATTTCGAACTCTCAAAAAACATTTCTAGAAGTAATACCTAAACTGTTACTCAAACGTAATCAGTTTAACGCAACGTACACTCCGGAACAAGGACATAAGCTACACATACCCTAAATACCCTTTTCATAACTTATATATATAAGTTTTGAAGGGTTCGGTATGGCAAAAACATGCTTATTCAAGTCCAGGGACTATTTTCGACAAACTGCGAAAGTCTGCCAAATCTTCGTATTTTGAATACGAACCATGTTTACACCTCTAAAATTTTTGTAATCATTAAAATCTTGTATTTTATTGATAAGAATGCAAAAATATCAATCGTTGCGCAATTTCGGTCATTTTCTTGTTCATTATAGCGTTTGGCGTATTTATGCGAAAAATGTAATCGTACAACCGAATGAACCGACATCCATGACATTTCCAAGAAAAACCCTAGTTACATATGCCTTAACACCTTTATAGAGCCTAAATATTAGGTTAAAAGGTGTTAAAAGTGATAAAACGCAACGAAACAAGTCCAGGGGCCAAATCTGCCAAACATCCAAAGTTTCTGCCCCTGCTAACCTCTTTGCGGACCGTATGTGGGCCCCCTTATGGTCCGTAAGGGGTGCCTAGCTACGAATTTTTTTCTTGCAGCCCATTCAAAGCTCTACAATACCTCTAACTCGCAACCATGGGCTATGACACTGATCTTGCCACGTTTAAGGACATGTGGATTGATCTTACACTGATCCTTAACACTTGTAATGATCAAATTCATGATCTACAAGTATAAATAGGTGCATGAATTCATTTTCAACTTGCACCAAATCTTGAATTCCTTCTATCTTTCTCATCTATGTGACAACTGTCAAATTTGCTTGCATTCGTACAAATTATTAAATGATGATTAGTGCTTAATGACTGTGCTGCTTTACAATATATGACTTGAATTGCTTTCTGATTACTGCATTATACTTACATGTGCATCACATATTACAAATGACACATCATTGACTGCATGCAAACATATTGACATAATTGATGCACAAAGCACAGTCAGCACAGTTAACAGACAAGCCGGGAAAATGCTGACGGAGTTCAGTACATAGACAGACGTTGTTTTGACACAGTATGAGCCAGAAACTAAGTACTACACTAGTATAGAGTGTAGGGAAGTAAGGACTACAAAACTGCTTTTCTAGGTGATAGTTTGAGTGCGGGAAAGTGCCTAAAACTCAATTAAAGTGCTGAATTTAGCATAATTCAGCAAAATTCAGCTATTTAACACTCTTATATCATGCAGAAAAATGATTAACTGGCCCAGAATACTTTCCTAAGTGTCGGGAATTAAAAGTGTCACAAAAGGGTACATAAAGCACACTAAACGATATAGTTTAGCACTTTAACGAACTGGTATCTGAACGAACAACCGGACAATACCCGAAACACCAAAATTATACTAGAAGCATTGTTTTAAGATTTCTGAGCTAGTTATGATCCCCGAACACCCTAACACACTATATAACACCTAGTATGTATAAACACTAAACGTCACACTTGAAAATCTAACTAGATTACTTAACCATTATCAAACCCCAACCAAGACCCCCCCCCCCCCTCCAATTGATGGTCACAAGTGGGTCCCCCACTTGTGATTTCTTTTGATTTCATTTGATCTCATAAGATTGTGATTAGAGATATGTATTGTACTTGGAAGACACATGATCCATTGGTTAAACATCTAAAGTGGATATAAGTATTGTATGGAAGAATTAGGGATCATTATCTTTCACACACAAAAACACACTACTCTCCTTCCTTCTCTGTTGCTAGTTCATGGCCACACCTCACCACCACCCTACCTCCATTTTCAACCTTCTTCCATGTATTCCAAGGTGATCTAGAGGTGTAAGAAGCTAAGTTAGGAAGCTTGGAGCTTTCGGAAGTTGAAGGACCTTCACGGATTGCTTTTATCCACTTGTTTTCTACACTTGATCATCCCTAGCCTTGTGCTAGTAGTAAGGCCCTTATGAGCCTTTGTTACTTCTTATTTAGTTGGTTAATAGATGATATGTGAAGAAAATAATAAAGAGCACTAATGAACAAGAAGATGAACCTTTAACACAAAGCTTAATAACATAAGAATACATATTGTTTAGTGTTATTTTGCTTCTTGATGATTGATTATTTGTGTTTATGATGTTAGACATCATATGAAACCTACTAGATTGTGATTAAACACATGATCTAGTGAGTTAAGGTGATGATCTTGTGAAAGACCAAGATCATCATACTTTATGTTTCACTTGCACTTGAAGAATGAAAATGATTTTGTGAATGATGAAGTATGTAATATGTTACTAGTCATAAACTTGGATGATTTCAAAACTAATTTTTCTCAAGAAACTAAAGTTATACACAAGATTTACTAAAACATTGTTTTTAAAAAAACTAATCATGTTTCTAGTGGTGAAACAAGTATAAAAGTACATGGTTAACAAGAAAAATACAAGAAAATTAATTTTTGAAAAATCATCATACAAGTTGTAAAGATCTAAAATCCTCAAGAATGATGTTATTAAATAAATAATCATATTTTTAAGGGTAACTAGGCTTACTAAAAACACTAGTAAGTTACTACAAGTTTTTATGAAAGTTCAAGTTCATGTTGTTATGAAAATAGCGTTGTTTTGGTCACTTGGTAAGTGTTGGTTAAGTTGTTAATTGTTTGTGATGATTTTAAAAAGAAAATGATATGCCTTGATAGCATGGACACCTCTATTTTTAGGGGAAACTATGGCAAAATTTTCTAAAAATATAAACACTTAGAAAAATATTTTCTAACAAATATTTACAAGTGTATTTTAACTATGGTTTTCAATATAGACTTTACCATAATTTTTGTAACAAAAATACAAATATTGGAGGTTGGTTTTTTTTGTAAATAGAAATAACTAAATAAGTATTTGAAAGGTATATATTTAGAAGAAACATGTGTGTGAATACTTGTATACTTTGTGTAATAGTTATATTGTTTTAGGGTTAAAATAATATGACATAACAAAATACCAAGAATTTACAATCCAAAATATTACCAAAAATCACAAGGATTAATTACACAAGTTACACAAACAATATTGGGAAACCGAACGAAAGAATGTAACTTACAAAAATATTCCAGAAAATACCTTTATGAATATATTTTTGGTAAATAATATCTTCGACACAAGAAATGCAAATATGATTTTATGAATGTTACCAAGTTATATCGTATTTTGACAAGGAGAAAATATATTATTTTGGAACTACAAATATTTTTGCCAAGAGAAAAATTAGGAATAATTTTTCTAAGGAATACTTCTTGAAATATATATTTTAGAAATATATATTGGATACTTATTAAAGACAATACACGCCGGAATACGACGCCAATACATGGCAAGTTATACAAATACAAGAATACAAATATACCCATCCTTGGGAAGGATATATATGTTTAAATGTTTGAGAAGCATTAAGTTAAAATATTAATTATTTTAACAAATAATTATACACTTGGAATATTAATGAAGACACTTTGAAACCGTAACTCAAAGACAATAATCATTACCAAGTCAAGGCACGACCCACTCTTCTAATGGACCGTAGTACGCATGTAGGTAGTCGTGCGTTCCAGAGGAAGCTTTGAGTTACATCGGATACAAGGAACGCAAAACTATGAGTTGATGTCCCCCTTTTCTCTTAACTGTTTTCGGTTTTATAACTCTCGGGGGTGAAATACATGTTACATACTGATTACAAACAATTACAAATGGTGTGGTTAGCTAAGGAATGTACTGCTAGATCACGTGAATGGGTAGGCGATTAACTTAAGACCATTAATCCTTGTATAAGGACCGAGGGGCATGAGTGATAGATCTATTGGGTGTTGCGAGCCCCACCCATGGGCCTGCGAGTTTGCCGCATGTGGTGACTGTGTCGTTCCGCCGGAGGGGCCGGTACGAAATATGCTTACAGGGTTGAGTGCTTCCTATGCCATGTCACTTATATTAATGTATTAGCTACACATTAACTGATCTGTTTTCCTTATTGCTTCATACCAGTTTACAAGTACATACATACATACAAAGGTTTTCAAGGATGATTCGTGCACACATACTAAACACACGAACTCGCTCAACTTTTGTTGATGTTTTCAAACTACATGCATTTCAGGGAATTAGTAAGTGGATCTGGCGGGCGTTGGAAGTTTTATGCTGCGATAGGAATAAAGATGTCATCCATGGTCTTTGGGTTTGGTCAGTGTGTCTTATTCCTAGACGAGACACGGCTTCTAAACCTTAGTTACATCTAATATATTTTGACGAGTCCTTAGTGAACTCATAAACAATTTGTATGGTTTGTAAAACTTGAATTTGAAGTCTATGTTTTAAACAATGTTGTTACGTTTTAAACTCATTTAATGGATGACAAATAAATGGTTTTATCATATAGTTGTTGTTATGATTGAATGCAATGGTATTAAAAAAGTCACACCATAATCACGCTTCCGCAAAAGTCAGGGTGTGACAGCTTGGTATCAGAGCTTCGATCGTAGCGAACTAGGATTCTTTCTCGAGTCTAGACTACGATCATTAGGGCTCTCACAAAAACGTTTTTACAAACATGTTTTCATTGCATACATGAAACGCCCAGATCCAGGAAACAAACATTTTTTACAAACAAAAGACACAAAACACATTTCAAAGTTAATGTTTATAATTCAGTCTGAGAGAGTGGGTAGTTCAGTCTGAGAGACTGGGTAGTTAGTCTGAGAGACTATTTGGGACAGTTTGAGAAACTGGGGAGTTCAGTCTGAGAGACTGGGTGTTTCAGTCTGAGAGACTGGGTGGTTCAGTCTGAGAGGCTGGGTGTTTTAGTCTGAGAAACTAGGTGGTTCAGTCTGAGAGGCTGGGTATTTTAGTCTGGGAGAATGGTTGGTTTAGTCTGGGAGACTGAGTGGTTTAGTCTGGGAGACTAGGAAGGATAGAAAGTTTCATGAAAAATAATGCGAATACATGATTACATGATGAATTGTCTTTGCTTGCAATACACTAAGTGTTAGTGATTACTATGGATATACATGCTATGATTATTATGTACCGACACACATGTCACCTTCTTCCGAGAGTGAGGAATCAGACATTAATGACCCTACGACCACCGCCACAGATAATGAGATTGTACCTGCGCCAGAGATATTTGCGTCAGACACTGAGAGTGATCCTGATATGATGACCAAGGACGAGGACGACTTCCAACTGTCCGCGCTGCCAGATTCTAGTGATGATTTACCCTTGCTGATGGTTTCCTTGACAAAAACCCTTCTGTCATTCTTGTTTCGGTCCATGACCACCTTATCATTTGGACACCCCGATGGCGAGCACATCATGGCTCCAATCCTCGATGCCGTACCTCTCGTGGTCATTCCTCCCGAGGATATGCCTTTGACGATTTGTTTGATGATGACGTTGATTTGTTGTTGATGATCCTCCTGTTGACACCCAGGATGATGGAAAGATAGCTGAGGATGTCATTGCTATGCTACCTCCTGAGATTCCCGCCATTGAAGTATCCTCTGCTTCCATTTTGTATTCGATTTCAGACTCCTTTGAGTCTGTGACATCTGCAGCCTTACAAACGGCCGGATTGCAACTTTCTACTATTGACTCAGACGACGACACTGCTATGACTACCACACTATCACCTGCTCGAGATCCCATACCTTCACACAACCCAGAGCCTGCTCCTGAGCCAGCTCCTGTTCCTCTTGGGTTAGCTTGATGTTGCACCTGCTGATCCTAAGCCCTTGCTTAATCATGACCCTATTTCTTTCGGTTTACCAGACATTGCACTCCTTATACCTGATTCAGTTCCTGCACCTGTTGGTTTTCTTTTGTTGAGTTATTTATTTCCCCGCCTGCACCCGCTGAGGTTGCTCCTTTTCCCCTTTGGAGACTGACGTCCATTACACCGACATATCTATCGCTTTCTTTCAGGACATACCCGCATCCCGGGAAGGTTCTTCTGGCCAGCACCCGCGTGACGATTCTTTTTGTATCAGCAGCTTTCCACAAATACTTTAGGTTGTACTGTTCATTTCTTCACCGCTGGACGAGCCATTCTGATTGTTCCTATCATGCCCTATGATGATTTCAGACCCCTACCATCCCTCACATTATGGAAGCTACACACGAGATGAGTTTCTCCTGTTACTTCAGCTACAGTTTGAGGTTTTGAGTTATAGAGTTTTGGAGCTTCAGCTGACATTACGTCCTCCACCTTGTCAATGCCAGTATACTTTGATCCTCCACATGCATCACTGTCTCCTTTTTGCACTCTCACCTGCTGCTATTACACCTTCTTAGGTTTTGATGCTCGTTTCTTTACTATCAAGCAGTAGATCAGATACTTACTGCGCCGTATATTCAAACTCGAGGAGAAAGTCGCACATGTTAGCAGTTTGCTTTTCTTCACTCCTCTACCTCAGACACCAGTATAGTTGGCCTTTGGTTTTATGCGGATTGCATTACTTTTGGGAAAAGACACTACTAATAAGCCGAGATTGTAGAGACTTTTAAAGACCACTTTTGACCCCGCGATTTTGGTACACTGATAAACTTATTGGACGAGGGTAGGGTGACCCTGTGTCCCTTTTGAGGTAATGCACTTGGCGGACAATGTGATTGTGACTGGTAAATAATGAAAGCTCCGTCGCCATGTCCTCACTAACACGTTGTTGATTTGCATGATTGTACTATAATTGTGATACTACGTGCTTGCTTGTCAAGTTCTCATTAAATATGTACCTACCTACAAGTTTGTGCTATAAATGTGATGTTATATGATTGCTTGTTATAACGACTGCGTATATACACATGTAAATACACCTCCTAGGTCTTATTCGTTAAGTAGAAGCTTATGCGCTTGTGTCCTTAATAAGACCTGACCTAACCGTTCTTCTTCTTAGAAGATGTCACTTCAAGGGAACACCGATACCAATAACCCTCTGCCGACGACAGAGGCGGAATTACAAGACCGCATCTCACAGGCCATCGCATAGCACGAGGCCTTCCGCTCCGAGCGCAGCGGAGGTACCACATGAAATAACCCACCCAACGGTAATGTTTAGTCACTTAATACACATTACAAAAACGTTTGGACATTTCCAAGTGTGCTTTGCTAATGCCTCTCGTGAATAATGTTGCTTATATCGCAGGCTGCACCAACAAGTAGTTTTTGGGCTGCAAGCCCCTGGATTTCGACGGCCCTAGGGGTGCCTTAGCCTTCATGCGCTGGGTTGAGAAGACGGATTCTATTTTGCGGTTGAGCCGATGTGCCCCAGAGCATCAGGTCACGTACATTTCTGGGCTGCTTCAAGATGGGGCTCTGTCATGGTGGAACCTCCAGGTTCAGACGTTGGGCGAGACTGCTGCTTATGCTTTGACATGGGACGAACTGCAAGAACTAATGCATAAGAAGTACTCTTCGAGGGCAGAAGTCCAGAAGTTGGAAACTGAGTTCTGGAACTTGAAGATGGAAGGTCCAAAGATAGCTGAGTACGTGCAGAGATTCCATGATCTATCTCGTGTTGTCCCCTACATGGTGGATCCAGAGTTTAAGAAGATCTAACGTTTCATCGGGGGATTGGCACCTCAGATTCTAAGCCTAGTGACAACATCTAAACCTCCAACAATTAACGCAGCTATTGACTTGAGTTTGGCGCTCACTGAAGAAGCGATTAGACTAGGAAGATTTTAAACCTCTGAGGAGAAAAGGAGACTCATGTGGAGTCATCTGGAGATAACAAGAGAAAGTTCGGAAACTTCAAGTAGGGTACTCAGACGAATAACAACAACAAGGCCAAAAAGGGAAAAGAGTACATGGGTAAACTACCTAAATGCGAAAAGTGTCGACGTCATCATACCGAGCAATGTAAAGATGGAAAGTGTGACAACTGTGGCAAGGTGGGGCACTGCAGGGAAACGTGTTGGCACAAGACGGGATGTGGAAAGAGAGGTCAAGGGTGTTTTAACTACGGCGACGTGGGGCACTTTAGGAAAGATTGCCCAATGGAGATTAAACAAGATCATGGGAAAAATGTCTAACACCGGAGCTAGGGAAGCACGCCAGGATCCAAACATGGCCATCAGTACGTCTCATAATAGTCAATGTTATGTGTCTGTGCTATTTGACAGTGTTGTCAAATTTTAGCTTCAGAATATACTTGTTTTAGTAGTAAGTAAGATAGATATCCAGTACTCGATAGAATTAGCTTAAGGGAAGCTTCAACGTGGTAATTGGGATGGATTGGTTGTCGAGCAATCAAGCGGAGATTATTACCCGCACCCCGATGACAAATGAAGAAACAATCATGATTCATAACGGTAAGCAGAATACGCCCCTACAGCTTCCAAATTTCTTGAAGGCACGAAAGTTGTTGCGTAATGGATGTGTTGCTTTCTGGGCTCATGTCGTGGACAAGGGAACCGAAGAACCAAAACTCGAAGATATCCCTGTGATAAGGGAATATCCTGAAGTCTTCCCCGAAGACTTGCCATAATTATCTCCTCAACAACAAGTCGAATTTCGCATCGATTCGATTCCAGGCGCCGCGCCTGCAGTCAATGCACCTTAGCGACTTACACCTTCGGAGATGCAAGGATTGTCAGTATAGCTTCAGTAGTTGATAGAGAAGGAAGATAACAGACCAAGTTTCCCACTTTGTGTAACCCCAGTTTTGCTCGTTAAGAAGTAGGACGATAGCTTTCGTACGGACATCAAACTACCAGGAGCCGAACGAGCTAACCAACAAGAGTCGGTGACTCTTGCTAAGGATTAACGAAGTACTTATTTAACTAACTGTGAGGATCCAACTACTATTTCACGACTGATCGATGATCAAGTATCATTAGCTGTAAATTCAGGAAGAAAGTATACCGGGGAAATTGTGGGACAATAACTTGTTTTAAACGTACACAAAAATGGTGTTTCCTACACGACGCACAAAACAGTGTTACACAGAATACGAAACTTTGAGAATCTAGAAAACTTATACTTAGGACCTTTGGGAACCCAGGTCCAAACTCGTAAAGGTTGCTTAGGAACCACACTTGTTAACTCAAGAAAACCCCATTATCCTGACATATATGCTATTTCAGTTAACCAAACAGAAAGTACTCAAATTTCTTTTGTTAAAATCTTCACTTTTGCTTCTAGCGAGTAGATGTTTGCATCTCTATTCCCCTTAATGGTAGTTTCATCGCATTAATTTTCTTCGCTGAGAGCGAACACACATTTGCTTCGATACTTGGTCATTTCTTCATTTTAGAAAATACTCATTGTTTCATTACTTGAAAACTTATATGTTACGCATGCACCATTTGCTACACATGCGGTTTCATTTTGAATAAACGCTTAATTGAAGTTCAAATATTATGTTGCTAAATCTAATTACTGATTTGTGATTCGAATGACTTACATTGCGGTAATTGTTGGCTTCCTTGTTATCAAGTCAACACACTTTCTTGAGACTTCATTCATGGTTTATCTTCGTAACCATGCTGAGATTCCCTTGTTGATATATACGTTTATTGTCAGGATTACCAAGTTCAATTGCTTGAACTTATCCATTTCGCATATTCAATTTAAGACGCCATATGATGTATTGAGAGCATCATATTCAAATTTTGCAAAGGGTCTTTTGTTTAGAGTCATAGTAGACTCGTTTGGTCTACGACTCCACTAAATCGTTTGTTGGTTTCGGCACCTTGTGGTGATGCTTTCACAAAAGTTGAAGCTTGCGCTAATTTCGTTACGCACCTCATACACGGATTTAATTGTTTATTGACTTGCTCTAAATCCGGTTTGTTTATCACAATTAAAGCGGTCCCAACACAGTTGTGTGCTAAGGCAATGGTACATAGATTCATTTCATAGCACGGTGTACCTCCTAACGATTCTTTCATTATTGATCGAATGCCTTGCAGTATTTATTACTTTTTCATCTTCGATCAGAAACAGTAGTCCTTTGATGTTCCATATTCAACTAAAAACCCCACGACATTGTTAAAATCAAACTTCAGATTTGATTCAGTACACCTTCATTTGAGTTCAAACACGGTGAACTTGTTCGGTCACCGCTATTGTTGAAATATGCCATTCACTACGACACCTTGTGGTGTCGGTGTAAACTTGTAGCTTGTGCTAATCAGGGTAAACCGTTTCACATAAAACTACACATACCTCTGTTTGACTTGTCATTTAAACATTCCTGGTGCAACTATGTATTGAGACAACAATACACCATTTTCGATTGAATTGCCTTCGGTGTATTCAATAATGTCAACACACTAATTTTAACTATTTAAATTTCTCAAAAGTTGACAGATCACTTTCATATCCAAGTTGTTGATTTTGAGTTCATATAGCAGATGCTATGGTTTGTGAAAACTCGTTTGCATATTGTAACCGATTGTTTGAGAATCCATTGGTCCAAGCTCCTTTGTTGCACCCCTGTTGACTAAGTTACGCTAGATTATACATCTATACATCTCGGGTCCTTTGACATCAAAAGCTAGACCACATACCTTTTAACCATGGGGTTCTTGTTGTTGAAATACATCCTTGGATTCACCTGATGTGAATAAGATTTGATTCAGTTTTATGGTTATCTACCTCGGTATTATTCATATACATACACGCATAATGTAACCCTAAGGAGTTAAGGTAGTACAAATTTCGAGGATGAAATTTTCTTAACAGGGGGAGAATGTGACAACTGTCAAATTTGCTTGCATCAGTACAAATTATTAAATGATGATTAGTGCTTAATGACTGTGCAGATTTACAATATATGACTTGAATTGCTTTCTTATTACTGCATTATACTTACATGTGCATCACATATTACAAATGACACATCATTGACTGCATGCAAACATATTGACATAATTGATGCACAAAGCACAGTACGCACAGTTAACAGACAAGCCGGGAAAATGCAGACGGAGTTCAGTACATAAACAGACGTTTTGACACAGTATGAGCCAGAAACTAAGTACTACACTAGTATAGAGTGTAGGGAAGTAAGGACCACAAAACTCAATATGAGCCAGAAACTAAGTACTACACTAGTATAGAGTGTAGGGAAGTAAGGACCACACTAGTATAGTTTGAGTGCCGAAAAGTGCCTAAAACTCAATTAAAGTGCTGAATTTAGCATAATTCAGCAAAATTCAGCTATTTAACACTCTTATATCATGCAGAAAAATGATTAACTGGCCCAGAATACTTTCCTAAGTGTCGGGAATTAAAAGTGTCACAAAAGGGTACATAAAGCACACTAAACGATATAGTTTAGCACTTTAACGAACCGGTATCTAAACGAACAACCGGACAATACCCGAAACACCAAAATTATACTAGAAGCATTGTTTTAAGATTTCTGAGCTAGTTATGATCCCGAACACCCTAACACACTATATAACACCTAGTATGTATAAACACTAAACATCACACTTGAAAATCTAACTAGATTACTTAACCATCATTAAATCCCAACCAAGACCCCCCCTCCAATTGACGGTCACAAGTGGGTCCCCCACTTGTGATTTCTTTTGATTTCATTTGATCTCATAAGATTGTGATTAGAGATATGTATTGTACTTGGAAGACACATGATCCATTGGTTAAACATCTAAAGTGGATATAAGTATTGTATGGAAGAATTAGGGATCATTATCTTTCACACACAAAAACACACTACTTTCCTTCCTTCTCTGTTGCTAGTTCACGGCCACACCTCACCACCACCCTACCTCCATTTTCAACCTTCTTCCATGTATTCCAAGGTGATTTAGAGGTGTAAGAAGCTAAGTTAGGAAGCTTGGAGCTTTCGGAAGTTGAAGGACCTTCACGGATTGCTTTTATCCACTTGTTTTCTACACTTGATCATCCCTAGCCTTGTGCTAGTAGTAAGACCCTTATGATCCTTTGTTACCTCTTATTTAGTTGGTTAATAGATGATATGTGAAGAAAATCATAAAGAGCACTAACGAACAAGAAGATGAACCTTTAACACAAAGCTTAATAACATAAGAATACATATTGTTTAGTGTTATTTTGCTTCTTGATGATTGATTATTTGTGTTTATTATGTTAGACATCATATGAAACCTACTAGATTGTGATTAAACACATGATCTAGTGAGTTAAGGTGATGATCTTGTGAAAGACCAAGATCATCATACTTTATGTTTCACTTGAACTTGAAGAATGAAAATGATTTTATGAATGATGAAGTATGTAATATGTTACTAGTCATAAACTTGGATGATTTCAAAACTAGTTTTCTCAAGAAACTAAAGTTATACACAAGATTTACTAAAACATTGTTTTTAAAGAAACTAATCATGTTTCTAGTGGTGAAACAAGTATAAAAGTACAAGGTTAACAAGAAAACTACAAGAAGATTAATTTTTGAAAAATCATCATACAAGTTGTAAAGATCTAAAATCCTCAAGAATGATGTTATTAAATAAATAATCATATTTTTAAGGGTAACTAGGCTTACTAAAAACACTAGTAAGTTACAACAAGTTTTTATGAAAGTTCAAGTTCATGTTGTTATGAAAATAACATTGTTTTGGGCACTTGGTAAGTGTTGGTTAAGTTGTTAATTGTTTGTGATGATTTTAAAAAGAAAATGATATGCCTTGATAGCATGGACACCTTCATTTTTAAGGGAAACTATGGAAAAATTTTCTTAAAATATAAACACTTAGAAAAATATTTTCTAACAAATATTTACAAGTGTATTTTAACTATGGTTTTCAATATAAACTTTGCCATAATTTTTGTAACAAAAATACAAATATTGGAGGTTGGTTTTTTTTGGTAAATAGAAATAACTAAATAAGTATTTGAATGGTATATATTTAGAAAAAAACATGTGTGAATACTTGTATACTTTGTGTAATAGTTATATTGTTTTAGGGTTAAAATAATATGACATAACAAAATACCAAGAATTTACAATCCAAAATATTACCAAAAATCACAAGGATTAATTACACAAGTTACACACACAATATTGGGAAACCGAACGAAAGAATGTAACTTACAAAAATATTCCAGAAAATACCTTTATGAATATATTTTTGGTAAATAATATATTGGACACAAGAAATGCAAATATGATTTTATGAATATTACCAAGTTATATCGTATTTTGACAAGGAGAAAATATATTATTTTGGAACTACAAATATTTTTGCCAAGAGAAAAATTAGGAATAATTTTTATAAGGAATACTTCTTGAAATATCTATTTTAGGAATATATATTGGATACTTATTAAAGACAATACACGCCGGAATACGACGCCAATACATGGCAAGTTATACAAATACAAGAATACAAATATACCCATCCTTGGGAAGGACATACATGTTTAAATGCTTGAGAAGCATTAAGTTAAAATATTAATTATTTTAACAAATAATTATACACTTGGAATATTAATGAAGACACTTTGAAACCATAACTCAAAGACACTAATCATTACCAAGTCATGGCACGACCCGCTCTTCTAATGGACCGTAGTACGCATGTAGGTAGTCGTGCGTTCCAGAGGAAGCTTTGAGTTACATCGGATACAAGGAACACAAAAATGTGAGTTCATGTCCCCCTTTTCTCTTAACTGTTTTCGGTTTTATAACTCTCGGGGGTGAAATACATGTTACATACTGATTACAAACAATTACAAATGGTGTGGTTAGCTAAGGAATGTACTGCTAGATCACGTGAATGGGTAGGCGATTAACTTAAGACCATTAATCCTTGTATAAGGACCGAGGGGCATGAGTGATAGATCTATTGGGTGTTGCGAGCCCCACCCATGGGCCTGCGAGTTTGCCGCATGTGGTGACTGTGTCGTTCCGCCGGAGGGGCCGGTACGAAATATGCTTACAGGGTTGAGTGCTTCCTATGCCATGTCACTTATATTACTGTATTAGCTACACATTAATTGATCTATTTTCCTTATTGCTTCATACCAGTTTACATGTACATACATACATACATACAAAGGTTTTGAAGGATCATTCGTGCACACATACTAAACACATGAACTCGCTCAACTTTTGTTGATGTTTTCAAACCACATGTATTTCAAGGAATTAGTAAGTGGATCTGGCAGGCGTTGGAAGTTTTATGCTGCGATAGGAATAAAGATGTCATCCATGGTCTTTGGGTTTGGTCAGTGTGTCTTATTCCTGGACGAGACACGGCTTCCAAACCTTTGTTACATCTAATATCTTTTGACGAGTCCTTAGTGAACTAAAAAACAATTTGTATGCTTTGTAAAACTTGAATTTGAAGTCTACGTTTTAAACAATGTTGTTATGTTTTAAACTCATTTAATGGATGACAAATCTATGGTTTTATCATATAGTTTTTGTTATGATTGAATGCAATGGTATTAAGAAAGTCACACCATAATCACGCTTCCGCAAAAGTCAGGGTGTGACGATCTAGAGGTTCCTGACCATAAGGAGCTTCCTAATCAGTTCTCTTATCATCTAAGGACCACTAGTAAGTGCTCCTTTCAGTTCTATTTCATTTATTTAGTTGTGTATGAGCTAAAAGTCAAACAGTTTGACTTTCTGTTTGACTTTCGGTTCTGACCTTAACTGGTCAAGTAAAAGTTCAATTGAACTTTGCAACGTGATCATAATCACGAAGGTTATAATCCCCTGCGATTGCACCTTCTGATTACCACGTTTACTAGTCGAAGTGACGAGTCAAAGTTTCGGTCAAAGATGCGCATTATGTGCATTTTACGATGAAACTATTTTCGGGTATCAAAATTCTAGGTTTTGATACCAAGTCAGTTTTATAACTTAGTTAGACATGTTTTGACATGTCTAACTCGTCACTTCAATTTTAGTCGTTTATTAGGGTTGTAAGTCAAGCGGTCTTGACCACCGCTTTGACTTTCAAATCCGACTCATTCGATCGATCTTAGGATCCAACCAAACACATATTTGTGACCATAGTTGTATAGGGAATAACCTACTGAGGTTATACACTATGGTCATGTCGTTTGGTTAGTCATATGATAAGTCGCTTTTATGTTCTTTAGAAATGACCAAAAAGGCCTTTTTGCGCATAAATCAATTTTAAGCATATGTAACCAAATTTTTGACAAATAAACTGATGTTGCAACATTATCAAACATGTTTTGGCATATAAGACTTATCATAAGACATATTTAACCATCCGAACATATATTTACGCAAATGACCCGTTAAAGTAGCGTAAACTACTTTAACGAGTCATAACGGGTCAAGAGCTCTTAGGATCCTTTCCAAATCAGAATGTTAGGTCTATTAAACCATATCACATGAGTTCCAACACTTGATGTTTTAATAAGACTTCATTCTATCCGATCCTCCGATTAAAGTCCCAACGCACTAACATAGTTATCCGATATTAGGACGCACATGAATCCTTGATCTCTTGAGCTTTATTTGATCATTCGAACAAGACTTATACGCAATCCCAAGTGAGTACATAGTCCCCTCTTTTGCATTTTCAAATATTTTGGGGTGATCCATAATTGCCTATCACTACTTTCTTGTTTTCATGACATAATACATGTTTGTTTATCTAGTACATATAGTACATGATTTCAAATAAATTTTTGCTTCGTATGTTGACCTAGCATACCTAGTACATGAATTTCAAAGACATTTTGCTTCGTATGTTGACCTAGCATACATAGTACATGATTTTCAAAGACATTTTGCTTCGTATGTTGACCTAGCATACCTAGTACATGGTTTTCAAGATGACGTGCGTGCGGGTGTGTATATTTTTAGTATATTTTTAGCTCTTTTTACTCGCCGATTAAAGTTTTAAATTTATAAAACACGATATTTCACTGTCACTCTACGCACACGCTAGGGCAAGTGCACCCATCGCGGACGTAGTATAGTGATGGTAAGATACCGAGGTTGTCCAAGGACACAAGAGCTTTTAATACCGGCTTATCGTCAACGTCTAATTGAACCAAACTTTGAGAAAAGATTTTTAAAACTATAAAAAGATAAAATAAAAAGAAAATAATAAAATATAAGGAAAAATAGATAGACAAGAAAGAATCACTTGGTTCCGGCTCATCTTTCATGTATCCATTTAACGATTTCCGCACTTTGGGCATTTTAAGAGATATCTTAGTTATAGTAGTAGGCCCCTCTTGTGAAGGCGACGTTACCCTCAACCTAGTGGTCCGAGTCAGCAAGGATACAGTCCCACCAGGTCGGATTATTGAAAGATAATTAAGTAAGTTATTAATGTGAAAAGTGGTGGCCCCCCTTCTAGGCAGCGATCACCCTCAACCCTTTGGTCTGAGTCAGCAGGGATACAATCCTCGCAGGGTTGGTTTAAAGTTTTCATAGTAGTTTATAGATAAGAGATTCAAGATTTTGGCACTTCTCTCGTGGTGGGTAATGCCCGCTCCGACTCGTGAAGTGTTACTAGGCTTGAAACAGGTCCTCGCAGGATCTATACACTGAACGAGACATAAAATTTACCCAACCACCCTTCTAACCCTATTCCAAGCAATTAACACGCTTTATATAGACTGTAAAGACACGAATATGTGAATCAACAACATATGAAGAATTATTAGATAAATTTGCCTTCAATATAAAAAACTAATTATTGAAGTCATTAATACATACCCAATTAAAAAGTTTCCAAAGATTGGAAATCATAAAAGAAATACATAAAAGATTTGTCTTCACCAAGTGTGTCAACGGCAAGGGCCATGGCCAATGTACTTGCTATACTATCGCAGATTCTGAAAATATTTGAGTTGACCACGCCCCGTGTGGGCTTAGCACGGCCCCGTGTTGGCTCCCAGTTTTGTCCTTTGTTGTTGTTTTTTCTTCTGCATGACATCCAACCTCGGACACGACTCGTGTCTGGTGGACACGGGCCCGTGTCAGGTCTTCTGATCTTGCTATTCTTGTGGTTTGGATGTGAATTGGGGCTTAACGAGTTGCGTCAATTCCCCCTTCTTTGTATTTATATTGGTTTTTTGCTGTCTTTTTGCTCCTTTTGGATATTTAAGCTCTTTTGACCCTGTAAATTAAAAAGGAACAGAAAAACAAGCTTTTTCCAACATTGGTACTGAAAAAGGGTTGATTTTAACCCGTTTTTGATATAATTTATATGTTGTATTTTAAGCACATCAAATACCCCCACACTTAAATCTTTGCTAGTGCTCAAGCAAAACTCTATAACGTAGCTTACACACCCAAACGGAATAGGTAGAAGATAAGGTTTTGGTCTCATCTTTAGAGTGTCAGGAATTCAAGTTCTAAATTTATTTTGTTTTTATTTACAATCTTATTTGTCATGACTTATTTAAAGCACAAATTTAAGAAAAATTATTTACTTAGGACATAACATGCCTTTATAAAATTCTATTTAGTTATAAACAAGTTTATACACCTCACAAGTGGTCACTCAACACTCAGTCGATGATGTATTAAGTGAAAACGCTCGTGCTTGGTTTTGGAACTTACTCCTACCATAGGCTTGACAATCAATCAAACCTCCTTATTTTGACGTTAAATCCTTGTAAATATCAAGAGGGCTTTTGAATGGTAAGTGGTGGTTCGGGTTTGGTATGTTTTATTGAAAAGGGAGAAAAGCGTAAAATATTGGTTTTTTCTATTGCTTTGTGGCTTAGCAAAAAATACTTTGGCAATTTTTTCTGATTTTTTGGTTGCCAAAGTTGAAACTAAGCCATAATCGTAATTTCAATACCGATAGTTTTACAAAAATGAAAGGTGAAAAATGAAAAGGTTTGTTTTTGTAGGTTTGGAAATGAAAAGGTTTTTAAGGTTCAAAGGGTTTAACTAGGGGGTGTTTTTTGGGTAAAGCAAAGAAAAATAAAGGCTTTAGTTTGAAAAATGGGTTAATCCTAATGCCTCCATCATTTACTTGGATTTTTGTCGATAAGGACTTGGAACGTATCGCATTGTCAAGTTCTAAATTCGTGAGAACCAAACGGGCTATTCACACAAGAAACGAAAATTGAGCAATTAGTATAGATGTATATTTGTATGCTCGGTAATGGCTCAAAACTCACTATTTTGGTAAAAAGGGGCTATAGTGTTGTGACAACTGTGTTCTGTAATCATTGTATAATGTAAAACAATGTTGGTTATCAATAAAACAATGTGTTTTGGTGTTATTATATGTGTAATTGTGTTTATTTATTTTACAATTTGATTCGATTCCGATTTCAAGCTTTAAATCACTTTCTGGAAGGTTATACGCAAACTGGTGCTTAAACGCAATCAGTTTAACGCGACGTACACTCCGGAACTGTGACGTAAGCCAAACATACCCTTAATATCCTTTACATAACTTAGAAATAAGTTTCGAAGGATTCGGTATGGCAAAAACATGTTTATTTGAACTAGAGAACTATTTACGACAAAACTGCGAAACGAACACTGGTGACCGCCCGGATAATATTTAAATCCCAAAAATATTCTGTTATGATTAAAAATTTATTTTTAATCAGGTCCATGTTGAAAAATAAATTAAAACGCCTAAAAACGTTATTTTTCAAGTTTAAGCGCGTACCGCGTGTTTTTGCGCGACACAATGCTTCTACTGCGAAACGCGGACAACGCAGCCAGTCTTGGCTACTGAAATTTATTTCAGTAATATTTTGGCGAGTTTATTTTTATAGAATAATAAAAATAATTTAGAACGCCATAAACCGGGATTTAAACGCTAGATAAAATACCCGGTATCCAGTTAAACACCCGTTTTAGCCTACATATAGCATATTTATATAAAAAACTTACACTTGGACCACCCTCCCCCATCTAAAATTCGGTCATGTCTAAGTGTGGCCCCACCATATAATTTGCAAGATTTAATTTTATTCTTGAAGATCTTGCTTGATATGTTGGTTGCCAAGTGTAATTGCATGCTCCTTGTAAATCCTTCTATATCTTCACATTTCCAAGACTTCAAATCTCAAGCAATCTCTTCCTTCTCTCTCCCTCACCTAAACCGTAACCCCTCTCTCTCTATCTTCATCATCTTCAAACCTTGTTCTTCATATTCAAACACCATTCCTAGCAACCTTCAAGTTAGTGTGAAGATACAAAGGTGATTCCAAGGTATTGTCAAGTGATTACAAGCTTCCTATCATCAAAATCTCGTCCTACAATCGGACTTGAATCTTGAAGGTATAACCCTTATGTTTAAATCATACTTTGATTCTTGGTTGTTCTTGATGATTTGAAGTTTCTCTTGAATCTTGGGATTTTCACTAAACTTGAAATCTAAAATGAAATGGGTCATGTTACAAGTAAAAATGGTGTTGTACATATATGTATGTATAACCGTACATATGTATGTGTATATATGAGTTTTGAAGTTTGTTATCTTGTTAAGTACTTGTTTATGTTGTTACATGTTCTTGAATGGTGGTAAAAATGCAAGTATTTGGTGATTTATGTATGATATGTTAAATGTAAATTACTTCAGCAAATAAATCTGAATAAATCTCATATTTTATGTTTTTAAACTCATAAAAAAATGATGTTGCTATGATGGTATGCTTTAGGCACTTGTACATGTGAAAATATGCTGGTTTAAAGCTCTAAAAGTGATAAAAAAATGATGGTATGACAAAAATAATTTTGAACAGATTTGAAACACTAAAAATATCATTATTTGGTATATTATAATGGCATGAAACTTTGACATAGGTTTCATAGCTTTGCATGTTGTACATATAGCTTAAAAAGTGGTAAATTATGTGAAATTTGCATGATTTGTGTGCTTTATTTAAGACCTGCACTATCATGAGTATAACCATTATTTTATTCAGTAAATAACATGGATTTTGTTAAAATTTCAAGTCGTTTCGATTTGGGATGGTTCAGGTAACGTTTGATGCAAAACTATGCGGTAAAATGGTTAAAAATCGACTTTTCGGATGATTTTTACAAAACTGTTTTAGATCAGTAACCAAACTGATATTTTTGCTATAAAAATAAGTATTTTAACTTATATTAACTTTACTTGGTGTTTGGTTAGCCATACGTGACTTCCGACGCCCAAAAATGTTAACGAATCACTAAAATAAGTGTTTTTCGGCATAACTAGAATGGGTTGTTCATGGGTAAATTTTATGTGTTACAATGTGCTATGTGTTTTACAATATGTGTATGATGATGTGTTAGTGTTTTCAAGATTAAGTGTATTACGCTTGAGTACATATATACAAATACACCAAAATAATAAAAAATAATAACTTTTCGAGAGATCTCAAAGTTATGTGAAAATTCTAAGTATCGGAGAAACTTCGGTATTTATGTGAGTTTTTTATTATTAAATCATTCTTATTTAATTTAGGACGAATAAATTGGGGGATCGTGTTAACTTATAAAAAAAAACGCACCCGAAGGTGAGTACATAGATCCCCTCTTTTACTGTTTTCGATTGTTTTGAGGTGATTCATATGTATCAAAACGATTTCAATATTCTAACGATGGTTTCAAAACGATTGAGATGGTTTATACAAAACTAATAACGATTTTGATAATGTGAACGAGCTTGTTGGTTGTAGTTACATAACAAATGACATTCATTAATTTTGGCCGAACCGACCAGTATTTGGTTATGATACCATAGGATCCGACAAATCCCGTTATTAGACCGGACCCATGGTTATGTGTGGGTTAGGTGGGTAACGACTGAATCTGATGATTGTTAACTTACCCTTTGGTGGTTTGTTAATGCAAGAACGAGTTGAACGATGAACGAGTCACAAAGGTTTGAATGTTATTAGCAAGACGACCAAAAGTAGTTTTCACAAATAAAACAAGAACGATTTGTACGATTGAACAATTATGAACGATTTAAACAAGTGAACGATGATCTATAACGAGAACGGGTTAAACGATGTCACACAACAAGGTTTACTAAACGATATAAACCATACGAGTTTTATTACAAGAACGATTTATGATTTGGTTTACATAAACAAATGTTTTGGGTTAAGATCCATGGCATCGAGGTTTATAAGTTATGACCAATCTGTTTGACTTGGTTATTTATTTTTCCAATACAATCATTTTACAAAAAACAAGGTTTTCTACGATCAAACAACGAAGTTGTACGAGTTATTTCAACATGTAAACGAGCCATGAATCTGACACTCACACAAAAACTATGTGCTCGCCAGCATTTCTTTGCTGACTTTGTTTTTACATATGTTTCAGGTGATGTTGGTTAATGTTGATTGCGAATAGGATGCATGCTCACTTAGGACTGGACGAGGCCTTAATGATTTAATAACAATGATAGACTATGTTTGATTTACTTGTTTAGCTTTAAGACAATGTTAATGAATAAATAAAACGAGACTCTTTTGTATCTATGGTTTCGAAACAATAATTCTGTTACAGCACTCCCCGATGTTTCCGCCACGATTTGTTGTTTTACGTGGTCGGGGTGTGACAGAAGAGTTGGTATCAGAGCCAATGGTTATAGGGAATTAGGTTATTAGTAAAATTTTGACCTAGACTATAACTTTATAGGACCCCAACGCAAGTTGATTTGCGTTTAGAATTTTAAAAACAAAATCCGAAACTGCTTCGAAAAATTTATCATCCGTTCTAGGATGATTGATTACTAGGTTTTGAACCCTACCAGTTTGACTCATTTTTGGCTTAGTGCCTTCGGAGTTTTCAAAATCTCGTCAAAGTTTGGGTCTAAATAATGTGAACACGTGCAAACTGGAAGAGTGAATGCTTGTACCCTGAGTTTTCTGTCTAAGGCTAGAGTATTCGTACAAATCCACATAATTGGACCAGTCACTCTTACCTGGGAACTCTTGGGGGTGAGTGTTCACTTATAGGCGAGCATGTCTTCGCGATACATTATTCTGATTCATTATTTTGATTAGTCAGTGTGTGTCATTTGTTTGTTCGAGGTAACGAACAAATGATCACCTTCCTTATGTTTCGTCGATATTTTCAATACCTCTTTTGTTTTTCCTAATTGTCGACCTCACTGGTTTCTGGTATTTCCCTTGTTAGACAATGCCTCCTCGACGTGATGCACAATCTTTTACTGCTGAAGAAATCGCAGCCCTTGTCTCTCAGCCATGGTTGTAAAACAAGGTTTCCAAGGCCGAGTACTCCCCGAGTAGTCGCTACAAAGCAGGCTGCCGAGGCGACTTTCTTTGACTCCGCCTAACTACTTGGAATCGGTCAAACGCGGTCAACCTAGGCCAAAATCGTATCTAGTAGGTCAACTCGGGCCGAGTTTGACTTAAACAATAATAAAACATAATTTCTATGCCTATCATATTAAAGAATTAATATCACTTTCACGTGTTTTGTTATAGATATTAGTAAATTTATGTTATTTGACATATATTTAATTTCCAAAAACTAATTTCTTTATAATTTAACATGTCCGAGTACTCCCCGAGTACTCTCCGCCTAGGCCGAGTACTCTCAACTCCCTGGTCGACCGACTAGGGAGCGCCTAGCGACTTTTGCAACCATGCTCTCAGCAAATGGCTGCTGTGCTTCCAGGCGTTGTGGCCCAAATCCACGAGCTGTACAACAACAATAACAATAACAATGCATAATGTAATTTCAAGAGCTTCAATTCCGCTAAGCCGTTGAAGTTTTCTGGGTCGCAAGGAGCAACTGCGCTCCTTCAATGGTTCGAGAGTATCGAGAACACATTCAGACATGTGCAATGTCCGAATAGGCGTAAGGTTGAATTTGCATCAAGCGTGTTTGAGAAGCGTGCTCTTACGTGGTGGAAGAGAGTGATGCGTGACAGGGGTGCCGAAGTGGCATTGGCACAAACATGGGAAGAGCTTCGAGCCCTCATGATGAGAGAGTTCTGTCCCCGTCACGAAATTCGGGCTTTGGAGTGAGGGTTTGACGATTTAAAGCAAGATGGGGCTGAACACCGTGCATATACGGATCGATTTAAGGAACTCAGTCTTTTGTGTCCAACTATGGTTACCCCGTTGGAGAAAGCGATAGAGAGGTATATCGATGGGTTACCCGATTACATTCAGGATATCGTGACTGGCGTTAATCCTACTACTGTTCGTCAAGCAATCGAGTTGTCTGCTACCCTGACTGAGTCTCAAGTCAGGAAGGGTAAACTCACCCGCAAGGGTGATAAAAAGAAGGCAACTGATTCAGGGAAGGACAAGAAAAAGGGTAAGGGTAAAGAAGGTGAGTCGTCGAAGAAGTCGAGAAAGCGAAAGGGTGCTCAGAATTTTGCAATAACTGCACAAAATGCTCAGAACCCTCAGAACCCACCAGCTCAACAACCTGCGAAGAAAGCATATGCTGGTACCGCACCTCTTTGTGCTCGCTGCAACGGTCATCATGTTGCACAACAAGCTTGTAAGCAATGCACAACGTGTGGTAGGTTTGGGCATCTGGCCAACGTCTGTCGTTCGGGTCAGAATCAGATTGTTCAGAATCAAGCTCCAGTCCAGGGGAATGCTGCTAGATTCCCACCGGGTTCATGTTTCAATTGCGGAGAGTTTGGTCACTTCCGCAACAACTGTCCGAGGCTGGTGAATGCAAACGCAAATGCTAATGCAAACCCAAATGCGAACGTCAACGCAAATGTGAATCCCGCTCGTGGGCGAGCGTACAATCTGAATGCTAACGAAGCGAGGGCTGACAACGAGGTGGTCAATGGTACGTTTCTTGTTAACAATCGTCCTGCATCTATTCTTTTTGATTCTGGTGCCGATAGAAGTTTTGTTTCATTATCTTTCGAACCTTTACTTACGATACCTAGAACTAAACTGAGGAAACCCTTATCTGTGGAAGTTGCTACTGGAAAACCTCTTGTTCTCGATTCTGTTATTCGTGGTTGTCAGTTAAACCTTGATAACCATCTTTTTCCCATTGACCTCACACCGTTGCAACTTGGGAGTTTCGATATTATCGTGGGGATGGATTGGTTAACCAAACATCATGCTGAGGTGGTTTGTTTCGATAAGATTGTTCATATTCCTCTTCCGTCTGGCGATGTTCTGGAAGTTCGTGGCGAGAAACCATCTGGTGGATTGAAGCTTATGTCGTGTATGAAAGCCCAAAGTTATTTGTGAAAATGATATGTTGCTTTCCTGGCACATGTCACCGAGGAGAAAGGCAAAAGCAACAGTATTCAGGATATTCCGATTGTTCGGGACTATCCGGAGGTGTTTCCCGATGAACTGCCTGGTTTGCCTCCAGTTCGTCAAGTCGAGTTTCATATTGACCTTGTACCCAATGCCAACCCGATTGCGAAAGCGCCTTATCGTCTTGCACCGTCCGAGATGCAAGAGTTATCGAAACAGCTTCAAGAGTTGTCTGATAAAGGATTCATCCGTCCGAGCTTTTCGCCTTGGGGAGCTCTTGTCCTCTTTGTGAAAAAGAAAGATGGATCTTTTCGAATGTGTATCGATTATCGTGAGCTTAATAAGCTTACCATCAAGAATCAATATCCCCTACCTAGAATTGATGATCTCTTCGACCAGCTGTAAGGTGCTTCATGTTTAACCAAGATTGATCTGCGATCTGGGTATCATCAACTTCGTGTACACAAAGAAGATATTCCCAAAACTGCATTCCGTACAAGATATGGGCATTACGAGTTCACTGTCATGCCTTTTGGTTTGACGAATGCCCCAGCTATCTTCATGGACTTAATGAATAGGGTCTGTAAACCTTATTTAGATAAGTTCATCATTGTGTTCATCGAAGATATTCTCATTTATTCGAAGTCTCGAGCCGAGCACGAGCAACACCTTCGTTTGACATTGGAACTTTTTGCTAAATTCACCAAGTGTGAATTCTGGCTTAAAGAAGTTCAGTTCTTGGGTCATATTGTCAACGAGCAAGGTATTCATGTAGATCCATCCAAGATTGTTGCTATTAAGGACTGGAATACACCAACGACACCTACAGAGATTTGATCATTTCTTGGTCTTGCTGGTTATTATCGACGGTTTATTCCAAACTTTTCAAAGATCGCGGTTCCACTCACTGCTTTGACTCAGAAGAATAAGCCTTTTGAGTGGGGACCTAAGCAAGAAGAAGCATTCCAAACGCTGAAACGAAAGCTCTATGATGCTCCTGTTTTATCTCTACCTGAGGGAAACGATGATTTTGTTGTCTATTGTGACGCGTCAAATCTAGGACTTGGTTGCGTTCTTATGCATCGAGGTAAAGTCATAGCTTATGCGTCTAGACAGCTGAAAATTCACGAGAAGAACTATACGACTCATGACCTTGAATTAGGAGCTGTGGTTTTCGCACTTAAAATCTGGAGACACTACCTCTATGGAACGAAGTGTGTGGGTTTCACAGACCACAAAAGTCTCCAACATATTTTCAATCAGAAGGAGCTGAACATGAGGCAACGACGTTGGGTTGAACTCTTGAACGATTATGATTGCGAGATCCGCTACCATCCTGGTAAGGCGAATGTCGTGGCCGATGCGCTTAGTCGAAAGGAACGAGTCAAGCTTCATTCTGTTCGAACTCTATTTGATATTCAATCTCGTGTTCTTCAAACTCAACAATCTTGTCTGATCAAAGGCTTATTGAAATACGAGCTACCACTTCAACTTGAGCTTAAACTCGAAAGGAAAGACGATGGTTTGCTCTACTTCAAGGATCGTTTGTGGATTCCAAAACAAGATGACCTTCGCACCTTGGTAATGGACGAATCTCACAAGTCTCGATATTCTATCCATCCTGGTGCTGATAAAATGTACAAGGATCTTCGTACTCAGTTCTGGTGGCCTGGTATGAAGAAGGATGTTGCCTTGTATGTATCAAAATGCCTAACTTGTCTCAAAGTCAAGGCCGAACATCAACAACCTTCTAGTTTGCTTGTACAACCAGAGATACCGGTTTGGAAGTGGGAGAACATTGCAATGGATCTCATCACTAAACTACCGCGTATGTTTAAAGGTCATGATGCTATTTGGGTTGTAGTTGATCGTTTGACAAAATCTGCTCACTTCTTACCAATCCGTGAGGATTTCTCTGCTGAAAAGCTTGCCAAGATCTACGTAGACGAGATTGTATCACGACATGGTGTTCCTTTAGATATCATTTCCGATCGTGATGCTCGATTTTCATCTCATTTTTGGAAGACCATGCAATCTGCGTTGGGAACCCAACTGAATCTAAGCACTGCTTATCATCCCCAGACAGATGGTCAATCTGAGAGGACGATTCAAACTTTAGATGATATGCTTAGAGCATGCGTGATAAACTTTGGTGGTAATTGGGATTCTCATCTTCCACTGATCGAGTTCTCTTACAATAACAGTTATCATGCTAGTATTAATATGGCACCATTCGAAGCTCTCTACGGTCGAAAATGTCATTCACCTATGTGTTGGAATGAGATCGGTGAAGCTCAGCTTACTGGACCTGAGCTCATTCTGGAAACAACAGACAAAATCAAGAAAATTCACGATAATCTTGTTACAGCTCGAAACCGTCAAAAGAATTATGCGGATTTGGGAAGCAAGCCCTTAGAATTTCAAATCGGAGACCGTGTCCTACTCAAGGTGTCACCTTGGAAGGGAGTGGTGAGATTTGGAAAGAAAGGAAAACTTGCACCACGATATGTTGGACCATTTAAGATTGTTGAAAGAATTGAAAAGGTTGCCTATCGACTAGAACTACCTCCAGAGCTTGGGAATGTTCATCCGACATTTCACAGGTCCAATTTGCGAAAGTGTTTAGCTGATGCTGATCTTCACATTCCTCTCGACGAGATTCAAATCGATGAAACAATGCACTTTATCGAGAAACCTGTGGAGATAGTGGAACATACATACAAACAGTTGAAGAACAAACGGATTCATTTGGTCAAAGTTCGCTGGGAATCCAAACGTGGCCCCGAGTTTACTTGGGAACGTGAGGACCAGATGAAGACGAAATATCCGCATTTGTTTTCACAAGTTTCCTCCAAATAAAATTTCGGGACGAAATTTCCTAAAGTAGGGGAGACTGTGACAACTGTGTTCTGTAATCATTGTATAATGTAAAACATTGTTGGTTATCAATAAAACAATGTGTTTTGGTGTTATTATATGTGTAATTGTGTTTATTTATTTTACAATTTGATTCGATTCCGATTTCAAGCTTTAAATCACTTTCTGGAAGGTTATACGCAAACTGGTGCTTAAACGCAATTAGTTTAATGTGACGTATACTCTGGAACTGTGACGTAAGCCAAACATACCCTAAATATCCTTTACGAAACTTAGAAATAAGTTTCGAAGGATTCGGTATGGCAAAAACATGTTTATTTGAACTAGAGAACTATTTACGACAAAACTACGAAACGAACACTGGTGACCGCCCGGATAATATTTAAATCCCAAAAATATTCTGTTATGATTAAAATTTATTTTTAATCAGGTCCATGTTGAAAAATAAATTAAAACGCCAAAAAACGTTATTTTTCAAGTCTAAGCGCGTACCGCGTGTTTCTGCGCGACACAGTTCTTCTACTGCGAAACGCGGAAAACGCAGCCAGTCTTGGCAACTGAAATTTATTTCAGTAATATTTTGGTGAGTTTATTTTTATAGAATAATAAAAATAATTTAGAACGCCATAAACCGGGATTTAAACGCTAGATAAAATACCCGGTATCCAGTTAAACACTCGTTTTAGCCTACATATAGCATATTTATATAAAAACTTACACTTGGACTCCCCTCCCCCCTCTAAATTTCGGTCATATCTAAGTGTGGCCCCACCATATATTTTGCAAGATTTAATTTTATTCTTGAAGATCTTGCTTGATATGTTGGTTGCCAAGTGTAATTGCATGCTCCTTGTAAATCCTTCTATATCTTCACATTTCCAAGACTTCAAATCTCAAGCAATCTCTTCCTTCTCTCTCCCTCACCCAAACCGTAACCCCTCTCTCTCTATCTTCATCATCTTCAAACCTTGTTCTTCATATTCAAACACCATTCCTAGCAACCTTCAAGTTAGTGTGAAGATACAAAGGTGATTCCAAGGTATTGTCAAGTGATTACAAGCTTCCTATCATCAAAATCTCGTCCTACAACCTACTTGAATCTTGAAGGTATAACCCTTATGTTTAAATCATACTTTGATTCTTGGTTGTTCTTGATGATTTGAAGTTTCTCTTGAATCTTGGGATTTTCACTAAACTTGAAATCTAAAATGAAATGGGTCATGTTACAAGTAAAAATGGTGTTGTACATATATGTATGTATAACCGTACATATGTATGTGTATATATGAGTTTTGAAGTTTGTTATCTTGTTAAGTACTTGTTTATGTTGTTACATGTTCTTGAATGGTGGTAAAAATACAAGTATTTGGTGATTTATGTATGATATGTTAAATGTAAATTACTTTAGCAAATAAATCTGAATAAATCTCATATTTTATGTTTTTAAACTCATAAAAAAAATGATGTTGCTATGATGGTATGCTTTAGGCACTTGTACATGTGAAAATATGTTGGTTTAAAGCTCTAAAAGTGATAAAAAATGATGGTATGACAAAAATAATTTTGAACAGATTTGAAACACTAAAAATATCATAATTTGGTATATTATAATGGCATGAAACTTTGACATAGGTTTCATAGCTTTGCATGTTGTACATATAGCTTAAAAAGTGGTAAATTATGTGAAATTTGCATGATTTGTGTTCTTTATTTAATACCTGCACTATCATGAGTATAACCATTATTTTATTCAGTAAATAACATGGATTGTGTTAAAATTTCAAGTCATTTCGATTTGGGATGGTTCAGGTAACGTTTGATGCAAAACTATGCGGTAAAATGGTTAAAAATCGGCTTTTCGGATGATTTTTACAAAACTGTTTTAGATCAGTAACCAAACTGATATTTTTGCTATAAAAATAAGTATTTTAACTTATATTAAGTTTACTTGGTGTTTGGTTAGCCATACGTGACTTCCGACGCCCAAAAATGTTACCGAATCGCTAAAATAAGTGTTTTTCGGCATAACTAGAATGGGTTGTTCATGGGTAAATTTTATGTGTTACAATGTGCTATGTATTTTACAATATGTGTATGATGATGTGTTAGTGTTGTCAAGATTATGTGTATTACGCTTGAGTACATATATACAAATACACCAAAATAATAAAAAATAATAACTTTTCGAGAGATCTCAAAGTTATGTGAAAATTCTAAGTATCGGAGAAACTTCGATATTTATGTGAGTTTTTGATTATTAAATCATTCTTATTTAGGACGAATAAATTGAGGGATCGTGTTAACTTATAAAAAAACGCACCCGAAGGTGAGTACATAGATCCCCTCTTTTACTGTTTTTGATTGTTTTGGGGTGATTCATATGTATCAAAACGATTTCAATATTCTAACAATGGTTTCAAAACGATTGAGATGGTTTATACAAAACTAATAATGATTTCGATAATGTGAACGAGCTTGTTGGTCGTAGTTACATAACAAATGACATTCATTAATTTTGGCCGAACCGACCAGTATTAGGTTATGGTACCATAGGATCCGACACATCCCGTTATCAGACCTGACCCATGGTTGTGTGTGGGTTAGGTGGGTAATGACTGAATCTGATGATTGTTAACTTACCCTTTGGTGGTTTGTTAATGCAAGAACGAGTTGAACGATGAACGAGTCACAATGGTTTGAATGTTATTAGCAAGACGACCAAAAGTAGTTTTCACAAATAAAACAAGAACGATTTGTACGATTGAACGATTATGAACGATTTAAACAAGTGAACGATGATCTATAACGAGAACGAAAACGGGTTAAACGATGTCACACAACGAGGTTTACTAAATGATATAAACCATACGAGTTTTATTACAAGAACGATTTATGATTTGGTTTACATAAACAAATGTTTTGGGTTAAGATTCATGGCATCGAGTTTTATAAGTTATGACCAATCTGTTTGACTTGGTTATTTATTTTTCCAATACAAACATTTTGCAAAAACAAGGTTTTCTACGATCAAACAACGAAGTTGTACGAGTTATTTCAACATGTAAACGAGCCATGAATCTGACACTCACACAAAAACTATGTGCTCGCCAGCATTTCTTTGCTGACTTTGTTTTTACATATGTTTCAGGTGATGTTGCTTAATGTTGATTGCGAATAGGATGCATGCTCACTTAGGACTGGACGAGGCCTTAGTGATTTAATAACAATGATAGACTATGTTTGATTTGCTTGTTTAGCTTTAAGACAATGTTAATGAATAAATAAAACGAGACTCTTTTGTATCTATGGTTTCGAAACAATAATTCTGTTACAGCACTCCCCGACGTTTCCGTCACGATTTGTTGTTTTACGTGGTCGGGGTGTGACAAGTGTAAAAATGCATATATAATCAAATATTACAAAGATTTGTCATGCCCATTTTCTTAATTTTCTAAATTGGCTCTTTTTATCATGACGCTATCAGTTGTAAATTTGTAAAAACATAATTTTTAGAACTTATTTTACCCGACTAAACCAAGATAAGTAAAAGAAAATAAAAAAAATTGAAAAAGTTTGGGGTGATTAGCGGTTCCAAGGCGAGTTTTATGTAAGGCTTGATATAGGACAAATGATTCAAGGTTTTTATCACCCCCCCCCCCACACTTAAATTACACATTGCCCTTAATGTGTCCCAAATAGGATTTATTTTGGTAAAATGTGTAAAAAGTGTGAAAATAGCATCAATTTTTGGTTACTGGCACTTGCAGCATGGGGGCGTGCTATGGGGACACGGCCCCGTGTCCAAAGTGCTAGTAACAAACTTTAAACAGAAGACTTACAGTGGGGTGGCCACAGGGGCGAGCTGGGAGAGCACGGACCATGCTACCTTCTGGGCAGAAATTTTTAGACAACAGTAAGTTAGGCACGGGGGGTGTTGGGTGAGCATGGTCCCGTGCTGCAGCCACTGTTTTGCAGTTTATGAGTCGGGAGGCCTTTGATTTACGTGCATGGCTTCCATTTTTCACCACCTTTCTGGTATTTCCACTTTCTTTAACACATTTATTTAAATAACCATCATCCAATCCTCCATTTCATTAAAAAAACAATTACAGGAAATTAAAAATTACAAACCTACATTAGCCTAAGATAGATAGATAGGATCTTGAGAATGCCTCCCTGATATCATTTTTTTAAACAACCCTAAAGCTACGTTCCAAGATCTACGGAGGTTAGATGTTGGAGGACTTGAGCTTTTGTGGGAAATAATGAATTAGAGGACAATGAGCATCTCTTCGATCTCCCTTAGAAGGAAGATGCAGGGTGCCTCTTTTATCTCTTCTTGAGGGGGAGAGGGATTTATCGGAACCTCGAAGGCAACATTGATATAGGAGGTTGCGGAATCTCCTCTTCCCATCCTGTGGGTTGAATGATCTCATTAGCGAGGTTCCAATCTTCTTGCGGCTAGATTGATTCCATCGGAGGCATGCGCAATATGTTCAACCTTTGGTGTAAAAGGTTGATTTCCCAGAAGCAATCTTCTAGGCCCATGGAGAGATAGTTCACACGGTGTAACATTTGCCCTCTGTAAACACTTTATGATGTAGAACAATATCTATTATCAATAAAACAATGTGTTCTGGTCTCAATGATTGTTTATTTTGGTTTGACAATTTCACTTATGATTCTAGTTCGATTTCAAGCTTTTAAATCGCTTTCTAGAAAGTTATATGTAAACTGTTACGTAAACGTAATTAGTTTAACGCGATAAACACTCTGGAATAGTGACACAAGCTAAACATACCCTAAATACCCTTGACATAACTTAGAAATAGGTTTTCGAAGGGATAGGGACGACTAAAACATGTTTATACAAGTATAGGGACTAATTACGACAAATTACTAAAGTATGCCAATTCGTATAGAGACGAACGCTTCGGAACAAGATCATAAGCTACACATACCTTAAATATCTTTTACATAGCTTAGAAATAAGTTTTGAGGGGTTCGGTATGCGAAAGTGCGCTTATTTGATCACAGGGACTAAAAGCGTCAAAACTGCAAAAGTATGCATTTTCGTGCATATTTAGCATTCTGAACATATCCAGACATCCAAATATTTTTGTAAACACTAAAATATTGTACTTTAGTGATAGTAACACAAAAAATTCATTCGTTTCGCAATTTGGGTCGTTTTCGCGTCCGTTATGATTTCCGTCGTAATTAACCAAACAACGCAACAGTACAACCAAACGAACCGACAAACGTGACATTTTTTTAGCATAATTTAAGTAAAATATACTTTAAATTCATCATGGAGCTTGAAAATGGGATTGACGGGTGTTAGAAGTGCCAAAACGCGACAAAACACACACAGGGACCAAAACTACCAAATTTCAAAACTGACTTGTCTGCAGGTCCCATACGGACCGTATGGGAGTGCTTACGGTCCGTAAGGACCCTCCAGGACAGCAGAAACCAGTTTCTCTTAAACCCAATTGTGCAAGCTGTTTTAATCATGGTTTTAGCATTCTACGGGTTGGTTTGTGTGCTCATCAAGGTTCCAAATCAGTGTATAACAAGTGTAGGGTCTAGATTATGTCTTGATCCCCTCAAAAACACATGTCATTGATCCAATGGCACTAGATTTCCTATAAATAGCATGCATTTTTGCTCAAACTCCTTGCTCATTCACGTTCTTCTTCACACCTGTTCTTAAGAAGCTCTCACAACTTGTTGAAGGCCTCCTACTTCAGTTTTCTTTGCTCTTTTTCCAGGCTTGGACCTCTTGTAAGTTTCTTTCATGCTTGGTTATGTATTCAAGCAAGAAAGTCGAACAGTGTTTGAATTTCTGCTTTAACCATGAATTGGTCAAGACAAAGTTCGTTTGAACTTTGCAACGTGAGCGTAATCACGATGGTTATAGTCCCTTGTGACTATACCTACTGATTACCACGTTGGCTAGTCAAAGTGACGATTCATAGTTTTGGTCAAAATGCCGATTATGTGCATTTTGCGACGAAACTATTTTCGGGTATCAAAACACTTTGTTTTGATATCAAACCTGTTTTCCAACTTAGTTAAACATGTTTAACTCGTCACTTTTAGTTTAGTACTTATATAGGGTCGTAAGTCAAGCGGTCTCGACAACCGCTTAGACTTTCGAACCCGAACCGTTTGGTCGATCATTAGGATACGACCAAACACATTAGGTGACCATAGTTGTATAGGGAATAACCTTCCGAGGTTATACCTTATGGCCACTTCATTTAGTTAGTTGTATGATAGGTAGTTTATATGCCTTAGGAAAATGACCAAAATGCCTTTTTACGCATAATTTCATTTTAAGCATATGTAACCTAAATTTTGACATCTAAACTGATTATGTAATGTTATTAAAGATGTTAAGGCATATAATACTTGTCATAGGGCTAGTTAGACCATCCGAACGCGCTTTTGCGCGAACGACACGTTAAAGTAGCGTAAACTACCTTAACGGGTCGTAACGGGCCGTAAACACTTAGGATAGGTATCAATTCAGAATGTAGGCTTTGTTAAACCGTATCATATGAGTACCAACACTCATTTGGTTTACAATACCTCATTCTATCCGATTCCTTGATTTGTGTCCCGTTACACTAACATAGTATCTGATACACTAGGAACCGCTTCAACACTTGAACTCTTGGTCATTTGAGCTTTGTTATATCTTTTGAACAAGAACTATACGCAATCCCAAGTGAGTACATAGTCCCCTCTTTTACCGTTTTCGAGTGTTTTGGGGTGATTCATATGTGTAACCGATTTGTTTTTCCAATGTATGGCATATGTGTGTTTACTAAGTGCTTTTATGTGTATTATTCCGATTATGCAAACACGATGTTTATCCAAATCCTGAAAGAACTATCTATCTTCATAGTTAGATTCTTATAGAATATTGGAAGTACAGTCTTAGATCTTCCTATCTATATAGTGAGATTTTTAAGAAGTACTTTACAAGACGATGGTTATGGTTTATGTGTAGATTGTTGGTGGTTTAGATAACGAAACCAGAGTAATATAATAAGCACATGGTGGATACGCCGCTGGTACTTCCTATATATAAGTGTGCTTATTGTAAAACCCTTCGTGGCGTTATCCCGAATCACCATTAGGATTTAGGATGTTGTGATACAAAGATTCAATATGACAGAAACTAAATCCTTATAGCATCTATCTATCTATATAGAATGATTCTTATAGGATGTTTAAAGTGCTAATATTGAAGTCCTTGTTTGGATTCATTGTGTACTTTAATGCGTGTTTGACTAGACGATATGACAGAAACTAAATCCTTATAGCATCTATCTATCTTCATAGAATGATTCTTATAGGATGTTTAAAGTGCTAATATTGAAGTCCTTGTTGGGATTCATTGTGTACTTTAATGCGTGTTTGACTAGACGATATGACAGAAACTAAATCCTTATAGCATCTATCTATCTTCATAGAATTATTCTTATAGAATGTTTAAAGTGCTAATATTGGAGTCATTGTTTGGATTCATTGTGTACTTTAATGCGTGTTTACAAGTTGGTGACAAGTTAACGATTTATTTGTTTATGTGGTAGTTGTGATTTAGATAACGAAACGGGTGTAATAAAATAGGAACATGGTGGATACGCCGCTGGTACCTCCTATATATAAGTGTTCTTATTTTATTACTCTTCTAACGTTATCCGTATCACTTTAGGATTTTCTTTACGATTGATTCAATGTTCGATTATCCAAATCCTTGTAGAATCTTCCATATCTTTATATATTAGATTTTTAGAAGGATGTTTAAATTATTATTAAGAATCATTGACTTGATTTATAAAATACTCACACAAGTTTTGATTGATTTCAAAACAGTTATTATTAATCCTTGATTGGATTTCTAATAACACATTAATGAGTTTCACGATGATTTTAACGAGGTTACAATGTACGATTTCAAATGACATAAAAATTACTTAGTAATAATCATATTTCCATATACAAAACTGTTTACCACAAGTTTTCACAATCAAGATTATGTATTGCAATACTAAATCTTTGCCATTCTCTGGCTTCAAGATTTATTCCAAATCGACAACTCTCGTAGTTGCCAAAGTATTGCAATACCAAAAGTTTTGCCATTTAATTGGCTAACAAAACCTATGTACTCGCCGGCATTTTTATGCTGACTATTTTTCACTTATGTTTCAGGTTTTCAACTATTCAAGCATACAACGCATAGGACTGCATCCGGGCCTTAGACTTCTTTAATCAAAAGACAATTACATGTATTCCTTGTTTGTAAAATGATGTTAATAATATTGAAAAAAATTAGTACCAGTAGTTGTGAGCAATTTGTAACGTGACTCCCTGATATTTCTGCCGCGTGTTGTTGTATTACGCGATTGGGGTGTTACAGATTGGTATCAGAGCACTGGTTATAGGGAATTAGATTATTAGCATGCCTTAAACCTAGTCTATAACTTTTCCTAGGACCTAAACATGAGTAGACTTAGGAACTCTATCATAAATCCTCATCCTTATTCGTGCCACAACTACTCTATGATTTACAAATCATCTAACCTTAGATGATTTATCCTAAAACCCTTAGGCTTTATGCCTTAAGGCATTCCTCAAATTTTTTTCTCAAAACATTTTCATTGAAATATTTCTCAAAATGTTTTCTCAGACGTTTTCATCAAAATATTTCACAATATGTTTATCTCAAACAATTTTTATCAAAAGATTTCTCAAATGTTTTTCTCAGACATTTTCATCGAAATCTTGGGTTTTAATAATGTGAACACATGCAATCTGGAAGGGTGGATGCCTATACCCTGAGTTTTCTGTCTAAGGCTAGAGTGTTCGTACAAATCTGCATTATTGGACTAGTCACTCTTACCTGGGAACTCTTAGGGTGAGTGTCCACTTATAGGCTAAAGCATGTCTTCGTGAAACATTATAAAAACCTATCCATCTTGACCATGTTGAACGATTTCTAAACGACCTTTGTGACACTACTCATTCATATTACCCTCGGTAATATGTTTACTATTCACGACAATCGAAACAAATTTTCTTTCACAATACTATTTCATCATATTACCTTCGGTGATATATTTGATTCGAGACAATTGAAATGAATTTCCTTTCATTTCAATACACTATGAGATCCTATTTCATTTTCAAAACACTACCTATGTCTTTCAAAATTTCAAATTTTTACCATTTGGATGAGAATTTTCAAAATTTCAAACACAAAGTTTCTTTATTTTAAAATTTTTTAATTTAAAACATTTTATTGTAAAAACAAATATATTTTTTTAAAAAAGGTAAGAAATTTATAACAAAAACCATTAAATTGGTTTGTATTCTCTCATCCAAAAATATTACAAAAGTTTATTTTTCAAACAACTCTTGTTTCAAAACAAAATCCACAACACTATATTTTCTAAATACAAGAACGAGACTTATAAACAAGATTTTACTGAGTCAAAGTTAACACTAAATTTTCTAAGTACACGAGCGAGACCTATGAACGAGATTTTACTTGGCCAAAGTTTTCACTATACAATGATGTTACAAACTCGTAACAATTTGATGGATCTAACTTATTTGATTTTTCACTACAGCTATACCTTCAAGATGCCTCCTCACTGCGACGCCACTTGGAACGCTGAAATGGCAACAAGGATTTCTTAGCATCAAGATATTCTACTCCCAGGCATTGTAACCCAAGTCAACCAAATCCAAAACAATAACAATAACAACAACAACAATGTGATATCGCCGTGTAACTATAAACAATTCAACTCGGCTAAACCACTCAGGTTTAATGGGTCTGAAGGAGCAACTGCGCTCCTACAATGGTTTGAGAGTATAGAAAGCACATTCCGCCATGTTCAGTGTCCCAGTGAATGCAAGGTGGAGTTCGCCTCGAGTGTCTTTCAAAGGAGAGCACTCACTTGGTGGAACGGTATCATGAGAGACCGAGGTGTCGATATGGCAATGTCACAAACGTGGGAAGAATTTAAAAATATTATGAAGAAGGAATTCTTCCCACAAAGCGAAATAAGGGCACTTGAAAACGAATTCTATTACCTAAAGCAAGATAGTGGGGAAAACCATGCCTATACTGACCGATTTAAACAGCTAAGCCTACTTTGCCACACTATGGTCACACCTTTGGATCGGGCCATTGATAAATACATTGATGGCCTACCTGATCTTGTCCAAGACATTGTCACTGACAGCAGACCTGCAACGCTTAGGGAGGCTAAGGAATTAGCCGCTACCTTAACCGAATCCCAGGTTAGAAAAGGGAAACTTTTTCGAAAGGGAGACAAGAAACAAAACACCGAAACTACTAATGAGAATTCAAAAGTAACGAAGGCTGAATCTTCTAAAAATTCTAAAAAGCGCAAGACTTCAAAGAATTTTGCAATTCCTGCACCAGTTCCACGAAACTCAGTACCCTTTAATGGATTTTATCGTGGAAAGCAACCTCGGTGCAATCATTGCAACTATCATCATGCAACAAATTCTCCTTGTCGTCAGTGTACAATCTATGGTCTATTTAGACATCTAGCTGTAACCTGTCGTATCCAGAACTGAGCAGCCACTACTCAGACTCGCCCTCGAGCATGTTCAATTGTGGTGATTTAAATCATTTCAAGCGAAACTGCCCTAAGCTTGCCAATGCTAATGGACGAGTGTTCAATGTCAATGAGGCTCAAGCTAATGATCAAGAACTTATGATCATTTGAACCTCTACACTTTCTACTTATTATAAAAAACAATGTATATATTTCAACTATGTTTGTAATGACAATATAAATTTCAAGAAGTCTTTTCTTTATCCTTGTTATTCGTATTTAAATTACAAATTCCAATGTGATTACACTATGTGTGATTACAACTACATGCTGACTTTGAGGATTCCGTTCTCTAAGAACTAAATCTTATAATTTAGCAAAATATGATTGCACTCTGGTGCATTCATATGAACTTGGCAACACGATCGCTACAAATACTTTGAACAAGTTTATACTATTTTGTGATCATGTCATTGCATACATGATTTGTTTATTTAATATGTATAATACATGATTACAAATACAATTTGCTTCGTGTGTTAACTTAACATACTTAGTACACTATTTTCAAATACATTCTGCTTAGTTTGTTAACTTAGCATACCTAGCGCATGATTTGAAAACATTTTCTCGATATGCTTACATTATGATGACAATGCATGATTGGTATATGTTGCATACTACCTATTTGGTTAGTATGAAACATATATAAACATTTGTACTGGAATGAAATACCTACTACTAAATTTGTTGTATGCAAGACAAGTAGTGCTATCATTGCTAGTATGAAACACGATTCGATTTGACAGATGTTATGTTGTGACGATATTTATTTGATTTAGACGATAGTTCGACTTTATTATTTGTTTACCCTTGCTTAACAGGAGGAGCTATGTGGAACATGCGACGAAACGAGTAATTATGGGTGCACACTTAATTATGGGATCCGACGCATGAGAATAATAGTAAGCCTTGTTAAGTATGGTGGCATAAAATCTAGAGTGATTAAGGTAACGGGAGGAGTGTGATGCGATAAGAACATGGTGGATACGCCGATGGTACTTCCTATATAGAAGTGTTCTTATTGTGTTATTCTTCAGAACGTTGCTAAGATCACTTGGTGATTTTATGTTATCTTGGACCATTATGTGATTATGTGCTTATTTGATATTTGTGTGGTTATTTACAACGGACGACGACGAGTACATTCATTAACTCAAATCGAGCCGACCGGGAGTATATTATGGTGTTAAAGGTGATGATCTTGATGCTCATGGTACATGGGATTGTTGGGATTGAACCCTACCAGAGGAACAGATAATGAAAGCCAAAACTGGTTCACAACAGTGGATTCATAATAAGCAGCTGTTTATACTAGACTTCTCCCTTGAAAGTGATTATAACATCTGATGGTCCTTTATCCACTGTCCGTATACAACAGCTGTTGTTCTTCTAACTACTGATGAAGTCCTGAAGACTGCTAAGAAGGCAACACTGCTGGTTCTATCTACTGATGACAAAGTACTGCCCACTCAAGGACTGATCAACTTTAAGGAAAGCACTGATGGAAGAAGATAGCAATAGTTTAGTGTATTACTTGTCTTATGTAGAATCAGTGGTTAAGAATAGCAGTGTTTGTATAGGAACAGTTGTTACAGGTTGTAAGGCTGTTAGACATCGCTTTCATGGTGACGTCAGCTGAGATGCCTTAGTGGTTTTGGTTTGCCTATAAATGGAGCAGTACTCTGTACTGTTACATTTGATCGTTTTGAGTGAGTTCTTCTCCTCAATTCAATCCTTTAATCTTGTGCAACCAACCATGAAGTATCAGGCTGAGGGGGAGTTTAGTTTGTAAGCATGCTTGTAATCTTTTGATTTGTATTGTGAATCTTTCGACTTATTGTAAAGCATGTATTTATCAAAACTATTTCTCTCTTTGATTGTGTTTACAAAGTTTGTTGTTCATTTCCGCTGCACTTAAACTCTGTTCATTTCTATTTGATTTGTTCAAATTATACAAATAAACACAATCATGAGAGCCTCCGATCCTAACAAATGGTATCAGAGCCTGGACAGTCAAATTCGATCTACCAGTCAATTTGACATAACAGTTCAGCTCAAAATTCATTGATACTAAGGTTGATTGTATTCGTTTGAAAAATAGAGTAACGAGTAAATTACTATTCAAAAACTCTGTAATACAACCAAGATGTCATAAGCTACACAAATTTCACACAACAAGTGATGTCATGCACAAGTCACCCAGAGTTTTCAGATCTAAAACATGTCTGGTAACTATGGTATAATCATTTTCTTTCAAAATTGATTTCAATTGTTGTTATGAAATTTGTGATGATTTCATCATATTTGATGCTAAAGTATGAACCTCAGATTAACGAAAACCTATGTTCATAAAAACATTAGTGTTTTTGGCTAACATAAAAGGAGGGAAATTAAAACTTTAGTGATTAGATCTTATGTGTTGAGAAACAGGTTGAGATCCTCAAAAGGAACACATCAGCTTTGTTAAAATACATTAAGAAAAACAGGGGTCAAAATAGTCCATGTCATATGTAATGTAAGATTGGTTATAAGCTTGAACAAATATAACCAAATCTTTCAAAACATTACTGCAAAATGATTCTGGATTAAGTATTTCTTCAATAAAGACTTCCCAGTAGGTATTTTGTTACTTATGAATGGGAAGGGTAAAAAGGGAAGAAGAAAATTCACAAAAACTCGAAAGTGTGTTTATCTCAAAACTCTTGAAGTCAAAAGTAAAGAGTATAAACACAAAACACTTAAGAGTTCAAATTTGGGGTAAAGATGGTCATTAAGCAACTGTATGCATTCATTGGTTCAGGAAAGTTCAGGTAACAATAGTATCTCCTGTGAATGAACTTGCAAGAGGACTAGACAAACTTTCAGAATCACCACATGATAACAAAGTCTATAACAGGGTTTTCAAAAACTCATGTGTTCATGTGTCCTCATTTTTGTTGTCAATCAATCAGCAAGAAAATGGTACCAAACAGTGGTCAAAATGTATTTACAATTTCATACCACTGTTGTCAAACCACTGACTATTTTCATAAACTTGAGAATGATATGATTAGGAGCTTTAGTGGAAAATTATACTAGATCCTTTTGGTGCTGTTTTCAGAAAATCCTTTAATTATTTTTCTGGAAAAGGATTTTCTCAAATAATGCAGGATATATTATTCTTTATTTTTCTTTAAGAATAATATATTTTTTTTGTACTTTTACTGGTTTTTGATAGTAAAAGTTTCATTCTCCTGACAGGATATAAAACCTGTATTTTTTTTGGTGATATTATCCTCGAAAATGGATCAAAAGGAAATGGTGTATGTGTCAAGGTCAAGGTCAGGTCAAGCTCAAGTTTGGTTTTAACACTGATCAAAGATTGATTGCTAACAGTTTTTAAAACACTGGGATACTAAACCACTGTCAAGAATCTATAAAAGCTTCAAAATATGTATTTGACATGTGACAAAACCTTGAATGCAAATTCTCATAAAAGCTGCTGACATGTTGAACTTGACAATTTGCATCTAAAATGTATTTTGTTGAAGTTAGCAATCTTACAGACATTTCAGAATAAACATCAACAGATGTAAGAGATGATATTGTGATTTCACAAGATAAAATCATTCTTTCATCAGAACAACAGATGCTCAAAATACTTGTCAAAAGCTTATCCACTGATGCACTAACAGTTGCTGATATACTAGTCTTTCAAATCTTTACCATTACCCCTAACCACTGTTTTGTTCAAACATCTGCTTCCTAAATATTGTCCACTGCTGAAAGTCAACCACTGACCTTTCATTTTCTTGGCAAGCACTGATGCTCAAAATCAGTGTCTTATCCACTGATAGTAAAAATCACCCACTGCTCTCATATTGTTACCGTTGTAAACACTGATATTTGCTTCATCAGTGGTTCTCCAAAACAACTGTCCTCCATAAAACATCTCTTCATCAGCGGATTGACACGTGGTCAGTTTTTAGCCTTCAGATCTTTGTAACCGCTGCCACATCAGCACTTACTTTTTCCTTAAATAAAACCCTGATCGAAACCCCAAACAGGGTTTTACACTGTCGAATTGAATTCTAAAAATTCTCTTCTCAAAGCAGTTTCCAACCTTCCATTTCGAACCATTCTTAGTCTTTTTTCATCAAAATGACGAAATCTAAATCAAAGTCAAAATCATCATCATCTTCCAAAGAGGTCGCTCAAACGGCCGCTGAACCCATTGAAATCCCGTACAAATCTCCTCACAATTACTTGGGTCTACTCACAAAACCCACAAACAACCATACCATCGATTCAATCATTAACATCCTTTCAGCATCAAAGTACAAAACTTTGTTAATTGCTGATGCTCCAATATACCAACAAACCCAGAGAGAGTTTTGGAAAAATGCTACCCTTGAAAAACAAGGCGAGACCGTCAGTGCCATCAACTCCTCTATACAGGGTAAAGCGATTCAAATTACTCCACAATCAATTTCAGAAGTCTTTAAACCCGATGATTAGAAAGGTAAAACTTCTTTTTCTAAAACCGAGTTAAAAACTGATTTCTTGAAAAGGGGGTATGCAGAACAACCAAAAAGGGATACCTTACAAAAAGGTTTCGTTCCTTCTACACCTAGGTTTTTATTCCACCCACTTTTGATGTGTGTTTCAAATAAAACAACTGCTTTTAACGAAATACCATTAAAGATCCAATGTTTGGGTTATGCTATTTTAAATAATGAAAATTATAATTATTCCCAGGAGATCTTTGATGATTTGGTGAAAAATGTTGATAGCAAAGCATTTCTACTTTTTCCAAGGTTTCTAAGCTACTATTTTAAACAAAAATTTGGAAAAGAAAATGAAAATTTGCTCAAACAAGGTGTTTATTTTCAAATAAAAGGTTTAACACCTGAAACATTCACTAGAATGTTGACACCTATAAAAACAAAAGCAGAGGTGCCTGAGCAGAATTTAGCAAATACCACTGCTCCTCAGGCATCTGCTGCTGAGCCCACTGCTCCAGGTGATCATAGCAGCACAACCACTGCTTTGAAACCAACACCTGCCATCACCAAAAAGGCCAAAAAGAAATCATCCAAAAAGCCCACCAAACCCTCTAAAAAGGCAACTCTGGAAGATGAGATCCCAGAGTTAATGCCAGTGACAACACAAATGTCACTACAAACCACTGCTGCTACTTCCTCACAGCAGATGGAAGAAAGATCTCCACCATTGCCTCAAGCTCCTCCTGCATCCTCACAAAAGGATCAGGTTGTAAACACAGGGACCCCACAATATGAAGCTCTGGACCCAATCAGATCCATCTTCCTCAGTCCTGATCCCAAGGACATGTCTCTTTCAACACCCATACCCTCACCAATCACATTACCACATTCCATAATACCCTTGTTTCATGCAGTTGCTATAGCTCAGACACAAACTAGTTCCTCTCTATCACCTATCACTAAGAGTACACTCCCACAAGTGACTGGGTCTGATGCTACTACCCCTGCTATCCCAGCAACAACTGAGGAGGTTACACCCATTGAGTTACAAGTAACTCTTGGTGGTAGTTCAAGTGGAGCAGCAACTACAAGTGATGGATCAACAGATCTACATTTGGACAGTTGTTTCATTAGTAAGACTCCCTTGAAGGCAATTTCTTCTATAGCACCTCTGGTAACCTCCAGTGAGTTTGTTTTAACCACTGGTACCCTCAAAAGGTTATCAAGTGTTGAAGAGAGAAGACCCCAGAACCAAGAACAAGGGGCATCAATGGGTGATTTTTAGGACTCAGTTCCTAAGTCACACATTGGTACAACCACTGCTGGTGGGGAATCAGATGATCCCATTAACGTGGGTGATGATTTAAAATATCAGGAATTGACGGGCAGAGTTGAAAAACTTGAAACATCAGTTGCTGAAATAAAGGATATGGTGCAACAGCTGTTAAAAGCTCAAAAAGCACAATCCACTGCTGTTCCAGCTTAAGCACTGGCACAACCTGCACCTGCTGCAAATGAGTTGTGGAACTTATTCCAACCCCTGCTTGAAAACCAAAAACAAATGGCTGATCAGCAGCATGCAATACATGTAAAAATGCTGACAAACATGGTGGAGTCAAGATTTAAAGATACTCAAGAAGACATCAAAGCTATCAAGGCTCATATCCAAAGCACCATTGGAAAAGTTCCTCCCACTATCCTCTTCATGGATAATCCCCTTCCAGATAATGCCAAAAAGGGGGAGAAAATCAAGCAGTTGAAGAAGAAGGGAATTGAAGATGGCCTGTATGTTGAACCAGAACAAGAAAAACAGACATCTAAACCACCTCCCAAAGGCTCCAAACCTCAAATCACAAAATCTCAAACTTCCATCCAAACAGTTGATATGTCAGTGGTTTTAAAATCTGCTAGCCAAACAGCTGCCATTTCATCAACACACACCACTACAACATACACTACAACCACTGCCCTATCATCACAACCTAAAACTACACCACCACCCACCAAATTACCACCTGCTCAAAAGCAGAAGACATCTACTAACACATCAGTAGTTGTAATGACAACAGAGGTTGAAACACCAGTTGTTTGCCAGTCATCCACCACTGCTCTCATCAATGTCACATCACCACCATCACCTCTTGCGAAAAAGCAGAAGACATCAGATGTTACAACATCTGTTGTAATGGCAACACCAGTTGAAACACCAGTTGCTTCAACAACTGTTAGTCAGTCACCATCCACCACTACCCTCACTTCACTTCAAACCATCTTCACTACAATCAACAAATCACCCATAAATCTTTACACCAGAAAAAGAAAAACAACTCAGGCAGGTGATGACAAATATGATCCTATGGCTGCAAAATATCCACTGGAACCTGAAGCTGTAAAAAATGAGATGAGACAATTCTACACTGAGGATGATCCTTCAAAAAGAAGATTTCCTTCTCTCATAGGCTTCATAGTACCAGAAAATATGGATGAATATCTCGAGATCAGAGTAAGGAAAGCTAAGATAAGAGCCAAAATTGAATGCAAAGATCAAGGTGATGAAGCCATCTCAGAAAGAATGGAATTCCTGCTCACTAAAGTCAAACAGATGGAAGACTATGCAAGAGATCTGAGCAAAGAAATGTCAAATTTACCACCCAAAGCAGATCTACGGAAAGAAATGAGAAAAGAATATCTTACATACATTATGAAAGAAAAATTCTATCCAGCTGAAGAGAAACAATTCGAAGAATGGCCAATAGTTGCATTAAAGCATGAGGCAAATAGAATTGAAAGAATTAAAAATGATCCAGCCAAGAAGAGGAATGCTCCAAACTGGAGAAAATACAAAAAGCTCATTACTGATCTTACTTCTGAATACAAAAGAAAGAAACAGGAGCTGGTGGATGCAAACGTTGGAGATGCTGAATCCATAGCAAAATGGACAAAGCAGTATACAGATGAGGCTTATGAAAGGCTCAAGAAAAGGAGGATAACGGTTTCTGACACTCCAAAGAAGCCTGACTACAAAAAGCCAGAGCAGCAAATCAAAACCTCTGAACCACTGATCACAACAGCAGATACCTCAATCATTGTGATAAACCAAGAAAAGAGGAAACAACTGACTAAAGCAGAGGAAAAAGAAAAAGAAGCTGAGTATTTTGAAGAAGCCATCAAGAAAATGGCTTTAGATAAAGACAAATCAGCAAAGCTTCAAGTCCTTGCCAAAAAGGTTTTGAACCAATCATCATCACCAAACACATCAGCAGATATCTCAGACAATGAGCTAGATCAACAAAAGAAACAAGAGCAGATTGACAAAGAAGTTACATAAGACACAGCTGCAGCAAATGAAGTCATAGAAAAGGCTTTCAAACAAATGTCTGAAGCTCAGGATACTGCTTTACAAATTTTCTCAAGGCCGGAATCTCCAAGCTCATCATTAAATAAATCTCTCCCAAGAAACCCATTGGGTTCAAAAATACTAAAGTGGCTCTCTGATCAAAAGACCCATGTATTGACCCTGATCAGATCCAATGGCGAAATGAAGTACATATCAAGGAAACAAGCACTGAGCCTTGGTGTTGAAGATCTACAAGATCTCCTTGAACTTTCATTATGCAGGGATGAGGATGACTCAAGTTCCAAAGACTTTGAAGCAGAATTTAAAAGACAAGCTAGTGAACTTCTGATGAGGAATAAAGATCCAAAATAATGAAGTGTTTTGGCATTATCTGTTCCAGGGGGAGATTGTTGGGATTGAACCCTAATAGAGGAACAGATAATGAAAGCCAAAACTGGTTCACAACAGTGGATTCATAATAAGCAGCTATTTATACTAGACTTCTCCCTTGAAAGTGATTATAACATCTGATGGTCCTTTATCCACTGTCCGTATACAACAGCTGCTGTTCTTCTAACTACTGATGAAGTCCTGAAGACTGCTAAGAAGTCAACACTGTTGGTTCTATCTACTGATGACAAAGTACTGCCCACTCAAGGACTGATCAACTTTGAGGAAAGCACTGATGGAAGAAGATAGCAGTAGTTTAGTGTATTACTTGTCTTATGTAGAATCAGTGGTTAAGAATAGCAGTGTTTGTATAGGAACAATTGTTACAGGTTGTTAGGCTGTTAGACGTCGCTTTCATGGTGACGTCAGCTGAGATGCCTCAGTGGTTTTGGTTTTCCTATAAATGGAGCAGCACTCTGTACTGTTACATTTGATCGTTTTGAGTGAGTTCTTCTCCTCAATTCAATCCTTTCATCTTGTGCAACCAACCATGAAGTATCGGGCTGAGGGGGAGTTTAGTTTGTAAGCATGCTTGTAATCTTTTGATTTATATTGTGAATCTTTCGACTTATTGTAAAGCATGTGTTTATCAAAACTATTTCTCTCTTTGATTGTGTTTACAAAGTTTATTGTTCATTTCCACTGCACTTAAACTCTGTTCATTTCTATTTGATTTGTTCAAATTATACAAACAAACACAATCATGAGAGCCTCCGATCCTAACAGGGATGTACCTCATGGGACGTTAGAAACCATTTACGTATGGACAAGGCTTGAATGTACACCCCTTTGTTTGCTATGAATTACACTAAGAGCTTCGTATAACATAGTGCCATACCCAAACAATTTTTGAACACTGGTTGACATTTTTAAAATTCACAAGTTTCAAGGGTTGAATACCTTGAGATACTTTGAATATCCCAAACCACATTTTGAATCCCCCAAAATCTCCAACACCAAACGATGCTGCACATCTTTGGGATCTAGCATTTTACTTATCCTTCAGTCGTTTCAATTACACTCTACGGTCTCCTTTGAATAAATTTCGAGACGAAATTTACTAAAGTAGGGGAGACTGTAACATTTGCGCTCTGTAAACAGTGTACGATGTAGAACAATATCCATTATCAATAAAACAATGTGTTCTGGTCTCAATGATTGTTTATTTTGGTTTGACAATTTCACTTCTGATTCAAGTTCGATTTCAAGCTTTTAAATCGCTTTCTGGAAAGTTATATGTAAACATAATCAGTTTAATGCAACAAACACTCCAGAATAGTGACATAAGCTAAACATACCCTAAATACCCTTTACATAACTTAGAAATACGTTTTACAGGTATAGGGGACTAATTACGACAAATTACGAAAGTATGCCAATTTGTATAGCGACAAATGCTCTGGAACAAGATCATAAGCTATAAATACCTTAAATATCTTTTACATAGCTTAGAAATAAGTTTTGAGGGGTTCGGTATGCGAAAGTACGCTTATTTGATCACAGGGACTAAAAGCGTCAAAACTGCTAAAGTATGCATTTTCATGCATATTTTAGCATTCTGACCATAACCGGACATCCAAATATTTTTGTAAACACAAAAATATTGTACTTTAGTGATAGTAACACAAAAACTTCATTCGTTTTGCAATTTGGGTCGTTTTCGCGTCCGTTACGATTTCCGTCGTAATTAACCGAACAACGCAACCGTACAACAAAACGAACCGACATCTGTGACATTTTTTAGCATAATTTAAGTTAAATATACTTTAACTTCATCATGGAGCTTGAAAATGGGATTGACGGGTGTTAGAAGTGCCAAAACGCGACAAAACACACATAGGGACCAAAACTGCCAAATTTCAAAACTGACTGGTCTGCAGGTCCCATACGGACCTTATGGGGAGTGCTTACGGTCCGTAAGGACCCTCCAGCACATCAGAAACCAGTTTCTCTTAAACCCAGCTGTGCAACCTGCTTTGATCATGGTTTTAGCATTCTATGGGCTGGTTTGTGTGCTCATCAAGGTACCAAATCAGTGTATGACAAGTGTAGGGTCTAGATTGTCTTGATCCACTCAAAAACACATGTCATTGATCCAATGACACTAGATTTCCTATAAATAGCAAGCATTTTTTTTATCAAACTCCTTGCTCATTCACTTTCTTCTTCACACTTGCTCTTAACAGTCTCTCACAACTTGTTGAAGGCCTCCTACTTCAGTTTTCTCTGTTCTTTTTTCCAAGCTTGGACCTCTTGTAAGTTTCTTTCATGCTTGGTTATGTATTCAATCAAGAAAGTCAAACAGTGTTTGACTTTCTGCTTTGACCATGAATTGGTAAAGACAAAGTTTGTTTGAACTTTGCAACGTGAACGTAATCACGATGGTTATAGTCCCTTGTGACTATACATACTGATTACCACGTTGGCTAGTCAAAGTGACGAGTCATAGTTTCGGTCAAAATGTCGATTATGTGAATTTTGCGACAAAACTATTTTCGGGTATCAAAACACTTTGTTTTGATATCAAACCTATTTTCTAACTTAGTTAAACATGTTTAACTCGTCACTGTTAGTTTAGTACTTATATAGGGTCGTAAGTCAAGCGGTCTCGACAACCGCTTAGACTTTCGAACCCAACCTGTTTGGTCGATCATTAGGATCCGACCAAACAAATTAGGTGACCATAGTTATATAGGGAATAACCTTCCGAGGTTATACCTTATGGTCACTTCGTTTAGTTAGTTGTATGATAGGTAGTTTATATGCCTTAGGAAAATGACCAAAATGCCCTTTTTACGCATAATTTCATTTTAAGCATATGTAACCTAAATTTTGACATCTAAACTGATTATGAAATGTTATTAAACATGTTAAGGCATATAATACTTGTCATAGGGCTAGTTAAACCGTTCGAACGCGCTTTTGCGCGAACGACAGGTTAAAGTAGTGTAAACTACCTTAACGGGTCGTAACGGGCCGTAAACACTTAGGATAGGTATCAATTCAGAATGTAGGCTTTGTTAAACCATATCATATGAGTACCAACACTCATTTGGTTTACAATACCTCATTCTATCCGATTCCTCGATTTGTGTCCCGTTACACTAACATAGTATCTGATACACTAGGAACCGCTTCAACACTTGAACTCTTGGTCCTTTGAGCTTTGTTATATCTTTTGAAAAAGAACTATACGCAATCCCAAGTGAGTACCTAGTCCCCTCTTTTACTATTTTCGAATGTTTTGGGGTGATTCATATGTGTAACCGATTTGTTTTTCCAATGTATGGCATATATGTGTTTAGTAAGAGCTTTTATGTGTATTATTCAGATTATGCAAACACGATGTTTATCCAAATCCTTAAAGATCTATCTATCTTCATAGTTAGATTCTTATAGGATATTTGAAGTACAGTCTTAGATCTTCCTATCTTCATAGTGAAATTTTTAAGAAGTACTTTACGAGACGATGGTTATAGTTTATGTGTAGATTGTTGGTGATTTAGATAACGAAACTAGAGTAATACAATTAGCACATGGTGGATATGCCATTGGTACTTCCTATATATAAGTGTGCTTATTGTAATACCCTTCGTGGCGTTATCCCGAATCACCATTAGGATTTAGGATGTTGTGATACAATGATTCAATATGACAGAAACTAAATCCTTATGGCATCTACCTATCTTCATAGAATGATTCTTATAGGATGTTTAAAGTGCTAATATTGGAGTCCTTGTTTGGATTCATTGTGTACTTTAATGCGTGTTTGACTAGATGATATGACAGAAACTAAATCCTTATAGCATCTATCTATCTTCATAGAATGATTCTTATAGGATGTTTAAAGTGCTAAGATTGGAGTCCTTGTTTGGATTCATTGTGTACTTTAATGCGTGTTTGACTAGACGATATGACAGAAACTAAATCCTTATAGCATCTATCTATCTTCATAGAATGATTCTTATAGAATGTTTAAAGTGCTAATATTGGAGTCCTTGTTTGGATTCATTGTGTACTTTAATGCTTGTTTACAAGTTGTTGACAAGTTGACGATTCATGTGTTTATGTGGTAGTTGTGAGTTAGATAACAAAACGGGTGTAATAAAATAAGAACATGGTGGATACGCTGCTGGTACTTCCTATATATAAGTGTTCTTATTTTATTACTCTTGTAACGTTATCCGAATCACTTTAGGATTTTGTGTACGAGTGATTCAATGTTCGATTATCCAAATCCTTGTAGAATCTTGCATATCTTTATATGTTAGATTCTTAGAAGGATGTCTAAATTATTATTATCAATCATTTACGTGATTTATAAAACACTCACATAAGTTTTGATTGATTTCAAAACAGTTATTATCAATCCTTGATTGGATTTCTAATAACACATTAACGAGTTTCACGATGATTTTAATGAGTTTACAAAGTACGATTTCAATTGGCATAAAAATTACTTAGTAATAATCATATTGCCATATACAAAACCGTTTACCACCAGTTTTCACAATCAATATTATGTATTGTAATACTAAACCTTTGCCATTCTCTGGCTTCAAGATTTATTCCAAAACGACAACTCTTGTAGTTGCCAAAGTATTGCAATACCCAACGTTTTGCCATTTAATTGGCTCACAAAACCTATGTACTCGCCATCATTTTTATGCTGACTCTTTTTCACATATGTTTCAGGTTTTCAACTATTCAAGCATACAATGCATAGGAATGCATCCCTGCCTTAGACTTCTTTAATCAAAAGACAATTACATGTATTCCTTGTTTGTAAAACGATGTTAATAATATTGAAACAATTTAGTACCAGTAGTTGTGAGCAATTTGTAACGTGCGTCCCCGATATTTCCACCGCGTGTTGTTGTATTACGCGATTGGGGTGTTACACACGGTCTATCAGAACTTCTTCCACTAAGGTCATCTCGTCGAGACTCTCTCTCAAGGCACTCACATATCTCACTAGAGTGGCCTCGAGGGAGAGTCTCCTTCCTCTTCGGTGGTTCCTGGAGCTTGTTGATGACGTCCCACTTTGCTGGCTTGACATTCTAGGAGAAAATGACTTACCGTTAAAAAGATATGGAATATCAGAACGTTCAGCACGGCCCGGGCTTGGTTGGCATGGCCCCGTGCTGCTCCTACTGTTCCAGATTCTTAGCTCAAGAAATTTTATTTTAAGTTAGATTTGAATGATTTTTAATTTTCTAAATGTAAATAATTTAAAATAATGTTTTTCCATAGTGGTTTTGTAAAACTTTGAGCTAAGAATCAAGTATATGACCCTCCTATTAAAGCTTTTTTTAAGCTTGAAGCTCAAGCTTCAATGGAGTTCATGGAAGAATGAAGAAGTGGAAAGGACCAAAAGAGGAAAGGACAAGAAGGTCAAATGAGACCATTTTAAGAACATACATTTTGGGGTATGTGTGAAAAATCTGGAGGATCCTGCCCTTTTGGAATGGTTCCAAACATTCTCCACAAAGGCTGACTTTATAGACAGTGACAGCACGCTGGCACGGCCCCGTGCCTGGGTAGCACGGCCCCGTGTCATTTGCATGTGTCAGAGAATGTTGTCCGTTAGTAGAACACGGGCCATGTCATCACTGACACGGCCCCATGCCGGAAAAATGTGAGGGGTACGACCCCGTGTTAGTACGGCACGCCCCATGTTTTCAAAAGATTGTTGGGCACAGCCCCGTGTTCAGGGTTTTTATGAAGATTGTCTAGTTCTTTTAAGGAATTATCCGACATCGGGTGGTTCCTTACTCGTTGGAACAACACCGTATTGCCGGATATACCTCAGACTTCGGCGAGAGGTATGAAAACGCAAGAGGTTATCGTTTTCGCAAGCGTCTATGATAGAAGGTTGTTTGACCTCGATATTGTTGTTTATACCTGATTTCTCTTCCATCATTCTCCCTCTAATGGGATTCTTGATGAATATCACGCCTTCATCAAGGATTTTATTTCTTTGATTTTTAGGAGAATCCTTTTTTCTATTTGACCTATGTCTTCTAGGTCGTCTAGGTGAGAGGGTGGATGGAGTTCAGGTTGATGGACTTCATCATCATTTTTACTCCCGCCCATCTTAAGGTGTTCGTTACAGGAAAACGATGGGGCTAAATAGTGGGGAGTGAAGTTTAGAACGCCACATTCTGATTCTTCATGCTCCTCCCCAAATAGTCGCACCATGCACCATAAGAGTCGCGGGAGTAAAAATAATCAAAGAAATCCATAATTTTCCAGAAAGTTTTTAACCGTCGGGATCAGGCGGGTCACTATTTTCTTACAAACTGTTTGTCTAACATGGCCCCGTGTTAGGGTAACACGGCCCGTGCTGCAGTCTGTATCTGGTAGAAAATAGATTTAATGATACTGGAGAGTTGACATGGCCCCGTCTTGGAACAGCACGGCCCGTGTTAATTCTGCAGAATTGTGAAAAATTAAAAGAAAAAGAAGAAAAACCTAAAAATAAAAGATAAAAAGGATTAGGCCGTTAATTTTAATCTTTCTTAAAATTCTTGCTTCCAAGCAACGGCGCCAAAATTCTCGTGCGTGCGGGTGTCTATATTTTTAGTATATTTTTAGCTCTTTTAACTCGCCGAATCAAGTTTTAAATTTATAAAGCATGAATTTTCACTATCACTCTACACACACGCTAGGGCAAGTGCACCTATCACGAACGTAGTATAGTGATGGTAAGATACCGAGGTCGTCCAAGGACACAAGTGCTTTTAATACCGGCTTATCGTCAACGTCTAATCGAACCAAACTTTGAGAAATTTTTTTTAAAAACTATAAAAAGATAAACTAAAAAGGAAAAATTAAAATATAAGGAAAAATAGACAGACAAGAAAGAATCACTTGGTTCTGATTTATCTTAGTTATAATAGTAGGCCCCTCTTGTGAAGGCGACATTACCCTCAACCTAGTGGTCTGAGTGAGCAAGGATACAGTCCCACTAGGTCGGATTATTGAAAGATAATTAAGTAAATTATAAATACGAAAAGTGGTGGCCCCCCTTCCAGGCAGCGATCACCCTCAACCCTTTGGTCTGAGTCAGCCGGGATACAGTCCTCGTAGGGTTGGTTTAAACTTTTAATAATAGTTTATAAATAAGGGATTCAAGCTTTTGGCACTTCTCCCATGGTGGGTAATGCCCGCTCCGACTCGTGAAATGTTACTAGGCTTGAACCAGGTTCTCACATGATCTATACACTGAACGAGACATAAAATTTACCCAACCACCATTCTAACCCCCTTCCAGGCAATTAACATGCCTTATATAGACCGTTAAGACATGAATATGTGAATCAACAACATAGGAAAAATGATTAGATAAATTTGCCTTCAATATAAAAAATAATTATTAAAGTCATTAATGCATACCCAATTAAAAAGTTGCCAAAGATTGGAAATCGTAAAATAAATACATAAAAGATTTGTCTTCACCAAGTGATGTATGAGTTTAGCCAAGCATGGCCTTTGTTTGACAAAGACTCTTACTATGAATCTTGGATCCCGAGACTACTACAGACACTCTAAATGATAGAAAATGGATGATGGTGGTGGATGATGGTGTTATAGTGGTGGTGGAGTGGTGGCAAGTGAGAGAGAAGTGATTTGCCAAGTGATGGTTTGGAATGAAACCAAGCACATCTATTTATAGCTGAAATCAGTGGCTTCACCATGGCCCATGCCCGCCTGGTACGGTCCCGTGGTCATCTCCCTCTCTCTTCCTCATTAACTGCTTGTCATGTCTTGTACTAACACGGCCCCGTGTGTCAACGGCATGGGCCGTGGCCAATGTACTTGTTGTACTATCGCAGATTCTGAAAATATTTGAGTTGACCACGCCCCGTCTTCCTATTATAATAAATGAAAAAATTTTTTGGACACGTGTCGTTTGCTGATGCTTTTTCACCTTATTTTCCTATTTATCTCTCATATTAAATAATAACAATTTTAAACAAAATATTATAAAAGAATAAATATTTAGATAAAGATAAAAGTTTGTTTTTACTATAATCATATTAAATGATAATAATAATAATAATAATATTAATTTTAAACAAAAAATTAGACAAGAATTAATATTTGTTTTTCTATATATAATTTTAAACAAATTTTAGATAAGAATAAACATTTGTTTTTATTATTAGTAGATATATATACTTTGGAGTTCGGTGATTGAAATTATGGTAAATTAGGAATCAAAGGTTCCCATTTGATATATACTTAATAATTGAATTATTTTTTACTAGATTAAATAATTATTCTAGGTCGGGCATATGCTTCTATCAAATTGTTAGTGTTTTTATTGTAAGAAGATTTATTTATTGAATGAACTAAACAAATAAGCATGAAGATGCAAAAACTAACTAAAATACATGTGTTTTTAACATAATAATAAATAAAAAACAAAGTAAAATGTTATAATAAGTAAATAGTACATCAAAGTTCATTTTTAAAAGATAAATCTTGACGACTGTATGTCTTAACATATGACATTATATATTAATCAACAAGTGCAATATACGAATCTTTTTAAAGATATATATATATTTTTATTATTTATTATATAAATTTACGTTTATTCAAAATAAAAAAAAACAATGTAAAATGTTATAACAAGTAAATAGTAGTATAGTACATCGATGTTTATTTTTAAAAGATAAATCTTGATGACTGTTTGTGTTAACATATGACATTATATTTTATTCAACACATGCAATATACGAGTTTTTTTTATAATATATATCTATTTTATTATTTATTATATAAAATTACATTTGTACAACCTGTTTTGTCCTTTGCTGTAGTCTTTTCTTCTGCACAGCATCCAGCCTTGGACACGACCCATGTCTGGTGGACACGGCCCCGTGTCAGGTCTTTTGATCTTTCTATTCTTGTGGTTTGGATGTGAATTGGGGGCTTGGTGAGTGGTGTTAATTCCTCCTTCTTTGTATTATGTTGGTTTTTTGCTGTCTTTTTGCTCCTTGGTGAGTGGGTTGATTTTATGCCTTATTTGATATAATTTATATGTTGTATTTTAGGCACATCACAAGACATTTTCACAACATGCTTACATTATTTAAGACATTTTGGTGCGTTGAACTCGACAATGATACATTCATTAACATTGATCACGTTGACCAGTAGTATGTAATGGTACCATAGGATTGACAATCCCGTTCCCGCTTCCTATGTTTGTTTGGAAGTGACCTTAGGGAACGACAGAATCCGATAAACATTTGCTAAACCTTTGACCTGATAAAGGTTTATCCAACAGTCGACAAGGCTTGAATGAATTCGCCAACAAACCTTATAAATGTTTACTCAATAAAAGCAATGGTTTATAAAACAAAACTCTTGTTCATTCAAAAACATTGTTTTATACAAGACATTTTGGTTATACAAGACATTGTTTCATTTGGTTTAAACGAAGACCTTTTGTTTACCATACAAGATATTGGTTTATACATGACATTATTTACACAAGACATTGTTTTACACATGACACTGGTTTATACAAGACACTGGTTATTACAAGACATTGGTTTTAAGAAGACATTTCATTTAATGGTTTATGGTAAGTGATTTAAATAACGAGACGTGTGTAATGTGATAAACGCATGGTGGATACACCGCTGGTACTTCCTATATATAAGTGCTTTTATTATATTACATATTGTAGCGTTATCTAAACCACTTCAATAAAGACAAGACATGACATTTTTATACAAGACATGACATTTTGATACAAGTCATTTTCATTTGGTTATTTACTTAACCATGCATCATTTCCTTGAAATCATTTGATTTTCATCCATAAAAGAAAACATTTTATGAGGGTTCATGGCAACTTTAGTTAAAGGTTTTTTTTTAACATTCAAAGCAATGAATCTACAACACAAAACCTATGTTACTCACAGGCATTTTTATGCTGACGTTTCTATTTTCACATATGTTTCAGGAGCGAATGTTTGACATTGAGCATGCTACACTTAGGGTGGACTTGGGCCTTAGCGACTTAAAATCATGAAAGAAAATTTATTTTGTGTTTTGTTTCCGTTTATTCCAAGACAATGTAAACATTTAACTTAATAATATAAAACATTATGTACCATGTGTTTTGAAACAATAGTTCTGTGACATGACTCCCTGACGTTTCTGCCGCAGTTTGTTGTTTTACGCGGTCGGGGTGTTACAGATTTTTTCCACAGATGGCTCACCCAGATGTGGACTCACAGATGTTGTTTCATCTGTTAAGATCATAAGCTTTTAACTTGAAATAGTCTTTTGTCAAGTGATCTTTCTTCCACAAAATTCACACAACAGATCCGAGGTTTTATCTTTCCTATTACCCTTATCTCTGTTTCTGTTAGTGCATTTATGTCTATCGCCTCCGTCAATTCAGATCGTAGCAGAAACTGAAGAAATCTAGACTTTATATTGTAATAAGTAGGGAAAAGGCAAGGTGGCATTTATGTAATTAATGAGATTTCTCATTAAAGCCTTGGCCTATAAATAGGAGGCTTATGCTTTAGTTTAAGAACTTTTGCCACATTTGAGATTTGGAGATCTAGAGCTAGAGAGAGAAACTCTAGAGAGATAAAGTGACGTCGTGATTCAGGTGCTTGTACATTTTCAGATTTATCAATAGAATTACAGATTATATTACATCGTGTGTGTTTGGTCACGTTCATGTACGGATTCCGCACGTTACACGAGTCGGTTCGCAATCGTTTCGGAGTCGAAAACCGATCCTACAAGTGGTATCAGAGCAGGAGCTCTATTGCACGGATCAAACACACAAAATCGCACGAGATTTCATCAATTTCAGAGTCAAAATCACATTAAGATTTGTCAAATTTCTTACTCTACACTTTTTCTTCACGTTCTTGACTGAAAATCGCCAAATTAAACGAGATTTTACAGTTAAAAATTGCTTATTTTTTGATATGTTGTGCGAAAATAGTTGATCTAAAAGCCTGCAAATTTTCAGATCTTAATTCCAAGTAGTTTTTGAGAAATATTTATTTTTGTGATTCGAAAATATTAAAGATGTTGATTGTTGCTGTTAATATTCAAGTTGGTGTTCACCGATCGAATGGCCATCTGATCGGGTGACCATCCAATCCAAATCAAATAGTTGTGTGACACAATCATCGAGTGGTGACTCGATCAGATCACCATCCGATACTTATCTCACTCGATCCATTGTATGTAAAGTTGAATGAGATTGTCAGGCCCATTTAGTTGTACTACTGCCCAAGAATACTGCGGCCCAATAAGTTTCAAGGAATTAAAAATTTTGTTGGCCACTACTTACAATTGCATGTGAAAAGTAATTGAATAGTTTATAAATTCAATCAAATGCCCCCGTGATTACTTTGATAGGCACAATCACTGATCTTAGATGTTTTAAATTGTCAGCCATATTCAATTGTGTTAGTCAAATATTAATATTATACGGTCCAATTGAAATTAATTGTCTGATTCATTTTATGTGAGAGTCTTAACTGATTAAGAAGTTTGCATGTGAGTTTATTGTGTCATAATTGTCGAACGCCTACTCGATCGAGTAGCTATCCGATCCACGTGCCTTGAATTGAATTGTTAAAGTCCAAGTATCGAACGGTGACTCGATCGAGTCACCATCCGATCCATAGTTCATTCACATTCAAGTCTCGTTTGACACTTAGCTATTTCACATAATTGTCATCAAAATCATTATCATTACAAGGCCCAATCATTGTTTTGAAACTCAAATTGTTGCGGCAATTTTTTTAATTCAAAGAGGGTGGTGTTAAGGTGTCGAACCGCCACTCGATCGGATCACTATCCGATTCACGAGTATCTTGTTGAGTGTATTAAAGGTCAAGTGTCGAGTGGCTACTTGATCGGATCACTATCCGATCCTCGAGTATCTTGTTGGGTGTGTTAAAGCTCAAGTTTCGAGTGGCAACTCGATCGGATCACTATCCGATCCTTGTCACTCTTTCACATATTCATTTGTTGTGCAAATCATCGAACGGAAATCCGTACGGATTGCCATCCGATCCTAAACTCCTTATTTGTTTGTTATAACAGGTTCAAGTGTCGGATCACTACTCGATCGGATAACCATCCGATCATCAATACAAGAGGTCTAAGTGTCGGATCTCCACTCGATCGGATCACCACCCAATACAAAGCATATTGTAAAGTGTCGGATCTCCACTCGATCGGATCACCATCCGATCCAAAGCACATTGTCAAGTGTCGGATCGTCACTCGATCGGATCACCATCCGATTCGTTGTCATCCGATCATTGTTATCTTGTTGACTTTCGTTGACCTCACTCGATCGGATACCCGTCCGATCCAGTTGTTTGATAGTGTTTGAACTGATCGTGTTTGTTTGTTTGCAAGGATGTTAGGATCTGAGTTTCAATTGATTGTGTTTTATGTTTGATTAAAATAAAGATGAACAAGTAATTGCAGCGGAATGTAAGTGGAAACAAACTTTCACACACAATCAAATAGGAGAAATGCTTTCAACACACATTTTAACATAGAACCGAATGATTGAATTTATTTCAAACACCAATTACAATGCATGCATGTATCACAAACTCCCCCTCAGCCTGAGCTCAAGTGATTGTTCATACAAGAAGAAAAGTGGTGAAAGAGCCAATAGAACAGTACAGGGTACTGTTCTATTTATAGGCACGAGCAAACCATTGAAGCATCTTGGCTGACGTCACCATGAAAGTGACATCTAACCTCCTAACAACCTGAAACTATTGATCTATTACAATCACTATTTAGCTAACTACTGATTACAATTTATTACAAACAAAAGACTAAACTACTGCTTTCTCCTTCCACTGTTGTGACTCCAGCAGTACTTTATTTCTTCAGCAGTGCTTGACCCATAACAGTAGATTGATCATCAGGGCTTTAGTCTTCCTCAGCCTTTATGCCTGATCAGTTGTTTGTAGAACATCAGTTGTATGAAGACAGTGGATACAGGCCATCAGTTGTTAGAATCACTTTCAAGGGGAGAGACTTGTATACAGCAGTGCTTATGTTGGATCCACTGCTCTGATCCAGTTTTGGCTTTAATCAACTGTTCATTTGATAGGGTTCAATCCCAACAATCTCCCCCTGGAACAAATGATGCCAAAACTCTTCATTATTGTGGAACTTTATTGCCTCATCAACAGCTCCCTAACTTGTCCTTTAAATTGTAATTCAAAGTCCAAAGAGTCTATGTCATCCTCATCCCTGCACAGTGTAAGATCAATTAGATCATACAGATCTTCAACACCCAGGCCCAGTGCTTTTTCCCTTGATATTTTCTTCACTTCACCACTGGATTTTATCAGAGTCAATACGCGGGTCTGTTTGTCAGATTTCCACTTTAGTTTTTTTGAATCCAGTGGGTTTCTTGGGAGAGGTTTTATTGCAGATGAGTTTGGAGATGGTGGCCTGGTAATAACTGGCTGAGCAGTGGTTGAAGTTTGTGCAGATTCAAGTCTTTCTTCAGTCATCCGCTTAACCCCTTCTTTCACAAGGCAATCCTCTGCTTCTTTATCTGCTGCTGTCACTTTATTCATCTGCTTTTGTTTCCTTCTTTGGTAAAGGATGGCAGTAGGTGGAGCAGTAGATCTTCTGAATTGTTGCTTTTGAGGCTCAGCTGAAACCACTGCTTCAGGATAATCAGGATTTTGTGGAATATTAGGATTTTTCTTCCTTAGTTCTTCCAGCCTTTTGTAAGATGTAAACACTTTATCCTCTGTCCATCTTGACATTTGATTCCTTGACCCAAAATCAGCTGTAATCAGCTCTTCTTTCATCCTCTTCAGCTGCAGAGTCCTTTTTGGTACATTTTTCTTAAACTTTGCCCAGATAGGAAGAGTCTGCTTTACTTTGTTTTTTATCATATCTTGAATTCTGGCTGCTTCACTTTCAAGCTCTTGAATGGTCCATTCTTTGTATATGTACCTTTCTCCCTTGTATTTCTTGTAAGCCATGATGTTATCAAGATAGTCTTTTCTCAAGGTTTCATCTACTCTTTCTGAAAGTTGTTGACAAAGATTTTTTAAAAACTGCTCCAAGGTTTTGACTTGTGTGAGCAGGAATTGATAGTATCTCTGAATTTCTTTGTCAGATTTTCCTTGTGAGTTTCTTTTTGAAATATCATCTGCCTGTTGGTCCTTTAGCTTCAAATATTCTTCAATATTATTTGGCCTTGGATATCCTTGAACAGATGGCAAGTTCCTTTTTTTCAGGATCATCTTCTGAATAGAAAGATTTGATCTCTTCTCTGACAGCTGCAAGCTCTAAAGGGTACTGGACACTTGCAGATACAATGGCAGTGTTTGGTTAAAGACTTGTGCAGAAGAGAGTGGAACAGGGTTTGGAATAGTAGCAAGTGACAAAGGTTGTGAAGATGTTGGTGGTGGTGGTGGAGAATCATCATCTTCTAAAATTACCCTTCTCCTTTTTGGTTTAGGAGAGGTTGGTGGTGTTTTGGTTGGTACAGTGGTGGTGATTTGAGTGGTGGTTATTGTAGTGGAAGGTGGCTGACTAACAGCTGTTGAAACAACTAGTGTTTCAACCACTGTTATCATTACAACAGGTGATATGTCACCTGATGTCTTCTGCTTTTTAGTAGGAGGTGTTGATGGTAATGAAGTTGTTTTTGGTGAGGATGTTTTTGGTAGTGAGGCAGTGGTTGAAGTGGGAGCAGTGGTTGTAGTTGAAGTGGTGGTTGTTGGGTTAACAACTGCTGAAACCACTGAAGTACCAACAGTTGTTGATACAACAGGTGTTACAACAGCTGTTGGTTTGGAGGTTTGATGTGTGGAACTTTTGGAAGGTTTGGAAGAGTGTTTTGTGGATCTGGATGGTGTGGTCTTGGGTTGCCTCACTTTTCTAGTGGGCTGCTTTCTTTTCTGCTCAGGATTTTCTTTATCCTTTGGCTTAGAAGTACCCTGCTCATTCATCTCCATAAAAACTCTTTTCTCCTGTTCAAACCTGGCTTTATCCTTTGCCTCCGTATCTTTTTTAACCCTTGCTTTTGCATCAGCAATGGCATTTATGGTCACATCAACCTTTTTAGACCCATCTGGCTTGGGGATGTCTGCAAGCATACTTGAATTGTCAGGTGCAATGTAAAGACCGTCTTCATACCCCTTTTTCTTCAACTGCTTCAATTTCTCCCCCTTTTTGGCATCAGCTGGTGGTGGGTTATCCAGAAAGATGATAGAGGGAGGAGCAGTGCCAGTGGTGTTCAATAAATGGGCCTTGATAGCCTTGATATCTGCCTGTGTATTTTTAAACCTAGCTTCCTTGAAGTTTCTGATCTTTTGAACCTGAATCTCATGCTACTGATCAGCTAATTGTCTTTGTTGGATGAGCATAGGTTGGAACAAACTCCACAGCTCATTTGGAGTAGGAACAGATGTTGGAACAGATGATTGAGCTGGAGCAGCAGTGGGTGGTACCTTTTGTACTTTCAACAACTGTTGCAGCATGTCTTTAATTTCTGCAACAGATGTATCAAGTTTGTCAACTATGGCCGTCAATTCGCGGTACATTAAACCATCACCCAACTTAATGGGATCATCTGATTTCCCACATTCAGTGGTTGTAACAGTGATTGACTCAGGGAATGTATCCCAAAAATCATCCACTGATGCCCCTTTTTTCTTGGTACTGGGGATTTCTTCCTTCAAAATGAGAGACACTTTTTAGTGAACCAGTGAATACTGGATACACAAGAGTTTCCAGAGAAGAAATTGCCTTCAAGGAAGTCTTATTAATGAAACCATTGTCCAAGTGCAAACCAGTGGGTTCAGCACTTGTAGTAGCTGCCTCATTTGAACTACCACCAAGAGTTACTTGTAACTCAAGGGGTGTAACTTCCTCAGGTGTTGTTGGTGGGTTAGCAATGATTGAAACACCAGACCCAGTCACTTGTTGAGGTATATTCTCATTTACAGGTGAGTGAGAAGGACTGGTTTGTGTCGGGTTTAAATCAAGAGCATCCAACAAAAGTTTTGTTTGTGGGGGAATTATGGTAGTGAGTATGGGTGTAGAAAGTGAATTTGCCCCGGGCAGTAGGCTGTGGATGATGGATTCAAGTGATTCCAGAGCATCATAATTTGGTGTCCCTATGCTTACAACCTGTTCTTTTTAAGAAGAAACAGGAGGAGTTTGAGGACTGGGATGAGATCTTTCTACCATCTGCTGTGAGGAAGTAGCAGTAGTGGTTTCTGGTGACTTTTGTGTTGTCACTGGCAGTTGCTCTGGGATCTCATCTTCCAGAGTTGCCTTTGTTTTGGGTTTGGGGGGCTTTTGTGTTTTCTTTTGCTTTGGTCTTCTGGTGGTTTTAGGTGTGGGTTTCACAGCCGTTGTTTTGCTGCTGTGATCACCTAGAGCAGTGGGCTCAGCAGCAGATGCCTGAGGAGCAGTGGTAGCTGCTAAATTCTGCTCAGGAACCCGTGCTTTTGTTTTGGAAACTTTGGCTAGCCCTGTAAATGTTTCATATGTAAGGCCATTTATTTGAAAAGGTTCACCCTGGATAAGCACATGAGCATTATCCTTTGCAAATTTCTTTTGAAAATAAAAGCTTAGGAACCTTGGAAATAATAAAAATGATTTTTTATCAACATTTTTGACCCAATCATCAAAGATCTCCTGGGAATAATTAAAATTTTCTTTATGTAAAATAGCATAACCCAGGTATTGGATCTTTAATGGTATTTCATTAAAAGCAGTGGTTTTTATTTGAAACACACATCAAGAGAGTATGGAATAAAAATCTTGTTGTAGGAGGAAAACTACCTTTTTGTAAGGTGTCATTCTTCATTTCCTCAGCATACCCTCTCTCAATAAAATCATTTTAATACTCAATTTTAGGAAAAGAAGTTTTACCTTGCAGAGCATCGAGTTCAAAGACCTCTGAAATGGATTGTGGTGTAATTTTGATTGATTTACCATTTATTGAGGAATTGATGGCTATGATTGTGTCATTTTAAGATTCAAGAGTGGCATTTTTCCAAAATTCTCTCTGGGTTTTCAGATAGATAGGAGCATCGGCAGTCAACAAAGTTTTGTACTTTGAAGATGAATGAGCATCGATGATGGAATTGAAGGTTTCAGTATGACTGGTTTTGTGAGTAGACCCAAGTAGTTGTGGGGAGCTTTGTATGGAATTTCAATGGGTTCGGTGGCCATTTGAGTGGATTTTTTAGAAGATGAAGACGGTGATTTGGGTGAGGAAGAAGGATGGTAACTGCTTTGAGAACGTAATTTTGAATTCGATTCGACAGTAAAAACCTTGTTTGGGGTTTTGATCAGGGTTTTATAAAGGGAAAAAGTGAATGCTGATGTGGCAGCGGTTACAAAAGATCTGACCGCTATGTGCTGTCCACGTGCCAACCCCTGATGAATAATGGAAGACAAGTGTTTTTAGGAAACCACTGATGGAGCAATATCAGTGGTTGCAACGGTTATAATGAAAGCAGTGGGTGATTTTTACTATCAGTAGATAGCCTATCAGTGGATGAAAACACTAATTTTGAACAACAGTGATTATCAAGGAAATGAAAGAACAGTGGTTGACTTTCAGCAGTTGACAGCATTTAGTAGAACAGATGTTTGAACAAAACAGTGGTTATGGCAGACTTTTAAGGATTTAATGAAAAATTCATTTTTAGCTATTTTTAAGGATGGATTTTTGATTTTCTGAAAACATTTTAATGCTTTTATTCATAGAAAAACAGGATTGTGCCTGTTATTCCATGTTCAGCATGCCAATCCTAGAGATCAAGCTTTCAAAGGTGGATGTGTCTAATGCTTTTGTTAGCACATCTGCCAGCTGATCTTTAGTTGGAAAATGGTGCAGAGAAATCAAACCTTTTTCATAGCAATCCCTCACAAAGTGATGTCTGATGTCAATGTGCTTGGTGGTTGAATGGGATACTGGATTTTTGATGATATTTTCTGCTGCCTGACTATCCAACATGAGAGGTTTCTTTAGGGCAGTGATACCAAAATCCAGCAATTGATTTTGAAGCCAAAGCAGTTGGGTTGTACAGCTCGCAACAGCTATATATTCTGCCTCAACAGTGGATGTGGAAACAGCTGCTTGCTTTTTGCTTTGCCAAGACACTAAGAAACTGCCTAGGAATTGGCACCCTCCTGAAGTGGACTTCCTTGTCTTGTCATATCCAGCAAAGTCACTATCTGAGAAACCTGAAAGCTTGATATTTCCATCAGCTGTATACCAGATACCGAGTGTGGGAGCACCTTTTAGGTACCTGAATATCCTTTTTACACCAATAAGGTTTGACTTTCTAGGGGCTGGTTGGGATCTTGCACAAACACATGTTGCAAACATGATGTCTGGCCTAGATGCAGTTAGGTACAATAAAGACCCAATCATGCTTCTATATAGGGTTTGATCAACCAAATCATCCTTTTCATCAGACATGACTGTTTTATTGGTTGCAATGGGTGTACTGCATGGTTTACAATCATCCATCTCAAATTTCTTTAAAAGTTCTTTGGCATATTTGCCTTGATGGATGAAAGTGCCATTTTGCAATTACCTTACTTGGAGTCCAAGAAAGCACTGGAGTTCACCCATTGCACTCATCTCAAACTCAGCTGTCATGAGTTGCCTAAACTCTTCACACATTTTATTACATGTGCTTCCAAAGATGATGTCATCCACATAAATCTGGACAATCATCAAATCCTTTCCTCTCCATTTTAAAAACAGTGTTTTGTCTATTTTACCTCTTGTGAAATCAATGGAAAGTAGAAAGGTGGAAAGAGTTTCATACTAGGCTCTTGGTGCTTGTTTCAGGCCATTCAAAGCTTTATTTAGCTTGTAGACATGATTTGGATTAAATGGATCCTCAAAGCCTGGAGGTTGACAAACATAAACCTCTTCTTGAATCTTACCATAGAAGAATGCACATTTGATATCCATTTGATACACCTTGATGTTGTGGTTGACAACAAACGCCAGGAATAATCAGATAGCTTCAAGTCTTGCTACAGGGGCAAATGTTTCATCATAGTCAATGCCCTCTCCTGTTTGAACCCTTGAACCACAAGCCTAGCTTTATTCTTGACAACAATACCCCTTTCATCAGTTTTATTTTTGAAGACCCATTTTGTGCCAATAAGACTCACACCCTTTGGCAGTGGTACAAGCTCCTAAACTTGTTGTCTTCTACACTGTTGGAGCTCCTCTTGCATGGCTTCTACCCAGCTGTTATATTTCAGTGCCTCTTGGTACTTGACTCGCTGATGGAGAGATAGGAAACCAGCAAAAAGACAGATGTTTTGGGATTGACTTCTTGTGAGCACCCCTTCACTGATGTTGCCAATTATTTGGTCAGGTGGATGAGATTTCAAGAATATTAGATCTCATTTGTATGGAACAATGGCATTCAATGGTGAAGGCTACCGATGTGAATCATCTGAGCTAACCACTGCTGGTGACTTTGATGATCCAGCAGTGGCTTCAAATGGAGGTGGAGGAATAGGAGGAACAAGTGTGAAAACTTGTTGACTTTTATCCACTGTTTGATGGCTTTTGTCAACAGTGGTTGATGAGGAAGGGCTACTTTAGTCAACAACTGTTGAGGTAGCAGTGGATGAGCTTTGACAGCTGTTTTGAACATCTGCTGCTCTTCCCATTGAGGCAGACTTTTGTTGAGGAATGATGACTTCATACCCATAGTCTGATGAAGGATTTTCTGATGGATTTGCATTGTTAGTCTTCGCAGCAACACTTTCAAATGTGAATTTATCAAGATCAAATAATTCTGCAGGGTTTGCTGGGATTTTCATTGATGAAAGTTCATTGAACTTTACATTCAAAGTCTCTTCCACTGTCTTAGTCCTTGTGTTAAACACTTTGTAGGCCTTAGTAGTGGTTGAGTATCCCAGATGATAACCACAATCAATTTTGGCTGCAAACTTTGAGATAGAATCTTTTAAGTTTAAAATGAAACATGAGCAGCCAAAAACTTTGAAATATGAAATCAATGGCATTATTTTATACAGCAGTTCATAGGCAGTCTTTTGATGCCTAGGGTTGATTAAAACTCTGTTTTGGACATAGCAAGCAGTGTTTACTGCCTCTGCCCAAAAATTTAATGGCAAACCTGAATCTGCAAGCATGGTTCTGGCAACCTCAATCAAAGTCCTGTTCTTTCTTTCAACAACCCCATTTTGTTCTAGTGTTGTTGGAATGTTGTACTGCCTTACAATTCCTTTTGACACACAAAAATCATCTAACTCCTTGTTTCTGAACTCTGTGCCATTATCGCTCCTGAAGACTTTTACTGGCAAGTCAAACTACTTTTCAACCTGTATAACAAAATCTTGCAAAATGCCTGCAGTCTCATCTTTTGAGTGTAAAAAGTAAGTCCATGTAAACCTAGAAAAGTCATCAACAATAACCAAACAATATCTCTTCTTCTTAAGACTCATGACTTTAACTGGGCCAAACAAATCCAAGTGAAGCATTTGCAAGCACTTGGTTGTTTTGGACTCTTCAATTGATTTGTATGAGCTTTTATGTTGTTTTCCTTTTAGGCAGGAAACATAATGCTCAGGACAGGTGAACAGTTTTTAAGGTAAACCTCTTACTAACCCCTGTTTTGAAATAGCAGTGATTGTCTTAAGATTTGTGTGCCCCAATCTCCTGTGCCATAATTCTGTCTCTTTGTTAGAGGAAGCTGAGAACAGACAGGCATCAGTCCTGGGGCTCTCTTTTGACATATCCACCACATAAACATTGCCACTTCTTTTAGCAACAAGTTGGGTTTTTCCATTTTTTATTATTGCTTCAATCTTTTCAACCGTTTCTGGTCCAACAATCCTGCAACACTCTTTTGTAAAGAATGAGCCATAGCCCTTGTCACTCATTTGAGAGACACTTAAGAGGTTGAATTTGAGATTGTCTATTAGATTGACATTTTCAAACTTAACTTTACCAGACTGAACTGCACCAGACCCCAGAACCTTCCCTTTACTATTATTGCCAAAGGATATATCACCCCCTCCATGAGTTTTGAAATCTTTGAGTAGGGCTTTACATCCTGTCATGTGCCTGGAGCCTCCACTATCTACATACCAAAGACTATCTAAGCATGTAGAAGCTCCCTGCACATGTAGTAAAAGGTTAGTTCATTTGGGTCTCCAAAGCCAATAAGGCTTTGGATGGGGTCTCAACAGTGTCTAGGTTAAGTTCAGGTGGATGGACAGTGGTTAGCTCAGGGGTTTGGACAATTTTGGAACTGTTTTTCTCTAACCATTGTTGGAGGTCTTGCCCAATTATCGGCTGATACCCAAAAGGATGCTTGTTCACTCTTGGTTTAGAAGGATTTTTGTAAACCTCATAAACATGTGGGATCCTTTGGTATGGTGGTTGTCCCTTACCTCTTTTGTATTGGTTGGCAGGGGGTGCATCAGTCACCTGAACATCTCTTTTAACAGACGTTTGGTTCAGCTGTTTTGTAACAGCTGTTTGAACTGGCACAAACAGTGGTTGGTTCTTGGTGAATTTGACAGATGAATTTGATGAACTCAAGGATGTTATTGCAGTGTACTCATTCCTTTTTACATCAAAGGATTTGAGATACACACATTCCTGGGTTTTGTGGTTTGATTTACCACAGATGGTGCAGCTCTCAGCAGGTATAATAACACTTGTTTTGTTGATGTCATATGCTTTTAGATGAAAACAGTCTTTTGTTAGATGATTCTTCTTTACACAGAAATCACAAAACAGGTTTTTAACTTTTTCTCTTCTTTTCTTCTTCTCAGACTCCTTTGCAACAGAGTTTTAAACTACTGTTGGGATGTATTTGAGAGGAATGACCTTTTCTTTAGGAGCTTTTACACTATCAGTGGTTGTGAAGTCCATAGGCTTAAAGTTTTCAAGAATGTCACACTCATCAGACCATGTGGGTTTAAATTGGTACCTCTCAAGTTCCTCAAAAGTTGAGGACCCCACAGATCTTTCCAGAGTGATTTTGTTACCAAGTTTGTCAGTGATTTTGACTTCTTGGCCATTCTTGTTGGTTGGAATGATTTCAACTGAACCAGCTTGATTTGCAGCATTGTTTTCAACTTGATCATTTTTTTCTAAATCCAATGCCAAATTTCACATTGCTTTCAAGCTGTTTCTCAAGAATTATCTCAAAACCTTTGCAAGATTCCACCAATTTTTCACAAGTGATTTGGATGGATTCCAACTCCTTTTTGCAAACATGATATTTTTCTATCATTGTTTGGAGTTGGTTTTTGGTAATGCTATGTTCTTCTTTTAGACTGCAGATTTCTTTATCTTTTTCAGCCAATTTGATTTTAAGCTCTTTTAAAGACTTCTCAAATTTGACTTCATCAGTTAACACTATATCCCTAAGGTTTTCATTCACCTCTTTAATGTTAGCAAATGCTATTATGCATTTGTCTGAACACAGATTTTCAAGAACCTGAGATGATACCTTGGCTGCAGCCATCATGGCACAATCACAAACATGCTCTTTCTCATCAGTTACCTTCTCTTCCTTTTCACCATCATTCTTCTCTTCTTCTTCAGACCAGGGGTCAGACAATGGTTCTATCAGGGTTTCTGATTTTTCTCCCAGCAGTATTTCACCAGCAACTGCAGTAACCACTGCTTCAACAACTTCATCCACTGTTTCAGCACTTAGCTGTTCTCCTTCAGCTTCCAGCCCTTCTGGTATTGACTCTAATGCCATAAAACAAAATTCATCATTAGGAGCATCATTAGAAGCATAGAATGCAAAATTTTCATCACCAAGCTCATCAGGCATACTGCTCCAGTCAACAAAGCCTTGGGTGAAAAAGCTTTGCTGATCTGGTTGAACCACTGCTGGAGCAGCTTGTTGAGGTGCAACTGGTTACACTTAAACCTGGGGGACAGGGGCTTGAACATAATGAATTTGTGGAATAGTGGTTTGAACATAATGCACAGGAGCAGGGGTTACAGCATAGTGAGCAGTGTTAACATGGGCTGCAGGGGTATATTGGGCATAGTGCACAGTGCCTTGGTTTTGTGGTTTAGGGTTTGAGCTGGGATGAGTAATAATTGGACCAGTGGTTTGACTCCTACATTCCCTAGCAAAATAACCTAGCCTATTGCACTTATAGCACTTGATCTTGGATTTATCCAACCCCACCTTTAGATTCCCATGTAACCCTGGGAATTTTCTCCCTGTCCTTTTATAGAATTTGCCTGTTCTTACACTAAGCAAAGCCAATTGATGCAAAATGTCCATTTCTTCTAATTCAGTGGGATCAAAATGTTGTAAATCATTGAGTTCAAAACACAGATTATCAGAGATCTGGCTTTCTCCATTTGTTGTGAAAGCAAAGTTGGATGAGTGAGGATCAGAGTTGAAGTTTGCACCAGTAGTTATGTCAATAAAATGATCATAACTCTAATCCTTACTGCTGCCAGACTCTTCCTGACCCAAAAGAGCTGTGTTGCCAAATGTGTAGTCATCTGCAACTTTGCCGAACTCTTGCAACTTCTTTTTCTGGTTTAACTCCCTTTCATAGGTCAAGAGTCTACCATGAAGTTGGGTCAGTGTCAGATCTTTGAACTCAACCGAGTTTCTGGTCACAAATGCAATTGTATCCCATTTTTCAGGTAGTGATCTAAGAAACCTGTTGTTTTGAGTTGAATTTGTAAATTTAACATCAACAAGTCTTAGCTCACTAATGAGACAACTGAATCTCTCAAACTGTTGGGTTAATGTTTCACCCTTAACATGACAAAACGTTTCATACTGCTGATTCAGAATTTCCCTGTTATTTTCAATTACTTCTTTAGTTCCTCTAAATTGTTCCTTAAGTGCATCCCATAATTCTTTGGCACTGTTACAGTGTAACAGTCCAGTATAGATTTCATTTGGCAAAGCAGATGCAATGACGCTAAATGCCTTCGCATCCAGTTCAAACTTTTGAAAATCAGTTTCAGTATAGTTTTCAGGTTTCTTAGGTTCGAACTTCTTTGTATCCTCAGCACTCAGCACCATTGGAACATGTGGTCCAAAGATAACCGGCTTCCAACACCCGGTATTCTGTTGAGCAAGGATGTGACCCATCCTTCTCTGTTAGATGTTGTACTCATTGCGCTTCAGCATGGGTGGTTTGAAGAGTGAACCGATGCTATTGTTAGCATCTTGTGCTTGTGACGTCATCTTGGTTGTTTTACAGACACTAATTAATCAACTTTGATCGTGATTAAACCTTACTCTGTTTTTCAACAAAACGAACAATAATAAGTATCAACGATTGTGAGCTGAACTTTTACGTCAAAATGATTGTTAGATCAAATTTGATTGTCCCCGCTCTGATACCAATTGTTAGGATCTGAGTTTCAATTGATTGTGTCTTATGTTTGATTAAAATGAAGATGAACAAGTAATTGCAGCGGAATGTAAATGGAAACAAACTTTCACACACAATCAAATAGGAGAAATGCTTTCAACACACATTTTAACATAGAACCGAATGATTGAATTTATTTCAAACACCAATTACAATGCATGCATGTATCACAAACTCCCCCTCAGCCTGAGCTCAAGTGATTGTTCGTACAAGAAGAAAAGTGGCGAAAGAGCCAATTGAACAGTACAGGGTACTGTTCTATTTATAGGCATGAGCAAACCACTGAAGCATCTTGGCTGACGTCACCATGAAAGTGACATCTAACCTCCTAACAACCTGAAACTACTGATCTATTACAATCACTGTTTAGCTAACTACTGATTACAATTTATTACAAACAAAAGACAAAACTACTGCTTTCTCCTTCCACTGTTGTGACTCCAGCAGTGTGACAACCCGAGTTTTCAAGGTCTTTCCTCTACACGTTAATTGGTTAGTTATTGTGTTTCATAACTTGTTTGCTTTGTATTTGTACATGTTTAACTATACTTGAGATACTGTGTTATTATTTGGATTAGGAGTGGGCGATAGAAATTATTAAGTGTTTGGGAATTTCAATCCCCACGAAACCTTGGGTGTTTCGTCGGCCACACACCCACCATGAAACCTAGAGGTTTCGTCATATGCCTCACGACAAAACCCAGGAGTTTCGCCATAATGGGCTTCGGCCCAGGTAGAGCCCAAATCAAATTGGCAGTTACGATATATATTCTGCACACCACAATTCGCGAAACCCTAGGCTCTCCTTCTCTCTTTGAAACCGACGGCAATCACCATCATCCCTCTAGGAGTTCTTGTGTTTCATCTCACAAACGGTCAGTCTCGATGGTCGATTCGATTTACATGTTATTGTGTGTATATAACAATCAATATAAGTGAAGTTGTTTGCTAGATGACTTGGCTGTGATTGATGCTTGAATTGAAAACCATGTGATTAGGGTTCTGATGTTCTAGTGTAAATTGAATTGTTAGAAACTGCGTGATGATAATTCATGAAGTTGTATTAGTTTATGTCCACTAAGTCGATCCATGTTTCTGATTGGTATTGTTATTGTGATTAAATGGGTCTGATTATCGAATACATTAAAGATTTGCAATTTAGATCATATATGGTTACTTAAGGTTCATGCTAGATGCTATGTGTTGTGATGTATTTGGTATGATATTGGATAGCAATTGATGTTTACTGTAGTTGGTGAGATAACTGTATGATCGAATGATTGTGATGGCTGCCGTTATTTAGTAATTAGGGTTTCTGTGTGATTAACTGTGTATTGGACGTAACTCCTGCGTATTGACAAAACCCACAAGTGTCACTCCTCCGATATTTCCACATATTACCGGTGGGCCCGGCGGGGAGTATCGTGACGTAGTTGATATCATCATAGTCAATACACACAATATAATAGCACAGCGGAAGGCTTGGTGAATAAACTGTTACAAACCATAATGTCTGAGTGTTCGAGTGACAGAATATACAGACTGGAATGTAATAAGATCCACAGGTGGATCATAAATAAATACAAAGAAACAAAATAACAGACTTCAGGTATCTATGGATTTGCAAGATCCTCTTATGACACCTAATAGCTCCAGCCTATTACGAGAGGTACCTGTCAAATCAGTCTTTAAGAAAATACGTCAGTTTACACTGGTAAATACAATTAACTGACTCTTTTTGAAAACATTTATGAAAATTGATTTAAGTTCACATGGCACAAATCTTTTATAACTTAGGACAATTATTTAAATATAATCTTGTATACAGAATTACATGTTTGTCTTACAATTGGGGCCGGTTGGAAGCCGGTCATGATTAACCAACTCACCACTTATAGAACCCACAAAGGAGTTATCCCCAACATGTGGGTTTATATTTTAGCATTTGCATCTGCATCTGTCAGGTGTATGCATACATCCCGTGCATAGGTCGTGGCCATTTTCAAATGAAATGAGCCGAGGATATCCAGGACATGGTCGTATTAACCCCCAATGCTTATGTTATCAAACAAGACATATTAAAACGGGTTATGTAAATTTATTAATCACAATCCGATTAAATGATTTCATACCCGACCAAGTGGTATTATTATAATACCATATCCCAAGCCCGTATAAGGGAAAATAAGTTAAAAGTATTTACCTGATGCTAGCAGTAAAATCCTAAAGCTTTTTGAAGGCACCTTCTACTGGAAGCTATTTACTCTGTATAGAAGGTTTATTAACCTATTAGGATGCTAATGGGTCTTTAATTTAGTCAAGGACTTAGACCGGCTAGCTAGAAGGAAACCTTACGGTTCTAAACGCTCGATTAAACGGAGACCGGAATAGAATGCGATTTAGACCCGACAAGCTTGGATACTTGATAATATGGGTAGACTAATCACATTCTGGAAATTAAGGATTTAATGATAATGTTTGACTCGTTTCGGCTATTTTATGTAAACTAGTCACCTAAGCCGATCCGAACGCGTAAACGCGTAACGGGTAACCAAATAAATTATATACAGGTCTTAATCATTATTATGCTCAAAATATGTTAATACATCAGTAAGATGTTAACATATATGCCCAAGAAGTAATTTAAACCAAAATAAGTCCCATAAGGGCATTTTGGTAATTTTGATGCCCATAAAAGAGTTTAAATATTAAACTGAGTTTCAGGTCTGATTTAATTAGTAAAAATATGTATTTTTATAATTATATCAGTAGGGTATTTTATATATGTGAAATTTATCTTATATAACCAAACTATGCACCTTAGGGGCATTTTGGTAATTTCACATAGGCTTTAAAGGTCAAAAATAGACTTCAGAGTTTAAAAACATTGGTTTACTGTATAATTATATAAATTAGCTTAAAAAATCAGTGGCTAATAAGTTTTATATGTCAAATATAGTTTTAACTCAAACCATGTGCTAAAAACGCTTAAAAGTCGGTTTTAAGGGATATTTGGGTTAAAACAGGAAATCTGAGTTTTTGATCATTTTATAAGGTTCAAAATACTTTATTTATCATGTAGAATCAGTAGCAAAAGGTTTGGCATTAAAAATTTATGTAAAACTCATTTTATGCACGAAAAGGGTAAAACCGACAATTACCGGATTCAAGCTATAATCCTATGTTATGCTCAGCCTAAAAATAAATAAAAATCTTCAAAAATCCCAAAATATTATTTTACATCAGTAGGTAAAAAGTTTGATATCAAAAATCGGGTTTAGATAGGCTTTATGCTAATTACGCCATTTAAATAATAAAAAGCTCCTTAATTACGCTATTGAGCATAACTCCTATTCTAGACCTCAAATTGACGTCAAATTTTTGGGACATGTATAATTATCAGTAGCAAAGGTGTTAGTCCATTCACATTGCTAAAAATCTCAGTTGTATGTAAAAAGGGCGTTTATGGCATTTTTAAGCATAATTATGATCAAGTGCATATAATTCAAACCACTAGGCACCATGCAATATAACTCCAGAGGGTTATACTACTAAGCAATGTGGTCCTAATGGAAGCTTAAAACATGGGAGAATTAAGCTTAAACGGGTCAGAACTGAAAGTCAAAGCAAAAGTCAAGCTTTTGCGACTTTCGGTTATAAACTGACCTTAGACTATTAATTGTCGGGTTAGGACTGATAAAAGATGTTTTAATATTAATTACGAAGTCATTAGAATGTTAAAATATAATTTAGAACCTTTGTTTTATTAATTAGAATCATTTTTGCAATTTCTGTCCAGTTTGACTTTTTGTCAAACTACTTTGACCCGACAATTGACCAGTCAAACGAGATAATTAGGAGGTGCCCTTTTAAGGGTTAATCACCTACCTTAATATGGTCCCATAACCACTTTCAATTTGATCAGTGGTTAGACCATATATGATTAATCAGAAAGTCAAACCTAAATTACTATATGTTTGACTCTTAGGAAAATAAACTAATTAAAACAATTAAGCAAGTAATTAGAGGCTTACTACAGGTCCTAGCTGTCTTTTCTACACTTCAAAGTCTTCTCCTTGTCCTAAGCAAGCTCCAGAAGTAGTAGAATGGAAGATGGTTGCAAATGTTCTTATGAACACAATAGCAAGTCCCTTTATATAGTGAATTGCAAGATCATGGATCACTTCCAGGTGTAATGGGACATCCTAGGATCACCCCAGGTGTCCGAGTTGAGGAAATAAACCGACATATAGCTCCTTAGGTCGTTACAAACTAGGCTAAGGTGGTGGAACAACCAAAACCCGCACCAGGCATGAATTTACTGATCTGGCACTCTGAGGCAGGCCGCGTAAGCCATAGGGGGGCTTACGCGGGCCGTGTGGACCGTCTGATCAGGTAAAACAAGTTTCAATGTTGGCAGTTTTAGTCCCTGATTGTTTTTAACCCTTTTTAACCTCATTGTTGACATGTATGGCCCTTGTAGTTAGTTTGCTGAAGCTCAAGGATGAATAAACTAACTTCGTTAGGCTCCGGTTCGTTAAATACCTCTATGAAAGCAAGTTTCTTCAAGTTGACACTTTTGGCCCAAAGTCTTGAAAACATGCTTAGCGATCTCGAAACCACGTGAAATTTATACCACTTATTCTTAAGAGTATATTTGAATGTTTCGAAGCGTCGGTTTTGTTAAAAGGTCACTAAGAGGTCAGAATCGACATGTTGACACGTTTAACCCTTATAATTAAATAATCTTCCGATTATTTTCATAAACGGCTTCTTATATTCAATCAATCACTCGTTTAAGAATATATTCATCATGTATGGTCATTCAGAGGCACAAGTTTGGCATGTTGACACTTTTAGTCCCTGTGGTTTCATAGATTCACTGTTTGACATCTTTGGTCCTTCAAACTAAATCTTTCACACCTTTAGAGTTTAGGACACGTGTCTTTACATAATTGGACACGTTTTTACGTGGTGTTACATCCTCACCCCCTTAAAAGAAATCTCGACCCCGAGATTTACTGGAATAAGTGAGGGTACTTTTGTCGCATAGTGGACTCAACTTCCCACGTATATTCTGGACCTCTACGGGCGTCCCATTTGACCTTTACTATAGGTACATGCTTCCTTCGGAGCTTTTTAACCTGTTGATCCTCGATAGATATAGGTCTTTCAATGAATCTCAAGCTTTCATCAATCTGTATGTCTTTATGAGACATAGCCAGTGATTCGTCAGCTAGGCATTTCTTAAGATTACAAATGTGAAACACATTATGAATCCTACTCAGCTCCTCAGGCAAGTTTAGCTTATAAGCTACACTGCCGACACATTCGATAATCTCGAATGGTCCAATATATCTAGGGCTTAACTTGCCCTTTTTACCAAAACGCATCACCCCTTTCCAGGGTGACACTTTCAATAGAACTTTATCGCCTATCTCAAACTTTAGAGGTTTTTGCCTCTCATCAGCATAACTTTTATGCCTATCCCTGGCAGCTTTCAGGCGATCACGAATCTGGCGTTCTGCATTTCCTACCATATAATGCCTCAAAAGGCGCAGCCTGAATGCTGGTATGGTAGCTATTGTTATAGGAAAACTCTATCAATGGCAGGTGGTCATCCTAACTACCACCTAAATCAATAACACATGCACAAAGCATGTCTTCCAAGGTTTGAATTGTACGCTCACTCTGTCCATCAGTCTGAGGATGGTAAGCAGTACTAAAATTCAAACGCGTACCCAAAGATTGTTGGAAAATTTTCCAAAAATGAGAGGTGTATCTAGTATCTCTATCAGAGATGATTGACACTGGTACGCCATGAAGAGCTACAATTTTATCTACGTATAACAGGGCTAACTTGTCGAAGCTATGGGTTTCCTTGATGGGCAAGAAATGTGCTGACTTAGTCAGTCTATCAACAGTAACCCATATGGTATCATTTCCATGCCTTGTTTTAGGTAACTTGGTTATGAAATCCATGGTTACCATCTCCCACTTCCATGTAGGGAGTTCTGGTTGTTGAAGTAGACCTGAAGGCTTTTGATGTTCAGCTTTAATCTGAGCACAAGTCAGGCATTTAGCTACATGTGTGGCAATAGATTTCTTCAAACCTATCCACCAATAATTTGCTTTCAAATCATGATACATCTTGTCACCTCCAGGGTGAACTGAGTATTTGGAGTTGTGAGCTTCCTGGAGGATTACATCTTGAAGTCCTCCATGAATAGGAACCCAAATTCTTCCATTCATTCTGAGGATTCCATCCTTCCCAGGCGCTAACTGCTCAGCAGTTACACCCAACTTTTCATTTGGAAGATTAACTTCCAAAACAGCATCATTCTGTGCAGCTAATAGTCTTTCATTCAGACTATTCTTCAACTCAATGCTCTTGGCATTGATCCTGATTGGTTTAACTCTTTCCTTTCGGCTTAGAGCATCAGCGACTACGTTCGCTTTACCTGGACGGTAGCGTATCTCGCAATCATAGTCATTTAGAGTTTCCATCCAACGGCGTTGTCTCATATTGAGCTCTTTTTTATTGAACAAATGTTGGAGACTTTTGTGATCCGAGTAGATCACACATTTAGTTCCATATAAATAATGTCTCCACAACTTAAGTGCGAATACAATGGCACCCAATTCCAAATCATGGGTGGTGTAATTCTTTTCATACACCTTTAGTTGTCTTGATGCATAGGCAATCACCTTGCCATGCTGCATAAGTACACACCCCATGCCGGTGTGTGAAGCATCACAATATACGACAAACTCTTCAATCCCTTTGGGTAAGGTTAACACTGGAGCATTGCTCAACTTTTGCTTAAGAATCTCAAAAGATTCTTGTTTCTTGGGACCCCAATCAAATTTCACATTCTTGCGGGTCAGAGAAGTTAATGGTGCAGCTATCCTCGAGAAGTTCTCTGTTGGTGCATGTTCGGTGACAACAGCTTAATAGTTTGATTATTTAGTCTTTGGATATTTTGTATTGGGCTTAGCTTATTGGTTAGTGAGTTTATTGTTATAATGGGCTTGGAAAATGTCCTAGCCTAGTAGGAAGCCCAGTTCACAGACATGTGGTATATACACATGTTTTGTGATTAGGGTTTTAGTTCTTAGAGGAGGCTAGAGAGAGAAAACATAGAGAGAAAAATAAATTTCGAAATAGGGTTCTTGAGCAAGATCACAGAGAGAGGCTGTGAGGTTGTGAGGTCTTGAGTTGATTGTAAAACTTCTAGTTTAGATAATCAATAGAAGACCTGTTTGATTGTGAATTGTTGTTTCTACTCGTTTCTGTAACAAATCTGATCTAGAGGATTCCGCACTCTAGGTTAGATATACAATTCTGTGACGATCCATACGAACCAGGGGACCTATCATTGGTATCAAAGCGTTAGGCTCTTGAAGACTCGGTTCAGAATTGTGATCTGCAGAATTCGGGTGGAAGTTGGTTGAAAATTTCGAAAATTTTAAACCTGATATTAGGGTTTCGAATTTTTTTGTGGTTTGACATAAAATTTCGAAATTGGTTTTTAATCAGATTTGGTTGTTTTGATCTTGTGTGTTTGATTTTTCTTATTTACAGGTTTTCGGGATAGTTCTGGTTGACTGGTTGAAGGATTTTTGGCTAGAAAGTCTTGAAGATTCGAAGATTGTTCTTCGTGTTCTTCATAATTTTTGAAAATTTTTGCTGATTTTGGTGTTTCGATTTTGCAGGAAGTTGTTAAAAGAATCTGGAAAATCTTCAGAAATTTCAAAGATATTGAGTTTCCTAAATTTGCCAGCATAATTAACAATTCCGCTGACAAATCAGAGGAATTATCTGATCCCAGCATATTTACCAGCGAATTTAGTGATCTAGTAACTCGGTGTCCGGTGAAATTAAATCCAAAGGCGACTTTGGTGACCGTTTTAATTGTCCTCGGTGAAATTATTACGGTGATCGGCGAAATTAAAGTCGTCGTAATAGCGACTTGATTAGCCAACGAAATTAACTGACCGGCGACCAGCGAAATTAACCAGCATAATTAACCAGCGAATTTGATCAGCTAGCATATTTATTCCAGCGAATTTAAAAAGTCAGCATAATTATATCTACTCTACCAGCATAATTATAATTACTCTATCAGCATATTTAACTTGGTTTGCCAGCATAATTAGTGTGACACAGCGAAATTAACTTGGTTTGCCAGCAAAATTAAAAGGTGGAGTATTTATTTTTGTAGAGGAATTAGATACGCATAGAGGAATTAATGTTTTCGTGAATAGAATTTGATCCGTAGCTCATCTGCCGAAACCGTTTGCACCGTTGGACTCGGTTGATTTTTAGGACAAAAAAAAACTCTGGAAAATCCCGAATTTTGTTTTCGACATTATATATCATTGGATTCGTTTTTTTCGAGGCGATTCTAACGGTATAATTTGGTAAAAACAGTTTTCGGAAAAATATTGTACGGTTTTATCAGTACGGTTACGGTAAAACGTGTTTAATGATGGTTAAAATGGACAATGTTGGTGAGAAAGTCAAGAATTGGCCAAAGCTGAAAAACGTCAAAGAAGATACTATATGGAAAGAGGAGTTTGAGGCATTTGTGAAAAGTGAAGATACGAGAATGTGGAATTGTATGATCGATGGGTACATTGCTGCCACACGACGAGTTGACGGGAGAGTTAAAGTGATTTCTTATGAGATGATGGATGAATCTGAGAAACTCATGGTAAATGCTGAGAAGAAAGCTTTAGCAGTGATCAAGATGTCCTTGCCTGAGGGAATTAAACATACTATCAAGCACTATGAGACTTCTTATGAGTTGTGGGAAGCTTTAGAAAAACGTTATCAGAGTTCATCTAGACAAAGTCTAGAAGAGAAGAAGAAAGCAGATGAGGAGAATATTGAGAAGAAGGTTGCAGAAGTTTCAAAATGCATGAATGGTGTGAATGGACTTATAGCAGAGGTGAAGATATCATCAGAATCTGTAAGTCATACATGTCATAATTGCACTGAACTACAGGGTAAGGTTAACAGACTATCAGAACAGAACAAAATTCTGTTAGCTGAATTGGAAAAAATGAAAGAGTCAAATGTTCTTTTGATTAAAAGAGAGTCAAATTGTTTAGATAAACTCAAATCAAATGAACAAGAAATCAGCAGTCTAACAAGCAAAGTCAATGAACTATTACAGATCATTGATTTGGCTCGTGAAACTGTAAAGGATAAAACTAATGAATTTTCAGAAAAGTGCAGGGAATTGGCCATTGCACAAGACCAAATTGTTGAAATTAAAGGAAAGTTAGAAAAATTTGGAAATTCTTCATTAGTTAGGACTCACGTTCAAAAAAGTTTGAAAAAGAGTAATGGTAAAAAGGGTTTGGGGTTTAGTAAAGCCTCATCTTCTAAAAATCAAGACTACTCTTTTTTACCTGATGAAAATGAGTTAATTGATTTTATGCCTACTACACCAGCTGTAGTGGATCCGATAGCTGTGGACTTGCCAAGTAGTCCAGAATCTTTGAAAGAATCTGTTGAGTCTGACAGTACACCTCATAAATCGGAGGAGGATACTGAAGACGAAAAGAAGAAAACATTTAAAAAGAGATTTAAGAAAAAGAGAAATTACAAGACAAAATCTTGTTTTAGATGTCACAACAAAGGGCACGTGGCGAGTTGTTGTCCTTTGAAGAAAAATAAAGAAAAAGTTGATGAGGTTAAGGAAGGGAGTAGGGTTGGTTTGAATAATAATGTACAACCACATTGTCAGTATAATCAACCAAGATTTCAATCTAAAACTTCAATAGCAAGAAGATTTGATAGACCAAGAAGCAATTTTACACAATTTAGTAATTTTAATGGTAAATCAAATCGGTTTCAAAATCAAAATAGAAATTTTGGATATCAAAATCGATACCAGACTTCTGGTAATCGAAATTTTCAAAGAAGAAACGAACATAGGGGTTTTAGTAACTCAAACGTTCAACATCATCCAAAAATTTTTCAAAATTCATGGTATAATAATGGGAGAAGAAGGTTTCAAGATAATAATTTTCAAAGGTCAGAAAATCCAAGATTTTATTGGAACTCTCGTGATCAAAGACCTAGTGGAAGTTATAAATCTTGTTCAACAACAGGTAAAACATCCAAGACACCAGTAAGGTGTGATGGATATTGGTTAGAAGCATCTTATGTGGATTTACATGGTCAACCCAAAACTGGTCAGGTTTGGGTTGTTAAGTCTAACTAAGTTGTTGAGATTGTGCAGGATGACCAAGAAGGACTGTTGATGTGTTCGACAGTGGTTGTTCCTGTAAAGCATCTGAGGTGAATAGTAGGTTAAAATTGGTAACTAACTATTTACTTTAGTGATTGATTGATGATTTTTTGGTGAAAAACTTATTGTCAGTTTGAAGTGTGAGTCTGTTTGTGTTTAAATTTGTGTTTTTCAAACATACTCCATAAAAACAAAAATTTAGGGGGAGAAATTTCCCTAAGCCAAAAAGAGTTTAGTTAGTGCGTGTGTTTAGGGGGAGTAAGTTATAAATTAAAAATTTTTAAAATACAAAAACATTGAAAAAATCAAAAACATAAAAAAATAGAAAATCAAAAATGAGTTATCACTGTGTGAAAAAGAAGAAATGATAGTACATCAGCAAGTTAGACTGTCACACTGAAACTGAAATTAAAATGCTTAAGTGTGATAGCAGCTTCATCATATGATGTACAAGTAGGCAAAAAGCATGAAATAATCAACTTACCTATGTGATATAAACCTAAACGAACTGTGTATGAGTGGGGAACACATCAGTGGTGTATGGTTTAATGACCTTAAATCTTGCGTTGATAGATTGCCAAACTATGAGGTTTTGGGTCTTTATACTGTTATTTCATCTGGGGATATCAGGGTTGTCCTTCTGCTGCATCCAGATACATGCTGACCTAGGCACAACCAGGATATCTTAAAAGAGCTAAAAATGCCAAAACCCAAAAATGAAGAAGCTCTCATAGAGAGTCATTCAAATGTGCAAAAAGCATAAATCGTACCAAAAATGGTATTTGTCATAGCCCTCGTTAGATATTTTGGTCTCTTTGCTGTACGGAAGTACTTACCTGTTCACCAATTATCTAAACGTTGAAAAACAAAACGGATGAATTCAGTATACTCACCTACTACGATGAATCTTTGTGCATACCTTGATCGCGGGGGTATATCCTGAAGTGGGACACACTAGTATTTCAGTATAATAAAATTACCTTAACGTATCATACGATAATGGTACTTGAAATGTTCATGCATTTTGTTTAAGTGGACGAACATACTGGTAATCGTCTTGGACTGCTTTTCACGAAAAATTAAATAAAGAATTATCTAATTGTGTGAAACAGTTTGATTGTGCTGATATGATCTTCTTACCGGTGATTCTCACAAAAATAGAGTGTTTATTGCTTTTATAAATAGTTTACTGCTTTCTTAAAATATCAAAAATACCAAAAATATTTTCTTGTTAAAAGACTTCCATTTTGAATTGACAGGTAGTTGTTTTTGCAAACTAAGATAAAATATTGGTTTATCTTTAAATGTGAAAAAGACTAATGGTTTTTCAAGATACTTGCTTGTGTTGCTAAACAGATTGATGCAGTTATCAAAATGAAGTGCAGAATACAAGTAAAGTGCAGATTGAGAGTGAAGTGAAGACGTGTGAAGATGCATGGTAGGATCCTTCTACTACATTGCATAAAGAGAGATATGAAGAGTTGGAGCTTACTTACTTAACCAAGGATTGCTAGCTAACTGATCTACAATGAATGAAAGTTTTGGATATTGGAAGCATCAGCTAAGGGGGAGTCTGTTGATGTCAGAAGCTGTGTAGCTGACGCTATCCAAATACCAAAAGAACACAAGATGTTTGAAGACAAAGTTACACTATGAAGCTATTATCAAGGGGGAGTCTGTTGGTGCATGTTCGGTGACAACAGCTTAATAGTTTGATTATTTAGTCTTTGGATATTTTGTATTGGGCTTAGCTTATTGGTTAGTGAGTTTATTGTTGCAATAGGCTTGAAAAATGGCCTAGCCTAGTAGGAAGCCCAGTTCACAGACATGTGGTATATAAACATGTTTTGTGATTAGGGTTTTAGTTCTTAGAGGAGGCTAGAGAGAGAAAACATAGAGAGAGAAAGAAATTTCGAAATAGGGTTCTTGAGCAAGATCACAGAGAGAGGCTGTGAGGTTGTGAGGTCTTGAGTTGATTGTAAAACTTCTAGTTTGGATAATCAATAGAAGACCTGTTTGATTATGAATTGTTGTTTCTACTCGTTTCTGTAACAAATCTGATCTAGAGGATTCCGCACTCTAGGTTAGATATACAATTCTGTGACGATCCATACGAACCAGGGGACCTTGAGCTCTTTTTGATTGAACAAATGTTGGAGACTTTTGTGATCCGAGTAGATCACACATTTAGTTCCATATAAATAATGTCTCCACAACTTAAGTGCGAATACAACGGCACCCAATTCCAAATCATGGGTGGTGTAATTCTTTTCATGCACCTTCAGTTGTCTTGATGCATAGGCAATCACCTTGCCATGCTGCATAAGTACACACCCCATGCCGGTGTGTGAAGCATCACAATATACGACAAACTCTTCAATCCCTTTGGGTAAGGTTAACACTGGAGCATTGCTCAACTTTTGCTTAAGAATCTCAAAAGATTCTTGTTGCTTGGGATCCCAATCAAATTTCACATTCTTACGGGTCAGAGAAGTTAATGGTGCAGCTATCCTCGAGAAGTTCTCAATGAATCTTCTATAATATCCAGCTAAACCCAGAAAGCTACGTATCTCTGTAGGTGTCTTTGGTGCTTCCCAATTCATAATGGCTTCTATCTTGGCGGGATCAACTTGAATACCTCGCTCACTAACAACATGTCCAAGAAATTGGACTTCGTGAAGCCAGAAGTCGCATTTGGAGAATTTAGCATACAACTTCTCCTGTTGAAGCAATCCTAAGATACATCGAAGGTGCTTCTCATGATCAACTTGGCTACGAGAGTAGATAAGTATGTCGTCTATAAAGACAATGACAAACTTATCTAAATATGGATTGCAAACTCTATTCATGAGGTCCATGAATGCTGCAGGCGCATTAGTGAGCCCAAATGGCATCACTAAAAATTCAAAATGTCCATACCTCGTTCTGAATGCCGTCTTAGGCACATCTTCAGTTCTTACTTTAAGTTGATGATACCCAGATCTCAAATCAATCGTTGAGAAATAGCTCGCCCCTTGGAGCTGATCAGATAAATCATCGATCCTGGGTAAAGGATAACGATTCTTGATCGTTACCTTATTCAATTCACGATAATCAATGCATAAGCGCATTGATCCGTCCTTCTTTTTCACAAACAGTATTGGAGCTCCCCAAGGCGAAGAGCTGGGTTGAATGAAACCTTTATCCAGTAAGTCGTCCAATTGAGTTTTGAGCTCTTTCATTTATGTAGGCGCTAGACGATAAGGAGCTCGTGCTATAGGTGCTGATCCTGGGAGAATGTCTATCCTGAACTCTACTTGCTTATCAGGAGGTAATCCCGGTAATTCATCAGGAAAAACATCAGGATATTCAGAGATAATTGGAATATCTTCAATTTTAGGCTTCGGATCATTCACAGTCACTTGTGCCATGTAAATGACACATCCACTCTTCAAACACTGCGATACTTTGAGAATAGACACATTGCTAGGTAATCCATACTGTGTATCTCCCTGAATCGTGACAGATTCACCAGAAGGGGTTTTGATAATAACTAGCTTTTGTCGCAGGCAATTTGGGCTTGGTTATGCGACAACCAATCCATGCCTAAAACTATATCAAACCCATCCAGTTTCATTGGCAAGAGGGACAGCGGGATAGAATGATTCTTAATGGATATAGAGCATCCATCAAGAAGAGTTGAAGCTGTTTCTAAGGTACCATCGGCAAGTTCTACCTCATATTTTGTGTCTAGATTCTTAATAGGCAGATTCAATAACTTACAGAACTTATGGTCTACAAAAGACTTATCAGCACCGGAATCAAATAAGACTCTAGCATAATTATTATTGATGAGGAAGGTACCTGTTATGACATTATCGTCGTTTACTGCTTCCCTCGCGTTCATCTGGAAAACTCTCGCGTTGTTTTTCTTTGACTCCTCAGGCTTCTTTGTATTCTTGGGGCAATTGGTTTTGATGTGCCCCTTTTCATTGCAACCGTAGCAGGTTGCATCCTTTATATTTCGGCACTCAACAGACTTGTGCCCTTTCTTTTTACAGATCCCACATGGTTTGGCCTGTGGGTCTTGGTTGCATTTCCCAAAATGCCTTTTATTGCAAGTCTTACACCTGGGCTTGTCATTCGACTGCCCCTTTTTAGAACCAAAGTTCCCTTTTCCTTTCTTGTTTGATTAAGGAGACTTGTCTTCCTCTCTTTTCCGCTTCCCTTCATCGGTATTTTTCTTCGCCTTACTCCTCACAATATCTAAAGTGAGGGACAAAGATAGATCCACAGCAGATCTATAAGTGGTTGGCTTAGAGGCCTTAACATTCCCTTTTACTTCAGGAGCCAAACCACGGATGAAACGCGCAATGCGTTTGGGTTCAGGAGTGACTAAATATGGCACAAGCCTTGACATTGAATTGAAACTAGTCACATAGGATCTACAATCCAGATCCTTCATCACTAAGGTGAGGAAATCAGTCTCTATCCGTTTGACTTCATGCTGAGGGCAATAGGTTTCCTTAACCAAATTAACAAACTTGTTCCATTTGTACAATGGAACCTTCCCGGTGGCTTGCACTAATGCTTTCCACCAAGTGAGGGCATCGCCCTTAAAGGATTGAGACACAAACTTTACTATATCCTCCTTAGCACATCCGCTGATGTCTATCACAGTCTCCATCTCGTCCAACCATTTCATACAATCAATCTCTCCCTTTTCTCCCATAAAATCTCTCAGTTTACAGGAGACAAAATACTTGTAGGTACAACCCTTGGTGTACCTGGGAGTCGGCTCAAGGATAACTTGCCTCTTGGGCTCACTGCCCTGATTGGATGAGTGCTGAGACTCACTTTTCCTATGAGTATTAGGTTGAGAATGGGATTGTGAATGACTTCTGGTCCAAACATTGCTCGGTTCCTTAAATATTTTATCTAATGCTTGGGCAACTGCATTATCGATCATTGCTTGTAGTTCAGCATTTGTAAGATTTACTCTTGCTTCGTTATTATTTTCTCCTTGAGGGTGGCTATTTGCCTCATCAGATCCAGCCATTTTCGAGTACTATAACCAACAATGATGATATTGAAATTATATAGTATTTCATCGCATTGATGATCAAATGGTCATGGTATTATTAAACCATATAGACCATTTTAATAAATTAATTAAATCAATAGAATATAATATTCTCTTGTATCTATTAGACAGGGGAAATTATAATTCACAACTGTCAATGTCTTAAAAGACATTTTATTTAACATTAGGCTTGTCTCGAAGGACATTTAGATAACTCAGAAGGCTTGTCTCAGAGACGATTAAAATATATAATCATTGATCTCTTGGATCAGTGACCTTCTAAGGGTCGAACAAAGTTCATTGCCCTTTTGACAAGAAGTTTTTAAGTAATACTATCATTGTCATTATTACACCTTTGCTTATAAGCATACATCTCTAATGGATGTTCTGGTGTATACATCACATTGATGTTTGTTAGCCATGATTTATATTGATCATATAAGCTATACATAAGTGACTTGGAAGGATCCAAGTACATTTGGAAGCTTGTGTGGTTTCTCATACCGCACAGCCAGGAATGTTAACATATTTTCAGATGTTAACAGGGATTTATTATCTTAAAAAGGTTATACCATCATAGCCATTTAATATTCTGGCTAGGTTATACCTCTAAGAGTTTCTTAGGCGGATCAAATAAAATTTGAAGTGAAGTAGCATGATATAATAAATTACATATTTAAAAACAAAATAACTTCATTAAACTATGAAACGAGTACAACCTTGCCCAAAAAAGGACTTGAGAAAGACAACACAAACTGCCCACGCAGGGGCTACTAAAACAGAAAGTAAGTCCACGCAGGGACTTGGTACATAAAAACAAAATAATGTCCTCGCAGGGACTTATTGAATTACAACATGAAACAACAATCTCCTACTTCTTCTTTCCCTTAAGAAGGTTCATAAGACCTTTAACAAAACCATTGTGCTTCTTCTTAGTTTCATGGGCTTCATGCTCAACCCGGTCTAACCTCTGTAAAATTTCTTGAGTTTGTTCTTGATGATGAGGAGGAGGTTGCTGGTACGGTGGGTATTGGTATCCCTGCACCGAATATCCAGTGGGGTAAACTGGAGGGTAAGAAGTAGGATAGAGTGCATTGTACTGAGCAGCTGTAAGGTAGGGGTCATGGTTTCCATAGTCCGATGGGTATCCTGATGGATTATACCCGGATGAACCTGGGTATGTAGGAATCGGATTGTCGAAACCCAAAGGTGGCTGAAGTGGTGCGTGAGAAACTGGTGAAGGGTTGACTTCCGGCACCGTGTGTGAGGGTCCACCAAACTGAGGGTCCTCTGGAATAGGAGGGTAAGAACTTGAGCCATGAGGAGATGCAAACCGTGGTCCCCCACGTACAGACATTCTAGCATTTCTCCTCCGCCTTGGCGGCTCGGGAGGCTGTTGAGGTGGTTCCTCAACTGGTAACGGTGGTGGGGTAACAGCTTGGAGCTGGGGTTCAACCAAGGGAGGTTGGGCTGGGGAGTTATGGTATGAAGGTGTAAAGAACCAATCATACTGAGCCATCCTCTCTTGAAATGAGTCGGGCCCATGGTACGGTGATCCCTGAAATGGGGAACCGCTTGAGATGCTTATTGGGTGGCCTGGTGTTCCTGTTTGAAAATTTGGGTCCGGGTCATCGTCCATTTCCATTTCCTGAGAAAAGTGATCCTCAGGCCCCAAAGGGTTGTAGCCCAAAAATTTGTAATCATTCGGATTAAATTGTGCGGGAGAGTAGGTAGAATCTGAATGATGAAAAGGATGAGATAGAAAGGAGTGGTGTGATTGGCTTGAGTGATGAGTTCCCTGCGAATGATGGGAATGTTGGGGTTCGATAGGAATGGGCAACCCAAAGTAAGGAGGGTCAGATGGTGAGGATCCCAGCGAGACAGAATGTCTTGCTGGTTCGAAGCTATGGCTCCAATTGTGACACCTGTGTCACTTCAACCATCAAAAAAATACCAAACCAATGAAATATTGTATTTCATGCTTGGGATTTGTAAAAATATGTGTATCGTTTGCACATATCAACTCTTGTTCGATTTCAAGCTTTAAATCGCTTTCTGGAGGGTTATACGTGCTCTGATGCGTAAATATAACCAGTTTAATGCAACGAACACTCCGGAATAGTGAAATAGGCTTAACATACCTTAAATAACCTCCACATAACTTAGAAATAAGTTTTGGATGGTTTGGTGTGTTGATATCAAGTTTGTTCGATCGCAGGGACTGATTGTGTCAAACTGCGACACTATACCGATTTGTAAAGTAACGAACATTCCGGAACTTGATCATAAGTTAAATATGCCCTAAATATCCTTCACATAGCTTATAAATAGGGATTGCCTTTGTGGTTATAGTCCCTAGTGACTATACCTACTGATTACCACGTTGTTTAGGTGTAGTGACGAGTCGTAGTTTCGGCCAAAATGCGTGTTTATGCGTATTTTGTAACCACACTACTCTTAGGTATCAAAACCGTTTGTTTTGATATCCAACTTGTTTTCAAACTTTGTTAAACATGTTTAGCTCGTCACTTTTAGATTAGTGCTTATGTAGGGTCGTAAGGTAAGCGATCTAAACAATCGCTTATACTTACGAACCCGACCCGTTTGGTTGATCATTAGGATCCGAACAAACACTTTAGGCGACCATAGTTGTATAGGGAATAACCTTCCAAGGTTATACCTTATGGTCACTTCGTTTAAGTAGTTGTATGATAGGTAGTTTATATGCCTTAGGAAAATGACCAAAATGCCCTTTTTATGCATAATTGATATTTAAGCATATGTAACCCAAACTTTTGTCATTTAAATGATTATGCAACATAAATAAACATGTTAGGGCATATAATACTTGTCGTAGGACTAGTTAGACGGGCCGAACGCGTTTTACGCGAACGACGCGTTAAAGTAGCGTATGCTACCTAAACGGGTCGTAATGGGTCGTAAGCACTTAGGTTAGGTTTCCTTTTAGTATGTAGGCCTTGTTAAACCATATCATATGAGATCCCACACTCATTTGGTTTACGAGACCTCATCCTATCCGATCCTCCGTTTTAGGTCCGGTTTATTTATGTAACTACCTATATTAGGTGTCGTTTGATTTCCGGGACTCCTCTAGCTTGCTTGGTAGTTGTTCAAGACTTCTAAGCACCCTCAAGTGAGTACATAGTCCCCCCTTTTACTGTTTTCAAACTGTTTTGGGGTGAAGCATGTGTACCTATCTGTTATTTTCATGTTTTCAAAAGTATAATTGATTATACATATTTGTACTTATCTTTTTGCAAACTGAATGATTATCTATGATTTAAACTCTAATTTTTCAAAGATTATAAAATAAATGTTTGGAATAGTACTTATTTTGTTCACCAGACCGGTTGGTAGTATGATGTAGCGCTATAGGATTTGACACCTCATTCCTGTTGTCATGGAATGTCTGAAACCAATTTGTTTCTCCATCCAAATAGGGATTGCCTTTGTGGTATCCCTATAGTCTCAAAGGTGTATTTTGATGCACTAGGTCTGAATGAATTCTTAAGTCACATTATTATTGTATATTAAGTTATACTCCCAAAAGTATAGTTTGATATGCTCTCATATGTGATATCGAACAAAACCAACATATATTTTGTTAAAAATCTAAAACATAGTTTAATATGTTATTTGTAATCCAAAACATAGTTTAATATGTTATTTGTAATCCAAAACATAGTTTAATATGATATTTGTAAACCAAAGCATAGTTATATATGTTATTTATAAATCCCAAGTATACTTTTGATATACTACTGAAAATTATTATTTTTCTTATCAACTAAAGTATATTTAATATACTATTTGTTTAACGACTGGGTTTTGGTTAGTGTTTAGATAACGGGACGGGTGTGATGTGATGAAAACATGGTAGATACGACGCTGGTACTTCTTATATATAAGTGTTTTCATCACATTACATACCATGTTGTTATTTAGTACACTTGGGTTATCAATATTGGAACTGAAATATATTTTAATATATTACTTATTCGACTTTCTTAAAAACAAAAGTATATTTTTATATATACTATAAACCTTTTTATCAAAATATTGTTTTTCAAACAATATATTCTATACAAACTCATTTTACTTACTTATTAAATTTTCTATGTATTATTATTTTATACCATCTGATTTCTTATAAATGATTTATAAATGAAAACCTTTTACAAGGATCATGACTACTTTTACTAAAACTTTTTCTTTAAACCCATATGCCATGAATCCTAATTACAATAAAACCTATGTATCTCACAGGCATTTTTATGCTGACGTACCTATTTTTACACATGTTTCAGGTGCTGCTTTGTGATGATTGATGATATATGCTACACTTAGGATGGACTCGTGCCTTAGCGACTTTAAAACGTGAAAGATAATAGTTGTACTTATTTGATTGTATTAAAACAATGAGTTCATTTATTCAATAAAACAAAATTAATTTTTTCCATGGTTGTGAAACAATGATTCTGTTACAACACTCCCCGATGTTTCTGCCACGTTTTGTTGTTTTACGTGGTCGGGGTGTGACACCAATTATCCCTTGAGTCAGAGCCAGAAAGTGAATCGGATGGTGTACGTCTGTGGGAGGGTCCCGCGTTGCTAGACGGTCCTCCACGCATTGGTCCTTTGCCTTTTCCTCTTACTCTTGGTGGCATTCTTCCAAGTGGTATCCTGTCAAAACAAGTAATTATAATAAAAACAATAAAAGGAAGGTTAAGAGTAAAATCCTAGGTCATTTGCCTAGACTCGAGAGTCTAAGGAATGTGCTTATTGTGTCATTGAGATTAAACACAAAAGGTTAGTGTTTAATTCACTCAATGTTGGCTCTGATACCAACCTGTCACACCCCGATATTTTCACATATTACCGGTGGGCCCGGCGGGGAGTATCGTGACGTAGTTGATATCATCATAGTCAATACACACAATATAATAGCACAGCGGAAGGCTTGGTGAATAAACTATTACAAACCATAATGTCTGAGTGTTCGAGTGACAGAATATACAGACTTGAATGTAATAAGATCCACAGGCGGATCATAAATAAATACAAAGAAACAAAATAACAGACTTCAGGTATCTACGGATTTGCAAGATCCTCTTATGACACCTAATAGCTCCAGCCTATTACGAGAGGTACCTGTCAAACCAGTCTTTAAGAAAATACGTCAGTTTACACCGTTAAATATAATTAACTGACTCTTTTTGAAAACATTTATGAAAATTGATTTAAGTGCACATGGCACAAATCTTTTATAACTTGGGACAATTATTTAAATATAATCTTGTATACAGAATTACATGTTTGTCTTACAATTGGGGCCGGTTGGAAGCCGGTCGTGATTAACCGACTCACCACTTATAGAACCCACAAAGGAGTTATCCCCAACATGTGGGTTTATATTTTAGCATTTGCATCTGTCAGGTGTATGCCTACACCCCGTGCATAGGTCGTGGCCATTTTCAAATGAAATGAGCCGAGGATATCCAGGACACGGTCGTATTAACCCCCAATGCTTATGTTATCAAACAAGACAGATTAAAACGGGTTATGTAAATTTATTAATCACAATCCGATTAAATGATTTCATACCCGACCAAGTGGTATTATTATAATACCATATCCCAAGCCCGTATAAGGGAAAATAAGTTAAAAGTATTTACCTGATGCTAGCAGTAAAATCCTAAAGCTTTTTGAAGGAACCTTCTACCAGAAGCTATTTAATCTGTATAGAAAGTTTATTAACCTATTAGGATGCTAACGGGTCTTTAATTTAGTCAAGGACTTAGACCGGCTAGCTAGAAGGAAACCTTACGGTTCTAAACGCTCGATTAAGCGGAGACCAGAATAGCATTCGATTTAGACCCGACAAGCTTGGATACTTGTATAATATGGGTAGCCTAATCACATTCTGGAAATTGAGGATTTAATGATAAGGTTTGACCCGTTTCGGCTATTTTATGTAAACTAGTCACATAAGCCGATCCGAACGCGTAAACGCGTAACGGGTAACCAAATAAATTATATACAGGTCTTAATCATTATTATGCTCAAAATATGTTAATACATCAGTAAGATGTTAACATATATGCCCAAGAAGTAATTTAAACCAAAATAAGTCCCATAAGGGCATTTTGGTAATTTTAATGCCTATACAAGAGTTTAAATATTAAACTGAGTTTCAGGTCTGATTTAATTAGTAAAAATATGTATTTTTATAATTTATATCAGTAGGGTATTTTATATATGTGAAATTTATCTTATATAACCAAACTATGCACCTTAGGGGCATTTTGGTAATTTCACATAGGCTTTAAAGGTCAAAAATAGACTTCTGAGTTTAAAAACTTTGGTTTACTGTATAATTATATAAATTAGCTTAAAACATCAGTGGGTAATAAGATTTATATGTCAAATATAGTTTTAACTCAAACCATGTGCTAAAAACGCTTAAAAGTCGGTTTTAATGGATATTTGGGTTAAAACAGGAAATCTGAGTTTTTGATCAGTTTATAAGGTTCAAAATACTTTATTTATCGTGTAAAATCAGTAGCAAAAGGTTTGGCATTAAAAAGTTATGTAAAACTCATTTTATGCATGAAAAGGGTAAAACCGACAATTACCGAATTCAAGCTATAATCATATGTTATGCTCAGCCTAAAAATCTTCAAAAATCTTCAAAAATCCCAAAATATTATTTTACATCAGTAGGTAAAATGTTTGATATCAAAAATCGGGTTTAGATAGGCTTTATGCTAATTACGCCATTTAAATAATAAAAAGCTCCTTAATTACGCTATTGAGCATAAACTCCTATTCTAGACCTCAAATTGACGTTAAATTTTTGGGACATGTATAATTATCCGTAGCAAAGGTGTTAGTCCATTCACATTGCTAAAAATCTCAGTTGTATGTAAAAAGGGCGTTTATGGCATTTTTAAGCATAATTATGATCAAGTGCATATAATTCAAACCACTAGGCACCATGCAATATAACTCCAGATGGTTATACTACTAAGCAATGTGGTCCTAATGGAAGCTTAAAACATGGGAGAATTAAGCTTAAACGGGTCAGAACTGAAAGTCAAAGCAAAAGTCAAGCTTTTGCGACTTTCGGTTATAAACTGACCTTAGACTATTAATTGTCGGGTTAGGACTGATAAAACATGTTTTAATATTAATTACCAAGTCATTAGAATGTTAAAATATAATTTAGAACCTCTGTTTTATTAATTAGAATCATTTTTTCAATTTCTGTCCGGTTTGACTTTTTGTCAAACTACTTTGACCCGACAATTGACCAGTCAAACGAGATAATTAGGAGGTGCCCTTTTAAGGGTTAATCACCTACCTTAATATGGTCCTATAACCACTTTCAATTTGATCAGTGGTTAGACCATATATGATTAATCGGAAATTCAAACCTAAATTACTATATGTTTGACTTTTAGGAAAATAAACTAATTAAAAAAATTAAGCAAGTAATTAGAGGCTTACTACAGGTCCTAGCAGTTTTTTATACACTTCAAAGTCTTCTCCTTGTCCTAAGCAAGCTCTAGAAGTAGTAGAATGGAAGATGGTTGCAAATGTGCTTATGAACACAATAGCAAGTTCATATATATAGTGAATTGCAAGATCATGGATCACTTCCAGGTGTAATGGGACATCCTAGGATCACCCCAGGTGTCCTAATAGATGAAATAAACCGACATATAGCTCCTTAGGTCGTTACAAACTAGGCTAAGGCGGGGGAACAACCAAAACCCGCACCTGGCATGAATTTACTGATCTGGCACTCTGAGGCGGGCCGCGTAAGCCATAGGGGGGGGGGGCTTACGCGGGCCGTGTGGACCGTCTGATCAGGTAAAACAAGTTTCAATGTTGGCAGTTTTAGTCCCTGGTTGTTTTTAACCCTTTTTAACCTCGTTGTTGACATGTATGGCCCGTGTAGTTAGTTTGCTGAAGCTCAAGTATGAATAAACTAACTTCGTTAGGCTCCGGTTCGTTAAATACCTTTATGAAAGCAAGTTTCATCAAGTTGACACTTTTGGCCCAAAGTCTTGAAAACATGCTTAGCGATCTCGAAACCACGTGAATTTATACCACTTATTCTTAATAGTATATTTGAATGTTTCGAAGCCTCGGTTTCGTTAAAAGGTCTCTCAGAGGTCAGAATCGACATGTTGACACGTTTAACCCTTATAATTAAATAATCTTCCGATTATTTTCATAAACGGCTTCTTATATTCAATCAATCACTCGTTTAAGAATATATTCATCATGTATGGTCATTCAGAGGCACAAGTTTGGCATGTTGACACTTTTAGTCCCTGTGGTTTCATAGATTCACTGGTTGACATCTTTGGTCCTTCAAACAAAATCTTGCACACCTTTAGAGTTTAGGACACGTGTCTTTACCTAATTGGACATGTTTTTACGTGGTGTTACAACAGGCCGACGAAACATATGAGTTTCGTCAATAGAGGTGCACGACAAAACCTAAGGGTTTCGTCAAGGGAAGAAAACGACGAAACAGGGGGGTGTTTCGCCATATAGGGGGTTTCGCCGGAAGGGTCTTTGCATGAACAGTAGGTTAGTATGACATGACAACTATGTGAACATTAGTGATTGTCTAAGTGATTAAGACTGTTATGAATGTAGTCTAATGATATAAGTTGATTCTTACAACCAATACACTCAACTGTTAGATATTGTTATATAACATACTTGTGAACTGTGGACTGATATGAACTAGAGCAACTGTTAAGTGCTATGTGATAGTATTTCCTGAGTATACATCCACGATCATGACCTATATGCAAACAATGTGGATGCCAACTGATTATGTATGTATGATTGCTATGGGCTTTGATTGAATTATTTGTGAGCGAGTAATAATCTTACCGAGCAAACCGAGGTGAGTTCACACACTTTCTAAGGCATGGGATTCCCGGTGGTTGGGAATGGGTTAAAGGATTCAAAATGGAACCTACATATCCTCCTTGGGTAGGATATGTACGGCCATCCTCCATGGGTAGGATGCCAATCTTAATCCTGCGTATTCTCCTTGGGTAGAATACGTACGTTCGTCCTCCTTGGGTAGGACAACAACCTTAACTTACTAGACAAAACTCTATCATGAAGTCCCTCATTTTTATATCGACTTAATCGCCGGGCCAATGGCGAGCGGGTCATTAGTTAATAGCGCTATTAGGGTTGACAAGCCTCACACCGTGCCGTTCGGACGGGCGTGTACTAATGGATCTGGGCAAACTGTCAATGATGATAGACATTGACGTAGGGCATAACTATTGTTCGTCAGTTGTCGATATGGTAACAGTCTAGTGGTTCACACGGGGAAGCCCCCACTGACTATGGATACGGTTTGGGAAATAAAGGAACTGGTTAACTCGTGGTTTACGAAACAACTTGTGGTTTTCAAAACAAACTGGTACAACTAAACAACCAACTGTGAACTCGCTCAACTTTGTTGTTGACTCGTTGTTACATGCCTTGCAGGTCGTTAGATGCTTATGGAGCTTGCACGAGGAGGAGGTCGTTGTGGGATATGGATTGTTATGTCCCGTGCATCACATTTGTAGGATCGGTTTGACTCCGAACGATTTCAAAACGAACGTGTAACGTGCAGAATCCGTACACGAACGTGACCGAACACACGAGAACGTACTATAACCGTGATTCTATAGAATAATATGACGAGTACAATGCACCGAGAATCACGTTTGAGGACTTTCTTTCTCTAGACTTTCTCTCTCTAAGCTTAGCTCTCTAAATCTCCAAATGAGCAAAAAGTCTTAAACTCTAACACTAAGTATCCTATTTATAGGCCAAGGCTTTAATGAGACTTCTCATTAATTACAATATTGCCACCTTGCCTTTTTCCTACTTTATGTAACATAAGGTCTTGATTTCTTCAGTTTCAGCTACGGTAACGATTGATGGGGGCGATAGACATTACTACACCAACAGACTACCCCTTGGATATTGCCGCAATCAATCTCGTAGCGTCTTGTCTTTCTCTTTCTCAAACAGAATCCCCGTGGATCTGTCTTCAGACTTCCATTGCTCTTCCTTTCGATCAGACTCCTTTTCTTCAGGCTCCCCCTTTCGTTAAGCTTCCATGCTTTTGGGATCGACACCTGGTTTTCCTAAGTTCATAAATTCAGGATCAAATCCCGACTTTATTCTGCATCTGCTCAAGATTTGAAACCTGGTTAACCTGCATATCCTCTACCCATAACATAAGTTTCACAAATTTATAACACTTAGATTTAAGAAACTTACTTGGTAGAAATCACACATTCATTAATCTGTTATAGTTACATCAAGTTCAAATGAATGACCTTGATTAACTAAACATACATTCTTTCAAAACATTTGTATATGACATTCAAAGTTTTTCAACAAACTTTTCCAACCAATATAGTTCATCATGTTTAGCACTTGGAATTTTGAAAATCAGCTTTCCAACATCAGTTGTCGAAAATCTTTTTGTATTTTTCAAAACTTTATGCTAAAACACACTAAAATCTTTTTGGATTTTGAGTTTAAAGAAATGCAGTAAAGAAATATATACAGACAATATTTTTGTGAGTTTGTGTAAGAGGATCATATCAGTTTATGAGACAAATCACTAGCATCGTTAAGCTTTAATCATTTTAAGTTCTAAACGATTCACATAGATTGACGATATAGTTGTCCTTTTAAACTCAAACTAAAAACTTTCGAAATGCTTACCAATACGTTAAGGTATATTAATTTTGCACTAAATTCTTATGGACCCCATGATCTCAGCATATCCCCTCATCATGCAATACACTGACTCAAGTAATGCCTTTAAACTTTTTCATCAACTGTGATATGTGCTAAAACAACTCAGAATGTTTAAACATTAACAATCAGGTCGATCTTTCGATACGCAGAGAAAGTCCAATGTTTAAACAAAATAAGAAAATAAAACAAGTTGAAGTTGTTTAGGCTTTAACCACCAGGTCGATACTCACGTATACGCAGAGGTGATCCAAAGCTTAAACGAAACACCAAAGAAAATAAAGCAGAACGTTTAGGCAATAACATCCAGGTCGATACTCACGTATACGCAGAGGATGTCCAATGCTTAAACAAAATAAAGAAATCAAACAAGTTTAAATCTTTGCAAAATGAAATACACAATCACAATGACTTTTTCAGCAAGTTGTGAATGTTCACAGACTTAACTGGTTTTTATGCTCTTTTAGCATTCAGCGATTACTGAGTAGGTACACAATCGCGAAGGACAAAACTAAGTACTATGCTTTCAACCATGTTTCCCACTAGAACTAGGCTTTTTCATTTAAGTTTGTATCGTTATCGCAAATCTACTAGTCTAGCTGAGCCTATCGTCACATCCTTAGTGAAACCGTTTATCACATTTGACATTTCATTTCTTTAGCATGCTGTGATAGTCCACTGATTTACTATCATTTCCTCTTATTCACAACAAAACTCATTTTTTATTTTACAATGTTTTTGGCATTTTCAAATTTTCTAATTTTTTTTTTAATTTTTCTCCCCCTAAAATCAAAATATGTCTCAATTTTGATTTTCTGGGAAAATTTGAAAACAAACTGTACAAGGAAAGTGACAAACTGATATCAAATCACTTCAATTCGCCATTCACTTGGCATAAACAATCAGAACTCCCCCTGACAACAAACTATTTTCCCATTTAGATTTCAAAACACTTAAGTTTGTTTTAATCAAAATGGTTTTTCCGGAAAATAAGCTTTGTATGTCTTTTCACAAACTTGGGGTTTCATCACCTTGTTTTCTTCAACTATTTGAAACATTTAACAATTTCCCGATTTTAACAACAATACCACATGTAGAAAATCAAGTACAACTTAATGTCCCTGATTTACCACTTGTAAATCGAAATATCGCAAATGTGAATTCCTCAATAAAGATGCCGATACCTGCTCCACACTTACCAACCTGGAAGCTCCGGCAAGTCAGGTTTTTATTTGAAGAGATCCACCCAAGCCTGACAGTCCTTGGGTGATTTTAACAAGTTAGATTTATCACTTTTTACCTCAATACTTGGCTCCTCTGACTTTGTCGAGTCAGTTTCATTGCCTGATTGTGGCTCCTCTGACTTTGACGAGTCAGAATCATTGCCAGAACATGGCTCTTTTGCTTCCGTAGAAACAAATTCATCGCCAGAAGATGACTCTTTTGTTTTCACTGAAACAAATTCATCGCCATTTTCTATTGGAACCAAATGCTTACAATTTTTAAGCTTTCCAAACTTGTCAACCTGTGTTGTACAAATTCTTTCACAGTCTTTTTCATACTTAAAAACTTTGATAAAAGCTTTTTCTGAAAAATTAATTTTCATTGATTTTTCATTGTTTTGATTAGTTAATTTTTCTTTCTGTATCTTTTCTTTTGTCCTCAGATTTGTATCTGATGAATTCGTTTTGCTTGACTGATCCTTGTTAGTTGAGCAAATCGATTCATCAGAACTTTTTCTCGGATTATCAATTGTACCCGAGGACAAAATCTTTTCTAAATACTTTCTTTCTTTCTTTTCTCCGAAGACAAAATCTTTTCTAGATACTTTATCGCTTTCTTTCTCAGTCTATCTTTCTGCCCTTGTGATAATTTCACTTTCTGTTCTTTGGGCTTTTCTTCAATTTTGACTGTTTCCTTCACCATTCTATGAGATTCAGCCCTGGATCCTCTCCTTGATCTCATTGGGCAATCTCTTGCAATATGACCTCTGATTTGACATTCATAGCATCTTCTTGTTTCAAATCTCTGAGTTTGGCAGTTAACAGCAATGTGTCCTTGATAACCACATGTGTAACACACTCTGTTATCATACCTTTCCTCACTTTAATACCACACACTTAGATCATAACATTGAGTTGCCTTGTGGTAATCATGTCTCCTCTTGTATCCTTGATTTGGCATTTGAGCACTGTGGTCAAACCTGCACCATTTATTACCAACTTTTTGTGAGTTTTGATTTTTAAATTTTTGTGATTTTTCATAATGATTGGATGACTGAACTGATGATCTTTTATTTTCTTTTTGAAAATTTTTCGAATTTTTTATTTTTTGTTTTTGTTCTACATTCTTCTTAACAGGTTTTTGCTTTGAGCAATCACCTATTTCAGTAGAATGTAAAACAGTATCTTTAAATTTTTCTTTTAAATCCAAAAATATTTTTCTTTTCTCGTTTTCATCATCAGTTTTATCATCACAATCCTCAATTTTGACTTTGTCAAAATTTGTGACATTGTCACTTATTGGAACAGCATTGATCGGTTTTGGACATGCAAGATCTGGTATTGATGACACAGTCTCAAAACTTTTCAATTTCGTCTCTAACTCCTTGATTTTATTTTTAGCATATTCAACTCCTTTTACAAGTTGAATGATTTTCTCAAGATGAGAATTTATTTCCTTTTGTTTTTCAAGATTATTTTTGTCAAAAATAGATTTTTCATTTTCTAAAATTTTTATTTGATTTTCAAATTCTTTTTCAATTTTCAATTTTTCATTTTTCAAAAATGTTATTTTATTTTGAAATTCTTTTTCATTTTCTTTTAAATTTTTGACTTCCAATGTCAAACTCTCCAAATCCTTCAAGAGTTTGACATTGTCTGCTTCGGATTTTTCGCATTTTGAGCACACAACTTCACATTTTAAAGTTTCATCCTTCTTGGATTCTTCAGTCTTTGATATATCCTTTGTCTTTGTTTTGTATGTACCTGCAAGAAAGATTTTAACAATATCAACAGGATTCAAATCTTCATCTAAAAAACAACCTCTCTTGAAATCATATTTCATGACAGATTTTGCACTAAAACCTATTCTAATTCTTCTGATTATTTCAAGAAACACATCCAAACTTATATTTTCTAAGTTCTTTTCGATTTCGTTTATCAAATATTTCTTTTTCTTCTCATTTTCACAATTGTGTGTTCTAAGCTCTCTAATGAAATCATTTGGACTAAATTTTGAGAACCTAGAATCCTTCTTCAGTTTAATCAAAAATTCATTCCACTCTGAAGGTAATGCATCTGCAAATTTAGATATCTTTTCATCATCTGACAACTTTATCCCATATCTTTTCAAATTGTCAAGTAATTCATCAAACCTCTTTTCCAACTCATTAAATTTTTCATATTTTCTACACAAAAAAATTTCAGATCTTTTAATCCAAGCATCCTTTTTCACATCTTCTTTCCTATACTCCCAATACATATCAAACCATTCATTTATTCTTCCAAGTTTATCGTTTTCCTTTTCGTCAAACATTTTAACCACAATTTCTTTGTTAAATGACTTGGTTCAAAAATTGTTTTTAGCTCAAAGTCCACAAAATTTCAACTTCTTGGTATTTGTGCCTTGTAAATCACCTCGAATCACCTGCAAACAAACAAACAAACAAACAATCAGTTTAAACGGACTGAATACGTAACAGTGTGTGTTGATGAAATCAATCTAAGACTCGTGTCAAAGATTCGCGGACTCGTTCCAATGTTGTTCGGGTGAAACCACTTGTAATTTGGCCAACAATCAATACTCCAAATTTAATCCTATTGGGCCGTTAAACTTTGATCTCAAAATGTAGGTGTAATCAATATACTTCACATGCACATACACTTTCACTTCACATGTCTTTTGATTTTAATTTGACCAAACATCAATCAATTACAATTCTATTGGGCCTTTAATTATCGATCAGATCAAAACTAAACTGTGATTGGGCCGAGACAATTCAATGCAATATATGGATTCAGCAATTCACGTGATTACATCGTTCAATGACCGACAACTTTAAATTCACATGCAAACTTGATTGAAATGGCTGACAATTTAGAATCACAAACTTCTTTGATTGGGCCGATATTATGTAGTGGGCTGTCAATTTTGATATTACTCAATTCTCATTGGACCAACATTTACACTAGGCCGACATCTGTTTCACATGCAATGTTAATTGAGTTAATAGCCGACAACTATTGCAAATTCAATTAATGGATTGACAAGATTTTATTCAATGTGATATTATTGGACCGCCCAAATATGATTCACGTGGCTGCTGAGACCCTTTCAAACGAGATTACAATTTCACATTCAAACGGAATTACAATCGGTTCAAGCGAAATCTTCAAACGGAATTAGCATTTTCACACGGAATCTAGTCTTTCAAATGGAATATGGTGTGTTTTTCAAACGAAATTAAGATTTTTTTCAAACGAAATTAGGATTTTTCAAACGAAATTAAGATTTTTCAAGCGAAATTAGGTGTTTCAAACGAAATCAACCTGATGTCATTCGTTATCGGACACAAAATCTCAGATTTCTCTCAAACGGCTAGAAATTAGGATCTGAAACTTTGTAGGGTTGTAGATCAGGTGTTTTCGCACAACATATCAAAAAATCATGTAATTTGGACCGTAAAAACCCGTTCAATTTTGAAAAATTCAGACAAAAACGTGAAAGAAGTGTAGAAGATGAAGAAATAGATGAAATTCGGATCTGAAATCGATGAAATCCTGTACAAATCTATGTGTTTGATCAGTGCAATCGAGCTCCTGCTCTGATACCACTTGTAGGATCGGTTTTGACTCCGAACGATTGCAAAACGAACGTGTGACATGCAGAATCCGTACACGAATGTGACCGAACACACGAGAACGTACTATAACCGTGATTCTATAGAATAATATGACGAGTACAATGCACCGAGAATCACGTTTGAGGACTTTCTCTCTCAAGACTTTCTCTCTCTAAGCTTAGCTCTCTAAATCTCCAAATGAGCAAAAAGTCTTAAACTCTAACACTAAGTATCCTATTTATAGGCCAAGGCTTTAATGAGACTTCTCATTAATTACAATATTGCCACCTTGCCTTTTTCCTACTTTATGTAACATAAGGTCTTGATTTCTTCAGTTTCAGCTACGATAACGATTGATGGAGGCGATAGACATTACTGCACCAACAACATTTGAAACTTTAAACTATGTTTTGGTTATTTAAACATTATTATGCTTCCGCTGATTACTTAAACATGTTTGGTTTCTTTTAAACACCAATTATTTTGGGTTTGGTTTATTCACTTAATTGCATAGTTCAATATGATTGGTGGCTAGATCCTGGTCAGTCACACCTCCAAGCGGTGATACTCCGCATTTGGATTTTGGGGGTGTGACAGATTGGTATCAGAGCCATTGGTTATAGTGAACTTGGTTTTAAAAAGGGAAAAGCTTTTTTGACAAAACCAGACTATAACCTGTACAGTGCTCAACGATCCACAACGACGCTTCACTCCACGTGCAAGACTCAACAATTCTAGGTGATATCGTTTATGTTATATTGCCTACTTGTTAGTTACATAGTACATTGTTCATGGTATGCTTTGGGTAACGTAGCAACTATTGTTTGAAACACATATGTGCTTACTCTCTTCTGTCATCGCACTTACGCGACACCTTTCTCACTCATGTTTCCTTTGATATGAAGATCAGGGGTGGACGAATCAACCTAACTCAAGCCCAGCTAACGGCTTTGATCAATGAACAAGTTACTACAGCACTCGCAGCCACTCAGGCAGGAGGTATAACCTGCCATTGCAACTTACTCTAGGATCTTTAGATTCTACTCTCGTAAACCAACACCTGTGCTTAACCTTGTCTCTTCTTACTCGCACGACATGTCAACATGCTCAGCCTCCTGTTTGTACTTTCAAAACTTTTATGGACTGCCGACCTACTACTTTCAACAGCACTGAGGGAGCTGTAGGCCTCCTTCACTGGTTTGAGAAGCTCGAGTCTGTCTTTGAGATGTGTGAATGCCCTGAGGCACGTAGGGTGAAGTATGCTACTGGTACTCTTGAGGGTGTAGCGCTCACGTGGTGGAACGCTCAGGTCCAAATGCTGGGGTTGGTTGCTGCTAATGCCACCCCATAGAACGATTTCAAGGAGTTAATCAAGGAAGAGTACTGTAATCGGGATGACATCCACAAGCTGGAGGTGGATTTCTTTAACTTAAAGATGACAGGGTCGGAAATTGAAGCGTACACGAAAAGATCGAACGAGTTGGCCATCTTGTGCCCTACTATGGTAGATCCTCCTATTAAACGTATCGAGCTGTACCTTAAGGGTTTAGTGCCAGAGATCCAGAGTCATGTGACTGCAGCGAACCTCGCCACTATTCAGCAAGTTATTCGTTTGGCTCATCGTCTCACTGATCAGGCAGTCGAGCAGAATAGGATGCCCAAGCATATTGGTACTACCACTGCTACTACTACTTCTGATGCTCCCAGCGACAACAAGCGCCAAGGGGATGGAGTCTCAAGCAAGGGTTCAACATCAACTCAGTCTCAGTCTCAGCAGCGAAAGACTGATGACTACCAGAGTCCTGGTCAGCAATCTTCTGGTAGTCAAGGGCAGGGTGGATACAGGGGAAACCACCCCAAGTGCAACCGATGCAACAAGCATCATAGTGGGCAGTGCAACAAGGGTCGTTGTCTGAGGTGTAACAAGTTTGGTCATGAAGCTAAGGATTGCAGGGGCGCACGACCTACAAATCAGAATCGTCAACAATAGACACCAGCTCCATAGAATCAGCCACAACAGCAGCAGGGTAACAGGGGATGCTACCAGTGTGGTGCTGAAGGTCACCTCAAGAGGAACTGCCCCCAGCTGAACCAGAATCAGAACAACAACAATAATCAGGGGAATGGGAACAATAACGGGGGTAACAATGATGGCAATGGTGCCAGGGGACGTGTTTTCGTGCTTGGTCAGGGTGACGCGAGGAATGATCCCAACGTCGTGATGGGTAAGTTCCTACAGGACGACTTTTATGTTATTGTTTTATTTGATTCGGGTGCCGATACCAGTTATGTGTCCCTAAAGGTTAGTCATATGCTTAAGACCACTCCAACACTTTTTAACACTAAGCATGTCGTAGAGTTAGCAAACGGTAAAAATTTAGAGGCTACACACATAGTTAAGGGTTGTAATCTCGTACTCGCTGGTCAGACCTTCTCTATCGACCTCATTCCTATAGTTTTGGGTAGTTTCGACGTCGTTATTGGGATGGATTGGCTGTCTCAACAGCAAGCGGAGATTATTTGCAAGGAGAAAATCGTTCGTATTCCTCGTTCTGGTGAAGAACCCCTCACGATTCATGGCGACAAGAGTGGTGCTGTTGTGGGCATCATCTCTTTTCTTAAGGCCCAGAAGTGTTTGCGAAAGGGCCACACTGCTATTTTAGCCCTCGTCACTGACACCTCAAAGAAAGAGAAGAAGATAGAAGATATTCCGATCGTACGTGACTTTCCTCAAGTGTTCCCTGAGGAATTACCTGGTCTGCCGCCTCATCGTCAATTTGAATTTCAAATCGAGCTAACTCCTAGAGCAGCACCCATAGCTCGAGCACCTTAACGTCTAGCTCCATCAGAACTTGAAGAACTTTCTACGCAATTACAAGAACTCTTGGAAAAAGGGTTTCATATGTCCTAGCTCTTCGCCCTGGGGAGCTCAAGTGTTATTTGTGAAGAAGAAAGACGGTACCTTCAGAATGTGTATTGACTACCGCGAACTCAACAAGGTGACTGTGAAGAATCGCTATCCTCTTCCACGCATTGATGATTATTCGACCAGTTGCAAGGGTCGAGTTTCTACTCAAAGATTGACCTGAGGTCAGGCTACCATCAACTGAGAGTCCGAGACGAGGATATCTCTAAGACAGCATTCAGGACTCGGTATGGGCATTATGAGTTTTTGGTTATGCCTTTTGGATTGATGAATGCACCTGTGGTTTTCATGGATCTTATGAACAGAGTGTGCAAGCCTTACCTGGATAAGTTTGTTATAGTATTCATCGACGACATCCTGATCTACTCTAAGAGTCGGGAGGAACACGAGCAACATCTGCGGATTATTTTGGAACTTCTTCGAACAGAGCAACTTTATGCTAAGTTTTCGAAATGCGACTTCTAGCTTCATGAAGTCCATTTCCTAGGCCATGTGGTAAACAAGGATGGGATTCATGTTGATCCATCCAAGGTCGACTCGATTAAGAACTGGCCTGCACCCCGTACACCAACAGAAATCCGTCAATTCTTGGGTTTGGCGGGCTACTACAGACGGTTCATCAAGGATTTCTCGAGGATTGCGCAACCTCTCACTTCACTGACTCAGAAGGGTGTCACCTATCGTTGGGGTGATGCACAGGAATCTGCATTTCAGCACTTGAAGGTTAGACTTTGTAGCACACCAATTCTTTCACTGCCTGAGGGCACATACGATTTGTAGTTTATTGCGATGCTTCCATTCAAGGACTTGGTTGCGTGTTGATGCAACGTGACAAGGTCATTGCTTATGCATCGCGCAACTTAAGGTTCATGAGAAGAATTACACTACGCATGATCTGGATCTGGGAGCAGTTGTTTTTCCTCTTAAGATATGGAGACATTACCTGTACAGTACCAAGTGCACCATTTACACCGATCACATGAGTCTCGAGCATATCTTCAAGCAAAAGGAGTTAAATAAGAGACAACGTCGTTGGGTCGAACTCTTGAATGATTACGAATGCGCGATCAAGTACCATCCGGGCAAAGCCAATGTTGTGGCCGATGCCCTCAGTCGAAAGGATACTACACCAAAACGCGTGCGAGCGTTACAACTTACCATCCAATCTAGTCTTCCTAATCAGATATGAGATGCTCAGGTTGAAGCATTGAAAGCAGAGAATGTCAGGGCGGAGTCCCTATGAGGATCAAGGAAACGATTAGAACAAAAGGAAGACGGCGCCTATTACGTAACAGGGCGTATTTGGGTCCCACTTTACGGAAACTTACACGAGCTTGTGATGGATGAAGCACATAAGTCTCGTTACTCAGTACATCCTGGTTTGGATAAGACGTACCACGACTTAAAAACTACATACTGGTGGCCTTGCATGAAAGCCAACATAGCAACTTATGTCAGTAAATGCTTGACTTGTGCGAGAGTCAAGATTGAATATCAGAAACCATCAGGCCTACTCCAACAACCAGAGATCCCGTCATGGAAATGGGAGCAAATTTCCATGGATTTCGTTACTGGCCTACCTAGATCTCAACGCGGGAATGATACTATTTGGGTGATCGTGGATCGACTCTCAAAGTCTGCACACTTCTTGGCTATCAAGGAAACGGATAAGTTCTCCACTCTAGCAAACGTTTATCTTAAGGAAGTTGTTTCGAGGCACGGAGTGCCAACTTCTATTATTTCCAATCGTGATGCACGTTTTACTTCTGAACTGTGGCAGGCAATGCACAGGTCTTTTGGCTCTCGTTTAGACATGAGCACAACAGATCATCCGCAAACGGATGGGCAGTCTGAATGCACCATCCAAACCCTTGAAGACATGCTTCGAGCATGTGTAATCGATTTTGGCAATAGTTGGGAAAAGCATCTCCCTTTGGTGGAGTTTTCGTACAATAACAGCTACCACACCAGTATTCAGGCCGCTCCGTTTGAGGCATTGTACAGGCGTAAATGCCGATCACCTCTTTGTTGGGCAGAGGTTGGCGACAGCCAAATCACTGGCCCAGAACTTGTGGTAGACACAACTGAGAAGATTGCTCAGATACGACAATGAATGGCGGCAGCTCGTGACCGTCAGAAAAGCTACGCTGATAAGCGTAGGAAACCACTCGAGTTCCAGGTTGGGGATCGAGTGCTACTCAAAGTCTCACCCTGGAGGGGTGTGGTACGTTTTGGTAAAAGGTGAAAACTCAATCCGCGATATGTCGGACCGTTTGAAATCATTGAGAAAATTGGTAAAGTTGCTTACAAGTTGAATCTACCTGAAGAACTCAGTGGAGTTCACAACGTATTCCACGTGTCGAATCTGAAGAAGTGTCTGTCAGATGAGACCCTCATAGTTCCTCTCAAGGAGCTCACTATCGACGATCAGCTGCGATTCATCGAGGAACCAGTAGAGATTACTGACCGAGATGTGAAATTTCTCAAGCACACCAGAATCCCTCTTGTTCCAGTTCGTTGGAACTCCCGTCGTGGCCCAGAGTTTACCTAGGAACGAGAAGACCAAATGAAACTCAAGTATCCCCAATTGTTCGAGAAAAGTACAACCACTACTAAGGCTGAAGCTACTACAGAATTTCGGGACGAAATTCCAAATCAACGGGGGGATGATGTGACGCCCCAGGAAAACCAGGAAACCACGCAAACCTAACTAGCTTCCTCAGTAACCACGTGCTAAATTTCGAGATGAAATTTCTTTCAAGTTGGGGATGATGTGACAACCCGAGTTTTCAAGGTCTTTCCTCTACACGTTAATTGCTTAGTTATTATGTTTCATAACTTGTTTGCTTTGTATTTGTACATGTTTAATTATACTTGAGATACTGTGTTATTATTTGGATTAGGAGTGGGCGATAGAAATTATTAAGTGTTTGGGAATTTCAATCCCCACGAAACCTTGGGAGTTTCGCCGGCCACACACCCACCACGAAACCTAGAGTTTTCGTCATATGCCTCACGACGAAACCCAGGAGTTTCGCCATAATGGGTTCGGCCCAGGTAGAGCCCAAATCAAATTGGCAGTTACGATATATATTCTACACACCACAATTCGCGAAACCCTAGGCTCTCATTCTCTCTTTGAAACCGACGACAATCACCATCATCCCTCTAGGAGTTCTTGTGTTTCATCTCACAAACGGTCAGTCTCGATGGTCGATTCGATTTACATGTTACTGTGTGTATATAACAATCAATAAAAGTGAAGTTGTTTGCTAGATGACTTGGCTGTGATTGATGCTTGAATTGAAAACCATGTGATTAGGGTTCTGATGTTCTAGTGTAAATTGAATTGTTAGAAACTGTGTGATGATAATTCATGAAGTTGTATTAGTTTATGTCCACTAAGTCGATCCATGTTTCTGATTGGTATTGTTATTGTGATTGAATGGGTCTGATTATCGAATACATTCAAGATTTGAAATTTAGATCATATATGGTTACTTAAGGTTCATGCTAGATGCTATGTATTGTGATGTATTTGGTATGATATTGGATAGCAATTGATGTTTACTATAGTTGGTGAGATAACTGTATGATCGAATGATTGTGATGGCTGCCGTTATTTAGTAATTAGGGTTTCTGTGTGATTAACTGTATATTGGACGTAACTCCGGCGTATTGACGAAACCCACAGGTCGACGAAACATGTGAGTTTCGTCAATAGAGGTGCACGACGAAACCTAAGGGTTTTATCAAGGGAAGAACATGACGAAACAGGGGGGGTTTCGCCATATAGGGGGTTTCGCCGGAAGGGTCTTTGCATGAACAGTAGGTTAGTATGACATGACAACTGTGTGAATATTAGTGATTGTCTATGTGATTAAGACTGTTATGAATGTAGTCTAATGATATAAGTTGATTCTTACAACAAATACACTCAACTGTTAGATATTGTTATATAACATACTTGTGAACTGTGGACTGATATGAACTAGAGCAACTGTTAAGTGCTATGTGATAGTATTGCCTGAGTATACATCCACGATCATGACCTATATGCAAACAATGTGGATGCCAACTGATTATGTATGTATGATTGCTATAGGCTTTGATTGAATTATTTGTGAGCGTGTAATAATCTTACCGAGCAAACCGAGGTGAGTTCACACACTTTCTAAGGCATGGGATTCCCGGTGGTTGGGACTGGTTAAAGGATTTAAAACGGAACCTACATATCCTCCTTGGGTAGGATATGTACGGCCATCCTCCATGGGTAGGATGCCAATCTTAATCCTGCGTATTCTCCTTGGGTAGAATACGTACGTTCGTCCTCCTTGGGTAGGACAACAACCTTAACTTACTAGACAAAACTCTATCATGAAGTCCCTCATTTTTATATCGACTTAATCGCCGGGCCAATGGCAAGCGGGTCATTAGTTAATAGCGCTATTAGGGTTGACAAGCCTCACACCGTGCCGTTCGGATGGGCGTGTACTAATGGATCTGGGCAAACTGTAAATGATGATAGACATTAACGTAGGGCACAACTATTGTTCGTCAGTTGTCGATATGGTAACGGTCTAGTGGTTCACATGGAGAAGCCCCCACTGACTATGGATACGGTCTGGGAAATAAAGGAACTGGTTAACTCGTGGTTTACGAAACAACTTGTGGTTTTCAAAACAAACTGGTACAACTAAACAACCAACTGTGAACTCGCTCAACTTTGTTGTTGACTCGTTGTTACATGCCTTGCAGGTCGTTAGATGCTTATGGAGCTTGCACGAGGAGGAGGAGGTCGTTGTGGGATATGGACTGTTATGTCCCGTGCATTACATTTGAAACTTTAAACTATGTTTTGGTTATTTAAACATTATTATGCTTCCGCTGATTACTTAAACATGTTTGGTTTCTTTTAAACACCAATTATATTGGGTTTGGTTTATTCACTTAATTGCATAGTTCAATATGATTGGTGGCTGGATCCTGGTCAGTCACGCCTCCAAGCGGTGATACTCCGCATGTGGATTTTGGGGGTGTGATAAGCAGTACTTTGTTTCTTCAGCATTGATTGACCCATAACAGTAGATTGATCATCAGGGCTTTAGTCTTCATCAGCCTTTATGCATGATCAGTTGTTTGTAGAACAACAGTTGTATGAAGACAGTGGATACAGGCCATCAGTTGTTGGAATCACTTTCATGGGGAGAGACTTGTATACAGCAGTGCTTATGCTGGATCCACTGCTCTGATCCAGTTTTGGCTTTAATCAACTGTTCCTTTGATAGGGTTCAATCCTAACAATCTCCCCCTAGAACAGATGATGCCAAAACTCTTCATTATTGTGGAACTTTATTGCCTCATCAACAGCTCCCTGACTTGTCCTTTAAATTGTAATTCAAAGTCTAAAGAGTCTGTGTCATCCTCATCCCTGCACAGTGTAAGATCAAGTAGATCCTGCAGATCTTCAACACCCAGGCCCAGTGCTTTTTCCCTTGATATTTTCTTCACTTCCCCACTGTATTTGATCAGAGTTAATACGTGGGTCTGTTTGTCAGATTTCCACTTTAGTTTTTTTGAATCCAGTGTGTTTCTTGGGAGAGGTTTTATTGCAGATGAGTTTGGAGATGGTGGCCTGGTAATAACTGGCTAAGCAGTGGTTGAAGTTTGTGCAGATTCAAGTCTTTCTTCAATCATCCGCTTAACCCCTTCTTTCACAAGGTATTCATCTCATTCTTTATCTGCTGCTGTCACTTTATCCATCTTCTTTTGTTTCCTTCTTTGGTAAAGGATGGCAGCAGGTGGAGCAGTGGATCTTCTGAATTGTTGCTTTTGAGGCTCAGCTGAAACCACTGCTTCAGGATAATCAGGCTTTTGTGGAATATTAGGATTTTTCTTCCTTAGTTCTTCCAGACTTTTTTAAGATGCAAACAATTTATCCTCTGTCCATCTTGATATTTGATTCCTTGACCCAAAATCAGCTGTAATCAGCTCTTCTTTCATCCTCTTCAGCTGCAGAGTCCTTTCTGGAACATTTTTTCTTAAACTTTTCCCAGATATGATAGACCTGTCAATGATAAAGGCGAAGAAATCCCACTCAAGAGCTTAACCACTGATGACAAGAAAAACTTCTCTTATGAACAGAGAATGATTGCTCTAATCCAATCATCGATTAGAGATGACATTTTTGCATTACTTGAACATGACGGGTCATCAAAATCTGTTTGGGAAGCTTTAAGGATTAAGGCTGAGGAGGGTAAACAAATAAAGAAAAATAAAATTGCTTTGTTAAAGAAAGAGTTTGATTTGTTTGATAGTCTAAAAAGAGAGTCGGTGAAGCAAATGATTGAGAGATTTTGCCATTTAAAAATTGAGCTTGATAGGTTTGGAATAGTAAAAACACGAGAGGAAATTATAGATAAAATCATTGAAGCGTTACCACGAGCTGATCAGTGGCAAACGTTCGTGTTTACTTTGAAAAACGATGTGTTATATGATACAATTACTCTTGATGTGTTGATTGAAAAGATTGAAACTCATGAGCTTGAATTGTAGAAACAGAGCAAGATGAACAGTTCTTCACATCAACAAAATGTTGGTCTTTATTACAAAGGTAGCATACCTTCGGTGACAGTTGGTGAATCACCAACGATAGCATTTAGTGTTGAAAAGACAAAAGAACCACAGAAAGGCCCATCAAGTTATAATCCAGGGTATCATTCATCTTCTGCAAAAGCAAATCCTGAAGAATCAGAAGAAATTCTTTGCAACATCGCTTTAAAGTTGAAAAATTCTCCGGCAATGAGCATCAACTCTACTAAACAGCAAATGAGTTTCCTTGCATCTGTCCTGGAATCGTATGAAAGTCCTGTAGCTGGTAAAATTGGAAATTCTGAGCTAACCAAAGAAGACTACGACCAGATCGATCCAGAGGAAATGGAACTCATCGATATTCGATGGTGTTTGGCAAGTTGCATCCGCAGAGCTCAAAGATACATGTAGATTACTGGCAAATAGTCAATCGGTGGTCCATCAACGAAACTGGGGTTCGATAAGTCTAAAGTGACCTGCTTCAAGTGTACGCAAAAAGGTCATTTCAAAAGAGAATGCACCAATTCTGCAGTTGATGGAACTGTAAATCCGTTCAAAGACGATTATTATCAGAAAGCAATATACCACCGAAGTAAAGAAGAGCCGCCAAACTTGAAACAAATTGAGAATAATACGAAAGAGAATTCAAGAGCATGTGCAGTCATTCAAGATGACGAAGGATTTGATTGGAGCGAATTTCTTCCAGAAGATGATCTTAATGATGATCGATTTAAAGTAAGAACCAAGAAGGATGCCTATAAACATAGTGCTTTTGTTGCTGAAATAGAGGAGAAAACTTGAGAAGAGATTCTGAACAAGAAAACTTACAGAGAAAGATGTATTGTTGGATATCGGATTGAAGATATGGAGAAAGAGTATGAAGAAGCAAGAAGCAATAAAAGATGGGATAAGAAGCGAGAATGTTATGTCAACAGGGAAGGTGAACCAGTTGTTCATCCAAAAGAAGTGGTTTTTGATGATGTTCTTGCAGTAATCCCTCTATCTGGCGAGTACTACTCAAATGTTGAAAAAGATAAACATTAGAAGAAAAAGCTGGATAAAATCATCAGAGATGCCATGACCGCAAGTCTGAAGAAGTGGGATGAAGAAAGAATGGAGAAGAATGTTGAGAATTTGGTTGATGATTTGAAGAAGGTTGCTGAGGAAGTCAAAGTTGAAGCTGTAAAAGAGGAAGATGTGAAGAAAGAAGAGGAAGAGAAAATAAAAGAAAAAGAAGTTGAAACAATTGTCAAAGAAGCTGTTATTGAAGAACAGCAGAATAAAGAAGATCAGAAGAAGAAGGGAGAAAAAGTAGTGAAGGTGAAAAGTTCGGTTGAAGTGAATGATGATGTTGATGTTGGTGGTGATGCTGGTACTGGTGAAGAAGAACAGAAGAAAGATGCTGATCAGACAGAGACAACAGAAAAAGTCGAAGTACCAATCACTAAGGTAAAATCTGATTCTGAAGTCTTAAACAAATATGTTGAACAGTGTAAGAAATGCATGGAAACATGCAGTGCTTGTACTGAAAAAGACAAAAAGTTTAGAACAAGAGATCTAGAATTTACTAAAATCGAAAATGTTTTCAAAGAAAAATGCAAAGAAATGCTAGAAAATGAAAAAGTTTTAAAAGAAAATGATGAAAAACTTTCTCAAAAATGTAAAAATTTAGAAAAAGAAAATGAAAATTTAAAAGAAAAGGTTTCAAAAATGACAGAAGAATGTTTACAAAAAGAAAGTGCATTTCAAGAAATGAAAAAGAAATATGATTCAATAAAACTTGCATATCATATTACAAAACAATCATATGAAGACGTTAAATCCAGATTGAAATATTGTTCTGAAACAACTGATACGCTTAAGCGACAGTATGAAATAAAGCAACAAGTTGTAAACTCTTATATTGAGGATGTTGCTAAGCTAAAGCATCAAATAGCTGATTTAGAACAAGATAACAAGTTACACAGTTATCACGCTTCATCATATGTTCTTGAACGCATTTTCAATCTAAAACCGGATGGTAAAGATTCTGAGCAAAACAAGAAAGGTATTGGCTCAGAATATCATCAAGTTCCACCGCCGTTTGAGGAAAAAATCACGTTCTATTATGACGAGAAGGTGGTAAAAGCTTTCAACATGGTTGATCAATTGCTAGAAAACATTGACATAACCTATTCCAAATCTGATGATTCTAGTGATTCAGAGGTGGTAGGTAAGGTCGTTGAAAGTGTCTTGAAAGACGAGTGTGTTGAAACAGGTAAATCTGAATCACAGGATGAAAATGAAGGTAGTTTTCATGAAGGTTATCAGAAAAACTCAAAATATGAGAAAAATACGAATGATGATTCAAAAGGATTGGTGTACACCATGATTGGATCGGACAAATTATTCTCAGATCTTGAAGTCCCGATTCAGAATGTGATTTCATAAATGATTGACAAAGTGTTTAAAATGATTGAAATTGAAAAATCTGATATTCCAAAATTTGCTGGAAAGAGTCACAAAACTTTTAATAACAAACCTGGTTACAAAAAGAAAAACATGAAGGCTGGGTTGGGTTATAAAAAGAAACAAAATTGGAAAAGAAATGAAACACCAAATTATCAGCAAAAGATGAATTTTGTTCACTGAACAAGTTCAGAAGAAGAGAAAGAACTCCAATTTAGACGTCAGTCTAATGAAGAGTTCTATGCTCAAAAGAAAAAGCAACAACAACAGGTGAAAGATGTTTCAAAGAGAACATGTTTCAAATGTGATCAAACAGGACATCTTGCTCGCAAGTGTCCAAATCTGAAACCTGTTGGTGTTGAGACAAAAAAGAAGTCTGATGTTGTGAATCAGAAGTCAACCAAGTTTGATTCAAAGCAAACTTGGAAGCCGAAAATGTCAAAGGCTGACTCACAACAATCATGGAAATCGGTGACACCTAAATTAAGAACAACAAAAAGTTGGAAAACAACTATTGATGCAACTAAACCAAACCAGTTTTGGAAACCAAAAGTTGTTGTTCAAAATCAAAATGTTCAAAATGAATCACATTTTTATAAAAGAAGTGCTTCAAAAGGTCAAAGATGGGTAGTTAAAACACAATCTAGTTCTAAACAGAAAACTGATTCAATCAAAAAGGATGAAGTAACAGATGAAAAGTTGTTTGTTCAAAACAATGATAATTTTCCAAAGTTGAATGAATCATATTGTGTTGAAATGCCTAAGGTCAAACAGACATAGGCTAACTTGTTCATGTGATTGAATTAAGTTGAATGTGCTGGTGCTTCCGAAGAAAACTGAATGTCATCAAGAGGAGTGTCGGAGCAGCCTGGCACGAGAAGAGAAGGTTGCTGGTCCCTGCGACTGTTAAACAGGGAGTTTGTGTTTTTATACATAAATAAACAATATTTCTAAAACCCTAAAAATTTAAAAAAAAAATCAAAATCAAAAATTCAAAAATACGTTGATTGAATATGCTGAAACCCTCACGGCGGAACAAACATGATTAATTTCACAACATTGAAAAACGGTTTTCAAACTGTAAAATATCATTGTGTTGTAAATCATGGGGGTACAGTATATTTTCTGCAAAACAGAGCATGTAAAGCAGAAAATGGATGGCGAGACAAAGCTATCTACATCGGTTTGTCAAATTTTCTTTAAATGTTTTGAATTTTAGGGGGAGTAAGAAATTGTGAGAAAATCCAAAAACATTAGAAAATTTTAAAAAGCCAAAAACATGATAAAAATCAAAAAGAGTTGTGTGTAAAAAGAGGAAATGATAGTACATCAGTTAGACAATCACAGTACGCTAAAGAAATGGAAAGTCAAAATGTGATAAACAGTCTCACTGATGAATGCCAGTAGGTTTTTACACGCTTAGTAGATTGTTTTCGAGATATAAGCCTAAATATCAAATACTTACTTATCTCGTGGGGAACATCTCTCGGATATATGGGTCACCCCCGAAATCTTGTTTGAGAGATTTCCTTATTCTGAGATACTAGGTCTTTATACTGTTTGATATCTCTGGTATTATACCTGGTCTTCTAATATTGCGGAAGCAATGGCCTAGACCTCGTATAATAATTTACGCGCTTTAAAAGCTTACCCTCTGCATAAAAATTGAAAAATATCGAACGATATGAATCAATTGCAGTTGAAGAAAAGATTCCCTAAAGGGAACACACCTAAAGTCGAGCCTTCATCTCTTTGACTGAACGGAAGTTCATACCTGAGCTCTCAAGGTCTCGCACTAACCCAGATACAAATATCAGATTGGTATACTCACCTGTAAGACCGAATCTAGGGAATTTTGATACGGGAGTATATTCTGAGGTGGGACACGCGAATAAGTTTAAGTCCTTAAAACACTAATCTCGTATCTCGAATCAGTTGAACTTTGTGTGAAAATTTAAGTGGATATGTATACTGACAATCTATGTGAATCGTTTAAAACTTAAAGTGTTTAAAGCTCAACGGTGCTAGTGATTTGTCATAAACTGATATGATCCTCTAACGCGAACTCAAACAAAAATATTGTCTGCAAATATGTTTGTAAATATTTCTTTACTGCTTTATGTTTCAGAAAAATACAAAAATATTTTGATTTCTGCTTTATTTTCGACAACCGATGTTCGAGAGCTAAGTTTCAAAATCTAAGTATGCTGATCGTGTTTCTGAAAATAAACAAGTTCATTAATTGGAAACTTGAAGTTTTAAAATCAAAAATCAAAAACAGTTTGTGAAGATCTCCAAGGTCATTAATTTGGACTTGGATGATTAACTGTAAGGGATTTGAATTCTTATATTGTTAAAAATCTGCTGTAAAGAGCTAAGTTTCGATTTTGGATTCTTAATACTGCCAAATCAATGAAGATTGTAGATAGGGGGAGGGAATCAAGTAAACCTGGATATATTCATATTATTATATTTTAGAGCCAGGTTCTTGATTAAAGTTTTTAAGGGCCAGGTCACGATTCCTGAACAATCGAAAAAGCTTTCACTGTCTTATATTTGAAATGTTTTAGCTTATGCTGAGAGCCAGGTAATCAATCCTGGATGTTCAAAACGTTTTTAATTATAAATGTTTGAGAGTTGCAGATGTTGTTCCAGATTACGATCCCGATAGCCGAGTCTAAGGGGGAGTCTAAAGACGAGCTCAATGCAAGGGGGAGCTTGTATCCGGAAAGCCAGGTGTCGATCCCAAAAGCACGGAAGCTTGACGAAAGGGGGAGCCTAAAGAAAGAGTCTACTGAAAGGGGAGAAGCTGAAGCTGAAGGCAGATCCACGAGGATTCTGTTCGAGCAAGAGGGAGTCTGTGTTTGCTAAAGATAAAGCTTCAAAGAAGACTCAGAGAGAGAGAGAGAGAGAGAGAGACAAGACGCTACGAGATTGACTGCGGCAATATCCAAGGGGGAGTCTGTTAGTGCATTTATGTCTATCGCCTCTGTCAATTCAAATCGTATCAGAAACTGAAGAAATCTAGACTTTATATTGTAATAAGTAAGGAAAAGGCAAGGTGGAATTTATGTAATTAATGAGATTTCTCATTAAAGCCTTGGCCTATAAATAGGAGGCTTATGCCTTAGTTTAAGAACTTTTGGCACATTTGAGATTTGGAGATCTAGAGCTAGAGAGAGATAGTCTAGAGAGAGAAAGTGACGTCGTGATTCAGGTGCTTGTACGTTTTCAGATTTATCAATAGAATCACAGATTATATTACATCGTGTGTGTTCGGTCACATTCGTGTACGGATTTCGCACGTTACACGAGTCGGTTCGCAATCGTTTCGGAGTCAAAAACCGATCCTACAGTTTCCAGCATAAGATGTTTTAACATCTGTTTGAGATTTGGTAATAGGAATGATTTTTATCTTAGGTGGCTTAATACCATCTCCGTTGGTGAAATCAACTGGTTTGAAGTTTTCAAGAACACCGCATTCATCTGATCAAGTTAGTTTAAATTCATATTTCTGTTTTTCAGATTGAATGGAACCTTGTGGATTTTCAAGAATGATCTTCTTGCCACTAGGTTCAGTGATCTTGATTTCTTCACCAATTGAGGTGGTTGGTATGATTTCAACCAGTTCTGAGTCAATGAAAGTGTTGGTAAGTTATTCTTGATCATATTTTCTGAACCCAGCACCAAACTTCACATTGCTTTTACTTTGTTTTTCCAAAAGCATCTCCTTACCATTACATGATTCAACCCATCTTTCACAAGTGATCTGTGTGGATCCCACTCCTTTTTGCAACTTTGATATTTTTCTATCATTGGTTGGAGTTGGTCCTTGGTTATAGTTGCTTCTTGCTTGAGACTGCTTATTTCAAGGTCCTTTCAACAATTCTTGTTTTGAAATCTCTTTTTAATTTTTCAAGAATTATTTCAGTGATCTGAACCTTTTCTCTTATGTTTTCATTTACCTTTTCAATATTAGCAAATGCTATGATATATTTGTTAGAACATAAATCTTTGAGAGTTTGAGGTAATACCTTAGAGGAAACCATTTGAACTTGATCCACACTGATGCATTCAGTGGGAACTTTTCGCATAGTCTTCTTCAATCCTCTTTGCATTCTCCTTGTCACAAACAGGTGTTTGACCTGGGCTATTCGCAGTTTCCACAATAATACTTTCACCAACATTTGTTTGAACCTGATCTTCTTCACCTGAGATATGTTCAAGTGCCATGAAACAAAAGTTTGTATTTTCATCACAATCATTTGCTATTAAAGCAAAGTTTTCAACAGTTAAGTTTTCTGGCAAGCTCCTCCAATCAACAAAGCCTTGAGTGAAAAAAAAAATTTATTAGGCTCTGAAGGTGCACGAGCAGGAGCAACTTGTGGTGCTTAAACATGTGCAACAGGCATCTGAACATATTGAACCTAAGGAACTGGAGTTGCTTGAACATAATGCACTAGCATAGGATTCATGCTTTGTGCAAAGTGGGCTGTATTTTGTAAATGCATAACTTGTGGAATGTTGATTAGAGTTGATTCCCGTTGATATATCAATAGAATGATCAAAACTCTGATCATTTACCATTCCAGAGGATGATCCCTCCTGACTCAGAAGTGTCGTGTTTCCGAAAACATAAACGTCGGACACTTTTCCAGTTCCCTGGAGCATTTTTTTCTGGATAAGCTCCCTTTCAAATGTTAGGAGCTTTCCATGAAGCTGAGTCAGGCTCATGTCCTTGATGTCTAGGGATGTTCTCATCACTATAGAAATAGTGTCCCATTTCTCAGGTAAGGATCTTAAAAATCAGTTACTTAAAGTTCTTTCAGAGAATTATTTGTTAACCAACTTTAGTTCAGTGATTAGACATGAAAATCGTTCAAACTGCTGAGTCAGGGTTTCTCCATTGACATGAGTGGAGGTTTTGTATTGCTGGTTAAGGATTTCTCGATTATTCTCAATAACGTCCTCTGTTCCACCAAATTGTTCTTTCAGTGCATCCCATAACTCTTTGGCACTATTACAATGTAACAGGCCATCATAGATATCATTCGGCAGAGCCATGTCACAATACTAAAGGCTTTGGCATCTAGCGCATTTTTGATAATCCTGCTCTGAGTATTTCTCCGGGTTCTTTGTCTCTTGCACATTTGGGTTTTCGGCACCAGGTACCATTGGAATATGGGGTCTGAATACAATGGACTTCCAAAACCATGTGTTTTGCTGAGCAAGTGTTTGACCCATCCTACGTTGCTAGATGTTGAATTCAGACAAGTATAGGTGGTTTATTACTAAAGGCGGTGTTATGGGGATCATCTTGTGCCATTTTATTTTGTTCTTTTGGAGAAAAACAAAGTATGTGATAGAAACTTTTGAGTTCTATACTTTACTATTCTGAGCTACGAACAATATTGGATCTTTTGTGAGCTGATCTTTGTATGTTAAACTGATTGTGAAATCAAGTTTAACATGACCAAGCTTTGATACCAATTTTTAAGTCTAAGTTTACATAGTTTGTGATTAAACAATAAATAAGCTCAAAACAATTTTGTATTGGAAATAAAGATAAGCAATCACAAACAATAAATTATCATCAACATATATTTTTCATTAATGATTCAAATGTTTTATAGAAGACTGACTCTACAGACTCCCCCCCCCCAGACTGATCACTAAACAATTATGTTCGTAGCAAAGAAAAGGTGGTGTGGAGTGATGAATAGATCTCTAATAGGTGAGATCTATTTATACTAAGTACGACAACTCTATTTGCGATTAGCTGACATTACCCTAATAGTGACATCTAACATTTCTAATGAAAAAGATTCCAAAAATGTTGCAAACATCTGTGCAAATTAAACAACTAATCTAACTACGCTAAACGTTGTTAAAAATGTCACACCCCAAAAACGTCGCAGCGGAATATCAAACGCAGTGGTGACGGAAGTTGGTGCCCATTTATACCTTGTCGGACGATGCACTCGTTTGTTGGACATTTTGACATATTTTAAAACATAAGTGTTAAACATTACATTTTAAAGGTCACGACACAACCACATAAGTTAACTTGTTTTTATCCTCGCGGATCTTATTACAAACATCCCAGATAGTTTAAAAGTTGCCCAACATATTTAAACAAAACAACATGCATCATCGAACACAAGATACGCCATGATTTCCCGAAGCCGAACTCAAGTACCTATAGAACACATTAAAATCAAGTGTCAACACAAAGGAAGGTGAGTTCACATATTCACTTACAAACAATTTTTATTCCAAGGAAAACTTTATGTTTAGGTGTTTATTTGAAAACATCCATATAATTTTGAAAGTCCGTTTTATTTCCTTAATAAAATCCATGGGCCTTCCGTCGCAGTTTCATGAACCCGACAATATTGTTACTACCATGTTTTGTATATTAAATTATTGCGTCAATTTTCGGACTCGTATGTTAGCTAGACGATACGAACTATAAATTAACCATGTAGGGATAATCAAAGCTAGACAATAAACAGAATATTAATTCGTCGTTTGACTTGACATGGGGCGACCGGTCACGACGGGGTTGTCAACCCGATAGATCTACCAACAATTCCTCGAGTACATTACTTAAATGATTAAACGAAAACATGGGCGCAGGGTCCTCTTGTAGAGTAATATGATGTCTGCCTCACGTACAATATATATATCCTACTAATATGACAATTTAATACACAATGTTGTACGAATCCCCGGAAATCCCCATCGAAATGTAAGCCTTTGCCGATACTTACTCTCTTGAGATCAAGCAAATTCGTCCCAACTACATGGTCGTTTTCCCCCAAACACCGTGCATAACCCCGTTTCTACCCGAAACATATTTATTCTCCAAAACTATTTCATCCCGAAATATATATAATTTCCCAAAAATCCATATATTTTCAACGAAAATATATAATTTATATCAAACGGTATGTTTTATTTCAAAAACATTATTAAACCCTTTAGTCGTGTTCTACCCCCAAAATATATACAAAACAGTAAAAAGAGGGGTTTAGTGACACTCACCTTTGGGTGCGTATTTTAAATAGCGCAATCCCAGTGATTGATTTCTACACGTCCTATTATATATATAGGAATGATTTTAAATCAATAACACAAAAATCCTAAGTTTCTCTGTTTTCTTAGAATTATCACATAACCTTGAGATTATCTCGAAAAGTTGTTATTTTTGGATTATGTTGGCAAGTTAATATATACATGAGTCCATATATATATATTTATGATTTTGCGACTTGAACGGTTTTGTTGGTGACCATTATTGTGTAAATCCGTTAACTTTCCCGTTTATACGCAATATATCTACGATTTGCGCGTTCTAATATATATATATATATATATACACATAAGCGTTCATATAATTTAACACCGAAACACGGGAAATATTGCTAACTTATCCATTTTTTTCATTTTTAAAGCAAATATATATAAAATATCGTATATGTATCAAATATCATGCTCGACAAATAAGTTTCACGTCTAACACAATTTTCACTATTTCTACCGCACAAAATGTACAAGCATACACGCATAAGCTAGATTTCTAACATTATGTTAAAAGCTTAACATATTTTCATATTCTTATATTTAAACCACATAACACATTTTGCTACATAAAGTTTACCCAAAATTTTACTCACACTAGTGTATATTGAAAAATGCGTATTTTAGCGATTCGGTAACGTTTTCGGGCGTCGGAAGTCACGTATGACCAACCAAACACCAAATAAACTTAAAATTAGTTAAAATAATTATTTTTAAACTAAAAACATCAGTTTATTTAGTGATCTAAATCAATTTTACAAAAATCATCCAAAAAGCCGATTTTTGGCCGTTTTAACGCATAGTTTTGCGTTAAACGTTACTATAACCATCCCAACTCAAAACAATTTGATATTTTAACATAATACATGTTATTTACTGATTTAAATAGTGGTCATAATCAGATTAGTGTAGTTTTTGTATAAGTCACATAAATCATGCGATTTCACGTATTTTACAACTCCTAATGCACCATGTACAACATGCAAGGCTAGCAAACATTATGACAATGTTATAAGTCACTAAACATTTTAAAATAACTTCATTTTAGTGTTTATAATCTGCTCATAACTTATTTTTACTCAATCATACTCAAATACCCTTTTTAAGATCATATATCATCATGCATGTCTAAGTATATGCATCTAATTTGCTCATATCACAACATTATTATCTAACATGATCTTACTATGCATCAAAACTTTATTAACATCATATTCTTTCAAATATTTCACATAACACTTTAATCCTTCAAATCATTCATGCTAATTCATACTTAGATATCTCATATTTAAGAATATGCAACACTTTTTACATGCATGCATACATATATACATACATATATACGAATTACATATACACACACATACTTCCAAAATTTTCACTTTTCAATATATCACTTTCAATCTCTAATTCACTTTAGAACATTCTTGTATGACACTTAAAAGTTCTTTCATGCATCATACTTTTCAGGGAAATCAAATAAATCAAGAACTCTTTCATCAAAAATCAAAATACAACATATACACATACACACACACATTCTCGGCCATATATACATACATGCATACACCCATTTTTATTTTATTCAAAACTCATTTGTTTGAAATTTTCAAGTTAATGTTTAGATTTCAAGAATCAAGAGAAACTTTTACTATCATCTTTATCAATATGAATCAAGAACAATGTTTAATGAAATATGTTATACCTTCAAGAGTTTAGATGGGTTTTTAATAGAAGATGGTGATATGAGACTTGATTTTGCTTGATACTTGCTTGAAATCACTTCCAAACCCTCTTACAAGCTTAATATCACCTTGATTAGCTCTTGATTCATCATGTTTAGATTTTGAAATTGAAATGATAGTGTGGTTAGGGGGTGTTCGGCCATGAGTGAACAAGGGAAGAGAGAGAGAGAGTGAATTTGAATGTTGCTTTGGAATGTGGAGGTATATGGAAGATATATTGGACATAATCATCACCACCATTCTCTAGGTCATTCCAAGTGTCCTAATTGTCTAAATCAAGAGAATGTGGGCTGCTATATTGCCGCCACATTCACTCCCCCCTCACACACACACATATATATATATATACATATAGATATTATATGTAAATTAGCTCAAAAACAGGTTTTTTTCTTATTACCGGGTATTTTATCTAGCGTTTTAATCCCGTTTTAGTGCGTTTTAAATTATTTTATCATTCAAAAAATAATCACTTAAAATTATTACTGAAATAATTACCAGTTGCCTTGACTGGCTGTGTTGAGGGTATTTTGTTTAATTCGCGCGGTACGCGCTCAAACTCGAAAAATAGAGTTTCTTAGCATTTTAAATTATTTTTCCACACGAATATGAAAATTATTATTATTCAAATCATAACAGGTTATTTTTAGGATTTTAACACTGATCGGGTGGTCACCGACGTTCATTTCGCATTTTAAACGTTACGCGATAAGCGTTAGTTTTATTGTTGCCAACATAATTTTTATGCACATCTAAAATTACCAACACATCGAACATCATATATTAACATCTCAGTCAGTCATAAATAATCATGTTACATGTTTTACTATACAGATTACTATTGTTCGGTACGGCTTGAGAGGCCGGGTGTCACAGTCTCCCCCTGTTTAGGGAATTTTGTCCCCGTAATTCTACCTTACAGGTTTCATTTTCGCACTCGGTGGGAAGTGGTGAGGATATTTTTGTTGCATTTGGTCCTGTCGTTCCCAGGTGAACTCGGGTCCACGCTTAGAATTCCAACGGACCTTGACCAACTCAATTTTACTCCTCCTGAGTTTTTAGGTTTTCTGATCCAGAACCTCCACTGGTTCTCCGATAAACCTCAGTTTATCGTCCACTTGAACCTCTCCAGGGGGGTATAATTAGTGTCTCATTAGACAGACACTTTTTCAGGTTGGAGACATGAAATACGTCATGGACTCCACTCAACTCCTGTGGTAACTTGAGCCTATATGCGACTGGTCCAACTCGAGAGGCGATTCCAAAAGGACCTATATATCGCGGGCTTAACTTTCCCCCTTTCCCAAACCTCACAATGCCCTTCCATGGCGATACCTTCAACATAACTCTATCACCAACTTGAAATTCCAGCGGTTTCCTTCGGTTATCTCCATAACTCTTATGTCGATCCGCAGCAGCCTTCAACCTATTCTTGATCTAGACAACTTTGTCCGTGGTTTCCTGAATAATCTCGGGTCCGGTAAAATGCTTCTTACCGAATTCAGCCCAACAGAGCGGTGATCGACACTACCTTCCATACAGGGCTTCAAAAGGAGCAGCTTTTATGCTGGCGTGGTAACTATTGTTGTAAGAAAACTCTGCCAAGGGCAAATGAGTATCCCAACTTCCACCAAAATCAATTGCACACGCTCTTAGCAAATCCTCTAATGTCTGAATGGTCCTTTCGCTCTGACCATCCGTTTGAGGATGATATGCAGTGCTCATATCCAAACGAGAACCCAACGATTTCTGGAGAGATCGCCAAAATATGGAGTCAGATCGTCCGTCTCTATCTGAAATGATTGACACTGGTACTCCATGGCAGGCTACAATCTCGTTAAGGTACAGCTACGATATCTTCTCCATATTGTATGTTTCCTTAAGTGCCAGGAAATGCGCAGACTTTGTCAATCGATCAACAATTACCCAGATCATATTGTGTCCATGCGACGTACGGGGTAACTTGGTGATAAAGTCCATCGTAAGATGTTCCCATTTCCACTTAGGGATCTCTGGTTGCTGCAGAAGCCCAGACGGCTTCTGGTGCTCTGCTTTAACCTTAGAGCATGTCAGACATTTACTCACGTAGGCCGCAATATCTCTCTTCATCTTCGGCCACCAGTAAAACTCCTTAATGTCCTGATACATCTTGGTAGAACCTGGGTGAATGGAATACTTGGATTTATGAGCTTCGGTCATAATCAATTCACGGAGGTTACCTTTAAGCGGAACCCAAACTCGATCCATGAAGTACATTACTTCATCTGCTTTCAATATCAGTTTACATTCTAAGCCCTTCAAACCTTCTCCTCTCATACCGTCATTCTTCAAAGCTTCTCACTGTGCATCACGAATTCGATCGGTGAAACTCGTTTGTATGGTCAAACCCAAAGCACGCACACGTAGAGGCTTTTCCTGTTCCTTCCTACTGAGCGCATCTGCAACAACGTTTGCTTTTCCCCTGGTGATAACGGATATCACATTCATAATCGTTGAGTAGCTCTACCCAACGTCGTTGTCGCATATTGAGCTCCTTCTGATCGAGGATGTGCTAGAGGCTCTTATGGTCCGTGTAAATTGTACACTTCGTGCCATACAAGTAGTGTCTCCAGATCTTCAAAGCAAACACAACGGCTCCAAGCTCCAAATCATGCGTTGTGTAATTCTTCTCGTGCACTTTCAATTGTCTGGACGCATAGGCTATCACTCTGTCTCTTTGCATTAAAATGCATCCAAGACCCAAACGTGAAGCATCACAGTAAACAATGAAATCTTCGTTTCCCTCAGGAAGGGAAAGAATAGGTGCACTACAGAGCTTTTCCTTCAACGACTGAAAAGCTTTCTCCTGCTTCTCTGTCCAGTCAAACTTCCTCTCCTTCTGGGTTAATAGCGTCAATGGCTGCGCTATTCTAGAGAAGTTCTCAATGAACCTCCGATAATACCCAGCAAGCCCTAAGAATTGTCGCACTTTCGACGGAGTCTTTGGCGCTTCCCAATTCTTAATTGCTTCAATATTGGACAGATCTACATGTATACCTTTCTCATTTATGACATGTCCGAGAAAATGGACTTCTCGTATCCAAAACTCATATTTAGAGAACTTAGCATACAGCTTCTCTTCCTTCAACAATTCCAAAATCAACCTCAAATGATGCTCATGATCTTCTTTGGTTCACGAGTAAATAAGTATGTCTTCGATGAATACTATCACGAATTTGTCCAACTAGGGTTTGCATACCCTGTTCATGAGATCCATGAACACAGCTGGCGCATTAGTTAGACCAAATGGCATAACTAGGAACTCTTAATGGCCGTATCGTGTTCGAAAGGCTGTCTTTGGAATGTCTTCGTCAGCAACCTTCAACTAATGATATCCTGAACACAGATCTATCTTCTAGTAGAAGCTGGATCCCTGAAGTTGGTCAAACAAATCATTAATCCTCGGCAAAGGATACCGATTCTTAATAGTTAACTTGTTCACCTCCCTGTAATCTATACACATCCTGAAGGATCCATCCTTCTTCTTCACGAACAGGACAGGTGCACCCCAAGGAGAAAAACTCGGTCGAATGAAACCTTTGTCTAGTAGCTCTTGAAGCTGGTTCAACATTTCTTTCATTTCAGATGGTGCCAATCTATAGGGAGATTTTGCAATTGGTGCAGCACCAGGTACCAGATCGATTCGGAACTCGATCTGTCTCGAAGGGGGTAATCCAGGTAAGTCTTCTGGAAAAACTTCTAGATAATCACGAACAATAGGAATCTCCTTGATCTTCCTACATTCGGCCTTTGTATCCATCACGTTAACTAAGAACGCAGGATAGGCTTTCCGCAACATCTTGTGCATCTTCATAAGACTGACAACACTCGACACATGACTCGAACGATCTCCATGGATAACTATCACTTCACCACCGTCAGGATGAGGTATCCGCACTTGCTTCTTCGAGCAAACAATCTCTGCTTTGTTCTTGGATAGCCAATCCATTCCTACAACTACGTCGGAGCTTCCCAACTCCACTGGTAGTAAGTCAATACTAAATTTATGATCGCCTAACTGAATACTACAGTCGCGTACGACTTCGCTAGTCTCTATCAGTTTACCATTTGCTAGTTCTATCGAGTAGTTCTTATTTAGCTTACTTGTAGGTGAACACAGGAATGGTTCAAAGTTTTTCAAGACAAAACTCAAGTCAGCTCCAGTATCAAAAAGTACGAACGCATAATGGTTATTGATCAAAAACATACCAGTGACAACAGCAGGATCGTCACGTGCCTTCCCAGCATTTAGCTCGAACGCTCTACCTCTGGCATTCTGACCTCCCACCTTAGGACAATCCTTCTTGATATGTCCTTGTTCCCTGCACCGGAAGCATCCTTCAAGCTTCGTTCCCTTCGTAGTATATCAGGCTTAGCATTCGCGGGTAGCATGCCCATTTCGTCCGCATCGGTTACATTTCTTCTGTTCTTCTTCGCGAGTCTTTCTCTCCGATCCACCTCGACCATCTCTGGTGCCATCCTTTCTAGTACCACTAGTACTTGCTGCATATGCCTTCTTCGAACTGCATTTCCTATCGTGCTTCTCTTCAGTCTCCTTCCTCGAGCTCTCGGACTTGCGCTTCTTCGTAACTTCTGTCTTAGTCCCAGAACGCTCCGACCGTTCAGATTTCGCATCTGCTTTGGCCTTGCCTGACGACTTCCCGGTTTCCTCCCTTTTATCAAGACTACCTTTGCGAGCAGCGTCATCGGCTAATGATTTTGCCAATGTAGTAGCCTCCAGATAGGTGGTAGGTTTCGTGGATGTAACCATACTGCGAATTCGTGGCGATAATCCCCATATATACCTTTCTACCTTTACATATTCAGGAGTAACCATTCGTGGAACTAACCTCGCCAAGTCAATAAAACGAGAAGTATAAGCTCTGACATTCAGGCCTTCCATGGTTAGGTTCCAGAAGTCGGTCTTGATTTTCTGAATTTCACTGCGCAGGCAGTACTCTTTCTGGAGCATCTCTTTAGGTTCATTCCAAGTCAGATCGTAGGTAGCATCTTCACCCAAAATTTGAACTTGCGAGTTCCACCAGGACAGCGCTTCATCAAGAAATGAGCAAGAAGCATATCTCACCCGTTGATCAGCAGCACAGCCACTGATCGCCATGACGGATTCCATCTTCTCAATCCATCGGGTGATGTCTAAGGGTCCTTCAGCACCGGTAAATGATTGTGGGTTACATCCCTGGAATGTTTTCTGTTCAATATTGTTAATAGAAATCAGGAATTCATTCCAATGATAACATAACATATGAACTACTAAAACTTTCCGATCACATTTTACCTGGAGGATTTCCATTATGTGCCCCACCAAAACCTTGCCCGTGTGCACCATGTCCACGTCCGTAACCATCATTTTGGATAGCATTTAGCTGTTCCATGGCAGTATTAACGTGTTGGGCTATGAGTTGAGCCAACTCTTCCGGTGTGGTAGGTAATCCAGTACCCTGTTTTGCTTTTGGCGGCATTTCGTCGTTTCTATTATCATAACAATAATATCCACATAAGACGATAACCAAAATAATTCAATCATTAAATGTTAGTGGACCAAAAATGGCGCATGTACAATATCCACATTTTAATGAGAAAATTTTTAAACCAAAAGTACATCATTGGCATTTATTATAGAAATTATTTAAACTCGTTTTTCAGTACAAAAGACTATTCTTGGCATGTCTACATCGACACCCATATACAAGTTCACACAAAATTGCCAAATAATATCCAAAAATGAAACTGGCACGCAGGCCACAAACACAAGGATCATCAAAAATGTCTAACAATACAAACAACGAAACAAACAAACAGACAAACAACTATCATCAACGCCTCAAACCTAGAGACTCTAACATCTCCTAGACAAGCTTCTCCAAATCCACTACCCTCCAATGCATATCGTCTCTCGCAATATTGTCTATAACTTTCAACTCCCCGTGTCGTCCATCTGTTCCTCAAGGTATTTCGCCTTTCCTTTGGCCATGTCTAGGTCTCTGCGCAATGCGGCGAGCTGACGATCACAATGGCAAAACCGATCTACCATATCTCCTTTCTGCTTCTTGGAAGCAGGTACCGTCTCAGCACATGACGTAGATGCGATGTCCCCAGCAGGCCTAATCCTCTTCCTACGATGATAATAAACTAACAACGGCGTAGAAGAAGTGCGTGACTCTAAAACAGGCAAAGAAGAATCAGACAAAACAAGCGGAGGGATCTCAGTAGCAGGCTCGATCACAGCAGCAGGTGGGACATCTGATGGCTCTAAGGGTCGAGCCATGACAGTAGTGGCGTCCACCACTGGTGCGATACTAGAAGATCCTCCGATAGTATGGACACCCCTGATCACATCATCGATAACTGGTACAGTGCCAGATGATCGTCCCGTTTCATGGATTGAGAGGGGTATATCATCATCATCTATCCACCCGTTGCTAGTGAAAGAATATCGGGGGTCTACCTGACTGGCAAAAGCAGCAGGATTGACGTGGAAAGATGAGGTAAGCTCGGTAGTACCAACCATCTGTGGAGCAGTGATAGGTGTCTCTGGCAGCGTAGGTCTGGGTGAAGTCTCAAAATCTGGCTCGTAACCTGAGTCGTGGATCTCGATGACCTCGTTTTCGTGCGACATCTGTGACACACACATATAACCGTACCAGTAAGTGCGTAATCAACATAAACAGTAACAAATAAGATCAAATAAACAGAAAATCACGTATGCACATAAAACACATAATGGTTTTCATACATGATAAAATATTTTCTATGTTCATTTAAAAATCTTGGCTTTGAGAATTTTGGACTTTATATTTCAAAATTCTCAGGTTGAAGTCTAATGTTTTCCCCGAAAACATCTAGTTCGCTAACAACCAATGGCTCTGATACCAACTTCTGTCACACCCCAAAAACGTCGCAGCGGAATATCAAACGCAGTGGTGACGGAAGTTGGTGCCCATTTATACCTTGTCGGACAATGCACTCATTTGTTGGACATTTTGACATATTTTAAAAAATAAGTATTAAACATTACATTTTAAAGGTCACGACACAACCACATAAGTTAAGTTGTTTTGATCCTCACGGATCTTATTACAAACATCCCAGATAGTTTAAAAGTTGCCCAACATATTTAAACAAAACAACATGCATCATCGAACACAAGATACGCCATGATTTCCCAAAGCCGAACTCAAGTACCTGTAGAACACTTTAAAATCAAGTGTCAATACAAAGGAAGGTGAGTTCACATATTCACTTACAAACAATTTTTATTCCAAGGAAAACTTTATGTTTAGGTGTTTATTTGAAAACATCCATATAATTTTGAAAGTCCGTTTTATTTCCTTAATAAAATCCATGGGTCTTCCGTCGTAGTTTCATGAACCCGACAATATTGTTACTACCATGTTTTGTATATTAAATTATTGCGTCAATTTTCGAACTCGTATGTTAGCTAGACGATACGAACTATATATTAACCATGTAGGGATAATCAAAGCAAGACAATAAACAGAATATTAATTCGTCGTTTGACTTGACAGGGGGCGACCGGTCACGACGGGGTTGTCAACCCGATAGATCTACCAACAATTCCTCGCGTACATTACTTAAATGATTAAACGACATCATGGGTGCAGGGTCCTCTTGTAGAGTAATATGATGTCTGCCTCACGTACAATATATATATATCCTACTAATATGACAATTTAATACACGATGTTGTACGAATCCCCGGAAATCCCCACAGAAATGTAAGCCTATGCCGATACTTAATCTCTTGAGATCAAGCAAATTCGTCCCAACTACACGGTCGTTTTCCCCCAAACACCGTGCATAACCCCGTTTCCACCCAAAACATATTTATTCTCCAAAACCATTTCATCTCGAAATATATATAATTTCCCAAAAATCCATATATTATCAATGAAAATATATAATTTATATCAAAAGGTATATTTTATTTCAAAAACATTATTAAACCCTTTTAGGCGTGTTCTACCCCCAAAATATATACAAAACAGTAAAAAGAGGGGTTTAGTGACACTCACCTTTGGGTGCATATTTTAACGTTCATATAATTTAACACCGAAACACGCGAAATATTGCTAACTTATCCATTTTGTCATTTTTAAAGAAAATATATATAAAATATCGTATATGTATCAAATTTCATGCTCGACAAATAAGTTTCACGTCTAACACAATTTTCACTATTTCTACCGCACAAAATGTACACGCGTACATGCGTAAGCTAGATTTCTAACATTATGTTAAAAGCTTAACATATTTTCATATTCTTATATTTAAACCACATAAGACATTTTGCTACATAAAGTTTACCCAAAATTTTGCTCACACTAGTGTACATTGAAAAATGCGTATTTTAGCGATTCGGTAACGTTTTCGGGCGTCGGAAGTCACGTATGACCAACCAAACACCAAATAAACTTAAAAATAGTTAAAATACTTATTTTTAAACTAAAAACATCAGTTTATTTACTGATCTAAATCATTTTTACAAAAATTATCCGAAAAGCCGATTTTTGGCCGTTTTAACGCATAGTTTTGCGTTAAACGTTACTATAACCATCCCAACTCGAAATGATTTGATATTTTAACATAATACATGCTATTTACTGATTTAAATAGTGTTCATAATCAGATTAGTGCAGTTTTTTGTATAAGTCACATAAATAATGCGATTTCACGTATTTTACAACTCCTAATGCACCATGTACCACATGCAAGGCTAGCAACCATTATGACAATGTTATAAGTCACTAAACATTTTAAAATAACTTCATTTTAGTGTTTATAGTCTGCTCATAACTGATTTTTACTCAATCATACTCAAATACCCTTTTTAAGATCATATATCATAATGCATGTCTAAGTATATGCATCTAATTTGCTCATATCACAACATTATTATCTAAAATGATCTTACTATGCATCAAAACTTTATTAACATCATATTCTTTCAAATATTTCACATAACACTTTAATCCTTCAAATCATTCATGCAAATTCATACTTAGATCTCTCATATTTAAGACTATACAACACTTTTTACATGCATGCATACATATATATATACATATATACGAATTACATATACAAACACATACTTCCAAAATTTTCACTTTTCAATATATCACTTTCAATCTCTAATTCACTTTAGAACATTCTTGTATGACACTTAAAAGTTCTTTCATGCATCATACTTTTCAAGGAAATCAAGTAAATCAAGAACTCTTTCATCAAAAATCAAAATACAACATATACACATACACACACACACATTCTCGTCCATATATACATACATGCATACACCCATTTTTATTTTATTCAAAACTCATTTGTTTGAAATTTTCAAGTTAATGTTTAGATTTCAAGAATCAAGAGAAACTTTTACTATCATCTTTATCAATATGAATCAAGAACAATGTTTAATGAAATATGTTATACCTTCAAGAGTTTAGATGTGTTTTTAATAGGCTGTGTTGACGGTATTTTGTTTAATTCGCGCAGTATCGTGCGGTACGCGCTCAAACTCGAAAAATTGAGTTTCTTAGCGTTTTAAATTGTTTTTCCACACGAATATGAAAATTATTATTATTCAAATCATAACAGGTTATTTTTAGGATTTTAACACTGATCGGGTGGTCACCGACGTTCGTTTCGCATTTTAAACGTTACGCGATAAGCGTTAGTTTTATCGTTGCCAACATATTTTTATGCACATCTAAAATTACCAACACATCGAACATCATATATTAACATCTCAGTCTGTCATAAATAGTCATCTTACATGTTTTCTATACAGATTACTATTGTTCGGTACGGCCTGAGAGGCCGGGTGTCTCAAAAAAGCAAGTACTGTTACACTGGGAAACATCTGTATAGACTATCCTCCATTGCTTTAATCCAAAAGTTTGTTTGGCCAGGCAGATGTTTAGTCTTCTTCATTTCCAACATCATTATCATCATCATTTTTAACATCACCGTCATCATTATCATCTTCATGAACAACCCGTTCAAATTTTACGTTTTTGGACCTGGCGTTTTTTCGAACAATAGTTTCAAATTGTGGCTTCTTAGCCTACCTAACAGTTTTTTTTCTTTTGAGCCTTCCTACCATGGCATTTTGGTTCACACCCATCTATCCTCTTAAGCAATGCATCCTCATACATTTCTAGAACTCTCACTGTTACCCATTCAATTGCGTAACCATCTTTTCTATCCAACCTTCCTCTCTCCCAAGCATCATTCACCAAAGCCAGCTACATTAAAAGATATTAGTTTTAGGTTGTTAGTGAGCAAACTATGTTATATAAAATTAGTTCATACCACAAGTACGATCAAGGGGTATAGGAAATGCTTTATTGGTGTCCATGCACTGTTAGCCTGTTGTAAACAATCCATGAGGTAATCACGCCACTTCATTTGGTTTATTTCAATGTTTGGTTGAACATTGTGCAAAAGAAAATGTTGGTTAACAGCTGCCTTAACACTTACATGCCTAATCACAGTGAAGAATGCAACAAGGAAATTTTGGCTAAAGTTTCTCCCGTAATCATGCAACCGAGGTAGATTGTTATCAAAGTATGTCTTCACACCTGGTCTTGTTATCTAGTTTGTTCCGCTAAATTATCCTCTCCACTCAGCAACTACATGGTCTATCTTTGATGATGTTTTCACCGTCACGGCCACGTTTCCATTTGGTATACGTTAAAGGGTGGATCAGTTCTGCATTGATATGAATCGTATGGCTACCAACATTTAATTTTTTTATTGTTTCATTGTAATTTTCCACCAGCCAATAGCCAAGCATTGTTGGGATACTACTTTCATTTTTAGGGCAACTCCAAATCCCATGTTATGTACTGCGTGTATTTAATTCGCCTTAAAAGTGACAAACCAGCCAGTAAGTTTGAAGGATACACTCTTAATAAACTCTAGCATCATGGAACTCATAAAAAGTTTCTTCCTGAGGAGGGGAAAGAGAATGCTGAAATAGATGTTACTGAAGAAAATGTTGGTGAACAGATGTTAGAAGAAAAGGTTGATGAACCTCTGTTGGAACCTCTGACTGACCCATGGGATTCTTGTGTGTGTGATGGTGAATGTGATTGTGCCATGATGGCTGCTGCTAAGGTATCACCTCAAGTTTTAAAAGACTTGTATTCAGATAAATGCATTATTGCTTTTGCTAAGATCAAAGAGGTGAATAAAAACCTTAGAAACCAGATCTTAAATGATGAAGTACAATTTGAGAAAACTTTTAAAGATATAAAATTCAAATTGTTTGAAAAAGAAAATGAAATCAGCAGTCTAAAACATGAATCAAGCATAACCAAATATCAACTCCAAACAATGGTAGAAAAGTACCAGAGTTGCAAACAGGAGCTTGAGTCTACCCAAATCACTTGTGAAAAATGGGTAGAATCTTGTAAAGGTTATGAGTTGATGCTTGAAGCAGATCAAAACCAATGTGAAATTTGGCATTAGGTTTAGAAAAAAATGACCAAGTTTCTGAAAACACTGTTGTAAATGAATTTGGCTTTGTTAAAGTAATTCCCACAAATTTGGCTGGTCAAGAAATAAAAGTCACTGATCAAAATGGAAAGAATTTTTTTTTAGAAAAACCAGAAGGATCATCAACTTTTGAGGAAATTGAAAAATATCAATTCAAACCCATCTGGTTTGATGAACGTGACATTCTTGAAAATTTCAAGCCAATGGACTTCTCAACAATTGAAGGTGTCATAGCACCCAATGTTAAAATCATTCCCTTGAAAGACATCCCAACAGCGGTTATAAACTCTATTGAAAAGGAAGTTGAGAAAGGAAAAAGAATAGAGAAAGAAAAAAACCTGTTTCGTGATTTCTGTAAAAAAAAATCATGTCACTAAAGATTGTTTTCTTCTAAAAGCATATGACATCAACAAAACCAGTGTGATTGTGCTTGCACTCCATTGCACAATCTGTGGGAAAAAGAACCATCAAACTCAACAGTGTGTTTATCTTAAAACTTTTGAAATCAACAGAAAAGATATTAAATCCAAAAAACTAGAGAGGCCACAAAAATCAACATCAAAAAACAAACAGACCTTTGTCCCTGTCCAAACACCTATTACAAAACAGCTAAAAGCAACCTCGGTTCCCAAAGAGGTTCAAGTAACAGATGCACCACCTGCAAACCAATTCCCAAGGGGATCGGTCAACCATTATACCAAAAGGTCCCTCATGGTTATGAAGCCTACAAAAGGCCATCTAAACCAAAAATGAATAGGCATCCTTATGGTTATCATCATCTGACAGGAAATGGTCCCCAGCAGTGGTTACAAAAAACTGCCCAAACCACTGACCATTCTCCTGGACTTGAGGTTGATATGTATGTGACCCCATCCAAAGCTATTTTGCCTTTGGAGACTCACCTAAACTAATTTGTTATTTGATATGCAGGGAGCTTTTTCATGCTTAGATAGTTTATAGTATGTAGATAGTGGAGGCTTCAGGCACATGACTGGATGTAGAGCCCTACTCAAAGATTTTAAAAAACATGGAAGGGGTGATATATCCTTTGGTAACAATTCAAAAGGGAAGGTGTTGGGGTCAGGGACAGTTCAGGCTAGGAAACTCAAGTTTGAAAATGTCAATCTTATTGACAATCTTACATTTAATCTCCTTAGTGTGTCTCAAATGAGTGACAAGGGCTATGTGTCATTCTTCACTAAGGAAACTTGTAAGATTGTTGGGCCAAAAGTGGTTAAAAAGATTGAGGAAATCATAGCCAGGAGTAAAACACAACTTGTTGCTCACAGAAGTGGAATTGTGTATGTGGTTGATATGTTGAAGGATAATCCAATGTCTGATGCATGTCTGTTCTTAGCTGCCTCTACCAGAGAGACAGAACTATGGCACATGAGACTTGGGCACGCAAATCTTAAAACTATCACCACACTCTCAAAACAAGGCCTTGTAAAATGTCTTCTACCAAAACTTTTTACTTGTGATGAATATTGTGTTTCCTGTTTAAAAAGTAAACAACATAAAAGCTCATACAAGTCCGTTTGAAGAGTCCAAAACAACCTAGTGTTTACAAATGTTGCACATGGATTTGTTTGGCACTGTAAAAATCATGAGTTTAAAAAAGAAAAGATATAGTCTTGTTATTGTTGATGACTTTTCAAGGTTTACATGAACTTACTTTTTGCACTCCAAAGATGAGACTACAGGTATTTTGTAGGAATTTGTGAAACAAGTTGAAAAGCAATTTGATCTACCAGTAAAAATCTTTAGGAGTGATAATGTAACAGAGTTTAGAAACAAGGAGTTGGATGAGTTATGTGTGTCAAAAGGAATTGTAAGGCAGTACAGCATCCCAAGAACATCAGAATAAAATGGGGTGGTTGAAAGGAAAAACAGAACTTTAATAGAAGCTGCTAGAACAATGCTTGCAGACTCAGGTTTACCCTTAACCTTTTGGGCAGAGGTTGTAAATACTGCTTGCTATGTGTAGAATAGAGTTTTAATCAACCCCAAACATCAAAATATTGCCTATGAAAATATGTTCAAGATCAAACCACTGATCTCATATTTCAAAATCTTTGGCTGCACATGCTTCATTTTAAATCTAAAAGATTCAATTTCAAAATTTGCAGCCAAACTAGATTGTGGTTATTTTCTGGGATACTCAACCATTGCCAAGGCCTACAAAGTGTTTAACACAAGGACTAGGTGTGTGGAAGAGACCTTGAATGTAAAAATCAATGAACTTTCTTCATTGAAAATCCTAGCAAATCCTGCTGAACTGTTTTACCTTGATAAATTTACATTTAAAGACGTGTCTATCAAGACTAACCCTGCAAGTACACCTCAATCTTTCTCTCAAGACCATGGATTTGACAATGTGATTCACAATACAAAGTCACTTCCACCACCAAAGAAGAAGATGTTCAAAACAGCTGCAAAAAACTCTACCACTGCTGAATCAGCAATTGTTGATCAAACCTCTGCCACTTCATCAAGTCCAGCCTCTGTTAACAAAAGTCATTCATCCATGGATAAAAGCCAACATTGTGCCACACCCATTCCACCTATTCCTCCACCTCCATCTCCAACAGATGTTAACTCGTCAAAATTGCCAACAGATGTTAGCTCAGATGATTCACATCTGCAGCCTTCACCTCTCAATGCCATTGTTCCATACAAGGGGGATCTATTCTTCCTTAAATCTAATCCACCAGACCAAGTTATTGGCATATCAGTGAAGGGGTTCTCACAAGAAGTCAATCCCAAAACATCTGTCTTTTTGTTGGCTTTCTTTCACTCATCCAACCAGTCAAGTACCAAGAGGCACTAAAAGACAATAGTTGGGTTGAAGCTATGCAAGAGTAGCTCCAACAGTTTAAAAGACAAGAAGTATCCGAACTTGTACCACTGCCAAAGGATGTATGTCCGATTGGCACAAAGTGGGTCTTCAAAAACAAAACTAATGAAAGGGGCCTTGTTGTAAAAAACAAAGCCAGGTTAGTGGTTCAAGACTTTAGACAAGAAGAGGGCATTGATTATGATGAAACCTTTGCTCCTTTAGCGAGACTTGAAGCCATTAGATTGTTCTTAGCTTTTGATGTCAATCACAACATCAAGGTATACCTGATGGATATAAAATGTGCATTTCTGTATGGAAAAATTCAGGAAGAGGTATATGTTTGCCAACCTCCTGGTTTTGAAGATGTCATTTATCCTGATCATGTCTACATGCTCAACAAAGCTTTGTATGGCTTGAAACAAGCACCCAGAGCCTGGTATGAAACTCTTTGCACTTTTCTCATTTCCATATGCTTTACAAGAGGTAAAATTAACAAAAAAAAAACTATTTCTAAAATGGAAAGGAAAAGATTTGATGTGTCACACCCTGACTTTTGCGGAAGCGTGGTTATTGGTGTGACTTCTTAATACCATAGCAATCAATCATAACAATGCTATATGATAAAACCAAAAGATATTCATCCATAAAAGTTAAGATTGAAAATACCACAACATAAATTGTCTAAAATGTTGACACCGAATTTAAGTTACAAACCACAACAAGTTTTAAGGAGTTCACGAAGACTCGACAACATAACTTAAACCAACCCGAGCTTAGGACCATGTATCTCATCCAGGAGTAAGATACATCTCCTAAACCCTAAAGACTTGGATGACATCTTTTATTATAACGCAGCTTGAAAACATGCAGACATCTGCCAGATCCACTTAGTTCCCTGAAATACATGTAGTTTAAAAATATCAACAAAAGTTGAGCGAGTTCATGTGTTCGTGAGTATGTATAAACCTTTGTAAACAGTGTAAGTATGAAAGTCCCGGTATGATAGCAAACAAGGAAAAGATCACCAATGGTTTGCAAGGCCACTGATATGTGTGACGGTGTAGGAAGACTCAAACCTAGCAAAGTTGTACCGGGCTTCCGGCTGGAAAACATAGTCACCCTATGGGCCACCCTGGTCCGCATGGGTGTAGGCTCGCTACACCCAAATAGATCTATCACTCATGCCCCTCGGTCCTTGTACGAGGATTAATGGTACTAAGTATCTGCCTACCCATTCACATGATCTATGGTTCTTTCCTAGGCTAACCATACCAAATGTATTTGTATGTAATCCTTTTGTAACATGTATTTCAACCCCGAATTTAATAACAAAACAGTTTAAAGAAAAGGGGGACATGAACTCACAGTATTGCGTCTTCAGAATCGTAACCCAAAATCTCTTCAGCAAACCCGACTACCTACAACGTGCTAGGGTCTATTAGACGAACGGGCCGTGCCTTGATTTAGAGTTAACGTGTTGAGTTACGTTTCTTATGTTCCCAATATTATCCCAAGTTATAATTACTTGTTAAAATAATAATTATTTTAACTTTAAATTATATTTAATTTTGGAATAATTTGTTAAACAATATTTTGTATTAATACTTCTCAAGTATTTCCTTCCCAAGGATGGGGGTATCTCATACATGTATATTCGTATTCCTGTATTTGTAGTTTCAAAATAATACATTTTCAAGTCTCACTTAGAAAATATATATGCAAACTCATTTTTATCCAAGAATAATGTATCCCAAGAAAATACATATTTTTCTCAAAAATCATATATCTTCTAAATATTCAAGAAAATATATTTTTACTTCCCAATAATAATATATTTTCTCCTTGTTGAAAATATGATATAACTTAGTGATATTTACATAAATCATATTTTCATCCCTTGTATCCAAAATAATATTTACCAAAAATATATTCATAACGGTATTTTTCCCGGAATAGTTTATAAGTCACGTTCTTTCGTTCGGTTTCGCAATATTATGCGTGTAACTTATGTATTTATTCCTTGTGATTTTTGGTAATATTTTTGGATTGTAATTCTCTTGGTGTGTTGTTAAGTTATATTATCTTACCCTAAAAGAACATAACTATTTCACCAAGTATACAAATATTCACACTAGTGTCTTTAATGTAAATATATATTCTAAATACATATTTATTCATTTTTACTTACAAAAACCAACCTCCAATACTTGTATTTTGTAACAAAATCTATGGCAAGGTTTATATTGAAAACCATAGTTAAAACACACTTGTTAATATTTCTCTAAGTGTTTGTATTTTTAGAAAATTTTGCCATAGTTTCCCCTAAAAATGGAGGTGCCCATGCTATTAAAGAATACCATTTTCTTTTTCAAAAATCATCATAAGCAATCAACAATCAATCCCTAAACAACTTACACTTACGAAGTGCAAAAACTATACAATTTACATAACAACATGAACTTGTTCTTTCTCAAAAATTTGTAGTAACATGGTAGTATGTTTAGTAGACTTAGTTACTCTTCAAAGTGTGTTTATTTCATTAAAAATCTCATTCTTGAAAGATTTGAGTGTTTACAACTTGTTAGATGATTTTTCCAAAAATCATTCTTTTGAATTCTTCTTGTAAACATGGTGCTCTTATTTCATCACCAAAAATAGTGTATATTTAAGTAAAAACCAAGATCTTCTAAAAATCACATTTTAAACTTGGTTCTTTTGGAAAACCATTCATAAATCTTAGATTCATAAGATTACTAGCTTATTTTGTTTATTATTTTTCAAGAACTCATCTTTTTATTCAAGTTCATGCTTATATATGAGGATGGTCTTCTTGTGTTAACATATAACATCCTCTAACTTGCTAGATCATGTGTTTAATCAGAATCTAGCAAGCTCCTTATGATGATCAACATCATAATCTCAAGTAAACAATAACAAGTATCATACATATACTAAACAACCTTATTTCATCAAGATTTCATCATATGTAAGCTTTATGTTCATGATTCACGTTCATGTCTTTTAGTAATGTACATCATTACTTAGCCAACAACATATGAAGTAAATAAGGATCATGAGAGTCTTACAACTAGCACAAGGCTAGGGAAGAACACAAGAGATGGTGATGACAAAAGTGGAGGATAATAGCAATCGGGAGAGGTCCTTCAAGATCCACAAGCATCAAGCTTCTTTAATGACCTTCTTACACCCTTGAATGAACTTGGAATGCTTGGAAATGAAATGGAAGTGATGATGGTGGTGGTGGGGGTACACGGTCGAGAGGGAGGGAGAGAGTAGGAGAGTGGTGGTGTGAAGAAGATGAAGTGAACTTACGTCTTCTTATAACCTTTCTAGAGTTTTGTCCAATGGGTTTTATGTTTGATAAGTACACTACAAGATCTAATCAAATCCAAGGGGGATCAATGGGAGATTTGAAGTAATCTTGCAAGATTTATGGAGATCACAAGAGGGGCCGCACCTTGTGACCGAAAATATAAGGGGGAGGGGGTCTAAGTGCAAGTTTGGATCATAGTTAGGTTAATTAGTTGGAAGTTAAATGTATTAGTTTAGGTGTTATGCATAAGGTATATAGTGTGTTAAGGTATTCGGGGATCATCACTAGCCAAGAAATAATAAAACAATGCTTCTAGTGTAATTTTGGTGTTTCGAGTAGTGTCCGGTTGTTTTGTTAGATACCGATTCGTTAAAGTGTCAAACTATTCCGTTTAGTGATCTTTAAGTACCCTTTTGTGACACTTTTAATTCCCGACACTTAGGAAAGCATTCAGGACCATTTGGTCATATTTTTGCATGAAACTAGTATGTTAAAATGTTGAATTTTTTCTGAAATGTGTAGAATTCTGCACTTAATGTGAGTTTTAGGCACTTTCCGACACTTTAACTATCACCTAGTAAAGCAGTTTTGTGGTCCTTACTTCCCTACACACTATACTAGTGTAGAACTTGGTTTCCGGCTCATACTGGGTCTCAAAACAATGTCTGTCTATGTACTGAACATCATCAGCATTTTTCTGAGTTATCCGCTAACTGTGCTAACTGTGCTTTGTGCATCATGTATGTCAATAAAGTTTGCATGTGATAATGAGGTGACATCATGTAATATGTGATGCACATGTAAGTATGATGCAATAATCAGAAAGTAGTTTAAGTTATTAATTGTAATTCAGCACAGTCATTAAGCACTAATTAATATTAATTAATTGTACGGATACCTGGATTTATGAGGGTTGTCACATTCTCCCCCTGTTAAGAAAATTTCGTCCCGAAATTTAAGTTCTGCTACTAGCTGCAGGGGTCTTGGGGAACAAATGTGGGTATTTTGCTTTCATGCGATCCTCACGCTCCGGAGTAAACGCTGGGCTATGTCGTGCGTTCCAGCAAAACTTGACGAGTTTGACACTACTCCTGCGTGTTTTGTTAATCTTCCAATCAGTAACCTCAACAGGTTCTTCAGTAAAGAGGAGTGTGTCGTCAATGTGAACTTCGTTGGCAGGAATGACAACCGTTTCTTGTGTTGGACTCTTTTTCAGATTAGATACATGAAACGTATCATGAACAGCATTTAGTTCTGCTGGTATATCCAACTTGTAAGCTACAATACCAATCCTTTCCAGGATTTTGAATGAACCAATGTATCGCGGGTTCAACTTCCCACGCTTCCCAAAGCATGCTACACCCTTCCAGGATGAAACCTTTAACAAAACCATATCTCCTACCTCAAACTCCAGAGGTTTCCTCCTTTGATCCGCGTAACCCTTTTGTCGATCACGAGCTGCCTTTATGCGCTCTCGGATCTGTGTAATCTTATCTGTCGTCTCTTGATCCAATTCGGGGCCAACAAGCTGTCTATCACCCGCGTCTGCCCAACATAACGGTGATCGACACTTGCGTCCATAGAGAGCTTCGAATGGTGCAGCTTGGATACTTGCATGGTAGCTGTTGTTGTACGAGAATTCTACCAATGGTAGGTTAGTGTCCCAACTGCCACCCAAATCCATTACGCAAGCTCGTAACATATCTTCCAATGTTTGAATCGTTCATTCGCTCTGGCCATCAGTTTGTGGATGGAATGCAGTACTTAGGTTTAACTGAGAACCAAAGGCTTCTTGGAAGGATTGCCAGATCCTTGATACGAATCTTCCATCTCTATCAGAGATAATCGAGAGAGGCACTCCATGTCGTGCAACTATCTCTCTGAGGTACAGCTCAGCAAGCTTGCTAGTGTTGTCTTTCTCCTTGATTGGAAAAAAGTGTGCACATTTGGTCAGACGGTCTACGATTACCCAAATCGTATCATGACCTCTGGGTGTCTTTGGTAACTTTGTTATAAAGTCCATTGAAATTTGCTCCCATTTCTACTGGGGTATTTTCGGTTGTTGCAGAAGACCTGAAGGCTTCTGATATTCGGCCTTTACCTTGGCACAAGTTAAGCATTTGCCAACATACGTTACAACATCGCCTTTTAATCTCGGCCACCAATAAAAATCCTTTAAATCTTGGTACATTTTATCCGATCCTGGATGGATCGAGTACCATGACTTGTGAGCTTCATCGAAAATAACGTCTCGTAGACCACCGAAGAGGGGAACCCAAATTCGTTTCATGAAGCACAACGTTCCTTCATCATTGGGTACTAACTGCTTCTCCATCCCACAGAGATATTCATTCTCAAGATTCCCTTCCTTAAGAGCTTCTCTCTGTGCGGCACGAATGCGCAATGAGAGGTCCGTTTGAACAATCATTTCCAAAGCTCGAACCCTTATGGGCTTGATTCTCTCTTTCCGACTCAAGGCGTCTGTGACTACATTCGCCTTCCCTGGGTGATACTTGATTTCACAATCATAATCATTTAACAACTCAACCCATCAGCGCTGTCTCATATTCAGCTCTTTTTGATCAAAAATGTGCTGCAGGCTCTTGTGATCAGTAAAGATTGTGCAGTGCGTGCCATACAAGTAATGTCGCCAGATCTTTAATGCAAACACCACCGCGCCCAATTCCAAATCATGCGTGGTGTAATTTTTCTCATGAACCTTCAACTGGCGTGAAGCATAAGCTATAACCTTCTGGCGCTGCATCAATACACAACCTAAACCTTGACGCGAGGCGTCGCAATATACCACGAAGTCTTCAGTGCCTTCGGGTAGGGATTAGATCGGTGCATCGCAAAGTTTGTTCTTCAATAACTGAAAAGCATCTTCTTGCTTGTCTCCCCATTCATACTTCTTGTCTTTTTTAATGAGGGAGGTCAAAGGTTGAGCGATTTTCGAAAAATCCTCAATGAATCTGTGGTTATAACTTGCCAAACCTAGGAATTGACGGATCTCGGTTGGCGTCTTCGGACTCTCCCAATTCTTTATCGCTTCAATCTTTGTAGGATCCACATGGATTCCATTTCCATTCACTACGTGACCAAGGAACTGAACCTCACGCAGCCAGAACTCGCACTTTGAGAACTTAGCGTATAATTTCTCTTCTTTGAGCAGCTCTAAGATAGCTCTTAGATGTTGCTCGTGTTCTTCCTTCGTCTTCGAGTAGATTAAAATGTCGTTAATGAACACGATCACAAACTTATCAAGCTACGGCTTACAAACTCAGTTCATCAAATCCATGAATACTGCTGGTGCGTTCGTCAACCCAAACGGCATAACCAGGAACTCGTAATGTCCATAGCGAATCCTAAAGGCCGTCTTTGGAATGCTCTCTTCTTGAATTCTCAACTGGTGATAACCTGATCGAAGATCGATCTTAGAGTAAAAACTTGAACCTTGTAGTTGATCGAACAGGTCATCAATCCTTGGCAAAGGATACCGATTCTTAATGGTCAATTTGTTTAGCTCTCGGTAGTCGATACACATGCGGAAACTACCATCTTTCTTCTTAACGATCAAAACTGGAGCTCCCCAAGGCGAGAAGCTTGGTTTGATAAATCCCTTGTCCAATAACTCCTGGAGTTGTGTTTACAGCTCTTGCATTTCTGAAGGCGTAAGTCGATAAGGTGCTTTAGCTACAGCGGCGCCCGGAACTAAATCAATGTGGAATCTGACTTATCGCTGTGGCGGCAATCCTGGCAAGACTTCAGGAAAGACTTCAGGATACTCCCTAACAACTAGGATATCTTCCAACTTTGGCTCGGTGGCTTCCTTGTCCACAATGTGTGCCAAGAAGGCGACACATCCTTTCTGCAAACATCTACGGGCTTTCAAGCAACTAATGATCCTTAGGGGCGTGTCGTGCTTCTCTCCATGTACCATAATCATTTCTCCGTTTATCATCGGAATGCGAATGATCTTCTTGTGACATACAATCTCTGCTTTGTTGCTTGACAACCAATCCATCCCCACTACCACGTCGAAGCTTCCCAACTCAACTGGCAGCAGATCCTGTGTAAACTCGTGCTCTCCCAGCTCTATTACGCAACCTCTAACGACTTCGTTTGCTTCTACTAGCTTTCCATTAGCTAGCTCTATCGAGTACGGAATGTCTAACTTACTAGCTACCAACCCAAGTATATTCTTAAATTCTAGCGACACAAAACTATAATCGGCACCCGTATCAAACAGTACAGATGCAAAGCGTTGGTTGATAGGGAACGTACCAGTGACTACATTTGGATCTTGGCGAACTTCTCTCGCTCCGATGTTGAAAACCCTTCCACGAGCTTGATTGAGCCTTGGGCACTCCCTCTTGAAATGCCCCACGTCTCCACAGTTAAAACAACCTGGTCCCCGACCATTTCCATTTCCATTACCCTGATTATTATTCGCTCCACGGTTTCCATTTCCAGCTTGATTCCCAAAGTTACCACGATTTCCATTACCGCCATTTCCTCCTTGCGGGCAGATTCCATTACCACTTCCATAACCTTTCTGACCACCACGCCCAGTACCAACCCAGCACGTGTCCTTCGAGTGACCAACTCTTCCATAAGACTCGCATCTACCAGCTCGGCACCGTCCATTGTGATGCAACTGGCACGCATCGCATTTGGGCAAGGTGCCCATGTACCCTTTTCCTTTGTTTTCAACAATAGTTTTGGCCTTGGCTGGTGCGTTTGCCTCTTCCTTCTTACTAACACTGCTGGTACCCTTCTTGAAGTTTGAGAACTTCCTTTTGTTCTCACCTGATGACTCCACGTGAGTCTCTTTCTTCTTCTGGTCAGAGATCGAAAACTTGTTTAACCTGATAGCTTCTTCAGTCAGTGATACACTCAGGTCAATAGCCTCGGTGATTGTGGCAGGCTTTGACGCCATCACCATGGTCATAATCTGAGGTGCCAACCCCCAAATAAACCGCTCGATGCGTTTGAATTCTGGATCAACCATGTATGGTACCATGCGAGACAGATAGTGAAATCTCTGCACGTATTCATCAATTTTCGGGCCGTCCATCTTGAGGTTCCAGAATTCAGTTTCTAAATTTTGGATTTCAGCCCTAGAGCAGTAGTTCTTCCGCATAGCTCCTTCATTTCATCCCATGTCAAAGCATAAGCAGCATCTTCTCCCAAGGTCTGTACTTGGAGATTCCACCAAGATAACGCTTCGTCTAAGAACAAACCGGAGATGTAGGTGACTTGGTGCTGCGGTGCACATTTGCTCATTCTTATCACCGAATCAGTCTTTTCCGTCCACTTGACAAACGCTACAGCACCCCCGGTGCCGTCGAAACTTAAAGGCTTACAGTCTATGAACTGTTTATAGGTACAGCCTGTACAAGTAACATCATTCACATAAAGCATTAGCAATCGCACATGGAATATCCAAATGTAACGTAATGTTTCTTTAATGATTTAAACATTACCTAGGGGTGGGTTGCTTCCCGAGGTACCTCCGCTATGCTCGGAGCGTAAAGCCTCGTGTTGCACTATCGCCCGTGAAATTCGTTCTTGTAACTCGGCCTCAGTTGTAGGCAATGTGTTGTCTCTTCGAGGAGGCATCTTCTAAAGAAGATTGTACAGGTCAGGTCTTATGCATATAAGTATGTAGTATGTGTATGTAGTAACAATTATCAACGCAAGTAAACACATAACATCCCATGTTATAACACAAACAAGTAATCCAACAACGTATGTAATGAGAATGTTGCGATTGAGCTTTCATATATCAATGACCACAAATACAGTTTCATAAGTTCTACAATGTATCATACATCAAAAGGGACTATAGAGTCACATCACCCTTGTCTAAAATATCCATCATACTACAACAATCAAAAGTCAACAAGTCAAAAGTGGTCTTCAAAAAGCTGTGCAATTTGGGCTCAATAGCTACACTCTCACCAAAAGTATGCTACCTGTATAAAACCAAAAACTGCTATGCTGATGGTGGAGGAGGAGGAACGAATAGCAACCTGCGCAAATGCGCTAAATCCTCCTCAAGAGCATGAACGATACGCAGCAGATAGCTAATCTGCTGCTCCATAGTAAGAAAACGGAAGTCAAAATCTGGGTATGGCAGGAGAGGAGCGGGGGGAGTCGCGAACGGTGACTGACAAGGACAAGGTGGAGGATGCGGGATCCTCTCTAACTCCATGACTCTGTGACACAACATCTCCTGCTGGAGCTGTAACGATAAAAGCAGATCATCCCTCGTATATCCAGTATAATGTGAAGGATGATATGGATCAGAAACAGGCATCGTGTTGGGCGGAAACCAGATAAATGGCTCTACCGATGGTGCAAAAGCAGAAGGTGCAGTATGTGGAAACTGTGACACAAAGGGAAAAGCTGCTGACACAGGAGGAATATGACTGGGCTGCTGACTCGATGGACCTTCCCCTGGACGGGGAGGAGGGATATCCTGTAGAAACGTGACTGGTAGATCTGGGCGGTGAATGTCAGACACATGTGGGTGAAACGGGGCGATATCAGCTGGTGCATGTGTAGGTACAGGAGGGGGAGTAACAGGTCTAACAAAAGGAGGTAAGTCGTCGTCATCCTCTATCCACCCATTGTGGGTGAATGCATATCTGGGGTCTACATAGTCAACAAAAGGAGCATGATCAACAGGTGCAGGTAAAGGATCAGGTAACAGTGGTGCAACAACTGGTACATCAGCAAGTGCCAGGTCATGCTCAGGCAAAGGATCGTGAGCAGGTATAGGCTCGGGTGCAATCATAGGCTCAGGGTCAGCTGGTGCAAGCTCAAGATCAGCGGGTATATTAAAGAGCTGATCGACAGGAACGACAGGTGCCTCAAGAGGCTGATCATCGGGGACAAACTCAATCTCATGCTCAGGGTCAAAGTCGTGTGGAAAGACAGGATCCAACTCATCATCAAACTCCAAATCATGAACAACATCGTGTGGAATATCAGGTGCAACAGACATAGCTGTGTCAGAATTAGAGTCAGTGGGATAATGCTGCAATCCCAGTGCATGCAATGTAGTAGATGACACAGACTCGAATGAATCAGGACCAGAATGGTCAGAAGAAATCTCCACGACAGGAATCTCAATAAGCGGAACAGCAATGACATCAGCGACTGGAATCTCGACAAGTGGAACGACAACGTCATCATCGACTGGAGCTCCATCATCATGGGCCTCCTCAGGGGGACCCTCAATAAAAAGATCGATGTCGTCGTCAGACATAGCGTCAAGAGGCAGATCCTCGAGAGGAAATGCAGCTAGAGGTAAAGGAGCAGGGATCTGAACAAGAAGTAGATCCTCGCCCGGAAGACCATCAGCTAGCGGTACAATGTCTCCAAAATCTGGTAAAGCAAACGGCTGGAAATCATCATCGTCGTCACTCGCAGTGTCAGATGTAAAAACCTCATCCTCTGGGATGATCTCATCATCCGAAACTATGGCCATAGGGTCTACTGTATCAGATACTCCACTCTCAGAGGAGGACATGGTGTCTGTAACATATGCACATACATCAACAATCATCAAATAAGCATGTAAGTAGTAACAATGTAAGCATGTATGCATCCTAGTCTTCCCAAGACTATCCGACCCAGCCTCTCAGACTGAACTACTTAGTCTGTCAGACTAAACTTCCCAGTTTCTCAAACTGAACCACCCAGCCTCACAGGCTAAACCTCCCAGTCTCTCATACTGTCCCAACTAGTCTCTCAGACTACCCAGTCTCTCAGACTGAACTACCCAATTAGTCTCTCAGACCAACTCCCCAGTCTCTCAAACTGAATTACCCAGCTAGTCTCTCAGACTAACTCCCCAGTCTCTCAGACTGAACTACCCAGCTAGTTTCTCAAACTAACACCCCAGTCTCTCAGACTGAAATATAAATGAATTCTTTGAAATGTATTTTGTGTCTTTTATTTGTAAAAATATTTGTTTCCTGGATCTGGACATTGTGTGTATGCAATGAAAATGTGTTTGTGAAAACATTTTCGTGAGAGCCCTAATGATCGTAGTCTAGACTCGAGAAAGAATCCTAGTTCGCTACGATCGAAGCTCTGATACCAAGCTGTCACACCCTGACTTTTGCGGAAGCGTGGTTATTGGTGTGACTTCTTAATACCATAGCAATCAATCATAACAATGCTATACGATAAAACCAAAAGATATTCATCCATAAAAGTTAAGTTTGAAAATACCACAACATCAATTATCTGAAATATTGACACCGAATTTAAGTTACAAACCACAACAAGTTTTAAGGAGTTCACGAAGACTCGACAACATAATTTAAACCAACCCGAGCTTAGGACCATGTATCTCGTCCAGGAGTAAGATACATCTCCTAAACCCTAAAGACTTGGATGACATCTTTTATTATAACGCAGCTTGAAAACATGCAGACATCTGGCAGATCCACTTAGTTCCCTGAAATACATGTAGTTTAAAAATATCAACAAAAGTTGAGCGAGTTCATGTGTTCGTGAGTATGTATAAACCTTTGTAAACAGTGTAAGTATGAAAGTCCCGGTATGATAGCAAACAAGAAAAAGATCACCAATGGTTTGCAAGGCCACTGATATGTGTGACGGTGTAGGAAGACTCAAACCTAGCAAAGTTGTACCGGGCTTCCGGCTACCCATTCACATGATCTATGGTTCTTTCCTAGGCTAACCATACCAAATGTATTTGTATGTAATCCTTTTATAACATGTATTTCACCCCCGAAGTTAATAACAAAACAGTTTAAAGAAAAGGGGGACATGAACTCACAGTATTGCGTCTTCAGAATCGTAACCCAAAATCTCTTCAGCAAACCCGACTACCTACAACGTGCTAGGGTCTATTAGACGAACGGGTCGTGCGTTGATTTAGAGTTAACGTGTTGAGTTAAGTTTCTTATGTTCCCAATATTATCCCAAGTTATAATTACTTGTTAAAATAATAATTATTTTAACTTTAAATTATATTTAATTTTGGAATAATTTATTAAACAATATTTTGTATTAATACTTCTCAAGTATTTCCTTCCCAAGGATGGGGGTATCTCATACATGTATATTCGTATTCCTGTATTTGTAGTTTCAAAATAATACATTTTCAAGTCTCACTTAGAAAATATATATGTAAACTCATTTTTATCCAAGAATAATGTATCCCAAGAAAATACATATTTTTCTCAAAAAACATATATCATCTAAATATTCAAGAAAATATATTTTTACTTCCCAATAATAATATATTTTCTCCTTGTTGAAAATATGATATAACTTAGTAATATTTACAAAAATCATATTTTCATCCCTTGTATCCAAAATAATATTTACCAAAAATATATTCATAACGGTATTTTTCCCGGAATAGTTTATAAGTCACGTTCTTTCATTCGGTTTCGCAATATTATGCGTGTAACTTATATATTTATTCCTTGTGATTTTTGGTAATATTTTTGGATTGTAATTCTCTTGGTGTGTTGTTAAGTTATATTATCTTACCCTAAAATAACATAACTATTTCAACAAGTATACAAATATTCACACAAGTGTCTTTAATGTAAATATATATTCTAAATACATATTTATTCATTTTTACTTACAAAACCCAACCTCCAATACTTGTATTTTTGTAACAAAATCTATGGCAGGGTTTATATTGAAAACCATAGTTAAAACACACTTGTTAATATTTGTTAGAAAATATTTCTCTAAGTGTTTGTATTTTTATAAAATTTTGCCATAGTTTCCCCTAAAAATGGAGATGCCCATGCTATTAAAGCATATCATTTTCTTTTTCAAAAATCATCATAAGCAATCAACAATCAATCCCTAAACAACTTACACTTGCCAAGTGCAAAAACAATACAATTTACATAACAACATGAACTTGATCTTTCACAAAAATTTGTAGTAACTTGGTAGTATGTTTAGTAGACTTAGTTACTCTTCAAAGTGTGTTTATTTCTTCAAAATCTCATTCTTGAAAGATTTGAGTGTTTACAACTTGTTAGATGATTTTTCCAAAAATCATTCTTTTGAATTCTTCTTGTAAACAAGGTGCCCTTATTTCATCACCAAAAATAGTGTATATTTAAGAAAAAAAACAAGATCTTCTAAAAATCACATTTTAAACTTGGTTCTTTTGGAAAACCATTCATAAATCTTAGATTCATAAGATTACTAGCTTACTTTGTTTATTATTTTTCAAGAAATCATCTTTTTATTCAAGTTCATGCTTATATATGAGGATGGTCTTCTTGTGTTAACACATAATCATCCTCTAACTTGCTAGATCATGTGTTTAATCACAATCTAGCAAGCTCCTTATGATGATCAACATCATTATCTCAAGTAAACAATAACAAGTATCATACATATACTAAACAACATTATTTTATCAAGATTTCATCATATGTAAGCTTTATGTTCATGATTCATGTACATGTCTTTTAGTGTTCATCAAAATAATTAATGTACATCATTATTTAGCCAACAACATATGAAGTAAATAAGGATCATGAGAGTCTTACAACTAGCACAAGGCTAGGGAAGAACACAAGAGATGGTGATTACAAAAGTGGAGGATAATAGCAATCGGGAGAGGTCCTTCAAGATCCACAAGCACCAAGCTTCTTTAATAACCTTCTTACACCCTTGAATTAACTTTGAATGCTTGGAAATGAAATGGAAGTGATGATGGTGGTGGTGGGGGTACACGGCCGAGAGGGAGGGAGAGAGTAAGAGAGTGGTGGTGTGAAGAAGATGAAGTGAGCTTATGTCTTCTTATAACCTTTCTAGAGTTTTGTCCAATGGGTTTTATGTTTGATAAGTACACTACAAGATCTAATCAAATCCAAGGGGGATCAATGGGATATTTGAAGTAATCTTGCAAGATTTGTGGAGATCACAAGTGGGGCCACACCTTGTGACCGAAAATGTAAGGGGGAGGGGGTCTAAGTGCAAGTTTGGATCATAGTTAGGTTAATTAGTTGGAAGTTAAATGTATTAGTTTAGGTGTTATGCATAAGGTATGTTATATAGTGTGTTAAGGTGTTCGGGGATCATCACTAGCCAAGAAATAATAAAACAATGCTTCTAGTGTAATTTTGGTGTTTCGGGTAGTGTCCGGTTGTTTGGTTAGATACCGGTTCGTTAAAGTGTCAAACTATTCCGTTTAGTGATCTTTAAGTACCCTTTTGTGACACTTTTAATTCCCGACACTTAGGAAAGCATTTAGGACCATTTGGTCATATTTTTGCATGAAACTAGTATGTTAAAATGTTGAATTTTTGCTGAAATGTGTAGAATTCTGCACTTAATGTGAGTTTTAGGCACTTTCCGACACTTTAACTATCACCTAGTAAAGCAGTTTTGTGGTCCTTACTTCCCTACACACTATACTAGTGTAGAACTTGGTTCCCGGCTCATATTGGGTCTCAAAACAATGTCTGTCTATGTACTGAACATCGTCAGCATTTTTCTGAGTTATCCGCTAACTGTGCTAACTGTGCTTTGTGCATCATGTATGTCAATAAAGTTTGCATGTCATAATGAGGTGACATCATGTAATATGTGATGCACATGTAAGTATGATGCAATAATCAGAAATCAGTTTAAGTCATTAATTGTAATTCAGCACAGTCATTAAGCACTAATTAATATTAATTAATTGTACAGATACATGGATTTATGAGGGTTGTCACATGATGATTGTCCAAATTTATGTAGATGACATCATCTTTGGATCCATGTGTAAAGAGTTCAGAAAACTCATGACAGCAGAGTTTGAGATGAGTGCCATGGGTGAACTTCAATGCTTTCTTGGTCTCCAAGTCAAGTAGTTGCAAAATGGAACTTTCGTTCATCAAAGCAAATATGGAAAAGAACTTTTAACAAAATTTGAGATGAATGATTGTAAACCATGTAGTACACCCATGGAAAGGATGACATCATGTTTGCAACATGTGTTTGTGCAAGATCCTAGTCAGCACCTAGGAAGTCTAATCTCATTGTTGTAAAAAGAATATTCAGATACATAAAAGGTGCTCCCACACTTGTGTCACACCCCGATATTTCCACGTATTACCGGTGGGCCCGGTGGGGAGTATCGTGACGTAGTTGATATCATCATAGTCAAGCAACACAATTTAAATGCACAGCGGAAGCAAAAGGTAAAATATTACAAACCGATATAAAGTAATATCAAAGTATTACAAACGGAATGTAAAGGATCCACATGCGGATCAAATAAAATATAATTGTTCAACAGATTTTGACATCTAAGCTTGCGAGACTCTTTATTGATGCTAGGAGTAGCCAGCCTATTCCGATTAGTACCTGCACTTAGCCTTTTTGGGAAAATACGTCAGTTTACACTGGTAAATACAATTTAACTGACTCATTTTGAAAATGTTTTAGAAAATTTATTTGAATGCACGTGGCACAAAACTTTTTATAACTTGGGATAATTATTTATATATAAACTTGTAAAAGAATTACATGTTCGTTATACGTTCAGTAGCCCGGATTGACGCCGGGTTAAAGATTAATAGACACACCATATGATATAGTCCCGCGGCGGGTTATTCCCGAAACCGGCGGTTATACCTTATTATTTATTTATGCACTAGCGGGTGTACGCCTACACCCGTGTGCTAAGGTCATGGCCATTTCTTGAATGATGCCAAGGATATCCGGGACATGGTCATTAACCCCCCAAAGGCTTTAAGTAAACAAAACAATTTCAACGGGACATTTCAATAAATTAATCTTCATACAATTAAAAATTCAATGCCCGACCAAGCGGTATTTTATATACCGTACCCCAAGCCCGTATAGGGAAAATAAGTTAAAAGTATTTACCTGAGATAAATATAAATTCAATCCCAGCCGTATATCAATTCAGCAAGTACAGATAGCTTTTACTGGGCTCCTAAATCTGGAACGAAGGTTTTTAATAACCTATTAGATTCCTAACGGGTCTTAATTAAGCCTATGCTTAGACCGGTTAGTATTAAAAGAGGATACGGTTCAAAACGCATGGTTAAGCGAGAACCGGATTAGAATGTGGTTTAGACCCGACAAGCTTGTATACTTGTGTAATAAAGGTAAACTAAACACATTCTGGATTTTGAGATAAAAATGATAAGGTTTGACCCGTTTCAGCTAAATTATGCAAACTAGTTACATAAGCCGATCCGAACGCGAAAAGTACGTAACGGGTAACCAAAATAGTCATGAACGAATTTAAAACCAATTTATGCCCAAAACAAAGGTTTCCTAAGTTAATATGCCTTAAATATGTTGTGATATCAGTAGGATACCTTCCATTATGCCCAAAACGAATTTAAAACCAATTTATGCCCCGTAGGGGTATTTTGGTCATTTTAAAGGTTATAAGAGAGGTTAAATATTAATCTGAGTTACAGATCTGATATAAACAGTAAACATACTTAAATTAATAGGTTATATCAGTAGGGTATTACATAAATGTGAAATTTACCATTTATAACTAAACTATGCACCGAAGGGGCATTTTGGTAATTTCACTTAAGCCTAAAAGGTCAAAACTGGAAACCTGAGTTTAAAAACTTTTACTTACTGTTAGAATATAAAAATTTACTGAAAATATCAGTAGACATCAAACCTTATATGTTTAAAATAGTTTTAATACATACTATGCGTTAAAAACGCTTAAAAAGGCGATTTTGAGCTATTTCCGGGTTTTTAAAGGAAAACTGATATTTTTATTATTCCAGAAGGCTCAAAATATTATATTTATAATATTAAATCAGTAGAAAAAGGTTTGGAATCAAAATGATTTGAAAAACTCATTTTATAGCCCAAAAGGGCAAAACCGGCAATTACCGAATCAAGCTTAGAACTCTATGTTATGCTCAGCCTAAAATTAAATAAAAATCTTCAAAAATCCCAAAATATTATTTTATATCAGTAGGTAAAAATTTTGGTATCAAAAATTGGGTTTAGATAGGCTATACGCTAATTATGCCGTTTAATTAATAAAAGCTTTTCATTTACGCTAATGAGCATAACTCCTAATCTAGACCTCAAACTGATGTCAAATTTTAGGGACAAGTTTATAATTCAGTAATGAAGATTATTGTCCTCTCACATTTTCAAAATTCTCGTTTTAGGGTCAAAAGGGCATAATGGTCAACATTTAGGCATTTAACGGAAACATGCATATGAATTGGATAACTAAGGAACCAAGTTGTATAACCTCAGAGGGTTACACTAACCTATAACCTGGTCCTAAAGGAATCCTAAGGCATATCTAAACTAAGCTAAATCGGGTCAGAACTGAAAGTCAAAGAAAAAGTCAACTTTTGCGACTTTCGGTTCCGAACCGAGCCTATACTTAGAATTGTCGGGTTGAATCATGCTTAGGCATGTTCAACTAATATTTACCAAGTTATTAAAGTGAGAAAAATGATTTTATGGTTTCTTATATTAATAGTTATGAATTTATTTAAACTAACCCGTTTGACTTTTGTTTGACCCGACAATTTAACTAAGTAAACGTGGTAATTAGGAGGTGCCCTTTTGAGGGTTTAATACCTACCTAATTACGATCACGTAGCCATGTTCGTTGCGAACAATGGCTCAACCGTTTAAAATTCAAAGCGTTTATCGAAACGCTTGACTTTTCGGCTATAAACGCTAAACAATTAAACTAAGCACGAAAGGACACTTACAAAGGGTCCAAGCAAGGATGGAATTGATCTAGGATGTTCAGGTATGAAGCACAAAGGCTCCAACTTAGAACAATTCAGATCAAGGTGTGAATGAGAGCAAGACCAAGAGGGGTATTTATAGGTTTTTAAGAACCGTTAGGATCGTTTCTTGATAAACGAGCCTTGATCTGGACCGTACACCTCATACCCACTGTTTTGGCAATCTATGGGAGCCCAAAACAACCCATAGGATGAAGAAAAAACACTTGCAACACCTGGAAACAGCTGGAACAGGCTGTAAACTAATTTTTGCAGCTCTGACATGCTCACACGGGCCGCTTAAGGTTCAAAGGATGCTTACGCGGGCCGCCTGAGGTTCCTGGTTCAGCAATCAAGTTTGAATAATTACAGAAATGGTCCCTGATAGCTTTTAAGGTCACGTTTGGCATGTTTAAGGCCCGTTAAGCTATTTACAAGGCTCTACAATGAAGCCTAAACATGAGGGACATGAAACATGCTCAAAAACATGTCGGATATCGGTTCGTTTGGTCGTACGGTTACGTTGTTCGTCTAATTACGACGGAACACGAACGGACACGAAAAACGATCCAAACTACGCGACGAATGAAATTTTATCATTCCGAACACTAAAATAAAATATTTTAATGCTTACATAAATTTTTGGGTGTCCGGGTATATTCAGAATGTGAGATATGCGCGAAAATGCAAACTTGTGCACTTTTTGACACTTTTAGTCCCTGCATGACTTAAAAGTTTATTTTTGCGCATCAAACACCTCCAAGCCTATATCTAAGCTATATAAAGAATAAATAGGGTATGTTAAACTCATGGTTATATTCCGGAAGGTCCGTTACCATACGAATCGGCATACTTTAGTAGTTTGACGCAATTAGTCCTTTAATTACGCAAAGTAGCACGAAATGTCGTTTAATGATATCCAAGCCTTCCATGGCCCATATTGATCATTCCCAAGCATATAATTAAATATTACTATGCTCCCGTTTGCTTAACTGGTCACCGAGAGGCGTAGATTCAAAAGTTGACGTTTTAGGTCCCTCTATTGCGCAAACTTGCGCATCTTATCATTTAATAGCATTGAAGCCTCATCTAATCCATATTAGGCATTCTTGAAAGTATTATTAAACATCACGATGATTCGGGTTCGCTAAAAGGTCATTCAGAGGTATAATTAAACATATTGACACTTTTAGTCCCTCTAACTTGCAAAGTTGCGCGTAACCTTACTTATAAGCATAAAGACTTTAGACGGCCAATGTTTGGCATTCCCGGGAGTATAATTAAATATCATGAAGCTCTTGGTTTGTTAAAAGGTCACTCAGAGGTAAGAATGAACATGTTGACGCTTTTAACCTTTCATTGCGCAAACTTTCAATTAATTCCGGAAATGGCTACACTCGATCGCCAAGTGGCTCATTTGTGAACATAAATATCATGAGAGGTTATTTAGAAACTTATTTTAGGTATGCTAACACTTCCAGTCCTTTCATAATCAAAGTTTTTCGATTTTTTGAAAAATTAGTCCCTTAAATTCAATGTTTGACTTCATTAGGGTTTATTACACGTGTCAATACATCATTGGACGTGATTTTACGAGGTGTTATAACTTGGTATCTGGTATCCTGCTAATAGGAATATCAACCTTTCAGGTTTTTCAGATAGTGATTTTGCTGGATGTAACACCACAAGGAAGTCCACGTCAGGAGGGTGTCAATTTCTAGGCAATTGCCTAGTATCTTGGCAAAGCAAAAAGCAAGCAGCTGTCTCCACATCCACTTGTGAAGCTGAATACTTTGATGTTGCAAGCTTTACAACCTAACTTTTGTGGCTTCAAAATCAGCTGTTGGATTTTGGTGTAACTGCTTTAAAGACTCCTCTCATGTTGGATAGTCAAGCAGCTGAAAACATCATTAAAAATCCACTCTCCCATTCAACCACCAAACACATTGATATCAGACATCACTTTGTGAGGGATTGCTATGAAAAAGCTTTGATTTCTCTGTATCATATTCTAAATAAGGATCAGCTGTCAGATGTGTTGACAAAAGCTTTGGACACATCTACCTTTGAAAGCTTGATCCCTAGGATTGGCATGCTAAACATGGATTAAAAGGCAAAACCTTGTTTTCCATGAATAAAAAGCATTAAAATGTTTTCAGAAAATAAAAAAAAAAACCATCCTTAAAAACAGCTTAAAATGAAAACTTTTCATAAATCCTGAAAAGTATGTCCATAACCACTGTTTTCAAACATCTGATTGGTTAAAATCCATCAACTACTAAAAGGTATCCTTTGCTTTCCTTTTACCACTGATTGGACCACTGTTGACCAAACAGAAGTTTTATTCCAAACTAGAGTTGGTGGTTAAAGTATTTACCATTTTGGTGTTCCTTCAAAATTATTTACCAAATTGGGGTTTTCATTTATTTTGTATTTGCCTTTTTCTTTTAACCAAAATAATAGACTTATTCTTTTTTTATTCAATCAATTCGCTGTGCGTATTTTTATTTTTTTATTATACATTTTTTTCAATCAATCCGATATGTTTTTTTTTTCAATCAAATTATTTAAGTTTTATTTATTTTGTATTTACCTTTTCTTTTAATCAACATAAAGAACTTATTAATCTTTTTATACTAAATCAATATTATACCCTTTTTCATCTTGTTATGATTTTTTTTCAACCAACCCATGTCAAAGACAAACTAATAAAATCATTCACAATGAAATAAAAAACATACAAAAAAAAACTAATAAAACATTATAACTGTAGTGAAACTTATACTAACATTCTTGGGTTGAGATAGCAAGAAAAATCATTTTCAAAAACAAAATGGTATGAATTTATGAACAACGAATTTGTGTTTTAATATTAACTTAGTGATATGATTAAAAAAAAAGATGATTACTTAATGGTTTTACTCTAGTAATGCGACTTGATAATTTTACCATGACTTTTCACTGTTTTCTTAACTTCCTAATGTAATTATAATATTACATTCACTGGATGAGGATTACACTTTGGAAAAAAAAAAAAAGAATTATTGTTTTGTAGAGGTTTAAGTTTTTAAAAGACGGTATTAACATTATATATATTATATTATATATATTAATACAAAGTTCTTATGAATAGTGTTTGTAAATTATTTTATTATTATATTTAATGGTTGAATATTTAATAATTATTATTAAACATTATATATATGTATAAACATTATATATATTATATTTATTAAATTAATTATTGATATTATTTCATTAAGGGTTAATATCGATAAATAGTTGTATTTTCTTTAATAACTTTTATTATTTAAATTTTTTTTTAGAAAAGATGAATACGCAATTGAACTTAAACATTTTTTTCTTGACATTCTGGTATAAGTTCTTTTCTTCAAAACAGTGTTGTATTCAGATAGAAAATTTTGTTGGTATAGGTATTGTGATGAAGCGAACCGATTCTGACCCAACAAAATAGATACATGTATATGTATTATCGAAACTGGTACCAGTGTTCAGTTTTATGATTTTCGATTGAGGTAAAACATGCAACGATATCCTTTTGGTCATACCACGACTTAATTTTTTAGGTTTTCTCTTTCGTTTGGACAACGAGTGATGGTACCGTACCAAATCGAGTCGTACCGATTGAATTCCCGCAGCGTAGCGTGGGGAAATCCCGCTAGTGTAAATAAAAACAAGGAAAAAGAAAGAAACAATTTTATTCTTTTCCATTTTTATTCTTTTATAAACAAATAAAAATGCTAACAGTGGATTGATTTAACAGAAAAAAAATTAATAAGTTTTTTTTGTGGACTAAAAGAAAACGCAAATACAAAATGAATAAAAACACTATTTTGGTAAATAGTTTTGAAGGAACACCAAAATGGTAAATACTTTTTCCACCAACACTAGTTTGGGAAAAAACTTGACCAAATAGTTGTTGGTCTCAACCAATCCACTGATAGACTAAAATCAGCCACTGTTCATTTCACTGTTCCCAACCACTGTTGTTGCCCAACAGTGGTTTCCAAACAACTGTCATCCATTACCCCAACAGAGGTTGCCACGTGGACAGATGTTAGCCGTCAGATCTTTGTAACCGCTTCCACATCAGCATTCACTTTTTCACTTTATAAAACCATGTTTCATTCCTAAACAGAGCTTTACTGCCGTATCGAATTCAAAATTCACAAAAGTGGTTTACAACCTCTTCTTCAAACCTTCTTCTTTGAAACTTACACTGATTTCTTCTCCGACCATGGCTCTAACAATCAAAAACCCCCACAACTATCTTCCCATCTTTGAGAAAAAAGACAAAAATACTTCCTATCACTCAATAATTGATGTTCTCAAATCATCCAAATACAAAGCAATTCATACTGCCGATGCTCCAATCTATCAAGATACACTCCATGATTTTTTGGCAAATGCTGAAATTCAATCTCAAAAGAAAGTGCCTTATGCTATAAGATCCAAAGTCAGAGGTACACTTGTTGCAATTTCCCCAACTACCATATCAACAACATTTGGGTTGAATAACCTGGTAGGTAAGACTTCTTTTGAAAAACAAGAACTTCATGCAGAGTTCATTGAAAGAGGGTATGAAGGTCGATTAAAGGGAGTTACTATTTATAAACCAAACTTCCGTGCTCCAATGAAATTCTTTTTCCATATTCTCTTGACATGTCTTTCCGCTAAGATCACTGCTTTTAGTGAAATACCATTTAAAACTCAGTACTTGGGTTATTCTATTTTAACAAACTCTAATTTCAACTACTCTCAAACATTGTTTTCTGATTTGGTCACTCAGGTGAAGAATGTTCAAAAGGGGCAAACAATGTTTTTTAATGTACCCAAGACTACTAAGCTACTACCTACAAAAACAAGTTTCACAAAAAGATTTTCAACAAGGTGCAGCTTTTCAAATAAATAGTCTCACAAGTGAAACTTTTACTCGCCTTATGGCAAAAGAGTCAACTGTTTCAAAAACACAAGCAAAGGGGGGGTGAGCCTATTTTAGATGAGTCCACATCTGTTGCTCAAACCTCTGTTGCTGAGCCCACTGCTCCTAGTGAAAATGACACCACAACCGGTGTTGTGAAACCCACACCAGCTAAACCCAAAAAGAAACCTGTCAAATCCAAAAAACCCACCAAACCCAAACAAAATAAAACGGGTCCTCTGGAAGATGAGATCCAAGAGGTTAACCCAGTGACAACACAAATGTCACTTGAGACCACTGCTGCTACTTCCTCACAGTAGTTGGAAAGATCTCAACCCATCATCCAAACTCCTCATGTATCCTCACAAAAGGATCATGTTGTAAGCACAGGGACACCACATTATGAAGCAGACCTTTCATTTGAAAGTATGCTTAAAAGCCCCTCTCCCACGGCAATGTCGCTTTCTACCCCACAACCCTCTCCCCAAATTCCACCTACCATATTACCTCTATTTGAAGCAATTGAAATTCAGACCCAAAACAGTCCCTCTCACTCACACATTAATGAGAGTATAACCCAACAAGTGACTGTGTCTGACCTAATCCAATCTGCTATTCCACAAATAGTTGAGGAGGTTACACCCCTTGAGTTTCACAAAACTCTTGGTGGTAGTTCAAGTGGAGTAGCCACTACAACTGTTGAACCCATTGGTTATCAGTTGGACAGTGGTTACATCATTAAGACTCCCTTGAAGGCAACCACTGTTGAGGCTACAACTGTAACCTCTGTTCCAGTGGGAAGTCCCCAAAACCAAGAAAAAAGGGGCATTTGTTTCTGATGATTTGGAGTCTTCTCTTATTATCAAAACAAATACAACCACCACAGGTGGAAATTCAGATGATCCTATTAAATTAGGTGATGCATTAAGATATAAACATTTGAAGATAGAATGTCTTCTGTTGAAACATGTGTTGCTGAAATGAAAGAAACGATGAAGCAGATGATGGAGATTTCTAATAGTCAACCTAGCACTCAGCAAATTGCTAATGAGCTTTGGAAGTCAGTGCAATCCGTCCTTCATGCTCAGAAGAATTTTGCTGAAATCAACCACAACACTCATATGGAGTTTATCAGAATTATGGCTGATGCTAGGTATAAAGATAAACACGCAGACATCAGGGGCACTAAGGAACATTTGCTCAAACTTATTAGCTCTACCCCTACACCAATCTTTCCTGATAATGATGATGATGCCTAATAGGGAGAGAAAGCTACAATGAGGAAGGTGGAACCTGATTCAAAAGCAAAACCAAAACCAAAGGTCCAACAACAGCCAAAGTCTGCTAAACAACAATCTTCTGCAAAATCTTCAGAAGCTGGAAAGAAAAAAGGGATTGATGAGACCCTCAACAAGAAAGCTGAAGAGATAGCTTTAGAAAAGCAGAAGAAGCAAGATACAAAGGAAAGAAAAGCTTACAATTGGAAGAAAGAACAGGAAGAGCAGAGGAAAAAGGAAAATATTGGTACTTCACAAAGAAGGAAGTCTACTAGAAAAGTCAAACCACCAATTACCACCCTTCCTAAAACTACTGCTACTCCTACAAAACCTGTTTCATCTGCTACACCCAAAACCAAACCTTCTCCATAACAACCACCTCAAAAGAAGCAAAAGAAAGCTTTACTACCATCTTCACCCATTCACTGAACAGATGCTGATACAATGTATCAGCAGATGTTAGCCTAACAGCTGTTGAGACACCAGTGGTTTCAGCAGATGTTAGCCTATTCTCGGCCATAATCATTTTCAATACACCACCATCAACCCAACCACCTCCAACACCACAAAGATTTCCTTCACAACCACCTTCACCACCTAAACGACCACCATCACCCAAAATCGATTATGTACGCAAGAGAAAAGCTTTTGTTGTACAAGAAGATGATGATGAGATTAAATCACCAATCCCCTTATCATCTGCCCCCATTCAAACCATTCCATCCTCATCAATTCCATGAAAGAAACCCACTTCATCCCTTCCAATTCCTACACTTCCATCAGTAATCCCCCTGGCCACTCAATATCCTCTAGAATTGCTCACTATTCAAGGAGAAATTGAGTCATTCTTCAAAATAGAGGATCCATCAAAAAGAACCTTCCCATCTCTTTATGGCTACATGCAGCCTCAGAACTTGGATGATTATTTGAAATTGGAAGCAAGATAGGCTGAGGTCATAGCTAAAGAAGAGAGCAAAGGGTTACGTGACAGGAAATACCAAGGTCAATTATCACATGAGCTTAGCAAAGTCAGAAAGCTTGAAGACTTTGCTAAGGACCTTAGTAAATCCATGTCTGAGAGGCCAATAGATGCTGCGCTTGACAAGGAACTGAGGGATGATTATATTGATCACATAATGAAGCATAAGCCATACAAAGCAACCAGGGCTCAATTCAAAGACTGGTCATCAGAAGCTCTCAGGGAAGAAATAGAAAGAATTACTAAAATGATCAATGACCCTATGGTAAAGCCAACTCCACCCAATTGGAAGAAAGCCAAGCAAGTGGATCCAGATGAGTCATTGAAACTTAAGAGAATGAGAGTAGAGCTTGTGGCTATTGATTATGGTTCAGCTAGATCAATTGCCAGATGGTCAAAACTAAACATAGTGGAGACCTACAAAAAGCTGGAAGAACTTAGAACCAAAGATCCCAATGTTCCTCAAAAGCCAGTTTATCCTACAACGACTGTTGGCATGCCTCAACAGACCCAGACCTCCAAAAACCTTCTCTCAATATTTGCTTCATCCGCAAATGCCTTAAAACAATTAAAAAGGCAAAAGCAAACTGAAGAGGAAGATGAACATAGGTTTGAAGAATACAAAAAAGAGGCAATTAGGTGTCAGATTGATTATCACATGGATGATGTTGCTAACCAATTCATTGCCCAATTAAAGGAAACTATTGAAAAGTTATCAAGCAGGCCTCATTCTCCAAACTCGTTATTAATAAGTCTTGTCCCAAGAAAACCATCTGATCCAAAAATACTAAAGTGGAAGTCATCCTCAGACACCCACATATTGACTTTGCTCAGATCAAATGGAGATGTTGAAATGATTAAAATGGAGGATGCATATGGTCAGAATGCATGTGATCTCCTAGATCTGTTGAACCTTCAGTTTGAAAGGGATGATGAAGAAGACATGATCTCCTTGGACTTTGAATTATAATTCAAAGGGCAAATCCGGGAGATGTTGATGAGAAATAAAGATCAATAATAAAGAAGGGTTTTGGCATCATCAGTTCTAGGGGAGATTGTTGGCTCATGTGGATCCCACCTTAAATCATTCAATTTAAGACTGAGGGGGAGTTTGTATTCATGCATACATGAATCATTGCATTTTCAATCATTCAATTTAAAGTATCCATGATGAAAGCAAATCTCTCATTGTTTGTGATCTAAAGTTTACTTTCATTGCGCTGCAAATTATTTCATCTTTTTATCATCTTCCATTATTTCATCTTAAACATTCACAAACAAATCAAACTCAGATCCTAGCAAAGTTTCTCTCACATACTCTGTTTTTTCTTCAAAAGAACTTGAGAAAATGGCACTGAATAATCCCCATAACACAGGCTTCAACAATAAGCCTTCTATGCTCATCAGATCTGAATACAATAACTGGCGACATAGGATGGAACATATGCTATCTCAACAAAATACATGGTGTTGGAGATCTGTTGTTTTCGGACCACATGCCCCAATGGTACTGAATACCAAAAACTCACATGCATTTGAGCCAAAGAAGCCTGAAAATTACTCAAAGCAAGATTCTAAAAAATTCGAGCTTGATGCAAAAGCCTTTAGCATCATGGCTATGGCATTTCCGACTGATATCTATGCCAGCCTATTACATTGTAATAGTGCTAAAGAGTTATGGGATGCATTGAAAGAGTAGTTTGGTGGTATAGATGAAGTTCTCGAGAACACTAGGGGGATCCTTAACCAACAATACGAGACTTTTACACACGTCAAGGGAGAAACCCTCACACATCAATTTGAAAGGTTTTCATGTTGAATCAGTGAGCTTAAGTTGGTGAACAAAGAATTCACAAAAACAACTTTTAGTAACCAATTTTTGAGGTCTTTACCTGAGAAATGGGATACAATATCCATAGTGATGAGAACAAATCCAAAATTCAAAGATCCGACACTGGCCCAGCTTCATGGAAAGCTCTTGACGTTCGAAAGAGAGCTTGTCCAGAAAAAGAAGCTCTAGGAAACTGAAAAAGTGTTAACGAATATGTATTCGGAAATACGGCACTTCTGGGTCAGGAAAGTTCATCAACAGGTTTGATAAATGACTAGAGCTATGATCACTTTATTGGCATATCAATAGGAATAAACTCTAGTCAACATTCCTCAAACTATGCATTCACTGCTAGTGATGACAGTCATAATCTAGATAATCTGTCATTTGTGTTTGATGATCTTAATTAAATATTGATCCCATTGATCTTTAGGAAATGGATATTTTGCACCAGGTGGCTCTACTAAGCGTGAGAGCAAACAAATTTTATATAAAAACTGGTAAAAGTTATCCATGACTTAATGGGAGATCTAGGGTTGGGTTGGACAAGTCGAAGATAAAGTGTTTTAATTGTAATCAGCTATGTCATTTTGCTAGGGAATGCAAGAGCCAAAACTCAGCACCTGTCATTACCTATCCAAATCAAAGACCTCAAGCTAATCAAACATATTTTTATCAAAATACCCAAAATACCCCTACATCAAGTGTTCAAAACACAGTCTATTTTGCAAGTCCTGCACCTGTGAGACATATCCAAGCACCATTTCCTCAAGTTCAGTATGTCCAAATGCCCATATCACATGTTCCAGCACCCCAAAGTATTCCTACTCCTATAACAGTTGAGTCAAATCAACAAAGCTTTTTCACACAAGGCTATGTTGATTGGAGCAGTTTACCTGAAAATCTGACTGATGAAAAATCTTGCTTTATTAGTAAGTGAAAATGATGAACATGCAAACTTTTGTTTTATGGCTTTGGATCATGCCTCGGGAGAAGAATCTCAAGAAAATGAAACCACTACTGGTGAAAGCTCGGTTAGTGAAACTACTGAGAGCCCAAGACAAACATTGGTTTGTGAAGAGGGTGATGTAGAAGGAATCAAAAACTAACCCAAAAGTACCACAAACCTCATCAATGCTGATCATCTGAAGGTTGTTGTTTCCTAGGTATCACCTCAAGTTCTAAAAGAACTATGTTCAGATAAATGCATCATAGCATTTGCTAACATCAAGGAGGTAAATGAAAACCTTTGTGAAAAATCCAAGTTAGTAAAATTATCTTAGAAAAACAAAAAAATGACTTTAAAAATAGACTAACTGAAAAGGATCAAGAAATCAGCACCTTAAAACATGAAGCATCCATAATCAGAGACCAACTCTAGTCAATGATAGAAAAAATTCAAAACTGCAAAAAAGGAGTTGGAAGCCACCCAAATCAATTGTGAAAAATAGGTGCAGTCTTGCTTTACTTATGAGAAGATGCTAGAAAAACATATAAAAAGCAATGAGAAGTTTGTTGCAAGTCTCATTAAACCTAACCAAAATATCAACACTTCCAGTTGCTCTGAGTTGGTTAAAGATAATTCAACCAAGCCAACTGGAAAAGAATACAAGGTCATTAAAACTAGTGGCAAGAATGTCATTCTTGAAAAGCCACAAGGTTCCACTCATTCTGAAAAATCAAAATATGTTTTTAAACCAACTTGGTCAGATGAGTGTGATGATCTTAAAATTTTCAAACCAATTGACTATGTAAACCCTGATGGTCTTAAGCCACCTAAGATAAAAATTGTTCCTGTTACCAACTCTCAAGCAAAAGTTAAACCATATTTCTCAAAAAAGAGAGACAAAGGTAAAAGGAATGAGAAAATTCCTGCCATGTTGTGTGATTACTGTGGTAAAAAAATCATTGGGTAAGTTTTAAGTTAAAAGCCCTTGATATCAATCAAAGCAACAATGTCAGTGAATCCTTTCTTGGGTGCACCGTCTATGGTAAAAGAAACCACTTCACTCAATAGTGCCCGCTTCTTAGATCACATAATTCTAACAAAAACTGGTCAAGAAAAAAATCGAGTGTCAAAAGGGAAAATGAGCCTGGTAACAGGAATACCCAATCTCTTCCAAAAGAGTTGAGTCTAATCCCACTATTACACCAAAAATGCATTACCAGAGGCTATGGGCAACCACCTTGCAGTAAGGTGCCTTACAAACAATATTGTAGTAAGCGTTAGGCGCTATTCGGGCGGTGAAGTACCTGCCTAGGGATTAATCGGAATGGACTTTATGTGTATAATTTTATGAATTTATATACATATACTATTAATTTTATATTTTTATATATAAATTCACATGTATGAGGACTAAATATAAACTAATGAAGATGGAGGGGGTTATATGTTAAAATACCCAAACTTAAATAACCCTAATCATCTCCACTTTCATCATACCTCGTTTTCTCGCTCCCATCTCCTTCTTCATCAGACGATAGCACCCAGTTTTTTCATCAGACGATAGCACTCAGTTATCTCTACAGCGGTTCAAAATCATGGAGTAACAACTGATTTTTGTTTGAATTAAGGTAACAATTCGTTTCACTTAACTGATTTGGTCGAATTTTGGCTAATACCTGATCTAATTTTGACCGATTTGGTCCGATTATAGGCGACTTTTGACTGATTTTTTCAAACTTTGACCTAATTTGACTTTGACCGCCTAGATTGAGCGATTTGGCAAAATCTGGACGACGGACCTCCGATGAGCGACTAATGACAATCTAGGCGCCGCCTAGGCGCGATTTCTGCAACACTGCTTACAGGTATACAGAACCTGTACTACAACCCAAAAGCCTAGGGTTTACATCTATCCTCATGGGTATCAACATCTTGTTGGGAATGGTCAATCTCCTATTAAAGTGCGTAGACACTTACAGAGGGCCAAAAACATCTGTTGGAGATTGTTCAATAACTCCTTATGACCAAAGACCAATCCCAACAAGCCATTACAGTGGTTGATAACACCAAATCCAAGGCAGACAATGCTTTGGATCATCTGCAAGATCGACCGTTTCACCATCATCTGTAGAGAATAGGGGTGTTCAGAAAAAAATGGTAAGCTAATAAAAACCGTAAAACAAACCGTAACTGTAACCAAATAAACCAATCCGAACAACGAATTCGGTTTTTTGTTTGGTTTCTAACCGAAACCAAATTTTGAATATGGTTTTTGGTTCGGTTTTTGGATCCACATTTTTTTTAATTTGGTTTATTCGGTTTATTTGGATAACCAAATAAACCGTTAATTTAATTAATTATTATATACAAAAAAGAATGTTTAATAAACTATATACAATTTATTAGCCCAAAATACTAAGTCTAATATCTAAGTATATGTATCCCCATGGTTTGAAGATTATTTATATTTTGTGCCATTAGACTTGTTGAATATTTATAGTTTCTATGATCTATGTTTTGAAGTTTTAACTTTGTTGTTGTGTGTATGACCTTTTTATGGATATGTTTGTTTTATTTTGTTATGTTTTTTTATTTATATATAGTAAGGTTTAAATTCATTGCTGATTTGATGTTCGGAAGTTAGAACTCAAACATAAATATAAATTAGGAAAAAAAGTACTTAGGTATAGTTTGCTAAAATTGGTTTATTTGGTTTCTAACCGAAACCAAACTGAATTGAATTTGGTTCGGTTTGAATCGGTTTGCATATTCCTAATTTGGTTTGGTTTTTGGTTTAGGGTATAAAATTTTGAAAACCAAATAAACGATAAACCGAACCGATGAACACCCATAGCAGGGAACCACTGATGGTAATTTCAAAGTGCCAACAGAGGTTACCTACACAACTATCCTTCTATCCAAATAATAGAAAGAAAAATGTTCTGAAAAATCCAAAATTGTCTTTTCTTTTATTTACTTTTTGTCTTGAAAAATCAAAAAAACTAACAATTTTATTTTAAAATTAAGAAAAGATTGACAAAATCAACAAAAACAAAACTCTGTTCAAAGGAGATAAAACAATTGTTTAAGTGGATCAAAAGTCTGTTCAAAGTGTGATAACCACTGTTTAAGCAAAAGAACTACTGTTTTTCAAAACCACTATTTGACTTTTAAAGGTCAAACAACGCCACTGTTTCCACCCAAAACTCTGTTTAACCCAATAAAGGTTTTAAACAGAGGACTTTCAAAACTCTATTGACCAAGAGTCAAACAGGTCTTTCAAAAACATTGATCAAGTTATTCAAAAGTCTATTGAGCTCAACAGAGTTTTTAAACATATATTTTGAAAAATAGATCTTTGGTATCTTTATTAGTGGGTTTCCTATGTAGGACCCACTCTTTGAATAAATAGCAACTTACCAATTGGACTAAAAGGTAATCGTTGTCCATGCAGGCATCCTTGTTCCATTAACCCTATAAAAACCTATGAGAATACAGAGTTTACTTCTATCCTCCATTATTGAAAATTTCAAAAGCATTTCAAAAGAGAAAACTCCGAATTTACTTTCAGCAAACTCTGTTTCGATCAAAAGATTTTCTAGATAAAATACATTCAAAGGATTTGAACAACAGTTCATCATGGATCTCGAAATCAAAACCCCACATAGTTACTTACCGTATCTTGTACAACTTAGCAATAATACGGACTTCCACCCCATCATCGACATCATCAATTCATCAAAATATCTCTACATTCTCACCGCCAACGCACCCATCTACATTTCCACACTTAGAGAATTTTGGGCAAATGCAAAATTATCCCTGCAAAACAAAAGGCCCTTTCTCATTACTTCCACTGTCAACAAAGAACATGTTGAAATCACCACAGAATCCATCTCCACCTTCCATCTAGAGGATATGACAGGTATGGAAACTTACCCCAAAAATGACTTACAAGCTGAGTTCATAGAAAGGGGATATAAAGGTCAGATGGTGGGAGCAAGACTTTTTAAACAAAAGTTCCCATCTAAAATGAAATTCTTTTTCCATACTTTCTTGGTTTGCCTCTCTGCTAAAACCACTGCTTTTAATGAGATTCCACTAAAAACTCAATATCTAGGGTATGCTATTTTGAAAAATTCAAATCATAAACAATCCTAGACGTTGTTTCTTGATTTGGTATCAGATTTGAGGGCAAGGGAGGTATTGGCAATCCTTTCCTTATCTATCCAAGGCTATTGAGCTCTTACCTAAAAAAAGTTTTAAGAAAAGAAAGTTTTGAAAAAGGAGAAGCAATTCAAGCAGCAGTCTTTCTAACGAAACTTTTACTCGCGTGATGGTCAAAATCCATGAAAATGTGGCAATTGAAAACGTTTTAGAAAACCTTGTATGTCGCAACCCCCAACCCCTACCCCAGGAGCGGGTGCCGCGAACATCTAGATCAGTGGTATCGGTGTTTATTAATTTAGCAGCGGAATACATATGGACCGTAGTTAGGAAATATTTTTATCAGAACACCAAACTTTTTATAATAATAAATCACTGGGGTAAAACCCAAGTTCATTTGACAGTACATTTGTAGGGATAAACCCTAATTATTGAAAACAAAAACTCTTTTTTATTTAGGTAACTTTTATAGCCACTTTTCCAAGCCTTCAGTGCTTTCCAGCTAGCTTCTATTGGCTTTCACATTTTGTTACCTGAAACGCGTTTTTAAAAGATTTTATCAGCAAGAAATACTTGCGAGTGCATCCTAGTTTAATCAAAACAGTTTTATAACATCACGGAATTGAGGGCATCCGCAATTACATTTGCTTATATCTATTCAATTACTCATTCATACTGTCAACACATGACTTGTGGGTCATATTACTCATTGGCTATCTCATTGTCCAATGGTAACGTCTTCCACATTTTGTATACAAAACCCCAACATACCAGTAGTAATTGTAGAATCACAAATACTCAATTACTGTTAGGTGTAATTTAAAACATTTGAGGTTTTGGTAAAACACTTTGACTCACAAAAATATATTTGCAAAAAGGTTACAAAAAGAGGATGTACTCACATTGTAGACTTAGGTGATACTACTATAGCTTCCTGGTGATTCTCCTGGTTATTATATATTAAAATTAAACAATGCACACGTGTTAGTAAAATAACCCAAATCACATTAACCGTACAACTCGAGACAGAATTCCAATGACTGAGTCAGGCGGAGCCTTGACATGCATTACGGATTCCTAAATCAATCAAGTGTAACACAAGACGGAACAACAATGACTGAGTCAGGCATAGCCTTGACATGCGTTACGGAGCCCTAAATCAATCGTGTAGGGTAATAGCAGGGTTATAGTACTTACAACGAGGCAGAGCTTCGCTTTATAGTGGGTATTATGCCTTTGTATTATTTCTACTATTCAGAAATTGAGAGAGAAATTAGAGAAATGAACGATTTGGAAATGAGCCTGAGCCCCCTATTTATAGGCTGGTCAAATACTCTCTCGCGCCCCGTGAGATATTTGGTTAAGGCCTTCACGGCCCGCGAGACGACGCGTGTCGTTTATAGCTTCGCCGAGTCAAAGGGCTAGATTGGGTGACTCACCGGACACGTGGCACTATGCGGTGTCGAGCAAGTAAGGGAGCTCGCGCCCCACAAAAGACCAATGGGTCTGGGTTGCGGCCCATGAGAGACTCCCAAACTTGGTTTTTCGTGATTTTGATAGGTATAAGGGTATTTAGGGCTCGTTTCTCGCGTATGGGGTATATTTAGGACTGTTTTAGGGTCACATTAAGGATTCTAGGAGGGTTGTTATATTCTCCCCATCTTTTTTTAGATCTCGTCCTCGAGGTCTAGTGGAACAGGTGTGGGTATTTGCATTTCTGACTCGAGTTCCCAAGTGTATTCTGGTCCTCTCTTGGAATCCCATTTTACTTTGACCAGAACTAGTCTCTTGTGTTTGAGGTTCTTGATCTTTATATCTTCGATCTGAATAGGTTTCTCGATAAACTTAAGTTTCTCATTTACCTCTATGTCCTTAAGAGGTATTAGTAATGATTCGTCTGCTAAACACTTTTTTGAGATTACACACATGAAACACATCATGTATTTCTGCAGTTTCCTCTGGCAGTTGTAGCTGATAGGCTACGGGTCCTATTCTTCTAATAATCTCAAAAGGTCCAACATACCTGGGGCTTAGCTTTCCTCTTTTAACGAATCTGACTATTCCTTTCAATGGAGAAACTTTTAATAATACCTTATCTCCTACTTGAAATTCTAAAGGTTTTCTTCTGTTATCTGCATAACTCTTTTGACGATCTCGTGCTGCTTTTAGTCTTTCCTTGACTTGAATTATCTTATCCGTTGTTTCTTGCACTAACTCTGGTCCAGATAATTGTTTTCTCCAATTTCTGCCCAACAGAATGGAGTTCTGCACTTTTGTCCATAAAGTGCGTCAAATGATGCAGCATTAATGCTTGTATGATAGTTGTTATTGTAGGAAAATTCTATTAATAGTAAATGGTCGTCCCAATTTCCTCCGAAATCAGTTACACAAGCTCTAAGCATATCTTCCATTGTTTGTATTATCCTTTCGCTTTGTCCGTCCATTTGTGGATGATAAGCTGTGCTTAGATTTAACCTGGTTCCCATTGCTTTTTTGGAAATTTGTCCGAAAATGAGAAGTAAAACGGCTATCTCTATCAGATACAATAGATAAAGGAATTCCATGTAATGAAACTATTTCATTTACATATAGCTTGGCTAACTGTTCCATACTGAAAGTTTCCTTCATTGGTAAGAAACGAGCAGATTTGGTCAATCTGTCTACAATCACCTAGATTGTATCATTTCCTTTTCTTGTCTTGGGTAATTTGGTAACAAAGTCCATTGTTATTAATTCCCATTTCCATATTGGCATCTCTAACTGTTGCAATAATCCTAAGGGTTTCTGATGCTCAGCTTTAACTTGTGAACAAGTTAGACATTTAGCAACGTAGTTTGCTATATCCTTTTTCATTCCTATCCACCAGAAATTCTTTCTTAGATCTTGATACATCTTATCACTTCCGGGATGTATCGTATACTTAGATTTATGAGCTTCTTCTAGAATTTCGTGGTGTAGGTTTCCTTGTTTAGGTATCCACATCCTTTTCTTATGGAACTTCCAAATTCCATCTGTTCCTTGTACTAACTCCTTAATCATTCCTTTGAAACTTTCAGCATCGTCCTTGATTGCTGTTTCCTGTACCTTTCTAATTTGATCATTTAAATCTACTTGTAGATTTAACCTCAGAGAACGTACTCGTTTCGGCTTTTCATGATACTTTCACTTAAAACATCAGCTACTACATAAGCTTTCCCAGCATGATACTGGATATCACAATCATAATCACTAAGAATTTCCATCCAACGTCTCTGTCTCATATTTAATTCTTCCTGCCTAAAAATATACCTTAAACTCTTATGATCGGTGAAGACAACAAATTTATTTCCATATAAATAGTGTCTCCCAATCATAAGGGCAAAAACTATGGCTCCTAACTCTAGATCATGGTTTGTGTAATTCTCTTCATGTTTCTTAAGTTGTCTAGAGGCATAAGCTATAACCTTTTGATGTTGCACCAACACACATCCATATCCTAACTTAGACGCATTACAATAGACTGTAGAGTCTGCAGTTCCTTCTGGTAATGCGAGTATGGGTGCGTTGGTTAACCTTTGCTTAAGAATCTTAAAAGCTTCTCCATGTTTTAGTCCCCATTCAAACTTAACTGATTTGCAGGTCAGTTTGGTTAATGGAATGGCTATTCTAGAGAAATCTCGGATAAATCGTCTATAATATCCTGCTAGTCCAAGAAAACTTATTACTTCTGTTGGTGATTCAGGGACTTTCCATTTAGTAATCGCCTCAAACTTTGTGGGATCCACATGAATTCCTTCATGATTAACCAGATGTCCAAGGAATTGCACTTCTTGTAACCAGAATTCACATTTTGAGAATTTAGCATAAAGTTTTTCTTTTCTCAATAATGTTAGAAGTGTATGCAGATGAGCTGCATGTTCCTCTTTACTCTTAAGGTAAATTAGAATATCATCTATAAAGACAATTATGAATTTATCCAGGTATGGTTTAAATATCCTATTCATCATGTCCATAAATGCGGCAGGGGCATTGGTTAAACCAAATGGCATGACGGTAAATTCATAATGACCGTACCACGTTCTGAAAGCAGTTTTAGGAATGTCCTCTTCCTGTACTTTAAGTTGATGATATCCTGAGCGTAAATCGATATTAGAAAAGAATCGAGCTCCTTGAAGTTGATCGAACAGATCCTCGATTCTCGGTAGTGGGTACCGATTCTTAATCATAACCTTGTTCAAGTCTTGGTAATCAATGCACATACGCATCGATCTGTCTTTCTTCTTAACAGACAACACAGGTGCTTCCCACGGTGATGAACTTGGTTGTGTAAAACCTTTTTCAAGAAGTTCGTCCAGTTGTTTCTTCAGTTCCTGCATCTCCGTTGGTGCTAATCGATAGGGTGCTTTGGCAATCGGTGCCATCCCGGGTATTAGGTGAATTCTAAATTCAACCTCTCTGTCAGGCGGTAATCCAGGTAACTCTTTTGGAAAAACGTCTGAGAATTTAGATATTGCAGGAATATCTTTTAATTCTTTTCCTTTAGTATTAATGATTACGGAAATCATGTATACTACTCTTCCTTTCCTTTCATAACTTACGGCTTTCATCACAGAGATGAACTTTGTCGATCTGGTTGGCTTATCTCCTTTAATTGTGATCTTTTCACCTGTTGGTGTACTTACTTGTACTGACTTTTGATCACATAGTATACTAGCATGATTGGCTACCAACCAATCCATTCCTAATACAATATCAAATCCAGCCAGATTCATTGGGTAAAGGTTAGCAAAGAATTGATGGTTCAGGATTTCTATTCTTGCTCCCTGCAAGATTTCACTTATCTTTATGGATTCTCCGTTGGCTGTCCTACCAGACAATCTTGTTGAAGTTTAGCTAAGGGTTGGTCAAGAAATTGGTAGAAAGAAGTATTGATAAAACTTTGGTTTGCACCAGAGTCAAATAATACTTTGGCAAATATATTATTAACTAAGAACGTACCGGCAATCACATCCGGAATCATCTTGGCTTCCTCAGATGTCAAAACAAATGCTCTGGCATTTTTCTTAGATGCCTCAGTTGTCTTAGCCTTGTTGGTTGTGGCTAGAGCTAGTTTCGGACAGTTCGGTTTGATGTGACCACTCTCTGCACAATTGAAGCATATCCCATTACTAGGTTTCTTTCTACAGTTTTCTTCCTTGTGTCCCGACATTTTACAAAATTTATAGTATATAAAGCATCTTCCAGAATGCTTTCTTTTGCAATACCTACAGTAGGGTGCAGAAGAACCTGTACATTTCCCACGGTTGGCATTACCGTAGAGAAATTCCTGGGTAAGCTTTTGAGCTAGATTCTTTTTCTGGTTTTCCTCTTGTGTACGTACCAATTCTTCAGTTAGGGTATTGGCTAGTGCTACTGCTTCTTCTATGGTTTGCGGTCTAGCTACCTTGACTATGTGTTTAATCTCACTAATTAATCCCCAAATATAACGGGAGATTAACACTGGTTTAAGTGAGGCTAAGGTTGGCACTATCCTAGCATATTCGAAGAATATGGTAGTGTAACCTTTGCAGTCTATTCCAGTCATTCTAAGATTTAGGAACTTATTAGCAATTTGTTCCTTTTCATTAGGAGGGCAGAATTTTCTTTCAACCATTTCCTTAAAGTTGACCCATTCCATATTATAAACTCTGTCACTTCCCCTAGACTGGAGAATAGTATTCCACCATTCTTAGGCTGCATTTTTGAAAAGATTATAAGTAAACATAATCTTATCTTCATCTGCACATTTTCTTATTTTTATGACTGCTTATGTCTTTTCTATCCAACGTAAGGCTGCAATGGCTCCTTCATTGCCTGATAATTCTATTGGTTTGCAGGCCAAGAATTCTTTATAAGAACAACTGTAAGAAACGGTTCTTCTTCTTTTAGGAATTGGAGCTTGGATTATAGGTCCGTTATTATCGTTCACACTGTGACTTGGTTCAGTGTGTTGGCGTTTACTTCCATTTGCAGATTTATTATTTTCTGCTTCTTTAACAGTCTTGATAATATAAGGCATAGCATCTATAATTCCTTGTGCTACTATATGTTGGATGTCACTATTATCTATTTGGTTTCCGTTATTTTCATTGTTCTGGTTTTCCTGATTTACTTCGTTATCCATCTGAATTGTGAATATTTATCAAGTATTAATAATCACAGAATAAATTTGGTACAAATATTTATACACAATCACACAAACAATTTGATCAAAAACGTCGATCATTGCGAATTTTACTCTTTCTATATATATGCGTCAATTACAAACTACAACTGGAAATCAAATATACTAGTAGTTATGCATCCGGATCTATTTTTTTTATCCAAATACAAAATTACACATATATCTAGGCATTATTCTAAGTGTTATGTATCCAATCATGTATATCACGTTCGACATATTTCCACATAAGCTTTTCTCCTATTTGCCGAATTCTATCTCCTTCTTCTACTAATTCGTCACCAAATGTAACGCATGCATCCCTAGACTTTTGGCTATTGTCAATATTAGTCCCTAAACTATGTGATCTTTCATACTTTTGTTACTTGGTGAATCTTATGCTATGATACTTGATTCTTAATACTAGACTCTTGATACTTGGATCTTGACCCTTGATATTTAACACTATGATTCTTGATACTTGGAAACTATGATTCTTGATACTTGATACTTTGAAGCTATGATTCTTAATACTTGATACTTGGAGACTATGATTCTTGATACATGGAATCTAGATCCTTGGCTCTTGATACTTTGGTGCTTGACTCATGAGACTCGTGAAACTTGAGACTTAGTTGAACAAGAGACTGGAGACTTGTCACTAGCGGAATCTATGAAACTTGGAAGCTAATGTGTTAATCTAGTTATATGATACTATTACCCGATAATACGCAACGCAACGCTTAATCTAACTCGGAAAACGGCAAAGTTGAAAGGAGGGGATTGGCCGAATGGCAATCCGATCGGATGACCATCCGATCGGAGGGTCGTTCGATCGAACTGACATCCGACCCGTGCCACACCGCCTCCACTCCTCTCACACACTATAAATAGGAGTTGTCACATTATTTCTCACTGATGTGACAACCTCCTCCGAACCAGACGCACGCACTCCCCTTTTCTTCCATTTCTCGGGGATTTAGTTACGTTTTACACTAGATTCTTGTACTTCTTTGATCACTACATGATCCTCTACGAGATTCTCCTTTGATATCTCACTTTTCACCGTGAAATCTATAAGATTTGAGCTCTTGAAGGTGACGTCATCATGGTGGTTTGAACAAACTATTGTGTGATGTCATTCCTGCCAAGGTCTAACTCAGATCTAAGGAATTTCGTATGTTTTACAGCTAAATCTAGACTTTTTCAGCTAAAACCTGTGTTTTCTTCATCTTTTCTTAAACTTTTACTAAGATCGGTGGATTCCGGACCCAAACGGACTATAGACTTGATGATTAGTCTGGAGTTGGTTTGCAAATGGATTGTTGCCAGAAAAGATGACCGGAGTACGGATTCTGACATAAACACTATCACAAACAGACGAGCGATAGGAATGGGGTGGTTCCCATCCGATTAAAACGGCTGAACATTGATGTGTTTACCGTTGTCTCAAGACGAACCGTGCCATCAACATAAACCAAAAACTTAGAAACTTTACAAAGTCGTGAACGGGACAAGGACAACTCAATCGAATGGCAATCCGATCGGATAGCCATCCGATCGAACTGCCATCCGATCAGGTGACACTTGCCTCGTAACCTTAAATACTTGAAACCTTGAATCTTTGATCGTCGAAGGGAAATCCGATCGGATAGCCATCCGATCGAACTGCCATCCGATCGAAGTAACAATGTGCCTTAGAATCTTTCAACACTTAGAAACTTTTTCAGAAACTTGAGACTTTGGAAACTTCTATTATCGAATGGCCATCCGATCGAACTGCCGTCCGATCGGATAACCATCCGATCAAAAGTGACCTAACTTGAAAACTTGGTAATCTTTTGGAATCTAACACTTGGATCGAATGACCATTCGATCGAATGACCATCCGAGCGGATGACCATCCGAGCGGATGACCATCCGATCGGATGGCAATCCGTCCTTCACTCACAACAGTCACCTCAATCGAATGGCAATCCGATCGGATAGCCATCCGATCGAACTGCCATCCGATCCTTTGATTGATCCGACACTTTCCGCAATCTCGTTGTTTTGTCCGACACTTATCTGTTGTAATCTAATCAGGCTAAACCTAAAGAGCTCCCTTTGATCCAATAACAGTTAATCTGTTAAGCAATCACTGTGAGTATACTCGATCCGTTTTCGTTTTAAACTTTGGGATGCAACATGTATTCTATTAAACTATGAAACTTGATACTTTTAAATCTAAACTCTATCCTATGTGTATGTGAAACTTGTGATTCTTGATTCTTGATTCTTTGTGCTATGTGGACGTTTAAACCAGAGTGTGTAGTTCCGCATTAACAATAGTAGCGCTATAGGAGATGCACCTTGATGTGTGTAAAATGCAACATATAAATTACATCAAATGAGGCATAAAACTAACCCCTTTTTAGTACTGATGTTGGAAAAAGTGTGCTTTTGTCTTCCTTTTGTATTTTCAGGATTAAATGAGCGCAAATGAACAAAAGAAGCATAAATACAGCTAAATCTAACATAAACACAAGAGGAGGAATAAACATGGCATGCTCGACCCCTCGACAGCATCTTCCCAAGCAAAAAACAACAGATCAGAAGGCTGAACACGCCCCGTGCCCAGTGGACTTGGGGGCGTGCCCAAGTGTTTGCAGAAAAGACAAAGTTGTAGAAGCTTATATTTCCCAACACGGGGGCGTGCCCAACTTAACACGGCCGTGGTCAACGCTAAGATTCACAGAATCCAAGCAAATCTTGATAGTACAGATAAGCTTCTGCACATGGGGCCGTGCCCAGCAGACACGGGGGCGTGGTCAACTAATGCAGACAAACTGCAATTAATGAAGAAAGAGAAAGTGGATGGACATGGGGTCGTGCCCAATGGACACGGGGCCGTGTCCGGGAATCTGTGCAGGCTATAAATAGAGGTGCTTGGTTCACTTCAAAAGCATCCCTTGGAAAACCATCTCTCTCACACTTCACCCACACTCCACCACCATCACAACACCCACATCCACCACCATCATCCATCATAGAGTGTGTGTAGTAGTCTCGGGATCCAAGATTGATGGTAAGAGTTCTTGACAATCAAAGGCTATGTTTGCCTAAGTCTCTTACATTACTTGGTGAAGACAAGCATTTAGTGTAATACTTTTGTTTTTTAATCTTTTCGCACTTTTTATTTGGTTTTGTATTAATGACTTTAATAACTAGTTTCGTATGTTGAAGGTGAAACTTCCTTATCATTTGTCGATGGTGTCTTGGCGCTATTTTACTGTCTATATAAAATAAAAGATTTACACCATTCATATCTCTACGGTCTATATAGAGATATGTTGGCTACCTGGTCGGAGGTTAAGGGAATGGTTTGGTAAGGTTCTCGCCTTGTTCAGTGTATAGATCCTGCAAGGACCTGGGTCAAGCTTACTAAGACCTCCTTCAATACCCACTGGTATTGGATGGCGGGGGTGCGAATGGCTTGATCCCCTCATATGTAAACTACTATTAATACATTAACCCGGCTACTTGGGATTGTATCCCTGCTAACTCAAACCACTTAGCCGAGGGTAACGTCACCTTCAAAAGAGGGGCTTACCACATTACGCATTAATAACTTCATTAATTATCTTTCAATAATCCAACCCTTTAGGATTGTATCCTTGCTGACTCAAACTACTGGGTTGAGGGTAACGTCACCTTCAAAAGAGGGGCCTCCTACTATAACTAAGATAATCTCTTAAAAAATGCAAAAGTGCGGAAAACATCAAAGGTTACACTAAAGGCGGGTCGGTTCCAAGTGATTCATCTTGTCTATCTGTTTTTATTTTATTTTTATTTTCAGCATTTTTAGTTTTTATTTTCATGTTTAAAACCCGTTTTCCAAAATTTTGATTTGATTAGACGTTAAAGATAAACCGGTATTAAAAGCTCTTATGTCCTTGGACGACCTCGGTATCTTACCAACACTATACTATGCTCACGATGGGTGCACTTGCCCATATGTGTGTTTAGTGTTAGTAGAATATCGTGTTTTATAAATTTAAAACTTGACTAAAGTGTTAAAAAGGGCTAAAAATATACATAAAAATATATAACACTCGACACACATCACACCTCCCCATTATTCTCGGGGATATTGTTAGGAGGACTCTAGTTTTCCTTGATTCTTGGGAAAACAACAAAGCATCGGGACACTTAGGCTATCACTTGGACTGCGAACAATAGCATGGCTGAAACTATTTTGTTATCATTTACATTATGGTTATGAGACTTTTGAATCTATTATGCTATGTACTCAAACTTGTATACTCGCCGGAACATTTTTGTACTGGCTCTATTTTAATACATGTTGCAGGCTGACAGGATGCTAGGATTCTTGAATCAAGCTAGGGTGAAGCTTAGAAACTACATTTAGCTAAATCTAGAAACTTTTGGAACTATATTGATGTTTTGATGATATGATTGTGGATTTGTGTTGTTTAGACAATGTTGCATGAAATCAATTTAATTACTATTGAAACTATTAGTGTTATGGAAACTCATGAGCAATCTGAATGCCTAGTGCCGCACCCCGATGTTTCCGCTATCGGTTGGGGTGTGACAGATTGGTATCAGAGCCATAACTATAGGGAATTAGGATAAGTAGGAATATTTGCCCTAGTCTATAGTTCTAGGAATCTTGATTCTTGTCTGTTGTTTAAGACTTATGCGTTCTACCGTATTTGCTTTCTAGCAACACATTTTCCTGCTAAACTTACATGCCTTTACTAAGGCCGATAAAATATACACTTGCTACTTTGAAAACGCTGTTAAACAGTGTTTGTATTTTGCACGAAATTTGCCCTCAAGTCAGGAGTGACATCCAAACCTTGAAGGGAGATGATGTGCACAAAATGCAACATATAAATTACATCAATTGTGGCATAAAACTAACCCTTTGTTTGAAAAAGTGTGCTTTTGTCTTCCTTTTGTATTTTCAGGATTAAATGAGCTCAAATGAACAAAAGAAGCAAAAGGCAGCTAAATCTAACATAAATACAAGAAAAGGAACAAACGTGGCATGCCCGACCTCCCCGACAGCATCTTCCCAAGTAAAACAAGAGAACAGAAGGCTGAACACTCCCCGTGCTCAGTGAACACGGGGGCGTGCCCAAGTGCCAGCATAAAAGACAAAGCTATAGAAGCTTCTATCGCCCACCATGGGGCCGTGCTCAGCGAACACGGGGCCGTGGTCAACTATAAGATTCGCAGAATCCAGGCAAATCTTGGTAGTACAGATACGCTTCTGCACACGGGGTCGTGCCCAGCGGACACGGGGTTGTGGTCAACTAATGCAGACAAACTGCAATTAATGAAGACAGAGAAGAGGATGGACACGGGGCCGTGCCCAATGGACATGGGACCGTGCCCGAGCTGCTGTTCAGGCTATAAATAGGGGTGCTTGGCTCATTTGCAAACCATCCCTTGGCACACCACCTCTCTCACACTTCACCCACCACCCACCACCATCACAACACCATCATCCACCACCATCATCCATTGTCCATCATAGAGTGTGTGAGTCGTCTCGGGATCCAAGATTGATCGTAAGAGTTCTTGACAATCAAAGGCCATGTTTACCTAAGTCTCTTACATCACCTGGTGAAGACAAGTGTCTAGTGTAATACTTTTTATTTTTAATCTTTTCGCACTTTTTACTTGGTTATGTATTAATGACTTTAATAACTAGTTTCTTATGTTGAAGGTGATTCTTCCTTATCGTTTGTCCGTGGTGTCTTGGCATTATTTTACTGTCTATAGAAAATAAAAGATTTTCACCATTCATATCTCCACGGTCTATATGGAGGTATGTTGGCTACCTGGTCGGAGGTTAAGGGAAAGGTTTGGTAAGAGTCTTGCCTTGTTCAGTGTATAGATCCTGCAAGGACCTGGGTCAAATTTAGTAGGACCTCCTTCAATACCCACCGGTATTGGATGGCGGAGGTCCAAACTCTTTGATCCCCTCATATGTAAGCTACAATTAATACTTTAATCCGGCTACTTAGGACTGTATCCCTGCTGACTCAGACTACTTAGCCGAGGGAAACGTCGCCTCCAAAAGAGGGGCCTACCATAATATGCATTAATAACTTAATTAATTATCTTTCAATAATCCGACCCTTTAGGATTGTATCCTTGCTAACTCAAACTACTGGGTTGAGGGTAACGTCACCTTCAAAAGAGGGACCTACTACAATAACTAAGATAATCTCTTAAAAAGTGAAAAAGTGCGGAAATAATCAAATGTTACACTATACACGAGTCGGAGCCAAGTAATTCATCTTGTCTTTCTGTTTTTATTTTATTTTATTTTTCAGCATTTTAGTTAGTTTTTAATTTTCTTATTTAAAACCTTTTTCTTACTTTTGATTTGATTAGATGTTGAGGATAAACCGGTATTAAAAGCTCTTGTGTCCTTGGACGACCTCGGTATCTTGCCAACACTATACTACGCTCACGATGGGTGCACTTGCCCATATGTGTGTTTGGTGTTAGTAAAATATCGTGTTTTATAAATTTAAAACTTAACTAACGTGTAAAAAGGGCTTAAAATATACTTAAATACCTATCACACTTTACGCACATCAAGTTTTTGGCGCCGTTGCCGGGGACACAAGGATTTTAAGAAAGCTTAAAATCGGCGGCCTAATCAGTTTTTCAAAACTTTTTCAAAACGCGTGCATTTTTTCTGCATTTTAGTTAGTTTTGCATTTACAGTAACCTGAACACGGGTCGTGCTCATTGAACACGGGGTCGTGCTGCATACTTTTCATAAAACACCCAGATACAAAGTCTGAACACGGGGTCGTGCTCACTGAACACGCCCCCGTGCTGCACAAAGCTAGTAACTTTTAATTCAAACGCCCAGATACAGATCCTGAACACGGGGCTGTGTCCACTGAACACGGGGCCGTGTCCACTGAACACGGGGCCATGTCCACTGAACATGGGGCCGTGTCCAGCCTATGTTTCTGTTTTTATTTTTGTTTTCTGGTCCCGAGACTCTGTTGTGGTCTACTGAGTGATTCTTATGGATCAATACTCAGGAGGCTACAACTACATCTATGAGGAGGATGATTATAGGAAAGACTATTGCACTAATTGTGGAAACCCGCACTCGGTACAATATTGTGACTTATTTCAACTATCCACTTCATACACCTACTATGAGGACCCCAGGTACGAGCCATCAACTTCATACATATCCTATGAAGACCAAAGGTATGAACCTTCTCCCTCATACTCATATTTTGATGAACCAAGGTATGAGCCTTCTTACTCATACTTTGAGGAACCAAGATATGAGCCACCACCTTCGTATAATTATTATGAGGAACCATGGCGTGAACAACCCACCTCATATGAGTATTATGAAGAACAAAATTACGACCCTTATCCATCATATGCTTACAATGAAGAACAATGGTGTGAACCATCTACTTCATATGGGTACTATGAGGAACAAAGGATCGAACAACCGGATTCAAGCTTTGAAAATCCCGATCCTTACTCTATCACCGAAGTGACCGATAGGATATTAGAACACCTTAAAACTATCGAGCGCTACATAAAAGAATCTCGCGCAAGGTAAGAGGAGTCCCGCGCAAGAGAATAATTAAATAAAGAAGAGATAGTTGAAAGTGTAAAAATGGAAGAACAAATAAATGAAAAACCGACACATGAGTTAAACAACGAAAAAGGTGAGTCCGTCAACGTTAAAATTCAAGAAGAGTCTAATTTTGAAGAAATTAATCTCTTGTCACCTTCTTTTGAAAATCATTGTTTAATTCTCACTCATGCTAAGTTTTTAAAAGAGTTAAACACTAACACAAAAATTGATGAAACGGTAAGCGTTAAGTTAACTAATGATCAAACTTCGCTAATAAAAGAAGACCCATTTGAAATCAACATTACACCAGTTCCATGTTTTTTTCAAAATTCATTTATTAGTAACGTCACAATTGATAAAGATCTTTGTGTTAACATAATGCCCAACTACATTTTCGAAAAATTAAGTATTAGTGATTTTTCTCCACTTCAAATACCCATTTTTCTATCTAATCGAAAAATAATAAAATCAATCGGTGTAGTTGAGGATGTCTTGGTTCAAACAAATCAAATGGTAATCCCAATCGACTTTGTCATCCTTGATGACGCTCCTCTAGTGTTGGGACGACCCTTTGTAAAAACTCATGAAGCTTTGAAAAACCGGAAGTACAACAATCTACCTCTTCAATTAGGGGCATTTAAAAAGTGTGTCGATCTTGAGCGATCAATGAAATATCCTTTTGGCAATAATGACCCCCTAATTGAAGATGAAGATGAACCACCTAATACAAGTGAAAAGATTGACCACTTTGTTGAAGAAGAGGTCGCCATAGAACATACTTTTAAAGTTCTTGATCAAAATGAGCAACCAAATAAGGAGTCTCCTAAAGACCCACCTCTTGAGCTCAAAGAACTTCCAAAAGGTTTGGAATATGCTTTTCTAGACAAAGATGGTAAATCACCTGTAATAATTTCGTCTAAATTAAGTAGTTTAGAAAAAGTAAAATTAATTAATCTTTTGAAAAAAACACAAAAATGCGATTGCTTGGAAGCTTGTAGATATTAAAGGAATAAGTCCTTCCATGTGCACGCACAAAATTTTAATGAATGATGACTACAAATCGGTAATACAACCACAACGTCGAGTAAATCCAAATGTTCAAGAAGTGGTTAAAAATGAAGTCATCAAATTACTTGATGCCGGACTTATTTATCCTATCTCCGATAGTCCTTGGGTAAGTCACGTCCAAGTAGTTCCAAAGAAAGGAGGTATGACGGTAATAACTAACAAAAAGAATGAATTAATACCAACGAGAACCGTCACAGGATGGAGAGTATGTATAGATTATAGACGATTAAATGAAGCAACAATGAAAGATCACTTTCCTTTGCCCTTCATTGATCAAATGTTAGAAAGATTATCCGGTCATAAATTTTACTGTTTCTTGGATGGTTTTTCAGATTACTTTCAAATCCCGATAGCACCCGAAGACCAAGAAAAGACAACCTTCACATGTCCCTATGGAACTTTTGCTTATCGACGCATGCCATTTGGTCTATGTAATGCCCCTGCAACATTCCAACGTTGCATGATAGCCATCTTCCATGACATGATAGAAAAGACAATGGAAGTCTTCATGGACGACTTTTCTATCTTTGGGGATTCATACGACCAATGCCTCGATAACCTTGAACGAATGCTATCCCAATGTGAGGAAACTAACCTCGCCCTTAACTGGGAAAATGCCATTTCATGGTAACGGAGGGAATAGTACTCGGTCACAAAATCTCAAGCGAAGGAATGGAGGTTGATAGAGCCAAAATAGACACTATTTCTCGATTACCACCCCCATCCTCCGTTAGAGCTATCAGAAGTTTCTTAGGGCATGCCGGATTTTATAGGCGGTTTATCAAGGACTTTTCTAAAATTTCAAGGCCTCTAACAAAATTACTTGAAAAAGATGCCCCTTTCATCTTTGACAAGGATTGCAATCAAGCATTTCTAACCCTAAAGGAAATGCTAGTCAATGCACCTATCATGATAGCGCCTGATTGGAAATTTCCTTTCGAAATCATGTGTGATGCAAGTGACTTTGCAGTTGGAGCTGTCTTGGGACAAAGAAAAGAAAAGCATTTTCACCCAATTTATTATGCTAGTAAAACACTTAACGATGAACAAGAAAATTACACTACAACTGAAAAAGAGTTACTAGCTGTGGTATTTGCTTTTGATAAATTTCGTTCTTATCTTGTTCTTTCTAAAACTATAGTCTATACAGATCATGCAGCCATTCGATATCTCTTCAAAAAGCAGGATGCAAAACCACGTTTGATTCGGTGGATCTTACTCCTCCAAGAATTTGATATTGAAATCAAAGACAAAAGATGAGCTGAAAACACCGCAGCAGATCATATTTCGCGCTTAGAAGACCCAGCTTTGGAGGCAACCAGGGACGAGCAAATCAACGAAAAATTTCCAACATAGTCCCTAGAAATGGTGGAATATAGACAAGAACCATGGTACGCCGACTATTCTAACTACCTAGCTAGCGGTATAGTCGCAAAAGGTTGGCCACATCATCAAAAGAAAGAAATTCTTTGCTGATGTAAAACACTATTTTTGGGAAGATCCTTATCTTTTCAAAATGTGTGCCGACCAACTCATCAGACGATGCGTACATGGTAGCGAAGCACGAAGAATTCTCCGCCATTGTCGTGAAGGTCCATACGGAGGACATCATGGTGCCGCTAGTACCGCACGAAAGGTATTTGATTCAAGGTTTTATTGGCCAACCATTTCCAAAGACGCCCAAAGTCTTGTCAAGACATGTGATGCTTGCCAAAGAACATGTAATATTTCTTCCAAGAACGAAATGCCCCAAAATGGCATTCTTATTTGTGAAATTTTTTATGTGTGGGGACTCGACTTTATGGGACCTTTCCCGCCGTCAAAAGGAAACAAATATATACTTGTGGCAGTAGATTACTTGTCTAAATGGGCCGAGGCCAAGGCACTTCCAACAAACGATGGAAGAGTCGTGTTAAGAATTCTGAAAAAATTATTCTCTCGTTTTGGCACACCTAAAGCATTAATAAGTGATAGAGGTACCCATTTTTGTAACCATCAACTTGAAAAAATCTTAACAAGATATGGGGTCTATCACAGGGTCTCAACAGCATATCACCCTCAAACAAACGGACAAGCCGAAGTGACTAATAGAGGTTTAAAACGAATACTTGAAAAAACTGTAGGGTTAAATAAAAAGGAATGGACAGATAAATTAGATGATGCTTTATGGGCTTTTCGAACTGCTTATAAAACAACAATAGGTACAACCCCATATAAGCTAGTCTATGGAAAAAGCTGTCATTTTCCGGTAGAAATAGCTCACAAAGCCTACTGGGCGATTAAAAATGTAACCTTAGATTTAGAATTTGCCAGTAAAAATCGATTTTGTCAATTAAATGAATTAGACGAACTTAGGAATTATGCATACTCAAACTCCGAAATTTATGAGGAAAGAATGAAAAACTTGCACGATAAACATATTAAACCTAATGAATTTTGAGTAGGAGACCAAGTTCTTTTGTTTAATTCACGACTTCGATTATTTCCTAGTAAATTAAAATCTAGGTGGTCAGGACCTTTTTCCATCACCCATATTTTCCCACACGGTGCAGTAGAAATTAAATCTCGGAATGGAATTCCATTCAAAGTCAATGGCCAACGGCTGAAACTCTATCAAGGATTTATTGAGGATGAAGAGGAAGAAATCTCGCTTCAAACGGTCGAAGAATGAAAGCATCAACATCATACCTGGTAAGTTACGAACAAACGGGTTGACATCTAAATCGGTAAGTTTTCTAACCAAGTTTTTAGGAAACAAGGGCACTTACACGAGCACTAAAAAAATTCAACTTTGCTCGGCATGAGGCCGTGTCCGCGTGACTGTCGGGATAAAACCCCTTTTCCAAACAGTTTCTTCATTTCCACACGCCCCGTTTCCCCGAAAACTCTCTGGTTCAGGCGATTTTCCGCAGATTTTCGACGTCTCCTCTACTTCTAACAACATCAAGGTATGTTTCTATCATCATTAGTAGTTAGATTAAGCATTTGCATGTAGTTAAAACACCAAAAATTTTGGGAAAAATCTAGGGTTCTTGAACTTCATTCGGATCGAACCTCAAATTTTTGCATAAATCTGTTAGCATTAGTTTAGATTAGTGTTATAGGAAGTAAATCCACTTGTATTGTTCATAGATTTGCCTGATTTCTCACAAAAACCTCAAACCCTTGTTTTTGAACCGAAAAAGATAAAATCGAAGGGGTAAACGGTTTGTTTTGGGAAAAACGGCACTTGGGGTTTCATTTTCGGGGGAAACCGCACCTATTGGACCAAAAATTTTCTAGTTTTCGGGACCGGGTCGAAAAATGAAGATTTTGAGTAACACACGCCTGGACACGGGGTAGTGTCCGCAGAACACGGGGCCGTGTCCAGCTAACTGTTTTCAGTTTTCTTCGAAATTTCAACTGTTTCGTGCTAACTTTTGGTGTATTCTTTCAGATGTCGAAGAAATTCACAAGGTTCAACGCAAGTGAGCAAGATGCTAAGGCTAGATACGACGTGCTTCGAACCCAACCGGAGGAATACCCAAGACAAGTGTGCACGGATCTTTTGGGGTTAGTGAACCAATGGGACCGCTTCAACAACCTAGTCACCGGGCCGCTGAGAGTCGCCCTTACTACTCGCCTTCGCTCGGTCCCCGAATATACTTTGGAATTCTATAGCACCTTCGTTTTCAATTCAAGGTGCGACCCTTTCGACAGTGATGGGGTGGGATTCCGATGTGGTGGAACTAAGTACTCGATTTCGATGGCACAGTTTGGGTCGATAGTTGGGTTGTATGCGGAGGAAGATACGGGTAATGAAGAGAACACCGGAGGGGTGCGAGAGTTGGATGAGAACGAACGCCAAGCCACTTGGGCTCAAATTGGAGAAGGGCACTACAACCTGAGCAGCACTAAGAGCACTAAGCTGAGGGACCCGCTTTACCGTTACATCCATAGGTTCCTCACTTACTCCTTTAGCCAAAGGCATGATAGCGGTGGCGTTGTTGGGTTTGAAAGATTTGGTGGTCCTTCATTGCATTCATAACCACAGACACCTCGATGATCCGTACCTCATGCTCTGAAACATGCATTTGAACCGGCTTGCTACTCCACCAACCCCTATCTTCTTCGGGGGGTGGATATACCGTCTCTTCAAGCACTTTGTGAACATGCCCAGATCTTTCCAAAGAAGTCCATGGTCGGGAAGAGTGGACATTGTGACACCTGTGCCTCAGCGACCATCAAAAAAATACCAAATTAATGAAATATTTTGTTTCATAATAGGGATTTGTTAAAAATATGTGTATCGTTTGCACATATCAATTCTTGTTCGATTTCGGGCTTTAAATCGCTTTCTGGAAGGTTATACGCGATCTGATGCATAAATATAACCAGTTTAATGCAACGAACACTTTGTAATAGTGAAATAGGCTTAACATACCTTAAATAACCTTTACATAACTTAGAAATAAGTTTTGGAGGGTTTGGTGTGGCGAAATCAAGTTTATTCGCTTACAGGGACTAATTTCGACAAACTACGAAAGTATGCCGATTTGTACTGTAACGAACATTCCGGAACATGACCATAAGTTAAACATACCCTAAATATCCTTTATATTGCTTAGAAATAGGCTTTGAGGGGTTCGGTGTGCTAAAATAAACTTTTTGGTCATTCAGGGACTAAAAGCGTCAAAAAGTGCATAAGTTTGCATTTTCGCGCATATCTTACGTTCTGAATACATCCGGACATCAAAAACTTTATGTAATCATTAAAATATTTTATTTTAGTGATTGGCATGATAAAATTCCATTCGTCGCGTAATTTGGATCGTTTTTCGCATTCGTTCGTGTTTCGTCGTAATTAACCGAACAACGCAACCGTACGACCAAACGAACCGACATCCGAGATATTTTTTAGCATGTTTCATGTTCCCTATACTTTAAATTCATTTTAGAGCCTTGAAATGGGATTAACGGGGCTTAAACGTGTCAAAAATGCATCAAAAACCATGTTTTGCACATTCAGGGACCAAAATTGACATTCTGCCATAGTTATCTTAGGAATGGACCAAAATGAAAAATCTAAATTCCAGCTTGTTCCAGCTGTTCCCCTCATTTTCACATGGTTTTAATGAAACTAGGGGCTCCCATGGTTTCACAAAACCATGGGCACATGTGTACGGATGAGATCGAAGCTCGTTTTACGATGAACGATCTTAACGGTTGTGCAAAAACTATATAAACCCCAGCCCCTTTGCTCTCAAACTCACATTTGATCTGATTTTCATTCTCTAAGTTGAAGTCTTGCACTTCATACCTGAGAATAAATTGGATCAAACCTCCTTGGACCTTTTGTAAGTCCTCTTTCGTTCTTTTATGCATTTTTAGCGTGAAAGTCAAACTTTGTTTAACTTTCTGCATTGACCAATTTATGGTCAATACAAAGTTCGTTTGAACTTCATAACGTGAGCGTGATCACGATGGTTTTAGTCTCTTATGACTATACCTACTGATTACCACGTTATCTAGGCATAGTGGCGAGTCGTAGTTTCGGCCAAAATGCGTATTCTTGCGTATTTTGTAACCAAACTACTTTTAGGTATCAAAACCGTTTGTTTTGATACCAAACCTGTTTTCTAACTTCGTTAAACATGTTTTAACATGTTTAGCTCGTCACTTTAGGTTTAGTGCTTATGTAGAGTCGTAAGTCAAGCGGTCTAAACAACTGCTTAGACTTTCGAACTAGACCAGTTTGGTCAATCATTAGGATCCAACCAAACATGTTTAGTGACCATAGTTGTATAGGGAATAACCTTCCGAGGTTATACCTTATGGTCACTTCGTTTAGTTAGTGGTATGATAGGTAATTTATATGCCTTAGGAAAATTACCAAAATGCCCTTTTTGCGCATAAATTCATTTTAAGCATATGTAACCTAAATTTTGACATCTAAACTGATTAGGTAATATTATTAGACATGTTAAGGCATATAATACTTGTCATAGGACTAGTTAGGCGTTCCGAACGCGTTTTACGCGAACGGCGCGTTAAAGTAGCGTAAGCTATCTTAACGAGTCGTAATGGGTCGTAAGCACTTAGCATAGGTTTCGTTTTAGTATGTAGGCTTTGTTAAACCATATTGCATGAGTTCTTACACTCATTTGGTTTACGAACCCTCATGCTACCCGATCCTCCGATTAGGTCCGTTTATTAACATAGTTACCTATATTAGGTGCCGTTTGATTCTGTGATCCCTCTAGCTTTGCTTGGTTGTTGTTCAAGACTTCAAAGCACCCTCAAGTGAGTACATAGTCCCCTCTTTTACTGTTTTCAAATTGTTTTGGGGTGGAACACATGTGCCTACTTGTTACTTTCGTGCTTTCCATGTTTTCATATCATATACTTGCTATGTTCATTAGTACACTATTAGTACATGATTTCATTATGTTTTGCTATGTATGTTCACTTAACATGCTAGCGCAATTGTTTTACGTTTTGAACCATTTGTAACCATTTGATGTATGTGAACCATTTGTAATCGTTGGATGTATGTGAACCATTTGTAACCATTTGATGTATGTGAACCATTTGTAATCGTTGGATGTATGTGAACCATTTGTAATCGTTTGATGTATGTGAACCATTTGTAACTGTTTGAACCATTGGGTTAGGGAAGTGATTAGGTAACGGGGATGGTGTAATGTGTTAAAAGCATGGTGGATACGCCGCTGGTACTTCCTATATATAAGTGCTTTTAACACATTATATATCGTTGCGTTATCTAGATCACTTGGGTAAATGATTTTGATACGATGTCACACAATGATGCTTTCTGAATAATATAAACCATACGAGTTTTATTAACGAGTTCCTACGAGATGTTTTACAATTTGATTTAATAAAACAAATGTTTTGGAGTTAAGAATCATGGCTACGAGATTTTATAAATCATATCCAATTTGATTTGAGTTGGTTAATTATGTCGCAATACTATACTTTTCAAAATAAGGTTTTTAAATAAGTATTGCAACATGTAAAACGAGCCATGAATCTGACACTCATATAAAACCTATGTACTCGCCGGCATTTTTATGCTGACGTATTTTCACATGTGTTTCAGGTACCATAGTTGATGATGTTTGATGATGATACTTGTGTATGCTCACATAGGAATGGACGAGGCCTTAGTGACTTAATAACAATGAAAGTTTATTTGTTCCTGTTTTGTTTCTAATTCCAATGTAATGTAATATATTTAATTCAATAAAATGAAACTGTTTAATCCATGGTTATGAAACAATGATTCTATTACAACACTCCCCGACGTTTCCGCCACGTTTTGTTGTTTTACGTGGTCGGGGTGTGACAGACATACACATCTGCCGCTCCATGAACTTGATATATGAAGCCGAAGACAGGTCGGTTAGCTTCCAAAGAGTCCAGGGGCATGCATGGAACCCGCACTAGGCACTCGTCCTTCACGCTCCACAGCATCATCAGTACCAGTACCAGCCCCACGGTGATCCGGGCCAATCCTCCTCACAAGGAGGCGGTTTTCCTAACTTCCAAAGTTTACATGATTTGTTGCAGGAAAACCTCATGTGCACCAGAAACACCTATAACATGGCGAGCAATACGTACACCCGGGTAGGAGCAATCAAGAGAAACATTTCTGACATCCAAGATGACATCGGGAATATCCGGGAGTACATAGCGGGGCACGGAGGAGGAGGTGATGACGATGAGGACGAGGACATGGACTAGGCGGGAGGAGCGGAGTTATGAGCAGCTGGTTGGTGATCCCACATGTTAACCCCTCTTCTTATGAACAATTTCCGGCCTGCGTGCCGTGTGTTGAACAATTTACTTTCCTTTAACTCTTTTTATTTTCTGCGTTTCTTTTTCTTTTTAACTTTGTGATGTGTATGTTGAACGATGGTAATTTAGGATGCTTGCTATGGTTTGGTGTAGTGTTTATTGATAAAATAGGTATATACGAGGCTTAGAGTACTAAATATTAGTATTACTAAAGCCGGAGCAGGAAAAACAAACCCAGAAACCTGTTTTTCACCTTTGCAGATTGTCCACACGGGGTCGTGTCCAGCCGACACGCCCCCGTGCCCATTGCCCCAGACCTGCTGTTTGTTTAAATCTGCAGACTTTTGCCAGAGACGGGGTCGTGCCCATCCGACACGCCTCTGTGTCCACCTTCTGTAAGTTTTCGTTACTGGCACCTGAACACGGGGTCGTGTCCATCGGACACGGGGCCGTGTCCAGACGCCCAGTAACATAAATTTTGCTTTTTCACACCTTTTTACACATTCAATCAACCTAAAAACTTATTTTTGGGACACATTGAGGACAATGTGTAATTTAAGTGTGGGGGGATGCTAAAACTTTGAATCTTGCAAGTCCTAATCATAAGCCTTACACAAAACTCTATTGGAACCGCTAATCTCCCCAAATTTTTTCAAAAAAATTTCATTTTTTTACTTGTCTAGGTTTAACTTGGGAATTTCAAATTCTAAAAAGGTTATATTTTTTACAAATTTACAGCCGATAGCGTCGTGATAAAAAGAACCAACATAAGAAATTATGAAACGGCATGACAAGTTTAGTTAAAATTTAATTATATATACTTGATCACATAAAAACTCATTCCCACAAAAGTGAGTTTTGAGCCTTTATTGAGCATACAAATACATATCTTTAAACTAAATACTCATTTTTCGTTTCTTGTGTGAATAGCCGCTTGGTTCTTACGACTCTAGAACTTGCCACGACGATACATTCCCAGTCCTTACCAACTTAAACCCAAGTAAGTAAATGATGGAGGCATTAGGACTAACTTTTTTTTTATTTATACACCATTATTTTTCTTTTTTTTTTTACCACCTACCCAAAATCCCCCTATTTAACCCCTTTGAGCCTAAACCTTTTCATTTCTTAACCCAAAAACAAACACCCTTTCACCCACCAAAACCTTATTATTTTTAACCCTTTGTTTTAGTAACAAACTCGGTTTTTCGTATGACTTTTCAAAAAAAAAATTAAAAAAAAATTAAGTAAATGATGGAGGCATTAGGACTAACTTTTTTTTTATTTATACACCATTATTTTTCTTTTTTTTTACCACCTACCCAAAATCCCCCTAGTTAACCCCTTTGAGCCTAAACCTTTTCATTTCTTAACCCAAAAACAAACACCCTTTCACCCACCAAAACCTTATTATTTTTAACCCTTTGTTTTAGTAACAAGCTCGGTTTTTCGTATGACTTTTCAAAAAAAAAAATTAAAAATTAAAAATAAAAAAATGAAAAAAAATTGTTGATGATGAAGCAAAAATAAACAAACAAGTTCATCAAAAATAACTTTGTTTGAATAATGGCTTCATCAAAATAAAAATTGCAAAAATAAAAAGTCTTACGAAAACCGACGCTTTTTACGCCTTTCGCCCTTTTACTAACCACTAACCCAACCACCTACCTTTGACCCAAGCCTAACCCTTCACCCAAAAGTCCTCTTGATATTTACAAAGGTATATAGTTAAAAATGAGGAGGATTGATCGCTTGGCAAGCCTATGGTAGGAATAAGTTCCATGCCGCTCTCGAGTGATTCACTAAAATGCATCTTCGGCCGAGTGTTGAGTGATCCCCCGTGAGGTATGTGAACTTGTATATAAATGGAATTTTAAAAAGGCATGTTATGCCCTAATAAGTAATTTATCTTATGTAATATTTTAAATAAATCATGACGAATAGGATTGTAAATAAATAAAAAAATAAAACTTGATAAAGAATCTTGGAAATCCCGACACTCTATGACAAGCCCAAAAACCTTCTCTTCTACCCATTGCATTTGGGAGTGTAAAGCCACATTATAAAGAGTTTTGCTTGAGGACAAGCAAAGATTCAAGTGTAGGGGTATTTGATGTGAACAAAATGCAACATATAAATTACATCAATTGTGGCATAAAACTAACCTTTTTTTAGTACTAAGGTTGGAAAAAGTGTGCTTTTGTCTTCCTTTTGTATTTTCAGGATTAAATGAGCTAAAATGAACAAAAGAAGCAAAAAGGCAGCTAAATCTAACATAAATACAAGAAAAGGAACAAACGTGGCATGCCCGACCTCCCCGACAGCATCTTCCCAAGCAAAAAAGAGAACAGAAGGCTGAACACGCCCCGTGCTCAGTGAACACGGGGGGCGTGCCCAAGTGCCAGCATAAAAGACAAAGCTATAGAAGCTTCTATCGCCCACCACGGGGTCGTGCTCAGCGGACACGGGGCCGTGGTCAACTATAAGATTCGCATAATCCAGGCAAATCTTGATAGTACAGATACGCTTCTGCACATGGGGTCGTGCCCAGCGGACACGGGGCCGTGGTCAACTAATGCAGACAAGAGCAATTAATGAAGACAGAGAAGGAGGATGGACACGGGGTCGTGCCCAATGGACACGGGGCCGTGCCCGAGCTGCTGTTCAGGCTATAAATAGGGGTGTTTGGCGCATTTGCAAACCATCCCTTGGCACACCACCTCTCTCACACTTCACCTGTGACAACTCGAAATTTAGAACCTTTCGTTGTATCTTGGTGTAACTTGCTTGAAACGTTATGTGATTAGTTAACTTGTTAATTCAATGAATGACCTAAGTGAAATTTTGTGACTTGGTGTTATGCTTGTATGAATGAGTGTGATTATGTGAACCGAGACACAAGGACACGACTCGAGACCATGCGGTCTCGAGTGAACAGTAACAGTTGGGCCGGATTGGGCCACACACCCCTTTAGCCTATTCGAAAACCCATTAGGGTGCACCACTTGAAGCTAGTATATATATTATACTCCTAGCCATCTTTGCCATTTTTCTTGGACAACACACACACTCCCTTACTCTCTCTCACTAAAACCTAGAAATCAAACATCACATCTCTTCTCCTCCTTCTCGGATCAAACCGGCAACATTAGGAGCTCTCGGATCGGCTCACACACACACATTTAGAAGCTTCATCCATTACTACTTCACACCTTCGAACCCACACTTGAACCGGTTAGTGATTTCTTTGCAAATACATGTTTACACATGATTAAAGGTGTTGATGTGTAGTGACATAGGTTAGTGATGCATGCTAGGTATTTATTTTATATGATGATGTTATATATAATGATGTTATTCGGCTAACATGTTTTGATTTCGGATATATTGCACAATGAGCTCATGATATCTTGTGTCTAAAGGTGATTCAAACCGTTAAATGTGGGTGTTCATGAAACCGGCTTGCATATGTGCAGTATCATGTTAATCGGATTAGTGTAGAGTCGAGTTGAGGTGTTATGTGATGATTTGAAACCATTAGATGAGTATGTTCAAGAGTTTTGATGGTTGTTCATGTTATGACTATGATTAATGCTAAAAACCCAAAAAGATATTGAACAAGTTTGATGATCAACATGAACATGACTTGAATATATGAAGAACTTGTTGAATATGATATGAATGTGTTATGAATATTTGAAATCTGATTGTTTGATCCATTTTGGTTAATAACTAGACAAGAAAACATGTTTAGTGGATAGTACACAATTGTTGCATGAAATCAAAACCTCATTGGTTTAGTACAACGTCGGAAGTCAGCAGGTGTCCCTGTCGAGACCTCCTGTCTCGACTCGAGACCACATGACAACTCGAGATCCCCGGTTTCGACACAAGTTGCGAGTCGAGAACCTATAGTCTCGACTCAAGACCACACTTGATCAGCACACAAACCTCATGACTCGAGACCATGCTTGCGAGTCCAGTTGCGACTCGAGACCAATACATGCATGACCCGAGACCTCCTCAGATTGCGACTCGAGAACTTGTAAGCTACAACTCGAGACCGCACAGTCTCGACTAGAGACCGCACAGTCTCGACTCGAGACCATACACATGTGCACGCTATTTGGACTTTCACACTGTTACGGGCCTAAGTGATTGGGCCGAACAGATGGGCCGCATGTGCTACTGTTAATTGAGTATGTTGTGCACTGTTGTTGAACTACCACGATAAACGTGTATGCCATGATCGTTACTTGTGTATGAATACGTGTAGAAAATACGTGCACTACTTGGTTTGAACCTGACTTGAATGGTATCTATGTTAGGACGTAATTGATCACTTACAACTTGATTGACTTTTCTGTGTATCTGCCGAGCAAACCAAGGTGAGTTCACACCCTTTACAAAGCATGGGATTCCCTGGGTTGGGAATGGGGTTAAGGAACGTGGATTCCTCGTCCTCCTTGGGTAGGACAGCATTGGTTCAGGAATGTAATTCCTCATCCTCATGGACAGATAACTCGTACTAGACCAAAACTCTATCACGAAGTCCCTCCTTTTTATATCGACTTAATCGCCGGGCCAATGGCGAGCGGGTCATTAGTTAGATAGCGCTATTTAGGTCTGACAAACCTCACACCGTGCCGCAGAGGACGGGCGTGAACTAATGGATCTGGGGCACGTCAATGATGATAGACATTGACAGTTTCAGGGCACATAAACATGACTACAGTCAGCAGTCGATATGGTAACGAGTCTAGTGTATACATGGGGTAGCCCCCACGGCCGAAATGCCAGATAACTAACACGGGGTAGCCCTCACGGCTGGATAGCCAGAGTATCCTGGAATAAACAAGTCACGTTTTTAACAATGGGGTAACCCCCACGGCAGGATGCCAGATAAAGGAAACTATTTTCGAAACGACTTAAAACGAACACCCAACCGTGAACTCACTCAACTTGTTGTTGACTCGTTACTACATGCTTTGCAGGACAATAGGTACTTAGCTGGAGCTTGCATGGAAGAGAGTCGTTGTGGGACATGGACAGTTGCGTGCCATGTTAAACCTTGAAACAATTAAACTTATGTTTTGATTTTAAACGTTATGCTTCCGCTTGCAACTTAACTAAGTTTTGTTTGGACACCGATTGTATTGGTTAAACTTTTATATCTTTTAACTTGCATGTTCAATATGATTGGTGGCTGGATCCTGGTCAGTCACGTCTCCAAGCGGTGGTATTCCGCAGGTGGATTTTTGGGGGTGTGACAGATTGGTATCAGAGCCATTGGTTATAGAGAACTTGGTTTTAATAAAGGGGAAAAAGTTTTATTAAAATCAGACTATAACCTGTACAGTGCTCTACGATCCACAACGACGCTTCACCCCACATGCAAGGCTCAACACTCTAGGTGATATGATCTGTGTATATATTGCCTACTTGTTAGTTACATAGTACATTGCTCATGGTATGCCTGGTTAGTATAACTACTGTTGCTTGAATACGTGTGTACTCGCTCACTTCTGTCATCGCATTTTCGCGAACCCCTCTCACTCACGTTCTTCTTGATATGAAGATCATGTCTGGACGCGTTAACCTGATACAAGCCCAGTTGACGGCTCTGATTAACGAACGAGTTGCTGCGGCACTTGCAGCTGCACACGCAGGAGGTCAGCATGCTCAGCCACCCGTGTGCACTTTTAAGACTTTCATGGACTGCCGACCAACTACTTTTAGCGGCACTGAAGGAGCAGTAGGTCTCCTCCACTGGTTTAAGAAACTAGAATCTGTGTTCGAAATGTGCGAATGCCCTGAGGCGCGCAGGGTGAAATATGCTACTGGTACTCTCGAGGGTTTAGCCCTCACATGGTGGAACGCTCAGGTTCAAATGCTGGGGTTGGTTGCTGCCAACGCCACCCCATGGGAAACTTTTAAAGAGATGATCAAGGAGGAATACTGCATTCGTGATGACATTCATAAGCTGGAAGTCGAGTTCTTTAACCTCAAGATGACGGGTTCAGAAATTGAGGCGTACACTAAGAGATCGAATGAGCTTGCCCTACTGTGTCCTACTATGGTGGACCCTCCATTTAAGCGAATTGAACTCTTTCTCAAGGGCTTGGTGCCAGAGATCCAAAGTCATGTGACTTCAGCAAACCTCGCCACCATCCAGCAAGTTGTTCAGTTGGCTCACCGTCTCACTGATCAGGCGGTGGAGCAGAACAGGTTACCAAAGCGCGTAGGTGCTACAACTACTTCAGGTGTCCCTAGTGACAACTAACGGAAATGGGATGGAGCTTCAAGCAAGGGTTCAACTTCTGTTCAGTCTCAGTCTCAGCAGAGAAAGACTGAAGACTACAAGAGCCCTAGTCAGCAATCGTCTGGTGGTCAAAGTCATGGTGGGTACAAAGGGAATCACCCCAAATGCAATCGCTGCAGCCTGCACCACAGCGGGCCATGCACAAGGGGCAACTGTCATCGGTGCAATAAGCCAGGTCACGCTGCAAAGGATTGCAGGAGCTTGTACCCCGCCAATCAGAATCGTCAGCAAGCTCAACAGAACCAACGCCAGCAGCAGCAGCAGCAGGGGGATAACAAAGGGTGCTTTCAGTGTGGAGCTGAAGGCCACTTCAAGAGAGATTGTCCCCAACTGAATAGGAACCAGAACAACAACAACAACAACAACAACAACAATAACAACAATCAGGGGAATGGTAACAATGGGAACAACAACAACAATGGTGCCAGGGGGCGGGCGTTCGTGATTGGCCAAGGTGAAGCTAGGAATGACCCCAATGTTGTGGCGGGTAAGTTCCTTCTCGACGACTTTTATGTTACATTTTTATTTGATTCGGGTGCCGATACTAGCTACGTGTCACTAAAAGTTAGTCAAATGCTTAAGCGTATCCCAACACCTTTGAACAACAAGCACACTGTAGAGCTAGCAAATGGTAAGAGTTTAGAGGCCACACACGTAGTCAAGGGGTGTAAACTTATTCTCGCTGACCAGACCTTCTCTATCGACCTCATTCCTATCGTCTTGGGTAGTTTCGACGTTGTCATTGGGATGGATTGGTTATCCCAACACCGAGCAGAGATCCTTTGCAACAAAAAGATTGTTCGTATTCCTGGTTCCAGTGGTGAACCTCTCATGATTCGTGGCGACAGGAGGAGTGCTGTTGAGAACGTCATCTCTCTCCTTAAGGCCCAGAAATATTTGAGAAAGGGCCACCTCGCCATTTTGGCTCTCGTTACTGACACCTCGGAGAAAGAGAAGAAGCTAGAAGATTTTCCAATTGTACGCGACTATCCTGAGGTATTTCCTGAGGAATTACCTGGTCTTCCACCTCATCGCCAAGTCGAGTTTCAGATTGAACTAGCTCCTGGAGCTGCGCCTATAGCTCGTGCACCTTATCGTTTAGCCCCATCATAGTTGGAAGAACTCTCTACGCAACTACAAGAACTCTTGGATAAGGGTTTTATTCATCCTAGCTCATCGCCCTGGGGAGCTCCAGTACTATTTGTGAAGAAGAAGGACGGTACCTTCAGAATGTGCATCGACTACCGGGAACTCAACAAGGTGACGGTGAAGAATCGTTATCCTCTACCGCGTATTGACGACTTGTTCGACCAGCTGCAAGGGTCGAGCTACTATTCGAAGATCGATTTGAGATCGGGTTATCACCAGCTGAGAGTCCGCGAAGAGGACGTCTCCAAGACAGCCTTCAGAACTCGCTATGGGCACTATGAGTTCTTGGTCATGCCTTTTGGGCTGACAAACGCACCTGCGGTTTTCATGGACTTGATGAACCAAGTATGCAAGCCTTACCTGGACAAGTTCGTTATAGTCTTCATCGACGACATCCTGATCTATTCTAAGAGTCAGGAGGAGCATGAGCAACATCTACGACTCATTCTGGAACTCCTTCGAACAGAACAGCTTTATGCAAAGTTCTCGAAATGCGACTTCTGGCTTCGTGAAGTCCATTTCCTAGGCCACGTGGTAAACAAGGATGGGATTCATGTTGATCCATCCAAGGTGGACTCGATTAAGAACTGGCCTGCACCTCGTACACCAAAGGAAATTCGCCAATTCTTGGGTTTGGTAGGTTACTACAGGAGGTTCATTAAGGATTTTTCTAAGATCGCACAGCCTCTCACCTCGCTGACACAGAAAGGCGTTGTTTATCGCTGGGGAAATGCACAGGAGTTAGCATTTCAGCATTTAAAGGATAGACTTTGCAGCGCACCTATCCTTTCGCTGCCAGAGGGCACAGACGACTTTGTGGTTTACTGTGACACATCAATTCAGGGCCTTGGTTGTGTGTTGATGCAACGAGATAAAGTTATAGCTTACGCCTCACGCCAACTCAAGGTTTATGAGAAGAACTACACTACACACGACTTAGAGCTAGGAGCTGTTGTTTTTGCACTTAAGTTATGGCGGCATTACCTGTACGGCACCAAGTGCGCCATCTACACCGACCACAGGAGCTTCGAGCATATCTTCAAGCAGAAGGAACTGAACATGCGACAACGACGATGGGTCGAGCTACTGAATGACTACGAGTGCTCAATCAGGTATCACCCGGGCAAGGCCAATGTTGTGGCTGACGCCCTCAGTCGAAAGGACACTGCGCCTAAGCGCGTGCGAGCTTTACAACTCACGATCCATTCTAGCCTTCCTTATCAGATACGAGCTGCTCAGATAGAAGCACTGAAACCAGAAAACGTCAGGGCTGAAGCCCTACGCGGATCAAGGCAACGCTTAGAACAGAAGGAAGACGGTGCTTACTACGTAACGGGACGCATTTGGATCCCACTCTATGGCAACTTGCGAGAGCTCGTGATGGAGGAAGCACACAAGTCTCGCTACTCGGTACATCCTGGTTCGGATAAAATGTACCACGACATCAAAACTACATATTGGTGGCCTAGCATGAAGGCCCACATAGCAACTTACGTCAGCAAGTGTTTGACTTGTGCGAGAGTCAAGTCTGAATACCAGAAACCCTCAGGCCTACTCCAACAACCAGAGATACCTCAATGGAAATGGGAGCAAATTTCCATGGATTTTGTCACTGGCCTACCTAGATCTCAGCGCGGAAACGATACTATTTGGGTGATCGTGGATCGACTCACAAAGTCCGCACACTTCTTGGCGATCAAGGAAACGGATAAATTCTCCACTCTTGCAGAAATATACCTCAAGGAAGTTGTTTCGAGGCACGGGGTGCCCACCTCTATTATCTCGGATCGAGATGCACGTTTCACTTCGAAACTGTGGCAAGCGATGCACAAATCCTTTGGCTCACGATTAGACATGAGCACAGCGTATCACCCTCAGACGGACGGGCAGTCCGAACGCACTATTCAAACCTTAGAAGACCTGCTTCGTGCATGTGTAATCGACTTTGGCAACAGCTGGGAAAAGCATCTGCCACTCGTGGAATTCTCGTATAATAATAGCTACCACACCAGCATTAAAGCTGCTCCGTTTGAGGCATTGTACAGACGTAAATGCCGGTCACCTCTTTGTTGGGCAGAGGTGGGGGATAGTCAGATCACTGGTCCAGAACATGTGGTAGACACGACCGAACAAATCGCTCAAATACGAAAACGCATGGCGGCAGCTCGTGACCGTCAGAAAGTCTACGCCGATAAGGGCAGGAAACCACTTGAGCTCCAGGTTGGGGAGCGGGTACTACTCAAAGTTTCACACTGGAGGGGTGTGGTTCGTTTTGGTAAATGAGGCAAACTCAACCCACGATACGTTGGACCTTTCGAAATCATCGAGAAAATAGGCAGGGTGGCCTACAGACTGAACTTACCAGCAGAACTCGGTGCAGTTCACAACGTTTTCCACGTGTCGAATCTGAAGAAGTGTCTGTCAGATGAGACCCACATAGTTCCTCTGAAGGAACTCACTATCGACGAGCAGCTACGATTCGTCGAGGAACCAGTCGAAATCACGGACCGGGATGTTAAGGTCCTCAAGAGCTCTAGAATACCTCTCGTTCGAGTTCGTTGGAACTCACGTCGCGGCCCAGAGTTCACCTGGGAGCGCGAAGATCAGATGAAACAAAAGTATCCCCAACTGTTCGCAAACAGTACAACCACTACTGAGGATGAAGCTACGGAATTTCGGGACGAAATTCCAGATCAACGGGGGGTGGATGTGACACCCCAGGAAAACCGGGAAAACCATACAACTTAACTAGCTCCCTCAGTGAGTGCTTACCAAATTTCGGGACGAAATTTCTTTCAACTTGGGGATGATGTGACAACTCGAAATTTAGAACCTTTCGTTGTATATTGGTGTAACTTGCTTGAAACGTTATGTGATTAGTTAACTTGTTAATTCAATGAATGACCTAAGTGAAATTTTGTGACTTGGTGTTATGCTTGTATGAATGAGTGTGATTATCTGAACCGAGACACAAGGACACGACTCGAGACCATGCGGTCTCGAGTGAACAGTAAAAGTTGGGCCGGATTGGGCCACACACCCCTTTAGCCTATTCGAAAACCCATTAGGGTGCACCACTTGAAGCTAGTATATATATTATACTCCTAGCCATCTTTGCCATTTTTCTTGGACAACACACACACTCCCTTACTCTCTCTCACTAAAACCTAGAAATCAAACATCACATCTCTTCTCCTCCTTCTCGGATCAAACCGGCAACATTAGGAGCTCTCGGATCGGCTCACACACACACATTTAGAAGCTTCATCCATTACTACTTCACACCTTCGAACCCACACTTGAACCGGTTAGTGATTTCTTTGCAAATACATGTTTACACATGATTAAAGGTGTTGATGTGTAGTGACATAGGTTAGTGATGCATGCTAGGTATTTATTTTGTATGATGATGTTATATATAATGATGTTATTCGGCTAACATGTTTTGATTTCGGATATATTGCACAATGAGCTCATGATATCTTGTGTCTAAAGGTGATTCAAACCGTTAAATGTGGGTGTTCATGAAACCGGCTTGCATATGTGGAGTATCATGTTAATCGGATTAGTGTAGAGTCGAGTTGAGGTGTTATGTGATGATTTGAAACCATTAGATGAGTATGTTCAAGAGTTTTGATGGTTGTTCATGTTATGACTATGATTAATGCTAAAAACCCTAAAAGATAATGAACAAGTTTGATGATCAACATGAACATGACTTGAATATATGAAGAACTTGTTGAATATGATATGAATGTGTTATGAATATTTGAAATCTGATTGTTTGATCCATTTTGGTTAATAACTAGACAAGAAAACATGTTTAGTGGATAGTACACAATTGTTGCATGAAATCAAAACCTCATTGGTTTAGTACAACGTCGGAAGTCAGCAGGTGTCCCTGTCGAGACCTCCTGTCTCGACTCGAGACCACATGACAACTCGAGATCCCCGGTTTCGACACAAGTTGCGAGTCGAGAACCTATAGTCTCGACTCGAGACCACACTTGATCAGCACACAAACCTCATGACTCGAGACCATGCTTGCGAGTCCAGTTGCGACTCGAGACCAATACATGCATGACCCGAGACCTCCTCAGATTGCGACTCGAGAACTTGTAAGCTACAACTCGAGACCGCACAGTCTCGACTAGAGACCGCACAGTCTCGACTCGAGACCATACACATGTGCACGCTATTTGGACTTTCACACTGTTACGGGCCTAAGTGATTGGGCCGAACAGATGGGCCGCATGTGCTACTGTTAATTGAGTATGTTGTGCACTGTTGTTGAACTGCCATGATAAACGTGTATGCCATGATCGTTACTTGTGTATGAATACGTGTAGAAAATACGTGCACTACTTGGTTTGAACCTGACTTGAATGGTATCTATGTTAGGACGTAATTGATCACTTACAACTTGATTGACTTTTCTGTGTATCTGCCGAGCAAACCAAGGTGAGTTCACACCCTTTACAAAGCATGGGATTCCCTGGGTTGGGAATGGGGTTAAGGAACGTGGATTCCTTATCCTCCTTGGGTAGGACAGCATTGGTTCAGGAATGTAATTCCTCGTCCTCATGGACAGATAACTCGTACTAGACCAAAACTCTATCACGAAGTCCCTCCTTTTTATATCGACTTAATCGCCGGGCCAATGGCGAGCGGGTCATTAGTTAGATAGCGCTATTTAGGTCTGACAAACCTCACACCGTGCCGCAGAGGACGGGCGTGAACTAATGGATCTGGGGCACGTCAATGATGATAGACATTGACAGTTTCAGGGCACATAAATATGACTACAGTCAGCAGTCGATATGGTAACGAGTCTAGTGTATACATGGGGTAGCCCCCACGGCCGAAATGCCAGATAACTAACACGGGGTAGCCCCCACGGCTGGATAGCCAGAGTTACCTAGAATAAACAAGTCACGTTTTTAACAATGGGGTAACCCCCAGGGCAGGATGCCAGATAAAGGAAACTATTTTCGAAACGACTTAAAACGAACACCCAACCGTGAACTCACTCAACTTGTTGTTGACTCGTTACTACATGCTTTGCAGGACAATAGGTACTTAGCTGGAGCTTGCATGGAAGAGAGTCGTTGTGGGATATGGACAGCTGCGTGCCATGTTAAACCTTGAAACAATTAAACTTATGTTTTGATTTTAAACGTTATGCTTCCGCTTGCAACTTAACTAAGTTTTGTTTGGACACTGATTGTATTGGTTAAACTTTTATATCTTTTAACTTGCATGTTCAATATGATTGGTGGTTGGATCCTGGTCAGTCACGTCTCCAAGCGGTGGTATTCCGCAGGTGGATTTTTGGGGGTGTGACATCACCCACCACCATCACAACACCATCATCCATTGTCCATCATAGAGTGTGTGAGTCATCTCGGGACCCAAGATTGATCGTAAGAGTTCTTGACAATCAAAGGCCATGTTTGCCTAAGTCTCTTACATCACTTGGTGAAGACAAGTGTCTAGTGTAATACTTTTAATTTTTAATCTTTTCGCACTTTTTACTTGGTTTTGTATTAATGACTTTAATAACTAGTTTCTTATGTTGAAGGTGATTCTTCCTTATCGTTTGTCCGTGGTGTCTTGGCATTATTTTACTGTCTATATAAAATAAAAGATTTGCACCATTCATATCTCCACGGTCTATATGGAGGTATGTTGGCTACCTGGTCGGGGGTTAAGGGAACGGTTTAGTAAGAGTCTTGCCTTGTTCAGTGTATAGATCCTGCAAGGACTTGGGTCAAATTTAGTAGGACCTCCTTCAATACCCACCGGTATTGGATGGCGGGGGTCCAAACTCTTTGATCCCCTCATATGTAAGCTACTATTAATACTTTAATCCGGCTACTTATGATTGTTTCCCTGCTGACTCAGACTACTTAGCCGAGGGTAACGTCACCTTCAAAAGAGGGGCCTACCATAATATGCATTAATAACTTAATTAATTATCTTTCAATAATCCGACCCTTTAGGATTGTATCCTTGCTGACTCAAACTACTGGGTTGAGGGTAACGTCACCTTCAAAAGAGGGGCCTACTACAATAACTAAGATAATCTCTTAAAAAGTGCAAAAGTGCGGAAATAATCAAAGGTTACACTATACACGAGTCGGAGCCAAGTGATTCATCTTGTCTATCTGTTTTTACTTTTATTTTATTTTTCAGCATTTTAGTTAGTTTTTATTTTTCTTATTTAAAACCTTTTTCTAACTTTTGATTTGATTAGACGTTGAGGATAAACCGGTACTAAAATCTCTTGTGTCCTTGGACGACCTCGGTATCTTACCAACACTAACTACGCGCATGATGGGTGCACTTGCCCATATGTGTGTTTGGTGTTAGTAAATATCGTGTTTTATAAATTTAAAACTTGACTAACGTGTAAAAAGGGCTTAAAATATACTTAAATACCTATCACACTTTACGCACATCAAGTTTTTGGCGCCGTTGCCGGGGACACAAGGATTTTAAGAAAGTTAGGAATCAACGGCCTAATCGTTTTTTCTAATTTTTCTGTTTTTTTTAGGATTTTTCTTAGTTTTTCAGTTTCTGCAGAGCTCAGCACGGGCCGTGCCTGGTCCAGCACGGGCCGTGCCTGGTCGGACACGGGCCGTTCCCAGCATTGTTACTGGCAGTTTTTATTTTCCGAGTTACAGAGAGCTGAGCACGGGGCCGTGTCGGTGCAACACGGGGCTGTGTCTAACTCCCCAGTAACAGGAATCCGGAAAACAATCACTGTATCTCCTACCACGGGCCGTGTTCATCTGAGCACGGGGCCGTGGTAAACCTTCTGACCAACGTTCTTTTCTGTTTTTATTGCAGGACTAGGAACCCAGACGCCACATCTGAACTTTCTACGTAGTGTATGAGCTCCAGTTCTAGTAGAGACATAAAAGAACCTCTAGAATAACCCGAACGCTTTCTCAGAAAAAGACTTAAAGCTAAAAACCAAGAGAAAGTTTCGGGGGACCCACTTCCAATGGCGGACCAACGTACTCTCATGGATTACCTACGACCCACCGTGGGTAATCTCGGCGCCGCTATCAATGCACCGAATGTCGAAGCCAACAACTTCGAACTTCGGCCGCATTTGATACAAATGCTTCAAAACTCCGCAACCTTCCATGGGCTTGCGGACAAGGATCCCCATCTACATATTACTATTTTTTTAGAAATATGTGATACTTTTCGGATCAATGGAGCATCAAACGACACCATCCGCCTTCGAATGTTTCCATTTTCACTAAAAGACCGAGCTAAGGCTTGGCTTAACACCCTCCCAGTTGGCTCGGTAAACACCTGGGATGAACTAGCCCAAAAGTTTCTATATAAGTATTTCCCTCTTGCTAAAACGGCTAAACTAATGACTGAAATTAATACATATTCACACGAGGATGGGGAATCCTTATATGAAACTTGGGAAAGGTTCAAGGAGCTACTAAGAAAGTGTCCTCATCACGGTCTTGCGGTATGGCAACAAGTATCCACTTTCTACAATGGGTTGTTGCCACACACAAGACAAACACTTGATTCTAGCTCCGGGGGACTTTTAGGTAATCGTCGCCCAAATGAAATATATAATCAAATTGAGGAAATTGCTCAAACCAATTTTCAATGGCACACTCCCCGAGGCAATAAATCTATTGCCCCGGGCGCCCATAAGGTTGATGAAAGCACTTCTTTACAAGCCCAAATCGAGGCCCTTTCTTCAAAAATCAAAAAGTTAGAAATGGCAAAAACGGTCTCGGTTATGGCTTGTGAGGGGTGTGGTGGGCTACATGAAAATTGGAGTTGTATGAAAGAATTAGATGATCAAAGGGAAATGGTTAACTACATTGATAATAGGCCTAGGCCGTCGGGTCCTCCAACGGATACCTACAACCAAGGATGGTGTAACCACCCCAATCTTGTTTGTAGAGAACCCGGAAATAGTAGTAACCAACAAAATCTAAACCAACGAACAAACTTTCAACAACCACAAAATTTCTCTCAACAACAAGGTGGACGAGAAAGGCTTGAAGATACTGTATCTCGCCTCATCTCCGACACCGAAAAGAAAAACTCTGATCGATTTCAACAACTGGAATCGAATTTTAGAAATCAACAAGGTAGCATTCAAAATATTGAAAAACAATTAAATCAAATAGCTCAAAATTTCTCCGAGAGACCACAAGGCGCGTTACCAAGTAATACCGAAACCAACCCAAAGGCGCAAGTACATCTCATAACATTGAGAAACCGTACCGTGGGTCCCGAAGAGGCTCCACTTCCACCAACTGAAAGAAGCCAATCTAGCCAAACCACAACTCCACCAGCGCCCCAACAAGAGAAGGCTTCTCCACCAGTTCAAGAACCTACTAAGACTCCTCCGGTTCCATACCCCGGTCGGTTAATTCGTCAAAAGACCGATGAGTAATTCGCAAAGTTCGAAAATTTATTAAAACAATTGCATGTTAATATTCCATTTATCGAAGTCCTAACTCAAATGCCTAAATATTCAAAATTTATGAGGGACTTCCTCACTCATAAAAGGAAAATTGAATCATTGCAATTAGTTAACTTAGGCGAAGAATGCTCTGCCTTACTACGCAACAAACTTCCGAAAAAGAAGCTTGACCCCGGAAGCTTCACTATTCCTTGCTCAATTGGGGAATCCCCCATTCGCAATGCACTAGCCGATCTTGGGGCTAGCATCAACCTCATACCCACCTCAATGTTCAAACGACTCGGCCTAGGAAAAACGAGCCCTACAAAGATGAGCATACAACTTGCCGACAGATCCGTCAAATATCCACAAGGTGTCGTTTAAAATCTATTAGTCAAAGTCGACAATTTCGTCTTCCCATCCGACTTTGTCATACTAGACATGGAAGAAGACGACGAAGTCCCCCTCATCCTAGGGAGGCCATTTCTAGCCACAGCCCAAGCAGTGGTAGACATGAATGACGGAACACTAACATTGAAATTTGGGGACGAGGAGGTAAAGTTTGGAGTTGGAGAAAGAGTAGAAGACGAAGACCCGGTCAACTACATGAAGGTCATAGACTCAAGCTTGGATGATGCACTCTGACGGTGTAGCATGGGATGCAAAACATCCCACTTGGGTGACATATGACCAGGCTTTGGGTCTAGCCAAGTACCCTTATAAACGTGGCGCACCACGGAGGCATTCCGCGAAACTATCCTTAGTTTAGTTTAAATTAATTTTTATGTTTTCTAGTTTAGTTTTAATTTTCAGGAATAAAACACACTCGGGATGGTGAAGAATAACAAGGGAAACTTGAACCAGCACCCCATGCACGAAAACATGGCCATCCGACAAAATTTTCTTCATTACAGCAAGTTCAGCACGGGCCGTGCCCGCCCAACACGGCCCCGTGCTGCACAATTTGCAGAGAATGCCCAGTTCAGGTAACTGGACAAGGGGCGTGCTCACTGAACACGCCCCCGTGCCCAGGCTTCTGTTTCTCTTTATTCATTTCTATTACTGGCGATCTGAACACGGGGCCATGCCCGGACACAACGGGGCCGTGTCCAGACGCCCAGTAACATAAATTTTGCTTTTTCACACCTTTTTACACATTCAATCAACCTAAAAAACTTATTTTTGGGACACATTGAGGACAATGTGTAATTTAAGTGTGGGGGGGATGCTAAAACTTTGAATCTTGCAAGTCCTAATCACAAGCCTTACACAAAACTCTATTGGAACCGCTAATCACCCCAATTTTTTTCAAAAATTTTTCATTTTTTTACTTGTCTAGGTTTAACTTGGGAATTTCAAATTCTAAAAAGGTTATATTTTTACAAATTTACAACCGATAGCGTCGTGATAAAAAGAACCAACATAAGAAAATTATGAAACGGTATGACAAGCTTAGTTAAAATTTGATTATATATACTTGATCACATAAAAACCCATTCCCACAAAAGTGAGTTTTGAGCCTTTATTGAGCATACAAATACATATCTTTAAACTAAATGCTCATTTTTCATTTCTTGTGTGAATAGCCGCTTGGTTCTTACGACTCTAGAACTTGCCACGACGATGCATTCCCGGTCCTTACCAACTTAAACCCGAGTAAGTAAATGATGGAGGCATTAGGACTAACCATTTTTTATTTCTACACCATTATTTTTTTTTACCACCTACCCAAAATCCCCCTAGTTAACCCCTTTGAGCCTAAACCTTTTCATTTCTTAACCCAAAAACAAACACCCTTTCACCCACCAAAACCTTTTTATTTTTAACCCTTTGTTTTTAGTAACAAGCTCGGTTTTTCGTATTATTTTAAAAAAAATGATGATGATGAAGCAAAAGAGAAATAAACAAACAAGTTCATCAAAAATAACTTTGTTTGAATAATGGCTTCATCAAAAATAAATAAATAAATAAATAAAAAAGTCTTACGAAAACCGACGCTTGTTACGCCTTTCACCCTTTTACTAACCACTAACCCAACCACCTACCTTTAACCCAAGCCTAACCCTTCACCCAAAAGTCCTCTTAATATTTACAAAGGTATATAGTTAAAAAGGAGGAGGATTGATCGCTTGGCAAGCCTATGGTAGGAATAAGTTCCATGCCGCTCTCGAGTGATTCACTAAAATGCATCTTCGACCGAGTGTTGAGTGATCCCCCATGAGGTATGTGAACTTGTATATAAATGGAATTTTAAAAAGGCATGTTATGCCCTAATAAGTAATTTATCTTATGTAATGTTTTAAATAAATCATGACCAATAGGATTGTAAATAAATAAAAAAATAAAACTTGATAAAGAATCTTGGAAATCCCGACACTCTATGACAAGCCCAAAACCCTTCTCTTCTACCCATTCCATTTGGGAGTGTAAAGCCACATTATAAAGAGTTTTGCTTGAGGACAAGCAAAGATTCAAGTGTGGGGGTATTTGATGTGCACAAAATGCAACATATAAATTACATCAATTGTGGCATAAAACTAACCCTTTTTTTAGTACTAATGTTGGAAAAAGTGTGCTTTTGTCTTCCTTTTGTATTTTCAGGATTAAATGAGCTCAAATGAACAAAAGAAGCAAAAAGGCAGCTAAATCTAACATAAATACAAGAAAATGAACAAACGTGGCATGCCCGACCTCCCCGACAGCATCTTCCCAAGCAAAACAAGAGAACAGAAGGCTGAACACGCCCCGTGCTCAGTGAACACGGGGGCGTGCCTAAGTGCCAGCATAAAAGACAAAGCTATAGAAGCTTCTATCGCCCACCACGGGGCCGTGCTCAGCGGACACGGGGCCGTGGTCAACTATAAGATTCGCAGAATCCAGGCAAATCTTGATAGTACAGATACGCTTCTACACACGGGGTCGTGCCCAGCGGACACGGGGCCGTGGTCAACTAATGCAGACAAGAGCAATTAATGAAGACAGAGAAGGAGGATGGACACGGGGCCGTGCCCAATGGACACGGGGCCGTGCCCGAGCTGCTGTTCAGGCTATAAATAGGGGTGCTTGGCTCATTTGCAAACCATCCCTTGGCACACCACCTCTCTCACACTTCACCCACCACCCACCACCATCACAACACCATCATCCACCACCATCATCCATTGTCCATCATAGAGTGTGTGAGTCGTCTCGGGATCCAAGATTGATCGTAAGAGTTCTTGACAATCAAAGGCCATGTTTGCCTAAGTCTCTTACATCACTTGGTGAAGACAAGTGTCTAGTGTAATACTTTTTATTTTTAATCTTTTCGCACTTTTTACTTACTTTTGAATTAATGACTTTAATAACTAGTTTCTTATGTTGAAGGTGATTCTTCCTTATCGTTTGTCCGTGGTGTCTTGGCATTATTTTACTGTCTATATAAAATAAAAGATTTTCACCATTCATATCTCCACGGTCTATATGGAGGTATGTTGGCTACCTGGTCGGGGGTTAAGGGAACGGTTTGGTAAGAGTCTTGCCTTGTTCAGTGTATAGATCCTGCAAGGACCTGGGTCAAATTTAGTAGGACCTCCTTCAATACCCACCGGTATTGCATGACGGGGGTCCAAACTCTTTGATCCCCTCATATGTAAGCTACTATTAATACTTTAATCCGGCTACTTAGGACTGTATCCCTGCTGACTCAAACTACTTAGCCGAGGGTAACGTCACCTTCAAAAGAGGGGCCTACCATAATATGCATTAATAACTTAATTAATTATCTTTCAATAATCCGACCCTTTAGGATTGTATCCTTGCTGACTCAAACTACTGGGTTGAGGGTAACGTCACCTTCAAAAGAGGGGCCTACTACAATAACTAAGATAATCTCTTAAAAAGTGGAAAAGTACGGAAATAATCAAAGGTTACACTATACACGAGTCGGAGCCAAGTGATTCATCTTGTCTATTTGTTTTTACTTTTATTTTATTTTTCAGCATTTTAGTTAGTTTTTATTTTTCTTATTTAAAACCTTTTTCTTACTTTTGATTTGATTAGACGTTGAGGATAAACCGGTACTAAAAGCTCTTGTGTCCTTGGACGACCTCGGTATCTTACCAACACTATACTACGCTCACGATGGGTGCACTTGCCCATATGTGTGTTTGGTGTTAGTAAATATCGTGTTTTATAAATTTAAAACTTGACTAACGTGTAAAAAGGGCTTAAAATATACTTAAATACATATCACACTTTACGCACATCATTAATCTATGTGAGATGTGATGGAATCTAATGTTATGGGTAACGAAGCATGACACCGATGACGAGGCGGACGTGGCATGATTGAAGCATGGTGGATACGCTACTGGTACTTCCTATATATAAGTGCTTCTGTCAGGTTGCCGAACTTTCGTAGCACGTGCCATGCGGGATTTTGTTGTTTTGTGATAAAGGTTGTTAACTCTAATCTATGTGAATCTATTGGAATCTACGTGAATCTATTGAGCTGAATCTATGTGAATCTATCAGGTTAATCTACGTGTGTATGATGATGATGAGTGTGTTATCATGTTTGGCAATTGCGACACGTAATATGACACCTAGTACGAGGCGAAAGCGTTGTGCCCGAAGCGTGGTGGATACGCCACTGGTACTTCTTATATATAAGTGTTTCTGACATGTTTCCAAACTTCGTACAACGTGCCATGTGAAGGTCGTGGGTTTGCGGTGTTGAATCTATTGAAATCTATGTGAAACTTGTGGGAATTCTAAATCTGTAATCTATATGAATCTTGTTGAATCTTGAGTCTTAATCTATCGCGTGTGAATCTATATACTGTGAGGCTTTGTAAATCTAGACTTATACGATCCTCTTGTTGGATCTTTAGATGTCTTCTCGTAAGCTATCCGACACTCTCAAGAGATCCAGTGAAAAGTCTCAGAAAAATATGATGTCCTTCATGGCCGATCAGATCGCTCGAGTCGTGCCAAAGATCGTCTCTGAGATCCAAGGATCGAACACTCCACCCTCTTCTGCTGAATCTAAGACGGAGAAAGAGAAGCCAACAAAGTTCAGCTACAAACACTTTGTCTCGTGCAACCCTAAGTCTTTCACGGGCAATGATGGGGTGACTGCTATGCTCGAGTGGTTCGACAGCATCGAGGTTACCTTCATTAACAACGAATGCCCAGAGCATCTAAAGACTAGGAGTGCAACGGGAATGTTCCAAGGCAAAGCTCTAGAATGGTGGTCGAATGAGAGAAACATCCATTCTAATGAAGAAGCCTACGCTCTTCCGTGGGCTGAGGTGCGAGAATTTATGATGCTTGAATTCTGCCCTCCCCATGAACAACTGAAGCTCAAAAAAGAGTTTTGGTATTTGAAGCAGATTGGTGATGATAATCTGGCTTATACTACTCGTTTTAAACAGCTTAGCTTAATCGTGCCTCACTTGGTTTCTACCCTTAAACGCATGATAACCAAGTACATCAATGGCCTTCATCCTGCTATGCGTGATTCTATTGAAGCAGCCCAGCTCGGAACTATTGAGGAAGTCTACCGTCTTGCAGCTAGTCTCAACAATAACCGTGTTCGTGATAAGCAGTTTGCTAACCCTGCTCCTCCTAAGTCTGCACACCAAGTTACCCACCAGCCAAGTGGGTAACAAGAACAAGAGGCGAAAGTCTCAGGGTTCAGGATGTAATGCTATTGTTCCTGCTGCAAACCCTACTGCTAAGCCTGCTCCTACTGTTGCTGTTCAGAACCCTGCTGCTCCTGAAGTCAAGAGGCAGTACACTGGGCCTCACCCCAAGTGTAACACTTGCAACTTTCACCATCTTGTTAATTTTGCATGTCGCTTGTGCACCAACTGCAATCGCCATGGTCACATGACTCCCTATTGTCGTCAAGCTAACCCAGCTCAACAAGCCCCAGCTCAGGCAGCTTTACCAGCTCTTCCAGCTCCTCCGTAGAATCCTAAGCCAGTCAACGCTGTTCGTGTATGCTACAAGTGTGGAGATACTACTTACCTTCGTAATCAGTGTCCCCAGCTAAACCAAGAGCAACAGCCAGCCGCTCGAGGACGAGCGTTCAATCTTAATGCAAATCAAGCTCGTAATGACAATGACGTCGTTAATGGTACGTTTCTTGTGAATAACCTTTACGCTTCGATTCTATTTGATACTAGTGCTGACAGAAGCTTTGTGTCCGTAGAATTTGAATCTTTGTTAAACTGTGCACACTATATGTTACCTAATTCGTTTTCGGTGGAGATTGCCGATGGAAAGTCGATTCTAGTTGATTCTATTCTAAGTGGTTGTTCCTTGACTCTTAACGACCACGTGTTTACTATTGATCTAATACCTATGCAATTAGGTAGTTTTGATGTCATTATCGGTATGGATTGGTTGCGTAAGAATCATGCCAAGATTGCATGTCACGAGAAGTTTGTTCGCTTACCTCTTCCGTCCGGTGATATCTTACATGTCTATGGAGACCGACCTTCGAGAGGACTGAAGTTGATGTCATGCACTCAGGCGAGCCGATGCTTATGAAAACAAAACCTTGCCTTCTTGGCCCACGTGGTGGAACAAAAGGGCAAGGGGAAGAACATAAGCGACGTTCCAGTAGTGTGTGATTTCCATGACGTGTTTCTTGAAGATCTACCTGGTCTTCCTCCTCCTAGATCCGTTGATTTTCGTATTGATCTCATACCTAGTGCGACTCCTGTCGCCAAGGCTCCCTATCGACTTGCACCTTTCGAGATGCAAGAATTATCCAGTCAACTTCAAGAACTGTCGACAAGGGATTCATTCGTCCTAGTACCTCGCAGTGGGGTGCTCCCGTGTTATTCGTTAAGAAGAAAGATGGTTCGTTTCGTATGTGTATCGACTACCGTGAACTTAATAAGCTTACCGTTAAGAATCGTTACCCTCTCCCTCGTATCGATGATCTATTTGACCAACTACAAGGCGCGTCCTATTTCTCGAAAATCGATCTTCGTTCTGGCTATCATCAGCTTTGTGTACTCGAGAATGATATACCCAAGACCACTTTTCGCACTCGTTATGGACACTACGAGTTCGTGGTCATGCCATTTAGATTGACCAACGCACCCACTGTGTTCATGGATCTCATGAATCGTGTTTGTAAGCCCTATTTGGATCGTTTTGTGATAGTCTTCATTGATGATATCCTCATTTATTCTAAAACTAGAACCGATCATGCTCGTCATTTACGCTTGATACTTGAACTTTTACATGGTGAACGTTTGTATGCTAAATTTTCTAAGTGTGAGTTTTGGATTAATGAAGTGCAATTTCTTGGTCACGTCGTTAGTAAACAATGTATTCATGTTGACCCGTCTAAAATCGAAGCTGTGAAGAATTGGAGTACGCCTAAATCTGCATCTGAGATTCATTCATTCCTAGGGTTGGCGGGCTATTACTGCCGATTCATCTCGGACTTCTCTAAGATCGTTGTTCCCCTTACTTCGTTGACTCAGAAAGAGAGACCTTTTGCTTGGGGTCCCGAACAAGAGGAATCTTTTCAGACTCTTGAGACCCTTTTGTGTAACGCTCCTGTTCTTACTCTCCCTGATGGGAATGATGATTTCGTGGTATAATGTGATGCCTCGAACCGTGGTTTGGGCTGTGTGCTCATGCAGCGGGACATGGTTATCACTTATGCCTCTCAACAACTCAATGTACATGAGAAAAACTATACTACTCACGATCTGGAGCTTGGTGCAGTTGTGTTTGCATTAAAGATCTGGCGACACTACCTGTATGGTACTAAGTGTGTGGTTTTAACCGACCATAAGAGCCTTCAACATATCTTTGACCAAAAGGAACTGAACATGCGATAGAGACGTTGGGTGGAATTGCTTAACGATTACGACTGTGAAATTCGCTATCATCCTGGCAAGGCGAATGTAGTGGCCGACGCTCTTAGTCGTAAAACTCATGTTAAGGCTATTCGTATCTCTAGTGATCTACATGCGTGTATTCGCGAAGCTCAGTATTCGTCAGCAAATGAAGGAAGTCTAGAAGTGGAAATCCAAGGCTCTAAAATTGATCAACTCGAAACTAAACCTAATGGACTCCAATACTACCTCAATCGCATCTGGGTACCGGGTCGCGATAATCTCCGTGAGCTCATTATGAATGAGGCTCAAAAATCCCGTTACTCTATTCATCCGGGTGCCGATAAGATGTACCATGATTTGGGTATGACTTATTGGTGGCCTGGTATGAAGAAGGACATTGCTGCATATGTTTCCAAATGCCTTACTTGTACAAAGGTTAAGGCTGAACATCAACGTCCTTCTGGACTCTTAGAACAACCCGAAATCCCATTTTGGAAATGGGATAGTATCGTTATGGACTTTATAACTAAGCTACCTCGAACACCTTCTGGTCACGATAGTATCTGGGTGATAGTCGATCGTTTGACCAAATCCGCTCACTTTCTTCCTATTCGCGAAGATTATAAAGTGGAGAAGCTTGCTCGAATCTATACCGATGAGATTATATGCCATCATGGCATACCGATAGACATAATCTCAGACTGTGATGGTCGTTTTACTTCACGTCTCTGGTAAACCTTTCAATCCGCTATGGGTTCTCATTTGAATCTTAGCACGGCCTTTCATCCTCAAACGGATGGACAGACCGAGCGTACTATTCAAACCCTAGAGGATATGCTCCGTTCTTGTGTCATCGATTTTGGTGGTAACTGGGATGTACATTTACCATTGATTGAGTTCTCGTACAACAACAGCTATCATTCCAGTATTCAGATGGCTCATTTCGAAGCTTTGTATGGTCGCAAGTGCCGATCTCCTCTCAGCTGGCATGAGATTGGTGACAAGCAATTTACTAGCCCTGAAATCATTCAAGAGACAACGGATAAGACTCTTCAGATCCGTGATAACTTGATCAAGGCTAGGAGCAGACAAAAGAGCTATGCTGATAAAAGGCGCAAGCCTCTGGAATTTGATGTTGGTGACCGATTTCTTCTCAAGGTATCTCCCTGGAAGGGAGTAGTTAGTTTTGGTAAGAAGGGAAAGCTCGCTCCTCGCTATGTGGGTCCTTTCACAATACTCGAAAGGATTGGCAAGGTGGCGTACCGAGTCGACCTGCCACATGAACTAAACAATGTGCATTCAGTGTTCCACGTATCTAACCTACGTAAATGCCTAGCCGACGAGGAATTACAGGTTCCCCTCGAAGACTTGCAAATAAATGAAGTTGTACACTTTGTGGAGAAACCGGTCGAAATCATGGATCAAGGTGTCAAGCGATTGAGGTGCAGCAAAATTCCCATAGTCAAGGTTCGATGGAAAGGAAAGCGCGGTGCCGAATTCACTTGGGAACTTAAAATTGAGATGAAGACCAAGTATCCGCAGCTCTTCGAGCAGTCTTCTTCCTATATTTCGGGGACGAAATCTCCTAAAGGAGGGGAGACTATAATGCCTACGTCCTTAGACTTTTGGCTATTGTCAATATTAGTCCCTAAACTATGTGATCTTTGATACTTTTGTTACTTGGTGAATCTTATGCTATGATACTTGATTCTTAATACTAGACTCTTGATACTTGAATCTTGACCCTTGATATTTAACACTATGATTCTTGATACTTGATACTTGGAAACTATGATTCTTGATACTTGATACTTTGAAGCTATGATTCTTAATACTTGATACTTGGAGACTATGATTCTTGATACTTGGAATCTAGATCCTTGACTCTTGATACTTTGGTGCTTGACTCTTGAGACTCGTGAAACTTGAGACTTGGTTGAACGAGAGACTGGAGACTTGTCACTGGCAGAATCTATGAAACTTGGAAGCTAATGTGTTAATCTAGTTATATGATACTATTACCCGATAATACGCAACGCAACACTTAATCTAACTCGCAAAACGGCGAAGTGGAAAGGATGGGATTGGCCGAATGGCAATCCGATCGGATGACCATCCGATCGGAGGGCCATTCGATCGAACCGCCATCCGAACCGTGCCACACCGCCTCCACTCCTCTCACACACTATAAATAGGAGCTGTCACATCATTTCTAACTGATGTGACAGCCTCCTCCGAACCAGACACACGCACTCCCCTTTTCTTCCATTTCTCGGGGATTTTGGTACGTTTTACACTAGATTCTTGTACATCTTTAATCACTACACGATCCTCTACGAGATTCTCCTTTGAAATCTCACTTTTCACCATGAAATCTCTAAGATTTGAGCTCTTGAAGGTGACGTCATCATGGTGGTTTGAACAAACTATTGTGTGATATCATTCCTGCCAAGGTCTAACTCAGATCTAAGGAATTTCGTATGTTTTACAACTAAATCTAGACTTTTTCAGCTAAAACCTGTGTTTTTCTTCATCTTTTCTTAAACTTTTACTAAGATCGGTGGATTCCGGACCCAAACGGACTATAGACTTGATGATTAGTCTGGAGTTGGTTTGGAAATGGATTGTTGCCGGAAAAGATGACCGGAGTACGGATTCTGACATAAACATTATCACAAACAGACGACCGATTGGACTGGGGTGGTTCCCATCCGATTAGAACGGCTGAACATTGATGTGTTTACCGTTGTCTCAAGACGAACTGTGCCATCACCATAAACCAGAAACTTTACAAAGTCGTGAACGGGACAAGGACAACTCAATCGAATGACAATCCGATCGGATAGCCATCCGATCGAACTGCCATCCGATCAGGTGACACTTGCCTCGTGACCTTAAATACTTGAAACCTTGAATCTTTGATCGTCGAATGGCAATCCGATCGGATAGCCATCCGATCGAACTGCCATCCGATAGAAGTAACACTGTGCCTTCGAATCTTTCAACACTTAGAAACTTTTTCAGAAACTTGAGACTTTGGAAACTTCTATGATCGAATGGCCATCTGATCAAACTGCCGTCCGATCGGATAACCATCCGATAAAAAGTGACCTAACTTGAAAACTTGGTAATCTTTTGGAATCTAACACTTGGATCGAGTGACCATTCGATCGAATGGCCATCCGAACGGATGACCATCCGATCAGATGGCAATCTGTCCTTCACTCACAACAGTCACCTCAATCGAATGGCAATCGGATCGGATAGCCATCCGATCGAACTGCCATCCGATCCTTTGACTGATCCGACACTTTGCGCAACATCGTTGTTTTTTCCGACACTTATCTATTGTAATCTAATCAGGCTAAACCTAAAGAGCTCCCTTTGATCCAATAACAGTTAATCTGTTAAGCAATCACTGTGAGTATACTCGATCCCTTTTCGTTTTAACCTTTAGGATGCAACATGTATTCTATTAAACTATGAAACTTGATACTTTTAAATCTAAACTCTATCCTATATGTATATGAAACTTGTGATTCTTGATTCTTGATTCTTTGGGCTATGTGGATGTTTAATCCAGAGTGTGTAGTTCCGCCTTAACAACAGGAGCGCTATAGGAGATGCACATCCCCATTATTCTCGGGGGTATTATTAGTAGGATTCTAGTTTTCCTTGATTCTTGGGAAAACAACAAAACATCAGGACACTTGGGCTATCACTTGGACTGCGAACACTAGCATGGCTGAAACTATTTTGTTATCATTTACATTAGTGATATGAGACTTTTGAATCTATTATGCTATGTACTCAAACTTGTATACTCGCCGGTACATTTTTGTACTGACTCTATTTTAATACATGTTGCATGCTGATAGGATGCTAGGATTCTTGAATCAAGCTAGGGTGAAGCTTAGAAACTATATTTAGCTAAATCTAGAAACTTTTGGAACTATGTTGATGTTTTGATGATATGATTGTGGATTTGTGTTGTTAATACAATGTTGCATGAAATCAATTTAATTACTATTGAAACTATTAGTGTTATGGAAACTCATGAGCAATCTGAACGCCTAGTGCCGCACCCCGATGTTTCCGCCATCGGTTGGGGTGTGACACCAAATGAGCGAAGTTCCTGTAAACTTTCCTGGCTCATAGGTGGCATGAGTTCTGGTACTGGATCAGGGTGTTGAGGGATAGGTTGTCCATAAGGGTATGGGTTTCTTATTACACTCTGCGTCCACCATTCGCTACTCCAAAAGGGATCTAAAGGGTTAAGGTCAATGTACTGAGCTATGGGGTTTGGTGGGGGAATTCTGGGAATTTCATAGGGATCTACATCTGGGATTGGAAACTGGTCTTCCTGGTTGGGTTCTAGCATCTGTTGGTCTGGAAATAAAGGTAACAGTGGCGGTTCGGCTATTTGGTTTAGGTTAGTGTCTACTGCTGTAGTGGCTAACATATGGAAATCGGCTAGCTGTCTATCTAGTTCCTCTTCCGAAGGTGGCCTATTGACTGTTTCCTGAGTCTGTGCATTAGCTTTGACTATCGCTCTCTGTTGTTGCAACTTTTTCATTCTCTTTCTTCTCTCATGTGCTCCTCTATTAAACCAACCTCTAGTAGTAAAGGGTTCCTCATACTGTGCCTTAATATAATATCCCTTCCTCAGTATTGGCTGAGTATCCAAAGGGATTAGGTTGAGATGATGTTCCCTCATCTTTATGTGAACTATCTAAGTGACGATAAGCGTCCGAAGTTCCTTGCTCACTCATACTATAAACTAACAAATAGTCAAATAACACAAAACAATATCTACACATAAGTTATTTCCTAACACAGAATTTTAAGTGTCAGCAGAACACTTCTTTGGCTTAAACCAGTGGCTGTAGCTCTGATACCACTCTCTGTTGCAACCCCCGACCCCTACCCCGGGAGCGTTGCCGTCAACATCCAGATCCGTGGTATCGGTGTTTATTAATTTAGCAGCGGAATACATCAGGACCGTAGTTAGGAAATATTTTTATCAGAGTTAAACACCAAACTTTTTATAATAATAAATCATTGGGGTAAAACCCAAGTTCATTTGACAGTACATTTGTAGGGATAAACCCTAATTATTGAAAACAAAAACGCTTTTTTATTTAGGTAACTTTTATAGCCACTTTTCCAAGCCTTCAGTGCTCTCCAGCTGGCTTCTATTGGCTTTCACATTTTGTTACCTGAAACGCGTTTTTAAAAAGATTTTATCAGCAAGAAATACTAGCGATGCATCCCAGTTTAATCAAAACAGTTTTATAACTTCACAGAACTGAGGGCATCCGCAATTACATTTGCTTATATCTATTCAATTACTCATTCAGTACTGTCAACACCTAACTTGTGGGTCATATTACTCATTGGCTATCTCATTGTCCAATGGTAATGTCTTCCACATTTTGTATACAAAACCCCAACATACCGGCAGTAATTGTAGAATCATAAATACTCAATTACTATTAAGTGTAATTTAAAACATTTGAGATTTTGGTAAAACATTTTGACTCACAAAAATATATTTGCAAAAAGGTGACAAAAAATAAGATGTACTCACATTGTAGACTTAGGTGATACTACTATAGTTTCCTGGGGATTCTCCTGGTTATTATCTATTAAAATTAAACAATGCACACGTGTTAGTAAAATAACCCAAATCACATTAACTGTACAACTCGAGACAGAATTCCAATGACTGAGTCAAGCAGAGCCTTGACATGCATTACGGAATCCTAAATCAATCGAGTGTAACACGAGACGGAACTCCAACGACTGAGTCAGGCAGAGCCTTGACATGTGTTACGGAGCCCTAAATCAATCGTGTAGGGTAATAGCAGGGTTATAGTACTTACAACGAGGCAGAGCTTCATTTTATAGTGGGTATTATGCCCGGGTATTATTTCTACTATTCAGAAATTGAGAGAGAAATCAGAGAAATAAACGATTTGGAAATGAGCCTGAGCCCCCTATTTATAGGCTGGTCGAACACTCTCTCGCGCCCTGCGAGAGATTTGGTTAAGGCCTTCGCGGCTCGCGAGACAACGCGTGTTGTTTATAGCTTCGCCGAGTCAAAGGGCTAGCTTGGGTGACTCACCGGACATGTGGCACTATGCAGTGTCGAGCAAGTAAGGGAGCTCGCGCCATGCGAAAGACCAAGGGGGTCTGGGTCGCGGCCCGCGAGAGACTCCCAAACTTGGTTTTTCTTGATTTTGATAGGTATAAGGGTATTTCGGGCTTGTTTCTCGCGTACGGGGTATATTTAGGAACGTTTTAGGGTCACGTTAAGGATTCTATGAGGGTTGTTATATTGTAATAGATGTTACAACATCTGTTATTGAGCCCACTACTCCTGGTGACCATGATGCAAATCCCAGCACTGTGGAACCCACACCTGACATTTCCAAACAAACCTCATCCATTCCGATCCCCAAATCAAAAAGAAAAACCACAAAAAGGTATATCTGGAGGTTGAGATGCCAAAGATCCTTGTTGCACCACAAAAGCAACAAACTCAAACATCTATTGTTACTTCCTCACAACAGATGTAAACATCTCCACCAAGCCAAGCTCCTCACTCTTCCTCACAAAAGAAAGGAATTGTAAGCACAGGAGACACACATCAAGGGGAGATACACCATTTGATTATCTCTTCTCAAGCCCCTTTCCCAGGGCTGCTCCTATTTCATCACCACCTACATCAATTGTTCATCCACCTTTACAAAAATTGCTCGATGCAATTGATACATCTGACTTGTAAATACCTAGTTCCTCTCAACAATAAATCAAAGAGAGTTCACTCTAACAAGTGACTAGGGCAAGTTCAGGGATCATTTTTATCCCACAAGCAGAGGAGGCTACACCTCCTGTATCCAAAGAGATATAGGTTGGTATTTCAAGTTGGGCAGCTACTACAACTATTGAGACAACAGTCTTACAGTTGGACAGTGGATACATCTCTAATATCCCCTTGAAGGCAACAACTGTTGAGACAATAGTCTCTACATTAGTTAGAAGTCCTCATTACCAAGAACAAGGTGAACTTGGTCTAAAACCAAGTTTAACCACCACTGGTTGGAACTCAGATGATCTTGTTAAATCAAGTGATGGATTAAACTATCAAGAATTGACGGGGAGGGTAACCAACTTAGAAACATCTGTTGGGGAGATAAAGGACATGATGCATATCTTGCTTAAAAACTCCAAACCCTGACCAACGAAAGCAAAAATTGCAAAAGAAATGTGGGAACATGTTCAACCATACCTACATCTTCAAAAGTAAGCTGCTCAAGAAAGATTTACCATGCATGTAGAGCTTATTAGACAAACAGTGGATGCTAGATATCATGATACACAGGCAGAAGTTAAAGCCATTAAAGACATTATCTTTGAAAACCCTTGACAAGCTCTCACTCTCCCAAAATATGATGATGCCAAAAAGGGGGAGAGATAAGAATGCATGAGGAAGCTCCCACCCTTAGTCAAAAAGGCTGGTAAAAACCCTGACATTGCTCCACTCAAGAGGGCCAGAAAAGCAGAACTTGACAAAGAAATTGAGAAACAGAAAAGAAGAGATACAAGAGAAGCTAACTTACAGATCACATTACATTAGATCATCAAAAGAAAAGAAATCCAAGAAAACCAAGGTTCTTCAACAGAGGTTCCTATAGAGATTAGTCAAAAAAAACTGTTGCATCTATCCCAACCACTGTTCCACCTATCATAACTCAAACCATTGCTCCTACTTCCACTACTCAAATCACCACCACTTCCATTGCCAAAACATCTGTTGCTACTTCAAAAGTGACAACAGAGGTTATAACTACCACACACCTCCTTCAAAGTCCCCCAAAGGACTTCTGAAGAGAAAACCAACCTCATCACCTAAACAACCACCATCAAAAAACTTAAAAAATCTCAAACCAGAACCAGGAGAACTACGTTCATTATCCAAGAAGATGGTGAAGAAACTCCTGATGCTCTCTTACCTATACCATTACCACTACATCTCACATTTCCACCACCACTACATCCACTGCACTCACTAATTCTTCACTTTCCACTTTTCCACCCAATATCCTTGACCATTTGGAGTTAGAACATGCCTCTAAAGAGGTAGAATCTTTCTACATGACTGACATGAGAAAAGTAACATTTCCTTCTCTCAAAAGATATAAAAAGCCTAACAATGTACAAGAGTACCTAGAGTTAAAGATCTAACAGGCTGAAAATATTATTGCTATCAAAAGTAAAGGAAAAACTGATAAGGAGGTACAACAAATCTTGTCTGCAGAATTCACCAAAGTGAACAAGCTAGAAGATTTTGCCAAAAATGTTAGTCAAAAGGCATCTCATGAACCAGTTAGCAACCCTAGTTTCTACTCCATGACTGAAATGAGCAAAGTAACATTTCCTTCTTTCAAAAGATATTAAAAGCCTAACAATGTACAAGAACCTAGAGTTAAAGATCAAATAGGCTGAAAATATTGTTGCTATCAAGAGTAAAGGAAAAAGTGATAAGGAGGTACAACAAATCTTGTCTGCTGAATTCACCAAAGTGAACAAGCTAGAAGATTTTGCCAAAAATGTTAGTCAAAAGGCATCTCATGAACCAGTTAGCAACCCTAGTCTTAAAAAGGAACTAAGGGAAGACTATCTGGAAAATTTACATCAGGTGTAAAAAAATTGGTGGTTATGTAAAAAAATTTACATCGCCGTAAACAAATTTTACATTAAGGGTAACTATTGACTCGACAATTTTTTATTTTGTTTTTCACAGATGTGTTTATAACAGTTTCATATACGTTTGTGTAAACAAATGGTGGCCTAACTCGTGCGGGAAGTAGAAATTCTCACGGCTCTCACAACTCGTGGTGGTTCTTAATTGAACCGAATCCTATATATATATATATATATATATAGGATAAGGATCATGTGAGAAGTAGTAGGCTAATTGAGAAACTTGAGAAGCATTCTGGACCACACATTTTCCCTAAGCAAAAAAATGTAAAAAAATGCAATTTTTTTTTTTTTTGGAAAAATCCGAGTTTTTTCTTTAAGGTTTTAATTTTTAGTTTTTTTAAAAAAAAAATGATTTATACACATGTGTATATTGTTAATCTTTTAACTATACATATGTGTATATTGTCAAATATACATATATGTATATACATGTTTAAAATTGAAAAATATGTGTTATTTATGGTTTAGCATTAGTATTTACGGTTTAGCTTTAGGGTTTAGCAATAGTATTTAGGGTTTAGCATTAGGGTTTAGCATTAGGGTTTAGGGTTTAGCATTAGGGTTTAGCTTTCGGGTTTAGCATTAGGGTTTAACTTTAGCTTTTGGGTTTAGCTTTAGCCTTAGGGTTTAGCATTAAGGGTTTAGCTTTAGGGTTTAGCTTTAACTTTAGGGTTTAGCTTTAGGGTTTAGGGTTTAGCATTAAGGTTTAGCTTTAGGGTTTAGGGTTTAAGGTTTAAGATTTAGGGTTTATAACACATATTTTTCAATTTAAAACATGTATATACATATATGTATAGTTAAAAGATTAACAATATACACATGTGTATAAATCCCAAAAAAAATTAAATAAAAAAATTAAAACCTTAAAGAAAAAGCTCTGATTTTTTCAAAAAAAAAATTGCATTTTTTTCATCTTTTTTTTTCATTTTTTGCTTAGGGAAAATGTGTGGTCCAGATTGTTTCTTAAGTTTCTCAAATAGGGTGGACTTCTCTTAGGATCCCTACGCTATATATATGTGTGTGTGTGTTCTATGCAGAACACTAAATATTACGAAAACATGCAGAACAAAATGAATCATCTTTTCTTAAATCCTAAAAATTAAAGAAAAAGTTGCAAAGGTAAGATTTATTATTCCTCACACTAGAATTCAAAACAAAATATGAAAAATTTTCAGTTTTTATATAACCTACATATATGTAGGTTATGTGTAGGTTAAATTATATGGTTTTTTAATGTATATATAATACACATATGAATGTACAAAACCTAAAATTTAAAAAATATGAACCTGAAATCCTAAAATTTAGTAATCTAGTAATTTAGAGTTCTTTTTGTTCTTGCAATAATTGGTGTTCAGTAATGATCATCATCCTATATATATATAATGAGAACTCTAAATATTGTGAGAAAGAATGAAAAAACTGCGAGAGCTTGATAAAAAACGATTCAAATTCAAAAAAAATATACACTTATCATTGTTATTCGAATACAATGTTAGAAATTTAATTACATGTTTAAATTTACGTGAATTCGTAAAAATAATGAAAATTTACACATGTGTAAGTTTGCCATTTACACAGGTGTAAATTTAACAAAGTTACACGTGTGTAAAAAATCTAATAAGAGTGATTTTGAGAGGAGAAATTAATTACCTGATATTGTAAATTTCTTTTTTAATGTTGTATTTTAATCACAATGAGGGTTGTATTAAAAAAATGGTTTTGATTGTTTTTTTCATTCGTTCTTACGGTTCTCGCAATATTTAGCGTTCTCAAGTTAACTCTCCCCCGTATATGTATATGTAAAATTGTTCGTTATAAGATGAAGCTTGTTTTGCTGAGATGTTTATTTACAAAATTCATAACAACATATGAACAATTAAATACCATAATATATTTCATTCATCCATGTATGGTTGTGGTCACAAATTTTGTAACTTACTCCTATAAAATTTAACTTTTTGAGGGCAAGTAAACACATTTATAAATACAATTGAGTAAACTGTCATTTTGGTCCCTGTGGTTTGGGCACTTTTGCGATTTTAGTCTAAACCTCAAACTTTTTTAAATCTGGGTCCCTGTGGTTTCACTTTTATTGTCATTTTAGTCCAAAATCCAAAAACCCCCTATTTTGACTGTTGCAACCTACCTATTTTGTCTTTTTGTTCAGGGGCATTTTGGTCATTTTAATTTTATTATAACATATTAATATCTAAAACACATGGCAGACCATCATCTTCTTCAAAGTTCAAACCCAAACCCTACCTTTCACAAACCGGATCTTCCCCAAACAACCACCAATCTTCACCTCGTCATTAACAACAACCAATTCACTCAATGGCCGATCAATCCAGACCAGTCACCGGCTACCCCGCCACCACCACGGGCCACCCAACCCCCAGCGTCATCATCTTCATCATCGGCATCATCCTCATCACCGGCATTATCATCTTCATCATGTGGCTCGTTCTCCGTCTTCATCATCGGCATCATCCTCATCACCGGCGTCATCATCTTCATCATGTGGCTCGTTCTCCGTCCCCAAATCCCCCAATTTCGCGTCGAAACCCTAACTAACTTCAACGTTTCTTCACAAATTCCCTAAATCAAACAAGGATGGCTAAAACAAACCTAAACACAAATTCCCTAGAACGAGTTTAGAGAGAGAAAAAGAGGGTAAAAGCTTGGGTTTTAGGTTTTAGAGAGAGAAAGGGGGGGAGACAGGGGTGGTTGTGCGGTGGGGATGGTGGTGGTGCAGTGGGGGTTGAGAAGAGGTGGAGGCTGTCTTTCTGGTGGGGCGGTGGCGGGTGGAGGAGTGGTGGCGGGTTTGGGTTTGGGAGGGTTTGGGTTTGAAGTAGATGATGGTCTGCTAGAGGTGGGTGAACTATGTGTGAAGAAGATGATGGTCTGTCAGATGATGGTCTCTTTTTGTTTAATTTAGTTAATATGTTATATTAAAATCAAATGACCAAAATGCCCCTGAACAAAAGGACAAAACAATCAGCTTTCAACAGTCAAAATAGGGGATTTTTGGATTTTGGACTAAAATGGCAATAAAAGTAAAACCACAATGACCCAGTTTTAAAAAGTTTGAGATTTGGACTAAAATGGTAAAAGTGCCCAAACCACAGGAACCAAAATGGCAGTTTACTCAATACAATTATAAATCCGTGCAAGCTACAATCAATACTTTTGAACCTTTTCAAGCAAATATATTAACATATGTAAGTTGTTTCCTCTAATATAAACATACGTATACGTAAACTCTATGCTATATATTTCTTTTACAGTTATAAAATAATAATAAGTTGAATTTATATAGTATGACCCACACAAGTTGGTATATGACTATTGACTAAGTTGGTGTTAGGACTTTAGTCATATTTAAATTAAATATACAGTTTTTTTTGGAAGGTGACTTTCTATGTACTGGACCTATTGGTCACCGGGTTCATGTCTAGGACATTCCCCCGTCAGCCCCACACTCTCGGACGCGATGTTCGATTGGGCCCCGGCCGCCGCGCAAGCTGACTTCCTCCCGGAAACCATACTGCCCCCACACGAGAGACTCGCTGGGGTAACAGCTGGGTAAAACCGGGTTGCCCTCAAGACCGCACCATGCCTCGGTAGGATACGATCCATCATTGGGACGTCCCCCCCTAAAGCCGCAAATTGGAGTCGAACCGGTGACCTCCCAAAGGAGGGCCGGCCGACATAAACCCAATGGGAATTACCACTTGGGCCACGAGGATGATACTTATTAAAAAGACTTATTTTATATTACCATTCTGTAAAGATATTCCAACTGTAATGAGGGGAATCCAATATATTATTTCAATTTCTCTTTGAAATAACAAAAAAAAATGGAAGAAAAGTAGTTGTTGTTGGGTGTACCTATCTGCACACCATTTTGCCTATTTACACACCTAAAAAAGTGTTTTTTGTCCTTATATGCATACCCTGCAGTGTCGAACTGTGGCCAAAACGCGGCGTTTTGGTCCGGTTAACCAGACAAAGACTGACGGGTGTCTGACGGGTCTGTTGACCGGACCAAAACGCCGAGCTTTGGCCGCGTTTTGGTCCTCTCAACCAGACAAAAGACTGACACCCGGTCTGGTTGACAGGACCAAAACGCGGCCAAAGCTCGGCGTTTTGGTCCGGTCAACAGACCCGTCAGACACCCGTCAGTCTTTGTCTGGTTAACCGGACCAAAACGCCGCGTTTTGGCAACAGTTCGACACTGCAGGGTGTGCATATAAGGACAAAATACACCTTTTAAGGGTGACTATCTACACACCAAGTGTGTAGATAGTTTGGCCCTTGTTGAATACTATTTTCTTTGGGTGTATCTATTTGCACACCCATTTGCCTATTGGCACACCAAAAATGTGTTTTTTGTCTTATATGCACACCCTGCAGTGTCGAGCTGTGGCCAAAGCGCGGCGTTTTGGTCCGGTCAACCAGACAAAGATTGACGGGTGTCTGACGGGTCTGTTGACCGGACCAAAACGCCGAACTTTGGCCGCGTTTTGGTCCTGTCAACCAGACAAAAGACTGAAACCCGGTTTGGTTGACAGGACCAAAACGCGGCCAAAGCTCGGCGTTTTGGTCCGGTCAACAGACCCGTCAGACACCCGTCAGTCTTTGTCTGGTTGACCAGACCAAAACGCCACGCTTTGGCCACAGCTCGACACTGCATGGTATGCACATAAGACAAAAAACACATTTTTGGGTTGGCTATCTAAACACCACTTGGTGTGTAGATAGTTTGAGCCTTTTCTTTTGTTAAGATAATTGATGGTTCTAGATCCCATGAAAGGTAATTTGAGAGTTTCATACACGTCACTAATGTAAGTGTTAATTCTTTGGACACAACAGACGATAAATCATTAGAGCTAATCTTGACAATTTCCCTCGCTGTATCATTATGAACAATTGTCTACACATAAAGTAGAACCGTTTATACAAATGTAATCAACTACGCTTATCTGTACTACGTTGCGTGGTTTCAGACGGTATCTATTTAGGTTCGGTATATCAATCGAAAGAAATATGCTCAAAAGAATACCGACACATGTTTTACATCGACCGATAATCATAAAAATGAATTTAAATTGTACAGCGGGACGGCCTGATTTTCAATTAATTGTAAATCAAAACGTGAACGTTATCTTAAATATAACTTTAATGACAAAGTAACCTAAAACTAGAACATTAAACATTAAGAAGAGTAAAAAAAGGTCTAGAAAAGAAAGAAACTTAAGTACCCCAAAATATAGACCGACTAAAAATGTACATGCTAATAAACATAAGAACATATTATATTTGGTCTAACTTAATGCTGACAAAAATTTACCTATAGGCGTAAATTAACTTGAATTTATACCTATACGTACATGAAAATTAACTTCACTATCAAGGGGTTATTCACAAATGAACCTAACTATTTAAATTAACTTGGATATGCAATTGTAAAAAAAATAAATATTTAATCCAAAAATAAAAAATATTTAATCAAACGTTCTGTAAATAATCCATTCATGCATGAATATGCAATTAAAAAAAGAATAAATAACACAAACATATGAATTCATTTATTAAAAAAATACTTCTTAGTCTTGTGTGAATATAATTATCCCTTATCAAGGGCCTGCTGAACGACATGAACGTACAGAGAAATGGAAAATAAAATTATTTTGAATTAAGAGATATGGAGAAGATAATTACGTAATTTAAGAAAACTATCAAAATTAAAAGTGTAACTGAAATTCAATGATTAAAATAAAGATTTAAAACTAATTTATTATATAATTACAATCCTACCCTTAACAACTAAAAAGGAAATCAATGGTCCTGATTAGTTCACACAGTTCACTATGAAGATGTTGTTCATAACCTAATCATATATATATATAAACGGGATCAGGAGAAAACGCTTAAAAGTGTGAGAACGCATCATGGCCCAACACTTGTCACGCGGCATAGAGAAGGGCGGAGGGTTTTTTTTGTCTTTTCATTCTTCTTTTATTTTCCCAACGCGGTATAATATTTTCTGGCGTCTAAGTTTTTTTTGGCGTTAACTGTATTTATTAAAGTTTTTGGAGTTGAATTAATTGTTTTTGTGTCACATATATAATTTTTTGCGTTATAGCGTTTTCTGGTTAATTTTTTTGGTGTTTGTGGCGTTTTGTATAATAATTCACTACGAGTCATTAATATTTGCATAAGATTACAATAAGAGCAATTTTTTTTTGCGTTTAGTGAATTGTTTGGCATTTAATACCCTTTACAAGGTGTTTTGCCAGCAGTCGTTCTCTCAGTTTTCATACTACTAGCGTTTTGGTGTTTGTAGTTTTTGGCGTTTTATATAATAATGTATTTTATTTATAGAGAATTAGATAACAAAACAACATATAACTTGATATCAAAACAATATAAAATGAAAACAAAAATAATAAAAAATGGTAATCTAATTTTTCTTCCGAATCTTCACTGTCATCAGCCTCTTCCTTCATGAATTTGTTTTTGGCGTTTTGAACCTTTTTTGAATACTTTAGCTAGATTCCAACTTTCCTTCATAAACCCCGTCTTTTTCAGAAGAAGCTGCTTAGTGGCAACCTGTTTTTTGGTGTGATATTCTTGTTTGGTGGCATGTCATTAAAGATCAACTCTTGTTTGATGCTATTTGTAATAATGGAGTCCAAAATAGCATTTTACACTTGTGTGGATCCCTTTATTCCATGCCTATAATCATCAAGAACAAAGCTCACATGATGGCATATCACTGTCATCAGTCTTTTTTTCTTGAATATTTGTCCATCTCATTCAGCAAAATATTATTGAGATAACCACCTCAGAAGAAGGATCCATTTCAGTGAAAGCTTTGCCATATGTGGCGTTTAAAAGTGAGTGGTTTTTAGAGGATATGGCGTTTGTGTTTTCTGGGTGTGATTAATTTCATTGTGTATAGACCCCTCTCTTATAAGAGTTTTTTGGCGCGTAGTTTAGGCGGAATTTTTTATTGTAATAAATGATAGTAATAGAGTAATTGTCTTTTCAGTTACTGTTTTTGTATTTACTGTGTTGATCAGCTTTTATCAGTTTTATAGGTTATAGACGTCTCATCTTCTAAGTTTGACGTTTTTTTAAATGACGTTATGCAAACCAAGATGACAAAATACAATAACGGAGTAAATAAAATATTAAGCAGGAAAAATATTTTTTTTATTTTTGGCGTTTTGTAAGGGTTAACCATTTTTAGTATTTTTTTTTTGGCGTTTTGCTAATAAAGATAGAAATATATCATTTAATTATCTTTAAAAAAAAAGATTACATAGAAGAAAAAAAAAAGAGGAAAAAAAATTAAAACCTTCGTCAGAAGGTACTTTATCCGAAAAGTATCCATCACTTGCATCATCTTCTTCCTCCTCGGAGTCTTCATTTGGATCTTCATCCATGTCATCACCTTCATCTTCATCAGTTTCTTGTTCCTGAAGATTCTGAAGCCTCCACTTGAACATGTCTTGCATTAACTCCAATTTTAAGTCTATTTCTGTGTTGGTACAAGTGGCGTTATGCAATTCTTCCATGAAACCCAGTCGCTGCTTTGTCATGATGTTTTCTAGCCAGTATACTTCCTGTTCTCCGCTGTCGTATATAATCGTCACCATGTCTGTTTCATCATCAAAACGCCATGATGTCATGACAGGGTCCGGCTTCACATCTGCTTTGATTGGTCCAAATTTCTTGGTTAATGCTTTCATAAGCATATGTGTTTCATGGCATTCGTTGTCTAGAGCGATGCCAAGGGATAAGATTCCCCTTTGTATCTCTTCTTCCATCTTCAGAATTCCCCTGACCGTCTTAACATACACCCTCCTTCTGTTGTCAAAAAGGAGGACGAATCGCCTGATTGCCAGAGTGTATCTCCATGAAACGATTGTTGCCATTTTTGGCGTTTTGATTAAGTTGGCGTTTTGGTTAAAGATGTTTTTTTTGCAGAAATGGATAGATTGAACTGATTGTGGAAGCTATGTGTTTTACCTCGTTTATATAATGATGTTTTGGTGCGTAATTTAGGAGGGAATTTTTCTAATAAATGTTAATGACTGAAATTCAGTTACTGTGTTGTTCCATCTTCCTGTAATATCCAACGTGTTTTATCACTAATTTTTGGCGTTTTGTTTTTAATGGCGTTTTGTTTTTTTGTATGGCGTTTTATCATTTGATGGTGTTTTGAATATGAGCAGTAAAAGACCTTTTTACCCTTAATGAAACGCGTCCCACATAATAAAATTGATGTTATTTACGAAAACGCAACCGCGCAATCTAGTCCATGGATTGTTTTGATTGGACGATGTCACACCCCGACCACGTTAAAACAACAAACCGTGGCGGAAACGTCGGGGAGTGTTGTAACAGAATCATCGTTTCACAACCATGGTAATTAATAGTTTCGTTTTATTGAATTATCAAATAATGTACATTGTCTTAAAAACCAAACAAACAAATTAAACATCGTCTACTATCGTTTTTATGTCACTAAGGCCACGTCCAGATCCTAAGTGAACATGCTCCCTAGCAATCATCACGCAACATCACCTGAAACATATGTAAAAACAAAGTCAGCAAAGAAATGATGGCGAGCACATAGGTTTTGTGAGAGTATCGGATTCATGGCTTGTTTGTATGTTGCAGTACCTCATTAGACTACAAGAGTCAAAAGTACAAACCTTATTTTGAAAAGTGTATTGCAACATAATTAACCAACTCAAATCAAGATGGTTATAGTTTATAAAATCTCGCAGCCATGATTCTTAACCCCAAAACATTTGCTTTAGTAAACCAATTCGTAAAATATCTCGTTAAAAACTCGTTAATAAAACTCGTATGGTTTATATCATTTCGAAAACCTCGTTGTGTGACATCGTTTCAAATCGTTTCCCAAGTGAACTAAATAATGACACGCAATGTAATATGATAGAAGCACTTATATATAAGATGTACCAGCGGCGTATCTACCATGATTCTATCATGCTACACCCGTCCCATTATCTAATCACTACCCAAAACCAATCCTTCGTTCAAATCGTTTATTTCGTTTAGGTCGTTCCAAATCGTTTAATTCGTCCCAAAAGCGTTTTCGTTTTAATTGTGAAACTACTTTTGGTCGCCTCGCTAATAACATTCAAACCTTCGTGACTCGACTACCTCGGTTCTCGTATTAACAAACCACCAAAGGGTAAGTTAACAATCATCAGATTCGGTCGTTACCTACATAACCCCCACACATAACCATGGGTGTAGTCTGATAACGGGATTTGACAGATCCTATGGTACAATAACCTAATACTGGTCGACTTGATCAATGCTAATGAATGTCATTCGTTATGTAATTTCAACCATCGATTTCGTTCACATTATCGAAATCGTTATTAGTTTAATATAAACCATCTTTATTGTTTTTGAAACCATCGTTTAAATATCGAAATCGTTTTAATACATATGAATCACCCCAAAACAATTGAAAACAGTAAAATAGGGGAACTATGTACTCACATTGAATAGAAGGGTATCCTTGATCTAAAGAACTTAGCGAAGCTCAGACAAACCAAGGAAAATTCAAGTAGTACCTAGTAATCGGATCACTAGTAAAATAAATCAACACCTAAATCGGAAGATCGGATAGAATGAGGTCTTGTAAACCAAATGAGTGTTGGAACTCATGTGATATGGTTTAACAAAGCCTACATCCTAAATCGGAACTTAGCCTAAGTGCTTTCGACCCGTTACGACCCATTAAGGTAGCTTATGCTACTTTAACGCGTCGTTCGCGTAAAACTATGTTCGGATGGTTAACTATGTGGTATGTCAAGTCTTACATGCCCAATAATACCTAAACAGGTTACTAAATCAGATTATATGTCAAAAACATGTTCACATATGTAAAATACGGATTTATGCTTCAAAAGGGCGTTTTGGTCATTTCCTATGGGCATACAAGCTACTTAACAAATAACTAACCAATCCTATGTGATCATAAGGTATAACCTCAGTGGTTATTCCCTATGCAACTATGATCACTAATCAAGCTTGGTCGGATCCTAATGATCGACCAAACGGGTCAGGTTCGAAAGTCTAAGCGGTTGTTTAGACCGCTTAACTTACGACCCTAAACAAGCACTAAACTAATAGTGATGAGTTAAACATGTCAAAACATGTTTAACCTACTTAGAAAACTGATTTGGTATCAAAACAATGGGTTTTGATACCCGAAAATAGTTCTGTTGCAAAATGCGTGCTAAAACGCATTTTGACCGAAACTTTGACTCGTCACTACGCCTAGTTAACGTGGTAATCAGTAGGTATAATCGCTAAGGATTATAACCATCGTGATTACAATCACGTTGCAAAGTTCAATTGAACTTTGACTTGACCAATTGATGGTCAAAACCGAAAGTCAAACTGTTGGCCAAACTGTTTGACTTTCTGCTTAAACATAAAGAATAAGCATGAAAGAAGACTTACAAAGGGTCCTAGCTATCTTTTCTACCAAGAATAAGTTTCCAATCAGATTAGAAAGCTCCAAACACTTGAGAGAGCTCCCAAATCAGATTGTAGAGAAGAATGAGAGGAAATGAGCAATGAACAAGTGAAAGTGCTTGGCTATTTATACTTGTAGCAAGAACACAAGATCATGACATGTGTTTGTGTAGCCTCCAAGCATTAAATCTCATCCATACATGTGTTGTAAGCAGGTTAAAAGCCTTGGGGAGGTGTTAACTTGGCTACCACACAAGGAATTTTACAAGAACAGCCCCTGAAGTTCAAACAGTTTGCTGAAAATCAAATTCTGGTTGCTGGCACTTTTAGGCTGGGTGTGTAAAAGTAGGGAGGGGGCTTACGCGCCCCTCCTGGGCTCCCCAGTTCAACACAAGTTTGAAAATTGACAGTTCAGGTCCCTGCACTTGGTTTAAGCTCATTTTAGGCTCTTTTGACCCCCGTTAAGCCATTTTCAAGGCTCTACAAGGTCAATAAAGTTTAGAGGACTCAAAATGTGCTCGGAAAACTCTCGGATGTCGGCTTGTTTGGTCGTACGGTCGCGTTGTTCGTTAAATTATGACGAAACTCAAACGGACGCGAAAACGATCCAAATTAAGCGACAAACGGTATTTTGCATGCCGATCACTAAAATAAAAATATTTTAGTGTGTGCAAAAATTTTGGGTGTCCAGATGTGGTCAGAACGTAAGATATGCGCGAAAATGCAAACTTACGTCGTTTTTGACACTTTTAGTCCCTGTAGGATCAAATAAGCATGTTTTTGCACACCGAACCACTCAAAGCTTATTTCTAAGCTATGTTTAGGTTATTTATGGTATGTTTAGCTTATGATCAAGTTCCATACTCTTCGATACCATACGAATCGGTATAGTTTCGCAGTTTTGACACAAATAGTCCCTGTGAACGAATAGACTTGTTTTCAACACACCAAACCATCCAAAACTTATTTCTAAGTTATGTAAAGGTTATTTTAGGTATGTTAAGCCTATGTCACTATTCCGGAGTGTTTGTCGCGTTAAACTGACTGCGTTTACGCACCAGTTTGCGTATAACTTTCCAGAAAGCGATTTAAAGCTTGAAATCAGAATTTAATCAAATCATAAAATCATCAAACACAAATACACATATAGTAACACCAAAACACATTGTTTTATTAATAATTAACATTTTTTTGCATTGTTCATCGATTACAGAGCACAGTTGTCACAGACGACCCATAAGCGTTCTCACCGTTCTCACACTTTTCACCGTTTTCTCTAAATCCTGACCCTATATATATATATATATAATGTAAGTATCTAGGGAAAACCCCTACAATTGAGAAAACCTTGGAAACCTGGATTGTGTGGACATGATTCATCAACATCATCTATTAAAAACACATGTATAAAGGGTAATTTGGTCATTTTGTTCAACCCAACACCTCACCATTCCCCATCCCATCATTTTATTTATGTCACGTCACTATCTCTCTCTCTCATATATCTTTTTTCTTCCAGCCATTTTTTAAAATAATACATTAGATATTAGAGAGAGAACTGATGTTTTAGAGTGAGAAAATCACCCTTTCATCATGTTCAAGAAAAACACTAAGAACACACGCACAAGTGTGTGTTTTTCCTATTTATCTTTTCATCCATTCGTTTTTGTTAAAGAATAGATTAGAGAGAGGAATTTGATATTTTAAAGAGAGAAAACAACCTTTCATCATGTTCCAGTAATGGATGATTCTAGATCTGGATGCTAGCTGCGTTCATCAACAATCTTGGCAAGATGAAGGTTTTTAGAGAGAGAAAGTTGTTGTTTTAGAGAGAGAAACAACAATCTTCATCATGCTCATCTAGAACACCAAGAACACATGCACAAGTGTGTGAGAGAGAAACATGTTTGAAGATCTTCATCGTGTTCATCGGACGGTTCTAGATCCGGTAAGTGTTTTACTAACAGCAAGAACACACTTGATTTTTTGTTAAAATGGTTGTTAATAACTTTTTGTGTGCTCAAAGTGTTCTAGTAATGGGTTAATGTTTATATATTTTGTAGATTTTTTTTATGTTAAAATCATTTTTAGTTTTTGATATTTTTCAGTTTGTTGGCCAAATTAAGAAGGAATGATGACGAAGAAGACAATGAAGCGTGCATTGAGAAGGGGGCGAAGAGGACGATGAAGGGAATGTGGTTGGTCGTGTGAAGAAGAAATCAAAGAGAGACGCGTGGCCAGGGATTGTGTTATTTTATGTTCTATTTTCATTTGTTCTTTTTTGATAATTAGTGTTAAATGTTTCAAATTTTTGCTAGCATAATTAGCTACGTATGTTACATTTCTGCCAGCTACATTCTAAAATGTTTGTCCTGTATCTTGTAACATGTGTTACACTTCGGGGCAATATATGTTCCATACATGGTGTTACACATTTATACTTAACGTAATAGTAAGTTTAAATGTTAAAATGTTTTTTGATGGAGAATAATAAGTTTAACTATAGAAGATTAATATTGATGTACTTGTTTTGTTCATAGGTGAATAGATGTTTTGTGTTCAAGATGAAGATGGTTATCAAGAAGTGAAGCCCGCCAAAGGATTACAACGCATCAGCAGGTTTTCGTGGTGACGATGGTGTTTTTTTTATATTAGTGTTAAATGTTTCAAATTTTTGCTGGCATAATTAGCTACGTATGTTACATTTCTGCCAGCTGCATTCTAAATTGTTTGTCCTATATGTTGTAACATGTGTTACACTTCGGGGCAATATATGTTGCATACAAGGTGTTACACATTTGTACTTAACGTAATAGTAAGTTTAAATGTTAAAATGTTTTTAGATGGGTTGTTAAATGTTAAAATGTACTTCATAATTTATTCGGAATATCTCATTTGATTTACAAATAAAAAGTTGTGTTTTTTGTGGGATAATTAGCTACATATGTAGTAACAATGCTACACAAGTTACTTATGTTACACATATGTAACATATGTTTGTAACATCTGTTACTTATAGTTACCCCAACCTTATATGTTGTAACATGTGTTACACTTCGGGGTAATATATGTTGCATACAGGGTGATACACATTTATACTTAACGTAATAGTGAGCTTAAATGCAAAAATGTTTTTTAGATGGGTTGTTAGTTATTGTATAAACTTCACTTGGATAACACATTTTCATTACCTTTAGAAACTTCATAATTTATTCGGAATATCTAGTTTATTTTATAAATAAAAAGTTAGTTATATGTAGTAACAACGTTACACATGTTACTTATAGTTAGCCCGACCCCTTTTTAGACACAAAGGGAGGCTGCACATATGTAACACATATATAGCCACGTTACACATCTTACATATAGTTGTTACATGTGTTATAGCAAAACTTTACACATGTTACATAGGAGATTAATACTGATGTAATTGTTTTGTTCATAGGTGAATGGATGTTTTATGTTCAAGATAAAGATGGTTATCAAGAAGCGAATCATAGTTATATTTTTGTTAACTTATGATAGTTTTTGGATCATTCTTTTATACTAAAGTCCATATAAAACATTTTTGTTAAGTTTAAGTTTGATTGTAATGTTTTTTAAAATATATACAATCTATTTGTCCCTTTATTTTGTTACATATATTACATTTTCTGCCAGCTACATATGTTACATTTTTTACAGATACATATTTTACTTTTTTGACAACTGCATATGCAACAACCCATTGTTAAATATGTAACGACCAACTAGGTGTCATCTTTGTTTTCGATGTTACACACCTGGACAAAAGAAAATGATGTGACAAAAGGAATGATGTGACCAACGTTTTGTGTAAATCTGGTTTATAATTACTGTATATCCAGGATACACATGTTACATAGAGTCATTGCATATTCATACCAGAGGATAGCACATATATATCCAGGTTACACATGTTACATAGAGTCGTTGCATATTCTATACCAGAGGATAGCATATGTATATCAAGGTTACAAATGTTACATGTAAGTGTAACTCATGTAACATACTTTTACACACATTGTGTTACATGTCTTACATAAGTGGTACATATGAATACTCAAGATAACACGTTACACCCTTATGTTAGAGACTCAGACCTACGACCTGAGTATACACGTGTTAATGTGTTTTTTAACCTCTAACATGTCTACTTTTCAACAGATGATCAACAACAGCCCATCGCTATTACGTTTATGAGAACTCACAAGGCACCAAGCCACAAAATACTGGACACCTATTGTTAACAAGTGATTCCATCCTAGATACATATTGTTGACAAGCAGTTCCATCCTCTTCTTGCCATGTATAAAACTTTCGGTGATCAAGCAGTTTTTTCAGTCAAAAAGGCGCAAAAAAGTGTGATCTTTTACACGTCTGGACTATGTAATAGAATCAGTAATTTTGAAGTGTTTGCACCCTTATAAATTTCCGTTTTTACATTTATTTATAAGATAGATTAGGAAGCATCAGTTTTACTATAATTTTTTTCATTGTGTTATATTAGGAAGCTACACGTAACACAAGTTACATTTGAAGTGTTTGCACCCTTATAAACTTTCCTTTTCCATCTGTTTGTGTGCTATATTAGAAAGTTAAATGTAACACAAGTTACATTTGACACTCATAACACAAGTTACATTAAAACGGTAGGATTATGGCACAAGTTACATATCAAGATCTTCTTACACCTTCAACATTACACATGCAACATTACATATGTTTTTGCACCCAAAATGTAGTATCAACGTTCCACGTGTTACTTATATTTACACCAGCCCATTTTTGTAACAAAGGGGTTGAACATATGTAACACATGTTACACTAGAGGGTAACTCTTGTACAACGTCAAAGGTACCCACCACCTGCCCTTCATCGACTTCTTTCTCCCATTCTTCATCGGTTTCTCCATCTACCTTCTTTTGCTTTATGGCCACCTTTGTCGTATCCGATATTGTGGTTCTCTTTCTTCCTGCCAAGATCCCTTCTCGTTTGGCTGCAACTGCTATGGTCAAGTCGTAATAACACAAGTTACAGTCCAGTATTTTTAATCTACTAATTAAAAAAAATAGTAGTAACATAACTAACACAAGTTACCTTCCACCCAATTATGCCTTGAACTTGAAGACTCCCCAAATTTTGACTTTTTATCTGCATCATTTCACACATAGAAAAAACTTAATAAAACCACCCAAAAATGTTACACATGTAAACAATTACCATAAATACCTTTATTTTTCCTACACTTCAAAGTTCAAACAACTACTATCATGTGGAACCAACTCCATCGCTGCAAGCACTAAAAAAATATGTAACATATGTTAGCACAACCTTTCGTATTTGTTTGTCGTCGTATCACATTACATCTATAGCTTTTTTCTTTGTTTTCTAGACTGGACAGTTGTGCTCCCCACAACAATTGTAACTTGTAGTATATGAGACTAGTGTAACGAATTAAAAGGAACAAAAGATACACGTCATGTTACATAATGTTAGCACAACGTCCAGTGTAACACAAGTTACAAACATGTTTTACACACGTGAAGCCCCTCTTTATGTCCAAAAAAAAGGCTGGTGTAACTATAAGTAATATGTGTAACATTGTTACAACATATGTACCTGGTAATTATGCCAGCAAAAAAACACAACTTTTTATATGTAAAATAAACGAGAACATCAACTATTAAATAATGTACTTTCTAAAGGTAATGTAAATGTGATCATCGAGTAAGTTTATACAAGACGGTTAAAAACCCATCTAAAACAACATTTCCACATTTTAAAAGATATTCATTTTTTATAGAAAAAACAACTGAGAATATCAAACACTAAAAATGATTTTAACACAAAACAAAAACAAAAACCTGCAAACTACATAAACATTTACCCATTAACTAGAACACTTTGAGCACACAAAAATCAAGTGTGAAATGATTTTTCAAAATAAAACACTCAAGAGGTTGTTGTTTCTCTCTAAAAATTGTAGTAAATTAGGTTTAAACCTGCTTCTCTCACACACACTTGTGCATGTGTTCTTGGTGTTCCAAATGAAGATGATGAAGATTGTTGTTTCTCTCTCTAAAACAACAACTTTCTCTCTCTAAAATACTTACCTGATCTAGAACCGTCCGATGAACACGATGAAGATTGTTGTTTCTCTCTCTAAAATCGTGGTAACTTAGGTTCAAACCTGCTTCTCTCTCACACACTTGTGTGTGTGTTCTTGGTGTTCTAGATGAACATGATGAAGATTGTAGGTTCTTTCTCTATGGCAGCAACTTTCTCTCTCTACAATCACCCTTCAATCGATGCTTCAAATGTAGAAGATCAAAGCCTGCTCCAAACGGTGTTCATACGAATCGATTAGCCACTCCAACCATGATTATAACCTTCAATAAATTAATTTCAAAGAAACCCTAGAAAATTTCCTTTAATCTTCTATATAAGAACTTGAAAAAGAAAGAGAAAAAGGGAAGGTGGGAAGAGAGAGAGAGAGAGAGGTGATAGATGGGAAGAGAGAGGTGATGTGATAGATATTTATGATTTTGTTTGTACTAATATTATAATATATAAGATGTACTAGAATTATGGTTGATTTTACATAAATACCCTTCAAGTACTCTCATTAACCTCATCAATGTATTTAATTTAAATCAATAAAGCTTAAAAATTCATTAACCCTTTGATGATCTAGATCAATGGTTATAAATAAGGTTTCTTAGGTTTTCTTACCACAAATAAGTTTTCTATATATCCTTTCCCACTTATGGCGAGAGAACCCACTTGTGGCGAGAAAACCCGGGAAACTCAAAGCTCCCAATTTTTTTTTGAAAAAATTTACACATGTAATATACATGTTTTTAAGGGTTTTGGGCAAGAAAATCAAAAAAGCACCGAGTGGATATTTAAAAAAAAATAAACAAGTTTTTTAAAAAAATAAACAAGTTTTGGGGAAGGATATATAAAAAACCCACTTGTTGCGAGAAAACTCGAGAAACTCAAAGCTACTGATTTTTTTTTTGAAAAAATTTACACATGTTATATACATGCTTTTAAGGGTTTTGGGCGAAAAAAATAAAAAAAAAAACGCCGAGTGGATATTTTTTAAAAAATTAAACAAGTTTTGGTGTAACATATGTTACATTCGTCTGACACATATTATCCCAGAAACTTGTTTTTTTTTTTTAAATATCCACTCGGCGCTTTTTTGATTTTTTTTTCCCAAAATCCTTAAAAACATGTATATTACATGTGTAAATTTTTTTTAAAAAAAAATCGGGAGGTTAGAGTTTCCCCAAGTTTTCTCAATTATAAGGTTTTCTTCAGATACTTCCATTATATATATATATATGATAATGCTAGGGAGAAAACCCTCCATTTTGAGAAAACCCTAGAAAACCTAACCTCCCGACTTTTTTTTTTGAAAAAAATAACACATGTAATATACATGTTTTTAAGAGTTTTGAGCAAAAAAAAAATCAAAAAAGCGCCGAGTGGTTTTTTTAAAAAAAAAATAAACAAGTTTCAGCAACTTTTTCACTAACATGTGTTAGACAAAAAATTGCTGAAACTTGTTTATTTAAAAAAAAAACACTCGGCGCTTTTTTGATTTTTTTGGCTCAAAACTCTTAAAAACATGTATATTACATGTGTTATTTTTTTCAAAAAATAAAAAGTCGGGAGGTTGGGTTTTCTAGGGTTTTCTCAAATTTTTAGGGTTTTCTATCTAACCCTATATATATATATATATATAGAGAGAGGCCGGTTATCTTACAATATGCCTAATCGTACATTACGTACACTATAACCACAACCGTCAGATAATCTCAATTAAAACCCATGCTTAACTATTAAATTAATCAAACTAAAATATATATATGAAACCGCCAAGGTTAAAATCGTCCATTACGAAATCAAAAACCCCTGATAATCAGCAAACAAAACCTCAAAATCATACCGTAAGATTCTTATTCAAAATCGTATTCGAAAATCCAACAAGTAATAAAAAATCGATCGATTCTTATTCACCAACTCCTTCTGCGAACTGAACTTCTGCTGAATTTGGAAGTTCAGAAGATAGACCGTCTATCGAAGAAGATGATGCAGGATGAAAATCAAATAAAATATGCGAAATACATATCAGACGTGCGAAAACCATTTCAGGCAAAAAGAAAGGTTGTGTTTTTTGTAAAGTTTGCGAAATCATATAACATTATATGCGATTACAAAAAAAAAAGGTAATAAATTCTTAGATGTGCGAATTGATGATTTTACACATGCGATTTCAAAAAAAAGTTACTAATCTTTGAAATTTCTTATAGTTTGCGAATTCATGCTTTTACACATGCGATTTCAAGAAAAGTTAATTATCTTTGAGATTTCTTAAAGTTTACGAATTCGTTTTCGAATCAAATGCGATTTTGAATAAAATGCTGCTAATGCTTTCAAAAAAAATTTTACCAATTAATAACTAAAATAAATAAAAATTAACTATTGTATATAAAAAAACTTAATTTATTACCGATGTGACTGTAATTTGACATGTAATGATCAATTTTACAATAAATACTACTGAACTTACCACCCTACTTACATAATAAATTTACTATTTTAATATAAAATACCCAAGTAACTACCTTCCATATTAAGACATAGAACACAAAAACACACACAACACACCCACAAAAAATGGCATCTGAAGATTCAGAAAAAATAAAAAACATTGCAATAAAAGAGCTATTGTCAACTCGCACGTTGACAGAAATAAGCATCGATGTCACCTCTTCTCATTTGATTCTTGATGTGCAGGGGAAAATTCTTAAAGAAATCAAGAAAAATCAAGTGATGTGGGAGATACTACTTGAAGAACCACCATCAAGCTTCAGAGACGTAGCTTTGAATCACATAAAGGAGCAATCTCAAGCTGATGACTTAGCCTTCTCTTTCCTGAAAGATGCTCTAAACACTGTGAAGGAGAAGATGGAGTTCAGCTCTGCTGAACGTGACAAAATCTTTGCTTCAAGTAACTAAATTTCTGTTTAATCGTTTTATGGTTGTAGCTGTGTTAGACAATAACAACTATTTTATATTTTGGGTACATGTTTTGAACAAATCTTATGCTTGATTATAATATAAAATCGCATGAATGATTTAGACATCTTTGTCACAAAAAAAAAAACAAGAAAACTTAAAATCGCATGTACTAAAAGTGAAATCGCATGTAAACTGATGCATATAAAATCGCATGTTTATATACTAAAATCGCATGAAAAAATGATATAAACAGATGAATATAAAATCACATGTGTTTCGTATAAATTCGCATTTACATTTTAAAAAAATTAATCTTCCTCATCATCTTCTGAAACCTCCTCCCACTGATCTTCTTCTTCAGATCCATCATCACTACTACCACTGTAATCTTCAAACTCATCTTCCTCTTCATCGTCTTCGACCTCGTTGTCTTTGTCTCTGGGATCTTTTTCAATCTGGACGCCCTTCATCTTCTTCTTTTGTTGTTTGCCTTGTTGTTTGCCTTTCAGTATCTCGCAAGTCCGAATATCATGACCTTTTTCATTGCATACACTACATGTCCTTGACCTTTTTCCTTTGCGGCTGATCATTTGTTCCTTCTTGGATTTAATCCTTTTATGCGAGCCACGACCTTTGTTTCTTATACCAGCCGGCACACGGATAGTAGGAGGAGCATTAGTTACTGGTTGTTGATAACCAATCAACTTGGAAAATCGGTCAAATTTTGGATCAAGTTGCTTGGTTATACGACTCTGATCAACTCTCTCTTTAAGCTGCATCATTTGATCCCTCACTAAAACAAGTTGATCAAGGTCGGAAATCAAATTGCTAACCAAATACTCCCCTGTGTGGATGATTTCACGAGCAATCCGTTTAGCCTTGTGTTGCACATCCTTATCACCCACCCTTAAATTGTACTTCACATTTAATTCATTCGGCACCACATCCTTTGTCCATCTCTTCATAACATATTTGTTTGGTATTTCTTTAACACCAAACATCTTGAAAAGAAAATAGATGTGTTTACATAGCAGCCCATACTGCTCAAAACGCAAACAGCTACACTGTGCAGTTACATCATTTTCAAGATTCTTGAACCACACCTGAGAAAACCAAAAGAAAAAATATATATTAAAAACTAAAATCGCATGTGTAAATTAACAATTTTGCATGTCTAAAAATCATTTAATTGTATAAATTTAAAATCGCATACGTACACCAAAATTGCATATTGCAAAATCTTGTTCTGAAAATAAAATTCGCAAATAGGTTTTCAAATTCGCATGTTTGAAATATATATGCTATAATACCTCTAATAAACCATCTCCATGGGCTTTAAAGACTTTCAACAATATCCTGATTTGTGGACCCTCGATTTTGGTGTCCATCGGCAGACATTCAGAAATTGTTCCATGAATCTTTATTTGCTGATCAAAGAATATAGACCTGGTGTATATATTAGCAGCATCTTTTTCCAAAGTAGTTTCGCTCCAATCAGCAGGCTCAGTATATCTTGAAATATGATCATTCTTTCTATGATTGAACCTTTGGACATCCATAGCACCGTCAAAATGATTCATAAACTCTACAAGAGTGAGTTGTGAATTTGACACCTGGCAAAAAAAATGATTCTCGCTCTCTGATCTCGAAGTTGTTCGCATGAGACCAGACATGGGCTCATGCCGGTAAAAAGCCAGAATCCACATGTTTCTCATCGAAAACATATCATCAATCCATTTGTTTTCAGTGAGACCGAACTCAATCATCACCAACTTCCACTGTCTCTCGAATTCTTCAGGCTCAATGGAATCAGTCCATACAATGTCGCACATCCTCCTTTTAAACTCATCGTTATTGCACAACTCGTGTCCAACCTATACCGATAAATGTTTTTTATGTCAGCCTATAACAAAATCTATATTATAAAAAAAACACTAACGAAAGACAATATAGCATGCTATACCTTATCTGCCACTTTTTTCATTATGTGCCACATGCACAATCGGTGTCTGCTGGTAGAAAAAACCTCCTCAATAGCCTATTTCATAGCAGGGTCTTGGTCCGTCACTACAACCTTTGGCTGCCGCCCAAATGACTTTACGAATGAATTCAGAAGCCATTTATAGGATTCAATGCTCTCCGATGACAACAACCCAGCTCCAAGGGTTACATTTCGACAGTGGTTGTCAATGCCAGTGAACGGAACAAACACCATCTTGTACCTGAACAAACACATGCGAAATACACATTGAAACATGCGAAATAGACAGATATCAAATGCGAAAATATACAGTATATCATGCGATATATTCAACACCAACTCTTCGATGTCTACATATGCGATATTGCAAGTTTAGGAAATCATATAACATGCGAATATAAATAAAAAACATATTTGTCTTGAAACACTTACCTGTTTGTCTTGAAAGTTGCATCGAACGATATCACATCCCCAAACTCCATAAAGTTCAGCTTGCATAACCCATCAGCCCAGAACAAACCAGTTGTAACAACTGTGCTTGTAATCACTATGAACAGTTCCGTTATCAATAAAACAATGTTATTTGATCCCAATGTTTGTTTGATTGTGTTTTACATTTTTCATGTTTTGACTTTTATGTAATTTCAAACTCTACATCGCTTTCTGGAGAGTTATACGCAAACTAGTGCGTAAACGTACTCAGTTTAATGCGAGAAATACTCCGGAACATCAACATATACTCAACATACCTTAAATAACCTTTACATAACTTAGAAATAAGTTTTGAAGGCTTTGGTATGGCAAAAATAAGTTAATTTGACTACAGGGACTAAATATGACAAACTGCGAAAGTATGTCAATTTGAACTGTAACGAACATTCCGGAACATGACCATAAGTTAAACACACCTTAAATATCCTTTACATAGCTTAGAAATAGGCTTTGAGGGGTTCGGTGTGCTAAAATAAACTTTTGGATCATTCAGGGACTAAAAGTGTCAAAAAGTGCACAAGTTTGCATTTTCGCGCATAACTTACGTTCTGAATACATCCGGACATCCAAAAATTTATGTAAGCACTAAAATATTTTATTTTAGTGTTTGGCATAAGAAAAATCCATTCGTCGCGTCATTTGGATCGTTTTTCGCGCTTATGCGCATACCGTCGTAATTAAGCGAACATCGCGATCGTACGACCAAACGAACCGACATCCGAGATATTTTTGAGCATGTTTCATGTTTCCTATACTTTAACATCCTTGTGAAGCTTAAAAATGGGCTTGACGGGTGTTAGAAGTGCCAAAACACAACGATACGCACACAGGAACCAAAACTGCAAAACTGCTAAAATAATAAAAAAAAATAAAAAAAAAATATATAAAAAATGCATAAACTCATTTATTCAGCCCTTAACACCTCCCAAAGGCCAAATGACACTTGTTAAACTCCTGTGGTGTCCATTTTTTAGCCACCACAACTTTGTGACAAGTGTACGGCTCGGATCGTGGCACGATATTCAAGAAACGATCCTAACGGCTCTACTTTTCCTATAAATACCCATCACATTTTCACCTCATTCCTCACAAATCTGATTAAAAGTGCTCTAAGTTGAAGCAAATCACTTCATACCTGAGCTACTCGATCAAGATTTACTAGCGGGGACCCTTTGTAAGTGTTCATTCGTTCTTTTATCGCTTTTATAGCCCGAAAGTCGAACTATGTTTGACTTTCTGCATTGACCAGTTTATGGTCGATGCGAAGTTCGTTTGAACTTCATAACGTGAGTGTGATCACGATGGTTATAGTCCCTAGTGACTATACCTACTGATTACCACGTTATCTAGGCTCAGTGACGAGCCGTAGTTTCGGGCAGAATACGTATTCTTGCGTATTTTGTAACCAAACTACTCGTGAGCATCAAAACCGTTTGTTTTGATGCCAAACCTGTTTTCTAAACTCAGTTAAGCATGTTCTAACATGCTTAGCTCGTCACTGTTAGTATAGTGCTTAGATAGGGTCGTAAGGTAAGCGATCTAAACGATCGCTTATACTTTCGAACCCGACCCATTTGGTCGATCATTAGGATCCGACCAAACACATTAGGTGACCATAGTTGTAACCTTCCGAGGTTATACCTTGTGGTCACAAATGTTAGGCGTTCCAAACGCGTTTTACGCGAACGACGCGTTAAGGTAGCATAAGCTACCTAAACGGGTCGTAATGGGTCACAAGCACTTAGGTTAAGTTTCGTCTTAGTATGTAGGGTTTGTTAAACCATATCACACGAGTTCCTATACTCGTTTGGTTTACGAAACCTCATTCTATCCGATCTTCCGATTTAGGTCCGGTTTATTAACATAGTTACCTATATTAGGTGTCGTTTGATTCCGTGATCTCTAGCATTGCTTGGTGGTTATCTCAATACATCTGAGCAATCTCAGGTGAGTACATAGACCCCTCTTTTACTGTTTTCCAAACTGTTTTGGGGTGGAACACATGTGCCTACTTGTTACTTTCCTGCTTTCCAGTTTTCACATCATATACTGCTATGTTCGTTAGTACATTATAGTACATGATTTCATTACATCTTATGCTAGGTGTGCCCATTGTGTGCATTGCTTGGTACATTGTTTTACATTACATTTCATGCTAGGTATGCCCATTGCGTGCATTACTTAGTACATCGTTTTATATGACATTTCATGCTAGGTATGCCCATTGTGTGCATTACTTAGTACATCGTTTTACATGACATTTCATGCTAGGTATGCCCATTGTGTGCATTACTTAGTACATCGTTTTACATGACATTTCACGCTATGTATGTTCATTTGATTACATACTTAGTGCATTGTTTTCACATGCTCACATTTTGTTATGACATTTGGTTTGTTTACATGGGACAATATATCCATTAACATTAGCTACGCCGTTCGTTAGTAGGTAGTGGTACCATAGGAATTGACAACTCCCGTTCCGGACATCCCAGGGTAAGGGGACAGAAAGGAATGACCGAATTCGTTGACATTAAGACAGATAGACCTTTAATTTGTTTAAAGGGTTCTATCACCACAGTCGCCAGGCTTGGATGTATGCATTTTTACAATACCACATAAATGTTCATATTAAATAGTTGCATGCATTTACACAAAACATAGCTTTGATTTAAACCAAGTTTTACTTCAATACTTTGTTTTTGTGCATATGGTTTAGTTGAGACCTTTCACTGCTATACATGACATTTTGACATAGACATTTGACATGGATATTTGACATAGACATTTGACATGGATATTTGACATAGACATTTGACATGGATATTTGACATAGACATTTTTGACATGATTTACATTTGACACAAACATTTTTGACATTGGTTTTACATACTACATGATTTACATCTTGACATGAACACTTTGACATATTATTCAATACATTGACAATTGGTTTAGACATAGACTTCTTACATTGGTTTGGTTTGATTAAGTGATTAAGTTAACGATGCGTGTGTAATATGATACAAGCATGGTGGATACGCCGCTGGTACTTCCTATATATAAGTGTTTGTATGGTATTACATGGCGTAGCGTTATTTGAATCATTTCAGTTTGAGACATAGAACATTTTATACAAATAACATACTTTTCACAAGACATTGATTTACAAACAACTTATCTTATACAAACTCATTTTTACATAGTTATTTATTTAAACCTGACAATTACTTATACATATCATCTGATCTTATTATTTTTCAAATGATTTACAAGACAAAGCAAATTACAAGGTTCATGACTAAACATTTTCTCAAATACAAGTCATGAATCCTATTTTCACAAACCTATGTATCTCACAGGCATTTTTATGCTGACGTACCTATTTTCACATGTGTTTTCAGGTGCTTTTCCATAGGATGTTGATCACGATACTAGGGCGGACCTGTGCCTTAGAGACTTTAAAAGAATATAGACTATGTTTAATTATGTTCTGAACTCTTTAATTACCTGTTTGAAACAATGAAACACCCTTGTTTAATAAATAAATAAAATTTTGTATGCCATGGTTATGAGACAATTAATTCTGTCGCAACACGCCCCGATGTTTCCGCCGCGATTTGTTGTTTTACGCGGTCGGGGTGTGACAGAAGAGTTGGTATCAGAGCCAATGGTTATAGGGAATTAGGTTATTAGTAATGCTTTGACCTAGACTATAACTTTTCTAGGAACCTAACACAAGTTATCTTGTGTTTAGATCTTAAAACATGTACATCACCTATCCTTAGGTGATTAACAAAACAAGGAACCAAAATTTTTCCGAAACGATTTTTTTGAAAAACAATCATCTGTTTTTGAATAAATTTTTACAAGGTTTTGAACCCTCAATTGTAAGGTTTTGAACCCTCTGTTATATGGTTTTGAACCCTTTTCAGTATTGGTTTTTGGCCTTGTGCCTTCTAATTTTCAAAAATCCCGTCAAACGTTTTGGGTTTTAAATAATGTGAACATGTGCAAACTGGAAGGGTGAATGCCTGTATTCTGGGTTTTCTGTCTAGGCAAGCACTTCGTATATATCTCATCAGACGCGAGACCAGTTGTGCTTACCTGGGAATTCTTGGGATGAGTGTTCACTTATAGGCGAGCATGTCTTCATTATACATTATTTTTGACCCATTTACTTTGATTAGTCACTGTGATTCGTTTGTTTGCTTGGTAATGCGGACGAATGATCACCATCCTTGCTTTTGTTGATTTTGTTTCATCTCATTCTTTTCATCCAATCATCTCACTCGTTTCTTTTCATGTTTTCCTCTTTTAGAATGCCTCCTCGACGCGAGAACCAGATAGCAACTGCCGAGCTGGCAGAAATTATTGCACAGCAGATGGCTGCTCAGTTTCCAAATCTCTTTGCTCAATGGAATCAAGCCAACAACAACAACAATGTTCCATGCAAATACAAGGATTTTAACCAGGCTAAACCACTCAAGTTTAGTGGTTCTGAGGGAGCGACTGGGCTTCTTCAGTGGTTCGAGAGTATAGAGAATACTTTTCGCCATGTGCAGTGTCCGGATAATCGCAAGGTCGAGTTCTCCTCGAGCGTATTTCAGAAGAGGGCTTTGACATGGTGGAACGGGGTTATGAGAGACCGGGGTGCAGAAGTTGCTCTCGCACAGACATGGGCTGAACTTAGAGCCCTTATGATGAGGGAATTCTGTCCTCGCCATGAACAGCGAGCGTTGGAGAAAGAGTTTGATGTTTTGAAGCAAGATAGTGGTGAGCACAGGGCTTATACTGATCGGTTTGAAGAATTGAGTCTGCTTTGCCCAACAATGGTCACCCCACTCGACAAGGCTATCGAGAGATACATCGATGGTCTACCTGACTCGGTACAAGACATTCTCACTGGTAGTAACCCTGCCACACTTCGTCAGGCGATCGAGTTATCTGCGACATTGACTGAGTCACAGATCAGGAAGAACAAGTTACACCGGAAGGGTGACAAGGGCAAGAAGCAGTCGGCTGACAAGGAAGATAACAAGAAAGGTCAAAACTTGAATGGAAAGAACTCTGGTTCTTCAAAGAGGGCAAAGAAGCGTAAGGCTTCCCAAAATTTTGCTATCACTGCTCAAGCAAACCAGGTAGCTCCCAACCAACCTGCACAGCCTCCAGCAAAGAAACCCTATACAGGGAATGCACCTTTGTGCAATAGATGCAACAGTCACCACCAGCCACAACTTCCATGCCGTTTCTGTACTAACTGTGGGAAATCAGGCCATCTCGCCAATGTTTGTCGATCTGCTCAGAATCCCGCGGTTCAGAACCCGGCTCAACAAGTTGCTCAGCAACAGGGTCAAGCTGCAAGACCACAATACCCACCGGGTGCTTGTTACAATTGTGGGGATCTGACCCACTATAGGAATCGGTGCCCAAGGCTAGCCAACCAGAACCAGAACCAGAATCCAGCTCCGGCTCGAGGCCGAGTTTTTAACATGAATGCCCAAGAGGCACAGGCTGACGATAATGTGGTGAACGGTACGTTCTTTATTAATAATCAGCCTGCATCTGTTCTTTTCGATTCCGGTGCCGATAAGAGTTTCGTGTCTTTGTCTTTTGAGCAAATGCTTCGCGTGTCTAGAACGAAACTAGGCAAATCTTTGACATTAGAGGTTGCTAGTGGTGAACCCATTATTCTTGATTCTGTTCTTCACAACTGCCAGTTGAATCTTAACGACCATCATTTTCCTATTGACCTCACGCCTATGCAACTTGGAAGCTTCGACGTTATTGTGGGAATGGATTGGTTATCCAAGCATCACGCAGAGATAGTTTGTTCTAAGAAGATTGTTCGTGTGCCGCTTTCAACAGGCGAGATCCTGCAGGTTCAAGGTGAGAAGCCTACCGGTGGTCTCAAACTGATGTCTTGTTTTAAAGCTCGGAAGTATCTGCAGAAGAACTATGTGGCTTTCTTAGCACATGTTACAGAAGATAAAGGCAAGGGTAAGTCTATTTCAGATATTCCTGTCATTCGGGATTATTCTGAAGTGTTCCCTGAAGATTTACCTGGTCTACCTCCAGCACGCCAAGTCGAGTTTCGCATTGATCTCGTACCTGGTGCAAATCCCATAGCCAGAGCTCCATATCGTCTTGCACCGTCTGAGATGCAAGAGTTGTCTAAACAGCTTCAGGAGCTCTCTGACAAAGGTTTTATCCGTCCCAGTTTTTCACCGTGGGGTGCTCCCGTTCTTTTTGTCAAGAAGAAGGATGGATCCTTTAGGATGTGTATCGATTATCGTGAGCTAAACAAGCTTACCATCAAAAATCGATATCCTCTACCTCGCATAGACGACCTCTTTGATCAGTTACAAGGTGCTTCTTATTTTTCAAAGATAGATCTGCGATCTGGATATCATCAACTTCGGGTGCAAGAAGAAGACATTCCGAAGACAGCGTTCCGTACTCGTTATGGACATTACGAGTTCACAGTCATGCCATTCGGTTTGACTAATGCTCCTGCTGTTTTCATGGACTTAATGAATAGGGTCTGCAAACCTTATTTGGATCAGTTCGTCATTGTTTTTATTGACGACATCTTGATATACTCTAAGACACGAGCTGATCACGAGCAGCATCTTCGTCTTACTCTGGAACTCCTGAAGAAAGAGCAACTTTTCGCCAAATTCTCCAAGTGCGAATTTTGGCTTAAAGAAGTTCAATTTTTGGGGCACATTATCAACGAACGAGGTATTCATGTAGATCCCTCCAAGATCAGTGCGATTAAGGATTGGGATACACCTACTACTCCTACTGAAGTTCGTTCTTTTCTTGGTCTAGCGGGTTATTACCGCCGCTTCATTGAAAACTTTTCTAAGATTGCAGTTCCTTTAACTGCTCTAACTCAGAAGAAAATGCCCTTTTATTGGGGATACAAACAAGAGGAAGCTTTTCAACACTTGAAGCAGAAACTTTGCGATGCGCCTGTTCTATCATTGCCTGAGGGTGATGATGATTTTGTCGTGTATTGTGATGCATCGAAATTGGGTCTTGGCTGTGTTCTTATGCAAAGGAACAAAGTCATAGCCTATGCATCGAGGCAGTTAAAGATTCATGAGAAGAACTACACCACTCATGATCTTGAGTTGGGTGCAGTTGTCTTTGCTCTCAAGATCTGGAGACACTATTTGTACGGTACAAAATGTGTGGTTTTCACGGACCACAAAAGTCTTCAGCATATCTTCAATCAGAAAGAACTCAACATGAGGCAACGACGTTGGGTTGAGCTCCTAAACGACTATGATTGCGAAATTCGCTACCATCCTGGTAAGGCGAATGTCGTAGCTGATGCATTGAGTCGTAAGGAACGTACTAAACTTCATTGTGTACGTGTTCAATCTGTTATTCAAGCTCGATCTGATATCCAAGCACGCATTTCTCAAGCTCAACAATCTTGTGTTTCACAGGGTTTGATGGATAAGGAATTTCCTTATCACATAACGCCTGCTCTGGAACTGAAGGACAATGGATCATATTACTTCATGGACCGTTTGTGGGTCCCAAGCCAGGATGATCTTCGTACCTTGCTTATGGATGAAGCCCATAAGTCTCGTTATTCTATTCATCCGGGCTCAGATAAAATGTATAAGGATCTTCGTATTCACTATTGGTGGCCTGGTATGAAGAAAGACATTGCCTTATACGTATCCAAATGCCTTACTTGTCTTAAGGTTAAGGCTGAACATCAGCGTCCTTCTGGTTTATTGGAACAACCAGAGATCCCAGTTTGGAAATGGGAAAACATTACTATGGATCTTGTTACCAAACTCCCGCGCACAAAGAAAGGTCATGATGCCATCTGGGTAGTCGTTGATCGTCTTACAAAGTCAGCGCATTTCTTGCCAATCCGCGAGGATTTTCCTACTGACAGACTTGCTCAAATCTATGTAGATGAAATTGTAGCTCGACATGGTGTTCCGTTGAACATCATTTCTGACAGAGATGCTCGTTTCACTTCTCATTTTTGGAGAACCATGCAATCTGCTATGGGGACCCAACTTAATCTGAGCACAGCTTATCATCCGCAAACGGATGGTCAATCTGAGAGAACAATCCAGACACTGGAGGATATGCTAAGAGCTTGTGTGATCGATTTTGGTGGTAGCTGGGATTCACATCTTAAATTGATTGAATTCTCCTACAACAACAGTTATCACACTAGCATCAAAATGGCTCCTTTCGAGGCTCTCTATGGTCGAAAATGTCGTTCACCAGTCTGCTGGAATGAGATTGGCGAGGCTCAACTTACTGGACCTGCCCTCATTTTAGAGACAACTGACAAGGTCAAGAAAGTTCGTGATAACCTTCAGGCAGCTAGAAGCCGTCAGAAGATTTACGCGGACCCAAAACGCAAAGCCTTGGAATTTCAAGTCGGTGATCGAGTATTACATAAGGTCTCACCTTGGAAAGGTGTGATCAGATTTGGAAAGAAAGGAAAACTTGCACCTAGATACGTTGGACCATTCAAGATCGTCGAAAGAATCGGAAAGGTAGCCTACAGACTAGAGTTACCTCCTGAACTAGGAAATGTTCATCCAACTTTTCACGTGTCCAATCTCAAGAAGTGTACAGCTGATGAGAACTTCTCCATACCGCTTGACGAAATTCGTGTTGGCAAAACACTGAAATTTGTTGAGAAACCAGTGGAAATCATGGAACGTGAAGTCAAGTGGCTTAAACGCAAGCGCATTCCTTTGGTCAAAGTTCGCTGGGAAGCTAAACGTGGACCTGAGTTTACTTGGGAACGCGAAGATCAAATGAAGGCAAAATATCCACATCTTTTTCCACGAGTTTCCTCTAAATAAATTTCGGGACGAAATTTCCACAAGTAGGGGAGACTGTAACAACTGTGCTTGTAATCACTATGAACAGTTCCGTTATCAATAAAACAATGTTATTTGATCCCAATGTTTGTTTGATTGTGTTTTACATTTTTCATGTTTTGACTTTTATGTAATTTCAAACTCTACATCGCTTTCTGGAGAGTTATACGCAAACTAGTGCGTAAACGTACTCAGTTTAATGCGAGAAATACTCCGGAACATCAACATATACTCAACATACCTTAAATAACCTTTACATAACTTAGAAATAAGTTTTGAAGGCTTTGGTATGGCAAAAATAAGTTAATTTGACTACAGGGACTAAATATGACAAACTGCGAAAGTATGTCAATTTGAACTGTAACGAACATTCCGGAACATGACCATAAGTTAAACACACCTTAAATATCCTTTACATAGCTTAGAAATAGGCTTTGAGGGGTTCGGTGTGCTAAAATAAACTTTTGGATCATTCAGGGACTAAAAGTGTCAAAAAGTGCACAAGTTTGCATTTTCGCGCATAACTTACGTTCTGAATACATCCGGACATCCAAAAATTTATGTAAGCACTAAAATATTTTATTTTAGTGTTTGGCATAAGAAAAATCCATTCGTCGCGTCATTTGGATCGTTTTTCGCGCTTATGCGCATACCGTCGTAATTAAGCGAACATCGCGATCGTACGACCAAACGAACCGACATCCGAGATATTTTTGAGCATGTTTCATGTTTCCTATACTTTAACATCCTTGTGAAGCTTAAAAATGGGCTTGACGGGTGTTAGAAGTGCCAAAACACGACGATACGCACACAGGAACCAAAACTGCAAAACTGCTAAAATAATAAAAAAAAAATAAAAAAAAAATATATAAAAAATGCATAAACTCATTTATTCAGCCCTTAACACCTCCCAAAGGCCAAATGACACTTGTTAAACTCCTATGGTGTCCATTTTTTAGCCACCACAACTTTGTGACAAGTGTACGGCTCGGATCGTGGCACGATATTCAAGAAACGATCCTAACGGCTCTACTTTTCCTATAAATACCCATCACATTTTCACCTCATTCCTCACAAATCTGATTAAAAGTGCTCTAAGTTGAAGCAAATCACTTCATACCTGAGCTACTCGATCAAGATTTACTAGCGGGGACCCTTTGTAAGTGTTCCTTCGTTCTTTTATCGCTTTTATAGCCCGAAAGTCGAACTATGTTTGACTTTCTGCATTGACCAGTTTATGGTCGATGCGAAGTTCGTTTGAACTTCATAACGTGAGCGTGATCACGATGGTTATAGTCCCTAGTGACTATACCTACTGATTACCACGTTATCTAGGCTCAGTGACGAGCCGTAGTTTCGGGCAGAATACGTATTCTTGCGTATTTTGTAACCAAACTACTCGTGAGCATCAAAACCGTTTGTTTTGATGCCAAACCTGTTTTCTAAACTCAGTTAAGCATGTTCTAACATGCTTAGCTCGTCACTGTTAGTATAGTGCTTAGATAGGGTCGTAAGGTAAGCGATCTAAACGATCGCTTATACTTTCGAACCCGACCCATTTGGTCGATCATTAGGATCCGACCAAACACATTAGGTGACCATAGTTGTAACCTTCCGAGGTTATACCTTGTGGTCACAAATGTTAGGCGTTCCAAACGCGTTTTACGCGAACGACGCGTTAAGGTAGCATAAGCTACCTAAACGGGTCGTAATGGGTCACAAGCACTTAGGTTAAGTTTCGTCTTAGTATGTAGGGTTTGTTAAACCATATCACACGAGTTCCTATACTCGTTTGGTTTACAAAACCTCATTCTATCCGATCTTCCGATTTAGGTCCGGTTTATTAACATAGTTACATATATTAGGTGCCGTTTGATTCCGTGATCTCTAGCATTGCTTGGTGGTTATCTCAATACATCTGAGCAATCTCAGGTGAGTACATAGACCCCTCTTTTACTGTTTTCCAAACTGTTTTGGGGTGGAACACATGTGCCTACTTGTTACTTTCCTGCTTTCCAGTTTTCACATCATATACTGCTATGTTCGTTAGTACATTATAGTACATGATTTCATTACATCTTATGCTAGGTGTGCCCATTGTGTGCATTGCTTGGTACATTGTTTTACATTACATTTCATGCTAGGTATGCCCATTGCGTGCATTACTTAGTACATCGTTTTATATGACATTTCATGCTAGGTATGCCCATTGTGTGCATTACTTAGTACATCGTTTTACATGACATTTCATGCTAGGTATGCCCATTGTGTGCATTACTTAGTACATCGTTTTACATGACATTTCACGCTATGTATGTTCATTTGATTACATACTTAGTGCATTGTTTTCACATGCTCACATTTTGTTATGACATTTGGTTTGTTTACATGGGACAATATATCCATTAACATTAGCTACGCCGTTCGTTAGTAGGTAGTGGTACCATAGGAATTGACAACTCCCGTTCCGGACATCCCAGGGTAAGGGGACAGAAAGGAATGACCGAATTCGTTGACATTAAGACAGATAGACCTTTAATTTGTTTAAAGGGTTCTATCACCACAGTCGCCAGGCTTGGATGTATGCATTTTTACAATACCACATAAATGTTCATATTAAATAGTTGCATGCATTTACACAAAACATAGCTTTGATTTAAACCAAGTTTTACTTCAATACTTTGTTTTTGTGCATATGGTTTAGTTGAGACCTTTCACTGCCATACATGACATTTTGACATAGACATTTGACATGGATATTTGACATAGACATTTGACATGGATATTTGACATAGACATTTGACATGGATATTTGACATAGACATTTTTGACATGATTTACATTTGACACAAACATTTTTGACATTGGTTTTACATACTACATGATTTACATCTTGACATGAACACTTTGACATATTATTCAATACATTGACAATTGGTTTAGACATAGACTTCTTACATTGGTTTGGTTTGATTAAGTGATTAAGTTAACGATGCGTGTGTAATATGATACAAGCATGGTGGATACGCCGCTGGTACTTCCTATATATAAGTGTTTGTATGGTATTACATGGCGTAGCGTTATTTGAATCATTTCAGTTTGAGACATAGAACATTTTATACAAATAACATACTTTTCACAAGACATTGATTTACAAACAACTTATCTTATACAAACTCATTTTTACATAGTTATTTATTTAAACCTGACAATTACTTATACATATCATCTGATCTTATTATTTTTCAAATGATTTACAAGACAAAGCAAATTACAAGGTTCATGACTAAACATTTTCTCAAATACAAGTCATGAATCCTATTTTCACAAACCTATGTATCTCACAGGCATTTTTATGCTGACGTACCTATTTTCACATGTGTTTTCAGGTGCTTTTCCATAGGATGTTGATCACGATACTAGGGCGGACCTGTGCCTTAGAGACTTTAAAAGAATATAGACTATGTTTAATTATGTTCTGAACTCTTTAATTACCTGTTTGAAACAATGAAACACCCTTGTTTAATAAATAAATAAAATTTTGTATGCCATGGTTATGAGACAATTAATTCTGTCGCAACACGCCCCGATGTTTCCGCCGCGATTTGTTGTTTTACGCGGTCGGGGTGTGACACCAGTTAACCGTTTGTCATCATCAACAGAATATTCAAACGAATAATCAGCTAAATACTTGTTTTTGTCGGTCATCCTATTAATTACCATGTCAGCGTCATATTCTCCTATATAGCTGTTAATTCAATACCTAAAATTTTTGCAATCATCAACCGTGGCACCAACGTTCTCGAAACCACCATAACATTTTCTCATTATATGGAAAGCTTTGACAGGACCAGGGTTTAAAGTGCCTAGTTCCCATACCATCTCCTCCTGGACATCTGACAATTGTCTGTAAGCTGGCAGCATATGAATATCATGTGGACATACAAACTTATGATTATGGCCATCAACAAATCTCTTTACTGTATATAATCTACCATCCACCGTGCAAATCATAAGATGAGCTTTGCATCCAGTTCTAATGGTCCCTCTGTTCCTTGATTTGTATGGCTTTTTTGACTTCGAATAACGATCTTCAATACATACTGCCTTATGACCCTCTTTAGAACAAACAAAATACTTAGTTTTGGTTATACCACCACTGTGTACTTCACCACCCTTCCGAGTAGAAAAACCACCTAACTTAGCATATGATTTGTAAAACGCATATGCTTGTTCAATAGAGGTAAATTGCATTCCAACAACAGGTGTAGCTGATGCTTCAACCTCCGGAGTGTAAATCCTTTCATCTACAAAAATCAAATAAAAAAAAAACACATGCGAATTATCATACTCCTTACATGCGATATATTAATAAATGCATAATTTCATCCTACGACAAACAACACGTGCGAATTGTATGAGTCATAACATGCGAAATGATGATTCTGATGAATATGTATTACACATGCGATTTATTATATCAAAACATGCGAAAATCCGTAACAGAATAAACATCACATGCGAATTGAAAAACTCATAACATGCGAACTTATACATGTTGCTTTCAAATCAAAATATACTCAACAATCAAACTTCAAAAACAGCTACAACAATGCAAAATCATTGCTACGATTAAACAAAAACAAGTATACGAACAATTTAAAGATCAGCATTAACATAATTACTATACGCTTCTTCGTTTACAGCACTTGTACTTGCATTTGGATTTGGATTTGGAGGTTGCGGATTTAAAACATCCTCAATCGAAACTCTCTGATATGCAGATAATTGAGCATGATCACCTATCGGTCGAGTTTCTTCAAAATCAACATTTGTTCGTCCAATGCTGCTCTGTGGATCCATCGAAAAAAACAATTGAATGAAACCCTAACGCAGAAGAACGAAAACTGCAATTGAGAATTATGAAAATTTTGAAACTGATTCGAATGATAATTACCGGGATATTAGTGTAACGAACTTCTCGCTGATTGAATGAAGAGATGAATTTGCCCTCAGATGATTGAATTCATTGTCTGATTTAACCTTATCAAATAAAAACGAATCAGGACACGTGTACGGCCACTACTGTCGCGTACGTAATGTAGGATTAGGAGATTTGTATCCTACACTTTACCTATATATATGTTCAAAGGGATAAAAATGTTTTTGGATGAAAATGACAAGTACCAAACTATTCAGAGTGAGTTAACAAACATTTTTTAATGAAGTTAGTGGGTTGAACTAAAATGACAACAAATGGGAAAAATCATGGACCCATGAGAGAAAAAAAAAACTATTTGGGCTAAAATTGCAAATTGAGACAAACCTTGGGGACTTTAGTCTAGAAAAGTATGAGAAACCTTACATAAAAACCCAGATAAGCCAATAAAAGCAATAAAAACCCAACGCTACCATAAAAGCATGAACAAGCTCATCCAAATGAGTGAAGAATGGATGAACGCTTGTTTTCTACATTCTTTGCCTTGGTTTTTGTTACTCCGTTAATTTACGTCTAAACTTCTCAACTAATGACTTCATTCAATACAAAACATTAATATGGAAACCAGGGGTCAAAAGCTCTGGTTTTTTCTCTCATAAACAAGAGTCAGTCCAGTCATAACTTTCTACATGCCTTACACTTTATGAATTATATGTTACATCTTCAAAACAATAAGTTGTCATTCGACAAGTGCGCTTTCTTTCCCAAGCTTGAGCATGGACACACATCCATAGTTTTGCATTAGGGTATTTTAGTCAGTTCCCATATCAATAATTACTGTTGAAATCATACACAAATCATATCATTTTAACCAATCATTTTACTATTCTTTTATCTTGCCTAACTAAACACTAATTAAAAATTAAAATATAATATCACATATATGATCAGTCAACACAACACATAACAAAATGAGTCAAAACACGGTTTTATACTTTTTAGTCTTCTACTAATCTTATTTTAACGCACAAATCATGCAAGCACTAACAACCGGTAAAACTACAACACTCAAACTTTATTTAAAAAGAAAAAATAGTCACAATATGGCACGTGATACCCAAATATTCCCACGTGACTTCCAACCTGTGTGCGCACTGCGCACCAAACACTTCGTGTCCTATAAATACCGAACCTGCATCTCATATCCTTGACAGAAAAACTCCTTTATCAGTTATCACACAGAAACACACTCACTATGTGTTACATTTTTTATAAAAAAAATTACTAAAATATATATATATATTCTTTATAAACCTTCCATTTATACCAACCGCAAACCACCACCAGCGCGAATCCATGGCGCCAAAACTCCTAATGCTGACCGCGATATGCCGATTAATTGTGATCGTCGGATTAACACTAAGCCCTAACGACCTCCACCTCATCGAACCCGAAATTCAGTTATCCTTCAACCGTATGGACATCCAGTCAGCCTCATCCGACTTTGGGAAAACGGTTACCCAATCCCCAGTCGCGGTTCTGCATCCGTCGTCCCCAACAGACATCGCGAATCTAGTAAAACTCGCGTACGAGTACGGATTCGCGGTGTCTGCCAGAGGCCACGGACACTCAATAAACGGCCAGGCGACCGCGGTGAACGGAGTCGTGGTGCAAATGACCCGTTCTCCGCGGTCGCCTGGTGCACCGTTACCGGTGCCGGTTGTTGTTAATGAGAAGTTGATGTATGTTGATGTGTGGGGTGGAGAGCTTTGGATTGATGTGCTCAAGTGCACGTTAACATATGGACTGGCCCCAAAATCATGGACTGATTACTTGTACCTTTCTGTTGGAGGTACAATCTCTAATGCAGGGATTAGTGGACAAGCGTTTAACTATGGCCCTCAGATTAGTAACGTTTATGAAGTTGATGTAGTCACAGGTACATTGCTTCACCTTTTTTTTTTTTTTTTTTTTTTTGTCATGCATGATTTTGAAGATGATGTTTTCTTATATATGTTTTTGTATAAAGTATTGTTAATAGTTTTGTGTGATTTGTGGGGGTGTAGGGAAAGGGGAGCTGGTGACATGCACAGAGGATCAAAACTCGGAGTTGTTTCATGCTGTTATGGGAGGGTTAGGACAATTTGGGATTATTACAAGAGCTAGAATCGCGTTGGAACCTTCTCCTCAAAGGGTATTTATGTCTTTTCATTACAAAAATGATTTTTTAACTTTTTTAACGAAAATTTTGAATCACTGACGGACCTGTTGTTGAAGAATGTCTTTTTATATCGTATAAAATTATTACTGGTCAAAATTTGAAAGACCGGAGACTTAGGTCATACTCTGATACCGACATTGGTACCGATGTGAGATGGATGGGTTGGAATAATTTGATAAACGATAGATGTTAAAGACACCACCACAGAAAATTATATTTTTGGTAAATATATTGGTCATGATTTAAAGATTTGGACTGATATTTTTATGATTTATTGGTCGTTATTTAACAAAATTATGATTTTTTTTAAATATTTGTAATTAATGATAGAATTTGATAGATCGGAGGGTTAACGGACAAAGACTGTGACACTGATAGCGATACTGATAACATGATAAAAGATAAAGAGTGATGACACCATAAAAAATTGAATATTTTTTGTTTAAAATTTATTGGTTGTTATTTAAAGATTTGAAGTTAGATTTTATAAAACAAAAACAAAAACTTATGTGTATTTGTCGACCTCAAAACAATAATTTTCAAGAAAAACAAGCAGTGATTTAGTGGTCCATGGCAATTGAGTTTTTTCAGCCAATCAAAACTGTTGACATTGCTATTGACGTGTCACTTATTATTTTTATTTCATCATAACAAACATAACATCACTTTCTCAAGCTTTTCACTCATATATACCAACTATTTAAATCTTCATAAAAAAAAATAATTTAAAAAATATAAAGAAAAATTAAAAAGTGGTAAAAAAATAATTATCTAACTGTGTATGTTTTGAACTTATGATAACAGGTGAGATGGATCCGGGTATTATATTCAAACTTCTCAAGTTTTACACATGATCAAGAGTACCTCATTTCTCTTCATGGTCAACCAAACTCACAAAAGTTTGACTATGTTGAGGGTTTTGTGATTGTTGATGAGGGTTTGATTAACAATTGGAGGTCCTCCTTCTTCTCCCCAAGCAATCCTGTGAAAATTTCCTCGGTTTCTTCGGGTGGCAATGTCTTATACTGCCTCGAAATCACGAAGAACTACTACCATCATTCCGATCTAGAAACCGTCAATCAGGTATTACAATTATAATCTTAAATCTCTATTACTATTTTTTATAGGTTGTGCTAAACGTAACTTTACCTTCTTTTTTTACGTGTTGCATCCTCTCTTTCAACTTTTTGGATTGATTATATTCCCCTAATTTTATACTAAAAGACAAAAAAAAAATTGATTTAATGTTTTTAAAGTAAGTAGAATGAAAATTTAAGGGTGAGGAACATTTATCTAACCCTTTTATTAATTAGATATAATTATGTGGCATTAATAATTAGTGATGGAAATATTAATATGGTGATTGAAAATAATCATTTGGCGAAAATAGTTATTTTTCGAGTGTGTTATATGTATCTCTATGGTTATGTCAGAACAATTTTACAAATTTTGTTAGGCCGGAGGGTGTGGAGGCGCCACCATAGCCACCTCAGCCTCGATAGCGCCTGATGTTATCATTCTATACGCGCATATCAAATACATACGTAATATATGGTGTTTTATAGCAGAGAAAAAAAAAGTAGACATGCAACTCTTTGTGACATATTTAATGAATAAATTAGTGATTTGTTTCTGATATACTCCGTAATATACAACTATAGTACACCTAAAATTATTATTTTGGCGATTAAATAAAACAAACATGACAGAAGAAAAACACATGAGATCTTGTGTTTTTTTTTTTTTTTTTTTTTTGAACGACGGCTATTTTATTACTCATAAAATAGAACAAGGGGCCAGCAAGCGACTGGGAGTCCCGAAACAAATAAAACGTTACATAATAATGTTGCGAATATTAAAATCAACCCACATCCCCCACTCAATCCCACTAAACGGGGTTCTGTTTTTCACCCAAAGATACGATTCCTCCTTTATTGTGTCTATGACTTTGCTGACACGGAATGGCTCGCCTCTAAAAATAAGCCCATTTCGGGCCTTCCATATGCTCCACAAAGCTGCTGCAAAAACCACTTCCAGAATTCTCTTTCACTTGGAGGAGCCCTTTAACTGATGCAGCCCATCTAGCATGCCACAGAACGACTCGGCTTGCATGTTAACCGGGATTTTGGTCCACACACATAGTTGCCACCAAATTGATCTAACCAAAACACAAGAAATCGTGATATGGTCGATCGTTTCGTCTCCAATACCACACAAACTGCATCTAGTATCCGCCACCAGGATCCCACGTTTCACCAATTCCGTTTTAGACGCTATGCAACCCAAGACAAGCTTCCATAAAAAGTAACTAACCTTGTGAGGAATCCATTTATTTAGTTTAAGGCTCCCTAGCTGAACCTTTTCACCAATCTTATCTGCAACCTCCTCTCTCACGCGCGCAACAGAAAACGTACCATCTGAAGCTTCAATCCCTAGTGTATCCGTTTCAGAAATTCCAGCCTTTGCCAAGTCTTTTGTTACTGCATTAATATCCCTCCAGTTTCTAGCCAAGTCGCTATTCAAAGCTGCCTCTATATTGTTTGTATTTCGCCCGTGGATGGCCTGTATAACCCGGGCCCAAAGCTGCTCCGGGAACGTCTTGATTCTCCACTTCCATTTCAGGAGAAGAGCCCAATTAAGGCTCCTTATTTCCCCTAAACCAAGCCCTCCGAACCGCTTAGGCGCTTGAATTTTCCCCCAAGCGACCCATCTTATTTTGCATCTCGAACCCGATTTACCCCAAATAAAGTCCCGTCTTATCCCCTCTAATGATTTAATCACCCTCACCGGAGCTTTGAAAATAGAGAGGAAGTAAGAAGGAAGGTTTCCAAGAACCGCTTTAGCAAGCGTGATCCTCCCCCCCCATTGAAAGAGTCTTCGCTTTCCAACTAGACAACTTCTTGGCAAATTTATCTAAAATAGGCTTCCAAGGCTTTATACGTTTCATATTTTCACCGATTGGAAGCCCAAGAAAATTGAATGGAAGGGATCCCTTTTTACACCCGAACAAGGATGCCATTTCTTCTACATCGCCTTCCTCTACTCCAACTCCCATGAGGCTACTCTTGACGAGATTTACTCTCAGACCCGACACCAAGTAGAGGCATCTAAGAATTCTTTTTAAATTCATCACATTTCTCTTTGACCACATACCCATAAAAATCACGTCGTCGGCATAGCACAAATGAGTAAGATTCGGCCCGTCATTTGGGAGTTGAACCCCTTCAAAAAACCCCAATCTAACCGCTCTTCCCATGAATACTTCGAGAACTTCCAAGACCAAGATGAATAAGAAAGGTGATAGTGGGTCACCTTGCCGAAGACCCCTTTTAAGATAGAATTCGCTCGTGGGAGATCCGTTGACTAGCACAGACACTTTACTAGTAGACAGACATGAAATCACCCACCTTCTCCATCGCTTAGGGAATCCCATCATGTTCAAATTGTCCAAAAGGAACCCCCAATTCACCGAGTCGTAGGCTTTATCAAAGTCTACTTTAAACAACATAACTTTCTTCTTATTTTTCTTAGCCCAGGAGATCACTTCATTTACAATAAGCGGTCCATCAAAAATATTTCTTTTCTCTACAAAAGCTGACTGAGTAGGGGATGACACCGTGCTTATGACTTTTTTAAGGCGATTGGCGAGGGTTTTTGCTATCACCTTGTAGACCACTCCAATAAGCGAAATGGGTCTATAGTCCTCTAGTCTTTGCGGATCTTGCACTTTAGGAATTAGATTAAGGAACGAGGAGTTGCACCCATGACAAATTTTCCCCGTAGTATAAAAAATGTGCATCATCTCCATAAACCTGGACTTGAGCACATCCCAAAAACGTTTAACGAACTTAAAGGTGAAGCCATCCGGCCCCGGGGCCTTATCTCCACCACACTCCCACACGGCGTCTTTGATTTCGGATTCTGAAAACAGCGCCGTTAATCCCCTTTTTTGGGTCATCGACAGCTTACAGAACTCATTCACTACTAACTTGGGTCTCCGCGGCATTGGTTCCTGGAACTTCTCCTGAAAAGTGCGCCTTATCTCTACTTTCAAAGTGCCCGGGTCAGAAACTGAGACCCCATTGAACTGTAGAACATTAATGCGTTTGGAGGCCAACTTGAAGTTAATGTAATTATGGAAAAACTTAGTGTTCTCATCCCCATATTTTATCCAGTTGACATGCGCCTTTTGTCTCAGCTCCTTGCACTTTTGCCTTTCCAAATTTTTTATCACAGACTTCCAGTGAACTCTAGCCTCTTTTTCCTCCTTACCTAGACTTCTTGATTCAGCAACTCTTTCCAGGGAGGCTAAAGATTCCACGGCCATAATTCTGTTTTTAGCTTCTTTCACTTTGTAATTTAATCTCCACACCTTAATATTGTCTTTAATAATTTTAAGAAGCTTTGAGACAGCCTTATCCCCCTTTTCGCTCAGTCTCGTATTCTTAACAACCCCCACCACAAGATCTGAAAAACCCTCCAAATCCATCCAGTAGTTATATAATTTAAAGGGAATTGCACCAAAATCCCTATCAGAACAAGAAAGCAGTAACGGGTTATGATCAGATAGTTCTCGGTTAAGGGCTCTAAGAATCGCGTATGGCCACCTTGACATGAATCCGACGCACACCAAAACCCGGTCGATTTTACTAAACTTAGTTCCATCATCCGAGATGTGCGTAAATCTATCACCTGTCATCGGGTACTCAACTAATCCCGCCACACGGATGAAATTATTAAAAGCAAAAGCCCCATACTCATCAAAAATACAATTTATCCTTTCGCTGCAGTGGCGCACTTCGTTAAAATCCCCTAATAAAATGAAATCCCCTTTTAACTGGTTTCTGAATAGCAAAATTTCCTCCCACAATTGTCGCCTTCGACTTGGGGTCCGGGGAGCATATATGTTAAAAACATTGATCGGTTCTGCCTCCCCGGCCATAAACCCAGACACAATTAAAAGGTTACTACGCGTAATCACAGAAGTGTTTAGAAACACATCCGGGTTCCACAAAGACATCAGACCCCCGGATCTTCCATTCGCATCCACCGTACAACAACTTAGATTACCCCTGCCCCAAAAACTAGACATGAAGTTATAAGACAAACCTGCCATTTGAGTTTCTTGTATGGCCACAAAAGAGACTTTAGATTCGAGACACAGTCTTCTCACCCAATTCGCTTTACTACCATCCCCGGCCCCCCTCACATTTAAAACCAGAAAATTCATTGAGCAACATTATGCGCCAACTCCCCTTCCACTACTGATCTCACATCAACCTCGAACTCATCCAAATCGACACCTAACCCGGTGCCGACCGTAACCGTATCTTCCACTTCCGCCGCAATGTCTTTGCCCACCTCAGGGATGCTTGTTTCCGTTCCCTCTTCAGCGAAGAAAACACCTACTCCATCCCCATTAGAAGCCTTTAATTTCTTTTTTCTATGTAAGTCTGGAAGAAAAGTATCAGAAATCGCCACCTTGTTTCTCCTCTTTTTTGTAGCCCTCTGCTCTTCTACCCTCCATATATTTTTTTCTAAATCAAAGGGATCATCAGGTTTTTGGTTTAAGTCGAGATATGGGCCAGGCCCCCTTAACCCCTTAATGGGTCTTTTCTTCTGTAAATTATACCCCTCACCAGACTTGGGCCTAATTTCAGAATTAAATAAGGTGGGCCCCTCCTTATTAAATGACTCCTGATGTCCAGCCTGGAAGAGATACGCGTGCGCTGCCTCACACGAAACCCCACCCTGTGATTTACTTGGGAAGTCCCCACCTGTAGGCATGCGGTCGTTCTTGGAAGCCACACCCTCAACGTTCCCATGCAACGTTTCAGTTGGCTCCGGCCCTTCGGTTGCTTGTGACCCCGAACCGGCCACCGGTTCGTCTTCTCTTGAACTCCGACCCATCTCCGTCGCCTGAGACTCCTTGTTTGCCGAAGTCATATCCTCTTCCATGTGTTGTTGTTCACCAACTTCCTTTGGCCCCCAAGAGATGAAATTAGGACTCCAATCCCCTTCCATCTCCTGTACCCATACATCAAACTGCCTTCCTTTCCAAACGACCGCTACCTTCTCCGATATCAAGCTCCCATGGCATCCGTCAACTTTCGATGCTTCTGACTGTTGCAGGATTCTACCAAACGACCGCTACCTTCTCCGATATCAAACATAAGCTTCTGACTGTTGCAGGATTCTACCATGAGATCTTGTGTGATTTGATACGATGATTGACTACAAACATAAGTACTATATTAATGGAGAATTGTTTGTATAAACCGATGTCATCCAGGGGCGTACCCACATTTAGCTAAAGGTGGGCGGGCGCACCCCATGAAAAAATATTTTTTACTGTTATTTTTCGCCGGAAATCCCGACCGCACCCCTTGGAATTTTTTACCCGCACCCCTTGAAAATTTTAAACCGCCCCACTTAGAAAAAAAATAATTATTAACCACTTATTCACTTAATTATTTAATTCAATCAAAGCCCAATCTGCAATCAATTTTTATTAACACAAGCCCAAACCCAACCTAAAGAAATTTGAACTAAATAAAATAACCCAAACCCATCCACCCATTCCATTTCCAAATCCCGCCCCCAAAAAAACTCCCAGCGACTTGACGCCACTGCTCACGACCTGGTGGCTTTTTTTACCAGAAAAAACAAAATTCCGGTTGGACCGACCCATATTACGTCAGAATTCCAATACAGAACTAGTATGGTTTATTTATTTATTTATTTTGTTTTATGTGATAATTAGGAGAAAATATAGATGTGTAAGGGTTTAATCTTTTTTTTTTTGATTTTTTTTGTTGTTCTAGACTTGTAGTTAAATGACTTTGTTGTTTTATCTATAGCTTTGTTTGTTTAAATGATTAGTTACAAGTAATCAACATTTAATATTAGGGCTTGAATGTTTAAAAATATAATTGAAAGTTATGGGCTATGGTTGAACATGATTGTTTATTTTGTTTAAGTGTTTAGTGTTGTATGAACTAATGGAGCAAATTATATGTGTTAGGAACAATGAACAAGAATGTAATGAACTTATGGCGTGTTTTGTATCTTTAGATGATATTTTGGATATATATAAAAAAAAAACCTGTAGGGCACAATTTTAAATACGTTTGTAATTTGTAATGGCGTTTGACGTGTTTTTGATGATTTGTAAATTTTAGTTTGATGTTCTTTTGTCTTACTTGATCTGACCCGACCCGCTGTGAACTGATATTTTTATACAGCTAGGGGTCTAAAATCTTTGAAAATATTCCGCACCCCCAGGAAAAAATTCCTGGGTCCGCCACTGATGTCATCCACTCACCAAATAATTAGCACCTAATAATGCATGCAGCTGGATGTAGTTAAAAGCAAGCTACACAAGTTATAAAAAGAAGTGTCTTTTATAACTTTATAATTTATATATACACTTTTTGTTCTTTTTGGTATTTAAATATATTATTATTATTTTATGCAGGAAGTGGAAGCTTTGTTAAAGAAACTAAACTATATACCAGCATCAGTCTTCACCACTGACCTCCCATATGTGGATTTCTTAGACCGGGTTCACACAGCCGAGTTGAAACTCCGGTCCAAGGGGTTATGGGATGTACCACACCCATGGCTCAACTTGTTTGTACCCAAGTCAAGAATTGCTGACTTTGATCAAGGAGTCTTCAAGGGTATTTTGGGGAATAAGACAAGTGGGCCCATTCTCATCTATCCCATGAACAAAAACAAGTAAGGATATATTATTCATCCATGTATCCATATGATGTTATACTATATTATGGTGTTTCATGCACATCTACATGACATATGGGAATCATGACATTATAGTTTGACCATGCATCTCTAACATGTTGGATGAGATATAGAACGTGGGACCCTTTAATAAGTTGTACAATATGCATTATTATTTTTATGTTTGCGGCATTTTGGTTAGGTGTTAATCTTTGTTATGTGCATTTAGGTGGGACGAAGAAACTTCCGTGGTGACACCAAATGAGGATGTGTTTTATTTGGTGGCGTTGCTGAGATCTGCATTGCAAAATGGTGAAGAAGCATTGACACTAGAGCGACTAAGTGATGAGAATCGTCGGATTTTAAAATTTTGTGAAGAACAAAAGATTGGTATTAAACAGTACTTGCCACATTACACCACACAACAAGAGTGGATTGATCACTATGGAGAAAAGTGGCCACAGATTTACAAGAGGAAGATGGAGTTTGACCCTCGTCATATACTAGCCACGGGTCAAAGGATATTCGAGCCTAGTTTTACTTCCACGATGAAATCGTGGTGATATCAATGGTGACACGAGCGGAACTATGATGAAAATAATTCTTTCTATAAGTCACAAGATAAACCGATATTTCTAGATATATTCATGTACATAATGACAAGCATTATCATAGATCTAAATCAACCATTTTTTTTCGGTTCGCTGATATAATACTTATTAGTCATAAGTTTTGTTTGAAATTCCTTATAGTGGTATCGTTATGATTCTTGATAATTTCCATTATATTTTAAAAAGTAAATGACACAAATATATAATTTTTTAAATGTTAAAAAGGATATATCATTTTCATTTTCATAAATGGATAAACGAAAACATAAAGACATAAAGTTGAACCCTTAATGATCTGGGCTAAAAGCCCAATACGTGGGCCTTCTATATAGTCTGGCCCAAAGAATTTAACAGCACAGATAAATTAGGCTATTTATAATCTGACCCAACGGCCCAACCACCGGCAATATAAAACCAGGTTCAGTTTAAGCCTTTGTAATACAAGAAACAGCAAGAGGACACTTGTCATTATTTTAGATTATCTAGTATTACTTTTGTAGATAATTATTATTATTTAGTTTATATTATTAAAATTATATATGTTTCACAACTATTAGAATGCTAATATTTTAAAACTTTATTTGAAAGGTGTCTGCATCAAATTATTTTTGATAATATCTCAATCATTTAGAGGTTATTCTAAGCAAATTTGATGGTCCTGACTAGGGGTGTGCAATAACCGAACCGTTAACCGAAACCGAACCGAAAACCGACAAAACCGAACCGAAATTAACCGAAACCGAATTAACCGAAAGTCGGTTAACGGATATTTTTTTTACCATCGGTTAACCGAAATTAACCGAACCGAACCGAATCATTTAGTTTTTTATATATTTATAGCTTTTATACCTCTATTTTATGTTTTATACTTTCATTTCATGTAATAATACCTCTATTTCATTTATTTATACCTTCATTTCATTTATTTATACCTCCATTTTATGTATTTAAACATCTATTCATGCATTTATACTTCCATTTCATTTATTTATACATCCATTTCATGTATTTATACATCTATTTCATGTATTTATACCTCCATTACATGTATTTCTAAGCAAAAAATTTAGCCCTTGTTTGAATTGGTTATTAACCGAAAATTAACCGAACCGAACCGAAAACCGACAAATTAACCAAATTAACCGAACCGATTAACCGATGACTTTGGTTACGGTTACGGATAATGATAATAACCGAACCGAACCGTGCACACCCCTAGTCCTGACTCTCTCTCCAACTTATTATGGATATAATTTGTTTCAAATAAAGATAATTATTATATTATGGATTGTTTTTAAATAAATGTAATTATTATATTATGGGTTTTAATTAATAACAATATCACCCCTGTTCATTTTATTAAACCTATTCTTTTTGCTCTGCCGTCATCTATTTTGGCAACAATTAGTAAATAACTACAAGGTTGCCAACAATAAAAAATGAAGTAAATAACTAGAAGGTTTGATTATTCGAAATTTTGATATGTTATATGGATATTACACAAACATCAACTTGGTTAAAAATTGTTAATTTAAGAGATTTTTAAGTAAATCCAAATTATTTATCACAAAAATCAAACTTTGTATTAATATAATTTTATTTTCGTTTCTAAAAAAATATTATATCAATTTTGTTACATAATTCATAAATCAAATTGTCAGAATTGGTACCCGCATTTTACCACTCAAATGGTTGCTAATTTGCTTCTTCAATAATGTATTTTCTTTTAAAAAATCATCTTTGCACTAATTCTACTCATCGCGTATCCAGTATAATCGTTAGTTTTTTTTCATTAATATAACTTTTTTTTACTATTTCGTATATAAAATTAGATTTATTCAACCAGTGTAATTCACGGGTTTTCTAAAGATATAACTTTTTATTATTATTTACCATACAAAAGAACATTTATTCAACCCATACAATACACGGGGTTTTTAAAGATATAACTTTTTTTATTATTTAATGTGTAAAATTACATTTATTTAACTCATACAATGCGCGTGGTTCTTAAAGATATAACTTTTTTTATTATTTAATATATAAAATTACACTTATTCGACTCATACAATACACGGGGTTCTTAAAGATATATATTTTTTTTATTATTTAGTATATAAAATAACATTTATTCAACCCGTGTAATAAACAAGGTTTTTAAAGATGTATATTGTTTTATTATTTAATATACAAAATTATATTTATTCAACACGTGTAATACACGGGGTTCTAACCTAGTAAATATATAAAACGATTTGAAGCAGCCTGTAAATGATTGCCGATAACAAATTAACATAATATTACTTGTCATTCGCGCGTTGTGGCACACTAAATCACAAAAAGAAATTAATGGTAATACATAAGTACATAATTTACGATACTAGAAAATACTCTATTGCGAATACAATTTTCGTTTTTAACAAAACTTACACCGAAACGTGGTACCAGTGTTGTTCGACGATATCAGTTCAAAATTTCACAAAAAAGAAAAAAAAATCAATTATATATGACGCATTCAATTTTAAACAATACTTTTATCTATACGTAGATAAAATAAACACGTCACCTATATTTTTAAATACTATAACACATTTTTTAAAAGGAAAATGAACCAAATTTGAATAAAATAAACATTACAATGATATATTTGAAATACTATAAGCTAAAAAAAGCAAAAATAACCCATTATTAGTTTTATTAATAATTATATAAATAGTAATTTATCCCGCATGTTGTAGTGAGAACTTGGTTTGTATCGGTTTGCTTCACTACGATACTAGTACAATACCAACATGTATAAAAAAAGTTGATTAAAGTGGGGGTGTAATTAACCTTTTTAATTTTCCGGGATTGCGATGTAAATTGGTAAAGAAAAGAAAAAATGACTTTATTAAAGTGAGTGGTCATATTATAAATTTATCTGATCTTTTATTGCAGCGCTTGGGATGATTTTAGACATAGCATATTCCCTTTGGCTATATAATCATGTGGTTTCTGGGAATTTAAAATTGGATTTCCCTCCAAGCAACTCTTCATTTGTAGTAACTGAAAGTTTAGGGTAAATCGATTGCCTTCTCATTGATAATAATGCCCTATAAATACAAAAGGCTCTCCACTATTTTTGGTAGGAGAAAACCTTAAATCAATACAAAATTATCTCTAAATATACACGATATGGATCGAATCTAAATATACAAAATTATCTAATCTATTACACCCCCCGCAGTCGAAGCGAGAGGAGGCCGAATGCTTAGACTGGACCGAAAATCGTCAAATAATACCCGCGGCAGACCTTTTGTAAAAATGTCAGCTATTTGATAGCGAGACGGGATATGAAGAATCCGCACATCACCACGTTGAACCAAGTCACGAACAAAATGAATATCCAACTCAATATGTTTGGTACGCTGATGCTGTACCGGGTTCCCAGATAAATAAACTGCACTGATATTATCACAATAAACCACACTAGCCTTCCGTATGAGGCGACGCAATTCTAGTAATAAATTTCGAAGCCAACATAATTCTGCCACCACATTTGCAACACCACGGTATTCTGCCTCCGCACTAGAACGAGATACGACAGCCTGACGCTTAGAAGACCAAGATAATAAATTAGATCCCAAATAAACACAATAGCCTGAAGTAGAGCATCGAGTATCCGGGCAACCAGCCCAATCAGCATCAGTGTATGCGTGTAAAGAGAGATCACTAAAGCTACCCAAAGTGAGACCAAATGAGGTAGTGCCCTGAAGATAGCAAATAATGCGTTTGAGAGAATTCCAATGATCAAGCTGAGGAGAATGCATATGCATACACACTTGTTGAACTGCGTAGCTAATATCAGGTCTGGTGAAGGTAAGATACTGAAGTGCACCAGCCAGACTACGATATAACGTAGGATCCTCAAACGGTTCTCTTGAAGAAGCACTAAGTTTAGGTTTCGTGTCCACTGGAGTAGCAACCGACTTGCAGGATGACATACCGGCCCGATAAATAATATCTAATGCATATGATTGCTGTGACAAGAACATAGTATCATGCTGTCGTGTTACATTAATCCCCAAAAAATGACTCAGTGGTCCAAGATCCTTCATGTCAAATTCGACAGCCAGCTGATGTATGAGAGTAGCTCGTAGAGTATCATGTGACGTGGTAAGAATAATATCATCAACATAAATAAGTAAATAAGCCATGTCAGAACCCTGATGATATATAAATAACGAGTTGTCACACTTACTCTGCTGAAAACCAATGGACAATACAAAATCCGTAAATCGCTGGTACCATACTCGGGGCAACTGTTTTAACCTGTATAGTGATCTCTTTAATAAACAAACGTGATCCGGATACTAGCGATAACGAAAGCCCATGGGTTGATACATATAGATTGTTTCCCTAATGTTGCCATGTAGGAAGGCATTGGTAACATCCAACTGATGTATATGCCATGACTGGGATAAAGCTAGGGTTAAGACGGTCCGAATAGTGGTCGGCTTAACAACCAGACTAAATGTCTCCCCACAATCATTGCCCACCTGCTGAGTACTGCCATCACAAACTAAGCGAGCTTTATATCGCTCCAGTGTGCCATCCGATCGATATTTGTGGCGAAATAACCACATGCTACGGATCACGTTCATATCTGCGGTGCGAGGGACTAATTCCCACGTCTTATTTTTAATAAGTGCATTAAACTCAGTAGACATGGCATTGTACCAATCCAGTTTAGACAAGGCTTCGGTGGGGGTTTTAGGTAAGGGAGTGACGAGAGATGCGGTGAGATTAAAGTGTTGTTTGGGTTTTGAGATGCGGTGAGATTAAAGTGTTGTTTGGGTTTTGAGATGCCGTCCATAGATCGAGTACGTATGGTACGGCCAGTCGCTGGTTGAGTAGGCACGACAGGAGGTGGGGGTGGGGGTGGTGGGGGTATCGGGTTTGGTTTAGTTTTGGGCCGGTGAGAATAGGTAGTTTGGAAGGAGGGTTGTTGTGTCACACCCCAACCGATGGCGGAAACATCGGGATGCGAGCGCTAAGCGTTCAGATTGCTCATGAGATTCCATAATATTATTTGTTTCAACATAAATTAGATCCAATTCATCATGACATTGTTTAAAGAAAACACGATCCACACAAGTATCGAATACAGACCAAAACAGATATTGTTCACATTGTTCAAAAGATTCTAAGTTAACTAGGTGACGTTTCTAAGCATCCCCTAGTTGAATTCCATGTACTTCCCAAGCATCCTATCAGCTTGCAACATGTATTAAAATATCAATACAAAAGTATTGGCGAGTATACAAGTTTAATATTAGAATGATAGATTAAAACAACTCATATCCATAGTGTAAACAATAAATTAGTTTCATCCGTGCTTGTGTCGCAGTCCACGCAGTGCTAGCCCAAGTATCCCGATGCTTTAATGTTTACCCAAGACTCAAGGTAAACTAGAATCCTCCTAACAATACCCCCCGAGAATAATGGGAGAGGTGCATCTCCTATAGCGCTACTATTGTTAAGGCGGACTACACACTCTGGATTAAACGTCACATAGCACAAAGAGTCAAGAATCAAGAATCAAAAGTTTCACATAGGATAGAGTATAAGTTTCAAGATTCCAGTTTAAGTTTCATAGAATACATGTTACACCCCAAAAGTTTAAAGTAAAAGGGGATCGAGTATACTCACAGTGATGGCTTAGTAGTATAAACTGCTATTGGATCAAAGGGAGCTCTTTTAGGATTAGCCTGATTTGATTACAATAGGAAAAGAGTCGAGCAGAGTAACGAGGTTGAATAAAGTGTTTAACCAGTCACCGGATCGGCTGGCTGTCCGATCGGATGGCTGTCCGATCGGATGGTCAGTCGGTCGGATGACCCTTGTGTGTGCGAGGTGATAATGGCTGCCCGATCGGATGGCCATCCGATCGGATTGCCACTCGTTCGGGAGAGACTCACATGAAAGGGACCAGGGTGGCTTGTCCGATCGGATTACCACTCGATCCGAGTGCAGGTAAACTGGACATACCGACCGGATGGCTGTTCGATCGGACTACTGTCCGATCGGGTTGCCATTTGATTCGACTTCCCAGTTTTGATTGTTTACCAACAGTTTGAAAGTTTCAAGGAAATAGGCAAGTGTCACCTGATAGGGTGGCTGTCCGATCAGGTTACCGTTCGATCGGGTGACCCTTGTTCCTGTTTATCATTTTGTAAAATCTCTAAGTTTCTAGTTTAAAAGTGACGGCACGACACGTATTTTGGCAACAGTAACCTCGTTAGCACAAGGCCGTCCTGATCGGGTGGGAATCACCCCTGTCCAATCAGCCGCCTGTCCTTAACGAAATTATGTCGGGATCCGTCTCATGCTCGTCTTCCCCGGTATGACTCAGATCCAAGCCGACTTTAGACTATGCATCAAGTCCATAACCTGTTTAGATCCGGTTTCTACCAAGATAAGGCAAGAGTTGATGAAAGATGTAAAATAACCCAAGTTTTATATGAAAAGTATAGATTTAGCTTAGATTTAGGTTAGATTTAGTGTAAAAACGCATGAATCATCTTAGATCTGAGCCAGATCTTGCCTAGAATGACATCACATGTCAGTTTGTACAACCTTCATGATGACGTCATCCTCAAGAGCTCAGATCCGAGAGATTTCATGGTGAAAAGCATGATTTCAAGTGAGAATCACGTAGAGAATAATGTGTAGATCAAGAAGGTACAAGAATCTAGCCTAAAATGTACCGAATCAGCAAGAAAAATGGAGAATTGAAGAGTGCACGTATCTGGTCGAGAAGAGCTGTCACATCCCTCAGAATGGTGATGTGACAGGCCTATTTATAGCGAGGAAGGGAGTTAAGGCGGTGTAAGAGGGATAGGGTGGTCACCCATTCGGGTGGTCATCCGGTCGGATGGTTATTCGGTCGGGTGGTCATCCGATCGGACTGCCACTCTGGCCAGTCCATCTTTTCCGCGTTCCCGTTTTGATTCGTTTTACGCGTTAGGTTAGGCGTTGCGTTATGAATAGTTTGGGTAAAGTATCTAGATTACATTTCAAACCAAAAGTTTCCAAGTTTCATAGATTCCACCAGTGACAAGGCTCCAGCCTCTCGTTCCACCAAGAATCAAGTTTCACGAGTCTAAGGAGTCAAGCACTAAATAAGTTTTAGGAGTCAAGAATCATAGTTTCTCAAGCATCAAGAATCAAGAGTCCAAGTATCAAGTGTCAAGAATCATAAAGAATCTAGTTTCCATAGTATCAAGAATCAAGCGTCTAGATTTAAGTATCAAGAGTCAAGTATCTAGATTAAGTATCAATTTTTATAGTTTAAGCGTCAAGAATCAAGCATCTAGAATAAAGAGTCAAGCATCATAGTATCAACAACATTCACACCAAAATATCCAAAACATCAACTCCATAAAACCCCAGAGACTAAGATTGACAACTTATTAGAAGTTCGGGGACTGTTCTTGCCAAATGTCTAAAGTTCAGGGACACTGGGTGTTACAGTCTCCCCTCCTTCAGGAGATTTCATCCCCGAAATCTTAGAAGTAGACTGCTCGAAGAGGTGCGGGTACTTGGCCTTCATATCACTTTTCAACTCCCAAGTGAATTCGGCACGACGCTTTCCTTCCCATCGAACCTTAACAATGGGAATTTTGCTGCGCCTCAGACGCTTGACACTTTGATCCATCAATTCGACCGGTTTCTCCACAAACTGAACAACTTCGTTTATTTGCAAGTCCTCAAGTGGAACTTGCAATCCTTCGTCGGCTAGGCATTTCCGTAGGTTAGATACATGGAACACTGGATGCACGTTGTTTAGCTCTTGTGGCAAGTCGAGTTTGTATGCTACCTTGCCAATCCTTTCAAGTATCACGAAAGGACCCACATAGCGAGGAGCAAGCTTCCCCTTCTTCCCGAAACGAACTACTCCCTTCCAGGGAGATACCTTGAGAAGAACTCGATCACCAACAGCAAATTCCAAAGGCTTCCGCCTATTGTCAGCATAGCTCTTTTGTCTGCTCCTAGCCTTGATCAAGTTATCACGGATCTGAAGAATCTTATCCGTTGTCTCTTGAACAATCTCAGGGCCAGTGAACAGCTTTTTCCCCAACCTCATGCCAGCTGAGAGGAGATCGGCATTTTCGCCTATATAAAGCTTCGAAAGGAGCCATCTAAATACTGGAATGGTAGCTATTGTTGTACGAGAATTCTATCAATGGTAAATGTACATCCCAGTTACCACCAAAGTCGATGACACAAGAACGTAGCATGTCCTCTAGAGTTTGAATAGTGCGCTCGGTCTGTCCATCCGTCTGAGGATGAAAGGCCGTGCTAAGATTCAAGTTCGAACCCATAGCGGACTGGAAGGTTTGCCAAAGACGTATAGTAAAACGACCATCACGGTCAGAGATTATGTCTAAAGGTATGCCATGACGGCTTATAATCTCATCGGTATAGACTCGAGCAAGTTTCTCCACTCTGTAATCCTCACGAATGGGAAGAAAGTGAGCTGATTTGGTTAAACGATATATTATCACCCAGATACTATCATGACCTTTAGAGGTACGGGGGTAGCTTAGTAATAAAGTCCATAGCGATACTATCCCATTTCCAAACTAGGATCTTGGGTTGTTCTAAGAGTCCAGAGGGACGCTGGTGTTCAGCCTTTACCTTCGAGCAGGTAAGGCACTTAGACACATATACAGCAATATCTCTCTTCATGCCAGGCCATCAATAAGTTGCACGCAGATCCTGGTATATCTTACCGGCACCTGGATGGATAGAGTAACGGGATTTATGAGCCTCTGTCATAATGAGCTCACGGAGGTCATCGTGATCTGGTACCCAGATGCGATTTAGATAATACTGCAGACCATCAGATTTAGTTTCGAGCTGGTCCATCCTAGCGCCGTGAATTTCTTCTTCTAGACTTCCTTCATTTGCTGATGAATACTGAGCTTCGCGAATGCAAGCATGAAAATCACTAGATATACGAATAGCCTTGACATGAGTCTTACGACTAAGAGCGTTGGCCACTACGTTCGCCTTACCAGAATGGTAGCAAATTTCGCAGTCGTAGTCGTTTAGCAATTCCACCCAACGCCTCTGTCGCATGTTCAGCTCCTTCTGGTCAAAGATGTGTTTAAGGCTCCTATGGTCGGTGAAGACCACACACTTAGTACCATATAGGTAGTGTCGCCAAATCCTTAACGCAAAAATCACCGCACCAAGCTCCAGATCGTGAGTAGTGTAGTTTTTATCATGCACTTTGAGTTGTCGAGAGGCATAAGCAATAACCTTTTCCCGCTGCATGAACACACAGCCCAATCGACGGTTCTAGGCATCGCAATACACCACAAAATTGTCATTGCCATCGGGTAGAGTTAAAACAGGAGCATTACACAAAAGATTCTTAAGGGTCTGAAAGGAGTTCTCTTGCTCAGAACCCCAAACAAAAGGTTTCTCCTTTCGGGTTAGCGTAGTAAGAGGAACAGGGATTTTTGAAAAATCCGCGATGAACCGGGGGTAATAACCCGCCAATCCTAGGAAAGTACGAATCTCAGTCACGGATTTAGGCGTACACCAATTCTTCACTGCCTTGATTTTCGAAGGATCAACATGAATACCTTTTCTACTAACAATATGACCAAGAAATTGCACTTCGTCAATCCAAAACTCACACTTAGAAAATTTAGCATATAGACGTTCGCCACGCAGAAGTTCAAGCATAAGACGTAAGTGGCGATCATGATCAGCCTTAGACTTAGAATAGATAAGAATATCATCAATAAAGACTATCACAAAACGATCCAAATAGGGTTTACACACACGGTTCATAAGGTCCATGAACACTGCAGGTGCGTTGGTCAAGCCAAAAGGCATGACTACGAACTCGTAGTGCCCATATCGAGTACGAATTAGGAATATCATCTTCTAGGACACGTAGTTGATGATATCCAGAACGTAGGTCAATCTTCGAGAAACAGGACGCGCCTTGTAGTTGATCAAATAGGTCATCAATGCGAGGAAGCGGATAACGATTCTTCACGGTAAGCTTATTCAGTTCACGATAATCGATACACATACGGAAGGAGCCATCCTTCTTCTTGACGAATAAAAGGGGAGCACCCCACGGGGAGGTACTTGGACGGATAAAACCCTTATCGAGTAACTCCTGAAGTTGACTAGATAACTCTTGCATCTCAGAAGGTGCAAGACGGTAAGGAGCCCTGGCGACAGGAGTCGCACCGGGTACGAGATTAATACGAAAATCAACAGATCTGGGAGGGGGAAGACCAGGAAGATCTTCAGGAAAGACATCGGTGAAGTCACACACCACCGGAACGTCGCTTATGTTCTTCCCCTTTCCTTTTTGTTCCACCACGTGGGCCAAGAAGGCAGGGTTCTGTTTACGTAAGCTTCTGCTCGCTTGTGTGCATGACATTAACCTTAGTCCTTTTGAAGGTCGGTCTCCATAAACGATCAAAGTATCACCAGAGGGAAGAGGAAGACGAACAAGTTTTTCATGACAAACAATCTCGGCATGGTTCTTTCGCAACCAGTCCATGCCAATGATAACATCAAAACTACCCAACCTCATGAGTATAAGATCAATACAGAAGACGTATTCGTTAAGAATTAAGGAACAATCACGCAAGATAGATTTTACAAGGATCGACTTACCATTGGCGACCTCAACAGAGAATGACTCAGGTAACTTGGAGCGTGTACAGTTTATCAAAGACTCAAATTCCACGGACACAAAGCTTTTATCGGCACCAGTATCAAATAGAATCGAAGCATAAAGGTTATTAACAAGGAACATACCATTGACAACGTTATTATCATTACGAGCCTGATTTGCATTTAGATTGAACACTCGTCCACGAGCGGCTGGCTGCTGATCCTGGTTCAGCTGAGGACACTTGTTACAGAGGTGGGTAGTATCTCCACATTTGTAGAATGCACGAACAGCGTTGACTGGCCTTGGTTTCTGCAGAGGTGCTGGGAGAGCTGCTTGAGTTGGGGCTTGCTGAGCTTGCGGGGCCGGGTTAGTTTGACGACAGTAAGGAGTTGTGTGACCATAACGATTACAGTTGGTGCATAGACGACATGTAGAAGCAGCAAGATGATGGTAGTTGCAAGTTGCACACTTGGGATGAGGCCCAGTGTATTGCTTCTTAGCTTCGGGAGCAGCAGGGTTAGCAGCAGAGGTAATAGCATTACATCCCGAACCCTGAGTTTTCCGTTTCTTGTTCCTGCTGCCATTTGGCTGCTGAGTGACTTGATTTGCAGACTTTGAAGGAGCAGGGGTAGCAAACTGCTTATCAAGCACACGATTGTTGTTGAGACTAGCTGCGAGATGGTAGACTTCCTCAATAGTTTCTAGCTGAGTTGCTTCGATGGAATCACGCATAGCAGGAGGTAGGCCATTGATGTACTTGGTTATCATTTGCTTAGGATTCGAAACCAAGTGGGGAACGATAAGACTCAGCTGTTTAAAACGGGTAGTATAAGCCAGATTATCATCACCAATCTGCTTCAAGTGCCAAAACTCCTCTTCAAGCTTCAGTTGTTCGTGAGGAGGGCAGAACTCGAGCATCATGAGTTCACGCACCTCATCCCATGGAAGAGCATAGGCTTCTTCATTAGATCGGATGTTTCTCTCAGTCGACCACCACTCCAATGCTCTGCCTTGAAACATTCCAGTCGCACTCCTGGTTTTCAAATGGTCTAGGCACTCGCTGTTAATGAAGGTAACTTCGATGCTGTCGAACCACTCAAGCATAGCAGTTACCCCATCACTGCCCGTGAAAGGCTTAGGGTTGCAAGAGATGAAATGTTTGTAGTTGAACTTGGCAGGCTTCTGTTTCTCAGCCTTGGAGTCCGCAGAGGATGGCGGAGTGTTTGATCCTTGAAGCTCAGTGACGATTCTTGGCATGACTCGAGCTATCTGATCAGCCATGAAAGACATCATCTTCTTCTGAGACTTCTCTCTGGATCTCCTAAGAGCGTCAGATGTTCTGCGAGCAGACATCTACAGATCTGACAAACGGGACCGTATAAGTCTAAGTTCACTAGATCTCACAATATAGATTACACACACGATAGATTTAAGAATCTAGATTGAACCATCACAAAATTCACGACCTTCGCATGGCGCGTTGCACGAAGCTCGGTCAACATGCCAAAAACAATTATATATAGGAAGTACCAGCGGCGTATCCACCACGCTTCGGGCACATCGCCTTACCCCGTACTCAGTGTCATGTTACGTGTCGCAATTACCACCCATAACAATTTACTCATCATTATCATCATCATATATCATAGATTGACAGATAGTTTCGCATAGATTGCTCAAATAGATTACATAGATTAGCTCATGGAATAACCCAATAGTTTAACATGACTACTTAATAGATTAACATAGGTTAACTCAATAGATTGCCATAGATTAACTCAATAGTTCAACACAATAGATTAACGTTGCTAGAGTACACATAGATTACATGCATAGCTTTAGAGTCTACATTGATCACATAGATTCCCCGTAGATTTCGCGAATAAAGTTCCCATAGATTACATAGACTATCCACACTGGTCTGCTAACACTAACCTCGTATGGCACTTGGTACAAAAAGTTGTTAACATGTCGGAAGCACTTATATATAGGAAGTACCAGCGGCGTATCCACCATGCTTCGGACATGCCACTTCTGTCTCGTACTTCCATGTCATCTTAGTGTTTCAAACCCACAACCAACACCTCAAAACATAATAGTCGATCAAGATTATCACATAGAATAAAGCTTCATAAATTTAGTTTGTTATGAGATTAGGATTAATGTTTTATATTGCGGACAACGTGTGATTCATGTAAAAATATACCAAAACGAACGAAGAATCAAGTTTAAAACCTCATAGATAAAACCACATTTATGGAAAATCGAGATAACATAAAAGCAAGATAGGCTTATAAAACACAGGATTGTTCCGAGTAGAGGAACGGTGACTAACCAAAGTGATTCGAACCCCTCTCGAATTGAGGTAGCGTGTCTTGTCCTACTTAGACAAATACGTCATCGATGTTAGGCCTACGATATTCGTCCTTTTGGTCATTCCACGCACCCAACTGATTGGCAGTCACGAGTCTTTGGCGAGACATAAAATCATCAAGGAGTGGGACTAGCTATCAAGGTCTGAGTTTCACCTCTAACTTGACAACATCGTACCCTAAATGTTGTGGGCACTTATCCGCAGACAAGGCCTACTAGAATAATATGGAGATTTCCCATCAAGATTCGGATGTCACTCCTATCCTGTGGGCAAATCTCGTGCAAAATATAAACACTGTATAACAGTGTTTCCATAGTATAAAGTGTACATTGTATCAGCCTTAGGAAAGGTATGTAAGTTCAATAGGAGCATGTGCTGCTAGGAAGCAAATACGGTAGAATGCATAAGTCTTAAATAACAAATTAGAGTCAAGATTCCTAGAACTATAAACTAGGGCAAGTATTCCTACTTATCCTAATTCCCTATAGTTATGGCTCTGATACCAATCTGTCACACCCCAACCGACGGCGGAAACATCGGGATGCGAGCGCTAAGCATTCAGATTGCTCATGAGATTCCATAATACTATTTGTTTCAACATAAATTAGATCCAATTCATCATGACATTGTCTAAAGCAAACACGATCTACACAAGTATCGAATACAGACCAAAACAGATATTGTTCACATTGTTCAAAAGATTCTAAGTTAACTAGGTGACGTTTCTAAGCATCCCCTAGGTGAATTCCATGCACTTCCCAAGCATCCTATCAGCCTGCAACATGTATTAAAATATCAATACAAAAGTATTGGCGAGTATACAAGTTTAATATTAGAATGATAGATTAAAACAACTTATATCCATAGTGTAAACAATAAATTAGTTTCAGCCGTGCCTGTGTCGCAGTCCACGCAGTGCTAGCCCAAGTATCCCGATGCTTTAATGTTTACCCAAGACTCAAGGTAAACTAGAATCCTCCTAACAATACCCCCCGAGAATAATGGGAGAGGTGCATCTCCTATAGCGCTACTATTGTTAAGGCGGACTACACACTCTGGATTAAACGTCACATAGCACAAAGAGTCAAGAATTAAGAATCACAAGTTTCACATAGGATAGAGTATAAGTTTCAAGATTCCAGTTTAAGTTTCATAGAATACATGTTACACCCCAATAGTTTAAAGTAAAAGGGGATCGAGTATACTCACAGTGATGGCTTAGTAGTATAAACTGCTATTGGATTAAAGGGAGCTCTTTTAGGATTAGCCTGATTTGATTACAATAGGATAAGAGTCGAGCAGAGTAACGAGGTTGAATAAAGTGTTTAACCAGTCACCGGATCGGCTGGCTGTCCGATCGGATGACCCTTGTGTGTGCGAGGTGATAATGGCTGCCCGATCGGATGGCCATCCGATCGGGTTGCCACTCGTTCGGGAGAGACTCACATGAAAGGGACCAGGGTGGCTTGTCCGATCGGATTACCACTCGATCCGAGTGCAGGTAAACTGGACATACCGACCGGATGGTTGTTCGATTGGACTGCTGTCCGATCGGGTTGCCATTTGAATCGACTTCCCAGTTTTGATTGTTTACCATCAGTTTGAAAGTTTCAAGGCAATAGGCAAGTGTCACCTGATAGGGTGGCTGTCCGATCGGGCGACCCTTGTTCCTGTTTATCATTTTGTAAAATCTCTAAGTTTCTAGTTTAAAAGTGACAGCACGACACGTATTTTGGCAACACTAACCTCGTTAGCACAAGGCCGTCCTGATCGGGTGGGAATCACCCCTGTCCAATCAGCCGCCTGTCCTTAACGAAATTATGCCGGGATCCGTCTCATGCTCGTCTTCCCCGGTATGACTCAGATCCAAGCCGACTTTAGACTATGCATCAAGTCCACAGCCTGTTTAGATCCGGTTTCTACCAAGATAAGGCAAGAGTTGATGAAAGATGGAAAATAACCCAAGTTTTATATGAAAAGTATAGATTTAGCTTAGATTTAGGTTAGTTTTAGTGTAAAAACGCACGAATCATCTTAGATATGAGCTAGATCTTGCCTAGAATGACATCACATGTCAGTTTGTACAACCTTCATGATGACGTCATCCTCAAGAGCTCAGATCCGAGAGATTTCACGGTGAAAAGCATGATTTCAAGGGAGAATCACGTAGAGAAAAATGTGTAGATCAAGAAGGTACAAGAATCTAGCCTAAAACATACCGAAATCAGCAAGAAAATGGAGAATTGAAGAGTGCACATATCTGGTCGAGCAGAGCTGTCACATCCCTCAGAATGGTGATGTGACAGGCCTATTTATAGCGAGGAATGGAGTTAAGGCGGTGTAAGAGGGATAGGGTGGTCACCCGTTCGGGTGGTCATCCGGTCGGATGGTCATCCGGTCGGGTGGTCATCCGATCGGACGGCCACTCTGGCCAATCCATCTTTTCCGCGTTCCCGTTTTGATTCGTTGCGTTATGAATAGTTTGGGTAAAGTATCTAGATTACATTTCAAACCAAAAGTTTCCAAGTTTCATAGATTCCGCTAGTGACAAGGCTCTAGCCTCTCGTTCCACCAAGAATCAAGTTTCACGAGTCTAAGGAGTCAAGCACTAAATAAGTTTTAGGAGTCAAGAATCATAGTTTCTCAAGCATCAAGAATCAAGAGTCCAAGTATCAAGTGTCAAGAATCATAAAGAATCTAGTTTCCATAGTATCAAGAATCAAGCGTCTAGATTTTAGTATCAAGTGTCAAGTATCTAGATTAGGTATCAAGTTTCATAGTTTAAGCGTCAAGAATCAAGCATCTAGAATAAAGAGTCAAGCATCATAGTATCAACAACATTCATACTAAAAGTATCCAAAACATCAACTCCATAAAACCCCAGAGACTAAGATTGACAACTTATTAGAAGTTCGGGGACTGTTCTTGCCAAATGTCTAAAGTTCAGGGACGCTGGGCGTTACATGTTGGGCCGTGGAGGTGTATGGGAAGGGTTGTTGGGCCATTAAGGTGTATGGGGAGGAGTTGAGTGTGTATAGGTGGGTGAGGAAGGAGAAACCGGTGAGGGGGTTTGGGCCGGGTTGGATGAAGTGGGGAATGAGGAAACATGTGTCCAGTAGTTAGGATGGATAGGAGTGGATAGAAAATCGTATGAAGAGACGGACTTTTGTGGAGAAGTGGAGAATGGAAAAGTGGTTTCATCAAAGATAACATGACGATTGATGAGAATTTTGTTGGTAGAAAAATCGAGACATTTATATATGTTGGTGCATCCGTCTGTCGTCTACGTCTTGTATCGAGTCTTGTATAGAATGTATTAGATCAGGGCACGAAAAACGAGATAGTGGTTTTTAGGAGTGATTCCGCTCGAAATGACACCTTGTCATTTCAAGCTAAATCACATAAATATCCTGATTCCGCTCGAGTTGTTTATCCTGATTCCGCTCGAGATGTTTATGTTCTGATTCCGCTCGAAATGCACATGCATGTTCAAGCGGAACCCCAAGCCTATATAAAGGTACTCCTGAGCGAAATCAAGTAATCAGTTCTTTGAAAATCCGAAACATGGACGAGGATTTTTACAACGCATTCGCTACCCCAGTAACCCCGATTACTCTTGCACAGAATACGATGTTGGAAAATGAAACGGGCACGATGCAAAAACCACCTAAACTCATGAACATCGAGGAGTATAAAGGTTGGGAAGGTCGTTTCGAAAACTGGGTACAAGCAAACTATCTTGATGCTTGGGAATGTGTTGAAACGAAGTATGTGAGACCGATGAATGATGATGAAGAAGTGATTGCTATCAAAGATCTAAGTGCCGATGCTAGAAAGAAATACAAAGATGAGAAAATGATGCTAAGTCTTTTACAACAAGCAGTGAAAGAAGATATCTTGGTTCTCTTGCAACACAATGGAACTTCTTACTCAATTTGGAAAGCATTAAGATCGAAATTTCATGGAAGTCAAGAGATGGTTAAAAACAAGATATCGCTTTTGAAGAAAGAGTTCGATTTGTTTCGTGGGTTAAAAAATGAAAGCACAAGACAAATTATTGAAAGATACTGTAATTTGCTAGCTAACATGAAGAGATTGAGCATTGAGAAAGATAATGAAGAGTTGATCGAGAAGCTTGCTGATGCTTTACCACACGAGACTTGGGGCACATATCTCATGATGCTTAGAAACAAGGTTTTAGCAGTTTGACACTCAGCAAGTTCATTGAAAAGATTGAGGCTCAGGAGATGGAACAGAGAAAGGTCTTAAGAATGAAAGATTTTGATGGTGAACAAGATATTGGTCTTTATTACAAAGGTGGTGTTAGTGATAAATCCACCAGCATGTCACCAAAAATCCAAACTGCTTTCAATGCAAAAGATTCATCCGGTAGTTCATCCAAAGGGTCAAACAGCAAAACAAGTTTTTCATCATATCAATCCTTTGATCCGAACATTTCAACAACAAAGAATGGCAAGAAGCTACAATGCAACATTGTATTGAATCTGGAAAATGATGAAGATTATTCAGCAGAAATTGCTAAGAGTCACATGTCTTTGTTGGGAACTGTTTTGGAATCATATGGTAGTTTTGTTGCAGGTCGGATCGGGAATCCAATGTTGCAAAAGAGGATTACGATCAAATCGACGCTGAGGAGATGGAATTGATGGACATAAAATGGTGTTTGGCAAGTGTATTAAGACGAGCTGAGAAATTTAAGCAGATCACAGGAAGAGATGATTTACGTGAAGCTAATGTTTCTACTTTGGGTTTTGATAAATCTAAAGTCACTTGTTTTCGTTGCAGGGAAAAAGGACACTTCAAGAGAGAGTGCAAAAACCGTGAAGCAAGTGGAGCTCAAAATCCGTTCAACAACAACAATGATTACTACCGGAAAGCGATCTATCATCAAGTTGCTCAACAACAACAAGAACCACAAGTGGCTCATGGAAGGAAAGTGATTGAAGAATCTTCTTCAAAGAGAGCTTGTATGGTGAATCAGGATGATCAAAAGCCAACGAAAGGTTTCAGTTGGGACAAATATATCTCAGCTGACAACAAAGCATGCCTGATTAACCAAGATGATGAAAAATTGCCTGAAGGTTTTAGCTGGGCAGACTTCAATTGGGATGATTATGATCCAAACAAAGAATCAAATCACAGAGCCTATGTCGCTTGAGTTGAAGAAGATAGTGATGATGATCGTGAGTATTGGTCAAGAAAAATGGCAGATCATTTGAAAATGATGGCTGAGAGTGACAGTGAAGATGAGAAAGCAAAGAAGAAAAAGAAAAAGGTAAAGACACCGGTAAGCAGTGATGATGAAACTCCGGTGATTCGAAAGAAAGTGAAAGAGGTTCCAAAGTTCAAGATTAATGAAGATATTATTGCAAAAGAGATTCCTGCAAATTGTGAAACCTGTGAAATCTTGAAGAAGAAAAATAGTGAATTAATCAACAACATGAACAGGTTGAAGGAATCATATGATGTGCTCAACAAAGCGATGAATATGTACAATGACACTAGTGAAGAGCAAGCAACTGCAATGAAGACACTTCAGGGTGCATTCATGATTAAGCAGAAAGTGGTGAACAACTACATCGAGAAATGTGCTGCTCTTGAATAGAAATTGGAACTTCAAAGAATCGAAACTGAAAGAGTTAATCGTTTGTTGAAAAGTTACTCATGTACTTCTTATGTCATTGACAGGATTTATCCAACTGTTGAAGGCATGAAGGCATTTGAAGATGATGAAGTAACTGAAGAATAGACAGTTTCTGAAGAAAAGACTCCGGAGAAGAAGACTGAGAAGAAGAAAGACACTAAGAAAAAGGCTGACAAGGAAAATTCTGGTAAGAAACAAGGTGTCAGTTACAACAAGTGTCCCCCCCGCTAGAAAATGGATATTTGCCCAGAAATCCAAATTCTGAAAGAGTACAAAAGGCGACTAATTTACAGTGGGAGTCGGAGTCCTCAGTCAATTTGCCAGAAAACATAGATGTCGTGTTTACATCGTCTGACACTGATCAACAGTCTCAATTGATGAAGAAAGTGGTGGATCATGTGTTAGATAACGATGGAAATGAGGAGTCAAAGTTGGAGTCAATGTCGAAGTCTATGTCGGAGTCAAAATCTGAGTCTAGCACTCCGGGTCAAACAGAAAAACAGGGCAAAAGCGTTTACAGTAATGAATTCCTGTTATCAAAATCTAATTTGAATGACGAAACGTTTAAAGTTGCATATAATTTGAATGATTCTGACAAATTATATTTTGATGAGGAATTTCCAATAAGAAGTGTTCATCTTGACATGATCAAAAAGGTTTTCAAAATGACAGAAATTAATATTTCTGAAATAAAATATTTAAATCTTACTAGAAAACCTAAAAAATACACTTCAAGAGTTAAGCAAAGAGAAAACAAGAAAGAAGGTTCTGGTTCTAGTTTTCCAAAGAAACCTAACCATGGAAATTTCAAAAAGAAAGCTCTTGGATTTATTCCAACAGAAAAACAGAAAAATGAAAAATATGTTCGTGATTTTAAATCAAAGATGATATTTGTTTCAGGTACCTCAGCAGATGAGGAAGAAAAGAAAAAATTCTGGAGGCAGTCAAACAGTGAGTTCCTTGCAAAGAAGCAAGGAGAGATGAAGTTTGCTGGACAGAAGAAAGATACCAGAACCTGTTTCCAATGCAACACTGTTGGACATATTGCCAGAGATTGTTCTAAGGCAATAACATCAAAACAGGGAGTTTCTCGTAAACAGAAAGAGAAAGTGATTGAGTTTGAACCACCAATTGACAGAACAAAGTTATTAAAAAATTCTACATTTGAAATTGGTGAATGTTCAAACAAGTTTTACAAGAAGAGAGCTAAAAATGACAAACAAAAATGGGTGGTTAAGAAGTCTAGAGGTAGTTCTAGCGATGATTCTGATAGGTCAAAATCAGAGGAGCTATCTTCTGGCGATGAGTCTGATTCCACAAAATCAGAGGAGCCACATGTTGTTTCAAAAAGTGAAGGATCAGTTTCGACTATGGATGATGAGAATTTTCCACCACTTCGGGCTGAAAATTTTAAAAAGAAAATTGGTAAAGTTGAGATATCAAACCAATTTTATGATGATAAAAAGGTTTTTGATGTTGAAAAGGCCTTTAACCCCACTGTAAAACATATTTTTGGAAAAATGATTGATCGAAAAGTCAAAGGGGTTAAAGAGTTCTATGAGAAGAAGAGGAAATGTAAGAAACCGAGTGATGATGACTCGGTAACACCCAAGGCTGGTCAGGCTTGGGTGGATATATTATTTGAATAAAAAACCTGACTTGCCAGAGATCCCAAGTTGGTAATCGTGGATCAGGAATCGGCATCATTCATAAAAATTGTTGTTTGTGAAAATTTAAAAAAAAAATGTTTAAATGTATACAGGTGATGGACTATGCCGGAACTCCCAGGTTGGTAAGTGTGGAGTAGGTATCGGCATTTATCTTTAAATTTACTTTGATAAGTTCATCGTACAAGTGGTACAGAGGTTTGTCCTGACATAGTGATTACTCAAGGTCATTAATTTGAACTTGATGTAATCTTCATACAAGTGGTTGAAAGACAATATGATGAACCATGCCCCTACAAGTGATAAAAACAAACTTATTTTCCGGAAAAATCATTTTGATTAAAACAAACTTAAGTGTTTTGAAATCTAAATGAGAAAATAGTTTGTTGAAAGGGGGAGTTCTGATTGTTTATGCCAAGTGAATGGCGAATTGAAGCGATTTGATATCGGTTGTCAATTTTTTTAGAAAACAAATTGTACAGGTAGAGTATCAAAGTTTATTTTCAAATTTCCTAAAATGTGTTTGCATTTTAGGGGGAGTAAAAATTTCAGAAAATCCAAAAACATTTGTGAATTTGAAAAATACAAAAACATGATAAAACGAAAATGAGTTTTGGTGTATAAAAGAGGAAATGATAGTACATCAGTGGGCGATCACAACATGCTAAAGAATTGGAAAGTTAAATATGTGATAAACAATATCACTGCGGATATGCCAGTAGGTTTTTACACATTTAGTAGATTGTGACGAGATATAAACATAAAATTCAAACTTGCTTATATTGTGGGAAAACATCTCTCGGATATATGGGTAACCCCCGAAATCTTGTTTGAAAGGTCCCTCTTTCTGAGATACTAGGTCTTTATACTCAGTGATATCTGGGGTTTTATCTCGGGACTTCTGATTTTGCGGAAGCAATGGCCTAGTCCCCGGAGAATACTATCCGCTTGCTTGAAATATAGCACCGCCCTCAGCAAATTGATGAAACAATAAAATTGATAGTAATTGCTGTTGTAATTCAAAAGATCCTCTAAAGGGGACACACCAAAAGTCGAGCCGTCATCTCTCTGCTGAACGGAAGTTCTGACCTGAGCTCTCATGGTTTCGTACTATAATTTATTCTCTTACAGATATCATATGTGGTATACTCACCTGTAAGACTGAATATTGGGATCTGGATACGGGAGTATATTATGAGGTGGGACACGCGATTGAGTTTAAGTGCTTAAGACATTAATCTCGTATCTCGAAACAATTGAACTTTGTGTGAAAATTTAAGTGGACCAGTATACTGACAATCTAAGTGAATCGTTTAGAACTTAAAATGATTAAAGCTTAATGGTGTTGGTGATTTGTCTCATAAACTGATATGATTCTCTTACACAAACTCACAAAAATATTGTTTGTAAATATTTCTTTACTGCATTTCTTTATTTTAAAAAAAATCCAAAAAGATTTTCAGTGTGTTTTAGCATAAAATTTTGAAAAAATTCAAAAAGATTTTTGACAACTGGTGTTGAAAAGCTGATTTTCAAAATTCCAAGTGCTAAACTTGACGAACTGGTTTGGGAGTGTTGTGTATGAAAGAATTTTAAGTCTTGTTACAAGTGGTCATCAGAAGTTTTGAATTTGATATTTCTTCAAGTGGTTCATCAGAGACTATAAATGTTAGATCATTTTTGTGATATTTACAAGTAGTGTCTGAGTGTGTTACAGTTTAATATTAGAAAACATATTTTTGTGGTAGAGAATGTACAGGTTTGAGGAAGAGCCAGTTTCCGATACCTGAGGACTCTGTGATTTTAACAAGCCAGGCTGCGATCCCAGCATATCGAAAGGGGGAGTCTGAAGACACTTAAAGGTAGGAGTATGTTGGTGATAAAAAGAGAAAAGAAGATAGAGATTGAGGATACTTACAGCGTCAGATACTTCAAAGAGAAGCCCAAAGACTGATAAAGACTGAAGTTGCGAAGACTCGACACTGAAGACTCCGTCAACATCCGAGGGGGAGTTTGTTGGTGCATCTGTCTGTCGTCTACGTCTTGTATCGAGTCTTGTATAGAATGTATTAGATCAGGGCACGAAAAACGAGATAGTGGTTTTTAGGAGTGATTTCGCTCGAAATGACACCTTGTCATTTCAAGCTAAATCACATAAATATCCTGATTCCGCTCGAGTTGTTTATCCTTATTCCGCTCGAGTTGTTTATCCTGATTCCGCTCGAGATGTTTATGTTCTGATTCCGCTCGAAATGCACATGCATGTTCAAGCGGAACCCCAAGCCTATATAAAGGCACTCCTGAGCGAAATCAAGTAATCAGTTCTTCCGGTTTGCAACGAAGTGCTGTCGAAGTGTCGAATTGTTGTAAAAGTCATTCAATCAATACAAATCGACAGTTTAAAGTGTATACTCGCTGAATTGAACTCAGTTTGTTTGTTTCCGCCGCTCAAACTGAGAAAAGCTCTTCTGATAGACTCGTTAGGGTCCGAATTCGATCCTACAATATCCTCGATGATTGGGGGGTATCCAAGAAAAACAAAAGGCATGGACCGATGTTCAAGTTTATTGATAGTGGTGTGGGGGATTAGAGGATAACATAAGCAACCAAAGACACGAAGATGAGTATATGTGGGTTGGGTGAGATAGAGAGATTGGGTAGGGGATTGGTAGTTTAGAAGTTTGCTGGGAAGGATATTAAGAAGATAAGTGGCTACTTCGAGAGCGTGATGCCAATAAATATTAGGCATAGAGGATTGGGCAAGAAGGGTTCTAATAAGGTTATTAATTGTTCGAATTTTTCGCTCGGCTTTACCATTTTGAGATGATGTATGTGGGCAGGAAAATCTGAATTTCATGCCATGAGAATGACAGAATTGGTTAAATTGAGCGTTTACATATTCTTTGCCATTATCGCATTGAAATTGTTTGATGTTACGCTCAAATTGGGTGGTAATATAGGTAGCAAAGTTTTGAAAAGTTGAGAATACTTGTGATTTTTTACTAATGGGAAATGTCCATAAAAAATTGGTAAAGTCATCTAGAAATAATATATTATAACGGTGTCCACCACTACTAAGTATTGGTGAAGTCCATAAATCACTATGTATGATATCAAAAGGTAAAGAAGTAAAATTTACAGAATCAATAATCGGAAGACGAACATGTTTACCAAAGTCACAAGACTGACATAATTTAGTTTTTGTGTTATTATAATCAATAAAACTAGAGTTTTTAAGGGAATGCAATAAATTTGAGCCAGGGTGGCCAAGGCGTTGATGCCAAAGATCCTGAGACACGGCAGTGAAGGTAGATGGGGAGGTGAACTTGGACACTTGTGTGGGATCCAATGTGTAGAGATCACCAGAACTATTGCATCGTAGGATAGGAGTCCTGGTCTTGAGATCATTCACAATAAAACCAAAAGGGTCAAATTCTATAGAAACATGATTATCTTTTGTGAAACGACGGACCGAAAGTAGGTTTTTGATTAACGATGGTGCATAAAGGACATTATTTAATTTGAAAGGTGGGAAGGGTGGTGGTAAGGTTTGGTTTCCTTGTCCAATGACGGGTATGGTTTTGCCATTGCCGACTACAATATTACGAGACATGCAATTATTAAATAAAGACGGAAAATTAGTGAAAGTCATATGATCTGACGCACCTGTGTCCATTGTCCAATTTGGATTGGGCTGATGAAATGCCATGTGATAGAGGGCCTGAGTCAAATCCGTTGGAGTGTATCCATCTGAAGACGAGGCCTGACTTGCTAAAAGATTTCATGGATTGTGAACTGTGTATGTATTGGAATTGTATGTTTTAAAAATACAACGATGATGAATATTATATACAAAAAGTTAGTCAACAATTTAGGCTGAAATTGAGGAGTGGAATAGGCAGCTAGTAATGGTCGAATGTATGCCAAAGATAGAATATTCATTTCCTTTACTCCCCCTCAAGTTGGAGCGTGAAGGTCACAAATGCCCAACTTGTCAAGTAGCATGCGAAAATGTTGTGTTCCAAGAGCTTTTGTAAGTACATCAGCGACCTGCATCTTGGTGTCAATGGGGGTAGGCTGAATTTCTTGTGATTCTACTCTTTCTCTTACAAAGTAGCAATCCATTTCCACGTGTTTGGTACGTTCATGAAACACGGGGTTGGTTGCTATTTGACGTGCTGCTTGGTTGTCACAGAACAAAGGTGTTGGTGAATTAGGAGGTGCCCCTAGTTCTTTTAAAAGCCATCTCATCCAAATAACCTCACTAACCGTGGTGGCCATGGCACGATATTCTGCCTCAGCCGAGGAGCGGGAAACAACTGATTGCTTCTTTGATTTTCATGATACAGGTGCTCCTCCCAAGAGTAGTAAATATCCGGTCCTTGACATCCTTGTAAATTGACATCCGAGCCAGTCCGAGTCAGAGTAGGCAGTGAGGTTCATACCTCCCTCTTTTGGTAAGAGTATGCCCTGACCTGGAGTGGCTTTAAGGTAGCGTAGAACATGTGTCACGGCGTCCATGTGACTTTTCCGAGGATCACTAACAAACTGGCTTAGAACATTCACCGAATAGGTGATATCGGGTCTTGTAGCCTGGAGATAGAGAAGTCTCCCCACAAGTCTTCGATATTGACTTGCATCTACACGATGTTCTTCTTCGTCTCTAGTCAACTTTAGATTTTTCTCCATAGGGAATGGACTGGGTCGACATCCTAGCATGCCAGAATCTTCGAGAATATCAAGGGTGTACTTCCTTTGGCTCAAAACCAACCCGTCGTTTGTGCGGGCCACTTCGATGCCCAAGAAGTATTTTAGTGGGCCTAGGTCCTTTATACTAAATTCCTTGTCCAAGTAGTCTTTAGTTTCTTGTATTTTGTTTAGATCATTTCCCACAATCACAACATCATCGACATAGATAAGTGCTGCAACGTACATGTCACCTTTCTTGTATATGAAGAGCGAGTGATCCACATTAGATTGTTTAAAATCTATTTTGTGAAGAGCGCTTGTGAACTTTTGATACCAATTCCTCGAGGCTTGTTTTAGACCATAAAGGGATTTCTTCAATTTACAAACTTTCGTTTCTCCCCCTTTGTCAAAACCTTGGGGCATCTTCATATAAACATCCTCGTCTAAGTCACCATGGAGAAACGCATTATTCACATCAAGTTGTTGAATGGCCCACCCTCTTTTTGTTGCAATAGCGAGTAAGCTTCGGATGGTTACAAGTTTGGCCACCGGTGCAAACGTGTCGTGAAAATCCACACCCTCCATTTGAGTAAATCCTTTTGCGACGAGACGGGCTTTATATCTTTCTACTTCACCATTTGGTTTATATTTTATTTTATAAACCCATTTTGAGTCGATTGCACGTTTCCCTTTTGGTAGTTCCTCAACGGTCCATGTTCCATTTTCTTCAAGGGCTTGCATCTCCTTTTTCATGGCCTCTCTCCATTTTGGATCCTGTACAGCTTGATAAAAATGTTGTGGCTCATCATTTGAACTAATGGCCGCTAGGAAAGCTTTGTGAGAATCAGAAAATTTATTATATGCAACATAATTTGTTAAAGGGTGTACCGTCGATGACTCATGATTGGTAGCGGGTTGTGCATGGTCCAAAGATGGGGGAAGTTTGACGACATAATCTTCTAGGTGCTTCGGTTGTGATCTTTGTCTTCGTTCTCTAGTCAATTCAGTGTTGTCAAGGTTTTCAAACTCAGTTTCTCCTTGAGTGGTTTGGCTACTGTCTTCAAAAAATGTGGTTTGGGTTTCTAAGTTGGACTCTTGTTCCACATTAGTAGAATCAACGTTTTGTTGGGACATGGTTTCAACACAAGAAGGTTGGTCCATGGTCTCATTATTTTGATCTTGGGCTAAAAAAGAATCTGTTGGATTTTGGTCCAAGAAATGCTCAATATCAAATGGGTTTTGAGCAACAGTGACATCATCCACACATCCTTCATAATGATTTTTGAAAAAATCAACATTTTCATTATTTTCAAATTTAACAGTGGCGAATGGAAAAATATTTTCTACAAATTTAACATCTCGTGAGATAATCATTTTACCATGCTTTAAGTCGTATATTTTGTAGCCTTTTGTTCCAGGTGGGTAACCCAAAAACACACCCGGTTTCCCCCTTTCTACCAATTTATCCCCTTTAGTTTCGACGCTCCTATAGTAGGCTAGACAACCGAAGACCTTTAAGTGTTCAAAATCGGGGTCATGCATATGTAAGATTTCATATGGGGTTTTGTTATCAATCACCTTGGAAGGAATTCGGTTTATGATGTAGGCGGCCGTCATGACACATTCTCCCCAAAATCTCGTGGGTATGTTGGCTTCGAACTTGAGGGCACGTGCCGTCTCAAGTAAGTGTCTGTGCTTGCGTTCTACCACTCCATTTTGTTGAGGCGTGTGAGGGCAAGTGGTCTCCAATACAATCCCTTCCTTAGCATAAAAATCACGCATATGGTTCGATGTGAATTCCCCTCCGTTGTCACACCTTATCCTTTTGACATTCCTTTCAAATTGAATTTTTACCATTTTGTGAAAGTCTATTAAACATTTACTTGCTTCACTTTTGTGTCTTAAAAGAAAAACCCAAACGACTCGACTATAGTCGTCAACTATAGTTAAAAAATAGTTTGCCCGAGTAAAAGAAGGGGTTCGGTATCTTCCCCATATATAACAATGTAACAAATCAAAGCAAGCACTAGTATTGGTAGTACTAACCGAAAATGGCAATCTTTTATGCTTGGCTTTTGAATAAGAATCACAAACCAAGTTCTTAGACCTTATTGAAACGTTTTTAAGAAAATTAATATGAGATAGTTTGGAAGTTGAGGCATGACCCAAACGTTTATGCCATACATCAAGTGTCGCCATCATAGCTTGTCTCTTGCCTTCTAACATCCCCATCTGGTAAAGACCGCCATCGCACTTACCCACTCCAATCAATGTCCTCGAACGCAACCCCTGCATCACACAAAAGTCCGGAAAAAACGTTACGGCACATTGAAGATCTCTTGTCAATTTTCCAACTGACAACAAATTGCAATTAAAATTAGGAACATATAAAACCCCTTTGATCTTGGCTCCATTGGGAAGAGTGTGATCTCCTCTTCCTTCAACAGAAATGCAATCCCCATTTGGAATGGTAACAGGAAGTTCATAAGGGTTTTTAAAATGATTTTCAAGAATAGAGACTTCATGGGTTATATGATCGGTGGCACCCGAGTCTATAACCCATTTGTTACCTCGATCGGGTTTACCTGCCATGTTTGCTACCGGCGGTGTCATGTCTTTCGGTTCATTGTTCTCCTTGGAAAACAATTTCAAGAATTGTTGGTATTGATCGATTGTAAGCCCCTGTACAGGACTAGAATCGACCTCAACACATGCTGCTTTGGGATTCGCCTTCTCACGTTTTCCTACTTTTCCGGGCCACCAATCGGGATATCCGATTCGTTTGAAACACCCATCCTTGCTGTGACCATCTTTTCCACAAAAGTCACAATGTTCGGCTCGCTCCCCAGCATTGCGTCTTCCTTCTTTTGACCCGTTTTTGTTTGTTTGCTTACCCGAACCGCTCTCTCGCTTACCTGGGTATAGTGCTTGGAAGGCCGTCACATTGCCAATTGGTCGGTTTGTAGCAGTAATTGTCCGTTGCCTCTCATCTTCAGCAACGAGATGATATGCGGTGGCAAGGGATGGAGTCGGTTTCATTGCAAGGATTTGGGTTCTTATGGTGGCATACTCATTATCGAGTCCGAGCAAAAACTCGTAAAGCTTCTCTTTCTCCTTTAGTTCTGTTAGTTGCTTACCTATGTTGCAGGTACAACCATTGCATGAACATTTCGGAACGGGTAGGACGGCCTGAATCTCATCCCACAACACCCGTAAGTTGGTGTAGTAGGCAGAGATTGACATCCCATCTTGCCGAACATTTGTGAGGCTTTGTTTTAACTCGTACGCTCGAGGAGCGCTTTCTTTCGCAAACCTCTCCTTCAAGTCGGACCATATTTCTTATGCCGTGCTTGCGTATTTCACGCTATTTCTGATTTCTTTCTCCATTGACGTGTTGAGCCATCCTTTGATCATGGCGTCACACCTCATCCACGCCATGTAATCGGTTGACTTCGGTTCCGGTTTCTTTATGCTCCCATCGATGAATCTAGTTTTGTTTTTAGCAAACAAAAAATTCATCATTTCTTGAGCCCAGTCGATGTAGTTATTGTCGGTGAGAGCGTCATTGACGTGCATTTGCTTTGGGTAGTCGGAAGCGTGAATGTAATAGGGTGAGTTGTGGTCGATGACACTCTCCGGGTTCTTGTTTTTTTCAGAATCACCGCCGGCCATGGTGGTGTATGATCGACTGTTTGGTTTTGAATGATGGGATTGAGTTTGGTTGGTTTTGTTCTAACACCGCTCTGATTCCATAAAAGATTTCATGGATTGTGAACTGTGTATGTATTGGAATTGTATGTTTTAAAAATACAACGATGATGAATATTATATACAAAAAGTTAGTCAACAATTTAGGCTGAAATTGAGGAGTGGAATAGGCAGCTAGTAATGGTCGAATGTATGCCAAAGATAGAATATTCATTTCCTTTACTTGCTGCATAGTTCTGGGCTGGTCTGGGCCCAAAACACCTGCCGTGGGGTATGGGCATGGGGGAGGCACCCAATGAGCCCATTGTTGCTGTTGTGGGCCGGCCCAATGAGGAGAAGTAAAGGGGTTCCAAGAGAACTGCGAGTAGGGCGGCACATTGTTGTTCGACTGGTTCCAGCCGCCACGTCCAGCCGAGTAACCGGATGGATTCCATCCACCACGACCTCGAGTAGAAGAGTTCATGCCCCGTCCGCGGCCTCTACCACGGCCACGGCCGCGATCCGATTCGGATCAAGTTTCAGAATTTTTGTTGGTGGAGTTGTTCTCGGTGGTCGCCGCTAGAGCCGTGCCGGTGAGTTGAGCAGTCTGTTTGGCCTGGTTTATTTTCCTGGTCTCTGCCATACAAAGTTGGGACCGAGTTTCATAGAAAGTGGGCAGATGTTTTGTTTGCTGAATGATGAGTGCGACACTTTCGTACTGCTCCGTGAGTCCGGTCAGAATCTGTAACACAAGCTGTTCATCGGTAATCGGAGAACCGATGTTTGTTAGCCGATCATATATTACCTTCATGGCTTGACAGTAGGCTGTCATGGACTGGAACTGATCGAGACGAGTGCTGGCAAAACGATTATTGAGGTCGATTGTTCGAGAAGCTTTGTTGTCTTGAAATAAATTCGCTAGTGCGGTCCAGGCATCATAGGCTGTGGTGTTGGGTTTCAGAATCGTGTGCAGAAGATCGGAAGAGATTGTACCATAAATCCATTGAAGCACAATTGAGTCCAGACGTTCCCAGCTTTCGACTGGTGCTTGCTCTTTTTCTTTGTCCTTGTCTTTGTCCGATGAAGAAGTAGTAGATGAAGAAGTAGTATCAGTAACCCGGGGCTGTAGATGATCATAGACCTGAAACGATTTACACTGGATTTTAAAAAGTTCCGACCATGTTGTGTAGTGGCCGTTTTCAATGTCTAGGGTGACGGGAATAAGGGTGCGGATATTGGAGACGGTGACTGTGGGGTGAAGTTGAGAAGACATAGTTGCGAAGAACAGGGGATCGGAAGCAGAGGGGAAAAAAAAGAGGAGAATGGTTAGGGGATCAGAACTCGCGCTCTGATACCATGAAAGTTTAGGGTAAATCGATTGTCTTCTCATTGATAATAATGCCCTATAAATACAAAAGGCTCTCCACTATTTTTGGTAGGAGATAACCTTAAATCAATACAAAATTATCTCTAAATATACACGATATGGATCGAATCTAAATATACAAAATTATCTAATCTATTAGTAACTTTTGATAGGATCGTCTTACAGCACATCTTTGACAATTTTGTAACACCAGCCCTTTTTAGTATTTTCCAACATGATTATGATACAACATATCGATGTCAAAATAGCTTCCCTAAAAGGAGATCATAGGTTAAATTATATATATTAACCGTGCCAAATTTATGCATTATTTTAGCTCTCCCTAAACATGTGATTCTTTGTTTTTTTCTTTTCTAAATGGCAAAAGACTTCTATATAACATATAGAAACCGGGGTAGCCAGAAGCTAAAACCCACAGACATACATGTGATTCTTTGTTATTGTTGATGGTTTGCTAACATGTCAGAGACCTAGCACGATCCGATTGTGCATCAGCCATTTCCGCCTTATCCATAACTTTTTTTTTGTTTTTCAAATGCGTTATCTAATATTGTTCATTAGAACATCACAAACTTGTAAAACTAGCTTACTATTCGGCTTCATCGAAGGGTTAGCCGCCAACGGTGTGGTAGGTCAATAAGTGGGTCAAGTGGGAGGGCGCCACGATCAATTGTTTCGAAGAAGTTCTGAAGTTGATGTATGTCGACATGTGGGGCGGAGAGTTTTGGATAGATGTGCTCAATTCTATGTTAAATTGTACGTGCACCGAAATCTATTGTAGGGAACTAGTGAACAAGCTTTCAACCATGGCCCTCAAAAATGTTCATGAGGTCAATATCATCACGGGTACACCTTGTTCCTCTTCATACATGGGTTTGAAATTGATATATATGCATTGTTCACTTGTATTATTATTCGTACTTCAATATAATTGAAAATTTAAATAAATCCTTTATTTTGTAAAAAGTTCCAAACTATTTCATATTTTATTTTGAGTTTGGATAATTACAAGGGTTAGTATCGCGTTGGAAGCAAATATCCGGCACCAATAGGATCCGAATAGATACTTTTACAAAATGGAACTCTTCACACTTCTGACTTGGATTGTCTAATCAGATTATTAATTTGAACGTCGTTAGCCTCGTTGCTAGAATTGATATCTCCTTGTGAGTTGTGACCACTCTAAGCGTGAGAATAAGTATTTGCGACAATATATAAGAGAGAAACATCACATGGTATATACACCGGGTATCTTACACAACTTGCCATGCAGACAAAGTTTCGCGCATGAACCCGACACAATCTGTGAGTAAATGGACCGAAATTAGGGTTCAGTCTTCACATTCAAAATTTAGTATTCAAGCAATACTAAAAAAAGTAATCTTATCTTCCTATACTAATAAACAAAAATCTTTTTGTACACGTCCCCACTACACCCGTTTTAACATAATGCCCACATCCCCACTACACCCATTTTAGAAAAACGCCCAATAATGCCCCTTGGTGACTGGGCTGCCACATGGCGCAAAACGCCCAAGGGTGGATCTTGCCCACTACGCATGGTCTAACGCCAAATAAGAAGAAAAAAGATGGGAAGTAATTATTGAAAAAGCATTAATGAACCTTAACCATTACAATTTTAAAAAAAAAAAGTGTTATAATGCTGAGAGGAGGAAAAATGCTCATTAAAAGACATTTCTTTAGCCTTGTAACAATCACTTATTTTGAAAGAAACCTTGGATAAATTATCTAACATACAGTTACCAAATAAAGATTTGTGTGACCGTTACTATTCAATGAAGAGTAGTTTTTTAATTATTTAATAATTAACTATTCTGTTATTAAAATAATTTTAATCAGTTGTATCAAATAAAGATTTTCTAAACTTTAGTGATTAGTGTTCAACCAATAGTTTAATAATATAGTACGGGTCTATAATATAATATATAATATGTTAGATTAAACTAATATATTATATATTATTATTATTATTATTAATATCTAATATATTATATATCTAATATCTAACTATTATTATTATTAATAGTCAGATATTAGATATTATATAGTATATTATTTAATATATTTATATTAGTTATAGATAATTATTAATTAAATTTGAATATATACGTTTATCTCTAACTAAATTAATTAATATTATAATATTTTGTGTATAAAAAAATTAATATGTAATATTATTATTAAAAGTGAGAAGACACTAGAGAGTGACACGTATACAAAAAGATTTTTGTTTATTAGTATAGGAAGATTATTCTATCATATAAATTAATAATATAGTGGCTTGCTTAATCGAATGTGGGGAAATTAAGATAATGTACGTAAGTAAATTTAGATTAGGATATTTATTTGTGTGATTTATTATTATTATTATTATTAATTTATTATTTTAATTTTTTATATTTAAAAATTCCAAGATCACATTTATTTATTTATTTTTCCTCTTATAACTTTAGAACCACTTCTACAAAATTCTGAATATAGTGTTGCAACATATTTATTTTAGTTTATGTTCGATACAAGTTTTATTAAAAATTTTACTGTTAATTACACAGGGTTATAAATTTGTGTATTACAGGGGTTTGATGATTAAAATTATATAATTTAATAATGTATGTACAAATTTACATAAATAAATTATTCTCAACCATGCAACTTGAGGGGTAATGGAGATAGTAAATCGTGGAATTTTATTTCTGGTCGTGACTTTATCTAAATCTTAATAAATGGTCAATTGCAATTTCATAATTAACCACTTTGATGTTATGGTTTTTATATATGAGAAAAAATAAAATATACTTATAAAAAAGTTACAACAATATGTAAAAGTTATATATACCGAAAATATAAGCAGAATCAAATCAAATCAAATCATAACAAAGCCAAGCTGTGTAAAAAAATAGTAGTAGTAGTAGCATAAAGCAAACGTGTATCTACATTAGCTTAGGAACTCCATAATAGACTGTATAGTAAGATGAGAACATAATTATTATATTATGGATGACTTGCTAAAAATGATTGGATATAATTATAAGAATGTTTCGTGAGTTAAAAAATTAGAAACGTGAAAAATAGCTTAGAAAACCAATAAAATCACGTAATTAAGGAAATGAAATAGTTACCATAGTAAATATGGTATGGTTACCATATATTTGCGATATTTGATTAAAAAAATAAATCTGACACCTATATCGGTCTTGTATATGAGCATACTGCTAAAAAAAATTGTGTACCATTATTAAATTATAAAATTTTATCCTCAAACCCGTGTAATACACGGGTCTATAATCTAGTTTATATATATATAAAAAATCTATATTGTCGCATTGTATTTCTTTCAAAGATGGTAAACCCTTGCAAAGAAAATAAACATATGTAAATAGTTATTACATAAAAATTGTCTAAAAGTTTTCTGATGTGTATACATTAAAAAAAAGCCATTATATGCAAATAATTATGGTAGCATCGTATTAGCAACTTGTCTATTATCATTAGTATATTTTATACATTAATTGGATATGTTAATCAACCGTACTTTAAAGATTTTAAAAATTATGATTTTACAAAAAAAAAAAAAAAAACAAAGACAAAAACATCTATATACATTAATTGGATATGTTAATCAACCGGACTTTAAAGATTTTAAAAATTATGATTTTACAAAAAAAAAAAAAAAAACAAAGACAAAAACATCTATGGATTTGTCGTTCTTTAATTTAAAACAATTGATGTCAAGAAAAAACATAGCAATGATTTAGTGGTCCATGGAAATGGAGTTTTTTTCAACAAAACACAACTGTTTTTTTTACTGTTGCTATTTATGTGCTGCCTTTAATTATTATTAGGGAAAATTTTGAATGGATTCATAGTTGTGAGTTTGTACTTATTATCAAGTTTGGGGTGACATGTTTTCTAGATGAATATAGGTCGCATGTGGATGTGGAGTTAACGCGCTAGACTCTTCATTGTAGATTTCGTTTCATCCAATTGACATAGACAACTTTCTAAATCGTGGATATCTGACTTTTAGATTAAATTAATAAATGGGTACGAATCGCTAATCACATAGGACCGAAAGTTAAGCAAGAAGTCGAATGTATTTCTCACGGAAAACAAGAGTTCTAGTTACACATATTCACCGTGTTGAAAACAAACCAAATACTTCATTATTATAGGCTATCAACATTCTTGTTGGCAATTGGAGGTTATAGTTGTCGGCAGTTATATGGTATATCAGTAGTAAGGCTACTCGGTGTGGGAGAAGGTAATCTCAGCAAGAGCATCATTAGCACTAGCTCAGCTATATTGTTTCTTCCCCCACTTGGTATACCTGTTGGTATGCACCCTATCTTTGACCGACTTTTACAAGTATTTTGTTTATTTGACTGACTCAGGATGAACAAGTTGTTTACTTGTGAATAAGTTGATTTGGGCTATAATTTAAGGGTCAATCTCATAGAATAAAGTAAATAGCTATAGATTAAAAGTGTCAAATTGGTAGAACAGCTCGGAACCAAAGTGTAGTTACAATATATATATACTAAGGAATTCTTAAATATGTAGAAGATAATCAAGGAAAAAAATTAGGTTAAATATGCCGCATATATACAATAAAATCTATTATATCTATTATATATAATAAATGAAAGTTATTTGGGCCACGTGTCAGTAGATTAGGGCATCTTTTTTTCCATTTTCCCGCCCAACAGTACCACTCCCTTTATCCCACTCCTAAAAAACCCTAGATCTTCTAATTCTTCTTCTATACTCCTCTTCTCTTCTCTTCTCCCTTCTCTGGCGATTCAAGGCGATTCAAGAAGAGCAGATCTGCGATTCCTCTTTAGATATGTGTTTGTTTCTTCTGCGATTCAAGGTGATTCAAGAAGAGCAGATCTCCGCCCAACAGTATCCTCAGCCTTTTGTTTCTTTTGTTGATGATATGAGAACCCTAAATCATTCTTCATACGTCTCTCCTGCTCAAACCCTAGATTCTCTTACTCCTCCATCGACGACGGCCATCTCTTGCGGTTGCTCTCTCCCTCGGAGTTCCCAGGTATGATTCAAATCTCTACATCTCTACATCTTTTATGAATCCTAATCTGATTCTAACCATCCTTCTTCTTGATTTGTTCCTTCCTGTTGATGCGACATAGAAGGATGAGAAACCGAGTCTAGATTCGAATTGCCAGGTTTGTATTCATCTTTTAATCGTTATATATGTTTTTAGGGTTCTTATGTGTGCTTGTAATTCAGCAACTTTATTCATATTAGGAGAAATAACGGAGAAATTGTTCTTGATTAATTTTTGGGAGCCAAAATTGAGTGTCAATTTAGGGTTTGTTCTTGCTCTCTGCTTCATATTTTGACTGTTTGTTTTGATCTGCTTCATATTTTGACTGTTTGTTTTGATATGGGTTCTTGCTCCCAGAGAAACCCTAAAACGTAAGTCACAAGAGGGATTCATAAGCTTAGATAGTGCAACTCAAGTCACAAGAGGTTTTTAATGTTGTTTACTGGAACAAATACGTTTTCTATGAGCCGGAGATGATAACAGAGAAGGTTCCGTGGTCTAAAGCAGGTAATATTTGAGCAAATCAGTGGAATTATGTTAGTTCTTGGTTTCTGTAGCAAATCAGTGGTGTAGGTTTATGTATTTCTGTTCTTATGATTCTTCTCATGTTTTTCGCATGTCGGAATTTCATTTTGCTAATTAAGTACTACAAATTATGGCTTATGAAGTGAAATTCTTCATCAGAATTCAAATAGTCATCTTTGTTGGTTATTTCATGCACAAATAATAAGGGAAATAGACCAATTTTTGGTATGGATCATAAATCTTATCTTACAGCAGGGAACAAGTATAATGTCATAAATCTTATATAGTCACAACCATTGCAATTGAAATGTTGAAATCAGTCATGGTTGAAGTTGTTGTTTGTGTTCAAAGGTATTATTATTATTATTATTAACTAAATCAACCTTTACTTTAATAATTACTACATCTAATTATATTTAATCATCTCAGTGATCCAGATGATAGGCTCTCCCCTAGACCAGTTTTGGCCAGGTTTCCCCTTTTTATTTTCTTAACCTTACCAATTGTTTATTAATTTTCTATTATCAAATTATATTATACTTTCCATTACATAGGACCCCTGAGGAAGTTCTAGCAGCAAAAGGTGTTAAGCCCACCTTGTCTCCTACCCTTAATACTCTTGCTTTGGTTGAGGTATCCTATATAACTAACTAACTAACTAACTAACTAACTAACTAACTAATTGCACTTTATCCTACCTTTTGCTTTCTTACACATGTATGTATGTATCAACACAGGCAGCAGGTGTCAAACGTCTGCTTTTCTGCGGGGTCGGATGCCAAGTACAAGGTCCTATCTTATCTCTTCTTCAACCTTCTTCATAATTATAATACTTATACAGATTACAACTTTCTTAATCTGCAGCACTACGATCAGTTGAGCAATATTTGAACCTGGACAAACTTTATGTCTTGGGGACTAATTGTGATAACCTTTTTTTTTCTTTTTACCTTCTATTGAGAAATAAGATGCAATGTTACTAATGCTAAAATCCCTCATTAGGGTTTTGATTTGAATTGAATGTAAACTCAACAAGGAAATAATTGTAAAGTTGGTTTGTATTTCATCAAGTTTGCCCAAAGGCATATTAGTAATATATATTTTTAATTTCATCATAGTGGACAATGGAACACGAGATGGGTTAGATAAGTTTCCAAGAGCAGCTAGCGAAGACCCAGAAATAGTTGTTCACTATGAGTTTTTGCAAGATTATAAGGTATATCATAAACCCTCCCCCCTCCCTACTTCTTTCTTGTGTTTGTTATGGTTACGTTGTTTGGTGTCTAATAGGTGCATTTGAAGCACTTGGATGGTCATATAGAAGAGGTAAATTAATCTTTTGTCATTTCATACCATTAACATTTTGTTTTCAAGAAACATTAAATTTAACAAAACACAGGTTCCATATTTCTCACTGCCAGCGAATGATTTAGTTGATGTTATAGCACCATCCTGTTACAGGTAGGTAATCAATCCCTTTGTTTCTTGAATTCTTTAATAACTAAAGGTATTTCATCTATTTTTTATGTTTGTTTGCAGTTGTTTTGACTACACAAACAGGTTAGTTGTAAGTTATTTCCCAAAAGGACGTGGATGTGTATGATTTTGAGTTGAGAATTGAATTTCAGGATTTGGTGGTGGGATACATGGGGGTTTCGAAATATTCTGTAGTGAGCATGACACAACATCCACAGTATGTTACAGTGAGGTGAGGGGAAGATAAATGCCTTTTTATAAATTGCAGTCAGATTATCCGCAAACAACAATAGTATGTATGGTTATTCTGTTGGTGCCTCCCAGTATGCAGAAGAGGAACCGTTTGAATCCCTTGAAGAGATTGAGGCCCAAACTATTGGGAATCTTCTTCTGGATGATGATGATTTGCTATCCGGAATGATAGATGGGCTTGACTGTAATAAGGTACAACCAGGCAGTGGTGATGATGTGGAAGAATTGGACTTTTTTAGCAGTGTGGGGGTGGAATTAGGAGAAGATGGCGCATGACAAAGAAATTATGAAATTTCTGCGGAAGAACACCCCCATGGACAACGCCCATCAAGAACACTTTTTGTGAGAAATATAAATAGCAATGTGGAAGATTCCGAATTAAGAATCTTGTTTGAGGTATGTTTCTCTTTCTTTCTTTTGCTTTCGTTCTCTTTCTTTCTTTTGCTTTCGTATTTTTAATAACCAAATGTGTGTAATGGAAACAATAAATGACGATGCAGCAATACGGGGAAATCCACACTCTTTACACAGCCTGCAAGCATCGTGGGTTTGTGATGATATCATACTATGATATAAGAGCAGCCAGACGTGCCACGCAAGCTCTTCAGAACAAACCATTGAGGCGTAGATAACCGACAACTTTTTATCTTTCTCAGTGCATCACACTAAGGATCTTGAAGTAGCATCTTCTTCATACCACAAGGTTTTGGAAGAAAACCGACAACTTTACAATAAAGTTCAAGATCTAAAAGGTCAGTATGTTGGTTACGATTGAGATGGATACATTTGATAATATGTATATTTGATTATATGTATGTAAGTATAAATTCTCGAAATAGATCTACATTTTTCAAATAATAAATAGCTATTCATATAGTGAATCTAAGTTATAAAAATGTTACCTTATTTTGTTATTTGCATGTATAGGGAACTTTATTGCAGAATAACATGTTTTTCAGTACTTTTGTATCCATCTTTTATGTCTCTCTCACTTTTGTTTTCATGTTTGGACACTGATTTTCATTATTACTGCAGCACCTACAAAAGGTTTTTAATTCATATTTATTTGCCTTAGGATTTCAAAACAAATCTGATCCAGCAATTAAAAAACTAAGTGAAGCTGCCTTCTCGCGACCACGATTGGCAAGCAGAGACCTGTGTAGTCTATTTCCTGAACTGTTCTTTTAGTGTCACTGGTTGTTGATCTCGGTAAACTCTAAAACTCATAAATTACCATTTGATTATTATATTTTCTACCACAGTTTTTTGTTATACACTGCACATTAATGCTCTGCTAGGATTGTCTTGATAAATAGTAAAGGGATTTTGAAATTAAATGGGTCAAATGGGTCGAACGATTTGAAAGTTACCCTTTACCTGGCCTATTTTTCTCATAATAGATGTGCTTTTGTCTAAAATGAAACGTGTCAGGTGACTTAACTGAATCAAAAGCGGTTAAACTATTTACGGAATTAGTTCTTGATTTCTATAGCAAATCAGTGGTGTAGGTTTATGTATTTCTGTTCTTATGATTCTTCTCATGTTTTTCACATATAATTGTGCATGACACTTCAATTCAAAACAAATTTGTGAGCAAAATAGACTGTATTGGTTGGTATGAAGGGCCAAGTTACTTGGAAATGTGGCTTAAGAATCACTATTTGCACTCATAATATAATTGAACATACATCACCAAAATCGTATTTGACGTAATTAAAAGCAAATTATACGCTACTTTTATAGCCTTCTGTAGTTAAAAAAAAAGCTGCTATCATTATGAAAGCTGTACATTCTTCTTTTTCCCCTGCAAGTAACGATAATAGTTGGTTGAATCAGGATATAACGCCCTTGGCTGGTTCATCAGCTGGTGCGATAGTATGTGCAGTAGTTGCATCAGGGGCAAGCATGGAGGAGGCTTTAGAAGCTACAAAAGTTTTGGCGCAAGATTGCCGAAGTAGAGGGACTGCATTTCGTCTTGGGGTATATATCTCAATTTGTGTTTCAAAGGTGGTAAACAAATGGGTCGGGGTCGGGTGGGTTGGATAATGGGTCAAAACAAGTCATTTCTATGCGCAGGCAAAACGGGTTGGTGACGTGAGGCCAACCCATCAATGGTTCTTTGTCCAGTTTTTGAATTTCGTATATAAATAAGTAAATAATTGCTTCTATGGTCAGGCTGTTCTCAGAGATGTTCTTGAACAATTTCTACCTGTCATATAAGGTCTAATGGGCGGGTTAGAGGTGAGCATAAAGTTTTCCTTCTAGAGAATGCAAATTATTAACAATTTTTTTTAAATATTGATTTTTATGATGAGTGTAGTTGCTGTAACACAAATTCTTTAGAGGCCTAGAGGTTTACTAGTTAATCAATTTGATTCCAGGGAAGATCTCATAAATGTAGTAGTTACATCTTCATTCATTCCTGGGTAATATCATGTACAATCTATCCACCGGTCTTTACTTTTATGAAATCATAAATACTAAAAGAATCATATCTTGTGCAGATATCTTGCTCCAAGACCGGCAATGTTAGAAACATACTCTGTGTAGATGGTGGTTTGACTTTGTTTATGCCACCAATATCTGCTGCTGACGTGTGCGTATATATACATAATTTTGCAATGAATTTACACACGATTGGGTTTTAAATTTATAAAAGTGATTATTACTTTTACATCAAAACACACACGAAAGAGGCAAGTGTACCCCGTCATATATGTAATAAAGTATCGGTAAGAACCAAGTATCGATCCAAGGAAATGGGCGGAGAAATAGTACTAGACCTTTGTCACTAAACTACCGGTAAAAACATAGGTTTTGTGATTTTAAACTAAACTAAAGTAAGCATAACCAAATACATAATAAAAACATAATAGATAGTAGATAAAAAGCCTTGCTAAATACACAACCACAGCATGTCAACTAAGTCAGTTTTGGCACTAGAAGCATTCGGTCAATATTCCAATTTAAGACAATTAGTATCCCTTTCGGGAATCCTAACATGACAATCATTCGGAAAGTTAAAACGATAAACACACTTTAACCACCTAAAATTGTTCTTTAACGTGCAATTGCTAAATGTCTATGAAAATCTCTTAAAAATAAGTTAGTCAGCCGTTAGGATTATTCTAACCTCACTTAATCAAGGAAAGCGACACCGATAAACACAATGCAACCACCGAGACAAGCATAAACTAGATTAAATCACAACCAAGTTCATTTTACAAATCTTGCACAATAATTCACTAAGATAGCAATTTTGGCCTAAACTACTAACTAAGCTAACAAATCATGGCAAGAATTTATAACGACACCATCTAACCCGTTAAGGTCCTTACGTGACGGCAAGCTCTCTTGATTAACAATAATTACATTTTATTAAATCACTAACCATTTCTAGTATCATGATGCATACATTTAAACCAAGCTAAACTAGTTAACCAAGTTCAAAGTTTACTAATACAAGATTAATTAAGCTTCATTTTTCAACTATCTTAACTAACCAAGCATCAATCATCCAACATAATTACTTATAATCAAGAAATCAATATCAATAACAAGGTTGCAAACTAATCATCAAAGATAATCATAGAAAATACTTCAAGTGTCATTACAAACAAAGTTTAACACACTAATGGCAATAATCTAGCAAGGGATTGTTTGTGTTTTTGCCCAAAGGCTACAATAATACATAAACAATAATCTAAGTACTTGAAAGATTAACAAAAACATGGAAAGATTAGAAAATCAAACCATAAACAAGTACTAGACTAAGGATCCGGGTAGTAATCGAGCTAAACGAGACAATGTGGCTTGAATCCGGGTGAAAGCTAATGCCTCCGGAGCCTGAAAATCGCCTGTGAAACTCTCCAAAAATCCAGAATATCGAACAGAAAGTTTCTGCTGTGTTTTTATACTTTTTGCTGTTGCACGGTCGTTCTCCATGTGGAACGACCGTGCACTTTATGCAATTATTGGGGATGGGTCACCATACTGCATACGTCATCGGATCGTTGACCAGATTCGAAATCGCACGACCGTTCTTTGTGTGGAACGGTCGTTCAGTTCCGGGTTACATGTTGCACGCCGAGTCGCACCGATCGTTCATCACCGAGACTCTGCTGGTTCACCGGAGACGCACGGTCGTTCCTCAGGTTGAACGCCCGTTCTTCACCTAGTCGCTTGTTTTCCTGGAACGACCAGTCGCACCTCTCGTTCATTTCCGAGATGATCAAGTTTGTCGGAGATGCACGACCGTGCCACAGGTGGAACGGTCGTTCCACAGGCCCAGTTCAGAATCCTTAACAGAATGTCCGCAGCTTCGTCGTTTTGTCCGGAAAGTCCTCGTTTTTGCTATCATCTCGTCTGGAATGCAGTTTTAGGCCTGTAAACATAAATGTAGATAAATAAGTATCCGAATGACGGTTTTACGGCCAAAAACGCATAAAATAGGGGTAAAACGGGGGACTAAAATATGTGTAAATTAACGAATATCAGCTACCCGAACGGTAAACTTGATTCGTTTTTCTTTATTGTTAGAATCTTTTTCATTATTCTTTTAGTGTTAAACATATATCGGTAATTACAGGTCCGCATGTGTGCTTTTCCTGCGGAGCGTTTGGGATTGAAAGACATTGGGATTAGCCCCGATTGTAATCCTGAAAACCGGGCCAGCCCTAGAGAGGTACATGATTCTTTTTAACATTATTATAATATTAAACCCATTGATATTGTTTTTGTAATCATAATTAACACATAAATTTTTATTAATACAGCTTTTCAATTGGGCATTGGAACCAGCAGCCGATTCAATTCTTGATAACCTTTACGAACTTGGATACATGGATGCGGCTGTTTGGGCTGCATCAAACCCAGTTGAGGATTTGGTTCAGGAAGATAACCCGACAGTTAGCTCGTGATTCCGGTCAGACTTAATGAGGTACCAGATCAAGAGTATGAAATGCCTTCTGCATATAATTTATCTTTTCTGTAACTACCACTGTTGGGTTAAAACAGTGGTTGAAACCACTGTTGGGTTAAAACAGTGCGTTAAACCACTGTTGGGTGGGTTAAAACAGTGGTTGAAACCACTGTTGGGTTAAAATAGTGCGTTAAACCACTGTTGGGTTAAAACAGTGTTTGAAACCACTGTTGGGTTAAAACAGTGCGTTAAACCACTGTTGGGTTAAAATAGTGGTTTAAAACCACTGTGTTTCAAAACACTGTTTTAACCCAAAACAGTGGATTCGCTCTGTTTCCTACCTTTGGTTTAAAAGCTTGGAAGAAGACTGCGGATTTTTTCAATGGTTCTTTGCAGGAAAGGAAGGAGAGGATCATTGTACTTGTGTTTGCAGGTTCAGCAGAGGAGTTGATCAAACAAGAACTTCAGGCGGTTGTTGAGGGTGTGGCTGCTTCTGTTCTTCGTTCGTCAACACCCACTCAACCCGACTTAAATAAACATAGCTCAGAAGCTAACCTGAGTGGTGAAGCTCAGAATAGTAACGAAGACGCGCAATCGAGAGTTGAAGTTGAGGTCCTTTGGTTATGTTATCCTTTTGTTACTGTCTAGGGACGTCACATGTTACATTTTTGGTCGATGTGGAAAAACGGGCAGGTTGGATAATGGGTTAAACGGGCTCGATTTAACACGGGCAGCTTGGATAATGGGTTCAGGGACTAGGGACTGGTAGGTGAAGGGGGGCTGTCTGGGTATTGCTCTTGTAAGCGTTTGTTTGATCCAATCTATAGTTTTATGGTGTGGTTGGATGTCGTTCGAGATCGATGTAGATTTGGGTTTTATATATTAATCAGATATAGTTTTTAATATAGAAACTCTCATTTATGTAATATATAAACATATAAAGTGAAGTCTACTAATCATCTATAATGGTATTTTAACTTCATGCCCTTATTAAGTCAATTTGTAAAGTATCTACCATCTAAGATACATTTATTAGTAATAAGACCTTACTTGTAGCACAATGCTTAACTCTTTGTATCAATAATTTATTTTAATCATGCATATCTTTTTCTGCTTATTGTTAAATTTCTTTGGTTTTGTTCTTGTAATTTTTGTTTCGGGTGGCTATATTTCTGATCCAGAGAAATCGGCATGCTTTAATTGGTAGAGCAATTGATGATCATGATATGAAAAGGGTTCTGGAGCTTTTGAAAAACGACCCAGTAAAGCTTCACTGGATAATACTATTAAAACAAACGCAAGTGCATTATGACTAGGTTACACTAAGCTAACTTTCTGTTGCAGGTTGTAGATTCTGTATATGATTGCAAAAGTGAGGTGATTGAGCCTGGTTTTTTTAGATTTAAAGAGGAAATAGGTAAAAAAAAAGCCTACACAACTTTATTTCTTTATTTTTTCTTTTATTTTGTTAGCAACCCTTGAAATTTTATGATACAGATTTCAATGGAGTGACATTGGTGCAGAACTATCTTAGTCGAACCGGACCTGAAGAATGGGCTAAAAAGGTAAAGTTGTTAATCTGAATCATATGGATTGACATAATTACCAAAAAACTGTTTATAAATAATCATGTTCACAGTTTCGCAATGCTGCAAAGGAGAAGGATGATGCAGAAATGCTTAAGATCATGTCATTCTATGGTATGAAGTTATGATTAGATTATCTGCAAGTTTTTTTATTTATTTTTTGTTAATTAGTTACTAATTTTGAAAATTGATTTTTATATATTATGAATGATTATAGGTGAAGAGGTGGTTACGGCGCTCGGTAGTGAAGTCGATAGGCTTGAGAAGGAAATACAGGAAATCGTTCCTGGCATTAGACATGGTGATATTGAGGCCCACAATCCAATCATCCCGCCGCCATGAATAGCAGGAAATCGTTCATGGCATTATTATTGTTTTTATGGTCATTATTATGTAGATTCGGATGGCTGAATTTTGATCTCCATGGTGAAATAAAACACAGAATGTTGTTAAAGAAATAGAAAATCACACTCACGGTCCTTGAAATTTTGTTCATTTGTTTTGAAGATCTGATTGCCTTAATTCAAAAGCTATCTTTGTTCATGGTTGGTTTGAAATGTGTCTTGCCGAGACAATGCTTATTCAAAATTAATATAACTAAGTTTCCTGAGCCCGGGAAGCAATCCCGGGTAAAAACCTAGTAAACAGAATATATACGAAAATATCCAACGTCTAATAGTTCCCTACAGTCTGAGAGTTTGAGGGATGTATGCACAAAGATTGGACTTGGGTTGGGGCGTGGGTTGGGTACAAACGCCCACGTCACCACCCCGGGTGGGTTTGGGTTTCGGCGTAGCCCCTTGGGCGGGGGTTTCAGCCCAGGCGTTTGGGCGGGGCTACGAACATGACATGGCGGAACTTCGTTGGCCAAGACTACTAGCCATTTGGGTTAGCTGTAGGGCATGAATTTAAAAAAAAAACTTTTTTCCTATATAAATACCCTAACATATTTAACATTTTTCTCACACAATATCAAACACATAAAACACAATCTTGCCATGAGTTCTTCAAGTTCAAGTGAATCGTCATCATCATCTGACGATGGTGCGGAAATATTTCTACAAATGATCGCGATGGTGGTGAAAGCTATCGTGGAAGACGATGAGGAAGAGACTTCGTAACCTAAACGGAGGAGGCACATCGCTCGTGAACGGTACACTGCTAACAATTTGTTGGTAAGCGATTATTTCTCAGCCGAACCTAAGTATAATGAAAAAATGTTTAGGCATTGTTTTCGTATGAGTAGAAACTTATTTTTAAGGATATCTAGGGATCTTAACGAGAAGTATGCTTTTTTCTAACAAAAACCGGATGTAACCAGGCAATTAGGATTTAGTGTGTTGTAAGGACCTTCCAAAATGTCCCAAAACGACCCGTAAGTGAAAACCCGGACCCCTGAAACCCTAATCTATATCAAAAACCAAGAAAATCAGATTATTGGTCTTCAGGCGGGCCGCGTCAAATTGAAGTTTGACCGGATAAGCATCCGGGCCACATGGCATCCACCTGGCAACCCTACTCGTGACCCAGCAACCCTACACATCGACTAGATCCCACGCGGGCCGCGTAAGGATCAACATATGGTCCACGCGGGCCGCGACAGAACCAAATTTCTGCTATAAATAGATTCGACCATGGGCTTTCATCTGGTGTCGAAATCTTTTCACAAAAACGAAGATATACTGCTCGAAATCATAATTTCCATTAGGGAGGCACTGCTACGATACAGGGTATTAACTCCATCGCTGCTACGATTCAATGTCCGATCAATTGAAACTATCCAATGGATGTTTAAGTGCTGCCCACATTAGGGCCATACTTTGTCATTCGTCGTGAATTCGATGGATGTTTAAGTATTGCACTTTTTCATTCGTTGTGAGGGTTTTTATCTTGTGATTTATCGTAAATGTTGTATTAGTTACTGACCTAGTTCGTGTGCATTGTTATTTAAATTAGGTTACAAGGCTAATCAGTAGGCTAAACTCTGCCCGTTTAAACTTGCAATGTGAGTCATTCTCTTTTTATCAACAATGTTTTACAATACTCCAATCATTTTCAAAAGTTATAATTATAGGGATTAAGTCGTGGTTATCTTAAATCACTGGCTAGTGGGGTATTGTGCACATTACTAATTTCTCACGGTTAGGCTAATAAATCCTAACAGTGATAATCATCACTACTTGGGTGAAAGGACCCAATAGTGGTATGACCATCGTCACCAGGAGGTGACACGACGCCAGATAAAAATAAGATAGAAGCCAATGTAATCGCTCTTATGCTGTAATTTATAACTATGTGTCGTTTTATCAAATTTGAATGACTCGCCAGTATTTCCCCGCTGATAAAATATTTTTAAAACATGTTTCAAGTGACTACTGTGAACCAAGGAAAAGTGCTACGGAGCACTACAAAGCTTGAAGTAGTGGCTCAGTTAAACAAATAAACATGTTTTGTAAATCAGGGAATTTCCTTGTAAATTTTCTCTATTGTAAATTACGGGGTTTATCCCGACTTATGAAATAAAATAATCGGGCATTTCAAGTTTTAAAAAGTTCCTGTTAAATCTTCCGTTGTCAACTCCATTAATAAATACCACGGGTTTCTGTCCCGCGGCTCCTGGACCAGGTCAAACAAGGACGGGGGCCATGACAGAAAAAGGTAGTATCAGAGCCACTGATTTAAGCCAATTAAGTATTTAAAAATACTTAATTTTCTGATTGCCATCCTGTGCTTATGTGTTTTTTGTGTTATTTGACTATTTGTTTACAGTATGGGTAAGCAAAAACTTTCGGACATCTATCGTCAATTAGATAATCCACCAAAAGATAAGGGAACCTCGTACCAATCAAATTCCTCAATATACTCAGCAGATACTGAGTAAGGAATATTTGTTCGTAAGGCACAATTTGAGAAACCACTTACCACTAATAAAAGAAGTTGGATTATTAGAAAAAGTCAAGAGAAAATAAAGAAGTCACAACAAAAAGGAGTGATGGGTAATAAGGAAACTCAGGGAATAGGCAATAATCCACAAGGGGAAAATGATTTTGATGAACAATGGGCAAATCTATATATGTTAGCCACTACAGTAGTAAATGCTAACTTATAGTTGAATCGCCAAACTAGTACCAGCACCCATATCATCCATAAGCCAGAAACTCTGCCCATTAGATAAACAACTTAGTAAGAGAAGATAGACTGAAATAAATTATGAATGCACAACCCCTAGTATATTTTAAATTTCAGTCGTAACTTGTAATAAAATTATACATATATAAAATCGCAATGTTTGCCATTTTTCTGTATGAAAAATGATACTTGAATGATTATACTAAATATTAGCTTGTAAAAAAAATTAACTTACAATATTGTGTGTTTCTTCATATCTGCTAAACAGCATGAATGAGTTGTTTGAAGCTCTTCAGAATCTCAATCTCTATTCTGTAAAAGTGGAAGTTTCCAGAGACTTTACCGGTTATTGTGCCGACGTTGAGGAACCTATGGAATTCCAAGCTCAATCTCCGGAGAAACCAAAACCTAAGAAGAGAAGAAGAATTGGGGGCTGGAGGCGTGTACGCAGGAAGAAACCAGTAACTAAGAAAGTTGCCAAGAAGGAGAATCCCATGGATAAAGGAAAAGGAATAGAAATAGGGGAAAGCTCCAAGCAAGCCGAGGAAATACCATTGTGGGAAGAATTGGACCGCAAGCTGGCAGACTGTGATATCCTTAAGCCTGTCAATGAAAACCTCTTTACTTATCCTGCAGAAACCCAACTCCCAATGAATTTGGAACCAGCCATCCCAGATCCCCTTGTCAACACCCAACCTTTAGGAGAAATGGAAGAATGGTGGACCAATGACTGGCAGTTCCAGAATCTTTTAAATAATCCTTATACCTTTTTCCCTCAGTTTGACCCAGAGCCTGCACCAAACCCACCAATGAGTAATGAGAACTTAGCTGAACTCCGCCATTTTGGCGAGGAGCTGGTGGATGCAGGGAATCGAATCCGGGAGGTGGGAGAACAGATCTCCTGGAAGTACGACGAGAGAGAACGTCGTTTCTGAAAATGCCAGTTGAGGGGATAGTAGGTGGTGGTGAAAGCATGTGTTTACTAATAATATATTAATCAAAATATAATTATGTGAAATAACCTAAAAACAAAACTTTTGTAAGATAACAGGTGTGTACGGAAGCATATTATAAAATATAAAAATGGAAGTCGAGAAATCGACAATTTTGGCTATACACGTTGACATGATTATGTGTGATTATTTTGTTATGTTTGATTGTTAATTCTTTCGTGATAATCACTTATATAAATTAATTACCAGATGGAACACGCTGGTAATGAACCCGTTAACAAAGTTAATCAATCTGAACAAAATCATGAAGATCAATTTTTGAATAGGCAAGATATCGAGAATATCGTTGCTCAGGGAATAGCCAATGCTATTCCAGCAATCCTTACTGCTACTCGAAATCCAGTTGAACCTCAACAAATTATTCCTAGCAAACGTACACACGGCGACAATTTTAGTAATAGTGTAAACGGAGGCGGCAACCATACTAATAACGACAACGATGGGATGCAAGCTCCACTCCTTAAGAAAATGAAAGCTGCAACGCCTGGTTGCACTTACAAGGAGTTTCTTGCCTGTAAACCGGCTGAATTTGCAGCCAACGAAGGGGAGACTGCTGCACTGCGTTGGTTAGAGAAAACCGAGGCGGTGATTAAAATAAGTAAATGTACTGAGGACGACAAGGTCATGTACGCGTCGCATCTTTTTAAAGAAGGGGCGCTAGAATGGTGGAATACGGTACTTCAAGCTAAGGGAAGCAATGTGGCTTATGCCATAAGTTGGGAAGAATTTAAGCGACTAGTGGAAAGAAAATTCTGTCCCTAATATGAGAAAGAACAAATGACGAATAAATTCTTGAACCGGATGGCGGATGTAGACTGTCGAGGGTATACTTCGACATTCTTCGAGTATGCTAGAGTAGTACCAACCCTGGCTTCTCCAGAACCAGTACTTATTTCCCGCTATATTTGGGGTTTAATTGGTGAAATCCGTGATATCGTTAAAGCTGCGAGACCTCGCACTATTGACGATGCTGTGGAATTAGCTAACACCCTAACTGACGGGCTGGTACGCACAAGAGAAGAAAATCGGAAAAAGGTAGTGGCCCAAAGAATTACCCAAGGATTCCGTATGGGTAACCGTAGTAATTTCAAGAAAAAAGGGAACTGGACAATCTTCCACTGTTCCATTTTGCAAGACCTGCAAAAGAAAGCATCTTGGTAAATGTAAAGGGTATTGCAATTTCTGCAAAATTCCAGGGCATCAGGAGGAAGATTGCAGGAAGAAGAAAGCAACAATATGCTACAACTGCGGAGAAGCTGGACACTTTAGGCCAGACTGCCTGAAATTGGTCAAACCAGCTGATAACAAAGCCAAACCTGCAGAAGGAACTACCAAGAGAAATGCAAGAGCCTTCCAGTTAACTACTCAGGAAGCAGAGCTAATCCCTGACGTGATAGCTGGTACGTTCCTAGTTCACGATGTTTATGCAAAAGTATTATTTGACTCTGGTGCAAACCAAAGTTTTATAAATACTTCATTCTGCCAAGCTCTTAACTTACCCTTAACCAACCTTAGGCAGATTTTTACAGTCGAAACAACAGATGGGAATTCTGTTAAAATAGATAAGATTTTGCAAGAAGGAAAGATAGAACTCTTAGGCCATAAGTTTTCTGCAAACCTGTTACCTATGAATTTAGCCGGATTCGATGTAGTGTTAGGAATGGATTGGTTAGTAGCCAACCATGCTCGAATTCTTTGTGATAAAAATTCCATATAAATTTATACACCCACAGGAGAATTAGTGGTGATTACAGGAGATAAGCCACGAAAGCCACTGAAATTCATTTCAGTAATGATGTTGGCCAGTTATTCAAGAAAACAAGAAGTAGTGTATATGATTTCAGTAATCATTAATACGAAAGGTAAGGAACTAAATGAAATTCCTGTAGTAGCAGAATACCCAGATGTATTCCCAGAAGAACTACCGGGATTAACACCCGATAGAGAAGTAGAATTTAGGATTCATCTAATTCCTGGAACTACACCGATAGCCAAGGCACCTTATCGGTTAGCACCCACCAAAATGCTAGAATTGAAAAAACAGTTAGATGAATTATTAAGCAAAGGATTCATACAACCTAGTTCATCCCCTTGGGGAGCACCAGTGTTGTTTGTAAAGAAGAAAGATGGGTCAATGAGAATGTGTATCGATTATAGGGAATTGAATAAGGTTACAATTAAGAATCGATACCCATTACCTAGAATCGATGATCTTTTCGATCAACTTCAAGGAGCTAGATACTTTTGTAAAATAGATTTACGCTCCGGATACCATCAATTGAAAGTACAAGAAGAAGACATACCTAAAACTGCTTTCAGAAACAGGTATGGTCATTACGAGTTTACTGTCATGCCCTTTGGATTAACAAATGCTCCGGCAGCATTTATGGACATGATGAATAGGATTTGTAAACCGTATTTGGATAAATTTGTAATTGTCTTCATCGACGATATACTCATTTATTCCAAAAGTCAGGATGAGCATTGTCAGCACCTGCATGCACTCTTGACTTTGTTAAGAAAGGAGAAGTTTTATACCAAATTCTCGAAGTGTGAATTTTGGCTGCAGGAGGTGCAATTTTTAGGACACATGGTGAATCACGAAGGTATTCACGTAGATCCCTCCAAAATAGAAGCAATCACCAAATGGAAAGCCCCACAAACAGCTATGGAAATTAGAAGTTTTCTAGGGTTAGCTGGATATTATAGACGATTCATTAAGGATTTTTCCAAGATAGCAGTGCCATTAACTAAGCTAACCTGTAAAGCTGTAAAGTTTGAATAGGGACCTAGGCAAGAAGAGGCTTTTAGGATTTTAAAGCAAAGGCTAACAAACGCCCCGATTCTAGCCTTGCCAGAAGGAACAGAGGATTTTGAAGTTTACTGCGATGCTTCTAAGCTAGGATTAAGATGTGTGTTAATGCAACGCAAGAAAGTAATTGCGTATGCCTCGAGACAATTGAAAAAGCACGAGGAAAACTATACGACTCATGACTTAGAATTAGGAGCCATAATTTTTGCCCTTAAAATTTGGAGGCACTATCTGTATGGAAGTAAGTTTACTGTCTATACAGATCATAAGAGTTTAAGATACATATTTGGGCAAAAAGAATTAAACATGAGGCAAAGAAGATGGATGGAGATTCTAAGTGACTACGACTGTGATATTCAATATCACGAAGGAAAGGAGAACGTAGTTGCAGATGTCTTAAGTCGTAAGTATCATGAAAACCAAAAGCGAGTTCGTGCCCTTAGATTAAATCTACAGTCAGATTTAATGGAACAACTGATGAATATTCAAGAAACAGCAATCAAGGATGATGCTAAAGGAATAAAGGGACGAGTAAAAGAATTAGAGCAAGGAAGTGATGGAATTTGGAGATTCCATAAGAAAAGAATTTGGGTACCTAGGCAAGGAGACTTAAGAAATAAGATTTTAGAAGAAGCCCATAAATCTAGGTATACTATGCATCCTGGTAACAATAAGATGTACCAAAATTTAAGGAATAATTTCTGGTGAATAGGAATGAAAAAGGACATAGCTAGATACGTTTCTAAGTGTCTTACTTGTTTACAAGTTAAGGCAGAACACCAGAAACCCTTAGGTCTACTACAACAATTAGAAATGCCGGTATGGAAATGGGAACTTATAACCATGGACTTTGTTACTAAGTTACCCAAAACCAGAAAAGGTAGTGACGCCATTTGGGTAATTGTGGATCAGTTAACCAAATCAGCTCATTTTTCTACATATGAGAGAAACCTTTAGCATGGAAAGGTTAGCAAGGTTGTACGTAGACGAAGTAGTATCTCTACATGGAGTTCCACTCTCCATTGTATCAGATAGGGATAGTCGTTTCACTTCCCATTTCTGGACAAGTTTCCAGGAAGCAATGGGAACCCGACTAAATCTAAGCACTGCATATCATCCTCAGACAGACGGACAAAGTGAAAGGACAATCTAAACCCTGGAGGACACGCTTAGGGCATGTGTGATAGATTTTGGTGGAAATTGGGATGACCACCTACCCTTAATTGAATTCTCCTATAACAATAGTTATCACTCAAGTATTAAAGCTGCCCCATTCGAAGCACTATATGGACGAAAATGCAGAACTCCAGTCTGTTGGGCAGAGATAGGAGAAAGTCAATTATCAGGTCCTGAAATAGTGCAAGAAACTACCGACAAGATCACTCAAATCAAGGAAAGACTGAAAACGGCTCGAGATCGCCAGAAAAGTTATGCCGATAATCGACGCAAGCCACTAGAGTTTCAAGTTGGAGACAAGGTACTCTTGAAAGTTTCTCCTTGGAAAGGAGTAGTTCGGTTCGGAAAGAAAGAAAGGAAAGCTAAGTCCAAGGTACGTAGGACCATTCCCAGAAATACAGTGAATAGGGCCAGTCGCCTATCGCTTACAACTACCAGGAGAGTTAGCGGGAGTACATGACGTATTTCATGTATCCAACCTTAAGAAGTGTTTATCTGACGAATCTCTGGTAGTACCTCTTCAAGATGTAGAAGTAAATGAAAAGTTGAAGTTCGTAGAGAAACCGCTTCAAATAGAAGACAGAAAGGTCAAGTTTCTCAAGCACAAAAGACTGGTACTAGTCAAAGTCAAATGGGATTCAAAAAGAGGACCAGAATACACCTGGGAGCTGGAATCTGAAATGAAACAAAAATATCCTCACTTATTTCAATAAATCTCGAGGACGAGATTTTAAATAAGGTGGGGAAAATGTAAGGACCTTCCAAAATGTCCTAAAATGACCCGTAAGTGAAAACCCGGACCCCTGAAACCCTAATCTATATCAAAAACCAAGAAAATCAGATTTTTGGTCTTCAGGCGGGCCGCGTAAAGGATAAGCGGACCCTTACGCGGGCCGCGTCAACTTGAAGTTTGACCGGATAAGCATCCGGGCCACATGGCATCCACCTGGCAACCCTACTCGTGACCCAACAACCCTACACGTAGACTAGACCCCCACGCGGGCCGCGTAAGGATCAGCATATGGTTCACGCGAGCCGCGACAGAACCAAATTTCTGCTATAAATAGATTCGACCATGGGCTTTCATCTGGTGTCGAAATCTTTTCACAAAAACGAAGATACACTGCTCTAAATCATAATTTCCATTAGGGAGGCACTGCTACGATACAGGGTATTAACTCGATCGCTGCTACGATTAAATGTCCGATCGATTGAAACTATCCAATGGATGTTTAAGTGCTGCCCACATTAGGGCCATACTTTGTAATTCGTCGTGAATTCGATGGATGTTTAAGTATTGCACTTTGTCATTCCTTGTGAGGGTTTTTATCTCGTGAGTTATCGTAAATGCTGTATTAGTTACTGACCTAGTTCGTGTGCATTGTTATTTAAATTAGGTTACAAGTCTAATCAGTAGGCTAAACTCTGCCCATTTAAACTTGCAATGTGAGTCATTCTCTTTTTATCAACAATGTTTTACAATACTCCAATCATTTTCAAAAGTTATAATTACAGGGATTAAGTCGTGGTTATCTTGAATCACTGGCTAGTGGGGTATTGTGCACATTACTAATTTCTCACGGTTAGGCTAATAAATCCTAACAGTGATAATCATCACTACTTGGGTGAAAGGACCCAATAGTCGTATGACCATCGTCACCAGGAGGTGACACGGTGCCAGATAAAAATAAGATAGAAGCCATTGTAATCGCTCTTATGCTGTAATTTATAACTATGTGTCGTTTTATCAAATTTGAATGACTCGCCAATATTTCCCCGCTGATAAAATATTTTTAAAACATGTTTCAGGTGACTACTGTGAACCAAGGAAAAGTGCTACGGAGCACTACAAAGCTTGAAGTAGTGGCTCAGTTAAACAAATAAACATGTTTTGTAAATCAGGGAATTCCCTTGTAAATTTCCTCTATTGTAAATTACGGGGTTTATCCCGACTTATGAAATAAAATAATCGGGCATTTCAAGTTTTAAAAAGATCCTGTTAAATCTTCCGTTGTCAACTCCATTAATAAATACCACGGGTTTCTGTCCCGCGGCTCCTGGACCGGGTAAAACCGGGACGGGGTCCGTGACAGAAAAAGGTGGTATCAGAGCCACTCGCCCCTTTTCAATGATCGGGTAAATAGTATAGGACCCAAAGGAAGTTTATTTGTAAACGGGGTTGAGTACGTGTATGGGTACTACCTAGTTGATGGGATTTACCCGGAGTGGGGGGTTTTCGTAAAATCGTTCACAAAACATGGTACCATAGATCCAAAGAGATTAAAGTTTAACATGGTCCAAATGGCTACACGTAATGACAACGAGCGAGCGTTCGGTGTTTTGAAGAAAAGGTGGCGAATATTGGCAATGCTTTGTCGACTATGGGACAAAGATCAGATTGGAAACGTGATGTACGCATGTATCATTCTTCACAACATGATTTTGGAGGATGAAGGTAGAGCGGTCGTTACCTACTATGATGATGATGACCCCCAACCAGATAACGTAACAGTTACAGACGAAGATAAATCAACAAATGAATTTTTGATCAAGTCAAGGGATATACATCACAACCTTCGATCTGATTTGGTGGATCACGTTTCAATGATTCCTGGGTTTGAAACCGACGAAGACGACGATTTAAACGAAGAATGATTGTTTTTATTTTGATACTATGTTTTTTATAATTATTATTTATGTTTATGTAGTTTTTAATGGTTTTATATATATATATATATTTAAAAAAAAGTATAATGATGTGGCTTGGCTATGCCACCCTAGCCACGCCCACCATACCCCTATTAAATTGGGTTTCGGTATTGGGTGCCAATAATCCACGTGGACGCACCAAACCCCACCATACCCCATAATCCACGCCCACCATACCCCACGGTCTAAACTAATGAAACATTTGCCTATGTTCCCCTTTTGGTAAAGATGTTGACATATTCAGGGGCGGTTCTTAATAGGGCTGCGGCAGGGCCACGGCCCGGGCAAGTTTTTCAGCCGTAGTGCTAATTTTGCGCATTTCGATCGAAATTTTTTATATATACTATGTTTGGCCCGGGCTTGCCCGGACTTTTTTTAGTGCCCATGTCTTTCAGCCCTGACACGTTCAACGGGCAAGATCCGCCACTGGACATATTGATAGTGCTGGTGCATATGAAGGGTGAATTAAATATAGCATAAGATAATCCAAGTGGTGTACTTATCCATAGGGGTATAAATAGGTGTCTTAGCTTGTAAGTTCTAACTAGAAACGCGAGAGAGATTTTAGGGGAGTGAACATTATATCTTGTAATAGAATCAAAGGTTTAACACTTTCATACCAATATAAGCTTTGATTATATATATCTCGTGTTTGTGTTTAATTCTTGATTACTACATCGTGTCATCGGATTTCACACGTCAAATGTGTTAATCGAATGGATTGGTATTGTCACGTGGACCTATAAATGGCATCAGAGCGGGTGCTCGAGTTTGGGGGATTCAAAATCTTCAAATTCATCAAATTTGTGGTTAATTATCAAGAATTGTTGTTAAATTTGTGAAATTTCAAGAAATCTGATTCAATTTAGAGGACTACATATTGAAATCCAAGCTAAATACAATAAAAATTTAGAATTTTCTTATACACATCGTATTTCAAATTAGTTAATATTTTCAATAAATCAAACTTCAACAACGTCATTTAATATATGTTTATCGATATTCAAAGACATTTCAACGTTATGCTTTTGTAGCCTCGATTCTGATACAGTCATCGGAGACTGAAACTCCTGCGAACACATCCTCGATAGAATATGAAAAGCTAATATATCATGTCCCGGAGGCATTTCCACAACCACAATGGTGCCACCACCATCATACATACCCTCTTCTCACCTCAAACACACACTCTACCACCACCGACGACAATGTACACTGCCCCCTCAATAATCTTCAACCGCTTATCCCTATCTTTAGTGTATCTTCATAACACCCAGCTTGGCTCATCTACCACGTACATCGTCTCTTCATCCATTGTCACCGTCACACCCCTCCAACCACCCAACCTTTTTATTTTTTGAAGCCGATGACTTTAAGGTTAAAAAGACAAATTTACTATCATGTAGGGAAAAATTAATGAAGAAGTTTACGGGTGTTATGTCTAGGAGCAGAACATGTTAAACCTTAAAACATACCAAGTGTATCAAAGGTAGATGAAATCGAATGTTTAAAGAAAACCTCTAACTAAAACTAAAGTTTACTTTCTAGTTCCGGAGATCATTTGGGTAACTCAGATGTAGGGCTGCAAACGAACCGAACGAACACGAATAAGACCTGTTCGTGTTGGTTTGTTAAGAAATATATGTGTTCACGAACTTTTCATGAACAATTACAGAACAATATTTTATGTTTGTTAAGGAATTGAACTTGTTCGTTTTTGTTTTTGTTTGTGTTTGTGTTTGTTTGTTAATTTTAGGCAATGAACAAAAAATGAACATTAATGAAACACAAATGAGCACAAACTAATGTTCATTAATATAAATAGAAACACACGAACACAAACAAACGTTCATGAACAAAATATATAGAGTAAATTACAACTGGTGTCCTTTACGATTGTATCAAACAACTGGTTTCCTTTAACTAAAGAAATTACAGGCTCTGTCCTTTATGTTACCAGTTTTTAGCATGTCATATCCTTTAGCCCTAACCTAGTTAATTTTTTTGGTTAAGTCTTACTATGTGCCTTTCACGTGAGGGCAACATGGTCTTTATGTTACCAGTTTTTTAATATAAATTTGAGATGAAAAGACCATGTTCCCCTCAAGTGAGAGGCACATGGTAAGATTTAACCAAAAAAATTAACTAGGTTAGTTCTAAAGGACATAACGTGTTAAAAACCAGTAACATAAAGGACAAAGTCTGTAATTTCTTTAGTTAAAGGACACTGGTTGTAATTTGAAGCAAACGTAAAGGACACTGATTGTAATTTACTCAAATATATAATAAATTGATACTTATTAAATATTTTATTGAGTAAATTACAAAAATCGTCCTTTATGTATGTCACTTATTACAAACTGTGTCCTTTGTCTTCAATAATTACAGAAAACGTACTCAATGTTTGCAAAACCTTGCAAGTTATGTCCTTTAGCTCTAACTCAGTTAATTTTTATGGTTAAATCTGACAAAATGGACCCCACATGAGGGTATATTGGTCATTTTACCCTAAACACTAAAAAAATAAAATTATAAAAATTGAGAGCTTTTCTCTCTCTCTCTCTCTCTTTGAATGGCAGGTCTTTTTTCATCTCTCATTTTCTTTCTCTCTCTTAACTCTCTCTCTCCATCGTCACACCACCACCACCACCATCGCCACCACCAACCCACCACCATCACCGCCTTCCACCACCACCGTCACCACCCACCCCACCACCATCAGAACCTTCCACCACCACCCACCCCTCTATCATCACAACCTTCCACTACCTCTGCAACAGATCATGATCCACTGGTCACCAATTGATGTGTGCAAAATGCAACATATAAATTACATCAATTGTGGCATAAAACTAACCATTTTTTTAGTACTAATGTTGGAAAAAGTGTGTTTTGTCTTCCTTTTGTATTTTCAGGATTAAATGAGCTCAAATTAACAAAAGAAGCAAAAAGGCAGCTAAATCTAACATAAATACAAGAAAAGGAATAAACGTGGCATGCCCGACCTCCCCGAAAGCATCTTCCCAAGCAAAACAAGAGAACAGAAGGCTGAACACGCCCCGTGCTCAGTGATCACGGGGGCGTGCCCAAGTGTCAGCATAAAAGACAAAGTTGTAGAAGCTTCCATCGCCCACCACGGGGCCGTGCTCAGCGGACACGGGGTCGTGGTCAACTATAAGATTCGCAGAATCTAGGAAAATCTTGATAGTACAGATATGCTTCTGCACACGGGGTCGTGCCCAGTGGACACGGGGTCGTGGTCAACTAATAAAGACAAGAGCAATTAATGAAGAAAGAGAAGGATGTGGACACTGGGTCGTGCCCACTAGACACGGGCCGTGCCCGAGCTTCTGTTCAGCCTATAAATAGGAATGCTTGGCTCAAGCTCAAACCATCCCTTGGCACACCACCTCTCTCACACTTCACCCACCACCCACCACCACCATAACACCATCATCCACCACCATCATCCATTGTCCATCATAGAGTGTGTGAGTCGTCTCGGGATCCAAGATTGATCGTAAGAGTTCTTGACAATCAAGGCCATGTTTGCCTAAGTCTCTTACATCACTTGGTGAAGACAAAGTGTCTAGTGTAATACTTTTTATTTTTAATCTTTTCGCACTTTTTAATTGGTTATGTACTAATGACTTTAATAACTAGTTTCTTATGTTGAAGGTGATTCTTCCTTATCGTTTGTCCGTGGTGTCTTGGCATTATTTTACTGTCTATATAAAATAAAAGATTTTCACCGTTCATATCTCCACGGTCTATATGGAGGTATGTTGGCTACCTGGTCGGGGGTTAAGGGAACGGTTTGGTAAGAGTCTTGCCATTGTTCAGTGTATAGATCCTGCAAAGGACCTGGGTTAAATTTAGTAGGACCTCCTTCAATACTTAACGGTATTGGATGGCGGGGGTCCAAACTCTTTGATCCCCTCATAAGTTAAACTACTATTAAAACTTTAACCCGGCTACTTAGGACTGTATCCCTGCTGACTCAGACTACTTAGCCGAGGGTAACGTCGCCTTCAAAAGAGGGGCCTACCACAATATGCATTAATAACTTAATTAATTATCTTTCAATAATCCGACCCTTTAGGATTGTATCCTTGCTGACTCAAACTACTGGGTTGAGGGTAACGTCACCTCCAAAAGAGGGGCCTACTACAATAACTAAGATAATCTCTTAAATAGTGGAAAAGTGCGAAAATAATCAAAGGTTACACTAAACACGAGTCGAAGCCAAGTGATTCATCTTGTCTATCTGTTTTTATTTTTATTTTTATTTTTATTTTTCAGGATTTTAGTTAGTTTTTATTTTCTTAGTTTAAAACCTTTTTCTAAACTTTTGATTTGATTAGACGTTGAGGATAAACCGGTACTAAAAGCTCTTGTGTCCTTGGACGACCTCGTTATCTTACCAACACTATACTACGCTCACGATGGGTGCACTTGCCCATATGTGTGTTTAGTGTTAGTAAATATCGAGTTTTATAAATTTAAAACTTGGCTAAAGAAAGTGTAAAAGGGCTTAAAATATACACCTAACACGCATCACCAATGGAGCGGCGACAACTTCTACTAAATCCAGAACCTTCATCATCATCATCATCATCATCATCATCATCTCTATCTCACCGGTTAGTAGAACTCGCCGGAGTAAAGCTTTATTATCAATTAGCAAAGCATACCGCAGTAAAGCTTCTGGATCCTTAATTAGAGGCCCGGATATCAGCACGGCTAAATCCGATAATGCTATATTAACGACAACCGCAACGGCATTACCCGGAAAGCCCTTTGTCGACACACCAGTTACCAACCCAATTGCCAAAGCTACAGATAACACACATTCTTTAATCCCACTAAACATATCTTTCTGCACAACAACAAAAACCCAACTTCAATTCCCCTCACAACACTAATAATGTAATGATTTTTACAATAATATCAAGATACCTGATGTGTTCAAAATGTAACATATAAATTTCATCAAATGAGGCATAAAACTAACCCTTTTTTAGTACTAATGTTGGAAAAAGTGTGCTTTTGTCTTCCTTTTGTATTTTCAGGATTAAATGAGCTCAAATTAACAAAAGAAGCAAAAAGACATCAAAATCTAACATAAATACAAGAAAATGAACAAGAAGTGGCATGCCCGACTCCACAACAGCATCTTCCCAAGCAAAACAAGAGATCAGAAACCTGAACACGCCTCGTGCTCAGCCAGCACGGGGGCGTGCCCAAGTGTTAACATAAAAGACAAAGTGGTAGAAGCTTCTATTGCCCACCACGGGACCGTGGTCAACTATAAGATTCGCACAATCCAGGCAAATCTTCATAGTACAAAGATTCTTCTGCACACGGGGTCGTGCTCAGCGGACACGGGGGCGTGGTCAACTAATAAGACAAAGCTGCAATTAATGAAGAAAGAGAGGATGTGGACACGGGGCCGTGCCCACTGGACACGGGGCCGTGCCCGAGCTTCTGTTCAGCCTATAAATAGGAGTGCTTGGCTCAAGCTCAAACCATCCCTTGGCACACCACCTCTCTCACACTTCACCCACCACCCACCACCACCATAACACCATCATCCACCACCATCATCCATTGTCCATCGTAGAGTGTGTGAGTCGTCTCGGGATCCAAGATTGATCGTAAGAGTTCTTGACAATCAAGGCCATGTTTGCCTAAGTCTCTTACATCACTTGGTGAAGACAAAGTGTCTAGTGTAATACTTTTTATTTCTAATCTTTTGCACTTTTTATTTGGTTTTGTATTAATGACTTTAATAACTAGTTGCTTATGTTGAAGGTGTTCTTTCCTTATCGTTTGTCCGTGGTGTCTTGGCATTATTTTACTGTCTATATAAAATAAAAGATTTTCACCATTCATATCTCCACGGTCTATATGGAGGTATGTTGGCTACCTGGTCGGGGGTTAAGGGAACAGTTTGGTAAAGGTCTTGCCATTGTTCAGCGTTTAGAGGTCCTGCAATGGACCTGGGTCAAATTTAGTAGGACCTCCTTCAATACTTAACGGTATTGGATGGCGGGGGTCCAAACTCTTTGATCCCCTCATAAGTTAACTACTATTAATACTATAACCCGGCTATTTAGGACTGTATCCCTGCTGACTCAGACTACTTAGTCGAGGGTAACGTCACCTCCAAAAGAGGGGCCTACCATAATTTGCATTAATAACTTAATTAATTATCTTCCAATAATCCACCATTTTAGGATTGTATCCTTGCTGACTCAAACTACTGGGGTGAGGGTAACGTCACCTTCAAAAGAGGGGCCTACTACAATAACTAAGACAATCTCTTAATTATGTGCAAAAGTGCGGAAATAATCAAAGGTTACACTAGATACGAGTCGGAACCAAGTGATTCATCTTGTCTATCTGTTTTTCTTTTATTTTTATTTTCAGCATTTTAGTTAGTTTTTTTTATTTTTCTTAGTTAAAAACATTTTTCTAAACTTTTTATTTTGATTAGGCGTTGAGGATAAACCGGTACTAAAAGCTCTTGTGTCCTTGGATGACCTCGGTATCTTGCCAACACTATACTACGCTCACGATGGGTGCACTTGCCCATATGTGTGTTTAGTGTTAGTAAAATATCGTGTTTTATAAATTTAAAACTTGGCTAAAATAAGTGTTAAAGGGGCTTAAAATATACACCTAATATATATAACACTTCACACGCATCAAGTTTTTGGCGCCGTTGCCGGGGACACAAGGATTTTAAGAAAGTTAGGAATCAACGGCCTAATCGTTTTTCTTATTTTTCATTTTTTTTAGGATTTTTTTTAATTTTTCAGCTTCTGCAGAACTCAGCACGGGCCGTGCCCGCTGAACACGCCCCGTTCCCAATCATTGGAACTGGCAATCCTGTTTTAAGTCAGACAGTAAGCTGAACACGGGGCCGTGCCAACTCAACACGCCCCCGTGCCCAAGTTTCAGTTACTGAAAACAGAACCGTAAGATCCCGACGGTTGGTAATTTCTGACACAAGCATGAGTGATACTGATACTTTTTACTTTCGGCACTCTTATGGTACTATGTGGTGTCAATTATGTGGTGGTAACCATGAAGAATTAAAATGCTTTTTTTCTAAATTATAAACCCCACTACATAGACCCATCATTTCCCAGTATCCTTAAGAGGGGCGAAAGTAAAAATAATCCCTATCGCTCCCTCGAATGCGCCCAACCGGATATTCTAGGAGAAATGCTTCTCGATGAATTATTTCAACTAGAAGATCTAATTCTTAATTGGTTAGAAGAACTTAGGGGAGACCTCAAAAATCTTCTCCAAGACGATAACCAAGAAGAAAGGTTGGAAACGCATTCAAACAACTTCATTGTTTCCAATGATACTTCTAACTCTAGTGAGGATTTGAGCGATAGTCGTCCCTGTGTCGATTGTGCCGTGAAGGACTCCCCATCAACTTCGTTTGATGCATACATAGACCTGAGCGATTCGACATACACCTTCTTTAACAAGAGCCCGGAAAAGGGTTGGACTTGTCCACCTACATATAGCATAGGAATCACCCTCACCGACAACCTCTTGCGTTCTCATCTTAGTCTAGATCAATTAAGGTATCTTAGGCACTTTGGGGTTGTTCCATCCAGCAAGGAACCACCCGATCCGGGAAAATTCCTTGAAATTTGAAGAAATCCTTAAGACAGCTTCTAGACACGGGGCCGTGTCCAGGTCAGCACGCCCCCGTGTCCACCTAAAAGATTCCTTTCTGATTTTGTCAGAATGCGGACAAAAATATGTCAGGATTCCATCTGCACACGGGGCCGTGTCCAGCCGACACGGGGCCGTGCGCAACGTACTGTCGTTTTCTATAAATGCAGCCAAGAATCCTGCACATTTGAACCATTCCGGGGACAGAGATTTGAGGAATATTCTCACATACCATCCTAGGTATTTTCTAAAAGAAGTTTCTCAACTATCTTCTTGTCCTTTCCTCTTTTATCCACTTGCATCTTCTTCAATTTTCTTCATACTTCCATTAAAGCTTGAACCTTCAATAGTTTCAAGCCTTATTGAGATGTTTGTTAGATTTTTGTTCATGGAATCTTGATAAAAATAAGTTCTATAACAATGTTTTAAGTTGTTTAAGTTCAAAAATGCTTCAAAAATCATAAAAACAATTTGAAACCCCAAGATTCCTTGTCCATAAATCCTGCAGATATCTGAACACGGGGCCGTGTTCACTGAACACGGGGCCGTGTCCGAAGTACTGGACCCATAAAATTGAACTCTTTTCGGCATGTTTTCTCGGAATGGCAAGCAGAACAAGCGGAAACTCTTCGTCGCATTCTAGGAACAATCGGCAGGGGAGAAGATCATCTACGGTTGAGGATTCTCTTGTAAACTATGTTTACGCCTTAAGAGAAGCCCTTGATGAAGTAACAAGTGTAGAAGAGGCTTTGGTCGACCGCATTAATCATTTGACGGTGGGACTAGAAGGATGTCTCCGGGAGGTCAACCTTTTGCACCAAAGGTTGAACATTCTCGCCTCTCCTCCTTTGGTACCGATTATCACCCAAAGGGCATGGAATGTGGTGCCGGAAGTCATCATTCTGGCCGAATGGTACGCCCTACACCCGGAACCTCCTCGAGACATACTACAAGGGGTTCCGGTTGGTGTCGCTCCTCCTCCTCAAGATGTCGAGGAACATGAAGCCGCCTCCCTTCTCCCGAGGGAGATAGAAGAATGGCTCTAGCAACATCTAAGGAACATCGTTCGGCTTGGAGCTCTACAAGGCTTTTAAACCGGAAATCTATTTCCGGAATTTTGGTTCTTATTGTAGAAGTAGAACTCCTTAGGAACATTTTACGGATCACTTGACCTATTTAATATTAGGACTTTTAACTTTTATTTTCTACTTTATTTTTCAGTTTTAGGACTATTATGTAATTCTCTCTATGATTAATGAATGATGGTTTTAGTTAATTTGGTGTTATGGATGGTGTTGAAATGAATAAAACACACTTGAGATGGCAAAGGATGCAAGGGAAACTTGAACCAGCACTCTATGCAGGAAAACAGAACCGTCCGACAAATTTCTTCGTTTACAGTAAGTTCGGCACGGGCCGTGTCCACCCAACACAGCCCCCGTGCTGCACAGTCTGCAGAAAAAGACCCAGTTCAGGTAACTGGACACGGGCCGTGTTCACCCAACACGCCCCCGTGTCCAGACTTCTGTTTCTCTTGTTTTAATTTTGTTACTGGCACTTGAACACGGGGCCGTGCCCGGACAACACGGGGCCGTGTTCAGCGCCCAGTAACACAAAATTTTTGCTTTTTACACATTCAATCAACCTAAAAACTTATTTTGGGACACATTGAGGACAATGTGTAATTTAAGTGTGGGGGGGATGCTAAAACCTTGAATCTTGCAAGTCCTAAACACAAGCCTTACACAAAACTCTATTGGAACCGCTAATCACCCCAAATTTTTTCAAAAAAAAAAAATTCATTTTTTTTACTTGTCTAGGTTTAACTCGGGAAATTCAAGTTCTAAAAAGGTTATATTTTTACAAATTTACAACCGATAGCGTCGTGATAAAAAGAACCAACATAAGAAAATTATGAAAAGGCATGACAAGCTTAGTTAAAATTTAATTATATATACTTGATCACATAAAAACCAATTCCCACAAAAGTGAGTTTTGAGCCTTTATTGAGCAAACACTTACATATCATTTTACTAAATGCTCATTTTTCGTTTCTTGTGTGAATAGCCGCTTGGTTCTTACGACTCTAGAACTTGCCATGACGATACATTCCCGGTCCTTGCCAACTTAAAACCCGAGTAAGTAAATGATGGAGGCATTAGGACTAACCCTTTTTATTTCTAAACCATTATTTTTCTTTTTTTTACCACCTACCCAAAATTCCCCTAGTTAGCCCCTTTGAGCCTAAACCTTTTCATTTCATAACCCAAACCAAACACCCTTTTTACCCACCAAAACCTTTTTCATTTTTAACCCTTTATTTTAGTAACAAGTCCGATTTTTCGTATGACTTTTCAAAAAAAAAAAAATGTTGTTGATGATGAAGCAAAAGAAAATAAACAAACAAGTTCATCAAAAATAACTTTGTTTGAATAAATAGTTTCATAAAAAATAAAAGTTACAAAAATAGAAAGTCATACGAAAACCGACACTTGTTACGCTTTTCGCCCTTTTTCTACTAACCACTAACCACCAACCCAACCACCTACCTTTAACCCAAGCCTAACCCTTAACCCACAAAGTCCTCTTGATATTTACAAAGGTATATAAGTTAAAAAGGAGGATGATTGATTGCTTGGCAAGCCTATGGTAGGAGTAAGTTCCATGCCGCTCTCGAGTGATCCACAAAAATACATTTTTGGCCGAGTGTTGACTGATCCCCGTGAGGTATGTGAACTTGTATATAAATAGAATTTTACAAAGGCATGTTATGCCCTAATAAGTAATTTATCTTATGAAAAGTTTTAAATAAATCATGACGAATAGGATTGTAAATAAATAAAAATAAAACTTAATAAAGAATCTTGGAAATCCCGACACTCTACGACAAGCCCAAAAATCTTCTTTCCTACCCATTCCATTCCATTTGGGAGTGTAAATAGCCACATATTAAAGAGTTTTGCTTGAGGACAAACAAAGATTCAAGTGTGTGGGTATTTGATGTGTTCAAAATGTAACATATAAATTTCATCAAATGAGGCATAAAACTAACCCTTTTTAGTACTAATGTTGGAAAAAGTGTGCTTTTGTCTTCCTTTTGTATTTTCAGGATTAAATGAGCTCAAATTAACAAAAAAAAGCAAAAAGACATCAAAATCTAACATAAATACAAGAAAAGGAACAAGAAGTGGCATGCCCGACCCCACAACAGCATCTTCCCAAGCAAAACAAGAGATCAGAAACCTGAACACGCCCCGTGCTCAGTCAGCACGGGGGCGTGCCCAAGTGTTAGCAGAAAAGACAAAGTGGTAGAAGCTTCTATTGCCCACCACGGGGCCGTGCTCAGCGGACACGGGGCCGTGGTCAACTATAAGATTCGCACAATCCAGGCAAATCTTCATAGTACAAAGATTCTTCTGCACACGGGGTCCTGCTCAGCGGACACGGGGGCGTGGTCAACTAATAAGACAAAGCTGCAATTAATGAAGAAAGAGAGGATGTGGACACGAGGTCGTGCCCGAGCTTCTGTTCAGCCTATAAATAGGAGTGCTTGGCTCAAGCTCAAACCATCCCTTGGCACACCACCTCTCTCACACTTCAACCACCACCCACCACCACCATAACACCATCATCCACCACCATCATCCATTGTCCATCGTAGAGTGTGTGAGTCGTCTCGGGATCCAAGATTGATCGTAAGAGTTCTTGACAATCAAGGCCATGTTTGCCTAAGTCTCTTACATCACTTGGTGAAGACAAAGTGTCTAGTGTAATACTTTTTATTTCTAATCTTTTGCACTTTTTATTTGGTTTTGTATTAATGACTTTAATAACTAGTTGCTTATGTTGAAGGTGATCTTTCCTTATCGTTTGTCCGTGGTGTCTTGGCATTATTTTACTGTCTATATAAAATAAAAGATTTTCACCATTCATATCTCCACGGTCTATATGGAGGTATGTTGGCTACCTGGTCGGGGGTTAAGGGAACGGTTTGGTAAAGGTCTTGCCATTGTTCAGCGTTTAGAGGTCCTGCAATGGACCTGGGTCAAATTTAGTAGGACCTCCTTCAATATTTAACGGTATTGGATGGCGGGGGTCCAAACTCTTTGATCCCCTCATAAGTTAACTACTATTAATACTATAACCCGACTATTTAGGACTGTATCCCTACTGACTCAGACTACTTAGTCGAGGGTAACGTCACCTCCAAAAGAGGGGCCTACCATAATTTGCATTAATAACTTAATTAATTATCTTCCAATAATCCACCATTTTAGGATTGTATCCTTGCTGACTCAAACTACTGGGGTCAGGGTAACGTCACCTTCAAAAGAGGGGCCTACTACAATAACTAAGATAATCTCTTAATTATGTGCAAAAGTGCGAAAATAATTAAAGGTTACACTAGATACGAGTCGGAACCAAGTGATTCATCTTGTCTATCTGTTTTTCTTTTATTTTTATTTTCAGCATTTTAGTTAGTTTTTATTTTTCTTAGTTAAAAACATTTTTCTAAACTTTTTATTTTGATTAGACGTTGAGGATAAACCGGTACTAAAAGCTCTTGTGTCCTTGGACGACCTCGGTATCTTGCCAACACTATACTACGCTCACGATGGGTGCACTTGCCCATATGTGTGTTTAGTGTTAGTAAAATATCGTGTTTTATAAATTTAAAACTTGGCTAAAATAAGTGTTAAAGGGGCTTAAAATATACACCTAATATATAACACTTCACACGCATTAATACCCAACTAAACATACATATAAAGTTTGCATTTTTTACAATAATATTCAGTATAAAGAAAGCAATTAACAATAATGTGATGATTAAGTTACCTTTTTGTGGGTGAATTGAACTTGATTAGGGTTGTGTGAAGAAGAACAAATTGGTCTGAATCTGCGAATAGAGGAAGTGGGTTGGTTAAGGTTGTTGAAGAAAGATGATTTTGAAGTGGTGTAGAGGGAAGAACAAGAGAAGATTGCAACCATTTTTGGAAGAAAAATGGCAGAACTCGCTAGAGGAAATGGGTTGGTTAGGGTTGTTAAGAGAAGATTCCAGCCATTTTTAAACATATAATTATTTTATGTATTATCTTTTATAATTATCTAATTTAGTATTTTGGATAAAATGACCAATATACCCTCATGTGGGGTCCATTTGATCAGATTTAACCACAAAAATTAACTGGGTTAGGGCTAAAGGACATAACGTGCAAGGATTTGCAAACATCGAGTACGTTTTCTGTAATTATTAAAGACAAATGACACCGTTTGCAATAAATGACATACATAAAGGACGACTTTTGTAATTTGCTCAATTTTATTTGTCAAGGTTCTGAAGTATTTAAATAAACTATAAAAATTAAAAACACTAATACACTATCGAACATAAACAAACATATTATCAAACGTATACAAACATAAATGAACTAACACGGCCTCAGTTCATATTCGTTCATTTAACTAAACGAATTGTTCGTTTGTTTAATAAACGAACAAACACAAACAAACTTTCCATCTAAGAGTTCATGAATTGTGCTAAACGTACGTTTGATAGGTTTGAAGCCAACTCGGAAGTACAATATCAGCGGGTAGAAACACACCGTGTGAGAGACACCCTAAGTAATGTTGAGGATGACGGTTTCCCGTTTGACGTCCACATCACCGTCGGCGGCGACCTTATCGACGCCGTTTTCATGGTGGTCCGTCAGCTATCAACCACCTTTCATGAAATCTGTGAATAACCCTCGTCGTTTTCCACTCTTCTTTTGCTCCGATTCAAACCCTATCTCCACCATAGACTCTACTCAAGAATCTTTATCTAAACAGGTAAGTTAATTACGCTACTAGTTTTTGTAAAACCCACCCCTTATTTGCAGGGAGTAATTGATTTGGTGATATTGTAGGGGAATTTGAAATCTGGGTTGTACCTAGTGGGAACTCCAATTGGAAACCTAGAAGACATTACGTTAAGGTAGTTACACTTGAGAAATAGTTTGTTCCCAATTGTTTGATGACGTGTTAATGGTCAATGGTCATATGGGTCGTATGATGTGTTTTGTCCGACAAACAAATGACTCATGTAATTGGTGATCATGGTTGTAAAAATCACTAGGCCCTGGTTGGGCGGTGGGTTGCTGACTAGCGATTAATGGGGATAATTGGGATTAATCGAATTGAATTTTACATGGAATTTTTTTTAACTTATATATATAAAATTTTTTGCAGAATTATATATATAATTTTTCAAACTTATTAATGGGATTTGGATTAATACAGTATAGAGTAAATTGCCAAAATCGTCCCTGAGGTTTGGGTATGTTTGCCATTTTCATCCAAAACAACTTTTTTGTACCATATGGTCCTTCACTTTTGGGATTTTTTGCCATTTTCATCCAAACGTCTGACTTTTTTGCCAAAATCGTCCCTGAGATTTGAGATTTTTTGCCATTTTCATCCAAATTTTTGATAGAAAAAATAAAGCAAATTAGATGTTTGGATGAAAATGACAAAAATCCCAAAAGTGAAGGACTATATTGTTTAAAAAAAGTTGTTTTGGATGAAAATGGCAAACATGCCCAAACCTCAGGGACGATTTTGGCAATTTACCCTAAAGTATACCTTTTCAAATACTTTAAAGATTTTGACCAGCTCAAACCAATTTTGACTGCCTCTGATCTATTAACGATTTTAGGCCTGGCTAGGTGAAATTTGATCATTGAACTACCGATTACCAATTAGTCGCCGATTTTTACAACACTGTTGCTGACAAAGTTAAACGGCCTGTATGACCTTTTTTGCCCGGTCGTATGACGGAGAAATGATCATATGGGTCGTATGAGTTGGTGGTAGCCAATTTTGCTGTATGATGTGTTTTGACCGACAAACAAATGACTGATGTGACCACTAATAAGGTCAAAAAACCCGTATGATCATTTTCACTCTATCATATGATCTGCATGATGTGGTACACTAACACAAAAGTGACTGACCATACAGCCTTAATGACCATTTTTTTTTGCCCTGTCATACGGCCTGTATGATGTGGTACAGTAACACAAAGGTGACTGACCATATGGCCCGTATGACCATTTTTTGCCTTGTCATACAAACCGTATGATGACGGCACCTAGTAACTGTATAGCATCACTGGTGTATCTATAGCAACAACCTTGTTTGGTTCAATTTCTGACATTATTTCATGAACGCAGAGCTCTGCGTGTGCTAAAATCAGCTGATGTGATACTTGCAGAGGATACAAGACACTCGGGCAAATTACTTCAACACTACAGTATTAAAACTCCCCTTGTAAGTTCATCTGTTTCTTCATAAACTTCACAATGTTTTCCCAGTTCATGTTATTTCTGATTTCATAAATTAGTTTTATAGCTGAGCTATCATAAATTCAATGAGGCCCAAAGAGAGCAGTCGATATTGAAGAGATTAATTGACGGTGAGATCATAGCACTCATCAGTGATGCTGGGACACCGGGCATCAGTGATCCTGGCTCTGAACTGGTGTGTATATTATTCTGTATGAACATTGCTTATCTTAGTGTTTGGATCTTGGTATTTAAAAAGCGTGACGCTCTCTGAGGCAAGAGCTTTACGCTATGCTGTTAATATCGGCGGGATATCGGTTATCAGTCCGATATTATCGGCGATATTGACCGTTATTTTGGATGCCTTGGTTGATGTGGACCCGCAGGATGATTTCATGGCTTACGGCATAGTTGTCAATAGCGATCTCTACGGTTGCTATAGCGAATAGCGTGGCGTATAGGTCCATGCTTGCTATATGGTCTGTAGCGATAGATAGTAATAGATAGCGGTCTTTAATTTTTATTATTATAAATATCAACTAAATATAGGTATAAAATAGCTAGATTTTAGGTTTTTGTTAAATATACATGTAAAATAGCGTATATACCAGGGGATTTTGATATAATATACATAAATTTTTTTCTAGTGTATTGCTGTTTGTCGCTATTCGCTATGTAGCATATAGGTACCTTATCGCTAATTGTCGCTATTCGCCATTAACAACTATGGCTTACGATTAGATCATGTTTCAAATATTGGCACTTTTGAGTTTTGAGTTTTGATATTATTATTATTAATCTTATATATGTTTTACGTTTTATATATGTATATATACAAATTCTGCATGATATTAAGATTACCGGTATCTCACAGATATCCCACCGCAATAACCTATATCTCAAATATCGGCCCTTGACCCGTATTTGATTTTGGACCGCATTAACTGCATAGGCTTTACGCACGTGAGTTGTTGCTCTATGTACAACCAAACGTTGTATCTTTCTTATCACTTTCACATTTGAGGCATTGCTCTATCATCGTCTTCTGCCTCAGATGCGCTTTTTAAACGAAGGTTTGCAAGTGTATTTTTAATGCTAATTTTTTTTGTGCATATTGATGTAGGCAAAGTTGTGTGTGGAGGCGAATATTTCTGTCATACCAATTCCAGGACCTTGTGCATTTGTGGCTGCTCTTTCAGCTTCGGGTTTGTCTACAGAGGAGTTTTCATTTGGTAATTTTATTAAAAAACGGGCTTAAGTTATTTAGTTTATATGTTTCTGTGACATCTGCTCCGGTTTTACTAATATAAAAATAAATGATGTAGTTGGGTTCCTTCCCAAAAATGCAAGTGCAAGAAGAGAGAGACTGATGGTTTCCGCAAATGAAGCGGCTACTCAGATATTCTATGTTCCGCCACATAAGCTTTCACAGTTTCTTGAAGAGTCTTCGGACATTTTTGGTGACTTGAGGTAGAATTTAGTTTATTTTAATGTTTGTTGGTATTATCTTGTGACGAGTTCCTTGTGTTTTATCAACTAAGAAAGTTCTGAACTTGTTTTTTTTTTTTTTCCAAATTGCAGGCGATGTGTGATGGCACGAGAGATAACAAAAATGCATGAAGAGGTGAGTATATGTGAAATTTACCTTTATTTTTCGTATGATTGTGTTTTTGTTTGTTTTCTGTTATCTATGTTGGTGATTTTTATTAAAAAAATCTTCTGTTAAATATTTAATGGAAGATGTTATCTATGTTTTGATGATTTTAACTGCATAAAAGCTTGATCTTTCTTAAAAGAGGCAATTTTCATCCCATCTACTTATGAAAAGGTTATTTTGGGCTGTTTCATATCATAATCTTAAATTATTTTTACATTTTTAACTTAATGGACATCATGAGTGTTTGCAGGTCAACCCATCCTTACACCAACCACTTCAACCCCTAGCCAAATGACCCATTTCAGTCCTAACCCATTCACACACATCTGTCATGCCATCCCTTACATATGGGTTCATTTTGGTCAACTCAAATCATGGTTTTAAAAAACGGTTGAGGCGTGCGCCCCAAGACAAAACGCCCAAAAAACGATTCTGAGGCGCGCTTCATAGGGTTTATATTGTATGTGCGCCTCAGAGGGGCTGAGATGGCATAGTTGTCAATTGCGGCTATAGCGACCGCTATAGCGCGCTATGTAGCGAGGAGACGAAGTGGCGCTATCTGGGTCATAGCGACCAATAGCGTGAATAGCGACAGGTTTTTTTGATGTAAATAGCAATTAGATATAGCTATAAAATAGCTGGATTTATAGGTTTTTGTTAAATATACGTGTAAAATAGCATATATACCAAGGTATTTTGATATAATATACATATAAAAATTTTCAAAATTCTTTTTCTAGTGTATCGCTATTTATAAAATAGCTGTCGCTATTTGTTGCTATTCACTATGTAGCATATAGGTCCCTTGTCGCTATTTGTCGATATTCGCTATTAACAACTATGTGAGACGCTAAAAAGGTGCGCCTCAGGGGTTTTTGATACTTGTTTTTTTACTTTTGTGTCAATTTCAAGCAAATTATGTCTTTTTTATGTGTGTTTATGATGATTTTGATGAATATGATGATGAATTTAGTTAGTATTATTATTTTTGTAAGATGTATAATTTTATATTTATTTTTTAATTCCGCCTCGGTTCGCCTCGAGCCTTACTCCTCGTGAGGCGAAGGGAAAACGCCTCGAAACTCGTTTCCGTTATTTTAAACCTTGACTAAATTAGGTAACATGTCAACATGAGTCTGCTCATGTTATAGAACGGTTCAAAACGGCTCCCTCTTATAGAGCCTGTTAGCTTGAAACGAGTCCAAACTATACAGCGGGTCACTAATACAAATATTCTTAAAAGTTTATAATAGTAAAACGACTATCAAAACAGGCTTATTTAGAACATTCATGACTAATATATGTATTAGTTTTGGCGAGGTACTCTAGGGGAAGCCAAGTCAGCATTCTTAGATCGCCAACCAAAGGGAGAAATCACATTTTTGATTGAAGGAAAACCGTTTTGTGAGGATGAAACGCCATCAGAGACTCAACTCGAGAATGAATTGGGAGCATTAATCTCCAACGGGCATAGCCTTTCTACGGTAACGTCTTTTCCTATAAATATTAATTTAAAAACTAACCGAATCTTGAATGTTTGTTGAATTTTGATACATGTTTTCAGGCTGTCAAATTGGTGGCTGCAGGATCATCAATGAAGAGAAAAACAATATATTCACTGGCATTAAGAAAATTTGGAAAACAACATGATGGATTAAATGATGTAGATTGATGCATTTGATCTTATTAGGTTTTGTTCTAGTTTTACATCTTAATCATAGGTTGTTTTTTTATTTATTTTTTATTTTGTCAGTAGAAGATGTGGTTTTGCAGAAACTAGGTCAAATGAAGTGTGGTCTGTTTGCATTTGGTTCCCATGTTTTTGGAACATGCTGTTTTACAATTAGTGATTGTGAGTGCTTTTTTTTAAATTATTATCTTTTAATAATGAAAAAATCTCATGTGAGTGCATAATGTTTTATATGAATTTCCATTGTGAGGCTCGTCTTATATTTTTATTTGGATGCTTTACCTGAAACCATATACCCACGCATACATTAGTGATTGATGCCAAAACATATACAATAGCACTGTAAGGCTACTACAGTGTGTTTGGTGCGTTCTTACAATGGCCGTAAAACAATGCATTTTTCATCGTCGGTTTATTGTAAAATCAGTTGGGCCAGTACACATAGGCCTTTGGTGGTTCATTGTCTACTTGCATGAAATTGCCCATTTCTTCCCTTAAGTAGTTACGCTACAATTTTTCTCAAATTTTCACAAAATGTATTCGAACGAATACTTGTAACCCGTATGTCCGTGTATAAATATTAACACAGATATGTCAGAGAATGCGAGACGAAGAGAGAGATGGGGATCCTTCTCGCCGGAAACAGGATGTTGGGGATACGACATCTTTCTCTGTGTCTAATCTCCCAAACAACTGTTCAGTGGGTATGTTATGGAGAGAGTTTAGGGTGTGTGGGAGAATGAAAGATGCTTATCTAGCAAGGAGAAAGGACAAGGCCAGACGATATTTTGCATTTATCAGAATCGAAGGAGTGAAGGATAAAGAAAAGACGGTGAAGGCGCTGAGCGCGGTAGTTATAGGAGATTATCAGATTAGGGTTAATGTGGCGAGATTCGTGAAGGAGGTTGAGTCGAGGTCAAACAACTTCGCCGCTAAATCGCAACATAAGAGGAAAATTTTTTATGCCGGGGACTCCCTACCCCAACATCAACCGAAGGCATGGCAGTTCCCACCTTTAACTAAGGCCGCATGGCTGCCAAATGATAATTCAGCATTGGGAGTACCGGGTAACGGAATGGGGAATAGAAAGGAAGGTGGGTGTAGAATTGTCACACTGCCTAACAAGGAGTTTCCAGGCCAACGGTCTTGGAATGGATTCTCTCTTGTGGGGACCGTAATGGACGCTACTCGGTTGTGTCGTCTGGATGACTTGATCCAACTCATAGACATGGAAGGCATCAGTATTAAATATATGGGTGGTATGCGTGGGATGATGACGTTCCCCAGCCATTGATCTGCATTGACATTCCTTCAGGAAAGAAGAGACCTATGGTCTTCGTGGTTCTCTTTGCTTGAAAAACGGGAGGGTCAGAAGCTCAGGTTTGAAAGGGTGGCTTGGTTAAAAATCATGGGGGTGCCGATTCATCTCTAGGAAAATGAAGTGTTTGATTTAATTGCTGAAAAGTTTGGTCCCATCGTTCATGGGTTGGTGGCTTCGATTATCGATGGCAACCTATCTTATGAGGAAGTTGTCGTGGTACTTTCAGATGGCTGGAAGGTATAAGAAAAAATCGATATCCAGTGGAGGGGGGAAACATTCCCGGTGTGGGTTATCGAATCCGAATCGGACTGGAATCCAGATTTTGTCCTAAAAAAACTGGGAATTCGACAGGGTCAGCACAACTTATTAATGTCCAGAAAACTGTCGATTTTGAAAAAGTGCCGCATGAGTTTGTAATGGACACATCAAAGCATGATTTGGACGAGAACAAACAAGTGGGAGAGGGGGAAATCATCGAAGAAGTCGGTTGCTGGGAAAAGGTTTCCGGCAACCCAACGGTGATGGAGGTGGAACAAGAACAGGTGCCCAAACAGCCGACCGAGGTTAATGCTTAGGAAAGCAAAAAGACAGCGGCAAACCCCATGGTTCGCACGGCTGAACATTCAATGGGCGGGAATTCTAGGGAAGAGAGTTTTAATTTTAACGAGGAGAGAGATGGTAGTAGGTTAGTGTAGGTAGATGATTCGGATATTGGTGATTCAGACCAATTTTTGTCTAATGGACCCATCTTACAAACTAAGGAGGTTCTGGGCTCATTTAATGGAGCGGAATCGAACAACCCATATGTCTTGGAGCAAAATGGGCCGGTGTCAAGGAAAAGAGCTCGAGGCGACGTGGACCCTTTTTAGACCTCGATTTAAATAATCCCCTTAGGAGTCCTAACATAAAGTTACCTTCTTTGTTTCAGATTTCACATGTGAAGAAGGGTACTAGAGCCAGAAATCACCATGGATGCGCTGAGAGGAGATCTCGACGCCGAAGGATTCCGAAGGAGAATATAGGAACTCAGGAGGAAGATACGACTACATTCATGTGGGAGATCCCAGGTACAACTCCAACGGTGATGGTTGACGACAGTGACGCTCAAATGGTCAACAATACAGAGGTAAGTAACACGATTGCTTTGGGGGTTGCAGTTGGTATCTCTATGGCAGGGTATGAAAACAGTATGAATGCTACAATCCTAGAGGAAGTGACAATACTGTTTATCAATGAAGATATTATCGGTGAGCATTAGAGGGTGAATGAGTATCACAAATTGTTGCATTAGGTGATTTAATCAAATCTGAAAAGGCAAATTTCGTAGCGGTTCAAGAAACCTTGATAAAAGATGGCTCTAGAATTCCAGAAAGTAGACTTTGGGGGGAGAGCAGCTGTAGATTGTGATTGGGTTAATTCGGATGGGAGGTCGGGTGGGTTACTCTGCCTCTGGGATCCTGCCTTCTTTAATAAAATAGCGGTGTCCGAAATCAGAATTTAATACGGATCTAAGGAACATTACAGGGAGGTGAAGTGATTCACTTTGTGGATGTGTATGCCCCGCGAATTTTGCCCTAAAAACGGGAGCTGTCGAGAGTTCTAACCGACCAATTAGGGAACATGGAAGATTTGTGGGTGGTAATGGGGGATTTCAATGTAGTAAAAAGGCAAGAAGAATGCCTTAATACGGAGTTTATCCCGGGATGCACGGAGGTTGTGAAAGAATTTATTGATGATAATGCCTTAATGGAGTATCTGATGGGGGGCATGAAATTTAAAAGAGTGAGTGATACAGGGGATAAGTTAAGTAAGCTAGATAGATTTCTTGTCTCATCATCTTTTTGGAACCGGTGTCCTGACGCTACGGTGATGGCTTTACCAAGATGCGAATCGGACCACAATCCTCTTTCTTTATCCACATCGGTACATAATTTTGGCTCTATTCCGTCTTGTTTCTATAATTCTTGGATCGGTCAGGAAGGGTTGGATGGGGTGATAAATCAGACAATACAAAATTCAGTTTTCAACGGACCCCCAGATCTTGTGCTGGCCGACAAACTAAAATTAGTTAAACAGGGGATAAGGGTTTGGTTGTGCTCGGAAAGGGAGAGGGTAAATGCTCAAAGTAGGCATGTGGAAACAAAATTACGTGAGTTAGAGGGGGTCATGGAACAACGTCCATTAACTAACGTAGAAAAAACTGAATGGACGGACTGCAAAAAACAATTACACAATATACTTTTAGCCAAAATGAGGGTGATGAGAATTCAACGTTTTTTCATGGTCTTATAAATAAAACTAATATGGTTAAAAGGCAAAATTTGGATATGCAAGGCCCCTTCAAATTGTTGTTGGTCCTGGAGGAAGCTTCTTCAAATGCGACCGCTAATGAGAAATCATATATGGCCCGAAATTGGTAGTGGCACAAAAACTTCAGTCTGGTACGATACTTAGAGTGATTTGGGGCTGCTGGGTGATTTTTTGTCGCCCAGAACTATTACGAATGCAGGATTCAGTCTGGACGCTACAATCGCTGATTTACATTCGAATGGCGGCCGGAATTGGCCTGTGGCCTGGAGGGATCTCTTTCTAGTGCTAATTCAGCTGGACCAACTGCACATTAATCCGAATAAACTTGATAGGTTCCTATGGAGAGATGGCGGTGATCTTAATGAGCTTTCAGCTTCGTGTGTTTGGCATTCGGTTCGGTATAGAGAGCCATAAGTAGATTGGAGCATTATTGTCTGGTTCGCCCAATGTATCCCAAGGCATGCTTTTCTGATGTGGTTGGTCATGAGAGGTAAGTTGCTTACTCAGGACAAAATTTTGCAATGGGATATGTCGCGGAGAAAGAATATGAACATGATGTGTTGCTTATTATGTTATGCGGATTTTGATTCTCATTCTCACTTGTTCTTTGAGTGTAAGTACTCCTTGCAAGTTTGGCAAATGGTTAGACAGAAGATGGGTATGGATACCGTTCAACTAAAGTGGGCGGATATTGTGGAGTGGTTGCTAGTTCGTGCTCGGTCAAAGTCAGCTGCAATCTATGTTGCTAGATTAGTAGTCGCGGCTACTGCTTATTTTATCTGGCAAGAGCGGAATGCTAGGTTGTTCAAGAATCAGTTGAGACCTTCGAAAACTGTTAGTGAAATTATGCTTAAAACGGTAAGGTACAAGCTGATGGGAGCGAAGCTAAAGAATACTGAAAATGTGTGGAACCTTCTTGGAGAATGGGAGATTCATGGAAATGGCATCGTTGATGATGGTGGCTGATTAGTTTTTGTTTTTGTTTCCATTGTCTCTAGATTTTTGTCTAGTAGTCTTGTATTTTGGTTGTTCTCGGTTTTCTGGTTTACTTTCATGGGGCCTGTCTCATGATTGAACTAGTGTAGACTCTCTACACTACTTGTTTTGTTTAGTTGTGAATATATAGAACCACCGGGGTAACCCTTTACCCAAAAAATAAATAAAAATAATATTGATAAATGTTTGATCGGGGTGAGTCTAAACGAGGATTGCTTTCAAATTTTAGGAACCTATGCAACAAAGACTAGATTTTGTGGTCCCGAATTTAAACAACTTTCGAATGACGAGGTAAATTTTTTGGTGGGCCCAGTCAATCTTGACGAAATCAAGAAGGTGGTGTGGGATTGTGATAGCTACAAAGCTCCCGGGAAGGATGGTTTTAACTTCGGATTTTTAAACACTACTAGGAGTTGTTTAAAGAAGAATTGGTGAAGATCATGGACGCTTTTTATGAGGATGGCAACATCAATAGAGGTTGTGGCTCCTCTTTCTTAGCATTAATTCCAAAAGGTATGGATCCCATTTCTTTTAACGATTATAGACCAATTAGCCTTATTGGGTGTATTTCCAAAATAATTTCTAAGGTACTCGCCAATAGGCTTAAAAGGGGGGGGGGGGGTCGGTTATCTCAGAGTGTTAATCCAGTTTTTAAGCTTCGCAAAATATTTTAGGCGTACCACTAATTTTAAATAAAATGATTTCATGGGCGAAAAAGAATAAAAAGAAAGCCTTTATTTTAAAAATTGACATCGAAAAGGCTTATCATACAATAAATTGGGTTTTTATCGACCGGGTTCTCCAGCAAATGGGATTCCCATTGGTTTGGAGAAAATGGGTTAGGGGCAGTTTGGTGTCCTCTAGAGCATCAGTTCTAATTAATGGCTCCCATCATTAGAATTTCAATGCGATAGGGGGTTCGCCAAGGTGATCCGCTTTCTCCTTTTATCTTCATAATCGATATGGAAGCCCTTATTGGTTTTTCGAATAAGGCTTTGGAAATTAAAAAAATAAACGGCATTTCACTTCCTGATAATGAGACGGTGTTAACACATATGATGTACGCGAATGATGTTGTTGGCGGTAATTCCTGACTCATCACAAGTCGGTGTTGGGAAAGGGTGGCAAAGGAGTTCAAGTCACAAGTTGGTGAACTTGAGGGATCAATGTTGATAAGTTGGTCATAGTTGGTTAAGTTTCCTAATTATGTTATAATTATATTTGGTAATGTCTTGGCCACCAAGTTAGGGTTAGCCTATATAAACCAAGGTAGGGTTAGACATTATTAAGAGACAAGAGAAGAGATAAACCGAGTTATGGTTTATGAGTTATTGTAATCAAGTTTTTTGAGTTATATTTTCTTAGTTATAATAAAAGTTCTTGGAGAGTTATTCTATTTGTTCTTGTTCTTGTGTTTGATTATTCGATTGGGACTTGAATTGGTATCAGATCCAAGTTCAATCGTCGGTATCAAACGGGTACTCGGGTTCTTAATCGGCGGCTAAGAAGTCTAAGGGGCCGGCGATCAGGAAGTTCGAGGCCGGCGGTACTAGTTCGTCGGAGCAGCGGCGTGGTACTGTTACGAAGACGGACAACAGATAGGTTGTTCGTTGGGCAGTTGTTGACCAAACAGGGTTAGTTTTAATTAGGTCAGTTGAACTACCAAATCAACGGAGGCACTCTAATTGTTTTTGCGGGAAAACGTATCGGCGACAAAAGTAAAAATCGAAGAAAAAGAAATCTAACTGTATAATTAATTCAAAAGGGTGGAATTAGTTTTGAATTGAGATTACAAAATTGGTTGATAAAAAGGCAAACGGAGTTTGTTTTTCTTCATGAGTAAAGGAAAAAAAGAAAGAAGCTCACAAGTCAAACAAGTGTTTTCTTTCTTTTCGTGTGAACTATGGTTGAAAAAAAAGAAACAAAAAGAAGTTAAAACAATTTATTGTTTTTTAATGTTTGAAACAAAAAATAATAATAGTAAGTTGGTTTATTTATTTATTTATTTTTATTATTTTAAACTAAGTTTGGGTTTAAACATTAAACGTTGTTTGGGTTGGACAAGTGGTTCAATTCGAGGTTTGAGTGTTATTTGGTTTTCGAGAGGTATTCGTGACCGGGTTTCTACGAGCAAACGCGTTCGGTTCTGAAAGTTTGTTTCGAAATCAATGACGGACGGGAACAGACCACCATCGGTTGTGGTTAAGGATCAGAGTACCACAACTTTACAATGTCCAATATTAATAGAAATGAATTACAGCATCTGGGTGATTCGTATCAAAGCGATATTCAAGGTTTATGGAATAAAACAAGCTTTAGAACCAGGTGAAGAAGAGGTAGAAGCCAAAACGGATGACATGGCAGTTGCACTTCTACTTCAACGAACACCCGAAGAGCTCGTGTTTCAAGTAGCTCAGTTTCAGACTGCAAAGGAAATTTGGGAAGCGTTGAAGACACGGTATGTTAGGGTTGAACGGGTTCAAGAGGCAAAGATTGAGCAACTGGAAAATGAGTTTGAATCCTTGAAGATGAAAGAGACAGAGATAATTGATTCTTTCGCGGGCAGAATGAGTCAGTTGGTGACCAAAGCAGCCAGTTTGGGAACCACCTACAAAGACAGAAAGCTTACCAGAATTGTTAGGCTCAGTTCCAGGGAAGTATGTTCCAATTGTAGTTTCAATTGAACAATTCGTAGATTTGAAGGCCATGACGTTTCAGGAAGCAATTGGTAGACTGAAGACGTTCGAAGACAGGATTAAGGGTATCGAGTCTTTAGCAAAAAATCAAGGTAATCTAATGTTTGCCAATGGTGAGCCATCCTCGAAATCCAAATCCTATGAAAATACGCGAGGGCATGGGTGAGGCGGTTCAAGTTACCGAGGCAGATGTCAAGACCGAGATAATGAGGACCAAGATGGAAGTCAAAGCCAAGATGGTCAAGATTATGGGTCAAAGAAAACGGGTCAAAGAATAACCAATGATCGCCAAAGGGGAAGGAAAGATAGATCACAGGTATAGTGTTACCGTTGTGATAAATTTGGTCACTTCACGTTAGGATGTCCGGATCGTATGAAGAAACAAGATGAAGCTATCTTAGCTAAATCCGATGGTTTTGATCCATCATTATTCATGATGAGATGTGATCAAGAGACGATTTTTCTAAATGAAGAATGGGTGATTCCAAAGCATTTCGAGACCGAGCCAATGGAGAAAGATACTTGGTATCTCGATAATGGAGCATCGAATCACATGATCGGTAATCGAGCTTATTTCTTTGAACTTAATGAGCGTGTCACAGGAAAGGTGAAGTTTGGAGATGGATCTTGTATTGATATATGGGGAAAGGGATCGGTATTACTTGAAGGGAAAATGGGGGAGAAGCGCTTGTTAACCGATGTTTACTATATACCGAGTTTGCAAAGCAATATCATAAGTCTTGGTCAAGCAACAGAAGGTGGATCCGACATTCACAAGAAACGTGATTTGCTAACCATTCATGATGATATAGGAAAGCTTATGATGAGGGTGACAAGGACCGAGAACCGTCTATACAAGATCAACCTCAAGATAGCAAGTCCCGATAAACAAGCTAACATGATTGGAATAAAGAATTTTGTGGGTATGGATCTACAAAGATTTGAACTGAAAGATGATACGCCAAGTATGAGTCAGAATCTTCTCAAAGATCCAAGTTTAATAAAGAAACCCAAAATTCAAAGTCCAAAGAAAAATGCTCAAGAATTCAAAGAAAAGGTTAAGTAAGGGATTCAAACCCAAGGAAGTACGTGTTATAATCCAAGAAAATGGGTGTTTGCTCAAGATCGCAGCCGAGTCAATGGTGGTGTGAGTTCTTATGACCAAAGGACGAGTCGTGGAGGAAGTACTAGTCGTGTACAAGGTCGCCAGAATGTTCAAGCTAGGAAGGAACCGAAAAACACAACTAGAGATCAAGATGAGTTCTATGAGAATCAAGACAAAGAAGACTTTCTAGAGCCTACCTATTTTGAGTTGGAAATTAAGGGGGTGATTGTTGGCGGTAATTCCCGAATCATCACAAGTCAGTGTTGGGAAACGGTGGCAAAGGAGTTCAAGTCACAAGTCGGTGAACTTGAGGGATCAATGTTGACAAGTTGGTCTAGTTGGTTAATTTTCCTAATTATGTTATAATTATATTTGGTAATGTCTTGGCCACCAAGTTAGGTTAGCCTATATAAGTAGGGTTAGACATTATTAAGAGACAAGAGAAGAGATAAACCGAGTTATGATTTATGAGTTATTGTAATCAACTTTTTTGAGTTATACTGTAACAACACGTATTTCGGTTGTTCCCACTTTTATCGTATTTCTTTCGTAAACGCTTGTACTCTCGAGATTTGATTAACGCTATGGGTTAAACTATATTTTAAATGCATATTACAACTCTTATTCAATCACGGTTATCACATTTAAACGCTACTTAAAACGCTTACTACTTAAACGCATTTTATCGCATTTTACATCTCTTATTTATACTAAATGCTATCACAACGCAAACTCAAAGCCAACTCGAAACGCGGATTCAATTATATTATGTGTGTTACTTGTGTGATTACTTGTTTAGAATGTTAAGTAGTTATCAATGAGACGCTTATACGCTCAAACACTCACTCGCAACTCAATTGAACGCAACGCTTAACAAACGACCCAAAGTTGGAAAACTAACCAAACACCACTTAACCGTCCGAATGGGCCATCCGTCCGGATGGGGCCCATCCACCCGGATGGAGCCATCCGGACACCACCACTCGCACAACCCCTCGCCCTCCTCTATAAATACCCGCCGTACACCCTCATTTCAACACTTTGACAACCCCATCCGCTCCCAAGCTCTCAGTCGCGATTCAAGGCCTTTTGTAAGCATTTCTCTCTCAAATATTCGTCCATCTTCACTCTATTTCACTTCTACTCCATCTTCTTCATCAAAATCAAACTCACACACCCACACTTTAACTTTTTCTCAAAAACCCTTGATTCTAGCCATCTCGAAGATGGTTTCCACTCATTTTGCTTAGGTAAACTGTTGTGGAGCATCATTCACTCGAGATGGGATCAAGTTATGAAAAATTTCAACGTTTCTCAACTAATTTCCGAACTTCTTTTCAGTTTCTACACAATATTGGAGGAATCAGGACCCAGTCAGACTCTCAACTCCTTCCATAGTCGAAAGCCGGCTCGAAAACTGATTTCCACCAAAGAGATGGACCGATTAACGGGTCAAACATGAAAATTTTCATCAAGAACAGAGCATTCGTCTAAATGAGCGAGGCCCATCCGTCCGAATGAATTGGACCTGGTGTTTTCTGTTGTTTGAATTGTCGCGACCATCTCCTTTAAAAAAAATCGAAAAAAACCTTTTGTTTACAAAAAATTTACAAACCACAACCAAAGACCATCCGACTGAATGGACTGTGTCCATCTGCCCGGATAGGCCTTGCACCATTCCAAACTTTTCTTCTGTTTTAAAGTACAAAGTTATACATTTGAAATTTATCGTCTTAAGCAAAACAGCCCACCCGACCGAATGGGGTCCATTCGTCCGGATGAACTGTCAAATGCTTAACTCGCTCGACACCCCGTTTATGACCGATTCAGCCCTGAGGAAGACTTATGCATCTGTTTCCGTACGTAGGTTGACCCGACGCGCTCCCTTTAATCCAATCCAGATTGTGTTTACTTGCTAAACACACACTGTGATTATACTCGAACCCATTTTCATTTAACGCACTATTGGGTGTTCCATACGTTCTCTATCAAAACACAACATACAACGCAAACACTTTATAAACGCTAACCACTCCCGCATACTATACGTGATTTGTTGAATGCTTGTTACTATGCTTATACAGTGTTACACTAGACCGCCTCTAGCAATGATAGTACTCTAGTTTGGACTCAGCACCTGTGTGATAGGGGTTGCTAGGGATCACATTACTTTACTTCACATGTTCTCCTTGGTGAACATGTGTCGCGCATACTCTACAACGCAGTTTCGTGGTTAGGTGGTATCATTTTTCATAGTTACATGCTTCTCCCGTTACGTGTTACATCTAGTTATGCATAAACGCTTTTTATACTATATCTATGCAAACTTATGTACTCACCTTTACTTTATGTATTGACTTTTATTTTAACGTATGTAAAAGGTTTATTGGATGTTATGCTGCAAACAAGTTAGGAAATCTAGAAACCCGTAAATTATCTGAGTTGTCGGAATGGATTTTGTTTTTGAGACTGAATATCTGTAATGAATGTTTTGCTTTATTTGTTTAATAGTATGGGATATTAAACCTTATAAATATTGTCATTTAATAGTTGTTATGGATTCTCTTGAACAATCTGTTTCGCTCAGTGCCACGCCCCAATGATTCTGCCATCGGTTGGGGTGTGACAGATTGGTTTCAGAGCTATAACTATAGGGAATTAGGTCGAGTCGTGTAGAATTGACCTAGTCTATAGTCTAAGTACCAACAGACCAGCTTCGTGCGAACCCATTTTTGATACTCTCGTTATAACTTGCAAAGCTACACCTTCGTACGAACCCACATACTACAGCTTCATACGAAGGCGGCCTTTCCTAAGGTTGAACACTATATTGCCTTTCCTAAGGCTAACATAATACACACGTTTGGAAAACTATCGTATAACACAAATGAGTGATTGTGTCGAGATCAGGTGTGAAAACCAAGGACCCTCGATGAGATCACTTAGCCCGTGCATTTTTACTCTTAGCACGAGAATCTTCGTTGAGTTAGGAGTGACATCCATATCTCGACGAAAATCTCCATCTCTATCTCGTGGTTTTACCACAATTAGGAGCGAAGTTGTTAAGTTAGGGGTGAAACCTATGCAGTTAATGCGGAAAAATATCGGTTATTGGTCAAGTACCGATATTTGAGATATCGTTTATCACGGTGAGATATCGGTAATTTATAATATCATGCATATATATATATATATATATATATAGGTAGAGGATCCTGTAAAAGGTGCTCAAAGTGTGAGAAGTGTATTATAACACTATATATAATACTATATAACACCATATAAACACCGTATAACAATATGTAACACCATATAATACCATATAACACTATGTAACACTATATATCATTATATAACAAATATAACACTATAGGTTGTCTGATAGCATGTCTATGATAGATGTATAGTGTTATATTTGTTATATAATGTAATATAGTGTTACATAGTGTTATATGGTACTATATGGTGTTACATATTGTTATACGGTGTTTATATGGTGTTATATAGTATTATATATAGTGTTATAATACACTTCTCACACTTTAGGCCCTTTTTACACTATCCTTACCCTATATATATATATATATATATATATATATATATATATATATATATTCACATCTAGAGCATATATTTATATACTAGAAGTCTAGAACTTATCTAATATTAATAGCAAAATAAAGTGTTCATCAAGATCAACTTAGGCATCCGATTGTTCATTTGTTCATCATAATTCATAACCTAAAACACTAAAACCTAATCATAAGCCATAAAATCTTCCTCCGAGTCCACATCAACCATCTCATCCAATTGTACATTAAGATCATCATCCACATTGACTGGAACGTCATCATCATCTCTATAGCGCGATCTTTTGGTCCTAGTACTTGGCCCAACTTTTTCGTTTCCTCCCATTGCCTCTCGTACATCCGACCAACGAAGACCATCCATACCCTCAACAAAGTCTTGAAGCTCATCTTGTGTTGGTGTAACCCAATCATCATTTTCCTCTACATCTCTCAACAAAATAGGATCCAAAGATCTGTTGGCTTTTAATGAGTTGAAGCGCCTTTGTAACCTTGTGTTGTATTGAATGAATACAAGATTATTGAGTTTTTGTTGCAAAAGACAATTTTTTTTCTTTGAGTGTAACTGAACATAAAGAATAAAAGAATTACTTAACGAAGTAAATAAGATAAATTAAATGTAATTTAATAGAAAGAGCTTACATTGTCAAATGTACTCCAATTGCGTTCACAAGGTGAAGCGCTACAAGTTTGACTGAGGACACTAATAGCAAATGATTGGAGGAAAGGTGTGTCGATCCCATATGTACGCCACCATATACCTACATTTAATCATTTACAAATTTGTTATAAATAATTGGAGTGATTTAATAAAATAAAATAAACTATATATATATATACTTACATCGTGCAACTTTCGTTCTACCCCTTATAGCAGCCGCAGATCCAAATTGCCCAACTGAATCAATGTATAGATTCAAGTCCTGCCTCCCTGTATCATTCTCCTCTATAATGGGCACTAGACTGTCAATAGCCTCGTAAAGTCCCGTCAAAACTTCCCTCGTTCTTCTTTTTATCTTTCGAATTTTCCCCATGTAAAATAGCGGGGTTCAAGTAATATCCAGCTTCAACACATTAAATAAAGAGTTAATATTAAAAGTAAACGATCTATATTAATTTAATTTTATACAAATAAATTTTAAGTTTAATAATTAATACCTGCATGTAACGGGTGATGAAGTTGGTCGGTCCATCTTGCTTGAATCATACCTAAAATTTTATGGACAAGTCTTTCATCAGTTACATTTTTCTTGATTTGCTCCTTTGCTCTAACCATTGCATCATAAATATAACCCATACTTGGCTTATCTTCCGTATCAACCAATCTAACCACATCAACCAAAGGAGCTAGCACTTGACAAGCTAGTTGTATGTTGTCCCAAAATGCCGTTCTTCCTGCTATTCGCTCGACTCTCTTTCCAGCCACTGTCTTTGAAAAACTACTTTTCCTCCATTCTTCAGAGACAAACAATACTTGAATATGATGTCGATTCTCGTGGACACTCTGAATGGTATAAAACTGAGTTGCAAACCTAGTTACACAAGACCTGTGCAACTCTTTGTTTCTCCTCAACTTCCTCATTAGATTAAGAATCCTTCCGTGGTTATAAATGAAAACCACAATTGCTCTTGCATCAACCAAGGTCGTCTTTATCTTTGTTATTTTCTCACCAATATCTTGAATCATGAGGTTCACACAATGTGCTGCACAAGGAGTCCAAAACATCCTAGGATGTTGTTCTTGTAAAATCTTTCCAACGGATTTAAAGTTTGACCCGTTATCTGTAATGAACTATAAGAAACAAAGTAAAAACATAAGTCAAAACATAACAAATACTATTTTATGACATTTTTAACAAATATGTAAAAGTTGTCACACCCTGACTTTTTGCGGAAGCATGATTATGTGTGACTTTCTTAATATCATTGCATTCAATCATAACAACCATTATATGATAAAACTAAAGATGGTCATCCATTAGTTAAGTTTTAAAAACATAATAACAACATTTTTTTAAAATGTAGAATTCAAATTCGAGTACAAAGCATGCAACTTGTTTAAGAGTTCACAAGGACTCGACAAATGACATTAAATAAAACCAGGATTTGGAAGACTTGTCTCGTCCAGGATAAGACACACTGACCAAACCCTAAGACCATGGATGACATCTTTTATTCTTAAACTATACTTGGAACTTCCGAACGCCCGCCAAATCCACATCTAATTCCCTGAAATACATGTAGTTTTGAAAACATCAACAAAAGTTGAGCGACTTCATGTGTTTGTTTGTGAGTATGAATAACCATTGTAATCATTGATAGAATGTATGTATGTTTGTAAACTCCTGGTATGAAAGCAACAAGGAAAACAGATCACCAATGGTTTGCAAGGCCATTGATATGTGTGAAGTGATGCAGAAAAACTCAAACCTAGAGAATTTGTCTTCGGGAATAAGACATAGTCACCTCATAGGCCACCCTGGTCCTCATGGGTGTGGGCTCGCTACACCCAAATAGATCTATCACTCATGTCCCTCGGTCCTACGACGATGATTAATGGCCTTAAGTGTTATACCCACCACTCACATGATCAAGTAGTACCCTTCCTTAGCTAACCATACCAAATCAAAATGTTTGTAAATAGTTGTAACATGTACTTCACCCCCGAAGTTATAAAACCGAAAACAGTTAAAGAAAAGGGGGTCATGAACTCACAGTCTTGCGTCTTCGCACCGTAGCTCAAAGCTTCTCCGGAATAACACGACTACCTACAACGTACTATGATCTATTAGACGAGCGGGTCGTGCCTTGACTTAGTATTAATGTCTTTGAGTTACGTTTCTTTGTATCTTCGATATTATTCCAAGTTATTTAATTATTTGGTAAAATAATTAATATTTGAACTTAAATTATATTTATTAAATTTTGGAATAATTGTTAAAACAATATATCTTAACTTAATACTTCCCAAGTGTTTATACTTGTATTTCCTTCCCAAGGATGGGGGTATTTGTATTCGTATTCTTATACTTGTATATTTTTGCCATGTATTAGGGTCGTATTCCGGTGTGTATTTATACGTATGAGAGTACATATTTTTATTGTATTCATTAAGTATTCTTATACTTAATTTCGTATTAATTTTTCCGGAATATTATCTTTAATAAAAGTCCACCAATATATATTTCCAAAATGTATATTATAATAAATATCATTTAGAAAAATTATTTATAATTTTTCTTTTGGCAAAAAATATTTATATTTTCTCATAAGTTTCAAAAATAATATATTTTCATGTCTAATCTTGGAAAATATATATGAACTCATTTTTCTCCAAAAAATGATATATTTCATATTTATTTGAGAAAATATATCTTTCATCCAAAAAATATTGTATTTCATGTTTGTGTAAGAAAATATATATTTCTTAAAAATAATATATCTTCTAAAAATTTTAAGAAAAATATATATTCATACTTGCCAAAAATAATATATTTTTCCCTTGTAAAAAATATGATATATTCTTGTAGTAATTGTAAAAAACATATTTTCGTTTCCTTGGTGTCCAAAATATTATTTACCAAAATATACTTTGTGAATAAATTTCCGGAATATTTTGTAATTCTTATTCCATAGTTCGGTTTCACCAATATTTTATGTATAACTTGTATATTTATTCCTTGGAATTTTGGTAATATCTTGGATGGTAATTCTTGGTATTTTGATGTGTTATATTATTTCATGTCCTAAAATAATATAACTAATACACAAAATATCAAATAGTCACACACATGGTGTCATCTAAATATATTTCCTAAATACATATTTAGTCACTTTTATTTATAAAAACCAACCTCCAATAAGTATAATTTTTTAACAAAATTTATGGCAAAGTTTATGTATAACTCCATGGTTTAGAATATACTTGTAAGTGTATGTTAATAAATATTTTTCTAAGTGTTTATATTTTTAGAAAATTTTGCCATAGTTTCCCCTAAAAATGGAGGTTTCCATGCTTTCAAGCATATCATTTTCTTTTGTAAAAATCAACACAATCAATCCACAATCAACAATAAACAACCTTTACTTACCAACTTTGCCAAAAATAAGTAATAATTACCATTTCATGAATTTGAATCTTTGTAAAAATTTGTAGGAACTTACTAGTGTTCTTAGTAAGCCTTGTTACCTTCTAAAGTGTGATTAGTTCTTTTAAAAACTTCATTTTTAAAGAATATGGATCTTTATAACTTGTGATCATCATTTCTAAAAATGTTTCTTTATGAATTCTTCTTGTTACACAAGTTTTTCTACACTCGTTTAACCACAAAAAATAAGGTTTGTTTATGTAAGAACCAAGATTTAGAAAAACTTTATATTCTTAACTTGGTTTCTTTAGAAATCATCCATAAATCTTTAGATCTACAAGTATTACTACTCACTTTGATCATTCCTTTTCAAGAAACAACTTTATTCTTTCAAGTTCATGCTTCTTATGAGGATGATCCATTAACTTCTAACATGTTCATCCTCTCATCTTGCTAGATTATGTTTTTAATCATGATCTAGGAAGATCATATGATGATCATTGAAGTGTGCAAAATGCAACATATAAATTACATCAATTGTGGCATAAAACTAACCCTTTTTAGTACTAATGTTGGAAAAAGTGTGCTTTTGTCTTCCTTTTGTATTTTCAGGATTAAATGAGCTCAAATTAACAAAAGAAGCAAAAAGACAGCTAAATCTAACATAAATACAAGAAAAGGAACAAGCGTGGCATGCCCGACCTCCCCGAAAGCATCTTCCCAAGCAAAACAAGAGAGCAGAAGGCTGAACACGCCCCGTGTTCAGTGAACACGGGGGCGTGCCCAAGTGTCAGCATAAAAGACAAAGTTGTAGAAGCTTCCATCGCCCACCACGGGGCCGTGCTCAGCGGACACGGGGCCGTGGTAAACTATAAGATTCGCAGAATCTAGGCAAATCTTGATAGTACTGATGCGTGTGAAGTGTTATATATATTAGGTGTATATTTTAAGTCCCTTTAACACTTATTTTTAGCCAAGTTTTAAATTTATAAAACACGATATTTTACTAACACTAAACACACATATGGGCAAGTGCACCCATCTTGAGCGTAGTATAGTGTTGGCAAGATACCGAGGTCGTCCAAGGACACAAGAGCTTTTAGTACCGGTTTATCCTCAACGTCTAATCAAAATAAAAAGTTTAGAAAAATGTTTTAAACTAAGAAAAAAAAAACTAACTAAAATGCTGAAAAATAAAAATAAAAAGAAAAACAGATAGACAAGATGAATCACTTGGTTCCGACTCGTATCTAGTATAACCTTTGATTATTTCCGCACTTTTGCACATATTTAAGAGATTATCTTAGTTATTGTAGTAGGCCCCTCTTTTGAAGGTGACGTTACCCTCACCCCAGTAGTTTGAGTCAGCAAGGATACAATCCTAAAAGGGTGGATTATTGGAAGATAATTAATTAAGTTATTAATGCAAATTATGGTAGGCCCCTCTTTTGGAGGTGACGTTACCCTCGACTAAGTAGTCTGAGTCAGCAAGGATACAGTCCTAAATAGCCGGGTTATAGTATTAATAGTAGTTAACTTATGAGGGGATCAAAGAGTTTGAACCCCCGCCATCCAATACCGTGAAGTATTGAAGGAGGTCCTACTAAATTTGACCCAGGTCCATTGCAGGACCTCTAAACGCTGAACAATGGCAAGACCTTTACCAAACCGTTCCCTTAACGCCCGACCAGGTAGCCAACATACCTCCATATAGACCGTGGAGATATGAATGGTGAAAATATTTTATTTTATATAGACAGTAAAATAATGCCAAGACACCATGGACAAACGATAAGGAAAGATCACCTTCAACATAAGTAACTAGTTATTAAAGTCATTAATACAAAACCAAATAAAAAGTGCAAAAGATTAGAAATAAAAAGTATTATACTAGACACTTTGTCTTCACCAAGTGATGTAAGAGACTTAGGCAAACATGGCCTTGATTGTCAAGAACTCTTACGATCAATCTTGGATCCCGAGACGACTCACACACTCTACGATGGACAATGGATGATGGTGGTGGATGATGGTGTTGTGATGGTGGTGGGTGGTGGATGAAGTGTGAGAGAGGTGGTGTGCCAAGGGATGAGTTGAAATGAAACCAAGCACTCCTATTTATAGGCTGAACAGAAGGCTGGGCACGGCCTCGTGTCCGCTGGACATGCCCCCGTGCCTGTCTGACACTCTCTCTCTTCATTAATTGTAATTCGCAATTACAATTAATGCGCCTGCTGTACTTTCGCCACGCCCCCGTGTTCACTGGACACGACCCCGTGGTGGGCAATGGAAGATTCTATAGGTTTGTCTTTTCTGCTGCTTCTTGGGCACGGCCCCGTGCTGGCTGAGCACGGGGCGTGTTCAGTCTTCTGCCTTCTCTATTTTGCTTGGGAAGATGCCGTTGAGGGGTCGGGCAGTCCACTTATGTTCCTTTTCTTGTATTTATGTTGGATTTAGCTGTCTTTTTGCTTCTTTTGTGTTTTTGAGCTCATTTAATCCTGAAAATACAAAAGGAAGACAAAAACACTCTTTTTCCAATATTAGTACTTAAAAAGGGTTAGTTTTATGCCTCATTTGATGTAATTTATATGTTGCATTTTACACACATCAAATACCCCCACACTTGAACTTTTGCTTGTCCTCAAGCAAAACTCTTTAATATGTGGCTTACACTCCCAAATGGAATGGGTAGAAGAGAAGGTTTTGGCTTGTCATAGAGTGTTGGGAATCCAAGATCCTTTTGGGTTTTATTTTTATCTATTTACAATCCTATTCGTAATGATTTGTTTAGAACGTTTCATAGGATAAATTACTTATTTGGGCATAACATGCCTTTTTAAAATTCCATTTATATACAAGTTCACATACCTCACGGGAGAAATCACTCACACTCGGCCGAAGGTGTATTTTTAGTGAATCACTCGAGAGCGGCATGGAACTTACTCCTACCATAGGCTTGCCAAGCAATCAATCCTCCTCCTTTTTAACTTATATACCTTTGTAAATATCAAGAGGACTTCGTGGGTGAAGGGTTAGGCTTGGGTTAAAGGTAGGTGGTTGGGATAGTGGTTAGTAGAAAAAGGGTGAAAAGCGTAACAAGTGTCGGTTTTCGTAGGACTTTCTATTTTTGTAACTTTTATTTTGATGAAGCTATTATTCAAACAAAGTTATTTTTGATGAACTTGTTTGTTTATCTTTTGCTTCATCATCAACACATTTTTTTTTGAACGATCATACGAAAAAACCGAACTTGTTACTAAAACAAAGGGTTAAAAATAAAAAAGGTTTTGGTGGGTAAAAGGGTGTTTGGTTTGGGAAATGAAATGAAAAGGTTTAGGCTCAAAGGGGCTAACTAGGGGGATTTTTGGGTAGGTGGTAAAAAAAAGAAAAATAATGGTGTAGAAATAAAAAGGGTTAGTCCTAATGCCTCCATCATTTACTTACTCGAGTTTAAGTTGATAAGGACCGTGAATGTATCGTCATGGCAAGTTCTGGAGTCGTAAGATCCAAACGGCTATTCACACAAGAAACGAAAAATGAGCATTTAGTTTAATGATATGTAATTGTATGCTCAATAAAGGCTCAAAACTCACTTTTGTGGGAATGGGTTTTTTATGTGATCAAGTATATATAATCAAATTTTAACTAAGTTTGCCATGCCTTTTCATAATTTTCTTATGTTGGTTCTTTTTATCACTACGCTATCGGTTGTAAATTCGTAAAAATATAACCTTTTTGAGAACTTGAATTTCCCGAGTTAAACCTAGACAAGTAAAAAAATGAAATTTTTGAAAAAATTTGGGGTGATTAGCGGTTCCAATAGAGTTTTGTGTAAGGCTTGTATTTAGGACTTGCAAGATTCAAGGTTTTAGCATCCCCCCCACACTTAAATTACACATTGTCCTCAATGTGTCCCAAAAATAAATTTTTAGGTTGATTAGATGTGTAATATGGCGTTAAAAGCAAAGATTTATGTTACTGGCAGTCTGGACACGGCCCCGTGTCCGCTGGACACGACCCCGTGGCGAACTGCCAGTAACGAAAACTTACAGAAGGAGAACACGGGGACGTGTTGGTTAGGCACGGCCCCGTGTCTTGACAAAAATTTGCAGGACAGTAACCAAACAGCAGGTCTGGGAGGTGAGCATGGGGGCGTGTTGGCTGGACACGTCCCCATGTGGACAGTCTGTAAGCCTGAAAAACATGTTTCTTCCCCCAGTTTTTCCATCCTGGCCCTATAAGTGCTGAGGCTTAGCACTCCAAGCCTCGGTTTGTACTTGTTTCATCACTTAACACCACACCAAGTAACACAAACATCCTACATTACCATAGTTAATTGTCCCAAGCATAAAGTAAAAATGGAAAATAAAAGTGGTAAAGGAAAGTAATTATTCAACATTTGGCACGCAGGCCACCAACTGTTCGATAGATAAAGGGACTTAAACCTGTGGGCTCGCCATCAACCCAGTCCTGCTCCTTCAAACCCCCTACTCCATATCCTCATCGCTATCATCACCTCCATCCCCATGCCCCGCCATATACTCCCGGATGCTGCCGATATCATCTTGTATATCGTTGATGTTGCGTTCAATAGCTCCGACCCGGTGGTATGTGTTGTTGGCGAGGTTGTAGGCGTTCCTGGTACACATGAGGTTTTCCTGCATAAGATCATGTAAGCTTTGAAAGTTAGGAAAACCGCCTCCTTGTGAGGAGGATTGACCCGGATCACCATGGGGTTGATACGGGTAGTGGGGAGGTGGTGCGTGAAGAACTAGGGCCTCCTGCGGGTTCCATGCATAGCCTTGCGTCCTTTGGAAGCTCACCGATCCGTCTTCCGCCTCATAAAGTAAGTTCATGGCTCGGCAAATGTGGTAGTCAACTCGTCCCGACCATGGACTTCTTTCAAAGGACCTTGGAATTCGCGTGTAATGCTTGAAGAGACGGTACACCCATCCTCCGAAGAAGATAGGCGTTGGAGCGCGAGCAAGGCGGTTGAGATGCATGTTTCGTAACAGGAGATATGGAACATCGAGAGGCTTCCGGTTGTGGATACAGTGAAGGACAACCAAATCTTTCAACCCTACAACGCCGCTACTGTCGTAACGTTGGTTAAGAGAGTAGGTGAGAAGCCTGTGAATGTAGAGATAGAGCGGATCCCTTAGCTTCGTACTCTTGGTGCTGCTAGGGTTGTAGATTCCTTCACCGATTTGAGCCCATGCGGCTTGTCGTTCATTTTCATCCAAGTCTCGTAATCCCCCGGTATTTTCCTCGTTTCCCGATTCCTCTTCCTGGTACAGTCCTATTATAGCTCCAAACTGTGCCATAGAGATCGAGTACTTTGTCCCGCCACACCGAAATGCAACCCCTTCATTGTCGAATGGGTCACACCTTGAAGTGAAGGTAAAGGTACTGTAGAACTCCATGGTGCATTGATGCACCGACCGAAGCCTAGTGTTTAATGCAACAGCTAGCGGTCCCGTAACGATGTTGTTGAATCGGTCCAACTGGTTTACCAAGGTTAACAGGTCCGTGCAAGCTCGCCTGGGGTACTCCTCGGGTCTTGTTTGAAGTATTTCGTATCTTGCCCTGGCATCGAGCTCACTTGCATTGAACCTAGTGAACTTTGCCATCTTGATGTTGTTAGATCGATAGGGGACGTTGAAATTTTGCGAAAAATCGCCTGAAACCAGAGCTTTTGCGGGGAAACGGGGCGTGTGGAATGAAGAAACTGTTTTGAAATAGGGGATTTATCCCGACTGCAGCGCGGATACGGCCCCGTGTCCAGCGGACACGGCCTCGTGCCGAGCAAGGTTTTTTTTTTTTGTGCTCGTGTGAGTGCCCCTTTTTCCCATAAGCTATGGTTAGAAAACTTACCGCTTCATTTTGTTGTCTCAATCGTTCGTAACTTACCAGGCATGATGTTTTTATTCTTCCACCGTTTGAAGCGAGATCTCTTCTTCTTCATCCTCAATGAATCCTTGATAGAGTTTCAGCCGTTGGCCATTGACCTTAAATGGGGGCCCATTTCGAGATTTAATTTCTACACGACTCTTCCATCATTTGTTGGAAGTGCCTCGGCCTCGGCCCATTTAGACAAGTAATCTACTGCCACAAGTATATATTTGTTTCCTTTTGATGGTGGGAAAGGTCGCATAAAGTCGAGTCCCCACACATCAAAAATTTCACAAACAAGAATGCCATTTTGTGGCATTTCGTTTTTGGAAGAAATATTACCTGTTCTTTGGCAAGCATCACATGTTTTTACAAGACTTTGGGCGTCTTTGTAAATGGTTGGCCAATAAAATCCTGAATCGAATACCTTTCGTGCGGTACTAGCAGCACCATGATGTCCTCCGTATGGACCTTTATGACAATGGCGGAGAATTCTTCGTGCTTCATTACCATGTACGCATCGTCGGACGAGTTGGTCGGCACACATTTTGAAAAGATATGGATCTTCCCAAAAGTAGTGTTTCACATTGGCAAAGAATTTTTTTCTTTGATGATGTGGCCATCCTTTTGCGACTATACCGCTAGCTAGGTAGTTAGCATAGTCGGCGTACCATGGCTCTTCCTTGTATTCCACAATCTCCAGGGACTCAGTTGGGAATTTTTCGTTGATTTGCTCGTCCCTGGTTGCTTCCAAAGCTGGGTCTTCTAAGCGCGAAAGATGATCTGCAGCGGTGTTTTCTGCTCCTCTTTTGTCCTTGATTTCAATGTCAAATTCTTGGAGGAGTAGAATCCACCGAATCAAACGTGGTTTTGCATCTTGCTTTTTGAAGAGATATCGGATGGCTGCATGATCTGTATAAACTATAGTTTTAGAAAGAACAAGATAAGAACGGAATTTATCAAAAGCAAACACCACAGCTAGTAACTCTTTTTCAGTTGTTGTGTAATTTTCTTGTGCATCATTAAGTGTTTTACTAGCATAATAAATTGGGTGGAAATGCTTTTCTTTTCTTTGTCCCAAGACAGCTCCAACTGCAAAGTCACTAGCATCACACATGATTTCAAAAGGAAATTTCCAATCAGGCGCTATCATGATAGGTGCATTGACTAACATTTCTTTTAAGGTGAGAAATCCTTGATTGCAATCATTGTCAAAGATGAAATGAGCATCTTTTTCAAGTAATTTTGTTAGAGGTCTAGAAATTTTAGAAAAGTCTTTGATAAACCGCCTATAGAATCCGACATGCCCTAGGAAACTTCTGATAGCTCGTACGGAGGATGGAGGTGGTAATCTAGAAATGGTATCTATTTTGGCTCGATCCACCTCCATTCCTTCGCTTGAGATCTTGTGACCGAGTACTATTCCCTCCGTTACCATGAAATGGCATTTTTCCCAATTAAGGGCGAGGTTAGTTTCCTCATATCGGGATAGCATTCGTTCAAGGTTATCGAGGCATTGGTCATATGAATCCCCAAAGATAGAAAAGTCGTCCATAAAGACTTCCATTGTCTTTTCTATCATGTCGTGGAAAATGGCTACCATGCAACGTTGAAATGTTGCGGGGGCATTACATAGACCAAACGGCATGCGTCGATAAGCAAAAGTTCCATAGGGACATGTGAAAGTTGTCTTTTCTTGGTCTTCGGGCGCTATCGGGATTTGAAAGTAACCTGAAAAACCATCCAAGAAACAGTAAAATTTATGACCGGATAATCTTTCTAACATTTGATCAATGAAGGGTAAAGGAAAGTGATCCTTTCTTGTTGCTTCATTTAATCGTCTATAATCTATACATACTCTCCATCCTGTGACGGTTCTCGTTGGTATTAGTTCATTCTTTTCGTTAGTTATTACCGTCATACCTCCTTTCTTTGGAACTACTTGGACAGGACTTACCCAAGGGCTATCGGAGATAGGATAGATAAGTCCGGCGTCAAGTAATTTGATGACTTCGTTTTTAACCACTTCTTGAACATTTGGATTTACTCGACGTTATGGTTGTATCACTGATTTGTAGTCATCATTCATCAAAATTTTGTGTGTGCACATAGAAGGACTAATTCCTTTTATGTCTACAAGTTTCCAAGCTATTGCATTTTTATGTTTTTTCAAAAGACTAATTAATTTTTCTTTTTCTAAGTTATCTAATTTAGACGAAATAATTACAGGTAAATTACCATCTTTGTCTAGAAAAGCATATTCCAAACCTTTTGGAAGTTCTTTGAGCTCAAGTGGTGGGTCTTTGGGAGACTCCTTATTTGGTTGCTCATTTTGATCAAGAACTTTAAAAGTTTGTTCTATGGCGACCTCTTCCTCAACAAAGTGGTCAATCTCTTCACTTGTATCGGGTGGTTCATCTTCATCTTCAATTAGGGGGTCATTATTGCCGAAAGGATATTTCATTGATCGTTCGAGATCGACACTTCTTTTAAATGCCCCTAATTGAAGAGGTAGATTTTTGAACTTCCGGTTTTTCAAAGCTTCGTGAGTTTTTACAAATGGTCGTCCCAACACTAGAGGAGCGTCATCAAGAATGACAAAGTCGGTCGGGATTACCATTTGATTCGTTTGAATCAATACATCTTCAACTATACCGATTGATTTTATTACTTTACGATTGGATAGAAAAATGGGTATTTGAAGTGGAGAAAAATCACTAATACTTAATTTTTCGAAAATGTAGTTAGGCATTACGTTAACACAAAGATCTTTATCGATTGTGACATTACTAATAAACGAATTTTGAAAGAAACATGGAACCGGTGTAATGTTAATTTCAAATGGGTCTTCTTTTATTAGCGAAGTTTGATCATTAGTTAACTTAACACTTACCGTTTCGTCAATTTTAGTGTTAGTGCTTAACTCTTTTAAAAACTTAGCATGAGGGTGTACTAAACAATGATTTTCAAAAGAAGGTGACAAGAGATTAATTTTTTCAAAATTAGACTCTTCTTGAATTTTAACGTTGTCGGACTCACCTTTTTCGTTGTTTAACTCATGTGTCGGTTTTTCACTTATTTGTTCTTCCATTTTTACACTTTCAGTTATCTCTTCTTTTTTTAATTCTTCTCTTGCGCGGGACTCCTCTTCCCTTGCGCGAGCTTCTTTTATACATCGATCGATAACTCTAATGTGTTCTAATATCCTATCGGTCACTTCGGTTATAGAAAAAGAATCGGAATTCTCTAAGCTTGAATCCGGTTGTTCGACCCTTTGCTCATAATACTCATGTGAAGTAGATGGTTCACACCATTGTCCTTCATTGTAAGCATATGATGGATAAGGTTCAAAATTTTGTTCTCCATAATACTCATATGAGGTGGGTTGTTCACGCCATGGTTCCTCATAGTAAGTATACGAAGGTGGTGACTCATATCTTGGTTCCTCAAAGTATGAGTAAGAAGGCTCATACCTTGGTTCATCAAAATATGAGTATGAGGGAGGAGGTTCATACCTTTGGTCTTCATATGATGTGTATGAAGTTGGTGGTTCGTACCTGGGCTCCTCATAGTAGGTGTATGAATTGGATGGTTGATATGAGTGATTATTTTGAACCGAGCGTGTGTTACGACAATTAGTGCAATAATTACCCCTATAATCATCCTCCTCATAGGTGTAGTTGTAACCTCCTGAGTATTGATCCATAAGAATCACTCAGCAGACCACAACCAGGTCTCGAGATCAGAAAACAACAATAAAAGCGGAAACAGAGGCTGGACACGGCCCCGTGTTCAGTGAGCACGGCCCCGTGTTCAGGATCTGTATCTGGGCGTTTTTATGAAAATACTGGACACGGCCCCGTGTTCAGTGAACACGGCCCCGTGTACAGGTTACTGTAAATGCAAAACTAAACTAAAATGCAGAAAAATGTGCGCGCGTTAAAAAGGTTTTGAAAAACTGATTAGGCCGTCGATTTTAAGCTTTCTTAAAATCCTTGTGTCCCCGGCAGTGGCGCCAAAAACTTGATGCGTGTGAAGTGTTATATATATTAGGTGTATATTTTAAGCCCCTTTAACACTTATTTTTAGCCAAGTTTTAAATTTATAAAACACGATATTTTACTAACACTAAACACACATATGGGCAAGTGCACCCATCGTGAGCGTAGTATAGTGTTGGCAAGATACCGAGGTCGTCCAAGGACACAAGAGCTTTTAGTACCGGTTTATCCTCAACGTCTAATCAAAATAAAAAGTTTAGAAAAATGTTTTAAACTAAGAAAAAAAAAAACTAACTAAAATGCTGAAAAATAAAAATAAAAAGAAAAACAGATAGACAAGATGAATCACTTGGTTCCGACTCGTATCTAGTATAACCTTTGATTATTTCCGCACTTTTGCACATATTTAAGAGATTATCTTAGTTATTGTAGTGGGCCCCCTCTTTTGAAGGTGACGTTACCCTCACCCCAGTAGTTTGAGTCAGCAAGGATACAATCCTAAAAGGGTGGATTATTGGAAGATAATTAATTAAGTTCTTAATGCAAATTATGGTAGGCCCCTCTTTTGGAGGTGACGTTACCCTCGACTAAGTAGTCTGAGTCAGCAGGGATACAGTCCTAAATAGCCGGGTTATAGTATTAATAGTAGTTAACTTATGAGGGGATCAAAGAGTTTGGACCCCCGCCATCCAATACCGTGAAGTATTGAAGGAGGTCCTACTAAATTTGACCCAGGTCCATTGCAGGACCTCTAAATGCTGAACAATGGCAAGACCTTTACCAAACCGTTCCCTTAACCCCCGACCAGGTAGCCAACATACCTCCATATAGACCGTGGAGATATGAATGGTGAAAATCTTTTATTTTATATAGACAGTAAAATAATGCCAAGACACCACGGACAAACGATAAGGAAAGATCACCTTCAACATAAGTAACTAGTTATTAAAGTCATTAATACAAAACCAAATAAAAAGTGCAAAAGATTAGAAATAAAAAGTATTATACTAGACACTTTGTCTTCACCAAGTGATGTAAGAGACTTAGGCAAACATGGCCTTGATTGTCAAGAACTCTTACGATCAATCTTGGATCCCGAGACGACTCACACACTCTACGATGGACAATGGATGATGGTGGTGGATGATGGTGTTGTGATGGTGGTGGGTGGTGGATGAAGTGTGAGAGAGGTGGTGTGCCAAGGGATGAGTTGAAATGAAACCAAGCACTCCTATTTATAGGCTGAACAGAAGGCTGGGCACGGCCCCGTGTCCGCTGGACACGCCCCCGTGCCTGTCTGACACTCTCTCTCTTCATTAATTGTAATTCGCAATTACAATTAATGCGCCTGCTGTACTTTCGCCACGCCCCCGTGTTCACTGGACACGGCCCCGTGGTGGGCAATAGAAGCTTCTATAGGTTTGTCTTTTCTGCTGCTTCTTGGGCACGGCCTCGTGCTGGCTGAGCACGGGGCGTGTTCAGTCTTCTGCCTTCTCTATTTTTCTTGGGAAGATGCCGTTGAGGGGTCGGGCAGTCCACTTATGTTCATTTTCTTGTATTTATGTTGGATTTAGCTGTCTTTTTTACTTCTTTTGTGTTTTTGAGCTCATTTAATCCTGAAAATACAAAAGGAAGACAAAAACACTCTTTTTCCAATATTAGTACTTAAAAAGGGTTAGTTTTATGCCTCATTTGATGTAATTTATATGTTGCATTTTACACACATCAGTACAGATACGCTTCTGCACACGGGGTCGTACCCAGCGGACACGGGGCCGTGGTCAACTAATAAAGACAAGAGCAATTAATGAAGATAGAGAAGGATGTGGACACGGGGCCGTGCCCGAGCTTCTGTTCAGCCTATAAATAGGAGTGCTTGGCTAAAGCTCAAACCATCCCTTGGCACACCACCTCTCTCACACTTCACCCACCACCCACCACCACGATAACACCATCATCCACCACCATCATCCATTGTCCATCATAGAGTGTGTGAGTCATATCGGGATCCAAGATTGATCGTAAGAGTTCTTGACAATCAAGGCCATGTTTGCCTAAGTCTCTTACATCACTTGGTGAAGACAAAGTGTCTAGTGTAATACTTTTTATTTTTAATCTTTTCGCACTTTTTAATTGGTTATGTATTAATAACTTTAATTACTAGTTTCTTATGTTGAAGGTGATTCTTCCTTATCGTTTGTCCGTGGTGTCTTGGCATTATTTTACTGTCTATATAAAATAAAAGATTTTCACCATTCATATCTCCACGGTCTATATGGAGGTATGTTGGCTACCTGGTCGGGGGTTAAGGGAACGGTTTGGTAAGAGTCTTGCCATTGTTCAGTGTATAGATCTTGCAAAGGACCTGGGTCAAATTTAGTAGGACCTCCTTCAATACTTAACGGTATTGGATGGCGGGGGTCCAAACTCTTTGATCCCCTCATAAGTTAAAGTACTATTAAAACTTTAACCCGGCTACTTAGGACTGTATCCCTGCTGACTCAGACTACTTAGCCGAGGGTAACGTCGCCTTCAAAAGAGGGGCCTACCACATTATGCATTAATAACTTAATTAATTATCTTTCAATAATCCAACCCTTTAGGATCGTATCCCTGCTGACTCAAACTACTGGGTTGAGGGTAACGTCACCTCCAAAAGAGGGGCCTACTACAATAACTAAGATAATCTCTTAAATAGTGCAAAAGTGAGGAAATAATCAAAGGTTACACTAAACACGAGTCGGAGCCAAGTGATTCATCTTGTCTATCTGTTTTTATTTTTATTTTTATTTTTGAGCATTTTAGTTAGTTTTTATTTTCTTAGTTTAAAACCTTTTTCTAAACTTTTTGATTTGATTAGACGTTGAGGATAAACCGGTACTAAAAGCTCTTGTGTCCTTAGACGACCTCGGTATCTTACCAACACTATACTACGCTCACGATGGGTGCACTTGCCCGTATGTGTGTCTAGTGTTAGTAAATATCATGTTTTATAAATTTAAAACTTGGCTAAAGAAAGTGTAAAAGGGCTTAAAATATACTTAAACTTATATACACACTTCACACGCATCAAGTTTTTGGCGCCATTGCCGGGGACACAAGGATTTTAAGAAAGCTTAAAATCGACGGCCTAATCAGTTTTTCAAAACCTTTTTAAAACGCGCGCACATTTTTCTGCATTTTAGTTTAGTTTTGCATTTACAGTAACCTGAACACGGGCCGTGCTCTCTGAACACGGGGCCGTGCTGCACATTTTTTATAAAACATCCAGTAATAGAAGCTGAACACGGGGCCGTGCTCACCGAACACGCCCCCGTGCTCAACGAAATCAGTAACTTTAATTAAAATGCCCAGATACAGATTCTGTACACGGGGCCGCTGTTTGAAGTTTTGTCTGAAAATTCTAATTTTTTGTGCTAACTTTTGGTGTATTCTTTCAGATGGCAAAGAAGTTCACAAGGTTTAACGCAAATGAGCTTGATGCTAGGGCTAGATACGAAGTACTTCAAACAAGACCGGAAGAATACCCAAGGCAAGCATGCACGGATTTATTAGCATTGGTGAACCAACTTGACCGCTTCAACAACCTTGTCACAGGCCCACTAAGAGTCGCTTTAACAACTCGACTTCGTTCCGCCCACGAATGAACTTTGGAATTCTATAGCACCTTCACATTCAATTCAAGGTGCGACCCATTCGACAATGATGGGGTAGCATTCCGATGTGGTGGAACTAGGTATTCGATCTCTATGGCGCAATTTGGGTCGATTGTCGGGTTGTATGCAGAGGAAGATGCAGGTAACGAGGAAAATACTGGAGGGATGCAAGAGATAGATGAGAACGATCGCCAAGCCACGTGGGCTCAGATTGGTGAAGGGCACTACAATCCGAGCAGCACTAAGAGCACGAAGTTGAGGGATCCGCTCTACCGATACATCCATAGGCTCCTCGGCTACTCTCTTAGTCAAAGGCATGATAGCGGTGGCGTCGTTGGGTTAAGATATTTTGTTGTCCTCCACTGCATCCATAACCGCAGACCCCTTGATGTTCCTTTTCTCCTGCTCCGAAACATGCATCTGAACCGCCTTGCTACTACACCAACCCCTATCTTCTTTGGGGGATGGGTGTACCGTCTCTTCAAGCACTTCACCAACATACCTAGGTCATTCGGAAGGAGCCCATGGTCGGGTAGGGTAGATATACACATTTTCCGCTCAATGAACCTAATTTATGAGGCTGAAGACGGGACGGTTAGCTTCCAAAGGATGCAGGGGCATGCATGGAACCCGCAAGAGGCACTTGTCCTTCACGCTCCACAACATCATCAGTACTAGTACCAGCCACACGGTGATCCGGGCCAATCCTCCTCAGGAGGCGGTTTTCCTAATTTCCAAAGTTTACATGATTTGTTGCAGGAAAACCTCATGTACACCAGGAGCACCTATAACATGGCGAGCAACACGCACAACCGGGTTGGAGCAATCGAGAGAAACATATCCGATATCCAAGATGATATTGGAAATATCCGGGAGTACATTGCGGGCCATAGTGGAGATGATGATGATGAGGATGAGGACATGGACTAGGCGAGAGGAGCGGAGGCAGAAGAGGTTGGTTGGTGATCCCACAGGTTAACCCCCTTTTTATCTTGAACAATTTCCGGCCTGCGTGCCGTGTGTCAAACAATTTACTTTTCTTTAACTCTTTTATTTTCTGCATTTCTTTTTCTTTCTGACTTTGTGATGGATGGGATGTTGAACATTGGTAATCTAGGATGTTTGCTATGTTTTGGCGTAGTGTTTATTGATAAAACAGGTACATATGAGGCTTAGAGCACTAAACCTTAGTGCTACTAAAGCCGGGACAGGAAAACCAGAACCAGAAACCTGTTTCTCAACCTTGCAGACTGTCTACACGGGGTCGTGTCCAGCCGACACGCCCCCGTGCCCACTACCCCAGACCTGCTGTTTGTCTAAATATGCAGACTTTTTGCCAGACACGGGGTCGTGTCCAGCTGACACGCCCACGTGTTCACCTTCTGTAAGTTTTCGTTACTGGCACCTGAACACGGGGCCGTGTCCATCGAACACGGGGCCGTGTCCAGGCGTCCAGAACACAACTTTCTGCTATTTCACACCTTTTACACATTCAATCAACCTAAAAACTTATTTTTGGGACAAATTGAGGACAATGTGTAATTTAAGTGTGGGGGGATGCTAAAACCTTGAATCTTGCAAGTCCTAATAACAAGCCTTATACAAAACTCTATTGGAACCGCTAATCACCCCAATTTTTTTTTCAAAAATTGTCATTTTTTTTTTGTTTTTTTTACTTGTCTAGGTTTAATTTGGGAATTTCAAAATTCTAAAAAGGTTATATTTTTACAAATTTACAACCGATAGCGTCGTGATAAAAAGAACCAACATAAGAAAATTATGAAAAGGCATAACAAGCTTAGTTAAAATTTAATTATATATACTTGATCACATAAAAACCCATTCCCACAAAAGTGAGTTTTGAGCCTTTATTGAGCATACAAATACATATCTTTAAATTAAATGCTCATTTTTTCGTTTCTTGTGTGAATAGCCGCTTGGTTCTTACAACTCTAGAACTTGCCACGACGATACATTCCCGGTCCTTACCAACTTAAACCCGAGTAAGTAAATGATGGAGGCATTAGGACTAACCCTTTTTATTTCTACACCATTATTTTTTCTTTTTTTTATCACCTACCCAAAATCCCCCTAGTTAACCCCTTTGAGCCTAAACCTTTTCATTTCTTAACCCAAACCAAACACCCTTTCACCCACCAAACCCTTTTTTATTTTTTTAACCCTTTGTTTTAGTAACAAGCTCGGTTTTTCGTATGACTTTAAAAAAAAAAAAAATTGCTGATGATGAAGCAAAAGAAATAAACAAGCAAGTTCATCAAAAATAACTTTGTTTGAATTATGGCTTCATCAAAATAAAAAGTTGAAAAATAGAGAGTCTTACGAAAACCGACGCTTGTTGCGCTTTTCGCCCTTTTACTAACCACTAACCCAACCACCTACCTTTAACCCAAGCCTAACCCTTCATCTAAAATGTCCTCTTGATATTTACAAAGGTACATAGTTAAAAAGGAGGAGGATTGATTGCTTGGCAAGCCTATGGTAGGAGTAAGTTCCATGCCACTCTCGAGTGATTCACTAAAATACATCTTCGGCTGAGTGTTGAGTGATCCCCCGTAAGGTATGTGAACTTGTATATTAATAGAATTTAAAAAAAGGCATGCTATGCCCTAATAAGTAATTTATCTTATGAAAAGTTTTAAATAAATCATGATGAATAGGATTGTAAATAAATAAAAATAAAACTTAGTAAAGAATCTTGGAAATCCCGACACTCTATGACAAGCCCAAAAACCTTCTCTTCTACCCATTCCATTTGGGAATGTAAAGCCATATTATAAAGAGTTTTGCTTGAGGACAAGCAAAGATTCAAGTGTGGGGGTATTTGATGTGTGCAAAATGCAACATATAAATTACATCAATTGTGGCATAAAACTAACCCTTTTTTAGTACTAATGTTGGAAAAAGTGTGCTTTTGTCTTCCTTTTGTATTTTCAGGATTAAATGAGCTCAAATTAACAAAAGAAGCAAAAAGGAAGCTAAATATAACATAAATACAAGAAAAGGAACAAACGTGGCATGCCCGACCTCCATGAAAGCATCTTCCCAAGCAAAACAATAGAGCAGAAGGCTGAACACGCCCCGTGTTCAGTGAACACGGGGGCGTGCCCAAGTGTCAGCATAAAAGACAGTTGTAGAAGCTTCCATCGCCCACCACGGGGCCGTGCTCAGCGGACACGGGGCCGTGGTCAACTATAAGATTTGCAGAATCTAGGCAAATCTTGATAGTACAGATACGCTTCTGCACACGGGGTCGTGCCCAGCGGACACGGGGCCGTGGTCAACTAATAAAGACAAGAGCAATTAATGAAGACAGAGAAGGATGTGGACACGGGGCCGTGCCCGAGCTTCTGTTCAGCCTATAAATAGGAGTGCTTGGCTAAAGCTCAAACCATCCCTTGGCACACCACCTCTCTCACACTTCACCCACCACCCACCACCACCATAACACCATCATCCACCACCATCATCCATTGTCCATCATAGAGTGTGTGAGTCATCTCGGGATCCAAGATTGATCGTAAGAGTTCTTGACAATCAAGGCCATGTTTGCCTAAGTCTCTTACATCACTTGGTGAAGACAAAGTGTCTAGTGTAGTACTTTTTATTTTTAATCTTTTCGCACTTTTTAATTGGTTATGTATTAATGACTTTAATTACTAGTTTCTTATGTTGAAGGTGATTCTTCCTTATCGTTTGTCCGTGGTGTCTTGGCATTATTTTACTGTCTATATAAAATAAAAGATTTTCACCATTCATATCTCCACGGTCTATATGGAGGTATGTTGGCTACCTGGTCGGGGGTTAAGGGAACGGTTTGGTAAGAGTCTTGCCATTGTTCAGTGTATAGATCCTGCAAAGGACCTGGGTCAAATTTAGTTGGACCTCCTTCAATACTTAACGGTATTGGATGGCGGGGGTCCAAACTCTTTGATCCCCTTATAAGTTAAACTACTATTAAAACTTTAACCCAGCCTCTTAGGACTATATCCCTGCTGACTCAGACTACTTAGCCGAGGGTAACGTCGCCTTCAAAAGAGGGGCCTACCACATTTTGCATTAATAACTTAATTAATTATCTTTCAATAATCCAACCCTTTAGGATTGTATCCCTGCTGAGTCAAACTACTGGGTTAAGGGTAACCTCACCTCCAAAAGAGGGGCCTACTACAATAACTAAGATAATCTCTTAAATAGTGCAAAAGTGCGGAAATAATCAAAGGTTACACTAAACACGAGTCGGAGCCAAGTGATTCATCTTGTCTATCTGTTTTTTTTTCCAGCATTTTAGTTAGTTTTTATTTTCTTAGTTTAAAACCTTTTTCTAAACTTTTTGATTTGATTAGACGTTGAGGATAAACCGGTACTAAAAGCTCTTGTGTCCTTGGACGACCTCGGTATCTTACCAACACTATACTACGCTCACGATGGGTGCACTTGCCCGTATGTGTGTCTAGTGTTAGTAAATATCGTGTTTTATAAATTTAAAACTTGGCTAAAGAAAGTGTAAAGGGCTTAAAATATACTTAAACTTATATACACACTTCACACGCATCAATCATCATCATTTTTACAAACAATCAACAATCATCAAGCATAACAACTCATATTCATCAAGATTCCTTCATACTTTAAGCTTATGTTCAAGATTACTTCTTGTGATTCTTAGTGTTCTTCAAGATTATGATTATGACTCTTCTTTTAATCACTTAAAATGGAAGTAAAATAGCAAGATCAAGGTTCTTACCACTAGCACAAGGCTAGGGATGATCAACTGAAGAAATCAAGTGGATAAAAGCAAATAAGAGAGGTTCTTGAACTTCTGTAAGCTCCTAGCTCCTTTATGTGACTTCTAACACCTTTGTATAAGCTTGGATTGTATGAGAATGGATGAATGATGATGGATGTGTGGGTGTTTGGGGTTGGCCGAGAGCTCCAAGGGGAGAAGTAGAAACTTGTGTGTGTTTTGAGTGTGTGAAGAATGAAGGTTAGAACTCACATGTTTACTTATAGACCATGCTAAGTGTTTAACTCTTGGTTACTATGTTTAGGAAAGCATGAGCATATCCATTTTAATATTGAAACAAATCTACAAAGTGGGGGCCATGTTGGCCGTAAATAGGTGGGGGGGGGGGTCTAGACATAGGATAAAACTAAACTTGTTACATTATGGTAAAAATGTAAGTATTAGTTACTAGATATTTAGGAGGTGTTATGATGTTCGGGGATCATAACTAGCTTGGAAATGTTAAAACAGTGCTTCTAGTGTAAATTTGGTGTTTCGGGTAGTGTCTGGTTGTTCGGTTGGTTATCGGTTCGCTAAATTGCTAAACTTTCAGTTTAGTGTGCTTTATGTACCCTTTTGTGACACTTTTGATTCCCGACACTTAGGAAATCATTCAGGACCATTTAACCATATTTCTGCATAAAATTAGATTGTTAAAATGCTGATTATTGCTGAATTCAGCACCCTTTGTGAGTTTTAGGCACTTTCCGGCACTTGAACTATCTCTAGGAAGGCAGTTTTGTGATCCTTACTTTCCTACACACTATACTAATGTAAGACTTGGTTTCTGGCTCATTCTGTGTCTCAACATGCTGTCTGTCTATGTACTGTATTCCGTCAGCATATTCCTGATTTATTTGATAATTGTGCTAACTGTGTTTCGTGCATCATTTGAGTTAAATAAGCTATCATGCAATAATGATATGACATCAAGCAATATATGATGCACATGTAAATATAAAGCAGTAATCAGAAAGCAGCTCAAGTAATTAACTGTAATTCAGCATAGTCATTAGGCACTAATCATGGTTAATTAATTGTACTGATACCTGAATTTTTGACAGTTGTCATAAAAGTACCTGCACAATGTTTGCCTCTCCAACTTCTATTATCACCTCATTTATCATATTCACAATTAAATCAGCACTCTTCACATGCTCTGATGCATCAATTGATTTCAAAATACCATTACAAAAGGACAATTGACTAGGAAGTTTATCAAATACCTTCCTTTCCCGTCTGTCCAAAAATCGGAAATGATGCTATACTTATATTCTTCCCAATGTTTTCGAAGGGAATCCACAAATGCTTTCGTTTCTTCCAACTTTCGTTTCATCAATGGCACACGAATATTATGATAAGATGGAGCTGGCATACCTATAATAATGTAATAACTTATAAACTGTAAGTAATAAACAAATTAATAAATAATAAATATAAACTATCAATAAATCTTTATCACATTTAAATACCTCTTCCATATTCTCTAATGGCATTGATCATATCTTGGAAACTTTCATCACGTACAACATTGAAAGGTAAACCAACCGAATAAGCCCAAGTTGCAAATTTATCCCAAGCTTCCGTCTTTATCTTCTCTTTTATTGGATTATTTCTATCCATTGTAGTTTGCTTTGTTTTTCCATGATCGGTCTTAAACATGCTATCAATGGAACCTCGCACATTGCTAGAAGCCACAAATTTCTTTTTCCTTGAAACGTTTTTTTTTGTACCAACTTATTGTACATCATATTGATCGTCCTCATCCTCATCTTCATCAACGTCAATCGAGTGTGTTCTAAGAATCTCCATATTTCTTTTCTTTTCTAGTTGTACCTTTTCCTTTTCTTTAATTGACGCTGACACTCTATGCTGGATATCCACACTCACTTTTGAACAACCTTTGACTTATCCTCTGGTATGAGTAAGATGTTACTTTAGTCGTGTAATTCCTCCGCTCATCTTATGACCACAAAGTTTGCACCATACGCATTGTTTTCTTGAGGGATCCCTACACTCTCCCCATTCCCAAGCAATATCTCTATTTGAACTTTTTGGTACGGTGTTTGCATCAGACGTCATTGTATTTGTGTTTGTAGGTGCTGATGCATGTGAAAATGGATTTGTACCATCCATTATAAAATCTGTGAAGTGTTAACATGATAAAAAAAATCATTAATTGGACCATTCATTTGAGATAAAAATTAATAACAACTACAAGATGAACATTTCATTAATATAATTATAACTTCTTATAAGTTAGTCAAACATTACACATTTAATGTGTCTACTGTAAAGTGCAATCATGTGAAAAAAAGCTACAATTAATGCAACAAATAAACAATTAATGCAAGATTTAATGTGTCTGGAACAAAAAACTGGAAGAGAAAAACTTGAAACAAAAAAGCATAAAACAAAAATGCTACAATTACACATTTAGGGTTCATAATTGCCATAAAGTTGAAACAAAAAAGCATAAAACAGAAGTAAAAAATTTACCTATTCGTTGGCTGGAAGAGATGCTACAGGGAGGGAGCAGGAAGAGACGCTACTGGGAAGGAGCAGGAGCTTCGAGTGCCATGGAATTAGGGTTTGTTGGCTGGTGCAATGCCGATAGATGAACCACGTTTGACTGGTCGTTTACTTTAATTCTTTAAGGTTATAAATTGGGCCAAAGTTAAGAAAATGGAATGGGCTTTGGGTTCATAATTGAGGATATGGCAAATTATAAAGAGAAAATAACCATTTTGGGCCAATCGATATTCTCCGCGAGATGGCCGATATGAAGTATACATAATATCGGCGATATCCCGGAACTTATCACCGATATTCTCGGTAACGAGATTAGAACCGATATTTGAAACCGCTATATTACTCCATGACCAATAACTGATATCTCACCGAGATATCGCTTATTGACTGCATAGGGTGAAACCCGCACCTTAGTGACACGTTCCACTTCCTACTTTGATTTTACGAATATCACCAAAGTCTCGACTGTTCCAATGACTCGAGTCACGCAGTAACTGGAAGGATGAGTGTCGTTCGCCGTAATTCGGTGAGAGCACAGTCTATTAGGTCAAAGCGTGTACTCGAACTCGTCGGGAATAATAGAATCAATTTGGGTAGTCGACGTTTAACACCCAGGACACTTTATTTGATATTTCTAGATGGCAATCGCTGATTTTACGCATCATCGATTTTATGTGTTTATATGTTTCGATTTTGGAGATTCTACGCTTTCCACTCCCCGCATTACAAAAATACGCACAACTCGCACAGCTTTTCGCAATCTATAATGCTAACTAATCGCGAACAAACTAAGAAGCCTCATACGCTAATTCGTTGCTTACGCTACTCGCTATCGCAACTCTCGTGCGCGTTACACGCAATCTAGAGATCGGGTTTTGTTTGAAAGGTGAATACGTGCAAAATATATGCCTATGTGAATTACATGCCTATGTGCTTGTGTGCTATGTGTATACATGCTTATGTGCTTCTGTGTATACGTGTTTATGTGAACTCTGTGTATACGTGCTGACGTGTTACTGAGCTTTATGAGAAACATAATGATAATAAATATGGTGTATAAAACATAAACTATTAACTAAAACCCGATATGATTGAATCTCGTCTAATTCATGTGACGACGTCTCCTTCAAAAATTGCACTCGACAATGTCGTCATTTGGATCTCATACTCACCGCAATGCCCGACGAAACCATGCGGATAAACAAATCGCCTCTCTTGTGGCCAAGGTCATACCTCAGATCGTCAGTGAGATCAACGAGGTTAGCAGCAAATCTTTTGTTGAATCAAAGAATGAAGTGTCTAGAACTCCCTTCAGCTTCAAACAATTCAAAGCATGTGGTCCTGCAAACTTCATTGGCGAAGATGGACCCAGTGCGATATTTCAGTGGTTTGGCTCGATCAAAGTCACTTTTCGTCAAAGCTGATGTCCGGAAAATCTCCGCACTGTGAATGCTACTGGAGTCTTCCAGTCTAGGGCGCTGGACTGGTGGACCGCTAAGCGCAACAGGCGCGGTAACGATGCAGCCTATGGCCTCTCATGGGAGGAGCTCAGGGAGCTTATGAATGAAGGAGTTCTTTCCTCCTCAAGAAGCCCAGAATCTGGAGAATGAATTCTGGCACATCAAGCAAGAAGGAGGTGACAACGCTGGTCTCACCGATCGTTTCAAACAATTGAGCATTATCTGTCCCAGTCAGGTGGGCACGCCTGATAAGACCATCAAGAAGTATATTCGCGCTCTTCTCGACTGTGTAGCTAATTTTGTTCAAGCAGCTAGACCTGCTACTATCGAGGAAACCTACCAACTCGCAGCTGAGATCAACGACAAACGAGTCTTAGATGGAGCTTTCAAAACCTCGACCAAGAGTCTCAATCAGGCTACTGCTACTCCCAGTACTGACAATGCAACATCTCAAGGTTCAAAGTCTTCAAGCCAAGGTCGCAAACGAAAGAACTACAACAACAAGAACTATGCTACTACCGCCGCTCCACTCAACGCAGTTCCAGCGCTGCCCAACAACCAGAACCGCCAAGTCGCTGTTACCAATGCACCGCCTGCCAAGCGTGCGTATACTGGTACTCACCCTCTGTGCCCCACATGAACCTACCATCCGACAGGGGTCAGTTGTCGTTTTTGTGTAAACTGGAACATCTACGGGCCTTTCACTACTCACTGCCGCCCAGGCCCCTTCCAGCAAGCTCTTCCTGCACCGCCAGCTCAACTTCCTACTCCTCAGGTTAACCAAGCAGCTCCTGCACTCGCTGTTCATGCACGAGCTTGCTACTCTTGTGGTGACCCGAATCATTTTGCTAATGTCTGCCCTCCGCGTGTTGTAAAACAAGAACCTCAACAGCAACCACTACCACAGCAACAACAACAATAACAACAGCAGCAGCAGCCACAACAAGCAGCCCGCGGAAGAACTTTCAATATCAATGTCCGCCGGGCCCAGACTGACAACAAAGTTCACAATGGTAAGTTCCTCGTTAACGGTATTTACGCTTCTTGCTTATTTGATAATGGAGCCGATAACTGTTTTTTGTCGTTTGAATTCGAAAGCTTCTAAAACATAAACACGCTAATCTCCCGACGACCTTCGACGTAGAAATTGCCACCGGAAGAACCGTAACCTTCAGTTCCGTTCTCTGTGATTGTACTCTTACCCTCGACAATCACGTTTTCCCGATCGATCTCATTCCTATGCAACTTGGTAGTTTCATTGTCATAGTAGGCATGGACTTTCTTCATGAAAATCATGCCGAAGTCGTTTGTTTTGAAAAGATGATCCGTTTTTCCCTCTCAAACAGCGATCAGTGATGTGTTTATGGCGAAATATCCTCGAAAGAACTGAAACTTATGTCGTGTATCCAAGCGAGCAAGTATCTCCGCAAGGAATACTTGGTTTTCTTAGCTCACATCGTAGTAGCGGAGGAGGAAAAGAAGCCGATGGAAAAGGTCCTTGTGGTTCGTGATTTTCCTAATGTCTTTCCTGACGATTTACCTGGTCTACCCCTACTTGTGATATCGACTTTTGTATCGACCTTATTCCTGGAGCTAACCCTGTCGCTAAAGCCCCTTATCCCCTCGTACCTCCGAAATGAGTGAACTTTCTAGCCAACTCCAGGAGTTACTTGATAAAGGCTTAATACGCCCTTGCACATCCCCTTGGGGCGCACCCGTCCTTTTCGTGAAAAAGAAGGATGGATCGTTCCGAATGTGCGTCGACTATAGGGAACTCAACAAGCTTACTATCAAGAATCGCTACCCCTACCCCGAATCGACGACTTATTTGACCAACTGCAAGGCGCTATGTGTTTCTCGAAGATCGATCTGCGTTCTAGTTATCATCAATTGCGTATTCAGGAGCAAGACATTCCAAAAACCGCTTTCCATACCCGTTATGGACACTACGAATTCGTGGTCACGCCTTTTGGTCTCACCAACGCACCCGCGGTCTTCATGGATTTAATGAACCGTGTCTGTAAACCCTTCCTTGATCATTTCGTTATTGTGTTTATCGATGATATCCTTGTCTACTTGAAGTCGAGAGCCGAACACCCCAGCATCTTCATTTGGTTCTCGAGCTTCTCCAAGGAAATCGCCTCTATGCCAAGTTCTCCAAGTGTGAATTTTGTCTCGAGGAGGTTCAATTCCTCGGACACATCGTCAACAGTCAAGGAATTTACGTCGACCCTGCAAAGATAGAAGCCTTCAAGAGTTGGATTACACCGAAAACTCCGTCTGAAGTCCGTTCTTTTCTTGGATTGGCGGGTTATTACCGTCGATTTATCGCTAATTTCTCTAAAATCGTCGTACCTCTCACTGGCTTAACGCATAAAGACAAGTCTTTTGTTTGGGGAACCGAACAAGAGGATGCCTTTCAAACTCTTAAGCGTATGCTTTGCAATGCTCCCGTACTCACGCATCCCGACAGAAACGATGATTTCGTTGTTTATTGCGATGCCTATAACCTAGGTCTTGGTTGTGTTCTTATGCAACGAGACAAGGTTATCGCGTACGCGTCTCGCCAACTCAAGGTGCACGAGAAGAACTACACTACCCACGATCTCGAAATCGGTGCAGTTGTTTTTGCGTTAAAGATATGGCGACACTACCGTTATGGTACCAAGTGTACGGTCTTCATCGACCATAAGAGCCTACAACATATCTTGAACCAGAAAGAACTAAACATGTGCCAACATAGATGGGTTGAACTTCTCAACAACTATGATTGAGAGATACACTACCACCCTGGCAAGGCAAACGTCGTAGCCGATGCGCTCAGCCGACGAAGCTATTTACACGGTGTTCGTAATGTCCAAGCACAACACAACCTCGAAGCCCTCATTCGCGATGCTCAACACGCTTGTTTTCTCGAGAACACTTTGAAGGAAGAAACAATCTGTGGAACCAAAAATCAATTGATGAATAAACCGAATGGTATCTTTCACTATCTTGACCGTATTTGGATCCCTAGTCGCAATAATCTTCGAGAGATATTGACGACTGAAGCCCACAAATGTCGATATTCCATTCACCCCGGTGCCGACAAGATGTACCAAGACCTTCGTTCTAGGTATTGGTGGCCGGGAATGAAGAAGGATATCGCTCTCTATGTTTCAAAATGCTTAACTTGTTCGAAAGTTAAGGCCGAACATCAACGACCTTCTGGCTTACTCGAACAACCCGAGATCCCGATGTGGAAATGGGAGAGTATTGCCATGGACTTCGTTATGAAATTCCCTCGTACATGTTCAGGTCACGAAAGCATTTAGGTTATCAATCAATCGTCTTACGAAATCCGCCAATTTCTTACCAATACGAGAAGAGTTCAAGGTAGATTGATTAGCACAAATCTATACCGACGAAGTCATTTGTCGACACGGGACGCCTCGTGACATCATCTCTGACCGCGATGGTCGATTTACCTCGCATCTCTGGGAGACATTCCAAGCCGCTCTCGGTACTACTCTTAATCTCAGTACCGCATTCCATCCCCAGACCGACGGTCAAACTGAGCGCACGATCCGCACCCTCGAAGGCATGCTTCGTTCGTGCGTTATAGATTTTGGTGGTAATTGGGATTCATATTTACCTTTAGTAGAATTCTCATACAATAACAGTTATCACGCTAATATTCAAATGGCACCATTTGAGGCATTATATGGTAGAAAATGTCGATCGCCCATTGTCTGGCACGAGATCGAAGACGCTCAGATCACCAGTCCTGAGTTGATACAAGAAACGACAGACAAGATCCACCAAATAAGAGAAAATCTCTTGAAAGCTCAGAGTCGTCAAAAGAGCTACGCCGATAAACGCCGCAAGTCCCTTGAGTTTGAAGTTGGTGATCACATACTCCTAAAGGTTTCGCCTTGGAAGGGGGTGATCCGATTCAGCAAGAAAGGAAAGCTAGAACCATGATACATGGGTCCCTTTAAGATTTGGGAAAGAATTGGCAAGGTGGCCTACAGACTCGAATTACCGGAGGAACTCACCAGTGTACATCCGACTTTCCACGTCTCAAACCTCAAAAAGTGTCTAGCTGAGGAAAATCTTCACGTACCCCTCGAAGATTTACAAGTGAACGAGACTCTGCACTTTGTGGAAAAGCCAGTAGAAATCATGGACCGAGAGACCAAGAAACTTCGACGCTCTCGCATTCCCATAGTGAAGGTTCGCTAGGAAGGCAAAAGCGGCGCCGAGTTCACTTGGGAACTCGAAAGTGATATGAAAGCTAAATATCCGCAACTCTTTGTTACGTCTACTACTTAATTTCGGGACGAAATTCCCTAAAGTAGGGGAGACTGTAACAAGCCGTATTTCGGTTGTACCCACTTTTATCGTATTTCTTTCGTAAACGCTTGTACTCTCGAGATTCGATTAACGCTATGGGTTAAACTATATTTTAAACACGTATTACAATGCTTATTCAATCGCGGTTATAACATTTAAATGCTACTTAAATGCTTACTACTTAAACACATTTTATCGCATTTTACATCGCTTATTTAGACTAAACGCTATCACAACGCAAACTCAACGGGACTCTTATACGCTCAAACACTCACTCGCAACTCGATTAAACGCAACGGAACGCTTAACAAATGAACCAAAGTAGGAAAACTAACCAAACACCACTCAACCGTCTGAATGGGCCATCGGCCCGGATGGGGCTCATCCGCCCGGATGGGGCCCATCCGCCCGGATGGGGCCCATCCGCCCGGATGGAGCCCATCCGTCCGGATGGAGCCATCCGGACACCACCACTCGCACACCGACTTAACTCCTCTCCCTCCTCTATAAATACCCGCTGTACGCCCTCATTTCAACAATTTGACACCCCCATCTGCTCCCAAGCTCTCAGTCGTGATTCAAGGCCTTTTGTAAGCATCTCTCTCACAAATCTTCGTCCATCCTCACTCTATTTCACTTCTACTCCATCTTCTTCATCAAAAGCCATCTCGAAGATGGTTTTCACTCATTTTGCTTAGGTAAACTGTTGTGGAGCATCATTCACTCGAGATAGGATCAAGTGATGAAAGATTTCAATGTTTCTCAACTTATTTCCAAACTTCTTTTCAGTTTCTACACAATATTGGAGGAATCAGGACCTAGTCAGACTCTCGACTCCTTCCATAGTCGAAAGCCGGCTTGAAAACTGATTTCCACCAAAGAGATGGACCGATTAACGGGTCAAACATGAAAATTTTCATCAAGAACAGAGCATTCGTCCGAATGAGCGAGGCCCATCCGTCCAAATGAATTGGACCTGGTGTTTTCCATTGTTTGAATCGCCGTCGCGACCATCTCTATTAAAAAAATCGAAAAAAACCTTTTGTTTAGACAAATTTTACAAACTGCAACGAAAGACCATCCGACCGAATGGACTGTGTCCATCCGCCCGGATAGGCCTTGCACCATTTCAAACTTTTCTTCTGTCTTAAAGTACAAAGTAATACATTCGGAATTTGTCGTCTAAAGAAAAATAGCCCACCCGACCGAATGGGGTCCATCCGTCCGGATGACGTCCATCCATCCGGATGGCGTCAACCCGTCCGGATGGCACCTATCCGTCTGGATGAACTGTCAAATGCTTAACTCGCCCGACACCCCGTTTACGACCGATTCATCCCCGAGGAAGACTTATGTATCTGTTTCCGTACGCAGGCTGACCCGACGCTCAATTCAATCCAGATTGTGTTTACTTGCTAAACACACACTGTGAGTATACTCGAACCCATTTTCATTTAACGCACTATTGTGTGTTACATACGTTCTCTATCAAAACACAACATACAAAGAAAACAGTTTATAAATGCTAACCGCTCTCGCATGCTACACGTGATTTGTTGAATGCTTGTTACTATGCTTATACAGTGTTACACTAGACCGCCTCTAGCAACGATAGTACTATAGTTTGGACTCTGCACCGGTGTGACAGGGGTTGCTAGGGATCCCATTACTTTACTTCACGTGTTCGCCGCGGTGAACATGTATCGCGCTGTGACAACCCGTGATTTCGAGGTAAAAACCGTTCGTTTTCGCATTTATAAATCAAATCATATATTTGTTTTATTCAATGAATTAACTATATATTGTCTAAATTATAGTGTGTCAACGAATATTTGAAACCAAGTCCATATCGTGTTGTACCTATCCAAACCGCACCCCATAATCCTTCTCTTTTATTTACGACCCTTTTCCTAAAAGAGATTAGCAAATTAGATATATTGCATAAAGCATATTTATTTCATGATAGCATTACGTTGAATAGCACATGCATTCAAATGATATGAATTATCAATTTAGCATGGAAGCAATCCTTTTGTAATCTATTATTTATTTCTTTTGACTTGGTTAATCATAGAGAATAAACATATGAACTCTTGCAACTCAGTTTCCAAACAGTCACCCCAAGCAAACTCGGCCCAAATTCTCTATTTGCGGCCCACTAGTAATAGGTAATCTGCCAACAAATTACCCTCTTCTTTATTTACGTATTGTGGCATGATCTCATATCTTTCAAAAAAAAAAAAAAACAACAAAACCCTACTTCCCTCTTGGTGGTCGACGGCAGCAAGGCAGCAGCCCCCTCACCTCACATCGCTATCTCTCTCGCGCACTAGCCCCCTCCTGCTCGAACTCTCTTACACATCTTCTTTCGGTTAGTGCGTTACGTGTTTTTTTTATTGTTAAATTCTGCTAATACTTGGCTGCGTTTTTATCTCTATTATGATACATGGCTGTGTTTGGTTATATATGTGATGATTATGTTGATTAGATATTAACTTGAGGGATAGGATGCATGGGAATCCCGCATGACGTCGTTTTTACCGTTTAGAGATGCGTAGGCTTATGTAAGTAACGGGGGTTTTGTTTTCGGATTGATTCTTGCTAATTTAGTGGTATAAATGGCTTATGATGATTGTAATCTGCTGTAAATAAAGATTATAGGTCGTTGGGTTCACTAGATAATTGTTTGCGGGATCAAGTAACGAAAATAGGAGGCTGTCCATCAGTTACAGCCGCCTTTAGTTGGCTGTAACCGGGTCGTAATTTAGAGAAATTTGGAGTTTCTTGAGTCTATAACGCGTTACTTTGAAATACGAATCATATGGCACTGGAATCATAATTTTTGGACACCGTTTGATATGTTTAACGAATTATTTAAGAACAAACACTGAAGCTGCGAAAATCTGCAGTAAATGGGTCATAATCCTTGGGTCATAACTTGCTGCGTAATTGGAGTTTTCTATGAAATTTGTACTGTAGATGGCCACTGATGTCGTTGTCATTCTCCATCTGGAATTTCGTCAATCGGACTTACGATAAATTTTAAATGAATTTTTCCGTGGACTGCAGTCAGAAAGTGACGAATCTGATTGCAGCCTGGTAAATGAATTTATAAAATAATTGGTGATGAATTGGATCCCGAGAATTTGACACAATAATATTTGGATCGTTTAACACATTCTGTAATTTTTTGGGATTTTTGTTGTACACGAACTATTCCGGATAACAATCCGAAAACTGCTGAAAATGCACTATATGGCTGAATATTTATTGAAGAGTATTTTAAGTCTTTTGTGACACTTGTGTTGTCACTAAGCTATGTCATGATAAATGCATGCATGATATTGGTATTGTATGATAAAATGTGCTACGTGCAAGATACGTGTAGGATTCGTGTTTCCGCGTGAGCACACCCACTAACCCTTAAACGGTAATCATGTTAGGACGTGATTGATTGGTTCCACCTCACGTATTTATTTCCATAACTTAATCTGCCGAGCTAATCTAAGGTGAGTTCACACTTTCTACAAGGCATGGGATTCCCGGTGGTTGGGAATGGGTAAAGGATTTAATCGGAAACTGCGTAACCTCCTGGTTTGGAACACGTACTACATCCTCTTTATTGAAGGGTGATAACATGTACTAAGGATTTAATCGGAACTTGCGTAATCTCCTGGTTTGGGGACACGTACCACATCCTCTTTATTGAAGGGTGATAACATTGATACTAGACCAAAATCTCTATCATGAAGTCCCTCATTTTTATATCAACTTAATCGCCGGGCCAATGGCGAGCGGGTCATTAGTTAGATAGCGCTATTTAGGTTTGACAAGCCTCACACGGTGCCGCAGAGGACGGGCGTGAACTAATGGATCTGGGCACCTCAATGATGATAGACATTGACACCAGGGCACCAACTTACTTCAGTCAGTGGTCGATATGGTAACGGGTCTAGTGGTTAACATGGGGTAGCCCCCACTGGTTATGGTTTGGGAAACAAGGAATTGGTTAACACATGGTTTTCGAAAGAACTTTTAGTTTTTGGAACAACTTTAAAATGGACAACCAACTGTGAACTCGCTCAACCTTGTTGTTGATTCGTTGTTACATACCTTGCAGGCCTTTAGGTGCATATCGTTGGAACTTGATGTCTGGGAGGCTGGAGTGGTCATGGGTCGAGATACATTGAATCGCAAACACAAGATTAATGGTTTTTACATGTGGTTTATAAACACTTAACGAATGAATTATGCTTCCGCTGTATACTGTGAATTATTTGTAACGTGTAACACTTAATGTTAATAAATGAAAGTTTTATTTAAATATACCTATGAGTTCAATGTGATTGGTGGCTAGATCCTGGTACGTCACACGCCTCGTGGGGGTTTCCGCATATGGTATTTTGGGGGTGTGACACGCGCATACTCTACAACGCAGTCTCGTGGTTAGGTGGTATCATTATTGATAGGTACATGCTTCGCCTGTTACGTGTTACATGCTGGTTATGCGTAAACACTTTTTATACTATATCTATGCAAACTTGTGTACTCACCTTTACTTTATGTATTGACTTTTATTTTAACGTATGTAACATGTTGATTGGATGTTATGCTGCAAACAAGTTAGGAAGTCTAGAAACCCATAAATAAAATCTGAGTTTTCGGAATGGATTTTGTTTTTGAGACTGAATATATGTAAGGACTGTTTTGCTTTATTTGTTTAATAGTATAGGATATTAAACCTTATAAATATTTTCATTTAATAGTTGCTATGGATTCTTTTGAACAATCTGTTTCGCTCAGTGGCACGCCCCGATGATTCCGCCATCGGTTAGGGTGTGATATATATTTTCTTGGTTATAATAAAAGTTTTTGGAGAGTTATTCTATTCGTTCTTGTTCTTGTGTTTGATTATTCGATTGGGACTTGAGATGTTGTGTTCATGGGGGATTGGGATGAAAACTCTATTCGTAATATCATAACACTCATGAGGTGTTTCTATTACATCTCCGGCTTAAAAATCAGCCACAAAAAACTAATATCTTTGGGGTTGGGGTGGCGGAAAATCTGATTAACGAAATGGCTTCAGCAATAAACTGTAATGTCGGGATGTTCCCTTGAAAATATCTTGAGGTGCCGGTGGGGGTGAACATGAATCAAATTCGTCATTGGAAGTGTATAATCGATTGTTTTAAAACCCGGTTGTCATTGTGGAAATCCAAGATGCTTTCCTCGGGTGGGAAACTGACTCCTTTGAAGGTAACTTTAGACAGTCTTCCTCTATATTTCTTCTCTCTTTTCAAAGCACCGCATGGTGTTTTGGATAAGTTATAGGCAATTAGAAGAAGGTTTTTTTGGGAGGTAACGATGGAAAGGCAAAGACAACATGAGTATGTTAGGAAAAGAGCCATTGGATCGTCAAAAAATGGGGGGGGGGGGGTGGGGCTGGGGTCACTTAAAGATATGAACATGAACATGCGCTTACTACTAAAATGGTGGTGGCACTCAAACATGAAAGGATTCACTTTAGGGAAAACCCATCAGGATAATTCATTCACAATCGCATTTGCATTCGTACTCTTATATTCCGATTAAAGAAGGCATTGGTGGTACTTAGAATAACATTGTTTGGATACAGAAGGACTTGGAAAATAGTAATGTTCATGTGGAAAGACTGATAAAAGGCGAGATAGGAAACGGAAAAGAGGTTCGGTTTTGGTTGGACTAGTGGGTAGGCGAAGACACTTTGAAGGTAAGGTTTCTGGAACTTTTTGAACTAGAAAAACACAAGCATGCAATAGTGGAAGAACGTATGGCAGAATTGGAATGGAGAGCGATTCCGAGGTACAAATGAACAAACTTCACAGCTGCAACAACTGTTAATCCTGAGGCATAGAACCAGGTTGGAGAATCGGCAAGAAAATGGTCGTGGATTCCAACTGCTGATGGGTCATTTTCTATAACGTCAACCAGGGCAATTCTAAATAGGTTCACGGTTCCTTATTATCCTTATGAATGGATTAAGTGGGTGCCAAAAAAGATCAATATATTACGGTGAGTCTGTTATTTTTTATATTTTTATGGTGTTAAGATCCTAAATTTTTTATTCGATAGGGTGATATTATAATAGATAGTTGGTTTAGTAACTTACTAACCAGTTTTGTAATAACGAATTTTGGGTGATGAATAAAGCTGTTGTTTCCTGTTAAAAAAAAGATAAAGTGTGTCAACCCTTGAAACTTCATGATAAACTTGACATTTTTTAATTCCGAAGCTTCACAACCATTTCAAAATAGATGCTTTAACTTATTATCTTGTAAAACCTATTTCCTCTCCGCTGCTCTCTCTCCGCCGGCTATCGCCTGAGTGCTCGATGATGAAAGCTTAACCCCGATTAGTGTGCGAGGTCTTATCGATTCGCTATTGGTAGCAATCTGGATTTTACCTTTCATCCTAATTGGATTCTACTATAATCCATTCGCCTCTCGGATAGTCTTCCGGTAACATGAACATGAGGGAAAACGATGGCAGTTGGAAGGATGTTCCACCCAATAAGAACAACAGAAACAAAGGTCATTGCAGCGACAAGAACAACAAAGGAATCATTACAAAATTTTATGTAACAAACCTACCTACTGGATGCACACCTTGGGAAGTCTCAGATTTTGTGAATGTCTTCGGAGAGGTGGCGGGAGTGTATATTGCTAAGAAATCCGACAAAGAAGGGAGGAAGTTTGGTTTTATCAGTTTCAGGCATGTCATCGACGTCAAAGAGATGGAAAGAGCATTAAATGGTACTAAGATGGGAGGGTTTAAAATGAAGGTAAACCTAGCCAAGTTTGCTAAGGAAAATATGGGCATGTTTGTCGACAACAGAGAGTACGAGAAAGACAAAACCAAGGTTCCAGTCATGCCGGCTCAAGAGAATAAATTCTGTAACCAAGATTTCGTTAAACAAGGAGGGGGTAGGCTCTTTAGCGAATTATTTGCCAAACCTAAGTCTGATGTAGGAGGACCTAGTCATACTGAAGTGTTGGAAGGAAAATCTATTGTTATCCCCGACGACACTGTGGTGTTCAAAGAGTTGATTGGTAAAGCATCGGTGGGTAGATGCAAGGATTTGACGGTTCTAAGGAAGCTCAAAGTCTTACTCGCTGAAACCAACATCATGGGGGTTTCGTTGAGTTATATTGGAGGTCTTTATATGCTACTTAAGTATGAAGATGAAGAAATTTGTAACAAGTTCTTGCTGGATCACTCCGGATGGGAGCAGTGGTTCTCAACGTTGGATAGTTGGCATGGACAATCCATTCTGTTTGAAAGATTTGCATGGGTTCGGGTGCAGGGATTTCTAGTTCATTTAGTGGTTAACAGTGTTTTTGATAGCATCGTTGGGCTCTTTGGGAAGATAGTGCATGGTTCTCAAATTGTAGGATCGTTTGCACGACCAAAATGAGTCGTTCAGAAGAGTTCTAACCAATACGAGAGGCGGAAACAAACGTATTGATGTTGAATCAGCTTGATATACACTTTAATTGTCTTGTTTATTGATATAACAACGTTTTACCGCCTGGAGACACTTCGGCAGCACCTCGGTACCGGAAACACAAAGTTACAAATGAAAAGATCAAGGCAGGTATTTATAGGAGAATCCATTTCGCATGGAATGAACACATGTCCAATTCGTACGAAATGGCATTTCCATTTCGTACGAAATGGCCTTCCCATTTCGTGCGAAATGGCCTGTTTCACCTACAAACCTATTTTCTTGTTATACGTGCCCTGATCTATCATTCTATTTACAAGACTCGATACAAGACGAAGTCGACAGACATATGCACCAACAGACTCCCCCTTGGATGTTGACGAAGTCTTCAGTGTCGAGTCTTCGGTATGTCAACTCTTCAGTCTTTATCAGTCTTCTCGCTCTCAGCATCAGCAGCTATATTCCCCCTTGGATGTTGATTCCATAAATTCTGTATCCGGCTCTTACATCCTCAGACTCCCTCTTGATGTCTTCAAATTCCCCCTTTCAATAAGCTGGAATTTTCTCGTTCTAGGATCGAGACCTGGCTCACATTCTGCTCAGGCTTAGACACAGGATTTGCACAAAACTCTACCTCAAAATAAATTTCACAAATTTTAAAAATTTGACAAATTTATCAAACATTTGAAGATATCCATCAATTATCAACAATTTATATTAAGATCAAACTTACTGTTGGGTAGATTTATTTATAACAATTTTCATTTCAAAAACCAACTTTTCCAACCCACTGATGTCCATCATGTTTAGCACTCAGAATTTTGAAAATCGGCTTTTCAAACATCAGTTGTCGAAAATCTTTTTGTATTTTCAAAATTTTATGCTAAAAACACAATATTTTTGGATTTTGTTTTAATGAAATGCAGTAAAGAAATATTTACCGACAATATTTTTGTGAGTTTGTGTAAAAGGATCATATCAGTTTTTGACAAATCACTCACACCGTTAAGCTTTAAACATTTTAAGTTCTAAACGATTCACGTAGATTGTCAGTATACTGATCCACTTAAATTTTCACACAAAGTTCAACTGCTTCGAGATACGAGATTAGTGTTTTAAGAACTTAGCTTATTCGCGTGTCCCACCTCAGAATATACTCCTGTATCCAGACTCCTATATTTAGTCTTACAGGTGAATGTACACTAATGATATCTGTAAGGGGTTAAATGCGAAACCATGAGAGCTCAGGCTATTGCTTCTGCAAAATCAGAGAGATGATGGTTCGACTTTAGGTGTGTTCCCTTTAGAGAATCTTTTCTTCAACATCACATGATTAGCATTTTTCAATGTTTCATCATTTTTTATGCTGAGGGTGGGCTTTATGATTAAAGCAATGTAAAGTATTATACGAGGACTAGGCTATTTCTCCCGCTAAATTAGAAGTCCTGGTATAATACCCCAGATATCACCACGCACAAAGACCTAGTATGTTAGAAATAGAAAGCCCTTCAAACAAGATTTCAGGGGTTACCTATATATCCGAGAGATGTTCCCCACGAAATAAGCAAGTTTGATATTTAGGTTTATATCTCGAAAACAATCTACTGTATGTATAAAAACCTACTGGCATATCCTCAGTGAAATCGTTTATCACATTTGACTTTCCAATTCTTTAGCGTGTTGTGATAGTCCACTGATGTACTATCATTTCCTCTTTTTCCAACAATACTCATTTTTGATTTTCTCATATTTTTGGCTTTTTAGATTTTATCATGTTTTTGGATTTTTTAAATTTTCGAAATTTCTAAAATTTTTACTCCCCCTAAAATAAAAAATATGTTTCAATTTTTGATTTTCAAGGAAAATTTGAAAATAAACTGTACAAATAAAGTGACAAACTGATTCGAAATGCTTCAATTCGCCATCCACTTGGCATAAACAATCAGAACTTCCCCTGACAACAAACTATTTTCCCATTATGATTTCAAAACACTTAAGTTTGTTTTAATCAAAATGGTTTTTCCGGAAAATTAAGTTTTGTTGATTTTCCCACTTGTAGGATTGGGGAAATGTTCATCACTTTGTTTTCTCAATCATTTTGAATGAAAGTTAAATCAAGTTCAACTTAATGACCTTGATTAACTACTTGTAGGTAAAAACCCCTTTTTCAACCACTTGTAGGTTCACTTATCAACCCTACCATTTGTAAATTGAAATATGACAATTTTTGAGATTATTGAGAAAGATGCCGATTCATGTTCCACGATTACCAACTTGGAAGCTCCGGCAAGTCAGGATTGTTACATATGAAATACAGACACCCAAGCCTGACCAGCTTTGGGTGTGACCTTTTCAATTTCACTTGGGGTTTCAACATTTCTTTTTGATTCATAAAAATCTTTTACCCCTTTGACCCTACCATCGATCATTTTTCCAAAAATATTTTTCACTTTGTCATTGAAAGCTTTTTTGACATCAAATTCTTTCTTTTCAGAGTAGAATTGATTCGAGATTTTCACTTTACCAATTTTTGATTTTAAATTTTCAGCTCGCAATGGTGGAAAGTTGACGTCATCCATTGGCGGTAACGAATTTTCTCTTTTTACTTCAACTTGTGGCTCCTCTTACTTTGACGAGTCAGATTCCTCGCCAGATTTAACATCTGTTTTCTTAGCAACCAATGTTTGGTTGTTAAGATTCACCCTTCTTTTGTAAAACTTTTCGAACATTCACCAACTTCATATGTTGAGTTTTTAAACACTTTGAATTTTTCAGTTGGTGGTTCAGTTTTATCAAAAACTTTTTCTTTGCGTTTAGAAACAACTTCCTGTTTTGTGTTGGTTGCCTTTGGAAAATTCCAGGCAATGTGACCAACTTCTTGACATCGGTAACAGGTTCTTGTCTCCCTTTTCTGATTAGCTCCATTCTTTTCAAACTTTTGCTTTTCTGCAAGAAATGTTTTGTTTGACTGCTTCCAGAATGAGCTTTTCTTCTCTTCTTCAGAACTGGACCCTGAAAAAAATATTGTTTTTGTTTTAGAAATTTTCTCATTTTTATGATTTTCGGGTGAAGTAAAACCTAAACCTTTCTTTTTGAAATTACTGTTATGGTTTGGTTTCTTTTGAAAACCAGAACCAGAACTGTAACCTTTTTTCTTGTTCAGTCTCTGTTGAACTCTTGAATTGTACTTTTTAGGTTTTTCAGTAAGATTTACATCTTTTATTTCAGAAATATTAATTTCTGTTAATTTGAAAACCTTTTTAATCTCTTCAATTTGAACACTTCTTATTGGAAATTCCTCATCAGAATATAATTTGTCTGAATCATTCAAAGTATATGCCACTTTGATTGGTTCATCATTCAAATTATTTTTTGATAATAGAAATTCTTTATCGTAAACCCTTTTGACTGATGATTTTGGACTGTCAACTGATGATGAACTCGAACTCTCGGATTCGGATTTTGACTCTGACTCCTTATCTTTATCCCACACTTGATCGACCACTTTCTTTATTAACTCAGACTCATGATCAGTGTCAGACGATGTGAACGTTACGTCAATGTTTTCTGGTAACTCATCAGTTGTTTCAGACTTCAATTTTATATTGACACCCTTTTTGACTTGTTCCTCATTTGGTTTTCTGGGAGAATAACCTTCCTAGATCGGAGGCGGACACTTGTTATAATTTGCACTTTGTTTCTTACCAGTATCCTTCTCTTCCGACTTCTTGTCCTGAAAGGCTTCAAAACCTGCAACAGTTGTATAAATTCTATCAATCAAATAATCAGAACTTGAATAACTTTGCAGCAATCGTCTGATTCTTTCATTTTCTATCTTTTCTGTCTCCAACTCCTGCTTTAACTTTGCACATTCTTTAATATAGTGGTTGATAGCCTTCTGCTTAGACATCATTACTGCATTCATCATGGTTAAAGCATCTTATCTTTCTGAGTTTGTCTTTTACAGACTATTCACCGTTCTGTTCAACACATCATACGATTCTTTCACATACTTAACATCGAACAATAACTTTTCTTTCATTTTGTCAAGCTCACTATACTTCTAATCTTTTTCTTCACAATGTTTGCATGGTTCCAAACATTTTAGACAAGGTTTTGTGACTTCAATAATCTTTTCAATTTCAACCACCTTCTCAGCAACTTTAACTTCTTCACTCTGTTCAGACTTTTCTTCCTGAGCAACATTCTCGCATTTTTTCTTTTTCTGATCTTTTGCTGCTCGTTTCTCTTTTAGTTTCTCCAATCTATCTGCAAAATAAAATTTAAAACTTTCAGGAGATAATTGAGTTTTTCCAATGTTTATTTGTATTTCTTCTTCATCATCACTGCTATCAGTTGATGATTGATCAAAAACTGTTGTCTTTTCTGAACTTTCTTCTGAAGAGACAGACTCTTCATCTTGACTTTTCTCATCATTAGCAAACACATCCATCCATTCCTTCATCAAATCTGGCTCTTGAATGATCTGTGCAATGAATGCTCTAAAATTTAAATCAGCCGGAATGTACTTGTCCCAGCTAAAACCTTCTGCCATTCTTTCATCATCTTGATTAACCAGATAAGCTTTCTTCTTTCCATCTTCAATAGCATGGGATGATGATGGTTGTTGAGCAACTTGTTGATATATAGCTTTCCGATAATAATCATTATTCCCGAACGGATTCTGAGCTCCTCCTGCTTCTCGATTGGTACATTCCCTCTTGAAATGTCCTTTTTCCCTGCATCGAAAACAAGTAACTTTAGATTTATCAAAACCTAAAGTAGAAACATTAGCATCACGGAAGTCATCTCTTCCTGTAATCAGCTTAAATTTCTCAGCGCTCCTCAACACACTCGCTAAACAGCACTTAATATCCATAAGCTCCATTTCCTCAGCATCGATCTGATCGTAATCCTCTTTTGTTAGCATAGGATTTCCGATTCTTCCTGGAACCAAACCCTCATATGATTCTAACACTGTAGCTAGTAATGCCATATGACCTTTAGCAACTTCTTCAGAGAAATTTTAACCGTTCTGAAGATGAAATGCAATGTTGTAGTGTAACACATGACCATTACCACTGTTTGAGCTTTGGGACTGATAACTTGAGGTTGAAACATTCGGATTAACATTTGAGTATGAAGAAAATCCACTATTGCTGATTGGACTTTAATTAACTGATCCGGATGAGTTTTCTGCGCTGAAAGCAGTTTGGACCTTCGGACTTACTTCAACATTCTAAACATTCCCTTTGTAATACATCTTGATGTCTTGTTGACCACTTGGATTGTTCATTCTAGCAATCTTTTGTTGTTCAAGATCTTGTCCTTCAAATTTTCCAATGAACTGAGAAATTGTCAATTTATCATATTCTCCAGTATTCTTTAAGATCATCAGATATATACCCCATTCTTTCTGAGGTAAAGCATCATCTAATTTGTCAAGCCATTCTTCTCGATCTTTGTTTATATCTAACAGTGACATTGAACGCACTAAATGACAATATCTCTCAATCAGTTTCTTTGTAGTTTCACCCTGCAAGCTAGTAAACAAATCAAATTCTTTCTTTAATAATGATTTCTTACTCCTGATCATCTCTGTACTTCCCTCAAGCTTAATTCGAAGTGCTTCCCAAATCGAACGTGAAGTACCATCGTGTTGAAGTAATATGAAGATGTCTTCTTTCACAGCTTGCTGAAGTAGACTGATCATCATCTTTTCTGCTTTGTACATGTCTCTCTCTTTATCCGATAATTCAGAAATAGTTTTGATAACTCCCACATCTGTACAAGGTTTAACATACTTTTTTTCAATATACTCCCAAGACCTTAAATGATTTGCTTGAACCCAATTTTCGAACCGGTCTTTCCAACAATAGTATTCTTCAATGCCCATCAACTTTGGAGGTTTTTGTAATGTTCCTGTTTCATTTTCCATGTTCACACTCTGAGCAATGGTAACAGGAGTACCCGGGGCAGTAGCAAAGTGTAACACCCCAAAACCCGAATGTTTATATTTGCCGTATGTTCCTATATGATTAAGCATGAAATTAATAAGTAAGTTATTCAACCTAGTTAAGAATATAGTAGAAACAATTAAAAAAATGAAAGTTGTGCCAATTATAATTAGTGGCAAACTTGAGGGACTAAAGTGGGATAAATGATTCTATAAAAAAAAAATACACACATATACACACACACGTATGTGTGTTCGTGAAGGGCCAGGAGCTCCATGAGCTCAAGAAACCCTAAGCATGAAGAATTATCGAATTGAAGGGCAAATCAAGGTCTAAATTCATGAATAAACAAGGATTAATGATCACCTACACGAGGGGATCAGAAGGTATGTCTCAAAACCTAGATTGGTGATCTTTTACGAAGTGGGTTATGTTCTAATCCATGAATTGGTATGAAATTAAGTATGAGCATGTGTTAGAATCATCATATAGAATATGGATTATTCATGGTTTAGGTTAATTTAATGTTTAAGGGTGAAACCCGTTTGTTATGGTAAAGATGATGACATGGGTAAATCATCCATGTCCAAATTCTTGCCTTTTATTGATGTATTTTGACATATATGATTGATTCTTGTTAGAGGAATTGAAAGAAATGTGATACTAGTAGGTTTGATGTTTATGCATGGATGATTCATGTTGATTAGAATGAGGAATTTGATGAATTATGTATGAGATTAGAAGGATATTCATGAATTAGTTGTACACTATGCTTAGAAGGTTGTACACACATCAAATGTATGATGAAATTATGAAGAACTTAAGATTAGATCACTTGTAAGTGATTAACAAAGTAGTTATGAAATGGGTTTTTGATGATATGATAGAAGTAATGATATGCTCATGTTAATAATGTTGAAAATCATATATGTGTAAGTATTTTTATAGAAATTGGATAAGAAGTGATGGATTAGCATGTTTTAAGGTTAAATGATAAACTTGATATAAGATCCGTGTGATAAAAAAAAGGATTTGACGAATGATGAACAAGCTAACTATCTTGAGAATGATATATGATAGTTGATGCTTAATAAGCGACATGGAAGCTTGGGGAAAGAAGCGGGTCAAACAGGACTAATGCGCACATGAAGCATATTCAGATGCGAGGTAAGTTAAGCTTTCACCCTCCTTGTAGAATACTCATTCATTGTATAGATTATGAATTTGGTAAGTTTGTAAATGAAGTACGATGTTCCGATAAGTATTGATACGGGTCGGAACATGTGTCCATGATAAGAACGATGGTTGAAGGAGAAAATTTGGGGTAAAGGGATATTAAGGTAACTTTGATTACAACTCAATGAAAGAATAAGATACATAGAAGGGATAAGGAAATAATTACAATCACACAAGGATGAAAACGGACATTTAGACTTAACGGGTCAAATGGTGAAGCTATCACCATTTAACGAAGTCGACTAATGAATTGTGTTGTCAAGTATTATGCATTCACAGGTTGTATAGCGAAAGGAGTTATGTTGCTATTAACTAGCCATTTAGTGCACGAAATATTAAAACGGGTCATAGCTTTGATCCGAGCCAAGTATGTGCGAATTGAGTTATAGTTAAGTCGTGGGATTGGTCAAATGTTTAAGGAAGTCCTTTGTAGTAAAGGTGGGTCAAAGTTGACAAAAACGCCCTTGATGGGTAAAACGGGCAAATGGTCTTAAAAGTTGATTATAAACAAGCTATTTGACTAAATGAATGTTTTGAGAAAGTAAGAAAGCGAGAAGTATGATTTTTGTAAGCTAAGGACCTTAAAATGCGCAAATACCTTTAACGGGTCAAAATAAGCTTTCGAGCGAAAATGGATTAAGAGGATGCAAGACATCCTAGAATTTAGTTTTTATGATAGACGTCATTGATATTATTAGGTTCATAAGAAGTTATGGTCAAACGAAAGAGTTATGTTGATAAATGCATGAACGGGTCAATATTTGGTAAAAGGGTAATAAGACGAAGGCTTAAAAGTCATAAATTTCGGTAGTCCAAATATTGGATTTTCACTCCATGTGATGGAGAATTAAATTACGGTCGCGTAGGAAAAAGAATCGGGTAAAACAGATCAAAAACGAGAAAGTTATGCTCGTTTCCGTAAAATCCGGATGTGCTGGGAATGTGCAGCAACAATAAAGGAACTTGCTATCAAAAAAAGGGCTAGGCGGGGCGTCTAGCCCCCCCTGAATCCCAAAATTGTTTAATTTTGTTTGTTTTACCCACATAACTTGTTTAAACTTGTTATTTAACTATCAAAACTAACTTTTAAGTTGGTTTTGATCATAGGTGAATGTCAAGAGTGCCCAGACCGTTTTTAAACTCGCATAAGCTAAGAATGACTAATTTATTCCTTGTTTTAGGAAATGTAGATACGTATGAAGGTATGTATGTATGTATGTATGTATGAATATAAGTGGTATGTATGAATGAATGTATGTATGTGTGTATGTATGCAAGTAGGTAGATATGAGCGTATGCACGTATGTAGGTATGCGTGTAGATGTGAACGTATGTATGTACGTAGGTGTGTATGTAGGTAGTATGTGAATATATATATATATCCAAGTGAGTATGTACGAATGTATGCACGTATGTAGGGTTGTGTGAAGGCATGTAATAGGTATGTATGTAGGCATGTATGTACGTATGTATGTAGGTACGCATGTATGTAAGTAGTTATGTGTGAACATATGCATATATATAAGTATGTATGGAAGTATATATGCATGTAGTCAATGAAATTGAGTATTGACGATAATAATAGCGTGCCTTGTGAACGAAGTGTAGCGCAGGTACAACGAGGAAGTCTCACCACGGAATGTATAATCAGATGGAAAGCTGGAATGTAAAGAGATAATGAAATGAATAGTCCAATAAGGAGGAATCTTATTTATGCTTATAATGTGTACTAACGTTATGAATGTATGTGGTGAGCGCAGGTTGATCGGGTCACGGAGGATCATCAAGGTATGGAGATCGAGGACCGAGTCACAAGATAGATTGTACGGGGACGTTTGTGTATGTAATTTAGCAGACATAAGTTATGTTTTTATTTAGTAAATGAGTCGATTGATGCAAGTGTGTAAAAGAGTATAAAAAAATGGATGAATGAAATTTCAAATAAGTCAAGGTATTATAAGGAAAGAAATTTTTAGACATGAACTTCCGCTGCGACTTTTGGTCAAACGTGAATTAGGGTCTTACACAAGGGCATTATAAAACTCTTCTTCCATGTTCAGTTATTAAAAATTTCACAAACTTAAACTTTCAAACGAACTGGAATCAAGTTTCAAACGAATTAGACACTCTGGAGCGAAATGGAATGATATTTCAAGCGAATTGGATGATTTCGTATGAAATGGCAAACTTTCAAACGAATTGAACCCTTTTACCCACTTCGTGCGAAATGGACCTACTTTCAAGCGAAATGAACACACTAAATAACCATTTCGTGCGAAATGGAAATATGTTTCAAACGAAATAACACTTTGATGCGAAATGGGTCAAATCTTGCCAATCCGTGCGAAATGGATGTATCAATTCGTGCGAAATGCTGCTGATGTCATACAATCGGCCATGTTTTTGACAAATTGAACAGGTTTTAGTTCAATTTTAGGTCTGATTCTTTCAAGGATTTGTTAAAACAGTATTTCGCGTGTTATGAGTGAAAATTAGCCCATTTTAACCGTGAAATCTTGTTTAATTTTGAAAAATGTTGTAAAAGAAGGTGTAGAAGTCAGAATTTTGATGAAATCAAGCTGAATTCGGTAAGAACTCTTCCTCCTAAGCTCTGATACTACATGTAGGATCGTTTGCACGACCAAAACGAGTCGTTCAGAAGAGTTCTAATCAATACGAGAAGCGGAAACAAACGTATTGATGTTGAATCAGCTTGATATATGCTTTAATTGTCTTGTTTATTGATATAACAACGTTTTACAGCCTGGAGACACTTCGGCAGCACATCGGTACCGGAAGCACAAAGTTACAAATGAAAAGATCAAGGCAGGTATTTATAGGATAATCCGTTTCACATGGAATGAACACATGTCCAATTCGTACGAAATGGCATTTCCATTTTGTACGAAATGGCCTTCCCATTTCGTGCGAAATGGCCTGTGTCACCTACAAACCTATTTTCTCGTTATACGTGCCCTGATCTATCATTCTATTTACAAGACTCGATACAAGATGAAGTCGACAAACATATGCACCAACATAAATATCAGCGGAAGATGATAACTTATCCTCTAATTGGGTTGGTGTTCTGATCGGAGAAGGCGATAGAATACATGAACACGTAACTCTTTGCTGCAACAGAAAACAGTTTCGGGTGTGGATAGAAGAGGAGATAAACGACTGGGTTCCTGAAGGTTTGGGTGAAATTAATTCTCCGGAGGAGGTTGTCGAGGCAACGGATGGACATCCGCCAGTGAATCGGTCTCCGGTTAGAGAAAACGAAAGGTCGGAGGAGAGAGAAGACATAGGGCAACGAGAAGACGGCACATTTCCAAATGTCGGGAAAAGGGGAGATGATTGTGTTTTATTAAATTCTCCAAATTCCCAGGAGGGGCATGAGCTGATTAATAAGAATACTGGGACCCAAACATTTTTTGGGCCTAATTTAAATAATAGTTATAGTGTCTTTTTCTTCAACTCGATGGACAATACCAGGCCCAACAAAAAGAAGATAAGAAATCGGCCCAGGAACGTTAACTCTCGTCATAAAGGAAGTCCAAGCCCAATCTCGGGGGAAAGACCAAGTAAGAGGAATCGGAACACGGGTGAATTTCTGTTTGACCTAAATGTGCAGGTCGAAGAAATTATCTCTGAGCAACCACAGGTAGGTCAGAATAACAATCAGGAGACTAGCGATGAGGCGGCGATGTCAGGTGGGGATCTCCCGATTAGATCGATTCAGCTTGAAACTGACGCTGGAAACGATGACTCGGCGATCGATATTGCTAAGGAGGTTCGCGAAGTGGTGGATGATCATATTGATGAGGAGGTGGAGGATACGATAAAAATGGGCAGGCTATTGGAGTGAATTTGAGCCATCACGAACCTCTCATCAGAAATGTTGTCAGAGGAGAAGGGAGTAATGGGGTTAAACAATGAATTTTTTGTCGTTCAATATCAGGGGAATTAAAGAAGGCTGTAAAGTTTCCTGGGTAAAGGAAATTAGGAAAAAGAACAACATTAGCATCATAGCTCTTCAGGAAACGCTGGTAGAGTCTGCTCCGGTGGATGTCCTAGCTAAATTTTGGGGTAATAGAAATTTCGAATTTGCTTGTGTAGACTCGGTTGGGCATTCAGGGGGTTTAATCTGGATGTGGGATCCCAAAATCCTGAAGATTGATAACGTCACTAAGATTCGACATTTCTTGCTTATTAGAGGCTCAATCGTCGGCAGTGGTGATCCTGTAAACGTTTTAAACATTTACGCTCCTCAGAGCACTGTTGCTAAAAGGAATTTATGGGATGAGATATCTAGCTTCATTGACCCGTCTGTCGGTTCATGGGTTCTTGCAGGAGTTTTCAACACGGTGCGGTCTTCTAAGGAAAGAAAACACTCAAAATATAAACCGGTATATTCTAACAACTTTAATGAATTCATTTTCAGCAACGGTTTGTTGGAGTATCCTATGCAGGGGAGGAGGTTTACTTGTGTTAGGGACAATGGTAAAAAACTTAGCAAATTGGATCGTTTTGGTTTGTCCGGAATTTTTCAATAAATGGCCTTCCACTTATGTGAGAGCCACCCAGTGGTACTTATCCGACCATTGCCCGATCATCTTAGAGTTGGTGGATTTGAATTTCGGGCCTCGTCCGTTCCAGATCTTCAGCTCTTAGATCGGAAAGGAAGGCTTTGAGGAGGCGGTTCGGGTTCCTTTGGAAGGCTTTGTGCATTTTGACCCTCCTGACTCTTGTTTATCCCACAAGTTTTCCTTAATCAGGTCTTCTGTTAAAGCTTGGAGAGATGAGTTTTTAGCTAAGGAACGTGAAAGTGAAAATGTGGCGTTAGCTGAGATGGAGCTTTTGGAAGCAGAAATGGAAAACAGGGACCTATCTGAAGAAGAAGAAGAAGAAGAATGGTTCATGGCTGAGAACAGGAGAGTTACTAAAGAGGCGGAAAGTAGAAGAAATACGGATCTTTTTCAAAGATCGCGCTCTAAATGGTGTTGGGATTGAACCCTACAAAGGAACAGTTGATTAAAGCCAAAACTGGACCAGATCAGTGGATTCACAATAAGTAGTTGTTTGCATCAGTCTTTCCCCTTGAATGTGGCTTAACATCTGATTTCCTCTAAGTACTAACCTTCTACAACAACTGCTGATCTACATCAACTGTTGTTCACTCAAAGACTGTTGAAGACTAAACACTGATGTTCAATCCGCTGCTATAGTTCAAGTACTTCTGAAGACACAAAGCACTGCTGGGGCTAAAGCAGTGGAATGAAGAAGCAGCAATTAGACTAGTATTTGTATTTATTTATTGTAATCAGTTGTTAGATAACAGTGTTTGTAATAGTCAGTGGTTAGAGGTTGTTAGGAGGTTAAATGTCACTTTCATGGTGACGTCAGCAAAGATGCCACAGTGGTTTGTTCTGTACTATAAATAGAACAGTAACATGTACTATTCTATTAGCTCTCTTCATCACAAAGTCATTCTGTATGAACATTCACTGTGAGCTTAGGCTGAGGGGGAGATTGTATGCATGCATGCATTGTAATTGAAGATTGTAATAAATATAATCATTCGATTTCATGTTAAACATGTTTATTGAAAACATTTCTCTCTTTGATTGTGTGTTGAAAGTTTGTTCCATTTAAATTTCGCTGCACTTAACCTTATTGTCACACCCCGAAATTATCAGAGCTGGCGTGACTGGACCGGTATCTTCATTGCACAGCGGAAGCAAATAAGCTAAGACTTTTTAGAATGCGAACGCCCACTAAGTACTCGACTCCACATGGTTCTCCAATTCCAACCGTTCCTTAACTTTGAAATGCAACCTGAGAAAGAAACATGCGAAAAATCAACATAAAGTTGAGCGAGTTCATAGTTTGTTTGTAAAAGATTTGAAATAAATCTTTTTGAATGACCGGTTTTTGATGTATTGTTGAGAAAACGTATTTAAAATCATTTTCTTGCCATGTTATATGAAAACTCTGTATTTGTAACGCATTGTATTTGCAAAAACCTTGCATTTGTAAAGTCTTGTGATTGTAAGATTTGTGCACTGTCAATGTTTGCCCTGACATTGACATCAAGCCTGTATAATCCTATGCTTTGAATGTGTATAAAACATGATATGTAATTTGTAAAGACGTTCATGCAGTTTTTGTATTGAATGTTTAAATACTTGAATGAAAGCATGGTATGTAACTTGTAAAACGTATCTGTAACTGAGTACTATGAATGTTTGAATGTATCTTATAACACGTATCTGTAACTGAGTATTATGAATGTTTGAATGTATGAGATCGCGAGTGGTTTGCAAGGCCACTAACATGTGTCACGACTTAGGAAGCCACCAAACCTAGGCATTTTTGTCGACTTTGACTGAGACACAGAAGCACTCATTGGTAGAAGTAGGCCAAGAGTGGGGTTGCCTGAAACCCATTAGATCTAACCTTTTGTTCCGCGGTCTGAATGTATACATTGATTAATGGTGCTTATAGTACCCTATTCGAGACATGATCTAGAATGTTTTTCCGTAGTCTTGTATCCATCATACCATAACTCGTGTATTTGTATTTTCCCGTAGTCCAGAAAACTAGAATTCGTGTGTATGCACATTTTGAAAAATACGCTTGTTTGCAAAAACCGGTATAAAACATAAGCTTTTCGTAAACCATTTGTGTCCGTTAAAACTTGCTTGTAAAATGGTTTAGAAATATGTAATTCTTGTATGCTTTGCAAAAAGTGAATGTCTTTCCACCCCGAAAACATTTAGAAAAATGTAAAACCGTAAAAAGGTGGGGTTATGAACTCACTTGAATATTCCTGCACAAAGCTAGCTAAACACGACTTCGCGATGTCGTTTCCAAGACGAGACTTGCTAGCGTGCATTCTACAATATTCCTAACACGGCATATCTTATAAGTTTCTAATTAATGCGGTAACAAATCTACGTGTTACCGAGCTCTACCGAATAGTTAATCGAACGATTCAACGGTTAAGTCGTTAAGTTCCGTTTAATGTCGTTATTTAGTAAGTCTTGGGAAGACTTAGTTCTCGAGAGGTTTAAAATATATATAAATATTTATATAAAATATATAAATATTTTGGTAGAATCACGTTAGTCGTCTTGAGGAGTCGTACGTGTATGTAAGGAATGTTTTATGAAAGGAATATATAATAAACTCGTATTATATATCGTATGCCGTTTAGGCGTTTGAAATAAATATAAAAAGTTATATTTATTTGGCGAAAGTGTCATTGAGTTGCTTGTAGTTTGAAATAATTTTAAAACTATATTTATTTTCATAAAGGAATTCGTGTGGTACGATATTTGAAATAAATATAAAAACTATATTTATTTTGTAAAAACGAATTCACGTTGTACGATGTTTGAAATAAATAGATAAGTTATATCTATTTTGTAAAAGAATCGTCGTTTTTGATCGAAATAAATGTATAAACTATTTTCATTTGTTGTCGAAATAATTTCCGCATCGTTGTTTTCGTAAGTTGTAAGTTGTTGTCGAAAGAAACTTTATATTCGTATCTTGTTTTATAAAAGTCTCTTTATATCAAAAATTGTCGCTTTACAAAAAAAACACGTTTTGTTCTATAATAAAACTCGTTTTATTTTACGGATTTTCTCGAAAAATGGGCAGAGTTTCCTCTGTTTTTGGACGCTCCCGACAACACCAGTTGTCGTTATTTTATCAAAATTCAACAATATAATCAATAATCTTTTCGTATGATCACTTTATGTAAACAACGTAGTAAATAAATCTAACTAAACTTTAACTAATAACTCGTCAGTTTATTCGGTTCGAGAACGTGTTCACGTAATGAGTTAAAAGTATATAAAAACAACGAAATTAATTCTTGTTAATATTTTACCAATCTTCGTATCGAATAACCGAACGTGTATACTGAGTTGACCCGACCCGTTGACCGAAACTGATGTTTGACTTCTGATGACCAGTGTTGACCGGGTTTGACCGGGTGTTGACCCGAACTACCATCTGAGTTGAAGTTGAAATCTGAAACAAGACCCGCAACATGACTCGAACTGACCCGTATCTGAGATAGAGTGACCTATTGACTTGTGACTCGAACCCGAACGGAACTCGAGCCTAATGAACCTTATACATGGCTGAACCGAGACAAATCTGCTGAACCGAACACATCTCAGATCGGAGCTAAACATCATCATCTCCAAGCTTCATAAAAATAGAGAAACGGGTTTACCGGAAATCTTTTCGGATCGAGGCACAACCACCGCAACGCTGCCACTGCCGCCGCCGTGAGCGGCACCGCCGTTCAACTCCACCGCTCTCTCTCCTCTTCGTCTATCTCTCTCTCTCTCTTCGCCCCTGCGTGTCACCGCCGCACCACCACCAAACGGTGGTGGTGGTTGCCGATTTCGTCAAAAAAAGCACCGGCTCCGGCTCCGGCTTATCTTCCGAGCAGAGTCAGGAGAGGGGGGGTGCCGCTGGTCGTCGGTCGGCTGTGGGTTTCACCGAGAAGGGATAGGGAGAAGAGATAGGTCAGTGGGTGTTGTGTTGTGTCTTCATCAGAGAAAGAGGGGTTGAGACTGAGTGTGTGTTTGTTGTATATGTAAAATCAAGAGAGGGGAGACATACTTAAGTCTGTATTTCTTTTATTTTGAGCATAAAGGAACCATAAGGCCCGATATAAATACACCTGTTTTAGTCTTGTAGGTTTGAGATAAAAATCTTTTGTATAGATTTTGTAAGGATTGTAGAGATCTTAATAGGATTTTATAAATCTTGTGTAGATTTTGTTTAGATTTTATAGATCTCATATGGATCTTGTTGAGATTTTCAACACATTTTGTAGAGATCTTTAAGATCTTGATAAGATTTAATATGTAGGTTTAGGCTTGTGGGTTTTGGGCTTGGGCCCAGGGCCCACAAGCCCATCTCATGTGTAAGTGGCCCGTAATTCCTACGAGACCCGATATCGCAACCCATACTCCATAAGCATAAAATATTCATGTAACATCCATATTTTATGGCGTTGTCAGTATTTCGTACGGTTTCAGTTTAATGTGGTTTAATTTCCAACAGTATCTCCGCAGATCGTCACACACGCACTGTAGAACTGCATAAGCGTTTCTAGCTTACTGAGGCCCTAATTAAGTTAATTCGCATCGTAAACACTATTTATTGTCGCGTTAATCACTTGTTAATCACGTAATTAAGGGCGTAAATTACCGGTTATCACATTCTCCCCCTGTTAATAAAATTTCGTCCTCGAAATTTAGTTTACGTTAACTCCTTAGAGTTACATTATGCGTAGAAAATAGGAATGGTACCAAAGTGAACGATCATGAAATCGAATCAAGACTTATTCGAATGATTGTGAATTCAAGGACGTATCACAAGATGCAAATGAATTCTAGAAATGATCGCATCCAATAAATGAACTTAAATTTCAACAAGCTCAAATGAAATAGTTTGCATGAAACGCTCGATCGTGATCAGCGCAAGCTGCAAGTTCTACCGATGCCACAAGGTGTCGCAGTGAATGAAAAAATTCCAATATAGTAGTGATCGAACAAGTATCACATGTGTTTTGCATAAAACGCTCAATCATGATTAGCCCAAGTTACAAGTCTGTACTGACACCACAAGGTGTCGTAGTGATTTAAATAATTTAATAATAGCGGTGATCAAACAAATCCACCGTGTTTGAAGTCAAATGAAAGCGTAATAAAGTGAATCTGAAGGTTTGTTTCAAATGACATCATAGGATTTTCAATTGAAAATGGAACATCAAAGTAATAATGCTTTCGATCGAAGACGAAGAAGCAATGATTATCGCAAAATATTCGATCGATAATGAAAGAATCGTTAGGCGGTACACAGGAATATAATATGAATTTGTGTACCATTATCTTAACACACGATTGTGTTAAGACATGCTTTAATATGATAACCCCAAGCGGATTTAAAACAAGTCAAAATCCGACAATAATACATGTATCGACAAGGAAATCTCGACATGGTCACAACGAAAAATCATGTATGTAATTTCAAGAAAACGTGTTGGCTTGATAACAAAGTAGCCAACAATTACAATAATGCGGGTCATTCGAATCACAAATCAATAATTAGATTTAGCGAAATAATATTTGAACTTTAATGAAACGTTTTATTCAAAACGAAACCACATGCGTAACAAATGATGCATGCGTAACATATGAATTTTCAAGAAATCAAGCAATGAGTGTTTGCTATAATAAAAGAAATGATTGTGATACAATGACCATTAAGAGGAGTAGAGATATGAAAATCAACTCAATAAATGTGAAAGTCAAAATTTCAATAAAAGAAATTTGAGGACTTTACCTGGGGTTGCATGTGATAACCAGTTGTTAGGTGACATTACCATGGAATGTCGAACATAGCGTATTTTTCGTTAACAAGATAGGGGGAATGCGGAGACATACATCTTCTCCTTAGCATGACTCGTGTCATTTGCAGGACCGCGTGCCAACTACCGCTTCCTCGAAAGTCGTATGTGACGTACTTCAACCTCCGTTAATGTATAGCTTAAGTTTCACGTATACCTGTGCACTAGCGTTTCGTTATGCGTAGGATGCCTGCTCGGGAAGTTAAAACATCATAGACAATATGGATAATAGTGTGTGCCCGAGTTAATATTCACGGTTCCTACGTGATGACCTTTAATGAACTTCAACATGAGTTTCCGAAGGTCTTAAATGCATGTTTTCTAAACTCTCAGAGTTCTGTGTACCGTATGCGACTGTTTTATGTACCGTGTGTAAAACACAACAATAGCGTATGTTTGAAAACAAAATTTTGACTGTTTGTTTTTTTTTTTTTTTGCAACGGTTGGAGACCATATTCGAGTACTATACGTTCTGGATACATTCAGGTTTTCATATTCTAAGTTCCCAGAGGATAGTGAGGTTAGAGCCTAGGTATCTCTACAGAAAACCTTATTCAATTCGCTGTAACCTATAGCTCTGATACCAATCTGTCACACCCCGAAATTATCAGAGCTGGCGTGACTGGACCGGTATCTTCAATGCACAGCGAAAGCAAATAAGCTAAGACTTTTTAGAATGCGAACGCCCACTAAGTACTCGACTCCACATGGTTCTCCTATTCCAACCGTTCCTTAACTTTGAAATGCAACCTGAGAAAGAAACATGCGAAAGATCAACATAAAGTTGAGCGAGTTCATAGTTTGTTTGTAAAAGATTTGAAATAAATCTTTTTGAATGACCGGTTTTTGATGTATTGTTGAGAAAACGTATTTAAAATCATTTTCTTGCCATGTTATATGAAAACTCTGTATTTGTAACGCATTGTATTTGCAAAAACCTTGCATTTATAAAGTCTTGTGATTGTAAGATTTGTGCACTATCAATGTTCGCCCTGACATTGACATCAAGCCTATATAATCCTATGCTTTGAATGTGTATAAAACATGATATGTAATTTATAAAGACGTTCATGCAGTTTTTGTATTGAATGTTTAAATACTTGAATGAAAGCATGGTATGTAACTTGTAAAACGTATCTGTAACTGAGTACTATGAATGTTTGAATGTATCTTATAACACGTATCTGTAACTGAGTATTATGAATGTTTGAATGTATGAGATCGCGAGTGGGTTGCAAGGCCACTAACATGTGTCACGACTTAGGAAGCCACCAAACCTAGGCATTTTTGTCGACTTTGACTGAGACACAGAAGCACTCATTGGTAGAAGTAGGCCAAGAGTGGGGTTGCCTGAAACCAATTAGATCTAACCTTTTGTTCCGCGGTCTGAATGTATACATTGATTAATGGTGCTTATAGTACCCTATTCGAGACATGATCTAGAATGTTTTTCCGTAGTCTTGTATCCATCATACCATAACTCATGTATTTGTATTTTCCCGTAGTCCAGAAAACTAGAATTCGTGTGTATGCACATTTCGAAAAATACGCTTGTTTGCAAAAACCGGTATAAAACATAAGCTTTTCGTAAACCATTTGTGTCCGTTAAAACTTGCTTGTAAAATGGTTTAGAAATATGTAATTCTTGTATGCTTTGCAAAAAGTGCATGTCTTTCCACCCCGAAAACATTTAGAAAAATGTAAAACCGTATAAAGGTGGGGTTATGAACTCACCTGAATATTCCTGCACAAAGCTAGCTAAATACGACTTCACGATGTCGTTTCCAAGACGAGACTTGCTAGCGTGCATTCTACAATATTCCTAACACGGAATATCTTATAAGTTTCTAATTAATGCGGTAACAAATCTACGTGTTACCGAGCTCTACCGAATCGTTAATCGAACGATTCAATGGTTAAGTCGTTAAGTTCCGTTTAATGTCGTTATTTAGTAAGTCTTGGGAAGACTTAGTTCTCGAGAGGTTTAAAATATATATAAATATTTATATAAAATATATAAATATTTTGGTAGAATCACGTTAGTCGTCTTGAGGAGTCGTACGTGTATGTAACGAATGTTTTATGAAAGGAATATATAATAAACTCGTATTATATATCGTATGCCGTTTAGGCGTTTGAAATAAATATAAAAAGTTATATTTATTTGGCGAAAGTATCATTGAGTTGCTTGTAGGTTGAAATAAATATAAAACTATATTTATTTTTATAAAGGAATTCGTGTGGTACGATATTTGAAATAAATATAAAAACTATATTTACTTTGTAAAAACGAATTCACGTTGTACGATGTTTGAAATAAATAGATAAGTTATATCTATTTTGTAAAAGAATCGTCGTTTTTGTTCTAAATAAATGTATAAACTATATTTATTTGTTGTCGAAATAATTTCCGCATCATTGTTTTCGTAAGTTGTAAGTTGTTGTCGAAAGAAACTTTATATTCGTATCTTGTTTTATAAAAGTCACATTATATCGATAATTGTCGCTTTACAAAAAAAAAACACGTTTTGTTCTATAATAAAACTCGTTTTATTTTACGGATTTTCTCGAAAAATGGGCAGAGTTTCCTCTGTTTTTGGACGCTCCCGACAACACCAGTTGTCGTTATTTTATCAAAATTCAACAATATAATCAATAATCTTTTCGTATGATCACTTTATGTAAACAACGTAGTAAATAAATCTAACTAAACTTTAACTAATAACTCGTCAGTTTATTCGGTTCGAGCTCGTGTTCACGTAATGAGTTAAAAGTATATAAAAACAACGAAATTAATTCTTGTTAATATTTTACCAATCTTCGTATCGAATCGCCGAACGTGTAGACTGAGTTGACCCGACCCGTTGACCGAAACTGATGTTTGACTTCTGATGACCAGCGTTGACCGGGTTTGACCGGGTGTTGACCCGAACTACCATCTGAGTTGAAGTTGAAATCTGAAACAAGATCCGCAACATGACTCGAACCGACCCGTATCTGAGATAGAGTGACCTATTGACTTGTGACTTGTGACTCGAACCCGAACGGAACTCGAGCCTAATGAACCTTATACATGGCTGAACCGAGACAAATCTGCTGAACCGAACACATCTCAGATCGGAGCTAAACATCATCATCTCCAAGCTTCATAAAAATAGAGAAACGGGTTTACCGGAAATCTTGTCGGATCGAAGCACAACCACCGCAACGCTGCCACTGCCGCCGCCGTGAGCGGCGGCGCCGTTCAACTCCGCCGCTCTCTCTCTCTCTCCTCTTCGTCTCTCTCTCTCTCTCTCTCTTCGCCCCTGCGTGTCACCGACGCACCACCACCAGACGGTGGTGGTGGTTGCCGATTTCGTCAGAAAAAGCGCCGACTCCGGCTCCGGCTTATCTTCCGAGCAGAGTCAGGAGAGGGGGTGTCGCTGGTCGTCAGCCGGCTGTGGGTTTTACCGAGAAGGGAGAGGGAGAAGAGATAGGTCAGTGGGTGTTGTGTGTTGTCTTTATCAGAGAAAGAGGGGTTGAGACTGAGTGTTTGTTGTATATGTAAAATTAAGAGAGGGGAGACAGACTTAAGTCTGTATTTGTTTTATTTTAAGCATAAAGGAACCATAAGGCCCTATATAAATACACATGTTTTAGTCTTGTAGGTTTGAGATAAAAATCTTTTGTATAGATTTTGTAAAGATTGTAGAGATCTTAATAGGATTTTATAAATCTTGTGTAGATTTTGTTCAGATTTTTTAGATCTCATATGGATCTTGTTGAGATTTTCAACAGATTTTGTAGAGATATTTAAGATCTTGATAAGATTTAATATGTAGGTTTAGGCTTGTGGGTTTTGGGCTTGGGCCCAGGGCCCACAAGCCCATCTCTTGTGTAAGTGGCCCGTAATTCCTACGAGACCCGATATCGCAACCCATACTCCATAAGCATAAAATATTCGTGTAACATCCATATTTGTCGGCGTTGTCAGTATTTCGTACGGTTTCAGTTTATTGTCGTTTAATTTCCAACAGTATCTCCACAGATCGTCACACGCGCACTGTAGAACTGCATAAGCGTTTCTAGCTTACTGAGGCCCTAATTAAGTTAATTCGTGTTGGTGCATTCATCTGTCGTCTTCGTCTTATATCGAGTCTAGGTTGCATGTGTGATAGCTTGAACATGTGTGATAGTTTGAACATGTGTGATAGCTTGAACAGTGTATGTGTCATTTCAAGCTGTCAAGCTAGCACTATATATATGTAACATGTGTTACCATTTGAAGGTGACAGACCAGAGAATAGGGATAGGTACCGAAGTGCTGCCGGTATTTTTTCTGATTGTAATCACTGTTAATTGAATATACAAGAAGGTTAAAGTGATAGTCAAGCTGTTTCTACATTCGTCTCTTAGTTTCTGCCTCTGAAACGGATTAGAGCTCTTCCGAATGACTCATTCGGGTCTCAATTCGATCCTACAAGTGGTATCAGAGCTCAGGAGGAAGAGATCTTGCCAAAACAGCTTGTTTTCGTCACTTTTTCTGTTTTCTACATCATTCTTTTTCAAATTTAAAAATTTTTCACGGTTAAAACCGGCTCAAACTTTCACATATTGTGCGTAATCATGTATTAACAAATCCTGGAAAGTTTCAGCACAAAAATCAACTTAAAAACTGGTTATAATCATCTGCTCGCTTGAAATCTGTTCGATTTTGCTGACGTCATTGATTGTTCAAGCGAACTAAGTATCGTGTGTTCGCTTGAAATTGACTGGTCGCTTGAAAAAATCAACCTTGTTCGCTTGAAACTGGCAGCTCGCTTGAAAAAACATGTCGACCGCTTGAAAACGTCTGACCGCTTTGTAGGTCCCAGTTTGATCCGTTTCGATTGCGAACCGACTCGTACGACGTGCGGAATCCGTGCACGAGCAAGACCGAAACACACGAACGTTAAATAATCTGTGATTCTATTCAAAGATCTGAAATCGTTACAGGAACCGTGAATCACCTAGACACTTTCTCTCTCTAGAACTAGAGCTCTCAAATGTAGCAAATGAGCAAAAGTGTCAAAAGTCTCTAAACTAAGCCCTAACTCCCCTATTTATAGGAAAAGGATTATAAGGGATTTCCCCTTATTTACAAGATTGCCACCTTGCCCTTTTAGCTACATCATGTAACACAAAGTCTAGATCTCTTCTATTTTTGCTACGGTTAAGATTGACGGAGGCGATAGACATACTGCACTAACAGACTCCCCCTTGGATATTGCCGTAGTCAATCCGTAGTCAAAGTCGTAGCGACTTTTCTTTCTCTCTCTTTCTTGAGCAGAATCCCGGTGGATCTGTCTTGAGCTTCAGCTCCCCCTTTCAGCAAACTCTTTCTTCAGGCTCCCCCTTTCGTCAAGCTTCCGTGCTTTGGGATCGACACCTGGCTTTCCGTATACAAGCTCCTTCAGGATAGTTTCCTGGCTTTTTGAATCCACGCTTCCTCTTGCGTTGAGCTCGTCTTCAGACTCCCCCTTAGACTCAGCTGTCGGGATCGTAGTCTGGCCTTTACAGGTTCACAAGTTCAGGATCAATTCCTGGCTCTATTCTGCATATGCTCAGGATTTGAAACCTGGTTAACCTGCACATCCTCTACCCATAACATAAGTTTCACAAGTTTATAACACTTTATATTTAAGAAACTTACTAGGTAGAAATCATTCATACCTCAATCTGTTATAGTTACATCAAGTTCAAGTAAATGACCTTGATTAACTAATCACACAATCTTTCAAAACATTTGTATATAACATTCAAATTTTTCAACATATTCTCCCAACCCAATATAGTTCATCATGTTTAGCACTTGGAATTTTAAAAATCAGCTTTCCAACATCAGTTGTCGAAAATCTTTTTGTAGTTTTCAAAACTTTATGCTAAAACACACTAAAATCTTTTTGGATTTTGAGTTTAAAGAAATGCAGTAAACAAATATATACAAACAATATTTTTGTGAGTTTGTGTAAGAGGATCATATCAGTTTATGAGACCAATCACTAGCACCGTTGAGCTTTTAACACTTTAAGTTCTAAACGATTCACGTAGATTGACGATATGGTTGTCCTCTTAAACTCAATCTAAAAAATTTCGAAATGCTTACCGATACGTTAAGGTATATTATTTTTGCACTAAATTCTTATGGACCCCACGATCTCAGCATATCCCCTCATCATGCAATACACTGACTCAAGTAATGCCTTTAAACTTTCATCAACTGTGATATGTGCGAAAATAATGCAGAATGTTTAAACATTAACAATCAGGTCGATACTTCCGTATACGCAGAGAAAGTCCAATGTTTAAACAAAATAAGAAAATAAAAATAAGTTGAAGTTGTTTAGGCTTTAACCACCAGGTCGATATTCCCGTATACGCAGAGGTGATCCAAAGCTTAAACGAAACACCAAAGAAAATAAAGCAGAACGTTTAGGCAATAACATCCAGGTCGATACTCACGTATACGCAGAGGATGTCCAATGCTTAAACAAAATAAAGAAATCAAACAAGTTTAAATCTTTGCAAAATGAAATGCACAATCACAACGACTTTTTCAGCAAAGTTGTGAAAGTTCACAGACTTAACCAGTTTTATGTCTTTCGACAATCAGCGATTACCGAGCAGGCACACAGTCAAGAAGGACAAAACTAAGTACTATGCTTTCAACCATGTTTTCCAGTAGAACTAGGCTTTTTCATTTAAGTTTGTATCGTTATCGCAAATCTACTAGTCTAGCAGAGCCTATCGTCACATCATTAGTTAGACCGTTTATCACATTTGACATTTCAATTCTTTAGCATGCTGTGATAGTCTACTGATGTACTATCATTTCCTCTTTTTCACAACAAAACTCATTTTTGCTTTTTTAATGTTTTTGACATTTTCAAATTTTCTATTTTTTTTTTAAATTTTTCTCCCCCTAAAATCAAAATATATTTCAATTTTGATTTTCTGGGAAAATTTGAAAACAAACTATACAAGAAATGTGACAAACTGATATCAAATCGCTTCAATTCGCCATTCACTCGGCATAAACAATCAGAACTCCCCCTGACAACAAACTATTTTCCCATTTAGATTTCAAAACACTTAAGTTTGTTTTAATCAAATGGTTTTTTCGGAAAATTAGTTTTATGTGTCATTTCACAAATTCGGGATTTCATCACATTGTTTACCTTTATCCACTTATCGAAAAGATAAATCAAGTACAACTTAATGTCCTTGATTAGTCTTTTGTGATTCGAAATATCACAGTTACCAACCTGTGAATTTCTCAAGAAGTATGCCGATTCCTGTTCCACACTTACCAACCTGGGAACTCCGGCAAGTCAGGTTTTTCTATTTGAAAAGTTTCACCCAAGCCTGACTGTCCTTGGGTGATTTAGAATTCTTGTTTAACAATGGTGGAAAATTTTCATCATCCATTGTTAGACTAGAATTCTCTATTTTTACCTCAACACATGGCTCTTCTGGTTTCGACAAACCAGAATCATTGCCTGAATATGGCTTGTCTGACTTTGTTGAGCCAGATTCATCGCCGACATGTAGCTCATTTGTTTCCGAAGAAACAGATTCATTGCCACAAACTTTCTTCTTCTTCTTTCCCTCTTTCGTCCTCAGATTTGTTTCTAATGAATCCGTTTTGCTTGATTTGTCATTCTTTGGCGAACAAGACGATTTATCAGAACTTTTATCTGTTTTACTAATTGTATCCGAGGACAAATTCCTCTCGAAATATTCTCTCGCCTTCTTTCTTTTCTTCCTCAGTTTGTCTTTTTGCCCTTGTGAAAGCTTCACTTTCTTTTCTTGAACTTTCTGTTCTTGAACTTTTGGTTCTTGAACTTTCTGTTCTTTGGGCTTGACATTGACTAGTTTCTTTGCCATTTTCTGAGATTCAGCCCTCAATCTTCCCTTTGATCTCATTGGGCAATCTCTTGCAATATGTCCTCTGATTTGGCATTCATAGCACCTTCTCATTTCGAATCTCTGACTTTGGCAGTTAACAGCAATGCGTCCTTGATAGCCACAAGTGTAACACACTCTATTATCATACCTCTCACAACCTTCATACCAAACACCGTCTTCATACCACACACTTAGATCATAGCATTGATTTGCCTTGTGGTAGTCATTTCTCCTCTTGTATCCTTGATTTGGCATTTGAGCACTGTGGTCAAACCTGCACCACTGATTACCAACTTTTTGTGAGTTTTGATTTTTAAATTTTTGTGGTTTTTCATAATGATTGGATGACTTAACTGATGAGCCTTTATTTTCTTTTTGAAAATTTTTCGATTTTTTATCGTTTTGTTTCTGTTCCACATTCTTCTTTACAGGTTTTTGCGTTGAGCATTCACCTTTCTCAGTAGAATGTAAAACAGTATTTTTAAACATTTCATTTAATTTCAAAAATGTTTTTCTTTTTTCTTCTTTTTCTTTTTCATCATCAGATTTATCATCACAATCTTCAATTTTGACTTTGTCAAAATTTGTGACATTGTCACTTATTAGAACTGAATTGATTGGTTTTGGACAAACATATGATGCAGAAGTCACAAAACTTTTCAATTTATTCTCTAAATTTTTTATTTTCTTTCTATCACCTTCAACTTCTTTTTCAAGTTGAATAATCGTCTGACGATGGGAATTTATTACCTTTTGCTTTTCAATATTGTTCTTGCTAAAAACAGATCTCCCATCTTCAAGAATCTTTATTTGACTTTGAAAATCTTTTTCAATTTTTACTTTTTCATTTTCAAAACTTTTGATTTTATCTTGAAAAACAGAATTTTCATTTTCCAAAACTTTTATTCTATTATAAAAAATTGTTTCTCTATCTTTTAAAGCCTTATTTTCTAATTTTGCCCAAAACACTTTTTTATGTTCTAAAGTGTTTAGCTTATTCTCAAAATCTTTTTCAATTTCCAATTTTTCATTTTCAAAACCTTTTTCTTTTTCTTTCAAAACCTTGTTTTCTAATGTCAAACTTTTCAAGTCATTTAACAGTTTAACATTCTCAGATTTCTGCTTTTTGATTTCCAATGTCAAACTCTCCACATCTTTTAAGAGTTTAACATTGTCTTCTGCAGATTTGTCACATTTTGAGCACACAACTTCACATTTTGAAGTTTCATCTTTTTCTTTTTCTTTTTCCTCTCCACTTCCCCACCATTTTCTCTGCCAACCCTCTTCTTCTTCAGTATATTGCTTGATGAACATATCCATTATAATATCATTTGGATCAACTGCAATGTTTCCATCTTGATCAATATAACATTGTCTAGTAGCATTCCATCTCTTTGCTTGTTTAGCTTCTTTGATTATACGATTGATTCTGATCAACTTGGTTTGAGCTTTCATCTTTCTGTTGATATACTTCTCTTCTTCATTTCTGTTATCTTTAAAAGGAACAGGCTCAACAGACTTTGCCATGATTTTATATCCTTGAATTACCTGCAAGCAAACAAACAATCAGTTCGTAACAGTGTGTGTTGATGAAATCAATCTAAGACTCGTGTCGAAGATTTGCGAATAAATGTTGTTCGGGTGAGTTTCTCGTTTGATGGCACAAAAAGACAAAACAATATGTTGACCAAGTAGCTTTTAATGCAATAAAGTGGCCGACATATTCATGGATCTCAATTATTAAATGGACCTTCACTTATTTAATCAAAGCACATGGGTCGGTTATTATAGAACAGACAACACTTTTAGTCACTTTGTGATTGGGCCGTTTAAAATGATATCACATGGGCTGATCAAGTGTAGACAAATGGGTCGGTGCCATTAATTGTTTCACATGGGCTGCTTACACTTAAAACATGAAATCACATGATGCCTTTTTAATATCAATCTTCACATGTAAAATGTTCAGACAATTAAAATGTTCACATGGCCAAGACACTTAATTTCATACACATTCACATGTTCACCGAATATGTTGACTGACAAACTTGAATATGTTGACTAAATTGACTAGTTCAGGCTAGATGTTATGACGCGTATTGTTGTCCGCGCGGACAAGTTGTCCGTGCGTATGGCAAGTCAACAAGTCAACACGGATGGCTGAAAGTAATCCGTGCGTGTGGTAAATGATGCTATCCGCACGGGTAGGTGCTATGCGTACGGGTGGGTGCTATGCGTACGGGTGGGTGCTATGCGTACGGGTGGTGCTATGCGTACGGATGGGGATCCGGATGACAATACGCACGAGTGGGGATCCGCACGGGTGGTGATCCGCGCGGGTGATGTTATACGCACGGGTAGGGATACGTGCGGATGAAGTTGACTTCTTTGACTTTAACTCTCTTGCAATAAGACAAAAACTTTCACGTGAGAATCTGATTACGTGGCAGACAAAATGCTCATCAAATTAAAATCTCATGCCACCGATTTCATTTACTATATTGATATATGTAAGCAATGACAAATTCACGTGATGCTCAACAAAGTGGCCGGCAACTTTGATCAATTCACATGCAAAGTTATTAAATCCGATTAATTTCAAGTTCCTATAAGCGGTGCTGACAATTCTGATTAATGTTGACTAAACAACAAAATATTGGATTCACGTGGCAAGCTTAAGTGAATAAATGTGACACAGAATAAGAGGTCAACAACGGTCAACCCGGATAAGTTGTGCGCACGAAGATGCTATCCGTGCGTACAGGTCAACAAATAGTCAACGCGGATGGTCATACGCACGGGTGGTGATCCATGCGGTTAACATCAGGAACAACAGCAACAGTATTCATTTTTCGAACAACAAATTTCTAATTTTCTTCCAAACGGCTTGGAGTTTTGACCTGAAAATTTGTAGAGTATTAGATCACACAGTTTCACATAATATATCAAAAAATGAGCGAATTTGAACCGTAAAAACCCTGTCAATTTTGCAAAATTCAGAGAAAACGTGAAGAACAAGAAAGTTAAGAGAAATATGTCAAATCTGGATGTTTTAAGCTCTGATTCTGCTGAAATTGAGTGCGTAATTGTGCGTTTGATCTCGCAACCGAGCTCCTGCTCTGATACCAATTGTAGGTCCCGGTTTGATCCGTTTCGATTGCGAACCGACTCGTACGACGTGCGGAATCCGTGCACGAGCAAGACCGAAACACACGAACGTCAAATAATCTGTGATTCTATTAAAAGATCTGAAATCGTTACAGGAACCATGAATCACCTAGACACTTTATCTCTCTAGTTTCTCTCTCTAGAACTAGAGCTCTCAAATGTAGCAAATGAGCAAAAGTGTCAAAACTCTCTAAACTAAGCCCTAACTCCCCTATTTATAGGCAAAGGATTATAAGGGATTTCCCCTTATTTACAAGATTGCCACCTTGCCCTTTTAGCTACATCATGTAACACAAAGTCTAGATCTCTTCTATTTCTGCTACGGTTAAGATTGACGGAGGCGATAGACATACTGCACTAACACGCTTGAAATTACACCACTTGAAAATGATGACAGCTTGAAAATGTCGACCGCTTGAAACACTTGTTCGCTTGAAAAGTGCATCGTGTATTGTGAAAGTACATAGAATTGTGAGAAACTTTAAACGAGGGTGTCAGTACTTCGGGAAAGGAAATATCGTGTCTACATATGTGAACGGTTCATCATTACACGTGATACAATTGTTGTGATCAGATCTATATAATTGATTTGCATGTGAACAAATCATGTCATCCTTGTGAATATATCGGTTTGCATAAGATTCAAAGTGAGGTCCAATTAAAACTTTGTATGAATTGATGTTGTCGGCCATTTTCACAAGTGAAAGGTCAATTACATGTGATCTGATCAGTTAGTTTGGAGGTCCAATCAAATTGTTTTGAGTATTAAACTTTGTTGGCCCAAGGTTTGGATAAAGACTAAATAGTTGCGGCCCAATCATTTGTGTTGAACAGTTAAGGTTGTCGAAAATTGTATTAAAACCCATTTGAGTAAAGAACCGGCCCAATCAACATTCAAAGTAAGAAATCGGCCCAAATCACTCTAAGGACTATTTGAATCCATTTCATTCCGATCAGGCCCTTTCATTCATTGGTTTCACTCGAACAACATTGGAACAAGATCGTAAATCTTCGACACGAGTCTTAGATTGATTTCATCAAAACACATTTTTACGTATTTTGTTCATTTAAACTGATTGTTTGTTTGTTTGATACAGGTGTTTCACGAGGTAAATCATTTCGTTTGAAAGGGGATCTAGTTTGGAATTGATATTTCGCTTAACGGGACTGTCTTGATAAACGTGTTTCCGTATCATGGATATAAATTTCTTTAATATGACTAGTGAAACAATTAATAGAATAAATGTATTAAAGAAAGAGTTTGATTCGTTTTCAGGTTGTTCAGGAGAAAGTACAAAGAGTATCATTAAGAGGTATAGCCATCTTGTTCGCTCAATGTCTGAGAAGGGTATTCAGAAAAGTCCAAATGAATGGGTTGATAGATTAGCCAATTCCATACCTCAACAAGAATGGGGTACATATCTTTTGAATTTAAAAAGAACTGGAGAATACTCTAGATTGACAATTTGTCAATTCATTAAGAAACTGGAAGAACAGATGGAGAGAAATGCTGGGAAGAAGAAAAGTCAAAGTGGAAAATCAATATTAAAGAAGAGCAAGAGTAAAGGTGTTCAAGTGGGAGAGGAACAGACTGAAGAAATTTCAGTTTTGAAAGACGAGAAGAAAGCTGATGAGAAACAGATTTTTGATTTGCAGAAAAATTGTGAAAAGCTGAAATCTGAAAATGTTAAACTGTCAAGTGATTTGAACAGTTTGACATTGAAAAACGAGATTTTGAAAGAAAAGGAAAAAGAATTTGAAAATGAAAAATTAAAATTTGAAAAAGATTTTCAAAGTCAAATGAAGATTTTAGAAGATGAGAAATCTGCTATTTTTAAAAATAAACTTGAAAAACAGATTGAAATAAACTCTCACCTTCAGAAAATCATTCGGCTTGAAAATGAAGCTGAAAAAGCTCGGATTAAAATCAAAGAGCTTGAAGAGAAATTGAAAGGTTTTGAGACTTCGTCATCAACACCAGATTATCCATGTCCAAAACCAATCAATTCAGTTCCAATAAGTGACAATGTCACAAATTTTGACAAAGTCAAAATTGAAGATTGTGATGATAAATCTGATGTTGAAAAAGAAAGGGAAGAAAAAAGAAAAACATTTTTGAAATTAAATGAAATGTTTAAAAATACTGTTTTACATTCTACTGAAAAGGGAGAATGCTCTAAGCAAAAACCCTTGAAGAAGAAAGTGGAACAGAAACAAAAAGTTAAAAATGAGAAAATTGTGAAAAAAGAGAATAAAAGTTCATCAGATCAATCATCCAATCGCAATCAAAAATTACAAAAATTAAAAAATGAAAACTCAAAAATTGTTGGCAATGAGTGGTGCAGGTTTGACCACAGTGCTTCAAAGACAAATCTAGCTTTTAGGAGGAGTGATGATTACCACAAAGCCAAACAGTGCTATGATCTAAATGTTTGGATTGAAGGTGGTACATGGTATGATAACAGAGTGTGTTACAGATGAGGCTATCAAGGACACATTGCTGTTAACTGCCAGAGTTGGAAGTTTGACACGAGGAGATGTTTTAACTGCAACATCATAGGCCATATTGCTAGAGATTGCTCAATGAGATCAATGAGAAGATCGAGGGCTGAATCTCAGAAGCAGGTGAAGAAACCAGTCTATGTCAAGCCCAAAGAACAGAAGGTTCAAGAACCTAAAGTTCAAGAACCTAAAGTTCAAGAAAAGAAAGTGAATCTTTCTCAGGGGCAAAAAGACAGTCTGAGGAAGAAGAGGAAGAAGGCAAGAGATTATCTCGAGAAGATTTTGTCCTCGGATACAACTGGTAAAACAGATAAAAGTTCTGGTAAATCGTCTTGCTCGCCAAAGAATGACAAATCAAGCAAAACGAATACATCAGATACAAATCTGAGGACAGAAGAGAAGAAGAAGAAGAAAGTTGTTGGCGATGAATCTGTTTCTGTGGAAACAAAGGAGCCACATGTCGGTGATGAATCTGGCTCATCAAAGTCAGACAAGCCACATTCAGGAAATGAATCTGGTATGGTAAAGCCAGAAGAGCCATGTGTTGAGGTAAAAAAATGAGAATTCTGGTCTAACAATGGATGATGCAAATTTTCCACCATTGTTGAACAAGAATTCAAAATCACCCAAGGACCGTCAGGCTTGGGTGAATCTGTTTAAATGAAAAACCTGACTTGCCGGAGATCCCAAGTTTGTAATCGTGGATCAGGAATCGGCATCATTCTTGTTAAATTTGTGTTTGTGAAAATTTTTAAAATTGTCTAAATTTTTACAGATTGAGGAATTGCCGGAGCTTCCAGGTTGGTAAGTGTGAAGCAGGAATCAACATCTTGATTGGTAAAATGGTTTGTGTAGATGTTTTATTCCCACATGTGGTTATATGTTTTGGATATTTTTACAAGTGGTAAGAGGTTGGATCTTACAAGTGATTCGTCAAGGTCATTAGTTTGAACTTGATGAAATCCTCATATACGTGATTGAATGAACAAGATGATGAACCCGACCCTACAAGTGATTAAAACAAAACCTATTTTCCGGAAAAATCATTTTGGTTAAATCAAACTTAAGTGTTTTGAAATCATAATGAGAAAATAGTTTTGTGTAAAGGGGAGTTCTGATTGTTTATGCCAAGTGGATGGCGAAGTGAAGTGATTCGATATCAGTTGTCAATTTACTTGTATATTTTGTTTTCAAATTTCCTTTAATGTGTTTGCATTTTAGGGGGAGTAGAAATTTTTCAGAAAATCCAAAAACATTTGAAAATTTGAAAAAGGCAAAAACATGATAAAATACAAAAATGAGTTTGTTGTGAAGAAGAGGAAATGATAGTACATCAGTAGTCAGTTACAGGATGCTAAAGAAATGTATTGTTTAAATAGCATTAAACGGTCTCACTGATGATATGCCGATAGGTTTTTACACATTTAGTAAGCTTTTTCGGGATATAAATTTAAATTCAAACTTGCTTATTTCGTGGGGAACACTACTTGGATATATAGGTAACCCCTGAAATCTCGTTTGAAAGGTCCCTCTTTCTGAGATACTAGGTCTTTATGCTCAGTGATATCTGGGGTATTATTCCGGGACTTCTGCAGAATGGAAGTTCTGACCTAGTCCTCGAATAATACTTTTCGCTTGCTTGAAACATAGCGCCGCCCTCAGCAAATTGATGAAACAATAAAATTGATAGTCAATGCTGTTGTAAAAAAAGATCCTCTAAAGGGGACACTCCCAAAAGTTGAGTCATGATCTCTCTGCTGAACGGTAGTTCTGACCTGAGCTCTCATGATTCTTCATAATTTATAACCCCTTACAGATATCATCTGTGGTATACTCACCTGTAAGACTGAATATTGGGATCTGGATACGGGAGTATATTCAAGAGGTGGGACACATAAATGAGTTTAAGTTCTTAATACACCTAACTCATATCCTGAATCAGTTGAAATTTGTGTGAAAATTTAAGTGGATCAGTATATCGGCAATCTAAGTGAATTGTTTAATTCTTAATGTGTAACTAAGCTCAACGGTACTTGTGACTTGTCAAGATCTGATATGATCCTCTTACACAAATCTCACAAAAATATTGTCTGTAAATATTTCTTTACTGCATTTTATTCTATTAAAAAATCCAAAAAGATTTTAGTGTGTTTTAGCTTAAATTTTGAAAAAATTCAAAAAGATTTTCGACAACTGGTGTTGGAGAGCTAATTTTCAAAATTCCGAGTGCTAGACATAACGAACAGGTTTGGGAAAGTATTTGTTTGAAGTTCTTTGAAATGAAAATGATATTTCTGCAAGTGGTTCATCAGAGACTATAAATGTTGAATCATTTTAAAATATGCTCTACAAGTGGTTATCAGAAAATTTATTTTTGGGTAGAGAGTGTGCAGGTTATTTGAATGATAGAGAGTCAGGTTCCGATACCTGAGGAATGTGTGAGTTCAACATGTCAGACTGCGATCCCAGTATATCGAAAGGGGGTCTGAAGACATACGAGTAGAGATTGTTCGTGAGGAGTATGTTAATGCTGAGGAAAAGAAGATAAAGTTTGAGGATGCTTACACTGTGAGATATGCCAGAGAGCATTCAGACTGATAAAGACTGAAGATGCAAAGACTCGACACTTAAGACTCGTCAACATCTGAGGGGGAGTCTGTTGGTGCATTCATCTGTCGTCTTCGTCTTATATCGTGTCTAGGTTGCATGTGTGATAGCTTGAACATGTGTGATAGCTTGAACAGTGTATGTGTCATTTCAAGCCGTCAAGCTAGCACTATATATATGTAACAGGTGTTTCCATTTGAAGGTGACAGACCAGAGAATAGGGATAGGTACCGAAGTGCTGCCGGTATTTTTTCTGATTGTAATCACTGTTAATTGAATATACAAGAAGGTTAAAGTGATAGTCAAGCTGTTTCTACATTCGTTTCTTAGTTTCCGCCTCTGAAACGGATTAGAGCTCTTCCGAACGACTCATTCGGGTCTCAATTCGATCCTACAATTCGCATCGTAAACACTATTTATTGTCGCGTTAATCGCTTGTTAATCACGTAATTAAGGGCGTAAATTACCGGTTGTCACACTTATTTCATCTTCATTATTATCAAACAATCACAATCATAAGAAACTCAGATCCTAACAATTGGTATCAGAGCTTGGACAATCAAATTTGATCTAACAATCATTTTGACGTAAAAGTTCAGCTCAATTTAGTTGATACTTTCAATTGTTCGTTTTGTTGAAAAATAAAGTAAGGTTTAATCATGAGCAAAGTTGATTAATCAGTGTCTGTAAAACAACCAGAATGACGTCACAATCACAGGATATCAATAATAACATTGGTTCTCTCTTCAAACCACATATGTTGAAGAGAAATGAATACAACATCTGGGTGCGAAGGACGAGTCATATCTTAGCTCAACAGAAAACTGGATGTTGGAAGTCGGTTATCTTTGGACCACATGTTCCAATGGTGCCGAGTGCTGAGGATCTAAAGGTTTTTGTTCCTAAGAAAATTGAGAACTATACTGAACAAGATTTTCAGAAAATTGAACTGGATGCCAAGGCATTTAGCATCGTTGCATCTGCACTACCAAATGAGATTTATGCTGGACTGTTACACTGTTACAGTGCCAAGGAATTGTGGGATGCACTTAAGGAACAGTTTGGGGGGACTGAAGAAGTAATTGAAAATAATAGGGAAATTCTGAACTTACAGTATGAAACCTTTTGTCACATTAAGGGTGAAACATTAACACAACAGTTTGAGCGATTTAGTTGTCTCATTAGTGAACTTAAGCTTGTTAAAAGTGAATTTCCTAAATCAACTGTAAACAGCAGGTTTTTAAGGTCACTTCCTGAAAAACGGGACACGATTGCTTTTGTAACCAGAAACTCTGTTGAGTTCAAAGATCTGACCCTAACCCAACTTCATGGTAGACTCCTAACCTATGAAAGGGAGTTGAACCAGAAAAAGAAGTTACAAGAGTCTGGAAAAGTTGCAGATGACTATTCATTTGGCAGCACAACTCTTTTGGGTCAGGAAGAATCTGGTAGTAGTAAGGATCAAAGTTATGATCATTATATTGACATAACTGCTGGTGGAGCCTTTAATAACTCTGATTCTTACTCAAACAACTATGCTTTCACAGCTAGTAGTGAAAACCAGAATTCTGACAATCTGTGCTTTGAACTCAATGATCTGCAGCATTTTGATCCAACTGACTTAGAGGAAATGGACATTTTGCACCAACTTGCACTGCTGAGTGTTAGAACCAGCAAGTTTAACAAAAGGACAGTGAGAAAATTTCCACAGTTACATGGGAACTTAAAAGTAGGGCTGGATAAGTCAAAGACAAAATGCTATAAGTGTAATAGGTTAGGTCATTTTGCTAGAGAGTGCAGGAGTTAAACCAATGGACCAATTATTACACATCCTGACTCAAACCCTAGACCACAAAATAACCAAAACACTGTGCATTATGCCCAATATGCCCCTGCTTCTCATGTAAACACTGCTCACTATGCATACCCTGCAACCCCTGTTCCTGTGCACTATGTTCAAACCACTATTCCTCAGATACAGTATGTCCAGGCCCCTGCTCCTCAGGTTCAGGTGCAACAAGTTGCACCTCAACAAGCTGGACCAGCAGTGGTTCAACCAGATCAACAAAGCTTTTTCACTCAAGGCCTTGTTGACTGGAGTAGCTTACCTGAAGAGTTAGGAGATGAAAATTTTGCACTCTATGCTAAAAATAATGTTTCTAGTGATGATATTTGTTTTGTAGCATTGGAGTCTATACCAGAAGGGCTGGAAACTGAAGAAGGACAGTCAAGTGATGAAACAGTGGATACATTTGCTGAAGCAGTGGTTACTGCTGTTGCTGATGAAATATTGCTGGGAGAAAATTTAGAACCCCTGTTGGAACCACTATCTGACCCCTGGTCTGAAGAAGAAGAAGAAGAAGAAGAGAAGAAACATGGTGAGAAGGAAGAGAAAGCTTAAGAAGAAAGTGATCATACCTGTGGTTGTGCCATGATGGCTGTAACTAAGGTATCACCCCAGGTTCTTAAAAACCTTTGTTCAGACAAAAGCATCATAGCATTTGCAAACATTAAGGAGGTGAATGAAAACCTTAGAGATAGGTTATTAACTGGTGAAGTTCAATTTGAAAAGTCTTTAAAATAACTGAAAATCAAATTGACTGAAAAAGAAAATGAAATTTGCAGCATCAAACAAGAGCATAGCATAACCAAGGACCAACTCCATACCATGATAGAAAAATATCAAGTCTGCAAAAAGGAGTTGGAAACCACCCAAATCACTTGTGAAAAATGGGTGGAATCCTGCAAAGGTTATGAGATTATGCTTGAAAAACAACTTGAAAGCAATGTAAAATTTGGCATAGGGTTTAGAAAAAATGACCAAGTTGAAAACATTGCTGCAAATCAAACTGGTTCTGTAGAAATCATACCAACCAACAAGAATGGCTAAGAAGTAAAATAACTGATAAACTTGGTAACAAAATCACTCTGGAAAGATCTATGGGGTCCTCAACTTTTGAGGAGATTGAGAAATATCAATTCAAACCCACATGGTCTGATGAGTGTGACATTCTTGAAAATTTCAAACCAATGGACTTCACAACTGTGGATGGTGTCAAAGCTCCTAAGGCCAAGGTCATTCCTCTTAAGGACATCCCAACAGTGGTTTAAAACACTATTGCAAAGGAGTCTGAAAAGAAGAAAAGAAAAGAAAAGTTTAAAAACTTGTTTTGTGATTTCTGTGAGAAGAAAAATCATTTGACCAAAGATGGTTTTCATCTAAAAGCATATGATATTAACAGAACAAGCATCATTGTACCTTCTCAGAGCTGTACCATCTGTGGTAAAACAAACCACCTCACTCAGGAATGTGTGTATCTCAAATCCTTTGATGTAAAAAAGAATGAGTACACTTCAAAAACATCCATGAGTTCATCAAAACCACAAGTCAAGAAACAACCACTGTTTGTGCCAGTTCAAACAGCTGTTACAAAACACCTAAACCAAATCTCTGTTAAAAGAGAAGTTCAGGTGACTTGATGCACCCCCTGCTAACCAATACCAAAGAGGTAAAGGTCAACCACCATATCCTAGGGTCCCATATGTTTATGAAGCCTACAAAAGGCCCTCTAAACCAAGAGTGAACAGGCATCCCTATGGATATCAAGAATTGATTGGAAATGGCTCCCAACAGTGGTTAGAGAAACAAGTTTCAAAAATTGCTCAATCCCCTGATCTAACCACTGTCCATCTTCCTGACCTTAACATAGAAACTGTTGAGACCCCATCCAAAGCCTTATTGGCTTTGGAGACCTTCATGAACTAATTATTTACTTGATGTGCAGGGAGCTTCTGCATGCTTAGATAGTCTTTGGTATGTAGATAGTGGAGGCTCCAGGCACATGACTGGATGTAGAGCCCTACTCAAAGAATTCAAAACTCATGGAGGGGGTGATATATCTTTTGGTAATAATAGTAAAGGGAAGGTGATGGGTTCTGGTACAGTATAGTCTGGAAATGTTAAGTTTGAAAATGTCAATCTGATAGACTATCTAAAATTCAACCTCCTTAGTGTCTCTCAAATCAGTGATAAAGGTTATGGTTCATTCTTTACTAAGGAGTGTTGTAGGATTGTTGGACCAGAAATGGTTGAAAAGATTGAAGAAATAATAAAAAATGGAATAACTAAACTTGTTGCTCAAAGAAGTGGCAATGTTTATGTAGTTGATCTGTCAAAAGAGAACCCAAGAACTGATGCCTGTCTGTTCTCAGCTGCCTCTAACAAAGAGACAAAACTTTGGCACAGGAGATTGGGGCACACAAATCTCAAGACAATCACTGCTTTGTCAAAACAGGGGTTAGTAAGAGGTCTTCCTCAAAAAATGTTCACCTGTCCTGAGCATTGTGTTTCCTGCTTAAAAGGAAAACAACATAAAGCTCATTTAAATCCATTGAAGAGTCCAAAACAACCAAGTGCTTGCAAATGCTTCACATGGATCTGTTTGGCCTAGTTAAAGTCATGAGTCTTAGAAAGAAAAGATACTGTTTGGTAATTGTAGATGACTTTTCTAGGTTTACATGGACTTATTTCTTTCATTGCAAAGATGAGACTGCAGGCATTCTGCAAGACTTTGTCACACAGGTTGAAAAGTAGTTTGACTTGCCAGTAAAAATCTTCAAGAGTGACAATGGCACAGAATTCAGAAATAGGGAGTTGGATGAGTTTTGTGTGTCAAAAGGAATTGTAAGGCAGTATAGCATTCAAAGAACACCATAACAAAATGGGGTAGTTGAAAGAAAGAACAGAACTTTGATTGAGGCTGCCAGGACCATGCTTGCTGATTCAGGTTTGCCATTAACTTTTTGGGCAGAGGCTGTAAACACTGCCTGCTATTTCCAGAACAGAGTTTTAATAAACCCCAGGCATCAATAGACTGCCTATGAAATTCTATATAAAATCAAACCACTGATCTCATATTTCAAAGTTTTTGGCTGCCCATGCTTCATTTTAAACTTAAAAGATTTCATTTCAAAGTTTGCAGCCAAAATTGATTGTGGTTATCATTTTGGATAGTCAACCACTGCTAAGGCCTACAAAGTGTTCAACACTAGTACTAAGACAGTGGAAGAGACTTTGAATGTGAAGTTCAATGAACTCTCTTCAATGAAAATCCCTGGAAATCCTGCAAAACTATTTGATCTTGATAAATTTACTTTTGAAAATATTTCTGTCAAGACTAACAGTGCAGGTCCATCTCAAAATCCTCCATCAGACTATGGATATGAAGTCATCATTCCACAGCAAAAGTCTGCATCAATTGGTAGAGCAGCAGATGTTCAAAATAGCTGTCAAAGCTCAACCACTGCTACCTCAACAATTGTTGACCAAAGTAGCCCCTTAACCCCTACTTCCACATCCTCAAGCACTGTTGATAAAAATTCCCAAACAGTGGATAAAAATCAGATGTTTCCACACCACTTCCTCCTATTCCTCCACCTCCATTTCAAGACCCCGTTGGATCATCATAGTCACCAACCGTTCTTAGCTCAGATGATTCACATATGCAACCTTCACCCTTATATGCCATTGTTCCATATAAAGGAGATTTAATCTTCTTGAAGTCTCATCCACCTGACCAAATCATTGGCAACAACAGTGAAGGGGTGCTCACAAGAAGTCAATCCCAAAACATTTGTCTTTTTGCTGGTTTCCTATCACTCCATCAGCCAGTCAAGTACCAAGAGGCACTAAAAGACAACAGCTGGGTAGAGACCATGCAAGAGGAGCTCCAGCAGTTTAGAAGACAACAAGTATGGGAGCTTGTACCACTGCCAGAAGGTGTGAGTCCTAATGGCACAAAGTGGGTCTTCAAAAATAAAACTGATGAAAGGGGTATTGTTGTCAAGAATAAAGCAAGGCTAGTGGTTCAAGGGTTCAGACAGGAAGAGGGCATTGATTATGATGAAACTTTTGCCCCTGTAGCAAGATTGGAAGCTATCAGATTATTCCTGGCCTTTGCTGTCAACCACAACATAAAGGTGTTTCAAATGGATATCAAATGTGCATTCCTCTATGGTAAAATACAAGAAGAGGTATATGTTTGTCAACCTCCAAGTTTTGAGGATCCATTTAATCCAAATCATGTCTACAAGCTAAATAAAGCTTTGTATGGCTTGAAACAAGCACCTAGAGCCTGGTATGAAACTCTTTCCACCTTTCTTGTTTCCATTGGTTTCACAAGAGGTAAAATTGATAAAACATTGTTTTTAAAATGAAGAGGGAAAGACTTGATGATTGTCCAGATTTATGTGGATGACATCATTTTTGGAAGCACATGTTCTAAAATGTGTGAAGAGTTCAGATAACTCATGACAGCTGAGTTTGAGATGAGTGCAATGGGTGAACTCCAGTGCTTTCTTGGTCTCCAAGTAAGGCAACTGCAAAATGGTACTTTCATCCATCAAGGCAAATATGCCAAAGAACTTTTAAAGAAATTTGAGATGGATGACTGCAAACCATGTAGTACACCCATAGCAACCACAAAAATAGTCATGTCTGATGAAAAGGATGATTTGGTTGATCAAACTCTTTATAGAAGCATGATTGGGTCTTTATTATACCTGACTGCATCTAGGCCAGACATCATGTTTGCAACATGTGTTTGTGCAAGATCCCAATCAGCCCCTAGAAAGTCAATCCTTATTGCTGTAAAAAGGATATTCAGATACTTAAAAGGTGCTCCCATACTTGGTATCTGGTATCCAGCTGATGGAAATGTCAAGCTTTCAGGTTTCTCAGATAGTGACATTGCTGGATGTAATACAACAAGGAAGTCCACTTCAGGAAGGTGCCAATTCCTAGGTAGTTGCTTAGTGTCTTGGCAAAGCAAAAAGCAAGCAGCTGTTTCAACATCCACTGCTGAGGCAGAATATATAGCTGTTGCAAGCTGTACAGCCCAACTGTTATGGCTTCAAAATCAATTGCTGGATTTTGGTATCACTGCCTTAAAGACACCTTTCATGTTGGACAGTCAGGCAGCAGAAAATATCATCAAAAATCTAGTCTCCCATTCAACCCCCAAGCACATTGATATCAGACATCACTTTGTGAGGGATTGCTATGAAAAAGGTTTGATTTCTCTGCACCATGTTCCAACTAAAGATCAGCTGGCAGATGTGCTAACAAAAGCATTAGACACATCCACCTTTGAAAGCTTGATCTCTAGGATTGGCATGCTAAACATGGAATAACAGGCAAAATCCTATTTTTCTACGTATAAAAGCATTAAAATGTTTTCAGAAAATTAAAATTTCATCCTTAAAACTAACTAAAAATGAAAATTTTAATTAATCCTTACAAGTCTGCCATAACCACTGTTTTGGTTCAAGCATCTGTTTTGTTGATTATTGTCCACTGCTTAAAGTCAACCTCTGTTCTTTCATTTCATTGTTAATCACTGTTGTCAAACATCAGTGTTTTTAACTCACTGATGGCTATCCACTGATAGTAAAAAGTCAACCACTGTTTCATTTTCACCACTGCAAACCACTGATAATTGATCCATCAGTGGTTTCCTAAACAACTGTCTTCCATTACTCATCAGAGGTTGGCACATGGACAGTGCTTAGCCGTCAGATCTTTTGTAACCGCTGCCACGTCAGTATTCACTTTTCCACATTATAAAACCCTGATCAAAACCCCAAATAGGGTTTTTCACTGTCAAATAGAATTCAAAATTCCCTTCTCAAAGCAGTTACCATCAATTTCTCTCATATCATTCATCGTCTTCCTCCTTTCGCAATCACACTCAAATCACCATGGCTCTCCCATTTAAAACTCCTCATAACTACATGTGCAAACTTGAAAAACCAAGTCAAAGCACAACTTTCAACTCCGTCATTGATGCTCTTTCGACCACAAAGTACAAAACTTTATTGACTTGTAATGCTCCCATCTATCTGGATACCCAAAGAGAATTCTGGAAAAATGCTAAACTTGATGTTAAGGACAAAAAGCCCTTAGCTATAAATTCATCCATAAGGGGTATTCCAGTTACCATCACACCTCAAACCATTTCAGAGGTTTTTGAAATCAACGATCTTACAAGTAAAAGCTCTTTTCCAAAAACAGAGTACCAAACTGATTTTCTTGATAGAGGGTATGAAGAGGAAATGAAAAAAGACAATTTACAAAAGGGCAGTTTTCCACCTGCCATGAGGTTTTTATTCCATACCCTCCTCATGTGTGTGTCAAATAAAACTACCGCTTTCAATGAGATACCATTGAAAATTCAATATCTGGGCTATGCTATAATGAATGAAGAAAATTTTAACTACTCCCATGAAATTTTCAATGACATGGTCAAAAATATTAATAATATTAATAATAATAAGAAACCATTTTTTTGTTTCCAAGGTTTCTAAGTTTTTATTTACAAAAGAAATTTTCCAAGGATAATGCACATGTGTTAATCCAAGGAAATCCTTTTCAAATAAACAGCCTATCTTCTGAAACCTTTACTAGGCTGTCAAAACCTTCAAAAACACAAACAGAGGAGCCTGAGCAGAATTTAGCACCAACAACTGCTCCTCAGGTCCCTGCTGTTGAGTCCACTGCTCTAGGTTATCACAGTAGCAGACCCACTACTGTGAAACCCACACCTAAAACCACCAAAAGGCCAAAACAGAAAAAATCTCAAAAGCCCCCCAAACCTACAAAAAAGGTAACTCTGGAATATGAGATCCCAGAGGTCATACCTATGACAACACAAAAGTCACCAATAACCACTGCTGCTACTTCCTCACAGCAGTTGGAAGAAAGATCTCAACCTGAGCCTAAAACTCCTCCTTCATCCTCTCAAAAGGATCAGGTTGTATCCATAGGGACACCACAATATGAAACATTTGATTCACTTGAATCTATGTTCAACAGCCCAGCTCTCGGGGCAAATTCTCTTTCTACACCCATACTCACTACACAACTTCCACCATCAATGCTACCTTTGTTGGATGCACTTGATATAACCCAGACAGAAATAAGTTATTCTCAACCACCTGTCAATGAGAATATACCACAAAAAGTGACTGAGTCGGGTGTCTCTATCTCTGCTAACACACCAACAACTGAGGAGGTTACACTGCAGGAATTACAAGTAATTCCTGTCAGTAGTTTAAGTAGAGCAACTACTACAGGTGTTGAACCCACTGGTTTACACCTGGACAGTAGTTTCATTAGTAAGACTCCCTTAAAGGCAATTTCTTCTTTGGGAACCATAATATCCACTAGTGTGTATCCAATATACACTGGTGAGCTTAGAATGGTAACCTCTGCTGAAGAAAGAAGACCTCAGTACCAAGAAAAAGGGGCATCAGTGGAAGACTTTTGGGACACTTTCCCTAAGTCAACTGGTGATATAACCACTGCCAGTGGGAAATCGGATGATCCCATTAACTTGGGTGATGGTTTAAAATACAAAGAATTGACGAAGAGGGTTGATAAAATAGACATATCTGTTGCAGAAATCAAATCTATACTGCAACAGTTGTTACAAGCTCAAAAGGCTACACCCACTGCTGCAACCTCTGCAACATCTGCTCCATCATCTGCTCCCACTCTCACTGAGCTTTGGGAAATGCTTCAACCCATGCTTCATAAACAGAGACAATATGCTGATCAGCAACATGAAGTTCAGATTCAAATGATCAGAAATGTCATGGAAGCTAGGTACAGGGATACACAAGCAGATATCAAGGAAATTAAGGCCCATTTGCTACAAACCACTGGCACTGCTCCTCCTTCAATCATCTTTGTTGAAAATCCTGATGATGCCAAAAAGGGGGAGAAAAATAAAAAGAAGAAGGGATATGAAGATGGTTTATGCATTAAACTAGATCCATTGTCTAAACTGGTTGTAGAAATCCCAAGGCCAGATGGTTCCAAAAAGGTTGATGAGACTCAAAATGCATTTGCTGCATTAAAAGCAAACATAAAAGAGTCAATGGAAATAAAAGGGTCTAAAAGGTTTGAGCAGGAGAAGAAAGTTTTGATGGAAAAGGAAGAGCAGGTTACTTCTGAACCAAAGGAAGAGCAGGAAATTTCTAAACCAAAAAGAAGAAAGCCTACTAGAAAAGTAAGCCAAATCAAATCCACAACTTCCAAAACCATCAAACAAACTCCCCAAATCCCCAAAAATTCCTCTAATCAAACCTCCAAACCAACAGATGTTAAGACACCTATTGTATCAATAGTTGTTAGTACTTCAGTGGTTTCAACAGATGTTATCCCAACAACTGCCATCACTACTACATCAACACACATTCAATCCACTGTCATACCAAAAACAACATCACCACCACAAAAACCATCTGCCAAAAAGCAGAAGACAACAGATGACACATCATCTGTTGTAATAACAACAGTGGTTGAAACACCAGTTGTTTCAACAACTGTTAGTCAATCATCCACCATCTCAATCACCACCACTCAAGCCACAAACACACCACCAACTTCTCCAAAGCACAAAAGGAGAAGGGTAACAAACATTGTATTGGAAGATGACACTTCCCCAACTCCAAGATCTACACAACTATTGACCCTTATCACCATTCCAAACCCTGTTCCATTATCTTCAGCTCAAGTCTTCAATCAAAGTACTGCCATTGTCCCTGCAGGAGTATAATATCCTCTAGATCTTCCAGCAGTCAGGGAGGAAATAAAATCCTTCTACTCTGAAGATGACCCTGAAAAGAGGAATCTCACATTTGTTAAAAGATATTCTTTGCCAAGAAATATAGAAGAGTATCTCAAGATAAAGGCCCAACAAGCAGAGGATATTTCTCAAAAAGATACAGAGGGAAAGTCAGACAAAGAGATTCAAAGAAATTTGCAATATCTGCTCACCAAGGTCAGAACTCTAGAACAGCTCTCAAAAGATCTTTGCCAAAAACTGTCTGAAAAGGATGATGAAAGTATGAGGTAAGACTACCTTGAGTATAACATGGCATACAAAAAGTACAGGGCAGAAAAGCACCAATACAAAGAATGGACCATCAGTGAGTTACAAGAGGAGATATCAAGAATTCAAGAGATGATAAAAAAACAAAACAAAGCAAACTCCTCCAGTATGGGGCAAGTACAAGAAAAATGTACCAGAAAGGGCTTTAAAGTTGAAAAGAATGAAAAAAGAGCTGATAGCTGCTGATTATGGGTCAAGGAACCAGGTTACAAGATGGTCAGAGGATAAAGTGTTAGCTACATACAAAAGTTTGGAAGAGTTGAGGAAGAGAGATCCTACTGCTCCTCAAAAGCCTGATTATCCAGAAGCAGTGGTTCCAGTAAAACAACAAAAGTTACCAATCAGAAGATCCACTGCTCCACCTGCTGCCATCCTTTATCAAAGAAGGAAACAAAAGCAGATGGATGCAGAAACCAAATAAGACAAGGATCAAGAAGAGCTTATCATGAAGATGGTCCTTCAGACACTTTTGGCAGAAAAACAAGAATCAGCACAATCTCAAGACCCTGCCAAAGCTGTCATCACCAGGCCTCAATTTCCAAACTCATCTGCAATAAAAACTCTCCCAAGAAGCCCGTTAGATTCAAAGATACTAAAGTGGAAGTCTGATCAAAAGACTCACGTATTGACTCTGCTCAGATCTAATGGTGTGGTGAAGCAAATATCAAGGGAAGCAGCACTTGGCCTGGGTGTTGAAGATGTGCAAGATCTCCTTGAGCTTCCCCTATGCAGGGATGAGGATGATGAGGACTCTATGAACTTTGAATTACAATTCAAAGGTCAAATTAGGGAACTCTTGATGAGCCAATAAAAATCTAGAATAATGAAGAGTTTTGGCATCATTTGTTCCAGGGGGATTGTTGGGATTGAACCCTACAAAGGAACAGTTGATTAAAGCCAAAACTGGATCAGATCAGTGGATTCACAATAAGCAGTTGTTTGCATCAGTATTTCCCCTTGAATGTGGCCTAACATCTAATGTCCTCTAAGTACTGACCTTCTACAACAACTGCTGATCTACATCAACTGCTGTTCACTCAAAGACTGTTGAAGACTAAACACCGATGTTCAATCTGCTGCTATAGTTCAAGTACTGCTGAAGACACAAAGCACTTCTGGGGCTAAAGCAGTGGAATGAAGAAGCAACAGTTAGACTAGTATTTGTATTTATTTATTGTAATCAGTTGTTAGATAACAGTGTTTGTAATAGTCATTGGTTAGAGGTTGTTAGGAGGTTAGATGTCACTTTCATGGTGACGTCAGCAAAGATGCCACAGTGGTTTGTTCTGTACTATAAATAGAACAATACCATGTACTGTTCTATTAGCTCTCTTCATCGTAAAGTCATTCTGTACGAACATTCACTGTGAGCTCAGGTTGAGGCGGAGATTATATACATGCATGCATTGTAATTGAATATTGTAATAAATATAATCATTCGATTTCATGTTAAACATGTTTGTTGAAAACAATTTTCCCTTTGATTGTGTGTTGAAAGTTTGTTCCATTTAAATTCCGCTGCACTTAACCTTATTTCATCTTCATTATTATCAAACAAGCACAATCATAAGAAACTCAGATCCTAACAAATGGGCCGTTGGGGGTGATGAAAATTCCAAATTTTTCAATGCCTTAGTCAATAATAGAAAGGCGATGAACTCTATTCACGGTCTCAACGTCAACGGAGAATGGTGCACTAAGCCGTCTAGAATTAAAAAGGAAATTTTCTCATTTTTTTCGTGATCGGTTCAAAGATGATTCATTGAATATGCCGGAAATGTTTGACGTAAATTTTAACAAAATTTCGGAGACGGAAAGTATTATGTTGGTGGAAGAATTTTCCGGCTCGGAAATTAAAGAAGTTGTCGCTCAATGTGGGGATGATAGGGCTCCGGGCCCGGACGGTATGAATTTCAGGTTCATTAAACACTTTTGGGATTTATTCGAAGACGATTTTTCTAGAATTTTCGCTTGGTTTCATGATAAAGGCGAAATAAGTAATGAGAGTGGGTCGTCCTTTATCGCTCTCATTCCTAAGGTTAATGACCCGGTTTATCTTGGCAACTTTAGGCCTATTAATTTGGTTGGAGTCATAAGCAAGGTGATTTCGAAAGTCATCGCCAACCGTATGAGAAAAGTTTTGGATGGTGTCATTTCCGATTCCCAGTCGGCTTTCCTTACAGGTAGATATATTGCTCGTTATGAACGAACTTATTACTTGGATCAAAAAGAGGAAAAAGAAGGGTTTTTTTTTCTCAAGATCGATTTTGAAAAGGCTTACAATAACGCTAGGTGGACCTCTGTGGTTAATATCCTCCGTCAGATGGGATTTCCGAGTACTTGGTGTAAATGGATTATGGGTATTCTCAAGTCGGCTAGATCTTCCGTCTTAGTGAACGGGGCTCCTGCGTTCCAATTTCGATGCGAGAAAGGTATGAGGCAAGGTGATCCGTTATCTCCTTTTCCTCTTCTTAATAGTGATGGAAGCTCTTTCTCGTATGATCACTCGGGTGAGGGAGGCAGGGGTTATCAGGGGCATTCCTACCCCAAACAATGGGCCGGTTATTTCTCATCTCCTTTATGCGGACGACGCCATCGTGTTGGGAGATTGATCTAAGGGAGAAATGGGAAATGTTATGAGGATTCTTCGCTGCTTTTTTTATGTTCGGGTCTTAAGATTAATATCGATAAGTCTAACTTATACGGCACTAGTGTTAGCTTGGAAGAAACCGGGGTTATGGCCAACGAATTCGGATGCAAACCGGATTCTCTCCCTTTTAAATATCTTGGTTTGAAAGTTGGAGCTAACATGAATCGGATCAACAATTGGCTTCCGTGTATGAGACGTTCCGGAATCGTTTTTCAAAATGGAAGTCGCATCTTTTGTCTATGGGGGGAGAGTTGTTATTATTAAGTCAGTTTTGGATAGTTTACCGACATATTACTTTTCTTTATACAAAGCTCCAAAGAAGGTTGTTTCAGATTTGGAAACTATGATTAAAAGATTTTTATGGGGCGGATCAATGGAGGAAAGAAAAATGCATTGGGTGAGTTGGGATCGGGTGGCTCGTCACAAGAAAGAAGGTGGTTTGGGGCTTAGTAAATTAAAAGAGGTCAACATTTCTCTTTTAACAAAATGGGGTTGGCGGTACAAGACAGAAAAAAACATTCTTTGGAAAAAAGTGATCGACTCTCTTCACTCTAGTAGGGTGGGGTGGGAATGTATTAATTTCAAGAAGACTTTAAGTGGCACTTGGAGCAATATTGCTAAGGTTTTTATTAACTCTAAGGCGGGAGGTTTACCTTTAGGAAATTATCTTAAAGGAGTGGCTGGAAATGGTGAAGATATTTCTTTCTGGCTGGATCCGTGGATAACTGATGAGCCTCTTAAGCAGAGATTTCCAGATCTTTTCTAGTTGGAGGATGTCAAAAAGTGCAAGATAGCGGATAGAATCTTGAGACAAGGAGTCGAAACTGTGTTTAAATGGGAGTGGAGGTCGTCGGTCTTCTCCACGGAGGTCAACGACAGCTTGCAGCAGCTGTGTTCGCTTCTTGCGGACGTTCGGATCACTGAGGTTGATGATAAATGGGTTTGGCAGTTTGGTTCGACTGGAGTTTTCTCCGTTAAAGATGTCAAAAGGCTTCTTTATAGTGACAATATGGTTGGTTCTTGGTTCGTTATGGATTGGTGTCGGTGGATCCCGAGCAAATGTAATATCCATGCGTGGAGAATGGAGATGGACAAGCTCCCCATCGGAGATGCTTTAAGGAAATTGCTATCAAAGACTTTACTTGCCCGTTTTGCGATTCGGAAGAAGAGACCGCAGATCACATCTTTATCTCCTGCAGAGTTGCCGCGATCATTTGGAATGGCGTTAGCTCGTGGTGTAAGATTCCAAAAATTTTTGCTTTCTCGATCAAGGATCTTCTGCGCATCTACCCTAATTTAGGGGTCTCGGAGAAAAAGAAGGACGCGGTGCAAGGAATTATAATGATAGTTTGCTGGAGTTTATTGTGGGCGAGGAACAATTGTAAATTCTCCAATACTCCAATCAAGATAGAAAACATTATGAGCGAAGTTAAGGCGTTGGGTTACCTTTGGTTCTCAAATAGATCGAAAAACAAAGGGATAGAATGGGGGGATTGGTGCTCATTTGTAAACATGTAAGTTTCTTTGTTTGTTTGTTTGTTTTATCGGCCCGGTTTGGTTCATCAGTTTCATAATGAAGTATACGTTTCAAAAAAAAAAAAAAACTATTATCTTGTAAGATGTGAGAACCAAAAATTCTCATGTTGAAAATCATAATTTTTAATTTAAGACACAATTATTAATTTCAAAGCATTAAATGATGAACAGCGATTTGTTTGTGTACGAACAATATTCAAACTTATGATGTAAATAAGGTCAAAAGCCTTTAAAAACACAATATTATTGACCTCAACTGTGAAAGTTATAGCATTCAAATTACCATTGACCCATTGTTAGTAATTTGACCTTTGCTTTTCGTTTATATTAATTTCAGTAGTGATTATAATCAACTAGTATTTTTACCTGCTGGCAGGGGCGGACCCTTTAGAAAAAAATGTTAGGAATTTATGTAAAAAAAATTGTAAACACGGATTGAAACCCGATCAAATTATGTAAACAAGTTAGCCTACTAACCCCTTTAATAAAACTTAAATTCAATCCATCAAGCCCAATAACTTAATACTCATTCAAGCCCAACCCAACTACTAGTTTTACTCGGGCTTATAATAATTACTAGGACTTGAAATTCAAAATTTTGGTTGTCAAACATGTTTGTTGATTATATGATTCTTGGTTGGCAAATAATAATTACTAGGGCTTGAAATTCAAAATTTTAAATTGAAAATTAAGGAACATGGGATATGGTTGAACACTTGAAGATCCTTGTTTATTTCGTATGTGATAGGATTAGGAATGAACAATGAGTAGGGAAGTTATGCCGATTTCTCAAGAGGAAAGGGGTTGAACCATTTTTTTTCGCCGGATTATTCTAATTAAAGACCAAGGTATGTTATAGATAAGTTTTTTTTGTTCTTTTATTGAATGATTAAGAGAAATAAAAGTAGGGATTGTTTGAACTTTGATGTTTTTTTGTTTGTTAATGTGATAGGAAGTTAGGAACTAGGCTTTGATTGTTTGAGAATTGAAATGGACCCTACCCGATCTGATTCGACCCGATCTGATTCGACCCGATATGAAACTTTGTTTGTTTGTTTTTACTTGTTTTACATGACCCGACCCGACCCGCTATGAACCGATTTTTTTTATATAGATAGGGGTCTAAAATCTTTAAAAAATTTCCGCACCCCCAGGAAAAAAATCTTGGGTCCGCCACTGCCTGCTGCGTGTTGGGGCGTGGTCAAAACTTAAAGTAACTCGAATTTGTACCGTTAAATATTTAACCTGACTTGTTTTTGAGCAAAATTTACGTTAAAACGTAGACCAACTGAAAATATACATAAAATAAGCACAAAAACATATTATATTTCACCTCACTCATTACATCAAAATGTAAACCAACATGGATTTATACTAATAAAGCACGTAAGAAAATAGTATTTTTAAGTTCAAAATAGTATCGCGCGTGGTGGCAGCGTTGAAACGAAAAGAAAATTGATTTATATCGTGTAGTGAAAACGTATTATATATGGCAAAACGTAGACCACCTGAAAATATACATAAAAATAAGCACGGAAACATATTTGCCAGAATGTAGACCAACTGATAACATACATAAAAATAAGCACGGAAACGTTTTGTATTTGACTCACATACATAAAAAAACACGTAAAACTTGAGGGGGTCAAAATAATAATTTACAAAGTTTTAATAAAAGTAAAGGGTATAAGTAATAATGCTGAATATTAAGTATAGAAAAAGTGAAATAGAAAAAAAAAAGAAAAAAAAAAAAAAAAAAAAAAAGAGAAAGAGAAAACCATAAAAAAGGAAAAAAAAAAAGTAGATACTAGCTACAGTGATTTGGTGTCTAGGAAATTTTATATATAGAATTTCCATCAAGTGGTGATGTGGTCATTACAAAAGTTTAAATATATAGAACCCTACTCTATGTCGATTTTGATTAAAACCCGCCAAGAACTCATATAACCAAATTCTTGATTAAGCTACATAGCCAAAATCAGGTGATTCTGACAAGTCCCAACCATCATATGTGATCACTTGAACATGTAGATGACTTATAGGCTAATGTTAGAAAGTTCACTTGATAGAGGCACATGCCTATAAAGGAAGAGATTTTAGGTTCAAACTTAAGCTACAAAAATATTTTAGAATATTTAGTGTGATGCAGAGAGAAACATTTGCTCTTAAAAAAGGATGCTTATACACTATCAATTTCAAAAAAATCTACTATGGGTTTCAAACCCCCCTCATAGTTCCTAAGTGGTTATTCAAATTACAGGCGGTAATTCTTGACATAACCCGTCAACCTAGCCTGAACCCAACATGAAAAAAAAGGTTTGGATCGATTAATGTGATCCATTTAAAAAACGGGTTGGGTTGGGTTTGAGTTGACCCGTTTAAAAACGGGTTGGGTTTGAGTTGACCCGTTTAAAAACGGGTTGGCCCATAACCCGTTTAACTATCTAGAAAAAAAACATATTTTATATTTTTGTTTTTTTCGTTTCTATTTTACATGGTTAGTTATAATAATGTAAGTTTTGACACAATGACATATGATATTATTTATTTGTTACATTCATACTTATCATTAAACATGTTATCGATAACCCGCTTAAAATCCAACAACTCGTTTATAAATCGTCAACTTGTATGACTCATTTAAAAATATGGGTTAAACGGGCCGGGTTCGGGTTGACCTGAATTTATATGGGTCGAGTTAGGGTTGAAATCTTTGACCTGAATAATAATATGGTTCGGTTTGAACATTTCATCCCACCAACCTATCAACTCATTAACCCGACACGATTGACAACCCTAATCAAGATGTAAAGCCTTTATTTTTTCTCCCAGTCACTTTGGAAAAAGGTAGAACCAAGATTAGTTCATTAATTTTATGTTAGGTCTTTGCTAGGATCCTTCCTCCTTGGATCATAGCACATAAGCATAACACCAAAAAAATATCTTTTCTTATTTTTCTTTAATTTCCTGTTATGAAGTGAACGTTAATAGCTGGTTAATTTGATAACTACGATCAAATATCATGAGAGTTGATGTGTGTAAAATGCAACATATAAATTAAATCAAATGAGGCATAAAACTAACATTTTTTTATTAGTAATGTTGGAAAAAGCATGATTTTGTCTTCCTTTTGTATTTTCAGGGTTAAATGAGCATAAATGAACAAAATAAGCAAATATGCAGCAAAATCTAACATAATTACAAGAAAATAAATAAACGTGGCATGCCTGACCCCTCGACAGCATCTTCCCAAGCAAAAACAAGCTAACAGAAGGCTGAACACGCCCCGTGCCCAGCGGACACAGGGGCGTGCGCAGGTGTCTGCAAAAAAAAAAGTTGTAGTTGTAGAAGCTTCTATTTCCGGACATGGGGGCGTGCCCAGCCAACACGGCCGTGGTCAACGCTAAAATTCGCAGAATCTAAGCAAATCTTGATAGTACAGATACGCTTCCGCACACGGGGCCGTGCCCAACGGACACGGGGGCGTGTGTTGCTAATGCAGATAAAATGCAATTAATGAAGAAAGAGAAAGTGGATGGATACGGGGCCGTGTCCAGCGGACACGGGCCGTGTCCGGGCTTCTGTGCAGGGTATAAATAGAGGTGCTTGGTTCACTTCAAAAGCATCCCTTGGCAAACCACCTCTCTCACACTTCACCCACACTCCACCACTATCACAACCCACATCCACCACCATCATCCATCATCCATCATAGAGTGAGTGTAGTAGTCTCGGGATCCAAGATTGATAGTAAGAGTTCTTGACAATCAAAGGCCATGTTTGTCTAAGTCTCTTACATCACTTGGTGAAGACAAGCATTTAGTGTAATACTTTTGCTTTTTAATCTTTTCGCACTTTTTATTTGGTTTTTTATTAATGACTTTAATAACTAGTTTCTTATGTTGAAGGTGAAACTTCCTTATCATTTGTCCGTGGTGTCTTGGCGTTATTTTACTGTCTATATAAAATAAAAGATTTACACCATTCATATCTCTACGGTCTATATAGAGATATGTTGGCTACCTGGTCGGGGGTTAAGGGAATGGTTTGGTAAGGTTCTTGCCTTGTTCAGTGTATAGATCCTGCAAGGACCTAGGTCAAGCTTACTAGGACCTCCTTCAATACCCACTAGTATTGGATGGCGGTGGTGCGAATGGCTTGATCCCCTCATATGTAAACTACTATTAATACATTAACCCGGCTACTTGGGATTGTATCTCTGTTAACTCAAACCACTTAGCCGAGGGTAACGTCACCTTCAAAATAAGGGTCTACCACATTACGCATTAATAACTTAATTAATTATCTTCCAATATTCCAACCCTTTAGGATTGTATCATTGCTGACTCAAACTACTGCGTTGAGGGTAACTTCACCTTTAAAAGAGGGGCCCTACTACTATAACTAAGATAATCTCTTAAAAAGTGCAAAAGTGCGGAAATCATCAAAGGTTACACTAAATGCGAGTCGGATCTAAGTGATTAATCTTGTCTATCTGTTTTTTATTTTTATTTTTCAGCATTTTTAGTTTTTATTTTCATGTTTAAAACTTTTTCTATATTTCTGATTTGATTAGACGTTGAGGATAAACCGGTATTAAAAGCTCTTGTGTCCTTGGACGACCTCGGTATCTTACCAACGCTATACTACGCTCACGATGGGTGCACTTGCCCATATGTGTGTTTAGTGTTAGTAAAATATCGTGTTTTATAAATTTAAAACTTGACTAAAATGTTAAAAAAGGCTTAAAATATACATAAAAACTTATAACACACCGCACACATCAAGTTTTTGGCGCCGTTTCCGGGGACACAAGGATTTTAAGAAAGCTTAAAATCGACGGCCTAATCAGTTTTTCAAAACCTTTTTAAAATCTCGTGCATTTTTCTGCATTTTAGTTAGTTTTTGCATTTACAGTAGCCTGAACACGGGGCCGTGCTGCACATTTTTTTACAAACTCCCAGATACAGAGAATGAACACGGGTTCGTGCTCACTGAACACACCCCCGTGCTGCACAAAACCAGTCACTTTTATTAAAACGCCCAGATACAGAACCTGAACACGGGGTCGTGCTCACTGAACACTGGGCCGTGTCCAGCCTCTGTTTCCGTTTTTATTTTTGTTTTCAGGTCCCGAGACTCTGTTGTGTTCTCCTAAGTGATTCTTATGGATCAATACTCAGGAGATTACAACTACCACTATGAGGAGGATGATTATAGGGAAGACTATTGCACCATTTGTGGTAACCCTCATTCGGTACAATATTGTGATCTTTTTCAACCATCCACTTCATACAACCACTATAAGGAGCCCAGGTACGAGCCGTCCACTTCATATACATCCTATGAAGACCCAAGGTATGAACCTTCTCCCTCATACTCATATTTTGATGAACCAAGGTATGAGCCTTCATACTCATAGTTTGAGGAACCAAGATATGAGGATCCACCTTCATATGCTTACTATGAGGAACCATAGCGTGAACAACCCACCTCATATGAGTATTATGAAGAACAAAGTTACGACCCTTATCCATCATATACTTATAATGAGGAACAATGGTGTGAACCATCTACCTCATATTAGTATTATGAGGAACCAAGGATCGAACCTCCAAATTCAAACTTTGAAGATCCTTATTCTATCACACCCATAACCGATAAGATAATAGAACACATTAAAACTATCGAGTGCTACATAAAAGAAGCCCGCGCAAGGGAAGAGGAGTCCCGTGCAAGGGAAGAATTAACTTGTAATAAAGAAGAGATAGTTGAAAATGTAAAAATGTAAGAACAAGTAAGTGAAAAACCGACACATGAGTTAAACAACGAGAGAAGTGAGTCCGATAACGTTAAAATTTAAGAAGAGTCTAATTTTAAAGAAATTAATCTCTTGTCACCTTCTTTCGAAAATCACTGTTTAGTACCCACTCTTGCTATTTTTTTAAAAGAGTTAAACACTAACACTAAGATTGACGAAACGGTAAGCGTTAAGTTAACAAATGATCAAACCACGCTAATAAAAGAAGATCCATTTGAAATTAACATTACACTGGTTCCATGTTTTTTTTTTTCAAAATTCCTTTATTAGTAATATTACAATTGATAAAGATATTTATGTTAATATAATGTCAAACTACGTTTTCGAAAAATTAAGTATTGGTGACTTTTCTCCACTCAAAATACTCATTTTTCTATCTAATCGGAAAACAATAAAATCAATTGGGATAGTTGAGGATGTGTTGGTCCAAGCCAATCAAATGGTGATCCCAACCGACTTCGTCATCCTTGATGACGCTCCACTAGTGTTGGAACGACCTTTTGTAAAGACATACGAAGCTTTGAAAAATCAGAAATATAACAATCTACCCATTCAATTAGGGGTATTAAAAAAGTGTCGATCTTGAGCGTTCAATGAAATATCCATTCGGCAATAATGACCCCCTAATTGAAGAGGAAGATGAACCACCCGATACAAGAGAAGAAATTGACCACTTTGTTGAAGAAGAGGTCGCCATAGAACAAACATTTTTGGTTCTTGACCGAAATGAGCAACCAAATAAGGAGTCTCCTAAAGACCCACCTCTTGAGCTCAAAGAACTTCCAAAGGGTTTGGAATATGCTTTTCTCGACAAAGATGGTAAATCACCAGTAATTATTTTGTCAAAATTAACTAGTTTAGAAAAGAAAAATTAATTACGCTTTTGAAAAAACATAAAAACGTGATCGGTTGGAAGCTTGTAGATATTAAAGGAATAAGTCCTTCCACGTGCACGCACAAAATTTTATTGAATGATGACTACAAATCGGTAATACAACCACAACGTAGAGTAAATCCAAATGTCCAAGAAGTGGTTAAAAACGAAGTCATCAAATTACTTGACGCCGGACTCATTCACCCAATCTCCGATAGTCCTTGGGTAAGTCCCGTCCAAGTAGTTCCAAAGAAAGGAGGTATGACAGTAGTAACTTACGAGAAAAATGAATTAATACCAACAAGAACTGTCACAGGATGGAAAGTATGTATAGATTATCATCGATTAAATGAGGCAACAAGGAAAGATCACTTTCCTTTACCTTTTATTGATCAAATGTTAGAAAGATTATCCGGTCACAAATTTTATTGTTTCTTAGATGGTTTTTCAAGTTACTTTCAAATACCGATAGCACCCGAGGACCAAGAGAAAACAACATTCACATGTCCATACGGAACTTTTGCTTATCGACGCATGCCCTTTGGTCTATGTAATGCCCCCGCAACCTTTCAACGTTGCATGTTGGCCATCTTCCATGATATGATAGAAAAGACAATGGAAGTCTTCATGGACGACTTTTCTATCTTTGTAGATTCATACGACCAATGCCTCGATAACCTTGAACGAATGCTATCCCGATTTGAGGAAACTAACCTCACCCTTAACTGGGAAAAATGCCATTTCATGGTAACGGAGGGAATAGTACTCGGTCATAAAATCTCAAGCGAAGGAATGGAGGTTGATCGAGCAAAAATAGACACTATTTCTTGATTACCACCCCCATCCTCCGTTATATCTATCAGAAGTTTCCTTGGGCATGTCGGATTTAATAGGCGATTTATCAAAGACTTTTCAAAAATCTCAAGACCACTAACAAAATTACTTGAAAAAGATGCTCATTTCATCTTTGACAAGGATTGCAACCAAGTATTTCTAACACTAAAAGAAATGCTAGTCAATGCACCTATCATGATAACTCCTGATTGGAAATTATCTTTCAAAATCATGTGTGATGCAAGTGACTTTGCAGTTGGAGCTGTCTTGGGACTAAGAAAAGATAAGCATTTTCACCCAATTTATTACGCTAATAAAACACTTAATGATGCACAAGAAAATTACACAACAACAGAAAAAAAATTACTAGCTGTGGTATTTGCTTTTGATAAATTTTGTTCTTATCTTGTTCTTTCTAAAACGATAGTTTATACAGACCATGCAGCCATTCGATATCTCTTTAAGAAACAGGATGCTAAACCACGTTTGATTCGGTGGATTCTACTCCTCCAAGAATTCGACATTGAAATAAAAGACAAAAGAGGAGCAGAAAACACCGCATCAGATCATCTTTCACGCTTTGAAGACCCAACTTTGGAGGCAACTATGGACGAGCTAATCAACGTAAAATTCCTAACAGAGTCCCTAGAAATGGTGGAATACCGAGAAAAACAATGGTACGCCGACTATGCTAACTACTTAGCAAGCGGTATAGTCGCAATAGGATGGCCACACCACCAAAGAAAAAAATTATTTGCTGATGTAAAGCATTATTTTTGGGAAGATCCTTATCTTTTCAAAATGTGTGCGACCAACTCATCCGTCGATGCGTACATGGTAGTGAAGCAAGAAGAATTCTCCGCCATTGTCATGAAGGTCCATACGGAGGACATTATGGTGCCGCTAGTACCGCACGAAAGGTATTTGATTCAGGATTTTATTGGCTAACCATTTACAAAGAAACCCAAAGTCTTATCAAGACATGTGACGCTTGCCAAAGATCAGGTAATGTTTCTTCCAAAAACGAAATGCCACAAAATGGCATTCTTGTTTGTGAAATTTTTGATGCGTGGGGACTCGACTTCGTGGGACCTTTCCCACCGTCAAAAGGAAACAAATATATACTTGTGGCGGTAGATTACCTGTCTAAATGGGCCGAGGCCGAAACACTTCCAACAAACGATGGAAGGGTTGTGGTAAGATTTCTGAAACGCTTATTCTCTCGTTTTAGAACTCCAAAAGCATTAATAAGTGATAGAGGCACCCATTTTTGTAACCATCAAGTTGAAAAAATTCTAACAAGGTATGGGGTCTATCACCGGGTCTCAACGGCATATCACCCTCAAACAAACGGGCAAGCCGAAGTGACTAATCGAGGTTTAAAAAGAATACTTGAAAAAACCGTAGGGTTAAATAAAAAGGAATGGGCTGATTAATTAGACGACGCTTTATGGGCTTTTCGAACAGCATATAAAACAACAATAGGTACGACCCCGTATAAGCTTGTCTATGGAAAAAGTTGTCATTTGCCGGTAGAAAAGCCTACTGGGCAATTAAAAACGTAAACTTAGACTTAGAAATAGCCGGTAAAAATCGATTTTGTCAATTAAATAAATTAGACGAATTAAGGAACCACGCATATTCTAACTCTGAAATTTATAAGGAAAGAATGAAAATTTTGCATGATAAACACATTAAACCAAATGAATTTCGGGTTGGAGATCAAGTTCTATTGTTTAATTCACGACTGCGGTAATTTCCTGGTAAATTAAAGTCTAGGTAGTCGGGACCTTTTTCCATCACCCACATTTTTCCACACGGTGCAATCGAGATTAAATCTTGGAATGGAATCCCATTCAAAGTCAATGGCCAACGGCTAAAGCTTTATCAAGGATTTATTGAGGATGAAGAGGAAGAAATCTTGGTACAAGCGGCCAAAGAATGAAACGAAGGTTTGAAGCATCAACATCATATCTTGTAAGTTACGAACATCGAGAGAGCATCTAAATCGGTAAGATTTCTAAAACCAAGCTTCGGGAAACAGGGCATTCACACGTGCACTTAAAAAAAATTCTAATTTTCCCCCTGCCCACGGGGCCATGTCCAGCCGACACGGAGCCGTATCCGCGCAACTGTCGGGGATAAAACCCTTTTTTCTTTCATTTTCTCATTTCAACACGCCACGTTTCCCCAAGAACTCTCTGGTTCCGGCGAAATTTTCTGTAGATTTGAACGTTCCCCCAACTTCTAACAACGTCAAGGTATGATTCTATCACTTTAATTAGTTAGATTAATCACTTGCATGTAGTTTAACATCAAAAATTTGGGGAAAAATCGAATCAAACCTCAAATTTTTGCTTAGATCTGTTAGTATTAGTTTAGATGCATGTAATAGGAAGTAAATCAACTTGTATTGTTTATAGATTTGCCCGATTTCTCACAAAAACCTCAAACCCTTGTTTTTGAACCGAAAAAGATGAAATTGAAGGGGTAAACGGTTGGTTTTGGGAAAAACGGCACTTGGGTTTCATTTTCGGGGAAAGCCGCCCCTACTGGACAAAAATTTTCAAGTTTTCAGGACCGGGTCGAAAAACCAAATTTTTGGGAAACAGACGCCTGAGCACGGGGTAGTGCTCGGCGAGCACAGGGGAGTGTCCAGCTAATTTCAGGCGAACATGGGGCGTGTCCGCTGAACACGGGGTCGTGTTCAGCCGACTGTTTTCATTTTTCTTCGAAAATTTAATATTTCGTGCTAATTGTTTGGTGTTTTCTTTCTGATGGCCAAGAAATTTACTAGGTTCAACGCGAGTGAGTTGGCTGCTCAAGCGTGTTATGAGGTGCTCAAGACTAGGCCCGAAGAAAATCCCCGACAAGTTTGCTTGGATACTCTAGAAGTAGTAGGCCAAATAGACCGCTTCAACAACCTTGTTACCGGCCCACTACGAGCAGCTCTTTGCACTCGGCTTCACTCCGTGCACGAATATAACATGGAATTCTACAGCATGTTTGCTTTCAAAGTAAGAGCGGATCCGTTTGACAATGAGGGGGTAGAATTCCGTTGTGCAGGGGATGTGTACTCAATTTCGATTGCACAATTTGGGGCAATCATCGGGTTATATTCGGAAGAGGATGCTGGAGAGGAAGAGAACACTGGTGGCCTCCGCGAAATTCCAGAAGGTCAACGCCAAGCTGCTTGGGCTCAAATTGGAGAAAGACACAACAAACCGAGCCGAACCAAGAGCACAATTTTGAGGGACCCTCTCTACCGTTACATCCACAGGGTCCTCAGCTACTCTCTGTTCCAAAGACACGACAGCGGTAGTGTTGTAGGGTTGCGCGATCTACTAGTCCTCCATTGCATTCACAACCGTATCAACCTCGATGTTCCATACCTGCTACTTCGCAACATGCACTTAAACCAACTTGCCACTCCCCCGACTCCTATCCTTTTTGGAGGGTGGATTTACCGCCTCTTCAAACAGTTTGTGCCTAGGATGCTAAGGTCTTTTAAAAAGGGCCCATGGTCGGGAAAAGTGGACCTTGTCATATGTCGTTCCATGAACTTAGTCAACGAAGCGGATGACGGGACGGTTAGATTTCAGACGGTTCAAGCGCATGTGTGGAACCCTCAAGCAGCTCTCGTCCTACACGCTCCACAAATCTGTCCTCCTCCCCAGTACTAGTATCATCACCATGGTGATCCGGGTCAATCCTCCTCTCAAGTAGGTGGTTTTCCTAACTTTCAAAGTTTACATGATTTATTGAAGGAAAACCTCATGTGCACTCGTAACACCTACAACATGGCCAACAACACATACGCTCGGGTCGGAGTCATAGAAAGAAACATCTCCGACATGCAGGATGACATCGGCAACATCCGGGAGTACATAGCGGGCCAAGGAGAGGATGATGACGAGGACGGAGACATGGATTGAGCTGGAGGAATTGGAGGTGGCATTACACAGTAGAAGGTCTAACAGGTTAACCCTTTATCTCTCAAACAATATCATGGACTGCGTGCCATTGTTGAACAATTTACTTTTCTTAACACTTTTAATTTCTTACATTTTTTTTAGTTTGTGATGTGAATGGTGAACTATGGTAAAGTAGGATGTTTGTTATTTGGTTTGGTGTGGTATTTATTAGTAAAACAGGTACCTATAAGGCTTGAAGCACTAAATATTAGTGCTACTAAAGCCGGGGAAAGCATAACCGAAAGCCAAAACCTGTTTTCAATGATTGCAGATTGTCCACACGGGGCCGTGCGCAGCCGGCACGCCCCCGTGTCCACCGCCCAGACCAGCTGTTTGTTTAATTTCTGCTCAACACAGGGTCGTGCTCATCAGACACGCCCCCGTGTCCACCTTCTGTAAGTTTTCGTTACTTGCAATCTGACCACGGGGCCGTGCTCATCCGACACGGGGGCGTGTCCAGATGCCCAGTAACATAAATTTTTGTTTTTAAACACCTTTTTACACATTCAATCAACCTAAAAACTTATTTTTGGGACACATTAAGGACAATGTGTAATTTAAGTGTGGGGATGCTAAAACCTTGAATTTTGCAAGTCCTAATAAAAAGCCTTACACAAACTCTATTAGAACTGCTAATCAGCCCAAATTTTTTCAAAAAACTTTTCATTTTTTTACTTGTCTTGGTTTAATTTGGGAACAACAAGTTCTAAAAAGGTTATATTTTTACAAATTTACAACCGATAGCGTCATGATAAAAAGAACCAACATAAGAAAATTATGAAACGGCATGACAAATATAGTTAAAATTTGATTATATATACTTGATCACATTAAAAACCCATTCCCACAAAAAAGTGAGTTTTGAGCCTTTATTGAGCATACAAATACACATCTTTAGATTAAATGCTCATTTTTCGTTTCTTGTGTGAATAGTCGCTTGATTTCTTACGACTCTAGAACTTGCCATGACGATACATTCCCGGTCCTTACCAACTTAAACCCAAGTAAGTAAATGATGGAGGCATTAGGACTAATTCTTTTTTCTTTTCAACACCATTATTTTTCATTTTTTTACCACCTACCCAAAATCTCCCTAGTTAACCCCTTTGAGCCTAAACCTTTTCATTTCTAAACCTACAAAACAAACACCCTTTACCCACCAAAACACTTTTTATTTTTAACCCTTTTATTTTAGTAAAAAGCTCGGTCTTCATGTGACATTCCTTATCATTTGAAAAGAAAGTATAGCAATAAACAAACAAGTTCCTCAAAAGAAACTTTGTTTGAAAATGCTTTGTTTGAATAAAAGTCACAAAAACAAAAAGTTTTACGACGACCGACGCTTTTTACAATTTTCGCCCTTTTTACTAACCACTAACCCAAACCACCCACCTTTAACCCAAGCCTAACCCTTCCCCAAAGTCCTCTTGATATTTACAAAGGTGTATAGTTAAAAAGGAGGAGGATTGATTGCTTGGCAAGCATATGGTAGAAGTAAGTTCCATGCCGGTCCCGAGTGTTTCACAAAATACATATTCGGCCGAGTGTTGAGTGATCTCCCGTGAGGTATGTGAACTTGTATATAAATGAAATTTTAAAGAGGCATGTTATGCCCAAATAAGTAATTTCTCTTATGAAACGTTCAAAATAAATCATAACGAATAGGATTGTAAATAACATAAAAATAAAGGCCTAATAAAGATCTTGGATTCCTGACACTCAAGACAAGCCCAAAACTTCTCTTCTACCCATTCCATTTGGGAGTGTAAGCCATATTATAAAGAGTTTTGCTTGAGGACAAGCAAAGATTCAAGTGTGGGGGTATTTGATGTGTGTAAAATGCAACATATAAATTACATCAAATGAGTCATAAAACTAACCCTTTTTTAGTACTAATGTTGGAAAAAGTATGCTTTTGTCTTTCTTTTGTATTTTCAGGGTTAAATGAGCATAAATGAACAAAAGAAGCAAATATGCAGCAAAATCTAACATAATTACAAGAAAAGGAATAAACGTGGCATGCCCGACCAATCGACAACATCTTTCCAAGCAAAAACAAGCCAACAGAAGGCTGAACACGCCCCGTGCCCAGCAGACAAGGGGGCGTGCTGGTGTATGCAGAAAAGACAAAGTTGTAGAAGCTTCTATTTCCCGACACAGGGGTGTGCCCAGCCAACACGGCCGTGGTCAACGCTAAGATTCGCAGAATCTAAGCAAATCTTGATAGTACAGATACGCTCTGCACACGGGGTCGTGCCCAGCGGACACGTGGGCGTGTGGAGCTAATGCAGACAAAATGCAATTAATGAAGAAAAAGAAAGTGGATGGACACGGGGCCGTGTCCGGGCTTCTTTGCAGGCTATAAATAAAAGTGTTAAAAACTTGACTAAAGTGTTGAAAAGGGCTTAAAATATACATAAAAACTTATAACACACCGCACACATCAAGAGTTTTGTATATTACTTTGGAAATGTAAATGTTTAACAATCATACATTCATTTAAATTATTTTATTTTACTTTCAACTGTTTTAGAGTTATATGGATTTGAGTTTGTTTGATTAGCAAATTTATGTATGCATAACCAATTTCTTAATTTGATATTCACCAATTTATAAAGGTTTTTTAAACATATAGTGGTTATTAATTTAACCCACCTATATATAATTTCACTACTGCATGCGAAATTCAAACCTTGTTGATAATAAAAGTAACCTAAAATGACTTGAAAAAGTATATCGTACAATATGCCTTAATGTACATTGCGTACGTGAAACAAAATCGCACGTTATATTACGGAAACTGTGAAATTGAATGAATATGTATTTGAGAAGTCGCATATATAATTGAAATCGCATGTACATATATGTATAAAAGTCAATTTCGCATGTACATATACATATATGTAAAAAATCACATGTACATATACATATATGTATAGAATGAAACTCGCATGTATATATAGAAATGAAAGTCGCACGTCCCAAATTCGCACGTTGATACTGAATCGTGTACGCAATGTACGTTAAGTGATTTTGTACATTAACCAGCCACAAATGACTATTATTTTATTTGTTGTATACACTTTAAATTACACTACAAAGCATTAAGGTCTTTTGACAAGATATATTGAAATTAAATGAAACTTATGCAACAAGACTTTATGGTACCATAATCATGTTTGGTAAGGAGTTGAACTTTATAAAGTTTTTTGTATTCTAGCTAGTCTTTAGTTTATATAAGGGTGAAGGGAGTGGTTAAACATGTGAAAGTGGCAAACTTTAAAATGGACCAATCAGAGTGTGCCATGTCAGCAAGTGTGAAGAGTTTAAACTTTGGTGAAAAGTGTTGGCAGTGGTTAGACACTTGAAAGTGGCAAACTTTTTTTATTCTTTTTTTTCCTACCCTCCACAAATCATCATCAGCCACCGGTTCCACCTCCACCGCCACCGGTTCCACCTCTCTCCACCACCACCGGTTCCACCTCCATCACGTTCACCTCCACCACCACCGGAAAAAATGGCGGCTGAAGGTGATGACGGTGTTTGGTCGGAAAAAATGGCGGCTGAAGTGGGTTTGTGGCTGAAGTCCAACGGTCACAAACATGAAATCACCTTTGTCGAATCGGTGAGGCATTGTCGAATTGGTTAGATTGCCGATCGGTAAACACAGGTGGGGGCGGTGTTGTCGCTCGGCAAAGTGAGTTTGCCGATGAGTTTGCCGCCCACTCCCTTCACCCTAAGAAGAAGCTTTAAATAAAGTTTTACTTTTTATCTCTTTACTCTTTTTAACTTTCATTTTATATAATTATATAATAAGAGGTATTTTACCAAACACTACTACATAAATAGAAAGTTCAACTACCAACTTAAAAAACAAAAATTCAACTTCTAACCTAAACCCTTAACTTCCAACTAACAACTTGATCCTCCACTTGTGGTGGAGTGGTGGAAAGGATTTTGGTTATCTTAGGAGACCAAGGTTCGATCCCCACACACTGCATTTGGGGGATGGGCAATGAACGGGGGGAGAACCAGGTTTCCAGGTTCGAATCCCGGGAGCCAACCCGAGTTTTCTACTACAGTGCATTTACTCCAGCGGGTCGCTTGTCACAACAGGCGGTCGGCTCGTGTGGAGGGTGCAACTCCTGTCAAGTGGCAGGGGGCTGGAAATTTTCTCGGGGAGAGCCAAGCTCCCATTGCTACCGAAGAGTGGGCCCGGTTAAGACAACATAGTCTTCGGGACAGTAGTGGGGCGGGCCTGCGACTAGCGGGTGTGATATTACCGTCTGTTGTGAAAGTCACCTCTCAAAAAAAAAAAAAAAAAAAAAAAACTAACAACTTGTAGTTCGAGCTCTAGCTTGCAACATTTAAGCACAATCACAAACGACCCCCACCATCTGGAAATTTCGAAAGTTTTTTTTCTTCTTCTTTTACATTTAACCATTAATTGTTTTAATTTTTCTTGTTTTCACCGTTAACGGTTAAAAAATAAGTATTCTTATACAGTTAACCCTATGTGACAACTTTAACAAAAATCATCGTTCAATACTCTATTTAATTAAGTATTTTCTTGACAAATCACTTAAGTAATAACTAAATTCCAACCGGTAAGATTCTTCCGTGTGACGTGGTGGCAACTAGTCCGGCATCGATTTGATTCATTATGCTACCGACATTCGCTATACAAACCGAAAGAGAAAACCCAAATATAAAGTTATGATATACTGAAAAGTATATTGACACGTGTTTTACTTTGAAGGAATATAGATACCGGTTCCAGTTCCGATAATAACAATACCAGTACCGATCTTATTCAGTTCGTCATGGCACCCAGTTATAGCTTACGATACCAAATAATACCCTTATTTGAATACAATTTCGCTTTCAAAAAAATATAACTGAATGTCAAAGAAAAATATAAAACAAACAGTAAAATACTTTTTGAGTCCTTTTGTTTTAGTGGTTTTAACCATTTGAGTCTAAAATAAAAATGTTTAACGTCTTGAGTCCCTAGACACTTTTTTTATAATCTTTTGAGTCCAATTTTATTAACAAAATTGGACTCAAAACGTTAAACAAAGAACAAACTTTTTTAAAACGTTATAAAATGAGCGGTTAGCGACTCAGGGCGTTAAACCGTTTGATTTTGGACTCAAGTGGTTAAAACCATTGAAACGGACTCAAAAAGTAATTTTACTCTAAAACAAAACTTTATATTTAGCTTAAAAGTTAACGAACAAAAGTTATTAGTGAATAATCAAATTAATGGCATATATTATTGATAGTATAAGGAGTGAAATTGAAATAAAAACACTATTCACAAAACGTCGAGGGTTTGGAATTCCATTGTTAGATGGCTAGATGTTGTGCATAGTGGTGATCTTAGTCCGTCCGGTATGATTATTTGGTTCGATTCATAAAATATATCGACAAAGAAAAGAAAGCCAATTCATGGTATCATTTTAACGACATCGTGGTCGATTTAGAGATTCCGGAACGATAAAGTCTTCATGCATGATGACCGGTTCAAGTTATTATTATTTGATGATATTCTTAATTACTCGCATTGGTGGTATTTTAATACGAAGTTGAATGTTAGTTGGGTGGTGTGGATTCAAAATCCTCTTCTTGTAATGTAACTTTGCAGCTTCTTTTCTAGCTGTTTGCTAGTTTTTATATATTTTTACCGTTAAAAAAACACTATTCTCACTAACTATATATTTAACAGTAATAGTAAAAATAACAACAATAGTCTTTAAACAAATAAATCACAAGTCCAATATAAACCCATTTCCTCAACTCAAAAAATATATATGAAATGTGTTTGGTAGAAATGGTAATTAATTAAATAAACCAAATTGAACATATGAGAGCCACAAACTGCAAGCAACAACTACTTGCAACAACAATAAAAGAATGCTTTAATTGAAGGTTGAATACAAACAAGTAGATATAAGAAGATTAGTTTAGGTCCACCAACTGGTGGTTACAATTAGAGTTCCACAATCCCCATTTTCAAGCAATCATTTTTAAGCTATTGTTAAACAAATCACACAATTTAAGCAACACCCATTTCAATTCCAAATGTTCCTCCAAACACCCTTAATTCTTTTCTTCCAATCATTCCATAGTTGAATCCCAATTTCAATTTCATTTTTTGAGCTTCTAGTTCTACCCCACGTGGAGATGGTAGGTTTGCTTCTTTCATAATTAAATAATAATAATAATTAATAATCTTACTGTTGGTGTGTTTAATTTTATTTTATTTGCATAATGAGCTGGAAATTTTGATTTTAATTCTAGGTAATCTTGTTTTTGTTTGCCTGCTATCCAATTATTGCAAACTATATTCATTGTTTTCTGGAGATGGTCATTGTTCAATGATTAGATGGGTTGGTAAATTTGTTTTTTATTAATATTTTAATATTATTTTTTTTAGTTTAATATTTTGTGGAATATGCATATATACATATGTATGTATATGTATATATATACACATATATTCTTGTTCATATCCATTTTTGTCTCCTATTTAGGAAGAATTTGTTTCTGCTGCTTTGGTTGTGTCTTCATACTTATTCCGGATCACGTACAGGTATCAGTTTTACTCAGTTATCTAGCTGACACATGATCTAAAATCATTAAAAGATTGCAAAGTTATTTGTGGGTAGATGTAATCTAGCTGACCATGATCTTATATCATCAAAAGTTTGCAGCTTTTTATGTGGGTAGAGTAATTATTTCATAAATATGTTGGACTTTATGTTAAATGACATGTTAGTTGTTAGACAATTTTGTTTTCTTTTTAAGAAAAACATGTTATTTGCAAATTTATATGATCAAAAGGGTTTGTTTTCTTATTAAGTTATGGTTTTTTTTCTTGTTAATTTAGGTATTTCCACCAGCAATTGAAGGGATCATTCACCAGCAATTATAATTTTAAGTGATAGTGATTGATTTCTTGAAAATAAAGATGGCTACTTATTATCCAAGTTCATATCTTTCTACCCAACAACAACAAGTTAATTCTTATCAAGAATCATCTTGTCCTCCCATTGATTCTATGTACCAAAACCATGATACAACCGACCCGGCTTTCTTGGATCTTTTGTCGGGTCAAGCACGGTCAAACCCTCAAAATCTTGCAAGAGTTGAGAACCATCAAGAATTGTGTCTAAGTCTTGGAATGCAAATAACTTCTTCAATGGATATGCAGCCTTTTCAATATAATTACTTGAATCCCCAAATTCATGATTCAAGTGATCATGTTTCTAGAGGCAATAAGCTCGAAAACGTTGACTTTTTGTCCTTTGACCGTCCGATGAACAATGTTCAATGCTCGGTTTCAGGTGCATATCAAATCCCATCCGGGGTTGTGCCAAGAATATACAATTCAAGATATCTGAAACCGGCACAAGAATTGCTAGAAGAAGTAGCTAATATTCATGAAGCTATGAGGCAGCTAAAGATGAATAAACGCAACAATCTACATAAATCTGATGAAAATTATTCACGCGTCGAGCTCCAATCCGTCCCTCTCGAGTCTACCACAAGTTCGTCTGCTGACCTTTCGGCTTCAGAGAAAAACGAGCTTCGAAACAAGATCACCAAACTGTTTTCTTTGTTGGATGAGGTACAATCTTTCCCTTAAAAGTTCATATTTTCCTTACATTTCCATGTTTCTTGATTATCTAAGGGGGTGTTGATGTCCACTATGAAAGTGTTTATCAAGATTATAATCTTAACTTTTACAAACTTTACAAATTATACAAGTTTATAATATAAAATTGAACTTTTATAAAAAGAAAGAAAAAAATAATTAAATACGTGGTCCATTTGCCCGTCGGTGATCCGTTCGTCCACACATGCATCATGCATGCTCGCCAAAAACATCCACGGACGGACACATTCAATGCGACATCCGTGGGCTGGTCGTCCACATTGTGTGACACATCAACATTTGTGAAGAGCATAAACACCATTGTTGATCCTCTAACGAAGAAAAGGTAATTCCATTGCAAAAAAAAAAAAAAAAAAAAAAAAAAAAAAAAAAAACATAATTCTTGAAATCATATCTGATATTTATAAAGAAAGCTTCAAAATTGTTATTTTATTGAAGCAAAATGTAAAATCTGAATTTAGTTGTATAGATGTGTTTTACCATCCAATTTTATCTATATTATCTTCAATTTAATAATAATAATAATAATAATAATAATAATAATAATTATTATTATTATTATTATTATTATTATTATTATTATTATTATAAAAAACACCATATAAGATATAACATAATTTCAAAACACACCTCTAAACACATGAAATGACCCTTTTGAGTGGACTCTTGAACATACTAGAAACATATTAAACAATGCTCGTGTAATGTGTTGTATAGGTCGACAGAAAATACCGAGAATATTGCCAACAACTCAGAATCGTTGAGGGGTCATTAGATATGGTGACCGGTTGCGGGGTTGCAAGATCATACACAGCACTTGCTCACCAAACAATTTCTCGACACTTTAGATGCTTGCGCGATGCAGTAAATGCACAAATTCAAGCAACCCGGAAAACTCTTGGCGAGCAAGATGATTCATCGGAGAGAGTGTTACCTCGTCTTCGTAACGTTGAAAAGCAGCTCAGGCAACAACGAAGCTTAAATCCGCTTGGTGTCATGCGTCATTCCTGGAGACCACAAAGAGGGTTGCCTGAAGGCTCGGTTTCTATCCTTCGTGCTTGGCTTTTTGAGCATTTTCTTAACCCGTATGTTTTCTTCTAAGTTTATAGATTAATTAGAGGTGTCAAGGTTGTGTAGATGTATAAACAAAACGAAAAACGAAAAACAAAAAGAAAAAGAACGGATTGGGTTGGGTTTAATTACTAGAACAATATGTTTACAAGAATGGTAAATCATTTACAAATAATTAGTGTTTCAAAAATCAGGTTGTGTAACATGTAAAATTTTTCTTAAAAAAATATGCCGCTCAATGCGGGTCGGATCGGGTTGGGTTGGGTTGACCATAACAATATTTTTAAAAGAATGGTAAATTATTCATGCATATTAAAAAATTAGAGTGTCAAAACCTATGTTGTGTTACATGTAAAAACAAAAAAAGAATGGGTGAGTTGACATAACAATAAGGATACTTCTAAAAAATGGTAAATTATTTATACATGATTAATGTCAAAAACTAGGTTGTGGTACTTGTAAAAAAAAAAAAAAAAAAGAACTGGTTAGTATGACAATACTGGTGGAGTTGGATTAACTTGAACAGTATCATTAGAAGAGTGGTAAGTTATCTGTAAATAATTAGATTAACAAATCCCTTGCGTAGTGTTAGTGGTTCATGCATATAATAAAATGCATTTTTGTGCCGGTATTGAACTTTTTAACTTACATTAACTAATTTTACTGTTGTTATCTTTAGTTACCCAAAAGATTCAGAGAAGATCATGCTAGCAAGACAAACGGGTCTCACTAGAAGCCAGGTATGTTGATAATCGAGTTGTATATATTCTTTCAAGTTTTATGTTTAACTTGTTATAAATCAAGTTTTATGCGTGTATCAGATTGCAAACTGGTTTATAAATGCTCGTGTGCGCCTTTGGAAACCAATGGTTGAAGACATGTACAAAGAAGAGTTCGGTAATGATGAGGTGAATTGTAGATCTTCGCCGGAACAAGCTGGGAAAGCATCAATAGGTCAGTCATCTTCTTCTGATGACAAAGCGAAAGAGCTGCAGAAAAACTCAAATCTTGATTTTGGAAATGATCTGGAAGTGAATGGATTTATGGGACAAAGGCATATTGATCTAGCAGACCAATACAGGTTTGATGATCCTCAGTTGTTACCTGATTTTGTTGTGTAATAAAATGTGCCTAAGCCTTTGATGGTCGCGGAATGCGCACAAACACAAACATGCATAAAACCACGAAGAACATGAACATTAATCGCATTCTGGACTAGAATTTGTGAATTTGGGTGGTCTTTTGGTTGAAATATAGACTTTTCTTTTTTATTTGGAGGTTAGTTTATATGTAAAGATATACCTTACATTCATCATATGTAATAAAGCAATAATTTGTTATATACATATTTTTTTTATTTATTTGGCACGAATGAATATTTTCTTGTAAACAAAGAATACACGAGTTATTGTTGTTTGTGTGTTAGTGATTTTGATTGATTTTTAATATGTATGATAACATATGAGACAAAGACAGACATATGAGCGACATTTAGAAAAGACATTAAGATAATTTAATGAAATGTGACAAGTTTTATATATATGATATGGATTATATTCATTGCACTTAACACATGTCACATTTCTAGTGGTTAGGAACTTCATATATTTCTATTTGTTTAAATATGGATATTATGCAAAAATTAATGTCATCTGTACAAATTGTGTTTGCATGTAATTTCACTTTTAGTGACACAATTCCAAGACTTCTATTTCGTCATGAAATCTTTCAACTTATTATTTTCATATGGCTATTATTACTTTCTAGCAAAAGAACGGTCTTCAGCACTCGACAAATTTGGTCTATTAGGACCAAATAGGGTACTTTAGGAGAGACATTTTATTTTATAGGACCAACATCAAGGACGGCCTATACAAAGATGTTGCAATAGATCTTTAGGACGCTTTTGGACAACCTAACAAGTACTATCGTTATAAAACCAATTTTGTTGTCCTAGAAAACATACTATGGAAAAGTAAAAGCATCCTGATATTATTACATATATCGCTTTGTTCAATCAATCACTCGTACCCAGTAAATCGCATAAGTAGCAAAACTACTTGTAGGGTCTGGGATGGTGGTATGTAGACAAAGCTTACCTCTATCCCTAGAGATAGAGATGCTGCTTTCAGAGAGACAATCGGCTCCAGAACAAACAACAGACAGCAAACTAAACTGCGAGACCATAAGAAAAAAGGAACCAAATTACACATATATCGCTTTGTTATGTTGCAAAATTAAATAAGTTAACTTTTTAGTTTTTACCGTTGAAAGTTTCTATCAAAGTAGAATTTCTACTTATCAAGGGTTGTTACTAATGGGTGTGTTACTACCCAAGAAGAGTTCGTACTAGTACTCATGTCAGAATAATTGTCACATAAATTTCATGAAGAACTTGTGATCACTTAGGGATTGTGTTTACTAGTATAGCATAGTAGTTGTAATTCAAAATGTGTATCAATTATTCGTATAACCTTATTGATTACCACTCTCAAAATTTGATTGTGTTCTTGATTGGTCAAGCAAGTGTTTCTGATGATTAGTTTTGTTGAATCTTCTACTGCCAAATCAACTAATTAATCAGACTAAGAACTTGTTGATATTCCATCCAACAAGTGGTATCAGGGCATGTGTTCTTGAATCAACCGGTTAATTAGTTTCTTAATCCATAAATTTAACCGTTGTGTTTGATCTTTGTTCAATCACCAAAACAGTTCACAAGCAATGGGTATGGTTGCTACGGTTCAACCTAATGAGATCTACCATATCTTATTTCAATTGTTGGTGCAGATTTATGAGATGTTTACTCATCTTTAATTATGGTGAATCACTTACCCAATGATTTGAGAGATTCACATGTTTGCTAAGCGAAATCACAACTAGTTAAAGGGAATGCAAGAATGTCTTATGGTTACTCCTCTTTTTAGTGAATCTCTTTTCCAAAAAATTTAAAGATTTACATGTTGCTATGTGAAATCACGACTAGTGAGAGGGAATACAAGAATAACTTGAAGATGACTTGATGAAAATGGATGTTGATGGCAGTAAATTAGGTATGGTTGTTGTCAGAACCCCCGACCACACTGTGGACGGGAGCCGTGCACAGTCAAATGGTACTGATGGTTATTTTAAAAATATTGCTACGAAAATTCATCAAGACCGTGAGTTAGGAAACATATTATAGTTAATAACACTAAAATTTATTTATAACAAATGGGGATAGAACCCATGTTTTACAAAGGTAGTTTTAATAGAGAATAAACCCGAATACATTAAACAACGTTTCTTAATTTAAAAAATAAGCCACTCCTTTAAACATTTTGGTGCCGTATCACAACTCTTATTCAAATCTACTGTAATCACCTGAAACATGTTTAAAAATATTTTATCAGCATGAAATACTGGCGAGATCATTCATTTGTACAAAAAGACACTTTCTTATAATCACAATATTAAGGGTTATTAAATTTGTTTATACCTTTCAATTACTCAAATCAGTGTTTGTCACTCAGCAGTTCCTGTGACTGTGGTCATATCATTGTTGATCATTTTCTCAACTAGTGAAGCTTATCAAGTAGTGTATACAAAACCCCACATACTGGCAATAATTTCAGAATACAAAAACTTAATCCCCTGTAATTATAAGTAATAGCTGGAAAATATTTAGAATTTTAAAAGCATTTGATAAAAAGAGAATGACTCACTTTGCAGAATTAGGGTTCTGATTTTATAGCCTCATGGTATTAAGTCTTCTGATACTAAGCCTCTTAATTAACAAGTAAGTTTTATAGCTCCGAGTCTTCTGATAATTAAGCATCTACTTTATCAGTGAATTTATAGTTTTAAGCTTTCTGATTCTAACCCCTAATTTCACAAAATGTAATCCGTATTTGTGTACAAACCCAACTCAAATTTAACGATTATAACAAGATCAAAACCTCAATGTAGTTAACAAAGTATAACCTTATTCAGGCAACACTTTGGCATCCGTTGATTGGTTTCGGATCAATCGAACAGGGTATCGTTTCAGTGATTAGGGTTTAATATATGTAAATACAGAGAAACAGAGTTACGAGAGATCAGAGGGTCGATTTTAGAAATTGTTGGTGCAAATGAAACTGTCCCAGACCCGACCTTTATATAGCCCAGGCTGGACTTTCCCGCACGTCGCGGGAGGAGACAGGGTCTCTCTCGCGTAGCGTCTGGGAGGTTGCCCTGGCCTAGGCATGCCACGTGTCTCACCTATGTCACACCCTCAAAATCCACTTGAGGGGTTTTACCGCGAGGTGCGTAACAGACCAGGATCTAATACACTATATGAAATAAAAGTCTTAATCCAAACAACCAACGAAATTAAAGTAATGCGGAAGCGTAATAAACGTAACATAAAAGCATGCATCAAAACAAACGCCCAAACCAAAAAGAATATAAATGTAATAATGCGTCGTCAAGAAATGAAATGTTTTTGACACCTATGCTGTGCACCTAAACTGTGAGCAAGTACCTTAGCGACTTGAAGAAAACACATAAGAAACAAGTGTCAATCATTTATAATGAGTGAGTTCATAGATTTAGTTTACAGTTAAAACGTGGGTCGTTGTTACAAGTTTTCCACCATTTCAACCCAAACAGTAAATTATAGCATCTAATAGTTTATTATTATAATAGTAGGTAGCTAACCCATGTTCCGCCACGAAAGATTTCAAAACCGAAGCTGCTGTTGTTGCCTTTGTTTGCCAGGTCTATCACTGATCATGGCGGTATGTTAGGCTAATTCTACACCCGATTACCATTACCAGTCTAGCAAACGCGACTACCTCGAGTAGGGCTTGTCGGGCCCAGTAGTACTACTCAAAATTCCCCCGCGGTAACAAGGACTTCATGTGATAATTGCTACTTTGTGACCATAACGATATAAAAACATGCTATTAAATTAAGGCGTTATATTACCATAACGTTAAGGCATTACATTTTTGTAATGTGCTCATGTTTCCTTTCCCTATGTTTCAAAACGTTTAAATAGAGGGACCGTGAACTCTCCTTAGTGTTGCTCGGTAAGATATAAGTGTATGCGAGTTAGGATGGTCAACCACGCCCTATTATGGTTACCATGGATTATTAGTGGGTGTTTACGCAAGTCATGAAAGTCCTACACGTATTTAGCAAATAGCACACGAATAAGTTGTCACATGGTTATTCTATCATGTGGTTTTGTGTACGTGTTCACAACATAACCTACGACATGTTATATGATATGTAGATACATCTCATACAAGTGCAGACACTTAGAATAGGAAGATTGACTCTTCTAAGTTTATAAAATCATGCGTCGCAAATTCACTGAAATTAGGTTGTTTTCGTGGACTCGTTTGCCATACTTACTGAGCTGTAAAAATTATGATTTTTATGTGACATGCCTCTCCGTGGGCTTGGTCTTATGAGAATTTTCAAGGCCTAACTCCTCACTGAAAAATTATGAAAAATCATTTATTAAGCAGTGGTCAGATTCGTCACTTTCTAACTACTGCTTATGGAAAAATTTATTTAAAAACTATCATTTATCCGATTGACCCAATTCCAGTTGGAGATTCATACCGACACATAAGGAAATCTACTGTATAAATTTCATAACCTAACTCTAAATATTCCCCAAGATACTTCATAAAACATAATACACTAATTCTGTAGAAATTCACAGCTTAAACCTTCAAAACGGTTTAAATCTTTTGAGTGACCAAACGAGGTCAAAAAATTATGAAACTAGGGAGATTTGAATCCTACTTCAAAAAGGTTCATTTTACACTCAAGAAATTCTGTTTTCATTGTGTTTTGACCTGGTTACAGCCAATTGAAGTCGGCTGTAACCATTGAACAACTTTCTGTTTTCAGTTATCAATGCCTAAACGCGAGTTCTTGTGATTTCTTTAGCGTGTTTTTGGACTCATACAACCTATCGACACTATATTTTGCAGGCCATACGAGTTAGTCACCCAATTAATCAACGAATTTTATCAAGGTTTGTCAAATAATCATCAAAAATATAAACCCTAGTATCCCCAACCATGCATACCTGCCTTTATACATGTCTGATTTACAGTCATACCCACACATATGCGAAAACAAATCACAAATCCTTCAAGCTATCTAGTGATATCATTAACTACATTCCTACAACCTAATCACAAAAATTTATGAATAACAATAATTAACATATATGAAATCATTACCTAGCACTTGGATGTCAAAAAGAGAAATATTGTTTCTTGTGCTTGAGGAACCGTTGAAGAGAGAAAGAGAGAGCGACCTAGAGAGAGTGGCGAAAGAGAGGGCAGAAACATGTGAGAATGTGATGTAGGGTTTTGGATAATTTATGTTTGCATGCACATATACATAACACACACACACACATATATGGTTGGGTTGGTTCGGTTTGGGCAGATTGTAACACCTCGTAAAATCGTGTCCAACAATGTATTGACACGTGTCTCTATTCCTATTTATGCCTAGTGTTGGCTAGGATGGACTAATCTTGCCAATTGATGAAACTATGAATGTGGAGGGACTAAAAGTGTCAACATGCTGAAACTATGCATCTGAGTGACCTTTCACGGTGTCCGTATTCTCTAATGAGCCACTTGTTGGACAAGAGGAACCGATTACGAAATCATATGAAAGTTTGATAATTGGAGGACTAAAGGTGTAACAACCCGTACTCTCGTTGTCGAGAGACGGGTATTTTAGAAATACGCATATTTATTATTATTATTATTATTATTATTATTATTATTAGTATTATTATTATTATCATTTACGAAATAATAATACAACGCGATGAAAGAATTACTTGTTTATTTATTACGGCTATATATATATTTGTGTTAACAACCCGAGAATTCACGAGATCACACACTTGGGCTAGGCCCAACCCAACCTACCTAAACCTAAAACCCTACCCTTTATATTTATCTTAAACACCCCACCCCCTTCATAATTTAAAAACCCTCAAACCCTAATACACAATTCAGCAGCACATTAACCCCATTCCCTCTTCCCCTCTATGCTCCGCCATTTCCGGTGACCGGAGCCGCGCCTCCGGCGACCTCCGGCACCCCTCCTCCTCCGATTGGCTGCTTAGTGCTGTTGCACACCTCAGTCACACAATCCCTCCTCTCCCTTGTTCAGATTACCAATGACGCCCTTCTTTTCTGGTAAGCCACACCCCTACGAACCCCTCCTCCCTCTTCACTTCACGCTACCAGAATCGGAACTGCAGAGAGAGAGAGAGAGAGAGACAGAGAGAGAGAGAGAGCAAAGATGGAGCCGTAGACGGCAGCGCCGCCGTGACGGTGGCGGAGGTGCTTTCATTTCTGATGGGTTTCACCGGTAAGAAAGTCCTCCCTATTCTTTTCATTTGGTTTCTTTTCTGTCTTGTGATGATCACGAAGATGGATTCTATTGCTTCATGATGATGATGATGATAATGGCTGACGAATGATTACGGTAGGTGGCCGCATCGTTTAATCCCTATGCTCGGCGGCTGAGAGGACGATGGTGATGGCAGACTATGGTTAATGCCGATGATAATGTTGGTGGTGGATCACAGCGGCCGAGTAAAGGACGGGAGACGGCGAAGGGATCTTCGTGGCAGCCGTGTACTCTTTCCTTGTTCCTGAACCCTCGGTCAGTATCTGTCCTTACTATCTTTGTGTTTTCGGATCTTCCCTAAATTGATAAATGGTTGCTTGCTTATATATACAAAGCTTGAAAGTTGTTTTAAGATGTTAAGATGATAAATGGTTGGCTATTTGTTTACTTTTTGTATGCATAAGGTTCAAATAATTAATTCAAAACAGTTGAAAGGAATGTGATGGCAAGATTGTTGAATGATGTTGATTATTATATGTATTTTGTGAAGTTCCGTTAGTGTATGACTATAAATCTGAATCTGTCGAAAAGATAGGAGGTTTTATTATGATTGGTAATGGTTAAGTGATTGTGAGAATTAAACTGATGATTTTGGCCAGTGGTTTATTTTCGAATTCTTTGTGTGTTTGAATTATGAAATGAAAAGCATGAATGAACTTGGAAATTGTTGTTTGGTTTGCTGTGAATAAAACTAGAGATATAGAAAATATGATGGTTTTGTGACTTTGACCAAATTGCTTGTTTTGATTTTGAAATAAAAATACATTTGCTTTTGAAAACTGTTTTAGGATAAAAGAGAATACTAGAAATCATTGTATTGAGCTTTGATCAAATAAAATTAACAAAAACAGTGTTTGGATAAATTGAATTACCGCACACTACCCAGCGGTCGCACACTCCTGTGTGGACCTCACAGTTGATATGTTAGGCTTAATTAAGTGGGCCGCACACTGATTGAGCCCAGACCCATAGATTGACCGCACACTCACCATAATCGCACACTTAAAGCATGATCGCCCAGTCCCATTAAGCCACACACTCTTAACGTGCCGCACAATATTAATGGGCCGCACAGTCCTGTTGGGCCAGAAATGGATGTTGGGCCACACACTTCGTTATTAATGGGCCTTATTCTAGTCGGCCGCACACTCAAATAGCCTAAATCCCTTAAAGGCCGCACACTCCTCACTGTTCCATGTTAATTCATGTTAACTGTTATATATGGATTATTGTGTATACCTACATGATTAAAGTGTTATACAATAATTGATACTTGTACACTACTTGACAAATACGCGTTAGATATGTGTAGCTTATACGTGATTACTTGTTTACCATCCTAATAAGTGATAACCATAATAGGATATGGTTGACCAACTTAGGACGAATACTTTATCTACCGAGCAAGGCAAAGGTGAGTTCACAAATTTTACTAAAAGCATGTGTTCCCAGTGGTTGGGAAACGGAACGAAAACGATATCTCCTTGTGTGGGATACAAACTGCAATATCTCCTTGTGTGGGATACGGGTAACTTTCCTCCCCTTTTGTGGGACTCTCAGTTTATTTACTATTTATATTAGATGTAACAAATGTACTAAACGAAACTCTATCACGGAAAGTCCCCACTCATTATACCGATTAGTCACCGGGGCCTGGTGTCACACCCCGATATTTCCACGTATTACCGGTGGGGAGTATCGTGACGTAGTTGATATCATCATAGTCAAACAACACAATTTAAATGCACAGTGGAAGCAAAAGATGAATCACATCACAAACCGAATTAAAAGTAATATCAAGTGTATTACAATAACGGTTGCAAGGGATCCACAGGCGGATCAAAAGTTCAAAAGTTTATTGTTCAACAGATTTAACTTCTAAGCTTGCAAGACTCTTTATTGAAGCTAGGAGTAGCCAGCCTATTCCGTGTAGTACCTGCACTTAGCCTTTTTGGAAAATACGTCAGTTTACACTGGTAAATACAATTAACTGACTCATTTTGAAAATGTTTATGAAAATTTATTTGAATGCTCATGGCACAAAACATCTTTTATAACTTGGGATAATTATTTGTATATAAACTTGTAAAAGAATTACATGTTTCTTATACGTTCAGTAGCCCGGGTTGACACCGGGTTAAAGATTAATAGACACACCACATGACATAGTCCCGCGGTGAGTTATTCTCGAAACCGGCGGTTATACCTTTTTATTTATATATGCACTGGCAGGTGTATGCCTACACCCCGTACTTAGGTCGTGGCCATTTCTATGAATGATGCCAAGGATATCCGGGACATGGTCATTAACCCCCCAAAGGTTTTAAGCAAACAAAACAATTTAAACGAGTTATATCAATAAATTAACCATCATACGATCAAAAATTCAATGCCCGACCAAGCGGTATTTTATATACCGTACCCCAAGCCCGTATAAGGGAAAATAAGTTAAAATTATTTACCTGAGCAAATTTATACAATTTATCCCAGCCGTATACAATCAAGCAAGTACAGGTAGCTTTTCCTATGCTCCTAAATCTGGAACAAAGGTTTTAATAACCTATTAGATTCCTAACGGGTCTTAATTAAGCCTATGCTTAGACCGGTTAGCTTTAAAGGAAGATATACGGTTCAAAACGCACGATTAAGCGATGACCGGATTAGAGTGTGGTTTAGACCCGACAAGTTTGTATACTTGTATAATATGGGTAAACTAAACATATTTTGGATTTTGAGAGAAAAACGATAAGGTTTGACCCGTTTCGGCTAATTTATGCAAACTAGTTACATAAACCGCACCGAACGCGAATAATACCTAACGGGTAACCAAATGAGTCATGAACAGGTTTCCTAAGTTAATATGCCTTAAATATATTGTGATATCAGTAGGATACCTTCCATTATGCCCAAAATGGATTTAAACTCAAATTATGCCTCGTAGGGGTATTTTGGTCATTTTAAAGGATACAAAAGAGTGTAAATACTAATCTGAGTTTCAGGTCTGATATAATCAGTAAAAATATTTATTTCTATAAGTCATAACAGTAGGGTATGGCATATATGTGAAATTTACCTTTTATAACCAAACTATGCACCGTAGGGGCATTTTGGTAACTTCACATAAGCTTTGAAGGTCAAAATTTAAAATCTGAGTTTAAAACTTTTGCTTACTGTTAAAATATAAAAATTTGCTTAAAACATCAGTAGGTATTAAGTCTTATATGAGAAAAATGGTTTTAATACTTATTAAAACGCGTAAAAAGACGGTTTTAAGCGATTTCCGGGTTTTTAAAGAAAAGCTGATATTTTTATCATTCCAGAAGACTCAAAATATTTTATTTATTATATAAAATCAGTAGCAAAAGGTTTGGTATCAAAATATTATGTAAAACTCATCTTATAGGCCAAAAAGGGCAAAACCGACAATTACCGAATCAAAGCTATAACCCTATGTTATGCTCAGCCTAAAAATAAATAAAAATCTTCAAAAATCTCAAAATATTATCACAGAGGGTTATACTAACATGTAACTTGGTCCTAATAAAGCTCTAAGGCATTTCTAAAATATGTTATAATGGGTCAGAACGAAAAGTCAAAGCAAAAGTCCACTTATGCGACTTTCGGTTCCGAACCGAGCTTAAACTGAAAAGTGTCGGGTTGAACATGTTTAGACATGTTCTTACATTGATTACCAAGTTATACGAGTGATAAAACAGGTTTCATAGCTTCTACATTGTTAATTATGTGTTTATGCGAATATTAGCTTTCTGTTGAGTTTTTATACTCAAGTTTGACCCGACAATTGACCTAGTTAGAGTGGGAATCAGAGGGTGCCCTTTTAAGGGTTTATTACCCACATAATTACCAACTCAAACCTCCTTTTAATTCGAGAATTGATTGGACCATTAGTGATTAATCACTAAATCAAACCTTAATTACGACGGTTTGACTTTGGGCCATTAAACTAATTAAAACTTAATTAAAAAGGTTAAGAACACTTACTGAAGTCCTATGCACGACTAAGGATCCTTGGGAAGTGGTATTGAGCTCCAGAAATCTCCAGAACAAGTGCTATGAAAGTTTTCAAGTGAGGTGCTCAATTATTGCAACAAATGAGCTCTATATATAGCCAAGAAAGGATATCTCCAGGTGTTAAGGGAACTCCAGAGATGAAAACAAGTGTCTAGGGACGTGTTTCAAGGTGCTAGAGGGTGGCAAACTCGCGGAATTTAGCAAACATGCAAGCTGCCACGTTAAAAAGACTTTTGCTGAACTGGCAGTCCATCGCGCCGCGTGACGGAGGAGGTGCCTCAGTGGTGGCGCAGCGCCAGGAGGTGGGGGACCAGCAAACAAGTTTCAAAAATTGACATTTTCACCCCCTGGACCTTCTAAAGCGTAATTTCTTCCATTTTAAGCACTTTTAACCCATGAAATTTATATTTCTATGATTCATGAGATATAACCAAACATTATTAGGTCCAGTTTTGTTAAACGATAACCGAAAACACAAGTTTTGCCTCATTGACGCTTTTAACCCCTTAATTACGAAAGTTGGCGTATCTTTCTCATACGATATCGAAACCTTGTGAAATTTTTACCACTTATTCTTGGGAGTATAATTAATCGTTACTAGGGTCCGGGTTCACTAAAAGGTCACTCAGAGGTATAACTTAAACATGTTGACACATTTAACCCTCGTGTCTTGTAAACTTTCACTTTCTTCCACAAACGGTTTCACACGCTTCATGATACATTCGTTTTAGGGAATAAACATCGTGTAGGGTTGTTGAAAGGCAAAATTATCAAATGTTGACACTTTGTATCCTTATATACATATACTTTCTTCTTTTGTCAACTTTAGTCCCTCATAATCAATCCGTTACACGTTTAAAGCCCATGACACGTGTCGATACTATATTGGACATGATTTTACGAGGTGTTACATCCTCAACCCCTTAAAAGAAATCTCGACCTCGAGATTTGCTGAAATAAATGAGGGTACTTCTCTTTCATTGTGCACTCTGCCTCCCACGTACACTCGGGACCTCTACGGGCATCCCATTTAACCTTTACAATCGGTACATGCTTCCTTCGAAGCTTCTTAACCTGTCAATCCTCAATCGACAAAGGTTTCTCAAAAAATTTTAGGCTCTCATCTATGTGTACATCCGTATGTGGTATGACTAGTGATTCATCAGCTAGACATTTCTTCAGATTGTAGATGTGGAATACATTATGAATACCACTGAGCTCTTCAGGCAAATTTAACTTATAAGCCACTGTTCCGACACATTCGATGATCTCGAATGGTCCTATATATCTCGGGCTTAACTTGCCTTTCTTGCCAAATCGCATTACCCCTTTCCAGGGTGATACTTTCAGTAGCACTTTGTCACCAACCTCAAACTTTAGAGGTTTACGCCTTTTATCTGCGTAGCTTTTCTGCCTATCCCTGGCAGCTTTGAGACGATCACGTATCTGTACAATCTTATTTGTCATCTCCAGGACTATATCAGGTCCTGTTAGTTGGACATCTCCAACTTCTGCCCAACAAACGGGCGTTCTGCACTTTCTTCCATACAGAGCTTTAAAAGGTGCAGCTTGGATGCTCGAATGATAGCTATTATTATACGAAAATTCTATCAATGGAAGATGATCATCCCAACTTCCACCTAGATCAATAACACAAGCTTGTAGCATATCCTCGAGTGTCTGTATAGTACGTTCACTTTGACCATCCGTCTGTGGATGATATGCAGTGCTGAAATTTAATCGAGTGCCTAGGGATTGCTGAAAGCTTTTCCAGAAATGCGATGTATACCTCGTATCCTATCAGAGATGATAGATACTGGCACTCCATGGAGAGATACAATCTCATCCACGTACAACTGAGCTAACTTATCTAAGCTGTGTGTTTCCTTAATAGGCAAGAAGTGGGCTGACTTAGTCAGTCTATCCACTATCACCTATATAGTATCATTTCCTCGCTTTGTCTTCGGTAACTTGGTGATAAAATCCATAGTCACCATTTCCCACTTCCAGGTGGGAAGTTCAGGCTGTTGTAGCAAACCTGACGGCTTCTGGTGTTTTGCTTTAACTTGAGCACATGTTAGACATTTGGCCACATAAGTAGCTATAGACTTCTTCAAGCCTATCCACCAATAATTTGCCTTCAAATCCTGGTACATCTAATCACTTCCAGGATGAACAGAATACTTAGAACTGTGGGCTTCTTCTAGGATAACATCCCGAAGTCCTCCATAGATCGGAACCCATATTCGTCCATTCAATCTTAGGATTCCATCCTTGCCATATGATAACTGCTCAGCAGTTACTCCCAACTTTTCACTCAGGTAGTTGGCTTCTAATACAGCTTCCTTCTGGGCGGCTAACAATCTTTCATTCAAGTTGTTCTTTAATTAAGTGCTCTTGGCATTGATTCTAATGGGCTTAACCCTTTCCTTCCTACTCAAAGCATCGGCGACCACATTCGCCTTACCTAGATGGTATCTGATTTCACAATCATAATCAGTCAGTGTCTCCATCCATCGTCGCTGCCTCATGTTCAGATCCTTCTGATTAAACAGATGCTGAAGGCTCTTGTGATCAGAATAGATCACACACTTGGTACCATATAAATAATGCCTCCAAAGTTTCAGTGCAAATACAATGGCACCCAACTCCAAATCATGGGTGGTGTAATTCTTCTCGTGCACCTTTAACTATCGAGTGGCATATGCAATAACTTTACCTTTCTGCATTAGCACACACCCCATGCTCGTGTGTGATGCGTCGCAGTAAACCACAAATTCTTCAATTCCTTCAGGCAATGTCAACATAGGAGCATTGCTTAACTTCTGTTTAAGAATATCAAAGGATTCTTGTTGCTTAGGACCCCAATCAAACTTAATATTCTTTCTAGCCAACGAAGTTAGGGGTGCTGCAATCCTTGAAAAATTTTCAATAAAACGCCTGTAGTATCCTCCCAGACCTAAGAAGCTGCGAATCTCTGTGGGCGTCTTCAGCTCTTCCCAATTTATGATAGATTCAATCTTAGCGGGATCCACCTGGATACCACGCTCACTAACCACATGTCCAAGGAATTGGACTTCACAAAGCCAAAACTCGCATTTAGAGAACTTAGCATAAAGCTTCTCTTGCTGAAGAAGTTTAAGAATACACCGAAGGTGCTTCTCATGGTCAGCCTGATTATTTGAATAAATAAGAATGCCATCAATGAAAACAATGACAGACTTGTCCAAGTAGGGTTTGCAAACGCGATTCATGAGGTCCATGAACGCTGCTGGTGCATTAGTGAACCCGAAAGGCATCACTAAGAACTCGTAGTAACCATATCGAGTTCTGAATGCAGTCTTGTGCACATCTTCATCTCTAACCTTCAGTTGATGGTAACCCGACCTTAAATCGATCTTGGAGAAGTAACTTGCTCCTTGCAGTTGATCGAACAGATCGTCGATCCTGGGCAATGGATATATGTTCTTGATTGTAACCTTGTTTAGCTCACGATAATCAATGCATAGACGCATCGATCCATCTTTCTTCTTTACAAACAGAATTGGTGCTCCCCAGGGGGATGAGCTAGGTCTAATAAATCCTTTTGCCAACAAATCATCCAACTGAGTTCTCAACTCTTTCATCTCAGTTGGGGCTAACCGGTAAGGTGCTCTTGCAACAGGTGCTGCTCCAGGTATAATGTCAATTCTGAACTCCACTTGCCTATCTGGCGGCAAACCAGGTAGTTCTTCACGGAATACTTCTGGATATTCAGAAATGACAGGGATGTCTTCAATCTTGGGTTTTGGTTCATCAATAGTCACTTGTGCCATATAAATGACACAACCTTTCTTCATACACCTTGATGCCTTAAGCACAGACACTTGCTTAGGCAACCCATACTGGGTATCTCCTTGTATGGTAAGTGGCTCACCATACGGAGTCTTGATCACCACTTGTTTCTTGTTGCAAAAGATCTGGGCTTGGTTATGAGATAACCAGTCCATGCCTATAACTATGTCAAAACCAGCTAACTTCAAAGGAAGCAAGGATAACGGAAAGGAGTGGTTCCTAATGGATATAAAACATCCATCTAATATAGTTGACGCAGTTTCTAAGGTACCATCGGCCAACTCGACTTCGTATTTCACGCTTAGGGTTTTAACAGGTAAATTCAACAACTTACAAAACTAATCATCTACAAATGACTTATCCACACCCGAATCAAATAATACCCTTGCATAAACGTCATTTATAAGAAAGGTACATGTGATCACGTTATCATCTTGCATTGCTTCCCGTGCATCCATTCGAAAGACCCTAGCATTGGTCTTTTTGGCTTCTTCAGGCTTTTTGGCATAGTTAGGGTAGTTGGACTTGATGTGCCCATTTTCATTACAGTTATAGCATGTTGCATCCTTTATCTTCTCGCACTCTATCATCTTGTGCTCACTTGACTTACAACGCCCACAAGCTCTAGGCTGTGATTGATATTTTGACTCGTATCTGCACCTCCCCAAATGGTGCTTCTTACAGATTTTGCATTTGGGCTTCTCGCCCGACTGCTGATCATCCTTTCTAAACCCGGAACTCTTCTTGTGATCAGAGTTCCCTTTGTGTTTCTTGTTTGCACGGTGCGAGTTATCATTCTCGCGCTTTCTCTTCTCAACATCAGAATGACTAAGTGATCTCTGCCTGACCGCACCTAGGGTAAGAGATAATGACAAATCAGCTACAGACCTAAAGGTAGTTGGTCGAGAGGCTTTTACACTGGCTTTGGTCTCTGGGGCTAAACCCCCAATGAAACGGGCTATCCGCTTTGGTTAGTAAGGGACCAATCGAGACATAGTATTAAAACTCGTAAGATAAGCCTGACAGTCCAGATTCTTCATAACCAATGTCAGGAAATCGGTCTCGAACTTCTCAACCTCATGTTGAGGGCAATAATTTTCTTTGATGAGAGTAACGAACTACTCACACGACATGCCATACAAATGGACTTTTCCAGTAGCTTGGATTAGAGACCTCCACCAAGCTAGCGCTTCTCCCTTAAATGACTGAGATACAAACTTCACAACGTCCCTATCAGCGTAACCACTGATATCAACTACAGTGTCCATTTCATCGAGCCAAGTCATACAATCGACAGCTCCTTTCTCCCCTGTGAAGTCTCTAGGCTTGCAGGAGACGAAATACTTATATGTACAAGACTTACCACGTGGTTCTCGTTTGAGCTCAATCTTCTTCAACGGAACACTATGCTGATTTCTGGAGTGATGATCGTCATCCCTCCTTGATCCATCATGTTTAGGAGGTGGCTTACTATGAGCCTCAGAGTGAGTCTTAGGTTTAGAATGGGGTACTGATAAGGTCATGCTTCGAGTACCACTTGACTCATTAAACTGCCTATCTATGGCCTTGGTAACAGCATTATCAATCAATGCTTGAAGTTCGGCACCAGTTACATTGATCCTAGCAGTATCCTGATTCTCCCTTGGATGACTATTGACTTCTCCCTTGACTGCTACATAAAATGATGACAATGATTCCTTAGAGGTTTATAATAGATTTGTCATCTTATTAATTTATTAACCATGGTATTAAAGAACCATATTGGCTAATTTGTTAAGTATCTTATTCAGGATTTTTCATTAATAACCCTTAGTTATAATTAAATATAATAATGGCACAAAAGGCCAAGTCACATGGACATTTTTAATTTATAGGTCAAGATCTTATAGGATCGAGGTACTAAGGCTTGAATCATAGTTCATTACCTTTCTTGACAGGGAGTTGTAGGCTACGACTGTCTTTTGTCTTATATGACAATAATTATGGCCCGTAGACATTACATCACAAATGGATGTTTAAATAATAAAGAAGGAATTGGAATAATCCAATATAATAATGACACGTGTGATTTTTACGAATCACATCAGCCAGGAATATTAACATGTTTCCAGACGTTAACAAGGATTTGAATCTTTTTAGACGGTTTTACCGTCATGGCCAGGTCTTATAATGACATACAGGCTAGGTTATACCCTTTAAGATCCTTATTTAATATTTAAAGGCAGATATTATAAAAGGAATGACATATTTTGAATTTATTTATTTATTTCATACATTTTTCATTTATGCATATAATGACAAATAAATTTTAAATGATAACATGCCACTAATAATTTAAAAAGAGTACATTTTGCCCTAAACGGGACTTAACAGAAATACTTGCCCACGCAGGGGCTAAACAGAAAAGACATGCCCACGCAGGGGCTAACAGGAAATACAAGTCCTCGCAGGGACTGATTACAGAAACAGATGTCCACGCAGGGACTTGATTTAAACATTAAAGAAGTACAAATAAACAAATAAAGGATTTAATGACCCTTTTTGCTCTTCCCTTTGATTAAGCTCGCCAGACCCTTGAAAATTCCTCGGTTTTGCCTACGCTCTTCCCGAACCTCCTCCTCCACCTGACTCAACCTTTGAAGAATCTCCTGTTGCTGCGGTAGCGATATCACTGGCGGCTGCGGGGGCTGCTGATACTACGGAGGTTGAGGAGGTGGCGGTTGTTGATACCCATAGGGTGGGTACCCATAGGGTGGATATCCAGCTTGATATGGGACTCCAAAGGGCCCCTCGGGATGAAGAGCATTGTAGTTTGCTGCCATAAGGTATGGGCCAACTTTGGCGTAGTTGTAGTTAGTATGGGTTGGCTGCTCGAAAGGGTTGTATGCCGCTGCACTGGTATATGCAGGAATTGGGTTGTTATAACCCACTGGTGGCGGTGCGACCGACACAGATTGCACCTCAGAAACGGGGTTAGAAGGCCCACCCATTTGTGGGTCTTCATATAGTGGCGGGTAATGACTGTCACTCGAATGCTGAGGGGTGCTGATCCGGACTCCCCCTCACACGGACATCCGTGCGGTTGATCATCTACGCCTCGGTCGCTCCGGAGGCTGTTGCTGCACTGGTGGTGGTGGCGGTGGAGTGACCGCTACAAAACGGGAATCCTAAGAGGGATCCTGCTGTGGCTGCTGCTGCTGGTGCGGAGACGGGTGATAACTAGGAGTAAACACCCAGTCGTATTGGGTAAACTTCGCCTCGTAGCTGTCGGGACCACTATAAGGTGATCCAAGAAAGGGTGACCCATCCGAAATCTCGATGGGGTGAGTAGGCGTTTCGGATGACGGTTGGACAGGTTTCGGATCTTCGTCCATATCCATGGAGAAATGGTCCTCCGGTCCCAACGGGTTATAACCCATTGGTTCATTAATTAGGTTTGCCGGGTTGAACCGGCTTTGGAAGTAGGGTGTTGGGTCGTTGAAGGGTGAGTTGTGGCCTTGGAGGGGTATACAAGAATGGTGGGAGTTGTGGGGCTCGTTCTCCGACTGAGGCCCGTAAGAGTTTTGGTAAGATGGTGAGGAGATCAGCGAGACTGAACGCATCGCGGGTTCTACATGGGTCCTCCAGTTCTCCTGAGGACTTTTGCTTAATGAGTCTGATGGATTTCGCCGGTGTGAAGGCCCGGCCTCATGATCGTTGGGGGCGACGAATGGCAAACTGTGTCATTGAGAACAACAAAGAAACAAAATAAACAAAAGAACAGCAAAGAAATATAGTTGTAGGTCCTGTCAAAATAAACAAAAGAACAACAAAGAAATATAAAGGACAAAGTAAGAAATAAATACAAATTTGGATTAGTCCTAAGTTCTTTGTCTAGACTCGGAAGTCGAGAAATGTGCAAACTGAGTCATTGAGATTAAACACAAAAGGCTAGTGTTTAATTCACTCAACGTTGGCTCTGATACCAACTTGTCACACCCCGATATTTCCACGTATTACCGGTGGGCCCGGTGGCGAGTATCGTGACGTAGTTGATATCATCATAGTCAAACAACACAATTTAAATGCACAGCGGAAGCAAAAGATGAATCACGTCACAAACCGAATTAAAAGTAATATCAAGTGTATTACAATAACGGTTGCAAGGGATCCACAGGCGGATCAAAAGTTCAAAAGTTTATTGTTTAACAGATTTAACTTCTAAGCTTGCAAGACTCTTTATTGCACTTAGCCTTTTTGGAAAATACGTCAGTTTACACTGGTAAATACAATTAACTGACTCATTTTGAAAATGTTTATGAAAATTGATTTGAATGCTCATGGAACAAAACATCTTTTATAACTTGGGATAATTATTTATATATAAACTTGTAAAAGAATTACATGTTTCTTATACGTTCAGAAGCCCGGGTTGACATCGGGTTAAAGATTAATAGACACACCACATGATATGGCAGTTATACCTTTTTATTTATATATGCACTGGCAGGTGTATGCCTACACCCCGTGCTTAGGTCGTGGCCATTTCTATGAATGATGCCAAGGATATCCGGGACATGGTCATTAACCCCCCAAAGGTTTTAAGCAAACAAAACAATTTAAACGGGTCATATCAATAAATTAACCATCATACGATCAAAAATTCAACAAAGGTTTTAATAACCTCTTAGATTCCTAACGGGTCTTAATTAAGCCTATGCTTAGACCGGTTAGCTTTAAAGGATGATATACGGTTCAAAACGCATGATTACGCGATGACCGGATTAGAGTGTGGTTTAGACCCGACAAGTTTGTATATTTGTATAATATGGGTAAACTAAACACATTTTGGATTTTGAGAGAAAAACGATAAGGTTTGACCCGTTTCGGCTAATTTATGCAAACTAGTTACATAAACCGCACCGAACGCGAATAATGCCTAACGGGTAACCAAATGAGTCATGAACAGGTTTCCTAAGTTAATATGCCTTAAATATATTGTGATATCAGTAGGATACCTTCCATTATACCCAAAATGGATTTAAACTCAAATTATGCCCCGTATGGGTATTTTGGTCATTTTAAAGGATACAAAAGAGTGTAAATACTAATATGAGCTTCAGGTCTGATATAATCAGTAAAAATATTTATTTCTATAAGTCATAACAGTAGGGTATGGCATATATGTGAAATTTACCTTTTATAACCAAACTATGCACCGTAGGGGCATTTTGGTAACTTCACATAAGCTTTGATGGTCAAAATTTAAAATCTGAGTTTAAAACTTTTGCTTACTGTTAAAATATAAAAAATTTCTTAAAACATCAGTAGGTATTAAGTCTTATATGAGAAAAATGGTTTTAATACATACTAAAACGCGTAAAAAGACGGTTTTAACCGATTTCCGGGTTTTTATAGAAAAGATGATATTTTTATCATTCCAGAAGACTCAAAATATTTTATTTATTATATAAAATCAGTAGCAAAAGGTTTGGTATCAAAATATTATGTACAACTCATTTTATAGGCCAAAAAGGGCAAAACCGACAATTACCGAATCAAAGCTATAACCCTATGTTATGCTCAGCCTAAAAATAAATAAAAATCTTCAAAAATCTCAAAATATTATTTTATATCAGTAGGTAAAAAGTTTGGTATCAAAAATTGGGTTAAGATAGGCTTTACGCTAATTACGCCGTATAATTAATAAAAGTTTTCTAATTACGCTATTGAGCATAACACTTAATCTAGACCTCAAACTGATGTGAAAATTTAGGGACATGTTTGTAAATCAGTAATAAAGATTATTGTCCCCACACATTTTCAAAATTCTTGTTTTAAGGTCAAAAGGGCAATATGGTCAATATTTAGGCATATAACAGAAAATGTACATGAATCGAATAACTAATGAACCAAGTTGTATAATCACAGAGGGTTATACTAACATGTAACTTGGTCCTAATAAAGCTCTAAGGCATTTCTAAAATATGCTATAATGGGTCAGAAATGAAAGTCAAAGCAAAAGTCCACTTATGCGACTTTCGGTTCCGAACCGAGCTTAAACTGAAAAGTGTCGGGTTGAACATGTTTAGACATGTTCTTACATTGATTACCAAGTTATATGAGTGATAAAACAGGTTTCATAGCTTCTACATTGTTAATTATGTGTTTATGCGAATATTAGCTTTCTGTTGACTTTTTATACTCAAGTTTGACCCGACAATTGACCTAGTTAGAGTGGGAATCAGAGGGTGCCCTTTTAAGGGTTTATTACCCACATAATTACCAACTCAAACCTACTTTTAATTCGAGAATTGACTGGACCATTAGTGATTAATCACTAAGTCAAACCTTAATTACAACGGTTTGACTTTGGGCCATTAAACTAATTAAAACTGAATTATGAAAGGTTAAGGACACTTACTGAAGTCCTATGCACGACTAAGGATCGTTGGGAAGTGGTTGTGAGCTCCAGAAATCTCCAGAACAAGTGCTATGAAAGTTTTCAAGTGAGGTGCTCAATTGTTGCAACAAATGAGCTCTATATATAGCTAAGAAAGGATCATGGAAATTGATCCAGGTGTTAAGGGAACTCTAGAGATGAAAACAAGTGTCTAGGGACGTGTTTCAAGGAGCTAGAGGGTGGCAAACTCGCGGAATTTAGCAAACATGCAAGCTGCCACGTTAAAAAGACTTTTGCTGAACTGGAAGTCCGTCGCAGCGCCAGGAGGTAGGGGACCAGCAAACAAGTTTCAGAAATTGACATTTTCACCCCCTGGACCTTCTAAAGCGTAATTTCTTCCATTTTAAGCACTTTTAACCCATGAAATTTATATTTCTATGATCCATGAGATATAACCAAACATCATTAGGTCCGGTTTCATTAAAGGATAACCACAAACACAAGTTTTGCCTCGTTGACGCTTTTAACCCCTTAATTACGAAAGTTAGCGTATCTTTCTCATACGATATCGAAACCTTGTGAAATTTTTACCACTTATTCTTGGGAGTAGAATTAATATTTACAAGGCTACGGGTTCGCTAAAAGGTCACTCAGAGGTATAACTTAAACATGTTGACACATTTAATCCTCACGTCTTGTAAACTTTCACTTTCTTCCACAAACGGTTTCACACGCTTCGTGATACATTCGTTTTAGGGTATAAACATCGTGTAGGGTTGTTGAAAGGAAAAATTATCAAATGTTGACACTTTGTATCCTTATATACATATACTTTCTTCGTTTGTCAACTTTAGTCCCTCATAATCAATCCGTTACACGTTTAAAGCCCATGACACGTGTCGATACTATATTGGACACGATTTTACGAGGTGTTACACCTGGCGAATGGGTTATTAGTTGATAGCGCTATTTAGGTCTCACCAACCTCACACCGTGCCTCTGGTGGAGGATGGGCGTGAACTAATAGACTCTGGCAAATCATCAATGATGATAGCCATTGACAAACGGGGTAAATTACGGAAACGTACGGTCGCTAAGTATTCAGTACTACACAGTTTAGTAGCTTACATATGGGGTAGCTCCCCATGGCATGATGTAAATGGGTAATTAAACAACAAACGTTTTTGGAAATAAAACTGGATAAACTGTGAACTCGTGAACTCGCCAACTTCACGTTGACACCCTACTGCATGCTTTGCAGGTTGCTCATTTTAGCTTTGGACGGACATTGCAAATGGCTGAAGTGCGTGGTTTGTAAGTTACTTGATTTACGTATAAATAATGAACTTGTGGTTTTAAATTAATAATGAGTTTTCTTTATACTTCTGCTGCTAAAATGAACTGTGTTTTCGAACGTTTAAATATGTAGACTAATCGCTTTATTTGGAAAAATTTATAACCTAAGTAAACGGTTCAACATGATTAATGGTTAAGATCCTGGTCAGTCACACGCCTCGCGGTAGTACTTCGCGTGTGGATTTTGAGGGTGTGACAGATTGGTATCAGAGCCATTGGTTATAGTGAACTAGGTTTAAAATATAAAATATCTTGTTTTGAGAAATAAAATATGTTTATATGGAAACCAGTCTATAACCGTTTTCTTTATAAAGAAACCACAGCATCACACTCCATATTTGCAAGGTTCGTCAGATTCAGTTGCTTACTTGGTAATTATACCATCTGACCTTTACTTGTATGTGATATATGTATAAAGGTGTATAGATATGTATATTTAGTATCTAACACAGTAACTTTTACGTACACAAAACTGCAAACACAATATATTTTAGGAAAGCACGAATTCTCTTAACCTTGATTTGATGTCACAACCACACTAAGTACACGAAACCAGTTATTCTTAACCTTTCGTCCACACCTTTTCTGATCTCGTCACTGAAAATGTCACACCCCCAAAATACCACATGCGGAAACCCCCGCGAGGCGTGTGACATACCAGGATCCAAGCCACCAATCACATTGAACTCATAAATGTATTTAAATAAAACTTTCATTCATTAACATAAAGTGTTACAGGCGTTACATGTCATTCATTGTAAACAGCAGAAGCATAATTTATTTGTTAAGTGTTTCGTAAAACATGTGTATATAAACCATTAAGCTTGTATTGCGATTCCTTGTATCTTGACCCATGACCACTCCAGCCTCCCAGACAGCAAGTTCCAAATGATATTAACCTACAGACCTTCAAGCATGCAGACAAGTGTGTCAGACGACGCTGGTGAGTTCAAAGTTTTGTTAACGCGTTAGTTACCAGATGTATGTTAAGCCAATTCAACGTTGTGATATGATGCTGTTTATGACTTGTTGAGATACCCTAGGGAGTGTGCCCATATGTATCCGGGAAGTGTGTCCCTTAATAACCTGGAAGTGTGTCCAGTCCCCAATGCCCCTAACCAAGCATTGGTAATGATGCCCAGATAATTAGTTCGCGCCCGTCCTTACGGCCCGGTGCGAGGTATCAAACCTAATAGCGCTATCAACTAATTACCCCATTGCCCTACAGGCAATCCGATAATGATAGATTCCATGTTCAATAACCAAAACCCAATTTAACTGTTTACCCAAGATTCCCTTCCAAATGTTTACTAGTTGTCCCAAACCACCGGGACGCATGCTTGAGAAATGCAGTGAACTCACCTTTGATTTGCTCGGTAGAATTAATTACTCGTTTAACAACAGTGATTTACCAAGCCCTATGATAGTCACACATAACAGTCAGTTTGCATACAAGCACAACACGTATTATTTCATGTTTAATCATCAGCTAGTGCACACGAATACAAGCGTTAACATTCATCACTAGACAAGGTATAACGATTAATCAAGCACGAATTCCACCATTTAAAGTACGCTCTCAAACTAGGCACTACACATATAGCATTATGCTTCACGTTTCAAGTATTCAATTAACGTCTCATCTCAAACATATGAACAAGGGATGACTTCATGTACCATATTAATTCACAAGGTTGAGCCATTTCGTTACACAAGTTAACATACCACCTCATTCTATTGATTCCCCGAGTTACCAGCCCAGTTCATGCAAGTAGTCCAATGAGTTCCGGCCCAGTTGTGAACCGATTGGCTTGTGGCCTAAAGCCGACATAAATGGGTGTGTGTGTGTTCGGCAACTGTATGCGGCCCAACCAATAAGTGATTTCATCTTATAAACTTAGTAGTCCAGTCAACATATATCATCCCAAACTCATTGTGTGACATGCCAATATTGATAGTATAATCAAACACAATTTGTTTATTTCTTTGTGCATCAACCATGTATACCCTCGGTGTTCAGCCCACCCCCATGTGCGACCGACCCAACAATTTCACAGCCCAATTACTCAGTGCCTATGAGACCCACCCTACTGATTTGTGATTCTCGATTACACATAGTGTCCAACAACCAGCATGTAAATTCAATTGTTTATGAGTTCCACTAGCATATCAATCTTATTATATGTTCGGTTACACATATCCCAACCTCACAACAAGACAACAATACATCATTCAATTCATATAACAATTCCCATGTGTGATCTCATCACACCATCATCATTGATCATTACTTCATGCAGGCCCTATGTACTAGCAATTAACAAGTCAACCCAAAAATCAAATGGTCCAATAAAAGAGATTGCCTAATCTTAGTTGTCGGCCACTTACCTTATGTTTCATTCACAATTGTCAAAACATCTACCATTAGTTCAAGATTATAGGAACCCTCATATCAAACACATCATCATTCCAATCGGTTTTCATGCATCAATCATTTATCAATTTCTAATTTCCATTATAGCAGATATCATACTGCCGATATACATTCATGTAACAAAATATTCATATGAGCAATATATATACATAAACAAGATATACATATGATCGAGATACACACATAGACAAGATTTACACATGGACGAGATATCAAGGGATATAGGTTAAACCCGTAGGTACCATACTAACCGTGTACAAGAAGAAGAATAACGTGCCAGCTAGAAAGAAAGGAGACTTCGGTAGTGTGAGGGCTGCCGTTGAGTTAAACTAGGTTTAGGGTTTGTGGGTTTAGAAATTATCAATATAATCGATGCATAATCACAACATAAATTAAAGGTGTAGGGCTCGAGTTGGGCTTTTTAATTCATGGGGATTTGCTTTGGGCTTCATGGGTTTGGGCCGAGGATAAACAACAAAGCAAAGTGTGGCTAGGTGCTAATGTGCGACGTAGGTTATGTGCGGTTAAACTCAACTAATCCGCAACCCTTAATAACAACTAAACCAGATATTACATGTTTACTTGAAATATTACATATTTATCAAAAGCACAAAGCAAGTACACGTAACAATACAAGTCAAACAATCGCAAAACTTAGGTAACGTAAGCCGTAGAAGTTCGGGTTGTCACATCATCCCCAACTTGAAAGAAATTTCGTCCCGAAATTTGATAAGCAATCCTAAAGTGACACGGTAAGCAAAAATAACACAAAGCGGCAAAGTATTAGATTAGGATGACTGTGGATTTTTCCTCGGTTACCACATCATCCCCAACTTGAAAGGGAATTTCGTCCCGAAATTCGCCAATGATATCAGAAGTTGATGCAACCGTTTGAACTGTTGAGGGTAGTAGGTATCACAATTGTTTTCTCGGTCAAACGTTTCTATAGATTTGAGAGATAATGACATCGTGAACGTTACCTAATTCGTCAGGTAACTCGAGTTTGCGAATATGTCCCCGATTCGTTCCAAAGGTCTAAATGTCCCAACGCATCGTAAACTAAGCTTGCCACGTTTTCCATAGGGTACCGTACCCTCCCAGGGTGAAACTTTTGATTATGATACGTTCGCCTACAACGAACTCCCAGTGCTTCCAAAGTTTATCAACTTTTCTGACGGTCACGCGTTGCTGCCAAACGATTTCCGATCCAAGCAATCTTCCCAAGAGTTTCGAGTATAAGTCCTGGCCTCATGATTAGGTTGTCACCCATGTTAATCCCGTCGCTGATGGCATTATTGTCCACGCAATGCCTCATACAGAGTTGTCTGAACACTAGAATGATAATTGTTGCAGTAACACTCAAGCAACGTCAGGTGTCTTTCAAATGTTGCTAAAGTCAATCACATTCATGCTCGCAACATGTCTTCGGGTGTCAGGATGATTCGTTTACTCTGACCGTCGGTCCTACGGTGATAAGCAACAAATCGGGTATAGATTAAAATCAAAGGTAATATAAGTTGGCACCTCGTGCCTAAAAGCCGCATTTCTCAGAGAACATTCATAGCTGTGAAGACTCGTCAGTTTCCTGGGTGGCAAGAAAGTATGCTGGTAACGTGAGGCAATCAACGATCGCCCGGGTGATATTGTTTCCGCTTCAAGTTGTAAGTGGATTAGCGACAAAGTCCATGGCAGTCTGTCCTCATCTCCATATGAGGGCTTCTGGTTGCTGATACTCCACCTTGACTTTCCTACAAGTCAACATCTTTCACATACGCAGCTAGGCGGGCCTTCGTGCCCGATTACCAGTACAAGATCCTGTAGATCCTAATATCTCTCATCAAAACCCAGACGACTAGAATATCGAGGTTGGTGTGCTTTGTTCAACACGAGTTCCCTACGGTTGTCGTATAATGAGACCCACATTCGTTCCAAGAGGTAGCGAATATTGCCCAACCTGCAAAGGGTTGCTTCTCCATGCCCCGCATGGGTTTAACTTGAAAATTCAAATTCTCTTCCTTCAGTTCCCTAGTTTGAACAGAACGAGTCTGATCACGTATGTTATAGTCGATAGTGAGTTGCAGAGCTCGTGCACATTCAAGTTTCGCAGTCGTAATCATCCAAAAATTCCATCTAGCGATGCCATTAACTGATTTAGCTCTTTCGAAACCAGGGTACACGGGAGGCCCTTGTGATCGGTCTAAGTAGTGCATTCGGTACCGTCCAAGTAATGCCTCCAACTTACTTCCAAAGACCACAGTTTCCACCGCGGATTGTGTGTCGTGCAATTCTCCTTGTAAGTCTATTACGTAAGCTATCACCTTCTCGTGTTGCATCGGCGTGTAACTGGGACTTTGATTCGAACCATCATGATATACCACTAAATCACCCGCACCCTCGGGTAGAAACCATGCTCAGTGTATTGTAGAGTTGGGATTCGAAAGCTGAAAAGACGTCCTCCTGTTTTGTCTCCCACGAACACAGCACCCTGATGCGCTAAAGAGATTTAAGCTGCGCGATCTTCGAAAATCCTGTGATGAATCTGCGATAACATCTAGTGAGACCAAGAAATTGCTGTATCCCCTAAGGAATCTTTGGTGTCGATCGGTTTTAACCAAAATGGATCTTAGCGAGATCCACGTGTATTCCCGAATCCTGAAGTCACACTTAGGTAGACTGCGCACGTAGATGCTCCTCCCCTAGAAGCTCTACGATGAAATACAAGTGCCGTTCATGGTGCTCCTTTCTCCTGGAAGTGATTCAAAACGTCATAGATAATCACGGTTGGCGAATCTGGCAGGATGGGGTTTGCACATAATACTCATGTAATACTTAAGGCTGCTGGTGTGTTGGGTAACTTTAAACAACGAGAACAGAAAATCGTAGTGGCCGTACTGTGCCTGTAACGCCGTGTTAGAAGTCATCCTCCCCTGGGTCTTCCATCAAGTGACAGTCTGATCTTAAGTCGGTTTCCGAATATAAGCTTGATCATTGCAGCGGGTCGAGCAGGTTGTCGATGCGAGATAGAAGGTGATGGTCTATGATTGCCACCTTGGGGTAGTCTGTACGCATACGAAAGGACTTGTCCTTCATTTTCCACAATAGAGCTTGGGTTCCCCAGAACAAGGAGCTAGATCGCTAAAACTCCCACCCGGTAGTTTCTAAAGTTGACTAGACAGTTCTTGCAACCCTCCTGGTGCAAGATGGTATGAAGTACGAGTGATCAGGGCTGCTTCTGGCGTGAGATTAAACTGAGATTCTGCATAACAGTTGTGGAAGTAAGCCCAAAAGTTCCTCGGGTAACAAACCGAGAGGGATCACAAACAATTGGTGGATCCTCGATCCTCTTTTCCCTCAGCCCTATCATCAGTAACGGTTGCTAACACAGCGGAGTAATCCCTCCGTAGGCACTTCTGGCCTTCACATCTGAAATGGCGCTAACCTTTGCACTACTCTGATGCTTTTAGAACAAATAACGATTCTTCACATAAAGTTTTCTCCTCATTGGGTACATCTGCGCGATATCTGGATAACCAATCCATACGGACTACTGCATCAAAACTATCAAGAGTAGTAGAAGAATGGTCGATGTCGAACACTTGTCCCACAAGGTCGAGTTTGCCTCCAAGCAATCATATGAGGTTTCATTTGACTTGTCATCCGTTGCTGCCACAACAAGTTCGGTTTCAAGAAACATCAGAGCAAACAGATCAGAGACGAAGCGAACAGCTACCCATCCAATCTATCGTGTTGCTATTACGCCTGGTATAGCCTATGCCAATACCAAATGTCCTTCCATGAGCTTCATTTCCAGTGTTGTTTTCGTCACGAGAATTTCCAGTACTGCGTCGTTCCCTTGGTTGTTGTCACCTTGACTTAACACAGTCAATCCTTGTCGAGGTCACCTTCGTTTCCATACTGTAAGCTACGATCACGAGTACCTTGATGTCGCCGCGACTGTTGCCTCTAATATTGTTGCTTGTAATGGTGTCCTGCGTCCTTTCACCAACAAGGTCCATCTTTTCACATTCCGTGCCACGTCCTAAGGCACTACTCATGGTGCAGGCGGTTACACATTCCGCTCTCCAGTCAATCGTCATTGATTTTGTCCCGATTGGTTCGTAAGAGTCGACTCCCATAAGTCGCTGGCTGGGGTTTAGGATTCGATTGGAGTCAAATCGCTGTTGTTTATTGCCGGTAACTAGGGTCGTTCAAATGCTGAAGTCCGTAAGGTACTACGTTTACTCTCTTGTCCATCATTCTTGCAAGTTGACTGAATAATACATGATATGTCGCGAGAGTGTTGTAGAAGTGATCACACTTCGGGATTTAAGACGTCAATACGTTAAGTTCCAGCAAACGAAGAAAAGTGAGAAAGGTATAGACCAATCATTGTCGTTGCAACATCCAACTCAAGGATGTTCGTACAAGCACTTAACATTCTACACAGTTCTCTAGGCGTTCAGATGGGTGTTCAGGTACTACTCGATAGCATCGAGGTTCGAAAGGATTCAGAGAGGAGTGAAAAGATCACGTTCAAGTAGGAGATAATCACTACCACGACTCCTATAGACTGTTGTATTTCACATCGATCAAATAACGGTACGGAACCCCTTTTCCACTTGTTAAGCCTCACTGGGACTCGCATGCACCCCACATTATTATTATGTGTGCACCCACAATAATATTGTGATTTGCATGCTCATCTCAGCTCCTCCTAACTCATGTCAAATGGTTCCTCAACCTCGAGTAGCAAACAAAGAGCATCACGAAACGTAAGTCATGAATGTTTAGGGAAATACCACTCTATCAGTCACATAACACATGCAGGTAATACATGAATTCATACTGTTTTGCTAAACGTGCAATCTCGTGCAATATCATATGTAAGTGTTCACTAGTTATGCAGTATAATGAGTATATGAGAGACGAACCTTGCAGTCTGGAGCAGAGTGTCATGGTCGTATTCACGTATTCAGAACTGTTTGGTTATAGTCTGGTTTTACAAAAACGTTTTAAAACCAAGTTCACTATAACCAGTGGCTCTGATACCAAACTGTCACACCCCCAAAATACCACATGCGGAAACCCCCGCGAGGCGTGTGACATACCAGGATCCAAGCCACCAATCACATTGAACTCATAAATGTATTTAAATAAAACTTTCATTCATTAACATAAAGTGTTACAGGCGTTACATGTCATTCATTGTAAACAGCGGAAGCATAATTTATTTGTTAAGTGTTTCGTAAAACATGTGTATATAAACCATTAAGCTTGTATTGCGATTCCTTGTATCTTGACCCATGACCACTCCAGCCTCCCAGACAGCAAGTTCCAAATGATATTAACCTACAGACCTGCAAGCATGCAGACAAGTGTGTCAGACGACGCTGGTGAGTTCAAAGTTTTGTTAACGCGTTAGTTACCAGATGTATGTTAAGCCAATTCAACGTTGTGATATGATGCTGTTTATGACTTGTTGAGATACCCTAGGGAGTGTGCCCATATGTATCCGGGAAGTGTGTCCCTTAATAACCTGGAAGTGTGTCCAGTCCCCAATGCCCCTAACCAAGCATTGGTAATGATGCCCAGATAATTAGTTCGCGCCCGTCCTTACGGCCCGGTGCGAGGTATCAAACCTAATAGCGCTATCAACTAATTACCCCATTGCCCTACAGGAAATCCGATAATGATAGATTCCATGTTCAATAACCAAAACCCAATTTAACTGTTTACCCAAGATTCCCTTCCAAATGTTTACTAGTTGTCCCAAACCACCGGGACGCATGCTTGAGAAATGCAGTGAACTCACCTTTGATTTGCTCGGTAGAATTAATTACTCGTTTAACAACAGTGATTTACCAAGCCCTATGATAGTCACACATAACAGTCAGTTTGCATACAAGCACAACACGTATTATTTCATGTTTAATCATCAGCTAATGCACACGAATACAAGCGTTAACATTCATCACTAGACAAGGTATAACGATTAATCAAGCACGAATTCCACCATTTAAAGTACGCTCTCAAACTAGGCACTACACATATAGCATTATGCTTCACGTTTCAAGTATTCAATTAACGTCTCATCTCAAACATATGAACAAGGGATGACTTCATGTACCATATTAATTCACAAGGTTGAGCCATTTCGTTACACAAGTTAACATACCACCTCATTCTATTGATTCCCCGAGTTACCAGCCCAGTTCATGCAAGTAGTCCAATGAGTTCCGGCCCAGTTGTGAACCGATTGGCTTGTGGCCTAAAGCCGACATAAATGGGTGTGTGTGTGTTCGGCAACTGTATGCGGCCCAACCAATAAGTGATTTCATCTTATAAACTTAGTAGTCCAGTCAACATATATCATCCCAAACTCATTGTGTGACATGCCAATATTGATAGTATAATCAAACACAATTTGTTTATTTCTTTGTGCATCAACCATGTATACCCTCGGTGTTCAGCCCACCCCCATGTGCGACCGACCCAACAATTTCACAGCCCAATTACTCAGTGCCTATGAGACCCACCCTACTGATTTGTGATTCTCGATTACACATAGTGTCCAACAACCAGCATGTAAATTCAATTGTTTATGAGTTCCACTAGCATATCAATCTTATTATATGTTCGGTTACACATATCCCAACCTCACAACAAGACAACAATACATCATTCAATTCATATAACAATTCCCATGTGTGATCTCATCACACCATCATCATTGATCATTACTTCATGCAGGCCCTATGTACTAGCAATTAACAAGTCAACCCAAAAATCAAATGGTCCAATAAAAGAGATTGCCTAATCTTAGTTGTCGGCCACTTACCTTATGTTTCATTCACAATTGTCAAAACATCTACCATTAGTTCAAGATTATAGGAACCCTCATATCAAACACATCATCATTCCAATCGGTTTTCATGCATCAATCATTTATCAATTTCTAATTTCCATTATAGCAGATATCATACTGCCGATATACATTCATGTAACAAAATATTCATATGAGCAATATATATACATAAACAAGATATACATATGATCGAGATACACACATAGACAAGATTTACACATGGACGAGATATCAAGGGATATAGGTTAAACCCGTAGGTACCATACTAACCGTGTACAAGAAGAAGAATAACGTGCCAGCTAGAAAGAAAGGAGACTTCGGTAGTGTGAGGGCTGCCGTTGAGTTAAACTAGGTTTAGGGTTTGTGGGTTTAGAAATTATCAATATAATCGATGCATAATCACAACATAAATTAAAGGTGTAGGGCTCGAGTTGGGCTTTTTAATTCATGGGGATTTGCTTTGGGCTTCTTGGGTTTGGGCCGAGGATAAACAACAAAGCAAAGTGTGGCTAGGTGCTAATGTGCGACGTAGGTTATGTGCGGTTAAACTCAACTAATCCGCAACCCTTAATAACAACTAAACCAGATATTACATGTTTACTTGAAATATTACATATTTATCAAAAGCACAAAGCAAGTACACGTAACAATACAAGTCAAACAATCGCAAAACTTAGGTAACGTAAGCCGTAGAAGTTCGGGTTGTCACAGAAAAGGACGAACCGACGCGATGGATGTTTAGGAGTCTGCTACGTATCATCAAAGGAAATCTCGAGAGCAAATCGACGAAGGAGAGCCATTCCTATATCGCGTGATATTTGAAGGAACAACGACGTCATTAACATCTCTTTTGCTCACGCATTTCCTTTCCAACTAGAGCGGTGAGACTTGTTCTCTCATCCGACTTATTATCTGGATTCTCGAAGCATGCGCGGTGTATACTTCTCATTTCCGCACCAACAATCGTATCACATTCCTTTCGATCACAACCTTACTTCTCTTAATCCCTCATTACATAGTTAATTCTAGTTCAAGCTCGACAATTGTACCTCTGCATACCCCGACTCAGCAAACTGATATCTTTCTTATAAACCAACGGATTTGGAGACATAGGAGGACAAAGACACGAACCAGTCAACCCACCGACGAGTGCGATAATCTAGACGTCTATCTTATCCTTATTTGTAAAAGCCGTTATTCTCTGGCGACTTTTCCAATTTCGTGAATCTTCCCGTTAGATTTCTTATCGACCACGTTTATTGTTTAAGGAGATACTTTATCTCCAACGGGGCACGACTACCATTCCTTTATCGCGACACCCTCGTTTCTTCATATAAGAAACCCTAACCAGATTTCCCTCCAGTTCAGTGAATCCCGCAAGCTCGACTCCTGGTCGATAAACTTCTTAAATCCATGAAATTGGTGACATATTGATTCAAATATACCCTTACGAACATATTTTTGCTTCCTTACATCGAAATCCCTCGACGATACAAGCGCTATTTTGAACTCATCCACACGACTTAGATAGTCCATCTGAATATGATTTCTACCGGCCTAATAAATCGCAAACTCATCTAAAGGACGTGGATTAAGGTGAATTGCTCCTCTTTCGCACACAACCCAGCTCAAACATCCTGCCACACATTTCAGTCAACCTAAACTCTTCAAACCCGCACGACAACTGCTCTTCTCTGGTCAATTACTAATTCTGCTAATCTTATTGACGTAACCCTCTTATCAGTGAACGACGTTCTTATTTCCACTTTACACCACTTGCGTACGACCAGCTGTATCCTTGACATCAAGTAAACCTTTGCTGCTAATCCCAAAACCTTTATGTTTTGCCTCAAGTTGAACGCATCGATTGCGGTTACCATTTTTGCATGTTTTCACATCTATTCATGTTATGCTTCACGAGTTCCATAATTCTTATCTCACTCTGTTCTGCGCAAATCTACGTTGGACGAGTTATTTTCTACGTACATTACTCAAGGAGCAACGAGCCATAGATACCTTAGATATGAAGATGTCACAAGCCCCGACCTTCGAATTTACCATGTGTTGACACGTTTAGCACCTGACTTTCTCGACGATGCCTGAGCTTACATCGAAAAACCCAAACGATACCTACGCCTTACCTTGGAACTCCTATGAAGACGAACGGTCTTACGCTAAGTTTTCAACGTGAAACATTTGACGTCGGGAAGACCGCTTTTCTCGATCGCTTACACAATCCCTCACTGCCTTAACTCGAAAGATGCTCAGGAATTCGCAATTCCAGCAAATCGAAACATAAGCTATGAGGTATTCCTACCCTATCCTATCTAAGGCATTGATGAAATTACTGCTTACAGCAGTACGCCCATTTATGTACCCGATCGCAAGCTGAAACGACACAAGGATAATCATTGCCTACGTAACTCTACAACTCAACGTTTGCAAGGAAACTACACTACTCACGGTCTAGAATTGGGGAACTTTAGCTTCAATACTCGAGAAAAAGGAAAACCTGTTAGCTAAGTCCATGCGAGGCATGGGTAGATGACTCAACTCAAAGATGGCATTAGTTGGGTTATGATGGATCCCCTGACTAAATCTGAACGTTTTCTGTTGGTTAAGAAAACCGATAAGCTTTCAAATCTTGCAAACATCTACTTGAAGGAAGTAGTTGCTAGGCGCGGGGCACCGACTCCCATTATCTCTGGTTGTGACTTACGTTTCACGTCCGATTTGTGGCAAGACATGCACAAATCCTTCGGCTCACGGTTGTATATGAGCATCACTTAGCACCCATGAATGAATGGTCGAACCAAATGTACCGTCCAAACTCTTGGAGACATGCTGCAGGCATGTGTCACCGATTTTGACAACAACTGGGAATAACACCTACCCTGTTTAGAGCATTGATAGAACTCGATCTTATTTGAACAACCGTACCCTAGTACTGGTCACTCAGGACGCGCAAGCATTATTAGGAGTGTTTTGATGATTGTTTGAATACTATACCAGTTGGCTTCATCGACACAAAACTTTTGATATAGCACACACCTTAAAGTGAGTTAACAACTTTTTACTATAAGCATACGTCCCTGGTTTGGGACAACACACAATTTTCCCGGTTTGGGAAATACATACGATACCTCTAGCTTGGGGCCACACGCACGTTCTTAGAATGGAACCACTGAAACATACTATCCACTGAAGGTGGAGTAGTACACATTCCCGAGCATTGGGAACTACTACTATTCAAAGATTGGGAAGGAATACTGTTCAAACTAATATTCTTGGAGGAATACTTATCGATCGAGTTCGTTGGAACTTACATCGTGGCCCGGGGGCTTACGCGGGAACGAGAAGACCAGGTGATACGCATGTTTCCCCAGTCATTTAAGAACAAACTTCTAGCCATCGTTTTAGAATTACATAATTTAAAATTTTCAGGACGAAAATTCTTTCAACGAGGGGATGATGTGACACCCAACTTTCACAGGGTAAATGCAAGCCCCGTTAACTCTATTAACTTTTATACTCACTTAGGTTAGGTGAGATAAATCAGGTGTTCTAAAACTTCACATACACTCGTGACACAGTGTTCGCGAGCAAATGGATATAACCAATGTTTTAAAAATCGGACCGGACCGGATGGTCGGACCGTTCCAGCCAGGATCCGGGATTTCATCTGGGTCGGTTCATGCCAAAAATCCCTTCCAACATCAGGCCGGCGGTCAGGCCGGGAGCCGGTGGTCGGGCCGGCTAGTCTTCACTGTGATTCGGGCCGGTTTCCTTTTTTTTACCCGCAATCTGTCATCATATTTCTTGAACTATAAACCACATTTCTATGAATAGACCCTTCAATTCAGCAATACAATCGAGATTATATGTAAGATAGAGAAGAATGGAAGGTTATACAAGAACTTGAAAAGTAAAACACAGAGAATTGCGATGAAGAAGATGAAGTTAGTTGAAGAAAGAGAAAGCATGAAAAACCATTTTTATAACTTTTAAATGAGAGTATAGTACTAGCAGTAGGTTTAGGTTTCCAAAGGTGAGCTGTGATCCATTTTGTTTAAATTTGATTTAAATTATTAACTTATTAAATTCATTAAGATTTTTAATTTTATGTAGTTTATACATGTTTTAGTTATTAGAATTTACGTAATAATTAGTAGATTTGCTACATTACAAAAATTATATGACAAAACTATTAAATCATGTTTCAAGTTCTATAACTTTTAAAATTATTGTTATAAATCCAATATATATTTTTATAAATATTTATAATGTCATTTGGTTCTTAAATCCGGTTCGACCGGTTTAACCGGTCCGACCAGTGAACCAGTAAGACGTCCGGTTCAATGTCCGGTCCGGTTCTGAAAACATTGGATATAACTTATATATAATATTCCCAGCTATGTGAAATAAGGATAAACTCTGTGAATTTTCATGTTGTATAAATTGGCATGCTATGTGACCTTACGTGATACGTGACTTTATGTGCTATGGGCTTGGCATGATTCATTTTGTGAACTTTTGTCACACCCCAACCGATAGCGGAAACATCGGGGTGCGAGCACTAAGCGTTCAGATTGCTCATGAGAATTCCATAACACTATTGTTTCAATAAAGATTATTTGATTTCATGCAAATGTCTAACAAACATCACCACAAGTATCACATTACAGACCAAATCCTAAATTGTTCAAATTGTTCAAAAGACTAATATTATCTAGGCGACGTTTCTAGCATCTCCTAGCTGAATTCCATGCATTCCAAGCATCCTATCAGCATGCAACATGTATTAAAATATCAATACAAAGTATTGGCGAGTATACAAGTTTTATAATAGAATAAATAGATTAAAAACGACTCATATCCATAATGTAAACAATAAAATAGTTTCAGCCGTGCTAGCGTCGAAGTCCACGCAGTGATAGCCCAAGTATCCCAATGCTTTAGTGTTTACCCAAGGCTCAAGGTAAACTAGAATCCTCCTAACAATACCCCCCCGAGAATAATGGGAGATGTGCATCTCCTATAGCGCTACAATTGTTAAGGTGGAACTACACACTCTAGATTAAACGTCACATAGCACAAAGAGTCAAGAATCAAGAATCACAAGTTTCATGTTCACATAGGATAGAGTATAAGTTTCAAAGATTCAAGTTTAAGTTTCATAGAATACATGTTACACCCCAAAAGTTTAAAGTAAAAAGAGGATCGAGTATACTCACAGTGATTGCTTAACAGTATAAACTGATATTGGATCAAAGGGAGCTCTTTTAGAATTAGCCTAATTGGATTACAAAAGGATAAGAGTCGGGCAGAATAACGAGGTTGCTCAAAGGGTCAAGTTGGTCACTGGATCGGATGGCTGTCCGATCGGTTTGTCGGTCGATCGGATGACACACAGATGTGAGTAGGCAGATGGCTGCCCGATCGGATGACCATCTGATCGGGTTGCCACTTGAGTGAAAACCATAAGCGAGGGGGATAGGGTGGCTGTCCGATCGGATTGCAACTCGATCCGGGTGTAAGTATCCTGATCATCCTACTCGGATGGGTGCTCGATCGGACGGCTGTCCGATCGGGTTGCCACTCGATCAAGACTTCCAAGTTTTTGATAATTTTACTAAGTGTTTGAATGTTTCAAGACAAAGGCAAGTGTCTCCTGATAGGGTGGTTGTCCGATCGGGTTGCCACTCGATCGGGCGACCCTTGTTCTTGTTTATCATTTTGTAAAACTTCTAAGTTTGGTGACGGTACAACATGTATTGAGACAACGGTAAACCTATCAGCTCACAACCGTTCTGATCGGTAAGAACCACCCTTGTCCAATCAGTCGTATGTCTCTAACGGGTCTATGTCGGAATTCGTGCTTTAGTCGTCCTTTCCGGTAAGGATTCAGATCAACACTAACTCTAGACTATTCATCAAATCTACAGTTAGTTTAGACTCGGTTTCCACCGAAGAAAGTAAAAGTTTGAGAAAAAGATGAAGATACAAAAGTTTTATAGGAAAAAGTCTAGATTTAGCTTAGATTTACTGTGAAAACGCATGAAACATCTTAGATCTGAGCTAGATCTTGCTCAGAATGACATCACATGGCAGTTTTGTACAAACCTCCATGATGACATCACCCTTATGACTCAGATCCGAGAGATTTCACGGTGAAAAGTGTGATTTCAAGTGAGAATCACGTAGAGAATGATATGTAGATAAGAAAGTACAAGAAGCTAGCCTTAAACGTACCGAAATCAGCAAGAGAATGGAGGAGAAAGGTGTTTGTGCGTCTGAGTCGACCAGGGCTGTCACATCACTGAAAATGGTGATGTGACAGGTCTATTTATAGTGTGAGAGAGTGAAAGAAGGGATGGTGAGCAACGGGTCGGATGGCAGTCAGATCGGATGGCTCTCCGATCGGGTGGCCATCCGATCGGATTGCCATTCTGGCCAATCGAATCTTTCCGCGTTCCCGTCTTTAATTCGTTTTGCGAGTTAGAATAAGCGTTGCATTGCGTATAGTTTAGGTAAAGTATCTAGATTACATTTTAAACCAAAAGTTTCCAAGTTTCATAGATTCCGCTAGTGACAAGGCTCCAGTCTCTCGTTCAACCAAGAATCAAGTTTCACGAGTCTAAGGAGTCAAGCACCAAATAAGTCTCAAGAGTCAAGAATCATAGTTTCTCAAGCATCAAGAATCAAGAGTCCAACTATCAAGAATCATAAAGAATCTAGCTTCCATAGTATTAAGAATCAAGTACCTAGTTTAGTCATCAAGAGCCAAGCATCTAGATTATGTATCAAGTCTCATAGTTTAAGTGTCAAGAATCAAGCATCTAGAATAAAGAATCAAGCATCAATATCAAGAAGATTCATGCCAAAAGTATCAAAGTATTAGCATCACATAACTACAGGGACTAAAACTGACAATTGATAAAAGTTCAGGGACTAATTCTGCCGAAAGCCTAAAGTTTAGGGATGTTGGGCGTTACAAGTTTGGTGGGACTATGCGTATTTATGAGTATTTACGTATAAAAATAAGGTCATTAGCCGATCTATGAATATAGCGTACCGTATATCTTAGCTTAAATTTTGAGGACGAAATTCCTGTAACATGGAGAGAATGTAACAATCCGTACTCTCGTTGTCGAGAGAAGGGTATTTTAGCAATACGCATATTTATTATTATTATTTTTATTTTTATTATTATTATTATTATTATTATTATTATTAGTATTATTATTAATATTATTATTATTAACATCATTTACGAAATAATAATACAACGCGATGAAAGAATTACCTGTTTATTTAATACGGCTATAAATATATATACATACATACATATATATACATACATACATATATATATATATATATATATATATATATATATTTGTGTTAACAACCCGAGAATTCACGAGATCACACAGTTGGGCTAGGCCAAACCCAACCTACCTAAACCTAAAACCCTACCCTTTATATTTATCTTAAACACCCCACCCCCTTCATAATTTAAAAACCCTCAAACCCTAATACAGAATTCAGCCGCACATTAACCCCATTCCCTCTTCCCCTCTCTGCTCTGCCATTTCCGGTGACCGGAGTCGTGCCTCCGGCGACCTACGGCACCCCTCCTCCTCTGATTGGCTACTTACTGCAGTCGCACACCTCAGTCACACAATCCATCCTTTCCCTTGTTCAGATTACCGACGACGCCCTTCTTCTATGGTGAGCCACACCCCTACGAACCCCTCATCCCTCTTCACTCCAAGCTACCAGAATCGGAATTGTAGAGAGAGAGAGAGAGAGAGCGGAGATGGAGCCGGCGACGGCGGCGGAGGTGCTTCCATTTCCGATGGGTTTCACCCGTAAGAAAGTCATCCCTTTTCTTTTCATTTGGTTTCTTTTCTGTCTTGTGACGATGACGAAGATGGATTCTTTTGGTTCATGATGATGATTATGTTAACGGCTGACAAATGATTACGGTAGGCGGCCGCTGCGTTTAACCCGATGCTTGGCGGCTGAGAGGACGATGGAGATGGCAGACTATGGTAAATGTCGATGATAATGTTGGTGGTGGATCACAGTGGCCGAGTAAAGGACGGGAGACGGTGGATGCAGTTGAAGTTTTGTCAAGACGGTGAAGGGATCTTCATGGCAGCCGTCTGCTCTTTCCTTGGTCCCGAACCCTCGTTCAGTATCTGTCATTACTATCTTTGTCTTTTCGGATCTTGCCTAAATTGATAAACGGCTGCTTGCTTATATATACAAAGCTTGAAAGTTGTTTTAAGATGTTAGGATGATAAATGGTTGGCTATTTGTTTACTTTAGGTATGCATAAGGTTCAAATAATTAATTCAAAACTGTTGAAAGGAATGTGATGGCAAGATTGTTGAATGATGTTGATTATTATATGTATTTTGTGAAGTTCCGTTAGTGTATGACTATAAATATGAATCTGTCGAAACGATAGGAGGTTTTATTATGATTGGTAATGGTTAAGCGATTGTGAGAATTAAACTGATGATTTTGGCCAGTGGTTTATTTTCGAATTCTTTGTGTGTTTGAATTATGAAATGAAAAGCATGAACGAACTGGGAAATTGTTGTTTGGTTTGCTGTGAATAAAATTAGAGATATAGAAAATATGATGGTTTTATGACTTTGACCAAATTGCTTGTTTTGATTTTGAAATAAAAATACACTTGATTTTGATAAACTGTTTTGGGATAAAAGAGAATACTAGATATCATTGTATTGAGCTTTGATCAAATAAAATTAACAAAAACAGTGTTTGGATAAATTGAATTACCGCACACTACCCAGCGGTCGCACACTCCTGTGTGGACCGCACACTGGGTGGTGGGCTGCACAGTTGATATGTTGGGCTTAATTAAGTGGGCCGCACACTGATACAGCCCAGACCCGTAGTGTCACAGCCCCCGACTCAGTTTTTACCCGTTCCAGGAGCCGCGGAACAGAAACCCGTGGTAATTATTTTGTTGGCAGCGGAATTTTAACATGATCTTTTAAAACTTGAAAATACCCAATTTATTTTATTTCACAAATTGGGAATAACCCCCATAATTTACAATAAAGGTGATTTCACTGGGAAATCCCTGTGTTTTACAAAACATGTTTCTTTATTTTATTGAGCCACTTCCTCAAGCTTGTAGTGCTACTTGGCACTTTTTTTCCTGGATCACAGCAGATCACCTGAAACATGTTTTAAAAAGGTTTTATCAGCAGGGAAATACTGGCAAGTCACTCAAGTTGCACAAAATGACACATTGTTATAATATACAGTATTAAGGGTGATTACATTGTTTCTATCAACCAATTACCCCAAATCGGTATTTGTCACTCGACTGTATCTGTGACTATGGTCAGATCACCCATTGGCTAACCCGTTGTCCAATGGTGACGGGTATCAAGTAATGTATACAAAACCCCACATACCGACAGTAATTGAAGATTACAAAGACTTAATCCCTGTAATTATAACTTTGAAAACAAGTAGGGTTTTGGTAAAATAATTTGATAAAAAGATAATGACTCACATTACAGATTTAGACGGGCAGCGTTTAGCCTACTGATTTTAGCCTGGTTAACCTAATTCAAATAACAATGCACACGAAAACTAGGTCAGTAACTTAATACAACTTTTACGACAACTCACGAGATCAAAACCTTCACGATGAATGACAAAGTATAGCCCAAATACGGGCATCACTTAAACATCCATCGGACTGGTTTTTATCGATCGGACATTAAATCGTAGCAGTGATTGAGTTATTACCCTGTTATCGCGGTAGAATTCCGATTGTTCTGAAAATTTTAGGGGTCATGCAGTATCACTTGGTGGTCTCAATTAAGGTTTCCTATTAGACATAATAACATAAGAAATAGTAGTTTTAATGACAGTTGTTACATCCTCCCCATCTTATTAAAATCTCATCCTCGAGAATCACTGGAACAAGTAGGGATACTTTCGTTTCATCTCCGATTCCAGCTCCCAAGTGTACTCAGGTCCTCTTTTCGAATCCCACTTGACTTTGACCAGCACTAGTCGTTTGTGCTTGAGAAACTTGACCTTTCTATCTTCAATCTGCAGTAGCTTCTCAACAAATTTTAACTTCTCATTGACATCTATATCTTGAAGAGGTACTACCAGGGATTCGTTAGATAGACATTTCTTGAGGTTGGATACATGAAAGACGTCATGTACCCCAGCTAGTTCTTCTGGTAGTTGTAAACGATAGGCAACTGGTCCTATTCGCTGGATTACTGGGAATGGTCCTACGTACCTTGGACTTAGCTTTCCCTTCTTCCCGAACCGCACTACTCCTTTCCAAGGAGAAACTTTCAAGAGTACCTTGTCTCCAACTTGAAATTCTAGCGGTTTGCCTCGATTGTCTGCATAACTCTTCTGGCGATCTCGAACCGTTTTCAGTCTTTCCTTGATTTGAGTGATCTTGTCGGTGGTTTCTTGTACAATTTCAGGACCTGTTAATTGGCTTTCTCCTATTTCTGCCCAACAAACTGGGGTTCTGCACTTTCGTCCATACAGTGCTTCGAATGGGGCAGCTTCAATGCTTGCATGATAACTGTTGTTATAGGAGAATTCCATTAAGGGTAGGTGGTTATCCCAGTTCCCACCAAAATCTATTACACATGCCCTGAGCATGTCTTCCGGGGTTTAAATCGTCCTTTCACTTTGTCCCTCTCTTTGGGGATGATAAGTTGTACTTAAATTTAATCGCGTCCCTATGGCTTCTTGGAAACTTGTCCAAAAATGTGAAGTGAAACGACTATCCCTATCCGATACAATGGAGAGTGGAACTCCATGTAAGGATACTACCTCGTCTACGTATAACTTGGCTAACCTTTCCATGCTAAAGGTTTCCTTCATAGGTAGAAAATGAGCTGATTTGGTTAATCGATCCACAATTACCCAAATCGCGTCATTACCTTTTCTGGTTTTGGGTAGCTTAGTAACAAAATCCATGGTTATTAGCTCCCATTTCCAAACAGGCATTTCTAACTGTTGGAGTAACCCTGAAGGTTTCTGGTGTTCTGCCTTAACTTGTGAACAAGTTAGACACTTAGATACATATCTAGCTATGTCATTTTTCATTCCTATCCACCATAAATTATTTCTCAAATCTTGGTACATCTTATTATTACCAGGATGCATGGTATACCTAGATTTATGGGCTTCCTCTAAAATCTTATCTCTTAAGTCTCCTTGCTTAGGTACCCAAATTCTTTTCTTATGGAATCTCCAAATTCCATCAGTCCCTTGCTCCAAATCTTTTATTCTTCCTTTCATTCCTTCAGCATCATCCTTGATTGTTGTTTCTTGAATGTTTTTCAGTTGTTCCATTAAATCTACTTGAAGATTTAATCTAAGAGCACGAACTCGCTTTTGCTTTTCATGATACTTATGACTTAAGGCATCTGCAACTGTGTTTGCTTTTCCTTCGTGATATTGAATATCACAGTCGTAGTCACTTAGAATTTCCATCCATCTCCTTTACCTCATGTTTAACTCTTTTTGCCCAAATATGTATCTTAAGCTTTTATGATCTGTATAGAATGTAAACTTACTTCCATACAGATAGTGTCTCCAAATTTTAAGGGCAAAATTTATGGCTCCTAATTCTAAGTCATGAGTCGTATAATTTTCTTCATGCTTCTTCAATTGTCTTGAGGCATACGCAATTACCTTTTTGCGCTGCATTAGCACACATCCTAATCCTAGCTTAGAAGCATCACAGTAAACTTCAAAATCTTCTGTCCCTTCGGGTAAGGCAAGAATTGGGGTATTTGTTAACTTTTGCTTTAAAACCTTAAAAGCTTCTTCTTGTCTAGGTCCCCATTCAAAGTTAACTGTTTTACAGGCTAGCTTAGTTAATGGCACAACTATCTTAGAAAAATCTTTAATAAAGTGCCTATAGTACCCAGATAATCCTAGAAAACTTCGAACTTCCGTAGCTGATTGATGGATCTTCCATTTGATGATTGCTTCAATCTTAGCAGGATCTACGTGAATACCTTTGTGATTCACCATGTGACCTAAAAATTGCACCTCCTGTAGCCAAAATTCACACTTCGAGAATTTGGCGTAAAGCTTTTCCCTTCTTAACAAAGTTAAGAGTGCATGCAGGTGCTCACAATGCTCTTCTGGGTTTTTGGAATAAATAAGTATATTGTCGATGAAGACAATTACAAATTTATCCAAGTACGGTTTACAGATTCTATTCATCATATCCATAAATGCTCCAGGAGCATTTGTTAGTCCAAAGGGCATGACTGTAAACTCGTAGTGACCATACCTAGTTCTGAAAGCGGTTTTAGGTATGTCTTCTCCTTGTACCTTCAATTGATGATATCCGGAGCGTAAATCTATCTTAGAAAAATATCTAGCCCCTGAAGTTGATCGAAAAGATCATCAATCCTAGGCAATGGGTATCGATTCTTAATTGTAACCTTATTTAATTCCCTATAATCGATACACATTCGCATCGAACCATCTTTCTTCTTTACAAACAACACTGGTGCTCCCCAAGGGGATGAACTAGGTTGTATAAATCCTTTACTAAGCAATTCATCTAATTGCTTTTTCAATTCTAGCATTTCTGTGGGTGCTAATTGGTAGGGTGCCTTGGCTATCGGTGTAGTACCAGGAATCAAATGAATTCTAAATTCTACTTCCCTATCGGGTGGTAATCCTGGTAGTTTTTCTGGGAATACATCTGAGTATTCTGATACTAAAGGAATTTCCTTGAGTTCCTTACCCTTAGTGCTAATGATTACCGAAATCATATACACTATTCCTTGCTTTCGTTCATAACTAGCAACTTTCATTACTGAAATGAACTTCATTGACTTACGTGACTTATCCCCTGTAATCATAATTACTTCTCCTGTGGGTGCACGAATTTCTATGGAATTCTTATCACAAAGGATTCGAGCATGGTTGGCTACTAACCAATCCATTCCTAACACGACATCAAATCCAGCTAAATTCATGGGTAATAGGTTTGCAGAAAATTTATGACCTGAAAGTTCTATATTTTCTTTTTGCAAAACTGTATCTATGTTAACAGAGTTCCCGTTTGCTGTTTCTACTGTAAAAACTTGCCTAAGTTTCGTTAAAGGTTGCTTAAGAGCTTGGCAGAATGAAGTATTTATAAAACTTTGATTTGCACCAGAGTCAAATAATACTTTCGCATAAACGTTGTGAACTAAGAACGTACCAGCTATTACGTCAGGAATCAGTTCGGCTTCCTGCGTGGTCAGTTGGAAGGCTCTTACGTTCTTCTTATTAGTTCCTTCAGCAGGTTTGGTCTTGTTATCTGCTGGTTTGACCAATTTAGGACATTCTGGTCTGAAATGGCCAGCTTTGCCGCAGTTGTAGCAGATCTTTGTTTTCTTTCTGCAATCTTCTTCACGATGTCCTGTAGCTTTGCAGAAGTTGCAGACTTCGTTACATTTTCCAAAATGTTTCTTTTTACAGTTCCTACAGAACGGCGGAGTGGAAGATGATCCAGTTCCCTTTTTCTTGAAGTTGCTATTATTACCCACACGAAATCCTTGGGAAATTTTCTGGGCCAATTCCTTCTTCATATTTTCTTCTCGCGTACGCACCAGTCCGTCAGTCAAAGTGTTAGCTAATTCCACCGCATCATCGATTGTGCGGGGTCTTACAGCTTTGACAATATCACGGATTTCGTTAATTAAACCCCAAATGTAGCGAGAAATAAGTACCGGTTCTGGCGAAGCCATAGTAGGCACAATTCGAGAATATTCGAAAAACTTCAAAGTATACCCTCGATAATCAACATCCACCATTCGGTGGCTCTAGAATCTATTCGCCATTTGTTCTTTTTCATATTCTGGACAGAATTTTCTTTCCACCAGACGCTTAAATTCTTCCCAACTCATGGCATAAGCCAGGTCGCTTCCCTTGGCTTGCAACACTGTATTCCACCATTCTAATGCTTCTTCCTTGAATAGGTGAGAGGCATACATAACTTTGTCCTCCTCAGCACATTTACTTATTTTAATTACTGCCTCGGTTTTCTCCAACCAACGCAGTGCAGCAGTCGACCCTTCATTGCCTGCAAATTCAATAGGTTTGCAGGCAAGAAATTCCTTGTAAGTGCAACCAGGTGTTGCAGCTTTCATTCTTTTAAGAATTGGGGCCTGCATCACATCATCGTTATTGTTAATGTTGCCGCCTCCATTTATGCTATTACTGAAGTTGTCTTCATGAGTACGTTTGCTAGGAATAACTGGTTGAGGTTCAATTGGATTTCGGGCAGCAGCAAGAATTGCTGGAATAGCATTGGCTATTCCTTGAGCAACGATGTTTTCTATATCTTGTCTATTCAGAAAATGGTCCTGATTGTTTTGCTCAGATTGGTTAACCTCGTTAACTGGGTCATAATCAGCGTGTTTCATCTGGTAATTAATATATATAAGTTATTAACATAAAATAAATAATGACTAAATGCAAAACAATCGCACAAAAATCACGTCACACGTATAGCCAAAATTGTCGATTTTTTGACTTCATCTTTTTATATATTAATATGCGTCCGTACACACTACTTATCTTACAAGAGTTTTATTTTTAAGTTATTTTACAGGATTATGTTTTTATTACTATTATTATTTTGTTAATATACAACCACAACCACACAGTCACACCATCCCTGTCAGCTGGCATCTTAGAAACGACGTTCCCTCTCATCGTACTTCCATGATATCCTTTCTCCCACATCTCGGATTCTATTTCTTGCATCCACCAGCTCCTCGCCATAGTGGCGAAATTCAGCCAAGTTCTCATTGCTCATTGGCGGGTGTAGTGGAGGCTCAGGGTCAAATTGAGGGAAAAAGGTGTTAGGGTTATTTAAAAGATTCTGAAATTGCCAGTCAGTTATCCACCATTCTTCTAACTCTTCTGGTACAGGTCGGGGGTGGATAATAAGATCTGGGATGGCAGGTTCCAGATTAACTGGAAGTTGTGCTTCCGCTGGGTAATTAAAGAGGTTTCATCGGCAGGTCCGATGAGGTCACTAAGTGCCAGTTTATGATCCAACTCTTCCCATGATGGCATTTCCTGGGCTTGCCCGGAACTTTCTCTGATCTCTATTCCTTTCCCTTTATCCTTGGGATCCTCAGTCTTTTTAACTTTCTGTGTTGCTGGTTTCTTCCTACGCACACGCCTCCAGCCCACGATTCTTCTTCTCTTTTCTGTTTTGGTTTATCCTGAGGTTGGGCTTGGAATACCATTGGTTCCTCAGTGTCAGCCCAACAACCGGAAAAGTCCTCGGAAACTTCCATGTCAGCAGAATGGATAGTAATATTCTGAAGAGCTTTAGACAACTCATTCATGCTATTAGCATATATGAAGAAACATACAAAAATTCTAAGTTAAAATTTTGTAGATTAAATTTTCACCTAATCACAGAAGGCAATCAGAAAAATTAAGTATTTCTAAATACTTAATTGGCTTAAATCAGTGGCTCTGATACCACCTTTTTCTGTCTCTGCCCCCGACCCGGTTTTTACCCGTTCCAGGAGCCGCGGAACAGAAACCCGTGGTAATTATTATGTTGGCAGCGGAATTTTAACATGATCTTTTAAAACTTGAAAATACCCAATTTATTTTATTTCACAAATTGGGAATAACACCCATAATTTACAATAAAGGTGATTTAACTGGGAAATCCCTGTTTTTACAAAACATGTTTCTTTATTTTATTGAGCAACTTCCTCAAGCTTGTAGTGCTACTCGGCACTTTTTTTCCTGGATCACAGCAGATCACCTGAAACATGTTTTAAAAAGGTTTTATCAGCAGGGAAATACTGGCGAGTCACTCAAGTTGCACAAAACGATACATTGTTATAATATACAGTATTAAGGGTGATTACATTGTTTCTATCAACCAATTACCCCAAATCGGTATTTGTCACTCGACTGTATCTGTGACTATGGTCAGATCACCCATTGGCTAACCCGTTGTCCAATGGTGACGGGTATCAAGTAATGTATACAAAACCCCACATACCGGCAGTAATTGAAGATTACAAAGACTTAATCCCTGTAATTATAACTTTGAAAACAAGTAGGATTTTGGTAAAATAATTTGATAAAAAAGAGAATGACTCATATTGCAGATTTAGACGGGCAGCGTTTAGCCTACTGATTTTAGCCTGGTTAACCTAATTCAAATAACAATGCACACAAAAACTAGGTCAGTAACTTAATACAACTTTTACGACAACTCACGAGATCAAAACCTTCACGACGAATGACAAAGTATAGGCCAAATACGCGCAGCACTTAAACATCCATCGGTCTGGTTTTTATCGATGGGACATTAAATCGTAGCAGTGATCGAGTTATTACCCTGTTATCGCGGCAGAATTTCATGATGTTTGTGTTTTGAAGTAAACAGACGATATCTCAATGTACGAAACGAGTTTTTACATCGAACCAACGCCAAAATTCAAGTGCCAATGCCCTTGATTTATACTGAAAAAACGGCGCCCTCGCGTGGCGCGAGGGAACCCCCTCTAGCATAGGGTTGCCTCGTGTCTTCCTAGCTTGGGTGAGTCGACCGTTTGACGAAATTCAATTCCTATCGTAAACTGTAAGGATAATACTAATTAGGGAATACCCCCCCCCCCTTGAGTTTTAGGGGCCCTGATCCTGATTCCCATTGTTCTGAAAATTTTAGGGGTCATGCAGTATCACTTGGAGGTCTCAATTAGGGTTTCCTATTAGACATAATAACATAAGAAATAGTAGTTTTAATGAGAGTTGTTACACATAGACAGACCGCACACTCACCATATCGCACACTCAAAGCATGATCGCACAGTCCCATTAAGCCGCACACTCTTAACGGGCCGCATAATATTAATGGGCCGCACATTCCTGTTGGGCCGGAAATGGATGTTGGGTCGCACACTTCATTATTAATGGGCCTTATTCTAGTCGGCTGCACACTCCAATAGCCCACATCCCTTAAAGGTCGCACACTCCTCACTGTTCCATGTTAATTCACGTTAACTGTTATATATGAATATTTGTGTATACCTACATGATTAAAGTGTTATACAATAATTGATAGTTGTACACTACTTGACAAATACGTGTTAGATACGTGTAGCTTATACGTGATTACTTTTTACCGTCCTAATAAGTGATAACCATAATAGGATATGGTTGACCAACTTAGGACGAATGCTTTATCTACCGAGCAAAGCAAAGGTGAGTTTGCAAATTTTACTAAAAGCATGCGTTCCTGGTGGTTGGGAAACGGAACGAAAACGCTATCTCCTTGTGTGGGATACAAACTGCAATATCTCCTTGTGTGGGATACGGGTAACTTTTCTCCCCTTGTGTGGGATGGTCGGTTTATTTACTATTTATATTAGATGCAACAAGTGTACTAAACGAAACTCTATCACGGAAAGTCCCCATCCATTATACCGATTAGTCGCCGGGGCCTGGTGAACGGGTTATTAGTTGATAGCGTTATTTAGGTCTCACCAACCTCACACCGTGCCCCTGGAGGAGGACGGGCGTGAACTAACAGACTCTAGAAAATCGTTAATGATGATAGAGATTGATAAACGGGGTAAGTTACGGAAACGTACGGTCGCTAAGTATTCGGTACTGCACAGTTTAGTAGCTTACATATGGGGTAGCTCCCCATGGCATGATATAAATGGGTAATTAAACAACAAAAGTTTTTGGAAATAAAACTGGATAAACTGTGAGCTCGTGAACTCGCCAACTTTACGTTGACACCCTACTGCATGCTTTGAAGGTTACTCGGTTTAGCTTTGGACTGACATTGCAAACGGCTGGAGTGCGTGGTTTGTAAGTTACATGATTTACGTATAAATAACGAACTTGTGGTTTTAAATTAATAATGAGTTTTCTTTATACTTCCGCTGCTAAAACGAACTGTGTTTTCGAACGTTTAAATATGTAGACTTATCGTTTTATTTGGAAAAATTTATAACCTAAGTAAATGGTTCAACATGATTAATGGTTAAGATCCTGGTCAGTCACACGCCTCGCGGTAGTACTCCGCGTGTGGATTTTGAGGGTGTGACAAAAGGCGTCAACATGTTAATTGTTAGGCCCTAGAAGTGTAAGACTGACGCGTAAATATACACAATGGTCTATGGTAGCGAATTGGGATTTATTTGGGTTATTTTGTATTAGGTTTGGACCTGTTTAGGTCATTTAAGGATGTCTAAGGCCATGTGGACCAGGCAAGCCCAAGGGGAGCCCATGTGGGCATGGGCTTACCCTAGAGTATATAAGCATCCTTAGGTCATTCTAGGATTAGAGGTCTCCAACATTGTAGCCTCCATTGGTAGATTCCGAGAGAGAGAGAGAGAGAGAGAGAGAGAGAGAGAGAGAGAGAGAGAGAGAGAGCTAGTGAGAGAACTTTGTACCAGACGGTTTTTCTATTTTCATAGTAGTAGAATCGTGCGCAAAGTTTGAAAGTGATTCGGTGTTCTTGTGATTTCTTGAATATCATCAAGTTTGGATTCCACCCATCCTTGGTGATTGTTTGATATCGTTGTTCGATCCGGTTTTACGGGACTTACAATTGGTATCAGAGCAGCGTAGGGATCAGTAGCAAGTGGTGAAGTAGCAACGGCCTTCTGACAGTTAGACATAGACGACGATGTGTTTGCGTGATTCTGACTCCCCTTCTTGTCCTCCTGGACATATTCATTGACTAAGGAGATCACATCTCTTGTTTCCGTTTTACAATAATTGTATGTCGTCATGATAACTGCAACATGATAGTCCCATGTCATGTTACGTGGCAAACCGTATAGAAAAGCCTTGTTAATCATACCACGTGACACATTTAATCCGATCTTCTCGATTTCAGAAAGCAACTGGGTAAACCTATTGATCAAGTCTTCTACTGTTTCACCCTCAAGCAATAACCTGTGAACTCGCTAACTCAAGCACGTCGCAAACGTATGAACCCGCTTCTTGCACCGTTCTTCAAAAATCTGTCAAAACTTATCACCAAAACAAAACAAAACCCTTTTTTTAATTTTTAATTAACCTTTTTTTAATTTTTAAAATATAATATTACATTAAAAATAAACTATTATTATATTTATATATAAGTTTTTTTAACAAAAATTATTATAATAACTATTAATGATTAAGTAATGATTATCTAATGATTAATATTATTATTATTATTATTATTATTATTACTATATTAATAAAACCTAAAAATCGTTGTCTTCTTAAACGATAATCCGAAACAAAACCCTAATATCTTTCAGCCGCCAAGGTGACCGGAGAAGAGGTGTCAGAGAATGGAGAACAGTGAGTTACAGGTGGTGAGAAAATGACGTCCAGTGGTTGACGATGGATATGGTGTTATGAGATGTTGACGGAGATGGTGGAGTTGAAGATTGAACGGAGATGAAGATCGGAGTTGCAGATTTATGAGAGGTGATAAAGAAAATGGGCGGTTGGAGATGGTGGCTTGCGACGATGGAGGATGAAAACGGAGAAGATGACGACGACCGGTGATGAACGGATGATGTATGGCGGTTATGGAGGTTCGGCGGTGAAGATGGCTGTGCACGGTGGTGTTGGTTACAGATTAAGATCGTCGGAGAAAGGATGTTATTTTGAAAATAGTGAACGATGATGATTGATGTTGCAGGTTTTTGAATTCTTGACTGAGGTTGTATGGTAACGGTTGATCGATAATGACGGAGGTGAATGTTGAAAGATTTGAATCAGTGAATGGTGATGGTGAACGGAGGTGATGACCGGAGGAGATTATGTATCTCAGATGAAGAAGTGATGGTGGTTATGTATCTCGGATGAAAAAGTGTTCCGGGTGATGATGATTTCCAGGTGTCTCGGATGATAATGAACGTCGGGGGTGATCAGAGAGATGTAGGTGTTGGTAGAAATGATGTCTCGGATGAGATTGTAATCCGAGATACTATTTCCGAGATGGTTGTTGATTGTCTCGGATGAAGATATGATGATGATGTTCTTAGATGATGAAGTGGTGTATCTCTGATGAGTCTCGGATGTAGTAATATCAAGGAGCAAATCTGAGATGTATTTCAGATGATAATTGGTATATGAAGAAGCAGATCCGAGATGGTAAACTGTGTTCGTACCGGCGATGACGATCGAAGAAGGTGAGGTGGTTTGAAGATGATCGAAGAAGGTAACTGTGATGCTTTTCCGAGTTGCAGGTGATGTGATGATGACGGAGATAAAGGATGATCTCGGATGACTCTCGAATGAAGTCTCCGATAAGTCTCGCATCAAGTTCAGATGGTGGAAGATGATCTCGGATGAAAGTTATGGCAGTGATATTTTGAAAGGTACAGTTATAATATATTAAAAGATTTAAAAAATATTTCAACACTTTCTAACCGAATCACCGAAGCAAAATAGGATGATTTTTTAAACAAACGAAGAAAGCGATGAAGAACACGAAGAACACGATGAAGATCTTCAATAAAAAATCAAAATTTCATGAATGTTTGATATCAAAATGGCTCTGATACCAATTGTAAGTCCAGAAAAACAGATCAAACAACGATATCAAACAATCACCAAGGATGGGCGGAAACCAAGCTTGATGATATTCAAGAAATCAAGAACAAGAAGAAAGATTTGTTGAATTGAATGCTTAAACTTGCATACAATAGATTGTCTAAGACAAGTTTCTAAAACAAACAACCAACAACATGCTCCTAACTAACATTTACTATTTACAGTAAGGGATTAGGGAGCATTTCCCCCAAAACCCTAGGCCCATATTCCCCAAAGCCCACTCTAATACCCACCTTCTAGAATCTTGGTCCATTTTCCTACTAATTCATAAACCTTTAGGTCCTAACAATCTCCCACTAGGTTTATTGGATTAGTTGCTGAATCAGTTTAGAGGACCACCAAGTAGCGGAGCAGGATCAGTAAACAAATGATTCTTGATTATGTTGCCAACTGCACTCATCCATGACTTACTTCATTCTTTCTACTGTCTCCCAAGAACACCCCTGTGTTATTATTTTATTATTATAATATTGTTGACAAAACAGTTGCTCAGTTGGTTGATTCGTTGACTTTAGAAACGATGTTTCTGTCTTGAAAAAGAATATTATTAAAATAATAATGATCTGGCCTACTATCTCGGATGGGGCCCACCTGGTTAAACAAAGCCATTCGCATTTTCTTGGCATATGCATCTTTCATGGGATTTACAGTATACCTGATGGATGTCAAGACAACATTTCTGTATGGGAACGTCATGGAGGAAATTTATGTAGCTCAACCCCCTGGGTTTGTTGATTCAGAAAAACCGGGTTGTGCCTACAAGCTAGATAAAGCTCTGTATGGGTTACACCAAGCACCCCATGCGTGGTATGCTACTCTGACAGAAAATCTGCTTGTCCATAGATATACTCGGGGGCCAATAGATTAAATGATGTTCATAAACGCGTTGACAAGGATCTTATACTTGTTCAGATATACGTTGACGACATCATTTTCGGGTCAACAAATGATGTTCTTTGTAAAGAATTTGAAGAGGTGATGAAAAAGAAGTTCAAGATGAGCTCGCTGGGAGAGATGACCATGTTTTGGGCCTGTAAGTACGTCATAACAATCATGGAATCTTGATTCATCAAAGCAAATACGTTCATGATGTTCTTGCAAAATTCAACATGACAGACTCAAAGACTATGGACTCCTGATATTCACCAAAATACCTATGTTTTATTTCCCCATATTACCCCCCATTTTATGCGTTTTTGGCCTTAAAACCGAGAATCAGATACTTAATCGGGTGTATTTTTGTTTACAGTCCTAAAACAGCGTACCATACAACAAAATGATGAAAACGAGGATTTTCTAGGCGAAACGACTGAGATACAAAGATTCTGTGAAGAAAACTGATCTGGGCAAGTTGCACGACCGTGAAATGATCAGCACGACCGTGCCGATCCGATGAAATGTCTCAGCCTGGCAGTGCACGCCAGTGCAATCAGGAGTGCAAGGGATCCCCAGGAACGCACGACCGTGCGTCAGGCGGAACGACCGTGTATTATCTGTGATCTCAGATGCACTACCAGTGCGATTAGGCATGCCGGCCACATCTCGGTAATGCACGCCCGTGCAATTCGTGGAACGCCCGTGCCGATCTGAAGAACGGTCCAAGATTCACTGATGTCACAGGGTATGGTGAACAGTACAATAAAGTGCACGCCCGTGCACTTTATTGGCACGACCGTGCAATCTGAAAATGTTATAAAAACATAATGTAGCAATCAGTTGGAATCAAGCCATCTTTGTGCCGTTAAGCTCCGTTATCATCCGAATTCTCAATCTAGTGCTTGTTTATGGTTTGATTCTTGAATCTTTCCATGATTTTGTTTATGATTCAAGCATTTTGGTTGATTAAGTGGTTTCCAATAAGAAGTGTAAAAACTGAAAGGATCAAACAGGTTTTCAAATTGACAGAAATTAATATTTCTGAAATAAAAGATTTAAATCTTGCTGAAAAACCTAAAAAGTACACTTCAAGAGTTCAACAGAGATTGAACAAGAAAAAGGGTTACGGTTATGGTTCAGGTTATCGAAAGAAATCAAACCATAATGGTAATCTCAAAAAGAAAGGTCTTGGTTTTATTTCATCAGAAAACTATAAAAATCAGAAAACTTATAAACCAAAAACAAAATTTGTTTCAGGAGGAAGTTCAGAGGATGAACAGAAGAAACCGTTCTGGAAGCAGTCAAACCAGGAGTTTCTTGCTGAAGTGAAGAAGAATGTGAGAAAGTTTGCTCAAAGAGTTGACAGAAGAACCTGTTTCAAATGCCAAGAAGTTGGACACATAGCTTGGAATTGCCCCAAGACCAACTACCAAAAACAGGAAGTTTCTTCTATTTCTGTTCTGAGAAAGACTTGTGGTGATAAGAAAGAACAACCTGTAAAAAATTTTAAAAAGTTTGAAAATTCTACGTCTGAGGAAGGAGAAAGTTCAAAACGGTTTTACAAAAGAAGAGGTGATTTGAGTAAACAAAAGTGGGTTGTTAAAACAGATAGTTGTTCTGACAATGAATCTGATTCCATAAAATCAGAGGAGTCTTTGGTTGAGAAAAAGTTTGTGAATTCCGTTCCAGAGGTGAACGATGAAGATTTTCCTCCATTGTCAAAGGAAAATTTGATGAAGAAAGTGGGAAAGGTAGAGATCTCAAATCAATTCTTTGCTGATAAGGGAGAATTTGATGTTGAGAAGACTTTCAATGGAAAAATCAAACATATTTTCGGGAAGATGGTTGATGGGAAGGTTAAAACTGCAAAAGATTTTTATAAATCAAAATTTTGGTGGGATAGATGTGTCCCAGAATCTCCCAAGGCTGGTCAGACTTGGGGGAAAGTTTTTTCCTAACTAAAAATCTTGACTTGCCGGAGCTCCCAGGTTGGTAAGAGTGGAGCAGGAATCGGCATCTTTCTTAGCAAATGATCCTACAAGTGGTACAGTTGGTAAAGTACAGGTGGTATATTTAAATTGTTATATTTTGATTTACAAGTGGTTATGGTTGGTGAAATGAACCTTTAAGTGGTTGAAGAAGGTTTTCATCTTCAAGTGGTTAATCAAGGTCATTAAGTTGAACTTGATTGAACCATACTTACAAGTGATATTTTGGAGAACAATGTGATGAACCCCTAACCTACAAATGGTTTCAAAATCAACAAAACTAATTTTCCGGAAAAACCATTTGATTAAAACAAACTTAAGTGTTTTGAAATCACAATGGGAAAATAGTTTGTTGTGAGGGGGAGTTCTGATTGTTTATGCCGAGTGGATGGCGATTTGAAGTGATTTGATATCAGTTGTCACTTTATTGTATAGTTTGTTTTCAAATTTCCTAAAATGTGTTTGCATTTTAGGGGGAGTAAATTTTTTCACAGAAAATCCAAAAACATTAGAAAATTTGAAAAAGACAAAAACATGATAAAATGAAAATGAGTTTTGTTGTATAAGAGAGGAAATGATAGTACATCAGTGGATGATCACAACATGCTAAAGAATTGGAAAGAAAAATGTGATAAACGGTCTCACTGATGATATGCCAGTAGGTTTTTGCACATTTAGTAGATTGTGACGAGATATAAACCTAAATTCAAACTTGCTTATATCGTGGGTAACATCTCTTGGATATATGGGTAACCCCCGAAATCTCGTTTGAAAGATTCCTTTTTCTGATATACTAGGTCTTTATACTCAGTGATATCTGGGGTATTATTCCTGGACTTCTGCTGAATGGAAGTTCTGACCTAGTCCTCGAATAATACTTTCCGCAATGCTTGAAACATAGCATCACCCTCAGCATATATGATAAGACAATAAAATTGCTTAGCAATGCTGTTGTAAAAAAAGATCCTCTAAAGGGGACACACCCAAAAGTCGATTCGTGATCTCTCTGCTGAACGGTAGTTCTGACCTGAGCTCTCACGATTTCGATCATAATTTATTCCCCTACAGATATCATTTGTGTCATATTTACCTGTAAGACTGAATATTGGGATCTGGATACGGGAGTATATTCTGTGGTGGGACACGCGATTAACTTTAAGTGCTTAAAACATTAATCTCGTATCTCGAAACAGTTGAACTTTGTGTGAAAATTTAAGTGGATCAGTATACTGACAATCTAAGTGAATCATTTAGAACGTAAAATGTATAAAGCTTAACGGTGTTGGTGATTTGTCTCAAAACCTGATATGGTCCTCTTACACAAACTCACAAAAATATTGTATGTAAATATTTCCTTACAGCATTTCATTTCTGTTATTTCAAAATTAAAAAAGATTTTCGGTGTGTTTTAGCATAAATTTTTTAAAATTCAAAAAGATTTTAGACAACTGATGTTGGAAAGCTGAGTTTCAAAATTCCAAGTGCTAAACATGATGAACAGGTTTGGGAAAGTTTATTTGAAAATGTTTGAAATGAAAATGATATTCATTTAAGTGGTTCATCAGAAATTGACATGATAAATCATTTTTGTTTGATACTTGAAAATGATGCATTCAGGGTTGTGTCTTCAGGTGATTAGCAAAGTTTCTAAATTTGTTATATCTTATCTTTTATGAAACTTATGTTTTGGGTAGAGAATATGCAGGTGAGTCAAGTTGCGATACCTGAATCTGTAAAAGTCAGACTATGATCCCAGCAAGTGTTGAGGGAGAGTCTGTTAGAGAAAGAATTTGAAGATGCAAGAGATAGATAGAGATATTGGAAGCCCGAAAACTGATCAAGACTGAAGTTGCAAAGACTCGACACAGTCAGACTCGTCAACATCTGAGGGGGAGTCTGTTGGTGCATACATCTGTCGACTTCGTCTTGTATCGAGTCTTAGACTTAGAATGTTAGATCAAGGCATGTTGTACGAGAAAATAGGTTGAGTTAGTGTATAAATGTTCTGATTCCGCTCAAGAAGTTGATTCCGCTCGAAATGACATTATGTTATTTGGAGCGAAATCACAAGTTAGTGATTCCGCCCGAAATGACACAATGTCATTAGGAGCGGAACCCCTTCCCTATATATACCCTTCATGAGCGAAATCAGATGGAGTGTCCTTGTTTCCAGTACCGAACTGCTGCTGAAGTGCCGATTGACTGTAATCTTTGTAATATCATCAATACAAGGCAGATTTAAGTATTACAAGCTGTTTTTCATATTCATTTCTTGTTTTCCGCACCTGAAACGGATAAGAACACCTCTAATTGACTCGTTTGGGTCAGCACGTGATCCTTCAAAAACACTAGTAATCCTTTCTTAACAACAACCATTAGTATGTTAATTATGTTTGTAGTGACACTTGAAGCATTTTCTATGTTAATCCTTGATTATTAGTTTGCAACCTTGTTTTTTGATGTTGAATTCTTGATTATAGTTAATTATCTTAGATGATTAGTATGTGGTTAGTTGAGATATTTGCAAAAAGAAGCTTAATTAATCATGTATTAGTAAACTTTTAACTTGTTCAACTTGTTTAACATGTTTACACCATGATACTAGAAATGGTTAGTGGTTTAATAAGGGGTGATTAATGTTAATCAAGAAGGCTTTCCCTCACGGAAGTACCCTAACGGGTTAAATGGTGTTGTTATGAATTCCTGGCATAAGTTGTTAATCTTGTTAGTAGTTTAGGCCAAAATTGCTTTCTTGATGAATTTATGTTTAAGATTTGTAAAATGAACTCGGCTGTGATTTAATCTAGTTTATGCTTGTCTCGGTGGTTACATTGTGTTTATCGGTGTCACTTTCCTTGATTGAGTGAAGTTAGAAAACTCCTAACGGATGATTAACTTTTCTTTAGGGGATTTTCATAGACATTTGTCAATTGGGCATTAAAGAACAATTTTAGGTGGTTAAAGTGTGTTTATCGTTTTAACTTTCCAAAGAGTTGTCATGTTAGGACTCCCGAAAGGGATACTAATTGTCTTGAAAAATGGAAAATTGACCAAGTGTTTTAAGTGGCAAAACCGACTTAGTTCATATACTTTGGTTGTGCACAAAGCAAAGCTATTTGTCTATTTTTATATTTTGAAATTTATCTAGTTATAAAAGTATTTGTTTAACCTTATTTTAGTTTTTAGAAAATCACTCGCTTATCTTTTTACCGGTAATTTAATGACAAAGGTTTAGTACTATTGCATCCGCCCACATCCTTGGATCGACACTTGGTTCTTCGGATACTTTACTACATGTATGACGGGGTACACTTGCCCTTTCGTGTGAGTTTTAATGTTGAAGTATAAATCATTTTTATTAATTTAAAACCAAATCGTGTGGAAAATTCATTGTAAAAACATGTATATACACGCACACGTCAACTCCCCCATTGCAGAACGGCTGTTGCTGAATAAGGATCTTGAAGGAAGCCCAGTTAACCAGACTTTGTATCGATCCATGATCGGTTCATTGATGTAGTTGATTGCAAGTCAGCCGGACATCATGTTTGCCGTCTGTCAATGTGCTAGTTATCAGGCTAATCCTAAACTCTCTCATCTAACTGCTATTAAAATAATTTTTAGATATCTAAAGGGAGCTCCTAAACTCGGACTCTGGTATCCCAGAGATTCGAACTTTGATCTGTTTGCTTTTTCAGAAAACAATTTTGGAGGGATGGACAGGGATAGAAAATCTACATCAGCTGGATGTCAGTTTTTGGGAGATAGTATCTCATGGTTGTTTAAGAAACAGCAGACTGTATCTATTTCCATAGCGGAAGCAGAGTATGTTGCAGCATCTGCCTGCTGCTCCCAGGTTCTTTGGATATCAGCTGGAGGATTACGGCTTGACTTATCTAGACACTACTATTTATTGTGAAAATGATGTCGTTATCCAGATGATTAAAAACCCTGTCTTTCACTCTAAAACCAAGCACATTGATATTAAGGTGCACTTTATTCGAGATTGCTGTGACAGAGGCTTGATATAACTTGAACAGATCCTCACTGATGCTAATACAGCAGACCTTTTTACAAAACCTGTCAGCATCTCGAGATTCAATGTGCTTGTAGATCTTTTAAAAATGATGTGTTTCACCGACTAAGCTTTACAAAAAAACATCAAAAGGGGTTTTTAAGAATAACGGTATCTAACCTAATAAATTTGGGCATAAAGTATTCTAATTTTGCAGAAATTTAGGGGGAGAAATAGTTGCTGAGAAGTGAAATAAAGTTTCGTGCTAAAGAATTTGATTAACACATGTAAGGTTTCAAAGCTGAAAAGGCTAGGATCCACTGCGATGTGTTGATAGGTCTAACGCTCAAAAAGCAAAGAGATACCAAGTGATAAAAATCTAATGGACTGAACATCGCGTGGGTAACAGACCAACGGCGTATGATTTCATGGTATTAAATCATGCGTTGATAGATAGCCAACGTCTGAGGTTTCGGGTCTTTATGCTAATGAGTCATCTGGGATATCAGGATTGTCCTTCTGTTGCATCCAGATTATATACAGACCTAGGAACAGTCAGGATATCTTTCAAAGAGCCGGAAAGAGGGCCAAAAACCTTAAACGGAAGAAAATCTCACAAAATGAGAATTTCGTGCGCTATTAAAGCTAAACTCGTATCGTAAAAGGTATTTTCCTAACCCTCGTCAGACTTTTTGGTCACACTGTTGTACGAAAGTACTGAACTGTTCACCAGATAGTCTAACGTTGTAAAATCAAAAAGGATGATCTCAGTAAACTCACCTGCTATGATGAATCGATGTGCTTACCTTGATCGCGGGGGTATGTCATGGTATGGGACACACGGGTGTTATAGTATAATATTACCTTAAGCATATCACGAAGTTGAAAATTGAAAGTTGAGCATTAGGTTTAAGAGGACAAACATATTGGCAATCGCATAAACCAGTCTGAATAAGTTCGCACTGAAAAGTGTTCCTTGGTCAGCCTGACAACGATTTTGATCCCATTGCAATTGTAAGTGTATATTCTATCTATTTGAGTTAGTTTCTCAGTTCCTGTTTATATTCTCATTTATTAAAAAATAAAAAAATTGAATTTAAAAAAATAGAAAATTTAAAAAATTCAAAAAAATAGAGTGTTTGAGTTAGTTTCTTTATTTATTTGCATTTTTGTTTATGATCTCTTTTATTAAAATAAATTAAAAAAATAGAAAAATCCAAAAATAGTGTCTTGTTTTTCTTAAAATCAAAAATCCAAAAATAAAGTGTTTCATTAGTTTTATTAAAAAAATTTAACCGTTCTTGAAGATTTGAGTGGTCATCAAAAGTTGAAAGCATTTAAATTGTGAAATCCGAGTACAAGTACTTGGATGTACCTAGTGTTGATATGGTACTCTCCCTGTTGCATAGAAGTATTTCCTTATGAATTTTTGAGCATGTGTAGAACTTGATTTAAATCAAGAAACAGGGGTTGATGAAGTTTGAGATGATATTAGCTGCTGACAAAGCATGAAGCATCACAACAACCAAATGTACCTGAGTCAGAAGAACCGGATACGAATTGTCGTCTGACATTGATAGTGCATTTGAAGAAGTACCTATGAACCTGCTTGAAAGACAAAGATTGAAAAAGAAAATAACTGCTGAGAATCCTCCTCTCGCATTCTTTTGAACAAGATTTTCAAGAAGATGCTGATCGTGATCCTAATATGAAGCTAACTACAAGAGCTGAAGAAAGAGACCCAGTGCTCAGAGTTCAGAAGTTAAGAAATTTCACAACATCTACAACATAGCGACAACCATAGACTCCGTTGAAAAAGTTGTTGAATTCATACTGTGAAGACAATTTGATGCATCAGTCTAGGGGGAGATTGTTAGGCCCTAGAACTGTGAGACTGACACATCAAATATACGCAATGGTCTATGGTAGCGAACTATGATTTATTCGGGTTAGTTTGTATTAGGTTTGGACCTGTTTAGGTCATTTGGGCATGCCTAAGGCCATGTGGGCAAGGCAAGCCCAAGGGGAGCCCATGTGGGCATGGGCTTACCCTAGAGTATATAAGCATCCTTATTTCATTCTAGGGTTAGAGCTCTCCAACATTGTAGCCTCCATTGTTAGATTTCTAGAGAGAGAGGGAGAGAGAGAAAGCTAGTCAGAGAACTTTGTACCAGACGGTTTTGCTATTTTCATAGTAATAGAATCGTGTGCAAAGTTTGAAAGTGATTTGGTGTTCTTGTGATTTCTTGAATATCATCAAGTTTGGATTCCGCTCATCCTTGGTGATTGTTTGATATCGTTGTTTGATCCGGTTTGACGGGACTTACATTAATTTATACCTCTGAGTGACCCTTTAACAAATCGGGAGCTTTTGATGCTCGGTCATACTCTCGAGTGTGCCAAACTTTGGCCAAGAAGGGTTATTTGTGCCAAGATTGAAAGATATATTAAAGTTTAGAGGTTGAGGGGCCAAATGTGACAAGTTTTAAAAATAAACTGGTTAGACCCCACGCGTCGCGGAAGAGTGGGGGATGGTCTGGCGCGTGTCGCCTGGGCAGTCGTTGTAACCAGTTTTGCTTTCCAGCCCACACATGCTGCTAAAACGTGTCCATTTCGAAACCTGGGGCTCCCAAAACGCTATTCCACGTTCCTAGACACTTGTCCTCACCTTCTAAATCCTCATAACACCTGGAAGCTCCTCCTTAATCCTCCACAATTATAAATAGAGTGTTCTTGCAACACTTTTCCTTGCTCATTCTTGTTTTATCATTTCCTCTCATCTCCTGGAGATTCCCAGCTAAAGGGAGCTTCCATTTGAGTTATTTTTCATTAGTGGCTCGCTTGTAAGTGTTCCCTTCTTTTCTATTTTCGTTTATAGGCTTTTTAAAGCCAAAAGTCAAGCGTTTTAGATAAACGCTTTGACTTTCAGTTTAGAACTTAATGATCCATCCATTGTTCGAGGCGAACATGGCTACATGATCGTAATTAGGTAGGTGTTAAACTCTCAAAAGGGCACCTCCTGAAAATCACGTTTGCTTGGTCAATTAACGGGTCAAAGTCTTATTCTTTAAAAAGTCAAACAGGTCAGATTTTATAAAAGTTATAATCTGATAATGTGGGTGTTCTAAAACATGTTTTAACACTTAAACAACTTGGTAATAATTATTAGAACGTGTGTAAACATGTTCGGCTCGTCAATTCCAGTTCTAGGGTCGGTTCGCAACCGAGAGTCGTGAAGTTTGACTTCGGCTTTGACTTTCGATTCTGACCCGATTTAGAATAGTTTGCTACTAATTTAAAGTTTTTGTTCAAGCTTCGTTAATATGCCATACTTTGACTAAATCTTCCTTTTTGCAAATAATAAGGTTTTAATCACTAATGAACTTGCAAATGACTTATGTACTAATATGTTAAAGTAATTAACATATTATGATGTTATTAAACTAATTATAAACTGAGCTTTCATATAATGTCGTAAATTATGTTTTAAGGTGACCAAAATGCCCTTTCGGCACATAGAATGGGTTTAAATATAATTTCTCATAACAAACTCATTACCTACTGATGTCATATCATAATTAGAATATTTTGGGATATCAAATCAGTTTATAATCTGAGTTTATGTACAAGTTCTTGTATTAAGTCATTAAATGATATAAATGCCCTTTTGGCACATAACATGGTTTTAAATCATAATTTTTGTACAAAACCATTTACCTACTGTTATGTTATATTAAATAACATATTTTAACAGTATAAACTTGGTCATAACTTCTGTTTTGACATCAATTGTTTTGGCATCATCAATAATGTAACATCAATTCAATAGTCAAATTAAGGAAAAGTTTATGAGAAATAAAGATTGATCAAATAAACATTTGTTTTGGCATCATCTGTTCTAAGGGGAGATTGTTGGACCTACAAAAGAAAAGATAATTTCATAAGCCAAAACATGAGTTCATGATCAAGAAATAACAGTTGATGAAGCATTCTCCTCCCAAATGTTGTAGAAGACGTTAGGCGTTAGTCGGGCGGTGGGGTACCGCCTACGGATTAATCGGATTGGTTTTTTATGTATAATTTTATAAATTTATATATAAAAAACATTAATTTCATACTTTTTTCCTACAAAAATAAACTAGTGAAAATAGAGAGGGGTTAAATGTTAAAACACCCAAACATTACTAACCCTAATCCCACCATCGTTCTTCATACGCCGTCTCCTTTGTCCTTCGTTCATCAGACCCCCAAAATTCTCCTTCATTAATTACAATGACATCAGGAATCTCTTGGCGGATGTTGATTTCGCAAAATGGGGACTCGTTTTGACTCGAAATTGGTCCGATTTTGGTTCGAATGTTGGTAAGAACACATTTCCCTTAAGCGATTTGGTCTAATCTTAACCCATTCTGATCAAATTGCTACCGGTTTTGACTTAATTTTGATCGACTAGGTCCGATTTTCAACGGATTTCCACCGACTTTTCCCGAATTTGACCGTTGTTGACTTTTACCGCCTAATTAGACCGATTTTGAAAATCCGGGTGGAAGATCTCCGACAAGCGACTAATTGCCACCTAGAACCGATTTCTACAACACTACTGCTCCCAAAGATAGTGAATCTTGAACACTAATCGGAAAATCTGTTGAAGAGGTCAAAGATCTATTTGAAGGCTTGGAACATTTATTGAAGAAGAAGAAGAAGAAGAAGAAACCATTGTTTGATGGCCAAATCTCTATTAAAGTAAAGTACTAATCATGAAGACCAAATATTTGTTATGGCCAAACAAATGTTTGATACAAGCCAACAATGATTTAAAGAATAGCAGTGTAATCAATGTAACAGTGTTTAGCTTAGAACAGATGTTTAATGTAACAAATCAGATGTTAGATTCCCTCTGATGTTTATTAACCTCTGAGGAATCTTTTCTGATAGGAATGTTATATGTCACTATCAGGGTGACGTCAGCTGATTGCAAATAGAGATTTTGTACTTGTATAAATAGATCTCATGTGTTAGAGATCTATTTTATCACAAACATTCCTTTTGTACGAACAGCGAAGTGTGTGATGAGGCTGATGAGGAGTTTGTATAATCATTTATTTATTATTGTAATCTTTTGATTATTAACAGAAAGAAGTTTCGATATAACTTTCCACTCTTGTATGCTCATATAATTCCGCACTTATCATTTATATCTTGAATTTCATTCACACTTGTTCACCCAAAGCATACAAGTTAAACTCGGATCCTACAAGCGAGAAAATCATAACATTCAATACATAGTCTATAATCAAATAATTCAAATAGATTCAAATCAAATATTAAATGTCTCTAATTAGAATGCGAATATTCAGGCAACAAGGGTAGCTTTTGCATTCAGCTAAGAGATCCAGTCCTTGCATAAGTACATGAAGATCAATCTAATATACATAAAAAAGTCAGTGTTATAGAGGGAGTTCTAGTTTTAAATATATAAATAGGGGTAAACTGTTGAATACTTTCTTAACATTCATTGCACATAACACAATCAAGGTACTAGGTCATATAGGTCCATATATATATCTACAACGAACAGGGGCGTACCCATCTATATCTCAAGGTAGGCGGGTGCACCCCTTGAAAAAATAAAATTTAGTGCTAAATTATCTGTAAAATCCTGACCGCACCCCTTGAAATTTTTTGACAGCCCCCTTAGGAAAAAAAATCTTATGAGTTTGTAAAAAAATTAAGTAAACACTGATTTTTTTTAAATATAACCTAATTAATTTTCCACTTAACTAATTAACTTTCACTTAACCCAATTAACTTTCTCTTAACCGTTAACCCAATAAACACATTATAACTCAAGCCCAGCCCAATCTAATAATCTAATTTGAACTAAAATATAATAACCCAACCCACCGCAATTTCGGCCACCAAACTCATGAAAACAACAACTCATCACTATTTTCGGGTATGGTTCGATTATTTTTTCGTTTTCTTGTTTTATTTGGATTTTTAGGAGAAATACAATTGTTAAAAAAGTTTGAAATTTTGGTTGTTTTTTGAAACTTTAGTTGGTTGATTTTGTTGTTTTAGTTAAAGTTTAGTGTGTTTAAATGGTTAGTTAGAAGGAATCAACAATTAAACTAGGACTTGATCTTAAAGTTGAAAATTATGAAGTTTGGTGATTATTGTTTAAGTGTTTAGTGTTGAAAATTAGTTGTATATGTTATATAGAGAAAGACTTGCTTAGAAAAGTAGCTCTAGATGTTTTGGATAGATTTCAAAAAATGAAAATCCGTAGAGCGACATTTTAAATATGTTTGTAACAACGTTCGACATGTTTTTGATGATTATATAAATTTTAGCTTGATATACATGACCCGACCTGATATGAACCAAATTTTATTATATACCTAGGGGTCTAAAATCTTTAAAAATATTTCACACCCCATAAAAAAAATTCTGGGTTCGCCAATGATAACGAATCCAAACACTAAGTAAAGGTGCAACTAAAGACATCATCATAGATTGCCTACACTAGGTTTAGATATCCCTAATGCCATAAATAGGTCTTTTATGTTACCAACACCATGCTTACGTATCCCTAATGTTGTAAGTGGGTGATTCAGTTATTAGAATCCAACTTGGTCTTGATTTATCTCTACCTAAACAGTATAAACACGGTAGTATAGCGTGGTATTGAAAATCAAAACACACGGTAGAAGTGTAGGAATCTGTTCTGTCACACCCCGATATTTCCACGTATTACCGGTGGGCCCGGTGGGGAGTATCGTGACGTAGTTGATATCGTCATAGTCAAACAACACAATTTAATGCACAACGAAAGCAAAAGATAAAATATTACAAACCGATATAAAGAGTAATATCAAGTATTACAAAATGGTTGCAAAAGATCCACAGGCGGATCAAATAAAGGATAATTGTTCAACAGACTTTAAAGGCATCTAAGCTTGCAAGACTCTTTATTGATGCTAGGAGTAGCCAGCCTATTCCGTCTAGTACCTGCACTTAACCTTTTTGGAAAAATACGTCAATTTACACTGGTAAATACAATTAACCGACTCATTTTGAAAATGTTTAAGAAAATTGATTTAAATTCACAAGGCACAAAATATCTTTTATAACTTGGGACAATTATTTAAAAATAATCTTGTATACAGTTTTACTTATTTGTCGTCCGTCAGGGCCGGTTAGAAGAGCCGGACAAGATTAACTGACACACCACAGGTATAATGCCCATAAGGTTAATTCCTTAAAGTGGGTTACCAGTTTTTACATATGCAACTGTCAGGTGTATGCCTACACCCCGTGCGTAGGTCGTGGCTATTTCTTTGAATGATGCCAAGGATATCCGGGACATAGTCATTTAACCCCCAAAGGTCATACACCAAATAATACAGATTAAAACGAGTTATGTAAATACATTAATCACAATCCGATTTAAATGACTACACACCCGACCAAGCGGTATTATTATAATACCGTATCCCAAGCCCGTATAGGGAAAATAAGCTAAAAGTATTTACCTGAGCAAATATTCAAATTTATCTCAACCGTATTCAATCAGCAAGTGCAGATAGCTTTTACTGGGCTCCTAAATCTGGAACGAAGGTTTTTAATAACCTCTTAGATTCCTAACGGGTCTTAATTAAGCCTAAACTTAGACCGGTTAGTTTTAAAGGAAGCTTTACGGTTCAAACGCACGATTAAGAGAAGACCGGAATAGAATGTGATTTAGACCCGACAAGTTTGAAGACTTGTATAATATGGGTAAACTAAACACATTCTGGATTTTGAGACAAAAATTATAAGGTTTGACCCGTTTCGGTCAATTTATGCAAACTAGTTACATAAACCGAACCGAATGCGAAAAAATGCGTAACGGGTAACCATAAGAGTCATATTCAAGGTTCCTAATTTAATATGCCTTAAATATGTTGTGACATCAGTAAGATATCTTCTATTATGCCCAAATTGGATTTAAACTCAAATTATGCCCTGTAGGGGTATTTTGGTCATTTAAAAGGTTATAAAAGAGATTAAACATAAATCTGATTTTCAGGTCTGATATAATCAGTAAAAATACTTAATTTAATAAGTTATATTAGTAGGGTGTTACATATATGTGAAATTTATTGTTTATAATCAAACTATGCACCGAATGTGCATTTTGGTAATTTCACATAAGGTTTAAAGGTCAAATCTGGAAATCTGAGTTTAAAACTTTTTCTTACTGTTAAAGTATAAAAATTTTCCAAAAATATCAGTAGGTATTAAGTCCTATATTTTTAAAATAGTTTTAATACATACTATGCGTTTAAAACGCGTAAAAAGGCGGTTTTAAGTGATTTCTGGATTTCATAAGAAAAGCCGATATTTTTATCATTCTAGAAGGCTTAAAATATTTTATTTATCATATAATATCAGTAGAAAAAGGTTTGGTGTCAAAATGATTTGTAAAACTCATTTTATAGGCCAAAAGGGCAAAACCGACAATTACCGAATCAAAGCTAGAACCCTATGTTATGCTCAGCCTAAAAATAAATAAAAATCTTCAAAAACCCCAAAATATTATTTTACATTAGTGGGTAAAAATTTTTATATCAAAATTTGGGTTTAACTAGGCTATATGCTAATTATGCCGTTTAATTAATAAAAAACTTTTCATTTACGCTAATGAGCATAACTCCTAATCTAGACCTCAAACTGATCTCAAAATTTTAGGGAAAGTTTATAAATTAGTGACAAAGGTTTCTATTCTTTTACATTTTCAAAAATCATGTTTTAAGGTCAAAAGGGCATAGTAGTCAACATTTAAGCATTTAACGGAAACATGCATATGAATCGGATAACTATTGAACCAAGTTGTATAATCACAGAGGGTTATACTAACATGTAACCTGGTCCTAATAAAGCTCTAAGGCATTTCTAAAATATGCTCTAATGGGTTAGAACTGAAAGTCAAAGAAAAAGTCCACTTATGTGACTTTCGGTTCCGAACCGAGCTTAAACTGAATATTGTCGGGTTGAACATGCTTAGACATGTTCTTACATTAATTACCAAGTTATATGAATGATAAAACAGGTTGCATGGCTTCTACATTGTTAATTATGGGTTTATTTGAAAAATTGCTTTTTGTTGACTTTTTCTAATCATGTTTGACCCGACAATTGACCTAGTTAGAGTGGGAATCAGAGGGTGCCCTTTTAAGGGTTTATTACTCACATAATTACCAACTCAAAGCCATTCTTAATTCAAGAATTGACTGGACCATTAGTGATTAATCACTAAGTTAAACCTTAATTATGACGGTTTGACTTTAGGCCATTTAAACTAATAAAACTGAATTAAGAGAGGTTAAGAAAGCTTACAAAGGATCCAATGGACTGAAATTAACTCAGAGGAGGTTCCTTTTTGCTCAGGACCCTTTTGAATTTGAGAGAGAGCCAAATGCAAGAATGATGTGTAAGTGAAATGGAGAAATCATGGCCTATTTATAGTTTTGGAGAGCTCACGGATGATCGACAAGTGTTGGGGAAAGATAACCAGATCACAAGTGTAAACTAGTTTTATGAATCAGTTGGCAGGCCCATAGATTGAAAAATGAGAGTATGGAACCTAGTTTCAACACAAACCAGCAACAAAACTAGTTCTGCAGCTGCACAGATCTAAGCGGCCCGCGTAGATGATCTGTATGGGCTACACAGCCCGCCTACAAGTCAAGATCAGCAAACAACTTCCAGAACATGCAGTTTCAGCCCCTGTACTTTGATAAATGTCATTTTTGACTTATTTAAGTCCCGTTAACCTTATTTCAAGGCTCTACTATGTTGCCTACACATAGAGGACATGAAATATGCTCAAAAATATCACGGATGTCGGTTCGTTTGGCCGTACGGTCACGTTGTTCGTCTAATTACGACGAAACACGAACGGACGCGAAAAACGATCCAAATTACGCGACGAATGGAATTTTATCATGCCGAACACTAAAATAAAATATTTTAGTGGTTACATAAATTTTTGGATGTCCGGATATATCCAGAATGTAAGATATGCGTGAAAATGCAAACTTGTGCACTTTTTGACACTTTTAGTCCCTGCTAGACTTAAAAGTTTATTTTTGGGCACGAAACACCTCTAAGCCTATATCTAAGCTATATAAAGGATAATTAGGGCATGTTTAACTCAGGGTCATATTCCGGAAGGTCCGTTACCATACGAATCGACATACTTTTGCAGTTTGACGCAAATAGTCCTTTAATCGCACAAAGTAGCGCAAAATGTCGTTTAATGATATCCAAGCCTTCCATGGCCCATAATGGGCATTCCTAAGCAGCATTTTAATTATCACTATGCTCTTGATCGCTTAAATGGTCACCAAAAGGCGTAGATTCAAAAGTTGACGCTTTAGGTCCCTCTAATGCGCAAACTTGCGCATTCCATCGTTTAATAGCGTCGAAGCCGCATCTAATCCATATTAGGCATTATTGAGAGTATTATTAAACATCACGATGCTTCGGGTTCGCTAAAAGTTCATTCAGAGGTATAATTAAATTTATTGACACTTTTAGTCCTTCTAACTTGCAAAGTTGCGCGTGTCTTTACTTATAGGTATAAAAACCTTAGACGGCAAATGTTTGGCATTCCCGAGAGTATAATCAAATATCATGAAGCTCCTGGTTTGTTAAAAGGTCACTCAGAGGTAAGAATTAACATGTTGACGCTTTTAACCCTTCATTGCGCAAACTTTCAATTAATTACGCGAAAGGATACACTCGATCAACAAGTGGCTCATTTGTGAATATAAATACCGTACAAGGTTACTCAGAAACTTATTTTTGGTATGTTAACACTTCCAGTCCTTTCAAAATCAAGGTTTTCTATTTTTCAAAAAATTAGTCCCTTAAATTCAACATTCGACTTCATTAGGGTTTATTACACATGTCAATACATCATTGGACGTGATTTTACGAGGTGTTACATCCTCACCCCCTTAAAAGAAATCTCGACCTTGAGATTTGCTAAAATGCTAGAAATACTTTTTGTCGCATAATGGACTTTAACTTCTATAGCATATCTGGAGCCTCTCCAAGCTCCCAAGTTGACCTCTATAACAGGTACATGTATCCTTTTTGGAGCTTCTTAACCTGTCGATCTTCAATCTATACAGGTTTCTCATCATATCATAAATCTGCATATCATTATGTGATAATGCTTCTCGACTTATTGGTGAAACACATCCTTAAATTATTAGTGTGTAATGCATTGCGAGCTCCGCCAAGCTCCTTAAATAGGTTTTAGCTTATAAGCTATTTGATTTTGATACATTCGATTCCCCGAATGTTCCTATATATCCAGGGCTTAACTTACCCTGCTAAATTAAAATTTAGCACACCCTTCTTAGGGCGATACCTTCGATTGAACCTTATTCCTTATTAAGGACATAAGAGGGTTGCGACTTTCATCAATCCTTAATTTTTCTGCCGATTACTGGAAAATTTTAGATGATTACGAATTCGAATGATCTTATTCGTTGTTTCCAAGGTAATTTCAGGTCCTTATAATTGAACTTACCAATTTTCTGTCTAATAGTAGATGTTTAACATTCCATCTATACAAGGTCCCCCAAAGGAGCAGCCTTGGTACTTATATAACAACTATATAGAAAAGCTTATTTTAAGGCGAGACGGTTATTCCAGCCAATGCTTAACTAATCTCAAGGAATAGCTAATCCTCACCATTAGTCGAACAAATCGACGATCCCGGGCAGCTGATGGCGATTCTTAATTGTTGCCTAATTAAGGTTGCGGTAATCAATGCATAAGCAAAATGAACCGTCTTTCTTTATTAACAATACCGAATTCTCAGAATATCGACTTAGGCTTTATGAACCTATATCTTAAAACTTACCTAATCAGGGTTTCGATTCTTCCAATGATGGTATTAGCCGTCTTGGAGATTTCATAATAATACAGTCCTAAATGGGATGTTAATCTTAACTCTACTTGCCTCTTAGAAGGTAAATAGGGTAATCTTAGGAGAAGATAATCAAGACACAAGGAGGTTACAGAGATTTTCCAAATCTCAGGCTCCAGTTCATCTATCATATTCTGTGTCAGATAAGTGACACATTTATGTTACGAATCCATGAATTCCTTAATCGAAGACATTTATTTAGACAATTCCATTCTGGATATCTTCTTTGAATACCATTAGCTGACTTTAGTACCATATGACCATCAGAATATCTTTGTGGTCCCATGCATTAAACCTCCATACTGATCAGGCATGGACGCAATCTATGGAACATATTAAGATACACCAATCCTCATATGGTGCTCTTATCATACCGTCTGGTAGTCGCAATCGATAGAGATCAAAGAGATATCAACTATATATGCTGACGCACTTCTTCTAGAGAGAGGATACTTCTAGAATTCTACGATTGGAGGTTTCTGACAGGAACAGAAGAAATGGTTCCTATGATTTCGCCTGTAAGTTTTACCTTACACTTAATATCTGGGGTTCTTATGGGAAAATTTCTAAAAGGTTGCTAAGCTTATGGTCTTATGAGAGACTCAGCAGCACCTGAAACCAAACGTAACTCCTAGCAATAAAATCACAATAAGGGATTTATCTGGTGTCATTATTAATGTGAACTGCCTCTAATCATTCATCAGGAGGGTTAAACGCCTCCATTCTTAATCCTTTTAAACTTAGCTGTAAAATCTTTGACAAATTTTAGAGCAGACTCAGCTTTGACTGGTTGGTTCTTAATCTATATAACGTGAGTAGCTGAGGTAGATCCATAATGGATTTATAATAAGCAGGCTTTGAAATCTTAATGTGCCCTATTATTGCCGATGCTAGCCACCAATAATTATTTGCATTAAGCTTAGATTTTGGGTAAATGGAATAGGGTACTATCTCAGCCAATGAATTAAAATTTGTAACATACTGTCGACAGTCTAGAATTTTTATGGTGAGGGTCAGAAAATTCTTATTCCATCTTTTTCCATTTCGTGAAGCGGATAATAGGTTTTTCTAATAAGGTCCTTAAAACTTGGACCATCCCATAATGTATAAGAGGATCTTTCTTGTGGACTTCATTAATGTCCTCACTAATTAAGGGTATTGCCATCGAATGACTGTGATGCATACCTCACCGTGTTCTTTCTAGCATAATCGCTGATACACCTAACGGTTTCTACTTCATCCCACTATTTCCTGCAATCGATGGCCCCTTTTTCTTATTGAAGTCTCTTGACTTCCAAGAGACGAAGTACTTTTAAGTATATCCTAAAAGGAATGGGGCTCCTTGCCATATATGGTTTTGTTTAGTTCATTCTTTTCATATGAAGTATGAATAAAGCTCTTCTTATGAGCAGCGACATGTGTTTCAGAGCAAGCAGCATTCGGCTTCTTGAACCTTTTCATGACTTTTCTCATAGCCTTTCTAACAGCAACGTTAACTACAGTTTTGGAGATTAACTCCATTAACATGGAGGTTCACATTTGATGCACCATTAACATTTGCCGCATCTCTAGCATCGCGACTTTTGTTTGTCTCTTCTGAGTTTTCCATACTCAAAGCTTTGGTATTAAATACCAAATTCAGCAAGTGCTTAGGCAATCCGTACCATGTGTCTCCTTGAATTGTCAAAGGCTCACCATAAGGAGTCTTGATAACTACTTGCTTCTTATCACACACAATATAGGCTTGGTTACAAGACGACCAATCCATTCCTATCACTATATCGAATCCCTCTATTTTAACAGAAACAAGGACAACAGAAAAGAATGATTCCTAATGGATATAAAGCATCCATCTAATATTGCTGAAGCAGTCTCTGAGGTACCATCGGCTAATTCTACTTCATACTTAACGCTTAGAGTTTTAACAGGCAGATTTAATAATTTACAAAATCTATTGTCTACGAAAGACTTATCTGTACCCGAATCAAATAATACTCTAGCATAAACGTCATTGATAAGGAAACTACCTGTTGTGACATTGTCATCCCAAACGGCCTCTTGAGCATTCATTTGAGAGCCCCCAGCTTTGGTCTTCTTAGCCTCTCCAGGCTTCTTGGTTTTATTTGGGAAATTAGTCTTGATATGCCCCTTCTTGTTGCAACCATAACAGGTCGCATCTTTCAACTTCTTGCAATCCAAGGTCTTATGCTCCTTGGACTTGCAGATTCCACAGGGTAGAGGCTGAGATTCAAATCTGCATTTCCCGAGGTGGTATTTCCTACAGGTTTTGCATCTGGTCTTTTCACCTGACTGCTGGTTATCCTTCAAGTCCTTGCATTCATGAGTCTTGTGATCCATTTCCTTACAGATGCCACATCCCCTGGTCTGTTCACGGAAACATTTCCTGAAGTGCTGCTTCCCGCAGGTTTTACATTTGGGTTTCGCCTCATTTGGCTTGGACTGGTTTGAACCGGCCTTACCCTTTTTGTAACCCTTATTTCGGGTATTATCGCACTTTCGCTTATGATTCTTTAATACTCGGTCCACGGCTTTGTTTACGGATGTATCTAACATAGCATGTAACTCGGTGCCCGTTAAGTTCAGTCTTGCATCATTATTCTGATCAACTGGATGATTGTGAGCTTCAGATGAGTCAGCCATGGTGAAGCTTTGAAGGCTACAGACCAAGTAGTATTAATTTGTTTAATTATATAACGCATCGTCGAGTTTGATGATTAAATAGCCATGGTGCAAATAAACCATATAGTCCAATAGATAGTATTAAATTTATTTGATTATGTTTTATCGCATCACTGTTGTCGGGAGTGTTAACCATGTTTTCAGATGTTAACAAGGATCTGAATCTCTTTTTAAACAGGTTTTACCATCATAGCTAGGTCTTTAATGACATTCGAGCTAGGTTATACCCTTTAAGATTCTTTTTAATATTTAACACAGAGCAATCCTAAATTGAGAAGTTAACAAGGATCTGAATCTAATTGAGGAACTACCATCTTGGCCCTGTCTTAAAATGACACATGGGCTAGGTCTTGTCCTCTTTAGATTTTGGTATTATTATAATGGCAGATCTTATAGAAGGAATGAAAATTTTGATTTATTTCATATATTATATTCGTATATAATGATAAAAATGAAATTTAGATAAAACATTCCAATGATTTCAAAAGAGGTACAGAATTGCCCTAAACGGGGCTTGAAAGAAATAATGTTGTCCACGAAGGGACTGAAAGATAAGTATGCCCTCATAAGGACTTACTAAGGAAACGAACTTCAGCAAAAGGAGTTTCTTCTTCATTTTCTTTCTGAATGTTTTCTCCTTGGTTGCACGTTTATCCTAGTCGCAATACAAAGCTCGGCATTCCTAGGCTTCGGATGGGGAGAATTTTCCATCACGGTTTCTTTGCTTGGCGACATATTAAAAATATATAGAAATGAAAGCAATAATTCTCCGAATAGAGATGAGAGTATTCCTATGTTAAGTCTAGACTCAGAAGGTCAAGGAATGTGCTATTATGTCATTGAGATTAAACACATAAAGGCTAGTGTTTAATTCACTCAATGTTGGCTCTGATACCAACCTGTCACACCCCGATATTTCCACGTATTACCGGTGGGGAGTATCGTGACGTAGTTGATATCGTCATAGTCAAACAACACAATTTAATGCACAATAGAAGCAAAAGATAAAATATTACAAACCGATATAAAGAGTAATATCAAGTATTACAAAACGGTTGCAAAAGATCCATAGGCGCATCAAATAAAGGATAATTGTTCAACAGACTTTAAAGGCATCTAAGCTTGCAAGACTCTTTATTGATGCTAGGAGTAGCCTACCTATTCCGTCTAGTACCTGCACTTAACCTTTTTGGAAAAATACGTCAGTTTACACTGGTAAATACAATTAACTGACTCATTTTGAAAATGTTTAAGAAAATTGATTTGAATGCACGAGGCACAAAATATCTTTTATAACTTGGGACAATTATTTAAAAATAATCTTGCATACAGTTTTACTTATTTGTCGTCCGTCAGGGCCGGTTAGAAGAGCCGGACAAGATTAACTCACACGCCACAGGTAAAATGCCCACAAGGTTAATTCCTTAAAGTGGGTTACCAGTTTTTACATATGCAACTGTCAGGTGTATGCCTACACCCCGTGCTTAGGTCGTGGCCATTTCTTTGAATGATGCCAAGGATATCCGGGACATAGTCATTTAACCCCCAAAGGCCATACACCAAATAATACAGATTAAAATGAGTTATGTAAATACATTAATCACAATCTGATTTAAATGACTACACACCTGACCAAGCGGTATTATTATAATACCGTATCTCGAGCCCGTATAGGGAAAATAAGCTAAAAGTATTTACCTGAGCAAATATTCAAATTTATCTCAACCGCATTCAATCAGCAAGTGTAGATAGCTTTTACTGGGCTCCTAAATCTGGAATGAAGGTTTTTAATAACCTATTAGATTCCTAACGGGTCTTAATTAAGCCTAAACTTAGACCGGTTAGTTTTAAAGGAAACTATGCGGTTCAAACGCACGATTAAGCAAAGACCGGAATAGAATGTGATTTAAACCCGACAAGTTTGAAGACTTGTATAATATGGGTAAACTAAACATATTCTGGATTTTGAGACAAAAATGATAAGGTTTGACCCGTTTCGGTCAATTTATGCAAACTAGTTAAATAAACCGAACCGAATGCGAAAAATGCGTAACGGGTAACCATAAGAGTCATGTATGGGTTTCCTAAGTTAATATGCCTTAAATATCTTGTGACATTAGTAAGATATCTTCTATTATGCCCAAATTGGATTTAAACTCAAATTATGTCCCGTAGGGGTATTTTGGTCATTTAAAAGGTTATAACAGAGATTAAATATAAATCTGAGTTTCAGGTCTGATATAATCAGTAAAAATACTTAATTTAATAAGTTATATCAGTAGGGTATTACATATATGTGAAATTTATTGTTTATAACCAAACTATGCATCGAAGGGGCATTTTGGTAATTTCACATAAGGTTTAAAGGTCAAATCTGGAAATCTGAGTTTAAAACTTTTGCTTACTGTTAAAGTATAAAAATTTACTAAAACTATCAATAGGTATTAAGTCTTATATATTTAAAATAGTTTTAATACATACTATGCGTTTAAAACACGTAAAAAGGCGGTTTTAAGCGATTTCTGGGTTTAATAAGAAAAGCTTATATTTTTATCATTCCAGAAGGCTTAAAATATTTTATTTATCATATAAGATCAGTAGAAAAAGGTTTGATATCAAAATGATTTGTAAAACTCATTTTATAGGCCAAAAGGGCAAAACCGACAATTACCGAATCAAAGCTAGAACCCTATGTTATGCTCAGCCTAAAAATAAATAAAAATCTTCAAAAATCCCAAAATATTATTTTACATCAGTGGGTAAAAAGTTTGATATCACAATTTGGGTTTAACTAGGCTATATGCTAATTATGCCGTTTAATTAATAAAAAGCTTTTCATTTACGCTAATGAGCATAACTCCTAATCTAGACCTCAAACTGATCTCAAAATTTTAGGGCAAGTTTATAAATCAGTAACTAAGGTTTATCCTTTTACATTTTCAAAAATCACGTTTTATGGTCAAAAGGGCATAATAGTCAACATTTAAGCATTTAACGGAAACATGCATATGAATCGGATAACTAATTAACCAAGTTGTATAATCACAGAGGGTTATACTAACATGTAACCTGGTCCTAATAAAGCTCTAAGGCATTTCTAAAATATGCTCTAATGGGTTAGAACTGAAAGTCAAAGAAAAAGTCCACTTATGTGACTTTCGGTTCCGAACCGAGCTTAAAATGAATATTGTCGGGTTGAACATGCTTAGACATGTTCTTACATTAATTACCAAGTTATATGAATGATAAAACAGGTTGCATGGCTTCTACATTGTTAATTATGGGTTTATTTGAAAAATTGCTTTCTGTTGACTTTTTCTAATCAAGTTTGACCCAACAATTGACCTAGTTAGAGTGGGAATCAGAGGGTGCCCTTTTAACGGTTTATTACTCACATAATTACCAACTCAAAGCCATTCTTAATTCAAGAATTGACTGGACCATTAGTGATTAATCACTAAGTTAAACCTTAATTATGACGGTTTGACTTTAGGCCATTTAAACTAATAAAACTGAATTAAGAGAGGTTAAGAAAGCTTACAAAGGATCCAATGGACTGAAATTAACTCAGAGGAGGTTCCTTTTTGCTCAGGACCCTTTTGAATTTGAGAGAGAGCCAAATGCAAGAATGATGTGTAAGTGAAATGGAGAAATCATGGCCTATTTATAGTTTTGGAGAGCTCACGGATGATCGACAAGTGTTGGGGAAAGATAACCAGATCACAACAAGTGTAAACTGGTTTTATGAATTAGTTGGCAAGCCCATAGATTGAAAAATGAGAGTATGGAACCTAGTTTCAACACAAACCAGCAATAAAACCAGTTCTGCAATTGCACAGATCTACGCGGCCCGCGTAGATGATCTGTATGGGCTACGCGGCCCGCCTACAAGTCTAGATCAGCAAACAACTTCCAGGACATGCAGTTTCAGCCCCTGTACTTTGATAAATGTCATTTCTGACTTATTTAAGGCCAGTTAACCTTATTTTAAGGCTCTACTATGTTTCCTACACATAGAGGACATGAAACATGCTCAAAAATATCACGGATGTCGGTTCGTTTGGCCGTACGGTCACGTTGTTCGTCTAATTACGACGAAACACGCACGGAGGCGAAAAACGATCCAAATTACGCGACGAATGGAATTTTATCATGCCGAACTCTAAAATAAAGTATTTTAGTGGTTACATAAATTTTTGGATGTCCGGATATATCCAGAATGTAAGATATGCGCGAAAATGCAAACTTGTGCACTTTTTGACACTTTTAGTCCCTGCTTGACTTAAAAGTTTATTTTTGCGCATGAAACACCTCTAAGCCTATATCTAAGCTATATAAAGGATAATTAGGGCATGTTTAACTAATGGTCATATTCCGGAAGGTCCGTTACCATACTAATCGACATACTTTTGCAGTTTGACGCAAATAGTCCTTTAATCGCACAAAGTAGCGAAAAATGTCGTTTAATGATATCCAAGCCTTCCATGGCCCATAATGGGAATTCCCAAGCATGAGTTTAATTATCACTATGCTCTTGATTGCTTAAATTGTCACCAAAAGGCATAGATTCAAAAGTTGACGCTTTAGGTCCCTCTAATGGGCAAACTTGCGCATTCCATCGTTTAATAGCGTCGAAGCCTCATCTAATCCATATTAGGCATTCTTGAGAGTATTATTAAATATCACGATGCTTCGGGTTCGCTAAAAGGTCATTCAAAGGTATAATTAAACATATTGACACTTTTAGTCCTTCTAACTTGCAAAGTTGCGCGTGTCTTTACTTATAGGCATAAAAACCTTAGACGGCCAATGTTTAGCATTCCCGAGAGTATAATTAAATATCATGAAGCTCCTGGTTTGTTAAAAGGTCACTCAGAGATAAGAATTAACATGTTGACGCTTTTAACCCTTCATTGCGCAAACTTTCAATTAATTACGCGAACGGCTACACTCGATCAACAAGTGGCTCATTTGTGAATATAAATACCATACGAGGTTATTCAGAAACTTATTTTTGGTATGTTAACACTTCCAGTCCTTTCAAAATCAAGGTTTTTTATTTTTCGAAAAATTAGTCCCTTAAATTCAACATTTGACTTCGTTAGGGTTTATTACACGTGTCAATACATCATTGGAGGTGATTTTACGAGGTGTTACACGTTCGTACAAAATTAAATAAAACTTTATTAACTTGAATTACTGAAACAATTATAGAAAGATACTAGAAATAATTACAATTACAACTGAAAAATTGAAAAACAAGAACAGAAAAAATAGAACACAAAAACTGTTCCTAGCTGAGGTTTGTGTTGAACACGGGTCCCTTAAAACTAATTTCGTTTCTCCCAGGAGAACACGTTTGTTTCCAGAATACAACAGCTAAAGCAGTTGCACTGCCGGTATTGACTCCAACCCGAAAGAGTACCTTGCTTCTTGAAGATGAAAGAAAATTTCAGAGAGAAGATTGTTGATTGCTGTGTATCTCGGTGTGTCAGATCTGCAATAGGATACTCCTATTTATAGTTGCATGTCTCGAAGAAACTAAAAAATTAAATGGGCGAATTAAGTTGCATTGAACGTCTTCAATGCACTTTAATTCGATGTTTAATTCACAGTCAAACGCATTAACTTCGTCAGTTTCGAATGTTGAAGTGTAACTGCCCAGTGTAACTTCACTGTCATAAATGCTGGAAGCTTCTGCATGCGTGCGCGTGCAAGTCTGCTCACTGCCATGCGCGCGTGCGCCATTTTGGCTCAATCCCATGCTCACATGCGCCCGTGCGCCACATCACCTGTGAGCCTCTACGAGCACGCCACACAGTCGCGCTGTTTTGGCTCACTTTGGTGCGCCGCGCACGTCACTTCAGTGCCCATGCTCCATGCGCGAGTGCGCGCCACTATGCCATGTGTACTCGCGAGCGTGCGCGCATGACTGCCACATCATGCGCCACTTCGCGCGGACCCACTAGGGTCATGTGCTTGCATGCCACGTCACCAACCACCTGGTCCTTGAAGCCCTTGCTCCACCACGCGCACGCGGTAAAAAATACAAAGGCGGCTCTCAAGCAGCGATGCGAGCGTGCAAAGTAAGCCATCAAAGCGCCACATTGCGCCTCATCGCCCACGCCACGTGCGCGCGCGTGTGTGCGAGTGCGAGTTAGGGTGCTCTGCACCCTTCGCGAGTACACTTAGTGAGTGCTTCCATGAAACAATAAGGATGGAGAGTTCCCACTTAAATACCCCTTTAAGTTTCATCTCTCCTCCTATGTGGGACAAGGTGCCACTTTCCCACTTTTTTCAGCATTCAAGTTTCAAACACCAAAATTTGAGCATCGATATCTCATTCATCTTAGCTCCATTTTGGACGTGGTTTAGTTCGTTGCGAAGCTCTTCCAACATAGAACACAAACCCACAAATAAATATATAAAACCCGCTCATTTTATTATATTTATTTCTAGTCCAAAATAGGAAAAATCATTTTCCTATATTTGTGAAAAATGCTATTTTCACAAATTTCCAACAATCCCCCACATGAATAGAAATCGATCTATCAAGTTTCAACGATACACGTTCAACAGTTGAGTATTGCAAGATAGGTAGGTGTAACCTTTGAACCTTCTTTTGTGAAGCATACTTAGCCTCCTAGGGTCTTGTAATCGCGGTGTCTTTGAACAATATCCCATTTATGTAGGCAACAATATACATTCACACAATACTCTCCCTAGTCGAGTCAAGTCCTCATGGGTGTGTCCGTTTATGGTCATGGAACACGTTCCTGGTTCTGCGAGAGCTCTAGGATTTGCGCCTCCCCATAAATCCATTCGAATCAACCCCACTTCTCTCTAACATAGGTGATTCCTCTGAATCATTAAAAGCATCATGGTTAATTTGGATTTACACAAAATCCTTAACCTCAACATGCTTAACCTCACTCCATGTCACTGATTGGAATGGACTAGGAAGTATACAACTCCCTTTATGAATTTTGGGGCACCCCCCCCCCCCACAGTGACTCCCTTTGGGTTTATGATTAAGTTGGCCTATTGAACCTAGATCTTGGGATCTCCAGTCAACTAGGTTAGTTTTCCCTCATATTCCCTTCTTCTATGGGCTTTAGTCCCATTCCTCTTGATGACCTATACACCTTATCTTTGCTTAAGCCTTTTGTTAATGGGTCTGCAATGTTCTCCTTTGACCTCACATAGTCAACTGAGATAACACCCATTGAGATAAGGTGTCATACCGTGTTGTGTCTACGTCGAATGTGCCTTGATCTGCCATTGTACATCGCGCTTTGTGCTCTAACAAGCGCAGATTGATTGTCACAATGTATGCAAATCTCCGTCAACGGCTTTGGCCATCTTGGAATATCTTCCACAAATTGACGTAGCCACTCCGCTTCTTCCCCGCTTTTATCTAAAGCGACAAATTCGGATTCCATCGTGGGTCTAGCTATAACCGTTTGCTTGGAAGACTTCCAAGCTATAGCTGCGCCAGCAAGTGTAAACACGTAACCACTTGTGGATCTGTGATCCTTTATATCCGATATCCAATTCGCATCAGTGTATCCTTCGATCACTGCTGGATCACAGGTATAATGCAATCCATAGTCTCCTGTGTATCTTATATATCTAAGCACCCTCGTGATAGCTTTCCAATGATCCTCACTCGGATTACTGGTGTATCTACTTAGCCTGCTCACAGCATATGCTAAGTCGAGTCTAGTACATGTCATTAGATACATGAGACTACCAATGATCCTTGAGTACTCTAACTGAGAAACACTCTCGCCTCTATTCTTCCTTAGGCGTTGGTTATTATCAATTAGAGTGTGAGCTATACTCTTATTGTCCGAATTGAATTTCCCAAGGATCTTGTCCACGTAGTGAGATTGACTCAACACAAGACCATTTTGGGTTCTAGTGATTTTTACTCCAAAAATCACATCCGCAAGACCCATGTCTTTCATGTCAAACCTCTCTTTCAACATGTCTTTTGTTGAGTTGATCATGTTATCATCACTCCCAATGATAAGCATATCATCTACGTAAAGACATAAGATTACATAACCTCTTGGTGTGTCTTTCAAATAAACACACTTGTCGCACTCATTTATTTTGAAACCATTGTCAATCATGACATGATTAAACTTTTGGTGCCATTGTTTTGGAGCTTGCTTCAAGCCATACAAAGACTTGACCAATTTACTTACTTTGCCCTCGTTTCCTAGGGTGGAAAAACCCTCGGGTTGTTCCATGTAAATTTCTTCTTCTAAATCGCCATTTAGAAATGCGGTATTTACATCCATTTGGTGAACTTCCAAATTTCTTAGAGCCGCAAATGCAAGAACCAATCTTATAGAGGTTACTCGCGTAACAGGCGAGTAAGTATCAAAGTAATCTAGACCCTCCTTTTGTCTAAATCCTTTGATCACTAACTTTGCCTTGTATTTATCAATACTTCCATCGGCTTTCATCTTCCTTTTGAATATCCAACGATATCCAAGTGGTTTACAACCAGGTGGAAGATCTACTAACTCCCAAGTATGATTTTGCATTATAGAATCAATTTCATTCTTAATTGCTTCTTTCCATTGAGGTCCTTCTGTGGAGGTAACCGCTTCGCGGTAGGTATTGGGCTCACCCTCAACCATATAGCTCATGAAGTTTGGACCAAAGGATTTTTCAACCCTTTGTCGTTTACTTCGTCTAAGCTCACCCTCCTCAACCTCAGGTTGTTCATGAGTTTCATCTAACCTCGTAGATGAACTCGGACCTGTTTCATCTAACCACGTAGATGAACTTGGACCTGCTTCATCAGCCACTGTTGATGAAGTCGCATGTGTCTGTCCTAACATAGGAAACACATTCTCAAAATATGAGACGATGTTAGAGTTTGCCTCTTTGATGGTGTGTTTGTGTACATCGGGATTCTTGGACTCATGTACAAGAAAACGATGTGCACTACTTTGATGTGCATATCCAATGAAAATGCAATCAACAATTTTGGGTCCTATCCTAAGAGCCTTAGGTGGTGGTACAATCACCTTTGCTAGCCACCCCCACACTTTCAAGTATTTGTACGAAGGCTTCCTTTTTCTCCATAACTCATATGGAGTTTCGTCCCTATTTTTCAAAGGTATCTTGTTCAAAAGATAGTTTGCTGAGAGAATGGTGTCCCCCCACATTTCTCGGTTCACTCCCGAACTGATCAACATGGCGTTCATCATCTCTTTCAATGTGCGGTTCTTTCGTTCTGCCACACCATTTGATTGGGGTGAATAAGGAGGTGTACACTCATGTACAATGCCACTTTTTGCGCATAAATGCGCAAAAGGTGCAACATATTCACCTCCTCGATCACTTCTCATAGATTTTATCTTCTTTTTAAGTTGATTCTCAACTTCATTTTTGTACAAGATAAACTTTTCTATTGCTTTGTCTTTACTCTTAAGTAAATACACGTAACAATATTTAGTACAATCATCAATAAATGTGATGAAGTACTTATTTCCTCCACGCGTGGGAACCGCTTTTAAATCACACACATCGGTATGAATTAAATCAAGGGGTTCGGTTATTCGTTCAACCGATTTAAACGATGATCTCGTAAGTTTGGATTCGACACATGTCTCGCATTTGTAATCGGACTCAATATGGAATGTTGGTATTAAATTTAATTTAATTAAATGGCGTAAAGAATTAAAATTTACATGTCCTAGTCTACCATGCCAAACATTTGAAGACTTAATCATGTAAGTAGAAATAGAATTTTCATTCATATTTTTGTTATCGTTTACAACCGTAGCACTCATTTTAAACATTCTATTAAGGGCATAGCCCTTTCCGATAAAAGTACCACGTCTAGACAAGACAAAATTGTCCGATTCAAACACTAGACGAAATCCAAACTTGTTGAGCATCCATCCCGACACGAGATTCTTCCGTATCTCTGGGACATAAAGCACTTTGGTCAAGGTGAGCTCCTTGCCAGAAGTCATCTTCAAGATGACAGTGGCTTCCCCTTTGATGCTAGCGGTAGCTTTATTTCCCATATAAAGCTTTTCTTCACCCGACGCTTCCTTGAATGTAGAGAAAAGAGCCTTATCTCCACAAACATGGCGGGTTGCACCTGTGTCAACGAACCATCCTTTTGGGTTTTCACCCATCGCGTTGACTTCTTCAATCATAGCCGCTTCCTCGGTTATCATTGCGATTAGAGGCACACCATCCTCATCAACCATGTGTGCACGCTCACGGTTAGGTTTCTTGCATTGGTTAGCACGGTGCCCCGTCTCGTTACAATTGTAACAAGTACCTTGGAAAGGCGCAGACTTCTTTTTCACAGCCCCCTTTTTCGGTCCAAGGTTGTTAACCTTTGCTTTCCCCTTGTTGTTTTTACCCTTGCCATTATAACCCTTTGAGGATTCCCCAATTTCCACCATGTTTGCCTTAGCCGAAGCTTGCAAGATGGTGCCTTTTTGGGCCACCCTGTTGTCCTCTTCTATATGAAGACGGACGACAAGTTCCACAATCGTCATTTCCTTTCGCTTGTGTTTAAGATAATTCTTAAAATCCAACCAAGCAGGAGGCAATTTTTCGATCATGGCTGCCACTTGAAAAGTCTCGCTAAGTACCATTCTCTCAGCATGGATGTCATGAAGTATAATCTGCAACTCATGGACTTGGTTCATAACAGTCTTGTTATCAACCATTTTGTAGTCCAAGAAACGGGCGACAACAAATTTCTTTGTTCCCGCATCCTCCGTTTTGTACTTCTTATCCAAAGACTCCCATAATTCTTTGGAAGTCTTGATATTGTAGTACACATTATACATGGCATCCGAGAGACCGTTGAGTACATAGCCTCGACAAATGAAATCCGAGTGCTTCCAAGCCTCTACCGCGCTCAGAGCCTGAGCGTTAGTCTCCCCTTCCGCAGGTTGGGGAGCGGTTTCAGTCAAGAACCTCGCAAGGCTCATGGTGGTCAAATAGAAGAACATCTTTTGTTGCCACCTTTTGAAGTGGAGACCCGAGAACTTCTCGGGTCGTTCAGCATGATTCGCCACTATGGACGCTCCCACAGTGTTGGCAGGAGTTCCAACGACAACATTATTGGTGTTGCTGGTGTTCACATTTTCAGTCGACATTCTGAAAAGGTTCCAAATGAACAAGTTAATAATTCTGTTTTGAAATAATAAATGTGCTAATTTATTATTGTCCTAAACTAAACAGAAGCAAGAGTTTTTGAAACCACTGCGCAGCTTCTAAGTCCAACTTTGAAGACTACAACAGTAGGTTTTTAGAACTCAGCTAAAGAAAGGAGTAGAAGCAAAGTCTGTTTTGACAAAGTCGCTACTTTGAACCAAAACAGGAAAAAACCTTTTTAAAACACAACCTGCTGTGAGAAAAAAAAATTTAGAATCACAGCAGAATTGTTAGTGTCTTACACGAACGGAATTTTAAAATTTTTTTTTAAGATTGTAGGAATCCGTTCGTGCAAAATTAAATAAAACTTTATTAACTTGAATTACTGAAACAATTACAGAAAGATACTAGAAATAATTACAATTACAACTGAAAAATTGAAAAACAAGAACAGAAAAAATAGAACAGAAAAACTGTTCCTAGCTAAGGATCGTATTGAACACGGGTCCCTTAAAACAAATTTCATATCTCCCAGGAGAACACGTTTGTTTCCAGGATACAACAGCTAAAGCAGTTACACTGTCGGTCTTGACTCCAACCCGAAAGAGTTCCTTGCTTCTTGAAGATGAAAGAAAAATTCAGAGAGAAGATTGTTGATTGTTGTGTATTTCGGTGTGTTGGTTCTGCAATAGGATACTCCTATTTATAGTTCCAGGTCTTGAAGAAACTGAAAAATGAATTAAATGGGCGAATTAATTTGCATTGAACGTCTTCAATACACTTTAATTCCTTATTTAATTCACAGTCAAACGCATTAACTTCGTCAGTTTCGAATGCTGAAGTGTAACTGCCCAGTGTAACTGCACTGTCATAAATGTTGGAAGCTTCTGCACGCGCGCGCGCGCGCAAGTCTGCTCAATCCCATGCGCACCTGCGCCCATGCGCCACGTCACCTGTGAGCCTCTACGAGCACGCCACACAGTCGCGCCGTTTTGGCTCACTTTGGTGCGCCGCTGATGCGTAGTCGAGTGTTATATATATTAGGTGTATATTTTAAGCCCCTTTAACACTTTTTAGTCAAGTTTTAAATTTATAAAACACGATATTTACTAACACTAGACACACATATGGGCAAGTGCACCCATCGTGAGCGTAGTATAGTGTTGGTAAGATACCGAGGTCGTCCAAGGACACAAGAGCTTTTAGTACCGGTTTATCCTCAACATCTAATCAAATCAAAAAGTTTAGAAAAATGTTTTAACTAAGAAAAATAAAAACTAACTAAAATGCTGAAAAAATAAAATAAAAAAGAAAAACAGATAGACAAGATGAATCACTTGGTTCCGACTCGTATCTAGTGTAACCTTTGATTATTTCCGCACTTTTGCACTATTTTAAGAGATTATCTTAGTTATTGTAGTAGGCCCCTCTTTTGAAGGTGACGTTACCCTCGCCCCAGTAGTTTGAGTCAGCAAGGATACAATCCTAAAAGGGTGGATTATTGGAAGATAATTAATTAAGTTATTAATGCAAATTATGGTAGGCCCCTCTTTTGGAGGTGACGTTACCCTCGACTAGGTAGTCTGAGTCAGCAGGGATACTGTCCTAAATAGCCGGGTTATAGTATTAATAGTAGTTAACTTATGAGGGGGTCAAAGAGTTTGGACCCCCGCCATCCAATACCGTTAAGTATTGAAGGAGGTCCTACTAAATTTGACCCAGGTCCATTGCAGGACCTCTAAACGCTGAACAATGGCAAGACCTTTACCAAACCGTTCCCTTAACCCCCGACCAGGTAGCCAACATACCTCCATATAAACCGTGGAGATATGAATGGTGAAAATCTTTTATTTTATATAGACAGTAAAATAATGCCAAGACACCACGGACAAACGATAAGGAAAGATCACCTTCAACATAAGCAACTAGTTATTAAAGTCATTAATACAAAACCAAGTAAAAAGTGCGAAAAGATTAGAAATAAAAAGTATTACACTAGACACTTTGTCTTCACCAAGTGATGTAAGAGACTTAGGCAAACATGGCCTTGATTGTCAAGAACTCTTACGATCAATCTTGGATCCCGAGACGACTCACACACTCTACGATGGACAACGGATGATGGTGGTGGATGATGGTGTTATGGTGGTGGTGGGTGGTGGGTGAAGTGTGAGAGAGGTGGTGTGCCAAGGGATGGTTTGAGCTTTAGCCAAGCACTTCTATTTATAGGCTGAACAGAAGCTCGGGCACGGCCCCGTGTCCACATCCTTCTCTTTCTTCATTTAATGCAGTTTTGTCTTTTTAGTTGACCACGCCCCCGTGTCCGCTGAGCACGACCCCGTGGTGCAGAAGAATCTTTGTACTATGCAGATTTGCTGGATTGTGCGAATCTTATAGTTGACCACGGCCCCTGTCCGCTGAGCACGGCCCCGTGGTGGGCAATAGAAGCTTCTACCACTTTGTCTTTTCTGCTGATACTTGGGCACGCCCCCGTGCTGGCTGAGCATGGGGCGTGTTCAGTCTTCTGTTGTCTTGTTTTGCTTGGGAAGATGCTGTCGTGGGGTCGGGCATGTCACGTCGTGTTCCTTTTCTTGTATTTATGTCAGATTTTGATGTCTTTTTGCTTCTTTTGTTAATTTGAGCTCATTTAATCCTGAAAATACAAAAGGAAGACAAAAGCACACTTTTTCCAACATTAGTACTAAAAAAGGGTTAGTTTTATGCCACAATTGATGAAATTTATATGTTGCATTTTTAACACATCAGCCGCGCACGTCACTTCAGTGCCCATGCTCCATGCGCGAGTGCATTCCACTATGCCACGTGTACTCGCGCGCGTGCCACGTCATGCGCCACTGCGCGCGGACCCACCAGGGTCATGTACTTGCATGCCACGTCACCAACCACCTGGTCCTTGCAGCCCTTGCTCCACCACGCGCACGCGGTCAAAAATACAAAGGCGGCTCTCAAGCGGCTCGCGGCGATGCGAGCGTGCGAAGTAAGCCATCAAAGCGTCACATTGCGCCTCATCGCCCACGCCACGCGCGCGAGCTTGAGCGCGAGTTAGGGTGCTCCGCACCCTTCGCGAGTACACTTAGTGAGTGCTTCCATGAAACAATAAGGATGGAGAGTTCCCACTAAAATACCCCTTTAAGTTTCATCTCTCCTCCTATGTGGGACAAGGTGCCACTTTCCCACTTTTTTCAGCATTCAAGTTTCAAACACCAAACTTTGAGCATCGATATCTCATTCATCTTAGCTCCGTTTTGGACGTGGTTTAGTTCGTTGCGAAGCTCTTCCGACATAGAACACAAACCCACAAATAAATATATAAAACCCGCTCATTTTATTATATTTATTTCTAGTCCAAAATAGGAAAAATAATTTTCCTATATTTGTGAAAAATGCTATTTTCATAAATTTCCAACAAGAAGAACTAAAACATAATGAAAAAAGAAAGGTAAAATCGATGCAACCATTACACATCTTCATTTCCCACTTTTCTAGCCTCTTCCAATCCAATGATCAGTTTTTATCCCACACCCTGCAAGTTAAAGGAGGGCATTATAAAGCCCCCTAGCTGACGTGGATCCTAGGTGACGCCGACGTGTCCTGATAAAGCCCCTAGGGGGCTTCATCCCACACCCTCCAGCCTAAGAGTGGCTAAGATGATAAGTTTTGTGTTCTCCAAAGTTGTGGCCGTCACATGCTTTTAATAGGCAAATGTTAGTGTTATTAGCATCACGACGTGCGACCGTATCGTATTTTCAAAAGTCGGTTACAGGGTCGGTCTAACGTTTTTAGAGGTTCTAAGCAAATTAAAAAGTCGAGGCCCTTTTAAAAAGCTTTTTGATGTAAACCCTTCTCTTTTACTCGGGCTTTGGACAGATAGTTATAAACTATAAAATTATAGTTGGTAGCATTAGTTTTTTTTTTTTAAGTTATATGATGTGTGTATAATCTGAATATAATATATGTTTAAATGAAATTTATTGATACAAATTGTTTAACAAAAAATTGTTTAATGAGGTTGTGAGAAATGAGGATAGCAGCCGAGGACGCTTTGAAATTAGGTGACAACGTTCAAGAAAAAAGGGATCGGGGCAATTAATTCTTCAAGCCTGTAGGGCCGGCCCTGGTCGGTTGCATATCCAGATTTATCACCATTATCCAACCATAGTATCACATTCCAGATACTCTAATGCTCCTCGTCAAGTATACTTAGAGACTGAGAGGCACTTTTAGCACACACATTTCGTTATCAATAATGCACTCAAGTCAAGTATTAGTGACCAGAAATCTACACATTCAACCACATATAAAGTAGACTCAGTTCCTAGAAATTTTACCGTGATTGAATTTACACAACGGAGTCCAAAATTTGCTTAAAAGTAACTTGTTTAGGAATACAATGGCGACTTATACTATCATATCGTCCCGTTTAAAATAATATATATTCGAAACAAACTTTAAGATCATTTCAAAAGAATTAAAATAGCCCAAGCAATCCATTTTTTCGTCGTTTCCATATGCATATTTTGTTTTCTTTTGATGATTTATATTAGTTTTTAATTAAGTGTTAGTCCTTTTGATCATCATATATTTGTTTAATGTAAATTTGTCGGCTCAAACAATGAATCTGGACAAGGAATCAAATATGAACACACAAATGACTTTTAGTAAGATAATTATCATGCTTAGAGAAAAATATTTTTCATGATCAACTAATTCAAATAACTCAACAAACACCAATTATTATGAAGAACCAATTTATTGCTCGTCCACCTGCTAATGTAATTTGCCCTGATAATTGTAATGAAATCTTATTTCCTTGTCAAAACTTTCTAGTAATATATAACAACATAGATAATAATTATAGATAGTCTCGAACCATACTTTAGTTAAAATTATAGTGATTTATTAATTTCAAAACTTTGGTTTGGTTGTTTTTTGTATGCTTAGCACGTGATTAGTATATATGCAGGTAACAAATGGGACATAAAAACTTGTGAAGTTGGTGTTAAGGCCAGGGGGTGTGGTATACCGTCTCTGGCCACATCAGCCAAAATAGCGCCCTTTGGCGCCCCTACCCCACTTCCCTAGCGCAATAGGGGGCCCCATTATTGTTTCGGCCACAGCCTGATAAGCGACCGAGATAAGGGGGGCTATGCTTGAACACGTGGCTGCGGTTTTTTTTTTTTTTTTTCTGGTTCTAATATTTTTCGTCAAAGTCTTTGTTTAGCCGCTAATAACAAATTATTCGTCTTTGTTCACAGTTGTTTGCCTCTCTCCGTCATTCTATAAATTTATCCTGGTTGTGAAACTAGCCTATTAACAAAAGAATAAGAGATAATAATAGTGAAGGAGTAAGGCCCCAAAAACCTCATAATAAACACTTGGGACCATACCACAACCCTGCTTGCCAACCTTTCTACCTTGCGCGGCCGCGCACTGGTCGTACAAAGGAAAGGCTTAAGAAACAAGCAACAGTCAACACTTGTGAGCCAAAGGGAAATCATAAGTCCTTGCGCTTTCTCCCACAAAGCAAAGGGTGAAAATCATACATTGAACACTTGCGCCCAATATCCAGACTTGGATATTATTTACCCAGACTTGGGATTTATTTATTCAGCTGATTCCACACGATAAGGAGTCACACCAGATTACAGCAGTAATCTTCTAGAAGGGATTCAATCGTGCACCACTAAGACGGTTATAACCGTCTTGACACGTGTCGCCATCTCAGGCCTCCCTGAAATCACAACGATAGCATGTAAATGGAGAGTAATCTCCACTTGATCACTTTCCATGTGGCGAATCCCCAGCCATAGATCTAATCAGCGATCCGTGTGCACTAACGACGGATCGAGAAGCTTGACGGAAGGAGATGTAACCGCTTACGGGGTTAGCATCTTCCGTTAACTTTTCATTAACGGGTTTTCCCGCCCAAAAGACTCCCGGCTATAAATATGAGAACTATTCAGGTATGAAATTCAAGTAACACACACTTCTCAAATACATCTTCTTCTTCATAACCCATACTTATTCTCACACCGGATTCGGGTCAAGGAGAGAACCCCTTTCTCCCCTTGGCGAGGCTAACGGTGCTTCTTTTTTGCAGAGTTATCGGAGAAGGAGATCAGTTGTAATCGAATCAAACGAGAGGAAACCTACCTTTTTATGCGGATTCAAACCCCCTAGATAATTGATTCCGATCGATTAATCTAGTGTTTCTTCAAATAGAGAGAAAGAGATTGATATTATTGATTAGATGTATATAATACAAGATATACAATGGTATATATAAAAGATGTAACTTGGAGAATAAGCCTAATCTATTTTAGGTGTTGATAACCATAATAAATAATAATATAATTATAACACTCCCCCTTGGTTATCAACTTCTTATGCTTGGAGTTACTGTCTCTTTAAAAACCTTGACAGGAAAACCCAATGGGACAAAACCATAGCTAAGGGAAAAACAGTGCAGCCTGTAATGCATATTTTCTCCCCCTAATACATCTAGATCAGGTTTGTTGCCTTGTTAAAAACCTTACTAAGAAAACCCAGATAGGACAAAACTTAGTAAGGGAAAAAGAGTGCAACTTGAATAAGTCTCCCCCTCATTTTAACATGTCTCCTTTAAGTGACGTGTGTCCATCTTCCTTGAAAGTTGATCAGATATTTTGTAGTCAATGATTTGTCGCTCGATCCCTTAATGTGCAGCCATTTATGTTGAGAAATGTTGTATAATCTTCTAACGAGACTTTAGGTTCCTCATTTCAAGAAATATCATATGTCCACGATTGTATTTTGTCACATTACTGCATCTACAAGACTAACCAAGCTTGTTTTGATGGGCTAGTAAAATATAATCAAATATCGTTTATACCTGAAATATTTCTTTGAACTCGTTCCAATGTCTCTTCGCTTGACAAAGGTTATATCATGACAATAAGCTCAAGTGAAAGATATTATAACCATACATAGCTAGCAAAACATATTAATGCACATATGCATTTAACGATGGTACTTCTAGAATGAGAATCTCTACTTCGCTAGGAAATGATAATAGGCATTTCTTATAACAAGTGACTTAAGAACCTTTAACATACTTTAAGGTTCAACTATGTTCATACTAAAATATCCCAACATCATCTTCTAGATATACTTGAGAGATTGATAAAATATAATTACATATATACTCGAACTGCAGTTCGAGTAATAGTTAGACCGTGTCGATGTCTTTCAAAAATTCTCCCTCTAAAAGCTCGACAGTTTCCCTTGATGACGCCTAGACAACATCACTGTAAACTGCGCTTATAGTGAACTTTTAAAAGTAGAATGTTGATAAAACATGGCTAATTTAATCAAACTTGTATCCCTCTTTAGGCGAATATCTCGAGTTGTACAACACTCGACCCGACTATTTTAGTCCATACATATTTTGTCAACTTCATCTAGTATGTTCTTGAGGTTTTGACATCAATGCTTCTGGCATTATCAATCCATGAGGGAATTCATTCCATCTTTTCCAAATATGCATGTGCTTTCACTCTTCAGAAGTTTTGCTTGCCCATTTAACACATAGATATCTATATTATATGCAAAAATGTCATAAACACTTGCTTGGTTGATTTTATCTCCAAAATCCATATTGTACAATGCGTGTACACTATTTATTGAGATATCATAATCATCAAGTACAAGTTTTCTATGTATCATTATTGGTGCACAAGAATTACATCGTTAAGATGTTTCAATTCACCTTTAGGTAACTCATCAGGAGTTCAGTCGTATTCAAATATGAATATGTATATAACGATCATATTGTTCACGAGAACTTTATTTACATGATTTTGATAATTTAAATCCTCCATAGACTTTCATGTAAACTTTCAGTATCAAGTGATAAATATTATTCATAAGATGCATGTCAATTCTCTCTTTAATATTATTACCAGACTAGTTAAATATTGGAAAGCTATTGTATCCACCACTGGAGAATACGATTCCTCATAATCAATATTAGGTCTTTGTGAAATCCTTGTGCCACCAATTTTGCCTTATACCATTTACTTTTCATTTATGGATTCGCATAAAAGACCTGTTTGTTTCTAGTATGTTTTACAACATTTGCTGTGTCGCAACCCTCATCCCCTAATAACCCGGGAACGGGCGGCCGCGACCAGTTTTGGTGGTATCTGGTTTGGTCATTTTGGCAGTGGAATTTACATCAGGACCGTAGTTAGGAAATATTTTATCAGAGTAAAATACCACGCTTTTAATATATCCAACACATGGGAAAAACCCAAGTTTCAAGTACACACGTTTTCATAGGGATAAACCCTATTTTATTTAATAAAAACAACTCTATATTTTAGGTAACTTTATTGCCACTTTTCTAAGCCTTCGGTGCTGTCCATCTGGCTTCTATTTGACTTTCACATTTTGTTACCTGAAACGCGTTTTAAAAACATTTTGTCAGTGGGAAATACTGGTGAGTGACTCCCAGTTTAATCAAGTTTAATAAAGACCATTGTACAGTATTGAGGGTGGTCACACAATTACATTTGTTTCCATCTATTCAATTACCACCCACGGTATTGTTAACCCGACTTGTGGTCATGTTACTCCTCGCAAGGCAGTAACAAATTTTGTATACAAAACCCCAACATACCGACGATAATTGTAGAATACAAATACTCAATCACTGTTTAATATATTATTAATTAAGTGAGGTTTTGTAAAAACAGTTTACAAAATGGAGATTACTCACATTGCTGTCTTATGTTTTCTTTAAGGGTTTCCTGGTGATTATCTATAAATTACATAAATGCACACGTGTTAGTATAATAACCCAATAGTTACATTGTGACACCTGTGTCACTGCGACCAGCAAACAAATACCAAAACAATGAAATATTGTATTTCATACTTGGGATTTGTAAAAATATGTGTATCGTTTATACATATCAATTCTTGTTCGATTCCAAACTCTAAATCGCTTTCTGGAAGGTTATACGCGCACCGATGCGTAAATATAACCAGTTTAATGCAACGAACACTCCGGAATAGTGAAATAGGCTTAACATACCTTAAATAACCTTTACATAACTTAGAAATAAGTTTCGAAGGCTTTGGTATGGCAAAATCAAGTTAAATCGCTTACAGGGACTAAAGTTGACAAACTACGAAAGTATGCCAATTTGAACTGTAACAAACATTCCGGAACATGGCCATAAGTTAAACATACCTTAAATATCCTTTACATAGCTTAGAAATAGGCTTTGAGGGGTTCGGTGTGCTAAAATAAACTTTTGGGTCATTCAGGGACTAAAAGTGTCAAAAAGTGCACAAGTTTGCATTTTTACGCATAACTTACGTTCTGAATACATCCGGACATCCAAAAATTTATGTAAGCACTAAAATAATTTATTTTAGTGTTTGGCATAAGAAAAATCCATCTGTCGCGTCATTTGGATCGTTTTTCGCGCTTATGCGCATTCCGTCGTAATTAACCAAACATCGCGATCGTACGACTAAACGAACCGACATCCGTGATGTTTCCAAGCATATTTCATGTTCCCTATGCCTTAACATCATTGAGAAGCTTGAAATTGGGTTTGACGGGTGTTAGAAGTGCCGTTACGCAACGAAACAAGGTGCAGGGGCCTGTTCTGCCACTTTTGAAAACTTCAGACCTGCAAGGCCCTTGCGCACCGTAACAAATAATTTGTTACGGTGCGTAAGCAATCTCCAGATGCAGCAAATCGTTTTTGGCTGCTGTTATCTGCCCCTAAACATTCCCCAAAGGTCAAGTGCCACTTGTTAAACTCTTGTGGTGGCCAAAAATCAGTTACCATAACATCTTGACAAGTGTACGGGCTAGATCATTCCCTCTTTTCCAAGAAACGATCCTAACGATGAACCGAAATCTATAAATACCCATCACATTTCACTTCATTTCTCACAAGAATCTGATCATTTGTGCTCTAAGTTGAAACCTTTGTTTCATACCTGAGCTATTTTGATCAAGATTAGCATTCGGGGACCCTTCGTGCCGTTTGATATTCCGTGATCTCTAGCATTGCTTGGTGGTTATCTTAGGACTTCTGAGCAATCTCAAGTGAGTACATAGACCCCTCTTTTACTGTTTTCCAAACGTTTTGGGGTGGAACACATGTGCCTACTTGTTACTTTCGTGCTTTCCTGTTTTTCACATCATATACCCGCTATGTTCGTTAGTACATTATAGTACATGATTTCATTACATTTCATGCTAGGTGTGCCCATTGTGTGCATTACTTAGTACATCGTTTTACATTACATTTCACGCTACGTATGTTCATTTGATTACATACTTAGTGCATCGTTTTCACATGCTTACATTTTGGATGTATATTACATGATTTACATTGATCATGCATTTCCACAGGACATAACTTTGATTTAAACCAAGTTTTACTTCAATACTATGTTCTTGTGCATATGGTTTAGTTGATGCATTTCACTAGCCATACATATCATTTTGGTTACACATTATATGGTTTACATTTGACACATAAACACTTTTGACATTGGTTATACATTATATGATTTACATCTTGACATAAACATTTTAACATATTATTGCAATACATTTGGAAGTTGGTTTAAACATAGACATCTTACATTGGTTGGTTTGGTTTGAGTAAGTGATTAAGTAACGAGGCGTGTGTAATATGATACAAGCATGGTGGATACGCCGCTGGTACTTCCTATATATAAGTGTTTGTATGGTATTACATGTCGTAGCGTTATTTGAATCATTTCAATTTAAGACATATAACCTTTTATACAAATAACATACTTTTCACAAGACATTGTTTTACAAACAACTTATCTTATACAAACTCATTTTTACATGGTTATTCATTTAACCTTACATTTATTTATACATATCATCTGATCTTATCGTTTTTCAAATGATTTACAAAACAAAGCAAATTACAAGGTTCATGACTAAACATTTTCTCAAACATAAGTCATGAAACCTATTTTCACAAAACCTATGTATCTCACAGGCATTTTTATGCTGACGTACCTATTTTCACATGTGTTTTCAGGAGATGAAGCATAGGACTTATCAAGACATACTTAGGTGGACCCGTGCCTTAGCGACTTAAAACGAGACAATAACTAGTTAATTTATGTTATGTACCCTTTGTTTCTGGTTTAAACAATGTAAACTCTCATGTTTGATTAATAAAACGAAACTTTAATTGCCATGGATTTGAAACGATTAATTCTGTTACAACACTCCCCGACGTTTCCGCCACGTTTTGTATGTTCTACGTGGTCGGGGTGTGACATAAAAGATGGTATCAGAGCCAATGGTTATAGGGAATTAGGTTATTAGTAATGCTTTGACCTAGTCTATAACCTTCTTAGGACCCTAACGCGAGTTTACTTGCGTTTAGTCATAAAACAATACCGTCACCTATCCTTAGGTGACTACCACAACAAGAACATAATTTTCGAAACCGCTTTGAAAACTAATCATCTGTTCTAGGATGATTGATTACAAGGTTTTGAACCCTCTATTGTAAGGTTTTGAACCCACTGTTATATGGTTTTGAACCCCTTTGAATTTTCAAAATCTCGTCAAGGTTTTGGGTTTTAAATAATGTGAACACGTGCAAACTGGAAGGGTGAATGCCTGTATTCTGGGTTTTCTGTCTAGGCAAGCACTTCGTATACATCTCATCAGACGCGAGACCAGTTGTGCTTACCTGGGAATTCTTGGGATGAGTGTTCACTTATAGGCGAGCATGTCTTCGCGATACATTATTTTTGACCTATTTACTTTGATTAATCACCGAGGTCGTTTGTTGCTTTGTAGTAACAAACAAATGACCACTATTCTTGCTTTCATCAGATTTGTTTCATCTCATTCTTTTCGTCTAATTCTCTCACTCGTTTCCTTTCATGTTTCCTCTTTTAGAATGCCTCCACGACGCGAAAATCCGGTATCTATTGACGATTTGGCAGCTGTCATTACACAGCAAATAACTGCTGCAATCCCGACCATCGTTGCCCAATGTCACCAAGCTATCAACAACAATAATGCCCTCTGCAACTTCAAGACGTTCAACTCGGCCAAGCCATCGAAGTTTTCTGGGTCTCAAGGAGCGACTGCACTTCTGCAATGGTTCGAGAGTCTAGAGAGCACCTTCAGGCATATTCAATGTCCAAACGAGCGAAAGGTAGATTTCGCATCTAGTGTCTTTGAGAAACGAGCTTTGACGTGGTGGAACGGTGTGGTGAGAGATAGGGGTGCCGATGTGGCACTGGCTCAAACATGGGAAGAACTTAGAGCACTGATGATGAAGGAATTCTGTCCTCGTCACGAGATCAGGGCATTGGAAAGGGAATTCGACGATCTTAAGCAAGACAGCGGCGAACACCGAGCATACACTGATCGATATGAGGAGCTGAGCCTATTGTGCCCTACCATGGTTACGCCTTTGGATAAGGCGATCGAAAAATACATTGATGGTCTCCCTGACTCAGTTCAGGACATTGTTACTGGTAGTAACCCCACTACGGTTAGGCAGGCTATTGAGCTATCTGCAACCCTGACTGAATCTCAGATCAGGAAACGTAAGCTTTTCAGAAAGGGTGACAAGAAACCGGTCGAGGAATCGAAACCAATCGAGGAATCAAAGACCATGGATGAACAGACTGGATCCCTTGAGCGGTCAAAGAAGCGAAAGGCTTCTCAGAATTTCGCCATGGTCGCTCACAATGGTCAAGCCGTCCCCAAACAACCAGCTCAACCCCGTGCTAGGAAACCATACAATGGAACTTCACCCTTGTGCAACCAATGTGGCCTACATCATCATGCCAGTGTGAAGTGCCGCGAATGCCAAATTTGTGGACGTAAAGGTCATACGGCAAAAGTTTGTGTAGCAGCAGTTGCACCAAATCAAGCTGACAACAATCCTGCTCAAGCTCGCTTTCCACCAGGTTCTTGCTACAAGTGTGGCGAGATGGGACATTTCCGAAGAAATTGCCCAAAGCTTGCTAATGCTAATCCAGCACAGAGATGAGCATCTGGCCGACTAGAAGACAACACTCTTTAGAAATAATCACATCTTATGTATTATTTTCTCTTGTTGTCAAGGTCCATGAAACAGTTGTTAACATTGTTTATAAATAAATCTTTTATTTACATTGCAATGTATTTATGTGATTGTATGTATAAACAACATATCCCTTACAATACCGACAATCAAGGAATCATATTCCTTGAAAAGCAAACTACCCCCAAAATTCTTCCATTTTACATTCTCTTGCGTTTTACACAAAGATCCTAAGTACCCGTCTCTTGCAAAGAAACGAAGTACAAGGTGCAAGTTATAATTCTGTACGAATACCCCAAGTACCACTATAAATTCTTAATAGGATACCCAAGGGTATTTCCGTATGTCCTAAATTATTGTGTACCTTAATTCGAATATTGTGTTTTCCTGAAAACGAAAATCGAATTTTTGGTAGATCATCCTATCTTCATGGATGGATTCTTGAAATGATTAAAGTGCCAAATGAAATCCACGAATTGGATTCCTGGTGTACTTTAAGTATCTGCGTCCAAAGATAACAAATTAATAACCAAGTTAAACAACTATGTGATTATGTGCTTATGTGTTTCCTTTTATGTTTTTGGTGTAATCCAAGTTTTGTTATCCAAATCCTCGTAGAATCTTCCATATCTTTGTATAAGGAAATTCATAGTAGGATATCCAAAGGTACTATATTAAATCCTCAATGAGCTTTTACGTAATAGTAAAGACCCTTGGATTATATTGTACTATTCCATAATTAGACCCCTGAGTGGTCTAGTTAAACAGATTGATCCAAAAATCTGGTTAGGAATATCATGTGATGAGATAGCTGAGAGGACTCCTTGGTGGCCTAATTAAAAGGATCAATTGCCGATCTAATTAAAAGGACCCTATGGTAGTCTAGTCACACTCATCACAGGTTTGATTTTCCTCCCCTAAAACATTTCAAGACAAACTGTGCGGACTATGCAAGGAGTTACGTAATTATGGATGCATACATAATTATGGAATTTAGTGCACAGAAACCACAGGAAGTTTTGTCGTGTATCTGGAGTTAACCATATTCATTTTTATTTCTGAAGAAATTGTGGAAAATGACTCATTCTGTTCATTTTCGTTTCTGAAGAGGTTGTGAAAAATGACTCATTCTGTTCATTTTTGTTTCTGAAGAAATTGTGGAAAATGACTCATTCTGTTCATTTTCGTTTCTGAAGAGGTTGTGAAAAATGACTCATTCTGTTCATTTCTGTTCATTTTCGTTTCTGAAGAGGTTGTGAAAAATGACTCATTCTGTTCATTTTTATTTCTGAAGAAATTGTGGAAAATGACTCATTCTGTTCATTTTCGTTTCTGAAGAGGTTGTGAAAAATGACTCATTCTGTTCATTTTTGTTTCTGAAGAAATTGTGGAAAATGACTCATTCTGTTCATTTTCGTTTCTAAAGAGGTTGTGAAAAATGACTCATTCTGTTCATTTTTGTTTCTGAAGAAATTGTGGAAAATGACTCATTCTGTTCATTTTCGTTTCTGAAGAGGTTGTGAAAAATGACTCATTCTGTTCATTTTTGTTTCTGAAGAAATTGTGGAAAATGACTCATTCTGTTCATTTTCGTTTCTGAAGAGGTTGTGAAAAATGACTCATTCTGTTCATTTTTGTTTCTGAAGAAATTGTGGAAAATGACTCATTCTGTTCATTTTCGTTTCTGAAGAGGTTGTGAAAAATGACTCATTCTGTTCATTCTTGTTTCTGAAGAAATTGTGGAAAATGACTCATTCTGTTCATTTTCGTTTCTGAAGAGGTTGTGAAAAATGACTCATTCTGTTCATTCTTGTTTCTGAAGAAATTGTGGAAAATGACTCATTCTGTTCATTTTCGTTTCTGAAGAGGTTGTGAAAAATGACTCGTCCCGTTCATTTTCGTTTCTGAAGAAATCGTGGAAAATGACTCGTTCCGTTCCTTTTCGTTTCTGAAGAAGTTGTAGAAAATGACTCATTTCGTTCATTTTCGTTTCTGAAGAAATCGTGGAAAATGACTCGTTCCGTTCATTTTCGTTTCTAAAGAAGTTGTGGAAAATGACTCATTTCGTTCATTTTCGTTTCTAAAAAAAAAAAAAAAGTTGTGGAAAATGACTCATTTCGTTCATTCTCGGTTCTGAAGAAGTTGTGGAAAATGACTCATTTCGTTCATTTTCATTTCTGAAGAATGTCCGTTAAGTAAATGATAGGATTATGCTTTACATATCTCTGGGGGTTATCTGACACAAAGTCACAAATAGACTCCTACGAATTAATTTCGGGACGAAATTTCCTAAAGTAGGGGAGACTGTGACACCAGTGTCACTGCGACCAGCAAACAAATACCAAAACAATGAAATATTGTATTTCATACTTGGGATTTGTAAAAATATGTGTATCGTTTATACATATCAATTCTTGTTCGATTCCAAACTCTAAATCGCTTTCTGGAAGGTTATACGCGCACCGATGCGTAAATATAACCAGTTTAATGCAACGAACACTCCGGAATAGTGAAATAGGCTTAACATACCTTAAATAACCTTTACATAACTTAGAAATAAGTTTCGAAGGCTTTGGTATGGCAAAATCAAGTTAAATCGCTTACAGGGACTAAAGTTGACAAACTGCGAAAGTATGCCAATTTGAACTGTAACAAACATTCCGGAACATGTCCATAAGTTAAACATACCTTAAATATCCTTTACATAGCTTAGAAATAGGCTTTGAGGGGTTCGGTGTGCTAAAATAAACTTTTGGGTCATTCAGGGACTAAAAGTGTCAAAAAGTGCACAAGTTTGCATTTTTACGCATAACTTACGTTCTGAATACATCCGGACATCCAAAAATTTATGTAAGCACTAAAATAATTTATTTTAGTGTTTGGCATAAGAAAAATCCATCTGTCGCGTCATTTGGATCGTTTTTCGCGCTTATGCGCATTCCGTCGTAATTAACCAAACATCGCGATCGTACGACTAAACGAACCGACATCCGTGATGTTTCCAAGCATATTTCATGTTCCCTATGCCTTAACATCATTGAGAAGCTTGAAATTGGGTTTGACGGGTGTTAGAAGTGCCGTTACGCAACGAAACAAGGTGCAGGGGCCTGTTCTGCCACTTTTGAAAACTTCAGACCTGCAAGGCCCTTGCGCACCGTAACAAATATTTTTTTACGGTGCGTAAGCAATCTCCAGATGCAGCAAATCGTTTTTGGCTGCTGTTATCTGCCCCTAAACATTCCCCAAAGGTCAAGTGCCACTTGTTAAACTCTTGTGGTGGCCAAAAATCAGTTACCATAACATCTTGACAAGTGTACGGGCTAGATCATTCCCTCTTTTCCAAGAAACGATCCTAACGATGAACCGAAATCTATAAATACCCATCACATTTCACTTCATTTCTCACAAGAATCTGATCATTTGTGCTCTAAGTTGAAACCTTTGTTTCATACCTGAGCTATTTTGATCAAGATTAGCATTCGGGGACCCTTCGTGTCGTTTGATATTCCGTGATCTCTAGCATTGCTTGGTGGTTATCATAGGACTTCTGAGCAATCTCAAGTGAGTACATAGACCCCTCTTTTACTGTTTTCCAAACGTTTTGGGGTGGAACACATGTGCCTACTTGTTACTTTCGTGCTTTCCTGTTTTTCACATCATATACCCGCTATGTTCGTTAGTACATTATAGTACATGATTTCATTACATTTCATGCTAGGTGTGCCCATTGTGTGCATTACTTAGTACATCGTTTTACATTACATTTCACGCTACGTATGTTCATTTGATTACATACTTAGTGCATCGTTTTCACATGCTTACATTTTGGATGTATATTACATGATTTACATTGATCATGCATTTCCACAGGACATAACTTTGATTTAAACCAAGTTTTACTTCAATACTATGTTCTTGTGCATATGGTTTAGTTGATGCATTTCACTAGCCATACATATCATTTTGGTTACACATTATATGGTTTACATTTGACACATAAACACTTTTGACATTGGTTATACATTATATGATTTACATCTTGACATAAACATTTTAACATATTATTGCAATACATTTGGAAGTTGGTTTAAACATAGACATCTTACATTGGTTGGTTTGGTTTGAGTAAGTGATTAAGTAACGAGGCGTGTGTAATATGATACAAGCATGGTGGATACGCCGCTGGTACTTCCTATATATAAGTGTTTGTATGGTATTACATGTCGTAGCGTTATTTGAATCATTTCAATTTAAGACATATAACCTTTTATACAAATAACATACTTTTCACAAGACATTGTTTTACAAACAACTTATCTTATACAAACTCATTTTTACATGGTTATTCATTTAACCTTACATTTATTTATACATATCATCTGATCTTATCGTTTTTCAAATGATTTACAAAACAAAGCAAATTACAAGGTTCATGACTAAACATTTTCTCAAACATAAGTCATGAAACCTATTTTCACAAAACCTATGTATCTCACAGGCATTTTTATGCCGACGTACCTATTTTCACATGTGTTTTCAGGAGATGAAGCATAGGACTTATCAAGACATACTTAGGCGGACCCGTGCCTTAGCGACTTAAAACGAGACAATAACTAGTTAATTTATGTTATGTACCCTTTGTTTCTGGTTTAAACAATGTAAACTCTCATGTTTGATTAATAAAACGAAACTTTAATTGCCATGGATTTGAAACGATTAATTCTGTTACAACATTCCCCGACGTTTCCGCCACGTTTTGTATGTTCTACGTGGTCGGGGTGTGACATACATTAGCAATACCCTCCCCGAGACGGCATTCCAACGACTATGTCGGGCAGAACCACGACAGCCGTTACGGAACCCTGGATCAATCGGGCAGCGTATCTAATACATAGCCGGGGTTATGATACTTACAACGAGGCAGAACTTCGTTATTTAGGGGGTATTATACCCGGAAATTATGTTATCTATGCAGAAATTCGAGAGAGAAAGCGTGAAATGAGCGAGTTCGACTGAAGACTGAAGGCCCTTATTTATAGGTGACCTTTCACCTTCCCTCGCGGCCCGCTTAAGAGAAAGGAAAGGCCTACGCGGCCCGCATAGTAGGGTAAGTAGGCCCTAGCTATGACTGGTCAGCATCCTAGCTTCGACACGATGACAACACGTGGCAGCTCAGGGTGTCGCCTGATCTCGTAGCTGTCGCGGCCCGTGTAAGACGTAGCCAAAGGCTACGCGCCCCGCGAGAGACCATTAAATCTGGTTTTTTAATTAATTTTTGTAAAAATAAGGGTATTCGGGGCCCGTTTTTACATACGGGGTGTATTTTAGGACATGTTGGGGCACTTTAAATATATTAGGGGTGTCAAAAATATTTGTGAAGGGTTGTTATATGTTGTATGGACTACTGGTCCAAAACTTTCCATTTCAATAGAGAATTCACCTCTGCCTCATTTGCGTATTTTCGTTTTGGCCAATTATTTCTTTGTATTTGTTCATAGGTAGATCTTAAATCTTGATCCTCATCATTTCATCATTACAATCACTCAATTATATACAAAAGTATAACGACGTCGATTTTATTTCGATTCCATACATATCTTAAACATGATACAACTTATCGAGATCTCTTTAGTTTCATGTACCTGAGGTTCTTCTTGAACCATCATATTTACCGTCTCTTCAGGAGACCTTTTTAATATAACCCCGACTTGACAATCTTAATTAGTTGCTCTAACTTTCAAGGAATTTTATTATTGGAATCGACTAGTCTACCACGCTTCAGACATGCAATAGACTCATTACAAACATGTGGTAGTCCTTCTAGGACACTCATCTTAATTGGAGCATTAACAGTTGGTATATGTGACATAATCACCTTTTTAAGGTCAGTGAATGCGTCTGGTAATAGATTCGCTAATCTTTGTATATGAGTTATTCTTTGAACTTCTGGTTCACACTTTTTGTTTTTGAGGATCAATGATAATTCATACCAACTCATTTATTTTCCAACTACTTTTTATCTCCCCCTGATGTTGGGAATGTTAATCCATTGAGATGGATATCAATTATTTATCGCATATTCCCAACCACCTTTTAAGGTCCCATCTTTGTGCGTAGTGGTGGATCAATTTCAATATATACCGCACAATCAAAATCTTAGAAGGGATATCTTTGGTTTCTGACCAAAAACCAACTATAATGGGGAGAAACTATTACAACATGTTGGCTTGATGTGTATTAATGTTATTGCATTTAAAATTACATGTACGCATATATAAACATGAACTTTCTCACATGATTAGTGGTTTTACTATCAATCGTAGACGTTCAATGATCGTTTTAACAAAAGCAATTTGTGTATGAACATAATCTATAGAAAGTTCAATACTTATTCTGCCGATCATTAATAGATAGGGAAATAAACTTATCCTCAATACTAATAAATACATGCAATCTGGATTATTGTGTTTTCTATCTTATTATCTAAGCCATAAATTACACAAACATCAAGTTGTGAATTTGATAACCATTTAAACGATGCATCGATTTAAAACACTAAATGGTATCATGTTGGGATATGCATATCCCTTAATCACTTCCAGAATTTTTAGGGTTACACACCCTTAATTGATAAATACATAATTTCCCTTAAGAGCAAACAATACATGCTATCAGCTAGAAGAATCTTCAAGTTCTTTATTATGTTTCACATCATCATTGACTCGGTGTGGTCTAACCGGTCATGCCAATAAAGTAAATAATCATGATCCATAAACTTCTGGTTTATGATCATATATGTATTACTTTCATGTATGTGATACAAAATATAAGATACAACAAATGTATTATAACTTCAAAGTTCAACAATCATGTTATGACACTTTTAGGGGTCTACCTCGTTATTGACATGATCATTGTTGCATTTTAGATGGTCGATCTCATTATTAATATGACCATCATTACAATTTCTCAATGATGTCCATGATCACAATGATCATTATATATTCACTTCATGGATCAAAGTAAAACCAAACAAGCTTCATGATTTTTCATTATTTTCTCGGACATACGGATATAAAGTTACTTCAAACCTTTCATACCATTTTAATGATATTACTGTTTCAGATTTGAAAAACAGAATTTTTTGTATCCTATTTTCACTTATAAAATAAAACTTCTCTTCACATAGCAACTATTGAGAAGTAAACATATATCCGAGTCATATAATATTTGTTGCTCTAAAATCTTATGACCTTAATCTACAACATGATAATGAGATTTTCGAAGTATGACACTTCGAGTGTCATTTCTAAGCATATTTATATTCTTTCATAAGAATGATAATACAACAACCAACATTGGCCTTATATATGTTTTATCCATATATCAATACTTAAAGGTATAACATTGTGATAGTGGTAATTTTCCAACAAAACCATTACACATCACTATCTTTTTTATCAACATCATTAAAAATATTACTATTCCATAAAGCCGTAATTGATATATGATAAGAGGTAACATGAAAGCATACATAATTACATATAATTACATATTAACTCATAACTTATAGTTGTAGCATGCATATGGAAATTCATACTTGAATCTTTTACACAAATCTTATTTATAAATACAATCAAGTCCATAGCAATAGTTGATCCAAAGTTCTAATCTTTTATGAAACCAAAAGATACATGATTTTTGAGTTATAAACAAACAATTAGAAAAAAAGACTAATAAAAAAAGAATGTATAAACCAAACAATGCGTGTATCTAGGCATTCTCTAGCATGTGTGCGCATGTATAAATATAACCATGAAAAACTAGTAATAATATCTTACAACAAATTGATAGTCACTCACATAGCAACTTTAATATCATATAATATGTTATTATAATAAAATTTTATGATGATATTTGGATTCAAAATAAATCATGAAAGATTCTATTTTTTTATAAACAACTTAAAATAATCACTTATGAATTAGTAAGCGAATAACTAATTTATTTTTAAACAGGTGAATAAATGTTTTAAATTATTACGAAGGAAATAAAAATTTTAATCAATTTCTATTAACAATGATGTTGACTCCGTGTTCAATATGGAATCAAGGAGCGTAATTGATAAAAAAAAAATATTTCATTTAGCAATCTCCAAGCCAAACATATCTTCTTTTTTTTAATGAATAGCCCAATCAACAATTCATATCTATTTTTATTTTTGATATATTCTTGGAAAAAACTTGCTCTTGTATCATTTAAACAAAATAACACTTATAGTATTAAATAACATTTAAATTAAAAAAATGTTAGTATTTGATTTTAAAGGTTTTAAAACAGAGAATCTGTGATGAATAAAAGCAACTCATTTAAATTTGAAAAAAAAAAAAAAACAAACTTCGAAAACAAATCATATCAATTTGTTTATAATATAAAATTAACACAGAACACTTTTAACCATGATTATGATGATACTTTAAAAGCAAAATTTAAATTTAAATCCTTATAATACACAAATAAAAAATCCATACACAGATTAATGGTGCATATCTATATTTCTACATTGTTTCATAGGTTATAGAAAAATATTATAATTTTGTGGAACAAACATCTCGATTTAATCCAAATAGTGAGATTTAAGAAAAAAAATATTTAACGCAACAGAAATATTAAAAGTTAATACCTACTCACCTTACAACGGAACTGAACATACCATGAATGCAAAACGACCGTAATAATCTATGTAGGCTAAAATAAAATCTCATTGATTTCAGATCCAAAAATATTTATTTATAATATCAGAAAATTGGGTTTTAGTGCCTTAAGTGGTGATATTTACCATGGCATTTGGATGACTAGATATAAAAATATAACAAATCATCCAAGAAAGTTATAGGAATAAATAACAAAAGTTAATAAACAATAAATCTCATGTATTTGAATATATAAAACTTACTTGTAGGATAGTTTGATTGAACACACCTCGATGAAAAGCTACTTCGCCAATTGTTTGCATAAAGACTAGAGATAGGGATTAGGGTTTTTGTGAGAGCACTTTCGTACTGATAACGTGTTGTGAAACTAGCCTATTAACAAAAGAATAAGAGATAATAATAGAGAGAAAGAAATTGATATTATTGATTGGATGTATATAATACAAGATATACAATGGTAGGGGTAACATCAAATAAAAAGTTTATTTTGCCTAAGTAGGATGAGAAGAATCTTAACCATTCATTTTTCAAATCAATGATTAAGATGAAAGTGTAGGATAAAGGAGGAGTGCAAAGGTATCTTGGGAAAATCCTATTTATAGACTTTCTCTCTGCACATACAAGGCACATGCATATTTCACCCTCATTTTTTAAATGTTCATAACTTTTTTATATGACATTATTTTTTTATAAAAATTTCACCATAAAATCGAGCGTCTTTTTATCTTTAATTTGAGTATCATATTGCTATATAAAATAGGGGAATTGGTTTTTAATAAACCAACCTTTGCCAAATTGGTAATTAATAATCCAACCTACAGACTTGGTATGTAATAATCCTACGTTTTAACTTGTTGGTACTCAATAGACCTCCGTTAGTTTTTTTTAACTCAAGTTAGTTTTTAAGTTTTATTTATTACACAAACAGTCCCTGTAGTTATAATTTACTAGTTTTAAGTTTTATTTATTACACAAACAGTCCCTGTAGTTATAAAAAAATTCATAAAAATCAAAAAAATTCAAAAAAATTCTAAAAAAATCAAAAAAATTCAAAAAAAAAATCAAAAAAATTATAAAAAAATAAAAAAAAATCATAAAAATCATAAAAATTCAAAAAAATCAAAAAAACTCTAAAAAATCATAAAAATTCTAAATGGACCTCCGTTTTCGACCCGGACCGTTTCGACGCGTACCGTTTAGACCCGGACCGTTTCGACGCGTACCGTTTAGACCCGGACCGACTTGAAAATTCTAAAAAAATCAAAAAAATCATTTCGACCCGAACCGACTTGCATATCCGTGAATAAACCTCAAACTACCTCCATCCACCACACCACACCACCACCTCCATCCAATTAAATAAAATTCAAAAAAGCAAAACAACAATCAAAATAGATGCTCTGCATAACTTTCTTGATGTAGTCAGTGTTCATTCGGGTACCTCCACTTGAAAATAAAACACCACAAAACTACAACCACTCAGATTCAAAGGTACATTGGGGATCTGGGGATTTTCAAGCTGTGGAGCATTGGGGATCTGGGCTTGTGCAGTTATAATTCGACTGGTAGAGTTATTCGTGATGGTGGAAACAGAGGACGCAAGAGGTGGTCGTGGGTCTATTGGTGAAGCCGGTGATGGTGTCGTGACAGATTTGGGGTTTACTTTCAATTCTGAAACTCTCTGTCTCCTCTACACATCCATCTAGTGTAATCGTTTTTTTTTTTCTCCGGCAACAACACACCACAACCCCGCCCCCTCTCACTCCTAAAACTCTCTGTCTTCTCTCCACATAGATCTATAGTTTTCGTTTGAAAACACAACCGCCACACAAATAGATATAGGGTTTAGAGATTTGGGGTTTGCTTTCAATTCGTAGGGGTAAGGCGGTTTCAGGCATCGGAAGGTGGTGGTCTTTGGTGGTTCTGGTGTTAGAGAGGGTGAAGGTAAGAGACTGAGAGAGATGGAACTGCTGGTGGTGGTGGGGATGTATATTTATATTTGTTTTTATAAGTTTTAATATGTATTTTCTTTTTCCATTAAATACTTTAAATTATTAGGTAAAATGACTAAACTAGCCTTACATGATCGAAACGGTACGGGTCGAAACGGTCCGGGTCTAAACGGTACGCGTCGAAACGGTCCTGGTCGAAAACGGAGGTCCATTTAGAATTTTTATGATTTTTTAGAGTTTTTTTGATTTTTTTTGAATTTTTATGATTTTTTATGATTTTTTTGATTTTTTTAGAATTTTTTTGATTTTTTAGAATTTTTTTATTTTTATGATTTTTTTATAATTTTTTTGAATTTTTTAGAATTTTTTTGATTTTTATGAATTTTTTTATAACTACAGGGACTGTTTGTGTAATAAATAAAACTTAAAACTAGTAAATTATAACTACAGGGACTGTTTGTGTAATAAATAAAACTTAAAAACTAACTTGAGTTAAAAAAAACTAACGGAGCTTTATTGAGTACCAACAAGTTAAAACGTAGGATTATTACATACCAAGTCTGTAGGTTGGATTATTAATTACCAATTTGAAAAAGGTTGGTTTATTAAAAACCAATTCCCCTATAAAATATGAAGACTAAAAAAAAGCCACTAAAATTTGTTGTATAATATTTTTTTTGTGCTGGATTTTGTACTATATTTTTGTGCTAAATTTTTTGTGCTAAATTTTTTTGTCTTAAATTTTTTTTTCTCAATTTTTTGTGCTGGATTTTTTTGTGCTACATTTTTTTGCTAAATTTTTTCGTGCTATTTTTTTTGAACTAGATTTTGTGCTATATTTTTTTTGCACTACATTTTTGTGCTATATTTTTTTGTACTAGATTTTTTGTGCTAGATTTTTTTGTTGTATTTTTAAAAAACAAAAGGGGTGCCACATGTCATTTTCACTCTTATTTATAAAGACCAAAATGTCCTTCATTCCTATTTATTAGGAGTGCCACATGTCATCATCACAATCCTTCTTAGGCTACTTAGGCAAAATCCACTTTTTAGTAGATCCTTCCCCTATATAGGAGATGTAACTTGAAGAATAAGCCTAATCTATTTTAGGTGTTGATAACCATAATAAATAATAATACAATTATAACAATCCTAGAATTTTACGGTTTGTGTTGTATTCTCTCTTCTTGTTGAGTAGATGATCCGTGTATATAAGTTTGTATGTTTTCACATAAATTTTGATGTGAAGGTTGTCTTTGTCTTTTTTTTTCTTTTTTTTTTTAATTCTGTATAATTTTGAGTTTTGATTAATAAATTGTTTTGGGTATTCTGGTGTTTGTGTATTATTATTACGAGTTTTGACAATTTTATTAGTGACAAGTACATTTCAAAGGTTAGATGCATGTGTGTAACGAGTATCGATTACTATTACCGATATAAACGAACTTAACAATGATAGTACTGTGAAAGAAATTTAATACATGTGACGAAAGTGCTATAGTGCCTCAAGCATCCATAAACCATTTTTACAATACTATTTTGATTTTACTTTTTATTAATTCAGGATATCTTTTATTACTTGAAATGATATGGTTATAGAAAAGTTATTGATTTAAATGGGACAGTAAAATAAATAATTATCACAACAAAGCTATAGTTCATTCTTCTACTATATTATAGTTTTATTATGCAATAACTACATCCAAACCAATTGACGACTTAACCATAAGTCGGGTCAAATTTGGTCTCTAGTTTTTAGCCTATATTAGATATTAAACTTTTTAATTTTTCTTATTTTGTAATTACAATAAAAAGGAGACATGTTTTATAAGGGTTATTGGATTTTATCACCCCTAACTATTGGCTATTAGCCGCTGCCACCCCAAACTATCACTTTGACGACCATCACCCCCAACTTAACACTTAATGTATTATGTCACCACGACATTAACTGATCACTAACTTTTGATCTTTTTACTATACTTTTGGGGGTGTCAGACACCCCCAAAAGTATAGTAAAAAGATCAAAAGTTAGTGATCTGGTGACAGAACATAGTAAGTGTTAAGTTGGAGTGACGGACATCAAAGTAATAGTTGAGGTTGTTATCGGCCAATGGCCAATAGTTAAGAGTGATAAAATCCAATAATTTTTTTTAATTAACACATGATCTAAACTAACTAAACAATGTTCTTAATCAAAGTAAAAGAGCACGTCGCGTTTTATAGAATCAAGCTAATAAACAGAAGTCACGTATTTTAGAATGAAATTAAAAAACACTGTATTTTCAAATAGTTTGTATCTACGAATAAACATTGAATTTTAGTTTCACAAAAATAGACCGATTCGAAAAAAAAAAATTAGGAGATGACAAATAAGCACACCGGCTTAGATGGTAAAGGATGAGTTGAATTTTAGTCGGCATTTAACAAAACAATAAAAAATACATGTGTATATAGTGGACTAAAATTTAGGTTCTGTTTGTTTTTTCTGTAGGAAAAGGTCTGCAGTCTGCGGACCACATCTGTAGGCATCTTCAAGAGAAGAGGTGGACCAAAGGTCTGCAGTCTGCAAGAAGAAGAGGGTTTGTTTTTTTTTATACATAAACCTCTTCACACACATTACACACACAACACACACCAGACATCTCTCTGCTTTCACTTCACCACCGCCACCACTTCACCACCGCCACCACTTCACCACCGCCACCGCCACCACTTCACCACCGTTACCACTGCACCACAGCCACCACCATCACCACAGATCGATGATGATGATGCAGATCGACCACCGCCATCAAAACCCACCACCACCGCCGCCCCTTCTCTCTCTACGATCTCTCTCTCTCTCTCTTCGTTCCAGATGTCGATGATGATGATGATGAGGGTTTTCGATTTAGGGTTTTTTCCACAGATTGATGTTGATGATGATGAGGGTTGTCGATTTGGGGGTTTTGTTTGTGATGTTGATGATGATGTCGGAGGTGGTGGCGGAGTGGAGGTGGAGCAGAGGTGGTGGCGGAGTGGAGGTGGAGGTGGAGGTGGAGCAGATTTGGGGGTTTTGTTTGTAATGTCGATTTGGGGCTGGAGCAGCGGAGGTGGTGGTGGAGATGGTGGCGGAGGTGGAGATGGTGGTGGCAGATTTGGAGGTGAAGAGGTCTGCGTGGTGAAGAGGTTCCAAGAAGACTTGGGTCCATGTCTGCTCCAAGAAGAGGTCTCGCAGATCTTTTTTAATGAAAGGTCTGCGAGAAAACAAACAAGCTGCAGACATCAAACGTCTGCGCGCGTCTGCGTCGCGCAGACATAAGTGGCCAGAAGTACTTCTGGCCAAAAAACAAACAGCACCTTAGTCTATCCTTTTTAGCCGTCATCTAGCGCGTAAAGCTTATTTATAAGACTAATGGGTATGGGGGCCGACTGAGGCCCGGCTAGGACCGGCGCCGGTCCCCCACACCACCCCCCTCATGTCCGGCCCGGCTCAAACGGCTCCCCACAGCCGGGTTAGCCGTGCCTCTCTCCTCTCTCCTAACACACATACATCTATACATACATACACATATATATATAAAGGGGTTCATCCCCCACCCCCTAGGTTCATCCCCTTCAAGCCAAGCCTACGTGGCGGCTCATCCCCTCCAAGTCCATCCTCTCCATACCCTTTAGTCTAAGACAAATAAAACGAGGACACCACATTCAAGGTGCAAACTAAATTTCAGCTGATGTTTTTGTCTATTTTAGTATAAACTAGGTTAGAACCCCGTGTATTACACGGGGTGAATGTTAGTGCATTTATGTCTATAGCCTTCGTCAATCCGAGCCATAGCAAGAAATAGAAGAAAACGAGTCGTTATATTAGTGATAGCTAGTAAAAAAGGCAAGGTGGCATAATTGTAATAATGAGAAATCTCATTAAATGCCTTGTACTATAAATAGGAGATTATGTCATAGATTAAAGGACTTTTTGCTACATTTGTCATTTGGAGCTTTCTAGATCTAGAGAGAGAATCTAGAGAGAGAAAGTGATTCAAGGTGCTGTACGATTTCAGATTTCTAATAGAATCACGTTTATATTACGTCACGTGTGTTAGGTCGCGTTCGTGTACGGATTCCGCACGTTATACGTTCGTTTCGCAATCGTTTCGGAGTCAAAACCGGTCCTACAAGTGGTATCAGAGCAGGAGCTCGATTGCACTGATCTATCACACATTTCCACGCAGAAAATCATCAGATTCAGATCCGGATTTCATCTATTTCTTCATCTTTTTCACGTTTTCACTGAAAATCGTCAAATTGAACGGGTTTTTACGGTCCAAATCGTCTGATTTTTTGATATGTTGTGCGAAAACACCTGATCTACAACCCTACCAAGTTTCAGATCCTAATTCCTAGCCGTTTAGGAGAAATCGAAAGTTTTAGGTCCGATTTCGTGATTAACAGCTGGCTTTCGCTTGGAAACAAAGGCTTTCGCTTGAATATTCTGAGGTTTAGCTTGAATATTAAGGCTTTCGCTTGAAATATCTGGGTTTCGCTTGACCGAACTGTACCCTATCGCTTGAAAATCGAGTCTCTCGCTTGAACTTTTATCATATCGCTTGAAACACATGGCAATTTGAAGCGAGACACACCCTTTCGCTTGATATATTGAGACCGCTTGAAAAGTGCATCGTTTATTATGAAAGTATATTGAATTAGAAACACATTAACTGTTGTCGACATTTATAAAATCAATGTTGCATGTGAATATAATGAGTTTGTCGGTTCAGTGGAATAAAAGGTCGAATGAAATTGTGATAAGAGTGTCGGTTACTTTTAATAAGTCTGCATGCATATTGATAAAGTTTGTCAGTTCACTATGTTGAATGACACAATCAGCATTTGATATATAAAGCAAAGTTGTTGGCCCAAGATTTAAAGCAACATATATTGTGTTCGACATTGTTTGTAGTCAGCCCACCATTCGGCCCACTAAAGTCAAGATTGGTGAAATTATTAAGTGTGTTGTTAGCCCAAGTAATTCAAAGGCCCAAGTTTCGACATTATATAGTGATCGGCTCAATCATCATTGTGTATTGTCAGCCCAAGCCCATTCATTTAGTTTACGGATTACATTGAAACGAGTCCGCGAATTTTCAACACGAGTCCTAGATTGATTCAACCGTCACACACTTTTACGTATACAGTTTGTTTAAACTGATTGTTTGTTTGTTTGTTTTCTTGTGATTCAAGGTTTACATTATGGCTGAGGAATTCTACAACACGTTTTTCAACGCATTCGCATCCGAATCGTCCGAGGTTGCAAATGTTACCCCAAAAACCATCACTAAGGTGCTCAATGAGAACATCAAGCACGATAACTTTTACGGAACTCACTCAAAGCCACCAACTCTGGAAAGCATTGAAGATTATACCTGGTGGAAAGAACGTTTCATCAACTGGGCAAAAGCGTATGCTCATGAAAGCTGGTTCTGCCTGGAGTATGGATATGAAAAACCAAAAGATGATAAAGGCGAAGATCTTGTATTCAAGAAGTTTTCCAGAGAAGATAAAGCTGAATACGGAGCTGAACAGAGAATGATAGCATTGATCCAGTCAGCAATCAGAAATGATATTTTTGCTTTACTAACTCATGACGGGTCATCTAAATCTGTTTGGGAAGCTTTACGAATTAAAGCTGAGGGGGGTAAACAGATTAAAAAGAACAAAATCGCTTTATTAAAGAAAGAATTTGATCTGTTTGATAATATTAAAGGAGAGACAGTGAGACAAATGATTGAGAGATTCTGTCATCTTAAAATTGAATTGGAGAGATTAGAGATAAATAAAACAAGAGAGGAACTTATAGATAAAGTGATTGAAGCGTTACCACGAGCTGATCAGTGGCAAACGTTTGTTTTTATTTTGAAAAATGATGCTTTGTATGATACAATTACTCTTGATGCTTTGTTTGAAAAGATTGAAAGTCAAGATCTGGAGCTACAAAAGCAAAACAAGATGACTGATTCTTCACATCAACAAAACGTTGGCTTGTACTACAAAGGCAGTGTGCCTTCTGATAAAGGCGTTGGTTCACCAAAAACAGCATTTAGTGGTGAAAAGATGAAAGAACCACCAACAACGTCAACAAGTCATCATTTTGGATATCATTCATCTTCAAAGACAAATTCTGATGAATCTGAAGAAATTCTGTGCAACATTGCTTTTAAACTAAAGAATTCTCCTGCAATGAGCATAAATGCAGCGAAGCAGCAAATGAGTTTTCTTGCATCTGTTCTGGAGTCATATGAAGGTCTAGTAGCTGGCAAAATTGGAAACTCCGAATTGACCAAAGAAGACTATGACCAGATTGATCCGGAAGAGATGGAGCTCATTGACATCCGTTGGTGTTTAGCTAGTTGTATTCGCATAGCTCAAAGGTATATATTTATTACCGGAAAACAATCACTTGGAGGTGCATCAACAAAGCTTGGATTCGACAAATCCAAAGTGACCTGTTTCAAATGTAAGCAGAAAGGTCATTTCAAGAGAGAATGCACTAATTCTGCAGTTGGTGGAAATGAACATCCTTTCAATGATGATTACTACCGAAAGGCAATCTACCATCGAAGCAGAGAAGAGCCAAAGTTGATTGAAGATAAACCGAAAGAGAAGTCAAGAGCATATGCAGTAATCTATCCTGATGAAGGATTTGACTGGAGCACAGTTTGTCCAGAAGAAGATCGTTTAGAGAATGTTCGTAAAACAGCTCAAGGGAGAGCTATGACAGAAGAAAGAAAGTTTGTTTTTGTTGCTGAGATTCAAGATGAAAACAAAGACAAAGACACTAATGAAGTCCATGAAGAAAAAGTTGAGATCAAAGAAAAAACTCGAGAAGAGATCTTGAGTGAGAAGACCTACAGAAAAAGAAACGTGGTCTATAACAGAATGGATGACATGCAGGAGGAGTATGAGATGGCTGTCGGTAGCAAAAGATGGGATAAAAAGAGAGAATGCTATTATAACAGAGAAGGAGAACCGGTTGTTCCCAAGAAAGACATAATTTTCGATGATGTTCTTCTCAAAGTCCCGTTGAGAGCTGAATACTATAGAAATGTATTGAAAGATGACACATACGCTAAGAGATTTGAAAAGGAGATTAGATATGCTATGTTATCGTGTCTGAGAAAAAGGGATGAGGAGAGAATGAAGAAGAATGTTGAAGAAATGGTGAATAATCTGAAGAAAGCTGCTGAAGAGGTTAAAGCAGAAACAGTTGAAGCTGTGAAGGAAATCAAAAGTGAAGACGTTGTTGTGAATGAAGAGGTTGAGAAAGCTGTTACTGAAGAACAACAGATTGAAGAAGAGGTGAAGAAAGAAGAAAAAGAAGAAAAGAATGAGAATGAGGAAGCTGATAATGTTGGTGATGAAGTCGGTGTTGAAGAAAAGCAGAATGTTGATGAGGAGACAGAGGTTGCTGAAAACACCGAAGTGCCAATCACTGAGGTAAATTCTAATTCTGAAAACTTGAAACTGATTGATCAGTGCAAGAAATGCATGGAACCGTGCAGAACTTGTACTGAAAAAGATGAGCAATTTAGAACAAGAGATCTTGAGTTCACAAAAATTGAAAAGATTTTCAAAGAAAAATGAAAAGAAATGCTAGAAAAAGAAAAAGTTTTTAAAGAAAATGATGAGAAACTTTCAGAAAAATGTAACAAATTAGAGGAAGAAAATGAAGTTTTGAAAGAAAATGTTTTGAAAATGACAAATGAATGTGAACAAAAAGAAATTGCTTGTCAAGAAATGAAAAAGGAATATGACTCTATAAAATTATCATATCATATTATGAAAGAGTCATATGAAAAAGTGAAAGACAAAATGAAATATGCTCAATCAAGAATGAATTATCTGTCTGAAACAACCAAAGAGCTTAAACGAATGTATTCTATAAAACAAGATGTTGTTAATTCTTATATTGAGGATGTTGCTAAGTTGAAGCGACAGATAGCTGATTTAGAACAGGATAACAACAAGTTAAAAAGTTACCACGTGTCGTCATATGTGCTTGAACGAATTTTCAATATAAAACCGGGTGATGGTGAGTCTGAGCAGAACAAGAAAGGCATTGGCTCAGAGTTTCATCAAGTTCCACCACCGGGAAAATTTGCATTTTATGATGAGGAAAAGGTCGAAAAAGCTTTCAACATGGTAGACCAATTGCCAGACAACATTGACATAACCTATTCCAAATCTGATGATTCTCATGATTCAGAGGTGGTAGGTAAAGTTGTTGAAAGTGTGTTGAAAGAAGAGTCAGTTGTTACAGGTAAATCTGAATCACAGGATGAAGATGAAGGAAATCTTCATGATGGTTATCTGAAAAATACAAAATCCGAGGAAAGTTTGAATGATGATTCAAAAGGATTGGTTTATACCATGATTGGATCGGACAAATTGTTCTTAGATGTTGTTTTCCCGATTCAGAATGTGATTTCAGAAAAGGTTGATAAAGTTTTCAAAATGGTTGAGATTGAGAAGTCTGAGATTTCAAAGTTTGTTGGTAAGAGTCATAAAGGTTCGTATAACAAACCTGGTTTCAAAAAGAAGAACATGAAGGCTGGGTTGGGTTATAAGAAGAAACAGAATCGAAACAAAAATGAAATGCCAAATTTTCAGGCAAAATTGAGTTTTGTTCAAGGAGACAGTTTAGAAAAAGAAAAAGAACTCAAAATGAGACAGTCTAATGATGAGTTCTTTGCTCAAAAGAAAAAGCAACAGCCACAGGTCAAAGATGTGTCCATGAGAACATGTTTCAAGTGTGATCAAAAAGGACATCTTGCACGCAAGTGTTCTAATCTAAAACCTGTGGATGTTGATCAAAAGAAGATTGATGCTGAGAAACAAAAATCTGAGAATGTGAGACAAAGGTCAACCAGATTTGACTCAAAACAAACTTGGAGGTACAACACAAACAAGTTTGCTTCGATTCAAAACTGGAAATCAGACCCGAATAGGTTCGATTCTAGACAGATCTGGAATTCTCACACACCCAGATTTAGAACAACACAAAGTTGGAAAACAACTGTTGATATGACAAAACCTCAAGAGTTTTGGAAACCAAGAGTTGTTGTTCAAAATCAAAATGTTCAAAAAGTTTCACATTTTTACAAACGAGGAACACCAAAAGGTCAAACATGGAGTGTTAAGAAACATGTTGATTTGGTAAAAGATGAGAAAGTTGAAGTTAAAATTGAGAAAGTTTTTGTGAAAAATGACAAAGAATTTCCAGCATTGAATGAAAATTATTGTGTTGAAATGCCTAAGGTTCAACAAACCTGGGCTAAATTGTTCAAGTAATTGAGTAGTTTGTTTGTGCATGTGCTCATGGAATTCAAAGATTGTGAGAATGGAGGTTGGAGCAGCCTGACACAACAAGGAGAGGAGGCTGCTGGATCCTGTGTTGGTTGAAACAGGAAGTTTATATGTTTTCTGTAAATAAATAAACAATATTTCAAAAACCCTAAAAATTGAAAATTTTGAAAAACCAAAAATATGTTTGTTTTTAATTTTTGTCAAATATTCAAAAATATAAAAATATGTGTTGATTGAATACGCCGAAACCCTCACGGCTGAACAAACATGATTACTTTCATCAGATTGAAAAACGGTTTTCAAACTGTAAAAGATCAATGTGTTGTAAATCATGGGGGTATGTATATTTTCTGCAAATCAGAGCACTTTAAGCAGAAAATGGATGGCGAGACAGAGCTATCAGTGTTGGTTGTCAAATTTTCTTTATATGATTTTGCATTTTAGGGGGAGTAATATTGTTAAAAAATACAAAAACATTTGAAAATTTGAAAAAGTCAAAAACATAATAAAATTCAAAAATTGAGTTTTTGTGTAAAAAGAGGAAATGATAGTACATCAGTAGACAGTTACAGTATGCTAAAGAAATGGAAAGTTTAAATGTGTTAAACGATCTCACTGTGGATGTGTCGGTAGGTTTTTGCACATTTAGTAGGTTTGTTCGGGATATAAACCTAAATATTTACTTACTTATTTCGTGGGGAACACTACTTGGATATATAGGTAACCCCTGAAATCTCGTTTGAAAGGTTCCTTTTTCTGATATACTAGGTCTTTATACTCAGTGATATCTGGGGTATTATTCCGGGACTTCTGCTGAATGGAAGTTCTGACCTAGTCCTCGAATAATACTTTCTACAAATGCTTGAAACACAGCATCACCCTCAGCATATATGATAAGACAATAAAATTTCTTAGCAATGCTGTTGTAAAAAAGATCCTCTAAAGGGGACACACCCACAAGTTGAGTCATGATCTCTCTGCTGAACGATGGTTCTGACCTGAGCTCTCATGATTCTTCATAATTTATTAACCCCTTACAGATATCATTTGTGTTATAATTACCTGTAAGACTGAATATTGGGATCTGGATACGGGAGTATATTCAAGAGGTGGGACACACGTATAAGTTTAAGTCTCTAAATCACTTAATTCGTATCCTGAACAGATTGAAAATTGTGTGAGAATTTAAAGTGGACCAGTATATCGACAATCTAAGTGAATTGTTTAATACTTACTGTGTTACTAAGCTCAAAGGTACTTGTGACTTGTCGGAAACTGATATGATCCTCTAACGCATACTCAAACAAAAATGTTGTGTGTAAATATGTTTGTACATATTTCTTTACTGCTTTATATTTTCAGAAAATACAAAAAGATTTTGATTTCATTTTATTTTCGACAACCGATATCTGAAATGCTGAGTTTCAAAATCTAAGTAAGCTGATTGTGTTTCTGAAAATAAAACAAGTTCATTAATTTGAAACTTGATTTAAAATCAAAAATTTCAAAAACAGTTTGTGATATCTCTAAGGTCATTAACTTGAACTTGGATGATTAACTGTGAGGGATTTGGATGCTTATACTGTTATAGAGCTAGTTTCCGATTCGATTCGATGAAACTGCTAAATTCATGAAAATTGTTTGTTTAGAATGTTTGAGTGAGCCAGGTTACATTTCCTGGATAGCTGAAATTTGAAATGCTGTTACTTATAAATTTTTTGAGTGATTGCAGATGAGATTCCAGACTACGATCCCGGAAGCTGAGTCTAAGGGGGAGTCTGAAGACGAGCTCAAAGCAAGGGGGAGCTTGTAACCGAAAAGCAGGTATCGATCCCAAAGCACGGAAGCTTGACGAAAGGGGGAGCCTGATAAAGAAAAGAGTCTACAGAAAGGAGAAGCTGAAGCTGAAGACAGATCCACCGGGATTCTTTTCAAGAAGATTTAAAGAGAGAGAGAAAAAGAAGACGCTACGAGTTTGACTCAATGATCGAGATTGACTGCGGCAATATCCAAGGGGGAGTCTGTTAGTGCATTTATGTCTATAGCCTTCGTCAATCCGAGCCATAGCAAGAAACAGAAGAAAACGAGTCGTTATATTGGTGATAGCTAGTAAAAAAGGCAAGGTGGCATAATTGTAATAATGAGAAATCTCATTAAATGCCTTGGACTATAAATAGGAGATTATGTCATAGATTAAAGGACTTTTTGCTACATTTGTCATTTGGAGCTTTCTAGATCTAGAGAGAGAATCTAGAGAGAGAAAGTGATTCAAGGTGCTGTACGATTTCAGATTTCTAATAGAATCACGTTTATATTACGTCACGTGTGTTAGGTCGCGTTCGTGTACGGATTCCGCACGTTATACGTTCGTTTCGCAATCGTTTCGGAGTCAAAACCGGTCCTACAGTGAATAAATATCTATATCTATACTATATAATAAAATAAACCACTTTGAGGACATTTGTCATCGTATTAGGCCTTCTCTTGTAGATAATTATTATTTTAGTTTAATATCTTCTAATTAATTATAGATAACCCTCATATTAAATATTATTTAGTTTAATAACTTATGGATAATTATTATTTATTTGAATTAATTAGAGTTAATTACTGTTTTCGTCTCTGTGGTTTGTCAAAAATCACTATTTCATTCAATTAGTTTAAAAATTGCGATTTCAGTCCCTATGGTTTCACTTTCGTAACTATTTCAATCCACCTCGTGACCATTTCAGTCCATGTACTTAACAGAATAATGGATTGAAATTGTTACGAAAGTGAAACCACAGGGACATAAATAGTTACGAAAGTGAAACCACGGGGACTGAAATCGTAATTTTTAAACTAATGGACCGAAATAGTGATTTTTGACAAACCATAGGGACGAAAACAGTAATTAACTCAATTAATTATTACTTTTATATTTATTTATTTACTTCAAATTCAAACTTAGTTATATAATTTGATCTTAACTATATCTTTGAACGTTTTGTTTAGTTTGGTATCAAATAGATTTTACGAAACTTGAAATTAAGTTAACTAATATTATTTATCATTTATATATTTATGGAGTTTTAAATAAAGGGTTACATTTATTGAGACTTCGTTAACAAATTTTGCAACAACAGAATAATCTATTTTTATCAGGAAAACCAAACTTTGTATTAATATATTAAATATTTTTATTTTCACTATACAAAATTACATTTACTCGACCCATGTAATACATGAGGTTTTTTAAGATATAACTTTTTATTATTTGATATATAAAATTAGATTTATTCAATTCATACAATACACGGGGTTTTTTAAGGATAAATATTTTTTTATTATTGAGTACAGAAAATTACATTTATTCAAACCGTGTAATACACATATTTTTAAAGATGTAATTTTTTTATTATTTGGTATATAAAATCACATTTATTCAACCCGTGTAATAATGATGTTTTTTAAAGATGTATTATTTTATTATTTAGTAAAAAATATTACATTTTTTCAACCTATGTAATACACGTGGTTTTAAAGATATAACTTTTTTATTTAGTATATAAAATTACATTTATTCAACCCATACAATATGGTTCTTATAGATATAACTTTTTATTATTTAATATATAAAATTATATTTATTCAACCCGTGCAATAAAAGAGGTTTTTAAAGATATATTGTTTTATTATTTAGTATATAAAATTTATTTATTCAACCCGTGTAATACACGGGGTTATAACCTAGTATGTAACGCCCCAAAAATATGTAATCTAATTATTGTCTTTAAAATAATTCATGAAAGGAAGGTTTGGGTTAAAATAAATAAACGATAGGACATGAGGGACTAAACTCGAAAATTTAAAAGAAAGACAAGTTAAGTTAAACAACACACACACACTAGACACTTCTAGTGTGTGCGTGAAGTGTCCAGGAGGGGAGACAAGAACACCAAAACCCTAGTTCACTAATCTCATCAATTGGAAGGTGATTTCAAGTCCAAAGATTGTAGGAACTCGAATTCTTGATCACCAAGGTGTGACTAACAACTTGGTAAGTCGAATTTCTTGAAATCATGAACTTTAGGAAATGGGTTTCTACCCAATCATGAGTAATGTTGTGATATATGTATATAGAAGTTAAGATTATGAACTAGGACTTGTTAGTGTTCGGTTATTTGGTGATTTAACTTGTGGTGATAGATGGGACATAGATGCATGATGTAGGATGAGAGAATCTCATGAACTTGCTTGCTTTGTTATGAGTTTGTAGATTAGTATGTAAAGATACTTGTAATTAAATGTCTACAAATGCGAAAGCCGCCAAGTGTTCGATGAAATGCCTAAATGAACAAATGGGGAATTTTTGGTAAATTATGATCAAGATGTTGTAGGTTAAGGGTGTGTAAAATATGGAATGATATTTAGTCGGGCTAAATGAATGAACATGTTGATGTAGGTGTAAAAGAAGAAGGTTCGAGTGCTAGGAGGTCGGACAGCTCACAGGATCGAGGTATGTTGTTCTACGCATACAAGCTTTACTGTCTAATTGTTATTGTTATGTTAATGTCGTAATTATGATAGTTCGTAAATAATGGGTAGTCGATAGCGTAACCCGTCACAAACGGGTTGTGAGAAATGATGATATATGAAGGATGTTATGTTATGGCCGGTTGGTCTTGAACTAACCGTATACATGGAAGTTATGAAAGAATGAAGTAAAAGAGCTAAACCCGTCATGAATGGGTTTTTGGATGATGTTATGTTGTATTATGTCTAATCCGAAACCAACGGATTATCGGATACGATGCATTATCTCATTCGGAGATAGTAAGTAATTACCCATTCAAAGAGTATCATAGAAGGTTATATGGTTATGTGGTTATGTGAAGATGTGAATGGATACTAGTTTTTATTATTAAATCAAAGATGTAAGAACTAACTAGTTAAATTGGATTGCATTGTAGCTAAAACTGCTATATAGGTGGCGTGGCGAGCTTGGGGGCGAACACAAACATGTATACTTGACTATGCGCTTCCGAAGGATTCGCCCTTTTGAAACAATATTTTTGTTAAACTAATACTTCTTAAAAGTTGTCTTTTGTTATGTAAATGATGGCTTAGAAACTTAGTCGGTTGTAACTAGGTACTTTAAACTTGCATTTTGACAGGGTAGTTCGGATTAACACCTATAACTAGACTAGGGAAGGTGTTGATCCCGAACTAGCTACAAGGGCATTTTGGTAAAAATGTAAATATAATGTTTCTAGTTGCAAACTTAAAGTTTTCTATGTGTTTTGGTCTTTTCGTAAAAAGGGCGTAACAAGTTGGTATCAGAGCCTAGGTTTGAGAGAATCAAGCGCGAGTTGAGGTGCTTGGGCTCAAACCGATAGCTCGCGCAATGGGTGTGTTCGCTCCAAGATCGCAAACAAGGTAAAAGTTTAAAATGCTTTAAATTTTATAACGGGTCAAAATAATGATATGTGTCGAAATGGTTTACGAGTGCATAGAACCCAAGAATTGAATCTTGTGTAATTGAAAACATTTATGGCATGGCATTGGCAAGAATTGGTATGCAAACGGATAAGTTTGGTTGATAAACCATGAATGGGTTGAAAGTTTATAAGCAAGAAAATGGCCGAAAGCTTAAAAATTTCGAAAATAGTTAATCCGGGTGCCGGATTTTAACTCTATATGAAGGGGGATGGAATTACGATCGTGTAGGAAGAAACGGATCGTAAATCGGATGAAAATTGAGTGAGTTATGATCGTTTAGGTGAAAAATGGGATTTTTGAGAAAATGCAGCACCCAGCATCGAAGTTCCTGTGAAAAACGAACCGTCGCGTCGCGCTAGGGGCCGCCGCGTCACGCGAGGCACCCTTAGCGTCGCGCGACCCCCCCCCCTTAACGTGCAAAAATCGTTTTTTTGTGTGTTTTGGCCAATGAACTTGTTAAGAAGGTTATAAATCATGTAAATAGGATTATGGAAGTTATTATGACATTATAGAATAACTTGTAACGAACCGCAAGGGTAGGTGATGTGAATTTATAAAAAAAAAACTCTATTGTGTAGATGGCGGACCACGTGGATATGAATGATGACGATGTGGCACGGGAAGATGCATTAAATGAAAAGATGGCGCAAATGATGGATAATACTTTTGAAGCCAAACTTCCACAAATGGTTCAAGAGGTGGAGAGTCGCGTGTTGGAAACGATTGATGCAATAATGACAAGTAAAATGGATGAAATAAAGGAGATGATTGGAGAGTCTAAAAGCAAAAGTAAGATACAAAGATGCACGTATAAGGATTTTATGGCGTGTAGTCCTTCTCCGTATGATGGAAAGATAGATCCAATTGTATGCCAAAGATGGATTTCTAATATAGAAGCTGTGTTTATCCGGAGTCGGTGTGATAAGGAAGATCAAGTAATGTTTGCTACGGGTCAACTACAATCGCAAGCTAAAGATTGGTGGGATGCTCATTGTAAGGAGATAGGTGAAGATAAACTTCAAGTGATGACGTGACAGGAATTTAAAGAGCCTTTCCTAAAATATCATTGCCCTCAATCCGCCATCGATAGGATTCAGGAGGAATTCTTGCGCCTTCGACAGCACGATGAAACAATCAATGAAATAACAAATATTTTCTTGGATAAGCTGAAGTTTTGCAAGGAGTTCGTGAATTCAGAAAGAATGAAAATTAATCGATACCATGATATGTTGAAAGCGGAGTTTAGGGAGTTTATTACGCCCTCGAAGTGTGAAACTCTTGACGAACTCATAAACTGGGCGCGAGACAAGGAGATTGAACTCAAGAGACAGGTGGAGCGAGGTGAAAAGAGACTGCCAGAGAAGGTGTCTAACCCAACTCCTTTCAAGAAATGCAAGTTTCAAGATCAAGCTAATAAAGAGAAAGCAAAGAGTGGAATTCCCCGTTGCAAGAATTGTGGAAAGCTTCACTCTGGGGAGTGCCTGTTGGGCAAGAAGGGATGTTATAACTGTGGGGAAGAGGGACATCCGCATTACAGGTGCCCTAAGAATACGAAGACATGTTATAATTGTTTCCAAAAGGGTCACATCAAGGCGGAGTGTCCCAAGCTCCAATCGGGAATGAAGAAGGAAGGCAAAAAGGAGGAGAATCCTAAGGCAAGAGCAAGAATGTTTCAAATTACGTCTGAAGAGGCTAAAGCTCATCCGAATGTTGTGTCAGGTATTTTCTTGCTAAATTCCTTGCCGATGTACGTGTTATTCGATAGCGGGGCTACTATGTCATTTGTTTCGAGTGATGTAATTAATCACCCCTCATTTAAGATTGAAAGAATGCAAATACCATTAGAGGTAGAGATAGCTGATAGCAAGAATTATTTGTTGCACGAAGTGTGTAGAAACTGTAAGCTCACGATATAGGATGAGGAGTTTGATATTGATCTCGTACCTATGGTCTTAGGAGAATTCAAGGTAGTAGTAGGTATGGATTGGATGGCCCGACACCATGCGGAGATTAAATGCGAAAGTAAGGCAATACGCGTGCAATCTCCGAGTGGGAAATGGTTAAGTGTTCAAGGAGAAAGAAATGTAAAAGCAAAGTTATGCAATATTGTCCAAGCCTTCAAGTACGTGCGTAATGGAAGTAGGGCATTTTTAGCCTATGTAGTTGATGTTCATCAAAACCTTCCCAAGTTCGAAGATGTGGCAGTAGTGAACGAATATCCGGATGTGTTTCCGGAGGAGTTGCTGGGGCTTCCACCCGAACGCGAAATAGAATTTCGTATTGAATTGAATCCGGGTGCGCAACCGGTGGCTAAATCCCCATATAGACTGGCTCCCACCGAAATGAGGGAACTAATGACACAACTGCAAGACTTACTTGATAAAGGCTTTATACGTCCGAGTGCATCACCTTGGGGAGCACCCGTTCTTTTTGTAAAAAAAAAGATGGGTCGATGCGTATGTGCATCGACTATCGGGAGCTGAACAAATTGACAGTGAAGAACCGTTATCCCTTACCCAGAATTGATGATTTTTTTGATCAGTTGCAAGGGGCGAGTTGGTTTTCAAAGATAGATTTACGTTCGGGCTATCATCAAGTAAGGGTGCGAGAGGAGGACGTTGCAAAAACTGCATTTAGAACTCGGTATGGACATTATGAATTCTTGGTCATGTCCTTTGGGTTGACGAACGCGCCAGCCGCGTTTATGGACCTTATGAACCGAGTTTGTCGACCTATGTTAGACAAATATGTGATTGTGTTCATAGATGACATTTTGGTTTACTCCCGGAATGAGGCCGATCATGCAAGACACTTACGTGAGGTACTTAAAACCCTCCGTAGAGAAAAACTTTATGCGAAGTTCTCAAAGTCTGCCTTTTGGCTCAGGGAAGTGCAGTTTCTAGGTCACGTAATAAATTCAGAAGGTGTCTTAGTAGATCCAGCAAAGATTGAGGCCGTATTAAAGTGGGTCCCTCCTAAAAACCCAACCGAAGTAAGGAGTTTTCTAGGCCTTGCCGGCTATTACAGAAGGTTTATTCAAGAATTCTCAAAGATTGCATTACCACTGACCAAACTGACAAGAAAGGAAGGAAAGAAGGAAGGAAAGTTCGTGTGGGGTAAAGAACAAGAAGAAGCTTTTCAAGTGTTAAAAGAGAAATTATCGAGTTCTCCGGTGCTAACATTACCAGATGGAACGGAAGATTTGGTTGTCTATTCAGACGCGTCACGTCAAGGTTTGGGGTGTGTTTTAATGCAAAGGGGAAAGGTTATCGCGTATGCTTCCAGACAACTCAGACCACATGAAGTAAACTACCCGACCCATGATCTAGAATTGGCAGCGGTGGTTTTCGCCTTAAAAATTTGGAGGCATTACCTGTATGGGGTAAAATGTATGATCTACTCGGATCATAAGAGCCTCAAATATTTCTTCGAACATAAAGATTTGAATATGAGGCAACGAAGGTGGTTGGAACTGATTAAAGACTATGACTGTGATATTTTATATCACCCGGGAAAAGCAAACGTCGTAGCCGATGCGTTGAGTCGAAAAGATTATCCACACCCGATTCATGTAAAATCTATGAAGATGACAGTTACACCTCACCTCCTTGAAACGATACGAGATACTCAAATAAAAGCACTAGAGGAAGGGGATCCAAAGAAAGAAAGAACGAAAGGAATAGCAGAAAAGTTTGAAGAAAACTCAAACGGGCTTAAAACAAGGTTTGGGCGGATCTGGATACCAAGGTTTTGTGAGGTCAAGACAGTGCTACTTGAAGAAGCTCATAAGTCACGGTACTCCGTTCACCCTGGGGCTACAAAAATGTACTATGACTTGAAAACAAACTATTGGTGGCCTGGTATGAAACGCGATATTGCTAAGTACGTCGCGAAGTGTCTGACGTGTTCTCAAGTGAAAGCGGAACATCAGAAACCTTATGGAGAGTTACAACCTTTGGAAATTCTAGTATGGAAGTGGGAGGAGATAACAATGGATTTGGTGACTAAGCTACCTAGAACGAAAAAGGGGCATGATACGATATGGGTAGTCGTGGACCGACTCACGAAGAGTGCACACTTTTTACCAATTCGAGAGGCCTACTCCTCGGAAAAGATGGTGGAAGTGTATGTGAATGAAATAATATCTCGACACGGGGTGCCTGTGTCAATAGTTTCAGATCGGGATACGAGATTTACCTCTCGTTATTGGTTGAAGTTCCATGAAAGTATGGGCACGAAACTGCACATAAGTACCGCCTACCACCCGCAGACTGACGGTCAATCGGAAAGAACGATTCAGACGCTTATTGATATGTTAAGAGCATGCGCGCTAGATTTTGGGGGAAGTTGGGATGACCATTTACAACTAGTGGAATTTTCTTACAATAATAGTTATCATAGTGGTCTCAAAATGGCACCTTATGAACTGTTATATGGAAGAAAGTGTAGGACTCCCGTATGTTGGGGGGAGGTAGGACAAAGGGAGCTCGTGCCTAACGAATTGATAGCAATGACCAATGAAAAGATTGATCTAATTAGAGCTCGATTAAAGGCGGCTCAGGATAGGCAAAAGGCATATGCGGATAAGAGAAAGCGTCCTATCGAATTTCAAGTAGGAGACTATGTTTTATTAAAAGTATCCCCATGGAAAGGTATAATCCGTTTTCGTAAACGGGGAAAATTGGGGCCTCGTTATATTGGGCCATTTAAAATCTTGGCTCGAGTGGGGAAAGTGGCGTGTCGTCTAGAATTATCGTCTTCATTAGATGGGATCCATAGCACTTTCCATGTATCACAACTAAGAAAGTGCCTTGCGGATGAATCGGCGATCGTACCTCTTGATGATATTGAAGTAGATGAGAGCTTAAACTATGTTGAAAGACCGATAGCCATTAAAGATTTTAAGGTAAAGAATCTTCGCAATAAGGCCATTAGACAAGTTCTAGTACAATGGCAACACCGGAAGGGGTCGGAACTTACATGGGAATCGGAAGATGAAATGCGGAAGCATTACCCTTCTTTATTTGGTACGTAAATGTTGATTTATGATGTGTGCAAGTTTCGGGGACGAAACTTTTTCTAAGAGGGGTAGACTTGTAACGCCCCAAAAATATGTAATCTAATTATTGTCTTTAAAATAATTCATGAAAGGAAGGTTTGGGTTAAAATAAATAAACGATAGGACATGAGGGACTAAACTCAAAAATTTAAAAGAAAGACAAGTTAAGTTAAACAACACACACACACTAGACACTTCTAGTGTGTGCGTGAAGTGTCCAGGAGGGGAGACAAGAACACCAAAACCCTAGTTCACTAATCTCATCAATTGGAAGGTGATTTCAAGTCCAAAGATTGTAGGAACTCGAATTCTTGATCACTAAGGTGTGACTAACAACTTGGTAAGTCGAATTTCTTGAAATCATGAACTTTAGGAAATAGGTTTCTACCCAATCATGAGTAATGTTGTGATATATGCATATAGAAGTTAAGATTATGAACTAGGACTTGTTAGTGTTCGGTTATTTGGTGATTTAACTTGTGGTGATAGATGGGACATAGATGCATGATGTAGGATGAGAGAATCTCATGAACTTGCTTGCTTTGTTATGAGTTTGTAGATTAGTATGTAAAGATACTTGTAATTAAATGTCTACAAATGCGAAAGCCGCCAAGTGTTCGATGAAATGCCTAAATGAACAAATGGGGAATTTTTGGTAAATTATGATCAAGATGTTGTAGGTTAAGGGTGTGTAAAATATGGAATGATATTTAGTCGGGCTAAATGAATGACATTTTGATGTAGGTGTAAAAGAAGAAGGTTCGAGTGCTAGGAGGTCGGACAGCTCACAGGATCGAGGTATGTTGTTCTACGCATACACGCTTTACTGTCTAATTGTTATTGTTATGTTAATGTCGTAATTATGATAGTTCGTAAATAATGGGTAGTCGATAGCGTAACCCGTCACAAACGGGTTGTGAGAAATGATGATATATGAAGGATGTTATGTTATGGCCGGTTGGTCTTGAACTAACCGTATACATGGAAGTTATGAAAGAATGAAGTAAAAGAGCTAAACCCGTCATGAATGGGTTTTTGGATGATGTTATGTTGTATTATGTCTAATCCGAAACCAACGGATTATCGGATACGATGCATTATCTCATTCGGAGATAGTAAGTAATTACCCATTCAAAGAGTATCATAGAAGGTTATATGGTTATGTGGTTATGTGAAGATGTGAATGGATACTAGTTTTTATTATTAAATCAAAGATGTAAGAACTAACTAGTTAAATTGGATTTCATTGTAGGTAAAACTGCTATATAGGTGGCGTGGCGAGCTTGGGGGCGAACACAAACATGTATACTTGACTATGCGCTTCCGAAGGATTCGCCCTTTTGAAACAATATTTTTGTTAAACTAATACTTCTTAAAAGTTGTCTTTTGTTATGTAAATGATGGCTTAGAAACTTAGTCGGTTGTAACTAGGTACTTTAAACTTGCATTTTGACAGGGTAGTTCGGATTAACACCTATAACTAGACTAGGGAAGGTGTTGATCCCGAACTAGCTACAAGGGCATTTTGGTAAAAATGTAAATATAATGTTTCTAGTTGCAAACTTAAAGTTTTCTATGTGTTTTGGTCTTTTCGTAAAAAGGGCGTAACATAGTAATTTTATATACTAAATTAAAACATTTATTCTTTAAAAATCTCGTTTATTACACGAGTCAAACAAATGTAATTTTATATATTAAATAATAAAAAAAATTATATCTCTAAGAACACCATGTATTGTACTGAATAAATGTAATTTTATATACCAAATAATAAAAATCCGTGTATTGTACGGGTTGAATAAATCTAATTATATATTCTAAATAATAAAAAAATATCTTTAAAAACACCATGTATTAAACGGGTTAAATAAATGTAATTTTGTAACCTTGTATACCGCAAGCGGGGCGAATATATACTAAATAATAAAAAAGTTATCATTAAAAACACCATATATTACACGGGTTAAATAAATGTAATTTTGTATAGTAAATAATATGCTATTGGATTCGTTTAAAAAATCATAAATTTGGTTCGGTTTAATCCGAATCAAATCACAAACTTGGTTAAGTTTAATTCGAATTGATTAGAACCCCAATTTAAAAAAATCAAAAACAGAATTATATTATTAGCTTCTCTTCCTAATTTGTGTTTTTTTAAGTTTGATCTAATGTCTAATAAGTTACTTTGTATATTTTGTTTGTACTTTAAATTTTTTATATGAGCGTATTATTGTTTTTTTAAGTTTAAGATTATTGTTTTGTGTTATTATTTAAAAAATATCTTTAATTTATAACTTAAATTTGAAGATAATATATTATTAGAAAAAATAGAATGATTCTATCCGACATTCAAAGTAAGATAAGATTTAATATTAATTGATTATTTATTATTTAATTAATTGATATAAGATAAGTACGAAAATGCAGGAAATTACAAATGTAGACGCCTTCAATGAATGACATGTGTCACTTATTGGTTTCTTTTATTATAGTAGATAGACTAGAAATCAATGTTTATATTTGAATCAATCCTTTAAAAACCAGTTTTTTAATTGTACCGAGTTAGGTTTAGAAACGGTTTAACCAGTTGAGTTGGGTTGTACTAGATGGTTAAACCAGGATGACTACTTAACCCTATAATTCAATAAAAATACAAGTTCAACTCAAAAAAATAATCCAAAACTACATGATTTCATAATAAAAAATCAAACTTTTCAACAAAGTTTCATTAAATAAAGTGTACAATACGACTATGACATTAGAGTGTTGAATGCATTAAGTTTACGATCGTGTAAAAGATGAAATTCGCTATCATTGCTAATTTAAACTCAAATTTTTAACATGGAATTAAACCGGTAGGCCGGTATGAACCGGTATTAGCGGATATACCGGCGATTCAAAGAGCATGTCGGAACCCTATTTATATCGGGCTCAACCGTACCGGAATAGATAAATAGTAGCCAGTTCAAACCGGTATTTAAAACATTGATTTGAACTTCTTATATTCATTTATGGTAATTTTCCCCATTAGAAATGGTGACCGAGCTCCCAGGCCGGATGGTTTCAATTTCCTGTTATTAAATGTTGATGGGAAGCTTTGCAAAGTGACTTCCTCAAATTATTTGATGAGCTCTTTATTAATGGAAGTATAAATAAAAGTTGGTCTTCATCGTTCATAGCTCTTATCCCTAAAATAAAAGATTCATTAAGGCCCTGCAGATTTCCGACCCATAAGCTTGATAGGATGTGTTAACAAAGTTATATCCAAAGCTCTAGTAAATCGTCTTAAAGAGGTGGCCGGGAAGTTGATATCGGAGGAACATACGACTTTCTTATTAGGAAGGAATATTACAGACGGATCGTTAATGTTAAATGAGATCTTAGCTTGGATGATGGCGGCTAAAAAGACGGGTATGTTTTTCAAAGTACATATTCACAAGCCCTACGATTCTCTAAATTGGAATTTTCTTCATTCCATAATGTCACAAATGAAATTTCTAGCTAGATGGTGTATGTAGATAATGGCTACATTAAGGTCTTCCCGGGCGTCCGTGTTTCTCAATGGCTCCCCTACCTTGGAGTTTAACTGCAAACGTGGCCTCCGGCAAGGAAAACCTTTATCCCCGTTCTTGTTTCTTGTGGCAATGGAAGCGCTTTCCGGAATTATGATGAAAGCATCCTCGGTCGGTCTATTCCAATGTATTACATGTCCGGTAAACGAGCCATCTTTGACTTATTTGCTCTATGCTGATGATGTCGTTTTCCTTGGTTAATGGTCGGGTGAAAATGCGATAAATTTAAGTAGAATCCTTAGATGTTTTTATCTGGCATCGGGTCTAAAGGTAAATCTTGGCAAAAGCAAACTATATGGTATGAGAGTGTGCAATAATGTAATGGAGGATATGGCCGTTGTTTTGCAATACAAGGCGGGTATATTCCCATTCAGATATTTGGGGTTTCAAGTAGGGGGTAACATGAACATGGTAAAAAATTGGAAACCGGTCATGGAAGTTTTAAACTATGTTTTTAAACTCGGACCGGGCTGGCTGGGATCTGGTGACTGCAGCCGACCGATTCGTTGGGTTGAGCCGTTTCAACACTGGGCCGGTGGTTTTGCTGGTAGCCGGGCGATCGGGCCGGCGGGTCATAGAGAGTGGGTCGGACCGGTCATGTTTATACCCTACTTCTTTTCTTTTCTTCTGTACGCACAAACGCAAATAGGAACACGCCTCCACTTCTTTTCTTTTGTACGCACAAAACTTATCCCCCAATTCATCTCAAAATCGATTCATCATCTCCTTCGATTATCTTCATCAGCAATTCGTCATCTTCATCAGCCTTTAAGCATTCACATTTCATAGTCTCCACATTCATCATCCTTCAATGTTCACACTTACCACATCGACCATCCATCTCGATTTGTTCTCACTTCAGGTGGCAAAATTTGGATGAGAGGCTTTTGATGTTGGAAGAATTTGGATGAGAGGCTTTTGGATGAGTGGAGGCAGAGTTAAATTGGGAATTCTAACCCTACTGAATGGTGGTTTAGATATTTATTTTATGGCATTTGGGCCTTTAAAGCCTTCAAGTGAAATTGGACTAAAATTGATAATTCTTAAAAATAAGCATATATATAAACTACATTTTTATGTATTTTAAATTATTAAATTAATTAGGGTTATTGGATTTTAATAATCCGAAGTTTCACCCGTTTGCCACTAATAATCCCAACTACAAAAATTTCCTATAACAATCCCAACTTGTAAGATTTTGGCCCCAAATAATCCTTTGCTAACTGGATTATAACCCGGTTAGTTTTTTGCTGACGTGGACACAACTTTGTTATTGTTGACTTGGCTGCTTATGTGGCACCATCACCACCTCCACCTCCTCCACTGCCACCACCATCTCCTCCAGCCACCACTATCATCTACCACCATCACCTCTGACCACCTCCACCTCCACCCACATTCTTCCACCACCGGAAAAACACTATCACCTCCGACCACCTCCATCATCTGCTACCGAAAACCTCTGTCACCATCACCACATCCACTCCATCATATTTAAACTTTACCACTAATTTCTATTAATGAATTCTTCAACCCACCCATGGATTCTTTAAAACCCGATTCACTCAACCAATGAACCGAACCGAATAATAGTGAACCCATAACAGTAACGGATCTAAACGCGGTAATAAACGCTTTCCCGACACTTTTTCTTGCTTCTAGCGGTGTTCTTGCGTTTGCATATGCGGCGATTTTCATACCGAGAAAACCCAAGAGGACGGATGTAATGGCTCCTAGTAAGAAGGATACAGTGCTGAATAAAGCGGTAGCGAGTGCAGATTTGCACATTCGGTGAACATTGTAGGTGCATTGTTGAGTTTTTGTGCTGAGTCCCTCAACAGAACCCCAGAAATAGAATGATCAAGATTGTGAAAACAACCATGAAAATGCCTATGTGTTGATACTTTGTGAATAAGAAGAATGTTGCACCTGTTATATTTGAATGAACCAGAAAACAAAACATAAATTAGCACAGATTAAGAAATTATCATGAAACAGGACCATGGGTGGATTCATCAATAGAAATTAGTGGTTAAGTTTAAAGATGATGGAGTGGAGGTGGAGATGGTGACAGAGGTTTCCGGTGGCAGATGATGGAGGTGGTCAGAGGTGATAGTGTTTTTTCGGTGGTTGAAGACTGTGGGTGGCGGTGGAGGTGGTCGGAGGTAATGGTGGTAGAAGATGGTGGTGGCTGGAGGAGATGGTGGTGGTAGTGGAGGAGGAGGTGGTGGAGGTGGTGATGGTGCCACATAAGCGGCCAAGTCAACAAATAACGAAGTTGTATCCACGTCATCAGCCACGTCAGCAAAAAATAACTGGGTTATAACCCAGTTAGCAAAGGATCATTGGGGGTCAAAATCTTATAAGTTGGGATTGTCACAGGGAATTTTTGAAGTTGGGATTATTAGTGGCCAATGGATGAAACTTCGGATTATTAAAATCCAATAACCCAATTAATTATAATATGTCCGGGTCTTAAATCTGGTCGGACTGGTCCGACCTTTGACCCCGTAAGGCGACCGGGTCGACCTTTGGTCCGGTCCTGAAAACATTGGTTTTTAAGAATCGGTTAGCTTTATGGAAGGGTTATCCTATGGGGGAAGGATCACGTTAATAAAATCGGGTCTTAGTTTTCTTCCCTTGTACTATTTTTTCTTATACAAGGCACTGGCCTAAGTGATTAAAAAACTCGAAACCATTCGGAGACAGTTTTTTTTTTTTTTTGAATGGTACAGAAGACAAATCTAAAGGGAATTGGATAGCTTGGGAAAAGGTCATCTCTCCGGTTGATTATGGTGGGGTGGGATTCGGATCCTTAAAAGATGCGAATCTTTGCCATGCTTGCGAAGTGATGGTGGAGGTTCAAGGTCGAGAAAGAAGGTTTGTGGAGAAAGGTTATATGGGCAATACATAACAAATCTAGATCATGGAATTTTATATCGTCCAAGATCTCGATACCCGGCCCATGGAAACAAATTTGGAGTATTACGAATGAATTAGAAAGGATGAATATGAATTTATCTAACCAGATTAAAGGTGTGCTTGGTAATGGGGTTGACTTATTATTCTCGATAGATACATGGATAGGTGACTTGCCTCTGGCTCATGTTTTCCCAGCTTTATTTAACATTGAGCCGGATAAAATGTGCACGATGTTGGTACGAGTGGTAAATAATGCTCAAGGGGTGATGCTTAATTGGGCCTGGAACAGGGAGCCATCTTCCGCAGCTGAGATGAATGAATTGCAACAGCTCACTCAGAAATTATCCGAGACTCGGTGTGAAGATAAATAAGATCAGTGGATATGGGGCTTGGATCCAAATGGGGTTTTTTCAGTTGGTAGCATTAGAAGACAGGCACAAGCGTTCAATCGATCACCACCACTCTCAGTCTTCAAATGGAATAGACGCCTAAAAAGGTTGGGGTTGTCAGTTGGCGCGCGATGGTGGAGAGGTTACCGACAAAGATGACATTGTCCCTGAAAGGTATCCATCCGGTTTCGGTGCTCTGTCCTCTTTGCAATGAAGTTCCGGAAACCTGCGATCACCTTTTTGTGTCATGCCAGTTCGCCCAATTGGTGTGGACCGCTATTACTCAATGGTGCAAGATCCCTGATTTTTTTGCTTTCAGCCTTAAAGATATCCTACAGGTTAGCGACTTGGTGTGAGGCCCTTTCAAAAGAAGGAAGTCTCTACATGCTGTCGCTCTTGTGTACCTATGGAGTATTTGGTGGATGAGGAATAAAGCTGTGTTTGAACAAGTCGCTATCTCAGTCTGTAAGGTAGTTGAGGAAATAAAAAAATATGAGCTATTAGTGGGTAAAAAATCTATTGAAAGAGGTCAGTTTCACATGGGATAGTTGGAAGAGGCTTGAAGTTTTCTAATGTTTCTGTAATCTTTTTTTTGTTCTGTTCTTTTTTTTTGTTTCATGTTTGGTGGATGTAATTGTCGTGCTAGCCCCTAGCTAGGTTTTTTTTTTGGAAGGTGACTTTCTATGTACTGGACCAGTGGTCACCGGGTTTATGTCAAAGACATTCCCCCGTCAGCCCCGCATCTGCGGACGCGATGTTCGATTGGGCCCCAGCCTGCCGCGTGAGCTGACTTCCGCCCGGAAACCATACTGCCCCCACACGAGAGACTCGCTGGGGTAACAGCTGGGTAAAACCGGGTTGCCCTCAAGACCGTTCCATGCCTCGGTAGGAGACGATCCATCATCGGGACATCCCAACCCCCAAACCGTAGACGCCGGGATTCGAACCGGGGTAAGCCCCTAGCTAGGTTGATGAATAAAAATTTTTGTTGGTCTTTAAAAAAAACACATAAAAATAATAAATACGATAAATAAAAGTACAATCATTAAATTCTAGCTCCAATAGTTCTTAACATCCCAATCATAACCCATGTTACAACACAAAAACCCTAACTACACAAACCAATAAAAGTACAACCCAACAAAGGCTAACTAACATAAAATAGTACAACCCAACAAAGCATGATCCTTTAGTATCTAATTTTTTTAACGGCGGTATTTTTTATAAATCATAAAATAAAAAGATACATGATCTAACCACTAGTACCCAAACATATCAGCAGCAGAAGCCATGATAGGTTGTTGATTAACAAACATCATGTTCCATGGATTCTCCATGACCTCAACCTCAAACAACCCACTTGTACCACTCACGCATTGAGGAGTTGTACAATTGGCATTTGCATTGATGGAGTTCAAGATTCCGGTGAGCGAGTCAAGTCGCTGCTGGAGCTCGCTCACCTGAGCTCTTAAAACAGAGTTCTCCGCTTCGATTTCAACGAATCGTTGCGTGGTGACGGTGATGGTGGTCCGGATCTGCTCGGTATCGCTCTTGATCCGGCTAGATTCGGCCATCAGATCGTCGATGTACTTCTGTTTCCTCATTCGTGATCTCCGAGCCGATTCGCGGTTGGATTCCATTCTTTTCCTCTTCTTCTGATCAATCAAACCGTCCTCTGGTAGCGAATCTGCAAAAAAAAAAAAAAAAAAAAAAAAAAGGCATGGTAAATCGTCATACTATATAATGAAATAAAACTAGGAAGAGGATGGTTGATAACTTAGATATCAATGCATTTTATGCCCCGTGTAGATGACTCAAGTCGCTCGTAAGCTACTTGAGACCGGCTTGATAAAAGCTCACGTTTATAGCCCGAATCGTAAACCAACTCGAGCCTTAGAGTAAGATTTGTTTAATAAACAAGCCATAGTTCGAGCTTCACTATCTAGATCAAGCTGACTCACAAGCTGAAATGAGCCTTTTTATATATACATTTTTTTACAATTTTTTTATAAATTTTTGCTACTTTTAATATATAAAAAAAATTTCAAAAAATAAAAAAAAAAAATAAAAAAAAAATTTGTAGCGCACATGTGCAATAATACACATGTGTACATATAATGCACATGTGCAGTACAAGTTTTTTTTTTGAAAAAAAAAGTTTATATATATATATATATATAAATTAGCGAAAATTTGTTAAAAAAATATATGTTTTTTAGGCGTTTTTAGTTACTTTTCGAGTTTTCATTCTAACTATTGGTTTTTAATAGAACCTTTCCCATGATAACTATTATACGTAAATATTATATGTAAAAGATCTAATTACAAATATACATAAAAACTAATTATAAATGTAAATCAACAATCAAATAATAAATAAGTAAATCAGAGTTTGAAAATAAAGCTTAAAATGAATCAAGCTCGAGCGTAAACTTACATGTAGCTCCGCCCCTGCTCTGGTCCGATCCGGATGAATTTCCGCTTATGGACGCCATGGGTTACAAGGATTGAATACAAACTACAAATCTATAAAAACAAACAAATAACAAAAAGAATGGCAACTAATTAATATGCCTGACTGATACCGAACCCGCAGTTAATCTCCGAGAACACGTAAAACCAGTAGAGAAAGACGACGGAGAACGACTGTACAAGATGGGACCGGCGAACTAATGAGGAATTTATCATAAACCCAGATCGGAGGATTTCACAAAGAACAGGAGACATTAATGTCTAACACCCATTCATCAAATCCAATAGCCAGAAATTAATAATAAGAATAATAAAAACAGAGATTAGAAGAAGAAAATTGAAGGGAAATGAAGAGGTTTTGCAGGGTAGGAAGAAGTTTGATTATATAGACGAAAAGAAGGGTGAAATGGTTGAATAAAAAAGTGAAAGCAAACAAGTTGAAGATTATTATATTGTGAAATCAACGTGCCACCTTCATTTCTTCACCCCATTTTTTGTTTTTAGTTTTATTTGTTTTCAAGTTTTTTTTCGTGGCTTGTAGTGGTAAAGTCTCGTAACGGGGGTTACCTGAGAAGTGGTAAAATATATGTGTGAGAGAAATTGTAGATATATATGTATGTATATATATATGTGTGTGAGAAAAATAAAAACAATAAACCCCCTTCTTCCCGTTATTGATATCACGGCTGATCACATAACCTCCCCTCATAACGCTAGGCAGGTCGGCGTTCTGGGGCGCCATAGGGCGCGCTATGGGGGTGGTGGTGCCATATAAGCTACGACTACGGAAGGCCTAGAATGACTAAACTTACACATTATTTGATCCTACTTTTGAATTGAAATTTTTGGTTTAATTATGGAACTTAAACCTTCCCTACCTTTTTTATTGAAAGAAAATTTATCTTTCTACTTTTCGTGAGACTTGAATCTATAGCATTCAAACTTAGTGTTTCTAAAAGCTTTGCTTCTTTTGTCGGGCCACCAACCCTGATAGTTAAACCCACACACCCTAAATAGGACACTTTTTTATAACAGGTTAGTACCACTAGACAGAAGACCTTAGATTAGATTTAAATTCCTCCCTTTCTAGTGATTCCTATAAAATAATATTTGAGTGCAATTTAAATGTGATACCTCTATGTTGTCTTGAAAAGGTTTTTAATGATTTTATGTAGTATGAAAGAACAAAATGTTGATGTATACACATCAATCAATCAATCAATAAATAAATAAATAAATAAATAAATAAATAAACGTCACTATAGTAGATGCATCAAGTCAAGTATGGCTCACTAGAATAAGAAAGCATAGAGTTTGGTTTGTAAAACTGGAAAAATTGTTTATGGAAATATAAACTTTAGTTAAACTGGTCAGTGGTCACATGAAGACTAAATGGTTTAGTATAGGAAGGTCACAACCCAATTTGTTGAGAATTAGGTTAATGAGAGTTGGTGGAGTTGATATTTCACAAGCCACCGCATAAAAGATTGACCAAATACCATAATTATTAAGGTTGCTTATAGTCGAAAAAATCATACGCGGACCAGAGTCTAAAACCGATTTTCTATTGGAAGTTTCTATATTATTACTATATATCTATTATCTATTATATATAATAAATGAAAGTAATTTGAGTCACGTGTGTCAGTAGATGAGGGCTACACTTTTTTCATTTTACCGCCCAACTCCCGTCCGCCTTTTGTTTCTTTTGTTGATGATATGAGAAACCCTAAATCATTCTTCATGCATCTCTCTCTTCCCATCGCCTCCTCAAACCCTAGATTCTCTTACACCTCCATCGACGACCATCTCTTGCGGTTGCTCTCTCCCTCGGAGTTCCCAGGTATGATTCAAATCTCTACATCTTTTATGAATCCTAATCTGATTCTAACCATCCTTCTTCTTGATTTGTTCCTTCCTGTTGATGCGACATAGAAGGATGAGAAAGCGAGTCTAGATTCGACTTGCCAGGTTTGTATTCATCTTTTAATCGTTATATATGTTTTTAGGGTTCTTACGCGTGCTTGTAATTCAGCAAGTTTATTCATATTAGGAGAAATAATGGAGAAATTGTTCTTGATTGATTTTTGGGAGCCAAAATTGAGTGTCAATTTAGGGTTTGTTCTTGCTTAAATCGCATGATAAAGGATTCCTATATCAAGTCGATTCACTTCCAGGTATGTTGATTCTGACTTTTTATTTGTTTCATCACCTCAATTTCTAATAATTTTTTACTGTTTCATCTAATATGAGGAAGACGGTGATGATGCTGGTGACCTGAAGAGGAACGGTGAGAATGACATGGGTTGATTTAGGGTTTCTCCTAGTCTTATGAAGGTGGTGGTTTAACACCACAACGAAAGGTCGACGGCTAGGTTTCCAGCAACACATAGATCTGACCAATTGTGGTTTCAGCCAGTATCGATAAGTTGTTGATCTATTTTATCCAATTCAAATTAGGGTTCTTAAGTTGTTGATCTCATGTTCTCATCTTTGCTTTTTATTGTCATTTTTCTCATATATTGAATTTTGAGGGTTTCCAGTAGATTAGTGAAACTAGGTGATTCTTGAATACTGAGATAGAAAAAGGATGTTGCTCAAGCAAACTACAACCTACACCCACCCACCACTAATTATTTCTTGAATAATGAGATAAAAAAGGGATTTGATCTTCATTTAATTTATTAAAGGTTCACAAAAACCTTCAACCCACCAGATTGTAACACCACAAATTTCGTATGTTATAAAATAATATTATTTGGTGATGCTAAATAACGGAAGACGGTAACTGTAAAACGGTACCGTAAGGAAATGATAGTAAATTTAAATATATGTGTGTATCTAAGTTAAATAAAGAAAAGAGGCCAAGTTAGTATGGAAATAACAAATTTAAACACACTTTGATAGACAAGGGGGCTAATGTGTAAAGGAATTAATAAGAAAAGAAAGAAGCCAGTGTTGTGTCTGGATTTTGTGCGATCGAACAAGAGGGCAGGAAGGAGAAACCCTAGCCCTTCAACTCTTCACAAGAAATTCAGAAATTTATGATGAAATCAGACACGAAATCGAATGCATGAGCCTAGTTGGTCTCTAACTTAAGTGATTTGAGCATAAGGTAAGTTGAATGTTATGTTTTGATGCACTTTTATGAAGTAGGTGTTAATCAATCTATGAAATTTAATGAAATTGAACTTGTGTATAAGTTAGAATCATCAAATAGAAGATGTTTTATGCATGAAACTGATTAGATTGAAAGTTTGAGTAGAAACCCATTTGGGTGAGAAGTTAGCATGAGTAGGATGATCAAGTAGGATTATGTATGTGAAGTTTTGTTGTATGATCTTGATTATAATACATGAATAATAAGTAAATTGATGTATAATGAAAGAATCATGTGAACTTAGATGATTATTGAAAATAAGTGAGTTCAACTAGTAAAATGTCATGCTTTATATGTTTGTATAATATGCTTTAAATGCGAAACCCGCCAATTGCTCGATGAAATGCTTAAGAGAACAAGTATGTGGAATACTAGCAAGGATGATGTCGGGTTCAAGGATAGTGTTAAATTGGTTAAATTTTGAATGAGGATTGTTAATCGTGAATTATGAGATGACTAATACGAAAGAAATTATTATGTTGTATGCATATATGATCTTATGGTTCTATATGTGTTTTACTATGTGAGTAGGGAATGAAAGGATGTGATTCTAGTTTATATGTTGTGTTGTTGGAAATTGACATACTAGTAAAGTTAAAATAGGATACGAGTGTGACATGAATGCAATATTAGAATGTGCGTTATACTAATGAAGTATGTAACCTTGATGGTATGTGTAGGATCGTTGAATCGATCTAAACGAGTCGATCAGAAGAGTTCTAATCCAAACCAAAGGCGGAATTCAATGATTCGGACTTGATTGCAACTTGATTCACACTAGGATTCACTTTAATTGTCTTGTATATTGATTTGAAAGCTTTACAGACCACTTGACACTTCGGCAGCACCTCTGCTCCGGAATCACAAATGTTACAAATGAAATGACAAGCTCAGCTATATATAGAGGCCCCCAGTTCGCATGAACCATACGTTACCACTTCGTGCGAAGTGGCAGTTCGTACGAACTGGATGTCCCAGTTCGTGTGAACTGGTCCATCACCTGTAACATCCTATTTTCTAGACTACCGAGCTACATTCTATCCAATCTAGAACAAGACTCGATACAAGACGAAGTCGACAGACATATGCATCAACAGACTCCCCCTTGGATGTTGACGAAGTCTTCGGTACGAGTCTTCAGTACGTCAAGTCTTCAGTCTTGATCAGTCTTCACGCTCTTTCCAAAGTATCTGACAATGTAAGCATCCTTCGATCTCTATCTTCTTTTCTCTCTTACTCTTCCAGAATCTGAGTCTGGCTCTTTCAATCTGCAAACTCCCCTTTGCTAAGACTCCCCCTTAAATTGTTTCGGGATCGCAATCTGACATAGCTCTCGTTCTAAGATCGTGACCTGGCTCAAACTCTGCTCAGGCTTAGACACGGGGATCTGCACAAACCTCTACCCAAAACATAAGTTTCACAATTTTTTAAAATTTAACAAATTTAGAAACCACTTGGTAGATATCGTTCAATTATTAATAATAGTTATATCAAGATCAAATTAATGACCTTGATTAACTAATTTCTCAACTTACCTCAAACTCTAACTTCTTCCAAAACAGTGTTAATTAATCAAATTTCATTTCAAACACACTCTCCCAACCCATTGTTGTTCATCATGTTTAGCACTTGGAATTTTGAAAACCAGCTTTTCAACATCAGTTGTCGAAAATAAGATTAAACAAAATCTTTTTATTTTTCAAAATTTTATGCTAAAACATACTGAAAATCTTTTTGGATTTTGGGAAATAAACTATATACAATCATATTTTTTGTGAGTTTGTGTAAGAGGATCATATCAGTTTTTGAGACAAATCACTAGCACCGTTGAGCTTTAAACACTTTAAGTTCTAAACGATTCACTTAGATTGCCAGTATACTGATCCATTTAAATTTTCACACAAAGCTCAATTGTTTCGAGATACGAGATTAATGTTTTAAGCACTTAAACTTATTCGAGTGTCCCACCTCAGAATATACTCCTGTATTCAGACTCCTATATTCAGTCTTACAGGTGAATGTACACTAATGATATCTGTAAATGGGTTAATGCGAGGCCATGAGAGCTCAGGCTATTGCTTCCGCAAAATCAGAGAGATGATGGCTCGACTTTCGGTGGGTCCCCCTTGGGGATCTTCTTTTCAACAGCACATGATTAGCATTTTTTAATGTTTCATCATTTTTTATGCTGAGGGTGGGCTTTAAGATTAAAGCAGTGCAAAGTATTATACGAGGACTAGGCTATTGCTCCCGCAAAATCAGAAGTCCTGGTATAATACCCCAGATATCATCACGCACAAAGACCTAGTATGTCAGAAATAGAAAGCCCTTCAAACAAGATTTCAGGGGTTACCTATATATCCGAGAGATGTTCCCCACGAAATAAGTAAGTATTTGATATTTAGATTTATATCGCGAAAACAATTTACTAAGCGTGCAAAAACCTACTGGCATATCATCAGTGAGACCGTTTATCACATTTGACTTTCCAATTCTTTAGCGTACTGTGATTGTCTACTGATGTACTATCATTTCCTCTTTTTCACAACAAAACTCATTTTGAATTTTCGACGTTTTTGGTTTTTAAGATTTTATCATTGTTTTGGTCAAAAATTACCGAAGTAATTAAGTTATCAAATTAGTTAAGTGAGGTAGTGTGCTAGAAATGAGTGTCAAAAATATGTTAATCCAATTAATTGTAAAAACAGTTTCAGGATACGGCTCAGGATATAGAGCTGTATCTATGACCAAACTATGAGCAAAAAAGTAAAGGGTGACACCGGATATACGAGGAAAGCCCTTGATCAATCTAGATCGCCGGCACAAAACCTCGGGAGCTGACAATCGCAGCTGCCTTGTTCTTCTATTACTTCAAATATCAGGATACAGTGCAGGATGTGATGCGGATCAACTAAGTGTTACAACGTGATTTGATTACAAGTGTTGGTGTGTAGTGATTGTTAGAAGCTAGAGAGCAAAGTGTGCGAAAGAGAGTGTGTGGAAAAAGTTGTGTCTGCCTATGATCCGATCGCTCCCATTTATAGTAACAAAAACTAACAAACTATCCTATTATTCCGGGATACTTTGGAATATTCCCTTTTGAACGTTATTGACCAGGTATTGCGGCTTCAACGTCTCTTTTCCTACTAATTTGAGCGAGTCTTCAGGGGAATTGGTCTTTATGAACGTTAAGAACCTTCAGCTACAAGCTACAAGCAAATCGTTAGTAACTACCAGGATACTGCCTCAGGATATTACCAATATCCTGGTCTGGTATCCTGATCGATACTGCCTCAGGATGTTACCAATATCCTGGTCCGGTATCCTGATCATAAACAGCTAACATGAAATCAAGATATAGTGTCAGGATATGGGCTCAGAATTTCACCCATAACAATTGTCCCCAAAAATATATATGTTAGATATCCTGATTCCAACAGATATATTTTTCAGTCATTCCAATATGTCCGGTAAGGATATCTGTTTTGAACATTCATGCATATGTTTGGTTAATCAGCACATAATATGATAAGATTGAAACTACTCCCTTTTTTTGTAGACTCTGCTAAGGTCCCTGTTGTCTTCGATCTTGAGGAGCTTGACAGTTACTCCAAGTCTGTCCTGGTAAAAAAGGAACCATCTGTTGGCACCAGCTCTAAGCCCTCCGCTGTTGCTGCCGAAAGTTTTTGTTATGATGACCTTGGCTTCATGGAATCCATCGAGCCCATGAACTCCTTCCTTAATAAGGTAAATATCCAAATCCTGTATCCCGTACACATATACTGAACATGTATCCTGGTTAGTTTGTCTTTAGTGATATCTGTATTTTGCTTTGTAGGGTCTGAATCATCTGGTCGTCCTGTACTTAGAACAATTTATATTTCCTGCACTTAAGACAATACGATGGCCAAAGGTGGATGGGTCCTGAGTTTCAGGATGAAGCCTTTGGTCATCAATCAGTATGGTTTATTTTGAACAATATAATAGTTGAAGGCGAATGGGTTCTCGTGTTTTCAGGACGAAGCCTTCAACTGTTTATGTAAATATGCTTTAAAAACTTAATTGTGTTCTTGGTGGATGGGTCTCTTTTTGAGATGAAACCAAGAATACAATTAATAATAAACTAACCTTTTAGCCTTACATGTTGTTATTTGTTATGCATTGCTTAGTCTGAATTCCAATGTTCCAAACTTAGTGCAATTATTACTTTTTACGAAAATATCTTGATCAGTATACTCGCAAATATCCTATTAAGACTTCCATCAAATAGGGTTTTTATAACTCAAACAATTCAGATAAAGTTTTCAGAGAAAGAGGACAGTTCATTTTTATTTTACAAAGTTGGTTTTGAGAACACTTATTTAACTAGAACACAGTTTTAGTTTTTAATCCAAGCATCATGTCCCAAATATTCCAATCAAATATCCTGAAATATATTTTGAAAATACATTTTGAGAATATATCCCGAGAATATATCCTAATCAGGATGCTTAAGCTTTTGTCAAACATAGTTTCAAAAACTCAAGTGATTTAAATAACGTTTACAAAGGAAAGATCATACCAGGAATAGAGTGTAACCCTATTCTCAAACTTCAATCCTTTTGCAACTTTTCCAATGAAGATGTCCCCAGTTTGGGACACTTAGTGTACTAGGTCCGAGCTTGATCCTTTGAGCTTTACACAATTGCCTCAGTAGGAATGTCCCCTGTGCATAATGTCTTCGAACACTTAGAAATTTTCTGGACATCAGCTGCAACCGTTTGAATAATTCTTATATTACAGGGGATAAACCCTAAAATATACTGGAGATAAATCCTTAATGTACTGGGGATAAGCCCATAATTATTCTGGGGAAAATCACGAATTTTCGTGCGCTACAGGCGGGAGTGTATAAACTCCAAGACTTAGAAAGGTTAAAACCTTTAAACCTTAGAGAGTATGAAAATACCCTTTCGCGAGAGAGGGTGATCAATCCTCATATACCTTTAGGATCCAGGGTATAGCCAACAGTAACGAAATTGTCAGCCACTTTTACATGAACTGGTCCCGCCACCTTGAACTATCCCTGGATAACTTGCGCTCCAGGCGGGGTGTTTAAACCCAATTCGTGAGAAAGGTGAATACCTTTAAACCTGTGAAGGGATCAGGATCCCTTAAACGTGAGAGAGGGGGCCAATCCTCTAATCTTCCGAAGTATTCTAAGTGTGTATCCTGGTGCTATATCCCGAAGTATATTCTGCAAAACCACTATAAGCTAAGGTTGGTGTTAGCCTGGCTAACACCCCTCCGATGCTTAAGTCAGTAATAGGTTCAAAATAGTAAATAATATCAAAATTTAATAAGAGAGACAAAATTCATACCATCCTGAGTTGGAATTTAAATTCCATACTCACTTGAAATAGAGTTTTAAATGTATAGCATTCCAAGATCTCGGTAGCATATCCCCCTCTATATTCTTGAGTCGGTATGCTCCTTTTCCCGATTCTGATTCAACCTCATATGGTCCTTCCCTTTTTGGAGCCAGCTTTCCATCGGCAGGATTAGTGGTATTTTGAAAAGCCTTTCTTAACACCCAATCTCCAACTTTGAACCTTCTAGTCCTGATATTCTTGTTATATGCTTTAGATATCCTCTGTTGATATGCTGCCATCCTTAGCCTTGCAGCATCTCTTGTCTCATCAATAGTATCCAGTTCCTGGCATAGGACTTCAGGATTCTGCTCAGGATCCCTGAGGTTGGATCTTGCTGTAGGTATCACCATTTCCGTCGGAATCACCGCTTCTGCTCCAAACACTAAGGAAAACGAGGTTTGGCCAGTTGCATTCTTCACCGTTGTCCTATCAGCCCACAAAACAAAGGGTAATTCTTCTGCCCATCTTCCTTTCTTAGGCCCTAGTCTCTTTTTCAAGTTGTTGACAATTATCTTGTTCGAGGATTCTGCTTGTCCATTTGCTTGAGGATGTACCGGAGTAGATGTGATCATTTTGATTCCCCAACTCTTGCAAAAGTCAGTAGTCCTTTTACTTATGAATTGAGATCCATTGTCATAAATTATCTCAGCTGGTACTCCAAACCTAGTCAGGATATTCCTTTTTATGAAGGATACCACTTCTCGATCTCTAACTTGAACAAATGCTTCTGGTTCAACCCACTTGGAGAAATAATCCGTCATTGCCAACATGAAAAGCTTTCCTCCTGGAGCCTTTGGAAGCTTTCCCACTATATCCATACCCCATTTCATGAACGGCCAAGGAGAAGCAATAGGATACAGCGGTTCAGCAGGCTGATGTAATATGTTACTATGTCTTCGACATGCGTCACATCTTCGAGCATATTCTGTGGCATCTTTCCTCATCGTCGGCCAATAATATCCTGTCCTTAATACTTTTGAAAATAAGGACCTGCCCCCAGTATGGTTACCACAATCCCCTTCATGTATATCCTGAAGTACTTCTTTGGTTTTGGGATCCTCCAAGCACCTCAGATATGGTCTTGCAAGAGATTTCTTATACAAAACATCATTTATAATAGTGAATCGCGATACCTTCATTCTAAAGGCTTTAGGATTCTCATTCCTTGGGATGTGTCCTTCCTTGAGATATCTCATGATTGGAGCCGTCCAAGACTTAGGATCCTCCTCAGGATACTCATCATCAGGATCCTGAATACTTATTACTTCCTTATCCTGAGGATTCGTCGCAGGATATAGGATATGTAATATTGGAATTCGGGTTCCTTCCGGTATCCTGACCGATGATCCCAGATTTGCCAAGGCATCAGCTTCAGCATTATCCTCTCTTGGTACCTGTTCAAGTGTAAAATATATCAAAATATCCTGATAATTTTTTGAGAATTTCGAGATACTCGATTAACTTCTCTCCTTTAACTGCATAGGTTCTGTTTTGGTCAAAAATCAAGCAATGACAATGTAACCAAACTTTCTGTTGTGAGGTATGATGCTTGAATTGATGAACAATAATAAGGATCACTATGAAGTGTAATGAACAAATGACACGAAGATTTATACGGGGAAAAAGCCCTTGATCAAGAGTTGATCTCTGGCACAAAAAACCCCGGGTGATGGAAACTACCGATCACCAACTCAAATTAAACAAACCATCTGTTACAACTTCGGATGATAGCGAGCTAAGTACAAGGATCACTATAGTGTAACGTGTAGAAATGTATGAAAAATGCTAAGTGTTTTTTCGAGAGCCAGTGAGAGCGGTTGTATGAGTGTGTGTGTAGCCAAAAATAGCTAAGTGTCCCTAATATAGCTCGCTACCCCTTTACAAATAGAAAATATCTAGCCTAACTAACATTCCGCAAATGGTGCAAGTCTTCCACGACTCCACAACGTCCATTTCTGGCCAAGCACGTGCGGAATAGACTAAGAATATTCTCCAGGAATGTCGCCAAGACTAAGTCCAAGTTGATATTCCTGCAAAACATTCACGAATTCAAAGTAGACAATCGTTAGTACTGGGATCCTTATAGTGATCCATGATCCTGATCCTGCAACACTTCTGAGGATCACTACTTCAGACAGAATCGAGGATCACTAAATCCAATAGCAAATAAGGATCACTGGTCATTTAGAAATCCACCCCTAACAATTGCCCCCAAAATATAAGGAGTAAATATGTAAATAAATGAGTTATATTTTGTCGATCTTATCCGTATTTAACCAACGGATAACTAGCCGTTATAAGCGGACTAGCCGTTACGATCATGACGTCAATGAGATGACTACCCTGCAGAATCATCATTATAAATAAGAGTTAGAGATAGGGATCATTTCACATTTAAGTTCAAGAGAACTCCTTTTAAATTCTGCTTCGACGATCAAACAGGTAATTCTTTTCCTTTCTCCTTTCTCATATTCTACTCTTCTTTCTTTACCATCATCTTGTTCAAAAATGATGCTCCGAAGCTCACCGGGCAAGGATCACAAGAAGAACAGCCCCTTAAAAAGTCAAGGGATCATCAAAGATTCCATAAAAGAACGATGTTGTTTCACCGATGCACAAATTGATAGAATCCGCCACTGTTTTCCAGCAAATACTGTTATCAGATCCTTTGACCCCACTGCTCTAAGTGACAACATGACTGAAACTTGGGTAGCTTTCCCAGTTACACCTTTCACCATAGGATACACCTTTCCTTTTCCAAACTTTACCCAGTCCTTTTTCTCCCTTACCGGCATCTGCTATATCCAAGCTATGCCGATGATCTGGAGGGTCCTATATACCCTTGAAAGGATCATCGAGCAGGAAGAAATTGATATAGGAATGTCAGAGTTGGCTGAGATGTATGATCTCACAACGTTTGGATCCCACCGATATTTCTTCAAACGTAAACCTGGAGAAGAACATCCCATCTTTAAGGCTACCAAAAACGATACCAACTAGAAAAGGCGATTCTTCTTCGTCAGAAGGGATTCTATCCCGGATGGAAAGGATTTGCCGAAGAAATGGAGCACTGATGGTAGGATTGGAGGATCCTTAGAAGGATCACTAAGTAAGCTCATTCTGATAATGCTTACTAATACGCTTTTGTTTCTTTTTGTACAGCTATCACATTTTCGCATATCATTCCTTTAGCTGCCACCAAGGGGAGACTTGCTGCCTTTAGAAAGCTTGATCCTGAAACAAGATCATTCAAGACAATCACCCAGGATTCACAAGAGGTATCCTCAGGCTCTGTCACCATGTCAAGTAAGTATCATGTTCGTTTTATATTCAAATGTTTGAATAAATAGTTATATATGAATAGAATTAGGAAACTTATCTGTTTTGGGTGTGTAGGCGCTGGAAAATCATCAAGATCCGCTTCTAAATTTAGTGTCACTGAGCTAGACACCGTCCGATCCTCCAAGAAGAAGCTTCCTGCCAGCCCAACTGCTTCGATCCCCAAGGCTCCCGCTAAAGGAAGGGGTGGCAAGAAAAGAAAAGCCTCCGAAGCTGAGGATCTGCAAGGTCTGCTCCTGATTCGCCACCAGTTCCTTGAATACTTCAATGAGGTAAGGATCCTTATCCCTGCTTTAGGTATCCAGCTTATTTGAGGATCACTTGTTCCTAAACTGTTCTTTATCTTCTTTGCAGAAATTTGCTGAGATTGAAGACTATGTTGGGCATGTCGAGGAGCAGGACAAGAAGATTGCTGACCTCCAACAAGTCGCATTGCTTAAGGATCTCAAGATTGCTGACCTCCAAAAGGATCTCAAAGATGCCAAAGCTCAAACAGCCACAATCCTGGTCAACTTTGATTATGAAAAGCACGAAATCACAGAGGATGCCAAGGTCTCCGCTGCCATAGCCATGTACAAGACCAAGCTACAAATGGCTCAAGAGGCCCAGGATCCTGCCTTTGACAGGAGCAACTGGGATGTGGAAGGCTGGAAGGCAAGGCTGGCTGAACTAGATGACGAGGAGGATGCTGAGGAGGTTCTGGCAATTGAAGCTAGTGGTAGTGGCAAGGATCATGGTGGTGAAGCTAGTGGAGCTGGAGGTGGTGATGCAGTGAAGGTGTAGGCTGCAACAATGGGCGATGATGGACATTTCTAGACGTAGCCGGAGCCCATTTTTTATTTTGGTTATGGTTTTTTTTTGTTTTGATGATGTTTTGGTAAACAATGGTTGGTCTGTATTTGAACAATAGTAATTAGGGTTGAGGATCATGGATGATCCTTTGAACAATAGGTAGGATTACAAATGGTGGAGGGATCCTCTGTTTGGGGGATGAAGCCATTGTGATCCTACCGTCTTTAATTTCCTGCACTTGTTAGACCTACAAACAATGGACACCCTTTGCCAACCAATGTGGACGGGCCACGTTTTGCTGGTAGAAACGTGGGTTGGCAATTTTGACAACCTTAAAAGGGTTTAAGCTTTTGTGAATAAAATGACTTTAACTTTTTGGCTATATCCTATGTTAATATCCTTATTGTTATTTTATTTTTCAATCTATTGTGATGTTCATGTCGTTTAAACTTATCAAGTAAAAAAAATTAAAAAAATATCCCTTAAGAATTAAGGATATGATCCAGGATCATATAAAAAATAATTTAAGGATCATCATTTCAGTTGTCAAAGGATAAGTGTCACTTAAATACATAATGAATCAAAACAGTTTAGGATCATACCTGAGAATCCAAGTTAGGATCCTATTCTTCAACACTTAAAATTAGGATAACCCAAGATACAAACCTTAGTTGAAAGTAAGGGTCAAGAATCTTTGGCCATTTATCTTCACAAACCTGAAATAAGATATTACTTGGAACTGAGCCATCATAAGATGATTGTTAGTGACTGGGGACAAGCCCAACAATTCTGGGGACAAGCCCAATATACTGGGGACAAGCCCAAAGGATAACCGGGGACAAGCCCAAAGGATAACCGGGGACAAGCCCAAAGGATCATATGTAAACTGGAGTATGGCCTATACTGGCGACTATCCAAACTTAGTGACATGAAAATGCCAAAACCTTAGCTAACATGAAAACGTTAGAAACCTTAGGAACGGATGTATGGTACGTCTACCATTATATGTAGGATCCTGAATATAGCCAGTACAACGAAATTGTCAGCCGCTAAAGCGGGTACTGGTCCCATTGCCATGAACTATACCAGGATCATCGTGCGCTACTGGCGAAACTAGGGACAGGCCCAGACTGGGGACTAGCCCAAACAACTGGATACTTCTGTGGATACTCAATGCTTAGTTAAAGATACCTGAACCTTCAAAACTCAGAAATCAAGTAAAAGGAGGATAAAGGACGCAGGATCCTTATCCTTGTAAGAATGAAAATAATGAAATAGTTTAAGATTGGAATGTTACCAGAAAGAGGATCATCTATCAGTGGGGATCCTTCAAGGATACTTGTCTGGTAAGGATCATGGATCATGATCACATGAAATATTTCTTCAAATGGACAACATTCCAAGCTCTAGGTAGTAAATCACCCTCCATTGTTAGCAATCGATATGCCCCCTTTCCTGCTTCAGCTTCAATAAAATAGGGTCCTTCCCACTTTGGTGCTAGCTTTCCATCAGCAGGATTGATGGTGTTTTGAAATGCTTTCCTTAATACCATATCCCCAACTTGGAATTTCCTGAGCCTGACATTTTTGTTGTAAGCTCCAGCCATCCTTTGTTGATAACTGGCCATCCTTATCCTTGCTAAATCCCTGATTTCTTCTATAGTATCCAAGTCTTGAATCAAGTTTTCAGCATTTTCTTCAGGATCACGAACGCTTGTTCTTGCAGTTGGAACCACCATCTCTGTAGGGATCACTGACTCTGCCCCAAATACCAAAGAAAATGGAGTTTGGCCTGTAGCATTCTTGGGAGTTGTTCTATCAGCCCACAGCACATAAGGTAGTTCTTCTGCCCATTTTCCTTTCTTGGATCCAAGCTTCTTCTTCAAATTGTTGATGATGATCTTGTTGGATGATTCTGCCTGACCATTAGCTTGTGGATGGACTGGTGTTGATGTTATCATCTTAATTCCCCAACTGTCACAAAAGTTAGTGGTTCTATTCTCAATAAATTGGGATCCATTATCACAAATAATTTCAGAAGGGATGCCAAATCTAGTAATAATATTCCTTTTAATAAAGGATATAACTTCCTTTTCTCTGACTTGAGCAAAGGCTTCAGCCTCTATCCACTTAGAGAAGTAATCAGTCATAGCAAGCATGAATACTTTTCCACCTGGTGCCTTAGGAAGCTTTCCAACTATATCCATTCCCCATCTCATGAATGGCCAAGAAGAAGATATAGGATGCAAGAGCTCTGCTGGTTGGTGAAGGATATTACTATGCCTCTGACAAGGATCACACTTCTTGGCATATTCCACAGCGTCCTTCTTCATAGTGGGCCAATAGTATCCTGTTCTCAGGATCCTTGAGAATAATGCCCTGCCCCCAGTGTGGTTTCCACAATCTCCTTCATGGAAATCCTTTAGGATTTCTTGAATTTCAGGATCCTCAATGCATCTCAAATATGGTCCTGCAAGAGATCGTTTATACAACATATTGTTTAATATTGTAAATTGAGATACCTTAATTTTAAAGGCCCTTGGGTTTTCTCCTGTAGGAATTTCTCCATGTTGTATGTATCTCATGATTGGGAGTATCCATGACCCTGAATGAGATTGGGTATCATCACTAGGGATGATTGTAGAATCTTCTCCTATCTCCATAGCTACATAATCCTTGATAGCAGGGGTCAGGATATGGATAATGGGGATCTCAATATCCTCAGGAATCTTCAAAGATGATCCTAGATTGGCTAATGCATCAGCTTCTGCATTCTCTTCCCTTGGTACCTGTGTCAAACTAAAGGATACAAAAGAGAGTGCCAATTCTTTGACTATCTCCAAATATTTGATTAGCTTTTCACCTTTAACTGCATAGGATCCATTAAAGTGATTAGTGATCAATAAAGAATCTACATGTACCTCAAGATACCTGATACTCATATGCTTTGCAATTTGCAAACCAGCTATCAAGGCTTCATATTCAGCCTCATTGTTGGTAGTTTGAAATTCACAAGCTATGGAGTGGGGTATTATGTCCCCCTGTGGTGATTTTAGTAGTATTCCAAGCCCTGTTCCATTCACATTGGAGGATCCATCAGTAAACAGTATCCAAGGATCCTTGGTTTCTTCAAGATGTTGGACTTCTAGTTCAGCTTCCTTTTGCAAATCACTACTGAAATCTGCCACAAAGTCAGCTAATGCTTGGGATTTAATGGCTGTCCTAGGCTCATATCTTATATCATATGCACTAAACTTCACTGCCCACTTAGCCATCCTTCCTGACATTTCAGGTTTCCTGAGAACATTCTTAATTGGGAAATTAGTTTTAACAATAATGGCATGAGTCTCAAAATAATGTCTTAATTTAGTAGATGCCATAATTAATGCAAGGATAAGTTTTTCTAAATGTGAATACCTGGATTCAGCATCAAGTAAGCTCTTACTTACATAATAAACAGGATGTTGTGTACCTTGGTGATCCTTAACAAGGACCGCACTTACTGCTTTTGAGGATACCGCCAAATATAAGGATAACACATCTCCCTTTTCTGGTTTCATTAAGGCCGGGGCTGAGGATAGGTAATCTTTAAGAGCTTTAAGGGCACTTTCATGCTTCTCAGTCCATTTAAATTTCTTGTTTTTCCTCAGGATGTCATAGAACTCCTTGCACTTTTCTGAGGATTTGGATATGAATCTGTTCAAGGCCGCTATCCTGCCAGTCAACCTTTGCACATCCTTAGCATTGGCAGGAGATTTGATATTCACGATAGCCTTAATTTGCTCTGGACTTGCTTCAATGCCCCTCTTTGTTACCATATATCCTAAGAATTTGCCTGCCTTTACACCAAAATGACACTTAGAAGGATTTAGTTTCATATTAAATTTATCAAGGATATTGAATGCTTCCTCCAACTCTTTAAGGTGATCCTCAGCTCTTTTGGACTTAACCACCATGTCATCATTATAGACTTCCATAGTGTATCCAATTTGTTCTTTGAACATCATATTGACAAGCCTTTGGTAAGTAGCACCTGCATTCCTTAATCCAAATGGCATAGCAATATAACAGTATATACCAGTTGGGGTCATAAAGGCTGTATCCTCTTGATCGGATGGTTCCATCTGAATTTGTTGAAATCCAAATGAAGCATCCATAAAAGTTAACAACTCATGACCCGCGGTAGCATCCACCATGGAGTCAATGTGGGGTAATGGGAAAGGATCCTTGGGACATGCCTTGTTTAAATCTGTAAAATCGACACATACCCTCCACTTTCCATTTTTCTTTTGAACAACAACCACATTCGCTAACCATCTTGGATACTTAACCTCTCTAATCATACCTGCTCGAAGTAGCTCATCTACCTCTTCCTGGATAATGGCATTTCTTTCAGGTGCAAACTTCCTCCTCTTTTGATGAATTGGCTTGAATGACCAGTCAATGCCAAGTTTGTGAGTGATTATATCCTTAGATATACCTGTCATGTCTTCATGTTTCCAGGCAAAGGTGGTCTTCCTTCTTTTGAGAAAGGATACTAGCTCTTGTTCAATATCGCTGAGGATCCCTGACCCTATGAAGATCTTGGATTCAGGATCATCAGGATCCATGAGGATTTCTTTCAAATCCTGTTCTCTTGCCTCCAAGACGTCTCTTGAAGGATACTTTAATTGCTATTGCTCCCTTGGTCTTGAGGCTGGTTTCATTGATGAGGTATAGCAATTCTTAGCCTCCTTTTGATCACTCTCAATTTTCACCACTCCCCATGGACTTGGAAGCTTTACACACTGATGATAGGTGGATGGAAATGCCTTCATATCATGTATCCATGGCCTGCCAAGGATAACGTTACAACACGATAAGCAATCAATAACACAAAACTTTTGATAAGAATGCAATCCTTCAATATAGATTGGGAGTTTGATGTCCCCCAATGTATTCTTTGTTTCTCCACTGAATCCCACAAGTACTGAGGATCTTGGGATAATATCGGACTCTGGGATATTCATTTTCTTGAGAACATCCAGCTGAATGATGTTCACAGAGCTTCCTCCATCTATAAGGATCCTGCGAACAAAGTGGTTAGAAATAAACAATGTAATTACGAGACCATCATGGTGAGGATCCTGGATGTCAACACGATCATCCTCATCAAAAGTAATGACTTTATCCTGGGTGACAACGGAGGTCCTGACGGGTCTGTCTCCATTATCCATCTTGGTTTCCTTAGCGTGTCTTTTTGCTGCTGAGAAGGATGTACCACAGATGTCTGATCCACCAGATATGAAATTTATGACTTGTGCATCCGCTGGAGGAGCAGGAGCCCTTTCCGGGATCCTTTCAGGATCCTGGGTTCTTGACTTCTTTCGTCCCAAGAGTTCCTTTAAATGCCCCTTGCTCAACAAATAACCAATTTCCTTTCTAAGTGCAATACATTCTTCAGTGAGATGCCCAAAATCCTCATGATATGCACACCACTTGGATTTATCCTTTGTAGCAGCTGGTTTATCACTTTTCTTTGGCCACCTAGCTTTCTCACCTAGATTCTGCATTGCAAGGATTAGTTCATTGTTATCAACAGAGAAACAATATTCAGAAATAGGAGGATAATTCTCATCATCCTCTTCTTGTTCCACTGCGTGCACATTCTGGTTATCAGATCTGTTATAGGACTTGGATTTGTTGTTCCTGAAGTAGGATCCTTGCTTATCCTGTTTTGAGGATCCTGTCAATCTGTCCTGGATCCTTTTGTCATCTTCTAGGCGGATGAACCTAAGGGCCCTAGTCCTTACTTCATCAAGATTCCTGCAAGGTGTCATAACAAGATCATCATAGAATAATGAATCCCTAAGCAATCCCATTTTAAAGGCTTCCACAGCCGTAGCTATATCCAAATTGGGAATATCTAAGGATTCTTTACTAAACTTAGTGATATAATCTCTAAGTGATTCATTTTGACCTTGTGTTACCCTATATAGATCACTAGTTAATCGTTCAAACTTTCTGCTACAAGAGAATTGACTATTGAACAAGTTAACTAAATTAGCAAATGAAGTAATAGAGTAAGGGGGAAGACTTAGCAGCCATTTAAGAGCAGATCCTGTAAGTGTGGACCCAAATCCCTTGCATAGACATGCTTCTTTCAACCTTTCCGGAATTAGATTGATCTCCATCCTCTCCCTGTATTGAGCTACATGCTCTTCTGGATCCGTTGAACCATCATATAGCTTCATTGATGGTATCTGGAATCTTTTGGGTATCTCAGCATCACACAAAGGTGGTGCAAAACGAGATATCCTATGGCTACCATCCGCAATCTCAGGAATGGGTTTAACCACTCCTCGTACACTGGATATCATATCCTTAAGCTTCTGCAGTTCCCTAGCCATGGCCTGATTGATACCTGTATCCTGCATAAAGCCATGGTTAGTGTTATATAAATTATTAAAAGTGTTACCTCCCACAGGATTCGAGTTTGGAATTGCGGATGTGAATCCATCTTGTCGAGACTCTGGCATGATTGAAGGACCAGAGGAGGCAATGGTCTGCATTGGTATGAAGTCTCCTTGATGGACGTCTGAGTTCTGAGGTTGCATATTTCTCGAGTATCCTTGATTTTGAAGGGGGTTGGATCCTTGGAATTGTGATGATCCTTGAATCTGAAAGGATCCTGGGACCAGAGAGGATCCTAGGACCTGGGAGGAACCTTGGACTTGGGAGGATCCTTGGACCTGGGAGGATCCTCGGACCTGAGAGGATCCTTGGACCTGGGAGGATCCTTGGACCTGGGAGGATCCTTGTACTGCATGCATTCCCACATATCCTCCTGACGTGAAGTATCCCTGATGCTGAGAAGAGGATCCTAATGGTTGAGAAGAGGATCCCTGAGGCTGGAAGCAAGAGCCAAATGCCTGACTCATTGTTGTTGTCCCATAACGCCTTCCTGATAGTTCACCCAAGTATTGCACGTCCGGAACTGCTGAGTATTGTGAGGTTATAACCGGAGTGTCGAAGTTCAGTGATCTTGGCATCAGAGGGGAGTGATCCTCCACTGATTTCTTCTGTTTCTTGATTTCATCAATCTCCCGGAGGATCCTTTCGTTGGTCTTATCCTGCTCTTGTGCATGATTCTTCATCTGCAAAATCAAGGCATAGAGATCATTAGTAGTAGGATTAGTTGAAACAGAAGAAGTAGGTGGTTTTTGGAAAATAGGAGTTGGTTTCTTCGCAGCATTCTCAGCATTCTTCTGGGATCCAGAAGGTGGTGGAGGCAAAGGAGGAACGCCTTGTGAGGAACTGAATGAGGGCATCAAACTTGAAGTATTCTTCACTGAGGAAGCCATCTGTTTGGTTGTAGCGAACCGAAATAACCACGAAAAAACGAATCTTTCTAAGAATGAAGCACCAATTGCCCCGCGGTGGGCGCCAAACTGTTTTGGTCAAAAATCAAGCAATGACAATGTAACCAAACTTTCTGTTGTGAGGTATGATGCTTGAATTGATGAACAATAATAAGGATCACTATGAAGTGTAATGAACAAATGACACGAAGATTTATACGGGGAAAACGCCCTTGATCAAGAGTTGATCTCTGGCACAAAAAACCCCGGGTGATGGAAACTACCGATCACCAACTCAAATTAAACAAACCATCTGTTACAACTTCGGATGATAGCGAGCTAAGTACAAGGATCACTATAGTGTAAAGTGTAGAAATGTATGAAAAATGCTAAGTGTTTTGTCGAGAGCCAGTGAGAGCGGTTGTATGAGTGTGTGTGTAGCCAAAAATAGCTAAGTGTCCCTAATATAGCTCGCTACCCCTTTACAAATAGAAAATATCTAGCCTAACTAACATTCTGCAAATGGTGCAAGTCTTCCACGACTCCACAACGTCCATTTCTGGCCAAGCACGTGCGGAATAGACTAAGAATATTCTCCAGGAATGTCGCCAAGACTAAGTCCAAGTTGATATTCCTGCAAAACATTCACGAATTCAAAGTAGACAATCGTTAGTACTGGGATCCTTATAGTGATCCATGATCCTGATCCTGCAACACTTCTGAGGATCACTACTTCAGACAGAATTGAGGATCACTAAATCGAACAGCAAATAAGGATCACTGGTCATTTAGAAATCCACCCCTAACAGGTTCCATTAAAATGATTAGTGATTAACAAGGAGTCAACATATACTTGCAAATTCTTGATACTCATATTTTTAGCCAACTCTAATCCTGCAATTAAAGCCTCATATTCTGCCTCATTATTAGTAGCAGGAAATTCACACCTAATAGCCTGGGGTAATATGTCCCCCTGTGGCGATTTTAGTAGTATACCTAAACCTACACCTCTTACGTTAGATGCACCATCAGTATATAATGTCCAGCATTCTAAGTTTTCTCCAAGCTGCTGTGCTTCTAAATCTACTTCATTTTGAATGTCACTACTGAAATCAGCCACAAAGTCAGCCAAAGCCTGAGACTTTATGGCATTTATGGGCTCGTATACTAAGTCATAAGCACTCAGTTTTACTGACCACTTAGCCATCCTGCCTGACATCTCGGGTTTCCTAAGCACGTTTTTAACAGGATAATTGGTTTTAACATGAATCCCATGTGTCTCAAAGTAATGTCTAAGCTTCGTTGATGCCATAACTAATGCTAGTATCAATTTTTCTAAATGAGAATATCTAGTTTCAGCATCTAATAGACTTTTACTAACATAATAGACAGGATATTGCTGACCTTCATGGTCCTTTATAAGAACGACACTTACAGCATTCCCTGATACAGCGAGGTATAGGGATAGTGGTTCACCTTTTTCAGGCTTCATCAATAGAGGTGCAGTTGAGAGATATCTCTTCAAATCCTGCAAGGCTGCTTCATGCTTTGCTCCCCATTCGAACTTCTTATTCTTCTTGAGGATATCATAAAATTCCTTGCATTTTTCCGAGGATCTCGAAATGAATCTGTTCAATGCTGCTACTCGGCCTGTCAACCGTTGAACATCCTTCATATTTGAAGGTGATTTGATATCCAAGATGGCTTTGATCTGTTCCGGGCTTGCCTCTATTCCTCTTTTGCTCACCATATATCCTAGAAACTTTCCTGCCCCCACTCCGAAATGACACTTAGCAGGATTCAGCTTCATGTTATACTGATCCAGGATATCGAATGCTCCCTTAATATCCTGGAGGTGATGCTCAACCTTTTTAGATTTCACCACCATATCGTCGATGTATACCTCCATTGTGTCCCCCAGCTTATCTTTGAACATCATGTTCACCAATATCTGGTATGTTGCACCTGCATTTTTCAAACCAAAGGGCATAGCAGTATAACAATAAATACCTGTTGGTGTCATGAAAGCAGTATGCTCCTGGTCCGAAGGCTCCATTTGAATCTGCTGAAATCCTGAGGATGCATCCATGATGGTTAACATCTCATGCCCGGCAGTAGCATCCACCATTGCATCAATATGGGGAAGAGGAAATGGGTCTTTAGGACAAGCCTTGTTCAAGTCCATGTAATCTACACAGACTCTCCATTTCCCATTTTTCTTCTGTACCACGACTACATTTGCCAGCCATCTTGGAAACTTGACTTCTCTGACCATTTTGGACTTCAACAATCTTTCAACTTCCTCTTGTATGATTGTATTTCGTTCAGGAGCAAACTTCCTTCTTTTTTGCTGAACTGGCTTGAACGACCTGTCAATTCCAAGCTTGTGAGTAATAATGTCTTTGGATATACCTGTCATATCCTCATGCTTCCATGCAAATGTTGACATCCTGCACTTCAAAAAGTTAGTTAATTGTTCTTCAATATCCTGAGGGATATTGGTCCCTACGAGCACCGAGATATCAGGATTATCCTGATCCAGGATAACTTTCTTCATATCCTGCTCTGAAGCTTCCACGATATCCTGGGCCAGCATCTTTACTTGCTATGCTGGATTAGGCTTGGTTGAGGATTTCATTGAGGATGAGTAGCATTCCTTCGCCTCCTGCTGATCACTATCAACTTTGACGACCCCCCAAGGGGTAGGGATCTTGATGCACTGGTGATAAGTCGAAGGCAAAACCTTCATGTCATGGATCCATGGCCTGCCTAGTATGATGTTATAGCAGGATAGGGAGTCCATCACACAGAAGCGTTGTATCGAGTTGACCCCTTCAACATATACTGGTAACTTTATCTCTCCTACGGTATTCCTAGCTTCTCCACTGAAACCAACGAGCACAGTGGACTTCGAAGTAATGTCCATCGGAGATACATTCACCCTCTTCAATGTTTCCAGCTGAATTATGTTGACGGAGCTACCATTGTCCACTAATATCCTGCGTACAAAATGGTTAGCAACATATAATATTATTACGAGAGTGATGCGTGTGTAGTGTTATATATATTAGGTGTATATTTTAAGCCATTTTAACACTTATTTTTAGCCAAGTTTTAAATTTATAAAACACGATATTTTACTAACACTAAACACACATATGGGCAAGTGCACCCATCGTGAGCGTAGTATAGCGTTGGTAAGATACCGAGGTCGTCCAAGGACACAAGAGCTTTTAGTACCGGTTTATCCTCAACGTCTAATCAAAATAAAAAGGTTAGAAAAATGTTTTAAACTAAGAAAAATAAAAACTAACTAAAATGCTGAAAATAAAAATAAAATAAAAACAGATAGACAAGATGAATCACTTGGTTCCGACTCGTATCTAGTATAACCTTTGATTATTTATGCACTTTTGCACATAATTAAGAGATTATCTTAGTTATTGTAGTAGGCCCCTCTTTTGAAGGTGACGTTACCCTCACCCCAGTAGTTTGAGTCAGCAAGGATACAATCCTAAAAGGGTGGATTATTGGAAGATAATGAATTAAGTTATTAATGCAATATTATGGTAGGCCCCGCTTTTGGCGGTGACGTTACCCTCGGCTAAGTAGTCTGAGTCAGCAGGGATACAGTCCTAAATAGCCGGGTTATAGTATTAATAGTAGTTAACTTATGAGGGGATCAAAGAGTTTGGACCCCCGCCATCCAATACTGTGAAGCATTGAAGGAGGTCCTACTAAATTTGACCCAGGTCCATTGCAGGACCTCTAAACGCTGAACAATGGCAAGACCTTTACCAAACCGTTCCCTTAACCCTCGAACAGAAGGCTGGGCACGCCCCCGTGTCCGCTGGACACGGCCCCGTGCCTGTCTGACACTCTCTCTTCATTAATTGTAATTCGCAATTACAATTAATGCGCCTGCTGTACTTTCGCCACGCCCCCGTGTTCACTGGGCACGGCCCCGTGGTGGGCAATAGAAGCTTCTATAGGTTTGTCTTTTCTGCTGCTTCTTGGGCACGGCCCCGTGCTGGCTGAGCACGGGGCGTGTTCAGTCTTCTGCCTTCTCTATTTTGCTTGGGAAGATGCCGTTGAGGGGTCGGGCAGTCCACTTATGTTCCTTTCCTTGTATTTATGTTGGATTTAGCTGTCTTTTTGCTTATTTTGTGTTTTTGAGCTCATTTAATCCTGAAAATACAAAAGGAAGACAAAAACACTCTTTTTCCCATATTAGTACTTAAAAAGGATTAGTTTTATGCCTCATTTGATGTAATTTATATGTTGCATTTTACACACATCAAATACCCCCACACTTGAACTTTTGCTTGTCCTCAAGCAAATCTCTTTAATATGTGGCTTACACTCCCAAATGGAATGGGTAGAAGAGAAGGTTTTGACTTGTCGTAGAGTGTTGGGAATCCAAGATCTTTTTGGGTTTTATTTTTATCTATTTACAATCCTATTCGTAATGATTTATTTAGAACGTTTCATAGGAGAAATTACTTATTTGGGCATAACATGCCTTTTTAAAATTCCATTTATATACAAGTTCACATACCTCACGGGAGAAATCACTCACACTCGGCCGAAGGTGTATTTTTAGTGAATCACTCGAGAGCGGCATGGAACTTATTCCTACCATAAGCTTGCCAAGCAATCAATCCTCCTCCTTTTTAACTTTTATACCTTTGTAAATATCAAGAGGACTTTGTGGGTTAAGGGTTAGGCTTGGGTTAAAGGTAGGTGGTTGGGATAGTGGTTAGTAGAAAAAGGGCGAAAAGCGTAACAAGTGTCGGTTTTCGTAGGACTTTCTATTTTTTTTTTGTTTTTTTTTTTAACTTTTATTTTGATGAAGCTTTTATTCAAACAAAGTTATTTATGATGAACTTGTTTTTTATTTTCTTTTCGCTTCATCATCAACACATTTTTTTTTTGAATGATCATACGAAAAACCGAACTTGTTACTAAAACAAAGGGTAAAAAATGAAAAAGGTTTTGGTGGGTAAAAAGGGCGTTTGGTTTGGGAAATGAAATGAAAAGGTTTAGGCTCAAAGGGGCTAACTAGGGGATTTTTGGGTAGGTGGTAAAAGAAAAATAAAAATAATGGTGTAGAAATAAAAAGTGTTAGTCCTAATGCCTCCATCATTTACTTACTCGGGTTTAAGTTGATAAGGACCGGGAATGTATCGTCATGGCAAGTTCTAGAGTCGTAAGAACCAAGCGGCTATTCACACAAGAAACGAAAAATGAGCATTTAGTCTAATGATATATAATTGTATGCTCAATAAAGGCTCAAAACTCAGTTTTGTGGGAATGGGTTTTTATGTGATCAAGTATATATAATCAAATTTTAACTAAGTTTGCCATGCCTTTTCATAATTTCCTTATGTTGGTTCTTTTTATCACTACGCTATCGGTTGTAAATTCGTAAAAATATAACCTTTTTGAGAACTTGAATTTCCCGAGTTAAACCTAGACAAGTAAAAAATGAAATTTTTGAAAAAATTTGGGGTGATTAGCGGTTCCAATAGAGTTTTGTGTAAGGCTTGTATTTAGGACTTGCAAGATTCAAGGTTTTAGCATCCCCCCCACACTTAAATTACACATTGTCCTCAATGTGTCCCAAAAATAAATTTTTAGGTTGATTAGATGTGTAAAATGGTGTTAAAAGCAAAGATTTATGTTAATGGTAGTCTGGACACGGCCCCGTGTCCACTAGACACGACCCCGTGGTGAACTGCCAGTAACGAAAACTTACAGAAGGTGAACACGGGGGCGTGTTGATTAGGCACGGCCCCGTGTCTGACAAAAATCTGCAGGGCAGTAACCAAACAGCTGGTTTGGGAGGTGAGCACGGGGGCGTGTTGGCTGGACACGTCCCCGTGTGGACAGTCTGTAAGCCTGAAAAACAGGTTTTCTCCCCCGGTTTTTCCATCCTGGCCCTATAAGTGCTGAGGCTTAGCACTCCGAGCCTTGGTTTGTACCTGTTTCATTACTTAATACCACACCAAGCAACACAAACATCCTACATTACCATAGTTAATTGTTCCAAGCATAAAGTAAAAGAAAAATAAAACGGAAAATAAAAGTGGTTAAGGAAAGTAAATTGTTCAACATTTGGCACGCAGGCCACCAATTGTTCGATAGATTAAAAAGGGTTAACCTGGGGAGTCATCAATCAACCGCTTCCTCCTCTGCTCCTCTCGCCTATTCCATAGCATCGTCATCATCATCATCGTCATCATCCCCTCCATGGCGTGCAATGTGTTCTCGTATGTATCCGACATCGTCTTGGATCTCGGATAGGTTTCTCTCGATAGCTCCGACCCGGTGGTAGGTGTTGCTCGCTATGTTATAGGTGTTCCTAGTACACATAAGGTTTTCCTGCAACAAATCATGCAAACTTTGAAAGTTAGGAAAACCGCCTCCCGAGGAGGATGATTGGCCCGGATCACCGTGGGGTTGGTATTGGTACTGATGATGTTGCGGAGCTGGGAGGACAAGCGCTTCTTGCGGGTTCCATGCATGACCTTGCATCCTTTGAAAGGTTACCGTCCCGTCTTCTGCCTCATAAACCAGGTTCATTGAGCGGCATATGTGAATATCCACCGTACCCGACCATGGGCTCCTCTCAAATGACCTAGGTATGTGGGCGAAGTGCTTGAAGAGACGGTACACCCATCCCCCAAAGAAAATAGGAGTTGGTGCACTAGCAAGGCGGTTGTGATGCATGTTTCGGAGCATGAGGAACGGAACATCGAGCGGCCTGCGGTTGTGAATGCAGTGGAGGACAAGCAAATCTCTTAACCCAACGATGCCACTACTGTCATGCCTTTGGCTAAGAGAGTAGCCGAGGAGCCTATGAATGTATCTGTATAGCGGATCCCTCAGCTTTGTACTCTTAGTGCTGCTCGGATTGTAGAACCCTTCTCCAATCTGAGCCCACATGGCTTGGCGTTCGTTGTCACCTATCTCTCTCATTCCCCCAGTATTTTCTTCGTTTCCCGCATCCTCTTCCGCATACAACCCGATAATCGACCCAAATTGTGCCATAGAGATCGAATACCTCGTTCCGCCACACCGGAATGACACCCCGTCATTATCGAACGGGTCGCACCTTGAAGTGAATACAAAGGTGCTGTAGAATTCCAAGGTGCATTCATGGACGGAACGGAGTCGAGTTGTTAGTGCGACTCTGAGTGGTCCCGTGACAATGTTGTTGAAACGGTCAATTTGATTCACCATGGTTAGCAGTTCTGTGCAAGCTTGCCTCGGGTATTCCTCCGGCCTTGTTTGAAGAAGCTCGTATCGAGCTCTTGCATCGAGCTCATTGGCGTTAAATCTTGTGAACTTCCTGGCCATCTGCAAGAATACACCAAGAGTTAGCACGAAACAGAAATATTTTTGGACAAAACTGCAAACAGCGGGCTGGACACGACCCCGTGTTCAGCGGACACGGCCCCGTGTCCAGAGGTCTGTTACTCAAAAATCCCATTTTTCGACCCGGTTTCGAAAACTTGAAAATTTTTGGTCCAATAGGTGCGGTTTCCCCCGAAAATGAAACCCTAAGTGCCGTTTTTCCCAAAATATCCCGTTTACCCTATCAATTTTATCTTTTTCGGTTCAAGAACAAGGGTTTGGGGTTTTTGTAAGAAATCGGGTGAATCTATGAACAATACAAGTGTATTTACTTCCTTTACCACTAATCTAACTAAATGCAAACAGATCTAAACAAAAATTTGAGGTTTGGTCCGGATGAACTTCAAGAACCCTAGATTTTCCCCAAATTTTTGGTGTTTTAACTACATGCAAGTAACTAATCTAACTACTAAGAGTGATAGAATCATACCTTGATGTTGTTAGATCGATAGGAGACGTTGAAATTTTGTGAAAAATCGCCTGGAACCAGAGCTTTTGTGGGGAAACGGGGCGTGTGGAATGAAGAAACTGTTTTAAAATAGGGGATTTATCCCGTCTGCAGCGCGAACACGGCCCCGTGTCCAGTGGACACGGCCTCGTGCCGAGCAAGTTTTTTTTTTTTTTTTTTTTTTATTTTTAGTGCTCGTGTGAGTGCCCCTTTTTCCCATAAGCTATGGATAGAAAACTTACCGCTTTATTTTGTTGTCTCAATCGTTCGTAACTTACCAGGCATGATGTTTTTATTCTTCCACCGTTTGAAGCGAGATCTCTTCTTCTTCATCCTCAATGAATCCTTGATAGAGTTTCAGCCGTTGGCCATTGACCTTAAATGGGGGCCCATTTCGAGATTTAATTTCTACTGCACCGTGTGGAAAAATATGGGTGATGGAAAAAGGTCCTGACCACCTAGACTTTAATTTACCAGGAAACAATCGAAGTCGTGAATTAAACAAAAGAACTAGATCTCCTACCCGAAATTCATTAGGTTTAATATGTTTGTCATGCAAATTTTTCATTCTTTCCTTATAAATTTCAGAGTTTGAGTATGCATAATTCCTAAGCTCGTCTAATTCATTTAATTGAAAAAATCGATTTTTACCAGCAAATTCTAAATCCAAGTTTACATTTTTGATTGCCCAGTAGGCTTTGTGTGCAATTTCTACTGGCAAGTGACAACTTTTTCCATAAACTAGCTTATATGGGGTTGTACCTATTGTTGTTTTATAAGCAGTTCGAAAAGCCCATAAAGCATCATCTAATTTATCAGCCCATTCCTTTTTATTTAACCCTACGGTTTTTTCGAGTATTCGTTTTAAACCTCTATTAGTCACTTCGGCTTGTCCGTTTGTTTGAGGGTGATATGCTGTTGAAACCCGGTGATAGACCCCATATCTTGTTAAAAAAATTTCAAGTTGATGGTTGCAAAAATGGGTACCTCTATCACTTATTAAAGCTTTAGGTGTGCCAAAACGAGAGAATAATTTTTTCAGAAATCTTACCACGACTCTTCCATCATTTGTTGGAAGTGCCTCGGCCTCGGCCCATTTAGACAAGTAATCTACTGCCACCAGTATATATTTGTTTCCTTTCGATGGTGGGAAAGGTCCCATAAAGTCGAGTCCCCACACATCAAAAATTTCACAAACAAGAATGCCATTTTGTGGCATTTCGTTTTTGGAAGAAATATTACCTGTTCTTTGGCAAGCATCACATGTTTTTACAAGACTTTGAGCGTCTTTGTAAATGGTTGGCCAATAAAATCCTGAATGGAATACCTTTCGTGCGGTACTAGCAGCACCATGATGTCCTCCGTATGGACCTTCATGACAGTGGCGGAGAATTCTTCGTGCTTCACTACCATGTACGCATCGTCGGACGAGTTGGTCGGCACACATTTTGAAAAGATATGGATCTTCCCAAAAGTAGTGTTTCACATTGGCAAAGAATTTTTTTCTTTGATGATGTGGCCATCCTTTTGCGACTATACCGCTAGGTAGGTAGTTAGCATAGTCGGCGTACCATGGTTCTCCCTTGTATTCCACCATCTCCAGGGACTCAGTAGGGAATTTTTCGTTGATTTGCTCGTCCCTGTTGCCTCTAAAGCTGGGTCTTCTAAGCGTGAAAGATGATCTGCTGCGGTATTTTCTGCTCCTCTTTTGTCCTTGATTTCAATGTCAAATTCTTGGAGGAGTAGAATCCACCTAATCAAACGTGGTTTTGCGTCCTGCTTCTTGAAGAGATATCGAATGGCTGCATGGTCTGTATAGACTATAGTTTTAGAAAGAACAAGATAAGAACGAAATTTATCAAAAGCAAATACCACAGCTAGTAATTCTTTTTCAGTTGTTGTGTAATTTTCTTGTGCATCATTAAGTGTTTTACTAGCATAATAGATTGGGTGGAAATGCTTTTCTTTTCTCTGTCCCAAGACAGCTCCAACTGCAAAGTCACTAGCATCACACATGATTTCGAAAGGAAATTTCCAATCAGGCGCTATCATGATAGGTGCATTGACTAACATTTCCTTTAGGGTTAGAAATGCTTGATTGCAATCCTTGTCAAAGATGAATGGAGCATCTTTTTCAAGTAATTTCGTTAGAGGCCTTGAGATTTTTGAAAAGTCTTTGATAAACCGTCTATAAAATCCGGCATGCCCTAGGAAACTTCTGATAGCTCGTACGGAGGATGGAGGTGGTAATCTAGAAATGGTATCTATTTTGGCTCGATCCACCTCCATTCCTTCGCTTGAGATCTTGTGACCGAGTACTATTCCCTCCGTTACCATGAAATGGCATTTTTCCCAATTAAGGGCGAGGTTAGTTTCCTCACATCGGGATAGCATTCGTTCAAGGTTATCGAGGCATTGGTCATATGAATCCCCAAAGATAGAAAAGTCATCCATGAAGACTTCCATTGTCTTTTCTATCATGTCATGGAAAATAGCTACCATGCAACGTTGGAATGTTGATGGGGCATTGCATAGACCAAACGGCATGCGTCGATAAGCAAAAGTTCCATAGGGACATGTGAAAGTTGTCTTTTCTTGGTCTTCGGGTGCTATCGGGATTTGAAAGTAACCTGAAAAACCATCCAAGAAACAGTAAAATTTATGACCGGATAATCTTTCTAACATTTGATCAATGAAGGGTAAAGGAAAGTGATCCTTTCTTGTTGCTTCATTTAATCGTCTATAATCTATACATACTCTCCATCCTGTGACGGTTCTCGTTGGTATTAGTTCATTCTTTTCGTTAGTTATTACCGTCATACCTCCTTTCTTTGGAACTACTTGGATGGGACTTACCCAAGGACTATCGGAGATAGGATAGATAAGTCCGGCATCAAGTAGCTTGATGACTTCGTTTTTAACCACTTCTTGAACATTTGGATTTACTCGACGTTGTGGTTGTATGACCGATTTGTAGTCATCATTCATCAAAATTTTGTGTGTGCACATAGAAGGACTAATTCCTTTTATGTCTACAAGTTTCCAAGCTATTGCGTTTTTATGTTTTTTCAAAAGATTAATTAATTTTTCTTTTTCTAAGTTATCTAATTTAGACGAAATAATTACAGGTAAATTACCATATTTGTCTAGAAAAACATATTCCAAACCTTTTGGAAGTTCTTTGAGCTCAAGTGGTGGGTCTTTAGGAGACTCCTTATTTGGTTGCTCATTTCGATCAAGAACTTTAAAAGTTTGTTCTATGGCGACCTCTTCTTCAACAAAGTGGTCAATCTCTTCACTTGTATCGGGTGGTTCATCTTCATCTTCAATTAGGGGGTCATTATTGCCGAATGGATATTTCATTGATCGTTCGAGATCGACACTTCTTTTAAATGCCCCTAATTGAAGAGGTAGATTTTTGAACTTCCGGCTTTTCAAAGCTTCGTGAGTTTTTACAAATGGTCGCCCCAACACTAGAGGAGCGTCATCGAGGATGACAAAGTCGGTCGGGATTACCATTTGATTTGTTTGAACCAAGACATCTTCAACTATACCGATTGATTTTATTACTTTCCGATTGGATAGAAAAATGGGTATTTGAAGTGGAGAAAAATCACTAATACTTAATTTTTCGAAAATGTAGTTAGGCATTATGTTAACACAAAGATCCTTATCGATTGTGACATTACTAATAAACGAATTTTGAAAGAAACATGGAACCGGTGTAATGTTAATTTCAAATGGGTCTTCTTTTATTAGCAACGTTTGATCATTAGTTAACTTAACACTTACCGTTTCGTCAATTTTAGTGTTAGTGTTTAACTCTTTTAAAAACTTAGCATGAGTGGGTACTAAACAATGATTTTCGAAAGAAGGTGACAAGAGATTAATTTCTTCAAAATTAGACTCTTCTTGAATTTTAACGTTGTCGGACTCACCTTTTTCGTTGTTTAACTCATGTGTCGGTTTTTCACTTATTTGTTCTTCCATTTTTACACTTTCGGTTATCTCTTCCTTTTTTAATTCTTCTCTTGCGCGGGACTCCTCTTCCCTTGCGCGAGCTTCTTTTATACATCGATCGATAACTCTAATGTGTTCTAATATCCTATCGGTCACTTCGGTTATAGAAAAAAAATCGGAATTTTCTAAGCTTGAATCCGGTTGTTCGACCCTTTGTTCCTCATAATACTCATATGAAGTCGATGGTTCGCACCACTGTTCTTCATTGTAAGCATATGATGGATAAGGTTCGTAATTTTGTTCTTCATAATACTCATATGAGGTGGGTTGTTCACGCCAAGGTTCCTCATAGTAAGCATATGAAGGTGGTGGCTCATATCTTGGTTCCTCAAAGTATGAGTATGAGGGCTCATACCTTGGTTCATCAAAATATGAGTATGAGGGAGGAGGTTCATACCTTTGGTCTTCATAGGATGTGTATGAAGTTGATGGCTCGTACCTGGGCTCCTCATAGTAGGTGTATGAATTGGATGGTTGATATGAGTGATTATTTTGAATCGAGCGTGCATTACGACAATTAGTGCAATAATTACCCCTATAATCATCCTCCTCATAGGTGTAGTTGTAACCTCCTGAGTATTGATCCATAAGAATCACTCAGCAGACCACAACCAAGTCTCGAGATCAGAAAACAAAAAGAAAAACGGAAACAGAAGCTGGACACGGCCCCGTGTCTGGTGAACACGGCCCCGTGTTCAGGATCTGTATCTGGGCGTTTTAATTAATTTTACTGATTTCGTTGAGCACGGGGGCGTGTTTAGTGAGCACGGCCCGTGTTCAAGCTACTGTTATTGGTTTTTTTTTTAAATGTGCAGCACGGCCCCGTGTTCAGCGAACACGGCCCCGTGTACAGGTTACTGTAAATGCAAAACTAAACTAAAATGCAGAAAAATGTGAGCGCTTTTAAAAAGGTTTTGAAAAACTGATTAGGCCGTCGATTTTAAGCTTTCTTAAAATCCTTGTGTCCCCGGCAACGGCGCCAAAAACTTGATGCGTGTGAAGTGTTATATATATTAGGTGTATATTTTAAGCCCTTTTAACACTTATTTTTAGCCAAGTTTTAAATTTATAAAACACGATATTTTACTAACACTAAACACACATATGGGCAAGTGCACCCATCGTGAGCGTAGTATAGCGTTGGTAAGATACCGAGGTCGTCCAAGGACACAAGAGCTTTTAGTACCGGTTTATCCTCAACGTCTAATCAAAATAAAAATGTTAGAAAAATGTTTTAAACTAAGAAAAATAAAAACTAACTAAAATGCTGAAAATAAAAATAAAATAAAAACAGATAGACAAGATGAATCACTTGGTTCCGACTCGTATCTAGTATAACCTTTGATTATTTCTGCACTTTTGCACATAATTAAGAGATTATCTTAGTTATTGTAGTAGGCCCCTCTTTTGAAGGTGACGTTACCCTCACCCCAGTAGTTTGAGTCAGCAAGGATACAATCCTAAAAGGGTGGATTATTGGAAGATAATGAATTAAGTTATTAATGCAATATTATGGTAGGCCCCGCTTTTGGTGGTGACGTTACCCTCGGCTAGGTAGTCTGAGTCAGCAGGGATACAGTCCTAAATAGCCGGGTTATAGTATTAATAGTAGTTAACTTATGAGGGGATCAAAGAGTTTGGACCCCCGCCATCCAATACCGTGAAGCATTGAAGGAGGTCCTACTAAATTTGACCCAGGTCCATTGCAGGACCTCTAAACGCTGAACAATGGCAAGACCTTTACCAAACCGTTCCCTTAACCCCCGACCAGGTAGCCAACATACCTCCATATAGACCGTGGAGATATGAATGGTGAAAATCTTTTATTTTATATAGACAGTAAAATAATTTCAAGACACCACGGACAAACGATAAAGAAAGATCACCTTCAACGTAAGCAACTAGTTATTAAAGTCATTAATACAAAACCAAATAAAAAGTGCAAAAGATTAGAAATAAAAAGTATTATACTAGACACTTTGTCTTCACCAAGTGATGTAAGAGACTTAGGCAAACATGGCCTTGATTGTCAAGAACTCTTACGATCAATCTTGGATCCCGAGACGACTCACACACTCTACGATGGACAATGGATGATGGTGCTGGATGATGGTGCTGGATGATGGTGTTGTGATGGTGGTGGGTGGTGGATGAAGTGTGAGAGAGGTGGTGTGCCAAGGGATGAGTTGAAATGAAACCAAGCACTCCTATTTATAGGTTGAACAGAAGGCTGGGCACGCCCCCGTGTCCGCTGGACACGGCCCCGTGCCTGTCTGATACTCTCTCTTCATTAATTGTAATTCGCAATTACAATTAATGCGCCTGCTGTACTTTCGCCACGCCCCCGTGTTCACTGGGCACGGCCCCGTGGTGGGCAATAGAAGCTTCTATAGGTTTGTCTTTTCTGCTGCTTCTTGGGCACGGCCCCGTGCTGGCTGAGCACGGGGCGTGTTCAGTCTTCTGCCTTCTCTATTTTGCTTGGGAAGATGCCGTTGAGGGGTCGGGCAGTCCACTTATGTTCCTTTCCTTGTATTTATGTTGGATTTAGCTGTCTTTTTGCTTCTTTTGTGTTTTTGAGCTCATTTAATCCTGAAAATACAAAAGGAAGACAAAAACACTCTTTTTCCCACATTAGTACTTAAAATGGATTAGTTTTATGCCTCATTTGATGTTATTTATATGTTGCATTTTACACACATCAGAGAGCATCATGGTGAGGATCCTGGACAGTATCCCTCATCACTATCGAAAGTGATCACTTTATTGGTTGTAAGGGTAGTCATCCTGGCTGGTTTGTCTCCCCTTTCAGTCTTAGCTTCCTTTGCATGTCTCTTGGCCGCAGAATACGAAGTCCCACAAATGTCGGATCCTCCTGAAATAAAGTTAATTATTTTGGCATCTGCTGGGGGTGATGCTGCTCGTTCAGGATCCTTCTCAAGATCCTGCCCTTTATTCTTCTTTCTTCCCAACAAATCCTTCAGATACCCCTTGCTTAATAGGTAGCTTATTTCTTTCCTTAGAGCAATGCAATCCTCGGTCACATGTCCGAAATCTTCATGGAAGGCACACCATTTGGATTTATCCTTCCAATCAGCTTTCTGCTGATTCTTTCGAGGCCACCTAGCTTTGTCTCCTAAACCCTGCATAGCATACATTAACTCAGGTATATTGACAGAAAAGTAGTATTAAGATAATTCAGGATATTCTTCAGGATCCTCGTCTTCCACATCATTCACTTTCTTGTTGTCATTTCTGCCATATGGCTTAGGGCGATATGGTTTATACGAGGATTCTGATTTCCTGTTGGCAGATTCATAGGTTGAGGTAGAATTCATTCTCTCTTGCATCTTTTTGTCATCTTCCAAGCGAATATATCTCAAGGCCCTGTTACGAGCTTCATCGAGATTCCTGCAGGGATTCATTACAAGATCCTGATAAAACTGAGAATCCTTTTGTAACCCCATCTTAAAAGCCTGAACAGCCATTGCAACATCAAGATGTGGGATATCCAAGGATTCCCGACTAAACTTATTCACATAATCCCTCAAGGATTCCTGAGGTCCTTGAGTTATCCTGTAAAGATCACTGGTTAGTTTCTCAAAACTCCGACTGCAAGAAAACTGACTATTAAATAAATTAACCAAATGAGCAAACGAAGTAATTGAGTGTGGAAGAACATTTAACAGCCATTTTAAGGCTGATCATGTTATGGTAGATCTGAATCCCTTGCACAAGCATGCTTCCTTGAGCTCCGGAGGGATAGGGTTAATCTCCATTCTTTCTCTATACTGGGCAATATGCTCTTCAGGATCCGTAGTCCCATCATATAGTTTCATGTTGGGGGTCTGAAATCTTTTTGGGATTTTAGCATCACAGATAGGATATGCAAAGTGGGATATCTTGTGGCTGTCTTGGGATACTTCCGGAATTGGCTGGACCACTCCAGGCACACTGGATATCATGTCCTTCAATTTTTGAAGCTCCCTAGTAAATGTTGACGTCATACCTGCATCCTGCAAAGATCCATTATTGTTAGTAGCAAGAGTATTATTATTTGACATGTTACCGGTCTGAGGATTCTGGCCATATCCTGAGGCATATCCTGAGCTCCTCACAGTTGATATCCTGACCGAGGAGGGTATCTCAGGAATATGATTCTGAGAATGGCTTGGCACGATATTCCCCCAGTTATCTTCAATGTAAACTGCAGAACTGAAGTTCAAAGCTCTAGGCTGCAAAGGAGTGACAGTTTCTTCAGCAGGTCTACTTGGGCCGGATTTCAAGAGTTGTATCTCTCTCATCAGCATCCGATTAGTTTCCTGCTGCTGCCTCATCTGTTCCTGTACACTACCAAACAAATTCAGAATTTCATCATTAGAAGCCAAAACAGGACCAGATCCCTGAGTAGTGGGAGCGGGGATAACATCCCGAGCCACATGACTTTCAGTTCCATGTGAAGAAGTTTGCATTCGTGGAGGAGGAGGTGGAAGCACCGAACCCATTGTTGCAGAGGTTTTAGCAGACATGGTGGAAGAGCTCATGTTTGATCTCGAGACCATTGAAAACAATGTAGCAAAAAGTTTTGACAATAGAAAACCGAGTAATGATTTTACTAAAGTTTTTAGCAAAAATAGCACCACTTGCCCCACGGTGGGCGCCAAATTGTTTTGGTCAAAAGTTACCGAAGTAATTAAGTGATCAAATTAGTTAAGTGAGGTAGTGTGCTAGAAATGAGTGTCAAAAATATGTTAATCAAATTAATTGTAAAAACAGTTTCATGATACGGCTCAGGATATAGAGTTGTATCTATGATCAAACTATGAGCAAAAAAGTAAAGGGTGACACCGGATATACGAGGAAAGCCCTTGATCAATCTAGATCGTCGGCACAAAACCTTGGGAGCTGACAATCGCAGCTGCCTTGTTCTTCTATTACTTCAAATATCAGGATACAGTGCAGGATGTGATGCGGATCAACTAAGTGTTACAACGTGATTTGATTACAAGTGTTGGTGTGTAGTGATTGTTAGAAGCTAGAGAGCAAAGTGTGCGAAAGAGAGTGTGTGGAAAAAGTTGTGTCTGCCTATGATCCGATCGCTCCCATTTATAGTAACAAAAACTAACAAACTATCCTATTATTCTGGGATACTTTGGAATATTCCCTTTTGAACGTTATTGACCAGGTATTGCGGCTTCAACGTCTCTTTTCCAACTAATTTGAGCGAGTCTTCAGGGGAATTGGTCTTTATGAACGTTAAGAACCTTCAGCTACAAGCTACAAGCAAATCGTTAGTAACTGCCAGGATACTGCCTCAGGATATTACCAATATCCTGGTCTGGTATCCTGATCGATACTGCCTCAGGATGTTACCAATATCCTGGTTCGGTATCCTGATCATAAACAGCTAACATGAAATCAAGATATAGTGTCAGGATATGGGCTCAGAATTTCACCCATAACAATCATGTTTTTAGATTTTCCAAATTTTCAAAATTTCTAATTTTTTTACTCCCCCTAAAATCAAAATTATGTTTCAAATTTTGATTTTCCAGGAAAATTTGAAAATAAACGCAATAAACTGTACAAATAAACTGACAAACTGATGTGAATTGCTTCAAATCGCCATCCACTTGGCATAAACAATCAGAACTCCCCCTGACAACAAAATATTTTCCCATTATGATTTCAAAACAGTTAAGTTTGTTTTAATCAAAATGGTTTTTCCGGAAAATTAATTTGTTTGTCATTTCACAAACATGGGGTTTAACTCATCACATTGTTTTCAAAATACCACTTGTAAGATCACTTTTCCTTTTCTTTAACCACTTGTATGACAGTTAGATCAACAAAACTAATTTTCAAGAATGATGCCGATTCATGCTCCACGATTACCAACTTGGGAGCTCCGGCAAGTCAGGTTTTTCAGTTAAAGAGATTCACCCAAGCCTGACGGTCCTTGCGTGATTCCGAGTCATCATCACTCGGTTTCTGAACATTCCTTTTTGATTTATAAAACTCTTTCACTCCCTTAACCTTTCCGTCGACCATCTTCCCAAAAATATGTAATGTTGTACCATTAAAAGCTTTTTCAGCATCAAATTCCTTCTCATCAGAGAAGAATTTATCTGAAATCTCAATCTTACCACTTTTTGACTTCAAATTTCCGTTTGACAATGGTGGAAAATTTTCATCATCCATTGTTGGAACAAAATTCTCATCTTTTTGCACAACAGATGGCTCCTTTGACTTTGACGAGTCAGATTCATCGCCAGAACTAACTTCTGAATCTTTAACAAGCCATTTTTGTTTGTTTAAATTTTCTCTTCTTTTGTAAAAATGTTTCGAACTTTCACGAACTTCGAAAGTCGAATTTTCAAACTTCACAAATTTTTCTGTTGGTTGTTCCTTTTTATCAACACATTTCTCTTTCAATTTCGAGTTAGAGGAAACTCCCTGTTTTGTGTTGGTGGACTTTGGGCAATTCCAGGCAATATGTCCAACCTCTTGACATTTGAAACAGGTTCTTCTTTCAACTCTCTGTTAAGATTCCTTCATCATATTCTTTTTCCTTTCAGCGAGAAACTCCTTGTTTGTCTGTCTCCAGAATGGTTTCTCCTTCTCCTCTTCAGAACTTGCTCCTGAAACAAATTTAGTTTTCGGTTTATAAGTTTTCTCATTTTTATGATTTTCTGGTGGTATAAAACCTAACCCTTTCTTTTTGAAATTACTGTTATGGTTTGGTTTCTTTCGATAACCCGAACCAGAACTGTAACCCTTTTTCTTGTTCAATCTTTGTTGAACTCTTGAAGTGTATTTTATAGGTTTTTCAGTAAGATTTACTTCTTTTATTTCAGAAATATTAATTTCTGTTAATATGAAAACCTTATTGATCATGTCAGTTTTAACACTTCTTATTGGAAATTCCTCATCAGGAAATAATTTGTCAGAATCATTCAAAGTATATGCTACTTTGAATGTTTCGTCATTCAAATTATTTTTCGACATCAAAAAATCTTTATTGTAAACCCTTTTGACCGGTGAATTCGAACTGTCAACTGATGAACTTGAACTCTTAGTTTCAGACTTTGACTCTGACTCCTCATCTATTTCCAACACCTGATCGACCACTTTCTTTAATAACTCAGACTCATGATCAGTGTCAGACGATGTGAATGTAACGTCAATGTTGTCTGGTAACTCATCAGTTGTTTCAGACTTTAACTTTATATTGACTGCTTTTTTACTTCATCTGAAATAGACTTTCTGGGAGAATAACCTTCCCAGATCGGAGGCGGACACCTTTTATAATTTGTACTTTGTTTCTTACCAGTATCCGTATCTTCCGACTTCTTATCTTGAAAAGCTTCAAAACCTGCTACAGTCGGATACATTCTATCAATCAAGTAATCAGAACTTGAGTAACTCTGGAGCACTCTTCTGATTCTTTCATTCTCAATCTTTTCAGTCTCCAGTTCCTGCTTCAACTTTGCACACTCATCAATATAGTGATTGATAGCCTTCTGCTTAGTCATCATCGTTGAATTCATCATTGTCAAAGCATCTTCACTTTCTAAGTTTGTCTTTTCCAATTGGTTAACTGTTCTGTTCAGCACATCACAAGATTCTTTCACGTACTTAACATCAAACACCAATTTTTCTTTCATCTTGTCTAGCTCAATATACTTCTTATCTTTCTCTTCACAATGTTTGCATGATTCCAAACATTTTAGGCAAGATTTTTTAACCTCTACAATCTTTTCAACTTCAACTATTTTCTCGACTTCAATTATTTTTTCAACTTCGACTATTTTCTCTACTTCAACTATTTTCTCAACTTCGACTATTTTCTCTATTTCAACTATTTTCTCCTCCACCTTCTCAATCACATTCTGTTCTGTCTCAACTTCTATCATCACTTCACTCTTATCAATCTCGACCTTCTGTGTTGGATCTTCTTCAGCTTTTGCCATTTCTTCATCAATCCTTCTTGCTTCAATTTCTTCTTCAACAATCCTTCTTGCTTCCAATTCTCTCTTTAGTCTAGCAGCCCTTTTCTCTTTCAACATCTCGAGTTTATCTGCAAAAAACAAATTAAAACTATAAGAATCCAAAATTTTTCTAGTTGTATTAATATACTCTTCCTCATCATCAGTATCTTCATCACTTCCTGATGACTTAAAAATTGGTATTCTTCTCGGACGGTTCTTAGATTTGACTGATTCTTCTCCTGAGGTTGAATCTTCAAAGATTCGAGCAACAAATGCTGTTTTTCCCAAGTTCTGTTAGGATCCCACTTATCCCAACTGAATCCTTCTGGAAGCCTTTCAACTTCTTGGTCCATCAGACCACCATTTGGAAGTTTTTCATCTTCTTTGTCTATCAGACCATAACAAGTTCTCTTCTTTCCATCTTCAATTTTAATAGTATTTGAGCTTGAAGATTGTTGTTGATATGGTTGTTGAGCAACGTGATGATAAATTGCTTTTCGATGATAATTGTTGTTTCCAAACGGATCTTGTCTTCCGGTTGCCTCTCTGTTTGTACACTCTCGTTTAAAATGCCCTTTTCCTCGGCAACGAAAACAAGTAACCTTTGATTTGTCAAAACCTAGCTGTGATGTAGCAGCATCACGAAGATCATCTCTACCGGTGATTTGTTTGAATTTCTCTGCTCTTCTCAAAACACTAGCTAAACACCATTTGATGTCCATCAACTCAAGTTCCTCAGAATCAATTTGGTCATAATCCTCCTTAGTGAGCATTGGATTCCCGATTCTTCCAGCAACCAAACTTTCATATGACTCTAACACAGTAACAAGTGATGCCATGTGTTTCTTAGCAATATCTGGAGAGAAGTTTTGACCATTTTGAATATTCATTGTAACATTGCATTGCAGATTTGTTGAACTCTGTTGTTTAGAACTTGGTGTTGAGAAATTTGGGTCAAAACTTGAATAAGACAAAAATATCCATCACTCTGAGTTGTAGTGCTAACATTTGTTCCGGAAGTACCATCAGCACTGAAAGCAGTCTGAATCTTCGGACTCGGAGTAGTCTCAACTTTGCCTCCTCTATAGTATAGACTAACATCTTGTTGAGCACTCGGATTCTTCATGATAGCAGTTTTCTAAACATCTAATTCATGTTCTTCACGCTTCTGAATGAACTTACACAAATTCATATCTTCAGATTTTCGGTTATGCTTTAGAATCAACAAATATGTTCCCCATTTATTCTGTGGTAGCGCATCGGCTAGCTTATCAACCCATTCATCATCTTCTTTCTTGATGTCTAATCTTTTCATCTCCTGGACAAGATGACAATATCTCTCAATAGTCTTCCTAGTCGTCTCATGTTCAAAAGCTGTAAACATATCAAATGATTTCTTTAGTAATGCACGTTTATTTTTTATCATGTCAACACTTCCCTTAAACTTTTGAATCAATGCTAACCAAATTGATCTAGCAGTTCCCTCATGTTGAAGCAAAACAAAAATATCTTATTTTACTGCTTGTTGGAGAAGACTAATCATCATCTTTTCACGGGTGTATCTTAATTTTTCATTCGATGTAAATTCACTTAATGGTTTTTCATTTTCAAGATCATCTTTCGGTCTAACATATTCTTTCTCTATTGAAACCCATGCATCAAACTTATTTCCTTGCACCCAGTTTTCAAAACGATTTTGCCATCCTTTAAAATCCTCAATGTACATAAGCTTTGGAGGTTTTTGGAAAGTTCCCGTTTCATTTTTTATTTCAACAGTTCCGGCAACTGTAACTGGAGCAGCTGGAGCAGTAGCAAAGGCGTTATAAAACTCGTTATCCATGTTTCGGTAAAAAGTTTCACAAAATCACAATGTTCAAACGAGCTGGTCAAAGTTTCAAACGACCTGGTAGCTTATAGTTCACCCAACATGACCTGGATCACAATTTCAAACAACCTTGGTGCGAACTGACGTAATTTCAAGCGAACAGGATGACTTAGAGTTCAACTCGTGTGAACTGGATGACTTAGGGTTTAACTCGTGCGAACTGGATGACTTAGGGTTCAACTCGTGTGAACTGGTTCTGATTTACAAACGACCTTGAGACTTCCAATCTGTACGATCTGGTTCAGTTTCAAGCGATCTGAACCGAATTCAAGCTACCTGAGGGTTCAATTCGTGCGAACTGGTAACAATGTCAAACGATCTGGTTCAGGTGCAATCCGTGCGAACTGAGTTCACCCCGTGTGAACTGATTAATTCCAAACCGTGCGAACCGGTTACCCTTTGAAACGAATTGGTCTAATTCCAAACGATCTGACCTCAATTCGTACGAACTGAGGGATGATTTCAAATGAACTGGTGATTCTCGAACGATCTGAGGTGGTTTTCGGTTGATTTTTGTCAAAATTGATCACGTTTTACGTTGAATTAAGGTCAGATTCTTTCAAGGATTGTTTAAAATAGTGTTTCGCGTGTTATATCACAAAATCAGTCCATTTTATCCATAAAATCTTGGTTAATTTGATGAAAAAGTGTAAAAGAATGAGTAGAAGTCAGAATTTTCAGTGAAAAACGGTGAAAACAAGCTGAAATGGTAAGAACTCCTCCTCCTGAGCTCTGATACCACTTGTAGGATCATTGAATCGATCTAAACGAGTCGATCATAAAAGTTCTAATCCAAACCAAAGACGGAATTCAGTGATTCGGACTTGATTGCAGCTTGATTCACACTAGGATTCACTTTAATTGTCTTGTATATTGATTTGAAAAATTTACAGACCACTTGACACTTCGGCAGCACCTCTGCTCCGGAATCACAAACGTTACAAATGAAATGACAAGCACATCTATATATAGAGGCCCCCAGTTTGCATGAACCATACATTACCACTTCGTGCGAAGTGGCAGTTCGTACGAACTGGATCTCCCAGTTCGTGTGAACTGGTCCATCACCTCTAACATCCTATTTTCTAGACTACCGAGCTACATTCTATCCAATCTAGAACAAGACTCGATACAAGACGAAGTCGACAGACATATGCATCAACAGTATGAAAGTATAGGATCATGTTTAAATGGGAAAGCATGGAAGGCAAACGAAAAGGATATGAGGAAGCGTGTACGAAACGGGCACTCGAGGTAAGTGATTTCCGTAATCACTTCTTATTTTGTTTAAGTAAGGTAGCGTTAGTTTATCTAGCATGATGATGATTGAGGTTTGATATGGTTTTGGTTGTATGAAATCGGTAACTTTTACTACGTAGACCGAACGGGTCAAAACAAGGTAGTATTGATATGTCGGAATAATGCTTAAGTAATGGCTACGGTTTTGTAACCGGGTAATGGGTAGAATTTCACATAAGAATGTTAATCAAGAAATGGAGACGCTAATGTAGACAAAAGACTCGGTTGTGAGTACTTGAATGTGTTTGTAGTCGTATTGATTTAAATAGTCTTATTATTGACCCGAAGTTCTTTTTATTGTTAAGGTGGTTTGATACAAATTATTGAATATGGTTCAACTTAACAATAGCGTATTGTCTTGACGATGTTTTGGAGCTTTAAACCCATCAAAAAAGAGTGCAAATTGTTAATTGGTCGAGATACCCAAGTGCTGAAAATTCAGCTTATTTCCAGATTTTTGCTAGTCTTTAAAAATTCATAGAAAATTAACCGAATGTCCGTTCGGGGCGTATTTTATATCCACGCAAAGGTCTCGGAGTCACCGTTACTAATAATTTTAGTTTGAAGTGAAATACCCACTGTAAAGAGGGGAAAATACCGAATTACTACAGCTGCATAAAGCTGAGTGAAAAACATAAATTTTATAGTACTTGCATAATCTTAAGGAATTTATAAGGAACCAATCAGATTTGATTATGTTGTTGCTCTAAAAATCAATGTAGTTATATATATTTACATGAGTTAAAGTGAGTGATTCCTTGAATATGGGACGCGTATGCTAAATTAAAAAAAATCATGGGTGTTGTAACCTGTATATGCAAAAACATGTGTTCATTTGGTATTGCTTATGAACGAGTGACACTTGTGTCGTTAAAACTAGTATGTGGATTGTGTACATGGTCAGTACACAAGAAACATATGACGTTCATGAGACCGTGATGATGGCTACAGGTATGTCCGTTAGAATTAGGTAGTAGGTGGACGTGAAGGTGAAAAGAAATGTAAGACTTTCAGGAATGAAAGTATGAATGATATGTTAGAATCCGCGAAACGGATTCGAAACATGAAAGGAATTAAAGTATGAATGATATGTTAGAATCCGCGAGACGGATTCGAAACATGAAAGGAATGAAAGTATGAATGATATGTTAGAATCCGCGAGACTGATTCGAAACATGAAATTAATGAAAGTATGAATGAATGAAACATGATGGAATTCTGAATGTGATGAAACCAACCGAATTGGTGAAAGAATGTGCACGAGTGGAAGCCCATTACAAGGATGAATGAAAGCTGGCCTGGTACGGTTAGTACTTGTGAAGGAGCGGATCGATCTGGTTTATGGATCGCTGAAGCATGAAATGAAATTGAGGTAAGTAAAATGTTTTAACTCATGCCAGATAGATATGAATTAGTAAATTGAAAATGACCTACGAGATGAATGATGGAATAGGTATGGTATGGTATGGAATGTTTGACTTTTAATAGTTGACGTAAGAAGAAAACTATGCCATTAAGAACTAAATCTTAAAAGTTTTGAGCGAAAATTTCGGGTATTAGTTAAACTCTCGTCTAATGAACTTGCATGACATGCTTGCTTATGCGATTTAAGTAATGCATGAAATGAGAGGAATAGTAATGTAGATTGAATGGGGTGAGCTGAAGGTAACGTAAGGGTATGTATGGTACAAACCACTATAGAAAATGTAGAATGATGTTGACATCGGTGTTGAGCACGTATGCGTGGTAACTTCGTTGTGATAACAAAATAATAATTAAATGTTATGTAATAAATGTAAAGAATGTAATCTTAAAGGATGAGATGAAGGTATTAGATCTGTTATGAACGGATCATATGAATGTAAGTATTATTACAAGTTTGAATAAGTATGTATATTGACCTGTTACTAACGGGTCAAGGAAATGAGAATGTTAGGTGGAAGCATGGTATGGAAAATATAGACTTGTTAGAGAGAAGTCAATTGTATGAATAATATATGAATTGAGATCGGATGGTTACTTATAATTATGATGCAATTGTTAAAATTAAACATAGAGGGGTATGTATAAATTACGAAGGGAATACAATTAGTGTCAAATGGAAATGCGAAAGAAGTTTTGGGGACGAAACCTTCTTTAAGGGGGGTAGACTTGTAACACCCCAAATTTTGTATTTTATAAAATAATATTATTTGGTGATGCTAAATAACGGAAGACGGTAACTGTAAAACGGAACCGTAAGGAAACGATAGTAAATTTAAATATATGTGTGTATCTAAGTTAAATAAAGAAAAGAGGCCAAGTTAGTATGGAAATAACAAATTTAAACACACTTTGATAGACAAGGGGATAATGTGTAAAGGAATTAATAAAAAAAAAAAAAAGAAGCCAGTGTTGTGTCTGGATTTTGTGCGATTGAACAAGAGGGCAGGAAGGAGAAACCCTAGCCCTTCAACTCTTCACAAGAAATTCAGAAATTTATGATGAAATCAGACACGAAATCGAATGCATGAGCCTAGTTGGTCTCTAACTTAAGTGATTTGAGCATAAGGTAAGTTGAATGTTATGTTTTGATGCACTTTTATGAAGTAGGTGTTAATCAATATCTATGAAATTTTATGAAATTGAACTTGTGTATAAGTTAGAATCATCAAATAGAAGATGTTTTATGCATGAAACTAGTTAGATTGAAAGTTTGAGTAGAAACCCATTTGGGTGAGAAGTTAGCATGAGTAGGATGATCAAGTAGGATTATGTATGTGAAGTTTTGTTGTATGATCTTGATTGTAATACATGAATGATAAGTAAATTGATGTATAATGAAAGAATCATGTGAACTTAGATGATTATTGAAAATAAGTGAGTTCAACTAGTAAAATGTCATGCTTTATATGTTTGTATAATATGCTTTAAATGCAAACCCGCCAATTTCTCGATGAAATGCTTAAGAGAACAAGTATGTGGAATACTAGCATGGATGATGTCGGGTTCAAGGATAGTGTTAAATTGGTTAAATTTTGAATGAGGATTGTTAATCGTGAATTATGAGATGACTAGTACGAAAGAAATTATTATGTTGTGTGCATATATGATCTTATGGTTGTATATGTGTTTTACTATGTGAGTAGGGAATGAAAGGATGCGATTCTAGTTTATATGTTGTGTTGTTGGAAATTGATGTACTAGTAAAGTTAAAATAGGATATGAGTCTGACATGAATGCAATATTAGAATGTGCGTTATACTAATGAAGTATGTAACCTTGATGGTATGAAAGTATAGGATCATGTTTAAATGGGAAAGCATGGAAGGCAAACGAAAAGGATATGAGGAAGCATGTACGAAACGGGCACTCGAGGTAAGTGATTTCCGTAATCACTTCTTATTTTGTTTAAGTAAGGTAGCGTTAGTTTTTCAAACATGATGATGATTGAGGTTTTATATGGTTTTGGTTGTATAAAATCGGTAACTTTTACTACGTAGACCGAACGGGTCAAAACAAGGTAGTATTGATATGTCGGAATAATGCTTAAGTAATGGCTACGGTTTTGTAATCGAGTAATGGGAAGAATTTCATATAAGAATGTTAATCGAGAAATGGAGACGCTAATGTAGACAAAAGACTAGGTTGTGAGTACTTGAATGTGTTTGGAGTCGTGTTGATTTAAATAGTCTTATTATTGACCCGAAGTTCTTTTTATAGTTAAGGTGGTTTGATACAAATTATTGAATATGGTTCAACTTAACAATTGCGTATTGTCTTGACAATGTTTTGGAGGTTTAAGACCATAAAAAAAGAGTGCAAATTGTTAATGGGTCGAGATACCGAAGTGCTGAGAATTCAGCTTATTTCCTAATTTTTGCTAGTCTTTAAAAATTCATAGAAAATCAACCGAATGTCCGTTTGGGGAGTATTTTATATCCACGGAAAGGTCTCGGAGTCACCATTACTAATAATTTTATTTTGAAGTGTAATACTCACTGTAAAGATAGGAAAATACTGAATTACTACAGCTGCGTAAAGCTGAGTGAAAAACATAAATTTTATAGTACTTGCATAATCTTAAGGAATTTATAAGGAACCAATCGGATGTGATTATGTTGTTGTTTTAAAACTCAATTTAGTTATATATATTTACATGAGTTAAAGTGAGTGATTCCTTGAATATGGGATGCGTATGCTAAATTAAAAAAAAAATCATGGGTGTTGTAACCTGTATATGCAAAAACATGTGTTCATTTGGTATTGCTTATGAACGAGTGACACTTGTGTCATTAAAACTATATAACCTATTTGAGTACGTTATGAATACATGTATGAATTACTAAGAGTAAGTTAGGTAATAATGATTGTTGATAATCGTATATGTTGTCTAATGAATTACAACATAGTTATGCGGCGGTTTACCATATTATTTATATTGACCGAATCGGTTTGATAATGGTTTACTTTGAAGTGTCCTTGATTCTATATTAGCAGGGATATACATGAGATATGGAAAAAAAGGGGGAGCCCAGATTAGAATAGAGAAAGTCACGAAATGTGTGATTGGAGATAATGAAGTGGTGGCTCAACATTGTTTCATTGGGTGTTATAAGCATTGAATAATCCGTTATGTTTGATAAAAAATCATATTATGAGTCCTCACTTAGCAAAAGCTAATTATTTTTGGTGTTTTCAATGTAGGTAATAAGTCATGAGAATCAACGGGGTGGCTTGAATCGGAATCATGAAATAAGAAAAGAGCTCACAAGTCGTTCACCAATAACCTGGTTCAATCAATATATTAGTAATTATTAAGCTTACCGTAGTTTCTCGGTCGACACTAATGATATGGTAATGTTATATGACAGATTGGGGTGGTAGAAAGGCGAAAGTGATCAAGTCTTGGAAGCGGGTCAACGATATGAGGATTTAGTGATATTTTATTCACTAAATATATGGGTTTCCTTATTGGGACAATTTATCCATAAAATCTTGGTTAATTTGATGAAAAAGTGTAAAAGAATGTGTAGAAGTCAGAATTTTCGGTGAAAAACGGTGAAAACAAGCTGAAATGGTAAGAACTCCTCCTCCTGAGCTCTGATACCACTTGTAGGATCATTGAATCGATCTAAACGAGTCGATTAGAAGAGTTCTAATCCAAACCAAAGACGGAATTCAGTGATTCGGACTTAATTGCAGCTTGATTCACACTAGGATTCACTATAAGTGTCTTGTATATTGATTTGAAAAATTTACAGACCACTTGACACTTCGGCAGCACCTCCGCTCCGGAATCACAAACGTTACAAATGAAATGACAAGCATAGCTATATATAGAGGCTCCCAGTTCGCATGAACCATACATTACCACTTCGTGCGAAGTGGCAGCTCGTACGAACTGGATCTCCCAGTTCGTGTGAACTGGTCCATCACCTCTAACATCCTATTTTCTAGACTACCGAGCTACATTATATCCAATCTAGAACAAGACTCGATACAAGACGAAGTCGACAGACATATGCATCAACAGTATGAAAGTATAGGATCATGTTTAAATAGGAAAGCATTGAAGGAAAACGAAAAGGATATGAGGAAGCATGTACGAAACGGGCACTCGAGGTAAGTGATTTCCGTAATCACTTCTTATTTTGTTTAAGTAAGGTAGCGTTAGTTTATCTAGCATGATGATGATTGAGATTTGATATGGTTTTGGTTGTATGAAATCGGTAAATTTTACTACGTAGACCGAACGGGTCAAAACAGGTAGTATTGATATGTCGGAATAATGCATAAGTAATGGCTACGGTTTTGTAACCGGGTAATAGGTAGAATTTCATATAAGAATGTTAATCGAGAAATGGAGACGCTAATGTAGACAAAAGACTCGGTTGTGAGTACTTGAATGTGTTTGTAGTCGTGTTGATTTAAATAGTCTTATTATTGACCCGAAGTTCTTTTTATAGTTAAGGTGGTTTGATACAAATTATTGAATATGGTTCAACTTAACAATAGCGTATTGTCTTGACGATGTTTTGGAGGTTTAAACCCATCAAAAAAGAGTGCAAATTGTTAATTGGTCGAGATACCCAAGTGCTGAAAATTCTGCTTATTTTCAGATTTTTGCTAGTCTTTAAAAATTCATTGAAAATCAACCGAATGTCCGTTCGGGGCGTATTTTATATCCACGCAAAGGTCTCGGAGTCACCGTTACTAATAATTTTAGTTTGAAGTGAAATACCCACTGTAAAGAGGGGAAAATACTGAATTACTACAGCTGCATAAAGCTGAGTGAAAAACATAAATTTTATAGTACTTGCATAATCTTAAGGAATTTATAAGGAACCAATCGGATGTGATTATGTTGTTGTTTTAAAATCAATGTAGTTATATATATTTACATGAGTTAAAGTGAGTGATTCCTTGAATATGGGATGCGTATGCTAAATTAAAAAAAATCATGGGTGTTGTAACCTGTTATGCAAAAACATGTGTTCATTTGGTATTGCTTATGAACGAGTGACACTTGTGTCGTTAAAACTATATAACCTATTTGAGTATGTTATGACTACATGTATGAATTACTAAGAGTATGTTAGGTAATAATGATTGTTGATAATCGTATATGTTGTCTAATGAATTACAACATAGTTATGTGGCGGTTTACCATTTTATTTATATTGACCGAATCGGTTTGATAATGGTTTACTTTGAAGTGTCCTTGATTCTATATTAGCAGGGATATACATGAGATATGGAAAAAAAGGGCCCAGATTAGAATAGAGAAAGTCACGAAATGTGTGATTGGAGATAATGAAGTGGTGGCTCAACATTGTTTCGTTGGGTGTTATAAGCATTGAATACTCCGTTATGTTTGATACAAAATCATATTATGAGTCCTCACTTAGCAAAAGCTAATTATTTTTAATGTTTTCAATGTAGGTAATAAGTCATGAGAATCAACGGGGTGGCTTGAATCAGAATCATGAAATAAGAAAAGAGCTCACAAGTCGTTCCCCAATAACCTGGTTCAATCAATATATTAGTAATTATTAAGCTTACCGTAGTTTCTCGTTCGACACTAATGATATGGTAATGTTATATGACAGATTGGGGTGGTAGAAAGGCGAAAGTGATCAAGTCTTGGAAGCGGGTCAACGATATGAGGATTTAGTGATATTTTGTTCACTAAGTATATGGGTTTCCTTATTGGGACAATTAGACTTAATTATTTGTATTTTGGAGTTTAAGTCCAACGTTTGTTTTAGCAATATGCTAGTATGTTAATGTGGTAATGGGTTATGTTTGTTAAAAAAAAAGAGAACTTTGGTTGTTAAGCAGGTTTTGTTTTCCTAAGGATTGGTCGTTTTGCAAATATTTTTCTAAATACTTGTTTGCAAATGTCTTATAAATCTGGTGATGTGGATTCATATATTTGGGAATAGTATCCTTTATTACGTAATGTCAAAAAAAAACTGGGCCTATTTTCCGCAAAGTATTTTAATATTGGTTTTTAAAGTTCTGGCGTTTCAAGTTGATATCAAAGCCCTTGTTTGAGAGAAATCAAGTAGAAGGAGGTAAATACTTGAACTCAAACCTGTGTGCTATTGTGACAAGGAACCTGTACAATCCAAGACTCGATCAAGGCCTAAAGTTAAAAGCGAATGTAAGTATGTATTAATTTATGTATATGAAGGAAACTAATAGTATGTTATGTGTAAGGTAAGGATGATTGCTTGGAAAAGATGATCCATGAATGCGGTCTAGGACCGGCACCAAGGTATGTACTAAGACATATTGACCCAGGTACGTAAATTTAGCATATGGGTGCATGTAATTTTAAAATCTATCAAGTGAAGGAAAATTTTAATGAAATATAATAATAGAATGGAAACGAAGTTATGAAAATGTTACACGCGCCGAAACCTAATTCTTCGGACATAAGGTGACGATTACACGAAGACACGAAACTAGTATGTGGATTGTGTACATGGTCAGTACACAAGAAACATATGACGTTCGTGAGACCGTGATGATTGCTACAGGTATGTCCGTTAGAATTAGGTAGTAGGTGGACGTGAGGGTGAAAAGAAATGTAAGACTTTCAGGAATGAAAGTATGAATGATATGTTAGAATCCGCAAAACGGATTCGAAACATGAAAGGAATTAAAGTATGAATGATATGTTAGAATCCGCGAGACGGATTCGAAACATGAAAGGAATGAAAGTATGAATGATATGTTAGAATCCGCGAGACTGATTTGAAACATGAAATGAATGAAAGTATGAATGATAGGTTAGAAACCGCGTGACGGGTTCGAAACATAATGAATGATAAGAATGAAATGATTCGAATGTGTACGTAATTACAGACTAAGCAATTAAATATTCTTTAAAAAGCGAATATTATCCAAGTTATGTCTTAAACTTATATATATATATATATATATATATATATGCGAATAAATATATATACACAAATATGTTTGTATGCAAGAATGGTTAAAGAGACGAATGAGTCATGCGGGTCAAATGGTAATCGCCATTTAAACCCGATATATTTAATGTTTTGATTTGTTAAGTTTTATACTTGTAGGTGAGCATAATGTTTGGCACGCAAACCTAAATTTTGACGAAAGAAAGAAGTTTTGAACATGTTATGTGTTAGATGTGTTAGTAATCGACTCTTAGGAGTCGTAATGAATGACGGGCTACGACCCGGACAATGATTTAAGTATGATTGGGAAGGGTAAGTTTTGGCAAGAATACTGAATTGATGTAATGAATGTCTTGGCAAGTAAGCATGAATGGAACGAAGCAAGAACTTGTACTTTAATACATCTACGATAAATAAGAAATGTCAGTTTGACCTCGAAAAGTTAAACTGTAAAGGTTGACGAAATAAATAACTAGAATAAAAGAATTGCATGTAAGGGATGAAATGTGGGATGTGTTATAGCATGTATGTAGGAAGAAGTAAAAGGATTATAGGTGGGTAATCATCTAGTATAATGAATGTTTGAATGAAAGGTGCTAACTGCCGATTTTGTAGATGTTAATGATGGAATTCTGAATGTGATGAAACCAACCGAATTGGTGAAAGAATGTGCACGAGTGGAAGCCCATTACAAGGATGAATGAAAGCTGGCCTGGTAGTGTTAGTACTTGTGAAGGAGCGGATCGATCTGGTTTATGGATCGCTGAAGTATGAAATGAAATCGAGGTAAGTAAAATGTTTTAACTCATGCCAGATAGATATGAATTAGTAAATTGAAAACGACCTACGAGATGAATGATGGAATAGGTATGGTATGGTATGGAATGTTTGACTTTTAATAGTTGACGTAAGAAGAAAACTATGCCATTAAGAACTAAATCTTAAAAGTTTTGAGCGAAAATTTGTGGTATTAGTTAAACTCTCGTCTAATGAACTTGCATGACATGCTTGCTTATGCGATTTAAGTAATGCATGAAATGAGAGGAATAGTAATGTAGATTGAATGGGGTGAGCTGAAGGTAACGTAAGGGTATGTATGGTACAAACCACTATAGAAAATGTAGAACGATGTTGACATTGGTGTTGAGCACGTATGCATGGTAACTTCGTCGTGATAACAAAATAATAATTAAATGTTATGTAATAAATGTAAAGAATGTAATCATAAAGGATGAGATGAAGGTATTAGATCTGTTATGAACGGATCATATGAATGTAAGTATTATTACAAGTTTGAATAAGTATGTATATTGACCTGTTACTAACGGGTCAAGGAAATGAGAATGTTAGGTGGAAGCATGGTATGGAAAATATAGACTTGTTAGAGAGAAGTCAATTGTATGAATAATATATGAATTGAGATCGGATGGTTACTTATAATTATGATGCAATTGTTAAAATTAAACATAGAGGGGTATGTATAAATTACGAGGGGAATACAATTAGTGTCAAATGGAAATGAGAAAGAGGTTTCGGGGACGAAACCTTCTTTAAGGGGGGTAGACTTGTAACACCCCAAATTTCGTATGTTATAAAATAATATTATTTGGTGATGCTAAATAACGGAAGACGGTAACTGTAAAACGGAACCGTAAGGAAATGATAGTAAATTTAAATATATGTGTGTATCTAAGTTAAATAAAGAAAAGAGGCCAAGTTAGTATGGAAATAACAAATTTAAACACACTTTGATAGACAAGGGGGATAATGTGTAAAGGAATTAATAAAAAGAAAAAAAGAAAGAAGCCAGTGTTGTGTCTGGATTTTGTGCGATCGAACAAGAGGGCGGGAAGGAGAAACCCTAGCCCTTCAACTCTTCACAAGAAATTCAGAAATTTATGATGAAATCAGACACGAAATCGAATGCATGAGCCTAGTTGGTCTCTAACTTAAGTGATTTGAGCATAAGGTAAGTTGAATGTTATGTTTTGATGCACTTTTATGAAGTAGGTGTGAATCAATATCTATGAAATTTTATGAAATTGAACTTGTGTATAAGTTAGAATCATCAAATAGAAGATGTTTTATGCATGAAACTAGTTAGATTGAAAGTTTGAGTAGAAACCCATTTGGGTGAGAAGTTAGCATGAGTAGGATGATCAAGTAGGATTATGTATGTGAAGTTTTGTTGTATGATCTTGATTATAATACATGAATGATAAGTAAATTGATGTATAATGAAAGAATCATGTGAACTTAGACGATTATTGAAAATAAGTGAGTTCAACTAGTAAAATGTCATGCTTTATATGTTTGTATAATATGCTTTAAATGCGAAACCCGTCAATTTCTCGATGAAATGCTTAAGAGAACAAGTATGTGGAATCCTAGCAAGGATGATGTCGGGTTCAAGGATAGTGTTAAATTGGTTAAATTTTGAATGAGGATTGTTAATCGTGAATTATGAGATGGCTAGTGCGAAAGAAATTATTATGTTGTGTGCATATATGATCTTATGGTTGTATATGTGTTTTACTATGTGAGTAGGGAATGAAAGGATGCAATTCTAGTTTATATGTTGTGTTGTTGGAAATTGACGTACTAGAAAGTTAAAATAGGATATGAGTCTGACATGAATGCAATATTAGAATGTGCGTTATATTAATGAAGTATGTAACCTTGATGGTATGAAAGTATAGGATCATGTTTAAATGGGAAAGCATGGAAGGCAAACGAAAAGGATATGAGGAAGCATGTACGAAACGGGCACTCGAGGTAAGTGATTTCCGTAATCACTTCTTATTTTGTTTAAGTAAGGTAGCGTTAGTTTATCGAGCATGATGATGATTGAGGTTTTATATGGTTTTGGTTGTATAAAATCGGTAACTTTTACTACGTAGACCGAACGGGTCAAAACAGGTAGTATTGATATGTCGGAATAATGCATAAGTAATGGCTACGGTTTTGTAACCGGGTAATAGGTAGAATTTCATATAAGAATGTTAATCGAGAAATGGAGACGCTAATGTAGACAAAAGACTCGGTTGTGAGTACTTGAATGTGTTTGTAGTCGTGTTGATTTAAATAGTCTTATTATTGACTCGAAGTTCTTTTTATAGTTAAGGTGGTTTGATACAAATTATTGAATATGGTACAACTTAACAATAGCGTATTGTCTTGACGATGTTTTGGAGGTTTAAACCCATCAAAAAAGAGTGCAAATTGTTAATTGGTCGAGATACCCAAGTGCTGAAAATTCAGCTTATTTTCAGATTTTTGCTAGTCTTTAAAAATTCATAGAAAATCAACCGAATGTCCGTTCGGGGCGTATTTTATATCCACGGAAAGGTCTCGGAGTCACCGTTACTAATAATTTTATTTTGAAGTGTAATACTCAGTGTAAAGATGGGAAAATATTGAATTACTACAGCTGCGTAAAGCTGAGTGAAAAACATAAATTTTATATTACTTGCATAATCTTAAGGAATTTATAAGGAACCAATCGGATGTGATTATGTTGCTATTTTAAAACTCAATGTAGTTATATATATTTACATGAGTTAAAGTGAGTGATTCCTTGAATATGGGATGCGTATGCTAAATTAAAAAAAATCATGGGTGTTGTAACCTGTATATGCAAAAACATGTGTTCATTTGGTATTGCTTATGAACGAGTGACACTTGTGTCGTTAAAACTATATAACCTATTTGAGTACGTTATGAATACATGTATGAATTACTAAGAGTATGTTAGGTAATAATGATTGTTGATAATTGTATATGTTGTCTAATGAATTACAACATAGTTATGCAGCGGTTTACCATATTATTTATATTGACCGAATCGGTTTGATAATGGTTTACTTTGAAGTGTCCTTGATTCTATATTAGCAGGGATATACATGAGATATGGAAAAAAAAAGGGGGTGCCTAGATTAGAATAGAGAAAGTCACGAAATGTGTGATTAGAGATAATGAAGTGGTGGCTCAACATTGTTTCGTTGGGTGTTATAAGCATTGAATAATCCGTTATGTTTAATACAAAATCATATTATGAGTCATCACTTAGCAAAAGCTAATTATTTTTGGTGTTTTCAATGTAGGTAATAAGTCATGAGAATCAACGGGGTGGCTTGAATCGGAATCATGAATTAAGAAAAGAGCTCACAAGTCGTTCACTAATAACCTGGTTCAATCAATATATTAGTAATTATTAAGCTTACCGTAGTTTCTCAGTCGACACTAATGATATGGTAATGTTATATGACAGATTGGGGTGGTAGAAAGGCGAAAGTGATCAAGTCTTGGAAGCGGGTCAACGATATGAGGATTTAGTGATATTTTGTTCACTAAATATATGGGTTTCCTTATTGGGACAATTAGACTTAATTATTTGTATTTTGGAGTTTAAGTCCAACATTTGTTTTAGCAATATGCTAGTATGTCAATGTGGTAATGGGTTATGTTTGTTTAAAAAAAAAACAGAACTTTGGTTGCTAAGCAGGTTTTGTTTTCGTAAGGATTGGTCGTTTTGCAAATGGGTCATGGCGAAATTTTTCTAAATACTATTTGAAAATGTCTTATTAATCTGGTGATGTAGATTCATATATTTGGGAATAGTATCCTTTATTACGTAATGTCAACAAAAAAAACTAGGCCTATTTTCCGCAAAGTATTTTAATATTGGTTTTTAACGTTCTGGCGTTTCATAGATACAATCCAGTGGCTATTGAAAGAGGTGCACGCCTGATGTTATAAAAATGTTTTGTATCATAATATTTTTTACTACAAAATCAGAAGCTAACATAATAGTTTGAAGTATGTTTATTTGGATATAAATTGGCATTTACATCAAGGATATTTTCTATATTATTGGCATAAAAGTACATGTTTTGTTTTTAAATTTAGTTCATGCATTACATGTTTGTGTGTATAAAGTTAGATGACTGACTCTGCTATATGATGCTATTTTTAGGCTCTTACTTTAACACGTCTTTCTTCGTTTATATTGTTCTACGATCCATTGCACAATGCTTTCGGCACCACGTTCTTCTATGGCTACAAGCGACTCGATCTGTTTTGTATCAACGGTACGTTGTAATTTCCTTAACTTGTGCTCTTAATTTAATTTGATGCAGTGTTGGTTTTGATATCATTTGATAGTTAGGGTTCACGAAATTTAGACTTAAATATTAAAACAACAGTCCCTATTATTAGAATCAGATGTTATAACGACAGTCCACGATCCAGAATATACAATTATTATGTATAAATCTTCTTATGTGTTTCAACCATCCTTAAATTTGGACAGCTTAAACCTTCTTCAAAGCTTTGATTTTGATTTCGATTCTAGAGTTTTGCTGATGTAAAGAACAACTGTGTCGATCGGCGATGGACTGACTGAAAATGGAAGAGATGTCTCTTAATATATGCAAGCATGACAAGTTCACGTGCCTGCAAACTTAATCTGCTCCTCAAGTTTCATTCGATTGAGAGAGGATCGATGGTACATGATTGTTGTGATTCTTAATTTTTCTTTATTTTTGTCTCTGTAATCATGATATTTAAAAAGTGATGGCAGTGGGTCCGCCCCTTGTAATCTTCGATAATGCTTCGTTTTCTAACTTTGTTTCAGCAAGTTGATGTTAAGATTAGGGTTATAAAGCCTCCATGATAATGAATTTCCATTTCTTTACTGTTTCATAAATGTCACCATGAAAGGAGAGCTTGTGATAAGTTACGGAGGGGATGTTAATGGATTTGAAGCAATTGTTGTTGAATCCGATGAAAAGATTGATTTTTGTAGGTTAGTTTTCTTGGTTATTATGAACATGTTTCTACTATTAATTTGTTTAAATTTATTTTTATATGTTAAATGTTTGAACGAAGGTACGATACGCTTCTTCACACATCTGTATTTGCAGTTTTATAAAGGTTGATGTATGTAATTATGTTTCAAGATAATCTAGGGGATGTATTTCTACACCGACTTTTACAAAAAAGCGTAGCCAAGAGTAGCTATACATATCATAATACTCCAAATCTGTTGCAAGATTTCCGTAAAAATTCTTGATTGGGTAGTTGTGACAAATTTCGGTTTGGTGCGACAACCTTCCTCGCTGGAAGAAGTTACTAATATGCAGGAGCTTACCCAAGCTATGCTTGTGATAGGTGGGTTGGGAACTGGATAGGAAGGTATGAGCTCAGATGGAATAACTCTTCATGGCTATTATGGGACCCAACCAAATGTGCAGGGACTGGTATGTTTTTTTTTAATTATCTTTGTTGGCTTTTCTTTTTGAAACTATAGTAACCTTCTTAAATGTAACCGCTTTTTAGCCGGGGATCCTGGAATCAAACAAGGTTCGTGCTCGAATAGAAAAGAATCAAAGCCACTTCCTTCAAAAGCCGCATCTCTTTTCCTTCAAAACTACTTCCCAATAATACATGTACAAGCCGAAGCTTGCAAAGAGATTTCAGCTCCATTGACGGATATGGTTGCCACCTGCTACAAGGCAGCTGGGAATACCATGCCCAACTTCTTAGCCGTCAATTTCTACATGGTATTTAGATTTTGTAACACAAGGGTAAAATGGTAAATTGTTATTCTAGCATAAGCTGCTAACTATGTGAGTTTTGCAGAGAAGTGATGGAGGAGGTGTTTTCGATGCTTTGGATAGAATGAATGGCCAAACGTTATGCGGGTGTGTTTTAGTGACTGCGTGTCAGGTTTGTATTCAGTTTATCCACCACACAATGCTCTAATAAACTTATTTTGTTATTGAATACTTCACGTCTGTGGTTTTTGCAGGCCAGGGCACCATTTGGAACTTGCAGAAACTATGCGGTCTGTAATTCCACTACACCAACGAATCCTACAAGAAGTTTTTCAGGAAACCTTCATCGACCTCCAGTCCACCACAACCGTCCCACCTCCGTCGACCTCCAATCCAATGCAATCATCTTTTCACCAGAGAGTCCAATTGCAGCCACCACCATTCGCAGCCACCACGACTGCATATCCTGCTGCTCGTGTTAGAAAGTGTAAGTCTTTATTTGTGATTGTGTGTGATTTGATTAAATTGGTTGTAGATGTTGATGCAATTTGATAGAGAGGGAACTTAGATTTATATTTTATTATGATTGTGGTGATCTGTGACTAGGCGGAATGATGGTGATGGTGCTGGTAGTGCAGTTAGGGATGTTTCGAATGGTGATTTGAGGAGGTAGTCTATTTCGGTTGCTCAGCATCAGATTAGTGATTTTGAGGTATAATTTGATCCCTAATTTAGTTAATTGTATGTTGTTGTTGTGTTTGTAGAGTGTTTACTTGAGGTTCTAGTGAAATTAAGTTTGTTTGTTTAGTGCTTTTGGTTTATTAATTAAGAATAATAATGCTAATTATTAAGAGAATTTCTAACCAGAAAGAACATCTGGTTCGCCGAGAGTTCTTTCCCTTTCAAACATGAGATGGCTTGTGTTCTCTACAAGAGGAAACATTCATGTATATAGAAAAAGTTTCCAGGAATGATAATTTGTTCCTTTCAAACATGAGGTTCTGTTTGTTGACGGTCTCCTTTGCTAGATGGAACATGTAATTGTCTTCTCCGATTTAGTTCCGATGAGTTGTTGGTTGATTGTGTTCTTCCTTTGATGCTTTTAGTTTTCATGTTTTGTTTTTTTAGGTTAGATATTGGTTATTTTTGTTTATTTTTTGGTTTTGGTTCATGTTTTATTTTGTTTTTACGGGGTTCTTATGATGAAGTGATGAAGAAGAAACCCGTTTTGGTTTGTGATGATAATCTGTTAGTTCTTTTTGGCCAATGATATAACCAATTGTCCTGGCTATGATGATGTATTTGTATATGTCTGAGCCTATGCATCCCCTTTTGTTTTGATGAATTTGGATGATTGAAGGGTCCAAAGAGCACCCTTTTACCCCTGGGTTTGCTAAATTGTAACCGAGGTGTGTGATGAACTGAATTCGTATAATAGAATGGAGCAATTTTGGATCTTAATGTAGTCTGATTTATGGTAACTAACGATGAGTTGATAAAGGTTGCTATCCAGTTTGGTACTTTTAATGATATCAACGGATGAGTCTAATGGGTGTGATGCTGAGTTTTGGCGACATATATAACTGAACTCGCTTTCACCCGGTAGCCTCTTAGTATGCAGCCGTGACGGATATGTAATATCCCATAGCTTAGCTTCCATAGCTAGAGGTGTACGTTTCAAATGCCCTTAAATCTGTTGACCTTTATTTGGCGAAATATAATCTCCAGATGGGTGTTAAGGTAACTTGCCTTTTAAATCATCTTCCGAAATCATCTCTGTGATCTCAATGAATTTGTCTAATATTACTTCTATATGTGCAGGTGGAGGGGTGCATGTTTGAAATTCGAATAAACATGATGAAGTTTATTATTTAATTTTTTGTCTTTCTACAATTGCAATGCACTTATTGTTTAGAAAACTTGAAGAGGGTTCTAGATAACTGAAATTCGAATAAACATGATGAACACGGATGATAACTCGATTTTTCTGGTGCGTGTGTTTGTTCAATGATTTTGTTTGAAATCTGAATTATAAATAGATGTACAGGATTGGTTGTTTCATCTAATCTATCCTCTGTGCCTTACTTGACTTATTAATTAATTGTTTATTCTTTTTTGATTCATGTGGACCCATGAGGTTATATTATACAAACAACATTTTCATATCTCCTATGACTAACTATAAACAAATACACCGACTTCAATAGTTCCGTTATGCGCCTTTATAGTTTTGAGAGATCTAATGGAATTGTGCAGTTATTCTTTTAGATCTTTTTTATTTTTTAGATTTTTTTTATTTTTTAGATTTTTTTTTATTTTTTTTCGATTTTTTTGATTTTTTAGATTTATTTTATTTTTTAGAATTTTTTTGATTTTTAAAATTTTTTTTTGAATTTTTACAATTTTTGTGATCTTTTTTAATTTTTAGAGGTTTTTTATTATATTTTTTATATGGATCGATCCGGATAGTGATCCATCCATTTAAAATTATTTGGATATGGATCGGATCACGATCCATTATGTTAGATCATGGATCGGATCATGATCCATTTAAGTTGGATCATTAATGGATTGGATCATGATCCAATCCATATCCATCCATTGACAGGCCTACTTACAAGTCACCTGGTCACTTACGGATTATATTTTTTCTTTATATTGATGGTATTATATTTAAAATAGACATATATTTGAATATATACATGCTCCTTCATCGAGGCTTGGTTATATATATATATATATATATATATATATATATAAATAGATTTGGGCCATGTGGCATGTGATGGTGGAGCTTTTTGCTGATGTGGCATGTTAAGGTGGAGTTATATGGTGATTTTGGGAGAGAATCCATCTATTCTAAATACACTCAGTAAATTTGGGACGCGGGATCTGAAACAAAGTGGGTCGGAGTTTTGGGCTTCGGGTCGGTATAGGTAGATTCGGGTCACATATATAACACTAGAAAGGAAAATCACTTATTTTGCTTTCTTGTCACTAGAGGTTGCAAAATGGGCGGGTTGAGCTTGGGTGTTGAATATACTTATGAAAACTATATAATGGGAGTTGAAAATACTTAAGAAAACTATATGTCTATTATCGATGCTTTGGTTGCAACCTGGTTGCCTGACACTGAAGGCCAAGGTGTGGCTGATGTTCTTTTCGGAGACCATGGATTTACCGATAAACTTTCAAGAACTTGGTTTAAAAATGTAGACCAACTCCTGATGAACATAGGCGATCCACATTACGATCCGCTCTTTCCTTTTGGATTTGGACTCGCAATAAAATCAATGACTGAAAGCTAAAAACTTGTAACTATCCGATTAATTTCTTTTGTATCTTTTGCCATTTGATCGAAGAATATAACTATCTGATATCTTGCCACCTTTGTTTCTGTTCATTTAATTTTTGCATCTGAGAAGTGTTAATTTGCATGTCTTTCAAGATTGTTTACTAGGTGAAAACATGCTTAAAGTTTGAACTGCTATGTTTTTTTGTAGCATAACAAATATTTGATATTTGTATTGAGTTGGTGTATTGGAGTTAAATGATGAAAATAATTAATAAGAAAATTAACATTTATATTATTATATTTTATAAGTATTGGAGGTTTGTGTAATAGAAAGAACCATTGGTAGATGTGCCTTTTGGTCGTGGTTCTAAAGTTTGTTTTTATTTATACTATCTGTATACTATGTGATAATGTATATTAAATTTTTCGTCCCGCGAAATTCGCGGGTGAAAACCTCGTTATTACTATATATTAATAAACGAATTGAACTGAATAGTGATTTTAATATTATAGTAATATATAGTTTTTTTAATACTTTTATTATTTTAATATTATTATAATAGTTATTTTCTTTATTATTTTAATATTATCAGGGGTTGGGATAAGCTTGGTGTTAACCGGTATCGAACTAGTACTGGTATCGAAAATACCGGTATCGTCCTGTTCGGTATCAGTACATGAAGGTAAAAAACGACACTAATACAGAAAAAGACAAAAGTTGGTGCCGAATTGATATTGGAAATCTTTTGGTTCGGGAAATTCAGTGCTGTTACCCGGTACCATTTGCTCATCCCTGATCATGGTTACCGTACGAACAACGGTATCGTACAACTTTTTTTTTTGTTGATTTTCTTCAACTTTTAATTTTTTCTTTCTTTAGTTTCAAAGGTAGGGATGAGCTCGGTGCCAACCGATACAGAATCGGTACCGATACCGAAAATACCGGTTACGTTACCGGTATATAAAGGTAAAAAACGGTAGTGAACCGGTACCAGGAACACCAAAAATCGGTACCGAATTGGTACTTAAGATCTTTCGGTTCGGCAAATTTGGTACCGGTACCCAGAACAATTTGCTCATCTCTTACCACGGGTTTCATACGAACAACATAGTTACCATACAGCTTTTTTGTTGATTTTTTTCGGTTATCTTTTAGTGTTTTGATGTGCGTGTAGCGTTATATAATTTTTATGTATATTTTAAGCCCTTTTTAACACTTTAGTCAAGTTTTAAATTTATAAAACACGATATTCTACTAACACTAAACACACATATGGGCAGGTGCACCCATCGTGAGCGTAGTATAGCGTTGGTAAGATACCGAGGTCGTCCAAGGACACAAGAGCTTTTAGTACCGGTTTATCCTCAACGTCTAATCAAATCAAAATTTAGGAAAAAGGTTTTAAACATGAAAAATAAAAACTAAAAATGCTGAAAAATAAAAATAAAATAAAAACAGGTAGACAAGATGAATCACCTTTAGTGTAACCTTTGATTATTTCCGCACTTTTGCACTTTTTAAGAGATTATCTTAGTTATAGTAGTAGGCCCCTCTTTTGAAGATGACGTTACCCTCAACCCAGTAGTTTGAGTCAGCAAGGACACAATCCTAAAGGGTTGGATTATCGGAAGATAATAAATTAAGTTATTAATGGGTAATGTGGTAGGCCCCTCTTTTGAAGGTGATGCTACCCACGGCTAAGTGGTTTGAGTCAGCAGGGATACAATCCCAAGTAGGCGAGTTAATGTATTAATAGTAGTTTACATATGAGGGGATCAAGCCATTCGCACCCCCGCCATCCAATACCAGTGGGTATTGAAGGAGGTCCTAGTAAGCTTGACCCAGGTCCTTGCATGATCTATACACTGAACAAGGCAAGAACCTTACCAAACCATTCCCTTAACTCCCGACCAGTTAGCCAACATATCTCCATATAGACCGTTGAGATATGAATGGTGTAAATCTTTTATTTTATATAGACGGTAAAATAACGCCAAGACACCACGGACAAATGATAAGGAAGTTTCACCTTCAACATAAGAAACTAGTTATTAAAGTCATTAATACAAAACCAAATAAAAAGTGCAAAAAGATTAAAAATAAAAAGTATTACACTAAATGCTTGTCTTCACCAAGTGATGTAAGAGACTTAGGCAAACATGGCCTTTGATTGTCAAGAACTCTTACTATCAATCTTGGATCCCGAGACTACTACACACACTCTATGATGGATGATGCTGGTGGATGTGGGTTGTAATGGTGGTGGAGTGTGGGTGGGTGAAGTGTGAGAGAGGTGGTTTGCCAAGGGATGCCTTTGAAGTGAACCAAGCACCTCTATTTATAGCCTGCACAGAAGCCCGGACACGGCCCCGTGTGCATTGAGCACGGCCCCGTGTCCATCCACTTTCTTTTTCTTCATTTAATGCAGTTTGTCTGTATTAGTTGACCACGCCCCCGTGTCCGCTGGGCACGGCCCCGTGTGTAGAAGCGTATCTGTACTATCAAGATTTGGTTGGATTCTGTGAATCTTAGAGTTGACCACGACCGTGCTGAGCTGGGCACGCCCCCGTGTTGGGGAATAGAAGCTTCTACGCTTTTGTCTTTTCTGCAGACGCTTGGGCACGCCCCCGTGTCCGTTGGGCACGGGGCGTGTTCAGCCCTCTGATGTCTTATTTTTGCTTGGGAAGATGCTGTCGAGGGTTCGGGCATGCCACGTTTACTCCTTTTCTTGTATTTATGTTAGATTTAGCTGCATTTTTGCTTCTTTTGTTCATTTAAGCTCTTTTAACCCTGAAAATACAAAAGGAAGACACAAGCACACTTTTTCCAACATTAGTACTAAAAAAGGGTTAGTTTTATGCCTCATTTGATGTAATTTATATGTTGCAATTTACACACATCAAATACCCCCACACTTGAATCTTTGCTTGTACTCAAGCAAAACTCTTTATAATGTGGCTTACACACCCAAATGGAATGGGTAAAGAGAAGTTTTGGTCTTGTCTTTGAGTGTCGGGATTCCAAGATCTTTATTAGGTTTTATTTTTATGTTATTTACAATCCTATTCGTTATGATTTAATTAGAACGTTTCATAAGAGAAATTACTTATTTGGGCATAACATGCCTCTTTAAAATTCCATTTATATACAAGTTCACATACCTCACGGGAGATCACTCAACACTCGGCCGAAGATGTATTTTTGTGAAACACTCGAGACCGGCATGGAACTTACTTCTACCATATGCTTGCCAAGCAATCAATCCTCATCCTTTTTAACTATACACCTTTGTAAATATCAAGAGGGCTTGGGGAAGGGTTAGGCTTGGGTTAAAGGTAGGTGGTTTTTGGGTTAGTGGTTAGTAGAAAAGGGCGAAAGGCGTAAAAAGCGTCGGTTTTCATAAAACTCTTTTTGTTTTTGTGACTTTTTTATTCAAACGAAGCACTTTTCAAACAAAGTTTCTTTTGAGGAACTTGTTTGTTTATTGCTAGAATTCATCATTTCATTCATTTTTTTATAAGGAATGTCACATGAAGACCGAGCTTTTTACTAAAATAAAGGGTTTAAAATGAAAAAAAGGGTTTTGGTGGGTAAAGGGTGTTTGTTTTGTGGGTTTAAAAAAGAAAAGGTTTAGGCTCAAAGGGGTTAACTAGGGGGATTTTGGGTAGGTGGTAAAAAAATTGAAAAATAATGGTATTGAAAAGAAAAAGGGTTAGTCCTAATGCCTCCATCATTTACTTACTTGGGTTTAAGTTGATAAAGACCGGGAATGTATCGTCATGGCAAGTTCTAGAGTCGTAAGAAACCAAGCGGCTATTCACACAAGAAATGAAAGATGAGCATTTAGTCTAAAGATGTGTATTTGTATGCTCAATTAAAGGCTCAAAACTCACTTTTTGTGGGAATGAGTTTTTAATGTGATCAAGTATATATAATCAAATTTTAACTAGATTTGTCATGCTGTTTCATAATTTTCTTATGTTGGTTCTTTTTATCACGACGCTATCGGTTGTAAATTCGTAAAAATATAACCTTTGTAGAACTTGTTATTCCCAATTTAAACCAAGACAAGTAAAAAAAATGAAAAGTTTTTGAAAAAAATTTGGGGTGTTTAGCGGTTCCAATAGAGTTTTGTGTAAGGCTTGTAATTAGGACTTGCAAAATTCAAGGTTTTAGCATCCCCCCCACACTTAAATTACACATTGTCCTCAATGTATTCCAAAAATAAGTTTTTAGGTTGATTGAATGTGTAAAAGGTGTGTTAAAACAAAAATTCATGTTACTGGGCATCTGGACACGGGCCGTGGTGACTGGGCACGACCCCGTGTTCGGGTTGCAAGTAACAGAAGGCTGGGCACGGGGGCGTGTTCAGTGAACACGCCCCGTGTCCAGTTACCAGAACTGGGCGTTTTTCTGCAGACCCTTGAGCACGGGGCGTGTTGGCTGAGCACGGCCCGTGCTGAACTTGCTGTAATGAAGAAAAATGTCGAGAGGATCTGTTTTTGTGCATAGGGTGTTGGTTCAAGTCTCCCTTAGTATTCTTCACCATCTTGAGTGTGTTTTATCCCTAAAAATTAAAACTAAACTAGAAAGTATAAAAGTTAATCTAAACTAAAACTAAGAATAGTTCCGCGGAATGCCTCCGTGGTGCGCCACGTTTATAAGGGTCCTTGGCTAGACCCAAAGTCAGTCATATGTTACCCAAGTGGGATGTTTTGCATCCCATGTTGCACCGTCGGAGAGCATCATCCAAACTTGAGTCTATGACTTTCATGTAATTGACCGGGTCGTCGTCTTCTACTCTCTTACCGACCCCGAACTTCGTCTCCTTATCCCCAACCCTCAATGTTAGGGTCCCACCATTCATATCTACCACTGCGTGGGCCGTAGCTAGGAATGGCCTCCCTAGGATGAGTGGTACTTCGGTATCTTCCTCCATATCTAGTATGACAAAGTCGGCCGGGAAGACAAAGTCTCCGACTTTAACCAATAGATTTTCAGTGACACCTTGTGGATATTTTACGGACCTATCGGCGAGTTGTATGCTCATTTTTGTAGGGCTTGTTTTCCCTAGTCCGATTCGGTCGAACATTGATGCGGGCATGAGGTTGATACTAGCCCCTAGGTTGGCTAGTGCATTGCGAATGGGTGATTCCCCAATCGAACAAGGGATGGTGAAGCTTCCGGGATCGATCTTCTTTTGTGGGAGTTTGTTGAGTAGCAAGGCGGAGCATTCTTCGCTTAATTTCACTAATTGCAATGATTCGATTTTCCTTTTGTGAGTGAGGAAGTCCCTCATAAATTTTGAATATTTAGGCATTTAAGTTAGGACTTTGACAAATGGAATATTAACATGCAATGGTTTTAGTAAATTTATGAATTTTGTGAATTGCTCATCGGTCTTTTGGCGAAGTAACCGACCGGGGTACGGTACCGGAGGATTCTTGGTAGGCTCTTGAGTTGGTGGATGAGCCGTCTTTTGTTGGGGTGTTGGCGAAGTTGTGGTTTGGCTAGATCGGCTCTTTTCAGTTGGAGGTAGCGGAGCCTCCTCGGGACCTACAGTACGGTTTCTCAACGTGATGAGATGTACTTGCGCCTTTGGGTTGGTTTCGGTATTGCTACGTAACGTGCCTTGTGGTCTCTCGGAGAAATTTTGAGCTAGTTGATTTTGTTGTTTTTCAATGTTTTGAATACTAGCTTGTTGATTTCTAAAGTTCGATTCCAGTTGTTGAAATCGATCCGAGTTTTTCTTTTCGGTGTCGGACATGAGGCGAGAGACGGTATCCTCAAGCCTCTCTCGTCCCCCTAGTTGTTGTTGAGAAAAATTTTGTAACTCGTTTTGTGGTTGTTGAAAGTTTGTTCGTTGGTTTAGATTTTGTTGGTTACTAGTATTGCCGGGTTCTCTCTAACCGAGGTTTGGGTGGTTACACCATCCTTGGTTGTAGGTACCCGTTGGAGGACCTGACGGCTTAGGTCTATTATCAATGTAGTTTATCGTTTCTGTTTGATTATCCATTTCTTTCATACAACTCCAATTTTCATGTGGCCCACCACACCCCTCACAAGCCATAACCGAGGCCGTTTTTGCAATTTCTAGCTTTTTGATTTTTGCAGAAAGGGCCTCGATTTGGGCTTGCAAGTAGGTGCTTTCGTTAACCTTATGGGCACCCGGGGCAATAGATTTTGTGCCTCGGGGAGTGTGCCACTTAAAATTGGTTTGAGCTATTTCCTCAATTTGATTATAAATTTCATTTGGAGACGATTACCTAAAAGTCCCCCGGAGCTGGAGTCAAGTGTTTGTCTTGTGTGTGGCAGCAACCCATTATAGAAAGTGGATATGTGTTGCCATACCGCAAGACCATGATGAGGACACTTTCTTAGTAGTTCCTTGAACCTTTCCCAAGTTTCATATAAGGATTACCCGTCCTCTTGTGAATATGTATTAATTTCAGTCATTAATTTAGCCGTTTTAGCAGAAGGGAAATATTTATATAGAAACTTTTGGGCTAGTTCATCCCAGGTGTTTACCGAACCAACTGGGAGGGTATTAAGCCAAGCCTTAGCTCGGTCTTTTAGTGAGAATGGAAACATTCGGAGGGGGATGGCATCATTTGATGCTCCATTGATCCGAAAAGTATCACATATTTCCAAGAAGTTAGTAATAAGTAAATGGGGATCTTCGTCCGCAAGTCCGTGGAAGGTTGCGGAGTTTTGGAGCATTTGTATCAAATGCGGCGCCTAGATTACCCACATTGGGTCGTAGGTAATCCATGAGGGTACGTTGATTCGCCATTGGAAATAGGTCCCCCGAAACTTTCTCTTGGTTTTTAGCTTTAAGTCTTTTTTCTAAGAAAACGTTCGGGTTCGTCTAGAGGTTCTTTTATGTCTCTACTGGAACTGGAGCTCATACACTGCGTAGAAAGTTCAGGTGTGGTGCCTGGGTTCCAAGCCCTGCAATAAAAACAAAAAGAGCGTTGGTCAGAAGTTTTACCAGGGCCCCGTGCTCAGATGAACATGGCCCGTGGTTGGAGTTACAGTGATTGTTTTCCGGATCCCTGTTACTAGGAAGCTCGACATGGCCCCGTGCTGCACCAACACGGCCCCGTGCTCAGCTCTCTGTAACTCGGAAAATAAAAACTACTAGTAACAATGCTGGGCACGGCCCGTGTCCGACCAGGCACGGCCCATGCTGAGCTCTGCAGAAGCTGAAAATTTAAAAAACAAATCTTAAAAAACAGAAAAATAAGAAAAACGATTAGGCCGTTGATTCCTAACTTTCTTAAAATCCTTGTGTCCCCGGCAACGGTGCCAAAAACTTGATGTGCGTGTAGCGTTATATAATTTTTATGTATATTTTAAGCCCTTTTTAACACTTTAGTCAAGTTTTAAATTTATAAAACACGATATTTTACTAACACTAAACACACATATGGGCAAGTGCACCCATCGTGAGCGTAGTATAGCGTTGGTAAGATACCGAGGTCCTCCAAGGACACAAGAGCTTTTTGTACCGGTTTATCCTCAACGTCTAATCAAATCAAAATTTAGGAAAAAGGTTTTAAACATGAAAAATAAAAACTAAAAATGCTGAAAAATAAAAATAAAATAAAAACAGATAGACAAGATGAATCACTTGGATCCGACTCGCCTTTAGTCTAAGCTTTGATTATTTCCGCACTTTTGCACTTTTTAAGAGATTATCTTAGTTATAGTACTAGGCCCCTCTTTTGAAGTCGACGTTACCCTCAACCTAGTAGTTTGAGTCAGCAATGATACAATCCTAAAGGGTTGGATTATTGGAAGATAATTAATTAAGTTATTAATGCGTAATGTGGTAGGCCCCTCTTTTGAAGGTGACGTTACCCTCGGCTAAGTGGTTTGAGTCAGCAGGGATATAATCCCAAGTAGCCGGGTTAATGTATTAATAGTAGTTTACATATGAGGGGATCAAGCCATTCGCACCCCCGCCATCCAATACCAGTGGGTATTGAAGGAGGTCCTAGTAAGCTTGACCCAGGTCCTTGCAGGATCTATACACTGAACAAGGCAAGAACCTTACCAAACCATTCCCTTAACCCCCGACCAGGTAGCCAACATATCTCCATTTAGACCATGGAGATATGAATGGTGTAAATCTTTTATTTTATATAGACAGTAAAATAACGCCAAAACACCACGGACAAATGATAAGGAAGTTTCACCTTCAACATAAGAAACTACTTATTAAAGTCATTAATACAAAACCAAATAAAAAGTGCGAAAAGATTAAAAATAAAAAGTATTGCACTAAATGCTTGTCTTCACCAAGTGATGTAAGAGACTTAGGTGAACATGGCCTTTGATTGTCAAGAACTCTTACTATCAATCTTGGATCCCGAGACTACTACACACTCTATGATGGATGATGAATGATGGTGGTGGTTGTGGGTTGTGATGGTGGTGGAGTGTGGGTGAAGTGTGAGAGAGGTGGTTTGCCAATGCATGACTTTGAAGAGAACCAAGCATCTCTATTTATAGCCTGCATAGAAGCCCGGACACGGCCCCGTGTCCATTGAGCACTGCCCCGTGTCCATCCACTTTCTCTTTCTTCATTTAATGCAGTTTGTTTGTATTAGTTTACCACGCCCACGTGTCCACTAGGCATGGCCCTGTATGCAGAAGCGTATCTGTACTATCAAGATTTGCTTGGATTCTGCGAATCTTAGCGTTGACCACGGCCGTGTGGAGCTAGGCACTCCCCCGTGTTGGGGAATAGAAGCTTCTACGCTTTTGTCTTTTCTGCAGACGCTTGGGCACGCCCCCGTGTCCGCTGGGCACGGGGCGTGTTCAGCCCTCTTATGTCTTGTTTTTGCTTGGGAAGATGCTGTCGAGGGGTCGGGCATGCCACGTTTACTCCTTTTCTTGTATTTTTGTTAGATTTAGCTGCATTTTTGCTTCTTTTGTTCATTTAAGCTCTTTTAACCCTGAAAATACAAAAGGAAGACAAAAGCACATTTTTTTCCAACATTAGTACTAAAAAAAGGTTAGTTTTATGCCTCATTTGATGTAATTTATATGTTGTATTTTACACACATCAATTTTTTTCTACATTTTCTTTTTATTCTTGTCAGCAGTTCCGTTCGCAACACGCTCTTAGTGATTTCAAAATACATGTAAACACATACTAACTAACAAAAGAAATTCGCCGCAATGCGGCGAACTTCTTTAAACCTAGTTGGATAAATAAAATTGAATGTCATACTTATGTATATAGTTTACATTATCTTGAGATAGTTTTCCACTCAACTACCAACATTTTTATTTTTATGTACAATAAATAAATGCATGTATTAAATATATAATTTAATATATATATATATATATATATATATATATATATATATATATATATATATATAAACTTATAGAAACCTTTTAGGCCCTTTGAAAATTTAGGCCTTAAACAACAACAAGAGTTAGCCGGCCATGTAGTTTACAAAGAAGCATGTTTACTATATTTTTACTTTTATACATATATTCATGCATACATGTGTGCATGCATGCATAGTTACGTAATATGTATGTATATACCTTACGTACGTACGTAGTTACATACGTATGTACGTATTTACATACGTACATACATACATGTTTATACAAACATATAAACATACTTACATGCATACATTTTTATGAGTAGTTAGTTCAAGAGTTGGTAGACACTTATCTAGATCAACTAGATGATGGGAAACATGGTAGATATGCCCCACACTTTAAACTTGCATGACTTAGGCTACGGTAGGAGTTACTTGACAAATGAGCAGCAGACGAAAATGTCAAGACAAGCCTAAGATGTGGCAAATGACCGTAGGTGGTTTGGACCAACTATTAGACTCAATTTTCTTGATTTAAGACTCTAATTTTATCAATCGAAATGTCCCCTCAATTTTGTCAATGTTCATTATTTCCCTTTTATAAAATATAACATGTGAATCTTTGATTAAACCAATTTACACATTTATTGAATATTTAATCTCAGTATTTTCAGTTCACTTTGTAATTTCAAAATTTTTAGAAACCTGCCAAATTTACAATCCCTTTTATTTTATAAAGGGCACATATTGTAATTGTATATTCATTTAGAAATTGAATATACAATTACAATATGTGCCCTTTATAAAATAAAAGAGAATCTAAATTTGGCAGGTTTTAGAATTACTTGTAAATATAATATTTAGCCTTTACTAGGTTAATCCCCGCGTAATACGCGAGCTTCAACCAAAACCATATTATTTACTTTGAAATAAAATGTTCTGTACAAATACATACATTGGAAGAAAAAAACAGAAAACTATTCAAATGCCGGAAAAAAACTTCCTTGTAGACTACATTTGTTGTTTTACTCGTTACATTCCCATCTTTGTCTAGTATAAGCAACTTCACACCGTCTCTTCTTTTAACTCTTGATAACGCAACATAAAGCTGACCATGTGAGAAAACTTGATATTTCAAATACAATCCAACCCTTGATAGAGATTGTCCTTCACTTTAATTTATAATCATTGCAAAACATACATTTAAGGGGAATTGTCGTCGTTGAAACTTGATAGGAGTTCTTTTATCCGACGGTGTCAAACTAATTCGTGGAATAAATGTTCTGGTCCCTATGTTTCCGCCGGATATAATCTCAGCCTCTATAACACGTTTATAAAGTTTAGTAATTTGTAGTCTCGTACCGTTGCATAAACCATTTTGTTGATCAATATTACGAAGCAACATTACAGGTACACCAACTTTAAGGACTAATCAATGATTAGGCAGGCCAGAAATTTTAAGACCATTCAGAACATCGGGAGAATACAGTCTCGCATGTGCTTCATTCTTTCCTTTATCATTTTGACAAATACTATCAGAACTCAGATACTCCACTTCATCGCCACGAAACGAAGCAAGCAATCTTTCATTAATTTCTTGAACAACCTCGTTTGTTGGTGCCAATATAGCTCTTTCAGCAAAAAAATCTTTATCTTTGTACAGTTGAAGAAGTGAAGGATATACAAAGTCAATCAGATCTGATATAGGATCCTCAGAGCACTTGATTAACAAATCTTCAGGAATATCTATAACCACCTGACAATCGTCACTGTCACCAATCTTTCCCTTGCCCAACTCGAACAACCAATTCGCAAAAGGTTTAATCTCTTCGATATCAGATGCGTTTGCTCCTACGGTTAACCTCATGTTTTTGGTTAACGTAAGGACCTTGCAACTACTCCAAATATACGACGAAGTGATTGAAGCATTAACGATTTCTCGCCTACTGCCATTTGGTACAACCGGAAGTATCTGTCTAAAGTCACCACCGAACACCATAACTTTACCACCAAAGGTCATCTCACATTTGAAGATATCTTTCATTGTCCGGTCAAGTGCTTCAAACGCATGTTTATGATTCATTGGTGCTTCATCCCAAAGATAAAGTAACAAAAGATAAAGGTTAAAGGAGTATAGGTAATACGAAATATTCCAAACCAACCATTAAAACCAACAAACCATATGTTTCAAATAAAGAAACCAACCAACCATATGTTTAAAAAAAAAACAAACCAACCAACCATGACAAATCACTCCAAACCAATGAAACACGCAAACCAACCAAAGCAGCAATATTCGGAAAAAGATAAATTGTTTTTGGTAAAAATACTTCAACCATGAACTACTTCTCAATCTTTGGAACCAGCAGAATCGTTTCCTCATCAATTTGGACATCTGAGACACCGGCCTTTTTAACCTTTGTTGATGATAGAGAGGTGCTTTCTTCAACTTCATACACGTCAGCAAGGTTTTTTTTTGAACGACAAATTTGGATCACTGACGGACCACTGGAGTATCATCGTGCCACCAGCGGTACCACCCGATCATATCCATCTCCACTAGGCATAATGCATATACACCAATTCAGGAGGAAACCCAATAAATATGGGAAAACCCCCCTTGTGGGAATCAAACTCAGGACCTATTGGTTCCAAAGTCTTATCCCACCACCAAGATGCCACTAGGCTATAAAGCCATGGGCATACACGTCAGCAAGGTTACGCTTCAATTCCACAGACGAAGTCCTAGAACAATATTTAGACGTGTAATCGGGTGTGAAGCTATCACCAATAGAATCCACAACATCCTATATGATATATTCAAAATTAGAAACTATTATAATGTTTAGAGCATTTGGTATTTTGTAACATTAAGTAAAAATTCATACCTTTAGAGCAAAAGGGTTTTGAGTTGATAAATCACTAAGTGAAACATCAGCAGCCGCCTCGTCCACACCCTACAATTCATAAAAAAATAAGGCTAGGTACAACAAAATTAATAAATTTCAAAACATAACTTTAATTAAAAGGTTTGTATGTGTTAACCTGATCAGCTGGAATTCGGCTCAACAAGGATTCAATGATTGCTGCATCATTCACCAACTTATGAACAACATAACCATCAGTATGGTTGTCAATATTGAATTGACCAACTTGAATCTTGAAAGCATACTTTTTATCGTTCAAAGCTTTAAACTGATAGGGAATGGTTTTCTCTTCCAAAGATGCTTAATATACATGAATTAAAATTTTATGATAAGAACATAATAATCAGATTTACACATTACTAATATGTACCTTATATAAGAATTTAAAAAAAGAGTGATGTGAAATACATTACCTGATCCACTTTTGACTTCTCAAGCAATTAAATTGCAGTCATTCCCAACATTTTACTGGCTTCACGGTCAAACAAAGTCAAAGAGGCAGTAGCTGCAGAATCTTGTACTCTGATCGGAATCCTAAAACTAAATGCACAAAAAGTATTTGACAAAATAAATAAAATTTACATTTGTAAAGTAGAATAACATAAGCATAAAGATTATAAAATAATAAAAAATATAAGTTACTTACATTGGTGTCGCACTCACAACCTCTTTAGGACATTCAGGATTTGAGCAAACTAAAACCTGTTTAAACTTCGTTCCTCAGCACCGTCTTCAGCCTCCTTAATGACCAAAGTTATCTCCACCTTCCGATTGCACTCATCACAACCAAGGTAGTACCAATCATCTTTATCATCCACACCCATGATCGTACCAAGAACTATGACCTCAAAAGGCTGAAATTAAATGTAAGAAAATAGAGTTATAAATATCAATATGTGAAACAATTTTGTTTAATGTATTTATTTAAAAAATTAAAAAGTAGACACACACCGTATCCAAGAGCGTAATATCACGGAAATTGGAAAACGGATGCTTGACTAAAAAGTCATCCGCAAGACTGTTACTTCCAGATGAACCAATTGATTTCTGACCATTAGAGGATATTTTACATATCTTCTCAACAAACCTGTTTACAATGATATAAGCAAAAAAAAGTTAACAACATCAATAAGTAGTTCATTTTATTTTATAAACTGTTTACTTTGTTCTGAATGAACGAATCTCCTCTATGTCAGCATTGATAAACAACCTTGTTATATGGAAAGCATTAGATAGCGTTGTCTTCCCTATGTAAAAAAATTAATATAAGAGATTAGGATATTCAATTTCGTAAATCATATAAAAATTTATATAAAATTAAAAAAGTTTATAAACAGTGAATACCTTTATACTTGTTGAAACTACCAAACTGCACAAGCAGAACAACATGGACTTCTTCTTTATGGCTCTGAATGTAACCGAACATCTCATCGCGGTACTCATCCCATAAAGTGCAGTTTAACTTGATACCCCTACATAAATAGAAATTAAACACATATGAGGATATCATGTAAAAAAAATGTATCATACTAAAGTTGCAATGAAATTAAATTAGCATTTAATAAACAGACTCTTCATCCAGGAATTGCAAGTTCATGTATTTGCTATCTTTTTCCATCTTCGTTTTGGTCACTTTTGGTTCAGACCACTCATCTACATATCCAATAAAATCTGAAATTTTTTTTGATTAAAAACAAATGTAATCAGCACAAAAAACAAAAATTAAAAAAATAATATATATTTATATATTTTATAATTTCGGATGTGGTTGTTATATATGATGAAGTACAAACCAACTTGATACTTGACATCGATTTCACCGGCTTTAATGGACTCAAACGATGCTAACCGAATACCATATACACTTCCATCAAAATTCTCACACTTTTTAACCGATGTATCAAAGTTTAAGCTAATAACATGTTTCTTGTCAAAGTGTTTGAAATTTGACTTTATGAAAGAAAGTTGAGATTTATAAATGAAATAAGACTCATTTTCATTAAGCAAAATTTCGTGTTTTTTCATAAACTTGTTCCAAACAGTAGCCTGCTTCCTGGTCCCCTAATCAAAAACAAAAATTAAAAGTGGTGAGTATAAACACCAGTATAAAAATTAAGGTACATCTTAAACAGCAAATGAAATTCAAACCAACCTGTTCATCCATGACCACCATTTCAATACCAAGGGTTTCTCCTTCTCTCTTTGGATTCACACGAATCCAAAGTCTTAAGACCTTGACCTTGATGGTAAAAAGCTTGGATCTCCAATCAAGATTGTTTAAAAAGTAATAGTGTTTTCATCCATTTCGATGAAATATGAGCTGAATATATATGATTGATGTTAGAAAATACTTAGTAATTGAATCAAATGAATGTTTCGTAAGTAAATATATATACAAATTTCGGTAAAGTTCCAAAAATCAGTTTATTATTATAAAAAAAATGTAACCGAAATTATGTAGAAGTATTTTTAGAAATTGATTGACATTTCTAAAATACATACAAATCTCAATAATATGAGGAAATATATGATTTCGTTACCTAAAAGAAATAAACAATAATCATTTATTTAAAACAATCTATACATACAAAACCTAAAGAAAAACATATGCAACTTTTATTCAAAACAATCCTAAAACTAAACTCTAAAGCAATGCATGCAAACGACACATAAATACAATACCACACAAAACAATCAGCACAAAAGATACATCAAATTAACAATTAAAAAAGTAACCTCAAAGTGTATTCTAACCAAGAAATTAGGTTTGTGGACAAAAGAATAAGAAAATACAACCAATAACTTAGATTTTTTTAATAAGACTATACTTTACTTTATAATTTTTTTTAAATTTTAATAATAGGTGTACATTACATTGGATTTTTTAATAATGAAAATTTAAGATTTAGTTAAAATTATGATACGGTTGGTTGGATTCTTATGTAATATGTTGGAGTTAATTTCGAATTTTCTTTAAATAAAGTTAATTGATTAATTAAATTTGGCATGATTTTAATGGTTTTAAAAATCACTGTTTATAGTCAAAATATAACAGGTCAACAACGGTTTTGAAAAAAACTTCCATAATAAAGTTTGGATTTTTTTTTAGTTTCCAAAAGTAAATAAAACCTTAACAATTTTTTTTAAATTTATATAAAACGGACTATTTATCATTTTAAAAAACTGAAACGTTTAATTTAAGAAAACATTTAATATACATATTTAAAGAAAATTGAATTACTTAAAAAAAATTAAAACCAACATTTGATTCCTTGAGATACTTGACAACATTCAAAACAAAAAAAAATATTTAGGTAGATCTATAAATTAAAAAAAAACGAATCATTATATTCAAAAAAAAAAAAAAAAGAAAACCAACATCCGAAATTACCCAAGTATATTAAAAAAGAATCATTAGTTAGAAATTTGATTCGTTGATTTCAAAAGTTGATTAAAACCATATAAAATCTACAAGTTTTTATCAATATATTCAACGTTTTAAATCTACCATAACCTAACAAAGAGACAGTTTATATCCCTAGTCATTTCATTTACACATACAATATTATCATGATATTGTTAAATATATAAGTGATAAACGTGTAAATAACTTCAAATCAACTTCAAAATGTAGCACAAAAAACATAATCCAAATATGGTCACAAGCATACTTAATCTACTGGAATCAAGAACACATTAACATGGCAACAAAAAAAAGTGTATCACGAACGTCTATCAAGTCATAACGATCATCATAATGACCGTACCAAAAGAATACTGCTAATCATTGTCTAACCACAAACTGTTTGGACAAAATATACTACCACCACATACCATGTACCTCCACTCGCTCAGTTGTAAAGCAACATACCTTGATGTTTAACATAAATCATCTGAAATTGGGAACCATATACCAAATGTTTGTCTCTCACAAACTCTCTCATACCGGTGACATTGTAGCGAGGACACCCTTGCTAGAACTTCACACCAATAGCCACGTCCTAACTTTGACCAGCTCTGTCCTTGATGGTCAAATCTATCTTCCGATCCATGCCATGCGTTTGTGCCCATTTCTTCTTCAGACGCTACAAATAATAATACAAATTTTTATAATAAAATTTCTTAAACACGCCACAAATTTTTACATTAATAGTATGAAGAAGTAAATAATAGAAACTTACAAAATGATTGTCAACAACAAAAGTAACTGGTACTTCGTCATCAACACTCTGTTCAATACCAGGTGCAACAATCGGATTAGGATCTTCATCATCAGACACTTCAATTAACTCATCAGTTGATTCTTTTTTGATAACACACAGTTCAGGTGGGAAAGTTAGAAGGGCAGGCTTACAGCTAAAAACACTCAAATTAAACGTCTTAAAATCAACCAATTCAAAAACCAACAAATGATCATCCGTTATCGACATCTCCTTCTTAATTCGACTCCAACCTGTGGTAATATAAAGCTCATGGTCTAAGACATCCATCCGAACAACCCATTTACGATTTCCAGCTGAACACACCAAAACAGGATCCGAAGGACAGGTATTCAGCATCGAGTGATGAACAAACAACCTGTTCACATACTACACATAGTACAAAAAAAATATATCAGGATCGATGGTATACATGACATACAAAACAATGTATGAATGCAAGGATAAAATAATTTAAAACTGTATATGTTCAAGTACCATGCAGTCGTCTCGGTCTTTTACATCATTTCCAGGTTTGTAGTAGAAGTAGTTAGAAGGCACAAGAGAAATGTCTTGATAAAAGTGGAACAACCAGAACGAAGATAAAGCTTCTTCATACTGAAAAACAACCCATGAATTTTCTGGTAATTTCAATGACGTGACGACATCCAACCATCCGTTGTAAAGAAAGTAGTCGCCTGCAAGTTTCATAACTTTGACTTCGAAGACCCTACCATCGAGGGTCCGAATGACTGCATTCTTCTCTGGATAAGCAAACGTCTTAATCCAGTCACCATAACCTGCCAGAAGTTTCTGTTAAAAAAAGGTAGGTATCGTTAATGCTAATTATAAGATCAGTATTCAGAAAGGATTTATTACAAAACTAATATTTCTGGCATCAAATGCTTATAATATAAATACTCACCAACGATTTTTTGTCGTTCTTCCATACACGGGCAGCGAATCCGTAAACCATATCGCCTTTCAACGTATGAACAGTAAATGACAACATAAATTTGAGTTTAACTTAGGACCAATAAACAAACGTAATAAAACATTTAAAAGATACCAGTTCAAATAAGAGGCATGATATAGACTGTTTAGTATAATAATCAAATCACAGATTTAACAATCCAGTATGAAAAACCATAATGTACATACATTCATCAATATATATTTTGAACTATCTTAAATGAAACATTAACAGTGCATGTAGTTAGATGCATCAATATACACTTTGAAGTATATTAAGTGAAGCATTAGCATATATTTGCAGATTATGGCCTGAAAACGCATCAGTTATTAAGAGCTGGGAACATCTTATATATTTTCATATAAGTGAAGCAATTTTCTACCTATAGATCTTACTGATATATTTTCAGGAAGGTGCTGTCAAAATCAACATCAAATAGGATTTCAAACACAAACAAAAAAAGGTTTAACTTATTCAGTATTGCAATCATGTAAATAACAAACATAGATAATCAATAAACTGAATACAACTGATGATAACCAACCAATAACAGTAGATGAAAACAATAATTAGAACCCTAATACACAAAACATATATTAAAATAATACAAGGATTATACACTTTTCAAGAACATAATCACTAAAATAAGACATCAAACTGCATCGAATAAAATTTCAAACATACAAAACGGTTACTGATTAACAGATTATAAACTCCTGGTAATCTGAGGATCAAAATTCAAAAGTAAACCTATAAAACTGAAAACCCTAATACACAAAACATATATACACGAACTTCAAAATCGGCGATTAGAAACCCTAACAAACAAACGGTAAACCAAAACAACATCAATCGGCTACAATAATCCAACCAACAGAGATTAAAACAAAACAATGAAATCAAAAACAGTAAATCAAACAAAAGGAAAACGTGTTTAAAGGAAGAACATTCGATCAATAGAATGATAAAAAACCAGTAGATGATTCACTGTATATAGTTCGAAACAATACCGTCAATGATGATTATTGTGTATTCAAGAATGATTGTACCTCTTCCCAAACGATCGATTGAAACGGTGAGGAAAGGAATCGCCGGTTAAGGTTTCTAAGATAAAGAATCGCCGATTAGGGTTTGGAGGATATCTCTCGGCTTATTTTGTGAGAATGGAGAGAGAGATGAGACAGTGTATGATTGAAGCCAATTCAATCCCAATCCGAGAGCAATGCCACTTGTCCTATTATTTGAGATATGCCAAATCATTGCCTATGTGGCTGCTTAGTTGGCTTCAACCAGAGGGTGACATGTGTCCCCCAATGGTTTGCTTTATTAGAGATATAGATTATCATTTCTCTGATATATTGATCATTGAATTTTTCACCCTTATATTATTAATTGGTAATTATTTTATGGACATAATTTTCCTTAGGTGTTGTTTGTTTTTTAGAGGTAAAATTTATGCAGTCTGCGGACCACATCTGCAGACATCTGTAGTAGAAGAGGTGGACCAAACCTCTGCAATCTGCAAGAACACTGTTTGTTTTTAACTTCTAAAGTCTGCTGAAATAGGCTGAAATTTAAATAAACTGAAATAAGAGTTATATAACAAAGTTTTTCAACATTAAAATGAACTGAAATTTAAATAAACTAAAAATTTTTAAACTTAAAAGAGTTTTTCAACATTCGAATTTAAATAATAGTTGAACGTCCAACATCTAATGAGAATCCAAAGTTTCTTTGAACTACTAGAAATCATCCAAAAGACGTCATATCTCAGTCAAGCAGTATCGTCAAGCAATATCGTCACTCATCCAAGTTTGCGTTATTCATCCAAATGTGCATATAAAACAAAATCACCACCACCTACATTCATAAGTTTTAGATATTAAAAAAATTACAATCCTGAAATATAATATGTACCTACATATGATGGTCTAGTTATGAAAGGATAGGTATGCAACTATATACGTTGTTGTACCATAGAAGAATGTTTTCCACTATAAAGGTGAGTAACAAACAAACAAGCAAATGGTTACAGTAAAGAATCACCAAGTTATAGTTTATTCATTTATTACTTACATGTTGGGGCCGATGAGAATCACCATGTTTGAAGCCTCGGAAATAAAGATATTATTGGGCTCCAAAAACACATCAAATAGAATGTGTGACATTGGTCAGCTTTTGGGTGAAATTCTTGATACACATGCTCTATAACACAAAAATCAATTCATGAAATAAATGAGTATGGCGTACAACAAAATTGTTGTGCACACTTTCCAGTATAGGGTGTCTTCCAGCATCAATTGCCAGTGGCCATTCTCTATCAGAAAATATAACAAGTCGCGCGTTTATGTCATAAACATTCTGGGACCAACAAATAGCAAGAGAACCATTAATATACTTTCCTGTGAATTGAGGCCTGGTGTATCGATCTACAGGCTTGGTTGAAATCATGTGAGCAAATGAATTAACAATCGTATCTAATAAGCATAGGATCTCAGCTAGTAAGGTCAAAACTGACCTTCCAAACAAAGTTCTATATGTAAATAACATTCTTTGGCTGCAGATTTATTTCTTGCATTTAACTGCATCTTAACAATATACGATAAGCAAAAGCATACAGGGGATCATCTTAATAATTTTTAGACCAATATAAAACTATCAATCGATGATGATACTCACAGATGCAAGATCCAGAGTTGAGCAATGTATATTGTTCCCATGCTTCATAACCTAAAAATCAACTTAGAGCTTCATTCATTTTAATCACCTCCCCAATTCTCAGATTACAACATAGTTTGGGAAATAAAGTAAACTTAGGGCTTCATTCATTTTAATCGCAGATTGAAATAAAAGGTAATGATGAATAAACCAATGACGTTACCTTTTCCTTATAGAAGCATATTTCTCATTCTCACATATAGATTTGGTGGCGGAGGGTTGGCGGAGGTCGACGACCGATATGGAGGTGATGGAGGTGGTGGCACTGTGTAGGTGGCGGAGGTGGGAGGAGGAGAAGGGTGGATGAGAGGTGGTGGAGGAGAAGAAGGAGGTGTAGGGTTTGTGTCTGTGATGCAAAAAGAAAAGAAGAAGAGGTAAGAAAAGGTGAGAAGACCCATTCTCACATCTGCACCAAAAAGAGGTCTCGCGGACCTTTTTAATGAAATGTCTTCTAAAAATCAAACACTCTGCAGACCCAAGGGTCTGCGCGTGGTCTACGTGGCACAGACAAAGGAGGCCAGGAAGAGCTTTTGTGAAAAAAAAAAACAAACACTACCTTAGTAGATAAGCACATGGTTTCCCCTTGGTTATATATAAATAGAGGTTACTAGAGACGGTTTATGGGTTGCACAATAACATCACATCTTTCATCCCCTCCCTCCCTCTTTAAAATGTGATCATCAAGATCACCCGAGCCATCATAATTGTACACCCTAAACGAGATCTCGATCAGTCAAGAACATGTCAACCCCCATCTATGCGATTTCTAGATTAACAGGTACAAAAGTTCTACCTTCTTTTTTAATACATGCTTACTAAAGAATTGATTAACATGTGGTATTAGAGTATATGTTGGTAAAGCAATTCTTTTCTACTTCCCTAAATCTAGAATTAAAATTAGAAACAAGGGTTTTTGATGAAAACCCTAATAAAAATTGGTTCTTTATGTATAAATTTTATATCTGGTATCATGGTTTACTTTTCATGGATTATCAGATCTCATAAAACCTATTTTAACCTCATTAAAAATTGATAATTTCGAAATATGTAAATAACCACATATTTAGATTTCGATTCCAGGCATAAATTTGAAAAACTTAATCAAGGGAATAGTTTGAATGTTCATGAAACTGTTCTTGGTGTTGTTGATGATCTTCAATCTAAAATAGATGAAAAATCACATAATTAGGTGATGAATATGGATTACAATATGTTTTTCCTTAATTTTGGGTAACTTTATCTCTGAGGTATAAAATTAAATAAATTAATTTTCAAAACCTTTTAAAATCTTGGACATATACTTAAAAACCCCAATTTTTGAAATGAAGTATATTTGTAATCCCTTAAGTTTACGAAATTAGTTTGTGTGAAAATATGTAGTATTGGCGATACTCTCCTATCGTCCTAAATTCAAATTTAGGAAAGTCAGCCGACACTTAAATTCGATGACATTAACAATCAGGAAACATTGATGTCTAGCGACATTGAGCTAGATGGCACTAAAGTCAGCAACAATAACGTCAGCTGGCATTGTGCCAGACGACACTCACGCACGCTAGCACAAAGTTAGCAACCGACACTCAGGTCTGCGGATTAGATCAGTGACATTGATGGTATTCCGGTGACACTACCTGTTTGCTCGATCCACGCTGACAGGTGGTATAACAACCCTCCTAAATTATTTCCGACACCCCTATAATATTTAGAATGCCCCTATACGTCCTAAAATACACCCCGTATACGAGATTTGGCCTTAAATACCTTTATATAATTAAAAATAAAATAAAAACAATAAAAACAAGTCTGTCGCGGGCCGCGACAGACTAGTCTTGGTTCTACGCGGGCCGCGAGCAAGGAGATAACCGGCGTAACCCGGTGCCGCCACATGTCATCATCGTGTTAAGCCTACTCGATGATTGGTCAAAGCTACGTCATAGACCCCCTTCGTCGCGGGGCGCGTAAGCCCCTTGTGTGGCTTTCGCGGGGCGCGACAAACTCGATATCAGGCCCTATATAAGGAGGCCATCGGCCATCAGTCTCAACTCGTTCAAAACTTTTCTCTCTCTCAATTTATGTAGAGTAAGCATAATACCCGGGCATTATACCCACTAAAATAGCAAAGCGCTGCCTCGTTATAAGTATTTTAACCCCCAGTTGCGTATTAGATACGCTGCCCGATTGATCTAGTGCTCCATAACGCCTGTCGAGGCTCTGCCCGACGTAGTCGTTGGAGTTCTGTTTCGGGGAGGGTACAACTAATGTAAATATTGGGTAATTATACTAACACGTGTGCATTGTTTAATTAATAGATTTTAACCAGGAAACCACCAGGAAAAGTCTAAAGTAGCAATGTGAGTAATCTCCTTTTTGTAAACCTTTTTGCAACTGTTTTTACAAAACCTTAAATAATTTACAATGTGATTAGCATTGATTGAGTCTTTGTAGTTCTTCAATTACTGTCGGTAAGTTGGGGTTTTGTATACAAAATGTAGAACACGTTACCATTGGACAACGAGATAGCTAATGTGTAATATGACCCACCAGTCAGGATTGACAATACTGAATGAGTAATTGTGTAGATATAAACATTGTAATTGCTCTCAATACTGTTAAAGGATAAAATGCTTCTTGATTAAATTGGGATTCACTCACCAATAGTTTCCACTGACAAATGTTTTAAAACACGTTTCAGGTAACAAAATGTGAAAGCCAATTAGAAGCCAGCTGGAGAGCACTGAAGGCTTGGAAAAATGTGGCTATAAAAGTTACCTAATAAAGACGATGTTTTAAATTCAATAAATTAGGGTTTATCCCTATAAACCTGTTTGTAATGGAAACTTGGGTTTTACTCATGTGTTTATTAATATGAAAATGTGGTATTTTACTCTAATAAAATATTTCCTAACTACGGTCCTGATGTAAATTCCGCTGCCAAATAATGATAAACCATGATACCACTCAATCTGAGTTCGCGTTCGCCCAATCCCGGGAGATAGGGGCCGGGTGTTGTGACAGAAGGTGGTATCAGAGCTACAGCCACTAATTTCTGCCAAAGAGGTGTTCTGCTGACAATTAAATTATCCATTTTGTTAGGAAATAATCAATGAAACTATGTGCATACGTGTAGATTTTTATTTTGTGTTATTTGACAATTTGTTAGTTCACAGCATGAGTGACCAAGGACCTTCAGACGCTTACCATCCACTATCCGATTCACCTAGGGACGAAGGCACCTTTTCACAGCCTACCCCCTCGGGGTATTTGGCTGATACCGAAGAAGGAATTTTCGTGTTCAAGGCTCAATCTGAGGAGCCATTCCCTCCTAAGAAGAGAGGATGGTTCAGCAGAGGAGCTCATGAACGAAGAAAGAGAATGAGAAAAATGCAACAACAGCGGGCCTTAGCAGTGGCCAACAGAGAAATGAATGCGCAAACTCAGGATATCCTCAATAGGAGACAAGCTAATTTCTACATTTTAGCTACTACCGCTGCCGACCCTAATCTAGAACAACTCATAGCACCCCAGCCTTTACCACTATTTCCCACACAACCCATGGAAGTTGAACTAAACCCAGCAGACCAGCCACAATATCCTGCTTTTGACCCAGCTGAGATTCCTAGGGTACCTGCACCCCATCCTCCAGATTATGACCCATGGTTTGACGACCACAGGGATTACCAGCAACGTTACCCAATCCCAATAGAGGAGCCCATGCAAGACCTAGTAGGACCCTATCCCGACTTGGATCCCCTAGACCCATATTATGATAATAACCAATATATCAAGGAGATTCTAGAGAATGCATACCCTCAGGAAGAACAAATGCCACAATATCTAGATCCCATACCAGCACCTGCACCACCCATGAGCACTGAGAATGTGCAAGTACTCCGAACCGATGGTGAGGAGATATAAGAAGGAAGTGAGAGGATGAGACAGATAGGGGAACGACTCGTCTGGAAATATGACGAGCGTAATATGGAGTTTTGGATGAACCCCTATCAGTAATAGTAATAATAATAATAATGGATATATATATATATATATATATATATATGCGTGTATGTTTGAAAATAATAATAATAATAATAATAATAATAATAATAATAATAATAATAATATATCTACTGTAGTATAGACCATCTTATGGTTAGTGATGGATACTAGCATTGTATTTTAATTTCCAGTTATGGTTTGTAATAGATGCATAATATAAAATAGAGTAAAGTCGCAATGTTCGACGATTTTGGATCAATATGCTTGTTGTGTGATTGTTTACATTGGATATTGTATTATGATATTAATACTTGGTAATTGTTTAAAATCCAGATGGCCGACGCAGCAAATCCGGAAAACCAGAATAATGAAAATCAAATAAATAACAGTGAAATTCGACACATTGTAACCCAAGGAATTAGAGATGCCATGCCAACTATTATCCAAAATGTTAGGGACGCGGAAAATAATAATAAAAGTGATAATGGGAGTAAGCGAACCCATACTGTACTTAGTCATAGGGTGCACAATGGACCCATTTTTCCAATGCCAATTCCAAAAAGAAGAAGAACCATGTCTTATGGTTGTTCTTACAAAGAATTCTGGTCCTGCAAACCAATAGAATTCTCTGGCAATGAAGGGGCCATTGCAGCTCTACACTGGATAGAAAAGACTGAGGCAGTCTTAAAAATAAGCAAGTGCGCAGAAGAAGATAAAATAATGTTTGCTTCCAATCTGTTTAAAAATGCAGCGTTAGAATGGTGGGACACTATCATCCAATCTAGAGGAAGTGACAGGGTTTATAGTATGGAATGGAACGAGTTTAAGAACGTAGTGGAAAGGAAATTCTGTCCTCCCAATGAAAAGGAACAGATAGCAAATAAGTTCTTAATCCTAAAAATGACTGGAGTAGATAGTAAGGGTTACATGATATTCGCTAATTTACACATATTTTAGTCCCCCGTTTTACCCCTATTTTATGTGTTTTCGGCCGTAAAACCGTCATCCGGATACTTAATTATCTACACTTTTGTTTACAGGCCTAAAACAGCATACCAGACAAGATGATATTGAAAACGAGGACTTTCCGGACAAAACGACGAAGCTGCGAACATTCTGTTAAGGAAACTGACCTGGGCATGTGGAACGGTCGTGCGACCTATTGCACGACCGTGCATCTCCGACAAAAGCAAGTCAGTCCGGCATTGAACGAACGTGCAACTCGGCGTGCAAGGCAACCATGACCATCCCGGTGATGCACGGTCGTTCCATATTTTGCACCCCGTGCGGATCCGATGATCCAGCCCAACCTCGGAACTGAACGACCAGTGCGACTAGGCGTGCAACAAGAACTCGGAACTGAACGACCGTGCCATCTGAAGAACGGTCGTGCAAGACCGAAGACCAGTCAAGATCTGTGACGTCATGCAGTATGGTGCACCATACCTACAATAATTGCCAAAAGTGAACGGTCGTGCAACAGTACGCATGACCGTGCGACATCGAAAATATATAAAAACTTGCAGAAACATTCTGCTCGTAACTCTGGACATTTTGGAAGAAATTCAGGCGATTTTCAGGCTCCGGAGCCTTCTGCTTTCACCCGGATTCATGCAACACTGTGCCGATTAGCTTCGTTATCTTCCGGATCTTAATCTTATGCTTGTTTATGGTTTGGTTTTCTAATCTTTCCATGATTTTGTTAATCTTTCAAGCATTTAGATTAATGTTTATGTATTATTGTAGCCTTTGGGCAAAAACACAACAATCCCTTGCTTGATTATAGCCATTAGTATGTTAATCTTTGTTTGTAATGACATTTTGAAGTATTTTCTATGTTAATCTTTGATGATTAGTTTGCAACCTTGTTATTGATATTGATTTCTTGATTATAAGTAATTGTGTTGGATGATTGGTATTTGGTTAGTTAAGATAGTTGAAAAATGAAGCTTAATTAATCTTGTATTAGTAAACTTTGAACTTGGTTAACTAGTTTAGCTTGGTTTAAATGTGTGCATCATGATACTAGAAATGGTTAGTGGTTTAATAAAATGTAATTATTGTTAATCAAGAAAGCTTGCCGTCACGTAAGGACCTAAACGGGTTAAATGGTGTCGTTATGAATTCTTGCCATGATTTGTTAACTTAGTTAGTAGTTTAGGCCAAAATTGCTATCTTGGTGAATTTATGTGTAAGATTTGTAAAATGAACTCGGTTGTGATTTAATCTAGTTTATGCTTGTCTCGGTGGTTGCATTGTGTTTATCGGTGTCGCTTTCCTTGATTAAGTGCGGTTAGAAAACTCCTAACGGATGACTAACTTATTTTTAAGAGATTTTCATAGACACTTATCAATTGCACGTTAAAGAACAATTTTAGGTGGTTAAAGTATGTTTATCGTTTTAACTTTCCGAATGATTGTCATGTTAGGATTCCCGAAAGGGATACTAATTGTCTTAAAATGGAAAATTGACCGAATGCTTCTAGTGCCAAAACCGACTTAGTTGACATGCTTTGGTTGTGTATTAAGCAAGGCTATTTATCTATTATCTATTATGTTTTTATATGTATTTATGTATGCTTACTTTAGTTATTTAAAAGTCACAAAACTTATGTTTTTACCGGTAGTTTAGTGACAAAGGTCTAGTATTATTTCTCCGCCCATTTCCTTGGATCGATACTTGGTTCTTACCGATACTTTACTACATATATGACGGGGTACACTTGCCTCTTTCGTGTGTGTTTTGATGTAAAAGTAATAATCACTTTTATAAATTTAAAACCAAATCGTGTGTAAATTCATTGCATAATTATGTATATATACGCACACGTCAAGTTTTTGGCGCCGTTGCCGGGGAAATGGCGAGTTTTAGGAATGACCCGAGTCATTGTGTTATCGGCGTTTATATTTGTTAATATTTGTGTATATTTTTCTTGATTATTTATTTGTTTATTTATTTGTTAATATTTCTTGCTTTTAATTCGATTTATTCGTGTTCGTGATTCTTTTGTACACTTGTAAATTTTTGTTCCATTTATTTATTCGATCCGGATTTATTTATTCATTTATTCATTGGGTTTTCGGCACCTTTAAATCATTTTTGTATTAGCCGATTCGATTATTTTTATTGTGTTGATTTTTATAAAATTTCGTGCCCATTTTCGGATTTTTATAAAATTTTCAGCACATTTTTAATAATATTCTGTTTCTATTCAGCTGAAAAAAAAAGAAACAGCATTATTTTATTAATAAAATATTCATTGTGTCAAATTTTCGTTTGCAGGTTAATGTTCTCGACCCCCGCTCCAGAAGTTGTTGAACCGTCAGACGAACCCGAGCGTGATCTGAGGAGACGTCTTCGTGAAAGATCTCGTGCGGTTGGGCTGCTACTCTCAGCTGGTGAGCAGGAACAGGTGGTACCCGCTGAAGCCGAGGGCTCAGGGGCAGCACGAGACGCAACCATGGCAGACGACGACAGACCTTAGAATGAAACAAACCAACCCGGAGGAGAAGGCTTGCTACCGAGCATCACCCGACCGACGGTAGCAGCTCCGAGTTTCAAGATAAAATCCAGCATCATCAATATGATACAAAACTCGGTGCAGTTTGATGGGAAGGATCACGATGATCCGGGTCGGCACATCGCAAAGTTTCTCGAGGTGTGCTCGACTTTCAAGATAAGAGATGTTTCTGAGGACGCGATCCGTTTGCGGCTCTTTCCGTTTTCATTGCGAGACAAAGCTAGTGCTTGGCTTTTGTCACTTCCGGCATGATCTATCACCACTTGGGCCGAGATGGCAGAATTATTTGTGCATAAATACTTTCCTCCGGAAAAGACGACTAAATTAAGGAACCATATCATGACGTTCAAGCAACATGACGGAGAATCTCTACACGCAGCTTGGGAGAGGTTTAAAGATCTCTTAATTGATGTCCCACATCACGGGTTGTCCAAAAGGCAACTAGTACTGACCTTTTATCAGGGACTCAATTATGAATCGCAGGAGCGTTTAGACGTGTATGCAGGAGGCGATCTTGGAACGAAGACTCCAACTGAAGCTTACGCGATCATAGAGAAAGCTGCGTTGAAGTGAAGTTCTCGCCACGGTGGAGCGCGGAATAAGACATCATCCACTTCCGGAGTTCATGCTGTGGATACATATACGACTCTTACTGCACAAATTGGAGCCTTGGCAAAAAGAATTGATCAGTCTCAGAATGTCTCGCGAATTCAATCGCCATCTTGTGATCAGTGCGGAGTTGCACACGTGCTAAGTACGTGTGAGCAGGGTGTTATGTTTACAGGTCACGAGGAGGTGAACTACATGGGCAATCAAATCAGGCCCCAAAATAACCCCTATAGCAACACGTACAATCCAGGGTGGAGGAATCACCCAAACTTTGGGTGGAAATCTGGTTCTGGGAACCAGAACGCACACGGATATGCTCAACATGCTCCCGCGCCACAACAATCTCAAGGTCAGTCCTTCCAGCCACAGTATCATAATCAAGGCTCAGGAAGCAGTTCCCAGCCACACGCCTCTCAAAGCAACGCAAAGCTAGAGGAAATGATGGCACAACTGCTGAACAACTCCAACGGTGCTAATCAAATTTCTGAGAAACGATATCAGCAGCATGAGGAGCGGTTCTTGGTCAACGAAGGAGAAATACGGAGTCAAAAGGCTTCCGTTCAGACCATCGAGAATCAGGTGGGCCAGTTGGCAAAAATGATGTCGAAGAGACCCCCAGGTGGTCTTCCGGGCAATACCGAGCAGAATCCGAAGGGGCGTGGTAATGGCCCGCACATGTAACAAGTGTGGTGACATGAGTCTTGCTATCGACTCGCCGACAAAAATTTAGCATGGAGTCTTGCTATCGACTCGCCGAAAAAAATTTAGCATGAGCCTACGCTACTGACTTGCGGACAAAAATGTAGCAGGAGCGTCTTTGGCGCTATAAGGGTAAAATTGACCACTTTTATGTTTTTCTTGTTTTAGCGTAATTTAGGTAAGTTAGGTAGTTTCCGTTAGTTTGTATAAGTTTCATACGTGCCGGGCGAAGGTTCTATGTTGAAATATTGTTTAAACAGTTTGTGTGTCGAAAAAAACGGCGAAAAACGGTCAAAACGGTTGCTGGAAATGGCTTCTGCGGAAAATTCTGATCTGCAGCTGTTGCACGGTCGTTCCACGAGTCGCACGACCGTGCGTTTCCGAGGGCCGGAACGGTGAGTCGCACCCCCGGTGCATCTCCTAGAACATGCTGCATGGTTTGCAAAATGTAGGTGACGCACGACCGTGCGAGCTGTCGCACGACCGTGCGAGAGGCAGGGGCAGTTTGGTCTTTTTCACAGTATAAAAACCCCCATCTGCTTCAAAACCCTTCATTCGTGAACCCTAACCATATGCAGCCGTTCCAGAGCGATATCACTTCAAATCGCACGGTTTTTCGCACGATTTCACACCTTACTTCGCACGGTACGTTCCTTCTTGTAGATTATTTGTTTCTTCGCTTTCTAGTTTAGATTCATCCGATTCTTCAAGGCTTTTTAGGGTTCTCTTCATAAACTAATCGAAACCCTAACCCTTGTTTGAATCGTGCGTATTGTGAACATCCGGTGGATTTTTCTTGCCCCTGTTTGTGTAAAAATTTGTTGATTTTCGGAGAGATCTGACTATTCAAAGATTAGGGGTCGGATTATGGAAAAACGATGTCGCACGGTCGTTCCTTGGATGGAACGGTCGTGCCATTCCGGATGTTATCGATATTTTGCTTGTTGGTCGGTGTTGCACGGTGGTGCCGTTGATCGCACGCCGTGCAGTTCCGACATCTTTGGGCAATTGGTACTCGTCATCGGCGACGCACGACCGTGCGTCTCGTCGCACGACCGTGCCATATGCCCAGATCAGATTCACAGCTTCTTCATAATTGGCTGCTCGGCTGTTTTTTATTCAAATTTTTCCTGTTTCCATCTTTCTAACGTTATTCCTCATACAGATGGATCACCCTTTCCTTCAATTCGACCCCAATAATGAGCGAGAAGCACTTTGCATTCCGAGACGCGACGCCTTATGGGCAAGGCGGGGGCAATTCGGAGTCCCCCGATGGCTGGATTGGGAAGTCTTAAGGGAGCTGAATCAGTATGATAGACTGGATAACATGATCAGTATCCCGCTTGCAAATCTGGTCCGTATCAACCGACCCGTCTACCGTGAGCTGACAATAGAGTTCTTCTCAACTTATGCCTATGAAAAGCCGATTGCACATAGAAAAACCAAATTCCGCCACAAGGAGCGGATAGTTTTCAGATTGGGTAGAAAATGGAATACTTGGTCGGTGGGGCGTTTGGGTAGAAGGCTCGGGATTTATACAAGGGATGACATGGAGACCGATGTCTTCACAGATCAGTTCACCTTCCCATCTGATGCAGCACGGGATGCATTTTGGGCTGAAAATGCAGTTAGGGACCCTTACAACCCGAGGATGTCGAAGGCTTCACGACTGAGAGACCCTTTGGTGCGACTGATGCATCATGTGTTTAGCCACACAATTTGCGGGCGCATGGACAGTCTTGGGAACTGTCCCACACCAGATTTGATTTTTCTCTATGCGCTGGTTACGGGAGCAAATATCAACCTAGCCGCAAGAATGACTGAATACTTTGTGAAGTGCTCGGGGCGGACTCCGAACAGTGAGATACACGGCGGTCAGTATGTGACCGAATTAGCCTACAACTTAGGCTTGATGACTGAGGAGGTGCTTCAGAGTCTCACTCTGATAACCGAGGGGGTTTTTGTTGATATCAGGTCACTGAAGGCGATGGGTTTGATTGTGGAAACTAATAGGGGAGATAGATTGAAAGGGTTGAACAACGAGGTCTGGGACCCGTTGCCTCCAGCTGTGGAGGAACATGAGGATGAGGAGATGCACGATCAGGAGCATCCGGAGCAGCAGCACCAGCACCAGCCACAGACACCACCACATTCACCGCAACACCATGCATTCCACCAGCATCAGGACTGGCCCGAGTTCTATCAGCAGTTCCAGTAGATGCAAGTTAACCAGGATCAGATCAGGGTTAACCAGGAACAACATGGGGTTTATATTGACCAGATCCGGTCTAGACAGGAATAGATTAGGGCCGCTCAGGATCAACTTCGGGCAAACCAGGATAGTTTATATCAGGGAGTAAGTGCTGGGTTTTCATATCTGTTTGGGGAGATGCATCATGCATATCCTGACTACTTTCAGCACCCTCCACAGTTTCCACCGTGGAACCCACCTGGTTCCGGAGATGCGGGTCCGTCCTTTACTAGAGACGATGATGGTGATGACGCTTAGGAGTCGGTGGTATTGATTGTTGCTGGTTGTTTTTATTTCAGTACTTTGTTTATTTTGGGTGTTTATTTTGACTGTTATTTCAAACACCCCGGCTATGTACTCTTTTATTTTCTGACACTTTCGTTTGTTTACTTTATTTGGTATTGGGATTTCTAGTATTTCTACTTATGCACATTATGGTTTATTTGTGATTTTTTTGTTTCTGTTCTGTTTTGGTGCACATGTGACATACTTGCAGGTTTTGGCTATAAAATCTTGGACCGGAGCACGTGACAAATACAGCTTCGGAAGTCTCGTGGCATCAACATCATCTTGAGGGGAGTACTATTATCCTTTTCTCTATATTTTGGGTCTCGCATTGGGGACAATGCGAAGTTCAAGTGTGGGGAGGGGGTTAACTTTGTTAACTTTGTTTGTCCTCATTATAAAAAAAATCAGAAAATCAGAAAAATCATTCAAAAATACCTGTATTTTGTATATATTTTAGTAAATAAACCGGTTGGTTGTGTTTTAGAAAGCTTCGGACTTGATAAAAACTCGACAAGCAAAATATTTTTGAAAAAGGAAACCGGAAAGTGTGACAAACAAAGAAAGACTTACATGATAGTTTTCACACTTTTACCCATTCCTTCCGTTACGTGAGCATATTTGAGCCTTGATATTGTTATATATTTATTCATTTCAGATATAGGAGTGAGCCGGATGTTATGTGTAATTTAGAACTTGTCACTAGTATGCTTGTTAAGACCATGAACGTGCGGATTTGTGTAAAAGTGATAGAGGCACTTAGATTACCCTTTGTTGTAAACCTTGTTCTTTGTGTTGTGCTTCCCACCTTACATTACCCTTTAGGATTAGCCTTGTCGAGCCTTCCCGTTTACCTTTGTTTACCCACATTATCGCCCACTTAGCCAAATTTAGCCTTTTTATGTTTTAAACCTTTTTAGTGTTGAAACTCGGTCAAAATAATCGTTTAACTAGCTCTTGTTATTGTTTATGTTTCATTGTATAAATCCATTAGTTAAAAAAAAACAGAAAATAAAACACCCTAAAATAGGGTGAAGTATACGAAAATCGAGCAATTTTGAATGCTTAAACGTTAAAATATCGTTGATTAGCTCGATTGCGCAATAGTCACCTTTTTAAGGCATTTGTATGTATAGTTGTATTGTTTGTTGCTAGTTAAACGCTACTACCGAGTTTTAACCATTTTCGCCACTTTAAATATCCATTTCCATACCCTTCGCCCAAGCCTAACGTTACAACCCGTAAAGACCTCTTGATTTACACTTTTTCGCATGTTAGTTGGTAGAGACGAGATCTTATGACAAGCTTATGATATTACACATTTCATTGACGAGGCATTGAGTGTTTGCACGTACACATTTTATGTATGTTTCATAAATAAAACCGAGTGTGTGTGAACATTATGATTTGTGTGAAGATTAACATGTTGAGTCAATTAAATGTGAAGTCACGGCTTTTTGGTTGTCGCTATATATTTGCATATGCTTGTTGGGTTTGAGTCTTTTGATGTTGTCTTTCGAAAAACCGACTAACCGTTTATAGTAGTTTTGAATAAAATAGTGTGTAAATTATCGTTCTTGTTTGTTTCTATCTTTTATTGCTTTTTAGTTTAGCTTGCTTGAGGACAAGCAAGGTTCAAGTGTGGGGATATTTGATATTCGCTAATTTACACATACTTTAGTCCCCCGTTTTACCCCTATTTTATGCGTTTTCGGCCGTAAAACCATCATTCGGATACTTAATTATCTACACTTTTGTTTACAGGCCTAAAACAGCATACCAGACAAGATGATATCGAAAACGAGGACTTTCCGGACAAAACGACGAAGCTGCGAACATTCTGTTAAGGAAACTGACCTGGGCATGTGGAACGGTCGTGCGACCTATTGCACGACCGTGCATCTCCGACAAAAGCAAGTCAGTCCGGCATTGAACGAACGTGCAACTCGGCGTGCAAGGCAACCATGACCATCCCGGTGATGCACGGTCGTTCCATATTTTGCACCCCGTGCAGATCCGATGATCCAGCCCAACCTCGGAACTGAACGACCAGTGCGACTAGGCGTGCAACAAGAACTCGGAACTGAACGACCGTGCCATCTGAAGAACGGTCGTGTGAGACCGAAGACCAGTCAAGATCTGTGACGTCATGCAGTATGGTGCACCATACCTACAATAATTGCCAAAAGTGAACGGTCGTGCAACAGTACGCACGACCGTGCGACATCGAAAATATATAAAAACTTGCAGAAACATTCTGCTCGTAAATCTGGACATTTTGGAAGCAATTCAGGCGATTTTCAGGCTCCGGAGGCTTCTACTTTCACCCGGATTCATGCCACATTGTGCCGATTAGCTTCGTTATCTTCCAGGTTCTTAATCTTATGCTTGTTTATGGTTTGGTTTTCTAATCTTTCCATGATTTTGTAAAATCTTTCAAGCATTTAGATTAATGTTTATGTATTATTGTAGCCTTTGGGCAAAAACACAACAATCCCTTGCTTGATTATAGCCATTAGTATGTTAATCTTTGTTTGTAATGACATTTTGAAGTATTTTCTATGTTAATCTTTGATGATTAGTTTGCAACCTTGTTATTGATATTGATTTCTTGATTATAAGTAATTGTGTTGGATGATTGGTATTTGGTTAGTTAAGATAGTTGAAAAATGAAGCTTAATTAATCTTGTATTAGTAAACTTTGAACTTGGTTAACTAGTTTAGCTTGGTTTAAATGTGTGCATCATGATACTAGAAATGGTTAGTGATTTAATAAAATGTAATTATTGTTAATCAAGAAAGCTTGCCGTCACGTAAGGACCTATACGGGTTAAATGGTGTCGTTATGAATTCTTGCCATGATTTGTTAACTTAGTTAATAGTTTAGGCCAAAATTGCTATCTTGGTGAATTTATGTGTAGGATTTGTAAAATGAACTCGGTTGTGATTTAATCTAGTTTATGCTTGTCTCGGTGGTTGCATTGTGTTTATCGGTGTCGCTTTCCTTGATTAAGTGCGGTTAGAAAACTCCTAACGGATGACTAACTTATTTTTAAGAGATTTTCATAGACACTTATCAATTGCACGTTAAAGAACATTTTTAGGTGGTTAAAGTGTGTTTATCGTCTTAACTTTCCGAATGATTGTCATGTTAGGATTCCCGAAAGGGATACTAATTGTCTTAAAATGGAAAATTGACCGAATGCTTCTAGTGCCAAAACCGACTTAGTTGACATGCTTTGGTTGTGTATTAAGCAAGGCTATTTATCTATTATCTATTATGTTTTTTATATGTATTTATTTACGCTTACTTTAGTTATTTAAAAGTCACAAAACTTATGTTTTTACCGGTAGTTTAGTGACAAAGGTCTAGTATTATTTCTCCGCCCATTTCCTTGGATCGATACTTGGTTCTTACCGATACTTTACTACATATATGACGGGGTACACTTGCCTCTTTCGTGTGTGTTTTGATGTAAAAGTAATAATCACTTTTATAAAATTAAAACCAAATCGTGTGTAAATTCATTGCATAATTATGTATATATACGCACACGTCATTACACTACTACATTCTTCGAATATGCTAGAATAGTGCCAACTCTAGCATCACCTGAACCAGTGATAATATCCCGTTACATCTGGGGATTAATCGGTGAAATTAGGCATGTAGTCAAGGGAGCTAGACCACAAACCATAAAAGAAGAGGTAGAACTAGCTAACACCTTGACAGATGAACTGGTACGTACTCAAGAAGAAAACCAGAGGAAGAACCTAGCTCAAAAGGTTACCCAAGAATTTCGCTATGGTAATTCCAACCGTGGGAAAAATGTAGGTTCTACTTCTGCACCTTACTGCAAGTATTGCAAAAGGAAGCATTCTGGGAGATTCTCCATATACTGCAATTTTTGCAAAATATCTAGACACAAGGAGGAAGACTGTAGGAAGAAACCCAACAATAAGATATGCTACAATTGTGGAGAGCAAGGTTATACCAAGCAACAAGACTACTAAGAATGCTAGAGCATTTGTTCTGACTACAGAAGAGGCCAAAATGATTCTGGACGTGATTGCCGGTACGTTTTATAACAACCCTCAAAATATTTTTCGACACCCCTAAAAATAATTAAAGTGTCCCTACACGTCTTTAAATACACCCCGTATGTGAAAACCGAGCCCAAATACCCTTATATAATTAAAAATAAAATAAAATCAAGTTTTATGTGTCGCTCGCGGGCCGCGTAGATCATTAGGGTCTCCTACGAGGGGCGCGACAGATAGGTGACCAGGCTTAACCCGGTGCCGCCACGTGTTACGCTCGTGACGAAGCTAGTTCAATGACTGGGACATGCTAGGGCCTACCCAACCTATTACGCGGGTTGCGTAGCCCTTGGCTACTTCTTACGCGGGCCGCGAGAGAAGTCGAAAGGTCGCCTATATAAGAAGGCCCTCAGCCTTCAGTTTTCGTCGTTCATTTCTCGATCTCTCTCTCTAATTTCTGCATAGATAAAATAATTCTTAGGCATAATACCCCCCCTAAATAACGAAGTTCTGCCCCGTTATAAGTATTATAACCCCGGTTACATATTAGATACGCTGCCCGATTGATCCAGGGTTCCGTAACGGCTGTCGTGGTTCTGGCCGACGTAGTCGTTGGAATGGCGTCTCGGGGAGGGTATTACTAATGTAAATATTAGGTTATTATACTAACGCGTGTGCATTTGTGTAAATTATAGATAATCACCAGGAAACCCTTAAAGGAAACCTAAGACAGCAATGTGAGTAATCTCCTTTTGGTTAACTGTTTTTACAAAACCTCACCTAAATTAAATTATATTAAACAGTGATTGAGTATTTGTATTATACAATTATCGTCGGTGTGTTGGGGTTTTGTATACAAAATTTGTTATTACCTTGCGAGGAGTAACATGACCATAAGTCGGGTTGACAGTACCGTGGGTGGTAAATGAATAGATGGAAACAAATGTAATTGCGCGACCGCCCTCAAGACTGTACAATGGTTTTTACTAAACTTGATTAAACTGGGATTCACTCACCAGTATTTCCCACTGACAAAATGTTTTTAAACGCGTTTCAGGTAAGAAAATGTGAAAGCCAAGTAGAAGCCAGCTGGACAACACTGAATGCTTGGAAAAGTGGCTATAAAGTTACCTAAAATAAAGAGATGTTTTATTTAAATAAAATAGGGTTTATCCCTATCTGTGTATTTGAAATTTGGGTTTTTCCCATATGTTTAATATTATAAAAGCGTGGTATTTTACTCTTATAAAATATTTCTTAACTACGGTCCTGATTGAAACTCCGCTGCCAAAATGACAAAACCTAGATACCACCAAAACTGGCCGCTGCAGCCCGTTCCCGGGTTGTTAGGGGGCAGGGGTTGCAACAGAAGGTGGTATCAGAGCTAAGCCACTAATTCAGCCACAGAAGTGTTCTACTGACACCAAGATATTATTCAAAGTGTTAGGAAATAAATTACGAAAATAGGTGCCTATTTGCATTTTATTATTGTGTGTTATTTGACTATTTGTTAGTTTACAGTATGAGCGACCAAGGACCTTCCGACGCCTACCGTCAGTTGTCCAGCTCACCTAGGAGCGAATGCACCTTTTTACAACCTGCCCTCTCAGGGTATTCAGCTGATAATGAAGACGTGATATTCGTCTTTAAGGCTCAGTCTGAAGAGCCATTCCCTCCTAAAAAGAGAGGATGGTTCAGTAGGGGAGCGCATGAACGTAGGAAAAGAATAAAAAAATTGCAACAACAGCGAATGTTAGCAGCCGCTAAGAGAGAGACAGATGCCCACACATAGGATATGCTCAATAGGAGCCTAGTAAACTTCCATATTCTAGCAACCACAGCTGCCGACCCTAACTTGGAGCAACTCGTAGCACCCCAACCATTACCAACCATTACCACTATTCCCCGCTCAGCCAATGGAAATAGAAAACAACCCAAAAATCATGTCCAAATGCATGATTTTAACCTAGAAGAGATACCTAGGGTACCAGCACCCAATCCCTTAGACCCAGACTACGACCCGTGGTTAGACGACCATGGGGATTATGTGCAACGCTACCCAACCCCAGAAGACACACCTATGCCGAACCTAGCAGCCTACCCAGGTTTGGACCCTCTAGATCCCTACTATGATAGTGATCAGTACATCAGGGAAATTTTAGAGGAGATTTTAGAAAGTAGCGAGAGGATGAGGCAGGTTGGAGAGCGACTCGTCTGGAAGTATGACGAGCGCAATATGGATTTCCGGATGAACCCATATCAGTAAAGGTGATGATGGAGGTAGTAATAATAATAATAATATAATAATATATATAATATGTGTGTATGTTTGAAAAAAAATCTAGATAATAGTTATGGATGCCTACTAGTATTGTAATTTTAGATTCCAGTTCTGGTTTGTATTAGATGCATACTATATAAAAATTAAGGCGCAATGTTCGACGTTTTTTATCAACATGTGTGTCATGTGATTGATTGTATTAAGATATTATCTTGTGATATTAATATGTGGTAAATGTTTAAAATTCAGATGGCCGACCAAGTGAATCAAGAGAACCCAGATAATAACCCGGAAAACCAGAATGACAATAATCCAAATAACGATAACCCGAACAATGATAACAATAGAAACCAAGTGGATAACAGTGCCATCCAACACATAGTGGCACAAGGGATAATAGATGCGATGCCATATATTATTCAAACAATTAGGGAAGCATATAATAAAAGTAACCGTGATAGTAAAGGACCCACCGAACCTGAACACAGCGTAAACAATGGACCTTACTTCAAGTTCCCATTCCCAAAAGAAGAAGAACCATATCTTATGGTTGTTCTTATAAAGAATTCTGGTCTTGTAAACCAATGGAATTCTCGGGAAATGAAGGGGCCGTTGCAGCTCTACGCTGGATAGAAAAGACCGAGGCAGTCTTAAAAATAAGCAAAGTGCACGGAAGAGGATAAGATAATGTTTGCTTCCAATCTATTTAAAAACTCATCATTAGAATGGTGGAACACTATCCTCCAATCTAGGGGAAGTGACAGGGTTTACAATATGGAATGGGAGGAATTTAAAAACATGGTAGAAAGGAAATTCTGCCCTCCCAATGAAAAAGAACAAATAGCGAATAAATTCCTAAACCTTAGAATGACTGGAGTGGATAGTAAGGGATACACTACATTATTCTTTGAATATGCTAGAATAGTGCCAACCCTTGCATCACCAGAACCTATATTAATCTCCCGTTATATCTGGGGATTAATCAGCGAGATTAGGCATATAGTCAAGGCCGCTAGACCTCAAACCATAGAAGAAGCTGTAGAACTAGCAAACACCTTGACAGATGAGTTAGTACGTACACGAGAAGAAGATCAGAGGAGAAACCTAGCTCAAAGGCTTACCCAAGAGTTTCGCAACGGTAATTCCAACCGTGGGAGAAATGTAGGTTCTACCTCTGCACCCTACTGCAAAGCCTGCAAGACAAGTATTCGGGAAAATGCTCCACCTACTGCAATTTTTGTAAGATACCAGGACACAAGGAGGAAGATTGTAGCAGGAAACCTAACAATGGAATGTGCTTTAACTGTGGAGAAAAAGGTCACATCAAGCCGAATTGTCCGAAACTAGTTCCAACCATGGGCAACAAGAATACTAAAAAATGCTAGAGCATTTGTGCTGACTGCAGATGAAGCCAAGATGATTCCGGACATGATAGCCGGTACGTTTTTAGTTAATGATGTTTTTGCTAAAGTATTATTTGACTCTGGTGCGAACCATAGTTTTATTAATACTTCATTTTGCAAAATTCTCAATCAACCATTAACTAAACTCCCACAAGAATGTCTAGTAGAAACAGCAAATGGAGAAACCGTTAGGATTTCTGAAATCTTGCACGGAGCAAGAATAGAATTTTTAAATTAAAGGTTTATTTCAAACCTTTATCCAATGAATTTGGCAGGATTTGATGTTGTATTAGGAAAGGATTGGTTAATAGCCAATAAAGCCAGTATTTTATGTTATCAAAAGTCAATTCAAGTAAATTCACCAAAGGGTGAAAATATTATAATTAAAGGAGATAAACCCTCTAAATCCACGAAATTCATCTCTGTGATGAAAACAGCAGGTTATATAAGAAAATGATCATTAGTGTATTTGATTTCCATAATCACTAACACAAAAGGAAAAGAACTGAAAGATATTCCAGTAGTATCTCAGTTTTTAGATGTATTTCCAGAAGAATTACCAGGACTACCGCCAGACAGGGAAGTTGAATTCATGATTCATCTACTACCAGGGACAACACCAATTGCCAAGGCACCTTACCTTTTGGCACCCGCATAAATGCAGGAACTGAAGAAACAGTTAGACGAATTGTTGGAGACAAGATTCATACAGCCAAGTTCATCGCCATGGGGAGCACCGATATTGTTCGTCAAAAAGAAAGACGGATCAATGCGTATGTGCATTGACTACCGCGAATTGAACAAGGTCACAATCAAGAATCGGTATCCATTACCAAGAATCGATGATCTGTTCGATCAATTGCAAGGAGCTCGATTTTTCTCAAAAATCGATCTACGGTCAGGATATCATCAATTAAAGGTACAGGAAGAGGACATTCCTAAAACCACTTTTAGAACAAGGTATGACCATTATGAATTTACTGTCATGCCATTTGGTTTAACCAATGCACCAGCTGCATTTATGGACATGGTGAACCGAATATGTAAGCCATATTTGGATAAATTCATAATTGTCTTTATAGATGATATTCTCATTTACTCTAAGAGTAAATGAGAACATGCAATTCATTTGCACGCACTTTTGAGTTTATTAAGGAAAGAAAAGCTTTATGCTAAGTTTTCAAAGTGCGAGTTCTGGTTAGAACATGTACAATTTCTTGGACATCTAGTCAATCATGAAGGAATTCATGTGGATCCCACCAAGATCGAGGCAATTACTAAATGGAAAACCCCTGAGTCACCAACCGAGGTTAGAAGTTTCTTAGGATTGGCCGGTTATTATAGAAGATTTATTCGAGATTTTTCTAGAATAGCCATTCCCTTAACTAAGTTAACCTGTAAATCTGTTAAGTTTGAATGGGGACCAAAAAAAGAAGAAGCCTTTAGATTCCTTAAGAAAAAATTAACCAACACACCTATACTAGCGTTACCAGAAGGAACTGAAGACTTTGTAGTCTATTGTGACGCTTCTAAGTTAGGTTATGGTGGTGTGTTAATGCAACGCCAAAAGGTTATAGCTTACGCATCTAGACAACTTAAGAACCATGAAGAGAATTATTCGACCCATGATTTAGAATTAGGAGCTATAATTTTTTCCCTGAAGATTTGGAGACATTACCTTTACGGTAGTAAGTTTATCATATTTACAGATCATAAGAGTTTAAGGTATGTTTTCGGGCAAAAGGAGTTGAATATGAGACAAAGACGCTGGATGGAAATTCTTAGTGATTATGATTGCAATATCCAGTACCATACAGGAAAGGCCAATGTGGTAGCTGATGCTTTAAGTCAAAAGTATCACTAAAAGTCAATAAGAGTGTGTTCTTTTAAGTTAAATCTGCAGGTAGATTTAAATGAACATATTAGAAAGGCACAAGAATCGGTATTCAAGGATGATACTGAAAAATTGAAAGGAATGATTAAGGAACGAGAACAAGGAACATATGGAATTTGGAGATTCCATAAGAAAAGAACGTGGATACCTAAATTAGGAAACCTACGCCACCGTATATTAGACGAAGCTCATAAGTCAAAGTATGCGATGCATCCTGGAAGTGATAAGATGTATCAGGACTTAAGAAAGAATTTCTGGTGGATAGGAATGAAAAAGGATATAGCAGCTTATGTTTCTAAGTGTTTAACCTGTTCAATGGTTAAAGCTGAACATTAGAAACCCTTAGGTTTATTGCAGCAGTTAGAAATGCCAATATGGAAATGGGAATTGATAACAATGGATTGTGTTACCAAAACGAGAAAATGTAATGATACAATCTGGGTGATTGTAGACAGGCTAACCAAGTCAGCTCATTTCCTATCTATGAAAGAAACTTTCAGTATGGAATAATTAGCCAAGTTGTATGTAAATGAAATAGTTTCATTAAATGGAATTCCTTTATCGATTGTTTCTGATAGGGATAGTCGTTTTACCTCTCATTTTTGGACAAGTTTCCAAAAAGCCATGGGAACCAAGTTAAATCTAAGCACAGCTTATCATCCTCAAACGGACGGACAAAGCGAAAGGACAATTCAGACAATGGAAGATATGCTTAGAGCTTGCGTAATTGATTTCGGAGGTAATTGGGATGATCACTTACCATTAATAGAAATTTCTTACAATAACAGTTATCATACAAGTATCAATGCTGCACCATTCGAAGCACTTTATGGACGAAAGTGACGAACCCCAGTCTGTTGGGCAGAAATTGGAGAAAAGCAACTATCCGGACCCGAGATAGTACAAGAAACGACTGAAAAAATCATTCAAGTCAGAGGACGACTGAAAGCAGTACGTGACAGACAAAAGAGTTATGCGGATAACAGGCGAAAGCCGTTGGAATTTCAGGTAGGAGACAAAGTTTTATTGAAAGTCTCTCATTGGAAAGGAGTGGTAAGATTCATAAAAAGGGGAAAGCTAAGCCCTAGGTATGTTGGACCTTTTGAGATTATTAAAAGAATAGGACCTGTAGCCTATCAGCTACAACTGCCAGAGGAAATGGCATGAATAAATGATGTATTTCATGTATGTAATCTCAAAAAATGCTTAGCTGATGAATCACTAGTAGTACCTCTTAAGGACATAGAAGTAAATGAACAATTAAAATTTGTAGAAAAGCCTCTACAGATTGAAAGGAAAGTTAAGAACCTCAAGCACAAGAGATTAGTTCTGGTCAAAGTGAAGTGGGACTCCAAAAGAGGACCGGAGTACACATGGGAGCTTGAATCGGAAATGCAAAGGAAATATCCACATTTGTTCCAGTAAGATCTCGAGGACGAGCTCTAAAACAAGGTGGGGAGGTTATAACAACCCTCAAAATATTTTTCGACACCCCTAAAAAGAATTAAAGTGTCCCTACACGTCTTTAAATACACCCCGTATGTGAAAACCGAGCCCAAATACCCTTATATAATTAAAAATAAAATCAAATCAAATTTTATGTGTCGCTCGCGGGCCGCGTAAACCATTAGGGTCTCATACGCGGGGCGCGACAGATAGGTGACCAGGCTTAACCCGGTGCCGCCACATGTTGGGCTCGTGGCGAAGCTAGTTCAATGACTAGACCAGGCTAGGGCCTACCCAGCCTATTACGCGGGCCGAGTAGCCCTTGGCTACTTCTTACGCGGGCCGCGACAGAAGTCGAAAGGTCGCCTATATAAGAAGGCCCTCAGCCTTCAGTTTCCGTCGTTCATTTCTCGATCTCTCTCTCTAATTTCTGCATAGATAAAATAATTCTCGGGCATAATACGCAGCCCGATTACGTATTTGATACGCTGCCCGATTGATCCAGGGTTCCGTAACGGCTGTCGTGGTTCTGCCCGACGGAATCTTTGGAATGTCGTCTCGAGGATGGTATTACTAATGTAAATATTGAGTTATTATACTAACGCGTGTACATTTGTGTAAATTATAGATAATCACCAGGAAACCCTTAAAGGAAATCGAAGACAGCAATGTGAGTAATCTCCTTTTTGTTAACTGTTTTTACAAAACCGCACCTAAATTAAATTATATTAAACAGTGATTGAGTATTTGTATTCTACAATTATCGTCGGTATGTTGGGGTTTTGTATACAAAATTTGTTACTACCTTGCGAGGAGTCACATGACCACAAGTCGGGTTGACAGTACCGTGGGTGGTAATTGAACAGATGGAAACAAATGTAATTGCGCGACCGCCCTCAATACTGTACAATGGTTTTTACTAAACTTGATTAAGCTGGGATTCACTCACCAGTATTTCCCACTGACAAAATGTTTTTAAACGCGTTTCAGGTAATAAAATGTGAAAGCCAAGTAGAAGCCAGCTGGACAGCACTGAAGGCTTGGAAAAGTGGTTATAAAGTTACCTAAAATAAAGAGATGTTTTATTTAAATAAAATAGGATTTATCCCTATGTGTGTATTTGAAACTTGGGTTTTTCCCATATGTTTATGTCGCAACCCCCGATCCCTTATCTGTCCCGGGAACGGGCGGACGCGAACTCAGAGTTTCGGTGGTATCAGTTGGTTAATTTGGCAGCGGAAATTACATCAGGACCGTAGTTAGGAAATATTTATCAGAGTAAAATCACCATATTTAATATTAATAATAACATGGGCAAAACCCAAGTTTCTTATTACAATACGTTTATAGGGATAAACCCTATTTTATTAAATTTAAAACATCGTCTTTTAGATAACTTTTATAGCCACATTTTTCCCAAGCCTTCAGTGCTCTTCAGCTGGCTTTTTACTAATTGGCTGTCACATTGTGTTACCTGAAACGCGTTTTAAAAACATTTGTCAGTGGGAAATACTGGTTAGTGAATCCCAGTTTAATCAAGAAACATTTTATCAATTAAAACAGTATTGAGAGCGATCACATTGTTTATTTCTACACAATTACTCATTCAGTACTGTCAATCCTGACTTGTGGGTTATGTTACACATTGGCTAACTCGGTGTCCAATGGTAACGTACTGTCATCCCGACTTACTACTCGCAGTAGTAAATTTTGTATACAAAACCCCAACATACCGGCAGAAATTGAAGAACTACAAAGACTCAATCACCGCTTAATCGCATTGTAAAAAATTAAAGGTTTTGTAAAAATATTACAAAAAGGTTAACAAAAAGAGGATAAACTCACATTGCTATCTTAGACTTTGCGTAAGGGATTCCTGGGAATAATCTATAATTTACACAAATGTATATAGTTTAGTATCATAACCCTTTGAAAATATTAATGATACCCTCCCCGAGACGGTATTCCAACAACTACGCCGGGCAGAACCACGACGGTTGTTACGGAACCCTAAATCAATCGGGCAGCGTATCTATTACGAACTGGGGTTATAATACTTACAACGGGGCAGAACCTTGCTAATTAGGGGTATAATACTTGAATATTATGCCTATATCTTCAGAAATTCGCTTAAGAAAGAAAAGAAATGAAGGAGGAATACTGAAACCCGATGCCTGCTTATATAGTTGCTGAAACTGGGTCTCACGCGGCCCGCGTAGAAGATAAGCGGGGCTTACGCGGCCCGTGTCATAGCCCGGGTAGGGTTTAGGTGATCCGGGTCATCGCCTAGACTCGCCACGATGTCGACACATGTCGGCCTCTGGTGTCTCTGCGTTGTTGATCTCACGCGGCCCGCGTAAGTGATAAGGTGAGCTTACGCGGCCCGCCTTAACTTAAAATTCCACCGGAATCATGTTTCATCCTTGATACCGCCCGCGTGAGTGTTGGGGTGGGTCTACGCGGCCCGCCTCAACTCGAAATTTCAATTTTATTTATTTTAAATACTATTTAATGTATTTCGGGCTTGGTTTTCACATACGGGGTGTATTTAAAGACATAATGGGACATTTTTAAAATATACTGAGGTGTCGGAAATATTATGAGGGTGTTGGTTTTATTGAGGGTTGTTACATTCTCCCCACCTTGTTTTAGAGCTCGTCCTCGAGATCTACTGGAACAAGTGCGGATATCTCTTTTGCATTTCAGATTCAAGCTCCCATGTGTACTCAGGTCCTCTTTTAGAGTCCCACTTTACTTTGACCAGAACTAGTCTCTTATGCTTGAGATTCTTTACTTTCCTGTGTTCAATCTGTAGAGGTCTTTCTTTAAATTTGAGTTGTTCATTTACCTCTATATCCTTAAGAGGTACTATTAGCGATTCATCAGATAAGCATTTCTTGAGATTAGATACATGAAACACATCATGTATTCCTGCCATTTCCTCTGGCAGTTGTAGCTGATAGGCTACAGGTCCTATTCTTCTAATAATCTCAAAAGGTCCAATATACTTGGGACTTAGTTTTCCCCTTTTAATGAATCTTACTACTCCTTTCCAAGGAGAGACTTTCAACAATACTTTATCTCTTACTTGAAATTCCAAGGGTTTGCGTCGGTTATCAGCATGGCTCTTCTGTTGATCACGTGCTGCTTTCAATCGTTCCTTGACTTGAATAATCTTGTCGGTTGTTTCTTGTACTATCTCAGGTCCTTATAGTTGCTTTTCCCCAATTTCTGCCCAACAGACTGGGGTTCGACACTATCGTCCATAAAGTGCTTCGAATGGTGCAACATTGATACTTGTGTGATAACTGTTATTATAAGTAAATTCTATTAAAGGTAAGTGATCGTCCCAATTACCTCCGAAATCAATTACACAAGCTCTAAGCATGTCCTCCATTGTTTGAATTGTCCTTTCGCTTTGTCCATCCGTTTGAGGATGATAGGCTGTGCTTAATTTTAACTTGGTTCCCATTGCCTTTTGGAAACTTGACCAAAAATGAGAGGTAAATCGGCTATCTCTATCAGAAACAATTGATAAAGGAATGCCATGTAAAGAAACAATTTCATTTACATATAACTTAGCTAACTGTTCCATACTGAAAGTTTCTTTCATTAGTAGGAAATGAGCTGACTTGGTTAGCCTATCTACAATTACCCAGATTGTATCATTACCTTTCTTTGTTTTGGGTAATTTAGTAACAAAATCCATTGTTATTAATTCCCATTTCCACACTGGCATTTCTAATTGTTGTAAAAATTCTGAGGGTTTCTGGTGTTCAGCTTTGACTTGTGAACAAGTTAAACATTTAGAAACGTAGGCTGCTATGTCCTTTTTCATTCCTATCCACCAGAAATTTTTCCTTAAATCCTGGGTGCATCGTATATTTGGACTTATGGGCTTCTTCTAATATATGATGATGTAGGTTTCCTAATTTAGGTATCCATATTCTCTTTTTATGGAATCTCAAAATTCCATCTGTTCCTTGTTCTAACTCTTTAATCATACCTTTTAATTTTTCAGCATCATCCTTGATTACTGATTCTTGTGCTTCTCTTATTTGGTCATTTAAATCTACTTGCAGATTTAATTTAAGAGAACGTACCCTTTTTTGGCTTTTCATGATACTTTCGGCTTAAAGCATCTGCCACTACATTTGTTTTTCCTTCATGATACTGGATATCATAATCATAATCACTAAGCATCTCCATCCAGCGTCTTTGTCTCATATTCAATTCCTTTTGCTTGAAAACATACTTTAAACTCTTATGATCAGTGAATACAGTAAACTTACTACCATATAAGTAGTGTCTCCAAATCTTAAGAGCAAAAATTATAGCTCCTAATTCTAGTCAGGGGTTGAATAATTCTCTTCATGATTCTTAAGTTATATAGATGCGTAAGCTATAACCTTTTGACGTTGCATTAATACACATCCATAACCTAATTTGGAAGCGTCACAATAGACTAAAAAGTCTTCAGATCCTTTTGGTAATGCTAATATGGGTGTATGGGTTAATCTTTGCTTAAGGATTCTAAATGCTTCTTCTTGTTTTAATCCCCATTCAAACTTAACAGATTTACAGGTTAGCTTAGTTAAGGGAATGGCTATTCTAGAAAAATCTTGAATAAATCTTCTATAATAACCGGCCAATCCAAAGAAACTTCTAACCTTGGTTGGTGATTCAGGGGTTTTCCATTTAGTAATCGCCTCGATTTTTGTGGGATCCACATGAATTCCTTCATGGTTGACTAGGTGTCCAAGAAACTGTACCTGTTCTAACCAAAATTCGCACATAGAAAATTTAGCGTAAAGCTTTTCCTTTCTTAATAAACTTAAAAGTGCATGCAAATGTTTTGCATGATCTTCCTTATTCATAGAATAAATAAGAATATCATCTATGAAAACAATTATGAATTTATCCAAATATGGCTTAGATATTTGGTTCATCATGTCCATAAATGCGGCTGGGGCATTGGTTAAACCAAATGGCATGACAGTAAATTCATAATGGTCATACCTTGTTCTGAATGCGGTCTTAGGTATGTCCTCTTCCTGTACCTTTAATTGATGATATCCTGACCTTAAATCGATTTTAGAGAAATATCGAGCTCCTTGTAGTGGATCAAACAGATCATCGATTCTTGGTAATGGGTACCGGTTTTTAATCGTGACCTTGTTGAATTCACGGTAGTCAATGCACATACGCATTGATCCGTCCTTCTTTTTAACAAACAGTATCAGTGCTCCCCATGGCGACGAACTAGGTTGTATAAATCCTTTCTCTAACAATTCGTCTAATTGTTTCTTCAATTCTTGCATTTCTGCAGGTGCCAAACGATAAGGTGCTTTGGCAATTGGTGCTGTTCCTGGTATTAAATGGATTCTGAATTCAACTTCTCTATCTGGAGGTTGCCCTGGCAATTCTTCTGGAAATACATCTGAAAACTGAGATACTACTGGAATATCTTTTAAATCCTTTCCTTTAGTGTTAGTGATTATGGAAATCAAATACACTAATGACCCTTTTCTTATGTAACTTGCAGTTTTCATCACAGAGATAAATTTTGTGGATCTAGATGATTTATCTCCTTTAATTGTTATTGTTTTACCTTTTGGTGAATCTACTTGAATTGACTTTTGATCACATAAAATACTAGCTTTATTGGCTATTAACCAATCCATTCCTAAAACAACATCAAATCCGGCCAGATTCATGGGATAAAGGTTTGCAATAAATTTCTGATTTAAAATTTATATTCTTGCTCCCTGCAAGATTTCAGAAATACTAACAGTTTCTCCTTTAGCTGTCTCTACTAAGCATTCTTGTGGTAGTTTAGTTAATGATTGATTTAGAAATTTGCAAAATGATGTATTAATAAAACTTTAGTTTGCACCAGAGTCAAATAATACTTTAGCAAAAACATCATTAACTAAAAACGTACCAGCTATGACATCTGGAATCATCTTGGCTTCATCTGCAGTTAGAACAAATGCTTTAGCATTTTGAGTATCCTTGTTGTTTGTAGCTGGAGCTAATTTTGGGCAATTAGGCTTGATATGACCTTGTTCTCCGCAGTTGTAACATATCATGTTGTTAGCTTTCTTCCTGCAGTTTTCTTCCTTGTGTCCCGATATTTTGCAAAAGTTACAATATATGGAGCATTTTCCTGAATGCTTTCTTTTGCAATTCTTACAGTACGGTGTAGAGGTAGAACCTGTATTTTTCCCACGATTAAAATTTCCAGAACGAAATTCTTGTGTGAGCTTCTGGGTTAGGTTCCTTCTTTGATCTTCTTCTCGGGTACGGACTAATTCATCTGTCAAGGTATTTGCTAGTTCTACAGCTTCTTCTATAGTTTGAGGTCTAGCTGCCTTGACTACGTGTCTTATCTCCCCAATTAATCCCCAGATATAACGGGAGATTAACACTGGTTCAGGTGAAGCAAGAGTTGGCACTATTCTAGCATATTCGAAAAATATTTTAGTGTATCCCTTACTATCCACACCAGTCATCCTAAGGTTTAAGAATTTGTTTGCTATCTGTTCCTTCTCATTAGGTGGGCAGAATTTCCTTTCTACCTTGTTCTTAAATTCTTCCCATTCCATATTGTAAGTTCAATCACTTCCTCTTGATTGGAGGATAGTGTTCCACCATTCTAGTGCTGAATTCTTAAACAGATTTGAGGCAAACAATATCTTATCTTCTTCAGCACACTTGCTTATTCTTAAGACTGCCTCAGTCTTCTCTATCCAGCGTAGAGTTGCAATGGCCCCTTCGTTGCCCGAGAATTCCATTGGTTTACAAGACCAGAATTCTTTATAAGAACAACCGTAAGACACGGTTCTTCTCCTTTTGTGAATGGACATTTGAAGTACGGGTCCATTGTTTACGCTGTTTTCGGGTTCGATGGGTCGCTTACTGCTATGCTTACTTTTATTATTCGCTTCTTGAATAGTTTGAATAATAAATGGCATTGCATCTATAATTCCTTGTGCTACTATATGTTGAACGACACTATTATCCATTTGGTTTCCATTGTTATTGATGCTTGGATTCTCATTAACCACGTTAATGTTACCCTGGTTATCATTATTCAGATTTCCTTGATTTCCTTCATCGGCCATCTGAATTTTAAACATTTACCCCATATTAATATCACAAGATAATATTTAATATAGTTAATCACATGACACTCAATCTAGCCAAAAACGTCGATTACTGCGACTTTTACTCTATTTCCATATACTATTATGCATCTATTACACATTAGTACTGAAATAAAAATTATAATACCAACAAAAATAGAATCACACTAATAGTAATAGGCATCCGTACACACATATTTTATTTTATTTTTATTTTTATTTTATTATATTATATTATTATTACCGTCTCCTCCATCACATCTATGGATATGGATTTATCCAAAAATCCATATTGCGCTCATCGTATTTCCATACGAGATGCTCTCCCACCTTTCGCATTCTCTCACTGCTTTCTAAAATTTCCTCACCAAATGTCCTAAGTTTTTGCACGTTTTCTGCACTCATTGGGGGTGCAGGTTCTAGGACTGGGTTCGGAATCTGGGGTGCGGGTTCCTGATATGGGGGTGAAAGTGCCTGAAATTGGTAAGGATCTTCTAAGATCTCCCTAATGTAGTTATCATGGTAATAGGGATCTAAAGGGTCCATACCTGGATAGGCTCCTATGTTCTGTATGGGTGTGTCTTCATGTATCAGGTAACGTCACACAAAGTCCCTATTATCGTCCCACTAGGGGTCGTAATTTGGGTCTAGGGGGTTTGGTGCTTGTACCCTAGGGATTTCCTCTGGGTTGAAGTCATGCATCTCCACTTGGTTTTCAGGGTTTTCTATCTCCATGGGTTGGTCCGAGATTAGTGGTTGTGGGGCTAATAGTTGTTCTAGACTTGGGTCAGCAGCAGTTGTAGCTAGGATATGGAAATTGGCTAGGCTTCTATTAAGCATATCCTGTGTATGGGCATCTGTCTTTTGCTTAGCGACTGCTAGAACTCTTTGCTGTTGCAACTTTCGCATTCTTTTCCTACGCGCAAAGGCTTCCTTACTGAACCATCCTCGTTCTTATGAGGGAATGGCTCTTCTGACTGAGCTTTAAAGGCAAACATTCCTTCTTCTTGATCAACAGAATACCCAGAAAGGGCAGGCTGTGAAGAGGTACTTTCACTCCTAGGTGAATCAGACAACTGACGACACATGTCTGAGGGGCCTTGATCACTCATACTGTAAACTAACAAATAGTCAAATACCACACAACACATAATCATATAAATTATTTCCTAACACAAAATTTAGAATTTAAGTGTCAGCAGAACACTTCTTTGGCTCAGACCAGTGGCTAGGCTCTGATACCACCTTCTGTCGCAACCCCCGATCCCTTATCTGTCCCGGGAACGGGCGGACGCGAACTCAGAGTTTCGGTGGTATCAGTTGGTTAATTTGGCAGCGGAAATTACATCAGGACCGTAGTTAGGAAATATTTATCAGAGTAAAACCACGATATTTAATATTAATAATAACATAGGCAAAACCCAAGTTTCTTATTACAATACGTTTATAGGGATAAACCCTATTTTATTGAATTTAAAACATCTCCTTTTAGGTAACTTTTATAGCCACATTTTTCCCAAGCCTTCAGTGCTCTTCAGCTGGCTTTTTACTAATTGGCTGTCACATTGTGTTACCTGAAACGCGTTTTAAAAGCATTTGTCAGTGGGAAATACCGGTGAGTGAATCCCAGTTTAATCAAGAAACATTTTATCAATTAAAACAGTGTTGAAAGCGATCACATTGTTTATTTCTACACAATTACTCATTCAGTACTGTAAATCCTGACTTGTGGGTCATATTACACATTGGCTAACTCGTTGTCCAATGGTAACGTACTGTCATCCCGACTTACTACTCGCAGTAGTAAATTTTGTATACAAAACCCCAACATACCGGCAGTAATTGAAGAACTACAAAGACTCAATCACCGCTTAATCGCATTGTAAAACATTTAAGGTTTTGTAAAAATATTACAAAAAGGTTAACAAAAAGAGGATAAACTCACATTGCTATCTTAGACTTTGCGTAAGGGTTTCCTGGGAATAATCTATAATTTACACAAATGTATATAGGTTAGTATCATAACCCTTTGAAAATATTAATGATACCCTCCCCGAGACGGTATTCCAACAACTACGTCGGGCAGAACCACGACAGTTGTTACGGAACCCTAAATCAATCGGGCAGCGTATCTATTATGAAACTGGGGTTATAATACTTACAACGGGGCAGAACCTTGCTAATTAGGGGTATAATACTTGAATATTATGCCTATATCTTCAGAAATTCGCTTAAGAAAGAAAAGAAATGAACGAGGAATACTGATACCCGATGCCTGCTTATATAGCTGCTGAAACTGGGTCTCACGCGGCCCGCGTAGAAGATAAGCGGGGCTTACGCAGCCCGTGTCATAGCCCGGGTTGGGTTTAGGTGATCCGGGTCATCGCCTAGACTCGCCACGATGTCGACACGTGTCGGCCTCTGGTGTCTCTGCGTTGTTGATCTCACGCGGCCCGCGTATGTGTTAAGGTGAGCTCCGCCTTAACTTAAAATTCCACCGGAATCATGTTTCAGCCTTGATACCGCCCGCGTGAGTGTTGGGGTGGGTCTACACGGCCCGCCTCAACTCGAAATTTCAATTTTATTTATTTTAAATACTATTTAATGTATTTCGGGCTTGGTTTTCACATACGGGGTGTATTTAAAGACATAATGGGACATTTTTAAAATATACTGAGGTGTCGGAAATATTATGAGGGTGTTGGTTTTGTTGAGGGTTGTTACAGTTTAATATTATAAAAGCGTGGTATTTTACTCTGATAAAATATTTCCTAACTACGGTTCTGATATAAACTCCGCTGCCAAAATGACAAAACCCAAATACCACCAAAACTGGTCGATGCCGCCCGTTCCCAGGTTGTTAGGGGGCGGGGGTTGCGACAAGTCTTTAGTTAATGATGTTTTTGCCAAAGTATTATTTGACTCTGGTGCAAACCAAATTTTTATTAATACTTCATTTTGAAAACTTCTCAATCAACCATTAACTAAACTCTAACAAGAATGTTTAGTAGAAACAACCAATGGAGAATCCATTAAGATTACCGAAAAATTGCAGGGAGCAAGAATAGAATTTTTACATCAAAAGTTTATTGCAAACCTTTACCCAATGAATCTGGCAGGATTTGATATTGTATTAGGAATGGATTGGTTAATAACCAATAAAGCCAGTATTTTATGTGATCAAAAGTCCATACAAGTCAATTCACCAAAAGGTGAAAAGATCACAATTAAAGGAGATAAGTCAACTAGATCCACAAAATTCATCTCTGTGATGAAAACTGCAAGTTATGCTAGGAAAGGATCCCTAGTGTATATGATTTCCATAATCATTCACGCTAAAGGAAAAGAATTAAAAGATACCTCTGTAGTATCTCAATTTTCAGATGTATTTCCAGAAGAACTACCAGGGCTACCGCCGGAGAGAGAAGTCGAGTTCAGAATTCATTTGTTACTAGGAACAACACCCATTGCCAAATTACCTTATCGTTTGGCACCCGCAGAAATGCAAGAGCTAAAGAAACAGTTAGACGAACTTTTGGAGAAAGTTCATCGCCTTGGCGAGCACCAATTTTATTCGTCAAAAAGAAAGACGGGTCAAAGCGAATGTGCATCTATTACCGTGAATTGAACAAGGTCACGATTAAAAATCGGTACCATTACCGAGAATTGATTATTTGTTTGATCAATTACAAGGAGCTCGATTCTTTTCTAAAATCGATTTACGCTCAGGATATCATCAATTAAAGGTACAGGAAGAGGACATTCCTAAAACCGCTTTTAGAACAAGGTATGGCCATTATGAATTTTCTGTCATGCCATTTGGTTTAACCAATGCCACAGCCGCATTTATGGACATGATGAACTGAATATGTAAGCCATACTTGGATAAATTCATAATTGTCTTTATAGATGATATTCTAATTTATTCTAAAAGTAAAGAGGAACATGCAACGCATCTGCATGCACTTCTAAATTTGTAGAGAAAAGAAAAGCTTTATGCTAAATTTTCAAAATGCGAGCTTTGGTTAGAAGAAGTGCAATTTCTTGGACATTTAGTCAATCATGAAGGAATTCATGTGGATCCCACAAAGATTGAAGTGATTACTAAATCGAAAACCTCTGAATCACCAACAGAGGTTAGAAGTTTTCTAGGACTAGCCGGTTATTATAGAAGATTCATCCGAGATTTTTCTAGAATAGCTATTCCCTTAACAAAACTAACATGTAAGTCTGTTAAGTTTGAATGGGGACCAAAACAAGAAAAAGCCTTTGTGACACCCCAGGAAAACCATGCAACTTAACTAGCTTCCTCAGTGAGTACGTGCTAAATTTTGGGATGAAATTTCTTTCAACTTGGGGATAATGTGACAACTCGTATTTCAAACCTCTCTTTGTACTTTGATGTAACCGGTGTGAACGTTACGTGATTACGTGAACTTTGATGATTAATGGAATGTTATGTTGTTATGTTATGTGATTATGTGTAGTGCATGTATGTATGTTATAGGATCACACAAAACGAACCGATCGCACAACACTTGGCTGGTCGCACAAGCCCATTCGGGCCACACTCTTTGTATCCGAACCAAGGGCAGCCCATGTAGGGGGGTCGGCCCACTCCTCTTATACGCATACACTCTTGTGGGAGTTTGTTTGTCATTACTTGCAAAACACAAACACATACAAACCCTAGTTCTCTCCTTCCTCTTCCTCTCAAACCCGACGGCAACAACATCCCATCTCTCGAAGCTTTCTCGTTCGGATCAACCCTCGTTCCATTCTTTAACCGGTTAGTGTATTACTTTTGACTACATGATTGATGATGTGTTGCCTTACATGTTTTACATGATGATTTAGGGATGTTATGTGTCTGATTATGATGAAAATTGTTAAGGGTTTGTGTTCATAAAAATCGGCTCACATGTATATTTGATAATGTTCATATGATTCGGAATTTGCATGATGTTAATCAATAACTGAATGTATGTTACTCGGCTATGATGTGTTTATGTTTAGATGATTTGTTGTGAAGTCATGATATAATACATACTAGTGATCAAGAACATGAACCATGTTAATATGTTTAGGTGTTATGGTTACTATTTATGCTTGATAAATTGTCAGGGTTCATGAGAAATTAATAAAAATTGCTTGATTTGATCGAATATCACATGAATGGAAACTGTTAAAATTGAATCTTGCAAGTTAAATGGAAACTGTTAGGATAATTAAATGAATTGCATGATTTTAGGAAAATCTCATAACCAATCGCACAAGTTTGTCGGTCGCACAAGATCAGGTCACACAAGACCTGATCTGATCGCACAAGGTGCATCGCACAAGCTTAGTGCAACTGCATAAGCACAGGGTACTGCTTAGTTATGCATGATCGCACAAGATCTTGTGGATCGCACAAGATAGTGCCGATCGCACAAGGCTTGGGCCACACACACTGTTTGGACTTTATTATGTAGGTTGGACCTTAAAGCGTAGAACCCAGTCGCACAAGATGTTCCGAGTCGCACAAGGTCAAATGGATCGCACAATTTGATTCATGTTTATTTGTTTGGGCCGTTTACATGCTGGACTGCTTATGTTATTTGGGCCGGGTATGTTTGGATCGCACAACCCATTGTGAGTCACACAAGGTTGTGCTGGACGCACAACAGGTTGGGCCGATTTTTTTTGGGCTTCACTCTTTTGATCGCGCAAGATGGTTGGGCCTACACAACCATAACAGCCACCCATCTTTGTCGCACAAGTAAACATTATGTGGACTTGACTGTTAACGTGATTCTACGTGTTTGCCATGATCATTACGTGTTGTAACCTGTTAGGCTATGTGTAAAAATTATGTGCATTACTTGAACCTAGACCTGACTTGTATGGTAACCATGTTAGGACGTGGTTGACCACACATAGATCAAGTGCCCATTTTTGCTTATCTGCCGAGCAAACCAAGGTGAGTTCACACTTTCTACAAAGCAAGGGATTCCTGGTGGTTAGGGAATGGGTAAAGAGATTAAATAGAACCTGCATATTCTCCTTGGGTAGAATATGTACCTCCGCTCCTCCATAGGAAGGACGACAACATTGAACCTGCGTAATCTCCTTGGGTAGATTTCGTACCTCCGCTCCTCCATAGGAAGGATGACAACATTAACTTACTAGACAAAACTCTATCATGAAGTCCCTCATTTTTATATCGACTTAATCGCCGGGCCAATGGCGAGCGGGTCATTAGTTGATAGCGCTATTAGGGTTGACAAGCCTCACACTGTGCCGGTAGGACGGGCGTGTACTAATGGATCTGGGCACTTGGTCAATGATGATAGACATTGACGTAGGGCACAACTTATTGTTCGTCAGTTGTCGATATGGTAACGGTCTAGTGGTTTACATGGGGAAGCCCCCACTGGTTTTGGATATGGTTTGGAAACAAGGATATTGGTTAACTCGTGGTTTACGAAATAACTCGTGGTTTTCGAAACAAACACTAAACTAAACAACCAACTGTGAACTCGCTCAACTTTGTTGTTGACTCGTTGTTACATGCCTTGCAGGTCGTTAGATGCTTATGGAGCTTGCACGGGGAGGCATAGTCATTGTGGGACATGGACAGTCGTGTGCTATGTTAAACATTTGAAACATTTAAACTTATGCTTTGGGTTTTAGACAATATGCTTCCGCTTGCAACTTAAACTATGTTTGTTTGGACAACAATTGTATTGTGTTGGATTTTATATTTGTTTACACGCTTTGTTCAATATGATTGGTGGCTTGATCCTGGTCAGTCACGCCTCCAAGCGGTGATACTCCGCATGTGGATTTTGGGGGTGTGACAGCCTTTAGAATCCCTAAGCAAAGATTAACCAACGCACCCATATTAGCATTACCAGAGGGAACTGAAGATTTTGTAATTTATTGAGATGCTTCTAAGTTAGGTTATGGATGTGTATTGATGCAACGTCAAAAGGTTATAGCCTATGCATCTAGACAACTTAAGAATCATGAAAAAAATTATATAACCCATGATTTAGAATTAGGAGATATAATTTTTGCCCTTAAAATTTGGAGACATTATCTTTATGGTAGTAAGTTTACCATTTTCACCGATCAAAAGAGTTTAAGATATGTTTTCGGGCAAAAAGAGTTAAATATGAGACAAAGACGCTAGATGGAGATACTAAGTGACTACGATTGTAATATCCAGTATCATGCAGGAAAAGCTAACGTAGTAGCCGATGCTTTAAGTCGAAAATACCACGAAAAGCCAAAGATAGTACGTTCTCTTAAATTAAATCTGCAGATAGATTTAAACGAACATATTAGAAAGGCACAGGAATCAGTAATCAAGGATGATACTGAGAAATTGAAAGGAATGATTAAGGAATTAGAACAAGGAACATATGGAATTTGGATATTTCATCAGAAAAGAATTTGGATACCTAAACTAGGAAACCTACGTAACAGAATATTAGAAGAAGCCCATAAGTCTAAATATACGATACATCCTGGAAGTGATAAAATGTATCAAGACTTAAGAAAGAATTTCTGATGGATAGGAATGAAAAAGGATACAACAGCTTATGTTGCCAAGTATTTAACTTGTTCACAGGTTAAAGCTGAACACCAGAAACCCTCAGGTTTGTTGCAGCAATTGGAAATGCCTGTATGGAAATGGGAATTGATAACAATGGACTTTGTTACCAAATTACCCAAGACACGAAAAGGTAATGATACAATCTGGGTGATTGTAGATAGACTAACTAAATTTGCTAATTTCTTACCAATGAAGGAAACTTTCAGTATGGAACAACTAGCCAAGTTGTATGTAAATGAAATAGTTTCATTACATGGAATTCCTTTATCAATTGTTTCTGATAGAGATAATTGTTTTACTTCTCATTTTTGGACAAGTTTCCAAAAAGCAATGGGAACCAAGCTAAATCTAAGCACCGCTTATCATCCTCAAACGGATGGACAAAGTGAAAGGACGATTCAGACAATGGAAGATATGCTTAGAGCTTGTGTAATTGATTTCAGAGGAAATTGGGACGATCATCTACCATTAATAGAATTTTCCTACAACAACAGCTATCATACCAGTATCAATGCTGCACCAGTCGAAGCACTTTATGGACGAAAGTGCCGAACTCCGGTCTGTTGGGTAGAAATTGGAGAAAACCAATTATCTGGGCCAGAAATAGTACAAGAGACAACAGAAAAGATTATCCAAGTTAAAGAACGACTAAAAGCAGCACGCGATCGACAAAAGAGTTATGCTGATAATAGGTGAAAACCATTGGAATTTCGGGTAGGAGACAAAGTCTTATTAAAAGTTTCTCCTTGGAAAGGAGTGGTAAGATTCATCAAAAGAGGAAAGCTAAGCCCCAGGTATGTTGGACCCTTTGATATTATTAAAAGAATAGGACCAGTAGCTTATCAGCTACAACTGCCAGAGGAAATGGCAGGAATACATGATGTATTTCATGTATGTAATCTCAAAAAGTGTTTAGCCGATGAAACATTAATGGTACCTCTTAAAGACATAGAGGTAAATGAGAAGCTCAAGTTCATAGAAAAGCCTCTACAAATTGAAGACATAAAAGTCAAGAATCTTAAACACAAGAGATTAGTTCTAGTCAAAGTAAAATGGGATTCCAAGAGAGGACCAGAATACACTTGGGAGCTTGAATCAGAAATGCAAAGGAAATATCCACACCTGTTCCAGTAGACCTCGAGGACGAGTTCTAAAACAAGGTGGGGAGGATATAACAACCCTCCTAAATTATTTCCGACACCCTATAATATTTAGAATGCCCCTATACGTCCTAAAATACACCCCGTATATGAGATTTGGCCTTAAATACCTTTATATAATTAAAAATAAAATAAAAACAATAAAAACAAGTCTATCGCGGGCCGCGACAGACTAGTCTTGGTTCTACGCGAGCCGCGAGCGAGGAGACAACCGGCGTAACCCGGTACCGCCACGTGTCATCATCGTGTCAAGCCTACTCGATGATTGGTCAAAGCTACGACGTAGACCCCCTACGTCACGGGGCGCGTAAGCCCCTTGTGTGGCTTTCGCGGGGCGCGACAAACTCGATATCAGGCCCTATATAAGGAGGCCATCGGCCGCCTTTAGTCCCAACTCGCTCAAAACTTTTCTTTCTCTCTCAATTTCTGTAGAGTAAGCATAATACCCGGGCATTATACCCACTAAAATAGCAAAGTGATGCCTTGTTGTAAGTATTTTAACCCCCGGTTATGTATTAGATACACTGCCCGATTGATCTTGTGCTCCGTAACGGCTGTCGAGGCTCTGCCCAACGTAGTCGTTGGAGTTCTGTCTCGGGGAGGGTATAACTAATGTAAATATTGGGTTATTATACTAACACGTGTGCATTGTTTAATTAATAGATTTTAACCAGGAAACCACCAGGAAAAGTCTAAACTAGCAATGTGATTAATCTCATTTTTGTAAACCTTTTTGCAACTGTTTTTACAAAACCTTAAATAATTTACAATGTGATTAGCAGTGATTGAGTCTTTGTAGTTCTTCAATTACTGCCGGTATGTTGGGGTTTTGTATACAAAATGTGGAACACGTTACCATTGGACAACGAGATAGCCAATGTGTAATATGACCCACCAGTCAAGATTGACAATACTGAATGAGTAATTGTCTAGATATAAACATTGTAATTGCTCTCAATACTGTTAAAGGATAAAATGCTTCTTGATTAAATTGGGATTCACTCACCAGTATTTCCCGCTGACAAATGTTTTTAAAACGTGTTTCAGGTAAAAAATGTGAAAGCCAATTAGAAGCCAGCTGGAAAGCACTGAAGGCGTGGTAAAATGTGGATATAAAAGTTACCTAATAAAGACGACGTTTTAAATTCAATAAATTAGGGTTTATCCTTATAAACCTGCTTGTAATGGAAACTTGAGTTTTACCCATGTGTTTATTAATATGAAAAATGTGGTATTTTACTCTGATAAAATATTTTCTAACTACGGTCCTGATGTAAATTCCGCTGCCAAATAATGATAAACCATGATACCACTCAATCTGAGTTCGCGCCCGCCCGATCCCAAGACATGGGGGTCGAGGGTTGCGACAGGTGGTTTGCTATTAACTAATTAATTAGTTTTGTTAAATCTCACATACCGATTTTTTTTAAAAAAAACTAAGATTTCTTAATGTGAATAACACTTTGATGTTACCCTTCGGCCCAAAGGTGATATGTTACATTTACCTTGTTATTGAATTCTAAATGAGCATGACCTTTTTTTCCTAATATGCATAAATGTTTCAATCCTGCGAAAAGGTGATGTGTTACATTTATGTCTTGTAGAACTAACTTGTGACTAACAAATTAATTGTCTCACTTCTACCCAAAGGTGATGTGTTAACAATTATTTTGTATCCTTTTACGAAATGATTAAACAATCTTACTTTTGCCCAAAGGTGATGTGTTTTTGTTTAAGTGGAATTTAATTTAGTCTATTAGTTTTGATGTTAATAAAATGGTCCTAATTTCTTCCTACCTTAGATTAATTGCCCTATAGATCACTCTAAGTTCTTCTAGTTAAGAATCTTATTCTTCTCATCTTATATCCACTATAGCTCCTAATTGTGGGATTCCACCATTGTCTGGTGATAACTTTGCTGCTTGAAAAGATACCCTCACACTATCTCTTGCTTTACTGGACTTTGATTTTGCAATAAGAGAGGATGCCCCTCCACCACTTCTTGAAAAAAGCACTCTTGCCGAGCAGGTAGTGTTAGAGAAGTGGGAGAGGTGCAACAGAGAGTATTTTATGTTCATGAAAAACTCAGTTAGTCTTGCAATCAAAGGAGACATTCTAGACTCACCCATTGCTAATACATGTATGGCTTCTGTGGAGGATCAATTTAAGGGAACGTCTAAGGCGCATGCTAGCACTCTTATTTTGAAACTAGTAACTACAAAGTATAATGGCAGGAGTGGTATCCATGAGCACATCATGATGATGAATGGCATAAAATATAAGCTCAAGGGATTAGACATGGAAATCAGTGATGGTTTTTTGGTGCACGTCATCATGACTTCTCTTCCTCCTTTAAGATAAACTATAACACTCAGAAGGACTAGTGGACAAAGAGTGAATTGATTGTTACGTGTGTGCAAAAGGAAGAGCGCATAAAGATGGAAAAACTTGATGTTGCTTACCTCACTACTACCAATTCCAAGAAAAGGAAGGTTCCTTATCAAAGAAATGAAGTTACTAAAGTCTAGAAGAATAATTAAAACGATGCCTCCTAATCTAAGCCTCGCTGCAATTTATGCCGTAACAAAGGACATAAGCAAAAAGACTACCCATACTATAATGAGTGACTGGCTAAGAAATGTAATAATCTCTTTATGATACTTGAGTCCTTTAATTTGAATGTCCCAACTAATACATGGTGGTTTGATTTTGGTTTTATGGTTCATGTAGCTAACTCTACTAAAGGAATTCTTACAATTCGGAAGCTAAAAAGAAACCAAAGAACACTTAAACTAGGGAATGGAAAGAAATTGAATTCAAAGCCATGGGAACCTTAAATTTACTTATGAAAACTAGTTTATGGGTTAATTTTACGACACCTTATATATTCTTGAGATTACTCAGAATTTTGTATCTGAACCAAAGTTAGACATGACATTTTGATGTTTCTCGTGGTCATGGTAAACTTTCTATTTATTTTAATTCTCAAGTGTATGCTTATGGTTTTCTAGATGGTGGTCTCTATAAATTAGAACTAGATTATGAATTCTCCAAAACTTTGTTATCATAAAATATTAATGAATCATTAACAAGGAGTAAAAAAACAAGACTTGGAAAGTTCAGCCATTCGTGAAGGATAAAATCTTAACGCCTCTCGATTTCAATGACTTTGGACATGCGTCAAATGCCTTAAAAGTAAAATGACATTTGTGAATGAGAAAGGTGCCACTAGGAGCTCTAATTTATTAGAATGCATTCACACTAACATTAGTGGTCTTTAGCCCATTGCTGGCATAACTGGACATACTTGATTTATCACATTTATTGATGATTATACCCGTTATATGTACTTGTATCTTATTAAGGAAGAAAATTGAATGACTTACAACTTTTAAAGATTATAAAACCAAAGTTGAAAAACAATTAGATCATCAAAGTAAAGTTGTGACATCAGATAGAGGAGATGAATATAATGGTAGACATACTGATGTGGGTCAGGCTCCTAGTCCATTTTAGGAGTTTGCAAAGGTCAAGGGGAATGAACCAGTACCATATGTCTGGTACTCCTCAGTAGAATAATGTTGCTCATAGAATAAATAGGACCCTTATGGACATGGTACGCAATATGTTAGCCAACTAAGGTTTACCTCTATTTCTCTGGACTAAGGCCTTAAAAGCAGTTGTTCATATACTTAATAGAGCTCCTTTTAAATGTGTCCCTAAAACTCCTTATAAACTTTGTACAGATAGGAAACCAATTATTAGATATATGAAAGTATGGGGTTGTATTGCCAAAGCTAAACTTTATAATCCTTTACTAAGGAAACTTGACCCAAAAAACAATTAGCTATTTCTTTATCGTAAAACCCGTGAATACAAAGGGTTATCATTTCTACTGTCATTCCCATGTCACTTGTATTGTAGAAATAAAGCATTTTACGTTCCTGGAGGATTTTAAGATCAGTGGGAGGTGTGAAAATTATTATGAAGATTTGCAAGAAGTACAAAAGGCGGGGGGACTTGTCGCTTATTTTAACTTTGGTTACTCCTCCTGTATCCGATGCTACTGTATTGAATGTCACTACACCACCTCCTTCACACTCAGAACTTAATATACCGTAAAATGAAGGCAATTCTAACTACCAATATCAAGACAATGTTGAACCCACTAATCAACTCAGGAACTCATTTAGGTCCAGAATGTTGGTTATCAAGCTTTACAATCACACTCAAAACTCACGAAAATAAAAACACAGAATATCTATTGGAGTGTTGGTTGAGAATGCAAAAGAAAAACAAAATGAAAGTTCCACTCTATTGAATAAACTACTAGGCTATAAAAAGCCTTGCAAAGGAAACATGCAAATGCTGAAAAGTAGGAATAAAATAACCATTTCTACCTATAGACTTGGTACAATATGACCCATGTTTTTAACCATGGTGTGCACCACTTTCAACGTACACTCCCATGTAAACCAGTCAAACAAACTACCAAGTCCACTAACTTAAACTATTAAATAAATTAAATATAAAACCATAAATACATGTCTTCAAACTCCAGCCATGTAGCTCACGTGATTCTTGAAGCCATGCTTGTTCATGCATCCGACTAAGTAAACTCAAACCAATCTAAAATACTAACGACCCGAACCAATAAATAAACGATTAATTCCAACACAGAAGGCCTACTAACTTTGATGATTGTACAAACCTACATGACTGAAGTTGAAATGGATGTTGAAAGCTTTATGATACTATCTTTTATAATGAAGCCATTAGCAATTACCAGTCTTCTAAATGGAATAAAGCAATGATTGGTGAGCTTGACTCCATGATGAAAAATAACGTTTGGGATTTGGTAGAATTACCCAACGATATTAAAGTCATTGGATGTAAATGAGCGTTTAAAAGAAGACTAGATCCAAAGGGAAACGTTGAACGCTATAAAGCGAGGTTGGTTGCAAAATGCTACACTTAGAAATAGGGATTGACTATCAAAATCCCTTTTTCCATATCTCTCGAAAGGATTCCTTAAGGATCGTTATGGACCTAGTAGCTCATTTTGATTTAGAGCTGCATCAGATAGACGTTAAAATCGCTTTCCTTAACGGCGACTTAGACGAAGACGTGCTCATGAAATAGCCTAAAGGTTTTAAAACTAAAGGTCTAGAACATTTAGTCTATAAGTTGAAGAAATCTATATACGGGTTGATGCAAGCATCACGTCAGTGGTATCTAATGTTTGATAAAGTCATGGATAAAAAGGTTTCCTTAAGAATTAAGTGGATCAATGCACCTACCTCAAGATGAGTGGGAGCAACTTTACTCTACAGTGTGTGAGCATATACGTGTAATGTTTCCTTCTTGGTTTTTAGACGTTTTCAAACATTTTAGGTTTTGTTTTCTGATATAAGACATTTATGTATTCATTTAGTGTTACTAATATGTGCTTGGTGTTCATGTTAGGCAATATATCCCAAGAAAGAAAATGTGAGATGAAGAGTCTCAATATTACACATTTCTCAATTGTCTAAGGGTGGTTAGGGCGGAGTACTACTTTCGAGTTGGGTAGGTCGAGTACCAGTAGTACATTTTGGGCCAAGCTTTGTTTCAAGGTTTTAATACTCGGGTAGGGTGGTGATTTTCTAGCCATTTTCCTCTCATTTCCTTGATAGTTTTTGCACGGTAATTCATTGGCATCTCTACTCTCTTTCCGATCTCTATGCTCTAGTAACATTTTTCACATTCCGAGTGTTTGTTTTCATGTTAAGCTACTAATTAACATTTTAAATTGATTTCTAGATTTTTTAGATAAAATAAGGATTGTGTGCTTGTGTTACATGTAGTTGGATCTATGATCGAACTTTGATATAATTTTAGTTTTGTGTGTCTTTAGGTTAGTGACGGTAACAAGGAATTCCGAGTGTCCCCTTATTGACTTTTGAATATGTGAGTGTAGTTTTAAACAAGGAAAAAAAATACCAAAATGTCAATTGATCAATTTTTTTTTTCAAAAATGTCAAGCTCATGCGTCATTGGACGAGCGCATCACAGAACCCAACATGTGGGTTGCGTCTGGTGACCACTTTAATGTGTCCTTCATTAGACTGGTGACAGGTGGCAAAGAATATTGGTTGTGTCCCCCGACGCATTAGCGCTGCCTTTTGGACACATCATAGATGGCTTGCGTTTGGCTAGTTGGCTTGCGTCTCACTTGTGTTTTGGTGGGCGTATCTCTTGAGTCCTTAGACGCATAACACGAATGTTCAATGCATCAGGCCATTTGTCAGGTTGTTGTATCCTATGAATGTATGGACGCATCGCGTTGTCAGGCATATGCATCCAATGCGCCAAGCAGACGCATCCCAAGTGTCTGTCGATGCAATCCATTTGTATGTCTGACGAGCTTACTAACCGTACACCTAGACGCTTCCCATCTATAAAAATTTAAAATACCGTACAATCAGGCACATCTCTTGAGTCCTTAGACACATTAACATACCATACAATTTATCACACGATTTTAAAACACTTATGACCTATTATCCAGACATTTTTTTAACTCAATTATTTTTTATACCGACGTTTTTCTTGAATTTTCCCAAATATCAAGGTTGCTTCACATATTATTGGTTAACGGATATGGGTGTTAGATTTTTGGTTTGTATAGGTGGAAAGTGGAGAGTATGAGTATTGAATATGTAGTTGAAGTCGATCTATCAGACGTCTCTTAGAAACTCCAACAAATAATAATTCATATCAAACTTTTTTGACATATCTTTTTGAGATATGTGGGGTTCAAAACATCACACGATTATCCTACAAGATGTCAACCTTTACTAATCCTAGCGATATAACGAATGATTCTGACCATTCTTTTTTTTTTTCAAGAAGGCTGAAAACAATCCTCATGAATTATTTAAATTATATGTCCAAATCTTAACCTGGTGATAAGACAAAATTGCTAGGGAGTAAAAATCAGAGTCTGTCCGTCCATTGCATAACATATTCCCTCACGTGGGTTATCAATGGGAAGCTGGCGTTCTGCAACAACAAGCAAAAGTGGGCTTTCGCAAATCACCGATTGAATGTCCAAATAGTTTCTGACGCAAGTTTGCCTCAACCTTTATTCTAAAGACGCTGGCATTCTTACTTTGATTTTGTCTATAATTGTGCAGACAGATCTAACTCTAATTCTAGGTGCCTTAAGATAAACAACAAACATGGAATATACATGTTATCAACAAATGGCCATGTTAAATGAAACCAATCAGAATACAAACTATCAATAAACAAAAGAATGAAATGTTTACCGGTTTTCCAAGAGGAGGAGGAGGTGCATTTTCTTCAATGCATGCATCCACACCCTGCATGATGTCATCTCCTGTTTTTGTCGTCTCCTTTGTTTTTTTGGTGGTGGAACCCGTAATCCCAAAAATTCTGGTTCATGATGTCGAGTGGTTCCCCATGAGAGTGACAATAGTAAACGGGTCGGACCGCCCTCATTTGTAAGGGTTTAAACCAAATACGGGTCGGGATGCTTTCCTGATTATAGCTTAATCGGTCGGATTGTTTCCGCGGGTCGGGTCCCCTTGTGGTCCATTCCTGATGCTTCAATGGGGATTGTCAAAGGAGGTTTGCGATGATGGTGGTCCCCGTAGCTTGATGCGTTTAAAGGACGCTTCCCTTGTACATGTGTTAAGTGTTGATTCGATACAATATAGGACGACGCATCCGACATGTGTCGGCCGACGCATCTAAAAATTGAGCTACCGAGGCATCCTTAACTGTACTAGGTTTTGTAGCGACGCATCGCATGCATCCCTGATGCATCCCGAGGAGATGTGAAGAGTCTGGCGGAGGCATCGTGTTGTGTCAATATTTAATAATTTATAAAAAAACTTTTTGTTAATGTTAAAAATTAAAGGTTTGTTCTAAATAACGGGTTTGAAAAATAAACATATGTCTATACTAAATTTTGTTTGACCGACATGGAAAAAACTTAGCGGGTGAAGAATACTGCTCATAACCCGCTAAAAAATCATCAAGTTGGATCCTAAAAAGATGGAGGCTTCCGATAAATGTAAGTGAAAAATCATCATCCAACAAAAATACAAACCCACCGACTTCCGAAGAAAAATCAGTTTGTATATAATCGCCAAAGCTTACACCAACACAACGAGGTCGATGGGCAATCTCGGACGATGAATCGGGGAATTGGTCGAAAGATGTTACCGACTTCTACAATAAAGGGGACGCATTGTTCTGTTATTCTACCATTGTTTCTAGAACCATAGAGCTTGACCAAAATTTTTAGGGAACTTTGTTGGGCTATCGTTTTAACGGCTTTCTCACCGAAACAGTAAAATTTATTAACTACTTAAAAAAATATTTTTGTAGTAAACTGTGTTACTAATATTTAGAAAAGAAAACCTTTTTACAGCATATTGAAGGTTAGGTTGGATGACTGATGACTTGGAGAAGTGGAAAGCTACAAAAAGACCCAATGCTAAATATGCGTTAGATGATTCTTCCACCAAAGTTTTATGATTGTTTATTAGACTCTGTTCCAAAAAAAAAAAAAACGTTGCTAATTATTGCGATGGTAAATTAAACTCATTTACATCTCCTTTTAATGTTGATTATGTTTTTCCCTATCCCGCTTGAAAATAAAGAATGGTTACTTGTTCGAGTTGAGTTGGTGAACCAACTGCTGGTTATTTACGCATGTGAAGACATTTGTGTCGGCCAAACATATATGAATGTTATTCACCGAAGGCTGACGAAAATCTCCGTATATTTAGGAGTAGTTTTGGTAAACATGAGATACTAGAAAAAAATTGGAAAACCAGAAAAATGCATGTCATTCGAGCTTAATGACGACTATGTTGTGTCTAACAGGTCGCTGGTCGCTATCTGGTAATGAAACTATGTATCTTTGTATGCTGATGAAGCACTTGGTTACAGATAAACCAATTAACATGGCCGGTGATGTAAATAAAAAATTTATTTCATACAGACGCTTCATGGCTGATAAATGTATTTTTGGCGGAGTTTACCCCGTCCAAATGTTGTTTAGTGTTTAATTAGTATTCTGTATTTGTATTCGTATTTTATATTAATATTAATGAAATGACTGTTTTTAACATTCTAATATATGTTTACAAAAATCTGAAATTCATTTATATTAAAACACATCAACTTATATTATTACACAAACATAAAAGCTTTAAATTACACATAGCATATTAACTCTTAACTAAAAAAAGTACAAGTGTTAAAAATTTCAACGGAAAAGGCTGTCCGATGGAGGTGACACACTCCGATCATTGTCGCGACCGTCTGACCTATAGTCTTGAGGTATGTGTCCCAACTCAGGACTTGGAGGGGATGGTTCAACCCGCACCGTTGATCGGTATTCCTCATCCGGGTCAGTTCCGTACCCTTCAGCCCATACGGGTACGACTTGCATAGGACGGTAGTTTGAGCGACTCCCCCAAATTCGGAGACGATCAAATTGAAGTTGTGCCATGGTTTGGTCGTACACAAAGTTTGCTTCATCATCGATGACACCAACCTAATCATCATACTCATGTGTAGGTGAAGGGTTAAAAAGATAAGGATTTAAATAGGGTGACCATTGTGCTATTTCTACCGGTGATTGGTAGGATGCATTCGGTGGAGGGTTCTGTGGTATAACGGGTAATTGCAAATGAACGAGTAATGCAGCCAGTGGATGGTTGATTAGCGCATATGAACGGGTAACTGCATGTGGGCCAGTTTCCGAGGTAGAACATCGACGAGAAGATCCCCTAAGGTTTGAAGGTCCGACTTCACCACCACCCACAACTTCTAATTTATTAGGTACTTGGAGTGATTTTAAAGACAGAATCGCAAATGTGGTAGTTTCGTAGTTGCAGTTATCTGTATTAATAGTGTTATGTCCAGATTTAACTTAACGAGTTTTTAGGACCCGCGCGTTGCGGCGAGACCATTTTACCAAACAAATGTTAAAACGTTGAACCACGCACAGACAACGCGGATTGTTACGTAAAACATAATCGTAGAAAAGAATAATTAAGTCGGAACGATAACATTGATTCGTTGTGGTATTGGCACTCACTACAGCATAGAAAACCTAAATACTTGAAGGATATATTAAATGTTCATTAGGCCACACGGGGTGGTCCGTTATACCACCCCATCACTCGTTGAACCATCATGGAACACCGTCGCCGGTGCCCCATAATGCGTGGAAAAGTATAACGCGTGCTTTATATAACGCGTTGAATTGAATAGCCCCTCAAATCCTTTTGTCGTTTTGCAATTGAATAGCCCCTCAAATTTAGTGATATTCAGATAAAGATTCCTTTTGAAGATGAAAAGTGAAAAAATAGCCCCTCAAATCCACTAAATATTCAGACATTGATTTATTGTTTTAATATTAAAATAAAAAATTAAAAAATTTGAGAGTGATAGAATTCCATCACTAGTGATACTACCCCGCCTACATTTCTATCATTAGTGATAGAAATTTGGTTGATGACATGGCATGATGTGATTGGACAATGGGAGTGATAGTTTCTATCACTAGTGAACCACCCCTCCTCCCCTTATATATTAACTAACTGCTTAAAGCAATTGAACCTAATATCCATCCATCAAGTGATTAGGTTACATATGTTAGAACTTAAAAGACATGATTGTCTATAAGTTGTCTGTGGTATGCAAAATTTTACGCATGTAAAATTTGAATAAAGTATAATATAGAAATAGAAGTGACTGGTTAATAAAATATTTGTGTATTTAAAATGGACAGTCAAAATACGATCGCTCATACGAAGAAAACATTTTTCTTAAAAAAAAAAGAAAGAAAACATTTTAACCTTTTTATATCACAATTGTTTATTAGATCAGCTTTTTCATGAACATAGTTTTGGAAAACCATGTGCGACGATTCACAACAAAACTCCCTTCAAGATGCAATGCTTTGACGACCTACATATGTCTCTGCGAGATTTTCAACAACACAACACAACCATCAAAAATTTGACATCGCCACTAAACACCGCTGCAGCACACAGCACCACCGCCACCAAATCTCTGCCTTCAACTTTGTAACCACATATCTTTGGTTCCGTGGGTTCCGGCAAAGTGTACTTGGATGAACCACCACTCTACCGTCCGATGACCGCATCTTACCGGTCATCACCATCGCGTCTCCGGTGACTGAAACCGGGCATCTCCACAAAAACCACCGCGTCTGAGCCGACCAAATTTATGCCATCATTGCCACCGCCACTACTTTCCTTGTCACTACAACCACCTCCTCCACCCAAGCCCATGAAAGTTAAGCTAGGGTTCTAGAATCGCCGCCACACCTCACCGACAACGCCGGTACAGAACCACCATCTCCTCATCTTCTCCCTTCGCCCTCTCTACTCTCTCCTACTCATACTTGTTTAGTCACAAATCCGTAGATCTGAAGCTCTAATTATGGTGGTCAATGGTGGAAGTTTGCTATGGCTGCGGTAATGCCTGGTGCTGCATATCACAAAAAGAACGTTGACCTTGTAGTAGTGGACAGAGATAGGGGTTTGGTGAAGTGGCATGGTTCAGTCATCTTGTATAACCAATCAAAACATGTAAAATTGAACAGTAATTATGTGAGTAGAAGTAATTTTACAAATTAATATAGAGATAGTAGCAAAATACAAGAAAGTATTTTATTTTTTAAATATACAAATTACATTAGATACTATATTTCCAAAATACAATAAATCCCAAAAATTAATCGAACAAATAGGTTAAAGCAATAATTAACACGTTGTCATCTTCAAGTTCCTTATATAAATAAGTTCTTCTTGGATAAGATACGGTCACTTGGAGGAATTAATTAATACATTGTCATCTCCAAGTTCCTTATACACGTAGCCGTCTCATCCGTGTTCTCTTCAAACTAGCGTCGTCAATAGGTACCTGCAATTTTAAAGCTTAGAAAAATGTCATATTGAAACATAACGATCACGGTTTTTCCTATCATGTGAAGATCGGATTTCCTATCATTTGAAAAAAAAACCATTGAAGAATAAATGTCTTTTTTCGTTCAAAACATACAAAATAATGTCACATATTTATAGCCTCAAGAAAAGTACTGTGACGAATTCTTAAGGCCGGCCCTAGTGTGCCAAAAACAAAAAGTACATGTCACATCATCCCCTCGAACAAGTACATGAATTCTTAGGGCCGACCCTAGTGTACATAATGATCGATCTATGTAAAATAAAAACAATTTTTTTACACTTTCACAAGAAAGTTAAGAGGCACTCCTCAACCACTAGATCGGCCTTGCTCAAGATCATTGTTCTCGTTATTGTACTATAATTATTTTTAACACTATGTGTTGCTTTTATTATACAAAACATAAAACTAATAATTAACACTATGTGGTGCTTTTATTATACAAAATATAAAACTGATAAAAAATAGAATTAAATATTAAATTCAGATTCATTCGGTACTATTATTGTTTTGTTTACTATGTATTTATTTAATAATGCATAAAATATATAAACATGATAATATTAACAATGACATCTCTACATAAAACAAGATGAAAAATATAAACAATTTATTAGAAGACCTTAATTGGTCGACACCTGTACGGGTTAGAGTAAGTGATCGTGTATATTTCATCATTTTATGATAGATATTAATTCTATTGAAAACCCAAAATTCTTAATGATAAAGTCATCAACTCACAAAAATGATAAGGAAAAATAATTTCATTTTAGTTAGTGGGGAAAAGATTAATTGAACTTTGCCTTTGCACTATAATTAAGGACAAACACGTGCGTTTTTGAATTAATCCAAATTAAAGTAATAAATAACTTTATTAGGTCTCTTCAAAAAACATTAAGGGCCTGTTTGGTATGCGGTAATAGAATGGACGAAAGAATGGAATGGACGAGATAATGGAATGGACGATGGAATGCAATGGATCATTACCATTTCATGTCTTGTTTGGTTACCATGTGAATGGAATGAATTATTATTGTGTATTGTTCGGTAGGCAAGAAAAACGGAGTAATAAAATTAGCGGTGAGTGGCGGTGATGGCCGGTGGTAGTGATTGTGGGTGGTTATATGTGGCGGTGGTGGGTGTCGGCGGCGGCGATGGGTGGTGGTGGTGGTGGCGAGTGGCGGTGCGGCGGTGACGACGAGTGGTGGTGGCGACAAAGTGGCCGTTGGTGGTGGGTGGCAGCAAAGGTGGCGGTTGGTGGTGGCGGTGGCGGTGGTAGCGGCGTTGACGATGGTGGTGGGCGGCGGCGGCGAGTGGCGTTGGTGGTTGGTCGCAGCTGTGGGTGATAACGGTGGCGAGTGGGTGGCGGGGGCGGCGGTCCCTGTCGGGGTGAGGTGGTGGCGGGTGGCGGCGATGGCGTCGGTAGTGGGTGGTGGTGGTGGTGGTGGGTTGTGGCGAAGGTCGTGGGTTGTGGTGTTGTTGATGAATGGTGCAAGAGGGGATGAAATGGAAAAAAACATGGGGGGTGGAAGGAATGATTTTGAGGGAATGGAATGCCTTTTGGAATGGGTGATTCCATTCCATTGACTAACCAAACACTCTTTTCTTCATTCCCTCGTAATCACTCATTCCATTCCACCTCTCATTCCCGCATACCAAACACTACCTAAAGAAACAAATTAGGTGATGGAACTAGAACATTGATGAAACACTAGATAGCACAACACTATTTATTCGCTCTAACTCAGCGTCCTTTTGTACTGGCTGTTGGTCTGTCCCATAGAGATCTTGCGATCGGTGTTGGCGACCTGTCATTGGTGTCACCTGTCATCCTTTCTGTCTGCTGAGAGCATCTCCTTGTTCGCCAGGTGTCGTTTTCCAGAACCTAGAAACTTTTGTATTGCGAGGTCGCCCGCTTGGAGTGGTGTGGTCCTCTTGACACGTGTCCATTCGTGATTTGGGATCATACCTCTTCAAGTCCCCCGGTCTAGTGTGGCTTCCAGGTGAGTCTATCAACTGGGGGGATTCTAGACTCATAAGAATTTGGTTGTGCAGGGATATGCTGAGAAAGCGTAAGGATTTTGGCACATGGCAATGAGCCAAAAGGCGTGTGGATTTTGGCTTACAGAAGTGAGCCAAAAAGTGTAACACCCCGAAAATTTTCGTCCAATTAAGCAATGACACGTGTCCAACGTACACTGTACGTTCACTGAAACGTGTCCCGTATCTCTGACTGATCCCGACTCTTGGAAGGAAAGGGACTATTATTGTGCGCTTGCTGAAAAGCATCCCGGATATCCAACTAATCCCTACTGTGCAGAAAGATAAAGAATCATATTGTATATACCAATAATTGGTTGAACCAAAGGGTAAAATGTGCAAATATTGCATTTTGGAAGTCCTTACGGACTGCAAGGCATAGTGGTTTACGGTCAGTAAGGTATTTAAATTATTGCGCACCAGGAGGTCTTACGGACTGTAAGGCACCTTGGCTTATGGTCCGTAAAGATGTGTGCTGAACAAGGAAATTCCACCGCCTTAGGTCCTTACGGACCGTAAGGCCCCGAGGCTTACGGTCCGTAAGGGACCTGCAGACAGTAGAAAACAGTTGGCTGCAGTTGCTATTGTTCTGCCACCTTGTGGCAACTCTTGCCACCTGTCCTGCCATTCTTCCACGTCCCAAGACACTTGGCACCTGCTAGGGACCTCTGGAAACACTTGGCACACTCACATCCTTCTCCCTTAGCTAAATATCAACCTTCTACTTGGCTTCTTCACACCTTCACTCTCACTCTAAATACTCTCTTGGAGCTTTCTTCTAGACAAGAGGACTCCCTTTCTCAGTTATTTTCTACTCTAACACTTCCAAGTAAGTGTTCCTACTAGCTCTTTTATGTTTATTTTATTTATTTTAAGTTTAAAGTTAAACAGTTGACTTTAGCTTCTGACCAAATTGGTCAAGTAAAAGTTCAATCCGAACTTTTCTACGTGATCGTAATAACGATGGTATGATTCCTCTATGATCATACCCTCGGATCATCACGTGTACTAGTCGAATGCATAAGTCAAGCATGCTATATAAAAGTCAAACTTTCGTTAAAACTTCATGAATGGTATAAATGGTTTTTATAACGTATAACTCAATTGTTTTGACATATACACAAGTTATACAACTTATATAAACTGATATTAACATGCTTAGCTCATCTAGTTCAGTTTAGAACCTCAATCTATGTCAAAAGTCAAGCAGTTTGACTTCTACTTTGACTTTTGATTCTGACTCATTTGGTCAACGTTAAGACATGTTTTAAAGTTATTTTGAGACCATATTATTGTTTAGTATAACCCTCGGAAGTTATACCAGATGATCATTCTGTTTGATGGGTTAATTGACAAGTCTTGATAATATTGTTAAAAATGACCGCAATGCCCTAACCTGGTCAAAGTAGCTAATTAAAGGGTTTCAATCTAAACCAAGCTATGATCTGACTTTGGGATAGAATATACATCAATTAAAAATAATTTTTTAATACTTGGACTTGTCATAGACCCATCCGACCTTCCGAACCCGTCTTTACGCACATAACTAGTTATGCGAACCTAGTTCGCATAAACTAGGCGTAACGGGTCAAAACCTCTCAAAACCTTTCAAAAACAGAATGTTGGTCTAATAAACCTTTATCCAATGATTCTTTGCATTCGGATAGGTATAAACCACATTCTATCTGGTCTACGCTTAATCTAGCAAAACCGAACCTATTCTTAAGTAACGGGTCATGTCTAAGGAACTAACCTATGACCCGTATACATTCTAACATATAACAAATTCTGTTCATTCCGGACTATAGAACCCCCCTCCCCCAGATATTCGGACTTGGGTTACTAATACTTTGACTTACTACTTTAGCTAAATTAAAACCGTTATCGGTTGGAAGCTAGCAAAAAGGTAAACACTCTTAACTTATTTTGTTTTAAAACTTGGGCTATGGTAAATATGCCACTTGGAGCAGGTATTATATAAATGAGCCATGTCATTGCTTGTAAATATAAGAACTCGGTTTAATCCATATGACTTGATAACTGAAAAAATTGGGGGTTAATGGTACCGTGTCCGGGCGTCCCGACTCATGATCTATTATGGCCATACGAAATAACATGCCGAGGTAGGCATACCGACTGTAAGACGCGTTATTCAATTTTGGTGTGTACCTTAATCATTATAGCACTGCAAATGACCGGCTCTGATCTCTAGTTCCCATTGTATGACAAGTATGCAAAACTAGTGAAAAGATAAAATCCCAAGAAATATTAAATGATTACCTGCGGGTTTTCTCTATGTATAAAATTCTTTTTGAAAAACTATTTTCAAAATGAGTCAGTTAATTGTATTTACCAGCGAAAGCTGACGTATTTTCAAAAGATGAACTACAGGTACCGAACCTTGATATTAGGCTGGGAATCCGGGTTGGCTATGATAAAGGCTATGGAATTTCCAACTCCTAGCTTAAGGCCAATGATGTCTAAAGCTCTTTTTATTAGACATTTCCTGTGGGGTTGTACTCGAATTCTTGTATAGCTTTTATATATATTTAAGACTTTTATTGATTTCAATATTTTTACTCATTACTTCCGCTGCATTATAAATTGTGATACTGTTATCCAATCGTCATGCTTAAAACCTACCCTTCCAAGCCCACCGGAAATCACAATGTGATAGGCTGGTATCAGAGCTACAATTTAAGTGAATTAGACACTAGCCTTTTGTGTCTAAACTCAAATATCACAAATGCAAATTCCATAAGACTACTCTGAGTTCTAGATCCAAACCTAAGACTACTCCTCTCATTATATAAATATAGTTATTGATTTTATAAATTTTTAGAAAGATGCCTCTCGGAAAGGAAACCGCTGATGTTGATCTCATACTTTTTCTTTTCACGGAAAATTACCAGACGAAGCCGCAACAACGGAGCACCAAACCAAGGATGTAAGTACGACCGGGCGTGAGGATGAGCTCTTTACCCTCCTCCTATGGCCTTCCCCGATAGAACCCCAAACTGACAAACCTTTAAACCAGACATCAAAACCTATACCATGGATGTTGACGACCCGTATTTTCTACCTCCCAACTTCAAAATTCGTGGCCCATACCACTCACTATCATTGGAACCCGCTAGTTCCACTTCTATCATGAATTCTTATCTAGAAAACTTTAACCAATCCAAAAGTCCTTATAGGACAATGTATTGTAATCTGTCGATTTAATGAAATCCAATTTCAAGTTTCTTTTCCATTATTTCATTAATCCGCTACTAATATCCAAAAATCTTACTGATGGCTATATAGCTCTCGACTGATGATATGCGTAAAATGCAACATATAAATTGTATCAAATAAGGTATAAAAATAACCCTTTTTAGTACTAATGTTGGGAAAAGTGTATTTTCTTTGTATACATTTGATTTTTAGGATTAAAAGAGCTTAAATTTGCAAAAGGAACAAATTAACGGCAAAAACCAACATAAATACAAAAGAAGAGAAGTTGACACTTCATACCGACCCTCCGAGTTTCACCCCAAGGCAAAAAACATGTCAGAAGGCTGACACGGGGCTGTGCCACCAAGGCACGGGGTTGTGCCCAACTCCAGATTCCATGAAGAAAAAGACAACCAGAAGCAGACAAGAGACACGGGGTCGTGTCCCATGGACACGGGGCCGTGGTCAACTCCCAGATTTGCAGAATCTTGGATAGTACAACAAGTACAAGCAAGTACCATGGCCACAGGACCGTGCCATTGACACACAGGGATGTGTTAGTACAAGACCTGACACTGCAGTCAATGAAGAGGAGAGAGAATGAAGGCCATGGGGCCTTGCCAGATGGGCACAGGGTCGTGTTGATGCTCTATTTCCAGCTATAAATAGGGGTTCTTGGTTTCATTCCATCTCATCCCTTGACAACCACTTCTCTCACACTTGCAACCACTCCACCAACACCCACCACCATCATCCATTTTCCATCTTTTAGAGTGTGTAGTAGTCTCGGGATCCAAGATCGATCGTAAGAGTTCTTGTCAAACAAAGGCCATGCTTGGCTAAACTCTTACATCACTTGGTGAAGGCAAATCTTTAATGTATTACCTTTTGATTTCCAACCTTTGGCTCCTTTTATTTGGGTATGTATTAATGACTTAATAACTAGTTTTCTATATTGAAGGTGAATTTTACTCAATCACTCTTCATGTTTTGTTGATTCACTCATTCGTGTCTTTATGGTCTATATAAAGCACGTTAACTACCTGGAAGGGGGTAAGAAGTGTGGTTGGGTAAATTATTGTCTCGTTCAGTTAATAGATCCTGCGAGAACCTGGTTCAAGCTTAGTAGGACTCCACGAGAGGTAGATCTTAATCGCCTCGGGAGAAGTAAGAACCGCTTGAATCCCTTATTTATACACTACTAATAAAACATTAAACCAAACTTGTGGGACTGTATCCTTGCTGACTCGGACCAATAGGTTAAGGGTAACATTGCATGGAAGGGGGCCTACCACTTTTCGCATTGATAACTTACTTAATTTTCTTTCAATAATCCGACCTTGCGGGACTGTATCCCTGCTGACTCAGACCAATAGGTTGAGGGTAACGTTGCCTGGAAGGGGGCTTACTATTATAACTTAAAGATAGTCTTTTAAAATGCCGAAAGTGCGGAAATCATTAAAGGATACATAAAAGAGGAGTTGGAACCAAGTGATTCCTTCTCCTCTATTTGTTTTTTCTTTTATTTTCTAGTTTATCTTTTTAAAACTTTCAAAACTTTTTTTTATCAAGATTTGGTTAGATTAGACGTTAACGATAAGCCGGCACTAAAAGCTCTTGTGTCCTTGGATAACCACGGTATTTTGCCATCACTATACTACGTCCGCGATGGGTGCACTTACCCTAACGTGTGTAGAGTGAGAGTATTATATCCTGTTTTATAAATTTAAAACTTGATTCACGAGTAAAAAGTTTTTAAAATATATCTAAAAGTTATAACCACACCCTCACATGTCAACTGAACAAATGGCAAGCCGAAATATTGGCTATAACTAAGAAAAAACGGTAGTGACAACTATGAGCACCGAGACCCTACGGACGAAGAGAATAATATTTGATCCCTGATTGCCGATGAAGTTGGTAAAGCTATGGCTGAATTTATAGCTACATTTAGAGGACCAGAGCCATCAGTACTAAAACAAAAATCTGTTCCTAAGCCTCACTCCACAACTCATAAAATTGAAAAGTCTCACTACTCCTCAACTAAAAGTGAGCAAAGCATCAAGAGTGTTGTCAGAACTAAGCCCTGTAACTCTAAGGAGGTGTGCACCTATAAGTATTTCGTCTCATGTAAACCACGTGACTTTACAGGTGAGAAGGGAGCCATTGATGCTTTAAAGTGGCTCGATGAAATGGAAACCGTTATTGATATAAGCGGTTGTGCCACTAAGGAAACTATCAAATACGTGTCCCAATCCTTCAAGGAGGATGCTCTAACCTGTTGGAAGGTACTGATCCAATCAAAGGGCAAGGTTACACTGTACAACCTAAGTTGGCCCAACTTCGTGGAACTAATCCGTGAGACATACTGCCCACCTCACGAGGTGGAGAAAGTTGAATATGACTTTTGACAATAAAAACTATCAATTGTCGAGCTTACGTATATGATTACAACTCTCTCTCAAGACTCGTTCCTTATCTGATTACCCATGAGTCTGATCGGAATGTCGCGCTCCGGTCAAAGATAATATTTATAAGCCCTATTTACCCTTAACAAATAGCTAGTGGTAGCAAGGGGTCGAACCACGAGGAGTATGTGGTTTGCGAATGGATTCGATTGAATTATCAAAAAGTGTCACAAATTATGAAGCTTGCTATGATATTCTTGTATTTTTTGTTTTGTTGAAAGATGTGAATTTAAACTAAGTGAATTGGTTTAAATGAATAAAGCCTAATGATTAACAATTGCAAGAAAACTTGATTACTAAACAATAATAATAAAAAGGGTTCACACTCGGTTTCGGTAATTGCCAACCTAGGGTTTCTACAAGTTTTTAGATTCAACTCAATTGCATACGATTAGCGGATTTAGTGTACCGTGACTTAGGTGCCAAGAACTATCAACGTTTCGAAAAAACGGACAAGAATGCACTTTGTAATCAACACAAGTAAAACCTAACCAAGACAGTGCATAACTACACATAACCATTTCGCAAAGTTATAACTTTATAATCGTCGACAATTTACGAATTCGAAACAAATGTAACACTATTGTCAATGGTTTCAAAAATCAACGCAATTTGTCACAAAGTTGAAGCAAGAAACAATTCGAAACCCTAAATTAAACAACTACCTACACCGGGGTGAAACCGGGGTGATTAGCCGCTCATGGTTGAAGAAGCTTGAACACCGGATGATTGGAACTTGTCTTGAATCATCTTGAAGCTTGAATGATGGGGAAGTGATGGATGTTGAGGGTTTTGGTGAATGATGATGATAGATATGATGTATAGGTGATTCGGGTTAGGGATGGATTGATGATTGTGAAAGATGGAGATGATGTTATCGATTCGGATTGTATCTATGATAAGAGATGGATTAGAGATCAATGGTGGTTGGTGATGATAAAAAATGGGCTCCAAGAATGATATTCAACTTCCAAAACAATCCTCCAGATGTAACTCCCGAAAAATCGCCAACCAAGATGTTTTGATTCGTTAAAAACCAAAGAATTCAAAATTTCACGATTGAAAGATAGGAAGGCCGTCGCCGACGACCTGGCCCCCCGTCGGCGACGCCTTGTGCATTTGCTGATCTTGGCCGGCGTGTTATTCCCCTGTCTACGGACATTTCAGGAGACGACCCATGATAATTGATGTTGTTGCCCACTTCGTGATACTCCCCCAAAAGTCCACGTGACTATGGTTGCCAAACTTTCTTATTCATGTGATTCTTTCCTTCACCCAAGACAATTGCATGTTGTAATGATGATGTTACTAATAATGGATACAAGAGCCAATGATCGATGATTATGATGATGATTATGTTGTTGACTTTTTGTAAATATTACTTTGCCTCAAGAAGTCACGTGAATATGGCTCCAAAGTTTCTTCACAACTAATGATCATGATGTTGACTATTTATCCTCCTCTTTCATGTGAACTCCCTTCATTTAATTAATGATGATGTGATTTTATATGTTGAGAATAGTGATGATGCTCCTTCTATTTTAGTTGTTGGCTGCCAACTCCACGAGTTTGTTATATGCATCTTTTTATAATTAAGGTTAAACCCTTTTAACTCTTTTTCCAAACAAGCATATGTACCGCTTTTTCTTTAAACATTCTAACGTCATCGAATTACGCGTTTTACCTGCAAAGAATACAAACACTCGCAGTAACATATTCCAAGCATATAATCACATAAAACGGATTAACTCGCGTAAGATAAACACTTTAGCACCCATGTTTCACACTCTCCATCACATCCCCACACTTGTCGTTTGCTTGCCCTCAAGCAAATATGTTTCTCACTTTCACGTGGGTCGAACAAGAAACACACATCCCATTCCCGAGACTAAGATTAAGGTCCGATGTCATACCCGGTTCAAACTTTTTACACTTTTCGAAATATCTAACGGTAAAGTGAATAATCACATATAAAATGGTTATCCAAGATTAACCCGCCCTTGAAACTAATAAATCATGCATATCCCTCACAATGTTCTCTCCACTCGGTTTAAAATTTGGGTAATTAGATAATAAATTAGCACCTTTTAAGTAATCACTCAAAGCAGATTAGAACACGTACCCGCATATGCTTACAACTCAATCATTCTCCACCACCGAACACGAATACTAAGCACAAGTCAAAAGGTCTTTGAAAGGTTGTAATGGGGCTAGGCGAAGGGTAGGAAATAGGATGTTTTAAAGTGTCTAAGGTGATGAAAACTCAATTTTTTATTACAAAGCAACTACTCTAAACAAAACTAACTATAGACATTAACTACGAGGCAACGAATTTTTTTATCTTTTTTCGCCCCTTTATTCAACAACTAATAACTCATATTTTTGTATTTTCTCAACGATTTTCTATTCTCTTTTTTTTCGCAACATTTTCTGATTGATTTTTTTTTTTGCAAACACAACTATAGAAACAAATAATCCTACAATCGAATTTTCATCACACGGGTTTAAAAGAAAAGGTTTAACGGTTATGGGCTAACGGGTTGTCAAACGAAAGGTTTAGGCTCAAAGTGGGCGACTAGGGGATTTGTTTGGGTAAGGATGAATAATTGGTTTTAAAGGAAAAGGTTCACCTAATGCCTTAATCATTCTCGTGCTTATATTCGGTCTATGGTCTCGAACGTATCAAAAGTTGCAAGTTCTACAATACGCGACTAATGGTCTACTCAAGCAAAGAAACATGTATATGTAAATCTATGATATAAAAGTGGCTCAAAACCTCATGTATAAGGGTATGGAATGTGATATGCATAAAATGCTAGTTCCTTAGGCAAATTATTCCCAAATAACCACCGGCTAAATACCCGTCATGCTATTAATTTGAACTTGACCATGACAAAAGACCAAATGGGTTGTGCCATCCCTCGTTGACTTAGTTACTTGTGCTTTTAAACTTTCCCCCATCCCCACACTTGAGGTAAACATTGTCCTCAATGTGTAGTGTTTAAATGAACGAGTCAAAATCGAAAACTTTTACTACTCCCCCATCCCCACACTTGAGGTAAACATTGTCCTCAATGTGTAAGAACTAGAGTTTTAAAACACAAGGGATGTGACACGGCTAACCTTCCCAAAATTTCACCCTGGAAAAATAAAATACAAAATACAATCCACTTATTACTAAACTAAGAATCAAGGTAAAAAGGAAACGCATGCACCTGATTTTTTTTGTCGCTTGATGCCCATATCTTCTTCTTCTCTTCATAAAAACGGTTGTCCCGCGAACATGTTGTACCTACAAATCTTAACCCTTGTGTAGAAGCATGCTTCTCACAACCATTTAAATTTGTTAGGTGCTTAGTTCTACCATTTTTATGAAAGTGTTACCAAATCATGCGTTAAATTACCTTTTTTTTGTGAAAAAAATAATGTACAACAATAACAAACCTAACTCACTTTCGTAGGAATCACGGTTGCATTTAGCGTATGCAACAAGCCCTTTTAAACCCCCCAATAGCTTGGAAGGACGGGTAGGTCTCGTGAGGGTTATATAGGGAACACACCCACAACGTTCATTTAACTGCTAAAACGAAATAACAAAATTATACAACAAAAATACTAACTAAACTACGGATAACAACTAAAACGAAATACGAAATAAAATATACAACAACAATTGACTTACCACCTCATGGTGGTCGAATGGCATGCTTGCCTCCTACAAACTCCTCGAAATCACCCACCGGTGATTCATACCATTTGTTGCCAAACGGTCCAAACTTCCTCACCTCCTCTTCCTTCTTCTTTTCTAGAGGTGAATTTTTCGCCTTCTTTTTCTTGACCATTTTCTTCCTTGTTTCTCCAATCCTACCAACCATAGCACACACCTTTTTGTTTGGATTCATGTCCTTTTTAGGACACTTATCCTCACCGAGTGGGTTAGTGAAATTTGGAAAAACATTTAAATTTAATTCCCGGTCCCCAAACTTCATGCTTACCGTTCCCGTTGCACAATTCATTATGGCATTAGCAGTTGCCAAGAACGATCTACCCAAGATAACTACCGGTTGGGTGTCCTCAACACACCCAACATAGTCTACTACCAAAAAGTCAACTGGGTAGTAGCAATCATCCACCTTAACAATCACATCCTCCACCATCCCCCTTGGATGCGTGGGAGTCTGATCGGCCAATACCACGAGAGTATCAAATTTTTTTAATGGACCAAAATCGTATTGGTCATACAAACTCCCGGGTAAAATGCTCACACAAGCTCCAAGGTCGAGGAGCGCCCTCTCAATTTTGAAGGTTCCAATTTGAATTGGAATAAGAGGATCTTCCGGATCTTGAGCTTTTTGAGGAAGGGCACTCGATAGAACGGCACTAACATGAGATATCAAATCAACCGGTTCAGGTAATTTGTTGTGCCGTTTTTCGATGCTTAACTCCTTTAAGCATTCCACATGAGCCGGAACCTTTTTAATGTCATCGAGTAACGGTAAATTAATTTTTGCTTGTTTAAAATTTTCCCACCTCTCGTCCTTTAGTGGGTACCGTTCCTTAACTTTTGATGCATTAATCGGTTTAATTTGATTTAAACAATTTTCACAAAAAGAATTTTATTCATTTTTTCAATTTTAATTTGTGAAATCGTTTCTTGTTCATTTTTACTTTCCAACTCATCTCTTGTATTTCCCACTACACCATCAAAGCGTTGTGGTGGTGGAGTGCTTTCAACACTACTACAAACGTCATCATTTGAAAGAAGACTTACCGTGCTAATATGCACATTCCTCACATTGCCCGTGCTTGAACTTTGATGCTTAGGGTTCACCGTGGTGTCACTTGGGAGCTTTCCCATGCTCCCCCTCATTTGTGCCATTTCCTCCGCAAGATGGCCCACTTGTTTTGCTAATGCTTCATGCGATTTGTCCCGAATTTCATTCTCTTTCTTGGACTCTTGCATCATCGAAAGCATTACATCCATCTTTGCATTTAAATCACCACCACCTCCTTGATTATTCGTCGACCCGTGACCATCTTGGTTGTAACCTCTTTGGCGAGTTTGGTGCGAATACCTACCTTGATTTCCCGATTGGAAATTCGAGTTCATTTGGTTGGAGGAATTACCATACCTAAAGTTAGGATGGTTCCTCAACCCGGGGTGATAAGTGTTTGAGTTCATGTCATATTTCCTTCGGTCCCCATACACTTGATTCACCTCCATGGTGGCTTGACAATTCTTGGTCCGGTGACCGATGTCTCCGCATTCCTCACATACGACATATTGCACCGCATTCACTTCTCTTTTCTTCATGCGAGCCAACTCCCGCTCTAACGTTTCAATTCGATTCTTAGAATTCACATCACGATCCGGCCAAGACCTTGACGTGGGGTGCTTTTTGGCTCGATCTTACCTTTTACTCATCCTTTCAATGAACTCCCAATCGTCATCCTCGTGATTGCTTAATAGAGTTCCATTGCTGGTTGATTCAAGGCGATTCCATGTCTCATCGTCTAATCCTCTCACAAAGCATTTGACCAACTCCCACTTCACTATTTGATGATGTGGGCACTTCCGAATCAACTCTTTGTACCTTGTAAATGCTTCGTGCAACGGTTCGCTTGATAGTTGGCGGAAAGACCTTATTTCATCCCTAGCGTCATCGGTCTTCGCCATCGAATAGTATTCATCAAGAAAGACTTGCTGCATCTCACCCCATGTCTGGATACAATTCACCGGAAGTGTAAGGAACCATTGCTTCGCCTTGTCTTTTAATGAAAACTGGAATAATCGAAGCTTGACCTCCTCCAATGCAAAGTTGTGCCCCCCGATAGTGTTACAAATGGAGGAGAACTCCGCCAAATGCGTGTACGGTTCATCATTAGACCTCCCATTGAAGTGGGGAAGTATATTGATGTAATGAGGCTTACAGTCGAACATTCTCCTTTCACACACTATTGGAGAGTTATTATCGGTAACCACCGGTCGGAAACGGTCATTCACTCCCCTTGGAGGTTGTTGACGACGATGCGGACCGTTAACTTCTTGATCGACCGGTCTTCGATTGTCCCTTCTATCACCTCCCCTATCACCTCTTCGGTTTCCACCTTGGTTACCCCTTTGATTTCCTCCTCCCATGAAACGAGGAATCCGGTTAGGGTTAGCATTGTTGTTGTAAAACCCTTCATTCCGGTTCCTTTGGTTGTTGTTTCGTGGTTGACGGTTGTTCTCATAACCGTCATTTCTCACATTCCCATTCCCATACCCATAATCATCGTTCCCCACCAAAGTTGGCGTTTTGATAGCCAAGCTCATCAACTTCAAAACCTCTAGCATTTTAGACGCTACCCCTATTCAAATACCCCCAATCTTCATCATCATTAGCCCGATCATCATAATATCCCCCATCATCCGAATATTCCGTATGAACACTCACATGTTCCGGCAATTGATAACCGGGAACACTAAACGGCTCATCATCGGGGATGGCGTTTCTCAAATCATCGATGTTAAAGAACGGGTCTTCATTCGCGGGATTGTCACGATCTCGATTGCCTCTACGGTCGGAATTAACATTCCGATCATCAAGGTGAATGGGTAAGGAGTTTTGTCGGTGAAGGTTTTGTTGTTGGGGTGTTCTTTGGGTGTTGTTGGGGTTTTGGTTTCGGAAAGGTGGTGTGGGTGGTCTAGAATTGTTATTATCACCCGGTTGCTCTTGAGGTATATGTTGAACGTTTTGGGCGGGGTGAAAAGTTCCTCGGAATTGGAATTAGTTTTGATTGAGGTTTGGGTGATTGGAGTTTTGGTTTGCCATTGAATCGGTTTCAATGGTTGGTGTGACTTGTGGTGTTTGAATGGTTTGATTAGAAGCAAGTGTTACTTCCAATCGGCTTGCTAAATTTCTTCTTGCAACTCTTTCGATTTCCAGTTCGTAGACTAGCGGTGAAGTCCTCCCAGAGTTTCGCGTATGCATGCACTACCTGTAACTTGCACAAGTAACACACCCCGCGTAACAAGGAAAAAGACAAAGTACAAGAAAAGAAATTATGCAACTTAAACAGTTAATCACGTAATTCAAACAATATCCAAACACAAAGCGCACGCACTCCCCGGCAAGGGCGCCAAAATTTGATCGGAATGTCGCGCTTCGGTCAAAGATAATATTTATAAGCCCTATTTACCCTTAACAAATAACTAGTGGTAGTAAGGGGTCGAACCACGAAGAGTATGTGGTTTGCGAATGGATTCGATTGAATTATCAAAAAGTGTCACAAATTATGAAGCTTGCTATGATATTCTTGTATTTTTGTTTTGTTGAAAGATGTGAATTTAAACTAAGTGAATTGGTTTAATTGAATAAAGCCTAATGATTAACAATTGCAAGAAAACTTGATTACTAAACAATAATAATAAAAAGGGTTCACACCCGATTTCGGTAATTGCCAACCTAGGGTTTCTACAAGTTTTTAGATTCAACTCAATTGCATACGATTAACGGATTTAGTGTACCATGACTTAGGTGCCAATAACTATCAACATTTCGAAAAAACGGACAAGAATGCACTTTGTAATCAACACAAGTAAAACCTAACCAAGACAATACATAACTACACATAACCATTTCGCAAAGTCATAACTTTATAATCGTCGACAATTTACGAATACGAAACAAATGTAACACTATTGTCAATGGTTTCAAAAATCAACACACTTTGTCACAAAGTTGAAGCAAGAAACAATTCGAAACCCTAAATTAAACAACTACCTACACCGGGGTGAAACCGGGGTGATTAGCCGCTCATGGTTGAAGAAGCTTGAACACCGGATGATTGGAACTTGTCTTGAATCATCTTGAAGCTTGAATGATGGGGAAGTGATGGATGTTGAGGGTTTTGGTGAATGATGATGATAGAGATAATGTATAGGTGATTCGGGTTAGGGATGGATTGATGATTGTGAAAGATGGAGATGATGTTCTCGATTCGGATTGTATCTATGATAAGAGATGGATTAGAGATCAATGGTGGTTGGTGATGATAAAAAAATGGGCTCCAAGAATAATATTCAACTTCCAAAACAATCCTCCAGATGTAACTCCCGAATAATGGCCAACCAAGATGTTTTGATTCGTTAAAAACCAAAGAATTCAAAATTTCACGATTGAAAGATAGGAAGGCCGTCACCGACGACCTGGCCCCCCGTCGGCGACGCCTTGTGCATTTGCTGATCTTGGCCGACGTGTTATTCCCCTGTCTACGGACATTTCAGGCGACGACCCATGATAATTGATGTTGCTGCCCACTTCGTGATACTCCCCCAAAAGTCCACGTGACTATGGTTGCCAAACTTTCTTATTCATGTGATTCTTTCCTTCACCCAAGACAATTGCATGTTGTAATGATGATGTTACTAATAATGGATACAAGAGCCAATGATCGATGATTATGATGATGATTATGTTGTTGACTTTTTTGTAAATATTACTTTGCCTCAAGAAGTCACGTGAATATGGCTCCAAAGTTTCTTCACAACTAATGATCATGATGTTGACTATTTATCCTCCTCTTTCACGTGAACTCCCTTCATTTAATTAATGATGATGTGATTTTATATGTTGAGAATAGTGATGATGCTCCTTCTATTTTAGTTGTTGGCTGCCAACTCCACGAGTTTGTTATATGCATCTTTTTATAATTAAGGTTAAACCCTTTTAACTCTTTTTCCAAAGAAGCATATGTACCGCTTTTTCTTTAAACATTCTAACGTCATCGAATTACTCGTTTTCCCTGCAAAGGATACAAACACTCGCAGTAACATATTCCAAGCATATCTATATCTCTAATAAAGCAAACCACTGGGGGACACATGTCACCCAATGGTGCAAGCCAACTAAGCATCCACATAGGCAATGAGGTGGCAAAACTCAAATGATAGGACATGTGGCATTGCTCTAAGGCCAGGATTGAGAAGCTTCTTTGGTACGCTTTCTCTCTCATTCTCTCATCATTCATTATGTTGACCCTCTCTCTTTAAAGTTCATCCGCATTCTAAACAAAACCTAGATCAAAATTCCTCTGCCTCTTTATCTCCCTCAATCCTGTGTTAAATCGATCTTCAAGACGCAATAATCTTCCACTGACGGTAATGTTTGATTTCTTTCGTCATGTTATTGATCGATTATGTTTGAATCGTTCGCTGTACTTTGATTTATTATGTATTGACTGTTATGTGATGATGTATGAAGTTATTTTACATGATTTGAAGATCGATTAGGTTATTCCTTTTTTCTTAGGGTTTTATTAGCCGATATCATGTTCTTTGTTTATATGAGTTTGATTTTCACCTTTAGATGACATCAGTGAATCGATCTTTATCTCTCTCAATACTCTGCGACAATCTTCAATCGATCTTCAAATCCGAATACCCTACTATTCACGGTAATGTCTGATTTCCTTGATCTTCTTATTGTTTGATTTTGTTTTAATCGTCCGATGTTTGATGCTGGCATGTTTTGTGTCGTTTGGAAGTTAAAGGTTTCGTTTTTCCATCGAACTTGAAGGTTCATGATGTTACTTTTTCGCCTTTATACTCTGATGTTGATTCAGTGGGGCTTTGTGATTGGTCTGATAGTGATTCTGCCGAAAGCAGAGATTGGGAGGTGCTCTTGCTTGATGATGGTCCTATAGGCAATGAGGTTAGTTGATTAACGGCACTTTGAGTTCTTCTTTAACTACATTTGTTGGTGTATTCTGAATACATATAAGTTTGTTACCCAAAGTGATTTGGATTTAGCAGATTCCGAATTTATGCTTTGTCTTAACGACGAAAAAGGCTTATTGTTGACAAATTGTAAAAATTCAATGAAAAAAGGTATATGATGTTTGACCCTTTTATGTTCTCTTCTTCGTTTTGTTTTAAATTCGGTTATCAATTTGCGCTTCTATAATATACCTGTTTTCAGTTCTTGATTCTTAATTTCTTATCAAATATAGATAATAGATTCATCTCATTGCCTCAGGATTTAATGGTTAAAAAACTATAGAAGCATTATTTTTTTTCAATCATTTGTTCAGAAATATACCTATGAAATTACTCAAGGAAATAAGTGTTGGTTCAAAACTTTAAATCTCACACATGGTTTTTAATCTGATGAAAAAAGTTGATCCGTTTTGGGTTGCTCATGAAGAGCCTGATGGGTTGTCATGATTAGAAAAATACACATTTTGGTATGCAAACTGCAATGAACAAATTACAGATTATTAGAGGTGATAAGTTTACCAGTCACTATTTAAACATTCATCTCCTCGCTGCCTATTACAGATCGTGTTTTCTTACATTCTCATTTTTCTTCAAAGAACCTGAAATATTTCTTCTGTTATAAGTATTTAATAATCTGTTTATTATGAGTTTTGATTTGTTCTTTTATGTGGTCGAAGCATGAATAGATCTATCTATGTACAATAAGCCATACATCTGGATAATATGTAACGAATTTATTCAAAATCAAAGTTTTAAACCGACATGTTGTTTCTGCATGCTAAATATCAATTGAGAACTATGGATTAATCTATCCAGCAGTTTTGTTAAAAAAATCAGGTTTTTTGGCAGTCATAGGGGATTCAGTGAAGATGTAATTGACCGGGAGCTTCGGTGCGCCTGAGGTTCGAATTCTCCGTATAAGTCTAATCCATCTGTTTTTATAATTAGTAACGTTACTTAAAATGTGGCTTTGCCTTAATTGCCAAAAAATACTTTCGTAATGAAAAGACATTAAACAAAACAGAAAAAAGATGTAAGCCGATCTCGAATAAAAAAAATTAATACATGCTTTAAATCATGACTGTACAAATACATGATGAAACAAAATCCAAATAATTCGATTTATGGAGTTTTTATTTTATTTTTCAAAACTTTTGTTCACCTGACCACTATACTTGATGCAAATGATCATGTGTAGACTGTAGAGTGTTTATTTAGCACACATGCTATTCAAAATTAGACAACCATCCAAAATGATATGGCAAATTTCTACTTCTGTTTGTACCACTGTATGCATTCTGCAATTCAAAATTTAAATCCACAAATGCTTTCTTTGTGATGTCTCAAAAGTTGTGTTTGGTATATTGTAATTTGTAAAAGTGGAAGCAAAATTAGTCTTTTATGTTGTGTTTGGTTTATTGTAATTTATAATGATTGATTCATTAAGAAAGTTAAAATTGCAAATCTTGTGACTTTTGTAGGCTGGATAAGATACAAATGAAATATATGCCCAAATCACCTTACTCCCTGCAGATGTAAGAATTTGCTTAATTTAATTTCACTAAAAGTTTAAAAACTAAAACAAAATCATGATTTTTGATCTATATTTTTTGTCACATTTTGTGCAGCAAAGTGATCCTACAAGTCTTGATGAATGCCTAGCCAACCTCCGCAAGGCCAACCATACACTCTTTCTTCAAAGTCTTCATAACTTCAGATATGAGCAGACATGGTGGGTTTTTGGTGCTCTGAAAGCACCCAACCGAGTGCCTACCTGCATTTGTAAACTTGTTTTTTTTATTAATGATTTGTTTTATTTATGTTTTAGTTTTACTGAATTTATATGTTCAGGACATGACTCAAGCTACTCCTACCCAAGACTTATTAGCCCTTGATCTACATGGCACAGAGTGGAAATTTAAGCATATCTTTATGGGTCAACCAACAAGGTATTTACTTACAACAAGATGGAGTACCTTAGTTACTAGCAAAAGATTAGTGCCTGGGGATTCAATGGAGATCTATAATACTCGTGAGTTGGCTTTTCTTATTTATTAGGCCACTCGGTTCACTTAAGTTACGTTTTAATGAGTTGTAAATCTTTACAGATTTATCCAACGTTGGATATTAATAAATGTTTATTCTACGATGTTTATTTAGGGTGGATGGATTTGAATAAAAATAATATGTTTCTGGTTGAAGCCCGCGTATTACGCGGGCCTTAACCTAGTAATAACATAAAACGGATTAACTCGCATAAGATAAACACTTTAGCACTCATGTTTCACACTCTCCATCAGAGTCTAAGCGCATTGCACGACTCATCCGAGGACTCGCTTAAGAAATCAAGGGGATGGTTAAATCCTCTAAACCTGCAACATTTAGATCTGTTGTGGATCTAGCCTTATCTCTCACTGAAGATGAGAATAGGGTGAGAGCAACCAAGGCCGAGGGCGATCACAAGCGGAAGCGTGATGACACCTCTAGTAGGGATTTTAAGAAGGTTATGACTGGTTCGAATTATTACCAGTCCAAACAGAATGAGGCAAAACCTAAGTGTAAAACCTGCGGGAGATGGCATTTTGGAAAATGTCAACATAATAAACCCAAAGGTTGTGGCATCAGTAAGAAGATGTCGCAACCCCCGCCCCCTTATCTGTCTCGAGAACGGGCGGTCGCGAACTCAGTATTGGTGGTATCGATGTTTATTATTTTGGCAGCGGAATTTACATCAGGACCATAGTTAGGAAATATTTTATCAGAGTAAATACCACGCTTTTATAATATTAAACATATTGGGACAAAACCCAAGTCTCATTACAAACTGATTTATAGAGATAAACTCTATTTTATTTAATAAAACATCTTCTTTTATTTAGGTAACTTTTATAGCCACTTTATCCAAGCCTTCAGGGCTGTCCAGCTGGCTTATATTTGGCTCTCACATTTTGTTACCTGAAACGCGTTTAAAAATATTTTGTCAGTGGGAAATACTGTTGAGTGGATCCCAGTTTAATCAAGAAGAGTTTTATCAATTAACACAGTATTAAGAGCGATTACAATGTTTACATCTACACAATTACTCATTCAGTACTGTCAATCCTGACTGGTGGGTCATATTACTCATTGGCTAACTCTTTGTCCAATGGTAACGTCTTCCACATTTTGTATACAAAACCCCAACATACCGGCAGTAATTGAAGAATTACAAAGACTCAATCAGTGCTTAATCACATTGTAAAATATTTAAGGTTTTGTAAAAAACGATTTACAAAAAGGAGATTACTCACATTGTTGTCTTAGGTTTCCTTTAAGGGTTTCCTGGTGATTATCTATAATTTACACAAATGCACACGTGTTAGTATAATAACCCATTATTTACATTAATGATACCTTCCCCGAGACGGTATTCCAACTACTACGTCGGGTAGAACCATGACAGCCGTTACGGAACCCTGGATCAATCAGGCAGCGTATCTAATACGTAACCGGGGCTATGATACTTACAACGGAGCAGAACTTCGTTAGTTAGAGGGGTATTATACCCGAAAATTATGCCTACTATTCAGAAAGTGAGAGAAAGAAAAGTGCGTGAGTGATCGGGGACAGAAGCCGATGCCCTTAATTTATAGGGCTGAATTTCAAGTTTTACACGGCCCGCGTAAGCTTCGGCTTAGGTCTACGTCGCCCGCGACGGCTTGTAGACTAGGCCGTAGCCTTGCTGCGTCGACATGTAGCCTCAACACGAGTCCGACACGTGGCAGCCTGGGGGCTCGCCTGAGATTGGAGCTGTCGCGGCCCGCGTAGGTCAAGGGGGTGGCTTACGCCCCCCGCGAGAGACCTATTTTTCTTGTTTTTGTTTAATTTTTTTTTATAAATAAAGGTATTCGGGGTCTGTTTTCGCGTATAGGGTGTACTTTAAGACATATTGGAATATTTTAAATATATTAGGGCGTCGAAAAAATACTTTGGAGGGTTGTTATATCCTCCCCACCTTGTTTTAGAACTCGTCCTCGAGGTCTACTGGAACAAGTGTGGATATTTCTTTTGCATTTCTGATTCAAGCTCCCATGTGTATTCTGGTCCTCTTTTGGAGTCCCATTTCACTTTGACCAGAACTAATCTCTTGTGCTTGAGATTCTTTACTTTCCTAGTCTTCAATCTGTAAAGGCCTCTCTACAAACTTTAACTGCTCATTTACCTCTATATCCTTAAGAGGTACTAATAGTGATTCATCAGCTAAGCATTTCTTGAGATTAGATACATGAAATACATCATGTATTCCTGCCATTTCCTCTGGCAGTTGTAGCTGATAGGCTACAGGTCCTATTCTTCTAATAATCTCAAAAGGTCCAACGTACCTGGGACTTAGCTTTCCCCTTTTGATGAATCTTACCACTCCTTTCCAAGGAGAGACTTTTAACAACACTTTATCTCCTACCTAAAATTTCAACGACTTTCGTCTATTATCTGCATAACTCTTTTGTTGATCACGTGTTGCTTTCAGTCGTTTCTTGACATGAATGATCTTGTATGTTGTTTCTTGTACTATCTCGGGTCCAGATAGTTGCTTTTCTCCAATTTCTGCCCAACAGACTGGCGTTCGGCACTTTCGTCCATAAAGTGCTTCAAATGGTGCAGCATTGATACTTGTGTGATAACTATTATTATAAGAAAATTCTATCAATGGTAAATGATCATCCCAATTACCTCCGAAATCAATTACACAAGCTCTAAGCATGTCCTCCATTGTCTGAATTGTCCTTTCGCTTTGTCCGTCCATTTGATGATGATAGGCTGTGCTTAGATTTAACTTGGTTCGCATTGCTTTTTGGAAACTTGTCCAAAAATAAGAGGTAAAACGACTATCTCTGTCAGAAACAATTGATAGAGGAATTCCATGTAATGAAACTATTTTATTTACATATAATTTAGCTAACTGTTCCATACTGAAAGTTTCTTTCATTGGTAGGAAATGAGCTGACTTAGTTAGCCTGTCTACAATCACCCAGATTGTATCATTACCTTTTCTTGTTTTGGGTAATTTAGTAACAAAATCCATTGTTACCAATTCCCATTTCCACACTAGCATTTCTAACTGTTTCAACAAACCTGAAGGTTTCTGATGTTCAGCTTTGACTTGTGAACAGGTTAAACACTTTGCAACATATGCTGCTATATCCTTTTTCATTCCTATCCACCAGAAATTCTTTCTTAAGTCTTGATACATCTTATCACTTCCAGGATGCATCGTATACTTAGACTTATGGGCTTCTTCTAATACACGGTGGCGTAGGTTTTCTAATTTAGGTATCCACATCCTTTGCTTATGGAATCTTCAAATTTCATCTGTTCCTTGTTCTAATTCCTTAATCATTCCTTTCAATTTCTCAGTATCATCATTGATTAGTGATTCTTGGGCCTTTTTAATCTGTTCATTTAAATCTACTTGCAGATTTAATTTAAGTGAACGTACTCTTTTTGGCTTTTCATGACACTTTCGACTTAAAGCATCAGCAACTATATTTGCTTTTCCTGCATGATACTGGATATCACAATCATAATCACTAAGCATCTCCATCCAGCGTCTTTGTCTCATATTCAATTCCTTTTGCCTGAAAACATATTATAAACTCTTATGATCTGTGAAAATGGTAAACTTACTACCATATAGGTAATGTCTCCAAGTTTTTAGGGCAAATATTATAACTCCTAATTCTAAATCATGGGTTGAATAATTTTCTTCATGGTTCTTAAGTTGTCTGGATGCATAAGCTATAACCTTTTGACGTTGCATCAACACACATCCATAACCTAATTTAGAAGCGTCACAATAGATTACAAAATTTTCAATTCATTCTTGTAACGCTAGTATGGGTGCATTGGTTAATCTTTGCTTAAGAATTCTTAAGGCTTCTTCTTGTTTTAATCCCCATTCAAACTTAACGGATTTACAGGTTAACTTAGTTAAGGGAATGGCTATTCTAGAAAAATCTTGAATAAATCTTCTATAATATCTGGCCAGTCCTAAGAAACTTCTAACCTCGGTTGGTGACTCAGGGGTTTTCCATTTGGTAATTGCCTCGATCTTAGTGGGATCCACATGAATTCCTTCATGATTAACTAGATGTCCAAGAAATTGTACCTGTTCTAACCAAAACTCGCACTTTAAAAACTTAGCATAAAGCTTTTCCATAGCCGCATTTATGGACATGATGAACCGAATACGTAAGACATATTTGGATAAATTCATAATTGTCTTTATAGATGATATTCTAATTTATTCTAAAAGTAAAGAGGAACATGCAGCGCATCTGCATGCACTTCTAAATTTGTAGAGAAAAGAAAAACTTTATGCTAAATTTTCAAAATGCGAGTTTGGGTTAGAAGAAGTGCAATTTCTTGGACATTTAGTCAATCATGAAGGAATTCATGTGGATCCCACAAAGATTGAAGCAACCTCTGAATCACCAATAGAGGTTAGAAGTTTTCTAGGACTAGCCGGTTATTATAGAAGATTCATCCGAGATTTTTCTATAATAGCTATTCCCTTAACAAAACTAACCTGTAAGTCTGTTAAGTTTGAATGAGAACCAAAACAAGAAGAAGCCTTTAGAATTCTTAAGCAAAGATTAACCAACGCACCCATATTAGCATTACCAGAGGGAACTGAAGATTTTGTAATTTATTGTGATGCTTCTAAGTTAGGTTATGAATGTGTATTGATGCAATGTCAAAAGGTTATAGCCTATGCATCTAGACAACTTAAGAATCATGAAGAAAATTATATAACCCATGATTTAGAATTAGGAGCTATAATTTTGGCCCTTAAAATTTGGAGACATTATCTTTATGGTAGTAAGTTTACCATTTTCACCGATCAAAAGAGTTTAAGATATGTTTTCGGGCAAAAAGAGTTAAATATGAGACAAAGACGCTGGATGGAGATACTAAGTGACTACGATTGTAATATCCAGTATCATGCAGGAAAAGCTAACGTAGTAGCCGATGCTTTAAGTCGAAAATACCACGAAAAGCCAAAGAGAGTGCGTTCTCTAAAATTAAATATGCAGATAGATTTAAACGAACAGATTAGAAAGGCACAGGAATCAGTAATCAAGGATGATACTAAGAAATTGAAAGGAATGATTAAGGAATTAGAACAAGGAACAGATGGAATTTGGAGATTCCATTAGAAAAGAACTTGGATACCTAAACTAGGAAACAGAATATTAGAAGAAGCCCATAAGTCTAAATATACGATACATCCTGGAAGTGATAAAATGTATCAAGACTTAAAAAAGAATTTCTGGCGGATAGGAATTAAAAAGGATACAACAGCTTATGTTGCCAAGTGTTTAACTTGTTCACAGGTTAAAGCTGAACACCAGAACCCCTCAGGTTTGTTGCAGCAATTGGAAAGGCCTGTATGGAAATGAGAATTGATAACAATGGACTTTGTTACCAAATTACCCAGACACGAAAAGGTAATGATACAATCTGGGTGATTGTAGATAGACTAACTAAATTTGCTCATTTCTTACCAATGAAGGAAACTTTCAGTATGGAACAACTAGCCAAGTTGTATGTAAATGAAATAGTTTCATTACATGGAATTCCTTTATCAATTGTTTCTGATAGAGATAACTGTTTTACTTCTCATTTTTGGACAAGTTTCCAAAAAGCAATGGGAACCAAGCTAAATCTAAGCATCGCTTATCATCCTCAAACGGATGGACAAAGTGAAAGGACGATTCAGACAATGGAAGATATGCTTAGAGCTTGTGCAATTGATTTCAGAGGAAATTGGGATGATCATCTACCATTAATAGAATTTTCCTACAACAACAACTATCATACCAGTATCAATGCTGCACCACTCGAAGCACTTTATGGATGAAAGTGCCGAACTCCGGTTTGTTGGGCAGAAATTGGAGAAAACCAATTATCCGGGCCAGAAATAGTACAAGAGACAACAGACAAGATTATCCAAGTTAAAGAACTACTAAAAGCAGCACGCGATTGACAAAAGAGTTATGCTGATAATAGGTGAAAGCCATTGGAATTTCAGGTAGGAGACAAAGTCTTATTAAAAGTTTCTCCTTGGAAAGGAGTGGTAAGATTCATCAAAAGAGGAAAGCTAAGCCTCAGGTATGTTGGACCCTTTGATATTATTAAAAAAAATAGGACCATTAGCTTATCAGCTACAACTGCCAGAGGAAATGGCAGGAATACATGACGTATTTCATGTATGTAATCTCAAAAAGTGTTTAGCCGATGAAACATTAATGGTACCTCTTAAAGACATAGAGGTAAATGAGAAGCTCAAGTTCATAGAAAAGCCTCTACAAATTGAAGACAGAAAAGTCCAGAATCTTAAACACAAGAGATTAGTTCTAGTCAAAGTAAAATGGGATTCTAAGAGAGGACCAGAATACACTTGGGAGCTTGAATCAGAAATGCAAAGGAAATATCCACACCTGTTCCAGTAGACCTCGAGGACGAGTTCTAAAACAAGGTGGGGAGGATATAACAACCCTCCTAAATTATTTCCGACACCCCTATAATATTTAGAGTGCCCCTATACGTCCTAAAATACACCCCGTATACGAGATTTGGCCTTAAATACCTTTATATAATTAAAAATAAAATAAAATAAATAAAAACAAGTCTGTCGCGGGCCGCGACAGACTAGTCTTGGTTCTACGCGGGCCGCGAGCGAGGACACAACCGGCGTAACCTGGTGCCGCCACGTGTCATCATCGTGTCAAGCCAACTCGATGATTGGTCAAAGCTACGCCGTAGACACCCTAAGTCACGGGGCGCGTAAGCCATTGTGTGGCTTTCGCGGGGCGTGACAAACTCGTTATCACGCCCAATATAAGGAGGCCATCGGCCTTTAGTCCCAACTCGCTCAAAACTTTTCTTTCTCTCTCAATTTCTGTAGAGTAAGCATAATACCCGGGCATTATACCCACTAAAATAGCAAAGTGCTACCTCGTTGTAAGTATTTTAACCCCTTGTTACGTATTAGATACGCTGCCCGATTGATCTTGTGCTCCATAACGGCTGTCGAGGCTCTGCCCGACGTAGTCGTTGGAGTTCTGTCTCGGGGAGGGTAAAACTAATGTAAATATTGGGTTATTATACTAACACGTGTGCATTGTTTAATTAATAGATTTTAACCAGGAAACCACCAGGAAAAGTCTAAACTAGCAATGTGAGTAATCTCCTTTTTGTAAACCTTTTTGCAACTATTTTTACAAAACCTTAAATAATTTACAATGTGATTAGCAGTGATTGAGTCTTTGTAGTTCTTCAATTACTGCCGGTATGTTGGGGTTTTGTATACAAAATGTGGAAAACGTTACCATTGGACAACGAGATAGCCAATGTGTAATATGACCCACCAGTCAAGATTGACAATACTGAATGAGTAATTGTCTAGATATAAACATTGTAATTGCTCTCAATACTGTTAAAGGATAAAATGCTTCTTGATTAAATTGGGATTCACTCACCAGTATTTTCCGCTGACAAATGTTTTTAAAACGCGTTTCAGGTAACAAAATGTGAAAGGCAATTAGAAGCCAGCTGGAGAGCACTGAAGGCTTGGAAAAATATGGCTATAAAAGTTACCTAATAAAGACGACGTTTTAAATTCAATAAATTAGGGTTTATCCTTATAAACCTGTTTGTAATGGAAACTTGAGTTTTACCCATGTGTTTATTAATATGAAAATGTGGTATTTTACTCTGATAAAATATTTCCTAACCACGGTCCTGATATAAATTCCGTTGCCAAATAATGATAAACCATGATACCACTCAATCTGAGTTCGCGCCCGCCCGATCCCAGGACATGGGGGCTGGGGGTTGCGATAGGTGGTTTGCTATTAACTAATTAATTAGTTTTGTTAAATCTCACATACCGATTTTTTTTAAAAAAAACTAAGATTTCTTAATGTGAAAAACACTTTGATGTTACACTTTGGCCCAAAGGTGATGTGTTACATTTACCTTGTTATTGAATTCTAAGTGAGCATGACCTTTTTTTCCTAATATGCATAAATGTTTCAATCGTATACAAAGGTGATGTGTTACATTTATGTCTTGTAGAACTAACTTGTGACTAACAAATTAATTGTCTCACTTCTACCCAAAGGTGTTGTGTTAACAATTATTTTGTATCCTTTTACAAAATGATTAAACAATCTTACTTTTGCCCAAAGGTGATGTGTTTTTGTTTAAGCGGAATTTAATTTAGTCTATTAGTTTTTATGTTAATAAAATGGTCCTAATTTCTTCCTACCTTAGATTAATTGCCCTATAGATCACTCTAAGTTCTTCTAGTTAAGAATCGTATTCTTCTCATCTTATATCCACTATAGCTCCTAATTGTGGGATTCCACCATTGTCTGGTGATAACTTTGTTGCTTGAAAAGATACCCTCATACTATCTCTTGCTTTACTAGACTTTGATTTTGCAATAAGAGAGGATACCCCTCCACCACTTGTTGAAAAAAGCACTCTCGCTGAGCAGGTAGTGTTAGAGAAGTGGGAGAGGTGCAACAGAGTGTCTTTTATGTTCATGAAAAACTCAGTTAGTCTTGCAATCAAAGGTGCCATTCTAGACTCGCACATTGCTAATACATGTATGGCTTCTGTGGAGGATCAATTTAAGGGAACGTCTAAGGTGCATGCAAGCACTCTTATTTTGAAACTGGTAACTACAAAGTATAATGGCAGGAGTGGTATCCATGAGCACATCATGATGATGAATGACATAAACTATAAGCTCAATGGATTAGACATGGAAATCAGTGATGGTTTTTTGGTGCACGTCATCATGACTTCTCTTCCTCCTTTAAGATAAACTATAACACTCAGTGTGACACCTGTGCCTCCACAGCTATCGAACAAATACCAAATCAATGAAATGTTGTGTTTCATACTTGGGATTTGTATAAATATGTGTATCATTTGCACATATCAATTCTTGTTCGATTTTGAGCTCTAAATCGCTTTCTAGAAAGTTATACGCGAACTGGTGTGTAAACGTAATTAGTTTAATGCGACGAACACTCCAGAATAGTGAAATAGGCTTAACATACCTTAAATAACCTTTACATAACTTAGAAATAAGTTTTGGATGGTTTGGTGTGTAGAAATCAAGTTTATTCGCTTACAGGAACTAATTTCGACAAACTGCGAAAGTATGCCGATTTGTACTGTAACGAACATTCCGGAACATGACCATAAGTTAAACATACCCTAAATATCCTTTACATAGCTTGGAAACAGGCTTTGAGGGATTCGGTGTGCAAAAATAAACTTTTTGGTCATTTAGGGGCTAAAAGCGTCAAAAAGTGCATAAGTTTGCATTTTCACCCATATCTTACGTTCTGAATACATCCGGACATCCAAAAATTTACATAATCATTAAAATATTTTATTTTAGTGATTGGCATGATAAAATTCCATTCGTCGCGTAATTTGGATCGTTTTTCGCATTCGTTCGTGTTTCGTCGTAATTAACCGAATAACGCAACCGTACGACCAAACGAACCGACATCCGAGATATTTTTGAGCATGTTTCATTTTCCCTATACTTTAACTTCATTTTAGAGCCTTGAAATGGGATTAACAGGCCTTAAACGTGTTAAAAATGCATCAAAAACCATGTTTTGCACATTCAGGGACCAAAATTGACATTCTGCCATAGTTATCTTAGGAAGGGACCAAAATGAAAAATCTAAATTCCAGCTTGTTCCAGCTGTTCCCCTCATTTGCACATGTGTTTAATGAAACTAAGGGCTCCCATGGTTTCACAAAACCATGGGCACATGTGTACGGATGAGATCGAAGCTCGTTTTACGATGAACGATCTTAACGGTTGTGCAAAAACTATATAAACCCCACCCCCTTTGCTCTCAAACTCACATTTGATCTGATTTTCATTCTCTAAGTTGAAGTCTTGCACTTCATACCTGAGAATAAATTGGATCAAACCTCCTTGGACCTTTTGTAAGTCCTCTTTCGTTCTTTTATGCATTTTTAGCGTGTTGTTTGACTTTCTGCATTGACCAGTTTATGGTCAATACGAAGTTTGTTTGAACTTCATAACGTTAGCGTAATCACAATGGTTATAGTCTCTAGTGACTATACCTACTGATTACCACGTTATCTAGGCTCAGCGACGAGTCGTAGTTTCTGCCAAAATGCGCATTCTCGCGTATTTTGTAATAAAATTACTTTTAGGTATCAAAACCGTTTGTTTTGATACCAAACCTGTTTTCTAACTTAACTAAACATGTTTTAGCATGTTTAGTTCGTCACTTTTTAGTTTAGTGCTTGTGTAGAGTCGTAAGTCAAGTGGACTAAACGCCCTCTTAGACTTTCGAACACGATCCGTTTGGTCGATCATTAGGATTTGACCAAACATGTTTAGTGACCATAGTTGCATAGGGAATAACCTTCCGAGGTTATACCTTATGGTCACTTAGGTTTAATTGGTTGTATGATAGGTAGTTTATATGCCTGAGGTAAATGACCAAAATGCCCTTTTCATGCATAATTGGTAATTAAGCTGATGTAACACAAACTTTTGTCACTTTAATGATTATGCAACATATTTAATCATGTTTAGGCATATAATACTTGTCATAGGACTAGTTAGACGTCTCGAGCGCGCTTTTGCGCGAACGACACGTTAAAGTAGCGTAAGCTACCTTAATGGGTCGCAATGGGTCGAAAGCACTTAGGTTAGGTTTCGATTTAAAATGTAGACTTTGTTAAACCATGTCATATGAGTTCCAATACTCATTTGGTTTACAAAACCTCATCCTATCCGATCTTCCGACTTAGGTCCGGTTTATTTATATAGTTATTAGGTTGCCGATTGATTCCGTGCTCCCTCTAGCTTTGCTTGGTTGTTGTTCAAGACCTCTAAGCATTCTCAGGTGAGTACATAGTTCCCCTATTTTACTGTTTTCAATTGTTTTAGGGTGATTCATATGTGCTAAATGTTTTCGAGGTTTTAACGATAGTTTCAAAAATAAATGATATGGTTTATACAAAATTTATAACGATTTTGTTAAAGTAAACAAACTTGTTGATTGTATTTACATAACGAATAATATTCATTAGTTTTCGCCGAACCGACCAGTATTAGGTTATGGTACCATAGGATCTGACAAATCCCGTTATCAGACTGCACCCATGGTTATGTGTGGGTTAGGTGGGTAACGACTGAATCTGTGATTGTTAATTTACCCTTTGGTGGTTTATTAATGCGAGAAGCGATAGGCGAGTTGCGAAGGTTTGGATGTTATTAGCGAGACAATCAAAAGTAGTTTTCACGATTTAAAACGAGAATGATTTAAACGACTAAAGCGATTTTTAACGAATTAAACGATTTAGATAAATGATTGGTTTTTGGTTAGTGTTTAGATAACGGGACGGGTGTAATGTGATGAAAGCATGGTGGATACACCGCTGGTACTTCCTATATATATATGTTTTCATTGTATTACATACCGTGGCGTTATTTAGTTCACTAGGGTAAACGATTTTGAAACGATGTCACACAAACGAGGTTTTCGAAATGATATAAACCATACGAGTTTTATTAACGAGAATTATTAACGAGAATTATTAACGAGTTTTATTAACGAGATTTATTAACGAGTTTTATAAACGAGAATTATTAACGAGTTTTATTAACGAGAATTATTAACGAGTTTTATTAACGAGAATTATTAACGAGTTTTATTAACGAGATTTATTAACGAGTTTTATTAATGAGAATTATTAACGATTTTTATTAATGAATTTTATTAAATAAATGTTTTGGGTTAAGAATCATGGCTACGAGATTTTATAAATTATAACCAACTTGATTTGAGTTGGTTAATTATGTCGCAATACAATACTTTTCAAAACAAGTTTTTTTAAGTATTGCAACATGTAAACTAGCCATGAATCCGACACTCTCAAAAACCAATGTACTTGCCAGCATTTCTTTGCTGACTTTGTTTTCACATATGTTTCAGGTGTTGTTGAATGATGTTGATTGCTAGGATGCATGCTCACATAGGACTGGACGAGACCTTAGTGACTTAATAACAATGAAAGACTATGTTTAAATTGTTTATTTAGATTTCCAGACGATGTAAATATTTAATGTTTAATAAAACGAAACTTCAAATTTCCGTGTGTTTTGAAACAATGATTGTGTTACAACACTCCCCGACGATTCCGCCGCGATTTGTTGTTTTACGCGGTCGGGGTGTGACACTCAGAAGGACTAGTGGACAAAGAGTGAATTGATTGTTATGTGTTTGCAAAAGGAAGAGCGCATGAAGATGGAAAAACTTGATGTTGCTTACCTCACTACTACCAATTCCAAGAAAAGGAAGGGTCCTTATCAAAGAAATGAAGTTTCTAAAGTCTAGAAGAATAATTAAAACGATGCCTCCTAATCTAAGCCTCGCTGCAATTTATGTCATAACGAAGGACATAAGCAAAAAGACTACCCATACTATAATGAGTGACTGGCTAAGAAATGTAATAATCTCTTTATGATACTTGAGTCCTTTAAATTGAATGTCCCAACTAATACATGGTGGTTTGATTTTGGTTTTATGGTTCATGTAGCTAACTCTACTAAAGGAATTCTTACAATTCGGAAGCTAAAAAGAAACCAAAGAACACTTAAACTAGGGAATGGAAAGAAATTGAATTCAAAGACGTGGGAACCTTAAATTTAGTTATGAAAACTAGTTTATGGGTTAATTTTACGACACCTTATATATCTTGAGATTACTCAGAATCTTGTATCTGAACCAAAGTTAGACATGTACATTTTGATGTTTCTCGTGGTCATGGTAAACTTTCTATTTATTTTAATTCTCAAGTGTATGCTTATGGTTTTCTAGATGGTGGTCTCTATAAATTAGAACTAGATTATGAATTCTCCAAAACTTTGTTATCGTAAAATATTAATGATTCATTAACAAGGAGTAAAAAAACAAGACTTGGAAAGTTTAGTCATTAGTGAAGGATAAAGTCTTAACGCCTCTCGATTTTAATGACTTTGGACATGTGTCAAATGCCTTAAAAGTAAAATGACATTTGTGAATAAGAAAGGTGCCACTAGGAGCTCTAATTTATTAGAATGCATTCACACTAACATTAGTGGTCTTTAGCCCATTGCTGACATAACTGGACATACTTCATTTATCACATTTATTGATGATTATTCCCGTTATATGTACTTGTATCTTATTAAGGAAGAAAATTGAATGACTTACAAATTTTAAAGATTATAAAACCAAAGTTGAAAAACAATTAGATCATCAAAGTAAAGTTGTGACATCAGATAGAGGAGATGAATATAATGGTAGACATACTGATGTGGGTCAGGCTCCTAGTCCATTTTAGGAGTTTGCAAAGGTCAAGGGGAATGAACCAGTACCATATGTCTGGTACTCCTCAGTAGAATAATGTTGCTCATAGAATAAATAGGACCCTTATGGACATGGTACGCAATATGTTAGCCAACTAAGGTTTACCTCTATTTCTCTGGACTAAGGCCTTAAAAGCAGTTGTTCATATACTTAATAGGGCTCCTTTTAAATGTGTCCCTAAAACTCCTTATAAACTTTGGATAGATAGGAAACCAGTTATTAGATATATGAAAGTATGGGGTTGTATTGCCAAAGCTAAACTTTATAATCCTTTACTAAGGAAACTTGACCCAAAAACAATTAGCTATTTCTTTATCGTAAAACCCGTGAACTGTAACACCTCGTAATTTCATGTCCAATATTATATCGACACGTGTCATGAACTTTAAACGTGTAAAGGATTTCTTTAAAAGGACTAAAGTTGACAAACAAAGAAAGTACGTGAATAAAAGGATTAAAAATGTCAACATCGGATAAATATATCTTTCAACAATCCTACACGATGTTTATACCCTTAAACGAATAAGTTGGAAAGCGTATGAAGCCGTTTGTGAAACAAAGTGAGAGATTACAAACTGCAGGGGTTAAATGTGTCAACATGTTTAATTCACACCTCTGAGTGACCTTTTAGCAAACCCAAAGCTTTGTAATGATTAATTATGCTCACTAGAATAAGTGGTGAAAATTTCACAAGGTTTCGTTTCCGTATGAGAAGGTTATGCTATCATTCGTGTGCGAGGGGTTAAAAGCGTCGACATTGATATTTAAGGCTTTTCGGGTGACCATAAACTTAACCGAGGACTACACAAAGATTGGTTATGTCTTGGAGTCCTTAAGAATCAATTTAGATGGCTCATAGTGCAAAAAGAAAAGTTGAAACAACTTTTAAAAGGACCAGGGGCCAAGATGCAATTGTTGAAACTTGTTTGGCCAGTTCTGATCATTCATACGGGTCGCGTAAGACCAGGCAGGTCCCTTACGCGGGCCGCCTGAGTTCCCCAGCATCAGAAAAACATGGCAGGTGTCTGTCCAAACCGTTTAACCGACTTTGATGGCTTGTTTTCAATACCATGGGCTGCACAAACATGTTTTTAGGCACTAGGGACACTTGTGTTGATCAGGGAACAATCCTAGACTTGTTTGGCATCATCTTGATCAATCAAAGATCACTATATAAAGGAGCACTTGTTGCAACTTTTGATCATTCATTCTAGCTTCATTGGTGGAACTTCCTGGAGCACAAGAGCTGTCCCTAAACATCATTAGTCATGCATAGGACCTTGGTAAGCTTCCTTAACCTTCCTTAATCGTGTTTTACTTAGTTAATTAGCTTAAAGTCAAACCGTCGTAATTAAGGTTTGACTTAACGATTAATCACTAATGGTCCAGTGATTAGTCAAACTAAAAGTAGTTATAAGTTGGTAATTATGTGGGCATTAAACCCTTAAAAGGGCACCCTCAGATTTCCACTCTAACTAAGTCATTTGTCGGGTCAAAGTTAGTTATAAAAAGTCAACAGAAACATAATTTTTGAATTAACACATAATTAGCAATGTAGAAGATGTGTAACCTGTTTTACCACTCATATAACTTGGTAATCAATGCAAGAACATGTCTAAGCATGTCCGACCCGGCAATTTTCAGTTTAGGACCGGTTCGGAACCGAAAGTCGCATAAATTGACCACTGCTTTGACTTTCAGTTCTGACCCATATTAGCATGATTTAGAAATGCCAAAGAGCTTCATTAGGACCGGGTTATATGATAGTATAACCCTCTGTGACTGGCTCGTTGATTGTCCGACTCATTTGCATGTTTCCGTTAAATGCCTAATGTTGACCAACATGCCCATTTGACCATAAAACGAGAATTTTGGAAATGTGAGAGGAAAATAATCTTTGTTACTGATTTATAAACGTTTCCCAAAAATTTCACATCAGTTGGAGGTCTAGATTAGGAGTTATGCTCAATAGCGTAATTAGAAGGCTTTTTATTACTTAAACGACATAATTAGCGTAAAGCCTATCTAAACCAAATTTTTGACACCAAACCTTTTACCCACTGATGTAATATAATATTTTGGGATTTTTGAAGATTTTTAAATATTTTTAAACTGGTCATAGCATAGGGTTATTACCTTGATTCGGTAATTACCGATTATACCCTTTTTGTTTATAAAATGAGTTTTACATGACATTTTGATACCAAATCTTTTGCTACTGATTTTATATGATAAATGAGGTAATTTGAACTTATAAACTGATCAGGAAATTCAGATTTCCTATTTTAACCCGGAAATCGCTTAAAACGACTTCTTACGCATTTTAAACGTATAATATGGGTTAAAACCATTCTTGTCATATAAGACTTATCACCAACTGATATAACCTATTAAATTAAGTAGTTTTAATGATTATTTCAGACCCGAATCTCAAAATTACATTGAATCTCTTTTAGAATCTTTAAAATAACCAAAATACCCCTACGGGGCTTAAATTGAGATTAAACTCGTTTTGGGCATAATGGAAGGTATCCTACTGATATCACAACATATTTAAAGCATATTAACTTAGGAAACCTGTTCATGACTCTTTTGGTTACCCGTTATGCGTTATTCGCGTCCGGTTCGGTTTATGTAACTATTTTGCATAAATTGACCGAAACGGGTCAAACCTTATCATTTTCACCTCAAAATCCAGAATGTGTTTAGTTTACTCATATTATACAAGTCTTCAAACTTGTCGGGACTAAATCACATTCTAATCCGGTCTTCGCTTAATCTTGCGTTTTGAACCGTATTCTTTCTTTAAAACTAACCGGTCTAAGTTTAAACTTAAGAAAGACCCGTTAGAAATCTAATAGGTTAATTAAAACCTTCGTTCCAGATTAGGAGCCCGGTAAAAGCTACGTGCACTTGCTGTTGTGATTTATATTTGCTCAGGTAAATACTTTTAACTTATTTTCCCTATACGGGCTTGGGGTACGATATTATAATAATACCGCTTGGTTGGGTATGAAGTCGTACAATCAAATATTGATTAAAAAGATGCATAACCCGTTTTATTCTGTCTTTTTTGATGCAATGCCTTTGGGGGTTAATGACCGTGTCCTGGATATCCTCGGCTCATTCATTAGAAATGGCCACGACTTAAGCACGGGGTGTAGGCATACACCTGACAGCTGCGTATGTAAAAAGGTAGTCCACAAGAAGGGAATCTTCTTGTGGGTATTATACCAAGTGGCGTGTCTATTAATCTTGTTAAACCGGCTCTTCTAACCGGGTCCTAAATGGACGACAAACATGTAAAACTGTATACAAGTTTATTTTTGAATAATTATCCCAAGTTATAAAAGATATTTTGTGCCATGTGCATTCAAACTAATTTTCTTAAACTCTTTTCAAAATGAGTCAGTTAATTGTATTTACCATTGTAAACTGACGTATTTTCCAAAAAGGTTAAGTGCAGGTACTATACTAAATAGGCTGGCTACTCCAGGCATCAATAATCAAGTCTTGCAAGCTCTAGATGTTAAAGTCTGTAGAACAATGATCTTATTTATCTTTTGATCCACCTGTGAATCTTTTACAGTCCGTTGTAATACTTTGATATTACTATTTATTCGGTTTGTAATGTGATTCATACCTTTTGCTTCCGCTGTGCACTTAAAATTTGTGTCGTTTGACTATGATGATATCAACTACGTCACGATACTCCCCACCGGGCCCACCGGTAATACGTGGAAATATCGGGGTGTGACATGAACACAAAGGGTTATCATTTCTACTGTCATTCCCATGTCACTTGTATTGTAGAAATAAAGCATTTTGCGTTCCTGGAGGATTTTAAGATCAGTGGGAGGTGTGAAAATTATTATGAAGATTTTCAAGAAGTACAAAAGGCGGGGGGACTTGTCGCTTATTTTAACTTTGGTTACTCCTCCTGTATCCGATGCTACTGCATTGAATGTCACTACACCACCTTCTTCACACTCAGAACTTAATATACCATAAAATGAAGGCAATTCTAACTACCAATATCAAGACAATGTTGAACCCACTAATCAACTCAGGAACTTATTTAGGTCCAGAATGTTGGTTATCAAGCTTTACAATCACACTCAAAACTCACGAAAATAAAAAAACAGAACCTCTAATGGAGTGTTGGTTGTGAATGCAAAAGAAAAACAAAATGAAAGTTCCACTCTATTGAATAAACTACTGGGTTATAAATAGCCTTACAAAGGAAACGTGCAAATGCTGAAAAGTAGGAATAAAATAACCAATTCTACCTATAGACTTAGTACAATATGACCCACGTTTTTAACCATAGTGTACACCACTTTAAACGTACACTCCCATGTAAACCAGTCAAACAAACTACCAAGTCCACTAACTTAAACTATTAAATAAATTAAATATAAAACCATAAATACATGTCTTCTAACTCCAGCCACGTAGCTCACGTGATTCTTGAAGACATGCTTGTTCATGCATCCAACTAAGTAAACTCAAACCAATCTAGAATACTAATGACCCGACCCGATAAATAAACGATTAATTCCAACAATCACCTCCTTAATCGTTTATTCATACCATGACTCATAGTAATGTTGGCTCCTCCTCGATCAAGTTCGCTTCTTCATTTTTCAACTTGGGACACTCGTTGATATAATGACCATATTCTCCGCACTTATAACATTTCACGTGACTTTTATCCCGGAAGCGCTTGTTAACATCTCGACCTCTCCTGGACCCATGGCCTCTTCCCCGGCCACGTCCAAAGTCATCTCGGCTCGAGCTTCCATCACCACAATGCTTGCACCCATGCGGTTTTTCATGTCTAGCCAACAACAACCCACCTTGAATGTCCTCCGTTTTCTCGTTGGCTTTTAAGCGCTCCTCATACGCTTTCAACCTACCAACGGCTTCGTCGAATAACATGGACTCTAAGTCGAAACATTGTTCAATAGACGCAACAATTTGGGAAAACGGTTTGGGCATTGAATCAAGCAACCGTTTCACCAAGTCGACTTCTTCGAGTTCATAGCCAAGGCCTCTTACCTTCAATGCTAACCAAATAAGTTTCACCATGAACTCATCAACCGTTTCGCCTTCCTTCATTCGCGAACTCTCAAGCTCCCTCCTCAATGTTGCAAGGCGAGCCGCTCTCACCCGATCTACACCCAAGTACCGTGTCTTCGGTCCATCCCAAATTTGCTTGGGATCGGTGTAGCTAGCCATCTGCAATACCATCTCCTCGGGGATAACTTGAAACAAGAAGGCCAACACTTGTTTCAATTTTTCCTGATCTGGCTCTTCACCTAAAGCCCTTTCTTTGACGGTCTCCCATAAACTGTGAGCATCCATTATTGCCTTCACTTTGACCGCCCATACCGGATAGTTTGTTGCGGTCAAAACTGGATACTGGTACGTCATCGAACCACCTGCTTTCACCAATACTAACGCCATTTTTTCTTCCTTTGACAGCTTGAACTCCTTTTCCGATCAAACCCGTTCAAGAGCTCTATTCACCCGATCAAGAAAACAAGCAACCGTTTTTGCCGTTTTCTTTATCCCGCTAAACGAACAAATCCAAAACCAACTGTTTTAACGGATCTTTTACGTTCGTTTTTCACGCACCTCCGTCGGTTAGACTCTTATCACGAACAGGATGATCAAGAGTGGAAGCTGCTTTCATGACACTTCAACTTTTGATCAGATTCAAAATCACAGTCCCTTCAAAACGCACGAAGCTCTGATACCAAGTGTTGGTTATCAAGCTTTAAAATCACACTCAAAACTCATGAAAATAAAAACACAGAATCTCTAATGGAGTGTTGGTTGTGAATGCAAAAGAAAAACAAAATGAATGTTCCACTCTATTGAATAAACTACTTGGCTATAAAAAGCCTTACAAAGGAAACATACAAATGCTGAAAAGTAGGAATAAAATAACCATTTCTACCTATAGACTTGGTACAATATGACCCATGTTTTTAACCATGGTGTGCACCACTTTCAACGTACACTCCCATGTAAACCAGTCAAACAAACTACCAAGTCCACTAACTTAAACTATTAAATAAATTAAATATAAAACCATAAATACATGTCTTCAAACTCTAGCCACGTAGCTCATGTGATTCTTGAAGCCATGCTTATTCATGCATCCGACTAAGTAAACTCAAACCAATCTAAAATACTAACGACCCGAACCGATAAATAAACGATTAATTCCAACACAGAGGCCTACTAACTTTGATGATTGTACAAACCTACATGACTGAAGTTGAAATGGATGTTCGAAGCTTTATGATGCTATCTTTTATAATGAAGCCATTAGCAATTACCAGTCTTCTAAATGGAATAAAGCAATGATTGGTGAGCTTGACTCCATGATGAAAAATAACGTTTGGGATTTGGTAGAATTACCCAACGATATTAAAGTCATTGGATGTAAATGAGTGTTTAAAAGAAGACTAGATCCAAAGGGAAACGTTGAACGCTATAAAGCGAGGTTGGTTGCAAAATGCTACACTTAGAAATAGGGATTGACTATCAAAATCCCTTTTTTCCTTATCTCTCGAAAGGATTCCTTAAGGATCGTTATGGACCTAGTAGCTCTTTTTGATTTAGAGCTGCATCAGATAGACGTTAAAATCTCTTTCCTTAACGACGACTTAGACGAAGACGTGTTCATGAAATAGTCTAAAGGTTTTAAAACTAAAGGTCTAGAATATTTAGTCTATAAGTTGAAGAAATCTATATACGGGTTGATGCAAGCATCACGCCAGTGGTATCTAATGTTTGATAAAGTCATGGATAAAAAGGTTTCCTTAAGAATCAAGTGGATCAATGCACCTACCTCAAGATGAGTGGGAGCAACTTTACGCTACGGTGTGTGAGCATATACGTGTAATGTTTCCTTCTTGGTTTTTAGATGTTTTCAAACATTTTAGGTTTTGTTTTCTGATATAAGACATTTATGTATTCATTTAGTGTTACTAATATGTGCCCGGTGTTCATGTTAGGCAATATATCCCAAGAAAGAAAATGTGAGATGAAGAGTCTCAATATTACACATTTCTCAATTGTCTAAGGGTGGTTAGGGCGGAGTACTACTTTCGAGTTGGGTAGGTCGAGTACCAGTAGTACATTTTGGGCCAAGCTTTGTTTCAAGGTTTTAATACTCGGGTAGGGTGGTGATTTTCTAGCCATTTTCCTCCCATTTCCTTGATAGTTTTTGCACGGTAATTCATTGGCATCTCTGCTCTCTTTCCGATCTCGATGCTCTAGTAAGATTTTTCACATTCCAAGTGTATGTTTTCATGTTAAGTTACTGATTAACATTTTAAATTGATTTCTAGATTTTTTAGATAAAATAAGGATTGTGTGCTTGTGTTACATGTAGTTGGATCTGTGATCGAACTTTGATATAATTTTAGTTTTGTGTGTCTTTAGGTTAGTGACGGTAACAGAGAATTCCGAGTGTCCCCTTATTGACTTTTGAATATGTGAGTGTAGTTTTAAACAAGGAAAAAAAAAACCAAAATGTCAATTGATCAATTTTTTTTTCACAAATGTCAAGCTCATGCGTCATTGGACGAGCGCATCACAGAACCCAACATGCGGGTTGCGTCTGGTGACCACTTTAATGTATCCTTCATTAGACTGGTGACACGTGGCAAAGAATATTGGTTGTGTCCCCCGACTCATTAGCGCTGCCTTTTGGACACATCATAGATGGCTTGCGTTTGGCTAGTTGGCTTGCGTCTCACTAGTGTTTTAGTAGGCGCATCTCTTAAGTCCTTAGACGCATAACACGAATGTTCAATGCATCAGGCCATTTGTCAGGTTGCTGTATCATATGCATGTATGGACGCATCGCGTTGTCAGGCAAATGCATCCAATGCGCCAAGCAGACGCATCCCAAATGTTTATCGATGCAATCCATTTGTATGTCTGACGAGCTTACTAACCGTAGACCTAGACGCTTCCCATCTATAAAAATTTAAAATACCGTACAATCAGGCACATCTCTTGAGTCCTTAGACACATTAACATACCATACAATTTATCACTCGTTTTTAAAACACTTAGGACCTATTATCCAGATATTTTTTTAACTCAATTATTTTTTATACCCATGTTTTTCTTGAATTTTCCCAAATATCAAGGTTGCTTCACATATTATTGGTTAACGGATATGGGTGTTAGATTTTTTGTTTATATCGGTGGAAAGTGGAGAGTATGAGTATTGAATATGTAGTTGAAGTCGATCTATCATACGTCTCTTAGAAACTCCAACAAATAATAATTCATATCAAACTTTTTTGACATATCTTTTTGAGATATGTGGGGTTCAAAACATCACACGATTATCCTACAAGATGTCAACCTTTACTAATCCTAGCGATATAACGAATGATTCTTATCATTCTTTTTTTTTTTCAAGAAGGCTGAAAACAATCCTCATGAAATTATATGTCCAAATCTTAACCTGGTGATAAGACAAAATTGCTAGGGAGTAAAAATCAGAGTGTGTCCGTCCATTGCATAACATATTCCCTCATGTGGGTTATCAATGGGAACCTGGCGTTCTGCAACAACAAGCAAAAGTGGGCTTTCGCAAATCACCGATTGAATGTCCAAATAGTTTCTGAAGCAAGTTTGCCTCAACCTTTATTCTAAAGACGCTGGCATTCTTACTTTGATTTTGTCTATAATTGTGCAGACATATCTAACTCTAATTCTAGGTGCCTTAAGATAAACAACAAACATGGAATATACATGTTATCAACAAATGGCCATGTCAAATGAAACCAATCAGAATACAAACTATCAATAAACAAAAGATTGAAATGTTTACCGGTTTTCCACGAGGAGGAGGAGGAGGTGCATTTTCTTCAATGCATGCATCCACACCCTGCATGATGTCGTCTCCTGTTTTTGTCGTCTCCTTTGTTTTTTTGGTGGTGGAACCCGTAATCCCAAAAATTCTGGTTCATGATGTCAAGTGGTCCCCCATGAGAGTGACAATAGTAAACGGGTCGGACCGCCCTCATTTGTAAGGGTTCGAACCAAATACGGGTCGGGACGCTTTCCTGATTATAGCTTAATCGGTCAGATTGTCACCGCGGGTCGGGTCCCCTTGTGGTCCATTCCTAATGCTTCAATGGGGATTATCAAAGGAGGTTTGCGATGATGGTGGTCCCTGTAGCATGATGCGTTTAAAGGACGCTTCCCTTGTACATGTGTTAAGTGTTGATTCGATACAATAAAGGACGGCGCATCTGACGCGCCACCAGACACATCCAATGTGTCGACCGACGCTTCTAAAAATTGAGCTACCGAGGCATCCTTAACTGTTCTAGGTTTTGTAGCGACGCATCGCATGCATCCCCGACGCATCCCGAGGAGATGTGAAGAGTCTGGCGGAGGCATCGTGTTGTGTCAATATTTAATAATTTATAAAAAAAAACTTTTTGTTAATGTTAAAAATTAAAGGTTTGTTCTAAATAACGGGTTTGAAAAATAAACATATGTCTATACTAAATTTTGTTTGACCGACATGGAAAAACCTTAGCGGGTGAAGAATACTGCTCATAACCCGCTAAAAAATCATCAAGTTGGATCCTAAAAAAATGGAGGCTTCCGATAAATGTAAGTGAAAAATCATCATCCAACAAAAATGCAAACCCACCGACTTCCGAAGAAAAATCAGTTTGTATATAATCGCCAAAGCATACACCAACACAACGAGGTCGATGGGCAATCCCGGACGATGAATCGGGGAATTGGTCGAAAGATGTTACCGACTTCTACAATAAAGGGGATGCATTGTTCTGTTATTCTACCATTGTTTCTAGAACCGTAGAGCTTGACCAAAATTTTTGGGGAACTTTGTTGGGCTATCATTTTAACGCCTTTCTCACCGAAACAGTAAAATTTATTAACTACTTAAAAAAATTATTTTTGTAGTAAACCGTGTTACTAATATTTAGAAAAAAAAACCTTTTTACAACATATTGAAGGTTAGGTTGGATGACTGATGACTTGGAGAAGTAGAAAGCTACAAAAAGACCCGATGCTAAATATGCGTTAGATGATTCTTCCACCAAAGTTTTATGATTGTTTATTAGACTCCGTTCCAAAAAAACGTTGCTAATTATTGCGATGGTAAATTAAACTCATTTACATCTCCTTTTAATGTTGATTATGTTTTCCCCTATCCCGCTTGAAAATAAAGAATGGTTACTTGTTCGAGTTGAGTTGGTGAACCAACTGCTGGTTATTTACGCATGTGAAGACATTTGTGTCGGCCAAACATATAGGAATGTTATTCACCGAAGGCTAACGAAAATCTCCGTATATTTAGGAGTAGTTTTGGTAAACATGAGATACTAGAAAAAAAATTGGAAAACCAGAAAAATGCATGTCATTCGAGCTTAACGACGACTATGTTGTGTCTAACAGGTCGCTATCCGGTAACGAAACTATGTATCTTTGTATGCTGATGAAGCACTTGGTTACAGATAAACCAATTAACCTGGCCGGTGATGTAAATAAAAAATTTATTTCATACAGACGCTTCATGGCTGATAAATGTATTTTTGGTGGAGTTTACCCCATCCAAATGTTGTTTAGTGTTTAATTAGTATTCTGTATTTGTATTCGTATTTTATATTAATATTAATGAAATGACTGTTTTTAACATTCTAATATATGTTTATAAAAATCTGAAATTCATTTATATTAAAACACATCAACTTATATTATTACACAAACATAAAAGCTTTAAATTATACATAGCATATTAACTCTTAACTAAAAAAGTAAAAGTGTTAAAAATTTCAACGGAAAAGGCTCTCCGATGGAGGTGACACACTCCGATCACTGTCGCGACCGTCTGACCTATAGTCTTGAGGTATGTGTCCCAACTCAGGACTTGGAGGGGATGGTTCAACCCGCACTGTTGATCGGTATTCCTCATCCGGGTCAGTTCCGTACCCTTCAGCCCATACGGGTACGACTTGCATAGGACGGTAGTTTGAGCGACTCCCCCAAATTCGGAGATGATCAAATTGAAGTTGTGCCATGGTTTGGTCGTACACAAAGTTTGTTTCATCATCGATGACACCAACCTAATCATCATACTCATGTGTAGGTGAAGGGTTAAAAAGATAAGGATTTAAACAGGGTGACCATTGTGCTATTTCTACCGGTGATTGGTAGGATGCATTCGGTGGAGGGTTCTGTGGTATAACGGGTAATTGCATATGAACGAGTAATGCAACCGGTGGATGGTTGATTAGCGCATATGAACGGGTAACTGCATGTGGGCCAGTTTCCGAGGTAGAACGTCGACGAGAAGATCCCCTAAGGTTTGAAGGTCCGACTTCACCACCACCCATAACTTCTAATTTATTAGGTACTTGGAGTGATTTTAAAGACAGAATCGCAAATGTGGTAGTTTCGTAGTTGCAGTTATCTGTATTAATAGTGTTATGTCCAGATTTAACTTAATAGCAAAATACAAGAATGTATTTTATTTTTTAAATATACAAATTACATTAGATACTATATTTCCGAAATACAATAAATCCCAAAAATTAATCGAACAAATAGGTTAAAGCAATAATTAACAAGTTGTCATCTTCAAGTTCCTTATATTAATGAGTTCTTCTTGGATGAGATACGGTCACTTGGAGGAATTAATTAATACATTGTCATCTCCAAGTTCCTTATACACGTAGCCGTCTCATCCGTGTTCTCTTCAAACTAGCGTCGTCAATAGGTACCTGCAATTTTAAAGCTTAGAAAAACGTCATATTGAAACATAACGATCACGGTTTTTCCTATCATGTGAAGATCGGATTTTCCTATCATTTGAAAAAAAAAACCATTGAAGAATAAATGTCTTTTTTCGTTCAAAACATACAAAATAATGTCGCATATTTATAGCCTCAAGAAAAGTACTGTGACGATTTCTTAGGGCCGGCCCTAGTGTGCCGAAAACAAAAAGTACATGTCACATCATCCCCTCGAACAAGTACATGAATTCTTAGGGCCGACTCTAGTGTATGCAATGATCGATATATGTAAAATAAAAACAAATTTTTTACACTTTCACAAGAAAGTTAAGAGGCACTCCTCAACCACTAGATCGGCCTTGCTCAAGATCATTGTTCTCGTTATTGTACTATTATTATTTTTAACACTATGTGGTGCTTTTATTATACAAAACATAAAACTAATAATTAACACTATGTGGTGCTTTTATTATACAAAATATAAAACTGATAAAAAATAGAATTAAATATTAAATTCAGATTCATTAGGTACTATTATTGTTTTGTTTACTATGTATTTATTTAATAATGCATAAAATATATAAACATGATAATATTAACAATGACATATGTTTACTATGTATTTATTTAATAATGCATAAAATATATAAACATGATAATATTAACAATGACATAAATATAAACAATTTATTAGAAGACCTTAATTGGTCGACACCTGTACGGTTTAGAGTAAGTGATCGTGTATATTCCATCATTTTATGATAGATATTAATTCTATTGAAAACCCAAAATTCTTAATGATAAAGTCTCACAAAAAAGAGAAGGAAAAATAATTTCATTTTAGTTAGTGGGGAAAAGATGAATTGAACTTTGCCTTTGCACTATAATTAAGGACAAACACGTGCGTTTTTAAATTAATCCAAATTAAAGTAATAAATAACTTTATTAGGTCTCTTCAAAAAACATTAAAGAAACAAATTAGGTGATGGAACTAGAACATTGATGAAACACTAGATAGCACAACACTATTTATTCGCTCTAACTCAGCGTCCTTTTGTACTGGCTGTCGGTCTGTCCCATAGAGATCTTGCGATTGGTGTTGGCGGCCTGTCATTGGTGCCACCTGTCATCCTTTCTGTCTGCTGAGAGCATCTCCTTGTTCGCCAGGTGTCGTTTTCCAGAACCTAGAAACTTTTGTATTGCGAGGTCGCCCGCTTCGAGTGGTGTGGTCCTCTTGACACGTCTCCGTTCGTGATTTGGGATCATACCTCTTCAAGTCCCCCGGTCTAGTACGGCTTCCAGGTGATTCTATCAACTGGGAGGGATTCTAGACTCATAAGAATTTGGTTGTGCAGGGATATGTTGAGAAAGCGTAAGGATTTTGGCACATGGCAGTGAGCCAAAAAGTGTAACACCCCGAAAATTTTCGTCCAATTAAGCGATGACACGTGTCCAAACCTCCAACTAATCCCGACTATGTGGAGGGAGGAACCTCCAACTAATCCCGACTATGTGGAAGGAGGAAGGACGTACACTGTACGTTCACTGAAACGTGTCCCGTATCTCTGACCTATCCCGACTCTAGGAAGGAGAGGGACTATTATTGTGCGCTTGCTGAAACGCATCCCAGATATCCAACTAATCCCCACTGTGCAGAAGGATAAGGACTCATATTGTATATACCGATAATTGGTTGAACCAAAGGGTAAAATGTGCAAATATTGCATTTTGGAAGTCCTTACGGACCGCAAGGCATAGTGGCTTACGGTCCATAAGGTATTTAAATTATTGCGCACCAGGAGGTCTTACGGACTGTAAGGCACCTTGGCTTATGGTCCGTAAAGATGTGTGCTGAACAAGGAAATTCCACCGCCTTAGGTCCTTACGGACCGTAAGGCCCTGAGGCTTACGGTCCATAAGGGACCTGCAGAGAGTAGAAAACAGTTGGTTGTAGTTGCTATTGTTCTGCCACCTTGTGGCAACTCTTGCCACCTCTCCTGCCATTCTTCGACGTCCCAAGACACTTGGCACCTGCTAGGGACCTCTGGAAACACTTGGCACACTCACATCCTTCTCCCTTAGCTATACATATCAACCTTCTCCTTGGTTTCTTCACACCTTCACTCTCACTCTAAATACTCTCTTGGAGCTTTCTTCTGGACAAGAGGACTCCCTTTCTCAGTTATTTTTTACTCTAGCACTTCCAAGTAAGTTTTCCTACTAGCTCTTTTATGTTTATTTTATTTATTTTAAGTTTAAAGTTAAACAGTTGACTTTAGCTTCTGACCAAATTGGTCAAGTCAAAGTTCAATCTGAACTTTTCTACGTGATCGTAATAACAATGGTATGATTCCTCTGTGATCATACCCTCGGATCATCACGTGTACTAGTCGAATGCATAAGTCAAGCACGCTATATAAAAGTCAAACTTTCGTTAAAACTTCATGAATGGTATAAATGGTTTTTATAACTTATAACTCAATTGTTTTGACATATACACAAGTTATACAACTTATATAAACTGATATTAGCATGCTTAGCTCGTCTAGTTCTGTTTAGAACCTCAATCTATGTCAAAAGTCAAGCAGTTTGACTTCTACTTTGACTTTTGATTCTGACCCATTTGGTCAACGTTAAGACCTGTTTTAAAGTTATTTTGAGACCATATTATTGTTTAGTATAACCCTCAGAAGTTATACCAGATGATCATTCTGTTTGATGGGTCAATTGACAAGTCTTGATAATATTGTTAAAAATGACCACAATGCCCTAACGTGGTCAAAGTAGCTAATTAAAGGGTTTCAATCTAAACCAAGCTATGATCTGACTTTGGGATAGAATATACATCAATTAAAAATATGTTTTTAAAACTTGGACTTGTCATAGACCTGTCCGACCTTCCGAACTCGCCTTTACGCACATAACTAGTTATGCGAACCACTAGGCGTAACAGGTCAAAACCTTTCAAAAACAGAATGTTGGTCTAATAAACCTTTATCCAATGATTCTTTGCATTCGGATAGGTATAAACCACATTCTATCTGGTCTACGCTTAATCTATCAAAACCGAACCTATTCTTAAGTAACGGGTCATGTCTAAGGAACTAACCTATGACCCGTATACATTCTAACAGATAACAAATTCTGTTCATTCCGGACTATAGAACCCCCCCCCCAGATATTCGGACTTGGGTTACTAATACTTTGACTTACGACTTTCGCTAAATTAAAACCGTTATCGGTTGGAAGCTAGCAAAAAGGTAAATACTCTTAGCTTATTTTGTTTTAAAACTTGGGTTATGGTAAATATGCCACTTGGAGCAGTTATTATATAAATGAGCCATGCCATTGCTTATAAATATAAGAACTCGGTTTAATCCATATGACTTGATAACTGAAAAAATTGGGGGTTAATGGTACCGTGTCCGGGCGTCCCGACTCATGATCTATTATGGCCATACGAAATAACATGCCGAGGTAGGCATACCGACTGTAAGACGCGTTATTCAACTTTGGTGTGTACCTTAATCATTATAGCACTACAAATGACCGGCTCTGATCTCTAGTTCCCATTGTATGACAAGTATGTAAAACTAGTGAAAAGATAAAATCCCAAGAAATATTAAATGATTACCTACGAGTTTTCTCTATGTATAAAATTCTTTTTGAAAAACTATTTTCAAAATGAGTCAGTTAATGGTATTTACCAGCGAAAGCTGACGTATTTTCAAAAGTCGAACTAAGGGTACCGAACCTTGATATTAGGCTGGGAATCCGGGTTGGCTATGATAAAGGCTATGGAATTTGCAACTCCTAGCTTAAGGCCTCTGATGTCTAAAGCTCTTTTTATTAGACATTGCATGTGGGGTTGTACTCGAATTCTTGTATAGCTTTTATATATATTTAAGACTTTTATTGATTTAAATATTTTTACTCATTACTTCCGCTGCATTATAAATTGTGATACTTTTATCCAATCGTCATGCTTAAAACCTACCCTTCCAAGCCCACCGGAAATCGCGATGTGACAGACTGGTATCAGAGCTACAATTTAAGTGAATTAGACACTAGCCTTTTGTGTCTAAACTCAAATATCACAAATGCAAATTCCATAAGACTACTCTGAGTTCTAGACCCAAACCTAAGACTACTCCTCTCATTATATAAATATAGTTATTGATTTTATAAATTATTAAAAAGATTCCTCTCGGAAAGGAAACCGCGGATGTTGATCTCATACTTTTTCTTTTCACGAAAAATTACCAGACGAAGCCGCAACAACGGAGCACCAAACCATGGATGTAAATACGACCGGGCGTGAGGATGAGCTCTTGACCCTCCTCCTATGGCCTTCCCCGATAGAACCCCAAACTGACAAACCTTCAAACCAGACATCAAAACCTATACCAATGGATGTTGACGACCCGTATTTTCTACCTCCCAACTTCAAAATTCGTGACCTATACCACTCACTATCATTGGAACCCGCTAGTTCCACTTATCTAGAAAACTTTAACCAATCGCTAAACCCCCAACTACCAACACTAAGAAAGGTGAAACAAGAAGAGGACTAGCGAGAATGACGAAAGGGACGACTGGAGACTCTTTTCTTTTATTGTTTTTTGTTTTATTTTCCAAAAGTCCACTTATGGACAATGTTTGTATTTCAATTCCAAAAGTCCTTATAGGACAATGTATTGTAATATGTCGATTTAATGAAATCCAGTTTCAAGTTTCTTTTCCATTATTTCATTAATCCGCTACTAATATCCAAAAATCTTATTGATGGCTATATAGCTCTCGACTGATGATATGCGTAAAATACAACATATAAATTGTATCAAATAAGGTATAAAAATAACCCTTTTTAGTACTAATGTTAGGAAAAGTGTGTTTTCTTTGTATACTTTTGATTTTCAGGATTAAAAGAGCTTAAATTTGCAAAAGGAACAAATTAACGGCAAAAACCAACATAAATACAAAAGAAGAGAAGTTGACACTTCATACCGACCCTCCGAGTTTCACCCCAAGGCAAAAAAACAAGTCAGAAGGCTGACACGGGGCTGTGCCACCGAGGCAAGGGGTTGTGCCCAACTCCATATTCCATGAAGAAAAAGACAACCAAAAGCAAACAAGAGACACGGGGTCGTGTCCCATGGACACGGGGCCGTGGTCAACTCCTAGATTTTGCAGAATCTTGGATAGTACAACAAGTACAAGCAAGTACAATGGCCACAGGACCGTGCAGTTGACACACAGGGACGTGTTAGTACAAGACCTAACACTGCAGTCAGTGAAGAGGAGAGAGAATGAAGGCCATGGGGCCTTGCCAGATGGGCACAGGGTCGTGTTGATGCTCTGTTTCCAGCTATAAATAGGGGTTCTTGGTTTCATTCCAACTCATCCCTTGACAACCACTTCTCTCACACTTGCAACCACTCCACCAACACCCACCACCATCATCCATTTTCCATCTTTTAGGGTGTGTCGTAGTCTCGGGATCCAAGATCGATCGTAAGAGTTCTTGTCAAACAAAGGCCATGCTTGGCTAAACTCTTACATCACTTGGTGAAGGCAAATCTTTAATGTATTACCTTTTGATTTCCAACCTTTGGCTCCTTTTTATTTGGGTATGTATTAATGACTTTAAAAAATAGTTTTCTATATTGAAGGTGAATTTTACTTAATCATTCTTCATGTTTTGTTGATTCACTCATTCGTGTCTTTATGGTCTATATAAAGCACGTTAACTACTTGGAAGGGGGTAAGAAGTGTGGTTGGGTAAATTATTGTCTCGTTCAGTGAATAGATCCTGCGAGAACCTGGTTCAAGCTTAGTAGGACTCCACGAGAGGTAGATCTTAATCGCCTCAGGAGAAGTAAGAACCGCTTGAATCCCTTATCTATACACTACTATTAAAACATTAAACCAAACTTGTGGAACTGTATCCTTGCTGACTCAGACCGATAGGTTAAGGGTAACACTGCATGGAAGGGGGCCTACAACTTCTCGCATTGATAACTTACTTAATTTTCTTTCAATAATCTGACCTTGCGGGACTGTATCCATGCTGACTCAGACCAATAGGTTGAGGGTAACGTTGCCTGGAAGGGGGCCTACTATTATAACTTAAAGATAGTCTTTTAAAATTCCCAAAGTGCGGAAATCATTAAAGGATACATAAAAGAGGAGTTGGAACCAAGTGATTCCTTCTTCTCTATTTGTTTTTCCTTTTATTTTATTTTTATTTTCTAGTTTATCTTTTTAAAACTTTCAAAACTTTTTTTTTGTCAAGATTTGGTTAGATTAGATGTTAACGATAAGCCGGTACTAAAAGCTCTTGTGTCCTTGGATAACCTCGGTATCTTGCCATCACTATACTACATCCGCGATGGGTACACTTACCCTAACGTGTGTAGAGTGATAGTATTATATCCTGTTTTATAAATTTAAAACTTGATTCGCGAGTAAAAAGTTTTTAAAATATATCTAAAAATTATAACCACACCCTCACACGTCAACTGAACTAATGGCAAGCCGAAATATTGGCTATAACTAAGAAAAACGGTAGTGACAACTATGAGCACCGAGACCCTACGGACGAAGAGAATAATCTTCGATCCCTGATTGCCGATAAAGTTGGTAAAGCTATGGCTGAATTTATAGCTACATTTAGAGGGCCGGAGCCATCAGTACTAAAACAAAAATATGTTCCTAAGCCTCACTTCACAACTCATAAAACTGAGAAGTCTCACTATTCCTCAACTAAAAGTGAGCAAAGCATCAAGAGTGTTGTCAGAACTAAGCCCTGTAACTCTAAGGAGGGGTGCACCTATAAGTATTTCGTCTCATGTAAACCACGTGACTTTACGGGTGAGAAGGGAGCCATTGATGCTTTAAAGTGGCTCAATGAAATGGAAACCGTTATTGATATCAGCGGTTGTGCCACTAGGGACACTATCAAATACGTGTCCCAGTCCTTCAAGGAGGATGCTCTAACCTGTTGGAAGGTACTGATCCAATCAACGGGCAAGGTTGCACTGTACAACCTAAGCTGGCCCAACTTCATGGAACTAATCCATGAGACATACTGCCCACCTCATGAGGTGGAGAAATTTGAATATGACTTTTGACAATGAAAACTCTCAATTTTCGAGCTTACGTATATGATTACAACTCTTTCTCAAGACTCGTTCCTTTTCTGATTACCCATGAGTCTAAGCGCATTGCGCGACTCATCCGAGGACTCGCTTAAGAAATCAAGGGGATGGTTAAATCCTCTAAACCTGCAACATTTAGATCTGCTTTGGATCTAGCCTTATCTCTCACTGAAGATGAGAAAAGGCTGAGAGCAACCAAGGCCGAGGGCGATCAGAAGCGGAAGAGTGTTGACACCTCTAGTAGGGATTTTAAGAAGGTTATGACCGGTTCGAATTATTACCAGTCCAAACAGAATGAGGCAAAACCTAAGTGTAAAACCTGTGGGAGATGGCATTTTGGAAAATGTCAACATAATAAACCCAAAGGTTGTGGCATCAGTAAGCAGATGTCGCAACCCCCGCCCCCTTATCTGTCCCGGGAACGGGCGGTCGCGAACTCAATATTGGTGGTATCGATGTTTATTATTTTGGCAGCGGAATTTACATCAGGACCGCAGTTAGGAAATATTTTATCAGAGTAAATACCACGCTTTTATAATATTAAACATATTGGGACAAAACCCAAGTCTCATTACAAACTGATTTATAGAGATAAAATCTTTTTTACTTAATAAAACATCTTCTTTTGTTTAGGTAACTTTTATAGCCACTTTATCCAAGCCTTCAGGGCTGTCCAGCTGGCTTATATTTGGCTCTCACATTTTGTTACCTGAAACGCGTTTAAAAATATTTTGTCAGTGGGAAATACTGGTGAGTGAATCCCAGTTCAATCAAGAAGAGTTTTATCAATTAACACAGTATTGAGAGCGATTACAATGTTTACATCTACACAATTACTCATTCAGTACTGTCAATCCTGACTGGTGGGTCATATTACTCATTGGCTAACTCTTTGTCCAATGGTAACGTCTTCCACATTTTGTATACAAAACCCCAACATACCGGCAGTAATTGAAGAATAACAAAGACTCAATCACTGCTTAATCACGTTGTAAAACATTTAAGGTTTTGTAAAAACGATTTACAAAAAGGAGATTACTCACATTGTTGTCTTAGGTTTCCTTTAAGGGTTTCCTGGTGATTATCTATAATTTACACAAATGCACACGTGTTAGTATAATAACCCATTATTTATATTAATGATACCCTCCCCAAGACGGTATTCCAACGACTACGTCGGGCAGAACCACGACAGCCGTTACGGAACCCTGGATCAATCGGGCAGAGTATCTAATACGTAACCGGGGCTATGATACTTACAACGGAGCAGAACTTCGTTATTTAGAGGGGTATTATACCCAAAAATTATGCCTACTATTCATAAATTGAGAGAAAGAAAAGTGTGTGAGCGATCAGGGACTGAAGCCGATGCCCTTAATTTATAGGGCTGAATTTCGAGTTTTACACGGCCCGCTTAAGCTTCGGCTTAGGTCTACGCGACCCGCGAGGGCTTCTAGACTAGGACGTAGCCTTGCTACGTCGACACGTAGCCTCAACACTAGTCCGACACATGGCGGCCTGGGGGCTCGCCTGAGATTGGAGCTGTCGCGGCCCGCGTAGGTCAAGGGGTGGCTTACGCGCCCCGCGAGAGGCCTATTTTTCTTGTTTTTGTTTAATTTTTATAAAAACAAAGGTATTCGTGGTCCGTTTTCACGTATAGGGTGTATTTTAAGACATATTGGAATATTTTAAATATATTAGGGCGTCGGAAAAATATTTTGCAGGGTTGTTATATCCTCCCCACCTTGTTTTAGAACTCGTCCTCGAGGTCTACTGGAACAAGTGTGGATATTTCTTTTGCATTTCTGATTCAAGCTCCCATGTGTATTCTGGTCCTTTTTTGGAGTCCCATTTCACTTTGACCAGAAATAATCTCTTGTGCTTGAGATTCTTGACTTTCCTGTCTTCAATCTGTAAAGGCCTCTCTACAAACTTTAACTGCTCATTTACCTCTATATCCTTAAGAGGTACTAATAGTGATTCATCAGCTAAGCATTTCTTGAGATTAGATACATGAAATACATCATGTATTCCTGCCATTTCCTCTGGCAGTTGTAGCTGATAGGCTACAGGTCCTATTCTTCTAATAATCTCAAAAGGTCCAACGTACCTGGGACTTAGCTTTCCCCTTTTGATGAATCTTACCACTCCTTTCCAAGGAGAGACTTTTAACACTTTATCTCCTACCTGAAATTCCAACGGCTTTCGTCTATTATCTGGATAACTCTTTTGTCGATCACGTGCTGCTTTCAGTCGTTCCTTGACATGAATGATCTTGTCTGTTGTTTCTTGTACTATCTCGGGTCCAGATAGTTGCTTTTCTCCAATTTCTACCCAACAGACTGGCGTTCGGCACTTTCGTCCATAAAGTGCTTCGAATGGTGTAGCATTGATACTTGTGTGATGACTATTATTATAAGAAAACTCTATCAATGGTAAATGATCGTCCCAATTACCTCTGAAATCAATTACACAAGCTCTAAGCATGTCCTCCATTGTCTGGATTACCCTTTCGCTTTGTCCATCCATTTGAGGATGATAGGCTGTGCTTAGATTTAACTTGGTTCCCATTGATTTTTGGAAACTTGTCCAAAAATGAGAGGTAAAACGACTATCTCTGTCAGAAACAATTGATAGAGGAATTCCATATAATGAAACTATTTCATCTACATATAATTTAGCTAACTGTTCCATACTGAAAGTTTCTTTCATTGGTAGGAAATGGGCTGAGTTAGTTAGCCTGTCTACAATCACCCAGATTGTATCATTACCTTTTCTTGTTTTGGGTAATTTAGTAACAAAATCCATTGTTACCAATTCCCATTTCCATACTAGCATTTCTAACTGTTGCAACAAACCTGAAGGTTTCTGATGTTCAGATTTAACTTGTGAACAGGTTAAACACTTTGCAACATATGCTGCTATATCCTTTTTCATTCCTATCCACCAGAAATTCTTTCTTAAGTCTTGATACATCTTATCACTTCCAGGATGCATCGTATACTTAGACTTATGGGATTCTTCTAATACACGGTGGCGTAGGTTTTCTAATTTAGGTATCCACATCCTTTGCTTATGGAATCTCCAAATTCCATCTGTTCCTTGTTCTAATTCCTTAATCATTCCTTTCAATTTCTCAGTATCATCCTTGATTACTGATTCTTGGTCCTTTTTAATCTGTTCATTTAAATCTAATTGCAGATTTAATTTAAGTGAACGTACTCTTTTTGGCTTTTCATGACACTTTCGACTTAAAGCATCAGCAACTATATTTGCTTTTCCTGCATGATACTGGATATCACAATCATAATCACTAAGCATCTCCATCCAGCGTCTTTGTCTCATATTCAATTCCTTTTGCCCGAAAACTTATCTTAAACTCTTATGATCTGTGAAAATGGTAAACTTACTACCATATAGGTAATGTCTCCAAATTTTTAGGGCAAATATTATAACTCCTAATTCTAAATCATGGGTTGAATAATTTTCTTCATGGTTCTTAAGTTGTCTGGATGCATAAGCTATAACCTTTTGACGTTGCATCAACACACATCCATAACCTAATTTAGAAGCGTTACAATAGATTACAAAATCTTCAGTTCCTTCTGGTAACACTAGTATGGGTGCATTGGTTAATCTTTGCTTAAGAATTCTAAAGGCTTCTTCTTGTTTTAATCCCCATTCAAATTTAATGGATTTATAGGTTAACTTAGTTAAGGGAATGGCTATTCTAGAAAAATCTTGAATAAATCTTCTATAATATTCGGCCAGTCCTAAGAAACTTCTAACCTCGGTTGGTGACTCAGGGGTTTTCCATTTGGTAATTGCCTCGATCTTAGTGGGATCCACATGAATTCCTTCATGATTAACTAGATGTCCAAGAAATTGTACCTGTTCTAACCAAAACTCGCACTTTGAAAACTTAGCATAAAGCTTTTCTTTTCTTAATGAACTTAGAAGTGTGTGCAAATGCTTTGCATGTTCCTCTTTACTCTTAGAGTAAATGAGAATATCATCTATAAAGACAATTATGAATTTATCCAAATATGGCTTACAAATTCGGTTCATCATGTCCATAAATGCAGCTAGGGCATTGGTTAAACCAAATGGCATGACAGTAAATTCATAATGGCCATACCTTGTTCTGAAAGCAGTTTTAGGAATGTCCTCTTCCTGTACCTTTAATTGATGATATCCTGACCTTAAATCGATTTTAGAGAAAAATCGTGCTCCCTGCAATTGATCAAACAGATCATCAATTCTTGGTAATGGATACCGATTCTTAATCGTGACTTTGTTCAATTCACGGTAGTCAACGCACATACACATCGATCCATCTTTCTTTTTAACGAATAGGATTGGCGCTCCCCATAGCGATGAACTTGGCTGTATGAATCCTTTCTCTAGTAATTCATCTAACTGTTTCTTCAGTTCCTGCATTTCTGCGGGTGCCAAACGATAAGGTGCTTTGGCCATTGGTGCTGTCCCTGGTAGTAGATGAATTCTGAATTCAACTTCTCTGTCTGGAGGTTGTCCTGGTAATTCTTCTGGAAATACATCTGAAAACTGGGACACTACTAGAATATCCTTTAATTCTTTTCCTTTAGTGTTAGTGATTATGGAAATCAAATATACTAAAGATCATTTCCGTATATAACTTGTTGTTTTCATCACAGAGATGAATTTTGTGGATCTAGATGGTTTATTTCCTTTATTTGTGATCTTTTCACCCCTTGATGAATTTACTTGGATTGACTTTTGATCACATAAAATATTGGCTTTATTGGCTATTAACCAATCCAGTCCTAATACGATATCAAATCCTGCCAGATTCATTGGGTAAAGGTTTGCAATAAATTTCTGATTTAGAATTTCTATTCTTGCTCCCTGCAAGATTTCAGAAATTTTAATGGTTTCCCCATTTGCTGTCACTACTAGACATTCTTGTGGAAGTTTAGTTAATGATTGATTGAGAAGTTTGCAAAATGAAGTATTAATAAAACTTTGGTTTGCACCAGAGTCAAATAATACTTTATCAAAAATAACATTAACTAAAAACGTACCGGTGATCACATCCGGGATCATCTTTGCTTCTTCTGCAATTAGAACAAATGCTCTAGCATTTTTAGTGTTCTTGTTGTTCGAAGCTGGAGCTAATTTTGGGCAGTTTGGCTTGATGTGGCCTTGTTCTCCATAGTTGTAGCATATCCTGTTGTTTTTCTTCCTGCAGTCTTCTTCCTTATGTCCAGATATTTTGCAAAGTTGCAGTACATGGAGCATCTTCCAGAATGCTTCCTTTTGCAATACTTGCAATAGGGTGCAGAGGTAGAACCTATATTTCTCCCACGATTAGAATTTCCATAACGAAATTCCTGGGTAAGCTTCTGGGTTAGGTTCCTCCTTTGATCCTCTTCTCGTGTACGGACTAACTCATCAGTCAAGATGTTTGCTAGTTCTACAGCTTCTTCTATGGTTTGAGGTTTAGCTTCCTTGACTACATGTCTAATCTCTCCAATTGATCCCCAAATGTAATGGGAGATTAATACTGGTTTAGGTGATGCAAGGGTTGGTACTATTCATGCATATTCAAAGAACAATGTAGTATAACCCTTACTATCTACCCCAGTCATCCTAAGGTTTAGGAATTTATTGGCTATTAGTTTCTTTTCATTGGGAGGGCATAATTTCCTTTCTACCATGTTTTTAATTCCTCCTATTCCATATTGTAAATCCTATCACTTCCTCTAGACTGGAGGATAGTGTTCCACCACTCTAAGGCTGAATTCTTAAACAGATTAGAGGCAAACATTATCTTATCCTCTTCCGCACACTTGCTTATTTTTAAGACTGCCTCAGTCTTTTCTATCCAGCGTAGAGTTGCAATGGCCCCTTCATTGCCCGAGAATTCCATTGGTTTACAAGACCATAATTCTTTATAAGAATAACCATAAGGCATGGTTCTTCTTCTTTTGGGAATGGGCGCTTGAAGTATAGGTCCATTGTTTACGCTATGTTTAGGTTCAGTTGGTCGCTTACTATTATGCTTACTTTTATTATCCGCTTCCTTAACAGTTTGAATAATAAATGGCATCGCATCTATTATTCCATGTGCCACTATGTGTTGGATGGCACTGTTATCCACTTGGTTTCCATTATTATCGTTGTTTGGGTTTTCGTTATTCAGATTATTGTCATTCTGGTTTTCCGGGTTATTATCCGGGTTTTCTTGATTCACTTGGTCTGCCATCTGAATTTTAAACATTTACCACATATTAATATCACAAAATAATATCTTAGTACGATCAATCACATGACACGCATTTTGATCAAAAGCGTCGATCATTGCGACTTACTCTTTTCTAATATATAATTTGCATCTACTACAAACCAGTACTGAAATTAAAAATTACAATATGACTGAAATAAAAATCACACTATTAGTAGGCATCTATAGTTATATATAAATGTACACATATATATATTTTTCATACACACCTATTATATCTATATATATATATATATATTATTACTTCCTCCACCAACACTTTCACGGATATGGATTCATCCAGAAGTCCATATGACGCTCGTCATACTTCCAGACGAGTCGTTCTCCTATCTGCCTCATTCTCTCACTACTTTCTAAAATTTCTTCTCCGAAAGTTCAGAGCTCTTGCACATTTTCTGCACTCATTGGGGGTGTAGGTGCTGGTACTGGATCTGGGTACTGGGGCATGGGTTCTTCCTGAGGATACGGATTCTCTAGGATTTCCCTAATGTATTCATCATTATCATAGTAGGGATCTAGAGGGTCCAGACCTGGGTATGCTGCTAGGTTTGGCATGGGTAGGTCTGTTAAGTTGTAGCGTTGCACATAATCCCTATGATCATCAAACCATGGATCGTAGTCTGGGTCTAAGGGATTGGGTGCTGGTACCCTAGGTATCTCCTGGGTAGGAAACAAGGGTAATGGTTGAGGGGCTACTAGTTGTTCCAGGTTTGGGTCGGCAGCTGTGGATGCTGAAATATGGAAGTTTGCTAAAGTCCTATTAAGCATGTCTTGGGTATGGGCATCTGTCTCTCGTTTAGCTGCTGCTAACACTCGTTGCTCTTGTAACTTCGTCATTCTTTTCCTACGCTCATGTGCTCCCTTACTGAACCATCCTCTCTTTTTCTGAGGGAATGGCTCTTCAGACTGAGCCTTAAATACGAATATCCCTTCTTCATCATCAGCAAAATACCCTGAGAGGGCAGGATGTGAAGAGGTGCCTTCGCTTCTAGGTGAGCTGGACAACTGATGATACGCATCGGATGGTCCTTAATCACTCATACTATAAACAAACAAATAGTCAAATAATACATAACAATAAAATACAGATATGCACGTATTTCTGTAATTTATTTCCTAACATTTTAAATAATATCTTGGCGTCAGCAGAACACTTCTGTGGCTGAATTAGTGGCTTAGCTCTGATACCACCTTCTGTCGCAACCCCCGCCGCCTTATCTGTCCCGGGAACGGGCGGCCGCGAACTCAGTATTGGTGGTATCGATGTTTATTATTTTGGCAGCGGAATTTACATTAAGACCATAGTTAGGAAATATTTTATCAGAGTAAATACCACGCTTTTATAATATTAAACATATTGGGAAAAAACCCAAGTCTCATTACAAACTGATTTATAGAGATAAACTCTTATTTAATAAAACATCTTCTTTTATTTAGGTAACTTTTATAGCCACTTTATCCAATCCTTCGGGGCTATCTAGCTGGCTTCTATATGGCTCTCACATTTTGTTACCTGAAACGTGTTTAAAAATATTTTGTCAGTGGGAAATACTGGTGAGTGAATCCCAGTTTAATCAAGAAGAGTTTTATCAATTAACACATTATTGAGAGCGATTACAATGTTTACATCTACACAATTACTCATTCAGTACTGCAAATCCTGACTGGTGGGTCATATTACTCATTGGCTAACTCTTTGTCCAATGGTAACGTCTTCCACATTTTGTATACAAAACCCGAACATACCGGCAGTAATTGAAGAATTACAAAGACTCAATCACTGCTTAATCACATTATAAAACATTTAAGGTTTTGTAAAAACGATTTATAAAAAGGAGATTACTCACATTGCTGTTTTAGGTTTCCTTTAAGGGTTTCCTGGTGATTATCTATAATTTACACAAATGCACACGTGTTAGTATAATAACCCATTATTTATATTAATGATACCCTCCCCGAGACAGTATTCCAACGACTACGTCGGGCAGAACCACGACAGCCGTTACGGAACCCTGGATCAATCGGGCAGCGTATCTAATACGTAACCGGGGCTATGATACTTACAACGGAGCAGAACTTCGTTATTTAGGGGGGTATTATACCCAAAAATTATGCCTAATATTCAGAAATTGAGAGAAAGAAAAGTGTGTGAGCGATGGGAGACTGAAGCCGATGCCCTTAATTTATAGGGCTGAATTTCGAGTTTTACGCGCCTCGCGTAAGCTTCGGCTTAGGTCTACGCGGTCCGCGAGGGCTTGTAGACTAGGCCGTAGCCTTGTTGCGTTGACACGTAGCCTCAACACGAGTCCGACACGTGGCGGCCTGGGGGCTCGTCTGTGATTAGAGCTGTCGCGGCCCGCGTAGGTCAAGGGGGTGGCTTACGCGCCCCGCGAGAGACCTATTTTTCTTGTTTTTGTTTAATTTTTATAAAAATAAAGGTATTCGGAGTCCGTTTTCACGTATAGGGTGTATTTTAAGACATATTGGAATATTTTAAATATATTAGGGCGTCAGAAAAATATTTTGGAGGGTTGTTATAGCAGATATAACATAAATCCCATGAGTGCAAAGATCTGAAAAACGCCAACTGTTTTCGGTGTGGCGAGAAAGGGCATATAAAGACCCAACTGCCCGAAATGGGAAACTGACGCCAAGAACAAGGCCACTGAAGCCAAGAAAGGCAATGCTAGAGCCTTTTAGCTGACCGCAAGGGAAGCAGTTAAAGATGCGAATGTCATTACAACGTTCTCGTAAATGATATATTTGCTAGAGTCATATTTGATTTCGGGGCTGATAAGAGCTTCGTTGACTATAAATGTAGCATACTTCTAAACCTGCCCTTAGGAAACCATAGATATTACTTCTGAGGTCGAAACGACCGATGGTAGTATAGAAATAGCTTCCACGATTCTTGATGGATGCGCTATATCCATCAAGAATCAATCTATCCCTATTAATCTTTTACCTATGAATCTCGCGGGATTCGATATAGTTTTAGGCATGGATTGGTTAGCTCATAACCAAGCCCGCATTGCCTGCGATAAGAAACTTATCGAAATTAAATCCCCATCTGGTGATATACTCACTATTTGTAAAGATCGACACTATGGATTGCTCGAGAAAGCGTCTCTTCTTAAGACATCCAAGTGCTTTAAAAGAGGATGTGTCATTTACGTGGCACATGTAACTATTGACGAACCGAAGCCGAAGATCGAAGACATTCCAATCATCTTGGAGTACCCTGATGTTTTCCTCAAAGATTTACCCGGTCTCCCTCGGATAGGCAAGTCGATTTTAGAATCGACATCTTGCCTGGATCAGCTCCTATAGCCAGAGCTCCTTACCGTTTGGCACCCACTGAGATGAAGGAGCTGGAGGCATAACAAGAGCTTTTAGAGAAGGGATTTATTCAGCCGAGTTCCTCGCCCTGCGGAGCTCCTATTCTCTTTGTCAAAAAGAAATATGGTTCAATGCGAATGTGCATTAACTACTGCGAACTAAACAAGATCATGATTAAGAATCGATATCCTTTGCCATGGATCGATGATCTGTTCGATCAGTTGCAAGGAGCTAGTTACTTCCCAAAGATTGATTTGAGGTCTGGTTATCACGAATTGAAAGTCTGAAGTGAAGATGTTTCGAAAACTGCGTTTCGTATTAGATACGGCCACTATGAATTCCTTGTGATGCCTTTTGGGCTCACGAATGCACCTACAGCATTCCAGGATCTATGAATAGAGTCTGCAAGCCGTACTTAGATAAGTTTGTCATTGTCTTCATAGATGACATACTTATATACTCGCGCAACAAGGATGATCATGAGAAACATTTCCAATGTACACTCGGTCTGCTACAACAGGAGAAACTCTATGCTAAGTTCTCTAAATGTGAATTTTGCTCCGCGAAGTCCAATTCTTAGGACACATGATCAGTGAGTGTGGTATCCAAGTGGATCCCGCTAAGACTGAAGCTATCATGAATTGGAAAGCACCTAAAACCCCTTCAGAAATCCGTAGTTTCTTAGGATTGGTTGGCTATTATAGAAGGTTCATTGAGAACTTCTCTCGAATTGCCACTCCTTTGACTGCGTTGACCCGCTAGAATGTAAAATTTGACTAGGGTCCTAAGCAGAAAGAATCCTTTGAGATTCTGAAGTAGAAACTGAGCCATTCTCTTTTCTTAACCCTATATGAGGGGATTGAAGACTTTGTCGTGTACTATGATGCTTCGCACACAGGAATGGGTTGTGTGTTCATGCAAAGAGCCAAAGTGATAGCCTATGCATTACGACAACTTAAGATACACGAAAGGAATACTACGACCCATGATCTAGAATTGGGTGCAGTTGTGTTTGCATTAAAGTTGTGGAGACATTAGTTGTATGGCACAAAGTGTATATATACACGGACCATAAAAGTCTCCAACATCTTTTTAATAAAAAAGATCTTAACATGCGACAACATCGTTGGATGGAAACTTTAAACGATTACGGATGTAAGATTCGTTACCATCTCGGTAAGGCAAATGTCGTTGCCGACGCCTTAAGTCGCAAGGAAAGAGTTAAACCAATTAGGTTTAATGCCAAAAGCATTGAGCTACGGACTAGCTTGATTGAAAACTATTATAGGCTTAGAAGCAAGCCTTGTTAGAGATGAATGCTCAGACTGAAAGATTAGGTGGATCTATAAAACAGTTAACACCTGGAAAGGATGGAATCCTAAGTTTGAATGAAAGAATCTGGGTTCCCATCTATGGAAAACTCCGAGAGTTGATTCTTGAAGAATCACATAACTCAAAATATTCAGTACATCCCGGTGGAGATAAGATGTACTAAGACTTGAAAAAGAACTTTTGGTGGATGGGCATGAAAAAGTTCATAGCCACCCATGTAGTGAAATGCCTAACATGTTCGCAAGTTAAGGCTGAACATCAGATACCGTCTAGTCTTTTACAACAACTGGAAATTCTCACTTGGAAATGGGAGATTCTAACAATGGATTTGATTACCAAGTTACCTAAGACTAGTCGTGGCAATGACACGATATGGGCCATAGTCGACAGACTGACTAAGTCGGCACACTTATTGCCAATTAAGCAAACATATAATCCGACAAGCTAGCTAAGTTATATGTTGACAACATTATGTCTCTTCAATGAGTCCCATTGTCTATAGTATCAGATAGAGATACTACATACACTTCTAATTTCTGGAAAATTTTCTAGCAAGCACTTGGTACGTGCTTAAACTTTAGTATGGCTTATCATCCCTAGACTGATGGGCAGTGTGAGCGTACAATCCAAACTCTAGAAGACATGCAACGTGCATGCACGATTGACTTAGGCGGTAGCTGAGATGAACATCTTCCCCTGATCAAATTCTCCTATAATAACAACTATCACACTAGTATAAAAGCCGCACCTTTTGAGGCTTTCTACGGGAAAAGTGTAGAACGCCTGTCTGTTGGGCTGAAGTTGGTGAAAGCCAACTCTCTGGACCTGAGATTGTCGTTGAAACAACTGATAAAAGTTAACAAATCAGAGATAGACTCAAGGCTGCCCATGATAGGCTGAAGAGCTATGCTGATAGAAGGTGAAAGCCTCTCAAATTCCAAATCGGAGACAGAGTAATGCTCAAGGTCTCGCCTTGGAAAGGCGTAATGAGATTTGGAAAGTAGGGCAAGCTGAGCCTTAGATATATTAGACCATTCGAGATAACAGAATGTGTCGGTTCAGTAGCTTACAAACTTAAGCTACCAGAAGAGCTGAGTGGAATCCATGATGTGTTCCGTATCTCTAATCTAAAAAAGTGCTTAGCTGATAAAGCACTTATCATGTCTCATCAAGACGTTCAAATTGATGGAGCTTAAGGTTTATTGAAAAACCTTTGTCTATTGAGGATCGTGAAATCAAAAAGCTTCGTAAGAAAAAGGTTTCCCTCATCAAAGTGAAATCGGATTCCCATCATGGCGTAGAATACACTTGGGAGATTGAATCCGAAATGAGACGGAAATACCCATATCTGTTTGAATAAATCTCGAGGATGAAATATCCTTTAAGGGGGTGAGGATGTAACACCCTGAAGATTTTCACCCAATTAAGCGATGACATGTGTCCAAACCTCCAACTAATCCCGACTATGTGGAGGGAGGAAACTCCAACTAATCCCGACTATGTGGAGGGAGGAAGGGCCCACACTGTACGTTCACTGAAACGTGTCCCGTATATCCGACTGATCCCGACTCTGGGAAGGAGAGGAACTATTAATGTGCGTTAGCTAAAACGCATCCCAGATATCCAACTAATTCCCACTGTGCGGAAGGATATGGACTCATATTGCATATACCGATAATTGGTTGAACCAAAGGGTAAAATGTGCAAATATTGCATTCTGGAAGTCCTTACGAACCACAAGTCATATTGGCTTACAGTCCGTAAGGTATTTAAATTATTGAACGCCAGGAGGTCTTACGGACTGCAAGGAACCTTGGCTTACGGTTCGTAAAGATGTGTACTGAACAAGGAAATTCCACCGCCTTAGGTCCATATGGACCACAAGGGACCCGCAGATAGTAGAAAACAGTTGGATGTTATTGCTGCTATTCTGCCACCTTGTGACAACTCTTGCCACCTCTCCTACCCTCTTTCCACGTCCCAAGACACTTGACACCTCCTAGGGACCTCTGGTGTCACATCCCGATATTTCCACGTATTACCGGTGGGCCTGGTGGGGAGTATCGTGACGTAGTTGATAACATCATAGTCAAACAACACAATTTAAATGCACAGCGGAAGCAAAAGATAAATATATTACAATCCGATAAAGAGTAATATCAAGTATTACAAATACGGTTGTAAAAGATCCACAGGCGGATCAAAAGATAAATAGAAACTTTGTTCAACAGACTTTAAGGCATCTAAGCTTGCGAGACTTTTATTTGATGCTAGGAGAGGCCAGCCTATTCCGATTAGTACCTGCACTTAGCCTTTTTGGGAAAATACGTCAGTTTACACTGGTAAATACAATTTAACTGACTCATTTTGAAAAGGTTTAGAGAAATTGATTTGAATGCACAAGGCACAAAACATTTTATAACTTGGGATAATTATTTATATATAAACTTGTAAAAGAATTACATGTTCGTTATACGTTCAGTAGCCTGGATTGACGCCGGGTTAAAGATTAATAGACACACCACATGATATAGTCCCGCGGTGAGTTATTCTCGTAACCGGCGGTTATACCTTATTATTTATATATGCACTGTCGGGTGTACGCCTACACCCCGTGCTTAGGTCGTGGCCATTTCTTAAAATGATTCCAAGGATATCTGGGACATGGTCATTAACCCCCCAAAGGCTTTAAGCAAACAAAACAATTTAAACGGGTCATATCAATAAATTAACCTTCATACGATCAAAAATTCAATGCCCGACCAAGCGGTATTTTATATACCATACCCTAAGCCCGTATAGGGAAAATAAGTTAAAAGTATTTACCTGAGCTAAATATAAATTCAATCCCAGCCGTATATCAATTCAGCAAGTACAGATAGCTTTTACTGGGCTCCTAAATCTGGAATGAAGGTTTATAATAACCTATTAGATTCCTAACGGGTCTTAATCAAGCCTATGCTTAGACCGGTTAGTTTTAAAGGAGGATACGGTTCAAAACGCATGGTTAAGCGAGAACTGGATTAGAATGTGGTTTAGACCCGACAAGCTTGTATACTTGTGTAATAAGGGTAAACTAAACACATTCTGGATTTTGAGATAAAAATGATAAGGTTTGACACGTTTCGGCTAATTTATGCAAATTAGTTACATAAGCCGATCCGAACGCGAAAAGGGGCGTAACGGGTAACCACAAGAGTCATGAACATGTTTCCTAAGTTAATATGCCTTAAATATGTTGTGATATCGGTAGGGTGCCTTCCATTATGCCCAAAACGAATTTAAAACCAATTTATGCCCCGTAGGGGTATTTGGTCATTTTAAAGGTTATAAGAGAGATTAAATATTATTCTGAGTTCTAGGTCTGATATAACCAGTAAAAATACTTACTTTAATAAGTTATAACAGTAGGGTATAGCATATATGTGAAATTTACTATTTATAACCAACTATGCACCGTAGGGGCATTTTGGTAATTTCACATAAGCTTAAAAGGTCAAAATTAGAGAATCTGAGTTTAAAACTTTTCTTTACTGTTAAAATATATAAATTTACTTAAAACATCAGTAGGTATTAAGTTTCATATGCCAAAAATAGTTTAACTCATACTATGCGCTTAAAACGAGTAAAAATGCGGTTTTAAGCAATTTCCGGGTTTTTAAAGAAAACCTAATATTTTTATCATTCCAGAAAGCTTAAAATATTTTATTTATCTTATAAGATCAGTAGCAAAAGTTTTGGGGTCAAAATGTTTTGTAAAACTCAATTTGTAAGCCAAAAGGGCAAAACCGGCAATTACCGAATCAAGCCTAGAACCCTATCTTATGCTCAGCCTAAAAATAAATAAAAATCTTCAAAAATCCCAAAATATTATTTTATATCAGTAGGTAAAAATTTTGGTATCAAAAATTGATTTTTGATAGGATATACGCTAATTATGCCGTTTAATTAATAAAAAGCTTTTCATTTACGCTAATGAGCATAACTCCTAATCTTGACTTCAAACTGATGTCAAATTTTAGGGACAAGTTTATAAATCAGTAATAAAGATTATTGTCCTCTCACATTTTCAAAATTCCCATTTTAGGGTCAAAAGGGCATAATGGTCAACATCTAAGCATATAACGGAAAGACGCAATGAATAGGATAACTAAGGATCCAAGTTGTATAACCTCAGAGGGTTACACCAACCTATAACATGGTCCTAATGGAATCCTAAGGAATATCTAAACTAAGCTAAATCGGGTCAGAACTGAAAGTCAAAGCAAAAGTCAACTTTTGCGACTTTCGGTTCTGAACCGAGCCTATACTTAGAATTGTCGGGTTGAATCATGCTTAGGCATGTTTAACTAATATTTACCAAGTTATGAAAGTGAGAAAACTGATTTTATGGCTTTTATATTAATAGTTATGAATTTTATTTAAAACTAACCCGTTTGACTTTTATTTGACCCGACAATTTAACTAAGTAAACGTGGTAATTAGGAGGTGCCCTTTTGAGGGTTAAAAACCTACCTAATTACGGTCACGTAGCAATGTTCGTTGCGAACAATAGCACAACCGTTTAAAAGTCAAAGAGTTTATCACAAATGCTTGACTTTTCGGCTATAAACGTTAAACAAAATAAACTGAGCACGAAAGGACACTTACAAAGGGTCCAAGCAAGGATAGAATTGATCTAGAATGTTCAGGTATGAAGCACAAGAGCTCCAACTTAGAACAATTCAGATTAAGGTGTGAAATAAGAGCAAGATCAAGGGGGTATATATAGGATTTCAAGAACCATTTAGATCGTTCCTCGATAAGCGAGCTTCAATCTGGTCCGTACAAGTGCACCCACTGATTTGTGAAACCATGGGCATCCCCAAATAGCCCCTAGAAAGCTTAAAAACCACTTGCAACACCTGGAAACAGCTGGAACAGGCTGTAAACTGATTTTTGCAAACCTGACAGGTTCACACGGGCCGCGTAAGGTTCTAGGAGAACTTACGCGGGCCGCCTGAGGTTCCCAGATCAGCAACAAGTTTTCTGAAATTGCAGTTTTGGTCCCTGTGAGCTTTTAAGGTCACGTTTGGCACGTTTAAGGCCCGTTAAGCTATTTACATGGCTCTATAATGAATCCTGATCATAGGGAACATAAAACATGCTTGAAAACATGTCGGATGTCGGTTCGTTTGGTGGTACGGTCACGTTGTTAGTCTAATCGACGAAACACGAACGGACGCGAAAAACGATCCAAATAGCGCGAAGAATGGAATTTTATCAAGCCAAACACTAAAATAAAATATTTTAGTGGTTACATAAATTTTTGGGTGTCCGGATATATTCATAATGTGAGATATGTGCGAAAACGCAAACTTGTGCACTTTTTGACACTTTTAGTCCATGCATAACTTAAAAGTTTATTTTTCTGCACCAAACACCTCTAAGCCTATATCTAAGCCACATAAAGGATAATTAGGGCATGTTTAACTTAGGAACATATTCCGGAAGGTTCGATACCCTACGAATAGGTATACTTTTGCAGTTTGACGCAATTAGTCCTTTAATTGAGCAAAGTAGCGCGGAATGCCGTTTAATGATATCCAAGCCTTCCATGGCCCATATTGATCATTCCTAAGCATATACTTAAATATTACTACGCTCCCGTTCGCTTAAATGGTCACCAAAAGGCGTAGATTTAAAAGTTCACGCTTTAGGTCCCTCTAATGCGCAAACTTGCGCATATCATCATTTAATAGCGTCGAAGCCTTATTTAATCCATATTAATCATTCTTGAGAGTATTATTAAACATCACGATGCTTCGGGTTCGCTAAAAGATCATTCAGAGGTAAAATTAAACATATTGACATTTTTAGTCCCTCTAACTTGCAAAGTTGCGCGTATCCTTACTTATAGGCATAAAAACTTTAGACGGCCAATGTTTGGAATTACCGAGAGTATAATCAAATATCATGAAGCTCCCAGTTTGTTAAAAGGTCACTCAGAGGTAAGAATTAACATGTTGACGCTTTTAACCCTTCATTGCGCAAACTTTCAATTAATTACGCGAACGGCTACACTCGATCAACAAGTGGCTCATTTGTGAATATAAATACCATACGAGGTTATTCAGAAACTTATTTTAGGTATATAAACACTTCCAGTCCTTTCATAATCAAAGTTTTCGATTTTTCGAAAAATTAGCCCCTTAATTTCAATATTTGACTTCATTAGGGTTTATTACACGTGTCAATACATCATTGGACGTGATTTTTATGAGGTGTTACATCCTCACCCCCTTAAAAGAAATCTCGACCTTGAGATTTGCTAAAATGCTGGAAGTACTTTTCGTTGCATAATGGACTTAACTTCTATTGCATATCTGGAGCCTCTCCAAGCTCCCAAGTTGACCTCTATAATAGGTACATGTATCCTTTTGGAGCTTCTTAACCTGTCGATCCTTAATCAATACAGGTTTCTCATCATATCATAAATCTGCATATCATTATGTGATAATGCTTCTCGACTTATTGGTGACACGTCCTTAAATCATTAGTGTGTAATGCATTGCGAGCTCCGCTAAGGTCCTTAAATAGGTCTTAGTTTATAAGCTATTTGATCTTGATACATTCGATTCCCTTGAATGATTTTATATATTCATAGTTTAACTATCATGATAATTAACAAATTGGCACACCCTCCCAAGGTGATATCTTTTGTTGAACCATCTTCCTCAACAAGAACTTAAGAGGGTTGCTACTTTCATAAATCCTTGGTTTTCTGTCGAATACTGGCAACTTACAGATGATTATGGATTTGTTTGATCTTATTCGTTGTTTCCAAGGAAACTTTCAGATCCTGATAATTGGACTTACCAAACTTTTGTCTAACAATAATTTTTTAACATTCCATCTATATAAGGTTTCCAAAGGAGCAGCCTTGATACTTATATGACAACTATTAGAAAAACTTATTTTAAGGTGAAATGGTTATTCCAACCACTGCTTAAAACTAATCTTAAGGAATAGCTAATCCTTGTCGTTAGTCAAACAAATCGACGATCCTGGACAGCTGATGGCAATTCTTAATTGTTGCCTAATTAGGGTTGCGGTAATCAATGCATAAGCAAAATGAACCGTCTTTTTTAATTAACTATACCGAATTCTCATAATATTGCGTTAGGCTATATGAATTCTCTATTTTTAAAACTTACTTAATCAGGGTTTCGATTCTTCCAATGATGGCACTACCCGTCTTGGAGGTTTCATAATAATACAGCCTTAAATGGGATATAAATCTTAACTCTACTTGCCTCTCAGGAGGTAAACAGGGTAATCTTAGGAGAAGATAATCAAGATACAAGGAGGTTATAGAGATTTTCCAAATCTCAGGCTCCAGTTCATCCATCATTGCTTGTGTCAAATGAGTGACACCATTATGTTACAACTCCACGAATTCCTTAATCGGAGGCATTTACTTGGACAATTCCATTCTGGATATCTTCTTTGAATACCATTAGCTGACTTTAGTACTATATGACCATCGAAATATCTTTATGGTCCCATGCATTAAACCTCCATACTGATCAGGCATGGAAATAATCTATGGAACATATTAAGATACACCAATCCTCATATGGCGCTTTTTATCATACCGTCTGGTATTCGCAATCATTAGAGATCAAAGAGATATCAACTCTAAATGCTGACGCACTACACCTAGAGAGAGAATACTTCTAAAATTCTACGCCTGAAGGTTTCTGACAGGAACAGAAGAAATGGTTCTTAGGATTTCGCCTGTAAGTTTTACCTTACACTTAATCTCTGGGGTTCTTACGGAAAAATTTCTAAAAGTTTGCTAAGCTTATGGTCTTATGAGAGACTCGGCAGCACCTGAAACCAAACGTATCTCCTAGAAATAAAATCACAATAAGGGATTTATCTGGTGTCATTATTAATGTAAACTGCCTCTAATCATTCTTCAGGAGGGTTAAACGCCTCCATTTTTAATCCTTTTAAACTTAGCTGCAAAATCTTTGACAAATTTTTAGGGCAGTCTCAGTTTTGACTGGTTATTTCTTAATCTATAAAACGTGAGTAGCTGAGGTAGATCCCTTATGGATTTATAATAAGCAGACTTTGAAACCTTAATGTGCCCTTTTTATTGCCGATGCTAACCACCAATGATTATTGCATTAAGCTTAGATTTTGGGTAAACTGAATAGGGCACTATCTCAGCTAATGAATTAAAATCTGTAACATATTGTCGACAGTCTAGAACTTTTATGGTGAGAGTCATAAAATTCTTATTCCATCTTTTTCCATTTCGTAAGGCGGATAATAGGTTTTTCTAATAAGGTCCTTAAAACTTGGACCATCTCATAATGTATAAGAGGATCTTTCTTGTGGACTTCATTAATGTCCTCACTAATCAAGGGTATTGCCATCGAATGACTGCGTGTCCTTTCCAGCATAACCGCTGATACACCTAATGGTTTCTACTTCATTCAACAATTTCCTGCAATCGATGGCCCCTTTTTACTATTGAAGTCTCTTGACTTCCAAGAGATGAAGTACTTTTAAGTATATCCTAAAAGGAATGAGCTCTTTTCCACATATGATTTTGTTTGGGTTATTCTTTGCATTTGAAGTATGAATAAAGCTCTTCTCATGAGCAGCGACATGTGTTTTAGAGCGAGTAGCATCTGGCTTCTTGAACCTTTTCATGACTTTTCTCATAGCCTTTCTAATAGCTGCGTTAATTACAGTTTTGGAGATTAACTCCATTAACATTGAGGTTCACATTGGATGCACCATTAACATTTATCGCATCTCCAGCATCGCAACTGTTGTTTGTCTCTTCTGAGTTTTCCATACTCGAATCTTTGGTATTAAATACCATATTCAACAAGTGCTTAGGCAATCCATACCCAGTGTTTCCTTGAATTGTCAAAGGCTCACCATAAGGAGTCTTGATAACTACTTGCTTCTTATCACACACAATATGGGCTTGATTTTTAAGACGACCAATTCATTCCTATCACTATATCGAGTCCCTCTTGTTTTAATGGAAACAAGGACAGCGGAAAAGAATGATTCCTAATGGATATAAAACATCCATCTAATATTGCTGAAGCAGTTTCTAAGGTACTGTCGGCCAATTCTACTTTATACTTAACGCTTAGAGTTTTAACAGGCAGATTTAATGATTTACAAAATCTATTGTCTACGAAACACTCATCTGAACCTGAATCAAATAGTACTCTAGCATGAGCGTTATTGATAAAGAAAGTACCTGTTGTGACATAGTCATCCTGAATAGCCTCTTGAGCATCCATTTGAGAGCTTCCAGCTTTGTTCTTCTTAGCCTCCCCAAGCTTCTTGGTTTTATTTGGGCAATTTGTCTTGATGTGCCCTATTTCATTGCAACCATAGCAGGTTGCGTCCTTTATGTCTTGGCACTCCAAGGTCTTGTGCCCTTCCTTATTACAAATCCCACAAGGCCTAGCTTGTAACTCCAAAGTGCATTTCCCTTTAGTTGTCTTCTTTGGCCAGCGGGTCTTTATGTGCCCCTTCTCGCCACAACCATAGCATGTGGCGTCCTTTAAGTCCTTGCATTCATGGTGTTAGACCCAGTTCAGGCTCAAAACAACTTCTTCTCACGTAATATGGCAAGTGATTTCAGTAGATGTGAAAAAGATGTGCGGAAATGGAAATCAGACTTTCAAGAAACAAGACCTACAGAATTATCAAGTTTATATCACTTGGAAACAAAAATGGTTTACAAGGTGATTGAAAGATTATTATCTAATACAAACGAATTTTGAATTCTGTGGGGGAGAGAGCAATGGAGTTTTGATGTATGTGTGAATGCTAAGCTTCAAACTCACTTTGCTTCTCCTGGTTGAGCCTTCTATTTATAGACGGCTTGTATGAATAAACAATAGTTTATTCATACAATAATTCCTGCAAAAAATTAGCCAATTGGCATATTCATTGATTCCAACGTTCAAGTTGCCTTTTTAATCATGATATCATTTAATGTCAACTTGCTTCGGTGAGTGTGGCAGGACAGAGCCAATTTCAGACAAGTGGGTTGTTTCATCAGAAATTCTGATAAACCACTTCATCAGAAATTCTGATGAACAAATCATCAGAAAATCTTTGATGATCAGAATCGTCAGATACTGATGATATTTCATCAGAAATATCATCAGATCCATCAGAAATGACCTCTTCTGATAATCCAATTCAGCTCTTGATCAACTTGTGATTCTTTGAAGTAGATGCTATGTATTCCGGTTGTCCCATCTGATCTTCTTTTTCTAGTTCGTGATCTTCAGGACTGTGATCTCCTCATAGACATAGTTGATTGTGTTTTTCTTCAATACTTACAAATAAAGTTTCCTAACAGTTTCCCCCTAAGTATTGTAAGAAAAAGAACTACCTCTATATCAAACATAAACAACTTTCTTTGAAAGAAAAATTCAAAAACAACTAAGTTCAGAAACATTGAACATAGTCAAACCAACTTAAATCAGACATTGATAAAATATTGTTCATAAACAGGTAAATTTAATCTTATTAAATCATTAGTTGAACTTCACTCCACTTCTGTATTTGTCTCCAGGTTTCAGCCTTTTCTTGTAGTCAATTGCCTTTTGAGTTTCTTTGTACATTTCTTTATACCATCATCTTGCTTCCATCCAATTATCAATGCACTCTTCAATTGTTTTTCTCAGCTTTTCATTGTTCTTTCCCTTCTCTTTGAGCTGCTCTTGTTTTTCATTCATGCAGTTTTTTATATACTTCAGAGTTTGATTTGAATACCTGCATATATCACTAATTCTGAACAGAGCTTTCTCTTTATTAGCATCTTTGAAGACTACACTCATTTCTGGTTGATCAAAGATTGCTCCAGTTCTTAATGATTTAGAAGCAATTTCAGCTGGAATTGAAGTGTTTGGAGGTGGTATTAGCACTTTGTTGCTGTACTCAAAATTTATACATAGATCAAAGTCTGCCAGTGCAGCCCTTTTGTATAACTTTGCTCCTGCATTTTTGAGACTTTCAAGGGCTCTTCTGATTATAACTGAATTACCTTTCATTTCATCAATGATATTCTTCATTTTGACTATTCCCAATGGGTGAATATCATCAGCCAGATTTGCATCAGTAACCTTTTGTTGACTGTTGTCTTTTCTGATCAAGGTATACTTGTTTTGTGCTTCATTGCCTAGGATGCCTCCTCCAGTGGTCCTTGTATCAATTCTTTCAATTGATACTATTGGATTGGTTATTTGCTTGTGTAAAATTACCCAACCTCCATTGTTTCTGTTTTCAACAATACCTTTGCTTATTGGAGAGAGTGATCTCTTTGGGTTGTCTTCTGGACCTTTCCAATAATAATTCTTTAAATGTTCTTCAGGGTACATAATAGTGTGTAAATCACCTTTTAGCACTTCCATTTCTCTGATGTTCCCTTCTGAATCTTCTATCATTTCTTTTCTTGGCCTTTTTGAGGAAGTCACTTCATGTTCCATTCTTCTCTTTTCTTTTGTATCCATTAGTATGCTTAACTCTGTTTCTCCTGTGATGGTTGTAGAAACTGGTTGTACTGGAACATGATCTTTTGGTTGTATCCTTGAAGTGTCTGGCTTTGAGACATTTGGTGGAGGACCCATGAGTATCTTCTGTTTATCTTGAGGTGGACCCATGGGTTGCTTCTGTTTTTGAGCTGTTGAGGTTTCTATTGGTTTGGTTTGATCTTGTTGAACAATTTCTGGTTGTTGTTGAGAAGTTTCTGATCTTCTTGCTTGTCTTTCTTGTGGAATTGGGGCTTTCAGTTCATGAAGATCAATATTTGCTAGTCTGGCAACATTATACTGCAATCTCTTAACTAACAGATGAACATTAGTAAGAGCTTGAGTATTTGTTTCCTCTTGTTTCTTCATTTTCTGTATCTCTTGATTTTCTTGATTTCTTTGTGCAGCTAATTCCATCAATAGTTTCTCAAAAGCCTCAGTCATGCTGCTGTTATTGGCTCTGAGGAACTGTATTTCTTCAAGAAGCTTCCCTGAACTTGAGCTTTCTCCTGCAGTTGCACCCTCAGCCATCTTTTTCTTGATATCATTCAGTTCCTTGATAGCTTTCTCAATTTCTGATGATCTTTCTTTGTTTTCTGATGATTTTTGCAATTTGTTGAGAGTTGCAGTATTGTCTTCAGTTTGCTTCTGAACAGTTTTGATAGTTTCTGACAAAAACTTGATCTCTGACTTTTGATTTCTGATTTCTTCTAGTATTAGATCAAGTTTTTCTTCATTTGTTGTTTTTACAGTAGCAGCTTTATCTTCAGGTTCTTTTTGAAATTGTTTAGGTGACATAGACTGATGTTCTTGGGAAATTGGAAAAACAACAGATGTTTCTCTTCTACCACCAGCAGAAAACACATTTTCTGCTGTTTTAAGGTTAAAAGGATTGGACGAATCCAAATTCCTTATATCCTCACCAGAAAATTGAAACAAATTCAAGTTCTGGGTTTCCTCATATCCTTGAACCTTTTCAGGTTCTCCATGAGTTGTTGAGAAACTTTTTGGTTTCTCATCCAGGTTTCCTTGATCAGCAGGCTGATCTCCACTTGTTGTTACTACATTTTCCTCCTCAGAATCTGATTCAGAAAATGAGTCTTTTGTTTTACTCACATCTTGTTTTGTAGAAATAGTTTCTCAAAGTAAGATTTCATGTTTTCCTTGAATTGATTCATCAGAATCATTCTCAGAATCATAAATTATGTTTATTTTTTACTGTTGTGCACCTGTTTCTCCAATGTGTGAGGCTTCAGTATGATGTTCTTCAGCCACAGGATTCATATCTATATCTTTATCAGCTAGATGAGGATCAGATTCATCCTGCTGTTCCATTCTTGGTGTGCTAGACTCCTGTGCATCATGCTCCATAGGGGACACTTGTTCAAAAACTCCTTTTCTTTCTGACTTTTTGTTCAACATTTTCAGGTATTCTGCTCTGTATGGTGATTCTTCTGGTATCATACTCATCATTTTTTCTGTCAGAGCAGGTACATCATAATCTGACTTCCAAGACCCTGCAGCATTCCAAGGTTTCATAATTTCTGTCTTCCACATATTTTCTGATGCTGCTATAGCCATGTTTCTTTTCAGAAAAGCATCCGAAATTATGATAGATAGAAATCTTGGAAAGGGTAGATGTGAATCTATTCTACCATCTTTGGTCAGAATTGATCTCCTGATCAGAATAAATATTTCTGCTCCATAATCAATGTTCAATCCATTAATTAGACTGAACATGATTGTTAGAATGTTCATATTTATCTGATCTGTACCTCCAATCTTTGACGATAGACACTTGTTCAGAATTTCCATTAGGACTTGCCAGAAGGCTGGTAGCTTGTTTCTCTTGAATTTATTGATTGTTGAAATCTTTGTTTTGTATCCCATTACAGCATCAAGTTGTGAGAACATATCTTCTCTTTCTGGTGACTTTTCAAAGTTTTGATGTAAGGGTAGCTCCAAACATTCCCTTATCGTTTCTGGTGAAATTTTAATGAAGATATTTCCCCATACAAGTGCTGTTAGCTCAATTTGACTTGAGATTTTGAGAGTTTTTACAACTTGTTGTATGATTTCTTGTGGTACCTCTCTGGTCTTTGTAAGAGCTTGAGCTAACGGGCATCTTGTTAGAAATTCAATGAGAATTTGACACTTCATATCATATTCTTCGATGTTAGCATTCATTGCTTCATTGTTGCTCTTTAATGGAAGAAATTCATCTTCATTGATGAAAGGAACTGAGTGTTTAACTTGAGGTATGTTGATGTTGACAGCAGCCATTGAGAATTTGGGTTTTTGTGTTTGGAAAAGGGTTTTAGGGTTTTGAATTTGAAGGTTGAAGATGAAAGACTCTGTTTTTGAATGAGGTATTTATAGGGTGTAGCGACAGAGATTTTTGAGTGTTTGTCGTGGGTTGTTTGAATTCAGGGTGATTAATGACACCTTTAAGATGTTTTAATCCTTTAAGGAGACAACCATTTTTGAAAAACCTTTTATTTATCTCTAATTTAATGTATATCCTTTTAAAGATATTTAGAGACTTCAAAGATTTTGCAAATAAACACTAGTTTCCAACTTGCACCTTTTCTCTATGTGAGACCCCTTTTTAAAAGGTCCAATCGAAACTCTTTGTGTGTTTCCCCATATATTTCTCATAATGATATATATATATCATCAGAATTTTTTTTTTTTTTTTTTTTTTGAGATGAGAGGGAATAAGTAGAGTTCTGAGATTTTACTTACGTTATAGTCTTGCAGTTCTGAACTACACACCTTTGTTCTGATATACCAGAGGTATATTATTTATATAGCTTGTTCCAGTCCTCAGAAAAAAAAATTTAGAAAGAAACTTTTTCTTAAAAAATTTGGATTTTTATAAATTCAATTTAATCTGATTAAAAGAATTGTTTTTCTGATGATATGTTAAACTTTCTGGTTTTTCAAAACAAAATATGATTTTCTGATTTGTTATCAGAATTTTCACAGTTTTCTAGAGAATTATCAATTTTTCTGATTGATCATCAGATTATGAGTTCTACTAACTTCTGTCAGTAATTATGTGTAATTCACCAGATTTTCTTTGCTTTTATCAGTCAAGTTGTGTTTGTTCCCCCTAGATCTATTTACCAAAAAAATTTAAAACAATCCTGTTGAAAGAAAACATAAAACAAACATGTTAAACGAAAACAAAACATAAAACAAAGAAAACTACTCCTCCTCCTCTAACACATTGAACATGCACTTCACATATAACCAAAGACTGGTTACTCGTCCGGTGTGATTCGTTGATGGCATCAAGGTGGCTTCACTAATGTTTTCTTGAAGTACCAGCTCAGTTCTTGAATAGCAGCTTCTCACTCCTCCAAAGCCCAGCTGACTAGTGATCACCTTGGTAACAAATCGAGGGTAAATCAGAAAGGGTTGACGGTCGTGGATGTTTGCTTCTAGGTCTCTCATTAGAAACTTAGCATAGTTAAACGGTTTTTCTTGTATCACAGCATGCACCACTTCCATCATCCTATTCGACAGCTCATTGAAGTGTCCAATTTTCTTGGAAAAGCAGACACTTAGCTGTGTTACCAAAAACTGGAAAGGTGGTATAAAACCAGACTTGCGAATGGCCCTTGACGAGTTGAGTGTGTGATAGCCCATTTCAGTCAAGGTTTGTTGCACATTTGATTTTTCCGGAAGTTGGATTTCATGATTATTACCCAGTTTGAGGACATTTCTGATTGTTTCTTCTTTTAGAGTAATTTTTACTCCCATAACCTCACTTTCAATCCACATAGAAGTACCACCAAAAATGATTTGAGAATTCCACCAGAACTCTTGGAGAAGTTCTGGATATATGGTGACATGTGATGACACAGCAAAGCCTAGAGGACTTCGCATGATCATATTGTACACAAACCTGCAGTCCTCCCATGCAGGTCCTTCCAAGTTGGATCTTAATCTAAGATTGTGAAGTCTGTGAAACGGAAGAGGAAATTGAGTGGCTTTCATCAATTTTGGGCGACCCATTTTTTATAAGGAAAAATACTGTTGAAAGGCTTTTGAAGAGCTGGTTTTTGTTACAAATATTCTTTTCAGGTTGTTAATATTTATAGGTGAAAGTGATGTTAACAGCCAACCTTTTTCTCTTCAATTAAGAAGATATCTATCCCAGTGAATGTAACAGTGAGTGTAACAGTGATTTTGACAGTCTATCAAGCCCCATGTGTGAGTAAGCATTTAATGACTAGGCATCTATTTTCATAGCTCCTAATGATTCTAGTGCCTACGTGTCACATTTAAGTTCCTTATGAAGAAATGACGTTACATGCAAAAAAATGAAATTCAATAAACTGAAAAGAAAATGAGACGGTTGATTATTACAGCTGCATGGAACTTCATCAGTATGCATGTTACTTTTCCCCCTTTTTGTTTTTTTTTTCAAAAATTAAATAACAAAACAAAACAAAACAAAAAAAAAATACACCAAAAAAATAAATAATTACAATATTTGGAAAGTGCATGAGGATGTATTTTTACAAATTATCCTGATGTTTCACACATAGTTTCTGATTTTATATCAGAACTTCTGGTGCTTTTACCAGACATTCTGATATTTCTTCAGAATATCTGATAAACTATCATTTATTGATAGTTCATCAGATTTTCTTGTGTTCCATCAGATTGATGGATTGCTTTATCAGAAACTAGTTGATTTGTTCTATGAATATCAGAATTTTGATTTTCAACAAGTTGGTTTTCAATTTGTGTTTTTGAGTTTTCTGAGAAATCTTCAACATTTAGATTAACCATGCCTAGTTTGCTGATTAAAAAATTGTGTCTCTTTTCATCAAGAGGTTTTGTAAAGATATCAGCAATTTGATTTTCAGTTGGAAAAAAATACATTTCAATGTTACCTTTCTCCACATGATCTTTTATGAAGTGGTATCTGACATCTATGTGTTTGGTTCTTGAGTGATGAACAGGATTTTCAGTTATTGCAATGGCACTCTTTGAGTCACATAGAATTGGAATTCTTGTCAGAGTTACTCCATAATCTTTCAGTTGAGTTTGCATCCACAGCACTTGTGAACAGCAACTTGCTGCTGCTACATATTCTGATTCTGCTGTTGATGTGGCAACACAGTTTTGTTTCTTGCTCGCCCAACATACCAATTTTTCTCCCAAAAGTTGACAGGCACCAGATGTGCTTTTCCTGTCAATTTTGCACCCTGCATAATCTGCATCTGTGTATGCAATTAATTCAAGGTTTGTATCCTTTGGATACCAGAGACCAATTTCTGATGTGCCTTTGAGATATTTAAAAACCCTTTTTACAGCTTTCAGATGGGATTCTTTAGGATCACATTGATATCTGGCCAGAAAACATGTTGCAAACATGATATCTGGTCTGCTTGCAGTTAAATAAAGCAGTGATCCTATCATCCCTCTATAGGTTTTAATATCAACACTTATACCATTTTTATCAGAATCTAACTTGTTCCCTGTTGCCATGGGAGTTTTTGAAACAGAGCAGTTTTCAAGTGAGTATTTTTGTAGAATTGTTTTCACATATTTTGATTGACTCAAAAATATTCCATCAATTCTTTGTTTTACCTGTAACCCTAAGAAAAAGGTTAACTCACCCATCATACTCATTTCAAAGTGGCTGGTCATCAATTTTTGAAATTTGTCACAAAATTTTTCATTTGTTGATCCAAATATAATGTCATCAACATATATCTGGACCAGCAAAGTGTGACCTTTGTGTGTTTTGAGAAAAAGAGTGGTGTCAATAGTTCCTTTGGTAAACCCAGAATTGAGTAAGAAGTTTGATAAGGTTTCATACCAGGCTCTAGGAGCTTGCTTCAACCCATACAAGGCTTTGTTTAATCTATAAACATGATTTTGAAATTTTGGATCAACAAAGCCTTCTGGTTGATGCACATAAACTTCTTCCTCAATTTTACCATTCAGAAAAGCTGATTTTACATCCATTTGATAAACTTTTAAATCCTTAGATGCAGCATAAGCAAGAAAAATTCTTAAAGCTTCTAACCTAGCTACTGGTGCAAAGGTTTCGTCATAATCAATACCTTCTTGTTGACAGTAACCCTTGACCACTAACCTTGCTTTGTTTCTGGTGATTATGCCATTCTCATCAGATTTGTTTCTGAACACCCATTTTGAGCCTATGACAGATTTGTCTTTTGGCTTGGGTACCAGATCCCATACCTTGCTCCTTTCAAATTGATCAAGCTCTTCTTGCATGGCTTGTATCCAGTTTGGATCATTTAGAGCTTCCTTGACAGATTTGGGTTCTATCTTGCTTAAGAACCCAGAGAATGCACACTCATGTGCAGTGGCAGATCTTGTTCTGACACCATCTGCAGGATTGCCTATGATATCAGAATGAACATGTCCTTTGATCCATCTTAACTTGTTGTGAAATGTTGTTGGTTCTGATGGATTTGAAGTTTCCCCCTGATCAGGTACTACATTTGTCTGAAAAGTATCAGAAATCTGGATTCCTGATGTACTACATACTTGATCTGTAGAGTTAGAACATGAATAATCTTTTGATTTATTTGTGTAGGCATTATCATGTTCTAGGAAATCTTCATTTAATATTTCAAAGAGATGTTCATAATTTTCTTGTTTGTCAGAAAAGTTTATTTCTTTTATGTACTCAACAGAAACCTCTGTTTCTGATGAGTCATCGAATGAGACATATAAACTTTCTCTGATAGTCCTGGTGTTGAGAATAAAAACTCTGTATGCTTTTGAGGACAAGGAGTAACCAAGAAAAATGCCTTTTTCTGCTTTTATGTCAAATTTTTCAAGGCTTTCAAAATCATTGAAAACAAAACATCTACAACCAAATGTATGCAAAAATTTTATACTTGGTATTCTTCCATTTATAATGTTGTAAGGTGTTTTGTTGTGCCTTTTGTTGATTATGGATCTGTTTTGTGTAAAACATGCATTTGCTATAGCTTCTGCCCAAAAGTGAGTGGGCAATTTAGCATAAGCGAGCATGGTTCTGGCAGCTTCTACCAAGGTCCTATTCCTTCTTTCAACCACACCATTCTGTTGTGGTGTTCTTGGAGCAGAAAAATCATGAGAAATTCCTTTACTTACTAAAAAATTCTCAATTTTTGCATTTTTAAATTCTGTTCCATTGTCTGATCTGATCCTTCTCACTGTTAGTTTCAACAGATTTTCAATTTTCTTAATAAAATTAATGATCAGGTCAGGAGTTTCACTCTTCTTTCTCAAAAATTCTACCCATGTGTACCTGGAGAAATCATCCACTATTACTAGTATGTATTTCTTTCCAGAAAAACTTTCTGTACTTATGGATCCACACAAATCCATGTGTAAAAGTTCCAAATTTTGTGAAATAGAAGACTCAGAAATTGATTTGTGTGAGCTTCTTTTGGATTTTCCCATTTCAAATGCTTCACAAATTTTATCCTTCTTAGAGGATATCAAAGGTAATCCTTTTACCAGACCTTTGCTTGCTAATATGCTTAGGTTTTTGAAATTTAAATGAGCAAGCCTTTTGTGCCATAACCAACTACTACCTTTGTTATGTTTTGAAAACAAACATAGTTTTGGATGTTCACTTTCTTCTTTGAAATCAAAGTAGTAGATTGATTTTCTTATCCTTTTCCCACTTAAATAAATTTTGTTATCATCTATACCTATTAACAAGCATTTTTCTGGTAAAAAGGTTACCTGAAAACCTTTGTCACAGAATTGACCACAACTCAGCAAATTATACTTTAAGCCTTCAACATAGGCTACTTTCTCTATGGTCAAACATCCATATTTTATGCAACCATATCCCATGATCCTTCCTTTCACTCCATTTCCAAAATTTACCATTCTACCCAGCTTTGAAACAAAGTTGCTGAGTAAGCTCCTGTCCCCAGTCATGTGCTTGGAGCTTCCTGAGTCGCAGTACCAGATCTGCTGCACATGATGGTCCTGAAATGAAATGATTAGAGGGTTTTCGGTACCCAGGCATGCTTGGGTACTGTTTCTGATGAAATTTGAAACATTTTTTTATTTCTTCTTGGTTTTGCATCAGAAACTCTGTTATATGCTGAGCCATTAACAGATTTTACATTTTTCTTTTGAAGATGGTGTTGGACAAGCTTCAGTATGTCAACACACATACAAGAGTTATCAGAATTTTCTGATTGTTCCTCTTGTGATGGAATGATTGAATAATTTTGAAAAGATGAGTGAACTGCTTCTGGAGTTTTTACAGATTCTTGACTGCATTCACTCTTGCTTGTTTTGAAGTTTGGTTTGTCAAAAGAATATTCAGAACAGATTGATTTGCAAGATTCAGATTCAGATTCTGATACTAAATTATTAGAAATCTGATGAGTTGCTTTTACAAAGATAGTGGGTTTATTTCTATTTGGTCTTGTAGCACTTGTATAGCCTAAACCCTCTCCTTTGTTCTTTGGTGTGGACTCAATAAAATTTATGAATTCTTTAGCCTGTTGAAAACCTCTTACGTTGATTTCTTTGTCATTGATTTTCTTGTAAAGATCTTTTCTTTCATTTTCATAAAACTCAATTTTTGCTCTTTGATCTAAACTGTCCTCTATAAGATGTTGGTTTTCAAGAATGATTTTATTCAAAGTCCTTTGCAACTCATCAGATTTTCTAATATCTGATTGATGTTTTTCTTGCAGATTTAGAAAATCTGACATGAGCTTGTTTAGTTTGTGTTCAAGATCAAGATTGTCTAAATTTACCTTTTGTTCTGAAGTTTCTGGTAGTCCTTCAGAGAGTGCCATGAGGCAAAAATTTGCCAATTCTTCTTCTTCATCCTCAGAAGAATCATCAGATAACCATGTATCTGTTCCAGCAACTAAGCTTACTTGTTGCTGCTTTTTTGCTTCTTCAAGCTTTTTCTCATAATAGGCAACATCCTTCAGCTTTTTGGTCTTGCATTCAGATGCATAGTGACCTCTTTGCTTGCACTTGTAACACACAACTTTAGCCTTCCCTTTATCCTTAGATCTAAACTCTTCTTTAGATCTTCCATCCATCCTTCCTTTGTCACTCCTCTGGTATCTCTGGTTACTTCCCCTCAACCTCTGCTCAAATGTTTTGGTGAGCAGTGCTATTGCTTCAGCAAAAGCTGAAAAGTCTGATGATGCATCAGAAGTTTCAAGATTTTGACTGTTTGAAGGTTGTGGATCATTTGTTGTTGTTGATCTTTGTGAGTTGGAGATTAGAGCTAAAGATCCCCCTCTTTGAATGGTTTCTTCAAATATTTCTTCCTCTCTGGGGATCAAGATGCTGTATAAGTCATGAAGATTCATGTTTCCTAGTTCTAAGGTTGATGATAAAGTCATGGTTAGACTTCTCCATTCTCTAGGAAGGGCATCAAGAAATTTTATGTTTCTTTCATCGTTTGATTTTGTTATACCAAATTTCTTTAGCTCGTTTAAAAGTTTTGTAAATCTTTGATATGTATCATTTAACCTTTCATTGGGTAAACTTTTAAACCTTTCATAAGATGAGACATTATTTGTTCTCTTGTTTCTTCTCATCCTTTCTCCTCCTTCACAAAGGTTTTCCAACTGATCCCATATTTCCTAAGCTGATGCACAAGCATCAACTTGTGAAAATATGTCATTGGGGATGGCCATAATTAAAAGTGACTTTGCCCTTTCATCCCCAGCCACCAGTTCCTTGTCTTCCGCACTCCAGTTTATTTCACTTTTAGGAGCACGGGAGGCAGGGATTGCTGGTGATTGGTCAGTTGCTGGAATAGCAGGTATATCAGTCATTGGTGTATGTGGACCCCTTTAAATGGATTGAAACAGAGCTCGGTCATGACCATTAAGGAAATTGACCATCCTGATTTTCCACTGGGGGTATTCTTCTCTGACCAGAGTCGGAGGTTTAGACATAGAACCAATGTTAAAAGCATTATTCCAGGATTCAAAGCTGGCCATATTTAGAGAAAAGAAGATGAGCGATTGATCGTTTGAAAATAGTTTATTCAATCTGCTCTGATACCAATTGTTAGACCCAGTTCAGGCTCAAAACAACTTCTTCTCACGTAATATGGCAAGTGATTTCAGTAGATGTGAAAAAGATGTGCGGAAATGGAAATCAGACTTTCAAGAAACAAGACCTACGGAATTATCAAGTTTATATCACTTTGAAACAAAAATGGTTTACAAGGTGATTGAAAGATTATTATCTAATACAAACGAATCTTGAATTCTGTGGGGGGGGGGGGAGAGCAATGGAGTTTTGATGTATGTGTGAATGCTAAGCTTCAAACTCACTTTGCTTCTCCTGGTTGAGCCTTCTATTTATAGACGGCTTGTATGAATAAACAATAGTTTATTCATACAATAATTCCTGCAAAAAGTAGCCAATTGACATATTCATTGATTCCAATGTTCAAGTTGCCTTTTTCATCATGATATCATTTAATGTCAACTTGCTTCGGTAAGTGTGGCAGGACAGAGCCAATTTCAGACAAGTGGGTTGTTTCATCAGAAATTCTGATAAACCACTTCATCAGAAATTCTGATGAACAAATCATCAGAAAATCTTTGATGATCAGAATCGTCAGATACTGATGATATTTCATCAGAAATATCATCAGATCCATCAGAAATGACCTCTTCTGATAATCCAATTCAGCTCTTGATCAACTTGTGATTCTTTGAAGTAGATGCTATGTATTCCGGTTATCCCATCTGATCTTCTTTTTCTAGTTCGTGATCTTCAGGACTGTGATCTCTTCATAGACACAGTTGATTGTGTTTATCTTCAATACTTACAAATAAAGTTTCCTAACACATGGGTCTTGTGATCCATCTCTTTACAGATGACACATCCCCTGGTCTGCTCATAGAAACATTTTCCAAAGTGCTTCTTCCCGCAGGTTTTACATTTGGGTTTTGCCTCCTTTGGCTTGGACTGGTCATAGTTTGAACCGGTCTTACCCTTTTTGTAACCTTTATTTGGGGTATTATCGCACTTTCGCTTATGATCCTTTAATACACGATCCACGGCTTTGTTTACAGCTGTATCCAACATAGCCTGTAACTCGGTGCCCGTTAAGTTCAGTCTTGCATTATCATTCTGATCAACTGGATGATTGTGAGCTTTAGATGAGTCAGCCATGGTGAAGCTTTGAAGGCTACAAACCAAGTAGTAATAATTTGTTTAATTATATAGTGAATTGTCGAATTTGATGATTAAATAGCCATGGTGCAAATAAACTATATAGGCCAATAGATAGTATTTAATTTATTTGATTATGTTTTGCCTAGTTTTTAAATAAACCATCTTTGGCGTTTAAACGGAATATAATCCTTCATATTTATTAGACAGGGGACATAAGTCACAACTGTCAATGTCGTACTGAAATTTTATATATAGCACAAGAGCTTGTTCCAAAGGACTTTTTGATGGCATAGATGCCTTGTCACTAGGGAAATTTTAAAACATAATCGATGATTCCTTTGGATCGGAAAATTTCATAGTTCATTGTCTTGACAAGTAGTTATGAAATAATACTATCTTTTTCATGTATATATCTTTGCCCGAAGGTATTCATCCCAAATGGATGTTTTGATGTGTTCATCATGTTCGACGTTTATTAGCCATGATTCCTCTTGATCATTTACGCTAAATAAGGGGTTTGGAAATTCCTAATATAAAGATGACAAGTGTGATTTTATCGCATCACTGTTGTCAGGAGTGTTAACATATTTTCAGATGTTAACAAGGATCTGAATTTCTTTTAAACAGGTCTTACCATCATAGCTATGTCTTTAATGACATTCAAGCTAGGTTATACCTTTTAAGATTCTCTTTTTTTTATATGTATACTGGCAGAAAAGGAAATGATATTTTGATCTATTTCATATATTTTATTCAGGATTTTCATTATAATTATCCTAAACTTAATTATAATATAACTATGGCACAAAAGGCCAAGTCACAAGGGCAACTTTAAATTATAAACCATGATTTTGTAGAATCAAGGTATTTAGGCTTGAACGTTGTTCATGCCTTTTCTTGACAGGGAGTTGTAGGCTACGACTGTCTTTTGTCTTAGATGACAATGAATACGGCCCGTAAGCATTACATCCCTAATGGATGCTTAATTCACCGAATAAGAAAGGATTTTGGGAGAATCCAGTATAAGGATGATTTATGTGATTGAATCACATTTGCCAGGAATGTTAACATGTTTACAGGTGTTAACAAGGATTTGAATCTTTTGAATAGGTCTTACCATCTTGGCCTTGTCTGAAATGACATATAGGCTAGGTTATCCCTTTAAGATTCTTTTAATATTTAACGCAGAGAAATCCTAAATTGAGATGTTAATAAGGATCTGAATCTAGTTGAGGAACTACCATCTTGGCCCTGTCTTAAAATGACACATGGGCTAGGTCTTGCCCCTATTAGATTTTGCCATTTTATTATAATGGCAGATCTCATAAAAGGAATGTTATTATTATGTTCATATATAATGATATAAATAAAATTTAGATAAAACATTCCAATGATTCCAAAGGAGGTACAGAATTGCCTTAAACGGGACTTGAAAGGAATAATGTTGTCCACGAAGGGACTGAAAGACAAATATGTCCTTATAAGGACTACTAAGGAAACGATCTTCAGCAAAAGGAGTTTCTTCTTCATTTTATTTCTGAATGTTTTCTCCTTGGTTGCACGTTAATCCTAGTCGCAGTACGAAGCTCAACCTTCCCAAGGCTTCAATTGGGGAGAATTTCCATTATGGCTTCTTCGCTTGGCGACATATTAAAATATATAGAATTGAAAGCAATAATTCTCCGAATAGAGATGAGAGTATTCCTATGTTAAGTCTAGACTCAGAAGGTCAAGGAATGTGCTACTGTGTCATTGAGATTAAACACAAAAGGCTAGTGTTTAATTCACTCAATGTTGGCTCTGATACCAACCAGTCACACCCCGATATTTCCACGTATTACCGGTTGGCCCGGTGGGGAGTATCGTGACGTAGTTGATAACATCATAGTCAAACAATACAATTAAAATGCACAGCAGAAGCAAAAGATAAAACATATTACAATCCGATAAAGAGTAATATCAAGTATTACAAATACGGTTGTAAAAGATCCACAGGCGGATCAAAAGATAAAAAGAAACTTTGTTCAACAGACTTTAAGGCATCTAAGCTTGCGAGACTTTTATTTGATGCTAGGAGAGGCCAGCCTATTCCGATTAGTACCTGCACTTAGCCTTTTTGGGAAAATATGTCAGTTTACACTGGTAAATACAATTTAACTGACTCATTTTGAAAAGGTTTAGAAAAATTTATTTGAATGCACAAGGCACAAAACATTTTATAACTTGGGATAATTATTTATATAGTTGTAAAAGAATTACATGTTCGTTATACGTTCAGTAGCCCGGATTGACGCCGGGTTAAAGATTAAAACACACACCTCATGATATAGTCCCGCGGCGAGTTATTCTCGTAACCGGCGGTTATACCTTATTATTTATATATGCACTGTCGGGTGTACGCCTACACCCCGTGCTTAGGTCGTGGCCATTTCTTAAAATGATGCTGATGTCTGTCGTTATGGACATGCAAAAACCAACTAAACTATGTAGATAGGATAAGTCAGATATCGAACCAGAGGAGGATTATGGAAAGTGTTATGATGCTAAGTATTAATTAACTAATGCTAAAAAGTAAAGATCAATTGAGAGTTTGATTATTCAAGAGAATTGTCTAAGTTAGCGAATAAAAACTAAGGTTTAAATCGATAGGAGAGAATATGGTTCCTCCAGATTTCAGGTTTTACAGTTAACTTCAACTATGTGTTTAATCGTTACCTACATAGACATAGGTGTTAATTTCGATTAACTAATTGTGATAACCAACGACTAAGTACTCCGGTCAATACATAACGGGAGGTTATCGAATGATTATCAATTACAATTTACAAACCCTAACCCCATGTCAAATATATCCCAATTACTAGAACTCTCGGGAACTGAATGCTTAGAAATTAAGGTTTAAATAAATGTAACTGTTTACAACCAATAAATCAAATCAAATCAAAGTTGAAAAGCATCGAATGCTTAGATCACCTAATCAAAATGATTATCACAAACACATAGTTTCGCCTAACTTACAAAAACCCTCCATCCGGAGGAAACCACTAGGAGATTAGCCGCTCATGTGGATTGAATAATCTTCACCTCCAACTCAGCCGATGTGAATGACGATGGATGATATTCTCCCCCCTCTGTCGTCGAAGATGATGTTGATATATATTCCCTCTTTCTTCTCATCGATGCTGAGTTGTAGACCCAAAATAATCCCTCTGGCCTCTCTCTATTCGGCCCAAAAGGAAAGTCCATGTGCACTTCGAATTGATGTTTTATTATATTGGCCCATGTGAGAATGATGATAATGTAAATTGTTTTTCTTTTTCTTCCTAAACTCACGTGAATATGGTCATGTGTGTGATGTTTAGGTTTGACTTTTGGTGCCTCCTTTTTAATCGTTGCCGTCCAAGAAGTCAACAACACAGCTGCCAAGTTCCTTTTATTTGGTGCAATGATTCCTTGTCACGTGTGTATATGGATTGTGATCCTCCCAAAGCCCAAGATCTCTATTGCCTGCCCATAATTATGATGATCATCATGGCCCTTTTCAACTCAAGTGAATATCAAAAACAATTCCCTCCTGTTGTCGTCCCCCAATCATTCCAGAAAGCTTAAAATATTTTATTTATCTCATAAGATCAGTAGCAAAAGGTTTGGAGTCAAAATGTTTTGTAAAACTCAATTTGTAAGCTAAAAGGGCAAAACCGGCAATTACCGAATCAAGCCTAGAACCCTATCTTATGCTCAGCCTAAAACTAAATTAAAATCTTCAAAAATCCCAAAATATTATTTTATATCCGTAGTTAAAAATTTTAGTATCAAAAATTGGGTTTTGATAGGATATACGCTAATTATGCCGTTTAATTAATAAAAAGCTTTTCATTTACGCTAATGAGCATAACTCCTAATCTCGACTTCAAACTGATGTCAAATTTTAGGGACAAGTTTATAAATCAGTAATAAAGATTATTGTCCTCTCACATTTTCAAAATTCCCGTTTTAGGGTCAAAAGGGCATAATGGTCAACATCTAAGCATATAACGGAAACACCCAATGAATAGGATAACTAAAGATCCAAGTTGTATAACCTCAGAGGGTTACACCAACCTATAACACGGTCCTAATGGAATCCTAAGGCATATCTAAACTAAGCTAAATCGGGTCAGAACTAAAAGTCAAAGCAAAAGTCAACTTTTGTGAGTTTCGGTTCTGAACCGAGCCTATACTTAGAATTATCGGGTTGAATCATGCTTAGGCATGTTCAACTAATATTTACCAAGTTATGAAAGTGAGAATTTAACTAAGTATACGTGGTAATTAGGAGGTGCCATTTTGAGGGTTAAACACCTACCTAATTACGGTCACGTAGCCATGTTCGTTGCGAACAATAGCTCAACCGTTTAAAAGTCAAAGCGTTTATCGCAAACGCTTGACTTTTCAGCTATAAACGCTAAACAAAATAAACTGAGCACGAAAGGACACTTACAAAGGGTCCAAGCAAGGATGGAATTGATCTAGAATGTTCAGGTATAAAGCACAAGAGCTCCAACTTATAACAATTCAGATTAAGGTGTGAAATGAGAGCAAGATCAAGGGGGTATATATAAGATTTCAAGAACTGTTAAGATCGTTTCTCGATAAACGAGCTTCAATATGGTCCGTACAAGTGCACCCACTGATTTGTGAAACCATGGGCATCCCAAAATAGCCCCTGGAAAGCTTAAAAACCACTTGCAACACCTGGAAACAGCTGGAACAGGCTGTAAACTGATTTTTAGCAAACCTGACAGGTTCACATGGGCAGCTTAAGGTTCTAGGGGAACTTACGCGGGCCGCCTGAGGTTCCCAGATCAGCAACAAGTTTTCTGAAATTGCAGTTTTGGTCCCTGTGAGCTTTTAAGGTCACGTTTGGCATGTTTAAGGCCCGTTAAGCTATTTACAAGGCTCTATAATGAAGCCTAATCATAGGGAACATAAAACATGCTTGAAAACATGTCGGATATCGGTTTGTTTGGTCGTACGGTCACGTTGTTCGTCTAATTACGACGAAACACGAACGGACGCGAAAAACGATCCAAATTGCGCGACGAATGGAATTTTATCAAGAAAAACACTAAAATAAAATATTTTAGTGGTTACATAAATTTTTGGGTGTTCGGATATATTCAGAATGTGAGATATGCGCGAAAACGCAAACTTGTGCACTTTTTGACACTTTTAGTCCCTGCATGACTTAAAAGTTTATTTTTGCGCACCAAACACCTCTAAGCCTATATCTAAGCTACATAAAGGATAATTAGGGCATGTTTAACTTAGGATCATATTCCGGAAGGTTCGATACCCTACGAATAGGTATACTTTTGCAGTTTGACGCAATTAGTCCTTTAATTGCGCAAAGTAGCGCGGAATGCCGTTTAATGATATCCAAGCCTTCCATGGCCCATATTGATCATTCCTAAGCATATACTTAAATATTACTATGCTCCCGTTCGCTTAAATGGTCACCGAAAGGCGTAGATTTAAAAGTTGACGCTTTAGGTCCCTCTAATGCGCAAACTTGCGCATATCATCATTTAATAGTGTCAAAGCCTTATTTAATCCATATTAGGCATTCTTGAGAGTATTATTAAACATCATGATGCTTCGGGTTCGCTAAAAGGTCATTTAGAGGTAAAATTAAACATATTGACATTTTTAGTCCCTCTAACTTGCAAAGTTGCGCATATCCTTACTTATAGGCATAAAAACTTTAGACGGCCAATGTTTGGCATTCCCGAGAGTATAATCAAATATCATGAAGCTCCCGGTTTGTTAAAAGATCACTCAGAGGTAAGAATTAACATGTTGACGCTTTTAACCCTTCATTGCGCAAACTTTCAAATAATTACACGAACGGCTACACTCGATCAACAAGTGGCTCATTTGTGAATATAAATACCGTACGAGGTTATTCAGAAACTTATTTTAGGTATACAAACACTTCCAGTCCTTTCAAAATCAAATTTTTCGATTTTTCGAAAAATTAGTCCCTTAATTTCAATATTTGACTTCATTAGGGTTTATTACACGTGTCAATACATCATTGGACGTGATTTTTACGAGGTGTTACATCTGGAAACACTTGGCACACTCACATCCTTCTCCCTTGGCTATAAATAGCAAGCTTCTCCTTGGTTTCTCTACACACCTTCACTCTCACTCTAAATACTCTCTTGGACCTTTCCTCTAGACAAGAGGACTCCCTTTCTCAGTTATTTTCTGCTCTAACACTTCCAAGTAACTGTTCTTACTAGCTCTTTTATGTTTATTTTATTTATTTTAAGTTTAAAGTTAAACAGTTGAATTTCTGTTTGACTTTAGCTTCTGACCAAATTGGTCAAGTCAAAGTTCAATATGAAGTTTCCTACGTGATCGTAATAACGATAGTATGATTCCTCTGTGATTATACCCACGGATCATCATGTTTACTAGTTGAATTAATAAGTCAAGCAAGCTATATAAAATTTAAATTTCATTAAAACTTCTTAAATTGTTTTGACATATACACAAGTTATGCAACTTATATAAACTGATATTAGCATGCTTAACTTGTTTAATTCAGTTTAGAACCTCAATCTATATCAACAGTCAAGCAGTTTGACTTCTATTTTGACTTTTAATTCTGACCCGTTTGGTCAACGTTAATACCTATTTTAAAGTTATTTTGAGACCATATTATTGTTGAGTATAACTCTTTGAATTTATACCACATGGTCATTCCGTTTGATGGGTTAGTTGACAAGTCCTGATAATATTGTTAAAAATGACCACAATGCCCTTACGTGGTCAAAATAGCTAATTAAATTGTTTTAATCTAAACCAAGCTATGATCTGACTTTGGGACAGAATATACATCAACTAAAAATATGTTTTTAATACTTGGACTTGTCATAGACCCATCCAACCTTCCGAACCCACCTTTACACACATAACTAGTTATGCGAACCTAGTTCGCATAAACTAGATGTAACGGGTCAAAATGTGACAACACTTAAAAACACCTTATAGGGAACCCTATTAGAGACCCCGAACATGTATGGCGTGACGCGAAATGAAAAACTGGAAACAATGGCCCCGGTGGCACATGGGGGGATCCCCTAAAACTTGCGCCACGCGCGGAGTGAAATAAGGGCGTGTAATATTGGATAAACTTGACTGCGTGGATATAACTTACAACAAGGCTACTCTAGGAAAATAGATCTTCACCCGCGATATGCGACAGGTGATGGGGGGCTTGTGCGACGCGCGGGCCAGTCCATTTGGGCTATAAATAACCTGGCTTGGGACAGAAGCTGTTACACCAATTCGACAAAACTTTGACAAATTCTCTCTTCTTTACCTCCATTTTTTTAGTAGTGCACCCCTAATTGCGAAGCTTTGCCTTGTTGTAAGTATTTTAACCCCAAGTCACTAACTCGATACCCTATCCGATCGATCCTAAACCCAGCAACAGATGTCAAGGTGCTGCCTGAATAAGGCTATACTTTGCTAACTACATTTGGGTTTTAATCTCGTGATGTATCGATAAAGTTTGAATTGGGTTATTATACTAACATGTGTGCATTGTATATTTTATTAGGAATTCAGGAATTTCACCAGGAAATATTATCAGGAAGCCTTTAGTTAAACCTAAGTTTACAAAGTGAGTCATTCTTTCTTTTTAACAAATACATTGCAAAACCCTAAAGGTTTTTCAGTTATACTTACAGTGATTAAGTTTTTGTATTCTGCAATTACTGTCTGTATGTGGGGTTTTGTATACATTACTTGACACTCGTTACTATTGCGTGAACGGATCCATTAGTAATACGACCACAAGCATGGGGGAATTGGCCCCAGTCGCAATACTGTTGAGAAATTTGAAAGATATAAACAAATGTAAAAACTCTTGATGTTGTAAAGTTATAACAATGTGTCTTTTTATAAAATGAATGAACTCGCTAGTATTTCTTCCTGAGAAAATGTTTTCAAACACGTTTCCGGTAGCTTACTGTGAAGGTAATAGAAGCCCGTTATGGAGCACCTTAAATAAAGTTGCTATGATTACCTAAATAAAAGAAAAATTATGTTTTTCAGCAATTAGGGTTTATCCCTATTAAAACATTTGAATGGAATATGGGTTTTAGCCCATTTGTTTAATATTAAAAGTTTGGTGTTTTACAAACACTGAAATTATTTCCTAACTACGATCCTGATGATTTATTCTGCTGCAATTTAATAAACACCGATACCATCAGACTGGCTCGCAGGCTCCCACTCCCAAGGTAGGGTCGGGGGTTGCGACACAAAACCTCTCAAAACCTTTCAAAAACAGAATGTTGGTCTAATCAACCTTTATCCAATGAGTCTTTGCACTCGGATAGGTATAAACCATATCCTATCCGGTCTATGCTTAATCTATCTAAACCGAACCTATTCTTAAGTAACGAGTCATGTCTAAGGAATTATCCTCTGACCCGTATACATTCTAACAGATAACTAATTCTGTTCATTCCGGACTATAGAACCCCCCAGATATTCGGACTTGGGTTACTAATACTTTGGCTTACGGCTTTTACTAAATTAAAACCGTTATCGGTTGGAAGCTAGCAAAAAGGTAAATATTCTTAATATTTTGTTTTAAAACTTGGGGTACGGCAAATATACCACTTGGATTGGGTATTATATAAATGAGCCATGTGATTGCTTATCAATATAAGAACTTGGTTTAATCCGTATTACTTGATAACTAAAACAATTGGGGGTTAATGGTATCATGTCCGGGTGTCCCAACTCATGAACTATGATGGCCATACGAAATAACGTGCCGGGGTAGGCATACCGACTATAAGACGCGTTTTTCAACTTTGGTGTGTACCTTAATCATTATTGCACTAAAAATGACCGGCTCTGATCTCTGCTCCCATTGTTTGACAAGTATGTAATACTGGTGATAAGATAAAATCCTAAGAAATATTAAATGATTACCTACGGGTTTTCTCTATATATAATTTTTTTTTCGAAAAACTATTTTCAAAATGAGTCAGTTAATTGTATTTACCAACGAAAGCTGACGTATTTTCATAAGATTGAACTGCAGGTGTGAAAAATGTGACAACCCGTGATTTACGGCACCTAATTACGTGATTAACAGGGATTACACAATAATAAATGGTGTTTACGACGCTAATTAGGCCCTTGGAGTGCCCAGGAATGTTTGTTCAGCTATACAGTGCGCGTGTGGTGATTTACAGAAAAGATGCTGAATATTACGCGACAACGGACTGATACCGCGCAAAATACTGACGACACCGAAAAATAGGGATGTTACACGAATATTTTATGCTCATGGAGTTTGGGTCGCGATATCGGGTCTCGTAGAAATTACGGGCCGCTTACACATAATACAGGCATGTGGGCCCCGGGCCCAAGCCCAAAACCCACAAGCCTAAACCTACTCATAAGATATTAGATTTTATTAAATCTCTACAAAAGATTTTAACCCTAAAAATAAAACAAATGACCTGAATGTCATTTGTTTGCACAATAGACTTAAAGAACACTGTGTTCTATAAATAAAGGCCATCCACCTCTCCTCACTACACACCCAAACTCAAAGCAACCACAGACATAAGTCTGTGATCTCTCCCTCTCGATAACATATACACAAACAGACAATAACAACACACACACCTCGGTCCTTCTCTCCCTCTCCGACGAACAAACATGGCGGAGCCGGGCGGAGCCGGTCGGAGCCACGTCGGAGGTGCTCCGGCGAGCCTTTTTCCGGAGCGTACACCCCCATTCACCCTCTGTCCTCCTTCGATCTACACCCCCACCCCCTTCACGATTCAGAGACGGACCACCACCACCACTAACCGGTGGTGGTACGGCGGCTACAAGCGAAGAGACGAGAGAGAGAGGCTGAGAAGAGAAGGAACTACGGGTCGAAATCTTGGACCGGCGGTCGGTTCGTTTAACCGGCGGTCCATGTCCTTATCCGGCAAGATATCCGGTTTCGGGTTCAACTTGGTTCGGGTTCGAGTCAGTTTTGGGATTCAAGCAGCAGAGAACGAGATGGAGACTCGGACCACCGGTCCGATTGTTTGTCCGGCGGTCCTTGCCGTTATCCGACGGGTCTACCGGTAAGTCGTCTCACCTGATTCATTTCCTTTCATTCTGACGAAGATGATGATGCTTGATGACGATGAACAGTGGTTAATCGGTCAATCCGGTTGACTCTGTCAACTCACCGAGTCAACTCAGTCAACTCGGGTCAACGGGTCAGATCTGTTGTGGTTCGGGTTCTGCTCAGCGGGTTCAAGTAATGCAGTCAAAGAGATTAGACGGTTTGGTTCGGTCGACTGGGTCGAACCGAGTTCAACTCGGTTGACCTGGTCAACGCAGTCAGCGGCTCGACGACTCAACGCGAAGACTTGGTAAAATTTAACGTCATGTTTATTTTGTTATTACTCACGTAACAAACGAGCTCAACCCGATTCATTAACGTATATACATTAGTTATTATCTACATTTTGGCACTAGGCGAAAAGTTCACATATATTGTTTGTTGACAATTGTTGAATCTTGAAAAATAATGACACTTAGTTGTCAGGGCCGTCCAAAAACAGAGGAAACTCTGCCCGTTTTTCGAGAAAACCCGTAAAATAAAACGAGTTTTATTATAAAAACATGCTTTTCTTGTAAAACGACAACTATTGTTATAAAGCGACCTTTACGAGATACAAATATAAAGTTTCCTTCGACAACAACTTACAACTTACGAGAACCACGATACGAAAAATATTTCGATAACAAAATAAATATAGTTATTATATTTATTTCAAACGAACTCGAATTCTTTTTATAAATAAATATAGTATATATATTTATTTCAAACATCGCGTAGCACGAATTCGTTTCATCAAAATAAATATAGTTTATATTTATTTCAAATATCAAACGACACGACGATTGTTTTGCTAAAATAAATATAGTTTATATATTTATTTGAAGTAATAAACGACACGAATTCTTTTATAAAATAAATATAGTTTATCTATTTATTTCAAACCTCAAACAAACTCGATAATACTTTCGCAAAATAAATATAACTTTTTATATTTATTACAAACGCCGAAACGGCATATACGTATATTTTTGGCAAATATACACAAGCCGTGATATATATAATACAAGTTATTATATATTATTTTCATACGAAACACGATATATGATACGAGTTTGTTATATGATATTTTCATAGAAATATTCTTTTATACACGTATGACTACTCGAGACGGCTAACACACCTACAACGATATATTTATATATTTTTATATAAATATTTATTATTTTTTTAGTCTCTCGGAAACTAAGTCTTTTTCAAGACTTATTAAATTGCTACTGACATTAAACGAGACTTAACACGTATAACTTAATCTTTTCTATTAAGTTAACAACTTATCATTGAATCGTCCGATCAACGATTCGGTAGAGCTCGGTAACACGTAGATTAGTTACCACATTAATTAGAAACTTATAAGATATTCCGTGTTAGGAATATTGTAGAACGCACGCTAGCAAGTCAAGTCATGTAAACGACATCACGAAGTCGTATATAGCTAGCATTGCACAAGAATATTCAGGTGAGTTCATAACCCCACTTTTTACTGTTTTACAGTTTTGTAAATGTTTTCGGGGTGGAAAGACATGCACGTTTTGCAAAAACAAACAAAGTTTTTAACAAACGCAGCACTAGTATTTCTAAATCATATTACGAAGGGATTTCAAGGAACTCAAATGATTTACGAAAGGTTTATACTAAACATACCGGTTTTTACAAAACAAAGGTGTATTATCGAAATGAATGATTTTCACGACTAGGGATGGATCGTTTGGTAATGATATATAGAGAATGAGGAGCCAGCCTTAGTGACTGGGGAGGCCAGCCTTAGTGGCTGGGGAGGATCAGCCTTAGTGGCTGGGGAGATTCAGCCTTAGAGGCTGGGGTAAAATACATGTTACAATTTTTACAGACATTTTTACACATGGTATGTTTAGCGTAAGGAGGGTTACTACTTAGATCATGTGAGTGGGTAGGCGGAAACTTGAGGCCATTAATCCTCATTGTAGGACCGAGGGACAGGAGCGGTAGATCTATCTGGGTGTAGCGAGCCCAGCCCCAGGCCCAACCAGAACGGACCTCGGGGTGACTTTGTACCCAACGCATAAATTTGCTAGGTTTGAGTCTTCCTACTTGCACTTCACACATATCAATGGCCTTGCAAACCATTGGTGATCTCTTTTTCCTTATTTGCTACATACCAGGGATTTTATACTTACGGAAACTTCTTGTTCATACAAATTAACTACCATGTTTTATACAAATTCAAAGAATTATGGGGGTATGGAGTCAAAGTCAGGGTGGGCATTGACGGTTAAATGAACATTACAAATACAAGACTTTACAACTACATGGTTTTTATCAACATACCGTGTTACAAACACAACGTTTCCATATAACTTGGCAAGAAAATGATTTTTAAATTCGTTTTCTCAATACTATTTCAAAAACCGGTTACTCCAAAGATTTATTTCAAATCTTTCACAACACCAAAGATTTATTTCAAACCTTTCACAACTCAAAAGATTTATCTCAAATCTTTTACGAACAAACTATGAACTCGCTCAACTTTATGTTGATTTTTCGCATGTTTCTTTCTCAGGTTGCAGTTCTAGGACAAGGCACGGTTGGAATAGGAGAACCATTTGGAGACTCGAGTACTTAGTGGGCGTTCGTTTTCTAGAAGTCTTAGCTTATTTGCTTCCGCTGTGCAATGAAGATACCAGTCTAGTCACGCCAGCTCTGATAATTTCGGGGTGTGACAGATTGGTATCAGAGCTATAGGTTACAGCGATTAGGGTTTCTGTAAAGATACCTAGGCTCTAACCTCACTTTCCTCTGGGAACTTAGAATATTAAAACCTGAATACATACAGAACGCATAGTACTCGAATATGGTCTCCAACCGTTGCCGAAAAACAAACAGTCAAAATTTTGTTTTCAAACATACGCTATTGTGATGTTTTATACACGGTACACAAAACAATTACATACAGTACACAACACTCTGAGAGTTTAGGAAACATGCATTTAAGACCTTCGGAATAGGGAGGTAGTCTGAGAGACTAGGAGATTCAGTCTGAGAGGCTGGGAGGATAGTCTAGTGGGGCTAGGAAATTCAGTCTGAGAGGCTGGGAGGATAGTATAGTGGGACTAGGAGATTCAGTCTGAGAGGCTGGGAGGATAGTCTAGTGGGGCTAGGAAATTCAGTCTGAGAGGCTGGGAGGATAGTATAGTGGGACTAGGAGATTCAGTCTGAGAGGCTGGGAGGATAGACTAGTGGGACTAGGGGAAATTACTTGATTGCTTATTGGTGACTAACATGTTTATTTGATTATATGATTGATTATTTGTGCATGTGTTTATTAACGGTCATCACGTAGGAACCGCGAATATTGACTCGGGCACACACTATTATCCATATTGTCTATGATATTTTAACTTCCCGAGCAGGCAGCCTACGCATAACGAAACGCTAGTGCACGACAATACATAAAACTCAAACTTTACGTCAACGGATGTCGAAGTACATCACATTCTACGCAGAACGTAACGCTAGTGCACAGGTATACGTGAAACTTAAGCTATACATCAACGGAGGATGAAGTACGACACATACGATTATCGAGGCGAGGCCTTTGAGAAGGAACGATGACGCAATTTAACGACGACGCTAGATTCCTGTCAGCAGGAGAACTAACGATCAGGAAACGACAACTTGTCACGCGATCCTGCAACGACACGAATCACGCCAGGGAGAAGACGATTGTCTCCACATCTCCCCCTCCTAATTAACGACGAATACGCTATGTTCGACATTCCATGGTAATGTCACCTAACAATTGGTCGTCACACGAAACCCCAGGTAAAGTCCTCAAAATTTCTTTTATTGAAATTTCGAATTTCACACTTACTGAGTAGATTTTCGTATCTCTACTCCTCTTAATGGTCATTGTATCACGATCATTTCTTTACAAGTTACATACATGGTTTTTCGTGTAACCATGCCTAAAGTTTTCTTGTCAAGACATATATTTATTGTCGGATTGCGCTAAAATCAAATTCAATTGTTTGAACTTGTTCATTACACATATTCGATTCAAGACGCCATATGATGCATTGGAAGCATCATATTAAAATCAATTTTACGAGCACTTCATTTGTTCCGAGTCGAGGTAAACTTGTTTGGTAATCGACTCCATTAAATTGTATGTTGATTTCGACACCATGTGATGGTGATTTTCAGTAGTTTGAAGCTTGCGCTAAACTCGTTTACGCGTCTCATGCACGGATTTAATTATTTCTTTATTAATTTGTTTTAAATCCGCTTTGAATTATCATATTAAAGCAGTCTTAACACAATCGTGTGTTAAGACAATGGTACACAAATTCATTTCATATTCCGGTGTACCTCATAACGGTTCTTTCAACATCGATCGAATGCTTTGCGACATTCATTGCTTCTTCACCTTCGGTCGAAAACATTGTTTTATTGATGTTCCATTTTCAATTGAAAATTCTATAAGGTCATTTGAAACAAACTTTCAGATTCACTTTATTACGCTTTCATTTGATTTCAAACACGGTGAATTTGTTTGATCACGCTATTATTGAATTATTTGAATCACTACGACACCTTGTGGTGTCAGTACAAACTTGTAGCTTGGGCTAATCATGATTGAGCGTTTCATGCAAAATACAGGTGATACTTGTTCGATCACCCCTATTATTGAATTGTTCCATTCATTGCGACACCTTGTGGCGTCGGTATGACTTGCAGCTTGCGCTGATCACGATCGAACGTTTCATGCAAACTATTACATTTGAGATTGTTGATTCTAAGTTCATCCAGTGAATGTTATTGCTTCTAGAACTCATTTACATGTTGTAAACGTTCATATGGAATTCGATTGGTTGAAGTTCCTGTTCATTGTTGAATCCCTGTTAACTTAGTCACACTAGTGACTGTACCTATACGTCTCGTTTCTGTTGACATCAATTACTGAGACACATTTCTTTTAAACCGTTGGGTTCTTATTATGGAGGAATGTCATTAAATTCACATGAATCGAATAAGTCTTGTTTCAATTACGCGGTCATTCATTTTGTTATTATACGGACTTACCTGCGAACAACACAATTCCGAAGAGATGACATAGTTTAAATTTCGAGGACGAAATTTCTGTAACAGGGGGAGAATGTGACAACCCGTGATTTACGGCACCTAATTACGTGATTAACAGGGATTACGCAATAATAAATGGTGTTTACGACGCTAATTAGGCCCTTGGAGTGCACAGGAACGTTTGTTCAGCTATACAGTGCGCGTGTGGTGATTTACAGAAAAGATGCTGAATATTACGCGACAACGGACTGATACCGCGCAAAATACTGACGACACCGAAAAATAGGGATGTTACACGAATATTTTATGCTCATGGAGTTTGGGTCGCGATATCGGGTCTCGTAGAAATTACGGGCCGCTTGCACATAAGACGGGCATGTGGGCCCCGGGCCCAAGCCCAAAACCCACAAGCCTAAACCTACTCATAAGATATTAGATTTTATTAAATCTCTACAAAAGATTTTAACCCTAAAAATAAAACAAATGACCTGAATGTCATTTGTTTGCACAATAGACTTAAAGAACACTGTGTTCTATAAATAAAGGCCATCCACCTCTCCTCACTACACACCCAAACTCAAAGCAACCACAGACATAAGTCTGTGATCTCTCCCTCTCGATAACATATACACAAACAGACAATAACAACACACACACACCTCGGTCCTTCTCTCCCTCTCCGACGAACAAACATGGCGGAGCAGGGCGGAGCCGGGCGGAGCCGGTCGGAGCCACGTCGGCGGTGCTCCGGCGAGCCTTTTTCCGGAGCGTACACCCCCCTTCACCCTCTGTCCTCCTTCGATCTACACCCCCACCCCCTTCACGATTCAGAGACGGACCACCACCACCACTAACCGGTGGTGGTACGGCGGCTACAAGCGAAGAGACGAGAGAGAGAGGCTGAGAAGAGAAGGAACTACGGGTCGAAATCTTGGACCGGCGGTCGGTTCGTTTAACCGGCGGTCCATGTCCTTATCCGGCAAGATATCCGGTTTCGGGTTCAACTTGGTTCGGGTTCGAGTCAGTTTTGGGATTCAAGCAGCAGAGAACGAGATGGAGACTCGGACCACCGGTCCGATTGTTTGTCCGGCGGTCCTTGCCGTTATCCGACGGGTCTACCGGTAAGTCGTCTCGCCTGATTCATTTCCTTTCATTCTGACGAAGATGATGATGCTTGATGACGATGAACAGTGGTTAATCGGTCAATCCGGTTGACTCGGTCAACTCACCGAGTCAACTCAGTCAACTCGGGTCAACGGGTCAGATCTGTTGTGGTTCGGGTTCTGCTCAGCGGGTTCAAGTAATGCAGTCAAAGAGATTAGACGGTTTGGTTCGGTCAACTCGGTCAAACCGAGTTCAACTCGGTTGACCTGGTCAACCCAGTCAGCGGCTCGACGACTCAACGCGAAGACTTGGTAAAATTTAACGTCATGTTTATTTTGTTATTACTCACGTAACAAACGAGCTCGACCCGATTCATTAACGTATATACATTAGTTATTATCTACATTTTGGCACTAGGCGAAAAGTTCACATATATTGTTTGTTGACAATTGTTGAATCTTGAAAAATAACGACACTTAGTTGTCAGGGCCGTCCAAAAACAGAGGAAACTCTACCCGTTTTTCGAGAAACCCCGTAAAATAAAACGAGTTTTATTATAAAAACGTGCTTTTCTTGTAAAACGACAACTATTGTTATAAAGCGACCTTTACGAGATACAAATATAAAGTTTCCTTCGACAACAACTTACAACTTACGAGAACCACGATACGAAAAATATTTCGATAACAAAATAAATATAGTTATTATATTTATTTCAAACGAACTCGAATTCTTTTTATAAATAAATATAGTATATATATTTATTTCAAACATCGCGTAGCACGAATTCGTTTCATCAAAATAAATATAGTTTATATTTATTTCAAATATCAAACGACACGACGATTGTTTTGCTAAAATAAATATAGTTTATATATTTATTTGAAGTAATAAACGACACGAATTCTTTTATAAAATAAATATAGTTTATCTATTTATTTCAAACCTCAAACAAACTCGATAATACTTTCGCAAAATAAATATAACTTTTTATATTTATTACAAACGCCGAAACGGCATATACGTATATTTTTGGCAAATATACACAAGACGTGATATATATAATACAAGTTATTATATATTATTTTCATACGGAACACGATATATGATACGAGTTTGTTATATGATATTTTCATAGAAATATTCTTTTATACACGTATGATTACTCAAGACGGCTAACACACCTACAACGATATATTTATATATTTTTATATAAATATTTATTATTTTTTAGTCTCTCGGAAACTAAGTCTTTTTCAAGACTTATTAAATTGCTACTGACATTAAACGAGACTTAACACGTATAACTTAATCTTTTCTATTAAGTTAACAACTTATCATTGAATCGTCCGATCAACGATTCGGTAGAGCTCGGTAACACGTAGATTAGTTACCACATTAATTAGAAACTTATAAGATATTCCGTGTTAGGAATATTGTAGAACGCACGCTAGCAAGTCAAGTCATGGAAACGACATCACGAAGTCGTATATAGCTAGCATTGCACAAGAATATTCAGGTGAGTTCATAACCCCACTTTTTACTGTTTTACAGTTTTGTAAATGTTTTCGGGGTGGAAAGACATGCACGTTTTGCAAAAACAAACAAAGTTTTTAACAAACGCAATACTAGTATTTCTAAATCATATTACGAAGGGATTTCAAGGAACTCAAATGATTTACGAAAGGTTTATACTAAACATACCGGTTTTTACAAAACAAAGGTGTATTATCGAAATGAATGATTTTCACGACTAGGGATGGATCGTTTGGTAATGATATATAGAGAATGAGGAGCCAGCCTTAGTGACTGGGGAGGCCAGCCTTGGTGGCTGGGGAGGATCAGCCTTAGTGGCTGGGGAGATTCAGCCTTAGAGGCTGGGGTAAAATACATGTTACAATTTTTACAGACATTTTTACACATGGTATGTTTAGCGTAAGGAGGGTTACTACTTAGATCATGTGAGTGGGTAGGCGGAAACTTGAGGCCATTAATCCTCATTGTAGGACCGAGGGACAGGAGCAGTAGATCTATCTGGGTGTAGCGAGCCCAGCCCCAGGCCCAACCAGAACGGACCTCGGGGTGACTTTGTACCCAACGCATAAATTTGCTAGGTTTGAGTCTTCCTACTTGCACTTCACACATATCAATGGCCTTGCAAACCATTGGTGATCTCTTTTTCCTTATTTGCTACATACCAGGGATTTTATACTTACGGAAACTTCTTGTTCATACAAATTAACTACCATGTTTTATACAAATTCAAAGAATTATGGGGGTATGGAGTCAAAGTCAGGGTGGGCATTGACGGTTAAATGAACATTACAAATACAAGACTTTACAACTACATGGTTTTTATGAACATACCGTGTTACAAACACAACGTTTCCATATAACTTGGCAAGAAAATGATTTTTAAATTCGTTTTCTCAATACTATTTCAAAAACCGGTTACTCCAAAGATTTATTTCAAATCTTTCACAACACCAAAGATTTATTTCAAACCTTTCACAACTCAAAAGATTTATCTCAAATCTTTTACGAACAAACTATGAACTCGCTCAACTTTATGTTGATTTTTCGCATGTTTCTTTCTCAGGTTGCAGTTCTAGGACAAGGCACGGTTGGAATAGGAGAACCATTTGGAGACTCGAGTACTTAGTGGGCGTTCGTTTTCTAGAAGTCTTAGCTTATTTGCTTTCGCTGTGCAATGAAGATACCAGTCCAGTCACGCCAGCTCTGATAATTTCGGGGTGTGACAAAAAAGATGTGCGGAAATGGAAATCAGACTTTCAAGAAACAAGACCTACAGAATTATCAAGTTTATATCACTTTGAAACAAAAATGGTTTACAAGGTGATTGAAAGATTATTATCTAATACAAACGAATCTTGAATTCTGTGGGGGAGAGAGCAATGGAGTTTTGATGTATGTGTGAATGCTAAGCTTCAAACTCACTTTGCTTCTCCTGGTTGAGCCTTCTATTTATAGACGGCTTGTATGAATAAACAATAGTTTATTCATACAATATGTATGAATAAACAATAGTTTATTCATACAATAATTCCTGCAAAAAGTAGCCAATTGACATATTCATTGATTCCAACGTTCAAGTTGCCTTTTTCTTCATGATATCATTTAATGTCAATTTGCTTCGGTAAGTGTGGCAGGACAGAGCCAATTTCAGACAAGTGGGTTGTTTCATCAGAAATTCTGATAAACCACTTCATCAGAAATTCTGATGAACAAATCATCAGAAAATCTTTGATGATCAGAATTGTCAGATACTGATGATATTTCATCAGAAATATCATCAGATCCATCAGAAATGACCTCTTCTGATAATCTAATTCAGCTCTTGATCAACTTGTGATTCTTTGAAGTAGATGCTATGTATTCCGGTTGTCCCATCTGATCTTCTTTTTCTAGTTCGTGATCTTCAGGACTGTGATCTCTTCATAGACACAGTTGATTGTGTTTTTCTTCAATATTTACAAATAAAGTTTCCTAACACATGGGTCTTGTGATCCATCTCTTTACAGATGACACATCCCCTGGTCTGCTCATAGAAACATTTTCCAAAGTGCTTCTTCCCGCAGGTTTTACATTTGGGTTTTGCCTCCTTTGTCTTGGACTGGTCATAGTTTGAACCGGTCTTACCCTTTTTGTAACCTTTATTTGGGGTATTATCGCACTTTCGCTTATGATCCTTTAATACACGATCCACGGCTTTGTTTACAGCTGTATCCAACATAGCCTGTAACTCGGTGCCCGTTAAGTTCAGTCTTGCATTATCATTCTGATCAACTGGATGATTGTGAGCTTCAGATGAGTCAGCCATGGTGAAGCTTTGAAGGCTACAAACCAAGTAGTAATAATTTGTTTAATTATATAGTGAATTGTCGAATTTGATGATTAAATAGCCATGGTGCAAATAAACTATATAGGCCAATAGATAGTATTTAATTTATTTGATTATGTTTTGCCTAGTTTTTAAATAAACCATCTTTGGCGTTTAAACGGAATATAATCCTTCATATTTATTAGACAGGGGACATAAGTCACAACTGTCAATGTCGTACTTAAATTTTATATATAGCACAAGAGCTTGTTCCAAAGGACTTTTTGATGGCATAGATGCCTTGTCACTAGGGAAATTTTAAAACATAATCGATGATTCCTTTGGATCGGAAAATTTCATAGTTCATTGTCTTGACAAGTAGTTATGAAATAAAACTATCTTTTTCATGTATACATCTTTGCCCGAAGGTATTCATCCCAAATGGATGTTTTGATGTGTTCATCATGTTCGACGTTTATTAGCCATGATTCCTCTTGATCATTTACGCTAAATAAGGGGTTTGGAAATTCCTAATATAAAGATGACAAGTGTGATTTTATCGCATCACTGTTGTCAGGAGTGTTAACATATTTTCAGATGTTAACAAGGATCTGAATTTCTTTTAAACAGGTCTTACCATCATAGCTATGTCTTTAATGACATTCAAGCTAGGTTATACCTTTTAAGATTCTCTTTTTTTTTATATGTATACTGGCAGAAAAGGAAATGATATTTTGATCTATTTCATACATTTTATTCAGGATTTTCATTATAATTATCCTAAACTTAATTATAATATAACTATGGCACAAAAGGCCAAGTCACAAGGGCAACTTTAAATTATAAACCATGATTTTGTAGAATCAAGGTATTTAGGCTTGAACGTTGTTCATGCCTTTTCTTGACAGGGAGTTGTAGGCTACGACTGTCTTTTGTCTTATATGACAATGAATACTTCCCGTAAGCATTACATCCCTAATGGATGCTCAATTCACCGAATAAGAAAGGATTTTGGGAGAATCCAGTATAAGGATGATTTATGTGATTGAATCACATTTGCCAGGAATGTTAACATGTTTACAGGTGTTAACAAGGATTTGAATCTTTTGAATAGGTCTTACCATCTTGGCCTTGTCTGAAATGACATATAGGCTAGGTTATCCCTTTAAGATTCTTTTAATATTTAACGCAGAGAAATCCTAAATTGAGATGTTAATAAGGATCTGAATCTAGTTGAGGAACTACCATCTTGGCCCTGTCTTAAAATGACACATGGGCTAGGTCTTGCCCCTATTAGATTTTGCCATTTTATTATAATGGCAGATCTCATAAAAGGAATGTTATTATTATGTTCATATATAATGATATAAATAAAATTTAGATAAAACATTCCAATGATTCCAAAGGAGGTACAGAATTGCCTTAAACGGGACTTGAAAGGAATAATGTTGTCCACGAAGGGACTGAAAGACAAATATGTCCTTATAAGGACTACTAAGGAAACGATCTTCAGCAAAAGGAGTTTCTTCTTCATTTTATTTCTGAATGTTTTCTCCTTGGTTGCACGTTAATCCTAGTCGCAGTACGAAGCTCAACCTTCCCTAGGCTTCAATTGGGGAGAATTTCCATTATGGCTTCTTCGCTTGGCGACAAATTAAAATATATAGAATTGAAAGCAATAATTCTCCGAATAGAGATGAGAGTATTCCTATGTTAAGTCTAGACTCAGAAGGTCAAGGAATGTGCTACTGTGTCATTGAGATTAAACACAAAAGGCTAGTGTTTAATTCACTCAATGTTGGCTCTGATACCAACCAGTCACACCCCGATATTTCCACGTATTACCGGTTGGCCCGGTGGGGAGTATCGTGACGTAGTTGATAACATCATAGTCAAACAATACAATTTAAATGCACAGCAGAAGCAAAAGATAAAACATATTACAATCCGATAAAGAGTAATATCAAGTATTACAAATACGGTTGTAAAAGATCCACAGGCGGATCAAAAGATAAAAAGAAACTTTGTTCAACAGACTTTAAGGCATCTAAGCTTGCGAGACTTTTATTTGATGCTAGGAGAGGCCAGCCTATTCCGATTAGTACCTGCACTTAGCCTTTTTGGGAAAATATGTCAGTTTACACTGGTAAATACAATTTAACTGACTCATTTTGAAAAGGTTTAGAAAAATTTATTTGAATGCACAAGGCACAAAACATTTTATAACTTGGGATAATTATTTATATACTTGTAAAAGAATTACATGTTCGTTATACGTTCAGTAGCCCGGATTGACGCCGGGTTAAAGATTAATAGACACACCTCATGATATAGTCCCGCGGCGAGTTATTCTCGTAACCGGCGGTTATACCTTATTATTTATATATGCACTGTCGGGTGTACGCCTACACCCCGTGCTTAGGTCGTGGCCATTTCTTAAAATGATGCTGATGTCTGTCGTTATGGACATGCAAAAACCAACTAAACTATGTAGATAGGATAAGTCAGATATCGAACCAGAGGAGGATTATGGAAAGTGTTATGATGCTAAGTATTAATTAACTAATGCTAAAAAGTAAAGATCAATTAAGAGTTTGATTATTCAAGAGAATTGTCTAAGTTAGCGAATAAAAACTAAGGTTTAAATCGATAGGAGAGAATATGGTTCCTCCAGATTTCAGGTTTTACAGTTAACTTCAACTATGTGTTTAATCGTTACCTACATAGACATAGGTGTTAATTTCGATTAACTAATTGTGATAACCAACGACTAAGTACTCCGGTCAATACATAACGGGAGGTTATCGAATGATTATCAATTACAATTTACAAACCCTAACCCCATGTCAAATATATCCCAATTACTAGAACTCTCGGGAACTGAATGCTTAGAAATTAAGGTTTAAATAAATGTAACTGTTTACAACCAATAAATCAAATCAAATCAAAGTTGAAAAGCATCGAATGCTTAGATCACCTAATCAAAATGATTATCACAAACACATAGTTTCGCCTAACTTACAAAAACCCTCCATCCGGAGGAAACCACTAGGAGATTAGCCGCTCATGTGGATTGAATGATCTTCACCTCCAACTCAGCCGATGTGAATGACGATGGATGATATTCTCCCCCCTCTGCCGTCGAAGATGATGTTGATATATATTCCCTCTTTCCTCTCATCGATGCTGAGTTGTAGACCCAAAATAATCCCTCTGGCCTCTCTCTATTCGGCCCAAAAGGAAAGTCCATGTGCACTTCGAATTGATGTTTTATTATATTGGCCCATGTGAGAATGATGATGATGTAAATTGTTTTTCTTTTTCTTCCTAAACTCACGTGAATATGGTCATGTGTGTGATGTTTAGGTTTGACTTTTAGTGCCTCCTTTTTAATCGTTGCCGTCCAAGAAGTCAACAACACAGCTGCCAAGTTCCTTTTATTTGGTGCAATGATTCCTTGTCACGTGTGTATATGGATTGTGATCCTCCCAAAGCCCAAGATCTCTATTGCCTGCCCATAATTAAGAATGATCATCATGGCCCTTTTCAACTCAAGTGAATATCAAAAACAATTCCCTCCTGTTGCCGTCCCCCAATCAATCCCACATGTGCGGCCCAATTCTTTTTAACCGTATGCTACGGTTTGAAACGTCACCTACGGACCGGAGATTCTGTTTCTTTTACATGTTTGCTGCTTTCAACCGTGACCTACGGTTTAGGAACCGTAGATGGAAGCGCCAACATCCAGCTCCATCACACAACTCATATAACTTTCAACTATTTACACAATCGGTCCTCAAACTTTATTTTCATCATATATCTTGAATCTTCAAAGCTCTATTTCGACCCGAACCAACTCCCGCATGACGTGATTTCTTTCGGCAATCATCTTTGCTTGTTCCTATTCGCTTCCACGCACTTTAATTTCATCGAATTATGCTGATTAACCTGTAAATCAACAAAATCCCGTAGTTACTATATTCAACGTACATAATCACTTAAAACACAATAACGCGCGTAATATAAGCACTTTAACACCCGAGTTTTACACTCTCCATCAGATGCCAAGGATATCCGGGACATGGTCATTAACCCACCAAAGGCTTTAAGCAAACAAAATAATTTAAACGGGTCATATGAATAAATTAACCTTCATACAATCAAAAATTCAATGCCCGACCACGCGGTATTTTATATACCGTACCCCAAGCCCGTATAGGGAAAATAAGGTTAAAAGTATTTACCTGAGCTAAATATAAATTCAATCCCAGCCGTATATCAATGTAGCAAGTACAGATAGCTTTTACTGGGCTCCTAAATCTGGAACGAAGGTTTTTAATAACCTATTAGATTCCTAACGGGTCTTAATTAAGCCTATGCTTAGACCGGTTAGTTTTAAAGGAGGATACGGTTCAAAACGCATGGTTAAGCGAGAACCGGATTAGAATGTGGTTTATACCCAAAAAGCTTGTATACTTGTGTAATAAGGGTAAACCAAACACATTCTGGATTTTGAGACAAAAATGATAAGGTTTGACCCGTTTCGGCTAATTTATGCAAACTAGTTACATAAGCCGATCCGAACGCGAAAAGGGGCGTAACGGGTAACCACAAGAGTCATGAACAGGTTTCCTAAGTTAATATGCCTTAAATATGTTGTGATATCAGTAGGATACCTTCCATTATGCCCAAAACGAATTTAACACCAATTTATGCCCCGTAGGGGTATTTTGGTCATTTTAAAGGTTATAAGAGAGATTAAATATTATTCTGAGTTCCAGGTCTGATATAACCAGTAAAATACTTACTTTAATAAGTAATAATAGTAGGGTATAGCATATATGTGAAATTTACTATTTATAACCAACTATGCACCGTAGGGGCATTTTGGTAATTTCACATAAGCTTAAAAGGTCAAAATTAGAGAATCTGAGTTTAAAACTTTTCTTTACGGTTAAAATATATAAATTTACTTAAAACATCAGTAGGTATTAAGTTTCATATGCCAAAAATAGTTTTAACTCATACTATGCGCTTAAAACGCGTAAAAATGCGGTTTTAAGCAATTTCCGGGTTTTAAAGAAAAGCTGATATTTTTATCATTCCAGAAAGCTTAAAATATTTTATTTATCTTATAAGATCAGTAGCAAAAGGTTTGGAGTCAAAATGTTTTGTAAAACTCAATTTGTAAGCTAAAAGGGCAAAACCGGCAATTACCTAATCAAGCCTAGAACCCTATCTTATGCTCAGCCTAAAAATAAATAAAAATCTTCAAAAATCCCAAAATATTATTTTATATCCGTAGTTAAAAATTTTGGTATCAAAAATTGGGTTTTGATAGGATATACGCTAATTATGCCGTTTAATTAATAAAAAGCTTTTCATTTACGCTAATGAGCATAACTCCTAATCTCGACTTCAAACTGATGTCAAATTTTAGGGACAAGTTTATAAATCAGTAATAAAGATTATTGTCCTCTCACATTTTCAAAATTCTCGTTTTAGGGTCAAAAGGGCATAATGGTCAACATCTAAGCATATAACGGAAACACCCAATGAATAGGATAACTAAGGATCCAAGTTGTATAACCTCAGAGGGTTACACCAACCTATAACACGGTCCTAATGGAATCCTAAGGCATATCTAAACTAAGCTAAATCGGGTCAGAACTGAAAGTTAAAGCAAAAGTCAACTTTTGTGACTTTCGGTTATGAACCGAGCCTATACTTAGAATTATCGGGTTGAATCATGCTTAGGCATGTTCAACTAATATTTACCAAGTTATGAAAGTGAGAATTTAACTAAGTATACGTGGTAATTAGGAGGTGCCATTTTGAGGGTTAAACACCTACCTAATTACGGTCACGTAGCCATGTTCGTTGCGAACAATAGCTCAACCGTTTAAAAGTCAAAGCGTTTATCGCAAACGCTTGACTTTTCAGCTATAAACGCTAAACAAAATAAACTGAGCACGAAAGGACACTTACAAAGGGTCCAAGCAAGGATGGAATTGATCTAGAATGTTCAGGTATAAAGCACAAGAGCTCCAACTTATAACAATTCAGATTAAGGTGTGAAATGAGAGCAAGATCAAGGGGGTATATATAAGATTTCAAGAACCGTTAAGATCGTTTCTCGATAAACGAGCTTCAATCTGGTCCGTACAAGTGCACCCACTGATTTGTGAAACCATGGGCATCCCAAAATAGCCCCTAGAAAGCTTAAAAACCACTTACAACACCTGGAAACAGCTGGAACAGGCTGTAAACTGATTTTTAGCAAACCTGACAGGTTCACATGGGCAGCTTAAGGTTCTAGGGGAACTTACGCGGGCCGCCTGAGGTTCCCAGATCAGCAACAAGTTTTCTGAAATTGCAGTTTTGGTCCCTGTGAGCTTTTAAGGTCACGTTTGGCACGTTTAAGGCCCGTTAAGCTATTTACAAGGCTCTATAATGAAGCCTAATCATAGGGAACATAAAACATGCTTGAAAACATGTCGGATATCGGTTTGTTTGGTCGTACGGTCACGTTGTTCGTCTAATTACGACGAAACACGAACGGACGCGAAAAACGATCCAAATTGCGCGACGAATGGAATTTTATCAAGAAAAACACTAAAATAAAATATTTTAGTGGTTACATAAATTTTTGGGTGTTCGGATATATTCAGAATGTGAGATATGCGCGAAAACGCAAACTTGTGCACTTTTTGACACTTTTAGTCCCTGCATGACTTAAAAGTTTATTTTTGCGCACCAAACACCTCTAAGCCTATATCTAAGCTACATAAAGGATAATTAGGGCATGTTTAACTTAGGATCATATTCCGGAAGGTTCGATACCCTACGAATAGGTATACTTTTGCAGTTTGACGCAATTAGTCCTTTAATTGCGCAAAGTAGCGCGGAATGCCGTTTAATGATATCCAAGCCTTCCATGGCCCATATTGATCATTCCTAAGCATATACTTAAATATTACTATGCTCCCGTTCGCTTAAATGGTCACCGAAAGGCGTAGATTTAAAAGTTGACGCTTTAGGTCCCTCTAATGCGCAAACTTGCGCATATCATCATTTAATAGTGTCAAAGCCTTATTTAATCCATATTAGGCATTCTTGAGAGTATTATTAAACATCATGATGCTTCGGGTTCGCTAAAAGGTCATTCAGAGGTAAAATTAAACATATTGACATTTTTAGTCCCTCTAACTTGCAAAGTTGCGCATATCCTTACTTATAGGCATAAAAACTTTAGACGGCCAATGTTTGGCATTCCCGAGAGTATAATCAAATATCATGAAGCTCCCGGTTTGTTAAAAGATCACTCAGAGGTAAGAATTAACATGTTGACGCTTTTAACCCTTCATTGCGCAAACTTTCAAATAATTACACGAACGGCTACACTCGATCAACAAGTGGCTCATTTGTGAATATAAATACCGTACGAGGTTATTCAGAAACTTATTTTAGGTATACAAACACTTCCAGTCCTTTCAAAATCAAAGTTTTCGATTTTTCGAAAAATTAGTCCCTTAATTTCAATATTTGACTTCATTAGGGTTTATTACACGTGTCAATACATCATTGGACGTGATTTTTACGAGGTGTTACATCTGGAAACACTTGGCACACTCACATCCTTCTCCCTTGGCTATAAATAGCAAGCTTCTCCTTGGTTTCTCTACACACCTTCACTCTCACTCTAAATACTCTCTTGGACCTTTCCTCTAGACAAGAGGACTCCCTTTCTCAGTTATTTTCTGCTCTAACACTTCCAAGTAACTGTTCTTACTAGCTCTTTTATGTTTATTTTATTTATTTTAAGTTTAAAGTTAAACAGTTGAATTTCTGTTTGACTTTAGCTTCTGACCAAATTGGTCAAGTCAAAGTTCAATATGAAGTTTCCTACGTGATCGTAATAACGATAGTATGATTCCTCTGTGATTATACCCACGGATCATCATGTTTACTAGTTGAATTAATAAGTCAAGCAAGCTATATAAAATTTAAATTTCATTAAAACTTCTTAAATTGTTTTGACATATACACAAGTTATGCAACTTATATAAACTGATATTAGCATGCTTAACTTGTTTAATTCAGTTTAGAACCTCAATCTATATCAAAAGTCAAGCAGTTTGACTTCTATTTTGACTTTTAATTCTGACCCGTTTGGTCAACGTTAATACCTATTTTAAAGTTATTTTGAGACCATATTATTGTTGAGTATAACTCTTTGAATTTATACCACATGGTCATTCCGTTTGATGGGTTAGTTGACAAGTCCTGATAATATTGTTAAAAATGACCACAATGCCCTTACGTGGTCAAAATAGCTAATTAAATTGTTTTAATCTAAACCAAGCTATGATCTGACTTTGGGACAGAATATACATCAACTAAAAATATGTTTTTAATACTTGGACTTGTCATAGACCCATCCAACCTTCCGAACCCACCTTTACACACATAACTAGTTATGCGAACCTAGTTCGCATAAACTAGATGTAACGGGTCAAAATGTGACAACACTTAAAAACACCTTATAGGGAACCCTATTAGAGACCCCGAACATGTATGGCGTGACGCGAAATGAAAAACTGGAAACAATGGCCCCGGTGGCACATGGGGGGATCCCCTAAAACTTGCGCCACGCGCGGAGTGAAACAAGGGCGTGTAATACTGGATAAACTTGACTGCGTGGATATAACTTACAACAAGGCTACTCTAGGAAAATAGATCTTCACCCGCGATATGCGACAGGTGATGGGGGGCTTGCGCGACGCGCGGGCCAGTCCATTTGGGCTATAAATAACCTGGCTTGGGACAGAAGCTGTTACACCAATTCGACAAAACTTTGACAAATTCTCTCTTCTTTACCTCCATTTTTTTTAGTAGTGCACCCCTAATTGCGAAGCTTTGCCTTGTTGTAAGTATTTTAACCCCAAGTCACTAACTCGATACCTTATCCGATCGATCCTAAACCCAGCAACAGATGTCAAGGTGCTGCCTGAATAAGGCTATACTTTGCTAACTACATTTGGGTTTTAATCTCGTGATGTATCGATAAAGTTTGAATTGGGTTATTATACTAACATGTGTGCATTGTATATTTTATTAGGAATTCAGGAATTTCACCAGGAAATATTATCAGGAAGCCTTTAGTTAAACCTAGGTTTACAAAGTGAGTCATTCTTTCTTTTTAACAAATACATTGCAAAACCCTAAAGGTTTTTCAGTTATACTTACAGTGATTAAGTTTTTGTATTCTGCAATTACTGTCTGTATGTGGGGTTTTGTATACATTACTTGACACTCGTTACTATTGCGTGAACGGATCCATTAGTAATACGACCACAAGCATGGGGGAATTGGCCCCAGTCGCAATACTGTTGAGAAATTTGAAAGATATAAACAAATGTAAAAACTCTTGATGTTGTAAAGTTATAACAATGTGTCTTTTTATAAAATGGATGAACTCGCTAGTATTTCTTCCTGAGAAAATGTTTTCAAACACGTTTCCGGTAGCTTACTGTGAAGGTAATAGAAGCCCGTTATGGAGCACCTTAAATAAAGTTGCTATGATTACCTAAATAAAAGAAAAATTATGTTTTTTCAGCAATTAGGGTTTATCCCTATTAAAACATTTGAATGGAATATGGGTTTTAGCCCATTTGTTTAATATTAAAAGTTTGGTGTTTTACAAACACTGAAATTATTTCCTAACTACGACCCTGATGATTTATTCTGCTGCAATTTAATAAACACCGATACCATCAGACTGGCTCGCAGGCTCCCACTCCCAAGGTAGGGTCGGGGGTTGCGACACAAAACCTCTCAAAACCTTTCAAAAACAGAATGTTGGTCTAATCAACCTTTATCCAATGAGTCTTTGCACTCGGATAGGTATAAACCATATCCTATCCGGTCTATGCTTAATCTAGCTAAATCGAACCTATTCTTAAGTAACGAGTCATGTCTAAGGAATTATCCTATGACCCGTATACATTCTAACAGATAACTAATTCTGTTCATTCCGGACTATAGAACCCCCCAGATATTCGGACTTGGGTTACTAATACTTTGGCTTACGGCTTTTGCTAAATTAAAACCGTTATCGGTTGGAAGCTAGCAAAAAGGTAAATATTCTTAATATTTTGTTTTAAAACTTGGGGTACGGCAAATATACCACTTGGATTGGGTATTAAATAAATGAGCCATGTGATTGCTTATCAATATAAGAACTTGGTTTAATCCGTATTACTTGATAACTAAAACAATTGGGGGTTAATGGTATCGTGTCCGGGTGTCCCAACTCATGAACTATGATGGCCATACGAAATAACATGCCGGGGTAGGCATACCGACTATAAGACGCGTTTTTCAACTTTGGTGTGTACCTTAATCATTATTGCACTAAAAATGACTGGCTCTGATCTCTGCTCCCATTGTTTGACAAGTATGTAATACTGGTGATAAGATAAAATCCTAAGAAATATTAAATGATTACCTACGGGTTTTCTCTATATATAAATTTTTTTTCGAAAAACTATTTTCAAAATGAGTCAGTTAATTGTATTTACCAACGAAAGCTGACGTATTTTCATAAGATTGAACTGCAGGTACCGAACCTTGATATTAGGCTAGGAATTCGGGTTGGCTTTGATAAAGGCTATGGAATTTGCAACTCCTAGCTTTAGGCCTATGATGTCAAAAGGTCTTTTTATTAGATCATACTTGTGGTCTTGTACTCGAATACTTGTATAACTTTTATATATATTCAAGACTTTTATTGATTTGAATATTTTTACTCATTACTTCCGCTGCATTATAAATTGTGATACTGTTATCCAATCGTCACGCTTAAACCTTCCCCTTCTGGGCCCATGGGAAATCAGGGTGTGACAAAAAGGCGCGTGAATTTTGGCGTATAGAAGTGAGCCAACGCATGAATTTTGGAGTACAGAAGTGAGTCAGCGCATGAATTTTGGCGTACAGAAGTGAGCCAAAAAGGCGCATGAATTTTGGCATACATAAGTGAGGCAAAAAAGCGCAAGAATTTGGTGTACAGAAGTGACCCAAAAAGGCGCATAAAGTTTGTCACATAGAAGTGAGCCAAAAAAGCGCATGAATTTTGGCTAAGGTTTCTTCAAGGAGAAGATTGTCTAGCTAATGGGTAAGTTGTGTGATTTAGTGAGGTTGACATCTGACCCATGTTACTGTGGCTCTGCTGGTTGAGGTGCGTGTCGCATAGGGGGCGGAACAATTACCTTTTTCAAGAGTACATTAGGGTGATAGTTGTTTTTTATGGCGATGTCAGACGCGCGATGGCCACGCGCCCTTAAGAGATGTCGTTTCAGTGTTTCCCGCCTGCTGTGTCGCCTCCCCATTGGTAGGGTTTCCCCACTTGTCGGTCCAGTTCCCCATCGCATTAAATGGTGATTTTCCCTCTTCTTCCTTTCCTTCTTTGCTTTCTATCATTTATCCTTTCTTGTTCCTAATTTTGTAATCATGTCGACTTCAACAAAACCTGAGGCCTCCCGCAAGGGTAAGAAATCTAAACCCAAGGACCTTTTGAGGGCTGACCAAGTGATTATCAACTGGAGGGAGGATGAGTTTTAGCAACTCAGCCGGGGGTTCAAGTTCCCTGTTAACTAGGGCCCAGTTTCTGACTCCGGGGAGTGTGGCCCTTGATGCTCTATATTCCTTTTTTTTCAAGGAAGGTAACTTCCATCTTCCCATCACCAAGTTTCTTGGGGAGGTTTTGACACATTACGGGCTGCATATCTCTCAAATTAGCCCTGTTGGCATGCCCCAGATCACTCACTTTTGAGTTCATATATCGTGCTTAGCATTTAATCCCTTCAGTAGATATGTTTAACGTGTTTTATTATGTTTCTTGCACTGGTGGTTTCTATTCTTTCAACTCTCGAACCGCCAATGTTTTGCCTTTTAGTGGGGATCCTCCCAAGAGTTTACAAGATTGGAAACACAAATTCTTCTACATCCGTCGTGGTATGATACCAATTGCTATGCATTATTGTCTTGCTGACGAGGGTGTTCCCAAACTACTCGTGGTTTCGTATGTGGAGGAGTAATGGTATAAGACTCTCACTAGGAACCCTACTATGATGCTTCAACTGGATGAGAATGCTTTGGTGGCGGCTGGTATGAGCATGTTGTGGGCATCAACAAACCCAACGGCAGTGCCTATCTATGTGTATAAAAACAAAGGTAACCCTTGCTGGTTGTTCTCTTTTGCATTTGTCTTGCTGTATGTTGGATTATTTATCAGAATTCCTTTTGCAGCGTATGGATTGATGAATGCTTTGGGTCCAAATACTGGTGGTGAGATGGTTGCACAGTTACTTCCTAGGGGGAGCTCCCATGGTTGGAGAAAATAAAGGATTAATTCCATCTCTCGGCTGTGGAGAGTTTAAGCATTCATGTTGCCACTCCCACAGGTGCGCATCCTTTTGCTTCAGTGAAGCCTGAAGTTGTACGATCTCCTGCTCAAGGGGATACCCTTCTTCTCTTGAGTGAGGAGTCTATAGCTTCTTCTGATGGTCTTATTCATTGGTCTCGCGCAACGCGTGTAGGTCCACAAGTGCAGCCCACGGGTGCTGGTACTAGTGCTGCTACTAACCCTGCGACCGTGGATCCTGAGGTTGCTGCCAACGAGCCGGTGCAGGACAGGCCTGAAGCACAGTCTCGATCAGGAGTGCAAATTGGTAAGCACTTTTGCCGTCTACGAAACTTAGATTATGTTGTTGTGTCTCACACATTATCTGAATTGGACATAGACGTTTAACCAATTGCTGAGGAAGTTGAAGAAGATCAAGCTACCCTCACCCAAATCATGGAGAAGAAAAGGAGTATATTGGCTGATACAAAGTGTAAGTTAGACACTGAGGCAGTTCTGAACGTGTTTGAGAAAAAGAGGAAGCTGATGGGCCAGCCCGTGGGACGACGCCATCAGAGAGTGATGTTGATTTAAGTGTTTTTAGGAAAAAATCTGTCAACATTCTTGATGACCTGTATGAGGAGTCTGCTGGGAGGAAAGGTATTGACTATTCGTTAATTAGTTACTACGTTCTTTTTCCCTTTTATATGTGTCTAAGTATAACTAGACATTACATTTGTAGGGTCTGCGAAGGCGACTGGTTTGAGGTCTCGCATTCGACCTCTCATGGTTTGTAGCCTAGTGCTCTCGATATCTCATCGATCCCCAGCCCTGAATCACCACCTGCTGCTGTTTAAGGTGACTCACTTACCAGGGACCCATTCCACCCTGAAGATGTAAAGGGGAAGGGTCCGGAAGAAGTTGTAAGGTATGGGGTTGTTGAGAAGGTGCAGCCGTCTACTCTTCCTGGAGTAATCTTTCGTGAAAGAGTGGAAGGTGTTGAAACAGATGTGGAGTCCAGTGAAGGCACCCCCCTGTGACCAAGTATACATGTCGCATGGCTTCTTTTGGTGAAGGGAATGGTCATTCTGAAGGACATGGTGGTTCTAAGTCTGGGAGGGTAGAAGCATGTGAATATTGGATGGCCAATAACCCTGCTTGTGATGATTTACCTCATCTCCCCCATTGGTCTCTTGTGTAGGGGTCTCGCATGGATAGTTTAGATAATTTTCCTGAATTCTAGTCCACGTCGTTGCCCCCTGCTGAACGTTTATATCAAAAGAACAAGGACCGATTCTGTTTATTGGACTACCGTGTTTGTTTTGGGGTGAATTATTTTGCAACTACGCAAGAGATAGTGCATGAATGGAGGTCTATGGATGAGCAGATTATGAAGTTTGAAAATGCTAAGCGAGAGTTTAACGTGGATAGGGAAAAGTTTAATGCGGAGAAGAAAGGTTTGAACTGGCGTGTGAGCGATGCGGAGGAGAAGCTTGCGAAGGAACAAAAACATAATACTGAGAGTCAAGAAGAGTGGACCGCTGCTTGTGCCAGGTCTAACTGTGACTTGAAACTGGCATGTGATGAAGTAATAAAGTTGAAAGGAGAAAGGGATGAAGCGAGTCAAAAAGTTATGCGCCTTACGGCGAGTCTGAAGGACCAAGAAGCTCAAGCCGCTGCAGCTTGCAATGCTCATAAGGAAGCTCAATCGTGCATTACTGAGTTGGAGAAGGTGGTTGAAGATCACAAAGCCCAAGCCAGAGCTTCATAGGTGGTGGCCCAAGAGTTGGATGAAGATTGTAAATGGCTGATTAATCGTGGGGTGTCGTTGGTGAGTCTTTGAATTTTGTGCCTTTCTCATTTTCGCTTACGTGTGCCTGTTATACTTTATATTTTCTGTTCTTTCGCAGCTTGTTGACAAATTGATGGCTTCTGAGGATCTGGCCAAGTCCATGTTCGAACTTGGTGGGGCGACGTATAGTAGTGGTCGCAAGGATGGTTATGCTGAAGGGAAAACTTTTGTTCTTGAGGGAAAACCAGATAATGACTTTGAATTATTCGAGGAAGACTTTAATGGTCATTATCGTAACAAGCGCAAGGAGTTTGGTCTCCTAGAATTCAGAGTGTTGAAGGCCATCGAGAAGTTATCCCGGAAAGGAATAGTCGTGGATGTCTTGCGCTCTGTCCTGGATGGTGGTGATACAGATGCTAGTGCAACAACTGGTGGTGGTGCGGGCACCAGTGGGCAGCATGACCACTAATTACCAAATTGGCTTACATGTCATGTGGTTGGTCGTGTGACCTTGTAACTGTGACACCCTGTGAAAACATTTTACTACACTAGCTCGTCAGTGGCTGCGCTCTAAAATTTCGGGACGAAATTTCTGAAACTTGGGGATAATGTGACACTTCAGGTTTCCCACACGTATGGTTACTAAACCAAGAATTCTTATTAAATTTGATTAAATGGATTAATTGGTCAGTTGCATATTATATTTGTGGTATGTGATTTTTGGTTAGTAAAATAAATCATTTTGTTGACTTAGTCTTGGCCGCACACCCCACCACCCAAACACACCACTTTCAGTCGCACACTCTCCTCTCTTCTTGGACTGGGCTGCACCACACACTTATTCAGGTGCAACAACACGAGCCCACCTAAAACCCTATGATGCTGCACACTTATTAGTGTGTGCGGTATCATCACCCGATATAAAGGGATCATTCAGCCGACAACATGAATGTTTTGGCAGCAAATCATTTCACTCATCAATCCCTAAAAACATTCTCCCCTCCTCTCTCTCTCTCTCTCTCTCTCTCTCTCTCTCTCTCTCTCTCTCTCTTAAAACCCACAAGACCCTCTCTCTCCTCTCTTTAGGAGCTGACGGCGGCACCTTTCCTCAGGCAAATCCACAACAACATTTTCCATCTTTCTAGGGGTTCATTTCTTCTTCTTCTCGCACAATCCCACATCACAAATCCCAGGTTAGTAGGATTTATCATTTGCACATTATGTGGGTCGACTAAATCAAATACTTTCTTATATGACATTGCAAGATGAATGATAAGTTATGAGCTTGAAATAATCAATTTTTGTTTGTTAATGTTTATGTGAGATAATCATGAATCTATGCTAGTATTTGATAAGAATCGGTTCATGCTAGAATGTGGATGTTTGCTTGAAGAGTTTAGGGCTTGTTATGATGTCAAGGTTTAGATTCTTTTCGAATGTTAATGGTGGTTCTTGTTTAAAATCTGAAGATGCTTGATTGAATGTTTGAATTGACAAAGTGCTGATTCAAAATGCATATAAGGATGCCCTGGGGTTTTCTTGATATAATCTATAGGGGTGAGTTTAGATCTATGTTTGATTGTTTACAATGATAATAGGTGTGCAAAAATAAAGACATGTTCTTGACACTATGATGATGGCTGATGATGATTCTAAATGAACAGAGGAAGGTAAATCTATTAATGCTTGTTAATGAAATGAGATTATGCAGGATTAGACGTTCTGATTTTCATGAATGTATGATGATATGAACTTGGAATGGAAGATGATGTGTATGTCAAATATGTGTATTTTGATCTGTGCAAATGAATTAACATAAGTGAATCATGTTAATACCATACAAAGGGGGGTGTACAACATGGGAGGCACGTGGTACAATCAAGCGCATCACACCGCACACAGAGAGTGTGGTATGTACTGCACACTTGGGAAGGTACAACCTGCCATGCACCAAGTACACCTAAGGGATGCAATACAGCATACTCGTATAACCGCACACTACAGTACAAACATACTAAGCTCATCATACAACCTTTAACTGCATAACCGCACACTTGGAGACAGGCCGGACACTCCGTGTGGGCTGTCCAAAGTGGGCCGCACACTCTCCTTAGGCCATCTAACTTATTGGGCCGCGCACCTTTAACGCACACTCCTATGCTGAACCTTAAGAAGACTTGGTTGCACACTAACGGTCTGGCCGCACACTACTTTATTTGGGCCTTCAAACTTAATGGGTTGCACACTGTTGTGTTATGTTACGATTGTTCATCAATTGGACTTGATTCATGAAACCTGTATGAGTAAAGATGTGTGTGTGTGTTGTCTGTGATATTTTGAATGCTACTTGTTATTTATGTGTACAAATACGTGAACTACTTGCACTACAAAACCTAACTAATAATGGTAAACATAATAGGACGTGGTTGACAAACTGTATAAACAAGTAAATTACCTGCCGAGCAAACCAAGGTGAGTTCACAACCTTTTTACTAAAAGCATGCATTCCCAGTGGTTGGGAAACCGAACAAAAAACACTTTCCCTGGTTTGGGATTGCTTGAACGGTACAAACAACACTTTCCCTGGTTTGGGATTGCTTACTATTCTGGGTTTGGAATACGGTTAATTACTATTTATATTAGATGCAACAAGAGTACTAAACGAAACTCTATCACAGAAGTCCCCACTTACTATACCAATTAGTCGCCTGGCCTGGCGAATGGGTTATTAGTTGATAGCGCTATTAGGTCTCACCAACCTCACACCATGCCTGGATAGGATCGGGCGTGAACTAATAGACTCTGGCAAACCGTTAATGATGATAGACATTGGCAAGCGGGGTAACGACGAAACATGAGGTCGCTAAGTATTCGGTATTACGCAGTTTAGTAGCTTACATATGGGGTAGCTCCCCATGGCATGATATAAATGAGTAACTTAACAACTTAAAAAAGTTTTATGGAATTAAAACTGGACAACTCGTGAACTCGCCAACTTTATGTTGATACCTTACTGCATGCTTTGCAGGTACTCAGTGATGGCAAGAGCTTGCAGCTTGGGAGGTGTAGTGGTTGCATCAACCCGTGTTGGGTTTTAATAAAACTTTGGACTTTTGACTGAACTGTTTGACTTATGCTTCAGCTACTATCTTTAAACATTGTTTTTATCTTAAGACTTTAGATGTGAACTTTATTAGTCACTAAACGTATTTTGATAAACTGCTTTATTAATATGATTGTTCAATATGATTGGTGACTGGATCCTGGTTAGTCACACGCCTCGCGGTGGTACTCCGCATGTGGAATTTGAGGGTGTGACAGTAACAGTCTTAAAACAATTTCTGTTTTATGTTGTCAGAAGATGTTTATAGCTGTACTAATGTTTGTTTGACCACTTTTTTGGAGGTATAATAACCTCTATGGGTTTCTTTCCTACGCTCCGCTCAACTTGGGGCTTTTCGGTGTGTGCGGTAATTTTTGGGTCTAGCCTAGTTTGCACCTTACTAGGAGCCTCAATTTCGATCTCCTCACCCACTAATTCTTTCTCCTTTTCCTCAACTCTCTCTATCAATATATCCTCAAATTTTCCTCTTACCACTACGGGTTAAGATAGCTTTAAATTGGGTTGTCGGGTTTGTTTAGGTGTTGCCCGAGAATTGACCGGGTGGTCTTTCTTGCAACTAACGAGCAATGTCACCGACAGTCCTTTGAAGATCTAGGAAACCGGACTGATGGTTCTTTAAGAGTATGGCATGTTCCTCTAAGGTTTACGCGTGTTTTGGTCCTTAACAATTATTTGAGATAACATGGCCTTAATTTCATCTAAACCACTACTCAAGTCTTGGATGTTTGAACCTTGACTGTTTGACCCCCCACTAGCAAATTGCCTATTTGAACTCCTAGTGCTAAACTGACCCTGCGAACCCCCACCAGAAAATTGACCCTGGTTTTGTGAACCCCCACTATAGAATTAACCATGCCCCCTGTTTTGAGTTTGACCTGATTGGAAACCAGGGGGTTACCAGAAGAACGGAAATTGCTATTATTATGCCAATTTGAGCTATAGTTGGAGTTTTTATTAAATGGGTTAGTGAGAACGCGGTTTTGACTAGTTACGAACTCGACTTGCTCTTGAGTGAGCATCAGACACTCAATAGTACCATGGCCCCCATACAAACCTCACACTTATCGACTTTGGCTTTCAACTCCTGAATTTCGTTACTCATCTCTCTTTGAAAATTCTCTAGAGCAATGGCCACCGTAGTCTCCAAGCTAACTTGGTGTACCCCTCGAGCGGTCGAGGATGTACCAGATGCAGGAATGGAATTCTTGATGGTGGATCGTTGTTCATGGTCGGATTAAGCGAAGCTCTCGAACATATCATTGCATTCGACCACTTTTTTCTTACCCATGAGGTGGCCTCCCGCGGACGTATCAAAACGGGCCTTAGTTTCATGAGTGAGCCCGTTGTTGAATTTCTCTACAAGGGACCAATCAGAGATACCATGATGGGAGCAGCTTGAGAGAAGGTGATTGAAGCGCTCCCAAGCTACGTAATATGGCTCATCGGGCTCCATGCGGAAAGAGTGAATTTGATCACGGAGTCGGGATGCCTTAGCAGGCGGGAAGTACTTATTGAGAAACCCTTCTTGAAGGGCTACCCAAGTGCTAAAAGTGCCCACCGGCTGTGAATCGAGCCAAGTTGCAGCCCGACGGACGAGTGAGAATAGGAAAACTTCAAAGGAACACCACGTCATTATTAGCACCCTCCAACTGGAAAGTGCTGCAAATGCAGGCTAGGCGGTTAATGTGGACGAGGGCATCCTCGTCATCATGACCGTGGAATTGGCATGAGTTGGCGATGGCGGTCATGATATACGACGGGATTTGCCAAGATTTTTCATTATTGGTTTGGGGAAGGGTGATGGGTGAAGTGAAACCAGTGGTTGATTGTTGGTGGATGGTTTGACGGTTTGCCATATTTTGGGCAATGGGTGGTGGACTCGAATGACGTGTGGGTGGTGGGGAATTATAGGGTGATGACTTTGGTGTAAAGTCAAAGGTTGGTGGTTTAGATTGGGGAGTAGAGTCAGAACGGGAGGAAATTTATTAACCTTTGGAGTGGAGAAGAAAAGATTGTCCAATGGCGGCTTTGGTGGCGGTTCTTGCGAACGCTTATGGGGCATCCACTGCAAAAAATCGACAAAGAAACAAGTAAGAAGACTCAAACAAATGACTCAATAAAAATATAAAAGACACTAGAACTGTTTAGACTCCTATGACGTAAAACAAACAATTAGCACGTGTGAGATCAAGTAAGTCCAAACAAAGTAGTTAATGCAAACCAAAGAGTCCCCGGAAACAGTGCCAAAAACTTGATGTGCTAAAAGTAGTTTAATTAAAATGACCTAGATTAACCTAATCTCGACACTAAGTAATACCCTAGACTCTCTAAACTCGACTAAACTACTAACCGACAAGTGGACCGACTGACTCTAGTAATGCTAAGTAAGTCCGGAAGTCGAACCAACAGGACTCTATTTAGTTACGTTAACTACACTCTTTAGACTGACACGAATCTAGTAGTTATATATTTAGGGGGTGCGGGTCTAAATATCCTAAAATTGCAATTACATTAAACTAACTAACTAAGTTAACTAAGACACGAATTATGACTTGGGTTTAATTCAGATGATGATAATCGACTACATAGACTGTAATCCCAGAATGCTACTAGTTATATTTTAATAGGATGCAAGTTATTATGGAACCGGGATCTTAGAATGCTAAACCTATAGAGACACCGAACAGGACCCTAACCCTTCTCAGGAAGTCATCTATGGAGCTCTAAAGGCTGTTGAGAACACCGGTTAGTCTAGACTCCCTCTCGGGTTATCTAAGTGGTTTATGTAAAGTACCCTAATTCGATCTACTTCGTCTCAGGCTATAAACCTAAGGTAACTTGGGTTCTTGATTCGACTTAATAGACAACAGTTGACAAGGAAACTAGTTCAGACTCCTCTCGAAGACCCTACCTAGCAATTTACCAACTTAGACCTACCAATAACCTCGTACCTCTTAGCTATTGAGATTAGTATAATACCTAGACATACTTAATTACCAAATTTGACTTCTAAGGTATATCGGCTGATTAACCAAACAAATCAAAAACATAAGTTAATGATCTAGCATGACTCTATTACGCGAAAAACATCCACCAAGGTTCACATGAAGCAATAAGTAATAATTAAACAAATCTAAGCATGCATATACAACGAACCAAGAAGCAAGTCTTTTACTTTAACATAAATAATCCATAAACTAATGAGCATCCATAATAAAAATCATAACTTTAACATCCGTTCATCCTAGTCTAGGCAGTACAAGAGTTTTAGCCAGATATATTATTCATTAAACACAAAACATAAGTATTTTCAAGAAGACAAAACATGATCAATAATCGAAAGTGAAGAGCAAGTAAACCCAAAGGATTAATTCACGAGCCAAGCAATCCGAGCACTTCCAACCTTCAATCGATGCTTCTTCAACCTTGAAAATGCTCGAAAACCTTCAGAAAATTCGCCCAAGATTTTGCAAATTCGTGTCTAGGGTTGGATCTGTCTCTAATGATGTTTATATATACAGCTCCAACCATGATTCTATCTGCGAAAACAACCCCTTCGCATCACGCGAAGGGGATCTCCCTCAAGCGTCGCGTAGCGTGGCGCTATTATGTTGTTGTTATTATTATTATTATTATTGTTATTATTATATGTTGTGGTGTCACGCGAAGGCTATTCAGCTTTGTGGTGGCGTGACGAGGCGGGTAAGAATTCCAGCTTTCTTTGTTTCTTCAATTCCTGTTCAGCCGCACCTAACCCGGACTTCGGTGCTTCTTCTCGGTTAACATATTTTCTGCGTTTTTAATCATTTTCAGCACCCAAGACCTGCAATTAACAAACCTATCAGTAGTAATTAATTCTAACATTAAAACGACACAAACTGACTCAAAATATATACAAACTTTACACGATAAATAGTTGTATTTTGCAATACATCAGATTACCAAAAACACCTCTGTTTTCCACTAGAAATTACAACTGTCATAGATTTATTTCACCAATTTAATGAACAATCAGTGACTCTATTTCACTCCCCTGTCTCTATCATCCAAAACTAAACATAAAATTCTCATAATTACAGAAAAATATAGAGACAGAAAAGGTAGAAAACACCAGCTCTGATCAATCAACATCTATATTTATGGAAGGATATAAATGTGCAAATAAGGGCTTTAATAGGGATGGTATTTGTTATAAGGGTTTCTAAATTGTGAAATTACCATATTGTCCTTCGTTTTTGAAGTAAAAAGACATTAATGCCCAAGTCAACTACCAGTTGACTAACGACAGTTTGTACCAGGGGCTTGATTAAATCAAATTGACAACCACAGAGACTAGACTATTGATTTTTTTTTTCAAATGAGGGCTTAACCTATGATTGGGTGTAAACCCCAATGACTGAAATTGTACTTTACTCTTAATTTAATGATAAAATAACACCAAGATAATCTTAATCCTATTCTATAAGTCTTTTAAAATCAAGGTTCTATAAAATAAATCTAAGATTAGAATTTTTATATATTTACCTAATTTAATGATAGAATGTTTTTTTATTACTAAATGTTTATAAATAGAAATGTTTTAATAAATAATGATTTATGAATAATAATGTATATATATTCTTTTATAAATTACATATATTCTTTTTATTATATATATTTTTCCTTTTAAATAAAAAGAAATAGGGCATTTGACAAGCTTATTTGAGATTTAAGACCGGGTATGAAAATGGGTCAAGCTGGGTCATGAATACGGATAATTGAGGGATGTCTCCTAAAAGGCTTATCTATAAATTTTGATCATAATTGTTAGGTTTTAAATTGAAGTTGTAATATGACTAATGAGGGTCCTGAGTTGAATGATGACTCAACGGTTGTATTTCTCTACTACGGTTTTGGTTTAAAGCTAAAATGAGTATGAACTTCTTTTCACACTTATCTAGTACTCATAATAAATTATTACTCAAATAAGAGGGAGATTGCTAGATTAAATATAATTTATTATATTTAATATGTGGCTGTTATATTCATTTATATAATATTGAATCGAGATATTAATTTATACCTTATTATAATATTAGTTAGTAATTGTTGATAGATCATATTACCCTTACTAACTAATAAAGGGTTTCCCCCTAGATGTATTTAAGGAGATACCTAGAGAGGTTAAAGGGTTAGACCTTACACATAACATCACTAAATTCATCCCCTCCTTTCCACTAATCTCGAGTTCATCAATCAAGAACTCCTAAATTCCTATCACTCATATACATTCTAAACGGGAAACATATTAAACTCACAATCATATCGTCTACATTTATCCCTGTTGCGGTTGCTAGCTTATCAGGTACACTTTTACATATTTTCCAATACATACATACATAATTGATCAACAAAAGAGTTATTAGAGATGAACTGGAATGATGGAGAATGATGATCAAATAATTTTGAAATTCCAATGTAACTCCACCGTTAACTTGCATATTAATTGCCAAAGACCATCAAATTTCTTTTTTTACAATTCAGGGGTCATGGACTAGAGGAAACATCATTTTTAGCTTTTCAAAATCTCATATCTGGATTCGTCTTGTCGAGCTACCCTAAATGCAAATATTATATGCCCCAAAGCTCATTTTCTAGCTCAGGCTATGCCCAAATGAAATTTTAACTGTTTCTAACACAGTGTTCAACTCAGTTTTGCCTTTTTCGCGTTTACTAAATCCCATTCTCTCTAGCCTCCTTCCAAAGCTTCGGTAAACCTCCAAAATGCACCTTAAACTTGCCAAGGCCTACAAAACACAAACCATATCAAAGTAGTGTATTCTAGAGATAAACTTCATGTAATTAACCGAAATTTAAACCATTAAGCTATAAAATTTTATCAACCCACCACCTCTCAGTTGAATTATGATAACGAGTCTACGTTATCTTGCAACATGATTCTCAATCTGATTTCTTTTTCGATTAAATTATTCTTTAACTTCATATTTTTACATTTAGATGTTGTATTCGAATCGACAAGAAGATGTTTTTGAACGATTACAAAAGATGTTGGAGGATGTGTTAATGTCCCATCGTAATGTTACCAAGAAATAAAAGAGCTAAGTGAAAAGGTGGTTAGCATTCATAGGACCCAAGCGGAATTGAACGTGGCTACTAACGCGCTTTACCCGCGCTATGAGGGTCCAAATGTTGTACAAAAATAGTCTAGGCTCAGTTATGTTATTCAATGCGCTATGAGGGTCCAAATGTTGTACAAAAATAGTCTAGGCTCAGTTATGTTATTCAATAAGTGATACCAAACTTTGTATGTGTCCGCCCTAACTTTTTATGTACAATCACCAGCGTTAACATTTTATTTTTACTTTTTGTTTCTCTTACTTTTTGGAAATTTACCTCTTGACCCCCACTCCCTCCGCAACATTGGTGGCTTAATACTAGTTTAATAAATATTTTGTTTAAGTAACATGGAAAGTTTAGTTTAACACATTAAAATATTCTTTAAATAACTTACAAAGTAATATCAAATAAAAGTTGGTTTTATTTAATAACTCGGTTGTCCATCCAATTCAGTCCTAATAACTAAGTTATATTAACTAATGAACGTGGTAGTGCACCTATACTAATCAGACTCAACTCAACGGTTGTATAAGATTGGTTTTATTTAATAACTCGGTTGTCTATCCTATTCTGTTCAAATAACCAGGTTATATTAACTAATGAATGTGGTGGTGCACCTAAATTAATCAGACTCAACGGTTGTATAAGATTGGTTTATCTAATAACTCAGTTATGTATTCAATTCCGTCATAATGACGAGGTTATATTAACTAATGAACGTGGTTGTGCACCCATACTAATCAGACTCAACGGTTGTATTACGTACCTAATTGGATTATATTAAGGGAAAATAACTAAAATAGGTGTGTCGACCACAAATTTTGCTCAAATGAGCATTGACTTTTACATTTGTACATATACCCAATCAAACCAATCAGAGTAGGATAAATAAGTAGAGACATCTCTTGATAACCAACACTCCAAATATTCGTCTCCTTCATAGCCCACACTCTGATAATCCGGCTCCTCTACAATCCACACTCCGATAATCTGGCTCCTTCACAACCCACACTCTAATAGTACATGTCCGACTCCTTCACAACCCACACTCCGATAATCCAGCTCCTTCACAACCCTCTCTCCGTTAGTAAATGTCAGACTCCTTTATAGTCCACACTCCGAAAATCTGTCTCCTACGTAGCCCACGTAAAAAAAATGTAAGGTTAAGACTTATAATTTATGTTAAACATGCCTATTATGATGATTGTCCCTTACATTAATCCGCATCTAGCATATTCTTTTTAAATATTATTGTTGCACGTGACTAAAAGAGCCCCTCAACAGATAACATATTTGACTGTAGTCTTCTTTAAACCTTTATCATTGACAAATTTGTAGAGATATCAAACTTTCACATGGCAATCGTACTAAAAGGCTGCTTCTTGGAGCTGGTCCAAAAGCATTAGATCTGGCTTTATAAAAGGTGAACCACTTATCATAGCAATATATCTATATATATTATGAAATATAAATGGACATATAAAGTGACAGATCAATGTTTGAAAGCTAAACATAACAGTTGAAAATTTTTTGTTGTGAATCCTCATGAAAGACTGTTAAATTTATCAATACGATAATAGTGTAAAAACTAGGGGTGCAAAGGAGCCAAGCCGCACGTGAACTACGAGATGTTAGCTTCTAATAACTTCAATCAAACCGAGTTTAAAGGAGCGTGAGCTAAGCACAATCCTAAAAATAAGATTATTTAGTAAATGACCTTGAGACCAAGCTTCACAAATCGAGTCAAAACTGACTCATGTGCTTAAACGAGCTTACTAATTATATAACTTTTATCAAATATAGTAAATATGTATTCGTATATTTACTATTATATATAAAATTATTAACTGAATAGTATATACTACATAAAAATTAAAACTAAAAAGTACATTTAAATATTATAAACTAATATTGGAGCTCACGCTTTGTGGCGGGTCGTAGGATGGTACTGACGAGAATGTATTTATTACATGATATATCAATGGGTTATTGTTATAAACCATGCAAGTTTTAAGCTAAACGATGATAAAAATAAGCAATCAACATTGTAAAATAAACTGTCTAGAATTAAAAGTTAGCTTTAAATATAATAACGTAAATAAAACAATTTTTTTAACGGCAATTAACAACATTTTATTCATCACCAAACTTTCGGACAATACAATGGTTAGTAAGCTACTAAGCCAACCACCTTTACATCATCGGCTATAACATAATAAAATTACATACAATCGAAAACAACATATTGATTAGTTATCTCTCGAATTCAAACCTCACCCATTTTTCCCATTCTATGTTTATCCGTTTCGCCCGAAATTTTACCCGCATGAAGGAAATTGCTTGGATCTCCCCCAAGATTGCTTCTAAGTTTATTCGTTTCCCACCGAAGATGTGTTCATTCCTTGCTTTCCAAATCTCCCAACAGGTTACCAAAAAAATTACTTGTATAATTTTTTCTTATGCTTATCAACCGTCTCGTTCTTGTGAAAGTTCAACAGGTCCTCTGTGCTAGTCGCATGAATCTATTGTAGTCTACACCATGTGCTTATCCTTTGATATATTTGCACAGCCACATAACATCCTGTAAAAAGATGATGGCGTCCTCTTCTTGATCATTACACAGTTTACATATCAATGTGCCCGATAAAATTCCCCTTTTCTTTAATTCTTTCATAGTTGCTAACCGATCCTGAACTGCTCGCCACACAAATATATTAGCCTTTTTTGGAACCAATTTAACCCATACAAGTGGATAAAATATAACAACCCTCGAAAACACCCTAAAACGCTTCGTAATCGAAAAACCGAACCCGCGTAACGTTAATTTTAATTAAAAATGAAAAATAAAAATTTTATACCCTGTCGCAGGCACGCGACAGGTTGAAGGGAGGTCGGTCGCAGGGCACGACGGTCTATTGCTTGCCGGAAACGTTTGAGTGACACGTGTCGTGTCACGTGGCACACCTAGGTGTCAACGAGGCAATCCTAGCCGTAGCTAGGTGCCCTCGCGGGGTGCGATAGGAAGAAGGGGGAGTCGCGGGGCACGACAGGCTCTGGAAAAATGTATAAATAGGGCAGACATTCAATAGTTCGAATTCGCTCAACATTTTCTTTCTTTCTCTCTATATAACATGAAAATAATAGATAAAATACCCTCTAAATCCCGAAGCTCTATCACGTTGTAAGTATTTTAACCCCCGATCACTAATTCGATACCCTGTCCAATTGATCTGGAACCTAGAAACTGATGCCAAAGCGCTGCCTGTTTAGGGCTATGCTTTGTAAACTAAGTTGGGGTTCTGTCTCGTGACGTATTGATAAAGTTGAATTGGGTTATTATACTATCGTGTGTGCATTGTATGTTTTTAATAGAAACTCAAGAAAATTTACAGAAAATATCACCAGGAAGCCTGTAGAAAAACATAAGTTTACAATGTGAGTCATTCTCCTTTTAATCACATTTTTGTGATACATTTATATTTAAAATGCTTTACAAAACCCTAAATGTTTATCAATTATGTTTACAGTAATTAATTTTTTGTATTCTACAATTACTATCGGTATGTGGGGTTTTGTATACATTACTTGACACTCGTTAATATTGGACAAAGAGTTGGCCAATATTAGCATGACCACAAGCACGGGGGGAAATGGTGCCCTAGTAGCAATACTGTTCGAGAAATTGGTAGATATAAACAAATGTAAAAACTCTTGATGCTATATAACAATGTGTCTTTCATAAATGGAATGTACTCGCCAGTATTTTTGCTGATAAAATATTTTTAAAACGTGGTTCAGGTAAGTTGATGTGAAGCTAAAAAGCCAGCTACGGAGCACTGAAGGCTTAAAGAAACTGGCTATAAAAGTTACCTAAACAAAAGAAGGAGTTTATGTTTTCAGCAAACTAGGGTTTATCCCTATAGAAATATTATAAATGAAATATGGATTTTATCCCATTTGTTTAATCCAAAAAGTTTGATGTTTTGCAAACTCTGAATTTATTTCCTAACTACGATCCTGATGTTTTAATTCCGCTACCAAATTAATAAACACCGATACCACCGGCTCGTGCTCGCGGCACCCGCTCCCAGGGTGGGTCGGGGGTTGCGACAGAAGGTGGTATTAGAGCCACTGGTTTAAGCCATTTAGGTGTTCTTTTAAATACCTAAATTTTAACGAGTTTTGTTAGGAAATATCCATAACTTATGTATTATTCTGTGTAAACATGTATATTAGGATTTTATGTATTTTGACGATTTTTGAGTTTTACAGTATGAGTGATCAGAATACCTCAGACGCTTATCGTCACCTGTCCCACTCTCCAATGGATGAAGGACCATCCTAGTTAGCCTCATGATATGTAGCAGATTCGGAATATACCTTTGTTTTAGAGCCAAATCCGAAGAGGCATTCCCACCTAAGAAGAGGGGATGTTTTAGTAAAGAAAATAGGGAAAGAAGAAAAAGAATAAGGAACATTCAAAACCAAAAACAAGCCACAACAACCCTAGCTGAGGGAACTGTCCAAATTCTAGTGACTAGACAGTTATGGGAAGAATTAGATAGAAGGCTAGCCAATCTGGATATGTTTAGAAATGCAGAAAATCCACCTGATCTTAACCTTGTAGCAGCTCTAGAACCACAACTACTACCATTGTACCCTGACCAACCCATGAACCAAGAACAAAACAAGGAAAACCCACTTCCAATCCCAGCCTTTAATCTAAACGAAATACCCAGGTTACCCGCACCAAATCCCTTAGAACAGCGGTGGACCAACGATTGGTCATTCCAGGATTTAAGGAATGATCCATATCCTTACATGCCATATGGAAAACCAAAACCAGCTTACCCCGAACCCATACCAGCCCAGATGCTACCAATGAGCCACGAGAATGTATCAGAACTTCACCATTATGGTGAAGATCTGATTCAGGAAGGAAATAGGATCCGCCGTATCGGGGAAAATCTGGTCTGGAAATACGACGAGAGGGAGATGCGATTTTAGAAAACCACCGCTTAATATGTTATATATGTACGTATTTTCTTTTAATTTGATAATATATATATATATATATATTGATGCATAACTACTAACGTTTAAATTTCAGTTCTAGTTTGTAATAGATGCATATATATATATATATATATATATATATATATATATATATATATATATATATAGGGGATGGATCATGAGAAAACTAGTTTAAATGAGAAAACCAAAAAACTAACCAAAAAAGCCTAAAAACATACCAATTTTTTTTTTTTTTTACAATTTTTTTTATAAAAATTGCTACTTTTTATGTATGGAAAAAAATTTTCAAAAAAAAAAAAATATATCTTTTTGGTTGTACTGCACATGTGCACTAATACATAAAGCTTAAACCACTTAAACCCCCCCCCCCCCAACCGACACCCCCAAAAAACCTAAACCCCCCACCCCCACCCCCCAAAAACCTAAATTCACCATCCCACCAAAAGCCTAACCCCCCCACCCCCACCCTCCCGAAAACCTAAAACTAAACCCTAAACATAAACCCGAAAAAAAACCCCACCCCCCCCCCCCCCCCACACCCAAAAACCTAATCCTAATCCTAAACCTTCAAAAAAACTAACCCTGAAAGCTAAACTAGACTCAAAAAGCTAATTTTAAGCATGTAATGCAATTGTAGTACATGTTATATTGCACATGTGCACTACTATAATAATAGTATTGAAAACAAGACGACACCATAAATCTTTTTTTATGTCATAAAAAATATGCTCGAATATACTTGAATGAAATATACAAAAATTTGTGATCTTATGGTGCCATTTTTGTTTTAAAATGATAACGTATGGAGAAATGGGAAATGTTTGAAAAATTATATATTTTTTTTTACAATTTTACCCCTCCTTCATTAAAAGTCCCCCCCTCCTTCATTAAAAGTCTCCCCCCTCTTTTTTAGTGCTTTTTTGGTTAGTTTTTTTGTTTTCTCATTTATATCTAGTTTTCTCATGATCCTCTCCCTATATATATATATATATATATATATATATATATATGAAAAGGAATAAATGTCGCAATGTTCGACAATTTTGGTTCAATATGCTTAAGTGTTTGTTTGTATTAATTTATTCTGTGATATTAATACCTGTTAAATGTTTATAATTCAGATGGTAACCGAAGTAAATTAGGAAGTCCAGAATAATAATGATAATGGAAACCAAGTGGATAAAAGTTCTATGGAACACATAGTAGCTCAGGGAATCATAGATGCCATGCCATTTATTATCGTTACTATTAATAAAAAGGTAGAAGATAATAATTCCATAATAGGCAGTAAACGTACGCCCAATGAGCCAAGTCATAGCGTGAATGGAAATCACGAACTATTTATCCAAGCTCCAATTACAAAAAGAAGAAGAACCATCTCATATGGTTGTTCTTATAAAAAAATCTTATGCAAACCGATAGAATTCTCAGGCAATGAAGGAGCCATTTCATCTTTGCGCTGGATAGAAAAGACAGAAGCAGTCTTAAAAATAAGTAAGTGTGCATATGAGGATAAGATCATGTATGCTTCTAATCTCTTTAAGAATGCAGCATTAGAGTGGTGGAATACCATTCTCGAGTCAAGAGGAAGTGACAGGGTTTACAACATGGAATGGAACAACTTTAAGGAAATAACTGAAAGAAAATTTTGTCCTGCTCGTGAAAAGGAACATATTGCCAATAAATTCCTAAATCATAGAATGATTGGGGTAAATTGCAGGGAATATACTAACACATTCTTTGAATATGCTAGGATAGTACCAACTTTAGCCTCACCAGAACCAGTATTAATCTCCCGATTCATCTGGGGATTAATCAGTGAGATCAGAAATATAGTTAAGGCAACTAGGCCACAAACAATAGAAGAAGCAGTGGAACTTGCTAGCACCATGACAGATGAATTGGTACTCACACAAGAGGAAAACCAGAAAAAGAATCTAGCTCAAAAGATTACTCAGAAACTACGTTATGGTAATTCCTATCGCAAAAAAGGATCAGGTTCTTCCTCTTCACCCTACAGTAAGTCATGCAAAAGAAAGCACATAGGGAACTGTGTTGTCTCCTGCAACTTTTGCAAGTTGCCAGGACATAAGAGAGAAGATTGTAGGAAGAAAGCTAGTGCCAGAATATGCTACAACTGCGGAGAAGCTGACCATATCAAACCGAGCTGTCCGAAACTAGCTCTAGCAGCAACCAACAAAGCAAAGGCAGCAGAAGGACCCAAAAAGAATGCCAAAGCATTCGTACTGACAGCCAAAGAAGCTAAGATGATTCCAGATGTTTTTAGTTAATGATGTTTATGCTAAAGTATTATTTGACTCTAGTGCAAACCAAAGTTTTATAGATACTTCTTTCTGCAAACTTCTCAATCAACCATTAACTAAACTCCACCAAGACTGCCTGGTGTAAACGGCAAATGGAAATTTTATCAAAATAAGCGAAATCCTTCAGGTAGGAAAGATAGGAATTTTAAGTTATAACTTTACTGCTAATCTCTTACCAATGGATCTAGCCGGATTCGATGTCGTGTTAGGAATGGATTGGTTGGTTGCCAATCATGCACGAATATTGTGTGATTAAAAGTCTGTAGAAGTAAGTACGCCAACTAGCGAAAGGATCACCATTAAGGGACACAAGCCGACAAGATCAACAAAATTCATCTCTGTGATGAAAGCTGCAAGCTACGCATGGAAAGGAGGAATGGTATATGTGATTTCCGTAATCATTAACACTAAAGGAAAAGAATTAAAGGATATTCCCGTAGTATCTAAATTCTTTGATGTTTTCCCAGAATAGTTACCTGGATTACCGCCAGATCGAGAGGTTGAATTTAGAATTCACCTAATACCAAGGACGGCACTGATTGCTAAAACACCCTATTGTCTAGCACCAACAGAGATGCAGGAATTAAAGAAACAGTTAGACGAATTGCTAGAAAAAGGTTTCATTCAACCTAGTTCATTACCGTGGGGAGCACTAGTGTTATTTGTCAAAAAGAAAGATGGATCGATGCGTATGTGCATTGATTACCAAGAATTGAATAAGGTTACGATTAAAAATCGGTACCTACTACCAAGAATCGATGATCTATTCGATCAACTTCAAGGAGCCCGATTCTTTTCTAAGATCGACTTACGCTCAGGATATCATCAATTGAAGGTACAAGAAGAGGACATTCCTAAAACTGCTTTCAGAACAAGGTACGATCATTATGAATTTACAGTCATGCCATTTGGTTTAACCAATGCCCCAGCCGCATTTATGGACATGATGAACAGGATGTAAACCATACCTGGATAAATTCATAATTGTCTTTATAGATGATATTCTAATTTACTCTAAGAATAAGGAATAGCGTGCGGAGTATTTGCATATACTTCTAACATTGTTTGGAAAAGAAAAGCTTTATGCTAAATTCTTAAAATGTGAATTCTGGTTACAAGAAGTGCAATTCCTTGGACATTTAGTGAATCATGAAGGAATTCATATGGATCCCACAAAGATCGAAGCTATTACCAAATGAAAAATCCCTGAATCACCAACAGAAGTAAGAAGTTTTCTTGGATTGGCAGGATATTAGAGACGTTTTATTCAAGATTTTTCAAGAATAGCCATTCCATTAACCAAACTAACTTGCAATTCAGTTAAGTTTGAATGGGGACCAAAACAAGAGGAAGCATTCAGGATTTTGAAGCAACGATTAACCAACGCCCCAATACTCGCGTTGCTCGAAGGAACTGAAGACTTTGTAGTATATTGTGATGCCTCCAAGTTAGGATTTGGATGTGTGTTGATGCAACGTCAAAAGATAATTGCTTATGCCTCTAGATAGCTTAAGAAGCATGAAGAGAATTATACAACACATGATCTAGGATTAGGAGCAATAATCTTTGCCCTTAAGATTTAGAGACGCTATCTTTACGGTAGTAAGTTTCTAATCCTCACAAATCATAAGAGTTTAAGGTATATTTTCGGACAAAAGGAATTAAACATGAGGCAAAGACGTTGGATGGAAATCCTTAGTGATTATGATTGTAATATCCAGTATCATGCAGGAAAAGCTAACTTAGTAGTTGATACTTTAAGTAGAAAGTAACATGAGAAGCCAAAAAGGATACGTGCTCTCAGATTAAACCTGTAGGTTGATTTAAATGAACAGGTGAAAAAGATACATGAAACAATAATCAAGGATGATGCTGAAGGATTAAAAGGAATGATTAAAGAATTAGGACAAGGGGCAGAGGGAATTTGGAGATTCCATAATAAAAGAATTTGGATACCTATCCAAGGAAACCTACGCGATCAAATTCTAGAAGAAGCTTATAAGTCTAAATATATGATGCATCCTGGAAGTGACAAGATGTATCAAGACTTAAGAAAGAATTTCTGGTGGATAGGAATGAAGAAGGATATAGCAAATTATGTTGCTAAATGTTTAACCTGTTCACAGGTTAAAACGGAATATCAGAAACCTTCAGGATTACTTCAACAACTGGAAATGCCAATTTGGAAATGGGAATTGATAACAATGGACTTTGTTACCAAATTACCCAAGACACGAAAAGGTAATGACACAATCTAGGTGATTGTAGACAGATTAACTAAATTTGCCCATTTTTTACCAATGAAAAACTTTCAGTATGGAAAAGTTAGCCAAGCTATATGTGAATGAAATAGTTTCAATACATGGGATTCCTTTATCTATTGTGTCTAACAGAGACAATCGTTTTACTTCTCATTTTTGGATAAGTTTCCAAAAGGCAATGGGAACTAGATTAAATCTAAGTACAGCCTATCATCCTCAAATAGACGGACAAAGTGAGAGAATAATCCAAACAATGGAGGATATGCTTAGAGCCCGTGTGATAGATTTTGGAGGAAATTGGGATGATCACTTACCTTTAATAGAATTTTCCTACAACAATAGCTATCATACCAGTATCAATGCAGCACCATTTGAAGCACTCTATGGAAGAAAATGCCGAACACCAGTATGTTAGGCAGAAATTGGAGAAAAGCAATTGTCAGGACCTAAGATTGTGCAAGAAACAACTGACAAAATTATTCAAGTCAAGGAAAGACTGAAAGTAGCACGAGATCGTCAAAAGAGCTATGAAGATAACAGACGAAAACCTTTTGAATTTTAAGTTGGAGATAAGGTACTATTAAAACTTTTGCCTTGGAAAGGAGTCGTAAGATTCAGTAAGAAAGGAAAGCTAAGCCCAAGGTATGTTGGACCTTTTGAAAGTATCAAATGAATAGGGCCAGTAGCTTATCAGGTACAATTACCAGAAGAAATGGCAGGAGTACATGATGTATTTCATGTATGTAACGTCACGAAATGCCTAGCAGACGAATCATTGGTAATACCTCTTCAAGACATAGAGGTAAATGAAAAGCTTAAGTTTATAGAGAAGCTCATTCAGATTGAAGATAGAAAGATCAAGAATCTCAAACACAAGAGATTAGTTATGGTCAAAGTAAAATGGGATTCAAAGAAAGGACCTGAATACACATGGGAACTAGAGTCAAAAATGCAAAGAAAGTACCCATACCTATTCCAGTGAATCACGAGGACGAGATTTAAAACAAGATGGGGAGGATATAACAACCCTCGAAAACACCCTAACGCTTCGTAATCGAAAAACCGTACCCGCGTAACGTTAATCTTAATTAAAAATGAAAAATCAAAATTTTATTCCCTGTCGCGGGCTGCGACAGGTTGAAGGGAGGTCGGTCGCGGGGTGCGACGGCCTTTTGCTTGCCGAAAATGTTTGAGTGACGCGTATTGTGTCACGTGGCACACCTAGGTGTCAACGAGGCAACCCTAGCTGTAGCTAGGGTGCCCTCGCGGGGCGCGACAGGAAGAAAGGGGGGCGGTCGCGGGGTGCGACAGGCTCCGGAAAAATGTATAAATAGGGCAGACATTCAGCAGTTCGAATTCACTCAACATTTTCTTTCTTTCTCTCTATATAACACGAAAATAACAGATAAAATACCCCCTAAATCCCGAAGCTTTGACCCGTTGTAAGTATTTTAACTCCCTATCATTAATTCGATACCCTGTCCGATTGATCTGGAACCCAGAAACTGATGCCAAAGCGCTGCCTATTTAGGGCCATGCTTTGTAAACTAAGTTGGGGTTCTGTCTTGTGACGTATTGATAAAGTTGAATTGGGTTATTATACTAACGCGTGTGCATTGTATATTTTTAATAGGAACTCAAGAAAATTTACAGAAAATATCACCAAAAAGCCTGTAGAAAAACATAAATTTACAATGTGAGTCATTCACCTTTTTATCACATTTTTGTGATACATTTATATTTAAAATGCTTTACAAAACCCTAATGTTTATCAGTTATATTTACAGTGATTAAGTTTTTGTATTCTACAATTACTATCGGTATGTGGGGTTTTGTATAGATTACTTGACACTCGTTAATATTGGACAAAGAGTTAGCCAATATTAGCATGACCGCAAGCATTGGGGAAAATGGTGCCCCTGTAGCAATACTGTTCGAGAAATTGGTAGATATAAACAAATATAAAAACTCTTGACGCTGTAAAATATAACAATGTGTCTTTTCATAAATGGCATGTACTCACCAGTATTTTTGCTGATAAAATATTTTTAAAACGCGTTTCAGGTAATTTGATGTGAAGCTAAAAAGCCAGCTACGGAGCACTGAAGGCTTAAAGAAAGTGGCTATAAAAGTTACCTAAATAAAAGAAGGAGTTTATGTTTTCAGCAAACTAGGGTTTATCCCTATAGAAATATTATAAATGAAATATGGATTTTATCCCATTTGTTTAATCCAAAAAAGTTTGGTGTTTTGCAAACTCTGAATTTAGTTCCTAATTACGGTCCTGATGTTTTAATTCCGCTGCCAAATTAATAAACACCGATACCACTGGCTTGTGCTCGCGGAGCCCGCTCCCTGGGTGGGGTCGGGGGTTGCGACATAAAATGGGATAGCATATTTGTCTAGTAGCTCTCGAGATGATGTTACCGAAAATATACCGTCTTTTGCTGCTGCCCAACTCCATTTATCTGCCCGATTATCCAGACCGGTGGTCTGAATAATGTTCAAAAGCTGTTGTAGTTACTCCCTTTAATTTTTAGTGCTCGGATTGCTCCTCCATTCCAAACCTGTCATGCGTTCTTCTACAGTTACGCATTTATTTCTTTCCAATCCGAATAGCTCCGGGAACCTATTTTTAGCGGTCCCTCTCCGTTGCACCAATCCAGCCAGAATCTGACCTTTCTTCCGTCCCTGACATCTCCTTTTATCATGTTTTCTATCGCTTAATCATATTTCTTAAGCTCATTTCCCATTCTAACAATATTGTTCCATGTTCCCGAGATGCCATCTTTCGCCGGCAGATATGATGTTGAATGTGACCGTAGATGTATTGATGTAATGGTTCTCCCCTAAAGTGTTACAGTTTTATGTTTGTATCGCCACCACAACTTAAGCAACAAACTTATGTTCATGTATTTAAGTGACCCCAACCTTAGCCCTCCTTTTTCCAGTGGGCCCATAACCTTTTCCCAATTTACCCATGCAGTTTTTGATTTTTCATCAGTGCCCCCCCCCCCCCCCCAAAAAAAAAAATCTTCGTTGAAGACTTTCCAACTCATGTTTGCTCCCACCAGTATTTATAGGGGAATTTCCCGACCTTACAATTGATTACTGATGCCATTTGATCAACTGAATTTTCACCCAGCCCAATACCAAAAAGGTTTGATTTGTCATGATTAATTTTTAAACCGAAGATGAGATTGAAACATCTCATTAACCGAATTATATTGCAAATAGAGTTTTCTTCCCAATCCCCCCAAAACACAAACAATTAATAATTAAAGGGTTAATATAGACCATATAAGCTTTAATTTCAACAACCGTCAAAATAAGCAAGCAACACGATTAAGTAAACATATCTAAAATTAAAATTTAGCTTTAACTATAATAAGGTAAATAAATAATAAACAAAATAAAAAAAGAATTAAACTTAAGAACAAATATTTGTTAGAGTTAATTACATAGTTAGTCCCTATGGTTTGCACAAACTAACATACTTAGGTACTAATAGTTTAAAATCATCTTCTAGGGTATTAACTTTTCATTTTGTAACGTTTGAAGGTATTAACTTCTAGGGTATTAACATAGTTAGTACTTGTGGTTTGCACAAATAACATACTTATGTACTAATAGTTTAACAAACAATTAATGTTAATACCTCCAAACGTTACAAAATGAAAAGTTAATACCCTACAAGGTGATTTTAAACTATTAGTACCTAATTATATTATTTTGTGCAAACCACAGGGACGAACTATATAATTAACTCTATTTGTTATAAATATAAAAAATTAATGTTATTAATCTGCAAGGCTGTATAATAACTTTATTAAAGTTTGGGGGTCAATATGTAAATCATTTGTAGAAAAATATATTATTAAACTTCTGTTTGATATTTAGCGTATAAACATAAATCATCTATATAAAAAGACTTATTAGATCTCAGGAGTCGTATGATAATTATATTAAAGTTTAAGGTTAAAAACGTAAATTGATAAAAATAAAACACACTAATATTTTAACCCTATAAATTAAAATTAACATAAACCAATAAAAAATTAAAATTGTTGACGATTTAAATCGTTTTTCATCTGTCTTTATATTTTCAGGCTAACTAGGAGTTTTCCCAGCGCGCGATGCTGCGCTAATTTGTACGTGTGTTTCAGTATATAGAATATTAAATATTGTAGCAGCTAACAATATTGGATTTGATAGTCATAAGCTTATAAACATGGTTTAGTTAGTTTAACCACAAATGACACTTGATTTAGGTGTGCATGTATTTTCAAGTGAATCAGCTAAGGTTTTAGTGGTTGGTTTAGTTACAAAAGACCCTTGCAAAACATATGAACGACAGATGTATGCTTGTTGTGGTCCAAAAGTGCATGTTTTTAGCTGATCTTCTTAGTCTGGGTAGCGAATCCTCTGTGTATCATTGCTGTCGTCATCTGCAGTAGTTACATTTGTTACTTTCTCATTAATTTTTTTTAATGCAAAATATGGAATTGGGTTTTGGAATAGTGTGCTACCTGGCGATTGGAAGAGGGTTCGTTTTGTAGCAGATTCGACAGTTGTTGTTGTAGAAGGTTTTTGCAGAGGTGTATGTGGATGTATGGAGTGTGTGGGTGATGAAGGCGTAGGTGCATCTAGACATCTAGTTCAACAATTCTGTTGAGAGTGCATTTCAGGTAGGGCTGTAAACGAGCCGAGTCGAGTCGAGCTCGACCCAGCTCGAGCTCGGCTCGAACTCAATTCGAGCTAGCTCGGCTCAAGCTCGAATTACAAGTCGAGCTGAGATTTGAGGCTCGAGCTCGACCTGATTAAAATTCGAGCTAGCTCGGCTCGGCTCGATTTAGCTCGAACTAACAAAAAACTGCAAAATTTACTACTTGAAAAGCCCTAAAAATGAATATTTTCATAGACTAAGGGCGGTAATTGCAATTTAATTTAACCATATGGTTAAATATGCAAGTATAAATAGTTAGCTCACTTTGTATATTTTCTTTAACTTCTTTTATAAGGGAGATACTCCCTTAGTTTTTGTCTTCTAAGCGATGTGGGACAAAAAAATGAAGGATGTAAACCTTATCGAGCCGGCTCACGAGCTGACGAGCCGGGCCAGGCCAAGGTCGAGCTCGGCTCGTTTACAAACCGAGTCGATCCGAGCTGGCTCGTTTACAACCGAGCCAATTTCGAGCCGAGCTTTTTTTGAGCTTTTTTTGAACTTTTTTCGAGCGAGCTGCGAGCCATGAGTTTTTTGAACACCCCTAATTTCAGGTTTTTCCTGAGCATTTGTCCTTTAGAGCTTGCAGGTAGAATGCTTTCTCTTTCCCTTGTGTTGATTGGATCAACATTGGATTGGTTTCTTTTGTTACAACATCTGAAGACTCTCTTCCTTGCAAAGCTTTAACTGTGTCGTTGAACATGGTTGCAAGAGTAGTAGCGCCTGTGCTATATTTAAATGGGTTGTGACAACACGGTACCTGTGAATGGCGAAATGTTATTTTACATGTTGTAACAAAACGGTGCAGGCTGGTAAAAAATTTGCTAATGTAATCGTATGGCGCTCTTAAATCTTACATGTACTTGGGTGTGTCATTGTAACCGTCTGAGGGGCACGCCCATTTGTCACCACTTGTGTAAATGGTTCTGAAGCAAACGGGGGCATGCAGTGTAGTACCAGTTTTGATCTGTTTTGATCTGGAAGAAGCTTTGTTATGGTCACGTTGCATATAAATGTTTTCGCCTGTACTTATGGATATGATTAGTATTCTAGTGAAGGTGATTAAAATAGATAGTTATGTTGAAGGGAGTTATGTAACTGATTGAAGCTAATAGAATCTGTTAAAAAAATATTCTTTTTCATGTAATAATATATATTTCAACAATTTTATATGACTTTGAAATATGTTTTATAATGGGTATCAGTGTACAAGACGTTTAATGTGTCGGTAGTTGTATGTAACTTACATTTAGCTCTTGTTGATCTTTTATTTGTAGGCTTACAAGAGTTGTCATGGTTCGGGCTAAAGGAAATAGTGTTCGAGGTGTGATTCTAGTGTGAGCTTGCTATTGTGAGATGCGAGATGTTCTGCTTGTTTACCAAATTTGACAAACGATAATGTATGTTAACATTAGTGTTTTCTATGGTTGTATAAAAAAGGGTGTAGGTTTTTTTGTGGGTCTACTTGTCTTTCAAAACTTTAGTTGCAGTTTTATCTGGGTTTAGATACACATATGTTGGATAAGTGGACCACAGCTACAATAGGGTTGTTCATTTTTATCCAAAACATGAAACCCGACCCGAATTCAAAGAAACCCGAACTCGAATTAGTGAATACCCGAAAAACCAGAACCCGAGAAACCCGAACTTTAAATGGTTCGGTTATCGGGTCACTTTTTCCAGGCCAAAAACCCAAACAACCCGACCCGAAAAACCCGAAACACGAAACCCGAAAAAAACCCAAACATTTATTGTTTTTTTCTTATAAAAGTGTTTAGATTTAGAGTCTTTAATAGATGAAACACTAAGTTTTGGGACTTCTAAATACTTTGATGATATTTTTAAAGTAAGAATAGGATTTTTGATGATATTTTGTAAAAAAAACATTTATTTTCATTTTACATTTAAACCCGAAATCCGAATAACCCGACCCAAACTAATCCGAACCCGAATAACCCAAACCCGACTAACCCGAATTTTAAAATGGGTTGGTTATCGGGTCAATTTTTCCAAGAGAAAACCCCGAACAACCCGACCCGAAAAACCCGAAACCCGAAGAAAAATTCCGATGAACACCCATAGCTACAGGTTGTCTGTTATAATAGTACTTATTGTGAAAGAAAAGCCAAATGGTAGATGTTAGGTCATAATGGGTTATACTTTTTGCTTACTTAGATATCGAATCACTTTCATGGCCGTGACAACGATCATAGATGGATAGTGCGAGCTTTCTATAGTTGATCTATCAAACCTGTCTTTTGATGTTGAAATCTCTTTCCAAAGTGTTGTTGTTACTGTTATGTAATATAAAGAAAGTGGGTGAAATATTTGTCACAAAGTTAATTACAAATTTTGCAAGTGTATGCAATACTTCTCAATGTGTTGTAGATATCAATTAACAGGTAGAATGTATAATAATTTATTTGCTAGCGCCAGAAAGTAAAGCAATAAGGAAGGTGGTACTTACTTGGAATCTGTTAGAGTACGTTAGGTTTACATACGGTCCGTTGTCCTTTGTCACATTGTCATCTATACATTGCAAAAGCCCGATAAAATATGAAGACATTGCAACGGTATTAAATTTGTTGAAATTAAGTTTTTTTTTATTTTAGGAGTAAAGTTGAGTATTACCTATTACTTGGTCTTTGCTTCAATAAAGTGGCTCGAGTCTTTCATAAGCACAGAAGTTGAAATAGAACCTTCAACCGTGGAAGCTCATCGTTGTCAGGTGTTGGGACTATTGATGCAATGGACCCAAGCCGTTGATTAACTGGGTGGGACAGTATATTATGATATTTGGCTAATACAAAGTGGGAAAACAAACTTGGATAGAACCAAAAGGGAGCGCAAAGGCAGATGTGTGAAAAACAGTATGCTAAAAAAGTAGGTAAATTATAACCCATTTTTCTTTTCAATATAATATATAACCAACTTAAAAACCTGAGCTACAAGATCATACTAATTATTTAAACCTGCAGTAATTCAGATAATAAAAAATATATATGGCCAATCAAAAGTGTTTATCCGCAATTTGCATACATGTAATCAGATAACGAGTTTGCAAACACAAATGCCCCCATTCAAACAGTCGAAAGTGACTACTCGTGCTTTTAAAAACGCAATAGTAAGAATGATCTGTTTGCAAATGCCATCCCAAACACCCCGTTAATCGCAATAGTAAGAGTAAAAGTACAAAATGTTATTGCTTTTGCTGGTATAAATAAATCTGTGAATTAGGAAAAACACTAATATGATCCGACAATTGCAGAAAAATCACACATTGTGATCATTAAAATGAATCTTTTTTTCGAACCGAAAAATTCTACACCTGAATCCTTCTAGATTTAACAATTTGGATTGTAACAACACATATAACAAAGTAACTTGCCTTAGTTGGAGCACCACACGAACTTCACATGACCACGATTGTGCTTGTCTCTACATCCGTTCCTTCACTTAAAAGTCTAAACAAAATGATACAGTTTTTAGCAAAGTTAGGTCATAGAAAAGCCGAAAAACATAACAGATTTCATGATCATGAAACAAAATTGAGAGATGCAACTAACCATCTAGCGAAGAACTTTTGGCGGTTTTTCCAGTCGATAAGTGTTCTAGCGGTTCTGATTGTCTGAAATTGGCGCTGGAGGCGCCAATCAAGTTGAACCACCGTCAGGACCATCCACACCCGCATGGCCAACCGTTGCTTGGTCGCCAGCGTTGTTCGCCAATACCGTCGCGGTTGTAGTCATTGTTGATCACTACCGTCGTCGTCGTGTTGAACCACCGTCATGGATCCACATCCATCCGCCGTGTATGGCGAAACCCTAAAAAACATCAGAACCCTAACGTGGATTTCTTCGATATCTCCCCCTCTGTAGCAGAAAACACCCCCTCCTCTCTCTCTCTCTCTCTCTCTCCTTTCTCTGGATGGTAAAAACTGTGAGTGGACAGGTGACGTAGAGGTGTAATGGTGAAGACTCCATGGTAATGCATGTGGGCATTAGTGTATGCGGTCCAATTAAGACAAGCCAGGCAGGTGGCAGTGGTATTAAATCTCTAAAATGCCCTTAGTTACTGTTCAATAACTTCAATTATTAATATGTGTATAATTCACATATTCCTTCACTTTGCATATGGAAGAAATAATTTTTTTTATAGAGTTAGTTACACCATTAGTCTCTGTGGTTTATGGAAAATAACAACATTAGGTACTAGCAGTTAAAAGTAACAAACTAAGGCTTTAACTTTTAATTTTATAACATCTTAGGGTCTTAAGGCTAAGACCATGCGTAGTCGTTGGGGTGAATAATGCCCCACCCTTGGGAGTTGTCTGTCACGTGTCGTCCTAGTTAGCAAAGGGGCATTTTTCTAAAATGGGTGTAGTGGGGATGTGCGTATTATGTTAATAGAGGTGTATAGAATTAAATAAATAAAAAAACCCTGAAAAAAATTAATTGGACAAAGAATAGGAAGACGAAGGGTGATTGGACAAATAAATGAGGTAAGGGCGTGGAAAATAGCACCCCTCAGCTAATTTGGAACAAAAAAACGCCCACATGGGCGGAGATGGTGGAGTGCTCCGGGCAGGGTTGGGCATCAAAACGCCCAAATCTGAACGACCACACATGGCCTAACGGGTATTAAATACTAACTGAAAACTTAGGGTATTTTTGTCAATTAAGAACTAAGTACCCAACCTTGTTACTTTAGAGAAACCACAGAGACTAACCCCGCAACTAACTCTGATAGTATTTAAAACACAAATTTTATTATTTTTTCTCATTTTCTTTAACCAAGTTTTTTTTTATTATTTAACTAAAAAATATAAAAAATGAGGACAAACCAAAGCACGCTAATTTATAAAATCCAAAATAGTCAATATGAGTTATAATAAAACTTCTTGAATCCATGGAATAAGTCACTTTTAATTCTAAGCCTTTTTACACATAATCCAATTTTAGTAAAAAAAAAATTTTAAGTTTATATCCATTAAGAACTAAATTCAACTTTATTAAAAAAAGTTGCACATGGTTAATCTATATAAAGTTTAGTTTGAAGGTGGTTATCAAATAATAAAGCAAATATGAAGTTTATATCCATCATATACCCATCTATACATCACAATTTAGTTTGAACTAAATTTCTATGAAGTTTAGCATATCATTATTCTCATCCATTCATCACTTTATATCCATCAAGAACTAAATTCCCATGTGCATGGTGGTCACCAAAAAATGGTTGGATGGTTTCACGACACGGTGTCGGTGGTGGTTCCACGACACGGTGTCGGTGGTGGTTCCACGGTACGGTGTCGGGCACGGTGTCGGTGGTGGTTCCACGACACGGTGTCGGTGTTGGTTCCACGACACGGTGTCGGTGGTGGTTCCACGGTACGGTGGTGGTACGACATGATGTGACGGTGTTGGGTGGTGCAACAATTCGGTGGTGTGACGGTTGGATGCTACGTTGGGTGACGATTGGGTGGTGCGATGGTTTGATGGCACGGTGGTGGTTCAATGATTAGGTGGTGGTGCGACAGTACTGAATGATCACAATGTGTATCTTATATGATTAACTTTATTTTTCTCTTTTATTAAATAAATTATGTCAACATATTTAATAAAAATAAATGTCATCTAAGATAGTTTACCTTCGATTCAGGTTAATTATATAGGATTAGCAAATAAAATAAACTTTAATGAGTTAATTATAACAATTTTTTATGAGTGGCCTAATTAAAACACTCCTAAAACTTGGTTATCATTTTATGAATGATTCCCGTTAATTTACTTGTAAGCTAATTACTGAAGTGGATTCAAATTAGTTTTAATACGTCAATTACATATAATTATTTAGAAAATAGTTTACATACATAATTAAAAAGTTTAATTAAATAATAAGAGAAAAAAGAAAAAAATGTGTTTTATATATTAAAAGAGTTAATTTTGTGGTTAGACACTGTGATTTCTCTAAAGTTTAAGGTTGGATACTAAGTTCTCAGTTAGTTTTTAACGGCCGTTAGCCTTAATGCTCTAGGATGTTACAAAATAAAAAAGTTAAAACCTTAGATTTTTTTTGAACGGCTAATTTTTACTCTTAAATATTTACACCTCTCAGGATTAAATCTTGGTCTCCACACAAGAGATAATTTCTCTTGACCACTAAACTATAACCTAAATGACTAAAACCTTAATTTGTTACTTTAAACTATTAGTATCTGAGGTTGTTAGTTTCCATAAACCATAAAAGCTAACGGTGTAATTAACTATTATATATTATCCAATATCACATTATTAGACTTATGGCAAGTCTATTAAGATAATCGAATACTCTAGCGTAAGCATAACTCCATTATTAGAAATGGACATCTCAGTCGCTAAATGACTCATCGTAGTTCTGAAAGTATATAATTGCTTATTTAAACACAATATAATATAATATATATGTTTTATATTAAAGTTGATTACTTAATTTGTAACTTGATCTTTTAGCCGTGATTCGAGATTTTTAATTAGAATAATATAAATTTCCGAATTTTAAATGATATTATTGCATTATTGGATAGTTGGATGATATTATTGGATATGGACACTCCAATAGTACATTACAAGTAACTAGTTGTAGGACCCGTGTGAGCATACGGGTAGGTTTAATAACCATCGAAATCAAATATTACAAAATAGATTATAATACATCATTTAAATTGTTTGCGTTTAGTTACATAGCTTTATGAATGAACTCCATTATCACTTCCACTTCACTCACTTGCTGTTGCATGAAAAAAACACATAAATCAGTTTCATAATATCACCATAAACCACAAATTAATTCAAGTTTTTCTTGTATGCGTATGTATAAGATACCTGTGAAGCAAAATGCTTTTGGATAGCATTAATCAGCTGCTCCTTTGTAGGATTTGAATGAATGTTTCCCTAAAATTATTAAACCAGTTCCAATATAAGCTCATAACAGATTAGCAATAACTCCTTTATTATACCACACATCCCGTAATAATAAAGTACGTTTGCCGTAAAACCTACGTGGCAACATCACGGTAGCAACATCATGTGCAGCAAAACCTATGTGGCATATCTAATTAGTTGACACGTTTGCAAATCGAGGTCAGCGGCTAATCTCCTTTTATAGATAGTATAGATGCAAAAACAGAATTTGTTGGCCCAGACCCATGTCAGCTGGTAACAAAATTGCCCATTTAGTCCAGATTCATTTTAACCCATGACCTATATGGTCCATTAGGCTATTTTTAAATTTTGTACAAAGTAATATAAGCAGACCATGTACTCACAATCAAGAAGATGAGCAGGATGGTGGATGTTCTTTATTCGATTTCCATTGACCTTGAGCACCTGTTGAATTATTTACATAATAAAGTTAGTATCTCTGAGTAAAATAAACATGGAATGACAAAAAAATATATATAAAACAACAACAACAACAATAATAATAATAATAATAATAATAATAATAATAATAAGAAAACAATAAATTTTGGGTTAAAGAAAAGAATACTTGCCTGCTCATTGCTCATATCCTCATACCCGATGTTAACTTCATTTGCCAATACCTGCAAGTTAAATGCAAGATCAGTAAAACTTGATATCTAGCTTTATTTGATGCAAACTCTTAAATAAATTTTTATTAACCAAATGACCTGTTTGACCAGTGTTTTTCTTTTAGTTAAATAGTTTACCTTAACCCATTTATATCTAACATCAAGATTCAAGAATGCTAACCTGTGATAAAATCAAAATTTGTTCTCCTTTAAACCTCGCCATGGAATATCGTGCCTCTGTCAATAATTTTAACTGAAAAAAAGAAACAATAACCAAATGAATTTCTAAGTTCTAAACCAATGAATTCCAATATATATGACTGCATCAACAAAAAAAATCAACCAAATATATCTAAGTTCTAAACAATATATTTGACCCATTTAAGATAATATACAGCCTAAATCAACCAAATAGTAAGTTAACGGGTTGAAATTGTCAACGGTAAAAGAAAAAAATCAAAATCAAGATAATCAACACAGACAACGGGTACATATCCACACCTGATCAACGCTACCGAGGCCAATCAAGACAAGTGCCACACCTGAAGCATCCGTCCTATCCTGATACATCAAAAAGCCCAACACTATCAGTGCCCCGAAACTCAAAATTGCATAACCAGTTAGCATACGCCGTGGTCTCTGCTTTCTTCGGACCGAAGAGCATGGCACTCCCTAAATCAAGAAACAATGACAGCATGTATATTTATTAGAGGCGGTAGAATCGGGACTTTGTGGTACCTTTGTGACGCAATAAAAAGATCCTTCTAACTCCCAAATCCGTCTGCCGATTATGTATTCTCTATCACTGCAAAACAACAGAAACTGGATCGAGATGTAAGAACCCAAATGTAAATGAGAAATATTAATGAAGATCGACTCGCCTTAAAGATCAATAGAACTTGACTCACCTTGCGTATCTAATGTACAACACTTGCTCCAATGGCGGTTGAGCCATCCATCATATGCTTCCATGGTGGACCACCGTTTCTCTTCTCCACAAGATGCCATAAATGTTTCAAATCTTCGTCTTTTGGAAGATGATCGGCATCTTTCTTGGCAACCGATGAACTACATGATAATAAAAATATTATATAAACTGATGATAAAATGGATCAAATACCCAAACACCAGCTTGTTAAAACCAATTTTCTATTTAGGTTGACAACAAACCAATGAAAATCATCAAAAATATTTGCAGCTACTAAACTCTCATCTAGTATGTGAAGAATTGGTTATAAGGGTCCTGTCTTCACATTCCTCACTGTCGAGTAGAAAATATGCAAAATAAAGAAGAAAAGCATTAATAATTATTGTCATCAATATATTTAAAACACATCTATAAATGAATTACACTTAAAGAGAATGCATACTCTATTAGTGGTTCTGACAGAGGAGTAAAAACCAAGCCAGCGAACTTCGGGTTAGGCTGGCGTTAGAATTTCGGGTTAGGCTGGCGTTAGAAATAAGCTCTTTCTCATGCGTCACGAAACCCACATTCACATTCGGACCCTCCGCGACATACCCATCATGATTATAATGACTCATGGTCATCTGCATAAGCCATGTTTGACAACAAAACCTACCATATAGGGGTAAATTAAGGCAAACTAATGCAAAAGAAAATATATGAAAACTTTTATTAAATAAGGAAGCATAACATACAGGAATCAACCGTGGCAAAAATGCTCTTTAATTCTCAGGTGGCAATGGTGCTTCACAGTATGCAGACCTGCAAAAGATTTAAGAAAGTGAGAAAAAAATAAAAATAAAAGAGCAATAAAAGAAAACATCTAATAATATCCAATAACTTCATCGACCCATATGCTCTTAAATTCTCAGGTGGCAATGGTGCTTCACGTCATTTCGACTACTGCTGTAATAAAAAAGCAGCAAAATGTTTAAAAAACAAAATATATAAATCCCACCTCGAGGAAAGAAGGACGGACTTCGATTAGATGAACAAAAGCCGAACAAACCTGTCCACCATGTGGGTAATTATTAATAATGATGAATAGCAGCACTCCAAAACAACACAATTCGATTGGCTGGTTCGATTTAGCCGTTGGGGGTAGCCGTTGCCAAACCAAAAAAAAATCCACATGGTTGGCCATGCCAAGCTAAGTCACGCCACGCCAGACCAAACCCCTAGATTTTTAGTATTACCTTGTGAATCTCACCCTCACCACGTGTCGAGCAATGGCCCCAACCCAAGCCCCTCCACACCCCATAGTCTTAAAGATTTATGTTTTAAAATTTGGAATGAACCCCTCTTTTTTGGCACGTGGCCAAAAACACAAAAATAAGACTTGTTTAGGAACCTATAGGCGGAAATTAGGTGTTTTCGTCACCCAGGCGAAATGTATGATGCCAAGGATGAAACCAACCAAATGATCTCGTGAATCCACGAAATTCACATTTGGGATCCCATAGAAAATTTTGTGTCCAAGATCGCAATTTTGGCCCCAAACTACAAGAGTTTTGTTTTTAAGCTAAGATTTCATTGTTCAATGAATATACTTACCGAAAAACATATAAAATGGTGGAACGATTATGTTTTAAAATTGAATGCTAGTTAGATAGAGTTTTCGATTAAAATCACCATAATTTACCCTTGTTAATTATACTATCCTATCCGTAACTCTGTAAGCATCATAATTACCATAATTATGTTTCATTTCCATTCTCGTGATATTTTAAAAACTGGTGCCAGATGGACTACAAATGATCATTTGATGAACATGACAAAAGAGCAATGTGGAAGTTTGCCATTTGTGCAAATGACGAGGGTGCCCATCCATTTGTACAGTGTACTTGAAGGACAAACCAAATGATGAATAGCAGCACTCCAAAACAACACAATTCAAATAACCAATAAAAAGCTAAAACTACGGAGCTCGTTTTGATTTAAAAAAAGGTAAAGTTGCACAAAACTGCGGCTGATCACAACAACCATGAAACAAATAACGCAAAAATAGAATACTTTTTTTAAAGAAATCCTACTGAAAGTGTAAAGATTTAAAATGTCAAGGGGTAAAATATTTACCAATTTTTGTACTTCCGATGATTGATCATTAGCAAGAACAAACAAACATATAGAAAGTTAATGTGCTTACTGATCAGTATTATCTGCAGTAGAAAGTATAGTTATTTAGTCAAAAACTCATAATACTTACTGGTGGCATCAACATAATGTACTGATTTACAGAACCCAACGCAAGCTTTCTAAGAGTGGCATTTGGAGACTAAAATAACTGTAAAAAAAGAACCACTTAACAATTAATACCATGTGATGGTAAGCAAGAACATATGTTCATACATATAAAGAACAATCTCTCACTCTCCCCCTCAGTCTCTCTACACATATATACACACGCACACACATATGCAGACCATATATCATATATCATCTAACTGCATTCCTATAAATTACAAAACTAACATAACAGAACCACAAATAACCATACAAAACAAAAAAGAAACACTAATTCAACATAACTAACAAATTAGGGCAAAATTAGGGAAAATTAGTAATGCCGAAGCTTTGTTAATGATGTAAACCGCTTCTTGAGTGATACGAATGTTCGGATCTTCACTCTTAATGATCCGACTCACGCGATTCATCATAGTCACATAATTCGCTGGTGATTTTCGTTTTGGTTCGTCTGATCCAATTCCGAAAAAACAATTCAAGTGTAATAGAGAAGAAATGGGGGCTAATCGAAGTTGCTGAATCGAAGCTTACCTGCTGGCTGAGTGAACCTTACCTTCCCTGCGAATGAAAGAAGATCTGTCGGTCGATTTTTTAGGTTCAGAAGATGGAGCGAGCGAGCGAACAGGGGAGATAGACAACAGAAGAAGATTATTTGAAGATGGATTGAGAGGTAGCTGCGGAGAGGTTTGAAATTTGAAGATGGTTGGGTAAAATTTTTGTTTTGAAAGAGCTCATGTTTATCTCTCATAAATCATCTGGTCAGGATTTGAATTTTGAAATTCAAATTTTCCTCCCTCTTTCTACTACTTTTTGACCAAGTTATTATTCATTATTATTCATTCATATTTATTAATTATGACATCAGCATATACATGTGGCATACCTTAGGAGTTGACACGTAGGCAGATTTACATCAGCCAAAGTTCTCTTATTATAGATAGTATAGATGTATAGCTTTAGCGGTAGACAATGATTCACATTTATAAGTTTAAAGCATATGGATATAATCATTTTATTATTAAAACTAGTACGATTATTTCGTGTGATACGAAAGATTTTCGGTCAGATTGGTTTAATGTGTTACGGTACCAACACTCGCTATAACAATAGAAAAAAAAACACTTGTAAAAATAAGCAGTGGCGGAACTAGCCCAAAAAGTTAGTGGTATCCTAATTTTTTTAGGATCAGGGGTATCCTTTATATAACGGAAACGGAGTTAAGGGGCATTTTTACACTACGAAAATGGAATTAAGGGGCATTTTTACACTACGAAGACGAGGTTGAGGGGTAGCACGTGCTACCCCTAATAATACTATAAGTCCGCCTCTGAAAATAAGTACGTAAAAACGGGAAATACAAAATTTTACAAAACGTCATATTTCATATTTTAAAGGTTGTAAGGAAAAAAAAAAGAAAAAAAAAAAGAAACCTTTAAGCAATTTCGACGATCAGTACATTCCTGCTTTGATTACGTACATTATCATGCAAACTCGGGTCTTAACGAAAATTTTGACGACATTGCTTTTGAAATTTATAAAACTAGTTATAAAAACCGCCACGTTGCGCCGAACTTCTTTTGTTATTTAGTCTGTGTTTATATGTGTTTTAAATCACTACGAGCACGTTGCACACGGAATCGCTGACAATAATAAAAAGAAGATGTAGAAAAAAACACTAAAAAATAACCGAAAGAAAATCAACTAAAAAAGTTGTATGGTAATGATGATGTTCGGTAGAAGCCCGTAGTCAGAGATGAGCAAATAGTAATGGGTACCGGTACTGAATTTCCTGAACCGAAAGATCCTATGTACCAGTTCAGTACTGACGTTTGGCATTCCTAGTACCAGTTCGCTACCGGTTTTTACCTTCATATACCGATACCGTAACCGGTATTTTCGGTACCAATACCGATTCGGTATCAGTTGGCACCGAGCTCATCCCTACCCCTGAAACTAAAAAAAAGTTGTACGATACCGTTGGTGTTCGTACGGTACCCGTGATCAGGGATGCGCAAATGGTACTGGGTAGCAGTACCAAATTTCTCGAACTAAAAGAGTATGAAACTCAATTTAGTACCGACTTTTGGCGTTTTATATACCAGGCTGGTGCTGGTTTTTACTTCATGTACCGATAACGAACCGGTATTTTCGATACAACTACTAGTTAACAACAAACTAATCAGACTTAAAAAGTTAAGGAGAGAATAATTATTATAATATTAATATAACAAAGTTATAAAAAAACTGAATATAATATTTTATTATATTTACTGTTCATTTGTTTTAGTTTTCAATATATAGGAGAATATCATAATTTTAAAAGTTATGAAAGAAAAAATAACGAATGTGCCAAGTGTCATAATTTGAATTGTAAAGAAAGGAAAGATATATACGGTTTAAACCTTTTGAATAAAAGTGAGAATCGCATAAGAAAAAACATCAAGCTTAAACAACTTGTAACATAGACTTAACTCACTTGTAACATGTGACGGAGCACTATGAATAGTGTCTTTAGAGTGACCAACAATCCAAATTAATAAGTATAACAATGGGATGTTTGTTTTAGTATTATTTTGAAACCAAACCACATTCGATTGTCCAATCGGGTTAAATCAGGTTTATTTCAATGAATTTAAGAATTATTTTCTGGAGGTATAAACTGTCAAAATTATGGCATCTTTATTACAAAATCTAACGAATCTGAACGAATTACACAAAATAATCTGATCAAAACAAACTGAAACTCTCACCAAAACACATAGCTCACACACAGAACATCAACATGATGATCTACTCTCACATAACACTCGATCTAACGGGTTAATGAATCGAATATGATCAAACCCTAGAATTGATATGAGCGAGAGTCTACAAAATCACACATGAGAGAAACCCTAAATCGCTCAAAAGAGGAATACAATGAGGAGAGAGAACAAATGATACAATTCATCTTTCTCAAGATCCCAATGCACCTTTTTATATGATATCCAGAATGATAACCCGGAATCTTTAATATACGCACATGAGTCTTTAGAAGAAGTCTTTATTCTCCTAGCCCATAAGTAGCCCAGTAGCCAGTCCATGTATCGATTATGTCCATAAAGCCCATAATCAGCCCAAAAGTAGCTCTTGGCCCATCTACAAGCTTAAGCCCAGCCAGCAACACCTCCATTTGATAAGCCTGATACCACATTTATATCAAATAAAATATTAATGAGATTTAACAAACAATACTAAAGATATTTAAACTGCGGTATAAAAGTATCATTTTTAACATCCCCTAAGTTTTAATATCAAGGAGATTAATTTTAACCTAAACACTTACACATGTTCGAATGATCTTAAACACCCTTTGTGCACGCACGGGCCAACAGAAAACATGAATTTGCACAATGATAACCATTCGGCTGCAAACTCTTAATATCCAAACATCTTTGGCAATCAAAATAGTTTTGCTAAGAAGCCAAGAGTTTCCCAATACCCAGAAAACATGATCCAATTGCTTGACCAAATAACTTTCAGCAAATCATCAAAAACTGGAAGTGACACATATATAGAGGAGCCGTGTATGCAAGATGAGGCTCAATACTTCATCCGTCTTGACTAAACTAGTAAACCAACAAACTGAATAATAATAACTTGGTGTAGGTAAACGTATAATACATAGCTTGCATCCCACTAAACTCAAGAAGAAAAATAATTAAAAACAATGTATAATCATGTAAAGTACAAAATAACCCCCAAGATATAACAAATGTTCAGTAAAGTTTTTGACAATACCCTTCATCCAGCATGATTAAGCAAAAAAAAAACATTACTAGTCAATCAACGAACTTTAAATCCACTAATACCAATTACCAAAGCACAAAATCAAAATGCCACAAGACACACCATTATATATATATATATTATATATATATTGTTAATAAACTACGATGAATAGTAACTTTATTTCTATAATAATATATAGCTTTTTATTATTTTTCATTTAATATATTATAATAGTTTATTATTATATTTATTTTTAATAACATATTTTTAATATTTTTTACCTTTTTAAAACCATATATTTCCTTTACCATTTTTAATAATTCTCTTTTTCTTTGTATAGAACATATATTGTTTATCGATTAATTTGATACTTCTCAAATAATTTACGTTTATAACTTTTTGCTAAAAACTTAAGTACGTAGTTGTGCTTTCTTTTTTCCTTGACATTCTCTTATAAGTTTTGTTAAAAACGAAGTTATACTCAAAATTTTGGTATTATAAAATGGTATGATGATAAACCTAAACCGTTCTAATGGTTTAGCTTTCTAAACAATATGCTTTATTTTTAATTATATATTATATATCTATTGTTGATAAATGATGATGAATAGTAACTTTGTTTTTATAATAAATATATAGTTTTTTATTAGTTTTGTTAAAAACGAAGTTATACTCAAAATTTTGGTATTATAAAATGGTATGATGATAAACCTAAACCCTTCTAATGGTTTAGCTTTCTAAACAATATGCTTTATTTTCAATTATATATTATATATCTATTGTTGATAAAGGATGATGAATAATAACTTTGTTTTTATAATAAATATATAGTTTTTTATTATTTTTATTTAATATATTATAAAAGTTTATTATTATATTTCCTTTAATAATATATATTTAACATTTTTACCTTTTTAAAACCATATATTTCCTTTGCGACTTTTTAATAATCCCCTTTTCTTTTTTAGAACATATATTAATTTATCGATTAATTTGATACTTCTCTGACATATATAAACTTTTTTTTCTAAAAACTTAAGTACGTAGTTATGCTTGATTTTTCCTTGACATTATGTTATAAGTTTTGTTAAAAACGAAGTTGTAGCCAAAATAAAGTATTTATTTGGTATTATAAAATTGTACGATGATAAACTAAACCGTTCTAATGGTTTGCTTTCTAAACAATATGTTTCTTTTCAAATGAATGTTTTACATTATCATTTGCTCGGTTTCGCCGCAACGGGCGACGTCAAGTAAAACTAGTAAGACTTTGTAAACAAACAAGCATATCAGAAAATTATATTCTCTAAAAACTAGAAAAATATAATACGTTTAACAAAGAAGAAATATCAGAATTCTTAACCCGTTTCAGGGCTGTATCTAACAAAACGTAGAGATACAAGACTCCAAGAAACTTAGAACAGTGTCAAAAAACTTGAACCACAAGATTAAAAAACATGTCTCATAACAAGAAGAATCACAAGGTTAAAAAAAAAACATGTCTCATGACAAGAAAAATCACAAGATTCTACATCAGAAAACAATTACAGCCAAAACTACTTCTCATTTCATATATAAATCACATGATTTACTATCAAGAAAAACACATCTCATACAAGAGAAAATATACAAGGTTGTAAGAAATTTTCAAGGACAATCTTGGCAATATAAGTGGTTAAAAACACTTATCTTACAAATGACAACTCTAAACTAGTGCAACTACGTAACAAGTCTATTTAAAATCAAATCGACAACACGAAGAACTGATACAAACCAACACTACGATCTAACAGGACTAGACTCAACAACATGAAGAATCTACAAACGACCCTAGACCAATGTGGAAGAAAAAACAATCATCACCTAGACCAGTGAACTAACATCACTACGATCGGCGATGAAGTCTCAAAGAGACGAATAAGAAACAAATAACATCACCAACACAATGATCCTACACAAACCTCACTGCGGTTGGACTCAAAACATGAAGAATCCAAGACCAGTGAGACAAAGGAAAACACTATCTAAGAATACAACTTCAAGATAGCATAAACTTTACAAAAAACAAAAAAAAACAATCACACAATTATATCAGTTTAACCAAAAAAGTCACTTGGCTTTTAGGAGTTCAAAAACAGGTCTAAAAGTCTATATTTGTGAAGAACTTAAAGGCTAATTTGACTTGATAAAAAAACTTTTACAACTTTACAAGAAACATAGCCTATAAAGAACATAAAGACTAATTTAATCAAGCAAAAAACCTTTACAACTTCACAACAAAGACATAATCACAAGATTCAAGACAAGTCTGATAGCAACGAGAATAATCAAGGCCCACAGCAGACTACAAAGACAAAGCCAAACCAAAAAAAAATCCTGATAAAATACAAAATCACATGTTTTTTAGACCAGAATTAACAATCTCTCACACGAGAAAAAACGCTAGGCTGAAACAACATTCAAGAAATAATCTTGAACAAATACATAGAACCACATAGTTCCACAATTGTAAAACAACTTCCAACCAAAAAAATTTGTGTCAAAACATTACAAAACCCTACAACCTTTTATTGAAGAACATACAATCTTCTACACAATATATGAAGATATTCTTCACAAAAGTTGAATTACAATGACAATCTGCTACACAAAATACAGAATGAATACAAATACAATCTTGTACATCAAGTCATCAAAACAATAACAAGACAAAGAAAAGACTTACAGACACACGGATACGAGTTTCTAATGAACTCGATCAGAATACCAAACAAAACCTTAGAGAACGTGTTGAATAACAAATTCATACACAAATCCCTTTTTCCAATCCTTGAATAAAAAATACAGACAAGGTTGAAATAACATGTTCTTTAAAGAACAAAGACCACACATTTGGAAAAATATGTCATTTTATAAAACCACCTTAAACAACTTATCAACATTGATTTAAACCAAAGATTCTAAATTAAGCAATTACCAAATTATGAAGACAATGAGTACAATGAGATATAAGAGCCATGCAAAAACAATGAAACATAAACATACTAGATGCCATGTTGCAACCCCCGACCCGTACCCCGAGAGCGGGTGCCGGTGCTACCAACCAGTCAGATGGTATCGGTGTTTATTAATATGGCAGCAGAATTCATACATCAGGACCGTAGTTAGCAAATATTTTTATCATAGTTAAACACCAAACTTTTATAATAATAAATGGGATAAAACCCAAGTTTCATTTGACAATGCTTTTGTAGGGATAAACCCTAATTATTGAAAATATAAACTCCGTTTCTTATTTGGTAACTTTTCTAGTCACAATTTTAAGTCTTCAGTGCTCTTCAGCTGGCTTCTATTAGCTTCACATTAAGTTACCTGAAACACGTTTTAAAAAGGTTTTATCAGCAAGAAATACTAGCGAGTGCATCCCAGTTTAATCAAAACAGTTTTATAATCTTTACAGTATTAAGATTTACAATGCTCGCATCTATCCAATTAATCAACATAATATTGCTACTGGGCAACCATTGTCCCACGTGCTTGCGGTCATGCTATTATTCGCAATAGTAACGAGTTTCAAGTAATGTATACAAAACCCCACATACTGATGATAATTGTAAAATTACAAATACTTAATCACTGTAAGTATCTTGATAATCATTTAGGGTTTTGCAAAATGTTTGGACAATGATTTACCAAGAGGGATTTATAAAAGGTTTACAAAAAGAGAATGTACTCATAAAAAGAATTTATAAAAGAGGAATGACTCACATTGCTGATTTAGGTGATACTACTATAGCTTCCTGGTAATTCTCCTGGTTATTATCTATTAAAATTAAACAATGCACATGTGTTAGTAAGACAACTCAAATCACATTAACCGTACAACTCGAGACAAAACTCCAATGATTGAGTCAGGCAGAGCCTTGACATGCATTACGGAGTCCTAGATCAATCGGGTGTAACACGAGACAGAACTCCAACGATTGAGTCTGGCAGAGCCATGACATGCGTTACGGAGCCCTAGATGAATCGTGTAGGGTAACAAATAGGGGTAATAATACTTACAACGAGGCAGAGCTTCGTTTTATAGGGGTATTATTCCTGAAAGTTTTGACTAACAGAAAGCTGAGAGAATTCAGAAAATGAACGACGATCAAATGAGCCTCGACCTCCCTTTTATAGACTGATCTGGCACTGAGTCGCTCCCCGCGACTCCCTTGGTTTCAGTCTTCGCGGCTCGCGAGACTAGTAGAATAGGCCCTAGCCTTGTCGACTCAAAGGTGTAGGCTTGACGTGTAACAGGACACGTGGCGGACCAGGGTTCGGCCTGGTGTCATGTTGTAACACCCCGCGACAGTTTTGGAAGGGCGGGTCGCGGCCCGCGAGCGACTCGGAGATTTGTTTTTATTTGATTTTTATTAATATAAAGGTTATTTAGGCCTTTTAACGCATATACGAGGTATAATAGGGACACTTAGGGTTATGTTAAGGGTTTTAGGAGGGTTGTTATATGCCAAGATCACATATCCAAAGAAAAAAATAAAAGACAACACTCTCACAAATAGAAAACATTTGAAGTTAACCAAAAATTTCTATATTTGTGAGCAATATTATAATTTTTGGATAAACCTGGCCCTTTGAACGAATACCTTGACAAAACTATAATAACAGTTCATAAAAATGTTTATAAAAAAACATTGTTACAACTAACTCGTTAACACAAGAATAACACTTATAAGCAACCAAAGCTTCACAACTGACAATTTAGTCATTTATACCAAAACTTAGAATACTAAAGATTCGGGCCAAGTGTAAACTTAATAACAACTTAACCAAAAAAATTAAAGATTACTACCCAGCAAGACAAAGTTGTTATTTGAACGACAAATGGTGGTAAAGCAATCTACAAGATAACCAAAGACGTTGCAACTGATAAACATGCTAATTGTATTTCTATAAATGCAATTTCATTTATTCAGTAATAAACTAAAGTGCCACATGCTAAAAAAATTGTTTATACCTGTTTGACCATATCACTATACTTAAATGATACAACAACCCACTTATATAACGGTGACCTATCATGGCATTATCTTTCTTTCACAACCTGACAATGTATTTAGAAAACTATATTGAACATCACTTGATCGTGTTAAACAACTTTGTAAACCGAAACCACTATTAAAAGTTAAGTTTAGCAATTAGAAACCAAAAAAATAACAAATTCACCAAATTCAACTAAGTTCTACATAAAACTTTTATATTGGGTCTGCAACATAAACCTGGTGCAAAATTTGAAATCAAAACAAAAGCTCAAGAGATCCAATTTAAACAACCAATGATAGAAGAAAGGATAGAATCAAGTATTATATTTAAATAACAAATGAGATCAATCTTTTTATCATTTCACTAAGCACTTTAGTGAATTCTTTATCTTGTAATTATTATGAAAAACAACCTTGAACATGAACAAAAAGACAAGGATCCAGAATCAGCCATGACAGTCTACCAATCAAAAAACAATTTACACAGATTGCATACAAAGAAAACACCGATCTAGACAAATACCAAACAAACAATTAGAAAACAACACCAATTGGTATATAGAGAAGAGCTTGTAATGCATACAAAGACTCAAGCAACAAAGGTATCATATCACAACAATCTTCTTAAACACAAACCAATGAGCATGACTAATAACATACTAACGTAGTAAACACACCATCTATTTAATGATTTAAAGAAGACGAAGACTGACAAAGAGAACAAAGACTCACATCTGGTGTTTTATTTAGCTAAGAAAAATTAGGACATTTTACTCATTACAGTTTCCTTAGAACATCAAGATGCAACAAAAACCAATCCACACAGTTCACACAAAAAAAGAGCTAAAGAAGTAAAGAACACCAACAAAAAATAGAATGAGAACTGAAGAAACACTGACCTGAACAGTAAGGCTCCGACGAGAACTTATACTCTTGGTGATCTGAACAACTGACTGCAAAACAAAACACCGTTAGGACTCGTTCCAGGAATGGGGTTATTCCTGTAACCACCCTCTAGCGTGAGAATAAGTCTCGGTATTCGGGAGTAAGAAAGTATGTAGAGAGAGAGAGTAGGTAAGAGCAGAATGATCATACCTTTAACGTTTACCTCTATATATAGTTTACTATTAGGGTTTCCCATAAACTAGGATGTACTCCGATAAGTTAGGGATTTGCATGATCTTCCCAAAATATTGGGGATTCGGTTACGTGGTTTATCCATGCAGAATGGAACATTCTAGAATAAACGTGTGTAGTTGATTATTTATAACCAAATAATAGGTGATGACCGGGTCGGGTTAGCCGGTCTGGGTCATACCTCGTCATGTCCCCCCAGTCCGAAGTTATGAGATGAAATTCATGAGATCGGACTTAGAAAGAGAAAAAGTCAAAATATACCCTGGGCACATATTTCCCAAATGGAAGTACAATGCATTCAGAATTATGGCGGTGATGTGAAAGGGTGCGACAGTTACGCCATCATTAGGATGTCAATTGTACATGCCCCGGATTGCCACGCATCGCCATCTCGTTTGCATTTCCTTTTGAATTTGAAAGGTTGTTTACCTTTTCCATAAATAGTCGTCCTGTTAGGGGTTTTGCATCACTTCGTTCATTTCTCTCATCGCCTACGAATTCTTGATTGTACACAATGGCTTCGAAAACCGGTGAATCTTCCTCAACACAAGTAAGTTCCGATGTTCTTTATTGCAAGTGGGGAACAATATCTTTCAACAATCTTCTTCAAGAGTATGACATTAAGCCGGAATGGAATCCGGTATTGTCGTCAAACAAAGATACGGTGTTTCCCTTGAAACATGGGAAGATCACTCTGTTCAGTGATTTTTCCAAATTCTGCAATTTTTGGCTGCCGATTACCAAATTCTGTAAGTCTGTTCTTGACGAGTATAAGATTCATATATCCCAAGTGCATCCTCTTGGATTGGGGAAACTCCGTCACTTCGAGTTCGCCTGTTTAGCATTGGGCCATATCCCTGAGTTCTTAGTTTTTAGTGCTTTTTTCTTTCTTGTCTGGAAATCCCCCTTTTTCACCATCGATCGACGAGACATCGGTGTGTCTTGCCTGAGAAGTGTTCGTGCAAGCTCCAGGGATAAAGGTTGGAAGAAGAAATTCTTCTACATAGATGCTGGCGTCATCCCCTGGGAGATGCACTGGATGGAGATGGGATCCAAGGAAAAGTTTAAAGATGAGGGTCCACCTGCTGATGCATACATTGAGAATGCTCTGTTCAAGAAATTAAGCAAGCACCCCTCTGAGTGCCAGGTAATTCCTGAGGGTGCATTGGAGTTGGTTGGGATGAGTCTGTTGTGACGTGATAGCCGGTTGTATCCTGCCTTTCAAAGGTTTGACAACGGTAAGTATTAATTTGCCGCTAATCTAATCTGCAGGCTGTGTTTATTCTGATATGTTGATTGTGTGGGTGGCAATAGGTGAATGGTCTTTGTTTGACTTTTTTGATCCTCCCAGTCATGCTGCTCTGAGATCCGTGAACTGCGTGGTTGGGGAGCAGGAAGCGGATGTGCTGAAAATTCACATTGAGCATTTTCTCCTTCCCTCCATCCTGGCGGATTTATCTGCTCAAGTTGCTAATCCTCCTCCCAGCGTTGGGAGTGGAGTGTCCTTTGAAGGGACAAAGAAAACGTCCAGTATAAGGATTACCGGGAAGAAGATTGTCACCATGGAGGCGACTGCCTCGCTTGTGGCGGCTAGTGTGCCTGCGGCCCCAGAGGGTGTGGTTGTTACTTCTACCCCTGCTGTTGTTAGTCCCGGCCCTGTGCCTAAGAGGCGTAGGGTGATACTGTCTTTGTCAACTTTTCAAGCACCCAAGACTGCCCAGTTATTACATACTGGTACGTGGTTGTTTTTGTCTACATATGACGGTTTATTCTTTTGTTTTCTAAATGTTTGCTCTGATGCAGATACTCTTGCTGGGGTCCAAATTGAAGGTGGATCCTTAATGACTTTGACTTTTGGGGAAACTTGTACTTTCGCTCCCGGCGGTCAAAGTGTTTCCCTTGCTGATCTTATAACTCTGGCAAGTGTGCTCCCTGTCAGCTCTTCTATGTCGCCGCCTCTATTCACTGCATCCATGGTGATCACACCCAATCATGTTTCAACGCCGTTGTTTTCAAGCTCCACCCCCGTATTAATATTTGATTCTCCAATTGGTGATTTCCCTGTATCCGGGAAAGAAATGCTTACTACTTCCGCCGGGGGTGAGTCAACAAGTGCCAAGGAAACGACCGTTAGTGACACTGGGGGATCCAGTGGTAATTGAGGATGGAGCCTGTTTGTTCAACGATCTTTATCTTCCCATTGTGTGCTGGGATCCGCATGCCCAAGATAAACGTTATCAACCTAAGTGGAAGATAGCGGAATCGTCTAGGCTGGTTTCCCCCCAGTGGTGCATCACAGGGTTGAGCGGCCATACCCCCTTCTGAATCTGCCTATGTTGAGGGGCTGGACAACAAGCATCTAATGAACACAACCATGGTGGATGCTGTTAATGGCCCCAGGAGACTGGCTGAGATCCGGCATCGGTGGATGCATGACAACAGTGAACTACGCCAGGCGTGAATGACCATCCAAGAGCTGGTGGATGAAAAGGGGCATTTGGAAAGTCAACTCCAAGCTTCCGGTGTTAGGGAGAGCCGGTTTGTGTTAGAGAAGAATAAAGCTGAAGATGACCTGAAACGGGTAACTTCCAATCTTGCTGAAGAGAGGGTAATCTGGGCTCGCGATATAGCGGAAAAAGAGCGTATCCTTTCTCGTGCTAAAGCTGTTCAAGAGGAGTTAGAACGTAAAGCCGTTAATGAAGCTCGAAAGGTTAGATCTGAGTTATTTTCTGAGGTGGAAAGATTCCGTATTGACACTGATTTTGTTTATCAGGTGCAGGAGAGGTACCAGGATTTGACCCTTGAGCTGGAGGCGTCTGAGGCCAAGGCCCGGGCCAAACAAGTTGAACTTGAGGAGAGTGAAGAGAAACTTCGAGAGCTCCAACAAATCTGTGACGCCCTCGTCTCTGAAAAGAATCAACTTCTTCAAGCTTCATCCGCCCAGCAGGCGCGTCTTAAGGAGGCGGAAAGTGCCTTGGATCAATCCAACGCTGAGGAGGATAGCTTGACCAGTCATTTGGCTGGTTTTCAGGGTGACAGGAACTGGCTGATATCCCAGGGCTTAGTTGGTGCTTTCGAGTACTTATGCCAGTCTGAACCCTTTGTGGCCCTCCTGGATGGTCTGTACACCGCTGCTTACAAATCACGCCAGCATGATGGCATTTATGAAGGTTATGTCAGCTGCCATCAAACGAATAAGGTTACCCTAACTTCCAAGAGGATGGAGGCAAGCTAACAGCAGATATGGCTGATGCACTGGAGGCAGTTTACAACGATCCGCTGCCGGCATATGCTGATTTGACCAACAAGGTGGCTGAAGATGGCGTGGACTCGTTACGCCATATGCTGGAGGTGGCGGATGAATCCGGAGAAGAATGAGTGTTTGTTTGTTTGACGTTTATGTTGTTCCTTAGATATTTTTGTAAAAAACTATATTTTGGTTGGGTGCGTGTGAGCACTTGATGTTTGTCAGGAACAATTAATGAATTTTATCATTATGGTAGCGCCACCATTTTCAAAGGGTGGCGATTAGACATATAATCATAACTTATTAATTTTGCTGTCATCATGATTGTCAGCTTGTTTTACCCTTTATATATTGACTCTTGCTTTTTACCAAATTTGTAAGTGAAAAATGAGCCGTTTCAGGACCCGCTGGCACCCGACCAATGTAGTATATAAGCGTTTGTTTGCCATTTCTTTCAACCATAAGTACCACGCTCACGGCGTTATGGGCCGCTGCTAAGTATATCTTCAAGATTTCCTTTGGGTATGGTGCTGTTAGCGTGGGTAACTTCTCGATGAACCGCTTCACGTCTTGCAGGGACTCTTCTGCTTCACTGGTCCATTGAAGTTGTTTTTATTGAGGCAGTCTTTCAATGTCTTTATGAACGGCAAAGACCTTTCAGCATGTCTTGCTAGGAACCTGTTAATAGCAACCAATCGTCCATTTAACGCCTGTGCTTCTTTTAAAGTTCTGGGCGATGGCATTCGCGTTATTGCCGTTATTTTCTCCGGGTTGGCTCTGAAGCCGTCCCAGGTGACCACCACCCCCAGGAACTTGCCTTCTTCCATCCCGAATGAACACTTCTTGGGCTTTAGCTATATATTATATTATGTCAATTTTCGGAAGGTTTCTTCGATGTCTTCGAGCATCTGTTTCTCTTCTATACTTTTGCTTCTCAAAGGCCTTGTCCATGAGTCGCTGTTAGGTGGCCCAGACATTGCGTAGACCAAAAGGCATTTTGGTGTAACAGAAAATGCCTATATCGGCGTGAAACACTGTTTTTTCTTCGTCCTCTCTTGACATCTTGATCTGATGGTAACCCTTGTCGGCGTCTAAGAAACACTTGTACTGAAAAGGGACTAAAGAGTCGACTTTGAAATTCATTTCAGGCAATGGGTAGGCATCTTTTGGGTAGGCCTTGTTTAAATCTCTCAAGTCAATGCACATCCGCCATGTGTCGTCTGGTTTTTTGACTATCACGGGGTTTGACACCCATGTATGATATTTTGTTTCTCGAAGAATTCCTACTTTGACCAGTTACCGTACTTCCTTGATTACCACTTCTCTTCCATCAGGGACCATGCTTCATTTCCCCCGGGCCACTGGTTTGATTTCTGGAAGGGTAGCCAACTTGTGTTCCACCTTATCCCGGGGTATCCTAGTCATATCAGAATGCTCAAAGGAAAAAATGTCAGTGTGTCTTTTTAGCAGTTGCTTTAAACTGTTTTTGGTTTCAGGGGATAGGTTATCTCCGATTGCGACTGGTTGCTCATGATGGCCTGTGCTTAGAACCCATCTCTCTGGACCGATTGCTCCAGTGGGTCCCTGGCGACATCTCTTGGTGTCTAAAACCTCGCCCACTTTGTCCCGGTGGACCGTGGCTATTCCTCTCGGCGTGGGGAATTTCATGAACCCCTGCGCTGTGGATACGACGGCATCTAGCTTCCCCAAAGTATACCTTCCATTATTACATTGTGGTATGATTCAGCACGAACGACAAGGAAAGTAAGAAGTATGGTTCTTTCACGAGGAGCTAGACCAAAGGTCACCGTGAAAGTAATTTGGCCGATTGGGTCAACTTTCTCTCCAGTGAATCCCTTTATGGGGGCGTGTACTAGTTTAAGTAGCTTTTTGTCTTCGGGTTGCATCCTGTTGTAGCAGTGTTCATATATTATATCTTCAGAGCTTCTGGTGTCAACCAGTATTCTTCTCATGTTATAATCGCCCACTGCGGCTGATATGATGAGGGGGTCCGTGGTGAGGTTTAAATCCTCAACACGCGGTTCGACCGTCATAGTTGCCAACATCCAGGGTTCAAGTGTGGAGAAACTCTGTTTCACTCCTTTCCCCTTGTCAGCGTATACCATGTTCAGTTCCCGCTGCCTTTTACCCGCCCCATATCAACGTCATCCTTGCCGAGGGGACCTTGCTTAATATCTCGAACCTGGTGAGCCAGCTTTCTGGTTTTCTAATACTCAATCTGCTTCTTTAGCTGATAACAGTTGTTAGTGTCATGGCCATTTCCCTTGTGATATTCACAGTACTTGCTGGTGTCTTTATTGGGTGAATCCTTCAGTGGCTTTGGAGGATTGGGTTTCAAGTTTTCGGAAGCAAGGATCTCAGTGGGTGTTTTGCTCAAATTGGGGTAGTCAAACCTTGGTCTTGAAGATGATTCGTTCCTTGAAAAAGAGCTCCTGGACCTATCGTACCGTGAGTCCACCCGATCGCTCTTTTGGAACCTATCCCCTTTGTTTTTCCCTTTAGAGTTCCGTTGTTCCCTATCCTCTTGGCTCTTATGTGCTTCCTTTTTTCCAGTTAGCAGCATGACTTGCTGCCACCGTCTTTTCATGTGTCACATACACTTTGGCTATTCTTAAGATCTCATATATGGTTGAGGGTACGCCGTCCCTTCCATACAATGTTCTTAGCAACTCATCATCATTTACCCCCTGTAAGAAAGTGCCACAAGCCAAATCGTTGGTTATACCTGGGATTGCCATGCTTTCTTTGTTAAACCTGACTATGAAGCTTTCCACCGTCTCGTTATCTTGCCGACAGATGTAGAGGAGTTCGTTTCTATCTTTTGTATGGCGCCTTTGTTGACTGAACTGTAGCTGAAACTTGGATACGAGATCCTTAAAACTATCAATTTCCCCCATAGGTAGGCCGTCCCCCCACACATGTGCTGCTCCAACCAACGTTTGGACGAACAACTTGCACCAGAGAGGCATTGACCAGCATGCTACCTCCCTGGCACTTTTGGACAAATTTAGATGGTCACCAGGATCACTCAAACCATCATACTTACCTACTGTTTGAGGCATCTTAGGGTTTTCCTTGATTGGAGCTTCGGCGATTCTTCTCGTGAATGTGGACTTGAATGTAGCGTCCGCTGGTTTGTAAGGCCTGGTGAGGTCATCATCCTCCACGTTGATGGGTTGTACATGTTGATACGCCCCATCCAGGCTTATTCCTTGAGTAACTGGAGCTTGGGACGTTGTAAGGTTTGGTTGGGTGTTGGGACCTTCATTAGGTGAAAAACGAGGCCTTGAAGTATTTCCTCTGTTGTAAACGGGTTCCGCTATGGGCGGGGCCTGACCATAAGTCTGTTGTGGGGTAGGAAACGACCACCAATGTGGCATGTAGGCCGCGTATGGCGACTGTTGCATATAGCTCTGTGCTGTTATCTGAGGAGAATATGCCTGATTAGGGTATGGTGGCAGATACCCGTAAGGGGGTGAATAATAGTAGCCCGGAAAATAGGTTTGATTCCCGGGCATGATTGGAGCATTCCTGACTCCAACTGGCATGACAACCGGCTGATGGGGTGGAGTGGAGAGTGCAGTTGTAAGCACTGCAGAATACAGTGGTGGCATAACGTAAGTAAGAGGTGGCTGATAGTACTGGGCCATACTCATCTGCTGGGTAACATTTCCTGCAACCGTGGACGTTATCATTGGCCTGGTGCTGTGACGTATGGTCTGTGCGGCTGAAATTGATACTGGAGCAGAAATAGTAGTGGTTGCCGCGGTCGAAGCCACCTGGCTTAATTACCACGACGTGTAAGATAAAGGGTCTTCAGACACCAGCCCATAGGAGATGGCCGAAGATCTCTGAAACCCAGGCGGGGCTTCTGCTTCAAACTCCAGGTCGAGAGACCTGGTTATTGCTGGTGATGCCAGAGTAGCAGTAACCACAGAGATTATCGTTGACAGCGGATTACTGGTTGTCACTGCCTGACTTGGTGTTGTTGCCGTGTTCTGATCGCTTGCTATTGGGTCTAAGTTAACTGGTGTTACCGTAGGTCCTACGGATGGCGCCAATGAAGAAACACTGACCTGAACGGTAAGGCTCCGATGAGAACTTCTACTCTTGGCGATCCAAACAGCTGATTGCAAAACAAAACACCGTGAGGACTCGTTACATGAATGGGGTTATTCTGTAACCACCCTCCGGTGTGAGAATAAGTCTCGGTATTTAGGAGTAAGAAAGTATGTAGAGAAAGAGTAGGTAAGAGCATAATGATCATACCTTTAATGTTTACCTCTATTTATAGTTTACTATTAGTGTTTCCCATAAAGTAGGATGTACTCCGATAAGTTAGCGATTTGCATGATCTTCCTAAAATATTGGGGATTCGGTTACGTGGTTTATCCATGCAGAATGTGTCACACCCCAACCGATGGCGGAAACATCAGGGTGCGAGCACTAAGCGTTCAGATTGCTCATGAGATTCCATAACACTAGTAATTTTAATATAGATTAAATACGTTTCATGCATAAGTTTGTCTAAAACAGCATCACCAATAAACGATTCAAAATACAACCAATAATCATTGTTCACATTCTATATTTAAACTAGGTGGGTTTCTAAGCATCAGCCTAGCTTGATTTCCATGATTCAGCATCCTATCAGCCTGCAACATGTATTAAAATAAAGTCTGTACAAAAATGTATTGACGAGCATACAAGTTTGAGTAATAGCATAATATTTTAAAACAACTCATATCCATCGCGTAAATGATAAAATAGTTTCAGCCATGCTAGTGTTCGCAGTCCAACAAGTGATAGCCCAAGTATCCCGTTGCTTTGTTGTTTTCCCAAGTCTCAAGGAAAACTAGAATCCTCCTAACAATACCCCCCGAGAATAATGGGGAGGTGCATCTCCTATAGCCCTACTATTGTTAAGGCGGAACTACACACCCTGGATTAAACGTCCACATAGCACAAATAGAATACAAGAATCACGAGTTTCACATACACATAGGATAGAGTTTAGTTTGTAAACGTCCACATAGCACAAATAGAATACAAGTATCGTAGTTTAATATAATACATGTTACATCCCAAAGTTTAAAGCAAAAAGGGATCGAGTATACTCACAGTGAATGCTTAACAGTTTAACTGTTATTGGATCAAAGGGAGCTCTTTAGAATTAGCCTGATTAGATTACAACAGATAAGAGCCGAGCAGAAAAGGAGATTCAAACCAAGTGTTGGATCAATCATCTTGATTCGATGGCTGTCCAATCGGATGGCTATCTGATTGGATTGCCATCCGATTGGAATGACCATGGTGAGTGTGTGACGATTTGCCACTCGATCGGAGGGCTATCCGATCGGATGGCCATTCGATCCAAGTGTTCAAGTTTCTGAAAAAAGTTTCTAAGTGTTAAGGATTTCAAGACTCAAGGTCACCTCGATCGGATGGCAGTTCGATCGGAGAGCTATCCGATCGGATTGCCATTCGACGATCAAGACTCCAAGTTGCAAGATGTTTAAGGTTAGGAGATAATATCACCTTGATCGGATGGCAGTTCGATCGGATGGTTATCCGATCGGATTGCCATTCGACGATCAGGACTTCAAGTATCCCAAGTGTTAGGACTAATGAGGCAAGTGTCACTCAATCAGATGGCGGTTCGAATGGATGGCTATCCGATCGGATTGCCACTCGATCGGGTTGTCCTTGTCCCGTTCCTAACTTGTAAAGTCTCTAAGTTTCTGATTTAAGCAACGACGACGGGGTACGCATTAAGACAACGGTGAACCCATCAGTGTACAACCGATCTGATCGAGTGGGAATCACCCCATTCCGTTCAGTCACCCGTTCGAGGCGGTGTTCATGTCGGAATTCATACTCCGGTTATCTTTTTCGGCAACAATTCTTCTCCAAACCAACTTCAGACTAATCTCTAAGTCTACAGTCCGTTTGAATCCAGATCTCAGCGTTTTTTGATAAAAGTCTAAAGAAAAGATGAAGATGAACATAAGTTTAGCTAAAAGTTTAGATTTAGTGAAGATTCGGTGTAAAACACATGAAATTTCTTAGATCTGAGTTAGATCTTGGCATAAATGACATCACACCATGGTTGTACAAACCATCATGAGTCACCCTCAATAGCTCAATCTTAGAGATTTCACAGTGAAAAGTGAGATTTCAAAGAAGAATCATGTAGAGGATAGTGTGTAGATCAAAGATGTACAAGAATCTAGTGTGAAACATACCGAAATCGCCAAGAAATGGGAGAAAAGAGGAGTGCATGTGTCTGGGTCGAGTGAGGCTGTCACATCAGTGGAGATGATGTGACAGTCCTATTTATAGTGTGAGAAAGGGGAAGAGAGGCGGTGCGCACGGATCGGATGGCAACTCGGTCGAGTGGCCATCCGATCGGGTGGTCATCCGGCCAATCCATCCTTTCCGTGTTTCCGTCTTTGATTCGTTTCGCGCGTTAGATCAAGCGTTGCGTTGCGTATTTATTGGGTAATAGTATCATGTGACTAGATTACATTATTAAAACAAGTTTCCATAGTTTTCATAGTTTCCATAGTCTCCGCTAGCGACAAGACTCCAGTCCCTCGTTCAACCAAGTCTCAAGTTTCACGAGCCTCAAGAGTCAAGCACGAAAGTTTCATGTCTCATAGAATCATAGTATCAGAGAATCATAGTCTCGTAGCATCATAGAATCATAGTCTCATAGTTTCCAAGCATCAAGTATCAAAATCATAGCATATGTTTCTCCAAGTATCAAAAGTATCAAGTATTACATAGATTAGGGACTAAAAGTTTCAAATAGGTAAAAGTCTAGGGACGCATGCGTTACATTCTCCCCTACTTTAGGAGATTTCATCCCTGAAATCTAGGAAAAAGACTGCTCGAAGAGCTGCGGATACTTGGCCTTCATCTCATTTTTCATTTCCCAAGTGAATACGGCGCCACGCTTTCCTTCCCATCGAACCTTGACTATGGTAATTTTGCTGCGCCTCAGTCGCTTGACGCCCTAATCCATGATTTCAACCGGTTTCTCCACAAAGTGTACAGCTTCGTTTATTTGCAAGTCTTCAAGGGGAACCTGTAGTTCCTCGTCGGCTAGGCATTTACGTTGGTTGGATACGTGGAACACTGGATGCACATCGTTTAGTTCCTATTGCAAGTCGAGTCGGTACGCTACCTTGCCAATCCTTTTGAGTATCGCGAATGGACCCACAGTGACATCTGTGCTTATAATCATTGTAAACAATTCAGTTATCAATGAAATAAAGTTATTTGATCCCAATATTTGTTTGGTTATGTTTTATGTTTTTAATGTTTTGACTTTTATCCAATTTCAAACTCTAAATCGATTTCTGGAGAGTTATACGCAAATTGGTACATAAACGTAATCAGTTTAACGCGACAAATACTCTGGAACATCAATTTATGCTTAACATACCTTAAATAACCTTTACATAACTTAGAAATAAGTTTTGAAGGCTTTGGTATGGCAAAATCAAGTTAATTCGCTTACAGGGACTAAAATTGACAAACTGTGAAAGTATGCCGATTTGAAGTGTAACAAACATTTCGGAACTTGATTATAAGTTAATCACACCCTAAATATCCTTTACATAGCTTAGAAATAGGCTTTGAGGGGGTTGGTGTGCTAAAATAAACTTTATGCTCATTCAGGGACTAAAAGCGTCAAAAAGTGCATAAGTTTGTATTTTCGCACATAACTTACGTTCTGAATACATCCGGACATCTAAAAATTTATGTAAGCATTAAAATATTCTATTTTAGTGTTTGGCATGAGAAAAATCCATTCGTCGCGCAATTTGGATCGTTTTTCGCGCTTATGCGCATTCCGTCGTAATTAAGCAAACATCGCGATCGTACGACAAAACAACCCGACATCCAGCATATTTTTTAGCATGTTTCATGTCCACAATGTTTAGGCATAATTTTAGGGCCTTAAAGTTGGCTTAACGGGCCTTAAACATGTCGGAAATGGCTTTAAACACTAACAGGGACCAAACCTGTCAATTCTGCAAACTTGTTTCTGATCTGTGCAGCCCAGGCGGGCCACGTAAGCTTTTTTTGTCCCTTACGCGGGCCGTGTGAGCCTCCCAGATATGCAGAAAATTGAAAACAGCCTGCTTCCAGCTGTCCCAACTGTTTGTGAGTGTTGCAAATGGGTTTTGACAAACCATGGGCTTAATCTAGGGGCTCAAATGGTTTTGTAAAACTATGGGCTCGAGGTGTACGGCTGTGATTGAATCTCGGTTTTCAAGAAACGATCCTAACGGTTCTACAAAAACTATAAATACCCCTCCATAGTTCACTTGCAACCCACTTGATATCTGAGATTTTCTCTAAGTTGAATTGTGCAACACTTCATACCTGAGAAATACTTGGATAATCAAACTTGCGGGGACCCTTTGTAAGTGTTCCTTCGTTCTTTTTATGCGTTTTTAGCTTGAAAGTCAAACTGCGTTTGACTTTCTGCATTGACCAGTTTATGGTCAATGCGAAGTTCGTTTGAACTTCATAACGTGAGCGTAATCACGATGGTTATAGTCCCTAGTGACTATACCTACTGATTACCACGTTATCTAGGCTCAGTGACGAGTCGTAGTTTCGGGCAAAATGCGTCTTCTCATGTATTTTGTAACCAAACTACTCTAGGGTATCAAAACCGTTTGTTTTGATATCAAAACCGTTTGTTTTGATATCAAAACCTGTTTTCTAACTTAACTAAACATGTTCTAGCATGTTTAGCTCGTCACTTTTAGATTTGTGCTTGTCTAGGGTCGTAAGGGTAAGCGATCTAATCAATCGCTTATGCTTTCGAACCCGGCCCATTGGTCGATCATTAGGATCCGACCAAACACATTAGGTGACCGTAGTTGTATAGGGAATAACCTTCCGAGGTTATACCTTATGGTCACGTCGTTTAAGTAGTTGTATGATAAGTAGTATATATGCCTTAGGTAAATTACCAAAATGCCCTTTTTACGCCAAACTTCATTTTAAGCATATGTAACATAACTTTTGACATCTAAACTGATTTAGCAACAATATTTGACATGTTAAGGCATATATAACTTGTCATAGGACTAGTTAGGCGGTCCAAACGCGTTTTACGCGAACGACGCGTTAAAGTAGCATAAGCTACCTAAACGGGTCATAACGGGTCAAAAGCACTTAGGATAAGTTTCGTTTTAGTATGTAGGCTTTGTTAAACCATATTACTTGAGTTCATACACTCATTTGGTTTACGAACCCTCATGCTACCCAATCTTCCGAATAGGTCCGTTTATTAATGTAGTTACCTATATTAGGTGCCGTTTGATTCCGTAATCTTCTACCTTTGCTTGGTGGATATCTAAAGTCTATTGAGCAATCTCAAGTGAGTACATAGACCCTTCTTTTACTGTTTTTCAAACATTTTGGGGTGAAACACATGTGCCTACTTGTTATTTTCATGCTTTCCATGTTTTCATATCATAGACTTGCTATGTTCATTAGTACACTATTAGTACATAATTTCATTTTGTCTTGCTATGTATGTTTACTTAGCATGCTAGCATATTAATTTACATTACATCTTCTTTTGCTATGTATGTTTACTTGACATGATAGCACATTGATTTACATGACTTTTTCTGCTTTGTATGTTAACTTAGCATATTTAGCACATTGATTTACATGACTTTTCTGCTTTGTATGTTAACTTAAGCATACTTAGTACATTACTTTCATTACATGTCTGTTTTTGGTATGACATTTGGTTTGTACAACGGGACTAAACTACATTCATTAACATTAGCTACGCCGCTCGGTAGTAAGTAATGGTACCATAGGACTTGACAAATCTCGTTCCTGACATCCTAGGTTTGTTTGGATGTAAGGAATGACTGAATCCGAAAACATTTTACTTTGATAATCTTTACTCTAGGGTTATCCTGCTGTCTCAAGGCTTAAATGTATGCGTTAACTTACCACATAAGTGTTTGTATCAGTAAAACATGTATTTATCTTACAAAACATAACTTTTGACTGATTCAAAATACTTTGTTTTGTACATTTTTGCTTGTGGTTTAGGTAGTCTCATTTTACTTACCATACATGACTTTTGCTTATACATTACATGGTTTATATTGACAATAGACTTGGTTTACTCATAAACTTTTGACAATTAGTTTAAACATTACATTTTGGTGGTTTGTTTGGGTAAGTGATTTACATAACGAGGCGACATGTAGTATGATAAAAGCATGGTGGATACGCCGCTGGTACTTCCTATATATAAGTGCTTTTGTGGTATTACGTATCGTAGCGTTATTTAAACCATTTCAGTGATACATATTACATTTACAACACATTTTCACTTAAACATTGTTTTACAAATAAACTTGGTTTATACAAACTCTTTTTACTTGGTTATTCTTTTAACCATACAATATTCTTTTATACATATACATATCATCTGATTTTGCTAAACGTTTTTCAAATGATTTACAAAACAAAACAATTAACAAGGTTCATGACTTATTTTCATTAAACATTTACTTTAAACTCAAGTCATGAATCCTATTTTCCTAAAACCTATGTATCTCACAGGCATTTTTATGCTGACGTACCTATTTTCACATGTGTTTTCAGGTGCTGTTGCTTAGGATGTTCGTGACACGCTAGGGCGGACCTGTGCCTTAGAGACTTAAAATAAAGATAGACTTAGTTAATTATGTTGTGTACTCTTTGGTTCTTGTTTTGAAACAATGTATTCCACCTTTGGTTATTGAATAAAATGTAATTTTAATTACCATGGTTATGGAACAATAATTCTGTTACAACACTTCCCGACGTTTCCGCCACGATTTGATGTTTTACGTGGTCGGGGTGTGACAGAAGAGTTGGTATCAGAGCCAATGGTTATAGGGAATTAGGTTATTAGTAATGCTTTGACCTAGACTATAACCTTTCTAGGACCCCAACACAAGTTGTCTTGTGTTTCGATTATAAAACATGCACTTCACCTATCCTTAGGTGATCACCAAAACGAGAACCCAATTTTCTAAAACAATTTTTGAAAATCAATCATCTGTTTTTTTTAAATGATTTATTATACGGTTTTGAACTCTTTGATTTTTCATAATGATTTTGAAAATTTACCATCCATTTTTGAATGATTCTTTTGGCCTTGTGCCTTCAAAGTTTTCAAAATCTCGTCAAAGTTTTGGGTTCTAAATAGTGTGAACACGTGCAAACTGGAAGAGTGAATGCATGTACCCTGGGTTTTCTGTCTAAGGCTAGAGTTTTCGTACAAATCCACATAATCGGACCAGTCACTCTTACCTGGGAACTCTTGGGGTGAGTGTTCACTTATAGGCGAGCATATCTTCGCGAAGCATTATTTTTGACCCATTTACTTTGATTAGTCACTGTGTGTCATTTGTTTGCTTTGTGATACGGACGAATGACCACCATCTTTGCTTTTGTCGATTTTTGTTTCATCTCATTCTTTCCATCTAAATCATCTCACTCGTTCCTCTCATGTTTCCTCTTTTAGAATGCCTCCTCGACGCGAAAATCCGCTACCAAATGCCGAAACTGATAGAAATCATCGCGCAGCAAATGGTTGCTGCGTTCCCAAATCTTATTGCTCAATATAACCAAGCCAACAACAACAACAATGCTCCATGCAATTTCAAGAGTTTTAACTCAGCTAAACCACTCAAGTTTAGTGGTACTGAGGGATCAACTAGGCTTCTTCAATGGTTCGAAAGCATTGAGAATACTTTCCGTCACGTTCAGTTTCCTGATAATCGCAAAGTCGAGTTTGCTTCCAGTGTGTTTCAGAAGAGGGCGCTTACATGGTGGAACGGGGTTATGAGAGACCGTGGTGCTGAGGTTGCTTTAGCACAAACATGGGCTGAACTTAGGACTCTTATGATGAGGGAGTTTTGTCCTCGTCATGAGCTGCGAGCTCTAGAAAGGGAGTTTGATGATCTGAAGCAGGATAGTGGTGAGCACCGAGCATATAATGATAGGTATGAGGAGCTGAGTTTGTTATGCCCAACAATGGTTACCCCACTCGAGAAGGCTATCGAGAGATATATCGATGGCCTACCTGACTCCATACAAGACACCATTACTGGTAGTAACCCTACCACAGTCGGTCAGGCAATCGAGCTATCTGCGACATTGACTGAGTCACAGGTTCGAAGGGGTAAGCTGCATAGAAAGGGTGACAAGGGTAAGAAGCAGTCGTCTGACAAAGAGGATAGCAAGAAAGGTAAAAACAAGAAGGGTAAGGATTCTGGTTCCTCGAAGGGTTCTAGGAAGCGTAAGGCTTCCCAAAATTTCGCCGTTACTGCACAAGCTGCACCAAATCAGCCTGCGCAACCACATGCCAAGAAACCTTATCTTGGCAATGCACCTTTGTGCAACAGATGTAACGGTCATCATCAACCGCACCTCCAGCGCCGTCAGTGCACCAACTGCGGAAGATCTGGTCATCTTGCTGATACCTGCCGCATTCCTGGTAATCAAAATTGGGCAGTTCAGAACCCGGCTCAACAAGTTATTCAGCCTCTTGCTCAGCAACAAGGTCAAGCTGCACGACCTCACTACCCACCAGGTTCTTGTTATAACCGTGGGGATCTGACCCACTACCGCAATCAATGTCCAAGATTGGTGAATGCGAATCCAGCTCCGGCTCAGGCTCGAGGTCGAGTCTTCAACATGAATGCACAAGAGGCGTAAGCAGACAATGAAGTGGTTAACGGTACGTTCTTTGTTAATAATCAACCCGCATCTGTTCTTTTTGATTCTGGTGCCGATAAGAGTTTTGTGTCGTTATCTTTTGAGCCATTGCTTCGCGTGTGTAGAACGAAACTAGGTAAGCCTTTGACAGTAGAAGTTGCTAGTGGTGATCCCGTTGTTCTTGATTCTGTTCTTCGCAAGTGCCAATTGAACCTTAACGACCATCTTTTTCCTATCGACCTCACGCCAATGCAACTTGGGAGTTTCAACGTTATAGTAGGTATGGATTGGTTAGCCAAGCATCATGCAGAGGTAGTTTGTTTCGAGAAGATTGTTCATGTTCCACTCTCGTCAGGTGAGATCCTACAGGTTCGTGGTGTGAAGCCTGCTAGTAGTCTCAAGCTCATGTCTTGTTTTCAAGCTCGGAAGTATCTGCGAAAGAACTATGTGGCCTTCTTGGCACACGTGGTAGCAGATAAAGGCAAAGGTAAGCCTATTCAAGATATCCCTGTCATTCGGGATTATCCGGAGCTATTTCCTGAGGAGTTACCTAGATTACCCCCAGCGCGCCAAGTCGAGTTCCGTATTGATCTTGTACCTGGTGCAAATCCCATTGCCAGATCTCCTTATCATCTTGCACCGTCTGAGATGCAAGAATATCTAAGCAGCTTCAGGAACTTTCGGATAAAGGTTTTATTCGTCCTAGTTTTTCACCTTGGGGTGCTCTCGTTCTTTTTGTCAAGAAGAAGGATGGATCTTTCAGAATGTGCATCGATTACCGTGAGCTTAACAAGCTTACCATCAAGAATCGATATCCCCTACCTCGCATTGATGATCTATTTGACCAGTTACAGGGCGCTTCTTACTTTTCAAAGATTGATCTGCGTTCTGGGTATCATCAACTTCATGTGCATGAAGAAGATATTCCCAAGACAGCGTTCCGCACTCGTTATGGGCATTATGAGTTCACAGTCATGCCATTCGGTTTGACTAATGCTCCTGCTGTTTTCATGGACTTGATGAATAGGGTTTGCAAGCCTTATTTAGATAAGTTCATCATCGTTTTTATTGATGACATTTTGATATACTCTAAGACGCAAGCTGATCATGAGCAACATCTTCGTCTTACTCTGGAACTCCTAAAGAAAGAGCAACTTTTCGCCAAATTCTCCAAGTGCGAATTTTGGCTCAAAGAAGTTCAATTTTTGGGTCATATTGTCAACGAACAAGGTATTCATGTAGACCCCTCCAAGATCAGTGCGATTAAGGATTGGGATACGCCTACTACTCCTACCGAAGTTCGTTCATTCCTTCGTCTCGCAGGTTATTACCGCCGCTTCATCGAAAATTTCTCGAAGATTGCAGTTCCCTTAACTGCTCTAACTCAGAAGAATAAGCCCTTTGAATGTGGTTCTAAACAAGAAGAAGCGTTTCAGACCTTGAAGCAGAAGCTTTGTGATGCGCCTATTCTATCTTTGCCTGAAGGTAATGATTATTTTATCGTGTATTGCGATGCATCTAATTTGGGACTTGGCTGTGTTTTGATGCAAAGGAACAAAGTCATAGCATATGCATCGAGGCAGTTAAAGGTGCATGAGAAAAACTACACCACTCATGATCTTGAGTTGGGTGCAGTTGTGTTCACTCTTAAGATCTGGAGACACTATTTGTATGGTACAAAATGTGTGGTTTTCACTGACCACAAAAGTCTTCAGCATATCTTTAATCAGAAAGAACTCAATATGAGGGAACGACGTTGGGTAGAACTTCTAAACGACTATGACTGCGAAATTCACTACGATCCTGGTAAGGCGAATGTCGTGGCTGATGCTTTGAGTCGTAAAGAACATGTCAAGCTTCATTGTGTTCGTGTTCAATCTGATATTCGAGCTCGATCTGATATCCAAGCCCGCAACTCTCAGGCTCAACATGCTTGTGTTTCACAAGATTTGATGGGTAAGGAATTACCCTATCACATTAAGCCTGATCTTGAACTGAAGGATGATGGATCGTATTGTTTCATGGACCGTTTGTGGGTCCCAAGCCTAGATAATCTCCGCACTTTACTTATGGATGAAGCTCATAAGTCTCGTTATTCTATTCATCCTGGCTCAGATAAGATGTATAAGGATCTTCGTACTCAGTATTGGTGGCCTGGTATGAAGAAAGACATTGCCTTGTACGTTTCAAAATGCCTTACTTGTCTTAAGGTTAAGGCTGAACACCAACATCCTTCTGGTCTTTTGGAGCAACCAGAGATTCCAGTTTGGAAATGGGAAAACATTGCTATGGATCTCATTACTAAACTTCCGCGCACTAAGAAAGGTCCTGATGCCATTTGGGTAGTTGTTGATCGTCTTACTAAGTCAGCGCATTTCTTGCCAATCCGTGAGGATTTTCCTGCTGAAAAGCTTGCAAAAATCTATGTGGATGAAATCGTAACTCGACATGGTGTTCCTTTGAACATTATTTCTGATAGAGATGCTCGCTTCTCTTCTCGTTTTTGGAGAACCATGCAATCTGCTATGGGGACCCAACTTAATTTGAGCACTGCTTATCATCTGCAATCTGATGGTCAATCTGAAAGAACAATCCAGACTTTGGAGGATATGCTTAGAGCTTGCGTGATCGATTTTGGTGGTAGTTGGGATTCACATCTTCCATTGATTGAATTCTCCTACAACAACAGTTATCACTCCAGCATCAACATGGCTCCTTTCGAGGCTCTCTATGGTCGAAAATGTCGTTCACCAGTCTGCTGGAATGAGATCGGTGAGGCTCAACTTACTGGACCTGACCTCATTCTAGAGACAACTGATAAGGTTAAGAAAGTTCGTGATAACCTCCAGACAGCTCGAAGCCGTCAAAAGAGTTACGCGGACCAACGACGCAAGCCCTTGGAATTTCAAGTCGGTGATCGTGTATTACTTAAAGTCTCACCTTGGAAATGTGTGATCAGATTTGGAAAGACAGGAAAACTTGCACCTAGATATGTTGGACCATTCAAGATCGTCGAAAGAATCGGTAAGGAAGCCTACAGACTTGAGTTACCTCCTGAACTTGGGAATGTTCATCCAACCTTTCATGTGTCCAATCTCAAGAAGTGTCTAGCTGATGAGAACCTCCACATACCACTTGACGAAATTTGTGTTGATAACACGATGCACTTTGTTGAGAAACCTGTGGAAATTATGGACCGTATAATCAAATGGCTTAAACGCAAGCGCATTCCTTTGGTCAAAGTTTGCTGGGAATCTAAACTTGGACCTGAGTTTACTTGGGAACGTGAAGATCAAATGAAGGCGAAGTATCCGCATCTTTTCTCACGAGTTTCCTCTAAATAAATTTCGGGATGAAATTTCCACAAGTAGGGGAGACTGTGACATCTGTGCTTGTAATCATTGTAAACAGTTCAGTTATCAATGAAATAAATTTATTTGATCCCAAGATTTGTTTGGTTATGTTTGATGTTTTTCATGTTTTGACTTTTATCCAATTTCAAACTCTATATCGCTTTCTGGAGAGTTATACGCAAATTGGTACGTAAACGTAATCAGTTTAATGCGAAAAATACTCCGGAACATCAATTTATTCTTAACATACCTTAAATAACCTTTACATAACTTAGAAATAAGTTTTGAAGGCTTTGGTATGGCAAAATCAAGTTAATTCGCTTACAGGGACTAAAATTGACAAACTGCGAAAGTATGCCGATTTGAATTGTAACAAACATTACGGAACTTGATTATAAGTTAAACACACCCTAAATATCCTTTACATAGCTTAGAAATAGGCTTTGAGGGGTTCGGTGTGCTAAAATAAACTTTATGCTCATTCAGGGACTAAAAGTGTCAAAAAGTGCATAAGTTTGTATTTTCGCGCATAACTTAAGTTCTGAATACATCCGGATGTCAAAAAATTTATGTAAGCATTAAAATATTCTATTTTAGTGTTTGGCATGAGAACAATCCATTCGTCGCGCAATTTGGATCGTTTTTCGCGCTTATGCGCATTCCGTCGTAATTAAGCAAACATCACGATCGTACGACCAAACGAACCGACATCCGGCATATTTTTGAGCATGTTTCATGTCCACAATGTTTAGGCATCATTTTAGGGCCTTAAAGTTGGCTTAACGGGCCTTAAACATGTCGGAAATGGCTTTAAACACTAACAGGGACCAAAACTGTCATTTCTGCAAACTTGTTTCTGATCTGTGCAGCCCAGGCGGGCCGCGTAAGCTTTTGTTGTCCCTTACGCCGGCCGTGTGAGCTTCCCAGATATGCAGAAAGTTAAAAACAGCCTGCTTCCAGCTGTCCCAGCTGTTTGTGAGTGTTGCAAATGGTTTTTGACAAACCATGGGCCTAATCTAGGGGCTCAAATGGTTTTGTAAAACTATGGGCTCGAGGTGTACGGCTGTGATTGAATCTTGGTTTTCAAGAAATGATCCTAACGGTTCTACGAAAACTATAAATACCCCTCCATAGTTCACTTGCAACCCACTTGATATCTGAGATTTTCTCTAAGTTGAAGTGTGCAACACTTCATACCTGAGAAATACTTGGATAAACAAACTTACGGGGACCCTTTGTAAGTGTTCCTTCGTTCTTTTTATGCGTTTTTAGCTTGAAAGTCAAACTGCGTTTGACTTTCTGCATTGACCAGTTTATGGTTAATGCGAAGTTCGTTCGAACTTCATAACGTGAGCGTAATCACAATGGTTATAGTCCCTAGTGACTATACCTACTGATTACCACGTTATCTAGGCTGAGTGACGAGTCGTAGTTTCGGGAAAAATGCGTGTTCTCGCGTATTTTGTAACCAAACTACTTTAGGGTATCAAAACCGTTTGTTTTGATATCAAAACCTATTTTCTAACTTAACTAAACATGTTCTAGCATGTTTAGCTCGTCACTTTTAGATTTGTGCTTGTCTAGGGTTGTAAGGGTAAGCGATCTAATCAATCGCTTATGCTTTCGAACCCGACCCATTGGTCGATCATTAGGATCCGACCAAACACATTAGGTGACCATAGTTGTTTAGGGAATAACCTTCCGAGGTTATACCTTGTGGTCACGTCGTTTAAGTAGTTGTATGATAAGTAGTATATATGCCTTAGGTAAATTACCAAAATGCCCTTTTTACGCCAAACTTCATTTTAAGCATATGTAACATAAATTTTGACATCTAAACTGATTTAGCAACAATATTTGACATGTTAAGGCATATATAACTTGTCATAGGACTAGTTAGGCGGTCCGAACGCGTTTTACGCGAACGACGCGTTAAAGTAGCATAAGCTACCTAAACGGGTCATAACGGGTCAAAAGCACTTAGGATAAGTTTTGTTTTAGTATGTAGGCTTTGTTAAACCATATTACTTGAGTTCCTACACTCATTTGGTTTACGAACCCTCATGCTACCCGATCCTCCGATTAGGTCCGTTTATTAATGTAGTTACCTATATTAGGTGCCGTTTGATACCGTAATCTTCTAGCTTTGCTTGGTGGATATCTAAAGTCTATTGAGCAATCTCAAGTGAGTACATAGACCCCTCTTTTACTGTTTTTCAAACATTTTGGGGTGAAACACATGTGCCTACTTGTTATTTTCATGCTTTCCATGTTTTCATATCATAGACTTGCTATGTTCATTAGTACACTATTAGTACATAATTTCATTTTGTCTTGCTATGTATGTTTACTTAGCATGCTAGCATATAAATTTACATTACATCTTCTTTTGCTATGTATGTTTACTTGACATGATAGCACATTGATTTACATGACTTTTTCTGCTTTGTATGTTAACTTAGCATATTTAGCACATTGATTTACATGACTTTTCTGCTTTGTATGTTAACTTAAGCATACTTAGTACATTACTTTCATTACATGTCTGTTTTTGGTATGACATTTGGTTTGTACAACGGGACTAAACTACATTCGTTAACATTAGCTACGTCGCTCGGTAGTAAGTAATGGTACCATAGGACTTGACAAATCCCGTTCCTGACATCCTAGGTTGTTTGGATGTAAGGAATGACTGAATCCGAAAACATTTTACTTTGATAATCTTTACTTTAAGGTTATCCTGCTGTCTCAAGGCAAATGTATGCGTTAACTTACCACATAAGTGTTTGTATCAGTAAAACATGTATTTGTCTTACAAAACATAACTTTTGACTGATTCAAAATACTTTGTTTTGTACATTTTTGCTTGTGGTTTAAGCAGTCTCATTTTACTTACCATACATGACTTTTGCTTATACATTACATGGTTTATATTGACAATAGACTTGGTTTACTCATAAACTTTTGACAATTGGTTTAAACATTACATTTTGGTGGTTTGTTTGGGTAAGTGATTTACATAACGAGGCGACATGTAGTATGATAAAAGCATGGTGGATACGCCGCTGGTACTTCCTATGTATAAGTGCTTTTGTGGTATTACATATCGTAGCGTTATTTAAACCATTTCAGTTATACATATTACATTTACAACACATTTTCACTTAAACATTGTTTTACAAATAAACTTGGTTTATACAAACTCTTTTTACTTGGTTATTCTTTTAACCATACAATATTCTTTTATACATATACATATCATCTGATTTTGCTAAACGTTTTTCAAATGATTTACAAAACAAAACAATCAACAGGGTTCATGACTTATTTTCATTAAACATTTACTTTAAACTCAAGTCATGAATCTTATTTTCCTAAAACCTATGTATCTCACATGCATTTTTATGCTGACGTACCTATTTTCACATGTGTTTTCAGGAGCTGTTGCTTAGGATGTTCGTGACACGCTAGGGCGGACCTGTGCCTTAGAGACTTAAAATAAAGATAAACTTAGTTAATTATGTTGTGTACTCTGTGGTTCTTGTTTTGAAACAATGTATTCCACCTTTGGTTATTGAATAAAATGTAATTTTAATTACCATGGTTATGGAACAATAATTCTGTTACAACACTCCCCGACGTTTCCGCCACGATTTGATGTTTTACGTGGTCGGGGTGTAACACCCACATAGCGAGGAGCGAGCTTTCCCTTTTTGCCAAAACGAACTACTCCCTTTCAGGGAGATACCTTGAGAAGAACTCGGTCACCAACATCAAATTCCAGAGGCTTGCACCTGTTACCAGCATAGCTCTTTTGTTTGCTCCTGGCCTTGATCAAGTTATAACGGATCTGAAGGATCTTATCCGTTTATTCTTGAATGATTTCAGGGCAAGTAAACTGCTTGTCACAAATCTCATGCCAGCTGAGAGGAGATCGACACTTGCGGCCATACAAAGCTTCGAAATGAGCCATCTGAATACTGGAATGATAGCTGTTGTTGTACGAGAACTCAATCAATGGTAAATGTACATCTCAGTTACCACCAAAGTCGATGACACAAGAACGGAGCATATCCTCTAGGGTCTGAATAGTTCGCGCGGTCTGTCCATCCGTTGAGGATGAAAGGCTGTGCTAAGATTCAGATGAGTACCCATGGCGGATTGAAAAGTTTTCCAAAGACGTGAAGTAAAACGACCATCACGGTCCGAGATTATGTCAAGAGGTATGCCATGACGGCATATAATCTCATCAGTATAGATTCGAGCAAGTTTCTCCACTTTATAATCTTCACGAATGGGAAGAAAGTGGGCTGATTTGGTCAAATGATCAATTATCACCCAGATACTATCGTGACCAGAAGGTGTTCAAGGTAGCTTGGTAATAAAGTCCATAGCAATGCTATCCCATTTCCAAACTGGGATTTCAGGCTGTTCCAAGAGTCCTGAAGGACGTTGATGTTCAGCCTTAACTTTCGTACAAGTAAGGCATTTAGAAACGTATAAAACAATGTCCTTCTTCATGCCAGGCCACCAATAAGTCAAACGCAGATCATGGTACATCTTATCGGCACCTGGATGAATAGAGTAACGAGATTTGTGAGCCTCGCTTATAATAAGCTCACGTAGATTATCGTGATCCGGTACCCAGATGCGATTGAGGTAGTATTGGAGTCCGTTAGGTTTAGTTTTAAGCTGTTCAATCTTAGCGCCTTGGATTTCCACTTTTAGACTTCCTTCATTTGCTGACGAATAATGAGTGTCACGAATACACACATGGAGATCACTAGAGATACGAATAGCATTCACGTGAGTTTTACGACTAAGATTATCGGCCACTACACTCGCCTTACCAGGATGATAGCGAATTTCTCAGTCGTAGTCATTGAGTAATTCCACCCAACGTCTCTGTCGTATGTTCAGTTCCTTTTCGTCAAAGATATGTTGAAGACTCCTATGGTTAGTGAAAACCACACACTTAGTACCATACAGGTAGTGTCGCCATATCTTTAAAGCAAACACAACTGCACCAAGCTCTAGATCGTGAGTAGTATAGTTTTTCTCATGCACTTTGAGTTGACGGGAGGCATAAGCAATAACCTTGTCCCGCTGTATGAGCACACAGCCTAATCCATGATTCGTGGCATCACAATATACCACGAAATCATCATTCCCATCAGGGAGAGTAAGAACAGGAGCTTTACACAAAAGAGTCTTAAGAGTCTGAAAAGATTCCTCTTGCTCGGGACCCCAAGCAAAAGGTCTCTCTTTCTGAGTCGACGAAGTAAGAGGAACAACGATCTTAGAGAAGTCCGAAATGAATCGGCGGTAATAGCCCGCCAACCCTAGGAAGGAACGAATGTCAGATGCAGACTTAGGCGTACTCCAATTCTTCACAGCTTCGATTTTAGACGGGTCAACATGAATACCTTGCTTACTAATGGCGTGACCAAGAAATTGCACTACATTAATCCAAGACTCAAACTTAGAAAATTTAGCATACAAACGTTCACCACATAGGAGTTCAAGCATCAAGCGTAAATGTCGAGCATGATCAGCTTGAGTTTTAGAATAAATGAGAATATCATCAATAAAGACTATCACAAAACGATCAAGATAAGGCTTACAAACACGATTCATTAGATCCATGAACACATCGGGTGTGTTGGTCAATCCAAAAGGCATGACCACGAACTCGTAGTGTCCATAATGAGTACGTAATGCGGTTTTGGGTACATCATCTTTAAGAACTCGAACCTGATGATAACCAGAACGAATATCGATTTTAGAGAAACATTACGCGCCTTGTAGTTGGTCAAATAAATCATCGATACGAGGGAGAGGATAACGATTAAGTTCACGGTAGTCGATACACATACGAAACGAACCATTTTTCTTCTTGACGAACAGCACGGGAGCACCCCATGGGGAGGTACTTGGATGAATAAATCCCTTGTCGAGTAGTTCTTGGTGCTGACTAGATAGTTCTTGCATCTCGGAAGGTGCAAGACGATACGGGGCCCTGGCGACAAGAGTCGCACCAGGTATGAGATCAATACGAAAATCGACGGTTCTAGGAGGTGGAAGACCAGGTAGATCTTAAGAAAAGACATCGGGGAAATCATACACCACGGAAACATCGCTTATGTTCTTCCCCTTGCTCTTTTGTTCCACCACGTGGGCCAAGAAAGCAAAGTTTTGTTTACGTAAGCACCTGCTCGCTTGTGTGCATGACATCAGCCTCAGCCCTTTCGAAGGTCGGTCTCCATAGACATGCAAGATATCACCAGACGGTAGAGGTAGACGAACAAACTTCTCGTGACAAGCAATCTTGGCATGGTTCTTACGCAACCAATCCATACCGATAATGATATCAAAACTACCCAACTGCATGGGTATTAGATCGATAGTAAACACATGGTCGTTAAGAATCAAGGAACAACCACGGAGTATAGAATCAACTAGAATAGACTTCCCATCGGCAATCTCCACCGAAAACGACTTAGGTAACATTGAGCGTGTACAGTTTAACAAAGACTCAAATTCTACGGACACAAAGCTTCTGTCGGCACCAGTATCAAATAGAATCGAAGCATAAAGGTTATTCACAAGAAAATTACCATTAACGACATCATTGTCGTTACGAGTCTGGTTAGCATTGAGATTGACCACTCGTCTACAAGCGGCAGCTGTTGATCCTGGTTCAGCTGAGGGCACTGGTTACGAAGGTGAGTAGTATCTCCACACTTGTAGCATGCACGAACAGCTTTGACTGGTTTAGGATTCTGCGGAGGAGCTGGGAGAGCTGGTAGGGCTGCCTGAGCTGGGGTTTGTTGAGCTTGTTGAGCTGGGTTAACTTGACGATAGTAATGAGTCGTGTGACCATAGCGATTGCAGTTGGTGCACAAACGACACGCAGAAGCAACAGGATGATGAAATTACAAGTGGTACACTTGGGGTAAGACCCATAGTACTGCTTCTTGACTTCAGGTGCGGCAGGGTTCTGAGTAGTAACAGCAGGAGCAGGCTTAGCAGTAGGATTTGCAGCAGGAACAATAGCATTGCATCCTGAACCCTATGACTTTCGCCTCTTGTTCTTGCTGCTACTTGGCTGCTGGGTAACTTGATGTGTAGACTTGGAGGAAGCAGGGTTAGCATACGGCTTATCACGAACGCGGTTTTTGTTGAGACTAGCTGTAAGACAGTAGACTTCCTCAATATTTCCGAGTTGAGCTGCTTCAATAGAATCACGCATAGCAGGAGGTAGACCATTGATGTACTTGGTTATCATGCGTTTAAGGGTAGAAACCAAGTGAGGAACAATCAAGCTGAGCTGCTTGAAACGGGTAGTATAAGCCAGATTATCATCACCAATCTGCTTCAAGTGCCAAAACTCTTCTTCAAGCTTCAGTTAATCATGAGGAGGGCAGAATTCAACCATCATCAATTCTCACACTTCAGCCCATGGAAGAGCATAGGCTTCTTCATTTGATCGGATGTTTCTCTCATTTCTCCACCACTCCAGCACTCTGCCTTGAAACATTCCCGTTGCACTCCTAGTCTCTGTCTGCTCTGGGCACTCGCTGTTAATGAAGGTAACCTCGATACTGTCAAACCACTCGAGCATAGCATTCACCCCATCACTGCCCGTGAAAGACTTAGGGTTGCAAGAGAGAAAATGTTTGTAACTGAACTTTGTAGACTTCTCTTTCTCCGTCTTAGAGTCAACAGAAGAAGGCGGAGTGTTCGATCCTTGAATCTCAGAGACGATCTTTGGCACGACTCGAGCGATCTGGTCGGCCATGAAGGACATCATCTTTTTCTGAGACTTTTCCCTGGATCTCTTGAGAGTGTCAGAGAGCTTTCGAGAAGACATCCTAATGATCCAACAAGAGGATCGTATAAGTCTAGGTTCACAAAGTCTCAGGATTCACCATAGTTCATAATAGTTTTAACACCACAACCCACGACATTCGCATAGCACGTTGTACGAAGTTTGGCAACATGTCAAAAATGCTTATATATAGGAAGTACCAGCGGCGTATCCACCATGCTTCGGGCATGTCTCTTCCGCCTCGTACTCGGTGTTATGTGTCGCAAAACACACTCATCATCATAGATTCACATAAACTACTCCAATAGTTTCACATAGATTCCACAGGTTTCAATAGATTCAATAGATTCATAGACTCCAATAGATTCAATAGTTTACAATAGATTCAATATATTCATAGATTTCGATAGATTCAATAGTTTCCATTAGATTCAATAGATCTTAATAGTCATGTTAACAACCCACAAACAACGAAATCCCGCATGGCACGTGCTACGAAAGTTTGGCAACATGACAGAAGCACTTATATATAAGAAGTACCAGCGGCGTATCCACCATGCTTCAATCATGCCACGTCCCCCTCGTCATTGGTGTCACACTTCGTTAACCACAACATTAGATTCCACCACTTTTCACAACATAGATTAACCGAATAGATTCAACATAGATTAACCAAATAGATTCCACAACTTCCAGCCGAGCCTACAAAACTACGAACTTCAATTAGCGTGTGGTACGAAGACTCGGTAACATGCCAGAAACACTTATATATAGGAAGTACCAGCGGCGTATCCACCATGCTTCTGACATGCTATGTCTTCCTCGTCTTCAGTGCTAGGCTACGTTTCGCATTTTGTTTCTCCGAACAACACACTTAGATTGCACGTAGATTATGCTAGAGTACGCATAGATTACACATAGATTCCTCATAGATTACTAGATTTAAACCAACTTATCACCGGTATGCAAGACACTAAGTTTCGCTTGGCACTTAGTACGAAAGTTGGTAACATGTCGGAAACACTTATATATAGGAAGTACCAGCGGCGTATCCACCATGTTTCAGACACGTCACTTTTCCCTCGTACTTCTACGCCATGTTACATTTAGTGCTTTACAACCACATTAACACATAGGTTCATCAGATAGATTCACATAGTATCATAGTCGATCAAGATTCCCACATAGGCTATCATGATAGAATTAAGCTTCATAAATTTAATTTTGATTCTGAGATTAGAATTAGGGTTTTAGATTGCGGACATACGTGCGATTTGTGTAAAAAGTCTCAAAATAAACGAAGAATCAAGATAGACGAAGGATCAAGTTTAAAACCACATGTAAAAAAATCAAGATAGCATAAAAGATAGGCTCATAGAACATAGGATTGTTCCGGGTAGAGGAACGGTGACTAACCAAAGTGATTCGAACCCCTTTTCGAACTGAGGCAACGTGTCTTGACTTACATAGGCAAATACTTCATCGATGTTAGGCCTACGATATTCGTCCTTTCGGTCATTTCACGTTCCTAATTGATTGGGTGTTTCGAGACTTTGGCAAGACATAAAAATCAAAGAGTGGGTCTAGTTATCAAGGTCTGAGTTTTCACCTCTATCTTGACAACATCATACCCTAATAGCGTCGGTACTTATCAGCAGATAAGACCTACTAGAATTAAATCAGGAAATCCCCATCAAGGTTTAGATATCACTCCTGTCTTGAGGGCAATTTCGTGCAAAATACAAACATTGATTAGCAGTGCTTTTCAAGTATCGAGTGTACATTGTGTCAGCCTTAGGAAAGGCATGCAAGTTTAACAGGAAAATGTGCTGCTAGGAAGCAGATACGGTAGAATGCAAAAGTCTTAAACAACAAATAAGAATCAAGATTCCTAGAACTATAGTCTAGGGCAAGTATTCCTACTTATCCTAATTCCCTATAGTTATGGCTCTGATACCAATCTGTCATACCCCAACCGATGGCGGAAACATCGGGGTGCGAGCACTAAGCGTTCAGATTGCTCATGAGATTCCATAACACTAGTAATTTCAATATAGATTAAATAAGTTTCATGCATAAGTTTGCCTAAAACAGCATCACCAACAAACGATTCAAGATACAACCAATAATCATTGTTCACAGTCTAGATTTAAACTAGGTGGGTTTCTAAGCATCAGCCCTAGCTTGATTTCCATGATTCAGCATCCTATCAGCCTGCAACATGTATTAAAATAAAGCCAGTACAAAAATGTACCGGCGAGTATACAAGTTTGAGTAATAGCATAATAGTTTAAAACAACTCATATCCATCGTGTAAATGATAAAATAGTTTCAGCCATGCTAGTGTTCGCAGTCCAACAAGTGATAGCCCAAGTATCCTGATGCTTTGTTGTTTTCCCAAGTCTCAAGGAAAACTAGAATCCTCCTAACAATACCCCCGAGAATAATGGGGAGGTGCATCTCCTATAGCGCTACTATTGTTACGGTGGAACTACACACCCTGGATTAAACGTCCACATAACACAAATAGAGTACAAGAATCACGAGTTTCACAGACACATAGGATAGAGTTTAGTTTGCAAAAGTCTTCAAGTATCGTAGCTTAATAGAATACATGTTACATCCCAAAGTTTAAAGCAAAAAGGGATCGAGTATACTCAAAGTGAATGCTTAACAGTTTAATTGTTATTGGATCAAAGGGAGCTCTTTAGAATTAGCCTGATTAGATTACAACACATAAGAGTTGAGCAGAAAACGAGATTCAATCCAAGTGTCGGATCAGTCATCTTGATCGGATGGCTGTCCGATCGGATTGCCATCCGATTGGGATGACCATGGTGAGTGTGTGATGATTTGCCACTCGATCGGATGGCTATCCGATCGGATGGCCATCCGATCCAAGTGTTCAGTTTCCAAGTGTTCAAGTTTCTGAAAAAAGTTTCTAAGTTTAAAGGATTTCAAGACTCAAGGTCACCTCGATCGGATGGCAGTTCGATCGGATGGCTATCCGATCGGATTGCCATTCGACGATCAAGACTCCAAGTTGCAAGATGTTTAAGGTTAGGTGATAAGGTCACCTTGATCGGATGGCAGTTCGATCAGATGGCTGTCCGATCGGATTGCCATTCGACGATCAGGACCCAAGTGTTAGGACTAATGAGGCAAGTGTCACTCGATCGGGTTGTCCTTGTCCCGTTCCTAACTTGTAAAGTCTCTAAGTTTCTGATTTAAGCAATGACGACGGGGTACGCATTAAGACAACAGTGAACCCATCAGTGTACAGCCGATCAGATCGGGTGGGAATCACCCCAGTCCGTTCAGTCACCCGTTCAAGACGGTGTTCATGTCGGAATTCATACTCCGGTCATCTTTTCCGGCAACAATCATTCTCCAAACCAACTTCAGACTAATCTTTAAGTCTACAGTCCGTTTGAATCCAGATCTCACCGTTTTTTTATAAAAGTCTTAAGAAAAGATGAAGATGAACATAAGTTTAGCTAAAAGTTTAGATTTAGTGAAGATTCGGTGTAAAACACATGAATTTTTTTAGATCTGAGCTAGATCTTGGCAGAAATAACATCACACCATGGTTATACAAACCATCATGATGACGTCACCCTCAAGAGCTCAATCTTAGAGAATTCACGATGAAAAGTGAGATTTCATAGAAGAATCATGTAGAGGATAGTGTGTAGATCAAAGATGTACAAGAATCTAGTGTGAAACGTACCGAAATCGCCAAGAAATGGGAGAAAAGAGGAGTGCGTGCGTCTGGGTCGAGTGAGGCTGTCACATCAGTGGAGATGATGTGACAGGCCTATTTATAGGGTGAGAAAGGGGAAGAGAGGCGGTGTGCACGGATCGGATGGCAACTCGGTCGAGTGGCCATCCGATCGGGTGGTCATCCGATCGGATGGTCATCCGTTCGGATTGCCACTCGGCCAACCCATCCTTTCCGCATTTCCGTCTTTGATTCGTTTCGCGTGTTAGATCAAGCGTTGCGTATTTATTGGGTAATAGTATCATGTGACTAGATTACATTATTAAAACAAGTTTCCATAGTTTTCATAGTTGCCATAGTTTCCGCCAGTGACAAGACTCCAGTCCCTCGTTCAATCGAGTCTCAAGTTTCACGAGCCTCAAGAGTCAAGCACCAAAGTATCATGTCTCATAGAATCATAGTATCATAGAATCATAGTCTCGTAGCATCATAGAATCATAATCTCATAGTTTCCAAGCATAAAGTATCAAAAATCATAGCATAAGTTTCTCCAAGTATCAAAAGTATCAAGTATTACATAGATTAGGGACTAAAAGTGTCAAATAGGTAAAAATCTAGGGACGCAGGTCTTACAGAATGGAACATTCTAGAATAAATGTAGTTGATTATTTATAATAAAATAATAGGTGATGACCGGGTCGGGTTAACCGGTCCGGGTCATACCTCGTCAAGAACCAAATTATCTGTTCTCACACCATGCACACACATGAATAAAAAACACTTCATTCAGTTCACAAAAATGATAGAAATTTTAAATTAAGAACTACGTTAAACAATCAGTAAGTCATACAAATCTTTTCTACCAACAACTAATCAAATAAACATGCAGCTATCTCGGAGTTCAAATTGCTATGTTCTTTACCTAATCTATCACATATTCAAGCACACAAGCAAATTTATAATAACGCAATAATCAAGATACATGATTAAATTTCACATAGTAATGCCAAGAACATTCAAGAACCCATATAATGTAGCAAGTTAGATGCAACACCAGGCTCGATCAACCACCGGTCCATCTAGCCCGGCAACAGATATGTCTAGACTCAAGAATGCAGAAAATGTGACAGAAATAAAAAAACAGATAAGGAATAGTCTCACTGAAAGCGTATTATTCCTAGCAGGACCGGACTTGAAACCTTCACTTAGGGTTTCAAAATCCAAGTCAGAAAACCAGAAGAATCACCAATATCTTCCAATAGAGAACACCCACCAGCAGAGAACCGGCACGAACAACAATCACAAGAGGACCGTCACACCTCCCAAGAACTCCGAGCTGAAACACAGCGCATAGCGGAATGATAATACGAAACCTAATATTAAGATCTCAACCCCAAGAGCTTTGATAGCTCTCTGATACCATGTCAAAATTATGGCATCTTTATTACAAAATCTAACGAATCTAAACAAATTACACAAAAGAATCTGATCAAAACAAACTGAAACTCTCACCAAAACACATAGCTCACACACAGAACATCAACATGATGATCTACTCTCACATAACACCTGATCTAACGGGTAAACGAATCGAATATGATCAAACCCTAGAATCGATATGAGAGAGAGTCTACAAAATCACACATAAGAGAAACCCTAAATCGCCTAAAAGAGGAATACAATGAGCAGAGAGACAAATGATGCAGTTCACCTTTCTCAAGATCCCAATGCACCTTTTTATATGATATCTAGAATGATAAACGGACTCCAGGTAACCCAGAATCTTTAATATACGCACATGAGTCTTTAGAAGAAGTCTTTATTCTCGTAGCCCATAAGTAGCCCAGTCGCCAGTCAATGTATCGATTATGTCCATAAAGCCCATAAGCAGCCCAACAATAGCTCCTAGCCCATCTACAAGCTTAAGCCTAGCCAGCAACATCTCCATTTGATAAGCCCGATACCTCATTTATATCAAATAAAATATTAATGACATTTAACAAACATTATTAAAGATATTAAAATTGCAGTATAAAAGTATCATTTTTAACATAAACGAAGGGTTTAATCAAACTTTCAAAGGGTGCAATCAGAATTTTGCCTATAAAACACTTAAAAAATTCAAGAGGTTCGCCCTCCACCCAACCCATCATCTAGGTATGCCCCTGGTTTATTTTTGTAGTCTGAAATGCTCCTGCGTGAGCAAAACAAATAGTCTTGGTCAAATCAATTAATCGTAATAGAAGTTAGCGTGTTTAAACTTTATTGAAGAAACTCGTATGTTTTTCATTTTATGGAGAGAGACAAAATATATGTTATCATGTAACGGAATACCTCTATTTGTATACTTTAATAGGTAACAAGTTTTGAAATATACAGTGTTTCAACTTTTCTATGTAGTGTCTGGAATCAGACAAGACATCTGAGTATGTATATCACATAGTTAATGTATGTATAGGTCATTGGGGATAACATATGGTTTAAGAGTTTCTAAGACCACAGGGTATGGGGCTCGTCCCCAGGCCGTCCCCTCCGTCCTGGACCGTCGCACACCGCCCCCAGCAGGCCCGTCGCGGCGCCTGCGTCTCCTAGGAGACGTTGGAGACGGGGCTGGGGTTTTGAAATTGTGGGCCCCCTTCATTGTTTGTCTCTCTCTCCCCTTCAATGTATATTGATTTTTTTATTAAAGTGGGTAGTCCTCCACACCCTTGGGTAGTCCCCAAGGGGATGGTCCTCCTCCCGTTGTGATGTAGCGCCTACGTGGCGGGTAGTCTCTTTGGGGACTATCCAAACCATACCCCATGGTCTAACGGTAGACACACACCTTTCTAACATTTATTCCTTAAATCCACATAAAGTCTATTTTGTAAGACACACCCTTATACTATTTAGGATAATAAACACCTGTAATCACTGGCCAAGAAGCAACTAGCCATGGTTTTTATGTGAGATTTTGCATTATAAAACTTTTAGATTTATGTATTATAGCTTGTATATTATTCTTATAAGTGTTAAAATATTTATTATTTTATAATTAATGTTTTATTCTTAAATTTGTTTTATATTTATGAAGATTAAGAGTAAACTACAAAAATCGTCTTTTATGTTGACGCTAGATTGCAAACTATATCAATTACCTTCAAAAATTATAAAAAACGTACTCGATGTTTGCAAACCTTTGCACGGTATGTCCTTTAGTCTTAACTCAGTTTTTATGGTTAAATCTGACTAAGTGGATCCCACATGAAGGTATTTTGGGCATTTTACCCTAAATACTAAAATAAATAATCATAATCATAAAAAAAATTATGTTACAAAAATTATATATATTCCACACACATCGAAGGAATAATTAAGTCTATCTCTCTCTCTCAAAAACTACCCTACCACCACCACCACTACCACCCACCTGCCACTACCACTACCTACCCCCCACCGGCCATTACCATCTTCCCACACGACCACTAGTACTATGGATTGGCTCCGAGGATCGATTCCTTGACCAATGAATGCGATGAACACGTATCTTGTGCGGAATCCAAGTACGTGTGTGGATCAGAAACAAAGAAGTAATTATAAGTTGTTTTCTATTACTGATTTAATAGTTTACAACCATGAAAACAAACGACAAGAGTTTCCCCTCTTGATCAGCAAAGTTACAAATGAACAAGACTCAACAACTATATATAGGCAACAGTGTGGCTTCGTACGAAGCTGGATACGGCCGTGTCTCCCTTCGTACGAAGTGGCCCTTCGTACGAACCTGCTTTAACTTCCCCTTCGTACGAACCAACTCCAAAACATATGAACATTATATTTCACACTCTTCAACACCAGTCTTGTCTCATCTGATCAAGCTACGATACGTGATTGACGGAAGTGATAGACATACTAACACACAGACCCCCCTGGATATTACTGCAGTCAATCTCGTAGCTTTTTATCTCTTACAGATTCTTCCAGAAGTGTTGACATCATCAGCACCACAAACTCTCTCTTATCTTTCACATACTCCCCTTGGATCTGCTTTCAGCTTCAGCTGCTCCCCCTTTCGGTTAACTCTTTCTCCAGGCTCCCCCTTTCTTTAAGCGTCCGTGCTTTTCAGGATCGACACCTAGCTCTTTGATTACAAGCTCCCCCTTGCTTTGAGCTCGTCTTCAGACTCCCCTTTAAGCTCAGCTATCGGGATCGTAATCTGGAACACTAACAATTTCAAAACATTTGTAAGATATTTGACAATTTAAGTTCAAGATCGAAAACCTAGCTCAAAAATCAAATATTTAACAATGGAATCTTTTTGATCTCCCAGAATTGATGACCTGGCTCTAATCACACAAATAAAAATGTTTTTTTAGATCATCCAAAATCAATCATCTGACTCTAAGCATCAAAATATGACAACTAAAGCTCAATATACCCTAGGATCGAGAACCTGGCTCTATTGCACTTTTTTAAAATTGTTTCCTGGTTCTTGATAATTTCGAAAATTTAACAATTTGAAATCTCCCAGAATTACCCGATTTTACTCCCCCTATCAAATAACTATGTATTGGACAATGAAAGTATCCAACATCCTTACAGATAATCACCCAAGTCCAACTTAATGACCTTGGAGATTTTTACAAACTATTTTTGAATTTTTCAATAGAAAACTCAAGTTTCAAATTAATGAACTTGTCTATTTTCAGAAACATGTTCAGCATATTCATATTTTGAAACTCAGCTTTCAGACATCGGTTCTAAAAAATAAAGTAGAATCAAAATCTTTTTGAATTTTTCAAAGTTTATGCTAAAACACACCGAAAATCTTTTTGTAATTTTTCTTTAAGAAATGCGGTAAAGAAATATATACAGACATATTTTTGGTTGAGTTCGCGTTAGAGGATCATATCAGTTTATGAAAAATCACTAGCACCGTTGAGCTATAAACACTCTAAGTTCTAAATGATTCACTTAGATTGTTAGTATACTAGTCCACTTAAATTCTCGCACAAAGTTCAACTGATTCGTGATATGTGATTTAGTGTTTTAAGGACTTAACTTATTCGCGTGTCCCACCTCAGAATATACTCTCGTATCAAGATTCCCTAGATTAAGTCTTACATGTGAATATACTATATTGATATCTGTACTCTGGGTAATGCGAGACCTTGAGAGCTCAGGTATGAACTACCGTTCAGTCAAAGAGATGAAGACTCGACTTAAAGGTGTGTTCCACTTAGGAATCTTCTTTATAACTGCACTTGATTTATATCTTTCAATATTTTCTCAATTTTTATGCAGAGGAAAATCTTTTAAAGCACTCAAAGTATTATACGTGGTCTAGGCCATTGCTGACGCAAAATCAGAAGACCAGGTATAATACCCCAGATATCAAACAGTATAAAGACCTAGTATCTCAAAATCAGGCAACCTCTCAAACGAGATTTCAGAGGTTATCCATATATCCGAGAGATGTTTCCCACGAGATAAGTAAGTTATTGATATTTAGGTTTATATCTCGAAATCAATCTACTAAATGTGTAAAAACCTATTGGCATATCATTAGTGAGACCGTTTATCACTATATGACTTTTCATTTCTTTAGCGTACTGTGACTGTCTAACTGATGTATTATCATTTTCTCTTTTTACACAAAAACCCATTTTGAATTTTCTCATGTTTTTTGGCTTTTTCAAATCTTCAAATGTTTTTGTATTTTCTGAAAATATTTACTCCCCTTAAAATCCAAAACATTTAAAGAAAATTTGATAACCGATGCAGATAGCTTTATCTCGCCATCCATTTTCTGCTTTACATGCTTCTGTTTTGAAGAAAGTACCCCCATGAGTTAGAACACACTGATTTTTAACAATGTTAAAACCATTTAATCACTTGTGAAATAATCATGTTTGTTCAGCCGTGGGGGTTTCGGCGTATTCAATCAACAAATATATATATATTTTTAAATTTTTTGATTTTTAACAAATTTAAAAACAAACATATTTTTTTCATTTTTCAATTTTTGACAAAATAAAAACATTTTTTTGGTTTTTAAATTTTTCAATTTTTAGGATTTTTTATTTAAGGTTTATTTATGTACAAAAACAAACAAACTCCTTGTTTTTTAGTTGCAGGGATCTGCCACCTCCTGTGCCAAGCGCTCCTCTCCTCTGGTTGACATTCATCTGTCTTCAGGAGCACCTGTACATTCAAACAATTCAATCATTTGAATAAAGCAACCCAAACCTGTTTTAACTCAGGTAGCTTAATATGTATCTTTCCAGGTAAAACTGGATAATTTCTGTCATTTTTCTCAAAAATGTTTTCTTTATTTTTCTCACTCACATAAGTCTTTGTCTTTGCCACCCAGATTTGTCCTTTTAAAACATTTATTTGATAAAATCTTGAATCATTTTGAATGTTTTGTTTTGACAAATCAGTTTTAAGTTTCCAAAATTGGTGTGGCTTTGTTAAATCAGCCTTTGTTTTCCAACTTTGTGTAGTCTTAAATTTGGATGTCTTTGATTTCAGTTTCCAAGTTTGTTTTGATTCAAACTTGGTTGACTTCTATTTAACAGCTTCAGTTTGTTGTTTCTTCTGTTCAATCTCAATCGGTTTCGGATTTGGACATTTGTGACCAACATGTCCTGTTTGATCACATTTAAAGCATGTTTTCTTCGAAACATCTTTAACCTGTTCTTGTTGTTTCTTTTGAGCATAGAACTCTTCATTAGTCTGTTGACTAAATTGGAGTTCTTTCTCTTCCTCAGAACTTTTTCCGTGAACAAAATTTGTCTTTTTCTGATAATTTGTCTTTTCAAATCGTTTCTTATGATTTTGTTCCTTTTTATAACCCAGCCCAGCTTTTGTGTTTTTCTTTTTGTAACCAAGTTTGTTATAAAAAGTTTTCTTGCTCTTGACAGCAAATTTTTCAATTTCAGACTTCTCGATTTCTACCAATTTTAAAACTTTCTCAATTTCATCTGGAATCACATTTTGAATCGGAACTTCAATATCTGAGAATAATTTGTTCGATCCAATCATGCTATAAGCCAATTCTATTAGATCATCATTCGCATTTTTCTCATATCTTGAATTTTTAAGATAACTTTCATGAAAACTTCGCTTATTTTCATCATGTGAATCGGACTTATCTGTTTTGGTAAAATCCTCTTTCAAAACACTTTCAATGACCTTACCTACCACCTCTGAATCACCAGTATCATCAGATTTAGAATAGGTTATGTCAATATTTTCTGGCAATTGATCAACCATGTTGAAAGCTTTTTCCACCTTCTCGTCATCAGAGAATGTGAACTTTTTCTCAAACGTCGGTGGAACCTGATGATATTCTGAACCAATTCCTTTCTTGTTTCTTTCGGAATCTTTATCATTCGGTTTTATGTTAAAAATACATTCAAGAACATATGATGAAGCGTGATAACTATGCAACTTGTTATTATCTTGTTCTAAATCAGCCATTTTACGTTTAAGCTCGGCAACTTCTTCAATATATGAATTAACAACTTGTTGTTTTATTTCATACTGATTTTTAAGCGTTTGTGATGTTTCAGAACATTGTGACAATCTAGATTGAACAAGTTTCATTTGGCTTTTTACAGCTTCATATGATTCTTTTGTAATATGATATGCCAATTTTATTGAATCATATTCCTTTTTTCATTTCTTGAACCACATTTTCTTTTTGCAAACATTCTTTAGTCATTGTTGAACACTTTTGTTGCAAAATCTCATTTCTTTTTTCCAAAACTTTACACTTTTGTGTCAGCTTTTCATCGTTATCCTTTAAAACCTTTTCATTTTCAAACATTTCTTTACATTTATCTTTGAAAACTCTTTCAATTTTAGAAAATTCTATATCTCTGGTTCTGGATTTTTCATCTTTTTCAGTACAAGCACTGGACATTTCCATGCATTTCTTGCATTATTCAACAGTTTTATTTAATAGTTCAGAAGATTCGGTTGGAGTTATCACCTTAGTTTTTGGCACCTCGGCTTCTTTTGTCGTCTGCTTTTGTTCTTCATTGTTCACCTACTGTTTCTCAGCAACAGCTTCACCAGCATGATTTTCCAGCTTTTCATCAACCTTCTCCTGATTTTCTCCACCTGTTTCTTCTTCTTCCTTCTTCAAACTCTCATCATCCTGCTGTTTCTTATTAACATCTTCTTCTGCTGGCTTCTCTAGCTTCTCATCAGCCTTTTCCTGGTTTTCATCACCAGTTGCTTCTTCTTTCTTCACCTCTTCATCCTTCTGTTCACCTACATCACTGCTTTATTCTGCAGTTTTCTTCAACTCATCTAGCATCTTCTCTACATTTTGCTTCATTCTCTCTTCGTCTCTCTTCTTCAAGTTTACTGTCATTACATCTTGATTATCTTATCTAGCTTTTTGAGATAATCTTTATATGTTTCTATCTTTGAATAATACTCACCGGATAAAGCAATAACTGCAAGTACATCATTGTACACCACTTTGCTTGAATCAACAACCGGATCTCCTTTTCGATTGATGTAACATTCTCTTCTCTTGTCCCATCTACCAAAACTCCTAGCTTCATCGTACTCTCTTTGCATTTCTTCTATTCTGTAATCTGCAAAATGTCTTTCTCTGATCGTTTTCTCTTGAAGAATTTCTACTTTAGTTTTCGTTTTTACTTCAGCAACCAATGCCCTTTTCTCTTCCTTTATGTATTTACCCCAGTTAAACCCTTCATCATCATGAATCGTCCATCTTTTATCATCATGAATCATCACCATAGTTTGTTTCTTTTATTTGGATGAACCTTCAGCAGTCTGCTTTTGAACCGGCTTTGACGATTGTTCACTGTTCTGATGATAAATGGTCTTCTTGTAGTAATCGTCATGAAATGAATTATCATGATTATTCACCTCCCGATTCATACACTCTCTTTTAAAATGCCCTTTCTGTTTACGTCTGAAACATGTGACTTTCGATTTATCAAACCCTAGCTTGGTATTTGGACCATCTAAACATTGTCTGCTTGTTATCTCCATAAAACGTTGTGCTCTTCTAATGCCACTAGCTAAACACCATCTGATGTCAATAAGTTCCATCTCCTCCGGATCTATCTAGTCATAATCTTCTTTTGTCATTTCGAGGTTTCCGATTCTCCCTGCCACCAGACTCTCATACCATTCCAGAATTGATGCTAAGAAACTCATCTGTTGTTTAGCAGCATTAATACTGATTGTTGGAGAATTCTTCAGATTAAAAGCAATGTTACAATGAATCTCATCCGGTTCTGCTGTGTTTGATGTCGTTGAGGAGGAATGATAACCTGGATTGTAACTTGAAGAACTATCTTTCTGTGAATCTTTCAATTTTTCAACACTGAAAGCTGTACCAATCTTAGATGATTGATTAGTTGAGAGTAAGCTTCCTCTATAATAAAGAACCACATTTTGCTGATAAGTTGGAACTACTGATTTTATTCTGTTTTTGCAGTTCCAGCTCATGTCCCTCGTGTCTCTCGATCAATGTATCTAGAGTAAAATCGTCAAACCTTGAATCATTCTTCAGTATCATGACAAAGGTCTGCCATGCATCTACTCGCGGTAATGCTTCGATCACTTTGTCAATAATTTCTTCCCTAGATTTTGTTAATGCATATTTCGTACGTCTGCCACTATGCGAATACTTAGATAGAGCGTGTGTTGAATATTGTATAGAATAGGAGAAAGTTGGACACGGTTTCGTTAATGTAAAAGTCCATCCGGACGGATGACCATCCGGACGGATGACCATCCGGTCGGATGACAATCCGGACGGATGGACATAGTAGGTAGTTGTCTATAAATAGGGAAGTGGGGTTCCCATTTAGACAAGCTTTTGGTCCCTAAAGAGAGATGCTGTCCAACTGGTCTTGTGGTGCTGTAACTTTCAAGATTATGAATAGAGACCAGATTATAAGTGACTTCTAACTTCTACTCCTTTCTTAGTCATAATAAATGCACCGAACACATCGCATCAGGACTTAAGCTCCGTCAAACTAGCTGGTTCCTGGATTAGCAGTGGTATCAGAGCTACGGTACCGATTTAATCGATCTAACAGTCGGTTAAATCACCCAAAGCTCATCAATTTTGTGTTAAACAGGAGCTTTGACATTAAAACAGAGAAAATCATCAAAATAAAGGTCAATTCACGGATGGATTTTGGAATTGAAGACATCAATCTGTTCGAAATTGATTCGCACACAATCCTGTGAAGTTTCATTATGAAATTCACACAAATAAAGATTCTGGATCGAAAAAACGTGATTTGGAGTGTTCTTGAGCTGTTAGAACATATCCAATCGGATGACCATCCGATCAGATGACCCTCCGATTGGATGACCATCCGACCCATGTCATTAGCTAATGTTTGAAAGATCAGTTGGTTTTTCACTCGAATGTTCATTCGATCGGATGACCATCTGATCCACAAACACAACTTTGTCCACTTTATCCACTTTGTCATTCGATCAAATGATTATCCGATCGGACGACCATCCGATCGGATGGCCATCTAAACAAGAAGACCCATCCGATCAGACGACCCTCCAATTGGATGACCATTCGATAACATGCCATTCGACCAGATGATAAAAAAAGGCATTTTTTGATCGCAACGACGAGGAGAGTCACCAGAAAAAATTTGGTGATTGAAAATTTTTCGGGTTTTTAACGACCAAGCTGGGTTGTTCGGGGACACCGTCTAGGGCTTCAGTGAACATATTTGATGATGCGATCACGGATTGTGGAAGTTAGTGGTGTAGTCATGATACTGGTGTAGAATGTTTATCATTCAAGGTATCTGACTATTTATGGGCCAAAACGTAAAATCCGCGATGATGAAAAACTGACGTTTTGAGGAATATTGTCATATTTTCGGCATTGTCCAGTTTTTCACAGATAAAAGAGGACTGAATTGCTCAGTTTGAGGGGGAATTCAGTGATAGAGACGTCAGAATTTTCAAAAATGAGGGTTTACAAAAAATTTCATTGTCATATGTTGAAATTCCAGCATTTTTCAAATTCGTGACACTGCAACAGTTTTCGGGTAGTTTCGACTTCAGATTGTCAGGGGGATGTGAATCTGATCGTGGGTGAAAGCCTTCGAGATCAAGATGATCCGAGGTGTTGATATCTGATTGTGGATGAGAGCATCGGAGATCTGAGAGTGAGCGTGGATGATAGCTTCTGAGATCAAGATTATCTGAGGAGATGAATCTGATTCTGGACGAATGCTTCAGAGATCGGATTACATTACCAGATGATTTGTTTTCCGAGGAAGATTTGTTGATTGTGGAGAATACCGTTTACACGGATCCGTCATTCTTACGATGCGTTAACGTGGATCACGGTAAACGTGTTTGAAGTTTCTATCAATTGCCGGTTGAGTTTTTGTACATTCTTAGATCGAGCAAGCGGAATGCAAGATCGTGATGCTAAATTGACATATCAAAAACTGAGCTCGGATGAAGTTAAAGTTGAAACAGAGGATGCTGCAGTGATTAGTTTCAAGTTGGTGATTGTTCGTGAAGGTTGCAGTTTAGCAAATCAGAGGAGAGTCGTAAACTGTGCAAAAGACCTGAAGATTCATTCTAGGGGGAATTAGTGCTTTATACTGACAAAAGCAAACCCGAATCATCAATCGAGGGGGAATCTATTGTCAGATTTCAAGATGCCTGATTGAAGTTGCAGAAAAGTTGAAGTTGCAGAATATTTAAACACGGCTCAAGGTTCTCAAAGCGTTAGAGACGATTCGACAATGACAGCCAAGGGGGAATTTGTTAGTGCACATTTCGTACGTCTGCCACTGTGCGAATACTTAAATAGAGCGTGTGTTGAATATTATATAGAATAGGAGAAAGTTGGACACGGTTTCGTTAATGTAAAAGTCCATCCGGACGGATGACCATCCGGACGGATGACCATCCGGTCGGATGACAATCCAGACGGATGGACATAGTAGGTAGTTGTCTATAAATAGGGAAGTGGGGTTCCCATTTGGACAAGCTTTTGGTCCTTAAGGGGAGATGCTGTCCAACTGGTCTCGTGGTGCTATACCTTTCAAGTTTATGAATAGAGACCAGATTATAAGTGACTTCTATCTTCTACTCCTTTCTTAGTCGTAATAAATGCACCGAACACGTCGCGTCGGGACCTAAGCTCCGTCAAACTCGCCGGTTCCTGGATTAGCATATTTTGTGATTCCAAATCTCTCAAGTTCAATTTTTAAGTGATAAAATCTTTCAATCATCTGTCTCACATTCTCACCTCTCATACACTCAAACAAATCAAATTCCTTTTTAACAATGATATTTTATTCTTTTTAATTTGTTTTCCTCCCTCAGCTTTCACTCACAATGCTTCCCACACAGACTTTGATGATCCATCATGATTAAGTAATGCAAAAATATCATCTTTGATCGATTGTTGAATTAACGCAATCATCCTTTGTTCATAAGAAAATTCCTTTATGTCTTCAGTTTGTAAGCTTGCAAGTGGATTTTTTTCATTTTTTTCATTTATAGGCCTTTTATACCCATATTCCATACAAAACCAACTCTCATGAGCAGACGCTTTTGCCCAGTTAATAAACCTCTCTTTCCACTAGGAATAATCTTCAATATAATCAAGTTTTGGTGGTTTTGAGTGAGTTCCATAAAAGTTTTCATGTTTTATATTATCGGTTATAGCTTTCGAAATACTTTTCGATGTAGCTGTTGTTGTTTCGGAATACTCGGAAGTGAACGCGTTATAAAACTCGTTGTAAAATCCTTCAGCCATGATTACCTGCAAACAAACAAATACTTGATCAAACTTGAAAAACAAATAACACAATATCCCAGTTCGTACGAACGTAGAATGATGGGTTCGTACGAACGTAGAATGATGGGTTCGTACGAAGGCACACTAAAAACATATTAATTATCAAACTGGGTTCGTACGAAGGTGCAAATTCCGGGTTCGTAATAACTTTCTGGGTTTGTACGAAGTTATGTGGGTTCGTACTAACACTTCAGCTCGAACACAGCCTGTTCATCATGGTTTTTCACAATTTTGAACATGATTTAGGTCGAATTTTGGACTGAAATTTTGTAGGATTGATTAAAACTGGTTTTCACACAACATATTCAAAATTTAGCCAATTTTAACCGTGGAAACTTCGTAGATCTGAGTTTTAAGTTCAAAAAGAGTATGTAGAAGAAGTGTAGAAGAAGATATGAAGAAGATGAAGAAATTTGTCTCTAAATCTGAAGAAGATGCTTGAATCTTCGTGTCTTCAATCCGTGCAAACAATCACCCGCCCTGATACCACTTGTGGATTCGCTCCGAGGATCGGTTCCTTGACCGATGAATGCGATGAACATGTATCTTGTGCGGTATCCAAGTACGTGTGTGGATCAGACACAAATGAGTAATTATAAGTTGTTTTCTATTACTGATTTAACAGTTTACAACCACGAAAACAAACGACAAGAGTTTCCCCTCTTGATCAGCAAAGTTACAAAAGAACACGACTTAACAACTATATATAGGCAACAGTGTGGCTTCGTACGACGCTGGATATGACCGTGTCTCCATTTGTACGAAGTGGCCCTTCATACGAACCGGCTTTAACTTCCCCTTCGTACGAACCGGCTCCAAAACATATGAACATTGTATTTCATACTTTTCAGCACCAGTCTTGTCTCATCTGATCAACCTACGATACGTGATTGACGGAAGTGATAGACATACTGTACTCATAAGCACCTTTCCTAGTTACTCCCCAAATCGAAATCCTCGACAATCTACACAAACCCACTCTTTTCATCTCCCCCTAACTCTCTCCTTCTATTTCCAATACAACGGCATCGGCGTCAACCTGGGTCCCACCCTCCAATCCAATCCCTAGAATTGTTGTTGTTGAAGTTGGAGTTCTGCTGAAGATATCTTGTGTCGATTGGTCAGATTTAACCATGAAAACTAACTGAGTTAGGGCCAAAAGATGTAATGTGCAAGTGTTTGCAAACATCAAATATTTTTTGTACTTTTTTAAGGTAAATGATAGAGTTTGCAATCTGATATCAACATAATGGATGATTTTTGTAATTTACTCTAAGATTAAAGTTTAAACTTCGAACTTCTTTTATCTTTAGATAATTAATGTATGAAGTTCACATATTTTATATAATTCATGTATTCTTATTATAATTTGTTTATATCTACTATATCTAAACTACTATAAAATACATTTGAAAATGGTAGACTTGTAATTTACTCTCCATTTTAAAACGCCTAAGACAAATTTTATTCCGTTGGGTATAAATACTCTAGGTAATAGCAATTTTTCCAAATTCTCCTAATCAATACATTATTTAATAAAATGCTTCTAATTAATACATTATTTATGTATATAATAATTTCTATCACATGAGATTTATAATGGAGTAAATTATTTTTTGAGTCCTTGTGTTTTAGTGGTTTTAACCATTTAAATCCAAAATCAAAATGTTTAACGCCCTGAGTCCCTAGACACTTTTTTATAACCATTTGAGTCATTTTGAGTCCAAAATTTAACCTTTCGAGTCCATTTTTTTAACAAAATTGGACTCAAACCTTTATAAAATGAACAAAATTGGACTCAAAAAGTTATAAAATAAATGTCTAGGGACTCAGGGCGTTAAAATTTTTGATTTTGGACTCAAGTGGTTAAAACCACTAAAACACAGGGACTCAAAATGTAATTTACTCTTTATAATATGGTGTTTGTGTATGCACCAAATACTTAAGAGAATGGTGTGTGTCCACATGGTGTTCTCTTTTAAGGACTTTCATAAGAGTATGTGTAATGGGGCGGTATGTCACCCACAAATGAACCATAGCGCCCCATGGCGTCTCTGAACACCAAAACAGGGGGCACTATGGGTTTGAAATTTTGAGTCCCCGTTATCACAATCGCGGCGCGAGGAGAAAGCTTTTCAAATTTTTTTACCGTTACAACGGTCATGTGTCCAATTAAAAAAAGAATCCTAAATTCCTAAATAATCTATCTATCTATATATATATATATATATATATACCATTTTACTCCCACTTTCTTTTAAACATCCACCCTCATTCATCAAAATTACTCCCATTTTCTTCTAAAAAAATAATGGGTTCCCCATCGAAAGATTCGTTCACCGATATTTGCCGAAGATTTTTTTCACCCGAAGAAATCGCAGAGGAGGAAGAAGCGGTTATGAGTGCATGTGCTCTCGCGATACAAGCAATTGAACACGTTCGGCGTTCTCCTCCATGCCCCGAGGTGCTCCTTTATCTTGCGAGACCGTGAAGTCGCGAACGAGCGTTTGATGAAAGACTATTTTGATCCCACAGCGGTTCACGGACCCAATGTTTTTAGACGACGGTTTCGGATGAGCCAAAGGTTATTTTTGCGCATTAATAATGATTTGGAAGCTAAGTATGACTTCTTTAAGCAAAGAATGGACGCGAGAGGATATTTAGGGTTCACCTCAATTCAAAAGGTAACTTCCGCTTTACGCATACTAGCCTATGAAAACACGTACGACATCAACGACGAGTACTTCAAGATGGGGAGAAAACAACACGAGATAGCATGGAACAATTTTTCTATGTTCTTCAAAAAGAATGTTTTTGAGACGCTTCCGTGGTATTTTTTACTCACTTTTATATATTTATTTTTATTTTTAAGTACATCACTATAAAACTTTTATATATTTAATTATATTTTAGGTATATGCCAGTTATATGGAAAACATTATTTGAGAAATCCCACTTGGAACGACCTTCAACAAATATACATGGTGCATCTAGAAAAGCATGGAATACCCGGCATGATTGGTAGCTTGGATTGTCATCAATGGCGTTGGTATAATTGTCCAACCGCATGGCGAGGTCAACATACACGGGGTGACCAGAAAGGGCCAACTTTGGTTTTACAAGCGGTTGCATCATATGACCTTTGGATTTTGTCGGCTTTCTTTGGTGTAGCCGGGTGTATGAACGACATTAATACCTTCGAGTGTTCACCATTGTTAGAGAGCTACATTTCTGGAACGATACCAATTGCCGATTTTCATGCAAACGGGAATGACTACGAGCAATGCTACTATCTGGGCGATGGTATATACCCGGAGTATTCGAATATTATTAAAACGTTTTCTGAAATGTTCGATGCGAAAAGACAGTATTTTAAAAAACTACAAGAGTCTTCGCAAAAGGACATCGAGAGGTGTTTTGCGATTCTTCAACAACGATGGCATTTTATTAGAAATCCTTATCGTATGTGGCATAAGGATAGAATACGAATGGCCATGTATGCTTGCATCATTATGCATAATATGATCATAGAGGATGATGGAAATATGATATGCCAAAACTATTTTCCAGAAGATGTAGTTGAAGGAACCCAAGCAACAATGGAAGAGAGACTCGTAAATGCTCAACTATTGCGATCTAAGGATATACATAACGTGTTAAAGGCGGATTTGGTCGAGCATGCTTGGGCGATTCGCCCAATTCGACACGATGGTGGCGTTGAAGAAGATTCTGAGGAAGAAGAAGTTGAGGAATTCGAAGCCGGGAACTTTGAAAACATATGTTTGGATTCTGGAGAAAATGAAGAGGAAGAAGGAGAGAACGATGATGAAGACAAAGAATAATTGCATTTTTTTATTGTAATGTTTTTTTAAAATTTAATAAAAGTGTTTTTCTATATAATTTAGAGATTAAATGAAAAAATAGAAAAGTTTTTTTTAAATAATTAATAACAATAAAAATTAATGATTAGGTAATGATGATTAGGGGCTTTATGACTACGGGCTCTAGTGATATAACGTCCCATAAAGCCCCTCTATGACGTGGCATGCCACGTGTCGCATAACGCCCCCAAAGGGCTTTATGACTACACTTGGCCTAAAGAATGGGGTTGGGATAGTGTAGATGCATATGTTTGTAGCTTTCGTCTGAATCGAGTCTTTATTTACCTGTTTGTGGTCTATGTATAGTTTAAAGTATGTTTTGTATTGAATCCGGGATGAAACGATGTGTTAGAATGTTTTGTAAGTCCATCAGGCCGGATGGAGTCCATCCGGGCAGATGGACATAACCCCATCCGGACGGATGGGCTAGTAGTGTTCACCCGGATGAGCTTGCCTATAAATAGGGTGCTTGGGTCTTCATTTGTAACAGTTCTTTTGGCACCTAAGGCGAAGCTCTGTCGAATTCTTTCCGGATCTTGTACAAGCTTTTATCATCAATGAGAATCATGTTAAACGGTGTCTATGTTGTTTTTCTCTCTCCTACTACATTCTTGGATTCAGCACGAGGCTGTAGTTGCTAATCCGGTCTGAGTGCGTTCGAGTAACCGAACTCCCGGTCCTCACAAGTGTTATCAGAGCTTAGAGGCCGGATTCGGAGGATATTTACAGCGAAATACCAGAGATTCTTGCCATTTCTCAGAATCTACACTTCTCATTTCTACTCCATTTCTCATTTTCTTAACCTTTTCATTGAAAAACACAAATTAAACACTAAATTCATGGACAAAATTACATTAAATTTGGACATAATGTGCATTTTGTGTTAGAGATTAATCCTACAAAGTTTCAGAACTTAATTCGGACTAAAACATATCAAAATCATTGAAAAACTATGAACTTTCGAATAATGTTTGCTGATGTCATCATCCATCTGGACGGATAGACTGTTTTTTGCTTGAAGTTTAGCTTACTGTTCTTGGCCATTCGGACGGATAGACATCCATCTGGACATATATTTGTTCATTGGGAAGTTAGCCATCCGGAAGAGTCCATCCGGAGCTAGTCCATCCGGACAGATGTTCATTCGTTGATTTTCTGTCCATCCGGACCAAGTTCATCCAGAGATTGTAGTGTTATTTGACCATCCGGACCACTGGCCATCCGGATCATCAGTGTTTGTGTTTACTTTGTATTCAAACAAGTTTGATTTCTGTTGACTTTTTAGGTACCAATCATGGATGATGAATTCATGAATCCATTCTCTGACACGTATGCTTTCAACAGTACCGGAACAACTTCTTCTGACGCAAATCTAAAAACCACAACAAAAGCGATTTCCGAATCGCTCAATGTTGACAACGCATACGGAACATAAAACAAACCTCCAAAGTTGATGAATACAGAAGATTACAACCAATGGGCAAAACGGTTTGACAACTGGTTGAGGGCGTTTGCGTGTGACAGTTGGAAGTTATTTCAAGTGGGGTATACGACTACACGGACATAGTTTACAAATTTGGGATCAGATGAGCAAGAATTGTTTATCGCCGAACAGAAAGCAATCGCACTACTTCATCAATCAGTTCGGGATGACATTATATCACTACTTGATTACGAAACCTCGAAAGAGTTGTGGGAAACTCTAAAGAAGAAGTGTATAGGTGGTGAGGAAATTGTGAAAAACAAGAAATCACTACTCAAGAAGGAATTCAATCTCTTTGCATGTATAAAAGGTGAAAGCGTTCGACAGATGATCGAGAGATTTTGCCATCTGAAAGTTGAGCTTGATCGGTTTGAGATTAAGAAAGATCAGGAAGAAATCATTGAGAGGTTGTTTGAAGCACTGCCCAATGAGCATGATTGGCAATATTTCTTGATAGTTTTGAAGAATACCAAACAAATGAAATATATAACTCTTAACTGGCTAATTGAAAAGTTAGAAGGTCACGAACTTGAAATCAAAAAGCAAAATAGAATGAACAATGCCACTTAGCAACAAAATGTAAATCTATATTACCGTGGTAGCATGATTTCAAACACTTCATCACCCAAAACAGCTTTCAGTGCTGAGAATTCCAATGATACATCTAAAGGTAATTCAGGTGGGGGATCAGCAGGTACTAGTGGTTTTGGTTATCATGGTTCGAGTTCAAGCATGCCAGCTCAGTCTACACCAAATTCAAATCAAAATCAAAGTGGCTCTAACCCCATTGTTATTCAGTGTAACATTGCCGTTAATCTCAACAATGCTTAGAATTTCAATGCAGAAACTGCCAAGCAGCAAATGGTCTTTTTGGCTTCAATTCTCGAGTCGTATGAAAGTTTAGTCAAAGGAAAGATTGGGAATACCAACCTGACCAAAGAGGATTACAACCAAGTTGATCCTGAAGAGATGGAGCTTAGCGATATCAGGTGGTGTATGGCCAGCGTCATTCACCGTGCTCAACGCTTTATGGAAATTACCGGGAGACGGTCTATCGGTGGGCCATCTACAAAGTTGGGTTTTGATAAATCAAAAGTGACTTGCTTCAAATGTAAGCAAAAAGAGCATTTTAAACGAGAATGCAAGAATTCTGCCGTTGATGAAACTACCAATCCGTTTCAAGACGATTACTATCGAAAAGCGGTTTATCATTGGAACAGAGAGGAACCACCGAATATGAGGAAGATTGAAGACAATCCGGTGAAAGAAAAGTCGAGGGTGTTAGCGGTTATCCAAGATGATGAAGGCTTCAACTGGAATGATTTTATTCCAGATGAAGATCAGATAGGTTCTGCTTTCGTGGCCGATATTATGCCGGTGACTTTCAACAGAGAGAGAGAGAGATTTCACACATAAGAATGAACAGAATTCACCAAGCATACAAAGAAGCTGTAAAGGCGAAAAGATAGGATGCAGAGAGAGTGTGTTATCTGGATCCGAAAGGAAATGTTTGTACTGATCCAAAAACGATTGATTTTGACTCTCTAGTAAAGTCGATTCCGACTGAAGAAGAGGAGATGTTGAAGAGAGAGGCTGAAGAAAAGGCTGAGAAGGAGAGGAAAGAGAATTCTGAAAAAGATTGTTAAAGAAATCATTGATGTTAATGTGGAGATGACGGCCAAGAATTTGAAGAAAATGGCTGATCAAGTTTTGATGGCAAAAGCGCTTGAGGTAGACACCAAATCTTCTTTTGAGTCTGAGTCATCTAGCATGGTCAGTTCGGTCGGTCCTAATTTTGAATCGGGTAAGGCTCAGGATATAAAAACTGAGAGTGATTGCAGAAATTGCATGAAGGCACGCAAAGACTGTAACACGAATGAGTTTATGCTAAGATCTAACATCCAGGACTTAACCGGTAAAATCAATAACTTGAAAAATGATATGGTTTTGAAAGACAGAATCATGAAAAGTTCAAAAGAAAGAATTGATAATTGACAGAAAAGATAAAAACAAATGAAAAAGATGTTGAGAATTTTCGAAAAGAAAATGAGAAACTTGTTCTTGAAGACAAAAAATTAACCGAGGATTTTGAAAAACTAAAACGGACAATCAAAGATTCTGACGCAGGAGATTTTCAAACTCATCAAGAAAACATTCAATTAAAATTTGTCGTTCAAGAAAAGGAGAAACAAATCAACAATCAACTGGATGAGATCGCAAAGTAAAAACTTCAGATTGAAGAAGTCAAGATTGAGAATGAAAGAATCAATCTGAAGTTGAAAAGTTATCACTCTGCCAGCTTTGTTCTTCAACATATTGTCCCGAAACCCATCGGGAAGAACAAAGATGGTGAAGATGTGTGTCAAGATGGAACTGGGGTCCGGTATCACAAAATTCCACCACCCATGAACAACAACTTTACTAAGAAACAATCTGGTTGGAAAAAGAGTTGAATATGAAAGGTGAAGTTGACAACCTGCCTGATAACATAGACATCACATTTAGTGAACCATCCGATGGGGATAGTGTTGAATCTGAGGTTGTGAAAAATGTGGTTGAAAATGTTTTGAAAACCGATAGTGACTCCACGATTCAAATGAGGATGATGATTGTTTTCTAAACAATTATCTTCCAAAATGCAAGTCCAAGAACAACTTAAAGGATGAACCTACCCTGGTCATGTACTAGGTGAGTGGTTCTGATAAGTTGTACTCGGATGAGGAGTTTCCAATTGAAAATGTATATGTGGATAAGCTTGAGAAAGTTTTTAAACTTGTGGAGATCGATGTGTCAGAAGTTGAAAGGCTGTCAAGTTCAAAAAGATTTACGAATTTTCAAAAGGATAAGTCTTACTATAACAAGCCCAAAGTTCTACCACGTTTTCAAAACAACAATCAGAACAGAGGGTTCAACGGGCAAAGGGCTGGTAAGCATTATCAAAGAAGAAATTTTCAAAGGTCAAAGTTTGTGAAGAAAACAACATTTATGAGAAGTTCAAGTTCTATGAATGAACAAGAATCAGAATTTTTTTCGAAATCAAATGAAGAATTCTTTGCAAAGAAAGCATCACAAACACAGACTGAAGGTCCCAGTCAGGTTATTGATTACCGGACATGCTTTAAATGCAATGAGATTGGACATATTGCACGAAAGTGCACCGACTCAAAACCTAAGTCTGTGGTTGTTGAAAACACCAAGAAACTGAATGATGTAAAAGGCAAGGCGCCAATGTTTGTTGAAAAGAAGATTCTAAAACCTGAAACTGCTAAAATCAATGTTAATCCAGTTAAACAACCTGTTAAGAAAACTGGTGAATCTTCTAAACGTTTTACTCCACAACAACAAACTTGGAAGCCTAAGTTTGAGGCAAAAACATCTGAATCGAAAGTGAAACAAACTACGTCGACTGCACAAGTCAAGAAGTTTGATCAAAAGGTTTTTAAGATTGAAACTCAAAAGAAACAGACTACTTCAGCTGATTCGGCAAAGAAGTTTGTTCCTAAGAGTTCAACTGATGATAAGAAGAAACAGACTTCTTCGACCCCTTCGGTCAAGAAGTATGTTCCAAAAACTGTTCAACCATCTGTTCAACCAACAAAAGAGGAATTTTTCTTATATAAAGAGGTTGAGGTTGGAACAGAAAAGAGTTTGGAAGTAAATGATAAGAATTTTCTGCCTCTTTACACTACTACAACTCGCCTAAACGTTAAGCTACCCGAGTTAATGGAGGCTTGGGTTGTTTCATTTAACTCATTACGTCTGAAACGTGCAGGAGCTCCCGAGATCGATCTCTAAATAGATAATGGATAGCGGAACGTCCAGGCACATGACAGGGAGAAAACCCCTGTTGTACAACATTCGTGGTTTCAATGGAGGTTATGTGGGTTTCGCTGGTAACCAGGGAGGTAGAATAATCGGGGAAGGGACGTTATCGAATGGTTTAGTGTCCTTTGAAAGAGTGAATTACATTCCAGAGCTGGAGAATAATTTACTTAGCATAGCAAAAATCTGTGACACGAAGTACACAACTCATTTCACCGATAAGGAGTGTCTGATCCTGAAGCCGGATTTGGTTGTCCCCAAAGAGTGGATCTTAATGCGAGCACAGAGAGAGAATGACTTGTATGTTCTTGACATGAGCACGGCGACTACAACAACTGGTCAACTTCATTGTTTCGTTTCTAAGGCTATAAAAAAAGAGTCGATTCTTTGGCATCGCAAGATGGGCCACATACATTTACGAAAAATGAATCATTTGGTCCACAATGATTTAGTGAGAGGTGTCAATTTGAAGAGTTTCCACTTGGAAAGTGAGTGTATCAGTTGCAAGAAAGGAAAACAAACCAAGAAGTCTCACCCGAGGAAGCTTGAAAACTCAATCACTAAACCGTTAGAAAGGCTACACATGGATCTTTTCGGTTCTGTGAATGTGAAGTGTCTAACTGGAGATCTTTATTGCCTAGTGGTGGCTGATGATTATTCAAGATTCTAGTGGGTAATGTTCTTGAATTCCAAAGATCAAACCTTCGTGAGTTTGCTGAGTTTGTTCCGAAAGCTAGAGAATTTATACCATAAGCCTACTTGTCGTATTCGCAGCGACAATGGTACGGAATTTAAGAACAATGAGATGTTAGAGTTCTACAACAAGATAGGTATCTTGCAAGAATTTAGTGCTCCGTATACTCCAAAACAAAATAGAGTAGCTGAAAGGAAAAATTGGACACTGATAGAAACAACACGTACTATGTTGGCCGACTCAAAATTACCTGTGAATTTTTGGGTCGAAGCCGTATCAGCTGCTTGCTATACCTTGAATCGAGTACTGACCATGAAAAGATACAACAAGCCATGTTTTGAGCTACTTAACAATCGAAAGCCGAACCTTGAATATTTTGAGCCGTTCGGGTCGCCCTGCACGGTGATAGATCCTGACGGGAAATTCAGTGCAAAATGCTTAGAGGGATTCTTTGTAGGATGCGCTAGTCCGCTCAGACGAGTTTATCTTCCAAGTCTCAAGAAAGTGATTGAAGCTCAGCATGTGGAGTGCCAAGGTTATATAATGCCATTGCAAAAACCTGGTGACTCATGGTTGTTCGACTATGAGATGATGTGGGAATCATTCCATCTTCCTGAAGAACCATCTTTTGTCGATCAGATAAGGTTGTATCAAGATTACGAGTCTTCTCAAATGAACAAAGGTCCGACCAAGACTTCAAAGAGGCATCGAACGTCAAATGATCATGAAGCTGGTCCAAGTCAAACTCATCAAGATGATGCAGAAGTACAACAAACTCAGATTACTTCAGAACAAGAACCTGTTCAGGATAATCAAACAGCGGTGTTCGATGAATCAGAATCAGACTCAGATAGTCCAACCTTTGATAAAGGAGATTCAGAGTCTGAGGGGGAGCAGATCCAGTCTACAGATCAGACAGTCCAAGTTGATGATCAGGTTGCTGAACAGAATGTTACTAATCTGGATTGCGAGGTAACTGTTTCTGGTGAGGTAATGCCAAGGACGCTATCTTACCACCCCGAGGAGTTAATCATTGGAGAGCTGCAAGCAGGAGTCATAACTAGACACCAGATCGACCAAGGCTTTACTTGCTTTTATAATCAAGTTGCTTCGTTTCAAAACGATTTTTCTCTCAGCTGTTTCATTTCTTAGGTTGAACCGAGAACTTACAAAAAGGCGTTGACTGAGGAATCATGGGTGAATGTTATGCAAGAAGAGCTCGGTCAATTCGAGAAACTTGGTGTATGGAAGCTTGTAGATTTGCCAGACGGTCGTAGAAAAATTAATACAAAATTGGTGTTTAAGTGTAAAAGAGATGACAGAGGCGTGATTGTTCGTAATAAAGCTCGCCTGGTCGTTCAGGCTTCATTCAACAAGAGGGAATAGATTTCACAGAAGTGTATACCCCAGTTGCTAGACTTAAAGCTATTTGCATCCCTCTCGCATTCGCATCGTGGAAAGGGTTTAAAGTATATCAGCTAGATGTAAAGTCGGCGTTCCTATACGGTAAGGTGAAAGAGGAGGTTTGCGTCGGTCATCCACCGGGATTCATTGACCCAATTCACAAAGATAAAGTTTATCTTCTCGACAAAGCCTTGTACGGGTTGCACTAGGCCCCGAGAGCCTGGTATGAGACGCTTTCTTAGCACCTGTTATCTAACGGCTTCATACGAGGAAAAGTAGATGCCACTCTCTTCACAAAGGAAGTCGCTGGTCATCTTCTGATAGTACAAATTTACATTGATGACATTATTTTCGGGTCTACCAATGAAGAACTTTGCAAAGAATTTGAGAAAGTTATGAAGCAGAAGTTCGAGATGAGTTCCATGGGTGAGATGAAGTTCTTCTTTGGCCTGCAGGTCGATCAACTGCCAGAAGGGAGCTTCATACATCAGACGAAGTACGTTCATGATGTTCTAGAGAGATTCAGTATGTCAGGGACCGCTCCAATGTCCACCCCATTAGCGACCAACCACGGTATCAATCCTGATCTCTCGGGAGAGAAGGTTGACGAAACTTTATACCGTTCAATGATTGGATCGCTTATGTACTTAACTGCATCTCGACCCGATATAATGTACCCAACTTGCCTCGCAGCCCAATATCAGTCGAGTCCAAGAGCTTCACATATGGTCATCGTCAAATGGATTCTACGCTACCTGAAAGGAACTCCAAGTTTGGGGTTGTGGTATCCAAGAGATGGTGATTTCAGACTTGAGGGCTATTCAGACTCAGATTTCGGATGCTGCAAACTAAATTCAAAGTCTACAACTGCATGTTGCCAATTCTTCGGTCCACGACTAGTAACTTGGCAGTGTAAGAAACAAACCACAATCACACTCTCTACCTGCGAAGCTGAGTACGTCTCGGCTAGTAGTTGCTATTCACAGATTCTGTGGATTCAGCAGCTGATGAGTTATTATGGTTTGCAATTTCTTACCTATCCTATATTTGTAGATAACGAGGCAGCCATTAATATAACTAAAAACCCAGTTCATCACGCTAAAACAAAACATATTGAGATTCGACATCACTTTATCCGTGACTGTTACGAGAAGAAGTTGATTCGAATTGAAAAAATCCACACCGACGAATAATAGGCTGACCTTCACACAAAACCATTTGATAAAAATCGTTTTCATAATCTTTTAAAATTAAACGGGATGAAGCTTTTGTCATCAGGGGGAGATATTATTGGCACTGATGAAGAATCCAAAGCAAAGGTCGTTGGGAAGCAATCTGCTCTGGTTTGTCACATTTTTAAATGTTTTGGTCTTTAGGGGGAGAAAATGGTGTTAGAAAAATACAAAAACATTAAAAAATGTAAAAATACAAAAATACAAAAACATTAGAAAAATCAAAAATGTAAAAAACATAGAAAAACCCAAAACAAGTTGTTGTAAAAAGAGGCAATGATAGTACATCAACTAGACTGTCACAGTACGCTAAAGATTTGGATTCTTAAAAGCGTTAAACGGTCTCACTGATGATGTGCGGTAGGTTTTTACACGTTTAGTAAACTGAATTCGGGATATAAACATAAATTCCATATTTTTATTATTTCGTGGGGAACATCTCTCGGATATATAGGTAACCCCTGAAATCTTGATTGAAAGATTGCCTAATTCTGAGATACTAGGTTTTTATACTTAGTGATATCTGGGGTATTATACCAGGACTTCTGATATTGTGGAAACAATGACCTAGTCCTCGTATAATACTTTACGCGCTTTAAGTAAAGCTTTCTCTCAGCATTAAAATTGATAAATATCGAAAGATACAAATCAAGTGTTGGTGTAAAGAAGATCCCTCAGTGGGACACACCTAAAGTCGAGCCATCATCTCTATCTCTTTTTCTGAACGGAAGTTCTAACCTGAGCTCTCATGGTCTCGCACTACCCAGAGAACAGATATCATTATAGTATACTCACCTGTAAGACTGAATATGGGGAATCTGGATACGAGAGTATATTCTGAGGTGGGACACGCGAATAAATGAAGTGTTTAAAACATTAATTCCGTATCTTGAATCAGTTGAACTCTGTGTGAGAATTTAAGTGGATCAGTATATCAACAATCTAGGTGAATTGTTTAAAACTTAGTGTGTAATAAGCTCAAAGGTGCTAGTGACTCGTCGGTATCTGATATGATCCTCTAACACAACTCACAAAAATATGTTTGTAAATAGTTTCTTGTTGTTATTTTTAGATTAAACCCAAAAATATTTTCAGTGTGTTTTAGCATAAAGTTTCTAAAATACAAAAAGATTTTATTTCTACGTTATTTTCGACAAACCAGTGTTGGAAAGCTAATCTTCGGAATCTCAGATGCAGAGAAAGATCCTGAATGACTGGGTGGGAGCTAATCTGAGAATGTTGGGAAACTGAAATGTTAAACAAGTTCATTAACTTGAAACTTGTATTTTTGAAAACGTTGAAAAATTTAATCAAAAATGTCAGACGGTCCGTAGTCGGTCAACCAAGGTCATTAACTTGGACTTGGTCGACAAATCGAGTAACCAGGGCCATTAATTTGGACTTGGATACTTGAGTGGATGTTAAAATCTGATAAAATTGGTAAAAAGTTTGAAAATTTGAAAAGTTTGGAATTGGAAAGCCCATCCGGATGGATGGAGAAAAAAGTCCATCCGGAGCATAGCCCATCCGGACGGATGGACTTTGGATGATATATAAGGGCCATCCGGACCACATTATGTTCATTCGAGCACTTTCTCATCCGAACCAAACCCTTTTTCTCTCAATCCTTTAAAGCATTTTCAAGTCGTTACGCTGCCCAAATTTAGACCTAGGGGTGGTGATCGGCACAACACTTACAATGGTGAAGGTAAATGTCTAAAATTCATCGTTTAATGCTTTAATTGCTCATTCAGTTAGCCGACACCTTAAGATCTTTAGATTTAGAGCTTAATAGGTTAGATTTGATGAAATTGAACTTAGATTAGGTTTAATTGGCCCTATTTCTGAGAGAATATCTGTTCAATTTGATAAAATTTGACAAAGAATTTGATTGATTTTGTTTGAATCTTCATGTCTGTTCATCCGAATGTGCTTCTGAATGGCCCATCCGGACGCATATATTGGACTTAGATGTGCACAGTAACTTGATATTGTCCATTCGGTCAATGTAGATTCTTTGATTTGAATAGTACCTGTTATAGCTCATCCGGACCACGTGTCCATCCGGATGAGTCCATCCGGAGAAGTGTCCATTCGGACCAGTTGTCTTTTTTTGTTCATTCGGACCAAGTCCATCCGGATGGAGTGTATGTTGTAAATGTTAGAAAATTTTCTAAGTGTTGAAAATTTTCAATGTGCACTATGTGTCTCGAGAAACGTGCATGTTCTGATGATGCTATTTTTGCAGGCTAAGGGTTCAGATTTTCATAATAAGCACAACATCTATTGTGCCTTGGATGAGAAGCTTTCAAAGATGGATCCGTTCAAAGAGATTCTGAAGTTCATTAAAGATAGCCGAATTCATAAATCACTGACGGATCAGCATAAATGCTACGAGTCACACGTGAGGACGCTCTGGAATGCAGCACATTCCGTTGAAGATGAAAAGGTGATTCATTTAGCTGTAAGAATAAAAGACGAGAATAATAAAGATGTTGATATTCCGGTGAAGATTACAGTTGGTGATGTTCGAAGAGTTCTAGATTTTAAAGACAAGGATGAGTATCCAATCATAGTTCCAGAAAGATTATGCAAGGGGCTTTGGATGAGAATGGGATACATTGGGTTCGTTAATGATCCAACATATACAAAGTCGAAGCTTTCAAGACCCTACAAGTTCTTGATTCATTCTGTGATACATGCGTTAGGTCACAGGGAAGGTGCTTTCGATGAAACTCCAGATTATATTATGAATATTATCCCTTGTCTGATTCTTAACAGGCCTTACAACATATAGCAAGTGAACTTCAATCATATGTTAGACAACATTAAAGGTGAACGCTTCGTGCAATATCGAAGGTTCGTGCAAATGTTACTTGATGATCACATTCAAAACTTGCCGAAGGTTGATAGTGATGAGTTAAAGTTGGAACATATAGATAACGAGACCTTGAAGCGGTTAGACGTCTACAGAGGGATTGAAAAGGGCAAGGAACCAAAGTTTAGAAAGAAGTTTGTTACAATCGAGAAAGCAGATTATCAGGCTCCTGAAGACGACAAGTGGAGGCATGATAATAGTGGGTCTGATGAAGAAACAAAGAAAATGGAGCCATTGTACCCAAGAAGACCAGATGGTGGGTAAAGAAAGATTAGAAGCCGAAAAAGAGAACTCCTAAAGTTACAACTCCTTAAGCTGCTCCAAAGAGCACAACAAAGAAGCAGAAATCACCACCGTGGTTGGTCGATGAACCAATTGAACTTCCTCCTGAAAATGATGATTTTCTGTTGTAGGTGATCATGATATTTTTGCTGGAGAGATTGTAGATATCATAGCAAATCAAGATGCTGCAAAAGCTGTTGAGAATATTGAAACTATAGCTAGTGGTGAAACAATGAAAGAGACGTTGGTTGAAGGTGAGGTGTACAATGATTCTAGTGAAACTGAAAGCGAAATCAAAGTTACAAAGATTGCACTCACTTCATATGTTAGTGGAAAGTTCAGATTGAAAACAACTCCTAAGAAAAATAAAGCTTCAGATGAAGAAGATGCAACTTACGAGCCTACACCTGTAGAGAAAGAGAAGTTAAAAAAGAAAGGTATTCGAAAGAGTAAAGCTACCCCAACTGGTGATGTTCCAAGGAGACAGAAAGCTAGAAAGGTCACAACTTCGATTTTTGAACAGATTCCAGAGATAGAAAGAGTTGAAAGCGTTGAAGTTGAAATTCCAGTTCAAAGTGAGTTCAGAATGGCAACTCTTCCATGTTCTCCTGTTCAACAGTCTATTCTAGTTCAAGAAGAGTTTCGAGAAACAACACCTGAGCAACCTCCAAAGATAGTAGAAGAACCTAGCTCAACGACAAAGAAAGTTCCAACTCCACAAAGCTTGAGTCATGGTTTTCCTAAGGAAAGTTCCAACTCCAAAACCTCCAAAGATGTGGCATTTGATGAGATAGAAATCCAAAGAGCTGAGGCTCGGAGGATGGAAAAAGAAAAGAGAGATGCTGAGGAAGCCGCAAAAGCATTAAAAGATAAAGGCAAAGGCGTTGTGGTTGATACAGAAGAAATTCTTGGATCATCGAGCCAACCAGAGCAATCACAACCTGGTGTTGAGGTAAATGTTTCAAATGTTGAAGTTAGTGCTGCTGATGTTGAAATGAAAGATGCAGAGGTTGAGGTCAATGCTGCAGAGATTGAGGTGAATGTTGCAGAGGATGACGTTAACAATGACCTTGCTCTAGTTCCTGCATAGTTTTTCACTCAGGTTGGTAAATCAAAGGAAGTTTTCTACAGCAAGGAGGTTAGTCAAAGAAGAACTGAAGTTGAAAGACGACGACTAAGGGCAAAGCTAAGAAAGTTTGAAGATGACGATGACGATGATGAAGAATTGAAGGAATGGTTTGGTGATGATGTTGATGATGATCACCATGATGATAAGGATGATAAAGGTGATAATGAAAATGACCAGGGAGGTGCTGGTGGTGCTTTGATCGTGAGACCATCAGGTACTAGTCAAGTTGTTCATTACTTGAATAATGAGCAGAATGAAGAACGAGAAGAAGTTCAACCTCAGGGGGAGTCTACCTCAGGATATAAACATGCTGATCTTCATAAGGAATTCTCTAACACTCCAAAAGTTATTTTCCTTAATCATAATGTTGAAGAGGGAGAGTTAGTAGAAAATTGGACGAGGGAGTCTATGTTGGAAACTCTGGATATGGATGATGAGAATTTCAAGTTTGATATTGAAGAAGAAATTCCAGCGACTCCTGATCGTTAATATGTGTTCAAAATGGTAGATGAGGCAAATAATTTTGATGATGTGATCATTGAAGAGGGATCAGACTTTGACCAGGACGTTCCATTCCATTATACTGGTCTAGATGATGATTTTCCTACTTTTGATGAATTGTTTCGTTCGCACAATGAAGATGAACTTAGAAGAAAAGTGGCTGAGAAGATCTCTACAGATGGTATTCCAAAGACAATTTCAAAAGAAGATCTTCGTGAAGAAAGAAAGAAATGGTTTAGGCAAATGCCGAAAGAGAGGAAGTTCAAAAGGCCGTTAAAGTTCTTCACTCGACATCTAGACGAATCGCTTGGAGACATCTTGTCTTGGGGTTATGTAGAAGATTTGAAAGTATATCCAATCAAGCTTGAGTATGAAGTCCAATACTTTGAATTTCTTCAAGATTTGAAAACTCTTCCGTGGTGGGATATTGAAGAGTTGGTGAAGACGAAGAATATAAAGCAGTACTGGTATGGTCCAGAAGTTACATTTCATGAGCAAAGGTTGTGGGGTTATATCTAGAAGCAAGCTGAGTTGAATTTTCTAGATTGGAAACCTCAACATCCAAAACATATAGTAAAGATTGATCTAGTTACAGGGGAGAAGGATATCACGCTACACGTCAAACGTCCAAGATGTTTGAGGAACATGCCTTTGAAAGAAATGGAACAAGATTTCTTCCAAGATTTCAAAGGTTGGGTCTTCAATCCAAGCATGTGTGAAGCGGTGATCACATTATTAGATGGGAAAACAGGCAACTGGAGGTATATTCACATTCTTGATCCAATGTGGCTTGTTAATTGTTCGAAGAAGGATATCGAATGCCTTTTCTTCAACAAGATTGTATATAATGAAGTAGAAAAAGATCAAGCACAAAGATATCAGAAGCCGGTGAACGTTTGTTTTGAAAAAGATATCAATTCTGGTCGTTATTGGGAATCTAAGTGGAGAGATCTCGAGTTACAAGAATTTCTCAAGAAAGAACGTTATAACGAGGAGATGGATAAGAAGATGGCAGATGCTGCTAAGCGTGCAAGATGGAGATTGGGTTTGGAGAAGCCAGTGACTGACCAAACACCAATAGGGAAAGAAGAACGAAAGATTCCAAGGTGGTCAAAGGCTAGAGATGGTGATAGAGAATACAAAGAATGGTGGATCAATGTGGGAAGACACAAGAGACAGAGAATGCTAGAAGAGCATAAAGAGGAAAGAAGGAGGAAGTACAGAGAACGAAAATGCAATAGGAAGGCGTGATCAAGACTATACAAGAAGAAAGACTACAGCTACATCAAAGGGAGAGTCCGTAGATGCATATGTTTGTAGTTTTCATCTGTATCGAGTCTTTATTTACCAGTTTGTGGTCAATGTATAGTTTAAGTATGTTTTGTATTGAATCCGGGATGAAACAATGTGTTAGAATGTTTTGTACGTCCATCCGGACGGATGGAGTCCAATTGGACGGATGGACCTAACCCCATCCGGACGGATGGGCTAGATAGTGTTCACCCGGATGAGCTTGCCTATAAATAGGGTCCTCGGGTCTTCATTTGTAACAGTTCTTTTAGAACCTAAGGCGAAGCTCTGTCGAATTCTCTCCGGATCTTGTACAAGCTTTTATCATTAATGAGAATCATGTTAAACGGTGTTTGCGTTGTTTTTCTCTCTCCTACTACATTCTTGGATTCCGCACGAGGCTGTAGTTGCTAATCCGGTCTGAGCGCGTTCGAGTAACCGAACTCCAGGTCCTCACAGATAGTGATGATGAAACATGAGTTGGTGGAGATTATAGGGCGATTTGCACTCCGTAACATCTCGCAGGCTCCCAAACTTTAAATCCACCTTGTTCGAGCAAGTACCTAGTCAAACACTGTATCAGTAGAACCAGATTATGGCTGTCCAAAAAGCTTGCGTCTCGGAGCTGGCTCGGATTTAGCTTGGAAAAAGCTCGCTCGATATGGGTCGGTTTGAAAGTGAGCCGAGCCGGCTCGGCTCGGTTAGAAAGTGAGCCTAGCTCGGCTCGGCTGGGCTCGTGACGAGCCAAATTGGCTCAGTTTGGCTCGCTTGGTAGCTCGGCTTGGCTTAGCTCGAACTTATAATATATTTTATTTTTTTATATATATAATATATTACAAAAAAAATGATTAATATTTACATGTATTTAGGCTTGTAGTTTGATATCTATGACATATTTAAAGGTTGATTGCCGTGCTAATGAACAAATGTTGTATTTACTTGAAATATAAAACTTATTTTGCGTTGTTGAACGTGATTTTGGCTTGTAATATATTAGGTTGAACTTATTTTGAATATGTTCTTTTAAAGTATTGAATAATATTTTAGAATACTGAATTTTGAGAGCTATGTTTTAATTTTTATTTTTAAAATCGAGCCAAACCAAGCCGAGCTGAGTCAGCTCGGTTTAAAACCAAGCCTAGCCCGAGCTTATATTTTCAGCTCGGTTTCAAATCCGATGAGAGCTATGCATTAATTTTTATTTTTAAAATCGAGCCAAACCAAGCCGAGCCGAGTCAGCTTGGTTTAAAACCAAGTCGAGCCCGAGCTTACATTTTCAGCTCGGTTTCGAATCCGAGCCGAGCCGAGCCAACTCGGTTAATAATCGAGCCGAGCCCGAGCTTGGCCTAGCTCGGCTCGGCTCGGCTCATGAACAGCCCTAACTAGATAACCCATCTAATTTTCAAATATTGTTTTGAGACATTGAGATAATGTTGTCATGCAACTTTATGGTAACATTTGTCCCTTCATGTTAAAGAGTATTGTCTGCTTGTCATCCATTTTGAAGCCTTTTCCACTCAAACGTATGGAGTTGTACTCTCATCCACAACCAACATGCTTAAAACTCGTTGATCAAATTTGAAACTAGACATAAGTTATAGATCAATATCTCTATTTTAGACGAATAATAGATTTTCCTAAGGTATCAGAACCACCCCCATAATCGGGTCAACCAAGGTCATTGCGAAAACCCGAATATTTAAGGTTCGCATCACTTAAATTCCACAACTTTTGGCGTATGGCTTTACGTTTAATTGCTTATTTTGTGCGACCATGCGGAACTTGTGGGATTACGCTCGTGCACCACTAAATACCTATGGGTGTATATTGGTTATTCATACATGAAATAGTTAAGTGTTTATAAGTGTGGGTTAGTTAGTTAGTTAGTTTAGAAGATTATGCTAACTAAGTTTGGGCCGCAGACTTGGTCGTTTTACACACTCCTTAGTGAAGTGGGCCTCCCATCCCCATCTTGGCCCACACACCTCAAACCTGGCCCGAACCAAATCCCTCAAACCCGTGTGAATTATGCTTTCATATTAGGGAACATTATGTTACGTATAATTAAGAATCAAGTTGCACAAACCCTAACATATTCTCACCTTCTCTCTTCTCTTAGAAATCGACGACGAAACACCTCCCCCATCTCGTGTGACTTCCTCAACTCCATCTTGATTTTCTCCGGTTAGTTAATCTCACTATGTTTCAAGTCAAATCCTTTCGTCATGCATAGTAGTATCGATACTTGATGTTGTGTTTATATATGTGAATGTAATCGTGATAAGTACTAATAATATGCGTGATCTGAATTATTTTAGAGTTGTTTATAAAGCGACTTAGGTTCTGGCACGATAACATATGAATATGTGTTGATAAGCATGGACTAAAACATGAACTTAAGGGTTGTTATTAGCGTGGCTCGACTGTAATGATATGGGGGAATTAATTATGATGATTTGGCTAGTTGTGATATGTGTATATTGATTCCCTATTTGAGGATCTTGTTTACGTGCAATCTGATGTAACAGATTATATATGTATGATAATGAATCTTGGATATATTTGTGTAATATAAACAGAGTAACTAGAATATGTTAATTATGAATAATCGTAGGATCTGTATGAATTACACACGCATGGCAATGGATAGTAAACATGTTGATTATATGAAATAGAATGTGTGGCATGATTGGGAGGTAACATGGAACTGGTTGTTTGGACGAAATTGTCAAAGCATGCGTGATTAATTGATATGCATATGCTAGGTGGTGCATGATGATGATGATGATTCTGTGAACTCTATTATGAGCGGCACATTTAACCTTATTGCATGCAATGATGTTGGCAATATATTGAATGCAATTGTTCAGGAATACTCAACGACATTTAATTGTTTTGTCAGTGTCACATGAGTTTGATCTAGTCAAATGATAATCCTTTCCAATTAATGGCTCATTACAAGACAAAAGTTTAAAGGTCCAATAGAGTTTTGGAAACCATCAGCCTATGTCGGCCATTATTTTGATCTAACTAATTTATATTCATTTTTGAGAAAACACAATGAGTCGCACATATCATATGTAAATGCACAGTTCATTGGGCTTGAGGTACATACGGGTCATTTTTGCATGATGGGCCGCCCCTTAATTGCTGGGCCATGAGCTGAAACAGGAACCGCATAAGGGTTGCGGGCCGGGACAGGTTTGGGCCTGGGTTTCGTATGTCGGGTTTAAGGGCCTCGTATGGTACATGAAGTCACCCGTTAATTGTATGTTTGACATGAGATGTTAGAAGAATAACTAGAATAATATAACGAGCTGTCAAGTGTTATTAGTCGGTTATGGCTGCGATACGTGATTACTTGTGATGTGAGTACTTATTATGCATTATGTGAACTATATGTGATACGAATTTACGTGAACTGTTACGCCATACATGCCACGGGGTGATCAATCTATGTTTACAACTTGTTTTAATAAGTGGATGTTGGTGCATGAGTCTAATTGATATCGGTAACTATGTTAGGATTGTTTTGAGCAACTGAACTCGTAACTAATCTTACCGAGCAAACCAAGGTGAGTTCACACTCTTTCTAAGGCATGGGATTCCCGGTAGTTGGGAATGGGTTAAAAAACTAAAACGGAACCTGTATATCCTCCTTGGGTAGGATATGTACCGCCATCCTCCATGGGTAGGATGCCAATATTAATCCTGTGTATTCTCCTTGGGTAGAATACGTACGTTCGTCCTCCTTGGGTAGGACAACAACCTTAAACTTACTAGACAAAACTCTATCATGAAGTCCCTCATTTTTATATCGACTTAATCGCCGGGCCAATGGCGAGCGGGTCATTAGTTGATAGCGCTATTAGGGTTGACAAGCCTCACACCGTGCCGGTCGGACGGGCGTGTACTAATGGATTTGGGCACTTAGTCAATGATGATAGACATTGACGTAGGGCACAACTTATTTTCGTCAGTTGTCGATATGGTAACGGTCTAGTGGTTCACATGGGGAAGCCCCCACTGGTTATGGTTTGGGAAAGAATGGATTGGATAACTCATGGTTTTTGAATAAACTCGTGGTTTTTGTAACAACTATAAAATGGACAACCAACTGTGAACTTGCTCAACTTTGTTGTTGATTTGTTATTTCATGCCTTGCAGGCCTTTAGGTGCATATTATTGGAACTTGCTGTCTGGGAGGCTGGAGTGGTCATGGGTCGAGATACATGGAATCGCAACACAAGACTAATGGTTTATAAACACTTAACGAACGAATTATGCTTCCGCTGTATACTGTGAATTGTTTGTAACGTTGCAACACTTTATGTCAATAAATGAAAGTTTTATTTAATTATATTATGCGAAGTTCAATGTGATTGGTGGCTTGGATCCTGGTACGTCACACGCCCCGCGGTAATTCCGCATGTGGTATTTTGGGGGTGTGACAGATTGGTATCAGAGCCATTGGTTATAGTGAACTTGGTTTTAAAAAGGGGGAAATGTTTTTGTAAAACCAGACTATAACCGAACAGTTCTGAAAACGTGAATACGACCATGACACTCAGCTCGAGATTGGAAGGTTCGTCTCTCGTATACTCATTGTACTGCATAACTAGTGAACACTTACATATGATATTGCATGTGATTTCACGTTTAACACAACAGTATGAATTCACGTATTACTTGCTTGTGTTATGTGACCGATAGGGTGGTACTTCCCTAAACATTCATGACTTACGCTTCGTGATGCTCTTTGGTTGCTACTCGAGTTTGAGGAACCATTTGACATGAGTTTAGAGGAGCTGAGATGAGCATGCAAATCACAATATTATTGTGGGTGCACACATAATAATAATGTGGGGTGCATGCGAGTCCCAGTGAGCCTTAACAAGTGGAAAAAGGGTTCCGCTCCGTTATTTGATCAATGTGAAACATAACAAGCCTATAGGGGCATAGCAGTGATTGTCTCCTACTCGAACGTGACCTTTTCACTCCTCTCTGAATCTTTTCGAATCTCGATGCTATCGAGTATTACCTGAACACCCATCTGAACACCTAGCGAACCGTATAGAATGTTAGGTGCTTAAACGAACGTCCCTGAGTTGGATGTCGCAGCGTCGAATGATTGATCGATACCTTTCTTACTCCTCTTCGTTTGCTGAAACTCATGTATTGACGTCTTAGATCCCGAAGTGTGATCACTTCTGCAATACTCTCGTAACAGACCGTGCATTACTCAAACAACTTGCAACATAGATGGACAGGAGGATGAGCGTAGTACTCCACCGACCTCAGTACTTTGACGACCCTGATTACCGGCAACGAGCACCAGTGAATTGGCCTCAAACGAATCCTTAACCCTTGTCAGCGACTCATGGGAGTCCACTCTTACGAATTAATCGAGGCATAAGTGAGGATAACTGATGGTAGTATGGAATGTGTGACTGCCAGCACGATGAGTAACGCCTTAGGAGGTGGCGTGGAATTGACAAGATGGACCTTGATGGTGAAGAATCGTAGAGTTTCGTTTCGAGCAACGACATTGGGGGCAGCAGTCACAGCGACAACAAGGTATTCGTAACCCTAGCCTGCAGTATGGAAATAAAGGTGCCTACAACATGGATTGGCCGTGGTTAAGTAAGAGGACAACGACCAAAGGAACAACGACAGTACTTGAAATCCTTGTAATGAAAACAGCAACATTGGAAATGATGCTCATGGAAGGGCATTTAGGGTTGACGTGGGCGACGCCAGGATGGTGGCAATTTGGAAGCTTGTACGGGTAGCTAATTGCTTCGCCCCTGTCCAATTTAACCCTGATGTTTCTTGAAAGGCTGGTGACAAGTCAATTGAAGCATCACATGTTTGTAGGGATGCAAATTCAACCGTGTGGGACAAGTTTTCGACATCGATCTTCCTTCTACTATCCATGATGGTGTTGATGCAATAGTCAGTATGGGTGGGTTAACTAGACATCGCGTAGTTATACCCTGTGAGGGGAAGGTTTCCGTCTGTCATAAAGTATCCGAGTGGTGCAGAGGTTAGCATCAATTCAGCAGTGAAGGCCAGAAATGTCCACGGAAGGATTACCCCGCCATGATAGCACTCGTTACTGATGTCAAGCTTAAGGAAAAGAGGATCGAGGATCCACCAACTGCCCGTGATTTCTCTCGATGTCTTACCCGTAGAATTTACCGGTCAACTTCCACAATTATAGAGAAGAATCTCAGCTGATCTCGCGCCAGGTGCCGCCCTGATTACTCGTACTTCTTACCGTCTTACAACCGGAGGGTTGCAAGAGTTGTCTAATCAACTACAGGAACTATCGAACAGGAGTTTTGTCGGACCTAGCTTTTCGCTTTGGGGAGCCCCAGTTATACCCGTGAAGATAAACCTTTTCGTACGTGTATAGATTATCGAGAACTCAGCAAGGTGACAGTCAAGAACCGTTCGCTTCAACCATGTAGTAACACCCTATTGACCAGTTGCGAGGGACAAGCTTCCATTCGAGGATTGATTAACGAAACGAGCCATTATCAGATGGAAGTCCAAGAGGAGAATGTTTTGGAGCGGCATAGAGAACGCAATACGGCCAGTGTAACTTTGTATCCCATAACCATTGAGTTAATCAACACACCAGCAGCTTTATGAACCACCTGAGTCGACTGTGTTCTGAATCACTTCTAGGAGAAAGGAATATCATTGGCGAAACTTGTATGTCGTTTTTGAGCTCCTAGGGAGGAGCAACCCTATACGAAGTCTACCTAAGATCCATTTTATTAGGTATTGGTCGACACCAAAGATCCCTTCGGGGATACGGCAATCCCTTGGTTTCGCTGGATACTATCATAGATTTATCGTAGGATTTTCGAAGATCGCGCAGCTTAACTCCCTTAAGCATAGCAGGGTGTTGTGTTCGTGGGAGACAAAACAGGAGGACGTCTTTTAAGCTTTCGAATCCCAACACTGCAATGCACTGAGCATCATCTTTACCCGAGGGTGCGGGTGATTTAGTGGTATACCATGATGGTCCGAATCAGAGTCCCAGTTACACACCGACGCAACACGAGAGAGTGATGACTTACGTGATGGAGTTACAAAGAGGAACTGCACGACACACAACTGGCGGTGAAAACCGTGGTCTTGGCATTTTAGATGGAGGCATCACTTGGACGGTACCAGATGCGTTATTTAGACCGATCACAAGGGCCTCCCGTGTACCTTAGCTTCGACAGAGCTAAATCAGTTAATGGTATCGCTGGAGGGAACTTTAGGATGATTACAACTATGAAACTTGAACGTGCACGAGCTTTGCAGCTCACTATCGACTCTAACTTACCTGATCAGACTCGCTCTGTTCAAACTGGAGAACCGAAAGAAGAGGATTTTCAAGTTGAACCCATGCAGGGCATGGAGAAGCAACCCTTGACAGGTTGGACGATTCTCATTACCTCATGGAACGAATGTGGGTCTCATTATACGGCAACTGTAGGGAACTCGTGTTGAGCAAAGCACACCGGCTTCGATATTCTAGCCGTCTGGGTTTTGATGAGAGGCATTAGGATTTATAAACCTTGTACTGGTAATCGGGCATGAAGGCCCACCTAGCTAGGTATGGGAATGATGTTTGACTTGTGGAAAAGTCAAAGTGAAGTGTTAGCAACCGGAAACACCTTTATGGAAAGCAAAAACAGACTGCCATGGATTTGGTCTCTAGTCTACTTACAACTCGAAACGGAAACAATATCACCTGGATGATCGTTGATTGTCTCACGTAACCAGCACACTTTCTAGCCATCAAGGAAACGGATAAGTTTTTCTACACTTGCAGTCATCTACCTGAAAGAAGTGGTTGCTAGGCACGGGGTGCCAACCTCCATTATCTCTGATCATGACCCACGATTTGCATCTGATTTGTGGCAAGCGATGCACAAATCCTTTGGCTCACGTCTAGACATGAGCACAGCATATCATCCACAGACGGATAGGCAGACTAAACGCACCATCCAAACTCTTGAAGACATGCTTCGAGCATGTGTAATCGACCTTGGTAACGACTAGGAGCGGCATCTACCTTTAGTGGAGTTTTCGTATAACAACAGTTACCACACCAGCATCCAGGCTGCTCCGTTCGAGGCATTGTACGGACGGAAGTGCCGATCACCTCTTTGTTGGGCAGAATTTGGAAACAGCCAAATCACTAGCCCAGAACTCGTCGAAGACACAACAGAAAAGATTGCTCAGATACGACAACGAATGGCGGCAGCTCGTGACCGTCAGAAAAGCTACGCTGATAAGCGCAGGAAACCACTCGAGTTCCAGGTTGGGGATCGAGTACTACTTAACGTCTCACCTTGGAAAGGTGTAGTTCATTTTGGTAAACGAGGCGAACTCAACCCGCGATATGTTGGACCTTTCGAAATCGCGGGGAGAATTGGCAAGGTGGCCTACAGATTGAATCTACCCGAAGAACTCAGTGGAGTTCGCAACGTATTCCATTGTGTCGAATCTGAAGAAGTGTCTGTCAGATGAAACCCTCATAGTTCCTTTTAAGGAGCTCACCATCGACGATCAGTTGCGATTTGTCGAAGCACTAGTGGAAATCTTGGACCGGGAGGTCAAGATTCTCAAACGCACCAGGATACCTATTGTTCGTGTTCGTTGGAACTCCCGTCATGGCCCAGAGTTTACCTGGGAACGAGAAGACCAAATGAAACACAAATATCCCAGTTGTTCGAAAACAATGAAACCACTACTGAGGCTGAAGCTACTGCGGAATTTCGGGACGAAATTCCAAACCAACGGGGGAATGATGTGACACCCCAGGAAAACCAGCAAACCATGCAACCTAACTAGCTTCCCCAGTAACTACGTGCTAAATTTCGGGACGAAATTTCTTTCAAGTTGGGGATGATGTGACAACCCGAATATTTAAGGTTCGCATTACTTAAATTCCACAACTTTTGGCGTATGCCTTTACATTTAATTACTTATTTTGTGCGACCATGTGGAACTTGTGGGATTACGCTCGTGCACCACTAAATACCTATGGGTGTATATTGGTTATTCATACATGAAACAGTTAAGTGTTTATAAGTGTGGGTTAGTTAGTTAGTTAGTTTAGAAGATTATGCTAACTAAGTTTGGGCCGCAGACTTGGTCGTTTTACACACTCCTTAGTGAAGTGGGCCTCCCATCCCCATCTTTGCCCACACACCTCAAACCTGGCCCGAACCAAATCCCTCAAACCCGTGTGAATTATGCTTTCATATTAGGGAACATTATGTTACGTATAATTAAGAATCAAGTTGCACAAACCCTAACATACTCTCACCTTCTCTCTTCTCTTGGAAATCGACGACGAAACCCCTCCCCCATCTCGTGTGACTTCCTCAACTCCATCTTGATTTTCTCCGGTTAGTTAATCTCACTATGTTTCAAGTCAAATCCTTTCGTCATGCATAGTAGTATTGATACTTGATGTTGTGTTTATATATGTGAATGTAATCGTGATAAGTACTAATAATATGCGTGATCTGAATTATTTTAGAGTTGTTTATAAAGCGACTTAGGTTCTGGCACGATAATATATGAATATGTGTTGATAAGCATGGACTAAAACATGAACTTAAGGGCTGTTATTAGTGTACCTCGATTGTAATGATATGGGGGAATTAATTATGATGATTTGGCTAGTTGTGATATGTGTATATTGATTCCCTATTTGAGGATCTTGTTTACGTGCAATCTGATGTAACAGATTATATATGTATGATAATGAATCTTGGATATATTTATGTAATATAAACAGAGTAACTAGAATATGTTAATTATGAATAATCGTAGGATCTGTATGAATTACACACGCATGGCAATGGATAGTAAATATGTTGATTATATGAAATAGAATGTGTGGCATGATTGGGAGGTAACATGGAACTGGTTGTTTGGACGAAATTGTCAAAGCATGCGTGATTAATTGATATGCATATGCTAGGTGGTGCATGATGATGATGATGATGATGATGATGATTCTGTGAACTCTATTATGAGCTGCACATTTAACTTTATTGCATTCAATGATGTTGGCAATATATTGAATGCAATTGTTCAGGAATACTCAACGACATTTAATTGTTTTGTTAGTGTCACATGAGTTTGGTCTAGTCAAATGATAATCCTTTCCAATTAATGGCTCATTACAAGACAAAAGTTTAAAGGTCCAATAGAGTTTTGGAAACCATCAGTCTATGTCGGCCATTATTTTGATCTAACTAATTTATATTCATTTTTGAGAACACAATGAGTCGCACATATCATATGTAAATGCACAGTTCATTGGGCTTGAGGTACATACGGGTCATTTTTGCATGATGGGCCGCCCCTTAATTGCTGGGCCATGAGCTGAAACAGGAACCGCATAAGGGTTGCGGGCCGGGACAGGTTTGGGCCTGGGTTTCGTATGTCGGGTTTAAGGGCCTCGTATGGTACATGAAGTCACCCGTTAATTGTATGTTTGACATGAGATGCTAGAAGAATAACTGGAATAATATAACGAGCTGTCAAGTGTTATTAGTCGGTTACGGCTGCGATACGTGATTACTTGTGATGTGAGTACTTATTATGCATTATGTGAACTATATGTGATACGAATTTACGTGAACTGTTACGCCATACAGGCCACGGGGTGATCAATCTATGTTTACAACTTCTTTTAATAAGTGGATGTTGGTGCATGAGTCTAATTGATATCGGTAACTATGTTAGGATTGTTTTGAGCAACTGAACACGTAACTAATCTTACCGAGCAAACCAAGGTGAGTTCACACTCTTTCTAAGGCATGGGATTCCCGGTGGTTGGGAATGGGTTAAAGAACTAAAACGGAACCTGCATATCCTCCTTGGGTAGGATATGTACCGCCATCCTCCATGGGTCGGATGCCAATATTAATCTTGCGTATTCTCCTTGGGTAGAATACGTACGTTCGTTCTCCTTGGGTAGGACAACAACCTTAAACTTACTAGACAAAACTCTATCATGAAGTCCCTCATTTTTATATCGACTTAATCGCCGGGCCAATGGCGAGCGGGTCATTAGTTGATAGCGCTATTAGGGTTGACAAGCCTCACATCGTGCCGGTCGGACGGGCGTGTACTAATGGATTTGGGCACTTAGTCAATGATGATAGACATTGACGTAGGGCACAACTTATTTCCATCAGTTGTCGATATGGTAACGGTCTAGTGGTTCACTTGGGGAAGCCCCCACTGGTTATGGTTTGGGAAACAATGGATTGGATAACTCATGGTTTTTGAATAAACTCGTGGTTTTTGGAACAACTATAAAATGGACAACCAACTGTGAACTCGCTCAACTTTGTTGTTGATTTGTTGTTACATGCCTTGCAGGCCTTTAGGTGCATATTATTGCAACTTGCTGTCTGGGAGGCTGGAGTGGTCATGGGTCGAGATACATAGAATCGCAAGACAAGACTAATGGTTTATAAACACTTAACGAACGAATTATGCTTCCGCTGTATACTGTGAATTGTTTGTAACGTTGCAACACTTTATGTCAATAAATGAAAGTTTTATTTAATTATATTATGCGAAGTTCAATGTGATTGGTGGCTTGGATCCTGGTACGTCACACGCCCCGCGGTAATTCCGCATGTGGTATTTTGGGGGTGTGACAGTCATTAACTTGGACTTGGTCGACAAATCGAGTAACCAGGGTCATTAATTTGGACTTGGATACCTGAGTGGATGTTAAAATATGATAAAATTGGTAAAAAGTTTGAAAATTTGAAAAATTTGGAATTGGAAAGCCCATCCGGACGGATGGAGTCCATCCGGACCGATGGAGAAAAAGTCCATCTGGAGCATAGTCCATCCGGACGGATGGACTTTGGATGATATATAAGGGCCATCCGGACCACATTATGTTCATTCGAACACTTTCACATCCGGACTTAAAGCATTTTCAAGCCGTTACGCTGCCCAAATTTAGACCTAGGGGTGTTGATCGGCACAACACTTACAATGGTGAAGGTAAGTGTTCTAAATTTCATCGTTTAATGCTTTAATTGCTCATTCGGTTAGCCGACACCTTAAGATCTTTAGATTTAGGGCTTTATATGTCACACCCCAAAAATACACAAGCGGAGTATTACCGCGAGGTGTGTGACTGACCAGGATCATACCAACAATCATACTGAACATTTAAATAAAGTAAGGTAAAACTATAGCAACCAAACGTTTAAAGTTCATTAAAACGAAATCCAAAACCAAATTTAAAAAGTAGCGGAAGCATGAAGTAATAAAACCCAGAAAAAACAATTTACAAATCATAAAGTCCATTAGTAGGAATCCAACTGTGGATTCCTAGCCACAATGCTCACTCCTCGTACAAGCTCCATCCCTATACCTAACGACCTGCAAAGCATGTGGTAACATGTCAACAAAAAGGTTGGCGAGTTCACAGTTGGTTGTTCGTTTTGTGTTGTTCCAAAAATCCCTAAGTTGTTTCAAAAACCATAGTTGTTAAGTTCCTTTTTCCCATAACCATATACTGTGGGGACTACCCCATGTTGTAAACCACTAGACCCTTTTACCATATCGACTACTGACTTAAGTCATGTTTGAGTGCCCTGCGTCAATGTCTATCATCATTGACTAAGTGCCCAAGTACAATAGTCCACTCCTGTCCTCTGCGGCACGGTGCGAGGCTTGTCAGACCTAATAACGCTATTTAACTAATGATCCGTTCGCCAATGGCTCGGCGATTAAGTCGATATAAAAATGAGGGACTTCATGATAGAGTTTTGTCTAGTAAGTTTAAGGTTGTTGTCCTACCCAAGGAGGACGGAGGTATGTATTCTACCCAAGGAGAATACGCAGATTATATCCCACCCACGGGGGATAGTTGTTATTTAACCCATTCCCAAACCACCGGGAATCCTTATTTAACTCATTCCCATACCACCGGGAATCCCATGCTTTGTAAAAAGTGTGAACTCACCTTTGGTTGCTCGGTTGGACTCTTAAATTAGCTAATAGTCAGGGTTGTTCAATCATGTCCTAGTATGATTACCATTTAGTCCATTAGTGGTTTCAAATAGAGCACAAAGTTCCTACACGCATCTGCCACATAATATGCACTCACTTTGACAGTTCATGCCCGTATACACATTCCACCTATGAATACTCAAGAGCAAGCACACAACACTTCACATAACACTTTCATTGACATATAACAAGTTAGATCAATATCAGATAACATAACCGATATTTAGACACGCAAATCACTACTTATATTGTTTCAGCTTTAACCTCCAAAACTGAGCTGTTTTCGGGTATTTTAATAAAATAGTTAAATTATTCCAAAAATTCTCAAAATGTTACAAAATGTTCTAAACAGTCCATGTATCATTGTGTAAAAATCTCGGGATCCAATTCATTACCAATTATTTTCTAAAAATCATTTACCGGGCTGCAATCAGATTCGTCACTTTCTGACTGGAATTCACAGAAAAATTCATTTAAAATCCATCGTATGTCCGATTGATGAAATTCCAGTTGGAAAATTGCAATGACACCCGTGGCCGTCTCCTGTACGAATTTCACGACTTAACTCTATCCAGGCTTCAAGTTATGACGAAAAACATAACACACATTTTCTGCAGGAAAAACGCAGCTTTTGCTGCTGTACCAAACGGACCTTTAAAAATAGCAAACGACCTCAAAAAAATATGATTCCACTGCCATTTGAAGCGGTTTTTGAATATGTATAATTTAGACTTCAGAAAATCAACTTTTCGATTTATAATGGTCCATTTGCAGCCAACTGAAGTTGGCTATTTTTGTCAATCAGCATGCTATTTTACATTTAAACAACAGCAAAACGCATGTAAACGATCCCGACTCTTCCAAATAACAACAAACAGCAGGCTAATCATCCTTTACCATCTAACCATACCAATAATCACAAAACCCTAGCCATAACACATCATGATTTCGTTAAAAACGCAGCCAATGATCATGTATGCATGCATATCATCAAACAATTCACACAATCGCATAATCAATCGAAAATCATGCAACAACAAAACCCTAGCATGTCAACTAAAAATCACAGACCTGATTATACAAATTTACACCAAGAATCACAATCCAAATCAAGAATACTAACATTGGAGAAAGAGAAGGGATAACGAGGAAGTGAAAAGCGAATCAAGAAGCTGAACTGAGGAGGAGATTTGCGCAGAAGGGGGGGTCTCCTGGTCGACCCACACAAGGGAGGGGAGTATTAGGGCTTGATCCATGCATATGTATATATTAAAACTCAAGGGAATTGGACTTAATGGGTTGCAAGGAACAAGAGATGTTGGTTTGGGCTTTAGGTTTTGAATAAGGGGACTTGGGGTGGGGGTTTGGGCCTATAAGTGGTGCAAGAAAGGGGAGGGGTGGGTTTGGGTTGGGTTTCAATAGGTAACGGTTACGCACTAAGCGACGGTTTCGCAAGATTCATGAAATAATTAATTAAAACGTTGCGTATCGCGGAATAATATTTTACAATGCTTCGATTCACAAAATAACATATTCCAACATTTCAGTTTCGGGTTTCGGTTTCACATAATTCACATTACACATTACCAAGCACACAATCGTTCCAATAAAATCAATCACCAATTCAATTCATTTAACGTACATGAAATTACACCGTAAAACGATACGTTCAAGAATTTACACGAGTTGTCACATCATCCCCAAGTTGAAAGAAATTTCGTCCCGAAATTTAGCACATAGTTGCCGGAGAAGCTAGTTGTGTTGTGTGTTTTCCTGGGGTATCACATCCTCCCCCCGTTGGTTTGGAATTTCGTCCCGAAATTCCGAAGTAGCTTTAGTATTGGACTCACCTTTCTTAAACAACTGGGGGTATATGCTTTTTATCTGGTTCTCTCGTTCCTAGGTGAACTCTGGGCCACGACGGGAGTTCCAACGAACTCGAGCGATAGGTATCTTGGTTCGTTTAAAAGTTTCGATGTCCTGATTCATAATTTCCACCGGTTTCTCAACGAAGCACAACTGGTCGTTGATAATGAGTTCCTTGAAAGGAACGATGAGGGTCTCATCTGACAGACACTTCTTCAGATTCAACATGTGGAACACGTTGTGAACACCACTGAGTTCTTTGGGAAAATTCATTCTGTAAGCCACTTTGCCGATTTTCTCAGTGATTTCAGAAGGTCCGACAAACCGCGGATTAAGCTTGCCCCTTTTGCCAAAGCGAACCACACATTTCCAAGTTAAGACTTTGAGTAGCACTCGATCCCCAACCTGGAACTCGAGGGGTTTTCTACGCTTATCAGCGCAGCTTTCCTGACGGTCACAAGCTGCCGCCCTTCGTTGTCGGATTTGGGAAATCTTTTCCGTTGTGCCGAGAACGAGTTCTGGGCCAGTGATTTGGCTATTGCCAACTTCAGCCCAGCATAGAGGTGATCGGCATTTTCGCCCACACAAAGCCTTGAATGGGGCAGCTTTGATGCTGGTGTGGTAACTGTTGTTGTACGAAAACTCCACCAAAGGTAGATGTCTTTCCTAGCCGTTGCCAAAATCGATAACACACTCTCGAAGCATGTCTTCTAGAGTCTGGATGGTGCATTCAGTCTACCCATCCGTCTGAGGGTGATAAGTTGTGCTCATGTCTAGACGTGAGCCAAAGGATTTGTGCATCGCCTGCCACAAATCAAATGCAAAGCGCGGGTCATGATCAGAAGTGCTAGAGGTTGGCACTCCGTTCCTAGCAACTACTTCCTTCAAGTAGATGTCTGTGAGCGTAGAAAACTTGTCAGTTTACTTGATTGCCAGAAAGTGAGCAGACTTTGTTAGTCGATCCACGATCGCCTAGATGGTGTCGTTTCCTCGTTGAGATCTAGGTAAGCCAGTGACAAAATCCATGGAAATTTGCTCCCATTTCCACGTTGGGATCTCGGGCTGTTGCAGTAGTCCTGATGGCTTCTGGTATTCAATCTTAACCCTATCACAGGTCAAGCATTTACTAACATAGGTCGCTATGTTAGCTTTCATGTGGGGCCACCAGTATAGAGTTTTGAGATCCTGGTACATCTTGTCAGAACCAGGATGCACCGAGTAACGAGACTTTTGTGCTTCGTCCCTCACAAGCTCTCGTAGGTTTCCATAGGATGGAACCTGGATACGTTCCAAGAAATAGTAAGTACCATCTTCCTTGCATATGAGTTGCTCTTCCATGCCCCGCATGGACTCAGCTAAGAGGTTCTCTTCTTTCAATGCTTCAACCTGAGCGTTGCGGACCTGGGTAGGAAGATTAGAGGGAATAGTAAGTTGTAACGTATGTACACGCTTAGGTTTGGTTTCCTTCAGACTGAGGGCATCGGCCACCACGTTGGCCTTCCTGGATGGTACTTGATTGCGCTCTTGTAGTTATTGAGTAATTCGGCCCATCGACGCTGTCGCATGTTCAACTCCTTCTGATCGAAGATATGCTGGAGACTCTTGTGATCGGTGTAGATAGTGCACTTGGTACCATACAAGTAATGTCTCCATATCTTGAGTGCAACACTACTGCTCCCAACTCCAAATCGTGGGTAGTGTAGTTCTTTTCGTGAGTCTTGAGTTGGCATGATGCGTAGGTAATGACTTTCTCACGTTGCATCAACACACAACTAAGTCCTTGGATAGACGCGTCACAATAAACAACGAAATCGTCTGTGCCTTCTAGTAACGAAAGAATGGGTGTACTACAGAGTTTCACCTTCAACTGTTGAAACACGGATTCCTGAGCAATCCTTCGAGTTAGAGTTGCGAGGGTTTGTGCATACGATCGAGAAAAGTGGGCTTCGCAACGTCAAAAGTCATTCGTTGGAAACTAAACATAAGGTTGTTTGTGTTGTAGGGGATCCATGGTAAGGTGTAGGTATCGTTCGAATTCCTACTAGTTCTTGGAGTAGTTTTGGATGTCGTCGAAGAAACAAGTGGTATACCCGTCAAGGTAGGCTAAATTCGAATGCCATGATTGAGAATCTATATCGGTCATACCGAGTTCCAAGGACAGTGCTTGTGATATTATCATATCCATGATATTTATGGCCCAATGCTCCTCGAGTAAAGTTCATAGGGAGTAACTCGTCCAAGCGAGAGTTCGCGAAGAATGTTGTTAGGATAAGGATCATAGAATTCGAAGAGTATATCATGAATGGATGTGGAAACATGCAAAAAGGGTAGTCGCAGTCGATGCGTAAGCGCGTAAGGATCCGTAACAGGGGTTTACCTGATGTCAAGGGTATAAGTTAGTCGTACGCAAGTTGTACAGGGTTAAAATAAAGAACGTCGTTGGTCAAATAGAGATGTCACGTGGATATATCAATCATAACCAGAATTTACCATAGAGGAATGGTTGTTGTACGAGTTTATAGTGTTAAGGTTCAGTGAAACTTCCGTCAAAGTTTTCGAGCTCGCTCGCATGCGAAGGAGAAATAATTCACCTTGATCCATGAACTTAGATGAGTTTGCGATTTATCGAGTCGGAAAGCAACCATCTGAAATATGCCTGTGTAGTCAAGAGGGTTCAATAAAGGACGTGAAAATATGTTCAAGAGGGTATGATCGTATCAACAACACATCACCATCCTCAGGTTTCAAGATGTGATCACCAATGGTCGAAGGTCAAGCCTTCCAAATTCTCTAAACTAGAGTGAGTTCGTCTTAGTGTCCCGGCATGGAGAAGCGAGGACGTAGTGTCACTGTGGTAAAGGAATGATGGTTTTGTCTAAGTCAATATTAGAAATTTAGGCATTGCATTAATCAACAAGCATAGGTCGGTATAAAGGCTAGTGGAAAGATTTTGCATAATTAAGATAAACTGTCGTAGGATCAAAATGCGATTCTTGTGGTCTAAGGGGGGAAAAGGGGTAAGGTAACAACTCAGCACGAGGAATATCTTTAAAACAACAAAATAAAAGAAATCTGATCAAATTAAACCATAAAAGTCACTACAACGAATATTCGCAAAAGTTTTAATCATGACGATTGTTTATACGAAACAAAAGAAAGAAATAATTAGATAAACAAGTTGAAGACGGGTCAGTCGTCCACGTCTCCATCCCCGAGGTCATCACCATCGTCATCGTCTCTGTCACTATCCGGGACCTCCTCCGGCTCTTCTTCCTCCTCTTCTGGCTCTTCCTCTGGAACCTCTGTCGGTTCTTCATCAGACTCTTCATCCTCCGGCTCGGGAGGTGCCGGGGCTGGGGCTGGCTAGGGTGCAGGTGGCATTTGGGCCTCCTCCAACTGACAATTCATCATAACAAGCCTCTCGGCATGCGAGTCAAGCCTTTCTTTATCCACTCGAGCGTCTCCCATTATAAACCTTGTACCTCGCGCCCCTTTAAGGCTTCTGTCTTCAAATCATTAGTTCTCCTATAGAGTTCCCATATCTGCTCCTCTTGAGCTTCCACTCGCCCCTCTAGGGTAGTAGTTCATTTCAATAAGGTCTGATTTTGTTCCATTAAGACTTGGTTTTGCTCTATCAAAATCTAGTTATAATCCCTAAGAGCCTTTATCACAGCAGACTCGGTTTGGCGCTGATCTGATTAACTGGCAGTGCATGTGTAGGTCGGGAGGACGACTCCCCGCCCAGTGCGAGTCTCTTTCGATAAGCCGCACGCGTCTCCACCTGACGTGGGGGTAGGTGAGTAGCAGCGGGTGCCTTCCCTGGCACCCGAGACTGGTCGGATGATGTAGACATGCCTGTCGAGTTAATGACGTAACATACGTTAACGAAAGAATACACACTCACAAGCACTATAAGAGAATGTCGACGCAGATGTGTGGGAAAGAATGTCAAAAGAGGGTAAGCACATAGGGTTTCATGCAAACAGTTGAGTGCAAAAGTGAGCACACTAGGGCTAACAAAGGTAACATGCTACAATATTAATTAAGTATACCATGAGCAACACACCATGCAAATGCAAACTAACAAGTAGGCTACATAACATAAGTCATGCCATCTAAAGTGTTGAACCTTGCACGTGTAGCGAAGGGTCATCGTGGATCGTTGAGCACTAAACAGGTTATAGTCTGGTTTTTGTCAAGAAGATTTTTCCCTTTTTAAAACCGAGTTCACTATAACCAATGGCTCTGATACCAATCTGTCACACCCCCAAAATCCACCAGCGGAGTATTACCGCAAGGTGTGTGACTGACCAGGATCATACCACCAATCATACTGAACATTTAAATAAAGTAAGGTAAAACTATAGCAACCAAACGTTTAAAGTTCACCAAAACAAAATCCAAAACCAAATTTAAAAAGTAGCGGAAGCATGAAGTAATAAAACCCAAAAAACAGTTTATAAATCATAAAGTTCATCAGTAGGAATCCAACTGTGGATTCCTAGCCACAACGCTCACTCCTCGTGCAAGCTCCATCCCTGTACCTAACAACCTGCAAAGCATGTGGTAACGTGTCAACAAAAAGGTTGGCGAGTTCACAGTTGGTTGTTCGTTTTAGTGTTGTTCCAAAAATCCCTAAGTTGTTTCAAAAACCAAAGTTGTTAAGTTCCTTGTTCCCATAACCATATACCGTGGGGGCTACCCCATGTTGTAAACCACTAGACCCGTTACCATATCGACTACTGATTTAAGTCATGTTTGAGTGCCCTGCGTCAAAATCTATCATCATTGACTAAGTGTCCAAGTACATTAGTCCACTCCCGTCCTCTGCGGCACGGTGTGAGGCTTGTCAGACCTAATAGCGCTATTTAACTAATGACCCGTTCGCCAATGGCCCGGCGATTAAATCGATATAAAAATGAGGGACTTCATGATAGAGTTTTGTCTAGTAAGTTTAAGGTTGTTGTCCTACACAAGGAGGACGGAGGTATGTATTCTACCCAAGGAGAATACACAGATTATATCCCACCTATGGGGGATAGTTGTTATTTAACCCATTCCCAAACCACCGGGAATCCTTATTTAACTCATTCCCATACCACCGGGAATCCCATGCTTTGTAGAAAAGTGTGAACTCACCTTTGGTTGCTCGGTTGGACTCTTAAAATAGCTAACAGTCAGGGATGGTTAATCACGTCCTAGTAAGATTACCATTTAGTCCATTAGTGGTTTCAAATAGAGCACAAAGTTCCTACACGCATCTGCCACATAACATGCACTCACTTTAACAGTTCATGCCCATATACACATTCCACCTATGACTATTCAAGAGCAAGCACAAAACACTTCACATAACACTTACTTTGACATATAACAAGTTGGATCATTATCAGATAACATAACCGACATTTAGACACGCAAATCACTACTTATATTGTTTCAGCTTTAATCTCCAAAAATGGGCTGTTTTCGGGTATTTTAATAAAATAGTTAACTTGTTCCAAAAATTCTCAAAATTTTAAAGAATGTTCTAAAGGGTCTAGATATCATTTTGTGAAAATCTCGGGATCCAATTCATTCAAATTATCTTATAAAAATCATTTACCGGGCTGCAATTAGATTCGTCACTTTCTGACTACAGTTCATGGAAAAATTCATTTAAAATTCATCGTACGTCCGAAAGACGAAATTCCAGTTGGAGAATTACAACGACACCCGTGGCCATATACTGTACGAATTTCAAAAGCTAACTCTATCCAGGTTTCAAGTTATGATGAAAAACATAACACTTATATTCTGCAGTACCAAATGGACCTTTAAAAATAGCAAACGACCTCAAAAAAATATGATTCCAGTGCCATTTGAAGCGTTTTTCAAAAACGTATAATTTAGACTTCAGAAAAATCAATTTTTCGATTTATAATGGTCCGTTTACAGCCAACTGAAGTTGGTTGTTTTCGTCAATCAGTATGCTGTTTTACATTTAAACGACACCAAAACGCATGTAAATGATCCCGACTCTTCTTAATAACAACCAACAGCAGGCTAATCATTCTTTACCATCTAACCATACCAATAATCACAAAACCCTAGCCATACATGATTTCGTTAAAAATGCAGCCAATGATCATGTATGCATGCATATCATCAAACAATTCACACAATCGCATAATCAATCGAAATAAATCATGCAACAACAAAACCCTAGCATGTCAACTAAAAATCACAGCCATTATTATACAAATTTACACCAAGAATCACAATCCAAATCAAGAATACTAACCTTGGAGCAAGAGAAGGGATTACGAGGAAGTGAAAAGCGAATCAAGAAGCTGAACTGAGGAGGAGATTTGTGCAGAAGGGGGGGGTCTCCTCGTCGACGCACACAAGGGAGGGGAGTATTAGGGTTTTGGTTTTTCTTGATCCCTGCATACGTATATATTAAAACTCAAGGGAATTGGGCTTAATGGGTTGCAAGGAACAAGAGATGTGGGTTTGGGCTTTAGGTTTGGAATAAGGGGACTTGGGGTGGGGGTTTGGGCCTATAAGTGGTGCAAGAAAGGGGAGGGTTGGGTTTCAATAGGTAACGGTTACGCACTAAGCGACGGTTTCGCGAGATTCATAAAATAATTAATTAAAACGTTGCGTATCGCGGAATAGTATTTTATAATGCTTCGATTCACAAAATAACGTATTCCAACATTTTAGTTTCGGGTTTCGGTTTCACATAATTCACATTACACATTACCAAGCACACGATCGTTCCAATAATATCAATCACCAATTTAATTTATTTAACTTACATGAAATTACACCGTAAAATGATACGTTCAAGAATTTACACGAGTTGTCACATCATCCCCAAGTTGAAAGAAATTTCGTCCCGAAATTTAGCACATAGTTCCTGAAGAAGCTAGTTATGTTGTGTGTTTTCGTGGGGTATCACAGTATAGGTTAGATTTGATGAAATTAAACTTAGATTAGGTTTAATCGGCCCTATACTGAGAGAATATGCTTTCAATTTGATAAATTTTAACAAAAAAAATATGATTGATTTTGATGGGTGCAAAATGTAACATATAAATTACATCAAATGAGGCATAAAACTAACTTTTTTTATTACTATTGTTGGAAAGAGCAAGTTTTTGTCTTCCATTTGAATTTACAAGACCGAATGAGCTTAAACGAACAAAAGGAGCAAATAAGGAGCCAAAACCAACATAAATACAAAGAAAATGAATAAACGTGACATGCCCGACCCCTCGGCAGCATCCCCAAGGCAAAAACAAGACAACAGAAGACTGACCACGGGGCAGTGCCCAGCTGGACACGGGGGCGTGGTCAGGAGCCTGCAGAAAAGACAAACCTGTAGAAGCTTCTACACCCACCACGGGGGCGAGCCCAGCTCAGCACGGGGCGTGGTCAATGCTAAGATACGTAGAATCTTGCAAAATCTTGATAGTACAGATACGCTGCTGACCATGGGGCCGTGCCCGCTGAACACGGGCCGTGTGGGACCCTCTGCAGACACTTGCATTAAATGAAGGAAGAGAAAAGGCTGGCCACGGGGGCGTGCTCACTAGACACGGGGCCGTGGCCAGAGCTCTGTGCAGGATATAAATAGGGGTGCTTTGTTCACTTCAAAGGCATCCCTTGGCAAACCACTACTCTCCAACTTTGCCACCACTCCACCACTACTACAACACCAACACCCACCACCATCATCCATCTTTAGAGTGTGTAGTAGTCTCGGGATCCAAGATTGATCGTAAGGGTTCTTGCCAATCAAAAGCCATGTTTGGTTAAGCCTCTTACATCACTTGGTGAAGACAAGTCTTTTATGTATTACTTTTGATTTTTAATCTTTCGCCACTTTTTATTTGGTTTTGTATTAATGACTTTAATAACTAGTTTCTTATGTTGAAGGTGAATTTTCTTTATCATTTGTCTGTGGTGTCTTGGCGTTACTTTACTGTCTATATAAAGTAAAAGATTGCATCATTCATGTCTCTATAGTCTATATAGAGGCATGTTGGCTACCTGGTCGGGGGTTAAGGGAATGGTTTAGTAAGGTTCTTGCCTTGTTCACTGTATAGATCCTGCAAGGACCTGGTTCTAGCTTACTAGGACCTCCTTCAATACCCACTGGTATTGGATGGCGGGGGTGCGAATAGCTTGAACCCCTCATACATAAACTACTATTAATACATTAAACTCGCTACTTGGGATTGTATCCTTGCTGACTCAAACCACTTAGCCGAGGGTAACGTCACCTTCAAAAGAGGGGTCTACCACTTTTCGCATTAATAACTAACTTTATTATCTTTCAATATTCCGACCCTTTGGGATTATATCCTTGCTGACTCAAACCACTGGGTTGAGGGTAACTTCACCTTCAAAAGAGGGACCTACTACTATAACTATGATAATCTCTTAAAAAGTCCGAAAGTGCGAAAATCATCAAAGGATACATTAAAGGGGAGTCGGATCCAAGTGATTCATCTTGTCTATCTGTTTTTATTTTATTTTATTTTTGCATTTTTAGTTTTTATTTTCATACTTCAAAACTTTTCTCAAAAAAAAATTTAAATTGATTAGATGTTGAGGATAAACCGGTACTAAAAGTTCTTGTGTCCTTGGACGACTTCGGTATCTTACCAACGCTATACCACGCTCACGATGGGTGCACTTGCCCAAGTGTGTGTTTAGTGTTAGTAAATATCGTGTGTTATAAATTTAAAACTTGACTAATGGGTAAAATGGGCTCAAAATATCAATAAAATCATATCACGCTTCGCACACACCAAGTTTTTGGCGCCGTTGCCGGGGACACAGGGATTTTAAGAAAGTTTGGAATCAACGGCCTAATTATTTTTACTTATTTTTCTTTTTTTAGTATTTTTCTTAATTTTTTCAGTTTCTGCAGACTTCAGCACGGGCCGTGCTCAGCCAGACACGGGGTCGTGTCCATCTTTGTTACTGGCAATCATGTTTTAAGTCAGACAGTAGCTGACCATGGGGCCGTGCCCACTGAACACGTCCCAGTGTCCAACTTCCAGTTGCTGAAAACAAAACCGTAAGATACCGACGGTTGGTAATTTCTGACAAAAATATGAGTGATATTGATTATTTTTACTTTCACTCCTCTTACGGTGAGTAGTGTCAAATATGTGGTGGATTTCATAAGGATTTAGAATGTTACTTTCTAAATTTCACTCCCCACTATTTAGACCTATCGTCTTCCTGTAAGCTTAAGATGGGCGAAAGTAAAAACGATCACTATCTCTCGCCTGAATGCCCTTAACCATCTCTTTTGGACGACATAACCTCCGATGAATTATGTCTACTCGAAGAAATAATTCTCCAAAAATTGAAAGAACTTGAGATGAAAGCAAGCCATTCATCACAAGACAACGATCAAAGAGAATTATTGAGGTCACATTCGGACTCTACCAACATCGATGATACCGAAAGCACCTCAAACTCTTATGAGAACTTGAGCGATAGTCATCCCTGTGTCGATTGTGCCGTGAAGGACTCTCCATCGGTCCCCGCCGATGCGTTCATAGACCTGAGCGATTCGACATATACCTTCTTTAACAAGAGCCTGGGTAAGGGGAATAAAGGTTGGTTTCCGGTATTTAGTTTAGGTTTTACCCTTTCCGATAACCTCGTGCGTTCTTGTTTAAATCAAGAGAAATTAAGGTACCATAGGCACTTCGGTGTTTTTCCCTCCAGTAAGGAACCGCCCGATCTGAATAAAATCCTTAAAATAAAATGAAACTTCATAAAACACTCTAGCCACGGGGCCGTGTCCAGGTCAGCACACCCCGTGCCCACCTAAAATTGACCACGGGGTCGTGTCCAGGCCAACACGCCCCGTGTTCAGAATACAGACAAGATGTGTTAGAGTCTTGTCTGACCATAGGGCCGTGTCCAGCCGACACGGGGCCGTGGTTAACGTGTTGTCGTTTTCTATAAAGTCAGCATGATTCCTGCACATTTGGACCCATTCCAAAGACCAAGATTTGTTGGGATCTTCACACATACCTTAAAAGGTATATTCCAAAGAAGGTTTCTCAACAACCATCTTGTCTTTGCCACTTTTTTCACTTACCTTCTTCTCCAAAACTCCTCAAACCTCCATTAAAGCTTGAAACTTCCATGGCTGCAAGCCTTATTGAGACATTTGCAAGGGTTTTAGCCAATGAATCTTATCAAAAATAAGTTTTACAACATTGTTTTAAGTTATTTATGCTCAGAAATGTTTCAAAATTCAGAAAAATAATTTAAGACAATGAGATTCTTTGATTCAAAAATCTGCAGAATGGTGACCACGGGGCCGTGCTCGGAGTTACAGTTTCATTATTTTGAAATTTTCGACTTGTTTTCTTAGAATGTCGAACCAGGACAGCGGAACATATTCAGCTCACTCAAGAACTAGTCGAAGGGAGAGAAGACCATCAATAGAGGCTACCCTTGTCCGATACGTGTGTGCGCTAAGGGAAGCACTTGATGAAATGACATCCGTGGAAGAGGTTCTCATTGACTGCATTAACAATTTGATGGTGCGGCTGGAGAGTAGCTTTCAAGAAATCAACCTTTTGCACCAAAGGTTGAACATTCTTGCAATGCCACCTATGGAACCAATCTTCCCTCATGAAGATTGGAACTTGGTGCAAGAAGTTGTCAATCCAACTGGTTGGGATGACATTCCTCCGAAGCCTCCTCGAGACGCATTACACAAGGTTCCGGTGGATGTCGCACCTCCACCACAAGAGGTTGTGGACAATGATCCCGTCTTCCTTCTCCCTCGAGAGATAGAGGAATGGCTCAATGATGTTTGAGGAGTACCCTCCGAGCAGAAGTTCTTAGAGCCTTATTCAACCGAAAAAAATCATCTTTCATGTTTTTGTTTTTCTTGACATGAAAACATTTAGGATAGAACTTCGTCATGGTTTAAATTTCTTGCATTCTAGGACCTACTTATCTTAATTTTTAGTTTACTTTTAATTTTTAGGAACTATGTAATTCGCACTTTTAAATGAATGATGGTTTAAGTTATCAAATGGTGTTTGAATGATGTTGTAATGGTTAAATAAACAATGAAAGATGGAGGTAACCAAGGGAACGTTAAAACCACACCCCATGCACGAAAACAGAGCCTCCCGACAACTTTTCCAGCCTTCCAGCATGTTCAGCACAGGGTCGTGCTCAGCCCAACACGCCCTGTGCTCAGGCTCTGCAGAAATTTGCCCAGTTCAGGTAACTGGCCAAGGGGCCGTGCTCGCTGAAGACGCCCCATGGCCAACCTTCTGTTTAATTCTGTTACTGGCTATGTAACCATGGGGCCATGGCCAGACGCCCTGATGTGTGCAAAATGTAACATATAAATTACATCAAATGAGGCATAAAACTAACCCTTTTTTAGTACTAATGTTGGAAAAAGTGTGTTTTTGTCTTCCTTTTGAATTTACAGGACCAAATGAGCTTAAACGAGCAAAAGGAACAAATATACAGCCAAACCCAACATAAATACAAAGAAAAGGAATAAACGTGACATGCCCGACCCCTCGGCAGCATCCCCAAAGGAAAAAACAAGAAACAGAAGATTGACCACGGGGCCGTGCCCACTAGACACGGGGGCATGGTCAGCCACCTGTAGAAAAGACAAAGCTATGGAAGCTTCAACGCCCACCACGGGGGCATGCCTAGCTCAGCACGGGACGTGGTCAATGCTAAGATACACAGAATCTTGCAAAATCTTGGTAGTATAGATACACTTTTGCACACGGGTCCGTGCCCGCTGGACACGGGCCATGTGGAGCCCTATGCAGACAAATGAAATTAATGAAGGAAGAGAAAAGGATGGCCATGAGCCATGCCCACTAGACACGGGGTCGTGGCCAGGCTTCTGTGCAGGCTATAAATAGGGGTGCTTGGCTTACTTCAAAGGCATCCCTTGGCAAACCACCACTCTCTCACTTTGCCACCACTCCACCACCACTACAACACCCACATCCACCACCATCATCCATCATCCACCTTAGAGTGTGTGTAGTTATCTTGGGATCCAAGATTGATAGTAAGAGTTCTTGCCAATTAAAGGTCATGTTTGGCTAAGCCTCTAACATCACTTGGTGAAGACAAGTTTTTAATGTATTACTTTTGATTTTTAATCTTTTCGCACTTTTTATTTGGTTTTATATTAATGACTTTAATAACTAGTTTCTTATGTTGAAGGTGAAACTTCTTCATCATTTGTCCGTGGTGTCTTAGCATTACTTTACTGTCTATATAAACTAAAAGATTTACACCATTCATATCTCTACGGTCTATATAGAGATATGTTGGCTACCTGGTTGGGGGTTAAGGGAATGGTTTAGTAAGGTTCTTGCCTTATTTAGTGTATAGATCCTCCAAGGACCTGGGTCAAGCTTACTAGGACCTCCTTCAATACCCACTTGTATTGGATGGCGGGGGTGCTAGTGGCTTGATCCCCTCATATGTAAACTACTATTAATATATTAAACCGGCTACTTGGGATTGTATCCCTACTGACTCAAACCACTTAGCCGATGGTAACGTCACCTTCAAAAGAGGGGCCTACCACTTTTCGCATTAATAACATAATTAATTATCTTTCAATATTCTGACATTTTGGGATTGTATCCTTGCTGACTCAAACCACTGGGTTGAGGGTAACGTCACCTTCAAAAGAGGGCCTACTCCTATAACTAAGATAATCTCTTAAAAAGTGCAAAAGTGCGAAAATCATCAAAGGATACATTAAAGGCGAGTCGGATCCAAGTGATTCATCTTGTCTATCTTTTTTTATTTTACTTTTATTTCTGCATTTTTAGTTTTTATTTTCATATTTTTAAAATCTTTTCTCAAAATTTTAGATTGATTAGACGTTGAGGATAAACCGGTACTAAAAGCTCTTGTGTCCTTGGACGACCTCGGTATCTTACCAATGCTATACTACGCTCACGATGGGTGCACCCACCAAAACCCTTTTTTTCAACCCCTTTGTTTTAGTAAAAAGCTCGGTTATCATGTGACGTTTCTTTATTAAAAAAATGAAAGTCTTGCAATAAACGAACAAGTTCCTCAAAGAAATCTTGTTTGAATATACTTAGTTTCAATAAAAGTCACAAAAACAAAAATTTTTACGAAGACCGACGCTTTTTACGCTTTTTGGCATTTTTACTAACCACTAACCAAAACCACCTACCCTTAGCCCAAGCCTAACCCTTCCCCAAGTACTCTTGATATTTACGAAGGTTTATAGTTAAAAAGGAGGAGGATTGATCGCTTGGCAAGCATATGGTAGAAGTAAGTTCCATGCCGGTCTCTATTGTTTCACAAAAATACATCTTCGGCCGAGTGTTGAGTGATCTCTCGTGAGGTATGTGAACTTGTATATAAATGGAATTTTAAAGAGGCATGTTATGCCCAAATAAGTAATTCTTCTTCTAAAATGTTCTAAATAAATCATTATGAATAGGATTGTAAATAAAATAAAAATAAAACCCAATAAACGATCTTGAATTCCCGACACTCAAGATGAGCCCAAAACTTCTCCTCTACCTCTTCCATTTGGGTGTGTAAGCCACATATTAAAGAGTTTTGCTTGAGGACAAGCAAAGAGTCAAGTGTGGGGGTATTTGATGTCTGCAAAATGTAACATATAAATTACATCAAATGAGGCATAAAACTAACCCTTTTTAGTACTAATGTCGAAAAAAGCTTGTTTTTGTCTTCCTTTGGAATTTACAGGACCGAATGAGCTTAAACGAACAAAAGGAGCAAATAAGGAGCCAAAACCAACATAAATACAAAGAAAAGGAATAAACGTTACATGCCTGACCCCTTGGCAGCATCCACAAAGCAAAAACAAGACAACAGAAGACTGACCACGGGATCGTGCCCAGCTGGACATAGGGGCGTGGTCAGGATCATGCAGAAAAGACAGACCTGTAGAAGCTTCTACGCCCACCACGGGGGCGTGCCCAGCTTAGCACGGGGTATGGTCAACGCTAAGATATGCAAAATCTTGCAAAATCTTGATAGTACAGATACGCTGTTGACCACAGGGCCGTGCCCGCTGAATACGGGGTCGTGTGGGACCCTCTGCTGACACTTGCATTAAATGAAGGAAGAGAAAAGGACACGGGGCCATGGCAAGAGCTCTGTGCAGTCTATAAATAGGGGTGCTTGGTTCACTTCAAAGGCATCCCTTGGCAAACCACTACTCTCCCACTTTACCACCTCTCCACCACCACTACAACACCAACACCCACCACCATCATCCATCTTTAGAGTGTGTAGTAGTCTCGGGATCCAAGATTGATCATAAGGGTTCTTGCCAATCAAAGGCCATGTTTGGTTAAGCCTCTTACATCACTTGGTGAAGACAAGTCTTTTATGTATTACTTTTGATTTTTAATCTTTCGGCACTTTTTATTTGGTTTTGTATTAATGACTTTAATAACTAGTTTCTTATGTTGAAGGTGAATTTTCTTTATCATTTGTCTGTGGTGTCTTGGCGTTACTTTACTGTCTATATAAAGTAAAAGATTGCATCATTATGTCTCTACGGTCTATATAGAGGCATGTTGGCTACCTGGTCGGGGGTTAAGGGAATGATTTAGTAAGGTTCTTGCCTTGTTCAGTGTATAGATCCTGCAAGGACCTGGTTCAAGCTTACTAGGACCTCCTTCAATACCCACTGGTATTGGATGGCGGGGGTGTGAATAGCTTGAACCCCTCATGCGTAAACTACTATTAATACATTAAACCGACTACTTGGGATTGTATCATTGCTGACTCAAACCACTTAGCCGAGGGTAACGTCACCATCAAAAGAGGGGCCTACCACTTTTCGCATTAATAACTAACTTTATTATCTTTCAATATTCCGACCCTTTGGGATTGTATCCCTGCTGACTCAAACCACTGGGTTGAGGGTAACGTCACCTTCAAAAGAGGGGCCTACTACTATAACTAAGATAATCTCTTAAAAATCCGAAAGTGTGAAAATCATCAAAGGATACATTAAAGGCGAGTCGGATCCAAGTGATTCATCTTGTCTATCTGTTTTTATTTTATTTTATTTTTGCATTTTTTGTTTTTATTTTAATACTTCAAAGCTTTTCTCAAAAAAAAAATATAGATTGATTAGACGTTGAGGATAAACCGGTACTAAAAGCTCTTGTGTCCTTGGACGACCTCGGTATCTTACCAACGCTATACTACGCTCACGATGGGTGCACTTGCCCAAGTGTGTGTTTAGTGTTAGTAGAATATCGTGTTTTATAAATTTAAAACTTGACTATTGCGTAAAATGGGCTCAAAATATCAATAAAATCATATCACGCTTCGCACACACCTGATTTTGTTTGAATCTTCATGTCTATTCATCCGGATGTGCTTCCGAATGGCCCATCCGGACGCATATATTGGACTTAGATTTGCACAGTAACTTGATATTGTCCATCCGGATGATGGAGTCCATCCGGATGAGTCCATTCGGACAATGTAGATTCTTTGATTTGAATAGTACCTGTTATAGCTCATCTGGAACATGTGTCCGTCCGGATGAGTCCATCCGGAGAAGTGTCCATCCGAACCAGTTGTCTTTTGTTGTTCATTCGGATCAAGTCCATCCGGATGGAGTGTATGTTGTAAATGTTAGAAAATTTTCTAAGTGTTGAAATTTTTCAATGTGTACTATGTGTCTCGAGAAACGTGCATATTCTAATGATGCTATTTTTGCAGGCTAAGGGTTCAGATTTTCATAATAAGCACAAAATTTGTTGTGTCTTGGATGAGAAGCTTTCAAAGATGGATCAGTTCAAAGAGATTCTGAAGTTCATTAAAGATAGTCGAATTCATAAAGCACTGACGGATCAGCATAAATGCTACGAGTCACACGTTAGGACGTTCTAGAATGCAACACATTACGTTGAAGATGAAAAGGCTATTCATTCAGCTGTACGAATAAAAGACGAGAATAATAAAGAAGTTGATATTCCGGTGAAGATTACAGTTCGTGATGTTCGAAGAGTTCTGGATTTTAAAGACAAGGATGAGGATCCAATCATAGTTCTAGAAAGATTATGCAAGGGATTTTGGATGAGAATGGGATACACTTGGTTCGTTAATGATCCAGCATATACAAAGTTGAAGATTTCAAGGCCCTACAAGTTCTTGATTCATTCTGTGATACATGCACTAGGTCACAGGGAAGGTGCTTTTGATGAATCTCTAGATTATGTTATGAATATTATCACTTGTCTGCTTCTTAACAGGCCTTACAACATATCGCAGGTGATCTTCAATCATATGTTAGACAACATTAAAGGTGAACGCTTCGTGCAATATCGAAGGTTCGTGCAAATGTTACTTGATTATCAGATTCAAAACTTGCCGAAGGTTGATAGTGATGAGTTGAAGTTGGAACATATGGATAACGAGACTTTGAAGCGGTTAGACGTCTACAGAGGGATTGAAAAGGGCAAGGAACCAAAGTTTAGAAAGATGTTTGCTGCAATTGAGAAAGCAGATTATCAAGCTCCTGAAGACGACAAGTGGAGGCATGATAATAGTGGGTTTGATGACGAAACAAAGAAAATGGAGCCGTTTATACCCAAGAAGACCAGATGGTGGGTAAAGAAAGATGAGAAGCCGAAAAAGAAAACTCCTAAATTTACAACTCCTAAAGCTTCTCCAAAGAGCACAACAAAGAAGTAGAAATCACCACCGCGGTTGGTCGATGAACCAATTGAACTTCCTCCTGAAAATGTTGATGTTTCTGTTGCAGGTGATCATGAAATTTTTTCTGGAGAGATTGCAGATATCATAGCAAATCAAGATGCTGCAAAAGCTGCTGAGAATATTGAAACTACAGCTGGTGGTGAAACAATGAAAGAGACGTTGGTTGAAGGTGAGGTGCACACTGATTCTAGTGAAACTGAAAGTGAAATCGAAGTTACAAAGATTGCACCTACTTCATATGTTAGTGGAAAGTTCAGATTGAAAACAACTCCTAAGAAAAAGAAAGCTTCAGATGAAGAAGATGCAACTTACGAGCCTACACCTGTAGAGAAAGAGAAGTTAAAAAAGAAAGGTATTCGAAAGCGTAAAGCTAACCCAACTGGTGATGTTCCAAGGAGACAGAAAGCTAGAAAGGTCACAACTTCGATTCCTGAACAGATTCCAGAGATTGAAAGAGTTGAAAGCGTTGAAGTGGAAATTCCAGTTCAAAGTGAGTTCAGAATGGCAACTCCTCCATCTTCTCCTGTTCAACAGTCTATTCTAGTTCAAGAGGAGTTTCGAGAAACAACACCTGAGCAACCTCCAAAGATAGTAGAAGAACCTAGCTCAAAGATAAATAAAGTTCCAACTCCACAAAGCTCGAGTCATGGTTTCCCTAAGGAAAGTTGGTTTGCTAGAGAAAGCTAAAGCTGAGTATGAAGCAGAACTTAAAGTAACAAAAGAAAAATTAAAGTGTGTTGAAGCAGAGAATGTCGTGCTAAGGAATGAAAGTCTAGAATTCAATGAGAAAACACTAGACATTGAAGCTCGCTACAAGGCAGTGAACGAGTCGCACGATATCATGTTATCTATGCATTGTGATCTGGAGGTATCACTAACCAATGCAAATGAGATCTTGAAGAAAGATGTCGCAGACTTGAGAGCAGACAAAGAAATCAAGGATGAACAGATCAAGATGTTATATGCAGTGATAGAAGATCGTCTTGGAATAAATATTCATGCGGCATTTGATGAAATAGAAATCCAAAGAGCTGAGGCTCGGAGGATGGAAAAAGAAAAGAGAGATGCTGAGGAAGCCACAGAAGCATTAAAAGATAAAGGCAAAGGCGTTGTGGTTGATATAGAAGAAATTCTTGGATCGTCGAGCCAACCAGAGCAATCACAACCTGATGCTGAGGTAAATGTTTCAAATGTTGAAGTTAATGCTGCTGATGTTGAAATGAAAGATGCAGAGGTTGAGGTCAATGCTGTAGAGATTGAGGTGAATGTTGCAGAGGATGACGTCAACAATGTTCTTGCTCTAGTTCCTGCACAGTTTTTCACTCTGGTTGGTAAATCAAAGGAAGTTTTCTACAGCAAGGAGGTTAGTCAAAGAAGAATTGAAGTTGAACGACGACGACTAAGGGCAAAGCTAAGAAAGTTTGAAGATGACGATGACGATGATGAAGAGTTGAAGGAATGGTTTAGTGATGATGATGATGACGATCACCACGATGATAAGGATGATAAAGGTGATGATGAAAATGATCAGGGAGGTGCTGGTGCTTGGATCATGAGACCATCAGGTACTAGTCAAGTTGATGATTACTTGAATGATGAGCAGAATGAAGAACGAGAAGAAGTTCAACCTCAGTGGGAGTCTACCTCAGGATCTAAACATGCTGATCTTCCTAAGGTATTCTCTAACACTCCAAAAGTTATTTTCCTTAATCATAATGTTGAAGAGGGAGAGTTAGTAGAAAATTGGACGAGGGAGTCTATGTTGGAAACTCTGGATATGGATTATGAGAATTTCAAGTTTGATATTGAAGAAGAAATTCCAGCGACTCCAGATCGTGAATATGTGTTCAAAATGGTAGATGAGGCAGATAATTTTGATAATGTGATCATTGAATAGGGATCAGATTCTGACCAGGTCGTTCCATTCCATTATACTAGTCTAGATGATGATTTTCCTACTTTTGATGAACTGTTTCGTTCGCACAATGAAGATGAACTTAGAAGAAAAGTGGCTGAGAAGATCTCTACAGATGGTATTCCAAAGACAATTTCAAAAGAAGATCTTCGTGAAGAAAGAAAGAAATGGTTTAGGCAAATGCCGGAAGAGATGAAGTTCAAAAGGCCGTTAAAATTCTTCACTCGACATCCAGACAAATCGCTTGGAGACATCTTGTCTTGGGGTTATTTAGAAGATTTAAAAGTATATGCAATCAAGTGTGAGTATGGAGTCCAATACTTTGAATTTCTTCAAGATTTGAAAACTCTTCCGTGGTGGGATATTGAAGAGTTGGTGAAGACAAAGAATATAAAGCAGTACTGGTATGGTCCAGAAGTGAAATTTCATGAGCAAAGGTTGTGGGGTTATATCAAGAAGCAAGCTGAGTTGAATTTTCCAGATTGGAAACCTCAACAACCAAAACGTATAGTAAAGATTGATCCAGTTACAAGGGAGAAGGATATCACGCTACACGTCAAACGTCCAAGATGCTTGAGGAACATGCCTCTGAAAGAAATGGAACAAGATTTCTACCAAGATTTCAAAGGTTGGGTCTTCAATCCAAGAACGTGTGAAGCGGTGATAACATTATTAGATGGGAAAATAGGCAACTGGAGGTATATTCACATTCTTGATCCAATGTGGCTTGTTAATTGTTCGATGAAGGATATCGAATGCCTTTTCTTCAACAAGATTGTATATATTAAAATAGACAAAGAGCAAGCACAAAGATACCAGAAGCTGGTGAACGTTTGTTTTGAAAAAGATATCAATTCTGGTCGTTATTGGGAATCTAAGTGGAGAGATCTCGAGTTAGAAGAATTTCTCAAGAAAGAACGTTATAACGAGGAGATGGATAAGAAGATGGCAGATGCTGCTAAGCGTGCAAGATGGAGATTGGGTTTGGAGAAGCCAGTGACTGACCAAACGCCAATAGAGAAAGAAGAACGAAAGATTCCAAGGTGGTCAAAGGCTAGAGATGGTGATAGAGAATACAGAGAATGGTGGATCAATGTGGGAAGACACAAGAGACAGAATTCTAGAAGAGCGTAAAAAGAAAAGAAGGAGGAAGTACAGAGAACGAAGACGCAACAGGAAGGCGTGATCAAGACTATACAGGAAGAAAGACTGCAGCTACATCCAATGGGGAGTCTGTAGATGCATATGTCTGTAGCTTTCGTCTGTATCGAGTCTTCGTTTACCTGTTTGTGGTCTATGTATAGTTTAAGTATGTTTCGTATTGAATCCGGGATGAAACAATGTGTTAGAATGTTTTGTAAGTCCATCCGGACGGATGGACATAACCCCATCCGGACGGATGGGCTAGATAGTGTTCACCCGGATGAGCTTGCCTATAAATAGGGTGCTTGGGTCTTCATTTGTAACAGTTCTTTTGGCACCTAAGGCGAAGCTCTGTCGAATTCTCTCCGGATCTTGTACAAGCTTTTATCATCAATGAGAATCATGTTAAACGGTGTCTGCGTTGTTTTTCTCTCTCCTACTACAATCTTGGATTCCGCACGAGGCTTTAGTTGCTAATCTGGTCTGAGCGCGTTCGAGTAACCGAACTCCCGGTCCTCACAGATAGTGATGATGAAACATGAGTTAGTGGAGATTATAGGGCGATTTGCACTCCGCCACATCACGCAGGCTCCCAAACTTTAAATCAACCTTGTTTGAGCAAGTACCTAGTCAAACACTGTATCAGTAGAACCAGATTATGGCTGTCCAAAAAGCTTGCGACTCGAAGCTTGCTCGAAGCTCACTCGGATTTAGCTAGGAAAAAGCTCGCTCGATATGGCTCGGTTTGAAAGTGAGCCGAGCCGGCTCGGCTCGGTTAGAAAGTGAGCCTAGCTCGGCTCGGCTCAGCTCGGCTCGTGACGAGCCAAATTGGCTCGTTTTGGCTCGCTTGGTAGCTCGGCTCAGCTCGAACTTATAATATATTTTATTTTTATATACATATAATATATTACAAAAAAGTGATTAATATTTGCATGTATTTAGGCTTGTAGTTTGATATCTATGACATGTTTAAAGGTTGATTGTCGTGCTAATGAACAAATGTTGTATTTACTTGAAATATAAAACTTATTTTGCGCTGTTAAACGTGATTTTGGCTTGTAATGTATTAGGTTGAACTTATTTTGAATATGTTCTTTTGAAGTATTGAATAATATTTTAGAATATTGAATTTTGAGAGCTATGAATTAATTTTTATTTTTAAAATCGAGTCAAACCAAGCCGAGCCGGAGCCGAGCCAAGCCAACTCGGTTTATAATTGCGCTGAGCCCGAGCTTGCCCTAGCTCGGCTCGACTTGGCTCATGAACAGCCCAAACCAGATAACCCATCTAATTTTCAAATATTGTTTTGAGATATTAAGATAATGTTGTCATGTAACTTTATGGTAACACTTGTCCCTTCATGTTAAAGAGTATAGTCCGCTTGTCATCCATTTTGAATCCTTTTCCACTCAAACGTATGGAGTTGTACACTCATTCACAACCAACATGCTTAAAACTCGTTGATCAAATTTGAAACTAGACATAAGTTGTAGATCAATATCTCTACTTTAGATGAATAATAGATTTTCCCAAGGTATCAGAACCACCCCCTTAGTGACCCACCAGTCTAGCATATTTGTTTTCGAATACCTACGTTATAACTTCCCTAAAGCATCTATAACCCAAACATACTTAATTGTATACAGTGGCGGACTCACCTTATGGGGTGGGTGGGCGGCCGCACCCTTTGAAAACAAAATTTAGTGGTATTGTTCGCGAAAAATACCGACCGCACCCCTTGAAAATTTCCGACCGCACCCCTTGAAAATTTTCATCCGCACCCCTTAAAAAAAATTTAGGAATTTATATAAAAAAAATTGTGAACACTGATTTAAATCCCTTAAATTATGTAAACAAGTTAGCCCACTAACCCCTTTAATAAAACTTAAATTCAATCCATCAAACCCAATAAATTAATACTCATTCAAGCCTAATCCAACTACTAGTTTTGTTAAATAAAATCAGTCCACATAATAAAAAAAACCCAAATCGCTGCCACTTGCTAGCGACTCCCGCCCTCCCTCTGCGTCATTTCAGCGCCCAGTGACAGCATAATTCCGATCAACGACTACAAATTCCGGCTGCAAACTGGTTAATTCAGGCCGCCCCTGACAGGTACATGTTTTGTTTTGTTTTTTTTTTTTTTTTTTTTTTTGATGTTTATGCGATTTTGTTCAAGAGTCATGAGATAATAGGATTTTAGGATGGGTTAAAAAAGTTTAAACTTTTATGTGTTTTGAGGTAATTTGGAGTTGTTCTAGTATTTATAGGATGGGTTTGTTGTTTCTTAATTTCTTATTGATTATATGATTTTAGTATAGGGTTTGAAAAAATGAAATTCAAAAATTGAACTTAAATAGGTAATTCGATTTGTTTTGATGTTTTATTGGGTTTTTTCAAAAGAAACAAATGTATTAAAAAGGTTTAAAATTTTATATGTTTTCATGTATTTTTTGGTTGTTCTAGTCTTTAGTTGGGTGTTTTTGTTGATTATATGATTGTTGGTTTGGAAATAACAATTACTAGGGCTTGAAATTCAAAATTTTAAATTGAAAATTAAGGAACATAGGCTATGATTGAACACTTGAAGATCCTTGTTTAAATTGAAAATTAAGGAACATGGGCTATGCCGCGATTTCTCAAGAGGAAAGGGGTTGAACCACTTTTTTCGTCGGATTCTTCTAATAAAGACCAATGTATGTTTTAGATAAGTTTTTTTGTTCTTTTATTTAATGATTAAGAGAAATAGAAGTAGGGATAGTTTGAACATTGATGATTTTTTGTTTGTTAATGTGATAGGAAGTTAGGAACTAGGGTTTAATTGTTTGAAAATTGAAATGGACCCGACCCGATCTGATTTGACCCGCTATGAAACTTTGTTTGTTTGTGTTTACTTGTTTTACATGACCCGACCCGATCCGACCCGCTATGAACCGATCTTTTTATATAGCTAGTGCTCTAAAATCTTTTAAAAATTTTCGCACCCCTAGAAAAAAAAATCATAGGTCCGCCACTAATTGTATAAACCACGTCCCAAACTCAAAAACAAAGAAAAATATAAAATAGATAAAGTAACATGTTCATTTTCAACATGTGTGCCAGAAATTAGAATCCAACAAAAAATTTTGAGGCATTTGTTAGTAATTAAATTTAAACTAAGGAAAAATTACAAGTTTTGTCTTTTATCTTAATATCACTTATCAGGCGGTGTCCTTTTTAATGAATTTTGACAAGTTTTGTTCTTTACAAGAAATTTTGTTGCACGTTTTGTCCTTTAGGCTTAACTCAATTAGATTTTCTTGTTAAATCTTGTCACCCAAGGGTATTTTAGTTTTTTTACCCATTTATTTAATATTATTTAAAAGAATAAAACAAAATATTTTAGGGTTGACTCTTGAAATAAATGGGTAAAAAGACTAAAATACTCTTGGGTTACAAGATTTAACAAGAAAATCTAACAGGGTTAAGGCTAAAGGACAAAACGTGCAACAAAATTCCTTGTAAAGAGCAAAATTTGTCAAAATTCGTTAAAAAGGACACCGCCTAATAAGTGGTATTAAGATAAAGGACAAAAATTGTAATTTTTCCTTTAAACAATTAAACATCCTTCTATAATCTAATCCCTTGGGTAGAATTTGGTGGGATTTATAGAAGAAAGTTGAATTAATATCCTAAATAAAGTCTTAATTGTACCTTTTCCCTTTATAGAAAATCGTCATTGCATACGCACACACAAAAACACCAGCTTCAAACCTACTTGTAGTCACTATTACAAAACCAAGTGCCTAAAGCTAACATGTATTTTTTTATACACTTGATTTGTTTTTTTAACAACCAATTTTTTTTACACTTAAATACCACTTAACCTAACAATCTTAAGAATTTAAACCCACATCACTTTTGTAGGGTGAAAAAAAATCAAACCATTAAACCACTAGATCATGAGTTACTCTTACTACTATTTGAAGCCATAGAATATATTACGGAATAAATAATTCAAATCATCCTCGTGTTTTGAGAATACAAAAGCTTGTTATACAAAATATATGGTTTATCAAGACAAAAACTCGGCTAGTACTCAAAATACCAAGTGCAATCTTTTAATTGTATTAGGAAATAATTTGTATTTCATGTAAATTATATCATTTCCTTGTATTTGTTTTATCTCTCCGTAATCACAGGAGAGATTTTTGTACTTCTTGTTTATAAATATAATCCTCCCAATCCTCAAAATTATTGAGGTTGATTTTACAAATCTTTACATGGTATCAACCTAAACTTATCCCCTCTTCCCTTCTCTTTCCTGCGACCTGCCTTCTTCCCCATTCTTTTTTTTCCCTTCAGCCGACTATCCTTTCTCATCTTCTCATGGCCTCTGATTCCCTTACCAACATAGCTTATGTCCCTCACATATCCCCTATCAAACTTTCAGCCGATAACTACTTGGTATGGCGTAACCACATGAATATTCTTGTCGGCCTTCATCAGCTCTCGCACCATATTGACGGCTCTTCTTCTTCGCCGTCGGAAACTATCAAATCAGAGGACAAAGATATTCCAAATCCAAAATACATCACCTGGCTTCAAAATGATCGCAAGGCCTCTCTTCTTCTTCTCTCTGCCTTAACCGAAGAAGCCGCGGCAGAGGTTCTCGGCTTAAACAATGCGAGACAGATCTGGTGTGCTCTCGAAATGGCGTACAGTAACGCCTCTGTGGAACGAGTTCAGTCCCTTAGGGACTCTCTTCGGCAACTGTCCAAAGGTACGTCCTCCGTTACGGTCTTTGCACGTCGGTTTAAACTTATTTGTGAACAGCTTGCCGCTATTGGGCATCCAGTTGCTGACATTGACAAGCTCCATTGGTTTCTTTGCGGACTTGGTCCCTCCTACGAGGTGTTCTCTACAGCCTTACGTGCCACGAAACCGGCTCCTTTGTTTCGTGATCTCGTCGCTCAGGCCGAGAGTCACGAACTTTTTCTTCAGTCCATTCATGGGGCTGCCACTCCTCCTGCTGCATTTCATGCTCAACAACGGCATGAATCTTCAACGCCTAGCAGGGGTCGTGGTTTTCAACGTGGAAATTCTTCCCTCGGATCTTATGGCAGGGGCCGTGGCAACACGCGTCGCCCTCCTCACTGTCAGCTTTGCCGTACCAACGGTCATTATGCCTCTGCCTGTCCAAATCTGCACACCTTTGCTAGTCAAGCTCCATCTTCGGATGAGTCCTTAGCTAAGGCCTTCCATGCTAAGTGTCATGTTACAGATGATTCTGCAGATTGGACTGGCGATTCGGGCGCCTCTGATCACATGGCTCCTGACAAGGAATGTCTTCATCATTCGGCCCCATACAAAGGTAATAATAAGGTTATTATTGGTGATGGAAAGCATCTTCCAATCACTCACACAGGCACCCACAAATTGTGCAATAATATTCATCTCCGTAACGTACTTGTTGTTCCGAATCTCACTAAAAAATTATTATCTATTAGTAAGCTAACTGCAGACCATCCAGTTGATGTATTGTTTTCTCAACACTACTTTGATATTCAGGATCGGAAAACTAAACAGGTTCTTGCTCGTGGGTCATGCATTGATGGACTTTATGTGCTCAAGAATGGACCACAAGCCTTTGTTGCTGATGTTTCGAATAAAGCGTCTTATGAACTTTGGCATGCTCGTTTAGGGCATATTTCTTTTGATATTATTTCAAAGTTGAATAAATGTGGTGTTTTGTCTGTTACCTCCTTATTACCTAAACCGGATATTTGCACCTCGTGCCAACTTTCAAAAGGTCATCGTTTATCTTTTAATTTGAATGAAAAGCGTGCTTTATTTCCTTTGGATTTGGTTCATTGTGATTTGTGGGGTCCTGCACCTATAACTTCTACAGAAGTTCCAGATTTACGTGGTTTTATCCACTCAAAACAAAAACAGGTTTCTATGCGGTTTTATCCGCCTTTATTAAACTTGTTCAAAATAAATGTTCAAGAAAAATAAAAACCTTTCAGAGCGATGGTGGCACCGAATTTGTGAACCATACCGTTCAAATATTTTTTTGAAGAAAATGGAACCTTCCACAGGTATTCTTGTCCATACACGCCTCAGCAAAATGGGCGTGCCGAAAGGAAACATCGCCATATTATTGAAACAGGACTTGCTATGCTATTCAATGCTCATGTTCCAGCTCAATATTGGGTAGACGCCTTTACTTCGGCTACATACATTATTAATCGTGTGCCATCACCGCTTCTTGACAACAAATCTCCATTTGAGCTTTTATTCGGACAGGTACCGAATTATTCTAATTTTCGGGTCTATGGATGTCAAGTATTTCCTTATCTACGCGATTATGCTAAGCATAAAATTGAACCACGGAGCCTCCCATGTATTTTTATTGGGTATAGTCTATCTCATAAGGGTTTTCGGTGCTTGAATCCGTCTACAAATCGGATCTTTATCTCTCGTCATGCACGCTTTAATGAATCCCTCTATCCATTTATCAACAATAATGCCAACTTGGATTCTCAAAAATTGGTGCTTACTACCTTCTGTGAAGAATTACCTTTACCTCAACATAATAATAACTTGCCTCCACCCTCACCCAATCCTAGCCCAACTTCAACCACTGGCCCAACTATTCCCTGCCCATTATGCGATCCACCTCCAAATTCTCCACTAACTCCATTACAATCTTCAAATGCACCTTCAATCCTTGAGCCCACCACACCAAACGATCCACCTCCTCCACCTCCTCCTTCTCCAACCGGCCCAACACACCAACCCACATCTACCCTTGAGCCCAACACACCAACCGATTCACCCCCTCATTCCCCAACAGGCCTAACTCCCCAAATCGACCCACCAATCCTCGAGCCCACACCATTTCATCCTTCTCCCTCGTCGCTACACAACTCCACTTCCGCCATATCTAACCCGCAAACAACTGCACCCACCACATCTAATCTTCACCCCATGACGACACGAGTTAAGGCCGGAGTTTTTAAACCCAAGCATCAAGCAGACTTTGCTGCTTTAAACTCATATGCTTTACATGTTGCCTTATCATCTGTGCTCGAACCAAGAGTATTTAAATCGGCATCCAAGGACCCGAAATGGATGGCAGCCATGTTGGACGAAATTGAGACTCTCAAACAAAATGATACGTGGACTCTTGTTCCGCGTCCTACATCCTTGAATGTTGTAGGCTCTAAATGGGTGTTTCGAGTCAAGTATCACGCTGATGGATCCATTGAACGCTACAAAGCTCGCTTGGTAGCTCAAGGCTTCACTCAAATTCCAGGATTGGATTACTCTCATACGTTTAGTCCCGTAGTCAAAGCATCCACTGTCCGAATTGTGCTATCTCTTGCGGTTCTAAACAACTGGAAACTGCATCAGCTCGATGTCAAAAATGTGTTCCTAAATGGAAATTTGAATGAAACCGTCTTCATGGAGCAACCACCTGGCTTTGTAAGCACTAAATTTCCCAACTATGTTTGCAAACTATACAAGGCTCTTTACGGACTCAAACAGGCTCCTCGTGCTTGGTTTCAAAGATTAAGCACGTTTCTTTTATCTTATGGGTTCACTTGCAGTCGTGCCGATACATCTCTCTTTATTCTTCGAAGAGACTCTCATATCATGTATCTTCTGGTCTACGTGGACGACCTTATTCTCACAGGCAACGATGAAAACATCATTCGGACTTTTGTTTCTAGTCTACACCGTGAGTTTGCCATTAAAGACCTTGGGGACTTAAATTATTTCTTGGGCTTAGAGGTCATCAACACCACTACGGGTCTCTTTCTTACACAAGCTAAGTATGCTAAGGATATCCTTCTCAGCGCGAATATGTTAGACTCTAAACCTGTTGACACACCTCTTTCACCTCATGAGTCTTTCACCGCTACTTGTGAGTCTTATTCGGACCCCACTTTCTATCGCTCTTTAGTCGATGCCTTGCAATACTTGACCATTACCCGACCAGACTTATCTTATGCGGTAAATCAGCTTTCACAGTTCCTTCATGGTCCCACTGTTGATCACTTTCGCGTCGTGAAACGTCTCTTACGCTATGTTAAAGGCACGTTATCCTTTGGGCTTACTTATAGTCGCTCCAACAGGCCATCTATCATTGGCTACTCTGATGCTGATTGGGCTCGGTGTCTTGATACACGACGCTCTACGTATGGCTATTCCATTTTTTTGGGGGGTAATCTTGTATCCTGGAGTGCTAAGAAGCAGCCTACTGTCTCCAGATCCAGCTGTGAGTCGGAATATCGTGCCATGGCAAACACTGCTGCTGAGTTAGTCTGGTAACTCATCTCTTACGAGAGCTGCATGCTTTACCACCGGATCGCCCTACTATGTTATGTGATAACAAGAGCGCCTTGTTTATAACTCAAAATCTCATTTCTCACAAACGTGCTAAACACATTGACTTGGATTATCATTTTATTCGTGAGTTAGTCAACTCAGGCAAACTTTATAGTTTATACCAAGTTCGTTCCAACCAATCTTCAGGTGGCTGACATTTTCACCAAGAGCCTTCTGCGCGCTCAATTTGACGCCTTTCGCAAGATGCTTCGTCTTGGACCGCCACCGTTTCGATTGACGGGGGTATTAGGAAATAATTTGTATTTAATGTAAATTATATCATTTCCTTGTATTTGTTTTATCTCTCCGTAATCACAGGAGAGATTTTTGTACTTCTTGTTTATAAATATAATCCTCCCAATCCTCAAAATTATTGAGGTTGATTTTACAAATCTTTACAAATTGACATACAATGTAGAATTCAGAATAAACTAAAGACTATTTTGAAGGAAGCATAAGACCGCTAGTAGTTTTTGTATACAAAATTATAACATTAGAAACTTTGAGAGGCGTGTAGATTAGGGTTTTCTATTCAGAAGGGGATGGCGGCGCAGTTTGTTGCTCGTCTATCTGCTATCCTTATGTAATTTCCCATGTTGATTGGAATAAAAAAAATTTAATTCATAATTATGGTTAAAAAAAAACGGAGGTATAATTTTTCTGTGGTCAAATTATGTTATTTGCATTTGTAATTTAGGAATCAAGTATGGTGTGGAGTTATGAATTTCAAATATTACATGAATTTAACATAAAATGTGCCGTGTATAGATTTAATTTAAACGGACTCGAGTTACAAATGTACACACATTTAACTAGACAATACACTCATATGAGAACCAATTTACCAATATAGCCATGACTCAAGCGACTACCATGTTGCACTAAAAAGGCCGTTAGCCATGACTCAAGCGACTACCATATTGCACTAAAAAGGCTGTTTCGTTATACACAATGTTGTACTACAAGACCATTCATTATGGCCTCACGCCTTCTAGAAAGGGTTAAGTGGTTAACCCCTGTTAACTCCCAAACACCATCCCAAAGGCATGAGTGAATAGCTTGAGATCTCAGGCGTTAGCCTGTTCACGTCAAAGCAACAAAATGAAATTGATGGTGTCATATGAATTAATTTGACAAACAAATATAAAAATCCGCTGAACCCAACCAACACTTTTCTTTTTTTAAGTTTTATTTATTATATGATTTAAATGTTGTTTTAATGGTAGTGGGTAGTGAAATCTTGTGAGATCGATCATAAGACCATCCGTAGTCGTGCAAATGTGGGCATTTTTATGCAAACCACGCCCAAGCATGGCCCTCGTGGGCGTTTTTTTCAGCCAAAATGCTTTTGGCGTGGTTTTTTCCACGCCCTTGCTTCCTTTACTTTGGCCAATCACCCTTCATCTACCTTTTGATTGTCCAATAAGATTCTTTTATGGTTTTTTTTTATTTAATTTTATAATGCCCCACAATGCCCACATCCCCACTACACTCATTTTAGAAAACGCCCCATAATGTCCCATTGCTGACTGGGCTGCCACATGACGCAAAACGCCTAAGGGTGGGGCATTATTCATCCCAACGACTGCGCATGGTCTAACACACAAATGTGGCCAATGAGGTGGTGGTGGAGTGGTTGGGGGAAATAATTGGTTTTTACTTGTGACCCAGGTTCAATTCCCACTCTCCTCATTGTTTTCTGTGGCATCCAGGTGAAAAACGAATACGGGTGGCGCCGATTCGACTTGGATGAGAGGCAAGGTTTTACCTGATTATTCCACTGTCGTGCCTTCGGGCAAGTGGAGGTCGGGTTTCCGCACATCCGGGGAGAGCCAAGGGGCTGGCGGCGGTTGAGTAGTCGACCTTGGCCACAGCGCCCGTTGTCACGGTGGTTGGCACGTCGTTCCTTGCCGTTCAAAAAATAATAAAAAAAAAAACACACACAAATATGAAAATAAGGGAGTTATTGCCTAATAAGTTTCTTTTATGGATAAATTCCGTGTAAGCTTCTTTACCCCTTTATGAATAAGTTATCTTTTAAAAAAAAAATTATATAAATAAAAAATCACACTGCTTAAGAAAAGTTTCGGTGATGTTTCAGACACAAACTATACCTACAACGATGCAAATATTTTGAAGTTTTGTCATTAGGGGGTGGGGGTGGTCATCACTCACCACTCACAACACCCAATCAAGTTCCGTCAGGTCATCAATCATTTTTCCATCACTCACAACCTTTTTTAATGGCAATGGTCATCACTCACAACACCCACAATAAACCCTCACACCCCCTCACATGTTCCATCACTCACAATTCCATAACGCGTTAACATTATCACGGACTCTTGCCATAACTCATGATGAACAAACAGTGGCGGTGGCTTCCATCAATGTATCACGCGTGATACCTTTTTATCACGGGAACAAAAGTCCCCACCCCGCCGCCCCTTATCATGTATTTCTTGTTATACTTCAACACTCTTGGTGTCATACTTCAGTCTTGTATTAATTATGAAGTAGATGATTAATAGTTGTGATTCCTTAGGGCATTTTAGCAATTATATCGTATTTTAAAAGATTCTCGTCATTTGCAATGAATTCATTTCTAGCATTTATGGTATTTTATGTTGCTATATTGGCAATCATATGTCGTTTAGTTGTGGCTAGGGAAATCCTTGAAGGATTAGCCACTAACCATGGCCGTCCCAGAGGGTGGACGGGGAGGACCACCGGCCAGGGCCCTATATTTCGAAGAGCGCGTTATTTTAATTTTTTTTTTGATATGTATATGCAAAAAAAAAAAATTAATAGAGTATACACATCCAAACACCAACATAGGCTCATTTACAAAACTATTTTAGGTTTAGATTAGTTATTAGCCCATTGTCATTAGGTTTAGCCCTCCCAATACCCAATTTCGTTAACTGCTAAGGGCACGTTTTTTCGAGCTCGAACAGGATACAAGAATTCTCAGGACCGGCCTTGCCACTAACTAGTATTAGATGAAACTTTTTCATAATACATCTTTGGTTTCCTTGGCTTTTATTTCCACAATGCACCATACCTTAGTCCATATGATACTATAAATCTAAAGTAAACCGGAGAATGAGAGATACGTGTTTCTATTTTTGTTTTATTTTTTTAATTTAAGGCGGGCAATAGAGGTTTAGATGTGGAATAGAAGTTATATAGGTTTTGTTTTGTGTGTTTTTTTAATGACACATTGGGAGGGAGGCAAACGCTATATCAATAAATCTAGTTTATCGTTAATTTGTTGTTTAACTTTGAAAACAAATGAAAGGATACAACCGAGTCACTAATTCGAAAAAAAAGGTCATAAAATAGTGGAATGATCGGAATGAATTTGACGAGGTCCATGATTGTTCTTGGGCTATAGAAAGTGATAATGCAGCCCAACTATATATTAAATAGATGGGTCAAGTTATTCTACAAAGGCTTCTAATGGTAAGAAATGTAAGAATAATTTATAGAGTGACAAGTGTACAATAACCTAAAATTAAACCCACTACATCACAACCCAAAACCTAAACACCCACCCCACCCCACAACCACCCAAAAACCTAACCCCCCCAAACCCCCCCCCCCCCCCCCCCCCTCGGCATAAAAGAAAACAAAAAAAAACTACACCTCACCAAAAAACCCCCCAAAAAACCTAAACCCCCCCCCCCCCCCCTCCCCCCCAAAAAAACCTAAAAAAATCTAACATCCACCCCCCAAAAACCTAAACCCCACCCCCTCGGCAAAAAAAAATTTTTTTTTTTTTTTTTGGGGTGGGTGATGGGGGAGGGGGTGGGGGTTTAGGTTTTTGGGTGGTGGTTGATGTTTAAGTTGGTTTTTTTTATGTAGTGGGTTTTTTTAGAAGCCTTTGTACCCTTATTACAATTAGGAGCCTTTGTATTTGATCCTAATCCTTAAAAATATAGATATATAATTAAATTAGGGAACTAGTTTATAAAAGTTACAGACCTACATTTTTCGATACCGAAACTATACAAATTATTTAAATAAAAAGTGAATTTGTAAAAGTAAAGTTTATTGCTATTAAACCAATATATTCTTGTTATAAACCAGACATTTTAGGCCCAACACATTACTTATAGGCTTTAGGGTTTATAGTTATGTTTATCTCTATATATTGTAATGTTGAATCGAATGAAGGATTGAATTCAGTTTATCTCTATTTCTCTTTGATTTTCATCACGTTATCAGCACGATTGAGCAAACTATCTCAACATTCCATTTATCCAACATGCTCCTGGCACAGCAGTACAGGGAACATAATTTTACAAAATATTCTGAACTAATATCATGTTTGTTGGTTGTGGAACAAAACAACAAGCTCATACTACAAAATCATTAAATGCGTGTTATGTGATATTTTTTTTAGACTATGTTTTTTTTTCTTGGTTTAAATATGTATACTTGCTCCAGTAGAGCTATTATTAGTGATGAATATCTGATAGATAGCGGTAGTACTAACACTATTCTCAAAGATATGGAATTTTTCTCTGAGTTGTCTCCGGCAGAGACACCGATTAGTACTATATATGGTGTCAGTAACCTTATCGAAGGTTCCGACAGAGCACACATAACATTATCTTCGGGTACCAAATTAACTATTGATAATGCATTATTTTCTCGTAAATCCAGAAGAAATTTACTTAGCTTTAAAGATATTCGAAAAAACGGGTACCACCTAAAAACAATATCTGAAAATAATATTGAATATCTTCAAATTACTTCAAACAACAATGGCAAAGAAACAATTGTTGAACAATTAGAAGCCTTATCCTCTGGATTATATTGTACTAATATCAATCCTATCGAATCATACATGGTGAGTAACCAAAAGCTGTTAGATAAAGACACATTCAATATATGGCATGACCGTCTAGGTCACCCTGGTAGCATAATGATGAGACGAATAATCAAAAGTGCAACCGGGCACCCTCTCAAAAACGTAAAAGTTTTGCTACCACAAGACTTATCATGTGCAGCATGCACTCTGGGCAAACTTATAACTCGGCCTCACAAACTAAATTGATACATGAAACCCCATCATTTTTATAAAGAATCCAAGGGGATATTTGTGGGCCTATTCATCCTCCGTGTGGACCATTCCGCTATTTCTTGGTTTTAATAGACGCATCCTCAAGGTGGTCACATGTGAGCCTTTTTAGCTACTCGAAATGTAGCATTTGCCCGACTTTTAGCTCCAATCATACAATTGAGAGCCAATTTCCCCGACAATCAAATTAGAAACATCCGGATGGATAATGCGGGAGAGTTCACATCTCAAGCATTTAATGACTACTGTATGTCAATTGGGATCAATGTTGAACATTCAGTACCTCATGTTCACACACAAAACGGTTTAGCTGAATCTCTGATTAAACGATTACAAATAATCGCTAGACCATTTTTAATGAGATGTAAACTGCCATCTTCTGCATGGGGCCATGCTATTTTGCATGCCGCTGCACTGATTAGATTGAGACCAACTGCTGATCACGAATACTCCCCATTGCAACTGGTCTCCGGACGAGAACCAAGTTTGTCCCATCTTAGAATTTTTGGTTGTGCGGTATATGTACCAATACCGCCACCACAACATACTACAATGGGACCCCAAAGAAGACTGGGTATCTATATTGGTTTTAACTCCCCGTCCATAATTAAATATTTAGAACCAATGACGGGAGACATGTTTACAGCAGGGTATGCTGACTGTCATTTTGATGAAACAATGTTCCCAGTCTTAGGGGGAGATGAGGACAAAGAAAGACTGGTAACACAAGAAATAACGTGGAATGCATCATTGCTATCAAATCTCGACCCCCGAAGTGGTCAATGTGAATATGAAGTCCAAAAGATCATACATTTGCAAAGAATAGCGAATGAATTACCAGATGCATTAACAGACACGAATAGAGTGACAAAGTCACATGTACCAGCATCAAATGCACTTGCTCGAATTGAAGTAATCCCAGAAGCGATTACTATACAACGAAAGCGTGGGAGACCAATCGGTTCGAAAGACAAAAACCCACGGAAACAAAAAGAGCAAAGTAACGCAGTTGGTGAAAACTCGCAAAAGATTATAAGTGAAACCCCGCTAGAGGTAAATGTCCCAGAAGAGACAACTATGAATCCAGAGGAAAATGAAGTTTCAGAAGAAACACCGGTACCGAACGAAAACGAGATCTGTATTAATTATGTACAAGATAGTACAATGTGGAACCCGTGTTGATGATATATTCGCATATGCCATAGCAATAGATGTAATCAATGAAAATGATTACGTACCTAAAACTTTAGAAGAGTGCATGCACAGAAATGATTGGCCAAGATGGCAAGAAGCCATAAATGCCGAATAAAATTTGCTCGAAAAGCGACATGTTTTCAGACCTGTAGCCCGAACGCCCATAGACGTCAAACCAGTAGGTTATAAATGGGTGTTTGCAATAAAGAGAAATGAAAAGAATGAGATTGTACGATATAAGGCTTGACTTGTAGCACAAGGGTTTTCCCAAATCCCAGGAGTTGATTATGAGGAAACGTATTCCCCTGTAGTGGATGCGATAACACTTAGGTTCCTAATCGGCCTCACAATCTCTGAAGGACTTCATATGAGACTAATGGATGTCGTCACCGCATACTTATACGGGACACTTGAAAATGACATCTACATGAAAATCCTTAAAGGATTAAAATTGCCTAAAGCATTAAAATCAACACCTCGAGATATGTGTTCTATAAAGCTCCAGAGATCTTTATATGGTCTCAAACAATCTGGTCGTATGTGGTACAATCGACTTAGTGAATATCTCGAAAAGGAAGGATACAAGTCTGACGTAATCAGTTCATATGTCTTGATAAAACGATCACTCTTAGATTTCACTATAATAGTAGTCTATGTTGATGATATCAACATCATTGGATCTCCTGAAAAGATAGAGAAAGCGGCTTAGTTGTTAAAGATAGAATTTGAAATGAAAGATATTGGTATGACAAAGTTATGCATCGGACTACAATTTGAGTATCTGTGCAATGGCACATTTATCCATCAATCAAACTACATCCAGAAGATGTTAGTACGTTTCAATATGGATAAAGCACATCTGTTTAGTGTACCTATGGTTGTCCGGCCGTGATGTATTGTAAAATACATCTTTTATTCGCGTTTGTTTATAGTAGTCTTTAGATAGTTTTAGTTTCCTTTTAGTGTAGTTTATGCATACTTTTGATGTTTTCGGGTTTTCCAGGTCTGAGTAGCTGAAAAGTGCAGGAAACGAGTGAAAATATGACAAGATAAAGTGTCGAGACAAGAAGCGCGAGTTGGAAGTTGAAACAGTGAAGAAGTTGCAGTTCTGGATGGTTCTGGCTACCAGTGACGGGTTTCAAAGAAGGTGTCATGGGCCGCCATGAAGAAAAATAAAAAAAAATAATTTTTAGGGCGCCGCCACCCGCGACGCCATTTCCTATGGGTTGTCATGGGCCGCCACAGCCTTGTGGCGGCAGATTACTATGCGAATAGCTAGGTTTTTAGGGTTAGGATGAATATAGATGAGATTTATCGGCTGTTATCAGGGGGACGAATTGGAAGAAACCCTAAGGACTTTGGAGCAGATTTCATATCTTTCGAAGTGCTTTAGCTTGCGGGAATCATTAGGTTAAAGCTTGGAGCGTGGAAGTGAAGATTGTTCGGGTTTTATCTCCCGGTTTTCTTTAATTTCGTGTTTTCAATATTTTCCAATGAATTCTTGTTTTGAACTTGATTTGTTTACTATAGACAACATGTTTCTTAGCTAAACCTTAGATACTACCTAGACGAGATGATGGTTTGATTAAAGTTTGGATCTTTTAACGGGTTTTATTGATTATGGATTGATTTCTGAAAGTAAAGTGTTCTAGAATTTCTGATTTGGTGCGTGTGCGTATTTACTTTTGGTTGTTGATTATTTACTGTTTCACATAGATTTTGGTGAATGTCTTTCACATAATAAATTTGTGTTGATTATTTGCATCCTTGCGGGTTCGGGTAATCTTTGGGTAAATCGGCCGATAGCCTTAGAAACAGTAATTAAAATACAATTAGAATTAAATATTCTGCTTAACTTGTCGCTGAGAGGATCGAGTTAGTTATTAGATCGCGGTGCAGTATATATCTAAGATAGGTTTTGAGAGAAGTCAGTCTTAGTTCCCTAATTGCATTTGTGTCTAGTAAACCAAGTCAGAACCTAGAATTGCCTTAGATTGTCGCGCTGAGAGGTAGATAGTCGTATTAGGGCACTTTTAGAGTCGTTAGAGGACTGAGAGGAAGTCTAACAGTCGGTATTCATAACAGCCTTGTAGGGTTTCCTAGGTTTCTTCCTGAGAAGGGTCGGGAAGTCTTAGCATTGAAATACCTTAAGGTTTAGTATTTTACGATCCCGACTCCATACAACAATAATATCGTTAGAAGTCCATTCATAGTTAAACTGGATTCAAGTCTAGGTAGTCGTTAATCTCATCTGAATCAAACCCTAGTTTTCGTTCGTGTCTTAGTATAATTTCATTTTAATTTCAATTTTAGGATTTTAGTAAAACCCCCCTTAAAACACAACAATTGTTAAATCGTGTCAGTGTCTAGTCTAAATAGAGTTGTTAACGTAATTAATTAGAGTCCTTGTGGGTTCGACATCCGGACATACTTTTCTTTGCTAGAGTCGACCGGTTCACTTGCCGGTGAGTAGTTTAGTCAAGTTAGAGAGTCTAGACTTTTATTACTTGAGTCTTAATTTAGGGTAATTTTAGTTTATTTAGTTGAACTACTTTTTTTCCACATCTTGTTTCTGGCGCCGTTGCCGGGGACTCTTGGCAATTGCGTTAACTACTTTGTTTGGATTTCAACTGATATCATTACGTGCTTTTTGTGTGTTTGTGAGTCGTAGGAGTCCAAGTAATTTTAGTGTCTTTTTCGTATTTCTCGAGTCTTTTGTTGGAGTCGTCTTACTTGTTTGTTCTTGGTTTTATAGTTCATGCCCCACACGTGTTTGCAGGGACCAGTGAAGCCACCGATCGACAAGTCTTCCTTCTCCACACCCAGTATTCAGGTAAAAAAATCCTCAACTTCATCTTCAGCCCCTTCTGACTCTACACTTCAATCTAAACCACCGAACTACGACTTCACCCCGAAGTCATCACCCCACAACTCCCCACCACCCTCCCGTCACCCTAGTCCACCACCAGTTCACCAAATGGCCGATAACCAAACTGTTCACCAACGTTCCACCTCAGGTTTCACCGCAAATTCACCCATCACCATCCCTGAAATCACCAATGACAAGTCCTGGCAAATTCCCTCATACATCATGACCACCATTAACAACTCTTGTCAGTTCCACGGTCGTGATGATGAGGATGCGCCTGCACATATCAACCGTCTCACCCGACTGTGTAACACCTTCGGCATCGAAGGTGTTAATCTTGATGCCCGCTTTCTCCAAGTCTTTCCCTTTTCGCTTGCTGGCCGCGCAGCCACATGGCTCGATTCGCAGCCAGCAGGTACTTACACTACTTGGGCTGGACTTAGGGATGCCTTCCTTGCTAAGTATTTTCCACCTGCGAAGGCCTCTTGCCTTCGAGATCAGATCCATTCATTCAGAATGGAACCTGATGAACCATATCACTTAGCTTGGGAGAGGTTTCAAACTTTACTCTCGCGTTGTTCCCAACATGGTCTGTCGGATTGGGCTTTAGTAGAAAAAATTTACAATGGTCTTACCCCTGAGTGCAAGGCCCGATTCGACACATCTGCAGGAGGCCACCTAATGGTAAAGAAAACTGTGGCTGACTGTAATGATCTCTTTGAGAGCTTTGCTCATGCTGATATAGATCATAGTGCTACCAGCAGGAATTCCAATCCTGTGATTACTTCCTCATCTTCTCGAGGAATGAACCACGTCGTTTCAAACTCAAAGGTAGTATCTCAACTAGACTATATCACCAAAGAGTTGCTAGAAATTAAGAAGAAGGTCGATAGGTGCGAAGTTTGTAGATGTGGACATGACACCATAGAATGCCCAACACTTACCCTAGAACAGGTCGAGTATATAGCAGGTCAAAATAGGGGTCCAACGAACCCGTTCAATAATAGTAACTCCAATTGGCGTGCTAATAGTTATCGCTCTTCAGGTAACCCCCCGGGTTTTCCATCAGGTCAATATCAAAGCAGGGGGGGCAGGTTTCTATTCTAGTGGGGGGTCGGGTCAAACAGGTTAATTTGCTAGTTCAGGTTCAGGTGCACAGTTCAGAGGTGAGGGGTCACACCAAGAGGTTCAACCTAAGAATGAGGGGTCAAATAGTAGTCTATCTAGGATAGAGGACCTTCTTACCCAACTAGTGGTTAAGGATCAGGCTACCCAACGTACTTTAGAAGAACACGCTACATTCTTAAAGAATAACCACTCGAATTTCTTAGATCTTCAAAGGCAAGTTGGGGATATTGCACGCCAGTTGCAAGAGCGACCTCCCGGTCAATTTTCGGGCAACACAAAGCCCAACCCATCTGGCTCTTTGAAGGCAATTTCGACCCGTAGTGGTAGGACCTTAGGAGAGGTAGTGAGACCCGAGAGTGTTGAGATAGAAGATGAGGACCCCGTAGATGAGGAGATTGAAATGGAGGCGCCCGGTAAAGTGCAACCTAGGTTCATCCCAGCAAGTACCGCACACACCGGGGGGCCTTCAAGTGAGAAGAGTGTAGGAAAAAGGCCCATTCAAGTTGTTCCATCACCTAATGTTGACATTTCCCGTGCTCCATTCCCTTCCCGCCTTAAAAATCAAACTTATTCCAAAGAGTACGGGAACTTTTTAGAGATCTTTAAACAACTTAGAATCAACCTCCCTTTCATAGAAGCCCTTCAATCAATGCCGAAATATGCAAAATTTTTAAAGGACCTTCTAAAACGTAAGGAGAGGCTAGGAGAGGTTTCTAACATCCCCCTTAGTGGAGGGTGTTCGGCCGTAGTCTTGAACAAGGTCCCGGAAAAATTGACGGATCCGGGCCTTTTCACCATCCCGTGCTTGTTTGGGAGTGATACCGAGTGTAGGGCCCTAGCCGATTTAGGAGCGAGTATAAACTTAATGCCATATTCCATTTATGAGAGGTTAGGTCTAGGAGAGTTTTCCCCTACACGCATGTCTTTGTCTCTAGCCGATAGATCCGTTAAGTATCCACGTGGCATAATTGAAAACCTCTTAGTTAAAGTGGATAAATTCGTCTTCCCCGTAGACTTTGTCGTTCTTGATATGGAAGCCGACGAGAAGGTTCCTATCATTCTAGGACGCCCGTTCTTATGTACCGCCAAGGCTATCATTGATGTCTTTGACGGGAAAATCACACTCCAAGTCGGTGAGGAGAGAGTCACTTTCGAGATAGCACGCTCCATGGAACACCCTAGTGGTTCCGATGACCTTAGTAGTCCTTGTCATTCGGTCTATTTCATAGAGTCTTTCTTATCTTGTGTCGACCATTGCTTTGACTATATTAGTGGAGCCGATCTAGTTGAGAGTAAGATAGATGAGGTAGTTGAGAAGGTAGAGGAGGTTGTGAGTGAGAGTGAGGAAGTAGAAGAGAACGAGTGGGTCCCCGAAGTGCTAGAATTGAGTGAGGTCAAAAGTGAGTTTGAGAGTACACCTTTAGAGAAACCCGCCCCATTAGAACTTAAAGTTCTCCCATCCCACTTAGAGTACGCTTTCTTAGGTGAGGGTTCCGAGTTTCCCGTCATTATTTCGTCTAAGTTAGAGGAGGGAGAGAAGGGTAAGTTGTTAGAGGTGTTGAGAGACAATAGGGAAGCCATTGCATGGCGTCTTTCGGATATCAAGGGCATAAGCCCCGCCTATTGTACCCACCGGATACTCATGGAAGATGACTATAAGCCGGTGGTGCAACCTCAACGGCGCCTAAATCCGAACATGCAAGAGGTCGTTAAGAAGGAAGTGCTTAAGTTGTTAGATGCTGGGGTGATCTACCCTATTTCTGATTCACCATGGGTTAGCCCGACCCAAGTCGTCCCAAAGAAGGGTGGGATGACGGTGATCATGAACGAAAAGAACGAGTTAATCCCTTCCTGTACCGTTACCGGTTGGCGTGTATGCATAGACTACCGAAAGTTAAACGACGCCACCCGGAAAGACCATTTCCCCTTGCCATTCATTGACCAAATGTTGGAGCGTCTAGCGGGTCAACAATTCTATTGTTTTCTCGATGGATTTTCGGGTTATTTTCAGATCCCCATCGCCCCGGAGGATCAAGATAAAACGACGTTCACATGCCCTTACGGCACTTATGCGTATCGCCGCATGCCTTTCGGTTATGCAACGCTCCGGCTACTTTCCAAAGATGCATGGTTGCTATATTCCAAGACATGCTTGAGACTTCCATGGAGGTTTTCATGGATGACTTCTCGGTTTATGGCACCACTTTCGAACAATGTCTTCTAAATCTTGATAGGATGCTTAAGAGGTGCATAGAAACAAACCTTATGTTGAATTGGGAGAAGTGTCACTTTATGGTGACGGAGGGGATTGTTTTAGGACACAAGGTGTCTAGAGAGGGGATAGAGGTGGATAGGGCCAAGATAGATACCATAAGTAGATTGCCTCCACCTACTAGTGTCAAGTCCGTTAGGAGCTTCTTAGGTCATGCGGGCTTTTATAGGCGTTTCATAAAGGATTTTTCCAAAATTACACGCCCCATGACCCGAATTTTAGAGAAGGATGTACCTTTCGTCTTCGATGAGGAGTGCATCAAGGCGTTTGACTTTTTGAAAGAAAAACTCGTTAGTGCCCCTATACTTGTTTCGCCTAATTGGAGCTTGCCTTTCGAGCTCATGTGCGATGCAAGCGATTATGCCGTATGTGCGGTCTTAGGTCAAAGAGTCGATAAACACTTTCATCCAATCTACTACGCGAGCAAAACTCTAAATGATGCTCAAGAGAACTATACCACCACGGAAAAAGAGCTCTTAGCCGTAGTGTTTGCGTTTGATAAGTTTCGTTCATATCTCGTGCTTTCAAAAACCACCGTGTTCACCGACCACGCTGCTTTGCGATTTCTGTTCCAAAAGAAAGACGCGAAGCCGCGTCTCATTAGATGGATTCTTTTGCTCTCCGAGTTCGATATAGAAATTAAGGATAAAAAGGGAGCGGAAAACGTGGCCGCCGACCATTTGTCACGTTTAGAGGATCCAAAGAGAGAGGAGATTCGTGAGGATTCCATAGGAGACACTTTTCCTCATGAAACCATAGACTTCGTTAGTGCCGAGGTAGAGGGTTTGCCATGGTTCTCGGATTTGGCAAATTATTTAGCAACCGATGATCTTGTGAGGGGTATGTCATATCAACAAAAGAAAAAGCTTCTTAGGGATGCTAGGAAGTACATTTGGGATGACCCGTACCTATTTAGGATAGGTGGGGATAGAGTGCTTAGGAGATGTGTTTCAAAGGAGAATGGATTAGACATCCTTAGACATGTGCACGAGGGTTTAACGGGAGGCCATCACGGGGAAAATGTGATGGCACAAAAGGTTTTTGATAGTGGCTTCTATTGGCCAACGGTAGTGAAAGATGCAATAGAGTTTGTTAAGACTTGTGACCGTTGCCAACGTACCGGCAACATCTCATCCAAGGATGAAATGCCCCAAAATCCCATCCAAGTTCTTGAAATCTTTGACGTTTGGGGCATTGACTTCATGGGACATTTCCCTTCATCGAGTAGGAATAGGTACATCCTCGTGGCCATTGACTACAACTCAAAGTGGGTGGAAGCTCAAGCTTTACCCACTAATGATGCCTGAGTGGTGGTGAGATTCCTTAAGAAGCTATTCACGTGTTTCGGAGTCCCTAAAGCTATCATAAGTGACCGTGGTACGCATTTTTGCAATTCCGCCATGGAAAAGGCACTTGCACGCTACGGTGTCACTCATCGTCTTTCCACCGCATACCACCCGCAAACTAGTGGCCAAGTAGAGAATGCTAACCGAGGGGTGAAGAGAATTCTACAGAAAACGGTAGGAAAAAGTAGAAAGGATTGGTCGGAAAAGCTCGACGACGCTTTGTGGGCATTCTGCACCGCCTACAAAACACCGTTAGGAACAACACCCTTTATGATTGTGTATGGCAAAGCTTGCCATCTTCCGGTAGAGTTAGAGCATAGAGCTTTGTGGGCTTTGAAAACCGTTAACCTCGATCTTACCGAAGCCGCAAGAAGGAGGTTCTTCCAAATTCATGAGTTGGAAGCTTTGAGGGATGCCGCCTATGAACGATCTTGGAGTATCAAGGAAAAAACTAAGGCGTTGCATGATAGGAGATTGCGAGGTTTAAAGGAGTTTAAGGTAGGTGATAAGGTGCTTTTATTCAATTCAAGGTTAAAATTGATAGCAGGGAAGTTAAAATCAAGATGGAGCGGACCGTACGTGGTTAGGGAGGTGTTTCCATACGGCACCGTTGAATTATATGACGAAGTTGACAAAGGAGTATGGAAGGTAAACGGTCATAGACTGAAACATTACTTGGGAGGTCCCATTGATACTACCGAAGAGGAAGAAATTCCTCTCGAGGACCCACCCACCTTCACCGAGCAGTGAGTGCGAAAAGCTTCGTTTGTAGAGTATGTACCGTTTGTAAATTTCGTTATTTTTCATGATTTTCGTAGTTGTTCGTGTTTGTGTTTTGTGTGTTTGAGAAAAATTGCAGGAAACGTATCCTTGAAGAGCTGAAAATGCGGAGAAAAAGTCATTCCAGGTAAGTTTTTATACTTAGAAAAATTTCGGTTGGTTTTTGAGAGGTTTGGGAAAAACATAAAAATTTTTCTAAGGCAAGGCAGCAAGAGTTTTAGACACTATCTGCAGATGTGCCCACTGGCGGGCCGCCACCCACTACACATATCTCTCGCCACCCGCCAGAGCGTAAGATAGTTGCATACGTGTTCTTTTTAACGCTCTGGCAGCCGCCACCCATTGAATAAACATCTGACGGGCCGCAAGCACGTTACACTTGATTTCGGAAATATACAAGGCGGTGGCGGGCCGTCACCCACCACATAATCTTATCGCGGCCAACCAGGGAACATCGCTGCATCCTAATTAAATTAAAACCCCAAATTTTAAAACCCCCCACCTAACCCTTCTTCCCCATTACGTCTACACCCACTGATACCCATCGAACACCCCTTCTTCATCACCTAATACCCACCTCCATTACCACCGTGAAACCCGATAAACCCTCTCCCTTTACGCCGACCACCCCCTTACACACACCTCACTCTTCGCCGAAAACCTCCACCCACCTTCCACATACCATATCTACACCACCCGACCACTATTCTCCATACCACTCATACCTCCGTGATCGGTTTTCACCCACCAACAAAACCCCCATCAACAAATCAACATCCATCCGTCACATTGCCAAGAATTGGGACCCACCACAACTCGGAATTTTTTATTTTTTCACACATATTTCATCGATTCAGGTACGATTCTTGTTTATTTTCTTGAATAATCGCTGATTCAACATAGATAGTCAGTTCATTGTGTTGGTTTATGTTTTGTCCGGTTCTGTCGAGTCAGTTAAGTCCAGTGTAGTGGTCGGATCAGGTGGGTGTGTGTCGTTTCAATCCAGTCTGTGTTGGAGTCCGTTGTGTTGAGTAGTTTGAGTCGGTATTTTGTGTTTCTCTTGGGTCAGTTTATTCGAGTCGATTGTAGTCGACTTAAGGGTTTTGATGTTTGGTTGGGTTGTCGAGTCAGTAGTAAGTGAGTCGAGTGCTTGTGAGTGATGTGTCTCGAGTCATGGTTAAGTCGATTCCCTGTTTCGTGATGTCCGTGATGTGTCAAGTCTTTAAGTTTAGATCAGGGGCTGCTGTGTCCGTAGTCGAGTCGGGTCAATAGTAAGTCTATGTTTACAGTGTGTCGAGTCAGTTATGTCTGCTGGTTTGTTCTGAGGAGTAGATATTAATATGTTTTGGTCAGTAAGATTTGTGTAGGTCTGTTTTTAGGATATTGTGAGGGTGCGGGTGGCTTGGGATGGTCATATAGTGTTGATGATTGCTCTGGTGGGACTGTTTGCGAGTGTTTGCTTGTGTTATGGTTCGGAAAAAACGAATGACAGGGGGGAGTTGTTTTGTTTTGATCATTTCGGACATAAATTTTAGCCGGGTCAGGTTTAATGGGCTTGTCGGGTTGGTTTGCTTGACTGAATTTTGAGGATTGATTGTTTTGGGATAGGTAAAACAGCAAGTGTGGGGATACGAGTCACACTTTTTCATTAAAAAATGTGATTTTTACTAACTTTGCGGCTCGTATCTGTTGCTTCCGCATTTAGCTTTGTTTGATAATGTTTCGGCACTTGGGATTGCTCGAGGGCGAGCAAGGTGCCGGGAGAGGGTATGATCCTAAGTTTGGTTGTGTTTTGCGTCGTTAGCGTCGTTTGTGTCGTACGAGTCATTGTGGTGTGTTTAGAGTCTTGTTATAGTCGTATTGTTGCATCACTTGATTACTAAACCGTTTCGCTCGTACTCAATCTCCATTCGGGCGGAGTTAGGTTTGTTTTTAAGTTGTTTTGCGATAGAGTCATTTGTTTTCAAACAACGGCCGCGAACGAAATGCTATACGGCCGTCGTTTGAATGTATATTATTAGAATTTCTAAAAAAAAAAATAAAGAAAAAAAATTAAAAAAAAAATAAAAAATAAATATAAAAATTAAAAAAAAAATCCAAAAAAATTATAAAATTTAAAAATACCAAAAATAGTTTGTTATTACTGACTGTCTGTTTGTTTTGTCTTGAAATTTATCTGTTTTGCAGGCATGGCTAGTAGTTCTCGCCGAGGAAAAGGTAGAAAGACAGGAGGGTCAGGCTGGTGAGGATGCGAGAGTTGATGTGGAGCCTCCAGTTCAGGTAGGAGGAGAAGTGTGGGGATGGCACGAGGATGCAGGAGCAGCAGCTGACGATTATATCTTTTGTTTATATCTTTTATTTTATGCTGTTTTGATCCTCGTATTTTTGGTCTGTATTGCTATTAACACACTTTAAACAGGTTGGTTAGGGTGGATGGGTTGGTTGATATGTTGGAACTGATGAACTACTGATGCTTTTGATGATATATGATGATATGTTTTGGTAGTTGTTGATTCAGATAGGTTGATTGTGTTAGCCGCTTTCGTTCGCGTGTCCGAGGTTAGAGTTGTTTGCTGAGCGCGTTTCGAATTGGAGGGCTTATGTGGAAACGACTGGCACTTTGACAGTCTCACATATCAGCTAAGTCGTTTCCCTTTTTGTTGTTGTATATTTATTTATTTATTTCGTCGTTAGTCGTTATTTATTTAGTAGTTAGTTAGTAGTTGTTTAGGTAGTGAGTCGTATTTCCATTCTTGCATTAGGGACAATGCAATCTTCAAGTGTGGAGATGGGATACATGTAAATAATCGAGTCTTTTATTGGCTAAAAAAAAATTGAAAAAACAGAAAAATGTCTTTTGAATAAAGAAATTTGCAAAATAAAAACGGAAAATGATAGAAAAAGTGAATTTTTGCTTGGGTTAAATAATAATAATATGAGTTTATAATAAATCGAGCTTGCGTCTAGTTAGGGATATGTGGATAGGTCCGGGTTTGGTTTTAAGTCCCTTTGAGCTAATATACCTTAATTGTCGGTCTGCTAGTGGGTTTTCACCTGGGAGATATGGGAAATTAAAACTGCCGAAAATAGTATAAGGGGCACCGTTATAAGTTAAAACTGTTAGAGTTTGTGATCATGCGAAAAAAAATAGAATAAAAAAGTGAGCTAGAAACTAAATGAAAGCAATGCATTCCTATGTAGTCTGAGCTGGGGATAGCGACTCTACAGCAAGATTACCGCTAGGGTGTGTGAAATCGACCGTGCAAAGAAAAGAAAAAAAAAGTACCGAAACTTAAGTAATCTGTGGTTGGGGATAGTGACTCTACAACCGGATTGCCTCTTGGTTAGGGAAAGCATCGTCTAGACTCACGGAAGAAAGAAAAAAAAAAGAAGGAAAAAAAAAGGGAAAAAGAAAAAAATTTGATTGTAAACTCTCTTGGTTTTGATATAAGACGGTTGGGAATTGGTCCAGTGATCTTTCTCTTAGTCCTATAAGCTTGAGGTGGGAGTAGGTGGACTGTAAATTCTAGTGTGAGACCCTAGGTGGATTGACCGCACTTAAATTAAATTTACATGATAAGGGCTTAGGATTGGATTCAGGTTTAAGGGGATAAGTATATTCGCAATCGCGGCTAACGCGAGTCTTGGTTTTTAATAAGATATAAATACTTTTTGACCCAAGTGATTATTTGTCTCTGATTCCGTTGCATAATTCTTTTTCGAGGACGAAAAAAGAGTAAGTGTGGGGATATTTGATGTATTGTAAAATACATCTTTTATTCGCGTTTGTTTATAGTAGTCTTTAGATAGTTTTAGTTTCCTTTTAGTGTAGTTTATGCATACTTTTGATGTTTTCGCGTTTTCCAGGTCTGAGTAGCTGAAAAGTGTAGGAAACGAGTGAAAATATGACAAGATAAAGTGTCGAGACAAGAAGCGCGAGTTGGAAGTTGAAACAGTGAAGAAGTTGCAGTTCTGGATGGTTCTGGCTACCAGTGACGGGTTTCAAAGAAGGTGTCATGGGCCGCCATGAAGAAAAATCAAAAAAATTAATTTTTAGGGCGCCGCCACCCGCGACGCCATTTCCTATGGGTTGTCATGGGCCGCCACAGCCTTGTGGCGGCAGATTACTACGCGAATAGCTAGGTTTTTAGGGTTGGGATGAATATAGATGAGATTTATCGGCTGTTATCAGGGGGACGAATTGGAAGAAACCCTAAGGACTTTGGAGCAGATTTCATATCTTTCGAAGTGCTTTAGCTTGCGGGAATCATTAGGTTAAAGCTTGGAGCGTGGAAGTGAAGATTGTTCGGGTTTTATCTCCCGGTTTTCTTTAATTTCGTGTTTTCAATATTTTCCAATGAATTCTTGTTTTGAACTTGATTTGTTTACTATAGACAACATGTTTCTTGGCTAAACCTTAGATACTACCTAGACGAGATGATGGTTTGATTAAAGTTTGGATCTTTTAACGGTTTTTATTGATTATGGATTGATTTCTGAAAGTAAAGTGTTCTAGAATTTCTGATTTGGTGCGTGTGCGTATTTACTTTTGGTTGTTGATTATTTACTGTTTCACATAGATTTTGGTGAATGTCTTTCACATAATAAATTTTTGTTGATTATTTGCATCCTTGCGGGTTCGGGTAATCTTTGGGTAAATCGGCCGATAGCCTTAGAAACAGTAATTAAAATACAATTAGAATTAAATATTCTGCTTAACTTGTCGCTGAGAGGCTCGAGTTAGTTATTAGATCGCGGTGCAGTATATATCTAAGATAGGTTTTGAGAGAAGTCAGTCTTAGTTCCCTAATTGCATTTGTGTCTAGTAAACCAAGTCAGAACCTAGAATTGCCTTAGATTGTCGCGCTGAGAGGTAGATAGTCGTATTAGGGCACTTTTAGAGTCGTTAGAGGACTGAGAGGAAGTCTAACAGTCGGTATTCATAACAGCCTTGTAGGGTTTCCTAGGTTTCTTCCTGAGAAGGGTCGGGAAGTCTTAGCATTGAAATACCTTAAGGTTTAGTATTTTACGATCCCGACTCCATACAACAATAATATCGTTAGAAGTCCATTCATAGTTAAACTGGATTCAAGTCTAGGTAGTCGTTAATCTCATCTGAATCAAACCCTAGTTTTCGTTCGTGTCTTAGTATAATTTCATTTTAATTTCAATTTTAGGATTTTAGTAAAACCCCCCTTAAAACACAACAATTGTTAAATCGTGTCAGTGTCTAGTCTAAATAGAGTTGTTAACGTAATTAATTAGAGTCCTTGTGGGTTCGACATCCGGACTTACTTTTCTTTGCTAGAGTCGACCGGTTCACTTGCCGGTGAGTAGTTTAGTCAAGTTAGAGAGTCTAGATTTTTATTACTTGAGTCTTAATTTAGGGTAATTTTAGTTTATTTAGTTGAACTACTTTTTTTTCCACATCAGACCGCTAGATCCACACAAGGATTCTTATCGCTCGCAAGAAGAAGGCGAAGATGTACTTGGTCCAGAAGTACCGTACTTAAGCGCGATCGGTGCCCTTATGTATCTCGCAAATAACACAAAACCTGACATTGCATTTGCAGTACATGTACTAGCGAGATACACTTCGAATCCAACACGTAGACATTGGAATGGTGTAAAACATATATTCCGGTATATTTGCGGGACACAAGACTTAGGTCTTTTCTATCAAAAGGATCAAAAGTCCCAGCTTGTTGGGTATACTGATGACGGATATCTATAAGATCCTCACAAAGCAAAATCTCAGACAGGTTATGTATTCACAAACGGCGGCACAACAATTTCTTGGAAGTCAACTAAGCAAACACTTACAGCAACATCATCAAATCATGCTGAATTGATAGCACTATATGATGCTGGTCGAGAATGTGTGTGGTTGAGATCAATGATTAATCGCATACAAGAAGCATGCGGATTAGAACAGATCAAGAAGGAGCCGACAATTATTTATGAAGACAATGCTGCTTGCATAGCTCAGATCAGAGAAGGTTACATCAAGGGTGATTGAACAAAGCACATCTCACCAAAGTTCTTCTCAACATATGACTTGCAGAAAGAAGGGGAAATTGATGTTCGCCAGATCAAGTCAAGTGAAAATTTAGCTGACCAGTTCACAAAATCTTTACCAAGAAGCAGTTTCGAGCAACTATCACACAAGATCGATCTCCGCAGATTGAAAGATGTTTGTTGAATTCAGGGGGAGAATTATACACACTGTACTCTTTTTCCCTTAACTAAGTTTTGTCCTAATGGGTTTTCTTAGTAAGGTTTTTAATGAGGCAGTACAACTGATCTAGTAGTATCAGTTTATTTATACAGATCCTGAAGTACCTATTTAATATCATCCTGAAGTATGTTGTTAAACTGTGTATAATTCTAAATGTCTGAGGGGGGGTGTTATAAACCAGACATTTTAGGCCCAAGCCATTACTTATGGGCTTTAGGGTTTATAGTTATGTTTATCTCTATATATTGTAATGTTGAATAGAATGAAGGATTGAATTCAGTTTATCTCTATTTCTCTTTGGTTTTCATCAATTCTTAAATTGTTGTAAATATTTTTATTTACCATTTAACATTTATGTTATTTACCATTTAACAATTAGAAGCAATAATTTTACTAGTGAAGTGGTATTTTAAGCGGTTATCCTAACCCAGTAAATTTAACAAACCACAAGTTTTACATAATTAATAAATGTTTAAGGTAAGTCTGTAAAACATTATAAAAGTATAAAAATTAAAAGGAACTATATTAGTAGGATGCTATTTCTATACGTACCTTTGTGAAAGCGTATTAATGTATGTTTGGTTTCTTTTCTTTTTATTTGTGTTTTGCAATATATCCAAGATACATAGGGGAAAAAGATGGCAAATCAGACAGCATTAATCCTGTCGCTAAAATGGGTCGCAAACCTGTCGCGGTAGCCCCAAATTGGGAGGTTGCAAATTATTAGACGGTCACAAAGCGGTCGCAACAATTGCGACTGAATACGCTGCAAATACTGTCGCAAAAACATGTTATACAAACACTATTGATTAACTTTTATATCCTTTGTAGCATACACAACATGTTTATTAGACAGCAAACCATGACAAAAACCCGAAATCAAAACAGAAAACGCGCAATAAATCACTCATTTGCCTGCCGATTCCCAACAACTACTTCAGGATGATAATGAAGCATCTCTTCCCAAATCATCTGCCTAATAACATCTTCCCCTAACTCTTCATCAATCTCCAAATCAACCGGAACTTCAACAGGCGAATCCATATCCGAACTATACAATGAAGACATATAAGGATGATGAAGCGCTTCATCCACACTAATTCTCTTCGCAGGATCAAAAATCAGCATCTTTTCCAGCAAGTCAATCGCGGATGGTTGCGCTTGAGGGTACACGTCGGAAAATGAAGTCCCGGATGAAAAGGGTAACGACTTTATATAGTTACGCGCTTTTTGATTATCAATAAACTCAATCGCGTCTTCTGTTTGGCTTCCAAGAATGTTGATTATAAGTTTCAACTGGTTTAAACATTCTGTACCGGGAAAAATCGGTTTTCTTCCTAAAAGTTCGGCAAATATGCACCCGACTGACCACACGTCGATTGAGGTACCGTAGTTTTCACAGCAGAGAAGAAGCTCGGGTGCTCTGTACCAACGGGTCACCACGTACTCTGTCATAAATTGGTCTTTACCATTATTTGTACGGGCTAGACCAAAATCGCAAATCTTTAGGTCACAATTTGCGTTTATAAGAAGGTTACCGGGCTTTAGGTCGCGGTGCAGAATGTTAGCCGAGTGAAGATACTTTAGACCTCGCAATAACTGTCAAAGAAATCTTGATTATTTACATTCCCGCGAATACAAAGTTCAAATATCGATATAAAGAAAAACGTGATGGTCAGAATTAACGGTGTAAATGAGGCGAGCCACATGCGAGCTACTCAGGATCCGCCACAAGCTCGAGCCTAAATTTGAGCCCATTTAATAAACGAGCTTGAGCTTCAAATACCGAGCTTGACTATGCTCACGAGCCTAAATGAGGATGTTATTTATATACATATATAATTACATAATAAATATTAATAATATACATAAAGAAATACGGTAAGATAACAAGAAATATATAAAAGAATAAAATATTTCTTTTTAATAAATATGAAAAATAGCGAGCCGAGCTCGACCTTTAGAAGCCAAGCTCGAGTTCCGTTAAATTAAACGACTCAAGCTTTAGCTTACACAAGATCGGATTCGACTCGTTTACGCCCCTAGCAGCTCGTTAGTTACTCAAGATGGCTTGTAAAAAGCTCGAGTTGAGCAGAGCATAAAGCGGCGTGCACCCGAGACGGAGCCTAAGATGGATCACTTAATAAACGAACCGAGCTCGAGCCTCTAAACTATTCTCGAGCCGAGGCTCGAGCTTTGGGCTTGGCTCGGCCCATTTACGCCCCTAGTCAGAATTAGATAGTGCAGGCGGGTACCTGAAAGAGGAAATACTGACAATGGTCGTTTGAAAGTGACTGACTCGACTTTATAATCTGATGAAGATCGGTATCCATAAGATCATAAACTAGATACACATCTTTGAAACTTGCCCTCTGCATTGGCACCATTACATCTTTTAACGCGATAACATTTTCGTGTTGAAGATGGCGAAGCAGTTTCAGTTCGCGTAACGTTCTGAGGGCGTCTGTACGATTGTCAAAGGTATTGTGTATCTTTTTTATCGCGACTTTTTCATTGGTTTCGCGGTTAAGAGAAGAACACACGATTCCGTATGCACCTCTACCGATCGGTTTTATAGGCACGTATTTTGTATCGAGCTCGAACAATGATTGCCATACTGAATAGTAATGCTTCCCTTCTGATCTACTACCACTCGGTGGTTCAACTGGCGTTGCCATTTTTCTACACCAAAATAACTATCCGAATCGATATAAAGAAAAAGAAAACACTAAATCATATTTGTTTGATTTCCTTGATTCAAGGACCAAAAAATCAGGTTTAGAGGTGTCATGTCTAACCAGTTATCGTGTTCAGTTTGACGGTATTCGCCATTTGGGTTGACCTTAATTAACCAGGTTAATTAAACAGGTCAACCGGTTTATAAATATGACAAGATAGGCATTTTATAAGGTCAACCGGTTAACCCGCTTCTGATCCACCAACCGGTTTATGAACCGTTTTAACAAGTTTACAATTGGATTACAACCCAACAACCCGTTTACAACCACTTACTAACATGTTTGACAATTGACGCATTTAGACAAATGAGTTGCATGGATGATGTTCAGGTTACACGATTTTAAGTATATCTGAATTAGGGTATATGTCTTTGACACCTAAAATCAGGGCCGACCCTGGTGTTGGGCTGGGTGGGGGATCGCCGAGGGCCCGGTCTCCTAGGGGACCCGACTTTAAAAAAAATTATATGTGTTTAAAGTTCTATATATTTAAAAATTAAACCCATTTACAAATCAAAATCAACTAGTTTAACTTGAACCCAAATTTAAAAATGCCCTACTACCCATTTAAAATTTTAAGCCAAGCCGGGTCCTAATTTTTTTAGGACTTTCGACGACGTCGACCCTGTCCAAACACTTTTTAAAAAACTACTTATTGACTTATTGGCTTATAAAGCTAACCCAAACACTGTTTAACACACCCGAAAATACATATGTTGTCTTCGGTTACATCGATTTTACGACTACCAAGCCTAAATTCAATATCATATGAAGTTTCACAATAAATTGATGAATCCAGATGTGATATGATCACCATGAACTCAAACCACATGAACTATAACAACAAACAGATAACGAAATCATTATAATACCATGAAAAGTTGCGAATTTACGTGAAATAAAACCAACATAGAACAAAAACTCGTAACATCAGAGAAGCGATTAAATAAAAAGCAACGTACTTTGTTCAGCGTAAACTCCTGAATTCAATTCTTTTAAGCCTCTGGAATTTCGTCGAACACTTGGTAGGCATTAACATGGGTGCGCTTCAATCTGACTTATTCTTTTAAAACAAATATGAAACAAAACCAGAAGCTCAAAATTCATAATTTACCCAATTGAAAGCAAAACCCCAAATTGAATTTGGAGATTGAAGAACCCCTGAATTTATTCATGGGATATTGTGGTATAAGAGGAAAGATAATATTTTGATATTCTAGAAAACATTTGCAGGGATCGTTATCAGAAAACCGCCATTTTGGTCGTATTCAGAGAATCAAGATTTGATTTCATTGGCGTTAAAGTTGTAATAACTGAGTCACCCATTTCGACTTTTTTTCTTGTAATTTGGTGATGCAATTAAATTTTAGGGGTGGTGGGGGATTGGATTTTGTGTGGCTTATGTCATTTTGATTTGTGTAATTTTCTATGAAAATGATTGAATAATTGTCTTATTAAAATATACTGGTGGCAATGTCTACACATCACACCAAAAATTTGGTTTTAGACAAAACTAGGGTCAAGACCCGCCCGCGTTGCAGCGCGGATACATTGTAAAATTGAATGGATTAGTTTAAACGTTATATGATGCATTAACCATATGAAAACACACATTTCGATGTATCCAGCTGAACACAATGTAACCTGTATAAACATAGTGATTGGATCAAACGTAAAGTAAATCAAATTCATATCGAAGAATCATAACGTATTATATGTGACCCAACTCATACATAGAAAACGTAACGGGTATGAAGGAAAATATGCACATGTAATCGAAAGGGATTAATTAGAGCTTTCGAAAAAAAAGGGAGAGAAAGAAACTATAATTTGACTCCACTCGGTTTGAAACAAACTTTACGAAACATACATAAAATAAACATGAAAACATATTATATTTGATCTGAATCATTTTCCAAAAAAATTTACGTCGAAACGTAGAACAACTTGAATTTATACTAAAACGTACATAAAAATATGCACGTAAAAATGGTTTCTTTAAACGAAAACGTATTATATTTGATCTGACTCGTCTATAAAAAAAGTTTACATCGGAATGTAGAACAAATCATATTTATACATACATGTACATAAAATATGCACGTAAAAGATAGCTTTTAAGTAAAGGAAGTATAGGGGTAAACCGAAACAAAATATTAGTAAAAATTTAATATGTTAAAAACGTTCGTAAAACCGTGCCAAGTAGCACCAATGCCACAACAACATCGACTCTCAACATCGTAAAAATAAAATAGATAAAATGGTAAAAATTACATGGAACGAAAAGCAGACTAAAATCGTTGAAAAATGCACACCTGTTACAGTGTGTTAATGCGAAGAAATTAACCAGAAATGTAAAATGTAGAAAATAATAACTTAGTCGATCTAGGACCCCCCCGTTGCGGCGAACTTTTCAACAGGGAAAAAATGGACGTGTTCCGACGGGTCTGTCAAATATGAAAAAATAGAGCAAAAAACGTTGAACCTCACATGCACGCTACGGCATGTTAACTCGCAAAATTTAGAACGAACCGTAAAACGAAAAACTTGCGAAAGATAAAAAGTATGGAGGACCAAAGTTGTAAATAATAAAGTGTTGTGTTCAATTATAAAAGATGGAAAACTTTGGGTTAAAAGTAAAAAAATTAAAAGGGGTTAAAATACAAAAATATGAAATGTTTGGGTTAAAAGTGAAAAATCAAGTTTTTTTTTTGAAAAACTCTCCAAGCTTGGTGTACAACTCCTAATGCAAATTAACCAGAAACGTAAAACGTAGAAAATAATAACTTAATCGATCTAGGACCCGCCCATTGCGGCGAACTTTTCAAAAGAGAAAAAATGGACGCGTTGCGACGAGTCTGTCAAATATAGAAAAATAGAGCAAAAAACGCTGAACCTCACATGCACGCTACGACATGTTAACTCGCAAAATTTAGAACGAAACGTAAAACGGAAAAATTACGAAAGATGAAAAGTATGGGGGACCAAAGTTGTAAATAATAAAGTGTTGTGTTAAATTATAAAAGATGGAAAACTTTGGGTTAAAAGTAAAAAAATTAAAAAGGGTTAAAATACAAAATATGAAATGTTTTGGTTAAAGTGAAAAATCAAGTCTTTTTTTTTTTTTGAAAAACTCTCCAAGCTTGGTGTGCAACTCCAAATGCACAAAAAAGTTGCTTCTTTATAGTGTAATAGTTGGTTCGTTTGCTACAAATGCTTATATAGTAATGGTATCTAGTATTGTTTATGTATCAAATGCTAATATAACTCCGTTTTCAATAAAAGTTATATCGGGTTACAACTACATATTCAACTGTTTTTTAAAAAGCAAATGATTGCATGTTGCTAGAGATAATCATATTAAGAAAAACTAAATAGCTTAAAAGACGAATACTACTTAATTTTGAGTAAACTGCAATTTTACCCCCTGATGTTAGATGCGATTGACACCTTTACCCCCTACCACGAAATTTTTGCTGTCTAACCCCCCAACGAATGCAAAACGCTGCAATATTAGCCCCCGGTGTTAAAATATGTTTAAAGTCAACATCACTTATTAACGGTCAAAGGGTAATATAGTCTTTTCCACTTGTGTTTGATTACTTCCTCAACACAACGCCCTATATTATACACTTCACTTCGACCTTACCCCCCAAGTATTCCCCCAATCCCCTTTCTTCTCTCCGGCAACATCTCAGGCGAACACACCACCGGATGAACCCAATCTCAATTCTAACGTGGCAGCACTGTTGAAAACCAACCACATGACAGCCACTCATCTCACCGTCCATTTAGTCTGTGTCACACCCCAACCAATGACGGAAACATCGGGGCGCGGCACTAAGCGAATCAGATTGCTCAAGAGAATCCACAACACTAATTGTTTCGATAAAGATTAATCAAATTTCATGATAAATGCTAAATTGTCTTACGAACCAATCACGATTAAATTGTATCAAAACAAACTCAAATAATTCAATCATTGTCCAATATTAACTAATTATCTAAGATGAGTTTCTAAGCATCATCCTAGCATGTTTTCTTGATTCCCAGCTACTATCAATCTGCAACATGTATTAAAATACAATCAACAAAAATGTTGGAGAGCATACAAGTTTGAATACGTAGCATAATAGTTTAAAAACTCATATCCAACATGAAAACATATAATAAGTTTCACCATGCTAGTTAACGCAGTCCAAGTGATAGCCCAAGTTTCCAACGCATTAAAGTGTCTTTCCCAAAGAATAACGGGAGGTTAATATGTCTCATCCTAACAATACCCCAACACTCAAGGGGGCGGACATTACTCCTATAGCGCTATAATTGTTAAGGCGGAAATACACACAGGGATTAAATGTTCTCATAGCATAAGAGTCTCAAGTATCACAAGTATCAAGTTTCATGTTTAATGCGGATAGAGTATGTTTCATATAAGTTTCAAGTGTCAAGTGTCTTGATATAGAATACATATTGCATCCCAAAAGTGGTTAGAACAAAAACGGATCGAGTATACTCAAAGTGGGTGCTTAAACCAAACATTGCTAGATTGGATCGAAGGGAGCGCTGGATCAGCCTCCGTGCGGGGAACAGAGCATAAGTCCTCTAAGAGCTGACCTGGTCAGGAATAGGGTGTCGAATAGTGCGAAAATCGATTAAAAGTGTCTGACAGAATACCTGAGCGGCTGGTCATCCGGACGGATGACCATTCGAACAGATGGGCTCCATCCGATCGGATGGTTATCCGGACGGATGACCATTCGAACGGATGGCTATTCGAACAGTGGTTGTTTGTTAACTGTTAAAGTTTTCAATGTTTTGATCATAGCGTCCTATAAAACAAACAAGTGTCATCATAATCAGATCATCTGGACGAATGGTCATCCGATCGGATGGTCGTTCGGACAGACGGTCAGTGAGTGATGTTTCGTGAAATTTTCTAAGTTTTGAGTTGACGGTGGCGGTGCGACGACGTGTCAAACAACGGGAACATACCGAACCCAGCTCGTTCGATCGGATGGGTATAACCCCTTTTCTAACCGACGAGCTGTTTCTGATGAAGTTTCATGTTTGGACCCATCAATCGGCCCGTCTTCCAGTGGATTTTAGTCTTCAAGCCGGCTTTCGGCTAAGGAACAAGCCAAAATTCTGTTTGAGTCTGATTTCACCCATGTTTTGTATAAAAATTGAAGTGAAGTCCGAAAATCAGTTGTAAAACGTTATGTTCATCAGATCTAAGATCTAAGCTGGAAACATGTGAAATTCCTTCAGATCTGGTGTAAGAGTGTGAGACTTCTTTAGATTTTGTTTAATCAGTTGTAAAAAAATTTTTGAGTGTTTTTTTTTATTTTTTTAGGTATTTTTTGGTTGTGTTCACAATGGCTCTCGCGGTTTTCGCAATAAAGGGTGCTTTCTAATGAATCTTTCCTCTGTATATATATATATATATATGGGAAGGTTCATTGGGGAATAATAAAAAAATGGAGAACAACGGGGAAGCGGCTCGTCGAACCCTAACTAAGATCTCTTAACCCTAAACTCTAAACCCTAAATCCTAACTCCTAAACTCTAAACCCTAAAGCTAAAAAATAAGGCTAAAACCTAAGCTAAATCATAAAATCTAAACTATAAACCGTAAAAGCTAAACCTAAAGCTAAACCTAAAGCTAAACCCTAAAGCTAAACCCAAAAGCTAAACCCTAAACCCTAAATCTAAACCCTAAAAGCCAAACCCTAATATATTTAGGGTTTAGGGGTTATGACTTAGGGTTTAAGGTTAAGAGATCCTAGTTAGGGTTCGACGAGCCGGTTCCAACGCCGTTGGAATGAGTCCAATCAAAGTTCGTTTGATTCGGTTCCCCACTGTTCCCCACTTTTTTAGTGTTCCCCAATGAACCTCACACTATATATATATATATATGGACGTGTTCGACATATATCATAAATCACGTATTTCATCAATTTATGCATTTTATCGTTCTCAAAGCATTCAAACACCAAATAACTCATCAACTTAACCTAGGCGTTATTTTATGCTCAACACGTAAGTTACACACATAACGTGACTTTTAAAGTAGTTTACCCTTTTAATCACACAAACCCATAAGCATAGTATTAATTCCTATTATCATGTGTGCACTCAACATATCACATTACTCATAATCATTTTCACATATCACTTTGTCAAACGTAAAGTTCACCCTTGAATAACCCATTTTCACGTACGTCGAGATCTGCGTATTTTAACATTTTCGGGTGTCGGAAGTCACGTATCACCCAAACACCAAAGTTACTTACTATTAGTAAAAATACTTATATTTATTGTAATAATATCAGTTTACAATCTGTTTTAAAACAGTTTTGCAAAATTTGCTTAAAAAGTCGATTTTTACAGTTTTTAACGCATAGTTTTGTACCGAACTTTACTGAAACCATCCCAAGTCTTCATGACTTCATATTTTAATACAACATATATTATCTACTGAATAAAATGATGGTTATATTCATATTAGTGCATATTTCATGCATGTCACATTTATCACACAATTTCACCAAATTTACTACTTTTTAAAATGACCTAACTTTTATACTATCAAAACACATTATTTAACATCATTTTAGTGTGTTTATAATCCATTTTAATTTATTTTTCTCATATAATTTCATTTTATTTCAAGTTCATCCTCTAATCATCATTTGATCATCACTAACATCTATGTACTAGAACTTAATGCATAATCATCATCTTCTAACCATTTAATTTCATTCATTATTTATTTATCATCTTCCATAAATTTCCAAATCACTAACTTAAACATAATCATGCATTTAATCATCGAGACTTCAATGCATTTAACATTTATACACTAATGAACAAAAATCAAGCACATGCATATATATATATATACAAATATACATGCCCATTCAAGAATTATTTTTCATTTTTTCAACTTTAATCATACTAAATTTTACACAACACCATTTTGATCGTTCATTCAATCATTGTTCAAGAATCATTTCAATCAACCTCATCTTAAAAATCAAAACACAATTACTAGCTAACACACCAAACACACACTCACGGCTATATATACCCGCACATACACTTCTATTTTTATTTTATTTAAAATCATTTGTTATTTAAAGTTCAAGTGTTATGAAGAATCCATGTGTTTGAGAAACTCTATTTCATCATCATCATCATCATCATCATCATCATCGTAACAACTCTCATTTAAAATTACTATTCCTTATCATATTTTGTCCAATAGGAAACCCTAATTGAGACCCCCAAGTGATACTGCATGACCCCTAAAATTTTCAGAACAGTTGGAATTAGGATCAGGGCCCCTAAAACTCAGGGGGGGGGGGGTATTCCCTAATTGTTATTATCCTCACAGTTCGTTGTCTAAATTGAATTTCTTCGAACGGTCGATTCACCCAGGCTACAAACAGACGTGGCTACCCTATGCTAAAAGTAACCCGTCGCGCCACGCGCGGGAGCCGTATGTCCCTGGCGCGCCACGCGGGGGAACCAAAAACTCAGTATAAATGCAGGGCATTGGCACTTGCATTTTGGCATTGGTTCGACGTTAAAATTCAATTTGTACACTGAGATATCGTCTGTTTACTCCAAAAACACACACAATCACGAAATTCTGCAGCGATAACAGGGTAATAACTCGATCACTGCTACGATTTAATGTCCGATCGATAAAACCAGTCCGATGGATGTTTAAGTGCTGCCCAAACTCGGGTTATGCTTTGTCATTCGTCGTGAATTCGATGGATGTTTAAGTATCGCACTTTGTCATTCATTGTGAAGGTTTTAATCTCGTGAGTTGTCGTAAAAGTTGGATTAAAGTTACTAACCTAGTTTTCGTGTGCATTATTATTTGAATTAGGTTAACAAGGCTTAATCTATAGACAAGGTTCTGTCCAATTAAAGTTGCAATGTGAGTCATTCTCTTTTTATCAAACTGCTTTACAAAACCCTATTTATTTTCAAAGTTATAATTACAGGGATTAAGTATTTGTAATCTTCAATGACTTCCGGTATGTGGGGTTTTGTATACATTACTTATTTCCCGTCACCATTGGACAACGAGTTAGCCAATGGGTGATCTGACCATAGTCATAGATATAGTTGAGTGACAAATACCGATTTGGTGTAATTGGTTGATAAAAACAATGTAATCACCCTTAATACTGTATATTATAACAATGTGTTGTTTTGTACAACTTGAGTGACTCACCAGTATTTCCCTGCTGATAAAACCTTTTTAAAACATGTTTCAGGTGACCTACTGTGACTCAAGGAAAAGTGCTATAGAGCACTAATCAAGCTTGAAGTGGTGGCTCAGTTAAATAAATAAACATGTTTTGTAAACCAGGGAATTTCCTTATGAAATTCCTCTATTGTAAATTACAGGGTATATCCCGAATTATGAAATAAAATAATTGGTCATTTTCAAGTTTTAAACGATCCTGATAATAATTCCGCTGCTAAATTAAATAAATACCACGGGTTTCTGCCCCGCGGCTCCTTGACCGGGTAAAACCGGGATGGGGGCCGTGACAGAAAAATGTGGTATCAGAGCCATGTCACTGGTCTAAGCCAAAGAAGTGTTCTGCTAACACTTAAATTCTAAAATTCCGTGTTAGAAAGTAATTTATGTGATTATGTGTTTTTTGTGTTATTTGACTATTTGTTAGTTTAGTATGGTTAAGCAAAGAATTTCAGACATCTATCGTCAATTAGATAGTTCACCAAAAGATAGGGGAACCTCATTTCAATCAAATTCCACAAGATACTCAGTAGATATTGAGGAAGGAATATTTATTCGTAAGACACAGTTTGAGAAACCACTTACCACTAAGAAAAGAAGTTGGATTATTAGAAAAAGTCAATAGAAAATAAAGAAGTCACAACCAAAAGAAGTGATGATTAATAAGGAAACTCAGGAAATAGGCACTAACCCACCATGGGAAGATGAATTATATGAACAATGGGCAAGTCTCTATATGTTAGCCACTACAGCAGTAAATGTTAACTTTTAATTAAGTTAAACTGCCAAACCCGGACAACCAATGAAATTAGATCTCAACCAGAAAAGTTTATAAATTATCTTATCTCTTAACACCCTGACCCAGTACTAGCACCCATATCACCTATGAGCCAGAAACTTTAAAGGAACTTTGCCCATTAGATGAACAACTTAGTAAGAGGAGAGAGACTAAACCTTATATAAAAGCATGCTGAGCATAATATTCCTAGACAGACTAAAATAAATTATGAATGCACAACCCCTAGTATATTTTGAATTTCAGTTGTAATTTGTAATAGACATGTATATATATATATATATATATAAAAGTCGCAATGTTCGCCATTTTTAATTAAATCTGTTTGTACAATTGTACCTAAATGGTTATACTAAATATTAGCCTGTGATAATTAATAATTGATAGATGCAGATGAACAACGAAGTAAATCAAGAAAATCGGAATAATGAGAATAATGGAAACCTAGAAGAAACCAACACTTAGTAGTACAAGAAATTTTAATGCTTTAGTATAAGCTAAATAATTGTATAGATAAATTGAGATGGATATTGGTATATCATGAGGATGATAACTAGAAAAGTGTAAATATGATAAATAAGCAATAACAATTGGCCACTGTTATATCTTGTTTATTTGTATTACTCGATTCTAGAATATGATCTATCATGAGAATACTAATTTCCATGTTTCTTGATCCAAGCTATACTGAATAATGAACATTTGTGATTCTAAGTATGAGAAATACAATAATAATTACCTTTCCGGCAAAGCTAGGTATGGTGTGGTAACACTCCAGCTTGTCCGGGTAAGATGAGGATACCTCTCCGGTGAAACCGGGTGAGATGGGGTATATGTTAATAAAATCACTCCAGCGATGTCTGCCCTATTTTTTTTTGGGAATGTAACCCTATTATATATATTGACCTTATGAATAAGGTGTACATGAAATAAATAATTATATAGATATGTATATCTGTAAGGAAATTCGAAAGCCTTAAATAACTGACCCTTAAGGATAACTCAAGAACCTTCCAATCGACCACGCAGGAAGCCGAACTGATTCTTGACGTAATAGCTGCTACGTTCCTAGCTCACAACATTTATGCGAAAGTGTTATTTGACTCTGGTACAAACCAAAGTTTTAAAAATACTTCATTCTGCCAAGCTCTTAACCTACCCTTAACCAACCTTAAACAAATTTTTACGGTAGAAACGACAGATGGGAATTCTGTTAACATAGATAAAGTCTTGCAGAAAGGTAAAGATAAAACTTTCAGGTCATAAATTTTCTGCAAACCTATTACCCATGAATTTAGCTGGATTCGATGTCGTAGTAGCCAACCATGCTCGAATCCTCTGTGATAAGAATTCCATAGAAATTCGTGCACCCACAGGAGAAGTAATTATGATTACAGGGGATAAGCCGCATAAACCAATGAAGTTCATTTCAGTAATGAAAGTTGCTAGTTATGAACGAAAGCAAGGAATAGAGTATATGATTTCAGTAATCATTAGCACTAAGGGTAAGGAACTTAAGGAAATTCATGTGGTATCAGAATACTCGGATGTATTCCCAGAAGAACTACCAGGATTACTACCAGATAGGGAGGTAGAATTTAGAATTCATTTGATACCTGGAACTACACCAGTAGCTAAAGCACTCTACCGATTAGCAACCACTGAAATGTTAGAACTGAAAAAGCAATTAGTTGAATTGCTCAGTAAAGGATTTATACAACCTAGTTCATCCCCTTGGGGAGCACCAGTGTTGTTTGAAAAGAAGAAGGATGGGTCGATGCGAATGTGTATCGATTATAGGGAATTGAATAAGGTTACAATTAAAAATCGATACCCATTGCCTAGGATTGATGATCTTTTCGATCAACTACAAGGAGCTAGATATTTTTCTAAAATAGATTTACGCTCCGGATATCACCAGTTGAAGGTACAAGAAGAAGACATACCTAAAACTGCTTTCAGAACTAGGTATGGTCACTATGAGTTTACAGTCATGCCCTTTGGGTTAACAAATGCTCCTGCAACATTTATGAACATGATGAATAGAATCTGTAAATCATATTTGGATAAATTCGTAATTGTCTTCATCGACGATATACTTATTTATTCCAAAAGTCAAGATGAGCATTGTCAGCACCTGCATACACTCTTAACTTTGTTAAGAAAGGAGAAGCTTTACGCCAAATTCTTGAAATGTGAATTTTGGTTACAGGAGGTGCAATTTTTAGGTCACATGGTGAATCACGAAGGTATTCATGTAGATCTCTCCAAGATAGAAGCGATCACCAAATGGAAGGTCCCGCAATCAGCTACAGAAGTTAGAAGTTTTCTAGGCTTAACTGGATACTATAGACGATTTATTAAGGATTTTTCTAAGATAGCTGTAAAACAGTTAAGTTTGAATGGGGATCTAAGCAAGAAGAGGCTTTTAAGTGTCACACCCCGATATTTCCACATATTACCGGTGGGCCCGGCGGGGAGTATCGTGACGTAATTGATATCATCATAGTCAATACACACAATATAATAGCACAACGGAAGGCTTGGTGAATAAACTATTACAAACCATATTGTCTGAGTGTTCGAGTTTATGAATGTACAGACTGGAATGTAATAAGATCCACAGGCGGATCATAAATAAATACAAAGAAACAAAATGACAGACTGCAGACATCTTATGGATTTGCAAGATCCTCTATAGACACCCTATAACTCCAGCCTATTTCGAGAGGTACCTGTCAAATCAGTCTTTAAGAAAATACGTCAGTTTACACTGGTAAATACAATTAACTGACTCTTTTGAAAATGTTTAAGAAAATTGATCTAGGTGCACATGGCGTAAATCTTTTATAACCTGGGACAATTATTTAAATATAATCTTGTATACATATTTATATGTTTGTCATACAATTGGGGCCGGTTGGAAGCCGGTCGTGATTAACCGACTCACCACTTATAGAACCCACAAAGGAGTTATCCCCAACATGTGGGTTTATATTTAGCATTTGCATCTGTCAGGTGTATGCCTTCACCCCGTGCATAGGTCGTGGCCATTTTCAAATAAAATGAGCCGAGGATATCCAGGACACGGTCGTTAACCCCCAATGCTTATGTTATCAAACAAGACAGATTAAAACGGGTTATGCAATTTATTAGTCACAATCCGATTAAATGATTTCATACCCGACCAAGTGGTATTATTATAATACCATATCCCAAGCCCGTATAGGGAAAATAAGTTAAAGGTATTTACCTGATGCTAGAAGTAAAAATCTTAAGGCTTTTTGAAGGCACCTTCTACTGGAAGCTATTTAATCTGTATAGAAGGTTTATTAACCTATTAGGATGCTAACGGGTCTTTAATTAAGTCAAGGACTTAGACCGGCTAGCTAGAAAGAACCCTTATGGTTCTAAACACTCGATTAAGCGGAGATCAGAATAGAATGTGGTTCAGACCCGACAAGCTTGGATACTTGTATAATATGGGTAAACTAAACACATTCTGGAAATTGAGGATTTAATGATAGAGTTTGACCCGTTTCGACTATATTATGTAAACTAGTCACATAAGCCGATCCGAACGCGTAAACACGTAACGGGTCTCCAAATAAATTATATACAGGTCTTAATCATTATTATGCTCAAAATATGCTAATACATCAGTAAGATGTTAACATATATGCCCAAAGAGTAATTTAAACCAAAATAAGTCCCATAAGGGTATTTTGGTAATTTTAATGCCCATAAAAGAGTTTAATTGTGCAACTGAGTTTCAGGTCTGATTAAATTAGTGAAAATATGAATTTTTATAAGTTATAACAGTAGGATACTTTATATATGTGAAAATTATCTTATATAGCCAAACTATGTCCCGTAGGGGCATTTTGGTAATTTTACATAGGCTTTAAAGGTTAAAATATACTTCTGAGTTTAAAAACTTTGACTTACTGTTTAATTATATAATTTAACTTAAAACATCAGTGGGTAATAAGTTTTATATGTCAAATATAGTTTTGACCCATACTATGTACTAAAAATGCTTAAAAGTCGGTTTAAAGGGTTATTCGGTTTAAAATAGTAAATCTGAGTTTTTGATCAGTTTATAAAGTTCAAAATACTTTATTTATCATATGAAATCAGTAGCAAAAGGTTTGACACGAAAAAGTTATGTAAAACTCATTTTTATGCATGAAAAGGGTAAAACCGACATTTACCGAAATCAAGCTATAATCCTATGTTATGCTCAGCCTAAAAATAATTTAAAAATCTTTAAACATCCTAAAATATTATTTTACATCAGTAGGTATGAAGCTTGGTGTCAAAAATCGGGTTTAGATAGGCTTCATACTAATTACGCCATTTAATTACTAAAAAGTTCCTTAATTACGCTATTGAGCATAACTCCCATTCTAGACCTCCAATTGATGTTAAACTTTTAGGACATGTCTAAATATCAGTAGCAAAGATTTTAGTCCATTCACATTGCTAAAAATCTCAGTTGTATGTTAAAAGGGCGTTTATGGCATTATTAAGCATAATGACGATTAAGTGCATATAATTCAAACCACTAGTTACCATGCAATATAACTCCAGGGGGTTATACTACTAAGTAATGTGGTCCTAATGGAAGCTTAAAACATGGGAGAATTAAGCTTAAACGGGCCAGAACTGAAAGTCAAAGCAAAAGTCAAGCTTTTGTGACTTTCGGTTATAAACTGACCTTAGACTATAAATTGTCGGGTTAGGACTGATAAAACATGTTTTAATATTGATTATCAAGTCATTAGATTGTTAAAATATAATTTAGAACCTCTGGTTTATTAATTAGAATTATTTTTGTAATTTCTGTCCAGTTTGACTTTTTGTCAAACTACTTTGATCCGACAATTGACCAGTCAAACGAGATAATTAGGAGGTGCCCTCTTAAGGGTTAATCACCTACACTAATGTGGTTCTATAACCAGTTTCAATTTGATCAGTGGTTAAGCCACATGTAATTAAAACGAAAGTCAAACTAATTTTATGATAAGTTTGACTTTAGAGTAATTAAGCTAAATTAAACAACTAAACAAGTAATTAGAGGCTTACTTAAGGTCCTAGCAAACTTTTCTACACTTCAAAGTCTTCTCCTTGTCCTTAGCAAGCTCCAGATGTTGTTGAGTAGCAATTGTTGCAAATGTGTGTCAAGAGCACATGAACTAAGCTCTCTTATATAGTAATTTCCTTGAAGCTAGATCACTTCCAGGTGTAATTGGAGGCTCTGAGATCGACCCAGGTGTCTAAGCTACTAAATTTAACCGACTTACAGCTCCCTAGGTCGTTACAAACTAGGTTAAGGCGGTGGAACAGCCAAAACCCGCACCTGGCAGCATTTATCTGATCTGGTCATGCTGAGGCAGGCCGCGTAAGACTTAAGGGTGTCTTACGCGGGCCGCGTGGACATGTTAAACCGGGAAAACAACTTGAAAGCTGGCAGTTTCAGTCCCTGCTCGTTTTTAATCCTTTTTAACATGGTTTTTGGCAATAGAGACCCCTGGTAGTTAATTTCTTGGGGCCCAAGGATGTATAAACAAACCTCCTTAGGCTCGGGTTCGTTAAATGTCACTATGAAAGCAAGTTTCATCAAGTTGACACTTTTGGCCCAAAGTCTTGAAAACATCCTTAACGATATCGAAACCACGTGAAATTTATACCACTTATTCTTAAGAGTATATTTGAATGTTTCGAAGCCTCGGTTTCATTAAAAGGTCACCCAGAGGTCAGAATCGACATGGTGACACGTTTAACCCTTGTAATTTAATAATCTTCCGATTATTTTCATAAACGGCTTCTTATATCCCATCAATCACTCGTTTAAGAATATATTCATCATGGAAGGTCATTCAGAGGCACAAGTTTGGCATGTTGACACTTTTAGTCCCTGTGGTTTCATAGTTTCACTGTTCGATAACTTTGGTCCTTCAAACTAAATCTTTCGCACCTTTAGAGTTTAGGACACGTGTCTATATATAATTGGACACGTGTCTATATATAATTGGACACGTTTTTACGTGGTGTTACATCCTCACCCCCTTAAAAGAAATCTCGACCCTGAGATTTACTGAAATAAGTGAGGGTATTTCTGTTTCATAGTGGACTCGACTTCCCACGTATACTCGGGACCTCTACGGGCTTCCCATTTAACCTTTACTATTGGTACATGCTTTCTTTGGATCTTTTTAACTTGTAGATCCTCGATCGATATAGGTCTTTCAACGAATCTCAAGATTTCATCAATCTGTACGTCTTTATGGGACATTGCTAGCGATTCATCAGCTAGGCATTTCTTGAGATTACAAATGTGAAAGACATTATGAATTCCACTCAGCTCCTCAGGCAGGTTTAGCTTATAAGCTACACTGCTGACACATTCAATAATCTCGAATGGTCCAATATACCTAGGGCTTAACTTGCCCTTTTTACCAAAACGCATCACACCTTTCCAGGGTGACACTTTTAATAGAACTTTATCGCCTACTTCAAACTTCCGAGGTTTTCGCCCCTTATCAGCATAACTTTTCTGCCTATCCCTGGCAGCTTTCAGGTGATCCCGAATCTAGACAATCTTGTCTGTTGTTTCAAGGACTATATCAGGCCCTGACAACTGAGCTTCTCCTACTTCTGCCCAACAGACAGGCGTTCTGCATTTCCTACCATATAATGCCTCAAAAGGCGCAGCCTTAATGCTTGTATGGTAGCTATTGTTATAGGAGAACTCGATCAATGGTAGGTGGTCATCCCAACTACCACCTAAATCAATAACACATGCACGAAGCATGTCTTCTAACGTTTGAATTCTACGCTCACTCTGTCCATCAGTCTGAGGATGGTAAGTGGTACTAAAGTTCAAACGTGTGCCCAAAGATTGTTGGAAACTTTTCCAAAAATGAGAGGTGTATCTAGTATCCCTATCAGAGATAATAGCCACCGGTATGCCATGTAGAGCCACAATCTTATCTACATACAACTGGGCTAACTTATCAGAGCTATGAGTCTCCTTGATGGGTAAGAAATGTGCTGACTTAGTCAGTCTATCAACAATAACCCATATAGTATCATTTCCGTGCCTTGTCTTAGGTAACTTGGTTATGAAGTCCATAGTTACCATTTCCCACTTCCATGTGGGAAGTTCTGGTTGTTGTAGTAGACCTGATGGCTTTTGATGTTCAGCTTTAATCTGAGCACAAGTCAGGCACTTAGCTACATGGGTGGCAATAGATTTCTTCAAACCTATCCACCAATAATTAGGCTTCAAATCTTGATACATCTTGTCACCTCCCGGGTGAACTGAGTACTTGGAGTTGTGGGCTTCCTGGAGGATTATATCATGCAGTCCTCCTTGAATAGGAACCCAAGTCCTTCCGTTCATTCTGAGAATTCCATCCTTCCGAGGTTTTAACTGGTTAAAGATTATACCTAATTTTTCATTTGGAAGGTTGACTTCCAAAACAACATCTTTCTGTGCAGCTAATAGTCTTTCGTTTAGACTATTCTTTAGTTCAATGCTCTTAGCATTAATCCTAATTGGCTTGACTCTTTCCTTCCGGCTTAGAGCATCAGCGACTACATTCGCTTTACCAGGATGGTAGCGAATTTCGCAATCATAGTCATTTAAGGTTTCCATCCAACGGCGCTGTCTCATATTGAGCTCTTTTTGATTGAACAAATGTTGAAGACTTTTGTGATCAGAAAAGATCACACATTTAGTTCCATACAAATAATGTCTCCGTAACTTTAGTGCGAATACAACGGCACCCAACTCCAAATCGTGGGTGGTGTAATTTTTCTCATGCACTTTTAGTTGTCGTGATGCATAGGCAATCACCTTGCCTCGCTGCATGAGCACACAACCCATACCGGTGTGTGAAGCATCACAGTATACGACAAACTCTTCGATTCCATCAGGTAAGGTTAGCACCGAAGCATTGCTCAATTTCATCTTAAGAATCTCAAAGGATTCTTGTTGTTTCGGACCCCAATCAAACTTAATATTCTTACGGGTCAAGGATGTTAATGGTGCGGCTATTCTTGAGAAGTTCTCAATGAATCTCCTATAATATCCAACTAAACCCAGAAAACTACGTATTTCGGTTGGAGTCTTGGGTGCTTCCCAATTCATTACGGCTTCTACCTTAGCGGGATCTACTTGAATACCTCGCTCACTGACAACATGTCCAAGGAATTGGACTTCACGAAGCCAAAATTCACATTTGGAGAATTTAGCATACAACTTCTCCTGTTGAAGCAATCCTAAGATACATCGAAGATGCTTCTCATGATCAACTTGGTTACGAGAATAGATAAGTATGTCATCTATGAAGACGATGACAAACTTATCTAAGTATGGTTTGCAGACTCTATTCATGAGGTCCATGATTGCCGCTGGAGCATTAGTGAGCCCAAAAGGCATCACTAAAAACTCGAAATGTCCATACCTCGTCCTGAAAGCCGTCTTAGGCACATCTTCAGTTCTTACTTTAAGTTGGTGATACCCATATCTCAAATCAATCTTTGAGAAGTAGCTTGCCCCTTAGAGTTGATCGAACAAATCGTCAATCCTGGGTAAGGGATAACGATTCTTGATCGTTACCTTATTTAGTTCACGATAATCAATGCATAAGCGCATTGATCCATCCTTCTTTTTCACAAACAGTAATGGAGCTCCCCAAGGTGAGGAACTAGGTTGTATGAAACCTTTTTCCAATAGTTCATCCAATTGAGTTCTGAGTTTCTTTATTTCAGTAGGTGCTAGATGATAAGGAGCTCGTGCTATAGGTGCTGATCTTGGGAGAATGTCTATCCTGAACTCTACTTGCCTCTCAGGAGGTAATCCAGGTAATTCGTCAGGAAAGACATCAGGATATTCAGAGATAATTGGAATATCTTCAATTTTAGGCTTAGGATCATTCACAGTCACTTGTGCCATGTAAATGACACATCCACTTTTCATACACTGTGCTAACTTGAGAATAGACACATTGCTAGGCAATCCATAATGTGTATCTCCTTGAATAGTGACGGATTTGCCAGAAGGGGTTTTGATAATAATTAGCTTTTTATCACAGGCAATTTCGGCTTGGTTATACGACAACCAATCCATGCCTAAAACTATATCAAACCCAGCCAATTTCATTGGCAAGAGGGAAAGCGGAATATAATGGTTCTTAATGGATATAGAACATCCATCAAGAAGAGTGGAAGCTGTTTCTAAGGTACCATCAGCAAGCTCTACCTCGTATTTTATGTCTAGAGTCTTAATAGGCAGATTCAATAACTTACAGAACTTATGGTCTACAAAAGACTTATCAGCACCGGAATCAAATAAGACTCTAGCATAATTATTATTGACGAGGAAGGTACCTGTTATGACGTTCTCGTCATTCACCGCTTCCCTCGCTTGCATCTGGAAAACTCTCGCGTTGTTCTTCTTTGCCTCTTCGGGCTTCTTTGCATTCTTGGGGCAATTGGTTTTGATGTGCCCCTTTTCATTGCAACCATAGCAGGTTGCATCCTTTATATTTCGGCACTCAACAGACTTGTGCCCCTTCTTTTTACAGATCCCACATGGTTTGGCCTGTGGGTCTTGGTTGCATTTCCCAAAATGCCTTTTGTTGCAAGTCTTACATCTGGGCTTGTCACTTGACTGCCCCTTTTTGGAACCAGAGTTCCCTTTTCCCTTTTTGTTTGACTGTGGAGACTTATCTTCCTCTCTCTTCCTCTTTCCCTCATCAGTGGTTTTCTTTGCCCTATTCCTCACAACATCGAGAGTGAGGGACAAAGATAGATCCACAGCGAACCTATAAGTGGCTGGCTTTGAAGACTTAACATTCCCTTTTACTTCGGGGGCCAAACCACCGATGAAATGCGCAATGCGTTTGGGTTCAGGAGTGACTAGATATGGCACAAGCCTTGACATTGAATTGAAACTAGTCACATAGGATCTACAATCCAGATCCTTCATTACTAGGGTGAGGAAATCTGATTCAATCCTCTCAACCTCGTGTTGAGGGAAGTAAGTGTCCTTTACAAGATCTACAAACTTCTCCCAAGAAAGATTATACAGGTGAATCTTCCCAGTAGACTGCACTAGGGCTTTCCACCATGTGAGGGCATCACCCTTGAAGGATTGTGATACAAACATAACCACATCCTCCTCAGCACATCCGCTGATGTCTATTACAGTTTCCATCTCATCTAACCATTTCATACAATCAATCGCTCCTTTTTCTCCAGTAAAATCCCTAGGCTTACAGGAGACAAAGTACTTGTAGGTATAACCCTTGGTGTACCTAGGAGTCAGCTTGAGGACTATCTGCCTCTTGGGTTCACTACCCTGGTTAGATGAGTGCTGAGACTCACTTTTCTTATTAGTGTGGGGTTGAGATTGGGATTTTGAATGAGTTTGAGACCTAACAATACTAGGCTCTTTAAATTTAGCATCTACCGCTTGAGAAACTGCTGCGGTGATCATTGCTTGCAGTTCAGCACCAGTGATATTAATCCTGGTGTTGTTGCCTTCTGTAGGATGACTGTTAGCTTCATCTGAGCCAGCCATTTCTGAATACTATAACAAACATAAATGATATATTTAAATTATGTAATAAATCATCATATTGATGATTAGTTGGTCATGGTATTATTAAACCATATAGACCATAAAAATAATAATACTCAAAGAGATAATCATATTATACAATGTTCGTCTCAAAGGACATTTAAATAGCTTAGGAAGCTTGTCACAGGGACAATTAAAATACATTCAACGATCCTTTGGATCAGTGATCGTTTAAGGGTCGAACAAAGTTCATCGCCTTTTTGACAAGAAGTTTATAAATAGAACTTTCATTGTCATTATTATACCTTTGCTTATAAGCATACATCTCTAATCGATGTTATGGTGTATACATCATATTGATGTTTATTAGCCATGATTTATGTTGATCATATAGGCTAAAATAGTGGCTTGGAAAGATCCAAGTATATTAGAACGGTTGTGTAGTTTTGCATACCGCACAATTCAGGATTGTTAACATGTTTTCAGATGTTAACAGAGAGTCCTTATCTTAAAAAGGTTATATCATCATAGCCATCTAGTATGTTGGCTAGGTTATACCTCTAAGAGTTTCTTAGGCGGATTAAATAAATTTGAAATGAAGTAGCATGATATAGTAATATACATATTTAAAAATCAAAATAACTTCATTAAAACTACGAAACGATTACAACGTTGCCCGAAAAGGGACTTGAGAGAAACATCACAAACTGCCCACGCAGGGGCTACTGAAAACACTGCCCACGCATGGGCTACTGAAACAGAAATAAGTCCACACAGGAACTTGGTACATGAAAAACAAAACAAACGTCCTCACGGGGACTTTATTACATGACAAACAAAACAACACAATCATCACCCTATTTCTTCTTGCCTTTGAGAAGGTTCATAAGTGTAACACCCGTTCTTATAATTTAAGGTTTAATGAATATTTTACGAAAACAATCATGTAATTACGATTACATATACATCAGAAATACAGGTTTACTAAAACTTTTACAAATCATAAGTTAATCAACATAACGTGATCGAATTCGTCGTTTAAAAAAAAATTACGACGATGCAATGTGCGGAAGCTTGTATCTTTATCGTGTTTGGTTCTTCGTTGAGCTTGATCGTCTTTCGGCATCCAAAATGTACCTACATTTCATAAACATGAAATGTTTTAGTCATACGGAGACTAAAATGTGTCTAAACGAATCCGGGAAGCGAAACTTGATAAAAAAATACATTTTTGTACAGGGCCCACCGTAAATTACGGTGGGTACCGTAATTTACGGTAGCCCCTGAAACTTTAATCTTCCACCGTAAATCAGAAGAGAACCACCGTAACATTTTCAGCTCCACCGTAAATTACGGTGGACACCGTAATTTACGGTGGCCCCTGCATTCAGCCTTTCCATTTTGTCGTTTATTGACACGAAAACTTTCGTATCTTTCAATCCGCTTATCCGTTTGACCTACCGTTTCTTCCTACATGATTGTAATTTGATCCTCCATTATATGGAGTTTAAATCCAACGTCCGGTTTAACAAAATTTAAGACTTTTAAGTCTTCGGCTTATTACCCTTTTTACCAAATGTTGACCCGTTTATGCATTTTATCAATCAAACATATTTGTTTGATTCCTGCATCACCTACACTTCTTCAAATAATTGTTATATACCATATTAGGTTCTAATCACAGGTTTATTACACAATTTAAACCCATTTTCGCCCGTATGCTTATTTTGACCCGTTAAGGGTATTTAAGCACTTTCGAGCCTAAAATAGCTTTCGATTGCTTCTAGCATTTCATTACCACATTTCTTATTCTATATTCTCCCACCCCAACTGTATTTAAGGTAGGTTTAATGTTGTGATCAATATAAACCAAATTTTACCTCTCGAATCGTTATTTTACGGCAAAAACTCAAATAGTGCCATTTAGCTAATACAATACCTCTTTCAGCTTCTATACTTATTCTAAGTATTTACCTAGTCATAAAACTCGTTTCCAAACAACCTTTAAGGGTCGTTTGTTCCATTTAGCATACAAGGGCGTTTTGGTCGATTTTAGTCCTTTTATGACGAAGGACTCTCTCAATTTATTCGACCAAAATAGCACTTTTAACTACAACATAATATTGCGTACCTGGCCCGGATCAACAAGTAGACCCGATTTATACCTCGTTTTCATTATCACACCATCAATGGTGACACAATTATCCGATTTGCTAATCGGTCCTGTTAACATAAGACTTGACAACCACATTAGTCGATATTGTCAAATGGTGTTATCACCACCATTCGACCCGTTTAGACTATATGCCCAACATTATCTATTTAATCAAAAACATCATTTTTGATTTCCAATTCATACATCCATCCCATCCCGGATTTTATAACCATACCCATTTTCTTTTACACTCTTTTCTTACAAATTCAACCCATTTCGGCTTACGCCATGGGTATCCTTTTAACCTTGATTTACATTAGTCGACACTTGACAAATTTCCATATTTCCAATATTATCGTTATCACGTTTACAACGTATCGAATAAACGAGTATTCTACATAAGTGTGTAAATTACACTTACCTCGCATCCATGCTACGCTTTTCTTTCCGTACTTGCTCCGTTTGACCCGCTCCCTCCTCCAAGCTTTCACCTAGCTTGTTACGCGTCAAACTATTGTCAAACATTTACAAGGCGGTTAAATTAGTCATTAACAATCACGACTATTCCACCTCACATATTTTCTATGCCGAAGCTACTATTCGGCTTCATGATTAGTTAACTTAACTTATCTAAAGTTAACTACTTTCAATCACATGTTTACTACATTAAGTCTAAATCAACATAGTATTTAGGACTCTTATCACTTCATATCACGCGTAATTGCCATATCATTCGAATACGCGTTTTCACTCTAAATTCAATACTTTGGTTCTCATTTAAGCATTTTAACAAACACCTAATGTGCATAATTTCACATATTTACTAACTAGTTTATAATTAGTTATTTTCACCAAGATTTACATAACAATCAAACCTCTAAGTCTAGTGTTCATGAATTACATCAAGAACTTATATTATAACAATCAATTTTCATCAATTAACACTCTAACCCGAGTGTTCATCATATTGTCAATAAACCCACTTAACTTATCAATGGATCATTATAAATTTCATAGATTATCCAATAATCCAACATGTTATTGACTAGGGTTTACTCCTAGACATCATATTACTTCAAGATTCATCCATGCATGACATAATCAAGCTCAATTTCAGTTTCTTACAAATAACCTAGAATTTAAGATGGATCAAAACATCACAATTTTACATACCTTGTGATCCTTTCAACTAGGTGTTCATGAATTTGTGCTTGAAATTCGATTTGGACTTGATTAGAGGCTCCAATTTGGGAGTTTTGTGAGGATTTTAGGGTTTGAAGAAAACCCATGTCGCCCCCCCTGCTTCTTCTACGACCAGACAACCCCAAGTGGGTGTTTGGTTTGCTTTTAATTCTTGTGTTTAATAAATCAAGTTTCAAGTTTAACAAGTTTGGCCCCTCCATTTTTCCCTTAGTTCATAATTTAAGGGTTTTAACCCACTCATAAGTCACTATCTAACTAGGTTTGAATTATTCCTAGTCAGATTATTAGGTTCGGGAAGTCATAACCCGTTTTACTTTAAGTCCCGTTAAATCGGGTCTTTTATCCATTCTATTTTCTTGAAAGCTCTTATTCACTTTTAAATAAATATTAGGATTATTCAATTTATTCCTAATATTTGCCAGTTTACTTTTACCACTAACGGTACTTTCCCCGTCTTTAGTATTAACGGGGTTTAATTACCAAACCCGTTTTCGGGGTGTTACAATAAGACCCTTGACAAAACCATTGTGCTTCTTCTTGTTTTCATGAGCCACATGCTCAACCCTGTCTAACCTCTCTAGGATCTCTTGAGTTTGCTGCTGCTGATACGGAGGAGGTTGTTGGTATGGCGGGTATTGCGAATCCTGCGCTGGGTATCCAGTGGGATACACTAGAGGGTAAGAAGAAGGGTAAAGATGATGGTATTGTGCAGCTGTAAGATACGGGTCATGAGATCCATAATCAGATGGATAACCAGATGGGTTATACCCGGATGATCCTGGGTATGTTGGAATCGGGTTGTCAAAACCCAACGGTGGCTGTAGTGGTGCGTGTGAAACCGACGAAAGGTTAGCTTCCGTCACCGTGCGTGATGATTCACCCAACTGAGGGTCTTCTGGGATAGCAGGATACGGACTTGAGCCACGAGGAGATGCAAAATGTGGTCCCCCACGTACGGACATCCTAGCATTTCTCCTCCGCCTTGGCGGCTCGGGAGGCTGTTGAGGTGGTTCCTCAACTGGAAAGGGTGGTGGGGTAACAGCTCGAAGCTGTGGTTCATCCAAGGGAGGTTGGATAGGGGAGTTATGGTATGATGGTGTAAAGAACCAGTCATACTGACCCATCCTCTCCTGGAATGAGTCGGGCCCATGGTACGGTGATCCCTGAAATGGGGAACCGCTTGAGATACTTATTGGGTGGCCTGGTGTTCCTGTTTGCAAATCCGGGTCCGGTTCGTCATCCATATCCATTTCCTGAGAAAAGTGATCCTCAGGTCCCAAAGGGTTGTAGCCAAGAAAGTCATTAACATAAGCGTTTGGATTAAATTGTGCAGGTGAGTAAGTGGAATATGAATGATGAAAAGGATGAGATTGGAAAGAGTGGTGTGATTGGTTTGAATAATGAGTTCCTTGCGAAAGAGGAGAATGATGGGGTTCGATGGGAATGGGCAACCCAAAATAAGGAGGGTCAGACGGTGAGGATCCCAGCGAGCAAGAATGTCTTGCAGGTTCAGGGTTATGGCTCCAATTGTCCCTCGAGTCGGAGCCGGAAAGCGAGTCGGATGGTGTACGCCTGTGGGAGGGTCCCGTGCTGCTAGACGGTCCTCCACGCATGGGCCCTTTGCCTCGTCCTCTTAGTCCTTGTGGCATTCTTCTCAATGGAAATCTGTCAAAACAAATAATTATAATAAAACAATAAAAGAAAAGTTAAGAGTAAATTCCTAGGTCATTTTCCTAGACTCGAGAGTCTAAGGAATGTGCTTATTGTGTCATTGAGATTAAACACAAAAGGCTAGTGTTTAATTCACTAAATGTTGGCTCTGATACCAACCTGTCACACCCCGATATTTCCACATATTACCGGTGGGCCCGGCGGGGAGTATCGTGACGTAGTTGATATCATCATAGTCAATACACACAATATAATAGCACAGCGGAAGGCTTGGTGAATAAACTATTACAAACCATATTGTCTGAGTGTTCGAGTTTATGAATGTACAGACTGGAATGTAATAAGATCCACATGCGGATCATAAATAAATACAAAGAAACAAAATGACAGACTGCAGGCATCTTATGGATTTGCAAGATCCTCTATAGACACCCTATAACTCCAGCCTATTTCGAGAGGTACCTGTCAAATCAGTCTTTAAGAAAATACGTCAGTTTACACTGGTAAATACAATTAACTGAGTCTTATGAAAATGTTTAAGAAAATTGATTTAGGTGCACATGGCGTAAATCTTTTATAATTTGGGACAATTATTTAAATATAATCTTGTATACATATTTATATGTTTGTCATACAATTGGGGCCGGTTGGAAGCCGGTCGTGATTAACCGACTCACCACTTATAGAACCCACAAAGGAGTTATCCCCAACATGTGGGTTTATATTTAGCATTTGCATCTGTCAGGTGTATGCCTACACCCCGTGCATAGGTCGTGGCCATTTTCAAATAAAATGAGCCGAGGATATCCAGGACACGGTCGTTAACCCCCAATGCTTATGTTATCAAACAAGACAAATTAAAACGGGTTATGCAATTTATTAATCACAATCCGATTAAATGATTTCATACCCGACCAAGTGGTATTATTATAATACCATATCCCAAGCCCGTATAGGGAAAATAAGTTAAAGGTATTTACCTGATGCTAGAAGTAAAAATCTTAAGGCTTTTTGAAGGCACCTTCTACCGGAAGCTATTTAATCTATATAGAAGGTTTATTAACCTATTAGGATGCTAACGGGTCTTTAATTAAGTCAAGGACTTAGACCGACTAGCTAGAAAGAAACCTTATGGTTCTAAACACTCGATTAAGCGAAGACCGGAATAGAATGTGGTTCAGACCCGACAAGCTTGGATACTTGTATAATATGGGTAAACTAAACACATTCTGGAAATTGAGGATTTAATGATAGAGTTTGACCCGTTTCGACTATATTATGTAAACTAGTCACATAAGCCGATCCGAACGTGTAAACACGTAACGGGTCTCCAAATAAATTATATACAGGTCTTAATCATTATTATGCTCAAAATATGCTAATACATCAGTAAGATGTTAACATATATGCCCAAAAAGTAATTTAAACCAAAATAAGTCCCATAAGGGTATTTTGGTAATTTTAATGCCCATAAAATAGTTTAATTATGCAACTGAGTTTCAGGTCTGATTAAATTATAACAATAGGATACTTTATATATGTGAAAATTATCTTATATAGCCAAACTATGTCCCGTAGGGGCATTTTGGTAATTTTATATAGGCTTTAAAGGTTAAAATATACTTCTGAGTTTAAAAACTTTGACTTACTGTTTAATTATATAATTTAACTTAAAACATCAGTGGGTAATAAGTCTTATATGTCAAATATAGTTTTGACCCATACTATGTACTAAAAATGCTTAAAAGTCGGTTTAAAGGGTTATTCGGTTTAAAATAGTAAATCTGAGTTTTTGATCAGTTTATAAAGTTCAAAATACTTTATTTATCATATGAAATCAGTAGCAAAAGGTTTGACACGAAAAAGTTATGTAAAACTCATTTTTATGCATGAAAAGGGTAAAACCGACATTTACCGAAATCAAGCTATAATCCTATGTTATGCTCAGCCTAAAAATAATTTAAAAATATTTAAAAATCCTAAAATATTATTTTACATCAGTAGGTATGAAGCTTGGTGTCAAAAATCGGGTTTAGATAGGCTTCATACTAATTACGCCATTTAATTACTAAAAAGTTCCTTAATTACGCTATTGAGCATAACTCGCATTCTAGACCTCCAATTGATGTTAAACTTTTAGGACATGTCTAAATATCAGTAGCAAAGATTTTAGTCCATTCACATTGCTAAAAATCTCAGTTGCATGTTAAAAGGGCGTTTATGGCATTATTAAGCATAATGACGATTAAGTGCATATAATTCAAACCACTAGTTACCATGCAATATAACTCCAGGGGGTTATACTACTAAGTAATGTGGTCCTAATGGAAGCTTAAAACATGGGAGAATTAAGCTTAAACGGGTCAGAACTGAAAGTCAAAGCAAAAGTCAAGCTTTTGCGACTTTCGGTTATAAACTGACCTTAGACTATAAATTGTAGGGTTAGGACTGATAAAACATGTTTTAATATTGATTACCAAGTCATTAGATTGTTAAAATATAATTTAGAACCTCTGGTTTATTAATTAGAATTATTTTTGTAATTTCTGTCCAGTTTGACTTTTTGTCAAACTACTTTGACCCGACAATTGACCTGTCAAACGAGATAATTAGGAGGTGCCCTCTTAAGGGTTAATCACCTACACTAATGTGGTTCTATAACCAGTTTCAATTTGATCAGTGGTTAAGCCACATGTAATTAAAACGAAAGTCAAACTAATTTTACGATAAGTTTGACTTTAGAGTAATTAAGCTAAATTAAACAACTAAACAAGTAATTAGAGGCTTACTTAAGGTCCTAGCAAACTTTTCTACACTTCAAAGTCTTTTCCTTGTCCTTAGCAAGCTCCAGATGTTGTTGAGTAGCAATTGTTGCAAATGTGTGTCAAGAACACATGAACTAAGCTCTCTTATATAGTAATTTCCTTGAAGCTAGATCACTTCCAGGTGTAATTGGAGGCTCTGAGATCGACCCAGGTGTCCAAGTTACTAAATTTAACCGACTTACAGCTCCCTAGGTCGTTACAAACTAGGTTAAGGCGGTGGAACAGCCAAAACCTGCACCTGGCAGCATTTATCTGATCTGGGCGTGCTGAGGCGTGCCGCATAAGACTTAAGGGTGTCTTACGCGGGCCGCGTGGACATGTTAAACCGGGAAAACAACTTGAAAGCTGGCAGTTTCAGTCCCTGCTCGTTTTTAATCCTTTTTAACATGGTTTTTGGCAATAGAGAGCCCTGGTAGTTAATTTCTTGGGGCCCAAGGATGTATAAACAAACCTCGTTAGGCTCGGGTTCGTTAAATGTCACTATGAAAGCAAGTTTCATCAAGTTGACACTTTTGGCCCAAAGTCTTGAAAACATGCTTAACGATATCGAAACCACGTGAAATTTATACCACTTATTCTTAAGAGTATATTTGAATGTTTCGAGGCCTCAGTTTCATTAAAAGGTCACTCAGAGGTCAGAATCGACATGGTGACACGTTTAACCCTTGTAATTTAATAATCTTCCGATTATTTTCATAAACGGCTTCTTATATCCCATCAATCACTCATTTAAGAATATATTCATCATGGAAAGTCATTCAGAGGCACAAGTTTGGCATGTTGACACTTTTAGTCCCTGTGGTTTCATAGTTTCACTGTTCGATAACTTTGGTCCTTCAAACTAAATCTTTCGCACCTTTAGAGTTTAGGACACGTGTCTATATATAATTGGACACGTTTTTACGTGGTGTTACATTAAGATTTAAAAAAAAAAGGTTAACAAACACCCCAATTCTTGCCTTACTAGAAGGGACAGAATATTTTTAAGTATACTGTGATACTTCAAAGCTAGGATTAGGATGTGTGCTAATGCAACGCAAGAAGGTAATTGCTTATGCCTCAAGGCAATTGAAAAAGCACGAGGAAAACTATACGACGCATGACTTAGAATTAGGGTCGATAATTTTTGCCCTTAAGATTTGGAGACACTATCTGTATGGAAGTAAGTTTACAATTTATACAGATCATAAAAGCTTAAGGTACATATTTGGGCAAAAAGAATTGAACATGAGGCAAAGAAGATGGATGGAAATCTTAAGTGACTACGACTGTGATATTCAATATCACGAAGGAAAGGCAAATGTAGTTGCAGATGCCTTAAGTCGTAAGTATCACGAAAAGCAAAAGCGAGTTCGTGCTCTTAGATTAAGTTTACAATTAGATTTAATGGAACAATTGAAAAATGTTCAAGCCACAGCAATCAAGGATGATGTTGAATGAATGAAAGGAAGAATAAAAGAATTAGAGCAAGGAGCTGATGGAATTTGGAGATTCCACAAAAGAAGGATTTGGGTACCTAAGCAAGGAGAATTAAGAAATAAGATTTTAGAAGAAGCCCAAAAATCTAGGTATACCATGCACCCGGGAAATAATAAGATGTACCAAGATTTAAGGAATAATTTCTGGTGGATAGGAATAAAAAAGGACATAGCTAGATAAGTATCTAGGTGTCTAACTTGTTCACAAGTTAAGGCAGAACAGCAGAAACCTTCAGGGTTACTCCAAAAATTAGAAATGCCTGTTTGGAAATGGGAACTGATAACCATGGATTTTGTTACTAAGCTACCTAAAACCAGATAAGGTAATGATGCGATTTGGGTAATTGTGGATCGATTAACCAAATCAGCTCACTTTCTACCCATAAAAGAAACCTTTAGCATTGAAAGGTTAGCCAAGTTATACGTAGACGAAGTAGTATCCTTACATGGAGTTCCACTCTCCTTTGCATCGGATAGAGATAGTCGTTTCACTTCGCATTTCTGGACAAGTTTCCAAGAAGCCATGGGGACTAAACTGAACTTGAGCACTGCATATCATCCTCAAACAGACGGACAAAGTGAAAGGATGATTCAAACCCTAGAAGATATGCTCAGGGCATGTGTGATAGACTTTGGTGGAAACTGGGATAACCACCTACCCTTAATTGAATTCTCCTATAATAATAGTTATCATGCAAGCATTGAAGCTGTCCCGTTCGAAGCACTGTATGGACGAAAGTGCAGAACTCCAGTTTGTTGGGCAGAAATAGGAGAAAGCCAATTATCAGGTCTCGAGATCGTACAAGAAACCACTGACAAGATCACTAAAATCAAGGAAAGACTGAAAACAGCTCGAGATCGCCAAAAGAGTTATGTAGACAATCGACGCAAGCCACTGGAATTTCAAGTCGGAGATAAGATACTCTTGAAAGTTTCTCCTTGGAAAGGAGTAGTTCGGTTCGGTAAAAAGGGAAAGTTAAGTCCAAGGTACGTAGAACCATTCCCAATAATCCAGCGAATAGGACAAGTTGCCTATCGTTTACAACTCCTAGAAGAGCTAGCTGGGGTACTCCCAGAAGGGCTAGCTGGCGTACTCCCAGAAGGGAAAGTTCATGTATCCAACCTCAAGAAATGTCTATCTGACGAATCCCTGGTAGTACCTCTTCAAGATGTAGAGGTAAATGAGAAGTTAAAATTTATGGAGAAACCATTGCAGATAGAAGACAGAAAGGTCAAGTTTCTCAAACACAAACGACTAGTGCTGGTCAAAGTTAAGTGGGATTCAAAGAGAGGACCTGAGTACACTTGGGAGCTGGAATCAGAGATAAAGTGAAAATATCCCTACTTGTTCCAGTAAATATCGAGGACGAGATTTTAATAAGGTGGGGAGGATGTAACAACTCTCATTTAAAATTACTATTTCTTATCTTATTTTGTCCAATAGGAAACCCTAGTTGAGACCCCCAAGTGATACTGCATGACCCCTAAAATTTTCAGAACAGTTGGAATTAGGATCAGGGCCCCTAAAACTCAGGGGGGGGGGTATTCCCTAATTGTTATTATCCTCACAGTTCGTTGTCTAAATTGAATTTCTTCGAACGGTCGACTCACCCAGGCTACAAACAGACGTGGCTACCCTATGCTAAAAGTAACCCGTCGCGCCACGCGCGGGAGCCATATGTCCCTGGCGCGCCACGCGGGGGAACCAAAAACTCAGTATAAATGCAGGGCATTGGCACTTGCATTTTGGCGTTGGTTCGACGTTAAAATTCAATTTGTACACTGAGATATCGTCTGTTTACTCCAAAAACACACACAATCACAAAATTCTGCCGCGATAACAGGGTAATAACTCGATCACCGCTACGATTTAATGTCCGATCAATAAAAACCAGTCCGATGGATGTTTAAGTGCTGCCTAAACTCGGGTTATGCTTTGTCATTCGTCGTGAATTCGATGGATGTTTAATTATCGCACTTTGTCATTCATTGTGAAGTTTTTGATCTCGTGAGTTGTCGTAAAAGTTGGATTAAAGTTACTAACCTAGTTTTTGTGTGCATTATTATTTGAATTAGGTTAACAAGGCTAAATCTATAGACAAGGTTCTGTCCAATTAAAGTTGAAATGTGAGTCATTCTCTTTTTATCAAACTGCTTTACAAAACCCTATTTATTTTCAAAGTTATAATTACAGGGATTAAGTCTTTGTAATCTTCAATTACTGCCGGTATGTGGGGTTTTGTATACATTACTTATTTCCCATCACCATTGGACAACGAGTTAGCCAATGGGTGATCTGACCATAGTCACAGATATAGTCGAGTGACAAATACCGATTTGGGGTAATTGGTTGATAAAAACAATATAATCACCCTTAATACTGTATATTATAACAATGTGTCGTTTTGTGCAACTTGAGTGACTTGCCAGTATTTCCCTGCTGATAAAACCTTTTTAAAACATGTTTCAGGTGACCTACTGTGACTCAAGGAAAAGTGCTACAGAGCACTAATCAAGCTTGAAGTGGTGGCTCAGTTAAATAAATAAACAGGTTTTGTAAACCAGGGAATTTCCTTGTGAAATTCCTCTATTGTAAATTACGGGGTATATCCCAAATTATGAAATAAAATAATTGGTCATTTTCAAGTTTTAAATGATCCTGATAATAATTCCGCTGCCAAATTAAATAAATACCACGGGTTTCTGCCCCGCGGCTCCTGGACCGGATAAAACCGGGACGGGGGCCGTGACAATCATCATCATCATCAAGAAATAAGAATCATGAACAAAAAAAAATAAGCTTATACCTTTCAAAATAAATGGGTTTTGATGAGATTTATGATGATGGTTTTGCTTGTTCCTCCTTGAAATCATTTGGAAATACCTTTGGAACTTCAAACCAACTTGAAAGTTACTTGAAATGGGATTGAATCTCCATGTAAGTGATTAAAAATTTGAAGTGGGAGTGATGGTATGGTGTTCGGCCGAGAGCAAGGGAAAGAAGAAGAAGAATGAGTTTTTGATTTGTTTTAGAATTGTTAAATGGTTAGTTTCATGCATTAGTAATGATCATGTTTTCTTACAAGCCTACACTTGTCACAATTGAAGGAATCAAGAGAAAGGTGGGCACCCTTGGTGCCGCCACCTACTCATGCACACACGCATCACCTATACATACATGTATTATATGTCTCTTAGGCTAAAACATGTATTTTACTGACTACCAGGTATTTTATCTTGGGTTTAATCTCATTTTAAGGCATTTTAAAAATTATTTTATCAGCTTATAGAAATAATATTATCAAAATATTGCTGAATAATATTTTATTTTCCTAGACTGGCTACGTTGTCTGTATTTTGTAGTATACGCACTGCATTGCGCAGTATGCGTTTAAATTCGTAAAATAGAGATTTTAGGCGTTTTAATGAATTTTTCTTCACGAATATGATTAAAAATATAATTTTAATCATAACGGAATATTTTTAGTATTTTAACATTAATTGGGCGGTCACTGATGTTTGTTTCGCATTTTGTTGGTTACGCGATTAGCGTTTATCTTATTATTGCAAACTTAATATTTAACAAAGTTTGGATTTTTCCAACACATTAAATACCACATACTAACACCATATTTAATAAACTATTTTTATATTCCATCATTACACGTGTCACATTAGTACGGTACATGCTAAAATGGTCGGGTGTCACAGCATGGCTAACATCTGATGAAGACTTGGAACTGTTGTTCAAGAGTACCAACATCTGTTGAAGGCTAGCATCTGTTGAAGATCAAAGCCCTGATCAAGCCAAAGGTCTGATGAAGAAGACCAAACATTTGTTAGGCCACACAGATGTTTGGATAACTGCAACAGAGGATAGCTTAGACAATGTTTTCTCAATGTAACAATATTTATTTCATCAGTTGTTTAGTTAGCATAGAACATATGATAAAGTTTGCTTAGATGTTTGCAAACATCTGAGAATCTTTTCTGTTGGAAATGTTAGATGTCACTATCAGGGTGACGTCAGCTAGTCACTGAACAGAGCTTTCGTACTTGTATAAATAGATCACACCTTTTAGTGATCTATTTATCAAGCACATCACATTTTCTCTAGTATGAACTAATTTGTTTTTGTGATCAGCTGAGGGAGAGTCTGTAGAGTCAATCGATTTGTAAAACATTTGAATCTTTGATGATTAATGAAAAACAATCGTTGATGATGACTTCTAGTTTGTAAATATTATTGTGATAATCAATATTTTTTTTGCAAAGAAAGAAACTCAGTTTCTAACAATAACCTGAGAGATGACACTTATACCTTATACCTCAACAATTTCACCTTATATTCGTATATTCGTTTCTTCTAAGTGATGGGAGGTAAAGAAGAGTTGATATCCTTTGACGCCAATAATAGTTAACCCTTTTGATCATTTCGATCAACTACCTGTTTCGTGATAATGACATCAAAGACACTAATCACCCTCTATTCAAATTTCTCCTTGGGTTGGAGTAGGTGGTCTCATGATTCTAGGGTTGCTTGTAAATTGTTTGCTAGGTAAGTTGTGGATTTTCGTTTTGAAATTATAAGCTTTTAAATATTATCTTTGATTTTGTAGCATATTTTTTTGAATTTCGCTAATTAGTAGCGAAATAGTGTAGCTAGCAAATTTGATTTGGTTTGTGGGTGACTTTTTAAGCTGAACTTTTGGGGAGTCCGCTCCTCCTCGATCTCAGAAGCGAACTCTGACTTTTCCAGTATGAGTCCACTTCTCCCACAAGCAAAATTAAGGGGCGTCATAGAGTCGGTTATGGCTTTCGATTTTCCATTTATTCTTTAGAACATCTATCTTGATGTCTTGGTTTTTTTGTTTGTATACCAATAAGTTTATATGAAGAAATACAACAAGCAATACAAACATCTTCATATTCAGTTCACTGTAGAATCCTTATAGTATTCTATAATGATTAAATGAATATATGTTTTTGAACAACCCAAAATAGAAATGTACAAATTTCTTTCGGACAAATGGAGTATAGTATTCAAGCTTTTAGAAGTTATAAAAGTAAAATTGAAATGTAACTATTTGTGTTATAGTGTAGTTTGTTTGTAATGTGGAGATTGCTGCCCCACACCCAAAATTGTGAAGTGATAATGATGAGATGATGATATCATGGAAAGCTCCACTCACATCATCATCATCATTAGAATGTACACCAACCTGCTGTCGTTTTATAGCGTGACCCTGCCCATGTTTTGTCCTCTACATTTCAGATTATTTTCTTTATTGTAAGTAGAAATATTTTACTGAAAATACGTACACCAAAACATTTTTAAGCATAAGCTTAGAGATTTTAAACAACCATATGATTAATAACTGAAATTTGAATTAAACTATGTTACTAAGCATTCATAAAAAAGGAACTATGAAAACCTGGAACACAACTAATAATCTACAAAAAAAGGGGAGGTGGGAAGGTTTTACCACCTTGTGGGTTCCTGCCCGGGAGTGCTCTGGTTCGAATCCCCCTCGGACCGAGCTTTGGTCATGTATAGCCCTGACCGAGAGCTGTTCAAAAAAAAAAAAAAAAAAAAAACTAATAATCTACAAAGACAAGTGACATGTTCTTTCTATCTTGTGCTATTGGAAAAGCTATAGTCAATTATGAATCTTGAAATTAGATCTAGTATTCAAGTGCACATGCGAGGACTACAAACTAAGTAGGACCCATGCTACTAACCATCTTCTTTCATTTAATTTCATGCTTTAACATAATCCCCCACAAAAAAAAAAAAAAAAAAAAAAGAAACTAAACCCTATGGTAAGTAAGATCAAATAAAAAGTTTATTTTGCTTAAGTATGATAAGAAGGAATCTTAACCATTTATTTTTCAAATCAATGGTTAAGATGAAAGTGTAGGAGAAAGGAGGAGTGCAAGGGTATCTTGGGAAAATCATATTTATGGACTTTCTCTCTTCGCAGCAAGTCACATGAATATTTCACCCTCGTTTTTTAAACTTTCATAACTTTTTTATACGACATTATTTTTTCATAAAAATTTCACCATAAAATCGAGCGTCTTTTTATCTTTAATTTGAGTACCATATTGCTATATAAAATATGAAGACTAAAAAAACCCACTAAAATGTGTTGTATTTCTATGTTGTATAACATTTTTTTGTGCTGGATTTTTATACTATATTTTTGTGTTGAATTTTTTTATCTTAAATTTTTTTTCTCAATTTTTTGTGCTGAATTTTTTTGTACTACATTTTTTTGTTGAATTTTTTCGTGCTATATTTTTTGTACTACATTTTTTTGTTAATTTTTTCATGCTATATTTTTTGTACAAGATTTTTTTGTGCTATATTTTTTGTACTACATTTTTGTGCTATATTTTTTGTACTAGATTTTTTGTGCTATATTTTTTTGTACTAGATTTTTTTTGTTGTATTTTTAAAAAACAAAAGGGGTGTCACATGTCATTTTCACTCCTATTTATAACGACCAAAATGTCCTTCATTCCTACTTATTAGGAGTGTCACATGTCATCATCACAATCCATCTTAAGCTACTTAGGCAAAATCCACTTTTTAGTGGATCCTTCCCCCTAAACCCTCTTCAGAGTGATATATATATACACGCACTACAGAATTCATAAGTAGCTTACGCAGATATTCAGTCGGTATTGTTTCCACGTATTTATGTATTGCTACGGTATTATTAAAATAGTTGAAATAAGAATGTTGCAACGGTATATTAGAATAACAAAAAAGCAAACCAAGTCAGTTTATGTATATATATATATAAGAAAAGTGTAAAATACAATATCTCTTAAAGTACAATACGTACGATATGAAATTATAACATGCGTGACTAGGTTTTTACCCCATGCGTAATTTCTGATTTTGTACATGCGTGATTAGGGTTTTAACTTTTATAACGTGCGTAATTTCATCTTGTACGTATTGTACATTAAGGAATATTGTACATTAACCCACCCATATATATATATATATATATATATATATAAATATAGGCCAGTTAACGTACAAAATGGCTTATCGTACATTGTGTACGCGATAACCCCAGCTGTCAAATCATCATCCCCCATGCGATTTCATCCCCATGCGATTTCATCCCCTATGCGATTTCATCCACGCGATTTTCCACATTCATGAACGCGTTTTTTTTTATATCGTGCGGTTTATACTTGCGTATGTAATGTACGTTAGGGGAAATTGTACAATACACTTTTCATATATATATATATATATATATAGAGAGAGAGAGAGAGAGAGAGAGAGAGAAAATGTAGAATACAAAAGCCCTAATTCTACATTACGTACGTGATGCCAACAGCCGTACACGTGTCCGTGATTCATTTTTCTTACATAAGGGTATATCGGAGTTTCCATTCAATCAGCAGAGGGCAAATTAGACAATTCTAGATCCCGATTAGTTCGTTACACCACTATCCCAGTAATTATGATTCGTATCAGAGCGATGTTACTTAGTTCTTTAATTCCCTTATGATCTGGAATTGAAAAATTGGATATATATATATATATATATATATATATATATATATAATAAGAATTCACATGTGCATTTTGATACAAATATTATATAATGGAGTTTCGCATGTGCTTGATACAAATATTATACCCATTCATACACTTTTTGAATTCGCATGTGGATGGTAGATGATAAGGGAATTTCGCATGTGCATGTTGATTCAAATATTATACCCATGTTATATATATTTAGGAATTTCGCATGTTGATACAAATATTATACCCGTGTTACAATGTTTCATTTTGAATTCGCATGTACGTCTTAATGTTTTTTTTCTCTTTTTCAAGGAATTCGCATGTGTGTTACTCAGTTCTTATTTTTCCAAGGAATTCGCATATTACTAAATATTTTTTTTAATTCGCATGTGAATCTTCCCAGTTAAATCGCATGTTATTTTTTTCAAGAAAACAAAGCGCATGTGTATAATTTTTGTGTGTGTTACTGTTCATCTTCTTCGATTGCTGGTCGATCGTTGTTAGTCTTCTTCCGTTTGACCCTTACAACTCCCAAATCAGTAGTTCTTATTATCGATATTGCACCACAAGGAACGAAGGGAGGTTGGGGAAGAAGAATTTCAGGTTTTTGAATTTGATTTAGGGTTTGATTTTGAACTATCATCGGTCATTTACAGAGATTTATGACCTCGCAATGACGTTTTTAACCTTCCTGGTATGATTTAGATATATTAAAATGATTAATTTAATCATTTAAATTAGTTTCGCCCGCGTTTGATCGATTTAAGATCGTACGGCTGAGGGCATCGCGTACATAATGTAGGATAAGAGTTATTGTACGTTAACCTGCCTATATATATATATATCAACTAGATGAGATAACTTTTATAAAATTACGTTTATACTTCAATCACTTATACATTACCACTCACAACTTAATTTTAATTTTTTTTAAATCTAGATAAAAGTACACATATCAAGGCCTGCTCAAAATTTTAAAAAGTATCATATCTTGAAAGTTATAATGGAAAACAAAATTTGCTTAACTATAATAATAATAATAATAATAATAATTGTAACATCCGTCAAAATGGATTCCCAAAAATCCGACCCGTTTTGGAAATCTGAATCCTAATCTTTGAAATCTCAGAATTTTTCGCGAAATAAATACTTGTTGAAAGATTTTATTCTTTAATAATATATATATATATAGAAGCCAATGAATAGTAACTTTAATATTATATATACTTTTAGTGAATAGTAACAACTCTATCATCTTATTGTATATATACATGTTTTCTTCCATAATTTTGTACATTTAGGCGTTTGGTAAAGTGGTTGGTATACTCTGTTTCAATAGCAAAGACCCCAGTTCGATCCCTCTTTTCCACTTTGATTTTTTTAGGCCACGATGCCCTCATAACACCAAAACACTGATCTCTCCACCCCAATTTCATAAACCCTAACACCAACTCACCATCACCGCTCTACCATCCATCTCCGGCACCACCTCTCCACACTCCTTTAACCCTGAACGGTGTATACACTCGTGGTTTATTATCACTGATCATCTTGGGCAGTTATCCACCTTAGAATCTTTAAAAGTCTCAGACGAGACCTAAAGAGAGAGAAAGGGAAGGAGAGGGGCGGTGACCGGAGTGTCACCACCACTCTAATCAAGGTTTCTAGGGCTTCACCACTCTAATCAAGGTTTCTAGGGCTTCAGTTCGATTTGATTCGTGATTCAAGGTTTCTAGGACTTCAATTTCTGATTCAAGGTAAGCACTGATTATATATTATATAATTCGAATTCGTTTTTTGATTACTTTACATGATTTTCGATTGAAGATATTTGAGAAGGGTTTTGTTGTTTTTTTTGTGAAACAGATTGGTTAGGGTTTATGTTCAATCTATTATGTATAGGTGTTAGAATCCATTTCTGATTATATATACATGCTTTTTTATTCAATGGAAGATATTTGACAAGGTTTGTTTGTATTAAATTACTTTTGCTACAATTGTGAATTTTGAACTTGCTGTAATAAAGAACAAAATTTTGTTATATTATTCTAAACTTGTAGCTATGAGCTATCATGGTTTTGTTGGTGCACGAATGTCTAAAGCCTACGTCTTAGTCTTAGTTGTTCAATGTATAGGGTCTAGATGTGTTAATTATGTATTGTATAGGGGTTGAATATGGAAATTTGGTGTTTTAATGTAGAGGTTTCGCTTTTATGGACATGTGACAGTTTGTGTTAAAAGTTTTTTCGATAAAAACAACCTGTTAATCAAAAAGTTTAACATTTTTTCGAAATTTGTCACTAAAAATGGAACATCAAGATTTTTATAACTTGTTTGCGGGAAGCGGTTTGACGGCTACACAGAGTTCAGCAAGCATTATTCAGAACGTTAATATGGAAAATGAATTGGGAACAATGCAAAAACCACCCAAACTGATGAACTTAGATGAATTCTCAAGTTGGTCTGGAAGATTTAGAAACTGGGTTCAGGCTAACCACTTTGAAAGCTGGATGAAGGTTGAGGCACCATATGCTCCACCGGTAGATGCTCGAAATCAACCGAAATCGATTGGAAGTTTGACGCAAACAGAGCAGAATGATTTCAAAGCAGAGAAAAAGATGATTAGCATTCTTGAGCAAGCAATCAAGGAGGATATTTTGGTGTTGCTTCAACACGATGATAATGCTTATTCTATTTGGGAGGCATTGAAATTAAAATTTAAAGGAAGTGAATCCATGCTCAAGAACAAAAAGGCATTGTTAAAGAAAGAATACGACATTTTCACTTACATGAAAGGTGAAACCACAAAAAGTTTGATTGATAGGTATTGCCATTTAGTATTAGAGTTGAAGAGATTGGAAATTACCAAGACAAATGAAGAATTAATCGACAAATTGGCAGATGCATTGCCATATGATGAGTGGGGTACTTACCTGATGATGTTGAAAAACACTCCAGGCTTTGGTAATCTGAATCTTAGTGGTTTCATAGAAAAAATTGAAGCTCACGAGCTGGAATTGTTGAAAATCAAGAAAATGAACTCAGCGAGTGTGCAGCAAGATGTGTCTCTGTATTACAAAGGCAACCCTTCAGTTTCAACCAATCAAAGCCCAAAAATACAGACAGGGTTCATTGCTGATAACACCTCAAGTGTTTCTTCAAACACTCCTCAATCTGGCAATTTTTCACCATTCGCCAACTTTGAACCAAATGTCAAAGCTCAGGAACAGCCTTCACCTCAAAGCTCAACAGGATCAAATCATCAGGCGTACGTTTCTGGGGTTCAGTGCACTATTGCGGTAAACATAAAGAATGGAAACGAGATCACGGAAACAGCCGCAAAACATCACATAGCAATGCTTGCTTCCGTTCTTGAGGCTTATGAGGGCTTAGTAGCAGGGAGAATCGGTAATCCTGACATGACGAAGGAGGATTACGACCAAATCGATCCCAAAGAACTTGAACTGATTGACATCAAATGGGGCATGGCTAGTCTGGTGAGAAGAGCACATCGCTTCATGGAAATCACTGGCAGAAACAGCCTTTCTGGACCTGATCAGAAGTTAGGTTTCGACAAGTCTAAAGTAACCTGTTTCAAGTGCAAAGAAAGAGGCCATTTCAAAAGAGAGTGTCCAAACCGAGAAGTGAATAATCATCAAAACACGTTCACCAACGACTACTACAGGCAAGCGATTTATCACCGACCAAATCAATAGCCAACTGTTCAAAGGCCACAAATTGAGAATAAACCGGAAAAAGCGCTGATCGTGAATCAAGACGATGAGAAGGTAGCTGCAGGTTTCAGCTGGGATAAATATATCCTCGGTAGCGATGGACAGGCAATGATGGCTGAAGTTGTTGAAATTTCTGAGATGGTGTCTGAACCGGAAACAGTTACTGAAGATGTTTCTGTAGTTGTTGAAGAGGTTTATGCTGAAAATGCGGACAATTTTGAAGAAATAGATGCAGAAGTTCATTACTCTCAATCTGAGCAGGAGGTATTAGCCAGTTCTTTGAGATCTATCATGCCTCCTAAAATTTTTAAATCTTTTGCAGGTTTCTTTGAAGAACCGACGACTGGATTGTGTCCAAGATATGAGGAAAAGAAAGAATTTGTTGAAGAAATGATCGATGTGACAAAGGAAATGACCGAAGACACTTTGAAAGAAATTGCTGACAAGGCTCTCATGGCGAAACTGAGAGAGGTAGACACAGAACTTGTGAAAACCGAGTCTGTCGGTACCGAGTCAGTTCAAAAGGAGTCGGATAAGGAGTCGGGAATTGAGGAGAACAAAACTAAGAAAGTGTCTGAGTCAGAGTCCAAAGATGTCGGTAAACATGAAGTGAAAACTGCTCATGAAGCAGAAATTGTTGAGAAAGTGGATTCAATATCTGAAACACTATGCCAAAAGTGTTTACAACCGTGCATGGAGTGTCTTGAAAAAGACACTAAGTTTTAGGAATTGAAAGAACATGCTGACATATTAAAATTTGATCTAGGACAAGTCAAAGAAACATATGATACACTCGCCAGATCAGTTAAAATGATTAAAGAAGAAAGTGTCGAAAATGATAAAGCCACAAAACTAGCAAAAGCAACACTTTTTGATAAACAAGTGGAAGTTAATTTTCATATTGACACAATCGCATCATTAAAGAAAGAATTGGAATTGACTAAAATTGAAAATGAGCGAATTGATAAGAAATTGATGAGCTATGTTGCATCGTCCTATGTTCTTGAACAAATTGTTCCACAACAGCTCAATGCTGCACCGGTCTTTAACAGTGTTCCACCCCCAATGTGGAATCATTATACTCAAAAGTATCCAGATGGGGTGGAAGCTGCATTGAATCTCAAACTGAGGACAATTGAGGATGAGTTGCCAGAGAGCATAGATGTTACATTCTCTGCGTTTGACACCGACATCGAGTCACAGGTCATCAAGACTGTTGTTGATCAGGTGTTAGATGAAGAGAGTGAGAACTCTGATGTTGAAGTTATGAAGTCTCATTCTGAGAAGTCTGTTACTGATTCTGAAGATGAGGGTAACTTTTTAGATTGTTTCATACCGAAATCAGACAAGAGTACGAATGATGATCCGATTATGGTGGTTTACACTATGATTGGAACGGACAAGCTTTATTCTGATTTCGAGTATCCTCTTCAGAATGTTAAGATTGAAAATGTCGAGAAAGTTTTCAAATTGGTTGAAATGGACATTAATGTGGTAAACAACAAAGAATATTTTTCGAAACCTAAAAAGTCATTTGTTACAACACGTGTCAACAACTCGGGGAAAAAGGAATGGGAAGGTAATGGTAACAAGAAAAATGGTAACAACTTTAAAAACAAAGGAATTGGTTTTGAGAAAAAGATGGCTAAGAAGGTTGTCAAGCCAAAAGATAAAATGAATGATGTTTTTGTTGTTGGACCAAGTGTGGATGATGAAAAGGAATACATTTTTAGTCAAAAAGCCATTGACGATTTCAATGCGACTAAGAAATTGAAAGAAGAGTCGTTCAAGTCAACTTTTGTCGAGTATGACAAAAGAGTTTGTTATCGATGCAATGAAATCAGACACATGGCAAAACAATGCAAGAAAGTTTTTGAAAAACCTGTCATTAAACCTGTTGTTCAAAAACCTCGACCTAAGTCACCAGTTGACAAAAAGGGTAAAAAACAAATGGTTTCACCAATCCGCATCTTGAAAAGAGGTGAATCATTGAAGTCGGAAGATAATCCGAAATCGACATTCGAAATTGGCGAATCTTCAAAGTCACAAAAGACTTCAAAGATTTATCCGAAAACAAAAAAATTTTAAACTCAATCATGGGTAGTTAAACCAAAACAATTAGTTGAGGTGGAGAAATTAGAGAAATACACGTGTATGATCCTATGTGGCTTGTGAATTGCTCTTCAAAGGATATCGAATGTCTTTTCATAAACAAAATTCATTATCAGACAGAGGATAAAGAACAGGCTATGCAGTTTCAGCGAGTTGTAACTCTTTGTTTTAAAAAAAGCATCAACTCTGAAACTAAATGGAAGTCTTCATGGTGGTCACTGGATGAGAAGATGAAAAGAAAAGTTAAGCGTGAACGTCAAAAGCTTGAAGAAAAGAAAGGAATGTTTATGAAGATTCAAGCTGACGAAGAAAAGGCAAGAAAGAAACATAATGATATGGTAAAGAATGCGCTCAGAAGAAAGCCAAAGCCAAGGGAAGAAACGTTCAGAGCAATTTGAAGACCCGAAGACCAAGACTGAAGACTGTGGCTGTATCCAAGGGGGAGTTTGTTGGTGCACGAATGTTTAAAGCCTGCGTCTTAGTCTTAGTTGTTCAATGTATAGGGTCTAGATGTGTTAATTATGTATTGTATAGGGGTTGAATATGGAAATTTGGTGTTTTAATGTAGAGGTTTCGCTTTTATGGACATGTGACATATAAGCGAAACCCCAACTAGATGGTTTCGCTTATACGGACATGGTCACATAAGCGAAACCTCCTCCCCTATAAATACCCAAGTTGTTTTCTCATTTGGTACGAGCATGTTTACTGTGTAGCCGAATTGCTGCTCGACTATTTCTTGAAGAATTAATGAGAAAACTAGTTTAAAGTGATCTGCTTCTGTTTCTATTCCATTTCTGCTTTATTCATGCCGATTTTGTATTTCCGCTGCATTTTCGGTAGTTGCTAGCTCTGATTGACTCACATGACTGTCAATAACGGTCCTACAGGTTTCATGAGTAAAGGCCATTACTGTCACACCCCAACCGATGGCGGAAACATCGGGACATGGCACTGAGCGAAACAGATTGTCCAGAAGTTTCCACAACAATTATCATTACTATTCAATTTAAAATAACATGTCCCATACCATGTCTTAAACAGTAAACAAATTATTGCAGATAAAATCTAGGCAAATGATTCTGTTCCGACAACTCAGATTTCAAAATAGAGCAATTGTTTATCTGCTTCTAGAGACCCTTGATTCAATTACTACAGACAACTATTTGTTGGGCTCTAAAGCTTTAGTCTAGCTTCAAATTCCTATCATGTGTGCATCCTAAGCACCTGTCACATACGTTAAAATAAAGTCAATACATAAAATGTAAAGGTGAGAATACAAGTTTGATAATAGCATATAGAGTTCGAATTCGTTTACGCATAACCAGCATGTACACATAGTGAAATGAAGCACGTTAGTTATCGACATAGATCCATCGATACCAATGACTGCGGGTTGACTGCCCAAGGCAGTTCGCAATACATGATTACCACCGCAATCCATTCAAGTAATTGTCCTTAACAACCCCCGTGTGAACGGGTGCTGAGTCCAAACTATAGTACTATCGTTGCTAAGGCAGGTAGATAACATTCCAAGTGTAAACAAAACAAACAAGCATTCATAAGCCACGTATAACATGCATTAACGGTTAGCGTTCAAATAGTATTGAGTAGTGTGATTGTTGTAGTTTGAATATTCGTAACGTATGTAACACCCAAAAGTGCGTAAAGCAAAAAGGGATCGAGTATACTCACAGCGGTTGATGGATTGAAGGGAGCGCTTAGCGAGTAAGTTAGCCTGAATAGTTTGATAGCATAATAATAAGCGACGCGTAAATAGGAAAACAAGTGTTGGAGAGTCGGACAGCTGGTCGATCGGACGGCTGACGGTTCGGTTGGTAGTCCGCTCGGACGGCTGACGGTTCGGTTGGCAGTCCGCTCGGACCGCTGTCCGGTCGGTCGGTAGGCCGATCGGATGGCTGTTCGAGTGGATTGTTTCTCCCTTTGAGAAGGATGTGTTTGTGTATGATGGCTTGACTTTTGAAGTTTTCGTTGTAACATTTGAAAACATTGAAGTACCTTTACCCTTCAGGTCGGTCGATCGGACGGCTGTTCGATCGGCCGGCAACCCGATCGGTTAGGTATTTTAATGATTTGTAGTGATTTGCCTTGGATCGGACAGGTGTTCGATCGGACAGCTGACCGATCGGTTGGTAAGTCAACAATAGTCAATAACTTTAAATGAAATGCAAGGTATGGTGCAGTGGATCTGATAGATGATCGATCGAACACATGCATGAACACCCATGACGGGTTCTCAGCAGGGTGTCACCTGATCGGACGGTTGTTCGATCGGGTGGCACTTCTAGTGCATCGAACATGTTGAAAAATCGATTAAGTGTTGAAGTATAGTATCTCATGATCCGAAGAGTAATCCGATCGGACAGCAGTCCGATCGAACAATAGTTCGTTCAATACTAGTCTTCAAAATAAATCGATTAAGTGTGGGACCTTGTGTTAACCGATCGGCTGGCCAGTCGATCGGCTGACTGTCCGATCGACAGGCCAGTCGATCGGCTGACTATCCGATCGGCTAGTTGTCCGTTCGGACAGCAGTCCGATCGGTCAGCACCCTGACCTGATCAGCCTATTCGTCTAACACTTGGTTGTTCTGTTTGTTTATCGTTTTATTGAGGTATTTTGACACGAGTCGAACCATAGATCCCTCGTCCTTACTTGGTTCCCCTGGTCGGACAGGAATCACCCAAATCCGACCGGTGAACTGTTCAGAACGGGGTTTAGTGTTTAACCCGAAATCGGTTAACCTCGTAGATAGAATCCGGATCTTGAGCCATGAAACCACCGGAGTGATTTATAAACCGGCACAGGCTCCGTTTCTATCGATTTGAAGGCATTGAGTGAAAAAGAGTTGAAAGAAAGTTGGAAAATCCGTCTTTCAATCGTTTTCACCATGTATATGTTTAGATCTATGGAAGATCTTTGTTTGTTTTTGTGGAAATCGGCTAAATCCAAGTTATTCTTGGTGGATTGAGGCCAAAACATGAAGTTCTTCAAGAACCCATGATGACATCATCCTAGAACACTTGAATCTTGATGATTTCACGGTTAATAGTTAAGATTTGAAAGATAGAAAGGTGTAGGAGTGCGTGTAGATCAAGAAAGTACAAGGTTTAGGACGAAATCTTACCGGAATCGAGAGGAATTTGATAAAAAGATGAGCTAAGCGTGCTGGTCGAACAGAGGTTTCCAAAAGTGGAAAGGATGACAATGACAAGGGTATTTATAGGATGCCAAATGGGGAAAGTGCTGGCCGATCGGCTAGGCAGCTCGATCGGACAGCCTGTCCGATCGGACAGCAGTCCGATCGGCTGGCTGTTCGATCGGCTGGTAGCATGATCGATCAGCTGCACGTTTCGAGTGTTCGGTGCGACGATTTTTGATATTTCGATTTCGGTTGAGGGCGGTTCGATACGATAGGGTTTCCTAGTCAAATTACTTTTAATCCCAACCACTCATATCTCGCACTACCCTTTCTCCACTAATTATCATAGTTCGATTGTGATTCGAGTTCGATGTCGATTGAGTTCGATTGCATTTCGAGTTTCGATTGATTACCACATATAACATAAATGGACATGCACAAGTAACACATAAGGCACACACACACGTATAACAATAACTAATATGCGTAATTCGAGTCGCGATTCGATGTCGATTTGATTAGCATACCTTGATTATCGTTTAGTTAACTTTATCGCATTGTTACTTCCTATAGTTCATAGTCGTAAGTCGATTGAATAGCGATAATCATACGTCGATTATTGTAGTTATAGACACTTACTCCACATAATAGCTAAAACAAAAGAAATCTATTATTAATCAGCTGTGCGAAATCGGTTGTTGACTTTGACCTTGACTTGACTTTGACTTCTCGAAAACACGGGGTGTTACAGCCTCCCCTTGTTTAGGGAATTTCGTCCCGAAATTAGGCTGGAAGTTGTACAACACCGTGAATCACGTTTGAGAACTTTCTCTCTCTAGACTTTCTCTTTAAATAGTTGCGGGTACTTCGCCTTTATATCGATTTCGAGTTCCCAAGTGAACTCTGCGCCTCGTTTGCCTTCTCATTGGACTTTCACAATAGGAATGCGAGAGCGTCTGAGTTGCTTGGTTTGGCGATCCATGATTTTGACAGGCTTCTCCACGAAGTGTAATGTTTCGTTCACTTGCAGATCATCGAGAGAAACGTGTAAGTCGTGGTCGGCTAGGCACTTTTGGAGGTTTGACACGTGGAAAGTCGGGTGGACGTTACTAAGTTCCTCCGGTAGTTCGAGTCTGTAGGCGACTTTTCCGATCCTTTCCAGAATCTTAAAAGGTCCAACATATCGAGGCGCGAGCTTTCCTTTCTTGCCGAATCGGACCACACCCTTCCAAGGTGATACCTTTAGGAGTACGTAGTCACCAACGTCAAATTCAAGGGGCTTGCGTCGTCTATCGGCATAACGTTTCTGTCGATTCCGAGCTTTTACCAGGTTGTCTCGAATTTGGAAAATTCTGTCTGTCATTTCTTGTAATAGCTCAGGACCGGTTAATTGTGAATGACCGATCTCGTGCCACACAATTGGCGATCGACATCTTCTTCCATATAACGCCTCGAATGGTGCCATTTGAATGCTGGAATGATAGCTTTTGTTATACGAGAATTCGACTAATGGCAGGTATTTATCCCAATTACCACCGAAGTCTATGACACATGAACGGAGCATGCATTCAAGAGTACGAATCGTTCTTTCAGTCTGACCGTCAGTTTGAGGGTGGAAAGCGGTACTTAGATTGAGCGATGTACCGAGTGACATTTGAAACGTTTCCCACAGTCGCGAGGTAAACCAAGCATCACGATCAGAGATGATGTCACGAGGCGTCCCATGATTACAAATGATCTCGTCGGTGTAGATTCGGGCTAATCGTTGTACCTTGTAGTCTTCCCGTATCGGCAAAAAGTGAGCTGATTTAGTCAAGCGGTCGACCACAACCCAAATGTTGTCGTGACCAGATGACATGTGTGGTAGCTTTGTTATAAATTCCATAGCTATACTCTCCCACTTCCACATGGGGATCGGTGGTTGTTCGAGTAAGTCAGAGGGTCTTTGATGTTCAGCCTTGACTCTTGCACAAGTTAGGCATTTTCCAACGTAGAGAACAATATCCCTTTTCATGCCCGGCCACCAGTACTTATAACGAAGATCCTGGTACATTTTGTCGGCACCGGGATGAATAGAATACCGGGATTTGTGGGCTTCGTTCATCAAGAGTTGTCGCAAATTGGTCCATTTAGGGATCCAAATTCGGTCCAGAAACTGGAATATCCCATTCGATTTGCTCACAAGCTGGGCTACATCGTGGTAGATTCTTTCCTTCTTCGGTGTGCGTTCGTTGAAACACTCGTGCTGAGCTTCGCGGATGAGAGTTTCGAGGTCGTATTGGGCTTGAACATTACGGGTGCTAAGCAGATAGCTCCGTCTGCTGAGTGCGTCGGCAACAACATTTGCCTTGCCTGGGTGATAACGAATCTCACAGTCATAATCCTTGAGAAGTTCTACCCATCGGCGTTGACGCATATTAAGTTCCTTCTGATTAAAGATATGTTGTAGGTTCCTATGATCGGTGAAGATCGTACACTTGGTACCATACAGGTAGTGTCGCTAAATCTTTAACGCAAAAGCAACTGCGCCTAGCTCGAGATCATGGGTTGTATAGTTCTTCTCGTGGATTTTGAGCTGACGAGATGCGTAAGCTATAACCTTGTCCCGTTGCATGAGGACACAACCAAGACCAAGGTTGGAAGCATCACAATAGACAATGAAATCGTTGCTTCCATCGGGCAATGTGAGTACGGGAGCATTGCAAAGCATGTGTTTAAGGGTTCGAAAGGCAGACTCTTGTTCGGTTCTCCAAACAAAAGGCTTGTTCTTATGCGTGAGAGCGGTAAGTGGTACAGCGATCTTTTAGAATCCTTCGATAAATCATTGATAATAGCCCGCTAGTCTGAGAAAAGAACGGACTTCAGACGGGTTTTTAGGCGTAATCCAACTATTAACAGCTTTAATCTTCGCAGGATCGACGTGAATACCTTGACTATTAACAATGTGACCCAGAAACTGAACTTCCTCCAACCAGAATTCACACTTGGAGAACTTGGCATAGAGTTGATTTCCCTGGAGTAACTCGAGAACCAAACGTAGATGTTGCGCGTGTTCGGCTTTCGACTTGGAATAGATCAAGACATCGTCGATGAATACGATGACGAAACGGTCGAGATATGGTTTACACACGCGATTCATCAGATCCATGAAAACCGCAGGTGCGTTGGTTAAACCAAAGGGCATAACAACGAACTCGTAGTGGCCGTAGCGAGTGCGAAAAGCGGTTTTGGGTATATCCTCCTCTTTAATACATAGTTGGTGATATCCAGAGCGTAGATCAATATTCGAGAAACACGTAGCACCTTGTAGTTGATCAAACAAATCATCGATGCGAGGTAGAAGATAGCGGTTCTTGATAGTTAGCTTATTCAATTCCCGATAGTCGATGCACATCCGGAACGTCCCATCCTTCTTTTTGACGAAAAGGACTGGCGCGCCCCAAGGAGAGGTGCTCGGGCGAATGAAGCCTTTCTCAAGTTATTCCTCGAGTTGGTTTGAGAGTTCGCGCATTTCGGATGGCGCGAGTCGGTAGGGAGCTTTGGCAATAGGGTTGGCTCCAGGAATGAGGTCGATACGAAAGTCTATATCACGACTTGGCGGTAGTCCGGGAAGATCCTCTGGAAAAACATTAGGAAATTCTCGAACCACTGGAACGTCTTTCACTTCCTTCTTCTCTTTCTTTTCCTTCTCCGCTACTACAATGTTAGCCAAGAAAGCCCTGTATTCCTTATGGAGATACTTGCTAGCTTGAACACATGACATGAGTTTGAGACCTTTCGAAGTAGTATCACCGTAAACAAACAATAAATTACCATTCGTGAGCGAGAATCGAATCATCTTGTCGAAGCACACAACTTCAGCATGGTTTTCACGAAGAAAGTCCATGCCTACTATGACGTCAAAACTTCCGAGTTGCATTGGAATAAGGTCGATTGGGAAGATGTGATTGTTGAGCTCAAGAGTACAATTACGAAGAACAGAATTAACGGCTACAGTTCTTCCGGTAGCGACTTCAACATCGAACGTCGAGGAGAGATGAGAGTGCTTACGACTAAGGAGTTTCTCGAATTCGAACAACACAAAGCAATTATCGGCTCCAGTATCAAACAAACACGAAGCATAAATACCATTCACAAGGAACGTACCATTGACCACGTTGTTGTCGGCTTGGGCTTGACGCACGTTGATGTTGAAAGTTCTGGCGTGTGCGGCCTGTTGTTGCTGCTGCTGCTGCTGTTGTTGCTGATGAGGCTGCTGCTCCTGGGGCTCTTATTTCACAACCCTGTTTGGGCACATGCTGGCGAAATGGTTGGGATCGCCAGATGCGAAGCAGGCTCTGGCTTTGACTGCGGTTGCCGGAGGAGCTTGTTGACCCTGAGGGGCGGTGAGTAGAGCTTGATGAGCAGGAGCTTGTCGAACACGGCAGTTGGTAGTAAAATGGCCGTACATATTTCAATGAGCACAAAAACGGCAAGCAATGGCAGTCGGGTGGTGGTAGGTACAAGTAGGGCAGAGCGGATGTGGCCCAGTGTATGCACGCTTTGCAGGCGGTGCATTTGCCACAGGCGCCGCTACTTGATGCTGTTGGGCTGGTACAGCTTGAATCGGTGCAGCAGTGATCGCACAGTTCTTGTTGCTGGAATTGTTCTTTCTCATGTTCTTCCTCTTGTTGCTCGATATGGTGGTGATTTCAGCAGTGGCGGTGGTAGCTTGATGCAGGTGCTTCGAAGTTTTATCCCAGACACCAACCTTGACCCTCGTGTCGTTGATTTCGGTGGCCAGTAGGTAAGTCTCTTCAATCGTCTTAGTCTTAGCCGCTTGCACGAAATTTGCGACGCAGTCGGGCAAAGCTCGGATGTACTTCTTGATTGCGATCTCCGGAGTCTTGACTTGATCGGGACAGATGATGCTGAGTTGTTTGAAGCGAGCAGTGAGAGCAGCGTTGTCACCTTCCTTCTACTGTATGTGCCAAAATTCATCCTCTAGCTTTTGAGGTTCGTGAGGAGGGCATAATTCCTCTAGCATGACTTCCTTGAGCTCGTCCCACGACAGACCGTAGGCTGAATCGTTCCCTCGCTTGTTCCTTGATGTGTGCAAAATGCAACATATAAATTACATCAATTGTGGCATAAAACTAACCCTTTTTTAGTACTAATGTTGGAAAAAGTGTGCTTTTGTCTTCCTTTTGTATTTTCAGGATTAAATGAGCTCAAATTAACAAAAGAAGCAAAAAGGCAACTAAATCTAGCATAAATACAAGAAAAAGAACAAACATGGCATGCCCGACCCCCTTCAACAGCATCTCCCAAAGCAAAAACAAGAAGAAAGCTGAGCATGGGACTGTGCCCAGCTGAGCACGGGGCGTGCCCAGCTCAGCACGGGGCCGTGTCTAGGATGGTCAGCCCTGGCACAAAAGACAAACCTGTAGAAGCTTCTATTGCCCACCACGGGGCCGTGCCCAGCGGACACGGGGCCGTGGTCAACGCAAAGATACGCAGAATCTTGCCAAATCTGACAGTACAGATACGCTTTTGAGCACGGGGCAGTGCCCAGCGGACACGGGGGTGTGTGGAGCTAATAAAGACAAACTGTATTAATGAAGAAAGAGAAAAGGGTGGACATGGGGCCGTGTCCAGGCTTCTGTACAGGCTATAAATAGGAGTGCTTGGCTCAAGCTCAAACCATCCCTTGGCACACCACCTCTCTCACACTTCACCCACCCACCACCACCACCATAACACCATCATCCACCACCATCATCCATTGTCCATCGTAGAGTGTGTGAGTCGTCTCGGGATCCAAGATTGATCGTAAGAGTTCTTGACAATCAAGGCCATGTTTGCCTAAGTCTCTTACATCACTTGGTGAAGACAAAGTGTCTAGTGTAATACTTTTTATTTCTAATCTTTTTGCACTTTTTACTTGGTTTTGTATTAATGACTTTAATAACGAGTTGCTTATGTTGAAGGTGATCTTTCCTTATCGTTTGTCCGTGGTGTCTTGGCATTATTTTACTGTCTATATAAAATAAAAGATTTTCACCATTCATATCTCCACGGTCTATATGGAGGTATGTTGGCTACCTGGTCGGGGGTTAAGGGAACGGTTTGGTAAAGGTCTTGCCATTGTTCAGCGTTTAGAGGTCCTGCAATGGACCTGGGTCAAATTTAGTAGGACCTCCTTCAATACTTAACGGTATTGGATGGCGGGGGTCCAAACTCTTTGACCCCCTCATAAGTTAACTACTATTAATACTATAACCCGGCTATTTAGGACTGTATCCCTGCTGACTCAGACTACTTAGTCGAGGGTAATGTCACCTCCAAAAGAGGGGCCTACCATAATTTGCATTAATAACTTAATTAATTATCTTCCAATAATCCACCCTTTTAGGATTGTATCCTTGCTGACTCAAACTACTGGGGTGAGGGTAACGTCACCTTCAAAAGAGGGGCCTACTACAATAACTAAGATAATCTCTTAAAATAGTGCAAAAGTGTGGAAATAATCAAAGGTTACACTAGATACGAGTCGGAACCAAGTGATTCATCTTGTCTATCTGTTTTTTCTTTTATTTTTATTTTTCAGCATTTTAGTTAGTTTTTATTTTTTCTTAATTTAAAACATTTTTTCTAAACTTTTTGATTTGATTAGACGTTGAGGATAAACCGGTACTAAAAGCTCTTGTGTCCTTGGACGACCTCGGTATCTTACCAACACTATACTACGCTCACGATGGGTGCACTTGCCCATATGTGTGTCTAGTGTTAGTAAATATCGGGTTTTATAAATTTAAAACTTGACTAAAAAGTGTTAAAGGGGCTTAAAATATACACCTAATATATATAACACTTCACACGCATCAAGTTTTTGGCGCCGTTGCCGGGGACACAAGGATTTTAAGAAAGCTTAAAATCGACGGCCTAATCTGTTTTTTTTAATCTTTTTAAAATGCGCGCACATTTTTCTGCATTTTAGTTTAGATTTGCATTTACAGTAACCTGTACACGGGGCCGTGTTCACTGAACACGGGGACGTGCTGCACATTTTCATAAAGACACCCAGTAACAGTAGCTTGAACACGGGCCGTGCTCACTGAACACGCCCCGTGCTCAACGAAATCAGTAAATTTAATTAAAACGCCCAGATACAGATCCTGAACACGGGGCCGTGTCAACTGAACACGGGGCCGTGTCAACTGAACACGGGGCCGTGTCCAGCCTCTGTTTCCGTTTTTATTTTTGTTTTCTGGTCTCGAGACTTGGTTGTGGTCTGCTGAGTGATTCTTATGGATCAATACTCAGGAGGGTACAACTACACCTATGAGGAGGATGATTATAGGGGTAATTATTGCACTAATTGTCGTAACTCACGCTCGGTTCAAAATAATCGCTCATATAAACCATCCAATTCATACACCTACTATGAGGAACCCAGGTACGAGCCATCGACTTCATACACATCCTATGAAGACCAAAGGTACGAACCTCCTCCCTCATACTCATATTTTGATGAACCAAGGTATGAGCCTTCTTACTCATACTTTGAGGAACCAAGATATGAGCCACCACCTTCGTATGCTTATTATGAGGAACCATGGCGTGAACAACCCACCTCATATGAGTATTATGAAGAACAAAATTACGAACCTTATCCATCATATGCTTACAATGAAGAACAATGGTGCGAACCATCTACTTCATATGGGTATTATGAGGAACAAAGGATCGAACAACCGGATTCAAGCTTAGAAAATCCCGATTCTTTTTCTATAACCGAAGTAACCGATAGGATATTAGAACACATAAGAGTTATCGATCGCTGTATAAGAGAATCTCGCGCAAGGGAAGAGGAGTCCCGCGCAAGAGAAGAATTAAAAAAGGAAGAGATAACTGAAAGTGTAAAAATGGAAGAACAAATAAGTGAAAAACCGACACATGAGTTAAACAACGGAAAAGGTGAGTCTGACAACGTTAAAATTCAAGAAGAGTCTAATTTTGAAGAAATTAATCTCTTGTCACCTTCTTTCGAAAATCATTGTTTAGTACCCACTCATGCTAAGTTTTTAAAAGAGTTAAACACTAACACTAAAATTGACGAAACGGTAAGTGTTAAGTTAACTAATGATCAAACCTCGCTAATAAAAGAAGACCCATTTGAAATTAACATTACACCGGTTCCATGTTTCTTTCAAAATTCGTTTATTAGTAATGTCACAATCGATAAAGATCTTTGTGTTAACGTAATGCCTAACTACATTTTCGAAAAATTAAGTATTAGTGATTTTTCTCCACTTCAAATACCCATTTTTCAATCTAATCGGAAGGTAATAAAATCAATCGGTATAGTTGAGGATGTCTTGGTTCGAACAAATCAAATGGTAGTCCCCACCAACTTTGTCATCCTCGATGACGCTCCTCTAGTGTTGGGACAACCATTTGTAAAAACACACGAAGCTTTAAAAAACCGGAAGTTCAACAATCTACCTCTTCAATTGGGGGCGTTTAAAAAGAGTGTCGATCTTGAGCGGTCAATGAAATATCCATTCGGCAATGACGACCCCCTAATTGAAGATGAGCCAGAACCACCTGATAAGGTGGGTCTAGCCAAGGACCCTTATAAACGTGGCGCACAACGGAGGCATTCCGCGGAACTATCCTTAATTTAATTTAGATTAACTTTTATATTTTCTAGTTTAGTTTTAATTTTCAGGAATAAAACACACTCGGGATGGTAAAGGATACAAAGGAAAGCTTGAACCGACACCCCATGCACAAAAACAGAGCCTCCCGACAATTTTTCTTCATTACAGCAAGTTCAGCACGGGGTCGTGCTCACCCCAACACGCCCCGTGCCCGAGGTTCTGTAGAAAATGCCCAGTTCAGGTACCTGGACACGGGGCCGTGCTCACTGAACACGGGGCCGTGCTCACTGAACACGCCCCCGTGCCCAGCCTTCTGTTTACTTTTGGTACTGGCAGTCTGGACACTGGGCCGTGCTCAGCCAACACCACCCCGTGTTCAGCTACCCAGTACCATAAAATCTTGTTTTTAACCCACTTTTACACATTTTAATCAACCGAAAAACTTATTTTTGGGACACATTGAGGACAATGTGTAATTTAAGTGTGGGGGGGATGCTAAAACCTTGAATCTTGCAAGTCCTAAATACAAGCCTTACACAAAACTCTATTGGAATCGCTAATCACCCCAATTTTTTTCAAAAATTTTCAATTTTTTTTACTTGTCTAGGTTTAACTCGGGAATTTCAAGTTCTAAAAAGGTTATATTTTTACAAATTTACAACCGATAGCGTCATGATAAATAGAACCAACATAAGAAAATTATGAAAAGGCATGGCAAACTTAGTTAAAATTTGATTATATATACTTGATCACATAAAAACCCATTCCCACAAAAGTGAGTTTTGAGCCTTTATTGAGCATACAATTACATATCATTAGACTAAATGCTCATTTTTCGTTTCTTGTGTGAATAGCCGCTTGGTTCTTACGACTCTAGAACTTGCCATGACGATACATTCCCAGTCCTTATCAACTTAAACCCGAGTAAGTAAATGACGGAGGCATTAGGACTAACCCTTTTTATTTCTACACCATTATTATTTTTTTTTACCACCTACCCAAAACCCCCCTAGTTAGCCCCTTTGAGCCTAAACCTTTTCATTTCATAACCCAAACCAAACACCCTTTTACCCACCAAAACCCTTTTTTTTTATTTTTAACCCTTTGTTTTAGTAGCTAGCTCGGTTTTACGTATGACTTTTCAAAAAAAAAAAAATTGTGTTGATGATGAAGCAAAAGAGAAATAAACAAACAAGTTTATCAAAAATAACTTTGTTTGAATAAAAGCTTCATCAAAATAAAAAAAAATTGCAAAAAAAACAAAAAAAAAAAAGTCTTACGAAAACCGACGCTTGTTACGCTTTTCGCCCTTTCACTAACCACTAACCCAACCACCTACCTTTAACCCAAGCCTAACCCTTCACCCAAAAGTCCTCTTGATATTTACAAAGGTATATAGTTAAAAAGGAGGAGGATTGATTGCTTGGCAAGCTTATGGTAGGAGTAAGTTTCATGCCGCTCTCGAGTGTTTCACAAAAATACATCTTCGGACGAGTGTTGAGTGATCCCCCGTGAGGTATGTGAACTTGTATATAAATGGAATTTTAAAAAGGCATGTTATGCCCTAATAAGTAATTTATCTTATGTAATGCTTTAAATAAATCACGACGAATAGGATTGTAAATAAATAAAAATAAAACCTAATAAAGAATCTTGGAAATCCCGACACTCTATGACAAGCCCAAAAACCTTCTCTTCTACCCATTCCATTTGGGAGTGTAAAGCCACATTATAAAGAGTTTTGCTTGAGGACAAGCAAAGATTCAAGTGTGGGGGTATTTGATGTGTGCAAAATGCAACATATAAATTACATCAATTGTGGCATAAAACTAACCATTTTTTAGTACTAATGTTGGAAAAAGTGTGCTTTTGTCTTCCTTTTGTATTTTCAGGATTAAATGAGCTCAAATTAACAAAAGAAGCAAAAAGGCAGCTAAATCTAGCCTAAATACAAGAAAAGGAACAAACGTGGCATGCCCGACCCCCTTCAACAGCATCTCCCAAAGCAAAAACAAGAAGAAAGCTGAGCATGGGGTTGTGCCCAGCTGAGCACGGGGCGTGCCCAGCTCAGCACGGGGCCGTGTCTAGGATGGTCAGCCCTGGCACAAAAGACAAACCTGTAGAAGCTTCTATTGCCCACCACGGGGCCGTGGTCAACGCAAAGATACGCAGAATCTTGCCAAATCTGACAGTACAGATACGCTTTTGAGCACGGGGCCGTGCCCAGCGGACATGGGGGCGTGTGGAGCTAATAAAGACAAACTGTATTAATGAAGAAAGAGAAAAGGGTGGACACGGGGCCGTGTCCAGCGGACATGGGGCCGTGTCCAGGCTTCTGTACAGGCTATAAATAGGAGTGCTTGGCTCAAGCTCAAACCATCCCTTGGCACACCACCTCTCTCACACTTCACCCACCACCCACCACCCACCACCACCATAACACCATCATCCACCACCATCATCCATTGTCCATCGTAGAGTGTGTGAGTCGTCTCGGGATCCAAGATTGATCGTAAGAGTTCTTGACAATCAAGGCCATGTTTGCCTAAGTCTCTTACATCACTTGGTGAAGACAAAGTGTCTAGTGTAATACTTTTTATTTCTAATCTTTTTGCACTTTTTACTTGGTTTTGTATTAATGACTTTAATAACTAGTTGCTTATGTTGAAGGTGATCTTTCCTTATCGTTTGTCCGTGGTGTCTTGGCATTATTTTACTGTCTATATAAAATAAAAGATTTTCACCATTCATATCTCCACGGTCTATATGGAGGTATGTTGGCTACCTGGTCGGGGGTTAAGGGAACGGTTTGGTAAAGGTCTTGCCATTGTTCAGCGTTTAGAGGTCCTGCAATGGACCTGGGTCAAATTTAGTAGGACCTCCTTCAATACTTAACGGTATTGGATGGCGGGGGTCCAAACTCTTTGACCCCCTCATAAGTTAACTACTATTAATACTATAACCCGGCTATTTAGGACTGTATCCCTGCTCACTCAGACTACTTAGTCGAGGGTAACGTCACCTCCAAAAGAGGGGCCTACCATAATTTGCATTAATAACTTAATTAATTATCTTCCAATAATCCACCCTTTTAGGATTGTATCCTTGCTGACTCAAACTACTGGGGTGAGGGTAACGTCACCTTCAAAAGAGGGGCCTACTACAATAACTAAGATAATCTCTTAAAATAGTGCAAAAGTGCGGAAATAATCAAAGGTTACACTAGATACGAGTCGGAATCAAGTGATTCATCTTGTCTATCTGTTTTTTCTTTTATTTTTATTTTTATTTTTCAGCATTTTAGTTAGTTTTTATTTTTCTTAATTTAAAACATTTTTCTAAACTTTTTGATTTGATTAGACGTTGAGGATAAACCGGTACTAAAAGCTCTTGTGTCCTTGGACGACCTCGGTATCTTACCAACACTATACTACGTTCACGATGGGTGCACTTGCCCATATGTGTGTCTAGTGTTAGTAAATATCGTGTTTTATAAATTTAAAACTTGACTAAAAAGTGTTAAAGGGGCTTAAAATATACACCTAATATATATAACACTTCACACGCATCATTCCTCTCGGCCGTCCACCTGTCTAGTGCACGGGACTGGAAAACGCCGGTAGCATTCAGAGTTCGGAGGTCATCGGGGCAACCACTCTGTCGTAGAGTGACCTCAATGGAATCGAACCATTGGAATAGTGTAGTCGGACCTCCCTCGCCAGTGAATCATTTTGACCCACACGACTTGAATTGCTTGATATTGAAGGACTTGGTGGTAGCTTTAGGAGCTTCGGTCCTTGATTCCTCAGATGATTTGCTAACGTTCTCATAGACATCACTCATGGCCTTTGCTACCTGCTTGGCGATGATAGCAGCAAGGCGTTTGTCTCTCTTTTCTTGACGAGAAAGTGTGTGACGGGATCCAGATGACATTGTCTGCAATAGACATCGTCACAGGACTCAACACAACGTATTCGAATCTCACCTCACACATCTAACGTTCACTAAAGCTTAGGAACACACAATGTAACACGTATCACATAAACACATAGGCTCATAATCACAGATTCACGTAAACACATAAGCACGTAGGCACGTCGAGCACAGAATCCACAAAAGCACACAATCATGTAATCACAAGATGCAGTCAGAATACAGAAACCTATCATTTACAGTTCGTGATTATCCGAATATAGCGTTCGCGTTTGATATATCGAGTAGTGTAGTATAAGCGTAGCATAAAGTCGTCCATAATTCAATGATTTGTTAATGTTTTGAGATAGAAAGGTAAGGCGAGTTGTGTGTGTCGATCGATGTGAAAGCGAAATCGAGTAAATCTCCAAAACACATAAACAGGTAAACACACATATAGCACATAAAATCAACGAATCATAAGAGTCAGCAGTTGCGGGCTCAAAATCGAAACACAAAAAATTCGAGAAATAAATTGTTTGCGGCTAGTAGACTTCGACTACCCAAAGTGGTTCGACTATTCACAAAGATCCGTCGTGCACATTTAACCTTCAGGACTGTGCCTTTGCCTCGATTCTTGGGCATTTGGCACGCATCCCGTTAGTCATATCGTGACTTCAGGTCGTTGGAGTCCGTCGAGACTTTGGTGAGGGTTTTGTAAAACCAAAATGAGTCAGGAATAGTAATCAAGGTTCGGTTTTCACCCTGACTTAACAACTTTTGCTCCTGAGCTTTAATAAAATAGAGGAGATTATTCATCAAAATACGGATTTCACTCCTGATTTGGAATAATTCTCCTTGTTTGTAGATAAAATGCGGGTTGATTAAGCAACTTTAGTCGAGAGTTTGCGGTTTTCACACCTAATCTCGGCTTAATCGCTCATTCATAGCTGAAAATTCGAGTGCAGTGAAAGTATAGCATAAGCGAGAATAGTGAGAAATAAGCACGTACATAATCCCTACTGGATGTGCTCAAGTCGGTCTGTTGGTTCCTAACTATAGACTAGATATCTAAGACACCGACCCAGACTTGGTCGTGTCTTGCCTAATTCCCTATAGTTATGGCTCTGATACCAATCTGTCACACCCCAACCGATGGCGGAAACATCGGGGCATGGCACTAAGCGAAACAAATTATCCAGACGTTTCCACAACAATTATCATTACTATTCAATTTAAAATAACATGTCGCATACCATGTCTCAAACAGTAAACAAATTATTACAGATAAAATCTAGGCAAATGATTCTGTTCCGACAACTCAGATTTCAAAATAGAGCAATTGTTTATCTGCTTCTAGAGACCCTTGATTCAATTACTATAGACAACTATTTGTTGGGCTCTAAAGCTTTATTCTAGCTTCAAATTCCTATCATGTGTGCATCCTAAGCACCTGTCACATACGTTAAAATAAAGTCAATACATAAAATTTAAAGGTGAGCATACAAGTTTGATAATAGCATATAGAGTTCGAATTCGTTTACGCATAACCAACACGTACACATAGTGAAATGACGCACGTTAGTTATCGACATAGATCCATCAATACCAATGACTGCGGGTTGACTGCCCAAGGCAGTTCGCAATACATGATTACCACCGTAATCCATGAAAGTAATTGTCCTTAACAACCCCCGTGTGAACGGGTGCTGAGTCCAAACTATAGTACTATCGTTGCTAAGGTAGGTAGACAACATTCCATGTGTAAACATAACAAACAAGCTTTCATAAGCCACGTATAACATGCATTAACGGTTAGTGTTCAAATAGTATTGAGTAGTGTGATTGTTGTAGTTTGAATATTCGTAACGTATGTAACACCCAAAAGTGCGTAAAGCAAAAAGGGATCGAGTATACTCACAGCGGTTGATGGATTGAAGGGAGCGCTTAGCGAGTAAGTTAGCCTGAATAGTTTGATAGCATAATAATAAGCGACGCGTAAATAGGAAAATAAGTGTTGGAGAGTCGGACAGCTGGTCGATCGGACGGTAGTCCGATCGGACGACTGACCGTTCGGTTGGCAGTCCGCTCGGACCACTGTCCGGTCGGTCGGTAGGCCGATCGGATGGCTGTTCGAGTGGATTGTTTCTCCCTTTGAGAAGGATGTGTTTGTGTATGATGGCTTGAGTTTTGAAGTTTTCGTTGTAGCATTTGAAAACATTGAAGTACCTTTACCCTTCAGGTCGGTCGATCGGACGGCTGTTCGATCGGCCGGCAACCCGATCGGTTAGGTATTTTAATGATTTGTAGTGATTTGCCTTGGATCGGATAGGTGTTCGATCGGACAGGTGTTCGATCGGACAGCTGACCGATCGGACAGCTGACCGATCGGTTGGCAAATCAACAATAGTCAACAACTTTAAATGAAATGCAAGGTATGGTGCAGTGGATCGGATAGATGATCGATCAAACACATGCATGAACACCCATGACGGGTTCTCAGCAGGGTGTCACCTGATCGGACGGCTGTTCGATCGGGTGGCACTCTTAGTGCATCGAACATGTTGAAAAGTCGATTAAGTGTTGAAGTATAGTATCTCATGATCCGAAGAGTAATCCGATCGGACAACAGTCCGATCGAACAACAGTTCGTTCAATACTAGTCTTCAAAATAAATTGATTAAGTGTGGGACCTTGTGTTAACCGATCGGCTGGCCAGTCGATCGGCTGACTGTCCGATCGGCTGGCTGTCCGTTCGGACAGCAGTCCGATCGGTCAGCACCCTGACCTGATCAGCCTATTCGTCTAAAACTTGGTTGTTCTGTTTGTTTGTCATTTTATTGAGGTATTTTGACACGAGTCGAACCATAGATCCCTCGTCCTTACTTGGTTTCCCTGGTCGGACAGGAATCACACAAATCCGGCAGGTGAACTGTTCGGAACGGGGTTTAGTTTTTAACCCGAAATTGGTTAACCTCATGGATAGAATCCGGATCTTGAGCCATGAAACCACCGGAGTGATTTGTAAACCGGCACAGGCTCCGTTTCTATCGGTTTGAAGGCGTTGAGTGAAAAAGAGTTGAAAAAAGTTGGAAAATCCGTCTTTCAATCCTTTTCACCATGTATATGTTTAGATCTATGGAAGATCTTTGTTTGTTTATGTGGAAATCGGCTAGATCCAAGTTATTCTTGGTGGATTGAGGCCAAAACATGAAGTTCTTCAAGAACCCATGATGACATCATCCTAGAACACTTGAATCTTGATGATTTCATGGTTAAAAGTTAAGATTTGAAAGATAGAAAGGTGTAGGAGTGCGTGTAGATCAAGAAAGTACAAGGTTTAGGACGAAATCTTACCGGAATCGAGAGGAATATGAGAAAAAGATGAGCTGAGCGTGCTGGTCGAACAGAGGTTTCCAAAAGTGGAAAGGATGACAATGACAGGGGTATTTATAGGATTCCAAATGGGGAAAGTGCTAGCCGATCGGCCAGGCAGGTCGATCGGACAATCGGCTAACTGTTCGATCGGCTGGTAGCCTGATCGATCAGCTGCACGTTTCCAGTGTTCGGTGCGACGATTTTTGATATTTCAATTTCGGTTGCGGTTACGGGCGGTTCGATACGATAGGGTTTCCTAGTCAAATTACTTTTAATCCCAACCACTCATATCTCGCACTATCCTTTCTCCACTAATTATCATAATTCGATTGTGATTCGAGTTCGATGTCGATTGAGTTCGATTGCATTTCGAGTTTCGATTGATTACCACATATAACATAAATGAACATGTACAAGTAACACATAAGGCACACACACACGTATAACAATAACTAATATGCGTAATTCGAGTCACGATTCGATGTCGATTTGATTAGCATAGCTTGATTATCGTTTAGTTAACTTTATCGCATTGTTACTTCCTATAGTTCATAGTCATAAGTCGATTGAATAACAATAATCATACGTCGATTATTGTAGTTATAGACACTTACTCCACATAATAGCTAAAACAAAAGAAATCTATTATTAATCAGCTGCGCAAAATCGGTCGTTGACTTTGACCTTGACTTGACTTTGACTTCTCGAAAACACGGGGTGTTACAATTACCCTGTTTAAAATTAACATCGATGTTGTGTTTTTTTTTGTACTAATGTACTTCGAGGGTAAAAATTTAATTGAAGTTTAGAAAGTATATGTACAAATGTTTTTAATAATTATACATTATGTGACATTTTTATGTAGTATGTATAAAATAGTACAGAGATTTGAAAATGCCATGTGCAATATCTTCATGTTGTTACACTCAGACTTCAACCACCCAACCAGTCAGTGGTGGAGCTTGACCGAAAATTTCGAGGGGGCGTAAAGTCATGGGACCCAATTTTTTTTCCTATCAATATGTTTTGGGTCGGGCCGGCTATTCGATTCAGGTCGGGTCAAATAATAATAGTTCCAATTCATTCAAAAGACCCGTTCTTACATATAAAAAAACTAATCATTGCTTAACAAACAAAAGACCAATATATATATATAATGGTACGAGATAAATGAAACCTGGACGAATAATTACAACTCAGCCCAGCGACCTTTAAGATTTAAGGTGGTAACAAACTTTACTTTGATTTAAATATTGTATAAATATTTAGGCGAAATAATTGGAGGGACGATCCTATATAATTTTACAAATATCGAACGAAAAATCAAAAATTATACACTTCTAACCAAAACATTAGAGGGGGCGAGTGCACCACCGGGCACCTACTAACCTACGCCCCTACAACCAATATGAAAAGAACTGTTTGATACTTTGATACCAATCAAGCTAGACTTTAGTGATTAGGTACTGAATTGTGCAACTTTTATGCATTTTTGTGAAGTAGTTCAATGTGCAATGATATAAATTTGGCATTTAGTATGTCAACTACGCACTTAAATGAGTCTCCTTTGCTGAATCACATCTGGATAATGACTTTGTACCACAAATTAGTAGCTAGCATCTAGATAGTGTTAATGATGGGATTGATGGGTGCTATATTGGGTTACAATCTTAAAATCAAATGGCAGATGCAAATAGTAGTTTTAACCTGTTATAAAATGTATGAATTATGGTTGTACACTCTACATGCATGAGTGGCTGAAAAAGCTTGAATTATGTCCATCCAGAATAGGACTAACACTTTCTGATATCCCAGTACTTGGTACATATTTTTATAGCCATTTTAAGTTTAAATGGTTCATATTTTTCTCCCATTGGCTTATTTTTACATTACTCAGCTTAAGGGATGTACACCCATTACCTTTCATCCAATTTTTTTGGAAAAGATGCGAGAGGACATTAAGAACTTTATTGCTACTTGTAATACATGCCAAACTACCAAAGCTTAGTTCTTTCTTCCCGCAGGTCTGTTTCAACCTTTACTGATTCCGAAACTGGTCTTAGAAAGTATCGCAATCGATTATATTACTACTCTACCCTCTTCTCGTGGTAAAACCATCATAATGGTATTGATCGTTTGGGCATTTCATCGGTTTATCTTCTGACTTTAATAGTACTAGGAATATAACCACGCGCGCGTTGCGGCGCCCATCATTTATTTTATTTATTTATTTTGCCATTATGATCTTTGTTTGTGAATATTTTTGTATTCTCTGTTTACCTTTTTTTTAAATGACAAAATAAAACTCTGTTTAGCTACTTACATTAGTTTACAGTTTACAAATTGACTCACTTTTCATATTTGGCTTTACATGACTTATATATCATATATCATGGTAAACTTTCTAATTTGAACAGTGACCAAACTAATGTTATTAAGGCACTAGGGGGTGTTGAAGGAATTTTGGAGCATACACTATTCAAGAGAACATAGTACAAGTTACTCACTTTTTTCCTCTTTTACTTAACTATGAATTTATGCCCTCTTATTCATTTTATTAACTGATTCATTTTCATATTATTTTACAGTTTCCCACATGGAAGGGTCTTTTTTGTAAGAAAGCTTCAGGCTTTGTTGATTTACAGGTCTTTTGAATAATGGGTGCTGATGAATATGGTTTTGATTCAATTGCTATGATTGTTATAGGATGTGTTATAGCCCGTATCTGCAACACAAATGACTGTCTAGCTGGTGTCGTGAGTCAGGTAAATGCTACGAAAATGGGTGGGTCAGTTAGGTTGGTGATGGGTCAGAATGGGCATCTTTAGTATAGATCTACTAGGCATTTCCATCAACTGTAGTAACATGTTTGATTCATATAGTATGTGAATAAATTGTTAGTATATATTGGCATGGATATATACACTTGGACCGAGAGTAATCCATAACTGATTGCAAACCCCCATATGATGAAGTTGCATTCTTTTGATACAAAGGTAACATCAATTTGGACTTTGAACATACATTAAATTAAAAAAATATAAGGAAATCCTAGTAAAAAGGTTTTAATAAGTGATGCATAAAAAGGGAGGTGATTTGTAAGCTGGTCCTATTTGTCATTTAGGGACAATTTGATGAACACGCATTAGGAGACCATGTAGTTCTAGCAAAAAAAAAAAAATTGTTCATTAAATATTTAGTTGCTTCATCTTGATTCATGAAGTTGCAGAAACTTTTGATGAGTGGTTTCAGATTTCTGGTGGCTTTCCACGTGTGATAGAAAGAGAGTCTGGGAGACAGAATCGTGATGGAGTGGTGGCTGACCACTGCCACCTATGATGGCACCACCCGATTCCGGCGCGTCAGCGACCCAAACTAACGGTACAATGGCTGAGCGTTTGAGAGAGAGTGAAAGGCTGTGTAGATGATGGCCTTGACGACGGTTAGCATTCCGACCAAATCAGACCAGATTCCGGTAAAGTCCGAACCCATTTTCATGCTTCATTCTTTGTTATATCGGTTCAAAATGAGTCTTGTAAGGATCATATATTCTGATTACGTGAACACAAGTGTTCCGGTGAAGGTACAACTAGCATTCTAGGGAGCAGTGCCGGCAAGGAGAATCAGTTGATGATCTGGTGAGCAGATTAAAGCTTGTACAGGAGTTCTTCAAGTGAATCGGCAACTCTCCAGGCCAACCCTACATATATGGTAAGCCACGAACTACTTCTGGCCACATATGTGAATTTCGGTTATATAATCAAGTCTAAATGTGTAGAAACAATGACGAGGAGTAGGGCACCGTTGGAATTGGAGGTTGGTTAGGTGAATTTGATTTCTGGGTTTGGTGTTTTTTAAGGATTTGTGTTTTGTTAATCACAAATGCATCTTCATTGTTGCAAGAATTGACCCCTAATATGCTGAATTTTGGGCAATTGCAGCTCATGTTCTTGACCAAAAAGTTTCATTGTTAGATGAAAACATGTTTTATATTTGTTAGGTTTCTTTATTCGTTCAGTTTTAACTTGAATGTTAAGTTAAAAAAACCCAGATGTAATCATTTTAAAGAGCTGATTACAACAATTGAAGAGTTGATTTGCATTTTTTTTTACCTTGCAGGTTACTGAAGATAGATCCAAACTTCCAATTGCATCCTTTAAAGACATGATTACAGCAGTTTGCAAATCAAGTTTAAACTTACAATATACAACACTATTAAAGGTGGTTTACAACACTATACAACGTACATGTTGTAGTAGCATCAATAACGATTCGATTAAGCGCGGCGCTACGTAAAAACCTAGTTTAATTAATTATCGTTATAATTATTCATTTATTTATTTAATTAATTTAATAGCATATTATAAAATTTTCCTAAACTAACCTAGTTAGTTTGATAAGTTATAAAGAGAGTTTAAGCGAAATAAATAACCGTCAAGGGATTTATTCTCTAGTTTAATCCATTTATCGATTTATCTATTTATTTATTTACTTACTTATTTAAATAATTAATTATTACCTATATATTAAAAAGTAAACTGAATGAACAGTATTCAATATATATATATATATTGTAATAAAAATAGAATTGAATTAATACTAACATCATTAATGAATGAGCAAATGGCATTGGGTACCAGTACCGGTACCTAATATACCAAGCTGGGTGTATTTTCGGTGCCGGTTCGGCACCGGTATTCATCGGTTTTTACCCTCAAATACAGGTGCCGTACCAGTACCGACCGGTACCGAGCCGTACCGTACCAGGTATATTCGGTACCGGTACCCACTTTCGGGGATTTCGGTAACAGTATTTTCGGTACCGGTTGGTACGGAGCTCATCAAATCCTGTAGCAATGTAGCAATGCAAGTAATTGGATCGTTTAGATTACTTTTCATATAATAGAATTGAATGAATAGTAACATCACCAAGGAATGAGCAAATGTTATCGGGTACCGGTACTGGTATCAAATTTACCTTACCGGGTATATTTTCGGTGCCGGTTCGGCACCGGTATTCATCAGTTTTTACCCTTAAATACCGGTGTCGTACCAGTACCGACCGGTACCGAGCCGTATCGTAGCAAGTATATTCGTTACCGGTACCCACTTTTGGGGATTTCGGTAATGGTATTTTCGGTATCGGTTGTTACCGAGCTCATCAAATCTTGTAGCAACGTAGCAATGCAAGTAATTGCACCATTTAAATTACTTTTCATACACACAGTAAGTAAACTGTATTTCATTTGAATGGGGTTTTATATACACAACAACTATTTTGCTTTATTTATTGTCTTCTTCTCTAATGAATGAATTGTAGCATGTAAATTAACTTGGATATTTAGATTATTGATGAGCAAATCATATCAAATCCTGTCATCAAACCGGTATCGTATCGGTACCAAATTTACTATACCAAATCATTTTCCGTACCAATTTGGTACCCACCTTTTGGCGTTTTCAGAATCGTTACTTTCGGTTCGACACCGGTCTAGAACCATACCCGTATTTAGACCGTGGGGTATGGTGGAGCGGGGGTTTGGGGCATGGGTTGACACGTGGACTTCGAGGGGCACGGCTGGTCAGTTGTATGTTGGGTCGGTATGGCGGGGCGTGGCTAGCCCGCGTGGGTTGGCCACGTGTTATAATTTTTTTTTCAATTATTATAAAAATACACACAAAATTAAAATAAAAAAGCCTAGCCACCTATAGCCTAGCTGTAACATCCCAAAAACGGGTTTGGTAGTCAAACCACGTTAATAGTAAAGACGGGTAAAATACCGTTAGTGGTAAAAATTAACCCGGTAAATATTAGGACTCAAATAAATAAACCTAATATTAATTAAAAAGGGGAATAAATACTTTAAGAAAACAAAGTATATAAAAAGGCCAAATTAACGGGACTTAAAACATAACGGGTTATAATTTCCCGAACCCGTTAAAGTAACTAGGAGTAATTAACCTAGTTAGTAGCATGTGATTAAGTGACTAATGGTGAGATATAGCTTCATTTGATCAAAAGAAACTAGAGGGACCAAAAGTGTGTAACTTGAAACTAAAATCAATAAAAAAAAGGGTTATTGGATTTTATCACCCCCAACTATTGGCTACTGGCCGCTGTCACCCCCAACTATCACTTTGACGCCCGTCACCCCCAACTTAACACTTAGTGTGTTTTGTCACCACGTCGTTAAGTGATTACTAACTTTTGATCATGTTACTATACTTTTGGGGGTGTCATAGGGATCTTAGGAAGGTTTTAGGGATCTTAGGACACCTCCAAAAGTATAGTAACATGATCAAAAGTTAGTGATCAGTTAATGACATGGTGACAGAACACACTAAGTGTTAAGTTGGAGGTGGCGGACGTCAAAGTGATAGTTGAGGGTGGCAGCGGCCAATAGCCAATAGTTACTGGTGATAAAATCCAATAACCCAACTCAAACACTCACATTTATGAGTGTCTGAATTCGACCAGAAGCCAGGGGCGACCAAGGGAAAGAACTCTAACCCTAGTTCTTGTTTGAAGCCACAAATTGAAGGTCAAGATCAGCCCTAAAATGAAATCCGAACCCGGATTAGTGATCCCCATTGAAAGGAGATCATAAGGTATGTGAAAATTCATAAAAATCCTCTACTTGAAATTCTCATGAATTTGGGAAATCAAAAATTTGATGATGCATGTTTGTTAATTGGATGGAATATGAACAATATAGTGTCTAGGAGTAAGCCCTAGACAAGTATATGATGAAATCATGCCTAATTGTAGTAAATTTCATGAACACCATCGAAGGTGATTAGTGGGTTGTTGTGAACTTGACGAACACTAGGATTTCAAATGTTGTTCTAGTGTAATTTGATATTTATGAAGTGATTTTTGATTTATTGATGTTAATCTTTATATAAAATAGTCCGATTGATGTTAAAATTGGCTATACGACAAGTTATGAACTTGATAATGAATCACGTAAATTTCTGCCCATAAGGTGTTTGTTAAAAAGCCTAAGAGAAAGCTTAGATATTAAGTTTCGAATAAAAACACATATTCGAATAACGTTGTGAAATATGTGTTATACGTCATGAATGGAGTTCTAAACACATCGTTGATTGAACTCTATAGACAAAGGAGTCGAGTTTTCAAGCGGACAAACCGGAGAGGACATGCGCTTGAAGGGAACGCTTTAAAGGTACGCGACTTGTCGTCTCGTTTCATTCATACAGACAAGCTTAGTTAAAGTATGTTTAAAGTTGATATAGCGAAAATGGTTGGGTTGGTATGTCAATGAGGTGATGGAATTCACTCGACAACCAAATGGGTCAAATTAATAGGTAAAATAATAGTGATAAAAAAAATAATAAAGACACCATTTGGTAAAAGTTATAACGGGTCGGACACATTAAGAAAATGTCTTTTATGTAGTAAAAACTCACGGCGCGAACCGGAATTGGTTCAAGGAGCATGATGAAATTAATATACCATCATACGTTGATAAATGGTCATGTCGACTAAACGGGTCAAATGGTGTGTTAATACCATTGACATTAACAATTGACGACTACTTGTTGAGTTTTGTAGTTACAGGAAATAACATATGTTGCGTTGCTTAATTAGAAAATTTAAAGCAAGAGGTATGTAAACGGGTCAATGCTATGACCCGAGCCAGGTACGCATATGTGGACTTATAGTTAAAAGTGCAAAGAAGGTCAAATATCTAGCCAAAATCCTTCATTGCAAAAATGAAGGATTAAATGTAACCAAAGAGCCCTTAATAGGTCAATAGTGTAAACGACCCTTAGAGGTTGTTTAGAAACTTATATTATGAGTTTGTAACCCTTAGATGTGTATAAAAGTTATAGGCAAAAACATTTGTGGGTCAAACGCCTAGAAATAGTCAATTGTGAAAAAAGGACTAGCCGAAGGGTAAAATTTTGGGATTTTAGGTTCATTATGTTAAATCCACCACAAGATAGTTGTGGTGGAATATTTGTAGTTAATTGGACATGGAATTTTTGTAGCGTCAAAAGAAAAGCACAAGTTCTAGACTAAAATGCACAAATACCCTTAACGGGTCAAAATAAGCATTTAAGCGTAAACGGGATTTTCTAACGTAAGAAACCAGTGATTTAAGATTAATATGATAGGAGATATTGAAATAATGAATTTCATGAGTTTAAAGGTCAAACAAATATGTTTGTTTGATAAAATGCATAAACGGGTTAAAATTCGGTAAAAAGGTGATGAGTCGAAGGCTTAGAAGTCTCAAAATTTATTTTGTTGGATGTTGGATTTTAACTCCATAAGATGGAGAATTAAATTACGGACGCGTAGGAAAAAGAATCGGGTAAAACGGATCAATAACGAAGAAGTTATGGTCCTTTCCGTAAAAACCGGTATTGCTGAAAAATGCAGGACCCAGCTCCAAACTTGCTGGAAAGTGGTCTCCCCCGCGTGGCGCGAGGGAGCAACGTGGCGCCGTCGCGTGGCGCGACGGAGCCCTGTTTTGGCGAAAAAAATTTATTTTAATCAGTTTCGCTTCCCGGACTCGTTTAAATACATTCTAAGTTACGTATGACTAATCCAACTCATGTTTTATGAGTTTCAGGTATTATTTTAGCACCGGTGGACGATCAAGCACAACGAAGAACCGAACACGATCAAGAAATAAGCTTCTGCACTATGTATCGTTGTTATGTTAAATGACGAACTCACACATGTTAAGCTGTATAGTTTTAATTCTGTAAAATGTTTAATGAACCCGTATTTTCAATGTATTTGAAATCATAATTACCCGTTTATTTTCGTAATATGAAAACCGTCAAATGATAATAAGGGTGTTACAAGTTGGTAATCAGAGCTCATGGTTAAAAAGTAAAGTGTGTTCGGTTCGAGGCTTGATCGCAATTCCGGTAAGTACGTGTATTTTAATGGTTTAGCATGTTAAAGTGTTGTAAACAACACATAGGGTTATCGTTTAATATACGATACCTCAATTAAATAATAGATAAAGTTAACAAAATTACGTGCGTTAACACGTATAGTAGAAAAACCTTGTATTATGATACGGGCATTTAGTAAAGTTGACATTACTAACTTTTGTGAATGTTTTAATTGGAGGAAACTCGCATTTGAAGATGACGAGGGTTGAACAAATTACGGATATGATAGAGGAATGGTCCGAAGTACGAAAAGAGGAGCATGCTCACCAAGGACCAAATCGCGTAACAATCGCGAATAAAAGTAAAGGCAAGGAAAGCCCGTCGGGGCAAGCATTACCAGATGCACGTTTTAAAATTTAATCGTACAAGTAGTAATATGCAACAAACACGTAAGTAATGACGGTTGCATATATATGATAGAACTAGGAAAACCTGATTTCCAAGAGAAATTTAATAGAAAATGTGTTATTCACGATGATGAATAACAAATAAATAATAGGATTAGTTTATATGGAAACTTGAACGTGGGGTAATTATCCAAGTGGAAAAACTCTCAATATAATGCTATTAAGAAAAGTAGCGATCACATTAACGAATGTGATTATATAATAGTTCGATAGAGAGGAAAACATTTTTATGTTCGAATGTAAAACTAGTGATTGTTGTTTAGCAATTAAATGAAGTTTTACTTATTGAAATCAGGGATATGAAATAAATAGAGGCATTACTTACATAGGGCGTGATGTGAAAACTATGAAAAGGTCATGTGTGTCATGTGTCAATCGCTTACTCTGGCCAAGTAAGTAGTGGCGTATGATACCATGAACTTCTTGTAGCGGACACATTTACGTCCGATGTAGTAAGGGCGGGGTGAATGGGACGAGTTAAAAACTTACCCAAATGAATCAAACAAGTAAGATGTTTGATAGTAAACGTAAGTCGGAGGACGGAAGCGTATTACATTAGGATAATGAGCCCGAGAGAAGGGACAAGGACCAAGGTAAATGAAAATACAAACCGACTAATGGGAATGCTAAGGCATAGGGATAAAAGTTTGACTGTCACGAGTGATGAAATTCACACGGACAAGTCAAACAAATAAAAAAAAAGAATAAAGGATGCGATTGAATAAAAGCGATGGATTTCGCTAAGACGACCAAATAAGTTAAAACGAAGTCTAGAATCATATCAGAATGATTACTTTGAAAATGACTTCGATAAGGATACCTGATAGATGGGTATGATTTTAAGAATATGCGTAACCCAATAGACGGGAACGCGGATTAGAAAGTCAAAATACTCGGATTATGGGTCATGACTAAAAGATGATAAGATTTTGCGAATAGAAATTTTTGATAATTACGTTCAACTATTTTAAGATGAATGGGTCAAATAAAGAGTGAAGTTTGACATTCATAATTGAGGAAGTTTCACACAAACAAGTCAAACGAGACTAATAAAGAATAACGCTTGAAAATGAAAGTAAGCGCAAGCTAAATAATGAAAGCGCGAAATATCAATGAACCTATGTGACAGGTCGTAAAAGAGTATAGAAAGGAAAATGCAAACCAGTGAAACTGGAGCGTTAAAACATTAAGATAAAGAACACGGGAAACGGTTTGAAAGGAAATAGAGGCGTAAACTGAATAGCGATAAGAATGAGACGAACCGACGTGTAAATGACGGAAGAAGTCATAGAGTCGGAAGAATAATTTAAAAGAAAACAAATGTAGCCTTAGACTACGGTCAAGGTAAAACGAAATGCAAAAGCGAAAATAAAAGATTTGAAAGATAAAAATGGTACCTTTACACCGTAAATATATATATATATATATATATATATATATACAGTTGAATAATGACTTGAATAAAAGATGATCTACGGGATCATCATAACCTACGGAATATTAATTAGTGTAACGGTCTACGAGGCCAAAATGACCCACGGGTCATGAATTGATGCAAAGGGATCATAAGGGCCTCGCCTTAAAAAGGTGAAAGCTTAAAGAAATAGCCTACGAGGTTAAGTGAAGGAACCTACGGGTCAATAGTGTAAGATGAGGGAACTTGTTACGAATCCCCGCGTAAAACGAGAACGGAAAACAATAAATTATGGATTGTCAATTTCCTTGATATGAGTAATTGACATAGTTAAAGAGAAAAACGTTAAACTAAAAATTCAGTTTTAGTAAGAAATAACGTTTTAACAAATATGAAAACTATAAGGCGAATTCGGAAATAACAAATATCAAAGAGTATGGGTCTTAACATCGATAGGTGCGAGACGATACATTCGAAAAGAAGAAGTATGATAAAGAAACGTTGAATTAAACTTAAACGTGACGTGACACGCTCACGGACAAGAAAAGAAATATAGAAAATGATCACATTGTAACGTGAGTTACGGGGTATGAAGTGACGGCGACTAATTAGTCTAGCCGGTAAAACTATTCAAAGTTAAGAAAGTGTCATAACAAATACAAGCGCTTGTTAATATAACACAAGCGCGGGATAGACCTGTTAAAAGACTAACGAGACTAAGTGGTCAAGTGACAACTCAGTCAATAAAGATAAAGGGTTATAAGCTGTAAGTAACGGCTCGCGAGGCCTTACACATGAAAGACGTACGCATCAGTATACATGAAAACTTTTGACCAAAGGAAACGTTGAAAACGAAACTAGGTTCGTTTGATTAAACCAATGAACTACGTAAATAAGATTTCGGGGACGAAACCTCTTTTAGGGGGTAGACTTGTAACATCCCAAAAACGGGTTTGGTAGTCAAACCACGTTAATAGTAAAGACGGGTAAAATACCGTTAGTGGTAAAAATTAACCCGGTAAATATTAGGACTCAAATAAATAAACCTAATATTAATTAAAAAGGGGAATAAATACTTTGAGAAAATAAAGTATATAAAAAGGCCAAATTAACGGGACTTAAAACATAACGGGTTATAATTTCCCGAACCCGTTAAAGTAACTAGGAGTAATTAACCTAGCTAGTAGCATGTGATTAAGTGACTAATGGTGAGATATAGCTTCATTTGATCAAAAGAAACTAGAGGGACCAAAAGTGTGTAACTTGAAACTAAAATCAATAAAAAAAAACTCAAACACTCACATTTGTGAGTGTCTGAATTCGACCAGAAGCCAGGGGCGACCAAGGGAAAGAACTCCAACCCTAGTTCTTGTTTAAATCCAAAAATTGAAGGTCAAGATCAGCCCTAAAACGAAATCCGAACCCGGATTAGTGATCCCCATTGAAAGGAGATCATAAGGTATGTGAAAATTCATAAAAATCCTCTACTTGAAATTCTCATGAATTTGGGAAATCAGAAATTTGATGATGCATGTTTGTTAATTGGATGGAATAGGAACAATATAGTGTCTAGGAGTAAGCCCTAGACAAGTATATGATGAAATCATGCCTAATTGTAGTAAATTTCATGAACACCATCGAAGGTGATTAGTGGGCTGTTGTGAACTTGATGAACACTAGGATTTCAAATGTTGTTCTAGTGTAATTTGATATTTATGAAGCGATTTCTGATTTATTGATGTTAATCTTTATATAAAATAGTCCGATTGATGTTAAAATTGGCTATACGACAAGTTATGAACTTGATAATGAATCATGTAAATTTCTGCCCATAAGGTGTTTGTTAAAACGCCTAAGAGAAAGCTAAGATATTAAGTTTCGAATAAAAACGCATATTCGAATAACGTTGTGAATATGTGTTATACGTCATGAATGGAGTTCTAAACACATCGTTGATTGAACTCTATAGACAAAGGAGTTGAGTTTTCAAACGGATAAACCGGAGAGGACTTGCGCTTGAAGGGAACGCTTTAAAGGTACGCGACTTGTCGTCTCGTTACATTCATACAGACAAGCTTAGTTAAAGTGTGTTTAAAGTTGATATAGCGAAAATGGTTGGGTTGGTATGTCAATGAGGTGATGGAATTCACTCGAAAACCAAATGGGTCAAATTAATAGTTAAATAATAGTGATAAAAAAAATAAAGACACCATTTGGTAAAAGTTATAACGGGTCGGACACATTAAGAAAATGTCTTTTATGTAGTAAAAACTCACGGCGCGAACCGGAATTGGTTCAAGGAGCATGATGAAATTAATATACCATCATACGCTGATAAATGGTCATGTCGACTAAACGGGTCAAATGGTGTGTTAATACCATTGACATTAACAATTGACGACTACTTGTTGAGTTTTGTAGTTACAGGAAATAACATATGTTGCGTTGCTTAATTAGAAAATTTAAAGCAAGAGGTATGTAAACGGGTCAATGCTATAACCCGAGACATGTACGCATATGTGGACTTATAGTTAAAAGTGCAAAGAAAGTCAAATATCTAGCCGAAATCCTTCATTGCAAAAATGAAGGATTAAATGTGACCAAAGAGCCCTTAATAGGTAAATAGTGTAAACGACCCTTAGAGGTTGTTTAGAAACTTATATTATGAGATTGTAACCCTTAGATGTGTATAAAAGTTCTAGGCAAAAACATTTGTGGGTCGAACGCCTAGAAATAGTCAATTGCGAAAAAAAGGACTAGCAAAGGGTAAAATTTTGGGATTTTGGGTTCATTATGTTAAATCCACCACAAGATAGTTGTGGTGGAATATTTGTAGTTAATTAGACATGGAATTTTTGTAGCGTCAAAAGAAAAGCACAAGTTCTAGACTAAAATGCACAAATACCCTTAACGGGTCAAAATAAGCATTTAAGTGTAAACGGGATTTTCTAATGTAAGAAACCCGTGATTTGAGATTAATATGATAGGAGATATTGAAATAATTAATTTCATGAGTTTAAAGGTCAAACAAATATGTTTGTTTGATAAAATGCATAAACGGGTTAAAATTCGGTAAAAAGGTGATGAGTCGAAGGCTTAGAAATCTCAAAATTTATTTTGTTGGATGTTGGATTTTAACTCCATAAGATGGAGAATTAAATTACATACGCGTAGGAAAAAGAATCGGGTAAAACGGATCAATAACGAAGAAGTTATGGCCGTTTCCGTAAAAACCGGTATTGCTGAAAAATGCAGGACCCAGCTCCAAACCTGCTGGAAACTGGTCTCCCCCGCGTGGCGCGAGGGAACAACGTGGCGCCGTCGCATGGCGCGACGGAGCCCTGTTTTAGCGAAAAATTTTTATTTTAATCAGTTTCGCTTCCCGGACTCGTTTAAATACGTTCTAAGTTACGTATGACTAATCCAACTCATGTTTTATGAGTTTCAGGTATTATTTTAGCACCGACGGACGATCAAGCACAACGAAGAACCGAACACGATCAAGAAATAAGCTTCTGCACTATGTATCGTTGTTATGTTAAATGACGAACTCACACATGTTATGCTGTATAGTTTTAATTCTGTAAAATGTTTAATGAACCCGTATTTTCAATGTATTTGAAATCATAATTACCCGTTTATTTTCGTAATCTATACGAAAACCGTCAAATGATAATAAGGGTGTTACACTAGCCAACACAGCCAATGAGAGCCGGCCACGGAAGACCGCTAGGCCCGCCCAACGCCCGGGCTGAAACCCCCGCCCAAGGGGCCACGCCGAAACCCAAGCCCACCCGGGTGGTGACTTGGGCGTTTGTACCCAACCCACGCCCCAACCCCCGCCCCATACCCCATAGTTTTATTGATTTTTACCCTCAAATACCATACCGTATCGTACCGAGCATTTTCGGTGCCGGTACCTAATTTCGATGATTTTCTGGATCGGTACTTTCGGTGCCGTTACCGGTACCGAGCTCATCCATATTTTAACGTGTTAGCACCGTAATAACTGAACTGAAAACAACCGAATTTACAACGTGTAGGACGTGTGGGTCCTATTATTATATATTATGTTATTTGAAATCGTTTTTTTAGGACGGAGTGACTATCCTTTTCGCGACATTTTTATTTATGTTTTGATATTCGGTATCTGCTTGCCGTTACTGAGAAACGTTTTGCAGTCATTGGGTCCCGCCGCAACGCGCGGATGGTAAATCAACTAGTTTAATTAAAATATCAACTAAAACTAGTAAAGTTACAAATTACAAATTTAACAAAGTTAAATGTGAGGGGTTTATTATGACATTTATCGAAACTTGAATTGAAAGGAAATAATAAAGAAAATCATTGTGTGTTTAGATACTTTAGAGCTGGATGTGTATATATACCAACAACAGGGATCAGTTTCGTAATAAAGTAAAAGTTGTTAAAACAAAACAAAAAGGATTGAACCGGGAATCGAACCCGGGTTCCCTCCTTCGCTTAACGTCATACAAACAGCTGAGTCATGTCTTCATATCGTTCATAGAGCATGGCCATTAAACTTTTAACCACAAATTCCATGTGTTTCCTTTTTAAACTTGCCGCCATAGGAACAGACCAGCGACAACTTTTCATTTCCTTTTTCTTTTGTTTCCTTTTTCTCTTGATTGCTTACTGATTTCTCGAAATCATTCCGCGTTTCCGTTTATAGTCTCAATCATGCACCTGGTCGCAATCTCATTCAAATTTAGAACTTTCCATGTCGAACAAATTCATCACAAATCATTTCTAAACTTACGAGACTTGTGAAACTTATATATAAACGACATACCCACATCCTCTCGACACCCTGCACATCACTCGAATACCCTCACAACCCCTAACACTCTCTCTGATCAATAACAACTCGCCGGAGAAAGCTAGTCGTTGTCGAAGAACCCGGAGTATCGCCGGAGTTCCTCAACATCACCTGAGTTCGGAGACTACACCGGGACGTGCGGAGATCCACTGTCTCGCACTGTGTTCGGTATACATACCTCTCATTAGTTTCTTTCATTCGTTTCTTATTGTGTTCAGTGTTGGGTTTACTCGGGTTTGTTCACGGGTCATTGGTTCGGCACGTTATCGAGTCAAGTGTTCGTTTACAGGTTATGTAAATGGTCAACAATAGGCTGCATGTTAAAAGGGATTATACCCATGTGTAGCTGCACGTTTATGTACCTGGTATTGTGTTGACCGAATTACATGCCAGTTGGGTAGAGGAGTGGTCACAATTTATACTGATTTTAGGATAGAACTAGCATTTAGACCCGCGCGCGTTGCTGCGCGGGTATATTGCAAACAGCGAACAAATTAGTCCAAACGTTAATGGATGTGTTAGCCTTATGAAAACATGCATTTTCATATATTCGATTTAACTGAATAGCATAACATATTTATATGTCATCAAGAATTAAAATTTTACCCCTCTATGGCGGACTGCCGGAGTCCCACTAATTTTAAATCAAATTCGGTTTATTCCGATTTGGCAAAATTGGTAAACTATTGTTATTATTTTTTATTATTATTAAATTTTATATAGTATATGTTTCACTAAAAAGTCTCTTCTATTGGAAAAAAAAAAATTAAAGCCCATATCGATGTGCTTCAACAAAGTCCAGAAGTTGATCATCACAGATGCTTCATTAGCCCAAATGTTGCAAAACCCAACGTCCAAGTTAAACACTTAAATTAAACCTACCCCCAAATCACATCTTCAACCTACTACTCCACCACGTATACACACCAAATAAACGCATAGACCCTTTGGGTTTCTCTCATTAAAATGGAGCTCCGAGACAACGTTTCTCCCATCGTTGAGGCCGCGTGCGGGTGTATCAGCCACCGCTAAGACGATGCCACACAACCACCGCCTCCACGCGCCGTCAACACTGCCACGATCATCAGGTGCCGGCTGATCAGGCTACTCTCACTTCCCCATTCCAACCTCATTCGTCTGAGTTTTGGCGGAGCCGGCCATAGTGCCACCGCGTAATATCTAGGTGTCTGTTCCTCCACATCACAACCACCTTCGTGATTACCACAACAGCACCACCTAGATGCGCCGTAAAATACCACTGTCGTCGTTATCGCTGTTAGGAGATGAACACCGGAAACTGGTTCTTGTAGGTGCGTGATGTTTTGTACGTGGTTTCCATCAGCAGTTTGTAGGTATCGCTTGTGTAAAAGGCTGAAAAAAAGGAGTGGAGTACCATTGGTGGTACGTTTGTGTAAAGAAAAAGGAAAACCACCGACATATGTAGACAAAAAGGGAGAGGTTGGTCGGTGGCCGAACATTTTAAGATGTAGTATAATATCAGTATGGCTATTTAAAGCCTTTTTATTTAATGAATAGAAGGACCCCTTTTGAGAATACAGAAAATCCTCTGCACATTTTCTTTACATCTACATACATACGTGAGTGTGTTATTTGAGTGTGTGTTTTACTAGGGACCTGAACCAACATTCAGTTCCTTTTCGATATAGTAATCTGATGATAGTTTAGCCCGGAATAAAATATAACAGTGGGTTGTTTTGGTTTGGGTAACATCTAAGGAAGAAGATGACACACAGTAAATGTTTAAAAATAATATTAAGAATCCTACACAAAATCGTATGCAGCTCAATTGGCTACTGTTGTTTCGATATATGATTTTCTCTATCTCTTGTCGTCCTCATAACTTCACTGTTAGACCTTTATACATTCAACAAAATTAAGCGATGAATCCAACTAAAAAGGTGGGAGGGTTGTTAACAGATTACATATTGTTTTGTAACTAGGTGTTGGCCCGCCCGCGTTGCGGGGCGATAGCCGAATAATTCTCAATCAATTAAAAAAACAGTACCATAGTTTTGCTAAAAAGAAAAAGTAAAACGAGTATTAGGCAGCTCCTTGACACAATTTTTAGCTGGGGGCAAAGTCATATTTTTATTTTTACTTGGGGGAAAACCAAATATTTTTCCCAAGGGTAAAATTCTAATTTTTAGCTAGGGGAAAACCATATTTTTATTTTGCACCGGGGGCAAAAAAACGTAAGTTTGAATTGAGGGTGATATCGTAATTTTGAACCGATAGGAAAATCGTAAATTTTAGCTGGGGGCAAAATCATAATTTTATTTTGAGCTAGGGCAAAGTCATATTTTTATTTTTACTTAGGGGAAAACCAAATATTTTTCCCGAGGGTAAAATCCTAATTTTTAGCTAGGGGAAAACCATATTTTTATTTTGCACCGGGGGCAAAAAAAACGTAAGTTTGAATTGAGGGTGATATCGTAATTTTGAACCGATGGGAAAATCGTAAATTTTAGCTGGGGGCAAAAGCATAATTTTATTTTGAACTGGGGGCAAAGACGTAATTTTAAACTGGTGTAAAATCGTAATTTTGAGTCGGGGGAAAAACAAAATTTTATTTTGAACTGGGACGAAAACGTAATTTTAAAGTGGATATAAAATAATAAACTGGTGGAAAATCGTAATTTTGAGCCGGGGAAAAACAAAATTTTATTTTGAAGTGGGGTGAAAACGTAATTTTTGCTAAGGGTAAAAGCGTAATTTTTTTACCGAGGGCGAAATCGTATTTTCGGTTTAGCTGGGTGTAAATTCATATTTTTATTTTGAACTGGGGGAAAATCATAATTTTGAACCGAGGGTAAAATCGTAATTTGAGGTAGGGAAAACCATAATTTTATTTTTAGCTGGGGGCAAAAAAGTAAATTTAAACTGAGGGTGAAATCGTAATTTTGTACCGAGGGAAAAATCGTAATTTTGAGCTGGGGAAAAACATAATTTTATTTTGAACTGGGGGCGAAGACGTAATTTTAAACTGGGGGCAAAATCGTATTTTTTTTTACCGATGGCAAAATCTTAATTTTGTGCTGCTGGCAAAAGGGTTATTATATTTTTTAGTTGGGAAATTTTGTGCTGCTGGCAAAAGGGTTATTATATTTTTTAGTTGGGAGAAAAGCGTAATTTTAAACTGGGTGAAAAACCGTAATTTTAAAGTGGATATAAAATAATAAAATGGCTGGTCTAATAGAAGAGGGGCGGCCGCCAATTTCAACCAATGGCAGGGAAGCACTAATCCCTGCCATGGTAAATGTATATGTTGAAAATAAAGAAGATGTTGACCTTTTGTTATAGTTTAAATATAAAATTATCGCAAAACAAAGCATAGCCCGGATGGTGGTTGTTGTTGCTGGGTTGCATTGGTGTCGCTAGGTCGAATCCCGGTTCAAGGAGCTTGGGCATTTCTTTTCTTTTCTTTTACCTGTTTTATTTATTTTTTCTTTTATTTAAACTGTTTTATTTGATGCCCTTTTTAATTTCTTTTTATTTATTTATTTTACACTTTTAAACCCAACAATAAAATTAAAAAAAATGTACGAATTATCCGAAATCAATTTTTACGATACAAAAGTATTAATTAAAGGATTAGTTTAAATATTCTAACTTAAAATATAATATACAAATTATTAATTCGTATCTAGGATAACCTCTCTCCTCTTGAATTTTTATTCTCAATCCTTACTCGTGCGCTTATTCACAAGGATTTCTCATACGCAACCAAGGTGACTATGCTCGATCCCATTTTTACTTTTACACACTTTGGGTGCAACATGTATTCTATACAAAAAACGCAACGCTTGAAACTTGTTATATTCACACTCTATCCACATTTAGACACGAAACATTTCGCTGCTTGTTAATCTCATATGCTATGGAAGTTGAAAGTATTGAATGATATTGAACGATGTTGAACGAGTTAACCTCCCGCTAGTCTATTGAGAAAGGCAAAGCAGTAACTTTGATCATGTTGTTCATGTTGGATATGAGTACTTAAATTCTTTTTATTCTACTTTATGCTATGTATCAAACTTGTATACTCACCAACATTTTTGTTGATGTTATTTTAATACATATTGCAGGTTGATAGACGAAGTGATGAAGAAATCAAGTTAGGATGGACTTAGAAACTCATTTGAATAATAAACATTATCATGTTATGATGTTACAATTTGTCTTTATTTGAAACAATGAATTTGGTTCTAGTCATTTATGAAATTTGATTAAAATTATATTGTCACAATAATGTTAGGATGCTTTTGAGCGATTTGTTGGTCTCATCCCGATGTTTCCACCATCGGTTGGGGTGTGATAATAATAATAATAATAATAATAATAGTTAAAGGCTAGAAAAGTTATAATAATTAATTAATAGTAGTTTACTTCTCATCGTCCTTTAACTTTAATATATAAATAAATAAATAACTAATATGTAGATAATTTACTGTGGATAGTTGATGGGTACCGGTTCAGTTTGTTACAGTACCATTACCATCATGATACATGCACACTATACAGAAATCAACACGTGTTTACATCAACTTTCATTTATCGATTATTTCAACCAGATTCAGATAGTCATGATATTTGTAACACCCCAAAAATATAAAATTGTTATTATAAATACGATGTTGGTAAATAAACAAAATGAATTAACTAGGAATAAAATAACCTAGGTAGAGGAAAAGCCTTGTAGTGACATGCTAGTGGGTTAAAACACCTAAGATAAAAACCTGACAATAGATGGGGGACTAAAGTTGTTAAGTTTGAAACTTAACTTATTAAAAACAAAATAAAAACACCAAACACACACTTTGAGTGTGTGTCTGGATGGAATAGAACACAGGGGGCGACCAAGAACCCCCATCAAACCCTCGATCACACAAATCTCACAAATTGAAGGCACAAATTAGCTCCAAAACGGAATCCGAGCTTAGATTGGTGATCTCCACTGTAAGGGGTCATAAGGTATGTGAATTTTATAGAAAATCTCTATTTGAATTTCTGGGTGAACTTAGAGAATTCAAAATTTGTTGTTGCATGAATGTTATATGGATGGAATACGAATAATATTGTGTCTAGGAGTGAACCCTAGACAATTATATGTTGAAATCATGCTTAATTCCTGTGAATTCCATGAACACCAATGAAGGTGATTAGAGGGTTTTTTGGGAACTTGATAAACACTAGGATTTTGGTTGTTGTTCTAGTGTAATCTGATTTTTATGAAGTAATTTCTGATTTATAGATGTTAAAATTTATATGAAATTGTTCGATTGATGTTAATTTTGGCTATATAACAAGTTATGAACTCGATAATGAATTGTGTAAAATTCTGCCCTTAAAATGTTTGTTAAAATGCCTAAGAGAAGGCTAAATGTTGAAATTTGAACAAAAACGCATACTTGTACTAGTTGGTGAACTATGCGTTATATGATAGTAAAAGAGTTCTAAACGGTTGTGGTTGAACTCTATAGGAAAGGAAACCGGAACCTCAAGCGGACAAGCCGGTGGTGACGCACGTTTGAAGGGTGTGCTTTGAAGGTTTGTAACTTGTTTCGTTACATTATGCAAATTTGATATTGAATTTTTTCTTAGTTGTGTTCTAGAGTAAAAATTGTATTAGTTGGAGTGATAATGATCACTATCTAATTTAAACGAATCAAATTAGCTTAGAGAAACGTTTGGTAATCATTAGAAATGGAAGATTTCCATAAATGAGCCAAACGGGTTGAATAATTATTTAGTATGTAGTAAAAGTATGTTTCGAATAGCATTTGGCGATGACGGATCACAAGAGCGCGAAACCATAGATTTGGTAGTGAGACGCCGGTGATCGTAAGCCCCGGATGTTTGGACAAATACGCCACGTGGTCGTAAAACTTGTTAGTGATTAATTTAGTGCAAAATCTAAAAGGGTCAAATAAATACATTATGAATTTAAAGACTTCCAGCCCGTACATTCTATTTTTGACATAATGATTATAATAGATGTGTTGGTAATTTTATTACGAACGCATAGGAAAAAGAATCACCTAAAACGGACTTTCGGGTCAAAAGTTATGAATATTTGAAGTTAGAATTGTGCAAATTTAAGAGCTGGAAATCTGCAGCTCAAAACAAGCAACATACTGCGAAAAATACGGTGTCGCGTCACGCGACACCGAACCTGGTTCATCGTCACATAGGGCGACGACGGTCGCAGGCCGCGAAGGATAGCAAAGGGGCCGTTGCGGGGCGCGACAGACCCAAACGTGCAAAAACTTGTTTCGTTTTCATTGTTTGATTTCAGAACTTGTTTTTACCCATCCTAGCATTATCAAAACTAAAATTTGATGTGGTTTTGATCTTAGGTGATGTAGGTCATGCTCCGGATGACGATCAAGCAACAATTCCAGAACCGAACACTAAGTTTTGAAGCTTCCGCACTAATATAATCATGTTTTAGACAATGTTGTTATGTAAACACTATTTTAATTTTGAATGATCTAAACTAGTTGGTTGGTTATGTTAAAACATTATAACGATGTAGAACTTAGTTGACAACTAAGTCTTCGATAATTATGCATTTGATTTTGAAATGTGCTTATTTTTCAATAAAATAATAAATAAATAAGACGGGTGTTACAAGTTGGTAATCAGAACTCAAGGTTGTCAACAAAGTGTGTTCGGTTCACGCTTGGTCAATCATCTGGTAAGAATTAATTATTTTAGTAGATCTTATTATACGTGAGAAAAAGGGATGTGAATTAATGTGCATGGGAAGAGCGTGTTAACACACTCAAACCCGGAAAGTGCACTAAATGAAGACTGTCAAAAGCAAGTTATGAACTTGGCTAAACCGAAGGAAATAAAGCATATATTATAAATGAAATGTTTAATGATTAATGTAAACATTTCAGTTTCAAGATGACGGAAAGGGGTAACAATGATCCGGTGCCGATAGTCACCGAACAAATGAAAGAGGTAATTGCCGAAGAAGTGGGGAAGGCAATTAAGAGTAGTCTATCCGGTTTCATAGACAAAATCTAAAACACGGTGCTGTCATTAGTTGAGGAGCGGGTTAAAAGGTTGGAAGACAATATCAACCTTGTGAAAGAGAAATCTGGAGAATGTAAGGGTTGTTCATACAAAGAGTTTATGGCGTGTAAACCACCAATTTACAACGGGGAAGTTGACCCGATAATATGCCAAAGATGGCTAAGTGATGTTGAAGGGGTATTTGAAAGGACCCACTGTGACGTAAGCGATTTTGTGGCTTATGGAACGGGTCAGTTGATGGGTCAAGCCAAGGATTGGTGGGATAACAAGAAGAAAGAAATTGGAGCCGAAGCGGCAAGGGTTATGACATGGGATGAGTTTAAGGCACCATTCCTTAAACACCACAGTCCTAAGGCGGTCATTAACAGAATCAAGGAAGAATTCATCCAGTTAAGGCAAAGGGGTGAAACAATTGATAAAATCACATGTATTTTAATGGATAAGCTGAGATTCCGTGACGAGTTAGTGACTACTGAAGAGCAGAAGATATACTATTATTACAATATGTTGAGCGCTGAATATCGGGAGTTTATGACTCCCTCAAGTATGAAACCCTCACGGAAATCATTAACACCGCTCGGGAGCGGGAGATCGAATTGAAGAAACAAATAGAGAGGGGTGAAAGAAGGGCGCAAGATGTGAATCCAAGCCCTACAAAGAAGGTGAGAACAACAGAATCGACACGAAAGACGGATGTGAAAGGTGGGTCGCCAAATTGTAAAGTTTGCGGAAAAGGGCACAAGGGTGAGTGCCGTTTCAAAGACAAACCGTGTCCATATGCGGAAAGACGGGGCACACCGCGTCATTATGTCCGGGAAAGGTCTCTGTATGCTACAAGTGTTACCAACCGGGCCATAAGAAGTCTGAATGTCCAGACTTGGTTGGAAAGAAAGATACCAAAGAATCTCTAACAGAAACGCCGAAGGCAAAGGCCAGGTCCTTCCAACTAATAGCGGCTAAAGCAAAAGCAGAACCCGATGTGGTCTCAGGTATATTAGCAATAAACTCAATTCCTGCACGTGTATTATTTGATACGGGTGCAAATAAATCCTTTATTTCACATGGATTTATTTAACATCCTTCATTTGTATTGACGAAATTATCTGTGCCCTTAGAAGTTGAAATAGGGGATAACAAAAGTTTCATAGTGTGTAACGTTTGTCAAGGCTATAAATTGAGCATCGATGACGAGGAATAGTCGATAGATCTAATCCCGATGTCGATGGGAGAGTTTCAAGTAGTTATCGGGATGGATTGGTTATCCCGACATCATGCAAAGGTCGTGTGTTTTCGTAAAGAGATAAAGCTAACATCTCCGAGCGGAAAACACGTTACCATTTATGGCGAGAAAGGAGGCAATCCTATGATAAGCTCGATGTTGAAATCCCACAAGCTCATGAGGCATGGATGTAGAGCGTTTATGATATACGTAAATGAACCCGAAAAAGAACCACCAAAGATTGGAGACGTACCGGTGGTACGTGATTTCGATGATGTGTTTCCGGAAGACTTACCGGGAATACCGCCCGAATGGGAGGTAGAGTTTAGAATCGAATTGGTTCCGGGCGCGAAACCCATAGCTAAGGTGCCGTACCGACTCGCGCCATCGGAATTACAAGAACTAATGTCGCAGATTCTAGACTTGCTCGATAAAGGGTTTATAAGGCCGAGTGTGTCTCCTTGGGGCGCACCGGTATTGTTCGTGAAAAAGAAGGACGGGAGCATGCGAATGTGTATCGATTAACGGGAGTTAAATAAACTCACGGTGAAGAACCGATACCCGCTTCCGAGAATAGATGATCTATTCGACCAACTCCAAGGCGCGGATTGGTTCTAAAAAATTGACCTTAGGTCGGGATACCATCAGTTAAGGGTCAAAGAAGAAGATGTGCCAAAGACGGCTTTCCGTACGCGGTACGGACATTACGAGTTCCTCGTGATGTCTTTCGGATTGACGAATGCACCCGCGGCTTTCATGGACCACATGAACCGGGTTTGCAAGCCAATGTTGGATAAGTCGGTAATCGTATTTATCGACGACATTCTAGTGTATTCGAAAAATGAGGCGGATCATGCGCATCATTTACAGGAAGTGTTAGAGACACTCAGATGAGAGAAGTTGCATGCGAAATTTTCGAAGTGTGCCTTTTAGTTACGAGAGGTACAATTCCTCGGCCACATCATAAGTGCCGATGGAATTTTTGTAGATCCGTCAAAGATAGAGGCAGTGTCGAAATGGAGTCCTCCGAAGAATCCTTCGGAAATTAAAAGCTTCTTAGGGCTTGCTGGATACTACAGGAGATTCATTCAAGATTTCTCCAAGATTGCTTCACCACTAACTAAATTAACCCGAAAGGAGAAAGATTCATATGGGATGACGAACAGGAAAAGGCATTCCAAACGCTAAAAGAGAAGTTAACACACGCTCCGGTGTTAACGTTGCCGGATGGAGTCGAAGACTTGGTAGTATACTCGGATGCGTCACATTCGGGGCTTGGATGTGTTTTGATGCAACGAGGCAAAGTGATAGCTTATGCCTCGAGGCAATTAAAGGTGCATGAAAAGAAATATCCCACACACGATCTCGAATTGGCAGTGATGGTGTTTGCACTAAAAATATGGAGGCACTATTTGTATGGAGTAAAGTGCACCATATTTACCGACCACAAGAGCTTAAAATACTTCTTCGATCAGAAGGAGTTAAATATGCGGCAAAGGCGATGGTTAGAAACGGTGAAGGACTATGACTGCGAGATACATTATCACCCCGGGAAAGCCAATGTTGTGGCGGATGCTTTGAGCAGGAAAACAGATTATGTTCCAATACGAGTGAAGTCGATGCAGCTTGTTGTAACTTCGGGTTTATTTGAACGAATCCGAGAAGCACAAGCCGAAACAATAAAAGAGGAAAACTGGAAAAGAGAAAGAATTGTGGGCCAGTTGGAAGAGTTAACGGATAATAACAATGGGTTGAAAACCCGGTTTGGCAGAATATGGATTCCTAATTCATGTGGAGTCAAAAAGCTTCTACTCGACGAAGCACACAAAAGCCGTTACTCCATCCATCCGGGAGCGACCAAGATGTATAACGACTTGAAACATAATTACTGGTGGCCCGAAATAAAAAGGGATGTGGCTAAGTATGTGGAAAAGTGCTTGACTTGTTTACAAGTCAAGGCGGAACACCAAAGACCTTATGGTAAACTTCAGCCATTGGATATTCCAGTTTGGAAATGAGAACATATCACCATGGACCTGTTGACTAAACTACCAAAGACAAACCGAGGATTTGACGCTATATGGGTGGTTGTTGATAGACTGACGAAAAGTGCTCACTTTATTCCTATAGGTGAGACTTATACATCAGAAAAGATGTCGGAGGTGTATACAAACGAGATAGTAGCACACCACGGAGTACCGGTATCCATCGTGTCTGACATGGATACCCGGTTTACTTCACACTTCTGGCGAGATTTCCAAGATCAGATGGGAACAAAACTTTTTATCAGCACCGCATACCATCCTCAGACGGATGGACAGAGTGAGAGAACGATACAGACGCTAGAAGATATGCTGAGGGCGTGTATTATCGATTTTGGGGGCAGTTGGGATGTGTATTTGCTATTAGTAGAATTTTCTTATAACAACAGTTATCATGCCAGTATCGGCATGGCTCCATATGAGATGCTATATGGTAGAAAATGTAGAACACCGGTATGTTGGGGTGAAGTGGGTCCCCGTGAACTGACCCATAAAGATGTAGTCTAAGCCACAAATGAGAAAATTGACGTGGTACGAGCTCATTTGAAAGCGGCCCAAGACAGACAAAAGTCTTATGCCGACAAAAGACGGAGACCGATTGAATTTCAAGTAGGTGACATGGTTATGTTAAAAGTTTCCCCATGGAAGGGCGTTATCCGATTCAGGAAAAGAGGGAAACTAAGCCCGAGGTTTATTGGGCCATTTAAAATCATTGAATGGGTTGGCAACGTAGCATATCGCCTTGAATTACCGGACGAATTGAGTGGAATGCATGGCACGTTTCATGTGTCACAACTACGAAAATGTCTAGCGGAGGAAACGGCTTATATCCACTACGATGATATCGAGGTGGACAATAGCCTTAACTATGCGGTAAGGCCAATTGAGATTCTAGACCGGAAGGTTAAGAAATTGCGGAATAAGAGAATTGATCAAGTGAAGATCAAGTGGGAGTACAGAAAAGGGTCGGATACTACATGGGAATCCGAAGAGGAAATGCAACGTCTCTACCCAACATTATTCGGTATGTATTCCGGTTTCGAGGACGAAACCATTTTAAGGGGGGTGGACTTGTAACACCCCGAAAATATAAATTTGTTATTATAAATACGATGTTGGTAAATAAACAAAATGAATTAACTAGGAATAAAATAACCTAGGTAGAGGAAAAGCCTTGTAGTGACATGCTAGTGGGTTAAAACACCTAAGATAAAAACCCAACAATAGATGGGGGACTAAAGTTGTTAAGTTTGAAAATTAACTTATTAAAAACAAAATAAAAACAAAATAAAAACACCAAACACACACTTTGAGTGCGTGTCTGGATCGAATAGAACACATGGGGCGACCAAGAACCCCCATCAAACCCTCGATCACACAAATCTCACAAATTGAAGGCACAAATCAGTTCCAAAACGGAATCCGAGCTTAGATTGGCGATCTCCACTTTAAGGGGGTCATAAGGTATATGAATTTTATCGGAAATCTCTATTTGAATTTTTGGGTGAACTTAGAGAATTCGAAATTTGTTGTTGCATGAATGTTATATCGATGGAATAGGAATAATATTGTGTCTAGGAGGGAACCCTAGACAATTTTATGTTGAAATCATGCTTAATTCCTATGAATTCCATGAACACCAATGAAGGTGATTAGAGGGTTTTGTGGGAACTTGATAAACACTAGGATTTTGGTTGTTGTTCTAGTGTAATATGATTTTTATGAAGTAGTTTCTGATTTATAGATGTTAAAATTTATATGAAATTGTTCGATTGATGTTAATTTTGGCTATATAACAAGTTATGAACTCGATAATGAATTGTGTAAAATTATGCCCTTAAATTGTTTGTAAAAATGCCTAAGAGAAGGCTAAATGTTGAAATTTGATCAAAAACGCATACTTGTACTAGTTGGTGAACTATGCGTTATATGATAGTAAAAGAGTTCTAAACGGTTGTGGTTGAACTCTATAGGAAAGGAAACCGGAACGTCAAGCGGACAAGCCGGTGGTGACTCACGTTTGAAGGGTGTGCTTTGAAGGTATGTAACTTGTTTCGTTACATTATGCAAATTTGATATTGAATTTGTTCTTAGTTGTGTTCTAGAGTAAAAATTGTATTAGTTGGAGTGATAATGATCACTATCTAATTTAAACGAATCAAATTAGCTTAGAGAAACGTTTGGTAATCATTAGAAATGGAAGATTTCCAAAAATGAGCCAAACGGGTCGAATAATTGTTTAGTATGTAGTAAAAGTATGTTTCGAATAGCATTTGGCGATGACGGATCACAAGAGCGTGAAACCATAGATTTGGTAGTGAGACGCCGGTGATCGTAAGCCCCGGATGTTGGGACAAATACGCCATGTGGTCGTAAAACTTGTTAGTGATTAATTTAGTGCAAAATCTAAATGGGTCAAATAAATACATTATGCATTTATAGACTTCCAGCCCGTACATTCTATTTTTGACACAATGATTATAATAGACGTGTTGGTAATTTTATTATGAACGCATAGGAAAAAGAATCACCTAAAACGGACTTTCGGGTCAAAAGTTATGAATATTTGAAGTTAGAATTTTGCAAATTTAAGAGCTGGAAATCTGCAGCTCAAAACAAGCAAGATACTGCGAAAAATAGGGTGAAGGATAGCAAAGGGGCCGTCGCGGGGCGCGGCAGACCCAAACATGCAAAAACTTGTTTCGTTTTCATTGTTTGATTTCAGAACTTGTTTTTACCCATCCTAGCATTATCAAAACTAACATTTGATGTGGTTTTGATCTTAGGTGATGTAGGTCATGCTCCGGATGACGATCAAGCAACAATTCCAGAACCGAACACTAAGTTTTGAAGCTTTCGCACTAATATAATCATGTTTTAGACAATGTTGTTATGTAAACACTATTTTAATTTTGAATGATCTAAACTTGTTGGTTGGTTATGTTAAAACATTATAACGATGTAGAACTTAGTTGACAACTAATTCTTCGATAATTATGCATTTGGTTTTGAAATGTGCTTATTTTTCAATAAAATAATAAGTAAATAAGACGGGTGTTACAATATTGGCACCGATATTCGTCTATCGTCGTAGACAGAATTGCATAAGAGAAAAAAGTTATCAAAACTTGTGACCATAAAATGAATACTGGCACGCTAGCAATATGGTGTCAAACTATTGAAAAAAAACCATTAAAAATAAAATGCCAGTATCAATACATATATTGTTTAGTCGATCTTTGGTCAATTTGGTAAAATAGCGGTACAGTATTCCTTTTCAATAAAATTTAGAATGCAAGTAATTAGAAAAAAATCAAATTAAATGATGAATAAAATATTATTAAAATAATTAAATACTTAAATATAATAAATTACTATTCTTCATCGGTTTTGGTTTGGTTTGGTGTGACAATGACACTATGTCTGGTTTCAAAAACAAAATTATACTACGATGTTGAAGAAGAGTAAGCATAGTTGTGGAGTTATACTTAAAAAAAGTTAATGTATGCAAGTTATTAGTAAAAAATTAAATTAAGAGATTAAGAAAGTATTTATTATAAAAAATAAAAGGAATACTTAAAAAATAGATACATTATTCATCATCCTTCTTGAATCATATATATATATATATATATATCTATAATATATTATAAAGGAAAAGTGATGGATACAAATGAAATTTTGCCATATGTACAAGTTTTGAATCAGTATGTACAAATAAATCCAAGCAGGTAGAATAGGAGGTGAAACAACTTTTTAAGACACTAAAAGGGCAATATAGTAATTTTACCCATGAAATATAATTGCCTCTTTCATTGGAATTGTCTGTTCGAGTGTACAATTTGCCAAACTGGTCGCCTCCCTCATCATAAATGGAGAACTTGGATGGTCTTCTCCCTCAAAGATCTAAATTTGGATCTGGATTGGAAAAGACGTAGAAACGGGATAGAGAGATATATATATAGAGAGAAGTAGGGAAGCGGTTGGTAGTTTCTGAAGGAGAGGAGATCTTGTTCAGGTTTCTAGGGTTTCGAATGTTGCGAAATTGTGGAAAATAGGTTTCTACGGTTTCGAATGTTGTGATATTTGGGGATTTAGGTTTTCTAGGGTTGTGTGTTTGTTTTGTGTAATGCAGGGTGCCGGAGGACCGAATGACGATAACATATGGCCGCCGTGGATGAAACCACTGCTTCGTGAAGTTTTTTTCATTCAGTGCGAGTTGCACGCTGATTCGCATAAGTCTGAGTGTAATATGTACTATTTGGATTGTGTTAATGGACCTCTGTGCTCGCTTTGTCTTAATCAGCATCAGAATCACCGTCACATTCAGGTAGTTGAAATTCATCTTTTCGTCATTGATTTTATGCTTTTTTGCTCTGTTTGTTGTTCTAATTTCATTCGTTTTGTTGTAATGACGTGATTTTGCTCGATTAATGTACAGATTTTGAAATTCATGTTTCCGTCGTTGATTTAATTTCACTCGTTACATCTCATTTCAACTTATTGTTGATTATTACGTGTTGTACTAACATAATTTTTTCTCGATTGATGTACAGATTTTGAAATTCATGTTTCCGCCATTGATAACTTGCATTTATGATCTATTTATTGTTTTAATCTCATTCGTTCGATCTCATTTCACCTGATTGTTGATTATTAATTGTTCTAATGAGGTAATTTTGCTCAATTGATATACAGATTTCGAAATCGATCTTTCCGCCAATGATTTTGTGCTTGTTTTTGCTCTATTTGTTGTTCTTATTTCATTCATTCGATCTCAATCTCTCATTACACCTAATAAATCGTCATTGATTATTAACTGTTCTAATGACGTCATTTTGCTCGATTGATATACAGATTCGAAGATACTCATATCACGATGTAATTAGGGTTTCTGAAATCCAAAAACATGTAGATATCACTTCAGTGCAGACTTACATCATCAACAGTGCAAAAGTTGTGTTTCTAAAAAACGGCCGCAACTGCATCCTGGAAAAGCCGTTACGAAAACGTGTGAAGTGTGTGATCGGAACCTTCTCGATTCGTTCCGGTTCTATTCACTCGGATGCAAGGTAAATTGAAATCCAAATCCACATTCAAATTCAAATTCAAATTCAGATTCTAACAATATTTTATCAAATAATGCAGATTGCCAGAATATCATCGGAGAATTTTGAGACGGTGATAACGGCGGAGAATAAGCGGTTGATGACGTCAGTTTGGGAATCGGAGGATTCTTACAGAAGTAACGGAGACAATCGAAAGGTTGAATGATGACAAACGGAAGCCTAAATTTTTTTATATGGTTTCTTAGTAGTCAGGGTATATTCACTCTCTTTACGCACATTATGTAGGTTTTGCAATTCGTGAGAGCCTGGATATCTATCTTATTTGTGTAAATATCACTTTAAATTGTAATTCATTAGGGCCTGGATGAACAACTCAGCCCCATGGACCCGCTAGGAACAATGCTGTTAGTGCATGCGTCTGTCGACTTCATCTTGTATCGAGTCTTACATTGCAATTGTTAGATCAGAGTGCGTTATACGAGAAATAGGGTAGGTTTTATGTGTGATTGAGTTAATTTCGTTTGAACATGACAGATGACACTTTCAAACGAAATCAGGTCACCTGTATATACCTCTCATGTCTAGTTCATTTGTAACTTTCCGGTCAGTGTAACGAAGTGCTGCCGAAGTGTTGTCAGACTGTATATTGTTATCAAATCAATCATACAACAGTTTAAAGTGTAAATCTTGCTGAATTGACTTCTACACGTCTGTTTCCGCCTTTCGTATAGAGATAAACTCTTCTGATCGACTTGTTCGGGTCTGAAAACGATCCTACAAGTGGTATCAGAGCTCAGGAGGAAGAGTTCATACCAATTCAGTTGCAAATTCTGATTTTCTACACCTTCTTTCAAAATTGAACTAGTTTTCATGGTTAAAAACGTCTGATTTTCACATATCATGTGCATAATGCTGTTTTAATAAACCCTAGAAAGTTTCAGAACCAAATTCGACCATTTGCTTGATCAATTGGACAAATTTTTAACCGAAAAGATGACATCATGCTAATTTCATTTGAGATTGCTTGCTGATTTCGCTTGAGAGTATACAATCTGCCTGATTTCGTTTGAAGATGTTTGATAATTTCGTTTGAGATTGGACATTTTACCTGATTTCGTTTGGGTTTACATGATGATTTCATTTGAAGGCAGTGATTTCGTTTGAGTATCTCATTTGAAAGTGGTAATCCCGTTTGAAATCGTAATTTCATTTGAACAAGTGTTGTTTCAAACGAAATTAGTCATCTTGTTTGAAAAGGTATCTCGTTTGAAGTTGTGATTTCGTTTGAGAGGGGTTTTAGTTTGAACCTGGTATTCCGTTTGAAGCTGTCTGTTTGAGAACTTTGAAAAACCAAAACATGGACGAGGATTTTTACAACGCATTCGCTACTCCGATTACTCTTGCACAAGACACGATGTTGGAAAATGAAACTGGAACGATGCAGAAACCTCCAAAACTCATGAATATTGAAGAATATAAAAGTTGGGAGGAAAAGTTCGAAAACTGGGTACAAGCCAATTACTTAGATGCTTGGGAGAATGTTGAGACGAAATACGTTAGACCAATGAATGATGACGAAGAGATAATTGCAATTAAAGATCTGAGTGCCGATAATAGAAAGAAATATAAAGATGAGAAAATGATGCTAAGTCTACTTCAACAAGCTGTGAAAGAAGACATCTTGGTTCTCTTGCAACATAATGGAACTTCTTATTCGATTTGGAAAGCTTTAAAATCAAAGTTTCAAGGAAGTGAAGAAATGGTTAAAAACAAAAAGTCACTATTGAAGAAAGAGTTTGATCTGTTTCGTGGTTTGAAAAATGAAAGCACAAAGCAAATTATTGAAAGATACTGCAATTTGCTAGCTAACATGAAGAGGTTGAAAATCAATAAAGATAATGAGGAGTTGATTGAAAAACTATCTGATGCTTTACCATATGAAACTTGGGGTACATATCTCATGATGTTGAGGAACAAGAAAGGGTTTAAAAATTTAACTTTGAGCAAGTTCATTGAGAAATTAGAAATCCAGGAGATGTAACAAAGGAAAGTCTCGAGAATGAAAGATTTTGACGGTGAACAAGACATCGGACTTTATTACAAAGGTGGTGTCAGTGATAAATCCACCAACTTGTCACCAAAGATAGAGACTGCATACAATGCAAAAAGTTCATCAGGGAGTTCATCCAAAGGATCAAACAGCAACACAAGTTTTTCATCATATCCATCATTTGATCAAAACATTTCAACAACAAAGAATGGCAAGAAGCTACAATGCAATATTGTTCTGAATCTGGAGAATGATGAGGATTATTCAGCAGAAATTGCTAAGAGTCACATGTCTTTGTTGGGCACTGTGTTGGAATCTTATGGTAGTTTTGTGGCAAGTCGGATCGGGAATCCAATGTTGACAAAAGAGGATTACGATCAAATAGATGCTGAGGAAATGGAATTGATGGACATAAAGTGGTGTTTGGCAAGTGTGTTGAGACGAGCTGAGAAATTTAAGCAGATCACAGGAAGAGATGATCTACGTGAAGCTAATGTTTCTACTTTAGGTTTTGATAAATCTAAAGTCACTTGTTTTCGTTGCAGGGAAAAAGGACACTTCAAGAGGGAGTGCAAAAACCGTGAAGCAAGTGGAGCTTAAAATCCATTCAACAACAACAATGATTACTACCGGAAGGCCATTTATCATCAAGTTGCTCAACAACAACAAGAACCACAAGTGGCACATGGTAGAAAAGTGATTGAAGAATCTTCAAAGAGAGCTTGTATGGTGAATCAGGATGATCAAAAGCCAACGGAAGGTTTCAGTTGGGACAAATATATCTCAGCTGACAACAAAGCATGTCTGATAAACCAAGATGATGAAAAATTGCCTGAAGGTTTTAGCTGGGCAAATTTCAATTGGGATGATTATGATCCAAACAAAGATTCAAATCACAAAGCTTATGTCGCTCGAGTTGAAGAGGATAGTGATGATGATCGTGAGTATTATGCAAGAAGATTAGCAGCTGATTTGAAATTGATAGCAGAAAGTAACAGTGATGATGAAAAAATCAAAAAGAAAAAGAAAAAGGTCAAAACACCGGTCAGCAGTGATGATGAAGCTGTTCCAGTGATAAAGAAAAAGGTGAAAGATATTCCAAATTTCAAAGTTGATGAAGAAGTTAATGCAAAAAAGATTCCGGTGATTTGTGAGAATTGTGAGATTATCAAGAAGAAAAACAGTGAACAGATTAACAACATAAATCAGTTGAAGGAATCTTACGATGTTTTGAACAAGGCCATGAATCAGTACAACCAAACAAGTGAAGAACAAGCAACGGCTATGAAGACACTTCTGGGAGCTTTCATGATAAAGCAGAAAAGTGTGAACAGTTACATTGAAAAGTGTGCTGTGCTTGAGCAAAAATTGGAAACCCAAAGAATTGAAACTGAAAGAGTAAACCGTTTGTTAAAAAGTTACTCATGTACTTCTTATGTCACTGATAGGATTTATCCAACTGTTGAAGGAATGAAGGCATTTGAAGATGATGAAGTAACTGAAGAACAGAAAGTTTCTGAAGAAAAGACTTCTGAAAAGAAGAAAGATAAGAAGAAGGATTCTAAAGAAAAGATATCTGGTAAGAAACAAGGTTTCAGTTACAACAAGTGTCCACCCCCGCTTGAAAATGGATATTCTCAGAGAAATCCAAATTCAGAAAGAGTCGAAAAGGCAACAAATTTACAGTGGGAGTCGGAGTCTTCAGTTAACTTGCCAGATAATATTGATGTCACTTTTACACCATCTGACACTGATCATGAGTCCGAGTTAATAAAGAAAGTGGTCGACCAGGTGTTGGATAAAGATGAATCCGAGGAGTCAAATTCGGAGTCTATGTCAGAGTCAAAGCCTGAGTCCAGCATTCTGAGTCAAACCGACAAACAGGGCAAAAGAGTATACAATAAAGAATTCCTGTTATCAAAATCTAATTTGAATGACGAAACATTTAAAGTTGTATATACTTTGAATGATTATGACAAATTATATTTTAATGAGGAATTTCCAATAAGAGGTGTCAAACCAGACATGATCAAAAAGGTTTTTAAACTAACAGAAATTAATATTTCTGAAATAAAAGATGTAAATCTTTCTGTAAAATCAAGACCTTACACCTCAAGAGTTAAACAAAGAGAAAACAAGAAAAAGGGTTACAGTTCTGGTTCTGGTTATCGAAAGAAACCAAACCATAACGGTAATTTCAAAAAGAAAGGATTAGGTTTTATTCCATCAGAAAAACAGAAAAATGAAAAATATGTTCGTGATTTTAAATAAAAAATGATATTTATTTCAGGTACGTCTACTGAAGAAGAGAAAGAAAATTTGTTCAGAAATCAGTCAAACAAAGAATTCCTTGCGAAGAAGCAAGAAGAAATGAAGACTGTTGATCAGATGAAAGAAACGAGAACCTGTTTCAAATGCAACATTGTTGGACATATTGCCAAAGATTGTTCAAAGGCAATACAATCAATACAGGGAGTTTCTCGTAAACTGAAAGATAAAGAGATTGTGTTTGAACCACTAATTGATAGAACAAAACTATTCAAAAATTCAATTTTTGAGATTGGTGAATGTTCAAAAAGGTTTTATAAGAAGAAGGGAAATCTTGACAACCAAAAATGGGTTGTTAAGAAGTCTGATGGTAGTTCTAGCAATGATTCTGATTCATCAAAATTAGAGGAGCTATCTTTTGGTGATGAATCTGATTCCACAAAGTCAGAGGAGCCACAGGTTGAGATTAAAAGTGAAAAATCAGTACCGATTGTGGATGATGTGAATTTTCCACCACTTCGGGCTGAAAATTTTAAGATGAAAGTTGGGAAAGTTGAAATTTCAAATCAATTTTTTTCTGAAAAGAAAGATTTTGATGTTGAAAAAGCATTTAATTCTACTGTTCATAATATTTTTGGAAAAATGGTTGACAGGAAGGTAAAAGGAGTCAAGGAATTTTACGAGAAGAAAACGAAGAAAGGTAAAGTTGAGCCATCCCTGGTTTGTGACTGGGATGGTACCTACTATGAATAGTAAAATTCTGGACTTCCCGGAGCTCCCAAGTTGGTAATCGTGGAGCATGAATCGGCATCTTTCTTATGTTTTAAAAAAAAATTGGTCACAAGTATGACTTGCCGGAACTCCCAGGTTGGTAAGTGAGGAGTAGGTATCGGCATTCTGAGAATTCAATCTACAAATGGTATTGGTTGGTAAGCCTTGTGGTTGAAAAAGAGGTTGTGTTGTTAATTGTAGGTTAATCAAGGTCATTAGGTTGAACTTGATTGAACTATTCTTACAAGTGGTAAATCAGGGACATTAAGTTGTATCTGATTTCCTACAAGTGGTTGAGAAACAAAAAGACGAGTTTATCCCCTAACCTACAAATGGTTTTATAAAATCAACAAAACTTATTTTTCGGAAAAACCATTTGATTAAAACAAACTTAAGTGTTTTGATATCACAATGGGAAAATAGTTTGTTGTGAGGGGGAGTTCTGATTGTTTATGCCAAGTGGATGGCAAATTGAAGTGATTCGATATCAGTTGTCACGTTGTTTGTACAGTTTGTTTTCAAATTTCTTTTAAATGTGTTTGCATTTTAGGGGGAGTAAGATTTCAGAAAATCCAAAAACATTTGAAAATTTGAAAAAGCCAAAAACATGATAAAATTCAAAAATGAGTTTTGTGTCAAAAAAGAGGAAATGATAGTACATCAGTGGACGATCACATCATGCTAAAGAATTGGAAAGTTAAAATGTGATAAACGGTCTCACTGATGATGTGCCAGTAGGTTTTTACACATTTAGTAGATTGTGACGAGATATAAACCTAAATTTCAAACTTGCTTATATCGTGGAGGAACATCTCTTGGATATATGGGTAACCCCCAAAATCTTGTTTGAAAGGTCCCTCTTTTTGAGATACTAGGTCTTTATGCTCAGTGATATCTGGGGTATTATCCCAGGACTTCTGATTTTACGGAAGCAATGGCCTAGTCCTCGGAGAATACTTTTCCGCTTGCTTGAAATATAGCTCACCCTCAGCATAAAAATGATGAAACATTTCAAAATGCTAATCATGTGCTGTTGAAACAAAAGATCCTCTAAAGGGGACACACCAAAAGTCGAAGCCGTCATCTCTCTGCTGAACGGAAGTTCTCACCTGAGCTCTCACGGTTTTCGCAATTAACCCCTTACAGATATCATCTGTGGTATACTCACCTGTAAGACTGAATATTGGGATCTGGATACGGGAGTATATTCTGAGGTGGGACACGCGATTAAGTTTAAGTTCTTAAGACATTAATCTCGTATCTCGAAACAATTGAACTTTGTGTGAAAATTTAAGTGGATCAGTATACTGACAATCTAAGTGAATCGTTTAGAACTTAAAATGATTAAAGCTTAACGGTGTTGGTGATTTGTCTCAAAAACTGATATGATCCTCTTACACAAACTCACAAAAATAGTGTTTGTCTGTAAATATTTCTTTACTGCATTTCTTTCCATTTAAAAATCCAAAAAGATTTTAGTGTGTTTTAGCATAAATTTTGAAAAATACAAAAAGATTTTCGACAACTGGTGTTGGAGAGCTAATTTTCAAAATTCCGAGTGCTAGACATGATGAACAGATGGTTTGGGAGAGTGTGTTTTGTAAGAAAAACGATATTTCTTCTAGTGTTTCATTAGAGATCTACATTGTAAAATCATTCATTTGATTGTATAATTCCTGCAAGTGGTTCATTAGATGGTGAGAATGTTTTTACAAGTTATCATCAGAAAATTTATTTTTGGGTAGAGAATGTGCAGGATAAAAGCTAGATGATCTTGGATAGATGATAGAGAGCCAGGTTCCGATACCTGAGGATTCTGTAATTTTATCAAGCCAGGCTGCGATCCCAGCATATCGAAAGGGGGAGTCTGAAGACACCTAAAGGAAGGAATGTGTTGATGCTGGTGAAAAGAGAATAGAGATTTGAGGATGCTTACAACGTCAGATACTTCAAAGAGTTCGAAAGGACTGATAAAGACTGAAGATGCGAAGACTCGACACTGAAGACTCGTCAACATTCGAGGGGGAGTCTGTTAGTGCATGCGTCTGTCGACTTCGTCTTGTATCGAGTCTTACATTGCAATTGTTAGATCAGAGCGCGTTGTACGAGAAATAGGGTAGGTTTTATGTGTGATTGAGTTAATTTCGTTTGAACATGACAGATGACACTTTCAAACGAAATTAAGATGTTTAATTTCATTTGAAGGACATCATGTCATCTTCAAACGAAATCTGGTCACCTATATATACCTCTCATGTCTAGTTCATTTGTAACTTTCCGGTCAGTGTAACGAAGTGCTGCCGAAGTGTTGTCAGACTGTATATTGTTATCAAATCAATCATACAACAGTTTAAAGTGTAAATCTTGCTGAATTGACTTCTACACGTCTGTTTCCGCCTTTCGTATAGAGCTAAACTCTTCTGATCGACTCGTTCGGGTCTGAAAACGATCCTACAAATGCTCTATTGGAACCCTTTAATCTAGGGGAAATTTCCTCCTAGAACCCATGAGGTTCCCAGGTACTGGAGTCTAGGTATAAAAATAGTTTTGAACGAGTGTGGACTCTGCATCTTCTAACTTGTATAAATGGCTCGATGACTCTAAAATCACAAACGCACGCATATGGTGTTTATATATATATAAATGGATGTAAAAATTTAATATTCTGCTGCTGGACATCAGCGCTAATCTATTCAAGACTGTTTCTAACCTCTCTGTGTGTGTAACGTTTTTTATGGGGCGATTTGATATACATATTATGCAGGTTATGAGATATTTATATCTTTTTTACCTTTTTTCTCGACTATAACTTCTTATTTTGTTCATACGTCACTAAATTATGACTCATTTTATAGGCGGCAATGAGTGGTGGTCATGAAGGGGCAAAACCAAAAGATTTTTCATTTGACAATTTTAGTGAAAAAGGTGACGTCTAGGATGACTTTATGGCTAATACGTGTGATGGTGGCAACTCCTCATATTCTGTTGCTCGCTTGATGCTAGAAAGAATGGTTTGTCGATTAGATTGCCACGTGGGGACCTTTTTCTTATTGGAGGTGATCTCCCGTAAGTTGCACTTTTTAAAGTGTTTTTTCATCGCTTTTTAGTTAATTTAAGCATTGGTGTATCATAATATCATATTCAGCCATTCAGGGTACCCTAATCCATTAGCAGGCACTTATGAAAAGTGTTTCTTTGTTTTTTTAATTGAGGAGGCTCTTCGGCCACCTTCATGGTTCAAAGATCAGAACCCTGTATACAAGCCCAAGTTACCTGATGGTGTTTTTGGTCTAAAACAATACGACGGTCCACAATATTTTGTTATCCCCATAAAGCATGGTGGGCACTTAGTCTAACTTTTAGTTTCTCTAAGTCAAAACTGATGGTTTTTTTTTTTTTTTTTTTTTTTTTGAGATTAGTTTGATGGACTTACTTTTATGAGATATATATGTCACAAGAGTTGGTTAGGTGGATCTAGCACCTTCCCAAAGGATGTTCAGTGTTTGGTCTTGATCTAGCACTTCATAGCGACATCGATGGCTATACGTGAGAAGATTAAATAAAATGACTTTGTAATCATCATGACACATGCACCAAATTGGATTCTTGAGTACTACCAGAAACATGTCACTGAAAAGAATGTGTCACACTGTATATGTGATCATTTAAAAGGAAGGTGTAAACTTATAATAGATAGTTTTTTACATCATTGTATGCGACATTCATAATACCAATCTCAAAAGCTTTTTAATTGTTCACAACTATCTTTTGATTCATCAAAACCATTCACATCCTATAAAAACACATAAATCTTTAACAACCTTAAAAAACGTCGACAAATGCGTGGCAGGAAGTTAGTTACTCTTCTTTTAAAAGAAGAATGGGTTCTCTAATTATCGACTCTGACGCAACGTACGGGTTCACCACAAAGCCACAACAACTATAAGGCGAAAAAATAGATGCACCCGCTGCAACGCGCGGGCATACCCACTATATATATATATATATAGTATGAGAATCATTACTGAATACTAATTATTGTGAGAACAATTCTAAATCACCAAACTTTGGGATTTAAGGTTCATATTTTTTAAATTTTATGTTTCTTAAATTTATATATGTATTATTTATACATAAAAAACCATGTAGTTTTACCTACACACAACCTACATGAATGTAGGTAATTTAACCTACACATAACCTACATATGTGTATGGTATGTAAAAACCGAAAATTTTCCACTTTTTTTTTGTTTTGAATTCTAGTGTGAGAAACAATAAACCTTGCATCTGTAACATTTTCATTCAGTTTTTCAGTTTTAAGGATTGAAAAAATGGGTGATTCATTTTGTTAAGCGTGTTCTTTCAATATTTAGTGTTCTGCATATATATATATATACGGGATCAGGAGAAAACGCCCTAAAGTGTGAGAACGGCGAGAACAGATCTTAGTCGAACACGTGGTGCGCGATATAATCAGGGCGGATGGGCTTTTTTGTCTTTTTAGCTTCCTTTTCCAATTCATGTGACACAGTACTGCTTCATTTTTGGCGTCTAAGAATTTTTGGCGTTTAGTTAGATTCAATAATACCTGGCGTTTTACTGGTCAAATTCATTAAAATTAAATAATAATTCTAACATCAAATTCAGAGAAATAATGTATTTTTTTATTGGAAAATTAGATAACAAACCACAGAAAAAAATAGAAGCGAAAAAAATAAATTAAAAATCCTAATCGAATTTCTCTGCAAAATCTTCACTGTCATCAGTCTGTTTCTTCTTTGAAACTACAAGAACTGGCACAAATATATGGCGTTTTGGCTTTTTTGGTGTGATTTTATTGTTTGTTTGTTGTTGAAGTGCCTTTTTGGCGTGTGAGTGGGTTTTTCGCTTTGTCTTCATCTTTATCTTCATCTTTTATCTTCATCCCACTCTTAGCGTCATTGGTTTTTTCTTCTCATCCAAGCCTTCTTCAAGAACAAAGAAGACAAAATGACATATGACTGTCATCAGTCTCTTTTTCTTGAAGTTTTGTCCATCTCATGCAGCAAAATCTTATTGAGTTACCGCCATCAGTTAACAATCCATTAAGTGAAATTTCACGCAGAACAATACTGAACATCCTAGAAACGATGTTTGCCATCTTTGGTTTTTCAAGTTTTTGGCGTTTTATAGTGAGTGGTTTTTAGGAACCATGACGTTAGTTTTTTAGGTTAATCATTGGAAGGTGCTGAGACATTTTCCGTTTATAGGATGTCTTTGGCGCGTAGTTTAGGTGAGATATTATTAATAAGTGCAATTAATAAAATATCTGTCGTTTCAGTTTACTGTTTGTATTTCATGTTTTGCTCAGCTTTATCTGTTAACTCTGTAACATGTCCCATCTTTAATGGCATTTTATCATTAATGGCGTTTTACAAGCATTTGTCTGTGTGACGTTTTTTTTTGAGAAATAATGTATATTTGTTCTTAGCTGAAAAATACATAACAAATAACTGAAAAAATAGAAACAATTCATCTTCCAAATCTTCACTGTCACCAGTCTCTTTCTTCTTTGAAGCATCTTCACTGGCGGTTTGACTTTGGCATGATTCATTTTGTTTTTTTGTTGTTGAAGTAGCTTTTTTATGGTCGTTTGAAAGCACAAAATGATGTGAGTTTTTTGTTTGAAGTTCATCTTTATCTTCATCTTTCTCTTCAACCCGCTCATCAGTGTCATCCGCCTCTTCATGCCATTCAAATATTCATCAAGAACAAAGCACAGAAAATGACATAAGTCTAATGTCAGCATCTTTTTCTTGAAAATTTGTCCATCTCATGCAGCAAAATATTATTGACTTACACCCATCAGCTAACAATGCATTATGTGAAATTTCGCGTAGAACAATACTGAATATACAAGAAACGATGTTTGCCATTTTTTGGCGTTTTACTGAGAAACGTCGATTGGAATCTTTGATGTTTGGGGTTTTTGTTGTTTTCTAAGATGATTGGTATATAGTAAAATATGGCGTTTTTGGGTTTGGTGTGTTTGATGTTTGGGTTTTTTGGCGTTTCTAAGATGAATGGTATATACTAAAATATGGCGTTTTGGGTTCGGTGTGTTTAATGGAAGTTTTGAGATGTTGTTTATATTGGATGTTTTTTGCGCGTAATGGCGTTTTATTCATGAGTTTAGCGTTTTGTGTAGAGAAGTCTAAAGACCTTTTTACCCTTAATGAAACTCGTTCACTTAATAGAATTGGTGTTATTTCCAAAAAAACGCCACCGCGCCAATCTACTCCATAGATTATTTTGATCTGACGATCCATAACCGTTCTCACTGTTCTCACACTTTTCACCGTTTTCTCTAAATCTTGACCCCCTATATATATATATATATATATATATATATATATATATATATATATATAAAGAGAGGGAGAGAGATCAAATAGGAATAAATTTTAATGTGAGAATAGAAAGAATACGTTTTAGCCATGGATTAAAAGTAATCAATGAAAATGATCAAATACCGGTAATATTATAAATAAAGTAAAAAATTACATAATTTTAATAAGTGTAAGTTTATATTAGTAAAAAATGTAAGTATGAATCTTTAATGTAAAATATAAGTAGTGAGGTGGTTTCCTTTTAGTTATGATTTCTCCTAAAAAGTCTATTCCAACATTGTAACTTTCCTTTAATATTTTAAATTAAATAAAAAATAAATATACTTTTTAAAAAAAAATTTAAATTTATTTTACTATACAAATTATTAAAAATATTTGATGTTTATATGTAGGATTACACTATTTTTGCATATTTTAAATCATATGCAATGTTATGTGTAGGTATAAAAGTATTGTAGAAGTATAATTTTGTATGTATTTGTGTAGGTAGAACTATAACTTTGTAGGTATAATTATGTTAATTGTTGTTAAATATGTGTAGATAGAAGTATTATTATATGGGTTGTTGTTAGGTGAATGTGTGTACGTAGATTTTTAATTGTGTAGGTATAATTGTATAGATTATTGTTATGTCAATGTTCTTAAGAAGTGATCATGGCCATTAGATTAAAGTAATTGATGGATCAGATTAAATGAGTGTTAAAATTGTAATATTTGTTTTAATTAAATTGATTGATTCCTTAGATTAAGGTTATACAAGTAAATGTAATGTTCCTAAAAATTTATGTTTCAAGTAGTTGATATGTTATACCAGTAATGGTGTGTTTTATATGAAAGCATAGTGTGTTTTATATGTCAATGTCGCGTGTATTATAGTTTGTATCATGTGTTCTAAGGAATAGTGTGTTTTATAATGATGAATTATGTATTTTAGTATAGTGGTTGGATGAGCATATATTTTTTAAAGTTTTAATGATCTATTTAAAAGAATTGTGTGTTTTGTGGTTTGACGGATGTGTTCGACAAAATCAAAACCATTTGATCATTGCAAAATACGTAAAACACACTATATCTAACACATAAAAATAGATTTGAGAAACCAAATCATGTATATTAACACCCAACATGATAACAATACTATTCGATACACAATATATATATATAAACTGTTTAAATAAATAAAATATAACACTTTGTGAAGAACACATAAAGTATTATAACATACCTGCAAAAAAAATACATATCAATAACTAATATAACACATCTTGATGAACAAATAACTTAACAAACATAACATCAATAACTATAAATACATTTCCTTCACTAAATTTGTAACTGATAAAACACAGTGTAAATAAACTATTAACTGATAAAAGACGATGTCAAGAAATTGTTCATGATCGATCATATGACATGTTAATTGTTACAGAACTACAAAGCAAATAAAACACAACGTAGAGAATCCAAGTACATGCAAAAGTGATTGCTTACCATTACCACAATCAACCATTGCATTGGACATCGACATTTTTTTTGATACGTGATGTTCAATTGAAAGAAGAAAAAAAATTGAATAAATTATGATTAAGGTATGCATTCTTCATAATTATATAACTAACAATTTTGAATTGTTAAAAGATATTTGGTTTCCTTAAAAATCTCATTTTATTGTTTAATAAATATATCTTCCAAAAATAATTTAGTTATTGAATTACCTTTAAGCCATTTTGTTAAAAATCCCTAGATGTCACGTATCACCATAAGACACTTCTTACACTTTGTAGGAAAAATGGATTTTTTGTCAACTCCCACCCTATACATACATACATACATACATACATACATACATACACATATAAATGTACCTTCTTAAAAATATTTGTGTCATCAAATCTATCGTTTTCCTGTTTGAATAATTCTAATCGATAAAAGAAAGAGGGAGATAATGATCAAAGAAAAAGGATCATTTAAATCAAGTTCAAATCATTTTCATGTTTGCCCAATTTGCAAACTCCAAAGGCTGACAATGCATTAAAACTACACGATTGGTAGCAAATGTGTGCAATCAACAGGTACTGTACAATTTGATACGTGGTCGAATAACGGTGTTCGTTTATGTTTAAGTTTGGGATTTTACTCAACTTTTAATCTTGAAAAGCCTACTTTTGATTAGATTTATGTTTTGCGGGTCTAGCAAAGTTTAAGGTGCTTTTTGGGAGCTTTACGGACAACCGGGACACGAAACGGGTCAACCGGAAGTAAAATAGGTGAAAAATGGAGATCACACAAAGGAGACCTCGTCGGCGACGGGCCCTCTGGCCGTCGGCGACGCCTTCTACAAAACATTGTCGGCCAAAAATGCTCGTAACCAGGAAATCAACGCGTCGGATGAATTCAGATTTTGCAAGGGCCGTCGGCGACGGGCCTCCTGGCCATTGGCGACGCGTCCCGGTTCATGGCAGCGCAGATTTTTGTTTCAAATGATCCAGGAACGAATTTGGAGAGGATTAGGGGTCATTAATTCGGGAGTTATAAAACATTTGAGTTTTGAACAACCTCTGAGAGCGAAGATACATCACCACATCATCTCTAATCATCATCATCCACAACAGATCCAATTCATCAATCGAACAATCATCCAATCCACAATCATCTTCATTATCAAACCCTAATTCCTTCACCCACCAAAACCCTAACCATCATTCTACCATTCTCTAATCTTCAAGATGATCCAAATCGAGTTCCAAGCATCCGGTGATCAAGTCCTTTCGATCATGCACGGCTAATTCCTTGGTGGTTTCACCCCGATGTAGACTTTTGTAAGATTTAGGGTTTATTATGTGTTGATGTTTGATTTGTGACAACTTGAATTGCATTTGAATCTTTAGACAATTGTCCTACGTTTGTATTGAATTTACGAATTGTCGAGTGAATGATTAAATTTGACTTTATGAAACGAATACACGTATTTATACCTTGTCTTTTGATAGGATTTGTTAGTCCAAGGCAACGAAGTGCATCGTGGTCCGTTGTCTTTGACGTTGATAGCGATTGGCACCTAAGCTTTGTGATTGTTGACCCGTTAATGAACTAATTCGAGTAAATCAAACTAAAAGGCTTAGTAATCCTAGGTCTTGCATTTGTTGAAACTGGGTGTGAACCTTGTTATTCCATATTGTTTTATTAATTAAGTTTCTTGCAATTGTTAATCTTTAGTAGTTAATCAATCCAATCAATTTTGTTTAAGACCATTCAACATCTTTTCAATAACCAAAAATTTTAGAAATAACTTAGCAAGCTTCATAATTGTGAAAACCATTAAAAATCAACCAAGTCCATTCGCAAACCACATACTCTTCGTGGTTTGACCCCTTACTACCACTAGCTATTTGTTAAGGGTAATTAGGGTATATAAATATTATATTTGACCGGAGCGCGACAATCCGATCAAATTTTGGCGCCGTTGCCGGGGAGTGAGTGCGCTTTGTGTTTGGATATTTGTTTGAATTTTCGTGATTAATTGTTTAATTTGCTTAGTTTCTTTTCATACTTTGTCTTTTTCCTTGTTACGCGGGTTGTGTTACTTGCGCAGATTACAGGTAGTGCATGCATACAAGGAATTCCGGGAGGACTTCACCATTAGTCTACGAACCGGAAATTGAAAGAGTCGCAAGGAGGAACCTAGAAAGCTGGTTAGAAGCAACCGTTGTTTCTAACCAAGTCACCCAAACACCACAATCCACCCCATCCATTGAAACCTATTCAATGGCAAACCAAAACTCCAATCACCCAAACCTCAATCAAAACCAATTCCAATCTCGAGGAACCTTCCATCCTGCTCAAAACGTCTAACATATACCTCAAGATCAACCAGTTGGTGGTAACAACTCTACACCACCCACATAACCTTTCCGAAACCAAATTCCCAATAACAACCAAAGAACACCTCAACAACAAAACCTTCACCGACATAACTCCTTACCCGCTAACCTTGATGACTGGAATGTTAATTCCGATCGTAGAGGCAACCGAGATCATGGCAATCCCGCGAACGAAGACCCGTTCTTTAACATAGACGATTTGAGAAACGCTATCCCCGATGATGAGCCGTTTAGTGTTCCCGGTTACCAATCGCCGGAACACGTGAGTATTCACTCAGAATACTCGGATGAAGGGGTAATTATGATGAACGGGTAGATGATGACGGTTGGGGTTATGTGAACCAGGGTAATGCTTACAATGCAAGAGGATTTGACGATGATGAGTTTAGCTATCAAAATGCCAACTTTGTGGGGAACGACAACTATGGGTATGGGAATGTGAGAAATGATGGTTACGGAAACAACTGCCAACCACGATGTTGGTGCATGCGTCTGTCGACTTCGTCTTGTATCGAGTCTTGCTTTGTGTTAGATAGATCAGGGCACGCAATACGAGAAAAATGTCAAAAATAGGATGAGAGGTAATTTCGCACGGAATTAGAATGTGTAATTCCGCACGAAATCAACTGATGGCATTTCACACGAAATCACTAATTTCGTGTGAAACGTGATTTAGTTTGGGATGGTTCAAGCGAAATTAGCATGTCTATAAATACTAGGTTGGTCCATGTCATTTGGAACGAAATTACGAAGGTGTATTCCGGAGCCGAAGTGCTGCCGAAGTGTCATTTCACTGTAAAACTTTGTCAAATCAATCAGAAAGACATTTAAAGTGAATATCTAGCTGAATTGAACTCGATATGTCTGTTTCCGCCTTTCATATTGAGTAGAACGCCTCTGAACGACTCATTTCAGTCGGTTAAACGATCCTACATGTGGTATCAGAGCTCAGGAGGAGGAGTTCTATCGTTTTCAGCTTGATTTCATCAGTTTTTCTAACTTCTACACCTTCTTTTCAAAATTGAACAAGTTTTAACGAATAAAATGGTTTGAATTTCACACATTATATGTGAAATTGTGTTTTAACAATGCCTTGAGAGAATTAGACCTAAAATCGAGCTAAAACCTGATCAATTTGACAAAAGTTGGACCGAAATGATGACATCAGCATAATTTCGTGTGAACTTACATTATAATTTCGCACGGAATTACATTTTGAGGTTAATTTCGCTTGAAATTGCTGCTAATTCTGCATGGAATTAGTATTTCGCTTGAAGTTGCTATTAATTTTGCTCGAAATCAGATTTCGCTTGGGTGATTCCGTTTGAAAGCTTTATTTCGTGTGAAAAGTGATTCCGTGTGAGTTGGTATTTCGCTTGAGATTGTTGTGAAGGTGATTTCGCTTCAACTGTAATTTCGTTTGAAAGATTATTCCGTTTGAAGAGGTGATTTCGCTTGAGTTTGATTTCGTTTGAAGGTGCTAATTTCGCTTGAAAGTGTTTGATTTTGAAACTTGTTACCGAATCATGGAAGAAGAGTTCTATAACGCATTTGCTACATCCCCGACTACTCCAGCTACCATTGCTCAGAACATGAACTTGGAAAATGAAACTGGAACTTTACAAAAACCCCCGAAGCTAATGGGAATTGAGGAGTATTATGGTTGGAAAGATCGATTTGAAAACTGGGTTCAAGCTAATCATTTGAGATCTTGGGAATGTGTTGAGAAAAAGTATGTTCTACCACGTACAGATTTGGGAGTTGAGAAAAAGATTTATGAGTTTACGGATAAAGAATGAGACATGTACAAAGCAGAAAAGATGATGATCAGTTTACTCCAGCAAGCTATTAAAGAAGACATATTCATATTGCTTCAACATGATAAGACTTCACGCTCAATTTGGGAAGCACTTCGAATTAAGTTTGAGGGAAGTGAAAAGATGATCAAGAGTAAAAAGGCATTGCTAAAGAAAGAATTTGATTTATTCACAAGTTTGCCGGGAGAAGATACAAAGAAAGTGATTGAAAGATATTGTCACTTAGTACGGTCAATGTCATTGTTAAACATCAATAAAGATCGTGAGGAATGGGTTGATAAACTAGCTGATGCTTTACCTCAGAAAGAATGGGGTACATTTTTGATGATTTTAAAGAATACTGGAGAATATGATGGCTTAACAATTTCCCAGTTCATCGAGAAGATTGAAGGACAAGATCTTGAACAACAAAAGATTGCAAGAATGAACAATCCGAGTGCACAACAAGATGTTAAGATGTACTACAAAGGGAGTGTTCAGAATAATGAATTAAGTCCAAAAATCCAAACTGCTTTTAATGCCGATAACTCATCTGAATCAATTAATCAAAGTTCAAACAGCAGCAGCAGTGGATTCTCTTCATATCCGAGTGTTAACCCAAAAGCTTCAAGCTCAAGTCATCAATTTCAAAGCTCAAACAGCAACAATGGTCATGTCTTAAATTGCAACATCGCGCTGCATCTTCAGAATGGTCAAAATTTTTCTAAAGAAGTTGTCAAAAGTCATATGGCATTACTTGTTACTGTATTGGAATCATATGAAGGATTGGTTACAGGAAGAATCGGAAATCCTATGTTGACGAAAGAGGATTATGATCAGATAGATGCTGAAGAAATGGAGCTGATGGATATAAAGTGGTGTTTAGCAAGTGTGTTGAGGAGAGCTGAAAAGTTTAAAATAATTACAGGAAGTGATGATTTCTTGGATGCAAAAGTTTCTACTTTGGGTTTTGATAAATCTAAAGTTACTTGTTTTCGATGCAGGGAGAAAGGTCATTTCAAGAGGGAATGTACCAATCGAGAAGCAAGTGGAGCAAAGAATCCGTTCGGAGGAAGTGATTATTATCGAAAAGCTATATATCAACAAGTTGCTCATCAACCACATCAACAAAAAGAACCACAAACTGCACATGCTAAAATGATCGAAGATACAAATAAGAAAGCATATTATGGTATCATTGATCAAGATGATGAGAAAGTGGCTGCAGGTTTTAGTTGGGATAAATATATTCCATCTGATTCAAAAACTGTGGCGTTAATTGCTCAGATAGTTCAAAAACCAGATCTGATGACGGAATGGATGAAAGTGTTTGCCAGTGATGAGAAAAGTCAAGATGAAGAGTTTGTTTCTTCAGATGATAATTCAAAACAAACACAAGTGTTTGATCAATCATTAACTGATGATAGTGATGATGAGGAAGAAATGCATATTAATATTGCAAAAACTCATTTATCTCCTGAAAGTTTTCAATTTTATTTTGCAGATAGAGTGGAGAAGCTGAAGGAGAAACAAGCAGCAAAAGAAAAGAAAAAGGTGAAAAGTAAGTGTGTTGTTCAGGAAAAGAATTATGAACAAAGTAATGAAGACAAAGCTACTGAGCAGGCAGTTGAAATTAAGGAAATGGTGGAAGCTGAAAAGGTGTTTGAAGCTGAGAAAGTGGATGAAGTTGAGAAGATAGTCGAAGTAGAAAAGATTGTTGAAGTTATCAAACCGTGCTTAAAGTGTTTGAAGTCATGCAAGCAAGATAAAATGAAAGAACAATTATTGTTCAACCTCAACTATGTGAAAGAGTCATATGATGTGTTGAATAGAACAGTGAATGGTCTACAAAAGACAAATTCTGAAAGAGAAGATGCGTTGACTATGATGAATGCTGTGATGATGACAAAGCAGAAGGCCATTAATCATTACATTGAAGAATGTGCTGAGCTGAAGCAAGAGTTGGAGACAAAAAGGATTGAAAATGAAAGAATTAGAAGATTGTTGCAAAGTTATTCTAGTTCTGATTATTTGATTGATCGAATTTATCCAACTGTTGTAGGTTTTGAAGCATTTCAAGATAAGAAGTCTGAAGAAAAGGATACTGGTAAGAAACAAAGTGCAAATTATAACAAGTGTCCGCCTCCGATTTGGGAAGGTTATTCTCCAAGAAAACCAAATGAGGAGCAAGTAAAAAAGGCAGTCAATATAAAGTTAAAGTCCGAAATAACTGATGAGTTACCAGAAAATATTCATGTCACATTCACATCGTCTGAAACTGATCATGAGTCTGAGTTAATAAAAAAGGTGGTCGATCAGGTGTTGGATAAGGATGAAGAGTCAGAGTCAAAGTCAAAGTCCAAAAGTTCGAGTTCATCATCAGTTGATAGTCCAAAACCATCGGTCAAAAGGGTTTACAATAAAGAATTCCTGTTATCAAAATCTAATTTGAATGATGAACCAATCAAAGTGGCTTATACTTTGAATGATTCAGACAAATTATATTCTAATGAGGAATTTCCAATAAGAGGTGTTAAACCAGAAATGATCAAAAAGATTTTCAAATTAACAGAAATTAATATTTCTGAAATAAAAGATGTAATTTTTTTTGAAAAACCAAGACCTTACACCTCAAGAGTTCAACAAAGATTAAACAAGAAAAAGGGTTACAATTCTGGTTCTGGGTTTCAAAAGAGACCAAATCATAATGGTAATTTTAAAAAGAAGGGTTTGGGTTTTATTCCACCTAAAAATCATAAAAATGAGAAAATTTATAAATCAAAAACTGTATTTGTTTCAGGAGCAAGTTCTGTGGTAGAAGAAAATAGCTCATTCTGGAAGCAAACAAATAAAGAGTTCTTTGCTGAAAAACAGAAACATGAGAATAATGGAGCTTATCTGTAGGATCGAGTTGTGACCCAAACGATTCGTTCAGAAGTGTTCTTGTCTGTTTCAGAGGCGGAAACAAAGAAACAGACTTCGAAAACAGCTTGTTTCACTATTAAACGTCTTGTTTATTGATTATGAAAGCAATACAGATCAAACAACGCGTCGGCAGCACTTCGGTACCGGAATGATGGAAGTTACAACTGATCTCGCTTGGAAGGATATATATAGACTCGAGATTCCGCTTGAAAGTGTCCATGTGACAGTTCGAGCGAAATCAACAAAGTTGATTTCGCTTGAAAGTAACACTTGTCATTTCAAGCGGAAAAAGCCCTTCAAGCGGAATCAGCTTAAACGCACTCTAAAACCTCCTATTTTCTCGTACAACGCGCCCTGATCTAACAAATCTAATACTAGACTCGATACAAGACGAAGTCGACAGACGTATGCACCAACAGACTCCCCCTCGGATGTTGACGAGTCTTAAGTGTCGAGTCTTCAACGTCTTCAGTCTTTATCAGTCTTCGGGCTTCCAGAATCTTGATCTGGCTCTTTCCTTACTCCAATTTCTTCTTTCTCTAGTATTGCCCAGGAACAAACCCCGGATCTACTCCTATCAGCTTCTCTTGATCCCTTAAGTTCATCAGCATCAGCAATCTCAGGATCAGAACCTGGCTCTTTGTCATTCAGACTCCCCCTCAACTTGTGCTGGGATCGTAGTCTGGCTATTTTCAGATTCAAGCATTGCAACCAGGCTCTCCTGCAAATCCTCTAGCCAAAACATAAGTTTCATAAAAGCTAAGATATAACAAACTTAGAAACCTTGCTAACCACTTGAAAATACAACCTTAACACAACATTTTCAAGTATCAAATAAAAAATTTATCATATAAGCCACTGAAGAACCACTTGGACGTATATCATTTTTCTTTCCAAGCATCTTCAAACAAACTTTCCCAAACCTGTTCGTCATGTTCAGCACTCGGAATTTTGAAAATCAGCTTTTCAACATCAGTTGTCTAAAATCTTTTTGAATTTTTCAAAAAAATTATGCTAAAACACACCAAAAATCTTTTTGGATTTTTTAAAATAACAGAAATGAAATGCAGTAAAGAAATATTTACATACAATATTTTTGTGAGCTTGCGTAAGAGGATCATATCAGTTTTTGAAACAAATCAACAACACCGTTAAGCTTTTCACATTTTAAGTTCTAAACGATTCACTTAGATTGTCAGTATACTGATCCACTTAAATTTTCACACAAAGTTCAACTGTTTCGAGATACGAGATTAATGTTTTAGAGACTTAAACTTATTCGCGTGTCCCACCTCAGAATATACTCCCGTATTCAGATCCCAATATTCAGTCTTACAGGTGAGTATACCTAGATGATATCTGTAAGGGGTTAAATTGCGAAAACCGTGAGAGCTCAGGTCAGAACTTCCGTTCAGCAGAGAGATGACGGCTCGACTTTTGGTGGGTCCCCTTTAGAGGATCTTTTTTACAACAGCACATGATTTGCATTTTTCAATGTTTCATCATTTTTTATGCTGAGGGCAGCGCTATATTTCAAGCAAGCGTAAAGTATTCTCCGAGGACTAGGCCATTGCTTCCGCAAAATCAGAAGTCCCGGGATAATACCCCAGATATCACTAAGCATAAAGACCTAGTATCTCAGAAAGAGGGACCTTTCAAACAAGATTTCGGGGGTTACCCATATATCCGAGAGATGTTACCCACGATATAAGCAAGTTTGAATTTAGGTTTATATCTCGTCACAATCTACTAAATGTGCAAAAACCTACTGGCATATCATCAGTGAGACCGTTTATCACATTTTTTAAATTCCATTTCTTTAGCATGCCGTGATTGTCCACTAATGTACTATCATCTCCTCTTTTATACAACAAAACTCATTTTTGATTTTATCATGTTTTTGACATTTTCAAATTTTCTAATGTTTTTGGATTTTCTGAAAATTTTTACTCCCCCTAAAATACAAACACATTTTAGGAAATTTGAAAACAAACTGTACAAGTAAAGCGACAACTGATATCAAATCACTTCAAATCGCCATCCACTTGGCATAAAGAATCAGAACTCCCCCTCACAACAAACTATTTTCCCATTGTGATTTCAAAACACTTAAGTTTGTTTTAATCAAATGGTTTTTCCAGAAAATTAGTTTTGTTGATTTTCAAACCACTTGTAGGTTAGGGGATAAACTCATCATTTTGTTCTCCAAAATATCACTTGTAAGTATGGTCCAATCAAGTTCAACTTAATGACCTTGATTAACCATTTGAAGATGAAAACCTTCTTCAACTACTTGCAGGTTCACTCACCAACCATCCCATTTGTAAATCAAAATATAACAATATAAAGATATCACCTGTAGATTTACCAAACAAACATTTCAAGAATGATGCCGATTCCTGCTCCACTCTTACCAACCTGGGAGCTCTGGCAAGTCAGGAATTTCAGTTAGGAAAAACTTTCCCCCAAGCCTGACCAGCCTTGGGAGATTCTGGTACACATCTATCCCACCAACATTTTGATTTATAAAAATCTTTGGCACTTTTAACCTTCCCATCAACCATCTTCCCGAAAATATGTTTAACTTTTCCATTAAAAGCCCTTTCAGCATCAAATTCTTTGTTACCAGCAAAGAATTGACCTGAAATTTCAGTTTTACCCACTTTCAACTTCAAATTTTCCTTAGACAATTTAGGAAAATTCTCATCGTTCATCTCTGGAACGGAATTCTCAATCTTCTTCTCAACAGATGACTCCTCTGATTTTATGGAATCGAATTCATTGTCAGAACTACTATCTGAACTCTTAACAACCCATCTTTGTTTGTTTAAATCGACTTGTCTTTTGTAAAAATGTTTTGAATTTTCACCAACTTCCAATGTCGATTTATCAACACATTTCCTTCTCATTTCAGAGTTAAAAGACACTCCCTGTTTTGAATAAGTGGATTCTTGGCAGTTCCAAGCAATGTGTCCAGCTTTTTGACACTTGAAACAGGTTCTTCTATCAACTCTCGGAGCAAACTTCTTCACATTCCTCTTTACTTCAGCAAGAAACTCTTGATTTGATTGTTTCCAGAATGGTTTCTTCTGCTCTTCTTCAGAACTTCCTCCTGAAACAAATGTTGTTTTTGGTTTATAATTTTTCTCATTTTTATATTTTTCTGAAGAACTAAAACCCAAACCTTGCTTTTTGAAATTACCGTTATGGTTTGGTTTCTTTCGATAACCTGAACCAGAACTGTAACCATTTTTCTTGTTCAATCTCTGTTGAACTCTTGAAGTGTACTTTTTAGGTTTTTCATGAAGATTTAAATCTTTTATTTCAGAAATATTAATTTCTGTTAATTTGAAAACCTGTTTGATCATTTCAGTTTTGACACTTCTTATTGGAAATTCCTCATCAGAATATAATTTGTCTGAATCATTTAAAGTATAAGCCACTTTGATTGATCCATCATTCAAATTAGATTTTGATAACAGGAATTCTTTTTTGTAAACCCTTTTAACCAGTGAACTCGGACTCTTTTCTGACGAACTCAAACTTTCAGATTTAGACTCCGGTTTTGACTCTTCATCCATATCTAACACCTGATCGACCACTTTCTTTAATAAATCAGACTCATGATCAGTGTCAGACGCTGTGAATGTGACATCAATATTGTCTGGTAATTCATCAATGATTTCAGACTTTAACTTGATGTTGACTGCCTTTTTTAAACGCTCCTCGTTAGGATTCCTGGGAGAATAACTTTCATGGATCGGAGGCGGACATCTGTTATACTTGACACTTTGTTTCTTACCAGTATCAGTATCTTCAGTCTTTTTCTCCATGAATGCTTCAAGACCTGCAACAGTAGGATAAACACGATCAATCAAATAATCACATGTTGTATAACTCAACAACAATCGTTTAATCCTTTCACTTTCAATCTTCTCAAGTTCTAACTCTTGATTCAGCTTAGCACAATCTTCAATATACTCATTAATAACGCTCTGCTTTGTCATTAATGTTGCGCTCATTTTTGTCATTGCATTTTCAATTTCTGAATTTGTCTTTTTCAGACTATCAACTGTTTTGTTCAGAACATCATATGACTCCTTCACATACTTCACATCGGACAGTAAATCTTCTTTAATTTTCTCCAAATCAGCAATCTTCTTATCTTTCTCTTCACAAACTTGGCAAGATTCTAAACACTTCAAACATGGTTTTTCAACTTCAACCACTTTTTCAACTCTCTTTTCAACCTCGACAGTCTTTTCAACTTCAAAGAGTTTCTCAACTTCAACAATTTTTTCTATTTCGACGATTTTCTCTATTTCAACAATTTTTTCTACTTCAACAATTTTCTCAACTTCGACTATTTTTTCAATCATTTTCTCCACTTCAACGATTTTTTCAACTACTTTATCAGTTCCTGGTTCAACACTAGCTTCTCCAGCTTCTGTCTTTTCCTTTTCATCAACAAGAATTTTTGCTGATTCCAACTCTCTCTTCAATCTGGCAATCTTCTTCTGATTCAGCATTTCCATTTTATCTGCAAAAAAGAAATTAAAGCTGTCAGGATCTAAGCGTTTTCTAGCTTTATTAAGATGTTCTTCTTCATCATCAGTATCAATATCACTTCCAAGATCTGGAAAAATTGGAATTCTTTTCTGACTAACTTCATCTTCACCCAGAATTCTAGCAACAAGAGCTGAACCAGGTATGTATTTGTCCCAACTAAATCCCTCTGCAACTTTTTCATCATCTTGATGAATAAGTAAAGCTTTCTTCTTTCCATCTTCAATAGCACGAGCAGGTGCAATTTGCGGTTGTTGAGCAATCTGATGGAAAATTGATTTCTGATAATAATTGTTCTTTTCTTGATTCTCGGTTCCTTCTTGGTTTTTACACTCTCGTTTAAAGTGTCCTTTTCCTTTGCAACGAAAACAGGTTACTTTTGACTTGTCAAATCCTAATGGAGAATTAGCCAATCCCCGAAACTCATCTCTTCCTGTGATTTGTTGAAATTTTTCTGCACGTCTAACAGCACTACCATACACCATTTCACATCCATCAATTCAAGTTCCTCTGCATCAATTTGGTCATAATCTTCTTTTGTAAGCATTGGATTTCCAATTTTGCCAGCAATCAAACTTTCATATGATTCCAACATAGCAACGAGAGATGCCATATGTTGCTTGGCTATTTCTGGAGATAAATTCTGACCATTTTGAATGTTCAAAGTAACGTTGCATTGAAGATTTGTTGAATTCTGTTGTTGAGGAATTGATGTTGTATGATTCGGATCAAAGCTTGAATATGAAGATGAAAATCCACCACTCTGTGTCACATTACTACCCTTTGTTCCAGATAAACTGTCAGCACTAAAACCAGTTTGGATCTTTGGGCTAGGACTGGGGGTAGCCTCAAACTTGTTCCCTCTGTAATACAAACTGACATCTTGTTTAGCATTTGGATTTGTCATGATAGCAGTTTTCTGAATATCCAGCTCCTGCTCTTCAATCTTTTGAATAAACTGTGCCAAATTCATACTCTCAGACTTTCTTGTGTGTTTTAATATCATCAAATAAGTTCCCCACTTATGCTGTGGTAGTGCTTCAGCTAGTTTATCGACCCACTCATCATCCTCTTTCTCAATATTCAATCTTTTCATTTCTAATACCAGATGACAATATCTATCAATGGTCTGCTTTGTTGTTTCATGGTCGAAAGCTGAAAACATATCAAACGATTTCTTCAATAACGCCTTTTTATTTTTGATCATATCTGCGCTTCCTTTGAATTTCTGAATCAATGCTTCCCAAATTGACTTAGCTGTATTATCATGTTGGAGCAAAACAAATATATATTCTTTAATCGCTTGTTGAAGAATACTGATCATCATTTTCTCATTTGTAAATTTCAATTTGTTACCCTATGAATAGTCAACAATAGCTTTTTCAATTCCACGTTCATTCTTAGGTTTCTTATAATCTTTCAGCAATGAACACCATGCATCAAATTTGTAAGCTTGCACCCAGTTCTCGAATCAATTTTTCCATCCTTGAAAATCTTCAATGTACATTAGCTTTGGCGGTTTCTGATAAGTTCCTGTTTCATTCTCATTATACACTGTTTCGGCAGCAGTAACAGGTGCAATCGGTGTCGCAAATGCATTATAGAATTCCTCGTCCATGTTTCGGAAAATTTTTCACAAAAACTCAGATTTCAAACAGAATACCACACTCAAGCGGAATCAAGTCCTGAAGCGAAAACAGACTTGAAGTGAAATTAACCCTCAAGCGAAACCACATTTTGAAGCGGAAACACCTTTGAAGCGAAACCACACCCTGAAGCGAAATCAACTATTTCAAGCGGAATAAGATGTATTTTCAAGTGAAATAACGAACTCAAGTGAAATAAGGTGAATTTTCAAGCGAAAACACGTTTTCAAGCGGAATCAACCAGCTGATCTCGCTTGAAATGCTGCTGACGTCATCTTTTGCGATCTGGATTTCAAGCGGAATAAAGTAATTTTACCAGTTTTAAGCCGACTTAATGTCCAATTCTTTCAAGGATTTGTTAAAATACTGTTTCGCACACAAAATGTGAAATTCAAGACTTTTTGACCGTGAAAACTAGTTCAATTTCGAAAAGAAAGTGTAGAAATCAGAAAATGAGGCTGTTTTGGCAAGAACTCTTCTTCCTGAGCTCTGATACCACTTGTAGGATCGAGTTGTGACCCAAACGAGTCGTTCAGAAGTGTTCTTGTCTGTTTCAGAGGCGGAAACAAAGAAACAGACTTCGAAAACAGCTTGTTTCACTATTAAACGTCTTGCTTATTGATTATGAAAGCAATACAGATCAAACAACGCGTCGGCAGCACTTCGGTACAGGAATGATGGAAGTTACAACTGATCTCGCTTGGAAGGATATATATAGACTCGAGATTCCGCTTGAAAGTGTCCATGTGACAGTTCGAGCGAAATCAACAAAGTTGATTTCGCTTGAAAGTAACACTTGTCATTTCAAGCGGAAAAATCCCTTCAAGCGGAATTAGCTTAAACGCACTCTAAAACCTCCTATTTTCCCGTACAACGTGCCTTGATCTAACAAATCTAATACTAGACTCGATACAAGACCAAGTCGACAGACGTATGCACCAACATTATCAGAGAAAGGAAACAAGAACCTGTTACAGATGTCAAGAAGTTGGTCACATTGCCTGGAATTGTCCAATGGCAACCAACATCAAACGGGAAGTTGTTTCTAAACTTAAAGAAAAAGTTGTTGACAAAACTGAACCACCAACTGAAAAATTCAAAGTGTTTAAAAACTCAATATATGAAGTTGGTGAATGTTCGAAAAGATTTTACAAAAGAAGAGTGAATCTTGACAACCAGAAGTGGGTTGTTAAGAAATCGGATGTGAAATCTGGCAATGAATCTGATTTCATAAAGTCAGAGGAGCCACAAGTTGAGATAAAACTGGAAACATCAGTACCGCCAATGGATGATGTCAATTTTCCACCATTGAGGGCTGAAAATTTTAAACAAAAAGTCGGAAAGGTTGAGATCTCGATTCAATTCTATTCTGAAAAGAAAGAATTTGAAGTCGAAAAAGTTTTTAATGGAAACGTGAAAAAGATTTTTGGAAAAATGGTCGATGGAAAGGTAAAAGGGGTAAAAGATTTTTATAAAACAAAGAAAGCATCTTACTACCTATGTGAAGTTGAGGAGGAAACATCCAAGTTTGGTGAAGCTTGGATGTCTATTTTTCATAAGTGAAGAAGTATGACATGCCGGAGCTTCCAGGTTGGTAAGTGTGAAGCAGGTATCGGCATCTTTCTTGAGAAATTCACATTTGTGATATTTCGACATACAAGTGGTAAATCAGGGACATTAAGTTGTACTTGATTTTCTACAAGTGGAATTTGTTGTTTTGAACTTTAAAACTGTTATATTTTCAAGTGTTTGAGAAAACAAAGTGATGAATTGAACCCCATTTTTACAAGTGGTAAAATCAACAAATCTTATTTTCCGGAATAACCATTTGATTAAAACAAACTTAAGTGTTTTGAAATCATAATGGGAAAATAGTTTGTTGTCAGGGGGAGTTCTGATTGTTTAAGCCAAGTGGATGGCGATTTGAAGCAATTCACATCAGTTGTCATTTTATTGTACAGTTTGTTTTCAAATTTCTGGTAAATGATTTTGAATTTTAGGGGGAGTAAGAATTTCAGAAAATCCAAAAACATTTGAAAATTTGAAAAAGCCAAAAACATGATAAAATTCTAAAATGAGTTTTGTTGTGAAAAAGAGGAAATGATAGTACATCAGTGGACTATCACAGCATGCTAAAGAATTGGAAAGTTAAAATGTGATAAATGGTCTCACTGATGATGTGCCAGTAGGTTTTTACACATTTAGTAGATTTTGACGAGATATAAACCTAAATTTCAAACTTTCTTATATCGTGGGGAACATCTCTTGGATATATGGGTAACCCCCGAAATCTTGTTTGAAAGGTCTCTTTTTCTGAGATACTAGGTCTTTATACTCAGTGATATCTGGGGTATTATCCCAGGACTTCTGATTTTGCGGAAGCAATGGCCTAGTCCCCGTATAATACTTTCTGCTTGCTTGAAATATAGCATCGCCCTCAGTACAAAAAATGATGAAACATTGCAAAATGCTAATCATGTGCTGTTGAAGAAAAGATTCTCTAAAGGGAACACACCAAAAGTCGAAGCCGTCATCTCTCTGATTTTGCGGAAGCAATAGCCTGAGCTCTCACGGCCCTCGCAATTTAACCCTTTACAGATATCATCTGTGGTATACTCACCTGTAAGACTGAATATTGGGATCTGGATATGGGAGTATATTCTGAGGTGGGACACGCGAATAAGTTTAAGTCTCTAAAACATTAATCTCGTATCTCGAAATAGTTGAAATTTGTGTGAAAATTTAAGTGGATCAATATACTGACAATCTAAGTGAATCATTTAAAACTTAAAATGTTTAAAGCTTAACGGTGTTAGTGATTTGTCTCAAAAACTGATATGATCCTCTTACACAAGCTCACAAAAATATTGTTTGTAAATATTTCTTTACTGCATTTCATTTTTCTCAAAATCCAAAAAGATTTTTCAGTGTGTTTTAGCATAAATTTTGAAAAATTCAAAAAGATTTTCGACAACTGATGTTGAAGAGCTGATTTTCAAAATTCCAAGTGCTGAACATGATGAACATTTCGTGAGGGGGAGTCTGTTTAAAATGGAAAAGATTTTGAATGTTAGCCTACAAGTGGTTTATCAGAGATTAACATTGTAAAATCATTCATTGATTGATTAATTACTGCAAATGAATTATAAATTTGTCAAATGTTAAACTTGTGAAATTTATTGTGAGGTAGAGAATGTGCAGGTTAGCCAGGTTTTAGATCCTGATTCTGAATGATAGAGAGCCAGGTTGTGATTCTGAACCTGTGAAGATTGAAGATTAGACCAGCATCCGAGAGGAGGTTGGTGCTGATGAAAAGAGTAGAGAGAATACTAAGAAAGTTTTACACTGTCAGATACTTCAAGAGAGAGCAGGCAGTCTGATAAAGACTGAAGACGTTGAAGACTCGACACTGAAGACTCGTCAACATTCGAGGGGGAGTCTGTTGGTGCATGCGTCTGTCGACTTCGTCTTGTATTGAGTCTTGCTTTGTGTTAGATAGATCAGGGCACACAATACGAGAAAAATGTCAAAAATAGGATGAGAGGTAATTTCGCACAGAATTAGAATGTGTAATTCCGCACGAAATCAACTGATGGCATTTCACACGAAATCACTAATTTCGTGTGAAACGTGATTTAGTTTGGGATGGTTCAAGCGAAATTAGCATGTCTATAAATACTAGGTTGGTCCGTGTCATTTGGAACGAAATTATGAAGGTGTATTCCGGAGCCGAAGTGCTGCCGAAGTGTCATTTCACTGTAAAACTTAGTCAAATCAATCAGAAAGACATTTAAAGTGAATATGTAGCTGAATTGAACTCGATATGTCTGTTTCCGCCTTTCATATTGAGTAGAACGCCTCTGAATGACTCATTTCGGTCGGTTAAACGATCCTACACACGAAACAACAATCAACGGAACCTGAATGATGGGTGGGTTCTATAACAACAGTAATAATGTGAACCCTAATCGGATTCCTCATTTTGTGGGAGGTGGTAATCAAGGAGGTAACCAAGGTGGGAATAGAGGAGGTAATCTAAGAGATAACCAAAGACCAAGGGAGCAAGAAGTTGATGGTCCACGTCGTCATCAACAACCTCCAAGGGGAGTAAATGACCGTTTTAGGCCGATGGTCACTGACAATTACTCACCAATTGTGTGCGAGAGAAGAATGTTCGATTGCAAGCCCCATTACATCAATATCCTTCTCCACTTCAATAGGAGGTCTAATGATGAACCATATACTCATTTGGCGGAGTTTTCGGCCATATGTAGTACTATTGGAGGACATGATTTTGCATTGGAAGAGGCTAACCTTCAGTTGTTTCAGTTTTCGCTAAAGGATAAGGCGAAACAATGGCTCCTTCCACTTCCGGTGGGTAGCATTCGTACATGGGCCAAAATACAACAAGTTTTTCTTGATGAGTATTACTCGATGGCGAAGACCGATGATGCTAGAGATGAAATTAGGTCTTTCCATCAACTTTCGAGTGAGCCATTGCACGAAGCTTTCACAAGATACAAAGAATTGATCCGGAAGTGCCGACATCATCAAATAGAAAAGTGGGAGTTGGTTAAGTGTTTTCTAAGAGGGTTGGATGATGAGACATGGAATCACCTAGAGTCAACGAGCAATGGAACGTTATTAAGTAATCATGAAGATGACGATTGGGAATTTCTCGAGCGGATGAGCAATCGGTCAAAGTCAACGGAGTCGGCTGATAGAGCTAAAAAACATCCCGTTTCTCGATCACTTCCCGATCTCGATTCCAACTCTAAGGATCGGATTACTACTCTAGAACGGGAATTGGCTCGAATGAAAAGAAAAGAGGTGAACGCGGTGCAATTCGCGATATGTGAGGATTGTGGGGAGATTGGTCATCGGACCGATCAATGCCAAATGGGTACGGGAGAATACACCGAAGAGGTAAATCAAGTGTATGGGGATCGAAAACAGTATGATATGAACTCCAACACTTACCATGCGGGTTTGAGAAATCATCCAAATTTCCGATATGGTAATGCTTCGAATCAAATGAACCCGAACTTTCAATCGGGAAATCAAGGTGGGCAAGGTGGTTCTTCCTACCATAATCGGTAAGGTGGTAACCAAGGGGGTTACCAAAGGAACTACAATCAAGGGGGTAAACGAGGATATCAAAATCGTGAAGGCAATTATCAACGTGGTTACAACCAAAGTGGAAATGGGGGTGGTGCTTCAAGCTCTCAAATGGGTGGTGATGATTTGTTAAACTCTAAACTTGATGATATTATGAATGCTATCACCAATTCAAATCAAGAGATCAAAGCCGAAATGAAGAAAGAGTTTGAGGTACGAGATAAATCCCATAAGGCGTTGGAGAAGCAAGTGGGACAACTTACCCTAGAGATGGATCAAATTCATGGAAGTGGAGGAAGACTTCCAAGCGACACCAATGTGAACCCTAAGCATCAAGGGTCAAGCTCAAAGAACACAAACGAGGTACCAATTAATAAAATTTCCTTACGTAGTGGTCGAGTGATAGATAATGGTGTTGAGCCACCACCACCCAAGTTTGTTGAAGGGGTGGTGGAAGATGCTAGTGATGATGAAGGTAGTGACGGTCAAACGGGTCAAAAAAAATGATGTAAAAATTAATAAAAATACACCCGTTGTGACCGTTCCCATCCCAAAAGCTAAGGACAAGGGTGTGGAGGTTAATACCGCCCCTTATCCCAAAGCTTTAATGGGACCATCTAAGAAAGTGGTAAATAAACGAGGCCCAAAACAAGAAGATATGTGAGAAATTTTTAAACAAGTTAAAATCAATTTACCACTCTTAGATGCAATTAAACAAGTACCTTCATATGCTAAGTATTTGAAAGAATTATGCACCCAAAAGCGGACTCATAAGTTTCCTAAGAAACTTGATTTAACCGAAAATGTGAGTTCGATTCTTTCGGGTGCACTTCCACCAAAACTTCGAGATCCGGGGGCGCCCATAATTTCAATACAAGTTGGTGAATTTAAAATGACTCGGGCACTTTTGGATCTTGGGGCAAGTGTGAGTATCTTGCCGGGTAGTTTATATGACCAATATGATTTTGATCCACTTCAAACGTCAAACACCACCATGGTGTTAGCCGATTTGACCCCTAAACTACCCCGTGGGATAGTCACAGATGTAATAGTCAAGGTCGAGGACTTTTACTATTCGGTGGACTTTCTTGTACTTGATTATGTTTCTTTGGACCGAACCAAGCAACCAACGGTTATCCTCGGTCGACCATTTTTGGCAACATTGAGTGCTCAAATAAATTGCAAATTGGGCACGGTCGACATGACTTTTGTTAACCATCGGTTGCGGTTAAATGTCTTTTCAGGATTGACGGATCCTCTAGTCGGCGATGAATGCTATATGACAAACATTGTTGATGAGTGTATACCTCTATGCGACATTAATGTCGAAGAGGAAAGCATAATAGAGGAGTGTTTCTTGTTTGACAGGTTGCAAAGGGAAACAAATCGGAGCATGTATGAGGAGGTGAAAGAATTGGAGATATTAGCGGCTAGGGAAGGAAGGCCCACTTGGACACATCAAGTGGAAAGCCTCCCGGAAAGCATTGACACTAAGTTAAAGCCGTCATTGGAAGAGCCTCCGGTTGTAGAGTTGAAGGCGCTACCCAAGCATCTCAAGTATGCTTATGTGGGTGAGGGTAGCACGCTCCCGGTTATTATTGCATCCAACTTGACCGGGGAGCAAGAAGAGAAGTTGATGAAGGTTTTGGTCACTCATAGAGCCGCTATTGGGTGGACCATTGCAGATTTAAAGGGAATTAGTCCCTTGGTGGTGATGCATAAAATCATCACAGAATACGACATTAATCCTTCTCGCGACACACAACGGAGATTAAATCCGAACATGCGGGAAGTGGTTAAGAAGGAGGTATTGAAATGGCTAGATGCGGGTATTATATACCCCATTTCTGATAGCCAGTGGGTGAGCCCAACACAAACAGTTCCTAAGAAAGCGGGCATTCAAGTCGTCACAAATGACGTAGGTGAAGAGGTCACCACTCGGCCGGTAACCGGGTGGCAAATTTGTATTGATTATAGGAAGTTAAATGCTGCTACTTCTAAAGATCATTTCCCTTTACCGTTTATTGATCAAATTGTCTAGAAATTAGCCGGACAAAAATTTTATTGTTTCTTGGATGATTATTCATGTTACAATCAAATTGCTATACATCCGGAAGACCAAGCAAAGACTACCTTTACTTGTCCATACAGTACCTTCGCATTTAGGCGAATGCCCTTTGGACTTTGTAATGCCCCCGCCACCTTCCAAAGGTGCATGATGAGTATTTTTTCCGATATGGTGGGGGAGTCTTCGGAAATCTTCATGGATGATTTCTCGATATATTTATCATCATTTGATGAATGCCTTGACCAACTCGAAAAGGTTTTAAAAAGATGTGTTGAGAAAAAATTAGTTTTGAGTTGGGAAAAGAGCCATTTTATGGTTCAAGAGGGGATTGTGTTGGGACATGTCGTCTCGAGTCGTGGGATCGAAGTGGATAGAGCAAAAGTGCAAGTCATATCCACTTTGCCTTATCCCACAAGTGTTAAGGGTGTTCGATCATTTTTGGGTCATGCGGGGTTCTATAGAAGGTTCATAAAAGGTTTTAGTGATATAACAAAACCTCTATGTAATTTGTTGTTAAAAGATCAACCGTTTGATTTTAATAAAGATTGTCAAAATGCCTTTAATGTGTTGAAGAAAAAGCTGGTTGAGGCCCCAATCTTGCAACCACCGAATTGGTCTTTACCATTCGAAATTATGTGTGATGCAAGTGATTATGCGGTGGGGGCCGTGTTGGGTCAACGGGTAGACAAGAAACCGGTTGCCATATACTACGCAAGTAAGACTCTCTCGGATGCACAATTAAATTATACAACTACTGAGAAAGAGCTACTTGCGGTGGTATATGCGTTGGATAAATTCGTACTTAGATATGGGGTACTAAGGTCATTGTGTATTCTGACCATTCTACAGTTAGGTATCTCATGGACAAGAAGGATGGAAAGCCGAGATTAATACGATAGGTTCTCTTGCTACAAGAATTTGACCTGGAGATTCGAGACAAGAAAGGAAGTGAGAATGTGGTTGCGGACCACTTGTCTCGATTGATAGTGGAGGAGGATTCTTCTCGTGTGGAGATTAACGAGAATTTCCCAGATGAGCAAATTTTGAAAGTTTCAATATTACCATGGTATGCTAATATTGTTAACTATTTGGTTACAGGTGACTTGCCAGCTCATTGGGATAGAAGGAAGAGGTTGCACTTCCTTTTCTCAAATCAAATATTACACATTGGAAGAACCGGACTTATTCAAGATATGTCCGGATCAAGTTATTAGAAGATGCGTACCCGACGAGGAGATTCATAGTGTCTTGATGCACTTGCATTCATATGCTTGTGGGGGCCATTTCAGTGGTCACAAAACCGGGCACAAAGTGCTCAATAGCGGTCTTTATTGGCCGACTATTTTTAAGGACGCATTTAATTTCGCTAAAAACTACGTCGAGTGTCAAAAATTAGGGGGCATTTCTAAAAGGGATGAGATGCCCATGCAACCGATCCTTATTGTAGATATTTTTGCTGTGTGGGGGATCGATTTCATGGGCCCATTCCCTAATTCGCATGGAAATTTATATATCTTGGTGGCGGTCGACTAAGTGTCGAAGTGGGTCGAAGCGATTGCCACCAAGACAAACGACCATACCGTGGTTTGTAATTTTGTGCAAACCAATATTATTTCTCGATTTGGGATCCCTCGAGTAATCATTAGTGATGGGGGATCTCATTTTAAGAACTTTAACTTTGGTAAGCAGATGAAACGGTATGGCGTTGACCATCGAATTGCTACCCCCTATCACCCACAAACGAGTAGTCAAATGGAAGTCTCCAATAGGCAAATAAAGGAAATTTTGCAAAAGACCATTCGACCGGACCGAAAGGATTGGTCGACGAAGTTGAATGATGCTTTATGGGCTTATAGAAAGGCTCATAAAACACCTATTTGAACTACACCATACCGCTTGGTTTATGGAAGAAATTGTCATCTACCAGTTGAGCTTGTACATCGTGCTTGGTGGGCCATTAAAGAGGTTAATATGAAATACGATGATACAGGTAAGGAGCGAAACTTAAAGCTTTGCGAGTTGGAGTAGCTTCGGGAAGAAGCGTATGAGTGTGCTTCAAAGTATAAGGATGATATGAAGAGGGCACATGATGCGAAGTTGAAGCCGAAGGAGTTCGAAGTGGGTCAAAAGGTTTGGCTCTACATTTCAAGGCTTAAACATTTTCCCGGGAAGCTTAAGAGCAAATGGATGGGTCCGTACATGATTACACGGGTCGGGACGCTTGGAGATGTTACCATTGAGGACCCGAAGCATGGGTCGAAGTAAACGGTTAATGGTCACCGTCTTAAACCGTTCCTTGATGGTAATGAAGAAAAGAAGAACGAAAACATGGAGTTGGTAAGCTTTGTGGTAAGCGTACCAACCTATGAGGTCAACTAAAAGGACCGGTAACGAATTTTGTATAGTTTTGTATATTTTATTTTGATTGTTTGAGTATTTTAGTGTTAATCGTCCCCGTTTCGTACTAACCTTTTGTGAAGTGTGAAGTCCGAACACCACGAACGGGTCTTGAGGATGCAAGGTATGTTTCTAGACTTGTTTTTGTGTATTAGGGACAATACACGGCTTTTCGGGGGGGGGGGGGTGGTAGGAGCGTTAAACGGTTTTGTAATTTTCAATTTTTAACTTATAAAAAAATCACAAAAAGAATTTTAAAAATTCTTAGGATTTTATTTAGTATATAGTACTTTTATAAAAAGTTTATAATTTTCTTCATATTTGTCATAAAAAATAAAAAAATAAAAAATTTAAAAAGCATGGGGCGTCGGCGACGGGGTTCAAGTGAGTCGGCGACGGGGTCTCCAAAGTGTGCGTCGGCACACAAACCCCATAGACAGGAATTTAGGGCGTCGCCCCGTTTGAACAAATCCACAACGCATCGGCGATAGGGGGTCAGGCCGTCGCCGACGGTCTCTCATTTGCTGGCCGACGATGGTTCGTTTCACTTGCGTCTTAGTGAACTAAAAACCCTTTTAACCCATTTAAACTTCATAAAACTCGAATCCACAACCATCCACATCCACATATTCACCCCCATACTCATCACAACTTCAAATCCCTGCCATCTCTCTCCTCTCCTCTCCTCTCACTTCACCTTTTCACTTCATCTTCCCCATTAACCCACCAAGAACCCTAGAACTCCAATCTCTCATAACTTCTTCAATTCTCAACTAAATCACTTGATTCTTGAGTCCATTATGTGTAGATTTTCAAGAGCAACAAAACCCCTAACACGGTTTTCACCAATTCTTGCTCGTTTACGAGATTTCTGAATTTCAAGATTTGGGTTTTCTTAGAAAAAGTGTTCTTCAAGCTTTGATTTGCATCGTTTAATTAGTTCTTGACATTCTACTACACAAAGGTATAAACTTTACTTAATTTTTAGCTTTATTTTGCTATGGTATGTTGAAATCTTCTGAAATTTTTGAACTTGTGTTTGAAGAGTAGGTTGTTTAGCATAATGTAGGATGTTATAGTTGAAAATTGCATGTAAATTCTTGATTTGGTTTAGATTGAGCATGCAATAACCACAGTGAGGTAATTACACTTGTTATTGGCATGATTGAACATGAATGTGATGTTGAAATTTGTTGAAATCATATGAATTTTGAGCAAACATGAAAGATTAATTGTTAGATGATAAAATTTGCGACTTTGGAAGTTTAAAAAGGCGATTTTGCATCCAGTTGTTAAGTGAAATTCAACATCATATGTCATGTTCAAAGTTTGAGATTATTGTGAAGATTTGGGTTTATATTGATGATTCCTTTGTTTTGTGATTGTAGTTATGGCCGGAGGTAGAAAGAAATCCAAAACCACGGGTGAGGGATCGTCCTCTGGGGTTGGGTCTTCCTCCGGATTGCTACCTATAAAGTGGGAGCAACTAAGCTCATTGGAAGAAGGTGATGCGAGGTTATATCGGCAGGATTGGGCATGGGAAAAGTTCCGAGATAGTCGAAGCGCTAAGGTTTGGGATGAAGACAAGAACAAATCCCTCTCGACATTCCAAGACAAGAAGCTGGAAATTAAGTTGTGGAAATGGAAAATGGTTACGGGTGTGTTAACTTCGGTGCCGGATAGGGTTGTGGCAGAGAGGTCAGTTAATGTTGAAGAGTTAAGAAAAATTGGCTTCGTTCAAATGTTCGAACGTCTCAGTTGGGAAAGAGTTTTAGATTGGTGTGAAGACAGCACCTCCCGGGTTTACTTGTCGGAGGTGTGCGAGTGGCTTGCGTCTTTGAGGTTTAGAAACAAAGATGGCCCCCCGGAACAGTGGAGATTAGTGGGTATTACAAGCAGGGGGGAAATGACAATGTCATTCGAAACAATAAATTGCATCGTGCGATTCGATTCACTTGGGGTGCAAGCATATGATTACCCAACGATGGAACATTTTTTCGATAATAAAGCAAATGATCATGATACGGAGGGTATGGTTGAGTCGGTATTAACATACAATGACGGGGGAGTGGCTGCAAAGAGCCACTTGACGGTTGAAAGGAAAATTATTCAAGGCATTTCCCTTGAGAACGTTATGGTTCGGTGTGGAGATAGGGGGAGAGTGAGAGCCTCTAATTGTAGAGTTATTCATGCCTTGGTGTATGGGACACCAACGTTGTCTTGGAGGCACATTATTATGATGAATACATGGATTACTCGGGAGTCATTCCACAGGAGGATAATTCGATATGTGCGCCTAATCAGTGCAATGATCCTCCAATAAAACTGTCTTCCCCTAGAGTCGCTTTGGGTGTCTAAGCCCGTGGAAGAGTTCAACATGGCAACAATAAAAAGAAATTGGAAAATCCAAGTGCAACTCTTTGGTAGTAAGTATTCGGTAACCGACGAATTGGGTCACAAGTATGAATTCATTGACCCAGACGCACATCAAGGGGCTGCGGAAGATGTTGAGATGGTTGATGAAGAGGACGAAACTGAGCCTGCTGGTCCACGGGGACCAAAGCAAAGGTACATGCGGCCACACCGAAAGTTAAATGCGAATGTGGCAAGTTTTTTGAATTTTAGACGGGTACCTTCGTATTGGAATTTTATCTGTGGGCAGCAAGAGGTGTTTGATAACATCTCTGCGGGCATAGGAGAAGGTAGAGAGTATGAGGCGAGAAGGAAAAACTGGGAGGAGACACACCAAGCCCAGTTGCAGGCATAGTGGGACCTCGAAGCTGTCACACCCCGAAATTATCAGAGCATTGGCGTGACTGGACTGGTATCATCATTGCACATCGGAAGCAAATAAGCTAAGTCTTTCTAGAAATTGAACGCCCACTAAGTACTCGAGTCTCCAATGGTTCTCCTATTCCAACCGTGCCTTGTCCTAGAACTGTAACCTGAGAAAGAACATGCGAGAAAAATCAATAAAAAGTTGAGCGAGTTCATAGTTTGTTTGTAAAAGACTTGAAATAAATCTTTTGGGTCGTGAAAGGTTTGAAATAAATCTTTGGAGTAACCGGTTTTTGAAATAGTATTGAGAAAACGAATTTAAAAATCATTTTCTTGCCAAGCTATATGGAAACGTTGTGTTTGTAACACGTTATGTTCATAAAACCATGTATTTGTAATGTTCGTATAACCATCAATGCCCACCCTGACTTTGACCCGCATAATCTTATGCCTTGAATTTTGTATAAAACATGGTATTTAATTTGTATGAACAAGAATGTTTCGTAAGTATAAAATCCCTGGTATGTAGCAAATAAGGAAAAAGAGATCACCAATGGTTTGCAAGGCCATTGATATGTGTGAAGTGCAAGTAGGAAGACTCAAACCTAGCAGATTTCGCGTTGGGCACAAAGTCACCCCAAGGTCCGTACTGTTGGGCCTGGGGTTGGGCTCGCTACACCCAGATAGATCTACCGCTTACGTCCCTCGGTCCTACAATGAGGATTAATGGCCTCCAGTTCCCGCCTACCCACTCACATGATCTAAGTAGTAAATCCTCCTTACGCTAACCATACCATGTAAAAAAAAATATCCCTAGTCACCCTGACCAGCTCCCTGGTCACCCTGACCAGCTCCCTGGTCACCCTGGCCAGAATCATTCCTATTTCGAAAATAAGCATTTGTTTTGTAAAAACCGGTATGTTTAGTATAACCTTTCGTAAATCATTTGCGTTCCTCGAAATCCCTTCGTTATATGATTTAGAAATACGAGTTTTGCGTTTGTTCAAAACTTTGTTTGTTTTTGCAAAACGTGCATGTCTTTCCACCCCGAAAACATTTACAAAAATTGTAAAACAGTAAAAAGTGGGGTTATGAACTCACCTGAATATTCTTGTGCAAAGCGAGCTAATTACGACCTTGTGATGTCGTTTCCAAGATGAGACTCGCTAGCGTGCATTCTACAATATTCCAAACACGGAATATCTAATAAGTTTCTAAATAAACGTAGTAACTAACTACGTGTCACCGAGCTCTACCGAATCGTTAATCGGACGATTCGACGGTAAGTTAGTAACTTAACTAAAATAATTAAGTTATACTTGTTAAGTCTCGTTTAATGTCAGTAGCAATTTAATAAGTCTTGAAAAAGACTTAGTTTCCGAGAGACTTAAAATGAATAAATATTTATATAAAATATATAATTATATCGTTGTAAGTGTGTTAGCCGTCTCGAGTAGTCGTACGTGTATCAAAAGAATGTTTATATGAAAATATCATATAACAGACTTGTATTATGTATCGCGTATGATATTTGTCGAAAATATACGTATATGCCGTCTAGGCGTATAAAATAAACATGAAGAGTTATATTTATTTTATAAAGAAATCGTCGAGTTGTTATGTTTGAAAATAAATATAAACCATATTTATTTTTGTAAAAGGTTTCGTGTTGTACGACATTTAGAATAAATATATAACTATATTTATTTTGTAAAAGTATACGAGTTGACGACGTTCGAAATAAATATAACATTATATTTATTTGTAAAAGCGTTTGGAACTATCAAGGTTTGAAGTATTATAAACTCAAATTCCTTTGAGCGTCGTTTTTGAAATATAATACGTGTCGTGTTTAAGGGTTTTTCTCGAAAAACGGGCATAGTTTCCTCTCTTTTTGGACGGCCCCGACAACTAAAGTGTCGTTATTTTTATCAAAAAGCAACCAATATTCAATCAACAATATATCAATTTGACAAATATTTCATAGAATGTAAAATATAATCATGTCGGTTCGAGCTCGTTATCACGCATAATTAAAATAAGGAATAGTTAACGAAAATAATCGCGGTTTAAACCATTACCCAAAGCGCTCGTTGTTATGTTATCTGAGTTGACCGGCTGGCCGAGTCAACCGGGTTGACCGAGTTGACTCGCTGAGTTGACTGGGTTGACTCAGTTTGACTGAGTTGGACCGGATCGAGCCGAAATGCACCGAGTTGAGCCGTGCCCGTCTCCGAAGCCGCTGACTGAGTTGACTCGGTTGACCGAGTCAACCGAAACCGAGACTGAATCTGAGCCAAAACTGATCCATGACCGAACCGCCTGACCGAACCGAAACCCGTTGACTGTCTTGTACCGGGAACCCGAACCGAGTTAACTTGAACCAGAACCAAAACTCGACTTGCTGAATCGGACCCTGAACAGACGCGAGTCTGATACGAACAAAACCACCAGCCGATTAAGAACATCATCATCTTCAACCAATCAGCAGCAATCACCATCCTTTAACATCAAAACCGACAGGAGACGAAAAAGATCGGGACTTACCGTGAACTCACCGGATAATGTCAAGTACCGCCTGAATCGGGACAGGGACCGCCGGTTAAAATAACCGACCGCCGGACAATGGAGCCGACCACCGGTCCGCCGGTTCTCTTTCTCTCATTCAGTCTCTCTGTGCAACACCGTCACTTGCCACCTCCATCGTGTCGGAAAACATTGATGCCGGCTCCGTTGGTCGTCGGATCTGAATCAGAGAGGGTGTGAGAACAGGGGGGTGGGTATGAGGGTTTACCGGAGCTCCGATCGGAGCCGGTTCGTCGCCGGAATAAGCACCGGAGAGGGAGAGAGGTGAATCGGGTGTGGAGTTGTTTGGCTGATGACCTTTGTTTGAGAAGGTGGACTTGTGTGTGTATATTGTTCTTGTATAGACAGACTTAAAGTCTGTTGGAGGAATGAGGACATAAAGAGCCATGAGGTGTTATATATAGACATTTGAGGATTTCAGTTTCTTTTGTGTAAAGATATTACATTCAGGTCATACATTTTACATGGTTAGATGTTTTATTCACTGGCCTAAAATCTCTTGTAGAGATTTGTTGAGATATAGTTGATTTTGTAGAGATTCCTTAAGGATTTGATAAGATCTAACATCTTATGAGTAGGTCTAGGCTTGTGGGTTTTGGGCTTGGGCCCAGGGCCCACAAGCTCAATCCCCGTGTGTAAGTGGCCCGTAAATCCTACGAGACCCATTGTCAAAACCCTGAACTCCGTTTAACGTCAAAAAATTAAAATAACCAAAAATACGGTCAGTAGTCGTTGTTTGCACGCCCGTTCGTCGATCACGGTAATAATCGCGAAAATTTGTATCGTTGCCGTCTTTAATCCGTTTTTCGATCCGGTTTCGACTGTAGTCACAAAAATATAATTACGAAGCTCAAATATATCGTAAAAATTTAATATCAGTCGGCGTTGTCAGTATCCTGTTCGGTTTCAATCCGTTGCCGTTTAACGTTTCGCCGGTTTCTCTGTAAACCACCGTTCGCGCACTGTAAAGACGGATAGACGTTCCCAGGCACTCCAAAGGCCTAATTAAGTTAATTCGCGCTGTAAACACTATTTTTTATCGCGTTAATCACTTGTTAATCACGTAATTAAGAGCCGTAAATCACGGGTTGTCACATTCTCCCCCTGTTACAGAAATTTCGTCCTCGAAATTTAGACTATGTTATCCCCTCAGAATTGTGTTATTCGCAGGTAAGTCCGAATAATAACAAAGTGAATGACCACGAAATCGAAACAAGACTTATTTGAATCATGTGAATTCAATGACATTCCTCAACAACAAGAACCCAACGGTTTAAAAGAAATGTGTTTCAAAAATTGATGTCAAAGGAAACAGGACGTATAGATACAGTCACTAGTGTGACTAAGCTAACAGGGGTCCAACAAAGAATAGGAATTTCGACCAATCGAATTCTGTATGAACGTTCACAGTATGTAAATGAGTTCTAGAAGCAATAACATCCACTAGATGTACTTAGAATCAACAAGCTCGAAAGTAATAATTTGCATGAAACGCTTGATCGTGATCAGCACAAGCTGCAAGTTATACCGACGCCACAAGGTGTTGCAATGAATGAAACAATTCAATAATAGGGGTGATCGAACAAGTATCACCTGTGTTTTGCATGAAACGCTAAATCGTGATTAGCCCAAGCTACAAGTTTGTACTGACACCATAAGGTGTCGTAGTGATTCAAATGTTTCAATAATAGCGGTGATCAAACAAATTCACCGTGTTTGAAGTCAAATGAAAGCGCAATAAAGTGAATCGGAAAGTTTGTTTCAAATGACATCATAGGATTTTCAATTGAAAATGGAACATCAATGAAACAATGTTTTCGATCGAAGGTGAAGAAGCAATGAATGTCGCAAAGCATTCGATCGATGTTGAAAGAACCGTTATGAGGTACACCGGAATATGAAATGAATTTGTGTACCATTGTTATAACACACAATTGTGTTAAGACCGCTTAACTATGATAAATCGAAACGGATTTAAAGCAAATTAATAAATAAATAATTAAATCCGTGCATGAGATGCGTAAACGAGTTTAGCGCAAGCTTCAAACTAATGAAAATCACCATCACATGGTGTCGAAATCAACAGACAATTTAATGGAGTCGAATACCAAACAAGTTTACCTCGACTCGGAACAAATGAAGTGCTCGTTAAAAATTGATTTGAATATGATGCTCCCAATACATCATATGGTGTCTCGAATCGAATATGTGTAATGAGCAAGTTCAAACAGTTGAACTTGGTTTTAGCGCAATCCGACAATAGATATACGTATCGACAAGAAAACTTTCGGCATGGTCACAACGAAAACCATGTATGTAACTTGAAAAGAAATGATCGTGACACAATGGCCATTAAGAGGAGTAGAGATACGAAAATCTACTCAGTAAATGTGAAATTTGAAATTTCAATAAAAGAAATTTGAGGACTTTACCTGGGGTTTCGTGTGACGACCAATTGTTAGGTGACATTACCATGGAATGTCGAACATAGCGTATTCGTCGTTAGTTAGGTAGGGGGAGAAATGCGGAGACATTCGTCTTCTCCCTGGCGTGATTCGTGCCGTTGCAGGATCGCGTGACAAGTTGTCGTTTCCTGATCGTTAGTTCTCCTGCTGACAGGAATCTAGCGTCGTCGTAAAATTGCGTCATCGTTCCTTCTCAAAGGCCTCGCCTCGACAGTCGTATGTGACGTGCTTCAACCTCCGTTGACGTACATATTAAGTTTCGCGTACACCTGTGCACTAGCGTTGTGTGCCGCGTAGAAGGTGATGTACCCCGACATCCGTTGACGTAAAGATTGAGTTGCATGTATTCTTGTGCACTCGTTTTGTTATGCGTAGGCTGCCTGCTCGGGAAGTTAAAATATCACAGACAATATGGATAATGTGTGCCCGAGTTAATATTCGCGGTTCCTACGTTACGACCTTTAATAAACACACACATGCGCAAATAATCAATCATATAATCAAATAAACATGTTAGTCACCAACAAGCGATCAAGTAATTCTCCTAGTCCCACTAGCCTCCCAGCCTCCCAGACTGACTCCCTAGTCCCACTAGCCAAATTCTCTCAGCCTCTCAGACTGCTCTTCCTAGTCCCACTAGCCTCCCAGCCTCCCAGACTGCTCTTCCTAGTCCCACTAGACTATCCTCCCAGCCTCTCAGACTGAATCTCCTAGTCCCACTAGACTATCCTCCCAGCCTCTCAGACTGAATCTCCTAGTCCCACTAGACTATCCTTACAGCCTCTCAGACTGAATCTCCTAGTCTCTCAGAGTGTTGTGTACTGTATGTAATTGTTTTGTGTACCGTGTATAAAACATCACAATGGCGTACTTTTGAAAACAAAATTTTGACTGTTTGCTTTTCGGCAACGGTTGGAGACCATATTCGAGTACTAGGCGTTCTGTATGTATTCAACGTCTTAATAGTCTAAGTCCCAGAGAAAAGTGAGGTTAGAGCCTAGGTATCACAACAGAAACCTAATTCGCTGTAACCTATAGCTCTGATACCAATCTGTCACACCCCGAAATTATCAGAGCATTGGCGTGACTGGACTGGTATCATCATTGCACAGCGGAAGCAAATAAGCTAAGTCTTTCTAGAAATTGAACGCCCACTAAGTACTCGAGTCTCCAATGGTTATCCTATTCCAACCGTGCCTTGTCCTAGAACTGTAACCTGAGAAAGAACATGCGAGAAAAATCAACAAAAAGTTGAGCGAGTTCATAGTTTGTTTGTAAAAGACTTGAAATAAATCTTTTGGGTCGTGAAAGGTTTGAAATAAATCTTTGGAGTAACCGGTTTTTGAAATAGTATTGAGAAAACGAATTTAAAAATCATTTTCTTGCCAAGCTATATGGAAACGTTGTGTTTGTAACACGTTATGTTCATAAAACCATGTATTTGTAATGTTCGTATAACCATCAATGCCCACCCTGACTTTGACCCGCATAATCTTATGCCTTGAATTTTGTATAAAACATGGTATTTAATTTGTATGAACAAGTATGTTTCGTAAGTATAAAATCCCTGGTATGTAGCAAATAAGGAAAAAGAGATCACCAATGGTTTGCAAGGCCATTGATATGTGTGAAGTGCAAGTAGGAAGACTCAAACCTAGCAGATTTCGCGTTGGGCACAAAGTCACCCCAAGGTCCGTACTGTTGGGCCTGGGGTTGGGCTCGCTACACCCAGATAGATCTACCGCTTACGTCCCTCGGTCCTACAATGAGGATTAATGGCCTCCAGTTCCCGCCTACCCACTCACATGATCTAAGTAGTAAACCCTCCTTACGCTAACCATATCATGTAAAAAAAAATATCCCTAGTCACCCTGACCAGCTCCCTGGTCACCCTGACCAGCTCCCTGGTCACCCTGGCCAGAATCATTCCTATTTCGAAAATAAGCATTTGTTTTGTAAAAACCGGTATGTTTAGTATAACCTTTCGTAAATCATTTGCGTTCCTCGAAACCCCTTCGTTATATGATTTAGAAATACGAGTTTTGCGTTTGTTCAAAACTTTGTTTGTTTTTGCAAAACGTGCATGTCTTTCCACCCCGAAAACATTTACAAAAATTGTAAAACAGTAAAAAGTGGGGTTATGAACTCACCTGAATATTCTTGTGCAAAGCGAGCTAATTACGACCTCGTGATGTCGTTTCCAAGATGAGACTCGCTAGCGTGCATTCTACAATATTCCTAACACGGAATATCTAATAAGTTTCTAAATAAACGTAGTAACTAACTACGTGTCACCGAGCTCTACCGAATCGTTAATCGGACGAATCGACGGTAAGTTAGTAACTTAACTAAAATAATTAAGTTATACTTGTTAAGTCTCGTTTAATGTCAGTAGCAATTTAATAAGTCTTGAAAAAGACTTAGTTTCCGAGAGACTTAAAATGAATAACTATTTATATAAAATATATAATTATATCGTTGTAAGTGTGTTAGCCGTCTCGAGTAGTCGTACGTGTATCAAAAGAATGTTTATATGAAAATATCATATAACAGACTTGTATTATGTATCGCGTATGATATTTGTCGAAAATATACGTATATGCCGTCTAGGCGTATAAAAAAAACATGAAGAGTTATATTTATTTTATAAAGAAATCGTCGAGTTGTTATGTTTGAAAATAAATATAAACCATATTTATTTTTGTAAAAGGTTTCACGTTGTACGACATTTAGAATAAATATATAACTATATTTATTTTGTAAAAGTATACGAGTTGACGACGTTCGAAATAAATATAACATTATATTTATTTGTAAAAGCGTTTGGAACTATCAAGGTTTGAAGTATTATAAACTCAAATTCCTTTAAGCGTCGTTTTTGAAATATAATACGTGTCGTGTTTAAGGGTTTTTCTCGAAAAACGGGCAGAGTTTCCTCTATTTTTGGACGGCCCCGACAACTAAAGTGTCGTTATTTTTATCAAATAGCAACCAATATTCAATCAACAATATATCAATTTGACAAATATTTCATAGAATGTAAAATATAATCATGTCGGTTCGAGCTCGTTATCACGCATAATTAAAATAAGGAATAGTTAACGAAAATAATCGCGGTTTAAACCATTACCCAAAGCGCTCGTTGTTATGTTATCTGAGTTGACCGGCTGGCCGAGTCAACCGGGTTGACCGAGTTGACTCGCTGAGTTGACTGGGTTGACTCAGTTTGACTGAGTTGGACCGGATCGAGCCGAAATGCACCGAGTTGAGCCGAGCCCGTCTCCGAAGCCGCTGACTGAGTTGACTCGGTTGACCGAGTCAACCGAAACCGAGACTGAATCTGAGCCAAAACTGATCCACGACCGAACCGCCTGACCGAACCGAAACCCGTTGACTGTCTTGTACCGGGAACCCGAACCGAGTTAACTTGAACCAGAACCAAAACTCGACTTGCTGAACCGGACCCTGAACAGACGCGAGTCTGACACGAACAAAACCACCAGCCGATTAAGAACATCATCATCTTCAACCAATCAGCAGCAATCACCATCCTTTAACATCAAAACCGACAGGAGACGAAAAAGATCGGGACTTACCGTGAACTCACCGGATAATGTCAAGTACCGCCTGAATCGGGACAGGGACCGCCGGTTAAAATAACCGACCGCCGGACAATGGAGCCAACCACCGGTCCGCCGGTTCTCTTTCTCTCATTCAGTCTCTCTGCGCAACACCGTCACTTGCCACCTCCATCGCGCCGGAAAACATTGATGCCGGCTCCGCCGGTCGTCGGATCTGAATCAGAGAGGGTGTGAGAACAGGGGGGTGGGTATGAGGGTTTACCGGAGCTCCGATCGGAGCCGGTTCGTCGCCGGAATAAGCACCGGAGAGGGAGAGAGGTGAATTGGGTGTGGGGTTGTTTGGCCGATGACCTTTGTTTGAGAAGGTGGACTTGTGTGTGTATATTGTTCTTGTATAGACAGACTTAAAGTCTGTTGGAGGAATGAGGACATAAAGAGCCATGAGGTGCTATATATAGACATTTGAGGATTTCAGTTTCTTTTGTGTAAAGATATTACATTCAGGTCATACATTTTACATGGTTAGATGTTTTATTCACTGGCCTAAAATCTCTTGTAGAGATTTGTTGAGATATAGTTGATTTTGTAGAGATTCCTTAAGGATTTGATAAGATCTAACATCTTATGAGTAGGTCTAGGCTTGTGGGTTTTGGGCTTGGGCCCAGGGCCCACAAGCTCAATCCCCGTGTGTAAGTGGCCTGTAAATCCTACGAGACCCGTTGTCAAAACCCTGAACTCCGTTTAACGTCAAAAAATTAAAATAACCAAAAATACGGTCAGTAGTCGTTGTTTGCACGCCCGTTCGTCGATCACGGTAATAATCGCAAAAATTTGTATCGTTGCCGTCTTTAATCCGTTTTTCGATCCGGTTTCGACTGTAGTCACAAAAATATAATTACGAAGCTCAAATATATCGTAAAAATTTAATATCAGTCGGCGTTGTCAGTATCCTGTTCGGTTTCAATCCGTTGCCGTTTAACGTTTCGCCGGTTTCTCTGTAAACCACCGTTCGCGCACTGTAAAGACGGATAGACGTTCCCAGGCACTCCAAAGGCCTAATTAAGTTAATTCGCGCTGTAAACACTATTTATTATCGCGTTAATCACTTGTTAATCACGTAATTAAGAGCCGTAAATCACGGGTTGTCACAGAAGCGGCCCACCGGGAAAGGATGGAAAAATATATGGAGGAGCAGCAATTGTTCCAAGCTCTACAAAGATAACAAATGGAACATTTGGTACAACAACAGCAGCAAGAGGTGACCCGAAGACGGGAGTGGGAGGAAAATGAGGAGAGGCTCCAAAACGAGCAGAATACATTGGAAGGCCGCCGATGGAGCGCGATGTACATCTCCAACGAATTGGCTATTAATAGTGCCAAGGTCCTCCATGATCAGGAACGGCACCAGAGAGATTGGGAAGCCAGCCTCCCATACGTAGAACACGCGGGGTGGACCTACTACTCCAACCTCCCCGTTCCCCGAGGCCCCTCTGATCCATCACCTCACTGGCCCGAGGCAGTGGGGTCTAGCTTCGTCCCGCCCCAGTTTCAGCCGCCAGCGGAAGGAGAGCCGGGTCCCCTTGACAACTACCGGGAGATGTTCGAGGCTCTCACTGGTTACTCATACTACCCGAACCCACCAGTCGACGAGAACGAGCGATACCAGCGGTGACGGTGAGGTATGTATTTTGTTGTTGTTGTATATTTTTGTTTTGTTTATTTTTATTTCGTTAGTATTTCTTTTTTTTTTCTAGTTAAATGAACGTTGTGGGTGTGTTCTCTATATAACCCTCACGAGACCTACTCGTCCTCCTAAGCTATTGGGGGGGTTTAAAAGGGCTTGTTGCATAAGCTAAATGCAACCGTGATTCCTACGAAAGTGAGTTAGGATTGTTGTTGTTGTAAATGAATTTTCCACATAAATCAACGTAAATTAACTTATGACTTGGTAATACTTTCATAAAAATGGTAGAACTAAGTAGCTAACAAATTTTAATGGTTGTGAGAAGCATGCTTCTACACAAGGGTTAAGATTTGTAGGTACATTATGTTCGAGGGATGACCGTTTTTGTGAAGAGAAGAAGAAGACATGAGCATCTAGCGAGAGAAATCAGGTGCATGCGTTTCCTTTTACTTTGATTCTTAGTTAGTAATAAGTGGATTGTAATTGTTTTTTAGTTTTCGGGGTGGAATTTTTGGGAAATTAGCCGTGTCACATCCCTTGTGCGATTTAAAAACTCTAGTTCTTACACATTGAGGACAATGTTTACCTCAAGTGTGGGGATGGGGGAGTAGTAAAAGTTTTTCGATTTTTTACCCGTTCATTTAAACACTACACATTGAGGACAATGTTTAACTCAAGTGTGGGATGGGGGAAAATTTCAAAAAAATTTCAAAAATGTCTTGGTTCAAAAGCGATCTTAAAAGCACAAGTAACTAAGTCAACAAGGGATGACCCAACCCATTTGGTCTTTTGTCATGGTCAAGTTCGAATTAATAGCATGACGGGTATTTAGCGGGTGGTTATTTGGGAATAATCCGCCTAAGAAACTAGCACATCATGCATGTTGTGACATCTGTGCCTCCACGGCCATCATACAAATACCAAATCAATGAAATATTGTGTTTCATACTTGGGATTTGTATAAATATGTGTATCATTTGCACATATCAATTCTTGTTCGATTTCGAGCTCTAAATCGCTTTCTTGAAAGTTATACGCGAACTGATGCGTAAACGTAATCAGTTTAATGCAACAAACACTCCGGAATAGTTACATGGGCTCAAAATACCTTAAATAACCTTTACATAACTTATAAATAAGTTTTGGAAGGTTTGGTATGTCGAAATCAAGTTTATTCGCTTACAGGGACTAATTTCGACAAACTGCGAAAGTATGCCGATTCGTACTGTAACGAACATTCTGGAACTTGATAATAAGTTAATGATACCCTAAATATCCTTCACATAGCTTAGAAATAGGCTTTGAGGGGTTCGGTGTGCAAAAATAAACTTTTTGGTCAATCAGGGACTAAAAGCGTCAAAAGTGCATAAGTTTGCATTTTCGCGCATATCTTACGTTCTGAATATATCCGGACATCCAAAAATTTATGTAATCATTAAAATATTTTATTTTAGTGATTGGCATGATAAAATTACATTCGTCGTGTAATTTGAATCGTTTTTTGCGTCCGTTAGTGTTTCGTCGTAATTAACCGAACAACGTGATCGTACGACCAAATGAACCGACATTCGGCATATATTCAAGCATATTTCAAGTCCCCTATGCTTTAACATCCTTATAGAGTCTAAAAATTTGGTTAAACGGGTGTTAGAAGTGAAAAACGCAAGTTTGGATGTCAAAGGGGCCAAAGTTGCAACAAATGAAAACTTGTGAGTGTGACTAGCCTGGCCCGACCGTGGCTTACGGTTTGCAGAATGGGACTTACGGTTTGGTCTGCCAGCATTGCATTTTTTTGCTCGATTGCCACTCCAAGCTTCCAAAACCCATCAATTGCAATACCATGAGCTGGTTTTGGACACCCATAGCATTGTAAAACAATGGGTAACACATGGAGGGTCAAGATTAAAGCACATTAATCGAGGAACGATCCTAACGGTTGTCCAAAATCTATATAAACCCACTTGATTCACTTCATTCTTCGCACATTTGTTCTCATTTTTGCTCTAAGTTGAAGCTCTCAAGCTTCATACCTGAGTAATTTGCGTTCAAATCTTCAAGGCTTGGACCTTTTGTAAGTTTCTTTCATTCTTTTATGCGTTTTTAAGCAAGAAAGTCAAACAATGTTTGACTTTCTGCTTTGACCGGTCAATGGTCAACACGAAGTTCGTTTGAACTTCGCAACGTGAGCGTAATCACGATGGTCATAGTCCTTAGTGACTATACCTTCTGATTACCATGTTATTTAGGCCTAGTGACGAGTCATAGTTTCGGTCAAAATGCGCGTTTATGCGTATTTTGCAACCAAACTATTTTTGGGTATCAAAACCCTTTGTTTTGATATCAAACTTGTTTTATAACTTTGTTAAACATGTTCTAACATGTTTAACTCGTCACTTTTAGGTTTAGTGCTTATATTGGGTCGTTAGATAAGCGGTCTAAACAACCGCTTAGACTTTCGAACCCGACCCGTTTGGTCGATCATTAGGATCCGACCAAACACTTTAGGTGACCATAGTTGTATAGGGAATAACCTTCCGAGGTTATACCTTATGGTCACTTCGTTTAGTTAGTTGTATGATAGGTAGTTTATATGCCTTAGGAAAATGACCAAAATGCCCTTTTTACGCATAAATTCATTTTAAGCATATGTAACCTAAATTTTGACATCTAAACTGATTAGGAAACATTATTAGACTTGTTAAGGCATATAATACTTGTCATAGGACTAGTTAGGAGGTCTGAACGCTTTTTTCGCAAACGACACGTTAAAGTAGCGTAAGCTACCTAAACGGGTCGTAATGGGTCATAAGCACTTAGGTTAGGTTTCGTTTTAGTATGTAGGCTTCGATAAACCATATCATACGAGTTCCAATACTAATTTGGTTTACGAAACCTCATTCTATCCGATCTTCTGATTTAGGTCCGGTTATTAACGTAGTTATCTATATTAGGTGCCGTTTGATTTCCGTGACCCCTCTAGCTTTGCTTGGTTGTTGTTCAAGACTTCTAAGCATCCTCAAGTGAGTACATAGACCCCTCTTTAACTGTTTTCAAACTGTTTTGGGGTGGAACACATGTGCCTACGTGTTACTTTCGTGTTTTTCATGCTTTTATAACATATACTTGCTATGTTCATTAGTACACTTATTGTACATGATTTCATTATGTTTTGCTATGTATGTTCACTTAGCATGCTAGCACATTGTTTTAAGTTCATTTCTGTTGCATATGTTTACTCAGCATATGGACACATTGTTTTACATTGCATTTCTGTTGCATATGTTTACTCAGCATATGGAAACATTGTTTTACATTTCTACTTTGTATGTTCATTTAGCATATTAAAGTACATTATTTTCATAAAACATGCTTACATTTGGTATGACATTTGGTTTATTTAACGGGACATAAATACATTCATTAACACTGATCATGCCGCTCGATAGTAGGTAGTGGTACCATAGGACTTGACAACTCCCATTCCTGAAATCCTAGATTTGTTTGGGTGGAAGGAATGACCTAATCCGAAAACATTTTTGGTAGACCTTGACATTGTTTAGGGTTTATCTTATAGTCTCAAGGCTTGAACGTAGGCGTTTAACAATACCGCATAGATGTTTGTATCAGTAAAGCATGCATGGATTTTACAAAGCATAACTTTTGATTTATTTCAATACATTGTTTTGTGCATTTTACATATGGTTTAAGTAGTCACTTTTTACTTGCCATACATGACATTTGTTTACACATTACATGATTTACATTTGACAAAATACATTGTTTACACCTAAACATTTTGACATTTGTTTAAACAAGACATTTTGGTGGTTTGTTTGGTAAGTGATTTAAGTAACGAGGCGTGTGTAATATGATAAAAGCATGGTGGATACGCCACTGGTACTCCCTATATATAAGTGATCTTATGATATTACATATCGTAGCATTATTTAAACCATTTCAATTTTGACATATTACATTTTACACAATTAACATATCTTTACAAAACATTGTTTTACAAACAACATATTTTATACAAACTCATTTTTACTTGGTTATTTATTTAACCATGCATTATTCTTTTATATCATCTGTTTCCTTATCAATTTTTGTATGATTTATAAAAGAAAACATTTTACAAGGTTCATGACTATTTTTGTTAAACATTTTCTTTAAACTTACAAGTCATGAATCCTATTTTTATAAAACCTATGTATCTCACAGGCATTTTTATGCTGACGTATCTATTTTCACATGTGTTTAAGGTGCTGTTGTTAGATGATTATGATGCAAACATAGGATTGGACGAGGGCCTTAGTGACATTAAAAGATGCAAGACTAGTTAATTATGTTATGTTTCTTTGTTTATAAGACAATGTAACCTCTTGTAACTTAATAAAACAAAATTTCAATTACCATGTGTTGTGAAACAATAATTCTGTTACGACACTCCCCGATGATTCCGCCGCGGTTTGTTGTTTTACGCGGTTGGAGTGTGACAGAAAAGTTGGTATCAGAGCTCATGGTTATAGTGAATTAGGTTATTAGTAATGCTTTGACCTAGTCTATAACCTTCCTAGGACCCTAACACAAGAATCCTTGTGTTTAGATCTTAAAACAATACCGTCACTTATTTTTAAGTGACAACCACAACAAGAACATAAATTTCAAATCCGCTTTGAAACCCAATCATCTGTTCTAGGATGATTTATTATAAGGTTTTGAACCTTCAAAGTTTTCAAAATCTCATCAAAGTTGGGTCTTATAATGTGAACACGTGCAATCTGGAAGGGTGGATGCCTATACTCTGAGTTTTCTGTCTAAGGCAAGAGTGTTCGTACAAATCCACATAATCGGACCAGTCACTCTTACCTGGGAACTCTTGGCGTGAGTGTCCACTTATAGGCTAAAGCATGTCTTCGCGATACATTAAAATGACCCGCTTACTTTGATTAGTCGTCGTCTCATTTGTTTGCCTTAGGTAACAAACAAATGATTGCAATTCATATGCGTTATCATTCTGTTTTGATTATCCGATAACATTTCACTTGTTTCCTCCTATGTCTTTCATTTTCTCCAGAATGTCTCTTCATCACAGCAACACTCAGATGTCCGAGCAGGCTACCAAATTTGCCCAACGAATAGGCGAAGTATTTCTGAAGACTGCTGAATTAGCCGTTGCTATGTCCCGTCTCCAGAATGAAGCCACCCAAGAAGCATCAAAGGAAGCAGAAGCCAAGCCTTCACCAAAATCAAAGAAGCGTAAGGCTTCAAAGAAACCCGCAGCGGTTGTACCAATTCAAGCAGAACCTAGCCAGGTGACAGCACCACCAGCCAAGAAGCCATACAAGGGAACTGCTCCATGGTGTAATCGATGCAACCGTCATCATCCAAATCAGATACCCTGCTTCAAATGTACCCACTGTGGACGATGGGGACATTTGGTTGACATATGCCGCTTTGCTATCCAAAACAAAGTTGTTGCAAACTTTGCTGCTGCTCAACCTCCTGCCAGGAAACCTTATGCCGGTACTGTACTGATGTGCAACAAGTGTAATGCACCTCACCGAGCTTACCTGCAGTGTCGTATGTGTGCATCATGTGGACGACTCGGTCACCTGGCAAATGCTTGTCAATTCAACCCAATCCAAGGTGGTCCAAACCAACCCCAAGTCAACCCTGCTCAAGCTCGTTTACCGTCTGGTACTTGGTACGATTACGGCGAGACGAGCTATTTCAGGAACAAGTGATCAAAGGTTGTCAATGCAAGTCTGACCCACGGATGAGCAGTTGGCTGATTAGAAGATGTTGCTACTTTGAATAATTTGTATCTGTTGCTTTTGTTCCTTTGCTTTTGTTGAACTTGGAAACAATGTGTTTAGTTTATAAATAAATCATTGTTCGCAAATTCTGATATACAAGTGTAGTTACATGTGTGTATGGCATTCCCCTATGATACCTACATCAAGGATTATGTTCTTTAAACAAACTACTCTTGTAATTCCCCCATTCTTGTGATCGCTCATGATTTCCTCAAAAAATATAAGTACTCATTTCATTCTAAGAAATGAAGTACAGAAAATAAGTGACAATTTTAGACGATTACTCAAATTGTTACTTTAAATCCTCGGTTAGATAACTAAGGGTATTTTCGATCTCATACCCATATCATTACATTATGGTTTTCATAACAACATACATAATATATACTTTTCAAAAACAACCTTCATGATTTCAAAAACATTTTATATAGTTTGTAAACATTTTTTTTAACATGGTATATTTACTTATCATATCAAATGCATGATTTCAAAAGCATTATCCATATTTTCAAAAACCTTATACATAATTTCAAAATTCATCTCGCATGATTTTAAAAACATTTTATAAATGTACTTATCTAATACACATACTTTATGATTTCAAAAGTATTATCTAAGGTTTCAAAAACATTAAACACATTTCTAAAAGAACCCCATGCATAGTTTAAAAAAAAAAACATTTTTTCTCATACATTGACTTAACCTTCAAATTATGCTTCATATGTCGCCTTGGCATATCTAGCACCTCAACTTCATGAGCATTCTACCTCGTGTATTGACTTAAGCACGTCTAGTGCAAGGTTTTGAAACGCCTCCCGCTTTTCAAATCCCAAAATCCATATGGGATCTTCTTATCTTCACAATAAGATCCTTGTGGATGTTTATTGCTCAAACCGGAGTCCTTAATTGAATTCTTTGTATGCCTTAATACGTACATTACGATTCAAAAAAGGACAAGCCGAATTCCTATTAAGATCTTCCTATCTTCATAGTTAGATTCTTGAAGATGTTTAAAGTACCAAATGAAATCCACGGATTGGATTCCTGGTGTGCTTTGAATACATGTGCACAGTTAACAAACCAATTAACAAAATGATAACAAATTGAAGATCACGTTAAAAAATTTTATGGTTATGTGATTATGTGTTTTCTTTTATGTTTTTGTGTGATCCGATTTTTCTTTATCCAAATCCTCGTAGAATCTTACATATCTTCATATGAGGGATTCATAGTAGGATATCAAAAGGTACTACCTTAAATCCTTAATGGGCTTCTACGTAATAGTTAAGACCCATGGATTATATAGTACCAATCCATAATTCAAAGAGACCCATTGGGTGGTCTAGTTAAAAAGATTGATTCAGAATCTGGTTAAGAATGTCATGTGATGATATAGCTGAAAAGACTCCTTGGTGGTCTATTTAAAGAGGACAATCGTTGACTTAATTAAAAAGACCCTATGGTGGTCTAGTCACACTCATCACAGGTTCGTTCATTTGGTTTTCCTCTACACATTATAAAATGCACTGTGTGGACTATGCAAGAATTACGTAATAATGGATGCGTACATAATTATGAAATTCAGTGCATAGGAACCCCAGTAAGATTTATCATGTGTAAGAACCTATAGTGGCAACAATAACAAAACGTGAACAATGTAATGGAGGTACGGTGGACGCACCAATGACGCTTCATATACTTGTATATAAGTATCCCTCTTACATTGCAAGCAGGATGTTATTTAAAGTTACTAGAAGTTCAGAACTCTAACCAGTGTTTTTTTATCTTTTCGACTTCATGTTTTAAGCTCTCACAAGTTTCCTCTAAATAAATTTCGGGACAAAATTTCCTAAAGTAGGGGAGACTGTGACATCTATGCCTCCATGGTCATCATACGAATACCAAATCAATGAAATATTGTGTTTCATACTTGGGATTTGTATAAATATGTGTATCATTTGCACATATCAATTCTTGTTCGATTTCGAGCTCTAAATCGCTTTCTGGAAAGTTATACGCGAACTGATGCGTAAACGTAATTAGTTTAATGCAACAAACACTCTGGAATAGTGACATGGGCTTAACATACCTTAAATAACCTTTACATAACTTAGAAATAAGTTTTGGAAGGTTTGGTATGTCGAAATAAAGTTTATTCGCTTACAGAGACTAATTTCGACAAACTGCGAAAGTATGCCAATTCGTACTCTAACGAACATTCCGAAACTTGATTATAAGTTAAACATACCCTAAATATCCTTCACATAGCATAGAAATAGGCTTTTAGGGGTTCGGTGTGCAAAAATAAACTTTTTGGTCAATCAGGGACTAAAAGCGTCAAAAATTGCATAAGTTTGCATTTTCGCGCATATCTTACGTTCTGAATATATCCGGACATCCAAAAATTTATGTAATCATTAAAATATTTTATTTTAGTGATTGGCATGATAAAATTGCAGAATGGGACTTACGGTTTGGTCTGCCAGCATTGCATTTTTTTGCTTGATTGCCACTCCAAGCTTCCAAAACCCATCAATTGCAATACCATGAGCTGGTTTTGGACACCCATAGCATTGTAAAACAATGGGTAACACATGGAGGGTCAAGATTAAAGCACATTAATTGAGGAACGTTCCTAACGGTTGTCCAAAATCTATATAAACCCACTTGATTCACTTCATTCTTCACACATTTGTTCTCATTTTTGCTCTAAGTTGAAGCTCTCAAGCTTCATACCTGAGTAATTTAAGTTCAAATCTTCAAGGCTTGGACCTTTTGTAAGTTTCTTTCATTCTTTTACGCGTTTTTAAGCACGAAAGTCAAACAATGTTTGACTTTCTCCTTTGACCGGTCAATGGTCAACATGAAGTTCGTTTGAACTTCGCAACGTGAGCATAATCACGATGGTCATAGTCCTTAGTGACTATACCTACTGATTACCATGTTATTTAGGCATAGTGACGAGTCATAGTTTCGGTCAAAATGCGCGTTTATGCGTATTTTGCAACCAAACTATTTTTGGGTATCAAAACCCTTTGTTTTGATATCAAACTTGTTTTCTAACTTTGTTAAACATGTTCTAACATGTTTAACTCGTCACTTTTAGGTTTAGTGCTTATATAGGGTCGTAAGATAAGCGGTCTAAACAACCGCTTAGACTTTCGAACCCGACCCGTTTGGTCGATCATTAGGATCTGACCAAACACTTTACGTGACCATAGTTGTATAGGGAATAACCTTCCGAGGTTATACCTTATGGTCTCTTCGTTTAGTTAGTTGTATGATAGGTAGTTTATATGCCTTAGGAAAATGACCAAAATGCCCTTTTTGCGCATAAATTCATTTTAAGCATATGTAACCTAAATTTTGACATCTAAACTGATTAGGAAACATTATTAGACTTGTTAAGGCATATAATACTTGTCATAGGACTAGTTAGGCGGTCTGAACGCGTTTTACGCAAACGACACGTTAAAGTAGCGTAAGCTACCTAAACGGGTCGTAATGGGTCATAAGCACTTAGGTTAGGTTTCGTTTTAGTATGTAGGCTTCGTTAAACCATATCATATGAGTTCCAATACTAATTTGGTTTACAAAACCTCATTCTATCCGATCTTCCGATTTAGGTCCGGTTATTAACGTAGTTATCTATATTAGGTGCCGTTTGATTTCCGTGATCCCTCTAGCTTTGCTTGGGTGTTGTTCAAGACTTCTAAGCATCCTCAAGTGAGTACATAGACCCCTCTTTTACTGTTTTCAAACTATTTTGGGGTGGAACACATGTGCCTACTTGTTACTTTCGTGTTTTTCATGCTTTTATAACATATACCTGCTATGTTCATTAGTACACTTATAGTACATGATTTCATTATGTTTTGCTATGTATGTTCACTTAGCATGCTAGCACATTTTTTTACGTTCATCTATGTTGCATATGTTTACTCAGCATATGGACACATTGTTTTACATTTCTACTTTGTATGTTCATTTAGCATATTAAAGTACATTATTTTCATAAAACATGCTTACATTTGGTATGACATTTGGTTTGTTTAACGGGATATAAATACATTCATTAACACCGATCATGCCACTCGGTAGTAGGTAGTGGTACCATAGGACTTGACAACTCCCATTCCTGAAATCCTAGGTTTGTTTGGGTGGAAGGAATGACCGAATCCGAAAACATTTTTGGTAGACCTTGACATTGTTTAGGGTTTATCTTACAGTCTCAAGGCTTGAATGTAGGCGTTTAACAATACCGCATAGATGTTTGTATCAGTAAAGCATGCATGGATTTTACAAAACATAACTTTGATTTATTTCAATACATTGTTTTGTGCATTTTACATATGGTTTAAGTAGTCACTTTTTACTTGCCATACATGACATTTGTTTACACATTACATGATTTACATTTGACAATAGACATTGTTTACACATAAACATTTTGACATTTGTTTAAACAAGACATTTTGGTGGTTTGTTTGGGTAAGTGATTTAAGTAACGAGGCGTGTGTAATATGATAAAAGCATGGTGGATACGCCACTGGTACTTCCTATATATAAGTGCTTTTATGATATTACATATCGTAGCGTTATTTAAACCATTTCAATTTTAACATATTACATTTTACACAATTAACATATCTTTACAAAACATTGTTTTACAAACAACATAATATATACAAACTCATTTTTACTTGGTTATTTATTTAACCATGCATTATTCTTTTATATCATCTGTTTTCTTATCAATTTTTGTATGATTTATAAAAGAAAACATTTTACAAGGTTCGTGACTATTTTTGTTAAATATTTTCTTTAAACTTACAAGTCATTAATCCTATTTTTATAAAACCTATGTATCTCACAGGCATTTTTATGCTGACGTATCTATTTTCACATGTGTTTCAGGTGCTGTTGTTAGATGATTATGATGCAAACATAGGATTGGACGAGGGCCTTAGTGACATTAAAAGATGCAAGACTAGTTAATTATGTTATGTTTCTTTGTTTATAAGACAATGTAACCTCTTGTAACTTAATAAAACAAAATTTCAATTACCATGTGTTGTGAAACAATAATTCTGTTATGACACTCCCGACGATTCCGTCGCGGTTTGTTGTTTTATGCAGTCGGGGTGTGACACATGTCACATACCATACCCTTTATATATGTGAGGTTTTGAGCCACTTTTACATCACAAGATTACATATTTATGTTTCTTTGTTTGAGTGGACCATTAGTCACGTATTGTAGAACTTGTGATTTTTGATACGTTTGAGACCATAAACCGAATACAAGCACAAGAATGATTAAGGCATTAGGTAAACCTTTTTCCTTTTACACCATTTATCCATCCCTACCCAAAAATTTATCCCTTAGTAGCCAATTTTGAGCCTAATCCTTTCGTTTGACAACCCTTTAGCCCATAACCTTAAACCTTTTCTTTTAAACCCGTGTGATGGAAATTCGATTATAGGAGTTAAGTTTGTATAGTTTTGAATCGTTTGTTTGTTAAAAAAAATCAGAAAATGTTGCGAAAAAGAATAGAAAATCATTGAGAAAAGAAAAAAAATATGTGTTTTAGTTTGTGGAATAAAAGGCAAAAGTTGTTGCCTCATAGTTGATGTTTATAGATAGTTTTGTTTAATATAGTAGTTTGTAATAAAAATTGAATTTTCATCACCTTAGCCACTTTAAAAATATCATATTTCCTACCCTTAACCTAGTCCCGTTACAACCCTTGCAAAGATCTTTTGACTTGTGCTTAGTATTCGAGTTCGGTGGTAGAGAATGATTGAGTTGCAAGCCTATGCGGGTACGTGTTCTAATCGGTTTGAGTGATTATTTCAAAAGCGCTAATGCATCAATTATTAGCCAATTTTAAACCAAGTGGAGAGAACATTGTGAGGGATGTGCATGATTTGTGGTTTCACGAGCGGGTTAATCTTGGATAACTATTTTTACATAAATTAATCGACTATTGCTAAATATGTTGAAAATTGTAAAAAGTTTGAACTTGGGTATGATAAGTGACCTTAACCTTCGTCTCGGGAATGGGGAGTGTATTCTTTGGTCGACCCACGTGAAAGTGAAAAACAGATTTGCTTGAGGGCAAGCAAAAGACAAGTGTGGGGATGTGATACGTGGTCGAATAACGGTGTTCGTTTATGTTTAAGTTTGGGATTTTACTCAACTTTTAATCTTGAAAAGCCTACTTTTGATTAGATTTATGTTTTGCAGGTCTAGCAAAGTTTAAGGTGCTTTTTAGGAGCTTTACAGACAACCGGGATGCGAAACGGGTCAACCGGAAGTAAAATAGGTGAAAAATGGAGATCACACAATGGAGACCTCGTCGGCGACGGGCCCTCTAGCCGTCAGGGACGCCTTCTACAAAACACCATCGGCCAAAAATGCTCATAACCAGGAAATCAACGCGTCGAATGAATTCGGACTTTGCAAGGGCCGTCGGCGATGGGCCCCCTGGCCGTCGGCGACGCGTCCCGATTCATGGCAGCGCAGATTTTTGTTTCAAATGGTCTAGGAATGAATTTGGAGAGGATTGGGGGTCATTAATTCGGGAGTTACACAACATTTTGAGTTTTGAACAACCTCTAAGAGCGAAGATACATCACCACAACATCTCTAATCATCATCATCATCCACAATGAATCCAATTCATCAATCGAACAATCATCCAATCCACAATCATCTTCATTCTCAAACCCTAATTCCTTCACCCACCAAAACCCTAACCATCATTCTACCATTCTCCAATCTTCAAGATGATCCAAATCGAGTTCCAAGCATCCGGTGATCAAGTCCTTTCGATCATGCACGGCTAATTCCTTGGAGGTTTCACCTCGGTGTAGACTTTTTAAGATTTAGGGTTTATTATGTGTTGATGTTTGATTTGTGACAACTTGAATTACATTTGAATCTTTAGACAATTGTCTTACGTGTGTATTGAATTTACGAATTGTCGAGTGAATGATTAAATTTGACTTTGTGAAACGAATACACGTATTTATGCCTTGTCTTTTGATAGGATTTGTTAGTCCAAGGCAACGAAGTGCATCGTGGTCCTTTGTCTATGACGTTGATAGCGATTGGCACCTAAGCTTTGTGATTGTTGACCCGTTAATGAACTAATTCGAGTAAATCAAACTAAAAGGCTTAGTAATCCTAGGTCTTGCATTTGTTGAAACCGGATGTGAACCTTGTTATTCCATATTGTTTTATTAATCAAGTTTCTTGCAATTGTTAATCTTTAGTAGTTAATCAATCCAATCAATTTTGTTTAAGTTCATTCAACATCTTATCAATAACCAAAAAATTTAGAAATAACTTAGCAAGCTTCATAATTGTGACAACCATTAAAAATCAACCAAGTCCATTCGCAAACCACATACTCTTCATGGTTCGACCCCTTACTACCACTGGCTATTTGTTAAGGGTAATTTGGGTATATAAATATTAACTTCGACCGGAGCGCGACAATCCGATCACAATTACTTAGTCAGAAATGAGCTTTTGGTAGGAACTTGTGTTGCTGATAAAGGCCAATTATAAGTATCAACTTGTTCCTACCAATCATCAGAAGTACGTACTAGTTTATAACAAAAATCAATTGGTTCTTGCAGACAAATAGTTTTAACACTTTAACTGATATTGTTTCATAAATAATGGTGTCATTTCAAATAAATAATTATTTAAATCGAAGCAAGTCTGCCACCTTTCGATTTGAGCTTCAAAGGCCCAAACATGTTTATATTTAATCAAACAAAGTCACATGATCTAGATTTCAATGATGGACTCTTGTAGCTTGGTTATGTTGTCACTTAAATCATTATGCTTCGAGTCGAACGACTGATCGTTCGACGTTGGTCGAAACTGAAACATCACTAGCAACATATGAGAGAGGGGCATTTTAAGATACCCAAAAAATAAGAACTTTTTCCTCTTAGGGGCTGTTTGTTTACCTCTTAATGGGGATCTTAATGGTTCATACCTCTTACTGGTTCAGCACTTAATGGTTCAGACTGTTTGTTTCACGAGCAGATGTCTGAATGATTCAGACATTTGCCTCTGAATGGTTTAAGCATTATTCTGAGTTTGAATGGTTAAGACATCTAATCTGAATTGGTAAGACATTTGCCTCTAAATGGTTAACCATTATTTTAGCTCTTAATGATTCAGTCATCTTACTTGTTTAGCACTTAATGGTTCAGACCTCTTACTAGTTCAGTACTTAGCCATTCAGAAGTTGCCAAACAACCTCTTAATTTATAAATACACCCCTGAAATAGGGTAAATTGGTCTTTTAAACAATAATTATATTTTAGCCCCTATATTAGTATACTTAAATCATTGAGTTTTAACATAATTATGGGTATTTAGTTACATTTTCCCCCCTCCACAACAAAACTTATAATTCTTTTACATATTCTTGTCATATCTTATAAACTCTAATGTTTTAAAACCATCCAAAAGTACCCTAATGACCTACTCATTTTTTGTCTACGTTTCGATAGTTTTCTTGGACAGGAAGCGAAAGCAAAGAAACAAAGAATAAGTTGTGAGAAAGAAGGTTTACGTATGTCCTAAAAAAATTGTGTTCATCATGACCCTTCACGAGCTCTCGCAGATCTCACAGGAAGAGATCGTCCCATAAATCCATTGTAAAACAATGGAATCAAGACACTCCCATGATTCAGAAGGAGTGGTTTTGTCTTTGTCTTTATCTTTATCAAACGAGGTAGCGGAGGAAGCTTTCAGAAAATATAAAAATCCAAAAAGATTTTCCTTTTTATTTAAAATTCTTAACGTACAGAAAATGGTTGTTTATGGAGGAAACTTTGGTGAATCTGCCTGAGATTGAGAATTTTGAAGATTAAAGAGTGTTAGAGAGAGTGATTTGAATATGGAAAGTGTTTAGGAGGTGTGCAAGTGTTGTATTTATAAGTGGGGATTTTGCTTGTAACAACCCATAGGGTCTCTTAGGATCTGAGTTTCCTTTGATTGTGCTTGTTTGATAATAATGAAGGTGAAACATAATTAAGTGCAATGGAATTAAGTGAAACAAACTTTCAACACACAATCAATGAGAGAAATAGTTTTAGCAAACATGTTTATACTTGAAATCGAATGATTGTATTTATTACAACTATCAATTACAAATGCATACATTCACTAGTCTCCCCCTCAGCCTGAGCTCACAGTGATTGTTCGTACAGAATGACTTGTGATGAAGAGAGCTAATAAAACAGTACAAGGTACTGTTCTATTTATAGTACAGAACAAACTACTGTGGTATCTTTGCTGACGTCACCATGAAAGTGACATCTAACCTCCTAACAACTGTTCTTTACAAACACTTCTTTCTAACTACTGATTACAAATACAATACAATAAGGAAAGTAAACTACTGCTTCTTCATTCCACTGCTTTAGCCCCAGCAATGCTTTGTGTCTTCAGCAGTACTTGAACCATAGCAGCAGATTTAGCAACAGTCCTTTGTCTTCATCAGTCTTTAGTCATCAGCAGTTGTTGAAAAGGGCAGTACTTAGAGGACAGCAGATGATAGGATCACTTTCAAGGGGAAAGACTAAGTACAAACAACTGCTTATTCTGGATCCACTGATCTGATCCAGTTTTAGCTTTATCAACTGTTACTTTGTAGGGTTCAATCCCAACAATCTCCCCCTAGAACAGATGATGCCAAAACTATTCATTATTATGGATCTTTATTGCCTCATCAGGAGTTCCCTAACTTGTCCTTTGAATTGTAATTCAAAGTTCACGGAATCCACATCATTCTCATCCCTGCACAGTGTAAGCTCAAGGAGATCTTGTAAATCTTCAACACCCAGGCCAAGTGCTTCTTCCCTTGATATTTGCTTCACCATACCGTTGGATTTGAGCAAAGTAAATATGTAGGTCTTTTGATCAGACTTCCACTTTAGTATTTTAAATCCAATAGGTTTCTTGGGAGAGTTTTTATTGTTGATGAGTTTGGAGATGGAGGCCTGGTAATGACAACTTTTGCAGGGTCTTGTGATTTTACTGAGCCTTGATTTTCTACAATTATTCTTTGAAGAGCTTCTTTCATAGTGAGATCTTCATGAGCCTTGACTTCCTTTTCATCCATCTTTTTTTTTCCTCTTCATTTGGTTTAACTCAATGACAGAGGTATCAGATGATGTGAACAATGGTTCAGAAGTGAGGACCTGCTGCTTTGGCTTATCAGTGGTTTTGTAGACTGGTTTCTTTGGAAAAGTGGGATCCTTTTTCCTTAGCTCTTCCAGTCGTTTGTAGGTCTGATCTATATTTTGTTTTGACCATCTTGCTATCTGCCTGGCTGTTCCATAATCTGCTGCAACCAACTTTTCTCTCTTCCTTTTGTATTCCAAGGTATGATCAGCAATTTTCTTACTGAATTTGCTCCAGTTTGGTGCTGTTCTTTTCATACCAGATCACTTTTGATTCTTTCAATTCTTTTAAGTTCAGCTTTGAGAGCAATGAGTGGCCAGTCTTGGAATTGTTCAACTTTGGCAGGATAGAATTTTTCACTCATGATCAATTTTATGAGATCTTCTTTCAGATCTACTTCTAAATCAGCATCTGGAGGCATGTTGGACATCTCTTTACTCAGGTCTCTTGCATAGTCTTCCATTTGTTTCACCTTGGTGAGCAAAAACTGCATTCGACTTGAGATGGCACTATCACCCTGCCCTTTGCATTCATATTTGGCCCTCCATTCAGCTTGCTTGGCTTTTAGTTTTAGATATTCATCCATGTTTTTAGGATTTCTAAAACCTGCCAGAGAAGGAAATTTTCTCTTTGAAGGGTCATCCACTAGATAGAACTGTTTCATTTCATCCTTCACTGCATGCAGTTCTAGTGGATAGGTGGCAGCTAATGGTACAAGATCAACATGATCAAATCCATGAAGTACTTGTGGATCTTTGATTGGTTTGGCCAATTTTGGAGGAATAAATGGTTGGGGTTTAATCACATTGTAAGGTTTGGATGATATTGGAATTGGTGTTGGTATGTCATCATCATGCACCTGGAACTTCCTTTTTCTTGTATACACCTTTTTGGGAGAAGGTGATTTTGTTTGAATTTTTGGAACAAAAGGAATTATAGCTTGAGAGGGGTTGTTTGAAGTGGTGGGTGACTGACCAACAGTTGTTGAAACAACTGGTGTTTCAACCACTGTTGTCACTACAACTGTTGATGTATCAACTGTTGTCTTCTGCTTTATGGCAGGTGGTGGTTGTAATGGAGATGTAGGTTGTGGTATAGCAGTGTTTTGTGTGATGGGTGGTGTTATGATGGTTGCAGTGGTTGACACAACATTTGTTGAAACCACTGAAGTATCAACTACTGTTGGTACAACAGATGTCTCAACATCTGTTGGTTTGGAGGTTTGATGATAGGAACTTTTGGGGATTTGAGGAGTATGTTTGGTGGTTTTGGAAGGTGTAGTTTTGGGTTGGCTTACTTTTCTGGTAGGCTGTCTTCTTTTAGTTTTAGAAGTACCCTGCTCTTCCTTTTCCATCAAAACTTTCTTCTCTTGCTCAAATCTTTTTGACCCTTTTATTTCCATGGACTCTTTCATGTTTGCCTTTAGCTGAGCAAATGTATTTTGAGTTTCATCAAACTTTTTGGAACCATCTGGCCTTGGGTTTCTACCACAAGTTTAGACATTGGATCTGGTTTAATATATAGGCCATCTTTTCCCTTTTTATCTTTCTCCCCTTTTTGGCTTCATCAGGGTTTTCAACAAAGATGACTGAAGGAGGAGCAGTGCCAGTGGTTTGAAGCAAATGGGCCTTGATTGTCTTGATATCAGCTTGTGTATCTTTGTACCTAGCTTCCATTGTATTTATGACCATTTGAAGCTGAATCTAATGTTGTTGATTAGCATATTGTCTCTGTTGAAGAAGCATAGGTTGAAATAAGTTCCATAGCTCAGTGGGGGAATGAGCAGATGTTGCAGATGTTGCAGCAGTGGGTGTAGCCTTTTGAGATTGTAACAACTATTGCAGCATAGTTTTAATATCTGCAACAGATGTTTCAATTTTATCAACCCTCTCCGTCAATTCTTTGTATTTTAAACCATCACCCAAATGAATGGGATCATCTGATTTCCCACTGGCAGTGGTTGTATCAGTAGTTGACTTCGGGAAAGTTTCCTAAAAGTCATCCACTGATGCCCCTTGTTCTTGGTACTGGGAACTTCTTTCTTCAGCAGAGGTTACCTTTTTAAGCACACCAGTGTATAATGGAAACACACCAGTGGATACTAAGGTTCCCAAAGAAGAAATTGCCTTCAAGGGAGTCTTACTAATGAAACTACTGTCTAAGTGTAAATTAGTGGATTCAACACCTGTAGTAGTTGCTCCACTTGAACTACTGACAGGAATTACTGGTAATTCCTGCAGTGTAACCTCCTCAGTTGTTGGTGGGTTAGCAAGGATAAAGGAACCAGACTCAGTCACTTATTGAGGTATATTCTCATTGACAGGTGGTTGAGAAGAACTGATTTGTGTCTGGTCCATATCAAGTGCATCCAACAAGGGTATGATTTGTGGTGGAATTTGGGCAGTGAGGATGGGCGTAGAAAGAGAATTTGCCCTGGGAGCTGGGCTGTGGAAGATAGATTCAAGTGAATCCATTGCTTCATAATGTGGTGTCCCTATGGATACAACCTGATCTTTTGAGAGGATGCAGGAGGAGTTTTAGGCTCAGTTTGAGATCTTTTTTCCATCTACTGTGAGGAAGTAGCAGCAGTGGTTATTGGTGACATTTGTGTTGTCACAGGTATAAGCTCTGGGATCTTATCTTCCAGAGTTACCTTTTTGGAGGGTTTGGGGGGCTTTTGGGATTTTTTCTATTTGGGATTTTTGGTGATTTTAGGTGTGGGTTTCACAACAGTGGGTCGGCTACTGTGATCACCTGGAGCAGTGGGCTCAACAGTAGGGACCTGAGGAGCAGTTGTTGCTGCTAAATTCTGCTCAGGTTCCTCTGTTTGTGTTTTTGAAGGTTTTGACAGCCTTGTAAAGGTTTCAAAAGATAGGTTGTTTATTTGAATAGGATTTCCTTGGATAAGCACATGGGCACTATCTTTTGGAATCTTCTTTTGTAAATAAAAACTTAAAAACCTTGGAAACAAGAGAAATGGTTTTTTATTGTCTTTGATATTATTAACATTTTTTACCATGTCATTGAAAATCTCCTGGGAATAGTTAAAAACAACTTCAGACATTATAGCATAGCCCAGGTATTGGATTTTCAATGGTATTTCATTGAAGGCTGTTGTTTTATTTGAGACACACATGAGGAGGGTATGGAACAAAAACCTCATGGCAGGTGGAAAACTGCCATTTTGTAAAGTATCTTTTTTCATTTCATCTTCATACCCTCTCTCAATGAAATCAGTTTGGTAGTCAGCCTTTGGGAAAGAGGTTTTACCTGTATGATCATTCATTTCAAAGACCTCAGAAATATCTTTTGGTGTAACAACAACCTAAATTCCCTTTATCGATGAAGTAATAGCCCAGGGCTTTTTGTCCTGAACTTCAAGTTGTGCATTTTTCCAGAATTCTCGAAGGGTGTCCAGGTATATAGGTGCATTACAAGTCAATAAAGTTTTGTACTTTGAAGACGAGAGTGCCTCAATGGTAGAGTGAAAGGTTGTGTTTGGACTTGTTTTGTCAAGTATACACATGTAGTTATGAGGGGTTTTGAATGGGAGAGCCATGGTGATTTGAAGGTGATTGCGAGATGGAGAAGACGATGAATGATTTGAAAAAAAAATCGATGGTAACTGCTTTTGAAAAGAATTTTGAATTCGATTCGTCAGTGAAAACCCTGTTTGGGTTTTGATCTGGGTTTTATAAGGTGGAAAAGTGAATGCTGATGTGGCAGCGGTTACAAAAGATCTGATGGCCAAGTACTGTCCACGTGCCAACCTCTGATGAATAATAGAAGACAGTTGTTTAGGAAACCACTGATGATCAATATCAGTGGTGTACAGTGGTGAAAATGAAACAATGGCTGACTTTAAGCTATCAGTGGATAACCATCAGTGGGTTAAAACAATGATGTTTGACAACAGTTTTTAACAAGGACAATGAAGGAACAGAGGTTGACTTTCAGCAGTGGATAAGATTAACAGAACAGATGTTTGAACCAAAACAGTGGTTATGGTAGACTTTTAAGGATTTAATGAACATTTCATTTTTAGCTATTTTTACGGATGAATTTTTGATTTTCTGAAAACATTTTAATGCTTTTATTCATAGAAGAACAGGATTATGCCTGTTATTCCATGTTCAGCATGCTAATCCTAGAGATCAAGCTTTCAAAGGTGGATGTGTCTAATGCTTTTGTTAGCACATCTGCCAGCTGATCTTTAGTTGGAACATGGTGCAGAGAAATCAAACCTTTTTCATAGCAATCCCTCACAAAGTGATGTCTGATATCAATGTGCTTGGTGGTTGAATGTGAAACTGGATTTTTGATGATATTTTCTGCTGCCTGACTGTCCAACATGAGAGGTGTCTTTAAGGCAATGATACCAAAATCCAACAGTTGATTTTGAAGCCATAACAGTTGGGCTGTACAGCTTGCAGCAGCTATATACTCTGCTTCAGCAGTGGATGTTGAAACAGTTGCTTGCTTTTTGCTTTGCCAAGACACTAAGGAACTGCCTTGGAATTGGCACCCTCCTGAAGTGGACTTCCTTGTTTTATTACATCCAGCAAAGTCAGTATCTGAGAAACCTGAAAGCTTGATATTTCCATCAGCTGGATACCAGATACCAAGTGTGGGAGCACCTTTTAAGTATCTAAATATCCTTTTTACAGCAATAAGATTTGACTTTCTAGGGGCGGATTGGGATCTTGCACAAACACATGTTGCAAACATGATGTCTGGCCTAGATGCAGTTTGGTACAATAAAGACCCAATCATGCTTCTATAAAGAGTTTGATCAACCAAATCATCCTTTTCATCAGACATTACTATCTTTGTGGTTGCTATGGGTGTACTACATGGTTTGCAATCATCCATCTCAAATTTCTTTAAAATTTCTTTGGCATATTTGCCTTGATGGATGAAAGTACCATTTTGCAGTTGCTTTACTTGTAGACCAAGAAAGCACTATAGTTCACCCATTGCACTCATCTCAAACTCAGCTGTCATGAGTTTTCTGAACTCTTCACACATTTTAGAACATGTGCTTCCAAAATGATGTCATCCACATAAATTTGGACAATCATCAAGTCTTTCCCTCTCCATTTTAAAAATAGGGTTTTGTCTATTTTGCCTCTTGTGAAACCAATAGAGAGAAGGAAGGTGGAAAGAGTTTTATACCAGGCTCTAGGTGCTTGTTTCAGGCCATACAAAGCTTTGTTTAGCTTGTAGACATGATTTGGATTAAATGGATCCTCAAAACCTGGAGGTTACCAAACATATACCTCTTCTTGTATCTTACGATAGCGGAATGCACATTTGATATCCATTTGAAACACCTTCATGTTGTGGTTGACAACAAAGGCCAGGAATAATCTGATAGCTTCCAATCTTGCTACAGGGGCAAAACTTTCATCATAGTCAATGCCCTCTTCCTGTCTGAACCCTTGAACCACAAGCCTTGCTTTATTCTTGACAACAATGCCCCTTTCATCAGTTTTATTTTTAAAGACCCACTTTGTGCCAATAGGACTCACACCCTCTGGTAGTGGTACAAGCGCCCATACTTGTTGTCTTTTAAACTGTTTGAGCTCCTCTTGCATGGCTTCTACCCAGCTATTGTCTTTTAGTGCCTCTTGGTACTTGACTGGCTGATGGAGTGATAAAAAAACAGCAAAAAGACAGATGTTTTGGGATTGGCTTCTTGTGAGCACCCTTTCACTGATGTTGCTAATGATTTGGTCAGGTGGATGAGACTTCAAGAAGATTAAATCTCCTTTGTATGGAACAATGGCATTTAAAGGTGAAGGCTGCAGATGTGAATCATCTGAGCTAACCACTGTTGGTGACTTTGATGATCCAACAGGGTCTTGAAATGGAGGTGGAGGAATAGGAGGAAGTAGTGTGGAAACATGTTGATTTTTATCCACTGTTTGAGGATTTTTATCAACAGTGTTTGAGGATGTGGAAGCAGGGGTTAAAGGGCTACTTTGGTCAACAACTGTTGAGGTAGCAGTGGTTGAGCTTTGACAACTGTTTTGAACATCTGCTGCTCTAGCAATGGTTGCAGACTTTTGTGGTGGAATGATGACTTCATATCCATTGTCTGATGGAGGATTTTGAGATGGACCTGCACTATTAGTCTTGACAGAAACATTTTCAAAAGTAAATTTATCAAAGATCAAATAACTCTGCAGGATTTGCAGGAATTTTCATTGAAGAAAGTTCATTGAACTTCACATTCAAAGTCTCTTCCACTGTCTTAGTCCTAGTGTTAAACACTTTGTAGGCCTTAGCAGTGGTTGAGTATCCCAAATGATAACCACAATCAATTTTGGCTATAAATTTTGAAATGGAATCTTTTAAGTTTAAAATGAAGCATGGGCAGCCAAAAACTTTGAAATATGAGATCAGTGGTTTGATTTATACAGAATTTCATAGGCAGTCTTTTGATGCCTGGGGTTTATTAAAACTTTGTTCTGGACATAGCAGACAGTGTTTACAGCCTCTGCCCAGAAAGTTAATGGCAAACCTGAATCAGCAAGCATGGCCCTTCAGCCTCAATCAAAGTTCTGTTCTTTCTTTCAACTACCCCATTTTGTTCTGGTGTTCTTGGAATGTTTTACTGCCTTACAATTCCTTTTGACACACAAAACTCATCCAACTCCTTATTTCTGAATTCTGTGCCATTGTCACTCCTGAAGATTTTTACTGGCAAGTCAAACTGCTTTTTAACCTGTTAACAAAGTCTTACAGAATGCCTGCAGTCTCATCTTTGGAATGTAAGAAATAAGTCCATGTAAACCTAGAAAAGTCATCTACAATTACCAAACAATATATTTTCTTTTTAAGACTCATGACTTTAACTAGGCCAAACTGATCCATGTGAAGCATTTGCAAGCACTTGGTTATTTTGGACTCTTCAATGCATTTAAATGAGCTTCTTTGTTGTTTTCCTTTTAAGCAGGAAACACAATGCTTGGGGCAAGTGAAAACTTTTTGTGGAAGACCTCTTACAAGGCCCTATTTTGACAGAGTAGTGATTGTCTTGAGATTTGTGTGCCCCAATCTTCTGTGCCATAGTTCTGTCTCTTTGTTAGAGGCAGCTGAGAACAGACAGGTATCAGTTCTGGGGCTCTCTTTTGACAAATCAACTACATAAACATTGCCACTCCTTTGAGCAACAAGTTGGGTTCTTCCATTTTTTTATTATTTCTTCAATCTTTTTAACCATTTCTGGTCCAACAATCCTACAACACTCCTTAGTAAAAAATGAACCATAACCATTGTCACTCATTTGAGAGACACTAAGAAGGTTGAATTTTAGATTGTTTATCAGATTGACATTTTCAAACTTAACATTTCCAGACTGTACTGTACCAGAACCCATCACCTTCCCTTTACTATTATTACCAAAAGATATATCACCCCCTCCATGAGTGTTGAATTCTTTGAGTAGGGCTCTACATCCAGTCATGTGCCTGGAGCCTCCACTATCTACATACCAAAGACTATCTAAGCATGCAGAAGCTCCCTACACATCAAGTAAATAATTAGTTCAGGAGGGTCTCCAAAGCCAATAAGGTTTTAGATGGGGTCTCAACAGTGTCTGTGTTAAGGTCAGGAAGATGGACAGTGGTTAGATCAGGGGATTGATTAATTTTTGCAGCTTGTTTCTCTAACCACTGTTGGGAGCCATTTCCTATCAACTCTTGATATCCAAATGGATGCATATTCACTCTTGGTTTAGAAGGCCTTTTGTAGGCTTCATAAACATGTGGGACCCTTGGATATGGTGGTTGACCTTTACCTCTTTGGTATTGGTTAGCAGGGGGTGCATCAGTCACCTGAACTTCTCTTTTGACAGAGGTTTGGTTCAGCTATTTTGTAACAGCTGTTTGAACTGGCATAAACAGTGGTTGTTTCTTGACTTGTGGTTTTGATGGACTCAAGAGTGTTTTTGAGGTGTACTCATTCCTTTTTACATCATAGGTTTTAAGATACACACATTCCTGAGTGAGATGGTTTGATTTACCACAGATGGTGCAGCTCTTTGAAGGCACAATGGTGCTTGTTTTGTTAATATCATATGCTTTTAGATGAAAACAATCTTTGGTCAAATGATTTTTCTTTTCACAGAAATCACAAAATAAGTTTTTAACCTTTTCTTTTCTTCTTTCAGACTCCTTATCAACAGAGTTTTGAACCACTGTTGGGATGTCCTTAAGAGGAATGACCTTGGCCTTTGGAGTTTTGACACCATCCACAGTTATGAAATCCATTGGTTTAAAATTTTCAAGGATGTCACACTCATCAGACCATGTGGGTTTAAATTGGTATTTCTCAATTTCCTCAAAAGTTGAGGACCCCACATATCTTTCCAGAGTGATTTTGTTGCCAAGTTTATCAGTTATTTTAACTTCTTGACCATCCTTGTTGGTGGGTATGATTTCAACAGAACCAGATTGATTTGCAGCAGTGTTTTCAACTTGGTTATTTTTTCTAAACCCTATGCCAAATTTTACATTACTTTCAATATGTTTTTCAAGTATAATCTCATAACCTTTGCAGGATTCCACCCATTTTTCACATGTGATTTGGGTGGATTCCAACTCCTTTTTACAGACCTGATATTTTTCTATCATTGTATGAAGTTGGTCCTTAGTTATGCTTTGCTCTTGTTTGAGGCTGCAAATCTCTTTTTCTTTTTCTGAGAATTTATTTTTCAATTCTTTTAAAGATTTTTCAAATTACACTTCACCATTTAACAATCTATCTCTAAGGTTTTCATTCACCTCCTTAATGTTTGCAAATGCTATGATGCATTTGTCTGAACAAAGGTTTTTAAGAACCTGGGGTGATACCTTAGTTGCAGCCATCATGGCACAATCACAGGTATGCTCACTTTCTTCTTGAACTTTCTCTTCTTTTTCACCTTGTTTCTTCTCCTCTTCTTCAGACCAAGGGTCAGACAGTGGTTCCAACAGGGGTTCTGAATTTTCTCCCAACAGTATTTCACCAGCAACAGCAGTAACCACTGCTTCAGCAATTGTATCCACTGTTTCTTCATTTGACTGTCCTTCTTCAGTTTCCAGCCCTTCTGGTATAGACTCCAATGCTACAAAACAAAACTCATCACTAGAAGCATTATTTTTAGCATAGAGTGCAAAGTTTTCATCTCCTAACTCCTCAGGTAAGTTACTCCAGTCAACAAAACCTTGGGTGAAAAAGCTTTGCTGATCTGGTTGAACCACTACTGTATCTGAGGAACAGTGGTTTGGACATAATGAACATGCACAGGGGTTGCAGGTTGTGCATAGTGAGCAGTGTTTACATGAGCAGCAGGGGTATATTGGGCATAATGCACAGTGTTTTGTGGTCTAGGGTTTAAGTTAGGATGTGTGATGATTGGTCCACTGGTTTGACTCCTGTACTCTCTAGCAAAATGACCTAACCTATTACACTTGTAGCATTTTATCTTTGATTTATCCAACCCTACTTTCAAATTCCCATGTAACACTGGAAATTTTCTCCCTGTCCATTTATAAAACTTGTTGGTTCTAACACTCAGCAGTGCAAGTTGGTGCAAAATGTCCATTTCCTCTAAGTCAGTTGGATCAAAATGCTGCAGGTCATTGAGTTCAAAAGATAGGTTATCAGAGATCTGGTTTTCACTAGTAGATGTGAAAGCATAGTTGTTTGAGCAAGAATCAGAGTTATTAAAAGCTCCACCAGCAGTTATGTCAATATAATGATCATAAATCTGATCCTTACTACTGCCAGTCTCCTCTTGACCCATAAGTGTTGTGCTACCAAAAGTATAGTCATCAGCAACCTTCCCTGACTCTTGTAACTTCTTTTTCTGGTTCAACTCCCTTTCATAGGTAAGGAGTCTACCATGAAGTTGAGTCAGTGTTAGATCTTTGAACCCAACAGAGTTTCTGGTTACAAAATCAATTGTGTCCCATTTTCAGGAAGTGAGCTTAAAAACCTGCTGTTTAAAGTTGATTTAGCAAATTCAGTTTTAACAAGTTTAAGTTCACTTATGAGACAGCTGAAACGCTCAAACTGTTATGTTAATGATTTGCCCTTAACGTGACAAAAGGTTTCATACTGCTGATTCAAAACTTCCCTGTTATTTTCAATTACTTCTTCAGTCCACCCAAATTGTTCCTTAAGTGCATCCCACAATTCCTTGGCACTGTTACAGTGTAACAGCCCAGCATAAATTTCATTGGGTAGTGCAGATGCAACGATGCTAAATGCCTTTGCATCCAGTTCAATTTTCTGAAAATCCTGATCAGTATAATTTTCAATTTTCTTAGGTTCAAAAACATTTGGATTCTCTGCACTTGGCACCAATGGAACGTGTGGTCCAAAGACAACCGACCTCCAACATCCGGTATTTTGTAGAGCAAGGATGTGACCCATCATTCTCTCCCAGATGTTGTATTCAGATCTCACCAACATAGGTGGTTTGAAAAGAGAACCAATGTTATTATTGTTATCCTGTGATTGTGACGTCATTCTGGTTGTTTTTCAGGCACTGAATAATAAACTTTGTACTTGATTAAACCTTACTCTGTTTTACAACTAAAACCGAACAATTCAAAGTATCAACGAAATTGAGCTGAACTTTTACGTCAAAATGATTGTTAGATCAAATTTGACTGTCCGAGCTCTGATACCAATTGTGAGGATCTGAGTTTCCTTTGATTGTGCTTGTTTGATAATAACGAAGATGAAACAGAATTAAGTGCAATGGAATTAAGTGAAACAAGCTTTCAACACACAATCAATAAGAGAAATAGTTTTAGCAAACATGTTTATACTTGAAATCGAATGATTGTATTTATTACAACTATCAATTACAAATGCATGCATGCACTAGTCTCCCCCTCAGCCTGAGCTCACAGTGATTGTTCGTACAGAATGACTTGTGATGAAGAGAGCTAATAGAGCAGTACAGGGTACTGTTCTATTTATAGTACAGAACAAACCACTGTGGCATCTTTGCTGACGTTACCATGAAAGTGACATCTAACCTCCTAACAACCTCTAACAACTGTTCTTTACAAACACTGCTTTCTAACTACTGATTACAAATACAATACAATAAGGAAAGTAAACTACTGCTTCTTCATTCCACTGATTTAGCCCCAGCAGTGGTTTGTGTCTTCAGCAGTACTTGAACCATAGCAGCAGATTTAGCAACAGTCTTTTGTCTTCATCAGTCTTTAGTCATCAGCAGTTGTTGAAAAGGGCAGTACTTAGAGGACAACAGATGATAGGATCACTTTCAAGGGGAACGACTAAGTACAAACAACTGCTTATTCTGGATCCACTAATCTGATCTAGTTTTGGCTTTATCAATTGTTCCTTTGTAGGGTTCAATCCCAATAGGGTCTGTGCTAGAGGATGACGTGAGGAAGAAGGGGGACTAAAATGATGTTTCAAAAAAAATGATAAAAGTAAATATGAGACAACTTGCAGCTTAGTGGTTAGTTGCGGAACCATGTCTCACACAATTGTCGTACACGTCGCTTGTGCGCAGGTCTCCGTTCACGCGCCACCTACACATCCCACTGTCTCTTTTAGTTGTAGAACCAAGGTTCTCAACAACACCATTCATACCTTAACACAAGTCTTCCAACCTTACTTGTTTGGAGACTTGGTTTGGTTTTACTCACTTAGAGGAATATGGGTTACTTAGGGTCTATTTAATAACTTCTGAATGGGAGTGTTCTTTTCTGTTTGACTTTTCATGGATTCTACTGATTCTGATATCAGATTTTTGACGTAATAATCATATTTAATGCAAGTCTATATGGGAGATCAAAGATACAATTCCTTTCCAACATTCGAGTCTTTTAATGCAATGTTACATGTTTCGACTAGCTGACAAAAATACACTTTCTGCCCCACTAATTCTTGCAGGTCAACCAATAGAATTTACCAGTGTGTCTGTAGTATTCCGATGACAAATTCCGACCAGTTTTCTCGCTGGAAACAATGGTGTTCAAGTTTTTATGTTCAAAATTCAACAAAAACTATGTTTTTTTTATTGTCTCCATTGATTTTAACAAGGTTTTGATGATTATATCCAGCAAACAAAGTCATATTATCATGTTTTAGTCCATTTTATTTTCCAAGAACATGGGTTTAATGTTTTTGTCCGAGAAAACTTCAAGACTCACTCAAAAACTAACCAAAAGGCTTGGTTTTCAACAAGGAACAAAAACATACAAATGTTTTCCCCAACCCTAGATCAAATTCTTAACTAAGAAATAATAATGAAGAAATCAAGATTATATAAAACAAAAGTGATTGAACCAACCAAACTATAACTTACGTAGATTGCATTCCAATAAAAAGAACAAACCTAAACATTCTATTTAAATTGAACATTAACCTTACCATACTAATACTCAAATACTATTTCATAGGAATCAAATAAGTTGCAAAACAATATAACATACTAGATAATTATAAACTGTGAGTGCAGTTTTGTCTATCGCCTCTGTCAATCTAGTCCATAGCAGAAATCAGAAGAAAACAAGACATTATAGTGTAATATTTAGGGAAAAGGCAATGTGGCAATATTGTAATTAAGGAGAACTTCCTTAAAAGCCTTGGCCTATAAATAGGAGAGTTATGTCTTTAGTTTACAACTTTTGCCATTTGGGACATTTGGAGCATAGGAGCTAGAGAGAGAAAGTAGAGAGAGAAAAGGCAAAAGGTGATTCACGTGATTGTACGATTTTATATATTTATATAGAATCACATATTGTATACGTTCTTGTGTTCGGTCCACGCACGCGCATGGATTCCGCACGTCGCACGTGTCATACGCAATCGTTCGGGAGTCAAAACCGATCCTACAAGTGGTATCAGAGCAGGAGCTCGATTGCATGGATGAATCGCACAAGAAATCAACAGACTCAGATCAAAAATCGCATTAGATTTGTCAATTTCTTCATCTTTTTATCTTCTTCAAGTGTTTGACAGAAAAACACAAAATTAACATGGTTTTTACGGATAAAATTGGTTGATTTTTGGATATTGTGTGCGAAAATCATTGTTTTATAAGCCTACAAATTTTCAGATCAAAATTCCAAGTGGTTTGAGAGAAATCAAGGATTTTCTGTTTGAAAAAACATGTTATTCGTCATTGTTCTTGATATTTTTCACCGTTCGGATAGCCATCCGATCGGATGACCATCCGAGCTTTAGCACATTTGATTGTTTGTTACACTGATTGCAGCACACGGATCTACATCCGATCGGAAGGTATTTGTCATATTGTCACCACTCGGAAGGCCCTTCGATCGAATGGTGATCCAATCCAAAACTGATCCGATCGGTAACATTCCAAACACATCCGATCCAAAACACATCTGATCCAAAACACATCTGATACAAAACACATCCGATCCAAAACACATCCGATCCAAAACACATCCGATCCAAAACTCATCCGATCAGTGTCATCTTATTGACTTTTTGTTGACCCCGTCCGACCGGATATACATCTGATCCGAGTGTGTGTTTGTTTAAAACTGATAAATTGTTTGTTTGTGTACTTGAAGGTGATAAACGAGGTGCAAATTCAAAGTGCGATAACGAAGGAGAAAAACGAAGAATAAAAAAATCATGGCTGAAATGAAAGTGAGAACAAAAGAAGAGATTCTAAAAGAGAAAACATATAGGGGAAGATGTATTGTTGGGTATCGAATTGAAGAAATGGAGAAAGAATATGAAGAAGCGAAGAATTATGGAAGGTATGACAAGAAACGAGAATGTTATATCAATAGCAAAGGAGAACCAATTGTCCATCGAAAAGAAGTGGTGTTTGACGACGTTCTTGCAGTAATCCCTCTATCCCATGAGTACTATTCAAATGTTGTGAAAGATAAACATTATGAGAAAAAGCTGGATAAAATCATCAGAGATGTCATGACAGCAAATCTGAAGAAGAGGGATGAAGAAACAATGAAGAAGAATGTTGATGAATTGGTTGATGATTTGAAGAAGGTAGCTGAGGAAAAGAAAGAAATAGAAGACGAAGCAGTTGGTGAAGAAACTGTTACTGAAAAACAGCAGAATGAAGAAGAACTGAAGAAGAAAGAAGAAACTGATGTGAACGTTGAAAGATCGGTTGAAGCGATTGATGCCGATGCTGCTGCTGAGGAACATCAGAAGAAAGTAGCAGATCAGAAGCAGACTGAAAAGAAAGCCGAAGTGCCAATCACTGAGGTAAATACTTTAACTAATTCTGAAGTCTTAAACAAAAATATTGAACAGTGCAAGAAATGCATGGAAACGTGCAGTGCTTATACTGAAAAATATGAAAATTTCAGAACAAGAGATCTAGAATTCACTAAAATTGAAAAAGTTTTCAAAGAAAAATGCAAAGAAATGTTAGAAAACGAAAAGATTTTGAAAGATAATGATGAAAAGCTCACACAAAAATGCAAGAATTTAGAAAAAGAAAATGAGACTTTGAAAGAAAAGGTTTCAAAAATGACAGAAGAGTGTTTACAAAAAGAAAGTGCATTCCAAGAAATGAAAAAAGAGTATGATTCAATAAAACTTTCATATCATATAACAAAAGAATCATATGAAGACGTGAAAAGTCAAATGAAACTTGTTCAATCGAAATTAAAATATTGTTCAGAAACATCTGATACGCTTAAGCGAAAGTATGAAATTAAGCAATAAGTTGTAAACTCTTACATTGAAGAGGTTGCTAAGCTAAAGCGTAAAATAGCTGATTTAGAACAAGATAACAACAAGTTACACAGTTATAACGCTTCATCATATGTTCTTGAACGCATTTTTCAATCTAAAACCGGATGGTAAAGTTTCTGAGCAAAACAAGAAAGGAATTGGCTCAGAGTATCATCAGGTTCCTCCACCGTTTGAGGAAAAATTCACATTCTATGATGACGAGAAGGTGGAAAAAGCTTTCAACATGGTCGATCAATTGCCAGATAACATTGACGTAACTTATTCCAAATATGATGATTCTAGTGATTCAGAGGTGGTAGGCAAGGTTGTGGAAAGTGTTTTGAAAGAAGAGTCGATTGAAACAGGTAAATCTGAATCACAGGATGAAAATGAAGGAAGTTTTCATGAAGGTTATATGAAAAACTCAAAATCTGAGAAAAATGCGAATGATGATTCAAAATGATTGGTTTATACCATGATTGGATCGGACAAATTATTCTCAGATCTTGAAGTCCCGATTCAGAATGTGATTTCAGAAAAGATTGACAAAGTGTTCAAGATGATTGAAATTGAAAAATCTGAAATTGCAAAGTTTGCTGGAAAGAGTCACAAAACTTTTTATAACAAACCTGGTTTCAAAAAGAAAAACATGAAGGCTGGGTTGGGTTATAAAAAAGAAACAAAATTGGAAAAGAAATGAAACGAAAAATTATCAGAAAAAGATGAATTTTGTTCACGGAACAAGTTCTGAAGAAGAGAAAGAACTCCAATTTAGACGATAGTCTAATGAAGAGTTCCATGCTCAGAAAAAGCAACAACAACAGGTCAAAGATGTTTCAAAGAGGACATGTTTTAAATGTGATCAAACTGGACATCTTGCTCGCAAGTGTCCAAATCCGAAACCTGTTGATGTTGAGAAGAAAAAGAAGTCTGATGTTGTGAATCAGAATTCAACCAAGTTTGAAACTAAACAAACTTGGAAGCCGAAAATGTCTAAGGCTGAATTACAACAAACATGGAAACCAGTGACACCCAGATTTAGAACAACACAAAGTTGGAAAAGAACTGTTGATGCAACAAAACCAAACCAATTTTGGAAACCAAAAGTTGAAGTTCAAAATCAAAATGTTCAAAATAAATCTCATTTTTACAAAAGAAGTGCTTCAAAAGGGCAAAGCTGGGTGGTTAAGACACAACCTAGTTCTGAGCAGAAAATTGATTCAATCAAAAGGGATGATGTAAAAATGAAAAGTTGTTTGTAGCAAACGATGATAATTTTCCAAGATTGTTTGAAGCTTATTGTGTCGAAATGCCTAAGGTCAAACAGACCTAGGCTAACTTGTTCAAGTAATTGAATACATTGAATGTGCAGGTGCTCAAGAACTTTGAAAAATGCCAAGACGGAGATGAGAGCAGCCTGACACAACAAAAGGAGGTTGCTGAACCCTTCAACTAAAACAGGGAGTTTGTTCATTTCTGTACATAAATAAACCATATTTCAAAAACCCTAAAAATTGAAAAATTTAAAAACAAAAAGTATGTTTTTATTTTGTCAAAAATTGAAAAATCAAAAATATGTTTGTTTTTAAATTTTGTCAAAAATTCAAAAATTTCAAAAATATGATAATTGAATATGCCGAAAACCTCACAGCTGAACAAACATGATTAATTTCACAATATTGAAAAAACGGTTGTCAAACTTTAAAATATCAATGTGTTGTAAATCATTGGGGTATATTTTCTGCAAAACAGAGCATGTGAAGCAGAAAATGGATGGCGAGACGAAGCTGTCAGCATCGGTTATCAAATTTTCTTTAAATGGTTTTGAATTTTAGGGGGAGTAAGCGTTGTCAGAAAATCCAAAAATATTAGGAAATTTTAAAAAGCCAAAAACATGATAAAATTCAAAAATGAGTTGTGTGTAAAAAGAGGAAATGATAGTACATCAGTAGACAGTCACAATACGCTAAAGAAATGTAAATTCAAATGTGATAAACGGTCTCACTGATGATATGCCAGTAGGTTTCTACACGCTTAGTAGATTGTTTTCGAGATATAAACCTAAATATCAAATACTTACTTATCTCGTAGGAAACATCTCTCGGATATATGGGTAACCCCCGAAATCTTGTTTGAGAGATTGCCTAATTCTGAGATACTAGGTCTTTATACTGCTTGATATCTGGGGTATTATACCTGGTCTTTTGATATTGCGGAAGCAATGACCTAGACCTCGTATAATACTTTACGCGCTTTAAAAGCTTACCCTCTTCATAAAAATTGAAAAATATCGAAAGATATGAATCAATTGCAGTTAAAGAAAAGATTCTCTAAAGGGAACACACCTAAAGTCGAGCCTTCATCTCTTTGACTGAACGGAAGTTCATACCTGAGCTCTCAAGGTCTCGCACTAACCCATAATACAGATATCAAATTGGTATACTCACCTGTAAGACTGAATCTAGGGAATTTTGATACGGGAGTATATTCTGAGGTGGGACACGCGAACAAGTTAAGTTCTTAAAACACTAAATCTGTATCTCGAATCAATTGAAGTTTGTGTGAAAATTTAAATGGATCAGTATACTAACAATCTAAGTGAATCGTTTAGAACTTAAAGTGTTTAAAGCTCAACGGTGCTTGTGATTTGGCATAATCTGATATGATCCTCTGACACGAACTCAAACAAAAATATTGTCTGTAAATATGTTTGTAAATATTTCTTTACTGCTTTATGTTACAGAAGAATACAAAAAGATTTTGATTTCTACTTTATTTTCGACAACCTATGTCTGAATGTTGAGTTTCAAAATCTAAGCATGCTGATCGTGTTTCTGAAAATAAAACAAGTACATTAATTTGAAACTTGAAGTTCTAAAATTAAAAATCAAAAACAGTTTGTGAAGTCTCCAAGGTCATTAATTTGGACTTGGATGATTAACTGTGAGGGAGTTGGATGTTTAAATTGATAAAATCTGTTGTAAAGAGCCTGTTTACGGTCTTGGTTACTTAAACTGCTAAATCTTTAAAGTGATTTGATAGGGGGAGAAAGTCAAGTAATCCTGGATATACTCATATTTTTATATTTGTGCAATAGAGCCAGGGTCTTGATTCAAAAGTTTTTAAGAGCCAGGTCATCAATCGCCGAGTCTAAGGAGAAGTCTGAAGACGAGCTCGACGCAAGGGGGAGCTTGTATCCGGAAAGCCAGGTGTCGATCCTAAAAGCACGGATGCTTGACGAAAGGGGGAGCCTGAAGAAAGTGTTTACTGAAAGGGGGAGCTGAAACTAAAGACAGATCCACGGGAATTCTGTTCTAGCAAGAGGGAGTCTATACTGTTAATGATGATAAAGCTTCAAGAAGACTCAGAGAGAGAGAGAGAGAGAGAGAGAGAAAGACAAGACGCTTTGAGATTGACTGAGACAATATCCAAGGGGGAGTCTATGAGTACAGTTATGTCTATCGCCTCCATCAATCTAGTCCGTAGTAGAAATCAGAAGAAAACAAGACATTATAGTGTAATATTTAGGGAAAAGGCAAGATGGCAATATTGTAATTAACGAGAACTTCCTTAAAAGCCTTGGCCTATAAATAGGAGAGTTATGTCTTTAGTTTACAACTTTTGCCATTTGTGACATTTGGAGCATAGGAACTAGAAAGAGAAAGTAGAGAGAGAAAAGGCAAAAGGTGATTCACGTGATTGTACGATTTTATATATTTCTATAGAATCACAGATTGTATACGTTCTTGTGTTCGGTCCACGCACGCGCACAGATTCCGCACGTCGCACGTGTCATACGCAATCGTTCGGGAGTCAAAACTGATCCTACATAAACATTCAAACTGGTCTTAACTTTACTTGATTAATCAAACAATTATATAAACTTTCACTTTGGCCTTTCAATTTTATGATTAACTCTTTCAATCCCCCTTTTATCCTAAAAACCCGACTCATTCTATTTCATATTAATTGTTGAGTATTCTCGTCTTCCGCCAAATTTGCTTCTTCCTTATTTTCCACCCACCTAATGCATTTATGTCGAAAATGACCAAATTCACCACATTCAAAACACCTGAAGCTACTATTACCTCTAGTTCCACGATCTTTTCCAAAACCATCACCATGGTCTTGAATTCCTTTACAACTACTTGCACCCACAAGAACTTATTTGTTTTGATCATTATATTCATGCTCAGCATCTTATATGTATCAGAACACTATTTGATCGAGACTATGAACGGTAAAAACTTCCTTGTGGTTGAATTTAACAACTTCCTTATAATCACCATATTCTTCACAACAGAAACAAGAGATCGAAACTTGGCTCTTACCCCACTTAACTTTCCTGCAAAAGCATATACATTTTCATTCTCATTCTCCTTCATCTTCAAACCTTCCATTTCAGTCCTTAAAGTCCGCAAACATGCCTTCTGAACCATCTATGCTCCTAGATGTAGGACTTTGATCGAATCCAACACCTCCTTCGCGGTTTGGTATTGAGCTACCTGCACCAAAGACCATACACCATCAGGATCCGCTCCATTATAATTTACCACATGGTGTAGTTTGATTCAGACAATTTCGGGCATTGAAGTGACACATTCACCTATTCTCGTACAGGTCCCACTCTTGACTACCTTCTTTCTTCAAGATCTAGCTCTTAACTAGCTTCCTTCTTTCAAGAAACGTTACCTACTTTTCCAACTAACTTTCTTGATTATCTTGTTGCATTCTCTGAATTCATCAAGAAAAAACTTTCTTGATTGCTTGCTCACCAGAAATAACCTTGCGAACAAAAAATTACCAATTGCTGTGAATTTCTTTCCGGCCAAGATTATGAATCCAACCATACATGCCTTCATACCTTCGTCTTCAAACCTTCCATTTCAGTCCTTAAAGTCCGCAAACATGCCTTCTGAACCATGTATGCTCCTAGATGTAGGACTTTGATCGAATCCCACACCTCCTTCATGGTTTAGTACTAAGCTACCTACATCAAAGACCATACGCCATCAGGATCTGCTCCATTATAATTTACCACATGGTGTAGTTCGATACAGACAATTTCGGGCAATGAAGTGACACATACACCTGCTCTCGTACAGGAAACGAAGTCTAATTGGGTTCTTCATCTGCCATTCTTTCTCCTTACTCTACCTTCTTACTTTCTTAGTTTCTTACTTCAAGGTCCCACTCTTAACTACCTTCTTTCTTCAAGATCTAGCTCTTGACTAACTTCCTTCTTTCAAGAAACGTTACCTTCTTTTCCAATTAACGTTCTTTATTATCTTGATGCTTTCTCTCAATTCAACAAGAAAAAACTTTCTTGATTGCTTACTCACCGGAAATGACCTTGCGAACCAAAAATCACCAATTGCTACGAATTTCTTCTCAGCCAAGATTATGAATCCAACCTTACATTGCTTCCTTTAATCGATTACATGCCTTCTTGGCTCAAGCGTAAGCTCTAATACCAATTGGCGGCCCAATCAATTACTTGCCTTTTTGGTTCGAGCCTAAAAAATCGAGATTATATGGAACATAGACCCAAACAAAGTTTGACTTGCATAAATTTTATTCCATAAAAAAAAAGAATAAACCTTAAAGATTCTATTTAAACTAAACATAAACCTACCATACTAGGACTCAAATACTACTTTCTAGGAATTGAATAACTTGCAAAACAATTTAGCCTACTAGATAATTATAAACATTCAAACTAATCTTAACTTAACTAAATAAATCAAACAGTTTAATAAAACTAATTACATAAACTTTCACTTTGACCCTTCTTTGTGTTTTAGGATTAACACCTTCAATATATATATATATATATATATATATATATATATATATATATATATATATATATATATATATAGGCTTATTGGCCTGTAATAATCCCACCTACACCTTTTTGGCCAATAATAATCCCACCTCAGAATATTCCCAACACCAGTCCCATTTTTCAGATTTTTTGCCCACACTGGTCCTCCGTTAAAAATCCCTAACTCAGTTAACAAAATGGTTGATGTGGCAGCTGACTTATGGATGATGTGTCAAAAAGGGTTATGTGGCAGCTGATTAGTGTCTGAATTTCCATATTTATAAAAAAACATAACTTCTTGCTCCCAATTTTGAAACCCTAAATCCTCAATTCGCCACCCCCAAAGCTCTCACAATCACCACAACTATTTCACACAATGCATTTGTTATAAACATATATATACATCTGTAACTCTTCATCCCACACGCTTCTTCAATTCAATTCAATTCACAAACCCTAACGATGCAGATATCAAATTCAGACGAATCAGCAACCGTTTCAACTGACAACAACGACAACATTGAAGAAGAATCTGTAATCACCCTCTACAGTTGCCGCACCTTCACACAATCGACATCAAACCTCCACCACCACCGCACCTTCACTCACCTGCCACCACCACACCTGCCATCACCCTCTACCGTTGCCGCACCTTCACACAATCGACATCAGATCTGAACCCCTAACTTCGCACCTCCACCACCGAACAACCACCTACACACAACCGACATCACACCTCCACCACCATCTGAACCTCTACCGAAACCCCCAATTTAAACATCACTTGGATTTTACAATGCTCCCCTACAGAAATCGATTGGAATTTTTTATATGCAAATGAGAAAAGAGGAATTGTGGGTTATAAATGCTTTAAGTTGGGGTTTCACAAGAACCGATTCAGTCACATACCTGTTTTTGCTCTTGAACGGTGGTTGATGATCGCCTATGGATTTGCTGATGTTGGTCTTGAAGGGTGGTTGATGATCGTCCCTAGTTGATGATCGCTGTGCTTGATGAAATGATTTAAAAGTTGTAAAAGATGATTTAAGTTGTAAAGGATCAGGGGAATACATAATCATCTGCCACGTAATCAGTTTTTACCACATCATCTGCCACATAATCAGTTTTTAACACGTCAGCTGCCACATCAGCCATTTTGTTAACTGAGTTAGGGATTTTTAACGGAGGACCAGTGTGGGCAAAAAATCTGAAAAATGGGACTGGTGTTGGGAATATTCTGAGGTGGGATTATTATTGGCCAAAAAGGTGTAGGTGAGATTATTACAGGCCAATAAGTCATATATATATATATATATATAGAGAGAGAGAGAGAGAGAGTGTGTGTGTGTGTGTAAAATACAATATTTCTTAACGTACGACCGGTATGCGACAAAAATGTAACATGCGTAATTATTTGATACAACATGCGTGATTAATGTTCGTTTCAATTAGCCTAGGATTGATCAATTTCGTCCAATTCGTTTCAATTTTCTTTTCGTTTCAGTTCAAATTGGTCATTGCTCGGTCAAATTCATCGAATTGTGTTTAAATTCATCTTTGATTTTAAAGATTTTCATCAAAATGACGACTCAAAATCAAACCGTAGAACAGAGGATGAATGAACATGACAAAGCTTTGATTCAGACCGTAAAACAGAGGATGCAGGAACATGACCAAGCTTTGATTCGATTGGAGTCAGCGCTCAGTAACAATGATATCAGACCGTAGAACAGGGGATGCGATTTTGAACATGGAGTTATGGCATGCGTGATTATAGGTATATAACGTGCGTGATTTAATGTTTTCAACATGCGTGATTAGGGTTTTTGAGTTTATAACGTGTGTGATTTACAAATGAACGTGCGTAATTATAGATCGTACCGGTTGCACGTTAATCATGCATCATCTGGAGGCGTTGATAGCCGAAAGATAAGGGGGTACATGCACTAATTGGCAGTTGTCTCAATTGCGAATGTTGTGTGTCTTATGTCCAAGGCTTGATGCAAAACTACTATCGAGCCGGGGGGTCTCACTGGAAGCAGCTTTTCTATTCCTACGGGGTAGAGGTAAGGTTGTCTACATCTTACCCTCCTCAGACTCTACCTTAGCTTTGCTATTGGTGAGATTTACCGAGTATGATGATGATGATGATGATGACCGGTCGCACGTTAAAAGCTATTGTACGTTAACCATACTCTCTCTGTATATATAATCGTCCAGAAATTAGATACAATACAACCTGCATTACATACAATAAAAGTGTATACCCAAGTGGCTATCTTCATAGAGAGAGAGAGGTAGAGCATGGTGGTTGATAACATGATTGTTTTTTGTGTTCAGACTTTTGTTGAAAGTCTTGGGATCAAAGGCAAAGAAAGTCTGGGATTTGTAATCATGATGTTGTAGGAACAGACCGTAATCATATCCCTGTAATTGCAGCTTACCAAACCCCCTCCTTCCCCAATGCCGCTCCCCACCACCACCAAAAAATAAATAAATAAATAAATAAATAAGCATATCTGTCACTTAATTGAGAGAGAGCAAGAAAGATACAATATAAATTATTCAGATTGTTTATATATTATATTTGTTGGTACATGTGTACGAAAGTTTCACTGTAAAGAGAAAATATTAGCAAGATAAAGTGAATCTTTTTGTGTTTTTTATGATCTATATAAATATATAAGATATTTTGTGATGTGTGGGGAATGTGTTTCTCTCTCTTTCTTGCTTTCTTTTCAAGAGTTGCTTTAAGAAGGAGAGCTTGAAAGAGTAAAGAGTGCAGCAGAGACCATGAAAAAGTATAGCTGAAAGGAAGAGAGAGGTACATCCATGTCTATGTATGTCTTGATATTTACATGTATTCATGTATGGTATGTGGGTGTCACCTGAACCACTGTTTCTTTGAAGTTAGTGATAGATTCTTTGGTAAATTTCATAAATATATATATATATTCTTTCTTTTTTTCCATTTTATTTTTCTAAAGTTGATTAGAAAGTTGTGTGGAACAGCAACATCAAAGTAGTGTATCATTCATATAAATTATGAAATCTGCACATTTTCATGACCACCAACAAGAAGAAGATAACCAGTTTCTTGTGGATTCTTCATGCTATGGACTTTCTTGCTACCAAAACCATAACTTGTAAGTAAAGAAGCAATAACTTATAACTAGACTATTATTTATATCTTTATTGAGTATGAAAATTGCTTATTGTGTAGAAATGTCACTAGAGACAATACAAACTCAAAAGATGTGGAGCAACACATATATCATAACATCAATCAAGGGCCAATATCACAAGACTTGGGATTACATAGCATTTCCATAGAAAATTTCAAGGCTTATGAACTGCAAGAATGAAGCATAAGCTTTCAATAACTGAATCTTATTCGGAAAACCGCGATATTATAAGCTGCAACCCAACATCCAGTACTACTGAAGATTTTATATCAAATAATAATATTCAGAGAGTTAGATACGACAATGATAACAATCAAGATATGATGCTCAAAACATATTCAGAAGGGTGTCAGATTAAAAGTGATCAGTTAATGAATCCAATTCACTCATCTGAGGAATCAATGTTTCACTCTTTCGATACTAATAGTTGTTATACAGGGACATTTAGCCAGATTTTTCCAACCTTAAATGTTTCAAATTTGAATCAACCCTCAAGCAGTTTCGATATAAACTTGCCGGCTTTAGATTCCTTTGGGTCTACAACATTTAATGGGAGTTCTAGCTATCAACCTTCTGCATACAATGCTCATAATCTTGGAAGCCTTTTCAAGGATAATTGTTTCTCTTATGGTGTTGATCAAATAAATAGAAAGGTGAGTTTTTTCTTCTTTATTTCTTTTGTTCGTAAGTTTTAACATTCTTTCACTCATCCAAAGACATATTCATCTTTGCTTTGATACAAAAACATGTTTTAAACTTGACTGAAGATACCACCAGCCTTCATCTTTGAAACAACAGAAGCAAAAAGGGCAGCTAGTGATTATAGGGATTCAAAGGTTTCTGATGCTTCTCCAACAAAGAAATCAAAACTTGAATTTCGGCCTTCTTGCACACCATTGAAGGTGAGATACATAAGTGTTAACTGAATTTTGTAAACATATATTTTATAAATAAAAGTTCAAATTATTAAATATGCCTTGTAAACATTCATTTCACAATATTTCATTTAAGTTTGTAAGACATTTTTTTACAATCATTTTACTTTTATAAACCATTAGTTAAGAATTTTAGTAAGAATTTATCTAGTGCTCTTTAGATCATTTACCATTCTATTCTTTGATCTTGGAATCCATCACTTGATACTTTATCGTGCTTGAATCTTGACTTGAACTTGGCCTTTCTTAATCTTCAAAAGTCTTCATTTTCGTATGGACAATCCACGGTCGCACCATTGAAGGTGTATTAATCCAATTTTCAATCGCGATGTATGTTCACTATTGTTTAATTTTATTTAGATGTGTGTGTTTTGCTAAATCAGGTTAGAAAGGAGAAATTAGGAGATAGAATCTCAGCCCTTCAGCAGATGGTGGCACCTTTTGGTAAGGTATAGCGCTATCTTTCTTCCTATAATAAAGTTCTTAGCTTTCTAATGCAATAACCAACCTTTTTACTTATAAATTATTATTCAGATTCTTCAGATATAAAAATACACTTTTCCAATCTTTAAATCCACATTCACCATTGTGATAACTAGTAATTGGTACAAAATATCACACTTATGATCTATCAGATCAACTTTGGATTACAAAAATCGTCGATTTCTTATTATTAAGAAAACAAGAAAAACGATTCACCAATATTATGGCCAATTCTATCAACCATGTGTGCTCCATAGAATTAAACTCAAACAATATTTGCAATTGCAATAACAATCCAACTTTTAACAGTATGGCATGCCTTCCACCTTTTTAATTTTTGAACCACTCATCTATCATGGAAATACATGAATGAAGAACTCAAAGTTTAAACTTGTTGAATAACCTAAAACTCAAAACACAAACAATCAAATCGGGTAAAAATCCCACGAATTGGTAAGGTCTAGGGGATGAGGGCAAATCTTTCCTATATTCGGCCAGGAGATAGATATTATGTTCCAACAAACTCACAACATATCAGATAATAAAAATGAAGACTCTCTTGATATTATGATTGCAGTTATACTATAAAACAAACCTACATGATCAATTTTATATTCATAGGAAAAAGATAACCACCTTTCTAGCATTGTAAAATACAAAAAGTAAATATCTTTTAATATAGAATTTAAAGTGAGTAGATCTAAAATATCAATAAATACATTGTAATCTTCTAGTTTATACTCAATTGGTTTCTTGATTTCATTGTTTAAATAATTGATAAAGTTACTGCATCAAACACAAACTATACAATTAATGGAGACAAATTTGAACTTGAATAATTAATTGAGCGACAATCGATCTTGAGCAGTCACTTGAATCATGGGCAGCTCAATTTTCAGGATAAAGTCACTTGAAAATGTGTAGCAGACCACCACCCACTGTCTCGTCTCTTTCTTTCTTTCTTTATTTTGTTAAAATGGAACTGCTTTCTTTGATCCATACAAGTCATAGAATGATAAGATAATTAAATATGCAAAAAAAATATATATATATATTCTTTTGATAATTTTGATAGAATTTATGGGTAATGTTTGCAGACAGATACAGCATCAGTGCTAACAGAAGCCATTGGATATATCAAGTTTCTTCAAGGCCAAGTAGAGGTACTTAGTAAACTTTTCTCTTAAAACTAATAATTATGGAGTAATACTACATGTTTATATAACTGTCATAGAGTGTATATAAACTCTTGTTTATATTTTCTGCACACGGAACAAAATGTTAAATAATTAACTTACAAGTCTATATTAGATTCTAACAGTTATTCCATGATCTAGGTTTGTTTCACTAAATTTTAAATGTCGAATTAGTTATCTACTAAATTAAATATACATATTGAGAATTATTATTATTATTATTATTATTTTATTTTATTATTATTATTATTATTATTATTATTATTTGACGATATGCATACGTAGCATTTCATGCATGCATGTTGTCAATGTAATTGTCTAGTTGTGAGAGGGGAGTTCTAGAATAGCAAAAGGGTCCAACTAATATCTTGGTCTAGGTCTAACCCTAATTTAGCCTGGTTTGTGCTAAACATGCCCACACGATTATTTTACTCAAAAGAGGTTTACATTTAGTAGCAACGAGATAGATTTAGTTAACCCTTTACAAAATAGATTTATATATGATTATGCTAGCTAAATAGTTTATGGAAACAGGCCAACTACAATTTGTTGAAATGTTAATATGTAGCACAACACAAAAGTAAGGAGCCCACCTATGCTTTTGACATGACAATGTTAAATAATTAACTTACAAGTCTATATTAGATTCTAACAGTTATTCCATGATCTAGGTTTGTTTCACTAAATTTTAAATGTCGAATTAGTTATCTACTAAATTAAATATACATATTGAGAATTATTATTATTATTATTATATTATTTTATTTTATTATTATTATTATTATTATTATTATTATTATTATTATTATTATTATTATTATTATTATTATTATTATTATTATTATTATTTGACGATATGCATACGTAGCATTTCATGCATGCATGTTGTCAATGTAATTGTCTAGTTGTGAGAGGGGAGTTCTAGAATAGCAAAAGGGTCCAACTAATATCTTGGTCTAGGTCTAACCCTAATTTAGCCTGGTTTGTGCTAAACATGCCCACACGATTATTTTACTCAAAAGAGGTTTACATTTAGTAGCAACGAGATAGATTTAGTTAACCCTTTACAAAATAGATTTATATATGATTATGCTAGCTAAATAGTTTATGGAAACAGGCCAACTACAATTTGTTGAAATGTTAATATGTAGCACAACACAAAAGTAAGGAGCCCACCTATGCTTTTGACATGACCAACTATACCGTGCAAAATCTGCTAAACACACCATCATCGGCCATGAGCGCTTCTTTCTTTGCAGTAGCTAGTCAAAGGGTCCCAACTTCCAAATATGGCTTCCACTTTGCCTTCACGCCTTTCCATTTAATCGCTAGAAAAGAAGCATTTCAATCTGAAAAGGCCTCAAAGAAATGTCAACTGATGATGTTTTCTTTCGATTTGAATGAACAAAATGTTGATCATTTGCAGACCTTGAGTATGCCATACATGAACTCTGCAAACAAATCCAATAGAACATCTATAACACTCAATTTATTGCTCTATGGATATGCATGTAGAACACATCCTAGAAGATGATAATAGATAGTTAATGGTTACATGTGGTTACATTTCAGGGTTTAATAAAGGATGGAAATGAAGATATCAAGAGAGATCTTAGAAGTCGAGGATTGTGCCTCGTTCCAATATCATGTTTAACTTATGTTAGTTACACTGGCGGAAATGTTTGGGCGACCCTGTAGCTTATGAGCTCCATGAGATCGCACGTAATTCACATGAACGAAGAGTGTGGCTAGTTGTTAGTGATTAAGTTTTCTCTACTTTTTATGGAAAGATTGTGCAAATTTGGTAGTTTTGTAAAAGATGTAGTGACCATATGTGATCCTTTGTTAACGTATCCTTACTAAATTATTATTATGGTAAGCGATAGTGTCACGTTTTCAATACATAATATCATATATAACCTAACCATAGTACCAAGCTCAAGCCCTTAGTTTAAGAAGGGGTGTTAATTCTTGACATAACCCGATCTACAACACTAAAAAATATGTTTTGTGTTGCTTATATAACCTATTTTACTAAATGCAATAGCGATCGAGTTGCTAGACTAAGGCACAACTAGGAGACGGGGTATGATGGTAGATGAATACATCCATCGTTGTCGATAAACTTAATTATTATTGATCAATTCATGCAATTAATTAACATCCTATCGTATTTTTGTTGATATTGTGTAATTTATCTTGTATTATTGGTGGTTACTAATTACATGATGTTAATTTGTTATGATTTGTTTAAGCGTCTTTTAGTTCTGATAAACTAGTGAAGATTACTAATTACATGATGTTAATTTGTTATAATTTGTTTAAGCTTTAAAGGAGTGTGGGGATGACAAGGCTCCCGGACCGGATGGTATGAATTTTAAGTTTATAAAAGTTTTTTGGTACTTATTCGAGGTAGATTTTATAAAAGTTTTTGATCATTTCTATGAGAATGGAGTTTTTAATAAAGGTTGTAGTTCGTCGTTTATCACACTTATTCCTAAAATTAAAGATCCGGTGGAGCTAAAAAATTATAGGCCGATTAACCTTATCGGGATTGTTAGCAAGTTGATTTATAAGGTCCTAGCGAATCGGCTTAAAAATGTTATTGGCTCGGTGATCTCGGAATCGCAATCGGCTTTTTTAAAAGGAAATTATATTCTAGATGGCCCTCTGATTGTCAATGAATTATACAATTGGGGAAAGAAATTTAAGAAAAAGGTATTCTTTTTAAAAATTGACTTCGAGAAGGCTTACGATAATGTGAACTGTAATTTTTTGTTGTCTATTATGGATCAAATGGGTTTCCCATCAAGATGGTGCAGGTGGGTTAAAGGAATTGTACGGAGTCGGCTAGGTCGTCAGTTTTAGTTAACGGATCGCCTACGTTCGAATTCAAGTGCTCGAAAGGGATAAGACAAGGTGATCCGATTTCTCCGTTTCTATTCATTATTGTCATGGAGGCTTTATCTTGTATGATTGAAATGGCGAAAAACGAAGGAATAGTGTCAGGTATTTAAACCCCGCTGAACGGCCCGTTGGTGTCTCATTTGTTTTACGCGGATGATGCCATAATTTTGGGGGATTGGTCTAGGAATAATATTGCTAATATGGTTCGTATCCTTCGGGTTTTTCATATGTGTTCAGGTTTAAAAATAAATATAGCCAAGTCTAATTTATATGGGATCGGAGTTAGTATCGGGGAGTTAAAAAATATGGCGGAAATTATTGGTTGTCAAGCGGAGGAGTTTCCGTTCAGGTATCTCGGCTTGACTGTGGGTGCTAATATGAATAGGGTAACTAATTGGAAGCCTGTGTTTGATATTGTTGATGCCAGACTCGCGAAATGGAAAGCGGCGTTGCTTTCAATGGGAGGGAGAATTACTTTAATTAAATCGGTTCTGGAGAGTTTTCCAAATTATTATTTTTCTCTTTATAAAGCTCATGTCCAAGTTATTTAGGATCTTGAAGCAAAAATTAGGAATTTTTTTGTGGGGAGGGTGCAACTCGGTTAACAAAGTCCATTGGGCGGCTTGGGATCGGGTGGCTTTACCGTTGGATAAAGGAGGGCTGGGCCTTCGTAGACTTAAGAATATTAATATTTCTTTACTGTCTAAATGAGGATGGCGGTTTAAGGAGGATAAGGATAAACTGTGGGTTAAAGTGATCGAAGCGATTCATAAAACGAGATCTAGCTGGGAATTATTTCCGGTCAGGAAAACGATGGGGGGGGGGGGGTCTAGTGCAATATAGTTAATTTGTTGGATAACATCTCGATCGAAAACATGTTTAAAAAAAATCAGGGGGGGGGGGGGAGGTAGGAAATGGGGAGGCGCTGCAGTTTTGGATAGGTCCGTTGATGAGCAATGTGCCTTTGATGAATCTATTCCCAGCTTTGTTCGAACTGGAGACGATTAAGAATTGCAAAATTAAAGACAGGGTTTCGAATGATGGCAGGGGGTTAAGGTATATTTGGCAGTGGAAGAGGCCGCAGGGGGTTGGACCGGAGATTGATGAGTTGATCGGATTATGCAGTTCTCTTCATAGCTTAGAATTGAAGGATGGAAAAGATAAATGGGTTTGGACTGGTTCATCAGACAATTAGTTAAGTGTGGGTGCGGTTAAAAGTTTATTGATAAAAAATATTGGTTTATCTACGGCTTATTATCCGAGTAGATGTAAATGGCTCCCCAGGAAATGCAATGTTTTTATTTGGAGAGTCGGGTTGGATAAGTTGGCGTCTATGGATGCGTTAAAGAGAAGAAACATAGACAGGAGAGATTCTACATGTGTGCTGTGCGGTGAAGGGGAAGAATCAGTGGAACATTTGTTTACTTCTTGTAGTGTTGTGTCGATGTTATGGCCTATCATTAGCATGTGGTGCAAGATCCCTAACATATTGGCGTTTTCGGTTAAGGATTTACTCGAAACTCATGAGAATATTGGTTTAAAAAGGAAGAAAAAAGAGGTGGTTCAAGGTATTATCAGAATTGGGTGTTGGGGTATTTGGAAAGCTAGGAACGAGGTTAAATTTAACAACAAGGAAATGAAACTTGAGGGGATTATCCGGGAGATCAAGATGGTTGGATTTTTATGGCTAAAGACTAGATCGAAAGATATAGAAGTTAGGTGGGAAGAGTGGTGTAAATTTATCAATATGTAATGCTTTTGTTGTAAGGTTGTTTGTTGCCGTCTCGGTTTGAGGTTTGACGTTTTTTTTAATGAAGTTCACTTTAAAAAAAAGAGGCAATAGTTTAAATTATTAGCTTTGGTTAATTAGAATTTTTAGGTGTACAACTGGATTAAGGAACTAAAAGTCAAATTAAATTTGGTAATTGAAATTGATTAACATAATAATAATAATATTAATTAATAAGGGTTGAAAGTAAGGAATCAAAGATAAAGAAAGCTAATTTTTACTTTTCTATCTTATTTTTCATTATTGTACTTCTACTATTTGCTTCATATTCTATATTAAAGTTTAGAACAGACTGTTAATAAAATATGTTTTTTGTTTGCTTCAATTTCTGCCTGTTAACTTCTACTGATGATATTTTTTTAGCATCCAAACAAGGGACAATGGTCATATTAATCTTGTGCATATCGTGGTTTGACAAAGATGAAATAGATGTTGAATCATCGGAACACAAACTAAATCTCAAATTGTTGAAAGCTCTTCACAAATATGACATAGAGGATACCATTAATTTTAATAAACTTTGGCTTGTTGAAAAAGTACATGAAGAGATGTGGAAAATGAAAGGAATTTTTTTGTCATTTTCTTATTAATTTTAGTATTTAACCTTTTGATTTGGAAGACGTTACTTATTTTTTGATGACTTGATATTTATTAGCGATATTATTCAATCTTTTGGACAGGGTGTGCGGCCGCACCCCTTGAAAAAAAAAATTTATTGTATATTTTAGGCAAAAAAACCTGACCGCACCCCTTGAAAATATGGTTGAACACCTTATCCGCACCCCGAGCAAATAATTTCTGGGTCCGCCAAATATGTGAATTCAAACAATAGTGATCTTTCTCTTGTTCATTAGATGTTTGATATCTGCTGCAACAAAGTGGTTTCAGAGCCAGGTTCTCTTTATCACCCGGTTTCATGCAAATCACAAAAAACCAACTATGGAGGGAAACAGTAGAAACATGGGTGAAAGATTTCAAGGCCTAGCTCTATGATCGAAGATTATGCTATTAATGTAGGGACCCGGACACTTGATTCAACACTGCAAATTAAAAGAACGAGACGAAGCCTCCCTATTAATACATCTGGTTATCAAAAAAGGGACTCAAAACACATGAGAAAATAACGACAATGCGGAAGAGTATGTGGTTGATGGGACTGGTCGCAATCGATCGCTTTGCGTGTAGTCTCTCTCACTTTCATAAGATTCTAAAACCATTTGGGGTTGAAACAAGAACATGGGATAAGACCCATTTTATTCGTGGAATTGGGGTAATAAAATTAAACATGGATGGCAAATCGGTTGAAATACTGAATGTATTTTACACTCCTGATTTGGGCATAAACGTGTTGAGTGTCTAACAATTAAGACTACAAGGTTTCATCATATAAATTAATGCAAATAAATGCCAGATAAAGTGCATGTTCGGTGACAACAAAACACCATTTGATAAAGCCACATTTGAGAAACCACAAATGATTGAACCAATACCACACAAGATTTGATGATCAAATTAGGAGACAATGGGGTGAAAGAGAAATTTAAACTAAATTATCTTGATTAATACCGGAGTGATCCATCTTTTGAACCTAACAGCGACAACTCCAATTGGTTTAGTAATGACCATTGATAATCTTGAATTTAAAACTTCTGATGATTGTATGACCATGCATGATACCATTCGGGTAATTACGGACCTATGGACATATCGTGATCAACTGAAGGACAAATTTCTTCAAATGGTTGATTGGTTTTAGAATTTCTATCTGAAGTTTAGTAATCATCCTATACTACCAATTCTAACGAATTACGGACCTGTGGACATACTGTGATTAATTGAAGGGAAACAACTTCACATAGTCTATTAGTTTTTAAATATCTATCTAAAGGTCCCTAATCGTCCCATACCACCAATTCAACTAAATTACAGACCTATGAACATACCAAGATGAATTGATTTTAAAATTTCTTCAAATGGTCGATTGGTTTTAAAATTTCTATCTAAAGGTCGCTAATCGTCCCATACCACCTTCAAGAGAAGAAAAAAGTTTTAATATGTGTGAATGCATATGTCTGCATCCTTCGTCACGTATCGAGTCTAGTTTTGTTATGTTTTGTAATGTATTGATTAGATTGTAGAACGCGTCGAAAAGGTCGGAAATGAATGTAAATGACCCTTTTGCACGAAAAAGTCTTCCGTGCGAAAGGGACATCAAGCCTTCTCATGCGAGTCGTCCCAAGTAGTTTTGGATGGATGGGAATGCCTATAAATAGAGAGCTTGTGTCTCTCATTTGTAACTTTTGGCAACTTGTAGCGAAGCTCTGCCAAATTGGATTCTCGCCTCTGTAACTCATATTTTCTAATAGATTCAGTGTTCAAACGGTGTATCTTTATGTTAGTCATCTTCCTACACGGATTCCGCACGTGATATGAAGACTTTCTGACCGGTCGAAGCATTCGGAGACCCGAAACAATCCTCACAAGTGGTATCAGAGCTTGGAGACCGGTTTCAGCGACTGATAGCACAAGATACCAACAGATTTGAGCAGATTTGGATCTGATTTCATCATATTTCTCATCATATCTCTTCTACTCCTATTCTTTCTACTAAAAACTCAAAATTAAACCTGAATTCATGGATAATTTTTTTCTGATTTTTTATCATAATGTGCGAAACCATGAACTAATTAATCCTTGAAAAGATCGGATCTTAATTCGAACTAAATCATTGAAAAATCTTGGAAAAATGTTGAAAAACACAACTTGAGTTTCGAACAACAGGACCAGTCGTCCGAGAAAACTTCCCTCTCGCACGAAACGTTGCACCCTTTCGCACGAAAGGGTTAGATCAAATTAGTCTAACAGAATTTGTCCCTCTCGCACGAAAAGGCAATCCCTTTCGCGCGAAAGAGCTTTGAATTCAAATGTCTGTTCAATCTTGACCCTTCCGCACGAGAGCATTCCCTCTCCGCACAAAAGGACTTTGTCTCATTCATTTCAAAGTTGATGTGATCATTTGTTGATTTTTCAGGTACTTTGCAAGTAATTCAAGGTGTTAAACATGGATTCAGAATTCTACAATGCATTTGCAACCTCACCAACTGTGCCTGAGAGTTTAAGTATAGACAATGCACTTGGAACACACTAAAAAATCACCAAAGTTATTAAGTATGGAACTACAATGGGTGGCAAGAGCGTTTCACTAACTGGATTGTGGATTCACTCCGAGGATCGATTTCCTTCACCGATGAATGCGTATAGACACGTATCTTGTGCGGAATCCAAAATACGCGTGTGGATCAGACACTCACATGTAATTATAAGTTATTTTCTATTGATACTTTGACAGTACAAAAACCGTGAAAACAACGGGGCAGAGCTTCGCCTCAAAGTCTGCTCAAAGTTGCAAATGACCAAGACCTACACACACATATATAGTGCTGCTGCCTTCGTACGAAGGTGGATAAGCTACCTTCGTACAAAGCGCACCTTCGTACGAAGCTACTGAAGCTTCCTTCGTACGAAGTTGTCCTAACACACATGAACTTTATTTTCAACTCTATTCAGCACCAGTCTTATATCATCTGTTCTAGCTACGATACGTGATTGACGGAAGTGATAGACATTATGCACTCACATGGATTCAAGCGTATGCAATGGAAAGCTGGTTTATGATACTTGATATAATCATCCAACAAATGTTGGATGGTGTTAATAAAACTGGTTTAGTCATTCAACGAACGTGAAAAAGCTCAATATTGGTTTAGGTCAAAGGAATCATGGTAAGAATGGGGAATGGGAATGATGAGAATGTGAAGAATGGTGTAAGACCGAGTGTCTCGCGTGTTGGGAAGAATGTGATTCACTCGAATGTTGGGGAGATCCCGAGTGATGCGAGTGTGATGTTAGTAGTCGTGACGGTCCTCCCGCATGGGACCTTTTCATCTTCCTCTTTGTGTTGGTGGCATAATTCACTTGTTAAATATCAAAAACTCAATAACTAAATAGATATGAGTGGCCTTAGGTTAATGCCTAGACTCGGAAAAGTCTAAGGAATATGCTAATGTGATATTTGAGCTTAGACAAAAAAGGCTAGTGTCTAATTCGCTCAAATGTTGGCTCTGATACCAACCTGTCACACCCTGATTTCCCGGTGGGCCCGGACTTAGGGTTTATGCGTGACGATTGACATAGATATTCACATTTATAGCACAGCGGAGTCTTGGGATTATAAAATATTATTACAAAGTACAAGTGTCCGAAAGTTCAAAAATAATATACAAACGGAAAGTGTACTAAAGATCCACATGCGGATCGAAAATTTACAAAACTGAATATTTAGACTACTAGGCTTTGCGTGGAGTCGCAAATTCCAATATGCAATTACCGAGCAGGTCCAGCCTATTACCTACTTGCTAACATGCGCTTTAGTCTTTTGAAAAAAACGTCAGTTTTCCTTGGTAAATACAATTGACCGACTCGTTTTGAAAATCTTTTCAAAACCATTTTATACCATTTGGTATATCATTTTCATAAATAACTTGGGAAAAACTATATTTCTTGTTACCAGTATTACATGCTTGTCAATACATATGGGGCCCGGAACTAAACGTCCATACATGATTAACCGCACACCACTTAAATCCCCATTTGGGTAAAAAAATTATAATAGTATAATACCGTCTGTCAGGTGTATGCCTACACCCGACGCATAAGTCGTGGCCACTTGCATTTAAGTATATATTTCAAAAAAAAATTGCATTTAAGTGAGCCATGGATGTCCAGGACACGGTCGCATTAACTGTCGCAACCCCTGACCCCACCCCGGAAGCGGGAGCTGCGAGCACGAGCCTGTGATATTGGTGTTTATTAATTTGGCAGCGGAAATGAGACATCAGGATCATAGTTAGGATATAAATTTCACAGTTTCAAAACACCAAACTTTTATATTAAACAAATGGGATAAAACCCATAGTTCCTTTTATAATATCTTGATAGGGATAAACCCTAGATGCTGAAACCATAAACTTTTTATTTAGGTAATTTTATAGCCACTTTCTTTAAGCCTTTAGTGCTCCGTAACTGGCTTCTACTAGCTGCTACATCAAGTTACCTGAAACGCGTTTTAAAAATATTTTATCAGCAAGAAATACTTGCGAGTACAATCCATTTTATAAATGACACATTGATATATTTTACAGCATCAAGAGTTTTTATCTACCAATTTCTCAACACAATATTGCTTCTGGGCACCATTGTCCCCCGTGCTTGCGGTCATGCTAATATTGGCTAACTCTTTTGTCCAATATTAACGAGTGTCAAGTAATGTATACAAACTCCACAACTGATAAACATTTAGGGTTTTGTAAAACATTTGAAATAATGGCTCACAAACTGTGAGAAAAAGAGAATAACTCACTTTGTAAACTTATGTTTTTCTACGAGCTTCCTGGGAATATTTTCTGCTAATATTCTCGTGTTCCTATTAAAAAAACATACAATGCACGCACGTTAGTATAATAACCCAAGTCACTTTAGCCATACATCACGAGACAAAACCCCAACGTACTTAGTCAGGCAGAGCCTTGACATGCGTTGTTGGGTTCTAGATCAATCGGGTAGGGTAACGAATTAGTGATCGGGGGTTAAAATACTTACAACGGGGCATAGCCTCATGATTTAGGGGGCATTTTATCTGATAATTTCGGCGTTATAGAGACTGAGAGAGAAAAAGAAGTTGAACAAATTGAAATGCTGAACTAAGGCTCAATTTATAGGTGTTTCGGGGGTCTCTCGCGCCCCGCGACCCGTTCCACCTACTCATGTCGCGCCCCGCGACCCGTTCCACCTATTCCTGTCGCGCCCCGCGAGGGCACCCTAGCTACGGCTAGGGTTGCCGAGTAAATCCCTAGTCTTGACACGTGGCACAACATGTGGCGTCATGAGTGTCCGGCAAATATGGGGCAGTTACGCCTCGCGACCGACCCACCCTAAGCCGCTTTCGCGGCCCGCGACAGGTATAAAAATCTGATTTTTAACTTTTTTAATTAAAATAAATGTTACGCGGGTTCGGTTTTATAATTACAGAACGGTTTAGGTGTCTTTGAGGTTTGATATATCCTCCCCACCTTCTTTTAAATCTCGTCCTCAAGATTCACTAGAATAGGTATGGATACTTCCTTTGCATTTCAGATTCCAGCTCCTATGTGTACTCTGGTCCTCTCTTTGAATCCCATTTTACTTTGACTAGAACTAATCTCTTGTGCTTAAGATTCTTGATCTTTCTATCTTCAATCTATATTGGCTTCTCTACAAACTTAAGTTTTTCATTTACCTCTATGTCCTGAAGAGGTATCAATAACGATTCATCTGCTAAGCACTTCTTGAGGTTACATATATGAAATACATCATGTATTCCTGCCATTTCTTCTGGCAATTGTAGCTGATACGCTACTGGTCCTATTCTTTTGATAATCTCAAAAGGTCCAAGTGTCCAACATACCTTGGGCTTAGCTTTCCTCTTTTACCGAATCTGACAACTCCTTTCCATGGAGAAACCTTTAACAATACCTTGTCTCCCACTTGAAATTCTAGTGGTTTGCGTCTGTTATCTGCATAACTCTTTTGACGATCTCATGCTGTTTTTAGTTTTTCATTGACTTGAATAATTTTTAGTTGTTTCTTGTACAATCTCAGGACCTGACAGTTGCTTTTCTCCAATTTCTGCCCAACATACTGGTGTTCAGCATTTTTGTCCATAGAGTGCTTCAAACGATGCAGCATTGATGCTGGTATGATAGCTGTTGTTGTAGGAAAATTCTATTAGAGGTAAGTGATCATCCCAATTTCCTCCAAAACCAATCACACAAGCTCTAAGCATATCTTCCATCGTTTGGATTGTCCTTTCACTTTGTCCGTCCGTTTAAGGATGATAAGTTGTACTTAGTTTTAATCTAGTTCCCATTGCTTTTTGAAAACTTGTCCAAAAATGAGAAGTGAAACGACTGTCTTTGTCAGACACAATAGATAAAGAAATCCCATGTAGTGAAACTATTTCATTCACATACAGCTTAGCTAACTGTTCCATACTGGAAGTTTCTTTCTTTGGTAAGAAATGGGCAGATTTGGTTAATCTGTCTACAATCACCCAGGTTGTATCATTACCTTTTTGTGTCTTGGGTAATTTGGTAACAAAGTCCATTGTTATAAATTCCCATTTCCAAATTGGCATTTCCAATTGTTGTAGTAACCCTGAAGGTTTCTAATGTTCAGCTTTAACTTGTAAGCATGTTAAACACTTAGCAACATAGTTTGTTATATCCTTCTTCAGTCCTATCCACCAGAAATTCTTTCTTAAGTCTTGGTACATCTTGTCACTTCCGGGATGTATCGTATACTTCAATTTATGAGCTTTTTCTAGAATTCGGTTGCGTAGGTTTTCTTGAATAGGTATCCAAATCCTTTTCTTATGAAATCTCCAAATTCCATTTGTTCCTTTTTCTAATTCTTTAATCATTCCTTTCAAACCTTCAGCATCATCCTTGATTGTTGTTTGTTGTATCCTTTTCACTTGCTCATTTAAATCTACCTACAGGTTTAGTCTGAGAGCGCATACTCTTTTTGTCTTTTCATGATACTTGCGACTTAAAGCATCAGCTACTACGTTAGCTTTTCCTGCATGATACTGGATATCACAATCATAGTCACTAAGAATTTCCATACAACGTCTCTATCTCATATTTAATTCCTTTTGTCCAAAGACATACCTTAAACTCTTATGATCCATGAAAATAATGAACTTACTACCATAAAGATAGTGTCTCCAAATCTTAAGGGAAAAATTATCGCTCCTAACTCTAGATCATGGGTTGTATAATTCTCTTCATGCTTCTTAAGTTGTCTAGAGGCATAAGCAATTACCTTTTGATGTTGCATCAACACACATCCATATCCTAACTTAGACGCGTCATAATAGACTACAAAGTCTTCAGTTCCTTCTAGCAATGTGAGTATTGGGGTGTTGGTTAATCTTTGTTTTAAAATCCTGAATGCTTCTTCCTGTTTTGGTCCCCATTCAAACTTAACTGTCTTGCAAGTTAATTTGGTTAATAGAATGGCTATTCTAGAGAAATCTTAATAAAACATCTATAATATCCTGCTAATCCAAGAAAACTTCTCACTTCTGTAGGTGACTCAGGGACTTTCCATTTGGCAATCGCTTCGATCTTTGTGGGATCCACATGAATTCCTTCATGATTAACCAAGTGTCCAAGGAATTGCACTTCTTGTAACCAAAATTCACATTTTGAGAATTTAGCATAAAGCTTTTCCTTTCTCAATAATGTTAGAAGTATATGCAAATGCTCCGCATGTTCTTCCTTATTCTTAGAGTAAATTAGACTATCATCTATAAAGAAAATTATGAATTTATCTAGGTATGGTTTACATATCCTGGATATCATGTCCATAAATGCGGCTGGGGCATTGGTTAAACCAAATGGCATGACTGTAAATTCACAATGACCGTACCTCATTCTGAAAGCAGTTTTAGGAATGTCCTATTCCTGTACTTTCAATTGATGATATCCTGAGCGTAAATCGATCTTAGAAAAGAATCGGGCTCCTTGAAGTTGATCGAATAGATCATCGATTCTCGGTAGTGGATACCGATTTTTAATTGTAACCTTATTCAATTCTCAGTAATCAAAGCACATACGCATCGATCCATCCTTCTTCTTGAAAAATAACACAGGTGCTCCCTATGGCGATGAACTGGGTTGAATGAAACCTTTCTCTAGTAATTCGTCTAGCTGTTTCTTCAATTCCTGTATCTCCGTTGGTGCTAGTCGATAAGGTGTCGGTGTCGTTCCTGGTATCAGGTGAATTCTAAATTTAACCTCACGATCTGGCGGTAATCCAGGTAACTCTTCTGGAAAAACATCTGAGAATTTAGATATAACGGGAATATCTATTAATTCTTTTCCTTTAGTGTTAATGATTAAGGAAATCATATACACCACTCCTCCCTTCCGTGCGTAGCTTGTAGCTTTCATCATAGAGATGAATTTTGTTGTTCTCGTTGGCTTGTCTCCCTTAGTTGTGATCTTTGCACTAGTTGTCGTATATACCTCTACAGACTTTTAATCACGTAAAATAAGTGCGTGATTGGATAGTAATAAATCCATTCCTAACACGACATCGAATCCGGCTAGATCCATTGGTAAGAGGTTAGCGGTAAATTTATGATTTAAAATTTCTATCTTTTCTTCCTGAAGGATTTCACTTATATTGATAGAATCTCCATTTGTCGTCTCCACCAGGCAGTCTTGGTCAAGTTTAGTTAATGGTTGGTTGAGAAGTTTGCAGAAAGAAGTATTCATAAAACTTTGGTTTGCACCAGAGTCTAATAATACTTTAGCATAAACATCATTAACTAAACACGTACCGACAATCATGTCAGGGATCATCCTGGCTTCTTCAGCTGTCAAAACAAATGCTCTGGCATTCTTCTTGGGTCCTTCTGTTGCCTTTGCTTTGTTGGTTGTCGCTAGAGCTAGTTTCGGACAGTTCGGCTTGATATGACCAGCTTCTCCACAGTTGTAGCATATTCTGGCACTAGCTTTTATTCTACATTCTTCTTACTTATGCCCGAGCTTCTTGAAAAAATTACAATATCTTGTGCATTTTCCTGAATGCTTTTTCTTACATATCTTACAGAACAGTGAAGAAGATGAACCTGTTCTTTTTCCACATAATTCCAGAGTAATTTTCTGAGCTAGATTCTTTTTTTGATTTTCCTCTTGCATGCGTACCAATTCATCTTTCAAAGTCTTCACAAGTTCCACTGCTTCTTCTATTGTTTGTGGTCGAGCTGCCTTAACTATATTTCTGATCTCACTGATTAATCCCCGGATGCAACGGGAGATTAATACTGGTTCTGGTGAGGCTAGTGTTGGTACTATCCTAGCATATTCAAAGAATGTGGTAGTATATTCCCTGGAATCTACCCCAATCATTCTATGATTTAGGAATTTATTGGCAATCTATTCCTTTTCATGAGGAGGACATAATTTCCTTTCAACTATTTCCTTAAAGTTGTCCCATTCCATGTTATAAACCCTGTCATTTCCTCTAGACTGAAAAATGGTATTCCACCACTCTAATGTTGCAATCTTCAAGAGATTAGAAGCATACATGATTTTATCTTCATCCGCACATTTACTTATTTTTAAGACTGCTTCTGTCTTTTCTATCCAGCGCAAAGCTGAAATGGCTCCTTCATTGCCTGAGAATTCTAGCGGTTTGCATGATAAGAATTCGTTATAAGAACAACCATATGGGATGGTCCTTCTTCTTTTTGGAATCGGAGCTTGGATAAATAGTCCGTGGTTTCCATTTACGCTATGACTTGGCTCGTTGGGCGTACGTTTACTTCCGATTATAGAATTATTATTTTCATCATTTTTATTAATAGTTTCGATAATATATGGTATGGCATCTATGATTCCTTGAGCTACTATGTATTCTATAGCACTTTTATCCACTTGGTTTCCGTTATCATTGTTATTCTGGATTTCCTAATTTACTTCGCTTGACATCTGAATTGTAAACATTATCAGGTATTAATATCACGGAATAAATTAATACAAACAAACACTTAAGCATATTGAACCAAAATTGTCGAGCATTGCGACATTTACTCTTTTTCATATATATATATATATATATATATATGCATCTATTACAAATTATAACTGGAATTTAAACGTTAGTAGTTATGCATCGATATATCTAGATATAGGTGATATATATAGTATATTGTGTGTGTATATATATATATATATATATTTTCTAAAGTAACATAAAATATACACAGACACACACACGCACACACGTATATATACATATATATATATATATGTTAGGCGATGGTTTTTCTAGTATTGCATCTCCCTCTCGTCGTATTTCCAGACGAGTTTTTCCCCGATTTGGCGTATCTGGTTTCCTTCCTCAACTAATTCTTCACCAAACTGGCGAAGTTCTTCTACGTTCTCCTGATTCATTTGTGGCATTGGGGCTAGTATGGGTCAGGGTAAGCCGGTACTGGTTCTCCGTATGGCATATATGGGTCATTCATTAGATTTTGAAATGCCCAGTCGTTGTTCCACCATTGCTCTAAATGATTTGGGGCTGGTAATCTGGGTATTTCTTTTGGATCAAAGGCTAGGATTGGAAGTGGGTTTTCCTGGTTTTGTTCTAGATTCATGGGTTAGTCAGGGTATAAAGGTAGTAATTGAGGTTCTGGTACTGCTACTTGGTTGAGATCAAATTCTCCCTCTGTAGCTCTAAGCATATTAAGATTGGCTAGTCTCCTATCCAATTCTTCTTCCCATACAGGTCTAGCTACTGGATTTTGGGTATTTCTCTCAACTCTATTTAGTACTGCTTGTTGTTGGATTTTCCTCATTCTTTTTCTCCTTTTTATTTTTGCTCTACTAAACCATCCTCTTTTCTTAGGGGAAAAGGTTCTTCGGATTTGGCTTTAAAAACAAAGATTTCCTCGGAATCGGCTGCGTATCCGGAGGTTGGCTGGGATGTTCCTTCATCCATTGGAGAATGAGGTAGGTGACGTTAAGCGTCAGAAGTACCCTGATCACTCATACAGCGAACAAAAAAAAATCATCAAAATATAAAAAATACCAAAATATACATATTTACACAGAATACACATAAGTTATATCCTAACACAATTGGTTAAAATTTAGGTATTTAAAAGAACATCTAAATGGCTTAAACCAGTGGCTCTGATACCACCTTCTGTCGCACCCCTGACCCCACCCCGGGAGCTGCGAGCACGAGATGGTGGTATCGGTGTTTATTATTTTGGCAGCGGAAATGAATCATCATGATCGTAGTTAGGAAATAAATTTCAGATTTTCAAAACACCAAACTTTTATATTAAACAAATGGAATAAAACCCATTGTTCCTTTTATAATATCTTTATAGGGATAAACCCTAGTTGCTGAAAACATAAACTTTTTATTTAGGTAACTTTATAGCCACTTTCTTTAAGCCTTCAGTTCTCCGTAGCTAGCTTCTACTAGCTTTCACATCAAGATACCTGAAACGCGTTTTAAAAATATTTTATCAGCAAGAAATACTAGCCAGTACATTCCATTTTATAAAATGACACATTGTTATATTTTACAGCATCAAGAGTTTTTACATTTGTTTATATCTACCAATTTCTCAACACAGTATTCCTACTGGGGCACCAATGTCCCCCGTGCTTGTGGTCATGCTAATATTGGCTAACTCTTTATCCAATATTAACGAGTGTCAAGTAATGTATAAAAAACCCCACATACTGGTGATAATTGTAGAATTACAAAAACTTAATCACTATAAATACAACTGATAAACATTTAGGGTTTTGTAAAACATTTGAAATAATGGCTCAAAACTGTGAGAAAAAGAGAATGATTCACTTTGTAAACTTATGTTCTTCTACGGGCTTCCTGGGAATATTTTCTGCTAATATTCTTGAGTTCCTATTAAAAAACATACAATGCATGCGCGTTAGTATAATAACCCAAGTCACTTTAGCCATACATCTGGAGACAGAACCCTAACGTACTTAGTCAGGAAGAGCCTTTACATGCGTTGCTGGGTTCTATATCAATCGGGTAGAGTAACAAAGTAGTGATCGGGGGTTAAAATACTTACAACAGGGTAGAGCCTCGTGATTTAGGGGGTATTTTATCTGATAATTTCGGTGTTATAGAGACTGTGAGAGAAAAAGAAGTTGAACGAATTGAAATGCTGAACTGAGGCTCAATTTATAGGTGTTTCGGGGGTCTATCGCGCCACGCAACCTGTTCCACCTACTTCTGTCGCGCCCCGCGATAACACCCTAGCTACGGCTAGGTTTGCTGAGTAAACCCCTAGTCTTGACACGTGGCATGACACGTGGCGTCATGAGTGTCCGGCAAATATGGGGTCGTCGCGCCCTGTGACCGACCCACCATAAGCCTGTCGCGGCCTGCGATAGGTATAAAAATCTGATTTTTAACTTTTTTTAATTAAAATAAATTTTAGACAGGTTCGGTTTTATAATTACGGAACGGTTTAGGGGCTCTTTGAGGGTTGTTATATTAACCCCCAATGTTTAAGTTATCAAGCATAACGGATTAAAACGGGTTTTTGGATTTTAGACTCAGTCGTCATTTATCACATACCCGACCAAGCGGCAAACAATTTTACCGTATCCCAAGCCTGTATAGGGAAAATAGATTAATAGTATTTACCTGAGCTTATCTTTATAGTCAAAGATATATAAGCACAACCGTTAATCGAAATAACTAACACAGGTACAATTTACTGGAATGAACGGAACAGGAGGCTCTAGTCTGGAATGAACGGAACTATTATCCATTAGAATGTTAACGGGTGTTATTCAAGTCATATGACTTGGACCGGTTAACTTATAATAAATAGGTACGGTTCGCTTGATTAAGCGGAAACCGAATAGAATGTGGTTTGTACCCTCACGAGTATTATGACTCGTATAACATGGGAAAAACAATCATACATTCTGTTTAGAACTGATTTGGAAAGGTTTTGACCCGATTCGACTAACTTATATAAACTATACTATATAAGTCAACCGTACACGCATAGGCGGCATCGGGTGATCGGATGGGTCTATGTTAAGTCCAATATGCCAAAACATGTTTATTAAAGTATCACATCAGTTTCAAACTCAGTTTACATGTTCATTATGTTTCAAAATCGTTCTATGCGCAAAAAGGACATTTTTGTCATTATTTAGGCATATTATATGGACTTGCATAAAAACCTGACAAACGATATGATAAAATGGTATAACCTCAGAGGGTTATTCCATATAATAATATGATCATAAAACAACTTCAAATCAGAAGCAACACTAACTTAAACGGGTCAGAATCGAAAGTCAAAGCAGAAGTCAAAATGTTTGACTTTCGGTTGCAAACCGAGCTCTAAGCAGGAATTCACGGGTTGGACATGATCTAACGTGTCCTAATATGTTATACAAACCGATATAATGTAAAAATTTAAGGTTTCGATACTTAGAAGTTCATTTTATGTTAATTATGAAAAACTGTTTTTTGACTGTTTATTTAATCAAACTTTGACCCGTCATTTGACCAACTTAACGTGATTTTCAGAAGGTGCCCTCATAAGGGATTAATACCTACATTATTACGATCACGTAGCCATGTTCAATTCGAACATTGGCTTGACCGAAATAGTTATAATCGAAAGTCAAAGCAAAAGTCAATTTGCTTTACTTTCGGCTAATAACTAGCCTAGAATTGAAACAAGACTGAGTTGGAACACTTATAAGTGTTCAAGGAAGATTGAACTTCAAGTAGGAGTAGGACTGTAAACGAACCAAATGAACACGAACAAGTCCTTGTTCATGTTAGTTTGTTAAGAAATATATGTGTTCACGAACTATTCATGAACGCTTACCGAACGAGATTTTATATTCGTGTTTGCTAGTCAAGGAAATAAACTTGTTCGTGTTCGTTTGTGTGTGTTTGTTAGTTTTAGGCAACAAATGAAAACGAACGACGATGAACACAAATGAGCACAAACTAATGTTCATGAACACAAATGGTAACAAACGAACACAAACAAACGTTTCTTGAACATGATATATCATACATTGACACTTATTAAATATTTTATTTGTCAGAATTTTGAAGTATTTAAATAAAATATAAAAGCTAAAAATACTAATGAACTATCGAACACAAACGAACACGTTACCAAACGTTCATGAACATAAATGAATGAATGCGTACTCTGTTCATGTTTGTTCATTTAACTAAACGAACGAAATTTCTTGTTTGTGTTCGTTTGTTTAATAAATGAACGAAGACAAACGAACTTCCCGCTGAACGGTTTACGAACTGTTCGCCGAAAGTTTGGTTCGTTTGCAGCCCTAAGTAGGAGGCTTCTATAGTTCAGAAACACTCCAAGAGATAGAGAGAAATATTTTGTGAAGGTGCAAGTTCAAGTGAACAAAGGACATGGCTATTTATACTTTAACTTAAGCCCTCAAATCTTGCTAAGTGTTCCCTGAGGTGTTTAGGGAAGGATTAGTGTCACCCCAGGTGTCCAAAGACTTAGAAAGGTGGCCAAAATCGCGACCAAATTGGAAGAATAAGCAGCTGAAGTTTCCAGTTAATTATGGACTGCCAGCGAACCAAATGCAGACCGTATAAGGTGATCCACGCGGTCCGCATGAACTTCTGGCGCCCACAGATTTTAAATGTCATGCGGACCGTATGGACTAAGCCTTGCGGTCCGCATAAGGTTCCCAAAAATAAAAAAAATGAAAAATAAAAAAAATAATTCCTTACGGACCGTAAGGAATATGACTTGTGGTCCGTATTGGACCTTCAGAACCAAATGTTTAGCATTTTGCCATGTTTTACCCCTCCACATCCATACTTCCACATTTTTGTAAATTTAGTCCCTCTCGTCCAACTTATCGGGAATATTTGAGAGTTGATTGGACACGTGTTGCCATATTATTCGCCACGAATATTCGAGGTGTTACAAATATTTAGGTAAAACGGCCATTAGAGCCGAGGACATATCCTTGACGCGAAAATATGACTAAAAGAGTTTTAAAACAAAAAAATGATTAGAAACCCTTACGCTCTTAGGAACATAACAAATTTAGATGGGATAATGGGTTAAAAGTACCCGTTAGTTTTAATCTAAACCTTTAAAAGCTCTCCAGTTGTGAAAAGGACTAAATTGACTAAAATGCCCTCGGTGATGAATCAGGCAAACTAATCCTAAGGGCAGATTAAAAATTGTACCATAAAAGTGGGAGGCGTAGGCTTTTTGGTTTAATGTCTCCTAATGGGTCATTTTTGGTAAAACGTCATACCGGAGGGTAAAATCGGAATATAAAAGTTTTCCTAAAATAACCAACCACAAATGAAATTGTGGTGGAAGATATAATGAAAATATTAATGTGAAAGTAGGAGGAATGAATTATATTTTGAAATGCCTCCTAACAGGTCGTTTTTGTTGATTATGTTCGAACTGAAAAAATGATTTAAATGACTAAAGGATCCAGGTTCGGGTCATGGGTTTGAACCTATAGTTATGGGGTAAAGTCCTAAACTTGATAAACTTGAAGTTGGGTCAAGTTCGGTGTAAAAATTGTGAAAATTGGGCAAGATTCCGTGTAGGGGTAAAAACTGTCAGCTCTCAAAACTTTTCAGGAAAAAGTCTTCCTCGCGTCGCGCAAGGGAATAAAGGGTTGCCCGTCACGTGACGTGAGGGCGCCCTGTTTCAGAAAAAAAAATGTTTTCTTTCGTCGTTTTAACCAGTGTCACCGTTTAACTTAAAAACTAATTGTTTTTAGTGTTTATGATAGGTTTTCTCTAGACTGGAGCCGGACGAATGGGCGACCAAGCATGCGAGGGAACGAACACTATTAAACTAGTTTATATCTTTTGTGTAGGATCGTTTTTAGACCCGAACGAGTCGATCAGAAGAGTTTATCTCAATACGAGTGGCGGAAACAAACGTATCGAGTTCAATTCAGCAAGATTCACACTTAAAACTGTCCGTATATTGATTTCAGATCAAATACAAGCCCGTGGACACTTCGGCAGCACTTCGTTACACTGACCGGAACTGTTACAAATGAATCAGCACTCAAGGTATTTATAGGAGGACTGATTTCGCTTGAAACTGTCTCGAGCGAAATCACTTTCAAGTGATTTCGCTTGAAATGAACACACATGATTACAAGCGAAATAACCTATAAACACAATTCCTTGATTTCTGTGCACTGATCTATCATTCTATGTACAAGACTCGATACAAGACGAAGTCGACAGACGCATGCACCAACAGACTCCCCCTCGAATGTTGACGAGTCTTCAGTGTCGAGTCTTCGGTTGTCAAACCTTCAGTCTTTATCAGTCTTCTCACTCTCTCTAAAATTCTCCATTATAAGCATCCACATTCAATCTCTTTCTTGTAATCTTCAGGATCTAAATCTGTCTTTTCTATCTTCATACTCCCTCTCGATATCCTCAGACTCCCCCTTTCACTAAGCTGGGATCGCAGTCTGGAATTCATTTTCACGGGTTCTTAGATCGTAACCTGGCACTCATCTAACTCAGGTATCTGAACCTGTTTATCCTGCATGACTCTACCCAAAAATAAGTTTCATAAACTTACAATTTTGCAAATTTAGAAATCACTTGCAGGTATCATTCAAAAATGATTTAATCTTTGATAACCACTGAAAATACAACTTTTTCATTCATTCTTTCCCAAACCTGTTCATCAAGTATAGGACTTGGAATTTTGAAAATCAGCTCTCCAACATCAGTTGTCGAAAATCTTTTTGAATTTTTCAAAAAAATTATGCTAAAACACACTGAAAATCTTTTTGGATTTTGAAAGTAATGAAATGCAGTAAAGAAATATTTACAGACAATATTTTTGTGAGTTTGTGTAAGAGGATCATATCAGTTTTTGCGACAAATCACCAACACCGTTAAGCTTTAAACATTTTCAGTTCTAAACGATTCACGTAGATTGATGATATTGTTGTCCACTTAAACTCAATCTAAAAACTTTCGAAATGCTTACTGATACGTTAAGGTATATTAATTTTGCACTAAAATTCTTATGGTCCCCACGATCTCAGCATATCCCCTCATCATGCAATACACTGACTCAAGTAATGCCTTTAAACTTTTATCAACTGTGAGTTGTGCGAAAACAAAGCAGAATGTTTAAACATTAACAGTCAGGTCGATACTTCCGTATACGCAGAGAAAGTCCAATGTTTAAACAAAATAAGAAAAATAAAACAAGTTGAAGTTGTTTAGGCTTTAACCACCAGGTCGATACTCACGTATACGCAGAGGTGATCCAAAGCTTAAACGAAACACCAAAGAAAATAACGCAAAACGTTTAGGCAATAACATCCAGGTCGATACTCACGTATACGCAGAGGATGTCCAATGCTTAAACAAAATAAAGAAATAAAACAAGTTTAAGTCTTTGCAAAATAAAATGCACAATCACAACGATTTTTCAGCAAAGTTGTGAAAGTTCACAAACTTAACCAGTTTTATGTCTTTCGACAATCAGCGATTACTGAGTAGGCACACAATCAAGAAGGACAAATCTAAGTACTACGCTTTTGATCATGTTTCCCACTAGAACTAGGCTTTTTCATTTAAGTTTGTATCGTTATCGCAAATCTACTAGTCTAGCTGAGTCTACCGTCACATCTTTAGTGAGACCGTTTATCACATTTTGACTTTCCATTTCTTTAGCATGTCGTGACAGTCCACTGATGTATTATCATCTCCTCTTTTTGACACAAAAACTCATTTTTCATTTTATCATGTTTTTGACTTTTTAAAAATTTCAAATGTTTTTGGATTTTCTGAAATTTCTTAGTCCCCCTAAAATTCAAACACATTTAAAGGAAATTTGAAAACAAACTGTACAAACAAACTGACAACCGATATCGAATCGCTTCAATTCGCCATCCACTTGGCATAAACAATCAGAACTCCCCCTCACAACAAACTATTTTCCCATTATGATTTCAAAACACTTAAGTTTGTTTTAATCAAATGGTTTTTCCGGAAAATAAGTTTTGTTGATTGATTTTACCATTTGTAGGTTAGGGGATAAACTCATCATATTGTTTCTCAACCACTTGTAGAAAATCAGATACAACTCAATGTCCCTGATTTACCACTTGGAAGAATAGTTCAATCAAGTTCAACCTAATGACCTTGATTAACCTTCAATTAAAAAACACAATCTCTTTTTCAACCACATGGCTTACCAACCAATACCATTTGTAGGTTGAATTCTCAAGATGCCGATTCCTACTCCTCACTTACCAACCTGGGAGTTCCGGCAAGTCACACTTATACAAAAACAAATTTCATAAACAATGAATGATGCCTATTCATGCTCCGCAATTACCTACTTGGGAGCTCCGGCAAGTCAGGATTTTAAGTAAAGAATACAGACACCCAAGCCTGACCAGCTTTAGGTGTAACCTTCTCAACTTCTTCAGGGATTTGAACATTTCTTTTTGTTTCATAAAATTCTTTCACCCCTTTTACCTTCCCATCAACCATTTTACCAAATATATTTTTAACATTTTCATTAAACACTTTCTCAACATCAAATTCTTTCTTTTCAGAATAGAATTGATTTGAGATTTTGACTTTTCCAACTTTCTTCTTAAAATTTTCAGCCCGCAGTGGTGGAAAGTTTGCATCATCCACAGTCGGAACTGAATTCTCTTTTTTCATAACAACTTTTGGCTCCTCTGATTTTGTGGAATCAGATTCATCACCAAAACCATTTCCTGAACCCTTAACCACCCACTTTTGATTTTTTCAAGTTTTCTTTTCTTTTTAAAACATTCTTAGAACACTCTCCAACCTCAAATATTGAATTTTCAAAACCATTAAATTTTCTGGTTGGAAGTTCAGTTTCCTCAACAACTTTTTCTTTTAGTTTACCAAAGACTTCCTGTTTTGTCTGTATTGTCTTTGGACAATTTTTGGCAATGTGGCCAACTGTTTTACATTGAAAACAAGTTCTTGTCTCGGTCTTCTTCTGAATAACACTTTTCTTCATCTCTTCTTGCTTCTTTACAAGGAATTCTTTGTTCGTTTGCTTCCAGAATGAACTCTTTTGTTCTTTCTCAGCACTTGTTCCTGAAACAAAAACTGTTTTTGGTTTATAAATTTTCTCATTTTTATAATTTTTCGGTGCAATAAAACCTAGTCCATTCTTTTTGAAATTACCGTTATGGTTTGGTTTCTTTTGAAAACTGTAACCATAATTGTAACCCATTTTCTTGTTTAATCGTTGTTGAACTCTTGAGGTGTAAGGTTTAGGTTTTTCAGAAAAATTTGCATCCTTTATTTCAGAAATATTGATTTCTGTTAGTTTGAAAACCTTTTTAATCATTTCCGGTTTAACACCTCTTATTGGAAAAACCTCATCATAATATAATTTGTAAGAATCTATTAAAGTATATGCTACTTTGACTGATTCGTCATTCAAATTAAATTTTGATAACAAAAACTCTTTATTATACACCCGTTTTTCCTGTTTGAATTTTTGACTTGACATGTCGGACTTTGACTTGGACTCTGATTTCGACTCTGACATTGACTCCTCTGATTCATCCTTATCCAACACCTGATCGACCATCTTTTTTATTAACTCGGACTCATGATCAGTATCAGACGACGTGAAAGTGACATCTATACTTTCTGGCAAATTATCTGACGACTTAGACTCCCACTGTAAGTTCGTTGCCTTTTTGACTCTTTCAGAATTAGCATTTCGCGGAGAATATGCATTTTCAACAGGAGGCGGACATTTGTTATAAATTACACTTGATTTCTTACCAGATGTATTCACTTCATCATCTTCTTTTGTCACAGATTTTTCTTCTTCCAAAGTCTTCTCTTCTTCAAATGTCTTCAATTTTTCCACTATGGGGTAAATTCTGTCAACAACAAAAGTAGAACATGAGTAACTTTTTAATAAATTGTTAACTCTTTCAGTTTCAATTCTTTGTGTTGCCAACTTCAATTCAAGCTCAGCACACTTCTCTGTATAGTAGTTGACATCGTCAAGCTGTCTCATGTAAGCTCCTTTGAGTGTATTCATTGCTACAGCTTGTTCACTACTTGACTCGTTGTACTTATTTATCTCTCTGTTCAAAGTATCATATGATTCTTTCAGTCTTTTTATGTTGTGCAGCAATTCATTGTTCTGCATTATCAGAGAGTCACAATTCATACACTTCCCAGCAACCTTGACTACTTCATCATCTGTTTTGATTTCAAATGCTGGAACTTCTTTAACTACTCTCACTTGAACTTCTTCTGCAACATCTTTCTTTTTCTCAACTTCACCATTTAAATGTTTTCTGACTTTTTCTGCCCAATAATCATCAGTATAATCATTGATAACCTGAGCAACAAATCCTTTAGTCAGGAATTCTTTGTCTGGGCAATAATCGTCCCATCTGAAACCTTCTGCCAATTTTTCATCTTCTTGTTCTGCCATACAAACTTTACTATCTGTTGGAATGTATTTATCCCAACTGAAACCATTTCCTTTATCTTGATTAACAAGACATGCTCTCTTTGAATCTTCAATTTCTTTCCTACCATGAGCTGTTTGTGGCTGTTGTTGTTGATGTGGCTGTTGAGCAACTTGATGATATAACGCTTTTCGATAGTAATCATTGTTTCCAAAGGGATTTTGAGCTCCACTTGCTTCACGATTTGTGCACTCCCTCTTGAAATGCCCTTTTTCCCTGCATCGAAAACAAGTAACTTTAGACTTATCAAAACCTAAAGCTGAAACATGTGCATCGCGAAAATCATCTCTGCCTGTAATTTCTTTAAACTTTTCAGCTCATCTCAGTACACTAGCCATGCACCATTTTATATCCATCAATTCCATCTCCTCAGCATCAATTTGATCGTAATCCTCTTTTGTTAGCATTGGATTTCCGATCTTTCCTGCAACTAAACCTCCATAGGATTCAAGCACAGTTACCAACAAAGACATGTGGCTTTTAGCAATTTCCTCGGTATAATTCTGATCATTTTCAAGGTTTAAAGCAATGTTGCATTGAAGTACTTTGCCACTCTTTGTTGTAGAAAAGTGTGGATCAAATGTTGGAAATGAAGAAAATCCCATCTTGTTACTTGATCCTTGAGATGGCTTTTCAGAAGATCCCGTTGTATTGAAAGCAGTTTCAACTTTTGGCGAAAATTTGGTTTTGTCATTAACACCACTTTTGTAGTACAAACCAATGTCTTGCTCTCCATCATAATTCTTCATTCTCGCTATCTTTCGTTGCTCAATTTCTTGAGCTTCAAGTTGTTTAATAAAATCACTCAATGTTAGATCATTAAAACCCGGTTTGTTTTTCAACATCATAAGATACGTGCCCCACTCATCATGTGGCAACGCATCAGCTAACTTTTCAATCAACTCTTCTTTATCCTTTCTGATACTCAATCTGTTCATGTTTTTCAATAAATTGCAGTATCTTTCAATGATCTGCTTGGTGCTTTCATTTCTTAAACCTCGAAATAAATCGAATTCCTTTTTCATCAACGACTTTTTATTCTTGAGCATGTCATCACTACCAAGAAACTTTGCTTCTAATTCTGTCCATATCGAATGTGCAGTTCCATTATGTTGAAGTAAAATCAAGATGTCTTCTTTAATCGCCTGCTGCAACAAACTAACCATCAACTTCTCATCTTTGTATTTCTTTTTCTCCTCAGCACTCAAATCTCTAATTGGTATTTTCTCTCGATCGCTACCAACTGGTCTAAAATATTGAACTTCCGTATGTTCCCATGCATCTAAATGATAAGCTTCAACCCAGTTACCAAATCGTTCAGCCCATCCACTAAAATCATCAATATCCAAAAGCTTAGGCGGTTTTTGAGTTGTTCCAGTTTCATTTTCAAGCATCGTGCTTTGAGTAACCGTCATTGGACTAGCAAAGGCATTATAAAACTCGTTCTCCATGTCTTCAGTTTTCAAAAGTTCACAAAACAAAGCGAAATACTAACTTTCAAGCGAAATAGTTTTTCAAGCGAAACTACCACTGAAGCGAAATCAAGATTTTGAATCTGAATAGAAGGTTTCAAGCGGAATCAACAGAATTTCTCAAGCGAAACCTCTTCAAGCGAAATCAATTCAATATTTCAAGCGAAATATCGATTTCAAGCGAAATCAACTCCAATTCTCAAGCGAAATCAATCCAAAATGCACTCTCAAGCGAAATCAACAGGAACTATTCAAGCAAAATCAGCATGATGTCATACATTCGATCTGATTTTTGTCCAATTGATCAATCAAATGGTCGAATTTGATTCTGAAACTTTCTAGGGTTTGATAAAACACAATTACGCACACATTGTGAAAAGTTTAGCCAATTTTATCCGTGAAAACTTGTTTAATTTTGAAAGAAGGTGTAGAAAATCAGAATTTGTGACTGAATTGGTATGAACTCTTCCTCCTGACTGATACCACTTGTAGGATCGTTTTCAGAGCCGAACGAGTCGATCAGAAGAGTTTATCTCAATATGAGTGGCGGAAACAAACGTATCGAGTTCAATTCAGCAAGATTCACAAGTAAAACTGTCCGTATATTGATTTCAGATCAAATACAAGCCTGTGGACACTTCGGCAGCACTTCGTTACACTGACCGGAACTGTTACAAATGAATCAGCACTCAAGGTATTTATAGGAGGACTGATTTCGCTTGAAACTGTCTCGAGCGAAATCACTTTCAAGTGATTTCGCTTGAAATGAACACACATGATTACAAGCGAAATAAGAACTTATGATTTCGCTTGAAATAGTTATTGACCATTTCGAGCGAAATAACCTATAAACACAATTCCTTGATTTCTGTGCACTGATCTATCATTCTATGTACAAGACTCGATACAAGACGAAGTCGACAGACGCATGCACCAACATTTTGAAATGATCCAGGGGATGGTCGAAGCATGATTATGCCCGAGAAAGCTTTCGAGTTTAAAATCCTAATGTGTTCAAACTCTAAATTATATGTAATATACCAATCAAGTGTAATAAGTTGTTATGTCGATCGTCTGTATTGTTAGTTAGTTCTATGTTTAAAAAATCCGGGACCTAATTATCTGCATTTTTTCTAAGATATTACACATATTGGGTTTGAGTGTTACAAACTACCGAAAATTTAAACTAAAAAGTTAAAAAAATGAAATGATTTTTCATTATCACAATTGAAGTAATAACTCCCAATATTTGGAGACTCATTACTTCAATTAGTCCTCGTGTTCCTCGAATGAATCTCTTAGTTGTTGAAAAGGTTGCACAAAAGCAGTATATAAGGTTCAGGCAGAGACACGTTTACTTATGTTTTCTCAAATGAATCATTTATCTCCAGTTATTGGAGATCCCACTAGTGCCACATTTGGTGGATAAAGGCAATGAAGGCTAGTTCTCCTAGACCCTAGGTGAAGAGTTCGAGCCCGAGCCACCCCGGGTTTTAGTCCACCGTGCGTTATGCCAGTGAGAGTCTCTCTTGTGGCGGCGCAAGCCCCTGCAACTGGCAGTGGGTGGTATGGTTTCTCGGGGAACGCCGTTAACCAAACTTTGACGCCAGCATGGGCCCGGTTAAAACAAAATAGTCTAGCCAAAGTGGGGTTAAGGCCCTCTATTTAGAAGGGTGTTGAAGAAACAGTGATCTATATTGACCGGAGTCAATCAGATCGGGGGTTTTGTCTCTGCATAAAAAGGGTTAATCTCCTCGTCTATTTGGTGGTTGGTTGAACTACTTCTCCGGTGATCACTGCAAAATAGAAAGTCGTTAGACTCGCCACAGGGAGAATGGGGGTTATCTCCGTGACCACCCTCCGGCGTGAGAATAAGTACCGTGATCTTGAAGAAGATGAAGTAGTATATGTGAGAGTAAGTGAGAGTAACTTGTCAGATCATACCTGGTGTGTCTTATTTATAACTAGACTTTTGGTGGGAAAATGGTGTAACAGAGAGAGTAACGGAAAGCACTTTTCCGTTGGAAGTTATCTTTTCTTTCTGACAATTGTTAACTTCACATCCATGCACACGGATCGTGGGTCTGATCGACGGTTGGGGAGTTGCCACATGGAAAGTGGTTTTGGGTAGATCTTCCTTCAAGTTAATGCCATCATCGTGATTTAGATGAGCATCTAAGATTATGCCACATCACATTTGGTTGTAACCGAATGGCCATGCACGATGAGCATTTAAGGCTTTCTAGAAGATCTACAGCTGTAAACCATTGTGCCTTTGCCACGTGTCCATTCTGTTATAACAGAAAAGATTCCTTTGTTCAAGTCTTGATTTCAAGCGCGAGGAGATGTTTAGGATTTTATCTTCAAGCCTAACTGTACCCTTGCGCGAGCCCGCGCAAGGGTGTTAGTTGAATGTTTGTCTCTCTTTTCCTCCGGCTCGTGGTTATCGAAGACTGTTCTTCCCCAAATCTTATTTAGAACCACTGCGCGGCCGCGCAGGATCTTATTTAAATGTTTTGGGATGAAGTTAGGGTATGGTCCTATGATCTTGCGTAGGGTTTTTGGGACTATACCCCTTCTAGTCCCCCCCCCCCCCCCCAGTCCAGTGGTGCTTCTATGCGCTAATGGCAAGTAGGTGGAGCACTGGACTATAAAGATGAAGTGTGCGCTTTTGCTGTTTGAGTAGTAGCAAGGTTTGTTCAGCGCAAAGTACGAAGAATCTTCTTGTAGAAGATATTTCTTGTTTCTTCAAGCTGAGGTTTTCATGATTTAAAATTTTGAAAAACTTGACTCATGGCAGGAAGCTGGTAAAAGGTACTGTGCTGATGTTGACATGTGATAGTTAGGTGACAGGCTATCACTTTTCAGATGTCAAAAATTAATTGGGCGTCGTCAAACGTGGTTCATACACGCGCGTGAGGTTGTTTCCTGTTCCCCACTCGCCCTTATTGTCTTGGTAACCTCATTTTCCTGAAAAGGGGGGTTTTACGGTTTTCGAGAGCATTAATGGCGATGGGTATATAAACCCTTGAGTGACTTCCCTTGTTTCATTAGTTGCCATTGAATTCTTTCGCCTTCTCTGATTTTCTTTAAAGAGAAACCTGCAACTCGTGCTTTGTACCCTTTATGTCTACTGGAGATTATCCCGACAATTCTGCAGAGGAGATGTCTGCTTCCTTACCACCGCTGAAGTGGTCGAAGGAGATATTTGACGGTCTTATTCAGAATTTCAAGTTCCCCAAGAGTTGGGGTGTGATATACCCAGAAGAGGGACAGACGGCGACACAGGCTCCGGCCGGTTATATCACCCTTTTTTGGGATCATTTTACGAGGGTAACTTCCGGTTACCTGTAACAAGATTTGTCCTTGACGTTCTGGGTTACTATAAATTTCATATTTCTCAGTTAAATCCTATGGGGATGGTTCGGATTCGGCATTTCGAATTTCTTTGTCGATCGATGCATATTGAACCCACAGTCAATCGTTTTCGAGTGTTTTATCAGCTTCATTGTTCACAAGGCTTCTATTCATTTGCTCAACGTCCATCAGTCAAAAAGATTTTGCTGTCACCCCCCCCCCCCCAAGTCCTTTCATGAATGAAAACCCAAGTTTTTCTTCATCAAGGCCGGAGTGATTCCGATGAAGATGACTTTCCGAGGTGCGGAAGATATTGAGGTGGAAACCTTGAAGACTCCGGAGGCGGAGGTATGGTATCTGGATATGAAGGATGCGCCTTCTATTGAATTACCTGAAAGGGAATTAGTTGCTGCTGGGATGAGCTTGCACTGGAAGGCACTGCGTCTTGATAAGCCTGTTTATGTGGAGGATGACAAGAGTAAGTCACTAGATCTTTTATTTCATTATATGAGATTGTTTTGTTGTTGATCCTTCCTTTGCAGTTGTTGCTTTGTACGTTGTGGCGTACAAGAGAGAACATGGGAAGATGACTACCGTTCAGAAGGGTATTAATGAGGAACCATGGTACCATCAGATAGTGAGGAACTTTGCACTTCCAAGGGATGCAGATTTGAGTGCGCAGCCTTCTACTAATGTTGGTATGTTTCCCTTTTTCATTTTTAAACAATATTGCAATATTACTCTTTGTTGATGTTGCGCTTTGGGTAATATTGCAATATTCCTTTGGAATAGGTTAGTGGAAAAATTTAGGCATAGGCCCTGAATCAAAGAAGAAGAAACGTGTGCCGATTGCTACTACTGTGCCCAGGAAGCTTGACACACTAAAGGCAGACGTTCTTAAGGAAGAGAAGAAGAAGAAAGGTACACGCCTTGTTTCTGAACCTTGGTGTGATTACGTAGTGGTGAGGGTCTTGCGCTTGTAGCTGTGAGAAAACCGAAGTCAAAGCCTCGAGATACGGCGGACCTTCCGGTGCCAAATCCTGATGATCCTATTTGTCACACCCCGACCGCGTAAAACAACAAACCGTGGCGGAAACGTCGGGGAGTCAAGCAACAGAATTATTGTTTCACAACCATGGTATTTTAAAGTTTTGTTTTATTTATTAACAAGGGGGGTTACATTGTCTTAAAACAACGAAACAAAGAGTACATAACATAGTTAAACTATTCTAGCTTCATTTTATGTCACTAAGGCACAGGTCCGCCTAAGTGTATCTTGATCATTCCTATGCATCAGCTCCTGAAAACACATGAGAAAATAGGTACGTCGGCATAAAAATGCCTGTGAGATACATAGGTTTATTGATTTAGGATTCATGACTTGTAAGTTTAAATAATTGTTTAACAAAAGTTAGTCATGAACCTTGTAAAGTATTTTCCTTTGTAAAATCATATGAAAATCGATAAGAAGTTAGATGATATAAAAGGAAGATGTATGGTTAAATAAATAACCAAGTAAAATGAAATTGTATAAGTTATGTTATTTGTAAAACAATGTTTTGTGAAGTTATGTTCTTTGTATAAAATGTAATATGTCTAAATTGAAATGGCTTAGATAACGCTACGACATGTAATATCATAAAAGCACTTATATATAGGAAGTACCAGCGGCGTATGCACCATGCTTTTATCATATTACACACGCCTCGTTATTTAAATCACTTACCCAAACAAACCACCAAAATGTCTTGTTTAAACTAATGTCAAAATGTTTATGTGTAATCAATGACAAATGCCAAATGTAAATCATGTTCATGTATAATCAAATGTTATGTATGGCAAGTAAAAATGTCTACCCAAACCATATGTAAAATGAACAAAACAATATATTGAAATAAATCATAGTTTAAATCAAAAGTTATGTTTTGTAAAAATAAATGCATGCTTTACTGAAACAAACATCTATGCGGTAATGTTAAAACGCATACATTCAAGCCTTGCGACTGTGGAGACAAACCCTTAAACAAATTAAAGGTTTATCAAAAACTATGAATATCGGATTCAGTCATTTCCTACTTCCAAACAAACCTAGGAAGTCGGGAATGGGATTTGTCAATTCCTATGGTACCACTACTTACTACCGAGCGGCGTGGCCAATGTTAATGAACATACATTTGTCCCGTTAAACAAACCAAATGTCATACCAAATGTAAGCATGTTATGTGAAAACAATGTACTAAGTATGCAAAAATGAACATACATAGCATGAATATGATGTAAATCAATGTGTACATATGCTGAAATGAACATAAATGAAACACATGTGTTTATAAAATCAATGTACTAGCATGTTAATAAAAACATACATAGCCAAAACATGGATGAAATCATGTACTATACATGTACTATATAAACATAGCAAGCATATGATATAAAAACATGAAAAGCACGAAAGTAACAAGTAGGCACATGTGTTTCACCCCAAAATGTTTGAAAACAGTAAAAGAGGGGTCTATGTACTCACTTGAGATAGCTTAGAAGTCTTCGAATAACAACCAAGCAAAGCTAGGAGGATCACGGAATCAATCGGCACCTAAAATAGGTAACTACATTAATAACTGGACCTAAATTGGAAGATCGGATAGGATAAGGTTTCGTAAACCAAATGAGTATTGGAACTCATATGATATGGTTTAACAAAGCCTACATACTAAAATCGGAACCTATCTGTGACAACTGTGTTCTATAATCAATGTTCGATGTTAAACAATGATGATTATTAATGAAACAATGTGCTTTGGTGTTATTATATGTGTTTTGGTGTTTCTATGTGTGTATTTGTGTTTGGTGATTTTTCAATTCGATTCGATTCCGATTGCAGGCTTTAAATCGCGTTCTGGAAGGTTATACGCAAACTGGTGCGTAAACGCAGTCAGTATAATGCGACAAACACTCCGGAATAGTGGCATATGCTTAACATACCTTAAATAACCTCCACATAACTTAGAAATAAGTTTTGGATGGTTTGGTGTGTTGAAAACAAGTTTGTTCGATCGCAGGGACTATTTGTGTCAAACTACGAAACTATGCCGATTTGTATAGTAACGAACAATCCGGAACTTGATCATAAGTTAAACATACCCTAAATAACCTTTACATAGCTTATAAATAGGCTTTTAGGGGTTCGGTATGCTAAAATAAACTTTATGGTCATTCAGGGACTAAAAGCGTCAAAAAGTGCACAAGTTTGCACTTTCACGCATATCTTACATTCTGAATACATCCGGACCTCCAAAAATTTATGTAAGCATTAAAATATTTTATTTTAGTGTTTGGCATGATAAAATTCCTTTCGTCGCTTAATTTGGATCGTTTTTGCGTTCGTTACAACTTCCGTCGTAATTAACCGAACAACGCAACCGTACGACCAAACGAACCGACATCCGAGATACTTTTGAGCACATTTTAAGTTCCCTATACTTTAACTTCATTTTAGAGCTTTGATATGGGGTTAACGGGGCTTAAACGTGTCAAAAATGCATCGAAAACCAAGTTTTGGGGCTGCAGGGACTAAAACTGCCAAACTGTGAAAGTAGGTCCTTACGGACCGTAAGGACATTTGCTTATGGTCTGTAAGCAGGTGCCAGAACATCATAAACCTGCTTTACATCCTGTTAACAGCTGTTATGCACTCCCAACTCTCTTGCACATGGCATTTCCTGATAATGGGGGGCCACTTTGGTGTACCATGGTATTACCAACACATGTATGGATGAGATTGAAGCACGGTTTTCGAGGAACGATCCTAACGGACCTAGAAATCTTATAAATACCCCCACCCTTCACTTGCAAAACCCACAACTTGATCTGATTTTTGGCCTTCTAAGTTGAAGTTATTACTTCATACCTGAAGGTAAATCGGATCAAGAGCTTGCGGGGACCTTCTGTAAGTGTTCTTTCATTCTTTTCATTCGTTTTAGCGTTAAAGTCAAACTGCGTTTGACTTTCTGCATTGACCAGCTTATGGTCAATGTGAAGTTCGTTTGAACTTCATAACGTGAGCGTAATCACGATGGTTATAGTCCCTAGTGACTATACCTACTGATTACCACGTTATCTAGGCTTAGTGACGAGTCGTAGTTTCGGCCAAAATGCGTATTTTGTAACCAAACTACTCTAGGATATCCAAACCGTTTGTTTTGATATCAAAACCTGTTTTCTAACTTAACTAAACATGTTTTAGCATGTTTAGCTCGTCACTTTTTAGTTTAGTGCTTGTGTAGAGTCGTAAGTCAAGCGGACTAAACACCCGCTTAGACTTTCGAACATGACCCGTTTGGTCGATCAATAGGATCCGACCAAACATGGTTAGTGACCATAGTTGCATAGGGAATAACCTTCCGAGGTTATACCTTATGGTCACCTAGTTTAGGTAGTTATATGATAAGTAGATTATATGCATTAGGTAAATTACCAAAATACCCTTTTCATGTATAATTGGTAATTAAGCTTATGTAACCTAAACTTTTGTCACATAACTGATTATACAACATGATTAAACATGTATTGGCATATAATACTTGTCATAGGACTAGTTAGACGTCTCGAACGCGCTTTGCGCGCACGACGCGTTAAAGTAGCGTACGCTACCTTAATGGGTCGCGATGGGTCGAAAGAACTTAGGTTAGGTTTCATTTAGGATGTAGGCCTTGTTAAACCATATCACATGAGTTCCAACACTCATTTGGGTTACAAGACCTCATTCTGTCCGATCTTCCGATTTAGGCGTCTATTGTTTGACTAGTGATTCGATTACTAGGTGCTACTTGATTTCTCTGGTTTACTCGAGTTTGTTGAAGTACTATTGATTGAAGATACCTTGCACTACAGGTGAGTACATAGTTCCCCTATTTTACAACTTTCAATTGTTTTGGGGTGATTCATATGTACAAATGTTTTCAAGGTTTAAACGATGATTTCAAAAACGAATAGAACGATTTATACTAAACTAATAACGATTTCGATAATGTGAACGAACTTATTGGTTGTAGTTACATAACGAATGACATTCATTAGCATTGATCAAGCCGACCAGTATTAGGTTATGGTACCATAGGATCCGACAAATCCCGTTATTACACTATACCCATGGTTATGTGTGGGTGTTGTGGGTAACGACTGAATCTGTAATTGTTAACTTACCCTTTGGTGGTTTGTTAATACGAGAAGCGAGGAGCGAGGTAGTCGAGTCACAAAGGTTTGAATGTTATTAACGAGACGACCATATATAAGTTTTTCACAATTAAAATGATGATGATCTAAACGATTTAAACGAGTAAACGATTTGGAAACGATTTGGAGACAATGTTAAACGATTTGGGTAAACGGTTGGTTTTTGGCTAGTGTTTAGATAACGGGACGGGGGTAATATGGTGAAAACATGGTAGATACGCCGCTGGTACTTCTTATATATAAGTGTTTTCAACATATTACATATCGTGGCGTTATTTAGTTCACTTGGGTAAACGATATTGAAACGATGTCACTCAACGATGTTTTTGAAATAATATACGAGTTTTATTAACGAGTTTATACGAGATGTTTTACAAGATGGTTTTCTAAAAGAAAACGCTTTTGGGTTAAGAATCATGGCTACGAAATTTTATAAATTATAACCATCTTGATTTTGAGTTGGTTAATCATGTTGCAATATTATACACTTTTAAAAACAAGGTTTTCGAGGTATTGCAATATAAGTAAACAAGCCATGATTCCGATACTCTTATAAAACCTATGTACTCGCCAGCATTTCTTTGCTGACTTTGTTTTTACATATGTTTCAGGTGTTGTTGCTTGATCGATGTTCTAGGATGCATGCGTCACATAGGATCTGGACGAGGCCTTAGTGACATATAACTATGATAGACGATATAAAACTTGTTTGTTCTATGTTAAGACAACGTTAATGTTTAATATTATCAATAAAACGAAACACTTTTTGTATCCATGGTTATGAAACGATAATTCTGTTACAACACCCCCCGACGTTTCCGCCACGCTTTGTTGTTTTACGTGGTCGGGGTGTGACAGAAGAGTTGGTATCAGAGCCAATGGTTATAGGGAATTAGGTTATTAGTAATGCTTTGACCTAGACTATAACTTCTAGGACCCCAACGTGAGTTTATTTGCGTTTAGATTTTTAAAACAAAATCGTCACCTATCCTTAGGTGATAACCACAACGAGAACACAATTTTCGAATCCGCTTTGAAATCTAATCATCTGTTCTAGGATGATTGATTACTAGGTTTTGAACCCTCTATTATAAGGTTTTGAACCCTCTAAGTTTTCAAAATCTCGTCAAAGTTTGGGTCAAAATAATGTGAACATGTGCAAACTGGAAGAGTGAGTGCCTGTACTCTGAGTTTTCTATCTAACGCTAGAGTGTTCGTACAAATCCACATAATCGGACCAGTCACTCTTACCTGGGAACTCTTGGGGTGAGTGTTCACTTATAGGCAAGCATGTCTTCGCGATACATTATTTTTGACCTATTTACTTTGATTAGTCACTGCGTATCGTTTGTTTGTTCGAGGTAACAAACAAATGATCGCCTTCCTTGTGTTTTGTCGATACCTCTTTTGTTTTTCCTAATTTTCAACCTCACTCGATTCTCCTGTTTCCTTGTTAGACAATGCCTCCTCGACGTGAAGCACAATCTTTCACTATTGAAGAAATCGCAGCCCTGGTCTCTCAGCAAGTGGCTGCTGTGCTTCCCGGTGTTGTGACCCAAGTCCACGAGATATACAACAACAATAATAACAACAACAATGCGCCATGTAACTTCAAGAGGTTCAATTCTGCGAAGCCGCTTAAATTTTCTGGGTCGCAACGAGCAACTGCGCTCCTGCAGTGGTTTGAGAGTATCGAGAGCACATTCAGACATGTGCAGTGTCCGAATGCGCGTAAGGTTGAATTTGCTTCGAGTGTGTTTGAGAAGCGAGCGCTTACCTGGTGGAATGGTATTATGCGCGACAGGGGTGCCGAAGTGGCGTTGGCACAAACATGGGAAGAGCTTCGGGCTCTCATGATGAAGGAGTTTTGTCCCCGTCACGAAACTCGGGCTTTGGAGCGAGAGTTTGACGATTTAAAGCAAGATGGGGCTGAACACCGTGCGTACACGGATCGTTTCGAGGAACTCTGTCTATTGTGTCCCACCATGGTTACCCCTCTGGAGAAAGCAATCGAGAGATATATCGATGGGTTACCCGATTCTATTCTGGAGATTGTGACCGGTGTTAATCCTACTACCCTTCGTCAAGCAATCGAGTTGTCTGCTACCGTGACTGAGACTCAAGTCAGGAAGGGTAAACTCACCCGCAAGGGTGATAAAAAGAAGGCGACTGATTCAGGGAAGGACAAGAAAAAGGATAAGGGTAAGGAAGGTGAGTCGTCGAAGAAATCAAGGAAGCGAAAGGGTGCCCAGAATTTTGCTGTTACAGCACAGACTGCTCAGAACCCGCAGAACCCACCGGCTCAGCCACCTGCAAAGAAAGCGTATGCTGGTACCGCACCTCATTGTGCTCGTTGCAACGGTCATCACGTTGCACAACAAGCTTGCAAACAATGCACAACGTGTGGTAGACTTGGGCATTTGGCCAATGTTTGTCGTTTGGGACAGAATCAGGTTGCTCAGGTTCCAGCTCCGGGTCTAGGGAATGCTGCAAGATTCCCACCGGGTTCATGTTTTAGTTGTGGAGAGTATGGTCACTTCCGCAACAACTTTCCGAGACTGGTGAATGCAAACGCGAATGCTAACGCGAACCCGAATGCGAACGTCAACGTTAATGTGAATCCCGCTCATGGGCGAGCGTACAATTTGAATGCAATCGAAGCGAGGGCTGACAACGAGGTTGACAATGGTACGTTTCTTGTTAACAATCAACCTGCATCTATTCTTTTTTATTCTGGTGCCGATAGAAGTTTTGTTTCATTATCTTTTGAGCCTTTGCTTGTGATACCTAGAACTAAACTGAGGAAACCCTTATCTATCGAGGTTGCTACTGGTAAACCTCTGGTTCTCAACTCTGTTATTCATGATTGTCAGTTGAACCTTGATAACCATCTTTTTTCCTATTGACCTCACACCGATGAAACTTGGGAGTTTCGATATTATCGTTGGAATGGATTGGTTAACCAAACACCACGCTGAGGTGGTTTGTTTCGATAAGATTGTTCGTATTCCTTTGTCTTCCGGCGATGTTTTGGAAATTCGTGGAGAGAAGCCATCTGGTGGTTTGAAGCTTATGTCGTGTTTGGAAGCCCAAAGGTATGTACGAAAAGGATATGTTGCTTTTCTGGCACATGTCACCGAGGAGAAAAGCAAGAGCAAGAGTATTCAGGATATTCCGATTGTTCGGGATTATCCGGAGGTGTTTCCTGATGAACTGCCTGGTTTGCCTCCAGTTCGTCAAGTCGAGTTTCATATTGACCTTGTACCCAATGTCAACCCAATTGCAAAAGCACCTTATCGTCTTGCACCGTTGGAGATGCAAGAGTTATCGAAGCAGCTTCAAGAGTTATCTGATAAAGGATTCATCCGACTGAGCTTTTCACCTTGGGGAGCTCCTGTCCTCTTCGTGAAAAAGAAAGATGGATCTTTTCGAATGTGTATCGATTATCGTGAGCTTAATAAGCTCACCATCAAAAATCGATATCCCCTACCTCGAATTGATGATCTTTTCGACCAGCTGCAGGGTGCTTCATGCTTTTCCAAGATCGATCTGCGTTCTGGGTATCATCAACTTAGTGTTCTCGAAGAAGATATTCCCAAAACTGTTTTCCGCACAAGATATGGGCATTACGAGTTCACTGTCATGCCTTTTGGTTTGACGAATGCTCCAGCTATCTTTATGGACTTAATGAATAGGGTCTGCAAACCTTATTTAGACAAGTTCATTATTGTGTTCATCGACGATATTCTCATTTATTCAAAATCTCGAGCCGAGCACGAGCAACACCTTCGCTTAACATTGGAACTACTGAAGAAGGAACAACTTTTTGCTAAATTCTCCAAGTGTGAATTCTGGCTTAAAGAAGTTCAATTCTTGGGCCATATAGTCAATGAGCAGGGTATTCATGTGGATCCATCCAAGATTGCTGCTATTAAGGACTGGAATACACCGACGACGCCTACAGAGATTCGATCTTTTCTTGGTCTTGCTGGTTATTATCGTCGATTCATTTCAAATTTCTCAAAGATTGCGGTTCCACTCACTGCTTTGACTCAGAAGAATAAGCCTTTCGAGTGGGGACCCAAGCAAGAAGAAGCGTTCCAAACGCTGAAGCAGAAGTTATGTAATGCTCCTGTTCTATCTCTGCCCGAAGGAAGCGATGATTTCGTTGTCTATTGCGATGCGTCCAACTTAGGCCTTGGTTGCGTCCTTATGCAACGAGGTAAGGTTATTGCATATGCATCTAGACAGCTGAAAGTTCACGAGAAGAACTATACGACTCATGATCTTGAGTTAGGAGCTGTGGTTTTCGCGCTTAAAATCTGGAAACACTACCTCTATGGAACAAAGTGTGTGGTTTTCACAGACCACAAAAGTCTCCAGCATATTCTTAATCAGAAAGAGCTGAATATGAGGCAACGACGTTGGGTTGAACTCTTGAACGACTATGATTGCGAGATTCGCTACCATCCTGGTAAGGCGAATGTCGTAGCTGATGCGCTTAGTCGAAAAGAACGAGTCAAGCTTCATTCTATTCAAACTCTAGCTGATCTTCAATCTCGTGTCCTTCAAGCTCAACAATTTTGTGTTTCACAAAATTTGATGGGTACGGAATTACCACGTCAACTTGAGCTTAAACTCGAAGCGAAAGACGATGGTTTGCTCTATTTTATGGATCGATTGTGGATTCCGAAACAAGACGATCTTCGCACCTTGGTAATGGACGAATCTCATAAGTCTCGATATTCTATCTATCCTGGTGCTGATAAAATGTACAAGGATCTTCGTACTCAGTGCTGGTGGCCTGGTATGAAGAAGGATGTTGCCTTGTATGTATCGAAATGCCTAACTTGTCTCAAAGTCAAGGCCGAACATCAACGACCTTCTGGCTTGCTTGTACAAGCAGAGATACCGGTTTGGAAGTGGGAGAACATTGCGATGGATCTCATCACTAAGTTACCTCGTACGTCTAAAGGTTATGATGCTATCTGGGTTATTGTCGATCGATTAACGAAATCAGCTCATTTCATTCCGATTCGCGAGGATCTATCTGCTGATAAACTTGCAAAGATTTATGTTGTTGAGATTGTGACACGACATGGTGTGCCCTTGGATGTCATCTCTGATCGTGATGCTCGATTTTCATCTCATTTCTGGAAGGCCATGCAATCTGCTTTGGGAACCCAACTGAATCTAAGCACTGCTTATCATCCCCAAACAGATGGCCAATCTGAGAGAACGATTCAAACTTTGGAGGATATGCTTAGAGCATGCGTGATAGACTTTGGTGGTAATTGGGATTCTCATCTGCCGCTGATCGAGTTCTCTTACAACAATAGTTATCATACTAGCATTAATATGGCACCATTCGAGGCTCTCTACGGTCGAAAATGTCGTTCACCTGTCTGTTGGAACGAGACCGGTGAAGCTCAGCTTACTGGACCTGAGCTCGTTCTGGAAACAACTGACAAAATCAAGAAAATCCGCGATAATCTTGTGACAGCTCGAAACCGTCAAAAGAGATATGCGGATTCGGGACGCAAGCCCTTAGAATTTCAAGTCGGAGATCGTGTCCTACTCAAGGTTTCACCTTGGAAGGGAGTCATGAGATTTGGAAAGAAAGGAAAACTTGCACCTCGATATGTGGGACCATTTAAGATTGTGGAAAGAATTGGAAAGGTTGCCTATCGTCTAGAGCTACCTCCAGAGCTTGGAAATATTCACCCGACTTTTCACGGGTCCAATCTGCGAAAATGTTTAGTTGACGCTGATCTACACATTCCTCTCGACGAGATTCGAATCGATGAAACGATGCACTTTGTCGAGAAACCTGTGGAGATAGTGGAACGTACATACAAATAGTTGAAGAACAAACGGATTCATTTGGTTAAAGTTCGCTGGGAATCCAAACGTGGCCCAAAGTTTACTTGGGAACGTGAGGACCAGATGAAGACGAAATATCCTCATTTGTTTTCACAAGCTTCCTCTAGTTAAAATTTCGGGACGAAATTTCCTGAAGTAGGGGAGACTGTGACAACTGTGTTCTATAATCAATGTACGATGTTAAACAATGATGATTATTAATGAAACAATGTGTTTTGGTGTTTCTATGTGTGTATTTGTGTTTGGTGATTTTTCAATTCGATTCGATTCCGATTGCAAGCTTTAAATCGCGTTCTGGAAGGTTATACGCAAACTGGTGCGTAAACGCAGTCAGTATAATGCGAAAAACACTCCGGAATAGTGACATAGGCTTAACATACCTTAAATAACCTCCACATAACTTAGAAATAAGTTTTGGATGGTTTGGTGTGTCGAAAACAAGTTTGTTCGATCGCAGGGACTATTTGTGTCAAACTGCGAAACTATGCCGATTTGTATAGTAACGAACAATCCGGAACTTGATCATAATTTAAACATACCCTAAATAACCTTTACATAGCTTAGAAATAGGCTTTGAGGGGTTCGGTATGCTAAAATAAACTTTATGGTCATTCAGGGACTAAAAGCGTCAAAAAGTGCATAAGTTTGCACTTTCACGCATATCTTACGTTCTGAATACATCCGGACCTCCAAAAATTTATGTAAGCATTAAAATATTTTATTTTAGTGTTTGGCATGATAAAATTCCTTTCGTCGCTTAATTTGGATCGTTTTTACGTTCGTTACAACTTCCGTCGTAATTAACCGAACAACGCAACCGTACGACCAAACGAACCGACATCCGAGATACTTTTGAGCACATTTTAAGTTCCCTATACTTTAACTTCATTTTAGAGCTTTGAGATGGGGTTAACGGGGCTTAAACGTGTCAAAAATGCATCGAAAACCAAGTTTTGGGGCTGTAGGGACTAAAACTGCCAAACTGTGAAAGTAGGTCCTTACGGACCGTAAGGACCTTTGCTTACGGTCCGTAAGCAGGTGCCAGAACATCAAAAACCTGCTTTACAGCCTGTTAACAGCTGTTATGCACTCCCAACTCTCTTGCACATGGCATTTCCTGATAATGGGGGGCCACTTTGGTGTACCATGGTATTACCAACACATGTATGGATGAGATTGAAGCATGGTTTTCGAGGAACGATCCTAACGGTCCTAGAAATCCTATAAATACCCCCACCCTTCACTTGCAAAACCCACAACTTGATCTGATTTTTGGCCTTCTAAGTTGAAGTTATTACTTCATACCTGAAGGTAAATCGGATCAAGAGCTTGCGGGGTCCTTCTGTAAGTGTTCTTTCGTTCTTTTCATTCGTTTTAGCGTTAAAGTCAAACTGCGTTTGACTTTCTGCATTGACCAGCTTATGGTCAATGTGAAGTTCGTTTGAACTTCATAACGTGAGCGTAATCACGATGGTTATAGTCCCTAGTGACTATACCTACTGATTACCACATTATCTAGGCTCAGTGACGAGTCGTAGTTTCGGCCAAAATGCGTATTTTGTAACCAAACTACTCTAGGATATCAAAACATTTTGTTTTGATATCAAAACCTGTTTTCTAACTTAACTAAACATGTTTTAGCACCCGCTTAGACTTTCGAACATGACCCGTTTGGTCGATCAATAGGATCCGACCAAACATGGTTAGTGACCATAGTTGCATAGGGAATAACCTTCCGAGGTTATACCTTATGGTCACCTAGTTTAGGTAGTTATATGATAAGTAGATTATATGTCTTAGGTAAATTACCAAAATACCCTTTTCATGTATAAGTGGTAACCTCGGAAGGTTATTACCTATACAACTATGGTCACAAAATATGTTTGGTCGGATCCTAATGATCGACCAAACGGGTCGGGTTCGAAAGTCTAAGCGGTTGTTTAGACCGCTTATCTTACGACCCTATATAAGCACTAAACTAAAAGTGACAAGTTAAACATGTTAAAACATGTTTAACGAAGTTAGAAAACAAGTTTGATATCAAAACAAAGGGTTTTGATACCCAAGAATAGTTTGGTTGCAAAATACGCATAAACGCGTATTTTGACCGAAACTATGACTCGTCACTATGCCTAAATAACGTGGTAATCATTAGGTATAGTCACAAAGGACTATGAACATCGTGATTACGCTCACGTTGCGAAGTTCAAACGAACTTCGTGTTGACCATTGACTGGTCAAAGCAGAAAGTCAAACACTGTTTGACTTTCGTGCTTAAAAATGCATAAAAGAATGAAAGAAACTTACAAAAGGTCCAAGCGATGGAGATTTGATTCAAGTTGCTCAGGTATGAAGTGTGGAAACTCCAACTTAGAGCAGAAATGAATCAAGGTGTGAGGATGAAAGTGAATTCAAGGTGGGTATTTATAGGATTTCCACAACCGTTAGGATCGTTTCTTGGAATTCGAGCTTCAATCTTGGCCCTCCATGTGTGCCCACTGATTTGTTATACTATGGGTGCCTAAAACCAGCTCAAAGATTGAAGGAAACCATGTCCACTTTTTGACGCTTTTAGTCCCTGATTGACCAAAAAGTTTGTTTTAGCACACCGAACCCCTCAAAGCCTATTTCTAAGCTATGTAAAGGATATTTATGGTATGTTTAACTTATGATCAAGTTCTGGAATGTTCGTTACCACACGAATTGGCTTACTTTCGCAGTTTGACACAAATAGTCCCTGCGATCGAATAAACTTGATTTTGCCATACCAAAGCCTTCAAAACTTATTTCTAAGTTATGTAAAGGTTATTTAAGGTGTGTTAAGCATATATTAATGTTCCGGAGTGTTTGTTGCATTAAACTGATTACATTTACGCACCAGTTTGCGTATAACTTTCCAGAAAATGATATAAAGCTTGGAATTGAACAGAAATTGAAACGTGCAAAATGTCAAACATAAATAAACAAATATTGGGGTCAAATCACATTTTTTATTGATAATTGAACTATTCAGAGTTTGTACAATGACTACAAGCATAGATGTCATACTATTGACCTGGACTCAAGTCTTGAACCCTTGCTGAGGGCTAAGGCGGCGAAGAGGAAGCAACCGGAGAGTGAAGTTACGGCGCAACCCGCCAAGAAGATTACAAGGAAGAGGATTACTAAGAAGGGTAACCTGGATGCTTTTGCTGCGAAGCTTTCTCCAGGTGAGTGTCTTCTTAACTTTTGTTTCACCATACTTTAAGTTAACATGAACTTTTATTTTGCAGAGAAGCCTATTGCTCCTGTTCATGTGGAATCATCATCTGTTTTTAATGATGATCTTCCGCCATCACCACCCCGCGCATCTATTAAAGAACAATTGGAGGGCACCAAGGCTGCAGAGGCGGAGGTAGAGAAGGCTGTGGAAGTGGAGAAGCCTGTTGAAGTTGAGTTGGAAGCGGAGAAGACCGTGGAAGAGGAGACGACTGACGTTGGTGCTACCAAGCCTAAGTCTCCTGAGGTTAAGGGCCAGAAAGAGGAAAATCCATTCTTGAAGAGGATCCTGTGATAACCGTTCCTTCCTCTGCGACTACTTCCGCTCCTCCCAGAGATAGTGTTGAAGAAAACCCAGCTTGTGTTGATCAAGGTTTTATTGCTCATGATGAGGAAGACTCTCCTATCCTGTGATAACCGCGCCTGTGTGGAAACTTAAACAGGGCGACACCTTTTCTGATTGGCAGATTTGCCGTGACTGGTTGCAGGGTATTTTCCCACCTGCTGAAGTTAAATTCCAAGAGGAACGATCTCATGATCAAACCTATTGTTCGTACCTCGAAGAAACTACTAGTTCAACTTCCACCACTCATAGAATAGTGCGTGAATGGCGCAGCATGCATAAGGAGTGGGATGCTTTTGAAGCGTTAAAAAAGGAAGTTACTGAAGAAAAGGCGAAGGTTTCCATGTTGAGAGCCAAGCTGGAGGCTGATCAAGCCAAGTTTGAAAGCGAGCAGAAGACAGAGGAGTGGTCTGCTGCAGGGTGGAAAAGGAAGGCTGATTCTGAAGCTGCTCTTCTTTCAGAAGAGCGAAAACGTTGGAGGGAAATTTATGACAAAGATAACAGTGAGAAGATGGTTCTTCGGAACAATATTAACAATCTCAAGGCAGAGATTTAAAGGTTAAAGAAAGAAAGAGCAAAGGCTGAAGCTGCACGTAATGAGGCTCGTTCTCATAGAGAAAGGTGCGAGCAAAGAGAGGTACAAACCTGCGCCACCCTTGCCCTTAGAAATAAGGAGATAGAAGAACTCACTTCTTTATTATCTGATCAGGAATAAACGAAGGCGGAGCTTAAGTCTGCCAAAAAAGACTTGCAACTTGAAAGAGTTAAAAAAGCTGAAACCTCGCACCGTCTGGCCGAAATGGAAGGGAAATTAGAAGGTTCTGAGACTGCCCGGGCGACGGCGGAAAGCTTGGTTAAACCTCTGAAGAATGATATGCTCTGGATGAGGCATCATGGGATTATTAATGTAAGTATATCCACCCCCTGTAATATTTCTGATAAGTTTGTGCATTTTCTTATAGTGATTTCTGTCTGCGCAGGTTGCAAATTCGATCCTAAACTCCATCGACTTAGATCAGACTGTTGCCAATTTGATGGTGACTGCGCGCAATGACGGATATACTCAAGGGTACGCGGAATACACCCAACATGTCACTGATGCTTTAAGGGTTGATTGGGAAAACAGTAGATCTACGACGTGCGGAGTTGATACTAGTGCTGCTCATGCTGCTGCTAAGGCAGAATATAACAACTTGCGCCTTCCGGTGATGGATTTGGTAACCGCTGCTCTTCAGTCTGACGACTTTGTGGCGCAACTGAAGGATATACTCCCAGATGAAGCGGATGCTTCTGATGATGAAGAATTGAATAGGTTGTCTTTGTACTTTGTAGTTGAACATGTTTGGGATGCTGGTCCCGTTTATGTAATATTTTGTTAATGCGTTGTTGCACAAGTAACCTTTGTCAATGTGTTGCCGCGCATGTAGTTTTGTTAATGCGTTGCCGCGCAAGTAACTTTATGAATGCATGGTATGTTTTAGTTACAATGTTTGCATGAGTATAATTACTTTGTTTAGGTAAGATAAATAAAGATGGTATGAAGCTCATGTGTGAACGTAGGGCTGGACCTTGCGCAGTACCTGTGACCGCGGACCGTACATGAGACTTGTGTTAGGTTACCATAGTGTTTTTGTGCTTACCAAAAGAAATTGCATGCATTTGTAATAAAACATAAAGGTGTAATGTGACAGACTTTATATTGATTTGCATAAGGCGCAGAGGCCATGTATTACAAAGCTGCTATTAGGATAAATAAGAAACTTAAGTTACTGCGCATGTAAATAGTCCTTGTGCCATAAGTTGACAAGTTGAGGAACCTGCCAATTATGAAGGAACTATGATTACATGTGCGCTAAACTGCCCTAGGCCCTTAGGCTTGCTTAGCTTTTTTGTTGCTTGGCCCTTCGTCCCCACAGGTGATCTGCTTGATTTCTTTGCGCACATTCTGAACTAGATGGGTAAGTTCTCCACTCTTGAGTGATTTTTCTATTTCAGTGCGCAGACTAATGCAGTTGTTCGTGGTGTGCCCATTATCTTTGTGATACTCACAGTAGAGGTTCAGATCTTGTCCTCTCTTGTTTTTCATCGGTGGTAGTGTTTTGAATTGGTAATCCTCGGTGTCAAGCACTTCCGCAGGTGTCTTGGTATGAAGCGTCCACTGCCTTTCGTGATTTTCTTGCTTGGCTTCCTTTTGAGCTGTGATCTTGTTGATTGTTATGCGGGCATCATCTGAAGAGTATGCCCCTGAAGTTGAGTCTTTCCAGCTTTTCTTCAATTACCGACCACTGCTTCTGCTCATGTCTTGAGGGAGATTTTGGGGCAGTGGTGGTATGTTGGAACTTAAATTGCGCTATGTTTGAGCATAAACCTTGGCTGCTGCCATCAACTTCTCCCAGCTCTTCGGCAATCCTTCAGTCCCCGACAACACCTTGATCATATTGTCGCATCTCACCGCGTATTTGAACTGTGCGCGGATTAAGTGTTCGTGCACATCACCAATTTCCAACATTTCCTTGTTGTACCTCATGATGAAAAATTCCAAACTTTCATCATCCCTCTGCCAGATATTCATGACATCCGCGGAGTCTCGAATGGATCGGCGTTGCTGACAGAAATGAACCAGAATTTTTCCTTAAGATCAACCCAGGATGTTAACTTACCTACTGGTAGATTGTCAAATCAAAGGCGCGCGGCGCCTGTAAGGGTTTGGACAAACAAGTGGCACCACATAGGTAGTGTCCATCCACCGACTAGTCCCGAGCTGGTGAACACGCGTAGGTGATCATCAGGATCTGACAATCCATTGAACTTTCCCACATTTGAAGGTAATTTTTCCCGCTCGAGGGGAGCCAGTGCAATCTCTCTGACAAACTTTGAGTTTTCAGCAGCTTCCGCTGGTCGATAAATCAGATTGTAGTCATACTCCACTTCTGGGTTATAAACCGCACGCATTTTTGGTTTGTAACATGCATGATCGCTCTGTATTCGATTGAAAACGCTTGTGTTGTCGTCTTCATTATACGTTCTGTCGTATTCATCAGTTTGGGTGTCCCGCTTCTGTAAGAAACGCGGGCCCAAACGTGAATGAACCGATTGGCGTTTTTTAGAGTATTGCTCTTCACGGTGGTCTCGTCATCTAGATTTAGAGTGAGCAGATTCATATCTAGTGCTGGACTTGGAGTAAACTTCCGTATCGTCGACCGATATGTGTCACGGTGCATCATAATGCAACACTCGAGGTGCAGATGGAGCTCGCACATGAGCTACAGATCTATGCGTCTATGGTGCTAGTTTAGCAGTTTGTGCAAAGAGCTGTGCATAAACGGAGTTCAACGCACCTTGGGACTTAATGTACCAAGAGATTGGAGTCTCGCCACGAGGTAAAATTGAGCTGATCGGGATTTCAGGCTGTACTCCTGGTGTAACAGGATCATTCTCATGATTAACGTTGTTCTGAACATCGTTATCATCAGATGCTTCTTCCACGATCCCCTCGACACGGGAAGCATGAGCAAAACTACCCCTGTTCTCTGGTCGAGGGCCTGGTGGATGATTCGACGGAGCTTCTACCATTGAAAATAGAAGAGAAGAAATGAATCGACCGAGAAGATGAAAATGAGAATTGAAGAATAGGTGAGCGCCAATGAAGAAACAGTGATCTAAATTGACGGAGTTAATCAGATCGGGGGTTTTATCTCTGCATAAAAAGGGTTAATCTCCTCGTCGATTCGGTGGTTGGTTGAACTACTTCTCTGGTGATCACTGCAAAACAGAAAGCCGTTAGACTCGCCACGGGAAGAATGGGGGTTCTCTCCGTGACCACCCTCCGGCGTAGGAATAAGTACCGTGATCTTGAAGAAGATGAAGTAGTATACATGAGAGTAAGTGAGAGTAACTTGTCAGATCATACCTGGTGTGTCTTATTTATAACCGAATTTTTGGCGGAAAATGGTGTAACAGAGAGAGTAACGGAAAGCACTTTTCCGTTGGCAGTTATCTTTTCTTTCCGTCAATTGTTAACTTCACATCAATGCACACGGATCGTGGGTCTGATCGACGGTTGGGGAGTTGCCACGTGGAAAGTGGTTTTGTGTAGATCTTCCTTCAAGTTAATGCCATCATCGTGATTTAGATGAGCGTCTAAGATTATGCCACGTCACGATGAGCATTTCAGGCTTTCTAGAAGATCTACAGCTGTAAATCATTGAGCCTTTGCCACGGGTCCATTCTGTTATAATTGAAAAGATTCCTTTGTTCAAGTCTTGATTTCAAGCGCGCGGAGATGTTTAGGATTTTATCTTCAAGCCTAACTGTACCCTTGCGCGAGCCTGCACAAGGGTGTTAGTTGAATGTTTGTCTCTCTTTTCCTCCGGCGCATGGTTATCGAAGACTGTTCGTCCCCAAATCTTATTTAGAACCACTGCGCGGCCGCTCATGATCTTATTTAAGATGTTTTGGGATGAAGTTAGGGTATAGTCATATGCGCTTGCGTAGGGTTTTTGGGACCATACCCTTTCAGGTGTGATATCTCTCACATAACAAGTTAAAAATTCTAACCGTTCAAAAAGAAATTCTCAATTTATCAGAAAAGACATATTTCAACACTTTAGTACCAACAGATTAAAAAAAATACTATATTTTTTTCAATATAAATTATAACTAACTAGGTTTAAAGTAGTTCGCCGCGTTGCGGCGAATTTCTTTTGTTATTTAGTCTCTGTTTACATGTGTTTTGAAATCACTACGAGCGTGTTGCGAACGGAACTGCTGACAAGAATAAAAAGAAAATGTAGAAAAAAACACTACAAGATAACCGAAAGAAAATCAACCAAAAAAGTTGTATGGTAACGATGTTGTTCGTATGAAACCCGTGGTCAGAGATGAGCAAATTGTTCTGGGTACCGGTACCAAATTTGTCGAACCGAAAGATCTTAAGTACCAATTCGGTACCGACTTTTGGCGTTCCTGGTACCAGTTCACTACCGTTTTTTACCTTCATATACCGGTATCGTCACCGGTATTTTCGGTATCAGTACCGATTCTGTATCGGTTGGCACCGAGCTCATCCCTACCCCTGAAACTAAAAAAAGAAAAAATTAAAAGTTGAAGAAAATCAATAAAAAAAAGTTTTACGATACCGTTGTTCGTACGGAACCGTGATCAGGGATGAGAAAATGGTACCGGGTAGCAGCACTGAATTTCCCGAACCAAAAGATTTCCAATATCAATTCGGCACCAACTTTTGGCCTTTTTTGTATTAGTGTCGGTTCTTACCTTCATGTACTAATACCAAACAGGACCGTCCCGATATTTTCGATACCAGTACTGGTTCGATACCGATTGACACCAAGCTTATCCCAACCCCTGATATTAAAAAAAAGGATTAAAGTTAAAAAGTAAAGAAAATAACTATTATAGTAATATTAAAATAATAAAAATATTAAAAAAACTATATATTACTATAATATTAAAATCACTATTTATTTCAATTCATATAGTAATATATAGTAATAATATTAAAATCCCTATTCATTTCAATTCATTTATTAATATATAGTGTCAGTTTTTACCTTCATGTACTGATACCGAACAGAACCGTCCCGATATTTTCGATAACAGTACTGGTTCGATACCGGTTGACACCAAGTTTATCCCAACCCCTGATATTAAAAAAAAGGATTAAAGTTAAAAAGTAAAGAAAATAACTATTATTATAATATTAAAATAATAAAAATATTAAAAAAAAACTATATATTATTATAATATTAAAATCACTATTCATTTCAATTTCATTTAGTAATATACTAGTGTTATGCGTCGCCCGCGTTGCGTGCGGGATGTTAAACCGAATATTTCTTAGTTTAATAACATGTACGCCTTTATTTCGGTTACTTATACATGCTACTTATAAAACGATCTCAAAACAAAAAAAATATATCGAGTCAACCAATTAAACCAAAACACTACCATAGTTTTGCCAAAAAAATAACTAAAACGATGGCAAGCATGTAATTTAGAGCTGGGGGTAAAACAATAATTTGTTAGGACCAATTAGCGAGTGCTAGGCAGCTGTTTGGTACGAATAAAAACTACACTTAGTCAATCAAGTAAAATAAAACACTACCATAGTTTTGTCCAAAGAAAAAAAAACGATGGCAAGATTGCAATTTTGAAATTGAGGAAAAATCATATTTTGAACTGAGGACAAAACCATAATTTTATGAACTGAGGGCAAAATCGTAATTTTTAACTGATGGCAAAATCATAATTTTAAGCTGCGGACAAAACAAAAATTTATTTTTAACTGGGGCGAAATCATAATTTTTAAGTGGGGATAAAATCGTAATTTGGCATGACCATAGCTGGGGCAAAACCATAATTTTATTTTGAACTGGGCAAAATCGTAATTTTTAGCTAAGGGCAAAACCAAGATTTTATTTTAAATTGGTGACAAAATTGTAATTTTAACTATTATGTGCTAACTTAAAAAAAAAAATTGTGCCGCCATCTTTGGCCAATCAGAAAACAAAACTATTCCCCGTATTGGAAAATGTAAATGTAGTAAATAGTAATAATAATAATAATAATAAATATCGTAAATTTCAACTATATTATTATCTATACTATATAATAAAAGAAACCATATTAGAGACACTTGTCATTATATTAGGCATTCTCTTATAGATAATTATTATTTTAATTTAATCTCTTTTAATTAATAATTAATTATAATAATTCTCCTATTAAATATTATTTAGTTTAATATTTTATGAATAATTACTAATAATTTAATCTCTTCTAATATCATATATCATACAGACACGTGGAATTCTAAACACATAAGAGCACTACCATTACCATGTCTATTCTAACTACATGCGACTAATGCTTGAGGATTACAAATTATTAGTGATTTTAATATTATAATAATATATAGTTTTTTTAATACTTTTATTATTTAAAAATATTATAATTATAATAAAAGTTATTTTCTTTTTTTAATAACATATAAACGGGTCTTGTGGTTCTTTTATTAGAACTGTCAAGTCAGAACCAACCTGACCTGGAACCGTTATTTAATATAAATCTAGAACAGAGATTGACTTATATATACAAAAAGGTTCTCTTACATGGTTTTTAAGGGTCGGGTCTAAGGTTCCCGAGGGTCGGAACCGCGAATTGCTCACCCTTACTATGTGATTATATTCACCACCCTGTATTGCGTGAACCGCGAGAACCAGTGTGAACACAACCAAAAATACCTGAAAAAATCTAAAAAACACACAAAAAAATTAATATTTTTTTTATAAAACTCGCTACTTTTCTTTAATGATTTTTTTTAAATTTAAAAACATTTTTTGATACTAAAAGTAGCGATTTTAATAAAAAATAATTAAAAAAATTGTGTGTTTTTAAGATTTTTTAAGTTTTTTTTTTGTTTAGCTTTATGGTTTAGTTTTTAGCATTTAGCCGGGGGGAGGGGTGGTTTTAGGTTTTTAGGGGGTTTAGTTTTTAGCATTTAGGGGGGGTTAGGTTTTTTTAGGTTTTTGGTACTGTAGTGGGTTTATTTTGTTGTGTTCACATTGGTTCTCGCAATAAGAGGTGGTTCTCGCATGAACCCTACCATATATATATATATATATATATTTATATATATATATACACACACACAACCGGTGTTATGTGTCCTACTAAATATTATTTAGTAATAAAACTAATTAAGTTATATCTTCGTCAAACAAAAATATATATATATATATTTCAAACTTTGTGGTTTTACATTATTTTCAAAAGTTATTTTAATAACTTATTATAAAAAAAAACACAAATTAACTTTATTAGTTATTACTAAGGATGTTTACAATTCGATTTAAAACCGTAAAACCGATCAAAATAGTCATCGGTTTCATTTCACGGTCGGGTTTGTTATTAACTTTCAATTTATGTATTACGTTTACTAATATATTACTTTCGGATTCAAATTTAAAACTTTAATTAAATAAAAAAACAATAATATCTTATCACAAAAACCGTTTGTAGTTATCAAGTATATTTATTTTATTCAACCCGTGTAATACACGGGGTTCTAACCTAGTATATTTTTAAAATCAACTAAACAATACGATTAACTTGAAATAAGTTATTTTGATATTGAATCCTTTTTAAAAATGAATTTAAATATAATCTGCCAACTTGTAGATGAGTGGACCACGGAGGATTAAAAATAAGAGCTCCCAATGGATAATTCTCACTTTGGACTTTGAAGTTGGAACCTTATCCATGACATCTTCATTGCCGCAAATGTGAAACACGTGTCAAACACATACACCTAGTTTAATCACCGAACCGTGGCTATAGAATAAACATATACGAAACATGAAAATAGGATATACACAACACTCGTATGATATGTTATACTAGATTAGACCGGAACATTTGTAATTAATCAATGGAACCACTATTGATTTGGACTCTTTAACGAAACTAGGTCCTATAAATCTAGGAATCATCATTGAAAAACATGTTCTATGAGAATATGTATTTTTTTTTTTTTACTATCAACTAAATTACCGGATATATACTATTAGATGTCCTCATCAAACAAATGCATCACCTCCTTCATAACGGTCAGAGTTAAATGCATAACAGAGCCACCAAGCCACTAGTTCTAAGGAAAATTCGCTCACTCTGAAGGCCCACTGCGACTCGGTTTTGAACTCGCGACCTCTAGAGAAGCCTAGTTCTAAACTTCATTGCCACACCAATGTGCTTTAAAGTGATGCTAGTGGGAGTTGAACTTTGAACCTCAAGAAGAGAAATCAAGTGATTAACCACTACACCAACTTGTCAGGACCTATGAATATATACTAAGTTAGGAATTGAAGATATAATTAATTAATCAGGGTAATCTTTTGGTGCTAGTCGGCCGGTGGGCTACCGACTAGCGATTAATCGGATTAATAGGGTTTAGTTGGATTGAAATTTTATGTGTAATTTTCAGTTTTATATGTATATATAAACATTTTTATATCTATAGGGACACTTGTCATCATATTAAGCCATCTCTTATAGATAATTATTATTATTATTTTAGTTTAATTTCTTCTAATTAATTAAAGATAACCCTCTTATTAAATATTATTTAATTTAATAATATATATTATATAAAATGTTAGCAGAATAAAAAAAGATAGGATAACATCACATGTATTCAAATATCAAATATAGGATCACACATTACTTGAATGACTATACATGTAAATCGATTCCTTTTTATAAATTTTCAAACATTACTTTTTAAATTATTAAATTTAATATATGTTTCAAACATTTAAGAAATAACGGATAAAGTTCCATAAAATATCATATTATTTATTTATATTAATTACTAGGTTAAAAGTTATATCTTAATAATTGAAACAAATATCGAGCATTTTCATAACGAGAGTGGATGGAACGATTTTCTTGCTTAGCAAATTATTTATTTATTTAAGAGTAAATTACGATTTTGGCCCCTGTGGTTATATCACTTTTACCCTTTTAGCCCAAAAAAGTTTTTTTAACATATGAGCCCCTAATGTCTTTTTTTCTAACCCTTTTGGCCCCTAACATTTGACATTGGTTAAAAAATTCTTTTTTGTGCTAAAAGGATAAAAGTGATATAACCACATGCGCCAAAACTGTAATTTAAAATGCAAGAAGAATAATAACTACATTTATCATACTAATGAATTTATCCAAAAATAACCATTCATTTAAGATGCAACCCACGTCCAGATATTTAAATTTTAAAGTTATATATAATTACCAATATTTATACTTATCTAATTAATTTAAATATTATTTTGTAGCTATAAGTTTATCTAATTGGCTAATTGCTATATGTCTAATCTCGACATTTCAATAATTTTTAAGAACTAATAAATTAAGACCACTGTTATTTAACTAAAACTTAGGTTATTAAATCACATGACTTTTAAAACTCATGAGAAAGTAGATGATACATTTGTCTTCTAATCGATGGTTCAAATGATTTCATATTTATAAACTTGACAAACATCACAAGTTTTGATCATACATGGCACAAAATTTTGTTCGGATATTAGAAAAGCGTCTTAAAATATCGTTTTTTAATTATTAAATCTCCGTTATTAACTATTTGATTTTTTATTTACTTAACCCGTGTAATACACGGGGTTATAACCTAGTGTATTTTTAAAGTAGACATGTTTTAACACCTTTTTCAACCCATATTTTCAAGTAGATATAATTAATCGCTGGAATTTAAAGGTTTTGGTCAAGAATCTGACCGGAATGCCGGTCGGAATCGCTAGACTGCCATTGATTTTTGGCCAATTAAGACTGGATTTGACCAACGTTGATCGCCTATTGATTAATTGGCCAATTAGATAAAAATTACCCGGTGAACCTCCGACTATCGATTAATCGGCGACCAATTAGATGCTAGTCGGGATTTTTACATACCATGGTATTCATAAAATGTAATGATGTAATATTAAATGATAGTGTGTTTTTTTTTAAATGGTAACATTATCTTAGGTAAGGATTTATCTACAAAAAGCATTTTTTATACAAAATATCAGCAGTTTATTCTTAGGTAAGGATTTATCTACAAAAAGCATTTTTTATACAAAATATCAGCAGTTTATATGTATTTTGTTTTAAATTTTAGGCATGTTGTTTTTAAAAGACCAATAGTAACAATTTAAGACATAATGAAATGTATTTTAAGAATGAAATCTAAAACACTATGCGAAAAAAGTTATTCAGTGTGTTTTAAATTTAATACCTAGAAATTAGAATATATTTTACTGTATTTTAAATTGTTACGATTGGTGTTTTTATATAATACCATTTTTAAAGGATCTAAAACATCATAACTAAAATTTATAACACAATTCTACATAAACTTCTCACACTTCGTAAGAAAAACACCCTTTGTAATTTTTAAAGTAACCTTACCCCATTGTCTTATGGACCATTTATTATGACATGACATAACACAAAAGGTTACCCATTGACCATTGACCCTCTAATTTGCTTCTTTAAAATGATAAATTTAATGTCTCCGAATGATTTTATTTCACATTTGATTACCAAATAAGATTTCAAACATATAATGGCGTTAAAAAAAAGCTTAAACAAAATTTAGAAGTTATGTGAAGTAGTTGTGTTGTTTAGGTAGCTATTGGTTTCAAGCAACTTATTAATCACCACAATTTGATAAATTGATTTTTAAAAAATGGTTCTTAATAATGTAGTGGTTTCATGTCCAGTAAATGTTTCTACCTTATTTTCTAGCCCCAACCCGACCCGACTACGATGACCGACCCGAAAATTTTATTGTTTGGTTACGAAAAATTTTGACACAAAAAAATGGACACCAATAGAAAAAAAATCCTAGGTCCGCCACTGCACATACGGCGAGACGCTTCCTGTTGTTAGATGTTTCCCGTATGAGACTAATTAGTTAACACTAATAGAAAATTATGCAAGTATTCATCAAATAAATACTCCTCTCTAAAGTAATTTGATCATTTAGTACACCCGTATGTATACGTTACACACTCGAAATCAAACCATGTTGTTTCACTCTTAGGGGGCATTTGGGATTTGCTTATTTTAGTCAACTTATAACTTATTGACTTTTTGAAAAGTTAAATGATGTTTGAGATTGAGAGTGTATGTGAGGGGAAAAATTAATAATTAACTTTTTCAAAAACTCATAAGGAGTTTGGAAACACCCCTTAATATGGCACATGGTGAACTTTGATGACGAGTTTAACTAAAGTTGTTTAGTGTGTATTGGGCAAAAGCAATCTTTCAAGTATAAAGAAAGCTTGAGACCAAACACTAGATGAAAAACTAGTGTTTTTTAAAATAAATCTTTTATAAAATTTGTATTGCAAACCTAATCAAATTCTTGATGGGGCAAACTTAAACGTAGCAGGGAAGGTCCTTGGGTCGAGTCGAGACATGTTACAATGGTTCTATTAGAATTGTAAGATTGTAATATCGTATCATCTACCTAGTAAGTACTGATCACTTTTTACCTATCAGATCATGTGTAATGAGGCTTGAAATTCAAGCTCTTTTTTTTTACATTTATTCGACATGTGACGTCCTAGCCAGCAAGACATTATGGGGCTTGAAGTTAAAAAGGGCTGTCGTGATATAATACTCACAATCCCCAACAATGATTACTCAATTATTATTTAAAAAAATTAAAACAAATAATATTACATGGAATACTTGAAAATTTCTTATTGGCCAAAGCAAAAGTTCTCCGGCGTTTTAAAGGAAACGCCCAACAAACTTTTTGAAGGAAAACTCCCCGGGCGGCGGTGTACTTGGACGTGGTGAGGCGTTTTGTGGAAAAAAAACGTCCAAATCCTCTACCACTATGGGTGTTCTCAGGTTTGTAGGTTCCACACATTTATAAACTTATTATATGGTTAGTTGAAATTTCATTACCTGAAAACCAATTTTAAACTAATCCTACCAATCTAAAATATAAAACTATCAACTAAAATAAAAAATAATTTAATATTTTAATAACTATAAAGTCTTGTAACAAACATAAAATACTATATTTGTTTAGTGTGTTCTAGATTCCTTGTTTAAATGCGTTAATACGTACCTTTCCCTTGACAGTCACATTTTCGTCCTGACAAAAACAAATAATTGAAAAACCAAACCGCTTATAAACTCCTACTCCAGAAATATCTATAAACTCACTCTCCATCTCCATTAATATTCTCCCATTATCCACTTTGTTGTTCAAACTATCTTCTTTCTAATCTCCACCCTTTATTTTTTCAATCAAACTCATCTTCGATCAGTTTCTGAAAACATTCAGGTCAGTTCTTTTTTTAGTTAATTATATCTATGTTGTTGATCATCTCTATTTGTACCGATGTATGATGATCGGTTATTAATTTGTTTGAATTCTGAGTTTTATATCGGTTATTAATTATATTTTTAGGAAGTGTTTGGGAGTTAAGTGAGTTAGGTAAAGAGTTTTTTTTATAAACTGTGGAATTTGATGCACCTGCACGATATCTAATTTAGCTATTTTGTTGTGATTTATTTAGTTTAATTGTTTTGAACACATATAATTAACTAATATTTTGATTATCTAACTAGTGTTTTTTTTTTTTTTAATCTGTTACAATTAGATTCCAACAGTTTAAACAGGGGTTAGATCTCATATACTGTTAGGATGTCAAATGAACCTGAACCTGAACCCAATCGGGAAATCCGCAACGCTAGGGGATCAGGGGCGGATCTAGCCATATTTGTGGGTTCCAGGAATCCAGTGCGTTTGGGAAAAGTAAAAAAAAAAAATAGTGAGAACCTTATAAAATTTAGAAAAAAGTAGTGAGAATTTAAGAGAATTTACCAAAAGGAACCTATTAGAATAAAATCTTAGATCCGCCACTGTAGGGGATAGTGATACTGGACCGATTACTCGACGCATACATACCCGTAAACATTTTGTTTTTCTTTTTATTATTGTCTACTAATCCACTTAACTTTTTAGTTATTTTAATAAATTTTATATAAAAAAAAAACTAAAATAGTAAAATTGCACGTGGGAGTCTAGTCAAACTACCGATATCCAACGGGTAGTGAGTAATCGGGTATGAGACTGGATATGAGATATGGTTTCATCGTCGGATATGGGTCTAGGATTATCAATAACCAGTCGCATTGACATCCGTATATATTGCACTAGTTGTCAAATACGACATCCGTATGCGAATACTTTCTATTGTAATAATTGTTGATTCATGATTTATCAAAAATGTACTATGATGGCATGTGATCGAATAAATATCTATAGTTCAAATAGTACCACTTTGATTCATCAATGTGATTTACATGTCAAGATTTGTGGATTCTTGGTGTATTTTTATTTTTGTTAACAGGAATGATGAGTTCTCTACAAGGTCCAGTCGTATGCCCGTCTGTACATAGGAAGCAAGGAGGTATTCACGGAGTTCCTGCAGTTAACGGGTCGTTAACAAAGGCTAAAACGCTTACAAGTGGGATGTGGGGATTTAGAGGTGTTTATAGTCGTCGCGTTCGTATCCATGGTCAACCAAAGTCAAAGACCGTTACATGCACTTATAGTTCGTCATCAAATGGTAATGGTAGCATGGCAGAAAGTTTTAACGAGAATGACTCGGATTATATCAATTCTAGCGTAGTTGAAGCCGGTAAGCTAATTAAAAAAAACAATTTTATTTAATTAGTGATTTAATTAAGTATGTTGGTTTGCTTTTTTATATAGTTGAAGTGAAGAGTGGACCGGAAGGGTTTATGATTAAGATGAGGGATGGTAGATATCTAAATTGTGCGCATAATAGTCCTCAAGGTGGTCATCTGCCTGATTACGCCCCTCATCCGGCTATTGTATTGAAGATGGAAGACGGGACAGGCTTGTTACTTCCAATAATTGTTTGTATGTATACACTTTAATTCATTTCCGGAAAGTTTAATTTTTTTTCGGAATCGTATACACACACGTATGCTCTTGCTCATAGCATTTTGCATTCTGTGTTCTTTTGCAGTGGAGATGCCTAGTGTATTGCTCATGGCAGCAATGCGAAATGTTCAAATCGTATGCTGATTCCTTATCGTTGACTAATTGATTTGACTTTTTTTGTAGTGTTTTTATTGTATATTTCTTTGAGTTATTGATTTTTTTTTTTTGTGTTGTGTTTCAGGCTAGGCCAACTATGTATCAAGTGGTGCAGGATATGGTTAATAAGATGGGCTATAAAGTAAGTTTTTTTTAGATTAAAACGTTAATATGCGGCATCTAAAATCTGACTGCAGAACCATTTGCGTCATTCTCCGCTTTTCCCTTTTAGATGTTAAAAAATTGGGAGCTACATGAAAAATAAATTTAACTAAATATAATATACAACATATGGTTACAATTATACTAACCGATAAATGTTATAAACAAGTCAAACAACAATCATCATATTTTCATAAAATCAAATTGGTTTTTGGGTACATAGTTTAAAAAATGTCTCGAAATATCCATTTACTTATTTGGTTTTCATTGTGTTCAGGTCAAACTCGTTCGAGTAACCAAGAGAATACACGAAGCGTATTTTGCTCAGTTATATCTCACAAAGGTATGAACTTCAAAGAATTAGCAATTTAATGGATGAAATATTCATTTTAAATATGTTTCTATACTTTAGCTATAATTAACATCATGGTGTTCACAAATTCAGGTGGATGATGAAACCGCTTGTGTTAGCTTTGACCTTCGTCCATCGGACGCCATCAATATCGCTGTTAGGTGCAACGTACGTACAACATTATCATCTTAATAGTACCTTACTTTCATTTGTTTTATGTCATAAATGCGTGGAAAGATTTCTTTTTACGCATTCAGGTGCCAATACAAGTGAACAAGTTCTTGGCATTTAGTGATGGCGTGAAGATTGTCGAATCTGCAAAGCCTTCTATTCAGAAATCTTCTTCAGATGGCTTAATATTTAAAGAACTCGACAGGTATCGGAAAAGATATTTTATAAAAAGAAAGTATTGGGATGATATTAAAATTGGTATAGTCATTAAGGCTTGCTACATATTTTTTATCGGAAGTTACTAAGAACGCAATTTTTACAGACCAAGTGGGCAGCCTTGTGTTGAAACCAAGGAGTTTAATCTTGTTCGGAACATGCTTGTTGCTGCCGTTGAGGAACGTTACAGAGACGCTGGTATGTTTTGTGACTTCGTCTTATTCTTAGTTTCTTACATAAATATGTTTAGGAGGTTTATATGCATTGTGAAACTTAATACACTTTTGGTAACTTACAAGTTGACCCGTTTAACACATTTAAAACTTGAATACAAATCATATACAATCCGACTGCCCGCTTAGAACCTGTTTACAACCCATCAGCCCCTTTGACCTTTAAATAAATGGGTTACAGTGTTGAAATGGATTTTTAGGACTAGATGAAATTAAGTGTCTTCAGGTTAAATATATGGGTCGTGTTCATGTTCAACTATTCAACCCACCAATTAGACGTAATTGCTACCCTACTTAATCAATTTGCTGTGTTTGACCTTTTTTGGCTAATGATATAAAGTTTTACCATTTCACGCGTTATTGTAACCTAAATCAATCCATTTATGATCTACGAGCATAATACTGCCACGTGAAAATGCGCGTTTAATACTGCCACGTGTTCTGTTCTGTTCTTCACATAATCATGTAGTGTCTTTATGTTACAGCACAATGGAGGGATAAGCTCACTCAACTTCGATCCAAGAGGAACTGGGCTTAACGGGTAATATAAGCACTTTCTTTGACCATTTCAAATATGAATTCTTTTGCTTATGACATCAGAAATTTTCATTCTATGTGGTTTTTGGGACTGAAATACCAGCAATTTGCATCTTCTACCAAAATGACCATAAAATGTTAGCAATAATATTTGGTTGGTGTGGTAAAGTCAGCGGTTGGGTAACGGGTCAAAAACAAGTAATTCTTTGACCCGCAAGAATGAATACGGTCAAATTGAGTTGACACGACCGGAAACTTATATATAACTTTTTTTTTGAGCTACACTATATTTTATTAATTATACGAATTTACATCGAGATAGTTGGTAAACGGGCAACAAGCTGCGCCGCTACCCCTTTTTGAATAGCAAAACTAATTCTTTTAAAAACTACGTCCATAGATTTCGGGGTCATAACATTACTATGCATGACCCTTTGAACTCGACTAAGTAGGTATATTTTTACAAAAATTATATTTTTACAATAATAATCAATTGTTATGTTGGATATAAAGCAAACTTTGGGAAACTTTTGACTTGTTTCCTTATAATCTAACATTTGTTTAATTATGTTTTACGCATCAGAAACATTACCCAAGTCGAACCAGTTAACTTAACAGGTCAAAGCTCATATTTTGACCCAAGATAACCGGTCGAAACTTATCTTTTTACCAAGTTAACGAGTCGAAGCTAATCTTTTGATTGTCAACTATGGATGCCCCAATACTAGTTATCTATTTCATGTCATTATTATATATTATGGTAAATTGTATGTTTAACAGTTTGTCATTGATTCTGTATTTGTTGCAGGAAGATGGTTCTGTACATAATTATTATATGGGTTTCTTTAGTTGAAAATATGTTTGTATGAAAGCTTTGTAAATATGTGTTGTATGGTTCCAAACATCACCTTATGTAAGAATTATTACCTGATTTATACTACCAATATATTTAGTTTTTCCTTTTCGTTTTCTGTGTAGTTTTATAAGAAAAAAGATGTAGACAGTGGTGAAGCTTGAGATTTCCTACCGAGAGAGCGGAAGTCACCGGACCTAAAAGTTTTTATAAAACCGAGGGGTCGAAAACGTATATACCCAAAAATTTCTATACGAAAACTACGCTCTTCACTACTAAGCGAAAAGTTTGGGGGGTCGGCCGCCCCCTCCCGCCCTTTAAAAGCTTCACCATGGATGTAGACACCTCAAAAGTAATATGTGTGCATACTTTTATGACATATAAAAGTGAATGTGTTATTAAGATTTATGCTAGGGAGTTCTATGATAAGTACAAATTTAAGGGCTAAACTGTTAGTTATAGAAGGATGAAGGGGCAAAATGTCGACTCACTGAACTTTGGCAATAAAAAAAGAAACTTAATTTACCCTATTTAATTTTTTACACAACTCAATTTTTTAACCTGCCCTGTTTAATTTTTTTACACAGCTCAATTTATTAACCTGTTACATTTTTTTTTTTTTTTTTGAACGGTTAACGGTTCACTCCCCTTAAGAAATTCGCCCGCACTGCGGGTTCGAATCCCAGGCCCCCCCTAAGGTCCAGCCGCACTGGAATTACCCAATATTGGTACCAGAGTGGACTCGAACCTGCACCCCTCCGGAAGAAACCCCCAAAGGGGAAAACTCCTGACCTCCTCCCAACCACTTGGGCTGGGGATCATTGGCATTAACCTGGTACATACTTTACAAATTTCAACTAAGCCATGGATCCAAACAACTTGAACAAACCCAACACCATTTCAAACACTCGGGTGCGCCTCCGTTTTCGATCATTATGGTCCCCAACCTTATCATTTACGGGATATAATCAAACTCCAAACTCTTTCCAACAATTGCAACAGTTACAACAAATATGACAACTAAACTCCAACAATCACAACAATCTCATGAAGTCAAACCCGATGCCGTTTCGCAAACCCAAGAAGATGGAGGCGATAACATTCACGAAACCCAAATACACCATTTTGACATGTTTATTATTAACGTTTTACCAACCCGCTGTAATGCGCGACCGTTGTGCTAATCTTTATACAAGTTTTGGTGCAAATTATCTTCGAATAACTTGAATTTCATATACAACGATGTAACTTTTTTGTGACTTTCGAATATACCGCCTCGATGTGGTTTTTCTTATCATCACGTAGAATGTCCCGTCGCGATTTGCTTATTTTTATCTATGTTTTGAACCTGGCGCAAAGCGCGGGTGGTAGCCCACTAGTTACCTTTATGAAAACGTTGGTTATATTAATTTTGGGACGAGAGAATTAGACAGGATCTAATAGAGTTGCATCTCTCTAAGGACATGATTCAATGTAGGAGTTCGTGAAGACATAGAATCATGTTGTTTTCTTTGGTCTTGTATTTTGTGTTGGTCCCTGAGCCTTGGGTGGTTCCACGTTTTTTGTCTACTATGCATGTTTTTTGTCTATATGTATGTAATTAAGTTGCTATTTTACACCTTCACCACTTTTTGAGTATTGGTGGTTTGGAAGTAGTATCTCTATCTTTATGATAGGGGAAAAGTTTGCCTATCCCACTCTCCCTAGACCCTTTGCTATCTGTGAGATTTATTGGGTTCGGTTATTGTTGTTTTCATAGCATAAATTTACTATAATTTTTAAGTGAAAATGCCTTGTTGAAAAAGGAATTTGATATATTTACGTGTTTAAAGGGAGAATCATTGAAATAGCTTATTGAAAGATATTGTTATCTTGTGGCTTAAATGAAAGGGTTGAACATTGGCAAAGATGATGAAGAGTTGGTAGACAAATGGAGGGACATGAGATTGAATTACAGAAGATGGCCAAGATGAAAAGCTCAAACGTGCAACAAGATGCTAATCTATGCTACAAAAATAGTGGCTCATCAAACACGCAAAGTCCAAAGATTACAAAAATAGTGGCTCATCAAACACGCAAAGTCCAAAGATTCAGACTGCCTTCAGTGCAGATAATTCATCCAGGTTGTCTCTAAACAACTCAAGTAGTGGCAGTGGATTTTCATCATTCTCGAGTTTTGAGTGAACTCTCTAACTCAAAGTCCACAATCCTCGCAGAGCTCAAACAATTATACTAGTCAAAAAAATCTAAGCCCACATGTCATCCAGTGCAACATCATATAAATCTTCAAAATACTCAAGGTTTTAATGAATCAGTAGTGATGGAGCATATGACATTTCTTGCATCCGTTCTTGAATCGTATGAAAGTTTAGTTGCAGGACGGATTGGAAACCCAGATATGACCAAAGAAGATTACGATCAGATTCACCCAGAAGAACTTGAGCTGATCGACATTAAGTGGTGCATGGCTAGTATAGTACGTCGAGCGCAAAGGTTTATGGAAATAACAGGGAGAAATAGTCTTGCAGCTCCAGATTGAAAACTCGGTTTTGCTAAGTCTAAAGTCATGTGCTCTAAGTGCAAAGAAAGAGGCCACTTCAAGAGAGAATGCCCAAATAGAGAAGTGCAGGGAAACAACAATCAGTTTGGGGACGACTATTACAAAAAGGCAATATATCACAAGACTTCTCAACATCCACCAAGCACGTTTAGGCCTATCCAAATAGAAGATGGTTCATCCATAGCAAAAGATTAGGCATTGGTAGTGACCCAGGAGGATGAGGGGTTCAACTGGAACAACAATATTCCAAAAACCGAGAGTCTTGCTATGTTTGCTGAAATTAATGAAGAGCCTGAACAGATTGTTGAGGAAGTAGTTGAAGAAATTTGGGATGAAGCTTGTGGAGAAATTTGTTTTGATGAAGTTCCAAATGATTATGATTCTGAATCTCATGAATTGTTACATAATGCATTCAAATCCATCATGCCCCCTGACATGTTCATTCTTTTGCAGGTTTCTTCAGCAACCAAGGAAATTATAGTGGAATTCATCATGAAGAAGAAAAGAAAGAGCCTGTGGAAGAAATCGTTGATGTGTAAAAAGAAATGAATGCAGAGAATTTGGCCGATATTGCAGTAATGCCATGCTGGCCCAGCTGAAAGAGGTAGAGAAAACCTCTGAGACAAAAAAGACGGCCGAGTCAGTCAGTGAGAAAGATGAGAATGAGAAAATAGAAACTCAATTTCCATGCAAAAAAAAATGCACAGAACCATGCAAATCCTGCATTGAAAAGGATGAATGATTTAAACAAAAATGCATGAAACAGTGCAATACCTGCATTGAAAAGGATGAGAGGTTTAAAGAATTGAAAAAACATACCGATAACCTGCTGAGTAATTACAAATAATCAAAAGAGGCTTATGATAAACAGAGCAAAACTATCAACCAATACCGTGATGCGAGTTGTGAGAATGAAGCCACTATTTCTATACTCAAAGCAACCATAATGGATAAACAAATTGCCATTAATAACCATATTGACATAAATGCAAAACTAAAACAAGAGCTAGAAAAAGTTAGGATCGAGACAGAAAGGGTTGATAAAAAGCTAATCAGTTATTAAACAGCTTCTTATGTTTTAGATTACATTCTTCCAAAACCAACCGAAAAGGATGAATCTGGGGAGGAAGTGTACGGGTACGGTAATAAAGGTTTGAGTTATCATCAAGTTCCACCCCCATGTGGAATAGCTACTCAGGATAGAAACCAGAGGGGTGGAAAAGGCACTTAATCTAAAATTAAAAACTGAACAAACAAACCAAAAAGATCTGTTGCCTGATGATATTGGCGTCACTTACCCCAAATCTGATAATGATTGTGAGTCAGAATTACTCAAAGAAGTTGTTGAAAAGGTTTTAGAAAATGAAAATGACACCATTAATTATGAAAGATCTAAATCAAAATTTGAAAAAGGAAGTTCAAAATCACATTCTGAAAGTGATGAAAGTTTTCACAAGAACTATATTCCAAAATCAGTATCTAATTTGAATGATGATCCACATGTGGTGATGTACAAAACGAATGGATTTGAACAAGGTTGAAAAAGTTGAAAAAGTTTTCAAATTGGTGGAAGTCGAGATGTCTGAAATTGATAATTTGTCAACAACACAGATTTTTAAACTTCAAGATGGATAAATCCTACTATTCCAAACTGAAAAATTCCTATTCCAACTTTCAAAAGAAAAATTATAATCATGGGAGGAACGGTTCGGGATACGGTAAGAACAATCATAGCAAGAAGTTTGGAAAAATAAAATTTGTAAAGAAAATGAATTTTGTCTCTAGAACAAGTTCTGGGAGTGACATAGAAACTCAATTCAGTAGACAATCAAATGAAGAGTTCTTTGCACAAAAGAAACAGCGTGAACAGGTTGAAGGATACACTATTGTAAAACACAGTATGACTTCCTTCAGATGCAACCAATTTGGACATATCGCTAGTCGATGTCCACAAAACAATCCTAAACCTATTTATGCTATGAAAAAGAAATCAGAAGATCTAAAACAGAAATCACTGATGTTTGTGCCAACACAGATCTTGAAAAAAAAAACAATGAATCTAAAAACAAAGAGAAACCAGTAAATGTTAAAGTTTCAACTAATCAAACTGGTGAATCTTCAAAAAGAAATGAACAAAAAGATTCAAAACTTTATACAAAGAAAACTATTTCAAAGGACCAAACATGGGTGATTAAGAAGAAAGAAGCTTCGGATGATGAGACACAAGCTTATTCAACTGTCGAAGTTGAAAAAGTTATTCCAAAGAGTGTGAGTGTTTATGAACCAAAAACTGTAAACCTACCCAAGATCTGTGTTGGGTCTCACTATTCAGGTAATTGCTTGAGTGCATGTGTAGGGGCTCCCGAGGTCAATTATATCAAAGTGGATCATGGACAGTGGAACTTCCAGACACATGACGGGGTTGTTAGCACTCCTATACGACATCAAATCTATCAAAGGAGGATACGTCGGGTTTGTAGGAAATCAAGGAGGAAGGATCATAGAAGAGGGCACTTTAACAAATGGGATGGTGTTGTTCAAAAAAGTTAATTACATAGTGGAGTTGGAAAATAATCTGCTCAGTGTCTCTCAAATCTGTGACAAAAAGTTCACGACACACTTCAATGACAAGGAATGTTTAATTCTGAAGCCGTGTTTCAAGATACCTGAAGAATGGATCCTAATGTGTACTCCTCGCGAGAACAATCTGTATGTTTTAGACATCAGTGGTGTGACAACCGTCACTTTTCCGTACATTCCGTACACTAAATGAACAGTAATTTGTGCTTTAATAGCTGTGCATGATCTAAATTACAAGACAAATGAATTTTTTATTACTGTTATATACATACAATGGTATTTCATGTTGCAAGACTTTTATCATTGCTACATGCAACACGAGATAGTTTTAATGATACACATAACAGAATTGGCACCATTACCAGACAAACTAAAAATGCTGACGAAGTTTAGTACATAGACAGACAGTATTTTGAGGCCCAGTATGAGCCAGAGACTAAGTACTACACTAGTATAGTGTGTAGAGAAGTAAGGACCATAAAACTGTGTCACTAGATGATAGATAAAGTGCCAGAAAGTGCCTAAAACCCACATAAAGTACATAATTCTGCATATTTCAGCAAAATTCAGCTTTTTAACAAGCTAGTAATGTGCAAAAATACGACAAAATGGTCCTGAATGCTTCCCTAAGTGTCGGGAATTAAAAGTATCACAAAAGGGTACTTAATGAATACTAAACGGAATAACTTGACACTTTAACGAACCGATATCTAACCGAACAACCGGACATTATCCGGAGCACTAAAATATTGCTAGAAGCATTGTTTTACTTTTTCTAAGCTAGTTATGGTTCCCGAATACCCTAACACACTACATAATGCATCCTACACTTAAAACACTAGATATTACACATAACCCCTAATTAATTAACCTACTTATCATCTCAAATTACATTTAACCCCCCCCCCTTGATGTAATCGGCCACAAGGCATGGCCTCACCATTGTGACAACTGTGTTATATAATCGTCGTATAATGTAAAACAATGTTGATTATTAATAAAACAATGTGCTTTGGTGTTATTATATGTGTTTTGGTGTTATTATGTGTGTATATGTGTTTGATGATTTTACAATTTAATTCGATTCCAATTTCAAGCTTTAAATCGCTTTCTGGAAGGTTATACGCAAACTGGTGTGTAAACGCAATCAGTATAACGCGACAAACACTCCGGAATAGTGACATAGGCTTAACATGCCTAAAAATAACCTCCACATAACTTAGAAATAAGCTTTGGATGGTTGGTGTGTTGAAATCAAGTTTGTTCGATCGCAGGGACTATTTGTGTCAAATTGCGAAAATATACCGATTTGTATAGTAACGAACATTCTGGAACTTGATCATAAGTTAAACATACCCTAAATATCCTTTACATAGCTTAGAAATAGGCGTTGAGGAGTTCGGTATGCTAAAATAAACTTTATTGATCAATAGGGACTAAAAGCGTCAAAAAGTGCACAAGTTTGCATTTTCGCACATATCTCACGTTGTGAATATATCCGGACATCCAAAAATTTATGTAATCATTAAAATATTTTATTTTAGTGATTGGCTTGATAAAATTCCATTCGTCGCTTAATTTGGATCGTTTTTGCGTTCATTACGACTTCCGTCGTAATTAACTGAATAACGCAACCGTACGACCAAACGAACCGACATCCAAGATGTTTTTGAGCATGTTTCATGTTCCCTATACTTTAACTTCATTTTAGAGCCTTGAAATGAGGTTAATGGGGTTTAAACGCATCGAAAATGGCGTTAAACATGTGCAGGGACCAAAACTGTCATTATTTGAAACTTTCTTGGAGCTGGCACCTGGTGGCGCTGCGCCACCACCATCTGTCTATGCCATTGCGCAGCGCGAGCAACTGATCTGGGCAGAAACTCCATTTTTGCACTTGCAGGTCCATTTTCAGCATTTCTCTTGAAGTTTAGGGGCTATTTTGTAACATTTTCAATACCGTTTGCTGGTTTTGGGGCACCCCTAGTATCCCAAAACCATGGGCCACATGTGTACGGTCCAGATTGATGCTTGTTTATCGAGGAACGATCCTAACGGTTCTTGATTCTCTATAAATAGCAACACCCACTTCACTCTCAAACTCACACCTTTGATTCTGAAATTTCACTAAGTTGAGGTGATTTTCACTTCATACCTGAGAATACTTGGAATCAAAGCTTCATTCTTGGACCTTTTGTAAGTCCTCTTTCGTTCTTTTACGCGTTTTTAGCGTGAAAGTCAAACCATGTTTGACTTTCTGCATTGACCAGTTTATGGTCAATACGAAGTTCGTTTGAACTTCGCAACGTGAGCGTAATCACGATGGTTATAGTCACTAGTGACTATACCCACTGATTACCACGTTGTTTAGGTGTAGTGACGAGTCGTAGTTTCGGCCAAAATGCGTATTCTTGCGTATTTTGTAACCAAACTACTTTTAGGTATCAAAACCGTTTGTTTTGATACCAAAACCTGTTTTCTAACTTAACTAAACATGTTTTAGCATGTTTAGCTCTTCACTTTTAGTTTAGTGCTTGTGTAGAGTCGTAAGTCAAGAGGACTAAACACCCGCTTAGACTTTTGAACTCGACCCGTTTGGTCGATCATTAGGATTCGACCAAGCATGTTTAGTGACCATAGTTGCATAGGGAATAACCTTCTGAGGTTATACCTTATGGTCACTTAGGTTTAATTAGTTGTATGATAGGTAGTTTAAATGCCTTAGGTAAATGTCCAAAATGCCCTTTTCATGCATAATTGGTAATTAAGCATATGTAACATAAACTTTTGTCACGTAACTGATTATGCAACATATTTAAACATGTTTAGGCATATAATACTTGTCATAGGACTAGTTAGACATCTCGAACGCACGTTTACGCGAACGACGCGTTAAAGTGGCGTAAGCTACCTTAATGGGTCGTAACGGGTCGAAAGCACTTAGGTTATGTTCTAATCTAGAATGTAGACTTTGTTAAACCATATCACATGAGTTCCAACACTCATTTGGTTTACAAGACCTCATTCTATCCGATCTTCCGAATGAGGTGTCGATTATTTGACTAGTCATTCGATTACTAGGTGCTGCTTGATTTCTCTGGTTTACTTGAGTTTGTTGAAGTTCTATTGATTGAGGATACTTTGCACTTCATGTGAGTACATAGTTCCCCTATTTTACTGTTTTCAATTGTTTTCGGGTGATTCATATGTATCAAAACGATTTTCGATATTTTAACGATGGTTTCAAAAACGATTAAGATGGTTTATACTAAACTAATAACGATTTCGATAATGTGAACAAACTTATTGGTTGTAGTTACATAAAGAATGACATTCATTAGCATTGATCAAGCCAACCAGTATTAGGTTATGGTACCATAGGATCTGACAAATCCCGTTATCATACTGCACCCATGGTTATGTGTGGGTTAGGTGGGTAATGACTGAATCTGATTGTTAACTTACCCTTTGGTGGTTTGTTAATGCGAGAAGCGAGATAGTCGAGTCACGAAGGTTTGAATGTTATTAGCGAGACGACCAAAAATAGTTTTCACAATTAAAACGAGGATGATTTAAACGACTTAAACGAGTTAAACGATTTGGAAACGATTTAAACGAGTTAACGATTTGGAAACGATTTTAAAAAGATTAAACGAATTGGATAAACGATTGGTTTTTGGTTAAGTGTTTAGATAATGGGACGGGTGTAATATGGTGAAAACATGGTAGATACGCCGCTGGTACTTCTTATATATAAGTGTTTTCAACATATTACATACCGTGGCATTATTTAGTTCACTTGGGTAAACGATTTTGAAACGATGTCACATAACGATGTTTTCGAAAGGATATAAACCATATGAGATTTATTAAACGAGTTAATACGAAATGTTTTACAATTTGGTTTACTAAAACAAATGTTTTTGGGTTAAGAATCATGGCTACGAGATTTTATAAATTATAACCCGCTTGATTTGAGTTGGTTAATTTCGTTGCAATGTTATACTCTTTTCAAAACAAGGTTTTTAATAAGGTATTGCAACATGTAAACTAGCCATGAATCCGACACTCTCATAAAACCAATGTACTCGCCAGCATTTATTTGCTGACTTTGTTTTTTTTACATATGTTTCAGGTGATGTTGCTTGATGTTGATTGCTAGGATGCATGAGTCACATAGGATCTGGACGAGGCCTTAGTGACATAATAACAATATTAGTCGATATGTAACTTGTTGGTTTTGGTTTTAAGACAATGTTAATGTAAATATTCTAATAAAACGAAACTTTTTGTATCCATGGTTGTGAAACAATAATTCTGCCACGACACTCCCTGACGTTTCCGCCACGGTTTGTTGTTTTAACGTGGTCGGGGTGTGACAACCATGATCTTCATAAGATTACAATATATCTCCATAATCTTCTCTTGGATTTGATGAAATCTTGCATGTACTTCTTGAGACATAGAACCCATTGGTTAATAATGATTGATTATAAATAACCATCTTAATCACCAACACTTTACAACACCACACCACTCCCTTGCCCTCTCCCTCTCTCTCGACCAAAGGTAACCCCCACCACCACCATTGTTTTCGTTTCAAGCTCATGCAATCCAAGGTCTTCTTAAGGTGTTACATGGTGCTTTAGGAAGCTTGGAGCTCACGGAACTTGAAGGACCTCACTCGTTTGCTTTTTGGAGGATCGTTTTCAGACCCGAACGAGTCGATCAGAAGAGTTTTACTCAGAATGAAAGGCGGAAACAGACATTCTGAGGTCAATTCAGCTTGATATACACTTTAAACTGTCGTAATATTGATTAGATAACGTTTTACAGCGAGACGACACTTCGGCAGCACTTCATTGCACAAACCGGAAACAATTACAAATGATATCGTTTGAGAGGTATATATAAGATTCTGATTTCGCTTGAAGTGATTCCAAGCAAAATAAGATTCCAAGCGGATCTTAATTTCGCTCGGAATAACACCTATGACCATTCAAGCGAAATCACCTTCATTCAAGCGAAATTACATTAAATCTTAAACTATGTGCTCTGATTTAACATACTAAGTACAAGACTCGATACAAGACGAAGTAGACAGACGCATGCACCAACAGACTCCCCCTCGAATGTTGACGAGTCTTAAAGTGTCGAGTCTTCGCATCTTCAGTCTTTATCAGTCCTCTCGAACTCTTTGAAATATCTGATGCTGTAAGTATCCTCAAATCTCCTCTCTTATCTTTCTTCCAGAATCGCAACCTAGCTCTGTGTTATTTCCTTTAGGTGTGTTCAGACTCCCCCTTTCGATATGCTAGGATCGCTGCCTGGTTGTTAAAATCACAGAATCCTCAGGTATCAGAACCTGGCTCTCTATCATCTATACCAAGATCACCTAGCTCTTATCCTATTTCATATACATTCTTTTCACAAGTTCAGGTTCAGAATCGATTCCTGACTATTACCTGCACGAATCTCTACCCAAAAATAAATTTTCTGATGACCACTTGTGGATAAGATTTCTAAATCTGATTAACCACTTGCAGGAATTTTTCAATCAAAGAATGATTTTACAATGTTGATCTTTGATGAACCACTTGAAGAAATATCATTTATATTTTCAAAATAACACTCTCACAAACCATTTGTTCATCATGTTTAGCACTCGGAATTTTGAAAATCAGTTTTCCAACACCAGTTGTCGAAAATATTTTTGGATTTTTCAAAATTTATGCTAAAACACACCGAAAATCTTTTTGAATTTTTAAATGAAATAAAATGCAGAGAAGAAATATTTACATACAAAATTTTTGTGAGTTTGTGTAAGAGGATCATATCAGTTTATGAGACAAATCACTAACACCGTTAAGCTTTAAACATTTTCAGTTTTAAACGATTCACTTAGATTGTCAGTATACTAATCCACTTAAATTTTCACACAAATTTCAACTGTTTCGAGATACGGATTAATGTCTTAAGCAATTAAACTTAATCGCGTGTCCCACGTCAGAATATACTCCCGTATCCAGATCCCAATATTCAGTCTTATAGGTGAGTATACCACAGATGATATCTGTAAGGGGTTAAATTGCGAAAACCGTGAGAGCTCAGGTCAGAACTTCCGTTCAGCAGAGAGATGACGGCTTCGACTTTAGGTGAGTCCCCCTTAGAGGATCTTTTTACAACAGCATTGATTTGCAATTTTATTGTCTCATCATTTTATGCTGAGGGCGATGCTATATTACAAGCAAGCAGAAAGTATTCTTCGGGGACTACGCCATTGCTTCCGCAAAATCAGAAGTCCCGGGATAATACCCCAGATATCACTGAGCATAAAGACCTAGTATCTCAGAAAGAGGGGTCCTTCAAACAAGATTTTGGGGGTTACCCATATATCCGAGAGATGTTTCCCCACGATATAAGCAAGTTTGAAATTTAGGTTTATATCTCGTCACAATCTACTAAATGTGCAAAAACCTACTGACACATCATCAGTGAGACCGTTTATCACATTAGACTTTCCATTTCTTTAGCATGCTGTGATAGTCCACTGATGTACTATCATTTCCTCTTCTTTGGCACAAAAACTCATTTTTTATTTTACTTCCCCTAAAATGCAAACGCATTTTAGGAAATTTGAAAACAAACTATACAGATACATTTGACAACCGATATCGAATTACTTCAAATCGCCATCCACTTGGCATAAACAATCAAAACTCCCCCTTACAACAAACTATTTTCCCATTGATTTCAAAACACTCAAGTTTGTTTTAATCAAATGGTTTTTCCGGAAAATAAGTTTTGTTGATTGATTTTACCATTTGTAGATTAGAGGTTTGGTTCATCACACTGTCTTTCAAAATAACCCTTGTAGGAAAATGCAAGTACAACTTAATGTCCTTGATTTACCACTTGCAAGTAAAAACCTTTTTCAACCACATGGCTTACCAACCAATACCACTTGTAAGTTACCATATGTAGGTTGAATTCTCAAGATGCCGATACCTACTCATCACTTACCAACCTGGGAGTTCCGGCAAGTCATACTTGTGACTAATTTTCAATTTTCAAAACGAAAATATAAGAAAGATGCCGATTCATGCTCCACGATTACCAACTTGGGAGCTCCGGCAAGTCCAGAATTTTGCTGTTCGTAGTAGGTACCATCCCAGTCACAAACCAGGGATGATACTTTACCTTGCTTCTTTGTTTTCTTCTCGTAAAACTCCTTGACTCCCTTGACCTTCCTGTCAACCATTTTTCCAAAAATATTATGAACTTTGGAATTAAACGCTTTCTCAATATCAAATTCTTTCTTTTCTGAAAAAAAATTGATTTGAAATCTCAACTTTCCCAACTTTCTTCTTAAAATTTTCAGCCCTAAGTGGTGGAAAATTCACATCATCCACAGTCGGCACTGATTTTTCACTTTTGACCTCAACCTGTGGCTCCTCTGATTTTGTGAAATCAGACTCATCGCCAGAAGATATCTCCTCTGATTTTGACAAATCAGAATCATTGCTAGAACCATCATCAGACTTCTTAACAACCCATTTCTGGTTGTCAAGGTTTGCTCTTTTCTTGTAAAACCTGTTTGAACTTTCACCAATCTCAAAAGTTGAATTTTTGAAAAATTTTGTTCTATCAATTGGTGATTCAAACACAGCCTCTTTATCTTTCAGTTTATGAGAAACTCCCTGTTTTGATTGTATTGTCTTGGAACAATCTTTGGCAATATGTCCAACAGTGTTGCATTTGAAACAGGTTCTCGTTTCCTTCATTTGATCAGCAGTCTTCATCTCTTCTTGCTTCTTTGCAAGGAATTCTTTGTTTGACTGGTTCCTGAACAAATTTTCTTTCTCTTCTTCAGTAGACGTACCTCGAAACAAATATCATTTTTGATTTAAAATCTCGAATATATTTTTCATTTTTATGATTTTCTGGTGGAATAAAACCTAATCCTTTCTTTTTGAAATTACCGTTATGGTTAGGTTTCTTTCAATAACCAGAACCAGAACTGTAACCCTTTTTCTTGTTTTCTCTTTGTTGAACTCTTGAGGTGTACTCTTTGTTGAAAACCTTTCTGATCATATCAGGTTTAACACCTCTTATTGGAAATTCCTCATCAAAAAATAATTTGTCAGAATCATTCAAAGTATATGCAACTTTAAACGTTTCATCATTCAAATTAGATTTTGATAACAAGAATTTTTTTATTATAAACTCTTTTGCCCTGTTTGTCGGTTTGACTCGGAATGCTGGACTCAGACTTTGACTCTGACATAGACTCCAACTTTGACTCCTCGGATTCATCTTTATCTAACACCTGATCGACCACTTTCTTTATTAACTCTGACTCATGATCAGTGTCAGATGACGTAAACGTGACATCAATATTTTCTGGCAAGTTAACTGTAGACTCCGACTCCCACTGTAAATTTGTTGCCTTTTCGACTCTTTCTGAATTTGGATTTCTCAGAGAATATCCATTTTCTAGCAGGGGTGGACACTTGTTGTAACTGAAACCTTATTTCTTACCAGAATCATTCACTTTAGAATCCTTCTTCTTTTCTTTCTTCACTGGAGTCTTTTCTTCAGAAACTTTTTGTTCTTTGGTTACTTCATCATCTTCAAATGCCTTCATGCCTTCAACAGTTGGATAAATCCTGTCAATGACATAAGAAGTGCATGAGTAACTTTTCAACAAACGATTAACTCTTTCAGTTTCAATTCTTTATGTTTCAAGTTTCTGTTCTAGCGCAGCACCCTTCTCGATGTAGTTGTTCACAACTTTCTACTTTATCATGAAAGCTCCTTGAAGTGTTTTCATTGTTGTTGCCTGTTCTTCACTTGATTTATTGTATTGATTCATGGCTTTGTTCAGAACATCGTAAGATTCCTTCAACTGATTTATGTTGTTGATCAGTTCACTGTTTTTCTTTTTTATAATCTCACAATTCTCACAAATCACTGGAATCTTTTTAGCATTTACTTCTTCATCAACTTTGAACTTTGGAACCTCCTTCACCTTTATCCTAATCACTGGAACAGTTTCATCATCACTGCTGATTGGTGTTTTGATCTTTTTCTTTTTAGCTTTATCGTTATCACTATCACTTTCTGCCATTAATTTAAAATGAGCTGCCAATCTTCTAGCATGATACTCATGATCATCAACACTATCTTCTTCAACACGAGCGACATAAGCTTTGTAATTTGTAGTTTTGTTTGGATCATAATCATCCCAACTAAAACCTTTCCAGTTAAATCCTTCCGGTAGCTTTTCATCATCTTGGTTAATCAGGCATGCTTTATTATCAGCTGAGATATATTTGTCCCAATTGAAATCTTCCGTTGGCTTTTTGTCATCCTGATTCACCATACAAGCTCTCTTTGAAGATTCTTCGATTACTTTTCTACCATGTGCCACTTGTGGTTCTTGTTGTTGTTGAGCAACTTGATGATAAATGGCCTTCCGGTAGTAATCATTGTTGTTGTTGAATAGATTTTGAGCTCCACTTGCTTCGCGGTTTTTACACTCCCTCTTGAAGTGTCCTTTTTCCCTGCAACGAAAACAAGTGACTTTAGATTTATCAAAACCTAAAGTAGAAATATTAGCTTCACGTAAATCATCTCTTCCTGTGATTTGCTTAAATTTCTCAGCTCGTGTCAACACACTTGCCAAACACCACTTTATGTCCATCAATTCCATATCTTCAGCGTCAATCTGATCATAATCCTCTTTTGTTAACATTGGATTCCCGATCCGACCTGCAACAAAACTACCATATGATTCTAACACGGTTCCCAACAAAGACATGCGACTCTTAGCAATTTCTGCTGAATTATCCTCATCATTCTCCAGATTCAAAACAATGTTGCATTGTAGCTTCTTGCCATTCTTTGTTGTCGAAATGTTTGGATCAAATGATGGATATGATGAAAAACTTGTGTTGCTGTTTGATCCTTTGGATGAACTTCCTGAAGAACTCTTTGCATTGAAAGCTGTTTCAATCTTTGGTGACATGTTGTTGGTCTTATCACTTACATTACCTTTGTAGTAAAGTCCGATGTCTTGTTCACCATCGAAATCTTTCATCCTTAAAACCTTTCTCTGTTCCATCTCCTGAGCCTCAATCTTTTCAATGAACTTGCTCAGTGTCAAATTGCTAAAACCTTTCTTGTTTCTCAACATCATGAGATATGTACCCCAAGTCTCATATGGCAAAGCATCAGCTAATTTGTCAATCAACTCTTCATTATCTTTCTCGATGCTCAATCTCCTCATGTTGGCTAGCAAATTGCAGTATCTTTCAATGATTTGCTTTGTGCTTTCATTTTTCAACCCACGAAACAGATCGAATTCTTTCTTTAAAAGAGACTTTTTGTTTTTGACCATCTCTTGGCTTCCCTGAAACTTTGATTTTAATGCTTTCCAGATTGAATAAGAAGTTCCATTATGTTGCAAAAGAACCAAGATATCTTCTTTCACAGCTTGTTGAAGTAAACTTAGCATCATTTTCTCATCTTTGTATTTGTTTCTATTATCGGCACTTAGATCCTTAATTGGAACAATCTCTTCGTCATCATTCATCGGTCTAACGTATTTCGTCTCAACACATTCCCAAGCATCCAGATAATTTGCTTGCACCCAGTTTTCAAAACGTCCTTCCCAACCCTTATACTCCTCGATGCTCATGAGCTTAGGGGGTTTTTGCATCGTCCCTGTTTCATTTTCCAACATCGTGTTCTGTGCGAAAGTAATCGGGGTAACCGGGGTAGCAAATGCGTTGAAAAATTCCTCTTCCATGTTTCGGATTTTCAAAATTCACAAAAACAGATTGTTCAAGCGAAATAACTGTTCAAGCGAAAACACCCTGAAGCGAAAACACGTATTTGAAGCGAAATAACAAGTTCCAAGCGAAATCAGCAAAAAAATTTCAAGCGAAACATCGGTTCAAGCGGAATCAACTAATATTTCCAAGCGAAATACCGGTTTGAGCGGAATCAGAACAATTTCTCAAGCGAAATCAGATACAAAGTGTGATTTTAAGCGAAATCAACAAGTCAGTTCAAGCGAAATCAAATCATGCTGATGTCATATTCTCAAGCTGTTTTTCGAGCGGAATTAAAGATTTTTACCTGTTTTAGATTGATTTTAGGCCTGAAACTTTCAAGGCTTTGTTAAAATAGTATTGCGCACAACATGTGTAAAAATCAGAACATTTTGACCGTAAAAAAATTTATATTTGAAAAAGAAGGTGTAGAAAACAGATTTTGCAGCTGAATTGGTAAGAACTCTTCTTCCTGAGCTCTGATACCACTTGTAGGATCGTTTTCAGACCCGAACCAGTCGATCAGAAGAGTTTTACTCAAAATGAAAGGCAGAAACAGACATTCTGAGGTCAATTCAGCTAGATATACACTTTAAACTGTCATAATATTGATTAGATAACGTTTTACAGCGAGACGACACTTCGGCAGCACTTCGTTGCACAAACCGGAAACAATTACAAATGATATCGCTTGAGAGGTATATATAAGATTCTGATTTCGCTTGAAGTGATTCCAAGCGAAATAAGATTCCAAGCGGATCTTGATTTCGCTCGGAATAACACCTATGACCATTCAAGCGAAATCACCTTCATTCAAGCGAAATTACATTAAATCTTAAACTATGTGCTCTGATTTAACATACTAAGTACAAGACTCGATACAAGACGAAGTCGACAGACGCATGCACCAACATTTTTATCCACTCCATCTTCACTCTTGTTTCTTCCCTAGCTTAAAGCTAGTAGTAAGACCCTCTTGATCCTTGTTTACTTCTATTTTTAGTGGTTAAAAGATGTAGTATGATGAAAATAACAAGAACACTAAAGAACATAAACTTGAATCTTGAACATAAAGCTTTACATATGATGATATATGGATGATTTGATGTTGTTTAGTAAATGAATGATATTTGCTTGTTGATTTCTTGAGGTGATGATGATAATCATCACATGTAGCTTGCTAGATGGTGATTAAACACATAATCTAGCAAGTGGGAGGATGATTATGTAACAACATAAGATGATCAACCTTTTGTGTAAACATGAACTTGAAAACAAAATGATTTTTTAAAAGCAATAAACAAAGTAAGCTAGTAAACTTATAGATCCAAGATTTGTGAATGATTTTTCTAAAAGAACCAAGTTCAAAATATGATTTTTGAAAGATCATGGTTTTTACTAAACTAACACTATTTTCGGTGATGAAATAAGTGTAAAAACACTAGAGAAACAAGAAGGTTTAACAAAGAAACATTTTTGTGAAATATGTTTACAAGTTGTAAACACCTAAAATTTCCAAGAATGAAGTTTATTGAGAAATAAACACACTTTAGAGAATAACTAAGTCCACTAAACACTTTACCAAGTTACTACACATTTTTGTGAAAGATCAAGTTCATGTTATTATATAAATTGAATAGTTTTTGCACTTGGTAAGTGCAAGATGTTTAGGGATTGATGGTTGATTATTGTGTGATGATTTTTGAAAAGAAAATGATATGCTCAATAGCATGGACACCTACATTTTCAAAGGGAACTATGGCAAAATTTTCTAAAAATTCAAACACTTAGAAAATATTTTCTAAACAAGTGTTTACAAGTATGTTTTAAACCATGTTTTTCAATATAAGCTTTGCCATAAATTTTGATACAAGAATACAAGTATTGGAGGTTGGTTTTTGTAAATAAAAGTAGTTAAATATATATTTTGAATATATATTTATATTGAGACACTTGTGTGAAAATTTGTAAAATTTGTGGAATAGTTATATTATTTTAGGGTAAAATAATATAACTTACAAATACCAAGAATTTACAACTCCAAAATAATACCAAAAATCACAAGGAATGAAATATAAGTTACACACACAATATTGTGAAACCGAACACAAAAACGTAACTTATGAAATATTCCGGAGAATACCGTTACAAATATATTTTTGGTAAACATTGTTTTGGATACAGAAGAGATGAAAGTGTGATTTTATTATTATTACAAAGTGTATCATATTTTCGTCAAGTAGAAAATATATTATTTTCAGAAGTTAAATTATACTTTCTTGAAATACATTATTGGGACAAAACAAGTTTAAATATATTTTCTGAAGTGAGACTTGAAAATATATTATTTTGGAAACTACAAATACGAGAATACAAATACGCACGTATGAAATACTCCCATCCTTGGGAAGGAAATACCAAAATAAATACTTGAGAAGTATTATAATGTGGAATAATATTGAAGGCATAAAAGAAACATAACTTAAAACATGAATACTAAGGCAAGGCACGGCCCGCTCGTCTAATAGACCCTAGCACATTGTAGGTAGTCGTGTTTACTGACGAGATTTGAGTTACGAGTACTGAAGACGCAAAACAGTGAGTTCATGCTCCCCCTTTTCTCTTAACTGTTTTTGGTTTTATAACTCTCGGGGGTGGAATACATGATACGAATGCTTAAACGGTATGAAATGCCTATGAAATACTAGATCATGTGAGCATAGACTAAATACAGAAATGCCATTAATACATAATTAGGGACGAGGGTTAGATCTAACGGGTACGACCGAACCCCACTCATGGTCACAACTAGTACCAAGTAGTGCTTCGGAGTCCCAGTCGAGGGTAATCAACACAGTCGAGGGTAATCGACATAGTCAAGGGGAATTGACACAATCAAGGTAAATTGACACAGTCGAGGTTAATCGACACAGTCGATGAAAAACGACAAGGGTATATGCTTACTCATTACGAGTGCTCCCTATGTCCTCACATGCCTTAAAATCCTTGTAAAACAATTATGTTCATACACGCTTTTCATACCTGTTTACATAGGAGTCTCTCAAAGATTTACAAGATTACAGTACTCATACAAAACGCATGAACTCGCTCAACTTTTGTTGATGTTTTCCAAAATTACATGTATTTCAGGTAACATGATGGATCTTGGGCGTGGGTGTCGTAACTAGAAGTAGACTTCAAGTTTAGATGTCATCCACTTTTGTTGGTTTGTATCCTAGTTGAAGGTTGTGTTTTAAAAAAACTTGAATAACCAGTGTTTGTAATACTCAAATTTTATGAATGGATGAACATTGTTTTGATCATGTAGTTGTTTATTACGATTGAATACAATGATATTAAACCAGTCACACATCATACGCTTCCATAAAAGTCAGGGTACAGTTTGGTATCAGAGCTTCGATTGTAGTGAACTAGGATTCATTCTCGAGTCTAGACTACAATCACTAGAGTTCTCTCACAAAAACATTTTACAAAAAGGTTTTTCATTGCATTCACGTAAGCGTCAAGATCCATGAGTCAAACATTTTTCAAAGAAGAGATAAGGCAAGGACATTAGTAGGGAATACCCTCAAGATAAGGTGCCAACTTAGGCATAGTCTACACGAGTTAGACTTGCCAAAGACAAAATGACCCCCTAAAAGATAAACGAGAGTTATACGTGATATGATGCATCAAATTGCCTGTTTATGCTAAGTTACATACTTAATTACTGATACATACATACGAATAAGTGTACGGAATAATTGTTGACGTGAATAAGATACCTGCGACTCCGAACTCTATTATTGTACTTAACTCGCACGATGAAGCTATAGACCTCGCATTCATTGCAAAGCTCATGGCTGGAGAGATTACCAAACGAGATTCTGAGCTTGCTCAGTAGGAGATGGCAGCTCTTCCCTCTCGATCGTGAAGGTGCTTGACTACGGTAGTGATGGCGAGGCAGAGGCGGCAACCTCGAACAACTTCTTAATCAGCGGGACGAGATCCCTGCGGCTTTTGTGAAGCGAGATTGATGACATACTTGACCAGAAAAGGAAGATGAAGTAGTCATCTTGAAGGTGCCCCTCCAACTACTAGGAATTCTCAGTATTCCTATTTCGTTTAATCATCGTGCGTATACGCATGTAACGATAACGAGTGTTAGCGCGTGGACCACCGCAATGGTCCTTTCCATGATAGAGGTATGAGGACAGTAGTGTCCCCTCCTTGATTGATCATCTGCTTGGATGAGAGAAAATTGGGGTAACTGTGCAAGATAATTTATTATTATGGGGGCCCACGTAATAACGACTTGTAGTGCATGGAAATCCTGGTGGACCCTGCGGGCCAAGCTAATAATCGCTACACAAAAATAAACCCTAGGTGTTCACACCTTCATATGGTAGAACAATACATAGACCAGTGCTTTAGCACTTTATAAAGTAGGAAACCTGTCTTGCCTACTTCGTGTCTGACACTTCTACTCGTGTACGAGATGTTTGAGAACCGATACTTAAGAAAGTGAAGATGGATAACATTCAGAAAGAATCAGTGACGATACACTCTTTATCACCCCTACATGAACAACCCCATCTCTGGGAAAATATACACATCAGTAAAGCTAAAGACCTAAGAAAACCAATGTAGCAGGAAATAACTGAACTTGTGACCAAGGTGATGTAACCTCGAGTTCATTTGGTTTCAAACAATAAGCCAAGTTGGAAAGCCTTTGTGTGGGCTCAGTAACTGTTTCCTCCTTCATACATTGATTATATATGCATGTGAAATTGGGTGATTACATGTTTACTTATGGTACTATGTGCCTCGTAGACAATTATGGAATATTGTCTAACCTACTCCCTGCCATTTTGACAGAAGAGAATGCCGCCCAGACGTGACACAAACACCAGTACGTTACCAAGGACAGAATCCGAGCTTCAAGAACGAATCTCACAGGCAATTGCACGACATGAAGCCCTCCGCTCCGAACACAGCGGTGGCACTTCTGGAAATAACCCTCCAACTGGCTGCACCTATAAACAATTCCTGGACTGCAAGCCATTAAACTTTGACGGCACAGGAGGCGCCGTTGCATTTGTTCGTTGGGTAGAAAAGACTGACTCTGTTTTAAGAATGAGTAACTGTTCATCCCAGCAGAGAGTTACCTTTATCTCAGGGTTATTTTTAGATGGCGCACTCTCCTGGTGGAACCTTCAGGTTCAGACCCTTGGTGCAGATGCTGCTTATGCACTGAGTTGGGACGAGCTCAAGGAAATGATGGAAAAGAAATATTGTTCTAGGGCCGAAATCCAAAAGCTTGAGGTGGAGTTCTGGAATTTGAAAATGGATAGGCCGAAGATTCCTGAATATGTCCAGTGATTTCACGACTTGTCTAGGGTCGTCCCCTACTTAGTCAAGCCAGAATTCAAAAGGATTGAGCGATTCATTTGGGGACTTGCACCTCAAATTAGGAGCATCGTTACTACCTCAAAGCCCTTGACCATCACAGAGGCTATCGATTTGAGTGTCACTCTTACTGAAGAAGCTCTACGCATGGGAAAATTTTTGGAATCTGAGGATAACAAGAAAGAGACTCATGTGGAGTCATCAGGCAACAAGAAAAGGAAGTCCTCAAATCTAAAGATGGGCACCCAAGTCAGCTATGAAAGCTCTAAAGCAAACAAAAGAAAGGAAGTGAACTCGTCGCGTGGCAGGAAAGCTGATGGAGCCACTAATAAGACTGGTCGTAAAATTTACTCAGGGACTAAGCCGAGGTGCGGGGAATGCAATTTTCACCATGAAGGTTGATGTCTGAGGCCTAAGTGCGGAAAGTGTGGGAAAGAAGGACACAGCAAGGATGCCTATTGGGCGAAGGATCCAGACAAAAGAAATAAGGGTAGAGTGCCAGGTTGCTATAGATGTGGTGAAGCAGGGCCCTTTAGGAAAGACTGCCCTAGGAAGAAACAAGCAAGGAAGGGTTTTCACGATAGAAACTCGTGAAGCACGCTAGGATCCAGATGCGATTACGGGTACGTCCCCTATTAACCAATCTTATGCATCTATTTTGATTAATACCAGCACCAACTTTAACCTTGCATGCTTAGAACTTAAGAAACTGCTTGACCTAGTTTCAAGTAGAATAGATGTCCCGTATTCCTTAGAAATGGGCATATAGAAGATTAGCAGATGAAGCAAATAAGGATTATATCTTGGGGACTCAGAAGGCCGGAACCTTCTGTTACCATTGACTTGGGAAGTTATGATATGATAGTCAGCGTGGATTGGATATCCAAGTATAGAGTTGAAGTTGTTCGATATAAGGAAAATCAGTCGCATCCCTTTTACGAATGATGAAACATTTATAGTACACAACCTTCCTGCAATAGGTGCAAGGGTGCTAGACCCCACAACACAGCGGATCTGCGACATCTCTCATTGGTCGAAGAGACACAAAAGCGCCTCCAAGTAGACTGCGGAGCCTGAAAACATCCCCGTGACGGAAGAAGTTCCAGTAGCCTTTTCTAAAGACTTGCCAGGAATACCTCCACAACGCCAAGAGGAGATTAGGACAAATCTCGTGCCAGGAGCGGCACCAGTGCCGGATGACGCCTTACTGACTAGCTTCGTCTGCGAAGCATGAACCTTCGATATAACTGCAAGAGCTGCTAGACAGAGAAAATTAAGGACATGACACCCTTAGTTAAGGACACAAAGAAAAAGTTGTCAGTTTCCATTTTGCATAAATTCCAGAGAACTGGATGTCAAGGATTGGTATCCTTTGCCAAGGATTGATGACATGAACAAACCAATCGTAAGGTTCTATTTACCACTCAAAGATCGACTTGAAGACAGGATGTCCTCAACTGTGAACACAAGAAGGAAATATCCCAAAAACGACCTTTAGGACTCGCTTCGAGCATTACGAGTTCCTTGTCGTACCGTTTGGCTTAACACATGCATCGATAATATTCATGAACCTCATGAGTCGAACGATTATATTTACTGACTACATTCTTATATGGCCAACGACCAAGGAAGGTCGAGAGCAACAACTGCAATTTATCTTGCAACTCTTAGAGAAAGAACAGCTATGTGCTAAGAAGGCGAAAAACGGATTTAAAATTCGCAAGGAAAGAAATGTAGGATCCATGGTGGATAGGAACGAGATTCATGCCAACCCTGCAATCAAGAGCTAAGGAGTTAGGGTTGCAATTATGTGACGCTTCTCGACAAAGTCTCAATTGCACGTCGATGCAACGAGACCACGACATGACATACGCACCACGCTGATTAAGGGATCAAGAGAAGAAACCTTGATCTAGATACAGTGATTGCACACCGCAAAGTTAACGTCATTACCTGTAAGAAAACGCTGCATGACCTATTTATCACAAGGGTTGCAGCACACCATTGATCGTAAGAACTTGAATATTAATGTAGATGGACTAATCCACTGAACGATGCAGACTGTATGGATATGATACGTGCTTGTGTAATAAACTTTGATGAAAAGTGGAACACTCACTTTCCCTTAGTGGAGTTTTCCTACAACAGTATTTATCACACCGCTGTTAAAACCGCTTCGTGCGAAGTTTTAGATGAAACATAATAAGTCAATCCCCATCATGCTGAACGGAGACCGGAAATAAACAATCTACTGGCCCGAGTTGGTCCAGGAAAAACTAGAGGCAAGACCATTCAGATATGTGATCATATCAAGACAGCCCGCGGAATAAAGAAAGATTGCGCCGACGAGCGGCAGGAATCGTAGAAATTTGTGATAAGAGGTATGGCTTAAATGGGAGCCTCGCCTAGAGAAGGCGTGGTGTGATTTGGAAAACGTAAAGGTTGGACCCCCAGGGTAGGGGCAGGGATCGGAACCATTGCTCACAAGAGGAAACTTCCAGAAAAAGATCAGTAGTGATCGTGACACATTCTACGTGTCTAAAGGAGTCTGACTCAAGGAACAGTAGTTGTTCCCACAAATAAGATTCACATCAACGAAATTACTATAGAACCTGTTAAGGTTGCGGACCAAGAATCCACGAGATACAGAGAAGACGTAATTGAATTACTTGAGTACGATAGAATTCATATCATGACCTAGAGTTACATGGGAACATAAAGACAAATCTTGAACCTAAGTGACCACATTTCATTCACAACTCCCCTACGACTGATGGCATCGCTTGAATTTCGGGACGAAATTCTTTTAACGGGTGGAGACTGTGACAACCGTCACTTTTCCGTACACTAAATGAACAGTAATCTGTGCTTTAATAGCTGTGCATGATCTAAATTACAAGACAAATGAATTTTTTATTACTGTTATATACATACAATGGCATTTCATGTTGCAAGACTTTTATCGTTGCTACATGCAACACGAGATAGTTCTAATGATACACAGAACAGAATTGGCACCATTACCAGACAAACTAAAAATGTTGACGAAGTTCAGTACATAGACAGACAGTATTTTGAGGCCCAGTATGAGCCAGAGACTAAGTACTACACTAGTATAGTGTGTAGAGAAGTAAGGACCATAAAACTGCGTCACTAGATGATAGATAAAGTGCCAGAAAGTGCCTAAAACCCACATAAAGTACAAAATTCTGCATATTTCAGCAAAATTCAGCTTTTTAACAAGCTAGTAATGTGCAAAAATACGACAAAATGGTCCTGAATGCTTCCCTAAGTGTCGGGAATTAAAAGTATCACAAAAGGGTACTTAATGAACACTAAACGGAATAACTTGACACTTTAACGAACCGATATCTAACCGAACAACCGGACATTACCCGGAGCACTAAAATATTGTTAGAAGCATTATTTTACTTTTTATGAGCTAGTTATGGTTCCTGAATACCCTAACACACTACATAATGCATCCTACACTTAAAACACTAGATATTACACATAACCTAATTAATTAACCTACTTATCATCTCAAATTACATTTAACCCCCCCATCCCCTTTGATGTAATCGGCCACAAGGCATGGCCCCACCATGATCTTCATAAGATTACAATATATCTCCATAATCTTCTCTTGGATTTGATGAAATCTTGCATGTACTTCTTGAGACATAGAACCCATTGGTTAATAACGATTGATTATAAATAACCATCTTAATCACCAACACTTTACAACACCACACCACTCCCTTGCCCTCTCCCTCTCTCTCGGCCGAAGGTAACCCCCACCACCACCATTGTTTTCATTTCAAGCTCATGCAATCCAAGGTCTTCTCAAGGTGTTACAAGGTGCTTTAGGAAGCTTGGAGCTCACGGAACTTGAAGGACCTCACTCGTTTGCTTTTATCCACTCCATCTTCACTCTTGTTTCTTCCCTAGCTTAAAGCTAGTAGTAAGACCCTCTTAATCCTTGTTTACTTCTATTTTTAGTGGTTAAAATGTGTAGTATGATGAAAATAACAAGAACACTAAAGAACATAAACTTGAATCTTGAACATAAAGCTTTACATATGATGATATATGGATTATATGATGTTGTTTAGTAAATGAATGATATTTGCTTGTCGATTTCTTGAGGTGATGATGATAATCATCACATGTAGCTTGCTAGATGGTGATTAAACACATAATCTAGCAAGTGGGAGGACGATTATGTGACAACATAAGATGATCAACCTTTTGTGTAAACATGAACTTGAAATCAAAATGATTTCTTGAAAAGTAATAAACAAAGTAAGCTAGTAAACTTATAGATCCAAGATTTGTGAATGATTTTTCTAAAAGAACCAAGTTCAAAATATGATTTTTGAAAGATCATGGTTTTTACTAAACTAACACTATTTTCGGTGATGAAATAAGTGTAAAAACACTAGAGAAACAAGAAGGTTTAACAAAGAAACATCTTTGTGAAATACGTTTACAAGTTTTAAACACCTAAAATTTCCAAGAATGAAGTTTATTGAGAAATAAACACACTTTAGAGAATAACTAAGTCCATTAAACACTTTACGAAGTTACTACACATTTTTGTGAAAGATCAAGTTCATGTTATTATATAAATTGAATAGTTTTTGCACTTGGTAAGTGCAAGATGTTTAGGGATTGATGGTTGATTATTGTGTGATGATTTTTTAAAAGAAAATGATATGCTCAATAGCATGGACACCTCCATTTTCAAAGGGAACTATGGTAAAATTTTCTAAAAATTCAAACACTTAGAAAATATTTTCTAAACAAGTGTTTACAAGTATGTTTTAAACCATGTTTTTCAATATAAGCTTTGCCATAAATTTTGATACAAGAATACAAGTATTGGAGGCTGGTTTTTGTAAATAAAAGTAGTTAAATATATATTTTGAATATATATTTATATTGAGACACTTGTGTGAGAATTTGTAAAATTTGTGGAATAGTTATATTATTTTTGGGTAAAATAATATAACTTACAAATACCAAGAATTTACAACTCCAAAATAATACCAAAAATCACAAGGAATTAAATATAAGTTACACACACAATATTGTGAAACCGAACACAAAAACGTAACTTATGAAATATTCCGGAGAATACCGTTACAAATATATTTTTGGTAAACATTGTTTTGGATACAGAAGAGATGAAAGTATGATTTTATTATTATTACATAGTGTATCATATTTTCTTCAAGTAGAAAATATATTATTTTCGGAAGTTAAATTATACTTTCTTGAAATACATTATTGGGACAAAACAAGTTTAAATATATTTTCTGAAGTGAGACTTGAAAATATATTATTTTGGAAACTACAAATACGAGAATACAAATACGCATGTATGAAATTCTCCCATCCTTGGGAAGGAAATACGAAAATAAATACTTGAGAAGTATTATAACGTGGAATAATATTGAAGGCATAAAAGAAACGTAACTCAAAACATGAATACTAAGGCAAGGCAAGGCACGGCCCGCTCGTCTAATAGACCTTAGCACATTGTAGGTAGTCACGTTTACTGAAGAGATTTGAGTTACGAGTACTGAAGACGCAAAACAGTGAGTTCATGCTCCCCCTTTTCTCTTAACTAGTTTTTGTTTTATAACTCTCGGGGGTGGAATGCATGTTGCGAATGCTTAAACGGTATGAAATGCCTATGAAATACTAGATCATGTGAGCATAGACTAAATACATAAATGCCATTAATACATAATTAGGGACGAGGGTTAGATCTAACGGGTACGGCCGAACCCCACTCATGGTCACAACTAGTACCAAGTAATGCTTTGGATTCCCAGTCGAGGGTAATCGACATAGTCAAGGGTAATCGACACAGTCAAGGTAAATTGACACAGTCGAGGTTAATCGACACAGTCGAGGAAAATCGACAAGGGTATATGCTTACTCATTACGAGTGCTCCCTATGTCCTCACATGCCTTAAAATCCTTGTAAAACAATTATGTTCATAGACGCTTTTCATAGATGTTTACAAAGGAGTCTCTCAAAGATTTACAAGATTACAGTACTCATACAAAACGCATGAACTCGCTCAACTTTTGTTGATGTTTTCCAAAATTACATGTATTTCAGGTAACAAGATGGATCTTGGGCGCGGGTGTCGTAACTAGAAGTAGACTTCAAGTTTAGATGTCATCCACTTTTGTTGGTTTGTATCCTAGTCGAAGGTTGTGTTTTAAAAACTTGAATAACCAGTGTTTGTAATACTCAAATTTTATGAATGGATGAACATTGTTTTGATCATGTAGTTGTTTATTACGATTGAATGCAATGATATTAAACCAGTCACACATCATACGCTTCCGCAAAAGTCAGGGTGTGACAAGTGGTTCCTACAAAAACATCAAAATCTGCACAAGTTTTGTGTCAAAGGCTACGAAAAAGAGTCGATTTTATGGCACTGGAAGATGGGACACATTCATCTTTGTAAAATGAATTTTCTAATTCACAATGATCTAGTGAATGGGGTAAACTTAAAGAACTTTTATCTGAGCGACGACTGCAGTTGAAAGAAAGGTAAGCAAACAATGAAGACGCATCCGAGAAAGCTTCTCACTTCAATCAAGCTTCCACTAGAAAGACTGCATATGGATCTGTTTGGGCCGGTAAACATGAAAAGTATATCGAGGGATCTATACTTTCTGGTTGTGACTGGCGATTATTCAAGGTTCTCATGGGTGATGTTTCTAAAAAGTAAAGACGAAACATTTAATAGTCTAATGATTCTGCTCAGAAAATTGGAGAATCTGTATCATTTGCCAATCTGACGCATCGAAAATGATAATGGGACAGAATTCAAGAACAACAGGATTTTAGAGTTTTGCACCGATAAAGGAATTCTACATGAATTCAGTGCACCGTACACTCCACAATAGAACGGTGTAGCTGAAAGAAAGGATAGAACTTTGATCGAGACCGCACGTACTATGCTCGCTGATTCAAAATTGCCTATAAGTTTCTGAAGCGAAGCAGCGTCATCCGCATGTTATACATTTAATCGAGTTCTTACAGTCAAAGCATACAAGAAGAGATATTTTGAGTTGCTCAACCAACAGAAGCCGAATCTCAAATGGTTATAACCATTTGGGTCGCTGTGTACAGTTATTGACCCGGACGACAAATTTGGGGCTAAGAATTTAGGGGGTTTCTTTGTGGGGTATGCTAGTCCGTTGAAAAGAGTCTATCTTCCTAGAAATAACCGTGTGATTCAAGCTTAGCATGTTGATTGTCAACGTTATACTTCTCTGACACAAAACCTGGAGATTCTTAGCTGTTTGACTATGAAGTTATCTGGAATACCTTTAAACCGCCAACTGAGCCAACAGAGGAGGAACTTGTTATGCTATCAGCAACAACAATCTTTTACACTAGAACAACTTCCCAGACCAATCGTTGTAACGCAACCATAGGTTGGCACGAACGATGCTGAAGAAGGTCCTAGCACTCAACATCCAGAATCTCGGATCATAGGAACAAATGTTCCCGTAAACGAACCAAAAGTGAATGCATCAGCTCTTGTATTCAATGAATCAGATGACTTTAGGTCTAACGCTAAGCCTACATACAATGATGATGGATATACTCCTGATGACGGGGAAATTCAGCTTGAGAATGAAACGTTTGTTGTCAACCAAGAGGAAGTGAGTGTATCCAACAACGTTATGCCTGGAATACTATCCTATCATCTTCCATAGGTTATCATTGGAGATTTGCAAAGTGGTGTTAAAACCCAACGACAAGTCGATCAGGGTTTTAGTTGTTTCTATTCCAAAGTGACTCCTTTGCAAATTGATTTCTCAATTAAATGTTTTATCTCGCAGGTCGAACTAAAGACTTATAACGAGGCACTGACGGAAGAAAGTTGGGTTAACGGTATGCAAGAGGAATTATCTCAATTTGAAAAACTTGGTGTACGGAGGCTCGTCGATTTGCTAGAAGACCACAGAAAGATTAACATAAAATGGGTCTTTAAATGCAAAAAGGACGACAGAGGTGTTATTCTTAGGAACAAAGCTCGACTCGTTGTACAGGGGTTTTATCAACAAGAGGGAATAGACTTCACCGAAGTTTATGCTCTCATCACCAGACTTGAAGCGATTAGAATATTCTTGGCATTTGCATCTTGATGACTGTCGAACGGGTCATGCAAAACCCTAATTAACCTAGGTAGCTAGGGTAAGCAGGGTATCGAATCCAGAGGAGTCTGGTGGAAATTGTTATGAATCAAGTACTAAAAACTTGTTGCAAAAATGTAAATCTTGGTTGTTTGAGAGTTTCGTCAGACTAACGAATTACTAAAACAAAGTTGTAAACAACTGGAGAAACAACGGTTCCTCCGGATTTTAGATTCAAAGCGAACGTTGATTATATGTTTACTTGTGACAATCATATAAACATGATTGTTTAATTCAATTAACAAGTAGTGATTACCTAAAGACTACTTACTTCAATTGTAAAACAATGGAAGGTTATGATATAAGCAATCAACTGATATTACCAACCCTAATCCCTATATAGCCCGATTACTAGAACTCTCGGGAATTGAATGAATCAGAAATAAAGTTTAGATAAAACCAAACGTTACAACCATTTAATTGAATCAATAGGCAAAAGGCATCGAGTGCTTAGATTACCAATGTTCACAAACTAGTTCAAACACATAAAAACCGTTAACTTACAAGAATCTTCCATCCGGAGGAAACCACTAAAAACTTTGATGTTCATGTTTCTCGATTGATCTTCAGACGCTTGATAAACGGTGAAAACCATATTTGATCTTGTGTATTGGATGATAATTATGATGAAGATTAATAAAAACCCAAATCCCAAATATGCTTCTACTCTAAAAAGCCTCCAAATTGTGCGTGCATCTATGTGTTAGGGTTTCCAACCTTTTAAATGCTTGAGAAAACAAACCATGTGCTTCCTTTTTTATATCAGCCGTAACCTACGCCCCATGGCCGTAGGCTACGGTATATTCTTCTTGTCCAATTGTAATTCAACAGTAGACTATGCTTTGAAACCGTACACTACGTAATACACCTGCTAGAACTTTATGTTTTGATACACCTCAACCGTAGGCTATGCTATAACAGCCGTAGCCTACGTCGTGCATGTTGGTTCCCATATTGTACATGCATTTAAACTATCACTTAATTTTTAACAACCCGACTTTTCGGATCGTTACCAATTGCTGCCATATCTTTCGTAAACCCTTGTACTCTTTGGATTCGATTAACACGATGGGTTAAACTATATTTTAAACGCATATTACAACTCTTATTCAAATCGTAGTCATCACATTTAAACGCTATTTTATAACGCTTACTACTTAAACTCATTTTATCGCTGGATTACATCGCTTATTTAGACTAAACGCTATCGCAACGCAAACTCAACGCAAACTCGAAATGCGGATTTATTTATATTTTGTGTGTTATTTGTGTGATTACTTGTTTAGAATGTTATGTGATTATCAACGCAACGCTTATACGCTTAAACGCTCACTCGCAAAACGATTAAACGCAACGCAATGCTTAACAAACGAACCAAAGTTGGAAAACTAACTCGCGCCAACTCAGCCGTTCGAATGGCCTTCCGTCCGAATGGACATCCGCCCGGATGACCATCCGTCCAGATGACCATCCGACCGGATGGAGCCATCCAAACAACCACCACTTGCACCAACTTAACACTCCCCTCTCCCCTATAAAAACTATCCGTACGCCTCATTCTCAGACTTTGACACTCTCATCCGCTCCCCAAGACTCTGTCGCAATTCAAGGCCAATTTGTAAACTTTTTCCCTCAAATCTCCGCTAATCTCCATCTCTAATCACTTCTAAACCATCTTCTTCATCAAAATCACACACACACTTGAACTTTTTCTCGAAATCCACTGATTTGGACCTCTTGAAGGTGGTTTCCACTCATTTTTCTTAGGCAAACTATTGTGAAGCACTATTTAATCAAGATTGGTTCCATATCAAAAGGAGTTTCATAATTTTCAACTAAGTTATGAAAGATTTCAACACATTTTCAACTTATTTGAACTTTCTTCCGATTTTTACACAAATACCGATGAAATCTGGACTCAATCAGACTCTCGACTCGTTCCTTAGTCAAAAGCTGGGTTGAAAACAGATCTCCACCGGAGAGGTGGACCGATTAACGGTTCAAACATGAATCTTTACCAAGAACAGCATGTTTGTCCGAATGGGCTAGGCCCATCCGGCCGAATGAACTGGTTTTGGTATTTTTTCGTTGTTTGACACGTTGTCACGCCGTCTCCGTTAACTCAAAACTTTTACCTAGAGAATTTTAGGAAACTTCAACTACAGATCATTCGACCGAATGGCCATCCGTCCGGGTAACCATCCGTCCGAATGACCTGGCCCTTACAATCTCCATCGTTTAAACGGTTTTAACTAAACTCCGAATTTCAAAGTTTCACAAACAATCACATCTTATTCGAATGGCCATCAGCTCGGATGACCATCCGTCCGGATGACCATCCGTTCCGCTGGGACCCATCCTTTCGGATAGACTGTTGAACACATATCCCACCCAATATTCTGATTTGACCGTGCAGCACTTAGAAGACTTATGCTTCTGTTTCCATGCACAGGCTAACTCAACGCGCTCCCTTCAATCCAATCCAGCTTGTGTTTACTTGCTAAACACACACTGTGAGTATACTCGAACCTATTTTCATTTAAGGCACTTTTGGGTGTTACATACGTTCTATATAAAAAAAAACACACAAAGCAAACACTTTATAAACGCTAACCACTCCCACATGCTATACGTGATTTGTTGAATGCTTGTTACTATGCTTATACAGTGTTACACTAGACAGCCTCTAGCAACGATTGTACTATAGTTTGGACTCAGCACCTGTTGTGACAAGGGTTGCGTCGGTGAACATGTGTCGCGCATACTCTACAACGCAGTCTCATGGTTAGGTTGTATCATTGTTGGTACTTACATGCTTTGCCTATTACGTGTTAGATGTTGGTTATGCGTAAACGCTTTTCATACTATTACTATGCAAACTTGTGTACTCACCTTTACTTTATGTATTGACTTTTATTTTAACGTATGTGGCTGGTTGTTGGAATGTTATGCAGAAATCAGGATAGGCAGTCTAGAAACTCATCTAATAGAAATCTAGGTTGTCGAACTTGTTTTGTTTAAGAGTTGTCTCTGTGATAATTGTTTGTGGAATGTTTGTTTATTGGTATGGGACAATGAACCTTTTAAAATATTGCCATTTAATAGTTGTTATGGATTCTCTTGAGCAATCTGGTTCGCCTAGTGTCGCGCCCCGATGTTTCCGCAATCGGTTGGGGTGTGACAGATTGGTATCAGAGCCATAACTATAAGGAATTAGGTCGAGTCATGTAGAGTTAACCTAGTCTATAGTCTAAGTATCAACAGACCAGCTTCGTGCGAAGCTAATAGGGGTTTGTAAGAGTCCACTTTTAAAACTCTCATTCGAACTCGCGAAAACTACATCTTCGTGCGAACCCGCATACTATAGTTTCGTGCGAAGGAGCCTTTCCTAAGGCAAAATAGTTTACATGCTTTTCCTAAGACTAACACAATACACACACTTTCGAAAACACTCGCATAACACAACCGAGTGATTGGGTCGAGATTAGATGTGAAAACCAAGAACTCTCGATAAGATCACTCATTCTATGCGTATTCTTACTCTTAGCACGAAAATCTCCGTGAGTTAGGAGTGACATCCATATCTCGATGAAATTCTCCATCTCTATCTTGTGGTTTTGCCACACTTATAGGAACGGAGTTGTTAAGTTAGGGGTGAAACCCACATCTTAATGACCTGTTCCACTCCCTACTTTGATTTTACAAATCTCACCAAAGTCTTGACTGTTCCAATGACTCGAGTCACGTAGTAACTGGTAGGATGACTGTCGTTTGCCGTATTTCGGTGAGAGCATAGTTTGCTAGGCCAAAGCGTGCACTTGAACTCGTTGGGAATAATTGAATCACTTTGGGTAGTCGATGCCTAACTCCCAAGGAACTCTATTTTCGATTTAAGCCTACAATCGCTGATTTTACGCGTTATCGATTTTATGTGATTATATGTTTCGATTTTGGAGGCTTTACGCTTTGCGTTCCTCGCTTTACTAAACGGGCACAACTCGCACAGCTTTCGCAATCTAAAACGCTAACTAATCGCGAACAAACTAAGAACTCTCGTACACTATGCTACTCACTTACACTACTCGCTATCGCTCGCAACTCTCGAACGTGCTACGTGGCCTTGAAAGATAGGTGAATATGTGAAAAATATGTAGGTGAATACGTGCAAAATATGTGTTTAGGTGGATTATGTGCTCATACATGCTTATGTGCTTATGTGTACACGTGCTTATGTGGTTTATGTGCCTATGTGTTTATGTGCCTACGTGTTCCTGAGCTTTACGTAATGGTAATAATAACAATAAAATGGTGGTTAAAATGCTAAACTTTTCAAAACGAAACCCAAGATAATCGAATCTCGTCTAATTCATATGACGACATCTGCTGCAGAATTTGCATTCGACAATGTCGTCATTTGGATCCCACACTCAACGTGCTGCCCGACGAAACTATGCTGACAAGCGCATTGCTTCACTCGTGGCCAAGGAAATGGCTAAAGTCATACCTCAGATTTTCAGTGAAATCAACGAGGCCAGCAACAAATAATCTGTTGAGTCAAAGAGCGACGCACCTCGAACTCCCTTCAGTTTCAAACAATTCAAAGCATGCGGTCCTACAAACTTCACTGGCGAAGATGGACCCAGTGCTATGTTCCAGTGGTTTGACTCTATCGAAGTCACCTTCAGGTAAAGCGGATGCCTAGAAAACCTACGCACTGTGAAGGCTACTGGTGTCTTTCAGTCCAGGGCTCTAGATTGGTGGACTGCTAAGTGCAACAGGCGCGGTAACGATGCAGCTTATGGCCTGTCATAGGAGGAACTCAGAGAGCTTATGATGAAGGAGTTATGTCCTCCTCATGAAGTCTGGAAACTGGAGAATGAATTCTGGCACATCAAGCAGGAAGAAGGTGACAACGCTGGTCACACCGCTCATTTCAAACAGCTGAGTATCATCTGTCGCAGTCAGGTGGCCATGCCTGATATGACAATCAAGAAGTACATTCAAGCTCTCCCCGATTGCGTAGCCGACTTTGTCCAGGCAGCAAAACCTGCTACCATTGAGGAAACCTATAAACTCGCAACTGAGATCAACGACAAGTGAGTTTTCGTTGGTTATTTCAAAACGTCAACTAAGAGTCTCAATCAAGTAACCGCAGCTCCCAAGCACCAGCATCTCAAGGTCCAAAGTCTTCATGCTAGAGCCGCAAGTGAAAGAACAACAACAAGAACTATGCTACTACCACCGCTCCACTCAACGCCGTCCCCGTGCAGCCCAACAACCAGAACCACAAAGCTACTATTACCAACACACTGCCTGCTAAGCGTGCGTACACTAGCATCCACCCTATGTGCCCAACTTGCACCTATCACCACCCAGCAAGGGTGAAGTGTCGTTTCTGTGTAAACTGCAACATCTATGGGCACTTTACTGCTCACTGCCATCTAGGCCCACGTCAGCAAGCTGCTCAAGCTCCTCCAGCACCACCAACTCAACCCCGTGCTCTTCAGGGTAACCCAACAGTTCCAGCACCCGCTGATAACGCTCAAACCTGCAACACTTGTGGTGACCCTAACCATTTTGCTAACGTCTACCCGCTCCACGTTGTGAAACAAGAGCCCTAGCAGCAGCAACCACTGCAGCAGCAACCACAGCAGCCGCAGCTTCAGCAGCAGTAGCAGCAACCACAACAAGCAGCCCGTGGAAGAACCTTCAACATCAATGTCCGCCATGCTCAGACTGACAACAACATTGTCAATGGTATGTTCCTTTTTAACGGTATTTATGCTTCTTGCTTGTTCGATACTGGAGCCGACAACTGTTTTGTGTCGCTTAAATTCAAAAAGCTCCTAAAATGTAAACGCGCTAACCTCCCAAAGGCCTTCGACGAAGAAATTGCCATCAGAAGAACCTTCACCGTCAGTTCTTTTCTCCGTGATTGTACTCTCAAACTCAACAATCACGTTTTCCCGATCGATCTCATTCATGTGCAACTTGGTAGTTTCGATGTCATAGTAGGCATGGATTTTCTTCGTGAAAATCATGCCGAAGTCATTTGTTTTGAAAAGATGATCCATTTCTCTCTTTAAAATGATGATAAGTTATGTGTCTATGGCGAAGTATCCTCGAAAGAATTGAAACTTATTTCGTGCATTCAAGTAAGCAAGTATCTCTGCAAGGAATACCGGAGGAGGAAAAGAAGCCAATGGAAAAGGTACTTGTGGTTCGTGATTTTCCTAGTATCTTTCCTGACGATTTACCTGGTCTACCCCCTACCCGCGATATCGACTTTCGTATCAACCTCATTCCTGGAGCTAACCCTGTTGCTAAAGCCCCTTATCGCCTCACACCGTTCGAAATGTGTGAACTTTCTAGTTAACTCCAAGAGTTACTTGATAAAGGTTTCATACGCCCTAGCACATCTCCATGGGCGCACCTGTCCTTTTCATAAAAAAGAAGGATGGATCGTTCCGAATGTGCATCGATTATAGGGAACTTAATAAGCTTACTATCAAGAATCGCTACCCTCTACCTCGAATCGACGACTTGTTTGATCAACTCCAAGGCGCTATGCGTTTCTCTAAGATCGATCCACGTTCTAGTTACCATCAACTGCGAATTCAGGAGCAAGACATCCCTAAACCGCTTTTCATACCCGTTATGGCCATTACGAATTCGTGGTCATGCCTTTTGGTCTCACCAACGCACCAGTGGTCTTCATGGATTTGATGAACCGTGTGTGTAAACCTTTACTTGATCGCTTCGTTATCATGTTTATCGAGGATATCCTTATCTATTCGAAGTTGAGAGCTGAACATGCGCAACATCTTCATTTAGTTCTCGAGCTGCTCCAAGGAAATTGCCTCTACGCCAAATTCTCCAAGTGCGAATTTTGGCCTTAGGAGGTTCAATTTCTCGGTCACATCATCAACAGTCAAGGAATTTACGTTGATCCCATGAAGATTGAAGCACTTAAGAGTTTGATTACACCGAAAACCCCGTCCAAAGTTCGTTCTTTTCTCGGATTGGCGGGTTATTACCGTCGATTTATCGCTGATTTCTCTAAAATCGTCGTTCCTCTCACCTCCATAACACATAAAGACAAGCCTTTCATTTGTGGAACTGAACATGAGGATGCTTTTCAAACTCTAAAGCTTATGCTTTGCAACGCTCCCGTACTCGCGCTACCCGATGGAAACGACGACTTTGTTGTATATTGCGATGCCTCTAACCTACGTCTTGGTTGTGTTCTCATGCAACAGGACAAGGTTATCGTGTATGCATCTTGCCAACTCATGGTCCACCAGAAGAACTACACAACCCATGATCTCAAACTCGGTGCAGTTGTTTTTGCGTTAAAGATATGGCGACACTACCTTTATGGTACAAAGTGTACGGTCTTCACCGACCATAAAAGCCTACAACACATCCTGAACCAGAAAGAACTAAATATGCGCCAACGCAGATGGGTAGAACTTCTCAACGACTACGATTGTGAGATACGCTACAACCCAGGCAAAGCAAACGTCCTTGCTAACGCTCTTAGCCGACGAAGCTATTTACATAGTGTTCGAAATGTGCAAGCCCAACACAACCTCGAAGCCCTCATTCGCGACGCTCAACACGCTTGTTTTCTCGAGAACACCTTAAAGGAAGAAAGAATCCTTGGAACCGAAAATCAACTAGTGAATAACCCGAATGGTATTTTTCACTATCTCGACCAAATTTGGATCCCTAGTCGCAATAATCTCCGAGAGATTTTGTTGACTGAAGCCCACAAATCCCGATATTCCATTCACCCCGGTGCTAACAAGATGTACCGGACCTCCGTGTCAGGTATTGGTGGCCTGGAATGAAGAAAGATATCACTCTGTACGTTTCAAAATGCCTAACTTGCTCGAAAGTTAAGGCTGAACATCAACGACCCTCTGGCTTACTCGAACAACCCGAGATCCCGATGTGGAAATGGGAGAGTATTGCCATGGACTGCATTACGAAATTCCCCCGCATGCCATAGGTCATAATAGCATTTGGGTTATCATTGATTGTCTCACGAAATCAGCTCACTTTTTACCGATACGAGAAGAGTTCAAGGTAGAACGATTAGCACGAATCAATACTGACGAAGCTATTTCTCGACATGGGACACCTCGTGGCATCATCTCTGACCGCGATGGTCGCTTTACGTCATGTCTCTAGAAAACATTTTAAGCCGCTCTCGGTACTACTCTCAATCTCAGTACAACATTTCATCCCCAGACCGACAGTCAGACGGAGCGCACGATCTGCACCCTTGAAGACATGCTTTGTTCCTGCGTTATAGATTTTGGTGGTAATTGGGATTCCCATTTACCTTTAGTAGAATTCTCATACAATAACAATTATCACGCTAGTATTCAAAAGGCACCTTTTGAGGCATTATATGGTAGAAAATGTCAATCGCCTATTGTATGGCACGAGATCGGAGATGCTCAGATCACTGGTCCTGAGCTGTTACAAGAAACGACGAACAAGATCCACCAAATAAGAGACAATCTCTTGAAAGCTCGAAGTCGTCAGAAGAGATACGCCAATAAATGCCACAAGCCCCTTGAGTTTGAAGTTGGTGATCACGTACTCCTAAAGGTTTCACCTTAGAAGGGGGTGATCTGATTCAGCAAGAAAGAAAAGCTAGCGCCACGATACGTGATCCCTTTAAGATTCTGGAAAGAATTGGCAAAGTGGCCTACCGACTTGAATTACCGGAGGAACTCAACAACGTATATCCGACTTTCCACGTCTCGAACCTCAAGAAGTGTCTAGCTGAGGAAAATCTTCACGTGCCACTTGAAGATTTGTAAGTAAACGAGACTCTACACTTTGTGGAAAAGCCAGTAGAAATCATGGATCGAGAGACCAAGAAACTCCGACGCTCTCGCATTCCTATAGTGAAGGTTTGCTGGGAAGGCAAATGCGGCGTCGAGTTCACTTGGGAACTCGAAAGAGATATGAAAGCTAAATATCCACAACTCTTTGTTACAACTGCTCCTTAATTTCAAGACGAAATTTCCTAAAGTAGGGGAGGGTGTAACAACCTGACTTTTTGGATCGTTACCTATCGCTGCCATTTCTTTCGTAATCGCTTGTACTCTTGGGATTCGATTAACACGATGGGTTAAACTATATTTTAAACGCATATTACAATGCATATTCAAATCGCAGTCATCACATTTAAACGCTATTTTATAGCGCTTACTACTTAAACGCATTTTATCGCTGGATTATATCGCTTATTTGGACTAAACGCGATCACAATGAAAACTCAACGCAAACTCGAAACACGGATTTATTTATATTCTATGTGTTATTTGTGTGATTACTTGTTTAGAATGTTATGTGATTATCAGGGCAACGCTTATAAGCTTAAACGCTCACTCACAAGACTATTAAACGCAATGCAATGCTTAACAAATGAACCAAAGTTGGAAAACTAACTTGTGCCAACTCGGCCGTTCGAATGGCCTTCCGTCCGAATGGACATCCGCCCGGATGACCATCCATCTGGATGACCATCCATCCGGATGACCATCCGACCGGATGGAGCCATCCGAACAACCGCCACTTGCACCGACTTAACACTCGCCTCTCCCCTATAAATACTAGTCGTACGCCTCATTCTCAGACTTTGACACCCTCATCCGATCCACAAGACTTTGTCGCGATTCAAGGCCAATAAGTAAGCTTTTTCCCTCAAATCTCCGCTAATCTCCATCTCTAATCACTTCTACACCGTCTTCTTCATAAAAATCACACACACACTTGAACTTTTTCTCAAAATCCTCTGATTTGGACCTCTTAAAGGTGGTTTCCACTCATTTTGCTTAGGCAAACCGTTGTGAAGCACCATTTAATCAAGATTGGTTCCAGATCTAAAGGAGTTTCACACTTTTCAACTAAGTTATGAAAGATTTCAACACATTTTCAACTTATTTGAACTTTCTTTCGGTTTTTACACAAATACCGATGGAATCTGGACTTAATTAGACTCTAGACTCGTTCCTTAGTCGAAAGTCGGGTTGAAAACGGATTTCCACTCGAGAGATGGACCGATTAACGGGTCAAACATGAATCTATATCAAGAACAATATGTTTGTCCGAATGGGCTGGGCCCAACAAGCCGAATGAACTGGTTTTGGTATTTTTCCGTTGTTTGACACGTCATCAAGCAGTCTCCGTTAACTCGAAACTTTTATCTTGAGAATTTTATGATACTTCAACTACAGATCATTCGACCGAATGGCCATCCGTCTGGATGACCATCCGTCCAAATGACCTGGCCCTTACAATCTCCGTCGTTTAAACGCTTTTAACTAAACTCCGAATTTCAAAGTGTCGCAAACAATCACATCTTATTCGAATAGCCATCCGTTCGAATGGCCATCCGCTCGGATGACCATCCGCTCAGATGACCATCCGTCCGTATGACCATCCGTTCGGATGGGACCCATCCGTTCGGATAGACTGTTGAACACATATCCCACTCAACATTCTGATTTGACCGTGTCAGCACTTAGAAGACTTATGCTTCTGTTTCCGTGCACAGGCTAACTCAACGCGTTCCCTTCAATCCAATCCAGCTTGTGTTTACTTGCTAAACACACACTGTGAGTATACTCGAACCCATTTTAATTTGACGCACTTTTGGGTGATACATACGTTCTATATCAAAACACAACACACAACGAAAACACTTTGTAAACGCTAACCGCTCCCGCATGCTATACGTGATTTGTTTAATGCTTGTTACCATGCCTATACAGTGTTACACTAGACTGCCTCTAGCAACGATAGTACTATAGTTTGGACTCGGCACCTGTTGTGAAAGGGGTTGCTAGGGATCACATTACTTTACTTCACATGTCGCTTCGGTGAACATGTGTCACGCATACTCAACAATGCAGTCTCGTGGTTAGGTTGTATCATTGTTGGTAGTTACATGCTTCGCCTGTTACATGTTACATGCTGGTTATGCGTAAACGCTTTTCATATTATTACAATGCAAACTTGTGTACTCACCTTTACTTTATGTATTGACTTTTATTTTAACGTATGTGGCAGGTTGATGGAATGTTATGCAGTCTAGAAACACATCTAATATAAATCTACGTTGTCGGACTTCTTTTGTTTAAGAGATGTGACTCTGTGATAACTGTTTATGGAATGTTTGTTTATTCGTATGGGACAATGAACCTTTTAAAATATTGCCATTTAATAGTTGTTATGGATTCTCTTGAGCAATCTGTTTCGCCTAGTGCCGCGCCCTGATGATTCCGCCATCAGTTGGGGTGTGACATAATTACCCACAGGTCCCTAGAATTCAATATTTTGCGTTTCTTGCACGTTTAAGCTATCTCTTGGACCCGAACATCTACCGAATGATGTAATATATCGTGATAAACATCCTTGCTTGTTCTGTTTCATCACTAAGCTCTCCAACTTTTCTGACTTATGCGATTAACCTGTAAAACCATAAACTTGCGTAGTTAACTATTCAAAGCGTATAATCACGTAAACGCCAATAAAATTCATAACATAACGCACTTTAACACCCGGATTTCACCCTCTCCATCACATCTTGGAAGGGTTTTAATGTGTACCAATTAGATGTCAACTTCGCGTTCCTTTACAGAAAAGTTAAAGAGGAGGTGTACGTCGGCCAACCACCGGGGTTCGTCAATCTAATACACAAGGATAAGGTTTACCTACTGGATAAAGCATTGTACGGGTTGCATCAGGCCTCGAGAGCCTGGTATGAGAAACTCTCTCAGCACCTTTTGGACAACGGTTTTATCAGAGGCACAGTAGACAGTACCCTCTTTACACAGGAAGTGGATGGTCACATCTTAATTGTCCAAATTTATGTGGATGGTATCATATTCGGCTCAACAAACGATGCACTTCGCAAAGCTTTTAAAAAGAGACATGAAGAAAAATTCGAAATGAGTTCTACGGGGGAGATGAAATTCTTTCTAAGACTTCAGGTCGATCAATTGCCGTAAGGAATCTTCATTCGTCAGACAAAGTTTGTGAACGACGTCTTGGAGAAATTCAACATGTCTAACACATCACCAATGTCTACCCCATTGGCTCTAAATCATGGCATCGGACCGGATCCAACTGGAGAGAAGATCGATGAAACTCTCTATCGTTTGATGATTGACTCTTTATATATTTGACATCATCGAGACCAGATATTATGTATCCAACATGTCTCTATGCACGCTATCTGTCAAGTTCTCGAGCATCTCACCTGATGATCGTCAAGAGGATTCTACGATACCTTAAGGGTTATCTAAGCACTAGCTTGTGGTACCTGCGAACTGGCGATTTCATCCTCATAGGATATTTAGACTATGATTATGGGCGTTGCAAAATTAATGCAAAATCTACAACTTCTGGATCCCAGTTCTTCGGAACTCGTCTGGTAACGTTGTAGTGTAAGAAGTAAACCACGGTCGCTCTCTCGACTAAGGAGCAGAATATGTTTCAGCTTCCAGTCGTTGTTCGCAAATCTTGTGGATACAACAACAGATGAGAGACTATGGATTGCAATTTCTTAACACGCCAATTTATTTAGATAATGAGGCGGCCATAAACATTACTAAAAATCATGTCCAACACTCAAAAACTAAACATATCGAGATACGACATCACTTTATCCATGATTGCTACGAGAAAGAGTTGATTAGTATTGAGAAAATCCACACTGATGAACAAAAAGCTGATTTTTACATAAAACCATTTGATCGCACAAAGTTTCAATATCTTTTGAAAGTAAATGGTATGAAAGATTTGTCATCAGGGGGAACAACAGTGAGTGTAAAGATAAGACGGAGGATGATTTGAAGTAAATCGCATCGGTTTGTGAAGTTTTTTGTTTTCAAGTTTCTTTCTTTAAAAACCAAAATCCAAAAATATGTTTTTAATTTTAGGGGGGGGAAATCTGTGGTGAAAAATATAAAAACATAAAAACATAAAAAAATTTAAAAAGTACAAAAACATAGAGAAAGATAGAAAATCGAGTTTTTGTGTATAAAAGAGGAAATGATAGTACATAGTGGACCATCACAACATGCTAAAGAAATGCAATGACAAAAGGTTGTTAAGCGGTCTCACTGATGATGTGCCAGTAGATTTCGCACATTTAATAAACTGTTTTCGAGATATAAACATAACGAAACTTCTTAATTAGTGGTTTAACATCTCTTAGATATATGGTCTTAGTACACCGAAATTTCTTTTGAGAGATTGCCTGATTCTGAGATACTAGGTCTTTATAACTGGTTGATATCTGGAGTATTATATAGGTTCTTCTGAATTTTCATCAGCAATGGCCTAGAACTTGTAGAATACTTTTGCTTAAAACCCAAAAATTGCATCAAACTTGAAAATACCGAAAGATATGACAATTACAGTCAAAAGATTCCAAAATATGGAACACCACTTATAAGTCGAGCTTTCATCTCTTTATATGTACGGTGGTACTAACCTGAGCTCTCAAGGCCTCGCACAACCCAAAGACAGATATCAATTAGGTATATTCACCTGTAAGATGAAATCTAGGGAATCTTGATATGGGAGTATATTCTGAGGTGGGAAACACTATTAAGTCAAGTTCTAAGACATCTAGTTACCATATCTTGAAATAGTTGAACTTTATGTAGAGGTTTAAAAGGACAAACATACTAACAATCTAAGTGAATTTGTTTAAGATTTAAAGTTTAATCAGATTAATGGTGTTGGTGATTTATCTCAAAAATTGATATGATCCTCTTACACAAACTCAGAAAGATATGTCTGTAAATATGTTTGTACATAGTTAGTTCATTTTAGAAAACAACCAAAAATATTTTCAGTGTGTTTTAGCATAAACTTTTGAAAATTCAGAAAGATTTTATTTAATCTTATTTTTGACAACCGATGATGGAATACTGAATTTCAAAATCTGAAGATGCTGAACAAATCCTGTAGAACAACGGATTGGGAGCTTAATCAAAAATGAGAAAATTGTTTTCAAAAGATCACAAGTTCATTAATTTGAAACTTAAAATTTGACCAAAATCATCAGTTTTGTTCGCAAAGTGTTCAACCAAGGTCATTAACTTGGACTTGGTAGACAAATCAGGTGACCAGGGTCATTTACTTGGACTTGGTTATCTAATCGGGTTGTTAAAACTGGTAAAATGTTTGACAAATGAAAAAATTGGAAAAATTGATTTTACATTCGCACGAAGGAACATCTTCGCACGAAGGAACATCTTCGCACAAAAGAAATAACTTCGCACGAATGTAAATCAGGCCCCTATATAAGCCCATTCATACGAAGATAACTTCATTCGCACGAATATACATTATCTCTGCACCAGTTTTCCTATGAGAGAAAAGTCACTCTTTGCAACGAAACTCTACCAAAGGTGAACCTTCTAGTGTTGATTAGCACAACACATACAACTAGGAAGGTATAGGACATCAATTTTGGACCTAATTTGAATGAAATAGAACTGTCGGAACTTTAATCACATTAATATTTGTAACACCTGACTCGATAAGAAACAATTTTTTTTGGCTTGTGGCTTTCCAATTTCTAACACAAAGTCTTGGCCTACTTTAGTTTTGGACTTTTAACTTAGTGAACAAGCACTATTCATGAATAATGCTAGACCCACTTTCTAATATTTCAAGACTTAGATTTTTGTAGCCCACAAATTGTCCCTTTTTAAAAAAAAGTTTGAGTTGTGTATTGACATAAAAGAACTTCACCCAAACCCAATATTATATTTGATGATAATCTAGCAGTTTAAAAAATTCACTTTTGTAATAACAGCCCCCATACTTATCCAAATTTGTAGGAACCCACAAACCTCTTTGTAATTAATAGGTCTAGCATCAGTCCACTTGCAAATATTAGCCCACCTCAAAGAACCTTTTATATTATCCCAACATAAACTTTAAACGAATAGTGTTGGTGCTTGCTGTATCTAGATATGTTAAAAGAGTAGAAACCCTAAATTTATGAAAAACAGCCATTACTTGATATCTTTGTGTCTCTCTCTTTCTAAAGCTCAAAACCCTAATATCACTAAAGATAAAAGACGCCCCACTCCACCTTTCACCCTCTATCTCTATGATTTAAACAATAAAAATCTCAAACCCTAATTTTTGAAAGATAAACAATAGCCACCACCCTTGCTCTTATCTCTCTCTAAATTATACAACAACAAAAAACAACCACAGCTCTATCTTCTTCTACTCATTATGTTCTCCTATGATTTTTATTGTTCATATCCGTGCTGGAGTGGTGATTGCGGAGGTATACGATGTTAGTTGAATGTGGGAATGGTAGTGGTTTGGAAGTTGGTCGGAGATGTATCTGACGTCGAGGTGCGGTGTGATGGTGGTGCAGTAAATGTCGGAGAGATGTTGCGAGTTTAGGGTGGTTAAAAAGTGTGGTTGAAGATTGTTGGTTCTTTGAGGTTGAAGAAGGGTGGTTGCTCAGAGGTGTTAAGGTTGAGTAATGGAGGTTGAGTGTTTGAAATAAGAGACAACGGATCTAGAGGAGTTATGGGGGTCCACGGTTTTAATGCTTGGTGATGGTGATGTAAGTGGTGGTTATTATGATGAAGAAAGTTGATGGATGTTATGGTAATCACAGTTTGCTGGGTGGTACGGTGGTGGTGGCTTTAACGGGTGGTAAAAGTTGTTTAGGTTTGTGTGTTGGCTGCTAAAGGGTTTTCGTTAGCCGGGTGATATGAACTACGTACATTAAAATCGGTTGGCCCATGATCACTCAGTCAAGCCATGTTTCTACCTGCACATTTAGTTACCCGCGTATGCATGATAGTGTAGTTTCCATGTTTCCCATTTCTACATGTTTAGCCCCACGTTCCTTTATTTTCATATGCATATCACGTTTCCTATTCAAGTATTGTAAGCCTATTTAAATGGGTTTTATATTTCAATTAAGAAGAAGAAAAAGTGCTGAAATGGTATGGTCCCAAATCAGTGCACACATGGCGCGGGGACCACACCACTTTTTTCAACATGGTGTCCACATCATCCAGGCCCTTCCAGAAGGTTCTAGAAGCTTCTGGAAAGAATTGGATGGCAGCAAAGAAGATGCTCCTGGCGAATTTTGACCTTCTGGAAGGGCCTTCCTTTACGGTCAATTTACGGACAAAAAGTAAAATTGAAACCATAGGATTGATCAATAATGAATTTTGACCTACTCTGCGAAAGAATCATTATAAAATTTGAAGAAATAAAGATTTTAGATCGAAAAATGTTAACAGCCATGTTTCGAACGGACGAGTGAGTTTCGTACGCAGGAGTGTCACGTTCGAGCGAAGGAGTTATTCATCCGCACGAATGAGCCTGATCCGTTTGAATAATTGATTTCATCCGCACAAACTAATAATTCATCCGCACGAATCAACCTTTATCCGCACGGATCAGCATTCATCCGCACGAACCAGGCTAATTCGTTCTAAAATCATTTTATCCACACGAAGGAGACATTCGGATGAATGAACATTTCTCATCGACACAAAGGAGGCATTTTTTATCGTGGTGACTAGATGTGTGTCCAGAAAAAATTTAGTGGTTGGAAATTTTTTCGAGATTTAACGTCAAATACGGGTTGTTCGGGAACACCGTCGGAGCACTTGGAGTATAGATATGATGATGAGATCACAGAGTGTTGAAGTTAGTGGGGTAGTTATCGATACCTATGCAAAATGTTTATCATTAGGGTAAAGTGACTATAAGTGGGCCAAATAGAAAAATCTGCATTGATGAAAAACGGACTTTTGTGGAGCAAAATGTCACGTTTTCCGTATAGTTGATTTTTTCATAGAATAGAGGGGACTGAATTTGCCAAGTTTGATAAGGAATTCAATGATGTTTTTAGAGAGGTCAGAATTTTCCAAAAATGAGGGGGAATAAAATTTTCCAAATATTAGAACATTTTTTTGAAATTCAGACGGGAAAAAGGTGCAACATTATTCGGGTGGTTCCTACTTCAGATTGTCGGGTGATGCAGAGTATCTTGATTTGTTCGTCTATGATAATAGGAAGTTTAGATTCTTCAGACCGTGATCAGGTTGATGTCTGAGGGTTTGAGTCTCGAGTCTTCATACAAGCTGGTTAGCAGGATTAGCGTCAAAGGAGTGATGTTGCGATATTGTTGATACTTAAAAGATATCAGAGAGCTTTCAAGATATTAGATACACAACAGCTCGATGATAGCCTAAAGTGTTAAAATGGTAAATCTTCAAGCAGATGAGTCGTTTTTGGGACTAATCGCCAGGGAATGAGGATTTTTGTTGATTATGTGACAACTGTCAAATTTGCATGCATCGGTACAATTAATTAACTATGATTAGTGCCTAATGACGGTGCTAATTTACAATTTATGACTTGAATTGCTTTCTGATTTCTGCATCATACTTACATGTGCATCACATATTGCATACTGTCACATCATTCATCACATACAAACTTTAGTGACATAAACGATGCACAAAGCACAGTTAGCACAATTAGCGGATAACTCAGAAAAATGCTGAAGATGTCAGTACATAGACAAACAGTGTTTTGAGATCCCGTATGGGCCAGAGACAAGGTTTTACACTAGTATGGTGTGTAGGGAAGTAAGGACCATAAAACTGCTTTACTAGGTGATAGTTTAAGTGCCGGAAAGTGCCTAAAACCCACATAAAGTGCAGAATTCGGCATATTTCAGCAAAATTTAGCATTTTAACAAGCTAATTACATGCAAAAATATGACTAAATGGTCCTGAATGCTTTCCTAAGTGTCGAGAATTAAAAGTGTCACAAAAGGGTACATAAAGATCACTAAATGGAATAGTTGACACTTTAACGAACCGGTATCTAACCGAACAACCGGACACTACCCGAAAAACCAAAATTATCCTAGAAGTATTGTTTTGATGTTTCTGAGCTAGTTATGATCCCCGAACACCCTAACACACCATATAACACATCATGCACATGAACCCTAACCTTTACACTTAAGATCTAGCTAAACCATCTAACTTACCATTTAAACATACACTTACCCACCCCATCCATATGGACGGCCCCACCATAATCTTCCATGATCTTGCAAGATACTATATAATCTTATCTAGATATTGCTTAAATCTTCCTAGATTTGTTTAGATCTTTGTAGTGTACTATTGGAACATATTAACCAAAGGATATAAGCCTAAGATTGTTATAAGAAGTCTTGAACTCTTACACTACACTTCACACCACATACCTCCTCCCCTCTCCTCCTCCCATCATCTCGGCCGAGAGCCACCCCCATACCACCATCATTTCCGTTTCAAGTTCATCCATTCCAAGATCATTCTAAGGTGTAAGGAGCCATACAAAGAAGCTTGGTGCTTATGGATCTTGAAGGACCTCATCCAATTACTTTTATCCAACACTTTTGTCACCTTCAACATCAAGTGTTCTTCCCTAGCCTTGTGCTAGTAGTAAGGCCCTTATGATCTCGTGATTCTTCATATATTGTTGGTTAAAAGATGATGTACATTGATAAACATGATGAACACTAAAAAACATAATCAAGAAACTTGAACATAAGCTTAACATAAGATGAAATCTTGGTGAAATTATGTTGTTTAGTGTATGTATGATACTTTATTGATATTTTCTTGAGATTATGATGTTGATCATCATAAGGAGCTTGCTAGATTGTGATTAAACACATGATCTAGCAAGTAAGAGGATGATTATGTGATAACACAAGATAAACATCCTCATGTGTAAGCATGAGCTTGAAGAATAAAGTAATTTTTTGAAAAATGATAATCAAAGTGAGCTAGTAATCTTATGGATCTAAGATGTATGAATGGTTTTCCAAAAGAACCAAGTTCAAAATATGATTTTTAGAAGATCTTGGTTCTTAATTAAATAAACACTATTTTTAGTGGTAAAACAAGTGTATAAACACTTATGAAACAAGAAGACGCCATAAAGAAACGTTTTTGTGAAATATGTTTACAAGTTGTAAACACCTAAATCCTTTAAGAATGAGATTTTTAAAGAAATAAACACACTTTAAAGGGTAACTAAACCTACTAAACACACTACCAAGTTACTACAATTTTTTATGAAAAATCAAGTTCATGATTATTATGTAAATAGCAATGTTTTAGCACTTGGTAAGTGTAGGTTGATTGTTGATTGCTTATGATGATTTTTGAAAAGAAAATGATATGCTTTGATAGCATGGACACCTCCATTTTTAGGGGAAACTATGACAAAATTTTCTTAAAATACAAACACCTAGAAAAATATTTTCTAAACAAATATTTACAAGTGTGTTTTAACTATGGTTTTCAACATAAACTTTGCCATAGATTTTGTTACAAAAATACAAGTATTAGAGGTTAGTTTTTATAAATAAAAATGGATAAGTATGTATTTAGAATATATATTTACACTAAAGACACATTGTGTGTGATTATTTGTATACTTGGTGTAATAGTTATATTATTTTAGGAATTAAAGTAATATAACTTAACAAAATACCAAGAATTTACAATCCAAGATAATACAAAAAAAAAATCACAAAGGAATAAATATGTAAGTTACACACATAATATTGGGGAACCGAACAATCGAACGTAACTTATAAAATATTCCTGGATATACCGTTGTAAATATATTTTTGGTGAATATTATTTTGGATACGAAAGAAATGATAATATGATTTTTTTTATTATTACAAAGTATATCATATTTTCGACAAAGAGAAAATATATTATTTTTGAAAGTAAAAATATATTTTCCTAGAGTATTTAGAAGATATATGATTTTTGGGAAAAATATATATTTTCTGGAAATACAGTATTTGGGACAAAATAAGTTTATATATATTTTCTAAGTAAGACTTGGAAATATATTGGATATTTATTAAGAAAAACACGTACACATCGGAATTCGACGCCAACACATGGCAAGATATACCAATACAAGAATACGGATATACATGTAAGAGATACCCCCCTCCTTGGGAAGGAAATACTTGAGAAGTATCACTACAAAAATACTGTTTAAATAATTATTCCAAAATTAAACATAATTTAAAGTTAAAATGTCTATTATTTTAACAAATAATTACAACTTGGAATAATATCAGAAACGTAACTAAAAAACGTAAATACTAAGACAAGGCACGACCTGTTCGTCTAATAGACGCTAGAACATTGTAGGTAGTCGTGTTTGCTGAGGAGATTTGAGTTACGAGTACCGAAGACGCAATACAGTGAGTTCATGTCCCCCTTTTCTTTTATTATTTTCAGTTTTACACTTCGGGGGTGAAATACATGTTACAATTGTTTACAAACATTTTACACATGGTATGGTTAGCTAAGGAGGGTTACTTATAGATCATGTGAGTGGTGGGTACAACACTTAAGGCCATTAATCCTCGTCGTAGGACCGAGGGACATGAGTGATAGATCTATTCGGGTGTAGGGAGCCCCACCCTTGAGTCCGCTGAGTGGACCATGAGGTGACTATGTCTTACTGATGAAATCTGCTAGGTTTGAAGTCTTCCTGCATCACTTCACACATACCATTGGCTTTGCAACCCAGTGGTGATCTCTTTTTCCTTATTGCTACAAACCAGGGACTTACATACATACTTACCACGTTTTCAGAGGTTTATACATACACACAAACGAACACATGAACTCGCTCAACTTTTGTTGATGTTTTCAAACTACATGTATTTCAGGAAATTTATAAGTGGATCTGGCGGGCGTTGGAAGTTTTTATGCTGCGTTGTGAATAAAGATGTCATCCATGGTCTTTGAGTTTGGTCAGCGTGTCTTTTTCCTTGACGAGACACGCCTCCCAAACCTTAGTTACATTTAATTTCTTTTGACAAGCCCTTAGTGAACTCATAAACAATTTGTATGGTTTGTAAAACTCGAATCTGAAGTCTACGTTTTTAAACAATGTTGTTATGTTTTCAACTTGTTTAATGGATGACGAATCTATAGTTTTATCATATAGTTGTTGTTATGATTGAATGCAATGATATTAAGGAAGTCACACCATAATCACGCTTCCGCAAAAGTCAGGGTGTGACAGCTTGGTATCAGAGCTTCGATCGTAGCGAACTAGGATTCTTTCTCCAGTCTAGACTACGATCATTAGGGCTCTCACAAAAATGTTTTCACAAAATGTTTTCATTGCATACACAAAGCTTCCAGATCCAGGGAACAAACATTTTTACAAACAAAAGACACAAATCACATTTCAAAGAATTCGTTTATATTTCAGTCTGAGAGACTAGGGAGGTCAGTCTGAGAGACTGGGGAGTTAGTCTGAGAGACTAGCTGGGGCAGTCTGAGAGACTGGGAGTTTAATCTGAGAGATTCAGTCTGAGAGACTAGGGTAGTTCAGTCTGAGAGACTGGGTAGTTAGTCTGAGAGACTAGCTGGGACAGTTTGGGAAACTGGGAGTTTAGTCTGAGAGACTAGGGAGTTCAGTCTGAGAGACTGGGAAGCTTAGTCTGAGAGGCTAGGTGGCTTAGTCTGAGAGACTAGGAAGGATAGAAAGTTTCATGAAGAATAATGTGAATACATGACTACATGATAAATTACCTTTGTTTGCATACACTAATTGTTAGTGATTACTATGGATATACATGCTATGACTATTACGTACCGGCACACATGTCACTTTATTTTAGAAAGCGAGTTCTCAGACATTGATAACCCTACGGCCACCGCCACAGATAATGAGATTGCATCAGTGCCGGAGATATTTACGTCAGACACTGAGAGTGATCCTGACATACTGACCATGGACGAGGACGACTCCCAACAGTCCGCGATATCAGATTTTGGTGATGCTTTACCCTTGCTGATGGTTTCTCTGAAAAGAATCCTTCTGTCACTCTTGTTTCAGTCCATGACCACTTCATCACTGGTCATCCCGATGATGAGCACACCATGGCTCCGATCCTCGACGATGCGCCTCCTATGGACATTCCTTCCAAAGGTTGGCTACTCGACGAATAGTTGATGATGACGTTGACATGTTTATTGATGATCCTCCTGATGACACCCATGATGATGGAAAGTGAGACGAGAACGTTATTACAAATTTCACTTCTGAGACCCCTGTTATCAAGCTATCTTCTGAATCTAGTATACACTCGATTTCAGACTCCTTTGAGTCTGTGACATCTGCAGCCTTACAGACGGCCGGATTACAGCTTTCTACTACTGACTCAGACGACGACGTCGCTATGACTGCTGCACTACCACCTGCTCGAGATGCCACACCTTTACACGACCCAGACCCTGCTCCAGAGCCAGCTCCTGTTCCTTTTGGGTCAGCTTGATGTGGCACCTGTTGGTCCTGCACCCTTGCTTGATCATGACCTTGTTTCTTTTGGTCTACCAGACATTGCACCCCTTATACCTAATCCAGTACCGCACCTGATGATCTTCTCTTTTGTTAAGACAATTGTTCCTGCACCTGCACCCGCTGATGTTGCTCCTTTTCCCCTATGAAGACCGACAATCACTGCACCGACATGTCTATCGCTTTCTTTCAGGACATACCCGCACCCCGGAAAGGTACTCCTGGTCAGTACCCGCATGACGATCCTTTTGCTACAGCAGCATTTTCCCCGACCTCACAGGCCACACCGTTTGCTCCTTTCAATACTTCACCGATGGACGAGCCATTCCGATGGTCCCTACCATGCACTATGCTGATTTCAGACCCCTGCATTATGGAGGCTACACACAGAATGAGTTGCTCCTGTCACATCGGCTATAGTTTGAGGTTATAAGTCGCAGAATGTTGGAGCTTGAGCTGACACCACGTCCTCCACCTTGCCTATTGCCAGTATACTTTGATCCTCAACATTTATCAAAGATTCCTTTTGCGCTCTCACCTGCTGTTATTGCACCTTTCCCAGGTTTTTGGGTGCTCGTTTCTTTACTATCGAGCAGCAGATCAGTTAACTACTTCGACATATATACACGCTCGAGGGGGAGTTCACGCATGTTAGCAGTCTACTTTTCTTTCCTCCTCCACCTCAGTCACCAGTATAGTTGGTTTCTAGATTATGCGGATTGCATTACATTTGGGTAAAGACACTAATGATAAGCCGGGATTGGGGAGACTTTTGAAGACCACATCTGACTATGTAATTTTGATACACTGATATACTTATTGGGCAAGGGTAGGGTGACCCTGTGTCCCTTTAGATGTGATACATTTTGTAAGACAATACAATTGTGGTCGGAGAGTAATGAGAGCCCAATCATCATTAAACATGCGACAATACTTTGTGGGCAATAACCAATGAAAGCTCAGTCGCTATATCTTTGTTAAGCACGTTGTTGATCTATATGTGTGTGCTATAATTATAATGCTACGTGCTTGCTTGCTATGCTCTCATTAAACATAATTCCCAAATTACTTGGTTATGCTATGATTATGCTATTGCTGAATTGGTTGATATGATAATCTATTATGTGTATGTACATATGACCTCTAAAACAACTATATGCACTCCCTGAACAAATAAGACCTGACCTAACCGATCTTCTTCTTAGAAGATGTTGATACAAGTGAACATCGATACCAACAGCCCTATGCTAGCGACAGCGGCAGAACTACAATAGCGCATCTCACAGGCCATTGCACAGCACGAGGCCCTTCGCTCCAAACACGACGGAGGTACCCCAGGAAATAACCCACCCAACGGCTGCACCTACAAGCAGTTCTTGAACCACAAAACTCGAGAATTCGACGGCACTTGGGCTGCCTTAGCTTTTGTGCGTTGGGTTGAGAAGATGGAGTATGTTTTGTGATCAAGTAAATGCGCCCCAGAACATCAGGTCACGTAAATAACCGGGCTATTTCTAGATGGGGCTCTGTCATGGTGGAACCTTCAGGTCCAGACAATGGGCGGGACTGCTGTGTATGCTTTAACGTGGGACGGACTGAAAGAACTGATGCGTAAAAGATATTGCTCTAGGGCAGAAGTCCAGAAGTTGGAGACTGAACTGTGGAACTTGAAAATGGAGGTCCATAGATAGCTGAGTATGTGCAGAGATTTGACGATTTATCACAAGTTGCTTCGCGTTTGGTGGAACCAGAATCTAGGAAGATCGAACGCTGCATCAGGGGATTGGCACCTCAGATTCTAAGCCTGGTAACAACATCTAAACCTCCAACAATCACCGAGGCTATCGACATAAGCTTGGCGCTCACTGAAGAAGCGGTTAGACTAGGAAAATTTTCCACTACGGAAGAGAAATAGGAGACTCCTGTAGAGTCATCTGGAGATAACAATAGAAGGCTTGAAAATTTCAAGAAGGTTACTCGGGCGAGTAATAAGAAGAAGGCCAAAAAGGGAAAAGATTACATGGGTATCCTACCTAAGTGTGACAATTGTCTACGTTATCATGTCGGGCGATGTAAATATGGAAAATGTGATAACCGTGGCAAGAGGGGGCATCCCAAGGAAACTTTTAGGCAAGGTACTGAAAGTAGAAATAGAGGCCAAGATGGTAGCGAGAATCACGAAGGAAACAACGACAATGACAATCATCAAGGCAGAACGAGTGACAAACAGAAACGTGCTCAAGGTTGTCTTAACTGTGGAAGTAAAAAGCATTTAAGAAAATATTGCCCTAAAAACAATCAGGCACAAGGATGAAAGCTCAACACCGGAGCTAGGGAGACACGCCAGGAATTCAAGCGTGGATATCGGTACGTCCCATAATTAGTCAGCATTATTCATCTGTGCTACTAGATACTGTTGCAAATTTTAGCTTCGCATCTCTAGAGTTTGAGAGTACACTTGGTTTAGTAGAAAGTAAGTTAGATAACCCGTACTCGATAGAACTAGCTAATGGGAAGCTAGTGGAAGCCAACGAAGTATTTGGAAACGGCAAGATAGAACCCAGAGCGCGTACGTTTATGCTTGATCTACCGCCAGCTGAGTTGGGGAGCTTCGACGAGGTAAGTGGGATGGATTGGTTATCGAGCGATCGAGCGGAGGTTGGTATCCGCATCTCGATGGCGAACGAAGAAATGATCGTGACTCATGAAGCAGGATACGCCTCCACAAATTACTGATTGCTTGAAGGCACGAAAGTTGTTGCGAATAGGGTGTGTTGTTTTCTTGGCTCATGTCGTGGACAAAGGAGCCGAAGAACCAAAACTCGAAGATACCCCTGTGATAAGGGAATATCCTAAAGTCTCCCCCGAAGACTTGCCAGAATTATCTCCTCAACGACAAGTCGAATTTCGCATCAATTTGATTCCAGGCGCCGCGCCTGTAGTCAATGCACCCTAGCGACTTACACCTTCGGAGATGCAAGGATTGTTAGTGTAACCTCAGTAGTTGATAGAGAAGGAAGACAACAGACCAAGATTCCCGTTTTGTGTAACCCCAGTTCTGCTCGTCAAGAAGAAGGACGATGATTTTCAAATAAGCTTCAACTACCAGGAGCCGAACGAGCTAACCTACAAGAGTCGGTAACTCTTGCTAAGGATTAACGAATTTCTTACTTAACTAACTGTGAGGATCCAACTACTATTACACGACTGATCGATGATTGAGTGTCATTAGCTGTGAATTCAGGAAGAAAGTATACCGGGGAAATTGTGGGACAACAACTTGTTTTAAACGTACATAAAAATGGTGTTTCCTACACGCTGCACAAAACAGTTTTACACAGAATACGAAACTTCGAGAATCTAAAGAACTTGTACTTGGGAACTTTGGGAACCTAGGTCCAAACTCGTAAAGGTTGTTACTTAGGAACCACATCTGTTAACTCAAGCAAACACCATTATCCTGACATATATGCCATTTCAGTTAACCAAACAGAAAGTACTTAAATTTCTTTTGTTGAAATCTTCACTTATGCTTCTAGCGAGTAGATATTTGCACCTCTACTCCCCTAATGGTAGTTGCATCGCGTTAATTTTCTTCGCTGAGAGCGAACACACATTTGCTTCGAATACTTGGTCATTTCTCCATTTTAGCAGATACTCATTGTTTCTTGGAAACTTATATGTTACGCATGCACCATTTGCTACGCATACGGTTTCATTTCGAATAAACGTTTCATTGAAGTTCAAATATTATTTTGCTAAAGCTAACTATTGGTTTATGATTCGAATAACCTACGTTATTGTAATTGTTGGCTCTTTTGCTACCAAGTCAACACACTTTCTTGAAACTTCTTTTATTTCAAGTTACATTCATGGTTTATCTTTGTAACCATGCCGAGATTTCCTTGCTGATACATACGTTTATTATCGGGTTACGCTGAAACCAAGTTCAATTGCTTGAACTTATCCATTTCGCATATTCAATTTAAGACGCCATATGATGTATTGAGAGCATCATATTCAAATATTTTTGCAAAGTTTCTTTTGTTTCGAGTCGTAGTAGACTTGGTTGGTCTACGACTCCACTAAATCGTTTGTTGGTTTCGATACCTTACGGTGATACTTTCACAGAATTGAAGCTTGCGCTAATTTGGGTACTCACTTCATACACAGATTTAATTGTCTATTTATTTGTTCTGAATCCATTTTGATGTTCACAATTAAAGCAGTCTCAACACAGTTGTGTGTTAAGGCAATGGTACATAGATTCATTTCATAGCATGATGTACATCCTAACGATTCTTTTGTTAGAAATTGAACACCTTGCAGTGTTTATTGTTGTCCATCTTCAATCAGAAATAGTAGTACCTTGATGTTCCGTATTCAATTGAAAACTCTATGACATTATGTAAATCAAATCTTCAGATTGTCTCAGTACACTTTCATTTGATTTCAAATACGGTGAACTCGTTCAGTCACCACTTTTATTGAATCATGTCGTTATGACACCTTGTGGTGTCATTTCAAATTTGTAGCTTGTGCTAATCATGGTCAGTCGTTTCACACGAAACTACATATACTTTTGTTTGACTAGTCATTTAAACATTCCTGATGCAACTACGAATCAAGACAATGATACACCAGATTCGCTTGTATTTCATTCGGTGTACTTTCGAAATTTGAGAATGTCAACACACTAATCCTTACCATTTATCTATTCGAAAGTTGACAGATCATTTTCATATTCAAGTTGTTGATTTTGAGTTCATATAGCGGATGCTATGGTTTATGAAAACTCGTTTGCATATTGTGACCGATTGTTTGAGAATCCTATTGGTCAAAACTCCTCTTTTGGTGGAACCCCTGTTAATTAGATTACACTAGACTATACGTGATGTGTGTAAAATGCAACATATAAATTACATCAAATGAGGCATAAAACTAACCCTTTTTAAGTACTAATATTGGAAAAAGAGTGTTTTTGTCTTCCTTTTGTATTTTCAGGATTAAATGAGCTCAAAAACGCAAAAGAAGCAAAAAGACAGCTAAATCCAACATAAATACAAGAAAAGGAACATTAGTGGACTGCCCGAACCCTCAACGGCACCTTCCAAAGCAAAATAGAGAAAACAGAAGACTGAACACGCCCCGTGCTCAGCCAGCACGGGGCCGTGCCCAAGAAGCAGCAGAAAAGACAAATCTATAGAAGCTTCTATTGCCCATCACGGGGTCGTGCTCAGCGGACACGGGGCCGTGTCGAAAGTACAGCAGGCGCATTTATTGTAATTGCGAATTACAATTAATGAGGAGAGAGAGTGTCAGACGGACACGGGGCCGTGTCCAGCGGACACGGGGCCGTGTCCAGCTCTCTGTTCAGCCTATAAATAGGAGTGCTTGGATTCATTTCATCTCATCCCTTGGCACACCACCTCTCTCACACTTCATCCACCACCCACCACCATCACAACACCATCATCCACCACCATCATCCATTGTCCATCGTAGAGTGTGTGAGTCGTCTCGGGATCCAAGATTGATCGTAAGAGTTCTTGACAATCAAGGCCATGTTTGCCTAAGTCTCTTACATCACTTGGTGAAGACAAAGTGTCTAGTATAATACTTTTTATTTCTGATCTTTTGCACTTTTTATTTGGTTTTGTATTAATGACTTTAATAACTAGTTACTTATGTTGAAGGTGATCTTTCCTTATCGTTTGTCAGTGGTGTCTTGGCATTATTTTACTGTCTATATAAAATAAAGGATTTTCACCATTCATATCTCCACGGTCTATATGGAGGTATGTTGGCTACCTGGTAGGGGGTTAAGGGAACGGTTTGGTAAAGGTCTTGCCATTGTTCAGCGTTTAGAGGTCCTGCAATGGACCTGGGTCAAATTTAGTAGGACCTCCTTCAATACTTCACGGTATTGGATGGCGGGGGTCCAAACTCTTTGATCCCCTCATAAGTTAACTACTATTAATACCATAACCCGGCTATTTAGGACTGTATCCCTGCTGACTCAGACTACTTAGCCGAGGGTAACGTCACCGCCAAAAGCGGGGCCTACCACAATACTGCATTAATAACTTAATTCATTATCTTCCAATAATCCACCCTTTTAGGATTGTATCCCTGCTGACTCAAACTACTGGGGTGAGGGTAACGTCGCCTTCAAAAGAGGGGCCTACTACAATAACTAAGATAATCTCTTAATTATGTGCAAAAGTGCGGAAATAATCAAAGGTTATACTAGATACGAGTCGGAACCAAGTGATTCATCTTGTCTATCTGTTTTTATTTTATTTTTATTTTCAGCATTTTAATTAGTTTTACTTTTCTTAGTTTAAAACATTTTTCTAAAACTTTTATTTTGGTTAGACGTTGAGGATAAACCGGTACTAAAAGCTCTTGTGTCCTTGGACGACCTCGGTATCTTACCAACGCTATACTACACTCAACGATGGGTGCACTTGCCCATATGTGTGTTTAGTGTTAGTGAAATATCGTGTTTTATAAATTTAAAACTTGGCTAAAATAAGTGTTAAAAAGGGCTTAAAATACACACCTAATATATATAACACTTCGCACGCATCAAGTTTTTGGCGCCGCTGCCGGGGACACAAGGATTTTGAGAAAGTTTAAAATCAATGGCCTAATCAGTTTTTCAAAACCTTTTTAAAAGCGCGCACATTTTTTTGCATTTTAGTTTAATTTTGCATTTACAGTAGCCTGTACACGGGGCCGTGTTCACTGAACACGGGGCCGTGCTGCACATTTTCATAAAAACACCCAGTAACAGAAGCTTGAACACGGGCCGTGCTCACTGAACACGCCCCGTGCTCAACGAAATCAGTAAATTTAATTAAAACGCCCAGATACAGATCCTGAACACGGGGCCGTGCTCACTGAACACGGGGCCGTGTCCAGGCTCTGTTTCCGTTTTTATTTTTGTTTTCTGATCTCGAGACTCAGTTGTGGTCTGCTGAGTGATTCTTATGGATCAATACTCAGGAGGTTACAACTACACCTATGATGAGGATGATTATAGGGGTAATTATTGCACTAATTGTCGTAATGCACGTTCGATTCAAAATAATCACTCATATCAACCATCCAATTCATACACCTACTATGAGGAGCCCAGGTACGAGCCATCAACTTCATACACATCCTATGAAGACCAAAGGTATGAACCTCCTCCCTCATACTCGTATTTTGATGAACCAAGGTATGAGTCTTCTTACTCATACTTTGAGGAACCAAGATATGAGCCACCACCTTCATATGCTTATTATGAGGAACCTTGGCGTGAACAACCCACCTCATATGAGTATTATGAAGAACAAAATTACGAACCTTATCCATCATATGCTTACAATGAAGAACAATGGTGTGAACCATCAACTTCATATGGGTATTATGAGGAACAAGGGGTCGAACAACCGGATTCAAGCTTAGAAAATAATGATTCTTTTTCTATAACCGAAGTGACCGATAGGATATTAGAACACATTAGAGTTATCGATTGATGTATAAAAGAAGCTCGCGCAAGGGAAGAGGAGTCCCGCGCAAGAGAAGAATTAAAAAAGGAAGAGATAACTAAAAATGAAAAAATGGAAGAACAAATAAGTGAAAAACCGACACATGAGTTAAACAACGAAAAAGGTGAGTCCAATAACGTTAAAATCCAAGAAGAGTCTAATTTTGAAGAAATTAATCTCTTGACACCTTCTTTCGAAAATCATTGTTTAGTACCCACTCATGCTAAGTTTTTAAAAGAGTTAAACACTAACACTAAAATTGACGAAACGATAAGTGTTAAGTTAACTAATGATCAAACTTCGCTAATAAAAGAAGACCCATTTGAAATTAACATTACACCGGTTCCATGTTTCTTTCAAAATTCGTTTATTAGTAATGTCACAATCGATAAAGATCTTTGTGTTAACATAATGCCTAACTACATTTTCGAAAAATTAAGTATTAGTGATTTTTCTCCACTTCAAATACCCATTTTTCTATCCAATCGGAAAGTAATAAAATCAATCGGTATAGTTGAAGATGTTTTGGTTCAAACAAATCAAATGGTAATCCCAACCGACTTTGTCATCCTCGATGATGCTCCTCTAGTGTTGGGACGACCATTTGTAAAAACCCACGAAGCTTTGAAAAGCCGGAAGTTCAATAATTTACCTCTTCAATTAGGGGCATTTAAAAAAAGTGTCGATCTCGAACGATCAATGAAATATCCATTCGGCAATAATGACCCCCTAATTGAAGATGAAGATGAACCACCCGATACAAGTGAAGAGATTGACCACTTTGTTGAAGAAGAGGTCGCCATAGAACAAACTTTTAAAGTTCTTGATCGAAACGAGCAACCAAATAAGGAGTCTCCTAAAGACCCACCACTTGAGCTCAAAGAACTTCCAAAAGGTTTGGAATATGCTTTTCTAGACAAAGATGGTAAGTTACCTGTAATTATTTCGTCTAAATTAGATAACTTAGAAAAAGAAAAACTAATTAATCTTTTGAGAAAACACAAAAATGCAATAGCTTGGAAACTTGTCGACATAAAAGGAATTAGTCCTTCTATGTGCACACACAAAATTTTGATGAATGATGACTACAAATCGGTCATACAACCACAACGTCGAGTAAATCCAAATGTTCAAGAAGTGGTTAAAAACGAAGTCATCAAATTACTTGACGCCGGACTTATCTATCCTATTTCCGATAGTCCTTGGGTAAGTCCCGTCCAAGTAGTTCCAAAGAAAGGAGGTATGACGGTAATTACCAACGAAAAGAATGAATTAATACCAACGAGAACCGTCACAGGATAGAGAGTATGTATAGATTATAGACGATTAAATGAAGCAACAAGAAAGGATCATTTTCCTTTACCCTTCATTGATCAAATGTTAGAGAGATTATCCGGTCATAAATTTTACTGTTTCTTGGATGGTTTTTCAGGTTACTTTCAAATCCCGATAGCACCCGAAGACCAAGAAAAGACAACTTTCACATGTCCCTATGGAACTTTTGCTTATCGACGCATGCCGTTTGGTCTATGTAATGCCCCAGCAACATTCCAACGTTGCATGGTAGCCATTTTCCATGACATGATAGAAAAGACAATGGAAGTCTTCATGGACGACTTTTCTATCTTTGGGGATTCATACGACCAATGCCTCGATAACCTTGAACGAATGCTATCCCGATGTGAGGAAACTAACCTCGCCCTTAATTGGGAAAAATGCCATTTCATGGTAACAGAGGGAATAGTACTCGGTCACAAAATCTCAAGCGAAGGAATGGAGGTGGATCGAGCCAAAATAGATACCATTTCTAGATTACCTCCTCCATCCTCCGTAAGAGCTATTAGAAGTTTCCTAGGGCATGCCGGATTTTATAGGCGGTTTATCAAAGACTTTTCAAAAATCTCAAGGCCTCTAACAAAATTACTTGAAAAAGATGCTCCTTTCATCTTTGACAAGGATTGCAATCAAGCATTTCTAACCCTAAAGGAAATGCTAGTCAATGCACCTATCATGATAGCACCTGATTGGAAATTTCCTTTCGAAATCATGTGTGATGCTAGTGACTTTGCAGTTGGAGCTGTCTTGGGACAGAGAAAAGAAAAGCATTTCCACCCAATTTATTATGCTAGTAAAACACTTAACGATGCACAAGAAAATTACACAACAACTGAAAAAGAGTTACTAGCTGTGGTATTTGCTTTTGATAAATTTCGTTCTTATCTTGTTCTTTCTAAAACTATAGTCTATACAGACCATGCAGCCATTCGATATCTCTTTATGAAGCAAGACGCAAAACCACGTTTGATTAGGTGGATTCTACTCCTCCAAGAATTTGACATTGAAATCAAGGACAAAAGAGGAGCAGAAAATACCGCAGCGGATCATCTTTCACGCTTAGAAGACCCAGCTTTGGAGGCAACCAGGGACGAGCAAATCAACGAAAAATTTCCAACTGAGTCCCTGGAAATGGTGGAATATAAGGAAGAACCATGGTACGCCGACTTTGCTAACTACCTAGCCAGCGGTATAGTCGCAAAAGGATGGCCACATCATCAAAGAAAAAAATTCTTTGCCAATGTGAAACACTATTTTTGGGAAGATCCATATCTTTTCAAGATGTGTGCCGACCAACTCGTCAGACGATGCGTACATGGTATTGAAGCACGAAGAATTCTCCGCCATTGTCATGAAGGTCCATACGGAGGACATCATGGTGCTGCCAGTACCGCACGGAAGGTATTCGATTCAGGATTTTATTGGCCAACCATTTACAAAGATGCTCAAAATCTTGTAAAGACATGTGATGCTTGCCAAAGAACAGGTAATATTTCTTCCAAAAACGAAATGCCACAAAATGGCATTCTTGTTTGTGAAATTTTTGATGTATGGGGACTCGACTTTATGGGACCTTTCCCACCATCAAAAGGAAACAAATACATACTTGTGGCAGTAGATTACTTGTCTAAATGGGCCGAGGCCGAGGCACTTCCAACAAATGATGGAAGAGTTGTGGTAAGATTTCTAAAAAAATTATTCTCTCGTTTTGGCACACCTAAAGCTTTAATAAGTGATAGAGGTACCCATTTTTGCAATCATCAACTTGAAAAAATTTTAACAAGATATGGGGTCTATCACCGGGTTTCGACAGCATATCACCCTCAAACAAACGGGCAAGCCGAAGTGACTAATAGAGGTTTAAAACGAATACTCGAAAAAACCGTAGGGTTAAATAGAAAAGAATGGGCTGATAAATTAGATGATGCTTTATGGGCTTTTCGAACTGCTTATAAAACAACGATAGGTACAACCCCATATAAGCTAGTCTATGGAAAAAGTTGTCATTTGCCAGTAGAAATTGCACACAAAGCCTACTGGGCAATCAAAAATGTAAACTTAGATCTAGAATTTGCTGGTAAAAATCGATTTTGTCAAATAAATGAATTAGACGAGCTTAGGAATTATGCATATTCAAACTCCGAGATTTATAAGGAAAGAATGAAAAATTTGCATGACAAACATATTAAACCTAATGAATTTCGGGTGGGAGACTTAGTTCTTTTGTTTAATTCACGACTTCGATTGTTTCCTGGTAAATTAAAGTCTAGGTGGTCAGGACCTTTTTCCGTCACCCATATTTTTCCACACGGTGCAGTAGAAATTAAACCTCGAAATGGGCCACCATTTAAAGTCAATGGCCAACGGCTGAAACTCTATCAAGGATTTATTGAGGATGAGGAAGAAGAGATCTCGCTTCAAACCGTGGAAGATTAAAAACATCATGCCTAGTAAGTTACGAACGATTGAGACGACAAAATAAAGCGGTAAGTTTTCTAAACCATAGCTTATGGGAAAAAGGGGCACTCACACGCGCACACATAAAAAAAAAAAAAAAAAAAAAAAAAAAAAAAAAAACTGCTCGGCACGGGGCCGTGTTCGCGCTGCAGACGGGATAAAACCCCTTTTTCAAAACAGTTTCTTCATTCCACACGCCCCGTTTCTCCACAAAAGCTCTGGTTCCAGGCGATTTTTCGCGAAATCTCGACGTCTCTTACCGATCTAACAACGTCAAGATGGCAAAGTTCACAAGGTTCAATGCAAGTGAGCTTGATGCAAGGGCAAGGTATGAGGTTCTTCAAACAAGACCCGAAGAGTACCCCAGGAGAGCTTGCACGGAGATGTTAACCTTGGTAAACCAGCTGAACCGATTCAACAACATCGTTACGGGACCACTAGCTGTTGCATTAAACACTAGGCTTCAGTCGGTGCATCAATGCACCATGGAGTTCTACAGTACCTTCAACTTCGATTCAAGGTGTGACCCATTTGACGAGACTGGGGTTGTATTTCGGTGTGGAGGAACAATGTACTCGATCTCCATGGCACAGTTTGGAGCCATAATAGGTCTATACCAAGAAGAGGAATCGGGAAACGAAGAAAATACCGGGGGATTACGAGACTTGGAGGTAAATGAAAGACAAGCCGCATGGGCTCAAATCGGTGAAGGAATCTACGACCCTCGTAGCACCAAGAGTACAAAGCTGAGGGATCCGCTCTATCGCTACATTCACAGGATCCTCACCTACTCTCTAAACCAACGTCACGACAGTAGTGGTGTTGTAGGGTTGAAAGATTTAGTTGTCCTCCACTGTATCCACAACCAAAAGCCCCTTGATGTTCCGTATCTCCTGTTGAAAAACATGCATCTCAACCGCCTTGCTAGAGCTCCAACGCCTATCTTCTACGGAGGATGGGTGTACCGTCTTTTTAAGCATTACACGCGAATTCCAAGAGCCTTTGAAAGAAGCCCATGGTCGGGACGAGTTGACTACCACATTTTCCGAGCCATGAACTTACTCTATGAGGCGGAAGACGGAACAGTGAGTTTCCAAAGAACGCAAGGCTATGCATGGAACCCACAGGAGGCCCTAGTTCTTCACGCACCACCTCCCCACCACCAGTATCCACCCCATGGTGATCCGGGCCAATCCTCCTCACAAGGAGGCGGTTTTCCTAATTTTCAAAGCTTACATGATCTTATGCAGGAAAACCTCATGTGTACCAGGAACGCCTACAACCTCGCCAACAACACATACCACCGGGTCGGAGCTATTGAACGCAACATCAACGATATACAAGACGATATCGGCAGCATCCGGGAGTACATGGCGGGGCCATGGGGATGGAGGTGATGATAGTGATGAAGATATGGATTAGAGGGTTTGGAGGGGCAGGAGCGGATTGATGGCGAGCCCACAGGTTTAAGTCCCTTTATCTATCGAACGATTGGTGGCCTGCGTGCCAGAAGTTGAACAATTTACTTTCCTTAAACACTTTTATTTTCTGCATTTTATTTTTCTTTTACTTTATGCTTGGAACAATTAACTGTGGTAATGTAGGATGTTTGTATTGCGTGGTGTGGTATTAAGTGATGAAACAGGTACAAAACAAGGCTTGGGGTGCTAAGCCTCAGCACTTATAGGGCCAGAATGGAAAAACCGGAGGAAGGAACCTGTTTTTCAGGCTTTCAGACTGTCCACACGGGGACGTGTCCAGCCAACACGCCCCCGTGCTCACCTCCCAAACCTGCTGTATGGCTTCTGTTCTGCAGAATTTTGTCAGACACGTGGCCGTGTCCAGTGGACACGGGGCCGTGTCCACCTTCTGTAAGTTCTTGTTACTGGCACCTGAACACGGGGTCGTGCCCACTCAACACGGGGCCGTGTTCAGTGCCCAGTAACACAAATTTTTGCTTTTTAACACTATTTTACACATCTAATCAACCTAAAATTTATTTTTGGGACACATTGAGGACAATGTGTAATTTAAGTGTGGGGGGGATGCTAAAACCTTGAATTTCGCAAGTCCTAAATACAAGCCTTACACAAAACTCTATTGGAACCGCTAATCACCCCAAATTTTTTTCAAAAATTTCATTTTTTTTTTTACTTGTCTAGGTTTAACTCGGGAAATTCAAGTTTTCAAAAATGTTATATTTTTACAAATTTACAACCGATAGCGTAGTGATAAAAAGAACCAACATAAGAAAATTATGAAAAGGCATAGCAAACTTATTTAAAATTTGATTATATATACTTGATCACATAAAAACCCATTCCCACAAAAGTGAGTTTTGAGCCTTTATTGAGCACACAATTACATATCATTTGACGAAATGCTCATTTTTCGTTTCTTGTGTGAATAGCCGCTTGGTTCTTACGACTCTAGAACTTGCCATGACAATACATTCCCGGTCCTTATCAACTTAAACCCGAGTAAGTAAATGATGGAGGCATTAGGACTAACCCTTTTTATTTCTACACCATTATTTTTCTTTTTCTTTTACCACCTACCCAAAAATCCCCCTAGTTAGCCCCTTTGAGCCTAAACCTTTTCGTTTCATCACCCAAACAAAAAACCCTTTTTACCCACCAAAACCTTTTTCTTTTTAACCCTTTATTTTAGTAACAAGTTCGGTTCTTCGAAAAAAAAAAAGTGATAATGATGAAGCAAAAAGAAAATAAACAAACAAGTTAATCAAAAATAACTTAGTTTGAATAAAAGCTTCATCGAAATAAAAAGTTGCAAAAATACGAAAACCGACACTTGTTACGCTTTTAGCCCTTTTTCTACTAACCACTAACCCAACCATCTACCTTTAACCCTAGCCAAACCCTTAACCCACAAAGTCCTCTTGATATCTACAAAGGTATAAAAGTTAAAAAGGAGGATGATTGATTTCTTGGCAAGCTTATGGTAGGAATAAGTTCCATGCCGCTCTCGAGTGATTCACTAAAAATACACCTTCGGCCGAGTGTGAGTGATTTCCCCGCGAGGTATGTGAACTTGTATATAAATAGAATTTTAAAAAGGCATGTTATGCCCGAATAAGTAATTTCTTTTATGAAAAGTTCTCAATAAATCATTACGAATAGGAGTGTAAATAAATAAAAATAAAACCCCAAAAAGATCTTGGAATTCCCGACACTCTACGACAAGCCCAAAACCTTCTCTTCTACCTATTCCATTTGGGAGTGTAAGCCACATATTAAAGAGTTTTGCTTGAGGACAAGCAAAAGTTCAAGTGTGGGGGTATTTGATGTGTGTAAAATGCAACATATAAATTACATCAAATGAGGCATAAAACTAACCCTTTTTAAGTACTAATATTGGAAAAAGAGTGTTTTTGTCTTCCTTTTGTATTTTCAGGATTAAATGAGCTCAAAAACGCAAAAGAAGCAAAAAGACAGCTAAATCCAACATAAATACAAGAAAAGGAACATTAGTGGACTGCCCGAACCCTCAACGGCACCTTCCAAAGCAAAATAGAGAAAACAGAAGACTGAACACGCCACGTGCTCAGCCAGCACGGGGCCGTGCCCAAGAAGCAGCAGAAAAGACAAATCTATAGAAGCTTCTATTGCCCATCACGGGGCCGTGCTCAGCGGACACGGGGCCGTGTCGAAAGTACAGCAGGCGCATTTATTGTAATTGCGAATTACAATTAATGAGGAGAGAGAGTGTCAGACGGACACGGGGCCGTGTCCAGCGGACACGGGGCCGTGTCCAGCTCTCTGTTCAGCCTATAAATAGGAGTGCTTGGATTCATTTCATCTCATCCCTTGGCACACCACCTCTCTCACACTTCATCCACCACCCACCACCATCACAACACCATCATCCACCACCATCATCCATTGTCCATCGTAGAGTGTGTGAGTCGTCTCGGGATCCAAGATTGATCGTAAGAGTTCTTGACAATCAAGGCCATGTTTGCCTAAGTCTCTTACATCACTTGGTGAAGACAAAGTGTCTAGTATAATACTTTTTATTTCTAATCTTTTGCACTTTTTATTTGGTTTTGTATTAATGACTTTAATAACTAGTTACTTATGTTGAAGGTGATCTTTCCTTATCGTTTGTCCGTGGTGTCTTGGCATTATTTTACTGTCTATATAAAATAAAGGATTTTCACCATTCATATCTCCACGGTCTATATGGAGGTATGTTGGCTACCTAGTAGGGGGTTAAGGGAACGGTTTGGTAAAGGTCTTGCCATTGTTCAGCGTTTAGAGGTCCTGCAATGGACCTGGGTCAAATTTAGTAGGACCTCCTTCAATACTTCACGGTATTGGATGGCGGGGGTCCAAACTCTTTGATCCCCTCATAAGTTAACTACTATTAATACCATAACCCGGCTATTTAGGACTGTATCCCTGCTGACTCAGACTACTTAGCCGAGGGTAACGTCACCGCCAAAAGCGGGGCCTACCACAATACTGCATTAATAACTTAATTCATTATCTTCCAATAATCCACCCTTTTAGGATTGTATCCCTGCTGACTCAAACTACTGGGGTGAGGGTAACGTCGCCTTCAAAAGAGGGGCCTACTACAATAACTAAGATAATCTCTTAATTATGTGCAAAAGTGCGGAAATAATCAAAGGTTATACTAGATACGAGTCGGAACCAAGTGATTCATCTTGTCTATCTGTTTTTATTTTATTTTTATTTTCAGCATTTTAATTAGTTTTACTTTTCTTAGTTTAAAACATTTTTCTAAAACTTTTATTTTGGTTAGACGTTGAGGATAAACCGGTACTAAAAGCTCTTGTGTCCTTGGACGACCTCGGTATCTTACCAACGCTATACTACACTCAACGATGGGTGCACTTGCCCATATGTGTGTTTAGTGTTAGTGAAATATCGTGTTTTATAAATTTAAAACTTGGCTAAAATAAGTGTTAAAAAGGGCTTAAAATACACACCTAATATATATAACACTTCGCACGCATCAATACGCCAATACATCTCGTATCTTTGACAATAAAACCTGAAACACATACTTTTAACTGTTGGGTTCCGATTATAGTAAGATATCCTTGGACTCGCCTGATTTAAATAAGTTTTGATTCGGTTTTGGGTTACCTACCTCAGTATTATTCATACACATACACGCAAATGTAACCCTAAGGAGTTAAGGTAGTACAAATTTCGAGGACAAATTTTTCTTAACAGGGGGAGAATGTGACAACTGTCAAATTTCCATGTATCCGTACAATTAATTAACTATGATTAGTGCCTAATGACTGTGATGATTTACAATTTATGACTTGAATTGCTTTCTGATTTCTACATCATACTTACATGTGCATCACATATTGCATACTGTCACATCATTCATCACATACAAACTTTAGTGACATTAACGATGCACAAAGCACAGTTAGCACAATTAGCGGATAACTTAGAAAAATGCTGACGATGTCAGTACATAGACAAACAGTGTTTTGAGATCCCGTATGGGCCAGAGACAAGGTTTTACACTAGTATGGTGTGTAGGGAAGTAAGGACCATAAAACTGCTTAACTAGGTGATAGTTTAAGTGCCGGAAAGTGCCTAAAACCCACATAAAGTGTAGAATTCTGCATATTTCAGCAAAATTCAGCATTTTAACAAGCTAATTACATGCAAAAATATGACTAAATGGTCCAGAATGCTTTCCTAAGTGTCGGGAATTAAAAGTGTCACAAAAGGGTACATAAAGATCACTAAATGAAATAGTTGACACTTTAACGAACCGGTATCTAACCGAACAACCGGACACTACCCGAAACACCAAAATTATACTAGAAGTATTGTTTTGATGTTTCTGAGCTAATTATGATCCCCGAACACCCTAACACACCATATAACACATCATGCACATTAACACTAACCTTTACACTTAAGATCTAGCTAAACCATCTAACTTACCATTTAAACTTACACTTACCCCCCCCCCCCCATCCATATGGATGGCCCCACCATAATCTTCCATGATCTTGCAAGATACTATATAATCTTCTCTAGATATTGCTTAAATCTTCCTAGATTTGTTTAGATCTTTGTAGTGTACTATTGGAACATATTAACCAAAGGATATAAGCCTAAGATTGTTATAAGAAGTCTTGAACTCTTACACTACACTTCACACCACACACCTCCTCCCCTCTCCTCCTCCCTTCATCTCGGCCGAGAGCCACCCCCACACCACCATCATTTCCGTTTCAAGTTCATCCATTCCAAGATCATTCTAAGGTGTACGGAGCCATACAAAGAAGCTTGGTGCTTGTGGATCTTGAAGGACCTCATCCAATTGCTTTTATCCAACACTTTTGTCACCTTTAACATCAACTGTTCTTCCCTAGCCTTGTGCTAGTAGTAAGGCCCTTATGATCTCTTGATTCTTCATATGTTGTTGGTTAAAAGATGATGTACATTGATAAACATGATGAACACTAAAGAACATAATTAAGAAACTTGAACATAAGCTTAACATAAGATGAAATCTTGGTGAAATTATGTTGTTTAGTGTATGTATGATACTTGATTGATATTTTCTTGAGATTATGATGTTGATCATCATAAGGAGCTTGCTAGACTGTGATTAAACACATGATCTAGCAAGTAAGAAGATGATTATGTGATGACACAAGATGAACATCCTCATGTGTAAGCATGAACTTGAAGAATAAAGTAATTTCTTGAAAAATGATAATCAAAGTGAGCTAGTAATCTTATGGATCCAAGATGTATGAATGGTTTTCCAAAAGAACCAAGTTCAAAATATGAATTTTAGAAGATCTTGGTTCTTAATTAAATAAACACTATTTTTAGTGGTAAAACAAGTGTATAAACACTTATGAAACAAGAAGACGCCATAAAGAAACGTTTTTGTGAAATATGTTTACAAGTTGTAAACACCTAAATCCTTTAAGAATGAGATTTTTAAAGAAATAAACATACTTTAAAGGGTAACTAAACCTACTAAACACACTACCAAGTTACTACAAATTTTTATGAAAATTCAAGTTCATGATTATTATGTAAATAGCAATGTTTTAGCACTTGGTAAGTGTAGGTTGATTGTTGATTGCTTATGATGATTTTTGAAAAGAAAATGATATGCTTTGATAGCAAGGACACCTCTATTTTTAGGGAAAACTATGGCAAAATTTTCTAAAAATACAAACACTTAGAAAAATATTTTCTAAACAAATATTTACAAGTGTGTTTTAACTATGGTTTTTCAACATAAACTTTGCCATAGATTTTGTTACAAAAATACAAGTATTGGAGGTTGGTTTTTATAAATAAAAATGGATAAATATGTATTAAGAATATATATTTACACTAAAGACACATTGTGTGTGATTATTTGTATACTTGGTGTAATAGTTATATTATTTTAGGAATTAAAGTAATATAACTTAACAAAATACCAAGAATTTACAATCCTAGATAATACCAAAAAAAATCTCAAAGGAATAAATATATAAGTTACACACATAATATTGTGGAACCGAACGATAGAACGTAACTTATAAAATATTCCGGGATATACCGTTGTAAATATATTTTTGGTAAATATTATTTTGGATACGAAAGAAACGAGAATATGATTTTTGTTATTATTACAAAGTATATCATATTTTCGACAAAGAGAAAAGATATTATTTTTGGAAGTAAAAACATATTTTCCTAGAGTATTTAGAACATATATGATTTTTGGGAAAAATATATATTTTCTGGAAATTCAGTATTTTGGACAAAATAAGTTTATATATATTTTCTAAGTAAGACTTGGAAATATATTGTTTTGGAAATATATTGGATATTTATTAAGAAAAATACGTACACATCAGAATACGATGCCAACACATGGCAAGATATACCAATACAAGAATACGGATATACATGTATGAGATACCCCCATCCTTGGGAAGGAAATACTTGAGAAGTATCATTACAAAAATACTGTTTAAACAATTATTCCAAAATTAAACATAATTTAAAGTTAAAATGTCTATTATTTTAACAAATAATTACAACTTGGAATAATATCAGAAACGTAACTCAAAAAACGTAAATACTAAGACAAGGCACGACCTGTTCGTCTAATAGACGTTAGAACATTGTAGGTAGTCGTGTTTGCTGAGGAGATTTGAGTTACGAGTACCGAAGACGCAATACAGTGAGTTCATGTCCCCATTTTCTTTTACTGTTTTCAGTTTTATACTTCGGGGGTGAAATACATGTTACAATTGTTTACAAACATTTTACACATGGTATGGTTAGCTAAGGAGGGTTACTTCTAGATCATGTGAGTGGTGGGTACAACACTTAAGGCCATTAATCCTCGTCGTAGGATCGAGGGACATGAGTGATAGATCTATTCGGGTGTAGCGAGCCCCACCCCTGAGTCCGCTGAGTGGACCATGAGGTGACTATGTCTTACTGACGAAATCTGCTAGGTTTGAAGTCTTCCTGCATCACTTCACACATACCATTGGCTTTGCAACCCAGTGGTGATCTCTTTTTCCTTATTGCTACATACCAGGGACTTACATACATACTTACCACGTTTTCAGAGGTTTATGCATACACACAAACGAACAATGAACTCGCTCAACTATTGTTGATGTTTTCAAACTACATGTATTTCAGGGAATTTATAAGTGGATCTGGCAGGCGTTGGAAGTTTTTATGCTGCGTTAGGAATAAAGATGTCATCCATGGTCTTTGAGTTTGGTCAGCGTGTCTTATTCCTGGACGAGACACGTCTCCCAAACCTTAGTTACAATTAATTTCTTTTGACGAGTCCTTAGTGAACTCATAAACAATTTGTATGGTTTGTAAAACTCGAATCTGAAGTCTACGTTTTTAAACAATGTTGTTATGTTTTCAACTTATTTAATGGATGACGAATCTATGGTTTTATCATATAGTTGTTGTTATGATTGAATGCAATGATATTAAGGAAGTCACACCGTAATCACGCTTCCGCAAAAGTTAGGGTGTGACAGATTAAGTTGCAACCGGGACTAACGGAGAAGACTATACATCTGTTATCATGACTGAAGAGGAATAATATGAATGTGATCGTGGAAGAATGTTTCTTTAGATCACAATGTGTTATCAGATGATTTGTTATCCGATAAAGTTTGCATTTAATCAAATCAGAGGAGGTTAGGAACCGCCCAAAAAAAGAACTGAAGATTCATTTCAGGGGGAACTTATTGGAGATAATGCAAACCCAAATCATCAATCAATGGGGGGATTAATTGAAGATATCAAATGCTTGATTGAAGTTGCAGAATATTCAAACACGGCTTTCATATTTGAAGATCAAGATTCGATAGTGACGTACAAGGGCGGAATTGTTAGTGCATATTCTGTGTGTCCGTCACTGTGCGAAGAGGCTAGATAGAGCATGTGTTGAATATTGTATAGTTACAAGTTAGAAACGAACACATGAGGTGAAAGCTACCTAGCCGAACTAGACTACCTAGACACGAATGTAGTTAATGAAATAATTTGCGCGTTAATTGGAATAATGGAATAACTTCTACATTACAATTGCAGTTTACAAACGACGTAGGATATTTACAAAATTCAAATCCAAATTGCATGTAAAGCGAGTTGCTATTAAAGTGTACGAAATATTCTGAATCTTTTTCTAATTTCATGTATGGACTCAATTAATTTTATTAAATAGAATATAACAAGCAACTATTTTAATAACATGCAATTGTAACATGAGACTTATGTAGACGATAAATTCTAAGCGACAAGATTTTTATACGTATATACCCATAAGATTTCTAAACCTACCTCTCTCTCTATCTCTAGAAATAGATACACACGCTACTTTAAGTAACATCTGAAAGGCTAAGGTTGTTTAAATTGTACCATGCAACTAAATTCCCAAATTGTTTATGAATTCAGTTAGTATAACCGGTTTTTTAATAAAACATGTAACATGTTTTCTTTATTTAGCTAGGTAGCAACTCTTTGAACTCACCTACATCTTTTATAACTTTTTGTGGTTGTGTAGGAATTCAATGGAGTCTAAAGCTTTTTTCCTTTGTGCATTATGTAGTGTGTTTTCTGTCTCTGCATGTCCCGGTTTTCGGGTTCGGATGTGTTTTAATGAAGTTCTCCTTTAAAAAAATGATAGTTTATTTAATATACTTAACTGCACATGAAAATCATTTGGTATGAATACTTTTTACATATAAGGTTGTGGGAAAACGATGCGTCAGATACGGATTGTCGCAACCCTTTACAAGTTTTCAATAAATATACACTTTTAACCCTTGGACTCTTTAGTTAATACATAAACATACTTTGACATATCTAACCATAAACTTTACATGTGAGGGATTGCTGACAAGAGATAATTAAATCAACTTTTATTTATATTTAATCCCAAGCCTTTTTTATGTACAACTAGTCTTTTAAGTTGAAAAGAACTCTTTACATTACTATCGTCACTGCTTCTATTTGACAAACCGACTTATTTAACACAAATTATTTACTCTTGGTTTGGCACATGTCAACGTGTATAATTTTGTACATGCATTAGGGAATAGCAAATACAAGAATGTGCATATACATATAAATTTTCGTTTTTCTTGCTCTAAGCTGTGTCTAAAACTTAAGAAGAATGTCTATATATATGCCAATGGTAGAAAAGAACTTGAAAAGCATTTCAATTGGTTCTATTCCATAAGCAAAATGTGATCAAAACCCATGAGGTAATGCAAGTTTTAACAGCAAAGTATCTTCCCCTGCTACATAAAGACTCCACTAATGATTTTGTATTTCCAGTAATAGATATAGAAGGAAAGTAACAATGAACGTACCTGATGCGACTTCACTCCTTTTTGTTCTTCTATGTATGCAACAAGTTCGTTTTGTTTCATTGAAGCTTCATGTAACGCCTATAAGGATAGCATATCGGTTATGGGATATTGATCATACAATGACAAATGTAAATTGTAAAGTAATGTCACAAAGTACCAGACGAATACACACAGGCATAATACACATGGGAGGGTTATGTTAAAAGGCTTATGAATTTAACACAAGCATGAGAAACAACACCAGACATCACCCACATGTCCCACGGGTAGAGGTAAAAGTGTCTAAATTTTGTTCATGAAAAAAAAGAATCTAGACAGAAAGTCACTAATTAAAAATTAAATGGAAATAGTATTGAAAAGGATTGAAGAAAGGGTAGAATTATAAAAGATTTTTTTTTTTGGTCTCTTGTTGATTAAATTAATATTATCTAGAGATGGAAGTTTATACTTTTATAAATTAGTGAATTAAATGGTGTTTAATCTCAAACAATTCAAATGGGATAAATAAAAAATTAGCAAAAGAAAGGTAAAAAAAGTTGTAAGTCGGCTCGGCTCATGCTTATTTTTCATCGAGTCATACAAACTCCTCCAATATTTGTTTTTTTTTTTTGTTTTTTTTTTAATGGCTAATGTTACTCTCTCAAACTCCTATATTTACAAATAAATCACTCTTATTTGGGATTGAACCCAAGACCTCCAACTAAGAGGCAAGAGCCTCTACCAAGTGAGCTAGCCCCACTTGGCAATATATATTTTGTTTATAGATTCAGTTTTACAGTGATAATATTGTTTCTTAAAAAATCATGATTAACACATTATACAATAAATAAAAATATTAAAAAGGGGTAAAAGTATTTTTAACCTAAATTTTTTTCTTATAAGTCTTAGGTAATCAACCTACACTTGTAAGGATTTGAACCCACCTCACATTTGTAGGGAACAATCATCAGGCTATCATGGATCTTGTTTCAACATAGTTGATCCATGTCAACTTTGGTTTGACCTGTTACACAACTCGTCTTGCTGGTCTATTATGCACCTTGACGATAACTTAGAGAGTACAAACGAAGAGAGTTGTAAAAAGATTCTAACCAGTTTTGTTGCAATTAGCTCGGCTTCTAACGCATCCACACGACACACAACAGCATTAAGCAGTTCATGTTTATCATTAGGCAGATCCACCGGTTTTGACCGCAAATTGTTGACTTTGACTTCAAGCTCACCCAATTTTTGCATTGCAAATAATATGTTGGTCTCCAAAGGAGGAGCTACCAGAATAACCGATTTCTTGGCTAAATTAGACACCAAAAATCCTACTTTACTAGTAATATGTAATGCAGTTGATCCAATAATAAGAAGAACGGATAGGAACGACGTTAGCAGGATCCATAAACGACATTGAACTCGTGTTCTTCCGGTAGCTATTTGTGCATCTGTAACTGGAAATGATCCTTCATCCTCAACTTTATCTGCTGGAATATTCTGAAGAAGTAAAAGTTATCAGACCATTCAAAACAAAATATAAACAAGTACATAAGAAACAAAAACACTTTACTTTCTCCAATCTACATATGGTAACATTAGTAATTACTAAACTTACTTCTTCAGAAACAGGTGGAAATCTTGGATCTTTATAACATTTTGTACCTTTTGAAGTGGTTTCTTCAATTTCACAAAGTGATTCTGCAGCAGACCCCTCGTCGCTTTTCACCTGATTTAATGAGATACTTAATTATTTTCCAGGAAATAAATTCAATTTTAATGAAGAAAATAATAGTAACACAATTGTAAAAAATGTCAGGTAGAACATACCAATGGAGAATGATCTTTACCGTGAACTCTCCTATCCATAAACAATTTTGAAATTTTTTGGACTGAACAGTTTGCTTTGCCACTAGAAATTATCTGCATGTATGCAACATGATTATAAAAAAAGTGAAACAATATATGATTAATGTGATTTTGATAAATATGATAATTGACAGATAATCAACATTACCTGTAGTATGTTGTGATCTTGCCATGGTCCTTTGTCAGATTTTAAACAACCCTCTTACTGTGCAAAGTTACAGCTTCCACCCAGGAATTCTAGCAACTCACTGTGAAAATAAATTATACACACACACACACACACACACACATATATATATATATAGGTATAGGATAAGGATCATGAGTGAACAACATCCTTATTTGTGAACAGTGTGAACTAATCTCAACCATTCATTTGTTTTTTTGATGTAAAGGATAGGATTGTAATTTTACCTTTATTTATTTTTTCTAATTAATTTTCTTTTATGATTCACCAGTTACATCTCCTATAATTTCGGAAATAATAAGATTTCCTTTGATTTTATCAAAGATTCGATCATATATTCTATTGACATTTTCGAAATTCGCTTATATCATCTTCTTTTTGTTAAATTGCGAACATGATTATCGAGGATTCTAATAGCATCGAATCAAATAGCCAGGACGCAAGACATAGTCCAGAATTCAATCTTGTCTTCTACACAACTATGAATCGTCTAGGTTTTCAATTTTTGAATGTTTGTTTTCGCTAGATAGATCACTTTTTTCGAACAGTTTTAGTGAATAATTCATTTTTCAAATTGAAGTTTTATGATGATCTTGATGATACCTGGAAAAAAAACTGTTTTGTAGTGTCGGTTTTATAGAATAGTAGAATGTTATGTGTTGCCAGCATTATTGTTTTATATGATACACTGATGTATAACAATGTTTTTTAAGATACCAACTGCATGTAAAACCTATGTTTAGATCATGTATGTTACCAGTGATGTTCTTGTGTTCTGAAGGTATTATTCATGTGTAGAATAAAATCTGATTTTTGTGTCGTTTTTTATACAATTCTTGAATTTTATGTATTGCCAGCATGTTTTTTATAGATTCACTGATGTATAAGAATATTTTAGGAAGATACCAACTGCAAGCACAAAAGACCGAGTGGGCCACGTGAAAAAGCAAAAAAAGCTATGAAGAAGCCACGAAGGAAATGTAATTTTTGTGGGAAAAGGGTTAGAAAGCATGAGACAAGGAATTACCCTATAAAAAAGGCAAGACAACTAAGGATGATTCATCTACTGACGAAGACGAAGAGGAAGAAGAAAATGAGGAAGTTATAGAGTCAGAATCCGAAGAATCGGAAAGTGAAGACAACGGCAGTCAAATATAGAATATGTGTCGAAAACATACATTATTTGACATCAGCTTTCTATTTTAGTCTTTATAACACTTACGTTGGTGACTTTTTTTAACTGCTTCGCAAATTAGATAGTTTACATTTTTCATTTACTGTCTTTGTAATGTTACCAACCGGCTTCATTATTAATTCAAAAAATACTTTTATTAAAACAAGCAAACACACTTGTGTGTGTATTTTGGGGAAAACATTTGTGTATACATTCATGTACACTAGTGTATACTCAGAGATAAACCTGTGTAAACTCAAAAAGATACTTTTATTTGTGTGTTAACACAAATGCAGCAACTTACCCAGAACATTAAGATAAAAATACATTGTACATTTATTTTCTAAAAAAAACCCAACACCAGAATAACATTAAACCAAACAACCAAATTTCCATTTTCCATCATAAAAAACACCAACCAAACCACGTACCGACATATCGGAAAATCAACACACATACTCATAAACATATTATTGTCTACATAGAACGTTTTAAACATTAAGTCTATTCGCCACATTGTATGCAACCGTTTCACCCATTACTTGATCTCGGAGCGTGTTAGCACTAGAGCACACAATCTTCACAGCATACTTCTTTCTTAACCGGGTTAAACACGACTTTTTCGAGCACCATCAACAGAGCACTAGTGAACTTATACAACCGTTCCGCATCATCATACTCAGTGTTACATAACACATCTTCATTCTATATTATATGTACAAGAAACCAGATATATGTTAATGTTTTGTTGTACCCATTTATTAATAAAATTTTTCAATAAATTAAACATAATACTTACAAAACAAAGTGTCTGGCAGAAAAGACGCGGTTCTTGTTCGCTTTTTTTTCTATTAACCTTTCCATAATTAAGCACTGAAGCAAAGCAATTGATAATTGCATCTCCCATCCAACATCTTTCAATTGAAAGTACATTAGACCAACTCCAGACTCTGTTAGGAACACCATTTCCCTGCACATTATCCGTAAACTTAATTGACCGAACGGTGTTAATATCGCTTATGTGCACAAGTGTATTGGTTGATTATACATATGTGTACATTTTACACATGAAGAGATTTTTCTAGAGAAAATTTTATCATTACAAAACCCAACATGCGTAACCCTGTGTATTTTTTAATTACACCAATGTATACACACTTCAATACACAAATGTACACCCACACGTACACATTGTACTTCTTCCAAAAGACCCCTGACGCACAAAATAGAGTACAACAACACACGTGTACATTTGCATAACCCTATGTCTATTACTCTGTACACCAACGCATAGACCCTTTATACACAAAATAGCACAAACACCTGTTTACACAAACAGATAAACGATATGCATCAGGAATTTGTCTAACTAAACCCCAAAAAATACAATAAATAATAATTTTCAAAGACATTTACACAACGCAGAGTATGAGGATTCACATAGATTACTGCTATACACATGTGTACACCCAGTGATTGGTAACTCTTAACAATGATATCCACAAGTGCATATCGTCATTGTGACAACACATTACCCAAAACAGAGTAGAACGACAATTCTTATTCAACTAACCCTAACCTTCAAAATTAGTATTGTTTTAATCGATTAAAGGCTACTCAAAACACAAGATTAAACCACATTGAACAAACTTTACAACTTCAAACTAATTTTATACATAGGATGCACGAAACCCTAGCTTTTGATTTCATATAAATCAAACGAAATTAGTAAACATACACATACGAAAACGATGTACTAATTATTGTCTTACCGATGCTTGGATTCCGTTGATTAAAGCCGCCGATTTGCCACACAGGATGTATCAATGAATGCAGAACCCAATCGCCGGAGGTTTTAAGAAGAAAGGATGATATGAATTCTATTTTCTGAAGAGATTGTTATAATCTCCACCCAGAAAAACAATATGCGATGATTAGGGGTGAAAAATCTTTGAAATAGTCTTTAAAACCTCTTCAATTTTCCCAGTTCCCAAAATTATACTAGGTACAAAATTACATTACTAACCCTATACGACTTTTGAGTTGTTATATATTACATCATATTTACAACATTGCCATTAGCAATAAATCTCATCATCTAGGAAATGAAGGGTCAAGATTTGTTCACTTTGTTCACAAATAAACAATTGTTCACTCTAGAACCCTACCCTATAGGTATATATATATAGGGGAAGGTTCTATGCAGAACACTAAATATTGCTAGAACACGCAGAACAAAATGAATCACCAATTTTTTCAATCCTAAAAACCTAAAAAGTAACGGAAAATGTTACAAATGAAAGATTTATTGTTTCTCACACTAGAATTTAAAACAAAATATGAAAATTTTTAATTTTTTTTTATAACCTACACATATATGCATTCTGTGTAGGTTAAATTACCTGCATGTATGTAGGCCAAGTATAGGTAAAAATATAAGGTTTTCCATGCATATATAATATACATGCATATATAATATACATACGAATGTATGAAATATAAAATTTAAAAAATATGAACTTTAAATCATAAAATCTAGTGATTTAGAGTTGTTCTTTTTGTTCTCGCAATAATTAGTGTTCTGTAATGATCCTCATCCTATATATATATATATATATATAGAGAGAGAGAGAGAGAGAGAGAGAGAGTTTTAACCTTGGATAACACTAGATTCGGAGAAACTAGAGTGTCTTATTTAAAATATATGGTGTCTCGCCTTGCATCAAATACTTCAAGTAGTGTGCTATTATATTTATGGCCAAGAACCTGAGACATAAATTTGTTTCAGAATGTTCCATATATATACACATAAGAGCTAACATCTCCAATGCGACATCTTTCAAATCTCATTTCATATGACACATCATAGTTCCACCCATACCTCAAAAAAACACATTTTCCCTCCAATGTTACGTTCACTTTCGAACGCCATTTTATTTCCATAAGCTTGATTTTTACTTTTATATATATCACAAAACTAATTTAGTAATTTGTTTAAAAAAATTACGCTTTTTAAATTCTTGTTACTTGAAATAATAGAATGTATATAAATGTTAAAATTCAGATAAATTTTAAAAATAAATTCACATATGTTTGTAGGTTAATATTGACAGGTATAATAGTCGAGTCACTAGATCCATGTCGACGTTGTGGATCGATATCAACGGGTCATTAGGAAGTTTATTATATAGTCACATGTTTTACTAATTCAATGGGTCATGGGTTAGTTATGTTGATTTAGTCAAAGTACCTGGTTAGTGGTTTAAGTTGGGAGGGTTTTTTTTTTTTTTTTTTTTGTTCACGTTGGATGTTTCTATAGAATGAAAAACTTGAGCATTAATGAAAGTAGGGCTTTAAACAGAAAGACAAACATCAAATACAAATACCTTTAATGTACAAAACGTACGAATTGAATGTTTTCCTGAAAAAAAAAATTTGGTAATTACTTTACGAGTAAAATAATTACGAAAATATCAACGCGTTTCTTTTACTTTTTCATCCCTTTCGTTTTATACGTTAAGCGTATTTGTAAGCGAACTTAGCTCTAAAAAGAAAATCCCTTACATGAATTTTGGATCTAGTTTTCGGATCTAGAAAGTTCTGTATTGATTTCCAAAGCACTTTAAAACCAGAGCCAGCATTTATTGATATACATTCGACCAAGGGTCTGCAGAGTTCATTTCCATCAAGAAAGTACCAAATATCAAATATTTTATCTAAAAAAAGGTTATCTCTACTATGTTATAATGCAGGAGGGAAGGATTCCCAAAAGTTAAGAACTTTTTCCCCCCATATTTATAAATAAACCCCTAAAATGAGGGTAAAGTGGTCATTTAAACCATAATTATTTTTTAGTCCCTCAATCTATTACATTTAAATCCTTGGCATTTAACATAATTATTCCCATTTCAAATTTTAAAAGGTTTCCGTTTCAATTTTTAAAAGGTTTCATAACCTCTTTCTCGTTATCTCCCGTTTACGCCTCTCTCTCTCTCTCAATTTTGAATTCACACTCCCAATCTCAAACACCCATTATCCTTCCTTCTTCTTTTCATTTGCAGAGAACGAGATGCTAGAGTGAGGGAGACAACCGGTTGCGGCAATGGTTGATGGCCTTTAGAGTGGCCGAAGATGAATAAGTCGGTAACAATCGCAAACCTCGGCGGCGGCGGCGCTAGGGTATTGCGATGACCACAGACAACCGTCGTTCCCGCTCGCTTTCTTCCACGCCAACGTTTAGTGACCGGAAAGGTAACCTTCAAACCCTCAAATGTCTAAATGTTACTAGAGAGCGGACTCAAATCCTCTTTGTTGTTCAACCGATTTTAGGGAATCGGGAAAAGGATGATGAGTGCAACCCCATGGTTCTATCTGCAAAGCAGACAACAAAGGTTATACAATGTTATTGTTGCACTCAGTTACCCTTTGCTTATTCTAGAATTATATTTAATCATATGTTTTTGTTGCAGTTGGACACCAGAAGGATCTTGAAACAGCTTGCAAAGGAAAATTTAAAGTAGCTTTAAAGGATGGTTGCAATGTTAGCTCATGCAAATCCCATGACCGTGCTTCAAACCATAGTTCACCAGGTACGGATGATTGTACTCACTCCATCATTGTTCCAGAGGAATTTTCTTTCTCTGTAATGTAGAGATAACTTTACCTTTTTAACTCTAATTTGGGTTACATTGGATGAAAAAAAACTTTAGCTAAAAAGGGTATGAGTCAAAAGGATTAAAAGCATCTCGAAGTGTTATTTTAATGCATATAACCTCTTAATTTGTTTTATTAAACAAGTAAACTTTGTCAAAATAGGCCTGGTTGACCTGCTGACACTTTGTTTTTTTCTTTTATTATCTAGAATAAACAAACTATGGATACGATTACGCAATCAACTATCAAAATGATGGTCTATGAAATTGTAAACACTTGAATATACTTTATGTGAGTCTTTTGGCCTGCTAATTTGTATTTAGTCGAGATTTTAACCCGACTTATTTAGATATTACCATTGATTGACTTTAACCTTGATGTATCAGGTCGAGTATATTCATATCAAGGGCCTGGTTGACATGCAAGATATTGGGATGCGATCTAAAGCCCTTTCCGATGATAAACGTCATAAAACACAAGAACTGTTTGATATGTCAGGAGGTACAACCCTTTTTAGTCAATTTCTATTTGGACAAATCAAAGTACATTCACTGTACCATAATCCATTTATAAAACATGTTCCATGTATATAAACTGCACACAAACACACAAAACTGGATGTGTTTTGAATGGCTACAATTTAGGGGTGCAAACGAGCCGAGCCAGAGTTCGACTAGGCTCGAGCTCGAGCTCATTTAACTTATGAAAACTCGAGCTCGGCTCACATGTACTTTTTCAAGCTAGAGCTCGGCTCATGTATTACTTTTTATTTAATTTATATTAATTATAATAATTATTATTTTATATAAATTTTTCTTATTTTTTCATAATTTTATAAATAGTAATTACTATAATTCATATATATATATATATATATTATTTAATATATTAGTTAAAATTATATAAGTAGTGGGCTCGTGAGCCGGCTTGAGCTCGATAAGCGAAGCTCGGGCTTATTTACTAAGCGAGCTTGTTTTTAGGATCAGGCTCCAACTCATTTAAGATCGGTTCGTTCGAGCTTTTTTTGAGCCTAGATTGAGTAGCTCGCGAGTAGCTCAGCTCATTTGCACCCCTACTACAATTTGTTTATTTATTTTTAATCAAATTTATTGGAATTTAGTTTGGTGATCGAATTCAGATGGACTTAAAGTTGATCATTGTTTTATTACTATAAAAGTTAACAACTTTGTTTTAAATTTGATGAATCTCTTCACTTTGTTAACTTTGTTGATCAAAGACGTGATCTTGCAAGTCATTCCTTTTAAGTCGACCAAAATAGATATGGACTCAGTCTGGTTAAATTAATCTGAAAACACCTTTTTATGTAATAAATATTATTACAACAATAAGTCATGCCTATAAATAAGGTGATTTAAGAGATAAGCTTTGACAATGCACTTTTGGTGACTTTCAACATGTTCTTTGTTAAACAAATTATTTTTTATTCACCATTTGAATCTGTATTAAATCATGCAACATAAGTTTATATGAACTTTTTCTTTATAAAAAAAATAAAGAGAATGGTCATTTAAATCCTGTTGCATTGGCATACATATGTTGTTATAATGATTTTCTCAGATTGGGCCCACTGGTTGTGGATGTTGGCCCTCCTGCTAATTGGGTAAGATCAATGCGCAGAGAGCTGTAAGTTGGTTGTGTTTCCTTTTTATTTCTTTTATATTTTCTTCTGTTTTTGTATCTTCCTTTGTTCATAAACTAATTGAAGGTGAAGGGTCAATCAGTCTTTTGATTTATTTGACTGGTTTTGAAATTTGATTTTACAGAAGGATTGTTTTGAGGTGTATGCTTTGGTTTATGGGCTTTTGCATGTAAAGGTAACAGAGCTATCATTGTTTTAATATACTCCCCAGTCCCCATTACCATCATATGTCAATACGTTTTTTTTCATATATTTTATGTATGGAAGAAGGTCTGGTACAGTCTGATCCAGTTGGTCGCTTGGTTATGTCTGCTCTACTAGAGCAGCTTGAGAATCCTTGGGGCATTTCTCCTTTTAAATAGGCATGATTGGGAACATATATATAGGGATCTGAAGCTTAGATTATAAATGATCACTAAAAAGGCGGGTTTTATGCAGGCTGTAAGCTTGTATGTTCTCATATAATTGTTAAATATAATCTGTCTCTTATTATTATTTTGACTTTTTTATTTACTTTTTTTGTATTTCAGGTGCGTATAGTTGTAGCCCGCGTTAGGTTTGTAAATTAAAAAAAAAGTATAACATATGAGGATTATACTTTTTTAAAACAAATTTTGTAATGTGCAGCTCAGTCCGTCAACATTCGAAGTAGATGTTGATCTATTGATAATCTGTGTACTTTCATATGTTAGTAGTGCAATTCTTTATTTTGTTAGTTAGTTGATTAATATGTAATTAATTGTATTCTACCTCTCCTAGGATTTATAGAGCTGCAAAACATATATTATATTAAAAAATGAAATCTTGTGATTATATAATTCTTGATCAAGAAATCAAGATGTATCTTGAGTCTGTTGCATCATTATGATAGCGTCTACTGCTGTCATTTTATTTATAAATTTTCATTTGTTTTATTTGCATTTACATTTTCATCTAGCGTTTAATTACTATTATCTGTTGCTAATTGTTTTTTATGCGCAATTTGCATTGCATCATAAAAATCCTTAATTACTAGATCATCACATAGATTATTGATAACCTAACAGGAAATGACTACCATATTTTAAAAATTTAGCCTCCGCCGCATCGCGCGAGTTCCCACTTACTATATATAATGCATTTCACAAAGGTAGTTTAAGATGTACTTCGGTTTGGGATAATAACCGAATCCACCGAACCACGTACACCACAATGAAATAGACTAACCGATGACTTCGCTTATGAACTTTGGTTCAGGATAATAACGAGTTCCGCAATGTAAAGTGTTGCCCCGCCGCATCGCGCGGGCACCCTGCTAGTGAAATAAGAATAGACGAACAAAAAAGATTAAGTTAATTATTTCTAATGCAGAATTAGAAATTTGCACTTATCAATTCTGAAACATACCTCAGGGTAGTAGTCATTATCAATTTGTTGCAACTTCTTTATAACCTCAATAGCAGACCTTGTTAGGTTCTTCAAACCCTATCACACACGAAACACAAATCACCAAAAAAAAAACATTATATAAATCTAAGCTTATATGGAGATTAATTAATTAATTAATAATATGGATCATACCAAGCCTTTAACATCTAGAATTGTTGTACCACAAGTGATTCGCCTATTTTTAGCAACAGAACACGCTGGAAACCGAATGGCAGTAGTTTTCTCAAATTCCTGCACATGATACTTTATGTATCTATCTAATGTTGTGACTAACATAGCCTTATTTGGATCAGATTTTCCTAATAATTCTATATAAATTGGCCTTCCCTCTTTATCAACACCATGATAACCTTGAGGATAGTGTTGTAGAACTTCGTTTAATTCGTCGAACTTAAAATCCTGTTAACGTCAAGAGTAAAACTTCTAAGAATCATTTTATAAACCCATAGAGTGTTGTTTGATGATGATACCTCCAAAATACTGTCTGTGCCAAAGGCTTTCCTCCATTGAAGCTTGTTAACCCACATATGTTTTGATTTTTCAATATCAAAATTCCGAGCTTTTAAAAACCTACAAGACATGACATTTGGAATATCAATATTAATCTTGTAACCCAATTAATTAAATTTCTTTAGGCCCAAAAGGAAAGTGAAATTTATTAAAAATAGGGTGAATTTCAAGGATTGTCCTTTATCTTTATACCCATTTTCAGGCGCTGTCATTTATGTTTAAAATTGATGAGTTTTGTCCTTTATGTTTTCATATCATACATGTTTTGTCCTTTAGGCCTAACCCAGTTAGTTTTTTCAGTTAAATTTGGTCATGTGCTATGCACATGAGGGCATTTTTGTCAATTCAAAGGTAAGTTCAATGGCAGATTTACAGCTCAAAGCTTCTACAACCTTTGAATTGACAAAAATGCCCTCATGTGCAAAACACATGACCAAATTTAACTGAAAAAACTAACTGGGTTAGGCCCAAAGGACAAAACGTGAATGATATGAAAACATAAAGGACAAAAGTAGTCAATTTTGAACATAAAGGAGAACGCCTGAAAATGGATATAAAGATAAAAGACAATTCTTGAAATTCACTCTTAAAAATAATCATTTGAGAAGACCAACTTTAAAAAAAATTAATTTCAGGTAATGTGTGATTGAACAGGATGGTTTTTTCTTAACTTTTTATGTGATTTTTGCGTTAACTAACAGCAATGAATCGACAATATAAATGGCAGGAAATGTGCAAATTTCCGATCACTTTGCGTATACAAGTATTGGCATAATAATATTACCTCAACAATGTAAAATAATCATCATGTTATTGAGGAAGCAAATCTTCTTCTACCAGCACTTGTCGAAATTTCTCGACTTCATTTACCTCTTCAGGATCGGGTACATAATAGGGTTTGACGTGAAAGTGTTGTAAATGAAACAAACCGCCATGTTCTTTGGTGAACCGTCTCGTCGTCTCCTCCGGCGACTATAAATAAAGTCATTGGCCACTAGGGGTGCAAATGAGCCGAGCCGAGCCCGAGTTCGACCAGGCTCGAGCTCGTTTAATTTATAAAAGCTCGAGCTTGAGTTTGGCTCGATTCGAGCTTTCTTTTCTAAAGCTCGAGCTCGGCTCGAAGTTAATGTTTTAAGCTCGAGCTCGGCTCGGGCTCGACTCATTTAGTATTTATTAATTAATTTATATTAATTATAATTATTATTATACATATAATTTAGTTATTTTTTATATTTATATAAATGCTAATTATTATTATATAAATATATGTTTAATATATTAATAAAAAATATATAAAGAAAAAGCTCGTTTAGGCTCGTGAGCCCGCTCAAGCTCGGTTAACGAAGCTCGGGCTCGGGCTCGTTTACTAAATGAGCTTGTTTTTAGGCCCGAACTCGAGCTCGTTCGAGCTTTTTTTCGAGCCGAGCTCGAGTAGCTCGGCTCGTTTGCACCCCTACTAGCAATCATTTGTAATAGCTCCGTTCGTCGTTCTTCTTTGTAGGTTGTGTTTATGCAAGTTTATTTTTTCACAATCGTGTGTGTTAATTGATCCACTAGGGCCATTAAGAATAACTATGTAAGCTAATTAATAAATAATAAATAAACGGAGCCTAACTCGAACTCGAAAAACTATTCAAAAACCAAACTCAAGCTTTAGAAATTGAGCCCGAGTAAAACTCTTACTTCTAAGTTTCAAGTTTCTGTTAATCTGGACAGCTACGTCATATCGATCGTGGGCCAATCTGTCCTTTCCAGATTATCTGAAACTGAAACTGACAACTATATCAAACCCTAATCCAGAAATCCTGCATGGATGTGAAATAGGAATTTTTTTTAGAAACAGTGTATTTTGAAGATATTTTTAGGATAACGGGGAAGTCAAACAAAAAAAAAGGTTTTTGGTGTATCCGCTATTAGGAATAGCGGATCAGGAAGAAAATTAAAATGTGTTGCAGCAATGCTCAGGTAGGTGTCAGTGGGTGTCAGATGCTTTTCTAATCCTCTATTCTCAATAGAGGATTAGGAGGAAACACTTAACCATGGTTCAAGCCTCACCCGAGACCAAACATAACCCACTTAAAAACCTAAACCCAGTTACAAAACTTAACCTAGTTAACTTTTTAAGTTATACTTCCAGCTATACCTTGGATTCCTCCTCTATTATTAAAGAGATTCTGGCACATCACATGCAACCTGAGAAGTCTGTCTTCTTTTGACCATGAACATGCACCATTCACATCCATTGCAGAACATCACATGCATATGTTGAATGGTGCATGTTCATGGTCAAAAGAAGACAGACTTCTCAGGGGATCAAGATGTCACAACTGTCTTCGTCATATAGACGATTTTAGATGGCTCGAAGGCTTGCCACAAGGACTTTTAAAATATGGGACATAAGTCAGTCATGAAGGACATATAAATGTAGTACATAGGCTTGTCATGAAGGACATATAATGTGGCACATAGACTTGTCCTGAAGGACATTAATAGTCATATGTCAAGAAGGCCTTGTCACAAAGGACATATAAGATATGGCACAAGAGGCATCGCCACAAGGACATTTTAATATATAAGTCACAATCTTATTTGATCAGAGACTTTATGGTTTGAACATAGTTCTTCACCTTTGGGTAGAGAGTCATAGACTACTTTTGTCATCGCTTGAAAGGCGATTTATTTTGGCACATAGGAAAATCGATGGACATCACTAATGGATGTTTATATATTTATATACATAATTATCGTAATTGAGGATATTAGTCATGATCTTATCGATCTTATAGACTATAAGGCTTGGGCATTGCCCATTACCTTGGACGGTGAACAATAACGGTCACAATTGTCAATGTCACTAGTGGACAATATAGTATATAGCTTGTGGGCCATCACTAAAGGATGTTAAATAATGTGATCATCGTATTAGATGATATTAGTCATGATCATATTGATCTTTTAGACTAGGAGGCTTGGACATAGTCCAACATTTTTAGACAAGGGGTCATAGACCACAATTGCCGTTGTCTTATAGGACAACAAGTTTAGCCCGTAGGCATTTCATCACTAGCGGATGTTTAAATTATGATCATCTCATTGATGATACTTGCCATGATCTAATTCGATCATATAGGCTTTAAGGCTTGGGTGTAGTCCAAAATACCTTGACGGCAGGTGTGGTTTCTCAAGTCACACTACCAAGAGTGTTAACATGTTCTTGGATGTTAACACAGATTAATTGTCTTAAGAGGGTTTTACCATCATAGCATGTCCGTATTGACATATTGGCTAGGTATACCATTAAGAAGATCTTTTGAAATTATTTAATAAAACCGATACGATTGCTTGATAAAGGACGAAATGAATACCTATATAAAATTTCCAAAACTTTCCATAAATCATTAGGAAATCTACAATAGTGCCTTTCTCAGGACTTTTAGTATCCTATTTGTCCATAAAGGACTAAAAGGAAAATATAAGTCCTTATAAGGACTATAAAATATTGTAAGTTCATATAGGGATTATATTGAAACAGTTTGCCCACGAAGGGACTATAATGAAATGTTATGTCTACAAAGGGACTATAATGAAATATCATGTCCGCTAAGGGACTATAGTGAAATCTCGTGTCCACAAAGGGACTATTTCGAAATAGCATATCCCAAATGGATTTTAATGAAATAACACGTCCATAAAAGGACAATATTGGTACAACATGTGCACAAAAGAGACTTTGCTGAACAGATGTCCTCACAGGGACTTAAATCGAAAGATACGTTCATTAGGGAATAATAATAAACAAATGTCCACGTAGGGACTACACAGAAGAGATAGGTCCTTATAGGGATTTTGAAGTAACACCAGTCCACACGGGGACATAAAGGAAAATATAAGTCTATATAGGGACTATAACTTATGTCAACATTAGGATTATAGTGAAACGATATGTCCTCGAAAGGACTATGATGAATTATTATATTCGCCAGGGGGACTTTAATAAATTAACGTGTTTGCAAAAGAATTTTAATGAAATAACATGTCCATGTAAGGACTATAATGGAGTATAAAGTCCACGAAAAGGACTATTTTGAAGTATAATGTCCATGAAGGGACTACTATTGAAATATAATGTCCTCAAATGGACTATATTGAAATATAATGTCCTCGAAGGGACTATATTGAAATATAGTGTCCTCAAAGGGACTACGATAGACCAACGTCTATACAGGGTCTTATCAGAAGAGGTAGGTTTACAAGGACTTATGAAGAAATAATATGCCCACAAAGGACTACAATAGTCAAATGCCCACACAGGGACTTAAAGGAAAATGAAATATAATGGAAGAAGGGTCTTCTAATGCCTTCCTTGCTTCATTCTGATGGTTTCTCTTCTTTGTTTACCATACGCGGTAGTGACACTGAAGATCTCAGTGAATAAAATAAATATTCCAATTCAGGATCCGTTGCTAGAAGTAGGAACCAAAGGATTTAATGATTAGAAAATTTGAAATTGGATCATGGATTGAAGTTTGACAAGGATAGTCCAAGTTTGGAATTCCAAAACTTGGAGATAAGAAATAGTGATCATTGGCATTTACTGGTATCATCTTCAATACGAGAGCCTCAGGGACCTTCTAGTATGGACTCCGAAGTCTGGTTAAAAGTTTCAATAGGTTTGGTTTTGGAGAATAGGTCCATAAAGGTCTTCTTCCAAACCATTCGCACGCTTTCCCTAGCCGTGGTACGAAGCTTGTCATTCCGTTGGCTTCGGACGAGAAGAATCTCCATTAACGTCTTTTTGCTTGGCGACATGTTCAAAATACATAAAATCGAAAACAATGTTTACTTAATAGGGATGAGAGCATTCCTATGTTAAGTCTAGACTCAGAAGGTCTAAGAAATATGCTACTGTGTCATTTGAGATTAAACCCTAAGAACTAGTGTTTAATTCACTCAAACGTTGGCTCTGATACCAACCTGTCACACCCCGATATTTTACCACAAACCGGTGGGCCCGGTGGGGAGTATCGTGACGTAGTTGATATCATTATAGTCAAATATACACAGTTTATAGCACAGCGGAAGTCTTGGTAGAAATTACTATTACAAACCGAAAGTGTAAAGTACGAATAAAAGAATATACAGACGGTTGTAAAGAAAGGATCCACAGGCGGACCTAAATATAATACAAGAAAAACATGTTCAACAGACTTAAGGCATTACGAACTTGCAAGATTCTCTATTTAACGTCCGTTAGCTCCCAGCCTATTACGTGTAGTACCTGTCACTAGTCTTTTGAAAATACGTCAGTTTTCACTGGTAAATACAATTAACTGACTCTTTTGAAAACATTTATGAAAATTGGTTTAGATGCACAAGGCACAAGTAATCTTTTATAACTTGGCACAATTATATAAATAATCTTGTATACAGATTTACATGTTTGTCGTAGATTTAGGGCCCGGGATTGAAGCCGAGACATGATTAACCGATACACCACTGATATAAACTCACAGGAGTTATCCCCAACAATGTGGGTATACCTTTTTACATATGCAACTGTCAGGTGTATGCCTACACCCAGTGCTTAAGTCGTGGCCATTTGCAATTAAATGAGCCGAGGATATCCAGGACACGGTCGCATTAACCCCCAATGTTTATGTTATCAAACAAAACATATTAAAACGGGTTATGTAATTTATTAATCACAATCCGATTAAATGATTCAATACCCGACAAAGCGGTAATATTTTACCGTATCCCAAGCCCGTATAAGGGAAATTAAGTTAAAAGTATTTACCTGAGCTTCATAATGCGTGATTTATCTACTCAGCCGTATAATGTACTCAAACTAGTGCAAGTAGCTTTTACTAGGGCTCCTAATCTGGAACGAAGGTTTTATTAACCTATTAGATTACTAACGGATCTTATTTAAGTCATAGACTTAGACCAGTTAGTTTAAAGAAGGATTTACGGTACGAAACGCTAGATTAAGCGATGACCGGATTGGAATGTAATTTAGACCCAACAAGTATGAAGACTTGTATAATAAGGGTAAACTAAATACATTCTGGATTTTGAAGTAAAAATGATAAGGTTTAACTTGTTTCGGTAAACTTACGTAAACTAGTTATGTAAGTTTAACCGTACGCGTATATGCGATAACGAGTAACCAGATAAGTCATGAACAAGTTCCATATGCCAATATACTTTAAACAAGTTATAATATCAGTAGGATATCAACTTGTATGCCCATTAAGGTTTTAAAATCAAACTATGCCTCATAAGGGCGTTTTGGTCATTTTACGACGTATAAAAGAAACTTGTGTACAATCTGATGTTACAACTATAAACATTTTGTAAAAACACTTTATTTATGATATAATATCAGTAGGATATCAAACACATGTGTGTTTTATAGTTTAAAACCAAACTATACTCCGTAGGGGCATTTTGGTAATTTCACACATAGTTTTGAAGACTAATTTGGGAATCTGAGTTTATATCATATACCTACTGTTAAGAATATTTAAAATAATTTATAAAGTCAGTAGATAACAAGTCTTGATTGGTAGTTATGGTTTAACACCATGCTACGCGCCGGAACGACGTTAAAGTCGCTAAATGACGATATTTGCGATCTTTTAGGAAAACTGATGTTATGATCAGGTTTATATGACCAAAATATATTACTTAATATAACATATAAGTAAATAAAAGGTTTTGTATGAAAATTACGCTTTTAAACCATTTTAGGTGCAAAAAGGGCATTATCGTCATTTAAGGACGTAAATCAAGAACGTATACGTAAACTCAGTTTGTATACTGAATGAACATCCCAAATTATCCTAATTATGATATTACATCAGTAGGAAATGATTTTGTTATGAAAAATATGCTTAAAACCGATCTATGCGCCTAAAGGGCATTTTGGTCAATTTAAGGCATAATTTACGATATTATGCGCAAACTCAGTTTATGATCAGGTTCATAACATCGTAATATGTTAAACATGTTAACATATCAATACCTAAGTTGTTTGAAAGTTTATTGGTGTCTAAAACCTTATTTTTGCTAAAAAGGGCATAATAGTCAAAGTACGGCATATTAACGGAACATGCACAAAAACTCAGATTTCTAGTATGATTGGGTAATATAACCTTATGGGGTTATGTTACATTATAATACGATCATAACGGAACCTAAAATCAGTAGCAAACTAATTTAATTCGGTTCATAATCGAAAGTCAATGCAGAAGTCAAACTTCGCGACTTACGGTTGCGAACCGACCCTAAAACTGGAATTGACGAGCCAAACATGTTTACACATGTTCTAATAATTATTACCAAGTTGTTTAAAGGATAAAATGTATTTTAGAAAATTTCTAAACTCATATCGCAATTAATTCAAAAACTGCCTTGTTGACTTTTTAAAACAATATTACGTTGACTCGTCAATTGACCAAGCAAACATGATTCTTAGGATGTGCCCTTTTGAGGGTTTAACACCTACCTAATTACGATCACGTAGCCATGTTCATTGCGAACAATGGCATGACCGTTTACGGTCTAACTAAACGTCAAAGTGTTTATCGTAAACGCTTTACTTTTCGGTTCTTTAAGCCAAGTAAAATGAACTAGTCACGAAAGGACACTTACAAGTGGTCCTAGGGACTGAAAAGAACTCAAAGGGTGCTCCTAAAATGCTCAAGAACTCTCAATATGAGAAGGTAGGAAGAAAGAAGGATAGATGCAAGTGAAAATGGTTGAAGATTACTTCTATTTATAGTTTTTGAGACTTGATTGGATCATGCCAAGTGTTTTAGGAACATCTTTGGATGATTACAAGAGTCTTACCAGATATAAAAATCAGTTAGCAAGCCCATTGAATTGTCTAAATGGTTTAAAATGCTTTGAATTGGGCTGCAAGTAACAAAACCATCAACAAGATCAATCTTGCTGCTGTTTCGAGCTCTGGCGGCCCGCGAAGACCTCAGGCCCAATTCTTTGCGGACCGTGAGCGATGATGGTCGGATTTCAGCTTTAGCTGATTGGTAGAACTGACCCCTTAATCTTTTTAGTTCATTTCTAACTTTCACAAATGACATAAATGGCACATTATTTTCTTATCTAATATGTTTTGTTAGTAATAAGTACGAACATCTCTAGTGGCCAATCTTAGGCACACCCAGGAGTACGACCGAGCATTACGGAGTTCCTGGTTCGTTTAAAAGGTCGGTCAAAGGTGCAGTTTCACTTGTTGTCGCTTTTAGTCTTTTTATCGCACAAAGTTGTGCGTAATATCGTTTAACGATATCAAGCCTTTCATGGCCCATATTAGGCATTCCCGAGCATATGCTCAAATATTACGACGCTCTAGTTCGCTTAAATGGTCACTCAAAGGTGTAGTTTTAGATGTTGACGCTTTTGGTCCCTTTAACGCGCAAACTTGCGCGTATTATCGTTTAATAGCATCAAAGCCTTATGTAGCCCATGTTAAGCATTCCCGAGAGTATAATTGCACATCATGATGCTTCGGGTTCATTAAAAGGTCACTCAGAGACATAATTAAACATGTTGACGCTTTCAACCCTTCGTCACACAAACTTTCAATAAATTGCGCAAACGGCTCCTCTCGATCAACAAGTGGCTCATTTGCGAATATGAATACCGTGTAACGTCATTCAGAGGCTTAATTTAAGCATGTTGACACTTTCAGTCCTTTTATATTCAAAGTTTTTGATTTTTTGCAAAATTAGTCCCTAATAGTCAACGTTTGACTTCATTAGAGTTTAGTACACGTTTCATCTCATCATTGAACGTGATTTTACGAGGTGTTACAATAATAATTCGAAGGATACCCCTATGAATAATATGGTTGTGGCTGCACAAATGGGTTGGCATAATAATCTGTGGAGTACCCCGGTGAATTTGGACAATGAATAGTGAAATGGGGCCCTCCACAAATCTCACACATATTATGAGACTCAAAATAAATAAAATAAAAAACTAAAAGACACGGAAAATTAGACTCCTACGACTCAATATACAAAAAACCAGCAGACTCACAAGACTCGCCACGAAAAAACACAAAACAGAAAGACAAGGACAATTAGACTCTTACGACCCAATATAAAAAAACAAAACAAAACACACGTAGCACAGATATCGCAGATAAGCGTAACCAAATCTAATTAACGCAATCGCCAAGAGTCCCCGACAACAGCGCCAAAAACTTGGTGTGCTAAAAGTGGTCTAATTAAACTAACTAAAACTAAACCTTAAACTAGACACTCTAAGCTTTAAATTAATAAACTAAGACTCTTTAAAACCTAAACCACACAACCAGCAAGTGTACCGGTCAATGCAGTATAGCCTAAGTAAGTCCGATTATCGAACCCACGAGACTCTACTGACTACGTTTACTAGACTCTACTAACTTATCTAACTGACTCGACTTATTATTAGTTTTTTTTTGTGTTTTGAGGGGGGTTTCTAATAACCTAATGCAATTTATTAAAATTAACTAAACTAACTAAAGCGAACGGAAACACGAACTAAGACTGAGAACTTAAGAAACGATCAGAGATGCGAAGTACACTACCTAGGTCAGAATCTTACACATGTATGACAACTTCTATCGGTTATGGAACTAATTGTGGAAACCGGGATCTTAAGATGCTAAACTTAAAGGACAACCGAGTAGGACCTTGAACCCTTCTCGAGAATACACATATGGCAACCTATTAAGTTGTTCTAATACCGGTTTAGATGATTCCCTCGCAGGCTTTCCTATTGTAATAATAAAGTACCCTTATTCGACAATCAACCTCGCAGCACAAAACTTAAGGGTAACTATGGTTTTATGATTAGACTCGATAAGCAAATAGTGAAGGGGAAACTAGGGGATCTTCTCACAAAGTATCTAACCCTAGAAATCTAACACTAAAGACAGATCGACAACCTCTCACCTCACAGCTATCGAGATACTTAACCCTATTCAAATTACAGTTATACCCCTACGGTTCACTACATCTAGGAAACCATCTAATAGTCAAAAACACACAGTAATTTACCTTGCGTGCAACTATTGTTTGAAAGACATTCAACTAGCCACATGAGGGATAATAACCATTCAAAGAACAAGATTAAATACACATACACATCAAACCATAAAAACCAAGTCTTTACTTTAATTATTAAACCCACAAATAATATCCAAAACCGAATAAAAAAACATAATCATAACATGGTGTTCATCATAACCTAGGTAGTGTAGAGTTTAGCCAATAACCATTGTCAAGAAAAAAAACAAGACTGAACTGAGTAGCAAAAGCATATTCATAGGTTTAAATAATATAAAAAATTAGGGAAATTTGCCTATAATAATCCCACCTAGACCTTATTGGCCATTAATAATCCCACCTCAAAATATTCCCCTCACCAGTCCCACATTTCACCTATTTTTCCTACAATGGTCCCCCGTTAAAAACACTTAACGGAATTAAGCTTTTTTCCAAATTACAAACAGATTTTTAAGGGCTTTTGATTAGAACGACGATACGAGTCCATTGATGTAAAACTTGCCTCGAAATGGTGCTCCAAACGATGAAAACGGTGCTTCAATTCGGGTGTTTAAATTTTCAATTAACCAAAATCAAGTCACTTGGAGCACCATTTCGAAGTAAGTTTTAAATCAATGGACTCGTATCATTGTTCTGATCAAAAGCTCTAAAAAATCTGTTTGCAATTTGGGAAAAAAGGTTAACTCCGTTAAATTTTTTTAACGGGGGACCATTGTAGGAAAAATAGGTGAAAGGTGGGACTAGTGGGGGGAATATTCTGAGGTGGGATTATTAATGGCCAATAAGGTCTAGGTGAAATTATTACGGGCCAATTCCCCAAAAAATTAAAACAAACTAACACGGTTACGAACCAAACTTGAATCTTGATCCACGGCTTCACCTTCTCCTTCTCTTTGATTCGTCCACACCTACAAGAATAATAATAATACTATGGCCACTTTTTTTTCTTTTATTCGTCCCCCTTAAATAATGATAATAATCGCTCCTTGTTCATTCGTTCTGCTCTTTTTGACTTCTCTCCTTTTTCTACAAGAAAGTGGCGTCCAAAAAATCTTCTGTTTCGTCTTTTAATGTTTCAGCCATTGGACTCCTTTTAGTGGATCATTAAACAATAATATGGCTGGGCTTATTACAATCTAGCGGCCCAACAGCAAAGGAAAGAAATGGTGGCAGCTTGTATCGAATTGTTTTATTGTGATGTTAATTAAATCCTGATCCAACTATGATTCCCTTCTCATTTTGTGTATATTGCATCTAGTAACCTTTTGGATCATAGTATTTCATGCGTCCTAACCTCCCGATCTATACTAACAGATCATGGTCCAAAATACCAATGATTTGGACTGATGAAACACTCGTTAACACCTGAGGTGAAACTAGCATGTTCGTCTCTTTCGTGGGGTTCAATCTCTTTCGTTACTCACCAAATGACGGGTCCTGCAAAACAGCAACACCGTTAGCTCGTTAAGAGGGGAATATGGAGGTTTCCCTCTTAACCGGGCTCCGGCGTGAGAATAAGTTCTGTTCTGAGTAGATAAAACAGTGTGTGTTGAGAATGAGAGTATGGAGAATATGATGGATTTAACCTGAATGATGAAGGGTCCTATTTATAGCCGGAGGGTGAGAGAGGGAGGAGCAACCTTGCTAGCTGTTATAGGGCGCAAGCTGTCCGACCAAGGGGAATATCCTCTTGGTCTCCTCTGTTGTGGTCAGTGTAGTGGTACACGTGGCGCGCCTATGTTTGTCCATGCTGGAGACGTCGTACTGGTACTGTCGGTCTGCTCCTTGATTTGCTGCAGGCCTACATGGCGCTCGATGACTGGTGACACGTGCCGTCCTTTCTGTCGAAAAGAGCATCTTGGGTGACACCTTGACGTCTTCCAGAAGCTTCTAGAAGCTTCTGGATTCGCTTGCTGATGTAGGCGCCATGTCGGATGCAGAAGTGGTGTGGTCCTTGCCATGTGGGCAAGGAATTGGGACCATACCTCTTCATGGACTCACATTATAAACATTATCTATCGATGTGAGACTAGCCCTTTCTCTCGATCCAATTATATAATTATGTTATGGGAGCCCTCTAACTTATAAAATAGAGATAGTAGCCTCGGCCCACTCAAGGAAAATAGCGACAATTTTAATTCGGTCACTGATGTTCTACTCTGCTTAACGGGCTAGTCATTTCCTTATTAGTCGTTTTCGCTCCATTTGTACCAGGATTTGGCAAAAAACAAAATAATATAATACAACACCAAAAACTAAAAAAAAAAAACAAATAAAAACTATACAAAAATTATACATTTTACACGAGACAAATATATGTATTTTACCACACATCAAAAGACTTAGTGGATTGGCGATGACATTTATCGAGAATGAAGACTTGGATAATATAAACTATGAAGAGTTGATTCACTAATTTGCCATCAATAATGCAATGAGGGTTTCGTGAATCATTGGTTAGCTATTAACTTATTCATTATTACTGTATTTCACTCATTCGAATACTATATTTTGTCATTTTGTTAATTGTATTGTTTATCGATTGCTATATTTTTGTTAACGATTCACGGTTGTATGAAAAACTAGTTTATATTATATGTTTTGTTAAGGCCTAAGGGTACGTTTTTTAAGCTCAAACATAATACACGAATTCTCAGGGCCAGCCTTGAAATTCATCACTATTCTTTCCAGTTTTATGGTATAGAGAAGTATTCCAACTTCATGATTATTCTTTCTAGTTTTACGGTATAGAGAAATAATAATAATATTAACAACAATAATAGTACTAACAAAAAAAGTGTCGATCAAAGATGCTCTTCAGCATGAGCATATTCTTATTATCTCACCCAAAAATCACATCAATAATAAGTTGCTTACACTCAACCCCATCTAATATATAATATTGAATTTTTTTTAGAAACGGTGTATTTTGAAGATATTTTTAGGATAACGGGGAAGTCAAACAAAAAAAAAGGTTTTTGGTGTATCCGCTATTAGGAATAGCGGATCAGGAAGAAAATTAAAATGTGTTGCAGCAATGCTCAGGTAGGTGTCAGTGGGTGTCAGATGCTTTTCTAATCCTCTATTCTCAATAGAGGATTAGGAGGAAACACTTAACCATGGTTCAAGCCTCACCCGAGACCAAACATAACCCACTTAAAAACCTAAACCCAGTTACAAAACTTAACCTAGTTAACTTTTTAAGTTATACTTCCAGCTATACCTTGGATTCCTCCTCTATTATTAAAGAGATTCTGGCACATCACATGCAACCTGAGAAGTCTGTCTTCTTTTGACCATGAACATGCACCATTCACATCCATTGCAGAACATCACATGCATATGTTGAATGGTGCATGTTCATGGTCAAAAGAAGACAGACTTCTCAGGGGATCAAGATGTCACAACTGTCTTCGTCATATAGACGATTTTAGATGGCTCGAAGGCTTGCCACAAGGACTTTTAAAATATGGGACATAAGTCAGTCATGAAGGACATATAAATGTAGTACATAGGCTTGTCATGAAGGACATATAATGTGGCACATAGACTTGTCCTGAAGGACATTAATAGTCATATGTCAAGAAGGCCTTGTCACAAAGGACATATAAGATATGGCACAAGAGGCATCGCCACAAGGACATTTTAATATATAAGTCACAATCTTATTTGATCAGAGACTTTATGGTTTGAACATAGTTCTTCACCTTTGGGTAGAGAGTCATAGACTACTTTTGTCATCGCTTGAAAGGCGATTTATTTTGGCACATAGGAAAATCGATGGACATCACTAATGGATGTTTATATATTTATATACATAATTATCGTAATTGAGGATATTAGTCATGATCTTATCGATCTTATAGACTATAAGGCTTGGGCATTGCCCATTTCCTTGGACGGTGAACAATAACGGTCACAATTGTCAATGTCACTAGTGGACAATATAGTATATAGCTTGTGGGCCATCACTAAAGGATGTTAAATAATGTGATCATCGTATTAGATGATATTAGTCATGATCATATTGATCTTTTAGACTAGGAGGCTTGGACATAGTCCAACATTTTTAGACAAGGGGTCATAGACCACAATTGTCGTTGTCTTATAGGACAACAAGTTTAGCCCGTAGGCATTTCATCACTAGCGGATGTTTAAATTATGATCATCTCATTGATGATACTTGCCATGATCTAATTCGATCATATAGGCTTTAAGGCTTGGGTGTAGTCCAAAATACCTTGACGGCAGGTGTGGTTTCTCAAGTCACACTACCAAGAGTGTTAACATGTTCTTGGATGTTAACACAGATTAATTGTCTTAAGAGGGTTTTACCATCATAGCATGTCCGTATTGACATATTGGCTAGGTATACCATTAAGAAGATCTTTTGAAATTATTTAATAAAACCGATACGATTGCTTGATAAAGGACGAAATGAATACCTATATAAAATTTCCAAAACTTTCCATAAATCATTAGGAAATCTACAATAGTGCCTTTCTCAGGACTTTTAGTATCCTATTTGTCCATAAAGGACTAAAAGGAAAATATAAGTCCTTATAAGGACTATAAAATATTGTAAGTTCATATAGGGATTATATTGAAACAGTTTGCCCACGAAGGGACTATAATGAAATGTTATGTCTACAAAGGGACTATAATGAAATATCATGTCCGCTAAGGGACTATAGTGAAATCTCGTGTCCATAAAGGGACTATTTCGAAATAGCATATCCCAAATGGATTTTAATGAAATAACACGTCCATAAAAGGACTATATTGGTACAACATGTGCACAAAAGAGACTTTGCTGAACAGATGTCCTCACAGGGACTTAAATCGAAAGATACGTTCATTAGGGAATAATAATAAACAAATGTCCACGTAGGGACTACACAGAAGAGATAGGTCCTTATAGGGATTTTGAAGTAACACCAGTCCACACGGGGACATAAAGGAAAATATAAGTCTATATAGGGACTATAACTTATGTCAACATTAGGATTATAGTGAAACGATATGTCCTCGAAAGGACTATGATGAATTATTATATTCGCCAGGGGGACTTTAATAAATTAACGTGTTTGCAAAAGAATTTTAATGAAATAACATGTCCATGTAAGGACTATAATGGAGTATAAAGTCCACGAAAAGGACTATTTTGAAGTATAATGTCCATGAAGGGACTACTATTGAAATATAATGTCCTCAAATGGACTATATTGAAATATAATGTCCTCGAAGGGACTATATTGAAATATAGTGTCCTCAAAGGGACTACGATAGACCAACGTCTATACAGGGTCTTATCAGAAGAGGTAGGTTTACAAGGACTTATGAAGAAATAATATGCCCACAAAGGACTACAATAGTCAAATGCCCACACAGGGACTTAAAGGAAAATGAAATATAATGGAAGAAGGGTCTTCTAATGCCTTCCTTGCTTCATTCTGATGGTTTCTCTTCTTTGTTTACCATACGCGGTAGTGACACTGAAGATCTCAGTGAATAAAATAAATATTCCAATTCAGGATCCGTTGCTAGAAGTAGGAACCAAAGGATTTAATGATTAGAAAATTTGAAATTGGATCATGGATTGAAGTTTGACAAGGATAGTCCAAGTTTGGAATTCCAAAACTTGGAGATAAGAAATAGTGATCATTGGCATTTACTGGTATCATCTTCAATACGAGAGCCTCAGGGACCTTCTAGTATGGACTCCGAAGTCTGGTTAAAAGTTTCAATAGGTTTGGTTTTGGAGAATAGGTCCATAAAGGTCTTCTTCCAAACCATTCGCACGCTTTCCCTAGCCGTGGTACGAAGCTTGTCATTCCGTTGGCTATTCCTAATAGCGGAGAATAGGTCCATAAAGGTCTTCTTCCAAAGCATCTGACACCCACTGACACCTACCTGAGCATTGCTGCAACACATTTTAATTTTCTTCCTGATCCGCTATTCCTAATAGCGGATACACCAAAAACCTTTTTTTTTGTTTGACTTCCCCGTTATCCTAAAAATATCTTCAAAATACACCGTTTCTAAAAAAAATTCAATATTATATATTAGATGGGGTTGAGTGTAAGCAACTTATTATCGATGTGATTTTTGGGTGAGATAATAAGAATATGCTCATGCTGAAGAGCATCTTTGATCGACACTTTTTTTGTTAGTACTATTATTGTTGTTAATATTATTATTATTTCTCTATACCGTAAAACTAGAAAGAATAATCATGAAGTTGGAATACTTCTCTATACCATAAAACTGGAAAGAATAGTGATGAATTTCAAGGCTGGCCCTGAGAATTCGTGTATTATGTTTGAGCTTAAAAAACGTACCCTTAGGCCTTAACAAAACATATAATATAAACTAGTTTTTCATACAACCGTGAATCGTTAACAAAAATATAGCAATCGATAAACAATACAATTAACAAAATGACAAAATATAGTATTCGAATGAGTGAAATACAGTAATAATGAATAAGTTAATAGCTAACCAATGATTCACGAAACCCTCATTGCATTATTGATGGCAAATTAGTGAATCAACTCTTCATAGTTTATATTATCCAAGTCTTCATTCTCGATAAATGTCATCGCCAATCCACTAAGTCTTTTGATGTGTGGTAAAATACATATATTTGTCTCGTGTAAAATGTATAATTTTTGTATAGTTTTTATTTGTTTTTTTTTTTTAGTTTTTGGTGTATCCGCTATTAGGAATAGCCAACGGAATGACAAGCTTCGTACCACGGCTAGGGAAAGCGTGCGAATGGTTTGGAAGAAGACCTTTATGGACCTATTCTCCAAAACCAAACCTATTGAAACTTTTAACCAGACTTCGGAGTCCATACTAGAAGGTCCCTGAGGCTCTCGTATTGAAGATGATACCAGTAAATGCCAATGATCACTATTTCTTATCTCCAAGTTTTGGAATTCCAAACTTGGACTATCCTTGTCAAACTTCAATCCATGATCCAATTTCAAATTTTCTAATCATTAAATCCTTTGGTTCCTACTTCTAGCAACGGATCCTGAATTGGAATATTTATTTTATTCACTGAGATCTTCAGTGTCACTACCGCGTATGGTAAACAAAGAAGAGAAACCATCAGAATGAAGCAAGGAAGGCATTAGAAGACCCTTCTTCCATTATATTTCATTTTCCTTTAAGTCCCTGTGTGGGCATTTGACTATTGTAGTCCTTTGTGGGCATATTATTTCTTCATAAGTCCTTGTAAACCTACCTCTTCTGATAAGACCCTGTATAGACGTTGGTCTATCGTAGTCCCTTTGAGGACACTATATTTCAATATAGTCCCTTCGAGGACATTATATTTCAATATAGTCCATTTGAGGACATTATATTTCAATAGTAGTCCCTTCATGGACATTATACTTCAAAATAGTCCTTTTCGTGGACTTTATACTCCATTATAGTCCTTACATGGACATGTTATTTCATTAAAATTCTTTTGCAAACACGTTAATTTATTAAAGTCCCCCTGGCGAATATAATAATTCATCATAGTCCTTTCGAGGACATATCGTTTCACTATAATCCTAATGTTGACATAAGTTATAGTCCCTATATAGACTTATATTTTCCTTTATGTCCCCGTGTGGACTGGTGTTACTTCAAAATCCCTATAAGGACCTATCTCTTCTGTGTAGTCCCTACGTGGACATTTGTTTATTATTATTCCCTAATGAACGTATCTTTCGATTTAAGTCCCTGTGAGGACATCTGTTCAGCAAAGTCTCTTTTGTGCACATGTTGTACCAATATAGTCCTTTTATGGACGTGTTATTTCATTAAAATCCATTTGGGATATGCTATTTCGAAATAGTCCCTTTGTGGACACGAGATTTCACTATAGTCCCTTAGCGGACATGATATTTCATTATAGTCCCTTTGTAGACATAACATTTCATTATAGTCCCTTCGTGGGCAAACTGTTTCAATATAATCCCTATATGAACTTACAATATTTTATAGTCCTTATAAGGACTTATATTTTCCTTTTAGTCCTTTATGGACAAATAGGATACTAAAAGTCCTGAGAAAGGCACTATTGTAGATTTCCTAATGATTTATGGAAAGTTTTGGAAATTTTATATAGGTATTCATTTCGTCCTTTATCAAGCAATCGTATCGGTTTTATTAAATAATTTCAAAAGATCTTCTTAATGGTATACCTAGCCAATATGTCAATACGGACATGCTATGATGGTAAAACCCTCTTAAGACAATTAATCTGTGTTAACATCCAAGAACATGTTAACACTCTTGGTAGTGTGACTTGAGAAACCACACCTGCCGTCAAGGTATTTTGGACTACACCCAAGCCTTAAAGCCTATATGATCGAATTAGATCATGGCAAGTATCATCAATGAGATGATCATAATTTAAACATCCGCTAGTGATGAAATGCCTACGGGCTAAACTTGTTGTCCTATAAGACAACGACAATTGTGGTCTATGACCCCTTGTCTAAAAATGTTGGACTATGTCCAAGCCTCCTAGTCTAAAAGATCAATATGATCATGACTAATATCATCTAATACGATGATCACATTATTTAACATCCTTTAGTGATGGCCCACAAGCTATATACTATATTGTCCACTAGTGACATTGACAATTGTGACCGTTATTGTTCACCGTCCAAGGTAATGGGCAATGCCCAAGCCTTATAGTCTATAAGATCGATAAGATCATGACTAATATCCTCAATTACGATAATTATGTATATAAATATATAAACATCCATTAGTGATGTCCATCGATTTTCCTATGTGCCAAAATAAATCGCCTTTCAAGCGATGACAAAAGTAGTCTATGACTCTCTACCCAAAGGTGAAGAACTATGTTCAAACCATAAAGTCTCTGATCAAATAAGATTGTGACTTATATATTAAAATGTCCTTGTGGCGATGCCTCTTGTGCCATATCTTATATGTCCTTTGTGACAAGGCCTTCTTGACATATGACTATTAATGTCCTTCAGGACAAGTCTATGTGCCACATTATATGTCCTTCATGACAAGCCTATGTACTACATTTATATGTCCTTCATGACTGACTTATGTCCCATATTTTAAAAGTCCTTGTGGCAAGCCTTCGAGCCATCTAAAATCGTCTATATGACGAAGACAGTTGTGACATCTTGATCCCTTGAGAAGTCTGTCTTCTTTTGACCATGAACATGCACCATTCAACATATGCATGTGATGTTCTGCAATGGATGTGAATGGTGCATGTTCATGGTCAAAAGAAGACAGACTTCTCAGGTTGCATGTGATGTGCCAGAATCTCTTTAATAATAGAGGAGGAATCCAAGGTATAGCTGGAAGTATAACTTAAAAAGTTAACTAGGTTAAGTTTTGTAACTGGGTTTAGGTTTTTAAGTGGGTTATGTTTGGTCTCGGGTGAGGCTTGAACCATGGTTAAGTGTTTCCTCCTAATCCTCTATTGAGAATAGAGGATTAGAAAAGCATCTGACACCCACTGACACCTACCTGAGCATTGCTGCAACACATTTTAATTTTCTTCCTGATCCGCTATTCCTAATAGCGGATACACCAAAAACCTTTTTTTTTGTTTGACTTCCCCGTTATCCTAAAAATATCTTCAAAATACACCGTTTCTAAAAAAAATTCAATATTATATATTAGATGGGGTTGAGTGTAAGCAACTTATTATCGATGTGATTTTTGGGTGAGATAATAAGAATATGCTCATGCTGAAGAGCATCTTTGATCGACACTTTTTTTGTTAGTACTATTATTGTTGTTAATATTATTATTATTTCTCTATACCGTAAAACTAGAAAGAATAATCATGAAGTTGGAATACTTCTCTATACCATAAAACTGGAAAGAATAGTGATGAATTTCAAGGCTGGCCCTGAGAATTCGTGTATTATGTTTGAGCTTAAAAAACGTACCCTTAGGCCTTAACAAAACATATAATATAAACTAGTTTTTCATACAACCGTGAATCGTTAACAAAAATATAGCAATCGATAAACAATACAATTAACAAAATGACAAAATATAGTATTCGAATGAGTGAAATACAGTAATAATGAATAAGTTAATAGCTAACCAATGATTCACGAAACCCTCATTGCATTATTGATGGCAAATTAGTGAATCAACTCTTCATAGTTTATATTATCCAAGTCTTCATTCTCGATAAATGTCATCGCCAATCCACTAAGTCTTTTGATGTGTGGTAAAATACATATATTTGTCTCGTGTAAAATGTATAATTTTTGTATAGTTTTTATTTGTTTTTTTTTTAGTTTTTGGTGTTGTATTATATTATTTTGTTTTTTGCCAAATCCTGGTACAAATGGAGCGAAAACGACTAATAAGGAAATGACTAGCCCGTTAAGCAGAGTAGAACATCAGTGACCGAATTAAAATTGTCGCTATTTTCCTTGAGTGGGCCGAGGCTACTATCTCTATTTTATAAGTTAGAGGGCTCCCATAACATAATTATATAATTGGATCGAGAGAAAGGGCTAGTCTCACATCGATAGATAATGTTTATAATGTGAGTCCATGAAGAGGTATGGTCCCAATTCCTTGCCCACATGGCAAGGACCATACCACTTCTGCATCCGACATGGCGCCTACATCAGCAAGCGAATCCAGAAGCTTCTAGAAGCTTCTGGAAGACGTCAAGGTGTCACCCAAGATGCTCTTTTCGACAGAAAGGACGGCACGTGTCACCAGTCATCGAGCGCCATGTAGGCCTGCAGCAAATCAAGGAGCAGACCGACAGTACCAGTACGACGTCTCCAGCATGGACAAACATAGGCGCGCCACGTGTACCACTACACTGACCACAACAGAGGAGACCAAGAGGATATTCCCCTTGGTCGGACAGCTTGCGCCCTATAACAGCTAGCAAGGTTGCTCCTCCCTCTCTCACCCTCCGGCTATAAATAGGACCCTTCATCATTCAGGTTAAATCCATCCTATTCTCCATACTCTCATTCTCAACACACACTGTTTTATCTACTCAGAACAGAACTTATTCTCACGCCGGAGCCCGGTTAAGAGGGAAACCTCCATATTCCCCTCTTAACGAGCTAACGGTGTTGCTGTTTTGCAGGACCCGTCATTTGGTGAGTAACGAAAGAGATTGAACCCCACGAAAGAGACGAACATGCTAGTTTCACCTCAGGTGTTAACGAGTGTTTCATCAGTCCAAATCATTGGTATTTTGGACCATGATCTGTTAGTATAGATCGGGAGGTTAGGACGCATGAAATACTATGATCCAAAAGGTTACTAGATGCAATATACACAAAATGAGAAGGGAATCATAGTTGGATCAGGATTTAATTAACATCACAATAAAACAATTCGATACAAGCTGCCACCATTTCTTTCCTTTGCTGTTGGGCCGCTAGATTGTAATAAGCCCAGCCATATTATTGTTTAATGATCCACTAAAAGGAGTCCAATGGCTGAAACATTAAAAGACGAAACAGAAGATTTTTTGGACGCCACTTTCTTGTAGAAAAAGGAGAGAAGTCAAAAAGAGCAGAACGAATGAACAAGGAGCGATTATTATCATTATTTAAGGGGGACGAATAAAAGAAAAAAAAGTGGCCATAGTATTATTATTATTCTTGTAGGTGTGGACGAATCAAAGAGAAGGAGAAGGTGAAGCCGTGGATCAAGATTCAAGTTTGGTTCGTAACCGTGTTAGTTTGTTTTAATTTTTTGGGGAATTGGCCCGTAATAATTTCACCTAGACTTTATTGGCCATTAATAATCCCACCTCAGAATATTCCCCCCACTAGTCCCACCTTTCACCTATTTTTCCTACAATGGTCCCCCGTTAAAAAAATTTAACGGAGTTAACCTTTTTTCCCAAATTGCAAACAGATTTTTTAGAGCTTTTGATCAGAACAATGATACGAGTCCATTGATTTAAAACTTACTTCGAAATGGTGCTCCAAGTGACTTGATTTTGGTTAATTGAAAATTTAAACACCCGAATTGAAGCACCGTTTTCATCGTCTGGAGCACCATTTCGAGGCAAGTTTTACATCAATGGACTCGTATCGTCGTTCTAATCAAAAGCCCTTAAAAATCTGTTTGTAATTTGGAAAAAAGCTTAATTCCGTTAAGTGTTTTTAACGGGGGACCATTGTAGGAAAAATAGGTGAAATGTGGGACTGGTGAGGGGAATATTTTGAGGTGGGATTATTAATGGCCAATAAGGTCTAGGTGGGATTATTATAGGCAAATTTCCCTAATTTTTTATATTATTTAAACCTATGAATATGCTTTTGCTACTCAGTTCAGTCTTGTTTTTTTTCTTGACAATGGTTATTGGCTAAACTCTACACTACCTAGGTTATGATGAACACCATGTTATGATTATGTTTTTTTATTCGGTTTTGGATATTATTTGTGGGTTTAATAATTAAAGTAAAGACTTGGTTTTTATGGTTTGATGTGTATGTGTATTTAATCTTGTTCTTTGAATGGTTATTATCCCTCATGTGGCTAGTTGAATGTCTTTCAAACAATAGTTGCACGCAAGGTAAATTACTGTGTGTTTTTGACTATTAGATGGTTTCCTAGATGTAGTGAACCGTAGGGGTATAACTGTAATTTGAATAGGGTTAAGTATCTCGATAGCTGTGAGGTGAGAGGTTGTCGATCTGTCTTTAGTGTTAGATTTCTAGGGTTAGATACTTTGTGAGAAGATCCCCTAGTTTCCCCTTCACTATTTGCTTATCGAGTCTAATCATAAAACCATAGTTACCCTTAAGTTTTGTGCTGCGAGGTTGATTGTCGAATAAGGGTACTTTATTATTACAATAGGAAAGCCTGCGAGGGAATCATCTAAACCGGTATTAGAACAACTTAATAGGTTGCCATATGTGTATTCTCGAGAAGGGTTCAAGGTCCTACTCGGTTGTCCTTTAAGTTTAGCATCTTAAGATCCCGGTTTCCACAATTAGTTCCATAACCGATAGAAGTTGTCATACATGTGTAAGATTCTGACCTAGGTAGTGTACTTCGCATCTCTGATCGTTTCTTAAGTTCTCAGTCTTAGTTCGTGTTTCCGTTCGCTTTAGTTAGTTTAGTTAATTTTAATAAATTGCATTAGGTTATTAGAAACCCCCCTCAAAACACAAAAAAAAACTAATAATAAGTCGAGTCAGTTAGATAAGTTAGTAGAGTCTAGTAAACGTAGTCAGTAGAGTCTCGTGGGTTCGATAATCGGACTTACTTAGGCTATACTGCATTGACCGGTACACTTGCTGGTTGTGTGGTCTAGGTTTTAAAGAGTCTTAGTTTATTAATTTAAAGCTTAGAGTGTCTAGTTTAAGGTTTAGTTTTAGTTAGTTTAATTAGACCACTTTTAGCACACCAAGTTTTTGGCGCTGTTGTCGGGGACTCTTGGCGATTGCGTTAATTAGATTTGGTTACGCTTATCTGCGATATCTGTGCTACGTGTGTTTTGTTTTGTTTTTTTATATTGGGTCGTAAGAGTCTAATTGTCCTTGTCTTTCTGTTTTGTGTTTTTTCGTGGCGAGTCTTGTGAGTCTGCTGGTTTTTTGTATATTGAGTCGTAGGAGTCTAATTTTCCGTGTCTTTTAGTTTTTTATTTTATTTATTTTGAGTCTCATAATATGTGTGAGATTTGTGGAGGGCCCCATTTCACTATTCATTGTCCAAATTCACCGGGGTACTCCACAGATTATTATGCCAACCCATTTGTGCAGCCACAACCATATTATTCATAGGGGTATCCTTCGAATTATTATTGTAACACCTCGTAAAATCACGTTCAATGATGAGATGAAACGTGTACTAAACTCTAATGAAGTCAAACGTTGACTATTAGGGACTAATTTTGCAAAAAATCAAAAACTTTGAATATAAAAGGACTGAAAGTGTCAACATGCTTAAATTAAGCCTCTGAATGACGTTACACGGTATTCATATTCGCAAATGAGCCACTTGTTGATCGAGAGGAGCCGTTTGCGCAATTTATTGAAAGTTTGTGTGACGAAGGGTTGAAAGCGTCAACATGTTTAATTATGTCTCTGAGTGACCTTTTAACGAACCCGAAGCATCATGATGTGCAATTATACTCTCGGGAATGCTTAACATGGGCTACATAAGGCTTTGATGCTATTAAACGATAATACGCGCAAGTTTGCGCGTTAAAGGGACCAAAAGCGTCAACATCTAAAACTACACCTTTGAGTGACCATTTAAGCGAACTAGAGCGTCGTAATATTTGAGCATATGCTCGGGAATGCCTAATATGGGCCATGAAAGGCTTGATATCGTTAAACGATATTACGCACAACTTTGTGCGATAAAAAGACTAAAAGCGACAACAAGTGAAACTGCACCTTTGACCGACCTTTTAAACGAACCAGGAACTCCGTAATGCTCGGTCGTACTCCTGGGTGTGCCTAAGATTGGCCACTAGAGATGTTCGTACTTATTACTAACAAAACATATTAGATAAGAAAATAATGTGCCATTTATGTCATTTGTGAAAGTTAGAAATGAACTAAAAAGATTAAGGGGTCAGTTCTACCAATCAGCTAAAGCTGAAATCCGACCATCATCGCTCACGGTCCGCAAAGAATTGGGCCTGAGGTCTTCGCGGGCCGCCAGAGCTCGAAACAGCAGCAAGATTGATCTTGTTGATGGTTTTGTTACTTGCAGCCCAATTCAAAGCATTTTAAACCATTTAGACAATTCAATGGGCTTGCTAACTGATTTTTATATCTGGTAAGACTCTTGTAATCATCCAAAGATGTTCCTAAAACACTTGGCATGATCCAATCAAGTCTCAAAAACTATAAATAGAAGTAATCTTCAACCATTTTCACTTGCATCTATCCTTCTTTCTTCCTACCTTCTCATATTGAGAGTTCTTGAGCATTTTAGGAGCACCCTTTGAGTTCTTTTCAGTCCCTAGGACCACTTGTAAGTGTCCTTTCGTGACTAGTTCATTTTACTTGGCTTAAAGAACCGAAAAGTAAAGCGTTTACGATAAACACTTTGACGTTTAGTTAGACCGTAAACGGTCATGCCATTGTTCGCAATGAACATGGCTACGTGATCGTAATTAGGTAGGTGTTAAACCCTCAAAAGGGCACATCCTAAGAATCATGTTTGCTTGGTCAATTGACGAGTCAACGTAATATTGTTTTAAAAAGTCAACAAGGCAGTTTTTGAATTAATTGCGATATGAGTTTAGAAATTTTCTAAAATACATTTTATCCTTTAAACAACTTGGTAATAATTATTAGAACATGTGTAAACATGTTTGGCTCGTCAATTCCAGTTTTAGGGTCGGTTCGCAACCGTAAGTCGCGAAGTTTGACTTCTGCATTGACTTTCGATTATGAACCGAATTAAATTAGTTTGCTACTGATTTTAGGTTCCGTTATGATCGTATTATAATGTAACATAACCCCATAAGGTTATATTACCCAATCATACTAGAAATCTGAGTTTTTGTGCATGTTCCGTTAATATGCCGTACTTTGACTATTATGCCCTTTTTAGCAAAAATAAGGTTTTAGACACCAATAAACTTTCAAACAACTTAGGTATTGATATGTTAACATGTTTAACATATTACGATGTTATGAACCTGATCATAAACTGAGTTTGCGCATAATATCGTAAATTATGCCTTAAATTGACCAAAATGCCCTTTAGGCGCATAGATCGGTTTTAAGCATATTTTTCATAACAAAATCATTTCCTACTGATGTAATATCATAATTAGGATAATTTGGGATGTTCATTCAGTATACAAACTGAGTTTACGTATACGTTCTTGATTTACGTCCTTAAATGACGATAATGCCCTTTTTGCACCTAAAATGGTTTAAAAGCGTAATTTTCATACAAAACCTTTTATTTACTTATATGTTATATTAAGTAATATATTTTGGTCATATAAACCTGATCATAACATCAGTTTTCCTAAAAGATCGCAAATATCGTCATTTAGCGACTTTAACGTCGTTCCGGCGCGTAGCATGGTGTTAAACCATAACTACCAATCAAGACTTGTTATCTACTGACTTTATAAATTATTTTAAATATTCTTAACAGTAGGTATATGATATAAACTCAGATTCCCAAATTAGTCTTCAAAACTATGTGTGAAATTACCAAAATGCCCCTACGGAGTATAGTTTGGTTTTAAACTATAAAACACACATGTGTTTGATATCCTACTGATATTATATCATAAATAAAGTGTTTTTACAAAATGTTTATAGTTGTAACATCAGATTGTACACAAGTTTCTTTTATACGTCGTAAAATGACCAAAACGCCCTTATGAGGCATAGTTTGATTTTAAAACCTTAATGGGCATACAAGTTGATATCCTACTGATATTATAACTTGTTTAAAGTATATTGGCATATGGAACTTGTTCATGACTTATCTGGTTACTCGTTATCGCATATACGCGTACGGTTAAACTTACATAACTAGTTTACGTAAGTTTACCGAAACAAGTTAAACCTTATCATTTTTACTTCAAAATCCAGAATGTATTTAGTTTACCCTTATTATACAAGTCTTCATACTTGTTGGGTCTAAATTACATTCCAATCCGGTCATCGCTTAATCTAGCGTTTCGTACCGTAAATCCTTCTTTAAACTAACTGGTCTAAGTCTATGACTTAAATAAGATCCGTTAGTAATCTAATAGGTTAATAAAACCTTCGTTCCAGATTAGGAGCCCTAGTAAAAGCTACTTGCACTAGTTTGAGTACATTATACGGCTGAGTAGATAAATCACGCATTATGAAGCTCAGGTAAATACTTTTAACTTAATTTCCCTTATACGGGCTTGGGATACGGTAAAATATTACCGCTTTGTCGGGTATTGAATCATTTAATCGGATTGTGATTAATAAATTACATAACCCGTTTTAATATGTTTTGTTTGATAACATAAACATTGGGGGTTAATGCGACCGTGTCCTGGATATCCTCGGCTCATTTAATTGCAAATGGCCACGACTTAAGCACTGGGTGTAGGCATACACCTGACAGTTGCATATGTAAAAAGGTATACCCACATTGTTGGGGATAACTCCTGTGAGTTTATATCAGTGGTGTATCGGTTAATCATGTCTCGGCTTCAATCCCGGGCCCTAAATCTACGACAAACATGTAAATCTGTATACAAGATTATTTATATAATTGTGCCAAGTTATAAAAGATTACTTGTGCCTTGTGCATCTAAACCAATTTTCATAAATGTTTTCAAAAGAGTCAGTTAATTGTATTTACCAGTGAAAACTGACGTATTTTCAAAAGACTAGTGACAGGTACTACACGTAATAGGCTGGGAGCTAACGGACGTTAAATAGAGAATCTTGCAAGTTCGTAATGCCTTAAGTCTGTTGAACATGTTTTTCTTGTATTATATTTAGGTCCGCCTGTGGATCCTTTCTTTACAACCGTCTGTATATTCTTTTATTCGTACTTTACACTTTCGGTTTGTAATAGTAATTTCTACCAAGACTTCCGCTGTGCTATAAACTGTGTATATTTGACTATAATGATATCAACTACGTCACGATACTCCCCACCGGGCCCACCGGTTTGTGGTAAAATATCGGGGTGTGACAGGTTGGTATCAGAGCCAACGTTTGAGTGAATTAAACACTAGTTCTTAGGGTTTAATCTCAAATGACACAGTAGCATATTTCTTAGACCTTCTGAGTCTAGACTTAACATAGGAATGCTCTCATCCCTATTAAGTAAACATTGTTTTCGATTTTATGTATTTTGAACATGTCGCCAAGCAAAAAGACGTTAATGGAGATTCTTCTCGTCCGAAGCCAACGGAATGACAAGCTTCGTACCACGGCTAGGGAAAGCGTGCGAATGGTTTGGAAGAAGACCTTTATGGACCTATTCTCCAAAACCAAACCTATTGAAACTTTTAACCAGACTTCGGAGTCCATACTAGAAGGTCCCTGAGGCTCTCGTATTGAAGATGATACCAGTAAATGCCAATGATCACTATTTCTTATCTCCAAGTTTTGGAATTCCAAACTTGGACTATCCTTGTCAAACTTCAATCCATGATCCAATTTCAAATTTTCTAATCATTAAATCCTTTGGTTCCTACTTCTAGCAACGGATCCTGAATTGGAATATTTATTTTATTCACTGAGATCTTCAGTGTCACTACCGCGTATGGTAAACAAAGAAGAGAAACCATCAGAATGAAGCAAGGAAGGCATTAGAAGACCCTTCTTCCATTATATTTCATTTTCCTTTAAGTCCCTGTGTGGGCATTTGACTATTGTAGTCCTTTGTGGGCATATTATTTCTTCATAAGTCCTTGTAAACCTACCTCTTCTGATAAGACCCTGTATAGACGTTGGTCTATCGTAGTCCCTTTGAGGACACTATATTTCAATATAGTCCCTTCGAGGACATTATATTTCAATATAGTCCATTTGAGGACATTATATTTCAATAGTAGTCCCTTCATGGACATTATACTTCAAAATAGTCCTTTTCGTGGACTTTATACTCCATTATAGTCCTTACATGGACATGTTATTTCATTAAAATTCTTTTGCAAACACGTTAATTTATTAAAGTCCCCCTGGCGAATATAATAATTCATCATAGTCCTTTCGAGGACATATCGTTTCACTATAATCCTAATGTTGACATAAGTTATAGTCCCTATATAGACTTATATTTTCCTTTATGTCCCCGTGTGGACTGGTGTTACTTCAAAATCCCTATAAGGACCTATCTCTTCTGTGTAGTCCCTACGTGGACATTTGTTTATTATTATTCCCTAATGAACGTATCTTTCGATTTAAGTCCCTGTGAGGACATCTGTTCAGCAAAGTCTCTTTTGTGCACATGTTGTACCAATATAGTCCTTTTATGGACGTGTTATTTCATTAAAATCCATTTGGGATATGCTATTTCGAAATAGTCCCTTTGTGGACACGAGATTTCACTATAGTCCCTTAGCGGACATGATATTTCATTATAGTCCCTTTGTAGACATAACATTTCATTATAGTCCCTTCGTGGGCAAACTGTTTCAATATAATCCCTATATGAACTTACAATATTTTATAGTCCTTATAAGGACTTATATTTTCCTTTTAGTCCTTTATGGACAAATAGGATACTAAAAGTCCTGAGAAAGGCACTATTGTAGATTTCCTAATGATTTATGGAAAGTTTTGGAAATTTTATATAGGTATTCATTTCGTCCTTTATCAAGCAATCGTATCGGTTTTATTAAATAATTTCAAAAGATCTTCTTAATGGTATACCTAGCCAATATGTCAATACGGACATGCTATGATGGTAAAACCCTCTTAAGACAATTAATCTGTGTTAACATCCAAGAACATGTTAACACTCTTGGTAGTGTGACTTGAGAAACCACACCTGCCGTCAAGGTATTTTGGACTACACCCAAGCCTTAAAGCCTATATGATCGAATTAGATCATGGCAAGTATCATCAATGAGATGATCATAATTTAAACATCCGCTAGTGATGAAATGCCTACGGGCTAAACTTGTTGTCCTATAAGACAACGACAATTGTGGTCTATGACCCCTTGTCTAAAAATGTTGGACTATGTCCAAGCCTCCTAGTCTAAAAGATCAATATGATCATGACTAATATCATCTAATACGATGATCACATTATTTAACATCCTTTAGTGATGGCCCACAAGCTATATACTATATTGTCCACTAGTGACATTGACAATTGTGACCGTTATTGTTCACCGTCCAAGGTAATGGGCAATGCCCAAGCCTTATAGTCTATAAGATCGATAAGATCATGACTAATATCCTCAATTACGATAATTATGTATATAAATATATAAACATCCATTAGTGATGTCCATCGATTTTCCTATGTGCCAAAATAAATCGCCTTTCAAGCGATGACAAAAGTAGTCTATGACTCTCTACCCAAAGGTGAAGAACTATGTTCAAACCATAAAGTCTCTGATCAAATAAGATTGTGACTTATATATTAAAATGTCCTTGTGGCGATGCCTCTTGTGCCATATCTTATATGTCCTTTGTGACAAGGCCTTCTTGACATATGACTATTAATGTCCTTCAGGACAAGTCTATGTGCCACATTATATGTCCTTCATGACAAGCCTATGTACTACATTTATATGTCCTTCATGACTGACTTATGTCCCATATTTTAAAAGTCCTTGTGGCAAGCCTTCGAGCCATCTAAAATCGTCTATATGACGAAGACAGTTGTGACATCTTGATCCCCTGCCAAAAAGGTAATGGACTAGGTCCAAACCCTAAATGCCAATGATGGTCCTTTTGTGACCTAGGCTAAATGTAGTTGATATACATTCAAATAACATTCATTAGGAATGTTCATAACCTATTGGCCTATATGGTCTAATGATACCATGGTTATTGTATGTTAAGTCGTTAGGATAATGACTAGCTATTGTAATGCAACTAAGCAATTGTTTAATTTGATGTTTAGTACCAAGCTTCAAGTATGGAAAACTCGGATCAGACAAACAACAGTCGCGATACTAATGATGCGACAAATGCTAATGATGCAACAAATGTGAACCTCAATGTTAATGGAGTTAATCTCCAAGCTGTGATTGACGCAGCTGTTGGAAAAGCTATGAGAAAGGTAATGAAAAAGTTCAAAGAGCCAAATGCTACTTGCTCCAGATCCTATTCCAAACCACATTCCTCTACTCATGAGAAGAGTTTTGCTCATACTTCAAATCTGAAGAATAAACCAAATAAGATGATGTATAATGAGGAGCCCCGTTCTTCTAAAGGATGTACTTACAAGTACTTTGTCTCTTGCAAACCAAGAGACTTCAATGGCGAAAAAGGAGCCATTAACTGCATGAAATGGTTGGATGAAATGGAAACCATCGTGAATATCAGCGGCTGTGCTAAGGAAGACACTGTGAAGTATGTATCACAGTCATTCAAGGGCGATGACCTTAGTTGGTAGAAGACATTAATAAAGTCCACAAGAAAGACACCTCTATATGATATGGTCTGGTCCAAGTTTATAGACCTTATCAGAAAAAAAAACCTATTGTCCGCGACACAAATGGGAAAATGTGGAATAAGAATTTTCTGACTCTCACCATGAAGGATCTAGACTATCGACAGTATGTTACAGACTTTAATTCATTGTCTTGGATAGTGCCCTATTTGGTTTACCCAGAATCTAAGCGTAATGCACTATATATATTGGTGGTTTAGCATCGGAAATAAAAGGGCGTATTAAGGCTTCAAAGACTGCTTCATATAAATCCACTATGGATCTATCTCAGCCACTCACATTAGATGGATTAAGAAGTAAATCAGTCAAAACTGAGACTGCTGGAAAAACGAAAAGGGAGGAGGATAACTCCTAGAAATCTAAGAAAAAGGGCAAGTCATGATTTGATAAGAACCAACAAAAGTCCAATAAGAAGCCTGTATGCAAGACCTGCAACAAAAGGCACTGGGACAGTGTCAAACAGACCGAAGGTCAAAGCAATGTGGCATCTACAAAAGAACTGGACATCAACCCCATGAATGTAGAAACATAAGAATGCAGTTTGTTTCGGTTGTTGCGAAAAAAGGCACATCAGGACTAACTGCCCTAAAACTGTCAAGGAAGGTATAGCTAAGTATAGAGAGACTAGGAATGGAAGCGCCTAAACTCTCCTGATGAATCCCAGAGGCAGTTCATATAAATAATGACACCAGGTATATCTCGTATCGTGAATCAACAATAATATTGCTAAGAGTTCTGTTTTGATTCAGGTACTAATAAGTCTTTCATAGATCAGAAGCTTAGCAAACTTTTAAAATCTCCCATAAGAACTCCAGATATTAAGGATAAGGTAAAATTTACTGACGAAATCATAGAAACCTTCCCTACTATTCTCGTCGAAAAATCCTCATTCATAAAATCTAGAGTACTCTTTCTCCAAATAGAGTACGACAATATATGTTATTTTATTTTATTATCTCATTGATTTCTATCAACTGCGAATTCTAAACTGTATTGATAAAAGCGCCATATGTGGATTGGTGTATCATAGTGTGTCCCATAGATTGCTTCCATGCCTAATCAGTATGGAGGTTTAATGCATGGAACCACTGAGATATCCCAATGGTCATATTGTACTAAAGTCAGCTAATGGTATTCAAAGAAGATATCCAGTATAGAAATGTCAGAGTAAGTGTCACTATTTAAGGCATCCATGCATTCGTAAAGAAAATATGTCATTTATATGGCACGAATGACGATAGATGAACTGAAGCCTGAAATTTAAAATATCTCTGTCAACTCTGTGTATCTCGATTGTCTTCTCTATAGAACTACCCTGTTTACCTCCTGAAAGGCAAGTGGAATTAGGATTAACATCCCAACTAGGGTTGTATCTATTGTAAAAGATCCACATCGGTTATTACCGATGGTAATGAAAGGATTGAAACCCCAATTAAATGAGCTTTAAGAGAAAGATTCATAAAGTCTAGCTCATCATTCTAAGAACTACGATATTATCATTTAAGAAAGACGGTTCAATGCGCTTGTGCATTGATTACGCAACCCTAACTAGGTAATGATTGAGAATCGCTATCAGCTACCCAGGATCGTCGATTTTTTCAACTAACCCTAAGGATAGCTATTCTTTACGATTGATTGGAGTAGTAGTTGGAATGACTATCTCACCCTAATTATGTTCTCCTATAGCTAATAGTTATTATACAAGCATCATGGCTTCTCTTTTGGAGGCAGGGTATGGAAGAAAACGTTAAACGCCCGTTTGTTGGGAAGAAATTGAGAAAGTCAAATTATCCTGGAGACAACGGATAAGATCATACGAATAGGTGATCATCTGAAAGATGCCAGTAGTCAGCAGAAAAATCAATACTGACGAGAGTTGCAAACCTCTTAAGTTCTCAATAAGGAACAAGTACCACCCTAGAAAGGTGTGCTGCGTTCTAATGAAACGGGCAAGTTAACCTCTAGACATATAGGACCATTCGAGAAAAATCGAATACGTCAAGATCAGCAGACTATAAGCTAAAACTTACCTAAGGAGCTTGGTGGAATTTAAAAGGTGTTCCACACTTGTGTTTTAAGGACATGTCTAGCCGATTGTAACGCCCTGCGTTTTTATACTTTCTATATTTGGAAACCCTTGCTTGAAATTCTATTTTTGGAAACCTTGTAACCTTGTAATCATTCTTTCATCATAATCGTCATAAAATACGGGACTTGATTCATAAATAAAACTCCTATTATTTAAATTTGTATTATACATACTTCATACACATTCATGCGTTTGATTTTGGTAAACAATTGATTTATATTCGTAATTCTTGAAAACTATGTGCCGATCTTGCAAATACGCGAAGCTTATGCTTAAAACTCCTTGTGATCGTATACGAAACTTAAATATGACATTCATCCACTTAATCATACTTGGTTTATGTTCGTCATACTTAATTTACCTCTATACTATGCTTATATGCCGAAAATAATCCCTAAAACACCTTAAAACCCTAAATAACAAACTTCAGGGGCCAAATTGCAATTAAATGAAACTTCAGCCTTGCCCCTTGTTTCTAGCCATGAAGACCACTTCCTGGTCCTTCGCTGGCCACCAGCCAGGTCCCAGATCAGTCCCCTCCATTCAACTCGCGATTTTGAGCGGGATATTGTGTCTAACTTGAGTTCAAACTCGTTTTAGGCATTAATTACCCAACTACAAACCACTATAACCCTCCCCTATAAATACCAAGACATTACCAAGCTGTAAAGACTTTACCAACTCATCTAAACCTCTCTCAAACTCCCAAAATCGCAGCTGAACTCTCAAATTCGGACAGAAGCATACACCTTCACTAAAGTGAGCATAACTCACTCGTTTCTTGTCTGATTTACCTCATTCTCTTTCCTATGTGTTTGGATTGAACTTAGCTTCGATTCCATGGGTGTTTCATAGTAAATAAGTCCCTGGAAATCCGGCAAAAAGGACCCAAAGTTCACTGTTTGTTTTTGTTTTGAATCAAACTTTACTTAACTTGTTCAAACTTGAGTCAAACTCATCTCAAACCTATGTCCTTATGCTTATAACCACTTCTATGGTTAGTTAGGCATAAAAAAAAGGTTGAGACATTCAAAATCAGAGGTTAAACCTCATATACATTCTATTTTGTTTAGGGTTTTTAACCCACAAGTAATGTTTAAGTCCAAGACTTAATGTAGGTGTGATTAAGGACTAACTTGGGTTGTCCTACATAAAATCCCCACATTGTTTGATTATTTCAATTAGTGTAGTTGTTTATATTCTTGTATTACTTGTAGTTCATAACCCTCCTTGTATGTTTTTACATCAAGTGTAGTGGTGAACACTTAGAGGTACCTAAATGGAAGACTTCTCTTCCTACCTCCTACATGATTTCTATGACCTTTGGAGGTACCTAAATGAAGATTTTAATCTTCTACCTCATGCTTGAACTATTAAACTATTGGACATATTAATATAACATTATATAATACTATTATATTACCCAAATAATCGAACCTTTGATGATGAATTAGTATTCATATGTCAAGGTACTTGGTTATATCATCTTAGACTTTGATAACTTGTCACGATTCTAATGGAACCTTGTTCCATGAAAACATTTAAACTCCTTAGAGTTTGCTAGTATCAAGAACAAGTATCATATGTGTTAGATGACTATTTTCATATGCTTACTTTCATGTCTTTAAGCTTCGAATCCCTAAACCATATGTAAACACCTCTTAAACTCCAAATCGAACATCTTCAACCTTCTAATCCCAACAACTCCGTTACATTGGATAATAAGAAAGCATATGTAAATTTTGTGAGTCTAATTGACCCATTTTACCGTTTTCACACTTTTGGACACTTAACATACATATTTATATTCATATGCAAATACTTAAACAACAATCCAATACATGCTTACTATTTGTTAGGCTTGATTCGTGTTTTCTGGGTGATTCTTATGTGATGAACTTGTCATTAGCTTCGTACAAGCCTCCACTTAACATGTATAGCACTATAGGAGTAACGCACCAACAGTGAACGAGAGGTCATGTTAGGTTTATTCATTCATACTTGCGTAAATAGAGGTTTGACTTGTAAATCGCATGCCAGTTTAATACGTTAATCTTGATAACTAGGTTTGCCATGTGGATTGTTCCTTATCATTTTTATACTTATATACGACGCACCAAACTTGTATGCTCGCCAATACTTTTGTATTGAACTACACTTTTAAAACATGTTGCAGGTTTAGCGATGGCGTTGGTGATGCATGGAATCTAGTAGGATGCTTAGATACACACTTTAAAATTTGTATTCTTGTTGTATTTTATTTCATTATTCATGTTATAATTGTTTCAAATCCATGTAGTTGACTCTTTAGAAATGAAATAAAAATTTATTATTTAAATACTTGTCACAAATAGTGTTATGAAGTCTCTTGCAATCTATTTCGTCTCACTCCGATGTTTCCGCCATCGGTTGGGGTGTGACAGATTGGTATCAGAGCCATAATTATAGGGAATTAGGAAAATTGCCATGCTTTTTACCTAGTCTATAGTTCTAGAGCCTTATTCTTATGTTTGCTTGAAACTACATGCATGCCACTTTTTGTGTTTCTTATTTATTCTCTTTGAGCCTTTTAAACATATATGTCATTTTATTCTTATGTATCATACTTGACATGCTATTCTTATGTGTTGATACATGTTTTATTATGTGCTAATATTTGTTTTAATATTTCATTCTTTATGTGCCATTCTTGAGATGTTTGTCTAATCTTCAACATACACTTTTCCTCATACATATTACTCGACTATTCTAAATCCGCAAACGAGACAACTTCACCAAAATAGGCGTGAAACCCACAATTTGGTGAACGACTCTCAATCTACCTATTCTTTTTACACTAGATTCGTCATCAAGTTAGGAGTGAAGTCCTCATCTTGATGAAGAATTTCAATTTCAAATTCTAGTGGACCCTCGTCAACGTGCCGGAATTAAATTTTGACCCGAAGAGTACAAACCACACTTAGGATACGAAATCGTCAAGTTAGGGGTGAAATCCGCATCTTGTCCACTAGTTCCACTCCTTGATTTTTCATAAATCCTGCCAAGTCTCGAAATTTCGATTGAATTGGGACATGTAGTAACCGGAAGGGTAAATACCGTTAACCGACTTGTCGGCGAGAGTATTCCACCTATTAGGCCAAAGCATGCTCCTTAAATTCGAAAGAATTTTTGACCACTTTGGTTAGTTAAAGTTCCGTTTTGGAACCATCAAAGCTGTAATAGAACTTACATTTTATTGATTTCGATTTTTTATGATACAATTCTCTCTTTTCAATCTCGAACTATTTTTGAGATTTCACTATTACACATGCATCATACTATTACTTTTCATACGATTATACATTATTAGCATGCATAATTTCACATAAATTTTAATTACACTTTTGTAACAACGAGTGGAGACATATCATCAAGATAGGAGTGATTTCCTTACCTTGATGATTAACTCCGCTTCTTCTTCTCATCTTACAACGACCTCACCAACGAGTTAGGGGTGATTCCCTTACCTAAGTGATCGTTACCAAAAAAATTTCCTTCAAATTTCTTATTATTCAAACCCGATCATGTTTTATACATAAATCATTTATCATTATTCAAAATACCTACTTATACCGATTTCAAGATACATTGTTTTATCAAACGTACTTCTTATTCTACAATTTATTTTCACTCAACTCATATACACGAGATTCTTAATCATGTCTTACAACGTTTTATTACCCGAATTTCCAAACCTTACGATATGCTACCTATCAATTCAATCGGTCCAATGAATCTCTTGCCCATGAACTTCATATTCGACTTAATCACTTAAACACACACTCACGTTATATCGCCATATTAAAGACTTTCTGTCACACCCCCAAAATCCACCTGCGGAGTATCACCGCTTGGAGGCGTGACTGACCAGGATCAAACCACTAATCATATTGAACAAGTAAATATTTAATGTAAAAGTCCAACCAACACGATTAATATCCAAAACAAACATAATTAAGTTATGAGCGGAAGCATAATGTTCAAAACCAAATCCAAAGTTTAATTATCCAAATGTTTAACATGGCACACAACTGTCCATGTCCCACAACGACTCTTCCTTGTGCAAGCTCCAGCTAAGTACCTATAGACCTGCAAAGCATGTAGTAACGAGTCAACAACTAGTTGAGTGAGTTCACGGTTGGGTGTTCGTTTTAAGTTGTTCCAAAAACAGTTTCCTTTAGCTGGCGTTCCTGCCGTGGGGGTTACCCCGTAGTTGAAAACGTGATTTGTTTAACCCTTTGTTTAACCCATTTACTCTGGCAATCCTGCCGTGGGGGCTACCCCATGATAGTTATCTGGCATTTCGGCCGTGGGGGCTACCCCATGTATACACTAGACTCGTTACCATATCGACTACTGACTGAAGTCATGTTTAAGTGCCCTGAAACTGTCAATGTCTATCAGCATTGACGTGCCCCAGATCCATTAGTTCACGCCCGTCCTCTGCGGCACGGTGTGAGGCTTGTCAGACCTAAATAGCGCTATCTAACTAATGACCCGCTCGCCATTGGCCCGGCGATTAAGTCGATATAAAAATGAGGGACTTCGTGATAGAGTTTTGGTCTAGTAAAGTTATCTGTCCGTGAGGACGAGGAAATTTTATTCCTGAACCAATACTGTCCTACCCAAGAAGGACGAGGAATCCATATTCCTTAACCCCATTCCCAACCCCTGGGAATCCCATGCTTTGTAGAGTGTGAACTCACCTTGGTTTGCTCGGCAGATTACACAGAAAGGTCAAGTCTATCAGCTAGTGGTCAACCACGTCCTAACATGGTTACCATACAAAGTCAGGTTTTGGTTCCAAGTAGTGCACACAAGTATCACATAGATAGCATATAAGAAACACCTACGAATCATGGCAACATGCAACATCACGTTCAACAGTTAAACATATTCCACTAGTGCGACCAAGAGATTGGGCTCGCACAAGTCTAATGGCCTTGTGCGAGTCATACGTTGAAGCCCACTAATACCCGGCCCAATGACAAGAACCCAACATATACATAGATACGGTTCAAATAGCAACAACAAACAATCTTATGCGATCCGAGTGAGCTTGTACGATTGAAACTAGTCCAGCCCAACAAGTAGGCCCAACACATATAAACCTACGGTCCATTAACAACAAACAACAACTATCTTGTGCGAGTGAACTCATCCGGCCCAAACACTTACCCGGCCCAACAGTTTAGCAATTAAACAACTTGTGCGACTAGACCAGATTTGTGCGATCAGCTTTATTACCCAGCCCAATACCTACGGCCCAATTACAACTAACAGCAACTATCTTGTGCGACTGGGAACTGCTTGTGCGATCAGGTCCTCTTGTGCGACCTGATCAGCTTGTGCGAATGGGCTCCTTGTGCGACCAGGAGTGTTGTGCGACCAGAACCTCTTGTACGATCAAGAGGCTTGTGCGACTGGTTTTAAATTCCGGATATCATGCAAAATCGGTTACAAGTATCAATCTTGCTAATCAATAGTTTCCAATTTTGTTATCAATTAACACAATCAATCAATAGTTAATTGGTTTCCAGATCAAATCAATTAACAGTTTTCAAACCAATCCATCTAGCATACTATCGATCAAACAAGCATATATTTCAATTGTTTTCTAGAGAACCCTAATCGAACCACGCATGAACACAACCTATTAACATGTAATCGGATTAAACCTCAAAGCATAACAACTTCGTAGTCTATCAATTCTAATACCCGAAACTATGGTATAACATCCGATTAACATAAACATATTCCAAAACACACACACAAGCTGATTAATCAAGCATTCGGTTTACCATTATTATAACAAAAATTCCAATTACAACATCATGCCTTTCGGATCTAAACTCATACATAGCCGATTGCATACATTCATACTAAGATAACGGTACACTTATCATTCAATCATCATAATCTAGCATGTTAATCGAAACCCTAGATCATCATACAAAACTATAATAGTACACACATCAGACATCATCAAACATGTATTCGATGAACCCAAGCACTAACCGAATTGAGATGGGTGAGAGTGATCCGAACAAGGAAGGATCTTCGATGAAGAGATTGCGTGGCTGCCTTCGGTTCGTGAGAGAGAGAGAGAGAGAGCTAGGGTTTTGTGAGTGTAAAGTGTTTTGTAACAAATGAGAAACAACTCCCTAGTGGTGGTTGGGTGGACGTATAAGAGGAGTGGGCCGAGCCCCTCACTCGGGTTTCATATGGGCCGCCCTTATGGTCCGATTGCAAGAGTGTGGCCCAAAAGACTTGTGCGATCGGATGAGTGTTGCGCGGTTGGTTCATGTTGTGCGGTTGGGCTATTTATATACAAACATACATTACACAAAGCACGTAATAACATAACATTAGCATAAGTATTCACTTTCATAACAGTCACATATCGTACACATACGTTTCATTAAAGTACGAAGATCGGTTTGGAAATACGAGTTGTCACATTATCCCCAAGTTGAAAGAAATTTCGTCCCGAAATTTAGCACGTACTCACTGAGGAAGCTAGTTAAGTTGCATGGTTTTCCTGGTTTTCCTGGGGTGTCACATCCTCCCCCCGTTGATCTGGAATTTCGTCCCGAAATTCCGTAGCTTCAGCCTCAGTAGTGGTTGTACCGGTTGCGAACAGTTGGGGATACTTTTTCTTCATCTGATCTTCGCGTTCCCAGGTGAACTCTGGGCCGCGACGTGAGTTCCAACGAACTCGAACGAGAGGTATTCTAGTATGCTTGAGGACCTTAACATCCCGGTCCGTGATTTCAACAGGTTCCTCGACGAATCGCAACTGCTCGTCGATCGTGAGCTCCTTCAGAGGAACTACGTGGGGCTCATCTGATAAACACTTCTTCAGGTTTGACACGTGGAAAACATTGTGAACTGCACTGAGTTCTGCTGGTAAATTCAGTCTGTAGGCCACCTTGCCTATTTTCTCAATGACTTCGAAGGGTCCAACGTATCGTGGGTTAAGTTTGCCGCGTTTGCCAAAACGAACCACACCCTTCCAGGGTGAAACTTTGAGTAGCGCTCGATCCCCAACTTGGAATTCGAGTAGTTTCCTGTCTTTATCGGCGTATGCTTTCTGACGGTCACGAGCTGCCGCCATTCGTTGTCGTATCTGGGCAATTTTCTCTGTTGTGTCTACCACATGTTCTGGACCAGTAATCTGACTATCCCCCACCTCTGCCCAACAAAGAGGTGACCGGCATTTACGCCCGTACAATGCCTCAAACGGAGCAGCTTTAATGCTGGTGTGGTAGCTATTGTTGTACGAAAATTCCACAAGTGGCAGATGCTTTTCCCAGCCGTTGCCAAAGTCAATCACATATGCCCTAAGCATGTCTTCGAGGGTCTGGATGGTACGTTCCGACTGCCCATCCGTTTGTGGGTGATAAGCTGTGCTCATATCTAGCCTTGAGCCAAAGGACTTGTGCATTGTTTGCCACAATTCTGATGTAAAACGTGCATCTCGATCCGAGATAATAGAGGTGGGCACCCCATGCCTCGAGACAACTTCCTTGAGATATACTTCTGCTAGGGTGGAGAACTTATCTGTTTCTTTAATGGCCAAGAAGTGAGCAGACTTCGTGAGTCGATCCACGATCACCCAAATAGTATCGTTACCACGTTGTGATCTAGGCAGGCCAGTAACAAAATCCATGGAAATTTGCTCCCATTTCCATTGTGGTATCTCTGGTTGTTGAAGGGGGCCTGAAGGTTTCTGGTATTCCGCCTTGACTCTTGCACAAGTCAAGCACTTGCTAACGTATGTTGCTATGTGTGCCTTCATGCTAGGCCACCAGTATGTGGTTTTGATATCGTGGTACATTTTATCCGAGCCAGGGTGCACTGAGTAACGAGACTTGTGTGCCTCATCCATCACAAGCTCTCGTAGGTTGCCATAAAATGGGACCCAAATGCGTCCCGTGACGTAGTAAGCGCCGTCTTCCTTCTGTTCTAAGCGTTGCCTTGAGCCGCGTAGGGCTTCAGCCCTGACGTTCTCTGGTTTCAATGCCTCTACCTGAGCATTTCGTATTTGAGAAGGAAGGCTAGACTGTATTGTAAGTTGTAAAGCTCGTACGCGCTTGGGCGCGGTGTCCTTTCGACTGAGGGCGTCAGCCACAACATTGGCTTTGCCCGGGTGATACCTGATCGAGCATTCGTAATCATTCAGCAGTTCGACCCATCGTCGCTGTCGCATGTTGAGTTCCTTCTATTTGAAGATGTGCTCGAGGCTTCTGTGGTCAGTGTAGATAGCACACTTGGTGCCATACAAGTAGTGTCGCCATATCTTAAGTGCAAAAACCACCGCTCCCAGCTCTAGATCGTGTGTAGTGTAGTTCTTTTCATGTACTTTGAGTTGACGTGAGGCGTAGGCTATAACTTTATCCCGCTGCATCAATACGCAACCAAGACCCTGAATGGATGCGTCGCAATAAACCACAAAGTCGTCTGTGCCCTCTGGCAATGAAAGGATAGGTGCACTGCAAAGTCTATCCTTTAAGTGTTGAAACGCTAACTCCTGTGCGTTTCCCCAACGATAAACAACGCCCTTCTGCGTTAGTGTAGTAAGAGGCTGAGCAATCTTAGAAAAATCCTTGATAAATCTCCGGTAGTAACCTGCCAATCCCAAGAATTGGCGAATTTCCGTTGGCGTACGAGGTGCAGGCCAGCTCTTGACTGACTCTACCTTGGATGGATCAACGTGAATCCCATCCTTGTTCACTAAGTGGCCTAAGAAATGGACTTCACGAAGCCAGAAGTCACATTTTGAAAACTTGGCGTACAACTGTTCCTTTCGAAGTAGGTCCAAAATAAGCCGTAAGTGTTGCTCATGTTCCTCCCGACTCTCGAATAGATCAGGATGTCATCAATGAAGACAATAACGAATTTGTCTAAGTAGGGCTTGCACACTCTATTCATCAAGTCCATGAAGACCGCTGGTGCGTTTGTCATCCCAAAAGGCATGACCAAAAACTCATAGTGGCCATAGCGAGTTCTGAAGGCTGTTTTGGAGACGTCCTCTTCTCGGACTCTCAGCTGGTGATACCCCGATCTCAAATCGATCTTTGAATAGTAGCTCGACCCTTGCAGCTGGTCGAACAAGTCGTCAATGCGTGGAAGAGGGTAGCGGTTCTTCACAGTCACCTTGTTCAATTCACGGTAGTCGATACACATTCTGAACGTACCGTCTTTCTTCTTCACAAATAGCACTGGAGCTCCCCAGGGCGAAGAACTAGGACGAATAAAACCCTTATCTAAGAGTTCTTGTAATTGCGTAGATAGCTCTTTCAACTCTGATGGAGCTAAACGATACGGTGCACGAGCTATAGGCGCTGCTCCAGGAGCTAGCTCGATTTGAAACTCGACCTGGCGATGAGGCGGGAGGCCAGGTAGTTCTTCAGGGAATACCTCAGGATAGTCGCGTACAATCGGAAAGTCCTCTATCTTTTTCTCTTTCTTCGAGGTATCAGTAACGAGAGCTAGAAAGGCAGTGTGACCCTTACGCAAACACTTTTGAGCCTTAAGGGAAGAAATGATGCTCGTAACAGCACCACTCTTGTCGCCACGAATCATAAGAGGTTCCTCACCTGGGCACGGAATACGGACAATCTTTTCGTTGCAAAGGATCTCAGCTTGATGTTGGGATAACCAGTCCATCCCAATGACAACGTCAAAACTACCCAGAGTAATAGGAAGGAGGTCGATCGAGAAAGTGTGATCAGCAAGAACGAGATTACAACCTTTGACTACGTGTGTGACCTCTATACTTTTACCATTAGCTAACTCTACAGCATGTTTGGGGTTCAAAGGTGTCGGGGTACGCTTAAGCAGTTGACTAACGCTTTGAGACACATAACTAGTATCAGCACCCGAATCAAATAAGACAGTAACGTAAAAGTCGTCGAGAAGGAACTTACCCGTCACAACATTGGGATCATTCCTTGCTTCTCCATTGCCAATAACAAACGCACGGCCCCTTGCTCCATTACCATTGTTACCCCCGTTGTTCCCATTCCCCTGATTGTTGTTATTGTTGTTCTGGTTCCTGTTCAGCTGGGGACAATCTCTCTTGAAGTGGCCTTCAGCTCCACACTGAAAGCACCCTTTGTTGTTACCCTGCGGGTGCTGTTGCTGGCGTTGATTCTGTTGATCTTGCGGTTGCTGACGATTCTGGTTTGCTGGGTATAAGCTTCTACAATCCTTTGCCGCATGGCCTGGCTTGTTGCACCGATGACAGTTACCCCTGGTGCATGGCCCGCGGTGATGTAAGTTGCAACGATTACATTTGGGGTGATTTCCTTTGTATCCACCCTGACCTTGGCTACCTGACGATTGCTGACTAGGACTCTTATACTCTTCAATTCTTCTCTGCTGCGACTGGGATTGAACAGAAGTCGAACCTCTGCTTGAAGCCCCATCCCATTTTCGTTTGTTATCACTGGGAGGTTCAGAGGTAGCTGTAGCACTAATACGTTTTGGTAACTTGTTTTGCTCCACCGCCTGATCAGTGAGACGGAGTGCCAACTGAACAACCTGCTGGTAGGTGGCGAGATTTGCTGAAGTCACATGACTTTGGATCTCTGGTTTCAGACCCTTGAGGTAGAGTTCAATACGCTTAATTGGAGGGTCCACCATAGTAGGACACAGTAGTGCAAGCTCATTCGATCTCTTAGTATATGCCTCAATTTCCGACCCCGTCATCTTGAGGTTGAAGAACTCAACTTCCAGCTTATGTATGTCGTCACGACTGCAGTATTCTTCCTTGATCATCTCTTTGAAATTGTTCCATGGGGTGGCGTTAGCAGCAACCAACCCCAGCATTTGGACCTGAGCGTTCCACCATGTGAGAGCTAGACCCTCAAGAGTACCAGTAGCATACTTCACCCTGCGCGCCTCAGGGCATTCACACATTTCGAACACATATTCTAGTTTCTCAAACCAGTGGAGGAGACCTACTGCTCCTTCAGTGCCACTAAAAGTAGTGGGTCGGCAGTCCATGAAAGTTTTGAAGGTGCATACGGGTAGCTGAGCATGTTGACCTGTTGCGAGTGTAAGAAAGGACAAAGTTTAACACAAGGATAGGTTCACGAGAGTAGGATCTAAAGATCCTAGAATGAGTTATAACTGCAGGGTATACCTCCTGCATGTGCTGCTGCAAGTGCCGCAACAACCTGTTCGTTGATCAGAGCCGTCAACTGGGCTTGAGTCATGTTGATGCGTCCAGACATGATCTTCATATCAAAGGAAGCATGAGTGAGAAGGGTTCGCGAAAGTGCGATGACAGAAGAGAGTAAGCACACACGTGTTCAGGAAAGAGTAGCTATACTAGCTAAGCATATCATGAGCAAAGTTCTACGTAATCTAGCATGTAGGTAATATAACATAAACCACATCACCTAGAATGTCGAGTCTTGCACGTGGAGTGAAGCGTCGTTGTGGATCGTAGAGCACTGTACAGGTTATAGTCTGGTTTTAACAAAAACATTTTCCCTTATTAAAACCAAGTTCTCTATAACCAATGGCTCTGATACCAATCTGTCACACCCCCAAAATCCACCTGCGGAGTATCACCGCTTGGAGGCGTGACTAACCAGGATCAAACCACTAATCATATTGAACAAGTAAATATTTAATGTAAAAGTCCAACCAACACGATTAATATCCAAAACAAACATAATTAAGTTATGAGCGGAAGCATAATGTTCAAAACCAAATCCAAAGTTTAATTATCCAAATGTTTAACATGGCACACAGCTGTCCATGTCCCACAATGACTCTTCCTTGTGCAAGCTCCAGCTAAGTACCTATAGACCTGCAAAGCATGTAGTAACGAGTCAACAACTAGTTGAGTGAGTTCACGGTTGGGTGTTCGTTTTAAGTTGTTCCAAAAACAGTTTCCTTTAGCTGGCGTTCCTGCCGTGGGGGTTACCCCGTAGTTGAAAACGTGATTTGTTTAACCCTTTGTTTAACCCATTTACTCTGGCAATCCTGCCGTGGGGGCTACCCCATGATAGTTATCTGGCATTTCGGCCGTGGGGGCTACCCCATGTATACACTAGACTCGTTACCATATCGACTACTGACTGAAGTCATGTTTAAGTGCCCTGAAACTGTCAATGTCTATCAGCATTGACGTGCCCCAGATCCATTAGTTCACGCCCGTCCTCTGCGGCACGGTGTGAGGCTTGTCAGACCTAAATAGCGCTATCTAACTAATGACCCGCTCGCCATTGGCCCGGCGATTAAGTCGATATAAAAATGAGGGACTTCGTGATAGAGTTTTGGTCTAGTAAAGTTATCTGTCCGTGAGGACGAGGAAATTTTATTCCTGAACCAATACTGTCCTACCCAAGAAGGACGAGGAATCCATATTCCTTAACCCCATTCCCAACCCCTGGGAATCCCATGCTTTGTAGAGTGTGAACTCACCTTGGTTTGCTCGGCAGATTACACAGAAAGGTCAAGTCTATCAGCTAGTGGTCAACCACGTCCTAACATGGTTACCATACAAAGTCAGGTTTTGGTTCCAAGTAGTGCACACAAGTATCACATAGATAGCATATAAGAAACACCTACGAATCATGGCAACATGCAACATCACGTTCAACAGTTAAACATATTCCACTAGTGCGACCAAGAGATTGGGCTCGCACAAGTCTAATGGCCTTGTGCGAGTCATACGTTGAAGCCCACTAATACCCGGCCCAATGACAAGAACCCAACATATACATAGATACGGTTCAAATAGCAACAACAAACAATCTTATGCGATCCGAGTGAGCTTGTACGATTGAAACTAGTCCAGCCCAACAAGTAGGCCCAACACATATAAACCTACGGTCCATTAACAACAAACAACAACTATCTTGTGCGAGTGAACTCATCCGGCCCAAACACTTACCCGGCCCAACAGTTTAGCAATTAAACAACTTGTGCGACTAGACCAGATTTGTGCGATCAGCTTTATTACCCGGCCCAATTACAACTAACAGCAACTATCTTGTGCGACTGGGAACTGCTTGTGCGATCAGGTCCTCTTGTGTGACCTGATCAGCTTGTGCGAATGGGCTCCTTGTGCGACCAGGAGTGTTGTGCGACCAGAACCTCTTGTACGATCAAGAGGCTTGTGCGACTGGTTTTAAATTCCGGATATCATGCAAAATCGGTTACAAGTATCAATCTTGCTAATCAATAGTTTCCAATTTTGTTATCAATTAACACAATCAATCAATAGTTAATTGGTTTCCAGATCAAATCAATTAACAGTTTTCAAACCAATCCATCTAGCATACTATCGATCAAACAAGCATATATTTCAATTGTTTTCTAGAGAACCCTAATCGAACCACGCATGAACACAACCTATTAACATGTAATCGGATTAAACCTCAAAGCATAACAACTTCGTAGTCTATCAATTCTAATACCCGAAACTATGGTATAACATCCGATTAACATAAACATATTCCAAAACACACACACAAGCTGATTAATCAAGCATTCGGTTTACCATTATTATAACAAAAATTCCAATTACAACATCATGCCTTTCGGATCTAAACTCATACATAGCCGATTGCATACATTCATACTAAGATAACGGTACACTTATCATTCAATCATCATAATCTAGCATGTTAATCGAAACCCTAGATCATCATACAAAACTATAATAGTACACACATCAGACATCATCAAACATGTATTCGATGAACCCAAGCACTAACCGAATTGAGATGGGTGAGAGTGATCCGAACAAGGAAGGATCTTCGATGAAGAGATTGCGTGGCTGCCTTCGGTTCGTGAGAGAGAGAGAGAGAGAGCTAGGGTTTTGTGAGTGTAAAGTGTTTTGTAACAAATGAGAAACAACTCCCTAGTGGTGGTTGGGTGTACGTATAAGAGGAGTGGGCCGAGCCCCTCACTCGGGTTTCATATGGGCCGCCCTTATGGTCCGATTGCAAGAGTGTGGCCCAAAAGACTTGTGCGATCGGATGAGTGTTGCGCGGTTGGTTCATGTTGTGCGGTTGGGCTATTTATATACAAACATACATTACACAAAGCACGTAATAACATAACATTAGCATAAGTATTCACTTTCATAACAGTCACATATCGTACACATACGTTACATTAAAGTACGAAGATCGGTTTGGAAATACGAGTTGTCACACTTTCATTCTCAATCGAATTCAAATCAACTTTCTCATATACTTATAAGATCTTATAGATATTATACGAGCGTTTTACCAAAGACGCTTTTCAACAATCAACAAATCATTTGTTAAAACTCTTTTCAATGACCACTAGGTCCGTTTTGCTAAATTCCTTTTTCTAAGGACCAACGTTTTCATAAGAACCTCCAAAAATCAAAATTTCTTATTTTGACGCAAATGAGACAAACCTATTATTTTCGAAAACTTTATTCTACACTGCTTAATTAGTCATCTAAATTTCAAAACACGTGGGCAAGAAGACTCCATGGGGACCGACAATCTTCAACTCACTCTTTTAAAACAAAAGTAGCATTTCCATTCATTACAAAATACGTTATGCATAACCAACGAGTACTATATGTTCTCTACATTTACAAACTATATTCTACCTTCCAAATCAACTCCATCTATTATGATTCGATAAACTCAATGTTTCACTTAAACCATGATACATGTATATCATCGTACACGTTTTAGTCGATATCTCGCGACAATTTCATCTATAACATTCGTATTTGCATACTCAACCTTTTGATCGTTTACACATGCCAAAATTCGACTCAATTTATACTATTTATGCAATCTTTATTATTCATACCTACACTCATACTCACACGTTTTATATTTATACTTACACCCACATGCATATTTATACTTACACTTATACGTATACTCATACTATCCATACGTTTTGTGGTTATACTCATACTTACGTGCATATTCATACTTAAACTTATACTTATGCTCATACTTTCATTCATACTCATGATTCATACATTCGTACCCGTACGCGAGCGTAATCCAAGTGATTCACTTACGCGGGGTCCCATACATACTTAAGCATGGACTTGCTTATATACCATATCCTAATACATACACATTCTTACATTTAAATTATGTATACCCTGATTCATACACAACTAGTACAAAGTATGGGGATCATGCGACAATCAACATAATCGCGGGTGCATACAGGATTATAGTGATAAGCGCATGAAAACCATAGAGTGTACTACTGTGTATGGTAAGACACGGAACGTAACATGACACAGAATACGAAACGGACGTAATGTGGTCAAAACACGGTGGATACGCCACTGGTACTTTCTATATATAAGTGTTTTCATCGTGTTACCAAACTTTCGTAAGACGTGCCATGAGAAATTCTGTGTTTTTTACAGACCTCTTAGACCTAAATCAAACTTTAAACAACACACAAAAGCATTATATCCGATTATCCACGACATGACTTCATTCTTAATACATCACCTTCGTCCATCTAATACTTATGCCATTCTTATACTTGCATTCATTATGAGTCAATCGTTCACTTCCATACTCCGATTATCCACCATTATTCTTTTTTTAAACGAACCTCGTACACGATCAAGTATTTTTAAAAGTTCAAATTTTAACTTATCTTCTTACCTCTAAAAATCATCCTTCGATTCTTTATTCTTTTGCAAGCATACTTAGTAGACCGTTATCACTTCATTTAAAGAACCGAACCTTCCCGTTCCTCTCAATAAACCATTTTTACAAATGTGTGATTTTATACTATCCTTAAAACTTCCTACGTACTTTAATGGAATACAAACCGTTTTATAAAGACCTCCTTCGTACATACAATACATTGTAAAACAGTTCCTAATTTAGCTATTCAAAATCGTTTACCTATACACGTCTCACTGATGCTTATGCCTCAAAACCATTTTAGCCAAACAAATCCTTTTACAAACCTATTTGCTATTCTCCCAAAATTTCGTACTTTTCAAAACATTTCAAGATTGCCAAGTCTCAGTTTTAAATAATCACCCTTTGCCAAAACTCTTTCAAATCTTCCTCTTGAATAAATTTCGGGACAAAATTTCCTTAAGGAGGGGAGACTGTAACGTCCTGCATATTTATACTTTCTATATTTGGAAACCCTTGCTTGAAATTCTATTTTTGGAAACCTTGTAACCTAGTAATCATTCTTTCAACATAATCGTCGTAAAATACGGGACTAGATTCATAAATAAAACTCGTATTCTTTAAATTTGTATTATACATAGTTCATACACATTCATGCATTTGATTTTGGTAAACAATTGATTTATATTCGTAATTCTTGAAAACTATGTGCCGTTCTAGCAAATACGCGAAGCTTATGCTTAAAACGCCTTTTGATCGTATACGAAACTTAAATACGACATTCATCCACTTAATCATACTTGGTTTATGTTCCTCATACTTAATTTACCTCTATACTATGCTTATATATCGAAAATAGTCCCTAAAACACCTTAAAACCCTGAATAACAAACATTTGGGGCCAAATTGCAATTAAATGAAACTTCAGTCTTGCCCCTTGTTTCTAGCCGCGAGGACCACCTTCTTGTCCTTCACTGGCCACTAGCCAAGTCCCAGATCAGTCCCCTCCATTTAGCTCGGGATTTTGAGCGGGATATTATGTCTAACTTGAGTTTAAACTCGTTTTAGGCATTAATTACCCAACTACAAACCACCATAACCCTCCCCTATAAATACCAAGCCATTCCCAAGCTCTAAACACTTTACCAACTCCTCTAAACCTCTCTCAAACTTCCAAAATCGCAGCTGAACTCTCAAATTCGGATAGAAGCATACACCTTCACTAAAGTGAGCATAATTCACTCGTTTCTTGTCCGATTTACCTCTTTTTTTTTCTATTTGTTTGGATTGACCTTAGCTTCGATTCCATGGGTGTTTCATAGTAAATAAGTCCTTGGAAATCCGGCAAAAAGGCTCCAAAGTTCACTGTTCGTTTTTGTTTTGAATCAAACTTTACTTAACTTGTTCAAACTTGAGTCAAACTCATCTCAAACCTATGTCCTTATGCTTATAACCACTTCTATGGTTATTTAGGCTTAAAAACAAGGTTGAGACATTCAAAATCAGAGGTTAAACCTCATATACATTATGTTTTGTTTAGGGTTTTTAACCCACAAGTAATTTTTAAGTCCAAGACTTAATGTAGGTGTGATTGAGGACTAACTTAGGTTGTCCTACATAAAATCTCCACATTGCTTGATGATTTCTATTAGTGTAGTTGTTTATATTCTTGTATTACTTGTAGTTCATGACCCTCCTTGTATGTTTTTAAATCAAGTGTAGTGGTGAACAATTTGAGGTACCTAAATGGAAGACTTTTCTTCCTACCCCCTACATCATTTCTATGACCATTGGAGTTACCTAAATGAAGATTTTAATCTTCTACCTCATGCTTGAACTATTAAACTATTGGAAATATTAATATAACATTATATAATACTCTTATATTACCCAAATAATCGAACCTTTGATGATGAATTAGTGTTCATATGTCAAGGTACTAGGTTACATCATCTTAGACTTTGATAACTTGTCACGATTCTAATGGAACCTTGTTCCATGAAAACATTTAAACTCCTTAGAGTTTCCTCGTGTCAAGAACAAGTATCATATGTGTTAGATGACTATTTTCATATGCTTACTTTCATGTCTTTAAGCTTCGAATCCCTAAACCATATGTAAACACCTCTTAAACTCCAAATCAAACATCTTCAACCTTCTAATCCCAACAACTTCGTCACATTGGATAATCGGAAGGCATATGCAAATTTTGTGAGTATACGTGACCCATTTTACTGTTTTCACACTTTTGGGTGTAACATGTTTTTGTATACAAACACACTTAACATACATTTTCATATGCAAATACTTAAACAACAATCCAATACATGCTTACTATTTGTTATGCTTGATTCGTGTTTTATGGGTGATTCTTATGTGATCAACTTGTCATTAGCTTCGTACAAGCCTCCACTTAACATGTATAGCGCTATAGGAGTAACGCACCGCCCGTGAACGAGAGGTCATGTTAGGTTTATTCATTCATACTTGCGTAAACAGAGGGTTGACTTGTAAATCACATGCCAGTTTAATACGTTAATCTTGATAACGAGCTTTGCCATGTGGATTGTTCCTTATCATTTTTATACTTATATACTACACACCAAACTTGTATGCGCGCCAATACTTTTGTATTGAACTACACTTTTAAAACATATTCCAGGTTTAGCGATCACGTTGGTGATGCATGGAATCCAGTAGGATGCTTAGATACACACTTTAAAATTTATATTCTTATTGTATTATATTTCATTATTCATGTTGTAATTGTTTCAAATCCTTGTAATTGACTCTTTAGAAATTAAATAAAAATTTATTATTTAAATACTTGTCACAAATAGTGTTATGAAGTCTCTTGCAATCTATTTCGTCTCAATCTAATGTTTCCGCCATCGGTTGGGGTGTGACAGATTGCTATCAGAGCCATAACTATATGGAATTAGGAAAATTGCCATGCTTTTTACCTAGTCTATAGTTCTAGAGGCTTATTCTTATGTTTGCGTGAAACTACATGCATGCCACTTTATGTGTTTCTTATTTATTCTCTTCGAGCCTTTTAAACATTTATGTCGTTTTATTCTTATGTATCATACTTGACATGCTATTCTTATGTGTTGATACAGGATTTATTATGTGCTAATATTTTTTTTAATATTTCATTCTTTATGTGCCATTCTTGAGATGCTTGTCTAATCTTCAACATACACTTTTCCTCATACATATTACTCGACTATTCTAAATCCGCAAACACTCGTATTATACAAACGAGACAACTTCACCAAAATAGGCATGAAACCCACAATTTGGTGAACGACTCTCAATCTACATATTCTTTTTACACAAGATTCGCCATCAAGTTAGGAGTGAAGTCCTCATCTTGATGAAGAATTTCAATTTCAAATTCTAGTGGACCCTCGTCAACGTGCCGGAATTAAATTTTGACCCGACGAGTATAAACCAGACTTAGGATACGAAATCGTCAAGTTAGGGGTGAAACCCGCATCTTGTCGACTAGTTCCACACCTTGATTTTTCATAAATCCCCCCAAGTCTCGAAATTTCGATTGAATTGGAACATGTAGTAACCGGAAGGGTAAATACCGTTAACCGACTTGTCGGCGAGAGTATTCCACCTATTAGGCCAAAGCATTCTCCTCAAATTCGAAAGAATCTTCGACCACTTTGGTTAGTCAAAGTTCCGTTTTGGAACCATCCAATCATCAACTTACTCTTTTAAAACAAAAGTAGCATTTCCATTCATTACAAAATACGTTATGCATAACCAACAAGTACTATATGTTCTCTACATTTACAAACTATATTCTACCTTCCAAATCAACTCCATCAATTATGAATCGATAAACTCGACGTTTCACTTAAACCATGATACATGTATATCATCGTACACGTTTTAGTCGATATCTCGCGACAATTTCATCTATATCATTCGTATTTGCATACTAAACCTTTTAATCATTTACACATGCCAAAATTCGACTCAATTTATACTTTTTATGCAATCTTTATTATTCATACCTACACTCATACTCATACGTTTTATATTTATACTTACACCCACATGCGTATTTATACTAACACTTATACGTATACTCATACTTTCATTCATACTCATGATTCATACATTCGTACCCATACGCGAGCGTAATCCAAGTGATTCGCTTACGCGGGTCCCATACATACTTAAGCATGGACTTGCTTATATACCATATCCTAATACATACACATTCTTATTTTTAAATTATGTATACCCTGTTTCATACACAACTAGTACAAACTATGCGGATCATGCGACAATCAAAATAATCACGGGTGCACACAGGATTATAGTGATAAGCGTATGAAAACCATAGAGTGTACTACTGTGTATGGTAAGACACGGAACGTAACATGACACCGAATACGAAACGGACGTAATGTGGTAAAAAAACGGTGGATACGCCGCTGGTACTTTCTATATATAAGTGTTTTCATCATGTTACCAAACTTTCGTAAGACGTGCCATGAGAAATTCAGTGTTTTTTTACAGACCTCTTAGACCTAAATCAAACTTTAAACAACACACAAAAGCATTATATCCGATTATCCACGACAGGACTTCATTCTTAATACATCACCTTCGTCCATCCAATACTTATGCCATTCTTATACTTGCATTCATTATGAGTCAATCGTTCACTTCCATACTCCCATTATCCTCCAATATTCTTTTTTTATACGAACCTCGTACACGATCAAGTCTGTTTAAAAGTTCAAATTTTAACTTATCTTCTTACCTCTAAAAATAATCCTTCGATTCTTTATTCTTGTGCAAGCATACTTAGTAGACCGTTATCACTTCATTTAAAGAACCGAACCTTCCCGTTCCTCTCAATAAACCATTTTTACAAATGTTTGATTTTATACTATCCTTAAAACTTCCTACGTACTTTAATCGAATACAAACCGTTTTATAAAGACCTCCTTCGTAAATACAATACATTGTAAAACAGTTCCTAATTTAACTATTCAAAATCGTTTTACCTATACACGTCTCACTGATTCTTATGCCTCAAAACCATTTTAGCCAAACAAATCCTTTTACAAACCTATTTGCTATTCTCCCAAAATTTCGAACTTTTCAAAACATTTCAAGATTGCCAAGTCTCAGTTTTAAATAATCAACCTTTGCCAAAACACTTTCAAGTCTTCCTCTTGAATAAATTTCTAGACAAAATTTCCTTAAGGAGGGGAGACTCTAACGCCCTGCGTTTTTATACTTTCTATATTTGTAAACCCTTGCTTGAAATTCTATTTTTGGAAACCTTGTAACCTGTAATCATTCTTTCATCATAATCGTCGTAAAATACGGGACTTGATTCATAAATAAAACTTGTATTCTTTAAATTAGTATTATACATACTTCATACACATTCATGCGTTTGATTTTGGTAAACAATTGATTTATATTCGTAATTCTTGAAAACTATGTGTCGTTCTTGCAAATACGCGAAGCTTATACTTAAAACGCCTTTTGATCATATACGAAACTTAAATACGACATTCATCCCCTTAATCATACTTGGTTTATGTTCCTCATACTTAATTTACCTCTATACTATGCTTATATGTCGAAAATAGTCCCTAAAACATCTTAAAACCCTAAATAACAAACTTTAGGGGCCAAATTACAATTAAATGAAACTTAAGTCTTGCCCCTTGTTTCCAGCCGCTAAGACCACCTCCTGGTCCTTTGCTGGCCACGAGCCAAGTCCCAGATCAGTCCCCTCCATTCAGCTCGCGATTTTGAGCATGATATTATGTCTAACTTGAGTTTAAACGCGTTTTAGGCATTAATTACCCAACTACAAACCACCATAACCCTACCCTATAAGTACCAAGACATTCCCAAGCTCTAAATACTTTACCAACTCATCTAAACCTCTCTCAAACTTCCAAAATCGCAGTTGGACTATCAAATTCGGATAGAAGCATATACCTTCACTAAAGTGAGCATAACTCACTCGTTTCTTGTCCGATTTACCTCATTCTTTTTCTTATTTGTTTGGATTGACCTTAGCTTCGATTCCATGGGTGTTTCACAGTAAATAAGTCCTTAGAAATCCGGCAAAAAGGCTCCAAAGTTCACTGTTTGTTTTTTTTTAATCAAACTTTACTTAACTTGTTCAAACTTGAGTCAAACTCATCTCAAACCTATATCCTTATGCTTATAACCACTTCTATGGTTAGTTAGGCTTAAAAACAAGGTTCAGACATTCAAAATCAGAGGTTAAACCTCATATACATTCTGTTTTGTTTAGGGTTTTTAACCCACAAGTAATGTTTAAGTCCAAGACTTAATGTAGGTGTTATTAAGGACTAACTTGGGTTGTCCTACACAAAATCGACACATTGCCTGATGATTTCTATTAGTGTAGTTGTTTATATTCTTGTATTACTTGTAGTTCATGACCCTCATTGAATGTTTTTAAATCAAGTGTAGTGGTGAACACTTAGAGGTACCTAAATGGAAGACTTCTCTACCTACCTCCCACATGATTTCTATGACCTTTGGAGGTACCTAAATGAAGATTTTAATCTTCTACCTCATGCTTGAACTATTAAACTATTGGACATATTAATATAACATTATATAATACTATTATATTACCCAAATAATCGAACCTTTGATGATGAATTAGTGTTTATATGTCAAGGTACTAGGTTATATCATCTTAGACTTTGATAACTTGTCACGATTCTAATGGAACCTTGTTCCAGGAAAACATTTAAACTCCTTAGAGTTTCCTAGTGTCAAGAACAAGTATCATATGTGTTAGATGACTATTTTCATATGCTTACTTTCATGTCTTTAAGCTTCGAATCCCTAAACCATATGTAAACACCTCTTAAACTCCAAATCGAACATCTTCAACCTTCTAATCCCAACAACTCCGTCACATTGGATAATCGGAAAGCATATGCAAATTTTGTGAGTATACTTGACCCATTTTACCGTTTTCACACTTTTGAGTGTAACATGTTTTTGTATACAAACACACTTAACATACATATTCATATGCAAATACTTAAACAACAATCCAATACATGCTTACTATTTGTTATGCTTGATTTGTGTTTTCTGGGTGATTCTTATGTGATGAACTTGTCATTAGCTTCGTACAAGCCTCCACTTAACATGTATAGTGCTATAGGAGTAACGCACAGCCCGTGAACGAGAGGTCATGTTAGGTTTATTCATTCATACTTGCGTAGATAGAGGGTTGACTTGTAAATCGCATGCCAGTTTAATACGTGAATCTTGATAACTAGGTTTGCCATGTGGATAGTTCCTTATCATTTTTATACTTATATACTACGCAGCAAACTTGTATGCTCGCCAATACTTTTGTATTGAGCTACACTTTTAAAACATGTTGCAGGTTTAGCGATGACGTTGGTGATGCATGGAATCTAGTAGGATGCTTAGATACACACTTTAAAATTTGTATTCTTATTGTATTGTATTTCATTATTCATGTTGTAATTGTTTCAAATCCATGTAATTGACTCTTTAGAAATGAAACAAAAATTTATTATTTAAATACTTGTTACAAATAGTGTTATGAAGTCTCTTGCAATCTATTTCGTCTCACTCCGATGTTTCCGCTATCGGTTGGGGTGTGACAGATTGGTATCACAGCCATAATTATAGGGAATTAGGAAAATTGCCATGCTTTTCACCTAGTTTATAGTTCTAGAGCCTTATTCTTATGTTTGCTTGAAACTATTTCTTATTTATTCTCTTTGAGCCTTTTAAACATATATGTCGTTTTATTCTTATGTATCATACTTGACATGCTATTCTTATGTGTTGATACATGTTTTATTATGTGCTAATATTTGTTTTAATATTTCATTCTTTATGTGCCATTCTTGAGATGTTTGTCTAATCTTCAACATACACTTTTCCTCGTACATATTACTCAACTATTCTAAATCCGCAAATACTCGTATTATACAAACGAGACAACTTCACCAAAATAGGCGTGAAACCCACAATTTGGGGAACGACTCTCAATCTACCTATTCTTTTTACACGATATTCGTCATCAAGTTAGGAGTGAAGTCCTCATCTTGATGAAGAATTTCAATTTCAAATTCTAGTGGACCCTCGTCAACAAGTCGGAATTAAATTTTGACCCGACGAGTACAAACCACACTTTGGATACGAAATCATCAAGTTAGGGGTGAAACCCGCATATTGTCGACTAGTTCCACTCCTTGATTTTTAATAAATCCCGCCAAGTCTCGAAATTTCGATTGAATTGGGACATGTAGTAACCGGAAGGGTAAATACCGTTAACCGACTTGTCGGCGAGAGTATTCCACCTATTAGGCCAAAGCATGCTCCTCAAATTCGAAAGAATTTTCGACCACTTTGGTTAGTCAAAGTTCCGTTTTGGAACCATCCAAGCTTTAATCGAACTTACGTTTTAATGATTTCGATTTTTTATGATACAATTCTCTCTTTTCAATCTCAAACTATTTTTGAGATTTCACTTTTACACATGCATCATACTATTACTTTTCATACGATCATACATTATTAGCATGCATAATTTCACGTAAATTTTAATTACACTTTTGTAACAACGAGTGGAAACATATCATCAAGATATGAGTGATTTCCTTACCTTGATGATTAACTTCGCTTCTTCTTCTCATCTTACAACGACCTCACCAACGAGTTAGGAGTGATTCCCTTACCTAAGTGATCGTTACCAAAAAAATTTCCTTCAAATATCTTATTATTCAAACCCGATCATGTTTTATACCTAAATCATTTATCATTATTCAAACTACCTACTTATACCGATTTCAAGATACATTGTTTTATCAAACGTACATCTTATTCTACAATTTATTTTCACTCAACTCATATACACGAGATTCCTAATCATATCTTAAAATGTTTTATTATCCGAATTTCCACACCTTATGAAATGCTACCTATCAATTCAATCGGTCCAATGAATCTCTTGCCCATGAACTTCATATTCGACTTAATCACTAAAACACACACTCACGTTATATCGCCATACTAAAGACTTTCATTCTCAATCGAATTCAAATCAACTTTCTCATATACTTATAAGATCTTATAGATATTATACGAACGTTTTACCAAAGACGCTTTTCAACAATCACCAAATCATTTGTTAAAACTCTTTTCAATGACCACTAGGTCCGTTTTGCTAAATTTCTTTTTCTAAGGACCAACGTTTTCAAAAGAACCTCTAAAATTCAAAATTTCTTGTTTTGACGCAAATGAGACAAACCTATAATTTTCGAAAACTTTATTCTACACCGCTTAATTAGTCATCCAAATTTCAAAACACGTGGGCAAGAAGACTCCATGGGGACCGACAATCTTCAACTTACTCTTTTAAAACAAAAGTAGCATTTCCATTCATTACAAAATACGTTATGCATAACCAACGAGTACTATATGTTCTCTACATTTACAAACTATATTCTACCTTCCAAATCAACTCCATCTATTATGATTCGATAAACTCGACGTTTCACTTAAACCATGATACATGTATACCATCGTAAGCGTTTTAGTCGATATCTCGTGACAATTTCATCTATATCATTCGTATTTGCATTCTTAATCTTTTGATCGTTTACACATGCCAAAATTCGACTCAATTTATACTATTTGTGCAATCTTTATTATTCATACCTACACTCATACTCATACGTTTTATATTTATACTTACACCCACATGCGTATTTATACTTACACTTATATGTATACTCATACTATCCATACGTTTTATGTTTATACTCATACTTACGTGCATATTCATACTTAAACTTATACTTATGCTCATACTTTCATTCATACTCATGATTCATACATTCGTACCCGTACCCGTACGCGAGCGTAATCCAAGTGATTCGCTTACGCGGGTCCCATACATACTTAAGCATGGACTTGCTTATATACCATATCCTAATACATACACATTCTTATTTTTAAATTATGTATACCCTGATCCATACACAACTAGTACAAACTATGTGGATCATGCGACAATCAAAATAATCACGGGTGTACACGGGATTATAGTGATAAGAGCATGAAAACCATAGAGTGTACTACTGTGTATGGTAAGACACGGAACGTAACATGACACCGAATACGAAACGGACGTAATGTGGTCAAAACACAGTAGATACGCCGCTGGTACTTCCTATATATAAGTGTTTTCATCGTGTTACCAAACTTTCGTAAGACGTGCCATGAGAAATCCAGTGTTTTTTACAGACCTCTTAGACCTAAATCAAACTTTAAACAACACCCAAAAGCATTATATCCGATTATCCACGACGAGACTTCATTCTTAATACATCACCTTCGTCCATCCAATAGTTATGCCATTCTTATACTTACATTCATTATGAGTCAATCGTTCACTTCCATACTCCGATTATCCTCCATTATTCTTTTTTTTACGAACCTCGTACACGATCAAGTCTGTTTAAAAGTTCAAATTTTAACTTATCTTCTTACCTCTAAAAATCATCCTTTGATTCTTTATTCTTGTGCAAGCATACTTAGTAGACTGTTATCGCTTCATTTAAAGAACCGAACCTTCCCGTTCCTCTCAATAAACCATATTTACAAATGTTTGATTTTATACTATCCTTAAAACTTCCTACGTACTTTAATCGAATAAAAACCGTTTTATAAAGACCTCCTTCGTAAATACAATACATTGTAAAACAGTTCCTAATTTAGCTATTCAAAATCGTTTTACCTATACACGTTTCACTCATGCTTATGCCTCAAAACCATTTTAGCCAAACAAATCCTTTTACAAACCTATTTGCTATTCTCCCAAAATTTCATACTTTTCAAAACATTTCAACATTGCCAAGTCTCAGTTTTAAATAATCACCCTTTGCCAAAACAGTTTCAAGTCTTCCTCTTGAATAAATTTCGGGACAAAATTTCCTTAAGGAGGGGAGACTGTAACGCCCTGCGTTTTTATACATTCTATATTTGGAAACCCTTGCTTGAAATTCTATTTTTGGAAACCTTGTAACCTTGTAATCATTCTTTCAACATAATCGTCGTAAAATACGGGACTTGATTCATAAATAAAACTCGTATTCTTTAAATTTGTATTATACATACTTCATACACATTCATGCGTTTGATTTTGGTAAACAATTGATTTATCTTCGTAATTCTTGAAAACTATGTGCCGTTCTTGCAAATACGTGAAGCTTATGCTTAAAACGCCTTTTGATCGTATACGAAACTTAAATACGACATTCATCCACTTAATCATACTTGGTTTATGTTCCTCATACTTAATTTACCTCTATACTATGCTTATATGTCGAAAATAGTCCCTAAAACACCTTAAAACCCTAAATAACAAATTTTAGGGGCCAAATTGCAATTAAATGAAACTCCAGTCTTGCCCCTTGTTTCCAGCCGCGAAGACCACCTCCTGGACCTTCGCTGGCCACGAGCCAAGTCCCAGATCATTCCCCTCCATTCAGCTTTCGATGTTGAGCGGGATATTATGTCTAACTTGAGTTTAAACTCGTTTTAGGCATTAATTACCCAACTACAAACCACCATAACCCTCCCCTATAAATACCAAGCCATTCCCAACTCCAAACACTTTACCAACTCATCTAAACCTCTCTCAAACTTCCAAAATCGCAGTTGGACTATCAAATTCGGATAGAAGCATATACCTTCACTAAAGTGAGCATAACTCACTCGTTTCTTGTCCGATTTAGCTCATTCTTTTTCCTATTTGTTTGGATTGACCTTAGCTTCGATTCCATGGGTGTTTCACAATAAATAAGTCCCTGGAAATCCGGAAAAAAGGCTACAAAGTTCACTGTTCATTTTTGTTTTGAATCAAACTTTACTTAACTTGTTCAAACTTGAGTCAAACACATCTCAAACCTATGTCCTTATGTTTATAACCACTTCTATGGTTAGTTTGGATTAAAAACTAAGTTGAAGCATTCAAAATCAAAGGTTAAACCTCATATACATTCTGTTTTGTTTAGGGTTTTTAACCCACAAGTAATGTTTAAGTCCAAGACTTAATGTAGGTGTGATTAAGGACTAACTTGGGTTGTCCTACATAAAATCCCCACATTGCTTGATGATTTCTATTAGTGTAGTTGTTTATATTCTTGTATTACTTATAGTTCATGACCCTCCTTTTATGTTTTTAAATCACGTGTAGTGATGACCACTTAGAGGTACCTAAATGGAAGACTTCTCTTCCTACCTCCTACATGATTTCTATGACCTTTGGAGGTACCTAAATGAAGATTTTAATCTTCAACCTCATGCTTGAACTATTAAACTATTGGACATATTAATATAAGATTATATAATACTATTATATTACCCAAATAATCGAACCTTTGATGATGAATTAGTGTTCATATGTCAAGGTACTAGGTTATATCATCTTAGACTTTGATAACTTGTCACGATTCTAATGGAACCTTGTTCCTTGAAAACATTTAAACTCCTTAGAGTTTCCTAGTGTCAAGAACAAGTATCATATGTGTTAGATGACTATTTTCATATGCTTACTTTCATGTCTTTAAGCTTCGAATCCCTAAAACATATGTAAACACCTCTTAAACTCCAAATCGAACATCTTCAACCTTCTAATCCCAACAACTCCGTCACATTGGATAATCGGAAAGCATATGCAAATTTTGTGAGTATACTTGACCCATTTTACCGTTTTCACACTTTTGGGTGTAACATGTTTTTGTATACAAACACACTTAACATACATATTCATATGCAAATACTTAAACAACAATCCAATACATGCTTACTATTTGTTACGCTTGATTCGTGTTTTCTGGGTGATTCTTATGTGATGAACTTGTCATTAGCTTTGTACAAGCCTCCACTTAACATCTATAGCGCTATAGGAGTAACGCACTGCCCGTGAACGAGAGGTCATGTTAGGTTTATTCATTCATACTTGCGTAGACAGAGGGTTGACTTGTAAATCACATGCCAATTTAATACGTTAATCTTGATAACTAGGTTTGCCATGTGGATTGTTCCTTATCATTTTTATACTTATATACTACGCACCAAACTTGTATGCTCGCCAATACTTTTGTATTGAACTACACTTTTGAAACATGTTGCAGGTTTAGCGATGACGTTGGTGATGCATGGAATCTAGTAGGATGCTTAGATACACACTTTAAAATTTGTATTCTTGTTGTATTGTATTTCATTATTCATGTTGTAATTGTTTCAAATCCTTGTAATTGACTCTTTAGAAATGAAATAAGAAATTATTATTTAAATTCTTGTCACAAATAGTGTTATGAAGTCTCTTGCAATCTATTTCGTCTCACTCCGAAGTTTCCGCCATCGGTTGGGGTGTGACAGATTGGTATCGGAGCCATAACTATTGGGAATTAGGAAAATTGCCATGCTTTTCACCTAGTCTATAGTTCTAGAGCCTTATTCTTATGTTTGCTTGAACTACATGCATGCCACTTTATGTGTTTCTTATTTATTCTCTTTGAGCCTTTTAAACATATATGTCATTTTATTCTTATGTATCATACTTGACATGCTATTCTTATGTGTTGATACATGTTTTATTATGTGCTAATATTTGTTTTAATATTTCATTCTTTATGTGCCATTCTTGAGATGTTTGTCTAATCTTCAACATACACTTTTCCTCATACATATTACTCGATTATTCTAAATCCGCAAACACTCGTATTATACAAACGAGACAACTTCACCAAAATAGGCGTGAACCCCACAATTTGGTGAATGACTCTCAAGCTACCTATTCTTTTTACACAAGATTCGTCATCCAGATAGGAGTGAAGTCCTCATCTCGATGAAGAATTTCAATTTTAAATTCTAGTGGACCCTTGTCAACGTGCCGGAATTAAATTTTGACCCAACGAGTACAAACCACACTTCGGATATGAAATCGTCAAGTTAGGGGTGAAACCCGCATCTTGTCGACTAGTTCCACTCCTTGATTTTTCATAAATCCCGCCAAGTCTCGAAATTTTGATTGAACTGGGACATGTAGTAACCGGAAGGGTAAATACCGTTAACCAACTTGTCGGCGAGAGTATTCCACCTATTAGGCCAAAGCATGCTCCCCAAATTCGAAAAAAAATGCGACCACTTTGGTTAGTCAAAGTTCCGTTTTGGAACCATCCAAGCTTTAATCGAACTTACGTTTTATTGATTTCGATTTTTTATGATACAATTCTCTCTTTTCAATCTCGAACTATGTTGGTGCACTACATCTGTCGACTTTGTCTTGGATCGAGTCTTAGATTGCATTGTATAGATTAGGGCACGTTTTACGAGAAAATAAGAAGTGTATAGTGGTTTAAGAGCTGATTTCGCTCATAGGGTCTTAGGGAGGGGGTTTCGCTTATGTATACATTGGAGATTTCGATCTTATGGTCATGTGTACATATGAGCGAAATCTGAATAGTATAAATAGGGGTCACATAGGCGAAATCATAATCCACTCCTTGTATTACATACCGAAGTGCTGCCGGTGTGAAGAACTACTTGTAATTGCATTCCATTCAATACAATCAGTAGTTAAAATGAAGAATCAGCTGTATCTACCTTTGTTTCTTGTTATTCCGCACCTGAAACAAAGTAAAACTCCTCTGAACGACTCGTTTGGGTCAGATCACGAGTTTATTGAGAAAATTGAAAGTCAGGATTTGGAACAGCAAAAGATCACTAGAATGAATAGTCCAAGTGGTCAACAGGATGTAAAAATTTATTACAAAGGTAGTGTTCCAGAAACTGAAAGAAGCCCAAAAATCCAGACTGCTTTTAGTGCTGGAGATTCATCGGAAAAAACTGATCAAAGTTCAAACAAAAGCAGCAGTGGTTTCTCATTATATCCGAGTGTCAATCCAAAGAGTTCATCAGAAAGTTTTCAGCATCAAAGCTCAAAAATGGGAAATGGTTGTGTGATACAATGCAATATTGCCTTAAATCTTCCAGATGGACAAAGTTTTTCTGAGGAGGTTGTGAAAGATCACATGGCATTACTTGGTTTCGTGCTTCTCTCGTATGAAGGTCTAGTTGCAGGTCGGATCGGAAATCCTATGCTCACAAAGGAGGATTACGATCAGATAGACGCCGAATAGATGGAACTGATGGACATCAAATGGTGTCTAGCTAGCGTTCTTAGACGTGCTGAAAAGTTCAAGCTGATTACAGGGAGAAATGACTTTCTTGATGCACACGTTTCTACTTTAGGTTTTGATAAATCTAAAGTTACTTGTTTTAAATGCAGGGAGAAAGGCCATTTCAAACGGGAATGCAAGAACAGGGAAGCTAATGGAGCTCAGAATCCGTTTGGAAAAGACGATTACTACCGGAAAGCCATTTACCAGCAAGTTGGTCAACAACAAGATTCACAGACGGCTCATGGTAGAAAGATTGAGGATTCCAAGAGAGCGTGCGTGGTGGATTTTAACTGGAACAATTATATATCTACTGATAGCAAAGCATGCATAGTCGATCAAGATGATGAGAGGCTACCTGAAGGTTTCAGCTGGGATATGTTTGCAGATGAGAATGGAAATTTCAAAGCTTTCATTGCCAAGATTATGAAAGAACCAGACATGTTCACCGAGTGGATGAAGTCTATTGGTGAGACTGTGAAGAATGTGGAGAAAGAGTCTGTTGCATCTGAAGAAAGCTCACATAGCTCAGATGAAAGTTCACAAAGTGATGAAAATTCAGAAAAGGAAGCTGTTTTTGATCAAACACCAGTTAATTCTGGTTCTTCGGATGATAATTCTGACAAATCAGTAGAGTTTGATCAAACACCAACTGATGACAGTAGTGATGATGAAGAAGAACGACATATTAATGTTGCTAAAACTCATCTATCTCCTGAAAGTTTTCATTTCTATTTTGCAGATCGCCTGGAGAAGATGAAAGAGAAACGAGCTGCAAAAGAGCAAAAGGATATGAAGACTGAAAGTGATGCTGAAAAGGATGAAATTGTTCAAACTAAAGAAGTTAAAGTTGCTGCTGAAAAGACTGAACAAGTGAATGAAGAAGAAAAGGTGACCGAAGCTGAGAAAGTGATTGAAGTTGAAAAGATCATTGAAGTTGAAAAAATTGTGGAAGTTATCAAGCCTTGCACAAATTGTTTGGAACCTTGCAAGGAATGTGCAGCAAAAGATGAAAAACTGGCTGAGCTTGAGAAAATGAAAGAGCAATTACTGTTCAATATTAACTACATGAAAGAATCATATGATGTTTTGAACAGAACAGTAACTGGTCTTCAAAAGACAAACTCTGAAAGAGAACAAGCTCTAACGATGATGAATGCTGTGATGATGACAAAACAGAAAGCTATAAATTTTTACATCGAAGAAAGTGCTAAATGGAAGCAAGAGTTGGAAACTGAAAAGATTGAAAATGAGAGAATCAGACGATTATTGCAGAGTTATTCTAGTTCTGATTATCTTATTGATCGAATTTATCCAACTGTTGCAGGTTTTGAAGCCTTTAAAGATAATGAAAAGACAAAGAAGAAAGATAGTGGTAAGAAACCGACTGTTAGATATAACAAGTGTCCGCCTCCAATTTGGGAAGGGTATTCTCCTAGAAAACCAAACGAGGAGCAACTTGAAAAAGCAGTCAATATAAAGCTAAAAACCGACACAACTGACGTTTTACCAGATAACATTGATGTCACGTTTACCTCGTCCGATACTGATCATGAGTCTGAGTTAATAAAAAAGGTGGTCGATCAGGTGTTGGATACTGAGGAGGAGTCTGAGTCAAAGTCTGAGTCTGGAGGGTCAAATTCGTCAGTCAACAGTCCAAAGTCGTCGGTTAAACGGTCTTATAGTAAAGAATTTTTGTTATCAAAAGCAAATTTGGATGATGAAGCATTTGAAGTTGCATACACTTTAAATGATTCAGACAAATTATACTCTGACAAAGAGTTTCCAATAAGAAGTGTTCGTTTTAACATGATCAAAAAGGTTTTCAAAATGACAGAAATTAATATTTCTGAAATAAAAGATTTAAATCTTACTGAAAAACCTAAAAAGTACACTTCAAGAGTTTAACAACGTCTAAACAAGAAAAAGAAAGGTCTTGGATTTATTCCACCAGAAAATCATAAAAATTTGAAAAATTCTAAAACAAAAACAGAATTTGTGTCAGGTGGAAGTGCAGAAGAGGAACAGAAGAAACCATTCTGGAGACAGTCAAATCAAGAGTATCTTGCTGAAAAGAAGAAGAATGGAACTGAAGTTTGTCATTCAAAAGAAACTAGAACCTGTTACAAATGCAATGAAGCTGGTCACATTGCATGGAACTGTCCGAAAAATGCCAAGTCAAAACAGGGAGTTTCTAACAAGTTGAAAGGAAAAGTTGTTGATGTTGAACCACCAACCGAAAAATTTAAAATTTTTGAAAACTCAATTTATGAGGTTGGTGAGTGTTCTAAAAAGATTTTTTATAAAAAGAAAGAGAAAGACAACCAAGTGTGGGTTGTTAAGAAAGTTGATGAGAAAGTCGGCGATGAATCTGGTTCCATAAAGCCAGAAGAGCCACAGGTTGAGATGAAAATTTCAGTGAATGATGATGAGTTTCCATCACTGAAATTTGAAGAAGTTAAAAAGAAAGTTGGCAAGGTTGATATCTCGAATCAGTTTTACAACGAGAATACTAAATTTGATGTCGAGAAAACATTCAATCGAAGTGTTAAGAAAATTTTTGGGAAAATGCTGAATGGGAAAGCTAAGGGGGTTAAAGATTTTTATGCAACTAAAAAGGCAACTTACAACCCTACTGCGCAAGAACTGAAAGCCATCAAGTCTGAGAAGACTTGGATAGAAGTTTGTTTCCCGTAAAGTCTTAGGACTATGCCGGAGATCCCAAGTTTATATCGTGGATCAGGAATCGGCATCATTCTTGTTAAGTCTGTTTTTTGTGAAATTTTTAAAGATTGATGAAATGTTTACAGGTAATGGATGATGCCGGTGCTTCCAGGTTGGTAAATGCGAAGCAGGAATCGGCATCTTGATTGGTAAAATGGTTTGTGTAGATGGTTTATTCCTACATATGTTTTAAATGTTGGATTTTATTACAAGTGGTAAGAGGTTGATTCTGGCATTATAATTACTCAAGGTCATTATTTGAACTTGATGTAATATTCATACAAGTTGTTGAAAGACAATATGATGAACCATGCCCCTATAAGTGGTAAAAACAAACTTATTTTCTGGAAAAATCATTTTGATTAAAACAAACTTAAGTGTTTTGAAATCTAAATGAGAAAATGGTTTGTTGAAAGGGGGATTTCTGATTGTTTATGCCAAGTGGATGGCGAATTGAAGCGATTTGATATCGGTTGTCAAGTTTTTGTATAGTTTGTTTTCAAATTTCCTAAAATGTGTTTGCATTTTAGGGGGAGTAAAAAATTTCAGAAAATCCAAAAACATTTGAAAATTTGGAAAAAGTCAAAAACATGATAAAATGAAAAATGAGTTTTGGTGTCAAAGAAGAGGAAATGATAGTACATTAGTAGACAGTCACAGTATGCTAAAGAAATGTAATGATTAAATAGCGTTTAACAGTCTCACCGATGATATGCCGATAGGTTTTTACACATTTAGTAAGCTTTTTCGGGATATAAACTTAAATTCAAACTTGCTTATTTCGTGGGGAACACTACTTGGATATATAGGTAACCCCTGAAATCTCGTTTGAAAGGTCCCTCTTTCTGAGATACTAGGTCTTTATACTCAGTGATATCTGGGGTATTATCCCGGGACTTCTGCTGAATGGAAGTTCTGACCTAGTCCCCTGATAATGCTTTCTGCAAATGCGTGAAACATAGCATCGCCCTCAGCAAGCTGATGAAACAATAAAATTGATAGTCGCTGCTGTTGTAATCAAAAGATCCTCTAAAGGGGACACACCAAAAGTCGAAGCCGTCATCTCTCTGCGTATACGGGAGTATCGACCTGAGCTCTCACGGCCCTCGCAATTTAACCCCTTACAGATATCATCTGTGGTATACTCACCTGTAAGACTGAATATTGGGATCTGGATACGGGAGTATATTCAAGAGGTGGGACACATGAATGAGTTTAAGTTCTTAAAACACATAACTCATATCCTGAATCAGTTGAATTTTTTGGGAAAATTTAAGTGGATCAGTATATCGGCAATCTAAGTGAATTGTTTAATTCTTAATGTGTAACTAAGCTCAATGGTACTTGTGACTTGTCAAAAACTGATATAATCCTCTTACACAAAACTCACAAAAATATTGTTTGTAGATATTTCATTTTTGCATTTTTCTTGATTCTTCAAGTGGTGTCATTTACTCTCTTTCAGAAAAATCCAAAAAGATTTTGTGTGTGTTTTAGCTTAAATTTTTGAAAAATGTCAAAAACATTTTCGACAACTGATGTTGGAAAGCTGATTCTCAAAATTCCAAGTGCTAAACATGATGACATTGTTGTGAGGGGGAGTGTGTCTTAATTGTCAAAATATGTTTTTAAATCAACAAGTGGTTCATCTTGTGTGTATGATCTGAGGGAGAGTCGGTGTTGATGCATATGTTTATGCATATGTTTATGAGAGGAAGTCATCTGATTATATCAGCATGTTGGTGCATACAAATTGTTAAATTTAGAAAATTTATTTCTGGGTTAAGAATGTGCAGGTTTAGCCAGGTTTCGATCTTGAACCTGAAGATAGAGTGCCAGGTTACGATACCTAAGGACTCTGATAAAAGAAAGCCAGGTTTCCGACTCCTGAAGAGCCAAGCTGATCGATCCTGAAGATTCTATGAACAGAACTAGAGCCAAGTTTCGATCCTGGAAATTGAAGACTCTGTAGTTTGAACCAGGTTTCAATTCTGTGGTGAAAGTTTAAGACAGGAATCTATTTTGAACCTGTGAAAGCCAGAAAACGATCCTGTATCAGATATTGCTGAAGAACAAAGAAATGCCAGCAAATCGAGAGGGGGAGTCTGAAGATATTCTAGCAGATACTGTTAAAGGGAGTATGTTGATGAAGACAGAGAGAGAGAAGCCCAGAGACTGATCAAGACTGAAGAAGTGAAGACATGAGATTGTCAAAGACTCGATGGACGACTCGTCAACATCTGAGGGGGAGTCTGTTGGTGCACTACATCCGTCGACTTTGTCTTGGATCGAGTCTTAGATTGCATTGTATAGATTAGGGCACGTTTTACGAGAAAATAAGAAGTGTATAGTGGTTTAGGAGCTGATTTCGCTCATAGGGTCTTAGGGAGGGGGTTTCGCTTATGTATACATTGGAGATTTCGATCTTATGGTCATGTGTACATATGAGCGAAATCTGAATAGTATAAATAGGGGTCACATAGGCGAAATCATAATCCACTCCTTGTATTCCATACCGAAGTGCTGTCTGTGTGAAGAACTACTTGTAATTGCATTCCATTCAATACAATCAGTAGTTAAAATGAAGAATCAGCTGTATCTACCTTTGTTTCTTGTTATTCTGCACCTGAAACGAAGTAAAACTCCTCTGAACGACTCGTTTGGGTTAGATCACGATCCTACAAACTATTTTTGAGATTTCACTTTTTCACATGCATCATACTATTACTTTTCATACGATCATACATTATTAGCATGCATAATTTCACGTAAATTTTAGTTACATTTTTTTAACAACGAGTGGAGACATATCATCAAGATAGGAGTGATTTCCTTACCTTGATGATTAACTCTGCTTCTTCTTCTCATCTTACAACGACCTCACCAACGAGTTAGGGGTGATTCCCTTACCTAAGTGATCGTTACCAAAAAAAATTCCTTTAAATATCTTATTATTCAAACCCGATCATGTTATATACCTAAATCATTTATCATTATTCAAAATACCTACTTATACCGATTTCAACATACATTGTTTTATCAAACGTACTTCTTATTCTACGATTTATTTTCACTCAACTCATATACACGAGATTGTTAATCATGTCTTAAAATGTTTTATTTCCCGAATTTCCAAACCTTACGAAATGCTACCTATCAATTCAATCGGTCCAATGAATCTCTTGCCCATGAACTTCATATTCGACTTAATCACTTAAACACACACTCACGTTATATCGCCATACTAAAGACTTTCATTCTTAATCGAATTCAAATTAACTTTCTCATATACTTATAAGATATTATAGATATTATACGAACGTTTTACCAAAGACGTTTTTCAACAATCAACAAATCATTTGTTAAAACTCTTTTCAATGACCACTAGGTCCGTTTTGCTAAATTCCTTTTTCTAAGGACCAACGTTTTCATAAGAATCTCCAAAATTCAAAATTTCTTGTTTTGATGCAAATGAGACAAACCTATTATTTTCGAAAACTTTATTCTACACCGCTTAATTACTCATCCAATTTTCAAAACACGTGGTCAAGAAGACTCCTTGGGGACCGACAATCTTCAACTTACTCTTTTAAAACAAAAGTAGCATTTCCATTCATTTCAAAATACGTTATGCATAACCAACGAGTACTATATGCTCTCTACATTTACAAACTATATTCTACCTTCCAAATCAATTCCATCTATTATGATTCGATAAACTCGACGTTTCACTTAAACCACGATACATGCATATCATCGTACACGTTTTAGTCGATATCTCGCGACAATTTCATCTATATCATTCGTATTTGCATACTCAACCTTTTGATCGTTTACACATGCCAAAATTCGACTCAATTTAGACTATTTATGCAATCTTTATTATTCATACCTACACTCATACTCATACATTTTATATTTATACTTACACCCACATGCGTATTTTTACTTACACTTATACGTTTACTTATACTATCCATACGTTTTGTGTTTATACTCATACTTACTTGCATAATCATACTTAAACTTATACTTATGCTCATACTTTCATTCATACTCATGATTCATACATTCGTACCCGTACGCGAGCGTAATCCAAGTGATTCCCTTACGCGGGTCCCATACATACTTAAGCATGGACTTGCTTATATACCATATTTTAATACATGCACATTCTTATTTTTAAATTATGTATACCCTGATTCATACACAACTAGTACATACTATGCGGATCATGCGACAATCAAAATAATCGCCGGTGCACACGGGATTATAGTGATAAGCGCATGAAAACCATAGAGTGTACTACTGTGTATGGTAAGACACGGAACGTAACATGACACCAAATACAAAACAGATGTAATGTGGTCAAAACATGGTGGATACGCCGCTGGTACTTCCTATATATAAGATGACACGTGTACTAAACTCTAATGAAGTCAAACGTTGACTATTAGGGACTAATTTTGTGAAAAATCAAAAACTTTGAAAACAGAAGGACTGAAAGTGTCAACATGCTTAAATTAAGCCTCTCAATGACGTTACACAGCATTCATATTCTCAAATGAGCCACTTGTTGATCGAGAGGAGCCGTTTGTGCAATTTATTGAAAGTTTGCATGACGAAGGGTTGAAAGCGTCAACATATTTAATTATGCCTCTGAGTGACCTTTTAACGAACCCGAAGCATCATGATGTGCAATTATACTCTCGGGAAAGCTTAACAAGGGCTACATAAGGCTTTGATGCTATTAAACGATAATACGCGCAAGTTTGCGCGTTAAAGGGACCAAAAGCGTCAACATCTAAAACTACACCTTTGAGTGACCATTTAAGTGAACTGGAGCGTCATAATATTTAAGCATAAGCTCGGGAATGCCTAATATGGGCCATGAAAGGCTTGATATCGTTAAACGATATTACGCACAACTTTGTGCGTTAAAAGGACTAAAAGCGACAACAGGCGAAACTAAACCTTTGAGTGACCTTTTAAATGAACCGGGAAGTCCGTAATGCTTGGTCGTACTCCCGGGTGTGCCTAAGATTGGCCACTAGAGATGTTCGTACTTATTACTAACACAACATATTAGATATGAAAATAATGTGCCATTTATGTCATTTATGAAAGTTAAAAATGAACCAAAAAGATTAAGGGGTCAGTTCTACCAATCAGCTAAAGCTGAAATCCGGACCATCATCGCTCGTGGGCCGTGAAGAATTGGGCCTAAGGTCTTCACGGGCCGCCAGAGCTCGACATAGCAGCAACATTGATCTTGTTGATGGTTTTGTTACTTGCAGCCCAATTCAAAGCATTTTAAACCATTTAAACAAATCAATGGGCTTGCTAACTTATTTTTATATCTGGTAAGACACTTGTAATCATCCAAAGATGTTCCTAAAACACTTGGCATGATCCAATCTAGTCTCAAAAACTATAAATAGAAGTAATCTTCAACCATTTTCACTTGCATCTATCCTTCTTTCTTCCTACCTTCTCATATTGGGAGTTCCTGAGCATTTTAGGAGCACCCTTTGAGTTCTTTCCAGTCCCAGGACCACTTGTAAGTATCCTTTCTTGACTAGTTCATTTTACTTGGCTTAAAGAGCAGAAAAGTCAAGCGTTTACGATAAACGCTTTGACTTTTAGTTAGACCGTAAACGGTCAGCCCATTGTTCGCAATGAACATGGCTACGTGATCGTAATTAGGTAGGTGTTAAACCCTCAAAAGGGCACCTCCTAAGAATCATGTTTGCTTGGACAATTGACGAGTCAACGTAATATTGTTTTAAAAAGTCAACTGGGCAGTTTTTGAATTAATTGCGATATGAGTTTAGAAATGTTCTAAAATACGTTTTAACATTTAAACAACTTGGTAATAATTATTAGAACATGTATAAACATGTTCGGCTCATCAATTCCAGTTTTAGGGTCCGTTCGCAACCGAAAGTCGCGAATTTTGACTTCTGCGTTGACTTTCGATTATGAACCAAATTAAATTAGTTTGCTACTGATTTTAGGTTCCTTTATGATCGTATTATAATGTAACATAACCCCACAAGGTTATATTACCCGATCATACTAGAAATCTAAGTTTTTGCGCATGTTCCGTTAATATGCCGTACTTTAACTATTATGCCCTTTTTAGCAAAAAATAAGGTTTTAGACACCAATAAACTTTCAAAAAACTTAGGTACTGATATGTTAACATGTTTAACATATTACGATGTTATGAACCTGATCATAAACTGAGTTTGCGCATAATATCGTAAATTATGCCTTAAATTGACCAAAATGCCCTTTAGGCACATAGATCAGTTTTAAGCATAATTTTTCATAACAAACTCATTGCCTACTGATGTAATATCATAAGTAGGATAATTTGGGATGTTTATTCAGTTTACAAACTGAGTTTACGCATACGTTCTTGAATTGCGCCCTTAAATGACGATAATGCCCTTTTTGCACCTAAAATGGTTTAAAAGCGTAATTTTCATACAAAACCTTTTATTTACTAATATGTTATATTAAGTAACATATTTTGGTCATATAAACCTGATCATAACATTAGTTTTCCTAAAAGATCGCAAATATCGTCATTTAGCGACTTTAACGCCGTTCCGGCGCGTAGTATGGTGTTAAACCATAACTACCAATCAAGAATTGTTACCTACTGACTTTATAAATTATTTTAAATATTCTTAACAGTAGGTATATGATATAAACTCAGATTCCCAAATTAGCCTTCAAAACTATGTGTTGAATTACCAAAATGCCCCTACGGAGCATAATTTGGTTTTAAACTATAAAACACACATGTGTTTGATATCCTACTGATATTATATCATAAATAAAGTGTTTTTAGAAAATGTTTATAGTCATAACATCAGATTGTACACAAGTTTCTTTTATACGTCGTAAAATGCCAAAACGTCCTTATGAGACATAGTTTGATTTTAAAACCTTAACGGGCATACAAGTTGATATCTTACTGATATTATAACTTGTTTAAAGTATATTGGCATATGGAACTTGTTCATGACTTATCCGGTTACTCGTTATCGCATATACGATTACGGTTAGACTTACGTAACTAGTTTACGTAAGTTTACCGAAACGAGTTAAACCTTATCATTTTTACTTCAAAATCCAGAATGTATTTAGTTTACCCATATTATACAAGTCTTCTTACTTTTTGGGTCTAAATTACATTCCAATCCGGTCATCGCTTAATCTAGCGTTTCGTACCATAAATCCTTCTTTAAACTAACCGGTCTAAGTCTATGACTTTAATAAGACCCGTTAGTAATCTAATAGGTTAATAATACCTTCGTTCCAGATTAGGAGCCCCGGTAAAAGCAACTTGCACTAGTTTGAGTACATTATACGGCTGAGTAGATAAATCACGCATTTAGAAGCTCAGGTAAATATGTGACAACCCCCACCAAACCAGGTATCCGTACGAATTAATTAATATTTAATTACTGCTTAATTACTGTGCTTGCTTACAACTGTGATTAAACTGCTTACTGATTTCTGATACATACATACTCATGCATCACATTTTATACTGTCACTCTGTTATTTTTACACGAACATCAGTAACAACCTTGATGCACAAAAAGCACAGTGAGCACACTATACGGGATAGCCATTAAACATGCTGATATAACCAGCATCAGGCAGACACTGCCTCTAAGGCCTGTATGAGCCAGAGATAGTTTACTACACCTGTAGAGAGTGTAGGGAAATGAGGGTTGTAGAACTGCGTCACTAGGTGAAAATTATAGTGACCGGATGTGCCTAAAACATACTTTGAGTACAAAAATTCAGCATTAAGCTAACTAGTAAAGTGCCAAAACATGAGAAAATATTACTAGACACTTTCCAAAGTGTCGGGAATAAACTGTGTCACTAAAAATAATATTAACGACACTTTAAATGCTTACTAAACACTTTAACGGATCAATATCCAACCGTACAACCGGACTTAACCCGGGACATAAAAATATTGACATGACATTGTTTTTCCTTTCTGAGCCAGTTAGGGTCCCCGAATACCCTAACACCCTTTATAATTCACCACACATTAGTAACTAATTTAATTACTTAATTAAACCATCTAATACTTACACCTTGGTTGAAATGGAACTAATTACCCCAACCCCTCCCCCAACGATTGTTTCCCCCATGAGGGACACACCACACATTTTCAATTATTAAATTGATGGGTGTCTAATATCCACTAGACACATTATCTAGTGGTTTATTTATGATGGATGGTCAATAAATAAGGACAAGAGTCCACTACACTCATTCTAGCACTTAACAAAAAAATTTTGCAATTCTTTCTCTTCTTGATACTTACGGCCGAGACCAAGCCCACACCCACCATCACTTCAACTTTGATCTTGTGAATTCCACATACACACAAGGGTTAAGGATCACGCATAAGGAAGCTCGGTGCTTACGGTTTGCCAAGGACCTCTTCACCACGCTATTAACCAACCTATTTTCGACTAGTTTCTTCCCTAGCCTCGAGCTAGTAGTAAGTGACTCTAAACGCCTTTTTGATCTATTCTAAAGTGGTTAATAAAAGATTTAACGGGCAAAAATCATAAACACTAGAGATCAAAGTTTAATGTCTACAAAAAAAAATAATAATAAGATAAACAAAGTGGTTAATGGATGAATAATGGTGTAAAACTTATAAAACTAGTATTATTATGATTATTTTTGGTTGTTGATTGCTAGTGTTAGTTCGGATCGTCATCTAACCCGACTAAGTCATGTTCATGGAACATGACCTAGTGTATGTTAAAGTGTGAAAAGTGGTTAGATGAAGAACACTACTAATTATAACCATGAACTTGTGTAAAAACAATTTTCTTACAAAATGGAGTTCTAAACTAGTAGATCTACGGATCTACAAGTGGTATTTTCAAAGGACCAAGTGTCAAAAGAAATCATATTTTTAAAGCTGGATCTTTCCAAAACAAAGGTAATTTTTGTAAACACACAAGTGTGTTGACACTTGTGTGACAAAAAGTTTTAACAAAAGAATTACTTTTGAAATTTTTGACTAGAAGATGTACAAATGCATTTTATGTAAAAATAAGATTTTTGAGAAACCGATTCCATTTATAAAAATAGAAAGATCTATTAAAAATAATGGGAAGTTACTACACACTTTTACACAACCCACAAGTTCATACGTTTGTGATATTTTTGAACTAGTATGATGTTGGAATATTGTTTGTTATTGATGTTGGGAACATTGTTGATTTGAAATTTTAAAAGAAAATGATACGCTGGTAAGCGTGGCCACCTCCAGTTACAGAGGAAACTCTGGCGAAATTTCCCAAAAATCTAACACTTGTAAATATTTTTTTTATCACAAGTGTTACGGATATATTTTTAACTTGTTTTCCCAAATAACTTTCGCCACGATTTTTATTACGAAACTTCCAAGTGTCGGAGGTGGGATTTTCACAAAATAAAACTTGCTAAAATATATATTTAGTATATATTTTCCATAACAACGCTTGTGAAATTTTTATGATTATTTTGTGAACTACGTAAATATTATTTTTTAGGGTAAAAATAATATTACTAAATATTCACGGTTCCAAAATAATTCGAACGCCCTCACAATAAATATTTAAGTTACAACGGTATTATTAATACCACCCGATCTTTATCCGTAACTTACGTATTTTCAGAAAATACTCTTAAACGCGTATTTTGACAAAAGTATTATTTTGGAAAATTAGATGGAATAAAATATAATATTTTTGGGAAGAATATTTATATTTTGGGAATAAAGTATTTTAGACAAATGAAATAAAATATATTTTATTAAGTGAGACTTAATAATATATTTCGAAGTTATACGAACGCACATGTATTAAATCCCCCATCCTTGGGAAGGAATATATTTACAAAATAATTACAAAGTGCAAACACGAAATAGTTGCCTAACTATTTCCCAAAGACATTAAACCTTAAACTAAGGCACGGCCGTCCGTCTAATAGAAGTTAGTACGTGTAGGTCGTCGCACAGCAGATTTTCTGGGAGATACTTTTTAGAGACGCACTTCGGTGAGTTCATGCTCCCCCTTTTCTCTTAACTTTTTTCTGTTTTTAAACTGCGGGGGTGAAATACATGTTACATTTACTACAAACGTTTTATACACGGTATGAATAGCTAAGGAACCTACTGCTAGATCACGTGACTGGATAGGCTATTATCGTAAGACCATTAATCCTTATATAAGGACCGAGAGGCATGAGTGATAGATCTATCGGGTGTTGCGAGCCCCACACATGGGCCAGCGTGTGGCTGCATGTGGTGACTATGTCGTTCCGCCGGAAGGACCGGTACGAAATCCGCGTTACAGGTTTGAGTGCTTCCTAGGCCATGTCACTTATTAATGTATTAGCTACACATTAATCGATCTCTTTTTCCTTATTTGCTACATACCAGGGTTTTTATACTTACAAAGGTTTTACTTACTCACTTACACATGAACTCGCTCAACATTATTGTTGATTTTTCCAACTTACATGTATTTCAGGGAACTAAGGATCTGGCACGGTATGCTACGTTTTCACGCTGCGTAGAGTTATGGGATCATCCGAGTTTAGTGGTTGTGGCTTTTACCTGGACGAGTCACAGTTCTTAAACTACGGCTATTTTAAGATTGTGGTGGTGTCTTTAAAACAATGTTTTTATGTTATTAGGTTATAATTTCCGTTGCATGTGTCAACGCCTTAAGACAATGTTGTGGTATTTTACTTTTCAAACTTAAATCAATGGATGATCTGCATGGTTTTATTTTCATATAGCTTTGTTGTGATTAAGCTATGGTATTAAGAAGTCACACCAAATAAACCCACGCTTCCGCAAAGCTAGGGTGTGACAAAATACTTTTAACTTAATTTCCCTTATACGGGCTTGGGATACGGTAAAATATTACCACTTGGTCGGGTATGGAATCATTTAATCAGATTGTGATTAATAAATTACATAACCCATTTTAATCTGTTTTGTTTGATAACATAAACATTGGGGGCTAATGCGACCGTGTCCTGGATATCCTCGGCTCATTTAATTGCAAATGGCCACGACTTAAGCACGGGGTGTAGGCATACACCTGACAGTTGCGTATGTAAAAAGGTATACCCACATTGGAGGGGATAACTCCTTGTGAGTTTATATCAGTGGTGTGTCGGTTAGTCATGTCTCGGCTTCTATCCCTGGCCCTAAATGTACGACAAACATGTAATCTACATACAAGATTATTTATATAATTGTCCCAAATTATAAAAGATTACTTGTGCCTTGTGCATCTAAACCAATTTTCATAAATGTTTTCAAAAGAGTTAGTTAATTGTATCTACCAGTGAAAACTGACGTATTTTCAAAAGACTAGTGACAGGTACTATACGTAATAGGCTGGGAGCTACCGGGCATTAAATAGAGAATCTTGCAAGTTCGTAATACCTTAAGTCTGTTGAATATGTTTTTCTTGTATTATATTTAGATTCGCCTGTGGATCCTTTCTTTACAACCGTCTGTATATTCTTTTATTCGTACTTTACACTTTCGGTTTGTAATAGTAATTTCTACCAAGACTTCCACTGTGCTATAAAATGTGTATATTTGACTATGATGATATCAACTACGTCACGATACTCCCCACTGGTTTGTGGTAAAATATCAGTGTGCGACAATTATGATGATCCCTATCAGTAGCCGTAGCATAACGAGGGTCAGTATTATGATCAATATTCTGATAACAACTTTGTTGGGGTTAGTGATAGTGCTTGGAGTACGATAGAGTAATTGTTGGTTCAATTAGTTGCCAAGGATGTAGATACCCAGAAAACCCTAGCAGAGCACGATATCATGCTGAAAAATCGACAGTTTGCTCTATTAGATCTTCAACGTACATTAGAAGATATTGCTAGGAGATTGAAAGAAGAGGAACAAAAGCAAAAGGTCCAACCAGAACAACAAATGACTCGCTATACATATTATGCGGAAGGTAACTACCTCGGTTACATGACTCCTGGTGGAAAATCAATCCCAACATTTCCAGAACTGGGGAAGGAGCTTCCGTATAGGGAATGCAAAGATGAAGAAGAATGGGCGGCGTATCAGAGGTCATTGGTAAAGAAAAGTGATTGAAGAGGAGTTAGACTTAGGAGATTCCTTGGGGTTTATGTTTGCTAAAGAGGAAGAAGATAAGGAATTAGAGAATGTGTTATCTTGGGAGGACGAGTTTCGTGGGGAGTTAGAAGGTTTACCAGATTACACGGAAGAAGGTAAGTTTGTCCTAGAAGGTGATTTTGCATTCTTAGACGCTTTACATGAAGGTAACCTACCCCATGTGACTGAACTTGTTCTAGACCAAAAAATTGAAGAAGTGGTGGAAGAGGAAAAACACCATAGCTGGCCTGTGGTATTAATAATAGATGAAACTTTAGAATCAATAACACCGCAGGAGAGGGCAAAGAAAAGAAAATGAAAAGATCGAAAACGGAAGAGGATTGAAGGTTGGTACAAGACGAAGAGGAAGGGGCCTTTAAAGCAAGACTAATCTCCGCATTACATGCCGCGCTTCTGGTTCCTTCCAGGTAAGTTTAAATTTTGGTGGTCTGACCCGTTTAAAATTTTAAAATGTTTAATAATTCCATCATTAAGTTTTTAATTGTATTTGAGGATCGGATGGAATTAAACGGGTTAGATAGCGTCCAGGTCAAAGAGAAGCCTCCTGATTAAATTCAAGTGTGGGGAGGTTTCGTGGAGTTTGTATAGAGTCATAGTTTTAGCTTTTATATATTCGTTATTGTTTCGAGTAGGTTTTTTTAGAGTCGATATTGCTCGGGTTTTTGCTTGTTTCTTTTTATTGTGTAGGTTTGAATTGTACCACCCATACTCAATCTCCATTCGGGTGATTTCAGAGCTGCTTATTATTTGTCGTGGCAATCATGAGCATGTCAGTTTGTCAGAGTAGCCTGTTGCGAATGAAACGCTATACGATCGAGCTCGATTGGACGAAAGTTCTGGAGCTTACGCGTTATATAACCAGCTAAGTCCTTTATAATTTGCCTGTTATGAATATATCATTTATAGTGACTCTCCACATCCTTAACTCCTCATTGTATTTACTCTTATGTTAATGTTGAGCCTATAAATAGAGACTTTGTATTTCATACATACACATCAATAAGAAATTCATCTCCCATTCTTCCATTATTTTCTATACATTGCTAATAGGTTCTAGTTATTACATAACACGTTATCAGCATAAATTGCTTTTGAACTTGGATTGTATCAACACAAGACACCATGTCGTATCAACGTTGGCGAAAGAGATAAAAGATGAAATTGTTGATCTGGTATGAAAACCCTTAATTGTTTTAATTTTATTTCCTGTTTTCTCATCGATTGTTGGTATGATAAAACTTGAAAATTAACTTACGTTTTTCTTGATATTTTTTTGTTGGTTATGATTTAAGATTAAAATCATCATGAACAACATTGACATCATCCTTATTTAACCAGGATCATAATGTTCTTACTTCTTTGTTTACTTTCATATGTGTTAATGTATCTGAAATGTTTTCTTTCACAAACAAACACCTACGAAAAACATTGAGATGTGAAGAAAAGAAAGCAAAAGTAAACGTGAAACATAATGGTTTTCGATCAAGAAAAAGAATCTTTCTAGTTTCTCTAATTGATTATTTACAATATTGTAACTAATTTATTACCCCTCTTGGTTATCTCTCTTTTATCATTAAATACTTTTTTGGACTTCAAGGGAAGTTTTGGTACACTAAACTGAATAGGTATGTTTTATTAATGGTTTGAAAAGTTGCAGTATCTAATGAATTTATGCTTTAATTTAGTTGTCCCAAATATGAAATATAAATTTAAATCTACACAATTGGTCATTCTGAAACTACTCTAAACATTTTAATAATATAATTCTACTTCTATGTCAACTAACTCTTGGAAGATGTAGTTATGTGTGGTAAGTATTAAACGTGAAATTATTTAGATTGGGAATGTGGTATGCCATGATATGCCGTAGTGGATCCATGTTAACTCCTATGTTATGAATACATCATTAAGAGTGACCCTCCATAATAATATTTGATAGAGACGAATTTGTTATATACAATAGTTGACAGATTATTATACTATGTATACTGTACTATTTCATATGTGGGTGGACATAATTATGTCATCATTACAATATTATTTATAATCATCCATGAATTGAAAAGGAGCAACATAGATGCGCAGACTATAGGCGACATTTGGAAGAACATCACATGGGAGGAATTAATTCAAAAACACAATATCACAACATCATTATATACGCAGACATTAGTGGACAAATTGGCAAGTCATAGCACTTTTTGGCGGCGATTATTTCATCATTACAACACCAATAATCCCATCAAGTACACAAGATCAAAGATGGTTTCAACCGTGATTAGAGCTATTGAAGATCATTCAATCGAGATGAGCGGCTAGTCTCTTAGTGGTTTTTTTCGGATGGAGGATTTTGAAGCTAATGTTTTTTTATGTGTTTGAACTAGTTTGTGAACATTAGTAATCTATGCATTCGATGGTTTTAACCTATTGATTTAATTGAATAGTTGTAAATGATTGATTACTTTAAACTTTGGTTCTGATTCATTCAATTTCCAAGAGTTCTAGTAATTGGGATATATTTGATAGGGATTAGGGTTAGTAATTTCGGTTGATTGATTATTTGATAACCTTCTGTTGTTTTGAAATCGAAGTAAGTAGTCGTTAGGTCATCACAACTTGCTAATCAAATTAAACAATCATGTCTATGGGATTGTCACAATTAAACACATAAGTAATATTAGCTTTGAATCTAAAATCCAGAGGAACCATTGTTTTCTCCCATTGTTTACAACTTCATTTTAGTAATTTATAGTTTAATCAAACTCTCAAACAATCAAGATTTACATTTTTGCAATTAGTTTTTAGTACTTGATTCATAACACCTTCCAACAGACTCCTTCGGATTTGATACCATGCTTACCCTAGCTACCTAGGTTAATTAGGTTTTTGCATGACCCATTCGACAGTCATCAAAATAGCGCCGTTGTCGGGGAGTCGTGCGCAAAGTGTTTTGTGTTAAGTGTTTTAGAAAAAAATAATTAAAAATTCAAAAATAGTGTGTATTTCATTTTTTGTGAAGAATTACGCGTTGGTTTTGTGTTTGTGCTTATGCATGTGAGTTTGTCCGTGCACGCATCATACTTGCAAATCCGGGAAATCTTCACCGCTAGTCTTTGATCCGGAAATCAAGAGAACAGTTCGGCAAATCTGAGTTTTGCTTCGAGAAAACAAAATTCTACAATCACCAACACTGACATTCAATTCGATGGAGAGTTTGGGAAATCCGTATAAGCAAACTGAAAACCCACTTCCACAAACTCAGTTGTCTCCAACGCCCACTCAACCTTCACCCAACACCCCCATACCATCCGGACCACTACATCAATCCACCCAAACCACCACCACTCAACTTCCACCAATGCCTCCACCAACGTTACCTAGTCTAGCTAACCTACCACCATTCTCAAACCAGCCAACATCTTCCCAATACCCATTGTTCACCCACACATCAAATGTTTAACATTCTTCACCATATGTGAGGATTGTTCCCAATAATTACCCGAATCCACCGAGCCAAAATCGACCCATTAACTCATCCGCTAGACCATTCATACCAAATCAACAGCTACAGTATCAATCATCTCAACCACAACCATACTCCTTTAGAGCTTCAATGTTTGATCAAATGGATGATTCGGGAGACTTTGGAGATGGGTATGACGAGTACGATAGTTACGGGGGTAATCAAGGAATAGGCAGGTGGTGAATACGGGAACTTATGAAAGGTAGAATACGGGGTATGGATTTGTCGAAAGAGTGAACCAAGATCCGTTAGGGTATCAACAATACGGTCATCAACCTGAGCTGGTTAATCAGCAATATGGGAATACAAGACCGATAAACATCCCAATGCCACCACCGGTTCAGCAGATATCGGCTCCGCAAAGGCCACTTCTGAGAAACCTGGCCCACTGGTCAATCACCCTGAGGGAATACCGAGAAGATACGATCGGGGACCGGTGCGGGGAAATGACAGTCACTTCAAACCTTCGATTGCTAACAACCCGTCACCGGTCGTGATTCCTCAACTACGGGGTCGTTCATTTGAAGAGCGAGTACAATCCAACTAAAGTTTGCCTGAGTATCATGGTTTGGCCACTAAGGAACCGTACTTACACACTGCTGCATATGATGCTCGTTGTAATACTATCGGGGGTCAAGGATTTACACCCGATGATGTAAAATTGGTACTATTCCAATTCACACTAGAAGACAAGGCACACCAATGGTTTCATACTTTGCCTTCGGCTTATATCTTTACTTAGCCTGAGATGCAACAACTGTTTTTTGGACGAGTTTTACATGCCTCAAAGGACAAGTGATGCTTAGAAAGACATCAGAAATTTCCAACAACAATCCGGTGAGTTATTTCATGAAGCATTCAACCGGTTTAAGATGTTGTTGAAAATTGCCCACACTATGGCATACAAATGTGGGAACTGCTGATTCCAGGATCCGGTGAGTTCGACGGAGCTTCGGTCCTGAAACGACGTGTTCGGTGCATTTATTACGACTAAGAAAGGAGTAGAAACATAATACGACACCGATCAGTCAATTTCAATCTGGTCTCTATTGATTATTCAACGTTTACAGCACCACGAGACCAGTTGGATAGCATTTCCCCTCTGGGAACCAAAAGCTTGTCCAAATGGGAGCCCTAACCCCCTATTTATAGATAACAACTCGCACTATGTGTCATCCGATCGGATTGACTTTGACAATTACAAAACCTGTCCAACTTTCTCTATTCTATACAATATTCAACACACGCTCTATCTAACTATTCGCACAGTGGCAGACGTACGAAATATGCACTAACAGATTCCCCCTCGGATGTCACTGTCGAATCGTCTTTAAAACTTTGAGAACCTTGAGCCGTGTTTGAATATTCTGTAATCTTCAACTTTTCTGCAACTTCAATTAGGAATCTTGAAATCTGACTATCCAAATTCCCCCTCGATTGATGATTCGGGTTTGCTTTTGCCAAAGTAAAGTACAAATTCCCCCTGGAATGAATCTTCAGGTCTTTTGCACAGTTCACGACTCTTCTCTGATTTGCTAAACTACAGCCTTCACGAGCAATCACCAACTTGAAACTAATCAATGCAGCATCCTCTGTTTCAACTTTAACCACATCCGAGCTCAGTTTTTGATATCACATGTTAGCACTACGATCTTTGCATTCCGCCTGCTCGATCTAAGAATGTACAAAAACTCAACCGGCAATTGATAGAAACTTCAAATACCCTACTCGTTAACTTCAAATCCGTGATTCCCCCTGAAGATTTGATATCCCGTTTACCGTGATCCACGTTAACGCACCGTAAGAATGACAGATCCGTGTAAACGGTATTCTCCACAATCAACAAATCTTCATCGGAAAACAAATCATCTGGTAATGTAATCCGATCTCTGAAGCATTCGTCCACAATCAGATTTATCTCCTCGGATAATCTAGATTTCAGAAGCTATCATGCACGATCACTCTCAGATCTCTGATGCTTTTGTCCATGATCAGATATCAACACCTCAGATCATCTTAATCTCAGAAGCTTACACTTACGATCAGATTCACATTCCCCATGACAATCTGAAGTCGAAAATTACCCGAATACTGTTGCAGTGTTACGAATTTCAAAAATGCCGGAATTTCAGCATACGACAGTGAAATTTATATTCCCCCTCATTTTTTCAAATTCTGACGTCTCTATCACTGAATTCCCCCTCAAACTAAGAAATTCAGTCCTCTTTTATCTGTGAAAAACTCGACTATGCCGAAAATTTGACAATTTTCCTCAAAACGTCAGTTTTTCATCATTGCGGATTTTACGATTTGGCCCATAAATAGTCAGATAACCTGAATGATAAACATTCTGCACCATTATCATGACTACCCCACTAATTTCCACAATCCGTGATCGCATCATCAAATCTGATCACTAAAGCCCCCGACGGTGTCCCCGAACAACCCAGCTTGGTCGTTAAAAACCCGGAAAATTGACAATCACCAAATTTTTTCTGGAGACTCTACTCGTCGTTGCGATCAAAAAATGCCTTTTTTTAGGCATTTGATCATCTGGTCGAATGGCAAGTGTCGGATGGTCATCCGATCGGACTGCCATCCGATCGGATTGTCATTCGATTGAAGGAATATGGTATGATGGATCGGATGGTCATTCGATCGGATTGCCATCCGATCGAAAACAACTTATCTCTCAAACATCCCATAGTGAGATGGATCGGATGGTCGTCCGATCGGATTGCCATCCGATTGAAAGCATATAAACCTTCAACAATCCTTCAAGCAAGATGGTGACAAGTGTCGGATGGCCATCCGATCGGATTTCCATCCCATCGGAAATGTTCTAACAGCTCAAGAACACTCCGAAACTCGTTTTTTCGATCCAGAATCTTTATTTGTGTGAATTTCATGATGAAACTTCACAGGATTGTGTGCGAATCAATTCCGAACAGAATGATGTCTTCAATTCCAAAATACATCCATGAATTGACCTTTATTTTGATGATTTTCTCTGTTTAACGTCAAAACTCCCGTTTAACCTAAAATTGATGAGCTTTGGGTGATTTAACCGACTGTTAGATCGATTAAATCAGTACCGTAGCTCTGATACCACTGCTGATTCCAGGATCCAGTGAGTTTGATGGAGCTTCGGTCCCGAAACGACGTGTTCGGTGCGTTTATTACGACTAAGAAAGGAGTAGAAACAGAATACGACACCGATCAGTCAATTTCAATCTAGTCTCTATTGATTATTCAACGTTTACAGCACCACGAGACCAGTTGGACAGCATTTCCCCTCTGGGAACCAAAAGCTTGTCCAAATGGGAGCCCCAACCCCCTATTTATAGACAACAACTAGCACTTTGTGTCATCCGATCGGATTGCCATCCGATCAGATTGACTTTGACAATTACAAAACCTGTCCAACTTTCTCTATTCTATACAATATTCAACACACGCTTTATCTAACTATTCGCATAGTGGCAGACGTACGAAATAGGCACTAACACAAACTATGAGAATGTCGATTGGGAGTATTTGGAAAAGATGGCAAGTACGTCGAAGAGAAAAGCTCAATCTTCTAGAAGAGGCCAGCATGCGACAATGAGGGTAGTTGAGAATACATCGGAAGTGGGTGCACAGATTCCTATATATGGGTATTGTGGAAATCCAGGGCACATAGCTGATTAGTGCCCTAGTATTGTGGGTAGGTATGATGAGGTGCGTATGCTGCAAGGAAATGGAAACAGGTATTTGGGTTTCCAAGGTAGCAACCAATCTTTTCAGCCCCGTAATCAGACAAACTATCAAGGGGGAACAACTTTGGTTATCAAAGAAGCTACCAGCAGGATAATGGTCAGGGCAATAACGAGATCATGGAAATCCTGAAGGCCATGCAGCAAGAAATGCAAAGGAGAAATCAATTGGATAATGTATGGGCACAAAAGGATGAGATTTGTGATAAGGCCATCCAATCATTGACGACACAGATGGGGCAGCTGGCTAGTGAGGTAGCTGGGTTGAAGCAACAAAATGGGAGGTTGCCAAGTGACACTCAAACAAACCCCAAGAGTGTAAAGAATATACCAGTCAGTGGGGTAAGTTTCGTTCCTGAAAATGAGTTAAATGATACATTTTTAACTTCATCTGTTTCTCGAGTGATTGCAGGTGCGACTGAAAAAAGTGAGGGAAATAGTAGAAGCAATCCAGAGGAACTGGTTATCCCAATCCGAGTTGGGAACTTCAAGATTCACCGAGCCCTGTTGGACTATGGAGTGGGGATGAGTGTCCTTCCAGGTAGCTTGTATGACCAATATAACTTTGGTCCTCTACACTCGGTTAATGGCATGGCGATGTTCGCTGACGCGAGTTGGAAACAACCCTGAGAGGTTGTGATGAATGTAATGATACAGCTTGGCGAATTTTTCTACCCGGTGGACTTCATGGTGATAGACTATGCACCATCAAAGACATATGAGCTGCCACATGTAGTATTGGGCTGTCCATTCTTGCATACAACTGATGAGCAGATCGACTGCAGAAGAGGACTAGTTACTATGAGCTATAAGGATCGTCAGTTGTGTTTTAATGTATTTTCAAAATCCATTACTTACGATATTGTTAATGAATTGGGTTATACCATTGCTATTAATGAATCTGTTTCAAGTGTTAGCACAGACAGGTCAGATGAGAATGGTATTAAGATGTACAGGTTTAAGGTGGAGACGAGTGGAAGTCAAGTGAGAAAGGCGGATGTGAGAAGGAAGAAGGATGAAGGAAAACCACCTGATTGTGGAATTAGATAGGGCAATGAGGCTGAATTTGACCCCAATTGGCATGAAGCTACAAACCTCCCGCATAACTGGATGGAATTATATGTGGAGAAGTGGGGAGGCAAGCAGGCGTCTGAGCCGCCATGAGTATGTCAGGTATGGTATGGCTGAAGACCTATAAACTTAGCGCTCTTGGGAGGTAGCCCGAGGATGTAGAGTTTTGTATTGTTTGGTTTGGTTTGTTTTGGTGTGTGTTGTGTTTTGGCAGGTTACCACGTTTCAATCCGCATGGATGCAATGATTCAAGTGTGGGGATGCTTACCAACGTCCTCGGTGAGATATCAAAGAATCCAAGAGATGTTTACGTCCCTGTTAGATCAAAGTAGTTGCACTACTTTCGACACCGACTGACTGATTGATCAGATCCATGTGTCTCTCTATCTTACTTGTTATTTTTATTTGTGCATTTGGTGGTGTGAATTTTCGTGTTGAGAATGGTGTTATTTGTGAGTTGACTAGGTCATTAGTTGTTCATGGTTTGTTGGGTGGTATCTCACGAGTTTAGGATTATAAATTGCACCATACATTGGGGACAATGTATCCCAAGTGTAGGGATGCGGTAACTCAAGAGAGGGTTGGTAGGATTGATGATTGCAAAGGCTTGAAATGGTTGAAAAGTGGTAAAAAAATTGAAAATGTTTCGTAAAGATTTTTTGCAAAAAAATGAAAAATGATAGGTATAATCAAATTGTTGGTTTTTAATTAATATATCTGAGATAATAAAACGGTCGAACACGCGTCTAATTTAGGATATGTGGGTAGGCCAAGCCGGTTGAAAAGTTCCTTAGGATTGATAGAATATATTTAAATATTAGGTATCTTGTGGATTCTCGCCTTAGGAGCTATAGCAAAGCCGAAACTATAGAGAGTATAAGGGATTCTGTTATAAATAAAAAGCTTATAAGTATCCCAGTTAAATGGCACATCTGTTTCTTTTTATGAAAATAAATCCGAAACAAGGTGGCGCCCGAAAAAAATTCCATTTATCCATTATGTTGAGCTAGCTAGTATTGACAAGGCCTATGGTGTTGCCACGGGGATAGTGACTCGTGTGGTACATACCCTCTAGGTGGAGTTAGAAAAAAAAATATGTGAAACTTATTACATTAACCACTGGGATGGTGACTCGGGTGGGGTATGTCCGCTAAGTTGATCATATACAAAAGCATGTCGAAGCTCATAATCATCCATTATCCATCACAAATTTACTCGGAAACATATAAAAGCTTGTTATATAAAACAGTAATCTCATAAGCTTGGAACGATATTAGGTGGCGATATGGTTTTTGAGTGTGAGACCCATAGATGAATAATGCACTTGAATTTAATGGTGTATGAGTAAGTGCCTGGAAACCGGTGGTTGGGTTTAAGTGGACCGTATATCTACAATCTTAGTTAATGTGTGATTAGGCTTGTTAAGAAGATAACCGTCTAAATTGAAGGCTAGTGATTTGATTGTGATTCTATTGCAAATAATTTTTCGAGACAAAAACAAATAAGTGTGGGGATGTGATGGAGAGTGTGAAACCCGGGTGTTAAAGTGTGTTATATTGAGTGTTTTATTGCATTTGAAGTGATTATATGGCATGAATGCGATAACTAAGCATATTGGTGACGTTACAGGTTAATCGGCATAATTCGGTAAAGTTAAAGGCTTGGTGACGAATAAGAACTACTAAGGATGATAAACAATGCAAAAGATATTATTCGGTAGATGTTTCGGGCCAAAATATAACTCGGAAATACAAGAAATGGAAGAGCTCGAAGTTGTGGGGCTTATGAGTAATTAATGGAAAGTTGATATTTCAGCCAAATATGGAGTATAGGAGTACGACATAGGCTACAGCTGCTTGAGCGTAGCCTACGGTCCAGCTTTGATGAAATAAGAATGTTCACATTAGCTTTAGGACGTATCCTACAGCTACACACGCGTAGGATATGGTTGGATATAAAGGTGGCGCACATGTGCAACTATTGGACGACATATTAATAGGTTTTTGAAACCTAAAATAATGAACGCATCTGGGATGACATATGTGGGTGGACATTAATTATGTCATCATTACAATAATATTTATCATCATCCATGAATTAAAAAGGAGTAACATAGATGCGTAGACTATGGGCCTCATTAGGAAGAACATTATGTGGGAGGCATTAATTCAAAAACACAATATAACAACATCATTATATACGCAGACATTAGTGGACAAATTGGCAAGTCATGACACTTTTTGGAGGCTAATATTCATCATTACTACATCATTAATCCCAGCAAGTACACAAGATCAAAGATGGTTTCAACCGTGATTCGAGCTTTTGAAGATCATCCAATCGAGATGAGCGGGTAGTCTCTTAGTGGTTTCCTCCAGATGGAGGATTCTTGTAAGTTAATGTTTTTTATGAGTTTGAACTAGTTGAACATTGGTAATCTAAGCATTCGATGCTTTTTACCTATTGATTTGATTGAATAGTTGTAAACGATTGATTTTACTTTAAACTTTGGTTCTGATTCATTCAATTCCCGAGAGTTTTAGTAATCGGGATACATTTGATAGGGATTAGGGTTGGTAATTTAAGTTGATTGATTATTTGATAACCTTCCGTTGTTTTGCAATCGAGTAAGTAGTCGTTTGGTAATCACAACTTGCTAGTCAAATTAAACAATCATGTCTATGTGATTGTCATAATTAAACACGTAATTAACATTCGCTTTGAATCTAAAATCCAGAGGAACCATTGTTTTCTCCCATTCTTTAAAACTTCGTTTTAGTAATTTATAGTTTAATCAAACTCTCAAACAATCAAGATTTACATTTTTGAAATTAGTTTTTAGTACTTGATTTATAACACTTTCCACCAGACTCCTCTTGATTTGATACCCTGTTTATCCTAGCTGCCTAGGTTAATTAGGTTTTTGCGTGACCCATTCGACAGTCATCACAACTACATAAGAGAATGCATGAACAAGAAAAAAGAACAGCTGAAGATCAAGAAACGTGACAGGCCAGAGCTTAGAAGAGAGATTGAAGAAATTATAGATGAATGGATTGCTGCAGGGAATCTCTACAAAGCAATATATAAGGAATGCAGCAAGCCAATACCTTACAAGAAGCATTTGAAGGATGATGATCTCTACCGCTACAACAATTAATGTCTTTGAAAAACAATTTTAATTTGTTTGTTTTGTTTAAACAATGATTCTGTTTTATCTTGTTTATTTTAAGTTCATGTCTTGAATTCCTTGATATGAGTAGTTATATTTCTTACAACACTTAGGGGAATTGTTAGGAAGCTTTTGTAAGTGTTGAAGAAAAATATGATCATCTTGATCATATCTTGAAGATGATAAAGTCAACAGGTCATATAAGAAGAAGATACAACACAACAGGACAAGCAGAAAGACATACATCATCTTTAATAAAGATCAGAAAGAGATCACAGGAAACGAAGGATGATTAGAAAAGACCAATCTGATAAGTCTTATGATAAATCTAGTATTTATCATCAGAATCTGGTCAGTTCTGTTCATTAGAAATTTGATAACCAAGGCAACAGATTTCTGGTAAGGTACTCATCAGAAAATCTGATGAAGCAACTTGTTAAAGAGATAAGGTTTTACACAAACATTAAAGTAGCAAGTGGACTTGGATAGATTCAATGAATATGCCAAGAAAATACTTTATGCAGACAAGTGCATGAATAAATATTTGTGTATACATGTCAAACATTCTCTATAAATAGAGAATAGAACACCGAAGGGAAGATGAGTTAAGCCAAGCATTCATTACATACTACAAAACTCCACTGCCCTTCATTACAGAATTCGTGAAGTATTTGTTTGTATTAGCAAATAACCTCACAATCACCTTGTAAATATTTCAAAGTGATATAAACATGAAAATTTTGTAGTTGTGTTTCTTGAAAGTTTGATTTCTATTTCCGCACATTATTTTCATACTTGTTGAAATCACTTGCCAACTTTAGATAGGAGCATTATTAACTAGGCCCAACAGATTTTATCGACACAATGATGCGGTCGAAAATATACAGTACTAAATTAAGGATTTGAAGGAGAACTCTTGAATGTTTGAGAGGAGTTGGAAGGAAAAGGTTGGAAGTTTTTCTCCAAAGTGTCGACGGCCTTAGGTATTTATACCCATCACATTTAATGCAATGGGGAACTACACCGGTAAGTGGGGACCCCCTCCAATAAATGGTTGACACGTCAGGCGAGAGAAACCAAAAGAACGCCTCTTTCTGGGCGAGTGTCGGCCACGCACCTTCTGTAGCCAAAAAAGCAACCTGCAGACGGGATGTCATTCCTACAAAAGTGACTGACACCCTGATCGAGAAGACAGGCGCCTCGCCCTACAGCCGAACAGTGTCAGGGGTCACCATCAACTTCACCAACCACACGCCCATACGCCCAACAGAAACGTAACTAAGAAGAAATCTAATGCACTATTCTCATGTGCTGATCTCGCTCATTCGAGCACGCTTGATCCCATGCGCCGATCTGACTCATCCTAGCACGCATGATTCGATGCAGCGATCTGACTAACTCGAGCACTCCTGAGCCCCATGCGCCATTCTGGCTCATTCGAGCACACGTGATCCCATGCACCGATCTGGCTCGTTCGAGCACGCCTGATCCATGCACCGATCTAACTCATCCGAGCACGCCTGATCCCCATGCGCCGTTCTGGCTCATCCGAGCACGCTTGATCGCATGCGACGATCTGGCTCATCCGAGCACGTCTGATCCCATGTGCCGATCTGGCTCATTCGAGCATGTTCGATCCCATACGCCGATCTTGCTTATTCGAGCATGCCCGATCCCATACGCCGATCTGTCTCATTCGAGCACGCCTGATCCCATGCGCCGATCTGACTCATTCGAGCACGCCCGATCCCATGCGCTGATCTGACTCATTTTAGCACGCCCGATCCCATTCGAGCACGCCCGATCCCATGTGTCGGTCTGGCTCATTCGAGCACCCCCGATCCCATGTGCCGATCTGGCTCATTTAAGCATGCACGGTCCCATACGCCGATCTGGGTCATCTAAGCAAGCTTGCTCCCGCAAACCAATCTAGCTGATTAAGCACGAAAGAGCTTGCACGGATGCGCATTTAAGGGTCCATACCACCAAAGGATCTCCAACGTCTGAATAGACCTAGAACATCGACAAACAAACCTGACGCTGGACGTGGGGCACCACTGACGACAGTAGGGGGCACAAAAGATAGCTAAGGAAAAGGACACCACGTTGCACCAATCATTGGTCGTCAGACCCTACTGAAGAACCCCAGACGACATCTAGTGACAACCCGACAAGAAGTACTAGGAGACGTTGAGGTGGAGCGAAGAGAATCGTGCCACGTTAGCCCTAGTACGGATTAACGATCCCGTCTTGTCAGGGGAGACAAAACGGATATTCTCCATGATTGACAGATGGCAAAGGACCAGCTAGCTCCTACCTCCTTCACAACTTTTCGGCAATAAATAGAATACCTAACTACCAGGTTCAGGATCTCTCTCTTGCTCTCTCACTTATTACACACACAATTTTTCCTCAAAACGAGTCATTATTCTCATCTCGGAGGGTGGTTACAAGGAGAACCCCCACTCCTTCTCCTTGTAACGAGTTCACCAGTGTTGTTTCGTTTTGCAGGATCGATATAAGATAACCAAGCAATTCGTGGAGGAAAGAATAGAGATTAACCATTGTTGACCAGACAAATCACCTAAGCCTAACCTTTTTAATGATACAATCTGGGTGATTATAGATAGGCTAACCAAGTCAGCTCATTTCCTACCAATGAAAGAAACTTTCAGCATGGAACAACTAGCTAAATTGTATGTAAATGAAATTGTTTCTTTACATGGAATACCTTTATCAATTGTTTCTGATAGAGATAGCCGATTTACCTCTCATTTTTGGTCAAGTTTCCAAAAATCCATGGGAACCAAGTTAAAACTAAGCACAACTTATCATCCTCAAATGGATGGACAAAGTGAAAGGACGATTCAGACAATGGAAGACATGCTTAGAACTTGTGTAATTGATTTTGGAGGTAATTGGGACAATCACTTACCTTTAATAGAATTTTCTTATAATAATAGTTATCACACAAGTATCAATGCTGCACCATTCGAAGCACTTTATGGAAGAAAGTGCCGAACCCCAGTCTGTTGGGCAGAAATTGGGGAAAAGCAACTATCTGGACCTGAGATACTGTCCTCGTATAATACTTTATGTGCTATACAGCTTAAAGCTTCCTCTCAGCATAAAAATTGATGAATATCAAAAGATGCGAATCAAGTGCTATTGAAAAGAAGATCCCTAAGTGGGACACACCGCAAAGTCGAGCCCTCATTTCTTTGTTTGAATGGAAGTTCTAACCTGAGCTCTCATGGTCTCGCACTACCCGAAAACAAATATCAGTATAGTATATTCACCTGTAAGACTGAATACGGGGAATCTGGATACGAGAGTATATTCTGAGGTGGGACACGCGAATAAGTTAAGTTCTTAATACACTAATCCGTATCCTGAATTAGTTGAAATTTTTGTGAGAATTTAAGTGGATCAGTATATCGACAATCTAGGTGAACTGTTTAAGAACTTAGTTTGTAATAAGCTCAACGGTGCCTGTGACTCGTTGGTAGCTGATATGATCCTCTAACACGACTCACAAAAATATGTTTGTAAATAGTTTCCCGTTATTTCATTTTCAGTGTGTTTTAACATAAACTTTCTTATAATCCAGAAAGATTTTATTTCTGCTTTAGTTTAGACAAACCATTGTGGAAAGCTGATCTTCGGAATCTCACAAGCAATGCATAAAGTTTTTGCTAAACAACTGGGTTGGGAGCTAATCTAAAATGATTGGAAATTTCAAAAGTCAAACAAGTTCAATAATTTGACACTTGTATCTTTCAGAAAAAGTTTGAAAAAGTTTGAACAAATGTAAGTTGGTTCATGTCGGGTTAACCAAGGTCATTAACTTGGACTTGGTAGACAAATTGAGTAACCAGGGTCATTAACTTGGACCTGGATACTTGAGTGGATGTTTAAAACTGCCCAAAACTTATAAAACTGGATAAATTTGAAAAAGTTAGAAATTTTGAAAAGGTTGAGATGATCGAATGATCATCCGATCGGATGACCATCCGAGTGGAGGTCACCCTATATAAAGGGTTAACATGTCAGTCAACCTCATTTGATCGACTGACTATCCGTCTCTCACACACTTTTCTCTCTCAAACGTCATTGATTTCGGAGCATTTCTTGCCTATCCACTTACATAGGATTGTTGGTTAGCACATCACTCGCTATGGGAAAGGTAAGTTTCACTAATTTCTCCGCTAAATTTCATGATTTTGATGTTTATGTATGCCGACGGTGCCAACACTGTGAATCCCTTAGATTTAGTCTTAATTTGTTGTGTTTGATAGAAATTGAACTTAGATTCTTGTAGAACGGCCTTAGTTTTAAGGATTCACCGAACCAATTTGATCAAAACATCATCAGAATTGAATCTAAGCTCATTAGAACAGTTCGGGAGCCTATAGGGTTTTTTGTCAGATCTAAGGATATTTAGAGATTTTTGATAGAAATTGAACATAGGGTTTTGTTATTCGGCAAGAACTTTAAGAGAAATTTCATTCAATTTTGATAAATCTTGAAAAAAATTTATTTGGTGTATTGAAGTGTTCAAATATTCAAACTGTTCTTCATGATTAATCGAATGATCATTCGATCGGATGACCATCTGATCCATTGTACTTTCTTATTTGAATGATCTTAAGTGTTTAACTGTTTGAATGATCTTGATTAATCAACTAATTTCAATCGAATGACCATCCGATCCATTACCCTATTATGATTGAATGATTCTTTGGGTGTACATAACTGTTTCACTCAAATGATCATCCGATCGGATGACCATCCAATCCTATGAACATCTGAACCACATCTCCAATGAGTGCATTGAATGATCTAATATTTTTCACTCAAATGATCATTCGATCGGATGACCATCCGATCAGATGGCCATCCGATCCAACATACAGTTTTGACCATTATGCTTATCAGAACTAGCTCATCCCATTAGATAACCATCTGGTCGGATGGCCATTCGTCAGATCAGTACTGTATAGAGTGAATAAGTGTTAGAATTTTTTCATATGTTTTGAAATTTTTCATTTTGTATATTGTGTCTTGAAATACGTGCATATTTTAATATTGAAATATCTGCAGGCAAGAGCTTCTGGTTTTCACCTGAAACACAACATCTTGAATGAAGACTTCCCGAACATCGAGCCATTCAAGGAGGTTGTGCCATTTTTGAAAGAAAGTAGAATCTTTAAGGCATTGACGGAAAGGCATAAATGCTATGAATCTCATGTTAGAACATTTTGGAATGCCGCACGATATGATGAGAAAGATGAGGCCATTCATTCTACCGTCAAGATCAAGGACGACAAGAAGAAGGACACTGATTTGCCTGTAAAGATTACAGTATAGATGTAAGTAGGGTGTTAGATCTATGAGACGAAGACAAGGATCCAATTATAATCCCAGAGAGATTATGCAAGGGGTTTTGGCTACGCATGGGATATACAAGGTTTATAAATGACAAAGGTTACATAAAATCGAAATTCTGCAGACCCTACAAGTTTCTTGTCGATTGTGTGATTCATGCTCTATCTCATAGAAAAGGAGCTTATGATGAAACCTCAGATTACATCATGAACATCATCACATGTTTGGTGCTAAATAGACCATACAACAATTCGCAAGTAATTTTCAACCATATGATAGATAACATAAAGGGTGAAAAGTATATCATGTACCCTAGGTTTGTACGGATGTTGTGGGATGACCAGATTCCAAACTTACCCAAAGATCCAAATGATGAACTTCCTCTGCAGCATATGGACATTGAAACACTAAAGAGATTGGATAAGTGTAGGGGTGTGAAGCCAGAGGACGAGCCAAGGTATAGGCCTTAGTTTGGAAAGATAAAGAAGACAGACTATGTGGCACCTGAATGTGATAATTGGAGACATACTAAGAGTAACTCAGAAGATGAGACAGAAGGATTGAAGCTGATGGTTGAGAAGAAGTTGAGATTCTAGTTTGTGAAGGACAAAAAGAAGAGAAAGAGAACTCCTAAAGTTCCTACGCCGAAAATAGTGATAATTTCTAAATAACTTTTTAAAAACATAGTTTCAAGTGTATACATATTACTAAAACAAAATAGACAAAATGCGGAAGCTTCATTTGGTGTGTTCGGTTCTTGATAATTTCTTGATCGCCATCCGGATTAGGTCCATCTTCACCTATGGTCAAAACCATGAAAATAATTAGTTTTTCGTGTTCAAACATGTAAAAAAACGAAATTCCACACTTCGGAGTGATCGCGCCGCGCGACGGAGACTAGGGCGAGCCGTCGCGGCCCGCCACCACCGTGGCGACGCGCGACGGTGACCCCGTTTCACTATGACGTGGCGCTAACATGTATTTTCAATAGAATGTTGATTTGTTGGGGCTGCAATTCTGCCTAGCACCATTTTTTTAACATACTCTAACTTTAAATCAACATAACTTTTGACTCGGGCGTCCGTTTTAGCCGATTCTTTTTCCCACGCGTCCGTAATCGAATTACGGACCTGTTTATCAACACATTACACCCCAATTTTCGGTTTAAGATAAGTTGGCCTTTATTTTGGCTCTTTATTTATTCGAATCGTTTGTCTACATGTTTCAACTTGTTTCATTGTCATCTCATGTCTACAACCGATTTACTAAATTTCGGTTTTACCCACTATAGCGTTTTGCTCCCTTAAAAAGGGACACCTACGCAATAATCATCATGCTTGTTTTCAAGGATTTAAACATGCTTTTCAACACTATTTGACATGCATAAATTCAACTTGTTTTGACCTGTTTGGATGTCGAATGGAGACCACCATTTCAAAACATTCCAAACTCTATTTCTAACACAATATTTGACCTGTTTTGATTTTCTATGGCACTTCGCCACTTCCGCGACTTAACGGGTTTCCTTGTTTACGAAAATCCAATGTAGCAAGCTAGATTTAATATTTAAATATAATGTAATGAAACCATAAATCGCGTACCTTCAAAGTGCACCCTTCAAGTGTATATCACCTCCGGCTTGTCCACTTGACGATCCGGATTCTTTACCTAAAGAGTTCCATTCACAACTAATTTAGAACTCTTTTAAAATCAATAACAGATAATTTGTTATGACAATCAGATCTGTGTTTTTGTCTGATCTTTAATGTTTTACTCCTCACTTGGGCGTTTTAACAAACACCTAGCGGGTCAGATTTTACATAATCATTATTAGGTTGTTTGCATGTTATTTTCAACATCATTCACTTCAATTAGGCCATTTACACAAACTTTTAACATCCAAATTTCTGAATTTGACACATAAATTCAGTTTTCACCAGAATAGAAAATCATAATCCTAGTGTTTGTCTAATTTCTACAATTTCATTAATCACTTACAATGGTGATCACAAACCCTACAAGTATGATGCAACGTTTTTACAAGAATCATCTAGGGTTTATCCCTAGATATCGTTTTACTTCTAATTTCATCCATGCTTCATATATTCAAGCTCAATTTTTGATTTTCTCCATTAACCTAAAACTGAACAAGAATCAAAATACTAAAATTTTGCATACCTTTTGATCCCTGCAATGAGGTGATCACTAATTCGTGTTTGAAACCTGATTTAGAGCTGATTAGAGGCCTCAATTTGTGAATTTTGTGAGAATTAGGGTTTCATGGAGAAACCTGGTTCGCCCCCTATGTTTGACATCGACCAGACACACACACTAAGTGTGTGTTTGGTGTTGATTATTTCTTTTAATCATTCTAGTTTCAAAATTGACAATTCCAACCCTTAAGTTTTTTATTTAACTCTTAACTTAGATGTTTTACTCTTTTTATTTGTCATCTCAAGACTAGTAACTAACTGGGTTATGAATTCCTAGTTAGCTTGTTCTTGTTTATTTAATACTTTATTATTCTGATTTTTAAGTTTTATAAATTTCGGGGTGTTACAAGTCCACCCCCCTTAAAAGGGTTTCGTCCTCGAAACCGAATTACGTACCAAATAACATAGGGTAGGGTCATTGCATCTCTTCTTCGGATTCCCACGTGGTATCCGAACCCTTCCTGTGTTCCCATTTAACCTTTACTTGATTGATCTCTTTGTTCCTTAAGATTTTCACCTTACGATCCAAAATCGCAATGGGCTTCACCGCATAGTTAAGTCTATCATCCACCTCGATGTCATCGTAGTGGATATAGGTTGTTTCATCCGCTAAACATTTCCAAAGATGTGACACATGAAATGTGCTATGAATTCCGCTTAATTCCTCCGGTAGTTCAAGGCGGTATGCTACCTTCCCTACTTGTTCGGCAATTATAAACGGCCCAATAAATCTTGGGCTTAATTTTTCTCTCTTTCTAAACCGGATAACCCCCTTCCATGGGGATACCTTGAGCACGACCTTGTTGCCAACCTGAAACACGATCGGTCTTCTCCTTTTGTCCGCATACGACTTTTGTCTATCTTGTGCTGCTTTTAAGTGTGCCCGAACCACCTCAATCTTTTCATTAGTGGCTCGAACTATATCTTTATGAGCGAGTTCAAGTGGACCCACCTCACCCCAACACAACGGGGTCCGGCACTTCCTACCATAAAGCATTTCATACGATGCCATCCCGATACTAGCATGGTAGCTATTGTTATATGAAAATTCGACCAATGGTAGATAAACATCCCAACTACCTCTGAAGTCAATAATACATGCCCGTAGCATGTCCTCCAATGTTTGTATTGTTCTTTCACTCTTTCCATGCGTCTGAGGATGGTACGCAGTGCTGATGAACAATTTGGTTCCCATTTGCTCTTGGAAATCTCGCCAGATATTTGAAGTGAATCGAGTATCCCTATCGGACACGATGGATACCGGTACTCCGTGGTGTGCCACTATCTCATTAGTGTAAACTTCAGACATCTTTTCGAACGTATATGTTTCACGTATCGGGATAAAATGAGCACTTTTGGTCAATCTGTCAACAACTACCCATATAGCATCAAACCCGCGGTTCGTCTTTGGTAGTTTGGTTAATAGGTCCATTGTAACATGTTCCCATTTCAAAACCGGAATTTCCAACGGTTGGAGTTTACCGTATGGTTTTTGGTGTTCCGCCTTGACTTGTAGGCATGTCAGGCACTTCTCCACGTATTTCACTACATCCCTTTTCATTCCGGGCCACCAATAGTTTTGTTTCAAGTCGTTATACATCTTGGTCGCCCCTGGATGAATGGAATAACTGGATTTGTGAGCTTCATTGAGTAGGAGCTTTTTAACTCCACATGCGTTAGGAACCCAAATTCTATTGAAACGTGTTTTCAATCCGTGGTTGCCTTCTTCGAGATCCTTGAATTGGCCAACAATTCTTTCCTTTTCCAGTTCTTAACCTTTACTGCTTCAACTTGTGCTCCTCGGATTCGTTCTAGTAAGCCCGAGGTCACAATAAGCTGCATTGATTGTACCCTTATCGGGGCATAATCTGCCTTTCGGCTCAACGCATCTGCCACTACATTGGCTTTCCCGGGGTGGTAGTGTATTTCACAATCGTAATCCTTGACCGTTTCCAACCACCACCTTTGCCTCATGTTTAATTCCTTCTGATCGAAGAAATATTTCAAACTTTTATGGTCAGTAAAGATAGTACATTTTACCCCCATACAAATAATGTCTCCATATTTTTAAGGCAAAAACCACTGCTGCCAGCTCCAAGTCATGAGTCGGGTATTTCTTTTCATGGATCTTTAGTTGCCTCGAGGCATAGGCGATGACCTTGCCTCGTTGCATTAAAACACATCCAAGCCCCGAATGCGACGCATCCGAATAAACCACCATGTCGTCAACCCCTTCCAGTAATGTTAACACCGGAGCGTGAGTTAACTTTTCTTTGAGTGTTTGGAAAGCTTTCTCTTGTTCAACGCCCCATACAAATCTTTCCTCCTTACGAGTCAATTTGGTCAATGGTAAGGCAATTTTGGAGAAATCTTGTATGAATCTCCGATAATACCCCGCGAGCCCTAAAAAGCTTCGGATTTCTGAGGGATTCTTTGGAGTGTTCCATTTTGACACGGCTTCTACTTTTGAACGATCCACTAGTACTCCGTTGGCACTGATGATATGCCCAAGAAACTGCACTTCTCGTACCCAGAAGGCACACTTTGAGAATTTTGCATACAGCTTTTCTGGTCTGAGTGTCTCTAACACTTCTTGCAAATGATACGCATGCTCAGCTTCATCCTTCGAATACACTAAAATGTCATCGATAAATACGATTACAGACTTATCCAGCATAGGTTTGCAAACCCGGTTCATGAGATCCATGAAAGCCGTGGGTGCATTAGTCAACCCAAAGGCCATCACGAGGAACTCATAATGCTCGTACCGCGTATGAAAGGTCGTCTTCGGTACGTCTTCCTCCTTGACTTTCACCTGGTGATAACCCGATCTGAGATTAATCTTTGAGAACCAACTCGCTCCTTGTAGTTGGTCAAACAAGTCATCAATTCTTGGAAGTGGGTATCGATTTTTCATCGTGAGTTTGTTTAACTCTCGGTAGTCGATACACATACGCATATTGTCATACTTCTTTTTCACAAATAGTACTGGTGCGCCCCACGGGGATACACTCGGTCGGATAAATCCTTTGTCGAGCAGTTCTTGGATTTGAGACATCAATTCTTGTAGCTCCGACGGCACGAGCCGATACGGCGCCTTGGCCACAGGTTTCGCGCCCGAAATCAATTCGATTCCGAACTCTACCTCCCGTTCTGGTGGTATTCCCGGTAAATCTTCCGGGAACACATCTTTATAATTGCATACCACCGGCACGTCTCTGATTTTGAGGGATTCTTTCTCCGACTCATTTGCGTATACCATATATGCCTTGCATCCATGTTTCATAAGTTTGTGAGCTTCTAGCATTGTGCATACCACCGAGTTACCCCCTTTTTCACCATAGATCGTAACGTGCTTTCCGCTAGGTGATGTCAGTTTTATTTCCTTTCTGAAACATGCCACCTTTGCGTGGTATCGGGACAACCGATCCATACCCACGATCACTTGAAATTCTCCCATCAACATTGGGATCAAGTCTATTGTGTATTCTTCGTCGTCAATGCTCAATTTACAATTTTCACATACATCACAAATGATAAAACGCTTGTTATTACCTATCTCTACTTCTAAAGGCATAGGTCATTTTGTTAGAACAAATGAAGGATGTCGAATAAACCCATATGAAATAAAGGATTTATTCGCACCCGTATCAAATAATATACGTGCAGGAATTGAGTTTACAACGAATATACCTGAAACCACTACGGGTTCAACTTTTGCTTCTACGGCGGTCAAGTGGAAAGATCTAGCCTTTGCCTTCGGAGCTTCACCTTTCGTGTCTTTCCCACTAGTTCCGAGCATTCCGACTTCTTATGACCCGGTCGATAACAATTTTAGCAAACTGTCACTTTTTCCGGGCATGATGTAGCCATATATCCCGTTTTCCAACATATGGGGCAAGGTTTATCCTTGAAGCGACATTCGCCTCTATGACCCTTTCCACAGATTTTACAATTTGGCGACCCGCCTTTTGCATCTGATTTCTTCACCGTTTCGTTCACGCTTTCTTGGTAGGGCTTGGAATAACATCATGAGCCCTCCGTTTGCCCTGTTCAACCTGCTTTTTCAATTCAATGTCCCTTTCCCCAGCAACATTTATGATCTCGGTAAGGGTCTCGTATTTTGAAGGAGTCATAAACTCCCTATACTCGGTGCTCAACATATTGTAATAATAATATATCTTCTGTTCTTCGTTTGTTATCAGTTCATCACAAAACTTCATTTTATCCATGAACGTTCCCGTGATTTTGTCAATGGACTCACCCTTGTGTCTAAGCTGCATGAATTCTTCTTTGATTCTGTTAACAACCGCCTTAAGACTATGATGTTTAAGGAACGGTGTCTTAAATTCATCCCACGTCATAGCCTTAGCCGCTTCACTTCCAATTTCTTTCTTCTTGTTATCCCACCAATCTTTCGCTTGACCCCTTAACTGACCCGTACCATAGGCTATGTAGTTATCTTCATCACAATGGGTTCTCTCAAATACCCCCTCGATAACATTTAGCCATCACTGGCATACTATTGGGTCTACCTCCCCATTATAGACGGGTGGTTTACACGCCATGAACTCCTTGTATGAAAAAGGCTTTCGTCCTCCGGACTTTTCCTTCGTTGAATTGGCACTATCTTCCAATTTCTTGATTTTTTCATCCACTATCGATAATACCGTGTTTTGGATCTTATCGATAAAACCGAACAAACTATTTTCGATTGCCTTTCCAACCTCCTCGGCAATCACTTCTCTCATTTGCTCGGTGACTCTCGGCACCGTATCATCGTTACTTTCATCCGCCATCTTTAATACTGAAATGTTTACATTAAGTGTTAAACATTTCATTTATAACATATGATTTACTTGTTTCGATTTAATCAAGTTCATAACTTGATTCAACCGTTCTTGTTTCATGCATTTCCTGTGTTTGAGTGAGCTTACACACTCTTTTCGTGCATATTAGTTCATGTTTCATTTCTATATTCTCTAAATTTACTTAAAACAATTAACTCTTACCGGATGCTTGATCAAGCTTGAACCGAACACACTTTATTAACAACCCTTAGCTCTGATACCAACTTGTAACACTCAACTTAAAATAACAAGATTAATGATACCAAATCATACATTTAGTAGAAAAAGTTATGAGTTTACAAAAACTTTCACGATTTTAAGATCTAACTTGATCATATCATTCAAGTTATCATCCTACTAGATAACTTTTTAAAAACATAGTTTCAAGTGTCTACATAGTACTAAAACAAAATAGACAAAATGCGGAAGCTTCATTTGGTGTGTTCGGTTCTTGATAATTTCTTGATCACCATCCGGATTAGGTCCATCTTCACCTACGGTCAAAACCATGAAAATAATTAGTTTTGACGTTTTAAAAATCGAGTAAAACAAGTTCCGTGTTCAAACATGTAAAAAAAATGAAATTCCACACATCGGGGTGGTCGCGCCGCGCGACGGAGACAAGGGCCAGCCGTCGCGGCCTACCACCATCGTGGCGACGCGCGACGGTGACCTCGTTTCACCATGGCGCTAACATGTATTTTCGACAGAATGTTGATTTGTTGGGGCTGCAATTCTGCCCAGCACCATTTTTTTACATACTCTAACTTTAAATCAACATAACTTTTGACTCGGGCGTCCGTTTTAGCCGATTCTTTTTCCCACGCGTCCATAATCGAATTACGGACCCGTTTATCAACACATTACACCCCAATTTTCGGTTTAAGATAAGTTGGCCTTTATTTTAGCTCTTTATTTATTCGACTCGTTTGTCTACATGTTTCAACAACTTGTTTCATTGTCATCTCATGTCTACAACCGATTTACTAAATTTCGGTTCTACCCACTATAGCATTTTGCTCCCTTAAAAAGGGACACCTACGCAATAATCATCATGCTTGTTTTCAAGGATTTAAACATGCTTTTCAACACTATTTGACATGCATAAATTCAACCTGTTTTGACCCGTTTAGATGTCGAATGGAGACCACCATTTCAAAACATTCCAAACTCTATTTCTAACACAATATTTGACCTGTTATGATTTCCTATGGCACTTCGCCACTTCCGCGACTTAACGGGTTTCCTTGTTTACAAAAATCCAATGTAGCAAGCTAGATCTAATATTTAAGTATAATGTAATGAAACCATAAGTCGCGTACCTTCAAAGTGCACCCTTCAAGCGTATATCACCTCCGGCTTGTCTACTTGACGATCCGGATTCTTTACCTAAAGAGTTCCATTCGTAACTAATTTAGAACTCTTTTAAAATCAATAACGGACAATTTGTTATGACAATCAGATCTGTGTTTTTGTCTGATCTTTAACGTTTTACTCCTCACTTGGGCGTTTTGAAAAACACCTAGCTGGTCAGATTTTACATAATCACTATTAGGTTGTTTGCATGTTATTTTCAACTTCATTGACTTCAATTAGGCTATTTACACAAACTTTTAACATCCAAATTTCTGAATTTAACACATAAATTCAGTTTTCACTAGAATAGCAAATCATAATCATAGTGTTTGTCTAATTTCTACAATTTCATTATTCACTTACAATGGTGATCACAAACCCTACAAGTATGATGCAAGGTTTTTACAAGAATCATCTAGGGTTTATCCCTAGACATCATTTAACTTCTAATTTCATCCATGCATCATATATATATTCAAGCTCAATTTTTTATTTTCTCCATTAACCTAAAATTGAACAAGAATCAAAATACTAAAATTTGCATACCTTTTGATCCCTGCAACGAGGTGATCACTAATTCGTGTTTGAAACTTGATTTAGAGCTGATTAGAGGCTTTAATTTGTGAATTTTGTGAGAATTAGGGTTTCATGGAGAAACCTGGTTCGCCCCCTGTGTTTGACATCAACCAGACACACATATTAAGTGTGTGTTTGGTGTTGATTATTTCTTTTAATCATTCTAGTTTCAAAATTGACAATTCCAACCCCTAAGTTTTTATTTAACTCTTAACTTAGATGTTTTACTCTTTTTATTTTTCATCTCAAGACTAGTAACTAACTGGGTTATGAATTCCTAGTTAGCTTGTTCTTGTTTATTTAATACTTTATTTTTCCGATTTTTAAGTTTTATAAATTTCGAGGTGTTACAAACATTGATAATAATTGTGTTGTAGAAACATCGAAAAAGAAGTCGCCACCAAGACTGATAGATGAGCCTGTTTTTCCACTGACATAATTGATCAAAGAAGGCGCAGATCTTTTAAAAATGTCTTTTGCTGATTACGAGAAGCGATCAACTGCTGAAGGTGCTCAAGGTGCTAATGTTGAGAAAGAAGTTGAGAAGACAACTAAAAATGTTGAAGCAGGGAGTGAGAATGTGGAGAAGACGTTTGTTGAAGGTCTAGTTCATACGAATTCCAATGAAACTGAAAGTGATGATATAGATCCAACAAAGATTGCACCAACATCTTATGTGAGTGGCAAGCAGAAGTTCAAAAGATCGCCTAAGAAAAAGAAAGCGTCTGACGAAGAAGATGCTACTTATGAGCCAACTCCTAAAGAAAAGATCAAGAAGAAGGGTATCAAGAAGAGAAAAGCACACGCAACTGGAGTTGTTCTGAGAAAAGTTAGAGCTCGAAAAGACACAACGTCTATTCCTCAACAAGAAAGAGCTTAAGTTCCTGAGTATGAGAGGGTTGAAAGAACTGAAGAAAGGGCTGAAGACGTTAAGGAAGAGTTTGTTGGAGTTAGAAAGTCTACACCTCCACCAACACCTATCAATCCAACTATTCATATTCCTGATGATCGAGAGAAGACTCCAGAGCAACAACCTAAAACTGTTGAAGAGCGTACATCAGCATCAAAGAAAGCTACAACTTCACAAAGCTCAAGTCATGGATTTCCAAAAATTCCACATGATCTTGGAGCAGGGCCAATAGGGTTAGAAAATGTTGGTGATCTATTCAATGAAGGAAAGATTAATGCTTTGGAAAGGAAAGTAAGTATATTGGAGAAAGCAAAAGCTAAAGCTGAAGCAGAGTTAGAAGTTGCGAAAGAAAAGCTTGAAGTTGTTGAAGCATAGAATGTTGCTTTAAGAAAAGAAATTGAAGATCATGCTGAAGTGATTGATCAGTTGAAAGATGAGATTGAGGAGGTAAATATTCAGTATAAGACTATTGATAATGCCAACAAAATGCTGCATGAAATGTTGGGTGATCTGCATACATCTTCTGCCAACGAAAATGAGGTGTTAAGGAAAGAAGTAGAGGCATTAAGGGCTGACAAGGTGATAAAAGATGAGCAGCTGAACATGATTTATACTGTAGTTGAACATAAGCTTGGAATCAATGTTCAAGCTGTGTTTGATGAAATTGAGATTTAAAGAGTTGAAGCGCGAAGGGTTGAAAGAGAAAAGAGACTTGCTGAAGAAGCTGTTGAATCAAAGAAGGATACAAAGAAGGGTTTAGTGGTCGATACTGAAGAAGTTCTTGGTTCTTCAAGCCAGCCTGAACCTACTCATGAGTACATGCTTCTAACATTGAAATTTACAATGTTAATGATGCTGAAATGCAAAACGTAGAAGTAGATGATGTAGATAATACTCTTGTTATCATTCCAATTGGGGAGTTGAAAGACGTAACTCCTGAAGAGATAAGGCTTGATAGGAGAAAGATAATTGAGAAACGTCATTCAGAAACAAAGGATGATAAAGATAAGGATGATGATGAATAGGATGAAGAGTTGACTGATTTGTTCAAAGAGATAGATGATTATGATGGTGATGATGATGATGATGATGATGATGATCAGGGGGCTACAAGGTTGATGATTGTAAAGCGTTCTGGTCCAAATACTCTTGAAGACTTCCTTAATGATGAGCTCAATGATCAACAAGAAGATCAACATCATGAAGCTTCATCTTCTGGAACACAATATGCTGGTGATAAGGTATTCCTAACACTTCCCAAAGTTATATATTTACATCATACACGGGAAGAGGGGGAGTTGGAAGAGAACAGGACACGAGAGTCCATGTTAGAGGAGTTAGGTATGGATGATGGTAAGCTGAAGTTCGATATTGAAGAAGAAATTCCTCCAACACCTGACAGAGAATACACTTTCAAGTTCGTTAATGAAGCAGGTAACTTCAAAGATGTGATCATAGAAGAGGGTTCAGATATTTCTGAAGAAGATACACCGTTCCACTATTCTGGAGTTGATGACGACTTTCCTACCATGAATGCACTATTTCAATCTCACAATGAAGGTGAAGTGAGAAGGAAAGTAATAGAGAGGATCACTACAGAAGGGATTCCTGAGACTGTACCACAGGAAGATCTTCTTGAGGAACGAAAGCGATGGTTCAAGGTTATGCCAAAGGAAAGAAAGTTCGGGGTCCTTGGAAGATCTGAAAGTATAGGGCTACTTGGAAGATCTGAAAGTATAGGGCTACTTGGTTCAAGGCTGCTACAATACTTCACTGATCATCCAGATAAATCTCTTGGTGATATTCTTTCATAGGGCTACTTGGAAGATCTGAAAGTATATGCTATTAGAAGAGAGTTCGGGGTCCAGTATTTTAAGTTCTTATCTGATATCAAGATGTTGCCATGGTGAAATGTAGAAAAGCTGGTGCAGACCAAGAATATAAAGCAATACTCTTATGGTCTAGAGGTTAAAATGCATGATCAAAGGCTGCGGAATTATATCAAGCTACAAGTTAAGGAAAACTTTCTAGATTAGAAGCCACATAAGCCTAAGCAGATGGTGAAAGTAGATCTTGTTATTGGTGAAAAGGATATTACTTTAAAGATCAAACCACCAAGATGCTTAAATAACATGCCGCTTAGAGCTATGGAGCAAGACTTTCATGAAGATTTCAAAGGTTGGCTCTATAATCAAAGCACAGCTGAAGCAATAATCACTCTGTTTGTTGAAAAGACGAGAGACTGGAAACGCATTCATGTGCTTGATCCGATGTGGTTAGTTAACTACTCAAAGAAATACATCGACTGCTTGTTCTTCAACAGGATTGTCTACAATGAACCGGATAAAGGACAAGCTCAGCAATATCAGAAGATTGTGAATGTGTGCTTCGCGAAGGATATCAACTCTGGAAGATATTGGGAGTCTTAGTTTCAAGATCTGGAGTCAGAAGAATTCTTAAAGTCTGAGCGCCGAAGCGAAAGGTTTAAGAAGATTGCAGAGAGAGCTGCTCAAATAGGCAGAAGAAAGTTTGAAAGGCAGCCTGAAACAGATCAGACGCCTATCGAATCTCAAGAAAATAAGATTCCTAGGTGGTCCAAATCAAGAGATGGTGATCCTGAATACTGTAAGTGGTGGAATGAAACTGGAAGACTTTTGAAGGAGGAAGATGCTAGAAGAAAGAAAGGAAAAGAGAAGGCAAAAGGCAAGAGAGAGCAGACGCAACAGGAAGGCGCGTTCAAGACTGTACAGGAAGGAGACTGCAGCTACATCTAAGGGGGAGTCTATAGATGCAATATGTCTGTAGCTTCCGTTTGTACTTAGTCTATATTTTGTCTTGTTAATGTCATTGTATAGTTTTGTTTGTATTTTATATTATATCTGGGAGAAAACGGAACTAAACGTGATCTGTAAAGCCTATCCGATTGGATAGCTAGGGTCATCCGGATGGATGATCATCTGGGCGGATGACCATCCGATCGGATGGTAGATTCTCCTAGCTAATGCTCGCTTATAAATAGGAGACTTGGGTCTCATTTGTAACAGAGGTTCTTTGGTTGTCTCTAAGGCGGAGCTCTTGCTGATTCTCACTGGATCTTTGTACTTTTGCACATCTTTAATGAGAATGGAAGCTTTAAACGTTGAATTCGTTGTTGATCTTACTTCTACACTGTATATGGATTCCACACTACTACAGTGATCACAGATCCGACCTGAGTTGTTCAATCTAGAACCGAAGTACCGATCCTTACAAAAACAGTTGGAACTTCAAGTTGGAGATAAGGTATTATTAAAAGTTTCTCCATGGAAAGGAGTAGTCAGATTCATTAAAAGAGGAAAGCTAAGCCCAAGGTATGTTGGACCTTTTGAGATTATCAAAAGAATAGGACCAGTAGCTTATCAACTACAATTGCTAGAGGAAATGGCAGGAATACATGATGTGTTTCATGTATGTAACCTCAAGAAGTGCTTAGTAGACGAATCATTAATGATACCTCTTCAGGACATAGAGGTAAATGAAAACCTTAAGTTTATAGAGAAACCACTTCAGATTGAAGATAGAAAGATCAAGAATCTCAAACACAAGAGATTAGTTCTGGTCAAAGTAAAATGGGATTTCAAGAGAGGACCAGAGTACACTTGGGAACTCGAGTCAGAGATGAAAAGGAAATATCCACACCTGTTCCAGTAGATCTCGAGGATGAGATTTAAAACAAGGTGGAGAGGATATAACAACCCTCCTAAAAACCCTAAATGCCCTAATTCAACCCTATATACTCGTAAACGACCCTAAATAACATTAATATTTATAAAAATCAAATAAAACAAATATTTAAGGCCGCTCACGAGCAGCGAACAGGTTAGCTGGTCGGTTCGTGGGGCGCGACAGAGTAACACCAGGCAAGCCCTCTGGCTGCCACGTGTCTAGGTGCGTGTGAAGTCAAGGCCCTGATTTACCAAGGCTAGAGTGTAGCGTACACCTCCCGCGGGCCATGTAAGAGAAGGAGTGGGGGCTCGCGGGCCGCGAGCCGCCCTTGATCAGGCCTATAAAAGGAGGCCAAGAACTCAGTTTCAGTTGCTTAATTTCTTTTCTTTCCTCTGTCCCTATAATAGCGAAGTATTTCCCGGTATAGTACCCCTAAAAAGTGAAGCTCTGCCTCGTTGTAAGTATTATAACCACCGATCACGTATTTGTTACCCTACCCGATTGATCTAGGGCTCCGTAACGCATGTCAAGGCTCTGCCTGACTCAGTTTGTTGGAGTTCTGTCTCGTGTTATATGGCTAATGTGATTTGGGTTATCTCACTAGTGTGCATATCTTAATTTTAATAGATAATAACCAGGAGAATCATCAGGAAGATATAGTATTATCTAAACCTCAAATGTTTTAAATTATACTTAACATTGATTGAGTCAATGTATTCTACAATTGTTGCCGGTATGTTGGGGTTTTGTATACATTACTTGTAATCCGTTACTATTGGACGACGAGTTAGCCAATGAGTAACATGACCACAAGTCATGGATTTGATAATACTAAATGAGTATATTGGTAGATATAAACATTGTAATCGCTCTTAGTACTGTATAGCTATAAGAACTTGTTTTGATTAAACTGGGATGCACTCGCCAGTATTTCTTGCTGATAAAATCTTTTTAAAACACGTTTCAGGTAACTTAATGTGAAGCTAATAGAAGCCAGCTGGAGAGCACCGAAGGCTTAAGGAAGTGGCTATAAAAGTTACCTAAATAAAAAGGAGATTTTGTTTTCAATAATTAGGGTTTATCCCTATAAATGTATTGTGAATGAAACTTGGGTTTTATCCTATTTATTTATTATAAAAAGTTTGTTGTTTTAAGCTCTGATACTATTTCCTAACTACGGTCCTGATGTCTCATTTCTGCTGCCAAATTAATAAACACCGATACCACCGGCTCTGTGAGTCTCGCGACGCCCCCTATCGGGGTAGGGGTCGGGGGTGTGACAAAATGTTTTATTTATTTTAAATTCTTGATTATGTTTGTTTGTCTTGGATGATGAATAAGTGGTTAGTTAAGATTGTTAACAATTCCTTGATTAATCATTTGTTTGTAAACTTTTAACTTGTTAATATGTTTACACCATGAAACCAGACCAGGGTATTGGTTTTATACAAGATAAATCTGATTTTGATTAAGAATGCTTTCTTGCACGTAAGGGCTCTAACGAGTTATATGGTGTTGTTACAAATTCTTAATGCGGTTTATGATCTTTGTTTAGTAGTTTTGGTTGAAATTACTATCTTGGTAGATTTGTGTTCAAGACTTGTAAAATGAAATAGTTTGTGGTATGATCTACTTTATGCTTGTCTCGGTGGCTGTATTGTAACCATTAGTATTGCTTTCCTTGATAAGTGAGGTTAGGAATCCAGACTAGGTAACTAACTTATCTTTAAAGATTCGCATGAGAGTATATCAATACCTCGCTAATGTATGATTTTAGGTGGTTAACGTGTGTTTATCGCGTTAACTTTCTGAAGAATCATCATGTTAGGAATCCAGACCAGGTAACTAACTGTTTTGAAATTGGAAAGTTGATCAAGTGCTTTTGTGACATATCTGATGTAGATAATATGTTTAGGTTGTTTGCGAAACAAGGTATTATATATTTTTCATATTTGGAGTCTATTATGTCTTAAATATAGTTTTAGATAATTTTAGTTAAGACTTATTCACTTATCCTTTTACCGGTAAATCAATGACAAAGATTTAGTACTCATACTCCGCCAGTGTTCCATGGATCGATATCTGGTTCTTACCCATACTTTGCTACATATATAATAGGATACACTTGTCCTTTTGTGTGTGTTTTAATGTTAACGTATAAATCATTTTTATAAATATTAAAACCAGTTCGTGTGTAAATTCATTATAAAAAGATGTGTACATAAGCACACACCAATTGGGTGCCGATATTGTATTGATATTGTAGTAAAAATCACCAATGCAAACTATCGCAGCAACGCCGGAGGTTAGATTACTACTTTACATAAATAAAATAAGTTAGCATGTGTTCTTCTTTAATATTACAAAACAAAAGTGAAATGAGTTTAAATGCCACAAATGGGCCACATCTATCATAGAAAAATGCTCGCCCACAAATTGTTAATCAACGCGTATTCATTATCACACAATTATATCTTATAAGTTCAAAGTTCTTGGTACAAATGTGGTCCTCCTAAAACATTTCACAAATCCTTAAACGCATATGTTGAATGCTTGTAATGAAAATGGTTCATCTTTCACGCGTACACATTATAGTAGGTAGAAAAATAAACTTTTATTTTCTAATAAAATAATTCTCTTATTTATTATTTTATGTGTAAACGGCATTAAAAATCTAAAATTTTACAATTGGTAAAAACAGACATGCCATTGTTACTTATGTATTTTTTTCTAATTAATTTATTTACAATTACCCTGTCAACAAGACTATGAAACCCAAAAAGTTATACTAATTGGTATGTATTATTTGAAATTATTTTTTGTGATTTGTTTTTTTATATTTTTTCTTCAGATTAAGTTATTTAATATTACATTGTCAACAAAACCGTGAAACCTAAAAAAGTTCAACAAAATGGTGTTTTTTATTTAGAATTTTTGTTTCACAAAATTACTTTTGTTTTTATGATAGGTTCCCTCGTAGTTGTCATCGTTTCCATCTCTCACTCTGTTGTATTTTCTCGCCTCAATGAGCCAGGGGTAGGGGCAAATTTGAAGCTGAAATATTCAGAACATGTATTATATATTAGTATATGGATTAGTTTTGTAAATTTTTATAGGTATGATCTTAGGTAATACTCAGCCTGACTTCCGTCACTATAAGGATTCAGACCAATAATGGCAACATTTATCAACACTAAAAACCCTAAGACTTGCCACTGATAGTATTAATGGCAATATGTCGCCGTGAATATCTCATCAGTAATACTTTATCATTACTGCCCCATATCGCCACTAATAACGTCGCTGCTAAAACCCTGATTTCCCTAACCGGGGAAAGCCAAAGCCCTAATTGTCGCCGCTAACGTTGTTAAACCCGTTTTACGATTTTTTCAATATTTTTTAGTATTTCCAATTTTTTAATACATACATATACTAAAAGTAACTGCAAATATTTGACTTTTTGGGATAACGAAGTTGTAAAACAAGGTCTACAAGGCCGAGTACTAGCCGAGTATTTGCTACAAGGTAGGTTGACGAGATGAATTTTTTAACCCCGCCTAATTACTTGGAATCGATCAAAAGCGGTCAACCATCGCAAGAATCTTCAACTTTGTCCGAGTTGACTTAAAAAAAAATAAAACACAATTTCTTTAGCTATAATAATATTAAAAAATTAACATCATTTTAAAGGAATAGACATCGCTTTTTGTATTTTACTATTTGAACATGTATTTTTTATTTATACTGATATTGACTTACTTTGTTATAATTATTATTAAACTTGTGATATTTGACATATATATTTCCTGAAAACTAATTTCTATATAATTTAACATGTCCGACTAGTCCTCATGTACTCTCCGCCTAAGCTGAGTGTGACGCAACTACCCAGTCGGCCGACCTAAGAGCGGCAAGGACTTCTACAACCATGGGGACCATTAAGGTACACACTGATACAAACATAAAAAAAATTACATAACAATGTCCAAATATCTTGTCTAATTAAGCCATAAACATAAAAATATCTAAAACATAAAACTAGCTAGTCCATATCATCATTCTTGTCCCCTCGTCTGGTTAATCTTCGCCCCCAACATTTGGTGCCCTATTCGAGATCATAAATTTTGGAATTCATCTCTGAAAGTCGGATCTTGAAACAATCTCGCATTTTGAAGCTACAAAATACATTGTACGTTAAAACATAACTATATATTACCAATGAAACTATAAGTCATAAAACCCAGATAATGGTGCTAGTGATGTTTATAACCAAGATCTGGATCCAAAACCTCAATTAGTTTGATTTTTAGTTCAAAACCTATGAAAAATATAAAGAACATGATTAAGAACTAGATGAACACGCATGATTAATCCTTAAAACCCCGATAGTTAATTTGCGATATATATTTTGACGATGAATACCCTTAAATCTCTAATGTGTGTGTTAACAAAAACCCTAACTAAACTATCTATCTATAGTCTAATCGAGATTTGGCTAATTACACATCAGGACTTTAAAGAAACAAATCACCAAAACATGAACACTGTTTATGTTAATATATAAATATTTTGTCTAAACAAAATATATTTTTAAAACTGGAACAATCTTCTCGATTACGAATAGAACTTCACACACCCATCCCCATCTTCTCGTGTTGACTTACGCATCGACTTCATCACGCTCGACTTTGAATCGGTGATACTTTTATAACTATGGCGATGGCGACAGATGATCAGTATCGTCGACACACTTGTCAACACTTGTCTTTGTTGAGCGTCACTAATTAGCACAATGTCTTCAAGTGTTTGTGAGATCTGATTCTTTTATATCTTCAATCCCTAAAAACTTTCTTGGTGTGCATTGGCGACACTAAGATGTCACCAAGATGTGCATCGACTACACTATCAAACTATTAGTGGTGAAGGAAACACAAACATCTTAGGGCTTACATTTGTGCCAGTGACAAATAACCAACTTACACAATGATCAAATAAATGCCGGCACTAAGTGTGTCGCCAATGAGTGTGGCCCGATTTAACTAAGTCTTGATTTGAAATTTACCAATCTTGACACTTTTAATCCTTGTAATTTCAAGATTTGGCATAAAGTGGTCTAAAAAGTTCCAACAATCAACACTAGAACATTGCATACTACTTAAGCTTCACGCTAATAGACACAATCAACAATGTCACCTACATATAAAGTCATCTGGATCTTCTATTCATGATGATTGTTAGCTCCTTAAACCTCTGGTAGAAGTTCATCTTTTGGAAAGGTCCTCGAGACTTGCTTAATCTACATTTTCAACCCCTAAACTTTTGGTTATATTGTTAATAATATTAGATTATTATTTTAAGAGCCAACAATCTCACCCTTAGGTTAATGTTATCAATAACTTGCATCACTTAAGAATCATTACATCATGTATACTGTGTTCTTTAATTTGGCAAACATGCATCTCAACTTCAAGGCCCGACAAACTCCCCTTGACTAATTCTTGCAAAGCTTACTTTGTTGAAGATCTTTTGCCGCTCTGCTCAATGTTATCAAACTATTTTTTCATCCTCGGAGCCATCACGTCATGTATCATATGATCTTCAATTTGCAAGAATCAGTCTCAATTTTAAGACACAATGCTTTTCATTTCTATTTGAAGATCTTTTTTTGCCATTTTGCTCCTTCAAAACATTAATCTGGCAATCTCCCCTTTACGTATACATCATATTGGACAATCTGGAATATACTTTTTTAAATTCTCTTTAGCTTGAGTGATTTAGAAGATGTAGGAGGAGAATTCCTTGCTCAGTATCTTTTGTAGACATGAGGAAAGAGGTGCTTTGGTCTGGTATCTTGCTCAATTTATTAACGGCCATCATTGCAGTAAATATTCGAAAGAACCTGTTTACAATCACAAACACAACTCTGAATTCTCTTTAGACATTTTGAAATAACTGACACAATTGTATTCGTATACAATGTGCAATTGAATTCGTGTCTCAAACATTTTGAAACACAATCAATTGATATGGAAGAATTCAAAAATAAAGGTACTTAAATTAAATTTTTTTTATATTTATGTTTTTATTTCATAAACTTTTATCCTTTGAGATATAGAATGGATCAGATACAAGATCATAACAACTTGAAAAGCCTAGGCACACTTCAACTTTCTTTAGATATAACATACATTAGGTGTGTTGGATCACCGTGTGACCCTAAACAGTCAGTATGAGTAGTTCATCATCAAGAACAAAGGCGGAATCAATGTAAATGAACTCAACACAGCTTGTTCTTTTCTAATCTTTATTTATTACTGATTTCCAGAGCTTTTACAAACAATTATGACAAAAATCCGGCAGCACCTTAGCTCTCACACACTTAATTCCCTTTCAAATGACAAAGCACAACCCCTATTTATAGACCTTGCTATTCCGTTTGAAGATGACACAGGTCATGTTCAAACGAAATTAGTGATTTCGTTTGAACATGTCCTTTGACACCCCTCAAACGAAATTACCTCTTCTAACGTGTACAAACCCTAATTCAATCCCTGTTGTGCATTCGTTTATCCTATCTAGACATAAGACTCGATTAAGACGAAGTTAACAGACAGTAGATGCACCAACAGACTCCCCCTTGGATGTTGACGAAGTCTTCGGTGTCGAGTCTTTAGTCTTTGTCTCTTTCCAAATTGTCTAACAATGCAAGACTTGATACCAGACGAAGTTGACAGACAAACAACACTAACAGACTCCCCCTTGGATGTCAACGAAGTTTGTAGTGTCGAGTCTTCATAGTCTTCAGTCTTCATCAGTCTTTGCGTTAACACTGTAAAGCTCCTTTAAACTTCTATCAATCTCATTCTTCAAACTTCAATTTGATTGTTGATCCAGAATGTAAACTCCCCCTTTCGATAAGCTGGAATTTATTTTCTGGTTCAAATGAATGACCTTGATTAACTAAACATACAATCTTTCAAAACATTTGTATTATGACATTCAAAGTTTTTCAATCAAACTTTTCCAACCCAATATAGTTCATCATGTTAAGCACTTGGAATTTTGAAAATCAGCTTTCCAACATCAGTTGTCGAAAATCTTTTTGTATTTTTCAAAATTTTATGCTAAAACACACTAAAATCTTTTTGGATTTTTGTTATTAGAGAAATACAGAAAAGAAATATATACATACAATATTTTTGTGAGTTTGTGTAAGAGGATCATATCAGTTCATGAGACAAATCATAAGCACCGTTGAGCTTTTAACACTTTAAGTTCTAAACGATTCACATAGATTGACGATATAGTTGTCCTCTTAAACTCAATCTAAAAACTTTCGAAAAGCTTACCGATACGTTAAGGTATATTAATTTTTCACTAAATTCTTATGGACCCCAGGATCTCAGCATATCCCCTCATCATGCAATACACTAACTCAAGTAATGCTTTTAAACTTTTATCAACTGTGATATGTGCGAAAACAAAGCAGAATGTTTAAACATTAACAATCAGGTCGATCTTTTGATACGCAGAGAAAGTCCAATGTTTAAACAAAATAAGAAAATAAAACAAGTTGAAGTTGTTTAGGCTTTAACCACCAGGTCGATACTTCCGTATACGCAGAGGTGATCCAAAGCTTAAACGAAACACCAAAGAAAATAAAGCAGAACGTTTAGGCAATAACATCCAGGTCGATACTCACGTATACGCAGAGGATGTCCAATGCTTAAACAAAATAAAACAAGTTTAAATCTTTGCAAAATGAAATGCACAATCACAACGACTTTTCAGCAAAGTTGTGAAAGCTCACAAACTTAACCAGTTTTATGTCTTTTGACAATCAGCGATTACTGAGTAGGTACACAATCACGAAGGACAAAACTAAGTACTATGCTTTCAACCATGTTTCCCACTAGAACTAGGCTTTTTCATTTAAGTTTGTATCGTTATCACAAATCTACTAGTCTAGCTGAGCCTATCGTCACATCCTTAGTGAGACTGTTTATCACATTTGACAATTCATTTCTTTAGCATGCTGTGATAGTCCACTTATTTACTATCATTTCCTCTTGTCTCAACAAAACTCATTTTTACTTTTTCAATGTTTTTGGTATTTTCAAATTTTCTAATTTTTTTAGATAAAGTGACAACATGATGAGAATTACTTCAATTCTCCATCCACTTGGCTTAAACAATCAGAACTCCCCCTGACAACAAACTATTTTCCCATTATGATTTCAAAACACTTAAGTTTGTTTTAATCAAAAATGGTTTAATCAATTTTATAATGAATCAATTAGTGATTTCGTTTGAACATGTCCTTTGACACTCCTCAAACGAAATTACCTCTTCTAACGTGTACAAACCCGAATTCAATCCCTGTTGTGCATTCGTTTATCCTATCTAGACATAAGACTCGATTAAGACGAAGTTAACAGACAGTAGATGCACCAACAGACTCCCCCTTGGATGTTGACGAAGTCTTCGGCGTCGAGTCTTTAGTCTTTGTCTCTTTCCAAATTGTCTAACAATGCAAGACTTGATACCAGACGAAGTTGACAGACAAACAGCACTAACAAGGTGATTGGTTATCATGTTATGGGTAAACATAGGATGAAGCTAGTGGAACCGAAACTTGTTCGGATAAACCTTTTAGTCCTCATGGTATTCTGAGATGATGTAACGCCCCAAAACTCGAATTGTTTAATTCGCTAATATGTGTCCATATTCTTTAGTTTGAAATAAAATAACTAGGCTATTTAACCTAGTTAAATCTATGGTAAAAACTAGTAAAGAAGGAAAGGTGTGTCAATTATGTTTTAATAACAAACATGAGGGACTAAACTTTTTAAATGGGGTTGAACTTTAATAAATTAGCCTAAGTGTGTGTAGTGTGTGTGGATGTGTCGTACATAAAGAGAAATAAAGGAGAAAACCCTTTATTGAATGAAGATGAAATTCAACCCCCAAATCAAGTGTCGAATCCAATGGAAAACATTGCATGAATGAAGATTTCTCCCATCTAGCTTGAACAAACATTTGGTAAGTTGAATTTTTTTATTTGGAGATTTTGTATGAAGTGGGTTTATGATCAATCTATGAATTGTATGAAATTGAGTATCAAGATGTATTAGAATCATAAAAGAGGACTTTAATTATGAATGATTTTAAGTAATTTGATTATTGAAGTTGAAACCCACCGTTGATGGTGAAGATAGTAATTACATGGGTGAATCATCCATGTCCAAATCATGTGCAAATTTGATTGATTATGATGAATATAATGAACTCTTGCAAGTTAGGTTGAATATGGTATGAAGTTAGTTTGATGTTATGTTGTGTTGATGACTGAAAGTAAGAACTTGGAAGATTATGGATGAATTAGTTGTACATTGTTCATTAAATGGTGTTTGCACACCAAGTATTTGATAAAATTCCTACTATAAGTTAGAATGTGAAATTATATGCTAAACAATAATGAAATGTCTAGTATAAGTTAGAATGTGAAATTATATCCTAAACAATAAATGAATATTAGTAGGATGTGGTAATGACATGATTGATGATAAGTTAACTCGAGAAGATGTATTGTAGAAGGATTTCATAAGAAGGTGTAGTTGATGGTATGATGGGGTAGAATTATGCATTAGAACTTGTACTCTATGCTTGAATGATGAATGTGCACTAAGTATATAACATATAAACTTGCTATTAAAGAATGATGTTGTAAGTATGTTAAATAGACTTACCTTTTATGTGGTTGTCAAATGTGAGATAATGAAAGCATTAGAATCTGAAAGTATGTGTGTGAATGTGTATGTGTATATAATTAGGTGATCATGTGGTTGTAAGCATATTGCATCATGAGTGTGAAATGTATATAGTGTCATTAGTATAGCCTAATATAATGACACAGATATATATGAGGTTAAGTCAAAAGTTCATATGTTAAACTATTGACTTTTGAAAGTCAACTGCGCATAAGAAGCATGCTAGACTTGTTGTCACAAATGAAAGATTATAGAAAGTCATATGGTACGTGTTATATCAATATGTGTTATATGGGATGATATGATGAATTATATGAGTTTGAAAGGATATGATTTTGGGTATATGCCTTATGCTTGTTAGAATTGACTAATGAAAGTCAAATGAGAGATATGTATTTGATATGATCGTTAATATGTACAATCATGTATGCTAACAAGAATGTGATTGTGATAACATGAAAGTATAGGGATAATGTCGAGATGGACTTAAGCACGAAAGGTTAACGAGTCAAGAGGAGCAATGAAGCGGATACGAACACAAACGCATAAGGTAAGTGAATTCTGGAACCTCACTTCTTAGTACATAATTAAAGTCTATTGTATGAAGGTTAGGAGTCATGTGGGAATGATTGAGAAAGGTAAGTAAATGGGAAAGAATGTTGTAGTAAGTTGTTTATAGTTCAAAAGTAATGGAAAGTGAATGGTGGAATCAAACGGGTAAAAACATGAAAAGTAATTTGGTGAGATGTAATAGTTAATTTGATCTTATGATTAAGAATTAGAAGGATATGGGGCTTGAATATGGCTAATTTACGTCATGGAAGCATGAAAAATAGGGAAGAAAGAAATTCGGGGGCCTAACAGTCGTTTACGAAGGTAAAAAGAGAACAAAAGTTGTTTAAACTGGGCTCTACCGTAGCTTACGGTAGCCACCGTAAGCTACGGTAGGTGGTGATGCCACAATTTCTATAGTAAGATAGTATCTCCACAAAGTAGGGATTTCCTAGACACCGTGAGCTAAGGTGGCTACCGTAGGTTACGGTGGGGATTGTATCAGCAAGGTTGTTTTCTTAGTGTTTCTTCGATCTCAGACCTCGTGAACCCATTCCAAGCCCTGGTATACTTCCATATTGTACCTTAACCTTACCAAATGGTTTTGTGAAGTATGGGTGGGTATTGAACTCATTTTTAAGATCCCAAAATGTATCTGAAAGTCATTAAAAATTGTTCATGAGGTACGAGTAAGAATGGGGCGTGTAGGCAAGTATGTGTGGAACGAAATAAGTTTGTGGCCATGTAAGTATAGATCTAATTGCATTCCAGTATATGGAAACTTTGGTAAGCACAAATAGGTATTTTATTAGAAGTTATTAAACGAGAAAGAGTTGGATTAGATAAGAGGTAAGTGCGTTATTTATCTATAGTATTCGAATTTATGAATTTTCATATGTAACTTGTAAGTATGTATGGTGTTAAATACACAAGTAGTAACGATGCTAACCGGGTTGCCTTTGAGAATGAAATGTTACGCATGTACATTAGTGTTGACTCACCGAAGATAAGACACGGAGATGAAATGCTTAAATTTAGAAAGATTATGGAATGGAAAGTATACAAGGATAGAACGTGATGAGACTCTATAATTATGAATCTTATATACATATATATATATACATATATATATACATATATATATATACATATATATATATACATATATATATATATATATACACATATATATATAAATACATATATATATACACATATATATATATACATATATATATAATGTGTACTAATTTAGCAAATGTACGTAGTGAGTGCAGGTTTTACAAAATTACAGATCAACATTATGAACGACAAGTGATTGGAGATCGAGATAAAGAGACATGGATTGTACGGAATGGGTAGTCATGTAATTAGTATTAGTATGTCATATTTGATACACAAATGAAGGATAAATGATGTAATCCTTCTAAAGAAGTCGTTTTCAAAATGTTTTTCAAGTTTAAAGGAATATTATAAAGAAATAAATTTTATGGTACGTATTTCCGCAATGTATACATGATCAAAACATGTAGGGTGTTACAGATGACTACCTTAACGGACTTTGAATACTATATACAAGGTGATGAGAGTTCCAGATCTACGTTCCTAAGAGTCTAGGAGTTGATCTCCTTAAATAAGATGATGAGAGCTTCAAATCTATGTTCCCGTAAGCATAGAAGATGATTATTATCTAATTTACAGAGCTGTAGCAAATATAATATTTACTTAATTTATGTACACGTTTAGTCATATCTTTTATTCCTACCGTATGGCATTAGCATTGCGTGTCTTTTTACTCTTTTTGTAAGATTTCACATAATGGTGTCTTTTCAATATATATGGGAGAAGGATCCGTTAGGAACCACACTTTATTGCGAGAACCGCGAGAACCAGTGTGAACACAAACAGTAATACCTAAAAAAATCTAAAAAAACACCAATCTTTTTTTTTTACTATTTTTTTTGAAAAAATCGCTATGTTTTGTTTATAAAAAAAATTTCAAAAAAATAAAATTTCGAGTATCAGTTATCCATGCACATGTGCATTTGTATCATTTCTTTGACAAGTTCCGTATTTCATTACAAATATTAGACAATTGCACTTTCATTTACACTAACACGTGTAATACACTATTTTTTACGTTAACAATATTAGAAATGCACATGTGCATCTATATGTATCAACATGAAATAAGGTGTGTAGGTACACTACTTTCTCTTTCATCTATCATTCCATCCATAATACACAAACATGCACATGTGCATTTTTGTCATTTCTTTGACAAATTCCGTAATTCATTACAAATATTAGACAATTGCACTTTCATTTACACTACCATATGTAATACACTACGTTTTACATTACAAATATTAGAAATGCACATGTGCATCTATATGTATTAACATAAAATAAGGTGTTTTGATACACTACTTTGAATACACTTTCCCTTTCATCTATCATACCATCCATAATACACTACCATTACCTTCTACCATCCATAATACAATACCATTACCTCCTACCATCCATAATACAATACCATTACCAATATTTTCACTTTATTACATGTATATCAACACCATTTATACCATCCTATCAACATATTACATCATAAATTGACAACTATAACCAAACCATCAACCACTAGATATAACTAACCAAAAAACATGTATATGGGCCTACTTCTCCATTCAAAATCACAAACTTTTTGTACCAAAACACGTTATATCATTGTTATACATAATGATGCACATGTGCATTTTGAATATTGGTAATGTAAAAAAGTAGTGTATTACTGATGGTATTGTAAATTAAAGTGCAATTGTCAATTACTGATAATGTATTACGTAATTTGTCGAAGTAATGATACATATACATATACACATGTGCATGGATAACTGTTACTCGAAATTTTTTTTTTTTTTTGCTAACTAAATATAGTGATTTTTTTAAAAAATATATTAAATTTTTTTTTTGAGTGGTTTTTGATTTTTTTTTTTTAATTTTTTTTTTGTGTTCACATTGGTTCTCGCGGTTCTCGCAATAAGGGTGGTTCTCACATGAACATTACCCTATATATATGTATATGTATATATATATATATATATATATATAAATATGTGAGTGTGTATGCACATCCTTGTGTTTCATTGTGAGAAAACATACACCTAATCTCGCACCCCTTTTGGACGTAATCAACTCGTGCAGTCCTGAACTAAATATAGGTACACACTCATCAAGTTCAAATGAATGACCTTGATTAACTAAACATACAATCTTTCAAAACATTTGTATTATGACATTCAAAGTTTTTCAATCAAACTTTTCCAACCCAATATAGTTCATCATGTTAAGCACTTGGAATTTTGAAAATCAGCTTTCCAACATCAGTTGTCGAAAATCTTTTTGTATTTTTCAAAATTTTATGCTAAAACACACTAAAATCTTTTTGGATTTTTGTTATTAGAGAAATACAGAAAAGAAATATATACATACAATATTTTTGTGAGTTTGTGTAAGAGGATCATATCAGTTCATGAGACAAATCATAAGCACCGTTGAGCTTTTAACACTTTAAGTTCTAAACGATTCACATAGATTGACGATATAGTTGTCCTCTTAAACTCAATCTAAAAACTTTCGAAAAGCTTACCGATACGTTAAGGTATATTAATTTTTCACTAAATTCTTATGGACCCCAGGATCTCAGCATATCCCCTCATCATGCAATACACTAACTCAAGTAATGCTTTTAAACTTTTATCAACTGTGATATGTGCGAAAACAAAGCAGAATGTTTAAACATTAACAATCAGGTCGATATTTTGATACGCAGAGAAAGTCCAATGTTTAAACAAAATAAGAAAATAAAACAAGTTGAAGTTGTTTAGGCTTTAACCACCAGGTCGATACTTCCGTATACGCAGAGGTGATCCAAAGCTTAAACGAAACACCAAAGAAAATAAAGCAGAACGTTTAGGCAATAACATCCAGGTCGATACTCACGTATACGCAGAGGATGTCCAATGCTTAAACAAAATAAAACAAGTTTAAATCTTTGCAAAATGAAATGCACAATCACAACGACTTTTCAGCAAAGTTGTGAAAGCTCACAAACTTAACCAGTTTTATGTCTTTTGACAATCAGCGATTACTGAGTAGGTACACAATCACGAAGGACAAAACTAAGTACTATGCTTTCAACCATGTTTCCCACTAGAACTAGGCTTTTTCATTTAAGTTTGTATCGTTATCACAAATCTACTAGTCTAGCTGAGCCTATCGTCACATCCTTAGTGAGACTGTTTATCACATTTGACAATTCATTTCTTTAGCATGCTGTGATAGTCCACTTATTTACTATCATTTCCTCTTGTCTCAACAAAACTCACTTTTACTTTTTCAATGTTTTTGGTATTTTCAAATTTTCTAATTTTTTTAGATAAAGTGACAACATGATGAGAATTACTTCAATTCTCCATCCACTTGGCTTAAACAATCAGAACTCCCCCTGACAACAAACTATTTTCCCATTATGATTTCAAAACACTTAAGTTTGTTTTAATCAAAAATGGTTTAATCAATTTTATAATGAATCAATTAGTGATTTCGTTTGAACATGTCCTTTGACACTCCTCAAACGAAATTACCTCTTCTAACGTGTACAAACCCGAATTCAATCCCTGTTGTGCATTCGTTTATCCTATCTAGACATAAGACTCGATTAAGACGAAGTTAACAGACAGTAGATGCACCAACAGACTCCCCCTTGGATGTTGACGAAGTCTTCGGCGTCGAGTCTTTAGTCTTTGTCTCTTTCCAAATTGTCTAACAATGCAAGACTTGATACCAGACGAAGTTGACAGACAAACAGCACTAACAAGGTGATTGGTTATCATGTTATGGGTAAACATAGGATGAAGCTAGTGGAACCGAAACTTGTTCGGATAAACCTTTTAGTCCTCATGGTATTCTGAGATGATGTAACGCCCCAAAACTTGAATTGTTTAATTCGCTAATATGTGTCCATATTCTTTAGTTTGAAATAAAATAACTAGGCTATTTAACCTAGTTAAATCTATGGTAAAAACTAGTAAAGAAGGAAAGGTGTGTCAATTATGTTTTAATAACAAACATGAGGGACTAAACTTTTTAAATGGGGTTGAACTTTAATAAATTAGCCTAAGTGTGTGTAGTGTGTGTGGATGTGTCGTACATGGAGAGAAATAAAGGAGAAAACCCTTTATTGAATGAAGATGAAATTCAACCCCCAAATCAAGTGTCGAATCCAATGGAAAACATTGCATGAATGAAGATTTCTCCCATCTAGCTTGAACAAACATTTGGTAAGTTGAATTTTTTTATTTGGAGATTTTGTATGAAGTGGGTTTATGATCAATCTATGAATTGTATGAAATTGAGTATCAAGATGTATTAGAATCATAAAAGAGGACTTTAATTATGAATGATTTTAAGTAATTTGATTATTGAAGTTGAAACCCATCGTTGATGGTGAAGATAGTAATTACATGGGTGAATCATCCATGTCCAAATCATGTGCAAATTTGATTGATTATGATGAATATAATGAACTCTTGCAAGTTAGGTTGAATATGGTATGAAGTTAGTTTGATGTTATGTTGTGTTGATGACTGAAAGTAAGAACTTGGAAGATTATGGATGAATTAGTTGTACATTGTTCATTAAATGGTGTTTGCACACCAAGTATTTGATAAAATTCCTACTATAAGTTAGAATGTGAAATTATATGCTAAACAATGATGAAATGTCTAGTATAAGTTAGAATGTGAAATTATATCCTAAACAATAAATGAATATTAGTAGGATGTGGTAATGACATGATTGATGATAAGTTAACTCGAGAAGATGTATTGTAGAAGGATTTCATAAGAAGGTGTAGTTGATGGTATGATGGGGTAGAATTATGCATTAGAACTTGTACTCTATGCTTGAATGATGAATGTGCACTAAGTATATAACATATAAACTTGCTATTAAAGAATGATGTTGTAAGTATGTTAAATAGACTTACCTTTTATGTGGTTGTCAAATGTGAGATAATGAAAGCATTAGAATCTGAAAGTATGTGTGTGAATGTGTATGTGTATATAATTAGGTGATCATGTGGTTGTAAGCATATTGCATCATGAGTGTGAAATGTATATAGTGTCATTAGTATAGCCTAATATAATGACACAGATATATATGAGGTTAAGTCAAAAGTTCATATGTTAAACTATTGACTTTTGAAAGTCAACTGCGCATAAGAAGCATGCTAGACTTGTTGTCACAAATGAAAGATTATAGAAAGTCATATGGTACGTGTTATATCAATATGTGTTATATGGGATGATATGATGAATTATATGAGTTTGAAAGGATATGATTTTGGGTATATGCCTTATGCTTGTTAGAATTGACTAATGAAAGTCAAATGAGAGATATGTATTTGATATGATCGTTAATATGTACAATCATGTATGCTAACAAGAATGTGATTGTGATAACATGAAAGTATAGGGATAATGTCGAGATGGACTTAAGCACGAAAGGTTAACGAGTCAAGAGGAGCAATGAAGCGGATACGAACACAAACGCATAAGGTAAGTGAATTCTGGAACCTCACTTCTTAGTACATAATTAAAGTCTATTGTATGAAGGTTAGGAGTCATGTGGGAATGATTGAGAAAGGTAAGTAAATGGGAAAGAATGTTGTAGTAAGTTGTTTATAGTTCAAAAGTAATGGAAAGTGAATGGTGGAATCAAACGGGTAAAAACATGAAAAGTAATTTGGTGAGATGTAATAGTTAATTTGATCTTATGATTAAGAATTAGAAGGATATGGGGCTTGAATATGGCTAATTTACGTCATGGAAGCATGAAAAATAGGGAAGAAAGAAATTCGGGGGCCTAACAGTCGTTTACGAAGGTAAAAAGAGAACAAAAGTTGTTTAAACTGGGCTCTACCGTAGCTTACGGTAGCCACCGTAAGCTACGGTAGGTGGTGATGCCACAATTTCTATAGTAAGATAGTATCTCCACAAAGTAGGGATTTCCTAGACACCGTGAGCTAAGGTGGCTACCGTAGGTTACGGTGGGGATTGTATCAGCAAGGTTGTTTTCTTAGTGTTTCTTCGATCTCAGACCTCGTGAACCCATTCCAAGCCCTGGTATACTTCCATATTGTACCTTAACCTTACCAAATGGTTTTGTGAAGTATGGGTGAGTATTGAACTCATTTTTAAGATCCCAAAATGTATCTGAAAGTCATTAAAAATTGTTCATGAGGTACGAGTAAGAATGGGGCGTGTAGGCAAGTATGTGTGGAACGAAATAAGTTTGTGGCCATGTAAGTATAGATCTAATTGCATTCCAGTATATGGAAACTTTGGTAAGCACAAATAGGTATTTTATTAGAAGTTATTAAACGAGAAAGAGTTGGATTAGATAAGAGGTAAGTGCGTTATTTATCTATAGTATTCGAATTTATGAATTTTCATATGTAACTTGTAAGTATGTATGGTGTTAAATACACAAGTAGTAACGATGCTAACCGGGTTGCCTTTGAGAATGAAATGTTACGCATGTACATTAGTGTTGACTCACCGAAGATAAGACACGGAGATGAAATGCTTAAATTTAGAAAGATTATGGAATGGAAAGTATACAAGGATAGAACGTGATGAGACTCTATAATTATGAATCTTATATACATATATATATATACATATATATATACATATATATATATACATATATATATATATACACATATATATATAAATACATATATATATACACATATATATATACATATATATATAATGTGTACTAATTTAGCAAATGTACGTAGTGAGTGCAGGTTTTACAAAATTACAGATCAACATTATGAACGACAAGTGATTGGAGATCGAGATAAAGAGACATGGATTGTACGGAATGGGTAGTCATGTAATTAGTATTAGTATGTCATATTTGATACACAAATGAAGGATAAATGATGTAATCCTTCTAAAGAAGTCGTTTTCAAAATGTTTTTCAAGTTTAAAGGAATATTATAAAGAAATAAATTTTATGGTACGTATTTCCGCAATGTATACATGATCAAAACATGTAGGGTGTTACAGATGACTACCTTAACGGACTTTGAATACTATATACAAGGTGATGAGAGTTCCAGATCTACGTTCCTAAGAGTCTAGGAGTTGATCACCTTAAATAAGATGATGAGAGCTTCAAATCTATGTTCCCGTAAGCATAGAAGATGATTATTATCTAATTTACAGAGCTGTAGCAAATATAATATTTACTTAATTTATGTACACGTTTAGTCATATCTTTTATTCCTACCGTATGGCATTAGCATTGCGTGTCTTTTTACTCTTTTTGTAAGATTTCACATAATGGTGTCTTTTCAATATATATGGGAGAAGGATCCGTTAGGAACCACACTTTATTGCGAGAACCGCGAGAACCAGTGTGAACACAAACAGTAATACCTAAAAAAATCTAAAAAAACACCAATCTTTTTTTTTTTACTATTTTTTTTGAAAAAATCGCTATGTTTTGTTTATAAAAAAAATTTCAAAAAAATAAAATTTCGAGTATCAGTTATCCATGCACATGTGCATTTGTATCATTTCTTTGACAAGTTCCGTATTTCATTACAAATATTAGACAATTGCACTTTCATTTACACTAACACGTGTAATACACTACTTTTTACGTTAACAATATTAGAAATGCACATGTGCATCTATATGTATCAACATGAAATAAGGTGTGTAGGTACACTACTTTCTCTTTCATCTATCATTCCATCCATAATACACAAACATGCACATGTGCATTTTTGTCATTTCTTTGACAAATTCCGTAATTCATTACAAATATTAGACAATTGCACTTTCATTTACACTACCATATGTAATACACTACGTTTTACATTACAAATATTAGAAATGCACATGTGCATCTATATGTATTAACATAAAATAAGGTGTTTTGATACACTACTTTGAATACACTTTCCCTTTCATCTATCATACCATCCATAATACACTACCATTACCTTCTACCATCCATAATACAATACCATTACCTCCTACCATCCATAATACAATACCATTACCAATATTTTCACTTTATTACATGTATATCAACACCATTTATACCATCCTATCAACATATTACATCATAAATTGACAACTATAACCAAACCATCAACCACTAGATATAACTAACCAAAAAACATGTATATGGGCCTACTTCTCCATTCAAAATCACAAACTTTTTGTACCAAAACACGTTATATCATTGTTATACATAATGATGCACATGTGCATTTTGAATATTGGTAATGTAAAAAGTAGTGTATTACTGATGGTATTGTAAATTAAAGTGCAATTGTCTATTACTGATAATGTATTACGTAATTTGTCGAAGTAATGATACATATACACATGTGCATGGATAACTGTTACTCGAAATTTTTTTTTTTTGCTAACTAAATATAGTGATTTTTTTTAAAAATATATTAAATTTTTTTTTTGAGTGGTTTTTGATTTTTTTTTTTATTTTTTTTTTGTGTTCACATTGGTTCTCGCAGTTCTCGCAATAAGGGTGGTTCTCACATGAACATTACCCTATATATATATATATATAAATATGTGAGTGTGTATGCACATCCTTGTGTTTCATTGTGAGAAAACATACACTTAATCTCGCACCCCTTTTGGACGTAATCAACTCGTGCAGTCCTGCAACAAGGTGGGGTATCCACATAATCATACGATCTTTATCTTTAACATCAAGATGCAGTTACTTTTTTGAAATGCTAAATCTACCGACATATCTTTAATCATGGAGCCGCATCTTTCATCAAATCCTATACATGTCAAGACATAACCAAGATAGTTCTTATTATATCCCATATAAAATAACGATCATTTTGCAATAATCACATCAAATGGTCATGAAGTATTTAAATACCCCCCCCCCCTAAAATTTTATATTTATACAACCATTATGAAAAACTATAAAACATATATTTAGAAACTAATTTCTTCAACACCTAGCATACAAAAATATATGTTAACAAGAAAATTAGTGTGTCACATTGGTGTTGATTGTGCAACCAGGTTAGATACCATAACCAAGCCTTTGAGACTTTCGCCTTAGATCTTTTCTTAGAACCACCACTGTTAATAACCGATGTTACTAATAGGCATTTTAAGAAGTTCATACACTCATAAGTAGATCATATCACTTAGAGAGAGAGAGAGTGGAACCCATGTCATGGTACTTCTAGGTTGTCCCTCAGGATCAACATAAGTAACATCTTGTCTAATTAATTTATGTTTCAACATTTAGTTTAATTCGCCAAACTTGTGTTATTTTAGAAATTTTGATTCTAAAGTTTTGAAACATTTTTTTTACTGCAGGGGAAAATGATAGTGTAACATACAGCTGGTTATCTTTTGACGGTCTTGGAATTGGAACACTAATATTAGAACACTTTGGAGATTTTTTCTTTATCATAATCATTAAGTTATGTGAAACCGACTTCACATATGGAGATCTAGATGAGCAATGCTTCTTTTGATCATTTACAGAGTTGTTCTTTGTAGACATTGATTCAGATAAACATTTGTATTGCCTTCGCCATCTGAACTATGTCCCTTTGCATTGGATGAACTAGTTTCCTCAACCTGCTTGCAACGTTTTATCACATGAGCCTCCTATGCACACTTGAAACAAGCCTTGTAAGGTTTTTGATGCTTTGATGTCCCGTGTGATTCAACTAGGTATGGAGACTGCATTGGTCTTGACTTAGCTTTTTAATATAATAAGTAATTTTTTTTGTGAATCCAAATGTTATATGACACCTAATTGGTTACACACTTCAATAGGGATGATGAGTAATCGGCTATCCAATAGGTATGATAACCGATATAAAAACAACTTTACTATTAGGTATGAGATTCAGTTTACCAATATCCCTCCCACACACATCACATTTACAACCCTCTAATTATGTGATTCTATGAACTTAAGGATGTTATGGGCTGCTGGACCTATTTTAGGGCTCAACTAATATGCATTTTTGGAACTTTTTCTTAAGAAAGAAAGTCAATTTTAAGAATAGGTTGAAGTCAATTAGTTTTTAAGGTATTTCATAGTGTACTATAAAATTTTGTATTCTTCAAGCTAGTTATTCTTTTATTACATTGTAAGTTAGCATCAGGTCATACATCCTCTTGAAGTTTATCATGTCTGTTTAAGTTCAAATTTTGTTATCAAACTATATGGTATTCCAACACAGTTGATTTATCTTGCCAATCCAAGCTTTAATTGGGCACTCCTTGTAGGTGCTTTTTAACTATATAAGCATCGTTATACACGCATTGCGTACATTACTTACCGCTAGATGCAAGGATATATATTTATTATATTATAGAATATAATAACATACAATTACCAACCTTTGTTAATATTGATTTACAATTTTACAAGCATAAAGTACAACTATGCTTCTAATTATATGATGAGAGTAGTAATAAATTTTGTCTTCTAATTAATAATTTCATTACACCCTCTTAATACTAATAAGTTTATTATACGACCCCTCAATTTTAATAAAACTATATTTTTTTCTTTTAACAAATTTATACTACAGCTTCTAAACTTTAAATCAAGTTTGAAAGTTTCGGATTGGGCAGGTTTAGACGGAAGTTTGGATAGGATACAACTAATTCGGTAGAAATCTTGCTAAATAAGTTATAAGTCGAATGATTCCATTATAAATGCTGTTTACAATTAGTAAAAATAGACGGGCCATTGTTATCTATATATATTTTTTTCTAATTAATTTATTTATAATTACCCTGTCAACAAGACCATGAAACCTAAAAAGTTATACTAATTGGTATGTTTTATTTGAAATTATTGTTTGTGATTTGTTTTTTTATGTTTTTTTCTTCAGGTTAAGTTATTTAATAATAAATTGTCAACAAAACCGTGAAACCCAAAAAAGTTCAACAAAATGGTGTTTTTTATTTAGAATTTTTGTTTTGCAAAATTACTTTTGTTTTTATGATATGTTCCCTCGTAGTTGTCATCGTTGTCATCTCTCACTCTATTGTATTTTCTCGCCTCAATGAGCCAGGGGAAAGAGGCAAATTTGAAGCCGAGATATTCAGAACATGTATTAGTATATGGATTAGTTTTGTAAATTTTTATAGGTATGGTCTTAGGTAATACTCAGCCTGACTTCCGTCACTATAACGATTCGGACAAATAATGGCAACATTTATCACCGCTAAAAACCCTAAGACTCGCCAATAATAGTTTTAGTTAATAGTTTTAGTGGCAACATGTTACCGGGAATATCTCATAACTAATACTTTGTCATTACTGCCCCATATCGCCACTAATAACGTCGCTGCTAAAACCCTAATTTCCCTAACCCGGGAAGGCCAAAGCCCTAATTGTCGTCGCTACTATGGTTAGACCCGTTTTACGATTTTTTTGATATTTTTCAGTATTTTCAGTTTTTTAAAACATACATATACTAAAAGTAACTGCAAATTTTTGAGATTTGGGAACACTAAGTTGTAAAACAAGGTCTACAAGGCCGAGTACTAGCCGAGTAATTGCTACAAGGTAGGTTGACAAGACGAATTTTTTAAATCCGTCTAATTACTCGGAATCGATCAAAAGCAGTTAACTGCAAGAATCTTCAACTCTGTCCAAGTTAGAGTTAAAAAAATAAAACATAATTTCTTTCGCTATCATAATATTAAAAAAACAATATCATTTTAAAGGAATGGATATCGGTTTTTCTATTTTACTATTTGAACATGTATTTTTAATTTATACTGATATTGACTTACTTTGTTATAAATATTATTAAACTTGTGATATTTGACATATACATTTCCTGTAAACTAATTTCTTTATAATTTAACATGTCCGAGTAGTCCTCGAGTACTCTCCGCCTAAGCCGAGTGCGACACAACTACCCGGTCGGCCGTCCTAAGAGCGGCAAGGACTTCTACAACCATCAGGACAATTAAGGTTAACATTGATACAAACATAAAAAAACTACATATCAATGTCCAAATATCTTGTCTAATTAAGCCATAAACATAAAAATATCTAAAACATAACACTAGCTAATCCATATCATTCATTCTTGTCCCCTTGTCTGTCTCATCTTCGCCCCCAACATTTGGTGCCTTTTTCGAAATCATAAATTTTGGAATTCATCTCTCAAAGTCGGATCTTGAAACAATCTCGCATTTTGAAGCCATAAAATAAAGTATACATTATATGTTAAATCATAACTATATATTACTAATGCAAACTATAAGTCGTAAAACCCAGATAACGGGGCTAGTGATGTTGCTAGTGATGTTTATAACCAAGATGTAGATTTAAAACCTCAATTAGTTTGATGTTTAGATCAAAATCTATGAAAAATATAAAGAACGTGATTAAGAACTAGATGAACACACTTTATTAATATTTAAAACCCAATAGATAATCTGCGAATAATGTTGACAAATACCCTTAAATCTCTAATGTGTCTGTTAATAAAAACCCTAATCACACTATCTATCATAGCCGAATCAAGATTAAGCTAATTACACTTTAGGCCTTTAACGTGCGTGTGGGTGTCTATATTTTTAGTTATATTTTTAGCTCTTTTTACTCGCCGATTTCTAGTTTTGAATTTATAAAACACGGTATTCTACTATCACTCTACACACACGCAAGGGCAAGTATACCCATCGCGGACGTAGTATAGTGATGGCAAGATACCGAGGTCGTCCAAGTAAATAAGAGCTTTTAGTACTGGCTTATCGTCAACGTCTAATCGAACCAACTTTTGAGAAAAGATTTTTTTAAACTAATAAAAATTAAAATAGAAAATAAAAATAAAAATTATAGACAAGAAAGAATCACTTGGGTCTAACTTATCTTTCATGTACCCTTTTGATGATTTCCGCAGTTTGGGCACTTTAAGAGATTATCTTAGTTATAGTAGTAGGCCCCTCTATTGGAGGAGACGTTACCCTCAACCTAGTGGTTTGAGTCAGCAAGGATACAATCCCACTAGGTCGGAATATTGAAAGATAATTAAGTAAGTTATTAATACAAAATGTGGTGGACCCCCCTTCGAGGCGGCAATCACCCTCAACCCGTTGGTCTGAGTCGGCAGGGATACAGTCCTCGCGGGGTTGGTTTAAAGTTTTAGTAGTAGTTTATGAATAAGGGGTGCAAGCGGTTTCTTACTCTCAGTCAGGCCACTCATTCTCAGCGAATCCATGGAGTAGTACTAAACTTGCACCAGGTTCTCACAGGATCCATACACTGAACGAGACATAGAATTACCCAAACCACCATTCTAACCTCCTTTTCGAGTTAGTTAACATGCTTTATATAGACCGTAAAGACATGAATATGTGAAAAAACTACATATGAAGAACGGTTGAATAAATTCGCCTTCAATACAAAAAACTAATTATTAAAGTCACTAATACATACCCAATTAAAAAGTAGCGAAAGATTGGAAACCAGAAAAGAAATACATAAAAGATATGTCTTCACCAAGTGATGTAATAATTTAGCCAAGCATGGCCTTTGTTTGACAAAGATTCTTACGATCAATCTTACATCCCGAGACTACACACATTCTCTAAAGATGCAAAAATGGATGGTGGTGGTGGATGATGGTGTTGTAGTGGTGGTGGACAGGTGGCAAGTGAGAGAGAAGTGGTTTGCTAAGGGATGAGTTGAAGTGGAACCAAGCACTTCTATTTATAGCTGTCTTTAGAAGCTTCAGCACGGCCCGTGTCCGGCTGGCACGGCCCCGTGCCCATCTCTCTCTCTCTTCCTCATTAACGGCTAGTCAGATGTTGTACTAGCATGGCCCCGTGTGTCAACGGCACGGCCCGTGGCTAAAGTACTTGATGTACTATCACAGATTCGAAAATCTTTGAGTTGACCACGCCCCATGTTGGTTTAACATGGCCCCGTGTTGGCAGCCATTTTTGTCTTTTGCAGTTGTCTTTTTCTCCTGCCCAGCATCTGTCTTCGGACACGGCCCGTGTCTAGTGGACACGGCCCCGTGTCAGCCTTCTGTTTTTCTTATTTTGAGGTTTAGATGTGAATTGGGGCTTGGCGAGCTGCGACAATTCCTTCTTCTTTACATTTATGTTGGATTTTTCTTTCTTTTTGCTCCTTTTGAAAATTTAAGTTCTTTTATCTCTGAAAATATAAAAGGAACGAAAACACGGGCTTTTTCCAACATTAGTACTAAAAAAGGGTTGTTTTTGCGTCATATTTGTCATAATTTATACGTTGTATTTTAATCACATCAAATACCCCCACACTTGAATCTTTGCTTGTCCTCAAACAAAACTCTATTACGTGGCTTGCACACCCAAACGGAATAGGTAGAAGATAAGGTTTTCGGGTCCTATCTTTAGAGTGTCGGGTATCCAAGTTTTAAACTTAGTTTGTTTTTGTTTTATTTACAATCCTATTCATCATGATTGTTTTAAAACTCAATTTAAGAAAAATTATTTACTTTGGGCATAATATGCCATTAAAAAGTTCCATTTAGTTATATACAAATTTACACACCTCACAAGTATTCACTCAACGCTCGGCCAATATTAAGTGAAACGCTCGTGCCCGATTTGGAATTTACTCCTACCATAGGCTTGACAATCGATCAAACCTCCTCCTTTTGACGTTAAATCCTTATAAGTATCAAGAGGACTTTGAAGGGTAGGTGGTGGTTCGGGTTTGGTAAGTTTTAGTCGGAAAAGGGGTAAAAACGTAAACTATCGGTTTTTCTATCGCTTTTTGGGCTTAGCAAAAAATACCTTTGCATATTTTTCTAATTTTTCTGATTTTTTTTTGTGCCAAAGGTGGAACTGAGCCGTAATCGTAACTTCATAACCGATAAATTTACAAAAATGAAAGATGAAAAATGAAAAGGGTAGTTTTTGTAGGTTTGAAATAAAAAAGGTTTTTAAGGTTCAAAGGGTTTAGCTAAGGTGGTGTTTTTGCGTAAAGCAAAGAAATAAAGGTTTTTGTTTTGAAAGGGGTTGTCCTAATGCATCTATCATTTACTTACTTGGATTTTTTTCGGAAAGGACTTGGAACGCATCAAGTTGTCAAGTTATAGATTCGTGAGAACCAAACGGGCTATTCACACAAGAAACGAAAATTGAGGAATTAGTAAAGATGTATATTTTTATGCTCGGTAATGGCTCAAAACTCATTTTTGTGAGAAAAGGGGTTATATATAATCAAATTTTACAAAGATTTATCACGCCCGTTTTCGTAATTTTCTAAATTGGTTCTTTTTATCACGACGCTATCGGTTGTAAATTTGTAAAAACATAATTTTTAGAGCTTGTTTACCCAACTAAACTTAAGATAAGCAAAAAAATGAAAAGAAACATTTTGACAAAATTTGGGGTGTTTAGCGGTTCCAAGACAAGTTTTGTGTAAGGCTTGATTTAGGACAAATGATTCAAGGTTTTTATTATCCTCCCCCACACTTAAATTACACATTTTCCCCAATGTGTCCCAAAAAGGATTTATTTTGGAAAAATGTGTAAAAAGTATGAAAATAACAAAAATATTTGGTTACTGGCACTTGCAGCACGGCCTCGTGCTATGGGGACACGGCCCCGTGTCCAAAGTGTCACTAACAAATGAAATAAGAAGACTTACAGTGGGGTGGCCACGGGGGCGTGTTGGGTGAGCACCGCTCATGCCACCTTCTGGATAGAAAATGTTTGACAACAGTAAGACGGGCACGGGGGCGTGCTGGATGAGCACGGCCCGTGCTGTAGACACTGTTTTGCAGAAAATGAGTTGGGAGGCTTCTGATTTACATGCATGGGTTCCATTTTATCAGCCATCTGGTGTTTCTGCTTTCTCTAACACATTTATTTGAAATACCACCAACCAAACATCCATTTTTCATTAAAAATAAAAATATTACACGGAAATGAAACATTACAAACCTACTTAAACTAAAGCTAGATAGATAGAATCTTGGAAATACCTTTCCGAGATCAATTTTTTTAATAACCTAGAAGCTACATTCCTAATTCTATGAATATTGGATGATGGAGGACTAATAGTTTTTGTGGGAATACTTAATCTAGAGGTATTTGAGCATTTCCTGAATCCCCCTTGTTAGGAAGATAAAGGGTTCCTCATCCGCCTCTTCTTGAGCGGGTGTGGGATTGATCGGGACCTCGAAGGTGGCGTTAATAGCAGAAAGTTCTGGAATCTCGACATCCCAACCCGTAGGTTGTATGACCTCATTGACTAGGTTCCAATCTTCTTGTGGGAAGATTGGCTCCATGGGACGTAAAGCCAAGATTTTCAACCTTTGATGCAGAAGGTTGGTTTCTCTGAAACAATCCTCCAGCCCCATGGTAAGGTAGTTCACTCGGTCTATGAGAACCTCCTCCACCAATGTCATCTCATCAAGGCTCTCTCTTAAGGCACTCACATATCTTACGAGAGTGGACTCGATTGAGAGCCTTCTTCCCCTTCTCTGGTTCCTGGAGCTGGTCGACGATGTTCCACTTTGTTGGCTCGATATCTTGAAAGAAAAGGACTACCCGTTAGAAGAAAATTGAAGATCAGAACATTCAGCACGGCCCTGTGCCAACCTAGCACGGTGGTGTGCATCGAGCGTGATATGATTTTATTAATATTTTAAGTTCATTTTACGCAATAGTCAAGTTTTCAATTTATAAAACCCGATATTATACTAACACTAAACACACACTAGGCAAGTGCACCCATCGCGAGCGTAATATAGTGTTGGTAAGATACCGAGGTCTTCCAAGGACACAAGAGCTTTTAATACCGGTTTATTGTCAACGTCTAATCGATCTAAATTTTTTAGAAGAGTTTTTAAACATGAAAATAAATCTAAAAATTAAAAGATAAATAAAATGAAAAACAAATAAACAAGATAGAATCACTTGGATCCAACTCATCTTTAATGTACCCTTTAATGATTTTCGCACTTTCGGACTTTTTAAGAGATTATCTTAGTGATAATAGTAGGCCCTTCTTTTGAAGGTGACGTTACCCTCAACCTAGTGGTTTGAGTCAGCAGGGATACAATTCCAAAGGGTCAGAATATTGAAAGATAATTAAATAAGTTATTAATGCGAAAAGTGGTAGGCCCCTCTTTTGAAGGTGACGTTACCCTCGGCTAAGTGGTTTGAGCCAGCAAGGATACAATCCCAAGAAGCCCGTTTAATGTTTTAATAGTAGATTACATATGAGGGGTTCAAGCTACTCACACCCCCGCCATCCAATACCTTTAGGGCATTGAAGGACGTCCTAACTCGACGAGACAAGAACTTTACCAAACCACCCTCCTAACCCCCTTCTAGGTAGTTAACACGCTTTATATAGACCGTAAAGACACGAATGAGCAAATAAAAGACATCATGAAGAAATGGTAAAGAAAATTCACTTTCAACATAAGAAACTAGTTATTAAAGTCATTAATACATACCCAATTAAAAAGTGCCGAAAGATTAAAAATAAAAAGTAATACATTAAAGACTTGTCTTCACCAAGTGATGTAAGAGATTAGCCAAGCATGGCCTTTGATTGATAAGAACTCTTACAATCAATCTTGGATCCCGAGACTACTACACATTCTAAAGATGAAAGATGGATGATGGTGGTGGGTGTTGGTGTTGTAGTGGTGGTGGTGGTGGTGGTGGAATGGTGGCAAAATGGGAGAGAAGTGGTTTCCCAAGGGACGCCTTTGAAGTGAACCAAGCACTCCTATTTATAGTCAGAACAGAGCCCTGGCGACGGCCCCGTGTCCATTGGGCACGAACCATGGCCATCTTCTTCTCTTCCTTCATTAATTGTAGGTGTCAGCAGAGGGCCCCACACGACCCTGTGGCTTCTGGACATGGCCCCGTGGTCAACCCTTTGCTGTATAATCAAGATTCTACAAATCCTATAGTTGACCACGCCCCATGGTGAGCTAGGAACTGCCCCGTGGTGGCCATAGAAGCTTCTGCAATCTTTGTCTTTTTATAGGAGGTCTGACCACGCCCCATGCCTGGCTGGGCACGAACCGGTGGTCAGCTTCTGTTTTCTTGTTTTTGTCTTGGGAGATGCTGCTGAGGGGTCAGGCATGTCACGTTATTCCTTCTTTTTGTATTTATGTTGGTTTTTGGCTATTTATTTGTTCCTTTTGTTCTTTGAAGCTCATTTGGTCCTGTAAATTCAAAAGGAAGAAAGAAACGTGTTTTTTACAACATTAGTACTAAGAAAGTGTTGGTTTTATTCCTTTATTGATGTAATTTATATGTTGCATTTTGTACACATCAAATACCCCCACACTTGAATCTTTGCTTGTCCTCGAGTAAAACTCTTTTAAATGTGGCTTACACACCCAAATGGAATAGGTAGCGAAGAAGTTTTTGGCTTATCTTGAGTGTGGGAATCCAAGATCTTTATTTAATTTTGTTTTTATTTTATTTACAGTCATATTCATAATGATTTATTTCGAACAATTTGTTAAGAAAAAATATTTATTTGGGCATAACATGCCTCTTTAAAATTCTATTTATATACAAGTTCACATACCTCACAGGAGATTACTCAAGACTCGGCCGAAGGTGTATTTTTGTGATAACACTCGATTCCGGCATGGGACTTACTTCTACCATATGCTTTCCAAGCGATCAAACCTCCTCCTTTTTAACTATACCTTCGTAAATATCAAAAGGGGCTTTGGAAAGGGTTAGGCTTGGGCTAAGGGTAGGTGGTTTTGGGGTTAGTAGTTAGTAAAGTGGCGAAAAGCGTAAAAACATCGGTTGTCGTAAAACTTTTTTTTGTGACATTAATTCAAACTAAGCATATTTAAACAAGATTTTTGAGGAACTTGTTTGGTTATTGAAAAATTCTCTATTTTTTATGTCACATGATAACCGAGCTTTTAACTAAAACAAATGGGTTTGAAAGGAAAAAAGGTTTTGGTGGGTAATGGGTTTTGTTTTACGGGTTTTTGAAACCAAAAGGTTTAGTCTCAAAGGGGTTAACTAGGGGGATTTTAGGTAGTGATGTAAAAAGAAGAAAACAATTGTTTTGAAAGAAAAAGTTAGTCCTGATGCCTCCATCATTTACATACTTGGGTTTAAGTTAATAAGGACCGGGAATGTAACATCTTGGCAAGTTCTAGAGTCGTAAGAACCAAGCGGCTATTCACACAAGAAACAAAAATGAGCATTTTAGTTTAAAGATGTATGCATGTATGCTCAATAAAGGCCCAAAACTCATTTATTGTGGGAATGGGTTTATAGTGTGAACAAGTATATATAATCAAATTTTAAAAAAGATTTGTCATGCCTTTTTATAGTTTTCTTATTTGGTTATTTTTATCACGATGCTATCGGTTATAAATTTGTAAAAAAAATACCTTTTTAGAACTTGTTATTCCCAAATTAAACCAAGATAAGTAAAAAAAATAAAATTTTTTTGAAAGGATTTGGGGTGATTAAGTGTTCCAATACGAGTTTTGTGTATGGGTTGTTATTAGGACTTGTAAGATTCAAGGTTTTAGCTTCGCCCCCCCCCCACACACACACTTAAATTACACATTATCCTCAATGTGTCCAATAATAAGGTTTTAGGTTGATTCGAATGTGTAAAAGCGTGTTGAAAAACACGTTTTTATGTTACTGGATTCCTGACCACGGGCACGTGTTGTCTGGGCACAGCCCCGTGGTCAGAGTGCCAGTAACGTACTTACAGAAAGCTAGCCACGGGGTGTGCCTGGTGGCCATGACCAGTGGTGGGTAGCTTGCAGACAAAGCAACAGATCAGGGGCGGGCCAACGGGGCGTGGTCAAGGACCACAGCCCCGTGGTGGTAGTCTGCAATTGTTGAATTTCAGGTTTTTGCCTTTCATTTCTGATTTCCGAGCTTAGTTGGCACTATACACCACACAAAGCATAATACAATACCAACATCCTAACTTACGAGCGCTTCAAATCCATCGTCATCACAAAAATAAAACTAAAGAAAATGCAGAAAATAAAAATGTCTAGAAAGTAAATTGTTCAACCATGGCACGTAGGCCAGCAAATTGTTCAAAGAGTCAAGAGAGTTAACCTAAAGACGACATCCTTCGCCTACCACACCACTACCATTGCCTCCGCTCAATCCATGTACTCATCTTCATCGCCCTCCTCATCGCGATACGCCATGTGCTCCCGGATGTATGTGATATCATCTTGCATAGTAGCGACAGAACATTCCACCGCTCCAATCCGGGTGTTGGCGTTGCTAGCCATATTGTACGTGTTCCGGGTACAAAGAAGGTTTTCCTACAAAAGATCAGTCAAACTTTGAAAGTTTTGAAACCCGCTTCCTTGAGAGGAGGAACCCGGTTGGTAGCTTTGTGGGGGAGGACGGTTTGGGTCGTCTTGGAGGGCTAGGATTTCTTTCGGGCCCCATATGTTTCCTCGGGCATTTCAGAAGCAGATGGTCCCGTCATCTATATCTTGGACGAGTCCCATGGCATGACATTGGGCTAGATCTACCTTCCCGGGCCTCGCACCCTGATGGAATGATTTTGGCATGCGATGGACATAGTTTTTGAATAGACGGTAGATCCATCCCCCGAAAAAGATCGGTGTTAGAGGAGAGGCCAATTGGTTGAGGTGCATGTTCTTGAGGAGTAGGTATGTGACATAAAGAGGTTGGCGGTTGTGGATGTAATAGAGGCAAGTGAGATCATGGAGGTTTACCACACCCGAACTATCACGCCATTGACAGAGGGAGTTGCTTAGGACCTGGTGGATGTAGCGATAAAGGGGATCCCACAACTGAGAGCTTTTGGTGATGCTTGGATCGTATGGCCCATCTCCAAGTTAAACCCATGCAGTTTGCCGAACGTTAATCAGAATTTCACGGAGACCACCCATGAATTCTTCTTCAACCGACTCTTCTTTAGTGAATAAGCCCACAGTCACACCGTATTGGACAATGGAGATGGAAAATAGCTCTCCAGCGCATCTAAACTCAACCCCATCTGAGTCAAACGGGTCTGCCTTGGCCTTGAACTTGAAGGTGCTATAGAACTCCATGTTATACTCGTAGATGGAATGGAGCTTGGTGCCAAGAGCTACTCGGAGTGGTCCCGTGACTAGCACATCATATCGTTCTTGTTGTCCCATAGCTTCAAGGGTGTCATAGCATGTTTGTTTTGGTGCCTCTTCAAGCCTTGTTTGGAGGATTTCGTACCGGGTTTGGTACTCCAATTCTGATGGTTTGAACTTCAGAAACTTGCTGGCCGTTGCTGCAAAAGAGAACCACAGAAACAATCAGTGCGTTATGATAAAATTTTGAAAAAAAAACTGAAAACAGGAAGCTGGAGACGGCCCCGTGCCACTGGCCATGCCCCGTGGTCAGGATTTTGTTACTGCAAATGTTCAACTTTCGACTCGGTTTTGAAAAGTTGAAAATTTTTGGTTGAGTACGGGCGGTTTCCCCCGAAAATGAAATCGCAAGTGCTGTTTTTCAAAAACAAACCGTTAACCCTATCAATTTTAACTTTTTCGGTTCAAAAACAAGGGTTCATGGTTTATACTTGAAATCGGGTGATTTTACGAACAATAATGGTTGATTTACTTCCTATAACATGAATGTAAACTACTATTACAAGATCTAGTAAAAAATTTAGGGTTTGGTTCGGTTCTAGTTCAAGAACCCTATATTTTTTCCCAAATTTTTGGTGTTATTCTACATGCAAATTGTTAACCTAACTAAAGAAGATGTTAGAATCATACCTTGTAGACGTTGAATGGAAGGAAAACATGGAAAATGGCAGAAAATCGCAGAGGAACCCGAGTTTTTTCGGGGAAACGGGTCGTTGTGAAATGAAGAAATTAGAAGGAAAAGGGGTTTATACCCGTCTGCACACCGACCACAGCCCCGTGGGCGGCTAAAACTTTTATTTTTTAATTTTTTTATAGTGCACGTGTGAGTGACCTGTTTTCCCGAAAGAGGTTTAGTTACCTTACCTATTTTTGAAGCTTTCCCGATGTCCATTACCTACAAGACATGATGTTAATTTACATATATACACAAACCTTTGTTTAATCATACCTCGCTTGCTTGTAGCGAAATCTCCTACTCATTATCCTCAATGAATCCTTGGTAGAGCTTAAGCCGTTGTCCGTTGACTTTGAATGGAACTCCATTTTTGAGACTTAATCTCGATTGCCCCATGTGGAATGATATGGGTGATGGAAAAAGGTCCCGACCACCTAGACTTTAGTTTTTCGGGGAATAATCGAAGTCATGAATTAAACAATAGCGCTTGATCTCCTTCTCGAAACTCATTAGGTTTAATATGTTTGTCATGAAAGTTCTTCATATGTTCCTTATATATTTCGGAGTTAGAGTATGCTTGATTTCTTAATTCATCTAATTTGTTTAATTGATAAATCGATTCTTTTCAGCGGTTTCATAGTCTAGTTTACGTTTTTTAATGCCCAGTAAGCCTTACGTGCTATATCTACTGGCAAATGATAACTTTTTCCATCGACAAGCTTATTTGGGGTGGTACCTATTGTTGTTTTAAAAGCGGTTCGAAATGCCCATAAAGCGTCATCTAATTTATCGGCCCATTCTTTTCTATTTAATCCTACGGTTTTCTCAAGTATTTTTTTTTAAACCTCGATTAGTTACTTCGGCTTGTCCGTTTGTTTGAGGGTGATATGCGGTTGAGATTCGATGATAGATCCCATATCTTGTAAAAAATTCAAGTTGATGATTACAAAAATGGGTACCACTATCACTTATTAATGCGTTTGGAGTACCGAAACGAGAAAATAGTCGTTTCAAGAATCTTACCACAACTTTTCCATCATTTGTTGGAAGAGCTCCGGTTTTGACAAGTAATCCATGACCACAATTATATATTTGTTTCCTTTTGATGGTGGGAAAGGTCCCATAAAGTCTAATCCCCACACATCAAAAATTTCACAAACAAGAATACCATTTTGTGGCATTTCGTTTTTGGAAGAAATATTACCTGATCATTGGCATGCATCGCACGTGGGCCAATGGAATCCTGAATCAAATACCTTTCAAGCGGTACTAGTGGCTCCGTGATGTCTTCTGTACGGACCTTCATGACAATGGCGAAGAATCTTCCTTGCTTCGCTACCATGTACGCATTGTCGGATAAGTTGGTCGGCACAAATTTTGAAAAGATATGGATCTTCCCAAAAATAATGTTTTACATCAGCAATGAATTTTTTTCTTTGATGATGTGACAATCCTTTCACAGCTATCCCACTAGCTAAGTAGTTCGCGTAGTCGGCGTACCATGATTCTTCTCGGTACTCCACCATTTCTAAGGATTCCGTTGGGAATTTTTCATTGATGAGCTCGTCCCTAGTTGCCTCTAAAGTTGGATCTTCCAAGCGAGATAGATGATCGGCAGCAGTGTTTTCAGCTCCTCTTTTGTCTTTTATCTCTATGTCAAATTCTTGGAGAAGCAGAATCCATCTGATTAAACGTGGTTTGGCATCCTGTTTTTTAAAGAGATAACGAATGGTTGCATGGTCTATATAAACTATCATTTTAGAAAGAAAAGATAAGAATGAAATTTATCAAAAGCAAATACTACAGCTAGTAACTCTTTTTCAGTTGTGGTGTAATTTTCTTGTGCATCATTGAGTGTTTTACTAGCATGGTATATTGGTTGAAATTGCTTATCTTTTCGTTGTCCCAAGACAGCTCCAACCGCTAAGTCACTTGCATCGCACATGATTTCGAAAGGTAATTTCCAATCAGGTGCTATCATAATTGGTGCTTTGACTAGCATTTCTTTTAATGTTAAAAAATACTTGGTTGCAATCCTTGTCAAAGATAAATGGTGCATCTTTTTCAAGCAATTTTGTTAAAGGTCTTGAAATTTTTGAAAAGTCTATGATAAATCATCTATAAAATCCGGCATGCCCTAGGAAACTTCTTATTGCTCTAACGGAGGATGGAGGTGGTAATCTAGAGATGGTGTCTATTTTAGCTCGATCAACCTCCATTCATTCGTTTGAGATTTTTTGACCGAGTACTATTCCTTCCGTTACCATGAAATGGCATTTTTCCCAAGTAAGGGCGAGGTTAGTTTCCTTACATGGGGATAGCATTCATTTAAGGTTATCGAGGCATTGGTCGTATGAATCTCCAAAGATAGAAAAATCATCAATGAAAACTTCCATGGTTTTTTCTATCATATCATAGAAAATGGCCACCATGAAATGTTGGAAAGTTGCGGGGGCATTACATAAACCAAAAGGCATGAGTCGATAGGCAAAAGTTCCATAGGGGCATGTAAATGTTGTTTTTTCTTGGTCTTCTGGAGCTATCGGTATTTGAAAGTAACTTGAAAAAACCGTCTAAAAAACAATAAAATTTGTGACCGGATAATCTTTCTAACATTTGATCAATAAAAGGTAAAGGGAAGTGGTATTTCCTCGTTGCCTCATTTAATCTACGATAGTCTATGCAAACTCTCCATCCGGTGACGGTCCTTGTTGGTATTAATTCATCTTTTCATTAGTGACCACCGTCATACCTCCTTTTTTGGGAACTACTTGAACGGGACTCACCCAAGGGCTATCGGAAATTGGGTAGATGAGTCCGGCGTCAAGTAGTTTGATGACTTCATTTTTAACCACTTCTTGAACATTTGGATTTACTCTACGTTGTGGTTGTATTACTGATTTATAGTCATCATTCATTAAAATTTTGTGTGTGCACATGGAAGGATTTATTCCTTTTATATCTACAAGCTTCTATGCAATCTCGTTTTTATGTTTTTTTTCAAAAGCGTAATTAATTTTTCTTTATCTAAACTAGTTTATTTTGAAGAAATAATTATGGGTAACTTACCATGCTTGTCTAGAAAAACATATTCCAAACCTTTTAGGAGTTCTTTGAGCTCAAGTGGTCGGTCTTTAGGAGACTCTTTATTCGTTTGCTTTTTTATTTTGGTCGAGAACCAAAAAGGTTTGTTTAATGGCGTCCTCCTCTTCGACAAGTTGGTCGATTTCGTCCTGCATATTGGGTGGTTCAACGTTATCTTCAATTAAGGGGTCGTCGTTGCCGAATGGGTACTTTGTAGTTTGATCAAGATTGACATACCTTTTGTCGGCCCCTAATTTAATGGGTAGGTTTTTTTGCTTCTGATTGGTCAATGCTTGATGGGTTTTCAGAAAAGGTTATCCCAACACAAGTGGAGCATCATCAGGAATGACGAAGTATGTTGGGACCATCGTTTGGTTTGTTTATACTAACACATCCTCAACTACCCCAGTTGATTTTATTACTTTCCGATTAGAAAGAAAAATGGGGATTTGAAGTGGAGAAGAATCACTAATACTTAATTTTTCAAAAATATAGTTAGGCATTATATTAACATAAAGATCCTTATCAATTGTAATATTACTAATAAAGGTGTATTGAAAGAAACATGGAACCGATGTGATGTTAATTTCAAATTGCTCATCTTTTATTAGCGTAGTTTGATCGTTTGTTAATTTAATGCTAACCATTTCGTCAATTTTAGTGTTAGTGTTTAGCTCTTTTAAAAATTTAGCATGAGTAGGTACCAAACAATGATGTTCGAAAGAGGGTGGCAAAAGGGCAATTTCTTGAAAATTTGATTCTTTTTGAAAATTATTGTTTTCGGACTTACCTCTTTCGTCGTTTGGTTCATGCTTTGGTTTTTCACTTAGTTGCTCTTCCATTTTTACTTCTTCAATTATCACTTCCTTAGTACAAATAGCCTCTTCCCTTTTGCGGAATTCTCTTATTAAGCGTTCAAGATTTTTGAGACTTTGTATAAGGCTTTCGGCTTCGGGGATGATAGTTGGTGGTGCTTCGTGAAGGTTAGAGGGATAAGTGTCCCAATCAAAGCTTGATTTTGGAAGTTCAAACCTTGGTTCCTCATAATAAGCGTATGAGGTGGATGGTTGGAAAAGGTCGCAATATTGTACCGAGTGAGAAATGGTACAATATTCTCCCTCGTAATCACCCTCTATGTAGTAGTGAGTGTAATCTCCCGAGTATTGATCCATGAGAAATCATTCAGCAGATTACAGAGTCTCGGGACCAGAAAACAAAATTAAAAAGCTGAAACCGAAGCTCACCACGGCCCCGTGCTGAGCAGACATGGCCCCGTGGTCAATTTCTGTATCTGGGCGTTGAAAAACTGTTACTGTTTACTTACAGCATGGGGGTGTGTCCAATGGGCACGACCCCTTGTTCAGCTTATTGTTATGTTAAAATTTCCTAGAAAGTTTAAAACGAGCGCACAGTTTTGAAAAGGTTATGAAAAATGATTAGGCCGTCGATTTTAAAATTTTTTAAATCCTTGTGTCCCCGACAACGACACCAAAAACTTGGTGTGCGTCGAGGGTGATATGATTTTATTAATATTTTAAGTTCAATTTATGCATTAGCAAGTTTTAAATTTATAAAACACAATATTATACTAACACTAAACACACATTAGGGAAAGTGCACCCATCGCGAGCGTAGTATAGTGTTGGTAAGATACCGAGGTCGTCCAAGGACACAAGAACTTTTAATACCAGTTTATTATCAACATCTAATCGATTTAAATTTTTTAGAAGAGTTTTTAAGCATTAAAATAAATCTAAAAATTAAAAGATAAATAAAATGAAAAACAGATAGACAAGATAGAATCACTTGGATCCAACTCATCTTTAATGTACCCTTTGATGATTTTCGCACTTTCGGACTTTTAAAAAGATTATCTTAGTTATAGGAGTAGGCCCCTCTTTTGAAGTTGACGTTACCCTCAACCTAGTGTTTTGAGTCAGCAAGGATACAATCCCAAAGGGTCGGAATATTGAAAGATAATTAAATAAGTTATTAATGCGAAAAGTGGTAGGCCCCTCTTTTGAAGGTGAGGTTAACCTCGGCTAAGTGGTTTGAGTCAGCAAGGATACAATCCCAAGAAGCCAGTTTAATGTTTTAATAGTATTTTACATATGAGGTGTTCAAGCTATTAGCACCCTCGCCATCCAAAACCTTTGGGGCATTGAAGGAGGTCCAAGTAAGATTGAACTAAGTCCCGGTAGGATCTATAAACTGGACAAGACAAGAACTTTACCAAACCACCCCCCTAACCCCCTTCCAGGTAGTTAACGCGCTTTATATAGACCGTAAAGACATGAATGAGCAAATCAATGACATCATGAAGAAATGGTAAATAAAATTCACTTTCAACATAAGAAACTAGTTATTAAAGTCATTAATACATACCCAATTAAAAAGTGCCGAAAGATTAAAAATCAAAAGTAATACATTAAAGACTTGTCTTCACCAAGTGATGTAAGAGATTAGCCAAGCATGACATTTGATTGACAAGAACTCTTTCAATCAATCTTGGTTCCGGAGACTACTACACACTCTAAAGATAAAAGATGAATGATGGTGGTGGGTGTTGGTGTTGGTGTTGGTGTTGTAGTGGTGGTGGAATGGTGGCAAAATGGGAGAGAAGTGGTTTACCAAGGGATGCCTTTGAAGTGAACCAAGCACCCCTATTTATAGTCAGAACAGGGCCCCGGCCACGGCCCCGTGTCCATTGGGCATGGCCCGTAGCCATCTTCTCTTCCTTCATTAATTGAAGTTGTCAGCAAAGTGCCCCACACCACCCCGTGGCTTCTAGACACGGCCCCGTGGTCAACTCTTTGATGTACTATCAAGATTCTACAAATCTTAGAGTTGAGCATGCCCCATGGTGACCTGGGCACGGCCCCGTGTTGGGCGTAGAAGCTTCTGCAGTCTTTGTCTTTTTGTATGAGGTCTAACCATCCCCCATGCCTGGCTGGGCACGGTCCCGTGGTCAGCTTCTGTTTTCTTGTTTTTGTCTTGGGAGATGCTATCGAGGGGTCACGCATGTCACGTTATTCCTTCTTTTTGTATTTATATTGGTTTTTGGCTGCTTATTTGTTCCTTTTGTTCTTTAAAGCTCATTTGGTCCTGTAAATTCAAAAGGAAGAAAGAAACGTGCTTTTTCTAACATTAGTACTAAAAAGGGTTGGTTTTATGCCTTTATTGATGTAATTTATATGTTGCATTTTGTACACATCACACGGCTCCATGCTGCTATATCTGTTCCAGATTCTTAGCTTTTAAAAATTTATTTTAAGTTAGTTTTGACTAATTTTTGAATTTCTGAACGTAAATAACTTAAAATAATGTAAATTTGCAAAACTTTGTGCTAAGAATCAAGAGTATGACCCTCCTATTAAAGCTTTTGAAGCTTCAAGCTTCAATGGAGTCCATGGAGAATGAAGAAGAGGAAATGTACAAAAGAGGAAAGGACAAGAAGGTCAATTGAGAACTTTTTAAGAACATACCTTTTCTGGTATGTGTGAAGAATCTCAGAGATCTTGCCTTTTGAGAATGGTTCCAAACATTCTCCCAAAAGCCTGACTTTATAGACAGTGACAGCACGCGGGCATGGCCCCGTGCCCAGGCAGCACGGCCCCGTGCCGGATGCATGTGTCAGAGAATGTTGTCCGTTAGTAGAACACGGCTTATGTCATTGTTGACACGACCCCGTGCCGAAAAATACGAGGGTCACGGCCCCGTGTTAATTCAGCACACCCCATGTTACTGGAAGGAAGTGGGCACGGCCCCGTGTTCAAAGAACACGACCCCATGTCAGAGCTTTTATTAAGTTTATCTAAATTTTTCAAGGAATTATCTGATGTCGGGTGGTTCCTTATGGGTTTGAACAACACCGTATTGTCAGATATACCGCAGATTTAGGCGAGGGATACGAAAACGCAAGAGGTTGTCCGAAAGGTAGAAGATTTCTTTAAAAATGGGAAAATAGGGCTTTCCCTTATTTACCTTTTCTGGGCTCTTGTTAAAGAAGGTGTGAGTCGATTCCCTCCTGTCCATGTTGTTGGTGTGAGATTCACACTCGGTAAGGGGGACCGTCACTGCTGAGTCGATACAGGCATGACTATTGCTTTCGTTTTTGCGGTCGTCTATGGTGGAAGTTTGGTTGACCTCGGTGTTGTTTTGTATAACTGATTTTTCCTCCATTGATTCTCCTTCGGATGGAATCATTTGATGAATTTCGCGCCTTCAAGTAAGATTCCATCACTTGGAAAATTTTGGATGATCCTCTTTTCTATTTCACCAATGGGTTCTAGGTCGTGTAGGAAAGAAGATCGATGGGGTTCAGGCGAAGGTATTTCCTCGTTATTTCTACTCCCGCTCGTTTCGGGGGGGGGGGGGGGGTTCGTTACAGGAAAACGATGGGGCGAAATAATGGGGAGTGAAGTCTAGAATGCCACATTCCGCTTCATCATGATCATCCCCACAAAAATCGTAGTATAACCCGTAAGAGTGGCGGGGATAGAAATAATCAAAGAAATCCATAAATCTCTATTTTTTAAAGACCGTCGGGATTAGGCGGTCACTATTTTTCCTTCAAACAGAGAGTTTGGCATGGCCCCGTGTTGGAACAATACGACCCCGTGCTGCACTCTGTATCTTGGAGAAAATAGTTTTTTAAGGCTCTGGAGAATTGACACGGCCCCGTGTTGAAACAGCACGGCCCCGTGTCAATTCTACAAAAAGAAGAAAATCAAAGGAAAAAGAAGAAAAACCTAAAAAGAAAAGATAGGAAATGATTAGGTCGTTAATTTTAAGCTTTCTTAAAATTCTTGTGTCCCCAGCAACGACACCAAAAACTTGACGTGCGTGCGGGTGCCTATATTTTTAATTATATTTTTAGCTCGTTTTACTCGCCGATTTCAAGTCTTAAATTTATAAAACACGATATTCTACTATCACTCTACACACACGCTAGGGCAAGTATACCCATCGCGGACGTAGTATAGTGATGGCAATATACCGAGGTCGTCCAAGGACACAAGAGCTTTTAGTACCGGCTCATCGTCAACATCTAATCGAACCAACTTCTGAGAAAAGATTTTTTTAAACTAATAAAAAAATTAAAACAGAGAATAAAAATAAAAATGATAGATAAGAAAGAATCATTAAGAAATTATATTAGTTATAGTAGTAGGCCCCTCTTTTGGAGGCGACGCTACCCTCAACCTAGTGGTTTGATTCAGCAAGGATACAATCCCACTAGGTCGGAATATTGAAAGATAATTAAGTAAGTTATTAATGCAAAATGTGGTGGACCCCCTTATGAGGCGGCGATCACCCTCAACCCGTTGGTCTGAGTCAGCAGGGACACAGTCCTCACGGGTTTGGTTTAAAGTTTTAATAGTAGTTTATGAATAAGGGGTGCAAGCGGTTTCTTACTCTCAGTCGGGCCAGTCAATCCCGGCCAATCGATGGAGTAGTACTAAACTTGCACCAGGTTCTCGCAGGATCTATACACTGAAAGAGACATAGTATTACCCAAACCACCCTTCTAACCTCCCTTTGGAGTTAGTTAACATGCTTTATATAGACCGTAAAGACATGAATATGTGAATAAACGACATATGAAGAATGGTTGAATAAATTCTCCTTCAATATAAAAAAACTAATTATTAAAGTCATTAATACATACCCAATTAAAAAGTAGCCAAATATTGGAAATCATAAAAGAAATACATAAAAGATATGTCTTCACCAAGTGATGTAAGAATTTAGCCAAGCATGGCCTTTGTTTGACAAAGCTTCTTACGATCAATCTTGGATCCCAAGACTACACACACACTCTAAAGATGGAAAAATGGATGATGGTGGTGGATGATGGTGTTGTGGTGGTGGTGGAGTGGTGGCAAATGAAAGACAAGTGGTTTGCTAAGGGATGGGTTGAAGTGGAACCAAGCACTTCTATTTATAGTTGTCTTTAGAAGCTTCAGCACGACCCGTGACAGGCTGGCACGGCCCCTTGCCCATATCTCTCTCTCCCTCTCTCTTCCTTATTAACTGCTTGTCAGATGTTGTACTAACACGGCCCCGTGTGTTAACGGCACGGCCTGTGGCCAAAGTACTTGCTGTACTATCACAGATTCTGAAAATCTTTGAGTTGACCACGCCCCGTGTTGGTTTAACACGGCCCCATGTTCTCTCATTTTTGTCTTTTGTAGTTGTCTTTTTCTCCTACCCGGTATCTGTCTTCGGACACGGCCTGTATCTGGTGGACACGGCCCCGTGTCAGCCTTCTGTTTTTTGTTATTTTGAGGTTTGGATGTGAATTGGGGATTGGCGAGCTGTGGCAATTCCTTCTTCTTTATATTTATGTTGAATTTTGTTGTGTTTTTGCTCCTTTTCAAATTTATGCTCTTTAATCCCTGAAAATATAAAAGGAACGAAAGCATGAGCTTTTTCCAACATTAGTACTAAAAAGGGTTGCTTTTGCGTCGTATTTGACATAATTTATATGTTGTATTATAATCACATCAGCCTTTAAAGAAACAAATCACCAAAACATGAACACTGTTTGTGTTCATATATAAATATTTTGTCTAAACAAAATATATTTATAAAAATGGAATAATCTTCTCGATTACGACTAGAAATTCACACACCCATCCCCATCTTCTCGTGTTGACTTATGCATCGACTTTGTGACGCTCGACTTTGAATCGGTGATACTTGAATATGTGACAACCGGTAATTTACGGCTCCTAATTACGTGATTAACAGGCGATTAACACGATAATAAATAATGTTCAAGACGCAAATTAACTTAATTAGGCCTTTGGAGTGCATGTGAACGCCTCTTCAACATTATAGTGCGCATAAGACGATCCGCGGAGAAACTGCTAAAATTTTGTTGTGATAGACCGATGCCGTACAAAATACTGACAACGCCGACAAATATGGATGTTACACGAATATTTATTGCCTATGGAGTTTGGGTCGCGATATCGGGTCTCGTAGGAATTATGGGTCACTTACACACGAGATGGGCTTGTGGGCCCTTGGCCCAAGCCCAAAACCCACAAGCCTAAACCTGTGCATAATATATCAGATATTATCAAATCTCTACTAAATATTGTCAAGATCTTTACTAGATTTGGAAATCTTACTAAATCTTACTAAATTTTACTAAAATCTTCTCAAAGATTTCACAAGATTTCTACTAAATCTTAGAGTAAATTTCCGTTTTTGTCCCTGAGGTTTATCCATTTTAACTATTTCAGTCCAAAAATCTAATTTATAACAAATCCAGCCTTGAGGTTTGCATTTCTTAACGGTTTTCATCCAAATAGCTAACTTGGTTTGTTTTTTCTATTAAGTATTGATTAATTGACCAAAATACCCTCAGGGACTGAAATGGAAGTTTATTCTTATATAGTATATTTAAAATTGTTTAATGTTTATAATATATATATATATATATATATATATCTAAAAATATTACATATATTTAAAATTCTTATATATAAAAATATTATATATATATATAATCATATGTATTGTTTAATGTTTAAATTTTTTAGGTTGTTACAAAGTTTAAATAATCTAACCCCCAAAGAGATATACCAAGAAAAGACAAACACATAGATATTATTAATATATAGAGTAATAAATAACATATACATGGCCCAAAATAATCACAATGTAGTGTATAAAAATGCTATAAAAGGTTTGATGGGTTCATGATCAAACATGGTATTCAAAGGAATAGTTATGATAGTTGTGTCTTCAATTTGTGTAATAGCTCATTAATCAATTTGGTACGATACGGCGGCAAATACAACACACTAACACAAACATCGTAAAGCGCATAATCACGTGTTGTTTTATATTGAAAAAAAAAATAAACCATTGCAATACCATCAAATTATATATTTATAAGTTGTGTAATTTTTATATGTAATTATTTTTATACGAGTGTGTAATTATTGTGTGTCGTTATTTATTATTGTGTGTAATTATATATATATATATAAGTTGTGTAATTATTTTACCTTAAGGGTAATATTATATATATATATATAATATTTACGTATATATACACACATAATATTTTTTTAGAGGTTAGATTATTTAAACTTTGTAACACGCCAAAAATTTAAAACATTAAACAATAAATTAGATTTATATATACATATATATATATATATAATATTTTTATATATAAGAATTTTAAACATCAAATCAAATGTTAAACAATTTTAAACATGAATATACTTTTTAAATAGATATAATATACGTATATAGACACGTATAAATAATATATATATATATATATATATATATATATTATATTATAAACATTAAACAATTTTAAATATACTATATAAGAATAAACTTCCATTTCAGTCCCTGAGGGTATTTTGGTCAATTAACCAATACTTAATAGAAAAAACAAACCAAGTTAGCTATTTGGATAAAAACCGTTAAAAAATGCAAACCTCAAGGCTGGATTTGTTATAAATTAGATTTTTGGACTGAAATAGTTAAAATAGACAAACCTCAGGAATAAAACAGAAATTTACTCTAAATCTTATAAATCTTATGAGATCTCAAAAATCTCTATATAAGGATTATACATGGTGCAGATATACACACACAAACTAATATCTAGAAGACATTCATCTCCTTCAACTTAAAAACCCTAACTTCCCTACACAAACAATATCAGCCACACTCACACCTCCCTCTCTCGATCTCTTATACAGATACCCCCCCCCCCCCCCCCCCCCAATTCGTACTCTCTCTCTCACTGGTGACCGGCCACGGCAGAGCCACGACGGCGCTCCGGCGGCGCTGGTTCTCCGGCCTCACACCTCCGACAACAGACTAGTGATGCTCTTGTTCTTCACTGGTAAACTCTCACCCCCTCCCCTCCTCGCTCCTCCGACAGACCACCCCCAACACCCCCTGTTTCCTCTCGATTATCGGCCGGCCACCACCACTTTTGGTGGCGGCGGACTTGAACAGCAACAACCCCAACACCTCTACATCTCGATTATCGGCCGGCCACCACCACAGGCGGCGGAGCCGTGGTGGGTGGTGTTAGACGACGAGGACAGAGAGCAGAGAACGGAGAGAGACAGACGAGCGGCGAGGGTCCCCGGCGGCGGCGACCTCCGTCGCTGATATCGATGATGAGGATGATGATGAGGGTTGGCTGGCGAGCGGCGGGGACTAGCGGCAAGCACAGGCAACCGCCATTCCTTCTCCGATGGCGGATGTTGAAGATGTAGAGGATCGGCTCGAGTTTTGGTTCGGGTTACAGACTCCGGTTCGGGCCAGGACATCAACCGAGTCAAACATCAGTTCCGGTCAACTGATGTTTCGGTTTTGGGTATTGGCTGAGCTTGGTTCAAGTTAGACAAGTTTTTGCTCTGGTTGTTCAGATTAAAGTCCCGTGGTTCGGTTCGGTCAAGACTAGACAACGGGTATCAGTTCGGGTCGGGTCAACAGTTCGGGTCAACAAAAGTCAACCCAGTCAACAGAGCAGTTTGGGTCAACAGTCAAAGCCAGTCAACGTCTCGACAAGAGGATTGGTAAAAGATTTTAACGGCACGTTTATGTCATTATTACTATAGTTTTTATATTTACGTGAGATACGAGCTCGAACCGGTTAATTATACTTTACGTTTGACATATTTGACGAAATCATATATACTCTGTTTGAATCTTGTTGACTTTTGAAAATAACGACAACTTGTGTTGTCGGGGAGTCCAAAAACAGAGGAAACTCTGTCCGTTTTTCGAGAAAACCCATAAAAGCAAAACATGTTTTATTGAAAAGCGACTTTTATGAGAACCAATATAAATGTGTATATCACTTTCGAAGACGCTTTATCACATACGAAAACGACAATTCTTTTATAAAATAAATATATTTTATATATTTATTTCAAGCGACAAACAACTCGTATTCGTTTTACTAAATAAATATAGTTTACATATTTATTTCAAATACCATACAACGCGAATTCTTTTATAAAATAAATATATTTTATATATTTATTTCAAGCGCCAAACAACTCGTATTCTTTTATGAAATAAATATAACTATCGTATTTATTTCAAACGACATCAACACGAAAACGCTATTAAATAAATATAAGCTGTTATATTTATTTCAAAACGCCTAAACGACACATAGTTTAGTTACCGTCGTTCATTTACCGTCATAACTCACAGTCGAATCATTCAATTAGCGATTCGGTAAAGCTCGATGACACGTAGTTAATTACTGCGTTTATTGGAAACTTATAAGATATTCCGTGTTAGGAATATTGTAGAATGCACGCTAGCAAGTCTCGTCTTGGAAACGACATCACGAAGTCATAAATTAGCTAGCTTTGCACAGGAATATTCAGGTGAGTTCATAACCCCACCTTTTTACAGATTTACATTTTTATAAATGTTTTTGTGGTGGAAAGACATGCACTTTTTGCATAGCATACAAGAATTACATATTTCTAAACCATTTTACAAGCAAGTTTTAACTGACACAAATGGTTTATATGGAGGTGTGTTAGCTACCTGGTCGGGGGTTAAGGGAACGGTTTGGTAAGAGTCTTGCCTTGTTAAGTGTATAGATCCTGCAAGGACCTGGGTCAAATTTAGTAGGACCTCCTTCAATACCCACCGGTATTGGATGGTGGGGGTCCAAACTCTTTGATCCCCTCATATGTAAGCTACTATTAATACTTTAACTCGGCTACTTAGGACTATATCCCTGCTGACTCAGACTACATAGCTGAGGGTAACGTCACCTTCAAAAGAGGGGCCTACCATAATATGCATTAATAACTTAATTAATTATCTTTCAATAATCCGCATCTTTAGGATTGTATCCTTGCTGACTTAAACTACTGGGTTGAGGGTAACGTCACCTTCAAAAGAGGGGCCTACTACAATAACTAAGATAATCTCTTAAAAAGTGCAAAAGTGCGGAAATAATCAAAGGTTACACTAAACACAAGTCGGAGCCAAGTGATTCATCTTGTCTATCTGTTTTATTTTTCAGCATTTTAGTTAGTTTTTATTTTTCTTAGTTTAAAAACCTTTTACTAAACTTTTGATTTGATTAGACGTTGAGGATAAACCGGTACTAAAAGCTCTTGTGTCCTTGGACGACCTCGGTATCTTACCAACACTATACTACGCTCACGATGGATGCACTTGCCCATATGTGTGTTTAGTGTTAGTAAATATCATGTTTTATAAATTTAAAACTTGACTAAAAGTGTAAAAGGGCTTAAAATATACATTAAAAACCATACACACTACACACGCATCAAGTTTTTCGCGCCGTAGCCGGGGACACAAGGATTTTAAGAAAGTTAGGAATCAATGGCCTAATCGTTTTTCTTATTTTTCTATTTTTTTTAGGATTTTTCTTAAATTTTTCAGTTTCTGCAGAGCTCAGCACGGGCCGTGCCTGGTCGGACACGGGCCGTGTCCAACGTTGTTACTGGCAGTTTTTATTTTCCGAGTTACAGAGAGCTGAGCACGGGGCCGTGTCGGTGCAACACGGGGCCGTGTTCAACTCCCTAGTAACAGGGATCCGGAAAACAATCACTGTATCTCCGACCACGGGCCGTGTTCACCTGAGCACGGGGTCGTGGTGAACCTTCTGACCAACGTTCTTTTCTATTTTTATTGCAGGACTTGGAACCCTGGCGCCACGTTTGAACTTCCTACGTAGTGTATGAGCTCCAGTTCTAGTAGAGACATAAAAGAACCTCTAGAAGAATCCGAACGCTTTCTCAGAAAAGACTTAAAGCTAAAAATCAAGAGAAAGTTTCGGTGGACCCACTTCCAATGGCGGACCAACGTATCCTTATGGATTACCTACGACCCACTGTGGGTAATCTCAGTGTCGCTATCAATGCACCGAATGTCGAAGCCAATAACTTCGAACTTCGGCCATATTTAATACAAATGTTTCAAAACTCCGCAACCTTCCATGGGCTTGCGGACGAGGATCCCCATCTACATATTACTAATTTCTTAGAAATATGTGATACCTTTCGGATCAATGGAGCATCAAACAACGCCATCCGCCTTCGGATGTTTCCATTTTCACTAAAAGACCGAGCAAAGGCTTGGCTTAACACCCTCCCAGTTGGCTCGGTAAACACCTGGGATGAACTAGCCCAAAAGTTTCTATATAAGTATTTCCCTCCTGCTAAAACGGCTAAACTAATGACTGAAATTAATACATATTCACAAGAGGATGGGGAATCCTTATATGAAACTTGGGAAAGGTTCAAGGAGCTACTAAGAAAGTCTCCTCATCACAGTCTTGCGGTATGGCAACAAGTATCCACTTTCTACAATGGGTTGTTGCCACACACAAGACAAACACTTGATTCTAGCTCCGGGGGACTTTTAGGTAATCGTCGCCCAAATGAAATATATAATCAAATTGAGGAAATTGCTCAAAACAATTTTCAATGGCACACTCCCCGAGGCAATAAATCTATTGCCCCGGGCGCCCATAAGGTTGATGAAAGCACTTCTTTACAAGCCCAAATCGAGGTCCTTTCTTCAAAAATCAAAAAGTTAGAAATGGCAAAAACGGCCTTGGTTATGGTTTGTGAAGGGTGTGGTGGGCCACATGAAAATTGGAGTTGTATGAAAGAATTAGATGATCAAACGGAAATAGTAAACTACATTGATAATAGACCTAGGCCGTCGGGTCCTCCAACGGGTACCTACAACCAAGGATGGCGTAACCACCCTAACCTTGGTTGGAGAGATCCCGGCAAAAGTAGTAACCAACAAAACCAACAAACTAACTTTCAACAACCACAAAATTTTTCTCAACAACAAGGTGGACGAGAAAGGCTTGAAGATACTGTATCTCGCCTCATCTCCGACACCGAAAAGAAAAACTCGGATCGATTTCAGCAATTGGAATCGAATTTTAGAAATCAACAAGCTAGCATTTAAAACATTGAAAAACAATTAAATCAAATAGCTCAAAATTTCTCCGAGAGACCACAAGGCGCATTTCCAAGTAATACCGAGACCAACCCAAAGGCGCAAGTACATCCCATAACATTGAGAAACCGTACCGTGGGTCCCGAAGAGGCTCCACTCCCTGAAAGAAGCCAATCTAGCCAAACCACAACTCCACCCGCGCCCCAACAAAAAAAGGCTTTCCACCAGTTCAAGAGCCTACTAAGACTCCTCCGGTTCCATACCCCGGTCGGTTAATTCATCAAAAGATCGATGAGCAATTCGCAAAGTTCGAAAATTTACTAAAACAATTGCATGTTAATATTCCATTTATCGAAGTCCTAACTCAAATGCCTAAATATTCAAAATTTATGAGGGACTTCCTCACTCATAAAAGGAAAATTGAATCATTGCATTTAGTTAACTTAGGCGAAGAATGCTCCGCCTTACTACTCAACAAACTCCCGCAAAAGAAGCTTGACCCTGGAAGCTTTACAATTCCTTGCTCGATTGGGAAATCCCCTATTCGTAATGCACTAGCCGATCTCGGGGTAAGCATCAACCTCATGCCCTCATCAATGTTCAATCGACTCGGCTTAGGAAAAATAAGTCCTACAAAATTAGCATATAACTCGCCGATAGATCTGTGAAATATTCACAAGGTGTCGCTGAAAATCTATTGGTCAAAGTCGGCGAATTTGTCTTTCCGGCCTACTTTGTCATACTAGATATGGAGGAAGATACCGAAGTACCACTCATCCTACGGAGGCCATTCCTAGCTATGGCCAAAATAGTGGTATATATGAATGATGAGACAATAACATTGAGGGTTGGGGACGAGGAAGTAAAGTTTGGAGTCGGAAAAAGAGAAGAAAACGAAGACCCGGTCAACTACATGAAGGTCATTGACTCAAGTTTGGATGATGCTCTCCGACGGTGTAGCATGGGATGCAAAACATCCCACTTGGGTAACATATGACCAGGCTTTGGGTCTAGCCAAGGACCCTTATAAACGTGGCGCACCACGGAGGCATTCCGCGAAACTATCCTTAGTTTAGTTTAGATTAATTTTTATGTTTTCTAGTTTAGTTTTAATTTTCAGGAATAAAACACACTCGTGATGGTAAAGGATAACAAGGGAAACTTGGACCAACACCCCATGCACGAAAACAGGGCCATCCGACAAAATTTTCTTCATTAAAGCAAGTTCAGCACGGGCCGTGCCCGCCCAACACGGCCCCGTGCTGCACAGTCTGCAGAAAATGCCCAGTTCAGGTAAACTGGACACGGGTCGTGTTCACCCAACACGCCCCCGTGCCCAGGCTTCTGTTTCTCTTTATTCATTTCTGTTACTGGCACCTGAACACGGGGCCGTGCCCGGACACCACGAGGCCGTGTCCAGACGCCTAGTAACATAAAATTTTGGTTTTTTTTTTCACACCTTTTTACACATTCAATCAACCTAAAAACTTATTTTTGGGACACATTGAGGACAATGTGTAATTTAAGTGTGGGGGGGGGGGGGGGTGCTAAAACTTTGAATCTTGCAAGTCCTAATTACAAGCCTTATACAAAACTCTATTGGAACCGCTAATCACCCCAAATTTTTTTCAAAAAAAAATTCATTTTTTTTTACTTGTCTAGGTTTAATTTGGGAATTTCAAATTCTATATAGGTTATATTTTTACAAATTTACAACCGATAGCGTCGTGATAAAAAGAACCAACATAAGAAAATTATGAAAAGGCATGACAAGTTTAGTTAAAATTTGATTATATATACTTGATCACATAAAAATCCATTCCCACAAAAGTGAGTTTTGAGCCTCTATTGAGCATACAAATACATATCTTTAAACTAAATGCTCATTTTTCGTTTATTGTGTGAATAGCCGCTTGGTTCTTACAACTCTAGAACTTGCCACGACGATACATTCCCGGTCCTTACCAACTTAAACCCGAGTAAGTAAATGATGGAGACATTAGGACTAACCCTTTTTATTTCTACACCATTATTTTTCTTTTTTTTACCACCTACCCAAAATCCCCTAGTTAACCCCTTTGAGCCTAAACCTTTTCATTTCTTAACCCAAACCAAACACCCTTTCACCCACCAAAACCTTTTTTATTTTTAAGCCTTTGTTTTAGTAACAAGCTCGGTTTTTCGTACAACTTTTGAAAAAAAATGTTGATGATGAAGCAAAAGAAATAAACAAGCAAGTTCATAAAAAATAACTTTGTTTGAATAGTAGCTTCATCAAAATAAAAAAATAAAAAAAAGTCTTACGAAAACCGACGCTTTTTACGCTTTTTCGCCCTTTTCTAATAACCACTAACCCAACCACCTACCTTTAACCCAAGCCTAACCCTTCACCCAAAAGTCCTCTTGATATTTACAAAGGTTTTTAGTTAAAAAGGAGGATGATTGATTACTTGGCAAGCCTATGGTAGGAGTAAGTTCCATGATTGATTACAAAAGTCCTCGAGTGATTCACTAAAATACACATTCGGCCGAGTGTTGACTGATCCCCCGTGAGGTATGTGAACTTGTATAAAAATAGAATTTTAAAGAGGCATGTTATGCCCTAATAAGTAATTTATCTTATGAAAAGTTTTAAATAAATCATGACGAATAGAATTGTAAATAAATAAAAATAAAAACTTAATAACGAATCTTGGAAATCCCGACACTCTATGACAAGCCCAAAAATCTTCTCTTCTACCCATTCCATTTGGGAGTGTAAAGCCACATTATAAAGAGTTTTGCTTGAGGACAAGCAAAGATTCAAGTGTGGGGGTATTTGATGTGTGCAAAATGCAACATATAAATTACATCAATTGTGGCATAAAACTAACCCTTTTTAATACTAATGTTGGTTAAAGTGTGTTTTTGTCTTCCTTTTGTATTTTCAGGATTAAATGAGCTCAAATTAACAAAAGAAGCAAAAAGGCAGCTAAATCTAACAAATATACAAGAAAAGGAACAAACGTGGCATGTCCGACCTCCCCGACAGTATCTTCCCAAGCAAAACAAGAGAACAGAAGGCTGAACACGCCCATTGCTCTGTGAACACGGGGGCGTGCCCAAGTGCCAGCATAAAAGACAAAGCTATAGAGGCTTCTATCGCCCACCACGAGGCCGTGCTCAGCGGACACGGGTCCATGGTCAACTATAAGATTCGCAGAATCCAAGCAAATCTTGATAGTACAGATACGATTCTGCACACGGGAGCGTGCCCAGCGGACACGGGGGCGTGGTCAACTAATGCATACAAACTGCAATTAATGAAGACAGAGAAGAGGATGGACACGGGGTCGTTGCTACTGCATACGGGGCCGTGCCCGAGCTACTGTTCAGGCTATAAATAGGGGTGCTTGGCTCATTTGCAAACGATCCCTTGGCACACCACCTCTCTCACATTTCACCCACGTGAGTCGTCTCGGGATCCAAGATTGATCGTAAGAGTTCTTGACAATCAAATGTCATGTTTGCCTAAGTCTCTTACATCACTTGGTGAAGACAAGTGTTTAGTGTAATACTTTTTATTTTTAATCTTTTCGCACTTTTTACTTGGTTATGTATTAATGACTTTAATAACTAGTTTCTTATGTTGAAGGTGATTCTTCCTTATCCTTTGTCCATGGTTTCTTGGCATTATTTTACTGTCTATATAAGATTTTCACCATTCATATCTCCACGGTCTATATGGAGGTATGTTGGCTACCTGGTCGGGGGTTAAGGGAACAGTTTGGTAAGAGTCTTGCCTTGTTCAGTGTATAGATCCTGCAAGGACCTGGGTCAAATTTAGTAGGTTCTCCTTCAATACCCACCGGTATTGGATGGCGGGGGTCCAAACTCTTTGATCCCCTCATATGTAAGCTACTATTAATACTTTAACCCGGCTACTTAGGACTGTATCCCTGCTGACTCAGACTACTTAGCCGAGGGTAACGTCACCTTCAAAAGAGGGGCCTACCATAATATGCATTAATAACTTAATTAATTATCTTTCAATAATCCGACCCTTTAGGATTGTATCCTTGCTGACTCAAACTACTGGGTTGAGGGAAACGTCACATTCAAAAGAGGGGCCCACTACAATAACTAAGATAATCTCTTAAAAAGTGCAAAAGTGTGGAAATAATCAAAGGTTACACTAAACACGAGTCGGAGCCAAGTGATTCATCTTGTCTATCTGTTTTATTTTTATTTTTCAGCATTTTAGTTAGTTTTTATTTTTCTTAGTTTAAAAAACTTTTTCTAAACTTTTGATTTGATTAGACGTTTAGGATAAACCGGTAATAAAAGCTCTTGTGTCCTTGGACGACCTCGGTATCTTACCAATACTATACTACGCTCACGATGGGTGCAGTTGCCCATATGTGTGTTTAGTGTTAGTAAATATCGTGTTTTATAAATTTAAAACTTGACTAAAAAGTGTAAAAGGGCTTAAAATATACATTAAAAACCATACACACTACACACGCATCAATAACGAGCCGGTTAGGATTCATTCTTTTACATTATAAATTCCATTCATATGACCCATTCATCTCGGGTTTGACTACATGCTATAAATTTACCGTAAGCTAACTTTACTATAGGTTTCATATAAGAAAATTAAAATAACGGAATAAAAGAGTATGCATAGAGTAACATACCTCGGTATTGATTTCCTTCTTGTTTCGTGCGACTCGAACTTTCTTCCTTTATCCATATACATAAAGCGTTTACATCAAAATCTTTACATTCCATGCTTACTTCTCATAAGTATTCTTGGGATAAAGAAACATAACTCAATACAAGTGTTATTTACATACTTAAAACATGATCATCATATAGGGTCCGAAGTAAAAAATGCAGAATTTCTATTTAAGGCATTTTATCGAACACTTGGCGTGCATACCACCAACAAAGCATTATGTACAAGTGTTTAAATCATAGTTCTGCTAGTTCATTTCATAAATTATCAAAAATCAATCAAGTTCAAACAATTCTTTTATTCTACATCAATTTATCTAGAATCCCTTTATTACTAACAAGATCATACATCAAGATTACACATATTTACTTCTACTTTTATCATCATATTCATGATAGTTTTACATCAAGTGGGTTTATACTACAAATCTTTCAAATGACCAAAATCAAACATAATCCTTGTTCTATAGTTTAATCCTAACTTCCAATTACACAAATTTTTACATGAACTCATGATTGGGTTGAAACCCACTTCCTACAAATCATCAATTTAAGAAATTCGACTTACCACTTTGATAAACAAGCTTAGATGATCAAGAATCGGAGTTCATGTAGTTGTTTAGCTTTGTAATTCCCTTCTAATTATTTGAATTTAGACAAGGGGTTTTCCCCTTATTCTTCTGTTTTGTTCGATCCCAGACACACACATATGTGTGTGTTTTTGGGTTTCAACTGTCTTAATACTTTGACTTCAACATTGTCCATGTTTAACCCTTCTAGTGTATGCGTTTGTTTTATTTTGGCATTTTCCATCATTAAGCTAGCATTTTAACATATTTACTAACTAAGTTAAGTTTCTAATTAATTTAACTTATATGCATAATAAATCTTTTTGAGGTGTTACAAATAACCAAGCTATACAATGATCAAATACTTGCCGGCACTAAGAGTGTCGCCCGATTTAGCTATGTCTTGATCTGAAATTCACCAATCTTGACACTTTTAGTCCATGCACTTTCAAGATTTAGTATACAATGGTCTAAAAAGTTCCAACAATCTACACTAGACCATTGCATACCACTTAAACTTCACATGCTAATACACACAATCAACAAAGTCGCCTACATATAAAGTCGCCTGGATCTTCTATTGATGTTGATTGTTAGCTCCTTAAACCTCTTGTAGACATTCATCTTCTGGAAAGGTCCTCGAGATTTGCTTAATCTACATTATCAACCCCTGAACTTTTGGTTATATTGTTAATAATATTAGATCATTATTTTAAGACCCAATAATCTCACCCTTAGGTTAATGTTATTAATGACTTGCATCACTTAAGGATCATTACATCATGTATACTGTGTTCTTTGGCAAGCATGCATCTCAACTTCAAGGCCCGACAAACTCCCCCTAGACTGATTCTTGCAAAGCTTACATTGTTGAAGATCTTTTGTTACTTTGCTCAATGTTACCAAACTATTTTATCATCATCGGAGCCATCACGTCATGTATCATATGATCTTCAATTTGCAAGAATCAGTCACAATTTTAAGATCTAATGCTTTTTAAATTCTATTTGTGTCACACCCTCAAATTCCACATGCGGGGTCTTACCGCGAGTCGCGTAACATTCCAGGATCATGCCACTAATCATGTTGAACCATTTCAATTTTAGTTGTAAAAATTTAACTCCCACATTCGACATGAATAGTGATAATAGTTTTAGAAGTTTGAAAACGTAAGTTTAATTTATCAGCAGAAGCAAAGGTATACAATCCAGACTTAATTGAAAACCAAAGTTATTTAGAAGAACAATTGTTGGTACATAATGTCTGTTGCGTACATCGTCGAGTTGTGTCATGTTTGTAATTGGTTGAATGTTAGATTATACGGATTTTGTCATGTATAACACTTTCGCACGAATGTACTTTGTTCGTGTGAAGGAGTCCATTCTCACGGATGTAAGACAGTTCCCACGAATGTGAGCATAGTTAGTTCGTATGAATGATGATGTTCATCCATAAGAGAGTAGATAGCTTCATCCGCACAAAGGTAGGCATGTCTATAAATAGCCGTGCAGATTGAGAGCTCAGTATCGATTTAGTGAACAGGACGGCGAAGCCCTATCCATTTGTTTCCAAAAGCTGTAAACATTTGACTAATTAATGAAATAGTGAAACTTAAGTAAATCTTGTTATTGTCACCTAATCAAATGAATTCCGCGTATATTGACTAGGTTACATAGATATTGTCTGAGCATAATGTCGATGACAACGGTCCTCACAAGTGGTATCAGAGTTTGGAGGATAATATCAGAGACAATACACAAGATTCAGACTTTGAAGACTTCTATTATACTCTTTTTCTTCCTTTTCATCATTTCTCATAGATTAAAACGTTAAAATGGAATGATTTTTTCGAGGATTACATAAAACATATTTTTAACAAACCCTATAAAAATGCATCTTAAAATTCGATTAGAATCATATCCAAATCGTCAAAAAATAAGAAAACTTGAAAATACTCATTCGTACGAAGGAACTTCGTCTTCACAAACGTAATACGTCCACATGAACCTAATACATTCACACAGAAGAAGGAATTCATTTGCTTGCAAAATTACCTTCACACGAATGAGTCTCATCCGTTCAAGAGTTACTTTCGCACGAACATAAAGATTTGATTGTTTTTGTTTTAGGTTCACACGAAAGAACCGCACCAAATCATTGTCGAACATTTTCTACATCCGCATGAACTGATTTTTCACCAAATTTTACGAAAAATGGAGAACGAGTTCTACGATGCATTTACCTCAGTTCCAACAACGGTGGTACATAACCTAAACTTAGATACTGAACTGGGTACTATGACCAAGTGACCTAAGCTGATGAATATGGATGAATTCAAAGGTTGGCATGAAAGGTTTTCGAATTCGGTTCAAGCCAACTACATGGACTGTTGGTATGCATGTAGATTTATATGAGGATCCCATTGGGGAAAATGGTCTAAAGAAAATCATAATTCAATTTACTCCGGCCGAAAAAGACAAGTTCTTAAGAGAAAAGAACATGTTGAATCGTTTCAAACAAGCTATCAAAGATGATATCTTCACACTTCTTCAGTATCAGGCAATGACTCATTCAATTTGGAATGCGCTAAAAGTCAAGTATCAAGGCAGTAGTGCAATGCAGAAAAGTGAAAAGGCCTTGTTGAAAAAGGAATTTGATATATTTACGTGTTTAAAGGGAGAATCATTGAAATAGCTTATTGAAAGATATTGTTATAGGCCATTGCTTCCGCAATATCAGAAGTCCTGGTATAATACCCCATATATCACTAAGTATATCGACCTAGTATCTCAGAAACAGGTAATCTTTCAAACAAGATTTCAGGGGTTACCTATATATCCAAGAGATGTTCCCCACTAAATAAGTAAGATATGAATTTTAGTTTTATATCCTGATAAAGTCTACTAAATGTGTAAAAACCAATCAACATATCATTAGTGAGACCGTTTAACGCTTTTTAACTTTCCAATTCTTTAGCCTGTTGTGACAGTCTAGCTTATGTACTATCATTTCCTCTTTTTACACAAACTCTTTTTGGGTTTTCTATTGTTTTTTATATTTTGAAAATTTCTATTGTTTTTGTATTTTTTTTCATTTTTTAATGTTTTTGTATTTTCTGAAAGACACTATCTCCCCTTAAATACCAAAACAACGAAAAATGCGACAAACCATAGCAGATTGCTTCTCGACGTCCTCTGCTTTGGATTTCTCATCTACGCCAACTATTGTTCCCCCTGAAGACAAAAGTTTCATACCGTTTAGTTTTTGCCGTACAGGAACGCCGACTTGACATCTAGCTGGTAGACTTTAAACCCTTTCCATGAAGTGAATGCAAGAAAGATTCTGATGGCTTCGAGTTTGGCAACCGGAGCAAAAACTTCTGTGAAGTCTATTCCCTCTTGCTAACTAAAGCCCTGAACGACTAGGCGAGATTTGTTTCTCACAATCACTCCCCTATCATCTCGCTTACATTTGAACACCCACTTGGTGTTAATCCTTCTATGCCCATCAGGTAGGTCAACTTGCTTCCAACCTCCTAGCTTTTCAAACTGACCGAGCTCCTCTTGCATTGCATTAACCCAAGATTTTTCTGTCAGTGCCTCTTTGTACATCCGTGGTTTAACCTGCGAGTTAAAGAAACTGAGTGAGAAATCATTTTGTAATGGTGCAATTTTTGTGTAAAAACATGCAAAGCCTTGGTCGATTTGACTTCTCATTCGAACTCCTGACTGTAGTTCTCTAATTATCAACTCTTCGGGGTGATAAGACAAAGTCCTCTGCATAACTTCACCGGGAACGTTCACCTCGCTTTCCAAATTCGTGACAATCTGATCTGCAACTTGTTCATCGACCTGAACTGTCTGGTCAGCAGACTAGATCTGCTCCCCCTCAGGTTCTGAATCACCTCGATCAAAGTTTGTGCTATCCGAATCAGAACCTGAATCATCAAAAACTGCCGTCTGATTTTCGGGAGCAGTCTCTTGTTCTGAAGTAGTTTGCTGCAAATCTGCATCACTGTGACTGGGTCCAGCTTCATGATCATTGGAACTTTGTTAACGCCTTGAAGACTTGACTGGCCATTTGTTATACTGAGAAGCTCCACATTCCCAAAATAGATTTATTTGATCAATAAACTCCGGCTCCTCAGGTAAATCGAATGACTCCCATAATGTCTCGTAATCGAATCTCCATGAGTCAGCAGGTTTCTATGAAGGCATAGTGTATCCTTGACATTCCACGTGCTGAGCTTCAATGATCCTCCCAAGACTTGGAACGAAAACCCGTCTAAGTGGACTAGAATAGCCCATGAAGATTCCTTCCAAGCTCTTAGCACCAAAGTTTCCATCAGGATCCAAAATCATGCAGCGTGACCTAAACGGCTCCAGATATTCCAAGTTAGGCTTTCGTTTGTTGAGTAGCTCGAAACACGTCTTGTTATGCTTCTTCACAGTTAGAACCCAATTGAGTGTATAGAAAGCGGCAGATACGGATTCTCCCCAAAAGTTTATAGGAAGCTTCACGTCAGCCAACATCATTCGTGTCATCTCTATCAGTGTCCGGTTTTTCCTTTCTGCAACTCCATTCTGCTGCGGAGTGTACGGTGCACTGAATTCTTGCAGTATACCCTTTTGTCACAGTATTCTTCCACCTGATTGTTTTTTTAACTCTGTACCATTATCACTTCGTAATTGACATATGCGCGTCTGGTACAAGTTCTCAATCTTCTTAAACAGACTCACCAAACTCTCAAATGTTTGATCTTTTGACTTCAGGAATGACACCCACGAAAATCTCGAGTAGTCGTCTGTAACCACTAAGCAGTATAAATCACCAGTAATGCTCTTTACGTTCACAGGACCAAAGAGTTCCATGTGAAGTCTTTCAAGTGGCCTCGAGATTGAGTTCTCCATTTTCCTGGGATGTGACTTCTTCTTTTGTTTACCTTTTAGACAGCTTATGCATTCCCCTTCCAAGTGAAAACTCTTTAGATTCACACCTTTAACTAAATCGTTATGTACCAGGTGATTCATCTTTTGTAGGTGGATGTGGCCCATCTTCCGATGCCACAGCACTGACTCCTTCTCGGTAGCTTTTAATACAAAACACTGAGGATGACCCATAGTAGTTGTAGCAACACTCATATCAAGAACATACATATTATTTTCCCTCGGCGCTCGCATGATGATCCATTCATTGGGGACAACAAACCCTGACTTCAGAATCAGACATTCCTTGTTGGTAAAGTGTGTTGTGTACATCCTGTTACAAATTTGAGAAATGCTTAGTAAGTTGTTCTCCAGTTCTGGTATGTAGTTGACTCGTTCGAATGAAACGACACCGTTAGATAACGTGCCCTCCCCGATAATTCGACCACCTTGATTTCCGGCGAAACAAACATAACCACCATTAAATTCTCTAACGTCATACAGTAGGGTCTTCCGCCCTGTCATGTGCCTGGATGCTCCGCTATACATAATCCACTTTGAAATAGATCTTGGGAGAACCTGCACATTTCACATGCAATTTAGTTAGATGATGAACCAACCCAAGCCTCCTTTGACTCGGGTAGCTTGACATTAAGGTGTGTTTTGATTGTGTAAAGTGGTGGGAATTTTTTTTCGTTCATTTCCAAATCTTTTTCGGTTCCAACCTCAACCTCTTTGTATAAGAAAAATTCATCCTTTTTAGGTTGACCAGATGGTTGGACCTTTTTCGGAACATACTTCTTGCCTGGTAGGGTCGAATAAGTTTATTTTTCAAGCTTCTGATACAAATCCAAAGGTACATACATCTTAACCGGTTTGGTTGAAGACGTTTGTTTTGCAGCACTCTCAGGAACCTTTGGCTTTGTTTCAGTTGATGCCTTTTCTTGAGATTTTGGCATCCATGTTTGTTGTGGAGGAGTAAACCATTTGGAAGATTCACCATTTTTCTTTACTGGTTGTTTAACAGGTTTAGATTTGGTTTTAACATTTTCAGATTTTGGAATCTTCCTTTCAACAAACATAAGCGCTTGCTTTTGACATCATTTGACTTCTTTGGATTCTCAACAACCACAGACATAGGTTTCTGATTGGTGCATGATGTGTGTAAAATGCAACATATAAATTACATCAAATGAGACATAAAACTAACCCTTTTATAGTACTAATGTTGCAAAAAGTGTGCTTTTGTCTTCCTTTTGTATTTTCAGGATTAAATGAGCGTAAATGAACAAAAGGAACAAATATGCAGCAAAATCTAACATAAATACAAGAAAATGAACAAACGTGGCATGCCCTACCCCTCGACAGCATCTTCCCAAACAAAAACAAGCAAACAGAAGGCTGAACACGCCTCGTGCCCAGCGGACACGGGGCGTGGCCAGCTGTCTGCAGAAAGGACAAAGCTTTCGAAGCTTCTATTCCCAACACGGGGGCGTGGCCAGCTCAACACGGTCGTGGTCAACGCTTAGATTCGAAGAACCTAAGCAAATCTTGATAGTACAGATACGCTTCTGCAAACGAGGCCGTGCCCAGCGGACACGGGGGCGTGTGGAGCTAATGCAGACAAATTGCAATTAATGAAGAAAGAGAAAGTGGATGGACACGGGGCCGTGCCCAATGGACACGGGGCCGTGTCTGGGCTTCTGTGCAGGCTATACATAGAGGTGCTTGGTTCACTTCAAAGGCATCCCTTGGCAAACCACCTCTCTCCCACTTCACCCACACTCCACCACCATCACAACACCCACATCCACCAGCATCATCCATCATCCGTCATAGAGTGTGTGTAGTAGTCTCGGGATCCAAGATTGATAGTAAGAGTTCTTGACAATCAAAGGCCATGTTTGCCTAAGTCTCTTACATCACTTGGTGAAGACAAGCATTTAGTGTAATACTTTTGATTTTAAATCTTTTCGCACTTTTTATTTGGTTTTGTATTAATGACTTTAATAACTAGTTTCTTATGTTGAAGGTGAAACTTCCTTATCATTTGTCTATGGTGTCTTGGCGTTATTTTACTGTCTATATAAAATAAAAGATTTACACCATTCATATCTCTACGCTCTATATAGAGATATGTTGGCTACCCGGTCGGGGGTTAAGGGAATGGTTTGGTAAGGTTCTTGCCTTGTTCAGTGTATATATCCTACAAGGACCTGGGTCAAGCTTACTAGGACCTCCTTCAATACCCACTGGTATTGGATGGCCGGGGTGCGAATGGCTTAATCCCCTCATATGTAAACTACTATTAATGCATTAACCCGGCTACTTGGGATTGTATCCCTGCTGACTCAAACCACTTAGCCGAGGATAATGTCACCTTCAAAAGAAGGGCCTACCACATTACGCATTAATAACTTAATTAATTATCTTTCAATATTCCGACCCTTTAGGATTGTATCCTTGCTGACTCAAACTACTGGGTTGAGGGTAACGTCACCTTCAAAAGAGGGGCCTACTACTATAACTAAGATAATCTCTTAAAAAGTGCAAAAGTGCGGAAATCATCAAAGGTTACACTAAAGGCGAGTCGGATCCAAGTGATTCATCTTGTCTATCTGTTTTTATTTTTTTTTCAGCATTTTTAGTTTTTATTTTCATGTTTAAAACTTTTTCTAAAAAGTTTGTGATTTTGAATGGAGAAGTAGGCCCATATACATGTTTTTTGGTTAGTTATATCTAGTGGTTGATGGTTTGGTTATAGTTGTCAATTTATGATGTAATATGTTGATTGGATGGTATAAATGGTGTTGATATACATGTAATAAAGTGAAAAAATTGGTAATGGTAGTGTATTATGGATGGTAGGAGGTAATGGTATTGTATTATGGATGGTAGAAGGTAATGGTAGTGTATTATGGATTGTATGATAGATGAAAGGGAAAGTGTATTCAAAGTAGTGTATCAAAACACCTTATTTCATGTTGATACATATAGATGCACATGTGCATTTCTAATATTTGTAATGTAAAAAGTAGTGTATTACATATGGTAGTGTAAATGAAAGTGCAATTGTCTAATATTTGTAATGAATTACAGAATTTGTCAAAGAAATGACAAAAATGCACATGTGCATGTTTGTGTATTATGGATGGAATGATAGATGAAAGAGAAAGTAGTGTACCTACACACCTTATTTCATGTTGATACATATAAATGCACATGTGCATTACTAATATTGTTAACGTAAAAAGTGGTGTATTACACGTGGTAGTGTAAATGAAAGTGCAATTGTCTAATATTTGTAATGAAATACGGAATTTGTCAAAGAAATGATACAAATGCACATGTGCATGCATGGATAACTGTTTCTCGATTTTTTTTTTGAATTTTTTTTATAAACAAAACATAGCAATTTTTTCAAAAAAAATAGTAAAAAATAAAATAAAAATTTTTTGGTGGTTTTTTAGATTTTTTAGGTATTACTGTGTGTGTTCACACTGGTTATCGCGGTTCTCGCAATAAAGGGTGGTTCCTAACGGATCCTTGTCCCATATATATATATATATATATATATATATATATATATATATATATATATATATATATATATATATTGAAAAGACACCATTATGTGCAACGAAAAGACATCAATGTGTGCAATCTTACAAAAAGAGTAAAAAAAAGACACGCAATGCTAATGCCATGCGGTAGGAATAAAAGATATGACTAAACGTGTACATAAATTAAGTAAATATTATATTTGCTACAACTCTGTAAATTAGATAATAATCATCTTCTATGCTTATGGGAACATAGATTTGAAGCTCTCATCATCTTATTTAAGGTGATAAACTCCTAGACTCATGGGAACATAGATCTGGAACTCTCATCACCTTGTATATAGTATTCAAAGTCCGTTAAGGTAGTCATCTGTAACACCCTACACGTTTTGATCATGTATACACTGCGGAAATACGTACCATAAAATTTCTTTCTTTATAATATTCCTTTAAACTTGAAAACCATTTTGAAAACGACTTCTTTAGAAGGATTACATGATTTATCCTTCATTTGTGTATCGAATATGACATACTAATACTAATTACATGACTACCCATTCCGTACAATCCATGTCTCTTTATCTCGATCTCCAATCACTTGTCGTTCATAATGTTGATCTGTAATTTTGTAAAACCTGCACTCACTACGTACATTTGGTACATTAGTACACATTATATATATATAAGATTCATAATTATAGAGTCTCATCACGTTCTATCCTTGTATACTTTCCATTCCATAATCTTTCTAAATTTAAGCATTTCATCTCCGTGTCTTATCTTCGGTGAGTCAACACTAATGTACATGCGTAACATTTCATTCTCAAAGGCAACCCAGTTAGCATCGTTACTACTTGTGTATTTAACACCATACATACTTACAAGTTACATATGAGAATTTGTACATTCGAATACCTATAGATAAATAACGCACTTACCTCTTATCTAATCCAACTCTTTCTCGTTTAATAACTTCTAATAAAATACCTATTTGTGCTTACCAAAGGTTCCATCTACTGGAATGCAATTAGATCTACACTTACATGGCCACAAACTTATTTTGTTCCACACATACTTGCCTACACGCCCCATTCTTACTCGTACCTCATGAACAATTTTTAATGACTTTCAGATACATTTTGGGATCTTAAAAATGAGTTGAATACTCACCCTTTCTTCACAAAACCATTTGGTAAGGTTAAGGTACAATATGGAAGTATACCAGGGCTTGGAATGGGTTCACGAGGTCTGAGATCGAAGAAACACGAAGAAAACAACCTTGCTGGTACAATCCCCACCGTAACCTACGTTAGCCACCTTAGCTCACGGTGTCTAGGAAGTCCCTACTTTGTGGAGATACTATCTTACTATGGAAATTGTGGCATCACCACCTACCGTAGCTTACGGTGGCTACCGTAAGCTACGGTAGAGCCCTGTTTAAACAACTTTTGTTCTCTTTTTACCTTCGTAAACGACTGTTAGGCCCCCGAACTTCTTTCTTCCCTGTTTTCCATGCTTCCATGACGTAAATTAGCCATATTCAAGTCCCATATCCTTCTAATTCTTAATCATAAGATCAAATTAACTATTACATCTCACCAAATTACTTTTCATGTTTTTACCCGTTTGATTCCACCATTCACTTTCCATTACTTTTGAACTATAAACAACTTACTACAACATTCTTTCCCATTTACTTACCTTTCTCAATCATTCCCACATGACTCCTAACCTTCATACAATAGACTTTAACTATGTACTAAGAAGTGAGGTTCCAGAATTCACTTACCTTATGCGTTTGTGTTCGTATCCGCTTTATTGCTCCTCTTGACCCGTTAACCTTTCGTGCTTAAGTCCATCTCGACATGATCCCTATACTTTCATGTTATCACAATCACATTCTTGTTAGCATACATGGTTGTACATATTAACGATCATATCAAATACATATCTCACATTTGACTTTCATTAGTCAATTCTAACAAGCATAAGGCATATACCCAAAATCATATCCTTTCAAACTCATATAATTCATCATGTCATCCCATATAACACATATTGATATAACACGTACCATATCACTTTCTATAATCTCACATTTGTGACAACAAGTCTAGCATGCTTCTTATGCGCAGTTGACTTTCAGAAGTCAACAGTTTAACATATGAACTTTTGACTTAACCTCATATATATCTGTGTCATTATATTAGGCTATACTAATAACACTATATACATTTCACACTCATGATGCAATATGCTTACAACCACATGATCACCTAATTATATACACATACACATTCACACACATACTTTCACATTCTAATGCTTTCATTATCTCACATTTGACAACCACATAAAAGGTAAGTCTATTTAACATACTTACAACATCATTCTTTACTAGCAAGTTTATATGTTATATACTTAGTGCACATTCATCATTCAAGCATAGAGTACAAGTTCTAATGCATAATTCTACCCCATCATACCATCAACTACACCTTCTTATGAAATCCTTCTACAATACATCTTCTCGAGTTAACTTATCATCAATCATGTCATTACCACATCCTACTAATATTCATTTATTGTTTAGGATATAATTTCACATTCTAACTTATACTAGACATTTCATCATTGTTTAGCATATAATTTCACATTCTAACTTATAGTAGGAATTTTATCAAATACTTGGTGTGCAAACACCATTTAATGAACAATGTACAACTAATTCATCCATAATCTTCCAAGTTCTTACTTTCAATCATCAACACAACAAAACATCAAACTAACTTCATACCATATTCAACCTAACTTGCAAGAGTTCATTATATTCATCATAATCAATCGAATTTGCACATGATTTGGACATGGATGATTCACCCATGTAATTACTATCTTCACCATCAACGGTGGGTTTCAACTTCAATCATCAAATTACTTAAAATCATTCATAATTCAAGTCCTCTTTGATGATTCTAATACATCTTCATACTCAATTTCATACAATTCATAGATTGATCATAAACCCACTTCATACAAAATCTCCAAATAAAAAATTACAACTTACCACATGTTTGTTCAAGCTAGATGGGAGAAATCTTCATTCATGCAATGTTTTCCATTGGATTCGACACTTGATTTGGGGTTGAATTTCATCTTCATTCAATAAAGGGTTTTCTCCTTTATTTCTCTCCATGTACGACACATCCACACACACTACACACACTTAGGCTAATTTATTAAACTTCAACCCCATTTACGAAGTTTAGTCCCTCATGTTTGTTATTAAAACATAATTGACACACCTTTCGTTCTTTACTAGTTTTTACCATAGATTTAACTAGGTTAAATAGGCCAGTTATTTTATTTCAAACTAAAGAATATGGACACATAATAGCGAATTAAACAATTCGAGTTTTAGGGCGTTACATCATCTCAGAATCCCATGAGGACTAAAAGGTTTATCCGAACAAGTTTCGGTTCCACTAGCTTCATCCTATGTGTACCCATAACATGATAACCAATCACCTAATGTATGTTATATCTAAAGAAAGTTGAAGTGTGCCTAGGCTTTTCAAGTTGTTATGATCTTGTATCTGATCCATTCTATATCTCAAAGGATAAAAGTTTATGAAATAAAAAAATAAATATAAAAAAAATCAATTTTTTTTTTAATTTAAGTACCTTTATTTTTGAAGTCTTCCATATCAATTGATTGTGTTTCAAAATGTCTGAGACACGAATTTAATTGCACATTGTAGACGAATACAATTGTGTCAGTTATTTCAAAATGTCTAAAGAGAATTCAGAGTTGTGTTTGTGATTGTAAACAGGTTCTTTCGAATATTTACTGCAATGATGGCCGATAATAAATTGAGAAAGATACCAGACCAAAGCACCTCTTTCCTCATGTCTACAAAAGATACTGAGCAAGGAATTCTCCTCCTACATCTTCTAAATCACTCAAGCTAAAGAGAGTTTAAAAAAGTCTATTCCAGATTGTCCAATATGATGTATACGTAAAGGGGGAGATTGCCATATTAATGTTTTGAAGGAGCAAAACGGAAAAAAGATCTTCAAATAGAAATGAAAAGCATTGTGTCTTAAAATTGAGACTGATTCATGCAAATTGAAGATCATATGATACATGACGTGATGGCTCCGAGGATGAAAAAAATAGTTTGATAACATTGAGCAGAGTGGCAAAAGATCTTCAACAAAGTAAGCTTTGCAAGAATTAGTCAAGGGGAGTTTGTCAGGCCTTGAAGTTGAGATGCATGCTTGTCAAATTAAAGAACACAGTATACATGATGTAATGATTCTTAAGTGATGCAAGTTATTGATAACATTAACCTAAGGGTGAGATTGTTGGCTCTTAAAATAATAATCTAATATTATTAACAATATAACCAAAAGTTTAGGGGTTGAAAATGTAGATTAAGCAAGTCTCGAGGACCTTTCCAAAAGATGAACTTCTACCAGAGGTTTAAGGAGCTAACAATCATCATGAATAGTAGATCCAGACGACTTTATATGTAGGTGACATTGTTGATTGTGTCTATTAGCGTGAAGCTTAAGTGGTATGCAATGTTCTAGTGTAGATTGTTGGAACTTTTTAGACCATTGTATGCCAAATATTGAAATTATAAGGATTAAAAGTGTCAAGATTGGTAAATTTCAAATCATGACTTAGTTAAATCAGGCCACACTCATTGGCGACACACTTAGTGTTGGCATGTATTTGATCATTGTGTAGGTTGGTTATTTGTCACTGACACAAATGTAAGCCCTAAGATGTTTGTGTTGCCTTCACCACTAATAGTTTGATAGTGTAGTCGATGCACATCTTGGTGACATATTAGTGTCGCCAATGCACACCAAGAAAGTTTTTAGGGATTGAAGATATAAAAGAATCAGATCTCACAAACACTTGAAGACATTGTGCTAATTAGTGACGCTCAATGAAGAAAAGTGTTGACAAGTGTGTCGACGATACTGATCATCTGTCGCCATCGCCATAGTTATAAAAGTATCACCGATTCAAAGTCGAGCGTGACGAAGTCGATGCGTAAGTCAACACGAGAAGATGGGGATGGGTGTGTGAAGTTCTATTCGTAATCTAGAAAATTGTTCCAGTTTTAAAAATATATTTTGTTTAGACAAAATATTTATATATTAACACAAACAGTGTTCATGTTTTGGTGATTTGTTTCTTTAAAGTCCTAATGTGTAATTAGCCAAATCTCGATTAGGCTATATATAGATAGTTTAGTTAGGGTTTTTGTTAACACACACATTAGAGATTTAAGGGTATTCATCGTCAAAATATATATCTCAAATAAACTATCGGGGTTTTAAAGATTAATCATGCGTGTTCATCTAGTTCTTAATCATGTTCTTTATCTTTTTCATAGATTTTGAACTAAAAATCAAACTAATTGAGGTTTTGGATCCAGATCTTGGTTATAAACATCACTAGCACCGTTATCTGGGTTTTACGACTTATAGTTTCATTGGTAATATATAGTTATGTTTTAACGTACAATGTATACTTTATTTTGTAGCTTCAAAATGCGAGATTGTTTCAAGATCCGACTTTGAGAGATGAATTCCAAAATTTATGATCTCGAATAGGGCACCAAATGTTGGGGGCGAAGATTAACTAGACGAGGGGACAAGAATGATGATATGGACTAGCTAGTTTTATGTTTTAGATATTTTTATGTTTATGGCTTAATTAGACAAGATATTTGGACACTGTTATGTAGTTTTTTTATGTTTGGATCAATGTGTACCTTAATGGTCCCCATGGTTGTAGAAGTCCTTGCCGCTCTTAGGTCGGCCGACTGGGTAGTTGCGTCACACTCAGCTTAGGTGGAGAGTACTAGAGGACTACTCGGACATGTTAAATTATATAGAAACTAGTTTTCAGGAAATATATATGTCAAATATCACAAGTTTAATAATAATTATAACAAAGTAAGTCAATATCAGTATAAATAAAAAATACATGTTCAAATAGTAAAATACAAAAAGCGATATCCATTCCTTTAAAATTATGTTATTTTTTTAATATTATTATAGCCAAAGAAATTATGTTTTATTTTTTTAAGTTAACTCGGACAGAGTTGAAGATTCTTGTGATGGTTGACCGCTTTTGATCGATTCCGAGTAATTAGGCGGAGTTAAAAAATTCATCTCGTCAACCTACCTTGTAGCAAATACTCGGCTAGTACTCGGCCTTGTAGACCTTGTTTTACAACTTCGTGGTCCCAAAAAGTCAAATATTTGCAGTTACTTTTAGTATATGTATGTATTAAAAAATTGGAAATACTAAAAAATATTGAAAAAATATTAAAACGGGTTTAACAACATTAGCGGCGACAATTAGGGCTTTGGCTTTCCCCGGTTAGGGAAATTAGGGTTTTAGCAGCGACGTTATTAGTGGCGATATGGGGCAGTAATGACAAAGTATTACTGATAAGATATTCACGGCGACACATTGCCATTATTACTATCAGTGGCGAGTCTTAGGGTTTTTAGTGTTGATAAATGTTGCCATTATTGGTCCGAATCCTTATAGTGACGGAAGTCGGGCTAAGTATTACCTAAGATCATACCTATAAAAATTTACAAAACTAATCCATATACTAATATATAATACATGTTTTGAATATTTCAGCTTCAAATTTGCCCCTACCCCTGGCTCATTGAGGCGATAAAATACAACAGAGTGAGAGATGGAAACGATGACAACTACGAGGGAACCTATCATAAAAACAAAAGTAATTTTGTGAAAAAAAAATACTAAATAAAAAACACCATTTTGTTGAACTTTTTTAGGTTTCACGGTTTTGTTGACAATGTAATATTAAATAACTTAATATGAAGAAAAAACATAAAAAAACAAATCACAAAAAATAATTTCTAATAATACATACCAATTAGTATAACTTTTTGGGTTTCATAGTCTCGTTGACAGGGTGATTATAAATAAATTAATTAGAAAAAAATACATAAATAATAATGGCATGTCTGTTTTTACCAATTGTAAAATTTTATATTTTTAATGCCGTTTACACATAAAATAATATATAAGAGAATTATTTTATTAGAAAATAAAAGTTTATTTTTCTACCTACTATAATGTGTACGCGTGAAAGATGAACCATTTTCATTACAAGCATTCAACATATGCGTTTAAGGATTTGTGAAATGTTTTAGGAGGACCACATTTGTACCAAGAACTTTTAACTTATAAGATATAATTGTGTGATAATGAATACGCGTTGATTAACAATTTGTGGGCGAGCATTTTTCTATGATAGATGTGGCCCATTTGTGCCATTTAAACTCATTTCACTTTTGTTTTGTAATATTAAAGAAGAACACATGCTAACTTATTTTATTTATGTAAGGTAGTAATCTAACCTCTGGCGTTGCTGCGATAGTTTGCATTGGTGATTTTTACTACAATATCAATACAATATCGGCTCCCAATTGGTGCGTGCTTATGTACACAGATTTTTATAATGAATTTACACACGAACTGGTTTTAATATTTATAAAAATGATTTATACGTTAACGTTAAAACACACACAAAAGGACAAGTGTATCCTATTATATATGTAGCAAAGTATGGGTAAGAACCAGATATCGATCCATGGAACACTGGCGGAGTATGAGTACTAAATCTTTTTCATTGATTTACCGGTAAAAGGATAAGTGAATAAGTCTTAAGTAAAATTATCTAAAACTATATTTAAGACATAATAGACTCCAAATATGAAAAATATATAATACCTTATTTCGCAAACAACCTAAACATATTATCTACATCAGATATGTCACAACAGCACTTGATCAACTTTCCAATTTCAAAACAGTTAGTTACCTGGTCTGGATTCCTAACATGATGATTCTTCAGAAAGTTAACGCGATAAACACACGTTAACCACCTAAAAGCATACATTAGCGAGCTGTTGATATACTCTCATGCGAATCTTTAAAGATAAGTTAGTTACCTGGTCTGGATTCCTAACCTCACTTATCAAGGAAAGCAATACTAATGGTCACAATACAGCCACCGAGACAAGCATAAAGTAGATCATACCACAAACTATTTCATTTTACAAGTCTTGAACACAAATCTACCAAGATAGTAATTTCAACCAAAACTACTAAACAAAGATCATAAACCTCATTAAGAATTTGTAACAACACCATATAACTCGTTAGAGCCCTTACATGCAAGAAAGCATTCTTAATCAAAATCAGATTTATCTTGTATAAAACCAATACCCTGGTCTGGTTTCATGGTGTAAACATATTAACAAGTTAAAAGTTTACAAACAAATGATTAATCAAGGAATTGTTAACAATCTTAACAAACCACTTATTCATCATCCAAGACAAACAAACATAATCAAGAATCCAACATCAATAAAAGATTTTGTCACACCCCCGACCCCTGTCACACCCCCACCACGTTAAAGCAACAAACTGTGGCGGAAACGTCGGGGAGTGTCGTGGCAGAATTATCGTTTCATAACCATGGATACAAAAAGAGTTTCGTTTTATTGATAATATTAAACATTTACATTGTCTTAACACACAACAACCAAGTACATATCGTCTATCATTATTAATATGTCACTAAGGCCTCGTCCAGATCCTATGTGACGCATGCACCCTAGAAATCATTCAAGCAACAACTCCTGAAACATATGTAAAAACAAAGTCAGCAAAGAAATGTTGGCGAGTACATAGGTTTTATAAGAGTATCGGAATCATGCCTTCGTTTACATGTTGCAGTACTTTATTAGACTACAAGAGTCAAAATACAAACCTCGTTTTGAAAAGTGTATTGCAACATAGCTAACCAACTCATATCAAGTTGGTTATAGTTCATAAAATCCCGTAGCTATGATTCTTAACCCAAAAACATTTGTTTTAGAAAACCAATTTGTAAAACATCTCGTAAAAACTCGTTAATAAAACTCGTATGGTTCATATCTTTTAGAAAACATCGTTGTGTGACATCGTTTCAAAATCGTTTACCCAAGTGAACTAAATAACGCCACGGTATGTAATATGTTGAAAACACTTATATATAAGAAGTACCAGCGGCGTATCTACCATGCTTTAACCACATTACACCCGTCCCGTTATCCAAACACTTAACCAAAAACCAATCGTTTATTCAATTCGTTTAACTTGTTCAAATCGTTTCCAAATCGTTAACTCGTTTAAATCGTTTAAATCATCCTCGTTTTAATTGTGAAAACTATTTATGGTCGTATCGCTAATAACATTCAAACCTTCATGACTCGACTACCTCGTTTCTCTCTTCTCGCGTTAACAAACCTCCAAAGGGTAAGTTAACAATCACAGATTCAGTTGTTACCCACAACCCCCACACATAACCATGGGTGTAGTAGATAACGGGATTTGTCAGATCCTATGGTACCATAACCTAATACTGGTCGGTTTGGCCAAAATTAATGAATGTCATTCATTATGTAACTACAACCAACAAGTTCGTTCACATTATCGAAATCGTTATTAGTTTAGTATAAATCGTTTCAATCGTTCTTGAAATCATCGTTTAAACCTTGAAATCATTTTTGTACATATGAATCACCCTAAAACAATTGAAAACAGAAAAATAGGGGAACTATGTACTCACATGAAGTGCAAAGTATCTTCAATCGATAGAACTTCAACAAACTCAAGTAAACCAGAGAAATCAAGCAGCACCTAGTAATCGAATCACTAGTCAAACAATCGACACCTAAATCGGAAGATCAGATTGAATGAGGTCTTCTAAACTAAATGAGTGTTGGAAGTCATGTGATATGGTTTAACAAATCCTACATTCTCAATCGGAACCTAACCTAAGTGCTTTCAACCCATCGCGACCCATTAAGGTAGCTTACGCTACTTTAACGCGTCGTGCGCGCAAATGCGCGTTCGAGACGTCTAACTAGTCCTATGACAAGTATTATATGCCAAAACATGTTTAAATATGTTCCATAATCAGTTACATGACAAAAGTTTAGGTTACATATGCTTAATAACCAATTATGCATGAAAAGGGTGTTTTGGTCATTTACATAAGGCATATAAACTACCTATCATACAACTACTTAAACTAGGTGACCATAAGGTATAACCTCGGAAGGTTATTCCCTATTCAACTATGCTCACTAAACATGTTTGGTCGGATCCTAATGATTGACGAAACGGGTCGTGTTCGAACGTCTAACTGGGTGTTTAGTCCGCTTGACTTACGACTCTACACAAGCACTAAACTAAAAAGTGACGAGCTAAACATGCTAGAACATGTTTAGTTAAGTTAGAAAATAGGTTTGGAATCAAAACAAACAGTTTTGATACCGAAAAGTGGTTTGGTTACAAAATACGCGAGAAAAAGCATTTTGGCAGAAACTACGACTCGTCATTGAGCCTAGATAACGTGGTAATCAGTAGGTATAGTCACTAGGGACTATAACCATCGTGATTACGCTCACGTTATGAAGTTCAAACGAACTTCGCATTGACCATAAACTGGTTAATGCAGAAAGCCAAACGCAGTTTGACTTTTAAGCTAAAACGAATGAAAAGAACGAAGGAATACTTACAAAAGGTCCAAGCAAGCAAATCTTGATCCAAGTAGCTCAGGTATGAAGCAAAGGCTTCAACTTAGAGCATTTTAGATCAGATTTGAGTGAGAAAGAAGTGAAGTGGGGTGGGCTATTTATAGGAAAACTAGAACCGTTAGGATCGTTTCTCGATTCCCGTGCTTTAATCTCAGCCCTACACTTGCACCCACTGATTTGTAAATCAAGGGGCATCCAAAACCAGCCCACAAGATGAAAGAAACCATGTGCAAATGTGTGTAACAGCTGGAACAAGCTGGAGACAAGTTTCTGCTTTTTGGCACCTACTTACGGACCGTAAGGAGAAGTGCATACGGTCCATAAGGACCCTGCAGGTCAGCAAGTTTCAGAAATTGACAATTTAGTCCCTGCACTTGAGAAACTTGATTTTCGATGCATTTTTGACACGTTTAAGCCCCGTTAACCCCATTTCAAAGCTCTAAAATGAAGTTAAACTATAGGGAACTTAAAATGTGTACAAAAACATTTCGGATGTCGGCTCGTTTGGTCGTACGGTTGCGTTGTTCGGCTAATTACCACGGAAGTCGTAACGAACGCAAAAACGATCCAAATTAAGCGACGAATGGAATTTTATTATGCCAAACACTAGAATGAAATATTTTAATGTTTACATAAATTTTTGGATGTCTGGATATATTCAAAACGTAAGATATGCGTGAAAATGCAAACTTATGCACTTTTTGACGCTTTTAGTCTCTGAATGACCAAAAAGTTTATTTTAGCACACCGAACCCCTCAAAGCCTATTTATAAGCTATGTAAAGGATATTTAGGGTATGTTTAACTTATGGTCATGTTCCAGAATGTTCGTTACAGTACAAATCGGCATACTTTCGCAGTTTGTGGAAATTAGTCCCTGTAAGCGAATAAACTTGATTTCGCCACACCAAACCCTCCAAAACTTATTTCTAAGTTATGTAAAGGTTATTTAAGGTATGTTAAGCCTATGTCACTATTCCAGAGTGTTTGTTGCATTAAACTGACTGCGTTTACGCATTAGTTTGCGTATAACCTTCTAGAAAGCGATTTAAAGCTTGAAATCGGAATCGAATCGAATCGTAAAATCATCAAACACAAATACACACATAATAACACCAAAACACATATAATAACACCAAAGAAAATTTTTTTTATTGATAATTGACATTGTTTTATATTATACATCGATTACAGAGCACAGTTGTCACAGTCTCCCCTACTTCAGGAAATTTTGTCCCGAAATTTTAACTAGAGGAAGCTTGTGAAAACAAATGCGGATATTTCGCCTTTATCTGGTCCTCACGTTCCCAAGTAAACTCTGGGCCACGTTTGGATTCCCAGCAAACTTTGACCAATCGAATCCGTTTGTTCTTCAACTGTTTGAATGTACGGTCCACTATCTCCACAGGTTTCTCGACAGAGTGCATAGTTTCGTCGATTTGAATCTCGTCGAGAGGAATGTGAAGATCAGCATCAGCTAAACACTTTCGCAAATTGGACACGTGAAAGGTCAGGTGAATATTTCCAAGCTCTGGAGGTAGCTCTAGTCGATAGGCAACCTTTCCAATTCTTTCAACAATCTTAAATGGTCCAACATATCGGGGTGCAAGTTTCCCTTTCTTTCCAAATCTCACCACTCCCTTCCAAGGTGACACCTTGAGTAGGACACGGTCGCCGACTTGAAATTCTAAGGGCTTGTGTCGCATATCTGCATAACTCTTTTGACGGCTTCGAGCTGTCACAAGATTATCGCGGATTTTATTGATTTTGTCTGTTGTTTCCAGAATGAGCTCAGGTCCAGTAAGCTGAGCTTCACCGATCTCATTCCAACAGACAGGTGAATGATATTTTCGACCGTAGAGAGCTTCAAATGGTGCAATATTAATACTAGCATGATGACTATTGTTGTAAGAGAACTCGATCAATGGAAGATGAGAATCCCAATTACCACCAAAGTCTATTACGCATGCTCTAAGCATATCCTCCAAAGTTTGAATCGTTCTCTCAGATTGTCCATCTGTTTGGGGATGATAAGCAGTGCTTAGATTTAGTTGGGTTCCCAAAGCAGATTGCATGGTCTTCCAGAAATGAGATGAAAATCGAGCATCACGATCAGAAATGATATCCAAAGGAACACCATGTCGAGATACTATCTCATCAACATAAATCTTTCCAAGTTTATCAGCAGATAGATCCTCGCGAATCGGAATAAAATGAGCTGATTTCTTTAAACGATCGATAACAACCCAAATAACATCATGACCTTTAGACGTACGCGGTAACTTAGTGATGAGATCCATTGCAATGTTCTCCCACTTCCAAACCGGTATCTTTGGCTGTATAAGCAAGCCAGAAGGTCGTTGATGTTCAGCCTTGACTTTGGGACAAGTTAGGCATTTCGATACATATAAGGCAACATCCTTTTTCATACCAGGCCACCAATACTGAGTACGAAGATCCTTGTACGTTTTATCAGGACCAGGATGGATAGAATATCGAGACTTGTGAGATTCGTCCATTACCAAAGTGCGAAGATCATCTTGTTTCGGAATCCACAATCGGTCCTTGAAATGGAGCAAACCATCGTCCTTTGCTTTGAGTTTAAGCTCAAGTTGACGTGGTAATTCCTTACCTATCAAATTTTGTGAAACACAAAATTGTTGAGCTTGAAGGACACGAGTTTGAATATCAGATAGAGTTCGAACAGACTGAAGCTTGACTCGCTCCTTTCGACTAAGCGCATCGGCTACGACATTCGCTTTACCAGGGTGGTATCGAATCTCGCAATCGTAATCACTTAAGAGCTCAACCCAACGTCGTTGCCTCATGTTTAGCTCCTTCTGATTAAGAATATGCTGAAGACTCTTGTGGTCTGTGAAAACCACACACTTCGTGCCATAGAGGTAGTGTCTCTAGATTTTAAGCGCGAAAACCACAGCTCCTAACTCAAGATCATGAGTCGTATAGTTCTTCTCGTGAACTTTCAACTGTCTAGACGCATAAGCTATAACTTTACCTCGTTGCATAAGAACGCAACCAAGGCCTAACTTGGACGCATCGCAATAGACAACGAAATCATCGTTTCCAACGGGCAGAGACAAAACAGGAGTATCACACAGCTTCTGCTTCAGCGTTTGAAATGCTTCTTCTTGCTTAGGTCCCCACTCAAAAGGCTTATTCTTCTAAGTCAAAGCAGTGAGTGGAACCGCAATCTTCGAGAAATTATAAATGAATCGACGATAATAACCAGCAAGACCAAGAAAATATCGAATCTCTGTAGATGTCGTCGGTGTATTCCAATCCTTAATAGCAGTTATCTTGGATGGATCCACATGAATACCCTGCTCGTTGACTATATGACCCAAGAACTGAACTTCTTTAAGCCAAAATTCACACTTGGAGAATTTAGCAAAAAGTTGTTCCTTCTTAAGAAGTTCCAACGTTAAGCGAAGGTGTTGCTCGTGCTCGGCTCGAGACTTCGAATAAATGAGAATATCGTTGATGAACACAATAATGAACTTGTCTAAATAAGGTTTGCAGACCCTATTCATTAAGTCCATAAAGATAGCTGGGGCATTTTTCAAACCAAAAGGCATGACTATAAACTCATAATGCCCATATCTTATGCGGAAAGCAGTTTTGGGAATATCTTCTTCGAGAACACGAAGTTGATGATACCCAGAACGCAGATCGATCTTGGAAAAGCATGAAGCACCTTGCAGCTGGTTTAAGGGATAATCAATTCGAGGTAGGGGATATCGATTCTTGTTGGTAAGCTTATTAAGTTCACGGTAATCGATACACATACGAAAAGATCCATCTTTCTTTTTCACAAAGAGGACAGGAGCGCCCCATGGTGAAAAGCTCGGACGGATGAATCCTTTATCAGATAACTCTTGAAGCTATTTTGATAACTCTTGCATCTCAGACGGTGCAAGACGATAAGGTGCTTTCTCAATCGGGTTGGCATTGGGTACAAGGTCAATATGAAACTCGACTTGACGTACTGGAGGCAAACCAGGTAGTTCATTAGGAAACACCTCTGGATAATCCCGAACAATCGGAATATCCTGGATACTCTTACTCTTGCTTTTCTCCTCGGTGACATGTGCTAGAAAAGCAACATATCCTTTTCGTAAATACCTTTGGGCTTCCATACACGACATAAGCTTCAATCCACCTAAAGATTTCTCGCCATGAACTTCTAAAGCTTCACCAGACGAAAGAGGAATACGAACGATCTTATCGAAACAAACCACCTCAGCATGGTGTTTGGTTAGCCAATCCATTCCAATGATAATATCGAAACTCCCAAGTTGCATCGGTGTGAGGTCAATAGGAAAAAGATGGTTATCGAGGTTCAACTGACAATCACGAATAACAGAATCGAGAACAAGAGGTTTACCAGTAGCAACTTTGACAGATAAGGGTTCCCTCAGTTTAGTTATAAGTATCGCAAGTAAAGGCTCAAATGACAATGAAACAAAACTTCTATCGGCACTAGAATCCAAAAGAATAGACGCAGGTCGATTGTTAACAGGAAACGTACCATTAACCACCTCGTTGTCGGCCCTCGCTTCGTTTGCATTCAAATTGAACGCTCGTCCATGAGCGGGATTCACATTTGCGTTGACATTCGCATTCGCATTCGGGTTCGCATTAGCATTCGCGTTCACCAACCTCAGACAATTGTTGCGGAAGTGACCAAACTCTCCACAATTAAAACATGAACCTTGTGGGAATCTCGCAGCATTCCCCTAAACCAGAGCTTGAACCTGGGCAACCTGATTTTGTCCCAGACGATAAATATTGGCCAAATGCCCAAGTTTACCACACGTTGTGCATTGCTTGCAAGCTTGTTGTGCAACATGGTGATCGTTGCAGCGAGCACACTGAGGAGCGGTACCAGCATACACCTTCTTCGTAGGTGGTTGAGCCGGTGGGTTCTGCGGGTTCTGAGCAGTCTGTGCTGTAACAGCAAAATTCTGAGCACCCTTTCGCTTTGTCGACTTCTTCGACGACTCACCTTTCTTACCCTTACCCTTTTCCTTGTCAGAATCAGTCGACTTCTTTTTATCACCCTTGCGGGTGAGTTTACCCTTCCTGACTTGAGATTCAGTCAGCGTAGCAGACAACTCGATCGCGTGACGTACAGTGGTAGGAAAAAACAACGGTCACAATATCCTGTATGGAATCGGGTAAACCATCGATATATCTCTCTATTGCCTTCTCCGGAGGGGTAACCATAGTGGGACACAACAGACCGAGTTCTTCAAAACGATCCGTATATGCACGGTGTTCACCCCCATCTTGCTTTAAATCGTCAAACTCTCATTCCAAAGCTCGTATCTCGTGACGGGGACAAAACTCTTTCATCATGAGAGCTTGAAGCTCTTCCCATGTTTGTGCCAATGCCACTTCGGCACCCCAATCGCGCATAATACCGTTCCACCAGGTAAGAGCTCGCTTCTCAAACACGCTTGATGCAAATTCAACCTTACGCGCATTCGGACACTGCACATGTCTGAATGTGCTCTCGATACTCTCGAACCACTGCAGGAGCGCAGTTGCTCCTTGTGACCCAGAAAACTTAAGCGGCTTCGCAGAATTGAAATTCTTGAAATTACACGGTGCGTTATTATTGTTATTATTGTTGTTGTTGTATAACTCGTGGATTTAGGTCACAACGCTTGGAAGTACAGCAGCCATTTGGTGAGAGACAAGGGCTGCGACTTCTTCAGCAGTAAAAGTTTGAGCATCGCGTCGAGGAGGCATTGTCTAACAAGGAAACAGGAGAAACGAGTGAGGTTGAAAATTGGAGAAACAAAAGTGGTATTGACAAAAAACAAGGAAGGCGATCATTTGTTCGTTACCTCGAACAAACAAACGACACGTAGTGACTAATCAAAGTAAATGAATCAAAATAATGTATCGCGAAGACATGATCGCCTATAAGTGAACACTCACCCCTAGAGTTCCCAGGTAAGAGTGACTGGTCCAATTATGTGGATTTGTACGAACACTCTAGCCTTAGACAGAAAACTCAGAGTACAGGCACTCACTCTTCCAGTTTGCACATGTTCACACTATTTAGACCCAAACTTTAACGAGATTTTGAAAACTTAAAAGGTTCAAAACCTTATAACAGAGGCTTCAAAACCTAGTAATCAATCATCCTAGAACAGATGATTGGTTTTCAAGGCGGATTCGAATTTGTGTTCTCACTCTGGTTATCACCTAAGGGTAGGTGACGGTTTTGTTTTAAAAATCTAAACGCAAATTCACTTGCGTTAGGGTCCTAAAAGTTATAGTCTAGGTCAAAGCATTACTAATAACCTAATTCCCTATAACCATTGGCTCTGATACCAACTCTTCTGTCACACCCCGACCACGTTAAAACAACAAACCATGGCGGAAACGTCGAGGAGTGTCGTGGCAGAATTATCGTTTCATAACCATGGATACAAAAAGAGTTTCGTTTTATTGATAATATTAAACATTTACATTGTCTTAAAACACAATAACCAAGTACATATCGTCTATCATTATTATTATGTCACTAAGGCCTCGTCCAGATCCTATGTGACGCATGCATCCTAGAAATCATTCAAGCAACAACACCTGAAACATATGTAAAAACAAAGTCAGCAAAGAAATGCTGGCGAGTACATAGGTTTTATAAGAGTATCGGAATCATGGCTTTGTTTACATGTTGCAGTACTTTATTAGACTACAAGAGTCAAAATACAAACCTCGTTTTGAAAAGTGTATTGCAACATAGCTAACCAACTCAAATCAAGTTGGTTATAGTTCATAAAATCTCGTAGCCATGATTCTTAACCAAAAAAAATTTGTTTTAGAAAACCAATTTGTAAAACATCTCGTAAAAACTCGTTAATAAAACTCATATGGTTCATATCTTTTAGAAAACATCGTTGTGTGACATCGTTTCAATATCGTTTACCCAAGTGAACTAAATAATGCCACGATATGTAATATGTTGAAAACACTTATATATAAGAAGTACCAGCGGCGTATCTACCATGCTTTCACCACATTACACCCGTCCCGTTATCCAAACACTTAACGAAAAATCAATCGTTTATTCAATTCGTTTAACTTGTTCAAATCGTTTCCAAATAGTTAACTCGTTTAAATCATCCTCGTTTTAATTGTGAAAACTATTTATGGTCGTCTCGCTAATAACATTCAAACCTTCGTGACTCGACTACCTCGTTTCTCGCTTCTCGCATTATCAAACCTCCAAAGGGTGAGTTAACAATCACAGATTCAGTCGTTACCCACAACCCCCACACATAACCATGGGTGTAGAAGATAACGGGATTTGTCAGATCCTATGGTACCATAACCTAATACTGGTCGGTTCGGTCAAAATTAATGAATGTCATTCATTATGTAACTACAACCAACAAGTTCGTTTACATTATCGAAATTGTTATTAGTTTAGTATAAATCGTTTGAATCGTTTTTGAAATCATCGTTTAAACCTTGAAATCATTTTTGTACATATGAATCACCCCAAAACAATTGAAAACAGTAAAATAGGGGAACTATGTACTCACATGAAGTGCAAAGTATCTTCAATCGATAGAACCTCAACAAACTCAAGTAAACCAGAGAAATCAAGCAGCATCTAGTAATCGAATCACTAGTCAAACAATCGACACCTAAATCGGAAGATCGGTTAGAATGAGGTCTTGTAAACCAAATGAGTGTTGGAACTCATGTGATATGGTTTAACAAAGCCTACATTCTAAATCAGAACCTAACTTAAGTGATTTCGACCCATCGCGACCCATTAACGTAGCTTACGCTACTTTAACGCGTCGTGCGTGCAAATGCGCGTTCGAGACGTCTAACTAGTCCTATGACAAGTATTATATGCCAAAACATGTTTAAATATGTTACATAATCAGTTACGTGACAAAATTTTAGGTTACATATGCTTAATTACCAATTATGCATGAAAAGGGCATTTTGGTCATTTACATAAGGCATATAAACTACCTATCATACAACTACTTAAACTAGGTGACCATAAGGTATAACCTCGGAAGGTTATTCCCTATTCAACTATGGTCACTAAACATGTTTGGTCGGATCCTAATGATCAACCAAACGGGTCGTGTTCGAAAGTCTAAGCGGGTGTTTAGTCCGCTTGACTTACGACTCTACACAAGCACTAAACTAAAAAGTGACGAGCTAAACATGCTAGAACATGTTTAGTTAAGTTAGAAAACAGGTTTGGTATCAAAACAAATGGTTTTGATACCTAAAAGTAGTTTGGTTACAAAATACGCGAGAAAACACATTTTGGCCGAAACTACGACTCGTCACTGAGCCTAGATAACGTGGTAATCAGTAGGTATAGTCACTAGGGACTATAACCATCGTGATTATGTTCACGTTATGAAGTTCAAACGAACTTCGCATTGACCATAAACTGGTTAATGTAGAAAGTCAAACACAGTGTGACTTTTAAGCTAAAACGAATGAAAAGAACGAAGGAATACTTACAAAAGGTCCAAGCAAGCAAATCTTGATCCAAGTAGCTTAGGTATGAAGCAAAGGCTTCAACTTAGAGCATTTTAGATCAAATTTAAGTGAGAAAGAAGTGAAGTGGGGTGGGCTATTTATAGGAAAACTAGTACCGTTAGGATCGTTTCTTGATTCCCGTGCTTTAATCTCAGCCCTACACTTGCACCCACTGATTTATAAACCTAGGGGCATCGAAAACCAGCCCACAAGATGAAAGAAACCATGTGCAAATGTGTGTAACAGCTGGAACAAGCTGGAGACAAGTTTCTGCTATCTGGCACCTGCTAACGAACTGTAAGGAGAAGTGCATACGGTCCACAATGACCCTGCAGGTCAGCAAGTTTCAGAAATTGACAATTTAGTCCCTGCACTTGAGAAAATTGATTTTCAGAAATTGACACGTTTAAGCCCCGTTAACCCCATTTCAAAGCTCTAAAATGAAGTTAAACTATAGGGAACTTAAAATGTGTTCAAAAACATTTCGGATGTCGGCTCGTTTGGTCGTACGGTTGCGTTGTTCGGCTAATTACGACGAAAGTCGTAACGAACGCAAAAACGATCCAAATTAAGTGATGAATGGAATTTTATTATGCCAAACACTAAAATGAAATATTTTAATGCTTACATAAATTTTTGGATGTCCGGATATATTCAGAACGTAAGATATGTGCGAAAATGCAAACTTATGCACTTTTTGACGCTTTTTGTCCATGAATGACCAAAAAGTTTATTTTAGCACACCGAACCCCTCAAAGCCTATTTCTAAGCTATGTAAAGGATATTTAGGGTATGTTTAACTTATGGTCATGTTCCAGACTGTTCGTTACAGTACAAATCGGCATACTTTCACAGTTTGTCGAAATTAGTCCCGGTAAGCGAATAAACTTGATTTCGCCACTCCAAACCCTCCAAAACTTATTTCTAAGTTATGTAAAGGTTATTTAAGGTATGTTAAGCCTATGTCACTATTCCGGAGTGTTTGTTGCATTAAACTGACTGCGTTTACGCACCAATTTGCGTATAACCTTCCAGAAAGCGATTTAAAGCTTGAAATCAAAATCGAATCAAATCGTAAAATCATCAAACACAAATACACACATAATAACACCAAAACACATATAATAACACCAAAGAACATTGTTTTATTGATAATTTAAATTGTTTTATATCATACATCGATTACAGAGCACAGTTGTCACAACCCCTACCCCGAGAGGGGGCGTCGCGAGACTCACAGAGCCGGTGGTATTGGTGTTTATTAATTTGGCAGCGGAAATGAGACATCAGGACCATAGTTAGGAAATAGTATCAGAGCTTAAAACAACAAACTTTTTATAATAAATAAATAAATAGGATAAAACCCAAGTTTCATTCACAATACATTTATAGGGATAAACCCTAATTATTGAAAACAAAATCTCCTTTTTATTTAGGTAACTTTTATAGCCACTTCCTTAAGCCTTCAGTGCTCTCCAGCTGGCTTCTATTAGCTTCATATTAAGTTACCTGAAACGTGTTTTAAAAAGATTTTATCAGCAAGAAATACTGGCGAGTGTATCCCAGTTTAATCAAAACAAGTTCTTATAGCTATACAATATTGAGAGCGATTACAATGTTTATATCTACCAATATACTCATTTAGTATTTTCAAATCCATGACTTGTGGTCATGTTACTCATTGGCTACCTCATCGTCCAATAGTAACGGATTACAAGTAATGTATACAAAACCCCAACATACCGGCAGCAATTGTAGAATACATAGACTCAATCAATGTTAAGTATGATTTAAAACATTTGAGGTTTAGATAATACTATATCTTCCTGATGATTCTCTTGGTTATTATATATTAAAATTAAGAAATGCACACTAGTAACATAACCCAAATCACATTAGCCATATAACACGAGACAGAACTCCAACGAACTGAGTCAGGCAGAGCCTTGACATGCGTTACGGAGTCCTAGATCAATCGGGTAGGGTAATAAATACGTGATCGGTGGTTATAATACTTACAACGAGGCAGAACATCACTTTTTAGGGGTGTTATACCGGGCAATACTTCGCTATTATAGGGACAGAGGAAAGAAAAGAAATTGAGCAACTGAAACTGAGGTCTTGGCCTCCTTTTATAGGCCTGATCAAGGGTGGCTCGCGGCCCGCGAGCCCCCACTCCTTCTCTTACACGGCCCGCGGGAGGTGTACGCTACACTCTAGCCTTGGTAAATCAGGGCCTTGACTTCACACGCACCTATACACGTGGCAGCCAGAGGGCTTGCCTGGTGTTACTCTGTCACGCCCCGCGAACCGACCAGCTAACCTGGTCGCGGCTCGCGAGCGGCCTTAAATATTTGTTTTATTTGATTTTTATAAATATTAATGTTATTTAGGGTCGTTTACGAGTATATAGGGTTGAATTAGGGCATTTAGGGTGTTTTAGGAGGGTTGGTATATCCTCTCCACCTTGTTTTAAATCTCATCCTCGAGATCTACTGGAACAGGTGTGGATATTTCCTTTTCATCTCTGACTCGAGTTCCCAAGTGTACTCTGGTCCTCTCTTGGAATCCCATTTTACTTTGACCAGAACTAATCTCTTGTGTTTGAGATTCTTGATCTTTCTATCTTCAATCTGGAGTGGTTTCTCTATAAACTTAAGGTTTTCATTTACCTCTATGTCCTGAAGAGGTATCATTAATGATTCATCTACTAAGCACTTCTTGAGGTTACATACATGAAACACATCATGTATTCCTGCCAGTTCCTCTAACAATTGTAGTTGATAAGCCACTGGTCCTATTCTTTTGATAATCTCAAAAGGTCCAACATACCTTGGGCTTAGCTTTCCTCTTTTAATGAATCTGTCTACTCCTTTCCATGGAGAAACTTTTAATAATACCTTATCTCCAACTTGAAATTCCAACTGTTTTTGTAAGGATCAGTAGTTCGGTTCTAGATTGAACAAATCATATCGGATTTGTGATCACTGTAGTAGTGCGGAATCCATATACAGTGTAGAAGTAAGATCAACAACGAATTCAATGTTTAAAGCTTCCATTCTCATTAAGTCCGGATGACCCTAGCCATCCGATCGGATAGGCTTTACAAATCACGTTTAGTTCCGTTTTCTCCCAGATATAATATAAAATACAAACAAAACTATACAATGACATTAACAAGACAAAATATAAACTAAGTACAGACGGAAGCTACAGACATATTGCGTCTATAGACTCCCCCTTGGATGTAGTTGCAGTCTCCTTCCTGTACAATCTTGAACGCGCCTTCCTGTTGTGTCTGCTCTCTCTTGCCTTTTGCCTTCTCTTTTCCTTTCTTTCTTCTAGCATCTTCCTCCTTCAAAAGTCTTCCAGTTTCATTCCACCACTTACAGTATTCAGGATCACCATCTCTTGATTTGGACCACCTAGGAATCTTATTTTCTTGAGATTCGATAGGCGTCTGATCTGTTTCAGGCGGCCTTTCAAACTTTCTTCTGCCTATTTGTGCAGCTCTCTCTGCAATCTTCTTAAACCTTTCGCTTCGGCGCTCAGACTTTAAGAATTCTTCTAACTCCAAATCTTTAAACTAAGACTCCCAATATCTTCCAGAGTCGATATCCTTCGCGAAGCACACATTCACAATCTTCTGATATTGCTGAGCTTGTCCTTTATCCGGTTCATTGTAGACAATCTTGTTGAAGAACAAGCAGTCGATGTCTTTCTTTGAGTAGTTAACTAACCACATCGGATCAAGCACATGAATGTGTTTGCAGTCTCTCATCTTTTCATCAAACAGAGTGATTATTGCTTCAGTTGTGCTTTGATTATAGAGCCAACCTTTGAAATCTTCATGAAAGTCTTGCTCCATAGCTCTAAGCGGCATGTTATTTAAGCATCTTGGCGGTTTGATCTTTAAAGTAATATCCTTTTCACCAATAACAAGATCTACTTTCACCATCTACTTAGGCTTATGTGGCTTCTAATCTAGAAAGTTTTCCTTAGCTTGCAGATTGATATAATTCCACAGCCTTTGATCATGCATTTTAACCTCTAGACCATAAGAGTATTGCTTTATATTCTTGGTCTGCACCAGCTCTTCTACATCCCACCATGCCAACATCTTGATATCAGATAAGAACTCAAAATACTAGACCCCGAACTCTCTTCTAATAGCATATACTTTCAGATCTTCCAAGTAGCCCTATGAAAGAATATCACCAAGAGATTTATCTGGATGATCAGTGAAGTATTGTAGCAGCCTTTTGAACTTTCTTTCCTTTGGCATAACCTTGAACCATCGCTTTCATTCCTCAAGAAGATCTTCCTGTGGTACAGTCTCAGGAATCCCTTCTGTAGTGATCCTCTCTACTACTTTCCTTCAAACTTCACCTTCATTGTGAGATTGAAATAGTGCAGTCAAGGTAGGAAAGTCGTCATCAACTCCAGAATAGTGGAACGGTGTATCTTCTTCAGAAATATCTGAACCCTCTTCTATGATCACATCTTTGAAGTTACCTGCTTCATTAACGAACTTGAAAGTGTATTCTCTGTCAAGTGTTGGAGGAATTTCTTCTTCAATATCGAACTTCAGCTTACCATCATCCATACCTAACTCCTCTAACATGGACTCTCATGTCCTGTCCTGTTCTCTTCCAACTCCCCCTCTTCCCATGCATGATGTAAATATATAACTTTGGGAAGTGTTAGGAATACCTTATCACCAGCATATTGTGTTCCAGAAGATGAAGCTTCATGATGTTGATCTTCTTGTTGTTCATTGAGCTCATCATTAAGGAAGTCTTCAAGAGTATTTGGACTAGAACGCTTTACAATCATCAACCCTGTAGCCCCCTGATCATCATCATCATCATTATCACCATCATAATCATCTATCTCTTTGAACAAATCAACCAACTCTTCATCCTCTTCATCATCATCCTTATCTTTATCATCCTTTGTTTCTGAATGACGTTTCTCAATGATCTTTCTCCTATCAAGCCTTATCTCTTCAGGAGTTACGTCTTTCAACTCCCTAATTGGAATGATAACAAGAGTATTATCTACATCATCTGCCTCCACGTTTTGCATTTCAGCATCATTAACATTGGAAGTTTCAATGTTAGAAGCATGTACTCATGAGTAGGTTCAGGTTGGCTTGAAGAACCAAGAACTTCTTCAGTATCGACCACTAAACCCTTCTTTTTATCCTTCTTTGATTCAGCAGCTTCTTCAGCAAGTCTCTTTTCTCTTTCAACCCTTTGCGCTTCAACTCTTTGAATCTCAATTTCATCAAACACAACTTGAACATTGATTCCAAGCTTATGTTCAACTACAGTATAAAGCATGTTCAACTGCTCATCTTTTATCACTTTGTCAGCCCTTAATGCCTCTACTTCTTTCCTTAACACCTCATTTTCGTTGGCAGAAGATGTATACAGATCACCCAACATTTCATGCAGCATTTTGCTGGCATTATCAATAGTCTTATACTGAATATTTACCTCCTCAATCTCATCTTTCAACTGATCAATCACTTCAGCATGATCTTCAATTTCTTTTCTCAAAGCAACATTCTATGCTTCAACAACTTCAAGCTTTTCTTTCGCAGCTTCTAACTCTGCTTCAGCTTTAGCTTTTTCTTTCTCCAATATACTTACTTTCCTTTCCAAAGCATTAATCTTTCCTTCATTGAATAGATCACCAACATCTTCTAACCCTATTGGCCCTGCTCCAAGATCATGTGGAATTTTTGGAAATCCATGATTTGAGCTTTGTGAAGTTGTAGCTTTCTTTGATGCTGATGTAGGCTCTTCAACAGTTTTAGGTTGTTGCTCTGGGGTCTTCTCTCGATCATCAGGAATATGAATAGTTGGATTGATAGGTGTTGGTGGAGGTGTAGACTTTCTAACTCCAACAAACTCTACCTCAACGTCTTCAGCCCTTTCTTCAGTTCTTTCAACCCTCTCATACTCAGGAACTGGAGCAGTTTCTTGTTGAGGAATAGACGTTGTGTCTTTCCTAGCTCTAACTTTTCTCGGAACAACTCCAGTTGGGTGTGCTTTTCTCTTCTTGATACCCTTCTTCTTGATCTTTTCTTTAGGAGTTGGCTCATAAATAGCATCTTCTTCGTCAGACGCTTTCTTTTTCTTAGGCGATCTTTTGAACTTCTGCTTGCCACTCACATAAGATGTTGGTGCAATCTTTGTTGGATCTATATCATCACTTTCAGTTTCATTGGAATTCGTATGAACTAGACCTTCAACAAACGTCTTCTCCACAGTCTCACTCCCTGCTTCAACATTTTTAGTTGTCTTCTCAACTTCTTTTTCAACATTAGCACCTTGAGCACCTTCAGCAGTTGATCGCTTCTCGTAATCAGTGAAAGACATTTTTAAAAGTTCTGTGCCTTGTTTGATCAATTATGTCAGTGGAAAAACAGGCTCATCTATCAGTCTTGGTGGCGACTTCTTTTTCGATGTTTCTGTAACACAAATATTATCAATGTTTGTAACACCTCGAAATTTATAAAACTTATAAATCAGAATAATAAAGTATTAAATAAACAAGAACAAGCTATCTAGGAATTCATAACCCAGTTAGTTACTAGTCTTGAGATGACAAATAAAAAGAGTAAAACGTCTAAGTTAAGAGTTAAATAAAAAACTTAAGGGTTGGAATTGTCAATTTTGAAACTAGAATGATTAAAAGAAATAATCAACACCAAACACACACTTAGTGTGTGTGTCTGGTCGATGTCAAACACAGGGGGCGAACCAGGTTTCTCCATGAAACCCTAATTCTCACAAAATTCATAAATTGAAGCCTCTAATCAGCTCTAAATCAAGTTTCAAACACGAATTAGTGATCACCTCATTGCAGGGATCAAAAGGTATGCAAAATTTTAGTATTTTGATTCTTGTTCAATTTTAGGTTAATGGAGAAAATAAAAAATTGAGCTTGAATATATGATGCATGGATGAAATTAGAAGTAAAACGATGTCTAGGGAAAAACCCTAGATGATTCTTGTAAAAACCTTGCATCATACTTGTAGGGTTTGTGAGCACCATTGTAAGTGATTAATGAAATTGTAGAAATTAGACAAACACTAGGATTATGATTTGCTATTCTAGTGAAAATTGAATTTATGTGTTAAATTCGGAAATTTGGATGTTAAAAGTTTGTGTAAATGGCATAATTGAAGTGAATGAAGTTGAAAATAACATGCAAACAACCTAATAATGATTATGTAAAATCTGACCAGCTAGGTGTTTGTTAAAACGCCCAAGTGAGGAGTAAAACGTTAAAGATCAGAAAAAAACGCAGATCTGATTGTCATAACAAATTGTCCGTTATTGATTTTAAAAGAGTTCTAAATTAGTTGCAAATGGAACTCTTTAGGTAAAGAATCCGGATCGTCAAGTGGACAAGCCGGAGGTGATATACGCTTGAAGGGTGCACTTTGAAGGTACGCGACTTATGGTTTCATTACATTATATTTAAATATTAGATCTAGCTTGCTACATTGGATTTTCGTAAACAAGGAAACCCGTTAAGTTGTGGAAGTGGCGAAGTGCCATAGGAAATCAAAACAGGTCAAATATTGTGTTAGAAATAGAGTTTGGAATGTTTTGAAATGGTGGTCTCCATTCGACATCCAAACGGGTCAAAACAAGATGAATTTATGCATGTCAAATAGTGTTGAAAAGCATGTTTAAATCCTTGAAAACAAGCATGATGATTATTGCGTAGGTGTCCCCTTTTAAGGGAGCAAAATGCTATAGTGGGTAAAACCGAAATTTAGTAAATCGGTTGTAGACATGAGATGACAATGAAACAAGTTGTTGAAACATGTAGACAAACGAGTCGAATAAATAAAGAGCCAAAATAAAGGCCAACTTATCTTAAACCAAAAATTGGGGTGTAATGTGTTGATAAACGGGTCCGTAATTCGATTACGGACGCGTGGGAAAAAGAATCGGCTAAAACGAACGCCCGAGTCAAAAGTTATGTTGATTTAAATTAGAGTATGTAAAAAAAATGGTGCTGGGCAGAATTGAAGCCCCAACAAATCAACATTCTGTCGAAAATACATGTTAGCGACACGGTGAAACGAGGTCATCGACGCGCGTCGCCACGGTGGTGGCGGGCCGCGACGACTGGCCCTCGTCTCCGTCGCGCGGCGCGACCACCCCGAAGTGTGGAATTTCGTTTTTTTTACATATTTGAACACGGAACTTGTTTTACTCGATTTTTAAAACGTCAAAACTAATTATCTTCACGGTTTTGACCGTAGGTGAAGATGGACCTAATCCGGATGGCGATCAAGAAATTATCAAGAACCGAACACACCAAATGAAGCTTCCGCATTTTGTCTATTTTTTTTAGTAATATGTAGACACTTGAAACTATGTTTTTAAAAAGTTATCTAGTAGGATGATAACTTGAATGATATGATCAAGTTAGATCTTAAAATCATGAAAGTTTTTGTAAACTCGTAACTTTTTGTACTAAATGTATGATTTGGCATCTTTAATCTTGTTATTTTAAGTTAAGTGTTACAAATTGGTATCAGAGCTAAGGGTTGTCAATAAAGTGTGTTCTGTGACACCTGTGTCACTTCAACCATCCAAAAAATGCCAAACCAATGAAATATTGTATTTCATACTTTGGACTTGTATAAATATGTGTATCTTTTGCACATATCAATTCTTGTTCGATTACAAGCTCTAAATCGCCTTCTGGAAGGTTATACGCGCACTGATGCGTAAATATAACCAGTTTAATCCAACGAACACCCCAGAATAGTGAAATAGTCTTAACATACCTTAACTAACCTTTACATAACTTAGAAATAAGTTTTGGAATGTTTGGTATGGTGAAATCAAGTTAAATCGCTTACAGGGACTAAAGTTGACAAACTGCGAAAGTATGCCAATTTGAACTGTAACGAACATTCCGGAACATGACCATAAGTTAAACACACCTTAAATATACTTTACATAGCTTAGAAATAGGCTTTGAGGGGTTCGGTGTGCTAAAATATACTTTTGGGACATTCAGGGACTAAAAGTGTCAAAAAGTGCACAAGTTTGCATTTTCGCGCATAACTTACGTTCTGAATACATCCGGACATCCAAAAATTTATCTAAGCACTAAAATATTTTATTTTAGTGTTTGTCATAAGAAAAATCCATTCGTCGCGTCATTTGGATCGTTTTTCGCGCTTATGCGCATTCCGTCGTAATTAAGCGAACATCGCAATCGTACGGCCAAACGAACCGACATCCGACATATTTTTGAGCATGTTTCATGTCCACAATGTTTAGGCATCATTTTAGGGCCTTAAAGTTGGCTTTACGGGCCTTAGAAGTGTCGGAAATGGCCTTAAACATGTGCAGGGACCAAAACTGTAATTTCTGCAAACTTGTTCTGATCAGACAAGGCCAGGCGGCCCGCCTGAGTTTTGCCTGATCCTGAAGCGGGCCGCATCAGCCTCCCAGACAGCAGAAACATGCAGAAACATCGAATCTGGTCCGTTCCACTTGTTGCAAATGGTTTTGGGGAATCTATGGGCTGGTATTGAGGGCACATGGTATTACAAAACCATGTGTGCACATGTATGGACAAGATCAAAGCACAATATTCGAGAAACCATCTTAACGGTTCTCCGAATCCTATAAATACCCAACCCACCCCATTGCAAAACCCACAAGAATTCTGATTTGAGAAGCTCTAAGTTGAAACCTTTGTTTCATACCTGAGCTACTTGGATCGGGATTAGCATTCGGGGACCCTTCGTAAGTATTCTTTCGTTCTTTTATTGCTTTTCGAGTCTGAAAGTCAAACTTTGTTTGACTTTCTGCGTTGACCAGTTTATGGTCAATGCGAAGTTCGTTTGAACTTCGCAACGTGAGTGTAATCACGTTGGTTATAGTCCCTTGGGACTATGCCTACTGATTACCACGTTGTCTAGGGTCGTAGGGTAAGCGATCTAATAAATCGCTTATACCTTCGAACCCGACCCATTTGGTCGATCATTAGGATCCGACCAAACACATTAGGTGACCATAGTATATAGGGAATAACCTTCCGAGGTTATACCCTATGGTCGCTTCGTTTGAATAGTTGTATGATAGGTAGTTTATATGCCTTAGGTAAATTACCAGAATACCCTTTTCATGTATAATTGGTAATTAAGCATATGTAACCTAAACTTTTGTCACATAACTGATTATATAACATGTTTAGGCATATAACACTTGTCATAGGGCTAGTTAGGCGGTCCGAACGCGTTTCACACGAACGACGCGTTAAAGTAGCATAAGCTACCTAAACGAGTCGTAATGGGTCGTAAGCACTTATGTAAGGTTACATTTAGTATGTAGGCTTTGTTAAACCATATTATACGAGTCTCCACACTCGTTTGGTTTACGCACCCTCATTCTATCCGATCTTTCGATTTAGGTCCGGTTTATTAACATAGTTACCTATATTAGGTGCCGTTTGATATCCGTGATCTCTAGCATTGTTTGGTTGTCACTCAAGGACTACTGAGCATTCTCAAGTGAGTACATAGACCCCTCTTTTACTGTTTTCAAACTGTTTTGGGGTGAAACACATGTGCCTACTTGTTACTTTCATGCTTTCCTGTTTTCACATCATATACTTGCTATGTTTATTAGTACAATTATAGTACATGATTTCATTGTGTTTATGCTATGTATGACCATTGTGTGCATACCTAGTACATTGTTTTACATTACATTTCATGCTATGTATGTCTATTGTTGCATACTTAGTACAGTTCACATGCTATGTATGTCTATTGTTGCATACTTAGTACAGTTCACATGCTATGTATGTCCAATCGTTGCATTGTTCATCATACTTAGTACATTTGTTATTCATCACATGCTTACATTTTGACATTTATATACACATTACATGATTTACATTTGACACATAAACATTATTGACATTGGTTACACATTACATGATTTACATTTGACACATAAACATTATTGACATTGGTTATACATTACATGATTTACATATTGACATAAAACATTTTGACATATTATTCAATACGTTTGGCAATTGGTTTTAAACATAGACATCTTACATTGGTGGTTGGTTTGAGTAAGTGATTTAAGTAACGAGGCGTATGTAATATGATACAAGCACGGTGGACACGCCGCTGGTACTTCCTATATATAAGTGTTTGTATGATATTACATATTGTAGCGTTATTTGAATCATTTCAGTTTGAGACATATAACATTTTATACAAATAACATACTTTTCACAAGACATTGTTTTACAAACAACATATCTTATACAAACTCATTTTACATGGTTATTCATTTAACCATACATTATTCTCTTATTTATACATATCATCTGATCTTATCGATTTTCAAATGATTTACAAAACAAAGCAAATAACAAGGTTCATGACTAAACATTTTCTCAAACAAAAGTCATGAATCCTATTTTCACAAAACCTATGTATCTCACAGGCATTTTTATGCTGACGTACCTATTTTCACATGTGTTTTTCAGGAGATGATGCATAGGACTTATCAAGACATACTTAGGCGGACATGTGCTTTAGTGACTTAAAACGAGACATGAACTAGTTAAATTTTGTTATGTACTCTTTATTTCTTGTTTAAAGACAATGTAACTCGCTTGTTTGATGAATAAAACGAAACTTAAATTTCCATGGTTGTGAAACATTAATTCTGTTACAACACTCCCCGATGTTTCCGCCACGTTTTGTATGTTCTACGTGGTCGGCGTGTGACAGAAAAGATGGTATCAGAGCCAATGGTTATAGGGAATTAGGTTATTAGTAATGCTTTGACCTAGTCTATAACCTTTCTAGGACCCTAACGCGAGTTTACTTGCGTTTAGTCATAAAACAATACCGTCACCTATCCTTAGGCGACGACCACAACAAGAACATAAATTTCAAAACTGCTTTGAAAACTAATCATCTGTTCTAGGATGATTGATTACTAGGTTTTGAACCCTCAGTTATAAGGTTTTGAACCCCTTTTGAATTTTCAAACTCTTGCCAAAGTTTTGAGTCCTAAATAATGTGAACACGTGCAAACTGGAAGGGTGAATGCCTGTATTCTGGGTTTTCTGTCTAGGCAAGCACTTCGTATATATCTCATCAGACGCGAGACCAGTTGTGCTTACCTGGGAATTCTTGGGATGAGTGTTCACTTATAGGCGAGCATGTCTTCACGATACATTATTTTTGACCTATTTACTTTGATTAATCACCGAGGTCGTTTGTTGCTTTGTAGTAACAAACAAATGACCATTATCCTTGCTTTCATCAGATTTGTTTCATCTCATTCTTTTCGTCAAATTCTCTCACTCGTTTCCTTTCATGTTTCCTCTTTTAGAATGCCTCCACGACGCGAAAATCCGGTATCTATTGAAGATCTGGCAGCTGTCATTACACAGCAAATGACTGCTGCAATCCTGAACATCGTTGCTCAATGTCACCAAGCTCTCAATAACAACAATGCCCCCTGCAACTTCAAGACGTTCAACTCGGCTAAGCCATCAAAGTTTTCTGGGTCTCAAGGAGCGACTGCACTTCTGCAATGGTTCGAGAGTCTAGAGAGCACCTTCAGGCATGTACAATGTCCAAACGAGCGAAAGGTAGATTTCGCATCTAGTGTCTTTGAGAAACGAGCTTTGACGTGGTGGAACGGTGTGGTGAGAGATAGGGGTACCGAAGTAGCACTGGCTCAAACGTGGGAAGAACTTCGAGCACTAATGATGAAGGAATTATGTCCTCGTCACGAGATCAGGGCCTTGGAAAGAGAATTCGACGACCTAAAGCAAGACAGAGGCGAACATCGAGCATACACTGATCGATATGAGGAGCTGAGCCTGTTGTGTCCTACCATGGTTACGCCTTTGGATAAGGCGATCGAAAAATACATTGATGGTCTCCCTGACTCAGTTCAAGACATTGTTACTGGTAGTAACCCCACTACGGTTAGGCAGGCCATTGAGCTATCTGCAACCTTGACTGAATCTCAGATCAGGAAACGTAAACTTTTTCGAAAGGGTGACAAGAAGCCAATCGAGGAATCAAAGACCATGGATGAACAGACTGGATCCCCTGAGCAGTCAAAGAAGCGAAAGGCTTATCAGAACTTCGCCTTGGTTACTCACAATGATCAAGCCATCCCCAACCAACCAGCTCAACCCCGTACTAGGAAGCCATACAATGGAACTTCACCCTTGTGCAACAAATGTAACCTTTATCATCATGCTAGTGTGAAGCGCCGCGAAGGTCAAATTTGTGGACGTAAAGGTCATACAGCAAAAGTTTGCGTAGCAGCAGTTGCACCAAATCAAGCTGACAACAATCCTGCTCAAGCTCGCTTTCCACCAGGTTCTTGCTACAAGTGTGGCGAGATGGGCCATTTCCGAAGAAATTGCCCAAAGCTTGCTAATGCTAATCCAGCACGGAGATGAGCATCTGACCGACTAGAAGACAACACCTTTTAGAAATAATCATGTCTTATGTATTATTTTCGTTTGTTGTCAAGGTCCATGAAATAGTTGTTATCATTGTTTATAAATAAATCTTTTAGTTACATTTCAATGTATTTATGAGGTTGTATGTAAAAACAACATATCCCTTACAATACCGACAATCAAGGAATCGTATTCCTTGAAAAGCAAACTACTCCCCAAAATTTTTCTATTTTATAATCTCTTGCGTTTTCCACAAAATTCCTAAGTACCTGTTTCTTTCAAGGAAAACGAAGTACAAAACGCAAGTTACAACACTGGACGAATACCCAAAGTACTATTATAAATCCTTAATAGGGTACCTAAGGGTATTTCCGTAAATCCTAAAATTTTTGTGTTCCTTAATTCGAATATTACGTTTCTTAGAAAACAAAAATCGAATTTTGGGAGATCTTCATATCTTTTCAGATAAATCCCAAAGGACATTGAAGTCAATTGACTGGTTTCCATATCCATTTTCAATCGATAACAAGTTAATAACAAATTAAACAACTATGTAATTATGTGCTTATGTGTTCCCTTTTATGTTCTTGTGTAATCCAAGTTTTGTTATCTAAATCCTCGTAGAATTTTCCATATCTTTGTGTACTATATTAAATCCTCAATGGGCTTTTACGTAATAGTAGAGACCCTTGGATTATATTGTACTATTCCATAATTAGACCCCTTGAGTGGTCTAGTTAAACAGATTGATCCAAAAATCTGGTTAGGAATATCATGTGATGAGATAGCTGAAAGAACTCCTAGGTGGCCTAATTAAAAGGATCAGTTGTCAATCTAATTAAAAGGACCTTATGGTAGTCTAGTCACACTCATCACAGGTTTGATTTTTCCTCCCCTTCATATTACAAACAAATTGTGCGGACTGTGCAAGGAATTGCGTAATTATGGATGCATACATAATTATGAAATTCAGTGCACGGAAACCACAGCAAGTTTGGTCGTGTGTGAAGATATTGTGGAAAATGACTCATTTCGTTCATTTTCGTTTCTGAAGAAATTGTGGAAAATGACTCATTTCGTTCATTTTCGTTTCCGTAGAAATTGTGGAAAATGACTCATTTCGTTCATTTTCGTTTCTGAAGAGGTTGTGGAAAATGACTCATTTCGTTCATTTTCGTTTCTGAAGAAATTGTGGAAAATGACTTATTTCGTTCAATTTCGTTTCTGAAGAGGTTGTGGAAAATGACTCATTTCGTTCATTTTCGTTTCTGAAGAAATTGTGGAAAATGACTCATTTTGTTCATTTTCGTTTCTGAAGAGGTTGTGGAAAATGACTCATTTCGTTCATTTTCGTTTCTGAAGAAATTGTGGAAAATGACTCATTTCGTTCATTTTCGTTTCTGAAGAGGTTGTGGAAAATGACTCATTTCGTTCATTTTCGTTTCTGAAGAAATTGTGGAAAATGACTCATTTCGTTCATTTTCGTTTCTGAAGAGGTTGTGGAAAATGACTCATTTCGTTCATTTTCGTTTCTGAAGAGGTTGTGGAAAATGACTTATTTCGTCCATTTTTCGTTTCTGAATAATGCCTGTTGAAAATAACTCCGTTCATTTTTCAATTCTGAAAAATGTCCGTTAAAGAGAAATAACAGGATTATGCCTTGCTTATCTTTGATGGTTACTTAACACAAAGCCACAGATAGACTCCTACGAATTTATTTCGGGACGAAATTTCCTAAAGTAGGGGAGACTGTGACACCTGTGTCACTTCAACCATCCAACAAATTCCAAACCAATGAAATATTGTATTTCATACTTTGGACTTGTATAAATATGTGTATCTTTTGCACATATCAATTCTTGTTTGATTACAAGCTCTAAATCGCCTTCTGGAAGGTTATACGCGCACTGATGCGTAAATATAACCAGTTTAATCCAACGAACACTCCGTAATAGTGAAATAGGCTTAACATACCTTAACTAACCTTTACATAACTTAGAAATAAGTTTTGGAAGGTTTGGTATGGTGAAATCAAGTTAAATCGCTTACAGGGACTAAAGTTGACAAACTGTGAAAGTATGCCAATTTGAACTGTAACGAACATTCCGGAACATGACCATAAGTTAAACACACCTTAAATATACTTTACATAGCTTAGAAATAGGCTTTGAGGGGTTCGGTGTGCTAAAATATACTTTTGGGACATTCAGGGACTAAAAGTGTCAAAAAGTGCACAAGTTTGCATTTTCGCGCATAACTTACGTTCTGAATACATCCGGACATCCAAAAATTTATCTAAGCACTAAAATATTTTATTTTAGTGTTTGGCAGAAAAATCCATTCGTCGCGTCATTTGGATCGTTTTTCGCGCTTATGCGCATTCCGTCGTAATTAAGCGAACATCGCGATCGTACGGCCAAACGAACCGACATCCGACATATTTTTGAGCATGTTTCATGTCCACAATGTTTAGGCATCATTTTAGGGCCTTAAAGTTGGCTTTACGGGCCTTAGAAGTGTCGGAAATGGCCTTAAACATGTGCAGGGACCAAAACTGTAATTTCTGCAAACTTGTTCTGATCAGACAAGGCCAGGCGGCCCGCCTGAGTTTTGCCTGATCCTGAAGCGGGCCGCATCAGCCTCCCAGACAGCAGAAACATGCAGAAACATCGAATCTGGTCCGTTCCACTTGTTGCAAATGGTTTTGGGGAATCTATGGGCTGGTATTGAGGGCACATGGTATTACAAAACCATGTGTGCACATGTATGGACAAGATCAAAGCACAATATTCGAGAAACCATCTTAACGGTTCTCCGAATCCTATAAATACCCAACCCACCCCATTGCAAAACCCACAAGAATTCTGATTTGAGAAGCTCTAAGTTGAAACCTTTGTTTCATACCTGAGCTACTTGGATCGGGATTAGCATTCGGGGACCCTTCGTAAGTATTCTTTCGTTCTTTTATTGCTTTTCGAGTCTTTTCGAGTCTGAAAGTCAAACTTTGTTTGACTTTCTGTGTTGACCAGTTTATGGTCAATGCGAAGTTCGTTTGAACTTCGCAACGTGAGTGTAATCACGTTGGTTATAGTCCCTTGGGACTATGCCTACTGATTACCACGTTGTCTAGGGTTGTAGGGTAAGCGATCTAACAAATCGCTTATACCTTCGAACCCGACCCATTTGGTCGATCATTAGGATCCGACCAAACACATTAGGTGACCATAGTATATAGGGAATAACCTTCCGAGGTTATACCATATGGTCGCTTCGTTTGAATAGTTGTATGATAGGTAGTTTATATGCCTTAGGTAAATTACCAGAATATCCTTTTCATGTATAATTGGTAATTAAGCATATGTAACCTAAACTTTTGTCACATAACTGATTATATAACATGTTTAGGCATATAACACTTGTCATAGGGCTAGTTAGGCGGTCCGAACGCGTTTCACGCGAACGACACGTTAAAGTAGCATAAGCTACCTAAACGAGTCGTAATGGGTCGTAAGCACTTATGTAAGGTTTCATTTAGTATGTAGGCTTTGTTAAACCATATTATACGAGTCTCCACACTCGTTTGGTTTACGAACCCTCATTCTATCCGATCTTCCGATTTAGGTCCGGTTTATTAACATAGTTACCTATATTAGGTGCCGTTTGATATCCGTGATCTCTAGCATTGTTTGGTTGTCACTCAAGGACTACTGAGCATTCTCAAGTGAGTACATAGACCCCTCTTTTACTGTTTTCAAACGGTTTTGGGGTGAAACACATGTGCCTACTTGTTACTTTCATGCTTTCCTGTTTTCACATCATATACTTGCTATGTTTATTAGTACAATTATAGTACATGATTTCATTGTGTTTATGATATGTATGACCATTGTGTGCATACCTAGTACATTGTTTTACATTACATTTCATGCTATGTATGTCTATTGTTTCATACTTAGTACAGTTCACATGCTATGTATGTCTATTGTTGCATACTTAGTACAGTTCACATGCTATGTATGTCCAATCGTTGCATTGTTCATCATACTTAGTACATTTGTTATTCATCACATGCTTACATTTAGACATTTATATACACATTACATGATTTACATTTGACACATAAACATTATTGACATTGGTTACACATTACATGATTTACATTTGACACATAAACATTATTGACATTGGTTATACATTACATGATTTACATATTGACATAAACATTTTGACATATTATTCAATACGTTTGGCAATTGGTTTTAAACATAGACATCTTACATTGGTGGTTGGTTTGAGTAAGTGATTTAAGTAACGAGGCGTATGTAATATGATACAAGCACGGTGGACACGCCGCTGGTACTTCCTATATATAAGTGTTTGTATGATATTACATATTGTAGCGTTATTTGAATCATTTCAGTTTGAGAAATATAACATTTTATACAAATAACATACTTTTCACAAGACATTGTTTTACAAACAACATATCTTATACAAACTCATTTTACATGGTTATTCATTTAACCATACATTATTCTCTTATTTATACATATCATCTGATCTTATCGATTTTCAAATGATTTACAAAACAAAGCAAATAACAAGGTTCATGACTAAACATTTTCTCAAACAAAAGTCATGAATCCTATTTTCACAAAACCTATGTATCTCACAGGCATTTTTATGCTGACGTACCTATTTTCACATGTGTTTTTCAGGAGATGATGCATAGGACTTATCAAGACATACTTAGGCGGACCTGTGCTTTAGTGACTTAAAACGAGACAAGAACTAGTTAAATTTTGTTATGTACTCTTTATTTCTTGTTTAAAGACAATGTAACTCGCTTGTTTGATGAATAAAACGAAACTTAAATTTCCATGGTTGTGAAACATTAATTCTGTTACAACACTCCCCGATGTTTCCGCCACGTTTTGTATGTTCTACGTGGTCGGGGTATGATATGTTCGGTTCAAGCTTGATCAAGCATCCGGTAAGAGTTAATTGTTTTAAGTAAATTTAGAGAATATAGAAATGAAACATGAACTAATATGCACGAAAAGAGTGTGTAAGCTCACTCAAACACAGGAAATGCATGAAACAAGAACGGTTGAATTAAGTTATGAACTTGATTAAATTGAAACAAGTAAATCATATGTTATAAATGAAATGTTTAACAGTTAATGTAAACATTTCAGTATTAAAGATGGCGGATGAAAGTAACGGTGATGCGGTGCCGAGAGTCACCGAGCAAATGAGAGAAGTGATTGCCGAGGAGGTTGGAAAGGCAATCGAAAATAGTTATCCGGTTTTATCGATAAGATCCAAAACACGGTATTATCGGTAGTGGATGAAAGAATCAAGAAATTGGAAGATAGTGCCAATTCAACGAAGGAAAAGTCCGGAGGATGAAAGCCTTTTTCATACAAGGATTTCATGGCGTGTAAAACACCCGTCTATAATGGAGAGGTAGACCCAATAGTATTCCAGCGATGGCTAAGTGATATCGAGGGGGTATTTGAGTGAACCCATTGTGATGAAGATGACTACGTAGCCTATGGTACGGGTCAGTTAAGGGGTCAAGCGAAAGATTGGTGGGATAACAAGAAGAAAGAAATTGGAAGTGAAGTGGCTAAGGCTATGACGTGGGATGAATTTAAGACACCATTCCTTAAACATCATAGTCCTAAGGCGGTTGTTAATAGAATCAAAGAAGAATTCATGCAGCTTAGACACAAGGGTGAGTCCATTGACAAAATCACGGGAACGTTCATGGAGAAAATGAAGTTTTGTGATGAACTGATAACAAACGAAGAACAGAAGATATATTATTATTACAATATGTTGAGCACTGAGTATAGGGAGTTTAGGACTCCTTCAAAATACGAGACCCTTACCGAGATCATAAATGTTGCTCGGGAAAGGGAGATTGAATTGAAAAAGCAGGTTGAACGGGGCGAACGGAGGGCTCATGATGTTATTCCAAGCCCTACCAAGAAAGTGCGAACAAAACGGGGAAGAAATCAGATGCAAAAGGCGGGTCTTCAAATTGAAAAATCTGTGGAAAGGGTCATAGAGGCGAATGTCGCTTCAAGGATAAACCTTGCCCCATATGTCGGAAAACGGGGCATATGGCTTCATCATGCCCGGAAAAAGTGACAGTTTGCTACAATTGTTATCGACCGGGTCATAAGAAGTCGGAATGCTCGGAACTAGTGGGAAAGAAAGACGGGCAAGTCACGAAAGGTGAAGCCCTGAAGGCAAAGGCTAGATCTTTCCACTTGACCACCGCAGAAGCAAAAGTTGAACCCGAAGTGGTTTCAGGTATATTCGTTGTAAACTTGATTCCTGCATGTATATTATTTGATACGGGTGCGAATAAATCCTTTATTTCATATGGGTTTTGTAGGATCGTTTTACCGACCAAACGAGTCGTTCAGAAGAGTTTTTCTCAATACGAAAGGCGGAAACAGACGTATCGAGTTCAATTCAGCTAGATATACACTTTAAACTGTCTTTTGATTGATTTTACAAAGTTTTACAGCGAGTAGACACTTCGGCAGCACTTCAGCTCTCAAACCGGAATGTTATGACTGTTTCAAATGAAATCAGGAAGCACCTATTTATATACAAGGTAATTTCGCACGAACCTGTTCAAGCAGAATTAGATTTCATGCGAAATCTAATTTCGTATGGAATAACCACCTAATTCCGTACGAAATTACCGATGTGTAATTTCGTGCGAAATTACCCACAAACACACTTTCTCGTTTTGCGTGCCCTGATCTATTTAATATAATACAAGACTCGATACAAGATGAAGTCGACAGACACATGCAACAACAGACTCCCCCTCGAATGTTGACAAGTCTTCCGTGTCGAGTCTTTATCAGTCTTCACGACCTCTTCTGAAGTATCTAACAATGTAAATCATCTTCAATCTCCCTCTTCTCTTCTTCTCCAGAATCTCGACCTGGCTAAATCTCTCTTATTCTCTTGATCAGATCTCTTGATTCATTAAGTTCATCAGCATCATCAGCTTGCATGAACATCAGGATCTGAACTTGACTCTATAATCTTCTATCCGAAGATCTGAGGCTGACTCTTACACTTTCACAGGCTCTATACAACTTCAGGCTCCCCTTTAAATTGTGCTTGGGTTCGCAGTCTGGCTTCCACAGGTTCAAGATCGTAACCTGGCTCTTTTTAAAGTTCATTCCTGCACATTCTCTACCTCACAATAAATTTCACAAATTTAAAATTTGACAAATTTATATATCACTTGTTGACACAAACACTCTATCATATGCAAATATTGTATAAAAATGATTTAACATTTTTAATCTCTGATGAACCACTTGAAACAACATCTTTTCAAACACACTTTCCCAAACCTGTTCATCATGTTTAGCACTTGGAATTTTGAAAATCAGCTCTTCAACATCAATTGTCGAAAATGTTTTTGAATTTCGATTTTAACGAAATGCTGTAAAGAAATATTTACATACAATATTTTTGTGAGTTTGTGTAAGAGGATCATATCAGTTTCTGAGACAAATCACCAACACCGTTAAGCTTTAAACATTTTAAATTCTAAACGATTCACTTAGATTGTCAGTATACTGATCCACTTAAATTCTCACACAAAGTTCAACTGTTTTGAGATACGGAATTAATGTTTTAGAGACTTAAACTTATATGCGTGTCCCACCTCAGAATATACTCCCGTATCCAGATCCCAATGGTGAGTATACCACAGATGATATCTGTAAAGGGTTAAATGCGAGGGCCATGAGAGCTCAGGCTATTGCTTCCGCAAAATCAGAGAGATGATGGCTTTGACTTTTGGTGTGTTCCCTTTAGAGAATCTTTTTCTTCAACAGCACATGATTAGCATTTTTCAATGTTTCATCATTTTTTGTACTGAGGGTGGTGTTATATTTCAAGCAAGCAGAAAGTATTATACGGGGACTAGGCCATTGCTTCCGCAAAATCAGAAGTCCCGGGATAATACCCCAGATATCACTGAGTATAGAGACCTAGTATCCCAGAAAGAGGGACCTTTCAAACAAGATTTCGGGGGTTACCCATATATCCAAGAGATGTTTCCCACGATATAAGTAAGTTTGAAATTTAGGTTTATATCTCGTCACAATCTACTAAATGTGTAAAAACCTACTGGCACATCATCAGTGAGACCGTTTATCACATTTTGACTTTCCAATTCTTTAGCATGCTGTGATAGTCCACTAATGTACTATCATTTCCTCTTTTTCACAACAAAACTCTTCTTCATTTTTATCATGTTTTTTGGCTTTTTCAAATTTTCAAATGTTTTTGGATTTTCAGAAATTTCTTACTCCCTCTAAAATACAAAATCATTTAAAGGAAATTTGAAAACAAACTGTACAAACAAAGTGACAACTGATATTAAATCAATTCAATTCGCCATTCACTTGGCATAAACAATCAGAACTCCCCCTCATAACAAACTATTTTCCCATTATGATTTCAAAACACTTAAGTTTGTTTTAATCAAATGGTTTTTCCGGAGAATTAGTTTTGTGTGATCTCATAAAACCACTTGTAGGTTAGGCGTTCAATTCATCACCTTGTTTTTTCAACCACTTAAAAAAATTTAACAATATTTAGATCAATCACCAAATACCACTTGTAGAAAATCAAGTACAACTTAATGTCCCTGATTTAGCACTTATAAGTCGGAATCACTTTCGTGAATTTCTCAAGAAAAATGTCGATACCTGCTTCACACTTACCAACCTGGAAGCTCCGGCAAGTCCTGGGTTTCAATCAGAATAATAGGTTCCATCCCAGTCACAAACCTGGGACGACCCAACTTTACCTGGTTTCTTCGTTTTTTTTTTCATAAAATTCCTTCACCCCTTTGACTTTCCCATCAACCATTTTTCCAAAAATATGTTTCACTTTGGGGCTAAAGGCTTTTTCGACATCAAATTCTTTCTTTTCTGAGAAAATTTGATTTGAAATCTCAATTTTACCAACTTTTTGTTTAAAATTCTCAGCCCTCAATGGTGGAAAATTAACATCATCCATTGGCATAACTGACGTTTCTATTTTTAGCTCAACATGTGGCTCCTCTGATTTTGACGAATTAGAATCATTGCTAGAACTATCATCAAATTTCTTAACAACCCATTTTTGGTTGTCAAGATTTGCTTTTCTCTTGTAAAACCTCTTTGAACATTCACCAACTTCAAACTTCGAATTTTTTAAAACTTTGAATTGTTTAGTTGGTGGTTCATTCTCAACAATTTTTCCTTTCAATTTTTCAGAGACTCCTTGTTTTGTTTGAATTGCCTTTGGACAATTTCTGGCAATGTGACCAACTGTTTTGCATTGAAAACAGATTCTCGTCTCTTTCCTTTGAGCAACTTCCTTCATCATTTCTTCTTGCTTCTTAGCAAGGAATTCTTTTTTTGATTGATTTCTGAACAACTGCTCCTTTTCTTCTTCAGTTGATATTCCTGAAACAAAAACAGTTTTTGGTTTATAAGTTTTCTCATTTTTATGATTTTTCGGTGGAATAAAACCTAGACCTTTTCTTTTGAAATTACCGTTATGATTTGGTTTCTTTTGAAAATCTGAACCAAAACTATAACCATTTTTCTTGTTTTCTCTTTGTTGAACTCTTGAGGTGTACTTTTTAGGTTTTTCAGAAAGATTTACATCTTTTATTTTAGAAATATTAATTTCTATTAGTTTGAAAACCTTTTTTTATCATTTCTGGTTTAACACCTCTTATTGGAAATTCTTCATCAGGATATAATTTGTCAGAATCATTCAAAGTATAAGCCACTTTGATTGGTTCATCATTCAAATTAGATTTTGATAACAAAAAATCTTTATTGTAAACCCGTTTCTCCTTTTTTACTGTTGACTTTGACTTGACAGAATTTGACTCTGAATTTGATTCCAACTTTGATTCCTTTGTTTCATTGTTATCCAACACCTGATCTACCACTTTCTTTATTAATTCGGACTCATGATCAGTGTCAGATGATGTAAAAGTAACATCGATGTTGTCTGGCAAATTTTCTGAAGACTCAGACTCCCACTGTAAATTGGTTGCCTTTTTTACTCTTTCTGAATTTGGATTTCTTGGAGAATATCCATTTTCAAGTGGGGGTGGACACTTTGTATAACTGGCACTTTGTTTCTTACCAGATGTCTTCACTTCAGTATCCTTCTTCTTTTCAGAACTCTTTTCTTCAGATACTTCATCTTTATCAAAAACCTTCATGCCTTCAACGGTTGGATAAATCCTGTCAATAACATAAGAAGTACATGAGTAACTTTTTAACAATCTATTTACTCTTTCCGTTTCAATCCTCTGAGTTTCCAGTTTCTATTCAAGCACAGCTCACTTTTCAATGTAATTGTTGACTACTTTCTGCTTTGTCATGAAAGCTCCTTGAAGTGTTTTCATTATTATTGCTTGTTCACTGCTTGAAAGATTGTATTGATTCATGGCTTTATTCAAAACATCGTAAGATTCTTTCAATCTGTTCATGTTATGAATCAAAGTATTGTTCTGCTTCTTTACTGCTTCACAGTTTTCACATATCACCAGAATCTTTTGTGCATCAGCTTCAGCTTCAACTATGAAAACTGGAATATTTTTGACCTTTTTCCTTATCACTGGAACTTCTTCATCATCACTACTAACAGGTTTTTTAACTTTCTTCTTTTTCTTTTTAGCTTTTTCATCATCACTGTCACTCTCTTCCATCAATCTTAAGTGCTTTTCCATTCTGTTTGCATAATAATCATCATCATTATCACTGTCTTCAGCAACTCGAGCAACAAAAGCTTTGTGTTTTGGAGTTTTGTTAGGATCAAAATCATCCCAACTGAAATTTGCACAGCTAAACCCCTCTGGTAATTTTTCATCATCTTGATTTATCAGACATGCTTTGCTATCAGCTGAAACATATTTGTCCCAACTGAATTCTTTTGTTGATTTTTTATCATCTTGATTCACCATACAAGCTCTCTTTGATGAATCTTCAATTGTCTTTCTAGCATGTGCAGTTTGTGGTTCTTGTTGTTGTTGAGCAACTTGATGATAAATTGCTTTCCGATAGTAATCATTGTTGTTGAACGGATTTTGAGCTCCACTTGCTTCGCGATTTGTACACTCTCTCTTGAAGTGTCCTTTTTCACTGCAACGAAAACAAGTAACTTTAGATTTATCAAAACCTAGAGTAGAAACATTTGCATCACGGAAATCATCTCTTCCCGTAATTTGTTTAAACTTTTCGGCTCTTCTCAAAACTCTCGCCAAACACCACTTTATGTCCATCAATTCCATTTCCTCAGCATCAATCTGATCGTAATCCTCTTTTGTCAACATGGGATTCCCGATCTTTCCTGCAACTAAACTTTCATATGATTCTAATGCAGTTCCCAACAATGACATGTGACCTTTTGCAACCTCTTTCAAGAAATTTTCACCATTTTCAAGATTCAAAACAATGTTGCATTGTAATCTCTTGCCATTCTTGGTTGTTGAAAAATTTGGATCATATGATGGATATGAAGAAAAAGTTGTTTTGTTGTTTGATTCTTTAGATGAACCTCCAGATGAACTCTTAGCATTGAATGCAGTCTCAACCTTTGGTGACATATTTGTCTTATCATTAACACCTCCTTTGTAATAAAGACTGATATCTTGTTCACCATCAAAATCCTTCATTCTTGAGATTTTCCTTTGTTCCATCTCTTGAGCTTCAAGCTTTTCAATGAACTTATTCAGTGTTAGATTGCTAAAATCTTTCTTGTTCTCAACATCATGAGATACGTGCCCCAAGTTTCATGTGGCAAAGCATCAGCTAACTTTTCAATCAATTCTTCATTATCTTTTGTGATGCTCACTCTCTTCATTTGAACTAACAGATTGCAGTATCTTTCAATAATCTGTTTGGTGCTCTCGGTTCTCAAACCACGAAATAGATCGAATTCTTTCTTCAAAAGTGACTTTTTGTTCTTGATCATTTCTTTACTTCCAACAAACTTTGATTTTAAAGCTTTCCAGATTGAATATGCACTTCCATTGTGTTGAAGTAAAACCAAGATATCTTCCTTAACCGCTTGATGCAAAAGACTGATCATCATCTTTTCATTTTTGTATTTCTTTCTATCATCAACACTTAGATCTTTAATAGCAATCTCCTCTTCCTCATCATTCAATGGTCTAATATATTTCATTTCAACACATTCCCAAGCATCTAAATAATTTGCTTGAACCCAATTCTCAAATCATTCCTCCCATCCTTTATACTCCTCGATATTCATGAGCTTAGGCGGTTTTTGCATAGTGCCCGTTTCATTTTCCATGTTCAAGTTCTGAGTAACAGATGCCGGAGTAGTCGGGGTAGTAGCAAATGCGTTATAAAATTCCTCTTCCATGTTTCGATAACAATTTTCACAAAACAGTCTGCTTCAAACGAATTTCCAAACTCAAACGAAATAACCTCTCAAACGAAATAACCAAACTGAAGCGAAATTACTAATTCCGTGCGAAATAACACTCTTTCAAATGAAATATGTGATTTCGTGTGAAATACTCAAGCGAAATTACTGTTTGGTGCGAAATTACTGATTTCGTGTGAACCTGACAAATGAAATTACAAACTGGTGTGAAATAAGAACCTTATTTCGTGCGAAATACTGCTGATGTCATCATCTCCATCTATTTTTTCTAAAATTGACCAAGTTTTAAGCCGTTTTAAGATCTGAAACTTTCAAGGGTTTGTTAAAACACAATTGCGCACAAAATGTGAGAAATTCAAGACATTTTAATCGTGAAAATTTGTTAAATTTTTAAAAGAAGGTGTAGAAATCAGAATTTGCAGCTGAATTGGTAAGAACTCTTCCTCCTGAGATCTGATACCACTTGTAGGATCGTTTTACCGACCAAACGAGTCGTTCAGAAGAGTTTTTCTTAATACGAAAGGCGAAAACAGAAGTATCGAGTTCAATTAAGCTAGATATACACTTTAAACTGTCTTTTGATTGATTTGACAAAGTTTTATAGCGAGTAGACACTTCGGCAGCACTTCGGCTCTCAAACCGGAATGTTATGACTGTTTCAAACGAAATCAAGAAGCACCTATTTATAGACAAGGTAATTTCGCACGAACCTGTTCAAGCGGAATTAGATTTCATGCGAAATCTAATTTCGTGCGGAATAACCACCTAATTTCGTACGAAATTACCCATGTGTAATTTCGTGCGAAATTACCTACAAACACACTTTCTCGTTTTGCGTGCCCTGATCTATTTAATACAATACAAGACTCGATACAAGAGGAAGTCGACAGATGCATGTAACAACAGGTTTATTCGACATCCTTCATTTGTTCTAACAAAATTACCTATGCATTTAGAAATAGAGATAGGTAATAACAAGAGTTTTATCATTTGTGATGTATGTGAAAATTGTAAATTGAGCATTGACAACGAAGAATACACAATAGACTTGATCCCAATGTTGATGGGAGAATTTCAAGTGATCGTGGGTATGGATCGGTTATCCCGATACCACGCAAAGGTGGCATGTTTCCGAAAGTAAATAAAACTGACATCTCCTAGCGGAAAGCACGTTACGATATATGGTGAAAAAGGGGGTAACGCGGTGGTATGCACAATGCTAGAAGCTCACAAACTTATGAAACATGGATGCAAGGCATATATGGTATACGCAAATGAGTTGGATAAAGAATCCCTCAAAACCGGAGACGTGTCGTTGGTATGCAATTATAAAGATGTGTTCCAGGAAGATTTACCAGGAATACCACCAGAACGGGAGGTAGAGTTCGGAATTGAATTGATTCCAGGCGTGAAACCTGTGGCCAAGGCGTCGTATCTGCTCGCGCCATCGGAGCTACAAGAATTGATGTCTCAAATCCAAGAACTGCTCGACAAAGGGTTTATCTGACCGAGTGTATCCCCGTGGGGCGCACCAGTACTATTTGTGAAAAAGAAGGATGACAATATGCGTATGTGTATCGACTACCGAGAGTTAAACAAACTCACGGTGAAAAATCGATACCCACTTCCAAGAATTGATGACTTGTTTGACCAGCTACAAGGAGCGAGTTGGTTCTCAAAGATTGATCTCAGATTGGGTTATAACCAGTTGAAAGTCAAGGAGGAAGACGTACCGAAGATGGCCTTTCGTACGCGGTACGGGCATTATGAGTTCCTCGTGATGCCCTTTGGGTTGACTAATGCACCCACGGCTTTTATGGATCTCATGAACCGGGTTTGCAAACCTATGCTGGATAAGTCTGTAATCGTATTTATCGATGACATTTTAGTGTATTCGAAGGATGAAGCTGAGCATGCGTATCATTTGCAATAAGTGTTAGAGACACTCAGACGAGAAAAGTTGTATGCAAAATTCTCAAAGTGTGCCTTCTGGTTACGAGAAGTGCAGTTTCTTGGGCATATCATCAGTGCCGACGGAGTACTAGTGGATCCGTCAAAAGTAGAAGCCGTGTCAAAATGGAACACTCCAAAGAATCCCTCAGAAATCCGAAGCTTTTTAGGGCTCGCGGGATATTATCGGAGATTCATACAAGATTTCTCTAAAATTTCCTTACCATTGACCAAATTGACTCGTAAGTAGAAAAGATTTGTATGGGGCGTTGAACAAGAGAAAGCTTTCCAAACACTCAAAGAAAAGTTAACTCACGCTCCGGTGTTAACATTACCGGAAGGGGTTGACGACATGGTGGTTTATTCGGATGCATCGCATTCGAGGCTTGGATGTGTTTTAATGCAACGAGGCAAGGTCATAGCCTATGCCTTGAGGTAACTAAAGATCCATGAAAAGAAATACCCGACTCATGACTTGGAGCTGGAACCAATGGTTTTTGCCTTAAAAATATGGAGACATTATTTGTATGGGGTAAAATGTACTATCTTTACTGACTATAAAAGTTTGAAATATTTCTTCGATCAGAAGGAATTAAATATGAGGCGAAGGTGGTGGTTGGAAACGGTCAAGGATTACGATTGTGAAATACACTACCACCCCAGGAAAGCCAATGTAGTGGCAGATGCGTTGAGCCGAAAGGCAAATTATGCCTCGATAAGGGTACAATCAATGCAGCTTATTGTGACCTCAGGTTTACTAGAATGAATCCGAGGAGCAGAAGTTGAAGCAGTAAAGGTTGAGAACTAGAAAAAGGAAAGAATTGTTGGCCAATTCATGGATCTCGAAGAAGGCAACCACAGATTGAAAATACGTTTCAATAGAATTTGGGTTCCTAACACATGTGGAGTTAAAAAGCTCCTACTCAATGAAGCTCACAAATCTCGTTATTCCATTCATCCGGGGGTGACCAAGATGTATAACGACTTGAAACAAAACTATTGGTGGCCCGGAATGAAAAGGGATGTAGTGAAATACGTGGAGAAGTGCCTGACATGCCTACAAGTCAAGGTGGAAAACCAAAAACCATACGGTAAACTCCAACCGTTGGAAATTCCTGTTTGGAAATGGGAATATGTTACAATGGACCTATTAACCAAACTACCAAAGACGAACCGTGGGTTTGATGCTATATGGGTAGTTGTTGACAGATTGACCAAGAGTGCTCATTTTATCCCGATACGTGAAACATATACGTCCGAAAAGATGTCTGAAGTTTACACTAATGAGATAGTGGCACGCCACGGAGTACCGGTATCCATCGTGTCCGATAGGGATACCCGATTCACTTCAAATTTCTGGCGAGATTTCCAAGAGCAAATGGGAACCAAATTGTTCATCAGCACTGCGTACCATCCTCAGACGGATGGACAGAGTGAAAGAACAATACAAACATTGGAGGACATGCTACGGGCATGTATTATTGACTTCGGAGGTAGTTGGGATGTTTATATACCATTGGTCGAATTTTCATATAACAACAGCTACCATGCTAGTATCGGGATGGCATCGTATGAAATGCTTTACGGTAGGAAGTGCCGGACCCCGGTGTGTTGGGGTGAGGTGGGTCCACGTGAACTCGCTCATAAAGATATAGTCCGAGCCACTAATGAAAAGATTGAGGTGGTTCAGGCACACTTAAAAGTGGCACAAGATAGACAAAAGTCGTATGCGGACAAAAGGAGAAGACCGATCGAGTTTCAGGTTGGCGACAAGGTCATGCTCAAGGTATCCCCATGGAAGGGGGTTATCCGTTTTAGAAAGAGAGGAAAATTAAGCCCAAGATTTATTGGGCCGTTTACAATTGTCGAACGAGTAGGGAAGGTAGCATACCGCCTTGAACTACCGAAGGAATTAAGCGGAATTCATAGCACATTTCATGTGTCACATCTTCGAAAATATTTAGCGGATGAAACAACCTATATCCACTACAATGACATCGAGGTGGATGATAGACTTAACAATGTGGTGAAGCCCATTGCGATTTTGGATCGTAAGGTGAAAATCTTAAGGAACAAAGAGATCAATCAAGTAAAGGTTAAATGGGAACACAGGAAGTGTTCGGATGCCACATGGGAATCCGAAGAAGAGATGCAACGACTCTACCCTACGTTATTTGGTACGTAATTCGGTTTCGGGGACGAAACCCTTTTAAGGGGGGCGGACTTGTAACACCCCGAAATTTATAAAACATAAAAATCGGAATAATAAAGTATTAAATAAACAAGAACAAGCTAACTAGGAATTCATAACCCAGTTAGTTTCTAGTCTTGAGATGACAAATAAAAATAGTAAAACATCTAAGTTAAGAGTTAAATAAAAAACTTAAGGGTTGGAATTGTCAATTTTGAAACTAGAATGATTAAAAGAAATAATCAACACCAAACACACACTTAGTGTGTGCGTCTGGTCGATTTCAAACACAGGGGGCGAACCAGGTTTCTCCATGAAACCCTAATTCTCACAAAATTCACAAATTGAAGCCTCTAATCAGCTCTAAATCAAGTTTCAAACACGAATTAGTGATCACCTCGTTGCAGGGATCAAAAGGTATGCAAAATTTTTGTATTTTGATTCTTGTTCAGTTTTAGGTTAATGGAGAAAATCAAAAATTGAGCTTGAATATATGATGCATGGATGAAATTAGAAGTAAAACAATGTCTAGGGATAAACCGTAGATGATTCTTGTAAAAACATTGCATCATACTTGTAGGGTTTGTGATCACCATTGTAAGTGCTTAATGAAATTGTAGAAATTAGACAAACACTAGGATTATGATTTGCTATTCTAGTGAAAACTGAATTTATGTGTTAAATTCATAAATTTGGATGTTAAAAGTTTGTGTAAATGTGTAGGATCGTGTACGAACCCGAATGAGTCGTTCAGAGGAGTTTTACTTCGTTTCAGGTGCGGTAAACAAGAAACAAAGGTAGACACAGCTTGTTCTTCACTTTAAACACTCTTCTGATTGATATTATATCAATTACAATCAGGAAACACACCGGCAGCACTTCGGTACAATATTCTGATTCCCCACCAAATGACATGATCACTAGCCTATTTATAGAGTTTCTGATTCCCCACGAAAGTGCAATGTTTCTGATTCCCCACGAAAGTGCAATGTTCATTTCGTGGGAAATCAACATTTCGTCATTTCGTGGGAAATCAACATTTCATGGGAAATCAACTCTAAAACTCTATTTTCCCATACAATGTGCCCCGATCTAACATAACTAGTACTAGACTCGATACAAGACGAAGTCGATAGATGTATGCACTAACAGACTCCCCCTCAGATGTTGACGAGTCTTACGTGTCGAGTCTTCGCATCTTCAGTCTTTATCAGTCTCTGGGCTTCACTCTTTCACTCAGCATTAACAGACTCCCCCTAATAATGTGCTGGCATTCCTTCAGTTCATCAGCATCATCTGCTTCAGGATCGTAATCTGGCTTTCACAGGTTCAAGATCGTCGCCTGACTCAAACTTTGTCCACAGAATCGAAACTTGGCTCATGCTCTATCCACAGCATCCTCAAGTATCGGAACCTGACTCTTTAAGCATCCTCAGGATCGATCAACCTGGTTCTCTATCACACAGCTTTAATGTTGTTCCAAGATCGTAACCTAGCTCTCTTTTAGATCAGGTTATCTGCACACAATCTCTACCTCAAAGTAAATTTCACACATTTACACATTTCAAAAATATAGACATGTACTAACTCAAACTCCCTCTCACTACACGCATGATGAACCACTTGTAAATTTGATCACAATACATTTGTTTTCAAACACAGACTCTCCCTCACAAAATGTCATCATGTTTAGCACTTGGAATTTTGAAAATCAGCTCTCCAACACCAGTTGTCAAAAATATTTTTGACTTTTTCAAAATTTTATGCTAAAACACACTGAAAATCATTTTGTATTTTGAAATATTAAAAAATGCAGTAAAGAAATATTTACAGACAATATTTTTGTGAGTTTGTGTAAGAGGATCATATCAGTTACTGAGACATATCACCAACACCGTTAAGCTTCATTTCATTTTAAGTTTTAAACAATTCACCTAGATTGTTAGTATATCGGTCCACTTAAATCTTCACACAAAGCTCAACTGCTTCGAGATATGATATTAATGTTTTAAGCACTTAAACTTAATCGCATGTCCCACTACTTGCATATACTCCCGTATCCGGATCCCAATATTCAGTCTTACAGGTGAGTATACCTAGATGATATCTGTAAGGGGTTAAAATGCGAGGGCCGTGAGAGCTCAGGTCGATACTTTCGTATACGCAGAGAGATGACGGCTTCGACTTTTGGTGTGTCCCCTTTAGAGGATCTTTTTTTACAACAGCAATGACTATCAATTTTATTGTTTCATCAATTTGCTGAGGGCGGCGCTATTTTTCAAGCATTTCAAAAAGTATTATGCGGGGACTAGGTCAGAATTTCCATTCAGCAGAAGTCCTGGGATAATACCCCAGATATCACTAAGCATAAAGACCTAGTATCTTAGAAAGAGGGACCTTTCAAACAAGATTTCGGGGGTTACCCATATATCCAAGAAGTTGTTCCCCACGATATAAGCAAGTTTGAATTTTAGGTTTATATCTTGTCACAATCTACTAAATGTGCAAAAACCCACTGACATATCCGCAGTGAGATTGTTTATCACATTTTTACTTTCCAATTCTTTAGCATGTTGTGAACGCCCACTGATGTACTATCATTTCCTCTTTTATACAACAAAACTCGTTTTTGATTTTATCATGTTTTTGTCTTTTTCAAATTTTCAAATGTTTTTGGATTTTCTGAAAATTTTTACTCCCCCTAAAATGCAAACACAATTTAGGAAATTTGAAAACAAACTATACAAAACTTGACAACCGATATCAAATCGCATCAATTCGCCATCCACTAGGCATAAACAATCAGAACTCTCCCTTTTACAAAACTATTTTCTCATTATGATTTCAAAACACTTAAGTTTGTTTTAACCAAAATGATTTTTACGGAAAATAAGTTTTGTTGATTTTACCACTTGTAGGTTAGGGGTTTGGTTCATCACATTGTTTTCAACTACTACTTGTAAGTTTGGTCCAATCAAGTTCAACCTAATGACCTTGATTAACCAATTGTAGGAAAAACAAGTACAACTTAATGTCCTTGATTTACCACTTGTAGGTGTAAACCTTCATCAACCAACTTGTAGGAATATCACATCTACACAAAATCATTTTACCAATAAAGATGCCGATTTCTGCTTCACACTTACCAACCTGGAAGCTCCGGCAAGTCACACTTAACCTGTAAAATTTAAACATTTAAAATTCATTCACAATCATCAATTTTCAAGAAAGATGCCGATTCCTGATCCGCAATTACTTGGGATCTCCGGCAAGTCAAATTGTTTAAGGGAAAAGAATTTCCACCCAAGTCTGACCAACCTTGGGTGTTTTTAGCTCTTTTAGCTCTTGTTCAGTAGGGTTATAGGTGGCTTTCTTTGTTGCATAGAAATCTTTAACCCTTTTATTTTCCCATCAATCATTTTCCCAAAAATTTTCTTAACATTCCCATTAAATGTTTTCTCAATATCAAATTCCTTCTGATCAGAAAAAAATTGATTTGAGATCTCAACCTTACCAACTTTCTGTTTAATCTTCTCAAAATTCAGTGATGGAAATTCATCATCATTCACTGAAGATACGGAATTTACCTCTTTTACCTCACCTTGTGGCTCTTCTGGCTTTGTGGAACCAGAATCATTTCCTTCTTTCTCTTCAGACTTCTTAACAACCCACACTTGGTTGTTCTTGGCTTTTCTTTTGTAAAAATTCTTTTTAGAACATTCACCAACCTCATAAGTTGAATTTTCAAACATTTTGAATCTTTCGGTTGGTGGTTCAACATCAACAACTATTTCTTTCAGTTTTTCAGAAACTCCCTGTTTAGACTTAGCATTTTTCGGACAGTTCCATGCAATGTAACCAGCTTTATTGCATTTGAAACAGGTTCGAGTTTCTTTTGGATGAAACACTCCAGTTCCATTCCTTTTCTTCTCAGCAAGAAACTCCTGGTTTGATTGTTTCCAGAAAGGTTTCTTCTGTTCCTCCTCAGCACTTCCACCTGAAACAAATTCTGTTTTTGTTTTAGAATTTTTCTCATTTTTGTAATTTTCTGGTGGAATAAAACCTAATCCTTTCTTTTTGAAGCTACCATTATGGTTTGGTGTCTTTTGAAAACCAGAACCAGAATTGTAACCTTTTTTCTTGTTTAATCGTTGTTGAACTCTTGAAGTGTATTTTTTAGGTTTTCTAGTAAGATTTAAATCTTTTATTTCAGAAAAATTAATTTCTGTCATTTTGAAAACGTTTTTGATCATGTCGAATCTAACACTTCTTATTGGAAACTCTTTGTCAGAGTATAATTTGTCAGAATCATTTAAAGTGTATGCAACTTCAAATGTTTCATCATCCAAATTCGCTTTTGATAACAAAAATTCTTTACTATAAAACCGTTTAACCGATGATTTTGGACTGTTGACTGATGAACTTGAACCTCCAGACTCAGACTTTGACTCAGACTCCTCATCAATATCCAACACCTGATCGACCACCTTTTTAATTAACTCAGACTCATGATCAGTGTCAGACGATGTGAAAGTAACGTCAATGTTTTTTGGTAAATCATCAGTTGTATCAGTTTTTAGCTTTATATTGACTGCTTTTTCGACTTGCTCCTCATTTGGTTTTCTGGGAGAATAACCTTCCCAGATTGGAGGCGGACACTTGTTATACCTAACAGTCGGTTTCTTACCACTATCCTTCTTCTTTGGCTTCTCATCTTGAAAACCTTCCATACCTGCAACAGTCGGATAAATTCTATCAATAAGGTAATCAGAACTAGAATAACTCTGCAATAATCATCTGATTCTCTCATTTTCAATCTTTTCAGTTTCCAACTCTTGCTTCCACTTAGCACTCTCTTCGATGTAGAAATTTATAGCTTTCTGTTTTGTCATCATCACAGCATTCATCATCGTTAGTGCTTGTTCTCTTTCAGAATTTGTCTTTTGAAGACCAGTTACTGTTCTGTTCAAAACATCATATGATTCTTTCACGTAGTTAATATTGAACAGTAATTGTTCCTTCATCTTCTCAAACTCTGCCAGCTTTTCATCTTTAGCTGCACATTCCTTGCAAGGTTCCAAACACTTCAAGCAAGGCTTGACAACCTCCACAATCTTTTCTATTTCTATGATCTTTTCAACTTCAACAACTTTTTCTGCTTCAGTAACTTTTTCAGTCTCAGCAGTTTCATCAGCAACACTTTTTACTTCTTCATTCTGAACAGCTTCCTTTGTTTGATCATCACTTTCAGAATTTTGTTTCATTTGTTCTTTTGCAGCTTGTTTCTCTTTCAGTTTCTCCAAACGATCTGCAAAATAAAAATGAAAACTTTCAGGAGAAAGATGAGATTTTGCAATATTAATATGTCTTTCTTCTTCATCATCACTACTGCTGTCATCAGTTGGTGATTGATCAAACTCAATTAACTTTTCAGCATTATCATCCGAAGAACAAGAATCAACTGGTGTTTGATCAAAAACCACTTCTTTTTCTAAACTTTCATCACTTTGTGAACTTTCATTTGCACTCTGTAAGCTTTCTTTATATGCAACAGACTCTTCCTCCACATTCTTCACAGTCTCACCAATAGACTTCATCCATGTAGTAAACATATCTGGTTCTTTCAAAATTTTATCAATGAATGCTTTGAAATCTCCTTTATCATTCACAAACATATCCCAGCTAAAACCTTCAGGCAATTTTTCATCATCTTGAAAATTCCAGTTAAAGTTCTCTTGATTCCCCAGACATGCTCTTTTTAAATCCTCGATCACTTTTCTACCATGAGCCACCTGTGGTTCTTGCTGTTGTTGCTGACCAACTTGCTGATATATGGCTTTCCGGTAATAGTCATCTTTTCCGAACGGATTCTTTACATCACTAGCTTCTCTGTTTTTGCATTCCCTCTTGAAATGACCTTTTTCCCTGCATCGAAAACAAGTAACTTTAGATTTATCAAAACCTAAAATAGAAACGTGTACATCAAGAAAGTCATTTCTTCCAATAATCAGCTTGAATTTTTCAGCTCGTCTAAGGACACTAGCTAGACACCATTTGATGTCCATAAGCTCCATCTATTCAGCGTCTATCTGATCGTAATCCTCCTTTGTAAGCAAAGGATTCCCGATCCGCCCTGCGACTAAACCTTCATAAGATAGTAGCACGGAACCAAGCAACGCCATGTCATCTTTAGCAATCTCTTCAGAAAAACTTTGACCATCAGGAAGATTCAAAGCAATATTGCATTGAATCACATAACCACTTCCACTTTTCATACTTTGAGAACTGAAACTTGAAGTAGTATCTTTTGGATTGACACTCGGGTATGAAGAGAAACCACTACTACTTTTAGAACTTTGATCAAATTTTTCAGATGAATCTCCAGCACTAAACGCAGTTTGGATTTTCGGGCTTCTTTCAACTTCTGGAACACTGCCTTTGTAGTGCATTTTTACATCCTGTTGACCACTTGGACTGTTCATCCTCGCGATCTTTTGCTGTTCCAAATCTTGACCCTCAATCTTCTCGATAAACTGAGAAATCGTTAACCCATCATAAACTCCAGTGTTCTTCAAAATCATCAAGTATATGCCCCATTCCTTTTGTGGTAAAGCGTCAGCTAACTTGTCTACCCACTCTTCACGATCCTTTTTTATACTAAGCATCGACATGGATCGCACCAAGTGACAGTATCTTTCAATCAGCTTCTTGGTATCTTCCCCGGGCAAGCTCGTAAATAAATCAAATTCTTTCTTGAGCAGTGCTTTCTTGCTCTTGATCATATTCTCACTACCCTCAAACTTGACTCTAAGAGCATCCCATATTGATTTTGATGTCTTGTCATGTTGAAGCAGTATAAAGATGTCTTCTTTGATTGCTTGCTGAAGCAGACTGATCATCATTTTTTCAGCTCTATACATATTACGTTCTTGATCACTAAATTCAGATATTGCTTTCTCAACTTGCAGATCAGTATGTGGTAATACATATTTCTTCAGAATGCACTCCCAAGATCTGAGATGGTTAGCTTGAACCCAGTTTTCGAATCTGTCTTTCCACCCGTAGTATTCTTCTATGCTCATCAGTTTCGGGGGCTTTTGTAATGTTCCGGTCTCGTTTTCTAAGTTCATATTCTTAGCAATGGAAGCCGGAGTAGTCGGAATAGCAAATGCGTTGTAGAAATCGTTATCCATGTTTCAAGTTCAAGCAAAATAACCCAACAATCAGATTCAAGCGAAATATCAACCTGCCTTTTCAAGCGGAATACCTGTAACACAGAACTTCAAGCGAAATCAAAAAATACAGTTACAAGCAAAATATCAATAAATGATTTCAAGCAGAATCCTGAGTTAAAGCGAAATCACTGAAGTGTATTTTGGAGCGGAATCAGAATTTTGCAACTTGGAGTGGAATCAGACTTTTGCATCTTGGAGAGGAATCAGACTTTTGCATCTTGGAGCGGAATCAGAATTTTGCAACTTGGAGCGGAATCAGACTTTTGCAACTTGGAGCGGAATCAGACTTTTGCAACTTGGAGCGGAATCAGACCAATATTCTGGAGCGGAATCAGACAATCTCAAGCTGAATCAGTGTTTTTTTCGAGCGGAATCAGATCAATGAAGCTAATCTGGAGCGGAATCAAGAACTGGTCAATTCGAGCGGAATCACTTCGGGGGTCCATTTCAATCACTTTTAGTTCGAATTTTGCAATGAAACTTTCCAGGATTTGTTAATATGCTGTTTTACACAAACTGTGAAAAATTGATCCGATTTTGACCGTGAAAACTTGTTGAACTGATGAAAGGTGTAGAAGATAGAAAATGCTATGAAATCCAGCTATAATCTGCAGAACTCCTCCTCCTGAGCTCTGAAACCAATTGTAGGATCGTGTACGAACCCGAATGAGTCGTTCAGAGGAGTTTTACTTCGTTTCAGGTGCGGAAAACAAGAAACAAAGGTAGACACAGCTTGTTCTTCACTTTAAACACTCTTCTGATTGATATTATATCAATTACAATCAGGAAACACACCGGCAGCACTTCGGTACAATATTCTGATTCCCCACCAAATGACATGATCACTAGCCTATTTATAGAGTTTCTGATTCCCCACGAAAGTGCAATGTTTTTTATTCCCCACGAAAGTGCAATGTTCATTTCGTGGGAAATCAACATTTTGTCATTTCTTGGGAAATCAACATTTCATGGGAAATCAACTCTAAAACTCTATTTTCCCATACAATGTGCCCTGATCTAACATATCTAGTACTAGACTCGATACAAGACGAAGTCGACAGATATATGCACTAACAAAATGACCTAATTGAAGAGAATGAAGTTGAAAATAACATGCAAACAACCTAATAATGATTATATAAAATCTGACCCGCTAGGTGTTTGTTAAAACGCCCAAGTGAGGAGTAAAACGTTAAAGATCAGACAAAAACGCAGATCTGATTGTCATAACAAATTGTCCGTTATTAATTTTGAAAGAGTTATAAATTAGTTGCGAATGGAACTCTTTAGGTAAAGAATTCGGATCATCAAGTGGACAAGCCGGAGGTGATATACGCTTGAAGGGTGCACTTTGAAGGTACGCGACTTATGGTTTCATTACATTATATTTAAATATTAGATCTAGCTTGCTACATTGGATTTTCATAAACAAGGAAACCCATTAAGTCGCGGAACTGGCGAAGTGCCATAGAAAATCAAAACAGGTCAAATATTGTGTTAGAAATAGAGTTTGGAATGTTTTGAAATGGTGGTCTCCATTCGACATCCAAACGGGTCAAAACAAGTTGAATTTATGCATGTCAAATAGTGTTGAAAAGCATGTTTAAATCCTTGAAACAAGCATGATGATTATTGCGTAGGTGCCCCTTTTTAAGGGAGCAAAACGCTATAGTGGGTAAAACCGAAATTTAGTAAATCGGTTGTAGACATGAGATGACAATGAAACAAGTTATTGAAACATGTAGACAAATGAGTCGAATAAATAAAGAGCCAAAATAAAGGCCAACTTATCTTAAAACGAAAATTAGGGTGTAATGCATTGATAAACGGGTGCGTAATTCGATTACGGACACGTGGGAAAAAGAATTGGCTAAAATGGACGCCCGAGTCAAAAGTTATGTTGATTTAAAGTTAGAGTATGTAAAAAAAATGGTGCTAGGCAGAATTGCAGCCCCAACAAATCAACATTCTGTCGAAAATACATGTTAGCGCCACGCCACGGTGAAACGGGGTCACCGTCGCACGTCGCCACGGTGGTGGCGGGCCGCGACGGCTGGCCCTCGTCTCCGTCGCGCGGCGTGACCACCCCGAAGTGTGGAATTTCGTGTTTTTTTTACATGTTTGAACACGGAACTTGTTTTACTCGATTTTTAAAACGTCAAAACTAATTATTTTCATGGTTTTGACCGTAGGTGAAGATGGGCCTAATCCGGATGGCGATCAAGAAATTATCAAGAACCGAACACACCAAATGAAGCTTCCACATTTTGTCTATTTTGTTTTAGTAATATGTAGACACTTGAAACTATGTTTTTAAAAAGTTATCTAGTAGGATGATAACTTGAATGATATAATCAAGTTAGATCTTAAAATCGTGAAAGTTTTTGTAAACCTGTAACTTTTTGTACTAAATGTATGATTTGGTATCATTAATCTTGTTATTTTAAGTTGAGTGTTACAATGTTAGTATAATATTCAAAACTATTATCTACCAACCTTTCTGATGATTCCTGCTTCTCTAGTTTACCCTTAATCACTATTTTCGGCGTAGGAACTTTAGGAGTTCTCTTTCTCTTCTTTTTGTCCTTCACAAACTAGAATCTCAACTACTTCTCAACCATCAGCTTCAATCCTTCTGTCTCATCTTCTGAGTTACTCTCAGTATGTCTCCAATTATCACCTTCAGGTGCCACATAGTCTGTCTTCTTTATCTTTCCAAACTTAGGCCTATACCTTGGCTCTTCCTCTGGCTTCACACCCCTATACTTATCCAATCTCTTTAGTGTTTCAATGTCTATATGATGCAGAGGAAGTTCATCATTTGGATCTTTGGGTAAGTTTGGAATCTGGTCATCCCACAACATCTGTACAAACCTAGGGTACATGATATACTTTTCATCCTTTATGTTATCTATCATATGGTTGAAAATTACTTGCGAGATGTTGTATGGTCTATTTAGCACCAAACATGCGATGATGTTCATGATGTAATCCGAGGTTTCATCATAAGCTCATTTTCTATGAGATAGAGCATGAATCACACAATCGACAAGAAACTTGCAGGGTCTGCAGAATTTCGATTTTATGTAACCTTTGTCATTTATAAACCTTGTATATCCCATGCATAGCCAAAACCCCTTGCACAATCTTTCTGGGATTATAATTGGATCCTTGTCTTTGTCTCGTAGATCTAACACCCTACTTACATCGACACTGTAATCTTTACAGGCAAATCAGTGTCCTTCTTCTTGTCATCCTTGATCTTGACGGTAGAATGAATTGCCTCATCTTTCTCATCATATCGTGCGGCATTCGAAAATGTTCTAACATGAGATTCATAGCATCTATGCCTTTCCGTCAATGCCTTAAAGATTCAACTTTCTTTCAAAAATGGCACAACCTCCTTGAATGGCTCGATGTTCGGGAAGTCTTCATTCAAGATGTTGTGTTTCAGGTGAAAACCAGAAGCTCTTGCCTGCAGATATTTCATTATTAAAATATGCACGTATTTCAAGACACAATATACAAAATAAAAAATTTCAAAACATATGAAAAAATTCTAACACTTATTCACTCTATACAGTACTGATCTGACGAATGGCCATCCGACCAGATGGTTATCTGATTAGATGAGCTTGTTCTGATAAGCATAATGGTCAAAACTGTATGTTGGATCGGATGGCCATCGGTCATCCGATCGAATGATCATTCGAGTGAAAGATATTAGATCATTCAATGCACTCATTGGAGATGTGGTTCGTTTGTTCATACGATTGGATGGTCATCCGATCGGATGATCATTTGAGTGAAACAGTTAAGTACACCCAAAGAATCATTCAATCATAATAGGGTAATGGATCGGATGGCCATCCGAACGGATGGCCATCCGATCGGATGGTCATCCGATTGAAATCAGTTGATTAATCAAGATCATTCAAACTGTTAAACACTTAAGATCATTCAAATAAGAAAGTACAATGGATCAGATGGTCATCCGATCGAATGATCATTCGATTAATCATGAAGAACAGTTTGAATATTTGAACACTTCAACACACCAAATAAATTTTTTTCAAGATTTATCAAAATTGAATGAAATTTCTCTTAAAGTTTTTGCCGATTAATAAAACCCTATGTTCAATTTCTATCGAAAATCTCTAAATATCCTTAGATCTGACAAAAACCCTATCGGCTGCCGAACTATTCTGATGAGCCTAGATTCAATTCTGATGATGTTTTGATCAAATTCGCTCAGTGAATCCTTAAAACTAAGGCCGTTCTACAAGAATCTAAGTTCAGTTTCTATCAAACACAACAAATTTAGCCTAAATCTAAGGGATTCACACTGTTGGCACCGTCGGCATACATAAACATCAAAATCATGAAATTTAGCAGTGAAATTAGTGAAACTTACCTTTCCCATAGCGAGTGATGTGCTAACCAACAATCCTATGTAAGTGGATAGGCAAGAAATGCTCCGAAATCAATGACGTTTGAGAGAGAAAAGTGTGTGAGAGACGGATAGTCAGTCGATCGAATGAGGTTGACTGACATGTTAACCCTTTATATAGGGTGACCTCCACTCGGATGGTCATCCGATCGGATGATCATTCGATCATCTCAACCTTTTCAAATTTTCTAACTTTTTCAAATTTTCTAGTTTTATAAGTTTTGGTAAGTTTTAAACATCCACTAAAGTATCCAGGTCCAAGTTAATGATCCTGGTTACTCAATTTGTCTACCAAGTCCAAGTTAATGACCTTGGTTGACCCGACACGAACCAACTTACATTTTGTTCAAACTTTTTCTGAAAGATACAAGTGTCAAATTATTGAACTTGTTTGACTTTTGAAATTTCCAATCATTTTAGATTAGCTCCCAACCCAGTTGTTTAGCAAAAACTTTCTGCATCGCATGTGAGATTCCGAAGATCAGCTTTCCACAATGGTTTGTCTAAACTAAAGCAGAAATAAAATCTTTTTGGATTATAAGAAAGTTTATGTTAAAATACACTGAAAATGAAATAACGGGAAACTATTTACAAACATCTTTTTGTGAGTCGTGTTAGAGGATCATATCAGCTACCGACGAGTCACAAGCACCGTTGAGCTTATTACACACTAAGTTCTTAAACAGTTCACCTAGATTGTCGATGTACCGATCCACTTAAATTCTCACAAAAAGTTCAACTAATTCAGGATACGGATTAGTGTATTAAGAACTTAACTTATTTGCGTGTCCCACCTCAGAATATACTCTCGTATCCAGATTACCTGTATTCAGTCTTACAGGTGAATATACTACACTGATATCTGTTTTCAGGTAGTGCGAGACCATGAGAGCTCAGGTTAGAACTTCCATTCAAACAAAGAAATGATGGCTCGACTTTGCGGTGTGTCCCACTTAGGGATCTTCTTTTCAATAGCACTTGATTCGCATCTTTTGATATTCATCAATTTTTATGCTGAGAGGAAGCTTTAAGTTTTATAGCGCATAAAGTATTATACGAGGACTAGGCCATTGCTTCCGCAATATTAGAAGTCCTGGTATAATACCCCAGATATCACTAAGTATATCGACCTAGTATCTCAAAAACAGGTAATCTTTCAAACGAGATTTCAGGGGTTACCTATATATCCAAGAGATGTTCCCCACGAAATAAGTTAGATATGAATTTTAGTTTTATATCCTGAAAAAGTCTACTAAATGTGTAAAAACCTATCAATATATCATTAGTGAGATCGTTTAACGCTTTTTAACTTACCAATTCTTTAGCCTGTTGTGACAGTCTAGCTGATGTACTATCATTTCCTCTTTTTACACAAACTCTTTTTAGGTTTTCTATTGTTTTTTACATTTTGAAAATTTCTATTGTTTTTGTATTTTTTTCATTTTTTAATGTTTTTGTATTTTCTGAAAGACACTATCTCCCCCTAAATACCAAAACAACGAAAAATGCGACAAACCATAGCAGATTGCTTCTCGAAGTCCTCTGCTTTGGATTTCTCATCTACGCCAACTATTGTTCCCCCTGACGAAAAATGTTTCATACCGTTTAGTTTTAGTTAGTATTGAAAACGTGACTTATCAAACGCTTTAGTATGTAAATCTGCTTTTTGTACCTCGGTGTGGATCTTTTCAATTCGAATCAACTTCTACTCGAAACAATCTTGGATGAAGTGATGTTGAATTTTTATATGTTTATTTTTAGCATGATGTATCGGGTTTTTTTGTTATGTTGATTGCTGCCTCGTTGTCAACAAAAATAGGAGTAGTAAGAAATTGCAAACCGTAATCCCACATTTGCAGTTGGATCCAAAGAACCTGAGAGCAGCAGCTGCTTGCTGAAACATATTATGCTTCACATGTTGAAAGAGCAACGATGATATGCTTCTTACATTGCCAAGTGACCAGACTTGGTCCAAAGGATTTGTATCCTGCTGTTGTTGACTTTGCATTCAGCTTGCAGCATCCGAAATCTGAGTCAGAGTAGCCTTCGAGTTTGAAATCACCGTCCATTGGATACCACAAACCCAGGCTTGGGGTTCCTCTCAGGTAGCATAGAATCCTCTTGACGATAACCATGTGTGAAGATCTTGGACTCGACTGATAATGGGTCGCGAGGCAAGTCGGGTACATTATATCGGGTCGAGATGCAATGAGGTACATCAGTGAACCAATCATCGAACGGTTTAGTGTCTCCGGTGAGATCAGGGTTGATACCTTGATTAGTTGCCAACGGGGTGGACATAGGTGCAGTCTCCGGCATTTGATCGACTTGTAGCCCAAGGAAAAAGTTCATCTCACCCATCGACGACATTTCAAACTTTTGCTTCATTACTGTCTCGAATTCTTTGAAAAGTTCCTCATTTGTGGACCCGAAGATAATATCATCAACATATATTTGAACAATCAGTAGATGTCCAGCGACCTCCTTAGTGAAAAGAGTGGCATCCACCTTTCCTAGAATAAAGCCGTTAGAAAGTAAATGTTGAGAGAGTGTCTCATACCGGGCTCTCGGGGCCTGGGGCAATCCGTATAGCGCTTTGTCCTAGAGGTAGACTTTGTCTTTGTGAATCGGATCGGTGAAGCCTGGTGGCTGACCAACGTAGACCTCCTCTTTCACTTTGCCATACAGGAACGCCGACTTGACATCTAGCTGGTAGACTTTAAACCCTTTACATGAAGTGAATGCAAGAAAGATTCTAATGGCTTCGTGTCTGGCAACTGGAGCATAAACTTCTGTGAAGTCTATTCCCTCTTGCTAACTAAATCCCTGAATGACTAGGCGAGATTTGTTTCTCATGATCACTCCCCTATCATCTCGCTTACATTTGAACACCCACTTGGTGTTAATCTTTCTATGCCCATCAGGTAGGTCAACTAGCTTCTAACCTCCTAGCTTTTCAAACTGACCGAGCTCCTCTTGCATTGCATTAACCCAAGATTCTTCTGTCAGTGCCTCTTTGTACATTCGTGGTTCAACCTGTGAGTTAAAGAAACTGACTGAGAAATTTTTTTGTAATGGTGCAATTTTTGTGTAAAAACATGCAAAGCCTTGGTCGATTTGACTTCTCGTTCGAACTCCTGACTGTAGTTCTCCAATTATCAACTCTTCGGGGTGATAAGACAGAGTCCTCTGCATAACTTCACCGGGAACGTTCACCTCGCTTTCCAAATTCGTGACATTCTGATCTGCAACTTGTTCATCGACCTGAACTGTTTGATCAGCGGACTAGATCTGCTCCCCCTCAGGTTCTGAATCACCTCGATCAAAGGTTGTGCTATCCGAATCAGACCGTGAATCATCAAAAACTGTCCCCTGATTTTCGGGAGCAGGCTCTTGTTCTAATGTCATTTGCTGCAAATCTGCATCACTGTGACCATTGTGACTGGGTCCAGCTTCATGATCATTGGAACTTTGTTGACTCCTTGAAGACTTGACTGGCCATTTGTTATACTGAGAAGCTCCATATTCCCAAAATAGATTTATCTGATCAATAAAATCCGGCTCCTCAGGTAAATCGAATGACTCCCATAATGTCTCGTAATCGAATCTCCATGAGTCAGCAGGTTTCTGTGGAGGCATAGTGTATCCTTGACATTCCACGTGCTGAGCTTCAATGATCCTCCCAAGACTTGGAACGAAAACCCGTCTAAGTGGACTAGAATAGCCCATGAAGATTCCTTCCAAACTCTTAGCACCAAACTTTCCATCAGGATCCAAAACCATGCAGCGTGACCCAAACGGCTCCAGATATTCTAAGTTAGCCTTTCGTTTGTTGAGTAGCTCGAAACACGTCTTGTTATGCTTCTTCACAGTTAGAACCCAATTGAGTGTATAGAAAGCGGCAGATACGGATTCTCCCCAAAAGTTTATAGGAAGCTTTGCGTCAGCCAACATCGTTCGTGTCGTCTCTATCAGTGTCCGGTTTTTCCTTTCTGCAACTCCATGCTGCTGCGGAGTGTTCGGTGCACTGAATTCTTGCAGTATACCCTTTTTGTCACAGTATTCTTCTATCTAATTATTTTTTAACTCCGTACCATTATCACTTCGTAATTGACATATGCGTGTCTGGTACAAGTTCTCAATCTTCTTAAACAGACTCACCAAACTCTCAAATGTTTGATCTTTTAACTTCAGGAATGACACCCACGAAAATCTCGAGTAGTCGTCTGTAACCACTAAGCAGTATAAATCACCAGTAATGCTCTTTACGTTCACAGGACCAAAGAGTTCCATGTGAAGTCTTTCAAGTGGCCTCGAGATTGAGTTCTCCATTTTCCTGGGATGTGACTTCTTCTTTTGTTTACCTTTTAGACCGCTTATGCATTCCCCTTCCAAGTGAAAACTCTTTAGATTCACACCTTTAACTAAATCGTTATGTACCAGGTGATTCATCTTTCGTAGGTGGATGTGGCCCATCTTCCGATGCCACAGCACTGACTCCTTCTCAGTAGCTTTTAATACAAAACACTGAGGATGACCCATAGTAGTTGTAGCAACACTCATATCAAGAACGTACAGATCATTTTCCCTCGGTGCTCGCATGATGATCCATTCATTGGGGATAAGAAACCCCGACTTCAAAATCAGACATTCATTGTTGGTAAAGTGCGTTGTGTACATCCTGTCACAAATTTGAGAGATGCTTAGTAAGTTGTTCGCCAGTTCTGGTATGTAGTTGACTCGTTCGAATGAAACGACACCGTTAGATAACATGCCCTCCCCGATAATTCGACCACCTTGATTTCCGGCTAAACCAACATAACCACCATTAAATTCTCTAACGTCATACAGTAGGGTCTTCCACCCTGTCATGTGCCTGGATTCTCCGCTATCCATAATCCACTTTGAAATAGATCTTGGGAGAACCTGCACATTTCACATGCAATTTAGTTAGATGATGAACCAACCCAAGCCTCCTTTGACTCGGGTAGCTTGACATTAAGGTGTGTTTTGATTGTGTAAAGTGGTGGGAATTTTTTGGCGTTCATTTCCAAATCTTTTTCGGTTCCAACCTCAACCTCTTTGTATAAGAAAAATTCATCCTTTTTAGGTTGACCAGATGGTTGGACCTTTTTCAGAACATACTTCTTGCCTGGTAGGGTCGAAGAAGTTTTTTTTTCAAGCTTCTGATACAAATCCAAAGGTACAGACATCTTAACAGGTTTGGTTGAAGACGTTTGTTTTGCAGCACTCTCAGGAACCTTTGGCTTTGTTTTAGTTAATGCCTTTTCTTGAGATTTTGGCATCCATGTTTGTTGTGGGGGAGTAAACCGTTTGGAAGATTCACCATCTTTCTTTACTGGTTGTTTAACAGGTTTAGATTTGGTTTTAACATTTTCAGATTTTGGAATCTTCCTTTCAACAAACATAGGCGCTTGCTTTTGACATCATTTGACTTCTTTGGATTCTCAACAACCACAGAATTAGGTTTCTGATTGGTGCATGGTGTGTGTAAAATGCAACATATAAATTACATCAAATGAGACATAAAACTAACCCTTTTTAGTACTAATATTGCAAAAAGTGTGCTTTTGTCTTCCTTTTGTATTTTCAGGATTAAATGAGCGTAAATGAACAAAAGGAACAAATATGCAGCAAAATCTAACATAAATACAAGAAAATGAACAAACGTGGCATGCCCTACCCCTCGACAGCATCTTCCCAAACAAAAACAAGCAAACAGAAGGCTGAACACGCCCCGTGCCCAGCGGACACGGGGCGTGGCCAGCTGTCTACAGAAAGGACAAAGCTTTAGAAGCTTCTATTCCCGACACGGGGGCGTGCCCAGCTCAACACGGCCGTGGTCAACGCTAAGATTCGAAGAATCCAAGCAAATCTTGATAGTACAGATACGCTTCTGCAAACGGGGTCGTGCCCAGCGGACACGGGGGCGTGTGGAGCTAATGCAGACAAATTGCAATTAATGAAGAAAGAGAAAGTGGATGGACACGGGACCGTGTCTGGGCTTCTGTGCAGACTATAAATAGAGGTGCTTGGTTCACTTCAAAGGCATCCCTTGGCAAACCACCTCTCTCCCACTTCACCCACACTCCACCACCAACACAACACCCACATCCACCACCATCATCCATCATCCATCATAGAGTGTGTGTAGTAGTCTCGGGATCCAAGATTGATAGTAAGAGTTCTTGACAATCAAAGGCCTTGTTTGCCTAAGTCACTTACATCACTTGGTGAAGACAAGCATTTAGTGTAATACTTCTGATTTTTAACCTTTTTTTTATTTGGTTTTGTATTAATGACATTAATAACTAGTTTCTTATGTTGAAGGTGAAACTTCCTTATCATTTGTCCGTGGTGTCTTGGCATTATTTTATTGTCTATATAAAATAAAAGATTTACACCATTCATATCTCTACGCTCTATATAGAGATATGTTGGCTACCTGGTCGGGGGTTAAGGGAATGGTTTGGTAAGGTTCTTGCCTTGTTCAGTGTATAGATCCTACAAGGACCTGGGTTAAGCTTACTAGGACCTCCTTCAAAACCCACTGGTATTGGATGGTCGGGGTGCGAATGCCTTAATCCCCTCATATGTAAACTACTATTAATACATTAACTCGGCAACTTGGGATTGTATCCCTGCTAACTCGAACCACTTAGCCGAGGGTAATGTCACCTTCAAAAGAGGGGCCTACCACATTACGCATTAATAACTTAATTAATTATCTTTCAATATTCCGACCCTTTAGGATTGTATCCTTGCTGACTCAAACTACAGGGTTGAGGGTAACATCACCTTCAAAAGAGGGGCCTACTACTATAACTAAGATAATCTCTTAAAAAGTGCAAAAGTGCGAAAATCATCAAAGGTTACACTAAAGGCGAGTCAGATCCAAGTGATTCATCTTGTCTATCTGTTTTTATTTTATTTTATTTTTCAGCATTTTTAGTTTTTATTTTCATGTTTAAAACTTTTTCTAAATTTTTTATTTGATTAGACGTTGAGGATAAACCGTTACTAAAAGCTCTTGTGTCCTTGGACGACCTCGGTATCTTACCAACACTATACTACGCTCACGATTGGTGCACTTGCCCATATGTGTGTTTAGTGTTAGTAAAATATCGTGTTTTATAAATTTAAAACTTGACTAAAGTGTTAAAAAGGGTTTAAAATATACATAAAAACATATAACACACCACACACATCAATGCACTTTCGTGCAATGTGTCCAATCTGATCGCATTTGAAGCACGTTCGGGTATCGACGACCCGATTCTGGCCATTAGTCTGCGGTTGTGAGGCCTTTTTAGCGAAAAACTCTTCATTTGTTTTTGAGAAAATTTCCGATTCTTGTTCGGTCATTGAGCTCGAACTCTTCACAAATGTTTTCTTTTCCACAAATTTCGATTTCTGAAAGTTCTTTCTCTGATAATTCTTACCACCCTGATGCCTACCAAACTCTCTGTTTTGGTTGTTATTTTGAAAACGAGGTGGCACACTTGGTTTGTTATAGTAAGATTTATCACGTTGAAAGTTCAAAAAACTTTTAGTGCTTGACAAACCGTTGTCCTTAGAAACATCAATCTCAACTAACTTGAAAACCTTTTTCAGTTTATCCACATTAACATTTTCGATCGGAAACTCTTTATCCCGGTACAACTTATCCGAACCAATCATTTTGAACATGACAGGAGTCGGTTCATCCTCTAAGTTGTTCTGGGACTTAGATTTCAGGATGTAATTGTTTAAGAAACAATCATCATATTCAATTGTGGAATCACTGTCAGATTTTAACACTTTTTCAACAACTTCCTTCACAACCTCAGATTCAATGCTATCTTCATCGGATTGTGAATTAAACGTGACATCAATGTTATCTGGTAACTTTTCAGCATCACTTTTCTCACTTGAATCAGATTCATTAACCAACCCTGATTGTTTTTTTCGTGAAGTTATTGCACATGGGTGGTGGAACCTTGTGATACCCAACCCCGGTTCCATCAGAATATACATCTTCACCGGCTTTGTTCTTCCCAATCGGTTTGGGAACTATATGTTGAAGAACAAAGCTGGCAGAAGTGTAACTTTTCAGCTTTAGATTAATTCTCTCATTATCAATCTTAGCTTCCGGATACTGAAGTTTGAGATTCGCAATCTCATCCAGTTGCTCATTTATCATTTTCTCTTTTGCTTGAAGAACGCCTAACAAATATGAGTTTTCTTTATAAGTTTTAGAATTACGTTCATCTGAGTCTTTAATCGTTCTTTTTAGTTTATCAAAATCCTCAGAAATTTTTCTGTTCTCAAGCATCAACTTTTCATTTTCTTTTCGAAATCGTTCAACATCATTTTCATCAGTTTTAACTTTTTCAGTTAACTCATTTATTCTGTCAGTTAAACTTTTTAACAATTTATCTCGGCCAATAACTTCTCTGTTTAGAATGTTAATTTTATTTGTCAGCTCCTGGATTTGCGATAGAGAGATACTAGTGTGTATTACAGACTTTGCACTGTTTCATGCAATTTCTTCAATCACTTTCAGATTTTCCATTTTTATCCTTACCTGGTTCATCATCTGAACCACTAGAAGTGACCTTTTCTGATGACTCAGACTCAGAAGCGGATGTGGAATCTACCTCTAATGCCTTTGCCATCAAGACTTGGTCTTCCATCTTGGTCAAGTTCTCGGCTATCATCTTAGCTTTAACATCGATAATCCCTTCATTTACCTTCTTAGGCTCCTTTGACCTCAGATATTCCTCATATCTCTCCTGTCTCAGTCTCTCTTTCTCAGCTCTGGCCTCTGCATCAATTTTTATCTGCTCTTCTTCTGAAGGAATCGACTTTACAAGAGCTTCGAAATCAATTGTTTTCGGATCAATGCAGATATTTTCTTTTGGATCCAAGTAGCATTCTATGTCTGGATCCCACCGTTTCGCTTTCCTGGCTTCTTTGATGGCCTCATAAATTTTTTGATATTTTCTCTGTGTCAGACTTCTTTCTCTGTTGTACGTTGATTTTGTTGTGACTTCTGCCATGAACGCGTAACCAACAGCATCCTCCTCTGGAAGAAAATCACTCCAGTTGAACCCATCATCGTCTTGAATCACCACAAGAGCCCTCGATTTTTCTTTTGGAGTGTCTTCGAGTTGTTTCATTTTTGGTGGCTCTTCACGATTCCTATGATAAACTGCTTTTCTGTAGTAGTGATCATGAAAAGGATTCGTAGTTTCACCAGCTGCTGGATTTCGGCATTCCCTTTTGAAGTGACCCTTTTGCTTGCATTTAAAACAAGTCACCTTCAACTTGTCAAATCCCAACTTTGTTGAAGGTCCTCCAATTGACTGTCGCCCTGTGATCCCCATGAATCGTTGTGCCCTTCGAATAATGCTAGCCATGCACCAACGGATGTCTATGAGCTCCATGTCCTCCGGGTCGATTTGATCGTAATCTTCTTTGTGAGATTCGTGTTACCAATCTTCCCCACTCTGAGGCTCTCAAAAATTTCCAATATCGATGCAAGAAACACTATTTGTTGTTTAGCGTTTGCAGCATTTTGTGGTTGTTGTGTGTTTGATGCAGACGATCCTGGTGAACTTGAACCAGTACCATGATACCCGTAACCACTTGATGAAGACCCACTCCTTGAATTCTCTTTTGCAACAGTGTTAGCACTTTCTACACTGAAAGCAGTCTTTGGTGACGAAGCTTTTGGAATCACGCTACCCCTGTAGTACAAATCTACATTCTGTTGATACTGTGTATTGTTCACTTTGTTCAATTTCTTGATTTCCAACTCGTGCCCTTCTAGTTTTTCAATCAACCAGTCCAGTGTAATATCTGCCATCTTCTTTGTGTTCTTTAGTACCAAACCAAAATACTGCCAATCTTGTTTGTTCGGTAAAGCTTCAAATAGCTTATCAACTAACTCTTTGTTATCCTTCTTAATGCCGAATCGTTCTAGCTCTGCTTTCAAATGACAAAACCTTTCTATCATTTGACAGACATTTTCATTTTTCATGTAGGCAAACAGATCAAACTCTTTTTTCAATAGTGACTTTTTGTTTTTAACAATCTCCTCTCCACCCGTGCACTTCTTTTCTAACTTACTCCACAAATCTTTTGAATTCTCGTAATCGATCAGAGAGATAATATCGTCTCGAACTGTTGGGATTGAACCCTACAAAGGAATAGTTGATATAGCCAAAACTGGTTCAGATAAGTGGATGCATAATAAGCAGTTGCTTGTACATAATATTTCCCCCTGACAGTGGCTCCTAACATTTGATGGACTCAAGTACTGCTTTTCACAAATGTTGCTGACCATAAAGACTGATGAAAACTAAAGTGCTGATGCTTCATCTACTGATATGTCTCAAGTACTGCTGGAGCTATAGCAGTGAAATGAAGAATCAGTGGTTTACTTATTCATTGTATTATTCTCATGTAATCAGTAGATTGTAATCAGTGGTTGTAATGGTCAGTAGTTAGAGTTTGCTAGGAGGTTAGATGTCACTTTTATGGTGACGTCAGCCAAAGATGCTCAGTGGTTATTATGTACTATAAATAGAACAGTTCCATGTACTGTTCTATTAGCTCTTTTCACACATGTCATTTTGTACGAACAATCGAGTGAGCTCAGGCTAAGGGGGAGATTAGTGCATGCATGCATTGTAATTGATTATTGTAATAAATACAATCATTCGATTATATGTTAAACATGTTTGCTAAAACTTATTCTTCCATTGATTGTGCGGCAAAAGTTAAATTCATCTAATTCCGCTGCAATCCATCTCTGTTTCATCTTTTTTCTAATGAAACAAACACAATCAAAAGAAACTCAGATCCTATCAATTGGTATCAGAGCTTGGACAGTCAAATTTGATTTAACAGTCATTTTGACGTAAAATGTTCAGCTCAATTTCGTTAATACTTCCAATTGTTCGTTTGTAGTTGAAAAACAGATTAAGGTATAATCACGTACAAAGTTGATTATTCAGTACCCGTAAAACAACCAAAATAGCTTCACAATCACAGGATAACACTAATAACACTGGTTCACTCTTCAAACCACCTATGTTGGTCAGATCTGAGTACAACATCTGGGAGCGAAGGATGAGTCACATCCTAGCTCAACAAAATACCGGATGTTGGAAGTCGGTGGTCTTTGGACCACATGTTCCAATGGTGCCAAGTGCTGAGGATCTAAAAGTTCTTGTACCTAAGAAAATTGAAAACTATTCTGACTAGGACCTTCAAAAAAATTGAACTGGATGCCAAGGCATTTAGCATCGTTGCATCTGCACTCCCAAATGAAATTTATGATGGGCTGTTACACTGTAACAGTGCCAAGGAATTGAGGGATGCACTTAAGGAACAATTTGGTGGGACTGAAGAAGTAATTGAGAATAATAGGGAAATTTTGAACCAACAGTATGAAACCTTTTGTCACATTAAGGGTGAATCATTAACACAACAGTTTGAGCGTTTTAGCTGTCTCATAAGTGAACTGAAACTTGTTAAGGTTGAATTTGCTAATGCAACACAAAACAGTAGGTTTCTTAGGTCACTTCCTGAAAAATGGAACACAATTGCTTTTGTAACCAGGAATTCAGTTGGGTTTAAAGATCTGACCCTAACCCAGCTTCATGGTAGACTCCTGACCTATGAAAGGGAGTTGAACCAGAATAAGAAGCTACAAGAGTCTGGGAAGGTTGCAGATGACTATTCATTTGGCAACACAGCTCTTTTGGGTCAGGAAGAATCTTGTAGTAGTAAGGATCAGAGTTATGTTCATTACATTGACATAACAGCTGGTGGAGCTTTTAACAACTCTGATTCTTACTCATCCAATTATGCTTTTATAGCTAATGGAGAAAACCATCATTCTGAGAATCTGTGCTTTGAACTCAATGATCTCCAGCATTTGATCCAACTGATCTGGAAGAAATGGATATTTTGCACCAACTTGCACTGTTTAGTGTTAGAACCAGCAAGTTTTACAAAAGGACAGGGAGAAAATTTCAAGGGTTACATGGGAACTTGAAAGTAGGGTTGGATAAGTCAAAGATAAAATGCGCCAAGTGCAATAGGTTAGGTCATTTTGCTAGAGAGTGTAGGAGTCAAAATAGTAGACCAATCATCACACACCCTAGTTCTAGACCACAAAATAACAAAACCACTGTGCAGTATTCCCAATATACCCCTGCTGCCCATGTAAACACTGCTCATTATGAACACCCTGTAACACCTGTTCCTGTGCACTATGTCCAAACCACTGTTCCTCAGATACAGTATGTCTAAGCCCCAACTCCTCAGGTTCAGGAGCAACAAGTTGCACCTCAACAAGCTACACAAACAGTTGTTCAAGCAGATCAGCAAAGCTTTTTCTCCCAAGGCTTTGTTGATTGGAGTAGCTTGCCTGAGGATCTAGGGGATGAAAACTTTGCTCTATATGCTGATAATGTTATTTCTAGTGATGAATTATGTTTTGCAGCATTAGAGTCAATTCCAGAAGGGCTGGAAACTGAAGAAGGAACATCTAGTGCTGAAACAGTGGATACAATTGCTGAAGCAGTGGTTAGTGCTGTTGTTGGTGAACAACTGTTGGAAGAAAGTTCAGAACCCCTGTTGGAACCACTGTCTGACCGCTGGTCTGCTGAAGAAGAGGAGAAGAAACAAGGTGAAAAAGAAGAGAAAAAGCCAGAAGAAAGTGAACATGTCGGTGATTGTGCCATGATGGCTGCAACTAAGGTATCACCCCAGGTTCTTAAAAACCTTTGTTCAGACAAATGCGTCATATCATTTGCAAACATCAAGGAGGTGAATGAAAACCTTAGAGATAGAGTGTTAAATGATGAAGTACTATTGAAAAATCTTTAAAAGAATTGAAAATCAAATTGTCTGAAAAGGAAAATGAGATTTGCAGCCTCAAACATGAGCGTAGAATAACCAAGGACCAACTTCAGGCCATGATAGAAAAATATCAGATTTGCAAAAAGGAGTTGGAATCCACCCAAATCACTTGTGAAAAATGGGTGGAATCCTACAAAAGTTATGAGATTATGCTTGAAAAACAGATTGAAAGCAATGTAAAATTTGGCACAGGGTTTAGGAAAAATGACCAAGTTGAAAACACTGCTGCAAATCAATCTGGTTCTGTTGAAATCATACCCACTAACAAGGATGGTCAGGAAATTAAAATAACTGATAAAAGTGGAAACAAAATCACTCTGGAAAGATCTGTGGGGTCCTCAACTTTTGAGGAAATTGAGAAATACCAATTCAAACCCACATGGTCTGATGAGTGTGACATCCTTGAAAACTTTAAACCCATGGACTTCTCTACTGTGGATGGTGTTAAAGCTGCAAAGGCCAAGGTAATTCCTCTTAAGGACATCCCAACAGTGGTTCAAAACTCTGTTGCAAAGGAGTCTGGAAAGAAGAAAAGAAAAGATTAAAAATTTGTTTTGTGATTTCTGTGAAAAGAAAAATCATTTGACCAAAGATTGTTTTCATTTGAAAGCTTGTGACATTAACAAAACAAGTACCATTATGCCTTCAAAGAGTTGCACCATCTGTGGTAAATCAAATCACCTCACTCAAGAGTGTGTGTACCTCAAATCCTTTGAGGTCAAAAAGGAATAGTATACTTCAAAAACACTCATGAATTCATCAAAATCACAAGTCAAAAAGCAACCACTCTTTGTGCCTGTCCAAACAGCTGTTACAAAATAGCTGAACCAAACCTCTGTTAAAAGAGAGGTTCAAGTGACAGATGCACCCTCTGCTAACCAATACCAAAGAGGTAAAGGTCAACCACCATACCCAAGGGTTCCACATGTTTATGAGACTTACTAAAGGCCTTCTAACCCAAAAGTGAACAGGCATCCCTTTGGTTATCAACAGTTGATGGGAAATGACCCCCAACAGTGGTTAGAGAAAAATGTTTCAAAAACTGCCCAAACCCCTGAGCTAACCACTGTCCATCTCCCTGAACTTAACACAGACACTGTTGAGACCCCATCTAATGCCTTACTAGCTTTGGTGACCCTCCTGAACTATTTGTTTACTTGATGTGCAGTGAGCTTCTACATGCTTAGATAGTCTTTGGTATGTAGATAGTGGAGGCTCCAAGCACATGACTGGATGTAGAGCCCTACTCAAAGAATTCAAAACTCATGGAGGGGGTGATATATCTTTTGGTAATAATAGTAAAGGGAAGGTGTTGGGATCTGGTACTATACAGTCTGGAAATGTTAAGTTTGAAAATGTCAATCTGATTGACAATCTAAAATTCAACCTCCTTAGTGTCTCACAAATGAGTGAGAAAGGTTATGGCTCATTCTTTACTAAGGAGTGTTGTAGGATTGTTGGGCCAGAAATGGTCAAAAATATTGAAGAAATAATAAAAACTGGAAAAACTCAACTTGTTGCTCAAAGGAGTGGCAATGTTTATGTGGTTGATTTTTCAAAAGAGAGCCCCAAGACTAATGCCTATCTGTTCTCAGCTACCTCTAACAAAGAGACAGAACTTTGGCACAGGAGATTGGGGCACATAAATCTCAAGACAATCACAGCTTTGTCAAAACAGGGTCTCGTAAGAGGTCTTCGTAAAAAACTGTTCACCTGTCCTGAGTATTGTGTTTCTTGTTTAAAAGGAAAACAACATAAACGCTCATTTAAGTCCATTGAAGAGTCCAAAACAACCAAGTGCTAGCAAATGCTGCACATGGATCTGTTTGGCCCAGTAAAAGTCATGACTCTTAAAAAGAAAAGATATTGTTTGGTAATTGTAGATGACTTTTCTAGGTTTACATGGACTTATTTCCTACATTCTAAAGATGAGACTGCAGGCATTCTGCAAGATTTTGTCAAACAGGTTGAAAAGCAGTTTGACTTGCCAGTAAAAGTCTTTAGGAGTGACAATGGCACAGATTCAGAAATAGGGAGTTGATGAGTTTTATGTGTCAAAAGGAATTGTAAGGCAGTACAGCATTCCAAGGACACCAGAACAAAATGGGGTTGTTGGAGAAAGAACAGAACACTGATTGAAGTTGCCAAAACCATGCTTGCTGATTCAGGTTTGCCATTAACTTTCTGGGCAGAGGCTATAAACACTGCCTGTTATGTCCAGAACAGAGTTTTGATCAACCCCAGGCATCAAAAGACTGCCTATGATATTCTATATAAAATCAAACCACTGATCTCATACTTTAAAGTATTTGGCTGCCCATGTTTCATTTTGATCCTAAAAGACTCAATTTCAAAATTTGCAGCCAAAGTGGACAGTGGATATCATTTGGGATACTCAACCACTGCTAAGGCCTACAAAGTGTGTAACACTAGGACTAAGATAGTGGAAGAAACTTTCAATGTAAGGTTCAGTGAACTTTCTTCAATAAAAATCCCTGCAAATCCTGCTGAGTTATTTGATCTTGATAAATTCACCATTGAAAATGTTTCTGTCAAGACTAATAGTGCAGGTCCATCTCAACCACCTCCACCAGACAATGGATACAAAATAATCATTCCATAACAAACGTTCACATCCATTGCCAGAGCAGCATATGTTCAAAACAGCTGTCAAAGCTCAACCACTGCTACATCAACAGTTGTTGACCAAAGTAGTCCTCAAACCCCTGCTTCCACATCATCAAACACTGTTGATAACGATCCTCAAACAGTGGATAAAAATCAATTTGTTTCCACACCACTTCCTCCTATTCCTCCACCTCTATTTGAAGACACTGTTGGATCATCAAAGTCACAACAGTTGTTAGCTTAGATGATTCACATCTGCAGCCCTCACCTTTAAAGGCCATTGTTCCATACAAAGGAGATTTAATCTTCTTGAAGTCTCATCCGCCAGACCAAATCATTGGCAACATCAGTGAAGGGGTGCTCACAAGAAGTCAATCCCAAAACATCTGTCTTTTTGCTGGTTTTCTATCACTTCATCAACCTATCAAGTACCAAGAGGCACTGAAAGACAACAGATGGATGGAAGCCATGCAAGAAGAGCTCCAACAGTTTAAAAGACAACAAGTATGGGAGTTTGTACCACTGCCAGATGGTGTGAGTCCTATTGGCACAAAGTGGGTCTTCAAAAATAAAACTGATGAAAGGGGCATTGTTGTTAAGAATAAAGCAAGGCTAGTGGTTCAAGGTTTCAGACAGGAAGAGGGCATTGACTATGATGAAACTTTTGCCCCTGAAGCAAGATTAGAAGCTATGAGACTGTTCTTGGCCTTTGCTGTCAACCACAACATAAAGGTGTTTCAAATGGATATCAAATGTGCATTCCTCTATGGTAAGATTCAAGAAGAGGTATATGTTTGTCAACCTCCTGGATTTGAGGATCCATTTAATCCAGATCATGTCTACAAGCTAAATAAAGCTTTGTATGGCCTGAAACAAGCACCTAGAGCCTAGTATGAAACTCTTTCCACCTTTCTGCTCTCTATTGGTTTCACAAGAGGTAAAATTGTCAAAACACTGTTTTTAAAATGGAGAGGGAAAGACTTGATGATTGTCCAGATTTATGTGGATGACATCATTTTTGGAAGCACATGTTCTAAAATGTGTGAAGAGTTCAGACAACTCATGACAGCTGAGTTTGAGATGAATGCAATGGGTGAACTACAGTGTTTTCTTGGTGTCCAAGTAAAACAACTGCAAAATGGTACACCCATGGCAACCACCAAGCTAGTCATGACTGATGAGAAGGATGATTTGGTGGATCAAACCTAATATAGAAGCATGATTGGGTCTTTATTGTGCCTAACTGCATCTAGGCCAGACATCATGTTTGCAACAAGTGTTTGTGCAAGATCCCAATCAGCCCCTAGAAAGTCTAACCTAATAGCTGTGAAAAGGATACTCAGATACATAAAAAGTGCTCACACACTTGGTATCTGGTACCCTGCTAATGGGTATATTAAGCTTTCAGGTATCACAGACAGTGACTTTGTTGGGTGCAATGCAACAAGGAAGTACACATCAGGAGGGTGCCAATTTCTAGGTGATTGCTTAGTATCTTGGCAAAGCAAAAAGCAAGCAGCTGTTTCAACATCCACTGCTGAGGCAGACTATATTGCTGCTGCAAGCTGCACAGCCCAACTGTTATGGCTTCAAAATCAACTGCTAGATTTTGGTATCACTGCCTTAAAGACACCTCTCATATTGGACAGTCAGGCAGTAGAAAATATCATTAAAAATCCAGTTTCACATTCAACCACCAAACACATTGACATCAGACATCACTTTGTGAGGGATTGCTATGAAAAAGGTTTGATTTCTCTGCACCATGTCCATACTAAAGATCTGCTAGCAGATGTGTTAACAAAGGCTTTAGACACATCTACCTTTGAAAGCTTGATCTCTAGGATTGGAATGCTTAACATGGAATAACAGGAAAAATCCTGTTTTTCTATGAATAAAAAGCATTAAAATGTTTTCAAAAATTCATCCTTAAAAATAGTTAAAAATGAAAGTTTTCATTAATCCTTAAAAGTCTGCCATAACCACTGTTTTTGGTTCAAACATTTGTTATGTTGAATTCTTTCCACTGCTGAAAGACAACCTCTGTTTCTCTCACTTTCATTGTTAATCACTGTTGTCAAACATCAGTGTTTTTAATCCACTGATAGTCTAAAGTCAACCACTGTTTTCTTTTCACCATTGTAAATCACTGATATTGTTCAATCAGTGGTTTCCCAAACAACTGTCATCCATTATTCATCAGAGGTTGTCACGTGGACAGTACTTAGCCTTCAGGTCTTTGTAACCATTGCCACGTCAGCATGCACTTTTTCACTTTATAAAACCCTGATCACCACCCCAAACAGGGTTTTCACTGTCAAATCGAATTCAAATTTCCTTTCAAAAGCAATTTCCATCAAAAAACCTTCACAAACCTTCAAATCATTCATCTTTTTCCTTCTCTCGCAACTAATTTCGAATTCATCGTGGCTCTCGCACTAAAAACCCCTCATAACTACTTGTGTACACTTGAGAAAACAAGTCAAAACACAACTTTACACTCCGTGATTGATGCACTTTCTTCTTCAAAGTACAAAACTTTGTTGACTTGTAACGCACCGATTTACCTGGCTACACTACGAGATTTCTGGAAACATGCACAAATTAAAGTTCAAGACAAAAAGCCTTGGGCTATCACTTCAACTGTAGGAGGAATTCAGGTTGCTGTCACACCTTAAACCATCTCTGAGGTCTTTGAAATAAATGATCTTACAGGTAAAAATTCTTTCCCAAAGGAAGAATATAAAACTGATTTGATTGAGAGGGGGTATGAGGAACAAATGAAAAAAGAAACTTTGCAAAAAGGGAGTTTTCCACCTCCCATGAGATTTTTATTCGATACCCTCCTCATGTGTGTTTCAAATAAAACAACAGCTTTCAATGAAATACCATTGAAAATCCAATACCTGGGATATGCTATAATGGCTGAAGTTGATTTTCACTATTCCCAGGAGATTTTCAATGATATGGTAAAAAAATGTTACTAATATCAAAGAAAAGAAAAAAAACCATTTTTATTGTTTCCAAGATTTTTAAGTTTTTATTTACTAAAGAAAATTCTAAAGGATAGTGCACATGTGCTTATCCAAGGAAATCCTTTTCAAATAAACAGCCTATCTTCTGAAACTTTTACAAGGCTGTCAAAACCTTCCAAAACACAAACAGAGGAACCAGAGCAGAATTTAGCTGTGACAACCTCTGCTCCTCAGGTTTCTGCTGTTGAGCCTACTGCTCTTGGTGACCACAGCAACACCACCACTGTTGTGCAACCCCCACCAAAACCCACAAAAAGTCCCAAAAAGAAAAATACCAAAAAGCCCCCTAAACCCTCCAAAAAGGATCTTCTGGAAGATGAGATCCCAGAAGTAATTCATGTGACAACACCAAAGTCACCAATAACCACTGCTGCTCCTTCCTCGCAGCAGATGGTTGAAAGATCTCAACCTGAGCCTGAAACTCCTCCTGCATCCTCACAAAAAGGATCAAGTTGTATACACAGGGACACCACATTATGAAGCTCTGGATCCACTTGAATCCATCTTCCTCAGCCCTACTCCCGGGGCAAATTCTCTTTCAACCCCCATCCTCACTTCACAAATTCCACCATCATTTTTACCTCTGTTGAATGCTTTGGACATGGATCAGACACAAATCAGTTCTTCTCAACAACCTATCACTGAGAAAATACCTCAACAAGTGACTGAGTCTGATTCCTCTGTCATTGCTAACCCATCAACAGCTGAGGAGGTTACAATGCAGGAATTACAAGTAATTCTTGTCAGTAGTTCAAGTGGAGCAGCTACTACATGTATTGAATCCACTGATTTATACCTGGACAATAGTTTCATCAGTAAGTCTCCCTTGAAGGCAACCATTTCTGATGCTATCAAGGTTACCACTGGTGTGTTTAAATTACCCACTAGTGTGTTAAACAAGATAGTTAATGAAAAGGGAAGTCCTCAGTACCAAGAACAAGGGGCATCAGTGGCTGAACCAGTAGAAACTTCTTCTGGTCCAACTGCTGATACAACCACTGCTAGTGGGAAATCAGATGATCCCATTCATTTGGGTGACATTTTAAAATACCAAAAAATTGACGGCGGGAGTAGACAGAATTGAAACATCCGTTGCAGATATCAAAAATATGTTGCAGCAGTTGTTACAATCTCAAAAGGCTCCATCCAGTGCTGCAACATCTGCTCCATCTCCCACTGAGCTATGGTAAATGTTTCAACCTCTGCTCCATCAACAAAGGCAATATGCTGATCAACAGCATGAAATTCAACTTCAAATGTTCGGAAATATGATGGACTCTAGGTACAAAGATACACAAGCTGATATAAAGGCAATCAAGGCCCATTTGCTTCAAACCACTGGCACTTCTCCTCCTACCATTATTTATGTTGAAAACCCTGAGGATGCCAAAAAGGGGGAGAAAGGAAAGAAGGGAAAAGAAGGTATGTACCTACCACCAGATCCAATGGCTAAAGTAGTTGTGGAAACTCCCAAGCCAGATGGATCAAAGAAGGTTGATGTAACTCTAAATGCTTTTGCTAAAGAAAAAGCAAAGTTAAAAGAGAAAATGGAAACAAAGGGAGATAAAAGATTTGAGGAGGAAAAGAAAGTTTTTATGGCCAAGGAGGCACAGGCTACTTGAAATAGAAGGAAGACTACCAGAAAGGTCAGTCAGTCAACCCAAAACAACACCTTCCAAAACCACTAAACCTACTCCTAAAATCCCCAAAAGTTCCTCACTTCATACCACCAAACCAACAGATGTTAAGACACATGTTGTATCAACAGTTGTTGATACTTCAGTTGTTTTAACAAATGTTGTGTCAACCACTGCCCTCATCATTTCACCAACCATCACTACTCAATCCACCGCTAAACCACAAACAAAACCACCATCTCAAAAACCACCACCTGCCAAACAGCAGAAGACAACAGTTGATACATCAACAGTTGTAGTGACAACAGTGGTTGAGACACAAGTTGTTTCAACAGCTGTTAGTCAGTCACTTATCACTTCAAACACCACCACTCAACCAACAAATACACCACCAACAACTCCAAAACCCAAAAGGAGAAGGATAACAAATGTTGTACTTGAAGATGATAATGTACCTTCTCCACTTCCAATTTCATCACAACCTCTTGTCCTATCCATTATCCAAAAACCTATTCCAATTTCTTCAATTCAAACCCCAGAACCAAACACTACCTTGGTCCCTTTGGGAGTTAAATACCCTTTGGATCTTCCAGCAGTTAGGGAGGAGATCAAATCCTTCTACTCTGAAGATGATCCTGAAAAAAGGAATCTCCCATCTCTTCAAGGTTATCCTTTGCCAAGAAACATAGAAGAATATCTAAAATTGATGGCCAAACAAGCAGAGGATATATCAAATAGAGATACAAATGGAAAGACTGATAAAGAAATTGAAAGGAATCTGCAATATCTGCTTACACAAGTCAGAAATTTAGAGTAGTTTTCAAAAGACCTTTGTCATAAATTATCAGAAAAGGATGATGAAAGTTTGAAACAAGACTACATTGAGCACATCATGGCATACAAGAAGTACAAGGTAGAAAAGCATCAATACAAAGAATGGACCATAAGTGAGCTCAAAGAAGAAATAGCAAGAATCCAAAATATGCTTGAAAACAAAACAAAACAAACCCCGCCAGTTTGGTCACAATACAAAAAGAATGTACCTGAAAGGGCATTGAAGATGAAAAGAAAGAAAGAAGAGCTTATAGCTGCAAACTATGGCTAAAGGAATCAGGTGACAAGATGGACATAGGTGAAAGTGTTAGAAACCTACAAAAGGTTGGAAGAGACAAGAAAGAAAGACCCCACTGCTCCCAAAAAGCCTTATTATCCAGAAGCAGTGGTTCTAGTCAAACAGTCCCTGTCAATCAAAAGATCTGTTTAACCCACTGTTCCACCTGTTGTTGTATATTATCAAAGAAAGCAGCAAAAGCAGAAGGATGCAGAAGAAGAACAGGAACAGGTTGACTATATTATGAAGATGGTCCTTCAGGATATGATTCCTGAAAATTCTGAAAAGGGAGTCATCACCAGGCCTCCATCTCCAAACTCATCTAAAATAAAGACTCTCCCAAGAAACCCACTGGATTCAAAAATACTAAAGTGGAAGTCTGATCAAAAGACCCACGTATTGACTTTGCTCAAAACTAGTGGAGAAGTGAAGCATATATCAAGGGAAAATGCACTTGGCCAGAGTGTAGAAGATTTACAAGATCTCCTTGAGCTTCCACTGTGCAGGGATGAGGAAAATGAAGATTCCCTGAACTTTGAATTAAAATTCAAAGGGCAAATTAGGGAAATGCTGATGATACAATAAAGATTCTGAAATAATGAAGTGTTTTGGCATCATCTGTTCCAGGGGGAGATTGTTGGGATTGAACCCTACAAAGGAACAGTTAATAAAGCCAAAACTGGTTCAGATCAGTGGATCCATAATAAGCAGTTTGTTGTACATAATCTTTCCCCTTGATAGTGGCTCCTAACATCTGATGGACTCAAGTACTGCTCTTCACAACTGCTACTGACCATAAAGACTGATGAAGACTAAAGTGCTGATGCTCAATCTACTGATATGTCTTAAGTACTGCTGAAGACCAAAGCACTGCTGGAGCTATAGCAGTGGAATGAAGAATGAGTGGTTTACTTATTCATTGTATTATTCTCATGTAATCAGTAGATTGTAATCAGTGGTTGTAATGGTCAGTAGTTAGAGTTTGTTAGGAGGTTAGATGTCACTTTTATGGTGACGTCAGCCAAAGATGCTCAATGGTTGTTATGTACTATAAATAGAACAGTACCATGTACTGTTCTGTTAGCTCTTTCACACAAGTCATTTTGTACGAACAATCAAGTGAGCTCAGGCTGAAGGGAAGATTAGTGCATGCATGCATTGTAACTGATTATTGTAATAAATACAATCATTCGATTATATGTTAAACATGTTTGCTGAAACTTATTCTTCCATTGATTGTGTGTTGAAAGTTTATTTCATCTAATTCCGCTGTAATACATCTCTGCTTCATCTTCTTTCTAATTAAACAAACAAAATCAAAAGAAACTCAGATCCTATCACGTACGGGTTGGTGCAAGAGTGCAATGCATTTTTGTTCAGCAATAAATTCATCCTGCTCAACATCTCGTAGATTCTCATAATCACTTCTTTCATTATTGTATCCATTTTTCATACACTTCTAGCTGTGATAACTAAAAGCTCTCAACCAACTATCAAAACGCTTTGCCCAGCGGTTATAGTCCTCGATAGCCATAAGTTTTGGTGATTTGTTATACGTACCATAAGCGTTATACACACTAAGTGAATCTGATATCGCTTTTGTAGCAGTTTTAAGATTTGCGTCTGATGATGTAGCTCCGGTGATATTGTAGGCGAAAATGTCACCAAACGGATTTAGGAACTCGTCACCCATGATTGTAGTACCTGAAAAACTCAAACTCGGTCAAACTTGAATAAACAAAAACAACAATTGATCGGATGGTCAGTCGTCCGGATGGCTATCCTGATGAAATGACCAAATAAATAAAACTCAAAAGTTGTCAAGTGTCAGATGACTATCCGGTCGGATGGTCTATCGATAACTTCACAAACTTGATCTTTCAAACACAAACTCTTATCTGGTCGGATGACTATCCGATCGGATGAGTGATGACATCAGCTAGAACACTTGAAACAGTAAAGGTGCAATCCGGTCGGATGACTACCCGATCGGATGAGAGACGTCATCATTGTTCATCTCAAAAATCATGGTTTTGATTGATTTTGATGTGATTTTGTTCGAAGTTTTCCGTGAAACTTTGTAGGATTGTTATTTAACAGATCGCGCACACAATATGTGAATTTTAGTCCATTTTAACTGTGAATTCTTAGTTAATTTCAGATTTTTAGGTGTTTGAGATGAGAAAAGGTAGAACAAAGATAAAGTCAGAGAAATAGATGAAGAATCAGATGAAATCTCCTGTGAAATCAGCTGATATCGGTCAAATCTCTGTGAAATCGTTGTAGATCTACTCTGAATCCGACTGATGGATGGTATTTGGATTGTGATTTATATGGGTTTAATGTTAAATCTTATGCAAATTTGAGTGTTTATATGTGTGAAATTGGATAACTATGAGAAAATGATGCTTTGTAGGTTAAATATGAAGATTAGAGGTGTTTTAGAGAATGTAAATGGAGGATAAATAAAGATATCAAATCATGATATGATAGAGAATTGGATTATGAAGACGTGGGCACAAACAGGGAAGAAAACAGAGTTAAAACGAAGAAGTTACGAAGAAAACAGTTTTGTGAATAAGCTGCCGACAATAGCCTATGGTTCTGACAGTAGCCTACGGTTCAGGGGTTACGGAAATCAGTTTTAATGTGAGAAAATTAGGTTTTTATGGGGATCTTTTATTCCATTCGACCTGGGACGATTTTGGGGAGACCATTAGGGGATTTTTGGGCATTCTTCCACCATTCTACACCTTCCAATCATCTTCTAATCATCAACAATGCAATTTCACATCAAGATTGAAGATCAATCAAGAGCATGAGCGGCTAAACCACCTGTGATCATCTTCGGGACTAGGGTTTGTGTTAGGAACCGGGTTGACTTAGTTTTACAGACTTTTGGGTTGAGATTTGATTAATCATTCGGTTAGTTTATCTTTATTGTTTATTTTTTTTATTAAACATTGTTGGATTATCATTTGCATACTTGTTCATTAGTTATTTGGTTTTGTCATCAACAATTGGGATTAAATTCTAAGTTTTCATTGTTCTTCAACCTTTAACCAGTGAACTTGTCTATGTTTATGAAATCTAAGATTGGTAATTAATTAGGTTACTATTCAGTTGCATCAATCTTTCAGTTTCGATCGTGGACCATTGCAATCAAATATATTATCTATTAATTATTTATCAAAACAAGTAGTTAGCAATTCATGTCTGTGTGATTTCCAACTGGTAGTAACTAGGTTACCCGTGTTTCTACGCAACCTGAAAACCCGAAGATTGGTCCTTTTTCTCATAATTGTTTACAACCACATTAATTACATTTGTTTTTATAATAACTCTCTTATTCAGCAAAAAGCAATTAGTTTAGAATTAGATAATCATTAAAAACAACGAGCTTTCATACTTTCCACTGATTCCTCGTGGATTCGACACCCTACTTGCCCTTTACTAGTAAAAGGTGAATAGGACACTATTACTTTATTTTTGACCGACCTTACGACATCGGTCAAAATGGCTCCGTTGCCGGGGAATCGATGCGCTTAGTTTAGTTAGTTGTTTTCTTAAAAATTCAAAAAAAAACCTAAAAATTAGAAAAACAAAAATCCAAAAATATTTTCTTTTGTTTGTCTTCTATTTGTTTTGTTCCGTATTACGCCTGGTTTCTTGTTTTTCTGTGTGCATGTGATTTTCATATTGCATGCATACCAGGTTTTCAAAGAAATCATCACCGCTTTTGTTTGATCCAGAAATAGAAAAGACTGCTCGACAGAATCTCGTTCTTCTACGTTCGGCAGTGAAAGCTAAAGCTCAGTCATCAACAGTTGCTCAAGACCTTGAACAGGCAGCTCACGAAATGGCTGATCAAGAGCCACAACACCAAGCTCAACAAAATGAACCAATACCGCCCATTCCAGATCCACCAATCCCTCAAAACCAAAACCAAAACCAAAACCAAAACCAAAACCAAAACCAAAATCAAAATCAAAATCAAAACTAGCCCAATAACCAAAACCAGAATCAACCACCACCACAACCATTCGCACAATTCAACCCAGGTCCACAAAACCAACCGGGAAATCTAAATCTCCGACAGGGAGAAATCATTCACCTCAAACAACCACAACATCAACACGGGTATGATGATGGTTCCCGATACAGAGAAGGCAGTGTTCACACTTGGGAATTTAGTTGGGAGGAGGATGATTATCAAAACCAGTATGACGGAAGGTACGCGGATTATAGATACGATGAGGGGTATAATGTTAATCAAGGTTATCTGGTACAACAACAGGTCAATCAAAGACATCACATCCCACAACCGATTCCACAAAATCCAGTTCATAATGGAGTCCCGCAGTTTAATGCGGGAATTCAAAGAGTTAATAATCGGTTTAGGGGCGAGCAGCTACAATTTATGGATGGTGTCCCACAAGTCGTTCAAGGGGCACCAATTCTAGGCGTTGAAGGTCATTATCGACCCGTTGTGGTACCAAATTCATCAGCTATAGTTACACCGGTGGGGAACAATAATCGACCCTTCGAGGTGAGGCCTCAATACTTAGGCCACTTGCCCGAGTTTTATGGAAAAAGGACTGAAGAGCCATACTTGCACATTGCAAGTTTTGATTCAATTTGCCAAACTATAGGAGGTTAGGGGTTTACAAAGGATGAGGTGAATTTGATGCTGTTTCAGTTTACTCTGAAAGACAAAGCACGCCAGTGGTTCGCGACATTACCTCCGGGTAGTATATACACTTGGCAAGAGATGTAGCAAGTGTTTTTGGAAGAGTACTACACCATGAATAGAACCAGTGAAGCTCGGGATGCAATCAGAGCATTCCAGCAACATTCAGGGGAAGCGTTCCATGAGGCGTTCACAAGGTTTAAGGAGTTGCTTAGGAAATTCCCCCATCATGGCATTCAGACTTGGGAACTAATCAAGGCGTTCTATGATGGGCTACTTCCTGATAATGTAAGAGATCTTATCGCCATCAGTAATGGTACGTTTCTCACAAACACTGAGGCTGCAGATTGGGCATACTTAAAGAGACAAAGTGCCACATCAAAGAGACAAGCACAATCTAGCAGGAGGGCAAGAGCGAGTTCAGCGAAATCAGTCGATTATGAAGCTGAGGAAAGGGTTGAGAAGTTGAGACATCAAAATCTACTTCTCGAACGTCAGGTAGCCCAGATGAATCGCGGAAAAGGGGGCGAAGTTAAAACCGCCAATGCGTTTGCGGTATGGACTGAATGTTGAGAGTTAGGGCATCAAGTCGGAGAGTGTGTTGTGTTGGGTGGTTAGACTGAAGAAGTGAATCAAATCTACGGTGAACGAAAGCAATATGATATGAAATCGAATACATATCATCCAGGTTTGCGAAACCACCCCAATTTTAGTTATGGTAATTCTGCTAACCAGTTGAACCCAAATTTTCAGGTACCCAACCAAGGAGGTCAACAGTATCAGAATCGGCAAGGAAATTACCAGCAAGGAGGTTACCAAAATCGGGGCCAATACAATCAAGGGCCTCAAGCCAACAACCAACAGCAAAATCAAAGCAATTGTCAAGGCAATTATCAAGGGAGTTGGAGTAATCAAGGTAACCAGCAAGGTAATTCTTCAGGTGGTGGAGGACACTCGAGTGATACGAAGCTGGATGCAATCATGTCGTTCATAAAGGATATTCAGAAGGATAATGAGGCGAGAGATAAGAGTTCTGCAGCAATGCAGAAGCAATTGGGGCAATTAGCAGAGGATATAGCCCAGTTGAGAAGAGACCCCGGAAAATTGCCAAGTACCTCCACGGTCAACCCGCAACATCAAAGGAGTAGTTCAGCTACCAAGAATGCACGTGTAAACCAGGTAAGTGTACATCGTTCTTGTAAAGTGTATGATAATAAGGTTGGCGCTTCACCACAATTTATTGATGGTGTGGTGGAGGATTGGGATGAAAATGAGGAAGAGGAACATGAGCCTGAACTTGTAAGCCCTACGAAAGCTAATAAAACGACTTCTCAAGAAACTAATGATAGGGTATTAGAAATCGCATCAACCAAGGCTACGGAAGAGGGTGCGGGAGTTAAAACCAACCCGTTTCCTCAAGCTTTGGTAGAACCGGGAACTAAAACTACCAAAAGGAGCCCACAACAGGAAGAGATGTGGGAAATTTTTAAACAAGTGAAAATCAATATCCCGTTATTAGATGCGATAAAACAGGTTCCGGCATATGTACGGTATTTGAAGGATATGTGCACCCAAAAGCGGCAAAATAAATTTCCCAAGAAAATCGATTTAACCGAAAATGTTATTGCCGTTTTGTCAGGTGTCATTCCTCCTAAACTTTGAGATCCAGGTGCTCCGTTAATCACCATTCAAGTGGGTGACTTTAAAATGAGCCGGGCATTGCTGGATTTGGGAGCGAGTGTGAGTATTATCCCGGGGAGTCTTTATGATCAATACGATTTCGGACCGTTACAGAAAGCCGACACCACAGTAGTGTTGGCCGACTTGACTTTGAAACTACCCCGGGGAATCGTGTGTGACATCATTGTTAAAGTGGAAGATTTTTACTACCCAGATGACTTCTTGGTTTTAGATTACGTCTCAATCGATAAAACTAAACAACCTAATGTTATACTCGATAGACCATTTTTAGCAACTGCTAACGCTTTAATTGACTGCAGAAATGGAACAGTTGACATGACATTTGGTAATCGAAAGGTTCGTTTAAATGTATTTTCCCGTACATCTGATTCTCTGGTTAGTGATGAATGCTTTATGGCGGACATCATTGACGAGTGTCATCCTCATGAAAATGGGGTAAACACAACAGAGAAGTGTGTTATTTGTGACAGGGAACAAGCTGAATTATCGGAATGTTTGAATGAAGCTGAAACGGAATTGGAGGTGATGGCAACAAAAGACGGGAGACCCACTTGAACTCATCAAGTAGAAAGTCTACCCGAGCATATCGATATGCATCTAAAGCCATCATTGGAATCACCTCCACAAGTGGAGTTGAAGGAGCTGCCGAAACACCTCAAGTACGCCTTCGTGGGAGACGATGACACCCTCCCGGTGATAATTGCATCAAATTTGACAAAGGCTCAAGAAAAGGCTTTGATGGGGGTGCTAGTGGAGTATAGGGCAGGGATTGGATGGACAATTGCAGACCTAAAGGGGATTAGGCCATCTATAATGATGCACCGGATCATCACCGAAGAAGGTACGAAGCCGGCAAAGGATGCACAGAGACGTCTAAACCTGAATATGCGGGAAGTGGTGAAGAAAGAGGTACTAAAGTGGCTGGATGCAGGTATAATCTATCCTATCTCTGATAGCACATAGGTCAGCCCAACTCAAACGGTACCAAAGAAGGCCGACATACAAGTTGTGAAAGGTGAAGATGGCGAACAAATTGCTACTCGGCCGGTAACCGGGTGGCGGATTTGCATTGACTACCGGATGTTGAATGCTGCAACTTCAAAGGACCATTTCCCCTTGCCTTTCATAGATCAAATCATAGAGAAACTCGCAGGTCAGAAATTTTATTGTTTCTTAGACGGTTATTCAGGATATAACCAGGTTGCGATACATCCAGAGGATCAACAGAAAACCACGTTTACGCGTCCTTATGGCACCTTAGCATTTAGGTGAATGCCATTTGGACTATGTAATGCCCCGACCACCTTTCAAAGGTGCATGATGAGTATCTTCTCAGATATGGTCAGGGATTCTCTCGAGATCTTTATGGATGGTTTCTCCATTTTCAGTACGTCTTTCGATTTGTGTTTAGATCAATTAACAAAAGTGTTAAAAAGATGTGTCGAGTCTAACTTGGTTTTAAGTTGGGAAAAGAGCCATTTTATGGTTTAAGAGGGGATCGTGTTGGGACACATGATTTCAAGTAGGGGAATTGAGGTAGATCACATGAAAATTCAGGTTATTTCTACTTTACCGCCTCCTACTAATGTTAAGGGCGTCCGTTCCTTTCTAGGACACGCCGGGTTTTATAGACGGTTCATCAAAGGATTTTCTGTTATAACAAAACCGCTATGCAACCTTTTGTTAAAAGATGTGCCATTTTTTTTTATGAAAAGTGCTTAAAGGCTTTTAACAATTTAAAACAACAATTGATTGAAGCCCCCATTTTACAATCACCGGATTGGTCGCTCCCTTTTGAAATCATGTGTGATGCAAGCGACTATGCGGTGGGGGCAGTGTTGGGACAACGGGTTGACAAGAAACCCGTGGCTATTTATTATGCAAGCAAAAATCTTTCAGATGCTCAGTTAAACTACACCACTACTGAGAAAGAGTTGATTGCGGTTGTTTATGCATTGGATAAGTTTAGGTCCTATTTGTGGGGTAGTAAGGTTGTTATTTACTCTGATCACAGTGCTGTCAGGTACCTCATGGAGAAGAAGGACGCTAAACAACGGTTAATCCGATGGATTTTGTTATTGCAGGAATTTGTCCTTGAAATTCGCGATAAGAAGGGTAGTGAAAACGTCATAGCAGACCATCTATCACGGGTAGTGCATGAGATAGATGCACCGGATGTTGAAATCAATGAAACATTTCCTGATGAACATATATTATTTGTTTCAACTAAACCGTGGTTTGCTAATTTTGCTAACTTTGCCGTTAAAGGTGATATTCCGGAGTTTTGGCCCAAAAAGAAGAAGCAACAGTTCATAGCTCAAGCAAAAACGTACATTTGGGACGAGCCTGATCTTTTTAAGGTTGGAGCTGATCAGATAATCCGACGTTGCATTCCGGATGAGGAGATAAAGTGCGTGTTGGAGTTGTTGCACGCATCGGCGTGTGGTGGACATTTCAGCGGACAGAAAACCGGGCATAAAGTGCTTGCATGTGGGCTATATTGGCCTTCAATTTTCAAGGATGCAGCTGAATTTGCGAAGAATTGTGTTCGATGTCAACAAAGTATCTCAAAGCGGAATAAGATGCCCATGCAGCCAATCCTCGTGGATGATATCTTCGATGTTTGGGGAATCGACTTCATAGGCTCGTTCCCTAATTCGCTAGGAAACTATTATATATTGGTGGCTGTGGATTACGTTTCAAAATGGATAGAAGTGATTGCCACCAAGACGAACGATCATAAAGTTGTGTGCAAATTTTCCCAACAAACATATTTCCGCGCTTTGGAATCCCTCGTGTGATCATAAGTGATGGGGGATCGCATTTCAAAAACTTTCATTTTGGAAAATTGCTAAAACATTATGGTATAGAGCACCGAATAGCTACGCCGTATCACCCACAAACGAGTGAGCAGGTTGAGGTTTCTAACAGGCAAATAAAAGAGGTTTTATAAAAAAACGATGTGATCTGACTGTAAGGATTGGTCCACTACTTTGGATGATGCTTTGTGGGCGTATCGTACGCCTTATAAAACGCCTATTGGAACAACACCGTATCGGTTGGTCTATGGCAAAGGATGTCATTTACCTGCTGAACTTGCTCATCGGGCGCTATGGGCTGTGAAAGAAGTTAACATGGATTTTGAAAGTGCAAGTAAAACGAGGAAGTTGTCGTTAGGTGAGCTGGAAGAATTAAGGGACGAAGCGTATGAGAGTGCGATGGCGTATAAGGACAAGACGAAGAAGGTGCACGATGCAAAGTTAAGGCTACAAAGTTTGAGGTAGGACAGAAGGTATGGTTATTCAATTCTAGACTGAAATTGTTCCCAGGTAAACTGAAAAGCAAATGGATGGGTCCGTATTTGATTACGCGGATTCGAAACTATGGAGACATAGAAATTGAAGATTTTGATGACCATTTGAGGCAAGTTGTGAACGGACATAGGTTGAAACCATATTTGGAAGCAAACGATATCAACGGACTGGATAAACAGTCCGAGTACTTCATGTTAAGCACTTTGGTCCATGATTCAGAATAACCATGTTCATGTAGGAAGTCTGGCTGAAGACTCTTAAACTTAGCGCTCTCGGGAGGCAGCCCGAGGTCGTAGACTATTGTGCATTTGTTTGTTTGTTTGGGTTGGTTTTGCATATGATATTTCGCAGATTCTGACGTCGTACCGTTCATCACGGATACACATTCACCCAAGTGTGGGGAAGTTGGAACCGCCCAGGTATGTTTTCGGACTCAATTGTGTGTCGCGGACGACACGTTTTTTTATGGGGGTTGGAGCGGGCGAGTAAACCGAAAGATGAAAGTTTATTCGGTAAGAGAATCATTGAAAATCATGTACAAACCTTTTAAAACCCTTGATTTAGTTATTTATAATAATAGTAATAATAATTAAAAATAATAATAATACCATTGATTTAGTTATTAAAAAAATACCCTTGATTTAGTTAGTTATCAATGAAAACACATGTGAAGAGCATTTATTGAATGTCAGTACATAATCGTTCATCATCTAGTTTTGGTAGACTTTGAGGCTCATGTGCACAAGGCAGATGGGAATTGGATGAATTTCTAAGTGTATGATTGACTGGTGGGCATGCATAACAAAAGAAAAGGTGATATTGAAAATGAAAACCAAATGAATCATATCAATTAATGTATACGGTCCCCATGTTCTGTATAGAAAAAAAATAAAAAATAAATAAATAAAAAGGAAATTTGTAGGCTACTTTGGGACCCCTACCTTACGGTGGGAATTGAACAACAAGTGGGTAACATTTTTAGTTAGACTAGAAGGTATGGGGAGGCCTATCCCCATGGGATGGGCCGTCACGTAGGCGTCACATCACCGGCTCGTGGAGGATGGGCTTCCTTCAATTTTCAGGGGAGTGGAGTAGAGGTGCACAAACCGGTTAATTTTAATAACCGGTTCGGTTAACCAGTTATACCGGTTAATTTGACTTTTTGACTTTAACCGGTTAATGCTTTAACCGGTTATTACTTTAACCGGTTATTTTTTAACTGGTCCGGTTAATTACTTTAACCGGTTCGGTTAATTAACCGGTTATTTTCGGTTATTAACCGGTTTTTTTTGCCTTTTTTTTGAATTTTTCGGTTATTTTTTCGGTTAACCAGTCTATCGGTTAAAAAACCGGTTTAAAAAAACCGGTTAATAACCGGTTATTATACTAAACACTTATAACCGGTTACTAACCTACGGTTAAAAATAATCACTAACTGGTTATTCCTAAATCGGTTATTAACCGGTTACGGTTTCGGTTAATAACCGGTTACGGTTAATTAACCGGTTATTTTGTGCACCTCTAGAGTGGAGGATGGGGCTACCCCATGTTAATATTTTATAATTTTCTAAGTTTTTTTTATTAACTTAATAAAAACTTTATAAAATGTAAACTATTGTCAATGGTTTCAAAAATCAATACAAGTTGTCACAAAGTCGAATCAAAGAACAAATGCATAAACCCTATAAAATACAACTACCTACACCGGGGTGAAACCGAAGAGACTAGCCGCTCATGGTTGGGTGGGCGCGATCACCGGCCAACGAACACGAACGCGGAGCCATGAGCTTGAGTCTTCAAGAGTGGTGGAGGTTAGGGTTGAAGGTGATGATGGAAGGTTGAAGATGGTGGTGATGGTGGAATGATTGAAGGTTAGGGATTATGGAGAATTGGTTAGGGTTTTGATGTTAGAGGTGAAAGAAAGATGTTAGGTATAGATGGTGGGTGTTAGAGGTGGATTAACTGAAGGTTGAATGATCCCCCATGGTGTTTTTATCGATCACCACTCGTAACCCCCGAAAAATGGCTCCTCCAACCGTTACAACTCGTCCAAACTCAACAAAACTTGAAATTCGCGATACAAGAAACGGAAAGCCGTCGGCTACGGCCTGTTGACCCGTCGGCGACGCCCTCTACAATTGCCAGTTTCTGCCAAAACTGTTTTCTTCATAACTTCTTCGTTATAGCTCCGTTTTACTCACCGTTTTCGCCCACGTACTCGTAATTCAACCCTCTATCATGCCATATTCCAATATATTCATTTTAAATCCATTAACATCCCCTAAAACACATACAATCTTCGTGATTAACCCGGTTTTGTTCATTTCATATCCCCGGTTGATCTCGTTCGCTCCCAGTGCTCCGTAAAGCTCCCAAATAGCTCCTTAAACTCCGTAAGACCTGCAAAACACAAATCCTATTAAAAGTTGGCTATTTGAGATTAAAAGTTAAGCAAATACATGAACTTAAACATTAACGAACACCAGTTTTCGACCACGTATCACATCCCCACACTTGCCGTTTGCTTGCCCTCAAGCAAATCTATTTTTCACTTTGACGTGGGTCGAACAAGAAACACACTTCCCATTCTTGAGACGTAAGTTGAGGTCTAAAGTCACACCCGGTTCAAACTTTTTACAATTTACGAAATATCTAACGATAAAGTGAATAATCACATATAAAATGGTTATCCAAGATTAACCCGCCCTTGAAACCAATAAATCATGCACATCCCTCACAATGTTCTCTCCACTCGGTTTAAAATTTGGCTAATTAGATAATGAATTAGCGCTTTTTAAGTAATCACTCAAAACCAATTAGAACACATACCCGCATATGCTTGCAACTCAATCATTCTCCACCACCGAACATGAATACTAAGCACAAGTCAAAAGGTCTTTGAAGGGTTGTAATGGGGCTAGGTGAAGGGTAGGAAATAGGATGTTTTAAAGTGGCTAAGGTGATGAAAACTCTATTTTTATTACAAAGCAACTACTCTAAACAAAACTAACTATAGACATCAACTACGAGGCAATGATTTTTTTTCGCCCTTTTATTCAACAACTAATAACTCATATTTTTGTATTTTCTCAACGATTTTCTATTCTCTTTTTTTTGCAACATTTTCTGATTGATTTTTTTTTTTTTTTTTTGCAAACACAACTATACAAACAAATAATCCTATAATCGAATTTTCATCACACGGGTTTAAAAGAAAAGGTTTAACGGTTATGGGCTAAACGGGTTGCCAAACGAAAGGATTAGGCTCAAAGTGGGCGACTATGGGATTTATTTGGGTAAGGATGGATAAATGGTTTTAAAGGAAAAGGTTCACCTAATGCCTTAATCATCCTCGTGCTTGTATTCGGTCTATGGTCTCAAACGTATCAAAAGTCGCAAGTTCTACAATACATGACTAATGGTCCACTCAAACAAAGAAACATGAATACGTAATCCTATGATGTAAAAGTGGCTCAAAACCTCACATGTATAAAGGGTATGGTATGTGACATGCATAATGTACTAGTTTCTTAGGCGGATTATTCCCAAATAACCACCCGCTAAATACCCGTCATGCTAATTGTTTGAACTTGACCATGACAATAGACCAAATGGGTTGTGCCATCCCTCGTTGACTTAGTTACTTGTGCTTTTTAGATCGCTTCAAACAAAGACATTTTTGAAATTTTTTTGAAATTTCCCCCCATCCCCACACTTGAGGTAAACATTGTCCTCAATGTGTAGTGTTTAAATGAACGGGTTAAAATCGAAAACTTTTACTACTCCCCCATCCCCACACTTGAGGTGAACATTGTCCTCAATGTGTAAGAACTAGAGTTTTTGAAATGCACAAGGAATGTGACACGGCTAACCTCCCCAAAATTTCACCTCGGAAATAAAATACAAAATACAATCCACTTATTACTAAGCTAAGAATCAAAAGTAAAAAGAAACTTATGCACCTGATTTTTGAGCTCATTCCTCGTGTGCTCTTCTTCTCTTTAAGAAAGCGGTCGTCCCACGAACATAATATACCTACAAATCTTAACGCTTGTGTAGAAGCATGCTTCTCACAACCATTAAAATTTATTAACTACCTAGTTCTACCACTTTTGTGAAGATATTACCAAATCATATGTTAGTTTACCTTGATGTATGTGGAAAATTAATTTACAATAACAACAAACCTAACTCACTTTCGTAGGAATCACGGTTGCATTTAGCTTATGCAACAAGCCCTTTTAAACCTATCGATAGCTCGGGAGGACGAGAGGTCTCGTGAGGGTTATATAGGGAACACACCCACAAAGTTCATTTAACTAAGAAAAGAAAAAAAAATGAAAAATAAAAATAAAACAAATAATAGTACAAACTCTACAACAATTATACCTGATTTGCCTCTCATGGTGGTCGAAGTTCTCACATTTTCCTACCGAGTTGCCTACATACGCTCGGTATTTGGCATGCCGGATCCATTCTCTTTTTATTTTGCTCGGCATGCATATTGTACAACTTTGGGGTCACTTCTTACTAAACTGGCCTATGTCTTGCAACGCCACCCTTCGAATCCTTATACCCGAACCCGCATCCCCAACTTTGTTGGTTGGAGTGATAAGTATGGGAGAAGGATGGATATGAACGTGGGCATCTTTCGGATCCGACTCGTCTCGTCTCGTCTCGCGGTGTGATGTCTTCCGCTCGGTTCAAACATTCATTTTCTTGCTCGGGAAGATCGATAACCTCTTCCACCACATCACCATCTACTATTGTACCATTGACCCAAACTTCTTGGTCTCGTTTAAGTTGGGCTAATTCCTCCGCTAATTGACCCACTTGCACCACCAATGCTTCATGGGCTTTATCTCTCACTTCATTCGCTTTCTTCATATCTTTGATATCCTGGTGATATTCTTTCACCATGTTCATGAGAGCATCAAGCTTGGAATGCATCGAATCTTGTGGTTTCTCGTATACCGGTTGAGGGTATTCATTATAATAATCATCATACACCTCCCGGTAACTTGAGAAATGTGGCAATTCGGGTTCATAGTAGTATTCTTGATAATGTGCTGGTGGTAGATTATCATATGGATAATATGAGGATGGACCATTGAAATCTTCATAATCCGCCCTCCTATATTCAAACAATCCGCTGAGATAGTCTTCCCGTTCCTTGTTGGCTTGAACTTTTTCATAGAAAACAGAGCAATCCTCTAAATAGTGCTCTCCGCTTCCGCAACACTCACACGGATCATCATCTACCCAATTCATATTGAAAGATGGTACCTGCAAAACATGTACCTGCACAAACAAGCTCGACCACCCAAAGTAAAATCACAAAAATACAAGAAAGAAAAACTAAACTAAAATCGAACAAGCAATGAAATACAAAGCGCACTAGCTCCCCGGCAACGGCGCCATTTTGACGTGACCGTGTCGTCCCGATCAGTCAAAAACCCAATTAAACCTAGGTAGCTAGGGTAAGTTGGGTATCGAATCCACGAAGAGCAGGTGGTCAGTATTGCACGACCCGTTCGATTAGTTAGACTATTTACAAATAATGTACAAGATTATTATGAAGATTGCTATTTTTATTTATTTGTTTGGGTTTTAAAATAAATCGGAATGAACCGACAAATTGATGTTATCGAAAACAATGATTTATTAACTAAACTATAATTGAAAACAGGAATTAAGAATACGGATCACACCCGGTTTCGGTAATTGTAAGTCCTAGGGTTCCTAGATGTTTTAATTCAACTCAATTGCATACGATTAGCGGATTTAGTGTACCGTGACTTAGGTGCCAATAACTATCAACGTCCCGAAGAATGGACAAGAATGCACTTTGTAATCAACACAAGTAAATCCTAACCACGACAACGCATAACTACACATAACCATTTCGCAAAGTCATAACTTTTAACATCGTTCGACAATTTACGAATACGAAACAAATGTAAACTATTGTCAATGGTTTCAAAAATCAATACAAGTTGTCACAAAGTCGAATCAAAGAACAAATGCATAAACCCTAGAAAATACAACTACCTACACCGGGGTGAAACCGAAGAGACTAGCCGCTCATGGTTGGGTGGACGCGATCACCGGCCAACGAACGCGAACACGGAGCCATGACCTTGAGTCTTCAAGAGTGGTGGAGGTTAGGGTTGAAGGTGATGATGGAAGGTTGAAGATGGTGGTGATGGTGGAATGATTGAAAGTTAGGGATTATGGAGAATTGGTTAGGGTTTTGATGTTAGAGGTGAAAGAAAGATGTTAGGTATAGATGGTGGGTGTTATAGGTGGATTAGCTGAAGGTTGAATGATCCCCCATGGTGTTTTTATCGATCACCACTCGTAACCCCCGAAAAATGGCTCATCCAACCGTTACAACTCGTCCAAACTCAACAAAACTTGAAATTCGCGATACAAGAAACGGAAAGCCGTCGGCTACGGCCTGTTGACCCGTCGGCGACGCCCTCTACAATTGCCAGTTTCTGCCAAAACTGTTTTCTTCATAACTTCTTCGTTATAGCTCCGTTTTACTCACCGTTTTCGCCCACGTACTCGTAATTCAACCCTCTATCATGCCATATTCCAATATATTCATTTTAAATCCATTAACATCCCCTAAAACACATCCAATCTTCGTGATTAACCCAGTTTTGTTCATTTCACATCCCCGGTTGATCCCGTTCGCTCCCAGTGCTCCGTAAAGCTCCCAAATAGCTCCTTAAACTTCGTAAGACCTGCAAAACACAAATCCCATTAAAAGTAGGCTATTCGAGATTAAAAGTTAAGCAAATACATGAACTTAAACATTAACAAACACCGGTTTTCGACCACGTATCAATGACACTACTAATTTTCAGTTCTTCGGTTAATTTTCAGTTCTTCGGTTATTGTGGTGCTCGTGTTACCTAGACGTGTGCTTTTTAACTCTGTTTTTTTCTTCTAATAACACATGGCATAAAATGCAATGGTAATAAGTTTAAATGGAAGACCTGTTTGTCAATCTTGTGCGATACTCTAACTGCAATTACCATTTTTTGTAGACATGTATGCATTCCTTATTGGAAGTTATGTCATCTTGACTGTACTCGCTTGGTGTAAGATATCCGGTTGGTCAAATTTAAACAAGGAGAGCTACAGTCTTATTAGGTAAAATATTGAAATAGTGTTCCATTGTTGTGAAAGGTTCTGTATTGTTCTCTATTTGGGCAATGCCACATTTCCAGTTAGGGATGGTTCAGGAGTTCCGTATGCAATATATTCCATATGTCGCGTTTCTCCAGCCTTTCATCATGATGCAGGTATGCTCCATATGTATTCATTTTTATGTTAAAAATTGGTGCTGCAAACGACCGGAGCTTAAACGGCTCGAGTCTAAGACCGAGCTTAAAAACAAGCTCGTTTAACGAGCTTGAGCCCAAGCCCAAGCTTCGTTTATCGAGCTCGATCTGGCTCGAGAGTCTAAACAAGCCAACTCTTTATTTAACTTTTCTTTAATATATTACATATATTTAAATAATAGTAGTTATTATTTATTATATTATATGAAATAACTAAATCTTGTACAAACTAATGATTTTAACTAATAAAAACTAATTAATAAATAAAAAACTAGTTGAGCCAAGCTCAAGATTCAAAAACTACCTACAAGCCAGGGCTCATGCTATAGATACAAAGCTTGAATCGAGCCGAGCTCGGGCTCAGGCTTGGCTCGTTTGCACTCGTAGTTAAAATGTTATTAGATCCTGCTTGAAAATAACAATCAATCTTGTTATCAATTAGAAGGTTGAGAAGCTAGTATAGCATCAATTTTGGAATTAATGGAATTTTGCCAAGGCGCATGGTTCTGAAGCTATTGTAATGGAGGAGTTCTTTTGGTATGTTAATGATTGGTATTGCACTATGGCTTCATGTCGATTGTCTGATAGCTTAAACTTTTTAGTCCATAAGCTTTTTATAACTTAGATGCATAACATCGATTCATGTGGCAAGATAAATCATTTTTATGTTTATTGTGTTATACATGTGAAAAGTTTTGCTAATTCAGGAGGTAAGAAATATCAAAGTAGAGTTTAAGTGATCATATCTTGTTTGTTATAATGCCTAATTGAGTGACCTGTGAACAACTGTGAAATTTAGACTTGTTTTTTAGCCAAATTTGTTGAAATAAGCCTGTTAAGAATTTGTTGTTTATCTGTACACCTAATCACCTCCATTGTTATGGCAATTTGGGTATCTTGTGCTTTGAAGCCTTAAGGGAAATAACACTATTGAAACTGAATATTTCATGCTGGTAGCAAATACTTAGTTGTACATATATTAGTACTAGATAATATCATAATAGTTAAAGCATATAAAATGTTGCATTATGCATCTATTAAGCATTAAATTGTATATGTGTTACTGTATATGCTTATATTTTAATCACCCCCAGTTTTTGTTCACTATTTTTATCAATCAGTAAGGGTAGAAGATCATATATGTAAATTTTGGACCCATTATTAGATTTTGTTTTCATTATTATTAGTTTTTTTATTTTATTTTATTATTAAATAACATTATCAATCCTTTAATTTTTATTTTTTTTTATTCTTTTGAACTATTTTTAATTCTTGGAATTAGGTTGAATTGGTGCAAGTTATCTTGTTTGGTGAGTTAACTACTTGATAATTGTACAGATTCTTGGGTAACCTTTAATCTTCCTCCTTTTAGGTAAGCTTTTCGATAACCGTTTGTTCAATATTTATTTTGATTTTGTGAAATTACAGCTAGAATCTTGTGTTTTTTTTTGTATGCGTATTCTATTTGAATTGGATTTATGTGATTTGTAGAGAGTTCTATTGCAAGATCATTCAAAAAAGGATTTACTTTGGAAGCTTAGTTACTGAATTGCCTTTACAATAAGTCAATAACTTCAAAAAGGTCTGTGTGAATGTGTGATATATAGTTGCACGAGAAATTTCTAGAAATTAAGTTTTGGGATTTGACAACGTAAGAATTGGTTGCTTTATTGTTAACCATGAAATACTCGTATTAATGACCCGTGTGTACATGGCAAACAAGAACTTGAGGTATGTAACTGAGATATTTGACAATCTTTTATATTGCAGAGCATAACTAGCAAGGATATATGGTCTAAAACGGGTTCAAGTAATAGGGTTGCAAACAAGCCGAGCCAAGCCCAAGCTCATATAAGCTATGAAAGCTCGAGCTCAGTTCGATTCAAGCTTTGTTTCTAAAGCTCAAGCTCGGCTGCTAGGTAATTTTTCAAACTCGGACTCGATAAACGAATTTCGGGGCTTGGGCTCTAATTATTAACTAAGATAGTTTTTAGGCTTAGGCTCAAGCCATATGGTTTATTTTCTACAATTCAAGTTGTATTAGTGCATCCATCGCATGGCCCTATCCATTCATCTCGGTATGTATTTGTTAAACTTGTGATACAAATAATTTTAATATCATGGAACTTAATGTTTATACATGGATGGTTTATTTGTTGGTAGTCCATGAGGATTGGGGACGCATGATGACTCAAGATTTATGCTTCTTATTTCTTTAATTGCTTTTAATTTCTTTGTTAAATATTAAGACTTTATGTTAGATAATGTTATAACTTATTTATGGTTAGTGTTTTTGTTATGAACATGCTTATTTGAAATAAAATGAAGTTTTATTTCTTTCATTAGTTGATGTTATACAATAACTATTAGGATGTTATGTTGATGGTCTGTTTATAAAATTGGTTTTATAATCTTATTTGGGATATTAGGACCATTTTCTTGATATTAAAGTAGTATAACGTTACATCATAAGGGTTTGTAAATTAATTTTTAACGACGCTTGTACGTATATCAAAAGATTAAAAGTAGGTAATCACATATTAGAACATTGTAAAAGTGTCATACAATGTTTTTTTAGAACGCTTTTTAAGTTGTCTATAGACATATTATGCGACCATAATATTGGTTTTATAATCTTATTTGGTATATTAGGACCCTTTTCTTGGTACTAAATTAGCAATAATGTTACATCATAATGGTCCTATCAATTAATTTCTAAGGACGCTTGTAAGTGTTTCAAAAGATTAAAAGTATGTAAGCAGATGTTAGAACATCGTAAAAGTGTCCTAATTTGTTTTTATTAGAACACTATTTTGGTTGTTCAAATACATATTACGCGACCATAAAATTGGTTTCATAATCTTCTTTGAGATGTTAGGACGCTTTTTTAGTTTCGGGACTTATTACGACCCCTTTACATGAAACGCTTTTACCGTTGGTCCTATTAGATGAAAGGTCCTATAAAATAGCATTTTAGGACGCTTTTGCGCGTACTAAAAACCTAGTTTTCTTGTAGTGTCTCGTGTTACACCCGATTGATCTAGGACTCCGTAATGCATGTCAAGGCTCTGCCTGACTCAGTCATTGGAGTTTTGTATCGAGTTGTACGGTTAATGTGATTTGGGTTATTTTACTAACACTTTTGCGTTGTTTAATTTTAATAGATAATAACCAGGAGAACCACCAGTAAGCTATAGTAGTATCACCTAAATCTACAATGTGAGTACATTCTCTTTTCTCACCGTTAGTGAGTACATTCACTTTTTCTCACTATTTGTGAGTACATTTTCTTTTATAAACACTTTTTGTGAGTCAAATTGTTTTACCAAAACCTCAAATGTTTTCAAATACAATCACAGTGATTAAGTCTTTGTAATTCTACTATTGTTGCTAGTATTATGGGGTTTGTATACAGTACTTGATAACCTTCACAATTGGGCACGAGTATCCAATGTGTGATATGACCATAGTCACAGATCCGTCGAGTGAGTAATTGTGTAGATATAAAAATTGTAATCGCCCTTAATACTGTAATGTGTAACAACTGATGCTTTACAAAAATGGAATGTACTTACCAGTATTTCTTGCTGATAAAATGTTTTTAAAACGCGTTTCAGGTAACAAAATGTGAAAGCCAATATAAGCCAAGTGAAGAGCACTGAAGGCTTGGAAAAGTGGCTATAAAAGTTACCTAAAAAAGGAGTTTTTGTTTTCAATAATTAGTGTTTATCCCTACAAATGTATTGTCAAATGAATCTGGGTTTTATCCCAATGATTTATTAATATAAAAAGTTTGGTGTTTAACTCTGATAAAAATATTTCCTAACTGCAGTCCTGATGTATTCCGCTGCCAAATTAATAAACACCGATACCACTGATCTGGATCTCGTGGCGCCTGCTCCCGGGGTAGGGGTCGAGGGCTGCGACAAAAAAGGTCAGTCAAAAGGCATCTCATGGACCAGTTAGCAACCCTAGTCTAAAAAATGAACTAAGGGAAGACTATCTGTATTTTATCATGAAGAATTAGCCCTATAGAGCTTCAAGAGCTCACATCACTAGATGGTCTGTTGAGGCCCTTCTGGAAGAAATAGCCAGAATAGAGTTGATAAAACCCAATCCTGGTATCAAGCCCACTCTTCCCAACTGGGTTGCAGGAAGAAAACTTGTTGACAAGATGGTAGTTGAACTAACAAGAATGAAGGAAGAGATGGTGGCTGCCAATTATGGCACTATGAAATCAATGGCAAAATGGAATGAGCCAACAATCAGGACAACTTACAAGAAGCTTGAAGCTTTAAAAGCCAAAGATCCCTCAGTCCCTAGAAAGCCAAACTATCAAGACTTACCTATCAGATCTTAACTTACATATGCAAGTCAAGCCTCTTCATTGGTGAGAAGCCATCTTAAAAGACAGGAAGATATGTCTACATAGGATGTAAAAGGATTTGAAGAAGACATCATGAAGGAAGGGATTAAAAACATGACTATGTATGAACTTCCTGATGCAAATCAAGCTGATCCAATGGGTCAAGTCAAGGGAATGCAAATCCCTTCACCTCTTCCAATAACATCACTCCGAGTAAACCCCATTGCCTCTAAAATTCTGAAGTGGTCCTCAGATAAAGCCAGCCACGAATTAACTTCAATGAACAACATTATGAGCTTAAGAATTGAAGATCTGCAAGATCTACTGGATCTGCCACTTGAAAGGTATGTTAATGATTCACTATCTGAAAGATTTGAGAAGAATTTTTAAACTCAAGTCGAAGATATGTTGAAGAAGAGGAATAAAAATTGATCTAATAAAAATCTATTTTGGCGTCATCTGTTCTAGGGAGAGATTGTTGGACCTCGAAAGAAACAGATGATATCCAATAGCCATAACATGATCCATTGATCAACAAATAAGAAAAAGATTAAACCAGACTCTCCCCAAAGATAGTGAATCTTGAACATCTATTAAGAACATATGTTCAAGAGCATGGCTAACATCTGATGAAGACTTGCAACCACTGTTCAAGAGTACAAGCAACTGTTGAAGGCTAACATATGTTGAAGACCAAAGCCTTGATCAAGCAAAGGTCGGATGAAGAAGACCAAGCATCTGTTAGGCCAAACAGATGATTGGACTACTGGAACAGAGGATAGCTTAGACAGTGGTTTCTCAAGGTAAAGGTACTTTATTTCATAAGTGTTTTAGTATAGCCTAGAACAGATGATAAGGTTGGTCACATGTTTGCAAACATTTGAGAATCTTTTCTGTTAGTAAGGTTAGATGTCACTATTAGAGTGACGTCAGCCAATCACTGAACAAAGCTTTCATACTTGTATAAAAAGATAACACCTGTTAGTGATGTATTCATCACACACACTAACATTTTCTCTTGTACGAACTGATTTGTTGTGTGATTAGCTGAGGGGCAGTCTGTAAAATCAATCGCTTGTAAAACATTTGAATCTTTTGAATGATTAATGAAAAAAAATCGTTGATGATAACTTCCGGTTTGTGAATATTATTATGGTAATAAATATTTGTTTGCAAACAAAGAAACTCAATTTCTAACAAGTGAAGGGCAGTATGTCAAAAAAAATTTATTTTGGATGAAAGTGGCAAACATGTCCCAACCTTAGGGACGATTTTGGTAATTTACTCTTTTAATAATGTTAAAAATATCAACGACATTGCACATTTTGTTTTTAATAATGTTCAAAACTAGTATTAAAGCTCACGCTTTGCGGCGGGGTCGTAGGAGGGTATGGCGAGGATATATTGTTGTTACTTGATATATCGATGAGTTATTATAGACCATGTAGGGTTTAATCTAAACGATGGTTAAAATAAGCAATCAATACGGTTACGTAAACATATATAGAGTTAAAAGTTAGTTTTAATTTAAACAGCAGTAAAATAAGCAAACAACACGATTAAATTAAATAAATAATAAGTGAAATAGAAAAGAATCTAACTTATAAAAAAAGATAAGAGAACAAGTACTTGTTACAAATTAACTTTATTAAACTTTAAGGAATGTATAATCAGGGGACCTTAAAACCGGATATCCGAAATTTCGGATATCCGATCAGATAGTGAATCTGATATCCAAATATCCAATTTTTATTTTATTTTAAGTTTTTTATTATTTTTGATATTCAGAACCGGATATTTTGGATAGTTTCGGATATCTGAATATAAGATTTAGGATATTTTTCGGATATTTCGGATATATCGGATATTTTCGGATACCTCGGATATTTTCAAATATTCAGATGTCCGAAAAAAATAAAAATTATTTTTTCGGATATTTCGGATATCTGAAATATACGAAAATTTTTAAAATTACTATCCGAATTCAAAAATTCGAATATCTGAATTTCGGGTATCCGAAATTTCGGATATCCGAAATTTCGGATATTTCGAATTCGGATATCGGATATTTGGGATTGGATTTTCAGATACGGATAGTTTTGAACACCCCTATGTATGATAACTCCATTAAAGTTTGGGGTTTAAACGTATATCAATTATATCAAAAAAATATTATTAAACTTCTGTATAATAAATATATTTAGAATCACAGGTATATTTAAATCGTTTATGAAATAATATTAGAGCTCATTAGTAACTATATTAAAGTCAAGGGTTAAAAAGGTGAATTTAATAAAAAAACAATAATATAGTAGCTCTATAAGTATAACTTAAAGTTAAAATAATGTTTACAATTTGTTTCATCACAAAAGCAATTAAGATATGCTTTTTAGCTCATGTAACTTGAGCTTTTTTAGCATGTATATGACAATATATGAAAAGTAATATAGGGACCACATTTCCATCAACTTCATAGGATATATTTGTGTGAAAATAAATGCACCGTCACATACTATTTATGACCAAGTGTTTTTTTAATATCTTATTATATATCATTAACTATTTTTATGCGTAGTAAAATGGGTGGATTAGACAATTTTAGATAATGGGTTAGAATAGGTTTATTAAGAAAAATGTCTGGATGAGTTTGAAATGTAAAGACAAAAGATATATTTTAGATAATGTAACCCCTTTGTGCAATAACCACCCTTCAGGCCCATCCTGTAATGTTTTAAAAATCATGATCTGTCTCTAAAGTTTTGCATAAGGAACACGTTTTAAAACAATATAGTCAGTCAAGGGATGTAAGATTTTTTTTATATACCTTTTTTAGGTTTACAATTTCTTTTATATACTTTATTATGGTTTACAATTTTTCTCTTTCACCAAGTACTTATTATAAGAAATTTATTGAATATTTCTTTAGATAATTCATCAAATGAAACTAAGTATCTAAATGTTACTAAACTAATTATTACGAAAAAATGTATAACTAAGTTTAATTTGAGACACTGAAATGCAATGTAATCAAATCAGATTATTATAAATAGGTTGTCTCCAGTGGCGTAGGTAATCGTATAAGGAGGGGTATTGTAGGAATGATTTCAACAACTCATTCATTTCTAGTAGTGTTTTCAAAAACTTGGTCATGTTTTCTAAAGCCTATACCAAATTTCACATTGCTTTTGATATGTTTTTCAAGCATCACCTCATAACCTTTATAGGATTCTACCCATTTTCACAAGTGATTTGGGTAGACTCAAGCTCCTTTTTGCAACTCTAGTATTTTTCTACTATTATTTGGAGTTGATCCTCGGTTATGTTTGATTCACGTTTTAGACTACTGATTTCATTTTCTTTTTCAAACAATTTTGATTTTAACTCTTTAAAAATTTTCTTAAATTGTACTTCATCGTTTAAGATCTTGTTTCTAAGATTTTCATTTACCACTTTGATGTCAGCAAAAGCAATAATGCATTTATCTGAGCACAAGTCTTTGAGGACTTGAGGTGATACCTTAGCAGCAACCATCATAGCACAATCACATTCACCATCACATACACTGGAATCCCATGGGTCTGACAGAGGTTCCAATAGCTGTTCACCAACTTTCTCTTCTAACAGTTGTTCACCAACTTTTTCTTCTGAAACAGATATTTCAGCATTCTCTCTTACCACCTCAGATTTGGACTCCACTTCCCCTGATTCAAGCCCTTCTTGTATTATTTCTAGTACCATAAAACAGAATTCTTCAGGTTTCTTATCAGAATTAGCAACTAGAGCAAAATTTTCATCAGTTAGATCCTCAGGTAAGCTACTCCAATCAACAAAGCCTTGTGTAAAAAGCTCTGTTGACTGGCCTCTGCCTGAGCAGATGTTTGTACAGCTTATGGTGCAGGTTACACTTGGACCTGAGGAGCTGGGGCTTGAACATATTGGATTTGAAGAACAGTGGTTTGGACCTACTGAACATGAACAATGTTTACATGGTGTGCAAAGTGAGCAGTGCTTTGCATATGAGGTGCAGGGGCATATTGGGAATAACGGACAGTGTTTTGGGTGTTTTGTGGTCTTGGACTTGGGTGTATAACTATAGGACCACTAGTTTGGCTCCTACATTCTCTAGAAAAGTGACCAAACCTATTACACTTATAACACTTTATTTTTTATTTGTCCAACCCAACTTTTAAATTCCCATGCAACCCTAGAAATTTCCTACTAGTTCTCTTGTAAAACTTGCTAATTCTAACACTTAGCAAGGCCAATTGATGCAAAATGTCCATTTCTTCCAGATCTGTGGGGTCAAAAGGTTTAAGGTCATTTAATTCAAAGGACAAGTTATCATAGACTTGGTTTTCCCTATTGGATGTAAAAGCATAGTTGGATGCACAAGTCTTTTGGTTCTCGATTAGATATGAGCACAGCATATCACCCGCAAACGGATGGGCAGTCTGAACGCACCATCCAGACCATTGAAGACATGCTTAGGGCATGTGTAATCGACTTTGGTAACGGCTGGGAAAAGCACCTCCCGTTAGTGGAGTTCTCGTATAACAACAGTTACCACACCAGCATCCAGGCCGCCCCGTTTGAGGCATTGTACGGGCGTAAATGCCAATCACCTCTTTGTTGGGCAGATGTGGGGGTAGTCAGATCACTGGCCCAGAACTTGTGGTAGACACAACAGAAAGGATTGTTCAAATACGACAACGAATGGCGGCAGCTCGTGACCGTCAGAAAAGCTACGCTGATAAGGGCAGGAAACCACTCGAGTTCCAGGTTGGGGATCGAGTGCTACTTAAAGTCTCACCCTGGAAGGGTGTTGTTCGTTTTGGTAAACGAGGCAAGCTAAATCCATGATACGTTGGACCGTTCGAAATCATTGAGAAAATAGGCAGGGTGGCCTACAAACTAAACCTACCAGCAAAACTCAGTGGAGTTCACAACGTTTTCCACGTGTCGAATCTGAAGAAGTGTCTGTCAGATGAGACCCTCATAGTTCCTTTGAAGGAACTCACTATCGACGAGCAGTTGCGATTCGTCGAGGAACCAGTAGAGATTACTGACCGAGATGTGAAGATTCTCAAGCGTACTAGAATTCCTCTCGTTCGAGTTCGTTGGAACTCCCGTCGTGGCCCAGAGTTCACCTGGGAACGCGAAGACCAAATGAAACAAAAGTATCCCCAATTGTTCGAGAACAGTACAACCACTACTGAGGCTGAAGCTACTGCGGAATTTTGGGACGAAATTCCAGATCAACGGGGAGAGGATGTGACACCCCAGGAAAACCATGCAACTTAACTAGCTTCCTCAGTGAGTACGTGCTAAATTTCGGGACGAAATTTCTTTCAACTTGGGGATAATGTGACAACTCGTATTTCAGAACCTATCTTTGTGCTAAGTGTAGCATGTTTGAACACTATGTGAGTATGTGAACCTTAATGATTAATGAAATGTTATGTTTGATATGTGTTATGTGTAACGAATGTATGTATATAAACGAACCGATCTCACAACACAACCCGATCGCACAAGCCCATTCGGGCTACACTCTTTGTATCCGAATCAAGGGCTGCCCATGATGGGTTCGGCCCACTCCCTTTACACGCATAACACTATGGGGAAAGGGTATACTCCTCATAACTTGCAAAACACAACACACACAAACCCTAATACCTCTCCCTCTCTCTCTCGAACCCGACGGCAACAACATCTCCATCTCTTGAAGCCTTCTTTCTTGGATCGATCCTATTCCCCTCTCAATCGGTAAGTATTTGTGATTATCGGTTGCATGTTAGATGATGTTATGATCTTTCTGTATTGCATGATGATTTAGTGATATCTTGTGATTGAACATGATATAAACTGTTGAAGCTTTGTGTTCATGTATTCGGCTCATATGTGTAGCATGATTTGATTAATAATGTTGATGTTGAATTAGAACCGAGGAGATGTACTCGGCTGTGATGTACTCATGTTAGAATGATTGGTTGAAGGGTCATAATTAGGATGCATGCTAGTAATCGAAAACACAAATCGTCTAGTTAATGTTGTGTTTTGAACATGTCTAGGGTTCTTAAGAGATTGATGTTAAAACCATGGTTTGATCGATTATTGTTTGGTTTGGAAACTGTTAGTAATGATTGAATTGAATGGATAAGAAATTGGAAACTGTTAGCATTGATTGATCGAATGGAAATTTGGAAACTGTTTGAATGATTGTATCTATTGCATGAATTAAGGAAATTAGTTAACCAGTCGCACAAGCCCTCTCGGTCGCACAAGATCAGATCACACAAGTTCTGATCTGATCGCACAAGAGCTAATCGCACAAGCTAGGTACAACAGAGTTTAGCACAATGTACAATATATATCTTGCATGATCGCACAAGACCTTATGGATCGCACAAGACAGTGCCGATCGCACAAGGCTTGGGCGACACACAAACGACTTGGAATTTATTATACTGTTGGGCCTCAAAGCCCAAACTCAGTCGCACACGTCATGATCAGTCGCACAAGTCCATCCGGACCGCACAAGACCAACGTTTACTGTTATTTGGCCTGAGCATGTTTGATTGGGCTTTCTATTTGTTTTGGGCCGGGTGCTAATTGGATCGCACAACCTGCTGTGGATCGCACAAGGATGTGCTGATCGCACAACATGTTGGGCCGGGTAGTGTTTGGGTTCAACTACCCACTAGCATAAGATGTTATTGGGCTTACATGGTTACCTCAGCCCAATACATCCTGATCGCACAAGTTTGGATATGTTATGTACTTGACTGTTAACATGTATGCCATGATCGTTACGTGTTCTTGATTTGTTAAACCTGTGTAAACATACGTGCACTACTTGAACCTAGACCTGACTTGTATGGTAACCATGTTAGGACGTGGTTGACCCCTAGCAGCTCGATCGACCTTACTTATCTGCCGAGCTAACCTAAGGTGAGTTCACACTTTCTACAAAGCATGGGATTCCCAGGGGTTGGGAATGGGTTAAGGAATATGGATTCCTCGTCCTTCTTGGGTAGGACAGTACGGGGTTAAGGAATATAATTCTTCATCCTCTTGGACAGTTTAAACTACACTAGACCAAAACTCTATCACGAAGTCCCTCCTTTTTATATCGACTTAATCGCCGGGCCAATGGCGAGCGGGTTATTAGTTAGATAGCGCTATTTAGGTCTGACAAGCCTCACACCGTGCCGCAGAGGACGGGCGTGAACTAATGGATCTGGGCACGTCAATGATGATAGACATTGACGCTAAGGGCACATAAACATGACTAAAGTCAGTGGTCGATATGGTAACGAGTCTAGTAGCATATACATGGGGTAGCCCCCACGGCCGGAGAGCCAGATAATTAAACATGGGGTAGCCCCCACGGCTAGATAGCCAGAGTAAACGAGATTAAACAAAACACGTTTTCAACTATGGGGAAACCCCCACGGCAGGGATGCCAGTTAAAGGAAACCGTGTTTGGAACAACTTAAAACGAACACCCAACTGTGAACTCACTCAACTTTATTGTTGACTCGTTACTACATGCTATGCAGGTCACTAGGTACTTAGCTGGAGCTTGCATGGGGAAGAGTCGTTGTGGGACATGGACAGCTGTGTGCCATGTTAAACATTGAAATGTTTAAACTTATGTTTTGGTTTTAAACATTATGCTTCCGCTTGCAACTTAAACTATGTTTGTTTGGACACCAATTGTATTGGTTGGATTTTATAATTACTTACATGCTTGTTCAATATGATTGGTGGCTTGATCCTGGTCAGTCACGCCTCCAAGCGGTGATACTCCGCAGGTGGATTTTGGGGGTGTGACAGATTGGTATCAGAGCCATTGGTTATAGTGAACTTGGTTTTAATAAGGGAAAAAGTTTTATTGAAACCAGACTATAACCTGTACAGTGCTCAACGATCCACAACGACGCTTCACTCCACGTGCAAGGTTCAAAACTATAGGTGATATGATTTATGTTTATATTGCCTACTTGCTAGTTATGTAGAACATTGCTCATGGTATGCTTAGTTAGTATAACAACTGTTGCTTGAACCCTGTGTGCTTTCTCTATTCTGTCATCGCACTTTCGCGAACCTCTCTCACTCATGTTTCCTTTGATATGAAGATCATGAGCGGACGCGTTAACATGACTCAAACCCAGTTGACGGCTTTGATTAACCAACAAGGTGCTGTGGCACTTGTAGCCGCTCAGGCAGGAGGTATACCCTGCCATTTCAACTCACTCTAGGACCTCTAGGTCCTACTCTCGCGAACTAACCTTTGTGTTAAACTTTGTCCTTTCTTAATCTCACGGCAGGTCAACCTGCACAGCCTCCTGTGTGCACTTTCAAGACCTTTATGGACTGTCGACCTAGTACCTTTAGTGGTACCGAAGGAGCTGTAGGTCTCCTCCACTGGTTTGAGAAACTCGAATTTGTTTTCGAGATGTGTGAATGCCCTGAGGCTCACAGGGTGAAGTATGCTACTGGTACTCTCGAGGGTGTAGCGCTCACGTGGTGGAACGTTCAAGTTCAAATGCTGGGGTTGGTTGCTGCTAACGCCACCCCATGGAACAATTTTAAGGAACAGATCAAAGAGGAGTATTGCAATCGTGATGACATCCACAAGCTGGAGGTAGAGTTCTTCAACTTAAAGATGACGGGGTCAGAAATTGAAGCGTACACAAAAAGATCGAATGAGCTAGCTATCTTATGTCCTACTATGGTGGACCCTCCCATCAAACGCATCGAACTATACCTTAAGGGTTTAGTGCCAGAGATTCAAAGTCATGTGACTTCAGCTAACCTCACCACCATCCAGCAAGTTGTTCAATTGGCTCATCGTCTCACTGATCAGGCGGTGGAGCAGAAAAGGCTACCAAAGCGCATTAGTGCTAGTACTTCTGATACTCCTAGCGACAACAAGCGTAAATGGGATGGAACTTCAAGCAGAGGTTCAACTTCTGTTCAGTCTCAGTCTCAGCAGAGAAGGACTGACGACTACAAGAGCCCTAGTCAGCAGTCATCTGGTAGTCAAAGTCAAGGTGGGTACAGGGGAATTCACCCCAAATGCAATCGCTATAACCTACACCACAGCGGGCCATGCACTAGGAGTAACTGTCATCGGTGCAACAAGCCAGGCCACGCCGCAAAGGATTGCAGAAGTTTACGCCCCGCGAATCAGAATCGTCAACAACACCCCCCACAAAATCAACGCCAGCAGCAGCAGCAAGGTATCAACAAAGGGTGCTTTCAGTGTGGAGCTGAAGGCCACTTCAAGAGGGATTGTCCCCAACTGAACCAGAACCAAAACAACAACAATAATAAGAACAACCAGGGGAATGGAAACAACGGGGTTAACAATGGCAATGGTGCCAGGGGTCGTGTGTTTATGATTGGACAAGGTGATGCAAGGAATGATCCCAACGTCGTGATGGGTAAGTTCCTACTGGACGACTTTTATGTTACTGTTTTATTTGATTCGGGTGCCGATACTAGGTACGTGTCCTTAAAAGTTAGTCAAATGCTTAAGCGTACCCCAACACTTTTGAACACCAAGCACACTGTAGAGCTAGCTAATGGTAAGAGTTTAGAGGCCACACACGTAGTCAAGGGTTGTAATCTTGTTCTTGCTAATTAGACCTTCTCTATCGACCTCATTCCTATCGTTCTGGGTAGCTTCGACGTTGTCATTGGGATGGATTGGTTATCCCAACACCAAGCAGAAATTCTTTGCAACGAGAAGATCGTCCGAATTCCTCGTTCAGGGGATGAACCTCTCCTGATTCGTGGCGACAAGAGTGGTGCTGTTGTGAGCATCATCTCTTTCCTTAAGACCCGGAAGTGTTTGCGAAAGGGCCACACTGCTATTTTGGCTCTCGTTACTGACACCTCGAAGAAAGAGAAGAAAATAGGGGATTTTCCTATCGTACGTGACTTTCCTGAGGTATTCCCTGAGGAAATACCTGGCCTTCCGCCTCATCGTTAAGTCGAGTTTCAAATCGAGCTAGCTCCTGGAACCGCACCAATAGCTCGAGCACCTTATCGTTTAGCCCCATCAGAATTGGAAGAACTGTCCACGCAACTACTAGAGCTTTTGAATAAGGGTTTTATTCGTCCTAGCTCTTCGCCATGGGGAGCTCCAGTGCTATTCGTGAAGAAGAAAGACGGTACCTTCAGAATGTGTATTGACTACCGCGAGCTCAACAAGGTGACTGTGAAGAATCGTTATCCTCTTCCACGTATTGATGACCTATTCGACCAGCTGCAAGGGTCGAGCTTCTATTCAAAGATTGATTTGAGATCGGGATATCACCAGCTGAGAGTCCGAGAAGAGGACGTCTCCAAAATAGCCTTTAGAACTCGTTATGGACACTACGAGTTTTTGGTCATGCCTTTTGGGCTGACAAACGCACCTGCGGTTTTCATGGACCTTATGAACAGAGTGTGCAAGCCTTACCTAGATAAGTTCGTTATAGTATTCATCGACGACATCCTGATCTATTCCAAGAGTCAGGAGGAACACGAGTAGCATCTACGACTTATTTTAGAACTTCTTCGAACGGAGCAACTGTATGCAAAGTTCTCGAAATGCGACTTCTGGCTTCGTGAAGTCCATTTCCGAGGCCACGTGGTAAACAAGGATGGGATTCACGTTGATCCATCCAAGGTAGACTCGGTCAAGAACTGGCATGCGCCCCGTACACCGACAGAAATCCGCCAATTCTTGGGCTTGGCAGGTTACTACAGAAGGTTTATCAAGGACTTCTCCAAGATTGCGCAACCTCTCACCTCACTAACACAGAAAGGTGTCACCTATCGTTGGGGTAATGCAGAGGAAACTGCGTTTCAACACTTAAAGGATAGACTTTGTAGCGCCCCTATCCTCTCATTGCCTGAAGGCACAGACGATTTTGTGGTTTATTGCGACGCATCCATTCAGGGACTTGGATGTGTGCCGATGCAACGTGACAAGGCCATTGCTTATGCGTCACGCCAACTTAAGATTCACGAAAGGAACTACACTACGCATGATTTGGAGCTGGGAGCTGTTGTTTTCGCACTCAAGATATGGAGACATTACTTGTACGGTACCAGGTGCACCATTTACACCGATCACAGGAGTCTCGAGCATATCTTCAAACAAAAGGAGTTAAACATGCGTCAACATCGATGGGTCGAGCTATTGAATGATTACGAATGTGCCATCAAGTACCATCCGGGCAAAGCCAATGTTGTGGCCGACGCCCTCAGTCGAAAGGACACTACGCCAAAGCGCGTGCGAGCATTACAACTTACCATCCAGTCTAGTCTTCCTTCACAGATACGAGATGCTCAGGTTGAAGCATTGAAACCAGAAAACGTCAGAGCTGAAGCTCTTCGTGGCTCAAGACAACGGTTAGAACAAAAGGAAGACGGCGCTTACTACGTAACAGGATGCATTTGGGTCTCACTCTATGGCAACCTACGAGAGCTTGTGATGGATGAGGCACACAAGTCTCGCTACTCAGTACATCTTGGTTCGGATAAGATGTACCACGATCTCAAAACTACATATTGGTGGCCTAGCATGAAAGCCCACATAACAACCTATGTTAGTAAATGTTTGACTTGTGCGAGAGTAAAAGTCGAATACCAGAAACCCTCAGGCCTACTCCAACAACCAGAGATACCATAATGGAAATGGGAGCAAATTTCCATGGATTTCGTTACTGGCCTGCCTAGATTTCAACGTGGAAATGATACTATTTGGGTGATCATGGATCGACTCACAAAGTCTGCACACTTCTGGGCTATCAAGGAAACGGATAAGTTCTCCACTCTAGCAGACGTATATCTTAAGGAGGTTGTCTCGAGGCACGGGGTGCCCACCTCTATTATCTCCGATCGTGATACACGTTTTACTTCTGAACTGTGGCAAGCAATGCACAAGTCTTTTGGTTCTCGATTAGATATGAGCACAGCATATCACCAGTAAACGGATAGGCAGTCTGAACGCACCATCCAGACCCTTGAAGACATGCTTAGGGCATGTGTAATCGGCTGGGAAAAGCACATCCCGTTAGTGGAGTTCTCGTATAACAACAGTTACCACACCAGCATCCAGGCCGCTCTGTTTGAGGCATTGTACGGGCGTAAATGCCGATCACCTCTTTGTTGGGCAGAGGTGGGGGATAGTCAGATCACTGGCCCAGAACTTGTGGTAGACACAACAGAAAGGATTGTTCAAATACGACAACGAATGGCGGCAGCTCGTGACCGTCAGAAAAGCTACGCTGATAAGGGCAGGAAACCACTCGAGTTCCAGGTTGGGGATCGAGTGCCACTTAAAGTCTCACCCTGGAAGGGTGTTGTTCGTTTTGGTAAACGAGGCAAGCTGAATCCACGATACGTTGGACCGTTCGAAATCGTTGAGAAAATAGGCAGTGTGGCCTACAAACTAAACCTACCAGCAGAACTCAGTGGAGTTCACAACGCTTTCCACGTGTCGAATCCGAAGAAGTGTCTGTCAGATGAGACCCTCATAGTTCCTTTGAAGGAACTCACTATCGACGAGCAGTTGCGATTCGTCGAGGAACCAGTAGAGATTACTGACCGAGATGTGAAGATTCTCAAGCGTACTAGAATTCCTCTCGTTCGAGTTCGTTGGAACTCCCGTCATGGCCCAGAGTTCACCTGGGAACGCGAAGACCAAATGAAACAAAAGTATCCCCAATTGTTCGAGAACAGTACAACCACTACTGAGGCTGAAGCTACTGCAGAATTTCGGGACGAAATTCCAGATCAACGGGGGGAGGATGTGACACCCCAGGAAAACCAGGAAACTTAACTAGCTTCCTTAGTGAGTACGTGCTAAATTTCGGGACGAAATTTCTTTCAACTTGGGGATAATGTGACAACTCGTATTTCAGAACCTATCTTTGTGCTAAGTGTAGCATGTTTAAACACTATGTGATTATGTGAACCTTAATGATTAATGAAATGTTATGTTTGATATGTGTTATGTGTAACGAATGTATGTATATAAACGAACCGATCGCACAACACAACCCGATCACACAAGCCCATTCGGGCTACACTCTTTGTATCCGAATCAATGGCAGCCCATGATGGGTTCGGCCCACTCCCTTTACACGCATAACACTATGGGGAAAGGGTATACTCCTCATAACTTGCAAAACACAACACACACAAACCCTAATACCTCTCCCTCTCTCTCTCTCGAACCCGACGGCAACAACATCTCCATCTCTTGAAGCCTTCTTGCTTGGATCGATCCTATTCCCCTCTCAATCGGTTAGTATTTGTGATTATCGGTTGCATGTTAGATGATATTATGATCTTTATGTATTGCATGATGATTTAGTGATATCTTGTGATTGAACATGATATAAACTGTTGAAGCTTTGTGTTCATGTATTCGGCTCATATGTGTAGCATGATTTGATTAATAATGTTGATGTTGAATTAGAACCGAGGAGATGTACTCGGCTATGATGTACTCACGTTAGAATGATTGGTTGAAGGGTCATGATTAGGATGCATGCTAGTAATCGAGAACACAAATCGTCTAGTTGATGTTGTGTTTTGAACATGTCTAGGGTTCTTAAGAGATTGATGTTAAAACCATGGTTTGATCGATTATTGTTTGGTTTGGAAACTGTTAGTAATGATTGAATTGAATGGATAAGAAATTGGAAACTGTTAGCATTGATTGATCGAATGGAAATTTGGAAACTGTTTGAATGATTGTATCTATTGCATGAATTAAGGAAATTAGTTAACCAGTCGCACAAGCCCTCTCGGTCGCACAAGATCAGATCACACAAGTTCTGATCTGATCGCACAAGAGCTAATCGCACAAGCTAGGTACAACAGAGTTTAGCACAATGTACAATATATATCTTGCATGATCGCACAAGACCTTATGGATCGCACAAGACAGTGCCGATCGCACAAGGCTTGGGCGACACACAAACGACTTGGAATTTATTATACTGTTGGGCCTCAAAGCCCAAACTCAGTCGCACACGTCATGATCAGTCGCACAAGTCCATCCGGACCGCACAAGACCAACGTTTGCTGTTATTTGGCCCGAGCATGTTTGATTGGGCTTTCTATTTGTTTTGGGCCGGGTGCTAATTGGATCGCACAACCTGCTGTGGATCGCACAAGGATGTGCTGATCGCACAACATGTTGGGCCGGGTAGTGTTTGGGTTCAACTACCCACTAGCATAAGATGTTATTGGGCTTACATGGTTACCTCAGCCCAATACATCCTGATCGCACAAGTTTGGATATGTTATGTACTTGACTGTTAACATGTATGCCATGATCGTTACGTGTTCTTGATTTGTTAAACCTGTGTAAACATACGTGCACTACTTGAACCTAGACCTGACTTGTATGGTAACCATGTTAGGACGTGGTTGACCCCTAGCAGCTCGATCGACCTTACTTATCTACCGAGCTAACCTAAGGTGAGTTCACACTTTCTACAAAGCATGGGATTCCCAGGGGTTGGGAATGGGTTAAGGAATATGGATTCCTCGTCCTTCTTGGGTAGGATAGTACGGGTTAAGGAATATAATTCCTCGTCCTCTTGGACAGTTTAAACTACACTAGACCAAAACTCTATCACGAAGTCCCTCCTTTTTATATCGACTTAATCGCCGGGCCAATGGCGAGCGGGTCATTAGTTAGATAGCGCTATTTAGGTCTGACAAGCCTCACACCATGCCGCAGAGGACGGGCGTGAACTAATGGATCTGGGCACGTTAATGATGATAGACATTGACGCTAAGGACACATAAATATGACTAAAGTCAGTGGCCGATATGGTAACGAGTCTAGTAGTATATACATGGGGTAGCCCCCACGGCCGGAGAGCCAGATAATTAAACATGGGGTAGCCCCCACGGCTAGATAGCCAGAGTGAACGGGATGAAACAAAACACATTTTCAACTATGGGGAAACCCCCACGACAGGGATGCCAGTTAAAGGAAACCATTTTTGGAACAACTTAAAACGAACAACCAACTGTGAACTCGCTCAACTTTATTGTTGACTCGTTACTACATGCTTTGCAGGTCACTAGGTACTTAGCTGGAGCTTGCATGGGGAAGAGTCGTTGTGGGACATGGACAGCTGTGTGCCATGTTAAACATTGAAACGTTTAAACTTATGTTTTGGTTTTAAACATTATGCTTCCGCTTGCAACTTAAACTATGTTTGTTTGGACACCAATTGTATTGGTTGGATTTTATAATTACTTACATGCTTGTTCAATATGATTGGTGGCTTGATCCTGGTCAGTCACGCCTCCAAGCGATGATACTCCGCAGGTGGATTTTGGGGGTGTGACACTCCACCACCATCACAACACCCACATCCACCACCATCATCCATCATCCATCATAGAGTGTGTTTAGTAGTCTCGGGATCCAAGATTGATAGTAAGAGTTCTTGACAATCAAAGGCCATGTTTGCCTAAGTCTCTTACATCACTTGGTGAAGACAAGCATTTAGTGTAATACTTTTGTTTTTTAATCTTTTCGCACTTTTTATTTGGTTTTATATTAATGACTTTAATAACTAGTTTCTTATGTTGAAGGTGAAACTTCCTTATCATTTGTCCATGGTGTCTTGGCGTTATTTTACTGTCTATATAAAATAAAAGATTTACACCATTCGTATCTCCACGGTCTATATGGAGATATGTTGGCTACCTGGTCGGTGGTTAAGGGAATGGTTTGGTAAGGTTCTTGGCTTGTTCAGTGTACAGATCCTGCAAGGACCTGGGTCAAGCTTACTAGGACCTCCTTCAATACCCACTGGTATTGGATGGCGGGGGTGCGAATGGCTTGATCCCCTCATATGTAAACTACTATTAATACATTACTACTTGAGATTGTATCCTTGCTGACTCAAACCACTTAGCTGAGGGTAACTTCACCTTCAAAAGAGGGGCCTACTACATTACGCATTAATAACTTAATTAATTATCTTTCAATAATCCAACCCTTTAGGATTGTATGCTTGCTGACTCAAACTACTGGGTTGAGGGTAACGTCACCTTCAAAAGAGGGGCCTACTACTATAACTAAGATAATCTCTTAAAAAGTTCAAAAGTGCGAAAAACATCAAAGGTTACACTAAAGGCGAGTCGGATCCAAGTGATTCATCTTGTCTATCTGTTTTATTTTTTTCAGCATTTTTAGTTTTCATTTTTATGTTTAAAACCTTTTTTCTAAATTTTTGATTTTATTAGACGTTGAGGATAAACCGTTACTAAAAGCTCTTGTGTCCTTGGACGACCTCGGTATCTTACCAACGCTATACTACGCTCACGATGGGTGCACTTGCCCATATGTGTGTTTAGTGTTAGTAAAATATCGTGTTTTATAAATTTAAAACTTGACTAAGTGTTAAAAAGGGCTTAAAATATACATAAAAATATATTCACACCGACACACATCAAGTTTTTGGCGCCGCTGCCGGGGACACAAGGATTTTAAGAAAGTTAGGAATCAACGACCTAATCGTTTTTACTAATTTTTTGTTTTTTTTTAGGATTTTTCTTAATTTTTCAGCTTCTGCAGAGCTCAGCACGGGTCATGCCTGGTCAGACACGGGCCGTGCCCAGCATTGTTACTGGCAGTTTTTATTTTCCGAGATACAGAGAACTGAGCACGGGGCCATGTCGGTGCATCACGGGGCCGTGTCAAGCTCTCCAGTAACAGGGATCCGAAAAAAATCACTGTAACTCCGACCACGGGCCGTGTTCATTTGAGCACAGGGGCCGTGGTGAAACTTCTAACCAACATTCTTTTTGTTACCAACGCTATACTACACTCACGATGGGTGCACTTGCCCATATGTGTGTTTAGTTTTAGTAAAATATCGTGTTTTATAAATTTAAAACTTGACTAAGTGTTAAAAAGGGCTTAAAATATACATAAAAATATCTTCACACCGACAAACATCAATGTTTTTTTTAAACTATAAGAAATGTCTTTGAAATCATGAAAGATGTTTTGAAAACATAGACTATGTATGTTGTTATAAAAACCAGAATGTAATGATATGTACACAGACATATCACATGAGACTATTGAAGGACTTATGAAAAATACCCTTAGATATCCAAGCAAGGATTTAAAGTGGTACATTGAGTATTCGTCCAGAGTTGTAACTTGTACCTTATACTTTGTTTCTTAGATGGAAACGAGTACTTAGGATTTTTGTGGAGATCGCGAGCGATCACATGAATGGGAGAATTATCAGAGTAGTCTGCTTTGCAAGGAACATAGATCCTCGGTGTCAGTATCGTAGGGATATGTCATATATACATGTGTTCACATTGATTTTGTAAATAAATGGAAACGACCAAATTTATTTATGGAACAACCAAAGTGTTTCAAGATTCTTGGAAAGCAAAAGAAACAAAACATAAAATCATAGTTGTTTCAAAGTAACATCATCTTCGAATCAGCCAAATGCTCATTCATGGGTCGGATTTGCATTGTCAAGCTTTGGGCAATTGTTCCTGAAATGACCCATCTCGCCACAGTTGTAGCACGATCCAGGTGGGTATAGTGCTTGAGCAGGGTTGGCATCAACTTGATTTAGTGTAGTTGTATGACCAGCAAGTTCACAATTTAGGCAATTGCGGCAGTGTACATTAGCATGATGATGAAGATTACATTAGTTGCACAGAGGTGCAGTTCCCTTGTATCACTTCTTAGTAGGGGGTTGAGCTGGTTGGTTGGGTGCAGCGTGATTGTTTTGGGTAGCCCTAACAAAGTTCTGTGAAGCCTTATGCTTCTTTGACTTTCTTGAGGGCTTGGTTTTGGTCTTCTTAGGTGCCTCAGGAGTAGTTTCATCCTTGAGATGAGACATGGCAATAGCTAACTTAATGGTCCCACAGAGTACTATGCTTAGTTGTTGGGCAATTGTAGCAGCCAGTTCGGACCTTTGAGCATCGCTGTGATGAGAAGACATCCTAAAGATAGTGGAAAATATAAGAGAAAACAAGTGAGATGTTATCGGGTAATCAAAGCTGAATGCTAAAGAAATATCGGCGAAACATGAGGATTGTGACCATTTATTTGTTAATTAAAATAAACAAACGACACTGTGACTGATCAAAGTAAGCGGGTCATAATAATGTATCGCGAAGACATGCTTTAGCCTATAGGTGGACTCTCACCCCAAAAGTTCCCAGGTAAGAGTGATTGGTCCGATATTGCGGATTTGTACGAACACTCTAGTCTTAGACAAAAAACTCGAGGTACAGGCACCAAAACTTCCAGATTGCACGTGTTCACATTATAAAGACCCGAACTTTGATGAGATTTTGAAAACTTTGAAGGTTCAAAACCTTATAATAAATCAGCTAAGAATAGATGATTGGTTTTCAAAACGGATTTGTAATTTGTGTTGTTGTTGTGGTTGTCGCCTAAAGATAGGTGACGGTATTGTTTTAAGATCTAAATACAAGAATCTTGTGTTAGGGTCCTAGGAAGGTTATAGACTAGGTCAAAGCATTACTAATAACCTAATTCCCTATAACCATGAGCTCTGATACCAACTCTTTTGTCACACCCCGACGGCGTAATACAACAAACCGCGTTGGAAATGTCGGGGGTGGAGTAACAGAATCATTGTTTCACAACACATGGTAATTGAAGTTTTGTTTTATTGATTTAAAATGTTTACATTGTCTAGGAATTTAAGAAGTATAACATGAATTAAACTGTCTTTCATTGTTTTAAGTCACTAAGGCCCTTGTCCGATCCTATATTTGCATCATGATCATCTAACAAAGCACCTGAAACACATGTAAAAATAGGTACGTCAGCATAAAAATGCCTGTGAGATACATAGGTTTTGTTGATAAAGGATTCATGACTTGTAGTTTAAAGAAATGCTTAACAAAATGTGGTTATGAACCTTATGAAAATGTTTTCTTTTATAAATCATACGAAAATCGATAAGAAAATCAGATGATATAAAAGAATAATGCATGGTTAAATAAATAACCAAGTAAAACTGAATTTGAATAAAATATGTCGTTTGTAAAACAATGTCTTATATAAATATGTCATTTGTATAAAATGTATCATGTTTTTGTCAAAATGATTTACATAACGCTACGATATGTATTATCATAAAAGCACTTATATATAGGAAGTACCAGCGGCGTATCCACCATGCTTTTATCATATTACACATCGATTCGTTACTTAAATCACTTACCAAATAAACCACCCAAAATGTCTTTATTTGAAAAATTATCAAATGTTCATGTGTAGCAATGTTTAATATCTAAATGTCAAGTGTAAATCATGTCTTGTATAGCAAATATCAAGTAAGAACAATGTTTTGTATTGGTGAATAAAAAGTATTTACTCAAACCACATGTATATGTTCATGTATAATCAAATATCATGGGAAACCAAAGGTTATGTATAAAACAATGTTTTTGAATAAACAAATGTTTAAATCAAAAGTTATGTTTTGAAAAACTAATGCTTTTATTGATAAGAACATTTATATGGTAATGTTTATCGTATACATCCAAGCCTTGAGACTGACGGACAAACCCTTAACAAGTTAAAGGTTTATCAAAATGTTTTCGGATTCTGTCATTACTTACGTCCAAACAAACCTAGGATTCCAAGAATGGGAGTTGTCAATTCCGATGGTACCACTACATACTACCGAGCGGCGTGATCAGTGTTAATAAATGTATTTTAGTTTCATTAAACAAACCAAATGTCATACCAAGTGTAAGCATGTTATGTGAAAATAATGTACTAAGTATGCTAAGTAAACATACGAAGCAGAAATGTTTATGAAATCAATGTGCTAGCATGCTAAGTAAACATACATAGCAGAAATGTAATGTAAATCAATGTGTTCATATGCTAGGTAAACATATGTAACAAAAATGTTTATGAAATCAATGTGCTAGCATGCTAAGTAGACATACATAGCAAAGCATAATGGAAATCATGTACTATATGCGTACTAATGAACATAGCAAGTATATGTCATGAAAAGCAATGAAAAGCACAAAAGTAACAAGTAGGCACATGTGTTTCACCAAAAAATATTTGACAGCGGTAAAAGAGGGGACTATGTACTCACTTGATATTGCTTAGTAGTCTTGAAATAACAACCAAGTAATGCTTGAAGGATCACGGAATCGAACGACAACTAATATAGTTAACTACGTTAATAAACCGGACCTAAATCAGAAGATCGGTGAAAATGAGGTTTTGTAAACCAAATGAGTATTGGAACTCATATGATATGGTTTAACAAAGCCTACATTCTAAGTCGGAACCTATCCTAAGTGCTTATGACCCGTTACGACTCGTTAAGGTAGTTTACGCTACTTTAACGTGTCGTTTGCGTAAAATTGCGTTCGGACCGCCTAACTAGTCCTATTACAAGTATTATATGCCTTAACATGTCTAATAACATTTCATATTCAGTTTAGATGTCAAAATTTAGGTTACATATGCTTAAAATGAAATTATGCGTAAAAAGGGCATTTTGGTCATTTTCCTAAGGCATATAAACTACCTATCATACAACTAACTAAACGAAGTGACCATAAGGTATAACCTCAGAAGGTTATTCCCTATACAACTATGGTCACAAAATATGTTTGGTCGGATCCTAATGATCGACCAAACGGGTCGGGTTCGAAAGTCTAAGCGGTTGTTTAGACCGCTTAACTTACGACCCTAATTAAGCACTAAACTAAAAGTGACGAGTTAAACATCTTAAAACATGTTTAACTAAGTTAGAAAACAAGTTTGATATCAAAACAAAGTGTTTTGATACCCGAAAATAGCTTCGTCACAAAATGCGCATAAATACGCATCTTGACCGAAACTTTGACTCGTTACTTCGACTAATCAATGTGGTAATCAGTAGGTATAATAGCAAGGGATTATAACCATCGTGATTACGATCACATTGAAAAGTTCAATTGAACTTTGATATGACCAATTCATGGTCAAAACCGAAAGTCAAACGGTAGTCAAACTGTTTAACTTTCAGCTTGTAATGGCTGAAAATAAAGAACTAGCTTAGACGCGAAAACGATCCAAATTAAGCGACGAATGATATTTTTGCATTCCTATCACTAAAATAAAATATTTTAATGATTATAAAAAATTTTTGGATGTCCAGATATGTTCAGCAGGTAAGATATGCGTGTAAATGCAAACTTATGTAGTTTTTGACGCTTTTAGTCCCTGTTTGATCAAATAAGTTTATTTTTGCACACCGAACCCCTCAAAGCTTATTTCTAAGCTATGTAAAGGATATTTATGGTATGTTTAACTTACGATCATGTTCTGGGGTGTACGTTACTATACGAATCGGCATACTTTTACAGTTTGACGCAAATAGTCCCTGTAGTCGAATATACTTGTTTTTGTCATACCAAACCCTTTAAAACTTATTTCTAAGTTAAGTAAAGGTTATTTAAGGTATGTTAAACATATGATGCTATTCCGGAGTGTATGTCGCGTTAAACTGATTACGTTTACGCATCAGTTTGCGTATAACTTTCTAGAAAGCGATTTAGAGTTTAAAATCGAACGAGAATTGAAATGTGAAATTGTCACATGTAATTGTACAAATCCTGAGAATGAAACACAAGATTTTATTACATTTGTCATTGCATGATGGTCGTATAGGCATAAATGTTACAGTCTCCCCTACTTTAGGAAATTTCGTCCCGAAATTTAATTTAGAGGAAACTTGTGGAAACAGATGTGGATGTTTTGCTTTCAAATAGATCCTCCATTCCCTAAGTAGAATCTCTGGGCCACATTTGGATTTCCAGCAAACTTTTGTTATTTGTACCAGCCTGTTGCTTATAGGGAAGGGTTTAGATCCGAAGATTTAAACTCCATTCTAATGAGTTTGTGTATGGTTGTACCAAACCTCAAGAGTGCCATGAAATTGTCAAAATGATGTCCTTGTTGTAGTAAAATGTAGAGAGCATGTGAATTCAACAAGAAGTTGAAGTCTTGAACAACGGATAGAGAGAATGTTTCTTGTGAAAACTATTATAGGAAACTTGTGTGTGCTCGAAACTTGAAGTCGAAGAGATAAAACAACATTGGTCAAAGTCCTGAACTTCTAGTAACTTAAATAACATCATGCTTGCAATGTAATAAGGGATGCTTATATATATAAATAGGAAGCACCATCGGTGTATCCACCGTGCCCTCATTACATTGTTCACGTTTCATTATTCTTATCACTATAGGTTCTTACACATGACAAAACTTGTTGTGGTTTCTATGCACTGAATTCCATAATTATGTATGCATCCATAATTACGTAATTCCTTGCACAGTCCGCACAGTATATTTTTATAATGTGTAGGGGAAGAAAATTAAACAACTAAACCCATGATGACTATGACTAGACTACCATAGGGTCCTTTTAATTAGATCAACAAATGATCTTTTTAAATAGACCATTAAAGAGTCTCTTCAACTATATCATCACATGATATTTTTAACCAGATTGATGATTCAATCTTTTTAACTAGACCACCCAAGGGGTCTTTTTAACTTTGGAATAGTACTTTATAATCCAAGGGTCTTAACTATTACATAGAAGCCCACTAAGAATTTAAGGTAGTACCTTTGGATTTCCTCCTATGAACCCCTTATATGAAGATATGGGAGATTCTACGAGGATTTGGTTAACGATCATTCGGATCACACAAAAACACATAAACACATAATCACATAATCACATAATTGTTTAACTTGGCCTTCAATTTGTTATCAACTTGTTATTAATTTGTTCGTCAACTTGTTATCGATTAGTCCACGTGTATTTAAAGTACACCAGGAATCCAATCCATGGACTTCAATTGGTACTTTAAACATCCTCAAGAATCTAACTATGAAGATAGGAAAATCTTAATAGGAATTCGGTTTTGTCTTTATTGAATCGTATTATACGCATTAAAGCATGCAAAGAATTCAATTAAGGATTCTGATTTTGCGCTTTAAACATTCACAAGGATCAAATTATGAAGATAGGAAGATCCTATAAGGATTTTGAAATTCGTGTAGCGGGAGATGTTTTGAAACCTTGTACTAGACGTGCTTAAGTTATTATATGAGGTAAAGTGTTCATGAAGTTAAGGTGCTAGATATGCCAAGGCGACATATAAAGTAGAATTAGGAGGTCGTGTACTACGTATGTTAACTCAACATACGATCAGAGTGTTCTTGAAAACTAAGCATGGGGTTCTTTGGAAAATGGGTTTAATGTTTTTGAAACCTTACGTAATGCTTTTGAAATCATGTGGTAGGTGTATTAGGTAAATATGTTTATAAATTTTTTTAAACCATGTGAGATGGTTTTGAAATCATGTATAAGGTTTCTGAAAGTATGGATAATGTTTTTGAAATTATGAAGTAAATATACTATGTCAAAATGTTTTTTTTAAACTATAAGAAATGTCTTTGAAATCATGAAGGATGTTTTGAAAACATATACTATGTATGTTGTTATAAAAACCAGAATGTAATGATATGTACATGGACATATCGCATGAGACTATTGAAGGACTTATGAAAAATACCCTTAGATATCCAAGCAAGGATTTAAAGTGGTACTTTGAGTATTCGTCCAGAGTGGTAACTTGTACCTTGTACTTTTTTTCTTAGAAGGAAACGGGTACTTAGGATTTTTGTGGAGATCACAAGCGATCACATGAATGGGAGAATTATGAGAGTAGTCTGCTTTGCAAGGAACATAGTTCCTCGGTGTCGGTATCGTAGGGATATGTCATATATACATGTGTTCACATTGATTTTGTAAATAAATGGAAACGACCAAATTTATTTATGGAACAACCAAAGTGTTTCAAGATTCTTGGAAAGCAAAAGAAACAAAACATAAAATCATAGTTGTTTCAAAGTAGCATCATCTTCCAATCAGCCAAATGCTCATTCATGGGTCGGATTTACATTGACAAGCTTTGGGCAATTGTTCCTGAAATGACCCATCTCGCCACAGTTGTAGCACGATCCAGGTGGGTATAGTGCTTGAGCAGGGTTGGCATCAACTAGATTTTGTGTAGTTGCAGCTCGGTAAACCCTATCTGTATGACCAGCAAGTCCACAATTTAGGCAATTGCGACAGTGTACATTAGCGTGATGATGAAGATTACATTGGTTGCACATAGGTGCAGTTCCCTTGTATCGCTTCTTAGTAGGGGTTTGAGCTGGTTGGTTGGGTGCAGTGTGATTGTTTTTGGCAGCCCTAACAAAGTTCTGTGAAGCCTTACGCTTCTTTGACTTTCTTGAGGGCTTGGTTTTGGTCTTCTTAGGTGCCTCAGGAGTAGTTTCATCCTTGAGATGAGACATGACAATAGCTAACTTAATGGTCCCACAGAGTACTATGCTTAGTTGTTGGGCAATTGTAGCAGCCAGTTCGGACCTTTGAGCATCGTTGTGATGAGAAGACATCCTAAAGATAGTGGAAAATATAAGAGAAAATAAGTGAGATGTTATCGGGTAATCAAATCAGAATGCTAAAGAAATATCGGTGAAACATGATGATTGTGAACATTTATTTGTTGATTAAAACAAACAAACGACACTGTGACTGATCAAAGTATGCGGGTCATAATAATGTATCGCGAAGACATGATTTAGCCTATAGGTGGACACTCACCCCAAAAGTTACCAGGTAAGAGTGACTGGTCCGATATTGCAGATAGGTATGAACACTCTAGCCTTAGACAGAAAACTCGAGGTACAGGCACCCACCCTTCCAGATTGCACGTGTTCACATTATAAAGACCCAAACTTTGACGAGATTTTGAAAACTTTGAAGGTTCAAAACCTTATAATAAATCATCTAAGAATAGATTATTGGTTTTCCAAAACGGATTTGTAATTTGTGTTCTTGTTGTGGTTTTCTCCTAAAGATAGGTGATTGTATTGTTTTAAGATCTAAACACAAGAATCTTGTGTTAGGGTCCTAGGAAGGTTATAGACTAGGTCAAAGCATTACTAATAACCTAATTCCCTATAACCATGAGCTCTGATACCAACTCTTTTGTCACACCCCGACCGCGTAATACAATAAACCACAGCGAAAATGTCGGGGAGTGGAGTAACAGAATCATTGTTTCACAACACATGGTAATTGAAGTTTTGTTTTATTGATTTAAAATGTTTAAATTGTCTAGGAATTTAAGAAGTATAACATGAATTAAACTGTCTTTCATTATTTTAAGTCACTAAGGCCCTTGTCCGATCCATTATTTGCATCATGATCATCTAACAAAGCACCTGAAACACATGTAAAAATAGGTACGTCAGCATAAAAATGCCTGTGAGATACATAGGTTTTGTTGATAAAGGATTCATGACTTGTAGTTTAAAGAAATGCTTAACAGGATGTAGTCATGAACCTTATGAAAATGTTTTCTTTTATAAATCATACGAAAATCGATAAGAAAATCAGATGATATAAAAGAATAATGCATGGTTAAATAAATAACCAAGTAAAAATGAATTTGAATAAAATATGTCTTTTGTAAGACAGTGTCTTGTATAAATATGTCATTTGTATAAAATGTATCATGTTTTTGTCAAAATGATTTACATAACGCTACGATATGTATTATCATAAAAGCACTTATATATAGGAAGTACCAGCGGCGTATCCACCATGCTTTTATCATATTACACATTGCTTCGTTACTTAAATAACTTTCCAAATAAACCACCCAAAATGTCTTTATTTAAACAATTGTCAAAATGTTCATGTGTAGCAATGTTTAATATCTAAATGTCAAGTGTAAATCATGTCTTGTATAGAAAATATCAAGTAACAACAATGTTTTGTATTGGTGAATAAAAAGTATTTACTCAAACCACATGTGTATGTTAATGTATAATCAAATATCATGGGAAACCAAAGGTTATGTATAAAACAATGTTTTTGAATAAACAAATGTTTAAATCAAAAGTTATGTTTTGAAAAAACTAATGCTTTTATTGATAAGAACATTTATATGGTAATGTTTATCGTATACATCCAAGCCTTGAGACTGACGGACAAACCCTTAACAAGTTAAAGGTTTAACAAAATGTTTTCGGATTCTGTCATTCCTTACGTCCAAACAAACCTAGGATTCCAAGAATGGGAGTTGTCAATTCCTATGGTACCACTACATACTACCGAGCGGCATGATCAGTGTTAATGAATGTATTTTAGTTTCGTTAAACAAACCAAATGTCATACCAAGTGTAAGCATGTTATGTGAAAATAATGTACTAAGTATGCTAAGTAAACATACGAAACAGAAATGTTTATGAAATCAATGTGCTAGCATGCTAAGTAAACATACATAGCAGAAATTTAATGTAAATCAATGTGTTCATATGCTATGTAAACATATGTAACAAAAATGTTTATGAAATCAATGTGCTAGCATGCTAAGTAAACATACATAGCAAAGCATAATGGAAATCATGTACTATATGCGTACTAATGAACATAGCAAGTATATGTCATGAAAAGCACAAAAGTAACAAGTAGGCACATGTGTTTCACCAAAAAATATTTGAAAGTGGTAAAAGAGGGGACTATGTACTCACTTGATATTGCTTAGTAGTCTTGAAATAACAACCAAGTAACGCTTGAAGGATCACGGAATCAAATGGCACCTAATGTTACGATAATAAACCGGACCTAAATCGGAAGATCGGATAAAATGAGGTTTCGTAAACCAAATGAGTATTGGAACTCATATGATATGGTTTAACAAAGCCTACATTCTAAGTCAGAACCTATCCTAAGTGCTTATGACCCGTTATTACTCGTTAAGGTAGTTTACTCTACTTTCACGTGTCGTTTGCGTAAAAGTGCGTTCGGACCGCCTAACTAGTCCTATGACAACTATTATATGCCTTAACGTGTCTAAAAGCATTGCATAATCAGTTTAGATGTCAAAATTTAGGTTACATATGCTTAAAATGAAATTATGCGTAAAAAGGACATTTTGGTCATTTTCCTAAGGCATATAAACTACCTATTATACAACTAACTAAACGAAGTGACCATAAGGTATAACCTCGGAAGGTTATTCCATATAAAACTATGGACACAAAATATGTTTGGTCGGATCCTAATGATCGACCAAACGGGTCGGGTTCAAAAGTCTAAGCGAATGTTTAGACCGCTTAACTTACGACCCTAATTAAGCACTAAACTAAAAGTGACGAGTTAAACATGTTAAAACATGTTTAACTAAGTTAGAAAACAGGTTTGATTTCAAAACAAAGTGTTTTGATACCCGAAAATAGCTTCGTCGCAAAATGCGCATAAATATGCATTTTGACTGAAACTTTGACTCGTTACTTTGACTAATCAATGTGGTAATCAGTAGGTATAATCGCAAGGGATTATAACTATCGTGATTACGCTCACGTTGCAAAGTTCAATTGAACTTTGATTTGACCAATTCATGGTCAAAACCAAAAGTCAAATGGTAGTCAAACTGTTGACTTTCATCTTGTAATGGCTGAAAATAAAGAACTAGCCATGAAAGAAGTCTTACAAAGCTCTAATGGCTGAAAGAGATGCACTAGAACTCAGGTAGGTGGCTTCCAAAGATGGCAACCTCCACTTAGAGTTCAAAAGATGGAATGAGCAATGAAATGGCCAGAAATTGAGGGTATTTATAGTGTTTTTGAAGCTACAAGATGGTGCCATGTGACTTATGTGTTGCCCAAGCAAGTATGAGATGATTACAAGTGTGTGGACAAGATTAAAACCCTGAATTACCATCAAAATTACCCACAAGAATGAAAAACTAGCTTAGAAATACATGTGCAGCAGCTGAAACAAGCATTCTGCCCAGATGTAGGCGTCGCGTCGCGCGACGCAACATCCCCAGGCTGTCGCCGGACGCGACGACTTAGGTCAGAAGTTTCAAAATTGGCGAAACAGGCCCCTGCACACATTTTAATGCATTTTCGATGTGTTTAACCCCCGTTAACCCAATTTCAAGGCTCTATAAGGATGTTAAAGCATAAGGGACTTGAAATATGCTTAGAAATATTTCGGATGTCGGTTCGTTTGGTCGTACGGTCTCGTTATTCGGTTAATTACGACAAAACTCGAACGTACGCGAAAACGATCCAAATTAAGCGACGAATGATATTTTTGCATTCCTATCACTAAAATAAAATATTTTAATGATTATAAAATTTTTGGATGTCCGGATATGTTCAGAACGTAAGATATGAGCGTAAATGCAAACTTATCCAGTTTTTTACGTTTTTAGTCCCTGTTTGATCAAATATGTTTATTTTTGCACACCGAACCCCTCAAAAGCTTCTTTCTAAGCTATGTAAAGGATATTTATGGTATGTTTTACTTACGATCATGTTCCGGAGTGTACGTTACTATACGAATCCGCACACTTTTGCAGTTTGATGCAAATAGTCCCTGTAGTCGAATAAACTTGTTTTTGTCATACCAAACCCTTTAAAACTTATTTCTAATTTAAGTAAAGGTTATTTAAGGTATGTTAACCATATGATGCTATTCTGGAGTGTATGTCGCATTAAACTGATTACGTTTACGCATCAGTTTGCGTATAACTTTCCAGAAAGCGATTTAGATTTTAAAATCGAACGAGAATTGAAATGTGAAATTGTCACATGTAATTATACAAATCCCAAGAATGAAACACAAGATTTCATTGGATTCATCATTGCATAATGGTGGTAGAGGCATAAATCTTACAACATGAGTGATAGATCTATTTGGGTGTAGCGAGCCCACCCATGAGGACCGAGATTTGGCCCATGTGGTGATTATGTCTTCCAGCCGGAAGCCCAATACAAAATCTGCTAGGTTTGAGCCTTCCTACGCCGTTGCACACATGTTAATGGCCTTGCAACCCATTAATTGATCTGTTTCCTTATTTGCTTTCATACCAGGGTTTTACAAATACATACATACTTACAATGATTACAAGGTTTATTCGTGCACACATACAAAACACATGATCTCATTCAACTTTTGTTGATGTTTTCAAACTACATGTATTCCAGGAAACTAAATGTGGATCTGGCTGGCGCTGAAGTTTTCAAGTCGTGTCTTTAATAAAGGATGTGATCTGAAGTCGAAGTGTTTGAGTTATGTATTTTGTCTTGGATAAGATACATAGCTCAAAACCTAGTCTGTTAGTGTCTTTTGTGAAGTCCTATTTGGAACTTAAAACTTTGTTGGTGTTGTATTTTGAACATGAAGTCTGTGTTTGGGATTTAAAACAATGTGGTTTGTAATGTTTTAAAACTATCTATGTGTCACGACCCTCGACCCGGTTTGACCCGTTTCAGGAGCCGCGGGACAGAAATCCCGTGGTATTTAATTAACAGCGGAAGTTTCTTCAGGATCTTTTTAAAACTGAAATATTTCCCGATTATTTTATTTCACAATTCGGGATAAAACCCGATAATTTACAATCTTGAGATTTCACCAGGAAATCTTTTATTTTACAAAACATGTTTCTTTTATTTTTATTCTGAGCCACTTCCTTAAGCTGATAGTGCTTCACGGCACTTTTCCTGGATCACAACAGATCACCTGAAACATGTTTGAAAAAGGTTTTGTCAGCGGGAAATACTGAGTGAATCATTCTATTTTCTAAAATGACTCGTTTGTTATAATTTACAGTATTAAGAGCGATTACAATGTTTTTTATATCAAACCAACTACCCACGGTATTTGTCACTCGACCGGATCTGTGACTATGGTCATATCCCCCATTGGCTGCCCCAATGGTGACAATTATCAAGTAATGTATACAAAACCCCACATACCGGCTGTAACTTGGTGATTACAAAGACTTAATCCCCGTAATTATAACTTTAAAAATAAACATGCTTTCAAAAGTAATTTGGTAAAAAGAGAATGACTCACATTGCAGATTTAACAGAGTTTATTCTACTGATTAGCCTTGATAACCTAGTTTAAATAATCAAGCACACAAACTAGGTTAGTAACTTAATACAGCATTTACGATAACTCACGAGATTGAAACCTTCACAACGAATGACAAAGTGCGATACTTAAACATCCATCGATTTAACGACGAATGACAAAGCATAAACCCTAATGTGGGCAGCACTTAAACATCCATTGGATAGTTTAATCGATCGGACATTGAATCATAGCAGCGATCGAGTTATTACCCTGAATTGTGGCAGCACTTCGTGATCAGTGTGTGTTTTTGTAGTGATTATACTATAACTCAGCATACAATTCGAATTTGAACGTCGAAAGAACACCCAATTGCATGAAACAGACCGTCCTATTTATATGTGAAATTGGTTTCCCCCGCGTGTCGCGGGAGATGTTGCTGCTCCTGTCGCGACTCGCCTGGGGTGACAACCTACCCTAGGGTAGCCTTGTCACTAGTATAGGCCTGCTGAGTTGATAGTTCGTTAATTCTCATATTTGACAACGCATTTTAGAGATAATCGTTAGTTAGGGTTTACCCCCCTTGAGTTTTAGGGGCCCTAATCCTGATTTCAAATGTTCTGAAAATTTTAGGGATTATTAAGAATCACTTGGGTTTCTCAATTAGGGTTTCCTTTTGGACAATTTGATTAAATAAATATAACGTTTGATGAAAGTTGTTACATTCTCCCTACCTTAATAAAAATCTCGTCCTCGAGATTTACTGAAATAAGTGAGGATACTTTCGCTTCATTTATGATTCCAGGTCCCAAGTGTATTCAGCTCCTCTCTTCGAATTCCATCTTACTTTGACTAAAACTAGTCGTTTATGTTTGAGAAACTTGATCTTTCGATCCTCAATTTGAAGAGGTTTCTCAAGAAATTTCAGCTTTTCGTTTACCTCTATATCTCGAAGAGGTACTATCAGTGATTCATCTGATAAGCATTTCTTGAGATTGGATACATGAAATACATTATGTACTCCTGCTAATTCTTCTGGTAGTTGTAAACGATAAGCAACTGGTCCTATACGTTGGATTACTGAAAATGGTCCTACGTACCTTGGACTTAGCTTTCCTTTCTTCCCGAATCTAACTACTCCTTTCCAAGGAGAAACTTTTAATAATACTTTGTCTCCAACTTGGAATTCTAACGGCTTGCATCTATTATCTGCATAACTTTTCTGGTGATCTCGAGCCGTCTTCAGCCTTTCCTTTATTTGAGTAATCTTATCAGTCGTTTCTTGCACTATTTCAGGACCTGATAATTGACTTTCTCCTATTTCTGCCCAACAAACTGGGGTTTTGCACTTTCTTCCATATAGTGCCTCGAATGGGGCAGTTTCAATACTTGAATGATAACTATTGTTATAGGAGAATTCAATTAATGGTAAATGATCATCCCAATTTCCACCAAAATCTATTACACATGCTCGGAGCATGTCTTCTAGAGTTTGGATCGTCCTTTCACTTTGTCCGTCTGTTTGGGGATGATATGCAGTGCTCAGATTTAATCGAGTTCCCATAGCTTGCTGGAAACTTTTCCAGAAATGAGAAGTAAAACGACTATCCCTATCCGAAACAATGGAGAGTGGAACTCCATGTAAGGATACAACTTCATCTACATACAATTTAGCCAACCTTTCCATACTAAAGGTTTCTTTCATTGGTAGAAAGTGAGCTGATTTGGTTAATCGATCCACAATTACCCAAATCGCATCATTACCTTTTCTTGTTTTGGGTAACTTAGTAACAAAATCCATTGTTATAAGTTCCCATTTCCATACTGGCATTTCTAATTGTTGTAGTAACCCTGAAGGTTTCTGATGTTCTGCTTTAACTTGTGAACAAGTGAGACATTTAGAAACATATCGTGCTATGTCCTTTTTCATTCCTATCCACCAAAAGTTCTTTCTTAAATCTTGGTACATCTTATTGTTTCCTGGATGCATAGTATACCTAGATTTATCAGCTTCTTCTAAAATATTAGGTCTTAAGTCTCCCTGCTTAGGTACCCAAATTCTACTTTTGTGGAATCTCCAAACTCCATCTAATCCTTGTTCTAATTCCTTGATTCGTCCTTTCATTCCTTCAGCATCATCGTTGATTGCTGTAACTTGAACATTCTTCAATTGTTCCATTAAATCTATTTGTAGATTTAATCTGAGAGCACGAACTCGTCGTTGTTTCTCATAATACTTACGACTTAAGGCATCTGCCACTATATTTGCCTTTCCTTCATGATACTGAATATCACAGTCGTAGTCACTTAGGATTTCCATCCATCTCCTTTGCCTCATGTTTAACTCTTTTTGCCCAAATATATATCTTAAACTTTTGTGGTCTGTGTAGACAGTAAATTTACTTCCGTAAAGATAATGTCTCCAAATCTTAAGGGCAAAAATTACGGCTCCTAATTCTAAATCATGAGTCGTATAGTTTTCTTCGTGCTTTTTCAATTGCCTTGAAGCATATGCAATCACCTTTTTGCGTTGCATAAGCACACATCCATATCCTAGTTTTGAAGCATCACAATATACTTCAAAATCTTCAGTTCCTTCTGGTAAGGCTAAGATGGGTGCATTTGTTAATTTCTGCTTCAATATTCTAAAGGCTTCTTCTTGCTTAGCTCCCCATTCAAACTTAATGGCTTTACAGGTTAACTTAGTTAATGGTACGGCTATCTTGGAAAAATCCTTAATAAACCGTCTATAGTACCCAGCTAAACCTATAAAACTTCTAATTTCCATTGCTGTTTGTGGAACCTTCCATTTGGTAATTGCCTCTATCTTAGCAGGATCTACGTGAATACCTTCGTGATTCACCATGTGTCCTAAGAATTGCACTTCCTTTAACCAAAATTCACACTTCGAGAATTTGGCATAAAGCTTTTCTTTTCTTAACAAAGTTAAGAGTGCATGAAGGTGCTGACAATGCTCTGTCTGACTTTTGGAATAAATAAGTATATCGTCTATAAAAACAATTACAAATTTATCCAAATATGGTTTACAGATCCTATTCATCATGAATGCAGCAGGTGCATTCGTTAATCCAAAGGGCATGACTGTAAACTCATAATGACCATACCTAGTTCTGAAAGCAGTCTTAGGTATGTCCTCTTCTTGTACCTTCAATTGATGATATCCAGAGCGTAAATCTATCTTAGAAAAATATCTAGCCCCTTGAAGTTGATCAAACAGATCATCAATCCTAGGTAATGGATATCGATTCTTAATTGTAACCTTATTCAATTCTCTATAATCGATACACATTCTCATTGAACCATCCTTTTTCTTTACAAACAACACTGGCGCTCCCCAAGGGGATGAGCTAGGTTGTATGAATCCTTTACTTAGTAATTCATCTAATTGCTTTTTCAGTTCTAACATTTCTGTGGGTGCTAACCGATAAGGTGCCTTGGCTATCGGTGTAGTTCCTGGAATTAGATGAATCCTAAATTCTACTTCCCTATCTGGAGGTAATCCCGGTAAATCTTCTGGGAATATATCTGGATATTCTGAGACTACAGGAATTTCCTTAAGTTCTTTACCCTTAGTACTAATGATTACCGAAATCATATATACTATTCCTTGTTTTCGTTCATAATTAGCAACTTTCATTACTGATATGAACTTCATGGGCTTACGTGGTTTATCTCCTGTAATCCTAATTACTTCTCCGGTAGGTGATTGAATTTCTATGGAAATCTGATCACAAAGGATTCAAGCATGGTTGGCTACTAACCAATCCATTCCTAATACAACATCAAATTCAGCTAAATTCATCGGCAATAGTTTTGCAGAGAATTTATGTCCTAAAAGTTCTATATTTTCTTCCTGCATAACTTTATCTATTTTAACTGAATTTCCGTCTGCCATTTCAACTGTAAAAATCTGCCTAATATTGGTTAAAGGTAAATTAAGAGCTTGGCAGAATGAAGTATTTATAAAACTTTGGTTTGCACCAGAGTCAAATAATACTTTGGCGTAAATGTTGTGAACTAAGAACGTACCCGCTATCACATCTGGGATGAGTTCTGCTTCTTGAGTGGTCAGCTGAAATGCCCTAGCATTCTTCTTAATAGTTCCGTCGGTCGCCTTAGTTTTGTTGTCTGCTGGTTTGATTAATTTAGGACATTCTGTTTTATAATGTCCATTTTCTCCACAGTTATAGCAAACTATTGTTTTCTTTCTGCAGTTTTCTTCACGATGTCCTACAACTTTGCAAAAATTGCAGGTTATATCACATCTTCCATAATGTTTCTTCTTGCACTTCCTGCAGAATGACGGATTTGAGAATTGCCCAGTTCCTTTTCTTTGAAATTACTACTGTTACCCGCACGAAATCCTTGAGTAATTTTCTGAGCCAATTCTTTCTTTCTATTTTCATCTTGGGTGCGCACTAGTTCATCGGTTAGGGTGTTAGCTAATTCCACAACATCGTCAATAGTACGAGGTCTCGCAGCTTTAACGATGTTACGGATTTCACTAATCAGTCCCCAAATGTAGCGAGAAATGAGTACCGGTTCTGGCGAAGCCAGCGTTGGTACCACTCTAGCATATTCAAAGAATGTCGAAGTATAACCGCGACAATCTACACCCATCATCCGATGATTTAGAAACTTATTCGTCATCTGTTCCTTTTCATACTCGGGACAGAATTTTCTTTCTACAAAACCCTTAAATTCTTCCCAAGTTATAGCATAAGCTATTATTCTTCCTTTTGATTGTAACACAGTGTTCCACCATTCGAGTGCTCCTTCCTTGAAGAGATTTGATGCGTATATGACCTGATCATCTTTAGCACATTTACTTATTGCAATTACTGCTTCGGTTTTCTCTAACCAACGCAGTGATGCAGTTGCTCCTTCATTGCCTGCAAATTCCGTAGGTTTACAAGCAAGGAATTCTTTGAAAGTGCAACCAGGCGTTGCAGTTTTCATTTTCTTAGGTAATGGAGCTTGATGTGGTTCTGCATTATGATTGACATTATCATTGCCTCCGTTTACACTATTACTGAAGTTATCTTCAGAAATACGTTTACTAGGAACAATTTGTTGCGGTTCGATTGGATTCTTTATAGCAGCAACGAATGCTGGAATAGCATTAGCTATTCCTTGAGCAACAATATTTTCGATATCTTGTCTAGTCATATATTGATCTCCTGGATGTTGCTCAGACTGATTAACCTCATTTACTGGTTCGTTACCAATGTTCGACATCTGATAATAAATTTTATATAAATAATTAGTATAATTACAAATATAATAAAACAGTTTGCACATAATCACATTAACATGTATAATAAAAAATTATCGCTTTCACAAGTTTCATTTCTATATATTATGCCTCGTACACACGATTATCATACAACGTTTTATTGTTAAGTTATTACACATATTGGTTATTATGATTATTTATTCACACATATTCCTGCAAACTCTCATTATCTGGTCAGCTAATTTCTTAAAAACGACGCTCCTTTTCATCATACTTCCAAGTAACTCTTTCTCCCACATCCCTAATCCGATTTCCTGCATCAATTAACTCTTCGCCCCAGAGGCGAAGTTCAGTCAGATTCTCCGGGCTCATAGTTGGGTATAGTGGAGGTTCTGGGTCAACTTGTGGGAAAAATGTATCAGGGTTGTTTAAAAGATTTTGGTATTGCCAATCAGTTGGCCACCATTCATCTAATTCTACTGGTAGTGGTTGAGGTTGGACAATAGGATCTGGAATAGCAGGTTCCAGATTGATTGGGATTGGAGCTTCTAGTGGGTAGCTAAAAAGATCTTCCTCAGTAAATATAAGGTTTGGATTAGCTGGTTCAAGGTTTCCATCGGCAGGTCCGATGAGGTCACTCATTACTAATTGATGATCTAAAACTTCCCAAGGAGTCATTTTCTGTTTTTGTCTAGAACTTTCTCCGACCTCTATTTCTGTTTGCTTAAAACTCTTCTCAGCTTCTATCTCTACTTGATTAACATTTTCCTCAATTTCTACCCCTTTTCATTTGTCTTTTGGTTCTTTAGTTTTGGTAACCTTTCTTGTTGCTGGCTTTTTCCTTCGTACACGCCTCCAGCCCACAAATCTGCTTCTTTTCTTGGATTTAGGTTTTGCCAGTGGTTTGGATTGAAATTCCATGGGTTCTTCTTTATCAGCGAAGTAACCAGTGAATTCCTTGGAAACTTCTATCTTAACGGGATAGAGGTTAAGATTTTCTAAACCTTCAGATATCTCATTCATGCTGTTTAGCATATATGCAAAATGCATACCAAATGTTAAAATAGAATAACAAAATTTTATAGATAACCCATAAATATTATTGCATACATAAAACAACTGACAAGTAAATTATACTACGATTTACTGTAACTTATTTATTTACTAAATAAGGTTTCTGGAAATAAAAGTGCTAAAACTTTTGAGTATTTAGAGATTTGCATTTTCTGCTACTGTGGCTAGCATATAAAGATTTGCCCATTTCTCATCTAATTTGTCCTCCCAAGGTGATTTATTGATTAAGTCCTGGGTTTCTGGTTTAACTTTCTTCTCTCGGTTTTTCCTTATTTCCTCCTGACTTTTCCTAATAATCAAACTTCTTTTATTAGGAGAAAGTGGTTCCTCATAATGTGCCTTACGGACAAATATTCCTTCTTCAGGAATTACATAAGGTTTTGTTTGGGATGAACTTCCCTTCTCGTTGGATGACCTATCTAGTTTAAGATAGATGTTTGACAGCTTTTGTTTACCCATACTGTAATTAACAAATAATCAGTTAATAAAACACATAATCACATAATTGGAAATCAGTAAAATTAAGTATTTCTAAATACTTAATAGGCTTAAATCAGTGGCTCTGATACCACCTTATTTCTGTCACGACCCTCGACCCGGTTTGACCCCTTTCAGGAGCCGCGGGACAGAAATCCCGTGGTATTTAATTAACAGCGGAAGTTTCTTCAGGATCTTTTTAAAACTAAAATATTTCCCGATTATTTTATTTCACAATTCGGGATAAAACCCGATAATTTACAATCTTGAGATTTCACCAGGAAATCTTTTATTTTACAAAACATGTTTCTTTTATTTTTATTCTGAGCCACTTCCTTAAGCTGATAGTGCTTCACGGCACTTTTCCTGGATCACAACAGATCACCTGAAACATGTTTGAAAAAGGTTTTGTCAGCGGGAAATACTGAGTGAATCATTCTATTTTCTAAAACGACTCGTTTGTTATAATTTACAGTATTAAGAGCGATTACAATGTTTCTGATATCAAACCAACTACCCACGGTATTTGTCACTCGACCGGATCTGTGACTATGGTCATATCCCCCATTGGCTGCCCCAATGGTGACGATTATCAAGTAATGTATACAAAACCCCACATACCGGCTGTAACTTGGTAATTACAAAGACTTAATCCCCGTAATTATAACTTTAAAAATAAACATGCTTTCAAAAGTAATTTGGTAAAAAGAGAATGACTCACATTGCAGATTTAACAGAGTTTATTCTACTTATTAGCCTTGATAACCTAGTTTAAATAATCAAGCACACAAACTAGGTTAGTAACTTAATACAGCATTTATGACAACTCACGAGATTGAAACCTTCACAACGAATGACAAAGTGCGATACTTAAACATCCATCGATTTAACGACGAATGACAAAGCATAAACCCTAATGTGGGCAGCACTTAAACATCCATTGGATAGTTTAATCGATCGGACATTGAATCGTAGCAGCGATCGAGTTATTACCCTGAATTGTGGCAGCACTTCGTGGTCAGTGTGTGTTTTTGTAGTGATTATACTATAACTCAGCATACAATTCGAATTTGAACGTCGAAAGAACACCCAATTGCATGAAACAGACCGTCCTATTTATACGTGAAATTGGTTTCCCCCGCGTGTCGCGGGAGATGTTGCTGCTCCTGTCGCGACTCGCCTGGGGTGACAACCTACCCTAGGGTAGCCTTGTCACTAGTATAGGCCTGCTGAGTTGATAGTTCGTTAATTCTCATATTTGACAACGCATTTTAGAGATAATCGTTAGTTAGGGTTTACCCCCTTGAGTTTTAGGGGCCCTAATCCTGATTTCAAATGTTCTGAAAATTTTAGGAATTATTCAGAATCACTTGGGTTTCTCAATTAGGGTTTCCTTTTGGACAATTTGATTAAATAAATATAACTTTTGATGAGAGTTGTTACACTATGGATGAACATCTTGGGTTTTATCATATAGTTGTTTGTTATGGTTGAATGCAATGATATTAAGCAAGTCACACATAATCACGCTTCTGCAAAAGTCAGGGTGTGGCAGTTTGGTATCAGAGCTTCGATTGTAGCGAACTAGGATTCTTTCTCGAGTCTAGACTACAATCACTACTGCTCTCATGAAAATACTTTTACAACATGTTTTCATTGCATACACAAGACACCCAGATCCATGGAACAAATGTTTTACAAAAAGAAAGACAAGAAACACGATTGCAAGGTCACATTGATGGTTTAGTCTGGGGTAGACTAGGAAAGATAGTAAGGTTTCATGAAGGATAACGTGAATAACTGTCTAAGTGATGATTGCTTTATCTGCATATACTGAGTGTTAGTGGTTACTATATGTGCACATGCTATGATTGTTATGTTATAGGCATCATGTCTTCTTCAGCGGATGATCAGACGTTGATGACCCTATGGCCATCGTCTCAGATGATGAGATTTCATCTGAGCCGGAGATACTTACGTCAGACACTGAGAGTGATCCTGACATGCTATCCGATGACGAGGATGACTTCCAGCCGTTCGCGTTGCCCGACTTTGGCGATGATTTACCGATTTCTGATGGTTTCCCTGATGAGGATCCTTTTGTCATTCGTGTTCCAGTCCATGATCACCTCATCATTGGTCATCCTTATGGTGAGCATATCGTGGCTCCGATCCTCGATCTTGTCCCTCTCATGGTCATTCCTCCCGAGGATTGGCCTTTCGAAGATTTGTTTGATGACGATATCGACTTGTTTGTAGAAGGTCCTCCTGTTGATGCCCAGGGTGATGGAGAGATAGATGAGGATGTTGTAGTTGTCCCACCTCCTGAGATTCCTATTGTTGAGATATCCTCTGATTCCAGCTTGCACTCGGTCTCAGACTCCTTTGAGTCTGTGATGTCTTCAGCATTACAGGCGGTCGGTTTACAGCGTTATGCTACTGATTTTGATAATGACACTGCTATGTCTGCTGCACCATCTCCTCCACACGACCCCGAGCCTGGTCCTGAGCCAGATCTTGTTCCTCTTGATCAGCCTGATGTTGCACCTGCTGATCCTGAGCCGATTCCCGATCTTGACCATGTCCCATTTGGTTTACCAAACATTGCACCTCTTATTCCTGACCCAGTTCCTGCACCTATCGATCTTCCAGTTGTTGAGCCATTTATTCCACCACCCGCTGATGTTGCTCATCTCCCTCCTGTAGAGTCCGATGTCCATCGCACCGACTTACCTATCATTTTCGTACAGGACATCCCTGCACCCCGTCCAGGGGAAGTTACTTCAGGTTAGCACCCGCGTGACGATCCTTTTGCTTTGGCAGCTTTTCCTCAGATCCCTCTGGCTGCACCGTTTGCTCCCTTCACTTCTTCACCACTTAACGAGCCATTTCGATGGTTCCCACCGTACTCTATGCCGATTTCAGATCCCTACCATCCCTCCATTTTGTTGGCTACACACGGGATGAGTTACTTTTATCACTTCAGCTTCAGTTTGAGATTATGAGTCATAGAGTTTTGGTGCTTAAGCTGACTCCACGTCCCCCACCGTGTCCCTGTCAGTCTACTTTTGTTCCCCTACGTTTATCACCGTCTCCTTTTGCACATCCACCTACTCCTCTAACTTCTTTTCCAGGTTTTGATGCTCGTTTCCTTATTATCGAGCAGCAGATCAGTTACTTCGTTGTGTATACGAGCTCGAGGAGGAGCTTGCGCATGTTCGCAACTTGCTTTTCTTCCCTCCTCCACCTCCACCATCAGCATAGTTGGTTTTTGGTTTTATGCAGATTGCATTACTTTTTGTGAGAGCACCACTATTGAGCCGAGATTCTGAAGACTTTTGAAGACCACTTTTTGACCATGTGATTTTGTATATTGACAGACTTATTGGACAAGGGTAGTCTGACCCTGTGTCCCTTTTGATGTGATACACTTTGTAAACAATGTAACTGTGGTCGATGATTAATGAAAGCTCAATCGTCATGTTCTCACTAAACACGTTGTTGATTTACATGTTTATGCTATGATTGTGTTGTTGTCTGATTGCTTGCTATGATAAATGCTATTATATATACGTACTATTTATTTACATAACAAATAAGACCTGACCCATCTGACCTTCTTCCTAGAAGAAAGATGCCGTCGGGAAGGAACACCGATACCAACAATCCTCTACCGACGACCGAGGCAGAATTACAGGAACGCATCTCACAGGCCATTGCACACCACGAGGCCCTTCACTCCAAACACAGCGGGGGTACCTCAGGGAATAACCCACCTAACGGTAATGTTTAAGTCACCTAAGACACATTACGATACGTTTGGACATTTCCAAAGTGTGCTTTGCTAATGCTTTCTGTGAATGATGTTGCTTGTGTACAGGCTGTACTTACAAGCAGTTTTTGGACTACAAGCCTCTGAACTTTGACGGCACTGGAGGTGCCGTAGCTTTTGTAAGATGGGTTGAGAAGACGGATTCCATTCTATGGATGAGTAAATGTGCGCCAGAGCATCAGGTCACGTACATTTCTAGATTGTTTCTAGATGGGGCTCTCTCATGGTGGAACCTTCAGGTTCAAACTTTGGGTGAGGTTGCGGCGTATGCTTTGACGTGGGATAAATTGAAAGAACTGATGTGAAAGAAGTATTGTTCAAGGGAAGAAATTCAGAAGTTGGAAACTAAATTTTGGAATTTGAAATTGGAAGGTCCTAAGGTGGCAGAGTATGTGCAGAGATTCCATGATTTGTCTCGCGTTGTTCCTTACTTGGTAGAACCAGAGTTCAAGAGGATAGAACGTTTCATCTGGGGTTTGGCACCTCAAATACTGAGCATGGTGACTGCTTCCAAGCCACCAACAATTACTGAGGCAATCGAATTGAGCGTGGCACTGACAGAGGAAGCCGTTAGATTGGGAAAGTTCTCAATTTCTGAGACCAAGAAGAAAGAGACTCATGTAGAGTCGTCTGGAGAAAACAAAAGGAAGTTTTCGAATTTCAAGAAGGGTACCCAAGGGAACAAAAACAGTGCTAACAAGCGGAGAGATGCTAACCCACCAGCTGAGGTTAGGACTCGTGCTGCAAATGCTGAGAACAAAGGGAAAGGGTATATGGGCACTCTGTCCAAGTGTGATGTATGTCAGTTTCATCATGCTGGTCGATGCAGAATTGGGAAATGTGAAACTTGTGGAAAAGTTTGTCATTTTAAGGAGACATGCTGGTATGGAACCGGACGTGGAAACGGTGGGCAAGGAGGAAATGGAAATGGCAATGGCAACCTTGGTGGAAATGGTTATGGGAATAGAAATCAGGGAGGAAACAACAATCAGGGAAGCTCGATAGGATCTGAACGTAGTTACTGGTACGTTCCCTATTAATCTACATTTTGCATCTGTGTTATTTGATACCGGTGCCGACTATAGCTTCGTATCTCTAGAGTTTAAGAATATACTTGGTTTAGTAGCAAGTAAGTTAGATATCCCGTATTCGATAGAACTAGCTAATGGGAAGCTAGTAGAAGCCAATGAACTGATTAGAGGCTGTGTTATAGAGCTTGGAGAGCGTGAGTTCTCGATCGATCTTCTGCTGGTTAAATGGGGAAGCTTCGACGTCGTAGTTGGGATGGACTAGTTGTCGAGTAATCGAGCTGAGATTGTATGCCATGAGAAGATTATCCGCATCCCGATGGGGAATGAAGAGACGATCGTGATTCATGGGGAAAAGTAGGATACGCCTCTGCGGATTATCAGTTGTTTAAAGGCACGGAAGTTTTTGCGTAAAGGATGTGTTGCCTTATTAGCTCATGTCATGGACAAAGAGGCCGAAGAACCGAAGCTCAAAGATATCCCTGTGGTAAGGGAATATCCTGAAGTCTTCCCCGAAGACTTCCCAGGATTACCTCCTCGACGACAAGTCGAATTTCACATTGACTTGGTTCCAGGCGCTGCGCCTGTAGCCAAGGCACCTGTTGGTGCACTACGTCTGTCGACTACGTCTTGTATCGAGTCTTGTAGTGTATAGATTAGAACAGGGCACAGAAATCAAGAATATTGTATTAGATAGGTTTCGCTCATGTGTCATTGTTCAGGTTTCGCTCATGTGTCAGTCATGAGGTTTCGCTTATGTGTCAAGTGACAGCTTTCGCTCATGTGTACATGTCTGTATGAGCGAAATCTGTGTCACTATATATAGTTCTATGAGCAAAATCTTAAGCATAGTTGTAGGTGTTGTCATCCGGTAAGCCACGAAGTGCTGCCGAAGTGTTGTCAGAGCTTGTAAACATTATCAAGATCAATACAACAACAGTTTAAAGTGAATTCTGCTGAAATTGCACCAAAGCATTAGTTTCCGCCTTTTGTTTTGGATAGGAATTCTTCTGATCGACTCAATCAGGGCCGAAAACGATCCTACAAGTGGTATCAGAGCTCAAGAGGAAGAGTTCTTGCCATTTCAGCTGCATATTCTGATTTTCTACACCTTCTTTGTCATTTTTGAAAATTTTTCACGGTAAAACAAGCTCAAATTCACACACAGCACTCGGAATCATGCATTAATAAACCCTTGATAATTTCAAAGCTAAAATCGACCTAGAACTTAGGATTTTCAAGGTTTCGCTTTTGAGAACTCGTGAAAATTGTGACGTCATGCCTGATTTCGCTCCTGGAACATAGGTGATTTCGCTCTTGTGGACCATTAACCTTGATTTCGCTCATAAGGCACAGTGTAGTTTCGCTTCAGTGACAACTTAAGGTTCCTCTTTTGTGACAACTAGTGTCTCGCTCTTGTGACACTCAGGTTTCGCTCATAATTACATCAGATTTCGCTCCAAGGGTTCAAACGTTAATTTCGCTCATAAGGCACTCAGTAATTTCGCTCATAAGACACTTTGGGTTTTGCTTATTGTGACACCTAGGATTTCGCTTATTGTGACTTGTGTGACAACTCAGGGATTTCGCTCCAAGGTCAATTCTGCCTAAGATTGGAAATTTGTGAACTTGTGAACCTTGAACAATGGATAACGAATTCTATAACGCCTTTGCTAGCCCGATCACAATTACTCAGAGTACATTGCTTGAAAATGAAACCGAGACGTCACAGAAACCGCCTAAGCTCTTGGATATTGATGATTACAATGGTTGGTCTGAACGTTTTGGAAACTGGGTTGAGGCATATCATTTGGATGCGTGGGAGCACACTGAAGAACCATATGAAAGACCCACAAGGAATAATGCTCAGTTAACAATTAGGAAAATGAGTATTGAGGATAAAAAGAAATATAGAGATGAAAAATTGATGGTGAGTCTGCTTCAGCAAGCGATAAAAGAAGATATCTTAATACTGCTTCAACATGATGGAACTGCTTATTCAATTTGGACAGAATTGGAAGCAAAATTTGTTGGAAGTGATGATATGCTCAAAAACAAAATATCTCTCATGAAGAAAGAGTTTGATCTGTTTCGAGGATTAAAATCTGAAAACACCAAGCAAATTATAGAAAGATATTGTAACTTGGTGAGAAATATGTCGAAACTTGGTATTAAAAAGGATACTGATGAATTGATTGAAAAACTTGCAGATGCATTACCTCATGAAACTTGGGGAACGTTTCTTATGATGCTAAGATCCAACAGAAAGGATTATAAAAATTTGACACTGGGAGACTTCATCAAACACCTGGAAGCTCAAGAGATGGAGCAGAGAAAGATTTCCAGGATGAAGAACTACGATGGAGAACAAGATATCAGCTTGTATTACAAAGGTGGTGTCAATGAAAAGTCAATTTTTTCTCCAAAAGTCGAAACTGCTTACAGTGCAAAAGATTCTTCTGAAAATAAATCATCCCAGGGATCAAGCAGTACAAGATTTTCATCATTTGATCCAAACATTTTTGCAACAAAGAACGGAAGAAAACTTCAATGTAATATTGTATTAAATCTTGAAAGTGATCAAGATTATTCTGAAGAAGTAGCAAAAAATCAAATGTCTTTGTTGGGAATGGTGTTGGAATCTTATAGTAGTTTTGTGGCTGGAAAGATCGGTAATCCAATGCTCACGAAAGAGGATTACGATCAAATCGATGCTGAGGAAATGGAATTGATGGATATTAAATGGTGCATGGCTAGTGTGTTGAGACGAGCTGAAAAGTTTAAACAAATTACGGGAAGAGATGATTTCTGTGATGCAAATGTTTCAACTTTAGGTTTTGATAAATCTAAAGTTACATGTTTTCGTTGCAGGGAAAAGGGGCATTTCAAGAGGGAGTGCAAAAATCATGATGCTAGTGGAGTCCAGAACCCTTTCGGAAACAACGATTATCACAAAAAGGCGATTTATCATCAAGTCACACCACCAGCACCGCATCAAGCACAAACTGCACATGGGAGAGATGTGATTGAAGGATCAAAAAGAGCGTGTCTAGTTAATCAGGGCAAATATGATAATTTTAGCTGGGATAAATATCTTCCAACAAACAGCAAAGTGTGTTTGGCAGAACAAGATGATGAAAAACTGGCTGAAGGTTTCTTTTGGGACAATTTTTGCCCAGATCAAGAACTCATGGCCAAAGAGATGTCCAAAGACACTTCAAATGTTAAAGCTTTCATTGCAAATGCCTATGATCTGAAATGGGCAGAAAAGTGCAGAAAAGTCATGGAAGCTACAGAGGAAAAACGGAGAAAGCTTGAAGAAGAGGAAGAAGAGGAAGAGAGATTAAAAGCTGAAGCTGAAGCCGAGAAAAAGAGAAGAGCTGAATTTTTACGATCAAACAGAACAGTCAAGGATGTTCCTGAATTTGAAGTCAAAGTTGATGCAGAACCTGTCAAAGTTCCTGAAAAGTGCATGAACTGTGATTCTTTAATCAAGCAGAACAATGAGTTGCTGCATAACATAAACATATTGAAAGAATCCTATGATACAATGAATAGAGAAATCAACAAGTATACTGATTCAAATGGTGAACAAGCTGTGGTAATGAATACACTGAAGAGAGCTTACATAGGACAGCTTGATAATGTAAATTTTCACATAAAGAAGTGTGCTGAGCTGGAATTAAAGCTGGAAACACAAAGAATCGAAACTGAAAGAGTCAACAAGTTATTAGAAAGTTACTCATGTTCTACTTTTGTTGTTGACAGGATTTATCCGGTTGTGGAGAATTTGAAGACTTTTGAAGAAATAAAGACTTCAGAAGAAGAGAAATCTGTGATAGAAGACGAAGATAAAGTGAAGATTTCTGGTAAGAAACCAAGTGTGGTCTACAATAGATGTCCGCCCCCGGTCGAAAATGGATATTCACCTCAAAATCCAAATTCCGAAAGAGTCGATAAGGCAATAAACTTACAATGGGAGTCTGGGCCGTCGGATAACTTGCCAGAAAATATTGATGTCACATACACGTCATCCGACACTGATCATGAGTCAAATTTGATAAAAAGTGTGGTCGATCAGGTGTTAGATAAAGATGACTGTGAGGAGTCAAAACCGGAGTCCAAATCCAAGTCAAAATCTGAGTCCGATGCGTCAAAGTCAACAGTCAAAAAGGACAAACGGGTTTATGATAAAGAGTTTTTGATATCAAAATCTAATTTGAATGATGAATCATTCAAAGTGGCATATACTTTGAAAGATTCTGACAAATTATATTCTGATGAAGCTTTTCCAATAAGAAGTGTTAGATTTGAAATGATTCAAAAGGTTTTCAAAATCACAGAAATTAATATTTCTGAAATAAAAGATTTAAATCTTTCTGGAAAACCTAAACAATACACTTCAAGAGATCAACAAAGAATTAACAAGAAAATGGGTTACAATTGTGGTTATAGTTTCCAAAAGAAACCAAACCATAATCGTAATTTCAAAAAGAAAGGATTAGGTTTTATTCAACCGAAAAATTATAAAAATGAAAAAGTTTATAAACCAAAAACTGTGTTTGTTTCAGGGAAAACGACAGAGGCTGAGAAAGAACAATCATTCTGAAAACAGATGAATCAGGAATTCCTTGCCAAGAAGCAAGAAGAACTGAAGAAGAATGTTGTTCCAAAGAAGATTGAAAAGAGAACCTGTTTTTAGTGTAAAACTGTTGGTCATGTTGCTAGGAATTGTCCGAAGACTTTCAAACCAAAACAGGAAGTCTCTGGTAAACTGAAAGAGAAAGTAGTTGAGAACACTGAACTGAAAACCCGAAAGTTTACAGGCTTTGAAAATTCAATTTTTGAGAAGGGAGAATGTTCAAAGAGTGTTATGAAAGGAAAAGAAAATGTAACAAATCAAAAATGGGTTGTGAAAGGTTCAGGTAATAATTCTGGTGATGAATATGATTCCACAAAATCAGAGGAGCCACGTGTTGGGAAAAAAGTTGAAAAATCAGTTCCAACTATGAATGATGAAAATTTTCCACCTTTGCGTGCTGAAAATTTTATGAAGAAAGTTGGAAAAGTAGAAATTTCAAATCAATTTTATTCTGACAAGAAAAAATTTGATGTTGAAAAAACTTTCAATGGAAATGTGAAACGTATCTTTGGACAAATGGTCAATGGTAAGGCCAAAAGTGTCAAAGAATTTGATGTTGAAAAAACTTTCAATGGAAATGTGAAACGTATCCCAGGTTTGTAAGCGAGGAGTAGGAATCGGCACCATGAGAATTCAACCAACAGATGATGATTGGTTGAAAAATGCTTGATTGGATTGATCTTACAAGTGGTAAATCAGGGACATTAAGTTGTATCTGATTTTCTACATGTGGTTAAAAAACAATGTGATGAACCAAACCCCTAACCTACAAATGGTTTTACAAAATCAACAAAACTAATTTTCCGGAAAAACCATTTTGATTAAAACAAACTTAAGTGTTTTGAGATCATAATGGGAAAATAGTTTGTTGTGAGGGGGAGTTCTGATTGTTTATGTTAAGTGGATGGAGAATTGAGGCAATTCGATATCAGTTGTCATGTTTCTGTTCAGTTTGTTTTCAATTTCCTTTAAATGTTTTTGAACGAGTTGACGTTATCCCACGCGTTGCAGCGGGTTATTAATTATGAAAGTCTTGACGTTATCCCTCGCGTTGTAGGGGGTTATTAATTATAAAAGTCTTTGGGTTCACCATATGAGATGTAGATATACTTTTTGCAAACCATTCTTTTAAATATTGTTATATCCCTACCCTAAATCATGGCACTATATTTTTTATAAGAAAACCCTTAAAAAGAATTGGTCAAAACCAAATTATATATAAAGGTACCACACAAACAAAAAACAAAACACAAATTACCAATCTTGCAAATGGTATTTGATTGAATCTTTTGGGTTAAATCATTTTGCTGATGAAAAATTGAAAGAATACTTGAGTTATAAAATTATCAAATAACCTTAAACGTATATAATGATACATGATGGAATTAGGCTTTATTGGTTTTTTTCTTTATAACATGAGCTTTTTTTTTATAAATCATCATCATACTCAGTAAATCTCACCCTTTGACCACACAGTGTGGGCGTGGTTTTGTGGCGTTTATGCCATATCACGCCGCACACACCACCCCTGGAATGACGTTGTGCATGGCGTTTATGTTTGGGCTTGGGGTTTTCCACCGGCGTGGGGGGCATTTGGGTTGTGAGTGGAGGCTCTTGATTGTTGAGTGAAATTTGAGTGTGTTTTAATTGGTTGATGTATATATATATTTTTTTTAATAAAAACGGTTGACGTCTATATATATATATATATATTTTATAAAAACGCCACTAACCACACCACTCCCATACCGTCTGTTTTAGCACCATGCCACGTTCTGACGCGTGGTCCACGTGTCGCATATTGCCCCATCTTCAAACCCCTCCACACCGTGTGATGTTAGGCATCAAGTAATGGTGATCACTGTATGTCTAAACAAATAGAGTTAACGGTTTACTTGTCTGAGCAAAATAAAGTCAAATGGTTTATATACTCAAAATAATTGCCTTTCAAAATAAAATCTACTCAAAATAATTAAAATCAAAATTTAAATTCAATGTCCTTTTATGCACGATACTAACAGTGTAATTCATAACAAACATGGACAAATATTATGCCCTGTCCGTCATAATAAAACATCTGAATTCCTAACTTTATTTTATTCAAGCTTCCATGCAAATCACGATTTTGCGCTGAAAAAAAAAATCCAACTTCACATACTTCTGTGGGTAAGTTAATGAAGAATATGCCAATAAGGTAGTGGTGGAGTGGTTGAGGAAAGATTTGGTGTTCCTTGTGACCCAGGTTTGACTCCCACTCTCCCCACTATTTTCTGCGGCACCCAGGTGAAGGGCGAATAAGGGTGGCGCCGGTTAGTCTTGAATGGGTGGCGAGGTTTTACCGATTATTCCACTGCCGTGCCTTCGGGCGGGTGGAGGTCGGATTTTTGCGCATTTGGGAGAGCCAAGAGGCTGGCGGCGGTCGAGTAGTCGACCTTGACCACAGCGTCCGGTCTCACGATAGTTAACACGGCGTTTTTTACCGTTAAAAAAAAAGTTAATGAGAATATAATTCAATACTTCTGTTTGAAAAATTCAACACAACAAAAATTTTCAACCGACCTTTTTTCAAAAATTCCCATGATCATAAACACACATGACCTAAGAAATCAAAGTAACTCGCACCAACCCAAGAAATCCCTTATTCCTTATTCTCTCTTAAAACCGCACACACACAAAACACACAGTAGTTTCCTCTGCAAAGGGGCAATCAAAGACATACATGTTGTTTGTAATACACACGTCATAAACGCCAATTGAAATTTATTGTTTTCGTTGATGCATACACATGCGAATTGTATTCATGAGTCAATCGCTAGGCCCACGATATGATAAACAGGTTGATGCCGGGATTCAAAAAGTTTAAAATTAAATCCGGTCACCGGCGCCAGCGTTGGCGATTACTTTCGCACCCATGTGTCACCAGAAACCTTGTCAGATCACGATACCGCGACGATTCCAATGTAGTGTTCGTTGAAATCGACCCTTCTGGAAGAAAATTCAAGGAACAAACGAAAATTATGGAAAAAAAAACATATGTTTGAAACGAAAATTTAATAAACGGATCTTTGATGTCGAGCGAAACTGGGGGAAGGTTTTGAGATTATTTAGAAGGGGATTTGAATATAATGAACATGCTGGCGATTTGGGATTCCTTAGGGGATTTAAAGATAATAAAGATGGTGGCGTTTGGGATTCCGTATCGAGGAAACGGTGGCAGTTATTGCTATTCTTTGATAAAGGTGGCTAAATGGTTGCAATTCATTTGGTTGCCTAAAAAGTTTTTCTAAATTCTAACCGACGCAATTTATGAACAAAAGGTGCAACCTTATTTAGAGACGCCATTTCTATGCCAAAGGGTATTAATCGACATGAGTTTTAAACAAAATAGTATAACCTCTTTATCTAAAAGGTTGTGTCCTTTCAATGCACCCCAAGTTGCTTTTTGTATTATATAGTAATTTTAGGGGGAGTAAGAAATTTCTGAAAATCCAAAAACTTTAGAAAATTTGAAAAAGTCAAAAACATGATAAAATGAAAAATGAGTTTTTGTTGCATAAAAGAGGAAATGATAGTACATTAGTGGACTATCACAGCATTCTATAGAAATGGAAAGTAAAAATGTGATAAACGGTCTCACTGATGATGTGTCAGTAGATTTTTACACATTTAGTAGATTGTGACGAGATATAAACCTATATTTCAAACTTGCTTATATCGTGGGGAAACATTTCTTGGATATATGGGTAACCCCCGAAATCTTGTTTGAAAGATTCATTTTTCTGATATACTAGGTTTTTATACTCAATGATGTCTGGGGTATTATTCCAGGACTTCTGCTGAATGGAAGTTCTGACCTAGTCCTCGAATAATACTTTCTGCAATGCTTGAAACATAGCATCACCCTCAGCATATATGATAAGACAATAAAATTGCTTAGCAATGCTGTTGTAAAAAAGATCCTCTAAAGGGGACACACCCAAAAGTTGAGTCATGATCTCTCTGCTGAACGGTAGTTCTGACCTGAGCTCTCATGATTCTTCTTAATTTATTAACCCCTACAGATATCATTTGTGTCATAATTACCTGTAAGACTGAATATTGGGATCTGGATACGGGAGTATATTCTGAGGTGGGACACGCGATTGAGTTTAAGTTCTTAAGACATTAATCTCATATCTCGAAACAGTTGAACTTTGTGTGAAAATTTAAGTGGACAAACATACTGACAATCTAGGTGAATTGTTTAGAACTTAAAATGTAATCAAGCTTAACGGTGTTAGTGATTTGACTCAAAAACTGATATGATCCTCTTGCACAAACTCACAAAAATATTGTCTGTAAATATTTCATTTCTGCATTTACTTTTGTTCAGAAAACCAAAAAGATTTTAGTGTGTTTTAGCATAAATTTTTTGTAAAATTCAAAAAGATTTTTGACGTCTGATATTGAAAAGCTGATTTTCAAAATTCCGAGTGCTAAACATGATGAACAAATGGTTTGGGTGAAAGTATTTGAGGATTGTTGAAATGAAATAAGAAAAAGTTTTGCAATATAAACGTTTTTCCTGCAAGTGGTAAATTAGATTTGAAAATCTTATCCACAAATGGTTATCAGAAAATTTATTTTTGGGTAGAGTTTTTGCAGGTTGGCCAGGTTTCGATCCAGAGCAGGATGAAAGCCAGGTAATGATCTTGTGAATTCTAGACTACGATCCCAGCAGATTGAGAGGGGGAGTCTGAAGATACCATGATATTCAACATTTGAGAGAGAGGAGTTTGATGATGATGAAGATAGAGAATGAGAATTCTTGCAATGACAAATACTTCAGAGGAAGATTGAAGACTGATAAAGACTGTAGGTTGACAATCGAAGACTCGACACTGAAGACTCCGTCAACATCCGAGGGGGAGTTTGTTGGTGCACTACGTCTTGTATCGAGTCTTGTAGTGTATAGATTAGAACAGGGCATAAAAATCAAGAATCTTATATTAGATAGGCTTCGCTCATGTGTCATTGTTCAGGTTTCGCTCATGTGTCAGTCATGAGGTTTCGCTTATGTGTCAAGTGACAGGTTTCGCTCATGTGTACATGTCTGTATGAGCGAAATCTGTGTCACTATATATAGGTTCTATGAGCGAAATCTTAAGCATAGTTGTAGGTGTTGTCTTCCGGTAAGCCACGAAGTGCTGCTGAAGTGTTGTCAGAGCTTGTAAACGTTATCAAGATCAATACAACAACAGTTTAAAGTGAATTCTGCTGAAATTGCACCAAAGCATTAGTTTCCGCCTCTTGTTTTGGATAGGAATTCTTCTGATCGACTCAATCAGGGCCGAAAACGATCCTACAGCACCTTATCGACTTGCGCCTTCAGAGATGCAAGAGTTATCAGCGCAGCTTTAGGAGCTACTAGACAAGGGATTTATAAGGCCAAGCTTCTCGCCTTGGGGAGCTCTAGTGTTGTTTGTCAAGAAGAAGGACGGTAGTTGATGCGTGTGTAGCGTTATATAATTTTGTATATATTTTTAGCCTTTTTTTAACAGTTTAGTCAAGTTTTAAATTTATAAAACACGATATTCTACTAACACTAAACACACATATGGGCAAGTGCACCCAACGTGAGCGTAGTATAGCGTTGGTAAGGTACCGAGGTCGTCCAAGGACATAAGAGCTTTTAATACCGGTTTATCCTCAACGTCTAATCAAATCAAAATTTTGGTAAAAGGTTTAAACATGAAAATAAAAACTAACAATGCTGAAGATAAAATAAAATAAAAACAGAAGACAAGATTAATCACTTGGATCCGACTCGCCTTTAGTGTAACCTTTGATGTTTTCCGCACTTTTGCACTTTTTTAAGAGATTATCTTAGTTACAGTCGTGGGCCCCTCTTTTGAAGGTGACGTTATCCTCAACCCAGTAGTTTGAGTCAGCAAGGATACAATCCTAAAGGGTTGGAGTATTGAAAGATAATTAATTAAGTTATTAAAGCGTAATGTGGTAGGCCCCTCTTTTGAAGGTGACGTTACCCTTAGCTAAGTGGTTTGAGTCAGCAGGGATACAATCCCAATTAGCCGGGTTCATGTATTAATAGTAGTTTACATATGAGGGGTCAAGCCATTCGCATCCCCGCCATCCAATACCAGTGGGTATTGAAGGAGGTCCTAGTAAGCTTGACCCAGGTCCTTGCAGGATCTATACACTGAACAAGGCAAGAACCTTACCAAACCATTCCCTTAACCCCCGACCAGGTAGCCAACATATCTCTATATAGACCGTAGAGATATGAAAGGTGTAAATCTTTTATTTTATATAGACAGTAAAATAACGCCAAGACACCACGGACAAATAATAAGGAAGTTTCACCTTCAACATAATAAACTAGTTATTAAAGTCATTAATACAAAACCAAATAAAAAGTGTGAAAAGATTAAAAAACAAAAGTATTACACTAAATGCTTGTCTTCACCAAGTGATGTAAGAGACTTAGGCAAACATGGCCTTTTTTTTGTCAAGAACTCTTACGATTAATCTTGGATCCCGAGACTACTACACACACTCTATGATGGATGATAAATGATGGTGGTGGATGTGGGAGTTGTGATGGTGGTGGAGTGTGGGTGAAGTGGGAGAGAGGTGGTTTGCCAAGGGCTGCCTTTGAAGTGAACCAAGCACCCCTATTTATAGCCTGCACAGAAGCCCGGATACGGCCCCGTGTCCAGTGGGCACGGCCCCGTGTCCATCCACTTTCTCTTTCTTCATTAATTGCAGTTTGTCTATATTAGCTACACACGCCCCCGTGTCCGCTGGGCATGGCCCCGTGTGCATAAGCGTATCTGTACTATCAAGATTTGCTTGGATTCTGCGAATCTTAGCATTGACCATGGCCGTGTTGAGCTAGGCACGCCCCCGTGTTGGGAAATAGAAGCTTCTACAACTTTGTCTTTTCTGCAGACACTTGAGCACGCCCCCATGTCCGCTGGGCACGGGGCGTGTTCAGCCTTCTGATCTCTTGTTTTTTTCTTGGGAAGATGCTGTCGAGGGGTCGGGCATTCCACGTTTATTCCTTTTTTTGTAATTATGTTAGATTTCGCTGCATATTTGATTCTTTTGTTCATTTATGCTCATTTAATCCTGAAAATACAAAAGGAAGACAAAAGCACACTTTTTCCAACATTAGTACTAAAAAAGGGTTAGTTTTATGCCTCATTTGATGTAATTTATATGTTGCATTTTACACACATCAGTAGTTTTCGAATGTGTATCGACTACTAGGAGCTAAACAAGTTAACCATCAAGAATCGGTATCCCTTGCGGAGGATTGATGATCTATTCGATCAACTTCAGTGATCTAGTTACTATTCCAAAATCGATCTTCGATCAGGTTATCACCAGCTGTGAATTCAGGAAAAAAGTATACCGAAGACTGCCTTCAGAACTCGTTATGGACATTACGAGTTTCTAGTGATGCCGTTTGGGTTGACAAATGCGCCGGCAGTATTTATGGATTTGATGAATCGGGTTTGCAAGCCGTATCTCGATAAATTCGTGATTGTATTTATTGATGATATTTTGATCTATTCGCGGACAAAGGAAGACCATGAGCAACAGCTTAAAGCTATCTTAGAGCTGCTAAAGAAGGAGAAGCTCTACGCCAAGTTCTCGAAGTGCGAGTTTTGGATACATGAGGTACAGTTCCTCGGTCACGTGGTAAACGAGGATGGTATTCATGTGGATCCCACCAAGATCGAGGCAATCAAGAATTGGGAAACTCCGAAGACGCCAACCGAGATCCAACAGTTTCTGAGTTTAGCAGGCTACTATCGCAGGTTCATTGAGGATTTCTCCAAGATCGCTCAACCGCTGACCTCCCTAACTCAAAAGAACAAGAAGTATGAATGGGGAGACAAACAAGAAGAAGCAATTCAGCTGCTTAAGAATAAGCTATGCGATGCACCTATATTATCCCTACCCGAAGGCACCGACGACTTCGTGGTATATTGTTACGCCTCGCGTCAGGGTTTGGGATGTGTGCTAATGCAGCGGCAGAAGGTTATCGCTTATGCTTCTCGCCAACTAAAGGTCCATGAGAAGAACTAAACCACACATGATTTGGAGTTAGGCGCAGTGGTGTTTGCTTTGAAGATTTGGCGACATTATCTGTATGGTACTCGATGTACTATTTTTACGGATCACAAGAGCCTTCAGCACATATTCGATCAGAAAGAGCTTAATATGAGATAGCGATGATGGGTTGAGTTGTTAAATGATTATGATTGCGAAATCAAGTATCATCCAGGAAAGGCATATGTGCTGGCAGACGCCTTAAGCCGAAAGGAAACGATCAAGCCCATAAGGTTTAGGGATTTAGAGATGATTATTCAGACGAACCTCACGTTGCATATTCGTGCTACACAAAGAGAAGCTCTTAAGAAAGAGAACATTAAGGATGAATATCTCCAAGGAATGGAGAAGAAGTTGGTACCCAATGAGGAAGGAACCTTGTATTTTATGGGACGCATTTGGGTTCCGCTTTTTGGTGGTCTTAGAGAGGTTATTTTTTATGAAGCTCATAAATCAAGGTACTCGATCCATCCAGGGTCGGTCAAGATGTACCAATATTTGAAGGATTACTATTGGTGGCCAAGGCTAAAAAGTGATGTTGCTATGTACGTTGGAAAGTATTTAACGTGTGCCAAGGTGAAGGCCGAGTATCAGAAGACTTCAGGTCTCTTGCAACAGCCAGAGATACCCATGTGGAAGTGGGAACAGATTTCTATGGACTTCATCACCAAGTTACCCAGAACTCCCAGAGGTCATGATACGATTTGGGTAATCGTGGACCGTTTGACAAAGTCTGCGCACTTCTTGCCAATTAGAGAAAAGGATAACACTGGTAAGCTAGCTGAGCTTTACCTAAGGGAGATAGTTGCACGTCATGGAGTGCCTATCTCAATAAATTCAGATAGAGATGGACGGTTTGTGTCAAGGATTTGGAAATCCTTTCAAGAAGCTTTTGGTTCTCAGTTGAATCTGAGTATAGCTTTTCACCTGCAGACGGACGGACAGGGTGAGAGAACTATTCAGATGTTAGAAGATATGCTACGTGCTTGTGTAATGGATATGGGTGGCAGTTGGGATACTCATATGCCTTTGGTCCTATAACAATAGCTACCATACAAGCATCCAAGGTGTATCGTTCGAGGCTCTCTACGGACGTAAGTGTCGATCACCGTTATCTTGGGAAGATGCAGGTGACAGACAGATGGTTGGACCTGAACTGGTCCAAGAAACAACTGATAAGATCACACAGATCTGAGAGCGCATCAAGGCGGCTCATGATCGACAGAAGAGTTATGCGGACCCTTGGAATTTGAAGTGGGCGACATGGTTTTGTTAAAAGTTTCACCTTGGAAAGGTGTGGCACGCTTTTGGGAAGTATGGTAAGTTAAACCCACGATATATCGGGCCATTCAGAATTTTGGAAAGGGTTGGTTCAGTAGCATACAAGTTGGAGTTGCCAGCAGAACTAAATGGTGTTCATGATACATTTCATGTATCTAATCTGAAGAAAAGTCCAACACAAGAGACAGTGATCATCCCTGCGAATGAAGTACACATTGACGACACACTCCACTTCACCGAAGAACCCGTTGAGGTTACAGATTGGAAGGATAACAAGATTCAGAGGAGTAGTGTTAAGCTTGTCAAGGTTCGATGGAATGCACGTCACGGCCCAGAGTTTACTTGGGAGTGTGAAGATCGTATGAAAGCAAAATACCCACATTTGTTCCCCAACTCCCATGCAGCTAATAGTAAAGCTTAAAATTTCAGGACGAAATTTTCTTAACAGGGGGAGAATGTGACAATTGTCAAATTTCATGTATCCGTACAATAATTAGACAATGATTAGTGCTTAATGACTGTGCTGATTTACAATTAATAACATAAACTGCTATCTGATTTTTGCCATATAAATACATGTGCATCATATATTGCATAATGTCATAACATTATTGCATGCAACACTTTATTGATTCAAATGATGCACGAAACAAAGTTAGCACAGTTATCAGACAAATCAGAAAAATGCTGACGGAGTTCAGTACATAGACAGACATGGTATTGAGACACAAAATGAGCCAGAAACCAAGAGTTACACTAGTATAGTGTGTAGGAAAGTAAGGATCATAAAACTGCCTTCCTAGAGATAGTTTAAGTGCCAGAAAGTGCCTAAAACTCACATAAACTGTAGAATTCTGCAGAATTCAGCAAAATTCAGCATTTAAACAACTTCATGTAGAAATATGGTTAAATGGTCCAGAATGCTTTCCTAAGTGTCGGGAATCAAAACTGTCACAAAAGGTAACATAAAGCACACTAAACTGCATAGTTTAGCACCTTAACGAACCGGTAACCAACTGAACAATCGGACACTACCCAAAACACCAAATTTTCACTAGAAGTATTGTTTTATCATTTCCGAGCAAGTTATGGTCCCCGAACATCATAACACACTATATAACACCCTAACAACTTATAACCTAACTAAACCTTTAGATTTTAACTAACATAACTAACCATCACAAACTAACTCTAGACCCCCCCCCCCCCCCCTCACGGTTACATGGTGGCCCCCACCATGGATTTTCTTTGTTTAATTTATTTGATCTTGTCTCTAACTTTACTAAACAAATGACCCTTTGGATTTCATGTTGTTGGAGATTATAAGTTAAACCTCAAGGTTCATAACCTTCATTCTTTACACAAGATCACCAACACACCATACTCTCTCCCTCTTCCTCTCCTCTTGGCCGTGAACCACCCACCACACCACTATTAACATCATTCAATCTTCATCCAATCTCTACTCATTCAAAGGTGTAAGAAGCATCACAAAGAAGCTAGGAGCTCTTGGAAGTGGAAGGACCTCTTGCAAGTGCTATTAACCACCTCATTCATCTTCATCTTCATCTTGTGTTTATCCCTAGCCTTGAGCTAGTACTAAGATCATCTACATCTCATTTTACATCGTATTTAGTTGGTTAAAAGATGAAACAAGAAACTAAACATGAAGAACACTAATGATCAAGAACTTAAATCATAAACATAAGACTAAAAATCATAAGAATACATGTTGTTAAGTGTTATTATGCTTTTTGATTGTTGATTGTTTGTGTTTATGATGTTAAACATCATATGAACTTGCTTGATGGTGATTAAAAACATAATCTAGCAAGATAAGAGGATGATTATTTTGTAGATCAAAGTGATCATCCTTATGTAAAGCATGAACTTGAAGTATAAATTGTTTTCTTGAAAAATGATGATCAAAGTGTGATGTAAATCATATAAATGGATGATTTCAAACACTAATTTCTCAAGAAACCAAGTTAAAATACAAGATTTACATAAACTTGGTTCTTAAAGAAACTAAGCACATTTTTAGTGGTTAATCAAGTGTCAAAGCATGTATTTAACAAGAAAAATTCAAGAAGAAATATTTTTAGAAAAATATTTTACAAGTTGTAAACATCTAAATTCTTCAATAATGATGTTTTTAAATAAATAACCACACTTTAAAGGGTAACTAAGCTTACTAAATACACTAGTAAGTTCCTACAATTTTTTTATAAATTTTCAAGTTCATGAAGTAGTGATTAATGCTTGATTTATGGCACTTGATAAGTATTGATTAGTTTGTTGTTGATTGTGATGATTTATAAAAGAAAATGATATGCTTTGGAAGCATAGAGACCTTCATTTTTAATGGGAAACTATGGTAAAAAAATTTCTAGAAATTAAACACTTAGAAAAATATTTTTAAACAAATATTTACAAGTATATTTTAACCATGATTTTTCATATAAAGTTTGCCATAATATTTGTTACGAAAATTACAAAATATTGGAGGTTGGTTTTTGATAATAAAAGTAACTAAATATGTATTTAGGAGAATATATATTTAGATGTCACCATGTGTGTGATTGTTTGTATATTATGTGTATTAGTTATATTATTTTAGGACTTGAAATAATATAATTCACCAAAATACCAAGAAATTACAATACAAAATATTACCAAAATTCCAAGAAATAAATATACAATTTATACCCAAAATATTGGGGAAACCGAACAAGGAATATAACTCATAAAAATATTCCGGAATTAAATTCGTAAGTATATTTTGGTAAACGGTATTTTGGAGATCAAGAAAACAAAAATATGATTTTTATAATTGTTACAAAAATATATCATATTTTTGACAAGAGAAAACATATTATTTTTTAGTAAAGAAAAATATATATATATTCTTGAAATTATTAGAAGATATATTGTTTTTGGGAGAAAATATATATTTTCTTAAATAAACATAGAATACATTATTTTAGGGTGGAAAAATAGATTTATATTTATATTCTAAGTTAAACTTGAAAATATATTATTTTTGAGGTTTAAATGAAAATACAATTATTTTTGCCAAGTGAAAAATTATAAATAATTTTTCTATGTAAGTTTTCTAAAAATATACATTTTGAGAATATATATTGATGAATTTTTATTAGAAATATTATTCCGGAAAAGTTAATACAAAAATTAAGTATAAGAATACTTAATAAACACAATAAAGATACGTATTCTCGTACGTATAAATATACACCGGAATACGCCACCGATACTTGGCAAAAATACACAAGGTTAAGAATACGAGTATGAATACACCCATCCTTGGGAAGTTATACATGTACAAATACATAAATGTGTCAAGTTAAAATATATTATTTTAACTAATATTCCAAAATTTAATAAATATTATTTAAGTTAAAATATTTATTATTTTAACAAATAATTATATACTTGGAATAATATTGATGACACAAAGAAACGTAACTCAAAGATACTAATTAAGACTAAAGTCAAGGCACGACCCACCCGTCTAATAAACCGTAGTACGTTTGTAGGTAGTCGTGCACACTAGAAGAAGCTTTGAGTTACATTGGATTCGAGACGCCCGATTGTGAGTTCATGTCCCCCTTTTCTTTAACTGTTTTCGATTTTATAACTTCAGGGGTGAAGTACATGATACAAAATGTCTACAAATGTTTACATATGGTATGGTTAGCTAAGGAATGAACAGTTAGATCATGTGAATGGGTAGGCGCACACTTAAGACCATTAATCCTTGTATAAGGACCGAGGGACATGAGTGATAGATCTATTTGGGTGTAGCGAGCCCCACCCATGAGGACCGGGATTTGGCCCATGTGGTGACTATGTCTTCCAGCCGGAAGCCCGGTACAAAATCTACTAGGTTTGAGCCTTCCTACGCCATTGCACACATGTTAATGGCCTTGCAAGCTATTAATTGACTTGTTTCCTTGTTTGCTTTCATACCGGGGTTTTACAAATACACACATGCTTACAATGATTACAAGGTTTATTCGTGCATACATACAAAAGACATGATCTCGCTCAACTTTTGTTGATGTTTTCAAACTACATGTATTCCAGGAAACTAAATGTGGATCTGGCGGGCGCTGAAGTTTTCAAGTCATGTCTTTAATAAAGGATGTCATCCGAAGTCGAAGGGTTTGAGTTATGTATTTTGTCTTGGATAAGATACATGGCTCAAAACCTAGTCTGTTAGTGTCTTTTGTGAAGTCCTATTTGGAACTTAAAACTTTGTTGGTGTTGTATTTTGAACATGAAGTCTGTGTTTGGGATTTAAAACAATGTGGTTTGTAATGTTTTAAAACTATCTATGGATTAACATCTTAGGTTTTATCATATAGTTGTTTGTTATGGTTGAATGCAATGATATTAAGCAAGTCACACATAATCACGCTTCCGCAAAAGTCAGGGTGTGACACTAAGCCCCAGGTATGTTGGACCTTTTGAGATTATTAGAAGAATAGGATCCGCAGCCTATCAGCTACAACTGCCAGAGGAAATGGCAGGAATACATGATGTGGTTCATGTATGTAATCTCAAGAAATTCTTAGCCGACGAATCATTAGTAATACCTCTTAAGGACATAGAGGTAAATGAGAAACTTAAGTTTATCAAGAAACCCATTCAAATTGAAGATAGAAAGATCAAGAATCTCAAACACAAGAGACTAGTTCTGGTCAAAGTGAAATGGAATTCCAAGAGAGGACCAGAATACACTTGGGAACTTGAATCAGAAATGCAAATGAAATACCCACACCTATTCCAGTAGACCTCGAGGACGAGATCTAAAACAAGGTGGGGAGGATATAACAACCCTCCTAGAACCCTTAACGTGACCCTAAAACGTTCCTAATATACCCCGTATGCGAGAAACGGACCCATAATACCCTTATATTTATAAAGAATCAAGAAAAAAAAGGTTTGGGAGTCACTCGCGGGTCGCGACCCAGACACTGGAGTCTATCGCGGGGCGCGAGAACCTTGGATTGCCGGATAAGGCATTGCGCCACGTGTCCAATGACTCGGCGACCCTACACGCCGACTCGACAAAGCTATGAACGACACGCAGTCCCTCGCGGGCCGTGAAATCCTGCCCTGTCTCTTTCACGGGGCGCAAGCCGACCTTTGACAGGCCTATAAATAGGAGGTCGAGGCTCATTTGTTCAACGCTCATTTCTGACATCTCTCTCACTTTCTGTAGGCAATTATTATACCCGGGATATACCCCTAAAGCAAAGCTCTGCCTCGTTGTAAGTATTATAACCTTGCTGTTACCCTACACAATCGATCTAGGGCTCTGTAAAGCATGTCAAGGCTCTGCCTGACTCAGTCGTTGGAGTTCTGTCTCGTGTTACACCCAATTGATCTAGGACTCCGTAATGCATGTCAAGGCGCTGCCTGACTCAATCATTGGAGTTCTGTCTTGAGTTGTATGGTTAATGTGATTTGAGTTATTTTACTAACACTTTTGCGTTGTTTAATTTTAATAGATAATAACCAGGAGAACCACCAGTAAGCTATAGTAGTATCACCTAAATCTACAATGTGAGTACATTCTCTTTTCTCACCGTTAGTGAGTACATTCACTTTTTCTCACTATTTGTGTGTACATATTCTTTTATAAACACTTTTTGTGAGTCAAATTGTTTTACCAAAACCTCAAATGTTTTCAAATACAATTACAGTGATTAAGTCTTTGTAATTCTACAATTGTTGCCAGTATTATGGGGTTTGTATACAGCACTTGATAACCTTCACAATTGGGCACGAGTATCCAATGTGTGATATGACCATAGTCACAGATCCGTCGAGTGAGTAATTGTGTAGATATAAACATTGTAATCGCCCTTAATACTGTAATGTGTAACAACTGATGCTTTACAAAAATGGAATGTACTTACCATTATTTCTTGCTGATAAAATGTTTTTAAAACGCGTTTCAGGTAACAAAATGTGAAAGCCAATATAAGCCAACTGAAGAGCACTGAAGGCTTGGAAAAGCGGCTATAAAATTTACCTAAAAAAAGAAGTTTTTGTTTTCAATAATTAGGGTTTATCCCTACAAATGTATTGTCAAATGAATCTGGGTTTTATCCCAATGATTTATTAATATAAAAAGTTTGGTATTTAACTCTGATAAAAATATTTCCTAACTGCGGTCCTGATATATTCCGCTGCCAAATTAATAAACACCGATACCACTGATCTGGATCTCGCGGTGCCCGCTCCCGGGGTAGGGGTCGAGGGCTGCGACAAAAAAGGTCAGTCAAAAGGCATCTCATGGACCAGTTAGCAACCCTAGTCTAAAAAATGAACTAAGGGAAGACTATCTGTATTTTATCATGAAGAATAAACCCCTATAGAGCTTCAAGAGCTCACATCACTAGATGGTCTGTTGAGGCCCTTCTGGAAGAAATAGCCAGAATAGAGTTGATAAAACCCAATCCAGGTATCAAGCCCACTCTTCCCAACTGGACTGCAGGAAGAAAACTTGTTGATAAGATGGTAGTTGAACTAACAAGAATGAAGGAAGAGATGGTGGCTGCCAATTATGACACTATGAAATCAATGGCAAAATGGAATGAGCCAACAATCAGGGCAACTTACAAGAAGCTTGAAGCTTTAAAAGCCAAAGATCCCTCAGTCCCTAGAAAGCCAAACTATCAAGACTTACCTATCAGATCTTAACTTACATATGCAAGTTAAGCCTCTTCATTAGTGAGAAGCCATCTTAAAAGACAGAAGGATATGTCTGCATAGGATGTAAAAAGATTTGAAGAAGACATCATGAAGGAAGGGATTAAAAACATGACTATGTATGAACTTCCTGATGCAAATCAAGCTGATCCAATGGGTCAAGTCAAGGGAATACAAATCCCTTCACCTCTTCCAATAACATCACTCCGAGTAAACCCCATTGCCTCTAAAATTCTGAAGTGGTCCTCAGATAAAGCCAGCCACGAATTAACTTCAATGAACAACATTATGAGCTTAAGAATTGAAGATCTGCAAGATCTACTGGATCTTCCACTTTAAAGGGATGTTGATGATTCACAATCTGAAAGATTTGAGAAGAATTTTTAAACTAAAGTCGAAGATATATTGAAGAAGAGGAATAAAAATTGATCTAATAAAAATCTATTTTGGCATCATCTGTTCTAGGGGGAGATTGTTGGACCTCCAAAGAAACAGATGATATCCAAGAGCCATAACATGATCCATTGATCAACAAATAAGCAAAAGATTAAACCAGACTCTCCCCAAAGATAGTGAATCTTGAACACCTATTAAGAACATTTGTTCAAGAGCATGGCTAACATCTGATGAAGACTTGCAACCACTGTTCAAGAGTACAAGCAACTGTTGAAGGCTAACATATGTTGAAGACCAAAGCCTAGATCAAGCAAAGGTCGGATGAAGAAGACCAAACATCTGTTAGGCCAAACAGATGATTGGACTACTGGAACAGATGATAGCTTAGACAGTGGTTTCTCAATGTAAAAGTACCTTATTTCATAAGTGTTTTAGTATAGTCTAGAACAGATGATAAGGTTGGTCACATGTTTGCAAACATTTGAGAATCTTTTCTATTAGGAAGGTTAGATGTCACTATTAGGGTGACGTCAGCCAATCACTAAACAAAGCTTTCATACTTGTATAAAAAGATAACACCTGTTAGTGATGTATTCATCACACACACTAACATTTTCTCTTGTACGAACTGATTTGTTGTGTGATTAGCTGAGGGGCAGTCTGTAAAATCAATCGCTTGTAAAACATTTGAATCATTTGAATGATTAATGAAAAAAATTGTTGATGATGACTTCCAGTTTGTGAATATTTTTATGGTAATCAATATTTGTTTGCAAACAAAGAAACTCAATTTCTAACAAGTGAAGGGCAGTATGGCACAAAAAAATTATTTTGGATGAAAGTGGCAAACATGTCCCAACCTTAGGGACGATTTTGGCAATTTACTCATTTAATAATGTTAAAAATATCAACGACATTGCACATTTTGTTTGTAATAATGTTCAAAACTAGTATTAAAGCTCACGCTTTGCGGCGGGGTCGTAGGAGGGTATGGCGAGGATATATTGTTGTTACTTGATATATCGATGAGTTATTATAGACCATGTAGGGTTTAATCTAAACGACGGTTAAAATAAGCAATCAATACCGTTAAGTAAACATATATAGAGTTAAAAGTTAGTTTTAATTTAAACAGCAGTAAAATAAGCAAGCAACACGATTAAATTAAACAACTAACAAGTGAAATAGAAAAGAATCAAACTTATAAAAAAAGATAAAGAGAACAAGTACTTGTTAAAAATTAACTTTATTAAACTTTAAGGAATGTATAATCAGGGGACCTTAAAACCGGATATCCGAAATTTTGGATATCCAATCAGATAGTGAATCGGATATCCAAATATCCAATTTTTATTTTATTTTAAGTTTTTTATTATTTTTGATATTCGGAACCGGATATTTTGGATAGTTTCAGATATCTGAATATAAGATTTAGGATATTTTTCGGATACCTCGGATATTTTCAAATATTCAGACGTCCGAAAAAAATAAAAATTAATTTTTCGGATATTTCAGTTATCTGAAATATACGAAAATTTTTAAAATTACTATCCGAATTCAAAAATTCGAATATCCGAATTTCGGGTATCCGAAATTTTTCGGATACCCGAATTTTCGGATATTTCGGATTCGGATATCGGATATTTCGGATTGGATTTTCGGATACGGATAGTTTTGAACACCCCTATGTATGATAACTCCATTAAAGTTTGGGGTTTAAACGTATATCAATTATATCAAAAAAAATATTATTAAACTTCTGTATAATAAATATATTTAGAATCACAGGTATATTTAAATCGTTTATGAAATAATATTAGAGCTAATTAGTAACTATATTAAAGTTAAGGGTTAGAAAGGTGAATTTATTAAAAAACAATAATATAGTAGCTCTATAATTATAACTTAAAGTTAAAATAATGTTTACAATTTGTTTCATCACAAAAGCAATTACGATATGCTTTTTAGCTCATGTAACTTGAGCTTTTTTAGCATGTGTTATATGACAATATATGAAAAGTAATATAGGAACCACATTTCCATCAACTTCATAGGATATATTTGTGTGAAAATAAATGCACCGTCACATACTATTTATGGCCAAGTGTTTTTTTTAATATCTTATATATCATTAACTATTTTTATGTGTAGTAAAATGGGTGGATTAGACAATTTTAGATAATGGGTTAGAATAGGTTTATTAAGAAAAATGTTGGGATGAGTTTGAAATGTAAAGACAAAAGATAAATTTTAGATAATGTAACCCCTTTGTGCAATAACCACCCTTCAGGCCCATCCTGTAATGTTTTAAAAATCATGATCTGTCTCTAAAGTTTTGCATAAGGAACACGTTTTAAAACAATATAGTCAGTCAAGGGATGTAAGATTTTTTTTATATACCTTTTTTAGGTTTACAATTTCTTTTATATACTTTATTAAGGTTTTCAATTTTTCTCTTTCACCAAGTACTTATTATAAGAAATTTATTGAATATTTCTTTAGAAAATTCATCAAATGAAACTAAGTATCTAAATGTTACTAAACTAATTATTACGAAAAAATGTATAACTAAGTTTAATTTGAGACACTGAAATGCAATGTAATCAAATCAGATTATTATAAATAGGTTGTCTCCAGTGGCGTAGGTATCGTATAAGGAGGGGTATTGTGGGAATGATTTCAACAACTGATTCATTTTCAGTAGTGTTTTCAAAAACTTGGTCATGTTTTCTATAGCCTATACCAAATTTCACATTGCTTTTGATATGTTTTTCAAGCATCACCTCATAACCTTTACAGGATTCTACTCATTTTCACAAGTGATTTGGGTAGACTCAAGCTCCTTTTTGCAACTCTAGTATTTTTCTACCATTATTTGGAGTTGATCCTTGGTTATGTTTGATTCACGTTTTAGACTACTGATTTCATTTTCTTTTTCAAACAATTTTGATTTTAACTCTTTAAAAATTTTCTTAAATTGTACTTCATCGTTTAAGATCTTGTTTCTAAGATTTTCATTCCCCACTTTGATGTTAGCAAAAGCAATAATGCATTTATCTGAGCACAAGTCTTTGAGGACTTGAGGTGATACCTTAGCAGCAGCCATCATAACACAATCACATTCACCATCACATACACTGGAATCCCATGGGTCTGACAGAGGTTCCAAAAGTTGTTCACCAACTTTCTCTTCTAACAGCTGTTCACCAACTTTTTCTTCTGAAACAGATATTTCAGCATTCTCTCTTACCACCTTAGATTTGGACTCCACTTCCCCTGATTCAAGCCCTTCTTGTATTATTTCTAGTACCATAAAACAGAATTCTTCAGGTTTCTTATCAGAATTAGCAACTAGAGCAAAATTTTCATCAGTTAGATCCTCAGGTAAGCTACTCCAATCAACAAAGCCTTGTGTAAAAAAGCTCTGTTGACTGGCCTCTGCCTGAGCAGATGTTTGTACAGCTTGTGGTGCAGGTTGCACTTGGACCTGAGGAGCTGGGGCTTGAACATATTGGATTTGAGGAACAGTGGTTTGGACCTACTGAACATGAACAGTGTTTACAGGGTGTGCAAAGTGAGCAGTGCTTTGCATATGAGGTGCAGGGGCATATTGGGAATAACGGACAGTGTTTTGGGTGTTTTGTGGTCTTGGACTTGGGTGTATAACTATAGGACCACTAGTTTGGCTCCTACATTCTCTAGCAAAGTGACCAAGCCTATTACACTTATAACACTTTATTTTTTATTTGTCCAACCCAACTTTTAAATTCCCATGCAACCCTAGAAATTTCCTACCAGTTCTCTTGTAAAACATGCTAGTTCTAACACTTAGCAAGGCCAATTGATGCAAAATGTCCATTTCTTCCAGATCTATGGGGTCAAAAGGTTTAAGGTCATTTAATTCAAAGGACAAGTTATCATAGACTTGGTTTTCCCCATTAGATGTAAAAGCATAGTTGGATGAGTAAGAGTAAGAGTTGAATGCTCCACCAGATGTTATGTCAATGAAATGATCATAACTCTGATCCTTACTGCCACCAGAAGTTTCTTCCTGACCAAAACGTGTTGTGCTACCAAAATAATAGTCATCAGCCACTTTTCCTGACTCCTGTAGCTTCTTTTTCATGTTCAGCTCTCTCTCTCTCATAGGTGAGAAGCCTGCCATGAAGCTGAGTCAAACTCATCTCCTTGAACCCAACAAAGTTTCTGGTTATAAAGGCTATGGTGTCCCATTTTTCTGCTAGTGATCTAAGAAATCTACTATTCAAAGTTGAATTAGCATACTCTATGTTTACCAGTTATAACTCGCTAATCAGACAACTAAACCTCTCAAACTGTTGAGTTAATGACTCTCCTTTCACATGACAAAATGTTTCCTATTGTTGGTTCAAAACCTATTGTTTTCAATGACCTCTTCTGTACCACCGAATTGCTCTTTTAGCGCATCCCATAACTCCATAGCACTGTTATCGTGTAACAAGCCAACATAGATATCATGGGGTAGTGCCATAGCAACGATGCTAAATGCTTTGGCATCTAACTCAATTTTTTGAAAATGCTGCTCGGAGTAATTTTCAGGTTTCTTTGGTACTTGGACCTTGGGATCTTCTGCACTCGGTACCATCGAAACATGTGGTCCGAAGATAACCGATTTCCAACAACTGGTGTTTTGCTGTGAAAGTACATGACCCATCTGACGTTGCCAAATCTTATACTCTGATCTAATATGTCACACCCCGACCGATGAAGGAATCATCAGGGCGCGGCACTGAGTGAAACAGATTGTCCAAGAGAATCCATAACACTATTAGTGACAATATATTTAACGTTCACGTCCCATACCATAAACATATAAAGTATAAATAGTTATTACAGACATTGTTCTCAAAGACAAATAATCATTCCGACAACTCAGATTTTATTGAATGACGTTTCTAAACCACCTAGTTCGTTCATCAAGCAAAGCATAGCATCCTAGATACCTGTCACATACGATGAAATAAAGTCAATACACAGAGTGTAAAGGTGAGTACACAAGTTTAATAACATACAGTATAGCGAAAGCGATTTACGCATAACCAGCATGTAACACGTAGAAATGTGAAGCAAGTAAGCTATCGACAATGAAATATGCAACCAATATGACTACGATTTATAGAATGCGCAACACATTATCACCACTGTGACCATGTGAAGTAAAACCCTTAACAACCCCTGTCCACGGCAGGTGTTGAGTCCAAACTATAGTACTATCGTTGCTAAGGTGTCAGGCAACAATCACTGTGTAAACATAACATACAAGCATTCATCGAAAACATCTATAACATGCGAGAGAGGTTAGCGTATAAAAAGTGTTTGCGTTATGTGTTGTTGTGATTTGATATAGGTAACGTATGTAACAACCAAAAGGGCGTTAAGAAAAAAGGGATTGAGTATACTAACAGTTCGTGTTTAGTAAATAAACACAATCTTGGATTGAAAGGAGCGCGTGGGAGAATAGCCTGATCACAGAACGATAGCGTAAGCATTGAACAGCGTGTAACAGTGCGTTAGGTGAGATGAGTGATAGGAGGATGATTCGATCGGATGACCATCCAGACGGATGGTCATCCGGACGGGTGACCATTCGGTCGGTTGGTCATTCGATTGAGGAAGTGTATCTGTTAAATGTTTGAACTTTTGAAGTTTTCGTTGTAGTATAAATAAAGTCTTTCGATAGGATGGCTATTCGATTGAAAAGCTGAAGTTTTGAGCAAATCATTTAAGTGTGAAAAGTTACAAAGAAATAAGTCTCCTGGTCGGATAGTCGTTCGATCGGAATCCGATCGGACGGCTACTCGTTTAAAAGGCTGATATTCTTTGAAATTTTTCAAAACTTCAAGTGTTGAACTTATAAAGGGTATTCACCTGATCCAATAGTGTCGCAACCCCCGTCCCTTAAGTACCCGATAACGGGCGGCCGCGAGACCAGATTTAGTGGTATCGGTGTTTATCATTTTGGCAGCGGAAATTACATCAGGGCCGTAGTTAGGAAATATTTTATTAGAGTAAAATACCACACTTTTATAATATTAAACACGTGGGAAATTCCCAAATTTTCATTACGCACATTTTTATAGGGATAAACCCTATTTTATTTAATAAAAACATCTCTTCTATTCAGGTAACTTTTATAGCCACTTTTCCAAGCCTTCAGTGCTGTCCAGCTGGCTTCTATCTGGCTTTCACATTTTGTTACCTGAAACGCGTTTAAAACATTTTGTCAGTAGGAAATGCAGGTGAGTGAATCCCAGTTTAATCAAGAAGAGTTTTATCCTTTAACATTATTGAGAGCGATTACAACGTTTATTTCTACACAATTACTCATTCAGTACTGTCAATCCTGACTGGTGGGTCATATTACACATTGGCTAACTCTTTTTCCAATGGTAACGTGTTCCATATTTTGTATACAAAACCCCAACATACCTGCAGTAATTGAAGAACTGCAAAGACTCAATCACTGCTAATCACATTGTAAATTATTTAAGGTTTTGTAAAAACAGTTTACAAAAAGGAGATTACTCACATTGTTGTCTTAGGGTTTTCCTTAAGGATTTCCTAGTGATTATCTATTAATTACACAAATGCACACGCATTAGTATAATAACCTAATATTTACATTAGTAATACCCTCCCCGAGACGACATTCCAACGACTACGTCAGGCAGAACCACGACAGCCGTTAAGGATCCCTGGATCAATCGGGCAGCGTATCTAATACGTAACCGGGGGTTATAATACTTACAACGAGGCAGAAATTCGTTATTTAGGGGGTATTATGCCCGAAAATTACTTAATCTATGTAGAAATTCGAGAGAGAAAGTGTGTGATGAACGAATTGGAAGTGAAACTGATCGTCCTTATTTATAGTTGTGGTCCGTCCATCTCTCGCGCCCCGCATAGACCTAGGGGTGGTCTTACGCGGCCCGCGACATAGGGGTTATAGGCTTTAGCCTTGACCGGTCATCGAACTAGACTCGACACGGTCTTAACACGTGGCAGCTCTAGGTGTCGCCCTGACCTTGAGTTGTCACGCCACGCGTAGCTCGAGGAGTAAGGCTTCACGGCCCGCGAGCACCTATATTTTCTGATTTTTTATTTAAATTTTAATTATATAGAGTATTTTGGGCTCGGTTTTTTCATACGGGGTATGTGTTAAGACATATAGGGACATTTTAAATATATTAGGGTGTCAGAAAAATTTTGGAGGGTTGTTATATCCTCCCCACCTTGTTTTAGAACTCATCCTCGAGGTCTACTAGAATAAGTGCGGGTATTTCTTCTGCATTTCTGATTCAAGTTCCCAAGTGTGCTCTGGTCCTCTCTTGGAATCCCATTTCACTTTGACTAGAACCAATCTCTTGTGCTTGATATTTTTGACTTTCCTGTCTTCAATTTGTAGAGGTCGTTCCAAAAATTTTAACTGTTCATTTAACTCTATATCCTTAAGAGGCACTACGAGTGATTCATTAGCTAAGCATTTCCTGAGATTAGATACATGAAATACATCATGTATTCCTGCCATTTCCTCTGGCAGTTGTAGCTGATAGGCTACGGTTCCTATTCTTCTAATAATTTCAAAAGGTCCAACATACCTGGGGCTTAGCTTTCCTCTTTTGATGAATCTTACCACTCCTTTCCAAGGAGAAACTTTTAATAACACTTTGTCTCCTACCTGAAGTTCCAATGGCTTTCGTCTTTATCTGCATAACTCTTTTGTCGGTCACATGCTTCTTTCAGTTGTTCCTTAACTTGAATGATCTTGTCTGTTGTTTCTTGTACTATCTAAGGATCGGATAGTTTCTTTTCTCCAATTTCTGCCCAATAGACTGCAGTTCGACACTTTTGTCCATTAAGTGCTTCGAATGGTGCAGCATTGATACTTGTGTGATAGCTGTTATTATAAGAAAATTCTATTAATGGTAGGTGATCGTCCCAATTACCTCTGAAATCAATTACATAAGCTCTAAGCATGTCTTCCATTATTTGAATTGTTCTTTTGCTTTGTCCATCCGTTTGAGGATGATAAGCTGTGCTTAGATTCAACTTGGTTCCCATTGCTTTTTGGAAACTTGTCCAAAAATGAGAGGTAAAATGACTATCTCTGTCAGAAACAATTGATAAAGGAATTCCATGTAATGAAACTATTTCATTTACATACAACTTAGCTAATTGTTCCATACTGAAAGTTTCCTTCATGGGTAGGAAATGAGCTGACTTAGTTAGCCTGTCTATAATCACCCAGATTGTATCATTACCTTTTCTTGTTTTGGGTAATTTAGTAACAAAATCCATTGTTATCAATTCCCATTTCCAAACTGGCACTTATAACTGTTGAAACAAACCTGAGGGTTTCTAGTGTTCAGCTTTAACTTGTGAACAAGTTAGACACTTGGCAACATAAGCTGCTATATCCTTTTTCATTCCTATCCACCAGAAATTCTTCCTTAAGTCTTGATACATCTTATCACTTCTAGGATGCATCGTATACTTAGATTTATGGACTTCTTCTAATATACGGTGGCGTAGGTTTCCTAATTTAGGTATCCACATTCTTTTCTTATGGAATCTCCAAATTCCATCTGTTCCTTGTTCTAGTTCCTTAATCATTCCTTTCAACTTTTCAGTATCATCCTTGATTACTGATTCTTGTGCTTTTCTAATCTGTTCATTTAAATCTACTTGCAGGTTTAACTTAAGAGAACACACTCTTTTTGGATTTTCGTGATACTTTCGACTTAAAGCATCAGCTACTATGTTTGCCTTTCCTGCATGGTACTGTATATTGTAATCATAATCGCTTAGTATTTCCATCCAGCGTCTTTGTCTCATATTCAACTCCTTTTGCCTAAAAACATACCTTAAACTCTTATGGTCAGTGAAAATGGTAAACTTACTAACGTATAGGTAATGTCTCTAAATCTTAAGGGCAAAAATTATAGCTCCTAATTCTAGATCTTGGGTTGAAAAATTTTCTTCATGATTCTTAAGTTGTCTAGATGCATAAGCTATAACCTTTTGACGTTGCATCAACACACATCCATAACCTAACTTAGAAGCATCACAATAAATTACAAAATCTTCAGTTCCTTCTGGTAATGCAAGTATCGGTGCATTGGTTAGTCTTTGCTTAAGAATTCTAAAGGCTTCTTCTTGTTTTGGTCCCCATTCAAACTTAACAGATTTACATGTTAGCTTAGTTAAAGGAATGGCTATTCTAGAAAAATCTCGAATAAACCTTCTATAATAATCGGCCAATCCTAAGAAACTTCTAACCTCGGTTGGTGACTCAGGGGTTTTCCATTTGGTAATTGCCTCGATCTTGGTGGGATCCACATGAATTCCTTCATGATTGACTAAATGTCCAAGAAAATGTACCTGTTCTAACCAAAACTCACACTTCGAAAACTTAGCATAAAGCTTTTCTTTTCTCAATAAACTTAGAAGTGCGTGCAAATGCTTTGCATGTTCCTCTTTATTCTTAGAGTAGATGAGAATATCATCTATAAAGACAATTATGAATTTATCCAAATATGGTTTACATATTCGGATCATCATGTCCATAAATGCAGCTGGGGCATTGGTTAGACCAATTGGTATGACAGTAAATTCATAATGGCCATACCTAGTTCTAAAAATGGTCTTAAGAATGTCCTCTTCTTGTACCTTTAATTGATGATATCCTGAACGTAAGTCAATTTTAGAGAAAAATCGAGCTCCTTGCAACTGGTCGAAAAGATCATCGATTCTCGGTAATGGATACCGATTTTTAATCGTGACTTTGTTCAATTCGCGGTAGTCAATACACATACGCATTGATCCGTCCTTCTTCTTGACGAATAAGATCGGTGCTCCCCATGGCGATGAGCTTGGCTGTATGAACCCTTTCTCTAACAATTCGCTAATTGTTTCTTCAGTTCCTGCATTTCTGCGAGTGCCAAACAATAAGGTGCTTTGGCAATCGGTGCTGTTCCTGGTAGCAGGTGGATTCTGAATTCAACTTCTCTGTCTGGCGATAGCCCTGGTAATTCTACTGGAAATATATCTGAAAATTGTGATACTACTGGAATATCTTTCAGTTCTTTTCCTTTAGTATGAATGATTATAGAAATCAAATATACTAATGATCCTTTTCTTACATAATTGGTTGTTTTCATTACAGAGATGAATTTCATGGATCTAGAGGGTTTATCTCCTTTAATTGTGATCTTTTCACCCTTTGGTGAATTTACTTGGATTGAATTTTGATCACATAAAATACTGGCTTTATTGGCTATTAACCAATCCATTCCTAACACAACATCAAATCCTGCCAGATTTATTGGGTAAAGGTTTGCAATAAATTTTTGATTTAAAAATTCTATTCTTGCTCCCTGCAAGATTTCAGAAATCTTAATGGTTTCTCCATTTGCTGTCTCTACTATACATTCTTGTGGAAGTTTAGTTAATGGTCGATTGAAAAGTTTGCAAAATGACATATTAATAAAACTTTGGTTTGCACCAGAGTCAAATAATACTTTAGCAAAAACATCATTAACTAAAAACGTACCAGCTATTACATCTGGGATCATCTTTGCTTCTTTTGCGGTCAGAGCAAATGCTCTAGCATTTTTAGTATTCTTGGTGTTCGGGGCTGGAGCTAGTTTTGGATAGTTTGGCTTAATATGACCTTGTTCTCCACAGTTGTAGCATATCCTGTTGTTAGGCTTCTTCCAGCAGTCTTCCTCCTTGTGTCCAGATATTTTGCAAAAATTTCAATATATAGAGCATCTTCCAGAATGCTTCCTTTTGCAATACTTGCAGTAGGGTGCAGAAGTAGAACCTACATTTTTCCCACGATTGGAATTTTCAAAATGAAATTCTTGGGTAAGTTTGTAGGTTCCTCCTCTGGTTTTCTTCTTGTGTACGTACTAACTCATCAGTCAAGGTGCTTGCTAGTTCTATAGCTTCTTCTATAGTTTGAGGTCTAGCCGCCTTGACTACATGCCTAATTTCACTGATTAATCCCCAGATATAACGGGAGATTAATACTGGTTTAGGTGATGCAAGGGTTGGCACTATTCTACCGTACTCAAAGAAAGTAGTAGTGTAGCCTTTACTATCCACTCCAGTCATTCTATGGTTTAAGAACTTATTTGCTATCTGTTCTTTTTCATTGGGAGGGCAGAATTTTCTTTCCACCATGTTCTTAAATTCCTCCCATTCCATATTGTAAACTCTATCACTTCCCTTAGACTAGAGGATAGTGTTCCACCATTTTAGTGCTGAATTCTTAAACAGATTGGAAGCAAACATTATCTTATCCTCTTCCGCACACTTGCTTATTTTTAAGACTGCTTCAGTCTTTTCTATCTAGCGTAGAGCTGCAACGGCCCCTTCATTGCCCGAGAAGTCCATTGGTTTACAAGACCAGAATTCCTTATAGGAACAACCATAAGACATGGTTCTTCTTCTTTTAGGAATGGGCACTTGGAGTATGGTTCCATTGTTTACGTTGTGTTTAGGTTCAGTGGGTCGTTTACTATCATGGTTACTTTTATTATCTGCTTCCTTAACCGTTTTGATAATATATGGCATCGCATCTATTATCCCTTGTGCCACTATGTGTTGGATGGCACTGTTATCCACTTGGTTTCCATTATTATTGTTGTTCGGGTTATTGTTATCCGGGTTATTGTTACTCTGGTTTTCCTGGTTCACTTTGTTGTCCATCTGAATTTTAAACATTTGCCAATTATTAATATCACAAGATAGTATTTAAGGCAAACAATCACACAACACACATATTGATCAAAATCGTCGAACATTGCGACTTACTCTTTCTTATATATTATGCATCTAACACAAACTGGAACTGGAATTTAAAATTACAATACTATTAGGCATCGTCTAGTTTTTTTTTTTCTCAAACATACACACATATTATATATTATTATTATTATTTTATTATTATTATTACTACTATCACCATCACTGATATGGGTTCATTCAGAACTCCATATTACGCTCGTCATATTTCCATACGAGTCGTTCTCCTATTTGTCTCATCCTTTCGCTCTCTTCTAAAATCTCCTCACCAAAGGTTCGGAGTTCTTGCACATTTTCTGTGCTCATGGGTGGTGCAGTGGCTGGTACTGGATCTGGGTACTGTGGCATTGGTTCTTCCTGAGGATATGGATTCTCTAAAATTTCCCTAATGTATTCATCATTATCATAATAAGGATCTAGAGGGTCCAGACCTGGGTAAGCTGCTAGGTTTGGCATGGGTTCTTCTATTATTGGGTAGCGTTACTGGTAATCCCTATCGTCATCAAACCACGGGTCGTAGTCTGGGTCTAAGGGATTGGGTGCTGGTATTCTAGGTATCTCAGTGGGGTCAAAATCAGGCATTGAGATTTGATTTTCTGGGATGTTTTCAATTTCCATTGGCTGGGTGGGAAATAGTGGTAAAGGCTGGGGTGCTATGAGTTGCTCCAGGTTTGGGTCGGCAGCTTGGTTACTAAGATATGGAAATTTGCTAAACTCCTATTGAGCATATCTTGGGTGTGAGCATCTGTTTCTCTCTTAGCGGCTGCTAAAACTCGCTGTTGTTGTAACTGTTTCATCCTCTTCCTACGTTCATGCACTCATCTACTGAACCATCCTCTCTTTTTAGGAGGGAATGGCTCTTCAGACTAAGCCTTAAACATGAATATCCCATCTTCATTGTCAGCTGAATACCCTAAGAGGGTAGGTTGTGAAGAGGTGCCTTCGCTTCTAGGTGAGGTGGACACCTGACGGTAGGCGTCGGAAGGTCCTTGGTCGCTCATACTGTAAACTAACAAATAGTCAAATAACACACAATGATAAAATACAGATATGCACGTATTTTCGTTATTAATTTCCTAACAATTTAAATAATATCTTGGTGTCAGCAGAACACTTATGTGGCTGAATCAGTGGCTTAGCTCTGATACCACCTTCTATCGCAACCCCCGTCCCTTAATTACCCAGGAACGGGTGGCCGCGAGACCAGATTTAGTGGTATCGGTGTTTATCATTTTGGCAGCGGAAATTACATCAGGACCATAGTTGGAAAATATTTTATCAGAGTAAAATACCACACTTTTATAATATTAAACACGTGGGAAATTCCCAAATTTTCAGTACACACATTTTTATAGGGATAAACCCTATTTTATTTAATAAAAACATCTCTTTTATTCAGGTAACTTTTATAGCCACTTTTCCAAGCCTTCAGTGCAGTCCAGCTGGCTTCTATCTGGCTTTCACATTTTGTTACCTGAAACGCGTTTAAAACATTTTGTTAGTGGGAAATACTGGTGAGTGAATCCCAGTTTAATCAAGAAGAGTTTTATCCTTTAATAGTATTGAGAGGGATTACAATGTTTATTTCTACACAATTACTCATTCAGTACTGTCAATCCTGACTGGTGGGTCATATTACACATTGGCTAAATCTTTGTCCAATGGTAACGTGTTCCACATTTTGTATACAAAACCCCAACATACCGGCAGTAATTGAAGAACTGCAAAGACTCAATCACTGCTAATCACATTGTAAATTATTTAAGGTTTTGTAAAAACAGTTTACAAAAAGGAGATTACTCACATTGCTGCCTTAGGGTTTTCCTTAAGGATTTCCTGGTGATTATCTATTAATTACACAAATGCACACGCGTTAGTATAATAACCCAATATTTACATTAGTAATACCCTCCCGCAGACGGCATTCCAACGACTACGTCGAGCAGAACCACGATAGCCGTTACGGAACCCTGGATCAATCGGGCAGCGTATCTAATACGTAACCGGGGGTTATAATACTTACAACGAGGTTGAACTTCGTTATTTAGGGGGTATTGTGCCCGAAAATTACTTAATCTATGCAGAAATTTGAGAGAGAAAGTGTGTGATGAACGAATTGGAAGTGAAACTGATCGTCCTTATTTATAGTTGTGATCCGTCCATCTCTCGCGCCCCGCGTAGACCTAGGGGTGGTCTTACACGGCCCGCGACATAGGGGTTAAAGGCCTTAGCCTTGACCAGTCATCAAACTAGACTTGACACGATCTTGACACGTGGCAGCTCAAGGTGTCGCCCTGACCTTGAGCTGTCGCGCCCCGCGTAGCTCGAGGAGTAAGGCTTCGCGGCCCGCGAGCACCTATATTTTCTGATTTTTTATTTAAATTTTAATTATATAGAGTATTTTTGGCTCAATTTTTGCATACGGGGTATGTGTTAAGACATATAGGGACATTTTAAATATATTAAGGTGTTAGAAAAATTTTGGAGGGTTGTTATAAATAGTCATTCGATCGGATGGTCATCCGATACGATGGCTATTCAATCGAGCAACTGTTTTGTTTGAAAAACTTTGTGAAATCAGTTAAGTTAAAAGCTTTGCGGTTTAACCGAGATGGTGTGATGACGTGTCAAACAACAGAAACCACACCCAGTCCAGCTCAGTCGATCGGATGGGAACCACACCGTTCGATCAGACTTAACTTTTCTCGACAGAGTTTCATGTTCAACCCGTGAATCGGTCGTCTTCATCGGTGGAAATCCATTCTCGGATCGGTTCTCAACTAGAGTATGAGTAGAGAGCCTGACTGAGTCTAGATTCCATCGGTTTTCGAGTAAAAAGTGGTGAATGTTGAAGAAAAGTTTGAATCCGTTGGAAAATGTTTAGATTTAGTCGAAATCAGTGTAAAAAGATGTAGATATCCTTTAGATCTGAACCGTTATTGATGAGATGAGGTCATTCAACAGTGTTCATCGGAACCCATGATGATGTCACCTTAGAACAGCCCAAATTAGGTGATTTCATGGTGAAAGTGTAAGATTTGGTGGAGAAGATGATGAGAAAGTGTGTGTTGATGATAGAAGTGCAGAATTTAGAGAGAAATACTTACGGAATCGCGTGGAATCGATAGAAAAGTGCTTGAGAGCGTGCTGGTCGGATAAGGCTGTCATATCAATGAACACTTGATGTGATCGGGAGGGTATTTATAGTGTGAGAGCGAGAAAGGCAGTGGGGGGTTAAATGGGTCGGATGGCCAATCGATCGGATGGTCATCCGGTCGGATGATCATTCGATCGGTTGGTTGTTCGATCGGATGGCTCGTGCGAGTTAGTTTTCCAACTTTCGTTTCGTGCGTTGAGCGTTGCGTTGCGTTTAAGCGAGTTGTGAGTAGGCGATGCGATAATATTAAACAATAGGTACACAAATAACATAACTGATAAAAAGCCTAAAAACAAGTTTGTGTTTCAAGTTGCGATGCGTTTGCGTTGTGATAGAGTTTCGATTGCGTTTGCGAATAACATCCCAAAATACATACAACGTACACACACAATTAAAGCACATAATAACACAAACACATAGAATAATACCAATAGTTTGCAATGAGAATGCGATGCGATAGCGTTGTGATAGCGTTTAGTAAAATAGCGTTTAGTTGCGTTTATGGCATTGTTACTTCACATAATAACAAATCGTAGTTTATAATACCGTTAACTAATATATCGATTAACACAAAGGGCTAAACTATTTATCGAATATCGAGAGTACAAGCAATAATTAAGCAAGAAAAGACAGATCTGACTAACAACCTGCCTTTGACTTTGACTTTGACTTTGACTAGTACTTTGACTTTCTGAAAAGTCGGGTTGTTACATGACAAGCATCGGTGGTTTATACAGGGTACCAGTGTTATGCGGATCTTGTGTGTTTTGAGACATTTTGATTGTTTTACAAAGTTTTGTTTAAACTACTTTGAACGTGAATAAACTTTTTACTTTGTTTTTCAATACCTACGAACAAATGATATTAGTGAAATAAGCTTATCTTTTATATCAAATTGATTGTTAAATTGAATTTGATTGACTAAGCTCCGATACCAATTGTTAGGATCCGAGTTTGAATTGTTTGTGAATATTTAAGATGAACAATAAAAGATGATAATAATAATGGGAACAATGCAGCGCAATGAAAATAAACTTTAAATCACAAAGAATGGAAGATTTCCTTTCATCATGATACTTTCTATTGAATGATTGTAATTACAACTATTCACGTACGCATGAATTACAAACTCCCCCTCAGCCTAAGATTACTCTAATTTGCTCGTACAAAATGTCAAGGTGAAGTGATGAATAAAACAGTACATTCACTGTTATATTTATAGTTAAATGCAAACCTCTGGAGCATCTTGGCTGACGTCACCTAGACAATGACATCTAACAACTTCTAACTACCTCTAACATCTCCTAATACTAAAACACTGTTACATAAAAACTCTGATATACAACATCAGTTGATTCAACATCTGATGAGCCTTATCCTCTGTTGAGCCTCAGCAGACCTTTCTTCATCAGACTTTGTCTTCTTCAAACATAGGGTGATCAAACCTTTGCTATCAGTAGACATTAGTCTTCATTAGTGGTTTACATTGGCAGACCTTGTGAATCAGCAGACTTTAGTTTCAGCAGAGCTTTGGTTGCAACAGATGTTGATGCCTTTGCCATTAGCAGGAGAATGTCTTCAAGCACTGTTATTATGGATCAGATGATGTAGATTATTTTGGCTTTCTATCATCTGTCCTTTTGGCGGGGTCCACATGAGCCAACAACTATAAGCTCTAATGATAGGTTCTTTTGGATAAATGCTATTAGTCATTGTGATTTTTCTAGGTTAAATATGCTTATGTTGATTATCTAGAAAGGAAACCTTAGGACCATTCTTGGCCCTATGTGTGCAAACTGGCAGAGGGAACATATGAGGGAGAGTGAGGGGGGCGATCGGGAAAGGGTGTGTTTCTCAGAATCTATTACCAAGTAACACTCATTCCATTCATTCATGTTTTTACCATTCTTGGGTTTTAGGGGAAACAAGTGACAATGATGGTGCATTGGTGGTAATGATGGTGCACAATGGTGGTGTTAGTTAGCTTCGGTGATGGTGACATGTGTGATGGTGACATGTGTATGATGGATAAAGGTGATAGGATGGGAGGCTGAGAGAGCCCAACCGAACCCGTAAAGGTGGTAGCTATCATCAAGAGGCTATATATAATGCACGCGGGATAGGATGGTACCCGACTAGGGTTTGGATTAGCCTAAGGAGCTTAGCTGTGGTGGTGTAGTGGTTGTGATTGTGACCGACATTAGTGCTGAGAGTAGTGATGACCACCGATGGTGGCACAGACGACCGCGAGATTCTGACTACCGTTTTGGCTTGGGTTGCATGGTGTATGTTACGTGCATGCATGGGAGGGACCCGGTTTGTGGTTGTTTACAAAATTTGAGTCTCATGGATGATGAAGTTGAGACGTGATTGAGATTCTGATGGGTTGCGCATTATCTTGTGTCATTTATCATGATGTGTAGTAACAATTTTATGTGACGACATGTTGGGGCCCGTTCATGTTTGCGTGCTCGAGAAGTTTTACGAAGGAGCACATTTGTAATCGAGAAGTTCTATTGCCCTTTTTTCCTTACATTTTGGGCTGCCATGCATGTATAAATGCTTTATAAATGGATGGGTTTATACTAAAGTAAATTTTAAGTTATGTATATGTTGAGTAAATGCTTTCAACAGTTTTATAAACTATTTGGGAGTCTATTGAGTAAATATAACGGGTTGTTAGGTTGAATATTTGGTCGTGCTTAGTAGTTATTGTTAGGTTGATGAGCATAGAGTCCTGTGATAGACATTCTTGGTTGCATACAATTGTGTTATAGGCCTTTGGTTATAAGGATTCTATGGTTGTAGGATGTCTAGATGTTAATACTTTGTTTGTTAGGTATAGTACGTTACGTCTAAAGAAGGGTATAGTGTGGATCGTAGCATCGAATTATGTATGCTAATGCCTGGTTATATGATTATGGGGCTTTGAGACAGGGTACGTCCTTCTCCTGGAAAGGGATGGGTTAGTAGTTGATATGAGGAGTTTCGTCGATGTTCTATGATAGCTTGTGTTTATAAGTTTCTAGGCTAATGTTTGCTTAGATATTAGTGTGTTGTTGGTAGTCTCTGTCTTTGGGTAGGGACAAGTCAAGGTATAGGCGATTGTTGCGTTGAGGTGACCTGAGCCTTAAGCCACTAGATAGCTACTGGTTGACATGGCAAAACGTCCAAAGATGGAGATGGTAGTTGTGTTAAGGTGGTGATACTTCTAGTATGGAAGAAACTTGTTGCATTGAGATGACAATGTGTTTACAAACTGTATGATTGGTTCCCGCCATTATGTGACTTGGTTGCATGCATATAGACGAACAAGTGTCTTTGTGTAGTTATTGATATGGTTAGTATGGTGTCCAAACCCTGTGTCGGGGGAAAATGCCTAGAAGGTGATATGCGTCGGTGTTAGTCGTACCGCCAAAAGTCCTGGTTAAGGTTCATAAGGAGTCTGCTTGAGCGAGTCCTGAGAGAATTGTCCAAGGTATGCGCTTTATAACCGAATTGGGTTGTTTTGTGTGTGTTAGACCTAGATGTAGGTCGGCTTGGATGTCAAGTCTAGAGTAGTGATATTCGTTGGGATTTGATAGGTTAAAGTGATTACAAGCTCTATATAAACTAAGTTCTTATGTTTGTTATGAAGGTGTTTTGGTGTCACTTTACCATTTAAACTTAAATGAAAAAAACTCACTCAGCTGACTTCTTTTGCATGCATGTTAGATTGTCTACATGTTAGTGTTTGGGGTTCGTGATGCTTCTCTTAGTGTGAATGTGAGGCTTCTCGGGGTTGTGGAAAGGCATTCATGTGTTTGTTTATATTTTCTGATTTACATCGACTACTAGCAAATGTATTTTTACTAAACACCGTTTTTATTTAAATCTTTCCGATACGTATTTTGTGACACGCAATGAGTCTTTTGAGTTAAAACGGTGTGATGATGTCCAACTATAAGGTGCCTAGCTTAGGGACTTACAAATAGGTAGGATAGATGCAGTTGAAATAATACAAATCCATGCAATACAAACTAATGCTATTGTTTTTGAAATTAAAGAGGCTACAACAGATGATTATGTAGATCTAGATGAAAATGATACAGGTCTATTGAATCTTTATGAAGATATTGTCGATGAAATAAATACTCCTAAGCCTAATGTTTAAGATGTTGACCATGAAGGCAATATCCATGAGGGATGTATCATAAAGTTGATATAGATGTTGTAAGTGTTAACATCATCCAAGCTAAGTCTCAAGGTAATGAATCTAGAATTTTCACACTTGATGAGCCTCACACTAATATACTGTCACACCCCAACCGATGACGGAAACATCGGGGCATGGCACTGAGCGAAATAGATTGTCAAGAGAAATTCCATAACAACTAAATTACCGGATAGTTAATATTATGTCCCATACCATAACCCATCAAGTAACCAATTATTACAGACATGGATATCTCAAAACAAAACATGTTCCGACAACTCAAATTTAAATAAATAAATTGTTCGTTTGTTTCTAGACTCTCATTCCTACTTGATTCCACAAAGCAGGTAAAGCACAGCATCCTAAGCACCTGTCACATACGTTAAAATGAAGGTCAATACACATAGTGTAAAGGTGAGCATACAAGTTTAATAGTAATAGTATAGTTCGAAAACGTTTACCCATAACCAGCATGTAACATGTATAATGTGAAGCTAGTAGGTTATCGACAATGAAATATGCACAGACTAGACTGCGAGTTGTAGAATGCGCAACACATATCACCACTGTGACACGTGAAGAGGTAACCTGAACAACCCCTGTCCACGACAGGTGCTGAGTCCAAACAAATAGTACTATCGTTGCTAAGGCGTCAGGCAACAATCACTGTGTTAACATAACATACAAGCATTCATTGAGTAACAAGTAATCATGCAATAACGGTCAGCGTATAAATAGTGTTTGCGTTGTGTGTCGATGTGATTTAGAATAAGTAACGTATGTAACACCCAAAAGTGCATAAAGTAAAAAGAGATTGAGTATACTCACAGCGATGGAAGTAATGGATTGAAGGGAGCACTAGGGTGATTAGCCTGAACAGTTAACGATAGCATAAGCGAAGAGCGGTGCGTAAAATGGTGAAAAGTGAACCAAGTGTCGAACGGTAATCCGATCGGATGGTCATTAGATCGGATGTCAATCCAATCGGATGGCAATCCGTCCCAATGATCCTGATCATCTTGAACTTGATTTTTTTTAAAAGTTTATGCGGTTTGCTAGAGATGGTATGACAACGTGTCAAACAACGGAAACTCCATCAGACCCAGGTTATCTGATCGAACGGGAATCACCCTAATCCGATCAATTATCTATTTGTGATGGGTGGCTTCATGTTCAACAAGAAATCAATTGTCTCATTGATAAGATAGAAGGCATGAATGAGCTCCCAATCTATCGGTTTTGAGTGCATTGAGTGTAAAAGAGTTGAAAGAAAGTTGGAAAAGCTTCTTTCAATCCTCTTAACTTTGAAAATGTTTAGATCTATACGAAATCGTTGTTAAATCATGTGGAAATCCTTCAGATCTAAGTTGTTCTTGGTGGAATGAGGCCAAAACTTGAAGTTCATAAGAACTCCATGATGACATCACCCTAGAACACCTCAAATCCGTTGATTTCTTGGTTAAAAGTTAAGATTCAAAGGTGAAAATGATGAAGTGGTGTGTGTAGATCATAGAAGTAGAAGATTTGAGTTGAAAAATTACAAGAATCACGAGAAATCGAGAGAAAGAAGGCTTGAGTGTGCTGGTTGAGTGAGGAGGAGCTATCACATCACAAGTGATGTGACAGGAGGGTTGTTTATAGGTTGCCAAAAATAGAAAGGAGGAGCACGGGTCGGATGGTGCACCGATCGGATGGCGCCTCGCAATCCGATCCAATGGCCATTTGATCGGTTGTCCATTCGATCCAAGTGTCCAACGAGTTTGAATTTTGGTGTTTCGTTCAGCGTGTTGAGCATTGCGATGCGATTCGAGTGAGCGATGCGATAGTATTACCCATTAGTTACACCAATAACCTAACTACTATATCTAACATACAATCACTATAAATGACTTGCGTTTTGCTTTTGCGATTAGATTTCGATGCGATAGAATTGCGATAGCGATTAACACCTCAACATAACATAACATAACATAACATAACATAACATAACATAACATGCACAAGTAACACATAATGGCACACACACGTAAAGCAATATCCAGAACACATAATTTGAGTTGCGAATGCGATAGCGATAAGTCGATTAGCGATTAAACCTCGATTATTAATAGATACTCCACATAATACAACTAAAGTAAATAAATAATAGAATTCGATTACAAGTCGTTAACGTACGATCAATAGTTAAGCAAGGAGTGACAGATCGCAATTAGCAATCTTTTCTTCCTTTGACTTTGACTTTGACTTGTACTTTGACTTTCCAAAAAGCAGGTTGTTACAGCCTCCCCTACTTTAGAAAATTTCGTCCTGAAATTTAAGAAGTAGGCGTAACATACAGTTGCGGGTACTTCGCCTTCATGTCACTTTCGAGTTCCTAGGTGAACTCGACACCGCGTTTGCCTTCCCAGTGAACCTTCACAATGGGAATGCATGAGGGTCTGAGCAACTTGGTTTCTCGTCCCATGATCTCGACAGGCTTTTCCATGAAGTGGAATGTTTCGTCCACTTGTAAATCTTCGAGAGGGACATGTAATTCCTGGTCGGCTAAGCACTTTCTAAGGTTCGAAACGTGGAAAGTCGGGTGGACATTACTAAGTTCCTCCGGCAGTTCGAGTCTGTAGGACACTTTTCCAATCCTTTCCAGAATTTTAAAGGGTCCAACATATCGAGGCGCAAGCTTTCCTTTCTTGCCGAATCTGATCACCCCCTTCCAAGGTGCAACCTTTAGGAGTACGTGATCGCCAACATCAAATTCAAGGGGCTTGCGGCGTCTATCAGTGTAACTTTTCTGACAACTCCTAGCTTTCAGGAGATTATCTCGAATTTGGAGGATTTTGTCAGTCGTTACTTGCAACAGCTCAGGACCGGTAATTTGCGCGTCTCCGATCTCGTGCTATATAATGGGCGATCGACATTTCCTTCTGTATAATGCCTCAAATGGTCCCATTTGGATGCTAGAATGATAACTGTTATTGTACGAGAATTCGACTAAAAGTAGGTGCGCGTCCCAATTACCACTGAAATCTATGACACACGAGCGGAGCATGTCTTCAAGGGTGCGAATCGTTCTTTCAGTCTGACCGTTAGTTTGGGGATGGAAAGCGGTACTTAGACTAAGAGTAGTACCGAGAGCAGATTGAAACGTTTCCCAAAGACGCGAGGTAAACCGACCATCGCGGTCAGAGATGATGTCACGAGGCGTCCCATGTCAAAAAATGATCTCGTTAGTGTAGATTCGGGCTAATATTTCTACCTTAAAGTCTTCTCGTATCGGCAGGAAGTGAGCTGATTTGGTCAAAGGGTCAACGACAACCCAGATGCTGTCGTGACCTGACGTCGTGCGCGGAAGTTTCATTATGAAGTCCATAGCTATGCTCTCCCATTTCCACATAGGGATCTCGGGTTGTACGAGTAAGCCAGAGGGTCTTTGCTGCTCAGCCTTGACTTTGGAACAACTCAGGCACTTTGAAACATAGATAGCGATATCCTTCTTCATGCCCAGCCACCAGTACTGGTAGCGCATGTACTGGTACATCTTGTCAGCACCGGGATGAATAGAATATCAGGACTTGTGGGCTTCGTCCATCAGAAGTTGTCGCAAATTGGTACGTTTGGGAATCCAAAATCGGTCTAAATAATGAAAGACACCATTTAACTTGTTCTCTAGTTGGGCGCCATCTTTTAGAATCCTTTCCTTCTTCAAAGTACGTTCGGTAAAACAAGCATGTTGCGTGTCGCGGAGCTTCGAGATTAAACTGGGCTTGAACATTATGAACACTATGCAAATAGCTTCGTCAACTGAGAGCATCGGCAACGACGTTTGCTTTGCCTGGATGGTAACGAATCTCACAGTCGTAATTGTTGAGTAGTTCAACCCATCGGCGTTGGCGCATGTTCAGTTCTTTCTGGTCAAAGATGTGTTGTAGGCTCCTATGATCGGTGTAGATCATACACTTGGTACCATAAAGGTAGTCTTGCCAAATCTTTAATGCAAAAATAACTGCACCGAGCTAGAGGTCATGGGTTGTATAATTCTTCTCATGGATCTTGAGTTGTCGAGAGGCGTCTGCGATAACCTTATCCCGTTGCATGAGAACACAACCGAGACCAAGGTTTGAGGCATCGCAGTAGACTACGAAATCGTCGTTTCCGTCGGGCAGTGAGAGCACAGGAGCATTGCAAAGCATAGCCTTGAGAGTTTGAAAGGCTTCCTCCTTTTTGGTTCCCCAAACAAAAGGTTTGTCCTTATGTGTAAGCGAGGTAAGCAGCACAGCTATTTTAGAGAATCATTCGATAAATCGACGATAATAGCCCGCTAGTCCGAGAAAAGAACGGACTTCAGACGGGTTCTTAGGTGTAACCTGACTCTTAACAGCCTCGATCTTCACGAGATCAACATGAATTCCTTGACTATTGACAATGTGACCCAGAAATTGAACCTCCTCAAGCCAGAATTCACACTTGAAGAACTTGGCATAGAGACGGTTTCCCTGGAGCAACTCAAGGACCAAACGTAGATGCTGCGAGTGTTCGGCCTTTGACTTGGAATAGATCAGGATATCGTCGATGAACACGATGACGAAGCGGTCAAGAAAAGTTTTGCACACGTGATTCATTAGATCCATGAAAACTGCGGGAGCGTTGGTCAAACCAAAAGGCATAACAACAAACTCATAGTGACCGTATCGGGTTCGAAATGCGGTTTTGGGTATATCTTCCTCTTGAATGCGTAACTGGTGATAGCCTGAGCATAGATTGATCTTCGAAAAATACGTAGCACCTTGTAACTGATCAAATAAGTCATCGATTCGAGGCAAGGGATAGCGATTCTTAATAGTCAGCTTATTCAGTTCCCAGTAGTCGATGCATATCCGGAACGAACCATCCTTCTTTTTTACTAAAAGGACAGGCATGCCCCAAGGAGAGGTGCTAGGGCGAATAAAGCCTTTATCAAGTAGTTCCTGGAGCTGACTCAAGAGTTCACGTATTTCAGAGGGAGCGAGACAATAAGGCGCTTTAGCAACAGGATTTGCTCCAGGAATGAGGTCAATTCGGAAATCGATATCACGAGTGGGAGGTAAACCAGGTAAATCATCAGGAAATACGTTAGGAAATTCACAAACAACGGGAACGTCTTTCACTTCTGTGTTTCCTTTCTTTTCCTTCTCCGCTGCTACAATGTTAGCCAAGAAAGCTCTGTATTCCTTGCGGAGATACTTGCTTGCTTGGACACATGACATGAGCTTGAGACCTTTCGAAGGAGTTTCGCCATACACACAAAGTTGATCACCATTAGCGAGCGAGACACGAATCATCTTATCGAAGCAAATAACTTCAGCACGATTTTCACGAAGAAAATTCATGCCTACTATGATGTCAAAACTACCGAGCTGCATCAGAATAAGGTCGATAGGGAAGACGTGATTGTTGAGTTCAAGCGTACAATCACGTAGAACAGAATTGACGGCGATGGTTCTTCCGGTGGCAACTTCAACATCGAACATCGAGGGTAGATGGGCGCGCTTACGATTAAGGAGCTTTTTGAATTCAAATGATACAAAACAGTTATCAGCTCCAGTATCAAATAAACACGAAGCATATATACCATTCACAAGGAACGTATCATTAACCACATTATTGTCTGCTTGAGCCTGGCGGGCGTTGATGTTGAAAGCACGTCCGAGGGCTACTGGCTGCTGTTGCTGCTGCTGCTATTGTTGTTGTTGTTTCTGCTTCTGGGGCTCTTGTTTCACTACCCTGTTGGGGCACATGTTTGCAAAGTGGTTAGGATCACCACACGCAAAGCAAGCTCGTGCTGGAGCTGCTTGATGGCCTTGAGGAGCAGGAAGTAGAGCTTGTTGAGCAGGAGCTTGACCTTGAGCTGGAGCTGGAGCTTGACGTGGACCAATACGGCAATGGGCAGTGAAGTGGCCGTACATATTGCAATGGACACAGAACCGGCATGCGATACCCACCGGGTGAGGATAAGTACCAGTAGGGCAAAGCGGGTGGGTCTAGTATATGCACGCTTGGCAGGCAGTGCATTGGCCACAGGTGCCGCTACTTGGCGGTGTTGAGGTTGCGGTTAGGCAGGTACTGTTTGGAGCGGGGCAGAAGTAACTGCACAGTTCTTGTTGTTAGAACTGCTGTTGTTCTTCCTCTTGCGACGTGAGAGCTTTGAAGATTGCGGTGCGGCGGTGGTTTCAGCGGTAGGAGCAGCGGTGACTTGATGTAGATTCTTGGAGGCTTTTTCAAAATAACTAGCCTTGACTCGCTTATCGTTAATCTCAGCGGCGAGCAGGTTGGTTTCCTCAATTGTTGTCGTCTTTGCAGCCTGAACAAAGTCTGCGACACAATCCAGAAGAGCATGGATATACTTCTTGATTGTAATATCTGGGGTGGTAACCTGACCAGGGAAGATAATACTCAACTGCTTAAAGCGAGCAGTTAACCCAGCGTTATCTCCGCCATCCTGCTTAATGTGCCAGAATTCATCCTCAAGCTTTTGGAGTTCATGGGGAGGACAGAACTCTTGCATCATAATGTTCTTCAACTCGTCCCACGACAATCCGAAAGCTGCATCGTTTCCTCGTTTGTTCCTCTCGGCCGTCCACCAATCAAGAGCGCGGGATTGGAAGACACCGGTAGCATTGACAGTGTGTAGGTTTTCTGGACAGCCACTCTGGCGCAGGGTGACTTCGATAGAATCAAACCATTGAAACATGGCCGTTGGACCATCTTCGCCGGTAAATTCCTTTGGTCCGCAGGCTTTGAGGCTTTGAGCTGCTTGAAGCTAAAAGCGGCCTTAGGAGTATCGGTCCTGGACTCCTCTGAAGATTTGCTAGCATTCTCATTCAGTTCGCTGACGATTTGTGGGATGACTTTTGCCATTTTCTTAGAGACGAGAGCGGTGATTCGTTTGTCATCATGGTTTCGGCGAGCTGCTCGTGAGTGGAATGATCCAAACGATGACATTCTCTGCAGCAGACATCACCATAGGACTCAAACACAATTTCGATTAACCTTAGTATAGACTGGCGATTCACCATAAAGCTCAAGAACACATCAATTCACCAAATCACATAGGCACATAAACACAGAATCACATAAGCACATAAGTACGTATTCCACGTAAGCACAGTATCACATAGGCACATAATCTAACCTAAACACATATTTTGCACGTATTAACCTATCTTTCGCAGCACGTATAGCTATTTAAGTGTAGCGATTGCGATTAGCGAGTAGCGATTGCGAATAACACAAGCGATTTGGTTGCGTGGTGCGAATTGTGTGTGTCTTGGTGGAGTGAGAAATGTGGAATCGAAACCATCAGTACCACCGTACTGTCTATCTCAAAGTGCTAACAAATAAACACATAAATTTCACATAAAATCGATCGTAACAGCGATAAATCACAGAGTTAGCGGCGACAAATCAAGAATCGAAACACATAAAATCGGGGAGAGATTGTCTTGGGTTTTGTCGAAGCACGTCTACACACCCAAATGACATGACTATTCTCAAGGACTTTTAGTGCACACTTTGGCCTTCTCGAATGTGCTCTCGCTTTAATCTGAGCGATCGGCATGCATCGTTCCAATTACAGCGTGACCCAAGTCGTTGGAGTCCGTCGAGACCTTGGTGAGAGTGTTTGAAGAACCCAAAAGTATAGAGTGGAACGGGTCGTCAAGGTTCGGGTTTCACCCCTGACTTAACGACTACATCCCTATTTGTATGATAAAATCATGAGATAGATAAGGGGAGTTGCGTTGAAGTATGGATTTCACTCCTAATTCAACGTAAATTCTCTTGTTTTTAGTAAAAAAAATAGCGAATCGAACGGGTGATTTGGTCGAGAGTTTGTGGTTTTCACACCTAATCTCATCCAATTCATCCGTTTGTGTATGTGTCCAGCCATAGGAAAGGCTGATCTTGCGCAGGACTGTAGTATGCGATGTTTGCGCAAGAGTGTAGTGTACAGTGAGTTCGAGCGAGAAATAGCGAGTAGGCTCGTGCAAAACCCATACCGGGTACGCATAAGTCGGTTTGTTGGTGCTTAGACTATAGACTAGGTCGTTTCTAAGACGTCGACCCGGACTAGGTCGAGTCTTGCCTAATTTCCTATAGTTATGGCTCTGATACCAATCTGTCACACCCCAACCGATGACGGAAACATCGGGGCATGGCACTGAGCGAAACAGATTCTCAAGAGAAATTCCATAACAACTAAATTACCGGATAGTTAATATTATGTCCCATACCATAACCCATCAAGTAACCAATTATTACAGACATAGATATCTTAAAACAAAACATGTTCCGACAACTCAGATTTAAATAAATAAATTGTTCGTTTGTTTCTAGACTCTCATTCCTACTTGATTCCACAAAGCAGGTAAAGCACAGCATCCTAAGCACCTGAAGCATACGTTAAAATAGAGGTCAATACACATAGTGTAAAGGTGAGCATACAAGTTTAATAGTAATAGTATAGTTCGAAAACGTTTACGCATAACCAGCATGTAACATGTATAATCTGAAGCTAGTAGGTTATCGACAATGAAATATGCACAGACTAGACTGCGAGTTGTAGAATGCGCAACACATATTACCACTGCGACACGTGAAGAGGTAACCTTAACAACCCCTGTCCACGAAAGGTGCTGAGTCCAAACAAATAGTACTATCGTTGCTAAGGCGTCAGGCAACAATCACTGTGTTAACATAACATACAAGCATTCATCGAGTAACAAGTAATCATGCAATAACGGCCAGCGTATAAATAGTGTTTGCGTTGTGTGTCGATGTGATTTAGAATAAGTAACGTATATAACACCCAAAAGTGCATAAAGCAAAAAGGGATCGAGTATACTCATAGCGATGGAAGTAATGGATTGAAGGGAGCGCTAGGGTGATTAGCCTGAATAGTTTACGATAGCATAAGCGAAGAGTGGTGCGTAAAACGGTGAAAAGTGAACCAAGTGTCGAACGGTAATCCAATCGGATGGCAATCCGATCGGATGGCAATTCGATAGGATGTCAATCCGTTTGGATGGTCATCCGATCGGATGGCCATTCGGTCGGATTGACATTCGTTTGGTAAGGATGTGTTTGTGTATGATGGCTCTGAAGTTTTCTTTATAGCATTTTGAAATAGAGAAGTATCTCTACCCTTCAGGTCGATCGATCGAACGGTCGTTCGATCAAATGGTGATCCGATTGGCGAGGCTTCTCAGTTGTGAACAAGTTCACAGCAGGACGGTCACTCGATCAGATAGCAATCCGATCGGATGGCAATCCGTTAGAACTGATGTTCCTTGAAACTGAAAATGATTAAGTATGGAACCAAGTGCAATCTGATCGGATTACAGTTCGATCGGACGGCAATCCATCCCAACGATCCTGATCGTCTTGAACTTGATTATTTTGAAAAGTTTCTGCGGTTTGCTCGAGACGGTATGACAACGTGTCAAACAACGGAAACTCCATCAGACCCAGGCTATCCGATCGAACGGGAATCACACCAATCCGATCAGTTATCTGTTCGTGACGGGTGGCTTCATGTTCAACAAGAAATCAATTGTCTCGTTGATAGGATTCAGATCTCAAACTGGCACATCACTAGAGAAGAGTAGAAGGCATGAAAGAGCTCCGAATCTATCGGTTTTGAGTGCATTGAGTGTAAAAGAGTTGAAAGAAAGTTGGAAAAGCTTCTTTCAATCCTCTTAACTTTGAAAATGTTAAGATCTATGCGAAATCGTTGTTAAATCATGTGGAAATCCTTCAGATTTGAGTTGTTCTTGGTGGAATGAGGCCAAAACTTGAAGTTCATAAGAACTCCATGATGACATCACCCTAGAACACCTCAAATCCGTTGATTTCACGGTTAAAAGTTAAGATTCAAAGGTGAAAATGATGAAGTGGTGTGTGTATATCATAGAAGTATAAGATTTGAGTTGAAAACTTACAAGAATCGCGAGAAATCGAGAGAAAGAAGGCTTAAGTGTGCTGGTCGAGTGAGGAGGAGCTATCACATCACAAGTGATGTGACAGGAGGGGTATTTATAGGTTGCCAAAAATAGAAAGGATGAGCACGGGTCAGATGGTGCACCGATCGGATGGCGCCTCGATCGGATGGCAATCCGATCGGATGGCCATTCGATCGGTTGGCCATTCGATCCAAGTGTCCAACGAGTTTGAATTTTGGCGTTTCATTCAGCGTGTTGAGTGTTGCGATGTGATTCGAGTGAGCGATGCGATAGTATTACCCATTAGTTACACCAATAGCCTAACTACTATATCTAACATACAATCACTATAAATAACTTGCGTTTTGCGTTTGCGATTAGATTGTGATGCGATAGAATTGCGATAGCGATTAACACCTCAACATAACATGCACAAGTAACACATAATGGCACACACCCGTAAAGCAATATCCAGAACACATAATTCGAGTTGCGACTGCGATAGCGATGCGATTAGCGATAAGTCGATTAACGATTAAACCTCGATTATTAATAGATACTCCACATAATACAACTAAAGTAAATAAATAATAGAATTCGATTACAAGTCATTAACGTATGATCAATAGTTAAGCAATGAGTGACAGATCGCAATTTGCAATCTTTTCTTCCTTTGACTTTGACTTGTACTTTGACTTTCAAAAAAACGGGTTGTTACATATACCAATTGTGGTCTCAACCAATCCTGAATTGTTGTTCACATGAAATCCATGTGCTAGAGGGTGAATTTCCATCTAGAAACAAGAGATGAAGTATCTAATACTTGGATGGAAGTGGGATGACAACAGACATTTAACATACTTAAATGAAGAGATACTGTTTAGTGTTGGTATCATTGCCACATGATTCCCAGGTCCAAGATTTCGGAGTAGAGGGAAAAGAACAATCATCAACTTAATCACGAAACTTGTCACACCCATTGATAAAAGCAAATTGAATGAAACTTGAAACAATGATAAACTTACTGAATATGTTAAACTGGACTTGTATAACTTCAACTATGAATGCAGGGATTTTGAATACATACAAATTTGAGTTTGAGACCTATGAATAAGAGATGAAGCGTTGTGTTCATAGGGACCTGCTCGACCAAATAAGTATTAAACATAATAAACAGAAAAACATAAAACGGCTTGCAGTTGTCGAACTTGAGATCACTTGGATTATCGGCTCTCATTTAGTACATGGAAAAGGAGTCTACCTTTTCAATTTTGATTATCAAAGATCTTTAACGACTTAAAAGTTTAAAGCTTATCGATCCAAGTTAAAATGAACCAACAACAAAGTTTGAAGTGTATCTTAAATCTGAAGTGCATTCTAGGCGTAGAATTAAAAAATATTAACACCTAATAAAAGTCATATTTCAACCTATTCAGGGGGTTACTAATGTTTGTTTACCAGCTCAATGACCTCCCAATTCACTAAAGAACTTTGAGTGGTGGTTTTATGATTAAATGACTAGAGAAGCTATTATTGTGTGTGATGGAAGAGAAAAATGCGAGTTCATTAACCTGGTGGACATAAAGTCATTTCCTTGTAATGATCTACATAAGTTCTACACTCGTGTTATTGATTGCCAAGAAAGTTAATATGAAGCGAAAGCATTTTAGAATGTGGTATCAATGAAGATGAATAAAGGCTTTCCTACTTTGCATTAATGATCCACGTTTTGGCAAAATCTATCTAGGGGAGATAGTAAGGAAGTGAATTTGATGATCTACCAAAACAACGCAGGTTGGAGATTTGAAGTTTAAGGCATCTAAGAAGATATACGAACAATGTATGAATGGATTGATACTAATTACTTTAATTCGTATAGAAAATCATAATGTGCATGTTTCATTCGAAATATATGTTAGGGCATATTTGTTTCATCAACTTACAATCATTCGATTATCGTGTCGAGGGCCAATCTAACACACGATTGGTCTATGTGGTTTCTCAAAAGTAACAAGATTTGGTACTAGAGTTTCAATTAACTATTACTCATAATGTGATCTCCAGTGACGAGTCTGCAAATCTCACCCATGAATATTCAGATTGCGACTTGTGATTCACAAGCTTTGTGTTCTTGTTCCAAACAAAGCCTTCATGTCTGGAATTCATGTTTGGTGAACATATGATACAAACATGTGTGTGTCAATTGAAAATGGTAATGAGATTTGAGTAATGTTGGTGTACAACCCATTGGAATGAATCATAGAGCTAGAAACATGATTTTTGGATTTAGTTTGATTGAGGTCTTCATAATTTGATTAATAATCAGGATTTAATTTGAAAAATATTAGCTAAATGGGAGGTTAAGTCCGTCCTTTAGAGTCGTTAGATGGCATGAATCATGTTAAGAAATACTTTTTTATGTTGAGCAAAGTCCAATTAGCCTTCTTTGGGGAAGGTTTAGGTTATCGGAAAATGGTTAGGTCATGGAAAAATGTTTAGGTCTAGAACATCAACAAGGGTAGAAAAAGGGGAACATGGTGGGTACAAGTGAGACCCATAACAAATATGCAATTTTAGAGTTAAATGTGATTTTAGTCCTTGTGCTTTGTGTCATTTTGTCAGTTTAGTCTAAAGGTTTTGTTTTTCGTCTATGGGTCCAAAAATGTTTTACCATTGCCATCTTAGTCCACTGGGTTAACTTCATCCATTTTTTCTATTAACGAGAATGACAATTCGGTCATTTTGATATGTAATTCTGTTAACTAGAAAAACAATTTGGCCATATAAAATGGCCGATTTGTTTTTCCCGTTAAAAGAAATAATATATAAAGTTAACACAGTAGACTAAAATGACAATAATAAATCCTTTTTGAACCAATAGATAAAAAATGAAACATTTGGCCCAAATACAGGACCAAAATGACATTTAACTCTAGATTTTATGATAATATAAAAGAAGGTGGGGCCCATAAGATTCATAATTTTATTATTATTGTTTTTACTTTTAATCATTTAAGAGAATAATAGTAAACCTAAATAATGAAATGACAAAAATATCCTCGGGCAAGAGACTAGTTTTTCAATAAAATTTTGACGGGCATTAGTGTTAGTACCCAAGGTTTGACCAAAAAAAAATCATAAAACCTCAACATGTTACTTGGAACCCTTAGTACCTATACTTGTTACTATTGGTAAACCACATAAACTAACATTGTCATTAAAAAAATTTTATGTTATGTACACAAAAAATATTATTTAAAGTTATTTTTCATTAAAATAATAAAATCATATATATATATATAGGGGACCGCTAGAATGAGAACCACCACGAGTTATGAGAACCGCGAGAACCACGTGCCACGGAGGGGCGTTGACCACGATTTTTTTTTTACAACTAGATCCGTATATTTTAACAACATTCGTAAAAAAAAATTTCAAACAGCGCGCCCGAGGGGGTAGTTTTTTACACCCAAAGTTTGGTGTTTTTATTATTTTTTTTGTTTTTTCTTTTTTTTTTTACAAACTTTGGGTGTAAAAAACTACCCCCTCGGGCGCGCCGTTTGAAATTTTTTTTTTACGAATGTTGTTAAAATATACGGATCTAGTTGTAAAAAAAATCGTGGTCAACACCCCTCCGTGGCACGTGGTTCTCGCGGTTCTCATAACTCGTGGTGGTTCTCATTCTAGCGGCTCCCTATATATATATATATGGGAAGGTTCATTTGAGAAAAAAAAATTTATTAAGAATAAAAAGAACAAAAGGGTACAATGGTAAAACACTAAATAGTTTTTTCTCATCTCATTTATTATTATATTTGACTAATTAATTAGTCATTAAGACTATCATCCTCCACACTAAAAAATTTGCCTACACACATCAAAAGTTATCCTACACATTTCGAAATTTATCTTACACATATTGAAATTTAACCTACACAACTCGTAATTTATCATACACGCCTCGTATTTATCCTACACTATAAATGAATTTTTATTTTTATTTTTTGAGAAAAATATATATCTTAAAAATAAGTTACAAATTTAATATAGTTAGTTATTAAAGATGAAACTACCAATTAATGATGTATGTAAGTTTACCAATATACCCTTATAGTTACATTAAGTACAAATATTAAATGAAGTCTAATGAAGCATTTCTATTGGTTGAAATTTCTTCTTTTCTCTTCTGATAAATAATTTATTCTCATTTAAACTATTCACTATATATATATATATATATATTTAACACGCTATAACGTGTACGTATGAAAGATGGACCATTCGCATCAGAATCATGTAACATATGCTTTTTTTAGCATATGTCGCATATCGGTGAAGGACCACAATTCATTAAACTTGCACTTTGTGTGACATAGAATGCGTATACGTGACTTCTATGATTAATAATATCCATTGGTTTTACAAAAAATAAAAGAAAAAAGAAACATCTGAGGTAGCAAAGGCTCTGGCTATCATTCAATCTGAGGGGCTACCTTTGGGGCTTCGGCTTAATATAAAAAAAACAGAGGTATATTGGACGTCTTGCAATGGAGAAAAACTGGAGGCTAGTTTATTCACGAAGGAGATTGGAAGACCAACGGGGGGCGTGAGACTCCTTGGGGGAGCTGTGAGCCGGGACCCCAGTTTCATTAGTGCTTTGGCTGTGCGGCGAGCTTCCCGGGCAGTGGACCTTATGAGTAGCCTTTCGCAACTCCGAGACCCGCAAAGTGAGCTTCTCCTGCTGCGCTCTTGCATGGGTGTCGCCAAGCTCATTTTTGGTCTGCGAACTTGTCAACCTGTGTTTGTAAAGGAGGCGGTATCCTTATTCGATAAAGGGCTACGGGGGGCTATAGAGGACATTGTGGTGTGTGGGGGTCCGTTTTTTGGGGATTTTCAGTGGCGAGTTGCTTCTTTGCCCTGTAAGATTGGGGGGTTGGGGCTTCTATCGGCCATGGATGTCTCCATTTACGGTTTTGTTGCCTCGCGAGCTCAATCGTGGGGGCTGCAAGATCACATCTTGCGCGAGAGTGGGGTTGTTGGAATGGATGGGGATTATGACATGGCTCTGGGGGAGTTGCATAGACACCTCCCGGATTTGGATATTGGCGGTTTCGCTAACAGGGACACCGCCCCACCGAAGACCCAGAAGACTTTGGCGAGTGCTCTGTTTTGTCGTATCGCTCAGAATATTGGATCAGATTTCTGTACGACCCCTCGTCAGAACGCCGTCCTAGAATGCTTGCGGGGCCCCCACGCCCAAGATTTTCTATCGGTCATCCCCATCGAGGGCTTAGGCCAAAAGATGTCAGCCGTTGAATACCGTGCTATCTTAAAATATCGGCTCATGATTCCTATGTTCCCTGATGATGTGCAATGCCCTATTTGCCGGAAAGCTTGCTTAGACCAATTTGGGGAGCATGCTCTACACTGTAAAGAACTGCCAGGTTTTAAGTATAGGCACGACTGGGTGCGGGATGTCTTGGGGGACATCCTCAAACGGGCGGGGATCTCGGTGATGAAAGAAGCCCCCGTAAACTTTTTGACAGATCCGAGGGAAGGAAGATCCACATTGCGCCCCGCGGACGTTTTAGTTTTCGTGTGGGATGCAGGTAAACACGCTTGTGTTGATCTTACCGGGGTTTCCCCCCTTGTAGGCTTTCGGGATACAGGTTTTGTCCCTAGTCAGGCGATTGCAAGGGCGGCAGCGAAGAAAATGGACAAACATGCAAAAGCCTGCGAGGATAATCAACATTCCTTTATCCCCTTTGCCTTTGATACCTTTGGCTCGCTAGCCCCAGAAGCCATCAGATTTCTTGAACGGGTCCAACGGGTTGTTCACAGCAACATTTCGTCTCCTAGAGATCGGGGTTTCGTTTTTACTAGGTTAGGTTTCGCTATTCAAAATGGGGTAGCGGCGCAGCTTGTTGCCCGTTTACCGGCTATCTTGGTGTAATTTGTTTGGCCTTATATATAAAAACCATATCTATTCTTCAAAAAAAAAAAAAAAAATTTGCCCCAAAAAAAAAAATTTGCCCCCCCAAAAAAAAAAAAAGAAAAAAAAAAAAGAAAGAAAGAAAAAAAAAAAAAAATTGAAGCCTCAACCTGTTTAAAACCCTTACTATCTAAACTTATTCGTTTTGAGAAACCACATAGATTAACCTTGTAATTAAGGGTTTACCCACATTTGTGGGGTTCCCGCTCATGGAGGGCACCGGGTTCGAATCCTACCCAGAGTAGGGTTAACTGAAATGGGGGGCTGGACCTTAGGGGGGGCTCAGGGATCGAACTCGGGCGGCGGTGGTGCAAGTCTTGGGGATTATCCGCTTTGCTAGCCAAAAAAAAAAAATTAACACTTTTCATATGTTATATAAACATAACATATTATTTAAAGTTATTTTTCACTAAAACAACAAAATCTTATATGTTTTCTGCACGTTATAATATGTACGCGTGAAAGATGGATCATTCGCATTCACACGCATGTAACATATGCTTTCTAGCATATGTGGCATATCAGTGAAGGAGCACATATTCATTAAACTTTCTCTTTGTGTGACAATGAAGGGCATATATGACTTCTATCATGGCCCGTTAGTAGTACTTAATCTCTTTTATCTTTTATTAGGTAATTTTAAAATCGAAGCCAAATTTATCTATTTTTAAGTAAGTCATGCATACATTACCATGATTATATTGTTATTTTTAACAAACGAGAAAAACCAAATTCGTTCCTAAACATGAAAGAAGATCAGCTGTATCAAAATATTTAAGATATATAGACTGTAAAAGTTTAAAAGAGTTTAATAAAAATTTTGAACTGACAAGTATTATATGGTAAACTTTTAACATGTAAATAATACCCCACTAGTTATAATCTTCCGCGCTTCGCGGCGGAAAGTTAGTTGGTATTAGTTCGGTTCGTTATAGTACACGGACAATCGTTATTTTAATCCAAAGAGAAAATCTTACATCGATTGAAAACAATAAAAACATATATCAATACCAATACTGATGTTGTTCACTTTATATTGGTTTGATTCGTTCGCGTTCTTGCTTATTTTTTTCAACAATGCAATATAGATTTTATTGAAAACGAACACCATGCTGCTATCATACCAAATCGAACCGACACTAGTACATAAGTAGGCAAAAGATGCCACATGAGTTTTAAAAGATGCGGTTGGTAGGTTGCAACCGCATCTTTTGATTCATCTAATAAAGTCATGTAGTCATTTTGAAAAAAAACATCGCCCAAAAGATGCGGTTCTAATGTAACCGCATCTTTTGCATCTTTCCATATCGCCCAAAAGATGCGGTTCTAATGTAACCGCATCTTGTGCATCTTCATCATGCATTCATTTTGAAAAAGCATCGCCCAAAAAATGCGGTTCTAATGTAACCGCATCATATGTATGAAAAATCAACAACATTTCTTTATAGAATTCAAAATTTTGATTTTTATCTTATTATCTTCTTCCTTTAATAATACCTGAAACAATATACGGATAGATTTCAAAATTTGATCATCATCTTCTTCCTTTAATATCTGAAACAAAGATTTCATATTTTTCATCATCCTTTTCCTTTAATACTTGAAGAAACAAAGGCTTATAAAATTTTTATCATCATCTTCGTCTTATCTTATGTATACACTAACTAAAGGTATTATTTCATTTATTGAAATTTTGTTTTAGTTTTATTGAATATATTTTGTTATATTTAGGTGAAGTTCGAATTTTACAAGTTTTTTTAGACATCGCATTCAATCATTAAGGAAAGGTATGAAATTTTAACTAGAGGGGGTAATCTTGACTCAAAGCCTTCTAAGTAGGTCAGTTTTGGTTGCTTTTAAAATTATATGGGTTGGTTTGGGTAATATATTTTAACTAAATGGGTCACTTGAAATTTCATCTTGTTATTTTCGGTTCAAAGCCGGTCGACAACATTAAAGAAATGGGTTGATGTGGGTTAGTGTCTTAAAGAAACGGGTTTTGGATCGGAACGGGTTCAGTTCAAATTTAGTTTCGGGCGGAGACGTGTTTCGGCACGACGCAGGTTTTGAATCAGAACGGGGTTGGTTCGGGTCGGGTTTCGGGCCGACACGGGTTTCTGCATGGGACGGGTTTCGGATCGCAACGGGTTTTGGGCCGACATGAGTTTCCGCACGAGAAGAGTTTCGGGTCGGGACGAGTTTCGTACCGTTTCGACACGTACCGTTTCGACGCGAACTGTTTCGACCAGTACCGTTTCGAATCGAACCGTTTTGACCCGTACCGTTTCGACCAGTACCGTTTCTGTAACAACCCGACTTTCCGAAGTCAAAGTCAAAGTACAAGTAAAAGTAAAAGTAAAAGTCAGGATTTTATTCAGATCTGTCTTTTCTTGCTTAATTATTGCTTGTACTCTCGACGTTCGAAAATTAGCTTAGCTCTTTGTGATAAACGGTGTGTTAGTTAATGATATTTCAAACTGCGAATTACTACTAGCAGAAGTAACAATGCGATAAACGTAACTAAACACTATACTACTAAACGCTATCCTACCATCGCAATCACAACGCTCATCGCAACGCAAACGAGAAACGCGAATTGGTTATTTATTTACCTGTATTACTTGTATGTGTACCTTACTTGCTTATCTGTGTGTGGGCTTATTTTAAAATGTGTGGTTTATCGCAAACGCAATCGCAACTTTATCACAACACAATCTCAACACAACTCGAAACACAGATTTAATTTACGCATTTTAGTTGTTAGGTAGTTATGTTATTTGTGTAATTATTGTTTAATACTATCGCATCGCGTACTCGCAACCTGCTTAAACGCAACGCTCAATGCACGAAACGAAAGACGGAAAACTAACGCGTACGTGCCGACTGAACGACCATTCGATCGAATGGACATCCGATCGGATGGCCATCCGATCGAGCGGCCGTCCGACCCATTTAACTCTGCACCGCCTCTCACCCTTCACCTATAAATACCCCTCCTGTCACATCAACTGTTCATTGATGTGACAGCCTCCTTCGACCAGCGCACTCTCAGGCACTTCTCTCTCGATTTCTCGCGATCCTTGTAAGTTTTCACTCTAAATCTTGTACTTCTAACATCTCCACACACTTTCTCATCATCTTCTCCAACAAATCTCACACTTTCACCATGAAATCCACCGATTTGAGCTGTTCTAAGGTGACGTCATCACGAGTTCCGATGAACACTGTTGAATGACCTCATCTCGTCAAGAACGGTTCGGATCTAAAGGATTTCTACATGTTTTTACACTGAATTCGCCAAGATCTAAACAAGTATCAACTGTTTCAAACTTTTCTTCAAACATTCTTCACTTTTATTTGAAATGATGGAATCCAGACTCGTTTAGGCTCTCTACTCATTCTCTAGTGGAGAACCGGTCTGAGAATAGATTTCTACCGGAGAGACGACTGATTCACGAGTTGAACAAGAAACTTCATCTTGAACAGTTGGGCCTGATCGAACGGGGTGGTTCCCATCCGATCACCTGAACTAAACTTGGTATGGTTTCCATTGTTTAACACGTCATCATACCGTCTCGGTTAAACCGCAAAAATTTTCAACTTAACTGCATTTACAAAGTTCACAAAACATCAGGTTACGCGATCGGATAGCCGTCCGATCGGATGACCATCCGATCGAACGATTATTCGACCAGGTGACTTGTATCTTCAACATTTAAACAATTTCTAAACTTCAAAGAATATCAGTTTTCAATCGAACAGCCATCCGATCGAACGGCCATCCTTCCGGATGACCATCCGATCGAATGACTTTATTTATACTACAACGAAAACTTCAAAAGTTCAAACGTTTTTACAAACACACTCACACTCAGTCGAATGACTAGCCGACCGAATGGTCATCCGTCCGGATGACCATCCATCCAGACGGTCATCCGACCGACTCATCACCCGATCACTTATCGCCTAACGTACTACTACACGTTGTTCGACGCTTACACTATCGTTCCCTGTTCAGGCTAATCTCCAAGCGCTCCCTTCAATCCAAGGAAGGGTTTATTTACTAAACACACGCTGTGAGTATACTCGAACCCATTTTCTATTAACGCACTTTGGGTGTTACATACGTTACCTATATCAAATCACATCAACACACAACGCAAACACTTTTAACGCTAACCGCTCTCGCATGCTATACGTGACTCGATGAATGCTTGTTTGTTATGTTTACACATTGATTACTGTCTACCTGCCTTAGCAACGATAGTACTATAGTTTGGACTCAGCACCTGTTTATTCAGGGGTTGTTAAGGTTATTTACTTCACGTGTTCACAGTGGTGAACATGTGTTGCGCACTCTACAACTCGCAGTCATTGGTGCTGACTTGGCCCAACCACTTCTAAGATCTTCTAAGGTCTGCAGAGGGTTAAACACCACCACCCACCACCACCACCACCACCGTCCAATACCACCACCGTCCACCACCCACCACCGTTCATCACCACCGTCCACCACCACCGTCCATCACAACCAGCACCCACCACCGTCCACCGCCCACCATCATCCACCACCCACCACCGTTCATCACCACCACCGTCCACCACCTACCACTGTCCACCACCACCGTCCACCACCATCCACCACCACCACCACCCACCGCCACCGTTTACAACCATCACCGTCCACCACCACCGTCCACCACCACCACCCACCACCACCGTCCGTACACCACCGTCCGTACACCACCGTCCGTACACCACCACCAATTTATTTTAGAAGTCTACATACGTTAAAAAATAAACAGTCTTCTTCTTGCAGACTGCAGATGTTTGGTCCCCCTCTTTTTCTACAGATGTCTGCAGATGTGGTCCGCAGATTGCAGACATTTTACCTCTTAAAAAACAAACAACACCTAAGTGTGACATTAAAAAAATTCCCATCTTGAAACTAGGGGTGCTAAATGGGTCGTGTTCGTGGGAACCCGACCCGAACCCGAAATTTTTACATGAACCCGAACCCGAAAATCATATCATACATATGAACCCGAACACGACCCGAAGTTTCATGGGTTGACCTGAACACGACCCGTTTAACCCGAATATTTTAATTTTTTTTTCTGAAATTTATATATTAAAATTACAATTTACTTAAAAACACAAATGTATATAATAATATCATATTTAAATTATAAAATCTATGTTAATTTCTCTTTTTAAGTTACAATCATGGCATAAATTACACACTCCATTAAATTTATAACATAAAATATATTGTAAAAAATATAGTATAGTATAAATGTGTTAAACGGGTTAACCCGCCAACCCGATCAGGTTGACCCGAACCCGACCCGTTAACCTAAACGGGTTTGAGGGTTCAACCTGAAACTGACCCAAACCCGTTTAGACTAAAGCTAAACCCGCGAATTTTGTAGTAGGTTCGTGTCGGGTTTTCGGGTCATTTCAGAAATTCACACCTCTACGTGAAACCCTTCAAAATTTTTGGTTTCCCTCCAATCCCCCTAATTAATTTCACCCCAAAATCTCTTTTCCCTCTCTTATCTTCATTCTCAACCCTAACCGTCTCCCCCACCCCCAAATCCTCCACCACTAAATCTATTGGATCTGCTTCTTATTCTCTATATCAATATTTCCAAATAATTGATCCACGATAGCACCACCATACCACCTATTTAATAAGGGCCTTCATTGTCGGTTAACAGATCCTCATTCACTACCCCTTCATTCTCGTTAAGAGCACATGCGAACGAAAGGTTAAAGTGGATATAATCTTATGTGCTGGCTATTTTATTTGGTGCCTAATTCTTGAAATTTGGTTTCTTGTGCAGGTTAGACTGCATATGAAATCACCATTAACTGTGTTTTCTTTTACATATTCAACTTCTCTTTGATAAGGTAAATTCGATTTTTTATTTATGGAATATCTCTAATCTTTCCAAATTACATTGTTTCTCTGAGAACCGGACTCTCGAATGTTGTTTGCACCCTTATTATGCTTCACTGTTAATTTTTCCTTGAATCATAGAAATGTTGATATTTAACTAGTTGATGCTTTAATTTTATGATTGTTTTTTTACAAAACGTATGATTATGGGGTGCAATTGAATCAAACTTGACATCTTTACAATGTTGTTGATAAGTGCACACCAAGTAGGGATGTTCATGAGCCGAGCCGAGCCAGGCCAAGCTCGGGCTCGGCTCGGATTTGAAACCGAGCTGAAAATCTAAGCTCGGGCTCGGCTTGGTTTTAAACCGAGCTCGCTCGGCTTGGTTTGGCTCGATTTTATAAAAAAAAACTAATATATACCTCTTAAAATTTAATAACCTAAAATATTATTCAATAATTTAAAAGAATATATTCAAAATAAGTTCAACCTAATACAATTCAAACCAAAATCAAGTTTAACAACGCAAAATAAGTTTTAATTTCAATAAAATACAATATTAGTTCATTAGTATGGTAATCAATCTTCAAATATGCCATAAATATCAAATTACAAACCTATATACATGTAAATAATAATCAGTTTTTTTGTAATATATTATAATGTATATAAAATTAAAACTTATTATAAGTAAAATAATTCGGGCTAAACCGAGCCGAGCTACAAAGCGAGCCGAACCGAGCCAGCTCGGCTCGTTACGAGCCGAGCTAGGCTCACTTTCTAACCGAGCCGAGCCGGCTCGGCTCACTTTTAAACCGAGCCAAATCGAGCGAGCTTTTTCCGAGCTAAATCCGAGCGAGCTCCGAGCCGCGAGCTTTTTGAACAGCCCTAACACCAAGTGTTTGATGAAATGCATGGGTTAGATTTGCCTTTAACTAATAGTGAATGATGCAATATCAATGACATTTTTATTGCAGTCACAAAATTTGACTCAAAGCAGTGTGTTGATTGTAATTTGTAGCAATTTACAACGAATTATAGCAATTAAAAAAGCTGGTTTTAATTTGTATTTGTGTATTTAGGATTAGAAGAACATGTACCTGGTTATGAAAGTTCAAACAACAGCCAATAACACAATGATCAAACCAGCATCCAATGTAAGTAATTAATTGATTTGTAAATTCTAATGGTGTTTGTACAGGGACTGATTAAGTTAACATGCGTCCATATTAGATGGTTAACTTTAGTGCCACCAACAACCGGGCTCATGGGAATGCGGTTATATGTTGATAAAACATATGTGGGAGTTTGTTGAGACAATTCAACATGACTTTATTAATCGTGTAAGTGTATTTCATATATTTAAGATATATCATCCTTTTATTTATTTGTATACATTTAGATACTGTGTTTTGTTTGTTTTTCAGAAATGGAATACACAAGAGAAGACTTTGGGTGAGGAAATTGAATCTATGGTCGTAGACTTGATGGAGCATTAGATTAAGGAGGTGTTTGGGGTTCGGACATGAACTCCGTAAAGGTGTCTCAAGGTTAGCTCAAATTCCACCATTTAATGTTCATTTATATCTAACGGGACAAAAAAAATTTGCTTTTAGTATAAAGATATGTATTGATACACAATGATCTTTCCATTTTTAAAGCCTTTTCTTACGGTTCCTAATGTATATAATATATATTTCCATATCCATAATTGTTGTTTAATGTCTTCATTTGGTAATTGCAGGAACTGAGTGAGGTTGTTTTTGCACATGAAAAACAGATATTTTTTAAAAGCCATCAGCGAGGTACAATAATATTAACCACGTGTAACACATACTGTACCATGTATCAGTTTAGCCTCTTAATGACATGTTTTTGCAATGTATTTCGTGTTGCTATACGGTTGAAATTTGATTTTCATAGGGCCATCTACAACCTCAACAATGTTTGGGTTAGTATAACGAACTTTTCTTCTCTACAATTCCGGTTGCAAGCATGGATCGAAGACGTTGGTTTGGGTTAAAAGTATGAAGACACCGGTCGGTTCAGGAAGTTATTGTATATTACTTTCATCTTTAGAGTTATATGTATTGTTGTGTTACTGGAAAACTTTTGTAATATTGTGTTACTTTGAAACCTTTGTATTTTATTTTCTTGGGTTGTATTATATTCGTTCTAATTAATTTTGTTTTTTATAAATTTTATTTTAATTTTTAGACAATTTGTTAATCATGGGAATTTATTGGAAATTTTTTATAAAATTTCCCGAAAATTATATATATTATTTTACTCTAAATGCCAACAAATGCGGTTCTAGAACCCCATCTATTGAGTATATTAGGAATAATTTTTTTGTTAATATATCAAAAGATGCGGTTCTAGAACCGCATCTCTAGAGCATATTATGGAAAATTAGTTTTTTGTTAATATGTCAAAAGATGCGGTTTTATCAAAAAATGCGGTTCTAGAACCACATCTCTTGGAACCGCATCTCATGACATATAGCCATAAGATGCCTTGCCATAAGATGCGGGTCTAAAACCGCATCACATAGCCAATTTAACCGCATCTTTTGATCAAATCTGTACTAGTGCGAAACCGATTGAACAACATTTGTATCGATAACGGTATTTATTTTTATTGTTTTTGCTTTGGATAACCTCACACCGTATCACTACCATACCGTACCAAACTGAACTGGACAGCATCAATACTGGTATGGATTCATTGTAAGGTTTCTTGTTTGATAATGGATACCGTGCCGCTAACGTAGTGAACCGGACGTACAACGGTTTGATACTGATATTTATTTTATTGTTTTCTATTTCGAAAAGCTGACGTTGTATCGCTACCATACAGAACATCGGTACCGGTACCTAAATTCATTTTTATGGTTTCTGGTTTCATAAATTTTCATTTATACAACTATATATTCGACGATAAATGAATATCGGTAACATTAGCGTTACAATCTGAACCGGCGTTCAAACAACATTGGTGTCGGTACAATGTTCGTTTTTATAATTTTCGTCCGATGTAAAAAACATGGTAATTTATATAACAAATGCATATATCATACCGGTAATGTAACGAACAAGATCAATATCGATCCAATGCTTGCGGTAACGTACCGTCACAACGAGCGAGCAAATAACATGGAATGGTAAAATGATAGATAAAGATAGTTGCAGATTTAGTATTTATTTTAAAATTACTAAAAGTTCAAATTAAATAATAATAATAATAATAATAATAATAATAATAAACAATATCCACGGTAACGTGCCGTCACAATGCGTGAGCAAACAACTTAAAATGGTAAAAATAAAAATAGGTGCAGATTTAAAATTACTCAACGATCAATAACGAATGCATATATTGTACTGGTACAGTAACGAACCGGCTCAATATCGATCCAATGCCTGCGGTAACGTACCGTCACAATGCGCGAGCAAATAACTTGAAATGGTAAAAAGATAGATAAACATAATTGCGGATTTGGTATTTATTTTAAAGTTACTAAAATTTCAAATTAAATAATAACTAGGATTATGACCCGCCGCAATGCGGCGGGGATTCTTTATTTATAACTAAGTCGATCTACGACCCACACGTTATGTTAAACCTGTCAAACGGGGTAAAAGTAGACGATGTAAAAACGTTCACCCACACACGCACGTTGCGTCGTGTTAACTCCCAAAATTTAGAACGAAACGTAAAAACGTTAAGCCAAAGACGCACGCTGTGATATGTTAAGTCACAAAATTTAGAACCAAGCATAGAGCGCAAAATTTGTGGAAAATGAAAACTATAAGGTACCAAAGTTGAAAGTAAAAAAAGTTACGAGGATAGATTGTAAAAGATAAAAAGTTTTGGGTTAAAAGTAAAAAACAAATAGTTTTGGGTTAAAAGTAATTTATGAAATACTTTTGGGTGAAAAGTAAAAAAAAAAAATCAATTTTTTTTGGAAAACCCCCAAAGCCAACGTTACGACAACCATATGCATAACAATTTTTTCTTTGAAAAATCCCCAAAGCACACCCCGCGTTGCGGCGGTGCGTAAAACGGTGTCAAATAGTACTAATGTCACACAACCGTCATCGACAACCAACACTGACTCGACCTATAATATGCGTATTGCGACGAACCTGTTAAACATGAAAAAATAGAGGTAAAAACGTTGAACCACACATGCACGTTGCGTCGTATTAACTCGAAAATTTTAGAACTATACGTAAAATGAAAATTTGCGAAAGATGAAAAATATAAGTAACAAAAGTTGTGAAGTTAAATTGCAAATGATGAAAAGTTTTGGGTTAAAGTTAAAAAAACAAATTATGAGGGTTAAAATTGGAAAATGTACAAACATTTGGGTTAAAACAAAAAAATCAAGTTTTTTTTTGGAAAACACCCAAAGCATAACTTACAAGTCATTATGCACAAAAGGTTTGCTAATTTATATAGGTTTTAATAAACAATATTCACAAGAACGTACCGTAACAACACGTGACTTAAAATGATCAAAAAAACAAATAAAACCAAGTAAACATTTAAAATTATTATTAAAAGATCAAATTATAAATTATAAATTACTATTAAGAATTAAATACTTTATTATATAATTTTTAGTATTCATCATCACTTTATTTTGATATGTATAACTAGTTGAATTCTCCCGCGCTACGCGGCGGGAACTTCTTTATATTAGTTCGTTCGTTACGCTACTGACACTCGTTATAACAACCTAAAAACGCAAAAATAAAGTTTTAATATTCTCAAAAGAATATTGGCACGTGTTTTACATCGATCAAAAACTATAAAAATAAATACTGGTACCGGGTTAATAATTTTGATACCGATACGATGTTCATCGAACCCAAAACCTAAAAGGAGTAAAAGCACAAACCGAATAACTTACCTATTATGCTGGTACAATACCGCTTTGGTAGTTTGGTTCAGTATGGTAGAAGTTGTCGGAAAATTCTTGTTTTCAAATACATGTTTTAAATATAGTTTATGTCGCAATGTGAAAAAAATTAAACATAATTGTAAATATAAATTTTTCGAAACAATTAACGAATGTATGTTATCAAACAAAAGTTAAATCAAATAATAAATAACATATTATTACAAAAACCTCTTCGCATCCATGTTTCATTTTTAATAAACATAACTTTTTTAATGGGTAATAAAATGTTGGTTAAAGTTAAGTCTCCTACATTTAAGAAGTGTATAAAACCATAATAAATCGTAAAATATAACACAATTTTGAGCAAAATATAACACAATGTTCAGAAAAAAAGACACAATACGTCGGAAAAAAGACACGAATAACACAAATATAGAAAAAAACGATGCTATAAACAAAAATTTTAAAATCTACAAGCTATATATCCAAAAGTGAAAAAGCTAAAATCTCATATTGTAGAGTTTGATGAGATGGTTACAATGCCACTTGCATGAGGTCAATTGAAGGCCGGTTGGTACCCTTTTTGTAAAGTCTTATTTTTAAGAGACTTTGTATTTAATCTAACCCATAAGATATTTATCCATTGTGAGTAATATTAAGTATAACATGCAAGAAAAAAATATCATAAAATAAACTTGAAAATATATTGCTTGAGATCATTAACATCAATCACAATCAAATTGGTTTTGTGAATTTAGCTTTCTTTATCTCATCTTATCAAGTTATCTACAATCAAAATCAAACACTATTCATTACTTCTTTGTATTCATATATATAAATATAAAAATGATAAAATACTATAAAAATCTGAATACACTACTCATAGGAATTAATAAAATAATTATAACTTAAAATAAAAAAATACTATAAAAATTTGAAAACACTGTTGATCAGAACTTTGTGTTAATATATATAAACATAATATAATATAATAATAATTAATGGAGCAGCCAAATAATATTGCAATCCTTTCTGCCAAATATTCCTTTGCATCCACCCCAATGCCGTCGTCGAACTCCAACAAATATATATATATTTTTAACGACTAACAAACTCAATCCCGAGCACTCTCGGGGCACCCACTGGACAAACGGAGTACTCCGAGAGTAACCCGAGTCCACCACAAATTCCGGGGAAAACCCGGTAATCCACCCGTCCGTAGGCACGACGGTGAAATTACTGGTAAAACCCGTTTGGCTCAAGGATCCAACCCAGGTTTCCCTTGGTCTCCTATCATTGCACACAAGTGCCTTACTCTGCACCAAATGAGACTCAAACCTGCATCTTTCAAAAGAAATGCAAGCCCTCCACCACTTGATCTAGAGATCATTAGCCCAACAAATATATTAATACGGAGTACTCTTTCCCTCTTTTCTTCCGAATTCATCCCTTCTTTTATAATAGCCGCCTACAATAATTATATTATATGGTTTCCTTTTTTTTCTTTCTTCTTCTGTACGTGTCCTCCTCAAATAATATATCAGTCGCCTTTAATATTCAATTTGAAAACACTGCTCATCAGAACTTTGTGTTAATATATATTAATTAAAAATATTAATATGGAGTACTCTTTCCCTCTTTTCTTCCGAATTCATCCCTTCTTTTATAATAGCCGTCTACAATAATTATATTATATGGTTTCCTTTTTTTTCTTTCTTCTTCTGTACGTGTCCTCCTCATACAATATATCAGTAGCCTTTAATATTCAATTTGAAAACACTGTTCATCAGAACTTTGTGTTAATATATATAATATATATAATGGTAACTATCCTTTAGGCTGACCTTGTGATGTTTTGAAAGAGTAACAGGATTTAAGATCGTTAAATTTAAAGAACCCCAATTTGAAATACTATTAATTGTCAATCGCAAAGTTTTGTTTCCGAGCTATTAATAGTTAATCGTAAAGTTTTGTTTTCGAGCATATTTTAGTAATATTTCTTGAACATCACTTTCTTTCCTTGTTAGTCACCGTGGGACTTAACATATTTTTTCGTTAAATAACATTTTTAAGACTACAAAACACAAATAACTATTTATGTCTCACTCACGTTGCGTGGCGGTAAGCTGAATATTTCTCAGTTTGATAACATGTACGCCTATATTTTGGATACTTATAAATATTACTCATAACACAATATCAATAAAAATTACATCTAGACGTAAATAAAAATACGGTTGTAAAAGAAATTTTTTAACTAACTTCATAAATAGTAGAGTAACTTTATTAAAGTGTAGGAGCAATAGCATATGTCCACCAATAGCAAACGGTCAATATTACCAAGGTTGATTTGTCACAGTAGTAAGGAGAAATGCTAAAAGATGAAATATCAAAATGAATTAAAGTAGATGCACTAAACATGTATAAAAAAAAGTTAAAATAGAGAGAATAAACACACACTTACCAAAAGTTAACCAATAAAAGGAAAGTTTTTTTTTTAAATAGTTGGGCTAAAGGCGTATATTAGCGAAGTTAAAGGTTCAAAAATAAAATGCAAAATATATAATTAAACAATAGAATAAAAGCCCCGGTCTAGGGAAGTGTTAGACAGCTGTTTGTCACTATTCCAGCCATAGTCTTTATATATATATATATATATATATATATATATATATATAGGAGAAGGATCCATTAGGAACCACCCTTTATTGCGAGAACCGCGAGAACCAATGCGAACACAACCAAAAATACCTAAAAAATCTAAAAAACACACAAAATTATTTTTTTAATATTTTTATGAAAAAATCGGTACTTTTCGTTATTTAAAAAAAAAGTTTAAAATAAAAAAAATTGGTACTAAAAGTAGCAATTTAAATAAAAAATATAAAAGAAAATTTTTGTGTGTGTTTTTTAGATATTTTTAGGTGTTTTGGGGGTTTAATTTTTAGCATTTAGCTTGGGGGGTTAGGTTTTTGGGGGGTTTAGTTTTTAGCATTAGCTTGAGGGGGGTGAGGGTTAGGTATTTTTAGGTTTTTGGTGGTGTAATGGGTTTATTTTGTTGTGTTCACATTGGTTCTCGCAATAAATGTGGTTCTCGCATGAACCATATCCTATATATATATATAGGGTGGGGTTCTAGAGTGAATACTGGTGTATTTACGAACTGAGTGAACAAATCCTAGCCATTTACACATGTGTATGGATAGGATTTCATTATCAAATCGTAAAATGCACTAGTGTATTTCATCATCAAATCCAGACTATTGAATAGATGGGTGATTCATGTTGTTCTGCGTGTTTTCGGAATATTTAGTGTTCTGCATAGAAACTTTCCCTATATTCAAATTAGAAGAATTTTTTTGTAAGAAGAAAAAAAAATTTCAACCAATAAGAATGTTTTATTTTACTTTATTTAATATAAGTATTTAATGTTACTATAAAGGTACACTGGTAAATCTATACAGGTCATTAATTTGTAGTCTTCCTCTTTAATAACTAACTACATTAAATTTTTTGTAACTTATCTTCAAAATATATAATTTTTCAAAAAAAATAAAATAAAATAATTTAAAGTGTACGATAAATTACGAGTTGTGAAGTATAAATTTCAACGTGTAGCATGAATTTCGAAATATTTAAGATAACTTTTGATGTGTGTCGGCAAAAAAAAGTTAGGGCGGAGGATAATAGTCTTTATGACTAATTAATTAATCAAAAATAATAATAAATTAAATAAGTGAAAACAACTATTTAATGTTTTACAAAATTACCTTTTGTTCTTTTTCTTCTTTGTCACACCCCCAAAATACCACTCGCGGAATCCCCCGCGAGGCGTGTGACGTACCAGGATCTAGCCACTAATCACATTGAACTCACAACAATATTTCATATAAAAGCTTTCGTTCATTAAGACAAGTGTTACAAAACATTATTTATAACTCGTTGTGTTCAGCGGAAGAATAATACAAAGTTTAACTAAAACCCAGGTGTATGTAATCTACTAGTCTCGTTTCAAGTTTCCATGTATCTCGACCCATGACCACTCCAGCAACCCAGACAGCAAGTTCCACATCCACACATATCAATAACCTGCGAGCATGCACACACGTGTATCAGATAACGCTGGTGAGTTCATAGTTTTACAAAAACGTTGGTTACCAAGTAGTTAGTTCAGTTCATTGATTACAATGTTGATAATAACTCGAGTACCATACAAGATGGCTTCCAGATTGTTTTACCCGTCCCCAATGCCCCCTATAGTTCACGTCCGTCCTCTCAGGTACGGTGTGAGGTTGCTAAGCCTAATAGCGCTATCAACTAATACTCCGTTACCTCTTAGATAACTATTCGGTATAAGATGGGATTTAAAATGATAGGAATGAGTGTATTATCTAACATTCCAGCTTTTACCCACAAGACGTATTCCTCTCAGGAATACCCAATTAATTTACCCAAAAACCTATCCCTCTCAGGGATACCCAATAACTGTCCCAACCACCGGGACGCATGCTCAAGAGGAATGAACTCACCTCAGATTGCGCGGTATGTTACGTTATATTACCCTTTCCAAGTTGGTCAATCGTACCCTACCGTGGTTACCAAGAATAGTCAGTTTTGTAAACATATAGATTACACACCCGATGCACACATTACACCATTAGCATACCAGCAATGCATGTAACATGATACTAATCATGACAGTTAATTATGCACCTATCAGTTCATAATCATCACATAACACGCACTCGATTCTCATACACCTAAATCACCTAGTTACCATCTTGCATACCATGCACATACTCTCATGATAACTTTAGTCATTCAGTAGACGTATTGGTTCGTAAAACAACTTCACAATCTCAATTAACATCATAATATGGCATGTCATAAAGTTAATCACATATTATGATTACACTAACTGTTTGGGTCACATATACAACATACATCACTAATATCACCTAACTGCTTAACACGGTTTTCATAACAATGCACGGCCCAGCTGGATTCGGCCCAACTAAATTATGCGACCCAGTTCCTTTTGTGCGATCCGTACCTTATTCGTGGGCCAGTAACCAGTGAATGGTTTCTAGGATGTGCGGCCCAACACAATGCAAGGCCCACACATAGTGTGCGATTCATCTAGGTGTTCGGCCCAATCTATTGTGCAGCTCACCTTAGTTTGTGTGATTCATGGTAGGAGTGTGTGATTGTTTTGCCTGAGTGGTGTGCACATGGGGTTTAGGCCACCTATTTGTGCGATTGACCAGGGAATAGCCTGTCAACATGCACATGCTCGATGATTATAGAGCCCCACCTTAATCTCATAATCTACCCCCATCATCTAGTTATTTCCATAACAAGATTCACAGTGCACATTTAACCAAGTCCAATTAATCAGTTACTCCTTGAAGTTCATGAACTCAAATTAATATCTAGTACTACCCCTCATTTATATCCTAAACAGATTGAATCAATACCATTATTCCATGAACCGTTCATCATCCTTTAACCCAAAATATCTAACTGTTTCATCATAAGAATCAAAACATGCGCAACGAGTCTCATGCAAACAAATCATCCCTAAATTCAGAAATCATAACTCGCATTCAAACTAGATCGATAATCATAATAATGACAATAATTTCACTTGTTATACAACCCTAACTCATAAGCCGAATCCCTGTTAATGATCATCAGTAACGAAGATTTACATTCTGAATCAGGTTTATGTCTATCATACCTTTAATCCGTAAATCCCACCCCTAGCGTACAACAACATGCATAACGAATCACACATCGCAACAATAAGAATCATGCAGACAATCATACAACATGTTCACAATGATTACATTTAAAAATCCAACCCAATCTATGAGTGAGTTCACTAACTGTGCTACGGGATTTGAAGGGAAGTGGCCGAGTCAAGGAGACTGTCACTGACTCCGAAGAAGGGAGGAAAATGTTGCTGTCGAAGTGTAGAGGAAAGATGAGAGGAACTAGGGTTTTTAGTTTACGCAGCTGTTTCCAAAGAGATATAAAAACACATACAGTGACAGTTGGGCCACGAAACAGGTTGGGCCGAGGCCCTTAACGGCGAAAGACCTTCCTCGACGAAACACCCATTTTTCGTCGAGTCATGGTTGGCGAAAGATCCTATTTTTCGTCGAAGTTAGTTGTGAGGAAGAACTATATGTAAACTCTAATTATTAAACTCTAATTAAACTATATGTAACACTACACAAATAATAATCAAGCATTACACACAATCATTAATTATCTAGATAAACTGCACAGACACCACGTAAACCAAATTGTAGAAACAGGATTTCGAAGTTAGTGATGTGTGAAATCTCGGGTTGTCACATCATCCCCAACTTGAAAGATATTTCGTCCCGAAATTTGACAAGTAATCCAAAGCGGCAAGGTGTTAAATCAGGATGACTGTGGATTTTCCACAGGTACCACATCATCCCCAACTTGAAAGGAATTTCGTCCCAAAATTCATCAATGACATCCAAGGTTGAAACATCCGCTTGAACAATTGAGGATACTAGAACTTCATCCGATTATTGCGTTTTCATGTGGACTCCGGTCCACGTCTTGAGTTCCAACTAACACTCACGATTGGAATTCGGCTATGTTAACGAACCTTGACTTCCTAGTCCATGATAGACTCCTTGATCACTACAACTTGTCTAACAAAGGTATCACAAACGTTTCATCGGACAATCACTGCCTTAGATTCGAGACTTAAATGACATTGTGCACGTTACCCAATTCGTCGGGTAACTCGAGTTTGAAGGCCATGCCCCTGATTCTTTCCAAAATTTTGAATGGCTCAACGTGACGTAAATTAAGCTTGCCACGCTTCCCATGCGTGCCACACCCTCCTAGGGTGAGGCTTTCAATCATGACACGTTCACCTGCAGCGAACTCCCAGTGTTTCCTAAGCTTATCATCTTTCCTGATGGTCACGCGTTGCCTCCAAACAACTTCTGATCTAAACAATCTTCCTAAGAGTTTCGAGTACAGGTTGTCACCCACCTTAGTCTAACAAGGAGATTGGCATTATCGTCCATGCAATGCCTCATCGGAGCTGTCTGAATACCAGAATGGTATCTGCTGCAGTAGGACTCATCCCAAGGTGAGTGTCCTTCAAATCTTTACTAAAGCCAATCACACACACATGCTCGTAGCATGTCTTTGAGTGTCAGGATGGTTCGTTTACTCAGACCGTTCATCATACAGTGATAAGTAATGCTCATGTCTAGACGTGAGCCAGGGGTGTTGTGTATTGCCCGCCATGAATCAGGTATAGATCAAAATCGGAGGTAACAGGAGTGGGCACCCCGTGCCTAGAGACCGCCCTTCACAGGTAAATACTCACAGGATACGAAGACTTTGTCAGTTTTCCTTGTTTGCAGAAAGTGCACCGGTTACATGAGACAATTAACGATCGCCCAAGTGATATTGTTTCCGTTTTGGGTTTCAAGTAGGACAGTAACAAAATCCATGGTAGTCTGTACCCATTTCCATATGGGTGTCTCAGGTTGCTAGCACAAAGCAGAAGGTTTCTGATATTCCATCTTGACTTTCGCTCAAGTCAAACATCGTTCACATACTCGGCTATGTGGGCCTTCATGCCCAGTCGCTAGTACAAGATTTATAAATCCTAGTATCTCCTATCAAGACCCAGACGACTAGAACATTGAGGCCGGTGTGCTTTGCTCCACTCAATTTCCCTACGGTTGCAGTATAATAGAAATCATGTGCGTTCAATGAAGTTGCGAATATCGTCCAACTTGCCAAAAGTTGCTCCTCCATGCGGGGCATGGACCCCACTTGAAAATTCTCTTCCTTTAGTGCTTTGGTTTGAACAGGGAGAATTTGATCGGGTAGGCTAGAGTCGATGGTGAGCTGCATACTCATACTTGTTTAGGTTCCATAATCGTAACCGCTCGAGAGTTGCATCCAGTGATGCCATTACATGTTTAGCTCTTTCGAAACAAGGGTACACGGGAGGCCCTTGTGATCGGTCTGGGTAGTGCATTTGGTACCGTCCAAGTTATGCCTCCAACTTAAATCTAGAGACCATGGTTTCCACCGCAGGTTGTGACTCATGCAATTCCTCTTGTAAATCCACTACGTAAGCCATCACCTTCTCGTGTTGCGTCGGCGCGCACTGGGGCTCTGATTCGAACTATCATGGTATACCACTAGATCATCCGTACCCTCGGGTGAGGACGATGCCCAGTGCATTGTAGAGTTGGGTTTCAAAAGCTAAAAAGACGTCCTCCTGTTTCGTCTCCCACGAATACACAGCACTCGGCTGTGCTAAAGAGACTAAAGCTGTGTGTTCTTCGAAAATCCCGCGATGATCCTACGATAGTATCTAGCAAGACCAAGAAAATGTACTACTTGAATCCTGATGTCACACTTAGGTGGACTTCGCATGGAGTTGCTTCTCCCCTAGGAGCTCCAAGATGAAATACAAGTGCCGTTCATGGTGTTCCTTTCTCCTAGAAGTGATTCAAAACGTCATGGATAAACACGGTTGATGAATCTGGCGAGATGAGGTTGGCACATACTACTCATGTGATCCCTAAAGCTGCTGGTGTGTTGAATAACTTAAGCGCAAGAAAAGAAAATCGTAGTGGCCGTACTGTGCCTATAACGCCGTGTTAGGAATCGTCCTCCCCTGAGTCTTCCATCAAGTGACACTTCAATCTTCTGTCGGTTTCTGAATAGAAGCTTGATCATTGCAGCGGGTCAAACAGGTCGTCGATGCGAGATAGGGGATGACGGTCTATGATTGCCACCTTGTGGTAGTCTGTACACGTACAAAATGTCTCTTCCTTCATTTCTACAATAGAGTTCAGGCTCCCTAAGATGAGGAACTAGATTGATAAAACTTCCATCCAGTCGTTCCTAAAGCTGTTTGGACAGTTCTTGCAACCCTCCAGGCGCAAGATGGGAAGAAGTACAAGTAATCAGGGCTGCCTCTGGTGTGAGATCAAACTGAGATTCTACCTAACAGTTGTGGGAGTAAACCTGAAAGTTCTTCGAGTAGCACACCGAGAGAAATCACGAACAATTGGTGGATCCTCGATCCTCTTTTCCTAAGCCTTAACATCAGTAACGGTTGCTATCATAGCGGGGTAATCCCTTCGTGAACACTTCTGGGCCTTCATTGCTGAAATGATGCTAACCTTTTCACCACTCTGACACTTTAGGTCAGACTACGATTCTCCATTAGGGAGAGGGACACGCAAAATTTTCTCCTCATAAGGTATATCTGCTCGATATCTGGATAACCAATCCACACTAACTACTGCATCAAAACTATCAAGGGTAGCAGAAGGAAGGTCGATGTCGAACACTTGTCCCACAAGGTCGAGTTTGCATCCCAACGAAAATATGAGGTTCAATGGACTGCCATCAGTCGATTCTGCAACAGTCACCTTCGTTCCCATACTGTAGGCTACGATTACGAGTACCTTAATGTCGTCGTGACTGTTGCCACTAATGTCGTTGCTTGTAACGGGGTCCTGCGACCTTTCACCAACAGGGTCCATCTTTTCACATTTCATGTCACGTCCTAAGGCACTATTCACTGTGCGGGCAGTTACACATTCCACTCTATAGTCAATTGTCATCGTTCATGTCCCGTTTGATTCGTAAGAGTTGGCTCTCAGACGTTGCTTACTAGGGTTAGGGACTCGATTGAAGTCAACCTACTGATGTTCGTTATCAGAGAGCAGGGTCACCCTAACACTAGGGTGGTAATGCATCACTTTGATCTTCTTGTCCATCGGTCTTGCAAGTTGATTGAATAGCGCATGGTATATCGTTAGAGAATCACAGAGGTGTCCATACTTCTAAATTTGAGGCGTCAATTTGTTGCGTCAAAGTGAACGAGAAAAAGTGAGAAAGGATAGACGAAACATTTAATGCTGCGACATCCAACTCAGGGACGTTCGTACAAGTACCTAACATTCTACACAGTTCGCTAGGAATTCAAATGGGTGTTCAGGTAATACTCGATAGCATTGAGATTTGTAAGGATTCAGAGAGGAGTGAAAAGATCACGTTCGAGTAGGAAACAATCACTGCTATGACTCCTATAGATTTGTTATGTTTCTCATTGATCGAATAAAGGATCAGAACCCCTTATTCACTTGTTAAGCCTCACTGAGACTCACATGCACCCCGCATTATTATTATGTGTGCACCCACAATAATATTGTGGTTTGCATGCTCATCTCAGTTCCTCCTAACTCATGTTAAATGGTTCCACAAACTCAGATGTCAAACGGAAGTTATAAAGATGACCAGATCACAGAGATCCAAGGATTATGACATACTATCAACGCATCATAATGTAAGCAAGCAATTCAGGTAATCATGCTATAGTGACGAGTGTGTGTCCGTATGCTACATCATAATCAAGTGTGCACTAGTCATGTAATGTATACAACAGGTGAGAAAACGAACCTTGCAATCTGGAGCTGAGTGTCATGGTCGTATTCACGTATTCGGAACTGTTCGGTTATAGTCTGGTTTTATAAAAAAAAATTAAAACCAAGTTCACTATAACCAGTGGCTCTGATACCAAACTGTCTCACCTCCAAAATACCACTTGCGGAATCCCCCGCGAGGCGTGTGACGTACCAGGATCTAGCCACTAATCACATTGAACTCATAACAATATTTCATATAAAAGCTTTCGTTCATTAAGACAAGTGTTACAAAACATTATTTATAACTCGTTGTGTTCAGCGGAAGCATAATACAAAGTTTAACTAAAACCCAGGTGTATGTAATCTACTAGTCTCGTTTCAAGTTTCCATGTATCTCAACCCATGACCACTCCAGCATCCCAGACAGCAAGTTCCACATCCACACATATCAATAACCTGCGAGCATGCACACACGTGTATCAGACAACGCTGGTGAGTTCATAGTTTTACGAAAACGTTGGTTACCAAGTAGTTAGTTCAGTTCATTGAATAGAATGTTGATAATAACTCGAGTACCGTACAAGATGGCTTCCAGATTGTTTTGACCATCCCCAATGCCCCCTATCTAAGCATTGGTCATGATTAAGGTCATTAGTTCACGCCCGTCCTCTCAGGTATGGTGTGAGGTTGCCAAGCCTAAAATCGCTATCAACTAATACCCCATGACCTCTCAGGTAACTATTCGGTATAAGATGGGACTTAAAATGATAGGAATGAGTGTATTATCTAACATTCCAGTTTTTACCCACAAGACGTATTCCTCTCAGGAATACCCAATTGATTTACCCAAAAACCTATCCCTCTCAAGGATACCCAATGATTGTCCCAACCACCGGGACGCATGCTCAAGAGGAATGAACTCACCTCAGATTGCTCGGTATGTTACGTTATATTACCCTTTCCAAGTTTGTCAATCGTACCCTACCGTGGTTACAAAGAATAGTCAGTTTCGTAAACATATAGATTACATACCCGATGCACACATTACACCATTAGCATACCAGCAATGCATGTAACATGATACTAATCATGACAATTAATTATGCACCTATCAGTTCATAATCATCACATAACAAGCACTCGATTCTCATACACCTAAATCACCTAGTTACCATCTTGCATACCATGCACATACTCTCATGATAACTTTAGTCATTCAGTACACGTATTGGTTCGTAAAACAGCTTCACAATCTCAATTAACATCATAATATGGCATGTCATAAAGTTAAGCACATATTATGATTACACTAACTGTTTGGGTCACATATGCAACATACATCACTAATATCACCTAACTGCTTAACACGGTTTTCATAACAATGCACGGCCTAGCTGGATTCGGCCCAACTAAATTATGCGACCCAGTTCCCTTTGTGCGATCTGTACCTTATTATTGGGCCAGTAACCAGTGAATGGTTTCTAGGATGTGCGGCCCAACACAATGCAAGGCCCACACACAGTGTGCGATCCATCTAGGTGTTCGGCCCAATCTATTGTTCAGTTCACCTTAGTTTGTGTGATTCAAGGTAGGAGTGTGTGATTGTTTTGCATGAGTGGTGTGCACATGGGGTTTAGGCCACCTATTTGTGTGATTGACCTGGGAATAGCCTGTCAACATGCACATGCTCGATGATTATGGAGCCCCACCCTAATCTCATAATCTACCCCCATCATCTAGTTATTTTCATAACAAGATTCACAGTGCACATTTAACCAAGTCCAATTAATCAGTTACCCCTTGAAGTTCATGAACTCAAATTAATATCTAGTACTACCCCTCATTTATATCCTAAACAGATTGAATCAATACCATTATTCCATGAACCGTTCATCATCCTTCAACCCAAAATATCTAACTGTTTCATCATAAGAATCAAAACATGCGCAACGAGTCTCATGCAAACAAATCATCCCTAAATTCAGAAATCATAACTCGCATTCAAACTAGATCGATAATCATAATTATGACAATAATTTCACTTGTTATACAACCCTAACTCATAAGCCGAATCCTAGTTAATGATCATCAATAACGAAGATTTACATTCTGAATCAGGTTTATGTCTATCATACATTTAATCCGTAAATCCCACCCCTAGCGTACAACAACATGCATAACGAATCACACATCGCAACAATAAGAATCATGCAGACAATCATACAACATGTTCACAATGATTACATTTAAAAATCCAACCCAATCTATGAGTAAGTTCACTAACCGTGCTACGGGATTTGAAGGGAAGTGGTCGAGTTAAGGAGACTGTCACCGACTCCGAAGAAGGGAGGAAAATGTTGCCGTCGAAGTGTAGAGGAAAGATGAGAGGAACTAGGGTTTTTAGTTTACGCAACTGTTTCCAAATAGATATAAAAACACATACACTGAAAGTTGGGCCGCAAAACAGGTTGGGCCGAGGCCCTTTACGGCGAAAGTCCTTCCTCGACGAAACTCCCATTTTTCGTCGAGTCATGGTTGGCGAAAGATCCTATTTTTTGTCGAAGTGAGTTGTGACGAAGAACTATATGTAAACTCTAATTATTAAACTCTAATTAAACTATATGTAACACTACACAAATAATAATCAAGCATTACGCCCAATCATTAATCATCCAGATAAACTGCACATACACCACGTAAACCAAATTGTTGAAACAGGATTTCGAAGTCAGTGATGTGTGAAATCTCGGGTTGTCACATTCTTAATTAAATTTTCTTCTCAAATGAACCTTCCCCTATGTATATATATGTATATGTATGTAAATATATATGTATAGGGTGCGGTTCTAGAGTGAACACTAGTGCATTTGCGAACTGAGTGAACAAATCCTGGCCATTGATCTAGACACATGTATGGCCAGGATCTCATCATCAAATCGTAACACTACTAGAAAATGCACCTATCTTGACATGCGAGCAATGACACGCACTCATTTGATGACATTCGAAAGCGTGTGTTAAGAAAAAAATGTCATGGTTTACAAAATTCAATAAATTTATTACACTCTTTTTTGTGTGTCATCTTTTTAGCGTCATAAAGAAAAACAGGATCTATCTTCACACACGAACAATGACACACGCTCATTTTATGACATTCGCAAACGTATGTCATGAAAAATAGACCAACAATACTACATGTGCATATCTGGGAAGTTGATGAGCGAGGTTAGTATATGCAATTGATTTAGACAGAGGAGAAGGACATGGTGGGGCAATTCTTTCGATTTTCAGTACAATAGCCCGTAATCACAATTATGTACCATTGATCCATATTTCATGGCACAAGATGGCACATGAAGATAAGATATAGGAGTATGTATTGCTTTTAGGTAAGTTTACTAATTCTATTTGTTAATTTGTAGTATAGTGGGCACCTTCTTTACATTTGGGGCTTTTTGAAACAGTTTTGAGCATCCAAACTATATATTTGGTTATTTATAAATGTAACTAACTGTTTTAAATAAACAAATGCAAATGACCTATTTATAGAATTCGTACATGTATAAACAATTTTAATAGCAATGCACATATACACTTTGCTACATCACTAATTTACTAAATTTTAGATCTTATATTCAATATTATACAGTTTGCTACATCACTAATTCACTAAATTTTAAATCTTTTAATCAATATTATAATTATCATTAATTTCTTTTGTGTGTATGAAGAGCAGCTTGCTAATAACTCTTGAGTGGTATAAGAAATGCAATTATAGAGCACCTAAGATCAATGTGTATGCTAGGGAGGCATGGGTAAGCATTCTTTTTTTTTTTTTTTATGAAAGATGCACTGTAATTCTCCCTTCTTTAGAGTTAGATTTTTCATATTATGGTGTCTGGATGTGCCTTTAACGACTGCAACTTAAAGAATAATAACCAAACACTCAGTGGGTATTTTTGTTCTAGATCAATGACTTTTTTATATATTCTATCAGGGGCTAACTAACTAATAATAAATCCTTTGTTGTGTTTGTTGCTTTTGCTATAAGATTTTCTTTGATTAATAACAATGTCTTTAAATGTTGTTTTAAGATTTTTTTCTCAGGTTTGTGCAGGTAAAGATGATTAAAGGGTGCTTATGACACGCAAAAAGTTAAACTCATCTGGATCAACGCCAGGGTGAGCACTTAATCCCTTATTTAAATTGTGGTTGAAATGAAGATGTAAGTATTGAAACCCTTTAGTTTAAACTTAAATTGCAATGGTTTCACATTTCTTGATATTTTTAATTGTGTAGTGTCCACGTCAGCCGGGAGGTACTAAATACGGCTACTATGTGATGGAGTTCATGAAGAAGTTAGCTTACGAAGGAGTTGAAATACTTGACAATGATAATTTAATTTTAGGCATATTTTAGTCTGTATATTAGAGAAATATGTATTATATATCCAAACAAATGCTTAAATTCATATATTAGGATTAAATTCTGATTTTTAAGATTTATTTTATTTAATTTTTGTCTCAGGTTGGGAAAGGAGTAGATGTGGTACCTGAGGAAAATCCACGGTCATCCTGACCTGACACTTCGCCGCTTTTGGATTACACTCATCAAATTTCAGGACGAAATTTCTTTCAACTTTCCAGTTCTTTCCTCGACACGTTACTTGTTTCACACCGGTGTTTTCATAATTTGTTTGCATTGTGCACGTTTGATATATGATTGATATACTGTGTTATTGTTTGGTTAGTGTTGGGAACTTTTGAATTGTTTAAGGTTATAAACTTAACCCCACAAACCGTACTCGACGAATCGTTGAACATTCGTCATCACTTCCACTCGATGAAGAATGGAAGTTCGTCACACCTTTAGCTGATGAAGAATACTTCTTCATCGAAGTAAGGTTATTCACCGAGATGGGCTTTTGGCCCAAGTGAAGCCCAATTATAATCGGCCACATTTACGTTATATTATACGCGAACCATAATTTGCAAAACCCTAGACACTCTTTTCCTCTCCCTTGCACCCGACGGCAATCATCATCCCTCTCGAAGCTCTTGCTAGTCTCATCTCGTATCCGGTTAGTATGTGATAACCCAACTCGACCTACTTGTTATGCTGTTTGTATAGATATCCATTATCATAACGGATTTCATTTGATGATTGATTAGATTGTGACTGATTGTATTGAATCGAAACTCGTGATTTATGGTTATAGAAACAAGCCATAGGATACGAATACATGAGACCCGTAACCGACAAGTTAGTATTTGTATGATAAAAATCCTTATAAATCTGTCTGTGTGATTAAACGTTGAATGGTAGCAAGGTTTGGCCGTAATTAGGGTTTTGATATTTTATTGTTTAATCCGATAGATTGGAACACACATGATAAGAATCTGATGCCTTGTATTCGGTCATGTTCACTGCACGGTTTGATGATTCTGTTGTTGTATGAGCATTATGTTGCATGTGTGTAAAGTTATGATTAAATCAGAACTGAATGTGATTAGGGTTGTTGTTAATCTTGACGCACAGTAACGAAGGGCGAAAAAAGGTCTTCGACGAAGTACCCATCTCGACGAACAATGGGGTTCTTCGTCGATGGGGACTCTGACGAACAATCAAGGTTTGTCACCACATGGTTCTTCACCGACTATCCATCGACGAAAAATTATGGTTCTTCGTTATCCTTACTCTTTGACGAAGTATATTCTTCGCCAAGAGGGTATCCCAACCAGAACACTTACAACAATTTATAAAAATTATGATTTACATGAGAGTTAAATGATTGTTATCTATGGTGTGATGATCTTTGTTATGAATGCACATTATGACTAAACATGAATGTAAACTGATTACGAGTACATGAATACCATAGGTTGTGATTGTTTAAGTGTGATCAAGTAACTAGTCATACCGAGCAAACCAAGGTGAGTTCACTTCTCTCAAAACAAGCATGCGTCCAGTGGGGATAATCAAACTGATAAAACTTGTTAACGGATTTTTGTAAACCCATATCCTTGTTGGGGATATGAGGCGGTTTTCAAATACCCACATTCTTGTAGGGGATGTGAGGCGGATTTCACAAACGCATATCCTTGCAGGGGATATGCAACGGTTTTCAGTAAACGTTGATGTTGGATAATACACTCACTTCTATCACCTAAGTCCCATCATACTACCGGGTTAGTTTCTTGTAGGGCAACGGGGTTATTAGTTGATAGTGCTATTAGGTTTGGCGCCCTCACGACGTACCTGTATAGGACGGGCATGAACTAATAACTTTAAATCATGACCAATGTTTGATAGAGCATTGGAGAATGGCAAAAAGGGCCGTCTGCGGTATTGAGTTATTATCAACATAACATATCTTAAGTCACTACTTGGTATTAAACGGTTAAAACAAACTGTGAACTCACCAGCGTTGTCTGATACACTTTTCTGCATGCTTGCAGGTCCTTAGGTGCATTGTTATGGAACTTGCTGTCTAGGAAGCTGGAGTCGTCATGGGTCGTGGCATTGGGAACGCTTCTCGACGTTGCATTATTGAACACTTTTATTTAAACAAACTATTATGCTTCCGCTGAACATGTTGATTTTATTAAATGGTGTTTGAATTATACAATTACATTTAATGATAGGTTTTGTCTTATCTTACATGTCTATGGTTCAATGTGATTAATGGCTGGATCCTGGTACGTCACACGCCTCGTGGCGGTTTCCGCTTGTGGTATTTTTTGGGGTGTGACAGTTTGGTATCAGGGCCACTGGTTATTTTGAACTAGGTTTAAAAACGTTTTCATAAAACCAGACTATAACCAAACAGTATCGAAGACGACTATGACACTCAGCTCCAGATCACAAGGTTCGTCCACTAATTACTTTATGCATTACTTGCTTAGTAGTTACACACTCACGACTTGCATTAAACTACATACTAGATACCCCGATGTAATTACCTGTGATGCATGTTTTAGTGAAGCTTGATAGTGTGACACTACCCTTCGACTCTAGTGATCCTTAATCCTGTAATGCCTTTCGTTTTGCTATTTGAATGTGGGGAACCTTTTAGCGCGAGTTAAGAGGCACCTAGATAAGCATGCAAATTGCCTTATTATTATGGGTGCACACATAATAATAATGTAGGGTGCATGTGAGTCCCAGTGAGGCTTAACGAGTGTGAAAGGGGTTCTGCTCTGTTGTCTAATGTAAACTTAGTGGTTTGTAGAAGTCATCGTGAGGTTTGACTCCTACCTTATCTCGACTCTTAACCTTTTCCCTTTTCTTATATAGAATCATGAGCGGACGAGGCCATGGGCGTGGTTACATTGCGATGACTCAGGCCAAGTTGACAAACATGATTAACACACGTGTGGCTGAGGCTTTGGTGGCCTATCAAGCTGGTACGAAGTGTACCAAATACTCTTTATTTCTGAGTCGCGTACTCAACTCTTACCCATGTGCTGTATTTTCTTTCATTCTTAGGTCAGCAAGCGAACCAAAATCAGAACAATCCACCTGTGTGTACGTTCAAAACGTTCATGGATTGCAAGCCTCAAACTTTCAGTGGAGCTGAAGGTCCCCTGGGACTGCTCCGTTGGTTCGAGAAAGCCGAATCCATTTTTGCTATGTGTAACTGTCCAGAGGGGGACAGGGTTAAGTTTGCTTCTTGCACCTTGGAGGACGACGCTTTGACTTGGTGGAATGCTCAGGTGCAGATGCTGGGCAATGAAATGGCAAACGCTACGACTTGGGAGGATTTTAAGGAACTGACGAGAGAGGAGGACTATCCTCGTGATGAGGTGCAAAAGTTAAAAAACGAGTACTATAACCTGAAATCGAGGCTTACACAAAACGGTCTCACGAGCTGGAAAACATGTGTCCTAATTTATCCCGACCACCACCCCGCTGGATTGAGCTCTACATTAAGGGATTGGCACCACCAGTTAAGGGATTAGTCACTACAGCGAATCTCGACAACCTACGATGGATTATCAGGCTGGCTCACAAGATCACTGATCAGGAGGTGGAGCGCGGCTCGCTGCTACCCCGTATTGATGCTACTACTACTACTATTACTGCTACTACTGCCACCCCCACCACTGACAACAAGCGTAAGTGGAACGACGCAGATAAGTCAACAAACTCGAATCAATCGCAAAAGAAGCATGATAACAACAGCAGCCGCAGTTTTAGTCAATTATCTTCGGTTAATCAGAATCATAACCACAGCCAGACTTCCGGTTACGCGGGAAAACAGCCGAAGTGCAATAAGTGTGGTTTCCACCACTATGGCCAGTGTAGCCGAGCATGTCAAAGGTGTGACAAGGTGGGTCACATGGCGAAAGATTGTAGAGCTCCACATCCCAAGCAACAACAGCAATAACCTCAGCAATAGCAACAGAGGCAGCAACCCCAGAAGAATCGGGGTAACCAGAGGGGATGTTATCAGTGCGGCAGTGAAGGGCATTTCAAGAAGGATTGCCCGTAATTGAATCAGAATGCCAACAATAACAATGGGGGTAATCACCAGAACAACAACGGGGGAAATAACAATGGGAATAACGATGGAAATGGCGCTCACGGGCGAGCATTTACGATTGGATCAGGTGATGCAAGGAACGATGGCAATGTCGTAACTGGTACGTTCTCTATCAACGGTATTTTAGCTACGGTATTATTCGACTCTGGTGCCGACTGGAGTTATGTGTCTTTGGTGTTCAGTCGTCAATTAGGGTTAACACCAACACCTCTCGAAATCAAACACGTAGTGGAATTGGCTGATGGCAAGTCCATTGAAGCCTCGCATGTACTTTTAGGGTGTAAACTCGACCTTATAGGTCAAGTGTTTGACATTGACCTTCTCCCTATCACTCTTGGTAGTTTTGATATAGTTATTGGTATGGACTGGTTGTCCAAACACAGAGCAGATATACTTTGCATGGAGAAGATCGTACGTGTACCTCTTCCTAGCGGGGAATCATTATCTGTACAGGGTCATCGAAGCGGTGCAACCGTTAACATTATTTCATCTATGAAAGCCCATAAATTTTTATGAAAGGGCTACCCTGCTATTTTAGCACTTGTTACTGAGACCTTGTCTGGGGAAAAGAGAATCGAAGATTTACCAGTCGTACGGGAGTTTCCTGACGTTTTTCCTGAGGAACTTCTAGGTTTACCTCCACATCGTCAGGTTGAATTCCAAATCGATCGTACACCAGGAGCAGATCCGATTGCTCGTGCACCTTATCGTCTTGCATCTGGAGAGTTGCAAGAATTGTCCAACCAACTCCAAGAACTGTTGGATAAGGGCTTTATCCGACCTAGTTCTTAGCCTTGGGGAGCCCCGGTGTTGTTTGTAAAGAAGAAAGATGGGTTTTTTCTCATGTGTATTGATTATCGAGAACTCAACAAGGTGAAGGTCAAGAATTGTTATCCTTTACCTCGCATTGACGACCTATTCGACCAGTTGCAAGGGTCGAGTTTCTACTCGAAGATTGACCTAAGATCGGGCTATCATCAGATGAGAGTCCGAGAGGAGGATGTTCCAAAAACAGCTTTTCGCACGAGGTATGGCCATTACGAGTTTTTGGTCATGCCATTCGGGTTAACAAACGCACCAGCGGTATTCATGGATCTCATGAACCGCGTATGTAAACCATATCTTGACGATTTTGTCATCGTGTTTATCGATGACATCCTGATCTACTCTAAGAGCAAGGAGGACCACGAACGACACCTGCGTCTTATTTTGGAGCTCCTGAGGAAGGAGCAGCTGTACGTGAAGTTTTCTAAGTGTGACTTCTGGATTCGAGAAGTACACTTCCTCGGCCACATCATTAACAAAATGGGGGTACACGTGGATCCTGCTAAGATTGACTCAATCAGGAATTGGGCAGCACCAAAGAATCCTTCAGAGGTGCGATAATTCCATGGCCTCGCTGGGTACTATCAAAGATTTATTGAGGGATTTTCAAAAATCGCTCAACCCCTCACCGCACTAACACAGAAGGGTATCGTGTATTCCTGGGGAACGAAACAGGAAGACGCTTTCCAGCTTCTAAAGCAAAAGCTTTGCAGCGCACCGATTTTGTCTCTACCTGAGGGTACCAAAGATTTTGTAGTGTATTGTGACGCCTCTATCCAAGGTCTCGGTTGTGTGTTGATGCAACGTGAGAAAGTTATAGCTTACGCCTCTCGACAGTTGAAGATCCTTGAAAAAAATTACACGACTCATGACCTAGAGTTGGGGCCGTGGTGTTTGTGCTCAAAATCTGGAGGCATTACTTGTACAGTACTAAATGCACTATTTATACCGATCACAGGAGCCTCCAGCATATTTTCGTCCAGAAGAAATTGAATATGCGACAGCGTCGCTGGGTAGAACTCTTAAACGACTACGATTGTGCAATCAAGTACCATCCAGGTAAGGCTAACGTTGTAGCTGATTCCCTTAGTCGAAAGGAAACGAAACCCAAACGCGTCTGCGCCTTGCAACTCACCATCCATTCTAACTTACCTGACCAGATTCGTTCTGCACAAACTGAGGCACTGAAAGAAGAAAACATTAAGGTTGAGTATTTACGGGGCATGGAGAAACGACTTGTAGAGAGATCAAACGGCATATACTATTTCATGGAACGATTATGGATTCCTCTGTATGGTAACCTTAGAGATCTTGTGATGGATGAAGCGCACAAGTCTCGATACTCAATTCATCCGGGTTCGGATAAGATGTATCAAGATCTCAAAGTCTTGTACTGGTGGCCGAAGATGAAGGCCCACATCGCGACTTATGTAAGTAAATGTTTGACTTGTTCAAAGGTCAAGGTGGAGTATCAGAAACCCTCAGGCCTACTTCAGCAACCAGAAATACCTATGTTGAAATGGGAACAAATCGCCATGAATTTTGTCACTAGGTTACCTAGAACTCAAAACGGAAGTGATACCATCTGGGTGATCGTTGATCGTCTCACCAAATCTGCGCACTTTCTCGCAATCAAAGAAACTGAAAAGTTCTCGCAGCTGGCTAGTATCTATCTAAAGGAAGTGGTTTCCAGACACGGGGTGCCAACCTCCATTATCTCCGATCATGATCCACGTTTCATATCTGATTTGTGGCAAGCGATGCACAAATCATTTGGCTCACGTCTTGACATGAGTACCACCTATCACCCTCAAACGGATGGTCAGAGTGAGCAAACCATACAGACATTAGAAGACATGCTGCGGGCATGTATTATCGATTTTGGTAAAGGTTGGGAGAGACACTTACCCTTGGTGGAGTTTTCTTACAATAACAGTTACCATACCAGTATCCAGGCAGCTCCGTTCGAGGATTTATACGGACGGAAATGTTGATCTCCTCTCTGCTGGGCTGAAGTGGGTGACAGCCAAATCACAGGTCCGGAGCTTGTGCTCGAAACTTCTGAGAAGATTGTACAAATCAGAAATCGTATGGTGGCAGCGCGCGACCGTCAAAAAAGCTACGCAGAAAAGCGTAGGAAACCTTTAGAGTTTACTATAGGCGATTGCGTTATGTTAAAAGTCTCACCCTGGAAGGGTGTGGTACGTTTTGGGAAATACGGTAAGCTTAATCCGCGTTATGTTGGGCCATTCAAAATTCTGGAACAAATTGGTAAGGTGGCGTACAAGCTCGAGTTACCTTCTGAGATGGGTAACGTTCATGATGTTTTCCATGTTTCACAGCTAAAGAAGTGTTTGTCCGATGAAACACTTGTAGTACCGTTTCAAGAGTTGAAAATTGACGACAAGTTGCAGTTTGTCGAAGAACCAATCGAAACTATGGACCGGGAAGTCAAGGTTCGTAAGCATAGCCGAATTCCGATCGTGAGAGTTCGTTGGAACTCAAGACGTGGACCGGAGTTCACGTGGGAGCGCGAGGATCAGATGAAGCTCAAGTATCCTCACCTTTTCCCAATGAAACAATCTAATCCTGGTGCAACTAATGAAGTTTCGGGACGAAATTCCCTTTCAAGTTGGGGATGATTTGGTACCTGAGGAAAATCCACGGTCATCCTGACCTGACACTTCGCCGCTTTTGGATTACACTCATCAAATTTCGGGACGAAATTTCTTTCAAGTTGGGGATGATGTGACAACCCAAACTTTCCAGGTCTTTCCTCGACACGTTACTTGTTTCACACCGGTGTTTTCATAATTTGTTTGCATTATGCACGTTTGATATACTGTGTTATTGTTTGGTTAGTGTTGGGAACTTTTGAATTGTTTAAGGTTATAAACTTAACCCCACAAACCGTACTCGACGAATCATTGAACATTCGTCATCACTTCCACTCAACGAAGAATGGAAGTTCATCACACCTTTAGCCGACGAAGAATACTTCTTCGTCGAAGTAAGGTTATTCGCCAAGATGGGCTTTTGGCCCAAGTGAAGCCCAATTATAATCGGCCACATTTACGTTATATTGTACGCGAACCATAATTTGCAAAACCCTAGACACTCTTTTCCTCTCCCCTGCACCCGACGGCAATCATCATCCCTCTCGAAGCTCTTGCTAGTCTCATCTCGTATCCGGTTAGTATGTGATAACCCAACTCGACCTACTTGTTATGCTGTTTGTATAGATATCCGTTATCATAATGGATTTCATTTGATGATTGATTAGATTGTGACTGATTGTATTGAATCGAAACTCATGATTTATGCTTTATTTTACTTTATTTAATATAAGTATTTAATGTTACTATAAAGGTACATTGATAAATCTATATAGGTCATTAATTTGTAGTCTTCCTCTTTAATAGCTAACTACATTAAATTTTTTGTAACTTATCTTCAAAATATATATTTTTTCAAAAAAATAGAATAAAATAATTTAAAGTGTACGATAAATTACGAGTTGTGTAGGATAAATTTCAACGTGTAGCATGAATTTCAAAATATGTAGGATAAAATTTGATGTGTGTCGGCAAAAAAAAGTTAGTGTGGAGGATAATAGTCTTTATGACTAATTAATTAATAAAAAAAAATAATAAATTAAATAAGTGAAAAAAACTATTTAATGTTTTACAAAATTACCTTTTGTTCTTTTTCTTCTTAATTAAATTTTCTTCTCAAATGAACCTTCCCCTATGTATATATATGTATATGTATGTAAATATATATGTATAGGGTGGGGTTCTAGAGTGAACACTGGTGTATTTGTGAACTGAGTGAACAAATCCTGGCCATTGATCTACACACGTGTATGGCCAGGATCTCATCATCAAATCGTAACACTACTAGAAAATGCACTTATCTTGACACGCGAACAATGACACACACTCATTTGATGACATTCGAAAGCGTGTGTCAAGAAAAAAATGTCATGGTTTACAAAATTCAATAAGTTTATGACACTTTTTTGTGTGTCATCTTTTTAGCGTCATAAAGAAAAACAGGATCTATCTTGACACACGAACAATGACACACGCTCATTTTATGACATTCGAAAACGTATGTCATGAAAAATAGACCAACAATACTACATGTGCATATCTGGGAAGTTGATGAGCGAGGTCAATATATGCAATTGATTTAGACAGAGGGGAAGGACATGGTGGGGCAATTCTTTCGATTTTCAGTACAATAGCCCGTAATCACAATTATGTACCATTGATCCATATTTCATGGCACAAGATGGCACATGAAGATAAGATATAGGAGTATGTATTGCTTTTAGGTAAGTTTACTAATTCTATTTGTTAATTTGTGGTACAGTGGGCATCTTCTTTACATTTGGGGCTTTTTGAAACTGTTTTGAGCATCCAAACTATATATTTGGTTATTTATAAATGTAACTAACTGTTTTAAATAAACAAATGCAAATGACCTATTTATAGAATCCGTACATGTATAAACAATTTTAATATCAATACACATATACACTTTGCTACATCACTAATTTACTAAATTTTAGATCTTATATTCAATATTATACAGTTTGCTACATCACTAATTTACTAAATTTTAAATCTTTTATTCAATATTATAATTATCATTAGAGTAAACTTCCGTTTTGCTCCCTATGGTTTGGTCATTTTAACGGTTTTGCTCCAATAGTTTAAAAATAGCCATTTTTCTCCCTGATTTTTCTAACTTATCTTCATTTTGCTCCTAGCCTCTAACTTCATCAGAGAGGAAACTGGCGACAAACTCAAAAGATTAGGGAGCAAACTGGCGACAAACTCGAAAGATCAGGGAGGAAAATGGCTATTTTTAAACTATTGGAGCAAAACCGTTAAAATGACCAAACCAAAGGGAGCAAAACGGAAGTTTACTCTTATCATTAATTTCTTTTGTGTGTATGAAGAGCAGCTTGCAATTGACTCTTGAGTGGTATAAGAAATGCAATTATGGAGCACCTAAGATCAATGTATATGCTAGGGAGGCATGGGTAAGCATTCCTTTTTTTTTTTTTATGAAAGATGCATTGAAATTCTCCCCTCTTTAGAGTTATATTTTTCATATTATGGTGTCTGGATGTGCCTTTAACGACTGCAACTTAAAGAATAATAACCAAACACTCAATGGCTATTTTTGTTCTAGATTAATGACTTTTTTATATATTCTTTTAGGGGCTAACTAACTAATAATAAATCCTTTGTTGTGTTTGTTGCTTTTGCTATAAGATTTTCTTTGATTAATAACAATGTCTTTAAATGTTGTTTTAAGATTTATTTTCTCTCAGGTTTGTGCAGGTAAAGATTATTAAAGGGTGCTTATGACACGCAAAAAGTTAAACTCATCTGGATCAACGCCAGGGTGAGCACTTAATCCCTTATTTAAATTGTGGTTGAAATGATGCTGTAAATATTGAAACCTTTTAGTTTAAACTTAAATTGCTATGGTTTCACATTTCTTGATATTTTTAATTGTGTAGTGTCTACGTCAGCCGGGAGGTACTAAATGCGGCTACTATGTGATGGAGTTCATGAAGAAGATAGCTTATGAAGGAGTTGAAATACTTGACAATGATAATTTAATTTTAGGCGTATTTTAGTCTGTATATTAGAGAAAAATGTATTATATATCCAAACAAATGCTTAAATTCATATATTAGGATTAAATTCTGATTTTTAAGATTTATTTTATTTAATTTTTATCTCAGGTTGGGAAAGGAGTAGATGTTGTACCTGAGGAAAATCCACGGTCATCCTGACCTGACACTTCACCGCTTTTGGATTACACTCATCAAATTTCGGGACGAAATTTCTTTCAAGTTGGGGATAACGTGACAACCCGAACTTTCCAGGTCTTTCCTCGACACGTTACTTGTTTCACACCGGTGTTTTCATAATTTGTTTGCATTGTGCACGTTTGATATATGATTGATATACTGTGTTATTGTTTGGTTAGTGTTGGGAACTTTTGAATTGTTTAAGGTTATAAACTTAACCCCACAAACCGTACTCGACGAATCTTTGAACATTCGTCATCACTTCCACTCAACGAAGAATGGAAGTTCGTCACACCTTTAGCCGACGAAGAATACTTCTATGTCGAAGTAAGGTTATTCGCCGAGATGGGCTTTTGGCCCAAGTAAAGCCCAATTATAATCGGCCACATTTACGTTATATTGTACGCAAACCATAATTTGCAAAACCCTAGACACTCTTTTCCTCTCCCTTGCACCCGACGACAATCATCATCCCTCTCGAAGCTCTTGCTAGTCTCATCTCGTATCCGGTTAGTATGTGATAACCCAACTCGACCTACTTGTTATGCTGTTTTTATAGATATCCGTTATCATAATGGATTTCATTTGATGATTGATTAGATTTTGACTGATTGTATTGAATCGAAACTTATGATTTATGGTTATAGAGATAAGCCATAGGATACGAATACATGAGACCCGTAACCGACAAGTTAGTATTTGTATGATAAAAATCCTTATAAATCTGTCTGTGTGATTAAACATTGAATGGTAGCAAGGTTTGGCCGTAATTAGGGTTTTGATATTTTATTGTTTAATCCGATAGATTGGAACACGCCTGATAAGAATCTGATGCCTTGTATTCGGTCATGTTCACTGCACGGTTTGATGATTCTGTTGTTGTATGAGCATTATGTTGCCTGTGTGTAAAGTTATGATTAAATCATAACTGAATGTGACTAGGGTTGTTGTTAATCTTGACGAACAGTAAGGAAGGGCTAAGAAAGATCTTCGACGAAGTACCCATCTCGACGAACAATGGGGTTCTTCGTCGATGGGGACTCTGACGAACAATCAAGGTTCGTCACCACATGGTTCTTCGCCGACTACCCATCGACGAATAATTATGGTTCTTCGTCATCCTTACTCTTTGACGAAGTATATTCTTCGCCAAGAGGGTATCCCAACCAGAACAGTTACAACAATTTATAAAACTTATGATTTGCATGAGAGTTGAATGATTGTTATCTGTGATGTGATGATCTTTGTTATGAATGCACATTATGACTAAACATGAATGTAAACTGATTACGAGTACATGAATACCATAGGCTGTGACTGTTTAAGTGTGATCATGTAACTAGTCATACCGAGCAAACCAAGGTGAGTTCACTTCTCTCAAAACAAGCATGCGTCCGGTTGGGACAATCAAACTGATAAAACTTGTTAACGGATTTTCGTAAACCCATATCCTTGTAGGGGATATAAGGCGGTTTTCAAATACCCACATTCTTGTAGGGGATGTGAGGCGGATTTCACAAACGCATCCTTGCAGGGGATATGCAACGGTTTTCAGTAAACGTTGATGTTGGATAATACACTCACTTCTATCACCTAAGTCCCATCATACTACCGGGTTAGTTGCTTGTAGGGCAACGAGGTTATTAGTTGATAGCGCTATTAGGTTTGGCTCCCTCATGACGTACCTGGATAGGAAGGGAGTGAACTAATAACTTTAAATCATGACCAATGTTTGATAGAGCATTGGAGAAGGGCAAAAAGGGTCGTCTGCGGTATCGAGTTATTATCAACATAACATATCTTAAGTCACTACTTGGTATTAAACGGTTAAAACAAACTGTGAACTCACCAGCGTTGTCGGATACACTTTTCTGCATGCTTGCAGGTCCTTAGGTGCATTGTTATGGAACTTGTTGTTTGGGAAGCTGGAGTGGTCATGGGTCGTGGCATTGGGAACGCTTCTCGACAGTGCATTATTGAACACTTTTATTTAAACAAACTATTATGTTTCCGCTGAACATGTTGATTTTATTAAATGGTGTATGAATTATACAATTACATTTAATGAAAGGTTTTGTCTTATCTTACATGTCTATGGTTCAATGTGATTAGTGGCTAGATCCTGGTACGTCACACGCCTCGCGGGGGTTTCCGCTTGTGGTATTTTTGGGGGTGTGACAGTAGAGGAATACTCGATTGCGGATATGGATGACATTCACGAAGCTTGGTCGACTTATGCGGTTACCTCTATTTTTAAGTGACAAATCGTATTTTAGGTGTTAACGATGTATTGACAAACAAATTTTTTTTGTTAGCGCTAAAATATTTGTAAGTATACTTGACAAATGATTATGTAATGGATTGTTTTGATATATATATATATATATAGGGGAGGGTTATCTTGAGAACGCTAAATATTGCGAGAACCGTGAGAACGAATGAGAACACCAATCAAAACCAAAATTTTTAATACAAACCTCATTGTAATTAAGATACAACATCAAAACAAGAATTTACAACATCAAATAATCAATTTCTCCTTTCAAAAATCACTCTTTTTAGATTTTTTACACATGTGTAAATATAACAGATTTACACATGTGTAAATGGCAAACTTACACATGTGTAAATTTTCTTTATTTACGAATTCACGTAAATTTAAACGTGTAAATTAAATTTATAACATTGTATTCGAATAATAATGATAAGTGTAGAAAAAAATTTTGAATTTGATTCGTTTTTGACCAATTTCTCGCGGTTTTTTCATTTGTTCTCACGGTTCTCACAATATTTAGCGTTCTCATTTAAACCCTCCCCTATATATATATAGGATAAGGCTAGGTAGAAAACCCGGGAAACTCAAAGCTCCCGACATTTTTTTTTTTTGAAAAAAATAACACATGTAATATACATGTTTTTAAGAGTTTTGGGCCAAAAAAAATCAAAAAAGCGCCGAAGGGTTTTTTTTTAAAAAAAAACAAATTTCAGCAACTTTCAGCATTTTTTGTCTAACACATGTTAGTCAACGAAGTTTTTGGAACTTGTTTATTTTTTTAAAAAAAAAGTACTCGGCGCTTTTTTGATTTTTTTGGCCCAAAAGTCTTAAAAACATGTATATTACATGTGTTATTTTTTTCAAAAAAAAAAAATGTCGGGAGCTTTGAGTTTCCAAAGTTTTCTAAGAAAGATAGGGTTTTTTGTCTAGCCCAACCCTATATATATATATATATATATATATATATGTTTGTGTGTGTATTTGTTTTATGAAAAAGATTTATTGTTTTTGTTATTATACATGTATCCAGTGCAAATTAATAGTTCTATAAAAAAATTAAACAATTAAAAGCATGACACGCGTAAATGAATGTCATGGGTATGTGTCATGAACGTGTGTCATTAAAAAGTGTCATAAAATGAGTGTCATTAAAAGGTGTCAAAAAATAGGTGTCATGAATGTGTGTCATAAAAACATTACACACAAATACATGTCATGTTAATTTCATGACTCCTCCATCAATGACACGCTTTTGCGTGTCATAATTACTATTTTATGACGCACAATGTGCGTCAAGAAATGTGTATTTTCTAGTAGTGTAAAATACACTAATGTATTTCAACATCAAATTCTGGCTATTGATCTACACATGTGTATGGCAAGGATTAGCCCATTCAGTTCGCAAGCTACACTAGTGTTCACTCTTAAACCTAATCGTATATGTATATGTATATATATATATGTAATTTAATGTAAAATGTTTTTGGTACAAAACACATTTCACGTGTGCATAGTTGATAAAGACGGAACAGGCCCAGCTTAAAAGGAAGATAGCATATGGTCGATTTCAAGTTATACTGCTCGAAAAATATCAATGAAAGCGGATTCGAGAACCTAAGTTCCTTACTAAAGAGCCAAAAGTTTGTCTGTGAATTTCTCCACATTTCCTCATTTTTCTTATTCACAAACATGAGAAAACAATAATTTTTAAAGTACAATGTGAAAATATACTTGTAAAAGAGTTAATTACTATTTTGGCTTATGTGGTTTAGTGAGTCCCCTTTCAGTTAAAAAATTATCTTTTAACATATCGGACATTATTGGTTGTATTTTGTAATGGTTTTAGGGGCTGTTTGGTAGCCTCTTAATGACCATTCAAATGCTACATCTTAATGGTTTAAAACCTCTGAATGAATAAGAGGTAACCTCAAGTCTGAATGGTTAAAAGGTAACCTCTGAATGGTAAATCATCACATGTCACATTCTTCTACCTTCTCATTGGTAAAATTGTTAATGGTTCCATTAAGAGGTAGCCTCTTAATGACCATTCAGAGGCTCCCAAACAGCCCCTTAGTCTCTAACTGATATTTCTGTCCAGTTAACTCTAAACATATTTTGGTCTTCTTACCAATTATGGGTTTTTTTATGTAAATTATAAAGTTTTTTATTATTAAAAAGACTATTTATATAATTATTTAAGTTTTTATATTATTTCGTCATTTTCACAATAATTATTTAATAAAATACATTTTAGATATACAATTTTGTTTTCTTATAAACATTATTTTTAAAATCAACTTTAAACCTTTATTATGACCGTCCCTAATTTTCAAAATCTTTCATTTTTAAACTGTTTATTTTTTTTTTAATTGTTCTTTTTACTCGCTCATTTTTAAAGTCGTTTATTTTTTAACGGAGCCTTCTAGAAACGTTTTGTAAATCGTTCTTTTTAAACTATGTATTCTATAATTCACTTATAGCTGTTAGGTATAAACACTTTAAAATGAAATTTTAAAAAAATCGAAAGAATCAGAAAACGAACGATTTTTCAAATCTTCTATTTCTTTGTCCTCCTTATTTGTTCAAAATTCATTCATTTTTAGTACTTTTGTTAATTTAAATTGTTCGCTTTTTAAAACCTTACATTAATTTAATTTGTAATACCTTTTATTTTTTCTAAACATTGTTTTTAGAATCATTTTTGTTAAGTTGTTCGTTCGTTTAAATTTGTTAGTTTTTAAATTTATTTGATTTTTAAAATCGTTTATATTTTGAAGTTCTTTTTTCTTAACGGCTATAAGTAAATTATAAGAGACAAAGTTTAAAAAACAAGTTATTTTAAAAAGAACTGTTAATAAAATGATGGATTAAAAAAAAAACAATTTGTATAGAAAAATATTAATAACAAACAATTTTAAGAACGTTAAAAAATGAATTCCTTAATTGCTTAAAAAATGACCAACTTTAAAAGGATGATTCTAAAAAATAAACGGTTTAAGAATGAACAATTTTTTTAAACAAAAGATGGACGGTTTTAAAAAAGGTTAAAAAACAAATGAATTAAAAATCAACGTTTGCAAAAAAAAAAAAAACAAATTTGTATATTTAAAACATATTTTATTAAATAATAATTGTGAAAATAACAAAATAATTGGCAAAGGAAAACTTTTAAACACCATGAGAAGAGTGAGTTTTTGGGTTCAAGTCACACAAACAACAGAAGTAAAGTAATTTGCCGTTAAAAATACCGTAAAATATTTACATAAATAGTTTTTTTAATGTTAAAAGAACTTTGTGATTTACATAAACAAACCCCAATGTGTATAAGGACCAAAACACCCTTAAACATAACCGGACAAAAGTAAAAAAGTTAATGTTAGAAGCCAAAACCATAAAAAAAATGCAAATTCAAGGTATAACAAATCAAATGATTATTTTTTAGACCGAAAGAGTTAAACTCACTAAACCACATGAACCAAAATAGTAATTTACTCTTTGTAAAATTTGTATTGCATAAAAACCAGAAAGGGTTTCGTATTAAGAAAAAGATTTCAACATGATATATTAGTTGAACTCCATAATAGATAAGACAACCGTTAGACCGGTGGATAAAAACCAGAAAGGGTTTCGTATTAAGAAAAAGATTTCAACATGATATATTAGTTGAACTCCATAATAGATAAGACAACCGTTAGACCGGTGGGTGTGGCTTAGCGCCACCCGTCGCCTCAGCCTCCATAGCGCCCCTGGGACATCATCGTACACACCGAGCAAATGAAGAGGCCGCCATCCTTCTCCTCGCCATTGTGTTAACGGAAGAAAAGGGGGGTGCGGGTGGGGCCCACCTCTTTTTAACCAATAATTTTTTTTTAATTTTGTTTAATAGGGAGACTTTATATTACACCCTACAAGTTAAAGTAATGGGCTTTAAAGTCCTCTGTGTGACGTGACGTGATAAAGCCTTTAAGTGCTTTATAACACACCTTCTAGCCTTACCATCAAAATTTCGATAGAATCACATTACTTTTACTCTCATATCTGACTTGTAAATTGTTTCCATACGCGGTCCCGACCCATCATGTATCGAGTATTGTTTGGAGACAGTGTTGGGTACCCACGAGTGTCGAATTTACTCATCAGTTTAATAAATTAATATTAGTATATTAGGTTGATACGTAGGGATGAGTATATTTCTTTCGATTTTTTTTAGTATAGTAGCCAACTAATAAAATTATAAGAGCTAAAAATCTAGGACATTAACAAGCTGATATTTAGGGATGAGTATTTGGTACCTTGTACAGATACTGTATGAGTACCGAACCGGACATATTCGGTACCGGTTCCTATTTTCCCCGTTTTTCGGTACCGGTACCAGTACAGTACTGATACCACTTTTCCCCATTTCTCGGTACCAGTATTTTAAGTATCGGTACCAGTTCGGTACCGAACGAGTACCGTACTCATCCCTACTATTATATTAACGAACAACAAAGAAAACAATAATAAAATGTTTAAAGTTATTGTTATGGTTATGGTTAGGGGAAACAAATATATATATATTAGGTAACCAGCCTAGTTACTTTACCATCTAATACTAGTATTTTGAAATGCCGCGTGTTGCGGCGGCGTCGAAATTTAAAGTAACTCGAACTTGTACCGTTAAATACTTGACCCGACTCGTTTTCAAACAAAATTTAAATCAAAACGTAGAACAACTGAAAACACACATAATATTATATTTGACCGGACTCGTTATCTCGAAAAAATTACTTCAAAACTTTAACTAACTTAGATTTAAACTGAAACGTACTTAAAAATAAGCACGTAAGAAAATAGTGTTTTTTACATTAGAAAAAATATCGTGCGTTGCGGAGGCATCCTAATGTAAAGTAACTGAATTTATTACACCTAGTGAAAACATATTATATCTGATCCAACTAATTTTTAAACAAAATTTTTGTCATCACGTAGACCAACCTCCACAGTTCTTGTATATATAATTTACAAAAGAAATAAAATATTACCTTTAGATGTATGTTTTAATTCTGAAAAGCTTGAAACTAAAATAAAAAATAAATTGCAATAATATACTCTATATTTTTTGGATTTCAATACATCTCCAAATGGACTTCAGCATCATATCCCATACATCACATCTAATCGAAATATTATCTTAATGACAATTTTTTCTTATCAATTTGATAGATATTTACATTTACATTTACATTCCATAAATTAGAAACAATTTTGTGCATAAGTACTTGTAATTTATGTTTTGGGTTGTTTTCAAAAAAAAAAAGTTGATTTTTTAACTTTAACCCAAAAGCTTTTTATGCTTTGCAATTTTAACCCATATAAATTGTTTTTTTTTTTTCACTTTTAACTCAAAAGTTTCATTATTTTCAATTTAACCTCACAATATTATTTTACCTTCAACTTTGGTCCCTATACTTTTCATCTTTCGCAAATTTTCGTTTTACGTTTCGTTCTAAATTTTGCGAGTTAAAACGGCGCGACGTGCGTGTGTCGTTTAACGTTTTTTTGTTTCGTTCAAAATTATGCAAGTTAACACGACGTAACATGCATGTGTGGTTCAATGTTTTACATTTTTTTTTTGTTTGACAAGTTCGTCGCAACGCGCGGGTCCTGGATCGACTCAGTGTTGGTAGTCACTGACGTTGGTGTGACATTAGAGCTAGGGATGGCAATCAAACCCGAACCCGTTGGGTAAACCCGAAACCCGACACATTTGGGACGGATTTGGGGTCGGTTAATCGGGTTTGGGATGGGTTTGGGAATAGTTTTTATTTTTTTCACGGGTTTGGGACGGGTTTGGGATTTAGTGATATACCCGTTTACCCGACCCAATTACCCGATAAAGTATACCCGTTTACCCGATTGTATACCCGATATAATTTCTTTTATATTATTAAATATGTATATATATGATACATCCATTTTTACATATATAAGTATTCTATTCTGTATATATTGTAGTTATTTGATATATATTTTTATAATGACAATACAAAATGTAACCGGTTAGTAATTACCCGATAGATACCCTATGGGTTTTGAGATGAGTATACCCAATGAGTAATCTTTTTAAATTTTATTCAATAATTATCATATTTCTCTTCTAAACATGTGTATAACTTTTATGCGTGTTTTCTTCCAAATTGGGTGGTTATCAAACAATTTGGTAGAACGCATCTAGCTATTTTCTTGTTTATGTTAACAAACTGATTATTTAAAATACAGATAAAAAAATTAATAACAAGAATTTTAAATTTTTTTAAGTACATATATATTTTGAAAATGAAATTATGAAAAAAAATTGTTTTAAGTACACGTTGTACCACAATGTGTAGTGGGACTTGAAGATCAAGCCCCTCCCTTAGGTGTTATGCGACACATGGCATCCCAGTCAGCAAGAGACAAAAAGTGGTGTAATGGTATAATACCCCATAATACCCTTTGCAATGATTAACCAAATGTTTAAGTTAATTTCTTATCTTTTTCTCTAATTTCCTATTGGCCAAATCAAAATTGTCTGGGCGTTTCCACAAACACGCCATTTGAATTTATGAGGAAATCATGTGTCAACCCTCACCAAATCAGGTATCCGTACGAATTAATTAATATTTAATTAATGCTTAATTACTGTGCTTGCTTACAGTCGTGAATAAACTGCTACTTGATTTCTGATACGAACATATACATGCATCATACTTTATTACTGTCACTCCATTATTTACACAGAACTATAGTGACAAACTTGATGCACAAAAGCACAGTAGCACAATGAACGGATAACCCAGTAAACATGCTGACATAGCCAGCATCAGACAGGCACTGTCTCTGAGGCCAGTATGAGCCGGGAATAGTTTACTACACTAGTAGGGAGTGTAGGGAGGTGAGGATTGTTAAACTGCGTCACTAGGTGATAGTTATAGTGACCGGATGTGCCTAAAACATGCTCTAACTACAAAATCCTGTACTTCAATACAAAATTCAGCATTTAAGCTAACTAGTAAAGTGCAAAAACATGAGAAAATAATACTAGACACTTTCCAAAGTGTCGGGAATTCATTGTGTCACTAAAAATAATATTAACGACACTTTAAATGCTTATTTAGCACTTTAACGGATTAATATCCAACTGAACAACCGGACTTTACCCGGAACATAAAAATATTGTCAATGACACTGTTTTTCTTTTTCTGAGCTAGTTAAAATAAAAAGATAGCTCTATTTTTAATAAAAATATTTATTAGGTTACAACATATTATCTACTATAACAAAAAACCATCTCAGGCAATAGTGGTTTCATTGGGTTGGTTGAGTTGGGCGGCCACCTGCCACCCAATTTTTTTTTTTTTTTTGTTAAATTACGATTTTGTACCGTTTATATTTATAGTCATGCATGGCACTTCCCTATTTGCCAAACAAATTTACGATTTTATACCGTTTTAAAATTACGATTTTACCATTAGTTCAAAATTATGCTTTTACCCTCACTTAAAAATAAATTTACGCCTCTACTCCCAGCTAAAAAATTTCAATTTTTCCCTCGGTTCAACATTATGATTTTGCCCCGTTTAAATTTACAGTTTTGCCATTAGGTTTTTTCCTTATAATAACGATTTTGTCATCTGTTCAAAATAATGTTTTTACCCCCATTTAAAAATAAATTTACGCTTTTGTTCCCAGCTAAAAATTTCAATTTTGCCATCGGTTTAAAATTACGATTTTTCCCAGTTTAAATTTACAGTTTTCCCATTAGTTTTTTTTCTCACACAACCAAGTTACGATTTTACCCTCAACCTCATTGGTCCATTTAATTTACGATTTTATCCCTGAAACAAAATTATGATTTCCCCCTCAGTTCAAAGTTACGTTTTCCCCATCGTTTTAATTTTTCTAGCAAAAACTATAAAAGTTTTTGGTTTTAATTGGTTGACTCGATTTAATTTTTTTCGTCTAAAGAAGTCGCATAACACTCGCTCATTAGTCCTGAAAAATTACAGTTTTGCCCTGAGCCCAAAATTACAGTCTTATCATCATTTTAGTTTTTTCCTAGCAAAATTATAGAAGTGTTTTTTTAATTGATTGAGAACTATTTGGCCATCGCCCCGCAACGCGGGCGTGGAATCAACTAGTTTAATTTAAATACTATAAATTAGCAAGTTACTTATGCATATATGTATTGTACATGGTGCTTTGGGAGAATTTCAAAAATAATTTTGAAATTTTCATTTCTAACTCTAAAGTTTACATATTTGGCAAATTAGGTTTAAAGTTTCAATCTTAAGTAATTTAACCCTTTGATTAATTTGATATTTCACTTTTAATTCTAAAGTTTCCATCTTTTGCAATTAACCCCTTTGATTTTTTTTGCTTTTAACACAAAGTTTTTCATCTTTTACAATTTAACCCCAACACTTTTTTAATTTCAATTTTGATCCCTTAGACTTTTCATCTTTCGTAAATTTCCCGTTTAACGTTTCGTTCTAAATTTTCTGAGTTAACACGTCGCAATGTGTGTGTGGGGTTCAATGTTTTTTTCATCTACTTTTCCCGTTTGACAGGCCCATCGCAGCGCGTCTATTTTTCCCGTTTGATAGGTCTGTCGCAACGCACGAGTCAGAAATCAACTTAGTTATTCTTTTCTATGTTTTATACACAGACTCGTGGTCATGTAAGAAACATTTGCATTTCATTTAATACGATATATAACTAAAGAATCCCCGCCGTATTGCGACGGGTGGTAATTCTAGTTTATATATAAATAAGCAGGTTAAACAAGTCAACACAAACATTTGTCAAGTTAAGCTGAATCCGATTTGTTAACTAAATGTGTTCGCGGATTCAATGCGTAACTAACTCGAACTAATTTAGATGAAAACTATGTATGCGATTCATATTAGACACCTCTTAAGTGTTTTCTGACCCGTTTCACAAACAAATATTCGTATTGATTTTTATGTTTCATTTTGGGTTGAGAACTTATTTAACCGAATCGATCACACACCAAGAATACATGATATACATGACATGTAAACAAAACAATACGATGTAATTAAAAATCAATACAAAAACAAAAACTAACAAGCATACAATGTCTGTCAATTATTGAACAATAATGTTAAAATAATATGAAAATAATGCATGATTAGGTATACTTAATACTCATGTTCTTTGTCAACTAGCAAAAATTGCATTATTTGATCATTTCACGACAGTTAATACTCATGTTCTTTGTCAACTAGCAAAATTTGCATTATTTGATCATTTCACGACAGGACAACCAACATCAGCACAAATACAAGTCAATAATCACAATATATAAGCACATATGCAAGGAAAAGGAACCACTTAGGCAAGAACAGGTCATCACATGCTTGAACTGTCTGCAACTCTAAAAGATGTAAGAAAAAGATTCCAAAATACAATCAAGTATACATATTTCCAGCTCAAATGTCCTTTTTGATATTACCCTTTCACCCTTCAAAAAAGGGTTGGTACAACAATAAAGTGGCGGTACGGTGGTAACAAATAAGCGCTTAGAGTTCCCCTAGCAGAGGTCTTAGGTTCAAATTCAACTGGTTTTCTATTTTTAACCGTCTTGAAAACCATTTGCCCAACCCAAGCTGGATTTTACCTAGTCTCATTGATTAGCAACGAATTGGTGAAGTCATGTATAAGTAAGTTATTTTTTAATAACAGGTTGTCATAGTTTGAAAAACAAGTTGGGATTGATAAGGGCTTGGGAAAAGAGGTTACATTTGACTTGAATAAGAACTACTAAGCTTCCAAAGGTATTTGTAAAATGACAAAATAGAAAATACAAAATTATACTTTAGGTAGATGCACTTCAAGATTCTTGATCCAAAAGGTAAGAACTTTAACAAAGATGTCAAGATTCTTGATCCAAAAGGTAAGAACTTTAAGGCTGGGTGGTGTGGTATAAAGCCCACATGGGCTTTAAAACGCCACGTCATTTAGAATAATTTGACACATGAAAATAGTAAAACGAAAAAAAAAGTATGAAAAATGGTATTCAAGTTAATTAATGATCAAATACTTTAAAAAAAATTAAAAGCAAAACTCATAACTTAATTTACTCTTGGCGATTGTAAACTATTATAGGTAAAGAGATAAATATTAAAAAAACTACTTGATACACTTACTTATCTTGTGAAATGTGGCATCATTCTGAAATTTTGCACATGACCACTCTACTTACACTCCATCACATGCCACGAAATGAGTCTTATCTCATAAAAGAAATTATGAAATGTATAAAGTTTTTTGAATAATGTTTGCATTCATCATCTTCTTTCTTGCTCTCAAAAGTGTCTCAGTCTCAGTGGTATATCTCGCCGGGGAAAAATGGACTTCACACCACCCCATTCGGTCTCCATCACGCCGTTCGGTTGCCGCGAGCCTATGTAGCACGGGGACTCCATTTATGTGGCCGTACCCGTATCGGGTACTTGTCGGGGACGTTTCCTAAACGTTTCAGTGTCGGGGACGTATCTGGTAGAAGTATCCAGTCCGTTTCCATTTAATTTTAGGGTTTTAACCCTTTCAAATTCCACAACCGACCATTAAATAAATAGACCTATCATATTCAGCTTCTCTAATCTCTAAACTCTCAAGTCTCATCATCTCTAATTCTCTATCAATTGCCAATCTTTCACTAGATGAACCGGAATTTGAAAATCATTTGATTATTGATAATTAATTACCTTTGGAAGATGTAGTATTTTTGGAATTTGTTTAATATATTTTTATTTTTTATATTTTTTATTGCCGTACCCGTATCTTGAAATTTTGAGTTTTGCCGTTCCTCGTTCCCGTATCGTTCCCGTACCCCGATCCCGTACCCGTTCCAGTGCTACTTAGCCGCGAGCTAACGACGGAGAGAAATGTAACGATCGCAAAGGCGAAACGAAAGGCCTGTGCATGGACTTGCATTTTGAAGATACCAACAACATCTAAAACCCCCAAATCGACTAAAACCTACACCAAAATCATATCAATTTCAGATAAAAAAACCCACAACTACAAACCTTGTGAGTCTTCCCATCGAGTTCCTGAGCTCTAGCTGCCAGAATATCATACTGAAGATGAAACTATTATGCACATACAAACACTTTCCAGTCCATCGTGTTCCTTCTGGATTAGCTCGGAGATTCGAAACGAATAGTGTTGCTTCCGAGACGGTACAAAACAGAGATAATGATGTAATTTGTTAGGTAGGGTATGGTATTTTTGTAATTATGTTGTGCAGTGTAGCACCGACATTTCAATTTAAGATTATATAAATAAATTATACCAATGAAGAATTTAGTATTGAATTAAAGAGATAAAGATCGAAACGGGATATAGATAATTAATGGTGAATTATTTGTCTAGTCTACATATTTAAATAATGGATAATTGTAGGGTTATTAGATATGTTTGGCTAGTTATATATTTCATTATATAAAATAGAGTTTTGCTTTGGTTAGGATTAGAACAAGTTATAGTATAAACAGAGGGTTAGATTTATCATATTGGTGTGCTTTCGTTGATATGTAACAAAAGAGTCAAACAAGTTTGTTCATATTGCGTTTTTGTTTATTCGTTCAAGTGTCTGATTACCAACAATTGGTATCCGAGCTAAGCGGGTTTGAGAGTCGTTTTGAGAAGGGGGAGCAGCCCCTCATGAGGTTGCAACAGCAGACCGGTGAATCGATTTTACGGTATGTTTATTTTTAGGCTGATGAGTGTGGTATAAAGCCCCTAGGGGCTTTATCACACCACATCAGTGCCATGTCACATAGGGGACTTTAAAGCCCCTCCTTTTAATTTGTATCCAATGGTTTAAAGACCACATCATCATTACCTAATTATTATTTTTTATTTAAATTTAAACATTATTTAATTATTAAATAACATGAAAAAAATATGAAACTCATAATTTAAAAAAATACAATGTCAGTAAAAAAAATACAATGCTTAAACTAGGTTAAACTAAAAATACACATCATCACTCGTCGTCTCCTCTTTGTTGACGATCAAACCATAGGTGCTCGGTCAGATCAGCTCGAAGGTTAAGGTGTATGTCCCTATCACATATCCTCGCTCGGATAACTTCTTTTTGAGTGTATGTGAGTAGTGGGTTCGTCGGTCGGTTACCTTCATTATAACTCTCTGCACAAAACGCTCTGCCCGAGTCCTCCAAAACATATTATGCAAGATAATGCACGTATATATGACATTTCTCATTTTACTCTTTTCAAGTATCCTCGACGGTTGGGTAATGATAGACCATTTCTTTTTTATACACCGAAAGCCCCCTCGATATCTTTTCTTGCCGACTCTTGTTTATTCTTGTAACACAATCTTTTCTCATCATCTAGACACGAAAGAGTCTTCACCAAAGTCGCCCACTCCGGGTAAACACCATCGACAAGATAGTATCCATACTTATATTCCACGTCTTTTGCATAGAATGAAATATTTGGTGCAACTCCATCTATGACATCGTCTAAAAGACCCGAAGATTGTAAAATAGCGATGTCATTGTTCGCACCGGCCATGCCAAAGTACGCATGCTAAATCTTTAAATCTTGAGACGTGGCCGCTTGTAGTACTAGAGTAGGACCCTCGTGGTCACCACGGTGGTGTTGCCCTTTCCAAGCAGTTGGACATGTCGCCCACTCCCAGTGCGTGCAATCAAGAGTACCCAACATCCCGGGAAACCCGTGTATCCGCTGATGGGCCTCGTATAAAAGTGGAACATCGGTAGCGGTCGACATCCTCAAATATCGCCTCCTTCAAGAGGCGTTTATCTGGTACGCGTTGTAGACGATTTGGCTTCCTCTAGCAAATACTGAATCACCTCCTGCGTCACTGCGATAAGCATATCGCCGATCATCCTGTCAAAAGAAGAGTGAGATGACATTTTTGTTATTGAAAATGATTGGAGATAATGTGTGTGTTTTATTGATTGGTTTGTGTTTGAGTTTGTGTAGAAATACATGTATATATATTATATACATATTAGGTTTTTGTTTTTTTTTTTTTATAAAAGATCGTTGCCCAACGGTCATATTGACCAAAAATCTCAAACAAAGCGCAGCAACGCACGTTACTGTGCTGGCGAAGAGGCTTGGCGCCCAGGCAGTGGCTACGGGATGCTACAGGGCGCTAATAATGTTGATTTGGTCAGGGGCAGTATACCACACCCCTTCTCCTTGGTGAAGAGATGATGTCATGGCATTGCTGAGGAGATATAAAAATGGTGGTCAATGTATCCCATTGACATGGGTGCCGGGAAATTTTGATGCAGAAAGCATGGGCGGATCTACCGTTTGTCCAGGGTGGGCGGTCGCACCCCTTGAAAAAAAATTAGTGTAAATTTTAGGTAAAAAATCCGACCGCACCCCTTGAAAATATGGTTGAACACCTTCTCCGCACCCACAGTAAATAATTTCTGGGTCCGCCACTGACAGAAAGACACACAGGTGGCACGTGTACGGTGTATGTGCATGATGTGATGAAAAATTGATCAGTTTTTATCTACTTTATCAATCCCAAATCTCGTGATATACATTTTTTAAAATTATTAATTAAAATAAAATATTGGTGCAAAGGGATTGACTATTGCTTCTGGTGATTTATGAGTCGATCAACAATGGGTTTTTCAGAACAGTGGGTTTGATCAAGGGAGTATTCACCAAATAAGCTTGATTGTGTTTTATTTGTCGGAGAATCTTTCTTGTTAAGGTGGAAAATCACAGCGAGGAGTTAAATTTTGTTTGGCGGAAAAACTAATGGGCGTGTCGCGGAAGAAACGAAAGAGCGAGGGGCTTAGGTATTCGTTTGACAACCGTAGGACAGATTAACAGGTGAGTTGTTGTCTTTGTTAGTGGTTGATATGTGTGGGTCATATCAAGGAGTCAGACATGGTGGTAAAACTACGATTAAAAAGGGTTCAATATGTTTTTTGGGACAAAAGGGTTCAGTCTGTTGTAGGGATGAGCAAAGGGTATAAAATACCGTCCCGATCCCGATCCCATCCCGATCCCGATTTGTTTTCGGTACTGGAAACGGTATCCACTTTTGTGATTTTTTGGTATCGGTACGGTACGGTATCGGTAAAATACCGACTTTTACCCTTAAAATACCAATACCGTACCGATACCGTCCCGAACCAACGTATTTCGGTACCGGTATCGGTACCAAGTTTACACAAAATTCGGGATCGGTATTGGTCGGGATCGGGACGGTATTGGGACGTTACCGGTATTTGCTCATCCCTAGTCTGTTGTTCGGGTCAGTGGGTGTCAAAAGGAAGTACCATTGGGATGACGATAATGACAGGTGATCAGTATAGTTCGTTTCGGTAGTGGTAAACTTCATAGCATTAGCAATTTTTAATCCCAGTAATATCAAGACCATGTCCTTCCATCTAAGGATAAAAATGGAAAACCATCGTAGGTTGTTCTTTTTGGTTGAAGGATGTCACGTCTAACAAGGTGATTCTTCAAAGCTAGAACGCTTTGAATCTTGTCACGTCTAGCAAGGAAAGAAGAAACCGGAAAAAAACGGAAAAAAATGTTTTCTCTTTGATCGGTGGTCAAGAATGGGGTTGTTCCGGTGAACCGGGAAGAAAGATATCACACTTGGTTAAGGGATTGGAGTTATCGATAACGATCCGATGTGAAGAATCTAGTCCAATTCATGTTTAAAGGGGAATAATAAAGACGTTAATCTTGAATTAAGATAAGGATCTTAATGAGTTATAGATAATTCTTGGTGAATTATTTATTGAGTCTATATATTTAAATAACAGATAATTGTTGGGTTATTAGATATGTTTATTTAGTTATATATTTTATTATATAAAACAGAGTTTGAGTTTGGTTAGGATTAGATGAGTTTTAGTATAAATAGAGGGTTATGGTGATTGTAATTGTGTACTTTCATTGATATATAATTAAAGAGTCAAACAAATTTGTTCATATCGCGTGTTTGTTTACTCAATCAAGGGTCTGATTTCAAACAACCCATTCGACACTTTCAAAAAATAATACACTTTTCCTATACCCGGTCACATACCCTAAATACTTGTCCCAGTATTTTAGTTTGAGATTTGATAGTGGCTCATGGAGCAAGGAAATTAAACAAGAAGGTGAGAGATGTCAAGGAATTCGAAAAAGTATACGACACACATGGTACTAGGGATTTGGGTTAAATATTTGATTACGTCCCAAAATTTTTATGTGTTATTATGTTTTTTTTTTTTTTTGCTAATTTAGTCCCTATGCTTCTCGGTCTCTTTCAATGTTGGTTCATATGACTAACAAGGTTAACTTTTTTCTGTTAAACTCTTTACCCTTTTACTTTTGATAGGACCGCCTACAAATAATAACAAAATCAAATAAAGTGGACCACCCACTTATACCATACTTTATGACACACACACTCTCTTGAATGTCACCACGATTGCCACCTCGCAACCATCACCACCAGCCAAAAAGCAATGGTTGTGTAGTTTTGATCGAACACCAAAGATAAAAGTCAAATAGAGATAGGGAGAGCAACCGAAATTGTACCAATTGGAACCTTTTTCACTGCCAAACCAGCTAATTTGTTGCAAGAATCTTCACATTCAAACTCAATATTGGAAAGTTAGGTAATAAATTTTATAACCCTTTAGAAATGGTTATCTTGATCTATTGACATCAACACCATTTCTAGAATTTTACCGTATTGAATATAACTTTGAACTGTAGTCTGTAGATATATCTTGACCTAATTGTGAGTTTTGAAATCTTAGACCAGGATGGTCCATATTTGAGAATTGTTGGAAATTAAAGGGTCCTTGGCGAGTAGAAAATAAAAATAGCCTCTTAAAATATAAATACACCACTTGAACTTCGCAGCCCTCCCTACTTTCTTGAATCGCTTAGTATAAAGTTCGTCTCGATTCAAGCCTTCAATCATGTAATCGCAACCCTTCTATTTTTGAATTGGAAATTCATTAGCCCTACCCCTTTCGCCCCGCTTTAAACCTTCCTTTGTCTGTCAGCCATTTTTGTGTTGTTTCCTGTAGCCACTTGCCACTTTTATTTAATTAGGTTTAAAAGTGTAATTTAAAACAATACTGGGCTAGTGGTTTCGTTGGACAAATGGGTTTTATTGACATATGTATTTAATTGTTTAATAGGCAAACAGCATAATGCCAGCTATAAAACACGCTCAAAATCCACAAATAAAAAGTGAATATTACTAAAACACTATACCAGAACCCTAAGAGTCCATAAAAAATTCAAACACAACATCATACAACTACGAACATAAAACACAAAATGATAATTAATATAAAATAGAATAATGTCAACCATTTAATAATCAGAACTTTTTCATCCAAAAAACAAAACACAATCATAAATATGATGTTTTAATAATCTTCACTCTGATATGTGCGAGGTTTGAGTGTGTTTTATAGTTAACATTATGTTGTTTTATGACATATTACATTTTTTTAGAAGTTTTGAACTTTGTAGCCAACTCCTACCATATATATATATATATATATAGGGAGAAGATCATGCGAGAACCACCTCTTATTGTGAGAACCGCGAGAACCAATGTGAACACACAAAAAATGCCTAAAAATAGCTAAAAATCACACAAAATTTTTTTTTTGAATTTTTTAATATTTTTTATAAAAAAATCGCTACTTTTCGAAGCAAAAAAAAAAAAAATTTAAATTTTTTTTTTTTTTTTTTGCTTCTAAAAGTAGCGATTTTAACATAAAAAATTCAAAAAAAAATTTTTTAGATTTTTTTAGATTTTTTTTAGATTTTTTTAGGTTTTTTGGGGGTTTAGTTTTTAGCATTTTAGCTTGGTGGGGGGGTTTTAGGTTTTTGGGGGGTGGGGGAGGGGGTTTAGGTTTTTTTTTTTTTGGGGGGGGGGGGGGGGGTTAGGTTTTTTTAGCTATTTTAGGTTGTGTTCACATTGGTTCTCAAGGTTCTCACAATAAGGGTGGTTCTCGCATGAGCCCCTCCCTATATATATATATATATATATATAGTGAAAGTGTAAAATACAATACCCCTTAACGTACAATACGTACGATATTGTGAAATTGCATGTTTTTTTTTTTTTTTGTAGTAATTTCGCATGTTGATAAATATAATTAAATCGCATGTTGGTATATAAAGCAATTTCGCATGTTGGTTTTTCAGCACAAATCGCATGTTCGAAAGTGAATTCGCACCAGATCAGACGGCTGAGATGATCGCGTACATATCGTACGATAAGAGGTATTGTACGTTAACCTAACCCATATATATATATATATATATAGTGTGAGGTTCATTGGGGAACACTAAAAAAGTGGGGAACCGGGGAACACTCTTAAAAATTTAATTTAACATGTTAGAAATTAATTTTTTAAACATCTTTTTCGGCGCTTCTCCTTATGTATACTTGTAGAAGCATTTTTAATAAAAAAAATCAAAAACTAAAAATATTAAAAAAAACAATTAAAAAAAGGCTAAAAATTGTTTTTTTTTAGAAAAATTATTTTTTTACTCGACTAGTTTCTCCTCCTTTTTATAAAGAAAAGCGCTGAAAAATTAAAAAAAAAATTATTTTTAACATGTTAAGTTAATTCTATAAGATATAACTGTTTTTTAAACATTTTTTTTATATTTTTAGTTTTTGATTTTTTTTATCAAAAATGTTTCTACTTGTATTTATAAGAAAAAGCGCCGAAAAAAATTTAAAAAAATATTTTTTTAACATGTTAAGTATAATTTTTAAAAGTGTTCCCCCGTTCCCCACTTTTTTAGTGTTCCCCAATGAACCATCCCCTATATATATATAGGGGAAGGTTCATTTGAGAAGAAATTTAATGTGAGAAGAAAAAAAAAAGAAAGGACATAATGGTAAAACATTAAATAATTTACAACTCCTACCATTAATTATGTTATCTCTCATTAATAAACCAAAAAATATTTTATCCTACATATTTTCAATATTTATCCTACATATATCTTACACTTACCGAAATTTACCCTACGCATATCTAAATTTATTATACACATTTAAGAATTTATCCTACACATACTAAAATTTATCCTACACATGCCGAAAATTCTCCTTCAGCCTAAATTATTTTATCTTGAAAGAGTATATTTAAAAGTAAGTTACAATTTTAATTAGTTAGCTAATTAATTACAATTAGAAATTTACCTATATGCCCTTATTAATAACATTAAATACACATATTAAATGAAGTAAAATGGAGCATTTCTATTGGTTTAAAACTTATTTTTTTTATTCTTACAAATTTTTTCTTCTCATTTGAACCCTCCACTACATATATATATATATATAGGAGGATGATCCGTTAGAAACTACCCTTTATTGCGAGAACCGATGTGAACACAACCAAAAATACCTAAAAATAGCTAAAAAACACACAAATTTTTTATATATATATCAGAGAGGGTGGTAAAAATTGAAAATTAAAATAAGCTAAGAATGCTTACAATGATTATGGGGATATGCACAGCGGATGATGATGGATGAGAGTATGCACAACGGAGTAGAGAGTTGCAGAAAGAGTTTTTTTTTTTTTTTTTTTTTTTTTTTTTTTAATTTCTAGGTTGGAATATAATATGAAGAACTGGAGAAAATCTGGGATGTTAAGGGATTGGAGCTAAAGAGATGTGGAGAGAGTTTAGTGTGCCATTGAAGTTAGAATCTTATTGCTTTCAATGGTTACTCGTACATACAACTGAATACAAATGCCAAATATATAGGCGAAAATAAGAAACACAAAGCATCTATGCTTAACAACAAAGTCAAAAAGCCTAATCTATAAAGAAAAGAAAACGAAAATTCATCGAATAAAGCTTAAAAGAAAACAAAAGTAGGTGTTGAAAATTTTTGCCATTTGTCGACCACTGTCTGTGTATAATTGAGATTCAAAACGTCATTGCTTACGTCATGATTTTTGTCTTCTGTCTTGTGTCGTCACTGCTTAAGATATCTTCTAGAAATCTCTGTGTGTACTGTCTATGGACTGTGGACTAGAGCAATCTTCCAAATTATTGCCCTCTTCATCTTCTAAGTTGATAATGTGCTGTAACTGTAGATGATCTCCTTCCCCTGCAAAGGGTAGAAGCATTGTCCAAACTGGTTTTGTGTAGACTTGTATGTAATGACCTTCACCTACCAAATGATAATTCCTCCATGGAAAATAATCAGGAAGTTCTGGGGTTTCCTGATGGTCTTTGATAAACTGTGTAAAACTGTCTGGAATTTTTTCATCTGAATGACTTAACCAAGGTAGAGTTGAAAACTCTATATCAGTTTTTGTCATTGATGTCTGTAGATGATATTGATGACATATATTACTTTTATGTTCAATAAAAATCCTTTTTCTTGCTGGTCTGTATGTATATGCATCTGTATAAGGGAATGAAGAAATTATTTTACAACCAATGATCGAAGTCACTGTTCTAATTGCCATATTTCCTGCAATTAGAATCATCTTTTCTCCAAGCTGGTTGAGAAGATCTTCTGCTTTTCTGTCTAACTTTATTTCCAAATAATCAATCATACCATGATGATAAAATTGAATTATTTGCTCATTTGTCAACTTTGTAGGATGGTGTATTTGAAGTAATAGAAGACCAGTTCCGTCTCCTTTTTCATCTGTTCTTTCTACAACTTTGAAACCTTGCTGTTCACTGTCAAATTTGAACGCCATGTCTACCAGCTGTTGCTGTAAATTGTACAAAATTAAAGGAAATTCTGCACAAACTTTCTGTGAAACAAGATTCTCAAATTCTGGGAATATTTCTGTAACTGGTTTTAGGCATTGCTGCCAAGGTGTATCAAGAATCCTTGTCCTGAAACACTCAAAAGTCCTGTGTACCTCTGTTTTGTCTTTGTTTTCTTTTTTCTCAAGCTTTTGTAATAACTGTGTATTTTTTGCTTCTAATAAAATCATTTTTTGTTTTAATAAACTGTTTTCAATTTTCAATTGTATATCTTGTGCATTTTTTGCTTTTTCTTCAAGTTGTCTTTTTAATTCAGAAATAATTTCTTGTTGAGCTTTTATGTAATGCTCAGGGTTTGTTTTTTAAATTCTTCTTTGTCTAATGGGCTGTATTCTATATTAGCTGTCCTTATTACTATATCGGGATTTTTTAATTTAAATTTACAAATATATTTTACATTTGATTTTGTTATATCTTCTCCAATATATCCTATTTTTTCTAAATGTAATATCATAGGATGGTTTATACTTTTTGTAATATCCTGTCCTTTTTCTATTTCATGACTTAAAAAATCTATTAAAAGTTTTAATGATTCCTTTTCTATAAACTGTTTTTTATTTTGTGTTTTCAAGAAATCTAAATTCCCTTTATCCCCTCTTTTTTGAACAATTTGTGTTGTATTCATATACCTAAGGGTTGGTATTGTATATAACTGTTTACTTAATGTTATAAAATTTCTTGTAATTGTAACTGCTCCATTTAATCCTAATATAAAATTTAATCCTATAACAAAATCTTTTGATTTTATCTCTGGTGGATTAATATTTATTTGTGGCATTTCATATTTTATACTATAATTATTTGCAAAATCTAAAAACTGTATTCCTACTGGTTCTAAATAGTGTGTAATTGATATTAATCTGTCTTTTATTGTTCTTGTACTTAGTTCATATGATAATTTTTTATGATATTCTATAGGTGCTAAGCTATGTGAAATTAAGCTTTTTGTAGCTCCTGTATCTACTAATGCTGTTAAATCTAAATATTTATTATTATCTAACCATAAACGACATTGTATATTTATCATGTTTGTTGATCCTTGTGTTTGTGTATACGTTTGATCATCTGGTTTTTGTAGAGCCATTTTACCTATTTCTTCTATTTGACTTAATTTTTCAAGTTCTTCTATTTTATTTTCTAAATTTTTTATTTTTAAACTATGTAATTCTATTGTTAATTCCAATTTATTTATCCTTTCATTTTCATTATTTTCAGAATTTGTTTTCACTTTTGATGTTGTAGCTATGTCTTTATCATAGATTTCTTTAAGACATTTAAAACAAATTTCTTTAAAACATTTATTACATTGTGATCTTTTTTCTATACTGGGGTAATATCCACAATGACAACATCTTATATGATTATTTCCTTTGTTTTGCTTCCAATCATGTTCACAAATTTCTTCTGTATTCATATATGTATATGTTACTTTTGCTGTTGGATTTTCTTCTTCACTGTAAATACTATATACTGATTCATTATCAGATTCATCATCTGTTTTTATAGCTTCTATTTCATAATCTTGTAATTGCTCTACTAAATTAGCTCTTTCCATATTTTTTCTTTTATTTGGACAATTATTAGCTAAATGTGTAGTTTCTCCACAAGTGTAACATTTACATTTTCTTGATTGTGGTTTTTTAACATATTTATTTGTATTATAATGTTTTTTATAATTCCTATTATATGTTGTACTTTTTCGTATCTTTTTCTTTTTATCATATACTCCATATGCTTGTGGTGTGTAGGACCGGTTTTGACTCCGAAACGATTGCGAAACGAACGTGAAACGTGCGGAATCCGTACACGAACGCGACCTAAACACACATGACGTAATATAAACGTGATTCTTTGATAAAATCTGATAACGTACAAGAACCGTGAATCACTTGGAGTACTTTCTCTCTCTAGACTCTCTCTCTAGATCTAGAGTTCTCCAAAACACAAATGAGCCAAAAGTCTCTAATCTAAACATAAAGCTCCTATTTATAGGCCTTGGCTTTTAATGAGATTTCTCATTAATTACAATATTGCCACCTTGCCTTTTGTCTAGATATTACATCATAACGACTTGTTTTCTTCTGTTTCTCGCTACTGCTCGGATTGACAAAGGCTATAGACATAAATGCACTAACAGACTCCCCCTTGGATATTGCCGTAGTCAATCTCGATCATTGAGTCAAACTCGTAGCGTCTTCTTTTTCTCTCTCTCTCTTTGAATCTTCTTGAACAGAATCCCGGTGGATCTGTCTTCAGCTTCAGCTTCTCCTTTCTGTAGACTCTTTTCTTCATCAGGCTCCCCCTTTCGTCAAGCTTCCGTGCTTTGGGATCGACACCTGCTTTTCGGTTACAAGCTCCCCCTTGCTTTGAGCTCGTCTTCAGACTCCCCCTTAGACTCAGCTTCCGGGATCATAGTCTGGAATCTCATCTGCAATCACTCAAACATTTATAAGTGACAGCATTTCAAATTTTAGCTATCCAGGAATTGTAACCTGGCTCACTCAAACATTCTAAACAAACCATTTTCATGAAATTTGGCAGTTTCATCGAATCGAATCGAAAACTAGCTCTATAACAGTATAAGCATCCAAATCCCCCACAGTTAATCATCCAAGTCCAACTTAATGACCTTGGAGATATCACAAACTGTTTTTGAAAATTTTTGTTTTTAAATCAAGTTTCAGATTAATGAACTTGTTTTATTTTCAGAAACTCAATCAGCTTACTTAAATTTTGAAACTCAGCATTTCAGATATCGGTTGTCGAAAATAAAGCAGAAATCAAAATCTTTTTGTATTTTCTGAAAATATAAAGCAATAAAGAAATATGTACAAACATATTTACAAACAATATTTTTGTTTGAGTATGCGTCAGAGGATCATATCAGTTTTCGACAAGTCACAAGTACCGTTGAGCTTAAAATCACATTATGCATTAAACAATTCACTTAGATTGTCGATATACTGATCCACTTAAATTTTCATACAAACTTCAACTGATTCAGGATATGAATTAGGTGTATTAAGAACTTAAACCTATTCATGTGTCCCACCTCTTGAATATACTCCCGTATCCAGAATCCCAATAATCAGTCTTACAGGTGAGTATACTACAATGATATCTGTATATAAATTAGGTATGCGAGGGCCGAGGGATCTCAGGTCGATACTTCCGTATACGCAGAGAGATATCAGCTTCGACTTTACGGTATGTCCCCTTTAGAGGATCTTTTTGCTTACAACAGCAGCGACTATCAATTTTATTGTTTCATCGGCATGCTGAGGGTTTAATGCTATGTTTCAAGCATTTCAGAAAGTATTATTCAAGGACTATGTCAGAACTACCGTTCAGCAGAAGTCCCGGAATAATACCCCAGACATCATTGAGTATAAAGACCTAGTATATCAGATTATGAGACCTTTCAAACGAGATTTCAGGGGTTACCTATATATCCAAGTAGTGTTCCCCACGAAATAAGCAAGTATGAAATTTATGTTTATATCCCGAAAAGTTTACTAAATGTATAAAAATCTACCGACACATCCACGGTGAGATCGTTTAACACATTTAAACTTTCCAATTCTTTAGCATACTGTAACTGTCTACTGATATACTATCATTTCCTCTTTTTACGCAAAAACTCAATTTTTTTTTAAATTTTATCATGTTTTTGACTTTTTCAAATTTTCAAATGTTTTTGTATTTTCTAACAATATTACTCCCCCTAAAATGCAAAATCATATAAAGAAAATTTGACAACCAATACTGATAGCTTTGTCTCGCCATCCATTTTCTGCATCTCATGCTCTGTTTTGCAGAAAATATAACACTTTAAGCAGAAAATATAACGTACCCCTATGATTTACAACACATTGATATTTTACAGTTTGAAAACCGTTTTTCAATCTGATGAAAGTAATCATGTTTGTTCAGCCGTGAGGGTTTCGGCGTATTCAATCAACACATATTTTTGTAATTTTCTTATTTTTGACAAAATTAAAAACAAACATATTTTTGGTTTTTCAAATTTTTCAATTTTTAGGGTTTTTGAAATATTGTTTATTTATTTACAGAAAACATATAAATTCCCTGTTCAATCAGAACAGGATCCAGCAGCAGCCTCTCCTTGTTGTGCCAGGCTGCTCCAATCTCCATTCTCACAATCTTTGAATTCCATGAGCACCTGCACAAACAAACTACTCACTTACTTGAACAATTTAGCCCAGGCCTGTTGAACCTTAGGCATTTCAACACAATAATTTTCATTCAATGCTGGAAATTCTTTATCATTTTTCACAAAAAACTTTCTCAATTTTAACTTCAACTTTCTCATCTTTTACCAAATCAACATGTTTCTTAACACTCCATGTTTGACCTTTTGGTGTTCCTCGTTTGTAAAAATGTGAAACTTTTTGAACATTTTGATTTTGAACAACAACTCTTGGTTTCCAAAACTTTTGAGGTTTTGTCATATCAACTGTGGTTTTCCAACTCTGTGTTGTTCTGAATCTGGGTGTGTAAGAATTCCAGATCTGTCTAGAATCAAACCTATTCTGGTCTGATTTCCAGTTTTGATTTGAAGCAAACTTGTTTGTATTGAACCTCCAAGTTTGTTTCGAATCAAATTTGGTTGACCTTTGTCTCACATTCTCAGATTTTTGTTTCTCAGCATCAAACTTCTTTTTGTCAACATCCACAGGTTTTAGATTAGGACACTTGCGTGCAAGATGTCCTTTTTGATCACATTTGAAACATGTTCTCATGGACACATCTTTGACCTGTGGTTGTTGCTTTTTCTTTTGAGCAAAGAACTCATCATTAGACTGTCTCATTTTGAGTTCTTTTTCTTTTTCTAAACTGTCTCCTTGAACAAAACTCAATTTTGCCTGAAAATTTGGCATTTCATTTTTGTTTCGATTCTGTTTCTTCTTATAACCCAACCCAGCCTTCATGTTCTTCCTTTTGAAACCAGGTTTGTTATACGAACCTTTATGACTCTTACCAACAAACTTTGAAATCTCAGACTTCTCAATCTCAACCATTTTGAAAACTTTGTCAACCTTTTCTGAAATCACATTCTGAATCGGGAATACAACATCTAAGAACAATTTGTCTGATCCAATCATGGTATAAACCAATCCCTTTGAATCATCATTCAAATTTTTCTCGGATTTTGTGTTTTTCAGATATCCATCATGAAGATTTCCTTCATCTTCATCCTGTGATTCAGATTTACCTGTATCAACTGACTCTTCTTTCAACACACTTTCAACGACTTTACCTACCACCTCTGAATCATGAGACTCATCAGATTTGGAATAGGTTATGTCAATGTTGTCTGGCAATTGGTCTACCATGTTGATAGCTTTTTCGACCTTTTCCTCATCATAAAATGCAAATTTTCCCGGTGGTGGAACTTGATGAAACTCTGAGCCAATGCCTTTCTTGTTCTGCTCAGACTCACCATCACCCGGTTTTATATTGAAAATTCGTTCAAGCACATATGACGACACGTGATAACTCTTTAATTTGTTGTTATCCTGTTCTAAATCAGCAATCTGTCGCTTTAGCTTAGCAACATCCTCAATATAGGAATTAACAACATCTTGTTTTATAGGATACATTCGTTTAAGCTCTTTGGTTGTTTCAGACATATAATTCATTCTAGATTGAGCATATTTCATTTCATCTTTTACTTTATCATATGACTCTTTTGTAATGTGATATGATAATTTCATTGAATCATATTCCTTTTTCATTTCTTGATAAGCAATTTCTTTTTGTTCACATTCATTTTTCATTTTCAAAACATTTTCTTTCAAAATTTCATTTTCCTTTTCTAATTTGTTACATTTTTCTGAAAGTTTCTCATCATTTTCTTTAAAAACTTTTTCTTTTTCTAGCATTTCTTTGCATTTTTCTTTGAAAATCTTTTCAATTTTTGTGAACTCAAAATCTCTTGTTCTAAATTGCTCATCTTTTTCAATACAAGTTCTGCACGGTTCCATGCATTTCTTGCATTGTTCAACAGTTTTCAAAATTTCAGAGTTAGAATTTACCTCAGTGATTGGCACTTCGGTGTTTTCAGCAACCTCTGTCTGCTTATCAACATTCTGCTTCTCTTCAACACCGACTTCATCACCAACATTATCAGCTTCCTCATTCTCATTCTTTTCTTCTATCTGCTGTTCTTCAGTAACAACTTTTTCAACCTCTTCAATCACAGCAACTTCTTCACTTTTGATTTCCTTCACAGCTTCAACTTCAACAGTTTCTGTTTTAACCTCTTCAGCATCTTTCTTCAGATTTTTCACCATTTCTTCAACATTCTTCTTCATCCTCTCCTCATCCCTTTTTCTCAGACACGATAACATAGCATAGCATATCTGATCTCCTTTTCAAATCTCTTAACATATGTGTCATCTTTCATTACATTTCTGTAGTATTCAGCTCTCAACGGGACTTTGAGAAGAACATCATCGAAGATTATGTCTTTCTTGGGAACAACCGGTTCTCCTTCTCTGTTATAATAGCATTCTCTCTTTTTATCCCATCTTTTGCTACCGAAAGCCATCTCATACTCCTCTTGCATGTCATCCATTCTGTTGTAGACCACGTTTCTTTCTCTGTAAGTCTTCTCACTTAAGATCTCTTCTCGAGTTTTCTCTTTGATCTCGACTTCTTCTTCATGGACTTCAGTAGTGTCTTTGTCTTTGTTTTCATCTTGAATCTTAGCAACAAAAACAAACTTTCTTTCTTCTGTCATAGCTCTCCCTTGAGCTGTTTTACGAACATTCTCTAACCGATCTTCTTCTGGACAAACTGTGCTCCAGTCAAATCCTTCATCAGGATAGATTACTGCATATGCTCTTGATTTTTCTCTCGGCTTATCTTCGATCAACTTTGGTTCTTCTCTGCTTCGATGGTAAATCGCCTTTCGATAATAATCATCGTTGAAAGGACGTTCACTTCCTTCAGCAACTTCAGAGTTTCTGCATTCTCTTTTGAAATGACCCTTTTGCTTGCATTTGAAGCAGGTCACTTTGGATTTGTCGAATCCAAGCTTTGTTGAAGCACCTCCAAGCGATTGTTTCCCGGTAATCTCCATATACCTCTGAGCTCTTCGGATATAACTAGCTAAACACCAACGGATATCAATGAGCTCCATCTCTTCCGGATCAATCTGGTCATAGTCTTCTTTGGTCAATTCAGAATTTCCAATTTTTCCAGCTACTAGACCTTCATATGACTCCAAAACAGATGCAAGGAAACTCATTTGCTGCTTCGCTGCATTTATGCTCATTGCAGGAGAATTCTTCAATTTAAGAGCAATGTTGCACAGAATTTCTTCAGAATCATCAGAATTTGTCTTTGAAGATGAATGATATCCAGAATGATGACTTGTTGACATTGTTGATGGTTCTTTCATCTTTTCACCACTAAATGCTGTTTTTGGTGAACCAATGCCTTTATCAGAAAGCACACTGCTTTTGTAGTACAAGTCAACGTTCTGTTGATGTGAAGAATCAGTCATCTTGTTTTGCTTTTGTAGCTCCAGATCATGACTTTCAATCTTTTCAAACAAAGCATCAAGAGTAATTGTATCATACAAAGCATCATTTTTCAAAATAAAAACAAACGTTTGCCACTGATCAGCTCGTGGTAACGCTTCAATCACTTTGTCTATCAATTCCTCTCTTGTTTTATTTATCTCTAATCTCTCCAGCTCAATTTTAAGATGACAGAATCTCTCAATCATTTGCCTCACCGACTCTCCTTTTATGTTATCAAACAGATCAAATTCTTTCTTTAATAAAACGATTTTGTTCTTTTTAATCTGTTTACCCCCTTCAGCTTTAACACGTAAAGCTTCCCAGACAGACTTAGATGACCCATCATGAATTAGTAAAGCAAAAATATCATTTCTGATTGCCGACTGGATCAATGCTATCATTCTTTGTTCAGCTCCGTATTCAGCTTTATCTTCTCTGGAAAACTTCTTGAATACAAGATCTTCGCCTTTATCGTCTTTTGGTTTTTCATACCCATACTCCAAGCAAAACCAGCTTTCATGAGCATACGCTTTCGCCCAGTTGATGAAACGTTCTTTCCACCAGGTATAATCCTCAATGCTATCAAGAGTTGGTGGCTTTGAGTGAGTTCCATAAAAATTATCATGCTTGATGTTCTCATTTAGCACCTTAGAAATGGTTTTTGGTGTAATATTTGTAGCCTCGGACGATTCAGTTGCGAACGCGTTGTAAAACGTATTGAAAAATTCCTCAGCCATAATGCAAACCTGGACAACACACAAACACAAACACAATCAGTTTAAAGGTTTTTCAATTAACTGAAACAAACTGGTACTCGAACTAATGCTTTTGTGTGTGGACTGAACGTTGACCAACTGTACGGACTGATATGACCCGGAATGAATTCAATTGACCTGACCCTTCAAAATCTTTGAACTCCGAACCGTATGAACTGGACAATTATCACGCAGCTTGACCACACAAAATGACTTGACCGATCAAACGTATTGATCAAACCGTGCTCCAAACCTTGTGACCTGATTGCCGACAAGTGACAACTGACAAACTGATATATCACAACACTATTTCAGCAAACACTTTTGCAAATAACCGACAACAACAATGTATATCTAATTCTGATTGTGATTGGATTTGATAGGGCCGCACCCACTAACCCAACAACATGATTGGGCCGCCAATTTCCACTAAACCCAATACTGATTGGACTGATATTTTGGTTGTAAAAATATGATAGGGCCGAAAATACCACTAAAAATGATCACATGTAATATCCACTAAACCAACAATTTCATATGAGCTGATGAAAACTTGTGCCGACAACAATTTTATCAATTTTATCCTTAGTGGGTCGGTGCACAGTATACAAACAGAATCAAACAAGGTATTAAATCGATTTTAATTGGACCTTTTAATCAATTAGTCGGTGACTGTTTAAGCTATGTTTGTCAACCTTATCAAATTCGACAACACCAATTTCAAAACAATCTAATTGGACCTCAAATACAATGGCTGACACTATATCTCGAGAATCGGCAGAAACAATTCACGTGACTGATACACGGCAGGTCACATGCAAACTTGACTCCTTTTAATTTGATTGAATCGAGACACTATATCGACAATTCACATGTGCCGACAACTGAACAATCACGAGAACACTTTCAAACTGTAACCACTTCAAACAGACAGGATCCTTCAAACGATCAGGTGCTTGATTTCAAACTGTCACGTCCTCAAACGGACAACTCTCAAACTGTCATGTCCTCAAACGGACATCAATTTCAAACAATCACAGGTTCAAACGGTCAGGTCTGTTTCAAACTGTCAGGACTGTTTCAAACGGTCATATGCTAGTTCAAACGATAGTTCAAACGGGATGTCCTCTTTCAAACGGGATGGACAGTTTCAAACGATAGTTCAAACGGGAGGTTCACTTTCAAACGATAGTTCAAACGGGACGACCTCTTTCAAACTTTCAAACGATGTCGGACACAAAAACTCAGATTTCTCCTAAACGGCTAGGAATTAGGATCTGAAACTTGGTAGGGTTGTAAATCAGATGTTTTCGCACAACATATAAAAAAATCAACTGATTCGGACCGTAAAAACCTGTTCAATTTGACGAAAATCAGTGAAAAACGTGAAAAATATGAAAAAGATGAAGAAGTAGATGAAATCCGGATCTGAAATCGATGAAATCACGAGTAGAATTGTGTGTTGGATCAGTGCAATCGAGCTTCTGCTCTGATTCCACTTGTAGGACCGGTTTTGACTCCGAAACGATTGCGAAACGAACGTGAAACGTGCGGAATCCGTACACGAACGCGACCTAAACACACATGACGTAATATAAACGTGATTCTTTGATAAAATCTGATAACGTACAAGAACCGTGAATCACTTGGAGTACTTTCTCTCTCTAGACTCTCTCTCTAGATCTAGAGTTCTCCAAAACACAAATGAGCCAAAAGTCTCTAATCTAAACATAAAGCTCCTATTTATAGGCCTTGGCTTTTAATGAGATTTCTCATTAATTACAATATTGCCACCTTGCCTTTTGTCTAGATATTACATCATAACGACTTGTTTTCTTCTGTTTCTCGCTACTGCTCGGATTGACGAAGGCTATAGACATAAATGCACTAACATGGTGTATAGATTGCTGTTTTGCAAAATGCATAAGCATTTCTTTTTAATTGTTCTTGTAATGCTACTTCTTTACATTTTTCTTCTAGTATACTAAATGTATAAGTTATTCTTGGTCCTATTCCTAAATTTTGTTGTGTACCATAATTTGTTTTCCATGCTTCATGTATAGATTTTCCTAAATCTCCTGGTAATTTTATAAAATATTTATCACATAAATTATCATCCATAGCTTTTCCTATTTGTGATAATAATCTTGTAAAATCTAATGTAAATTCATTTATATATTTCATATTTGCTATACTTAATTGTTCTAAATTTCTAATAGCTGTATCTTGTATTAAAGAGTTATTTTTTGCTGGATCAACTCCTAATATAAGTGTTCTAATTTGTGATGTAAAATTATAAGGATTATCTCCTAATGCTTTAAGATTATTAATTTCTTCTGGATTTTGTGTTTTCTTACTTTGCCATATTCCTAATGCTATTGGTCCTAATGTAGTTTCTAAATATGAAAACATATCCATACTATCTTTTTTATTTGTTTCCCATAATCTTACTACATTTTGTTCCCATGTTAAGACTTCATCTATCCATAACTGTGGTTTTTGTTGCTCTAACAATAACATATTTCCACTGTATATTTGTCCTATAGGCATTCTTCTTCCTTTTCCTATAACATTAGACTCTTGTTGATAATTAACTGTTGGTTGTGTCCATGGTTCTCTACCATGACTTTCGTGTGTACCACTATATCCTTCTCCCCATTCTATTTTAGGTCTTTTTAAAGGATTAAACATTTGTGTATCCATAAAACTTTGTTCTTGTTTATAAAAATCTGATAACATAGCTTTTCCATTCATAATATCTTCTACTAATGGTAAATTATAATATTCTTGTAATTATTTATAACTTTCTTCATAATCTAATCATAATTCTGTTATACATTCCATAAGCATATCATCTACCTCTTGTTGTATATTTATTTCTGTAAATTTTCTATTTATAATTTGTTCTATTGTTTTATTTGTTTCTTCTATTTTTAACTGATTATATCCTGATTTTAAATCAAATTTTGAAAATACTTTTTTGTTTTGTATAAGATTTAACAAACTATCTTTGTTAGGAATATTATACCCATCATCTATTGTATTATCATTTAATCTTTTATAATTGTAAACTATTCTAGCTTTTCCTCTTTTTATCTTACTATGATTTCTTACTAAAAAAACTGTAGATCTATGAGGACTTTCTGATTTTCTAACAAATCCCTGAATATATATATAGGAGAAGGAACCGTTAGAAACTACCCTTTAGGTTTAGTTTTTAGCATTTTAGCTTGGGGGTGGGGGAGGGGGGGGGGGGTTCGGTTTTTTTTTAGGTTTTTTTTTTTTTTTTGGGGGGGGGGGGGTGGGAGTTATGTTTTTTTAGGTTTTTTTTAACTATTTTTAGTTTTTAGCATTTAGCTTGGGGGGTGGGGTTAGGTTTTTTTTTTTTTTTTTTGGGGGGGGGGGGGGGAGTTAGGTTTTTTAGGTTTTTTTTAACTATTTTTAGTTGTGTTCACATTGGATATATAGGATAAGGTTCATGTGAGAACTACCTTTATTGCGAGAACCAATGTGAACACAACTAAAAATAGTTAAAAAAAACCTAACTCCCACCCCCCCCCCCAAAAAGAAAAAAAAACCTAACCCCCCCTCCCCCACCCCCAAGCTAAAATGCTAAAAACTAAACTATCAAAAAACCTAAAAAAAAAAAAAAATACACACAAAAAAAAATTATTATTTTTTTACATTAAAATCGCTACTTTTAGTAGCAAATTTTTTTTTTTTTGACTACTAAAAGTAGCGATTTTTTGATAAAAAAATTTTGTGTGTTTTTTAGCTATTTTTATGTATTTTTGGTTGTGTTCACATCGGTTCTCGCAATAAAGGGTAGTTTCTAACGATTCCTTCTCCTATATATATATATATATATATATATATATATATATATATATAATTTGTGTGTTTTTTAGCTATTTTTAGGTATTTTTGGTTGTGTTCACATCGGTTCTCGCAATAAAGGGTAGTTTCTAACGGATCATTCTCATATATATATATATATAGAGTAGGAGTTTTGCGAAAAGTGTGTTTTTCCTAGAAAGTCTAGGAAGCGATCTGGGCCATCCGATTGGTGTTTTTAATGGCTTAGATCAAATGGATGTCATTTTCGTAATATGTGAGTTATATAATTAGAGAACTTTAATATAGTGAGGGTATTTTGGTAATTGGAAGTGTTTTAAATTAGTCAAGAAACTGCCGTATCAATAACCAATCCCTAAAATCATGGGATTTCCCCTCTTTCTCTCTCTCTCTCTCCCTAAACGCAACCAAAGAAGAACCAACCATTTTTCCTGCAAATAGTCTTCTCCGATTGGTCATATATCGGTTGTTTTTCATACTTGTTTCAATTTTTTTTATCTACCATTGAATCGGGTTCTTATTTTTAGTCAATGGACCTCAATGTTTGACATGTTAGAGTGGGCTCTAGGTTTATGTGTTTTACCATTTTAATGTTGATTGATGACAGTGTGTTGAAGACGAAGACACTGGGTTGTGTTGAAGACGAAGACACTGACAGTGTGTCCAGCAATCTGCTTGCTGTTAAAACACAATGTCAAGAAATATGCTTGCTGTTAAAACACAGTGTCAAGAATCCTCCAGCAATCTGCTTGCTGTTAAAACACAGTGTCAAGAATCCTCCAGCAATCTGCTTGCTGTTAAAACACAGCGTAAAGAAATCTGCTTGTTGTTAAAACACAGTGTCAAGGAAATCTGCTTGCTGTTAAAACACAATGTCAAGAAATCTGCTTGCTGTTAAAACACAGTGTCAAGAATCCTCCAGCAATCTGCTTGCTGTTAAAACACAGTGTCAAGAACCCTCCAGCAATCTGCTTGCTGTTAAAACACAGCGTCAAGAAATCTGCTTGCTGTTAAAACACAGTGTCAAGGAAATCTGCTTGCTGTTAAAACAGAATGTCAAGAAATCTGGTTGCTGTTAAAACACAGTGTCAATAATCCTCCAGCAATCTGCTTGCTGTTAAAACACAGCGTCAAGAAATCTGATTGCTGTTAAAACACAGCGTCAAGAAATCTGTTTGCTGTTAAAACACATTGTCAAGAAACACAGCGTCTTGTATCATTTAAATTGAAACTGTTAATTTGATTTAAATGGAATATTTAGTTTCCATAGTTAGTTATCCTAATAAAATAATCCATAATTAAAATAATATTCAAATTACTCAATTGCCCTTTTAGTTAAAATCCTTCAATGCCACATGTCGCGTTCTTATTGCTTCCTAGACTTTCTAGGAAAAACACACTTTTCGCAGGAACCCTACTCTATATATATATATATAGTGGAGGGTTCAAATGAGAAGAAAAAATTTGTAAGAATAAAAAGAATAAGTTTTAAACCAATAGAAATGCTCAATTTTACTTCATTTAATATGTGTATTTAATGTTATTAATAAGGGCATATAGGTAAATTTCTAATTGTAATTAATTAGCTAACTAATTAAAATTGTAACTTACTTTTAAATATACTCTTTCAAGATAAAATAATTTAGGCTGAAGGAGAATTTTCGACATGTGTAGGATAAATTTTAGTATGTGTAGGAAAAATTCTTAAATGTGTATAATAAATTTAGATATGCGTAGGGTAAATTTCGGTAAGTGTAAGATATATGTAGGATAAATTTTGAAAATATGTAGGATAAAATGTTTTTTTGGTTTAATAATGAGAGATAACATAATTAATGGGAGGAGTTGTAAATCCCACCCCTATATATGTGTATATATATATATATATATATATATATATATAGGGAGAAGATCATGCGAGAACCACCTCTTATTGCGAGAACCGCGAGAACCAATGTGAACACAACCAAAAATGCCTAAAAATAGCTAAAAATCACACAAATTTTTTTTTTGAATTTTTTATAAAAAAATCGCTACTTTTCGAAGCCAAAAAAAAAAATTTTTTTGGCTTCTAAAAGTAGCGATTTTAACATAAAAAATTCAAAATTTTTTTTTTAGATTTTTTTAGTTTTTTTGGGGGTTTAGTTTTTAGCATTTTAGCTTAAGGGGGGGGGGGGGTGTGGGGGGGGGGGGGGGTTTAGGTTTTTGGGGGGTGGGGTTTAGGTTTTTTTTGGGGGGTGGGGGTTAGGTTTTTTTAGCTATTTTAGGTTGTGTTCACATTGGTTCTCGCGGTTCTCACAATAAAGGTGGTTCTCGCATGAGCTCCTCCCTATATATATATATATGTATATATGGAAAGGGTAAAATGAGAACCACCTTGAGCTGTGAGAACCATGAGAACTAAGCCTTCCTAAAGTTTTTTTTTCATATTACTTTTTCTAAAAAATATTAAAAAAAGCACTTGTTCCAGCAAAAAAAAAAAATAAATAAATAAAAAAAATGTCATATGCAAAAATTTACATCAGATGTAAAAAAAATTTACATCGTCATAAACAAAATTTACATTAGGCGTAAACAATAATTTTGTTTATTTTTTACATATGTGGTTATAACAATTCGATCTACGTTTGTGCAAAAATTGGTGTTCCAACTCCCATGGGAAGTATGAGTTCTCATGATTCTCACAACTCATTGTGGCTCTTAATTGAACCGATTCATATATACACACACACACACACACATATGTATATGTATATATATATATATATATATATATATATATATATATATATATATATATATATATATAGGGGGAGTTGGCTAAAAATTTCATTTTTCGTACAAAGTGTAAAACGTAATAAAACACTATAATGTCAACCATAAAACACACTCAAGACCTACAAATAACATTGTAACAACCCGCACTTTTGTGCGTTGTTACTACTCGATATACTCGTTACGCCTAGCACCAGAGATTCGGATCATAATGTAACTATATCTCATATATCGCTATTCGAAGGATAATCACATATTTTCGAAATACATTATCACTATACTACACTAATCACAAACACTAACACTCACAATGACATCGAGTGAGGACCTATTCTACCCTCCTCAGTGGTCGTGATGTGTCGAACGTAAACAACTAACGCTAACAAGGACTCTCGGTGAGTGCTAAAGCTCCATTCGTCGTGACGATGATGACAATACGAGTGAGTGGTACCCCGTCAGTCTTTGTGGCACCAAAACACAATAACGTTCACGATGACAACAAGGAAGGACCTATAATACCCACCTTGATGGCCGTGAGACGTCGCTAATAATCGCATACTCGAAACGAAAACCGATTGTTAATTATTGAAACTTTGAATTATGGATACGTAAATACGACCTCTAGTGATATATATACGTATATGATAAAAATATAAATTTACTATGAAAAGCGCGTACTTCGAAAACTATCGCAACGCTAAAAAACGGAGAAATCCACCGCGTCGGAGTGGCCATCCGGACGGATGGACCATCCGGACGGATAGCAATCCGGACGGATAGCAATCCGGACGAATGGGCCATCCGGACGGATAGCCAATCCGGACGAACAGCCAATCCGCACGGATGGGCCATCCGGACCTAAAACCCCTTCAGCCTTCTCTGTGCCTATAAATAGCATGTCACACCACTGTTTAAGTGATGTGACAGCTCCCACTCGACCAGACACGCTCCAGGACCCTTTTCTCTCGATTCCTCGCGATTCCAGTAAGATTTCAACCTAAAACTTGTACTTCTATGATCTACACTCAATTCTACATCATTCTACCTTTCAAAACCCAACTTCCAACCGTGAAATCTACTGATTTGAGGTGTTTCAAGGTGATGTCACCAAGAATTCTTATGAACTTCAAGTTGTGACCTCATCCCACCATAAGCGCCTCAGATCTGAGTGATTTCCACATGTTTTGATAACGAATCTCACCTAAATCTATGTATTCAACCAAGGAACTGTGCGATTTCGAGCTAAACCGAAGAAACCGTCAAGAACGGCTAGTGCTGATGGAGCGGGGTGATTCCCGGCCGTTAGAGCGAGTCGGAACTGATGGAATTTCAGGTGTTAGTGCGAAATTTCACTGTCCCGGTAACTCAGCACGTATTCCTTCCGTTAAACACTCAGAAACGGTGTTCAGAATGCAAAACAGACGTGTCATCCGCACGGATCACATGTCATCCGGATGCATAACATGTCATCCGGACGGATAACATGTCATCCGCACGGATAACATGTCATCCGCACGGATAACATGTCATCCGCACGGATGAGCACCATACGACTGGACCAACTAATCATTCGAACGAATGACCATCCGACCGGATTTCCATCCGATCGGATAGTCACTGAGCCTTATCACTTCAAACGAATGGCCATCCGGCCGGATTGCCATCCGACCGAATGGTCAATAGTCACCTGTTTCACCCGCCACCGTTTAACGCACTCTCAATCGATCAGGCTAACTCAGACGCAACCCAAATCAAGCTGTGTTTACTTACCGATTACGCACTGTGAGTATACTTGACCCCTTTTTAATCGCATTTTAGGTGTAACATACGTTTCTAACAAATCGAACTTATCAAACGAATTATTCAATTAATCGAATTATCACTGCGAATAACTGTTATGCATAGATATACGTGATACTAGTTGCATATGTGCTAGGGCTTATACTCGCGACGTCCCACCATGACTAGTATAGTACTATTGCGCCCGACGGGGTCTAGTTTGCCATCGCATATTCGAGCATCGAGGACTTAGTTGGTAGTATCAGCTTTGTGAGTATATATGTCGTGTGTTACGTTCTTGCATATGGAAATTCGCTCCACTTTTTATCTATTACGCTATACATATCAAACCTGTATACTCGCCAATACTTTTGTATTGACAAATATTTTTAACGTATGTTGCAGGTTAGATCGCAGACTATTTCAAATCAAGCTAGGAAGTCTAGAAACTCAACTAAAATTTAGGTTGTCGGATTTGTATTGTTCGAGAGGACAAGAAATCTGTGATAACTTATGTGATTGTATGATTTGTTAGTATGGGATAACGAATGTATTAAATATTATCGCAACATAGTTGTTATGGATCCTCTTGAGCAATCTGATTCGCCTAGTGCCGCGCCCCGATGATTCCGCCATCGGTTGGGGTGTGACAGATTGGTATCAGAGCCATAACTATAGGGAATTAGGCTAGACTCGACCTAGTCCGGGTCGACGTCTTAGAAATTGACCTAGTCTATAGTCTAAGTACCAACAGGCCGACTCGTACGAACCCAGTAGGGTTTGTATCGGGCCTACTTGATACTCTCGATCGAAATTGCTAAAGGATACAACTTTGAGTGAACACCGCATACTACAGCATCACGCGAAGGAGCCTTTCCTTGGGCTGAAATACTACATAGCCTTTCCTAAGGCTGACACAATACACGTGTTTTCGAAAATACTCGCATAACGAAACCGAGTGATCCTGTCGAGACCAGGTGTGAAAACCGAGAACTCTCGATAAGATCGCCCACTCAGCGCAATTTTTCTAGCACGAGAACTTTTCATCGAGTTAGGAGTGACATCCACATCTCTACGAAAGTCTCCATTTCAAGATCTAGTGGAACTCACGGATTTATTCGAAGAGCATAACCACAATTAGGAACGAAACTGTTAAGTCAGGGGTGAAACCCGTACCTTAATAAGACGTTCCACTCCCTATAAATTGGTTTTCAAAAAGCTCTCACCAAGTACTCGACTATCACGACAACTCGAGCCACGCAATGCCTAGGAAGACGAATGCCAGGAGCTGCATCCCAGTGGAAGCATGAAGTCTTCTAGGTCAACGTGCACGCACGGTCTTGTGAACATAGTTGGGATACCTTGGGTAGTCGACGCCTAAACACCCAAGGCACTCTATCATACGGCCCGCCGATCTTACAAATGGTTGGAACTTATTTACGCTTTGAAACTTTACGCTTTATCGATTTCTCGATTTTCACTCCCTGCTTTATAAACGCACAATTCGCACAGCCATCGCAATCTAAAACGAAGCCCGAATGTTCGCAACAAAACTAATGCATAATCTATCGCCTTCGTTATCGTTTTCTCACCACAACGCGTCCTCGCTTATTCTAAATCGACCTGTATGAGTATGATTACAAATTACATCTATATATATATATATATATATATATACGTATAAACAAACAAGTCATTGTGTGAGTACTTAGGAATTTCGTGTCTCCTATGTGGCTCCTATATGATTCGTATTACTACTATACTATCGCATCAAGTTTTGAACACGCTTAATCGCATCGCAAACTCCAAAATCATTATGATCGAATCTCATTCCAAGTCTCTTCCTGTCTAGATGCCTTCCAACAACTCTACCTCGAGACGAGTAGCTAGGAGAAGAGCCAAACGAAGCGGCGATAAGAGGATTGCATCACTTGTGACTAAGGAAGTGGGTAAGCTTATTCCTCGAATTGCCGCTCGAGTGCACTCTCTCAGCAACTCTCGAGCCTCGGAAGACTCCAAGACGGAAGCGCCGCAACCTGCTTTTCTCTACAAACACTTCAAAGCCTGTGACCCGATGGAATTCACGGGTGAAGGAGGTGTGACACAACTACTCCAGTGGTTCGATTCTATCGAAGTTACCCTTCGTCAAAGTGGGTGTCCCGATAGTTTCCGTACTACTTGCGCTACCGGAGTATTTCAATCACGAGCACTCGACTGGTGGACCGCCGAACGTAACAAGCATGGAATCTCTGCAGCTTACGCTCTCTCTTGGGATGAGCTGAAAGAGCTCATGAAGAAAGAGTACTGTCCTCCTCACGAAATTCATAAATTGGAAGACGAATTTTGTAAAATCAAGCAACTCGAAAGTGACAACACTGGCTACACCGCAAAGTTCAAACAGCTTAGCATAATCTGCCCAAGTCAAGTCAACACTCCAGAAAAAGCCATTTCGAAGTATATTCGCGGCTTACCTGAGTGTGTGGGTGATTTTGTCGAAGCTGCAAGACCAGCTACCATCGAAGAAACCTACCGCTTAGCCGCATAAATCAACAACAAACGACTCATGGAAGGGTTTTTCTCCAAGAATCCTGTCAAGCAAGCTTATCAAGCGATCGATATTAATCCTTCAGAGGACCCCAGCAACGAGTCTTCTGACAAATCTGCTGACGATTCCTCTGATGGATCTACCGACAATTCTTCTGATGACTCTACCGATGATTCTTCTGATGACTCTGCCGACGGTTCTTCCAACAACACGGTCAAGGATTCTGCAAGTGAGTCCTTAGACGAATCCTCCAACGACGACACCTCTTCGCAAGACACCGACAAACCCAGCCGCAAACGAAAGACTTCAAGCCCGAACTCATCAACCACCGAACTGCCGCAGCCAAAGCCTCTTCAAGCAGTTCCGATGTTTCCGAAACGAGCATACACAGGAGCTCATCCTCAGTGTTACTCGTGTACCTACCATCATCCAGTTGGGGCTGACTGTCGCTATTGCAGTAACTGCAACCGTTACGGTCACTTCACCCACAACTGCCGTATCGACCCGCGAACTTGAGTACAACAACAACAGCTCCAGCCAAAAGTTTTCAACATCAAACACCTAGCAAGCGTAGGATAAAGTTGTAATGATACGATTTTCGACGTTAATTTCTAAGTTTTGAATCTACTCTATTACTCGATGTTGCCGCTATGCATACCATTGACACTCATTCTCGTGTTCTCTTGCACACTCTAGTCGTCGCACTTAGACTAGATTCACACACGTACTATATACTATATCACGAAATAATGTGTTTTACCCTCACTACACTCTTAGAACGAGGTACGATAAACGTGCAAGGAACGACTAATCATGGGTGCACACAGGATTATTTGGGTCAGTGCACGGAGATCGTAGTAAATTCTAAGGTGCCACAAGCGTTACGACGAAGTATGACACCAAACCACGGGATCTAAGTAGTAGGGGTCAATCAAGGTGTGCTTTATCATACTACCAAAGTTCCGTGAAGAAAGTGCCACATGGAGTTGAACGTTATTAGACCTATTATACTATTGTGATTATTTTCAACACACTACACTCAATCGCAAGGCGTAACAAACCATATCATCGCGAGACTTGTCGTAAGTCTGCAAACGTAGTGCAATCGCCTCATCGATGGACTCTGGGGAGTCTACCTCGCAGGGCAATTGCATCGACGCAAGACCGGCCGTAAGTCTGTTGCAACGAATCTCAATCAAGTACATGAACACTCACGATGTTGTTGAGTGAGGACCTATTCTACCCTCCTCGATAACTGTGGTGCGTCGTAACATAACGTTAAGCTTATTCGAAGCAAAACTCGGCTAATCGAAATCGCTCATCATGTGTATCTCGCAACCTCTATCACCTATTATGAGAACCCTCATCCCTTATTATGTGAATCTACATCGCTTGCTGTGTATCAATCTATCGCTGTCGCCTACCGTTATCTGTGGTGTTGTGTTAAGTTAGCACACATGACCTCGCTCCACGAGATGAAGCTCATATGAATAAAGTAAGGTGTTTTAGTCATACCGGCGGGCTTTCATGGAAAAAGGCCATGTGGGGTCTGATGTCAGTTAACCTCTGTGGTGTAAATCAATCGAATCAAACCACATAAATCGCGTATACCTCCCTCGCTTGCAACGCAACAACTGCCGCTCATCGCAACTCGTTTATCATCGTCGTCATTATTGGTGTTGCGTTATTCGCTAAGTCACCTAATCGCTTATCGCTTATCGTGTATAATCTACCGCTTATTCGCTCGTTTTGGTACAACCTATGTGGTAATAACACGCATGACATCGCTTCACGAGGCAACACTAGCCTGGTTAAACGTGGTGTTTCATCATGTTAGCAAACTCTCGTGGAAACGTGCCATGCGGGTTCAATGTGGAATCTAATCGACATCGCGCTAAACGCTTATCGTCGACCGCTCGACGCCTAACCAGACATGACGCATAAGCATTTCGTGTCACCAGGCTACTCGCGCACGCTGTTATAGCAACGCTCGCAATTCAACTCGCTTGTTTAACCTATTCGATTCTATCTTCAACATTGGTCCGACTTCCTTTCAATCGGACCGAGGTAGCGAAAATTCTATCCGTGTCATAACGGCCCACATGACACCGCCTCATGAAACGGAAGTGATATGGAGAAACATGGTGGATACGCCGTTGGTACTTCCTATATATAAGTGTTTAACCATATTACCAAACTTTCGTGAGAAAGTGCCAAGTGGGGCTCGATGTTAACTAACTTTTCAAACTGTTAAAAACTGATTTTTATAAAATTTTTATTAAAACCATTGGACAAGTGAAATTTCCCTCACAATGTGGAGGTAACATCGAATCAGCTTAACTCCATGCCCAAGGGAAGTCTCATAAGTCCAGTTTTTCCTTAAAAACTTTTGCAATGTCAAAACGAAATCTTTCTTAAGGCGATGGGTCGACATCGAGTTCAGCATTGAACCCAGGTCCTAAGAGAGTTTCCGTAACCCCAATTTTCATTTTTGAATTCCTTAAAATGTTTAAAGCCTAAACTTTCTTACAACGTTGGTTAACAATCGACTCAGTTAACCCTACGTTATGAGAAACCTTTCAAAGTTCTTTAAAATTTCAATCGCATCGAACTTACAAATTCTTCGCGACTTGAGGTACTCTTGGAATGCCAAATCGTGGGATTATTACTTTTGTCTTACATCGCTTCTCGCTATCGCAATTGATCTCTCTTATTCGAAACACTCTCGCTTGTCAACTCTCACCCGATTAACTCGTTGTATCGCTACTTATCCAGGATCAACCCTCAAAGGTCTACCTATTGGATGGGATGAAATTTCCTAAAGTAGGGGAGACTGTAACAACCCGCACTTTTGTGCGTTGTTACCACTCGATATACTCGTTACGCCTAACACCCGAGATTCGGATCAAAATGTAACTATATCGCATATATCGCTATTCGAAGGATAATCGCATATTTTCGAAATACATTATCACTATACTACACCAATCACAAACACTAACACTCACAATGACATCGAGTGAGGACCTATTCTACCCTCCTCAGTGGTCGTGATGTGTCGAACGTAAATAACTAACGCTAACAAGGACTCTCGGGTGAGTGCTAAAGCTCCATTCGTCGTGACGATGATGACAATACGAGTGAGTGGTACCCCGTCAGTCTTTGTGGCACCAAAACACAATAACGTTCATGATGACATCAAGGAAGGGCCTATACTACCCACCTTGATGGCCGTGAGACGTCGCTAATAATCGCATACTCGAAACGAAAACCGATTGTTAATTATCGAAACTTTGAATTATGGATACGTAAATACGACCTCTAGTGATATATATAGGTATATAATAATAATATAAATTTACTATGAAAAGCGCGTACTTCGAAAACTATCGCAACGCTAAAAAACAGAGAAATCCACCGCGTCGGAGTGGCCATCCGGACGGATGGACCATCCGGACGGATAGCAATCCGGACGAATGGGTCATCCGGACGGATAGCCAATCCGGACGAACATCCAATCCGCACGGATGGGCCATCCGGACCTAAAACCCCTTCAGCCTTCTCTGTGCCTATAAATAGCATGTCACACCACTGTTTAAGTGTTGTGACAGCTCCCACTCGACCAGACACGCTCTAGGACCCTTTTCTCTCGATTCCTCGCGATTCCGGTAAGATTTCAACCTAAAACTTGTACTTCTATGATCTACACTCAATTCTACATCATTCTACCTTTCAAAACCCAACTTCCAACCGTTAAATCTACTGATTTGAGGTGTTTCAAGGTGATGTCACCAAGAATTCTTATGAACTTCAAGTTGTGACCTCATCCCACCATAAGCGCCTCAGATCTGAGTGATTTCCACATGTTTTGATAACGAATCTCACCTAAATCTATGTATTCAACCAAGGAACTGTGCGATTTCAAGCTAAACTGAAGAAACCGTCAAGAACGGCTAGTGCTGATGGAGCGGGGTGATTCCCGGCCGTTAGAGCGGGTCGGAACTGATGGAATTTCAGGTGTTAGTGCGAAATTTCACTGTCCCGGTAACTCAGCACGTATTCCTTCCGTTAAACACTCAGAAACGGTGTTTAGAATGCAAAACGGACGTGTCATCCGCCCGGATCACATGTCATCCGGACGGATAACATGTCATCCGCACGGATGAGCACCATACGACTGGACCAACTCATCATTCAAACTAATGACCATCCGACCGGATTTCCATCCGATCGGATAGTCACTGAGCCTTATCACTTCAAACGAATAGCCATCCGGCCGGATTGCCATCCGACCGAATGGTCAATAGTCACCTGTTTCACGCGCCACCGTTTAACGCACTCTCAATCGATCAGGCTAACTCAGACGCAACCCAAATCAAGCTGTGTTTACTTACCGATTACGCACTGTGAGTATACTTGACCCCTTTTTAATCGCATTTTGGGTGTAACATACGTTTCTAATAAATCAAACTTATCAAACGAATTATTCAATCAATCGAATTATCACTGCGAATAACTGTTATGCATAGATATACGTGATACTAGTTGCATATGTGCTAGGGCTTATACTCGCGACGTCCCACCATGACTAGTATAGTACTATTGCGCCCGACGGGGTCTAGTTTGCCATCGCATATTCGAGCATCGAGGACTTAGTTGGTAGTATCAGTTTTGTGAGTATATATGTCGTGTGTTACGTTCTTGCATATGGAAATTCGCTCCACTTTTTATCTATTACGCTATACGTATCAAACCTGTATACTCGCCAATACTTTTGTATTGACAAATATTTTTAACGTATGTTGCAGGTTAGATCGCAGACTATTTCAAATCAAGCTAGGAAGTCTAGAAACTCAACTAAAATTTAGGTTGTCGGGTTTGTATTGTTCGAGAGGACAAGAAATCTGTGATAACTTATGTGATTGTATGATTTGTTAGTATGGGATAACGAATGTATTAAATATTATCGCAACATAGTTGTTATGGATCCTCTTGAGCAATCTGATTCGCCTAGTGCCGCGCCCCGATGATTCCGCCATCGGTTGGGGTGTGACAAACATAGTAAAGATTACTAACACACCATATTTGTGGGTTTTGTGTTGTGTTTTGGATGATAAGGATTTGATTATTGAATGACTACCATTAGTGTGTTTTATGTTGATTATTATGTTGTGTTTTATATTCATAATTGTACGATGGTGTGTTTGAAGTTTTTAAGGGCTGTTTGGGTTTGGAGATTGTGTTTTTATGATCCTCACTATGTTTTTGTGGGTTTTGAGTGTGTTTTATGGCTGAAATTGTGGTGTTTATGAATTTGTACACTTTGTAAAAAAATGGACTTTGTAGCCGAACCCCACCCTACATACGTATATATACATATATATACATATACATATGTGTGTGTATATATAATGTTGGGTTTGGCTAAACACGGCCAAAACTGTGAAAATGCTAGGAATGATTCTCGGTACAACACATGACGTGCACTTATTTCAAACAAATGGGCTTTCTGGTCATTCTATGTATTTTTGTTTTATATTTCAATTTTTTCATTATCTAACACGCTTGTACGAACAGTTTTATTCTGCACATGACGTGATAGAATGTTTGTTTGGTGCAAATGATATCTACGCATTTATAAAGGCGCGAAATTCAATTACAAATATTGTGTATGTAACGCCCACTTTTCACATTCGAAAATAAAAGTAATGACATACTAATTTTAAACAAAAATTGGGCATGACCCGTTCGTACTATGAGCTGTTCCCTGCTTTTAACAATCATCATTTACTAATTCTACGACACGTTCAAAAGACATAACAAAACCGTAACAAACAACCGTAACATTACATTTTAAACATTTAGCATCGACTAGGATATTGCAAAAGACATAGCATGTTAAGCTTTAAAGTCTAGCTACTAAACATAAGTTATTTACAACAAAAGTATTTTTGACCCATTAATATCTTTACAAAAGTCGCGGAAGCGCATGGTAGGCATTGAAGCGTGTTCGATCCAGGCGAAGCTTGGCCATTAGACTTGAGTTTTACCTACATCACAACATCAAAGTAAACTTCATTATAATTAAAATTCCTTCCTTCTAACATAAGATTTTAACTCACGGATTTATGACAATAATGCCATTCGCGTCACTTACAAATTTACTTGTTAATTTAGTATCATCATTCTTTTACTTGAATATGTTCCTAAAATGAACATCATACCTTCATTCTTATTCTTATATTCTAATCCTTTCGACCCGTTCATAAAGGGTCTACATAAATTTCCTTCTCTTGCATATCATTCGAATATATTTGACCCATATACAATGAGTTCTAAAGATGGTTCTTCTCTTGACCATTACAATTGCCACACTATATAGTAAAAGTAAAACTATAATAAAACCATGAATCGTACAAGTAGCGTACCTCGTTCTTAATTTCCTTGTTGCTTCGCGTGACTTCAACTTTCCTCCTTTACACCTATACATAACCATTCATACTTAGAATTCATGTCGTATACACATTTACATACATTCTTTGATAAGATATCATATATTTTAACACCTACTTCATAAGCACATTCAAATCATGATTTTTACATCAGATTTATGGCTAATATGGCTGAATTCTTAATTGTGGCATTTCATCAAACACTTGGTGTGCACAACATCAACAAAGCACAAGGTACAAGTGTTGATAGCATAGTTCTACTTGTTCATTTTCTAGTTTAACAATATTCAATCAAATTCATACCTTTCTTTCATCCTACATCAACTTATCTAATTTCTCTATCACATACAGGATCATGCATCAATTCACATCTATTAGCATTTACTTAAATCATCATGTTCATAATACAAGTGGGTATAAACCTTAAATCATCCAAATAATCAAAATCAAGCAAAATTCTCAATCTATTGTGAAATCCTAACTCACAATTACACAAGATTTCCACATAAATTCATGATTGGGTTAAAACCCACTTTTTACAAATCACCAAATAAGAAATTCCGACTTACCATTTGTTGAACAAGCTTAGATGGTTAAAGATTTGAGTTCATGCATTAGTGTGGGCTCTTAATTCCTTTCTAAGCTTGTGAATTTCTGGAAACTAGGGTTGCTCCTTGGTTCTTTGCTCCTGGTCGATCCACAGAACACACCAGAGTGTGTGTTTTGTGTTTTCTTTTGTTTATTAATAACTTTCATCAATTTTACAAGTTCAGCCCTTCTAATTCTAATTGTTGTTTATTATCACATTAACTTTCATTTTTGTTGAACTAATATCATATTCTTTTAACTTAGTTAATATTACATAATTAGACTTTTAAGGTAACATAAATAAATTGCATATTTTGGGGTGTTACAAGTCTACCCCCCTTAAAAGAGGTTTCGTCCCCGAAACTTTAATACGTACCAAATAATGTTGGGTAGTTCTCCCTCATTTCATCTTCTAGCTCCCATGTAAGATCCGATCATTTCCGATGTTGCCATTTCACCAAGACTTTCTTTATAGTTTTGTTCCGAAGGTGCGTTACCTTGGAATCCTTGATAGCTATCGGTCTTCCAACGTAGTTCAATCTTTCATCCAATTCAATATCGTCGAGGGGCACGTATGCCGTCTCATCCGCTAAGCACTTTCTCAATTGTGACACATGGAATGTGTCATGTATTCCATCTAAGGTTGGCAGTAATTCCAACCGATATGCTACCTTCCAAACCCGAGCTAAAATCTTGAAAGGTCCTATGTAACGGGGACCTAGCTTTCCTCGCTTACGGAAGCGAATTATACCCTTCCATTGGGAAACCTTCAATAACACATGATCACCTATTTGAAACTCAATAGGACGTCTCCTTCGATCTGCATAGGCTTTTTGTCGATCTTGAGCCGCCTTTAAACGGGCTCGCACGAGACCGATCTTTTCGTTAGTCTTAGCTACTACATCATTGGGCGCAATTTCTCTTTGCCCCACCTCTCCCCCAACAAATGGGAGTTCTAAACTTTCTCCCATACAACATTTCATACAGTGCCATTTGAATGTTGTTTTGGTAGCTATTGTTGTATGAAAATTCCACCAATGGCAAGTGGTCATCCCAGCTTCCCCCGAAATCTATCACACACGCTCGTAACATATCGATGAATGTTTGAATGGTTCACTCAGATTGACCATCCGTCTGGGGGTGGTAGGCGGTACTGAAGTGCAATTTTGTACCCCTACTCACATGGAACCCTTGCCAATATCGAGATGTGAACCGGGTATCTTGATCTGACACAATGGATACAGGGACCCCGTGACGAGATGTTATCTCATCAACATAGATTTCCGCCATCATTTCGGAAGAGGAGGTCTCCCAAATGGGTAAGAAGTGCGCGCTCTTAGTGAGACGGTCCGCGATCACCCATATGGCATCGTGACCTTTCTTTGTCTTGGGAAGCTTGGTCACCAGGTCCATCGCTTCTTCTCATTTCCATACCAAAATCTCTAATGGTTGTAATTTTCCGTATGGTTTCTGATGTTCTGCCTTTATCTGTGAACATGTAAGACATTTCGCAACGTACTTGACGGTGTCATGTTTCATACCGGGCCACCAATAATTTTTCTTCAAGTTTCGATACACTTTTGTGGCTCCAGGATGGATCGAAAAGCGAGACTTATGGGCTTCATCAAGTAACATAGTCTTTATCTCGCATGTCCAAGGTATCCAGATCCGACCGAACCTCGTCTTTAACCCATTCGCATTTTCTTCTAGTTTATCTGCGAACCCTTTTATCCTTTCTTTCTTTGGATCCCCCATACTTAAAGAATTTGTGCTTCTTGTATTAAATTAAGAATTCGAGGAGTAATAATCATTCTCATTGACGTCACTCGAATAGGAGACAGGTAATCCTTTCGATTCAAGGCGTCAGCCATGACGTTCGCCTTTCCCGGGTGATAGAGAATATCACAATCATAATCCTTAATGAGATCTAGCCAAAATCTTTGTCTCATATTTAGTTCCTTCTGTTCGAAGAAGTATTTGAGACTTTTATGATCCGAATAAATTATACTCTTCGTCCCGTACAAGTAATGCCTCCATATTTTCAAGGCAAATACCACCACTGCTAGTTCCAAATCATGGGTCGGGTAATTTCCTTCATGCGGCTTCAACTGCTTTGACGCATATGCTACAACTCTACCCCTTTGCATTAAAACACATCCCAACCCTTGATGTGACGCGTCTGTAAACACAACCAAGTCTTCTGCGCCATCAGGTAGAGTCAATACCGGAGAGCTTGACAATTTTTCTTTCAAGGTTTGGAAAGCTTTATCTTGATCTGTGCCCCACAAAAACTTCTCATTCTTTTCCGTTAATTTAGTCAATGGCAAGGCTATTTTTGAAAAGTCTTGAATAAACCTCATATAATACCCCGCTAAGCCCAAAAAGCTTCTCACTTCGCTAGGGTTCTTCGGGGGTACCCATTTCATAACGACTTTGACCTTAGATGGGTCTACAAGGATGCCGTCCGCATTAATCACATGACCAAGAAATTGTACTTCTCTAAGCCAGAAAGCACACTTAGTGAATTTCGTGTACAATTTCTCCTTGCGGAGTACTTCAAGGACTTTACGTAAATGATGTGCATGATCGGCTTCACTTCGAGAATACACCAAGATATCGTCAATAAAGACTATAACGAATTTGTCTAACATGGCCCGACATACCCGATTCATAAGATCCATAAAAGCGTCAGGCGCATTTGTTACCCCAAAGGACATTACCAAGAACTTGTAATGTCCATATCACATTCTAAATGTAGTCTTTGCTACATCTTCATCCCGTACCCTTAGCCGGTGATATCCTGACCACAAATCAATTTTAGAAAACCAGCTTGCCCCTTGCAATTGATCAAAAAGATCATCGATTCGGGGCAACGGGTAACGATTTTTCAAGGTTAACTTATTTAATTCTCGATAGTCGATGCACATGCGCATCAAACCATCTTTCTTTTTTTACAAAAAGGACGGGGGCTCCCCAAGGCGATACGCTCGGGCGTATAAAACCCTTTTAAAGTAATTCTTGTATTTGAGCCGTTAGCTCCCGCATTTCGGTCGGGGCCAACCTATAAGGAGCTTTGGCTACGGGTTTGGCATCAGGGTATAATTCAATCTTGAAGTCTACCTCGCGCTCCGGTGGAAGCCCTGGTAAATCTTCCGGGAAAACATCAAGAAACTCGTTCACAACTTTGACATCTTCAATCCTTGGGGTGTCTTGTTTGGTATTTATCACATAAGGTAAAAATTCCTTTCTTCCGTTTCGTACATACTTGAACGCTTGAATTACAGAGCAAAGCTTCGAATCAACATTCCTTTCCCCTTGTATACTCACTCGTTTTCCCCCCGGTGTTAATAGATGAATAACGTTTCTCTCGCATTGGATTTCGGCATGATGTTTGGCTAGCCAATCCATGCCAACTACAACCTTGAATTCTCCCAATATCATAGGAATAAGATCAATAGAAAGCTTCTCTTCTTCAACAATGATTTCGCAGTTTCTACATACTTCGTGTAACAAATAACTCTTACCATCCGCTATCTCTACTTCTAAGGGTACGTGCCTTCTTTCGATTCTAAAAGATGGGTGTGATGCTAATTCACTTGATACAAACGATCTACTGGCTCCAGTATCAAATAACACATACGTAGGCATCGAGTTAAAAAAGAATATACCTGATACAAAATTCGGGTGGTCCTTTGCTTCTTCAGTTAAAATCTAAAACATCCTCCCCTTAGCCTTTGGGACGTCCTCCTTTCTTACTTTCTTGTTTGTCTCCTGTTGAAGCTTGGGGCATTCAGCCTTAACATGACCCGGTTGAAAACAGTTATAACACATTCTGGTGGGATTAGGACATTTATAGTATGGATGTCCCTCTAGACCAAAATTGTAGCATCGTTTCTTTCCCTTCAAGCACTCCCCCGTGTGTAACTTCCCACATGTCTTGCATTTAGGGATGTTACCTTTCGCCTTATCTTTCTTGTCGTAATCTTGAAATTTCTTCTCTTTTGACGGGCTTGAGTTAGGGACATTCTCAGACACTCTTTTCTCGGCCTTTTCCACTTGTTGTTTCAGTTAAATTTCCCTATCCCGGGCCCAATTGATGAGCTCGTTCAAGGTTTCACAGTTAGATGGAGTTATGAACTCCCGATACTTGGCCTATGATAACGGATTATCTTCATTCTTTCGGTTCCCACTATTTCTCGACAAAATGTCAGCTTGTCGAGAAATATATTGGTGATTTCATCGATTGATTCGTCTTTTTGGCAAAGACATAAGAAATCTTCTTGGATCCTGTCGATGGCAGATTGCGGACAGTGATATTTTAGGAAAGGTTCCTTGAACTCTTGCCACGTCAAGGTTTGAACTTTATCTTCCCCTATTTCTTTAGAATAGGCATCCCACCAGCCTTTAGCTTGGAGTTGGAATAATCCGGTCACAAACATTACTTGATCTTCCTTTTCACAATGACTTCTTACGAACACCGCCTCCATGCTTGCGATCCACCTTTGACATCCTATAGGATCAATCTCTCCTTTATAGGGTAAAGGATTGCAAGCCATGAATTCTTTGTACGTGCATTTATGGGTTTCTTTCTTTCCTTGTATCTCGCCAATCATTCCTTTTAGTTCGTCCACCTTATTCGTCATCATTGTTTCAACCAATTCCAGCACATGACTCCTACTTCTTGGGCTAACCGAGGAATATTTGCCTCGACTTCCTTTCCAACTTCTTCTAAAATCATAGTTTTTAATTGTTCTTGTCCTGCCACTTCATCATCATTCGTGTCTCTACTATCCGCCATCTACACAAACACACCTTTCTTTTATTAACATTCCACAATTTATAGATAATTCCATTCTCATACATTCTTTATACCATACGGTAAATATGTCTGAAGAACATTCTTGTGTCAATCATAAGTTTGAGTTACTTATCATCCCATACATTCTCGTTCATTCTTTCAGAAAATTTCATTTCCGACATGCCTTACTAAGTTAATCTAGGTGCACATACTTCTTTTATTAGTTCTAAACACCTTTCGGGACTAAACAAGGGCCACGGGATAGGTTTCAGAAAGTTCGGGTCGCATCATGGTTCAAAACAAGTTAAACAGTGTTTCTGGGGCATCACTGGGCGTCGGCGACGCCCCTTGCATTGTTGTGTCGCTGGTTTTTGCCGTAGGTAGGATATTAAGGCGTCTGGAACCCAAGCAGTGTGGGTCACGCACCAGGGGGCCATTGGCGACGCCTCCTCTGTGTTGCTGACGCTGTTTTGCCTTGTTTTCACTTGTTTGACCCGTTTCCAAGCCCCGTTCCAACCCGAACTGTCCCCAAACGTTCCGAAATGACCCGTATCAACCCACACCCTTCCGTAACATCCCATAACCATCCCGTAACATCTCATAACATTCCGTAACTAAATTATTCATTATGAAAAATTCTAAACTTTAAGGCACTTACTTGCTTCGTGCCTTGGAATGAACACACACTACGCATGAGCTTTCAGTTTGAGTTCAAGCACTTGGTACTTAAATCCCTCAAACCTAGGCTCTGATACCAACTTGTAACGCCCACTTTTCACATTCGAAAATAAAAGTAATGACATACTAATTTTTAATAAAATCATTCACTAATTCTACGACACGTTCAAAAGACATAACAAAACCGTAAACAAAAAACCATTGTCACACCCCCCAAAATACCATGTGCGGAAACCCCCGCGAGGCGTGTGACATACCAGGATCTAAGCCACCAATCACATTGAACTCATCATTATAGTTAAATAAAACTTTCATTTATTAACATAAAGCGTTACAAACGTTACATATCATTCATTGTATACAACGGAAGCATAAATCATTTGTTAAGTGTTTAGTAAACCAAGAGTAGATAAACCATTAAGCTTGTATTGAGATTCCATGTATCTCGACCCATGACCACTCCAGCCTCCCAGACAGCAAGTTCCAAATAATATAAGCATATAGACCTGCAAGGCATGTAACAACGAGTCATCAACAAAGTTGAGCGAGTTCACAGTTGGTGTTCGTTTTAATGTTATTCCAAAAACCATAAGTTCATTTGTAAACCATGAGTTAACCAATTCCTTGTTTCCCAAACCATAACCATAACCAGTGGGGGCTACCCCATGTGAACCACTAGACCCGTTACCATATCCACCACTGACTAAAGTAAGTTGGTGCCCTGACGTCAATGTCTATCATCATTGACTAGTGCCTATATCCATTAGTTCACGCCCGTCCTCTGCGGCATGGTGTGAGGCTTGTCAAACCTAAATAGCGCTATCTAACTAATGACCCGCTCGCCATTGGCCCGACGATTAAGTCGATATAAAAGGAGGGACTTCATGATAGAGATTTTGGTCTAGTATCCGTGTTATCACCCTTCAGTAAAGAAGGTGTGTACGTAATCCCCAAACCAGGAGATTACGCAGGTTCCACTTATATCCGTATCACGTGTTGTCACCCTTCAATAAAGAGGGTGTGTACGTGTTCCAAACCAGGAGATCACACAGTTTTAGTTTAAATCCTTTACCCATTCCCAACCCTTGGGAATCCCATGCCTTGTGGAAAGTGTGAACTCACCTTGGTTTGCTCGGTAAGATTAAAGTATGTGTTCACTATTTGATCAATCCAATCCTAGTATTATTACCAGTAACAGTCAGTTTTACAGCACTTAATCATATATTACTTATATATATTGCACATGAAACCCACACATAGTGTCATGCAAAGTGTAGTAGTTGATCATGTAATTCATCAGTCGATAACATGCATAATACCATCCAAGTATGTGTTCTAATCCCATTGAGGCCCAATCCCAAGTGGACACAGGTAATCTACAGCCCACAGTTAAACCCGTGTCCAACTTAACCAACCGTGCGACCCACTAACGCAGCCCAGAACATAATCACATGACAGGTTCATATGTTCGGCTGTCCAGAGCATTACGCAGCCCAGTTGGGCTTCAGGCCCAACCTCAAAGCATAAATAATAACGTGGCCCTAAGGTTATCCAAAACATTTGTAGCCCAATCGATTTGCTTGTAAGTCCGATATACATATGCAGCCCAACAACTAATATGCAAGTCCCAATGGTTAACAACTATTGCTTTTATTGTCAGTTACTAATTAGTTTATCAACAAAATCATCACATCATATTCATGAACATAGCATACTGGATAAGTTATCATTAACATGAAACCAAGGTCATATATGTCACTCATATATGTTTTATGATCATTGCAACTTCTAAACCAACCAACAGTTCCTCTAATAACCCAAGACAATAGTTCGAACATTACTAGATCATATCATCATGTTCAACACATATATTATCATCAGCATCATCAGTAATCATTTAATCGATACTAACATTACACAATATGTCATGTAATCCGAAGCAAAGTATTCTACCCTAATCATACATAACGATCCATTAAACAATCTAAATATATAATCATGGCCGACAAACATGACTTTAATCAAAATCTAATTGGACCTCAATAACATGCAAATCTTAATCACTTTATTCATGTGTGACCTGACAACAAACAATTAATGTGAACTGACATACTTGACTTTTGATCACATTATCTTTTGACACAAAATCACATGAAACATCAATTTTACCCTTATCAATTTTATGCATGAAACATCACTAATTAAAAGTTAGCATAAATATATAACTATACTAACCAGGAACTCGATTGTACAAGGCGATGTCTCGATGGATGATGGGGGGGGGGGGGTCATCTTGCCGCACACACACTTGGGAGGGGTAGGGTTTTGTAATTAGGGTTGACGTATTAGAGATCTGTTTAATAATTCAATGACCATCCCCTAATGTACATATGCGCTACACACTGGGCCGGGTTTTGGGCTGTAACAGAAACTGGGCCGAAATATTTAAGCAATTACCTGGGCCAGAGTGTATAAGCAGGTTAGGGGGTTCAAGTGAGGCGTGCGGTCTTCGGCCCAAATGTGTGATTAGACGGAGTTTATAATTTATAGCTAATCTTAACAATACACGAGAACACATCTTGTGACATAAGTAGTTAAACACATTTAACACGTTTATCGTATCGGACATCTAGCTATGATACAACCAAGGACGTATAAAATAACAAGCACATCTAGCTATGATACAACCAAGGACGTATAAAATAATAAGCACATCTAACGATAAACATATCACTCATCCGACTATGATGCAGACAATGACGTATAAAATAATGCTGAATCGATGTTCACTAAGCTAGACGACACTAACCTTAAGAGTTCGGGTTGTCACATCATCCCCAACTTGAAAGAAATTTCGTCCCGAAATTTGACAAGTAAGCACAAAGGAGTGAAGTGATAAATCACGAAGATTGCTGCAGGTTTTTCCCCAGGTGTCACATCATCCCCAACTTGAAATGGAATTTTGTCCCAAAATTCACCAGTAGTACCAAAATTAGATAGGTTATAAGGAAAAAGTTGAGGATACTTAAGCTTCATCTGATCCTCACGTTTTCATATGAACTCCGGTCCACGTCTTGAGTTCCAACGAACCCTCACGATCGGAATTCGACTATGTTTACGCACCTTGATCTCCCGGTCCATGATCTCGATGGGGTCTTCGATAAACTGTAACTTGTTGTCAATATTCAGTTCTAGCAAAGGTATCACAAAGGTTTCATCGGACAAATACTTCTTTAGGTTCGAGACATAAATGACATTGTGTACGTTACCCCATTCGTCGGGTGATTCGAGTTTGTAAGTCATGTCCCGAATTCTTTTCAAAGTTTTGAAGGGCTCAACATGACGTAAATTATCTTGCCACGCTTCCCAAGCGCACCGCACCCTCCCAGGGTGAGACTTTCAACAAGACTCGCTCGCCCGCAGCGAACTCCCTGTGTTTTCTAAACTTATCACCTTTCCTGACGGTCGCGCGTTGCTGCCAAACAATTTCCGATCTAGGCAATCCTCCCAAGAGTTTCGAGTACGAGTAATTAAGTTGTCAACCATCTCAGTGTAACAAGAAGGTTGGCATTATTGTCTACGTAATGCCTCAACAGAGCTGTCTGGTTACCAAGATGATAAGTGCCGCAGTAGTACTCAACCATAGGTAAGAGTCCTTCCAACTTGCACCAAAGCCAGTCACACACATGCTCGCAGCATGTCTTCGAGTGCCAGGAGAGTTTGTTTTCTCTGATCGTTTGTCCAGCGGGTACATCAATGCTCTGGTCCTGACATGAGCCAAGGGTGTTGTGTATTGCCTGACATAAATCATGCATAGATCAAATTCAGAGGTAACAGGAGTTGGCACCTCGTACCAAAAAGCCGCCTCTCCCAGAGGAACATTCACAACTGTGAAAACTCGTCAATTTTCGTGATTGCAAGAAAGTGTGCTGGTAACTTGAGTCTATCAATGATCACCCAGGTGATAATGTTTCCGTTTCGAGTTGTAAGTAGACCAGTGACAAACTCCATGGCCGTCTGTTCCACCCTCCAAATAGGTGTTTCTGATTACTGACATGAACCAGAAGGTTTCTGATGTTCCACCTTGACTTTAGCACAAGTCAAATGTCGTTCATATGCTTCGCTGTGTAGGCCTTCAAGCCCAGTTGCCAGTACAAGTGTCACACCCCCAAAATCCACATGCGGAGTATCACCGCTTGGAGGCGTGACTGACCAGGATCCAGCCACCAATCATATTGAACTATACAATCAACTAAATAAAACCAAACCCAATATAATTGGTGTTTAAAAGAAACCAAACATGTTTAAGCAACCAGCGGAAGCATAGTAATATTTAAATAACCAAAACATAGTTTAAAGTACAAATGTTAAGTATGGGACATAACAGTCCATATCCCACAACGATCTCCTCCTCGTGCAAGCTCCATAAGCATCTAACGACCTGCAAGGCATGTAACAACGAGTCAACAACAAAGTTGAGCGAGTTCACAGTTGGTTGTTTAGTTGTACCAGTTTGTTTTGAAAACCACAAGTTGTTTCGTAAACCACGAGTTAACCAGTTCCTTTATTTCCCAAACCATATCCATAATCAGTGGGGGCTTCCCCATGTGAACCACTAGACCGTTACCATATCGACCACTGACGAACAATAGTTGTGCCCTACGTCAATGTCTATCATCATTGACAGTTTGCCATGATCCATTAGTACACGCCCGTCCGACCGGCACGGTGTGAGGTTTGTCAAACCTAATAGCGCTATTAACTAATGACCCGCTCGCCAACAGCCTCGGCGATTAAGTCGATATAAAATGAGGGACTTAATGATAGAGTTTTGTCTAGTAAGTTTAAGGTTGTTGTCCTACCCAAGGAGAACGAACGTACGTATTCTACCTAAGGAGAATACGCAGGATTAATATTGGCATCCTACCCATGGAGGATGGTCGTACATATCCTACCCAAGGAGAATATGTAGGTTCCGTTTTAGTTCTTTAAACCATTCCCAACCACCGGGAATCCCATGGCTTAGAAAGAGTGTGAACTCACCTCGGTTTGCTTGGTAAGATTATTACTCGTTCACAAATAATTCAATCCAAGCCTATAGTGTTTATACATGCATAATCAGTTGATAATCACATAGTTTGCATATAGGTCATGATCATGGATATATACTCATGCAATACTAGCACATAACAGTTGTTCTAGTTCATATCAGTCCACAGCTCACAAGTATGATATGTAACAATATCTAACAGTTGAGTGTATTGGTTGTAAGAATCAACTTATAACATTTGAATACAGTCATAACAATCTTAATCACATAGACAATCACTACTATTCACACAGTTGTCATGTCATACTAACCTACTGTTAATGCAAAGACCCTTCTGGCGAAACTCCCTATATGGCGAAACCCCCCCTGTTTCGTCGTGTTCTTCCCTTGATGAAACCCTTAGGTTTCGTCGTGATTTCTCTTGGCGAAACCCACAGGTTTCGTCGTGCACCTCTATTGACGAAAATCTCATGTTTCGTCGGCCTGTGGGTTTCGTCAATACGCAGGAGTTACGTCCAATTTACAGTTAATCACACAGAAACCCAAATTACTAACTACGACAGCCATCACAATCATTCGATCATACAGTTATCTCACCAAATACAGTAAACATCAATTGCTATCCAAGATCATACCAAATACATCGCAACACATGGCATCTAGCATGAACCTTAAATCATTAAGTAACCATATATGATCTAGATTGCAAATCTTGAATGTATTCGATGATCATACCCATTCAATCACAAGTACAATACCAATCAGAAACATGGATCTACTTAGTGGACATAAACTAATACAACTTCATGAATTATCATCACGCAGTTTCTAAGAATTCAATTTACACCAGAACATCAGAACCCTAATCACATTGTTTTCAATTCAAGCATCAAACACAATCAAGTCATCTAGCAAACAACTTCACTTATACTGATTGTTATATACACACAGTAACATGTAAATCGAATCAACCATCAAGACTAACCGTTTGTGAGATGAAACACAAGAACTCCTAGAGGAATGATGGTGATTGCCATCGATTTCAAATAGAGAAAGAGAGCCTAGGGTTACGTGAATTGTGGTGTACAGAATATATATCGTAACTGCTAATGATTTGGGCTCTACCTGGGCCGAAGCCCATTATGGCAAAACTCCTGGGTTTCGTCGTGATGCATATGGCGAAACCTCTATGTTTCGAGGTGTGTGTGGCCGACGAAACTCCCAAGGTTTCATCGGGATTGAAATTCCCAACAGTTAATAATTTCTATCGCATACTCCTCAATCAAAAATAACACAGTATCTCAAGTATAGTTAAACATGTACAAATACAAAGCAAACAAGTTATGCAACACAATTGTGAACAAATAACGTGTAGAGGAAAGACCTTGAAAACTCGGGTTGTCACAACAAGATCCTCCGATCCTAACCTATTCCATCAAATCCGGATGACCAGCATATCGATGCTGGTGTGCTTCGCTTAACACAAGTTCCCTACAGTTGCCATATAATGAGACCCACATTCGTTCCATGAGGTAGCGAATATCGTCCAACTTGCCAAAAGTTGCTCCTCCATGCCCCGCATGGACTCAACTTGAAAACTCTCTTCCTTCAGTGCTTCTATGCAAACAAGGCGAATCTGATCAGGTAGGCTAGAGTCGATGGTGAGTTGCAAGCTCATACGCGTTTAGTTTCCATAGTCGTATTCACACGAGAGTTTCATCCAGCGATGCCATCACATAATTAGCTCTCTCAAAACAAAGGTACATGGGAGGCCCTTGTGATCGGTCTAAGTAGTGTATTTGGTACCGTCCAAGTAATGCCTCCAGCTTAAATCCAAGACCATGGCTTCCACCGCCGGTTGTGACTCAGGCAATTCTTCTTATAAATCCACTACGTAAACCATCACCTTCTCGTTTTGCATCGGCGTGTAACTGGGACTCTGACTCAAACCATCATGGTATACCACTAGATCACCCATACCCTTGGGTAAAGATGATGCTCAGTGTATTGCAGAGTTGGGATTCGAAAGCTGAAAAGAAGTCCTGATGTTTTGTCTTCCCCGAACACAGCACCCTGCTGTGCTAAAGAAATTCAAGCTGCGCGATCTTCAAAAATGGATGAATCTGCGATAGTATTCAGCAAAACCAAGAAATTGTTGTATCCCTGAAGGAATCTTTAGTGTCGATCAGTTTCTAACCAAATGGATCCTAGCAAGATCCACGTGCATTCCAACTTCGTTGGTTACATGATCAAAATGCATCTCTCGAATCTAGATGTTACATTTAACAAGACTTCACACGCAATGGCTCCTCCCTCAGGAGCTCTAAAATATGATATAGATGTCGTCCATGATGTTCCCTTCTCCTGGAAATGATTCGACACATCATCAATAAGCATAGTTGATTCATATGATCAATAAAGCTGCTGGTGTGATGATTAGCCCAAAGGTCATGGAATACAACGTTGCAAAGGCCACATTGCATTTGATATGCCGTTGTAGGAACATTCTCCTCTTGGTCTTCCGTCAATACATGGTCGAGGCAAACAGTTCTTGATTATCACCTTGCTGAGTTCTGGATAATTAGTACACATACGTAAAGGCTTTATCTTCCCGAATATAGCTGGGGCTCCCCAAAGCGAACAAAAACTATGTCCAATAAAACTCCTGTCCAACAGTTCCTGTAGATAGTCCTTGCAACCCCCCCGATGCAAGACGGTATATAGCACGAGTAACCAGGGCTGCCCCTGCCGTGAGATCAAACTGAGATTCCGCCTAACAGTGGTGGAAGTAAGTCTGAAAGCTCCCCGGGTAGCACACTGAGAGGAATCACGAACAATTGGTGGATCCTCGATCCTCCTTTCCTTAGCCTCAACATCAGTAACGGTTGCTAACGTGGCGGGGTGATCCCTCCGTAGACACTTCTGGTCCTTCATAGTGGAAATGGCGCTAACCTTTGCATCACTCTGTTGCTTTAGAACAAATAACGAATCTCCACACAAAATTTTTCTCCTCACAAGGTATGTCTGCACGATTTCTGAATAACCAATCCACACTAACTACTGCATTGTAACCATCAGGGGTAGTAGAAGGAAGGCCGATGTTGAACACTTGTCCCACAAGGTCGAGTTTGCATCCCAACAAACCTATGAGGTTTCAATTGTCTTGCCCTTAGTCAATTCCACAACAGGTTCGGCTTCAAGAAGCGTCAGGGTTAAACAGAACAGAGACGAAGCGAATTGCTACCCATACTAGCTACCATGTTGCTATTATCCTGGCGTCACCCACACCATTCCTAAATGCCCTTCCACGAGCATCGTTCCCAGTGTTTGTTGTTTTTGTTACGAGAATTTCCCGTATTGTCGTCGTTCCCTCGGTTGTGTGTCGTCTTGATTTAACAACGGCCAATCCATGTCGTAGGCACCTTTGTTTTCATACTGTAAGCTATGGTTATAAGCGCCTCAATGTTGCCGTGATCGTTGCCCTTAGTGTCGCTGCTTGTAATGGGGTCCTGTGACATTTCACCAACAGGGTACATCTTTCACGTTCCGTGTCACGTACTAAGGCACTACTCACTGCGTGGGAAGTTACACATTCCACTCTATAGTCATTTGTCATCGCTTATGTCCTGATTGATTCGTAGGAGTTGACCCCCATGAGTCGCTGGCTAGAGTTAAGGATTCGATTGAAGTCAATTCGCTGGTGTTCGTTGCCGGTAATCAGGGTCGTTCTAGTACTGAGGTCGGTAAGGCACTACGCTCATCCTCTTGTCCATCGTCCTTGCAAGTTGACTGAGTAATACACGGTATGTTTCCAGAGTGTTGCAGAAGTGATTGTACTTCGGGATGTAAGATGTCAATACATTGAGTTCCAGCGAACGAAGAGAAGTGAGAAAGGTATAGACCAATCATTGACGTTGCAACATCCATCCCAGGGACGTTCGTACAAGCACCTAATGTTCTACCCAGTTCGCGGGGCGTTCAGATGGGTGTTCAGGTAATACTCGATAGCATCAAGATTCGAAAGGATCCAGAGAGGAATGAAAAGTTCACATTCGAGTAGGGGACAATCACTGCTATAACCCCTATAGGTTTGTTATGTTTCACATCGATCAAATAACGGAACGGAACCCCTTTTTCACTTGTTAAGCCTCACTGGGACTCGCATGCACCCCACATTATTATTATGTGTGCACCCACAATAATATTGTGATTTGCATGCTCATCTCAGCTCCTCTTAACTCATGTCAAATGGTTCCTCAGACTCGAGTAGCAACCAAAGAGCATCACGAAGCATAAGTCATGAATGTTTAGGGAAATACCACCCTATCAGTTACATAACACATGCAAGTAATACATGAATTCATAATGTTGTGCTAAACGTGCAATCACATGCAATATCATATGTAAGTGTTCACTAGTTATGCAGTACCATGAGTATATAAGAGACGAACCTTGCAATCTGGAGCTGAGTGTCATGGTTGTATTCACGTTTTCAGAACTGTTCGGTTATAGTCTGGTTTTACAAAAACGTTTTCCCCTTTTTAAAACCAAGTTCACTATAACCAATGGCTCTGATACCAATCTGTCACACCCCAAAATACCACGTGCGGAAACCACCGCGAGGCGTGTGACATACCAGGATCCAAGCCATCAATCACATTGAACTCAACATTATAATTAAATAATACTTTCATTTATTAACATAAAGCGTTACAAACGTTACATATCATTCATTGTATACAGCGGAAGCATAAATCATTTGTTAAGTGTTTAGTAAACCAAGAGTACATAAACCATTAAGCTTGTATTGAGATTCCATGTATCTATACCCATGACCACTCCAGCCTCCCAGACAGCAAGTTCCAAATAATATAAGCATATAGACGTGCAAGGCATGTAACAACGAGTCAACAACAAAGTTGAGCGAGTTCACAGTTGGTGTTCGTTTTAACGTTATTCCAAAAACCATAAGTTCATTTGTAAACCATGAGTTAACCAATTCCTTGTTTCCCAAACCATAACCATAACCAGTGGGGGCTACCCCATGTGAACCACTAGACCCGTTACCATATCGACGACTGACTAAAGTAAGTTGGTGCCCTGACGTCAATGTCTATCATCATTGACTAGTGCCCAGATCCATTAGTTCACGCCCGTCCTCTGCGGCACGGTGTGAGGCTTGTCAAACCTAAATAACGCTATCTAACTAATGACCCGCTTGCCATTGGCCCGGCGATTAAGTCGATATAAAAGGAGGAACTTCATGAGAGAGATTTTGGTCTAGTATCCGTGTTGTCACCCTTCAGTAAAGAGGGTGTGTACGTAATCCCCAAACCAGGAGATTACTCAGGTTCCACTTATATCCTTATCACGTGTTGTCACCCTTCAATAAAGAGGGTGTGTACGTGTTCCAAACCAGGAGATCACGCAGTTTTAGTTTAAATCCTTTACCCATTCCCAACCCTTGGGAATCCCATGCCTTGTGGAAAGTGTGAACTCACCTTGGTTTGCTCGGTAAGATTAATGTATGTGTTCACTGTTTGATCAATCCAATCCTAGTATTATTACCAGTAACAGTCAGTTTTACAGCACTTAATCATATATTACTTATAGATATTGCACATGAAACCCACACATAGTGTCATGCAAAGTGTAGTAGTTGATCATGTAATTCATCAGTCGATAACATGCATAATACCATCCAAGTATGTGTTCTAATCCCATTGAGGCCCAATCCCAAGTGGACACAGGTAATCTACGGCCCACAGTTAAACCCGTGTCCAACTTAACCAACCGTACGACCCACTAACACAGCCTATAACATCAAGCAGCCCAGAACATAATCACATGACAGGTTCATATGTTCGGCTGTCCAGAGCATTACGCAGCCCAGTTGGGCTTCAGGCCCAACCTCAAAGCATAAATAATAACGTGGCCCTAAGGTTATCCAAAACATTTGTAGCCCAATCGATTTGCTTGTAAGTCCGATATACATATGCAGCCCAACAACTAATATGCAAGTCCCAATGGTTAACAACTATTGCTTTTATTGTCAGTTACTAATTAGTTTATCAACAAAATCATCACATCATATTCATGAACATAGCATACTGGATAAGTTATCATTAACATGAAACCAAGGTCATATATGTCACTCATATATGTTTTATGATCATGGCAACTTCTAAACCAACCAACAGTTCCTCTAATAACCCAAGACAATAGTTCGAACATTACTAGATCATATCATCATGTTCAACACATATATTATCATCAGCATCATCAGTAATCATTTAATCGATACTAACATTACACAATATGTCATGTAATCCGAAGCAAAGTATTCTACCCTAATCATACATAACGATCCATTAAACAATCTAAATATATAATCATGGCCGACAAACATGACTTTAATCAAAATCTAATTGGACCTCAATAACATGCAAATCTTAATCACTTTATTCATGTGTGACCTGACAACAAACAATTAATGTGAACTGACATACTTGACTTTTGATCACATTATCTTTTGACACAAAATCACATGAAACATCAATTTTACCCTTATCAATTTTATGCATGAAACATCACTAATTAAAAGTTAGCATAAATATATAACTATACTAACCAGGAACTCGATTGTACAAGGCGATGTCTCGATGGATGATGGGGGGGGGGGGGGGGGGGTCATCTTGCCGCACACACACTTGGGAGGGGTAGGGTTTTGTAATTAGGGTTGACGTATTAGAGATCTGTTTAATAATTCAATGACCATCCCCTAATGTACATATGCGCTACACACTGGGCCGGGTTTTGGGCTGTAACAGAAACTGGGCCGAAATATTTAAGCAATTACCTGGGCCAGAGTGTATAAGCAGGTTAGGGGGTTCAAGTGAGGCGTGCGGTCTTCGGCCCAAATGTGTGATTAGACGGAGTTTATAATTTATAGCTAATCTTAACAATACACGAGAACACATCTTGTGACATAAGTAGTTAAACACATTTAACACGTTTATCGTATCGGACATCTAGCTATGATACAACCAAGGACGTATAAAATAACAAGCACATCTAGCTATGATACAACCAAGGACGTATAAAATAATAAGCACATCTAACGATAAACATATCACTCATCCGACTATGATGCAGACAATGACGTATAAAATAATGCTGAATCGATGTTCACTAAGCTAGACGACACTAACCTTAAGAGTTCGGGTTGTCACATCATCCCCAACTTGAAAGAAATTTCGTCCCGAAATTTGACAAGTAAGCACAAAGGAGTGAAGTGATAAATCACGAAGATTGCTGCAGGTTTTTCCCCAGGTGTCACATCATCCCCAACTTGAAATGGAATTTTGTCCCAAAATTCACCAGTAGTACCAAAATTAGATAGGTTATAAGGAAAAAGTTGAGGATACTTAAGCTTCATCTGATCCTCACGTTTTCATATGAACTCCGGTCCACGTCTTGAGTTCCAACGAACCCTCACGATCGGAATTCGACTATGTTTACGCACCTTGATCTCCCGGTCCATGATCTCGATGGGGTCTTCGATAAACTGTAACTTGTTGTCAATATTCAGTTCTAGCAAAGGTATCACAAAGGTTTCATCGGACAAATACTTCTTTAGGTTCGAGACATAAATGACATTGTGTACGTTACCCCATTCGTCGGGTGATTCGAGTTTGTAAGTCATGTCCCGAATTCTTTTCAAAGTTTTGAAGGGCTCAACATGACGTAAATTATCTTGCCACGCTTCCCAAGCGCACCGCACCCTCCCAGGGTGAGACTTTCAACAAGACTCGCTCGCCCGCAGCGAACTCCCTGTGTTTTCTAAACTTATCACCTTTCCTGACGGTCGCGCGTTGCTGCCAAACAATTTCCGATCTAGGCAATCCTCCCAAGAGTTTCGAGTACGAGTAATTAAGTTGTCAACCATCTCAGTGTAACAAGAAGGTTGGCATTATTGTCTACGTAATGCCTCAACAGAGCTGTCTGGTTACCAAGATGATAAGTGCCGCAGTAGTACTCAACCATAGGTAAGAGTCCTTCCAACTTGCACCAAAGCCAGTCACACACATGCTCGCAGCATGTCTTCGAGTGCCAGGAGAGTTTGTTTTCTCTGATCGTTTGTCCAGCGGGTACATCAATGCTCTGGTCCTGACATGAGCCAAGGGTGTTGTGTATTGCCTGACATAAATCATGCATAGATCAAATTCAGAGGTAACAGGAGTTGGCACCTCGTACCAAAAAGCCGCCTCTCCCAGAGGAACATTCACAACTGTGAAAACTCGTCAATTTTCGTGATTGCAAGAAAGTGTGCTGGTAACTTGAGTCTATCAATGATCACCCAGGTGATAATGTTTCCGTTTCGAGTTGTAAGTAGACCAGTGACAAACTCCATGGCCGTCTGTTCCACCCTCCAAATAGGTGTTTCTGATTACTGACATGAACCAGAAGGTTTCTGATGTTCCACCTTGACTTTAGCACAAGTCAAATGTCGTTCATATGCTTCGCTGTGTAGGCCTTCAAGCCCAGTTGCCAGTACAAGTGTCACACCCCCCAAAATCCACATGCGGAGTATCACCGCTTGGAGGCGTGACTGACCAGGATCCAGCCACCAATCATATTGAACTATACAATCAACTAAATAAAACCAAACCCAATATAATTGGTGTTTAAAAGAAACCAAACATGTTTAAGCAACCAGCGGAAGCATAGTAATATTTAAATAACCAAAACATAGTTTAAAGTACAAATGTTAAGTATGGGACATAACAGTCCATATCCCACAACGATCTCCTCCTCGTGCAAGCTCCATAAGCATCTAACGACCTGCAAGGCATGTAACAACGAGTCAACAACAAAGTTGAGCGAGTTCACAGTTGGTTGTTTAGTTGTACCAGTTTGTTTTGAAAACCACAAGTTGTTTCGTAAACCACGAGTTAACCAGTTCCTTTATTTCCCAAACCATATCCATAATCAGTGGGGGCTTCCCCATGTGAACCACTAGACCGTTACCATATCGACCACTGACGAACAATAGTTGTGCCCTACGTCAATGTCTATCATCATTGACAGTTTGCCATGATCCATTAGTACACGCCCGTCCGACCGGCACGGTGTGAGGTTTGTCAAACCTAATAGCGCTATTAACTAATGACCCGCTCGCCAACAGCCTCGGCGATTAAGTCGATATAAAATGAGGGACTTAATGATAGAGTTTTGTCTAGTAAGTTTAAGGTTGTTGTCCTACCCAAGGAGAACGAACGTACGTATTCTACCTAAGGAGAATACGCAGGATTAATATTGGCATCCTACCCATGGAGGATGGTCGTACATATCCTACCCAAGGAGAATATGTAGGTTCCGTTTTAGTTCTTTAAACCATTCCCAACCACCGGGAATCCCATGGCTTAGAAAGAGTGTGAACTCACCTCGGTTTGCTTGGTAAGATTATTACTCGTTCACAAATAATTCAATCCAAGCCTATAGTGTTTATACATGCATAATCAGTTGATAATCACATAGTTTGCATATAGGTCATGATCATGGATATATACTCATGCAATACTAGCACATAACAGTTGTTCTAGTTCATATCAGTCCACAGCTCACAAGTATGATATGTAACAATATCTAACAGTTGAGTGTATTGGTTGTAAGAATCAACTTATAACATTTGAATACAGTCATAACAATCTTAATCACATAGACAATCACTACTATTCACACAGTTGTCATGTCATACTAACCTACTGTTAATGCAAAGACCCTTCTGGCGAAACTCCCTATATGGCGAAACCCCCCCTGTTTCGTCGTGTTCTTCCCTTGATGAAACCCTTAGGTTTCGTCGTGATTTCTCTTGGCGAAACCCACAGGTTTCGTCGTGCACCTCTATTGACGAAAATCTCATGTTTCGTCGGCCTGTGGGTTTCGTCAATACGCAGGAGTTACGTCCAATTTACAGTTAATCACACAGAAACCCAAATTACTAACTACGACAGCCATCACAATCATTCGATCATACAGTTATCTCACCAAATACAGTAAACATCAATTGCTATCCAAGATCATACCAAATACATCGCAACACATGGCATCTAGCATGAACCTTAAATCATTAAGTAACCATATATGATCTAGATTGCAAATCTTGAATGTATTCGATGATCATACCCATTCAATCACAAGTACAATACCAATCAGAAACATGGATCTACTTAGTGGACATAAACTAATACAACTTCATGAATTATCATCACGCAGTTTCTAAGAATTCAATTTACACCAGAACATCAGAACCCTAATCACATTGTTTTCAATTCAAGCATCAAACACAATCAAGTCATCTAGCAAACAACTTCACTTATACTGATTGTTATATACACACAGTAACATGTAAATCGAATCAACCATCAAGACTAACCGTTTGTGAGATGAAACACAAGAACTCCTAGAGGAATGATGGTGATTGCCATCGATTTCAAATAGAGAAAGAGAGCCTAGGGTTACGTGAATTGTGGTGTACAGAATATATATCGTAACTGCTAATGATTTGGGCTCTACCTGGGCCGAAGCCCATTATGGCAAAACTCCTGGGTTTCGTCGTGATGCATATGGCGAAACCTCTATGTTTCGAGGTGTGTGTGGCCGACGAAACTCCCAAGGTTTCATCGGGATTGAAATTCCCAACAGTTAATAATTTCTATCGCATACTCCTCAATCAAAAATAACACAGTATCTCAAGTATAGTTAAACATGTACAAATACAAAGCAAACAAGTTATGCAACACAATTGTGAACAAATAACGTGTAGAGGAAAGACCTTGAAAACTCGGGTTGTCACAACAAGATCCTCCGATCCTAACCTATTCCATCAAATCCGGATGACCAGCATATCGATGCTGGTGTGCTTCGCTTAACACAAGTTCCCTACAGTTGCCATATAATGAGACCCACATTCGTTCCATGAGGTAGCGAATATCGTCCAACTTGCCAAAAGTTGCTCCTCCATGCCCCGCATGGACTCAACTTGAAAACTCTCTTCCTTCAGTGCTTCTATGCAAACAAGGCGAATCTGATCAGGTAGGCTAGAGTCGATGGTGAGTTGCAAGCTCATACGCGTTTAGTTTCCATAGTCGTATTCACACGAGAGTTTCATCCAGCGATGCCATCACATAATTAGCTCTCTCAAAACAAAGGTACATGGGAGGCCCTTGTGATCGGTCTAAGTAGTGTATTTGGTACCGTCCAAGTAATGCCTCCAGCTTAAATCCAAGACCATGGCTTCCACCGCCGGTTGTGACTCAGGTAATTCTTCTTATAAATCCACTACGTAAACCATCACCTTCTCGTTTTGCATCGGCGTGTAACTGGGACTCTGACTCAAACCATCATGGTATACCACCAGATCACCCATACCCTTGGGTAAAGATGATGCTCAGTGTATTGCAGAGTTGGGATTCGAAAGCTGAAAAGAAGTCCTGATGTTTTGTCTTCCCCGAACACAGCACCCTGCTGTGCTAAAGAAATTCAAGCTGCGCGATCTTCAAAAATGGATGAATCTGCGATAGTATTCAGCAAAACCAAGAAATTGTTGTATCCCTGAAGGAATCTTTAGTGTCGATCAGTTTCTAACCAAATGGATCCTAGCAAGATCCACGTGCATTCCAACTTCGTTGGTTACATGATCAAAATGCATCTCTCGAATCTAGATGTTACATTTAACAAGACTTCACACGCAATGGCTCCTCCCTCAGGAGCTCTAAAATATGATATAGATGTCGTCCATGATGTTCCCTTCTCCTGGAAATGATTCGACACATCATCAATAAGCATAGTTGATTCATATGATCAATAAAGCTGCTGGTGTGATGATTAGCCCAAAGGTCATGGAATACAACGTTGCAAAGGCCACATTGCATTTGATATGCCGTTGTAGGAACATTCTCCTCTTGGTCTTCCGTCAATACATGGTCGAGGCAAACAGTTCTTGATTATCACCTTGCTGAGTTCTGGATAATTAGTACACATACGTAAAGGCTTTATCTTCCCGAATATAGCTGGGGCTCCCCAAAGCGAACAAAAACTATGTCCAATAAAACTCCTGTCCAACAGTTCCTGTAGATAGTCCTTGCAACCCCCCCGATGCAAGACGGTATATAGCACGAGTAACCAGGGCTGCCCCTGCCGTGAGATCAAACTGAGATTCCGCCTAACAGTGGTGGAAGTAAGTCTGAAAGCTCCCCGGGTAGCACACTGAGAGGAATCACGAACAATTGGTGGATCCTCGATCCTCCTTTCCTTAGCCTCAACATCAGTAACGGTTGCTAACGTGGCGGGGTGATCCCTCCGTAGACACTTCTGGTCCTTCATAGTGGAAATGGCGCTAACCTTTGCATCACTCTGTTGCTTTAGAACAAATAACGAATCTCCACACAAAATTTTTCTCCTCACAAGGTATGTCTGCACGATTTCTGAATAACCAATCCACACTAACTACTGCATTGTAACCATCAGGGGTAGTAGAAGGAAGGCCGATGTTGAACACTTGTCCCACAAGGTCGAGTTTGCATCCCAACAAACCTATGAGGTTTCAATTGTCTTGCCCTTAGTCAATTCCACAACAGGTTCGGCTTCAAGAAGCGTCAGGGTTAAACAGAACAGAGACGAAGCGAATTGCTACCCATACTAGCTACCATGTTGCTATTATCCTGGCGTCACCCACACCATTCCTAAATGCCCTTCCACGAGCATCGTTCCCAGTGTTTGTTGTTTTTGTTACGAGAATTTCCCGTATTGTCGTCGTTCCCTCGGTTGTGTGTCGTCTTGATTTAACAACGGCCAATCCATGTCGTAGGCACTTTTGTTTTCATACTGTAAGCTATGGTTATAAGCGCCTCAATGTTGCCGTGATCGTTGCCCTTAGTGTCGCTGCTTGTAATGGGGTCCTGTGACATTTCACCAACAGGGTACATCTTTCACGTTCCGTGTCACGTACTAAGGCACTACTCACTGCGTGGGAAGTTACACATTCCACTCTATAGTCATTTGTCATCGCTTATGTCCTGATTGATTCGTAGGAGTTGACCCCCATGAGTCGCTGGCTAGAGTTAAGGATTCGATTGAAGTCAATTCGCTGGTGTTCGTTGCCGGTAATCAGGGTCGTTCTAGTACTGAGGTCGGTAAGGCACTACGCTCATCCTCTTGTCCATCGTCCTTGCAAGTTGACTGAGTAATACACGGTATGTTTCCAGAGTGTTGCAGAAGTGATTGTACTTCGGGATGTAAGATGTCAATACATTGAGTTCCAGCGAACGAAGAGAAGTGAGAAAGGTATAGACCAATCATTGACGTTGCAACATCCATCCCAGGGACGTTCGTACAAGCACCTAATGTTCTACCCAGTTCGCGGGGCGTTCAGATGGGTGTTCAGGTAATACTCGATAGCATCAAGATTCGAAAGGATCCAGAGAGGAATGAAAAGTTCACATTCGAGTAGGGGACAATCACTGCTATAACCCCTATAGGTTTGTTATGTTTCACATCGATCAAATAACGGAACGGAACCCCTTTTTCACTTGTTAAGCCTCACTGGGACTCGCATGCACCCCACATTATTATTATGTGTGCACCCACAATAATATTGTGATTTGCATGCTCATCTCAGCTCCTCTTAACTCATGTCAAATGGTTCCTCAGACTCGAGTAGCAACCAAAGAGCATCACGAAGCATAAGTCATGAATGTTTAGGGAAATACCACCCTATCAGTTACATAACACATGCAAGTAATACATGAATTCATAATGTTGTGCTAAACGTGCAATCACATGCAATATCATATGTAAGTGTTCACTAGTTATGCAGTACCATGAGTATATAAGAGACGAACCTTGCAATCTGGAGCTGAGTGTCATGGTTGTATTCACGTTTTCAGAACTGTTCGGTTATAGTCTGGTTTTACAAAAACGTTTTCCCCTTTTTAAAACCAAGTTCACTATAACCAATGGCTCTGATACCAATCTGTCACACCCCAAAATACCACGTGCGGAAACCACCGCGAGGCGTGTGACATACCAGGATCCAAGCCATCAATCACATTGAACTCAACATTATAATTAAATAATACTTTCATTTATTAACATAAAGCGTTACAAACGTTACATATCATTCATTGTATACAGCGGAAGCATAAATCATTTGTTAAGTGTTTAGTAAACCAAGAGTACATAAACCATTAAGCTTGTATTGAGATTCCATGTATCTATACCCATGACCACTCCAGCCTCCCAGACAGCAAGTTCCAAATAATATAAGCATATAGACGTGCAAGGCATGTAACAACGAGTCAACAACAAAGTTGAGCGAGTTCACAGTTGGTGTTCGTTTTAACGTTATTCCAAAAACCATAAGTTCATTTGTAAACCATGAGTTAACCAATTCCTTGTTTCCCAAACCATAACCATAACCAGTGGGGGCTACCCCATGTGAACCACTAGACCCGTTACCATATCGACGACTGACTAAAGTAAGTTGGTGCCCTGACGTCAATGTCTATCATCATTGACTAGTGCCCAGATCCATTAGTTCACGCCCGTCCTCTGCGGCACGGTGTGAGGCTTGTCAAACCTAAATAACGCTATCTAACTAATGACCCGCTTGCCATTGGCCCGGCGATTAAGTCGATATAAAAGGAGGAACTTCATGAGAGAGATTTTGGTCTAGTATCCGTGTTGTCACCCTTCAGTAAAGAGGGTGTGTACGTAATCCCCAAACCAGGAGATTACTCAGGTTCCACTTATATCCTTATCACGTGTTGTCACCCTTCAATAAAGAGGGTGTGTACGTGTTCCAAACCAGGAGATCACGCAGTTTTAGTTTAAATCCTTTACCCATTCCCAACCCTTGGGAATCCCATGCCTTGTGGAAAGTGTGAACTCACCTTGGTTTGCTCGGTAAGATTAATGTATGTGTTCACTGTTTGATCAATCCAATCCTAGTATTATTACCAGTAACAGTCAGTTTTACAGCACTTAATCATATATTACTTATAGATATTGCACATGAAACCCACACATAGTGTCATGCAAAGTGTAGTAGTTGATCATGTAATTCATCAGTCGATAACATGCATAATACCATCCAAGTATGTGTTCTAATCCCATTGAGGCCCAATCCCAAGTGGACACAGGTAATCTACGGCCCACAGTTAAACCCGTGTCCAACTTAACCAACCGTACGACCCACTAACACAGCCTATAACATCAAGCAGCCCAGAACATAATCACATGACAGGTTCATATGTTCGGCTGTCCAGAGCATTACGCAGCCCAGTTGGGCTTCAGGCCCAACCTCAAAGCATAAATAATAACGTGGCCCTAAGGTTATCCAAAACATGTGTAGCCCAATCGATTTGCTTGTAAGTCCGATATACATATGCAGCCCAACAACTAATATTCAAGTCCCAATAGTTAACAACTATTGCTTTTATTGTTACTTACTAATTAGTTTATCAACAAAATCATCACATCATATTCATGAACATAGCATACTGGATAAGTTATCATTAACATGAAACCAAGGTCATATATGTCACTCATATATGTTTTATGATCATGGCAACTTCTAAACCAACCAACAGTTCCTCTAATAACCCAAGACAATAGTTCGAACATTACTAGATCATATCATCATGTTCAACACATATATTATCATCAGCATCATCAGTAATCATTTAATCGATACTAACATTACACAATATGTCATGTAATCCGAAGCAAAGTATTCTACCCTAATCATACATAACAATCCATTAAACAATCTAAATATATAATCATGGCCGACAAACATGATTTTAATCAAAATCTAATTGGACCTCAATAACATGCAAATCTTAATCAATTTATTCATGTGTGACCTAACAACAAACAATTAATGTGAACTAACATACTTGACTTTTAATCACATTATCTTTTGACACAAAATCACATGAAACATCAATTTTACCCTTATCAATTTTATGCATGAAACATCACTAATTAAAAGTTAGCATAAATATATAACTCTACTAACCAGGAACTCGATTGTACAAGGCGATGTCTCGATGGATGATGGGGGGGGGGGGGTCTTCTTGCCGCACACACACTTGGGAGGGGTAGGGTTTTGTAATTAGGGTTGACGTATTAGAGATCTGTTTAATAATTCGATGACCATCCCCTAATTTACATATGCGCTACACACTGGGCCATGTTTTGGGCTGTAACAGAAACTGGGCCGAAATATTTAAGCAATTACCTAGGCCAAAGTGTATAAGCAGGTTAGGGGGTTCTAGTGAGGCGTGCGGTATTCGGCCCAAATGTGAGATTAGTCGGAGTTTATAATTTATAGCTAATCTTAAGAATACACGGGAACACATCTTGTGACATAAGTAGTTAAACACATTTAACACGTTTATCGTATCGGACATCTAGCTATGATACAACCAAGGACGTATAAAATAACAAGCACATCTAGCTATGATACAACCAAGGACGTATAAAATAATAAGCACATCTAACGATAAACATATCACTCATCCGACTATGATGCAGACAATGACGTATAAAATAATGCTGAATTGATGGTCACTAAGCTAGACGACACTAACCTTAAGAATTCGGGTTGTCACAACCATAACATTACGTTTTAAACATTTACCATCAACTAGGATTTTGCAAAAGACATAGCATGTCAAGCTTTAAAGTCTAGCTATGAAACATAAGTTATTTACAACAAAAGTATTTTTGACCCATTAACATCTTTACAAAAGTAGCGGAAGCGCATGGTAGGCATAGAAGCGTGTTCGATCCCGGTGAAAGTTGACCATTAGACTTGAGTTTTACCTACATTACAACATCAAAGTAAACTTCATTATAATTAAAATTCCTTCCTTCTAACATAAGATTTTAACTTACGGATTTATGACAATCATGCCATTCGCGTAACTTACAAATTTACTTGTTAATTTAGTATCATCATTCTTTTACTTGAATATGTTCCTAAAATGAACATCATACCTTCATTCTTATTCTTACATTCTAATCCTTCAACTCGTTCATAAAGGGTCTACATAAATTTCCTTCTCTTGCATATCATTCGAATATATTTGACCCATATGCAATGAGTTCTAAACATGGTTCTTCTCTTGACCATTACAATTGCCACACTATATAGTAAAAGTAAAACTATAATAAAACCATGAATCGTACAAGTAGCGTACCTCGTTCTTAATTTCCTTGTTGCTTCGCGTGACTTAAACTTTCCTCCTTTACACCTATACATAACCATTCATACTTAGAATTCATGCCGTATACACATTTACATACATTCTTTGATAAGATATCATATATTTTTAACACCTACTTCATAAGCACATTCAAATCACGATTTTTACATAAGGTTTATGGCTAATATGGTTGAATTCTTAATTGAGGCATTTCATCAAACATTTGGTGTGCACAACATCAACAAAGAACAAGGTACAAGTGTTCATAGCATAGTTCTACTTGTTCATTTTCTAGTTTAACAAAATCCAATCAATTTCATACCTTTCTTTCATCCTACATCAACTTATCTAATTTCTCTATCACATACAAGATCATGCATCAATTCACATCTATTAGCATTTATTTAAATCATCATGTTCATCATACTCTTACAACAAGTGGGTATAAACCTTATATCATCCAAATAATCAAAATCAAGCAAAATTCTCAATCTATTGTGAAATCCTAACTCAAAATTACACAACATTTCCACATAAATTCATGATTGGGTTAAAACCCACTTTCTACAAATCACCAAATCAGAAATTTCGACTTACCATTTGTTAAACAAGCTTTAGATGGTTAATGATTTGAGTTCATGCATTAGATTGGGCTCTTAATTCCTTTCTAATCTTGTGATTTTCTGGAAACTAGGGTTTCTCCTTGGTTCTTTGCTCCTGGTCGATCCACAGAACACACCAGAGTGTGTGTTTTGTGTTTTCTTTTGTTTATTAATAACTTTCATCACTTTTACAAGTTCAGCCCCTCTAATTCTAATTGTTGTTTATTATCACGTTAACTTTCATTATTTTTGAACTAATATCTTATTCTTTTAACTTAGGTAATATTACATAATTAGACATTTAAGGTAACATAAATAAATTGCATATTTTGGGGTGTTACAGTGTATTGCTCAAGTTTTCAAATATAACTTTCTGTATAAATTTGGGCAACAATTTGTTACAGCTTGTCTCCTTACCAAAAGCTCTCCAATCCAATGTTATGAGCTCATGCGCACCACCATCTATATTTATAGGCGCATAACCTCCTAGCGTAGGACTCCTATGTGTAGGTCCTCTAATCCGTGCGGATCGTAACAGAATCGTTGATCTAACCTAGAGTGCGGAATCCCCTAGATCAGATTTCACAGAAAACGAGTAGAAACGAAAATCTCTATAAACCCGATCTTTGTTGATTATCTTCAAACGATTACAATCAATCAAGATCTCCAATTCGTCCAAGCCTTTTTCTTTCACGAATTCTCTCCAAAGTGATTAAGGTGATTAGATGATTAACCTAAACCCTAATGCTAAGCTTTGTTTATATAGGACAAAGCTTTGCATATGGGCTAGGTCATTGGCAAGGCCCATTTCGCAAACCATCCCCCATATGTGGGTTTGGTTTTGCCCAATCACTCTTAATTAACTATGTAACACCTCGTAAAATCACGACCAATATTGTAAAGACACGTGTCATGGACTTTAAACGTGTAATGAATTGATCTGGAAGGACTGAATTTGTCAAACAATGTAAATATGTGAATAAAGGGATCCAAGGTGTCAACATGCCATTCTTGTGCCTCTGATTGACCTCACACGACGTTCGTATTCTTTAACGAATAATTTATCAAACACTGGAAGTCGTTTGTGTTTAAAATAAGGATCTTATAAAGCATAGGGGTTAAAAGCGTCAACATGTTGAAAGTAACCTCTGAGTGACCTTTTAACGAGCCCAAAAACATTGTAACAATTATATATTTTGATCCCAAGAATATTAGATATTAATTCGTGGAGTTTCGACGCATATGAATAATCAAAGTGTTAGTTACAAGTAATAAGGGTTAAATGCGTGAATATTGCATTTCAAGACCATTCGGGTGACCTCGTAACTAACCGAAGGCTTATTGTTAAAAGTTTAAAGACTCAAGACCCTTAAAAGTCAAGTTTGGGGGTTAAAAGTGCAATAAACGAAAGTTAAAACTAGTCTAGAAGGACCAGGGACTGATATTGCAATTTCTGAAATATGGTGACCGGATGTAGCCCCTCACGCGGGCCGCGTAGGCCCTAAGACAACTCTTACACGGGTCAGTTACAGCCAAAACTGCACAGCTGCAGGTTAGTCAGGTTACACCGCCTTTGCATGCATTTTTTCGAATCCAGGAGCTGAGCCAACAGTTTTTCATGCATAGGGACACCTGGAATTCATCAGAGATCAGTTGTAGAGTTATGTGGAAGGATCTTGTGAGGTTTAAAGTCCTATATAAGGCCTTCTTGTTTGATAGCTCAATTGCTCACTTACAAAAATCAATCTCAACTCACTCTTTGGAGCTCTCTGGACTTTATGCAAGTTTTCTCAAGTTCCTAATTCGTGCTAAGAGCCTTTGTAAGCATTTTTAGCCTTCCTAGTTCAAGTTTTATTAGTCTAATGACCGAAAGTCAAAGCCGTCGTAATTAAGCTTTGACTTAGTGATTAATCACTAATGGTCCAGCCATTTTTCGAATTGAAAGTGGCTATGAGTTCGTAATTATGTGGGTAATAAACCCTTAAAAGGGCACCCTCTGATTTCCATTCTAACTTGGTCAATTGTCGGGTCAAACTTAATTATAAAAAGTCAACAGAAGCTATTTTTGCAAATAAAATCATAACTGATAATGTAGAAGTTATGGAACCTGTTTTAATACTAAAATAACTTGGTAAATAATGTAAGAACATGTCTAAGCATGTTCAACCCGACAATTCTGAGTTTAGGCTCGGTTCGAAACTGAAAGTCGCAAAAGTAGACTTTTGCTTTGACTTTCAGTTCTGACCCGATTTAGCTTAGTTTAGACATGCCTTAGGGTTCCATTAGGACCAGGTTATAGGTTAGTATAACCCTATAAGGTTATACAACTTGGTTCCTAATTAATCCAATTCATTTGCATGTTTCCGTTAATTGCTTAAATGTTGACTATTATGCCCTTTTTATATTAAAACGAGATTTTTGAAAATGTGAGAGGACAAAAACCTTTATTACTAATTTATAAACATGTCCTAAAAATTTGACATCAGTTTAAGGTCTAAATTAGGACTTACGCTCGATATCGTAATTTGAAAGCTTTTTATTAATTAAACGGCATATTTAGCATAAAGCCTATTTAAACCCGAATTTTGACATCAAACTTTTTACCCACTGATGTAATATAATATTTTGGGATTTTTGAAGATTTTTATTAATTTTTAAACTGATCACACATGGGGTTCTTGCTTTGATTAGGTAATTGACGATTATACCCTTTTTGCTAATAAAATGAGTTTTACATAACATTTTGATATCAAACTTTTTGCTACTGATTTTATAAGATAAATAAATTATTTTGAACTTTATAAACTGATCAAAAACTCAGATTTCCTTATATAATCTAAAAATCGCTTAAAACCGACTTTTTATGCGTTTTTAACGCATAGTATGGTTTAAAACTATTTTTGACATATAAGACTTAATACCTACTGATGTTTTAAGTAAATTTTTATACTTTAACAATAAGTAAAGGTTTTGAACTCAGATTTCCAAATTTGACCTTAAAAGCTTATGTGAAATTACTAAAATGCCCCTACGGTGCATAGTTTGGTTATAAATGATAAATCTCACATATATGTAATACCTTACTGATATGACTTGCAAAAATAAATATTTTTACTGATCATTTAAGACTAGAACCTCAGATTAACATTTAACCTCTTTTATACTCTTTAAAATGACCAAAATACCCCTATGGGGCTTAAATTGATTTTAAATCCGTTTTGGGGATAATGGAAGGTATCCCACTGATATCACAACATATTTAAGGCATATTAACTTGTGAAACCTGTACATGACTCTTTTGGTTACCCGTTATGCATTATTCACGTTCAGTGCGGTTTATGTAACTAGTTTACATAAATTGACCGAAACGGGTCAAACCTTATCATTTTTGCTTCAAAATACAGAATGTGTTTAGTTTACCCATATTATACAAGTCTTCATACTTGTTGGGTCTAAAATACATTCTAATTCGGTCCTCGCTTAATCTTGCGTTTTGAACCGTAAACCTTTCTTTAAAACTAACCGGTCTAAGTTTAAACTTAACTAAGACCCGTTAGGAATCTAATAGGTTATTAAAACCTTCGTTCTAGATTTAGGAGGCCAGTAAAAGATATCTGCACTTGCTGATTGTATACGGTTGGGATAAATTTGCATAATTTGCTCAGGTAAATACTTTTAACTTATTTTCCCTTATACGAGCTTGGGGTACGGTATATAAAATACCGCTTGGTCGGGTATTGAAATTTTAATCGTATAAAGGTTAAATCAATGAGATAACCCGTTTAATCTGTTTTGTTTGTTTTAAGCCTTTGGGGGGGGGGGGGGGTTAATGACCATGTCCTGGATATCCTCGGCTCATTCATTGAAATGGCCAAGACTTAAGCACGGGGTGTAGGCATACACCTGCCAGTGCGTATGTAAAATAATATGCCCGCTTGTTCGAGAATAGCTCGCCGTGGGTTTATTTATGTGGTGTGTCTATTAATCTTTAACCCGGTATTCAACCCGGGCTACTGAAGCACGGGGTGTAGGCATACACCTGCCAGTGCGTATGTAAAATAATATGCGCGCTTGTTCGAGAATAACTCGCCGTGGGTTTATTTATGTGGTGTGTCTATTAATCTTTAACCCGGTATTCAACCCGGGCTACTGAACATATAACAAACATTTAATTCTTTTAAAAGATTATTTTTAAATAATTATCCCAGGTTATAAAAGATTATTTGTGCCTTGTGCATTTAAATCATTTTCTTAAAACATTTTCAAAAGAGTCAGTTAATTGTATTTACGAGTGTAAACTGACGTATTTTCCAAAAGGTTAAGTGCAGGTACTAGGCGAAATAGGCTGGCTACTCCTGAGTGAATAAATAAAGAGTCTTGCAAGCTTTGTCACTTAAAAATCTGTTGAACAATATTTCCTTTGTTTTGATCTGCCTGTGGATCCTTATACATTCCGTTTGTAATACTTATGTTACTTTCATTCGGTTTGTAATATTATTACTTTTAGACTTCCGTTGTGCATTGAACTTTGATAAATTGACTATGATGATATCAACTACGTCACGATACTCCCCATTGGGCCCACCGGTAATACGTGGAAATATCGGGGTGTGACAGGTTGGTATCAGAGCCAACATTGTGGGAATTAAACACTAGCCTTTTGTGTTTAATGTTAATGACACAGTTTGCACATTCCTTGACTTCCGACTCTAGGCAAAGAACTTATGACTAATCCTAATTTATTTTATTTTGTCCTTTATTCTTTTCCTTTGTTGTTTCTTTTGACAGGATCAACAAAAATGCCGCCAAGATTCCGAAGAGGAGGACGAGGTAAGGGGCCATTCACTGCCCCCAACGATCATGAGGCCGGGCCTTCACACCAGCGAACTCCGTCAGCGACCATGAGCATTAGTCCTCAAGAAGACTGGAGGACGTATTTGGAGCCCGCGAGGCGATCTGTCTCGCTTAGTTCATCACCCTCTTACCATCACTCTTTTGGGCCATAATCGGATAACGAGCCCATTGATTCACACCACTCCTACCTACCACTGCAGCGATCGGGGTCACATCGTGCATTTCAAGACCCGACCCCGTATTTTCAGAGCCGGTTCAATCCGGTAAATCAGGTGTAAGAACCAGTGGGTTTTAACCCATTGGGACCAGAAGATCATTTTTCTGGTGATCAAGACATGGATATGGATGAAGATCTGGATCCTGCCGAACCACCATCTGGGACACCCACTCACCCCATCGAGATTTCAAATGGGTCGTCCTTTCATGGATCACCTTATCAGGGTCCAGACAGCTATGAAGCAAGGTTTGCTTCATACCCTTGGGAGTTTACTCCATCTTTCAACTCGTCTCAGCAGCAGCAGGATCCCTCTGAGGATTCACGTTTTGTAGCGGTCACGCCGCCGCCACCACCACCGCTTGATCAGCAACTGCCTCCGGAGCCACCGAGGCGTAGGAGATCAGGAGCACGGATGTCCGTGCGAGGGGGATTCCACTTCAGCAGCCCTCAACATTCAAGTGGCAGTCACTACCCGCCACTATATGAAGACCCGTAGATGGTTGGGCCTTCAAACCCCGTCTCAGAAGTCGACTCAGCTCCACTCGCACCGCCACCAGTGGGTTATAATAACCCAATTCCTTCTTACGCTGGTGCAGCGGCGTATAACCCTTTTGAGCAGCCAGCCAACCCGGGGTACAACTAATGCCCCCGATGTTGACCCGTACCTCGTAGCAGCCAACTACAATGCTCTTCACCCTGAAGGGCTCTATGCAGCTTCGTACCAATCTGGGTACCAAGCTTTTGGGTATCCATACCCGCCACCTCCTCAACCTCCACAGCGGCAGCCACCGCAGCCGCCACTGATACCGCCACCACAGCAACAGGAGATTCTTCAGAGGTTGAGCCAGGTGGAACGAGAGGGTCAAGAAGAACGTAGGAGCCACCGGGGATTTCACAAGGGTCTGGCGAATCTTGTAACAACCCGCACTTTTGTGCGTTATTACTACTCGATATACTCGTTATGCCTAGCACCAGAGATTCGGATCATAAACTTAAGATTTAAGTTTGAAACTCATTTTATTAACTTCTTTTCGTTAACCCGAAAAAATGGGATAGATCTCTGAGAAATCTTATTAAGTTAGATATGGTAGATTCAAATGGGATACAAAAAGAGTTGACTGGCGAGCCGTATGAGGTAGGAAACTCTCAAGTACGGTTCTAAGGGAAGGAATTAACCCACCTATTCCGACCGTGGAGAACAGGCCATTCGCCAGGGGGATTCTGAAATTGCGGAGGCTTGGTTCGACCAAGCCGCTGAGTATTGGAAACAGGCTATAACACTTACTCCTGGTAATTATATTGAAGCTCATAATTGGATGAAGATCACTAGACGTTTCGAATAGAAGATCAGACCTTTTCTTTATTTTAGTTATGATATAATGTAACTATATCGCATATATCGCTATTCGAAGGATAATCGCATATTTTCGAAATACATTATCACTATACTACACCAATCACAAACACTAACACTCACAATGACATCGAGTGAGGGCCTATTCTACCCTCCTCAGTGGTCGTGATGTGTCGAACGTAAACAACTAACGCTAACAAGGACTCTCGGGTGAGTGCTAAAGCTCCATTCGTCGTGACGATGATGACAATACGAGTGAGTGGTATCCCGTCAATCTTTGTGGCACCAAAACACAATAACGTTCACGATGGCATCAAGGAAGGACCTATACTACCCACCTTGATGGCCGTGAGACGTCGCTAATAATCGCATACTCGAAACGAAAACCGATTATTAATTATCGAAACTTTGAATTATGGATACGTAAATACGACCTCTAGTGATATATATACGTATGAAAAGCGCGTACTTCGAAAACTATCGCAACGCTCAAAAACGGAGAAATCCACCGCGTCGGAGTGGCCATCCGGACGGATAGCCATCCGGACGGATGGCAATCCTGACGGATAGCAATCCGGACGAATGGGCCATCCGGACGGATAGCCAATCCGGACGAACAGCCAATCCGCACGGATGGGCCATCCGGACCTAAAACCCCTTCAGCCTTCTGATCCTATAAATAGCATGTCACACCACTGTTTAAGTGATGTGACAGCTCCCACTCGACCAGACACGCTCCAGGACCCTTTTCTCTCGATTCCTCGCGATTCCGGTAAGATTTCAACCTAAAACTTGTACTTCTATGATCTACACTCAATTCTACATCATTCTACCTTTCAAAACCCAACTTCCAACCGTGAAATCTACTGATTTGAGGTGTTTCAAGGTGACGTCACCAAGAATTCTTATGAACTTCAAGTTGTGACCTCATCCCACCATAAGCGCCTCAGATCTGAGTGATTTCCACATGTTTTGATAACGAATCTCACCTAAATATATGTATTCAACCAAGGAACTGTGCGATTTCGAGCTAAACCGAAGAAACCGTCAAGAACGGCTAGTGCTGATGGAGCGGGGTGATTCCCGGCCGTTAGAGCGGGTTGGAACTGATGGAATTTCAGGTGTTAGTGCAAAATTTCACTGTCCCGGTAACTCAGCACGTATTCCTTCCGTTAAACACTCAGAAACGGTGTTCAGAATGCAAAACGGACGTGTCATCCGCACGGATCACATGTCATCCGGACGGATAACATGTCATCCGCACGGATAACATGTCATCCGCACGGATAACATGTCATCCGCACGGATGAGCACCATACGACTGGACCAACTCATCATTCGAACGAATGACCATCCGACCGGATTTCCATCCGATCGGATAGTCACTGAGCCTTATCACTTCAAACGAATGGCCATCCGGCCGGATTGCCATGCGACCGAATGGTCAATAGTCACCTGTTTCACCCGCCACCGTTTAACGCACTCTCAATCGATCAGGCTAACTCAGACGCAACCCAAATCAAGCTGTGTTTACTTACCGATTACGCACTGTGAGTATACTTGACCCCTTTTTAATCGCATTTTGGGTGTAACATACGTTTCTAACAAATCGAACTTATCAAACGAATTATTCAATCAATCGAATTATCACTGCGAATAACTGTTATGCATAGATATACGTGATACTAGTTGCATATGTGCTAAGGCTTATACTCGCGACGTCCCACCATGACTAGTATAGTACTATTGCGCCCGACGGGGTCTAGTTTGCCATCGCATATTCGAGCATCGAGGACTTAGTTGGTAGTATCAGCTTTGTGAGTATATATGTCGTGTGTTACGTTCTTGCATATGGAAATTCGCTCCACTTTTTTATCTATTACGCTATACATATCAAACCTATATACTCGCCAATACTTTTGTATTGACAAATATTTTTAACCTATGTTGCAGGTTAGATCGCAAACTATTTCAAATCAAGCTAGGAAGTCTAGAAACTCAACTAAAATTTAGGTTGTCGGATTTGTATTGTTCGAGAGGACAAGAAATCTGTGATAACTTATGTGATTGTATGATTTGTTAGTATGGGATAATGAATGTATTAAATATTATCGCAACATTGTTGTTATGGATCCTCTTGAGCAATCTGATTCGCCTAGTGCCGCGCCCCGATGATTCCGCCATCGGTTGGGGTATGACAGATTGGTATCAGAGCCATAACTATAGGGAATTAGGCCAGACTCGACCTAGTCCGGGTCGACGTCTTAGAAATTGACCTAGTCTATAGTCTAAGTACCAACAGGCCGACTCGTACGAACCCAGTAGGGTTTGTATCGGGCCTACTTGATACTCTCGATCGAAATTGCTAAAGGATACAACTTTGCGTGAACACCGCATACTACAGCATCACGCGAAGGAGCCTTTCCTAGGGCTGAAATACTACATAGCCTTTCCTAAGGCTGACATAATACACGTGTTTTCGAAAATACTCGCATAACGAAACCGAGTGATCCTGTCGAGACCAGGTGTGAAAACCGAGAACTCTCGATAAGATCGCTCACTCAGCGTAATTTTTCTAGCACGAGAACTTTTCATCGAGTTAGGAGTGACATCCACATCTCGACGAAAGTCTCCATTTCAAGATCTAGTGGAACTCACGGATTTATTCGAAGAGCATAACCACAATTAGGAACGAAACTGTTAAGTCAGGGGTGAAACCCGTACCTTAATAAGACGTTCCACTCCCTATAAATTGGTTTTCAAAAAGCTCTCACCAAGTACTCGACTATCACGACAACTCGAGCCACACAATGCCTAGGAAGACGAATGCCAGGAGCTGCATCCCAGTGGAAGCATGAAGTCTTCTAGGTCAACGTGCACGCACGTTCTTGTGAACATAGTTGGGATACCTTGGGTAGTCGACGCCTAAACACCCAAGGCACTCTATCACACGACCCGCCGATCTTACAAATGGTTGGAACTTATTTACGCTTTGAAACTTTACGCTTTATCGATTTTTCACTCCCTGCTTTATAAACGCACAATTCGCACAACCATCGTAATCTAAAACGAAACCCGAATGTTCGCAACAAAACTAATGCATAATCTATCGCCTTCGCTATCGTTTTCTCATCACAACGCGTCCTCGCTTATTCTAAATCGACCTGTATGAGTATGATTACAAATTACATCTATATAAATATATATATATATATATATATATACGTATAAACAAACAAGTCATTGTGTGAGTACTTAGGAATTTCGTGTCTCCTATGTGGCTCCTATATGATTCGTATTACTACTATACTATCGCATCAAGTTTTGAACACGCTCAATCGCATCGCAAACTCCAAAATCATTATGATCGAATCTCATTCCAAGTCTGTTCCTGTCTAGATGCCTTCCAACAACTCTACCTCGAGACGAGTAGCTAGGAGAAGAGCCAAACGAGGTGCCAATAAGAGGATTGCATCACTTGTGACTAAGGAAGTGGGTAAGCTTATTCCTCGAATTGCCGCTCGAGTGCACTCTCTCAGCAACTCTCGAGCCTCGGAAGACTCCAAGACGAAAGCGCCGCAACCTGCTTTTCTCTACAAACACTTCAAAGCCTGTGACCCGATGAAATTCACGGGTGAAGGAGGTGTGACACAACTACTCCAGTGGTTCGATTCTATCGAAGTTACCCTTCGTCAAAGTGGGTGTCCCGATAGTTTCCGTACTACTTGCGCTACCGGAGTATTTCAATCACGAGCACTCGACTGGTGGACCGCCGAACGTAACAAGCATGGAATCTCTGCAGCTTACGCTCTCTCTTGGGATGAGCTGAAAGAGCTCATGAAGAAAGAGTACTGTCCTCCTCACGAAATTCAGAAATTGGAAGACGAATTTTGGAAAATCAAGCAACTCGAAAGTGACAACATTGGCTACACCGCAAAGTTCAAACAGCTTAGCATAATCTGCCCAAGTCAAGTCAACACTCAAGAAAAAGCCATTTCGAAGTATATTCGCGGCTTACCTGAGTGTGTGGGTGATTTTGTCGAAGCTGCAAGACCAGCTACCATCGAAGAAACCTACCGCTTAGCCGCAGAAATCAACAACAAACGACTCATGGAAGGGTTTTTCTCCAAGAATCCTGTCAAGCAAGCTTATCAAGCGATCGATATTAATCCTTCAGAGGACCCCAGCAACGAGTCTTCTGACAAATCTGCTGACGATTCCTCTGACGGATCTACCGACGATTCTTCTGATGACTCTACCGATGATTCTTCTGATGACTCTGCCGACGGTTCTTCCAACAACTCGGTCAAGGATTCTGCAAGTGAGTCCTTAGACGAATCCTCCAAGGACGACACCTCTTCGCAAGACAACGACAAACCCAGCCGCAAACGAAAGACTTCAAGCCCGAACTCATCAACCACCGAACTGCCGCAACCGAAGCCTCTTCAAGCAGTTCTGATGTTTCCGAAACGAGCATACACAGGAGCTCATCCTCAGTGTTACTCGTGTACCTACCATCATCCTGTTGGGGCTGACTGTCGCTATTGCAGTAACTGCAACCGTTATGGTCACTTCACCCACAACTCCCGTATCGACCCGCGAACTTGAGTACAACAACAACAGCTCCAGCCAAAAGTCTTCAACATCAAACACCTAGCAAGCGTAGGATAAAGTTGTAATGATACGATTTTCGACGTTAATTTCTAAGTTTTTAATCTACTCTATTACTCGATGTTGCCGCTATGCATACCATTGACACTCATTCTCGTGTTCTCTTGCACACTCTAGTCGTCGCACTTAGACTAGATTCACACACGTACTATATACTATATCACGAAATAATGTGTTTTACCCTCACTACACTCTTAGAACGAGGTACAATAAACATGCAAGGAACGACTAATCACGGGTGCACACGGGATTATTTGGGTCAGTGCACGGAGATCGTAGTAAATTCTATGGTGCCACAAGCGTTACGACTAAGTATGACACCAAACCACGGGATCTAAGTAGTAGGGGTCAAGCATGGTGTGCTTTATCATACTACCAAAGTTCCGTGAAGAAAGTGCCACGTGGAGTTGAACGTTATTAGACCTATTATACTATTGTGATTATTTTCAACACACTACACTCAATCGCAAGGCGTAACAAACCATATCATCGCGAGACTTGTCGTAAGTCTGCAAACGCAGTGCAATCGCCTCATCGATGGACTCTGGGGAGTCTACCTCGCAGGGCAATTGCATCGACGCAAGACCGGCCGTAAGTCTGTTGCAACGAATCTCAATCAAGTACATGAACGCTCACGATGTTGTTGAGTGAGGACCTATTCTACCCTCCTCGATAACTGTGGTGCGTCGTAACATAACGTTAAGCTTATTCGAATCAAATCTCGGCTAATCGAAATCGCTCATCATGTGTATCTCGCAACCTCTATTGCCTATTATGAGAACCCTCATCGCTTATTATGTGAATCTACATCGCTTGCTGTGTATCAATCTATCGCTGTCGCCTACCGTTATCTGTGGTGTTGTGTTAAGTTAGCACACATGACCTCGCTCCACGAGATGAAGCTCATATGAATAAAGCAAGGTGTTTTAGTCATATCGGCGGGCTTTCGTGGAAAAAGGCCATGTGGGGTCTGATGTCAGTTAACCTCTGTGGTGTAAATCAATCGAATCAAACCGCATAAATCGCGTATACCTCCCTCGCTTGCAACGCAACAACTGCCGCTCATCGCAACTCGTTTATCATCGCCGTCATTGTTGGTGTTGCGTTATTCGCTAAGTCACCTAATCGCTTATCGCTTATCGTGTATAATCTACCGCTTACTCGCTCGTTTGGTACAACCTATGTGGTAATAACACGCATGACATCGCTTCACGAGATAAAACTAGCCTGGTTAAACGTGGTGTTTCATCATGTTAGCAAACTCTCATGGAAACGTGCCATGCGGGTTCAATGTGGAATCTAATCAACATCGCGCTAAACGCTTATCGTCTACCGCTCGACGCCTAACCAGACACGACGTATAAGCATTTCGTGTCACCAGGCTACTCGCGCACGCTGTTATAGCAACGCTCGCAATTCAACTCGCTTGTTTAACCTATTCAATTCTATCTTCAACATTGGTCCGACTTCCTATCAATCGGACCGAGGTAGCGAAAATTCTATCCGTGTCATAACGGCCCACATGACACCGCCTCACGAAACGGAAGTGATATGGAGAAACATGGTGGATACGCCGTTGGTACTTCCTATATATAAGTGTTTAACCATATTACCAAACTTTCGTGAGAAAGTGCCAAGTGGGGCTCGATGTTAACTAACTTTTCAAACTGTTAAAAACTGATTTTTATAAAATTTTTATTAAAACCATTGGACAAGTGAAATTTCCCTCACAATGTGGAGGTAACATCGAATCAGCTTAACTCCATGCCCAAGGGAAGTCTCATAAGTCCAGGTTTTCCTTAAAAACTTTTGCAATGTCAAAACGAAATCTTTCTTAAGGCGATGGGTCGACATCGAGTTCAGCATTGAACCCAGGTCCTAAGAGAGTTTCCCTAACCCCAGTTTTCATTTTCGAATTCCTTAAAATGTTTAAAGCCTAAAATTTCTTACAACGTTGGTTAACGATCGACTCAGTTAACCCTACGTTATGAGAAACCTTTCAAAGTTCTTTAAAATTTCAATCGCATCGAACTTACAAATTCTTCGAGACTCGAGGTACTCTTGGAACGCCAACTCGTGGGATTATTACTTTTGTCTTACATCGCTTCTCGCTATCGCAATCGATCTCTCTTATTCGAAACACTCTCGCTTGTCAACTCTCACCCAATTAACTCGTTGTATCGCTACTTATCCAGGATCAACCCTCAAAGGTCTACCTATTGGATTAATTTCAGGACGAAATTTCCTAAAGTAGGCGAGACTGTAACAACCCGCACTTTTGTGCGTTGTTACTACTCGATATACTCGTTACGCCTAGCACCAGAGATTCGGATCATAATGTAACTATATCGCATATATCGCTATTCGAAGGATAATCGCATATTTTCGAAATACATTATCACTATACTACACCAATCACAAACACTAACACTCACAATGACATCGAGTGAGGACCTATGCTACCCTCCTCAGTGGTCGTGATGTGTCGAACGTAAATAACTAACTCTAACAAGGACTCTCGGGTGAGTGCTAAAGCTCCATTCGTCGTGACGATGATGACAATACGAGTGAGTGGTACCCCGTCAGTCTTTGTGGCACCAAAACACAATAACGTTCACGATGACTTCAAGGATGGACCTATACTACCCACCTTGATGGCCGTGAGACGTCGCTAATAATCGCATACTCGAAACGAAAACCGATTGTTAATTATCGAAACTTTGAATTATGGATACGTAAATACGACCTCTAGTGATATATATACGTATATAATAATATAAATTTACTATGAAAAGCGCGTACTTCGAAAACTATCGCAACGCTCAAAAACGGAGAAATCCACCGCGTCAGAGTGGCCATCCGGACGGATAGCCAATCCGGACGAACAGCCAATCCGCACGGATGGGCCATCCGGACCTAAAACCCCTTCAGCCTTCTCAGTGCCTATAAATAGCATGTCACACCACTGTTTAAGTGATGTGACAGCTCCCACTCGACCAGACACGCTCCAGGACCCTTTTCTCTCGATTCCTCACGATTCCGGTAAGATTTCAACCTAAAACTTGTACTTCTATGATCTACACTCAATTCTACATCATTCTACCTTTCAAAACCCAACTTCCAACCGTGAAATCTACTGATTTGAGGTGTTTCAAGGTGATGTCACCAAGAATTCTTATGAACTTCAAGTTGTGACCTCATCCCACCATAAGCGCCTCAGATCTGAGTGATTTCCACATGTTTTGATAACGAATCTCACCTAAATCTATGCATTCAACTAAGGAACTGTGCGATTTCGAGCTAAACCGAAGAAACCGTCAAGAACGGCTAGTGCTGATGGAGCGGGGTGATTCCCGGCCGTTAGAGCGGGTCGGAACTGATGGAATTTCAGGTGTTAGTGCGAAATTTCACTGTCCCGGTAACTCAGCACGTATTCCTTCCGTTAAATACTCAGAAACGGTGTTCAGAATGCAAAACGGACGTGTCATCCGCACGGATCACATGTCATCCGCACGGATGAGCACCATACGACTGGACCAACTCATCATTCAAAAGAATGACCATCCGATCGGATTTCCATCCAATCGGATAGTCACTGAGCCTTATCACTTCAAACGAATGGCCATCCAGCCGGATTGCCATCCGACTGAATGGTCAATAGTCACCTGTTTCACCCGCCACCGTTTAACGCACTCTCAATCGATCAGGCTAACTCAGACGCAACCCAAATCAAGGTGTGTTTACTTACCGATTACGCACTGTGAGTATACTTGACCCCTTTTTAATCGCATTTTGGGTGTAACATACGTTTCTAACAAATCGAACTTATCAAACGAATTATTCAATCAATCGAATTATCATTGCGAATAACTGTTATGCATAGATATACGTGATACTAGTTGCATATGTGCTAGGGCTTATAATCGCGACGTCCCACCATGACTAGTATAGTACTATTGCGCCCGACGGGGTCTAGTTTGCCATCGCATATTCGAGCATCGAGGACTTAGTTGGTAGTATCAGCTTTGTGAGTATATATGTCGTGTGTTACGTTCTTGCATATGGAAATTCGCTCCACTTTTTATCTATTACGCTATACATATCAAACCTGTATACTCGCTAATACTTTTTTATTGAAAAATATTTTTAACGTATGTTGCAGGTTAGATCGCAGACTATTTCAAATCAAGCTAGGAAGTCTAGAAACTCAACTAAAATCTAGGTTGTCGGATTTGTATTGTTCGAGAGGACAAGAAATCTGTGATAACTTATGTGATTGTATGATTTGTTAGTATGGGATAACGAATGTATTAAATATTATCGCAACATAGTTGTTATGGATCGTCTTGAGCAATCTGATTCGCCTAGTGCCGCGCCCCGATGATTCCGCCATCGGTTGGGGTGTGGAAAATCTGATCAAGGGAAAGAAGAAAAGGGATTTTTGAAGATTCCTGATTTATTTATGTTGTAATTTCTTTATTTTAATCAATCCCTGCGTGGACATCTATTTATGTATTCAGTCCCTGCGAGGACTTGTATTTTCGTTTTAGCCCCTACGTGGGCAAGTTATTTATGTAAAAGTCCCGTTTAGGGCATCTATGTACTCTTCTTTATTTATTTATTATGGAATGTGTTGAATTTAAAATTTCAATTATTATTATACTATATATATAAACATAATATATGAATTTTTTTCGAAAATATCATTCCTTTTTATTAAATCTGCCAATATATATTAAAGAAAATCTTAAAGGCCAAACCTAGCCCATGTGTCATATTAAGACAAGACCATGATGGTAATTCCTTTTTAAGATTCAAATCCTTGTTAACATCTGAAAACATGTTAACACTCCTGGCAAATGTGATTCGATAAAATCACATAAGTCATCCTTATATTGGATTTTTCTAATTCCTTTCCTTTAATTTTATGTTAAACATCTATTAGTGATGTAATGCCTACGGGTCATATTCATTATCATATAAGACAAACGACAGTTGTAGTCTATGACTCCCTGTCAAGAAAGGTAATGAACCACGTTCAAACCTAAATGCCTTGATTCTATAAGATCATGGCTTAAGAATGAAAATTGTCCTTGTGACTAGGCCTTCTATATGCCACCCTATTATCCTTACTAGTTTATAACTAGGATAAAATATAATAAAAATTTAGATAAATTAAATTAACTAATACGGTTTATGGTTACCATGGTTAAAGAATTGCCATAAAAGACAGTTCCATAATAGGCTTCTGAATAAATCTTGTCAATATTTTATGTATAAATGGCTGGGTCAGATGAAGTCAACAGTCATCCGAGGGAGAATCATGACACTTCCATAGTTAATGTAGCGGGCACGGAATTGAAGGCATTAATAGATAACGTCGTTACTCGAGCTCTTGATAGACAATTTAATGAATCGAGTGGAACTCGCGTTAGAACTCAGTCTGTACCACATTCAAAACCACCCTCCAAGACTCATACAGCTTGCAAGAGTGATTCTCATCACTGATCGAATTAGAGGAGTGTTCCATCTAAGAAAGTAATGCTCACTCAAGAGCCACGTGTTAAGGGCTGTTCTTATAAGTATTTTGTCTCCTGCAAGCCCAGGGATTTCACAGGGGAGAAAGGAGCCATCGATTTTATGACGTGGCTCGACGTGATGGACACTGTGGTTGATATTAGTGGTTGTGCAGAACAAGATATTGTGAAGTTTGTGTCACAATCGTTTAAAGGAGAAGCTCTAGCTTGGTGGAGGTCATTGATCCAAGCTACTGGGAAGGTCCCGTTGTATAATCTGACATGGGATCAGTTTGTTGCTTTAATCCAAGAGAATTTCTGTCCTCAACATGAAGTTGAGAAGATTGAGTCTGACTTCTTGACCTTGGTCATGAAGAATTTAGACTGCCAAGCATTCCTTACCAGTTTCAATACCATGTCTCGATTGGTTCCTTACTTGGTTACACCAGAACCAAAACGTATAGCTCGTTTCATTGGGGGTTTAGCCCCGGAGATTAAAGCTAGCGTGAAAGCATCAAGACCTACTACCTTTAGGCCAGTAGCTGATTTGTCATTATCTCTTACCCTTGATGCGGTCAGGCAGAGATCGCTTAGGAATTCTGATGCGGGGAAGAGGAAACGTGAGGAGGATAACTCACACCGTTCAGACAAGAAGCATAAGGGGAACTATGATCACAAGAAGAGTTCAGGGTTCAAGAAGGATGATCAGCAGTCGGGTGAGAAGCCCAAATGTAAGACTTGCAAGAAGCGTAATTTAGGAAAGTGCAGGTATGAGTCAAAGTCCCAATCACAGCCAAGAGCTTGTGGGATCTGCAAATCTAGTGAGCATAAAACACTGGATTGTAAGAAGATAAAGGATGCGACTTGTTACAACTATAACGAGAAGGGGCATATCAAGTCCAACTGCCCAAAGTATGCGAAGAAACCTGAAGAAGGTAAGAAGACCAATGCTTGGGTCTTTCAAATGAATGCTAAGGAGGCCATTCAGAATGACAACGTGATAACAGGTACCTTCCTTATCAATGATGTTTATGCAAGGGTATTATTTGATTCGGGTGCTGATAAGTCATTTGTAGATAATAAGTTTTGTAAGTTATTAAATCTGCCTGTTAAAACCTAAGCATAAAGTACGAAGTAGAATTAGCTGATGGTACATAGAAACTGCTTCAACCGTGTTAGATGGATGTTTTATATCCATTAGGAACTAGCTGGATTCGACATAGTAATAGGCATGGATTGGTTATCTCATAACCAAGCTCAGATCGTTTGTGATAAGAAGCAAGTGGTTAGTAAAACACCTTATGGTGAGCCGTTGACAATTCAGGGAGATACTCGGTACGGGTTGCCTAAGCAAGTGTCTATGCTTAAAGCATCAAGGTGTATGAAGAAATGTTGTGTCATTTATATGGCACAAGTGACTATTGATGAACCAAAGCCCAAGATCAAAGACATCCCTATCATTTCAGAATATCCAGACATATTTCCTGAAGAGCTACCTGGTTTACCTCCAGATAGGCAAGTGGAGTTCAAAATTGACATTATTCCTGGAGTAGCACTTGTTGCAAGAGCACCTTACAGGTTGGCACCGACTGAGATGAAGGAGTTAAGGACTCAGTTAGATGAATTGTTGGCAAAAGGATTTATTAGACCTAGCTCATCTCCTTGGGGAGCACCGATTCTGTTTGGAAAGAAAAAGGACGGATCAATGCCTTTATGCATTGATTATCGAGAGCTGAACAAGGTTACAATCAAGAACAGATATCCATTGCCCAGGATCCATGATCTATTCGATTAGCTTCAAGGAGCAAGTTATTTCTCCAAGATTGATTTAAGGTCAAGATACCATCAACTGAAGGTTAGAGATGAAGATGTGCACAAGACTGCATTCAGAACTCGTTATGGTCACTACGAGTTCTTGGTGATGCCTTTCGGGCTCACTAATGCACCAGCAACATTCATGGATCTCATGAATCACATTTGCAAACTCTATTTAGACAATTTTGTCATTGTCTTCATTGATGACATTCTTATTTACTCAAAGAATCAGGCTGATCATGAGAAGCACCTTCGATGTATCCTTAAACTTCTTCAGCAAGAGAAACTCTACGCCAAGTTTTCAAAATGTGAGTTTTGGCTTCGTGAAGTCCAATTTCTTGGACATATGGTTAGCGAGCGTGGTATCCAGGTGGATCCCGCTAAGATTGAAGCCATCATGAATTGGCAAGAACCGAAGACGCCGACAGAGATTCGCAGCTTTTTGGGTCTGGCAGGATATTACAGGCGTTTTATTGAAAATTTCTCAAGGATTGCTGCACCCCTAACTTCATTGACCCAAAAGAATATAAAGTTTGATTGGGGTCCTAAGCAACAAGAATCCTATGAGATTCTTAAGCAAAAGTTGAGCAATGCTCCAGTTTTGACAATGCCTGAAGGAATTGAAGAGTTTGTGGTATACTGCGACGCATCACATACTAGAATAGGTTGTGTACTCATGCAAAGAGGCAAGGTCATTGCCTATGCCTTGTGTCAACTAAAGTTGCACGAAAAGAATTACACCACCCACTATTTAGAATTGGGTGCCGTTGTCTTTGCACTAAAACTTTAGAGGCATTATTTATATGGTACCAAGTGTGTGATCTATTCTGATCATAAAAGCCTTCAACACTTGTTCAACCAGAAGGATCAGAACATGAGACAGCGTCGATGGATGGAGACACTAAACGACTATGATTGTGAAATCCGATATCATCCAGGCAAGGCGAATGTAGTCGGCGACGCTTTAAGCTGGAAGGAAAGAGTTAAGCCCATTAGAATCAATGTCAAGAGCATTGAATTCAAGAACAACTTGAATGAAAGGTTGTTAGCCGCTCAGAAAGAAGCTGTATTAGAAGCTAACTATCCGAATGAAAAGTTAGGCATAACTGCTGAACAATTATCACATGGCAAGGATGGGATCCTAAGATTGAATGGACGAATATGGGTTCCAAGATGTGATTCTTCAAGAAGCCCATAGCTCCAAATATTCTGTTCATCCTGGATGTGATAAGATGTACCAGGATTTAAGGGCAAATTATTGGTGGATAGGTTTGAAGAAATCTATAGCCACTTATGTGGCCAAATGTTTGACATGTGCGCAAGTTAAAGCTGAACACCAGAAGCCGTCAGGTTTGCTGCAACAGCCTGAACTTCCCACCTGGAAGTGGGAAATGGTAACTATGGATTTCATCACTAAGTTACCAAAGACAAAGCGAGGAAATGATACTATTTGGGTTATAGTCGATAGATTGACCAAGTCAGCCCACTTCTTACCTATTAAGGAAACACACATGTTGGATCGTCGTGTGACCCTAACGAGTCAATTTGAAGAGTTCAACATCAAAAACAAAGGCGGAATCAATGAATTTGACGTAACACAACTTGTTTTCCTCTAATTATCTTCTTATTAACCGATTCTGAGCTTTTACAGATTCAAATGACAAATGGACAGCACCTCGGCTCAGAAACTATGGTCTAATTCCGTTTCAAATGACACACTAGCACACCTATTTATAGAGGTGGTAATTCCGTTTGAACATGTCACTGTCCATTTCAAACGGAATTAAACTTGTTAATTTCGTTTGAAATGGTTATTGTCACATTCAAACGAAATTACCCATTTTAACACAAACAAACCCTAAATTCTACCCTGTTGTGTGCTAGTTCAACCTATCTAGACATAAGACTCGATAAAGACGAAGTTAACAGACATTAGTGCACCAACAGACTCCCCCTTGGATGTTGACGAAGTCTTTAGCATCCAGTCTTCAGTCTTTAGTCTTGATCTATCGTTTTCTGCCCTAAATTGTCTTGACATTGTAAAGAATCCTTCAATTCTTTTATCTTCAAACTCCCCTTTGAATGTTGATCCAGAATTTTGACTCCCCCTTTCGAATACTCCTCCTCACGATAAGCTGGGACTTGAATTCTGGTTCAAACTTTGACATTTTCTTTGCCATGGGGATCTTCCAAACCTATTTCCTGTTTCTCAAACATATAACATTATAATCTATTCAATCTTAAACTTCTATTAACTGTTCATCAGTTTTAGACATCCACTTAAGTATTCAGGTCCAAGTTAATAACCTTAAGTACTTAATTTGTCTACCATGTCCAACTTAATGACCTTGGTTGACCTGAGACAAATCACACTGACATTTTGAAACAATTTTCTGAAAAAATTACAAGTCTCAATTTAATGAACTTTTTTGATTTTTCAACTTTCTCAAGTTTATCATGATTAGCTCATAACTCATCTTCCAGCTCAGAAACTTCCTGCATCTGCTTCAAATTTGAATCTGAAGATCAGCTTTCCACTTTGGTTTGTCAAAAATAAAGCAAAAGTATAAAATCTTTTTGGATTTTTAATAACGTTTCTAGACTAGAAATGAAATACAAAAATAAAATGCAGTAAAGTTAACTATTTACAAACATATTTTTGGTGAGCGTGTTAGGGAATCATATCAGCTATTCGACAAGTCACAAGTACCGTTAAGCTTTGATTACATACTAATAATTAAACAATTCACTTAGATTGTCGATATACTGATCCACTTAAATTCTCACACAATTTTCAATCTGTCCAGGATACGGATTAGGTGAATTAAGAACTTAAACCCATTCATGTGTCCCACCTCTTGAATATACTCCCGAATCCAAATCCCAATATCCAGTCTTACAGGTGAGTATACCACAGATGATATCTGTAAGAGGTTAAATGCGAAACCGTAAGAGCTCAGGTCGGAACTTTCGTTCAGCAGAGAGATGACGGTTTGACTTTAGGTGGGTCCCCTTTAGAGAATCTTTTTTACAACAACACATGATTAGCATTTTTCAATGTTTCATCATTTTTTATGCTGAGGGTGGTGCTAATATTTCAAGCAAGCAATAAAGTATTATACGGGGACTAGGCCATTGCTTCTGCAAAATCAGAAGTCCTGGGATAATACCCCAGATATCACTGAGTATAAAGACCTAGTATCTCAGAAAGAGGGATCTTTCAAACAAGATTTCAGGGGTTACCTATATATCCAAGTAGTGTTCCCCACGAAATAAGCAAGTAAAGATTTAGGTTTATATCCCGAACAAACCTACTAAATGTGTAAAAACCTATCGGCACATCATCAGCGAGACTGTTTAAAGCTTTTAAACTTTACATATCTTTAGCATACCATAACTGTCAAACCAATGTACCATCATTTTCCCTTTTTACACAAGCTCTTTTCTGATTTTCTATTGTTTTTGAATTTTATAAATATCTCATGTTTTTGGATTTTTAATTTTTTTTACTGTTTTTGTATTTTCTGAAAATATTACCCTATACTCCCCCTAAATACCAAAACAAGTAAAAAATCGACAAACCATTGCAGATTGCTTCTCAACATAATCATCTACAATGTCTCCTTCATCAACACCAAGAATCTCCTCCAACACCGATAAAAGCTTCATACCGTTCAATTTTAACAAATATTGAAAACGAGTTTTATCAAACGCTTTGGTATGTAAATCAGCTTTTTGTTCGTCAGTGTGGATTTTCTCAATTTGTATCAACTTCTTCTCAAAACAATCTCGAATGAAGTGATGATGAATTTCAATGTGTTTCGTTTTAGCGTGATGAACAGGATTTTTAGTAATGTTTATCGCTGCCTCATTATCAACAAAGATAGGGGTGTTAAGAAATTGCAAACCGTAGTCGCGCATCTGTTGCTGGATCCACAAGATCTGAGAGCAGCAACTGCTAGCAGATACATACTCAGCTTCACATGTGGACAAAGCTACAGAGGTCTGTTTCTTGCATTGCTAGGTGACCAATCGTGATCCGAAAAACTGGCACCCCGCTATTGTTGATTTAGCGTTAACTTTGCATCATCTGAAATCGGAATCGGTATACCCTTCGAGCGTGAAATCGCCTTCTTTTGGATACCACAACCCCAATGATGGAGTTCCTTTCGGGTAGCGTAATATCCTTTTCACAATCACCATATGCGAAGCTCTCGGGTTAGATTGAAATCTTGCTGCGAGGCAAGTTGGGTACATAATATCGGGTCTTGAAGCTGTCAAGTACATCAGCGATCCGATCATGGAACGATACAACGTTTCATCTACCTTCTATCCGGTGAGATCAGGGTTTATCCCATGATTCGTCGCTAACGGGGTGGAAGCTGGAGTAGAACCTGACATCCCAAATTTCTCTAAGATATCATGAACGTACTTCGTCTGATGTATGAAAATTCCCTTAGGCAGTTGATCAACCTGAAGTCCCAAGAAGAATTTCATCTCACCCATCGATGACATTTCAAATTTCTGCTTCATAACTCTTTCAAAATCTTTGCAAAGATTCTCATTTGTAGACCCAAATATGATGTCGTCCACGTATATCTGAACTATTAGAAGATGTCCGTCGACCTCTTTGGTGAAGAGAGTGGCATCCACTTTTCCAAGGATGAAACTGTTGGCTAGCTGGTGTTGAGACAAAGTCTCATACCAGGCTCTCGGGGCCTGGTGTAAACCATACAGCGCTTTATCTAGCAAATAAACCTTGTCTTTGTGGATTGGATCGGTGAAGCCTAGTGGCTGTCCGACATATACCTCCTCTTTTACCTTCCCATAGAGAAACGCCGATTTAACATCTAGCTGATAAACTTTAAAATTTTTCCAAGATGCAAACTCTAGGAAGATTCTGATTGCTTCAAGTATAGCAACCGGAGCATACACTTCAGTGAAATCTATCCCCTCCTGCTGACTGAAACCCTGGACTACGAGTCGAGCTTTGTTACGAATAATAACTCCTCGATCATCTCTCTTGCACTTGAACACCCACTTGGTGTTTATCTTCCTCTGACCATCAGGAAAGTCTACCAATTTCCACACGCCTAATTTCTCAAACTGACTCAGTTCCTCTTGCATCGCATTGACCCAAGAATCTTTAGTTAGCGCCTCCTTATATGTTCACGGTTCGATCTGCGAGATAAAACAACTAAGTGAAAACTCAGTTTGTAAAGGAGCTACTGTAGAATAAAAACATGTAAGGCCTTGGTCAATTTGACGTCTAGTGCGAATGCCTGATTGTAATTCTCCAATAATCAACTCTTCTGGATGGTACGAAAGAGTTCTCGGCATCATCTCGCCTGGAACATCTACCTCGCCTTCCAAATTTGCAACATTTTGATTTGCACCTTCTTCATTGACTGGAATAGTTTGACTTGAACTCTGAATTTGCTCCCCCTCAGAATCTGAATCACCACGATCAAATACTAGTCTGTTTTCAGATTCTTGATTATCATTCTCTGCCGTATGATTATCATGAGCAACTTCATTTTGTTGAATATCATCATGTTCTCCAGCATTACTAGGACCGGCTTCGTCATCATTTGAAGATTTTTGACGTCTAGAATACTGAGCTGGAAACCTTTCCTGCGATGACTTATACTCTCTCAGAATATCCAACTCATCAAAGAAATCTTCTTCCTCTTCCTCTTCCATGTCAAACGAATTCCACAAAGTGTCATAGTGAAAACGCCATGAATCGCCGGGATTTTGCGGTGGCATTGTGTAGCCTTGACATTCAACATTATGTGCCTCAATAATTCGCTTTAAGTTCGGAACAAAGACTCGCTTTAATGGACTTGAGTAACCCACAAATATTCCTTCAATGCTATCTTTGCACCAAATTTTCCAAAAGGCTCTAGAACAGTGCAGGGAGACCCAAACGGTTCTAAATACTTCAGGTTCGGTTTGCGGTTATTGATCAGCTCGAAACATATCTTGTTGAATTTCTTCACTGTGAGAACCCGATTAAGTGTATAGCATGCGGCTGACACTGCTTCTGCCCAAAAATTAACAGGAAGTTTGGAATCAGCAAGCATTGTCCTGGCCATTTCAATTAGCGTCCTATTCTTTCCTGTTAGGATCTGAGTTTAGTTTTGATTGTGTTTTACGTTTGAATAAAGATGAAGATGAATGAGTTGTGCAACGGAATTAAGATGGAAACAAACTTTGCACACAATCAAATGAGAGAATTGCTTTAATCAAACATTTTCAACAAAGAACCGAAAGATTGAATTTATTTCAATAACGATTACAATGCATGTATGAATGCAAACTCCCCCTCAGCCTGAGCTCACAGTGTTTGTTCGTGCAGGAAGAAGATTTTGTAAAGAGCTAAATAGAACAGTGCATGGTACTGTTCTATTTATAGGCACGAGCAAACCACTGAGGCATCTAAGCTGACGTCACCAAGAAAGTGACATCTAACCAACTAACAAACTCTAACCTCTGATCTATCCAACCTCTGCTATGCTAACTACTGTTATTACATTACATTACCTTACATTACATAAATATATCTAAACTACTGCTGCATTCTTCCACTGATGTGAACCCAGCAGTACTTGTCATGATCAGCAGAGCTTGACTCAAGGCAGTAGATTGAACAGCAGAGCTTTAATCTTTCATCAGTCTTTTACTTGATCAGCAGTTTGTAGGTCAGCAGTTTGAATGATCAGTAGATAGGAGGTCAGCAGATGTTGAGACCACTTTCAAGGGGAGAGACATGTATACATAACATCTGCTTATTCTGGATCCACTGCTATGATCCAGTTTTGGCTTTAATTATTTGTTCCTTTGGTAGGGTTCAATGCCAACAATCTCCCCCTGGAACAGATAATGCCAAAACCCTTCATTATTGTGGAACTTTATTGCCTCATCAACAGTTCCCTTATCTGACCTTTAAGTTGTAACTCAAAGTCTAGGGCATCTGTGTCATCTTCATCCCTACTAAGTGGAAGATCAAGGAGATCCTGCATATCTTCAAGACTTAGGCCAGGTGCTTGTTCCCTTGTTATTTTCTTCACTTCTCTACTAGACCTGAACATAGTCAGTACATGGGTCTGTTTGTCAGTTTCCCACTTTAGTACTTTTGAGCCTGGTGGGTTTCTTGGGAGATTTTTATTGGATGTGGTGTTTGGTGATGCAGGCCTATTCATGACTGTCTGAGCAGTACTTGCAGGTTGATTCCGGCCAAGAGTATCAGCTATCATCTGCTTAATGCCTTCTTTTACAAGCTCATCTCCTGCCATTAATTCTGCCACTGTTTCAGTAACCAACTGTTTTTGTTGCCTTCTTTTAAAGATGGCTGCACCAGCTGGAGCAGTGGCTCTCCTGATTTGCAGCTTTGAGGGTCTTTTTGAAACCTCTGCTTCAGGATAGTCAGGCTTTTTGGAGCATTTGGATCTGTCTTTCTTAATTTCTCCAAACTTTTGTAGGTAGCCCTGACTTTATCTTCTTTCCATCTCATCACTTGATTTTTGGACCCATAATCAGCAGCAACCAATTCCTCTTTCATTCTCTTCAGCTCTAGTGTTTTGTCAGGCATATTCTTTTTGTGTTTTGACCAATCTGGAGGAGTGTGTTTGACCTTCTTATTTATCATTTCTTGAATCCTGGCTGCTTCCTTTTCAAACTCAGGAATGGTCCACTCCTTGTACATATACTTTTCTCCCTTGTACTTCTTGGTTGCCATGATGCTTTCAATAGTCTTTTCTCAGAGTTTCATATGCTCGCTCTGAGATTTGTTGACTAAAATTTTTTGCAAATTGCTCTAAGGATCTGACTTAAGTAAATAGAAACTGGTAATGCCTTTGAATTTCTTTGTCAGTTTTTCCTTGAGAGTTTCTTTTGGAAATATCCTCTGCCTGTTTAGCCTTAACTTTCAAATATTCTTCAATGTTGTTAGGCCTTGGATATCCTTCAACTGATGGCAACTTCCTTTTAGCAGGATCATCCTCATAGTATAAGGATTTGATCTCTTCTCTAACTGCTTCAAGTTCTAGAGGAAATTGGACACCTGCAGGAGTAATGACAGGGATTGATTGTTGTACTGGAGCTGATGAGAGAGGAACTGTGACACCTGGGTTACTGCGACCATCAAACAAATACCAAACCAATGAAATATTGTATTTCATACTTGGGATTTGTACAAATATGTGTATCATTTGCACATATCAATTCTTGTTCGATTTCGGGCTCTAAATCGCTTTCTGGAAGGTTATACGCGCACTGAGGCGTAAATATAACCAGTTTAATGCAACAAACACTCCGGAATAGTGAAATAGGCTTCACATACCTTAAATAACCATTACATACCTTAGAAATAAGTTTTGAAGGCTTTGGTATGACAAAATCAAGTTAATCGCTTACAGGGACTAAATTCGACACACTGCGAAAGTATACCAATTTGAACTGTAACAGACATTCTGGAACATGACCATAAGTTAAACATACCATAAATACCCTTTACATCGCTTAGAAATGGGCTTTGAGGGGTTCGGTGTGCTAAAATAAACTTTTGGCTCATTCAAGGACTAAAAGTGTCAAAAGGTGCATAAGTTTGCACTTTCGCGCATAACTTACGTTCTGAATACATCCGGACATCCAAAAATTTATGTAAGCATTATAATATTATGCTTTAGTGTGTGGCTTGTCAAAATTCCATTCGTCGCGCATTTTGGACCGTTTTTGCGTCCGTTACGACTTCCGTCGTAATTAACCGAACATCGTAGCCGTACGGCCAAACGAACCGACATCCAAGATGTTTTCAAGCATATTCCATCTTCCCTATGTCTTAACATCATTGTGGGGCTTGAAATTGGGTTTGACGTGTGTTAGAAGTGCCGTTACGCAACGAAACAAGGTGCAGGGACCAAAAGTGTAATTCTGCCAAAGTTGATGGCTTACGGACCGTAAGCCATCACCCTTACGGTCCGTAAGCAGGGGTCAGATGCAGAAACTCGTTTTGACTGCTGTTAACAGCTTTTCAACACTCCAAAGGCCAATGCCACATGTCAATCTCTGGTGGTGGGGGCAAATTGAGTTACCATAACATTCCAACACATGTACGGATGAGATTCAAGCACGGTATTCGATAAACGATCCTAACGATTGTCCAAATACTATAAATACCCAACCCCATTCAACTTAAAACCAACAAAAATCTGATCTAAAAGCTCTAAGTTGAAGCCATTGCTCCATACCTGAGCTACTTGGATCAAGATTAGCTTTAGGGGAACCTTCGTAAGTGTTCCTTCGTTCTTTTATCGCTTTTCGAGTCCGAAAGTCAAACTTTGTTTGACTTTCTGCATTGACCAGTTGTTGGTCCCGTTGATACATGATCTGATCGTAAGGAACAAGATGAATCGACTTCGTCTAATGTGCGGAATCCATTATAACGAATCACAGATTTGTTCAACACAGAATTCAACGATTAAACACTTGTCTGTTCTTTCTATTAAGTGTTCTGAAGGTTACAACGATCCGGTAGAAGTACAGAATATCCGTGCGAGTCAAAAGTTCTTACATAGTTGCCCCGGACCTCATATATATAGACAACCTCAGGATCCTAAGAAGTGTTGTTCGTCCGAGTAGTTTATCCGTGCGGATAACTTATCCGGGCGGGTGACTTATCCGGGCGGATGACTTATCTGGGCGGATAAGTTCTCCGTGTGGATTACCATCCGTGTGGATTCCCATCCAGACGAGTAAACTAGTTCCAACACTTTTACATACAAAACCTACTCCTGAGTTGTCATGCTATCTACATACATACAGAATACAAAAACACAGAATACAAAATATGACTACATGCTGACGGAAGCTACAGACGTTATGTACTAACAGACTCCCCCTCGGATGTAGCTGTAGTACCTTCCAGCATAGTCTTCAATTTCTCCTGCTGCGTCTTCGTTCACGCGCTTTCTCCCGTCTTTTCTGTGCCTTTTCCTCCATCATTCTTTTTCGTTTTTGTCTTCCTTCAGTCATCCACCAATTTCTATAGACAGGATCTCCATCACGCTTCCGTTCCCACTTTGGAATTTTGTTTTCTTCAGATTCAATTGGCGTTTGATCTGTTGGAGGTACAATCCCCAATTTACGTCTTCCCAACTTAGCAGCATGCTCAGCAATCTTTTTAGAACGTTGTTCACGCTTGTATACTTTTAAGAACTCATCAATCTACAGATCTCTCCATTTTGTCTTCCAGTATCTTCCAGAGTTGATGTCTTTTACGAAACAAACATCCACAATCTTTTGATATTGCATTGCTTGCTCTCTGTCAGGCCTCTCATAAACTATCTTGTTGTAGAACAGACAATCTATGTCTTTCTTTGAACAGTTCACAAGCCACATAGGATCTAACACACAAATCCTTCTTGCTTCACCAGTGGACTTGTTATTTAATGAAATTATTGCTTCGGCTGTAGATTGATTGTATAACTACCCTTCAAACTCTTCATGGAAATCTTGCTCCATTGCCCATAAAGGCATATTCTTCAGACAACTAGGAGGCTTGATATCCAGAGTAATATCTTTTTCACCACTTTCTAAGATTCTGACAATTTGTTCTGGAAAGTGTGGTTTCCAATCAGGATACCTTTTCTGCGCTTGCAACTTCACATAATTCCATAACCGTTGATCATGTTGTTTCACATCTAATCCATGGTAATATTCTTTGATGTTTTTTGTTTTCACCAACTCATCTATATCCCACCATGGTAGAGTTTTGATATCAGCCAAAAATTCAAAGTACTGTACTCCCTGTTCTCTTCTGATTGCATAAACTTTTAAGTCTTCCAAATATCCCCAAGAGAGAATATCACCCCAAGAGATATCTTTGTCATGTGTGAAGAATTGAAGTGCCCTAAGTTTCTTTCTCTCTTTTGGCATGACTTTGTACCATTTCTTTCTTTCTTCAGCAAGGTTTTCTCTCGGTATGGTATCTGGAATACCTTCAGTAGACACTTTCTCCACAATTTTTCTTCTGATTTCATCAACATTTCGGTCTTTGAACATTTCCGCCAACGAGGGAAATGTTTCATCAACTCCAGAATAATGAAAATCAACTTCATCATCAGATGAATCTGAAGCATCTTCAACAATTACATCATTGTAATGATCGGCTTCAAAAGCATATCTTGGTTCAAATACGTCTTCAGAAGTCTCAGGAATCTCATCTTCAATATCAAATTTAAATTTCCCTTCTTGCAATCCCAATTCCTCTAACATCTCTTCCCTTGACCTTTTAACCTCAATCACCTCCTGATTTTTATCATGTAAGAAAATGACGGTAGGATTCGTGAGAAATACCTGATCTTCGTGCTGTTTTCCAGATGTAGAAGTTTCTTGCTGATCATCATCTTCTTGTTCGTTGATCTGATCATTTAGAAACTCCTCAATCTTTTGTTCATCAATAGGATTCTTCACCAGCAATCCTGAAGCACCTTGATCATTGTCATCATTCTTTTTATCATCTTCATCTTTCTTATCATTGTCATCTTTCTTATCATCGTCTTCTTCATCTTCATCTGCTTCATCATCTCCAAGAAGTTCTTCATCAGAATCACTAACTTCTTCTCCTCGTGCCTTCTTTGCTTCCTTTCTTCTTCTCATAATTTCCATTCTTCGAAGAGCTTCTTTTACGTTGAGAGGCACTGTATATGCATCACCAACAAGTACAAATTGCTTTGTCTTCCATTCAAGTAACAATACTTCTTTGGCCTTTTTCTTCTTTTGAATAGCAGCAATTCTACGTATAATTTCATCAGAATCAACATGTAGAGAAGGCTCACCAATTAACATGAAATCTTGACCATGTTCAATTTGCTCTTCAGCAACTTGTTCTTGAGTATTTTCAGCATCAATCATTTCAGCATCAATTTGATTTGAAGAACCACCAGCTTCTTGAGTATCTATAATAACACTTTTGTTCTTTTGAATTGCATCTTCAGCTAGTCTTCTTTCTCTTTCAAGTCTTCTTTCCTCAGTTCTTCTCACTTCAATTTCATTGAATGCAGCTTGAACATCCATTTTTAGATGACTTTCCATGACACAGTACAACATTCGAAGTTGTACATCCTTCATCACTTTGTCAGCTCTCATCGCTTCCATCTCCAATTTCATTGTCTTCATTTCATTAGATGTAGCTTCACTCATTTCAGTGAGAAGCTGATTCAGCGATTGATTCACATCTTGTAGATTCTTTGTTTTCTCATTCAATGAAGAAATTTATGCCATTAGAACCTCAATCACTTTAGAATTATTATCGCCATCATCTTTCACTTTTTTCATTTCTTCTTCATGATTGATCAGCACCAGTCTAATTTGGTCATGAGCTTTCATTATTTTATTCACTTGCTTTAATAAAAGATCACGTTCTTCTTCAGCCTTTACTTTTTCTTGCTCAAGTTCTTTGACCTTCTTTGCTAAAATCCTTACTGCTTCATTATTGAACAAATCTTCATCAAAATTCAAATCTTCTAACGGATCCCCTGAAGCAGGTGGAAGATTGCTAAAGAAATCATCTGAACCCTTTGGACGTGAGGAAGATTCTGGAATCTCTATATTTTCTGGTATTGTTGGAAACTTTGAATAAAAGACTCCACCTTCAGTAACTTCAACATAGTCATCGTGACTAGTCTGCTTTTCAGCTTCTGTTTCTTGAGATTGGGATGATTCAACATGTTGTGTATCTTTACCATCTTGTTCCATTTGAACTTGACTTTCACCTTTTCTAGCACGTACACTTCTCGGAATGAATCCAGCTAGAACTGCTTTTCTCTTCTTGATTTGTTTCTTTGGATTCTCAGGTTTATAAGTAGAATCTTCTTCATCTGACCCTTTCTTTGAAGACTTTTTCTTTGATTTAGCTTTTCATTTTCCAAGAGTGATTGGATCAAGTTCAGATTCTGATATAGTGGTTTCAGAATCATCATCACTTGATATGTCTTGAACTACACCTTCAAGTTCTTTGCCTTTAATACCTTTAGCAGCATCCTCGTTCTTCTTTAAAAAGCTTTGAAGAGATTGTGATAACAGCTCAGTTCCTTCTTGAATAACTGCTAAAGGTTCCAAAACTTTTTCATCTATCAACTTTTGCTGCGGTTTTCCAGAAGACCCTGCAAAACAAATGTTTGACAAATTTATTAGAAATTTTCACAATATAAAATTCTAATTTCCTTATGACTCCCCCTTTCACAATACCCTTTTCTACATTCTTCGGAATAGAAACTGCAGGGGACGTCTTTGGAGTTCTCTTTTTCTTCCCATCCTTGATACACCACCATCTAGTATCTTTCTTAAAGAACAAGCTCATCCTGTCATCTTCATTATCAGAATTACTATCTTCATGTCTCCATGCATCATTTTCTGGAGCTACATAGTTCGGATTTGAAATTTTGCAGATCATTCTTTTTGCTCCTGGATTTGGACTCTTGATCAACCTGCTGATTGTGTCTGGTGACATATACCTCAATCCCAAAATATCGTTATTTCTCTTTTCTAAGCCTTCAAACTGATCATCTATCAACATTTGGACAAACCTAGGATACATTAGGTACCTCTTGTTTCCTTCCTTCACATTCTCCGTCATGTAATCAAAAATCACTTGGGAGATATTGTATGGTCTATTTAGGACAAGACAAGCAATGATATTCATGATATAATCTGAAGTTTCATCATATCCACCTTTTCTATGTGACAACGCATGGATGACACAATGAACCATGAATTTGTAAGCGTGACTGAAACTTGTTTTCAACATTTTTCCATTTACACTTCCAGCAAAACCCATTCTACACCACATCCCTTTTACAAGACGTTCAGAAACAATAGTTGGGTCACTATCAGCATCTCTTAAATCCAATACCCTCCTTACATCACCAACTGTCACTTTCATCTCCAAATCTATATCTTTTCCCTTCTCGTCCTTCTTTGATACAGCAGAATAAATAGTTTTATCACTCTCTTCATAACTCGCAGCATTCCAAAATCGTCTAACATGAGATTCATATGCTACAGTTTTATCTGTCAAAGCCTTAGAGATTCTGTTTTCTCTAAAAAAATTTGCAATATCTTGAATTATTGTGTTTTCGGTAAACTCTTTATCCAATAGACAATAAATATTTTGAGATTTATCCCAATCCTGCAGAAAGATTTGTTTTGCTTAAGAAAATTTGGAATCTCAAAATATTCTAACACTTAAAAACTCTCCACTCTGTGAAGGGATACAAATGGATATCCGTCCGGATTTTCTGTTAAGTGTGTATCCACACTGATTTGTCACTTGAAGGGTTATCCGCACGGATTGTCAGTAGAATGATTATCCGCCCGGATTGTCACCCGTGCGGATTGCTATCCGTTCGGACAAAGTGTCCGTTCGGATTGGTCAACTAAAGTCAACACGGATGATTGTGATGCGGATTGGCATTCGTGCGGATAGTAAGATAACAAGACTTTGCCCCGAAATGTTATCCGTGCGGACACCCTGACATTGCCCCGGATTATCATCCGTGCGGACAACCTGCCGTTGCCCCGGATTATCATTCGTGCGGACAACCTGTCGTTGCCCCCGGATTGTCATCCGTGCGGACAAGTTATCCGTGCGGATTGCTATCCGTCCGGATACAAATCACAGATGAAGAACAGACTATAAACACCAAAATTTTTCTAAGGCAAATCCTAAAATTGAACACAGATCTACACAGAGGATGTCAACGCGATCAAAACCCTATGTTCAAGGATGTCTAAAACGTCCTATACACAGTTTAATTTCACAAAATCCTAACCAAAACTTCGTACCATCGAAACATCAGATCTTTAAGATTTAAACATGTTATAACAAAAATTAAACCGGTAAAACTTTAGATCTAAACATTCCGAACAAAGTCCTATGATTATTTCATGATAAAACAGACTAACACAAGCTAGATCTTAAGATAAGAGCTCCGAACAGAAACGATACAAGATGAACAGTTATCAATCAATGAATCATATCAGATTTGAGATAGAAAAACATACCTTTGCCATTGTTAATGTTGTGCAAACCAACGAAAACAAAGATCCGTGCAAAGAAATCCAAAGAAAATGCTCAGAAAGTTGATGTGTGTGTGAGAGAGAAAGAGAGTTGTCCGGGCGAGTAACATTGACCAACTCTTTGACCCTCTTTATATAGTGTCACAGGATCCGAAAAGCTATCCGTGCGGATTGCCATCCGTGCTGATTGCTATTCGTCCGGATTGTCATTCGGATGAGGCACACAATTTGTTTTCTTTTGGAAACTTTGACTTTTCTCAAATTTTGTCAGATTTTAGAGATCCACTTGAGTATCTTGGTTCAAATTAATGACCCAAGGTACTTAATTTGTCGACCAAGTCCAACTTAATGACCTTGGTTGACCTGAAACAAATCATACTGACTTTTGGAATTTTTGTTCAATCAATTTTCAGAAAAAATTCAAGTATCAACTTAATGAACTTGTTTTTGACTTTTCAATTTACAGATTAGTCATGATTAGCTCCAAACTCATCTTCCATCCCAGAAACTTCCTGCATCTACTTTCAACTTTCGAATCCGAAGATCAACTCTCCACTTTGGTTTGTCGGAAAATAAAGCAGAAAAAATAAAATCTTTTTGGGATTTTTAATAAAGCAACTAGACTAGAAATAAAATACAGAATATAAGAGCAGTAAATGTAAACTATTTACAAACATATTTTTGGTGAGTGTGTTAGGGAATCATATCAGCTTCCAACAAGTTACAAGCACCATTAAGCTTGATTTCATGCCAAACATTAAACAATTCACTTAGATTGTCGATATGCTGATCCACTTAAATTCTTACACACATTTCACTTTGTTCAGGATACTGATTTAGTATTTTAGAGACTTAAACTTATACGCGTGTCCCACCTCTTGAATATACTCCCGTATCCAGATCTCGATATTCAGTCTTACAGGTAATTATAGCACAAATGATATCTGTAGGGGTTAATAATTTATGAAGAATCATAAGAGCTCAGGTCAGAACTACCGTTCAGCAGAGAGATCATGACTCAACCTTTGGGTGTGTCCCCTTTAGAGGATCTTTTTTATAACAGCATTGCTAAGCAATTTTATTGTCTTATCATATATGCTGAGGGTGATGCTATGTTTCAAGCATTTGCAGAAAGTATTATTCGAGGACTAGGTCAGAACTACCGTTCAGCAGAAGTCCTGGAATAATACCCCAGATATCACTGAGAATAAAGACCTAGTATATCAGAAAAGGAGATCTTTCAAACGAGATTTCGGGGGTTACCTATATATCCAAGTAGTGTTCCCCACGAAATAAGTAAGTAAGATTTTAAGTTTATATCCCGAACAAATTTACTAAATGTGTAAAAACCTATCGGCACATCATCAGTGATACTGTTTAACGCATTAAAACTTTCCATTTCTTTAGCGTACTGTAACCGTCTAGCTGATGTACTATCATTTTCCCTTTTTACACAAACCCTTTTTGAAATTTTATCATGTTTTTGGCTTTTTGAAATTTTCTAATGTTTTTGGCTTTTTCGAATTTTTTATTGTTTTTGTATTTTTTGAAAATAAAACTACTATCTCCCCCTAAAAACCAAAACAAGTAAAAATTCGACAAACCATTGCAGATTGTTTTCCAACATCATCTACAGTGGTACCATCATCAACGCCAACGATTTCCTCCGCATCCGATAGTAACTTCATACCATTAATTTTAAAAGATACTTAAAACGTGTTTTGTCAAATGCTTTGGTATGTAAGTCAGCTTTTTGTTCATCGGTGTGGATTTTCTCTATTCGTATCAACTTCTTCTCGAAACAGTCTCGGATGAAGTGATGACGAATTTCAATGTGTTTTGTTTTAGCGTGATGAACATGATTTTTTGTTATGTTAATTGCTGCCTCATTATCAACAAAGATAGGGGAGTTAAGAAATTGCAAACCGTAGTCTCGCATCTGTTGCTGGATCCACAAGATCTGAGAGCAGCAGTTGCTAGCAGATACATATTCAGCTTCACAAGTGGATAAAGCGACAGAGGTCTGCTTCTTGCATTGCCAGGTGACCAATCGTGGTCCGAAAAACTGGCACCCCGCTGTTGTTGATTTAGCATTCACTTTGCAGCATCCGAAGTCAGAATCAGAATATCCTTCGAGCATGAAGTCGCCAACTTTTGGATACCACAACCCCAGAGATGGAGTTCCTTTCAGGTAGCGTAGAATCCTTTTCACAATTACCATGTGCGAAGCTCTAGGATTTGACTGAAAACGAGCTGCGAGGCAGGTTAGGTACATAATATCCGGTCTTGATGCCGTCAAGTACATTAACGAGCCGATCATGGAGCGATATAATGTTTCATCTACCTTCTCTCCGGTGAGATCAGGGTTTATCCCATGGTTCGTCGCTAATGGGGTGGACATTGGTGACATTCCTGACATCCCGAATTTCTCCAGAACATCATGAACGTATTTTTTTTTGATGTATGAAGGTTCCCTCGGGAAGTTGATCAACTTGAAGTCCCAAGAAGAACTTCATCTCACCCATTGAAGACATTTCAAACTTCTGCTTCATAACTTGTTCAAAATCTTTGCAGAGTTGTTCATTTGTAGACCCGAAAATTATGTCGTCCACATAAATTTAGACTATCAGAAGATGCCCGTCGACTTCTTTTGTGAACAGAGTGGCGTCTATCTTTCCTCGAATGAAGTGGTTGGCTAACAGATGTTGAGACAAAGTCTCATACCAGGCTCTCGGGGCCTGATGTAATCCGTACAACGCCTTATCAAGGAGATAAACTTTGTCTTTGTGAATTGGGTCAGTGAAGCCCGGTGGTTGTCTGACATAAACCTCCTCTTTCACCTTGCCGTAGAGAAACGCCGACTTCACATCTAGCTGAAAAACTTTAAATCCTTTCCACGATGCAAATGCAAGGAAGATTCTGATTGCTTCAAGTCTTGCGACAGGGGCATATACTTCAGTGAAATCTATCCCCTCCTGCTGACTGAAGCCTTGGACAACAAGTCGAGCTTTGTTTCGAATGATAACTCCTCGATCATCCCTCTTGCATTTAAACACCCATTTGGTATTAATCTTCCGGTGACCATCGGGCAAATCTACTAGCTTCCATACACCTAACTTCTCGAATTGGCTTAACTCCTCCTGCATAGCATTTACCCACGAATCTTCAGTAAGCGCCTCTTTGTACGTCCTTGGTTCTATCTGCGAGATAAAGCAACTCAATGAAAATTCAGTTTGTAAATGAGCAACTTTTGTATAAAAACATGTAAGTCCTTGATCAAGCTGTCTTCGAGTGCGGACGCCTGATTGCAGTTCTCCGATTATCAGTTCCTCTGGATGATAAGAAAGCGTTCTTGGCATCACCTCGCCTGAAACATCTACTTCGCTCTCCAAATTTGTGACGTTTTGATTAGCAACTTGTTCACTGACTGGAATAGTTTGATTTGAAAGCTGGATTATCTCCCCCTCAGAATCTGAATCATCATGATCGAATATTGGTCTGTTTTCAGATTCTTGATTATCATTCTCTACCGTCTGATCTTCTTGAGCAACATCATTTTCAATATCGTCATGTTCTCCAGCATTGCTTGGACCCGCCTCATCATCAATTGAAGCTTGTCGTTTTTGATAAGTTTCTGCTGGAAATCTTTCATCTGAATCTTCATACTCTCTCAGAATATCCAACTCATCAAAGAACTCTGGTTCTTCCTCCATGTTGAAGGACTCCCACAGAATATCATAATTGAAACGCCATGAGTCGCCAGGATTCTGTGGAGGCATTGTATGACCTTGACATTCAACATTTTGAGCTTCAATAATCCGCTTCAGACTTGGAACGAAGACTCGTCGTAACGGACTTGCATAACCTATGAATATTCCTTCAATACTCTTCGGACCAAACTTTCCAAAAGGCTCTAGAACAGTACAGGGTGACCCAAACGGTTCAAGATACTTTAGATTCGGTTTGCGGTTATTGATCAATTCAAAGCATGTTTTGTTGAATTTCTTGACAGTGAGAACTCTGTTAAGTGTATAGCATGCGGCAGAGACTGCTTCAGCCCAAAAATTTATCGGTAACTTTGAATCAGCAAGCATTGTTTTGGCCGTTTCGATCAGCGTCCTGTTTTTGCGTTCTGCGACTCCATTCTGTTGCGGAGTGTACGGAGCACTAAACTCATGCAAGATACCTCTTTCATCACAATATTCTTCCATCTTGTTGTTCTTAAACTCAGTACCATTATCACTTCTAATTCTTCTGATACGCCTTTGGTACAAATTTTCAATCTTTCTGAACAACCCCCTCAAACTGTCAAACGTTTCTTCTTTCGTCTTCAAGAATGATACCCATGAAAATCTGGAATAATCATCAGTAATCACAAGACAATAAAGTTCTCCTGTAATACTTTTGACATTCACAGGACCAAATAAATCCATGTGAAGTCTCTCCAAAGGTCCTGAGACTGAATTGACTTGCTTTTTGGGGTGTGACCTTTTCTTTTGCTTGCCTTTCATGCAACTAATGCACTCCTTTTCCAGATGGAAACCTTTAATATGAACTCCCAGAACCAAATCATTATGTACTAGATGATTCATTTTACGAAGATGAATGTGGCCCATCTTACGATGCCACAATTTTGATTCTTTCTCCGTTGCTCTAGAAACAAAATAGTGTGCTTGACCCGTTGTTGTAGTTACTACACTCATGTCTAAAACATACAGATCATCCACTCTAGGCGCTCTCATGATAATCCATTCTTCAGGAATAACAAAGCCTGGTTTCAAAATCAAACACTCTTTGTCTGTGAAGTGAGTAGTATACATCCGGTCACAAATCTGTGAGATACTTAGGAGATTATTTTCCAGCTCAGCAATGTAGTTAACTCTTTCAAACGTGATGATCCCGTTGGATAACGTTCCTTCACCAACAATTCTACCACCTTGGTTACCAGCGAACCCTACATAACCTCCATTGATATTTCTGACATCATACAGCAGCGCTGTCTTTCCTGTCATGTGCCTAGAAGCTCCACTATCCATAATCCAACGTGAAATGGATCTCGGAAGCTCCTGCACATATCAAAAGCATTTAATGAGATTTTGATGCTACCCAAGCCTCTTTTGACTCGGGTAACTTGATATTAATGTGAGTTTTTGTAGTGTAAAGTGGCGGAAAGTTTTTATCATTCATATTTAAGCTTTCAGCAGTCCTAACTTCAACCTCTTTGAATAAGAAAAATTCGTCTTTTTGAGGTTGACCAGCTGGTTGGTTTTTCTTCACCACATACTTCTTTTGAGAAGTCGATTTTTGTTTCTTATAAAACTCCAAAGGTACATACATCTTCTTGGTTAAAGATGATGATTTTTCAGTTTCAGATACCTTTGGTGAATTTGCTTTCTTTTCAACAACTTTTGGCTTCCATGTTTGTTGAGGCGATGCAACCCGTTGGTAAAATTTATCATTTTTAGATATCGAATTCTTAACAGGTTCAGTTTTGATCTTGGTGTTTTCATTTTTCAAAACATTTTTCTCAACAATCAATGGAGCCTTTCCTTTCACAACATCTTTCTTGATAGAATTCTTCACAGTTTCAGTCTTAGGCTTCAAGTTGGTACACTTTCGTGCAATATGTCCAACTTGATTACATTTGAAGCATGATCGGGTGTCAACTACCCGACTTGAGCCTTCAGACTGAAGCTGTGAGTCCTTCTTTTCAAAGAACTCTTTGTTTGTTTTTGAAAAAATTTCAGACTCCTCATCAGAGAGTGAACTTGAACTGTTCACAAACACCTTTTTCACAGCAAACTTCTTGTTCTGAACATTCTTTTTCTGATAATTCTTACCACCCTGATATCCTCCCGACCATTTATTTTGATTGTTGTTAGAAAAACGTGGTAGAATAACAGGTTTTTTACAGTAAGCTTTATCTTTATCAAAATTCATTTGTCTCTTTGTCTGTTTCAAACCTTCTACTTCAGACAAATCAATTTCAACCAGTTTGAAAACATTTTTCAATTTGTTCACATTAACATTTTCCAGGGGAAACTCAAAATCTGAATACAACTTATCAGAACCAGACATCTTGTACATCACAAGACCCGGTTCATCATTTAAGTTGTTTTTAGATTTTGGTTTCGGAATGTAATTGTTCAGAAAACATTCTTCATCTTCAGTCGAATCACTATCCAAGACACTTTCAGCCATGCCTTTAACAATCTCGGTTTGAACACTATCATCAGATGATGATGAAGAAAATGTCACATCAATTGACTCTGGCAATTTTATCTCATTTGTTTCAACTTCATCATTAACCAACCCTGATTGCTTTTTTGAAAAATTGTTTAGAACAGGTGGCGGAACTTGATGAAACCCCACCCCAGTTCCATCACAGTATACATCTTCGCTAGCTTTGTTTTTCCCAATGGGTTTTGGAACAATGTGTTGCAAAACAAAGCTTGCAGAGTTGTAACTGTTCAGTTTCAAATTGATACGCTCATTTTCAATCTTAGCTTCTTCAAACTGAAGCTTCAATTTCGCAATATCATCAAGTTGTTGGTTGATTAACTCTTCTTTTACCCTAAGAACCCCTGATAGTTGAAGATTTTCTTTTGTCGTTTTACCATTTCTGTCATCAGAATCTTTAACCGTTCGCTTTAGCTTTTCAAAATTTTCAGAAATTTTACGATTTTCAAGAATCAACTTTTCGTTTTCTTTTCTTATTCTTTCTATATCATTTTTATCATTTTCAATTTTCTCAGTTAATTCTTTTGATCTATCATTCGAAGCTTTCAGCATTTTGTCACGATTTAAGATTTGATCTTCAACACTCTTGACTCTACTAGTCAATTCTTCAACCTTCTTACCATTGAGGTAAGTGATTGTACTACAAACTTTGCACTCTTTCATGCAATTTTTGCAGTCATTTTCAGATTTAACTTTTTTACCTGACTCAAGTGTATCATTTGAACTAACCTTGTTTTTGGACTCAGTTCCAGAACCAGAAACTACCTCAAGTTCTTTTGCTGCAAGAACTTTTTCAGCCATCTTCCTCAAGTTTTCAGCCGTTAACTCTTGTGATGTATCTATGACCCCATCATCAATATTCTTTGACTTTGGCTTCTGTTCTGCTTCTTTGACTTTTTCTTCTTTCTCTACTACTTTCTCATCACCACCTCCCCACCATTCTCTTTGTCTAGCTTCTTCTTCTTCAGCAAATTGCTGGATGAGAGCATCAACACTAATGGAATCTGGGTTAACTGCAATGTTTCCTTGTGGATCAAGATAACATTCTCTGTCGGCATCCCATCTCCTTGCTCTTTTAGTTTCTTTGTAAATGTTATAGATTCTGCTCATCCTGGTTTGGGCTTTCATTCTTCGGTTGACGAACTTTTCTTCTTCATTTCTATTGTCTTTAAAAGGAACAATCTTCGTCACAAATGCATAACCCACCGCATCTTCCTCTGGTAACAGTTCGCTCCAATCAAAACCTTCATCATCAAGGATCATAGCAAGAGCTCTAGATTTTTCTTTAGGGGTGTCCTCAAGCTACTTCATTCTGGGCGATTCTGATTTATTCTGATGATAAATCGCTCTCTTGTAGTAATCATCTTTGAACGGGTTATCAGAATCATCAGCATAAGAATTTCGACACTCTCTTTTGAAATGACCTTTCTGTTTACATTTGAAACATGTCACCTTTGACTTGTCAAAGCCTAACTTGGTAGATGGTCCACCAATAGACTTTCTTCCTGTAATTTCCATAAATCGCTGTGCCCGACGAACTGCACTGGCCATACACCATCTTATGTCGATCAGTTCCATCTCCTCAGGATCAATCTGATCGTAGTCTACTTTAGTTAGATTGGTGTTGCCAATCTTCCGAGCTACAAGGCTCTCATATGACTCTAGCACAGAAGCTAAGAAGACCATCTGCTGCTTTGCGGATTCTTCACTGAAATTTTGACCATTTTTTAAATCCACAGCAATGTTGCATTGAAACACGTTCTTTGGAACAGATTGTTGATGACTTGAAGTATTTGAAGAAGATCCCTGGCTTGGAACATTGGATGAAAAACCTCCATGAAAACCATTGTTTGAACTTGAACTTTCTTTACTTGAAGTGTTTGAATTTTCAGCGGAGAAAGCAGTTCTTGGAGAAACATTCTTGGGAATCATACTCTTTTGATAGTACAGCTCCATGTTTTGTTGGTATGATGAATGATTTAATTTGTGTGTTTTCTTTATCTCCAATTCATGACTCTCTAATCTTTCAATCAGCAAGTCAACGGTCAGATCTTCAGCTTTGATTGTATTCTTTAACATCAATGCATAGTACTGCCAATCCATCTCTTCTGGTAGAGGATCGAACAGTTTGTCAACTAACTCCTCTTGAGAATAGATGATTCCGTGTCTCGCCAATTCCAACTTTAGGTGTCCAAATCTCTCAATCATTATACAAACAGATTCATTTTTTAAACATCCAAACAAATCAAACTCTTTTCTCAACAGTTTCTTTTTGTTTTTGACTATTTCAGCACTTCCTACACATTTTATTTTTAACTTTTCCCATAGATCCTTTGCGTTTGTGTATTCAATTAGTGAAATAATGTCGTCTCTTACGGACTGGTGAATCAAAGCGATGCATTTTTGTTCAGCGACAAAGTTTTCTACATCTTCAGTTTCTGACAGATTCTCACAATCTAGTCTACCAGCGTCAAAACCATTCTTTAAACTTTTCCAGCTCGGATACGCGAATGCTTTCAGCCACTCATCAAATCTTTTTGCCCACCGATTATACTCTTCGATCGCCATTAGCTTTGGTGGTTTGTTATATGTACCATATGCGCTTTCAACACTTAAGGCATCGGATAAAGTTTTCTTCGGGTTCGGATTATCATTTGAATGGTTGGAAGTATCGTCTCCGGAGTTGCCTGCGAAAGCATACATATTGCTGAATGGATTCATGAATTCTTCCATTTTCAAGTACCTGAAACAATTTTTCAAACACTTAGACAAATTTTACAAATTCTAAAAATTTCAAACACTTGATCCGGATGGTGATTCGTTCGAGTAGGAATCCGGACGAGTGACAAAGTTTATCCACACGGATGGTGATCCGCTCGGATTATCGTTCGTACGAGTAACTTTGACTTTTGACCTTTTAGGTTATCCGCACGGATTGTAATCCGTACGAGTAACAATGATGATGTCAGCAAATCGTCAGCAAACAGCTTTCAGTAACTAACTAATCCAATCCGTTAGGACAACTGTCCGAGCGAGTGGATGACGTCATCAGATACGAACAGCTAAACATGGTTTTTGATGAATTTGATCAAGTTTTAGGTTGAATCTGATTATGAAACTTAGTAGGATTATATTTTGAATGATTGCGAATCAATTGATATCAACTTTATCAAATTTTAACCGTAAATTCTTGTTCAATTTTAAGTTTTTCTGATTTTAGGGTGACGAATGAAGAACGAATGCAAAAACTAAGTATAAGTAGAAGAAATCTGTAAAATTTCCGGTGAAATTTGATGCAAATCGGCAACAGATGTCAAATCTCTGGTGAAATTTGACTTTGATCGGCAAATAAAGCTTGAATTCCGATGAATTCGGTGTTGTAGATCTCGATTCAGCTCCCTGGATGCTCTGATACCACTTGTTGGTCCCGTTGATACAGGATCTGATCGTAAGGAACAAGATGAATCGACTTCGTCTAATGTGTGGAATCCATTATAACGAATCACAGATTTGTTCAACACAGAATTCAATGATTAAACACTTGTCTGTTCTTTCTATTAAGTGTTCTGAAAGTTACAACGATCCGGTAGAAGTACAGACTATCCGTGCGAGTCAAAAGTTCTTACATAGTTGCCCCGGACCTCATATATATAGACAACTTCAGGATCCTAAGAAGTGTTGTTCGTCCGAGTAGTTTATCCGTGCGGATAACTTATCCGGGCGGGTGACTTATCCGGGCGGATGACTTATCCGGGCGGATAAGTTCTCCGTGCGGATTACCATCCGTGCGGATTCCCATCCGGACGAGTAAACTAGTTCCAACACTTTTACATAGAAAACCTACTCCTGAGTTGTCATGCTATCTATATACATACAGAATACAAAAACACAGAATACAAAATATGACTACATGCTGACGGAAGCTACAGACGTTATGTACTAACACCAGTTTATGGTCAATGCGAAGTTCGTTTGAACTTCATAACGTGAGCGTAATCACGATGGTCATAGTCCCTAGTGACTATACCTACTGATTACCACGTTATCTAGGCTCAGTGACGAGTCGTAGTTTCGGCCAAAATACGCATTCATGCGTATTTTGTAACCAAACTACTCTTGGGTATCAAAACCGTTTGTTTTGATACCAAACCTATTTTCTAAACTTAGTTAAGCATGTTTTAACATGCTTAGCTCGTCACTTTTAGTTTAGTGCTTATATAGGGTCGTAAGGTAAGCGATCTAAACAATCACTTATACTTTCGAACCCGACCCGTTTGGTCAATCATTAGGATCCGACCAAACACATTAGGTAACCATAGTATATAGGGAATAACCTTTCGAGGTTATACCTTATGGTCGCTTCGTTAAGTAGTTGTATGATAGGTAGTTTATATGCCTTAGGTAAATTACCAAAATGCCCTTTTTACGCCAAAATTCATTTTAAGCATATGTAACATAACTTTTGACATCTAAACTGATTTGGCAACAATATTAGACAAGTTAAGGCATATTTTACTTATCATAGGACTAGTAAGGCATTCCGAACGCGTTTTACGCGAATCACGCGTTAAAGTAGCATAAGCTACCTAAACGGGTCGTAATGGGTCGTAAGCACTTTGGTTAGGTTTCATTTTAGTATGTGGGCTTTGTTAAACCATATTACATGAGTTCCCATACTCATTTGGTTTACGAACCCTCATTCTATCCAATCCTCCGATTTAGGTCCGGTATATTAACATAGTTACCTATATTAGGTGTCGTTTGATATCCGTGATCTCTAGCATTGTTTGGTTGTTACTCAAGGACTACTAATCAATCTCAAGTGAGTACATAGACCCCTCCTTTACTGTTTTCCAAACATTTTGGGGTGAAACACATGTGCCTACTTGTTACTTTCGTTCCTTTCATGCTTTCATATCATATGCTTGTTATGTTCAATAGTACACTTATAGTACATGAGTTCATTGTTTTTATGCTATGTATGCCCGTTGTGTGCATACTTAGTACATCGTTTTACATTACATTTTATGCTATGTATGCCCATTGTGTGCATACTTAGTACATCGTTTTACATTACATTTTATGCTATGTATACCCATTGTGTGCATATTTAGTACATCATTTTACATTACATTTTATGCAATGTGTGCCCATTTTGTGCATACTTAGTACATCATTTTACATTACATTTTATGCTATGTGTGCCCATTGTGTGCATATTTAGTACATCATTTTACATTACCTTTTATGCTATGTATGCCCATTGTGTGCATACTTAGTACATCGTTTTACATTACATTTTTTGCTATGTATGCCCATTGTGTGCATACTTAGTACATTTATTCATCACATGCTTACATTTTGATATGACATTTGGTTTGTTCAAATGGGACAATGTACATTCATTAACATTAGCTACGCCGCTTGTTAGTAGGTAATGGTACCATAGGACTTGAAAACTCCCATTCCTGAACCCTAGGTTTGTTTGGGTGGAAGGAATGACCGAATTCGATAAACATAACACAGAAAGACCTTTAAATTCTTTTAAGGGTCTATCACCACAGTCACAAGGCTTGGATGTATGAACTTTAACAATACCGCATAGATGTTTGTATCAGTATAGCATGCATTTGTTCCACAAAACATAACTTTGATTTAAACCATGTTTTACTTCAATACCTTGTTTTTGTGAATTTTTACATATGGTTTAGTTGATATATTTCACTTACCATACATGATATTTTGGATACACGTTACATGATTTACATTAGACATAAACATTTTGACATTCATATACACAATTCATGATTTACATTAGACATAAACATTTTGATATTGATATACACAACTCATGATTTACATTAGACATAGACATCAGACATGGTTTTCACACAAACATTTTGACATTTGATTATACATAAACATTTTACAATGGTGGTTTGGTTTGAGTAAGTGATTTAAGTAACGAGGCGTGTGTAATATGATACAAGCATGGTGGATACGCCGCTGGTACTTCCTATATATAAGTGCTTGTATGGTATTACATATCGTAGCGTTATTTGAATCATTTCAATTTAGACATATTACATTTTTTTTACAAATAACATACTTTTCACAATACATTGTTTTACAAACAACTTATCTAATACAAACTCATTTTACTTGGTTATTTACTTAACCATGTATTATTCTTTTATACATATATATCATTTGGTTTATTTATCACTTTTCAAATGATTTACAAGACAAAGCAAATTACAAGGTTCATGACTAAACATTTTCTTAAACATAAGTCATGAATTCTATTTTCACAAAACCTATGTATCTCACAGGCATTTTTATGCTGACGTACCTATTTTCACATGTGTTTCAAGATATGATGCATAGGATTTATCAAGATACACTTAGGCGGACTTGGGCCTTAGTGACAATAAAAGATGCAAGACTAGTTATTTATGTTATATTTTCTTTGATTGTCAAGACATTGTAACTCTTTTAATCAATAAAACAATATTTCAATTTCCATGTGTTATGAAACAATGATTCTGTTACAACACTCCCCGACGTTTCCGCCACGTTTAGTTGTTTTACGTGGTCGGGGTGTGACAGAAAAGTTGGTATCAGAGCTCATGGTTATAGGGAATTAGGTTATTAGTAATGCTTTGACCTAGTCTATAACCTTCCTAGGACCCTAACGCGAGTTTACTTGCGTTTAGTCATAAAACAATACCGCCACCTATCCTTAGGCGACGACCTCAACAAGAACACAAATTTCAAAACCGCTTTGAAAATAATCATCTGCTCTAGGATGATTGATTACTAGGTTTTGAACCCTCTGTTATAAGGTTTTGAACCCCTTTGAGTTTTCAAATCTCGTCAAAGTTTGGGTCTTATAATGTGAACACGTGCAAACTGGAAGAGTGAATGCCTGTACCCTGAGTTTTCTGTCGAAGGCTAGAGTGTTCGTACAAATTCGCAGTATCGGACCAGTCACTCTTACCTGGGAACTCTTGGGGTGAGTGTTCACTTATAGGCGAGCATGTCTTCAGTGATACATTAATATGATCCGCTTACTTTGATTTGTCACCGTCTCATTTGTTTGCCTTAAGCAACAAACAAATGATCGCAAATTCTTATGCATTGCCATTCTGTTTTGTTTTATTTTTCGATAACATTTCATTTGTTTCCTCCTATATCCTTCATTTCCTCCAGAATGTCTCTTCATCACAACGATGCGCAGATATCCGAGCAGACTGCCAAATTTGCCCAGCGAATAGGCGAAGTAATCCTGAAGACTGTTGAATTAGGCATTGCCATGTCTCGTCTCAGCAATGAAGCCACTCAAGAGCCACTAAAGGAAGCAGAAGTCAAGCCAGCACCACCAGCCAAGAAACCAATCGAGGAATCAAAGACCATGGATGAACAGACTGGATCCCCTAAGAAGTCAAAGAAGCGAAAGGCTTCTCAGAACTTCGTCGTGGTCGCTCACAATGGTCAAGCCATCCCCAACCAACCAGCTCGACCCCCTGCTAGGAAGCCTTACAATGGAACTGCACCCTTGTGCAACCAATGTAACCTTCATCATCATGATAGTGTGAAGTGCCGCAAATGCCAGATTGGTGGACTTATAGGTCATACAGCAAGGGTTTGCTCAACTGCAACTGTACCAAATCAAGCAGGACCCATCCGAATGGCAACACCACCTGCAAAGAAGCAATACAAGGGAACGGCACCAATATGCGACAAATGTAATGGGCATCACCAAGCTCACTTACAGTGTCGTCTGTGTGTATCATGTGGGCGAGTTGGTCACCTGGAAAGTGCTTGTCGATGTAACCCGAACCAAGGCGGTCCAAATCAACCACAAGCCAATCCTGGTCAAGCTCGTTTCCCGCCTGGATCGTGCTACAACTGTGGCAACATGGGTCATTTCGTGAGTAAATGCCCGAAGCTTGCTAAGGAAAATCCAACCCACGGATGAGCAGTTGGCTAATTAGAAGATGTTGTTGTCTTATGCTTTTGTTTCTTCTATTTTCTTGTAATGTGAAACAATCTGTTTTGTTTATAAATAAATCGTTGATCACAAATTCTGATATACAAGTGTAGTTACATGTGTGTATGACATTTCCCTATAATACCTACATTAAGGAACTATGTTCCTTACAAACTACTCTTGTGAATTTTTCCCATTTTTGTGTTTACTCATGATTTCCTTGGTAAATTCTAAGTACTCGTTTTATTCTAAGAAACAAAGTACAGGAAATAAAGTGACATTACGAGTGATCGTGCTTTTGCACATCTGTGCCTTTGAAATCCTTGGTTAGATAACTGAGGGTATGTTCAATTTCATACCCATATCATTTCATTCTGGTTTAGTAACAATATAAATAGTATAAGTATTACAAAAACAATCTTCATGATCTCAAAACATTTCATATAGTATGAAAACAATTTTTAAATGCATTGGCTATGTTTTCAAAAACAACCTTCATGATTTCAAAATGCTTGATATAGTCTGAAAACAATATTAACACAGTACATTTTCCTATCAAGTGCATGATTTCGAAAAGCATTTTTCATATTTTCAGAAATCTCATACATAATTTCAAAAATTTCATCTCGCATGATTTTAAAACATTTTATAAATATACCTACCTTGTACACCTACTTTATGATTTCAAAAGTATTATGCATAAGGTTTCAAAAACATTGAACACATTTTTTTTAAGAACCCCATGCATAGTTTTCAAAAATATTTACCTCATACATTGACTTAACCTTCAAATTCTGCTTCATATGTCGCCTTGACATATCTAGCATCTCAACTTCATAAGCATTTTTACTTCGTGTTTTGACTTAAGCACGTCTAGTGCAAGGTTTCAAAACATCTTCAATTTCTAAAATCCATATGGGATCTTTTTATCTCCACAATTAAACCTTTGTGGATGATTATCATACAAATCAGAGTCCTTAATTGGATTCCTTGTGTACCTTAATTCGAACATTTCGGTTCCTTATAATCGAAATCGAATTTTCTTTTTAGAGATCTCTCTATCTTCATAGTTAGATCCTTGCTAATGTTTAAAGTACCAAATGAAATCCACGAGATGGATTCCTAGTGTGCTTTAAATACATGTATGCGATTAATAAAACAAATTAACAAATTTCTAAATAATCAATTTTGTGGTTATGTGACTATGTGTTTATGCATCTTGTGTTTTCTTTTATGCATTTTTTTGTGTGTTTTGTATAATCTGGATATTCGTTATCCAACTCCTCACGAAATCTTTCATATTTTCATATGAGGGATTCGTAGAGGATATTCAAAAAGGTACTACCTTAAATCCTTATTGGGCTTCTATGTAATAGTAAAGACCTTTGGGTTATATAGTACCATTCCATGTTTCATAAGAGACCCTTTTAGTGGTCTAGTCAAAAAGATCGATTCAAAAATCTGGTTAAGAATGACATGTGATGATATAAGCTGAAAAGACTCCTTGGTTGTCTATTAAAATCATTTATTGATTTAATAAAAGGGACCCTATGGTGGTCTAGTCACAATCATCACAGGCTCGTTCATTTGTTTTCTTCCCCTACACATTTTAAGATGCACTACGTGACTATGCAAGGAATTACGTAATTATGGATGCATACATAATTATGAAGTTCAGTGCACGGAAACCACAATAAGACTTATTATGTGTAAGAACCGATAGTGACAACCATAACGAAATGTGAGCAATGTAATAGAGGTACGGTGGACGCACCAATGACACTTTATATACTTGTATATAAGTGTCCCTCTCACATTGCAAGCATGATGTTATTGTAAAGTTACTAGAAGTTCAGGACTCTAACCAGTGTTGTTTGATCTTTTTAACTTCATGTTTCAAGCTCTCACAAGTTTCCTCTGAATAAATTTCGGGACGAAATTTCCTAAAGTAGGGGAGACTGTGACACCTGGGTCACTGCGACCATCAAACAAATACCAAACCAATGAAATATTGTATTTCATACTTGGGATTTGTACAAATATGTGTATCATTTGCACATATCAATTTTTGTTCGATTTCGGGCTCTAAATCGCTTTCTGGAAGGTTATACGCGCACTGATGCGTAATTATAACCAGTTTAATTCAACGAACACTCCGGAATAGTGAAATAGGCTTCACATACCTTAAATAACCTTTACATAACTTAGAAATAAGTTTTAAAGGCTTTGGTATGACAAAATCAAGTTTAATCGCTAACAGGGACTAAATTCAACACACTGCGAAAGTATGCCGATTTGAACTGTAACAGACATTCCGGAACATGACCATAAGTTAAACGTACCATAAATACCATTTACATCGCTTAGAAATGGGCTTTGAGGGGTTCGGTGGGCTAAAATAAACTTTTGGCTCATTCAAGGACTAAAAGTGTCAAAAGGTGCATAAGTTTGCACTTTCGCGCATAACTTACGTTCTGAATACATCCGGACATCCAAAAATTTATGTAAGCATTATAATATTATGCTTTAGTGTTTGGCTTGTCAAAATTCCATTCGTCGCGCATTTTGGACCGTTTTTGCGTCCGTTACGACTTCCGTCGTAATTAACCGAACATCGTAACCGTACGGCCAAACGAACTGACATCCGAGATGTTTTCAAGCATATTTCATGTTCCCTATGTCTTAACATCATTGTGGGCTTGAAATTGGGTTTGACGGGTGTTAGAAGTGCCGTTACGCAATGAAACAAGGTGCAGGGACCAAAAGTGTAATTCTGCCAAAGTTGATGGCTTACGGACCGTAAGCCATCACCCTTACGGTCCGTAAGCAGGGGTCAGATGCAGAAACTCGTTTTGACTGCTGTTAACAGCTTTTCAACACTCCAAAGGCCAATGCCACATGTCAATCTCTGGTGGTGGGGGCAAATTGAGTTACCATAACATTCCAACACATGTACGGATGAGATTCAAGAACGGTATTCGATAAACGATCGTTGTCCAAATACTATAAATACCCAACCCCATTCAACTAAAAACCCACAAAAATCTGATCTAAAAGCTCTAAGTTGAAGCCATTGCTTTATACCTGAGCTACTTGGATCAAGATTAGCTTTCGGGGACCCTTTGTAAGTATTCCTTCGTTCTTTTATCGCTTATCGAGTCCGAAAGTCAAACTTTGTTTGACTTTCTGCATTGACCAGTTTATGGTCAATGCGAAGTTCGTTTGAACTTCATAACGTGAGCGTAATCATGATGGTCATAGTCCCTAGGGACTATACCTACTGATTACCACGTTATCTAGGCTCAGTGACGAGTCGTAGTTTCGGCCAAAATGCGCATTCGTGTGTATTTTGTAACCAAACTACTCTTGGGTATCAAAATCGTTTGTTTTGATACCAAACCTGTTTTCTAAACTTAGTTAAGCATGTTTTAACATGCTTAGCTCGTCACTTTTAGTTTAGTGCTTATATAGGGTCGTAAGGTAAGCGATCTAAACAATCGCTTATACTTTCGAACCTGACCCGTTTGGTCGATCATTAGGATCCGACCAAACACATTAGGTGACCATAGTATATAGGGAATAACCTCCCGTGTGACACCTGTGCCTCCACGGCCATCAAACAAATACTGTATCAATGAAATATTGTATTTTATACTTGGGATTTGTATAAATATGTGTATCCTTTGCACATATCAATTCTTGTTCGATTTTAAGCTTTAAATCGCTTTCTGGAAGGTTATACGCGCACTGATGCGTAAATATAACCCGTTTAATGCAATGAACACTCCGGAATAGTGAAATAGGCTTAACATACCCTAAATAACCTTTACATAACTTAGAAATAAGTTTTGAAGACTTTGGTATGGCAAAATCAAGTTAATTCGCTTACAGTGACTAAATTTGACAAACTGCGAAAGTATGCTAATTTGAACTGTAACAGACATTCCGGAACATGACCATAAGTTAAACATACCATAAATATCCTTTACATAGCTTAGAAATAGGCTTTGAGGGGTTCGGTGTGCTAAAATAAACTTTTGGGTCATCCAGGGACTAAAAGCGTCAAAAAGTGCATAAGTTTGCACTTTCGCGCATAACTTACGTTCTGAATACATCCGGACATCCAAAAATTTATGTAAGCACTAAAATATTTTATTTTAGTGTTTGGCATGAGAAAAATCCATTCGTCGCGCAATTTGGATCGTTTTTCGCGCTTATGCGCATTCCATCGTAATTAAGCGAACATCGCGATCGTACGACCAAACGAACCGACATCCGGGATATTTTTGAGCATGTTTCGTGTCCACAATGTTTAGGCATCATTTTAGGGCCTTAACGTTGGCTTAACGGACCTTAAACGTGTTGGAAATGGCCTTAAAACACAACAGGGACTGAAACTGTCAATATGGAAAAGTTGGTTCTGATCAGACAAGGCCAGGCGGCCCGCGTAAGTCTTGTGTGTATCCTTACGTGGCCCGCGTCAGTCTACCAGACGAGATTCAATGTTTTTAAACAGCTGTTAATAGCCTTTCAAACCCCCAAAGGCCAATGCCACATGTCAAACTCTTGTGGTGTGAGGGCAAAATGATGCACCATAACATTTCAACACTTGGACGGCCTAGATCGAAGCACGTTTTTCAAGAAACGATCCTAACGGTCTTGGTTTTCCTATAAATACCCAACCCCCACTCCTTGCAAACCCACATTTGATCTGATTTTTTCTCTAAGTGGTTGTGATTTCTCACTTCCTACCTGAGATTACTTGGAATCAAATCTTGCGGGGACCCTTTGTAAGTGCTCCTTCGTTCTTTTATTGCTTTTCGAGTCCGAAAGTCAAACTTTGTTTGACTTTCTGCATTGACCAGTTTATGGTCAATGCGAAGTTCGTTTGAACTTCATAACGTGAGCGTGATCACGATGGTTATAGTCCCTAGTGACTATACCTACTGATTACCACGTTATCTAGGCTCAGTGACGAGTCGAAGTTTCGGCCAAAATGCGTATTCTTGCGTATTTTGTAGCCAAACTACTCTTAGGTATCAAAACCGTTTGTTTTGATACCAAACCTGTTTTCTAAACTTAGTTAAGCATGTTTTAACATGCTTAGCTCGTCACTTTTAGTTTAGTGCTTATATAGGGTCGTAAGGTAAGCGATCTAAACAATCGCTTATACTTTCGAACCCGACCCGTTTGGTCGATCATTAGGATCCGACCAAGAACATTAGGTGACCATAGTATATAGGGAATAACCTTCCGAGGTTATTCCTTATGGTCACGGCGTTTAGTTAGTTGTATGATAGGTAGTTTATATGCCTTAGGTAAATGACCAAAATGCCCTTTTTACGCCAAAATTCATTTTAAGCATATGTAACATAACTTTTGGTATCTAAACTGATTTAGTAACAATATTAGACATGTTAAGGCATATTTTACTTATCATAGGGCTAGTTAGGCGTTCCGAACGCGTTTTACGCAAACGACGCGTTAAAGTAGCATACGCTACCTAAACGGGTCGTAATGGGTCGTAAGCACTTAGGTTAGGTTTCATTTAGTATGTAGGCTTTGTTAAACCATACTACATGAGTTCCCATACTCATTTGGTTTACGAGCCCACATTCTATCCGATCTTCCGATTTAGGTCCGGTTTATTAATGTAGTTACCTATATTAGGTGCCGTTTGATATCCGTGATCTCTAGCATTGTTTGGTTGTTACTCAAGGACTACTAAGCAATCTCAAGTGAGTACATAGACCCCTCTTTTACTGTTTTCCAAACATTTTGGGGTGAAACACATGTGCCTACTTGTTACTTTCATGCTTTCCTGTTTTCACATCATATACTTGCTATGTTCATTAATACATTTATAGTACATGATTTCATTACATTTTATGCTATGTATACCCATTGTGTGCATACTTAGTACATCATTTTACATTACATTTTATGCTATGTATGCCCATTGTGCGCATACTTAGTACATCATTTTACATTACATTTTATGCTATGTATGCCCATTGTGTGCATACTTAGTACATCATTTTACATTACATTTTATGCTATGTATGCCCATTGTGTGCATACTTAGTACATCATCTTACATTACATTTTATGCTATGTATGCCCATTGTGTGCATATTTAGTACATTGTTTTACATTACATTCTATGCTATGTATGTCCATTGTGTGCATACTTAGTACATTTATTATTCATCACATGCTTACATTTTGGAATGACATTTGGTTTGTTTAAATGGGACAATGTACATTCATTAACACCGATCATGCCGCTCGGTAGTAGGTAGTGGTACCATAGGACTTGACAAATCCTATTCCTGTAATCTCGGGTTTGTTTGGATGGAAGGAATGACCGAATCCGAATACATTTTTTTGATAACCTTTACTAAAAGGGTTATCCGACTGTCGCAAGGCTTGGATGTATGAATTTTCACAATACCGCATAAATGTTTATATCAGTATAGCATGCATGTATTACACAAAACATAACTTTGATTTAAACCATGTTTTACTTCAATACCTTGTTTTTGTGCATTTTATATATGGTTTAGTTGATATATTTCACTTACCATACATAAACATTTTGACATTTACATACACAATTCATGATTTATATTAGATATAGACATTAGACATGGTTTTCACATAAACATTTTGACATTTGATTATACATAAACATTTTACTTTGGTGGTTTGGTTTGAGTAAGTGATTTAAGTAACGAGGCGTGTGTAATATGATACAAGCATGGTGGATACGCCGCTGGTACTTCCTATATATAAGTGTTTGTATGGTATTACATATCGTAGCGTTATTTGAATCATTTCAATTTGAGACATATAACATTTTATACAAATAACATACTTTTCACAAGACATTGTTTTACAAACAACTTACCTTATACAAACTCATTTTACTTGGTTATTCATTTAACCATACATTATTCTCTTATTTATACATATCATCTGAACTTATTGTTTTTCAAACGATTTACAAAACAAATCAATTTACAAGGTTCATGACTAAACTATATTAAACATTTCCTTAAACTTACAAGTCATGAATCCTATTTTCACAAAACCTATGTATCTCACAGGCATTTTTTATGCTGACGTACCTATTTTCATATGTGTTTCAGGATATGATGCATAGGATTTATCAAGATACACTTAGCTGGACTTGGGCCTTAGTGACAATAAAAGATGCAAGACTAGTTATTTATGTTATGTTTCTTTGATTGTCAAGACATTGTAACTCTTTTATTTAATAAAACAATGTTTCAATTTCCATGTGTTATGAAACAATGATTCTGTTACAACACTCCCCGACGTTTCCGCCACGTTTTGTTGTTTTACGTGGTCGGGGTGTGACATTCCGAGGTTATACCTTATGGTCGCTTCGTTAAGTAGTTGTATGATAGGTAGTTTATATGCCTTAGGTAAATTACCAAAATGCCCTTTTTACGCCAAAATTCATTTTAAGCATATGTAACATAACTTTTGACATCTAAACTGATTTGGCAACAATTTTAGACAAGTTAAGGCATATTTTACTTATCATAGGACTAGTTAGGCATTCCGAACGCGTTTTACGCGAACGACGCGTTAAAGTAGCATAAGCTACCTAAACGGGTCGTAATGGGTCGTAAGCACTTAGGTTAGGTTTCATTTTAGTATGTGGGCTTTGTTAAACCATATTACATGAGTTCCCATACTCATTTGGTTTACGAACCCTCATTCTATCCAATCCTCCGATTTAGGTCCGGTATATTAACATAGTTACCTATATTAGGTGCCGTTTGATATCCGTGATCTCTAGCATTGTTTGGTTGTTACTCAAGGACTACTAATCAATCTCAAGTGGGTACATAGACCCCTCTTTTACTGTTTTCCAAACATTTTGGGGTGAAACAGATGTGCCTACTTGTTACTTTCGTGCCTTTCATGATTTCATATCATATGCTTGTTATGTTCAATAGTACACTTATAGTACATGATTTCATTGTTTTTATGCTATGTATGCCCATTGTGTGCATACTTAGTACATCGTTTTACATTACATTTTATGTTATGTATGCCCATTGTGTGCATACTTAGTACATCGTTTTACATTACATTTTATGCTATGTATGCCCATTGTGTGCATATTTAGTACATCATTTTACATTACATTTTATGCTATGTGTGCCCATTGTGTGCATACTTAGTACATCATTTTACATTACATTTTATGCTATGTGTGCCCATTGTGTGCATATTTAGTACATCATTTTACATTACCTTTTATGCTATGTATGCCCATTGTGTGCATACTTAGTACATCGTTTTACATTACATTTTTTGCTATGTATGCCCATTGTGTGCATACTTAGTACATTTATTCATCACATGCTTACATTTTGGTATGACATTTGGTTTGTTCAAATGGGACAATGTACATTCATTAACATTAGCTACGCCGCTCGTTAGTAGGTAATGGTACCATAGGACTTGACAACTCCCATTCCTGAACCCTAGGTTTGTTTGGGTGGAAGGAATGACCAAATTCGATAAACATAACATAGATAGACCTTTAAATTCTTTTAAGGGTCTATCACCACAGTCACAAGGCTTGGATGTATGAATTTTAACAATACCGCATAGATGTTTGTATCAGTATAGCATGCATTTGTTCCACAAAACATAACTTTGATTTAAACCATGTTTTACTTCAATACCTTGTTTTTGTGCATTTTTACATATGGTTTAGTTGATATATTTCACTTACCATACATGATATTTTGGATACACGTTACATGATTTACATTAGACATAAATATTTTGACATTCATATACACAATTCATGATTTACATTAGACATAAACATTTTGACATTGATATACACAACTCATGATTTACATTAGACTTAGACATCATACATGGTTTTCACACAAACATTTTGACATTTGATTATACATAAACATTTTACAATGGTGGTTTGGTTTGAGTAAGTGATTTAAGTAACGAGGCGTGCGTAATATGATACAAGCATGGTGGATACGCCGCTGGTACTTCCTATATATAAGTGCTTGTATGGTATTACATATCGTAGCGTTATTTGAATCATTTCAATTTAGACATATAACATTTTTTTACAAATAACATACTTTTCACAATACATTGTTTTACAAACAACTTATCTAATACAAACTCATTTTACTTGGTTATTTACTTAACCATGTATTATTCTTTTATACATATATATCATTTGGTTTATTTATCACTTTTCAAATGATTTACAAAACAAAGCAAATTACAAGGTTCATGACTAAACATTTTCTTAAACATAAGTCATGAATTCTATTTTCACAAAACCTATGTATCTCACAGGAATTTTTATGCTGACGTACCTATTTTCACATGTGTTTCAGGATATGATGCATAGGATTTATCAAGATACACTTAGGCGGACTTGGGCCTTAGTGACAATAAAAGATGCAAGACTAGTTATTTATGTTATATTTTCTTTGATTGTCAAGACATTGTAACTCTTTTAATCAATAAAACAATATTTCAATTTCCATGTGTTATGAAACAATGATTCTGTTACAACACTCCACGACGTTTCCGCCACGTTTAGTTGTTTTACGTGGTCGGGGTGTGACAGGAACAGGCTTTGGTATTGTAACAAGTGATAGAGATTTTGAAGATGTTGGTGGTGGTGATGGAGAATCATCATCTGGTATGAAAATCCTTCTCCTTTTTATTGTAGGAGAGGCAGATGATGTTTTGGGTGGAACAGTGGTGGTGATTTGTGTGGTAGTGGTTTGTGATTGACTAACAGCTATTGAAACAACTGGTGTTTCAACCACTGTTGTCATTACAACAGATGTTGTAACATCTGCTGTCTTCTGCTTTTTGGCAGGAGGAGATGGTGGTGATGTTGTTTTTGGTGGTGATGGTGGTGGTGGTGGTGGTATGGCAGTGGTTGTGGTGTGTGTTGAAGTGGTGTGTGTTGAAGTGATAGCAGATGTTGAAACAACTGGAGTAACAGCAGATGTTGATACAGCAGGAGTTACAACAACTGTTTGGGTGGAGGTTTGATGTTGGGGGCTTTTGGACGATGGTTTTGGAGTATGCTTTGTGAGTCTGGATGGTGTGGACTTGGGTTCCCTTACTTTTCTAGTGGGATTTCTTTTTGGCACAGGATTTTTAACATCCGTTGGCTTAGAACAACCCTGCGCATTCAGCTCCATGTAAGCTCTTTTCTCCTCATTCCACCTTGACATATCCTTTGCCTCTCTGTCCCTTTTTACACTTGCTATAGCTTCATCAAGTACATTTTGGGTAACATCAACCTTTTTGCTACCATCTGGCAATGGAATTTTTCTGGTCATAGCATCCCTTTCTGGTTCAATGTAAAGACCATCATCTATTCCCTTCTTTTTCCACTCCTGAATTTTCTCCCCCTTTTTGGTATTATCTGGGGGGTAATTGATCAATAAAGAAAACAGTTGGAGGAGCAGTGCCAATGGTTTTCAATATGTGGGCCTTGAGAGCCTTGATGTCTGCTTGTGTGTTCTTGAACCTAGACTCCATTGTGTTTCTCAGCTCTTGTACATGTATTGCATGTTGCTGATCAGCCATTTGTTTTTGTTGTTGGAGAAAAGGTTGAAATAGATTCCAGAGCTCATTTGCAGCAGGTGCTTGTGGTGGAGCAGGTGCTTGAGGTGGAACAACAGTGGATTGCATCTTTTGTACTTTCAACAATTGTTGTAGCATGTCTTTGATATCTGCAACAGTTGTATCCAGTTTGTCAACTCGTTCTGTCAAATCCAGATATTTTAAACCATCGCCCAATTTAATGGGATCATCTGATTTCCCACTAGTAGTGGTTTTATCAGTGGTTGAGGTAGGGAGTGTACTCCAAACATTAACCACTGATGCCCCTTTTTCTTGGTACTGGGGTCTTCTTCCTTCAACACTTGACAACCTCTTGATGTTGCCAGTGGTCAAAACAACTCCACTGGTGGATGCCAGAGGTGTTATGGAAGGAATTGCCTCCAAGGAAGTCTTATTGATGTAACCACTATCCAAATGTAAACCAGTGGGTTCAACATATGTAGTGGCTGCTTCACTTGGATTACCACCAAGAGTTACTTGTAACTCAAGGGGTGTAACCTCCTCAGGTTGTGTTGGTGGGTTAGCAAAGATTGATACATCAGACCCAGTCATTTGTTGAGGCATGTTCTCATTGATAGGTGATTGAGAAGGACTGGTTTGTGCCTGGTTCAAATCATTTGCATCCAACAAAAGTTTAGTTGGTGGGGGAATTGTGGATATGAGGTTTGGTGTAGAAAGAGAATTTGCCCCGGGCATTGGGCTGTGGATGATGGAAGCAAGTGATTCCAGAGCATCATATTGTGGTGTCCCTATATGTACAACCTGTTCTTTTTTAGAAGAAGCAGGAGGAGTTTCAGTTATGGGTTGAGATATTTGTACCAATTGTTGTGAGGAAGAAGCAGTAGTGGTTTCTTGTGACTTTTGTTTTGTCACTGGCAGTTGCTCTGGTATCTCATCCTCCAGAGTTGCCTTTTTGATAGGTTTGGGGGGGGGGGGGGTTGAGATTTCTTTTTGTTTGGCTTTTTGGTGATTAAAGGTGTGGGTTTTAAAGCAGTTGTTTTGCTACTTTGATCACCTTGAGCAGTGGGCTCAGCAGCAGATACCTGAGGAGCTGTGGTAACTGCTAAATTCTGCTCTGGCACCTCTGCTTGTGTTTTGCAAGGTGTTGACATTCTTTTAAAAGTTTCAGCAGTTAAGCTGTGTATTTGAAGAGATTCACCTTGTTTTATTGCAGAAGCATCAGTCTTACCAAGTTTCTTTTTTAAATAATAACTTAGAAATCTTGGAAACAGTAAGAATGCCTTTGTTTCAACATTTTTAACCAAATCATTAAAGATTACCTGAGAATAATTAAAATTTTCTTTTTGAAGAATAGCATACCCCAGGTTTTGAATCTTTAAAGGTATTTCATTAAAAGCAGTGGTTTTGTTTGAAACACACATTAGGAGGGTATGGAATAAAAACCTTGTTGCAGAAGGGAAGAAACCTTTTTGTAAGGTATCCTTCTTCATCATTGTATCTGCATACCCTCTTTCAATGAAGTCAATTTTTAACTCGTTTTTTGGGAAAGAAGTTATACCTTTCTGATCGTCGAGTTGAAAGACCTCCGAGATGGATTGTGGTGTAATCTTGACAGCTTTACCCTTTAGAGAAGAGTTAATGGCTATGACAGTCTCACCTTGTGTGTCAAGGGTTACATTTTTCCAGAACTCTCTTTGGGTCGCCAAGTAAATTGGTGCATCTGCTGTTAACAAAGTTTTATACTTTGATGCAGACATGATATCAATGATGGAGTCGAAAACATTAGTGGTGCCGGGTTTTATGAGAAGACCCAGAAGGTTGTGAGACGGTTTGTGTGGAATTTCAGTGGATTTTGCCTTTTGAGAGGCATCGTTTGAAGATGATTTGGAAGTGGGTTTTGCAGATGATTTCGATTTTGTCATTTTGGAGATTATGATCGAAGAAGATTGTGAAGGAATTTGAGGAAAAACTGCTTTGAGAAGAGAATTTTTATGAATTCAATTCTACACTAAAACCCTGTTTGGGGTTTTGAAAGGGGTTTTATGGAGAAAAAGTGAATGCTGACGTGGCAGTGGTTACAAAAGGACTGACCACTATGTACGGCCCACATGCCAACCCCTGATGAAATGAAGGACAGTACTTTTATGAAAGTTACTGATGAAGAGCAGTGGTTACAACGATAACAAATGGAAGCAGTGGATGATTTTCACTATCAGTGGATAGCACATCAGTGGATAAAACACTGATTTTGAGCATCAGTGCTTATCAGGAAAATGAGAGAACAGGGGTTGACTTTCAGCAGTGGACAGACTTTGAAGTAGAGCAGACTTTTGAACAATCAGTGGTTATGGCAGACTTTTAAGGATTTTAATGAAAACTTCATTTTTAGCTATTTTTAAGGATGGATTTTTTATTTTCTGAAAACATTTTAATGCTTTTATTCATAGAAAAACAAGATGTTGCTTGTTATTCCATTTTTAGCATGCCAATCCTAGAGACCAAGCTTTCAAAGGTGGATGTATCTAATGCTTTTAAATGGAAACAATCTTTTGTCAGATGATTCCTTTTTTCACAAAATTCACAAAACATGTTTTTGACTTTTTCTCTCTTCTTTCTCTTTTCAGACTCCTTTGCAACAGAGTTTTTAACCTCTGCTGGGATGTCCTTGAGAGGAATGACTTTTGCCTTTGGAGCTTTAAGACCATCTGCGGTTGTGAAATCCATGGGTTTAAAATTTTCAAGAATGTCACACTCATCAGACCATGTGGGTTTAAATTGGTATTTATCAATTTCCTCAAAAGTAGAGGATCCCACAGGTCTCTCAAGTGTGATTTTGTTACCAAGTTTATCAGTGATTTTCACTTCTTGGCCATTCTTGTTTGTTGGTTTAATTTCAGATGAACCAACTTGTTTTCCAGCAGTGTTTACAAGATCATCATATTTTCTATATCCTACACCAAACTTGACATTGCTTTCAAGCTGTTTCTCAAGCATAACCTCATACCCTTTACAAGATTCCACCCATCTTTCACAGGTGATCTGGGTGGACTCCAACTCCTTTTTGCAAACTTGGTATTTTTCTACCATAGTTTAAAGTTGAGTCATGGTTATGCTTTGCTCTTCTTTGAGACTGCTGATTTCTTTATCTTTTTCAGCCAATTTGTTTCTAAGTTCTTTTAATGACTTTTAAAATTTGACTTCATCAGATAAGACTTTATCCCTAAGATTTTCATTTACCTCTTTGATGTTAGCAAATGCAATAATGCATTGGTCTGAACGCATTTTTCAAGAACTTGAGGTGTTACCTTAGCAGCAGCTATCATGGCACAATCACATTTATAATCACCTTCTTCATCAGCTCTATCTTCTTTCTCACCTGCTTTCTTTTCTTCTTTGTCATCTTCGGACCAGGGGTTAGACAGTGGTTCAATCAGGGTTTCTGAATTTTCTCCCAGCAGTAGTTCACCAGCAACTGCAGTAACCACTGTTTCAGCCACTTTATTCACTATTTCATCACTTAGCTGTTCACCTTCAGTTTCTACCCCTTCTGGTATTGACTCTAATGCCATCAAACAAAATTCATCATTAGAAGGATCATTAAAAGCATTGAGTGCAAAAATTTCATCACCAAGCTCATTAGGCATGCTGCTCCAATCAACAAAACCTTGGGTGAAAAAGCTTTGTTGATCTGGTTGTACCACTGTTGGAGCAGCTTGTTGAGGTGCAACAGGTTGCACTTGTTCCTGAGGGGCAGGGGTTTGAACATACTGAATTTGTGGAACAGTGGTTTGAACATAATGCACATGCACAGGGGTTGCAGTGTGACAACTCGTATTTCAAACCTTTCGTTGCACCTCGATATAACTTGGTTTAACAATATGTGGTTACATGTTATGTGGTTTCAAAATGGAATGGTTGTTATGTTATGTGATTAACTGATGTGAATGTTGCAATGGAACATTATGCTTTTATTATGTTATGTGTTGTAATGTATATATGTATGTCTAGTCGCACAACACTTGTCCATCGCACAAGCCCTTTTGGGCCGTGCACCTTGTCTTTTGCTACCAGAAGAACTATCAGATGTACCCTCACATCGTCCGAAGGAGTATCGGATCAGTATCAGGTCAGAGGCAGCCCTGATTACTCGTACTCTTATCGTCCTGCACCAGGAGAGTTGCAAGAATTGTGTTAATCAACTACAGGGATTCTTGAAAAGGAATTTTGTTGAAACTAACTTTTCTCTCTGGGGGAGCCCCAGTTAGATCCATAAATTTTCATAGGTGTACTGATTATCGAGAACTTAGTAAGGTGGCAGTTAAGAACCACTTGCCTCGACCATGTATTGGTAACCTGTTGACCAGCTGCGAAGATCAAACCCCATTCGAGAATTTACTAACGAGTGAGCTATCACCAGATGGAAGTTAAAGGGGGAGCATGTTCCTACAACAGCATGTCGAACGCGATGCAGCCACTTCAACTTTGTATACCATGATCATTGAATTAAACAACACACCAGCAGCTTCAGGGATCACGTGAATCGACCGTAATTATTGACGACATTCTGAATCATGACCCGGAGAAAGGAACACCATGGGTGGCATATGTATTCTATTTCAGCACTTTCGTGGGAGGAGCCATTACGTACGAAGTCATGCATTTTGATCAGGTGACCAACGGAGCGGGAATACTCGTGGATCTCGCTGAGACGCATCTTGTTAGAAACTGATCGACACCAAAGATTTATTCAGGGATGCAGCAAATTCCTTGGTTTCGCTAGATACTAACGCAGCTTACCCATAAGATTTTCGAAGGTCACACAGCTTAAATCCATTTAGCACAGTAGGGTACTGTGTTTGCAAAAAACAAAACAGGAGGACAACTCTTCAGCTTTCGAGTTCCAACTCTACAATGCACCGAGCATCATCTTTGCCCGAGGGTGCGAGTGATTTAGTGGTATACCATGATGGTCAGAATCAGAGCCCCAGCTGCACACCGACGCAACACGAGAGAGTGATGACTTACGTGATGGAGTTACAAGGGAGAAACTGCACGGCACACGACTGACGGTGAAAACCATGGCCTTGGGATTTTAGATGGGGGCATTACTTGGACGGTACCAGATGTGTTATTTTAGACCAATCACAAGGGCCTCCCGTGTACTTTGGCTTTGATAGAACTAGATCGGTTCATGGCATTACTGGGGGGACTTTGGGACGATTGCAACTATGAAGCTTGAATATGAACGAGCTTTGCAGCTCACTACCGACTCTAACTCACCTGATCAGACTCACTCTGTTTGAAGGAAGAGGAACTTTCAAGTTGAACCCATGCGGGGCATGGAGAAGAAACCTATGACAGGTCGGACGATACTCGTTACCTCATGGAGCGAATGTGGACCTCACTATACGACTACTGTAGGGAACTCATGATGAGCAAAGCACAACGACCTTGATATTCTAGTCATCTGGGTTTTGATGAGAGATACTAGGATCTATAAACCTTGTACTTGTAATCGGGCACGAAGGCCCACCTAGCTAGGTGTGGGAAGGATGTTTGACTTGTGGGAAGGTCAAGGTGAAGTGTTAGCAACCAGAAATAACCATATGGAAAGCGAAATCAGACTGCCATGGATTTGGTCGCTAGTCTACTTACAACTCGAAACGGAAAAAAATATCAACTGGACGATCGTTGATTGTCTCACGTAACCTGCACACTTTCTAGCCAGCAAGGAAACAGATAAGCTATTCTACACTTGCGGTCATCTACCTGAAAGAAGTGGTTGCTAGGCACGGGGTGCCAACCTTCAGTATCTCTGATAGCGACCCACGATTTGCATCTGATTTATGGCGAGCGATGCACAAATCCTTTGGCTCACGGTTAGACATGAGCACAGCATATCATCCCAAGGTGGTGGGACAGACTGAACGCACCATCCAAACTCTTGAAGACATGCTTCGGGAATGTGTAAATGACTTTGGTAACGGCTGAGAGCGGCACTTACCGTTAGTGGAGTTCTCGTATAATAACAGTTACCACACCAGTATCCAGGCCGCTCTGATTGAGGCATTGTACGGACGTAAATACCGATCACCTCTTTGCTGGGCAGAGGTTGGTGATAGCCAGATCACTGGCCCAGAACTTGTGGTAGACACAACAGAAAGGATTGCTCAAATACGACAACGAATGGCGGCAGCTCGTGACCGTCAGAAAAGCTACGCTGATAACCGCAGGAAACCACTCGAGTTCCAGGTTGGGGATCGAGTGCTACTCAAAGTTTCACCTTGGAAAGGTGTGGTTCGTTTTGGAAAACGAGGCAAACTCAACCCGCGATACGTTGGACCATTCGACATCATTGAGAAAATAGGCAAAGTGACCTACAAACTGAATTTACCGGAAGAACTCAGTGGAGTTCACACTGTTTTTCATGTGTCAAATCTGAAGAGGTGTCTGTCAGATGAAACTCTTATAGTTCCTTGTAAGGAGCTCACCATCGACGATCAGTTGCGATTTGTCGAAGAACCTATGTAAATCTTGGACCAGGAGGTCAAGATTCTCAAACGTACTAGGATACCCGTTGTTCGAGTTCGTTGGAACTCCCGTCGTAGCCCAGAGTTTACCTGGGAACAAGAAAACCAAATGAAACACAAATCTCCCCGGTTGTTCGAGAACAACGAAACCGCTACTGAGGCTGAAGCTACTGCGGAATTTCGGGACGAAATTCCAAACCAACGTGGGAAGGATGTGACACCCCAGGAAAACCAGGAAACCATACAACTTAACTAGCTTCCTCAGTGAACACGTGCTAAATTTCGGGACGAAATTTCTTTCAACTTGGGGATAATGTGACAACTTGTATTTCAAACCTTTTGTTGCACTTAGATATAACTTGGTTTAACAATATGTGGTTACATGTTATGTGGTTTCAAAATGGAATGGTTGTTACGTTATGTGATTAACTGATGTGAATGTTGCAATGGAACGTTATGCTTTTATTATGTTATGTGTTGTAATGTATATATGTATGTCTAGTCGCACAACACTTGTCCATCGCACAAGCCCTTTTGGGCCGTGCACCTTGTCTTTTGTCACACACCACTCTCGGCCCACACTCCGTACACGCGAGACTATAGGGCAACCCGTGTAAGGGTTCGGCCCACTCCCCTTGTGCGCATACACATACCCATTATGGGGATTTGTTTCTCATTTAGTTACAAAACAAGAACACACACAAAACCCTAATCTTCTCCTCCCTCTCCTCATCTTGACGGCAACACCTCTCCCTCTCTCGAAGATCATCTCGGCCCTATCTCATATTTCGGTTAGTGTTTTGTTATTGATTGGTTCGTGTGTTAATTGATATCGTGATTGTTTATGATCTTGCATAATGATTTAGGGTAATTGATACATATGATTAGCTGTGACGATTAGTGGACATGATGAAATCGAATTGCATGTTAATGATTGTCGCCTTAGGAACGGCATGATGATTTGATGTTAACCTAGATATTTAAGAAACCGAATAGATGTAACCGGCCGTATGTTTCTGTATTCGGATTTATTGTACGATTGGAAATATGTTTACTAGATGTTGATGAAACCATGGTTTGATCGAATAATGCAAAATAGGAAACGGATAAAATCAATTAGATAAATGCATGATATAACCGAATGATGCTAGGGTTTTGGTAGTCTATGAAAACATGTATGTTGGTTGTATTGTTGAATATTGATTCAAGTTGATGATTGATTTGGTTAATTACTTGTTCATGAATTTAATCACATGAATGCACATGATTGTTGTTAGAGAGTGTTGTTTGATCTAATGGAAAACTACAAAACTTGTTATCAATTATTACGAGTATAATGAGCACAAAATTAGGAAACGTCAATTGAATTGGCCGATGTGGGTTTAAATTGGTATTTATCAATTTCCTCAAAAGTAGAGGATCCCACAGGTCTCTCAAGTGTGATTTTGTTATCAAGTTTATCAGTGATTTTCACTTCTTGGCCATTCTTGTTTTTTGGTTTAATTTAAGATGAACCAGCTTGTTTTCCAGCAGTGTTTACAAGATCATCATATTTTCTATATCCTACACCAAACTTGACATTGCTTTCAAGCTGTTTCTCAAGCATAACCTCATACCCTTTACAAGATTCCACCCATCTTTCACAGGTGATCTGGGTGGACTCCAACTCCTTTTTGCAAACTTGGTATTTTTCTACCATAGTTTGAAGTTGAGTCTTGGATATGCTTTGCTCTTCTTTGAGACTCCTGATTTCTTTATCTTTTTCAGCCAATTTGTTTCTAAGTTCTTTTAATGACTTTTCAAATTTGACTTCATCAGATAAGACTTTATCCCTAAGATTTTCATTTACCTCTTTGATGTTAGCAAATGCAATAATGCATTGGTCTGAACGCAGTTTTTCAAGAACTTGAGGTGTTACCTTAGCAGCAGCTATCATGGCACAATCACATTTATAATCACCTTCTTCATCAGCTCTATCTTCTTTCTCACCTGCTTTCTTTTCTTCCTTTTCTTCTTTGTCATCTTCGGACCAGGGGTTAGACAGTGGTTCAATCAGGGTTTCTGAATTTTCTCCCAGCAGTAGTTCACCAGCAACCGCAGTAACCACTGCTTCAGCCACTTTATTCACTATTTCATCACTTAGCTATTCACCTTCAGTTTCTACCCCTTCTGGTATTGACTCTAATGCCATAAAAAAAAATTCATCATTAGAAGGATCATTAAAAGCATTGAGTGCAAAAATTTCATCACCAAGCTCATCAGGCATGCTGCTCCAGTCAACAAAACCTTGGGTGAAAAAGCTTTGTTGATCTGGTTGTACCACTGTTGGAGCAGCTTGATGAGGTGCAACAGGTTGCACTTGTGCCTGAGGGGCAGGGGTTTGAACATACTGAATTTGTGGAACAGTGGTTTGAACATAATGCACATGCACAGGGGTTGCAGCGTGACAACTCGTATTTCAAACCTTTCGTTGCACCTCGATATAACTTGGTTTAACAATATGTGGTTACATGTTATGTGGTTTCAAAATGGAATGGTTGTTATGTTAAGTGATTAACTGATGTGAATGTTGCAATGGAACAATATGCTTTTATTATGTTATGTGTTGTAATGTATATATGTATGTCTAGTCGCACAACACTTGTCCATTGCACAAGCCCTTTTGGGCCGTGCACCTTGTCTTTTGTTACACACCACTCTCGGCCCACACTCCGTACACGCGAGACTATAGGGCAGCCCGTGTAAGGGTTCGGCCCACTCCCCTTGTGCGCATACACATACCCATTATGGGGATTTGTTTCTCATTTAGTTAGAAAAAAAGAACACACACAAAACCCTAATCTTCTCCTCCCTCTCCTCATCTTGACGGCAACACCTCTCCCTCTCTCGAAGATCATCTCGGCCCTATCTCATATTTCGGTTAGTGTTTTGTTATTGATTGGATCGTGTGTTAATTGATATCGTGATTGTTTATGATCTTGCATAATGATTTAGGGTAATTGATACATATGATTAGCTGTGACGATTAATGGACATGATGAAATCGAATTGCATGTTAATGATTGTCCCCTTAGGAACGGCATGATGATTTGATGTTAACCTAGATATTTAAGAAACCGAATAGATGTAACCGGCCGTATGTTTCTGTATTCGGATTTATTGTACGATTGGCAATATGTTTACTAGATGTTGATGAAACCATGGTTTGATCGAATAATGCAAAACTGGAAACGGATAAAATCGATTAGATAAATGCATGATATAACCGAATGATGCTAGGGTTTTGGTAGTCTATGAAAACATGTATGTTGGTTGTATTGTTAAATATTGATTCGAGTTGATGATTGATTTGGTTAGTTACTTGTTCATGAATTTAATCACATGAATGCACATGATTGTTGTTAGAGAGTGTTGTTTGATCTAATGGAAAACTACAAAACTTGTTATCAATTAATACGAGTATAATGAGCACAAAATTAGGAAACGTCAATTGAATTGGCCGAATTAATGGAAAACCATAACTGATGGGAAGATTCAAGGAAAGTAATAACTGATCACACAAGTCACACACACACAAGTCAATCGTACAAGATCAGATCTTATCACACAAGCTTTCTGATCGCACAAGTCCTTGGTCGCACAAGGATTAGTCGCACAAGCTAGGTACTACTTGTAAAGCATAGCGTACTATTTAAGGCTGCATGATCGCACAAGACTTGTGAATCGCACAAGGTGGTGTCGACCGCACAAGTCTTGGGCCACACACAAATGTTTAAACCTCATATATGTTTTTGGGTCAATCGGCCCAGCCGAGTCGCACAAGTCATATTGGATCGCACAAGAGGAATTGGACCGCACAAGTGAATGTCTGTTATTTGTTGGGCCGAATGAATATTGGGTTGTATGTTATTGGGTCGGGTGGTTTCGATCGCACAACCCGTTGTGAGTCGCACAAGATTGTGCTGGACGCACAACAGGTTGGGCCGGTTATCTTTTGAGCTTCACCTTTTGGATCGCACAAGAGGATTGGGCTTGCACAACCATAATAGCCCAATCACTCAAAGTCGCACAAGTTTGGGTTATGTCTATGTGAACTGTATGCTACTGATATATGATCGATGTGTTTGCCGTGCTCGTTATGTGTTGTAACTTGCTATTTTACGTGTAAACCTACGTGCACTACTTGAACCTAGACTTGACTTGTATGGTAACCATGATAGGACGTCAGTGACCACTAGCAGCTTGATTGACCTCTTTGTGTATCTGCCGAGCAAACCAAGGTGAGTTCACACTTTCTACAAGGCATGGGATTCCCAGGGGTTGGGAATGGGTTAAGGAATATGGATTCCTCATCCTTTTTGGGTAGGACAGTACGGGTTCAGGAATGTAATTCCTCGTCCTCTTGGACAGTTTAAAGTTCACTAGACCAAAACTCTATCACGAAGTCCCTCCTTTTTATATCGACTTAATCGCCGGGCCAATGGCGAGCGGGTCATTAGTTAGATAGCGCTATTTAGGTTTGACAAGCCTCACACCGTGCTGCAGAGGACGGGCATGAACTAATGGATTTGGGCACGTCATTGATGATAGACATTGACCCAGGGCACTTAAACATGACTCCAGTCAGTTGTCGATATGGTAACGAGTCTAGTAGTGTAAACATGGGGTAGCCCCCACGGCTGGATTGCCAGAGTAATTGGGATTAAACAAAACACGTTTTCAACTATGGGGTAACCCCCACGTCAAGTAAGCCAGCTAAAGAAAACTATGCTTTTGAATCAACTTAAAACGAACACCCAACTGTGAACTCGCTCAACTTTGTTGTTGATTTGTTGTTACATGCCTTACAGGACTTTAGGTGCATATCTTTGGGACTTGCTGTCTGGGAAGCTGGAGTGGTCATGGGCCAAGATACATGGAAACACTATACAAGACTAATAGTTTTTACATGTGGTTATAAACACTTAACGAATGATTTATGCTTCCGCTGTACACTATAAAATATAATGTAACATTGTAACACTTATTGTTAATCAATGAAATTTTTATTTACATATACCTATGAGTTCAATGTGATTGGTGGCTAAGATCCTGGTACGTCACACGCCCCGCAATGTTTACGCGAGTGGTATTTTGGGGGTGTGACATGCAGCATAGTGAGCAGTGTTAACATGGGCATCAGGGGTATATTGGGTATAGTGCACAGTGCTTTGCTGTTGTGGTCTAGGGTTTGAGCTGGGAAGAGTGATTATAGGACCAGTGGTTTGACTCCTGCATTCCCTAGCAAAATGACCTAGCCTATTGCACTTGTAGCACTTAATTTTTGATTTATCCAACCCCACCCTTAAATTCCCATGTAACCTTGGGAATTTTCTCCCTGTTCTGTTGTAGAATTTGCTTGTTCTTACACTAAGCAAAGCCAATTGATGCAAAATGTCCATCTCTTATAAGTCAGTGGGATCAAAGTGTTGCAAATCATTGAGTTCAAAGCACAAGTTATCTGACATTTGGTTTTCACAATTTGCAGTAAAAGCATAATTTGCATAGTGAGGATCAGGGTTGTTAAAATTTCCACCAGCAGTTATATCAATAAAGTGATCATAACCCTGATCTTTACCACTGCTACCAGATTCTTCCTGACCAAAAAGAGCTGTGCTACCGAATGAATAATCATCAGCAACTTTGCCAGGAGTCTACCATAAAGTTGGGTTAGGGTCAGATCTTTGAACTCAGCAGAGTTTCTAGTAACAAATGCAATGGTATCCCATTTTTCTGGTAGTGATCTAAGGAACCTGCTATTTTGAGTTGAATTTGGAAATGTTACTTTAACAAGCCTTAGTTCACTAATGAGACAACTGAATCGCTCAAACTGCTGAGTCAATGATTCACCCTTGATGTGACAGAATGTTTCATACTACTGATTCAGAATTTCCCTATTATTTTCAATAACTTCTTCGGTTCCCCCAAACTGTTCCTTCAGAGCATCCCATAGCTCTTTGGCACTGTTACAATGTAACAGTCCAGCATAGATCTCATTTGGTAATGCGGATGCTATGATGCTAAATGCTTTGGCATCGAGTTCGAACTTTTGAAAATCAGTTTCAGTATAGTTTTCAGATGGTTTAGGTACGAACTTCTTTGCATCCTCAGCACTTGGCACCATAGGAACATGGGGACCAAAAACAACAAACCTCCAACATCCAGTGTTCTGTTGAGCAAGGATGTGACCCATCCTTCTCTGCCAGATGTTGTATTCATTTCGTTTAAGCATAGGTGGTTTGAAAAGAGAGCCAATGTTATTCTTATCATCTTGTGATTGTGACATCATCCTGGTTGTTTTACAGGTACTGATTAATCAACTTTGATGTTGATTAAACCTTACTATGTTTTTCAACAAATGAACAAACTATCAGTATCAATGATTATGAGCTGAACTATTTATGTCAAAATGATTGTTAAATCAAATTTGACTGTCCAAGCTCTGATACCAATTGTTAGGATCTGAGTTTGGTTTTGATTGTGTTTTACGTTAGAATAAAGATGAAGATGAATGAGTTGTGCAGCGGAATTAAGATGGAAACAAACATTGCACACAATCAAATGAGAGAATTGCTTTAATCAAACATTTTCAACAAAGAACCGAAAGATTGAATTTATTTCAATAATGATTACAATGCATGTATGAATGCAAACTCCCCCTCAGCCTGAGCTAACAGTGTTTGTTCGTGCAGGAAGAAGATTTTGTAAAGAGCTAAATAGAACAGTGCATGGTACTATTCTATTTATAGGCACGAGCAAACCACTGAGGCATCTAAGCTGGCGTCACCATGAAAGTGACATCTAACCTCCTAACAAACTCTAACCTCTGATCTATACAACCTCTGCTATGCTAACTACTGTTATTACATTACATTACATAAAGACATCTAAACTACTGCTGCATCCTTCCACTGATGTGAACCCAGCAGTACATGTCATGATCAGCAGAGCTTGACTCAAGGCAGTAGATTGAACAGCAGAGCTTTAATCTTTCATCAGTCTTTTACATGATCAGCAGTTTGTAGGTCAGCAGTTTGTACGATCAGTAGATAGGAGGCCAGCAGATGTTGAGACCACTTTCAAGGGGAGAGACTTGTATACATAACATCTGCTTATTCTGGATCCACTGCTATGATCCAGTTTTGGCTTTAATTATCTATTCCTTTGGTAGGGTTCAATCCAACAATTCTTTCAGCTACTCCATTCTGCTACGGAGTCTAAGGCGCACTAAATTCATGCAATATACCTCTTTCATAACAATATTCTTCCATTTTGAAATTCTTGAACTCATGTAACATCCCGAAAATGCAAATTTCTTAAATTTCAATTAGTTTGCATATAAATTAGTAAGATAAACTAACTAGGATTAACACTAGCCTAGTTAGTCTAAGACATAAGAGTAGTTAAAGGTTAAAATAAAATAAAAGCAAAAGGCAAGGGACCAAATGTGCTGAAATTGAAACTATATTATTAATTTTAATAAAAATAAAACCAAACACCCCATTTTGGGATGTCTGGTCATACAAGAAGCAGGAAGGGGCGATTCCCCACTCTCATAACCCTAAACATCACTAAACTCTCAAATTGAAGGCTCAATCCAAGCTGAAATCGAAATTAGAACATAGATTATTAATCCTCATCACAAGGGGATTACAAGGTATGTAAAATTTGATGAAAACTCTCAACTTGAAATTCTCATGAAATTGGGAAAATCTGAAATTTATGGTTGCATGTTTGTTTTATGATGAATTAGGAACAATATAGTGTCTAGGGACAAACCCTAGACAAATACAAGTTGAAATCAAGTGAAATTTTAGTAAAATCCATGAACACCATTGTAGGTGATTAGTGGGTTATGTAGAACTTGATAAACACTAGGAAATTGGGTGTTGTTCTAGTGTAATTCTACAATTGTGAAGTGACTTCAGAATTATAGAAGCTAACAATTTTGTAAAATGGTTGATTGATGTGAAATTAGGGCTAAGTGATAAGCTAGAGACTTGAAATTTAATCATATAAAAATCAGCCCTTAAAGTATTTGTGAAAATGCCTCAAAGAAGGCTTAAAACTGAAATTCGAAGTTTAAACGCATAATTATGATGTTTCGGTGTATTATGCGATATATGGTTTAAAGAGAGTTCTAAACATGTAATAAATGAACTCTATAGGAAAGGACGCCGGAGCGTCAAGTGTACAAGCGGGTGGCGAACCACGTTTATAAGGCCTACTTTGAAGGTATGTAACTTGACCCGTTACATTCAATGAATTGTTGTTAAATTTTTGTGAAGTCTCATTTTAGTATAAATATGGGGTCGATTGTAGCGATCATGATCGTTACTTGAATTAATAGTCTAAGAGTGACACGGGATCATTTGGTAGTCATCATATTGGGGAATTCCATAAGATGAGCCAAACGGGTCGATTAATTGTGTAAATTGTTGTTTTAGTGTTTTAGAGAGTCAAAATGGAGATGGCAATCACAAGAGCATTAAGCCATGACATTGGTAAAGAAATGCGAGTGATGATAAGCCCGGGATGTTGGGTATAAAGTATCATAAGTTTACTACCTAAATGGTAGTAAATTGTGTCAAGTAGAAATGGAACGAATAAATGCATAATGACATATAGTCTTTCTATCTGTAAGCTAAACTTTTGGTATGACTACCGTAATAGGCACGTTGGTAATGAATTTACAGACGTATAGGAAAAAGAATCACTAAAAACGGACTTACGAATCATAAGTTATGGCCATTTTAAGTTTGGATTTAAATAAACATTGAGCTGGGTATGTACAGCAACAACTCAAGAAACATTCTGTGAAAAACAGGGCTAGGCGTGCGCCTAGGCCCTTGGCGTCACGCGGCGCCCCCCTGATTCAAGAAAAAAATTATTTTTTGTTCTTTTGACTCTTGGAACTTGTTTATATCCATTCTAACTTTATCAAAACTGACATTTGTTGTGGTTTTGATCTTAGGTGATGTTGAAAGCTAACCGGTAGATGATCGAGCTAGCTTTTGAAGAACCGAACACAATTTACAAGCTTCCGCAATATTTTAACCCTTATTAGACTATGTTTATGGGATGTAAACAAATTGTCAAAGAACTTTTGAATGTTTTAACTTAGTCATTAGTTGACTAAGGTTTTGCTACTTATGAACTTTACTTATGAAATCTATGTTAATTAGGCATCTTTTATTTAAAATGGTATGAACTATTATCAAATTCAAGTAAAATTAGACGGGTGTTACAAGTTGGTAATCAGAACTTAAGGTTGTCAACAAAGTGTTCGGTTCAAGCTTGATCAATCGTCCGGTAAGAATTAACTTATTATGTTAATAAATTATATTTTATGTAAGAAATGAGAAATGAATTGATGTTCATGGGAAGAGCGTGTTAACACACTCAAACCCGGAAAGTGCACCAAATGTGAACGGTTAAAGCAAGTTGGGAACTTGGCTAAACCGAAACAAAAGAAGCAATGTTATAAATGAAATGTTTAACGTTTAAATGTAAACATTTCAGTTTGAAGATGTCTGATGGAAACGATGATAATCCGGTGCAAACAAGCACCGAACAAATGAAAGAGATAATTGCCGAAGAAGTAGGGAAGGCAATTGACGGTAGTCTATCCGGGTTTATAGACAAAATTCAAAGCACGATGTTGTCGCTTGTTGAAGAGCGAGTTAAAAGGTTGGAGGATAGTGTCAACCTTATGAAAGATAAAACGGGAGAACGTAAAGGGTGCTCATATAAAGAATTTATGGCGTGCAAACCGCCAATTTATAACGGGGAAGTTGACCCGATAATCTGCCAAAGATGGATAAGTGACGTCGAAGGAGTGTTTGAACGAACCTACTGCGACGTAGGTGACTTTGTTGCTTACGGAACGGGTCAATTGAGAAATCAAGCCAAGGATTGGTGGGACAATAAAAAGAAGAAAATGGGAGCCGAAGCGACAAGGGTCATGACTTGGGATGAGTTTAAGGTGCCGTTCCTGAAACACCATAGTCCCAAAGCAGTTATCAACAGGATCAAAGAGTAATTTATCCAGTTAAGACAAAAGGGAGAATCAATTGATAAGATCACGGGCATCTTCATGGATAAGCTGAGATTTTGTGACGAGTTAGTCACCACTGAAGAGCAGAAGATATACTACTATTACAACATGCTGAGTGCTGAATACCGAGAGTTTATGACTCCCTCAAAATATGAAACTCTCATAGAAATCATCAACACCGCCCGGGAGCGGGAAATTGAGCTAAAGAAACAAGTTGAAAGAGGTGAGCGAAGGGCACAGGATGTGAATCCAAGCCCTATAAAGAAAGCTAGAACTACTGAATCGGGGAAGAAAGTTGAGGCTAAAGGCGGGTCGCCAAGTTGCAAAGTATGTGGAAAGGGGCACAAAGGTGAGTGCCGCTTCAAGGACAAGCCGTGTCGGTATGTGGGAAGACGGGGCACACTGCATCGCTATGTCCCGGAAAAGTTTCTGTTTGTTACAAATGTTATCAACCCGGCCACAAAAAGTCTGAATGCCCCGAGTTGGTTGGAAAGAGAGACACAAAAGAGTCTTCAGCAGAAGCTCCCAAAGCGAAGGCTAGGTCCTTCCAACTTACCGCGGCTGAAGTAAAAACAGAACCCGATGTGGTCTCAGGTATATTCACAACTAACTCAATTCCAGCACGTGTGTTGTTTGATACGGGTGCGAATAAATCCTTCATTTCGCATGGATTTATTCGACATCCTTCATTTGTATTGACGAAATTATCTGTGCCCTTAGAAGTAGAAATAGGGGACAACAAAAGTTTTATAGTTTGTGACATTTGTCGAAGCTGCAAATTAAGCATAGACGATGAGGAATACTTGATAGATCTAATCCCGATGCCAATGGGGGAATTTCAAGTAGTCGTTGGGATGGATTGGCTATCTCAGCACCACGCGAAGGTCGTGTGTTTTCGTAAGGAGATAAAGCTAATATCTCCGAGCGGGAAACACGTCACTATCTATGGCGAAAGAGGAGGCAACCCCATAGTATGTTCAATGTTGAAAGCTCAAAATCTTATGAAGCGAGGATGAAAGGCATTCATGATATACGCAAATGAGCCCGAGAAAGAATCACGGAAGACTGAAGATGTACCGGTAGTACGAGACTATGAAGATGTGTTTCCGGAGGATTTACCGGGGATACCGCCTGAACGGGAAGTAGAGTTCGGGATCGAATTGATTCCGGGCGCAAAACCCGTAGCAAAAGCACCGTACTGACTCGCACCGTCGGAATTACAAGAGTTGATGTCCCAGATTCAATACCTGCTTGACAAAGGATTCATAAGGCTGAGTGTGTCTCCTTGGGGCGCACCGGTATTGTTCGTGAAAAAGAAAGACGGAAGCATGCGCATGTGTATCGATTACCGGGAGTTAAACAAACTATTTATTTGACCAATTACAAGGAGCGAACTGGTTTTCAAAAATTGACCTTAGTTCGGGATATCACCAACTAAAGGTCAAGGAGGAAGATGTGCCGAAGACGGCTTTCCGCACGCGATACGGACATTATGAATTCCTCGTGATGTCATTTGGGCTGACAAATGCACCCGCGGCTTTCATGGACCTCATGAACCGGGTTTGCAAGCCAATGTTGGATAAATCAGTCATCGTGTTTATCGATGATATTTTGGTATATTCGAAAAGCGAAGCTGAACATGCACACCACTTACAAGAGGTGTTAGAGACACTTAGACGAGAGAGGTTGTATGCGAAATTCTCTAAGTGTGCCTTTTGGCTACGAGAGGTGCAATTTCTCGGCCACATCATAAGTGCCGATGGAGTATTGGTAGATCAATCAAAGATCGAGGCCGTGTCAAAATGGAGTCCTCCGAAGAACCCTTCGGAAATTAGAAGCTTTTTGGGGCTTGCGGGATACTATAGGAGATTCATTCAAGATTTCTCCAAAAATTGCGTCACCGCTAACAAAGCTAACCCGGAAGGAAGAAAAGTTCATTTGGGGTGTCGACCAAGAAAGAGCGTTTCAAACGCTAAAAGAGAAGTTAACTCAAGCTCCGGTACTGACATTGCTGGACGGGGTCGAAGACTTGGTGGTTTATTCGGATGCTTCACTATCAGGGCTCGGAAGCGTTTTGATGCAACGGGGCAAAGTTATAGGTTATGCCTCGAGGCAATTGAAGATACACGAAAAGAAATATCCCACACATGATCTCGAGTTGGCTGCGGTGGTAATTGCATTAAAAATATGGAGGCACTACTTATATGGGGTAAAGTGCACCATATTCACCGATCACAAGAGCTTGAAATACTTCTTCGATCAGAAGGAGTTAAATATGCGACAAAGGCGATGGTTAGAAATGGTGAAAGATTTCGACTGTGAAATACACTATCACCCCGGAAGGGCAAACGTGGTGGCGGATGCTCTAAGCAGAAAGACAAATTATGTCCCGATACGAGTACGATCATTGCAACTCATTGTGACCTCGAGCTTACTTGAACGAATCCGAGAGGCACAAGATGAAGCAGTAAAGACGGAAAACTGGAGAAAGGAAAGGATTGTTGGCCAAGTTAAAGATCTCGAAGTAGGCAACCACGGTTTGAAAACACGTTTCAATAGAATTTGGGTACCTAACACATGTGGAGTTAAAAAGCTTTTACTAGATGAAGCTTACAAGTCCCGTTATTCCATCCATCCGGGGGCGACCAAGATGTATAATGATTTAAAACAAAACTATTGGTGGCCCGGGATGAAGAGGGATATTGTGAAATATGTGGAGAAGTGTTTGACCTGCTTACAAGTCAAAGCGGAGCACCAGAAGCCATATGGTAAGTTGCAACCATTAGATATCCCAGTTTGGAAATGGGAGCAAATCACCATGGATTTGCTGACCAAATTGCCCAAAACTAACCGCAGGTTTGATGCTATATGGGTAGTCATGGATAGATTGACGAAAAGTGCTCACATCATTCCGATTCATGAGACTTATACATCCGAGAAGATGTCGGAGGTGTACACCAATGAAATCATAGCACGTCATGGGGTACCAATATCCATTGTGTCAGACAGAGATACTCGGTTTACTTTGAATTTTTGGCGTGAATTCCAAGAACAAATGGGAACTAAATTGTTCATTAGCACCGCTTACTATCCACAAACGGATGGGCAGAGTGAAAGAACAATACAAACGTTGGAGGATATGCTGCGGGCTTGCATTATTGACTTCGGGGGTAGTTGGGATGTCTATCTACCCTTGGTCGAATTTTCATATAACAATAGCTATCACGCGAGCATTAAAATGGCCCCGTATGAAATTTTATATGGAAGAAAGTGTCGAACCCCGGTATGTTGGGGAGAAGTGGGTCCACGAGGGCTAGCACCTAATGATATAATCCGAACTATGAATGAGAAAATCGACATGGTCCAAACTCACCTAAAAGCGGCTCAGGATCGACAAAAGTCGTACGCGGATAAACGAAAGAGACCGATTGAATTTCAAGTGGGCGATAAAGTAATGCTGAAAGTATCGCCGTGGAAAGGAGTGATACGGTTCCGAAAGAGAGGAAAGTTGAGCCCAAGATTTATTGGGGCATTCAGAATCACCGAACGGGTTGGTGAGGTGGCATATCGTCTCGAATTACCCGAGAAGTTGAGTGGGATTCATAGCACATTCCACGTGTCACATCTCTGAAAATGTATAGCAGACGAAACTGCTCGTATCCACTACGATGATATCGAGGTGGATAACAGCCTCAACTATGCAGTAAAACCAATTGCGATTTTAGATCGTAAAGAGAAGAGTTTGAGGAACAAGGTGATTAACCAAGTGAAGGTTAAATGGGAACACAGGAAGGGTGCGGATACCACATGGGAGTCCGAAGAGGAGATGCGACGTCTCTACCCTACTTTATTTGGTACGTACTTTGGTTTCGAAGACGAAATCCTTTTAAGGGGGATGGACTTGTAACATCCCGAAAATGCAAATTTCTTAAATTTCAATTAGTTTGCATATAAATTAGTAAGATAAACTAACTAGGATTAACACTAGCCTAGTTAGTCTAAGACATAAGAGTAGTTAAAGGTTAAAATAAAATAAAAGCAAAAGGCAAGGGACCAAATGTGTCACACCCCCAAAATCCACCATGCGGAGTATCACCGCTTGGAGGCGTGACATGACCAGGATCGAGCCACCAATCATATTGAACATCGTAATTAAGTAAATAAGACCAATCACAATACGATTGGTGACCAAAGCTAATTAACCATGTTTAGTTTAAAACAGCGGAAGCATAAATGTGAGTTCAAAAGCATAAGTCCCTAGTTCATAAGTTAAAGTTCCAAAACGCAAGTTTAGTAAGTTCATAAGGATTTAAACATTAAGCACGGAACATAACAGTCCGTACACCCACATGACCAGGATCGAGCCACCAATCATATTGAACATCGTAATTAAGTAAATAAGACCAATCACAATACGATTGGTGACCAAAGCTAATTAACCATGTTTAGTTTAAAACAGCGGAAGCATAAATGTGAGTTCAAAAGCATAAGTCCCTAGTTCATAAGTTAAAGTTCCAAAACGCAAGTTTAGTAAGTTCATAAGGATTTAAACATTAAGCACGGAACATAACAGTCCGTACACCACAACGACTCCTTCCCCGTGCAAGCTCCAAGCATTTAGCGACCTGTAAGGCATGTAACAACGAGTCAACAACAAAGTTGAGTGAGTTCACGTTTGGTTGTTTAGTTTTAAGTTGTTTCTGAAAACGTGGTTTGACTTTCGTTGGCTTATTTTCCGTGGGGGTCACCCCATAGTTGAAAGTATGTTTAACCATTTCCTTTTTCTTTACCCAATCCATAACCATGATCAGTGGGGGTTTTCCCCGTTTGAACTACTAGACGGTATGATATCGACTGCTACGCAAATAAGTTGTGCCCTATATCAGTGTCTATCATCACTGACAATCTGCCATAGTCCATTAGTACACGCCCGTCCTACCGGCACGGTGTGAGGTTTGTTAAACCTAATAGCGCTATTAACTAATGACCCGCTCGCCATTGGCCTCGGCGATTAAGTCGATATAAATTGAGGGACTTCATGATAGAGTTTTGTCTAGCTAGTTTAAAGGTTGTTGTCCTGCACCAGGAGGACGAACGTACGTATTCTGCACCAGGAGAATTCGTAGGTTTAATAATGGCATCCACTCTATGGAGGATGGCCGTACATATCCTACCCAAGGAGGATATGTAGATTTAGTTTCAATTCTTTAACCCATTCCCAAACCACCGGGAATCCCATGCCTTAGAAAGTGTGTGAACTCACCTCGGTTTGCTCGGTTAGATTCTCAATATAGCTAACAGTCAGGGTCGGTCAATCGCGTCCTAGTATGATTTACCAGTTAGTCATTTAGTGGCTTTCAAATAGAACACAAAGTTCCTACACGTATCTATCACACAACATGCATCACTGTAACGGTTTATGCCCATCTAAGTTTCCCGTCCATTCCCCACTCAAAATCAAACATACGATAATGCACATAACATATATAACATGTCAAATCATTCACAGATAGCATACTCGACATTTAGACACGCAAGTCACAACTTATGTCAATTCAGCATTAATACGCAAAACCGGCTGTTTTCGGACATTTAAATAAAATAGTTAGATTATTCCAAAAATTCCCAAATTTTTATAGAATGTCAGAAACATTCCATATTTTATTGTGTAAAAATATCGGGGTCCGGTTCATTACCCACATTTTATAAAAATTCATATTCGGGACTGAACTCAGATTTATGTATTTCTGACCACAGTCCACGAATCAATTTATTAAAAATTCATCGAGTGTCCGATTTACGAAATTCCAGTGGGGTAATTACAAATACATAGGTTGTTATCTACCGTACAAATTTCATGGTCCGATTCATCACAAAAATCAGGTTACGACCGAAAGTACGACACCCATTTATTGCTGTCAAAATTCAGCTTAAGTTCCTGTTACAAATTAATACTTTAAAAATAGTAAACGGAGTCCAAAAATTACGATTCCGGTGCCATTAGAACCGTATTTCATAATAACATATTTTAGATTCAAAATATCGGTTTTTTGTTGAATTTAAGACCTGTTTACAGCCAACTGAAGTTGGCTGTAAAAGTTGGACAGATTCTGATTTTTAGTGTTTAACCTTCCAAATCGTGTTCGATCGATTCCGTTAACAAGTTTAGTGACCTCCACAACATGACACATTAATATTAATCAGCAAATCATCAAATAATCAACCAATAATCATAATCACACAAGATCTACATGATTTACACTAATATTCATCCATTAACCACCTTGTACATTACTTTAGCAAACTTTTAGACTTTGATCTTATATGTTCGTAATTTTTAACCGACGAAACTCTTATTAACCACTCTAGACAAGATCAAGAAGAGGTTTAGAGTCACTTACTACTAGCTCGAGGCTAGGGGAGAAACTAGGCGAAAAATGAGAGGATAAAAGCAATAGAGTGAGGTCCTTCGCCTTCCGATTGCACCAAGCTTCCTTGTAGGTGATCCTTAACACTTGTGTGAGCTTGGAATGTGATGATCAAAATCGAAATGTGGATGAATGATAAAGGGGTGTTCGGCCGTAGCTTCTTTGAGGAAGAGAGAGAGTTTTGTGTTGTGATGTTTGAGTGTAAATGATATGGAGTGTTAATCCTTGATCTTATAGGCAATTGTTAAGGTTATGATCCAATGGATTTCATGTCTACTAGATATGGGACAAGAGGGATTAAAAAATCACAAGAAGGACAATGTGTGTCCCCCTTGGGGACGGTTTAGTTAAGGGGGGGGGGGGTAATCCGGTTCAAATCCAACCAAGTGTTTGGATATAGTTAGGTTAAGTTAAGTTAGTTTAGGGATTAACCCGGTTACTAGTGTCTCAGGCGTTACAGCGGGTGTTAGGGTATTCGGGGACCCTAACTGGCTCAGAAAAAGATAAAAAATGTTATTGGCAATATTTTTATGTTCCGGGTAAAGTCCGGTTGTTCGGTTCCATACTGTTCCGTTAAACCGCTTAATTAACCCGTGACGCGTCCTACTTATATATTTTTGCAACGTTTTTACTTTCTAACACTTAGGAAAATATAACGGACTATTTAGTGACCTTTCTGTACACTATTAGTATATTAACAAATACGTGTAAGCATAACACAGATATCAGAAAGCAGTTAAGTAATTTCACACAGTCGTCAAGCACATTAATTATTATTAATAACTGTACTGTTACATGTAAATTTGAGGGTTGTCACATTCTCCCCCTGTTAAGAGAATTTCGTCCCGAAATTTAGTGCGTGGTTACTGAGGAAGCTAGTTAAGTTGCGTTGTTTTCCAGATTTTCCTGGGGCGTCACATCATCCCCCCGTTGATTTAGAATTTCGTCCCGAAATTCTGCAGTAGCTTCAGCCTCAGTAGTGGTTGCGTTTTTCTTAAACAGTTGGGGATACTTGAGTTTCATCTGGTCTTCTCGTTCCCAGGTATACTCTGGGCCACGACGAGCATTCCAACGAACTCGAACGAGAGGTATTCTTGTGTGCTTGAGAATCTTAACATCTCGATCAGTAATCTCTACTGGTTCCTCGATGAATCGCAGCTGGTCGTCGATTGTGAGTTCTTTGAGAGGAACTATGAAGGTCTCATCTGACAGACACTTCTTCAGATTTGATACGTGGAATACGTTGTGAACTCCGCTGAGTTCTTCAGGTAGATCCAACCTGTAGGCGACTTGGCCAATTTTCTCAATGACTTTGAATGGTCCGACATAACGCGGATTGAGTTTGCCTCGTTTGCCAAAGCGGACTACACCTTTCCAAGGTGAGACTTTGAGTAGCACTCGATCCCCAACCTGGAGTTCGAGTGGTTTTCTTCCCTTATCAGCATAGCTTTTCTGACGGTCACGAGCTGCCGCCATTCGCTGTCGTATCTGAGCAATTTTCTCGGTGGTGTCTACCACATGTTCTGGGCCAGTGATTTGGCTGTCACCAACTTCTGCCCAACAGAGAGGCGATCGGCATTTGCGTCCGTATAATGCCTCAAATGGAGTGGCTTGGATGCTAGTGTGGTAGCTGTTGTTATATGAGAACTCCACTAGCGGGAGGTGCTTTTCCCAGCCATTACCAAAATCGATTACACATGCCCTAAGCATGTCTTCAAGGGTTTGGATGGTGCGTTCAGATTGCCCATCTATCTGTGGGTGATAAGCGGTGCTCATATCTAAACGTGAGCCAAAGGACTTGTGCATTGCTTGCCACAGTTCAGAAGTAAAACGTGCGTCACGATCAGATATAATAGAGATTGGCACTCCGTGCCTTGATACTACTTCCTTTAGGTAAATGTCTGCAAGAGTAGAAAACTTATCCGTTTCCTTGATGGCCAGAAAATGTGCAGACTTGGTTAATCGATCTACGATCACCCAAATGGTATCGTTTCCGCGTTGAGATCTGGGCAGGCCGGTAACGAAATCCATGGAAATTTGCTCCCATTTCCATTTCGGAATCTCCGGTTGTTGAAGTAGGCCTGATGGTTTCTGATATTCGGACTTGACTCTCGCACAAGTCAAGCACTTGCTGACGTAGGTTGCTATGTGGGCTCTCATGCCAGGCCACCAGTATGTGGTCTTTAAGTCGTGGTACATTTTGTCCGAACCAGGGTGTACCGAATAACGAGACTTATGTGCTTCATCCATCACAAGCTCCCGTAAGTTTCCATAAAATGGAACCCAAATACGCCCCGTTACATAGTAGGCGCCGTCTTCCTTTTGTTCTAGCCGTTGCCTCGATCCTCGTAGGGACTCAGCCCTGATGTTCTCTGCTTTCAATGCTTCGACCTGGGCATCTCGAATTTGAGCGGGAAGGTTGCATTGGATGGTAAGCTGTAAAGCACGTACACGCTTAGGTAAAGTATCCTTTCGACTGAGGGCGTCAGCCACAACATTGGCTTTGCCCGGGTGATACTTGATAGCGCATTCGTAATCATTCAAGAGTTCGACCCATCGGCGTTGTCGCATGTTTAACTCCTTTTGCTTGAAGATATGCTCGAGACTCCTGTGGTCGGTGTAAATGGTGCACTTTGTACCGTACAGGTAATGTCTCCATATCTTTAGCGCAAAAACAACTGCTCCCAGCTCCAGATCGTGAGTAGTGTAATTCCTTTCGTGAACTTTAAGTTGGCGCGATGCGTAGGCAATGACCTTGTCACGTTGCATCAATACGCAACCAAGTCCTTGGATGGAAGCGTCGCAATAAACCACGAAATCATCGGTGCCTTCGGGCAATGAGAGGATAGGCGCGCTACAAAGTCTGTCCTTTAGGTGTTGAAATGCAGATTCCTGTGCATCACCCCAGCGATAGGTGACACCCTTCTGAGTCAGTGAAGTGAGAGGTTGCGCAATCTTGGAGAAATCCTTGATAAACCTCCTATAATATCCTGCCAAACCCAAGAATTGGCGGATTTCTATTGGTGTGCGGGGTGCAGGCCAGTTCTTGATCGATTCAACCTTAGATGGATCCACATGAATTCCATCCTTGTTTACCACGTGTCCTAGAAAGTGGACTTCGCGAAGCCAGAAGTCACATTTCGAAAACTTGGCATACAACTGCTCTTTTCGAAGAAGTTCCAGCATAAGTCGTAGATGCTGCTCGTGTTCCTCCTGACTCTTAGAATAGATCAGGATATCATCGATGAACACAATAACGAACTTATCCAGGTAAGGCTTGCACACTCGGTTCATGAGATCCATGAAGACCGTTGGTGCATTCGTCAGCCCGAATGGCATAACCAGAAACTCTTAATGGCCGTAACGAGTTCTGAATGCTATTTTGGAGACGTCCTCATCTCGGACTCTCAGCTGATGGTATCCCGATCTCAAGTCAATCTTGGAGTAATAGCTCGACCCTTGCAGCTGGTCGAATAGGTCGTCAATACGTGGAAGAGGATAACGATTCTTCACAGTCACCTTGTTAAGCTCACGATAGTCAATACACATTCTGAAAGTACCATCTTTCTTCTTCACGAATAAGACTGGAGCTCCCCAGGGTGAAGAGCTAGGACGTATAAAACCCTTTTCCAAGAGTTCTTGTAGTTGTGTGGACAGTTCTTCGAGTTCTGATGGAGCTAGACGATATGGTGCTTGAGCTACTGGCGCTGCTCCAAGAGCTAGCTCGATTTGAAACTCAACTTGGCGATGAGGCGGAAGACCAGGTAATTCCTCAGGAAATACCTCGGGAAAATCGCGCACAATAGGGATGTCTTCAATTCTCTTCTCTTCCGTGGATGTGTCAGTAACGAGTGCTAAAATGGCAGTGTGGCCCTTTCGCAAACACTTCTGGGCCTTAAGGAAAGAGATGATGCCTTCGACAGCACCACTCTTGTCGCCGCGAATCATGAGAGGTTCTTCGCCAGAACGAGGAATGCGGATGATTTTCTCCTTGCAAACAATCTCCGCTTGATGATGAGATAGCCAATCCATCCCAATAACGACGTCGAAACTACGAAGGGTGATAGGAACAAGATCGATAGGGAAAGTCTGACCAGCTAAGACGAGGTTACAACCTTTAACTACGTGTGTGGCTTCAAGACTTTTACCATTTGCTAGCTCTACTGCGTGTTTGGTGTTCAGGAGTGTTGGAGTGCGCTTAAGCATTTGGCTAACTTTTAAGGACACATAACTAGTATCGGCACCCGAATCGACTAAAACAGTAACAAAGAAGTCATCCAGAAGAAACTTACCCATCACAACGTTGGGATCGTTCCTTGCTTCTCCCTGACCAATCACGAACGCACGACCCCTTGCTCCATTACCATTGTTGTTTTCCCCATTGCCGCCTCCATTGTTGCCTCCATTGTTGTTCCCATTGTGGTTCCCGTTTCCTTGGTTGTTGTTGTTCTGATTCCGGTTCAGTTGGGGGCAGTTTCTTTTAAAGTGGCCTTCAGCGCCACACTGAAAGCATCCTTTATTGCCCTGTTGTTGTCGCTGCTGATGGGTCTGTGGAGCTTGTTGCTGTTGGTGATTCTGATTCACAGGACGCGGGCTCCTGCAATCCTTAGCTTCATGACCCAGCTTTTGACATCTCTGACAGCGACCTTTGTTGCACTGCCCGCTGTGATGCTTGTTGCACCGGTTGCACTTGGGGTGGTTTCCTCGGTATCCACCCTGTCCTTGGTTACCAGAAGATTGCTGACCAGGACTCTGCTAGTCATCAGTCTTTCGCTGCTGAGACTGAACTGAAGTAGAACCCTTTCCGGAGTTCCCATCCCATTTTCGCTTGTTATCTGTAGGTGCATCAGAAGTAGCTGTGGCACTGATACGTTTGGGTAGCTTGTTTTGCTCCACCGCCTGGTCGGTGAGACGATGAGCCAGTTTGACGACTTGCTGGATGGTACCCAAGTTGGCTGAAGTCACGTGACTTTGAATCTCTGGTACAAGGCCCTTGAGATAGAGCTCAATTCGTTTGAAGGGAGGGTTCACCATGGTTGGACACAAGATGGCCAGCTCGTTTGACCTCATAGTATACGCCTCGATCTCAGATCCTGTCATCTTCAGATTGTAAAATTCCACTTCTAGCTTGTGGATGTCATCCCGACTACAGTACTCCTCCTTGATCAGCTCTTTGAAACCATTCCAGGGCGTGGCATTAGCAACTGCCAGTCCTAGTAGTTGAACCTGTGCTTTCCACCAGGTTAACGCAGCTCCTTCAAGTGTTCCGGTAGCATACTTCACCCTACGGTCTTCGGGGCATTCGCACATCTCGAAAACCGTCTCAAGCTTTTCAAACCAGTGAAGAAGGCCCACTGCTCCTTCGGTGCCACTGAAAGTGGTAGGTCGGCAGTCCATGAACGTCTTGAACGTGCACACAGGAGGTTGAGCATGTTAGCCTGTTTGCGCGAGAATAAAAGATAAGGTTAAGCACGAGGGTTGGTTTGAGAAGGTAGGATCTAAACGTCCTAAGGTGAGTTGGTATGGCAGGTTATACCTCCTGCAGGGTTAGCTGCGAGTGCCTCAGCGACTCGTTCGTTGATCAAAGCCGTCAACTGGGCTTGAGTGAGGTTGATATGTCCTCCGCGTCCGCTCATGATCTTCATAATGAAGCAACGTAAGTGAGGAAAGTGTCGCGAAAGTGTGTAAGTGTGTGGGGCGACATTAGAGAGTAAGCACACAAGGTTCAAATAGCAATTATCACATTATCTAATGCACAGTGAGAACTATCTAACCGACAATATAACATAAATCATACCACTTATGGTGTCGAGTCTTGCACGTGGAGCGAAGCGTCGTTGTGGATCGTTGAGCACTGTACTGGTTATAGTCTGGTTTTATAAAAAACTTTTCCCTTTTTTAAAACCAAGTTCACTATAACCAATGGCTCTGATACCAATCTGTCACACCCCCAAAATCCACCATGCAGAGTATCACCGCTTGGAGGCGTGACATGACCAGGATCGAGCCACCAATCATATTGTACATCGTAATTAAGTAAATAAGACCAATCACAATACGATTGGTGACCAAAGCTAATTAACCATGTTTAGTTTAAAACAGCGGAAGCATAAATGTGAGTTCAAAAGCATAAGTCCCTAGTTCATAAGTTAAAGTTCCAAAACGCAAGTTTAGTAAGTTTATAAGGATTTAAACATTAAGCACGGAACATAACAGTCCGTACACCACAACGACTCCTTCCCCGTGCAAGCTCCAAGCATTTAGCGACCTGTAAGGCATGTAACAACGAGTCAACAACAAAGTTGAGTGAGTTCACGTTTGGTTGTTTAGTTTTAAGTTGTTTCTGAAAACGTGGTTTGACTTTCGTTGGCTTATTTTCCGTGGGGGTCACCCCATAGTTGAAAGTATGTTTAACCATTTCCTTTTTCTTTACCCAATCCATAACCATGATCAGTGGGGGTTTTCCCCGTTTGAACTACTAGACGGTATGATATCGACTGCTACGCAAATAAGTTGTGCCCTATATCAGTGTCTATCATCACTGACAATCTGCCATAGTCCATTAGTACACGCCCGTCCTACCGGCACGGTGTGAGGTTTGTTAAACCTAATAGCGCTATTAACTAATGACCCGCTCGCCATTGGCCTCGGCGATTAAGTCGATATAAATTGAGGGACTTCATGATAGAGTTTTGTCTAGCTAGTTTAAAGGTTGTTGTCCTGCACCAGGAGGACGAACGTACGTATTCTGCACCAGGAGAATTCGTAGGTTTAATAATGGCATCCACTCTATGGAGGATGGCCGTACATATCCTACCCAAGGAGGATATGTAGATTTAGTTTCAATTCTTTAACCCATTCCCAAACCACCGGGAATCCCATGCCTTAGAAAGTGTGTGAACTCACCTCGGTTTGCTCGGTTAGATTCTCAATATAGCTAACAGTCAGGGTCGGTCAATCGCGTCCTAGTATGATTTACCAGTTAGTCATTTAGTGGCTTTCAAATAGAACACAAAGTTCCTACACGTATCTATCACACAACATGCATCACTGTAACGGTTTATGCCCATCTAAGTTTCCCGTCCATTCCCCACTCAAAATCAAACATACGATAATGCACATAACATATATAACATGTCAAATCATTCACAGATAGCATACTCGACATTTAGACACGCAAGTCACAACTTATGTCAATTCAGCATTAATACGCAAAACCGGCTGTTTTCGGACATTTAAATAAAATAGTTAGATTATTCCAAAAATTCCCAAATTTTTATAGAATGTCAGAAACATTCCATATTTTATTGTGTAAAAATATCGGGGTCCGGTTCATTACCCACATTTTATAAAAATTCATATTCGGGACTGAACTCAGATTTATGTATTTCTGACCACAGTCCACGAATCAATTTATTAAAAATTCATCGAGTGTCCGATTTACGAAATTCCAGTGGGGTAATTACAAATACATAGGTTGTTATCTACCGTACAAATTTCATGGTCCGATTCATCACAAAAATCAGGTTACGACCGAAAGTACGACACCCATTTATTGCTGTCAAAATTCAGCTTAAGTTCCTGTTACAAATTAATACTTTAAAAATAGTAAACGGAGTCCAAAAATTACGATTCCGGTGCCATTAGAACCGTATTTCATAATAACATATTTTAGATTCAAAATATCGGTTTTTTGTTGAATTTAAGACCTGTTTACAGCCAACTGAAGTTGGCTGTAAAAGTTGGACAGATTCTGATTTTTAGTGTTTAACCTTCCAAATCGTGTTCGATCGATTCCGTTAACAAGTTTAGTGACCTCCACAACATGACACATTAATATTAATCAGCAAATCATCAAATAATCAACCAATAATCATAATCACACAAGATCTACATGATTTACACTAATATTCATCCATTAACCACCTTGTACATTACTTTAGCAAACTTTTAGACTTTGATCTTATATGTTCGTAATTTTTAACCGACGAAACTCTTATTAACCACTCTAGACAAGATCAAGAAGAGGTTTAGAGTCACTTACTACTAGCTCGAGGCTAGGGGAGAAACTAGGCGAAAAATGAGAGGATAAAAGCAATAGAGTGAGGTCCTTCGCCTTCCGATTGCACCAAGCTTCCTTGTAGGTGATCCTTAACACTTGTGTGAGCTTGGAATGTGATGATCAAAATCGAAATGTGGATGAATGATAAAGGGGTGTTCGGCCGTAGCTTCTTTGAGGAAGAGAGAGAGTTTTGTGTTGTGATGTTTGAGTGTAAATGATATGGAGTGTTAATCCTTGATCTTATAGGCAATTGTTAAGGTTATGATCCAATGGATTTCATGTCTACTAGATATGGGACAAGAGGGATTAAAAAATCACAAGAAGGACAATGTGTGTCCCCCTTGGGGACGGTTTAGTTAAGGGGGGGGGGGGGGTAATCCGGTTCAAATCCAACCAAGTGTTTGGATATAGTTAGGTTAAGTTAAGTTAGTTTAGGGATTAACCCGGTTACTAGTGTCTCAGGCGTTACAGCGGGTGTTAGGGTATTCGGGGACCCTAACTGGCTCAGAAAAAGATAAAAAATGTTATTGGCAATATTTTTATGTTCCGGGTAAAGTCCGGTTGTTCGGTTCCATACTGTTCCGTTAAACCGCTTAATTAACCCGTGAAGCGTCCTACTTATATATTTTTGCAACGTTTTTACTTTCTAACACTTAGGAAAATATAACGGACTATTTAGTGACCTTTCTGTACACTATTAGTATATTAACAAATACGTGTAAGCATAACACAGATATCAGAAAGCAGTTAAGTAATTTCACACAGTCGTCAAGCACATTAATTATTATTAATAACTGTACTGTTACATGTAAATTTGAGGGTTGTCACAAAATGTGCTGAAATTGAAACTATATTATTAATTTTAATAAAAATAAAACCAAACACCCCATTTTGGGATGTCTGGTCGTACAAGAAGCAGGAAGGGGCGATTCCCCACTCTCAAAACCCTAAACATCACTAAACTCTCAAATTGAAGGCTCAATCCAAGCTGAAATCGAAATTAGAACATAGATTATTGATCCTCATCACAAGGGGATTACAAGGTATGTAAAATTTGATGAAAACTCTCAACTTGAAATTCTCATGAAATTGGGAAAATCTGAAATTTATGGTTGCATGTTTGTTTTATGATGAATTACGAACAATATAGTGTCTAGGGACAAACCCTAGACAAATACAAGTTGAAATCATGTGAAATTTTAGTAAAATCCATGAACACCATTGTAGGTGATTAGTGGGTTATGTAGAACTTGATAAACACTAGGAAATTGGGTGTTGTTCTAGTGTAATTCAACAATTGTGAAGTGACTTCAGAATTATACAAGCTAACAATTTTGTAAAATGGTTGATTGATGTGAAATTAGGGCTAAGTGATAAGCTAGAGACTTGATATTTAATCATATAAAAATCTGCCCTTAAAGTGTTTGTGAAAATGCCTCAAAGAAGGCTTAAAACTAAAATTCAAAGTTTAAACGCATAATTATGATGTTTCGGTGTATTATGCGATATATGGTTTAAAGAGAGTTCTAAACATGTAATAAATGAACTCTATAGGAAAGGACGCAGGAGCGTCAAGCGGACAAGCGGGTGGCGAACCACGTTTGAAAGGCCTACTTTGAAGGTATGTAACTTGACCCGTTACATTCAATGAATTGTTGTTAAATTTTTGTGAAGTCTCATTTTAGTATAAATATGGTGTCGATTGTAGCGATCATGATCGTTACTTGAATTAATAGTCTAAGAGTGACACGGGATCATTTGGTAGTCATCATATTGGGGAATTCCATAAGATGAGCCAAACGGGTCGATTAATTGTGTAAATTGTTGTTTTAGTGTTTTAGAGAGTCAAAATGGAGATGGCAATCACAAGAGCATTAAGCCATGAGATTGGTAAAGAAATGCAAGTGATGATAAGCCCGGGATGTTGGGTATAAAGTTTCATAAGTTTACTAGCTAAATGGTAGTAAATTGTCAAGTAGAAATGGATCGAATAAATGCATAATGACATATAGTCTTTCTGTCCGTAAGTTAAACTTTTGGTATGACTACCGTAATAGGCACGTTGGTAATGAATTTACAGACGTATAGGAAAAATAATCACTAAAAACGGACTTACGAATCATAAGTTATGGCCATTTTAAGTTTGGATTTGAATAAACATTGAGCTGGGTATGTACAGCAACAGCTCAAGAAACATTCTGTGAAAAACAGGGCTAGGCGTGACGCCTAGGCCCTTGGCGTCACGCGGTGCCCCCCTGATCCGAGAAAAAAATTATTTTTTTATTCTTTTGACTGTTGGAACTTGTTTATATCCATTCTAACTTTATCAAAATTGACATTTGTTGTGGTTTTGATCTTAGGTGATGTTGAAAACTAACCGGAAGATGATCGAGCTAGCTTTTGAAGAACCGAACACAATTTACAAGCTTCCGCAATATTTTAACCCTTATTAGACTATGTTTATGGGATGTAAACAAATTGTCAAAGAACTTTTGAATGTTTTAACTTAGTCGTTAGTTGACTAAGGTTTTGCTACTTATGAACTTTACTTATGAAATCTATGTTAATTAGGCATCTTTTATTAAAATGGTATGAACTATTATCAAATTCAAGTAAAATTTGACGGGTGTTACAACTCAGTACCATTATCACTACGTAATCTTCTGATACGGGTTTGGTACAAGTTTTCCATCTTCTTGAAAAGCGTCATCAAACGATCAAACATCTCATCTTTTGACTTCAAAAATAATACCCATGAAAATCTTGAGTAATCGTCTGTAACTACTAGACAATAGAGATCCCCAGTTATGCTTTTGACGTTCACTGGACCAAATAAATCCATATGGAGTCTCTCTAAAGGTTTCAAAATTGAGTTTTCCTTCTTCCCAGGGTGAGATTTCTTCTTTTGCTTGCCTTTGATACAGCTAATGCACTCCCCCTTAAGATGAAAACCTTTCACATGAACACCAATTACTAAGTCGTTATGCACCAAGTGATTCATTTTACGCAAGTGAATATGACCCATCTTTCGATGCCATAACTGTGATTCTTTTTCCGTTACTCTTGACATAAAACAATGAGCCTGACCCATGGTAGTAGTTGCTACACTCATGTCCAACACGTACAGATCATTGACTCTGGGCGCTCTCATGATAACCCACTCTTCGGGAACAACAAATCTTGGTTTCAAGATCAAACATTCTTTGTCTGTAAAGTGCGTTGTAAACATACGATCACAAATCTGAGATATGCTTAGAAGATTGTTTTCAAGCTCGGCGATGTAGTTAACTCTTTCAAATGTGACGATACCATTCGATAAAGTTCCTTCACCAACTATTCGACCACCTTGATTTCCTGCAAAACCTACATAACCTCCATTAAACCCACGAACATCGTACAGTAGGGTTTTCTTCCCTGTCATGTGCCGAAAAGCTCCACTATCCATAATCCAACATGAAACGGATCTTGGAAGCTCCTGCACATTTCAAAAACACTTTTAGTTAGATTTTGATGCTATGTTGGTGCATGTTATATGACAACAGCTTTGGATTGGTCTTTGGATATTAAACAGAAGATTGGATCATGAAGACTTAAAGAAAAACGAGCTCTATGAAGCCCAATCAGTCCAAGTTTATATTATGTCTATTAGGCCCAAGTTTATGTAACATATGTAATATGGGCAAAGCCCAATTCGTGTATGGTAGGTTGTAGTATATAAACAACCTCTTGCTACATGTTTAGAGAGACACTTGAGAGAACTTGAAAGACACTTTCAAGAAGAACACTTTAGACAACTAGAGAGAGCATTCAAGTTTGAGAGTTGAAGAACAGAACAGAAATTGGCTGTTAGGTTCTTGTAGATCTTAGTGATTGTAAAACACTTCTAAGGGTTTGATAATCACAGAAGATCAGTTTGAAAGCTTGCGTGTTTGGGTGTTCGAGTTCTTGTTCATCTACATATTCTTGTTTCTGTGTTCGAAGATCAATCAAGGGGATTCCGCACCCTTGATAGATTAACAGTCTTGTTCGATCCATACCTGATTCAGGGACCTACAATTGGTATCAGAGCTTTTGCTCTTGTGCGTGGTTCAAGACTGATCAAAAGGATTCAAGTTGTGTTTCGGTTGATGAAAATTTTGGTGTCTCATTCATAATTTTCGTGAAGAACAGCATGAACAAGGAAGAACAGTTCAAAATTCTGCGTTTTGATCTGTTTTGGTAGTTGGTTGTTTGAAGATTTCGAGTTAAAGTTCTGGGTTTTTGCGAAGAACACGAAGAACAGGAAGAACATTTGAAGAACAATTTAAATTTGTGTGTTTTAATCTGTTTTGATTATTGGTTTGACTATTTTTCGTGTTTGTAGAAGCTTTGCTTGGATTTCGTGTATGGAAAGAAGTGCTGATTGAGACTTTGCTTGGAAAGTTTCAAAAAGGAAGCAGATTTCGTGTTGTCAGCTGCTGCAATTTCGGGATTGGGTGGCTGCGTGGCCCAATCAGCTTTTGTGCTGATTTTACTCGCAACAGTGGTCTCGACTCGCAACCGTGGTTTCGGCTTGTGCGGATTTGACTCGCAACCGTGGTCTCGACTCGCAACCGTGGTTTCGGCTTGTGCTGATTTGACTCGCAACCGTGGTCTCGACTCGCAACCGTGGTCTCGACTTGTGCTGTTTTGACTCGCAACCGTGATCCCGACTCGCAACAGTGATCTCGACTCGCAACCGTGTTCTCGACTCGCAACCGTGAAAGTGGTGGAATTTTTATAGGCAATCGTAGAAAAAATTTCACTGTCTCGTGTTTAGAAAATTATCCGTAACTCATCTGGACAAACCGTTTGCACCGTTGAACTCGTGGGATTTTTACGAAAAAAAAAAAAGTCTGGAAAATCCCGAATTCAGTTTTCGGCATTATATATCTTTGGATTCGTCTTTTCGAGACGATTCTAACGGTATAATTTGATAACCACTGTGTTCGGAAAAATTTTGTACGGTTTTAACAGTCTGCAACGTTAAAAATGTCGAACATGTCTAGTTTGAATGAGCTTTTGAGAATGGAGCATGAGGTTGGCACTACCAACAAACCACCTAAGATGATGAAGGTGGAAAATTATTTGACATGGAAGGATCGTTTCCAATCCTTCATTGAATATCAGGATACGCGCATGTGGATATGCATCGAAGATGGGTACGTGAATCCTACACACGACTTTGAGGGCAGACCACGTAGAACAGAATATGTGAACATGCAAGATAATGATAAAAAGATGTATGAGGCTGAAAAGAGAGCCTTGGCTGCAATCAAAATGTCGTTACCTGATAGCATCAAACATACCTTCAAGAAGTACACTAACTCAAAGGATATGTGGGATGCTTTGGAGAAAAGATACGCTGGAAATGCTGATGTCAAGAAGAACAAGATTGATCTACTGAAGAAGCAGTTTGCTGTTTTCAAGTACATGAAGCATGAGTCACTTGAAGACGTCATCACTCGTTACTACCATCTTATGTCAGAAATGGACAATTATGAGATCGATTGCTATTCTGACATAGAGAAGAATGACAAGCTGCTAGATGCCTTGCCTACTAAGTGGGATATCTACACTCTTATGATCAAGGGTAAAGCAGATTATGAAACAAAAGAGCTTGAAGAGGTGGTAGGAAAGTTGAGGGCGTATGAGCTCAGCATGAAGAAGAAAGATACTGGATATGATCAGGTTCAAGATCCGGCGGTTTACAATGGGCTTACATCTTCTTCATCTCACAACGCTTCTAGCGACTCTGCTACTGCGTTTTTATCATGTGAAAATGAGCAGGTTATGGTGAATCAGGATGGTGATGTGTGTTTTGTAGCTGCTGCAGGAGGATCAACAGGAGTCAAGAGAACATCAACTTCAAAGCAAAGTAGTAGTGCAAAGTCAATGCCTATGAGTGTGAAGTCTGCTGAAGAACATCTTGCTCTACTTGCTTCTTTTGTTACGTCTTATGAGAACTACATTCAAGGGAAAATATCTGATCCTGCCACTTTAGATGAAGATTATGATCAGATTGACCCAGATGATCTAGAAGAGATGGATCTACAATGGCAGATGGCCATGATTTCGAGACGTGTGAAGAGGTTCATGAACAGAACTGGAAGGAAGTTTGTAGGAAAGAGCGTAGGTTTTGACAAGACCAAAGTCAGGTGCTTTAACTGTCAGAGTTATGGTCATTTCGCTAGGGAATGTCAAAAACAAAAGCATGAGAATACGAATCAAAGTTCAAACAATCGGAATGCATCAAACAACTCTAACTCTACCTCTAACTCAAGAGCGTTGATATCTTCTGCAAGAGAAGGCTCATATGACTGGAGCATTCACTTAGAAAATGATGAGAATGTCACTCAAGCATTCATGGCAGAGATCACTCAAATCAATGATGTTGAAGCAACAGTAGATGAGGCTAAAGTTGAGAAGAAGAGTGAAGTTGAGGAAGATAAGGCTGATCAGACAACAGATGCTGAAGAGGAAAAGCCAGAGTCTGAGCATGAAATGGAAGCTGATGAGAAAGATGAAATCATTAAAAGACTGGAAGCTCAACTTGCTGCTCTCATGGCCAACTCAGACAAATCAACAGGAGAGGTAAGTAACTCTGCCACTTCTGTTTGCTTAAAGTGTCGTGAACTACAGGGTGAAGTTGACAATTTGTCAACTCAAAACAAAAGTCTCGTGAGCGAAATGTCTAACGTAAAAGAGTCAAATTTCTTTGCTAAAAGAAACGAGTCATCATATTTGAAAAAGATAAAAGGCTGTGAAGCTGAAATTGAAGCTTTAACCTGCAAATTAAATGAAAAACTTCAAGTCATAGACTTAGCTCATGACATGATGGCTGAGAAAACAAAAGAGATTTCTGATAAAAATAAAGAGTTGTCGGATGCACAACTTAAAATTGTTGAACTTGAAAAGAAGTTAGGTCAATTCAGAGATTCTACTTTTGTTATGAAACATATGATGGGTGGGTTAAAGAAGAGTAATGACAAGACAAGTGTGGGATTCCAAGGCTTTAATGAGGTCCCACCTCCTCTTAGTCATGACTACTCTTTCCTACCTGGTGAGGATGAGCTTACAGACTTTCTGTCAACATCACCAAGTAGTTCCACATCCTGTCAAGGTGATGTGTTTGAAGATAATGATGCTAAGAAGGAAAATGACAGCAAATCTGTTTTGAAAAAGAAAAATACACCTTCTAAAAACAATAATCAAACTTTTGTTAAAAAGGTTAATTTTGTTCAAGGAAGTGATATGAAAACCGAAACAGCTGTTATCGAAAAGGAATCAAATGTAGAGTTTGCTAAAAACAAAAACATAGAAAAATCTGAATTTAAGCAAACTGAACAAAATCCTTCCAAGGCATCATCATCAAAACCAGAATCTAGTTCAAAGGCTTCATCTAAGAAGTCTTCGAAAAAAAGATCGTGCTTCAAATGTCACACAAAGGGACATGTAGCTAGCTGCTGTCCTAACAAAAAGGTTGAAGCACAAGGTAGTGAGAAACAAAGAGGGAAATCACCTGAGAAGCAAGGTGATAATGAGGAGAAAGTCTCAAATTCTCCAAAGAAATCTGCTCCAAAGCAACAACCGGGTGTTGCTAGTGGTGTAGATAAGGCTGAAAAAGGAACTCCACAAGTTCCTCGTTTCCAAAGAAATCAACCAAGATTTCAGCCTGAATCTACATCAGGCAGATATGAAAGACCTAGAAGTAACTCACCAAGAATGAATAATCAAAATTCAAATAATTTCAGAAGTCAAGGTCAATATCAAAATCGATACCAAAATAAAGGTGGTCGAACCTTTTATAACAATGGCTTTAGAAATTACAATCAAGGTTCTTGGAATCAAAATCAAAATTTTCAAAGGTCACATAGTCCAAACACAAATAGGTACCCTCAGGACCAGAGACCTTATGGAAATCACGCCCCATTTCCATCAACAGGTCCAAGATCCAAGACTCCAGCTGGGAGTGATGGATATTGGATGGATGTTCAAGTAGTTGGTGAATTTGGACGACCCAAGACCATTAAGGCTTGGGTCCCCCAATCTAACTAATCTTTTGGTTGGTGGGTGCAGGAGCTGCTATGGAGGATTATCAACTTATGGTATGTTGATAGTGGCTGCTCCAGGCACATGACGGGGGATGCGAGATTATTTTCTGATTTTGAAGAATACGATGGTGGGCATGTAAATTTTGCTGGTGCTAAAGGTGGAAAAATTACTGGACGAGGAAAAGTGACGAATGGGAAGATCACATTGGACAAAGTGAACTATGTTGAGCAGCTTAAACACAATCTGATGAGCGTGTCACAAGTCTGCGACAAGGGTCACTCGGTCCATTTTACCAAGTCTGAGGCATTGGTGTTGAAACCGGGTTTGGTCATTCCGGACGATTGGATAGTTATGCGTGCGCCAAGGAAAAATGACACTTATGTCATGGACATGGGTGCCAAGGATCCAACTGCTGCGGTGGCGTGTTTACTGTCAAAAGCATCTGAAGCTGAATCAATGTTGTGGCACAGACGCATGGCTCACATTCACTACCGCAAAATGAATTACATTATTAAAAATGAGCTAGTGACAGGGGTTCCATTGCTGAGGTTTCAAGTGGAAGATAAATGTCTTCCATGTCAAAAGGGAAAACAACACAAGAAACCTCATAAGTCTAAAACAGTAAATGCCATTAATGCCCCTTATGAATTACTTCACATGGATTTATTTGGTCCAGTGAACGTGAGGAGCATAGGTGGAAAGTACTATTGTCTTGTTGTCACTGATGATTACTCACGTTATTCATGGGTTTTCTTTTTAGGTACAAAAGATGAGACAGCGGAAATGCTGATAGATCTTTTTACAAAATTGGAAAACGTTCATGATGCAAGGATCAAGAGGATAAGGAGTGATAATGGCACGGAGTTCAAGAATCGGATTCTGGATCTCTACTGTCTTCGAAAGGGAATTGAACATCAATTTTCCGCTCCTTACACTCCTCAGCAAAATGGAGTCGCTGAGAGGAAAAACAGGACGTTGATTGAAGCCGCTAGGACGATGCTTTCAGATTCTAAGCTGCCAGTTCTTTTCTGGGGAGAAGCTGTGAATACAGCTTGCTATGTCCTAAACAAAGTTTTGACCATTAAACGTTTTAACAAAACTTGTCATGAGTTAATGTTTAATGAAAAACCAAACTTAACAGGCTTTGAACCATTTGGATTACCCTGCACCATTGTGCGAAACAAAGATAAACAAAAATTCGGTGAGGTGGCTGACGAAGGCTACTTTCTAGGCTACGTGCCTGGCACACCGAATAAAAGGGTTTTTAATCTAAAAACTGGTAAAATTGAGATTGTTTTCAACGTAGAAATTACTTCTTACAAACCTCAACAATCAACGAGTGGTCCTGCTATATTATATGATTATGATAGTGTGTTTAAATCATTTAATATTCCTGAGGTTTCTGATGCAGATGCTTCTCAGCTGATTCAAACAGTGATTGGTGAAGACGATGAAGGCGAATTTATGCCTAGATCGAATGTAGATATGTCAGATGCTCCGGAAACTTCCCAAAGTGCAGCTGATCCTGATTCAAGCGATAGTGACTCTGAACCCAGTCAGGGGGAGGATTTCATTAATCCGTTTGCAAATCAGAATATTCAGGGGGAGATTGGATCAAACCTGGGTGATAATCTAGAAGTCGATGCTGTTGCTACTACACGAGCAAATAGAGATCATCCGGTTGATATGATACTGGGAGATCCTACTGTAGGTGTTCAGACGAGAAGAAGCATAGCAGAAAATTCTGGGTTATTTGTTTCGATTGAGAAGACTGGGATAGTGAACGAGTGCTTGTATAGTTGCTTTATTTCCCAAGAGGAGCCGAAGAACATTCATATGGCTCTTAAAGACAATTCATGGGTTGAAGCTATGCAAGAGGAATTGGCCCAGTTTGCTAAGTTGAAGGTTTGGGAATTGGTGGACCTTCCTAAAGGAGAGAGAGAGATTGGCACTAAATGGGTATTTAGGTGCAAGAAAGATGAAAGAGGTATTGTCACACGCAACAAAGCTCGGTTGGTTGTCAAAGGTTTTAATCAGCAAGAGGGGATTGATTACAATGAGATGTTTGCACCAGTGGCTAGGTTGGAGGCAATTCGTTTGTTTCTGGCTTTTGCTTCATTCAAGGGCTTCAAAGTTTACCAACTAGACGTGAAGAGTGCATTTCTTTACGGAAAAGTCCAAGAAGTGGTGTATGTCTCACAACCAGATGGGTTCGTTGATCCAGACTATCCAGATCGAGTGTACAAACTTGATAAGGCTTTGTATGGGTTACATCAAGCTCCCAGGGCGTGGTACGAGACACTGTCTACACATCTGGTCAAAAATGGTTTTGAAAGAGGTCAGATTGACAGCACACTATTCATTAAGAGAAAGAAGGAAGATTTTCTGCTGGTACAGGTATACGTGGATGACATCATCTTTGGGTCATCTGACGAAAACATGTGTAAGGAATTTGAACAGGTGATGAAGAGCAAGTTTGAAATGAGTACTATGGGTGAGCTGTCTTACTTTCTGGGATTACAAGTTGAACAGAAGGAGGATGGGATGTTTATACATCAAACAAAGTATGTGTATGACATTTTGGCTCGATTCAAAATGAATGATTGCTCTACTTTCAACACACCCATTTGTGAAAACCACAATCTCGGCCCAGATCATGAAAGCACTGAAGATGTTGATCCAACTCAATACAGGGCGATGATTGGTTCTCTAATGTACTTGACTGCTTCAAGACCCGACATCATGTTTGCTGTATGCTTGTGTGCCAGATATCAGGCAAATCCAAAGGAGTCACATATGAAAGCAGTGAAGCGGATTCTTCGTTACTTGAAGGGGAAACCTAAGCTTGGGTTGTGGTATCCAGCTGATAGTGATTTGAGGTTCGTTGCTTACACTGATTCAGACTTTGGAGGATGCAAATCAAACAGAAAATCTACAACAGGTGGTTGTCAGTTCTTAGGAGGCAGGATCGTGTCTTGGCAATGCAAGAAGCAATCCTGTGTGTCTACCTCTACGTGTGAAGCTGAATATATTGCTGCGGGTAGCTGTTGCTCTCAGGTTCTCTGGATCCAACAGCAGATGCGTGATTACGGTTTGGATTTCACTTGTACTCCTATTATGATAGATAATAATGCCACTATATCAATCACAAACAATCCCGTAAAGCATAGTAGAACTAAACACATTGACATACGTCATCACTTTATACGGGATTGTGCTGAAAAACGATTAATTGAATTGCACCGAGTTGACACAGAAGATAACCTTGCTGATCTTTACACAAAAGCTTTTGATCGAGCTCGCTTTGAACACTTAGTCGAACTCAATGGGATGAGGAATCCTGAATAACTGGTTTTTCATAAGAATTTTTGTAAATAGTTTACTGTTTTTTCTTAAAAATCAAAAATACAAAAACATTTGAAAAATCAAAAACTCAAAAAAAAAAAAAATAGAAAATCAAAAATTGAGTTATCACTGTGTGAAAAAGAAGAAATGATAGTACATCGGCAAGTTAGACTGTCACACTGAAATTGAACCATAAAATTGCTTTAAGTGTGATAGCAGCTTCATTATATGATGTACCAGTAGACAAAAGCATGAAATAATCAACTTACCAAAGTGATATAAACCTAAATGCACTGAGTATGAGTGAGGAACACATCAGTGGTGTATGGTTTAATGACCTTAAATCTTGCGTTGATAGATTGCCAAAGTCTGAGGTTTTCGGTCTTTATGCTACTTATCATCTGGGTATCATGGTTGTTTCTTTTACCGAAACAAACGGAGACGAAGTCTAGATCTTCCATGATACCATACATACGTATACATACTGCATTCGACCTCAATAAGTGATCAACAATCACATGTCCCTCAAATAAGTGATAAAATATCACATTTATCCGGGAGTCAAGTTCGTCTCTCTGCTGTACGAAAGTACTGACCTGTTCACGGACTTGCTCTTGTGCCCTCATGCATATGAAAATCAAGTTCCTCATCAATAAGTGATTCTATCACATAGGGCTTGTTTTCAATCAAAATAAGTGAGTTTCTCACATCATTTATACGGTCAAACAGATGATAATCAGTATACTCACCGACTACGATGAATCTTTGTGCATACCTTGATCGCGGGGGTATATCCTGAAGTGGGACACACTAGTATTTCGGTATAATAAAATTACCTTAACATATCATACGGTAATGGTACTTGAAATGTTCATGCATTTTGTTTAAGTGGACAAACATACTGGTAATCGTCTTGAACTGCTTTTCACTAAAACTTGAATAAAGAATTATATAATTGTGTGAAACAGTTTGATTGTGCTGATATGATCTTCTTACCGGTGATTCTCACAAAAATAGAGTGTTTATTGCTTTTCGTATTTATTTGCTTTCAGAAAATATAAAAATCCAAAAATAGTGTCTTTTTCTGTTAAAATTCTTAATGTACGGAAAACTGTTATTCTTGGAGGAATTGTTACCGATAGGGGGAGACTGTGTTAGTAAGTGGGTTCAAAATTTTGAAATGATGCAGGTTATAAGGTGTTTGTTTAAAATTTGTGCGTGTTGGTGCTTAATTTGAAATAGCTTAATCTGATACAGTATAACAACTCTCTTGAATAATAATAATTCTTTAACTATGTTGAAAAATTCTTATGGTTTCTCGAGATGTCTGTTTTATAGTATACAGATTGAAGCAGTTTGTTGATGAGAAGTTGCTGTGAAGAGAGGAGGAGTTTGTTGCTGCTTGGTAGAATCCTCCTTCTACAACGCAGAGTGAATGCTGTGAAGTCTAACATTGAATGCTGACTCAAAACTTGGAAGATTTGGTGATTGGATGCATCAGCTTAGGGGGAGTCTGTTGCTGACAGAGTTCATGTTGAAGCTGACGCTATCCAAAGACCAAAGACTGTGAGATTCTGAAGACTAAAGTTTCCTTTGCAAGCTATTGTCAAGGGGGAGTTTGTTGGTGCATGTTATATGACAACAGCTTTGGATTGGTCTTTGGATATTAAACAGAAGATTGGATCATGAAGACTTAAAGAAAAACGAGCTCTATGAAGCCCAATCAGTCCAAGTTTATATTATGTCTATTAGGCCCAAGTTTATGTAACATATGTAATATGGGCAAAGCCCAATTCGTGTATGGTAGGTTGTAGTATATAAACAACCTCTTGCTACATGTTTAGAGAGACACTTGAGAGAACTTGAAAGACACTTTCAAGAAGAACACTTTAGACAACTAGAGAGAGCATTCAAGTTTGAGAGTTGAAGAACAGAACAGAAATCGGCTGTTAGGTTCTTGTAGATCTTAGTGATTGTAAAACACTTCTAAGGGTTTGATAATCACAGAAGATCAGTTTGAAAGCTTGCGTGTTTGGGTGTTCGAGTTCTTGTTCATCTACATATTCTTGTTTCTGTGTTCGAAGATCAATCAAGGGGATTCCGCACCCTTGATAGATTAACAGTCTTGTTCGATCCATACCTGATTCAGGGACCTACATGCTACCCAAGCCTCTTTTGACTCAGGTAGGTTGACTTTAATGTGAGATTTAACAGTGTAATGTGGCGGAAAATTCTTATCATTCATCTTTAAGTTCTCCTCAGACCCAATCTCAACCTTTTTGTATAAAAAGAAATCATTTTGAGAAAGTTGACCAGATGATTGGTCTTTCTTTGAAACATTCTTCTTTTCAGAAGTAGTAGCCACTTGTGGTTCAAGTTTCTCATATTAATCCAAAGGTACATTCATCTTTACCGGTGTGGTAGAAGATGATTGTTTTTCCATCTCAGAAAACTTTGGTTTTGGAGAAATTGTTTTCTTTTCAACAACTTTTGGCTTCCATGTTTGTTGAGATGACGCAACCCGTTTGTAAAATTTGTCATTTTTAGTTACCACATTTTTAACATGTTCAGTTTTGACTTTGATATTTTCATTTTTCAAAACCTTTTGCTCAACAACCATTGGAGCTTTTCCTTTCACATCAACTTTCTTTTTCTGAATCTCAACAACTTCAGTCTTAGGCTTCAAGTTGGTACACTTTCGTGCAATATGTCCAACTTGATTGCATTTGAAGCATGTTCGGGTGTCAACTACCAGACTTGTGCCTTCAGACTGAGGCTGTGAGGCCTTCTTCTCAAAGAACTCTTTGTTTGATTTTGAAAAAAAAAATTAGATTCTTCATCAGAAAGTGAACTCGAACTTGAACTTTTTACAAACACCTTTTTCTCAGAAAATCTTCTGTTTTGAACATTCTTTTTCTGATAATTCTTACCACCCTGATATCCACCTGACCATTTGTTTTGATTGTTGTTATAAAAACGCGGTGGAACAACTGGTTTCTTGTAGTAAGCTTTATCTTTTTCAAAATTCATTTGCCTCTTTGTCTGTTTCAAACCTTCTATCTCAGACAAATCAATTTCAATCAATTTGAACACATTTTTCAATTTGTTCACATTCACATTCTCCAACGGAAAATCACGATCCGAATACAACTTATCCGATCCTGTCATCTTGTACATCACAAGATGTGGTTCTTCACTTAAGTTGTTTTTGGATTTTGATTTTGGAATATATTTGTCCAAAAAGCATTCATCATCTTCAGTAGTGTCACTTTCAGACTTTAAAACATTTTCAGCCACACTTTTAACAATTTCAGACTGGACACTATCTTCATCAGATGATGAAGTGAATGTAATATCAATTGACTCTGGAAGTTTAACTTCATTTTCTTCTTCATCATTTACCAACCCTGATTTTTTCTTTGAAAAATTGTTTAGAACTGGTGGTGGAACTTGATGATAACCCACCCCGGTTCCATCAGAGTATACATCTTCGCCTGCTTTATTTTTCCCGATGGGTTTGGGAACAATGTGTTGTAAAACAAAGCTTACGGAGTTGTAACTGGTTAATTTCAGATTGATGCGCTCATTTTCAATTTTAGCTTCTTGAACTTGAAGCTTCAGATTAGCAATCTCATCCAACTGTTGGTTGATTTGCTCTTCTTTAACTCTAAGAACACCGGTCAGCTGAAGATATCCTTTGTCTGTTTTACCATTTCTTTCATCAGAATCTTTTACCGTTCGTTTTAGTTTTTCAAAGTTTTCTGAGATTTGACGATTTTCAAGAATCAATTTTTCATTTTCTTTCCTAATTCTTTCTATGTCATTTTTATCATTTTCGATTTTCTCAGTTAATTCTTTTAATTTGTCGTTTGAAGCTTTTAACAATTTATCACGGTTTAAGATCTGATCTTCAAGACTTCTGACTCTACCACTCAGTTCGTCAACCTTCTTACCGCTGAGGTAAGCAATTGTACTACAAACTTTGCACTCTTTCATGCAATTTTTGCAGTCGTTCTCAGATTTGACTTTCTTACCTGACTCATGTGTATCATTTGAACTGACCTTGTTTTTGGACTCAGTTCTAGGACCAGAAACTACCTCTAGTTCTTTTGCAGCAAGAACTTTATCAGCCATCTTCTTCAAGTTTTCTGCGGTAAACTCTTGTGACGTATCAATAATCCCGTCATCAACTTTCTTTGGCTGCGGTTCTTTTTCTGTCTTTTTCTCTTTCTCATCAGCTTCTCCTCCTCCCCACCATTCTCTCTGTCTGGCTTCTTCTTCATCAGCAATTTGTTTGGTGAGAACTTCAACATCTACATTATCTGGATCAACAGCTATATTTCCATTAAGATCAAGATAACATTCTTTATCAGGATCCCATCGATTTGCTTTCTTTGCTTCCTTCCATGTACGATAGATTTTGCTTTTCATGCGTTGAGCTGTTGCCTTCCTGTTGACGTACTTCACTTCTTCAGATCTGGTATCTTTAAAAGGAACAATCTTTGCTGTACAAGCATATCCTACTGCATCTTCCTCTGGCAAAACATCACTCCAATCATAACCTTCATCATCATGAAAAACAGCAAGTGCCTTGGATTTTTCTTTGGGTGCCTCCTCTATCTGATTCATCCTTTGAGGTTCTGCTTTATTATGATGATAAATTGCTCTTTTGTAATAATCCTCTCGAAAAGGATTTGCAGTATCATCAGTGTAAGCATTTCGGCACTCACGCTTAAAATGACATTTTTGTTTACATTTAAAGCATGTGACTTTTGACTTGTCAAAGCCTAACTTGGTAGAAGGTCCACCAATAGACTGTCTTCCGGTAATCTCCATGAATCGCTGCTCTCTTCTCACTGCACTCGCCATACACCACCTTATATCGATCAACTCCATCTCCTCAGGATCGATCTGATCGTAGTCTTCCTTTGTTAGGTTGGTGTTACCTATCTTTCCTGCAACGAGACTTTCGTACGATTCTAACACAGACGCTAAAAATACCATCTGTTGTTTGGCAGATTCTTCACTAAAATTCTGACCATTCTTCAGATCCACAGCAATGTTGCATTGAAATAGATTCTTTGGTGCATATTGATTTGAAGTATTTGACGATGAACCACCATGATAGCCACTGCTAGGAGTTTCTTGATTCACTGTATTTGAACTTTCTGCAGAAAATGCTGTCTTAGGAGATGCAGTCTTTGGGATCATACTTCCTTTGTAATACAACTCCACATTCTGCTGATAAGATGTGTTATTGACTTTATTGTATTTTTTGATCTCCAATTCATGACTTTCCAGTCTTTCGATTAGTAAATCAACCTTCAAATCATTCGGCTTTATCGTATTCTTCAGCATCAATGCAAAATACTGCCAGTCTTGCTCATTCGGTAGTGAGTCAAACAGTTTGTCAACCAGCTCTTCTTGAGTGTAAATGATGTCATGTCTTGCAAGCTCCATCTTCAATTGCCCGAATCTTTCAATCATCTTGGAAACAGACTCGTTCTTTAAACAACCAAACAAATCAAATTCTTTTCGTAACAGCTTCTTTTTGTCCCAAAGGTCTCTCGAATCTTTGTACTCGATCAGTGAGATAATGTCATCTCTGACAGATTGGTGAAGCAGAGCAATGCACTTTTGTTCAGCAACATATCTTTCTATTTGATATTCTTCTAAGTTTTCATAATCCGTTCTCCCTAAATCAAAACCATTTTTCAAGCTTTTCCAACTGGGATATGCAAACGCTTGAAGCCATTCTTCAAATCTTGTAGCCCACCTATTGTAATCTTCAATTGCCATCAACTTGGGCGGATTATTGTATGTTCCATATGCACTGTCTACACTCATAGCATTAGAAAGGCTTTTCTTTGCACTCGGTGTTGGTGTAGTTTCATTCGTGTTATTTGATGTGCCATCTCCCGAACCACCAGTAAATGCAAACATATCACTAAATGGATTCATGAAATCATCCATCTTTCAAGTACCTGAAACAATCAACAAACACTTAGAAAAATTTTTGAAATTTTGAAAAATAGTTTCAAACGGAATCAGTTCAAGCGGAATAGCTCAAACGGAATTAACTTTTCAAATGGAATAACCTTTCAAACGAGATTACCAGTTCACGCGAAATACCTATTCAAACGGAATTAGGTATTTCAAACGAAATTAAGCTAATTGAATCGGAATTAGCTACTTTGATGCGGAATTAGTAATTTCGTATGAACGTTTCAAATGAAATTAGATCTCGTTTGAAATTAACTGCACTTTTCAAGCGGAATTAAGATCCAGTTCAAACGGAATTATGCTGATGTCATTATGTCCGAACAGTTTTTCAAGAGGAATTACAAGTTTTATCAAATTTAGATCGAATTTTAGTCCAATTCTTTCAAGGATTAGTTAAAACTATGTTTCGCTTATTATATGTGAAAATCAAGCTATTTTGACCGTTAAATCTTGTTCAATTCAGAAAAGAAAGACTAGAAGTGAGAGAATCCGATGAAATCAAGCTGAATTGGTATGAACTCCTCGTCCTGAGCTCTGATACCACTTGTTGGATCGTCGTGTGACCCTAACGAGTCAATATGAAGAGTTCAACATCAAAAACAAAGGCGGAATCAATGAATTTGACGTAACACAGCTTGTTTTCCTCTAATTATCTTCTTTTTAACCGATTCTGAGCTTTTACAGATTCAAATGACAAATGGACAGCACCTCGGCTCAGAAACTATGGTCTAATTCCGTTTCAAATGACACACTAGCACACCTATTTATAGAGGTGGTAATTCCATTTGAACATGTCACTGTCCATTTCAAACGGAATTAAACTTGTTAATTTCGTTTGAAATGGTTATTGTCACATTCAAACGAAATTACCCATTTTAACACAAACAAACCCTAAATTCTACCCTGTTGTGTGCTAGTTCAACCTATCTAGACATAAGACTCGATAAAGACGAAGTTAACAGACATTAGTGCACCAACAACACAGCTCAGATAGGTTAGCTCAGCTATACGTGAACGAGATTGTATCTCTTCACGGAGTACCAGTGTCTATCATCTCTGATAGGGATACGAGATATACATCGCATTTTTGGAAAAGCTTTCAGTAATCTCTAGGCACTCTATTAAACTTCAGCACTGTATATCATCCTCAGACGGATGGTCAGAGAAAGCGTACAATTCAAACACTGGAGGATATGCTAAGGGCTTGTGTTATTGATTTAGGTGGAAGTTGGGATGATCATCTTCTGTTGATTGAATTTTCATACAATAATAGCTATCATTCGAGTATTCAAGTTGCACCCTTCGAAGCTTTGTATGGAAGAAAGTGCAGGACGCCAGTTTGTTGGGTGGAAGTTGGAGATGTCCAACTAACAGGACCTGATATAGTCCTGGAGACGACAGACAAGATTGTGCAGATACGTGATCGTCTCAAAGCTGCCAGGGATAGGAAGAAAAGCTACGCAGATAAAAGGCGTAAACCTCTGAAATTCGAGGTAGGTGAAAAAGTGTTGCTTAAGGTATCACCCTGGAAAGGGGTAATACGTTTTGGCAAGAAAGGCAAGTTAAGTCCAAGATACATAGGACCATTCGAGATCATCGAATGTGTCGGAACAGTGGCTTAATATTATTACGTGGATTGAACTGTGATAAATTAACTATGATAAATTAACTATGATGATATCAACTACGTCACGATAAATTAACTATGATGATATCAACTACGTCACGATACTCCCCACCGGGCCCACCAGTAATACGTGGAAATATCGGGGTGTGACAAACTATTACAAAGCTAAACTCGCTAACTGTTTATTGTTTTACTAATTACAAGATATCCAAAGACCAAATCTAAGCTGTTGTCACAAATATGCACCAACACTATGTGCGGATCAGTCATACGTGTGTAGGACTCGTTACACGTGTGAGTTCTTTACATTTCATTTTCAAAACTCAAACTAACTTAATGACACTACTACCCTATAAACAAAATGACACGTACAAAAGACACATGAATTTGACATAAAGTTTATAACAGACTCCCCCTTGGATATTGTCGTAGTCTTGTCTCTTGTCGTTCTTCACTCACTCATTCTGAACACCCTCTTTTGATGTTCTTCGAAACTTCTTTTCTCAGTCTGATCTGTCTTTGGAGGTCCATTTCTTTTTCGACGCTCCATTTCTTCTTTTTTCTATCTTCTCTTCTCACTTCTTTTTATTCGTTTCCTCCTATTCTTCTAACACTCTCCACTTACTATTCCTCATTCTTCCAGAATATATCCCATAGGCAAAGCATATTCTAACAACACGTTGAAACTGTAATGCTTGCTCTATGTCGCTTGCATCAAATAGTATCTGACTGAAGAATAAAACTTCAATATCCTTATTTGACATATTCACCAACCACATCGGATCATATACATGAATTGATCTCCAATTACTCTCTTAACATAGCACAATCAATACCTCCCTAGTCTTCTCATCATAATACCACCACTTGAAAAATTCATAAACATCTTGTTCCATCTCATGGAAGGGTATAACCTTCAAAAATTTAGGCTTCTTGTACTTCAATATAACCACCTACTTTCCAGTTTCAGGATCAATTTATGTTCTTGACATGATGCACTTCGGTTCTTGTGGTTTCTAGTGCTTAAATCCAGCTCTAGCCTCTCTCTTGAAAAACATTAGAACATGATGCACATAACTATCCAGATCGTAGTTTATCATCTTAAATCTACATAACTGTTTGACATCCCACCATGGTAAACTCTTGATGTCATTAATAACTCAAAAATACTGCATGCCATATTCTCGTCGAATAGCCATTTTCCTAATATTTGGTATCCATTTTCCAACTAATAATATCACCGATAGAGATGTCTTTGTGTTGTTTAAAGAACTTCAACGGACGTAAGAACTTTCTCTCAAGTTTTAACTCTTTTAACCACTTTGCTTTATCAACACTTATATCTACTTCATTGATATCTGGAACATTTCCTTGTTTTTCTTCAACTTTTCTCTTTAAGATTTCATTAGCTTCTTGATCAAGCTTTTCGTTAAATGTAGGAATGTCTTCATTAAGATTGTTGCCATAACAAATCTCATCATCGTCAGTTATATCTTCTACTTCAGCCGGATCATAATCATTAGCGTCAGCAACCGGGTCAAATACATATTCTTCATTTTGATCTACCATGTCTGTGACGCCCCGCGAAAACGCTTAACTACACTTCCTTGTTCAGTGGTTGCGTGCTAAATTTTGGGACAAAATTTCCTTCAACTTGTGGATAGTTTGACAATTCAGGTTTTCCACTTACGTTGTAATCTTAATAAACATGGTTAATTTTGTTAATTGGTCCATATGGGAATGTAACACCTTGTAAATTCATGTCCGGTCATGTACTGACACGTGTCCATACTCTCATTTGTGCCAAATGTTGGACGAGAGGGCCTATTTTTGACAATTAATAAAAATAAGAATGTGGAGGCACTAAAAGTGTCAACATGCTATATTTATAGCCTCAGCGTGACCTTTGCGGACCGTATAGCATTTTGGCGTACATACCGCAAGCATTGAAAACTTTGTTTTTAAGGACCCCGTACGGACCGTAAGGGTTCATCCCTACGTTCCGTAAGCAGTTGACAATTCTGTGGCTGAGCATCGTATACGAACCACGAAGGTATATACCTTACGGTCTGCATGAGGTTCAAAATAAGGGGCGCGTTACGAGCCTACGAACCGTAAGCCTGGAATGTATACGGTCCGTAAGGACTGAGCTGGCAGACTATTTTGTTTGGGTACCAAGAAAACCTGAATAAAGGCCACATAATCAAATCTATGAGCTTCATGGCTGCACTTGACACGTTTATGGGCATTTGTAATGATCCTAAACAAGCCCCTAACACCTGGAACCATCTTGTTCAACCCTTTCAAGTATCAATAGGAGTGTTAGCAACCATTTTCAATTGCACCTCTTCTTTAAATCACTCCTCTCTCTCTCTATTTGGAAGTTTCTGAGCTATAGGAGCATCCTGCTGAGTCTTAAAGATTCTAAGGTTCACTTGTAAGTGTTCTTTTCCAGTTCATTTTCGTTTTATAGGCTTTTATAGCCGAAAGTCAAGCAAAATTGATTTTTACTTTGACTTTCAGTTTAGACCATTATGATCCAGCCATTGTTCGAATCGAACATGGCTATGTAATCATAATTAGGTAGGTGTTAATCCCTCAAAAGGGCACCTCCTAAAAATCACGTTAACTTGGTCAAATGACGGGTCAAAGTTGTATTAATATAAAAGTCAAAGGGCAGTTTTTCATAAATTTTATAAATTGATCTTATAAATGTTATACCCTTCTTTTTGACAGTTAATCCGTTGGTAATTAATATTATAACATGTATGAACATGTTCAACTTGTCATTTCCAGTTTTAGTGTCGGTTCACAACCGAAAGTCGAGCAGTTTGACTTCTACTTTGACTTTCGATTTTGACCCGATTTAGCACAGTTAGCTACTGAATTTAAGTTGTATTATGATAGCATTATAATGTAGGACAACCCTCTGAGGTTATACTACATTGTAACACCTCGTAAAATCATACCCAATAAAATCAAGACACGTCTCATGCAAGGTAAACGTGTCAGGAACCCTGATCGAGTTTCAGGATGTATGGTAGGATTTAAAAAGTGTCGACATGTTAAGATATACCTCTGAGCGACCTAAATTATAAATCCCAAACCTTAAAATAATAAACATCTGATTTAATTAAATTTCAAATCCGGTTATCCTTGGTAATAATTAATTAAAACCCATATGATAGTGATTCTATGAAGGTTCACGACAAAAAATCTCAAATATTGAGTCTTTTGAATTCATGTGCTTAGCAACACATGCAAAGACATGCAAAGTCTGTCTCTATGGTCCCCTCCTGCTAACAATGACTGAAGATTCGAGCTTTAAAGGAATGCATGGCCAAGCCTAAAAGTTTGCAAAGATTTTGTCTACTGGTGAAGGCTTATGGACCGCAAGGGAGTTACCTTACGGTCCGTAAGATGGCGGAGCTGGGCATCAGAAATTGAAAAGCGGGTACGGACCGCAAAGCCAGGGCTTACGGTCCGCAAGATTGTAACTGGGCATCTTTGATCAAGGTCGGTTACGGACCGCAAGACCAAGAGATTACGGTCCGCAGGAGGTGCTTACGGACCGTAAGGCTTCTTGCTTACGGTCTGTAAGACTGTCGCTGGCAGCAGATTTTGGACAGCTTCGTGTTCAGCCTGTTACACCGCCTCATTAGCATGGTATTCGAATACAGGAGTGTGGCCAACAGATTTTCATGTATAGGGACACATGGGATTCATCAGGGAACACTTGTAGATTATGTTGGCATGATCTTGGACACTTAGGATCACTATATAAGGAGCTTGAAGTTGCAACAATTGGACTTGCTCATTTCATTTTCACTCAAGACTCATTTCTGGAGCTCCTCTGATCAGCAACAAGCTTTCTTAAGCTCCCTAGTCATGCTTAGGACTCTTGTAAGTGTCCTTAATCATCCTTAATTCAGTTTAGCTTAGTTAATTAGCTTAAAGTCAAACCGTCGTAATTAAGGTTTGACTTCGAGATTAATCAATAATTGTCCAGTCAAATCTCGAATTAAAAATACCTATGAGTTGGTAATTATGTGGGTAATAAACGCTTAAAAGGGTACTCTCTGATTCCCACTCTAACTAGGTCAATTGTCGAGTCAAACTTGATATTAAAAAGTCAACAGAAAGCTTAATATCAAATTAATGCATAATTAGCAATGTAGAAGCTATGCAACCTGTTTTATCATTAATATAACTTGGTAATTAATGTAAGAACATGTCTAAACATGTTCAACCCGACAATTTTCAGTTTAGGCCCGGTTCGGAACTGAAAGTCGCATAATTTGACTTTTGCTTTGACTTTCAGTTCTGACCTGTTTAAGCATGTTTTAGAAATGCCTTAGAGCCATATTAGGACCAGGATTCATGTTAGTATAACCCTCTGTGATTATACAACTTGGTTCAATAGTTATCCGATTCATATGCATGTTTCCGTTAATTGCTTATATGTTGACTATTATGCCCATATGACCTTAAAACGTGATTTTTGAAAATAAAAGAGTAGAAACCTTAGTTACTGATTTATAAACATGCACCTAAAATTTGCCATCAGTTTGAGGTCTAGATTAAGAGTTATGCTCAATAGCGTAATTAGAAAGCTTTTATTAATTAAACGGCGTAATTAGCATATAGCCTAGTTTAACCCACTTTTTTATATCAAAATTTTTACCCACTGATGTAATATAATATTTTGGGATTTTTAAAGATTTTTAATAAATTTTAGACTGAGCATAACATAGGGTTGTAGCTTTAAATCGGTCATTGTCGGTTTTGCCCTTTTGGGCTATAAAATGAGTTTTACAAATCCGTTTGACCCCAAACCTTTTGCTACAGATTCTAAATGATAAATAAAGTATTTTAAGCTTTCTGGAATAATAAAAATATCAGCTTTCTTATAAAAACCGGGAATAGCTTAAAATCACATTTTAAGCGTTTTTAACGCATAGTATGTATAAAAACTATTTTAAACATATAAGGTTTGATACCTACTGACATTTTAAGTATATTTTTATACTTTAATATTAAGTTAAAGTTTTAAACTCAGATTTCCAGTTTTGACCTTTTTAGCCTAAGTGAAATTACCAAAATGCCCCTAAGGTGCATAATTTGGTTTTAAATGATAAATATTTAAACTCTTTTATAACCTTTAAAATGACCTTTACTGATTACCTCAGACCTGTAACTCAGATTAATATTTAAACTCTTTTATAACCTTTAAAATGACCAAAATGCCCCTACGGGGCATAGTTTGAGTTTAAATCCATTTCGGGCATAATAGAAGATATCTTACTGATGTCACAACATATTTAAGGCATATTAACTTAGGAAACCTGTATATGACTCATTTGGTTACCCGTTACGCACTTTTCGCGTTCGGATCGGCTTATGTAACTAGTTTGCATAATTTAGCCAAAACGGGTTAAACTATATCGTTTTCATCTCAAAATCGAGAATGTGTTTAAGTTACCCATATGAAACAAGTGTCCAAGCTTGTCGGGTCAAAACCACATTCTAAAACGGTCTTCGCTTAATCATGCGTTTTGGACCGCATCCTCTTTTAAAACTAACCGGTCTAAGTCTAGGCTTACTTAAAGACCCGTTAGGATTCTAATAGGTTATTAAAAACCTTCGTTCCAGATTAGGAGCCCAGTAAAAGCTACGTGCACCTGCTGTATTTGATTATACTTTGCTCAGGTAAATACTCTTAACTTATTTTCCCTATACGGGCTTGGGATACGGTACTATAAAAGTACCGCTTGGTCGGGTGTGTAGTCATTTAAATCGGATTGTGATTAATGTATTTACATGACCCATTTAATATGTATTATTTGGTGTATGGCCTTGGGGGTTAAATGACTATGTCCCGGATATCCTTGGCATCATTCAAAGAAATGGCCACGACCTAAGCACGGGGTGTAGGCGTACACCTGACAGTTGCATTATGTAAAAACTGGTAATCCACTTAAAGGAATCAACCTTGTGGGTATTATACCTGTGGCGTGTCAGTTAATCTAGTCCGGCCCTACAAACCGGCCCTAATGGACGACAAATAAGTAAAACTGTATACAAGATTATATATATAAATAATTGTCCCAAGTTATAAAAGTTTTGTGCCGTGTGCATTCAAATCAATTTTCAAACTCTTTTTAAAATGAGTCAGTTAAGTTGTATTTACCAGTGTAAACTAACGTATTTTCCAAAAAGGCTAAGTGCAGGTACTAGAAGTAATAGGCTGGCTACTCCAGGCATCAATAATCAAGTCTCGCAAGCTCTAGATGTCAAGGTCTGTTGAACAGTGTTATCTTTCTATTTTAGATCCACCTGTGGATATGTTTCAACTACTTTGTGATACTTAATATTACAATTTATTCGGTTGAAATGAATCTATCTTTTGCTTCCGCTGTGCATTTAAATATTGTGTTGTTTGACTATGATGATATCAACTACGTCACGATACTCCCCACCGGGCCCATCGGTAATACGTGGAAATATCGGGGTGTGACAGGTTGGTATTAGAGCCAACACTGAGTGAATTAAACACTAGCCTTTTGTGTTTAATCTCAGTTACACAGTTGCACATTCCTCAAATTTTCTAGTCTAGACAAGGAACATAGGACAAATCCTGATTTTGCTTTATTTTTGTCTTTTATATTTTTTGTGTTATCTTTGTGTATGTAACAGGTTTAAATATGCTGCTAAGATTCCTTAGGGGAAAAGGAAAGGGACCAGTAGCAGGCCACGACCATGACGCCGGGCCATCCCAAAGGCGAACCCCACACATCGCTATGAGCACAAGTCCCCAGGGAGACTGGAGGGCTCATCTACAGCCAGCGAGACGGTCCATCTCGTTAAGTTCATCACCTTCTTATCTCCACTCCTTTGGGCCCCAATCAGAGAATGAGCCTGAAAACCCTCAACCTTCATTTATCCCTCTGCAGAGGTCCATGTCTCGTCATTCCTTTGATAACCCGTCACTTATCTTCCGAAGCCGGTTCAACCCGGCAAACTACCTCGAAGAACCAATGGGTGTTAACCCATTGGGACCTGAAGATCACTTTTCTGGAGATCACGCCATAGATATGGACGAGGATACCGACCCTACCGAACCACCGACCGGTACCCCCACACATCCTATTGAAATTTCTGATGGGTCATCCTTTCATGGATCACCCTACCGTGGTCCTGACAGCTATCAAGCAAGATTCAACCAGTATGAATGGTATTTTACACCCTCTCACCATTCATCGCCTCACCAGCAGCAGCAACAGGATCCTTCCGGGGATTCACGCTTTGTGGCAGTTACCCCGCCACCACTACCACCAGTTCAGCAGCAGCCTCCTGAGCCACCGAGGCGAAGGAGAACGAACGCATGGATGTCCGTGCGAGGAAGAGTGCATATTAGCACCCCGCAACCATCGAGTGGCAGCCACTACCCGCTGCTCCAAGTAGATCAGCTCATGGGGGGACCTTCAAACCCCGTCTCGGAAGTAAACTCCGCGCCTGTCGCGTCACCACCATTGGGTTTTGGTAACCCGATTCCTATATACGCTGGCTCAGCAGCGTATAATCCCTTTGAGCAGCCGGCTCACACCAACTATAACTATGCTGAGGTCGACCCATATTTGGTGGCAGCGAACTACAACGCTCTCAACCCCGAAGGGCCCTACGGAGCTCCCTGGGGAGTTGGATACCCAGCTCATGGGTACCAACAACCACCACCTTTTCAACCTCCATATCAACAACAGCCGCAGCTGCCACGGTTTTCCCCGCCAGAACGGGAAGAAATTCTCCAAAGATTGAACCAGGTTGAGCGGGAGGTTCACAGAGATCGTAGGGAACGACAAGGCTTCTTTAAGGGTTTGGCAGGTCTCATAAAGGGGAAGAGCAAGAAGGACCATTGAATCCTTTATTTGTTGGTTGTATTTCCTTATTTTCAATCCAGCCCCTATGTGGGCATGTCTTTTGTTTAACCCCTGCTTGGGTATGTCTTTTTGTATCTTGCCCCTGCATGGGCATGTCTTTTGTTGACCCCTGCGTGGGTATGTTTGTTTGTTTAAGCCCCTGCGTGGGCATGTTATTTTAGTAAGAAGTCCCGTTTAGGGCAAAATTGTACTTGTTAAATTGTTAATGGAATGGTTAGTTTAAATTTTCATTTTATTTATTATTTGTATAAACATAAAAGGTGAAGTAAATAAAATAACATTCCTACTAAGAGATCTACCATTATAATAAAAATGGCAAAACCTAAAAAGGGACCCGACCTAGCCATGTGTCATCTTAAGACAGGGCCAAGATGGTAGTTCCATAATTAGGTTCAGATCCATATTAACCTCTCAATTTAGGATTGTTATGCGTTATGTAGAATCTTAAAGGTAAAACCTAGCCTATATGTCGTTGCAAACATGGCCAAGATGGTAAAACCTATTCAAAAGATTCCAATCCTTGTTAACATCTGAAAACATGTTAACACTCTTGGCAAAATGTGATTCGATAAAGTCACATAAGTCATCTTTGAATTGGGTTATTCCAATTTCCCTTATTTAAATCATCCCTTAAGGATGAAGTGCCCACGGGCTATAATTAACGTCCTCTGGGACTAAAGACAGTGGTAGCCTACAACTCCCTGTCAAGAAAAGGTAATGAACTTGGATTCAAACTTTAATGCCCCGATTCCATAAAACCTGGGCTTATAAACTAAACGTGTCTACGTGACTAGGCCTTTTGTGCCATTACTAACTTATAATTTAGGATTATGATAAAGATCCTGAATAATTATATATTTAACAAATTAACTAAAATGGCTATTAAAACCATGGTTAATAAATTGTCAAAAACAATAAAACTGTATAAGTTTCTATATAAACCTTGCCCTTATTTGATTTTCATGTAGCAATTAAAGCTACATAGCTAGGTCAGAAGAGGTAAACAGTCGTCCGGTGGAAAACCATGAAAATACTAAGATACATGTGACCGGTGCGGAGCTGCAAGCATTAGTAGATAATGTTGTTACCAAGGCTATGGAGCGGCAGTATAATGAATCTAGTGGGACTCGAAGTAGGACCCTATCCGCACCACATTCCAAGCCTAAGACTCATTCAGAGGCTCACAGCAAGCCACCCTCTAAGAAAGAGGAACCAAAGAAAGATGATGATCGACATTCATCTAATCAACACAGTGTTCCATCTAAAAGGATAGCGTTTAATGACAAACCACGTACCAAGTCTTGTACCTACAAGTACTTTGTTTCCAGCAAACCCCGGGATTTCACTGGGGAAAAAGGGGCAATTGATTGTATGACTTGGTTAGATGAAATGGACATAGTAGTTGACATCAGCGCTTGTGCTGAAAGGGATGTAGTGAAGTATGTATCCCAATCGTTCAAGGGAGAGGCACTAGCATGGTGGAAGTCTCTCATTCAAGCTGCTGGAAAGATCCCGCTCTACAACTTGTCATGGGATCAGTTCGTTGCTCTCATTAAGGAGAATTATTGCCCGCAGCATGAGGTTGAAATAATTGAATCAGATTTCTTATCGTTGGTAATGAAGAATTTAGATTGTCAAGCTTACTCACCAGTTTCAATACCCTGTCTAGGCTGGTTCCGTATCTCGTAACCCCGGAACCCAAAAGGATTGCTCGCTTCATTGGGGGTTTAGCCCCAGAAATCAAAGCCAGTGTTAAGGCGTCCAGACCTGCTACTTTTAGATCAGCAGCTGATCTATCTCTGTCTCTTACCTTGGATGCGGTCAGGCTAAGATCGCTCAGGAATTCAGAAAAAGGCAAGAGAAAGCGTGAGGATGATAACTCACGAAGATCTGAAAAGAAGCATAAAGGTAGCACTGACTTCAAGAAGAAGTCTGGATCCAACAAGGGTAACCAACAAGCTGAGGAAAAGCCAAAGTGCAAGACTTGCCAAAAACGCCACTTTGGAAAATGCATACTTGAGTCCAAGTCTAAGTCAGGACCACCTGCATGTGGGTTATGCAAATCTAAAGAGCGCAAGACTGTTGATTGCAAGAAGATTAAAGATGCCACATACTACAACTGCAATGAGAAAGGGCACATTAAAACCAATTGCCCTAAATACGCCAAGAAGCCTGAAGAGGTCGAGAAAACCAATGCAAGGGTCTTCTGAATGGATGCAAGGGAAGCTGTTCAGGATGACTATGTGATCACAGGTACCTTTCTCATAAATGATTTCTATGCAAGGGTGTTATTTGATTCAGGCGCTGATAAGTCATTCGTAGATAATAAGTTTTGTAAATTGCTGAATTTACCGGTTAAAACCCTAAGCGTGAAATATGAGGTGGAATTAACTGATGGTACCTTAGAAACCGCATCAACCGTGTTAGATGGAAGTGTTATATCCATTAGGAACCACTCCTTTCCATTGTCTTTACTTCCTTTGAAGCTAGCCGGTTTTGACATAGTTATAGGCATGGATTGGTTATCTCGTAACCAAGCCCAGATAGTGTGCAATAAGAAGCAAGTGGTGATCAAGACTCCGTCTGGTGAGCCAATTACCATTCAGGGAGATACCCAGTATGGACTGCCTAAGCAATGTCTATGCTCAAGGCATCTAGATGTTTGAAGAAGAGTTGTGTCATTTATATGGCACAAGTAACTATTGATGAGCAGAAACCCAAGATTGAAGATATTCCAGTCATTTCTGAGTACCCTAAAGTTTTCCCAGAAGAACTACCTGGTCTACCACCAGATAGGCAAGTAGAATTCAGAATTGACATCATCCCCGGAGCAGCACCTGTTGCGAGAGCGCCTTATAGGTTGGCACCAACAGAGATGAAGGAATTAAGGACACAACTACATGATTTGCTAGCCAAAGGTTTTATTAGACCTAGTTTATCTCCTTGGGGAGCACCAATCCTATTTGTCAAGAAGAAGGATGGATCGATGCGTCTGTGCATTGATTACCGTGAGCTTAATAAGGTCACTATCAAGAATAGGTATCCTTTGCCCAGGATCGACGATCTTGTCGATCAATTACAAGGGGCAAGCTACTTCTCTAAGATCGATTTGAGGTCAGGTTATCATCAATTGAAGGTTAAATATGAAGATGTACACAAGACTGCATTTAGGACTCGTTATGGTTATTACGAGTTCCTAGTGATGCCTTTTGGGCTCACTAATGCACCTGCCGCATTCATGGATCTCATGAATCGCGTCTGCAAGCCTTACTTGGATAAATTTGTCATCGTTTTCATCGATGACATTCTCATTTACTCGAAAAGCCAAGCTGACCATGAGAAGCATCTCCGTTGCATTCTTAAGCTACTTCAACAAGAAAAGCTCTATGCCAAATTTTCAAAGTGTGAATTTTGGCTTCGAGAAGTCCAATTCCTTGGACATGTTGTTAGTGAGCATGGTATCCAAGTGGATCCTGCTAAAATTGAAGCTATTATGAACTGGCAAGAGCCCAAGACGCCTACGGAGATTCGCAGCTTTCTAGGACTGGTAGGATACTATAGGCGATTTATTGAAAACTTCTCGAGAATTGCAGCACCCCTGACTCTACTCACCCGCAAGAATAACAAGTTTGACTGGGGGCCTAAGCAACAAGAATCTTTCGATATTTTGAAGCATAAGTTGAGCAACGCTCCTGTACTAACATTGCCTGATGGAATTGATGAATTTGTAGTATATTGTGATGCATCGCACACCGGAATGGGTTGTGTGCTTATGCAGAAAGGCAAAGTCATTGCCTATGCTTTACGACAGTTAAAGGTGCATAAGAAGAATTACACCACCCATGACTTGGAGTTGGGTGCTGTTGTATTTGCACTAAAACTATGGAGGCATTATTTGTATGGAACCAAATGTGTGATCTATTCTGATCACAAGAGCCTTCAACACTTGTTTAATCAGAAGGACTTAAACATGAGACAGCGACGGTGGATGGAAACTTTGAATGATTATGACTGTGAGATAAGATACTATCGAGGAAAGGCAAATGTGGTTGCTGATGCCTTAAGTAGGAAGGAAAGAGTGAAACCTATAAGAATCAATGCCAAGAGCATTGAGATAAAGAATAGTTTGAATGAAAGGTTGTTAGCTGTGCAGAAGGAAGCTTTGCTAGAAACTAACCATCCTGATGAAAAGCTAGGAGTAACTGAAGAACAGTTATCCTATGGCAGGGACAGAATCCTGAGATTAAATGGACGAATTTGGGTTCCAGTTTATGGAGGACTTCGGAATGTTATCCTCCAGGAAGCCCACAGTTCCAAGTATTCCGTTCATCCTGGAGCTGATAAGATGTACCAGGATCTAAAGGCAAACTATTGGTGGATAGGCTTGAAAAAGTCTATAGCGGCCTATGTAGCTAAATGTTTGACATGTGCACAGGTCAAAGCTGAGCATCAAAAGCCGCCAGGTTTGCTACAATAGCATGAACTTCCCACATGGAAGTGGGAGACGGTGACAATGGATTTCATTACTAAGTTGCCAAAGACGAAGAAAGGAAATGATACTATATGGGTGATAGTAGGTAGACTGACTAAGTCAGCACATTTCCTACCCATTAAGGAGACTTATAGCTCCGACATGTTAGCCTAATTGTACGTAGATAAGATTGTATCTCTGCATGGCATACCAGTGTCAATTATCTCTGACAGAGATACCAGATACACATCACATTTTTGGAAAAGTTTCCAACAATCTTTGGGCATGCGCTTAAATTTTAGTACGGCTTACCATCCACAGACGGATGGGCAAAGTGAGTGTACAATCCAAACTTTGGAAGACATGCTTCGTGCATGTGTGATTGATTTAGGTGGTAGTTGGGATAACCACCTGCCATTGATCGAGTTCTCCTATAACAATAGCTACCATACCAGCATTCAGGCTGCACCTTTTGAGGCATTATATGGTAGAAAATGCAGAACGCCTATTTGTTGGGCAGAAGTAGTGGAAGCTCAATTATCAGGACCTGACATAGTCTTTGAAACGACGGACAAGATTTTCCAGATTCGTGACCGCCTGAAAGCTGCCAGGGATAGGCAGAAAAGTTATGCTAATAAAAGGCGAAAACCTTTCAAGTTTGAGGTGGGTGATAAGGTTCTGCTTAAAGTATCACCCTGGAAGGGAGTGATGCGATTTGGTAAGAAAGGTAAGTTAAGCCCAAGGTATATAGGACCATTCGATATTATTGAATGTGTAGGGTCAGTGGCTTATAAGTTGAACTTGCCTGAAGAGCTCAGTGGTATTCACAACATATTCCACATCTGCAATCTGAACAAATGTCTAGCAGATGAATCGCTAGTCATACCACATACAGATGTGCACAAAAATGAGAGCTTGAAATTTGTGGAAAAACCTTTGTCGATTGAGGATCGACGGGTTAAGAAGCTTCGGAGGAAGTATGTACCTATCATAAAGGTTAAATGGGATGCCCGCAGAGGTCCCGAATATACATGGGAGGTAGAGTCCATAATGAAAGAAAAGTACCCTCATTTATTCCAGTAAATCTCAAGGTCGAGATTTCTTTTAAGGGGGTGAGGATGTAACACCTCGTAAAATCATACCCAATAAAATAAAGACACGTGTCATGCAAGGTAAACGTGTCAGGAACCCAGATAGAGTTACAGGATGTACGGTAGGATTTAAAAAGTGTCGACATGTTAAGATATACCTCTGAGTGACCTAAATTATAAATCCCAAACCTTAAAATAATAAACATCTGATTTAATTAAATTTCAAATCCGGTTATCCTTGGTAATAATTAATTAAAACCCATATGATAGTGATTCTATGAAGGTTCACGACAAAAAATCTCAAATATTGAGTCTTTTGAATTCATGTGCTTAGCAACACATGCAAAGACATGCAAAGTGTGTCTCAATGGTCCCTTCCTGCTAACAATGACTGAAGATTTGAGCTGTAAAGGAATGCATGGTCAAGCCTAAAAGTTTGCAAAGATTTTGTCTACTGATGAAAGCTTACGGACCGCAAGGGGGTTACCTTACGGTCCGTAAGATGGCGGAGCTGGGCATCAGAAATTGAAAAGCGGGTACGGACCGCAAAGCCAAGGGCTTACGGTCCGCATGATTGTAACTGGGCATATTTGATCAAGGTCGGTTACGGACCGCAAGACCAAGAGATTACGGTCCGCAAGAGGTGCTTACGGACCGCAAGGCTTCTTGCTTACGGTCCGTAAGATTGTCGCTGGCAGCAGATTTTGGACAGCTTCGTGTTCAGCCTGTTACACCGCCTCATTAGCATGGTATTCGAATACAGGAGTGTGGCCAACAGATTTTCATGTATAGGCACACATGGGGATCCTCAGGGAACACTTGTAGACTATGTTGGCATGATCTTGGACACTTAGGATCACTATATAAGGAGCTTGAAGTTGCAACAATTGGACTTGCTCATTTCATTTTCACTCAAGACTCATTTCTGGAGCTTCTTTGATCAGCAACAAGCTTTCTTAAGTTCCCTAGTCGTGCTTAGGACTATTGTAAGTGTCCTTAATCATCCTTAATTCAGTTTAGCTTAGTTAATTAGCTTAAAGTCAAACCGTCGTAATTAAGGTTTGACTTCAAGATTAATCAATAATTGTCCAGTCAAATCTTGAATTAAAAATACCTATGAGTTGGTAATTATGTGGGTAATAAACCCTTAAAAGGGTAGTCTCTGATTCCCACTCTAACTAGGTAAATTGTCGGGTCAAACTTGATATTAAAAAGTCAACAAAAAGCTTAATATCAAATTAATGCATAATTAGCAATGTAGAAGCTATGCAACCTATTTTATCATTATTATAACTTGGTAATTAATGTAAGAACATGTCTAAACATGTTCAACCCGACAATTTTCAGTTTAGGCCCGGTTCGGAACCGAAAGTCGCATAATTTGACTTTTGCTTTGACTTTCAGTTCTGACCCGTTTAAGCATGTTTTAGAAATGCCTTAGAGCCGTATTAGGACCAGGTTTCATGTTAGTATAACCCTCTGTGATTATACAACTTGGTTCAATAGTTATCCGATTCATATGCATGTTTCCGTTAATTACTTATATGTTGACTATTATGCCCATATGACCTTAAAACGTGATTTTTGAAAATAAAAGAGTAGAAACCTTAGTTACTGATTTATAAACTTGCACCTAAAATTTGACATCAGTTTGAGGTCTAGATTAAGAGTTATGCTCAATAGCGTAATTAGAAAGCTTTTATTAATTAAACGGCGTAATTTGCATATAGCGTAGTTTAACCCACTTTTTGATATCAAAATTTTTACCCACTGATGTAATATAATATTTGGGGATTTTTAAATATTTTTAATAAATTTTAGGCTGAGCATAACATAGGGTTGTAGCTTTAAATCGGTCATTGTCGGTTTTGCTCTTTTGGGCTATAAAATGAGTTTTACAAATCCGTTTGACCCCAAACCTTTTGCTACTGATTCCAAATTATAAATAAAGTATTTTAAGCTTTCTGGAATAATAAAAATATCAGCTTTCTTATAAAAACCGGGAATAGCTTAAAATCACCTTTTTAAGCGTTTTTAACGCATAGTATGTATAAAAACTATTTTAAACATATAAGGTTTGATACCTACTGACATTTTAAGTATATCTTTATACTTTAATAGTAAGCTAAATTTTTAAACTCAGATTTCTAGTTTTGACCTTTTTAGCCTAAGTGAAATTACAAAAATGCCCCTAAGTTGCATAATTTGGTTTTAAATGATAAATTTCACATATGTATATTACCCTACTGTTATAACTTATTAAATTATGTATTTTTACTGATTACATCAGACCTGTAACTCAGATTAATATTTAAACTCTTTTATAACCTTTAAAATGACCAAAATGCCCCTACGGGGCATAGTTTGCGTTTAAATCCATTTCAGGCATAATAGAAGATATCTTACTGATGTCACAACATATTTAAGGCATATTAACTTAGGAAACCTGTATATGACTCATTTGGTTACCCGTTACGCACTTTTCGCGTTCGGATCGCCTTTTGTAACTAGTTTGCATAATTTAGCCAAAACGGGTCAAACCATGTCGTTTTCATCTCAAAATCCACAATGTGTTTAAGTTACCCATATTAAACAAGTGTCCAAGCTTGTCGGGCCAAAACCACATTCTAAAACGGTCTTCGCTTAATCATGCGGTTTGGACCGCATCCTCTTTTAAAACTAACCGGTCTAAGTCTAGGCTTACTTAAAGACCCGTTAGGATTCTAATAGGTTATTAAAAACCTTCGTTCCAGATTAGGAGCCCAGTAAAAGCTACGTGCACTTGTTGTATTTGATTATATTTTGCTCAGGTAAATACTCTTAAATTATTTTCCCTATACGGGCTTGGGATACGGTACTATAAAAGTACCGCTTGGTCGGGTGTGTAGTCATTTAAATCGGATTGTGATTAATGTATTTACATGACCCGTTTAATATGTATTATTTGGTGTATGGCCTTGGGGGTTAAATGACCATGTCCCGGATATCCTTGGCATCATTCAAAGAAATGGCCACGACCTAAGCACGGGGTGTAGGCGTACACCTGACAGTTGCATTATGTAAAAACTGGTAATCCACTTAAAGGAATCAAGCTTTTGGGCATTATACCTGTGGCGTGTCAGTTAATCTAGTCCGGCCCTACAAACCGGCCCTAATGGACGACAAATAAGTAAAACTGTATACAAGATTATATATATAAATAATTATCCCAAGTTATAAAAGTTTTGTGCCGTGTGCATTCAAATCAATTTTCAAACTTTTTTCAAAATGAGTCAGTTAAGTTGTATTTACCAGTGTAAACTGACGTATTTTCCAAAAGGGCTAAGTGCAGGTACTATACGTAATAGGCTGGCTACTCCAGGCATCAATAATCAAGTCTCGCAAGCTCTAGATGTTAAAGTCTGTTGAACATTGTTATCTTTCTATTTTAGATCCGCCTGTGGATATGTTTCAACTACTTTGTGATACTTAATATCACAATTTATTCGGTTGAAATGAATCTATCTTTTGCTTCCGCTGTGCATTTAAATATTGTGTTGTTTGACTATGATGATATCAACTACGTCACGATACTCCCCATCGGGCCCACCGGTAATACGTGGAAATATCAGGGTGTGACATACATGATCATAATCAGATTCTGAGTTTTTACACAAGTTCTTGTATTATGCCTAATTATGACCAAAATACCCTTTTGCATAAAACTTTGTTTTAATCAATGATGAACTTCAAAAATGAATTACCTACTGATGTGTTACTATAATTAACATATTTTGGTATTATAAATCTATTTATAACCTGAGTTTTGATATAAGTTTGTAAATTATGTTATAATATGACTAAAACGCCCTTTTGGCACATAGTATGGATTTTAACCATAACTATCATACAAAACTTATTAACTACTGATATTATAACATAGTTAAAGTGTTTTCACATAAGGTACTTGATCATAGCTCAGATTTTTATGCAAGTTCTCAAACTATGTCACATAATGACTAAAATACCCTTATGGTGCATATTGTGATTTTAAAACCTCCATGGTCATATAAGTTGATAACCTACTGATGTTACAACTTATTTAAAGTATATTGGCATATAGAACTTGTTTATGACTCATCCGGTTACCCGATATCGCTTATATTCGTACGGTTAAGCTTATGTAACTAGTTTACGTAAGTTTACCGAAATGGGTCAATTCTTATCATTTTCATTTCAAATTCTAGAATGTATTTTGTTTACCCATATTATACAAGTCTTATTACTTGTTGGGTATAAACTACGTTCTATTCCAGTCATCGCTTAATCAAGCGTATTGTACCGGTCCAAGTCTATGACTTAAATATGACCCGTTAACATTCTAATTGGTTAATATTCCATTCATTCCAGACCAAGGCCTTCCGGCAGATTGCAACCAACCTTAGTTTAATTGATTACGGCTGTGCTATTTATATTTCTTGCATTGTAAGACGTGTTTTAGCCAGGTAAATACTCTTAACCTATTTTCCCTATACGGTATTGGGATACAGTATATTATTACCACATGTTCGGGTGTGGGATCAAAGACCAATGTGTTGAGAATCCAAATAATCCGTTTTAATTCATATTGCTTTGACTTAAACATTGGGGGTTAATACGACCGTGTCCTGGATATCACCGGCTCACTTAATTGCAAGTGGACAAGACCAAAGCATGGGGTGTAGGCATACACCTAACAGATGCTAATGCTATATTAAAATGATTTTGATAACCCAATACAACTTTTCCAAATAAGGGTATTCCCAATAAGGGAATAATGTGGTCTGTCGGTTAATCTTGTCTCGACATTGTTTCCGGGCCCCATATGTATTGTCAAGCTTGTAAAACAGATAACATGAGAAATAGTTTATCCCAAGTTATTTATAAAAAAATATATGTACCATTATATACATGAAAACAATTTTGAAATATTTTCAAAATGTGTCGGTTACTTGTATATTACCAATGAATCAACAAAACATGAAGAGATGATAGAATAAAGTTCACTTTCAATATAAAAAATTAGATATTAAAGTTATTAACACAAACCCAATTAAAAGGTTTACCAAAGCTTGGAAATCGAAAGTAATACATAAATGACTTGTTTTCACTCAGTGATGTAAGAGATTAGCCAAGCATGGCCTTTGTTTGACAAAAACTGTCACACCCCGACCACGTAAAACAATGAAACGTGGCGGAAATGTCGGGGAGTGCTGTAACATAATTAATTGTTTCACAACCATGGAAATTAAAGTTACGTTTTATTTATTAATCAAGAGAGTTACATTGTCTTAAACAAGAAACAAAGAGTACATAACATAAATTAACTAGTTCTTGCTTCGTTTTAAGTCACTAAGGCACAGGTCCGCCTAAGTGTGTCTCGATCATCCTATGCAATAGTCTCCTAAAAACACATGTGAAAATAGGTACGTTAGTATAAAAATGTCTGTGAGATACATAGGTTTTGTGAAAATAGGATTCATGACTCGGGGTTAAAGAAACTGTTTAATAAGAAGTAGTCATGAATCTGGTTGAGTGTTTCCTTTCATAAATCATTTGAAGAGCAATGAATAAACCAAATGATATGTACGTATAAAAGAATAATGTATGGTTAAGTGAATAACCATGTAAAAAACAGGTTTGTATAAGTTAAGTTATTTGTAAAACGATGTTTATGTGAAGATTGTATTGTAGATGTAATATGTCTAAACTGAAATGGTTTAAATAACGCTACGATATGTAATACCATAAAAGCACTTATATATAGGAAGTACCAGCGGCGTATCCACCATGTTTTTATCGTATTACACGTCGCCTCGTTACTTAAATCACTTACCCAAACAACCACCAAAATGTAATGTTTAACAATTGTAGAAATGTTTAGGTATGGTCAAATACGGTTCACCCGGTTCAACAGTTACAAACGGTTCATATAATCAAATGGTTACAACGGTTCACATAGTCAAATAATTACAACGGTTCACATAATCAAATAGTTACAACGGTTCACATAGTCAAATAGTTACAAACGGTTCAAAATGTAACATAATGTGTTCATATGCTGGATGAGCATATGCAACAAAATGCAATGTAAAACAATGTGTCCATATGTTGAGTAAACATATGCAACTAATGTAATGTAAATCAATGTGCTAGCATGCTCAGTCAACATACATAGCAGAAATGTAAAGTAAACAATGTACTAAGTATGCTAAGAAAACATACATAGCGAAACAATGTAATGTAAATCATGTACTATAAATGTACTAATGAGCATATCAAGTATATGATGTGAAAACAGGAAAGCACGAAAGTAACAAGTAGGCACATGTGTTTCACCCCAAAACGTTTGGAAAACAGTAAAAGAGGGGTCTATGTACTCACTTGAGATTGCCTAGAAGTCCTTGTGTAACAACCAAACAATGCTAGAGATCACGGAAATCAAACGGCACCTAATATAGGTAACTATGTTAATAAACGGACCTAAATCAGAGGATCTGATAGAATGAGGGTTCGTAAACCAAAAGAGTATGGGAACTCGTGTAATATGGTTTAACAAAGCCTACATACTAAAATGAAACCTATCCTAAGTGCTTACGACCCATTACGACCCGTTTAGGTAGCTTATGCTACTTTAACGCGTCGTTCGCGTAAAACGCGTTTGGAATGCCTAACTAGCCCTATGATAAGTAAAATATGCCTTAACATGTCTAATATTGTTGCTAAATCAGTTTAGATATCAAAAATTATGTTACATAGGCTTAAAATGAATTTTGGCGTAAAAAGGGCATTTTGGTAATTTACCTAAGGCATATAAACTACCTATCATGCGACTAATCAAACCTAAGTGACCATAAGGTATAACCTCGGAAGGTTCTTCCCTACGCTACTATGGTCACTTAACATGTTTGGTCGGATCATAATGATCGACCAAACGGGTGGTGTTCGAAAGTCTAAGCGGGTGTTTAGTCCGCTTGACTTTCGGCTCCACACAAGCACTAATCTAAAAAAAAGTGACGAGCTAAACATGCTAGAACATGTTTAGTTAAGTTAGAAAACAGGTTTTGATATCAAAACAAACGGTTTTGATATCCTAGAGTAGTTTGGTTTCAAAATACGCGAGAAAACGCATTTTGGCCGAAACTACGACTCGTCACTGAGCCTAGATAACGTGGTAATCAGTAGGTATAGTCACTAGGGACTATAACCATCGTGATTACGCTCACGTTATGAAGTTCAAATGAACTTCGCGTTTGTGACAACCCTCAAATTTACATGTAACCGTACAGTTTATTAATAATAATTAATGTGCTTGACGACTGTGTGGAATTACGTAACTGCTTTCTGATATCTGTGTTATATTTACATGCGCCAGTTAACACACTAGCAATGTACAGAAAAGTCATTAAATAGTCCGTTATGATTTCCTGAGTATTGAAAAGTAAAAACGTCACAAAAATATATATATATAGGACGCTTACGGATTAATTAAGCGCTTTAACGGAACAATATCCAACCGAACAACCGAACTTAACCCGGAACCTAAAAATATTGGCATGACATTATTTTTCCTTTTCTGAGCTAGTTAGGGTCCCCGAATACCCTAACACCCGTTATATATTACATAACACTCTACTACACTACACTAAATTAAATTCCTACTTAACATAACTAACACTAACTAGTTAGTTGATATTGAACTAATTACCCACCCCCTTTGAACAATTAGTCCACAAGGGAGGACATACCTCCCACCAATTTGAATATTTTAATTGTTGTTGTCTCATATCTAGTGAACATAAAACCCCTTGGTTAATACACTAACATGAGTTATAAAAATAACCATAAGAGCATATTATCATTCTTATTAACACACCAACAAAATTTACACTCTCTTTTCCCTCCTTGATACCTACGGCCGAACCCACACAACCACATCCACCAACTTCGAATTTTCCACCTTGTTAAACCACATACATACTAGTGTGAAGGATCTCATACAAGGAAGCTCGGTGCACTAGGGAACACAAGGACCTCACTACGTTGCTATTAACCACCCGTTTTTCGTCTAGTTTCTTCCCTAGCCACGAGCTAGTAGTAAGTGATTCTAATCACCTTCTTAAGCTTGTCTAAAGTGGTTAATAAGAATTTTGTAGGATAAAAATCATGAACACTAGAGTTCAAAACTAAAAGTCCACTAAAAATAATAAACAGGGTGGTTAATGAATGAATGTTAGTGTAAAACTTTTGAAACTAGTTTTGTTATGATTCTTGGTTGATTATCTGATGTTTTGCTGGTTGGTATTGATGTTTAATGTTGTTGTGATTAATAAACTTGCTAACGGAAATCAATCGAACACGAACTAGGAAGTTAAAGAGTGAAAGCAGAATCTGTCCCGGTTTTATAGCCAACTTCAGTTGGCTGTAAACAGGTCATAAACTTAACGAAAAACTGATATTTTGAGTCTAAAATGTGTTGTTATGAAATACGGTTCTAATGGCACCGGAATCGTAATTTTTGGACTTCGTTTACTATTTTTAAAGCATCATTTCGTAACAGCAACAAGAGCTGCATTTTTCTGCAGAAAATATATGTTTTGTTTTCTGTCATAACTCGGGTTCTGTGTAGATTTGGATCATGAAACTTGTACTGTAGATGACCACTGATGTATTTGTAATTACCCCACTGGAATTTCATAAATCGGACGCTCGATGAATTTTTAATAAATTGTTCTGTGGACTGTGGTCAGAAATATATAAATCTGAGTTCAGTCCGGAATATGAATTTTTATAAAATATTGGTAATGAACTAGACCCCGATATTCTTACACAATAAAACTTGGAACGTTTAAGACATTCTGTAAAAATTTAGGAATTTTTGGAATAATTTAACTATTTTATTTAAATGTCCGAAAACAGCCGGTTTTGAATATTAATGCTGAATTGACATAAGTTGTGACTTGCGTGTCTAAATGTCGAGTATGCTATCTGTGAATGATCTAACATGTTATATGTGTTACGTTCACTATCGTATGTTTGCTTATGAGTGGGGAATGGATGGGAAGTATATATGGGCGTAAACAGTTAAAGTAATGCATGTTATGTGATAGATACGTGTAGGAACCTTGTGCTCCATTTGAAACCACTAAATGACTAACTGGTAAATCATACTAGGACGTGATTGACCAACCTTGACTGTTAGCTATATTTGAGAATCTAACCAAGAAAACCGAGGTGAGTTCACACTTTTCTACAAAGCATGGTAAATTCCCGGTGGGAATGGGTACAGGAATAGGGATTCCTCGTCCTTTGGGACACGTTCAGGAATGTGAATTCCTAGTCCTTGAGACGTGTTCAGGAATGTAAATTCCTCTTCCTATTGGGACGTATTAGACTTACTGGACTAGAACTCTATCAGCGAAGTCCCTCCCTTTTTATATCGACTTAATCGTCGAGGCTATGGCGAGCGGGTCATTAGTTAATAGCACTATTAGGTTTAACAAACCTCACACCGTCCCAGTTGGACGGGTGTGTACTAATGGACTATGGCACGTCGGTGGTGATAGAACACCGACGCTAGGGCACAATTGATTTTTTTTAGTAGTCGATATGATAAATGAGTCTGGTAGTTTAAAATACTGGGGTAGCTCCCCACGGCCAAAGTGTCGGGCTGGATAGCCAGGGAAGGTGGACATGGGATGGTTAACAAATAAACTTTTTCGAACTATGGGGTAACCCCCACGGCTGGATAGCCAAATGAGATTAAACTATGTTTTTGAAAACAACTCTAAAATGGACAACCAACCGTGAACTCACTCAACTTTGTTGTTGACTCGTTGCTACATGCTTTGCAGGTCGTTAGATGCTTTTGGGAGCTTGCACGAGGAGAAGGTTGTTGTGGAATGTGTCCCGTGTTAAATATTTAATCCGTATGAACTTATTAAACCTACGTTTTGGACTTTAAACTTATGAACTATGGACTTATGTTTTGAACTTATGTTTTATGCTTCCGCTGTTAACCTAAAATCGGTTTACTTCCTTTTGGTCAACAATCGTATTGTGTTTGGTTTTATTTACTTAATTATGTTGTTCAATATGATTGGTGGCTCGATCCTGGTCATGTCACGCCTCCAAGCGGTGATACTCCGCATGGTGGATTTTGGGGGTGTGACAGCATTGAACATAAACTGGTCAAAGCAGAAAGTCAAACGCAGTTTGACTTTAACGACAAAAACGAATGAAAAGAACGAAAGAATACTTACAGAAGGTCCCCGCAAGCTCTTGATCCGATTTACTCTCAGGTATGAAGAATAAACTTCAACTTAGAGAGCCAAAATCAGATTCAAGTGTGCTTTGGGAGGAAGTGAGGGTGGGTATTTATAGGAATTCAAGAACCGTTAAGATCGGTCATAAAAAACTGAGCTTTGATCTGGACCTTACATGTGTGCCCATGGTTTTCTAAAACCATGGGATCCCCTAATATGGACTATGTTCATTGAATACCAGCCCATGGTTTTGCAAAACCATGGGTTAAAACCATCAACACTTCAAAATGGACTAGGTTCATTGAATCTGCCAGAAATTTAAAAAATGCTCCCTGCACTTGTAAAACTTGATTTTTTTTTGCACTTTTAAGCCCCGTTAACCCCATTTCAAGGCTCTAAAATAAAGTTAAAGTATAGGGAACTCAAAACATGCTCAAAAATATTTTGGATGTCGGTTCGTTTGGCCGTACGGTTGCGTTGTTCGGTTAATTACGACGGAAGTTGTAACGGACGCAAAAACGGTCCAAATTGCGCGACGAATGGATTTTTCTTATGCCAAACACTAAAATAAAATATTTTAGTGCTTACATAAATTTTTGGATGTCCGGATGTATTCAAAACGTAAGATATGCGCGAAAATGCAAACTTATGCACTTTTTGACGCTTTTAGTCCCTGAATGACCCAAAAGTTTATTTTAGCACACCGAACCCCTCAAAGCCAATTTCTAACCTATGTAAAGGATATTTAGGGTATGTTTAACTTATGGTCATGTTCCAGAATGTTCGTTACAGTTCAAATTGGCATGCTTTCGCAGTTTGTCAAATTTAGTCCCTGTAAGCGAATTAACTTGATTTTGCCATACCAAAGCCTTCAAAACTTATTTCTAAGTTATGTAAAGGTTATTTAAGGTATGTTAAGCATATGTTGATGTTACAGAGTATTTTTCGCGTTAAACTGATTACGTTTACGTACCAGTTTGCGTATAACTCTCTAGAAAGCGATTTAAAGCTTGAAATCTTACAAGAATTGATATGTGCAAAAGATACACATATTTATACCAATCCCAAGTATGAAATATAATATTTCATTGGTTTGGTTTTAGTTTTATGGTCACAGTGACACATGTGTCACAGTCTCCCCTACTTTAGGAAATTTCGTCCCAAAATTTATTCGTAGGAGTCTGTCTGTGACTTTGTGTCAAATAATCCACCAGAGATATGCAAGGCATAATCCTGTCATTTCCTTAACGGACATTCTTTAGAAATGAAAATTAATGGACGGAGTCATTTTCCTCAACGAGTATTCTTCAGAAGCAGAAATGAAGGATTAAACAACGGATATTCATTTCCTCAACGGAAATCTTTATAAACGAAAATGAACAGACGGAGTCATTTTCAACGGTTGCTTCATCAGAGTTGGAAATGAAAGATTAAACAAACAGATATTCATTTCCTCAACGGATAATCTTTAGAAACGAAAATGAACTGAAGGAGTCATTTTCAACGGTTGCTTCCTCAGGAACGGAAATGAAAAGGATAAACAAACAGATATTCATTTCCTCAACGGGTAATCTTCAGAAACGAAAATGAATAGACGTAGTCATTTTCTACGGTTGCTTCATCAAAAATGGAAATGAAGTATTTAAACAAACGGATATTCATTTCCTAAACGGATAATCTTTAGAAACGAAAATGGACTGAAGGAGTCATTTTCTACGGTTGCTTCACCAGAATGGAAATGAAGGATTTAAACAAACGGATATTCATTTCCTCAATGGATACTCTTTAGAAACGAAAATGAACAGATGGAGTCATTTTCAATGGTTGCTTCATCAGAGTTGGAAATGAATTTGGTTAACTCTAGATACATGACAAAACTTGCTGTGATTTCTGTGCACTAAATTCCATAATTATGTATGCATCCATAATTATGTAATTCCTTGCACAGTCTGCATAGTTTGTTTTGTAATGTTTAGGGGAAGAAAATCAATCTTGTGATGAGGGTGACTAGACTACCATAGGGTCTTGTTACTTAGATCGTCAGATGATCTTTTTAAATAGACCACCAAGGAGTCTTTTCCGCTATTTCATCACATGATATTCCTAACCGGATTTGTGGATCAATCTGTTTAATTAGATCACTCAAGGGGTCTAATTATGGAATAGTATTATATAATCCAAGGGACTTAACTATTACGTAGAAGCCCATTAAGGATTTAAGGTAGTACCTTTGGGTATCCTACTATGAATCCCTTATACAAAGATATGGAAGATTCTACGAGGATTTGGATAACAAAATTTGGATCACACAAAAATATAAGAAAATGAACACATAAGCACATAATTGTTTTCTTGGATATTAATTGTTATTATCTTGTTATTGATTGTTATTAACTTGGCGTTGATTTGAACATTGGTATTCAAGGCATACCAGGAACCCAGTTGATGGACTTCAACGTCCTCAAGTATCTATCTGAAAAGATAGGATGATCTTCAAAAAAAAATCGATTTTTGATTACAAGGAATCACCACATTCAAATTAAGGTATACAACAATTAAGGACTTACGGGAATATCCTTAGGTACCCCATTAAGGAATGGGTATTCGTCCAGAGTTGTAACTTGCGCCTTGTACTTCGTTTTCCTTGGAAGAAACGGGTACTTAGGATTTTCGTGGAAAACGCAAGAGATCATAAATTGGAAGAATTTTGGGGGTAGTGTGTCCTTCAAGGGATACGGTTCCTTGATTGTCGGTATTGTAGGGGATATGTTGTTTACACATGCAACCACATCAATATTTGTATATTGCATTGTAAAATAAAAGCTTTATTTATAAACAACGATAACAACTGTTTCATGGACCTTGACAACAAAAGAAAATAATACATAAGACGTGATTATTTCTAAACAGTGTTGTCTTCCATTCGGTCAAATGCTCATCCCTACACTGGATTCGCGTTAGCAAGCTTTGGGCAGTTTCTTCGGAAATGGCCCATCTCGCCACAGTTGAAGCAAGAACCTAGTGGAAAACGAACTTGAGCAGGATTGTTGTTAACTCGATTTGGTGCAGCGGCTGTTGGGCAAACCCTCGCCGTATAACCTATAAGTCCACAAACTTGGCATGTGCGGCACTTCACACCAGCATGATGTTGTAGGCTACATTGGTTGCACAAGGTTGCAGTTCCGTTATAGGGCTTCCTAGCAGGGGGTTGAGCTGGTTGGTTGGGGACGGCTTGGCCATTGTGAGAGACCATGGCAAAGTTCTGAGAAGCCTTTTGCTTCTTTGACTTCTTAGGGGATCCAGTCTGTTCATCCATGGTCTTTGATTCCCCGATTGGTTTCTTATCACTTTTTCGGAAAAGTTTACCTTTCCTGATCTGAGATTCAGTTAAGGTAGCGGATAGCTCAATGGCCTGTCTAACTGTAGTGGGTTTACTACCAGTTATAATGTCTTGTACTAAGTCAGGGAGGCCATCAATGTACTTTTCGATTGCCTTATCCAAAGGCGTGACCATGTTTGGGCAATAACAGACTTAACTCCTCATAACAGTCCGTGTAGGCTCGATGCTCACCGCTATCTTGCTTAAGATCATCAAATTCCCTTTCTAGAGCCCTTAGCTCATGATGAGGACAGAATTCCTTCATCATAAGAGCCCTAAGCTCGGCCCTAGTCTGTACTAAAGCAACCTCAGAACCACGGTCTCTCATCACCCCGTTCCACCATGTAAGAGCCCTCTTCTGAAACACACTGGAAGCAAACTCGACCTTGCGATTATCAGGACACTGAACGTGATGAAATGTACTCTCAGTGCTCTTGAACCATTGTAGGAGCCCAGTTGCTCCTTCAGAACCACTAAACTTGAGTGGCTTAGCCAAATTAAAACTCTTGCAATTGCATGGAGCATTATTGTTGTTGTTGGCTTGGTTCGGTTGAGCAATAAGATTTGGGAAAGTAGCAGCCATTTGCTGCACGATGATTTCTGCCAGTTCTGTCACACCCCAACCGATGGCGGAATCATCGGGGCGTGGCACTGAGCGAAACAGATTGTCCAGAAGTTTCCATAACAACTATCATTACCATTTAATTAAACATTACGTCCCATACCGTAACATAAATAGTCAAACTAGTTATTACACACAGCATCAAAACAAATATTCTGTTCCGACAACTCAGATTTAAATAAGTAGCAATTGTTTATCTGCTTCTAGAAACCCCTATTAAGTTATCTACAGACAACTATTTGTTGGGCTCTAAAGCTTTATTCTAGCTTCCGATTCCTACCACATATGCGTCCTAAGCACCTGTCACATACGTTAAAATAATGTCAATACATAAAATGTAAAGGTGAGCATACAAGTTTGATAATAGCATATAGAGTTCGAATTCGTTTACGCATAACCAGCACGTACACATAGATAAATGAAGCACGTTAGTTATCGACATAGATCCATCGATACCAATGACTGCGGGTTGACTGCCCGAGGCAGTTCGCAATACACGATTACCACTGTAATCCATGCAAGTAAAAGATCCTTAACAACCCCCGTGTGAACGGGTGCTGAGTCCAAACTATAGTACTATCGTTGCTAAGGCAGGTAGACAACATTCCATGTGTAAACATAACAAACAAGCATTCATAAGCCACGTATAACATGCATTAATGGTTAAGCGTTAAAATAGCTTGAGTAGTGTGACAGTTGTAGTTTGAATAGTTGTAACGTATGTAACACCTAAAAGTGCTAAAAGCAAAAAGGGTTCGAGTATACTCACAGCGATATGGATTGAAGGGAGCGCTTTACAGCGAGTACGGTTAGCCTGAGTAGATTTTGATAACGTAACGATAAGTGACGCGTAAAACAGTACAAGTGAGAGTGGGTAGGATGACTGATCGTGCGGATCAGTTATCCGTGGGTAGAAGTCACCCGTGCGCATGACCTATCCGTGCGGATGGTGATGCGTGCGGATGGTGATGCGTGCGGATGGTGTTCCATCCGGATAGGTTATCCGTGCGTGTGACTGTCCATGCGGGTGGCAACCCGTGCGGACTAGTTGTACGTGCGGACGACTTATCCGTACGGTTAGATTGCTTGTGTGGATAAATGTTCAAGTGGATTGTTTCTTCCTAAGATGTGTTTGTGTATCATGGCTTGTGCTTTGGAGTTTTCGTTGTAGCATTTAGAAAACACCAAAGTGTTTCTATCTTTCAAGCCGGTCGCACGGACAGCAGTCCGTGCGTACGGTAGTCCGTGTGGGCAGCCTGTGCGCGCGGGCAGAGACAATCCGTCCGGATAGCCTGTCCGTGCATACGGCTTGGCCGTGCGGATGGAGATTGTTTGATTTTCATTTTAAGGCCTTAGTATCTCATGATCCGAAGAGTAATCCATTCAGAGGCCGTCCGTCCGGATTGCTCGTTCGTCGATACTTAAACCTCGTTTGGAAAGTGGGTCCCAAGGGTAGTCCGTGCGGGTGACAACCCGTGCGTATGACCTGTACGTGCGCATGACCTGTGCGTGCGTACGGCTCGTCCGTGCGGACAGCTTGTCCGTGCAGACAACTGGTCTGGTTGTTCCGTTCGTCTACACTTGATTTTTGTTGTCGTTTATCGAGACGTTCTGCTTACGTGGCAACCACTTGGAGTTGTGTTCTCACCCGCGTGACTAGAACGGTCAGGAACCACCCTAACTCGGCCTATCAGCGACTCAGAACGGTCTTCCCGGTTAACCCCGAAATCAGTTGTCTATGGGTAGAACTCCAGATCTAGAACTAGGGCATCACTATTGACGAGTAGAACACTAGGACTGATCGGATTCGTACCGGTTTTAAGGGTAGAAGGAGAGAACTTCGGTTTATTTCTTTCAACTCTTTTATCCTTAGAAAAGTTTAGATCTAGGTGAAGTTATTGTAAAAACTTGTAGAAATCGCTTAGATCTGAGATATTCTTGGTGGAATGAGGTCAAGCTTGAAGTTCTTATGAACTTCATGATGACGTCACCCGAGAATACCTCAAATCCGGGTGATTTCATGGTTAAAATGGAAGATTTGAAAGATAGAAATGTGTAAAATTGTGTAGTGATCAAAGATGTACAAGAATTAGTGCAAGATCTTACCTGGATTGGGAGAAATCTGAGAAAAAGGTGAAGAATGCGTGTGGTTCGGACGTCACTTGCCAAAAGTGGAAAAAGTGGAGAGTGACCCGTGTATTTATAGGATGCCAAAAAGGGAAAGGGTGAGCCGTGCGCATGGCACGCACCCGGGTAGGCTATCCGCGCGGACTGGTCATCCGTGCGGATTGGCAATCCGTGCGGATGGGCAATCCGTGCGGATTGGCCATCCGTGCGGATGCCACCTCCTTTGGTGAGTTCGGTGCGATGTTGATTCGGTTTTGATTTGCGAGCGATTCGATAGGTAATCCATTCAGAGGCCGTCCGTCCGGATTGCTCGTTCGTCGATACTCAAACCTCGTTTGGAAAGTGGGTCACAAGGGTAGTCCGTGCAGGTGACAACCCATGCGTATGACCTGTACGTGCGCATGACCTGTACGTGCGTACAGCTCGTCCGTACGGACAGCTTGTCCGTGCGGACAACTGGTCTGGTTGTTCCGTTCGTCTACACTTGGTTTTTGTTGTCGTTTATCGAGACGTTCTGCTTATGTGGCAACCACTTGGAGTTGTGTTCTCACCCGCGTGACTAGAACGGTCAGGAACCACCCTAACTCGGCCTGTCGGCGACTCAGAACGGTCATCCTGGTTAACCCCGAAATCAGTTGTCTATGGGTAGAACTCCAGATCTAGAACTAGGGCATCACTATTGATGAGTAGAACACTAGGACTGATCGGATTCGTACCGGTTTTAAGGGTAGAAGGAGAGAACTTCGGTTTATTTCTTTCAACTCTTTTATCCTTAGAAAAGTTTAGATCTAGGTGAAGTTATTGTAAAAACTTGTAGAAATCGCTTAGATCTGAGATATTCTTGGTGGAATGTGGTCAAGCTTGAAGTTCTTATGAACTTCATGATGACGTCACCCGATAATACCTCAAATCCGGGTGATTTCATGGTTAAAATGGAAGATTTGAAAGATAGAAATGTGTAGAATCGTGTAGTGATCAAAGATGTACAAGAATTAGTGCAAGATCTTACCTGGATTGGGAGAAATCTGAGAAAAAGGTGAAGAATGCGTGTGGTTCGGACGTCACTTGCCAAAAGTGGAAAAAGTGGAGAGTAACCCGTGTATTTATAGGATGCCAAAAATGGAAAGGGTGAGCCGTGCGCATGGCACGCACCCGGGTAGGCTATCCGCGCGGACTAGTCATCCGTGCGGATTGGCAATCCGTGCGGATGGGCAATCCGTGCGTATTGGCCATCCGTGCGGATGCCACCTCCTTTGGTGAGTTCGGTGCGATGTTGATTCGGTTTCGATTTGCGAGCGATTCGATAGGGTTTCCTAATCAAATTACTTTCAGTCCCAACTACTTCTTATATGGTTCGACTCGGGATTCGGGTTCGGGTTCGTTTATATTCGAGTTAGACTTCGAGTTCGATTGAGTTCGCTTGATTATCACAACGTAAAATAACACAAAATAAACATGCACAGGTAACACGTAAGGCACACACACACGTATAACGGCAAGTAAAATACATAGCTCGAGTTACGATTTGATGTTGATTTGCTTAGCATAGCTCGATTAACTTTATCGCATTGTTACTTCCTATCGTTCACAGTCGTAGGTCGATTGAAATACGGTTAGCAGGACTTGATTATTGTAATGTACGACATTTACTCCACATAATCTAAATATCATACAAACAATTCTACGAGTCACGTCGCACGAAATCGGTCGTTGACTTTGACTGTGACAACTCGAATTTCCGACGTTCTTTATTCGCATTTAATGCACGTTGACTTTGACTATATGGTTGTGTTATGATAAAACCTAGTGTGTTTGCATGGTTATGTGTGATTGTATATCATGTGTACTGTTTGTAGAACTTAAACTGTTAAGAACCCGACGAAACACAAGGCTGTTTCGCCATAACCCATTCCGACGAAACAGAAGTCTGTTTCGCCGGCCCAGTAATTCACGAAGCCCAGTTTGGGCCCAGAACGTAAACTCGCATACTACTACGTGAATCAACCTATTGTTTCACACTTTTGAACACTCTGAAACCCTAGAACACTCTCTCTTCTGTGCGACGGCAACAACCATTGTTCACCATCATCCCTAGCTCTCGAATCCTTGTTTCTTCATCTTGAATCGGTTAGTGTGTGTTTGTTAATCGATTCCATGTTTCTGTTATATCACGATTCTTGCTTGTGTATATGATTGATGTGTGTTACTGCTGTGATAAGAGTATGATCATGATGTTATAGATTTTGATATGTATGATGTAGTAGGATTTTTATAAAATGATATGCGAAACTTGATACAATCGAATGCTCGGTTCTGAATGTTGTTTATATGGCCTGATTCTGATTACATTAGTATCTTGATAGGGATTGATGTGATGATGTTGTATGTTATTTGATATGCTATACACATAAACTAGGGTTTATGCTAGACAATGATTCTTGGATGGTTGAGTTATGATGATTCGTTATGCACATTGACCTTCATATGATTTCTGATTTTGATGACGGCTGCTAGCATGATTAGGGTTTTGTGTATATTCGTAACTGCTGCATCTGATGTCTGCGAAACTGACCTCCGACGAAACAGAACTCTCGGCGAAACAGAAAGTGTTTCGCCAAGAGTAATCGACGAAATTGAATTCTGTTTCGCCAATTAAGACCACGACGAAACAGAACTTGTTTCGCCAACTTATGTGTTTCGTCAATATCTGTGTTTCGCCAACATGTGTGTTTCGCCGAATAGCTGATCTGTGCAGGAACTTGAGTTAATTCTGTTAAGTGTTAACTGGAATATTTAACTGCTGTTAAGTGTAACCATCTTGTATACGATTGTGAATACGTGCTACATGTTTATACGTGAACAACTTGAACACAAACTGATTTCACATACATGCATACTTTAGGACGGGATTGATTACTTGCGAACACATACTTAGCATACCGAGCAAACCAAGGTGAGTTCACACAAGCCAAGGCATGGGGTTCCCAGGGGGGAATGGGGATTTGATGATTACTGTACATACATAGATGACAGAACCTACTGCTAGACTAGTAACACTTATTGAACGATCTTCGCACACCTGCCAAGGACATTGGCCGCGATATTATGACTGACTTCGCACACCTGCCAAGGACATTGGCCGCGAACTAAATTTACAACATCTTCGCACACCTGCCAAGGACATTGGCCGCGAACTAAATTTACAGCATCTTCGCACACCTGCCAAGGACATTGGCCGCGATACAAACAAACCTAGTCTAGAATACTTGGGGAATAACATTCCCCAACATCTTCGCACACCTGCCTGGAGGGCCGCGATGGGAAATAATACAATACTTTGTAACGAACGAACATACTACTACTCACACTATACTATTACTGAACTGTTAACTGTGAACTCGCTCAACTAGTTGTTGACTCTCTCTTACATGCCTTGCAGGACCTTAGGTACATATGGAGCTTGCACAGGAAGGAGCAGGTCGTTGTGGGATACGGATCGTAGACGATATTTGAACTTATAACTTATTTTGGGTTTTCATTATTATGCTTCCGCTACTTAAACAATGTTTGGTTATGAACATCAGTCATGTCAAGATGAATTACCTTTTCCTACTTTTACACTTAAATACTATGTTTGATATGATTGATGGCTTGATCCTGGTCAGTCACGCCTCCAAGCGGTGATACTCCGCGGGTGGATTTTGGGGGTGTGACAGATTGGTATCAGAGCCATTGGTTATAGAGAACTTGGTTTTAATAAAGGGAAAACGATTTTGTTAAAACCAGACTATAACCAGAACAGTGCTCTCAACGATCCACAACGACGCTTCACTCCACGTGCAAGGCTCAACATCATAGGTATTACTATTACCTACTTGCTAGAATTACATAGAACTTTGCTCGCGGTATGCCTAGATTACAGAACTTACTATATGTTATTGCTTGAGAATACTGGTGTGCTCACTCTCTTCGCACTATTCGCGAACCTCTCACCCACATGTTCTCCCTGATGTCAAGATCATGTGTGGATGCGTTAACCTAACTCAAGCCCAGTTGGCGGCTTCGATCATTGAACAAGTTACTGCAGCACTCGCAGCTGCCCAGGCAGGAGGTGTAACCTGCCATCACCACTTACTCTAGGATCTTTAGATCCTACTCTCGTAACTCAACACTTGTGCTTAATTTTGATTACTCTTACTCACACGACAAGTCAACACGCTCAGCCACCTGTATGCACATACAAGACTTTTATGGACTGTCGTCCTACCTACTTTCAGCGACACTGAAGGAGCTGTTGGACTCCTCAATTAGTTCGAGGAACTCGAATCGGTCATCGAGTGTGAGAATGACCCGAGGTTCGTAAGGTGAAATATGCCACTGATATTCTCGAAGGCACTGCGTTAACCTTGGCAGAACGCGCAGGTTCAGATACTGGGGCTGGCGGCTGCTAATGCCACCCCTTGGGACGATTTCAAGGAACTAATCAAACTAGAATACTGTAACTATGATGACATCCACAAACTGGAAGTGGAGTTCTTTAACCTGAAGACGACGGGGTCTGAAATAGAGGCGTATACGAAGCGATCTAACGAACTGGCAACTTTGTGCCCTACTATGGTGGAACCTCCCATCAAGCGCACCGAGAGCTGTACCTCAAAGGCTTAGTACCAGAAATTCAAAGCCATGTGATGACTGCTAACCTTGCTGCTATTTAAGATGTTACTCATCTTGCTCATCGTCTCACAGACCAGGCAGTGGAACAGAACAAGCTGCCTAGACGTATTGGTGCTACTACTACTACTTCTGCTATTCCCAGTGACAACAAATGAAAGTGGGATGGAACCTCTAGCAAGGGTTCGACTACGATTCCGTCCCAGGCACAGCAGTGAAAGATCGATGACAACCAAAGTCCTGGTCAACAACCTTTTAGTAGTCAAGGGCAGGGTGGATACAAGGGAAACCACCCTAAGTGCAAACGATGTAACTTGCACCACAGCGGACAGTGCAACCGCAATCATTGTCAATGATGCAACAAGCTTGGTCATGGAGCCAAAGATTGTAGAAGCTCACGTCCTGCAAACCAGAACCAACAACAGCAACCACAAGCTCCACAGAATCAGCAGCAACAGCAGGGTAACAAGGGATGTCATTAGTGTGGTGCTGAAGGTTAATTCAAGAGACACGGCCCACGGTTGAACCAGAACCAGAATCAGAACCACAACCAAGGAAACGGGAACTAGGAAAGACAACAACGGGGGTAATAACGACGGCAATGGTGCCAGGGGTCGAGTGTTCGTGATTGGTCAGGGTGATACTAGGAATGACCCCAGCGTTGCGATGGTTCTGACATCGCCATTGGTATGGATTGGTTATCCCAACAACAAGCAGAGATCCTATGCAAGGAGAAGATCATTCGTATTCCTCGTTTTGGCAAAGAGCCTCTCGAAGTGCGAGGCGACAAGAGTGGTGTCGTGAGTGGCATCATACCCTTCTTGAAGGCCAAGAAGTGTTTGCGAAAGGGCCACACAGCTGGTTTAGCACTCGTTACTGATACATCGAAGAAAGAGAAAAAGATTGAAGATATTCCTGTAGTACGTGACTTTCCTCAAGTGTTCCCTGAGGAATTACCTGGGTTACCGCCTCATCGCCAGGTCGAGTTTCAGATCGAGCTAGCTCCTGGAGCAGCACCCATAGCTCGAGCGCCTTATCGTTTGGCTCCAACTGAATTGGAAGAACTGTCAAAGCAGCTACAAGAACTCTTGGAAAAGGGTTTTATACGTCCTAGCTCTTCGCCCTGGGGAGCTCCAGTGTTATTCGTAAAGAAGAAAGACGGTACGTTCAGGATGTGTATAGACTACCGTGAACTCAACAAGGTGACGATCAAGAATCGTTATCCTCTTCCGCGCATAGATGATTTATTCGATCAGCTGCAAGGGTCGAGCTACTACTCCAAAATAGACTTAAGGTCAGGATATCATCAGCTGAGAGTCCGGGATGAGGACGTCTCTAAAACAGCATTTAGAACTCGCTACGGCCACTACGAGTTTATGGTCATGCCATTCGGGCTAACGAACGCGCCTGCCGTATTTATGGATCTTATGAACAGGGTGTGCAAACCCTATCTCGACAAGTTCGTCATTGTTTTCATCGACGACATACTGATTTATTCGAAAAGTCAGGAGGAACACGAGCAGCACTTACGACTTATACTGGAACTTCTACGAACGGAACAGCTATACGCTAAGTTTTCTAAATGTGACTTTTGGCTTCGTGAAGTCCACTTCTTAGGCCACGTGGTGAACAAGGATGGGATTCATGTAGATCCATCCAAGGTAGATTCGATTAAGAACTGGCCTGCGCCTCGTACACCAACAGAAATACGCCAATTCTTAGGTTTGGCGGGTTACTACAGAAGGTTCATCAAAGACTTCTCAAAGATTGCTCAGCCGCTTACACTACTGACACAGAAAGGTGTTGTTTATCGTTAGGGTAATGCACAGGAAACAGCGTTTCAGCACTTAAAGGATAGACTTTGTAGCGCACCTATCCTCTCACTGCCTGAAGGCACGGACGATTTCGTAGTCTACAGCGACGCATCTATCCAAGGTCTTGGATGTGTATTGATGCAGAGGGATAAAGTTATTGCTTATGCTTCGCGCCAACTAAAGATTCACGAACGGAATTATACGACACACGACCTAGAGCTGGGAGCGGTTGTTTTTGCACTTAAGATATGGCGACACTATTTGTATGGTACCAAGTGCGCAATCTACACTGATCACAGAAGCCTCGAACATATCTTCAAACAGAAAGAGCTGAATATGCGACAGCGACGATGGGTCGAACTGTTAAATGACTACGAATGCTCGATCAGGTACCACCCAGGCAAAGCCAATGTTGTGGCTGACGCCCTCAGTCGAAAGGACACCGCGCCTAAGCGCGTGCGAGCTTTACAACTCACTATACAGTCTAGTCTTCCTTCTCAGATACGAGATGCTCAGGTAGAAGCATTGAAACCAGAAAATGTCAGGGCTGAAGCCCTACGTGGCTCAAGGAAACGCTTAGAACAGAAGGAAGATAGTGCTTATTACGTAACAGGACGCATCTGGGTTCCATTCTATGGTAATCTACGCGAGCTCGTAATGGATGAAGCTCATAAGTCTCGCTACTCGGCACATCCAGGTGCGGATAAAATGTACCACGACATCAAAACTACATATTGGTGGCCTAGCATGAAGGCCCACATAGCCACATACGTTAGCAAGTGCTTGACTTGTGCGAGAGTCAAGGCAGAATATCAGGAACCGTCAGGACCACTCCAACAACCTGAGATACCACAATGGAAACGGGAGCAAATTTCCATGGACTTTGTTACTGGCCTACCTAGATCTCAGCGCGTAAATGATACTATTTGGGTGATCGTGGATCGACTCACAAAGTCTGCTCACTTCTTAGCTATCAAAGAAACAGACAAGTTCTCTACCTTGGCAGACATTTACTTAAAAGAAGTGGTCTCGAGGCACGGAGTGCCCACCTCCATCATCTCTGATCGTGACGCACGTTTTACTTCAGAACTGTGGCAAGCAATGCATAAATCTTTTGGCTCTCGTTTAGACATGAGCACAGCTTATCACCCTCAGACAGATGGGCAGTCTGAGCGCACTATTCAAACTCTAGAAGACATGCTTCGGGTGTGCGTAATTGACTTTGGCAATGGTTGGGAGAAACATCTGCCACTCGTGGAATTTTCATACAATAACAGCTACCACACCAGCATTAAGGCTGCACCATTCGAGGCATTGTACGGGCGTAAATACCGGTCACCTCTCTGTTGGGCAGAGGTGGGAGATAGTCAAATCACAGGTCCAGAAATGGTAGTCGATACTACAGAAAAGATTGCACAAATACGACAACGCATGGCGGCAGCACGCGACCGTCAGAAAGCATACGCTGATTTAGACAGGAAACTACTCGAATTCCAGGTTGGGGATCGAGCGCTACTTAAAGTTTCACCCTGGAAGGGTGTGGTTCGTTTTGGCAAACGCGGCAAACTAAATCCATGATATGTTGGACCTTTCGAGGTTATTGAGAAAATAGGCAAAGTGGCCTACAGATTGAACTTACCACCTGAACTCAGTGCAGTTCACAACGTCTTTCACGTGTCGAATCTGAAGAAGTGTACGTCAGATGAGACCCACATAGTTCCCTTAAAGGAACTCACTATCGACGAGCGGTTGCACTTCGTCGAGGAACCTGTTGAAATCACGGACCGGGATGTTAAGGTCCTCAAGAACACGAGAATCTCTCTTGTACGAGTTCGTTGGAACTCCCGCCGCGGCCCAGAGTTTACCTGGGAGCGTGAAGATCAAATGGAACTTAAATATCCCCAGTTATTCGGAAACCAAGCAACTACTACTGAGGCTGAAGCTACCAATGCTGAATTTCGGGACGAAATTCCAAATCAACGGGGGGATAATGTGACACCCCAAGAAAAACAGTAATTTTCGCAAACCTGCTCGAGGAGCCGCGATACGACACAGGTAAACAACGTCACACTACTAGCTTCCTCAGTAACTGCATGCTAAATTTCGGGATGAAATTTCTTTCAAGTTGGGGATAATGTGACAACTCGAATTTCCGACGTTCTTTATTCGCATTTAATGCACGTTGACTTTGACTATATGGTTGTGTTATGATAAAACCTAGTGTGTTTGCATGGTTATGTGTGATTGTATATCATGTGTACTGTTTGTAGAACTTAAACTGTTAAGAACCCGACGAAACACAAGGCTGTTTCGCCATAACCCATTCCGACGAAACAGGCTGTTTCGCCATGAACACTCCGACGAAACAGAAGTCTGTTTCGCCGGCCCAGTAATTCACGAAGCCCAGTTTGGGCCCAGAACGTAAACTCGCATACTACTACGTGAATCAACCTATTGTTTCACACTTTTGAACACTCTGAAACCCTAGAACACTCTCTCTTCTGTGCGACGGCAACAACCATTGTTCACCATCATCCCTAGCTCTCGAATCCTTGTTTCTTCATCTTGAATCGGTTAGTGTGTGTTTGTTAATCGATTCCATGTTTCTGTTATATCACGATTCTTGCTTGTGTATATGATTGATGTGTGTTACTGCTGTGATAAGAGTATGATCATGATGTTATAGATTTTGATATGTATGATGTAGTAGGATTTTTATAAAATGATATGCGAAACTTGATACAATCGAATGCTCGGTTCTGAATGTTGTTTATATGGCCTGATTCTGATTACATTAGTATCTTGATAGGGATTGATGTGATGATGTTGTATGTTATTTGATATGCTATACACATAAACTAGGGTTTATGCTAGACAATGATTCTTGGATGGTTGAGTTATGATGATTCGTTATGCACATTGACCTTCATATGATTTCTGATTTTGATGACGGCTGCTAGCATGATTAGGGTTTTGTGTATATTCGTAACTGCTGCATCTGATGTCTGCGAAACTGACCTCCGACGAAACAGAACTCTCGGCGAAACAGAAAGTGTTTCGCCAAGAGTAATCGACGAAATTGAATTCTGTTTCGCCAATTAAGACCACGACGAAACAGAACTTGTTTCGCCAACTTATGTGTTTCGTCAATATCTGTGTTTCGCCAACATGTGTGTTTCGCCGAATAGCTGATCTGTGCAGGAACTTGAGTTAATTCTGTTAAGTGTTAACTGGAATATTTAACTGCTGTTAAGTGTAACCATCTTGTATACGATTGTGAATACGTGCTACATGTTTATACGTGAACAACTTGAACACAAACTGATTTCACATACATGCATACTTTAGGACGGGATTGATTACTTGCGAACACATACTTAGCATACCGAGCAAACCAAGGTGAGTTCACACAAGCCAAGGCATGGGGTTCCCAGGGGGGAATGGGGATTTGATGATTACTGTACATACATAGATGACAGAACCTACTGCTAGACTAGTAACACTTATTGAACGATCTTCGCACACCTGCCAAGGACATTGGCCGCGATATTATGACTGACTTCGCACACCTGCCAAGGACATTGGCCGCGAACTAAATTTACAACATCTTCGCACACCTGCCAAGGACATTGGCCGCGAACTAAATTTACAGCATCTTCGCACACCTGCCAAGGACATTGGCCGCGATACAAACAAACCTAGTCTAGAATACTTGGGGAATAACATTCCCCAACATCTTCGCACACCTGCCTGGAGGGCCGCGATGGGAAATAATACAATACTTTGTAACGAACGAACATACTACTACTACTCACACTATACTATTACTGAACTGTTAACTGTGAACTCGCTCAACTAGTTGTTGACTCTCTCTTACATGCCTTGCAGGACCTTAGGTACATATGGAGCTTGCACAGGAAGGAGCAGGTCGTTGTGGGATACGGATCGTAGACGATATTTGAACTTATAACTTATTTTGGGTTTTCATTATTATGCTTCCGCTACTTAAACAATGTTTGGTTATGAACATCAGTCATGTCAAGATGAATTACCTTTTCCTACTTTTACACTTAAATACTATGTTTGATATGATTGATGGCTTGATCCTGGTCAGTCACGCCTCCAAGCGGTGATACTCCGCGGGTGGATTTTGGGGGTGTGACATTGACCTTGACTTTGACTTTCACTTGTGAAAACACGGGGTGTTACAGCCTCCCCTTGTTTAGGAAATTTCGTCCCGAAATTAAGCTGAAAGCTGTAACTAGTTCGTGAATCACATGTGAGAGTCCTTCGTTTGGATCATTGAAAATCGTCAAAGTAACCAGGATTTTACGGTTAAAATCGGCTGATTTTTGGATATGATAAGCGAAAGTACCTGATTTAAAAGCCTATAAAGTTTTAGATTTCAATTCGAAGTCGTTTGAAAGAAATCTTTTTCAATCTTTATTTTTTTCACTTTCAAAACCTTTTTCTTTTTCTTTCAAAACCTTGATCATTGTAGGTTCCGGTTTGGATTCGTTTCGATTGCGATCCCACTCGTACGACGTGCGGAATCCGTGCACGAGTGAGATCGGACAGACAAAAACGTACAAATTTAACGTGATTCATTGATAATCTGACGATTACAAGCTCCGGAAATCACGTGAGAGACTTTCTCTTTCTAGACTTTCCCTCGCTATGATTATCTCTCTAATTAAACAACTGCGGGTACTTGGCCTTCATGTCGCTTTCGAGTTCCCAAGTGAACTCCGCGCCTCGTTTGCCTTCCCATCGGACTTTCACAATAGGAATGCGTGAGCGCCTGAGTTCTTTGGTTTTGCGGTCCATGATCTCGACAGGCTTTTCCACGAAGTGTAATGTTTCGTTCACTTGTAAATCATCTAGAGGAACATGTAAGTCGGGGTCGTAGATGCACTTTCGGAGGTTTGACACGTGGAAAGTCGGATGGACATTGCTAAGTTCTTCCGGTAATTCGAGTCTGTAGGCGACTTTTCCGATCCTTTCCAGAATCTTAAAAGGTCCAACATATCGAGGCGCAAGTTTCCCCTTTTTGCCGAATCGGACTACACCCTTCCAAGGTGATACCTTTAGGAGTACGTAGTCACCAACGCCATACTCACGGTGCTTGCGCTTTTTATCGGCGAGAAGCTTCTGTCTATCCCGAGCTTTCGCTAGATTGTCTCGGATTTGGAAAATTTTGTCTGTCGTTTCTTGTAGCAGCTCCGGACCGGTTAGTTGCGAGTGACCGATCTCGTGCCACACAATAGGCGATCGACATCTTCTTCCGTATAAGGCCTCTAAAGGTGCCATCTGGATGCTAGCCTGGTAGCTGTTGTTGTACGAGAATTCGACTAACGGAAGGTGTCTATCCCAATTACCACCGAAGTCTAGAACATACGAACGGAGCATGTCTTCAAGCGTACGAATCGTTCTTTCAGTCTGACCGTCGGTTTGTGGGTGGAACTCAGTACTTAGATTAAGCGTTGTACCGAGTGCCGTTTGAAACGTTTCCCACAATCGTGAAGTGAACCGAGCATCACGATCAGAGATGATGTCACGAGGCATCCCATGTCGACAAATGATCTCGTCGGTGTAGATTCGGGCTAATCGTTCTAGCTTGTAGTCTTCTCGTATCGGCAGAAAGTGAGCTGATTTAGTCAGTCGGTCAATAACAACCCAAATGCTGTCGTGACCTGATGACGTGGTTGGAAGCTTGGTTACGAAATCCATAGCTATGCTCTCCCACTTCCACATGGGGATTGGGGGTTGTTCGAGCAAGCCAGAGGGTCTTTGATGTTCAGCCTTGATTCTAGCACAGGTTAGGCATTTTCCGACGTAAAGAGCGATATCCCGTTTCATACCCGGCCACCAGTACCTATATCGAAGGTCATGGTACATTTTGTCAGCACCAGGATGAATAGAGTATCGGGATTTGTGGGCTTCATCCATGATAATCTGTCGCAGGTTGGTTCGCTTGGGAATCCAGATTTTGTCTAAGAAGTGGAATATCCCGTTTGATTTGCTCACAAGTTGGGCCCCATCGTGGTAGATTCTTTCTTTCTTCAAAGTGCGTTCGTTGAAACATGCATGCTGGGCGTCGCGAATAAGAGCTTCGAGATTGTGCTGGGCTTGAACATTTCGAGTGCTAAGCAGATAACTCCGTCTGCTAAGTGCGTCGGCAACAACATTTGCTTTGCCTGGGTGATAACGAATCTCACAGTCGTAGTCGTTGAGAAGTTCTACCCCATCGGCGTTGACGCATATTCAGTTCCCTCTGATTAAAGATGTGCTGTAGGCTCTTATGATCGGTGAAGATCGTACACTTGGTACCATATAGGTAGTGTCGCCAAATCTTTAATGCAAAAACAACTGCGCCTAGCTCGAGATCGTGGGTTGTATAGTTCTTCTCGTGGATTTTGAGCTGACGAGATGCGTAAGCTATAACCTTGTCTCGTTGCATTAAGACACAACCGAGACCAAGGTTAGAAGCATCACAGTAGACAATGAAATTATCGTTTCCGTCGGGTAGTGTGAGAACAGGAGCATTGCAAAGCATGTACTTGAGGGTTCGAAAGGCAGACTCTTGTTTGGTTCCCCAGACAAAAGGCTGATCCTTATGAGTGAGAGAGGTAAGGGGTACAGCAATCTCCGAGAATCCTTCGATGAATCGTCGATAATAGCCCGCTAGCCCGAGAAAGGAGCGGACTTTAGTCGGGTTCTTAGGCGTAACCCAGCTCTTAACAGCTTCAATCTTCGCAGGATCGACGTGAATACCCTGACTATTTACGATGTGACCCAGAAACTGAACCTCCCCCAACCAAAACTCGCACTTGGAGAATTTGGCGTAGAGTTGGTTCCCCTGGAGTAACTCGAGAACCAAACGTAGATGTTGCGCGTGTTCGGACCTCGTTTTGGAATAGATCAAGACATCGTCGATGAACACGATGATGAAACGGTCAAGATACGGTTTACACACCCGGTTCATCAGGTCCATGAAAACTGCTGGTGCATTGGTTAGGCCAAAAGGCATGACAACGAATTCGTAATGGCCGTAACGAGTGCGAAACGCGGTTTTGGGTATATCTTCCTCTTGTATACGCAGCTGATGGTATCCGGAACGCAGATCGATCTTCGAGAAACATGTAGCGCCTTGTAGCTGATCAAACAAATCGTCGATTCGAGGCAGAGGATAGCGGTTCTTGATAGTCAACTTATTCAACTCCCGGTAGTCGATGCACATCCGGAACGACCCGTCCTTCTTTTTAACGAAAAGAACTGGCGCGCCCCAAGGAGAGGTGCTCGGGCGAATAAAGCCTTTTTCAAGTAATTCCTGGAGTTGGGTTGAGAGTTCGCGCATTTCGGACGGCGATAGTCGATAAGGAGCTCTGGCGATAGGATTGGCTCCAGGAATGAGATCAATGCGAAAATCAATATCACGCTTCGGAGGTAGTCCGGGAAGATCCTCTGGAAAAACTTGAGGAAATTCTCGAACCACTGGAACGTCTTTTACTTTCTTCTTCTCTTTCTTTTCCTTCTCCGCTGCTACGACATGAGCCAAGAAAGCCCTGTATTCCTTACGGAGATACTTGCTAGCTTGTAGGCATGACATAAGCTTGAGACCCTTCGAAGTAGTATCACCATAGACGCACAAAGAATCACCGTTTGCGAGCGAAAAACGAATCATTTTATCAAAGCACACAAATTCGGCATGGTTTTCGCGAAGAAAGTCCATGCCTACTATGACATCAAAGCTTCCTAGTTGCATTGGAATAAGATCGATCGAGAAGATGTGATTGTTGAGCTCGAGAGTGCAATCACGAATAACGGAGTTTACAGCGACGGTTCTTCCGGTAGCGACTTAAACATCGAAAGCAGAGGAGAGTCGAGAACGTTTACGACTAAGGAGATTCTCAAATTCGAGTGACACAAAGCAATTATCGGCTCCAGTATCAAACAAACATGAAGCATAAATACCATTCACAAGGAACGTACCATTCACCACGTTGTTGTCGGCCTGGGCTTGACGCACGTTGAGATTGAAAGTTCTGGCACGTGCGGCCTGTTGCTGCTGTGGTTGCTGTTGTTGCTGCTGGGGTTCTTGTTTCACCACCCTGTTCGGGCACATGTTGGCGAAATGGTTCGGGTCGCCACATGTGAAGCATGCTCTGGCTTTGACTGCGGGTGCCGGAGGAGCTTGTTGACCCTGTGGGGCAGCGAGTAGAGCTTGATTGGCAGGAGCTTGACGAATACGACAGTTGGCAGTAAAGTGGCCGTAGACGTTGCAATGGGCACAGAAGCGGCATTGAATAGCAGTCGGGTGATGATAGGTGCAAGAAGGGCAGAGTGGGTGTGGTCCAGTATATGCACGCTTTGCAGGCGGTGCGTTGGCCACAGGCGCCACTACTTGACGCTGTTGAGCAGGTACAGCTTGGATCGGTGCAGCAGTAATCACACAGTTCTTGTTGGTGGAGCTGTTCTTTCTCTTGTTCTTTCTCTTGTTGCTTGACGACGTGGGTTCAGCAGTTGGTGTAGTAGTAGTGTCTTGATGCAGATGCTTGGAGGTCTTATCCCACACCCCAGCCTTGACCCTTTTGTCATTGATCTCAGCGGCCAGCAGATAGGTTTCTTCGATCGTGGTAGTCTTGGCCGCTTGCACGAAATCAGCGACGCAGTCGGGCAAAGCTCGGATGTACTTCTTGATGGTCATCTCAGGGGTCTTGACTTGGTCAGGACAGATAATGCTGAGCTGTTTGAAGCGAGCGGTAAGACCAGCATTGTCTCCATCCTTCTGATGTATCTGCCAAAATTCATCTTCAAGCTTTTGACGCTCGTGAGGAGGGCAGAATTCCTCTAGCATGACTTCTTTGAGCTCTTCCCACGACAAACCGTAAGCTGCATCATTCCCCCTCTTGTTCCTCTCGGCCGTCCACCAGTCCAAAGCACGGGACTGAAAGACGCCGGTAGCGTTCAGAGTTCGAAGGTCATCAGGGCAACCACTTTGTCGCAGAGTAACCTCGATAGAGTCAAACCAGTGGAATAGAGCAGTAGGACCTCCTTCGCCTGTGAATTCTTTCGGCCCACATGACTTGAATTGTTTGAAACTGAAAGGTCTCGCGGCAGCTCTAGGACCCTCAGTCCTCGATTCCTCGGATGATTTGCTGGCATTCTCGCAGACATCGCTCACAGCCTTTGCTACAGCTTTCGCGACGATGCAGGCAAGGCGTCTGTCCCTCTTTTCCTGACGAGAGAGTTGATGACGGGATCCAGACGACATTGTCTGCAATAGACATCGCCATGGAACTCAACACATGTATTCGAATCTCACCTCACACGTCTAGCACTACTAAAGCTCAGTAACACGTACCATTTAAACGCACATAGTCACAAAATCACAGATTTGCACAAAATCACATAGACATATAGAGCACATAATCACAGTATTCCTAATCACATAAGCACAACAGCAAGAAACACATATACTTAGTCACTAAAAGCACCTACGAGCGTACGAAGTATTCTAACTGCTCCTATTGTTGATTCGCTAGCGATGAGTTGCGTGGGTTTTGTGTTTTAGCAGAAGCAATAGTGTTGGGTCGAAACCAATAGTATCTCAAAACGGTAACAAATACAGAGAATTCATAAAATTTTCATAAAGATCGATAAATCGAAGGTAGATTGTCTGCGGCTAATAGACTTCGACTAACCAAAGTAGCTCGACTATTCGCAAGGATCCTGCACAACGACCTCCAGGACTATGCCTTTGCCTCGATTCTCGGGCGTTGGCGCAATTCCCTTTGGTTTGGTTGTGTCTTTAGACCGTTGGAGTCCATCAAACTTTGGTGGAGTTTTGTATAAAAGCGGGACGAGTCGTCAAGGTTAGGGTTTCACCCCTATCTTGCAACTTCCGTCCTCGTTTTTGATAAAAATTTCGAGGAGATTATTCATCAAAATATGGATTTCACTCCTGATTTGGTATGATTCTCCTCGTTTGTAGCTAAAACGCAAGATGATTAGGCAACTTTAGTCGAGAGTTTGCGGTTTTCACACCTATTCTCGGCCTCATTACCTGTTCACAACTTGAAAATTTGAGTGCAATGATAGAAAAGAGTGAGTGATAGTGGCGAATTTACGCATACGTGTGAGTTGGTCTGTTGGTTCTTAACTATAGTCTAGGTCTCTAAGACTTCGACCCGGACTAGGTCGAGTATTGCCTAATTCCCTATAGTTATGGCTCTGATACCAATCTGTCACACCCCAACCGATGGCGGAATCATCGGGGCGTGGCACTGAGCGAAACAGATTGTCCAGAAGTTTCCATAACAACTATCATTACCATTTAATTAAACATTACGTCCCATACCGTAACATAAATAGTCAAACTAGTTATTACAGACAGCATCAAAACAAATATTCTGTTCCGACAACTCAGATTTAAATAAGTAGCAATTGTTTATCTGCTTCTAGAAACCCCTATTAAGTTATCTACAGACAACTATTTGTTGGGCTCTAAAGCTTTATTCTAGCTTCTGATTCCTACCACATATGCGTCCTAAGCACCTGTCACATACGTTAAAATAATGTCAATACATAAAATGTAAAGGTGAGCATACAAGTTTGATAATAGCATATAGAGTTCGAATTCGTTTACGCATAACCAGCACGTACACATAGAGAAATGAAGCACGTTAGTTATCGACATAGATCCATCGATACCAATGACTGCGGGTTGACTGCCCGAGGCAGTTCGCAATACACGATTACCACTGTAATCCATGCAAGTAAAAGATCCTTAACAACCCCCGTGTGAACGGGTGCTGAGTCCAAACTATAGTACTATCGTTGCTAAGGCAGGTAGACAGCATTCCATGTGTAAACATAACAAACAAGCATTCATAAGCCACGTATAACATGCATTAATGGTTAAGCGTTAAAATAGCTTGAGTAGTGTGACAGTTGTAGTTTGAATAGTTGTAACGTATGTAACACCCAAAAGTGCTAAAAGCAAAAAGGGTTCGAGTATACTCACAGCGATATGGATTGAAGGGAGCGCTTTACAGCGAGTACGGTTAGCCTGAGTAGATTTTGATAACGTAACGATAAGTGACGCGTAAAACAGTACAAGTGAGAGTGGGTAGGATGACTGATCGTGCGGATCAGTTATCCGTGGGTAGAAGTCACCCGTGCGCATGACCTATCCGTGCGGATGGTGATGCGTGCGGATGGTGATGCGTGCGGATGGTGTTCCATCCGGATAGGTTATCTGTGCGTGTGACTGTCCGTGCGGGTGGCAACCCGTGCGGACTAGTTGTACGTGCGGATGACTTATCCGTACAGTTAGATTGCTTGTGTGGATAAATGTTCAAGTGGATTGTTTCTTCCTAAGATGTGTTTGTGTATGATGGCTTGTGCTTTGGAGTTTTCGTTGTAGCATTTAGAAAACACCAAAGTGTTTCTATCTTTCAAGCCGGTCGCGCGGACGGCAGTCCGTGCGTACGGTAGTCCGTGCGGGCAGCCTGTGCGCGCGGGCAGAGACAATCCGTCCGGATAGCCTGTCCGTGCATACGGCTTGGCCGTGCGGATGGAGATTGTTTGATTTTCATTTTAAGGCCTTAGTATCTCATGATCCGAAGAGTAATCCATTCAGAGGCCGTCCGTCCGGATTGCTCGTTCGTCGATACTTAAACCTCGTTTGGAAAGTGGGTCCCAAGGGTAGTCCGTGCGGGTGACAACCCGTGCGTATGACCTGTACGTGCGCATGACCTGTGCGTGTGTACGGCTCGTCCGTGCGGACAGCTTGTCCGTGCGGACAACTGGTCTGGTTGTTCTGTCCGTCTACACTTGGTTTTTGTTGTCGTTTATCGAGACGTTCTGCTTACGTAGCAACCACTTGGAGTTGTGTTCTCACCCGCGTGACTAGAACGGTCAGGAACCACCCTAACTCGGCCTGTCAGCGACTCAGAACGGTCATCCCGGTTAACCCCGAAATCAGTTGTCTATGGGTAGAACTCCAGATCTAGAACTAGGGCATCACTATTGACGAGTAGAACACTAGGACTGATCGGATTCGTACCGGTTTTAAGGGTAGAAGGAGAGAACTTCGGTTTATTTCTTTCAACTCTTTTATCCTTAGAAAAGTTTAGATCTAGGTGAAGTTATTGTAAAAACTTGTAGAAATCGCTTAGATCTGAGATATTCTTGGTGGAATGAGGTCAAGCTTGAAGTTCTTATGAACTTCATGATGACGTCACCCGAGAATACCTCAAATCCGGGTGATTTCATGGTTAAAATGGAAGATTTGAAAGACAGAAATGTGTAAAATCGTGTAGTGATCAAAGATGTACAAGAATTAGTGCAAGATCTTACCTGGATTGGGAGAAATCTGAGAAAAAGGTGAAGAATGCGTGTGGTTCGGACGTCACTTGCCAAAAGTGGAAGAAGTGGAGAGTGACCCGTGTATTTATAGGATGCCAAAAAGGGAAAGGGTGAGCCGTGCGCATGGCACGCACCCGGGTAGGCTATCCGCGCGGACTGGTCATCCGTGCGGATTGGCAATCCGTGCGGATGGGCAATCCGTGCGGATTGGCCATCCGTGCGGATGCCACCTCCTTTGGTGAGTTCGGTGCGATGTTGATTCGGTTTCGATTTGCGAGCGATTCGATAGGGTTTCCTAATCAAATTACTTTCACTCCCAACTACTTCTTATATGGTTCGACTCGGGATTCGGGTTCGGGTTCGTTTATATTCGAGTTAGACTTCGAGTTCGATTGAGTTCGCTTGATTATCACAACGTAAAATAACACAAAATAAACATGCACAGGTAACACGTAAGGCACACACACACGTATAACGGCAAGTAAAATACATAGCTCGAGTTACGATTTGATGTTGATTTGCTTAGCATAGCTCGATTAACTTTATCGCATTGTTACTTCCTATCGTTCACAGTCGTAGGTCGATTGAAATACGGTTAGCAGGACTTGATTATTGTAGTGTACGACATTTACTCCACATAATCTAAATATCATACAAACAATTCTACGAGTCACGTCGCGCGAAATCGGTCGTTGACTTTGACCTTGACTTTGACTTTCACTTGTGAAAACACGGGGTGTTACAAGTTCGGCATTCGCTATCTGATTGTCGCATCGAGGAGGCATTCTAAAAAGGGGAAATAAGAGAGAAAACAAATGAAATGGCATTGGGTAAGAATAGGATGTTATAACTACCGACCAAAATCATGGGTGATGGTCATTTGTTTGAACCACGAAGCAAACAAACGACACACAAAGACTGAATCAAAGCAAGTAGGTCCTCATAATGTATCGCGAAGACATTCTCGCCTATAAGTGGACATTCACCCCAAGAGTTCCCAGGTAAGAGTGACTGGTCTGATTATGCGGATTTGTACGAACACTCTAGCCTTAGACAGAAAGCCCATGGTACAAGCATTCACCCTTCCAGTTTGCATGTGTTCACACTATTTAGGACCCAAAACTTTTGACCAGATTTTGAAAACTCAAAGGGGTTCAAAACCTTGTAACAGAGGGTTCAAAACCTTACAACAGAGGGTTCAAAACCTAGTCATCAATCATCCAAAAACAGATGATTATTTTTCAAAGCGGATTCGGAATTGATGTTCTCGTTGTGGTTGCTGCCAAAAGATAAGCAACGGTATTGTTTTATGACTAAATGCAAGTAAACTCGCGTTAGGGTCCTAGGAAGGTTATAGTCTAGGTCAAAGCATTACTAATAAGCTAATTCCCTATAACCATTGGCTCTGATACCAACTTTTCAGTCACACCCCGACCACGTAAAACAACAAAACGTGGCGGAAACGTCGGGGAGTGTTGAAATAGAATTTATTTGTTTCACAACCATGGAAATTAAAGTTACGTTTTATTTATCAATCAGGAGAGTTACAATGTCTTAAACAAGAAACAAAGAGTACATAACATAAATTAACTAGTCCTTGCTTTGTTTTAAGTCACTAAGGCACAGGTCCGCCTAAGTGTGTCTCGAACATCCTATGCAACGGCTCCTGAAAACACATGTGAAAATAGATACCTCAGCATAAAAATGCCTGTGAGATACATAGGTTTTGTGAAAATAGGATCCATGACTTGAGTTTAAAGAAACTGTTTAACAAAAAGTAGCCATGAATCTTGTTGAGTGTTCCCTTTCATAAATCATTTGAAAAGTGATAAATAAACCAAATGATAAATATGTGTAAAAGAATAATGTATGGTTAAGTTAATAACCATATAAAATGGGTTTGTATAAGTTAAGTTATTTGTAAAACGATGTTTATGTGAAGATTATATTGTAGATGTAATATGTCTAAACTGAAATGGTTTAAATAACGCTACGATATGTAATACCATAAAAGCACTTATATATAGGAACTACCAGCGGCGTATCCACCATGTTTTTATCGTATTACACGTCGCCTCGTTACTTAAATCACATACCCAAACAACCACCAAAATGTAATGTTTAACAATTGTAGAAATGTTTATGTATGGTCAAATATGGTTCACCCGGTTCAACAGTTACAAACGGTTCATATAATCAAATGGTTACAACGGTTCACATAGTCAAATAATTACAACGGTTCACATAGTCAAATAGTTACAACGGTTCACATAGTCAAATAGTTACAAATGGTTCAAAATGTAACATAATGTGTTCATATGCTGGATGAGCATATGCAATAAAATGCAATGTAAAACAATGTGTCCATATGTTGAGTAAACATATGCAACTAATGTAATGTAAATCAATGTGCTAGCATGCTCAGTCAACATACATAGCAGAAATGTAAAGTAAAACAATGTACTAAGTATGCTAAGTAAACATACATAGCGAAACAATGTAATGTAAATCATGTACTATAAATGTACTAATGAGCATATCAAATATATGATGTGAAAACAGGAAAGCACGAAAGTAACAAGTAGGCACATTTGTTTCACCCCAAAAAGTTTGGAAAACAGTAAAAGACGGGTCTATGTACTCACTTGAGATTTCCTAGAAGTCCTTGTGTAACAACCAAACAATGCTAGAGATCACGGAAATCAAACGGCACCTAATATAGGTAACTATGTTAATAAACGGACCTAAATAAGAGGATCAGATAGAATGAGGGTTCGTAAACCAAAAGAGTATGGGAACTCGTGTAATATGGTTTAACAAAGCCTACATACTAAAATGAAACCTATCCTAAGTGCTTACGACCCATTATGACCCGTTTAGGTAGTTTATGCTACTTTAACGCGTCGTTCGCGTAAAACACGTTCGGAATGCCTAACTAGCCCTATGATAAGTAAAATATGCCTTAACTTGTCTAATATTGTTGCTAAATCAGTTTAGATATCAAAAATTATGTTACATAGGCTTAAAATGAATTTTGGCGTAAAAAGGGCATTTTGGTAATTTACCTAAGGCATATAAACTACCTATCATGCGACTAATCAAACCTAAGTGACCATAAGGTATAACCTCGGAAGGTTATTCCCTACGCTACTATGGTCACTTAACATGTTTGGTCGGATCCTAATGATCGACCAAACAGGTCGTGTTCGAAAGTCTAAGCGGGTGTTTAGTCCGCTTGACTTTCGGCTCCACACAAGCACTAATCTAAAAAAAAGTGACGAGCTAAACATGCTAGAACATGTTTAGTTAAGTTAGAAAATAGGTTTTGATATCAAAACAAACGGTTTTGATATCCTAGAGTAGTTTGGTTACAAAATACGCGAGAAAACGCATTTTGGCCGAAACTACGACTCGTCACTGAGCCTAGATAACGTGGTAATCAGTAGGTATAGTCACTAGGGACTATAACCATCGTGATTACGCTCACGTTATGAAGTTCAAACGAACTTCGCGTTGAACATAAACTGGTCAAAGCAGAAAGTCAAACGCAGTTTGACTTTAACGACAAAAACGAATGAAAAGAACGAAAGAATACTTACAGAAGGTCCCTGCAAGCTCTTGATCCGATTTACTCTCATGTATGAAGAATAAACTTCAACTTAGAGAGCCAAAATCAGATTCAAGTGTGCTTTGGGAGGAAGTGAGGGTGGGTATTTATAGGAATTCAAGAACCGTTAGGATCGTTCATCGAAAACTGAGCTTTGATCTGGACCTTACATGTGTGCCCATGGTTTTCTAAAACCATGGGAGCCCCTAATATGGACTCTTTTCATTGAATAACATCCCATGGTTTTGCAAAACCATGGGTTAAAACCATCAACACTTCAAAATGGACTAGGTTCATTGAATCTGCCAGAAATTTCAAAAATGCTCCCTGCACTTGTAAAACTTGATTTTTTTTTGCACTTTTAAGCCCCGTTAACCCCATTTCAAGGCTCTAAAATAAAGTTAAAGTATAGGGAACTCAAAACATGCTCAAAAATATTTTGGATGTCGGTTCGTTTGGCCGTACGGTTGCGTTGTTCGGTTAATTACGACGGAAGTTGTAACGGACGCAAAAACGGTCCAAATTGCGCGACGAATGGATTTTTCTTATGCAAAACACTAAAATAAAATATTTTAGTGCTTACATAAATTTTTGGATGTCCGGATGTATTCAAAACGTAAGATATGCGCGAAAATGCAAACTTATGCACTTTTTGACGCTTTTAGTCCCTGAATGACCCAAAAGTTTATTTTAGCACACCGAACCCCTCAAAGCCAATTTCTAACCTATGTAAAGGATATTTAGGGTATGTTTAACTTATGGTCATGTTCCAGAATGTTCGTTACAGTTCAAATTGGCATGCTTTCGCAGTTTGTCAAATTTAGTCCCTGTAAGCGAATTAACTTGATTTTGCCATACCAAAGCCTTCAAAACTTATTTCTAAGTTATGTAAAGGTTATTTAAGGTATGTTAAGCATATGTTGATGTTCCAGAGTATTTTTCGCATTAAACTGATTACGTTTACGTACCAGTTAGCGTATAACTCTCTAGAAAGCGATTTAAAGCTTGAAATTGAACAAGAATTGATATGTGCAAAAGATACACATATTTATACCAATCCCAAGTATGAAATACAATATTTCATTGGTTTGGTATTCATTTGATGGTCACAGTGATACAGGTGTCACAGGGTTGGCATTAGTAAGCCTTGGGCAATTCCTACGAAAATGGCCCATCTCGCCACAGTTGTAGCAAGACCCCGGTGGAAAACGAGCTTGAGCAGGGTTGTTGCCAGCTTGATTTGGTGCAGCTGCGGTTGGGTAAACCCTTGTTGTATGACCTATATGTTCACAAATTTGGTATTTGCGGCACTTCACACCAGCATGATGATGAAGGTTACATTGATTGCACAAGGGTGCAGTTCCGTTGTATGGCTTCCGAGCAGGGGGTTGAGTTGGTTGGTTGGGGACGGCTTAACCATTGTGACCGACCATGGCGAAGTTCTGAGAAGCCTTTCGCTTCTTTGACTTCTTAGGGGATCCAGTCTGTTCATCCATGGTCTTTGATTCCTCGATTGGTTTCTTGTCACCCTTTCGAAAAAGTTTACCTTTCCTGATCTGAGATTCAGTCAAGGTTGCAGCTAGCTCAATGGCCTGTCTAACTGTAGTAGGGTTGCTACCAGTCACAATGTCTTGTACTGAGTCAGGGAGGTCATCAATGTATTTTTTTATTGCCTTATCCAAAGGCGTTACCATGTTCGGGCATAACAGACTCAACTCCTCATAGCTATCAGTGTAAGTCTGATGCTCACCACTATCTTGTTCAAATCATCAAATTCCCTTTCTAAAGCCCTCAGTTCATGACGAGGACATAACTCCTTCATCACAAGGGCCCTAAGATCGGCCCAAGTCTGTGCTAAAGCAACCTCAGCACCACGGTCTTTCATAACCCCCTTCCACCATGTAAGAGACCTCTTCTGAAACACACTGGAAGCAAACTCAACCTTGCGATTATCAGGACACTGAACATGACGAAACGTACTCTCACTGCTCTCGAACCATTGTAGGAGCCCAGTTGCTCCCTCAGAACCACTAAACTTGAGTGGCTTAGCTGAATTGAAACTATTGAAATTGCTTGGGGCATTATTGTTGTTGTTGGCTTGGTTTAGTTGAGCAATAAGATTTGGGAAAGCAGCCATTTGTTGCGTGATGATTTCTTCCAGTTCGGCATTCGCTATCTGATTGTCGCGTCGAGGAGGAATTCTAAAAGAGGGAAACATGAAAGGAAATGAGCGAGATGATTAGATGAAAAGGATGAGGTGATACAAAATTTGACAAAAGCAAAGATGGTGGTCATTTGTTTGTTAGCACAAGGCAAACAAATGACACATTGTGACTAATCAAAGTAAATGGGTCAGAAATAATGTATCGCGAAGACATCCTCGCCTATAGGTGAACACTCACCCCAAGAGTTCCCAGGTAAGAGTGACTAGTCCGATTATGTGGATTTGTATGAACACTCTAGCCTTAGACAGAAAACCCAGGGTACAGGCATTCACTCTTCCAGTTTGCACGTGTTCACACTATTTAGGACCCAAAACTTTGACGAGATTTTGAAAACTCAAAGGGGTTCAAAACCTTACAACAGAGGGTTCAAAACCTAGTAATCAATCATCCAAAAACAGATGATTAATTTTCAAAGCGGATTCGGAATTGATGTTCTCGTTGTGGTTGCTGCCTAAAGATAGGCAACGGTATTGTTTTATGACTAAACACAAGTAAACTCGCATTAGGGTCCTAGGAAGGTTATAGTCTAGGTCAAAGCATTACTAATAACCTAATTCCCTATAACCATTGGCTCTGATACCAACTTTTCTGTCACACCCCGACCACGTAAAACAACGAAACGTGGCGGAAACGTCGGGGAGTGTTGTAACAGAATTAATTGTTTCACAACCATGGAAATTAAAGTTACGCTTTATTTATTAATCAAGAGAGTTACATTGTCTTAAACAAGAAACAAAGAGTACATAACATAAATTAACTAGTTCTTGCTTCGTTTTAAGTCACTAAGGCACAGGTCCGCCTAAGTGTGTCTCGATCATCCTATGCAATAGTCTCCTGAAAACACATGTGAAAATAGGCACGTCAGCATAAAAATGCCTGTGAGATACATAGGTTTTGTGAAAATAGGATTCATGACTCGGGTTTAGAGAAACTGTTTAATAAGAAGTAGTCATGAATCTGGTTGAGTGTTTCCTTTCATAAATCATTTGAAGAGCAATGAATAAACCAAATGATATATACGTATAAAAGAATAATGTATGGTTAAGTGAATAACCATGTAAAAAAAGGGGTTTGAATAACAGGCACATGTGTTTCACCCCAAAACGTTTGAAATATAGTAAAAGAGGGGTCTATGTACTCACTTGAGATTGCTTAGAAGTCCTAGGATAACCACCAAGCAAAGCTAGAAGATCACGGAATCAAACGGCACCTAATATAGGTAACTATGTTAATAAACAACAACAACAACCATACCCAGTAAGTCCCACAAATAGCAGAGCTACTTATAGGGTCTGGGGAGGGTGGGATGTAGACAGGCCTTGCCTCTATCCCTAGGGATGGAGAGGCTGCTTCCAGAGAGACCCTCGGCTCGAATGCGGGTTAATAAACCGGACCTAAATCGGAGAATCAGATAGAATGCGGGTTCGTAAACCAAACGAGTATGGGAACTCATGTAATATGGTTTAACAAAGCCTACATACTACAATGAAACCTAGCCTAAGTGCTTACACCCCATTACGACCCGTTTAGGTAGCTTATGCTACTTTAACGCGTAGTTCGCGTAAAACGCGTTCGGAACGCCTAACTAGTCCTATGATAAGTAAAATATGCCTTAACATGTCTAATATTGTTACTAAATCAGTTTAGATATCATAAATTATGTTACATATGAATTTTGGCGAAAAGGGCATTTTGGTAATTTACCTAAGGCATATAAACTACCAATCATACAACTAACTAAACGTCGTGAACATAAGGTATAACCTCGGAAGGTTATTCCCTATACAACTATGGCCACCTAATGTATTTGGTCAGATCCTAAAGATCGACCAAATGGGTTAGGTTCGAAAGTATAAGCGATTGTTTAGATCGCTTACCTTACGACCCTATATAAGCACTAAACTAAAAGTGACGAGCTAAACATGTTAAAACATGCTTAACTAAGTTAGAAAACAAGTTTGGTATCAAAACAAACGGTTTTGATACCTAAAAGTAGTTTGGTTACAAAATACGCAAGAATACGTATTTTGGCCGAAACTACGACTCGTCACTGAGCCTAGATAACGTGGAAATCAGTAGGTATAGTCACAATGGACTATAATCATCGTGATTACGCTCACGTTGCGAAGTTCAACCGAACTTCGTGTTGACCATAAACTGGTCAACGCAGAAAACGCTAAAAGAACGAGGGAGGACTTACAACGGGTCTAAGAACAGAAGTTTTGATCCGAATATTCTCAGGTATGAAGTGATAAACACATCAACTTAGAGAACAAATTCAGATTCAAAGGTGTGGGTTTTGCAAATGAGGGGTGAGGGGTATTTATAGATTTCCTTGAACCATTAATATCATTCGTCGAAAACCGTGCTTTGATCTCATCCATACATGTGCACCCATGGTTTTGTAATACAATGGGCACATCAAAATGGTCCCTAGTATCAGGAAATACCATTTGCAAGTGAGTTTTGAGTGCTTAACAGCTGTAAACAGCTGTTAAAACTAGTTTTGCATATCTGGGAGGGCCTCCCAGCCCACGTAAGATATGTACAAACCTTACGCGCCCCGCCTGAGTGTTCTGATCAGCAAACAACTTTGACAAATGACAGTTTCAGTCCCTGTTGGTGTTTAAAGCCATTTCCGACATGTTTAAGGCCCGTTAAGCCAAATTTAAGGCCCTAATATGATGCCTAAACATTGTGGACATGAAACATGCTTAAAAATATTCCGGATTTCGGTTCGTTGGGTCGTATGATCGCGATGTTCGCTTAATTACGACGGAATGCGGATAAGTGCGAAAAATGATCCAAATTGCGCGACGAATGGATTTTTCTTATGCCAAACACTAAAATAAAATTTTTTAATGCTTATATAAATTTTTGGATGTCCGAATGTATTCAGAATGTAAGTTATGTGCGAAAATGCATACTTGTGCACTTTTTGACGCTTTTAGTCCCTGAATGTCCCAAAAGTTTATTTTAGCACACCGAACCCCTCAAAGCCTATTTCTAAGCTATGTAAAGGATATTTATGGTATGTTTAACTTATGGTCATGTTTTGGAATGTCTGTTCCAGTACGAATCATCATACTTTCGCAGTTTGTAGAATTTAGTCCCTGTAAGCGATTAAACTTGATTTTGCCATACCAAAGCCTTCAAAACTTATTTCTAAGTTATGTAGAGGTTATTTAAGGTATGTTAAGCCTATGTCACTATTTAGGAGTGTTTGTTGCATTAAACTGGTTATATTTACGCATCAGATCGCGTATAACCTTCCAGAAAGCGATTAAAAGCCCGAAATCGAACAAGAATTGACATGTGCAAAAGATACACATATTTATTCAAATCCCAAGTATGAAACACAAATTTCATTGATCTGGTATTTGTTTGATGGTCGCAGTGACCCAGGTGTCACAAAAACTCTTACAATCAATCTTGGATCCCGAGACTACTACAAACTCTAAAGGTGTGAGAGAAGTGGTTTGACAAGGGATGGATTGCAATTGAACCAAGCACCCCTATTTATAGTTAATTAGAAATATAAGCTTTACACGGCCTCGTGCCCCATTCTTCTATTACTTCATTTAATGAGTTGTGTCAGTCCGGATGCTTGCACTGCCCCGTGGCCATTGTACTTGCTGTACTATCCAAATTTTGCATATCTGGGAGTTGACCATAGCCCGTGTCAATGGGACATGACCCCGTGTCTCTTGTATGCTTATGTTTGTCTTTTCTTTTTCTGGAATCTTGAGTGGGGCACAACCCCGTGCTTCTTTTCTGATTTGTTGTTTTTAGTCTTGGGGTGAGGCTCGGAGGGTTGGTATGATGTATCAACTTTCCTTCTTTTGTATTTATGCTGGTTTTTGCCATTAATTTGTTTCTTTTGTACATTTAAGCTCTTTTAGTCCTGAAAATTAAAAGTATACAAAGAAACACACTTTTTACAGCATTAGTACTAAAACTGGTTCATTTTACACCTTATTTGACATAATTTATATGTTGCATTTGGTGCATATCATTAGGATAACCCTCCTTCTTGTTTTTTGTTATCTTATTGACTGAATTGGTTGAATGATGATCTCTTGAGATCTACAGTGGTATCAGAGCCAAAGCTCAAACAAAAGTATGATCATGGATTCAAGCATTCATTCAAGGAGTGATTTAATTTGGTTTTTGCTTTCGTTCAATATTATCTACAAATGGATGTGAAATCTAAGAGGGCAAAAAGGAATATTCGTTTCCACTAGTGGTATGGACAATAGAAATAAAAAAGCAGAAAATAGGATGTTCAGGTTAATCACACAAGTCAAATAGACATCGTTTAGGATTTCTAAAAAACACATAAACAAACTTTGAGATGTTTTGTTGTCTTTTAATCGAAAGAGAGCCAAAGCCACAAAGGTGTTCGGATTCTGCAAGTCAGCCACAAATGAAGGGCTAGAATAAAGTTCAACAAAGATGAAATGTGATGGTAATATTAGGCGAGCGTTCAGTGTTGTTATTTTAAAACATGATGATATTTGGTGTTACCGGAACTACGATGAAGGAAGATTGAGATCCAGATTGTGACAACAGAAAAGGCTCGCGTACATTTTTTTGCAAGTGGTATATCATTGTTTTGCATTGCTAGTAAAAATCACCAAGTTATAGAAGAAGAATGTTTCTTGTTGTTTATTTTTGTTATTGGTCTTCATGGATGAAAGGAAGGCGACTCAAAACATATAACGAGACAAGGTTTGGTAGTCGGTCATGGCGAATTAAAATCTTCGAATTGAGTTGGGGCCGCATTGGTAGTTCTATGATGGAAGAAATAACATCATATTGGGCAGGATTCATGCATTGCGGGGACATTATGGTTTGCTATGGGTTTGGGTGCGAACATGGATGATATCATGTGGTTGCTGTCAAAGGAAAATGTGTAAACGAAGGTGAAAGATGGTAGCAACTAAGAAGAGTTGCAGATAGGCTGTCATCATTTTGCATACAATTGAAGACACCGAGTTTAAGGTTTGCCTAAGAAGAAGCATTCAAAGTTGATGACACTAACTTGGATCAACAATTAGGGGGTAATGTTGTCCTTTAATAGTGTGATCAAGTTTGATTAGAAGATATTGGTCATTTATGTAACTATTAGCATGTCTACTTTTAGTTTGTTATAATGTATAAAGTCTAGGGATTAGATGTGTCAAACTATAACTTATAACTTGGTAACTAACAAAAAATGTGTTGATCTGTTTGTGGTCAGGGAATCGATGGCAAGGAAGGGATGCAACGCTTCAAACATCTCGATCCATCTATATATATAGTTTTAGGGATTCTAATTTAGTTTTGGGGTTAATCCCTTGTTATTTCTATATATATTTATTACGATAAGAATTTGGAAAAAAAATCTTAAGAGAGACGAAGTTTCAATTCATTATCGAGATATCTTCCTTACAATGATTACAACTGCTTATAACAACCCACACAATGACTAACTAAATATTTTCTACTTCCTACCTTCAAGTTTATAACATTACAGAATACATCCCTATAGTTCATTATTCTAAAATGACCAAACAACCCTTTTTATTCTAACAATCCATTTTAACATGTAACAGAAGTCCCCCTTTTAAACATTCTTGACCTCAAGAATCAGTAACAAACTCAGGATATCGAATCATAAATGAATCAGCCTCTTTCCACGTTGCATCATGCATAGGTAAATCCTTCCACTATACTAAAAACTTCACTACACGACGATTCTCCTCTTGGCCAATTCTCTGTCAAGAATAGTGATGTGTGCATGTGAGGGTATATTTTTTAGATATATTTTAGCTCTTTTTGCTCGCTAATTCAAGTTTTAAATTTATAAAACACGATATTCTACTATCACTCTACACACACGTTAAGGCAAGTACACCTATCGCGGACATAGTATAGTGATGGCAAGATACCGAGGTCGTCCAAGGACAGAAGAGCTTTTAATACCGGCTTATCGTTAACGTCTAATCTATCCAAATTTTGATGAAAAGATTTTTAAAGCTATAAAAAATAAGATAAACTAAAAATAAAAATAAATATAAGGAAAAAAAATAGACAAGAATGAATCACTTGGTTCCAACTCCTCTTTTGTGTATCCTATTAATGATTTCCGCACTTTGGGCATTTTAAGAGATTATCTTTAAGTTATAGCAGTAGGCCCCCTTCCAGGCAGAGTTACCCTCAACCTATTGGTCCGAGTCAGTAGGGATACAGTCCCGCAAGGTCGGATTATTGAAAGATAATTAAGTAACTTATTAATGCGAAAAGTGGTAGGCCCCCTTCCAGGCAGTGTTGCCCTCAACCCTTTGGTCTGAGTCAGCAGGGATACAGTCCTCGCGGGGTTGTTTTAAAGTTTTAATAGTAGTTTGTAGATAAGGGATTCAAGCGGTTTCTTATTCTTAGTCGGGCCAGTCATTCCTAGGCAATCCATGGAGTAGTACTAAGCTTGAACATGGTTCTCGCAGGATCTATACACTGAACGAGACATAGAATTACACAACCACCCTTCTAACCCCCTTTCAAGTAGTTAACGAGCTTTATATTGACCGTAAAGACACGAATATGTGAATCAACAACATATGAAGAATGGTTAGATAAATTCTCCTTCAATATAAAAGCCTAGTTATTAAAGTCATTAATACACACCCAATTAAAAAAGAGCCAAAGATTGGAAATCAAAAAGTAATACATAAAAGATTTATCTTCACCAAGTGATGTAAGAGTTTAGCCAAGCATGGCCTTTGTTTGACAAGAACTCTTACGATCGATCTTGGATCCCGAGACTACTACAGACTCTAAATGATGGAAGATGGATGATGGTGGTTGATGATGGTGTTGTAGTGGTGGTGGAGTGGTGGCAAGTGAGAGAGTAGTGGTTTGCCAAGGGATGGATTGGAATGGAACCAAACACACCTATTTATAGCTGAAGACAGACGTTCACCACGGCCCATGCTGGCTTAGCACGCCCCCTGGCCATCTCTCTCTTCTTCATTAACTGCAGTGTCAGGTCTTGTACTAACACGACCCCGTGTGCCAACGGCACGGCCCGTGGCCAATGTACTTGCTGTACTATCTCAGATTCTGCGAATCTTAGAGTTGACCATGCCCCATTTTGCCTTAGCACAGCCCCGTGTTGGTTGTCTGGTTTGTCCATTGCTGTTGTCTTTTCTTCTGCAGAGAATCTAGTCTTAGGCACGACCCGTGTCTGGTGGGCACGACCCCGTTCTAGGTCTTTTGATCTTGCTATTTTGTTAGTTCGGGTGTGGATTGGGGCTTGGCGAGTTGCGTCAATCCTCCTTCTTTGTATTTATGTTGGTTTTTGCTATTATTTGGCTCCTTTTGCATGTTTAAGCTCTTTTGACCATGTAAATTGAAAAGGAACAAAGAAACAAGCTTTTTCCAACATTAGTATCGAAAATGGGTTGATTTTACGTCGTATTTGATACAATTTATATGTTGTATTTTATGCACATTAAATAGCCAAAGGAATTAACACTTGCGAACTTGCAACTGGTATCAATACTTGTTAAGTAGGAGGACCAAAAGCCTTTTTTAACAAAGAAACATGAAAGGCAGGGAGAAGCTGAGTCCACTTGGTAGATCCAGTGTGTATGCTACTGCTCCTATCTTCTTGATTACATGGAATGGACAAAAATACTTCTGAGAAATCTTATAATAATGATGCAATGTCAGTGAAGTTTGCACATAGGGATGGAGTTTAAGATAAACCCAATCACCAATTTCAAACTGCCTCTCGCTCCTTTTAGTGTCTACAAACTGCTTCATACAGTTTCTAGCTCTTTCTAAGGAATGCGTCAAGGTAACAATCATTTCTTCCCGTCGAGCTAACCATTCTTCTAATGATTCCGTATTAGTACTTCCAGGAATATAAGGTAACTGAATAGGTGGATCAATTCCATATAAAGCTTTGAAAGGAGTCATTCTAATGGAAGAATGCAAGGTGGTATTATACCACCATTCCGCCAAAGGTAACCACTTTAACAACGTACTGGGATCCTTCATAGCCATATACCTTAAGTAAGTCTCCACACATCTGTTCAAAACCTCTGGTTGCCCATCTGACTTTGGAGGTTAAGCGGTTGATAGAGCCTGATCAATGCCTTGAAGCTTTAAAAATTCTTTCAAAACAGGCTTAAAAATAGAGGATCTCGATCAGAAACAACTGTTTGTGGGCAACCATGTAGTTTAAAATCATCATCCATCATCACTTGAGCTACTTGAGCCGCTAAGAAAGGATGTTTCAAAGATAAGAAATGCCCGTAATTCGTAAAACGATCTATGACCACCAAAATAGTGTGTTTGCCTCAAGATTTAGGAAGTCCACTAATAAAATACATGGATACATCTGTAATTACTGGTTGAGGAATAGGTAAAGGACTTAACAATCCAGGTGTTGCTAAAGCTTCATACTTTCCTTTCAAACAAGTATCACATCTTTTGACCCACTGTTTGATATCATTGTATGCCCGCTTACAATAAAACATACCCCTAAATCTTTTTAAAGTAGGTTGAATCCAAGAGTGACCTCCTAATGCAGATGCATGACACAACATCAAAAAATCCTTCTGTAAACCATCGTCTTTTCCAATCCACAGTTTATTCTTCCTGGTTAACAGAGTTCCATCCCAAGACATATGTTTAATTTCCTCTCCTTGTAATAATTTCTAAATGAATTGTTGAGCTTATGTATCCTGCATCCAATGTACTTTAATTCTTTCTAACAAAATGGGATCGTAAGACGAAATTGCCATTTCATACGAAATTGAACTATGAACCCTTGAAAGAGCATCAGCCACAATATTCTCTATCTGTTTTTTGTAAACTATGTGATAATCATAAGCCATGAGTTTACTAAGCCAAGTGTGATGTAAGGTTATTGTTATCTTCTGTTCTAACAGGTGTTTCAAACTCTTTTGATCAGTTCTAATAGTGAAGTGTTTCAATATAAGATACTGGTGCCAATGTTTAACTGCCAACATGATAGCTAACAGTTCTTTCTCATAAACTTATAATGCACACTGTCGTGCAGATAGAGCCTTGCTCACATAGGCAATAGGATACTTCCCTTGCATAAGTACAACCCCCAAACCTTTAGAACTAGCATCAATTTTGACTATAAACTCCTGAGTCTAGTCGGGAAGAGCTAAAACAGGAGCTTGAATCATTGCTAACTTTAGTCTTCCAAATGCTTCTTGAGCTTCAAGAGACCACCTAAAAGCATCTTTTTGTAATAAGTTAGTTAAAGGTTTAGCGATTGACCCATAAGCAGACACAAACCTTCTATAATAGCCTGTTAGGCCCAAAAATCCTCTTAATTGCTTTACAGTTGTAGGGATTGGCCAGTTCTTAACTGCCTCTATCTTATAAGGATCTGTTGACACACCATCTTTTGAAATTACATGGCCCAAATATTCCACCTTTGATCCAGCAAAACTGCATTTTGATTGTTTTGCATATAATTGACTGTCTCGAAACAACTATAATACTTCTTTCAAGTCTTCCACATGTTGTTGCATACTTTTGCTGTAGACTAACACATCATCAAAGAAGATTAGAACTGTTTTCCTTAATAACTTCTGAAAAACTGAATTCATTAATCCTTGAAATGTAGCAGCTATGTTTCATAAACCCAAAGGAAGTACCAAGAACTCGAATAATCCCTTATGGGTTCTGAAAGCATTTTTATGAATATCGCCGTCATACATTCTGATTTGATGGTACCCGAATCTTAAATCCAATTTGGAGAACAGTACTGCCCCCTAATTCTTTTAGTAATTCCTCAATCAAAGGAATAGGAAACCTATTTTTAATTGTATTTTCATTTAATTTCCGGTAATCCACACACAATCTCCAAGTACTATCTTTTTTTACTAAAACCACAGGAGAAGCAAAAGAACTAACACTATGTCTTTTAATTCCCATATCCAACATTTCTTGAACCATTTTTTTCTATAATATCTTTTTGTCCAACCACATATCTGTAAGCTCTTTGGTTGACCAATTGAATCTTATGATTACATTCCCTATTCGATGTGTCAGGGGTCTTGAATACATCTTCATATTACAGCAATAATGCCTTCACCAAATCATTCTCTGTCTCTTCCTGCACTTTAGCTTGATGTTGAAATGAACTATTAGTGTTTTGTTGAATGCTGAATAACTGCAGATTGGTCACATCATTGTTCTTTTGTAACATACCAGATAGCTTCTCCATGGAACACAAAGATACATTGTTTTTATGTATTCCATTCAACTCAATGACTTTTGAATTTACTTTAAATTTCATAGTCATGTTTTTAAAATTCCACACTATATCATCTAATGATTGTAACCATTGTATTGCCAAAACCATATCATAATTGTCTAATGGTAATAGTAATACCTAAGTTTTAAAGCAAGTGCCTTGCATTAACCATTGGAAATCCTGACATAATTGATGACAATCCAACTGTTTCCCATTAGCAACCACAACTTTCATCAAATGAACTTCTTTAGTGGAACGCTACAATCCAGATGCTAATTTTGAATTAGCAAAGTTGTGAGTAGAACCTGAGTCAATGAGGATATGTATTTGTCTTGTGCCTATTGTACCAACTACCCTCATTGTATGAAAGGAAGTTACTCCTGTCATTGCATAAATAGAAATCTAAGCTTCTAACTCTGTTTCCTACTTTGCTATTTGGCCATCTAATTCTTTGTACTCTTCATCATCATGTATCTCTAGTATATATAAATGTTTTGAGCATCTTATTAACTGGAGGTGTAGGTAATAATGCTAGTGAATTATTTGGAGTTCCTACACTCTTATTGACTGCAGACGAAACAATTTTAGAGCCACAAGTACTCGTACTATAGTTACTATTCATTTTCTTGGCCTCTTTATCACCAAATAGGGTAGTATAAACCACAGTTTGTTGTTTTCCATGGCTATAGCATCCCTCATGGTTATAGGTTTAAAAATTTTAACTAGATAACGAATTTTAGGTTTCAATCCTCCACATACAAAATGGCAGCATAATCATCAGAAAATTTCACCTGGTTAAGTAAAGTATCAAATTCTTTAGTGTATTCAGTAAGTGAACCTGTTTAATTGAGGTTTTTTAACTCTTCCATTGCATCCTCAAACAATCTTTCAGAAAATCTTGTGATGGCTGATCTTGAATATTCCTCCGATGTAATCACATCTATATCTCTATTTTAGCTATCAATGTACCCTTGATGACACTCCAACGCTGCCCCTTCTAGATTAATCACTACATAATGAACCTTTGCATCCTCAAGGGTTTTATCTATAGTGAAAAATGATTGCAACGAATTATCCATCCTTCCACTTTTATTCCACTGAACTTCGGAAAATCCAGCTTCCTAGTACAAACCAAACGCTGTTCATGATGATTTCCTCCTTTTTCATTACTCAATTTGAGTGAATTCAGGATCGTGAACGATTCCTTCTCCGTTGAGTGCGTACTAACACTTATAATGTGCAGAATCCATATACGTGTGTGGATCAGACACTATGATGTAATTATAACTGGTTTTTATTACTGATCTGACAGCGTTTACACCACGAAACCAAACGGACAGAGCTTCGCTTCTATAACACTCAAAGATCCAAATGAACTAAACAAGACTACTATATATAGAGGTGTAGGTTCAAACCAAGCATACATGGCTGCCTTTGTACGAAGCTAGTGGCTTCGTACGAAGCTGCCATTGCTTCATGCTTTGCTTTCTTCAATACAACACCTTGTCTTGTATCATTCGTTCCATCTACGTTCCGTGATTGACGCAAGCGATAGACATATGCACTCACAATTTGTTGTTAATTTTAGCCATATGAGTGACTAACGTCATCATACTAATTTGCAACATCTTGTTCGCCTTCGAATTTTGATCCAATGTCGATTGTTGTCCTTCGATTAAACTCGTATTTTCCAAAGCTAACTCTCTAATTTCTCCATTTCTTGCAATCATGTTGTCATACTTTTATTAGGTCAAAACTGTTTCGAATTAAATTCAATATCCAGTGATTATTGATACTAGAACAATCAGTACCATTGAATTTGAAACAAAATTTAATTTGATCGAACAAAGAACAAATTTGAATGAATTGATGGACAGTTATTGAAAGATTTGCTGGAATTAATGATTGTAATCGATCGGAATTGTATTGCGAACAAAATTTGAGCTCCGATGAGGATCGGTGCTTTGATACCAATGTTACGATAAAATTTTGAAGAGAGAATCATAAGAGAGACGGAGGTTCAATTCATTATCGAGATATATTCCTTACAATGATTACAACTTCTTATAGCAAGCCAAACAACGACTAACTAACTATTTTCGACTTCCTACCTTCAAGTTTACAATATTACATAATACATCCCTATATTATTCTAAAATGACCAAACATCCCTTTTTATTCTAACAATCCATTTAAACATGTAATAAATTATTGATCAAATGGGTTGATTCATGATGACTTGGAATCGAAAACGATTTGTGTTACACACAGCAAAATCAGAGTTGGTGTGATCTGACTGGTATCTTCATTGCACAGCAGAAGCATATAATGCTAAGACTTCTAGAAAGTGAATGCCCACTAATTACTCGAATCCACATGGGTTCTCCTATTCCAACCATGCCATAGTTTGAATGTGTAACCTGAGAATGAACATGCGAAAAATCAACATAAAGTTCGCGAGTTTATAGTTTGTTTGAAAAAAAAAGATTTGGAATAAATCTTTTTGATAACCGGTTTAGATAATGTTGAGAAAACGTAATAAATCATTTTCCTCGGCAAGTCATTTGAAAGATTTGTATTTGTAAAACTTGTTTAACCGTCAATGTCCGCGTACGACAAAGACAAAATGCCCGCATGAGCCAATAACCTACCTCGTGCTAGAGAGTGCCTTGCCAAACCCTTTACTCAAGACGGTAGACTACAGGCGGTTATTGTTCTGATGTGTAACGAGGACTTCATTATACAGTTTTAAGAATCCTACGACTCTTACGGTTGAGTAGAGGACAATCCAGTCCTTATGTTTATATGTAGGACAATCCAGTCCCTATGTCTGTATGTAGGATAACCCAGTCCTGATGTTCGTAAGTAGGAAAAATAAGTCCCCTTTTTTGTATGCAGGACAACCCAGTCCTGTTGTTTGTAAGCAAGACAAACCAGTCCCCTTATTTGTATTTAAGACAACCCAGTCCCGTTGTAACTAGGACAATCCCGTCACTAGTCATGAAACTCATGTACGTTTCGAAAATACGCGTGTGTTTTGTAAAACCGGTGTGTTTAGCATAAAACTTTCGAAAACCATTTGAGTTTGTGAAAATTCATTTGCAACATGGTTTAGAAATATATAGTTTTCGTTCATTGAATTATTGTGTACTTTTGCGAAACTTGCATGTCTTTCCAGCCCAGAAAACATTTATAAAAATGTAAAACTGTAAAATTGGGGGTTATGAACTCACCTCGATATCCTTGTGCAAAGCTAGCATAATATGATCCAGAATGTCATTTCCAAAACGTAACTCTCTAGCATGCAATCTATAACATTCCTATAAAGGAATAAGCCTATAAGTTTCTATAAAAGCGTAGCTAAACTACGTGTCACCGAACTCTACTGAATCGCTAACCGGATGATTCGATGGGAAGATGTTAACTTGATGGAACGATAATGATTTACTTGGTTGGTTTCATTTGTAGTCGGTAACAAGTACTATGTTTTGGAAGCACTTAGCTTCCGAGAAATTTAAAATGTGTATATATGTATATATAGGAGAAGGCTCCGTTAGGAACCATCCTTTATTGCGAGAACAAGTGTGAACACAACAAAAAATACCTAAAAAAAAAAAATCACACAAATTTTTTTTAATATTCTTTTTTATAAAAAACGCTACTTTTCGTTAATATTTTTTTTTAAATTATTTAATTTTATTTGATACTAAAGTAGCGATTTTTATAAACAAAATATTAAAAAAAAAAAAAAAAATTTGCGTGTTTTTTAGATTTTTTTAAGAGTTTTTAGGGTTTTGGGGGTTTAGCATTATGGTATAGTTTTTAGCATTTAGTTTTGGTGGGGGGGGGGGGGGGGGGGGTTGGAGGGGTTTGGTTTTTTTTTTAGATTTTTGGAGGGGTGTAGTTTTTGGCATTTAGCTTGGGGGTGGGGGTTTAGGTTTTTTTTGTTTGGGGGGGGGGGGGGGTAGGTTTTTTTATATTTTTGGTGGTGTAGTGGGTTTATTTTGTTGTGTGAACATAGGTTCTCGCAACAAAGTTGGTTCTCGCATGACCGTACCATATATATATATATACTATATTATAATACATGAGGGAAGGATTCCCAAAAGTTAAGAACTTCTTCCCTCATTATTTATAAATAAACCCCTAGAATGAGGGTAAAGTGGTCTTTTAAACCATAATTATTTTTTAGTCCCTCAATCTATTACATTTAAATCCTTGACATTTATCTATACTATATTATAATACATGAGGGAAGGATTCCCAAAAGTTAAGAACTTCTTCCCTCATTATTTATAAATAAACCCCTAGAATGAGGGTAAAGTGGTCTTTTAAACCATAATTATTTTTTAGTCCCTCAATCTATTACATTTAAATCCTTGACATTTAACATAATTATGGGTAATTAGTTACACTCACCCCCCCCCCTCTTTAATTCTTTAATGTATTCCTGCGATATCTTACAACCCGTAATGTTTTAAAAAAATCCGAAGGTACCATGACGATCGGCACATTTTTTAAACGTTTCGATAGTTGTCATTTTTAGTTTCGCCGTGCGTTCATAAAGTACAAATAGCCGATGCGTAAATGTACAATTGATTAAAGCCAACATTTGTTTTTTTACCTAAGCCAGCTTTGACCATTACCTAGCTATCGTGCATTAAGATTTGTTTTTTACCCAAGTTTTTTGTTTTGAACGACATTAATAAACTAAAATATTCCCTAATTTTACTTGTGCAGAGTCAGTTTGTTGTGACATGTTTAATATAGTATAGATAAAACTCACAACAAACTTCCTATTAAACATGCCACAACAAACTAAACATGATATGTGCATCTTATTTTAAAAACTTAAAACTCACAACAAACTTCCTAAATAAGTGGATGACCAATCTAAAACTAAACCCTAATGGACTACTATAAATACATAGCAAACACTCACAATTCTACATTTCTATTGCTAAACAGATTTAAAATATGGAGCCAGTTCTGAATTCACTTGATGCGAAAAAACAAGCATGCGATATTGAAAAATCTAAGGTCGGTTCTATGATAAGTTTTGTTATATCGCAATAATGAATAATTGTTTTCTTTTATTTACTTTTATGTGAATACTAACTTATTTGATTTTTCAGATTCAACACACCAATTTAAACACCCCAGTTGTCGAACAAGCTTTTGTTAGTTTTTAAGTAATATTTTCGCTTATAATCTTTCATATTAACAAGTTCGTTATGTTATTATTTGGTGTTTTATTGTAGGATGATGGTGATAATAGTTTTGAAATTATTTCCTATGGTGCAATGTTCAGTCCATACAAGTCTAATCTTCAACGTCAATTTAGTAAAGAGGTAATTTTAAAATTTATTTAATCTTTTTAAAATTTTTATATTCAATATTTGTTTTTTTTATAAAATTTATTTAATCATTTTTTAACTTTTTTATTAAATTTTTGTTTTTTAAGGATCGGAAGTATGAGAATCAAAAGAAAAGATCTAAGAGACTCTCTGAATGGAAATGGACCGAGGTTATAAATTTAGATGATTCTGAGGACGATGAGAAAGAAGATGAATTAGATGATACTGCTGATTCGAGCACAAACAAGAAAAACGGATCAAAAAAGAAGAGAAATTAGATGAAATATATCAAGTGTTTTTATGTTTTTTTCATTTTCAGTTGTTTTTGTTTGATCTAGACTATCCCATGAATAATAAAGTTTATTTTATATTTGAAGTTTATGTTTTGTGTTATTTTATTGCACTTATAATTTACATCTCGATTGAACTAATATACTTTTGTCATTTGTTTAGTATTTTTTATTAACAAACGAATCTTTACATGTTTAAAACAGTTTTTCTATACTTTATTTATTATTAATTTTTATAACAAAACAAAACTTTGATATTTAGTAGATAGAAGATAAACTATGTTCCAAAATTTTAGGAATTATTTAATACTAATTTACGATATTAGTAGATAGATAGTAAACTATATCCCAAAATTTTAGGAATTATTTAATACTAATTTACGATATTTAGTAGATAAATAGTAAACTATGTCCCAAAATTTTAGGAATTATAAGTCAACTAATTAGGTCCTCCAAGTTAATTATATGGGATGAGACATCGATGGCGAAACGTCAGGCGATAGAGGCAGTTGATCGAACATTACAAGACATTATAAGTGTTAGGCTCCCATGCGTAACACTTATGACATATATCCACCACAATAATGTTATCATATACAAATAAGAAAACTACCAGCAACGAGTGCCGCAATCCAAAGTGTCGCCCCCGCCGCATCGCGCGGGCACCCTACTAGTATATATATATATATATATATATAGGGTAAGGATTTAGAGAAAACGGTGAAAAGTGTGAGAACGGTGAGAACGCTTATGGATCGTCCGATCAAAACAATCCATGGACTAGATTGCGCGGTGGCGTTTTCGTAAATAACATCAATTTTATTATGTGAGACGCGCTTCATTAAGGGTAAACGGGTCTTTTACCGCTCATATTCAAAATGCCATCAAATGATAAAATGCATACAAAAAAAAACGCCATTAAACACAAAACGCCAAAAATTAGTAATAAAACGCGTTGAATATTACAGGAAGATGAAACAACACAATAACTGAATTTCAGTTATCAACATGTATTAGAAGAAATTCCCTGCTAAATTACGCGACAAAAACATCATTATATAAACAAAGGTAAAACATAGTTTCCATAATCACTTCAATCTATCCATTTTCTGCAAAAAACATCATTAACCAAAAACGCCAACTTAACCCAAACGCCAAAAATGGCAACAATCGTTTCGTGGAGATACACTCTGGGAATCAGGCGATACGTCCTCCATTTTGACAATAGAAGGAGGGTGTATGTTTAGACGGTCAGGGCAATTCTGCAGTTGGAAGAAGAGATACAGAGGCGAATCTTATCCATTGGCATCGCTCTAGACAACGAATGCCATGAAACGCATATGCTTATGAAAGCATTAACCAGCAAATTTGGACCAATCAAAGGAGATGTGAAGCCAAACCCTGTCATGACATCATGGCGTTTTGATGATGAAACAGACATGGTGACTGTTACATACGACAGTGGAGAGCAGGAAGTCTACTGGCTAGAGAACATCATGACAAAGCAGCGTTTGGGTTTCATGGAAGAATTGCATAACGCCACTTGTACCAACACAGAAATAGACTCAAAATTGGAGTTAATGCAAGACATGTTCAGGTGGAGGCTTCAGAATCTTCAGGAACAAGAAGCTGATGAAGGTGAATGTGATGACATGGATGAAGATCCAGATGAAGACTCCGAGGAGGAAGAAGATGACGCAAGTGATGGATACTATTCGGATAAAGTACCTTCTGAGGAAGGATTTTATTTTTTTTCCTTCTTTTTTTTAAGATAATTAAATGATATATTTCTATCTTTATTAGCAAAACGCCAAAAAATACTAAAAATGGTTAACCTTAACAAAACGCCAAAAATATAAAAAAAATATTTTTCCTGCTTAATATTTTATTTACTCCGTTATTGTATTTTGTCATATTGGTCTGCATAACGCCATTTTGAAAAAACACCAAACTTAGAAGATGGGACTTCTATAACCTATAAAACTGATAAACGCTGATCAACACAGTAACTACAAAAACAGTAACTGAAAAGACAGTTACTTTATTACTATCATTTATTACAATAAAAAGTCCCGCCTAAACTACGCGCCAAAAAACTCCTATAAGAGAGGGGTCTATACACAATGAAATTAATCACACCTAGAAAAAACAAAAATGCCATATCCTCTAGAAACCACTCCCTTTAAAACGCCACAGATGGCAAAGCTTTCACTGAAATGGATCTTTTTTCTGAGGGGGTTAACTCAATAATATTTTGCTGAATGAGATGGACAAATATTCAAGAATAAGAGACTGGTGACAGTGATATGCCATCATGTGAGCTTTGTTCTTGATGATTAAATGCATGGAATAAAAGGATCAACGCAAGTGTAAAATGTTATTTTGGACTCCATTATTAGAAATAGCATCAAGCAAGAGTTGATCTTTAATGACATGCCACCAAACCAGAATATCACACCAAAAAACAGGATGCCACTAAGCAGCTTCTTCTGAAAAAGACGGGGTTTATGAAGGAAAGTTGTTATCTAGCTAAATTATTCAAAAAAGGTTCAAAACGCCAAAAACAAATTCATGAAAGAAGAGGCTGATGACATTGAAGATTGGAAAGAAAAATTATATTACCATTTTTTATATTTTTGTTTTCATTTTATATTTAATTGATATCAAGTTATATGTTGTTTTGTTATCTAATTCTCTATAAATAAAATACAATACTATATAAAACGCCAAAAACTACAAACACCAAAATACTAGTAGAATGAAAACTGGAAAACAGCTGCTGGTAAAGCACCTTGTAAAAGGGTATTAAAACGCCAAAAGAAAAATTGGTCTTATTTGAATCTTATGCAAATATTAATGACTCGTAGTGAATTATTATACAAAACGCCACAAACGCTAAAAAATTAACCAGAAAATGATATAACGCCAAAAAATTATATATGTGACACAAAAACAATTAATTCAACGCCAAAAAGTTTAATAAATACAATTAACTCCAAAAAAAAACTTAGACGCCAGAAAATATTATAACGCGTTGTGAAAATAAAAGAAGAATGAAAAGACAAAAAAAGCCCCTCCGCTCTTCTCTATGTCGCGGGACACGTGTGGGCCAGGATGCGTTCTCACCGTTCTCACACTTTTGAGCGTTTTCTCCCGAACCCGTTTCTGTATATATATATATAGTGGAGAGTTCAAATGAGAACAAATTATAAATTAAGAATAAAAAGAACAAAGGATACAAAGGTAATTTGAACAAATCATTTAATGAGTCTATCATTTATTTTTGGTATTCAAATTAATGAACTCTAATAATTTAATGAGTGTGTCTTATAAAATAGTTGTGCACCTTACACAATAAAAAACAATCATCCACGTGATCCTAATTATTCAATGTTTCCTACACCATTAAAACAATGCTTGGTGTAAGGTACAGAATGTGTAGGACTCAAACACTTTTAAATAATTTTTTGACTCATAATAAAATATGTGTATGATAAACCAATTTAAAATAATTTTGTCACTCCTAATAAAATTTGTGTGAGACCCAACACATTAATAGTGATGAAGGACAAATTTATGGTGGCATTAATGAGATTTGAGTAACTCTTTAAAATATTTATTATTATTCTACAACAAATTGTCTATACTATCCTTACTAATTAAAATATTAATTAAAAGTTGACAAAATGCTATCTTGATTCACAACCATTGATAAAAAAATATAGGGTCTAGATTAATTTATTTTTCTTCTTTCAAGAAGATTCTTCTCAAATGAACCTCCCCCTATATATATATATATATATATATATATATATGAATCTGTGTTAGTAGTCTCGGATGGTAGTACGTGTACGTAAACAAGTGTTTGTATAAAAATAATACACGTTATTGACTCGTATAATGTATTCGCGTGTTTTTCGAATGGTTGTCATACACGTTGATGGATAGTAATACGACTCGCCGTAGTTTTCGTAAGATATTGACATAAGTATGTATGTATATTAACTTCGCTTAGCCGAAATGATAATCCCACGTCTCGTGGATAATTATTGAAATAATTATATATAGTTGAACGCTTGTTATAATTGAATCTCGTTTGTTTGTTATCAAAATGATTCGAGTAATAAGGTATGTGAAGATCGGATGGTAACGCGTCAGATTCTGTTTACGTGTTTGAAATAAATATAAATAATTATATTTATTTTTGTAAAATCTTCGAGTTATAGACGTTGGAAGTAGATATAAATAATTATATTTATTTTGAGTGATTGTCGAATACTAGATGTTTGAAGTAAATATAAATAATTATATCTATGTCATATAAGTTTTACGGGTTCTAGACGTTTGAAATAAATATAGATGTTATATTTATTTAATATAATTTCCAAGTCCGGTTGACTTACAAACCATGTTCGTTGAAACGTTATCAACTTGTTTTTAGAGTAATAAGGAGTGGTCAACCATAAATATACATTTATATTTATGTTTATAAAATCTTTGAATCCTATAGATTTCGTATTTATAATAAGACACTTTCGTGTTATGGAATTTTACGAAAAAACGGGCAAAATTTCCTCTGTTTTTGGACGATCCCGACACTGCAAGTTGTCGATAAAATTTCAAAACACAACAATCGATTATAACAATTTACTGGTATCTTTCATTATATTCAAACGCCACTTTATATATATATATATATATATATATATATATAAACCGACACGTGATATAATATATATATATATATATATATATTATCACGTGTCGGTTCGGTTTCTGACTAATATATATTCATATGTATGTACGCACGATATATCATAAAAATGTATAATTCCAAAATTTTATTTTCATAACGATTATGTTAGTTAGTTCGGGTTGGAGCTCGACGTCGTGCTAGGGTAAAAAAACAAAATAACAATATAGTAACATTTCATCATTAATATTTTACTAAGGTTAGCTTGACAAGGTTTGACCCGAACCCAAATCTGACTGCTTGATAGTCCAGGATATGTCGAGTTTGACGGAGCTTTGGTCCCGAGATGATCGGTTCGGTGATAAGAAATGAGTAAAAGATAGAAATGACACCATACAATCACTTATAATCTGGTTTCTATTGATAATCCAATGTAACAGCACCGTGAAACCAATTGGACAGTATGTCCCCTCTGGGAACCAAAAGCTTATCCAACAAAAGACCCAAGCATCCTATATATAGGCATGCTGACTTCATATGAACCCACATGGGTGCCTTCGTACGAAGCTGCAATGGTCTTGGATATCAGTACGAACCCACAAAGCAGTCCCTTCGTATGAAGGGACTCCCTTCGTATGAAGGTACTGTGACATCACAATACCTTGGTTTCGTACTGGATTTCATGCTATTCTATACAATATTCAACACACACTCTATCTAGCTATTTACACAGTGGCAGACATACAAAATATGCACCAACAGATTCCCCCTTGGTTGTCATTGTCGAATCGTCACGTTTAAAACCTTGAGCCGTGTTTGAATATTTTGGGATCTTTAAATTCTCTGCAACTTCAATCAGGCATCTTCAAATCTTCAATAGATTCCCCCTGAAATGAATCTTTAGGTCTTTGTTTGCACAGTTCATGACTTCTCCTCTGATTTGCTAAACTACAATCTTCACGAACAATCACCAGCTTTAAACTAATCAATGCAGCACTCTTTGTTTCAGCTTTAACCACATCCGCGTTCAGTTTTTTATATAACCTTTTAGCACCACGATCTCGCATTGCGCTTGCTCGATCTGACAATGTACAAAAACTCAACCGGTAATTGATAGAAACTTCAAATACCCCACTGGTTAACTTCAAATTGGTGATTCCCCCTGAAGATCTGATATCCTATTTTTCGTGATCACCTTTAAGCACCGTCTGAATGATTGATCCGTGTAAACGGTATTCTCCACAATTAATAAATCATCATCGAATAACGAATCATCTGGTAAAACAATCAGATCTCAGAAACATTCATCCACGATCAGATTCACATTCTTCCACTTCAGTCATGAAAACAGATATATAGTCTTCTCCGCTAGTCCCGACAGCAACTTAACCAACAAACATCATCATTCCCCGGCAGTTAGTCCAAAAAACAATTCATCTGCTCGAAGATTAACCATTCTGTTACTTTAGACTATCACACATCTGTGATATCTTATACGTATCCATAGTACAGATGCACCACCTGATGCTAATCTTGCTGACCGGCTTGACGGAGACCCGAGACTCAAACCCTAAGACGTCAATCTGACCCTAATCTGTAGAGTCTGAACTTCCAATGATCATGAATTCACGAATCCAAATCCTATGCATCTCTAGACAATCCTGAAGTCTGAACCACTCGAATACTGTTGCAGTGTCAAGAATATAAAAAATGCCGGAATTTCAACATATGACATTGAAAATTTTTTATTCCCCCTCATTTTTGCAAATTCTGACATCTTCTCACTGAATTCCCCTTCAAACTGAGCAATTTAGTCTTCTGACATCTTTGAAAAACTTGACCACATTGAGAATATGACAATTTCTATCCCGATCGTTTTAGTTTTTCATCTTTGCGGATTTAACACTTTTGGCCCATAAATACTCAGACACTTCGAATGACAAACATTAGGCACCATTATCATGACTACCTCACTAATCTTCACAATCTGTGATCATTTGTACGCTAAAAACATGGATGTGACATTGATATACTAAGTGTCCCCTTCGTACGAAGCTATGATTACCCCTTCGTATGAAGCCGTGATCATATGACAGTTAAGCTTCAATGCCTCCTTTCATACGAACCCATGAAGAATTTGATAATTTATGCCCCCATGCCTCTTCGTACAAACCCAGGAATGGCCTTCATACGAATCCAGGATTGGATTCGTACCAGCATATTTAACAGTATTATATCGTCCCTTCGTACGAAGCTGGGTATTCGTATGAAGCTAAGCTGATGTAACCAAGAACACTTTCGAACACAAATTTCGCTCCAGAATCTTTAATACTTTGAATTTCATGATGCAACTTCATAGGATTGTGTGAAAATCAATTCCGAACACGATGGTGTCTTCAATTTCAAGTTCCATCCGTGAATTGACCTTCAATTTGATGTTTATTTGATGTTTTACGTCAAAACTCCCTTCACATCCAAAATTCATGAGCAATGATACCACTTGATAGTCCAGGAAACGTCAAGTTTGACGGAGCTTTGGTCCCGAGATGATCGGTTCGGTGATAAGAAATGAGTAGAAGATAGAAACGACACCAAACAATCACTTATAATCTGGTTTCTATTGATAATCTAACGTTACAGCACCACGAAACCAGTTGGACAGCATCTCCCCTCTAGGAACCTAAAGCTTATCCAACACAATACCCAAGCATCCTATATATAGGCATGCTGACTTTGTACGAACCCACTTGGGTGCCTTCGTACGAAGCTGCAATGGTCTTGGATATCAGTACGAACCCACAAAGCAGTACCTTCATACGAAGGTACTATTACATCACAATACCTTGGTTTCATACTGGATTTCACTCTATTCTATACAATATTCAACAAACACTCTATCTAGCTATTCGCACAGTGGCAGACATACAAAATATGCACCAACACTGGTTGACCCGTGTTGACCATAGATGACCCGTTGATCGAGTATGACCACAGTTGACCAGTTTGCCACCTTGACCTGAGCACCGAAACTGACCAAGTTAACCTGAACCCGAACCGAAACAAACTAACCACTGTTGCCGCCACTGCCGCTGCTGGCCGGCCTACCGCCGCCGGCTGCGACACTTCCTTCGCTACCACACCGCCCCACCACTACCCCGTTTCCATCGTCGCACCCCCATTCTCCCGCTAAACAGTTCAATGTCATTCCCCAGTTAACCGAGCCAAAACACAAAAAAAGAAAACGTAAAACGAACCGAAAAACTCACCGAAATGTTGTCGAAAAATAATTTCCTATGAAAACTTGCAAAATGGTCCCTAGTGACCCGATCTAACCACGCACAAAACAAAAACTTCAAAACGAGTTTGCTGGAATTTGATCAGAGCTTCGCAAGAGTTGCTCCCAAGCCTAAACGACTCCGATTCTTGGAAAACGAACACCACCATCATGACAGGAAGGCTCGGTTTAGTGGAGGTAGGGTAGTTTTTGCCGAAAAAACCTCGCCGAAGCCACCGCCCCCGACGCTGCAGGAATCGTTGCCGCCGCCATCATCATCGTCGGCCATGCCATCGTCGTCGTCATCACTGGAGTTCGGTCGGAGTTCTTGAGAGAGAGAGAGAGAGAGAGAGAATGATAGGGTGAGGTGTGTGTAGGGGTGTGCAAAAAACCGAATTAACCGAACCATAACCGAATTTACCGATAAAACCGAACTGAAAAAACCGAACCAAATAAAAAACCGGTGGGTTAGTTAATGGTTTTTTTTTTGAAAACCGAAAGTAGCGGGTCAGTTATGGTTATCACTTTTTCGATACCCACCATAACCGAACCGAACCGACATGTAATAAATTTTTGTAGGATTTAGGACTTTTCACCTTATTTTTTTCATTTGATGTTGTTTATTGAAGATTTTTAGTATGTATGGGTTTTTCATATCGTTTTGTGGTTTTGATTGGATATTTATTTGAATTTATGGAATGTATCATATCACTTTATTTCAGTATTCGATAATAATTGGTATTAATATTATAGATTATATGTATTTTTTAATACTATTTAATATACTAATATATACAAATATGCAATAACAATTTACTCCATGTTAAAATAATTAAGCTATTTTTAGCTAAGCTAAATACACGGTTAACCACCCATAACGGACCCGCAATAACCATCAAAACTGAATAACCATAACCGATCGGTTATGGTTATGGTTATCCATTAACCAACATCGCGGTTATGGTTATGGTTTTAGGTCAAAACCGATCCAAACCGACCCAAGCACACCGCTAGGGGTGTGTGTGGTTAAGGTTTGTTGGGGAAGAATGAGAGGATAAGATAGCTTATATACTAGGGTTTTGGTGGGTTGGGCCCAAGGCCCATTAACGCGTTTCTAGTTGTTTTTGGGGCCCAAATGCTTCTACGAGACCCGTTTTCGAACCCGAACTTCGTATAAGGCCATAAAATGTCATTTTAGGATCATAATTACGTAAAATAGTGTTGGTAGTTGACGTTTGAGTCGTCCGTTTGTCGGTTGTGTTAAAATTGCGTAAAATGCTTCGGGGGTCGTTTTAGTCCGTTTTTTTATTCGATTTTGACTGCGAATATTAAAATTCGATTATGAAGCTAAATATATCATAATATTTCAGTTTTAAGGTAATACACAAGTCTGATGCTTCCGTTTCGTTGCCGGTGCGTTCCTACAATAGCATTTTTCGTTCACGTATGCGTTTTGTGACGTTCGAAAGGATGATAATTTCGCAAAACCAATTTCATGTGTATAAAATATACGTATAAAACTCGTATTGTCAGCGTTGTAAGTATTTCGCCCGGTGTCAGTTCGTTACCGTTTAATGTTCAGTAGTTTTCCCGCAAATCACCATTCGCGTACTGTACAGCCGGATAGACGTTCCTAGGCATACCAACGGCCTAATTAAGTTAATTTGCGTATTAAAACACTACTTAGAATCGTCTTAATGTCTGTTTTATGTGAAATTCTAAACCAAAATTACCGGTTGTCACATTCTCACCCTGTTAATTTCGTCCTCGAAATTTAGACTACGATATCATCTTAGAGTTATGTCATGCGTTGGTAAACGTGAATAGTATCAAAGTAAATGACCACGTAATTAAATCAAGACATGCTCGAATTATGTGAATATGAGGACATATTACAACAATAAGATCTCAACGGTTCAACTGAATTTGTTTCGGACATCGATGTCAAGGGAACGAAGCGTAGTGATACAATCACCAATGTGATTAAGTTTACAGGGGTCCAACAAGAGGAATTTTGACTAATAAATGTCCAAATGAATGGTCACAATCTGCAATTGAATTTTAGAAACAATAGAATTTACTACCAACGGAAACTTGTGTTGGTTGTTGAATACGTGAAACTTAGAGATCAACAAGCTCAAATGAAATATGAGCACAAAAATGATTTGTCAACTATAGAACCATAACATGATGAAAAATCACTGTGTTGAAATTATTGAAGTGCAAGAATACACCGAAATACGACAGAATTTAGTGCGTCATTGTCTTAATCCATAGTTGCATTAAGACTACTTCCAATGATGAGTCAAACAAAAGGCATACCTAGTTTTGCATGAAACGATTAATCATGATTAGCCCAAGCTACCAATTTATACTGATGCCACAAGGTGTCGTGTGTGACACCCGGCTTTTCAGGCCGTACCCTACAATTGCAACACGTGTTGTGAATTAATAAAAAGGTTGTATTTGACTGATTATGATGTTTATATATGATATTTAATGAGTTGGAAATCCCAACATTGTTAAAAATTATGTTGGCAATGATAAAATAAACGCTTATCGCGTAACGATTAAAATGCTAAACAAACGTCGGTGATCACCCGATCAGTGTTAAAATCCTAAAAATAGTATGCTATGATTAGAATGGTAATTTTAATCATGTTCGTGAGGAAAAATAAATTAAAACCCTAAGAAACTCTATTTTTCGAGTTTAAGCGCGAACCGCGCAATACTGCGCGCATTAGATAAAATACTATCAACGCAGCCAGTCAAGATAACTAGTAATTGTTTCAGTAATAATTTTGTGTGATTATCTTTAAAGAATGATAAAAATAATTTAAAACACGCTAAAACGGGATTAAAACGCTAGATAAAATACCCGGTATCCAGTAAAATACATGTTTTTACCACTAAATTACATATATATGTGTATGTATATATGATTATGTGAGAAGTGTGCATGGTGTGTGCTAGGTGGTGGCTAGAGGAGAAGGTTCTACCTTCTCTCTCTTACACTTGTTAGCTAGGAAATCTCACTTAATGATTAAGCTTGTAATGGTGTCCATAAACTCACCATAATCCATACAACCTTTTCAAAATCACATCCACTCTCTCTCTCCTGATTAAGCTCGGCCGAACACCCCTAAACACACACAGATTTCAGAATTTTAAACCATTTCTTGAAGATTTGAAGGCATTCCAAGGTGTTTTCAAGCTTACATGAAGGTTTAGAGGTGATTTCAAGGAGATTTGAGCAAGAACAAGGCTTCATATCATCACTATTGTCAAAACCCACTCAGAATCTTGAAGGTATAACATTTTGTCTTTCAAATCTTGTTCATGATTCATGGTGATGAAGATGATAGTGAAAGTTTCTCTTGTTCTTGAATCTAAACCTAAACTTGAAAACTAAAACAAATGGGTTTTTGGAATAAAATAAAATGGATGTGTATATGTATGTATGTGGGGCCGTACATATGTATATATGTATGTTAAAGTATGAGTTTTGATTTTTGGTTTGATCTTGTATGATAAGATGTTGAAAAGTGATGTGCATGTGATGTTGGAATGTTCTAAAAGGGGTTTTAAATCATGTGAATGGACATGTAAAAGTAAAATTTTGGATTCATATGTATGTATGTATATGTGAGTCGTGTATGTGTGTGTATATATGCATGCATGAACATTTTGATATTGATAATTGTTGATGTGTAAGAATATATGCATATGTCTTGAATTTATGAATAAGTGATTAGATGATGATGCTGTGAAGTATGGAATGTTTGAATATTTGAAACATGAGTTAAATGAAGGTCTAGATGCATTCAAGTTCATGCAAGATGATTAAGACATGTTATGGATTCATTAGATGCATTTATTAGAACATGCATGTTGGAATATGATCATGAAATGATGATTTAAATATGATTTGATAAAAAAAAAATTCAATCAGATTCTAAACACTAAAAATGTAAATATTTGAAGAGTTTAATGGTATAAAACTTTGTCATAATGTTTACTAGCTTTGCATGTTGCACTTGGTGAATTAGGAGTTGTAAAATACGTGAAATCGCATGATTTATGTGACTTACATAAAAACTGCACTAATCTGATTTTTATCACTATTTTAATCGGTAAATAACATGTATTGTGTTAAAATATCGAGTCATTCCAAGTTGGGATGATTATAGTAATGTTTAACGCAAAACTATGCGTTAAAAGGGTCAAAAATCGGCTTTTCGAACGATTTTTATGAAACTGATTTAGTTCAGTAAGTAAACTGATATTTTTAGTTTAAAAAAGTATTTTAACTAATTTTAAGTTTACTTGGTGTTTGGTTGGTCATAGTGACTTCCGACGCCCGAAAACGTTATCGAATCACAAAAATATGCGTTTTACAATGAACACTAGTATGGGTAATTTTTAGTTGAACCTTATGTGTTAAAATGTGTTATGTGATTTAAACATGTGAAAGTGATAATATGATAAGTGTTAACATGATAGTGGGAAATTTAGACTATGCGTGTACACTTGTGTGTTTTAGGTAGTAGAAACGGTAAAATCGCGTTAAACGTGTAACTGGTTTGTCAAGCATGAAATTTGATACATATAAGTTATTTTATGTATGCTTGCCTTAAAAATGACAACATGAATAACTTAACAAGATTACACGTATTTCGATGTTAATTTAGGTGTACGTTTATCTATATATATTACGACGTGCAAATCGTAGATATATTACGTATAAACGGGTGTGTTAATGAATTTACATGATGACGGTCACCAATAAAATCGTTCAAGTCGCAAAATCTTATATATATATATATATATATATATATATATATATATATATATATCAACGTGCAAACATTATAAAAAACGACAACTTTTCGAGAAAATCTCAAAGTTATGTGAAAATTCTAACAAACGGAGAAACTTAGGATTCTTGTGATATATTGATTTAAAAATCATTCCTACGTATAATAGGACATGTAGAAATGAATCTGTGGGATTGCGCTATTTAAAATACGCACCCAAAGGTGAGTGTCACTAAAACCCCCTCTTTTACTGTTTTTGTATATGTTTTGGGGGATGAACATGCCTAAAAGGGTTTAATAATGTTTTTGGAATAAAACATACCTTTTGATATAAATTATATATTTTCGTTGAAAATATAAGGATTTTGATAAATCATTTATTTCGGGATGAAATGTTTTTGGTGAATATATGTTTCGGGGATAAACGGGGATTAGTACGGTGTTTGGGGGAAAACGAATGTGTAGTTGGAATGAATTTGCTTGATCTCAAGAGAGTAAGTATCAGCATAGGCTTACATTTCGGTGGGGATTTCAGGGAATTCGTACAACATCATATATTAAATTTGTAATATTAGTAGGATATATATATTGTACGTGAGGCAGACATCATATATGGTCTCGATAAGGACCCCGTCGTGACCGGTCGCCCCGTGTCAAGTCAAACGATGAATTGATATTCTGTTTATAGTCTAGCCTTGATTATCCTACAGTGTAAATATATAGTTCATAATGTCTAGCTAACTTACGAGTTCGAATATTTGACGCTATAAATTTAATATGTAAAACTTGGGAAAATGCCTTATTCAAAGGTTTTGGGGGAAAAGCCTACGACGGTTGACCCATGGATTTTAATAAGGAAATAAATGGACATTCATAAATTGTATGGATGTTTTCTAATAAACACATAATCAGAAAGCTTTTCGTTGGGATCAAATTGTTTAAATTTGAATATGTGAACTCACCTTCCTTTATGTTGACACTTGATTTTAACGTGTTCTTCAGGTACTTGAGTTCGGCTTCGGGAATCATGGCGTATCTTGTGGTTGTTGATGCATGTTTTGTCACTTAATATGTTGGACTAACTTTTAAAACCTTCTGGGACGAATGTAATAAGATCCATGAGGATCAAAACAACTTAACTATGTCATGGTTGTGTAACGTTTTAAAACATTATGTTTAAAACTTATATTTTAATTAAGTCATTATGTCCAACAATTTAATGAATCGATCGTCAAGATATTAATGGGCACCAACTTCCGTCACCACTACGTTTTATATTCCGCTGCGACATTATTGGGGTGTGACAGAAGTTGGTATCAGAGCCAACGGTTGTTAGCGAACTAGATGTTTTCGAGGAAAAATCTAGACTTCAACCGAAGAGTTTTGAGATTTAAAGTCCAAAATTCTCGAAGCCAAAATTTTAAAATAAACATGGAAAATTTTATGTGTGAAAACCATTATGTGTTTATGTGCATAAGTGATTTTCTGTTTATTTGGGTCTTATATGTTATTATTCATTCGATCACACACTTACTTGTACGGTTATATATGTATCACAGATGTCGCACGAACACGAGGTCATCGAGATCCACGACTCAGTAGCGAACCAGATTTCGAGACTTCACCCAGATCCATTCTATCAGAGATACCTGTCACGACTCCATAGATGGTTGGTATTGCCGAGTTTGTGTCATTTTTCCACGTCGACCCTGCTGCTTTTGCCAGCCATGTAGACCCCCGATATACTTTCACTAGCATTGAGTGGATTGATGATGACGATGACGCTCCTCTCTCGATTCATGAGACGGGACAATCATCTGGCATAGTACCAGTTATTGATGACGTGATTAAAGGTGCCCCTAATATTGGAGGATCTCTTAGTATCGCACCAGTGGTGGACGCCACTATTGTCACGGCTTGACCATTAGAGCCATCAGTCGTCCCGCCTGCTACTGTGATCGAGCCTATCGCTGAGATCCCTCCGCTTGTTTTATCTGAGTCATCTTTTCCTGTCATTGAGTCACGCGCTCCTACTACGCCTCTATTAGTCTATTATCACCGTAGGAAGAGGACTAAGCCTGCTGGGGAGATCGCATCTACGTCACACGCTGAGATGGCATCTGCTTCCAATAAGCAGAAAGGGGTTTGGTTAGACCGATGTTGCCACTGTGATCGACAGTTTGCCACTCTGCACGGAGACTTGGATTCAACCAAAGGTAAGATGAAGGACCTCGAGGGGCAGATGGATTGGTATGATGAGTTAAAGGATTTAGATAACAGTGTGATGGACCAAATGCACTAGAGGATAGTGGATCCGGAGGAGCTTGTCAGGAAGATGTTAGATTTCCTGGGTTTGAAGCGTTTGATGCTTGTAGTTGTTGTTTGTTTTTGGTTGTTATGTTAGACACTTTTTGATACTCTTGTTTGGGGCATGCGTGCCAGTTATATATTGGGATATTATGTGGAAATTTTGTGTGAACTTGTTAAGGGTGTCGACGTAGACATGCCAAGGGTAGTCGGTATGTACTAGAAACAAGTTTGGTAATTTCTATGATAATATCAGATGATTTACTTTTGGTTTAAAAATTGTTCTCATTAATATGTGGATATTATACATGCGCAATGTTTGGTCCACTAGCACTTAATGATTGAATTATTTTTGGTTATCGTCTTATATGATTATTATTGTTTTAATAATAGAAACGACGAAAGGCCGCCAAAAGCAAGACAAGGTACTGGACTACCTACCACACCAGAAGAGTTGGCACAACTCATAGCCCAACATGTTAATACTACCATGGAACAGCATCATGCTAACCAAAATGATGGTCAGGGACGTGGATGTTGTGCTCACGGGCATGGTTTTGGTGGGGCACAGATTGGAAACCCTCCAGGTAAAAATAATGATTAGAAAGTTTTGGTAGTTTATGTGTGATGACATAATCAGAACGTATTCCTAATTTTCACTAACTGTGTGAACAGTACATAGATGTACACACAAAACAATCCAGGGTTGTAGCCCAAGATCAGTTACTGGTGCCCTATGCAATGACGTGGCAACGAGTCGATCATTCGAGTATTTCAGCATTCCGAACCTAGAACTGTAGATTCGAAAAAGCGCAAGCCGGAGAGCTCGAAGAGGAACGTGAGAAGAAACGCAGTTTGGAGAAAGCGTGTGTAGCTAACTCTAGAGAGTCGGTAAAGGATAATGTCAGAGATGGCAGGAGTGGCCCTGAGAAGAAGACTCACGGTGATGAGTAAGGAAAGTGCGCCAGATATGGCCGAATTGGACATGGGACTCGTGAGTGCTATGCTAAGAGTACATTGGATAGAGTTGCACTCGAAGGATGTTACAAGTGTGGTGAACAAGGACACTTCAAAAGAGATTGCCCGAAACTAAAGGGTCAGAATGCCAGGGCCAAGCTTTTGAGATGAATGCTGGAAAGGCACGTGGAGATCCTGCTATTGTTACTAGTATGTTTTTTATCAATAACCAATCTTTGTTCGTACCTTTGATACCGGAGCTGACTTAAGTTTTGTCTCGAAAAACTTTGAACCATTTTTGTGTTCTCCAACAAATAAGCTAAGTAAAAAGTACTCGATAGAACTAGCAAATGGTAAACTGATAGAAACTAGCAAGGTCGTTCGCGGTTGTAGTATTTAGTTAGATAATCATAGTCTTAGTATCGATTTATTTCCAGTGGAGCTGGGGCGCTTTGATATAGTTGTGGGGATGGATTGGCTATCCAAGAACAAAGCTGGGATTATTTGCTCGGAGAAGCAAGTGAGGATACCTCGTCCTGATGCTGGTGAAGTGATAGTTGTTCATGGAGACCGATCGAGTCGAGTGTCGAGTGTCGTCAGTGTTATGATGATGTTCAAGTTGTTGCGAAAGGGTTATCCTGCGTTCATAGTTTAACATGGTGGATACAAAGGCCGAATGTAGGAATATCGAAGAAATTCCTATTGTTCGCAAATATCCAGAAGTTTTTCCTGAAGACTTACCAGGATTGCCCCCCCCCCCTTAGACAGATCGAATTCCAAATCAATCTGGTACCCGGTGCTGCACCGATTGCAAAATCTCCTTATAGATTAGCATCGTCAGAAATGAAAGAAATGTCGAATCAGCTTCAAGAGCTACTAGACAAAGGTTTCATTCAACCAAGCTTTACACCTTGGGGTACACCTGTTTTGTTTGTGAAGAAGAAGGATGGATCCTTCAGGATGTGTATTGACTATAGAGAGCTGAACAAGTTGACTATCAAGAATCGGTACCCTTTTACCGAGGATTGACGATTTATTTGATCAGCTACAGGGGTCTAGTTACTACTCGAAGATAGACATGCCTTCAGGATATCATCAGTTGAAAGTTGCTGACGAAGATATTCTGAAGACTGTTTTTCGAACACGGTATGGCCATTACGAGTTTTTAGTCATGTCTTTTGACTTAATTAATGCGCCAGCTGTATTCATGGATCTCATGAACAGGGTATGCAAACCCTCTTTGGATAAATTCGTGATAGTATTCATCGACGATATACTTATCTATTCGCGAACCAAAGAAGATCATGAGTATCGTATGAAATTGATATTAGAGTTGCTGAAGGAAGAAACGTTGTATGCCAAGTTCTCTAAATGTGAATTCTGGATTCGGGAAGTTCATTTTCTCAGACATGTCATAAATGAGAAAGGTATACATGTGGATCCGTAGAAGATAGAGGCGATCAAGAATTGGGAAGCACCAAAGACCCCGTCGGAGGTGCGACAATTCTTAGGACTTCCAAGGTACTACAGGAGATTCATTGAGAATTTCTCCAGATTAGCGCAGCCTTTAACGCTACTGACCCAGAAGGAAAAGGAGTTTGATTGGACGGAAAAGCAGGAGGAAGCTTTTTGGACATTGGACGAAATGTTGAGAGCATGTGCGATTGATTTCGATGGAAGTTGGGATACTTACTTGCCGTTGGTAGAGTTTTCTTACAACGATAGTTACCACATTAGTATCAAGGCCGCTCCCTTGGAAGACTGGTATGGAAGGAAGTGTCCGTCGCCACTTTGTTGAGCTGAAGTCGGCAAGAAGTATTTAACCGGACCCGAGCTTATCCAGGAAACCAGCGTCAGGGTTTTCCTAGATCGAGGGAAGGTTAAAAGTCGCCATTGATCGATAGAAGAATTACATGAACAATCGAAGGAAACTGTTGTAGTTTCAGGTCGAAGATTGTGTTTTGTTGAAGGTATTACCTTGGAAAGATACTATTAGGTTTAACAGAGAGAGAAAAGCTGAGCCACATTAATTAGGTCCTTTCGAGAGCCCATCTTGAGTTGGGTCAGTCAATTATAGGCTTAAGCTACCGTAGGGATTGAGTGGAATACATGATGTGTTTCCTGTGTCCAGTATGAAAAGTGTATAATAGATAATACACTGACTTTACCCTTTCTGATTAAGTACTCGTAAACGATGAACCTTGGAAAAGGTAGAGAGGGTTAAGACGAGAAATTAGGAAATGGGATTATATAATAAATGTCTACGGGAATTCGTCCTAAGAATCAAAGTTTCTCGCAGAAACTACAAGACCATATTCAATAAGACTGTTCTTAGTGTTTCCATCAAGTGCGAAAACAAAAACCTGTCGAGTAAAATTTCGGGGACGAAATTTCCTAAACAGGGGGAGATTGTGACACCCGGCTTTTTAGGCCGCACCGTACAATTGTAACATGTGTTGTGAATAAATAAAAAGGCTGTATTTGACTGATTATGATGTTTATATATGATATTTAATGAGTTGGTAAATCCCAACATTGTTAAAAATTATGTTGGCAACGATAAAATAAACGCTTATCGCGTAACGATTAAAATACGAAACGAACGTCGGTGACCACCCGCTCAGTGTTAAAATCCTAAAAATAGTTTGTTATGATTAGAATGGTAATTTTAATCATGTTCGTGAGGAAAAATAAATTAAAACGCTAAGAAACTATATTTTTCGAGTTTGAGTGCGAACCGCGCGATACTGCGCGCATTAGACAAAATACTGTCAACGCAGCCAGTCAAGACAACTGGTAATTGTTTCAGTAATAATTTTCTGTGATTATTTTAATAGAATGATAAAAATAATTTAAAACGCGCTAAAACGGGATAAAAACGCTAGATAAAATACCCGGTATCTAGTAAAATACCTGTTTTTAACACTAAATTACATATATATATATATATATATGTGTGTGTATGTATATATGATTATGTGAGAAGTGTGCATGGTGTGTGATAGGTGGCGACTAGAGGAGAAGGTTCTACCTTCTCTCTCTTACACTTGTTAGCCTAGGAAATCTCACTTAATGATTAAGCTTTTAAAGGTGTCCATAAACTCACCATAATCCATACAACCTTTTCAAAATCACCTCCACTCTCTCTCTCTCTTGATTAAGCTCGGCCGAACACCCCTAAATACACACACATTTCAGAATTTTAAACCTTTTCTTGAAGATTTGAAGGCATTCCAAGGTGTTTTCAGGCTATGAAAGTTTAGAGGTGATTTCAAGGAGATTTGAGCAAGAACAAGGCTTCATATCATCACTATTGTCAAAACCCACTAAGAATCTTGAAGCTATAACATTTTGTCTTTCAAATCTTGTTCATGATTAATGGTGATGAAGATGATAGTTAAAGTGTCTCTTGTTCTTGAATCTAAACAAAAACTTGAAAACTAAAACAAATGGGTTTTTGGAATAAAATAAAATGGATGTGTATATGTATGTATGTGTGGCCGTACATATGTATATATGTATGTTAAAGTATGAGTTTTGATTTTTGGTTTGATCTTGTATGATAAGATGTTGAAAAGTGATGTGCATGTGATCTTGGAAAGTTCTAAAAGGAGTTTTAAATCATGTGAATGGACATGTAAAAGTAAAATTTTGGATTCATATGTATGTATGTATGTATGTATGTATGTATGTATGTATGTATATGTGAGTCGTGTATGTGTGTGTATATATGCAAGTATGAACATTTTGATATTGATAATTGTTGATGTGTAAGAATATATGCATATGTGTTGCATTTATGAATAAATGATTAGATGATGATGATGTGAAGTATGGAATGTTTGAATATTTGAAACATGAGTCAAATGAAGGTCTAGATGCATTCAAGTTCATGCAAGATGATTAAGACATGTTATGGATGCATTAGATGCATTTATTAGAACATGCATGTTGGAATATGATCATGAAATGATGATTTAAATATGATTTGATAAAAATAAATTTTAATCAGATTCTAAACACTAAAAATGTAAAGATTTGAAGAGTTTAATGGTATATAACTTTGTCATAATGTTTACTAGCTTTGCATGTTGTACTTGGTGCATTAGGAGTTGTAAAATACGTGAAATCGCATGATTTATGTGACTTACACAAAAACTGAACTAATCTGATTTTAATCACTATTTTAATCAGTAAATAACATGTATTGTGTTAAAATATCGAGTCATTCCGAGTTGGGATGATTATAGTAATATTTAATGCAAAACTATGCGTTAAAACGGTCAAAAATCGGCTTTTCGAACGGTTTTTATAAACTGATTTAGATCAGTAAGTAAACTGATATTTTTAGTTTAAAAATAAGTATTTTAACAAATTTTAAGTTTACTTGGTGTTTGGTTGGTCATACGTGACTTCCGACGCCCGAAAACGTTACCGAATCACTAAAATATGCCTTTTTCAATGAACACTACTATGGGTAATTTTTGGGTGAACCTTATGTGTTAAAATGTGTTATGTGATTTAAACATGTGAAAGTGATAATATGATAAGTCTTAACATGATAGTGGGAAATTTATACTATGCCCGTACACTTGTGTGTTTTATGTAGTAGAAACGGTAAAATCGCGTTAAACGTGTAACTGGTTTGTCAAGCATGAAATTTGATACGTATAAGTTATTTTATGTATGCTTGCGTTAAAAATGACAACATGAATAAGTTAACGAGATTACGCGTATTTTGATGTTAATTTATGTGTACGTTTATGTATATATATTACGACATGCAAATCGTAGATATATTACGTATAAACGGGTGTGTTAATGGATTTACATGATGACGGTCACCAATAAAATCGTTCAAGTCGCAAAATCTTAAATATATATATATATTAACATGCCAACATAAACAAAAACGATAACTTTTCGAGAAAATCTCAAAGTTATGTGAAAATTCTAAGAAAAAGAGAAACATAGGATTTTTGTGATATATTGATTTAAAAATCATTCCTACGTATAATAGGACATGCATAAATCAATCTGTGGGATTGCGCTATTTAAAATACGCACCCAAAGGTGAGTGTCACTAAACCCCCCTCTTTTACTGTTTTGTATATGTTTTGGGGGAGGAACACGCCTAAAAGTGTTTAACAATGTTTTTGGAATAAAACATACCTTTTGATATAAATTATATATTTTCGTTGAAAATATATGGATTTTGATAAATTATATATTTCGGGATGAAATGTTTTTGGTGAATATATGTTTCCGGGAGAAACGGGGATTAGTACGGTGTTTGGGGGAAAACGACCGTGTAGTTGGAACGAATTTGTTTGATATCAAGAGAGTAAGTATCGGCATAGGCTTACATTTCGGTGGGGATTTCAGGGAATTCGTACAACATCATATATTAAATTTGTCATATTAGTAGGATATATATATTGTACGTGAGGCAGGAATCATATATGGTCTCGATATGGACCATGCGCCAGTGATGTCGTTTAATCATTTAAGTATTTCACGCGAGGAATTGTTGGTAGATCTATCAGGTTGACAACCCTGTCGTGACCGGTCGCCCCGTGTCAAGTCAAACGACGAACTGATATTTTTTTTTATATTCTAGCCTTGATTATCCCTACATTGTAAATATATAGTTCGTAATGTCTAGCTAACTTACGAGTTCGAATATTTGACGCTATAAATTTAATATGTAAAACTTGGGAAAATGCCTTATTCGAAGGTTTTGGGGGAAAAGCCTACGACGGTTGACCCACGAATTTTATTAAGGAAATAAATAGACTTTCATAAATTGTATGGATGTTTTATAATAAACACATAATTAGAAAGCTTTTCCTTGGGATCAAATTGTTTAAATTTGAATATGTGAACTCACCTTCCTTTGTGTTGGCATTTGATTTTAACGTGTTCTTCAGGTACTTGAGTTCGGCTTCGGGAATCATGGCGCATCTTGTGGTTGTTGATGCATGTTTTGTCACTTAATATGTTGGACTAACTTTTAAAACTTTCTGGGACGAATGTAATAAGATCCGTGAGGATCAAAACAACTTAACTATGTCATGGTTGTGTAACGTTTTAAAACTTGTTTAAAACTTATGTTTTAATTAAGTCATTATGTCCAACAATTTAATGCATCAATCGTCAAGATATTAATGGGCACCAACTTCCCTCACCACTACGTTTTATATTCCGCTACGACGTTTTTTGGGTGTGACAGAAGTTGGTATCAGAGCCAACGGTTGTTAGCGAACTAGATGTTTTCGAGGAAAACTCTAGACTTCAACCGAAGAATTTTGAGATTTAAAGTCCAAAATTCTCGAAGCCAAAATTTTTAAATAAACATGGAAAATTTTATCATGTCTGAAAACCATTATGTGTTTATGTGCATACGTGATTTTCTGTTTATTTGGGTCTTATGTGTTATTATTTATTTGATCACATACTTACTTGTACGGTTATATATGTGTCACATATGTCGCACGAGCACGAGGTCATCGAGATCCACGACTCACGTAGCGAGCCAGATTTCGAGACTGCACCCAGATCCATTCTACCACAGATACCTATCACGACTCCACAGATGGTTGGTATTGTTGAGTTTGCTTCATCTTTCCACATCGACCCTGCTGCTTTTGCCAGCCGTGTAGACCCCCGATATGCTTTCACTAGCAACTGGTGGATTGATGATGATGATGACGCTCCTCTCTCGATTCATGAGACGGGACAATCATCTGGCATAGTACTAGTTATCGATAACGTGATTAGAGGTTTCCCTACTATTGGAGGATCTCTCAGTATCGCACCAGTGGTGGACGCCACTATTGTCACGGCTAGACCATTAGAGCCATCAGTCGTCCCGCCTGCTGATGGTGCATCATATGTCTGTTAACTTCGTCTTAATCGAGTCTTTTGTCTAGATAGGATAAATGAGCACACAACAGGGTCTAAATTAGGGTTTGTTTAAGTGTTAATGTGTTATTTCACTTGAAAGTAACACAGATCAGTTCAAGCGAGATCAACATGTTGATTTCGCTTGAAATAGACAGTGTTACATTCAAGCAAAATCAAAACCCTATATATATGTGTGTACTGTGTTCATTTGGAGCGGAATCAGGTCATATGTTCTGAGTCGAGGTGTTGTCCGTTTGTCATTTGAACTTGTAAAAGCTCAGGATTGATCAATAAGAAGATAATTAGAAAGGAACAAGCTGTGTTGACATCTTTTACATTGATTCCGCCTTTGTATTTGATGATGAACTACTCATACTGACTATTTAGGGTCACACGACGATCCAACAAGTGGTATCAGAGCTCAGGACGAGGAGTTCATACCAATTCAGCTTGATTTTACCGGATTCTCACACTTCTACTCATTCTTTTCTGATTTGAACAAAATTTAACGGTCAAAATGGCTCAAAACTCACACATATCAAGCGACACATAGTTCTAACTAATCCTTGAAAGTATTGGACCTTAATTCGAACGAATTTTGATAAAAACTTGTAATTCCGCTTGAAAAACTGATCGAATTGCTGATGTCATCTTGATTTTGCTTGAAGATATTGTCTGATTTCGCTTGAATTCTTATTTCGCTTGAAAGTTCAAGAGAAATAAGTGATTTCGCTTCAAAGCCATTATTTCGCTTGAAAACAGATTTCGCTTGAAAAATCTTATTTCGCTTGAAGCTATTTCGCTTCAACTGATTCCGCTTGAAATTGCAATTTTCAAAATTTCAAAAATTTTTCTAAGTGTTCGTTGACTGTTTCAGGTACTTGAAAGATGGATGATTTCAATCCGTTCTATGATGTGTTTGCTTATACCAGTGGTTCGGGAGATGGCACATCAAATAACACGAATGAAACTTCACCAACACCAAATGCAAAGAAAACTCTCAATTATGCTTTGAGTGTAGAGAGTGCGTATGGAACATACAACAAACCTCCAAAACTACAGGGGATTGAAGATTACAATAGGTGGGCTACAAGATTTGACGAGTGGCTTCAAGCTTTTGCATATCAAAGCTGGAAAAGTTTAAAGAATGGTTACGTTAGAGGAGAACGGTTTGGTGAAAGTTTGACAGATCCTGATGATATTGAAAGATATATTGCTGAACAAAAGTGCATTGCGTTGATTCATCAGTCTGTGAGAGATGATATAATTTCGTTGATAGAATATGAAAATTCAAAAGATCTTTGGGAGAAACTGAGGATAAAATGTGTAGGTAGTGCTGAGATAGTCAAAAACAAAAAAGAAACTGTTAAGAAAAGAGTTTGATTTATTTGGTTGTTTGAAGAACGAGTCTGTTTCAAAGATGATTGAGAGATTTGGGCATCTGAAATTGGAGCTGGCAAGACACAAAATTGTATATACTCAAGAAGAGTTGGTTGACAAATTGTTCGACTCACTGCCGAATGAACAAGATTGGCAGTACTTTGCATTAATGCTGAAGAATACAATCAAGTCTGAAGATTTGACAGTGGATCTGCTTATTAAAAGATTGGAGAGTTACAAGTTGGAGATTAAGAAATCTAGCAAAGTCAACAATTCATCTTATCAGCAGAATGTGGAGTTGTACTACAGAGGAAATCTACCAAAGACTGGTTCTCCAAGAACAACATTTTCTGCAGAGAATTCAAATAATGTGAATCAAGAAACTCCTCACAGTGGTTTTCACAGTGAATCTTCTTCAACAACTACAAGCCAATCTGCATCAAAGAATTTGTTCCAATGTAACATTGCTGTGGATCTGAAGAATGCTCTAAATTTCAGTGAAGAGTCTCGTCGCAAGCAAGATTGGAAATACTAACCTGACTAAGGAGGACTATGATCAAATAGATCCTGAAAAGATGGAACTGATCGATATCAAGTGGTGTATGGCTAGTGCAGTCAGACGAGCCCAAAGGTTCATGGAGATTACGGGCAGACACTCTATCGGAGGGCCGTCTACAAAACTTGGCTTTGACAAATCAAAAGTCACGTGTTTCAGGTGTAAACAAAAAGGACATTTTAAACGTGAATGTCGTAACGCTCCTGCTGATGATACTGCAAATCCATTTCGCGAGGATTACTACAAAAGAGCAATCTATCATCAGAATAAATCAGAACCGCCCAGAATGAAGCAGCTTGAGGATGCTCCCAAAGAAAAATCAAGAGCACTTGCTGTTATTCATGATGATGAAGGTTTTGATTGGAGTGAACTGCTACCAGACGAAGATGCAGTAGGATATGCTTTCGTAGCAGAAAAGATTATTCCTGTCAAAGACACCAGAACTGAAGAACAAAAATACCTCGCAAGAAAGCAGAAAGCAGAATTCAAGATGATCAGATTATCTAAGGTGTTCAACGAAGCCAAGAAAGCAAAGAGATGGGATGCTGATAGAGAATGTTACCTTGATCCTCAAGGAAACATTGCTATTGATACGAAAACTCTTAGTATTGAAGCTTTCATTGAGGAATTTGCTGCAGAAGAAGATGCCAGACAGAGAGAATGGTGGGGAGGAGGAGAAGCCGTTGAAAAAGAAAAAGAGATAGAGAAAGAGTCACAGTCTAAGAAGATTGATGGTGGGATTATAGATACTTCACAAGAATTTATCGCTGAAAACTTGGGGAAGATGGCTGACAAAGTGCTTGCTGCAAAGGAACTTGAGGTAGACTCTAAGTCTGAAACTGAGTCTAAAAGCAAGGTCAGTTCAAACAGTTCAACAAGTGAGACAGGTAAGAAAGTCAAAGGTGATAGTGTCTGCAAAAGTTGCATGAAAAACTGCAAGTTTTGTAGTACACTCACTTACCTTAGTGATAGAAAGGTTGAAGAACTGACAACAAGAGTCAGAGAGGTTGAAGATCAGATTCTAGACCGTGATAAAATGCTAAAAGCTTCAAATGATCGAGCTAAAAAGTTAACTGAGAAAATTGAAAATGATAAAATTGAAGTAGAAAGAATTAAGAAAGAAAATGAAAAATTGGTTTCTGAAAATCGTAAAATTTCAGAGAATTTTGACAAATTAAAACGAACGGTAAAAGATTCTCATGAAAGAAACGGTACAACCAATAAAGAAAATGAGCATTTAACTGTAGTTCTTAGATACAAAGAAGAGCAAATCAACCAACAACTGGATGAGATTGCTAAATTGAAGCTTCAGTTTGAAGAAGCTAAAATTGAGAATGAGCGTATCAATTTGAAACTGAACAGTTACAGCTCTGCAAGCTTTGTTTTACAACACATTGTTCCCAAACCCATCGGGAAAAACAAAGTAGGCGAAGATGTATACTTTGATGGAACCGGGGTTGGATTTCATCAGGTTCCACCACCTGTTCTAAACATTTATTCAAAGAAAAATTCAAGGTTGGTTAATGATAAAGATGAAAATGAAGTGAAACTTCCAGACACAATTGATGTCACATTCACTTCAGCATCCAATGAAGGAAGTGTCCAATCTGAAGTTGTTAAAAGTGTGGTTGAAAGTGTTTTAAAATCTGATAGTGACACTACTGAGGATGATGAATGCTTTTTGGATAAATATATTCCAAAATCAAAATCCAAAAACAACTTAGGTGATGAACCAGGTCTTGTGATATACAAGATGGCTGGATCTGATAAGTTGTATTCGGATTCTGATTTTCCTTTGGATAATGTGAATTTTGCTAAATTGACAAATGTGTTCAAACTGGTTGAAATTGATTTGTCTGAAGTAGAAGGTTTGAATCAGACAAAAAGACAAATGAATTTTGAAAAAGATAAAGCTTATTACAAGAAACCTGTTGTTCCACCGCCTTTTTATAACAACAATCGAAACAGATGGTCGGGTGTTAAGAATTATCAGAAAAAGTATGTTCAAAACAAGAAGTTTGTTGAGAAAAAGGTGTTTGTGAACAGTTCGAGTTCACTTTCTGATGAGGAATCTGAAACTTTTTCAAAATCAAACAAAGAGTTTTTTGAGAAGAAAGCATCGCAGACCCAGTCTGAAGGCACCAGTCGGGTTGTTGATACTCGTACATGCTTCAAATGCAATCAAGTTGGACATATTGCACGAAAGTGTACCAACTTGAAGCCTAAGACTGAAGTTGTGATGAATTCAAGAAAGAAAGATGATGTGAAGGGAAAAGCTCCTTTGGTTGTTGAGAAAAAGGTTTTGAAAAATGAAAACACCAAGATCAAAACTGAACCTGTTAAGAATATGGTAACTAAAAATGACAAGTTTTATAAACGGGTTGCATCGTCTCAACAAACATGGAAGCCAAAAGTGGTTGAAAAGAAATCAAGTGTTCCAAAACCAAAGGTTTCAGAGTCAGAAAAACAATCGTCTTCTACCACTCCGGTAAAGATGAATGTTCCTTTGGATTATTATGAAAAACTTGAACCACAAGTGGCTACTACCTCTGAAAAGAAGAATGTACCAAAGAAAGACCAACCATCTGGTCAACCTCAAAAAGTTGAATTTTTCCTGTATAAAGAGGTTGAGGTTGGGTCTGCAGAGAGCTTAAAGATGAATGATAAAAATTTTCCACTACTTTACACTACAAAATCTCACATTAAAGTCCAGTTACCTGAGTCAAAAGAGGCTTGGGTAGCATCAACTTCTAACTAAATGTTTTTGAAATGTGCAGTAGCTTCCAAGATCCGTTTCACGATGGATTATGGATAGTGGAGCTTCTCGGCACATGACAGGGAAAACAACCCTACTGTACGAGATTAGAAATTTCAATGGTGGTTATGTAGATTTTGCAGGCAATCAAGGTGGTAGAATAGTTGGTGAAGGAACGTTATCCAATGGGATTGTTACGTTTCAAAGAGTTAACTACATCGCCGAGCTTGAAAACGATCTTCTGAGTATCTCTCAGATCTGTCATCGTATGTATACCACTCACTTTACAGACAAAGAATGTTTGATCTTGAAACCAGGTTTTGTTGTTCCTGGAGAATGGATTATCATGAGGGCACCAAGAGTCAACGATCTGTACGTGTTGGACATGAGTGTAGCAACTACAACAACGGGTCAGGCTCACTGTTTTGTGTCAAGAGCAACTGAGAAGGAATCGTAATTGTGGCACCAGAAGATGGGTCATATACATCTTAGAAAAATGAATCACTTGGTGCACAATGATTTGGTTATGGGTGTTCATGTCAAAGGTTTTCATCTTGAAGGGGAGTGCATTAGCTGCATCAAAGGCAAGCAGAAAAAGAAATCACATCCTTAAAAGAAAGTCAACTCAGTCTCAAGACCTTTAGAGAGACTTCATATGGATCTTTTTGGTCCAGTGAACGTCAAAAGCATCACTGGTGATTACTATTGTTTGGTTGTCACGGATGATTTTCCAAGGTTTTCATGGGTTTCATTTATGAAAACGAAAGATGAGACGTTTGATAGTTTGATGGCGTTGTTCAGAAAAATTGAAAATTTGTACCAAAGGCGTATCAAAAGAATCAGAAGTGATAATGGTACTGAGTTCAAGAACAACAAGATGGAAGAATATTGTGATGAAAGAGGTATATTGCATGAATTTAGTTCTCCTTATACTCCGCAGCAGAATGGAGTAGCTAAAAGAAAGAACAGGACGCTAATTGAAACGGCTAGGACGATGCTTGCTGATTCAAAGCTACCAGTCAATTTTTGGGCAGAAGCAGTATCCGCCGCATGCTATACACTCAATCGGGTTCTCACTGTTAAGAAATTCAATAAGACATGTTTCGAGCTGATCAATAACCGCAAACCAAACCTGAAGTATTTAGAACTGTTTAGGTCTCCATGTACTGTTCTAGAACCTTTTGGTAAATTTGGTCCAAAGAGCATTGAAGGAATATTTGTGGGATACTCAAGTCCTCAAAAATGAGTCTTTGTTCCAAGCTTGAAGCGGATTATTGAAGCACACAATATTGAGTGTCAAGGTTACACAATGCCACCGCAGAATCCTGGAGATTCATGGCGTTTTCATTATGACACTTTGTGGGATTCGTTTGACATGGAAGAAGAAAAGGAAGAAGAAGAAGAAGATTTCTTTGACGAGTTGGATATTTTTTGAGAATATGAAGAATCGCAGGAGAGATTCCCAGCAGAAACTTTCAGTAGAAGAAGACAAGCTTCGAACGATGATGAAGCAGGTCCAAGTAATGCTGGAGAACATGATGATATTCAACAAAATGAAGTTGCTCATGATAATCAGACAGTACAGAATGATAATCAAGAATCTGAGAACATGCCAGTATTTGATCGTGGTGATTCAGATTCTGAGGGGGAGCAAATTCAGATTTCAAGTCAAACAAACCCAGTCAGTGAACAAGGTGCAAATCAGAATGTTACTAATCTGGAAGGCGAGGTAGATGTTTCAGGCGAGGTGATGCCAAGAACTTTTTCATACCATCCAGAAGAGCTAATCATTGGAGAATTGCAACCAGGCATTTGCACTAGACGTCAAATTGACCAAGGCCTTACTTGTTTTTATTCTAAAGTAGCACCTTTACAAACTGAGTTTTCACTAAGTTGTTTTATTTCGCAGATCAAACCGCGAACATACAAAGAGGCGCTAACTGAAGATTCTTGGTTCAATGCTATGCAAGAAGAGTTGAGTCAGTTTGAGAAGTTAGGAGTGTGGAAATTAGTAGACTTGCCTGATGGTCAGAGGAAGATAAACACCAAGTGGGTGTTCAAGTGCAAAAAAGACGATAGAGGGGTTATTATTCGTAACAAAGCTCGACTCGTAGTCCAGGGTTTCAGTCAGCAAGAAGGTATAGATTTCACTGAAGTATATGCTACGGTTGCTCGACTAGAAGCGATCAGAATATTCCTAGCATTTGCATCTTGGAAAAATTTCAAAGTATATCAGTTAGATGTTAAATCGGCGTTTCTCTATGGGAAGGTAAAAGAGGAGGTATATGTCGGACAGCCACCGGGCTTCACCGATCCAATCCACAAAGACAAGGTCTATTTGTTAGACAAAGCGCTGTATGGTTTACACCAGGCCCCGAGAGCTTGGTACGAGACATTGTCTCAACACCTACTAGCCAACAGCTTCATTCAAGGAAAAGTGGATGCCACTCTCTTCACCAAAGAGGTCGACGGACATCTTCTGATAGTTCATATATATGTGGACGACATCATATTTGGGTCAACAAATGAGAATCTGTCCAAAGATTTTGAACAAGTTATGAAGCAGAATTTTGAAATGTCATCGATGGGTGAGATGAAATTCTTCTTGGGACTTCAGGTTGATCAACTGCCTAAGGGAATTTTCATACATCAAACGAAGTATGTTCATGATATCTTGGAGAAATTCGGGATGTCAGGTTCTACTCCAGCTTCCACCCCATTAGCGACGAACCATGGGATAAACCCTGATCTCACCGGAGAGAAGGTAGATGAAACGATGTATCCTTCCATGATAGGATCGCTGATGTATTTGATAGCTTCAAGACCCGATATTTTGTATCCAACGTGCCTCGCAGCAAGATTTCAATCTAACCCGAGAGCGTCGCACATGGTAATTGTTAAAAGGATATTACGCTACCTTAAAGGAACTCCATCGTTGGGGTTGTGGTATCCAAAAGATGGCGAATTCATGCTCGAAGGTTATTCCGATTCGGATTTCGGATGCTGCAAAGTTAACGCTAAATCAACAACAGCGGGGTGTCAGTTCTTTGGATCAAGATTGGTTACCTGGCAATGCAAAAAGCAGACCTCTGTGGCTTTATCCACATGTGAAGCGGAGTATGTATCTGATAGCAGCTGCTGCTCACAGATTTTGTGGATCCAGCAACAAATGCGTGACTACGGTTTGCAATTTCTAAACACCCCTATCTTTGTTGATAATGAGGCAGCGATTAACATTACTAAAAATCCAGTTCATCACGCTAAAACTAAACACATTGAAATTCGTCATCACTTCATTCGAGACTGTTTCGAGAAGAAATTGATACGAATTGAGAAAATCCACACTGATGAGCAAAAAGCTGATTTACATACCAAAGCGTTTGATAAAACTCGTTTTCAATATTTGCTAAAATTGAACGGTATGAAGCTTTTATCGGTGTTGGAAGAGATTCTTGGCGTTGATGAAGGAGACATTGTAGATGATGATGCTGAGAAGCAATCTGCAATGGTTTGTCGATTTTTTACTTGTTTTGGTATTTAGGGGGAGAGTATAGGGTAATATTTTCAGAAAAATACAAAAACAGTAAAAAAATTTATAAATCCAAAAACATGAGATATTTTCAAAATCCAAAAACAATAAAACCAGAAAAGAGCTTGTGTAAAAAGGGAAAATGATAGTACATCGGCTTGACAGTTACAGTATGCTAAAGATTTGTAATGTTTAAATGCATTAAACAGTCTCGCTGATGATGTGCCGATAGGTTTTTACACATTTTGTATGTTTGTTCGGGATATAAACCTAAATTTTAACTTGCTTATTTCGTGGGGAACACTACTTGGATATATAGCTAACCCCTGAAATCTTGTTTGAAGGATCCCTTTTTCTGAGATACTAGGTCTTTATACTCAGTGATATCTGGGGTATTATCCCGGGACTTCTGATAATGCGGAAGCAATGGCCTAGTCCCTGAATAATACTTTCTGCATTGCTTGAAATATAGTGCCGCCCTCAGCATAAAATGATGAGACAATAAAATTGCTAATCAATGCTGTTGTAAAAAAAGATCCTCTAAAGGGGACCCACTTAAAGTCAAACCGTCATCTCTCTGCTGAACGGAAGTTCTGACCTGAGCTCTCACGGTTTCGCATTTAACCCTTTACATATATCATCTGTGGTATACTCACCTGTAAGACTGAATATTGGGATTTGGATACGGGAGTATATTCAAGAGGTGGGACACACGTATAAGTTTAAGTCTCTAAAACATTAAATCCATATCCTGGATAGATTGAAAATTGTGTGAAAATTTAAGTGGATCAGTATATCGACAATCTAAGTGAATTGTTTAATTCTGAGTATGAAATTTAAAGCTTAACGGTACTTGTGACTTGTCGAATAGCTGATATGATTCCCTAACACGATCACCAAAAATATGTTTGTAAATAGTTTACATTTACTGCATTTTATTTTCTGCATTTAATTTCTAGTCTAGAAACTTTATTAAAATCCAAAAAGATTTTACACTTCTGCTTTATTTTCCGACAAACCAAAGTGGAAAGCTGATATTCAGATTCAATTTGAAGTAGATGCAGGAAGTTTCTGAACTGGAGGATGAGTCGTGAGCTTAACATGATAAGTTTGTGAAATTGAAAAGCCAAAACAAGTTCATTAATTTGAAACTTGTAAATTTTTAGAAAATGTTTGAACTAGTTTGTTTTAAAATGTCAGTGTGAATTATTTCAGATCAACCAAGGTCATTAAGTTGGACTTGGTAGACTAATTGAGTAATCAGGGTCATTAACTTGGACCTGAATACTTAAGTAGTTTTATTTTACTGACAAATCAAAAATGAGAGTGAATGGTTAGTTTGGATTGAAACTGTTATTGTCATATATCTTATATTTAGGTAGAGATTGTGAAGGAAACAGGAGTTAAGAATCCCCATGGCAAAGAAAATGTCAAAGTTTGAACCAGAATTCAAGTCCCAGCTTATTAAGAGGGGGAGTCTGCGAAAGGGGGAGTCTAGAATTCTGGATCAACATTCAAAGGGGAGAATGAAGATTAAAGTTTGAAGATAGAAGATTGAAGGAAGCTTTTACAATGTGAAGACAATTTGGAAAGAGACTAAGACTAAAGACTCGACGCCAAAGACTTCGTCAACATCCAAGGGGGAGTCTGTTGGTGCATCATATGTCTGTTAACTTCATCTTAATCGAGTCTTATGTGTAGATAGGATAAATGAGCACACAACAGGGTCAAAATTAGGGTTTGTTTAAGTGTTAATGTGTTATTTCGTTTGAAAGTGACACAAATCAGTTCAAGCAAAATCAACATGTTGATTTCGCTTGAAATGGACAGTGTCATATTCAAGCGAAATCAAAACCCTATATATATGTGTGTACTGTGTTCATTTGGATCGGAATCAGGTCATATGTTCTGAGTCGAGGTGCTGTCCGTTTGTCATTTAAACTTGTAAAAGCTCAGGATTGATCAATAAGAAGATAATTAGAAAGGAACAAGCTGTGTTGACATCTTTTACATTGATTCCGCCTTTGTATTTGATGATGAACTACTCATAATGACTATTTAGGGTCACACGACGATCCAACACCTGCTACTGTGATCGAGCCTATTGCTGAGATCCCTCCGCCTGTTTTATCTGAGTCATCGTTACCTGTCATTGAGTCACGCGCTCCTACTACGCCTTTATTAGTCTATTATCTCCGTAGAGAGAGGACTAAGCCTGCTGGGAAGATCGCATCTACGTCACACGCTGAGACGGCATCTGCTTCCAAGAAGCAGAAAGGGGTTTGGGTAGACCGATGTTGCCACTGTGATCGACAATTTGCCACTCTGCGCGGAGACCTGGATTCACCAAGGGTAAGATGAAGGACCTCGAGGGGCAGATGGATTGGTACGATGAGGTAAAGGATTTAGATAACAGTGCGATGGACCAAATGCACTGGAGGATAGTGGATCTGGAGGAGCTAGTCAGGAAGATGTTAGATTTCCTGGGTTTGAAGTGTTAGATGCTTGTAGTTGTTGTTGTTTGTTTTTGGTTGTTATGTTAGACACTTTTTGATACTCTTGTTTGGGGCCTGCGTGCCAGTTGTATATTGGGATATTATGTGGAAATTTTGTGTGAACTTGTTAAGGGTGTCGACGTAGACATGCCAAGGGTAGTCGGTATGTACTAGAAACAAGTTTTGTAATTTCTATGATAATATCCGATGATTTACTTTTGGTTTAAAAATTGTTCTCATTCGTATGTGGATATTATACATGCGCAATGTTTGGTCCACTAGCACTTAATGATTGAATTATTTTTTGTTATCGTCTTATGTGATTATTATTATTTTAATAATAGAAACAATAAGGCAGCCAAAAGCAAGACAGGGTACTGGACTACCTACCACACCAGAAGAGTTGGCACAACTCATAGCCCAACACGTTAATACTGCCATGGAACAGCATAATGCTAACCAAAATGATGGCCAGGGACGTGGATGTGGTGCTCACGGGCATGGTTTTGGTGGGGCACAGATTGGAAACCCTCCAGGTAAAAATAATGATCAGAAAGTTTTAGTAGTTCATGTGTTATGACATAATCGGAAAGTATTCTTGATTTTCATTAACTGTGTGAACAGTACATAGATGTACACACAAAACAATCAAGGGTTGTAGCCCAAGATCATTTACTGGTGCCCTATACAATGACGTGGCAACGATATACGTGATATCAGGCTATCAAAACGAATCGATCATTCAAGTAGTTCAGCATTCCGAACCTAGAACTGGAGATTCGAAAAAGCACAGGCCGGAGAGCTCAAAGAAGAATCTCAAAGAGGAACGTGAGAAGAAACGCAGTTTCGAGAAAGCGTGTGTAGTTAACTCTAGAGAGTCGGGAAAGGATAATGTCAGAGATAGCAGGAGTGGCCCTGAGAAGAAGACTCACGGTGATGAGCAAGGAAAGTGCACCAGATGTGGCCAAATTGGACATGTGACTCGCGAGTGCTATGCTAAGAGTATATTGGAGGGAGTTGCACTCGAAGGATGCTACGAGTGTGGTGAACAAGGACACTTCAAAAGAGATTGCCCGAAACTAAAGGGTCAGAATGTCAAGGGCAAAGCTTTCGAGATGAATGCTGGAAAGGCACGTGGCGATCCTGCTATTGTTACTGGTATGTTTTTGATCAATAACCAATCTATGTCCGTACTTTTGATACGCGAGCTGACTTGAGTTTTGTCTCGAAAAACTTTGAACCATTTTTGTGTTCTCCAACAAGTAAGCTAAGTAAAAAGTACTCGATAGAACTAGCAAATGGTAAACTGATAGAAACTAGCAAGGTCGTTCGCGGTTGTAGTATTTTGTTAGATGATCATAGTCTTAGTATCAATTTATTTCCAGTGGAGCTGGGATGCTTTGATATAGTTGTGGGGATGGATTGGCTATCTAAGAACAAAGCTGGGATTATTTGCTCGGAGAAGCAAGTGGGGATACCTCATCCTGATGGTGGTGAAGCGATAGTTGTTCATAGAGACCGATCGAGTCAAGTGTCGAGTGTCGTCAGTGTTATGATAGCACCGTCAGAAATGAAAGAAATGCGAATCAGCTTCAAGAGCTACTAGACAAAGGTTTCATTCGACCAAGCTTTTCACCTTGGGGTACACCTGTTTTGTTTGTGAAGAAGAAGGATGGATCCTTCAGGATGTGTATTGACTATAGAGAGCTGAACAAGTTGACTATCAAGAATCGGTACCCTTTTACCAAGGATTGACGATTTATTTGATCAGCTACAGGGGTCTAGTTACTACTCGAAGATTAACCTGCGTTCAGGATATCATCAGTTGAAGGTTGCTGATGAAGATATTCCGAAGACTGCTTTTCGATTACGATATGGCCATTACGAGTTTTTAGTCATGTCTTTTGACTTAATTAATGCGCCAGCTGTACTCATGGATCTCAAGAACAGGGTATGCAAACCCTCTTTGGATAAATTCATGATAGTATTCATCGACGATATACTTATCTATTCGCGAACCAAAGAAGTTCATGAGTATCGTATGAAGTTGATATTAGAGTTGCTGAAGGAAGAAAAGTTGTATGCCAAGTTCTCTAAATGTGAATTATGGATTCGGGAAGTTTATTTTCTTAGACGTGTCATAAATGAGAAAGGTATACACGTAGATCCGTAGAAGATAGAGGCGATCAAGAATTGGGAAGCACCATAGACCTCGTCGGAGGTGCGACAATTCTTAGGACTTGCTGGGTACTACAGGAGATTCATTGAGAATTTCTCCAGATTAGCACAGCCTTTGACGCTACTGACCAAGAAGGAAAATAAGTTTGATTGGTCGGAAAAGCAGGAGGAAGCTTTTCAGACGTTGGAGGAAATGTTGAGAGCAGGGTGCGATTGATTTTGATGGAAGTTGGGATACTCACTTGCCGTTGGCAGAGTTTTCTTACAACAATAGTTACCACATTAGTATCAAGGCCGCTCCGTTTGAGGCTTGTATGGAAGGAAGTGTCGATCGCCACTATGTTGAGTTGAAGTCAGCAAGAAGCATTTAACCGGACCCGAGCTTATCCAGGAAACCAGCGTCAGGGTTTTCCTAGATCAAGGGAAGGTTAAAAGTCCCCATCGATCGACAGAAGAATTACATGAACAATCGAAGGAAACTGTTGTAGTTTCAGGTCGAAGATTGTGTTTTGTTGAAGGTATTACCTTGGAAAGATACTATTAGGTTTAGCAGAGAGAGAAAAGCTGAGCCACATTAATTAGGTCCTTTCGAGAGCCCATCTTGAGTTGGATCAGTCACTTATTGGGTCAAGCTACCATAAGGATTGAGTGGAATACATGATGTGTTTCCTGTGTCCAGTATGAAAAGTGTATAATATATAATAAACTGACTTTACCCTTTCTGATTAAGTACTCGTAAACGATGAACCTTGGAAAATGTAGAGAGGGTTGAGACGAGAAATTAGGAAATGGGATTATATAATAAATGTCTAGGGGAATTCATCGTAAGAATCAAAGTTTCTCACAGAAACTACAACAACATATTCAATAAGACTGTTCTTAGTGTTTCCATCAAGTGCGAAAACAAAAACCTGTAGAGTAAAATTTCGGGGACGAAATTTCCTAAACAGGGGGAGATTGTGACACCCGGCTTTTCAGGCCATGCCGTACAATTGTAACACGTGTTGTGAATAAATAAAAAGGTTGTATTTGACTGATTATGATGTTTATATATGATATTTAATGAGTTGGTAAATCCTAACATTGTTAAAAATTATGTTGGCAACGATAAAATAAACGCTTATCGCGTAACGATTAAAATGCGAAACGAACGGCGGTGACCACCCGATCAGTGTTAAAATCCTAAAAATAGTCTGTTATGATTAGAATGGTAATTTTAATCATGTTCGTGAGGAAAAATAAATTAAAACGCTAAGAAACTCTATTTTTTGAGTTTGAGCGCGAACCGCCCGATACTGCGCGCATTAGACAAAATACTGTCAACGCAGCCAGTCAAGACAACTGGTAATTGTTTCAGTAATAATTTTGTATGATTATTTTAATATAATGATAAAAATAATTTAAAACGCGCTAAAACAGGATTAAAATGCTAGATAAAATACCCGGTATCCTGTTTTTAACACTAAATTACATATATATGTGTATGTATCTATATACTCTATTAAGGGAGATTAGATGATGACATAGAAATGCCTACGTGTCAACTTCTCAGCTCTGCCACGTATTCCTCGCTGATGTCATAATTACGATTTATTTAATATATAAAAATTAAAATCTGATTTTTTAATATATAGAAACTACATTTTTTAGGATGCAAATTTGAATTGCATGGGGAGTTGTACGGCCATTTAATGCACATCAGACAATCAAATCAACTCTCTCTTTCTTCTCAATTCAAATTAATAGTTTCATTTCTCTCTTTCTTCTCTCTTCATTCCAACTCTTCCTCTCTCTTTAAGTTTTGGTGATTTCTAGGGTTTCTGTTTCTTCTGGATTCAAAAAGCTTCAACTTGAAGAATGTCTTCGGCAAAGAAGACCGATGGCGATTTCTAGGGTTTTTGTTTCTTCTGGATTCAAAATTCAAACCCTAACATCCGACAGATCTTCTTTCATTCACAGGGAAGGTAAGTATCACTCAGGTAAGCTTCGATTCAGCAACTTCAATTAGCCCTCATTTCTTCTCTATTCCATTTGAACCTCTATACGGATGTTGATTCTTTCACTCCGATTTGGTGTACACAGATGACACTCCGATTTCTTCTCTGCATCTTCTTCGAATCCATCCTCATCGCTACATCTTCTTCTTCAATCCCCAATTACTAGGTTCGTTCTTTCAAAGTAGGGTCATATTTTTCGCTATCAGATTTTTATTTGATGTTAATTGCAATACAATCCATACAAAATTGGTTGATTCATGATGTATTCAAACCCTAATTTCACCTTCTTCATCAAGAAATTTCTGGTCCATTGTTTTGAATGTTGCTTGCTATGTTACAGAATTGATGAGCAGGTCAATCGCTATTTGTAATTGAAACCCTAACTATCAAAAAAGCGATTCTGATTCCATCAATCTTGCCTAAAATTTGGTGTGTTCTTCGATCTAAACAGGTATCTACTTAATCGATCTAAACATGTATATATAGGTTTGGTAAAACAGACCTGATTTTTGTGACCCAAAGGCTTATAAGCATGTATATCTTTCAGCCCTACCGGAGTGATTTTTATCATTAAGTGATAAAAGTTAATGGTTTGATCAAAAAAAAAATAAAGTCCATGTAAAGTTTGCAAAAGTCTGTTGGGCTTTGTCATAGAGGCTGTAACTTCTCATTGGTTGTGGCATCAGGTTGAGTGGCAAGTCTAAACTTTTCTTACAAGTGTATAACACAACTCTTCCACACCTTCAGGTAAAATGTTTCCATATGCATGTCGTAAAAGATTATTGAAATGACGAAATATCAAATTTGTGCGTTAACTGTAATAATAGAATGAGATTGGGCGGGGGGGGGGGGGGGGGGGGTTGGAATTGCTTATCCAACCGACTTATCCGATTGTTTGCGGGTGAATCTATATAGTTCTTAGTAATATCTACTGTGAAATTATTTTTAATCACAATAGCTGAAAAGTGATAATGCTCTATACATTTACAGGGTAGCCATGTGGAGTCCTCTGAGGAACTTCCAAAGAAGACCAAATATTTCTTTACTCATGCTGCAGAAAGATGGGAAGCTGAATACTATGCCAAAGTCAATGATGATGTTTATGTAAATATAGGTAAGCATATTTTATTAGGGCATGTGTATTATTTTATTAGTCAATGATAGATATACATGTTTGGAAGTGGGGCATAACTTTAACTTGCTTCTCTGTAAGTAATGCATAAAGTGAGATTATTTTGTCACATAAGTAAGTTGATAATGAAACTGAATTTTTTTTACAGATGCCTTGGGAAGTACACTTGCTGCTCATCTGGATAGTCCCCGTGTATACATAATTAGATATTTCAAAATACATAATTAGATATATGAGAAATCTGTTCAGTAGTGCTTTTGTCGGTTTCCAGTTTGAAACCGGACCTTATCGTTAAAACCATACCGTATCATTTGATTAAAAGTTGCTCTACTTATTGTTTACTATTTTTTCACATATTTTAATTGGTGATTGCAGTACACTATAGAGGAAAAGATCATTGAAAGAGCATATAAGAAGCTTTCACTTGATGCTTTGGTTATTCTATATTCAACAAGGACGTTTAGATGAGCAAAAGACTAATCATTTTTTTATATTATATTTTCATATATGCATACCTCTTTTAGATTTTTTTATATTATATTTTCTATTTGCTTTCACTTGATACTTTGGTTATTCAACAAGGACGTTTAGTTGGCATTCGATTGTTAGATGGAAAAGTTTGTGATTGACGACTACCGGCGGCGATCGGCCATTGCTGCTGTTAATTCTTATTTTCGTTACTATTTGAGTGTTGCGGTAAGGAATTCGACCCTTCTTTAATCCCATATGTTCGATATATACATTTTACTATGATTTGTAGATTAGTTACTGAGAAAAGTTTAACGAGTCAAACTTTGAAAATTAGTTATGTTTTAAAGGTGTTTAATAAAATGATACAAATGAACTGAAGTAAAAGTTGAACTAAAATCCTATTGAAGATTTCAAAGTAGATGGTTAAACCGAATTTTCTATCTTTTCTATGAAAATAAGAACACAAGTGTTGTTGAAAAAATATACAGTTATACTTTAGTAATGCAAAGAACCCTGCTTGAGATACATCTAATTTCTGATATCTTTTTACCAATTTCTCATCTTGTGATAATGCCAGTGGCGCCTAATGAAGAATGGAAGGAACCGACCACATTTGACTTTGAGCCTGTTGACCATAGTCAATTGTGTTACATCAAGAGGTTTGACTATGAGCTAACTTATTTTTTATCGACGACAACTGGAAATGTTTTGTGATCTCTGCTGTTCTCTGACTTTGAAGCTTCCTGCCAATGTCGTGGTTCTAATAACTTTTTAGGTGGAATTAAATGCGATGAACAGATAAGGAGATCATGAAGAGAAGGATGATTTTGCAGAGAATATCATAGGGTAAACTGGTAAAATACCTCTCCTTTTGACTAACATTTTTTATTTGAAAACTTACTGTTGACTTATTGCTGTTGTGTAATATGTGAGTTGTTACTACTTACTCCATATGGCTTCTAAAATGTTAAGGCAATAAGATTTAGGAAAGATAGATTAATGATTATTAAAGATGTCCCTTTTGAACCGTACCAAAAACTAAGAAACTTTGATACCAAAAACTAAGAAACTTTGATTGAAAAAACTACAATACGGATTAAAATGGTGTTTGGATGTTTGTTTTTAACGTGATTATGTGATACTAGCTAACCAGTTGTATTAAAAACATATGCGGATTGTTAAAGATAACGTGAGGATATGTTTGTACTCTTTGTTGTCTGACAATTATGTTAGGTCTATCATCTGTGAACCTTAGAACTGATGATTATTAAACCTATATAATTGCCATCAATGGCAATTACTACTGTTGAAATAGTTTGTGCTGAGTTTGGTGAAGTTTGGACGTCACCGTCGAGAAAGTGAAGGAAAAGAAGTTGAAAAGAACTGGTATTATCTAATGTGTGATTGCCTATGATCGGTTCATCATAAGTAGAAACATCAAAAACTTACTCTTGGTATAACAATAGTCGTTATAGTTCAATGATCAGTTGCAAAATGCAAAACTTCCGATCCCTTGCCAGGGTTTATGTTTTGTATAATTCAGGTTAAGGCGCCAGATGATAGTTCTGGTCTCCTTTGCGTTACCGGGGTAAAAAAGCTTCAAAATTGACGATTGAGTCTATGAATTCATCGAATGCACCAGATGAGAAAACCGCCGGCTCGCTTGACAAGTATGTTATAATACAATTTTTTAAGCTACATATACACTTAAAATGGAATACATAATCAGATAACATTTGTTTGTCGTAAATACAGGTAATCCAAGAGTGACTCCTAAGGTAACAAGGGATGTTTGCTTACTAGCAAGAATGATGGCTGCAAACATGTCCTTTTGGCAGATCGAGGATCTAATGTTTGACGTATTTGAATATATATTTTTTTCGAATTTATGTATCTTCTCATTGTGATTAATGATTAATGATCAATGTTCTTACTAAAATAAAGGTTTTAAATGGTTGAAGAACTATTAAGTTTTATATGAATAGTCATTTTTATCAGGTTTTAATTCGAACACCATACATAAACCTCTGTTTGTTGTGAAACATGTATTTGGCAAAGGTCTGTTTTATGTTTCGAAACCTCTGTTTGTTTTAAACATATATTAGAAAATAAAACAGTGGTTGATACATCTATTAACTTTGGTCAACATATGGATGAAAACAGATGTTTGAAACCACTGTTGGGATAAAACAACGTTTTGTGGAGAAAACACTGGTTGCTTTTTTGCAAAGAGTGGTTTGACTTTGGTCAAACAGACGTTAGTCAAACAGATTTATGTTAAACAGACTTTTGAAATCTAAGGATCATAGTTTTGCAAACAATTGTTTGACTTTGGTCAAACAGACCTTGGTCAAACAGACCTTTTTTTTTGCAAACAGTGGTTTGACCAAGGTTAAACAGACTTTGGTCAAACAGACTCTTTTTTGCAAACAGTGGTTTGACTTTGGTCAAAAATACTTTTTGAAAACAGCGGTTTGACTCATTTTCAACATCAATTATGCGTATTTTGATGGTAGATGCCACTGGAACAAGTAACAAATAGTGGTGATCTGCAATGGTGATGCATGTGGTGGTGTTGGAAGCTACCAAGGGGACTACATGACAGTTTGGAGACGAGTCAAAGCTGATTCTAACTTACTCATGTCAATTAAGAGAAGTTGAGGCCGCAGAATTTGTTTAACCACATATTCACAGTTCTGGAAGGTATACGTCTCTACTCGAGTTAGTTAAGTATTTAATTTTACATAGAAAAATAAACCCGAACTAACGCGACCGATACATGTAAAGAGTGTTATTAACTACAATTGTTTTAGAAAGAAGATTAAGAAGGATGTTAATTTGTTGGTAGGATGTTTGAAGCAAGTTGATAACATGATGGCAAGTGGTGGATCAGTGGTGGTTGACTCAAACAATCACCATCTTGCGGCGGTGATAGGAGTTAGTGAGACGACAGTTTCGGTTTTTGAATCTTTGTTGTTGTTGTTGTTATCATTTCCGAATTCAAAGCCTAACAGATGGTCGATTGTGGTATCGAAGTTGATTCATAAGGGGATTGTCGTGAGTGAAAATCAACAAGAACATGGGATTCCGAACGAATTCGAAAGCGTAGATGATGCATTGTAAAGTTTATGTAAGAATGGATCATCAATGCAACTAGAGACGATGCAAATTGCGAATGTAGATTGGAAATGTTGGAAAGTCAGCTTGAATGTTTGGAAACTAGGTTAGAATGTATGTTTAGGGGGTTAATTGGAAGCAGGGCTACTCTGCTCAACATCATCTCATTGTAAAAACAAAATTAGCCTTTAGAAGTCCTGCATAGGCATAGAAATTTTTAGATGATATGCTTATGTAAATGTGATTCGAGTTTTAATGTTAATAGTGATGTATCTACTGTTAAAATATGTTATTAGAGTACCCATTCATGCCTGCTTATCAATGATTCGGACACATTATTTTGTTTTTTCTTGAGAAGAGTCGAGGACGGACATCCATGAGTCTGAGACTTTACAGGTAGGAGAGTGTCACTCATGTAGTTTAGCCAAACACAGAACAACACTAAGTTTTGCCACTTTGGGACTTCCAAGACTATAATCCCTCACAACAAAGGAATGTGTAAAATGAATCGAACGAGTCAATCGGGATGAAAGCCAATCACCAAAGTCTAATTTTTATTGAATTGTTGTTTTGCATAGTTATGTTTAAAACATCGTTAGTTGAAAGTGATTGTTAGTAGTTACTTAATACTTGCAGAAAGAAAATGTTGGGTTATTTTGTTTAAAACAGTATGTTTATTCTTTTATATATAAAAAATACTTATGGCATATGAGCAGCCATTGAAGTTTAAAGACCTTAATGATGTTGCTACTGGATCTTCCGTTTAGGTTCGTTTAATATATTATCAGCTTTAGGTAGAAAGTTGTAAGAATCACGTATAATAAGTTTAAGTTTAGCAATATCACGGCTGATCGTATTGCCTCATCCCTACCTACCATTCGTCGTTTAATAAAATGTGTTGCACTTTGTCATTAATTTATCTAATACGTCATATTATTAAAGTTTATTTTAATCATACATTTATGAGTATTAATTATGAGTATTAATTTTGGTTTTTGATTTTGTTGTTTAATTTATTTATTATTATTATTATTATTATTATTATTATTATCTGTTTTTTAGTGTTTGATTTCGATTGTTATTAAACATCCCCGTGTATTCACACGGGTGTACAACTAGTATATGATTATGTGAGAAGTGTGCATGGTGTGTGATAGGTGGCAGCTAGAGGAGAAGGTTCTACGTTCTCTCTCTCACTTAATGATTAAGCTTGTAAAGGTGTCAATAAACTCACCATAATCCATACAACCTTTTCAAAATCACCTCCACTCTCTCTCTTGATTAAGCTCGGCCGAACACCCCTAAACACACACGCATTTCAGAATTTTAAACCTTTTCTTGAAGATTTGAAGGCATTCCAAGGTGTTTTCAAGCTTACATGAAGGTTTAGAGGTGATTTCAAGGAGATGTGAGCAAGAACAAGGCTTCATATCATCACTATTGTCAAAACCCACTAAGAATCTTGAAGGTATAACATTTTTTCTTTCAAATCTTGTTCATGATTCATGGTGATGAAGATGATAGTGAAAGTTTCTCTTGTTCTTGAATCTAAACATAAACTTTAAAACTAAAACAAATGGGTTTTTGGAATAAAATAAAATGGATGTGTATATGTATGTATGTGTGGTCGTACATATGTATATATGTATGTTAAAGTATGAGTTTTGATTTTTGGTTTGATCTTGTATGATAAGATGTTGAAAAGTGATGTGCATGTGATCTTGGAAAGTTCTAAAAGGAGTTTTAAATCATGTGAATGGACATGTAAAAGAAAAAAATTTGGATTCATATGTATGTATGTATATGTGAGTCGTGTATGTGTGTGTATATATGCATGCATGAACATTTTGATATTGATAATTGTTGATGTGTAAGAATATATGCATATGTCTTGCATTTATGAATAAATGATAAGATGATGATGATGATGTGAAGTATGGAATGTTTGAATATTTGAAACATGAGTTAAATGAAGGTCTAGATGCATTCAAGTTCATGCAAGATGATTAAAACATGTTATGGATGCCTTAGATGCATTTATTAGAACATGCATGTTGGAATATGATCATGAAATGATGATTTAAATATGATTTGATAAAAATAAATTTTAATCAGATTCTAAACACTAAAAATGTAAATATTTGAAGAGTTTAATGGTATATAACTTTGTCATAATGTTTACTAGCTTTGCATGTTGTACTTGGTGCATTAGGAGTTGTAAAATACGTGAAATCGCATGATTTATGTGACTTACACAAAAACTGAACTAATCTGATTTTAATCACTATTTTAATAATTAAATAACATGTATTGTGTTAAAATATCGAGTCATTCCGAGTTGGGATGATTATAGTAATTTTTAATGCAAAACTATGCGTTAAAACGGTCAAAAATCGGCTTTTCAAACGATTTTTATGAAACTGATTTAGATCAGTAAGTAAACTGATATTTTTAGTTTAAAAATAATTATTTTAACTAATTTTAAGTTTACTTGATGTTTGGTTGGTCATACGTGACTTCCGACGCCCGAAAACGTTACTGAATCACTAAAATATGCCTTTTTCAATGAACACTAGTATGGGTAATTTTTGGGTGAACCTTATGTGTTAAAATGTGTTATGTGATTTAAACATTTGAAAGTTATAATATGATAAGTGTTAACATGATAGTGGGAAATTTAGACTATGCTTGTACACTTGTGTGTTTTATGTAGTAGAAACGGTAAAATCGCGTTAAACGTGTTACTGGTTTGTCAAGCATGAAATTTGATACATATAAGTTATTTTATGTATGCTTGCCTTAAAAATGACAACATGAATAAGTTAACGAGATTACGCGTATTTCGATGTTAATTTATGTGTACGTTTATGTATATATATTACGACGTGCAAATCATAGATATATTACGTATACACAGGTGTGTTAATGGATTTACATGATGACGGTCACCAATAAAATAGTTCAAGTCGCAAAATCTTAAATATATATATATATATATGGACTCATATATATAAATATATATATATTAAAGTGCCAACATAATAAAAAACGATAACTTTTCGAGAAAATCTCAAAGTTATGTGGAAATTCTAAGAAACGGAGAAACTTAGGATTTTTGTGATATATTGATTTAAAAATCATTCCTACGTATAATAGGACATGTAGAAATCAATCTGTGAGATTGCGCTATTTAAGGTGAGTGTCACTAAAACCCCCTCTTTTACTGTTTTGTATATGTTTTGGGGGAGGAACACGCCTAAAAGGGTTTAATAATGTTTTTGGAATAAAACATACCTGTTGATATAAATTATATATTTTCGTTGAAAATATATGGATTTTGATAAATTATATATTTCGGGATGAAATGTTTTTGGTGAATATATGTTTCAGGGAGAAACGGGGATTAGTACGGTGTTTGGGGGAAAACGACCGTATAGTTGGAACAAATTTGCTTGATCTCAAGAGAGTAAGTATCGGCATAGGCTTACATTTCGGTGGGGATTTCAGGGAATTTGTACTACATCATATATTAAATTTGTCATATTAGTAGGATATATATAATTGTACGTGAGGCAGGCATCATATATGGTATCGATATGGACCATGCGCCAGTGATGTCGTTTAATTATTTAAGTATTGCACACGAGGAATTGTTGGTAGATCTATCGGGTTGACAACCCCGTCGTGACCGGTCGCCCCGTGTCAAGTCAAACGACGAATTGGTATTCTGTTTATAGTCTAGCCTTTATTATCCCTACATTGTAAATATTCAGTTCGTAATGTCTAGCTAACTTACGAGTCCGAATATTTGACGCTATAAATTTAATATGTAAAACATGGGAAAATGCCTTATTCGAAGGTTTTGGGGGAAATGCCTACGACGATTGACCCATGGATTTTATTAAGGAAATAATGGACTTTCATAAATCGTATAGATGTTTTATAATAAACACATAATTAGAAAGCTTTTCCTTGGGATCAAATTGTTTAAATTTGAATATGTGAACTCACCATCCTTTGTGTTGACACTTGATTTTAACGTGTTCTTCAGGTACTTGAGTTCGGCTTCGGGAATCATGGCATATCTTATGGTTGTTGATGCATGTTTTGTTACTTAATATGTTGGACTAACTTTTAAAACTTTCTGGGATGAATGTAATAAGATCCGTGAGGATCAGAACAACTTAACTATGTCATGGTTATGTAACGTTTTAAAACATTATGTTTAAAACTTATGTTTTAATTAAGTCATTTTGTACAACAATTTAATGCATCGATCGTCAAGATATTAATGGGCACCAACTTCCGTCACCACTACGTTTTAGATTCCGCTGCGACGTTTTTGGGGTGTGACATCGTAGTGATCGAAATAATTCAACAATAGCGGTGACTGAACAAGTTCACCGTGTTTGTAAACAGATGAAAGGCTCAACAAAGTAAATCTGAATATTTGTTCCATTTAGATCTCATAGGATTCTTCAAATGATGATGAAAGAACAAATAAGTATCATTTTCGGTCGATAGTGGAAGAACAATAAATATCATAAAACATTTGGCCGATGATGAGAGGATCGTTAGAGGTACACTAGAATATAACATGAATTTGTGTACCATTATCTTAACACACAATTGTATTAAGACTGCTTTAATATAATAAACCAACAAGGTGGATTTAAAAATAAATAATTAAATTTGTACATGAGGTGTGCAAACGAGATTAGCCCAAGCTTCAATTTAGTGAAAATGCCATCACAAGGTGGTCGTTGCCAAAGAAACAATTTAATGAAGGTGAAGACCAAACAAGTCTACTAGGGTTCGAAACAGATGAAGTGCTTGTTGAGATTATTTTGAATATGATGATCTCAATATATTATATGGAACCTAGAATATATATATATATATATATATATATATATATATATAGTGAGCAAGTTCAAACAACTGAACGTGGTTTAGGCTCAATTCAACAAAGGATACATGTTTCGGCAAGGAAATTTCGACACAGCTACAGCGAAAACCATGTATTTAACTCAACAAGAAAAGTAGTTTCAAGAAATTCGTTGACTCGATATCAAGTAGTCAACACTTACAATAATGCAGGTCATCCAAATCACAATGCAAAAATTGGGTATAGCGAAACAGTATTTGAACTTTTGATAAAACAACCATTCGAAGTGAAGTCCCTGATGGTCTCCATGAATCAAGCCAACCACATGCGTAAGAAACAATGCATGCATAACATATGAATTTATCAAGAAATGAAGCAAATGAGTGTTCATTATCATGTAAGAAATTCTCATGATACGATGACCGTTAGGATGAGTAGAGGTGTGAAAGTCTACCCACTATATGCAAAAGTCAGAATTTCAATAAAAGAAATTTGAGGACTTTACCTGGAATTTTCCTACGATGTCTTGTTGTTGTGTGATATCACCACGGAACGTCGAGCATGGCGTAATCACCATTAATGATGCACGGGGATGCAAGGATATGTGATTTTCTTCGCGATGTCAGTAATTGTGATTTCCATTAGACTATATACCGATTGTTGTGAAATCTCGTTTGGATGTACTTCGGCACGATTCATATCACTCGTGGGACTACATGACAAATTTCCGCATTCTGGTCAGTAGTTCTCCTACTAACGGGATTAGCATCGTTATTGTAATGCTCAAACGTGCTTTCTCAAAGGCCCTGCCTTGAAATTTGTATGTGATGTGCTTCATTATTCATTGATCGATAGGTCGAGTTTTAGTGCATTTGCGCATCAGTTATCTGTTCTGCGTAGGTTATTTACTTGGATAAATAAAATAATATGAATAATAACATTTTCCCGAGTGAGTAGTCACAGTTCGTACGTAAGGGCCTTTACTTGATTTTTGTATAAGCGTACCATAGACCTTAAATGCGTGTTACTAAAACTGTCAAAGTTTTGCTTACAGTATGTAATTGTTTTATGTACCTTGTATCAAACACTACACCAGTGTATGTTTAAAAACCAAAATGTTGACTCATTGTTTTGGCAACGGTTGGAACCCATACTCGAGTCCTAGGCATTTTGTATATATTCAAAGTGTTAATAATCTATGTCCATAGAGGAAAGTGAGGTTACAGCCTAGGTATCTCCACATAAACCTAATTCACTAAAATCTATAGCATTGATACCATTCTGTCACACCCTACAAAATCAGAGTTGGTGTGATATGACTGGTATCTTCATTACACAGCTGAAGAAACACCAGATCTAAATGATCGGAATCAATCTAGATCTAAGGTCGTGGTTTCTGCATAAAATGGTTAATCTCCTTACTGATGACTTGTCGGATAATACTTCACCGAAATCATTGCAAAACCAATAACGTCATTAGCCTCGCCACAGGGAGAAAGGGGGTTCTCTCCGTGACCACCCTCCGGCGTGAGAATAAGTACAGTGATCTGATTTTTGCTAAAGAAGGTTTTCACTGCGATTGATATGAATAACTTTGAAGGTTTGAAACTTAGCAATTAAAGATTTCTCCTATTCAAGGTACAGAGCCATTTTTTCATCCTTCGCATCATAGAGACCGTTGATCTGTCCAGCAACTAACAAGGAATCAACGTGTGCCTCCAGATTTTTGCTCCCATTTTTATTGCCAAACGAAGTCCCGTAAAGAAAGCTTCATATTTCGCTTCATTATTGGTGCTTTTGAAATCCAATCTGATGGCATATGTAAACTCATGATTATCGGGACTGACTAAACGAAGACCAGCCCCTGCGCCATCATCGTTAAATGCGCCATCCGTGTGTAAAACCCAAACACTATCATCAAACACTGGGACAGGGTTTTGACTAGCTTCACACTCTTAAATCTTATCTACCGGAACTTCAGTAACAAAGTCGGCCATAACATGACCTTTGATAGCTGGGCGCGGCTTATACATAATGTTGTGTCCTCCCAATTCAATAGGCCATTTCGCCAATCAGCCAGAAACATCAGGTTTGGACAGAATTTGGCCTAGGTGATAATTTGTAAGAACAGTTATGACATGACCAGAAAAATACATGCACAACCTGCGCGAAGCATGAACTAGTGCCAGAACGAGTTTCTCCATCATTGAGTAACGAGTTTCTCCATCATTGAGTAACGAGTTTCAGGATCAGTTAACATCTTACTGATATAATAGATCGGTGTTTGGACTCCGTCTCATTATACTAATAACACTCCGCCGACCGCAACGTCAGATGTAGAGAGATACAAAATAAATGGTTCTTCCTTCTAACTAGATTAAACACTCTTTCATATCTTGAAAAGCTTTTTCAGCATCTGGAGTCCACTAGAGCTGACTCTTTTTTACACAGTTGCGCAGTGTGCTTATGAAATTGAAAGACTTAGCAGCACGATTCGCCAAAAATCGATTAAGTACAGCAAGTCGACCAGCTAATCGTTGTGTCTCTTTGATAGTTGCTGGTGATGGCATGCGTTGGATAGCTTCCACTTTTTCCAGATTAACTTTGAAACCATCTTTAGTTACAATGAAACCCAAAAATTTCCCCTCCTCCATACCGAAGGAACATTTTCCTAGGTTTAACTTTAAATTGACCTTGCGCAAGGAAGCGAAGGTGCGCTCGATATTTTTGAGAAACAATTCTTCATCATGGCACATGATGACTAGATCATCAATATAAACTTAAACTGTGACGCCGATATCATCTCCAAAAATCTTATCCGTCAGTCGTTGATAAGTAGCTCCCGCATTGCGGAGACTGAAAGGCATCTTTGTATAACAGAAAATACCTTTCTCCGTGCGAAAAGCTGTTTTGTCCTCTTCTTCTTTTTTCATCTGAACTTGATGATAACCTTTGTAACAATCCAGAAAACATTTCAAGTAGAAGGAAGCCAAAGAATGTACATTCTTTTCAATATCCGAAAAAGAATAACAGTCCTTTGGACATGCTTTATTAAGGTCTTTGAAGTCAATACGCATGCGCCATCCGCCATTGTGTTTTCGCACCATCACTGGGTAAGCCACCCATGTTTGATATCGGACCTCTCGTAATATACCTGCTTGAAGCAGTTCAGTTACTTGTTCATTCATTGCGTGAGTCTTTTCTGGACCTAGACTGCGCTTCGCTTGTACCACTTGTTCTACTGAAGGACGAGTGTTTAACCAATATTCTGCCACATCCCTTGGTACACCAGTCATATCCGCTGGAGACCGTGCAAAAATATCCATATTCTGGAATTAGAGTTGTTTACGTCGTGCGCAAATTGCTGGAGACATTGAAGGTCCTAGCAAAACAGTTTGCTCATGATATTTGTTATTAAGTACTCACTTCTCCGGTTCATTGGAAGAAGATGGCTTCGCAACTTTTACTGGAGGTTCATAGAATACCGAATTGCTACGCCAGTTTCTGCTGGAAAACCACAAGCAGCGTGTGGTGTGGAAGTGATCTTACTGAAATTTCTTTGAGCGCGCCTACCCAACAAAACGTCATGACAAGATGTGGTTGGCATTACCATAAAATTAACTGGAACGGTGCGCGTGTGTTTGCCATCTGAGAGCATAGGGAAAGAAATATGACCCAGTGGAAAGACGACTTCATTGTAGAAACCAGTTAATGGGAAATCCTCTGGCTCTAAGTGCGCGTTGTCCTCCGGATCCAACTGCTTGAAACATTGCTCATAAATGATAATAGAACTTCCCGGGTCAATAAACATATAATCAGTGCAGTAATGACCAAAAATACCAGTTATCATAACCGGTCATTCTTCTTGTGGGCCTCTAGGTACAACAGGAAAAATCACTTGCTGCTCACGCCAACGCTCATTGTGACTTCGTCTATGGTTATGCCTGCGCGACGAACCGCCTTGAATCATGCCGCCTTGTTTTGCTTTCTTATTACTTGGACCTTCATCACCACGGGTGATTTGACGAACCTCCTTGCACACATTTTGCACTAAGTGAGTGAGTTTTTCGCTTTTAAGTGCCTTCTCAATCGCGGTGCGCAAGCTGATACACTTGTCAGTTGTATGACCCGTATCTTTGTGATAATCACAGTAGAGATTTCGATCCTGGCCCATTTTGTTTTTCGTTTGTTTAGGCTGTTTAAACTGATGATTCTCCATACTGAGAACCTCCGCGGGAGTTTTTGTTAGAGGCGTCCACTGCCTCTGACAATTTTCCTACTTAATTGATTTTTGAGCAACAATATTGTTGATCGTTGCGCGTGTGTCTTCTGAAGAGTACACGCTCGAACTTGAATCCTTCCAATTCTTTTTAAATTTTTTACCATTGTTTTTGCTCATATCCTGCGGACGATTCTGAGGTAATGTAGGTCGGTTAGAACTTAAGTTGCGCTCAGTTTGAGCGTAAACTTTAGCTGCCGCCATAAGTTTTTCCCAACTTTTTGGTAACCCTTCAGTTCCTGATAAGACCTTGATCATATCATCACGCCGTACAACATACTTGAACTGTGCACGAATTAAATGCTCGTGCACATCACCAATCTCAAGGACCTCTTTGTTATATTGCGTAATAAAATCCTCCAGGCTTTCATTATCTCTCCATCAGATGTTCATGACATCTGCGGAGTCTCTGATAGAACACCGTTGCTGACTAAAATGAACTAAGAATTTTTCCTTGTGATCATTCCAGGAGGTTAGTTTACCTGTTGGCAACTTGTTAAACCAGAGGCGCGCAACACCTGTGAGGGTTTGAACAAACAGGTGACACCACATAGTAACGTCCATTTGCCAATAAGCCCTGCGCTGGTGAACAAACGCAAATGATCGCCAGGATCAGTTAAGCCGTTAAACTTCCCCATAGATGGTAACTTTGCGCGCTCAAGGGGAGCCAACGTGATTTCCTTGAAAAACTTAGACTGTTCTGCTGCCTTAGCTAGGCGATAGATCAAATTATAATTATGCTCAGCCTCTGGATTATACACCGCACGTATCTTCGGCTTATAATCAACATGATCCTTCTGCAACCGGTAAAAACACTCGTGCTATCGCCCTCATCATATGTTTTATCATATTCATCGCTCTGGGCGTCCCGCTTTTGCGACAAGCGTATGCCCAGCCTTTAATGAACAGATGCACGTTTCTGAGAGTGTTGCTCTTCCCGATAATCCCAACGCCTAGTGCCGGAATAAGTAGACTCATATTTGGTTTTTGGCTGAGAATAAACCTCTGTGTCCTCAACCGACATGTATGATGGTGAATCATAATGCAATACTTGAGGTGCAGTTAGGGCTCGCACCTGAGCTGCAGGTTTTTGTACCTGCAGTGCAGCTCTACCGGCTTGTGCACAAAGTTGTGCATAAACGGCATTTAAAGCACCTTAAAAATTTGACATACCACGAGATTGGAGTTTCACCATGAGGTAATACTGAACTGAGCGGAGTTTCTGGCTGAACTCCTGGAGTGACAGGATCATTTACATGATTAGTATCATGATGAACATCATTATCATGGGATGCTTCTTCCATGATTCCGTCGGTACGAGAAGCATAAGCAAAATTGCCTCTGTTCTCAAACCGAGGACCTTGTGGTTGATTTGACGGACCTTCTACCATAGAAACAGAAGAGAAAAAAATCGAGCGAGAAGATGAAAACAAAAGAGAAGTAATCGGTGGGCGCCAGTGAAGAAACACCAGGTCTAAATGACCGGAATCAATCTAGATCCGAGGTAATGGTTTCTGTATAAAATAGTTAATCTCCTCGCTGATGACTTGTCGGATAATACTTCACCAGAATCACTTCAAAACAAACAACACCATTAGCCTCGCCATGGGGAGAATGGGGGTTCTCTCCGTGACCACCCTCCGGCATGAGAATAAGTACAGTGATCAGAAGAAGATGAAATAGTAAGAGTGAAAGTAAGTGAAAGTGAATGAATAACTTGTACCTAAAGTCTCTAATTTATAGGCGAAGGTTTTGGCGCTTAAAATGTAACGGAGAAGTTAACGGAATCTTCTTTTCCATTTGAAGTTGTCTCCCATCCATGCACACAGATCGTGTGTTGATCGACGGCTGGGGAGGTGCCACGTGGAAAGTGATTTAATCTAGATTGCAGCCATCATCGTGCAATTAGATGAGGGCTCAGGACGCTACCACGTCACATTCGGTTGCAACCGAATGAGGCCTTGCACGATGGGCATTTATTGCTTCTAGAAGATCTGCAGCTGTGTACCTGTGATCAATTGCTACGTGTCCAGTTTGTTATAACAGAAAAGATTTCTTTTGCTCAAGTCCTTATTCCTTCATGCGCGCAAATACGTTTGAGACTTATCTTTAGTCGTTACATCTTCAAGCTTAAATGTACCCTTGTGCGGGCCCGCGCAAGGGTGTTAAATGAATATTTGCCTTCTCTTATCTTCGGCGCATGGTCCTTAAGGATTGAGCTTCCCAGATCTGTTCAAATCGATTGTGCGGGGCACGCAAGACATGCTTAAGATGATCTTTAGAGAATAATGATGGTATGGTCCTCTACACTGGCGCAAGGTTTTTGGGACCATACCCCTTCAATAGCGGAAGAATATAATACTAAGACTTCTAGAAACTGAACGCCTACTAAGTACTCAAATCCACACGGGTTCTCCTATTTCAATCGTGCCATAGTTTGAATGTTTAACCTGAGAATGAACATGCGAAAAATCAACATAAAGTTGGCAAGTTAATAGTTTGTTTGAAAAAAAAAAGATATGGAATAAATCTTTTTGATAACCGGTTTAAGAAATGTTGAGAAAACGTAATAAAATCATTTTCCTCGGCATGTCATTTGAAAACTTTTTATTTGTAAAACTTGTTTAAACGTCAATGTCCGCGTACGACAAAGACAACATGCCCGCGTGAGCCTATAACCCACCTCGTGCTAGAGAGTGCCTCGCCAAACCGTTTACTCAAGACGGTAGACTAGCAGGCGGTTATAGTTCTGATATGTAGCGAGGACTTCAATGTATAGTTTTAAGAACCCTACGGTTCTTACGCTTAAGTAGAGGACAATCCAGTCCCTGTATCTGTATGTAGGACAACCCAGTCTCGATGTTCATAGGCAGGACAAACCAGTCCCCTTATTTGTATGTAGGACAACCCAATCCTGTTGTTCGTAAGCAGGACAAACCAGTCCCCTTATTTGTATGCAGGACAACCCAGTCCCATTGTAAATAGGAAAATCCCGTCACTAGTCGTGAAACTCATGCACGTTTCGAAAATACCTGTGTGTTTTGTAAAACCGGTGTGTTTAGCATAAAACTTTCGTAAACCATTAAGTTTTGTTGTCTTGTTCTTGTTTGGCACTTGTCTAGTTTCAACCTAGATCACCACCGTACCCTCTCCCTTCTGGTTGCACAATCGAAGGCCAAACAACACGGCCTGAATCGGGTGACCATCATAGCTTTTCCCGCATGAAACTCCCGTAAAAAGCGCCATCATCATAGGGTGAACGGCTTGTGACGAGATAGAGAGAGAGATATGGGCATGTCATCCATCTTTAATCCACCATTCAAAAATGTTACTCTAAGAGTGTGGTCATGACCCAAACCACTATTTCCTTTATTTTTATCTTAAAATTATCAAATGGAATGGTCGTGGTAATCGCCGTTTAATACATGAGATCCACCATCAATCAAGGAAAGGAGTAATGTACCATTTAATTAATGTTCTTATGTTGTATCTTGCTCATTTTCAGTTACTACTATTTGACCAATAGATTTGTCTCAAACCACAACTGCCGACCACTGTAATAATTTACTCTATCCCAAAAAAAAAAAAGTAATCTTACGAAAACAAAAATTCCAAATCAACAACACACCATTTAGTAGAATTTATTGGGTTTCATAATAGTCTTCAAAGTTTTTTTTTTTATTTGAATGGCTAACCTTACTCTCTCAAACTCTTATATTTACAAATAACTCACCTTTGCATGGGATTGAACCCAAGACCTCCCACTAAATGGGAAGAGCCTCTACCAAGTGAGCTAGCCCCACTTGGCTAATAGTCTTCGAGTATCCTCTGCCTTTGTTCTGAAACTTAGAAACGACTAAATTCCGAAGGACAAGGACCAATTCCTACTGCTTGAATTATGTGACATGTATTAATTGTCGTTTTAAAGTTTGCCTTTTAGTCAAGTAGTTGGACAAAATGTCAGCCTGAATTAGAAATAGATACTCACTATTCATTACTAAAATGTGCTAAAAGTTAAATACAATCAGAACCACACGTTCCTTCGTTTCCTGTATATATATACCCATCATTCCCACATGTTTTTTCATCAATTTAAAACATATACTTTACTGCTTCCACTCTAGAGGCTAGCATAAACACACACATATATTCTAATCATGTATGTTCTTCACATGAACGTAGGTGAAGGGGAGACTAGCTATGCCAAAAACTCACTACTTCAGGTAATAAAGTTAGATTGACAATTCCATAAGTTTTGTGAATTTAAAACATACATAATTAACATAAACATTTGAGTGCAGAAGAAGATAATATCCGGTGGTAGTTCGATGATGGAAGCTGCCATTTTTAACATCTTGTTGGAGGTGAAACCAAAGAGCATGGGAGTTGCGGACCTGGGGTGCTCTTCTGGACCCAACGCGTTGACAGCGGTCTCTAGAATAATCCACATGGTTGATGCTGCTAGCCAGAAGATGGGTTTACCTGTACCTGAACTAAGGGTGTCACTTAATGATCTCCCTGGCAACGACTTCAACGCGGTGTTTAAGTCATTGCCTGAGCTTTATAAGAACTTGAAGGATGATTATGGTATTGAAGATTGTTATGTGTGGGGCGTGCCAGGATCATTTTATGGCAGGTTGTTTCCTGGCCACAGTCTTCACTTTGTTCATTCTTCTTCAAGCCTCCACTGGCTGTCTCAGGTTTGTATCTTCAAATTAATTGATAAACATATATAATTTAAGACATGAATGTTTGTTTTACAAATTTATTATAAAACAATTTTAGTCATCACAGTACTCCCTCTGTCATCATGGTCAAACTCTATTATTATAATTTAAGTTTTCTGTTACATTTTATTGGAACCTTTGTCACAACACAAAAAAGTCAAATAATAGAAATAAAGGCTGAAAAAGACGGCACAATAATGTGTTTCATGCTTCATGCGAACAACATAGTACCACACTGACTTTACATTACAATGGCATGTGATTTTTTGACTAGGTACCGTTGGATTTGAATCCTAGGGTTGGAACCCATTTGAACAAAGATAAGATATACATCTCCAAGAGTAGCTCAATGAGTGTTATAAAAGCATACCAACAACAGTTCCATGAGGATTTCTGGTTGTTTTTGAGGTCACGGGCCAAGGAAATGGTCAGCAAGGGTCGGATGGTTTTGTCGTTCATGGGTCGGCTATCGCCAAACCCATGCGCAGATGAGGCTTGCTACCAATGGGAGCTTTTAGCTCACGCCTTGATGAGCCTTGCTTTAGATGTGTGTTTTCTATCTATACATATATACATATACTGATCCATATACTGATCCATATCCAAAAACATATGTGCATATATATCCTCTCTCTCAAACGAGTTACTAGTTTTTGGAAAAGCCATCAAAGTGGGGTTTTCAATGCGATTAGTTACACTGATTAGTTGATGCATATGTTGTTTTAGGGACTTGTTGAAAAGGAAAAGATTGATTCATTTAATGCGCCTTACTATGCACCAAGCCCGGAAGAAGTGAAATGCCAAGTTGAGAATGAAGGATCTTTTGTAGTGGTTGATGTTAAGTCATTTGGGATAGAATGGGATGCTGGTGACTGGACTAACTGCAAGATATCAAGCGGTAATCGAGTATCTAAAACCATCCGAGCGGTGGTGGAGCCGATGTTAGAGAATCATTTCCATCTCGGGGTTGAAATGATGGATGAGTTGTTTAGAAGATATGCTAAAATCCTTGACGATTGTTTCTTGGAAACAAAATTCAAGTACATTAATTTAGTCATTTCTTTCGTGAGAAAGGACTAATCTAGTATCTTGTTCCAAAGTTTACTTCTTCTTTTCATACGTTGTAACTTTTTCCATGAAGGAGAATTTAAAAGAAATAAAAGAAATATATATTGATGATATCTAATCTAAATTTTAATAAAAGACTCCATAAAATGTCATATGTCTTTTTTTTAAAACCTTAATATTCTAAGTGCCACGTGTCATTTTGTTAATAGCTAAAAGCATCTACTCATGAATGTAAACCCGCCCACACATCCATACCCGATACCAAATATTATTCACCCGTAAACCCTAATCTAAGCTAACATCTCATCCCTCACCAACGGAAATGCGCCTCCCTTCCCACACCATCAACCCCTATTTCCCCTCTCTATCTCCCAAACCCTAATCTATGATTTTCTCTTCAGCATTCTCCATCCATGTAATTTTTATTCTAATTCAGTTCTATAAATTACAATAATAGATTAGGGGTGTTTATGCAAGTGATATGGGGACCTTCATCTATTGATCCTCTCTTCAATATTCTTCGTCCGGGTAATTTTAGGGGTGTTTATGCAAGTGATATGGGGACCTTCGTCTATTGATCCTCTTTTCGACATTCTTCATCCGGTTAATTTTCCTTCGATTTCAGTTGTATAAATTACAGTAATTGTTTAATATCATATGATTGGATCTAAGTGAATCAAAGTTTTGGTGAAAATAGGTTTTAAAAATTAATATGGTGTGGTAAGCTTCTCTAATGTATGCAATTTTTTGAGTTGATTATTGAAATTGCATACTTTTTTCAAGAGTCGAATTTGGGTTAACACAAAATAGTTAGTAAGTTTATGGTGACTTTTGTGAAGTTAGTTTTCGGTTCTGTTGTTAACCGTGATTATAATCTTATGCTTGAAATTTTACATGTTTGGTTGAAATTGCTTTACTTGTATTCATTTTTTCTTTGTTTATCTTTTGTTTGATGTTTTTTTAACTGGTTTCTGCATATTATTAATTGTTTATGAACTTTGAAACATAAAGAATTTGGAAGTTGAACAAAGCATATATTATAGCAAACTCAACTTAAAAACAACAGGTTGTAAAGCTAAAAGCTTTTTCAAAATTCGAGAACACATCTGAAGCGCTGTCAGCCGCAACCCTGTTGCTTGAAAGCAAGCCCGACACAGGTTTGCGTAAGTTCTTGTGTGCTCATTGTGACGGTGAGTCGTTGGCTGTTGCATACTCCAAGCTTGGAAATGTTATCAAGGAAAAACTGGTATGTTATGTCACACCCCGACCGCGTAAAACAATAAACCGCGGCGGAAACGTCGGGGAGTCGTGTGGCAAAATTATTGTTTCACAACACATGATAATTAAAGTTAAGTTTTACAAGCTTAAATTATTACATTGTCTTAGTTCAAACAAAACACATAACATAAAGATGATAACTTTCTTGATTTTAGATTTGCTAAGGCCCAAGTCGCCCTAAGTGAAGCTTGCTCATATCAAACATTCGCTCCTGAAACATATGTACTACAAGAAATTTGGTGCTTTACCAACACAAAGTATGTGTGGGAAAAAGCATATAGTGTGCTGGTAGTTGTCTTTACCTACACATAAATTAAGTGTAATGATGTGTAGACTCGTGACTGTGGATATAGGACATTACCCACACATAAGTTATGTGTAGGTATATAGCAAGTTATACCTACACATATATGTGTGGCTAAAAGGCATTTATATGTGTGGTTAAAAATACAACAATTTATTTAGAAGGCATTTGACATGGCAGGTGACGTGGCATCTGACGTGGCAAGTGATGTGGCATCCGACGTGGCAGGTGACATGGTATCCGACGTGGCAGATGACGTGGCATGAATATATGTGTAGGTAAAAGTAATCTTATATGTAGGTAAAAGAAATATTATGTGTAGGTAAATGTTGAAGATGTGTTGGTATTGATCTTAATATGTGTTGAAACAAATGTAAACTAAAAGGAAGTAAAATCATACATAATGTCACAAACGTCACCATTGATCAATACATGAAACAAAGTGCCAATTTGATTAATACATGAAACAAATGTAAACTACAAGGCAGTAAAATCATAAATAATCAAAAGGCTTGTCAACTTAACAAAAAAAGAACAATCTTGAAACATAAGATACTCATTTAAACTATCATTAATTAATGTATGATCAACCATTTTGGCCAAGGAGTCGGTGTCGTGGAGTTGAGGGGTGGCCCATCTTTCAAGTGATTGTTCTTACCGCGGTCTTGAACTGTATACATATCACGAAGAGAAGATGCAAGAAACTGATGTCAAAATAAAAAATAAAAAAATTGAAAAAAGTAGATCTTTATATCGTTAATTGAGGATTTACCTTTCCAGTGGTTTCCAACCGGTCAACAACTCCAACATCAACACTCAAAAGCTATAAACGTCACTTTTTACGGTGTATATGCCGGACAATGCGAATTCATGGACGATATATCCAAACGAACCAACTAACTGTGTTGCCACCTGTACAAATTTGAGCAAACTTGTTCAAATACCTATTGAAGATACCAAACGAACCAACTAACTGTGTTGGGTGTAAGGGCGGCGGCTAAACCACAGTCTGATAAATGAGGATTCAGCTCTTCATCGAATAAAATGTTCGCTGACTTTAAATTTACCTCTCGCTCTATGTTGGGTGTATGGACTACGAATGTGGTTTCTCCATATTTTTTTCTCCATGCGGAGAAAGTTTACGTTGTCCATAACTTCTTTTGCTTTGATTCCAAGAGGGGTTTTAGCAGCAACAGCAGCTCTTAGCATATCACCAGTAGCCAAGTGGCACAAACAGTAGTACAGTACTCATCTTTGATAATTGGTGACTGGGTGCCTTTTCCCCCAGGGGGTCCTGCAAAATAATGTATATATAAAAAAGAACGCATAAACATTTTCACAAAAAATACGATGCATAAACATTTTCACGCCAATGCTTCAGAGAGTCCAAAGATGATTTAAATAATAATTCAAACGACTTTTAAGTCCGTAACTTTAAAAATTACCAAACTTCACAATAACAATTCTTTTGCCACAGTTCCAAAACGTGTTCAGTTGTTCACTGATCAAGTCTAGAGAATGAGTGATTAACATGATAACAGCTTGTAACTATAGCACTCGGCTTTATATTTCAAATAAAACCCCATAGTGGTTGCAAAAATCCCAAAAAACATCATACTTGGAAGAAAAGATCTTATCCCCAATTCATGAAACCGATATTGATTCCTTTACTAAAGTTAAAGCCAAGTACAATGATTATTTTTTCCCTTCATATAAAAGTAAAAAAACCATGTGCAAAATCTACAAAAAAATTAAATCACTCTAAGACCGTGGGGTACGGTGAGGCTTGGGTTGGGGGGCATGAGTTGACATGTGGGGTTGGACCCCCCCCCCCCCCCCGGTGAGTGACGTGTCCGTGGGGTATGGTGGGGCTTGGGTTGGGGGCGTGAGTTAGCAGTTTATTAAAAAAAATTAAAAACATTCAAACACCCGCTATGACATGGCGGTGGACAGCGAATAGGAGGCCGCCACATCGGATCTCAAGCCCGCCTCACGCCCGGCTTCAAACCCAAGCCCCAAGGGCCACGCCCCAACACAAGCCCACCCGGGGTGGTGACTTGGGCGTTTTCCCCAACCCACGCCCCAACCCAAGCCCCATACCCCATAGTCTAAATAAGATTAAAAATAAATTGCACTCAAATAACTACCAAAAAAAAGCAAGCCAACCGAAACACCAATTTTCCTCAGACAATGCAAATCTGTTACATAATTCAAATCAATACAAACTCCAACCAGATCATGAAACAAGCTAATACAGAACACCCCTTATTCTCTTTCATTCCTTTGGATTAAGAATATGTCTATATTTCATACTTTGGAATTGGGAGAGATGGTGTGATTTTAACATCAGGAAGGTAAGCGTGTAACACTTTACACTTTTTTTGTGGTTGTTTCAGCTTCTTGCTAGCCTGTTTCTATATTTATATAAAAGTTTAGCCATTTATAAAAAAATTAATAAAAAAAAACCTTGACATGCAAAAGGTGCAACAAAGTTAAGTTGTCAGTAACACATTATGCATCTGACAATCATATTTTCCTCATCATCACCATTCAATTAAAGTACTAAACATAATTCAAACACGTGCAACATTATCAAATCAGATCTCCAATATATTCAACAGAAACAAATCGCTAAACAAAACCCTAGCAAAATAAACCAATTAATTGACAAAATCACATCGGATCTGAGCAAAATTGACGACTTTATGAACCAAAATTCATGCAAAACTGTTGAATTGTTCATATATAATTGTGTAAGAAACCTTTGATTAGAGTAAGAAACAAGTGAAATATTTGTGTAATCGAACCTTGAAAACAGATCCATGACTGGATCTGAAGCGAATCTGAAGCCGAAGAGATGGCACGAATGTGGTTCCTCCATGGATAAAGCTCTCTAGGGTTTTTTTTTTTTTTTTTTGAGAGAGAGAGAGAGACAAGAATCTGGGTGCTCTGCAAATGAAAAATGAAAAAGAATATAAAGTGTGTATGGGGAAATGGGGATGAGCGGGAATCCAAAAGTTGAATATAACATTTGGCCGCTCAAAAATATTGTGCTTAAAGATGTTGTACATAATGAATAAACACATGTACACAAATGGTATTACTGGAAAGTGATGTTCATTTTTGTTTCTGGTGCTTTAAACAATTGTACATCATGCTTTAAAGGTGTTTTAAGTAAAGTGACAAATTATCTTAAGTCGTCCTGCGGATATGCTTTATAAGGGTGTGCGGAGTGGACGCGGCAAACCTCGGCAAAGTGAGTTTACCGATTGGTAAACACCACCGCCAACATAGTTTACCACTCTCAAGTTTACCAATTCGGTGGTTGAATGCCGATGCGGTGAAGTGAGTTTGTGTGTGTGGTGGGGTGGGGTCCATTCCTATCTCAACCAATCACAACTTTTTCCTTTTTTTTAAAATAGTTTACCACTTCACCAAGTGTCTAAACCATTGCCAACACTTTTCACCAAAGTTTAAACACTTTTGACTGATTGACATGGCGCGCTCTGATTGGTCGGTTTTTTAGTTTGCCACTCTAAAGTGTTTAACCACTCCCTACACCCTAATATAGTATAGATAATAGTATAGATATAAAAGTTTGAAAAATATATAATTATAATTAATATAAATTAATAAATCAAATAGGAGCCAAGTCGGAGCCTAGCTTGAAAAATTACCAACAAACCAAGTTTGAGGTTTAGATGGAGCTTGGAGCCTAGTTATTTTATATGTATCCAATATCTATACATATTATACATTTCTAAATATGTGTAGGTATTTGTTTTGCCACATCACCTTATAAAAAAGATTTAAATATGTATTTTATATGCATTCAATATCTACACAAATATCTAAACATATTGTACATTTCTAAATATGTGTAGATATTTGTTTTGCCACGTCATCAAAAAATATATATTTACTTATTTTATATATATATATATATATAATATCTACACATATTGTACATTTAAACATGTGTAAGCATTTAATTTGCCACGTCATTTAAAAAAATACATATTAACTTAGTTTATCTACATATTTTTTTAAAAAATATTAAGTGTTGGTAAACATAATCATTTACCTACACATATATTAGTTTTTTACATATGTATAGATAATTTACCTACACATGACGAAAATTTGCCGCATGTGTAGGTAATTTAATATTTAATCGATTGTCAATTTGGGGGGAAATTTTCCCACCAACACCAAGTGTGGCTAAAATCCATTACCAACACATATTAAGTGTTAATTATTATGAAAATATATTATCAACCATTACCCACACATATACAAACATGTGTAGGTAAATACCCACACATTTACATGTGTAGGTATATTATGTGTGGGTAAACACCCTAATTTCTTGTAGTAAATACGTCAGCATAAAATTGCCTGTGAGTAACATAGGTGTAGTGTTGAAAAATCATGACTTTGAATGTTAAAAGAACTGTTTAACGAAAAGTAGTCATGAACCTTATAAAATATTTTCTTTTATAAAATCATATAAAAATCAAATGATATAAAAGAATGATGTATGGTTAAGTAATTAACCAAATGAAAATAATATGTATAAAATATGTCATGTCTTGTCTTTGTTGAAGTGGTTTAGATAACGCCACAATATGCAATACAATAAAAGCACTTATATATATATATAGGAGTACCAATGGCGTATCCACCATGCTTTTATCATATTACACACGTCTCGTTACTTAAATCACTTATTAATAATCACGAAATAATGTCTTGTTTAAATGTCAATGTCCAATGTCAAATGTCAAATGTCCAGTATAAACCATGTCTTGTATGGCGAATAAATAGTATTTACTCAATCCAAATGCATAATGTCATGTATAAACAAATGTCTTGTGTAATCAAATGTCATGTACAAAACAAAGTATTTGAATAAACAAAAGTTTAAATCAAAATTTATGTTTTGAAAACCATTGCTTTTATTGATATGAACATTTATATGGTTTGTCTATTGCATACACTCAAGCCTTGAGACTGTCGGATAAACCCTTATCAGGATCAAGGTTTATCAAAAATGTATTCGGATTCTGTCATTCCCCTTCCGAAATACCTAGAAAGCGGGAACGGGATTTGTCAAGTCCTATAGCGCTATTACATACTACCGAGTGGCGTGATCAATGTTAATGAATGTACTACTCCGTTAAACATACCAAATGTCTTTTTCAATGTAAGCATGCATGAGAAATGTCTTTGTAAAACCATGCATTAGGCATACTAAGTCAATATGCCAATAAAATGTCTTTGAAACCAAATGTTATGTATACTAGGTCAATATACAATAAAAATGTCTCTGAAATAATGTATTATATGTAATATGTAATAAAACTTGTATAATGTCATGAAAACGAAAAGTAAAGTTATGCACATACGCTTCACCCCAAAACATTTGAAAACGTAAAATAGGGGAACTATGTACTCACATTTGGGTGCGTTTTTATATGTTAACACAATCCCTCAAATTGTTTATTCGTCCTAAATTAAATAATAACGATTTAATAATCAAAACTCACAAAAATACATAAGTTTCTCTGATACTTAGAATTTTCACATAACTTTGAGATTTTCTCGAAAAGTTATTATTTTTTATTATATTAGTGTATTTTATATATATATGAGTTCATATATATTTTAAAAACTTTGCGACTTGAACGATTTTGTTGGTGACCCTCGTCATGTTATAAGCAATATATCTATGATTTGCGCGTCGTAATATATATACTTACTGTGACATACTTATAATAGCGTAATACACATAATCTTGTCAAGTATTAACATGTCATCATACACATATTATAAAACACATAACACATTGAAACCCATAAAATTTACCCATGAACAACCCATTATACTGTATGTTGAAAAACACGTATTTTAGCGATTCGGTAACATTTTTGGGCGTCGGGAGTCACGTATGACTAACCAAACACCAAGTAAACTTAATATAAGTTAAAATACTTATTTTTATATCAAAAATACCAGTTTACTTACTGATCTAAAACAGTTTTATAAAAATCCTCCGAAAAGCCGATTTTTAACCGTTTTACCGCATAGTTTTGCATCAAACGTTACCCTAACCATCCCAAATCGTAACGACTTGATATTTTAACATAACCCATGTTATTTACTGAATAAAATAGTGGTTATACTCATGATAGTGCAGGTCTCACATAAAGCACATAAATCATGCAAATTTCACATATTTTACCACTTTCTAAGTTATATGTACAACATGCAAAGCTATCAAACCTATGACAAAGTTTCATGCCATTATAATATACCAAATAATGTTATTTTTAGTGTTTATAATATATTCTAAAACATTTTTGTCATACAATCATTTTTTATCATTTCTTGAGATTTAAATCAACATGTATTCTTATGTACAAGTGTCTAAAGCACACTATCATATCATCATCATTTCATATGAATTTAAATGCATCAAACATGTAATTTATTCATGTTTACTTACTGATTTAATTGAACATTCATCATATCATGCACAAATCATCAAACACTTGCATTTTAACTATCATTCAAGAACAAGCAACAACCTAAAAATTATCAAATATGTCTAATAAATTTTTGGTCATTTACATGTCAAAATACTAACATTATTTCAAATTATAACTCATGATTCAATCACTCCTTTATATCTCTAACATATTTGCACATAATCTTGTTCATGCAAGCAAACATCCTAAACAAGTATTTATCAAAAATCAAACTCAAATCTCATGCCCACACACACACACACACACACACACACACACACATATATATATATATATACGGTTATATATACAAACATATACCACCATTTTTATTTTGTATCAAGACCCATTTCTTTTTAGATTTCAAGTTTGTGAAAAATTCCAAGATTCAAGAGAAAATTCCAATCATCAAGAACAACCAAGAATCAAGTGTATGATTTAAACATAAACTTTATACCTTCAAGATTCAAGTGAGTTTTTGGTGAGATTTTGATGATATGAAGCTTGAAATCACTTGAAAACACCTTGGAAACTCCTTTGGATCTTCACACCAACTTGAATATAGCTTGGAATGGAATTTAATCTTGAAGAACAAAGTTGAAAAGTTGGAAATGGAGGTGATGGTGGTGTTTACGGTTTGGGAGAGGGAGACAGAGTGGAAGATGGAGTGAAGTGTGAGATATGATGATCTTTGGAGATTTCAAGTGTCATATTTATAGATCTTCTACCAATATTTTGTCCAAAATATCAAGCAACATCTAATTAAAATAAGAAATCAAATCTTTGAGTGGGTGGTGGGTCCTAGTGATCGAAAATCATATGGGGGGGGGTTAAATGTAATTTTTGAATGGTAAAAATAGATAAAAACTGGTATTTAACTGGATACCGGGTATTTTATCTAGCGTTTAAATCCTGGTTTATGGCGTTCTAAATTATTTTTATTATTCTATTAAAATAAACTTGCCAAATTATTACTGAAATAAATATCAGTTGCCGAGACTGTCTGCGTTTTGCAGTAGAAGCAATGTGTTACGCATTAACACGCGGTACGAACTTAAACTTGAAAAATAACGTTTTTAAGCGTTTTAATTTATTTTTCAACACGAACATGATTAAAAATAAAATTTTAATCATAACAGAATATTTTTAGGATTTAAATATTATCCGGGCGGTGACCAACGTTTGTTACGCAGTTTTGTCGCAAATAGTTCTAAAGTTCGAACAAACATGTTTTTGCCATACCGAATCCTTCGAAACTTATTTCTAAGTTATGTAAAGGGTATTTAGGGTATGTTTGGCTTATGTCATTGTTCCAGAGTGTACGTCGCGTTAAACTGATAATGTTTACGTAACGGTTTATGATTTTACTTTCAGAACAGGTTTGAGAGTTCGGAATTGTACAATGATTGAAAACGTACTATTGTCACAAATAATTAAACAAATATTGAAATTAAAACACCATATTTCAATAAATACAAAGTTGTTTGGAACAGTACAAGAATTAAAATACACAGATGTCACAGTCTCCCCTACTTTTGGAAATTTCATCCCGAAATTTAATTAGAGGAAACTTGTGGGAAAAGGTGTGGATATTTCGCCTTCATTTGATCCTCTCGTTCCCAAGTAAACTCTGGGCCCCGTTTGGATTCCCAGCGAACTTTGACTATCCGTATGCGCTTGCGCTTCTTGACTTGATGGTCCAATATTTCCACAGGTTTCTCGACGAAGTGCATCGTGTTATCGACACGAATTTCATCAAGGGGGATGTGGAGGTTTTTATCAGCCAAACAGTTTTTCAAATTGGACACGTGGAAAGTTGGATGAACTTTCCCAAGTTCAAGAGGCAGCTCAAGTCTGTAGGCTACTTTTCTAATTCTTTCAACGATCTTGAATGGTCCAACATATCGTGGTGCAAGTTTTCATTTCTTCCCAAATCTGATTACACCTTTCCAAGGAGATACCTTGAGTAGGACGAGATCACCAACTTGGAATTCCAAAGGCTTGAGTCGTCTATCCGCGTAACACTTTTGACGGCTTCTAGCTGTTAGGAGGTTGTCGCGGATTTTCTTGACTTTGTCTGTAGTCTCTAGAATGAGTTCAGGTCCAGTGAGCTGAGCTTCACCAATCTCATTCCAGCAGACCGGTGAACGACATTTTCGACCGTATAAAGCTTCGAAATGAGCCATGTTGATGCTAGAGTGATAACTATTATTGTAGGAGAATTCGATCAATGGAAGATGCGAATCCCAACTACCACCAAAATCGATCACACAAGCTCTAAGCATATTCTCCAGTGTCTGGATTGTTCTTTCAGATTGTCCATCCGTTTGAGGATGATAAGCTGTGCTCAAATTGAGTTGGGTTCCCATAGCAGATTGCATGGTCCTCCAAAAGTGAGATGAGAATCGAGCATCTCGGTCTGATATGATATTCAAAGGAACACCATGTCGGGATACAATTTCATCTACATAGATCTTGGCAAGATTTTCAGCAGAGAGATCCTCATGGATTGGCAAGAAGTGCGCTGATTTTGTCAAACGATCAACTACTACCCAAATGGCATCTTGACCTCTATTAGTGCGCGGTAATTTGGTTATGAGATCCATGGCAATGTTTTCCCATTTCCAAACTGGTATCTCTGGTGGTTCCAATAATCCAGAGGGATGCTGATGTTCTGCCTTAACCTTCAGACAAGTAAGGCATTTGGATACATATAAGGCAATGTCTTTCTTCATTCCCGGCCACCAATACTGGGTTCGAAGATCCTTATACCTTTTGTCTGCACCAGGATGAATAGAATAACGAGACTTATGAGCTTCATCCATAAGCAAGGTGCGAAGATTGTCTATACTTGGGACCCACAAACGGCCCATGAAATAGAATATCCCAAAGTCTCTCAATTCAAGCTCAGGTTTAAGGTGACACGGTAATTCTTTACCCATCAAGCCTTGTGTAACACAAGTATGTTGGGCTTGAAAGATGCGGGTTTGAATATCAGATTGAACTTGAACACAATGAAGCTTGACTCGTTCCTTATGACTTAGCGCATCAGCTACGACATTCGCCTTACCAGGATGGTAGCGAATCTCGTAGTCGTAGTCGTTTAGAAGTTCTACCCAATGTCGTTGCCTCATGTTTAGTTCTTTCTGGTTGAAGATGTGTTGGAGACTTTTGTGGTCTATGAAAACCACACATTTTGTTCCATAAAGGTAGTGTCTCCAAATCTTGAGAGCAAAAACCACAGCGCCTAACTCAAGATCATGAGTCGTGTAGTTTTTCTCATGGATTTTCAATTGTCTTGACGCGTAGGCTATGACTTTGTTCCTTTGCATGAGAACATAACCAAGACCTAGATTCGATGCGTCACAATATACGACAAAGTCATCGTTTCCCTCAGGTAAAGATAACACAGGAGCATCGCAGAGTTTTTGTTTCAAGGTCTGAAAAGCTTCTTCTTGTTTGGATCCCCACTCAAAAGGTTTATTCTTTTGAGTTAAGGCTGTGAGAGGAACCGCAATCTTGGAGAAGTTTGAAATAAAGTGGCGGTAATAACCCGCGAGACCCAGAAATGAACGAACCTCGGTAGGAGTAGTTGGTGTATTCCAATCCTTAATTGCACTGATTTTGGCGGGATCTACATGTATACCTTGTTCGTTGACAATGTGTCCCAAAAATTGAACTTCCCTAAGCCAAAATTCACACTTGGAGAATTTAGCGAAAAGTTGTTCCTTCTTTAGGAGTTCCATTATGAGACGGAGATGTTGTTCGTGGTCAGCTCGTGTCTTGGAATAAATCAAGATGTCATCAATGAAGACGATGATGAACTTATCTAAATAAGGCTTACAAACCCTATTTATTAAGTCCATGAAGACGGCAGGAGCATTCGTTAAACCGAAAGGCATAACAGTAAACTCATAGTGGCCGTATCGTGTGCGGAAAGCAGTCTTGGGAATATCTTCTTCGGATACGCGAAGCTGATGATACCCAGAACGTAGATCAATCTTTGAAAAGCAGGTAGCACCCTAAAGCTGATCAAAGAGATCATCAATACGAGGTAGGGGATATCGATTTTTGATGGTGAGTTTGTTAAGCTCACGGTAATCGATACACATTCGGAAAGATCCATCCTTCTTCTTTACAAAAAGAACAGGCACGCCCCAAGGAGAAAAACTCGGACGAATAAATCCTTTTTCTGATAACTCCTGCAGCTGCTTCGATAACTCTTTCATTTCAGATGGTGCAAGACAGTATGGAGATTTGGCAATCGGGTTAGCACCAGGCACAAGGTCAATACGGAACTCGATTTGATGTGCTGGGGGTAAACCAGGTAAGTCTTTAGGAAAAATCTCATGATAATCCCGAACGACGGGGATGTCTTGTACTGTTTTACCCTTGTCTTTCTCCTCTACGACACGTGCCAAGAAAGCCACATAATTCTTTCATAGATATCTATGAGCTTGGGTGCTAGACATTAGTTTAAGGTTACTAGCGGGTTTTTCTCCACGAACTTCTAAGACTTCACCAGACGAAAGAGGTACACGAACAATCTTGTCAAAACAAACCACTTCTGAATGGTATTTGGTCAACCAATCCATCCCTACTATAACGTCGAAACTCCCAAGTTGCATTGGCAAAGATGATCGTTGAGGTTCAACTGGCAATTTCGAATGACGAAATCGAGTACAAAGGATTCACCACTGGCTAACTCTAATGTCAAGGGTTTTCCTAGTTTTGTTCTAGGCTTTGCAAGCAAAGGTTCAAAAGCTAGGGATACAAAACTCTTGTCGGCACCCGAATCAAAAAGAATAGAAGCAAGTTGGTTGTTAACATAGAACGTACCGTTGACCACCTCATTGTCGGCACGCGCTTCATTAGCATTGATGTTGTATACTCATCCACGAGTCGGGTTCGCATTAGCCAACTTCGGGCACTTGTTCCTGTAGTGAGTCAGATCTCCACAATTGTAGCAAGACCCAGGTGGAAAAGGAGGTCGTGCAGGATTAGCTGGCTGTTGCGCAGGGTTTTGAACCACTTGATTCGGAGCAGGAGGAGAGCGACATGTGTTAGCCAAATGGCCATATCTTCCACAGTTGTTGCAAAGAAGACACTGAAGATGTGGTTGATGATGACAATTGCACTTGTTACTAATAGGTGCAGTACCAACATACTGTTTCTTGGCGGGTGGCGGTGCTGGATGGTTCTGAGTTTTCTGGTTGGGTTGTGCAGTAACCGCAAAGTTTTGGGAAGCCTTGCGCTTCCTTGACTTCCTCGAAGACTCGGCTTTGTTCTTCTTCTTTTTGTCTTTCTCTTGGGTGGTCTTGGCTTCCTGTTTCTTATCACCCTTGCGGTGGAGTTTACCCTTCTTGACTTGAGACTCAGTCAAGGTCGCAGCTAGCTCAATAGATTGTCTAACCGTGGTAGGGTTGCTGCCGGTGACGATATCCTGAACAGGATCAGGCAGACCATCTATGTACTTCTCAATCGCCTTGTCCAAAGGCGTGACCATGGTGGGACACAGCAGGCTCAGTTCTTCGTATCGGTCCGTGTAGGCACGGTGCTCTCCACTATCTTGCTTGAGATCGTGGAATTCGTTTTCCAGTGCCTTCAATTCATGACGAGGACAAAACTCCTTCATCATAAGTGAGCGAAGCTCTTCCCATGTTTGAGCCATTGCCACGTTGGCACCCTTGTCTCTCATCACACCATTCCACCATTTAAGCGCCCTTTTCTAAAACACACTTGACGCAAACTCAACCTTTCGCTCATTCGGGCATTGAACGTGACGAAACGTACTCTCGAGACTCTCGAACCACTGTAGGAGCCCAGTTGCTCGTTCTGACCCAGAAAACTGAAGCGGTTTAGCCGAATTGAAAGTCTTAAAGCTGCACGGAACAGGTGCGTTGTTATTGTTGTTGTTGTTTGCTTGGTTTAACTGGGTAACTAAGTTCGGGAGTACAGCAGCGATTTGCTGAGTGATCAAGGCTGCCATTGCGGCGTCTTGAGTTTGATCATGTCGAGGAGGCATCTAAAAGAAAAGGAACACAAGGAGAATGTGTGAGATTGACATAAGACAATCAAAACGAGTATTGAAAATATCGACAAAACAAAGGAAGATGGTCATTTGTCCATTACTTAAAACAAACAAACAACACAGTGACTAATCAAAGTAAATAGGTCTACATAATGCATAATGAAGACATGCTTTAGCCTATAAGTGGACACTCACCCCAAGAGTTCCCAGGTAAGAGTGACTGGTCCGATTATGTGGATTTGTACGAACACTCTAGCCTTAGACAGAAAACTCAGGGTACAGGCACCCACCCTTCTGGATTGCATGTGGTAACATTATTAAGACTCAAACTTTAACGAGATTTGAAAACTTTAAAGGCGTAAAGCCTAAAAATAAATCATCTAAGGATATATGATTGGTTTTCAAATAGAATTGAGATTTGTGTACTTGTTTTGGTAATCACCTAAGGATAGGTGATGGTATTGTTTTAAGATCTAAACACAAGGTAACTTGTGTTAGGGTCCTAGAAAGGTTAAAGTCTAGGTCAAAATTTTACTAATAACCTAATTCCCTATAACCATGAGCTCTGATACCAACTCTTCTGTCACACCCCGACCGCGTAAAACAACAAACCGCGGCGGAAACGTCGGGGAGTCGTGTGGCAGAATTATTGTTTCACAACACATGATAATTAAAGTTAAGTTTTACAAGCTTAAATTATTACATTGTCTTAGTTCAAACAAAACACATAACATAAAGATGATAACATTCTTGATTTTAGATTTCCTAAGGCCCAAGTCGCCCTAAGTGAAGCTAGCACATATCAAACATTCACTCCTGAAACATATGTGAAAGTAAATACGTCAGCATAAAAATGCTTGTGAGTAACATAGGTGTAGTGTTGAAGATTCATGACTTTGAATGTTAAATGAAATGTTTAACGAAAAGTAGTCATGAACGTTACAAAATATTTTCTTCTATAAAATCATATGAAAATCAAATGATATAAAAGAATGATGTATGGTTAAGTAATTAACCAAATGAAAATAATATGTATAAAATATGTCATGTCTTGTCTTTGTTGAAGTGGTTTAGATAACGGCACAATATGCAATACAATAAAAGCACTTATATATATAGGAGTACCAACGGCGTATCCACCATGCTTTTATCAGATTACACACGTCTCGTTACTTAAATCACTTATTAATAATCATGAAATAATGTCTTGTTTAAATGTCAATGTCCATTGTCAAATGTCAAATGTCAAATGTCCAGTATAAGCCATGTCTTGTATGGCGAATAAATAGTATTTACTCAAGCCAAATGCATAATGTCATTTATAAACAAATGTCTTATGTAATCAAATGTCATGTACAAAACAAACTCTTTGAATAAACAAAAGTTTAAATCAAAATTTATGTTTTGAAAACCATTGCTTTTATTGATATGATCATTTATATGGTTTGTCTATCGCATACACTCAAGCCTTGAGACTGTCGGATAAACCCTCATCAGGATCAAGGTTTATCAAAAATGTATTCGGATTCTGTCATTCCCCTTCCGAAATACCTAGAAAGCGGGAACGAGATTTGTCAAGTCCAATAGCGCTATTACATACTACCGAGCGGCGTAATCAACGTTAATGAATGTACTACTCCGTTAAACATACCAAATGTCTTTTTCAATGTAAGCATGTCATGAGAAATGTCTTTGTAAAACCATGCATTAGGCATACTAAGTCAATATGACAATAAAATGTCTTTGAAACCAAATGTTAGGTATACTAGGTCAATATACCATAAAAATGTCTTTGAAATAATGTATTATATGTAATATGTAATAAAACTTGTATAATGTCATGAAAACGAAAAGTAAAGTTATGCACATACGCTTCACCCCAAAACATTTGAAAACGTAAAATAGGGGAACTATGTACTCACATTTGGGTGCGTTTTTATATGTTAACACAATCCCTCAAATTGTTTATTCGACCTAAATTAAATAAGAACGATTTAATAATCAAAACTCACAAAAATACATAAGTTTCTCCGATACTTAGAATTTTCACATAACTTTGAGATTTTCTCGAAAAGTTATTATTTTTTATTATATTGGTGTATTTATATATATATGAGTTCATATATATTTTAAAAACTTTGCGACTTGAACGATTTTATTGGTGACCCTCATCATGTTATAAGCAATATATCTATGATTTGCGTGTCGTAGTATATATACTTACTGTGACATACTAATAATAGCGTAATACACATATTCTTGTCAAGTAATAACATGTCATCATACACATATTATAAAACACATAACACATTGTAACACATAAAATTTACCCATGAACAACCCATTATAGTGTATGTTGAAAACACGTATTTTAGCGATTCGGTAACATTTTTGGGCGTCGGGAGTCACGTATGACTAACCAAACACCAAGTAAACTTAATATAAGTTAAAATATTTATTTTTATATCAAAAATATCAGTTTACTTACTGATCTAAAAACATTTTTATAAAAATCCCCCGAAAAGCCGATTTTTAACCGTTTTACCGCATAGTTTTGCATCAAACGTTACCCTAACCATCCCAAATCGTAACGACTTGATATTTTAACATAACCCATGTTATTTACTGAATAAAATAGTGGTTATACTCATGATGGTGCAGGTATCACATAAAGCACAAAAACCAAGCAAATTTCACATATTTTACCACTTTCTAAGCTATATGTACAACATGCAAAGCTATCAAACCTATGACAAAGTTTCATGCCATTATAATATACCAAATAATATTATTTTTAGTGTTTATAATCTGTTCTAAAACATTTTTGTCATACAATCATTTTTTTATCATTTCTTAAGCTTTAAATCAACATGTATTTTTATGTACAAGTGTCTAAAGCACACTATCCTATCATCATCATTTCATACGAATTTAAATGCATCAAACATGTAATTTATTCATGTTTACTTACTGATTTAATTGAACATTCATCATATCATGCACAAATCATCAAACACTTGCATTTTAACTATCATTATTTCTAACAAATTCTCAAATATTTCTAATAAATTTTTGGCCATTTACATGTCAAAATCCTAACATTATTTCAAATTATAACTCATGATTCAATCACTCCTTTATATCACTAACATATTTGCACATAATCTTGTTCATGCAAGCAAACATCCTAAAAAAGTATTTATCAAAAATCAAACTCAAATCTTACACACACACACACACATATATACATATATATATATATACGGTTATATATACACATATATATACCACCATTTTTATTTTGTAACAAGACCCATTTCTTTTTAGATTTCAAGTTTGTGAAAAATTCCAAGATTCAAGAGAAACTTCCAATCATCAAGAACAACCAAGAATCAAGTGTATGATTTAAACATAAACTTTATACCTTCAAGATTCAAGTGAGTTTTTGGTGAGATTTTGATGATATGGAGCTTGAAATCACTTGAAAACACCTTGGAAACTCCTTTGGATCTTCACACCAACTTGAATCTAGGTTGGAATGGAGTTTAATCCTGAAGAACAAAGATGAAAAGTTGGAAATGGAGGTGATGGTGGTGTTTACGGTTTGGGAGAGGGAGAGAGAGTGGAAGATGGAGTGAAGTGTGAGATATGATGATCTTGGAGATTTCAAGTGTCATATTTATAAATCTTCTACCAATATTTTGTCAAAATATCAAGCAACATCTAATTAAAATAAGAAATCAAATCTTTGAGTGGGTGGTGGGTCCTAGTGACCGAAAATCATATGGGGGGTTTAAATGTAATTTTTGAATGGTAAAAATAGATAAAAACAGGTATTTAACTGGATACCGGGTATTTTATCTAGCGTTTAAATCCCGGTTTATGGCGTTCTAAATTATTTTTAATATTCTATAAAAATAAACTCGCCAAATTATTACTGAAATAAATATCAGTTGCCGAGACTGGCTGCATTGTCTGCGTTTTACAGTAGAAGCACTGTGTTACGCATTAACACGCGGTACGCGCTTAAACTTGAAAAATAACGTTTTTAAGCGTTTTAATTTATTTTTCAACACGAACATGATTAAAAATAAAATTTTAATCATAACAAAATATTTTTTGGATTTAAATATTATCCGGGCGGTCACCAACGTTTGTTACGCAGTTTTGTCGCAAATAGTTCTAAAGTTCGAATAAACATGTTTTTGCCATACCGAATCCTTCGAAACTTATTTCTAAGTTATGTAAAGGGTATTTAGGGTATGTTTGGCTTATGTCAATGTTCCGGAGTGTACGTCGCATTAAACTGATAATGTTTACGTAACGGTTTATGATTTCACTTCCAGAACAGGTTTGAGAGTTCGGAATTGAACAATGATTGAAAACGCACTATTGTCACAAATAATTAAACAAATATTGAAATTAAAACACCATATTTCATTAAATACAAAGTTGTTTGGAACAGTACAAGAATTAAAATACACAGATGTCACATGTTACGTGCAGTTCGAATGTTTATTAGTTCTTTGCAATATAATTGGATTTTAATATCAAGGCGCTATTATCCAGCAAATTGACTGTGTTCACAACCAAGCTGTCATGGAGCTTATGAGGGGAGTAAGAAGTCAATTGACAGAACTCATTACTTGTTTAGGTGCGCAAGATCTATTGCCGATGAGCTTGGGTTTGTCTCATAGTATGGTCTAGATATAATCTTAAGTTCAGCCCAGATAAGGTAACCTTTTTTTTCATTCGTTAATAATATGATGATGGTAAGATGAATAAGAATTTGAATAGTTTGTTTACAAATATGATTGTAATAGGTTGACACTTCGATTATTCAAGCTATCGGATTGTTAGATAATCTCGATAAAGAGCTTAACACGTATGCAATGAGGGTTCGTGAATAGTACGGTTGGCATTTTCTCGAGCTTGCAAAGATTGTTCAAGACAACATTCTTTACGCTAAACCAGTTAAGCTCATGGGTTTGTCTCATAGTTTCTCTAGATATAAGCTTAAGTTCGGTGTAGATAAGGTAACCTTTTTTTCATTTGTTAATAATACGATGATGGTATGTTAATATCGACCGATAATCTAGGTTATCCCACCATCCGTTATATACTATTCGTTGTAATATTCATCGGTTAATTAATGTAATATGTTAATAATACGATGGTATGTTAATAATATCACTGCACGAACGTGTTTTTTAGGCACAAATCTTTTCTGGAAGTAATATTGGCGCTCAAACGTTTATCCCTAGATTTCAATTAATACCAACAGACAAAAGAATCCTGTTTAAATTTCAAAGAAGACAGTTTCCTCTCGCTGTTTGTTTTACTATGACTATTAATCAAAGTCAAGAACAATCGCTGTTGAAGGTTGGTTTGTTTCTAAAACAATCAGTTTTCACACATGGCCAACTATATGTGGCATTGTCAAGAGTTAAAAGTAGAGATGGCCTTAAGCTATTGATACTCCATGAAAATGGTCAAATAACAAACAAAACTACAAATGTTATGTATAAAGAAGTGTTTACATCTTTATAGAAGACAACGTGCACATTCATTTATTATTGTTTGATCTAATAAAAAAAATACATGTACATTTGTTAACGCTTTATAAAAGTTAAATTACATATTATCATTAAACCCGTATACCACACTGGTCTATAAACTAGTAACTAGTATGCAAATACAACACTTATCTGTTATTAGAAATCAAATCACGACTGTAGTATTTCATTAGAGATTTTTTTAAGTTAACTTGCACTTCTTACATGATTTAAATACATAATCATTACTAATGAGCAATATTTGTAAGCGTTCTATTCGTGTTCGCAAAACACAGTACAATACTAACTTCAAACTGATTTAATTTCATCTACCGAAAATTGTAAACCTTAATTTTTTCTCAAATACTTAAATAACAATAATCGTAAACAATAACAACAACAATAATAAGGTGGTAAGGGCGCTAATCACTCATCACTCACAACTTGCAATCAAGTTCCGCCATGTCATCAAGCATTATTATATCACTAGTGATGGATTTTAGTGGAAATGTCCATCACTTGTCATGGAATTCCATCACTCACGACCTTTTTTTGTTTTTAAATTATAAATTAACAATAAAACAATAAAATTATAAATTATAAATTTAATTTAAATCAAAAACAATATTTCTAGAAATATTTTAGACTACAATAAAAATAAAAACATACATAAAGAAAACCTACTCCTCGTCCGAATCAGGAAGTCTTATTGGACATTTTCGGGAACGAGAACTTGTGTAGGAGGATCCGGCACCCAATCTGGAGATATTGCACGTCCGTCTTCTTTGATTAGCATATTGTGCAATATGATAGATGCATATACTATGCTATGTATTGTTTTCTTATTCATCGCACGAACCGGTAGGTTTAGTATGCCCCATCTACCCTTTAAAACACCAAAAGCCCTCTCAACATCTTTTCTTGCCGATTCTTGCAACCTTTTGAATGCCTTTTCTTTAACCTCGATAAGAAATGAAGGAGATTTCACAAAAACAGACCATGATGGGTAGATACCATCCACAAGAAGAAAGTCTCGTCTGTAATATCTTCCGTTAACATAGAGTGGACAGAAGGGTGCGGTACCATCTGTTACGGTTTGAAACAACGGCGATGTGTGCAAAACATTGATGTCGTTGTTTGAACCTGGAACACCAAAATATGAATGCCAAAACCATAAATCATTCGACGTCACCGCTTCAAGTAAGATGGTTGGTCTTTTGACGTCATCCCTAACATACGCCCCTCGCAACTCTCTTGGACAATTTCTCCATTCGATATGTGTACAATCGATGCTACTGAGTATCCCTGGAAAATGACATCTAGCCTCATGTGCGGCATAAATACGTGAGATGTCATGTCTCGTCGGTTTACGTAAAAACTCTTAACCATACAATTTAATGATCGTGTTACAAAAAAATTGCAAACATTCACGTGAAGTTCTGTCCGACATTGCTAAGTATTCATCAATTTCATCATGGCGGATGGGCATTTTTGTATCGGCGTGAAACTGCGTTTACCCCTCCCGTCATAACGTTCTTGAAACCCTTCTTTGCTTGCTTCGAGGTCTCCAACAATCTTTAAAAATAATTCTCTTGGTAAATGAAATTGGTCTCTAAACATTTCGATATTGTAGAACGGATTCTCCACAAAATAATCGTTCATTACCACTTCGTGTGCATGTATACGATCACGATCCACCATTTTCTTCTTTGGGCGGCTCGAACTTGCTTCAAGTGCGCTATACACCTTCTCAAAAAACTCAAGCGTCTCATTGTCGGAAGACGTTTGTAGAATGTGTGATATATGTTTTGTTGTTGGTGAAATGGTATAAATTTATGATTAATGTGTGAAATATATAAAGGTTATTTAAGTTTTTTTTTAACTCCAAACGGTCCAATTCAACGGTCAAATGTCACAACGTTCCAATTTTTCAAATCTTCAACACGTTAAACATTTGACGCGTTTTGGGTTCCACGCGTTTTGAAGATTGGTGACGGAGGTGTGCGTGATTGATCCACGTGTGGTGGATGAGCTATCACAGGGCGCTCTGTCCCCCGTAATAATTATAACAATTTCTGAATCATAAGTTCATTTTTGTTAAATCATAATTGAATCGAATAAATAATTTTATATCTATTTCAATTCAAAGTATTGCTATAAGAATATTATATTAATTCAAAATTGAAATGAATAATTGAAATGAAATTTAATATAAAAAATAGTTATTAGAAATTTAGAATAACAAGAATACCAAGAATATTTTTAGAATTTTATTAATTATGTATCCTACAAGCTTGAAAAGTTAAATATGCAAATGTTTGAATTTTATTAATAGAAAGTAACATAATACAATAACTATAGTGGTTTCAATATTTGAAATAAGAATCTATCCTATCTAATACAGAACATTTTTTTTGAAAGATCATATTTCATAAACAGCACAGCAACCTATTCCAAGATGAAATAAGAAGCCGAAAAACGAGCAATACAGTTACATTATATCAAAATTACACCATTTCTCCCAATCCATCGATCCCCTTCTCACCCTATTATTATACCAAAGGAATCCCAAGACTTTGACATCCGAAAGTATATCCACCACTTTAGGAGCTTTACTTGAAAAAATCCTCTCATTCCTCGCTTTCCACATTCTCCAACTTGTTATAATGATAATACCTTAAATCACATTAATAAAGAACATACCTAAGGTATACATGACACTCATCTAGGGCCTCCATTGTCACACCCCCAAATTTCCACGTGTGGAGTATTACCGCGAGACGTGTGACTGACTAGGATCAAGCCACCAATCAAATTGAACAGTCACAATAGTTAAATAGTTTATCAAAACAAATATGATGTCACACCCCTTTCTAAGGCGGAAGCACGAGGTGTGATCCTGAAAGTTTCTCATTGCATACGAAAGGTAAACATACTACATGCTCGTAAAATAACTCCAAATGCCATTATCATTACATAATTAAAACATAGCATAGGTTAAGTGTTTACATCACAAGACAGCATATTGTCTGAAAAGTTTACACCTTATTTAAAAGACGGACATGAAGGTTTGATTCTTATATCCCACATAAGATGGGATATAGAAACCAAATCCCACAAAAACAGGCATCGGAGTCTTAACACAACATAACTAAAACAAAAGCGACTTCTTGGAGCAAGAGTAAGACCGTGCGCACGTCCACTTTAGTTACCTGAAATACATGTGAGTTTTTGGAAAATCGTCAACATAATGTTGGTGTGAATTCATGCAGTTTTTGTATTGAATGTTTATATACCTGAATGAAAACATGGTATGTAATTGTACTGAAACATGTACTTCTGTAAATGTAAGGAAATCGAGATCGCTAATGGTTTGCAAGGCCATTAACATGTGACACGACATAGGAAGCCACCAAACCTAGGCATTTTTGTCGAGATCGACTGAGACACAAAAGCACCCATTGGTAGAAGTAGGCCAAGAGTGGGGTTGCCTGAAACCCATTAGATCTAACCCTTCTGTTCCGGGGTCTAAATGTATACGTTGATTAATGGTGCTTATAGTACCCTATTCGTGACATGATCTAAAGTATCATTCCTTAGTTTTCGTATTCAACATACCATAACACATGTATTTTCCCCAAGTTTAGAAAACAAGTAAAAGTTTAAAAGTGGGGACATGAACTCACAACTTTGCGTATCCTGCGCCGTAAACTTCACCGGTTGGTTTTATAGCGTCGTGACCAATACGTGTTCTATTAACGTAAGTCACTAGACTTGTATCGCACAAGCACAAGTCACCATCTTTTATGTATGTGTTCTTTGTTGTTAAAAATAATTTATATTTTTAACTATGTATCTTACTTATATTATTTTCCCAAAAATAAATATAAGTATTTCGTATTTTTCACCAAAAATCATGACTTTGATTTTTATTGCTTTCCGGATTATATTTCTTAAAAATAATATATTTTTAAGACTTGTACGAAATATATATATTTTGTCATTCTATGAAATATATATGTGTTTATTCTTGTTATCCACCCGATTTATATATTTTCTTCCAAAAATATATTTTAAGTTCATAACTCGTCCAAGTTAAATAATATACTAAGAAATATATTTTCATAAATATATTTTCTTGTATTTGTCCATGCATGTTGTATGTGTATTTTGTATTTTGTATTTTTACTCCTTAGGAATATTTAGTGTATTTTCAAGTCCTAATACACTACTACATATAATACACATAATGTACATTTAGCACAAAGTTTGGTGATCAATAAATATATATATTTTCCTCAAAAATATACATACTTAATATCAATTTTTATCTTGAAGAAATCATCATTTCTTTACTTGAAATTTACACAAAAATTAGGGAAACCTTGGTAAATATTTGTAGCTGAATTTTTAGGGAATAAGTTTCACCAAAACTTATATTTTTCTAAGTGTCAAAATTTTATAAAATTTTTGACATAGTTTCCCCTAAAAATGGAGGTTTCCCATGTTTTCAAAACATGTGTTTATTTTCTTTTCAATCATCAAAACAATTTTCAACAACAATCATCAACAACATATACTAATTTCTTTATATGAAACATCATAGTGAACTTGATTCTTGTTAAACATGTGTAGTCTTTTAGATCTACACTTTACATAAGGTGATCTTTCCAAAATAGGTGTTCTTGTAAATTCTTAACCAACTTTTTATAAGACTTTATTTTACTTACCAACTCATCCATGAGTTTAATGGTTTCAAAGTTTGTAAATCATGTTTCTAAAACCACTTTTATATTTATTAGGAAGATTATTGTTTTTTTTTAAATCTCATGTTTACCCATGGATCTTTCAAAACAAGCTTTATGTTATATTTTTAACAAACTTTCCATGAGTTTTAGTTTCAAAAATTAGTTCTACACATACTTTACCACTTCACAACTACAAGTTTATGCACAAAATTCATATTTCAAGTTCACATTATGCTTCATAGGTTCTCCTTCAAGTTTAACCATGGATCCTTCAAGATCCATGGTTAAACTTGCTAGATCCTAGCTTTATCATACTTGATCTAATCATAATCATAAACACAAGATACCACATCAACAACTTCATTACATACACTAAAATTTCATGCAATCACTTATTTTCTTCATGAATATGTTAGATCTTCTTATTTTTAACATTAGAAGTTAAGTTGTTTAAATGGTGCAACTTGTACATAACATAAACATGACTTAAATTAGTGATCAAGAAGCTTACTACTAGCTCTAATGGCTAGGGAAGTGGCACAAAATGAAGGTGATGAACAAAGAAGAAATCGAGAGGTTAAAAGCTCCACAAGGTGGTCCTTCAAGTTCTAGCACCATACACCTTCCTAAATGAGGTTCTTACACCTTATAATGGCCTTGGATTGCTAGGAAATGAAGTGAAAATGGTGGGTGTATGTGTGTGGGTTTGAGCCGAGAGCAAGGAAGAAGAAACAAGGGAGAAGGGAAGTGAATGTGAGTGTGATTAGTGTAAGATTTATAAAGATTCTCCATATCTACTTTATGGTATATTTGTAGAATATTCTTTAGCATAAGATCTAATATAATCTAATAGAATCACGTAAAATCAAATAAAATCCCCATGTGGGACCCATAGGGACGGATTTGGTGGAAGGGGGGGGGGGTAAAAGGTAAAATTTAGGAAGTTGAAGGTTTAAAGTGCAAATGATAAGGCTTAAGTAAGTTTAAGTATGTTTGGGTGTTTTTATGATTTTTAAGGTGTTCTAGCATCAATACTACTTTAATATCATAAAAACATTACTTCTAGTCAAATTTTGATGTCCCAGTTATTGTCCGGTTGTTCGGTTCGTTAAAGTGCCGAATTACGCAATTTCACTAAGTATGAAGCACTTTTTGTGGCAGTTTTATTTCCCAACACTTTGTAAGTTATATTGGACAATAAAACATAATTTTTTTATGATATTAATGTGCTAAAAAGCTGATTATAGCTGAATTGTTGTTGAATTATGCCGATTTCAGCATTTTAGATAAGTTTCGGGTGCTTTTTAGTGCATAGTTTAGCTTCCGGAAAATTTATATGTTAACCCTTGTATCCATACTTGGGTTTTAATGTATTTTAGACGTTGGACCTACTCCTATGCTCTAATCTTATTATCTGACTGCTTTCTGCAGAGCTGCTGACACAGTGTGTCTTACCGGTGAGTTTACTAGTCTTTCTGACGCAACGCTAAAAGTAATGCATAAAGCAATATTTGAAGTATAAAATGCGCATGAATTCACAAGTATAGCATGAAATCAGACAATGTTGACATTTAAGCACATAGTTGCAGATATTAAATAATAGTTAAACTGTATGGAAATTGCCGGTTTTATGCCAGTTGTCACAGTCTCCCCCCGTTAAAAGAATTTCGTCCTGAAATTCAGGCTGAGTTATCTCTCGCAGGAGTTTTCTCGAACAGGTGGGGGTACTTGTCTTTAAACTGGTCTTCACGTTCCCACGTGTACTCGGGTCCGTGCTTAGAGTTCCAACGTACTTTGATAAGTTTGCCACTACTCCTTCGGGTCTTGTTGACTTTCCAGTCTGTAACCTCAACGGGTTGTTCTGTAAATCGGAGTGTGTCGTCGATATGCACTTCATCCGCAGGGATGATCACTGTTTCTTGGGTTGGACTCTTCTTGAGGTTGGACACATGAAACGTATCATGTACTCCGTTAAGTTCTTCCGGTAATTTAAACTTGTACGCCACGGTACCAATTCTTTCCAAGATCTTGAATGGTCCGATGTATCGTGGATTCGGCTTTCCACGTTTTCCTAATCTTACTACACCCTTCCAAGGAGAGACCTTCAACAAAAATTTGTCTCCCACCTCGAATTCTAAGGGTTTTCGTCTTCGATCAGCGTAGCTCTTTTGTCGATCTCAAGTCGCCTTAATGCGCTCTCGGATCTGAGTGACCTTGTCAGTTGTTTCTTGAACAAGTTCAGGACCAACCATTCGTTTGTCTCCAGCGTCTGCCCAACATAAAGGCGAACGGAACTTGCGGCCATATAGAGCTTCGAACGGTGTGGCTTTTATGCTCGTATGGTAGCTATTATTGTAGGAAAACTCAACTAAAGGTAGGTGAGTATCCCAGCTGCCGCCTAGGTCCATAACACATGCGCGAAGCATATCTTCCAGCATTTGTATGGTTCGTTCGCTCTGGCCGTCTATTTGCAAGATCCTTGAAACAAAACGTCCATCTCTGTCTGAAATAATTGAGATAGGCACTCCTTGACGTGCCACGATTTCTTTCAGGTACAGCTCAGTAAGCTTTCCAGTGATATCCTTCTCCTGGATCGGTAGGAAGTGCGCAGACTTCCTTAACCGATCGACTATCACCCATATTATATCATGCCCTCTAGGGGTCCTGGGAAATTTTTTTATGAAGTCCATTGAGATTTGTTCCCACTTCCACATGCGTATCTCGGGCTGCTGCAGTAAACCAGACGGTTTCTGATATTCAGCCTTAACCTTAGCACAGGTTAGGCACTTACCAACGTAAACAACAACATCGCTTTTAAGCCTCGGCCACCAATAGTATTCCTTCAAGTCTTGATACATTTTGTCCGATCCTGGGTGGATCGAGTATCTCGACTTGTGAGCTTCGTTAAAGATGACTTCTCGAATACCGCCATGGAGCAGAACCCAAATACGCCCCTTAAAGTATAAGGTTCCCTCTTTGTTTGGCAGCAAATTCTTCTGCATACCTCGGAGATATTCCGCTCTACGATTCTCCCTCTTATGGGCTTCTTGTTGCGCATCATGAATGCGTGCAGTGAGGTTCGTCCGAATAGTCATTTCCAATGCTCGAACTCTTAGGGTCTTAACCCTTTCCTTTCGACTTAATGCATCTGCCACTACGTTTGCCTTTCCAGGATGGTACTTAATCTCACAGTCATAATCGTTTAGTAGCTCGACCCACCGTCGTTGACGCATATTTAATTCCTTCTGATCAAATATGTGTTGTAGGCTTTTGTAATCTGTGAAGATTGTACATCGAGAACCATATAAATAGTGTCGCCAGATCTTCAAAGCGAATACCACCGCGCCTAGCTCCAAGTCGTGCGTGGTGTAATTCCTTTCATGCACCTTCAACTGTCTTGAAGTGTAAGCGATGACTTTTTGGCGTTGCATGAGCACGCAACCCAAACCTTGACGCGAAGCGTCGTAGTATACCATGAAGTCTTAAGTTCCTTCGGGTAAGGATAGTATCGGTGCATCGCATAGCTTATTTTTGAGCAGTTGGAAGGCTTCTTCCTGCTTATCACCCCAGTCGTATTTCTTGTCATTCAACGTAAGGGTAGTCAACGGTTATCTTGGAGAAATTCTCGATAAATCGCCGGTAATAGTCCGCTAGGCCCAAAAATTGTCGAACTTTAGTTGGGGTTTTGGGGGCTTCCCAATTCTTTATTGCTTCTATCTTGGCTGGGTCTACATGAATGCCCTTCTCGTTCACAACGTGACCAAGGAACTGTACTTCGAAAATCCAGAATTCGCACTTTGAGAACTTTGCATAAAGTTTCTCTTTCTTCATTAGTTCCAAAATGGTCCTGAGGTGTTGCTCGTGCTCTTCTCTCATTCGCGAGTAAATCAGGATATCATCGATAAATACAATCACGAATTTATCGAGATATGGTTTGCAAATGCGGTTCATCAGATCCATAAATACTGCTGGTGCGTTCGTCAGTCCGAATGGCATTACAAGGAAATCGTAATACCCATAACGCGTTCTGAATGCAATCTTTGGTACGCTTTCTTCTTGGATCCTTAACTGATGGGATCCCGATCGCAGATCGATCTTGGAATAGTAGCTCGATTCTTGCAACTGATCGAATAAGTCGTCAATCCTCGGTAGTGGGTACCGATTCTTGATAGTGAGCTTATTCAGTTCTCTATAATCGATACACATCCGCAGTGTTCCATCCTTCTTCTTCATGAAAAATACTGGAGCTCCCCATGGCGAGAAGCTTGGCCTTATGAATCCTTTATCCAACAACTCCTGGAGTTATGTAGATAATTCTTGCATCTCGGATGGTGCAAGCTGATAGGGTGCCTTGGCTACAGGAGCGGCTCATGGAACCAAGTCTATATGGAATTCAACTTGCCATTGCGGAGGTAGTCCTGGCAGATCTTCGGGAAAAAACATCGGGGAATTCCTTCACCACAGGAATGTCTTCGAGTTTCGGCTCCTCAACCTTCTTATCTACAACGTGCGCCAGGAATGCAACACAAGCACTTATGCGCCTTCATACAATTGATGATGCACAGAGGCGTGTCTCATTTATCTCCATGCACGATGAGAGTTTCATCATTCGCAAGTGGGATGCGAATGATTTTCTTGTGACAAACAACTTCAGCCTTGTTCTTGGACAACCAGTCCATTCCAACCACCACATCGAAGCTACCCAATTGAACAGGTAAGAGGTCGATACTAAATCTCAGCTCACCAAGTTCTAAAGTACAACCCCTAACGACTTCGCCCGATTCAACAAGTTTACCATCGGCTAGTTCTATGGAATAAGGAATATCTAATATACTAGATTCTATTCCAAGCATAGGTTTAAATTCTACAGACATGAAGCTATAATCGGCACCAGTGTCAAATAGTATGGATGCAAAGTGATTGTTAACGAGAAACGTACCGGTGACCACATTAGGGTCCTCGCATGCGTTCCTTGCTCCAATCACGAATGCTCGAGCCTGAGCATTGTTCTCCTTTGGGCAATCTTTCTTGTAATGCCCCTTGCTACCACAACCAAAACATCCTTGGTTCTGCCCATTTCTGTTACCATTCCTATTACCAGCACTATTTCCATTCCCGTTTCTGTTACCATTACCATTGCGGCCTCCAATACCTTTTCCCCAACAATCCTCGGTACGGTGTCCTGATTTCCTGCAGTTCTCGCATCTCCCAATGCGACAGTTTCCTACGTGGTGAAAGTTACAATGGTTACATTTGGGTAGAGTGCCCTGATACTTCTTAGCTCCAGTATCGTTTGCAGCTGTGAAGGTTTTCGCCTCCTTAGGTGGGTTAGTCTCACGCTTCTTGTTGTTCGAACCCTTGTTGTTGTTGTGGGTTGCTTGATTCAGGTTTGAATGTTTCCTTTTCTTGTCACTGGACGACTCAGCATGCGTCTCGGTCCTCTCAGTAGGGTGTAGCGATAAATTCTTCATTCGGATAGCATCTTCGGTAAGGCTGACAGCCAGAGTTACAGCCTGAGTGATCGTTTCGTGTTTAGCCGAAGTTACCATGCTTCGAAACTCTGGAGCCAATCCCCATATGTAGCCCTCAAAGCGCTTAAATTCGGGAGTCACCATATAGGGGATCACTCTAGACAGATCATGGAACCTTCGGGTATAACCAGTAATGTCCACACCTTCCATGGTCAAGTGCCAGAACTCAGTCTCCAACCTTTGGAGTTCAGCACGAGAGCAATACTTTTACCTCATTTACTCCGTCAAATCCTCCCAAGTCATACCATACGCTGCATTATCTCCCAGGGTTTGGACTTACAAATTCCACCAAGTCAAAGCCTCATCAACGAATAACCAAGTAACAAAAGTGACTTGCTGATCCGCGGTACACTTGCTCATACGGATAGTGGAATCAGTCTTCTCCGTCCAGCGTACGAAAGCCACTGCACCTCAAGTGACGTCGTATTTCAGTGGCTTGCAGTCGAGAAATGGCTTGAAGGTGCAGCCTTGAGTTTTGTTTCCTCCAGATGAATCTCCATGCCCATTACGTCTAGCATTGCTTGGTCCTCCACTGTGTTCGGTGCGGTTCGCCTCGTATTGGGCGATAGCTGCGGAGATCCTTTCTTCCAGTTGGGAGTTCAGTTCTTCAGCAGTCCTTGGCAGTAGAGGAGGAGGGGGTTGATCAGAATCCTGATTGTTCACAGCTCTCCTAGGTGCCATGTTCTGACAGAACACAACACAACAGGGTTAGACATTTGTTTGATATCGTCATACGAGACAGTTGTAGTATATACACAGGCATATACCCACATAAGTGACATCAAACAATCCGCCCAACATATAAATCAATTCATACAGCAGCAAGCATGCATAAATAGATAAATACTGATGTGTCAAAAGATATTCACCGAGTCTTTATACATATCCGGACAACTTATTACATCATTGTTTGCGATATAAAAAAAATGCATAAGGGTTACATCACCCCATAGTACAAGTTTAATGTATGTAAAGGACAGAATATCTTTCTTCACATTGGCAGTTCTTGTATTTATACCCAAATCATTACTCCAATAGAGTATTTAGTAGGCTGGGGGAGGGGTGGGGTGTTCACATTTGACCTTTTCTTGCACTGAAGGAATCTCGTTTGATACGTGACAAGACTTGCTGTGGTTTTTGTGCACTGAATTCCATAATTATGTATGCATCCATAATTACGTAATTCCTTGCACAGTCCACACAGTTCGTTTCATCATCGGATCACTTCCTTCAGATAGGCCACTGTTTTTAGATGAAGACACGTGTACCTGTGATTTTCAATTTCTAGTATATGTATATATTAATTATTACACATAGTTGCAAGTAATTCTTAGTCAAAGACAAGTGCTACTCCAGTGCACCCTAAGTCTCATAGTGTCCTTACTTGACACTTTGAAAACAGTTTCAGGTAGTGGATATCACGGGAAGTTTTATGCAATGAAAACTTTTGAAAAATTGTTTTCGTGAGAGGATCCTAAATATTGTAGTCTAGACTCGAAAAGGAATCCTGGTTCACTACAATCGCAGCTCTGATACCAATCTGTCACACCCCTTTCTAAGGCGGAAGCACTAGGTGTGATCCTGAAAGGTTCTCATTGCATACGAAAGGTAAACATACTACATGCTCGTAAAATAACTCCAAATGCCATTATCATTACATAATTAAAACATAGCATAGGTTAAGTGTTTACATCACAAGACAACATATTGTCTGAAAAGTTTACACCTTATTTAAAAGACAAACATGAAGGTTTGATTCTTATATCCCACACAAGATGGGATATAGAAACCAAATCCCACAAAAACAGGCATCGGAGTCTTAACACAACATGACTAAAACAAAAGCGACATCTTGGAGCAAGAGTAAGACCGCGCGCATGTCCACTTTAGTTACCTGAAATACATGCGAGTTTTGGAAAATCGTCATCCTAATGTTGGTGTGAATTCATGTAGTTTTTGTATTGAATGTTTATATAATTGAATGAAAACATGGTATGTGATTGTACTGAAACATGTACTTCTGTAAATGTAAGAAAATCGAGAACGCTAATGGTTTGCGAGGCCATTAACGTGTGACACGACATAGGAAACCACCAAACCTAGGCATTTTTGTCGAGATCGACTGAGACACAAAAGTACTCATTGGAAGAAGTAGGCCAAGAGTGGGGTTGCCTGAAACCCATTAGATCTAACCCTTCTGTTCCGCGGTCTAAATGTATACGTTGATTAATGGTGCTTATAGTACCCTATTCGTGATATGATCTAAACTATCATTCCTTAGTTTGCGTATTCAACATACCATAACACATGTATTTTCCCCAAGTTTAGAAAACAAGTAAAAGTTTAAAAGTTGAGACATGAACTCACAACTTTGCGTATCCAGCGCCGTAAACTTCACAGGTTGGTTTTATAGCGTCGTGACCTATACGTGTTCAATTAACGTTAGTCACTAGACTTGTATCGCATAAGTACAAGTCACCATCTTTTATGTATGTTTTCTTTGTTGTTAAAAATAATTTATATTTTTAACTATGTATCTTACTTATATTATTTTCCCAAAAATAAATATAAGTATTTTGTATTTTTCACCAAAAATCAAGACTTTGATTTTTATTGCTTTCCGGATTATATTTCTTAAAAATAATATATTTTTAAGACTTGTACGAAATATATATATTTTGTCATGCTATGAAATATATATGTGTTTATTCTTGTTATCCACCCGAGTTATATATTTTCGTCCAAAAATATATTTTAAGTTCATAACTCGTCCAAGTTAAATAATATATTAAGAAATATATTTTCATAAATATATTTTCTTGTATTTGTCCATGCATGTTGTATGTGTATTTTGTATTTTTACTACTTAGGAATATTTAGTGTATTTTCAAGTCCTAATACACTACTACATATAATACACATAATGTACACTTAGCACAAAATTTGGTGATTAACAAATATATATTTTTTCCTCAAAAATATACATACTTAATATCAATTTTTATCTTGAAGTAATCATCATTTCTTTACTTGATATTTACACAAAAATTAGGGAAACCTTGGTAAATATTTTTAGGTGAATTTTTAGGGAATAAGTTTCACCAAAACATATATTTTTCTAAGTGTCAAAATTTTATAAAAATTTTGACATAGTTTCCCCTAAAATTGGAGGTTTCCCATGTTTTCAAAACATGTGTTTATTTTCTTTTCAATCATCAAAACAATTTTCAACAACAATCATCAAGAACATATACTAATTTCTTTATATGAAACATCATAGTGAACTTGATTCTTGTTAAACATGTGTAGTCTTTTAGATCTACACTTTACATAAGGTGATCTTTCCAAAATAGGTGTTCTTGTAAATTCTTAACCAACTTTTTATAAGGCTTTATTTTACTAACCAACTCATCCATGAGTTTAATGGTTTCAAAGTTTATAAATCATGTTTCTAAAACCACTTTTATGTTTATTAGGAAGATTATTGTTTTTTTTAAATCTCATGTTTACCCATGGATATTTCAAAACAAGCTTTATGTTATATTTTTAACAAACTTTCCATGAGTTTTAGTTTCAAAAATTAGTTCTACACATACTTTACCACTTCAAAACTACAAGTTTATGCACAAAATTCATATTTCAAGTTCACATTATGCTTCATATGTTCCCCTTCAAGTTTAACCTTGGATCCTTCAAGATCCATGCTTAAAATTGGTAGATCCTAGCTTTATCATACTTGATCTAATTATAAACACAAGATACCACATCAACAACTTCATTACATACACTAAAATTTCATATAATCACTTATTTTCTTCATGAATATGTTAGATCTTCTTATTTTTAACATTAGAAGTTAAGTTGTTTAGATGGTGAAACTTGTACATAACATAAACATGACTTAAATTAGTGATCAAGAAGTTTACTACTAGCTCTAATGGCTAGGGAAGTGGCACAAAATGAAGGTGATGAACAAAGAAGAAATCAAGAGGTTAAAAGCTCCACAAGATGGTCCTTCAAGTTCTAGCACCATATACCTTCCTAAATGAGCTTCTTACACCTTCTAATGGCCTTGGATTTCTAGGAAATGAAGTGAAAATGGTGGGTGTATGTGTGTGGGTTTGAGACAAGAGCAAGGAAGAAGAAACAAGGGAGAAGGTGAAGTGAATGTGAGTGTGATTAGTGTAAGATTTATAAAGATTCTCCATATCTACTATATGGTATATTTGTAGAATATTCTTTAGCATAAGATCTAATATAATCTAATAGAATCAAGTAAAATCAAATAAAATCCCCATGTGGGACCCATAGGGCCGGATTTGGTGGAAAGCGGGGGGGGGGGGGGGGGAGGGTAAATTAAAGTGCAAATGATAAGGCTTAAGTAAGTTTAAGTGTGTTTAGGTGTTTTTATGATTTTTAAGGTGTTCTAGCATCAATACTACTTTAATATCATAAAAACATTACTTCTAGTCAAATTTTGATGTCCCAGTTATTGCCCGGTTGTTCGGTTCGTTACGGTTCGTTAAAGTGCTGAATTGCGCAGTTTCACTAAGTATGATGCACTTTTTGTGGCAGTTTTATTTCCCAACACTTTGTATCTTATATTGGACAATAAAACATAAATTTTTCAAGAAATTAATGTGCTTAAAAGCTGATTATAGCTGAATTGTTGCTGAATTATGTCGATTTCAGCATTTTAGATAAGTTTCCGGTGCTTTTTAGTGCATAGTTTAGCTTCCGGAAAGTTTGTATGTTAACCCTTGTATCCATACTTGGGTTTTAATGTATTTTAGACATTGGACCTACTCCTAGGCCCTCATCTTATTATCTGACAGCTTTCTGCAGAGCTGCTGACACAGTGTGTCTTACCGGTGAGTTTACTTGTCTTTCTGACGCAACGCTAAAAGTAATGCATAAAGCAATATTTGAAGTATAAAATGTGCATGAATTCACAAGTATAGCATGAAATCAGACAATGTTGACATTTAAGCACATAACTGAAGATATTAAATAATAGTTAAACTGTACAGAAATTACCGGTTTTATGCCAGTTATCACATATGATTAGCGACTAATAAAGTTTAAGTCCATAGTTTTAAATTCTAAAACAAAGTTTGAAATACAACGGAAGCATCGGTGAAACAATTCAACATATGTTCATAGTTCATATTTATTAAAGGAACCGGTTAATGTGATAACGTGTATGGTGATGTGATATAGATTTCTATAAAGCGTCGTCTCTTCATGAATTAGTGTCCGCTACATGAGCAAAACAACGATAGAAATCTATATCACATCACCATGAAATATTTGTTAAACGATAGCCACTGAAGGTAATCCGGTGGATGGCGACGATTTCTTTTTCTCCAAGCATTCTTGTTGTCAAGTTCTATCTTAGATTAACTATTCTACAAGCTAAACTATGCAACAAAATTTCACTTCCACCATGTTTGGCTTTAGAATTCCGATAAAACCTTAAAAGTACAACATTGGTGGATCCTCCATGCATCCTTGTTGGACTCCAAGATTTGGTCAATGTTGCAATCATGTTTCCACAATCACTAACATATTCCTCTTTTTTTTTTGAATGGTAAACTTCATTAGACTAGAAACAAACACAGCCCACCCACAAACCAGGCGAACCGAAACAAGGAACAAACCAACATATTTACAAATTTATACCAATCCTCCCACGTGACCTCCTTATATTTCGATCTACTAGAAAACCAAAGGAACCCCACTGCTTTAACTTGGCTGATAATATGACCGACTTTAACCGATTTGTTCGAGAACCTCGCTTCGTTCCTTCCTTTCCATATACTCCAGCAGGCAATGATGATGATACCTTTAAGAGCCTCTTTGGCACAACCTGAGAGCCCCGAGAAGTTATGCCACTCGAGCAAATCTCTGAACCAGAACACCAAAAAGTTAGGGACCTTACACCAAGAAGTAAAGCAGCTCCAAACCCTTACCGCCACCGGACAGGAAGTAAAGAGGTGGTCAACCGTTTCGTCACCGTGATTGCACATGATACACGAAACATCCTCTATCTGAATATTCCTATTTCTCAGAGCCATCCTAGTCGGGATCTTACCCATCTCCGCACGCCATGCGAAAATATTACATTTTAGAGGGACCCACTTACACCACTGCATCACAAACCTACTACTGAAATCGACACCAAAGTTCAGCAACTTCCTCACATTCGACACCGAGAATTCCCCTTTCGGATCGGCTTTCCAACACCATTTATCTGACCCGATCTGGAAAACAGCCCCTTGGACCAGATGGGCCAGCTGCGGAAGCTCAGCGACCTCAGCTGGCGTCGATCGAACATGATTCCACCGCCAAGAGACCTGGCGGACTGGACCGGAGTCCACCACGCGTTCTCTGAATTTGCATTTTTTAACCGACTCTATCGAGATCCGTTTATCCTAGTTTTTTAACCTGACGGACTAGACCGGATCTAACCAAAACGTCACCTCAACACCGTCTACAACTATACCTTTAAAACAATTACGCATCGGGGATCTGTTTATCCTAGTTTTGCACTTTCCTTAAAAGGAATGCACTCCCAAGACATCCTATTTGAATGAAGCGCCGTAACCACTTTCCTCCAAAGACTCAAAGGTTCAGACTTAAATCTCCAACCCCACTTAGATAAAAGAGCAACATTTATGTCCCCGAGTTTGCTCAGGCCCAATCCGCCATAACTTTTTGGCGAAGCCGCCCGGTCCCAACCAACCCAAGGCATTTTCTTATCAAAACTCGTACCACCCCACAAGAATCTTTTTATGATTACTTCTAAATCATGGATGACCTTTTTGGAGCCTTATAGATAGAAAAGTAGTAGTTTGGTGAACTTTCTAACATGGATTTAATAACTGTAACTCTACCCCCGATTGAAAGGAGCGAAGACTTCCAAGCCGCAAGACGCCTTTAAAAGATGTCGAAGATCGGTTTCCAATTATTTATACGGTTCATATTGGCTCCGACCGTAATACCAAGATACAAGAAAGGAGGCGAATCCGGTTTGCAACCCACTAAGTTAGCCATATTCTCTATCTCCCCTCTAGAGACCAATACCATAGAGATTCGATTTCGCAATGTTGATTTTAAGCCCTAAGCTGATATGAAAACACCGAAGAATTGTGACCACTTTTAACACCTCTTCTTGCGACCAACCACCGATGATAATAGCGTCATCCGCGTAAAAAAGATGAGATAATGGCGGCCCATCACCCGGTAAACGGATACCGTTGATAACCCCAGCTCTTCTAGCTTTGACGAGCATACAAGAAAGGGCCTCCATGACAATCAGGAAGAGAAAAGGAGAAAGAGGATCTCCTTGTCTCATACCTTTGCCACATTTGAACTCGAACGTAGGAGACCCGTTCACCAACACGGAGGACCTAGCTGACTTGAGGATACCGAGGACCCAACATCACCAGCAGGGGGGAAACCCATTTGGTATAAGATGGAGACCACAAAGTTCCAGTTGACATTATCATAAGCTTTCTCAAAGTCGATCTTCAAGATGTAAGCTTTGGACTTTTTCTTCTTGAGCCAAGATAGCACTTCGTTGACAATTAGGGGACCATCTAAAATGAATTTACCTTCCAAGAAGGTCGATTGGGAATCCGAGATGACTTCCTCCATAACTGTTCTCATATTGTTAGCCAAAACTTTCGAGAAAACTTTGCTAATAACACCGACCAAGTTGATCTGTCTAAAGTTACCTAAGGAGACAGGATCTATAAACACATATTCGTCGATACGCAACAGTTGAACGTTCCACACACGTAACCTCTATTGGTATAATGATGTTATTTATTGTTGTGTTATTTTCATGTTTGCAAAGGACATGTAATTATCCATTTACATCGACATTCGGTCTAGTTTGAATGTTCGATTTCCTTGCATTCGAACTGTCGAGGTGTGCTACGCTATCAAATTATATTAAACATATGTGTATATATACACTATCCTATGTATATACATGAATGAGAAGTTTGTGTTTATCATGCTATCACATTAGGTATTAAAGTTACTGGTTGTTTAGGTTACCGATCTTGCATATAATGCAATGTAACTTATTTTTATACAACACTCACAAACATGCACATGTGGTTGTAGTTTTGAATTATATATTGAGACTGACAGGCTCATCCTTGCTCTTCATTGATGGAAGTGTGGAATAGGTTTCCCTGATATGTGGTATTGAAATGAATTAAGCTTTGTTCATGTTTTAGTGTATTTTATGAAAAAACATCCATGTGCCATGTTGAAAATTCAGCTCTAATTCTTAGGTTTTTTTAACCTAAAAATCTCATTACACATACCCATATTAGAAAGCTATGAGGAAATAAAAACACAATAACAAAAGGTGTCCAATATACAAACATTTATTGTCCCATATAATTGGTAGATGTTTGTCATGTATTTAATCCAAGAGAACATATGGTTGTGTGTTGTTTGGTATAGAGAATAATCTCAGATTTGGGTTTGAATTGTATTGTATTGAAAATTGTATTGTACAAAATTAGGGTTACACAAAGATGGTGTTTATATAGACAACCATATTACACACTAGATCTTATACTATTTGTCTCCTTCTTTCCGACACTCCCCCTAAAGTTGAGTAGTGGGATCTCCAATACTTAACTTGCTCAAACAGCTAATAAAAGCGTTTCCGTTGACTGCTTTTGTGAGAATATCTGCAAGTTGATCTTTTGATGATATGTACGGGAGCTCTATGATCCTTTCCTCCAGTTTTTCCTTGATGAAATGTCGATCTACCTCCACGTGTTTTGTTTGATCATGCTAAACTGGATTTTCTGAGATTTGTATTGCAACTGTATTTTCGCACATAATTGTACTGGGTGCTGCCCTTTGGGAGAAACCAACGTCTTTGAGAAGTTTCCTGATCCAAAGAACTTCGCTTAACCCTCAAGCTATGCCTCTAAACTCTGCTTCTGCAATCGACAGAGCGACCCTTTCTGTTTCTTACTCCTCTAGGTAACAAGGTTTCCACCAACCAAGGAGAAGTACCCTGATGTTGCCCTTTGATTTCCCTTATCTCCTGCCCAGTCGGCGTCATTGTAGAGCTCAACATTTAAATGTCCATTTGCTTTGAACAACACTCCATGGCCTGCGGTTCCCTTTAGATACCTTAGAATTCTCTGAGCAGCTTCCATGTGGGCAACTTGCGGTTGGTGCGTAAACAGACTAAACACTCCAATAGCATAAGCTATATTAGGGCGAGTGTGAGAGAGATATATTAACTTGCCCATGAGCCGTTGATACCTTTCTTTGTCAGCAAGCTCGCCATTAAGTTCCATGTGAAGATTGTGGTTCACCACAATTGGCGTATCTGCTGGTTTACAATCAATCAAACCAGTTTCTGCCAGGAGATCAAGGACATACTTCTTTTGGAAAATGAAAATCCCCCGTTTAGACCTGAGAACTTCAATTCCAAGGAAATACTTGAGACTCCCAAGGTCTTTCATTTCAAACTTTGAAAAAAAATCTTTTCCAGCCGTGCTATCTCTTCTAAATCATTTCCGGTGATAATCATGTCGTCTACATATATGATCAGGCAAGTTACGAGGCTGTTTCTTCTTTTGAGGAACAAGGTATGATTCGCGTTACTTTAGTAATACCCGTATTCTTTCATGGCCAAGGTGAACTTTCCAAACCAGGCCCAAGGTGGCTGTTTTAGCCCGTATAGAGATTTTTTCAACCGACAAACTTCCCCATCTTTAAAACCCCGTGAAAAACCTAGAGGTGCTTCCATGTAGATTTCTTCCGCAAGGTTTCCATGGAGAAATGCATTTGTAACATCAAATTGATGGAGAGGCCAATTCTTATTTGCTGCCATGGAGAAGAGGACTCGGATGGTGTCCATTTTTGCAATCGGAGAAAACATCTCAGAGTAATCGATCCCATACGTCTGAGTGTACCCTTTGGCTGCAAGTCGAGCTTTGTATCTTCCAATAGAACCATCTAGTTTATACTTAATTGAATACACCCAACGGCAGCCAACTATTTTCTTTCCTTTTGGGAGAATGCATTTTTCCCACGTATTGTTTTTCATAAGAGCTTGCATCTTTGTTTCCATTGCTTCTTTCCAGTTCTTCTTACCTTGCGCTTCCTTTACAGAGCCAGGTATTTGTTCGGAGTATAGAGAGGTGACAAATGCTTTCACACTGTTAGATAAGTTCCCATTAACTATATTAGCTACAAGATACTTTGAAGTTCTGGTTTCCCTCTCTAGCGAGTACCGTTTTGGAGGGACCCCTCTATTGGCTCTAGGAGGGAGAGGGTATCTTCTGGTTGTCTCTGCTACAACTGGTTCCACATGTTAAACGACTTGTTCAACCTCTTCCAAGTCTGGTTCACCCTGTTCCACATCTGGTTCAACCTGTGGAGTAGGTTACGTTATTGTCGGTTCTATGTGTTCCCCTGTTGTCTCATGGTTATAAAACGTAAAACATCTAGGGTCCTCAGTATTTCTTACCTCAGGTATCACGTTGGATGGACTTTCTTCAGTGGTACTGTGCTCCGCAAATTGTGTGGCTGTGTTTGAAGGACTCGCAGTACTGTGATGATTTTCTATTGTTACTTCTTCAGATGAGGGAAGTTGGGTTAGCCAACTCAGGGTGTCTACACATTCATTCTCCCCCTGACCACTGAGTTGGGTGTCATAGAAGTATTTTGTTTCAAGAAAGTCAACGTTCATTGTGGTGAACATTTGATGAGTTTTTGGATTATAACACCGGTAACCTATTTGGTCGATCCCATAGCCGACAAATACACATTTCTCAGCACATGGGTCGAGCTTGTTTCGGTTGATTTTGGGTGTGTGGTCAAATGCGGTACACCCGAAGATTCGAGGTTCAAGTGTAAGAGGATGGGGAATACTGGCAGACTTATACATAAAATCTAAGGGAGTCTTAAATTTAAGAGCTTTTGTGGGAAGCCGATTCAGGAGATACACAGAGGTTGCAACTGCCTCCGGCCAGAAAGATTTAGGATCCTGAGATTCGATTAAAAGGGCTCGAGTCATTTCAAGAATAATATGGTTTTTCTGTTCAGAAACACCGTTTTGTTCGGGGGTATGAGAACAAGAGGTTTGATGAATTAATCCTTTGGTTTTAAACAATTGTTTCATGGATGAATTGACAAATTCCCCCCCATTGTTAGATCGAAGGATTTGGATTTGAGTTCGGAATTGAGTTTGAATCATAGCATAAAATGGGATAATTTTTTTCGTAAACTTTGGCTTTCTTTTAAAAAAAAATATACCCATGTCATGTGAGTGCAATCATCCACGAATAGTATAAAGTAGCGAAGACCCTGCCCCCCCCCCCCCCATCACAGGAACAGGACCCCACACATCAGAATGGATTAGTGAAAAAGGTGAAGCAACTTTCGTATTGCTATGTTTAAATGGTTGTCGATGGCTTTTAGCACGAAGACAGGTTTCACAATCTATTTTCCCATTTGAAAGGAATAGTTTTGGAAACAAAAGGTGCGAATAACCATGGGATGGGTGTCCCAAACGTCTATGCCATAGCCAGGCTTCCCGGTTTTCAGTTCTATGAGCCAACATCACAGTACCCTGTTGAGCCACTTCATCCACGTAGTACAATCCGTGGCGCTCAGTACCACGTCCAATAATCACACCCGTCCTGATATCCTGTAGGATGCAGAAAGTAGGGTGCATTAGTACCGTGCAATTCAATTTTTTGGTAATATGACTAACTGAGAGAACTTTGTGTGATAATGACGGAACATAGAGGCAATTTGATAATTTCATAGTTGGTGAAATTTCAATTATTCCTCATCCTTTCACTTGCATCGTTCCATTGTTTGCTGTATGGATCTGAGTTTTTTGAGGTTGGGTCATTGAACATATGTCTAATGGTTCAAATGTCATCGTGTCGGTGGCACCAGAATCAAATATCCAAGAACTGTTTTTTTCATGATTAATCGTCATATTCACTTTTCTGACACGACTGTAACATATATGTCCTTTTTTTTTGAACTTGGTTACAATGACGATACAAGATACTTACCAACCGAGCATATTTGATAAACAATCAAGTACACCGAAAGTGAGAGAAACGTTGTCTTGGCACCGCTATAAAGAAACCAACTGACCCGGTGTATTTATCAAATACGCTGGATACTTGAACTTGCGTTCAAGATTTTCGTTTGGAATACCGTCGCTAGGTAGCGAAGGTACCTTACCGGCATATTAATTAAATACACCGGCAACTTGAACTCGTGTTCAAGATTTAAAGTGGCCCGCAAACCACAAATCCGCTACCGACAGCGTAATTATCAAGGAGGCCGGCGTAGTTATTTAGCTAATGAAGGACCCCTCTATTGGCGACAATAACCAAGACTAAAGGGACCCCTCTAACTGGCGACAATAACCACCACTTTCTCTTCGAAAAACAAACACACAATCAAACGCACAAAACCCTAACAATCAACGATCACTTTCCAATGAACAACAACAGCAGCGTCAACGACAACAACCAACTGCAGTGACGGAGGGTAATACGGCGATGGCGACGGTGGTGACTATAGACACAGCAGCAGTTTAAGAAGGGTTTCCAGGGTTGGGTTATATGGTTGATGTGCAGCTGAAACAGAGTGTGCGATGGCTCAAGAAGATCAGAGATCACAGGAGATGTTGGGAAAAATTAGGGTTCGTCTTTTTTGGTGTCCGGCTAAGCGGGATAAACAGAGTTATCTAGTGGTTTTCTGGCAGGTTCGATTCGAAGTTTGTTTTTGATTTGATTTTGGGGTTTTTTTCTGGTTTAGAGTTGAATTGGCTTGGATTGGTTTGGGATAAACTGTAGATGATGAGCAAGGTTTCAAGAATCAGAAACACTTCTCTGATACCATGTTGTTTGGTATAGAGAATAATCTCAGATTTGGGTTTGAATTGTATTGTACAAAATTAGGGTTACACAAAAATGGTGTTTATATAGACCACCATCACTAGCCCCTATACTATTTGTTTCCTTCTTTCCGACCTTGTGATGTCTTCCAAACATGTTTCAAGCTTTCCAAACAAACTAGAAAATGGAGTAACGATGGCGAACTACAAGTTTTAATCATCACCACACGTTGTTTTACTCATGTAGCGGACACTAATTCATGAAGAGAAGACGCTTTATAGAAATCTATATCACATCACCATGAAAAAAAGTTTATTAAACGATAGCCACTGATGGTAATGGCGACGATGAATTAGCTGAAGGTATTGAGTTGCTTTTGGGAAGTCAAATCATTTTGACGAAAGTTGTGAGAGACTTGAAGGTTGACTCACAAAGTATGGAAATAAGAGGCATTCAGATATTCAACTTAGAGATAATTATGAGGGTTAGAATTCTTCTTACATTCAAAAGAAGGATGACATTGGTGTTGGTAAAAGAGGAACATAATATAGTCTTTCAAGATAGGGTATTGTTAAATACACCCAGTAAGTCAAAAATCTTTTTATTTTACCCACAAGTCAACCATATTTCAGTCAACTTTTCAATATTATTTCAACTTTCTATAAACCTAATTTAATGGGACAAGTTTCCATAAACCAACACTATCATCTATCAAATTAGACCTGATTGTGGTCAAATTAGACCTTAAATACACCCGTAAAGGCCACCGCCACCCACCGCACACCTCCGACCACCACAACCCACTGCACACCTCCTGTCACACCCCCAAAAATACCCCAAGCGGAAACCCACACGAGGCGTGTCACGTACCAGGATCTAGCCACCAATCACATTGAACTCATACAAGATTTTTAAATAAAAACCTTCATTCATTAAAATAAAATGTTACAATACTTAAAGTATAACTCAACGTTTCAGCGGAAGCATAAATCATTAGTTATGTATTTTGTAAACCAAATGTTTGAAAGTTATTAGACTTGTCTCATGTTTCCATGTATCTCGACCCATGACCACTCCAGCTTCCCCAGACAGCAAGTTCCACATCCAAGTATCTATAACCTGCGAGCACGTAAACAAGTGTATCAGACAACGCTGGTGAGTTCACAGTTTTACGAAAACGTTAGGTTACCAAGTATTTAATCCCGTTTAATAACAATCCCGAAAGTAATGTTGATAATAACTCGAGTACCGTACAAGATGGCTCCAGATTGTTTTGCCCGTCCCCCATGCCCCCTATCTGAGCATTGGTCATGATTAAGGTCATTAGTTCACGCCCGTCCTCTCAGGTACGGTGTGAGTTTGCCAAGCCTAATAGCGCTATCAACTAATTACCCCGTTACCTCTCAGGTAACCATTCGGTATAAGATGGGGCTTAAGGTGATAGGAAATGAGTGTATTATCCAACATCCCAGTTTTACCCAGAAAAGACTTATTCCTCTCAGGAATACCCGATTGATTGTCCCACCCTCCGGGATGCATGCTTAAGAGAAGTGAACTCACCTTAGATTGCTCGGTATGCTAAGTCACACTACCCGTTCCAATTTGGTCAACCAAACCCTACCGTGGTTACCAAAGACAGTCAGTTTCATGAACAAATAAATCACACAAGTCATACCAGTTATTCATGCAGCTCATCAATACCTTGTCATCGTATACACACAACAGTCATTCGTACCTCATAAAGCTTATATTGCAAATTCATGACTTATAAACACATAACAGCCCATAACATCCAATAACTCGCACGCAATGGAAATAATCATCACATAGCATATTGTCGAAAATCATGTCACATACGCAACCCTAAAACAAGCTTATAGTTCAAGTAACAGTTACACAACCTATCATGCTGTCCAATTCTGTGTGCGGCCAAATTAGTGAAAAGGCCCAATATACAAGTGTGCGACTCAAATTGTGTGTGTGCAACTCCTACCGTATTGTGCGATTTCACAACTGATCACCTAACTGTTTGGCCCAATTATAAACTATGAACATGTGTGTGGCCCAGTTATACCGCCCCAAAGGAGGTTGTGCGAGTGAAGTTTATTTGTGCGATTGGGCCTCCAATATGCGATCCAGATATATTGTGCGACTCATTTCACTTGTGCGATCCGAATCTAACCCGGCCCAAACAACTTATGCGATTACATATGAGATGTGAGACAAGAATTTGTGCGATTTCCCAATGTGTTCGGCCCAGAATATACAAAGCCTAAGCGCATGTGCGATTACACGTTTCTTGTGCGACTACACCCTTTTTGTGCGATCAGGTTGTGCGAGATGTGGGTGTGAAATTTCAGTTATATGTTTCCCTATAATTACGTCAATCAGTTACATTCCATTGTTCCAATCAATTTCCCAATTAATCGGTTATTTCCCTTATCAAACAAATACAATGACCACATCTAATCAATCAGTTTCAACATTGATGTTCATGAACCTAAATCATTATCTACTAGTCACATTATCATTCATGTACCACACTAATCGAACAGTATGATTAACCAATCAGCCATTTATCATCTAATCATATACAATCAGATTCAATCCCTTCATAATCATCTCTTGATCGAGCATCTTAAGCATCATACAATCATGCACATATACAATTCCAAATCACTGGTTCATTTGTATACAATTCTAATTAAACATCAAAGAATCCATTTATTGATCGTATATCATAGGATTCGAACATGATTTCTAATTAATCTAAATCACACAAAATTTCATGATCTTCTTTGCCAATCATCCAACAAGTTGCACATAGATGAGAACAAGAAATCAAGAATTAAAACAATGTGTTAATACTAACCGAGAGATTGTAGAGGGTGAACTAGAACTAGAATTGAAGTGCTTACCAAGGAGAAGGCTTCGATCCAAAGGGGGAAGCTGATGGTTTGCAAGAGGAGGAGGAGGAGTGTTTTAGGGTTTGTTGTGTTTGTAAATTATGAGAATTCATATAAAACAGTATGTACGCATACGCACAAGAATAACACATCGGGCTCACTGTTGGGCTTCATTTGGGCTGCGGAACAGAGTATAAGCGATGGGGGGTTTTGTGCCGATGACAAATCCATTCGGCCAGGGAGTGTGAGGTCAGGAAGGTGATGTGCGATCCTAATACTTGATGTGAGTTAAACATTCATTCTTATGAATTCACATAACCCCCTAATACTTACAATCATTTACTAATACATCAACACATTGGTCACTTCATACATGATTCACGTAGACTATATCACATAACAACATGCAAAGGAAGCAAGTATATAAACAACCCATAAGCATTCAGTTAAGAATTACCACATTCATCAGTCAAGCATTGTACATATAAGTTACATCAACACGCCACGAAAAGCTCTAAAATACGAGTTGTCACATCATCCCCAACTTGAAAGAAATTTCGTCCTGAAATTTATAAGCAGTCTCAGAGTGGTGAAGGGAGTGAAGTGATAGGTTAAGATGACTATGGATTTTCCCGGGTGCCACATCATCCCCAACTTAAAAGGAATTTCGTCCCGAAATTCACCTAGTTGCATCAGGTTCTACTTCAGCAGTTATGAACATGAGAGGATAGTTGAGCTTCAATGTGTTTCCACGTTAACTCCGGTCCATGTCTTGAGGTTTGAGGCATGAATGGTTCATCGTAGCGTGGATTAAGTTTCTCACGCTTCCCAAGCGCACCGCACCCATCCAGGGGAAACTTTCAGCGTGACTCGATCGCCTACAGCGAACTCCAAGGGTTTACTACGCTTATCGGCGTAGCTTTTCTGACGGTCATGCGCTGCCGCCATATGCTTTTCTAACCCGAACAATCTTTTCAGAGGTTTCGAGTACAGGTCCTGGACCTCTGATTAGGCTGTCACCCACCTCAGCCCCACAAAGGAGTTGGCATTGTCACCCAAACAATGCCTTGAACGGAGCTGCTTGAATACTAGAATGGTAACTGTTGTAGTAGAACTCAATCAAAGGTAAGTGTTTTTCCAACTTTTACCAAATTCAGTGACACACATGCTCGCAGCATGTCTTCGAGTGTCAGGATGGTCCGTTTACTTTGTCTGTCGGTCCTGTGGTGATAAGTAGTGCACATGTCTAGACGTGAACCAAGGGTTATGTGTATTGCCTGCCTTAGCTTGGGTATAGGTCAAAATCAGAGGTAATAGAAGTTGGCACCCCGTGCCTAGCACTCGCCTCTCTCAGAGGAATGTTTACGAACTATGGAGACTCATCAGTTTCCTTGGTTGCAATAAAGTGCGCTGGTTATGTGCGGAAATCCATGAACACCCAAGTGATATCGTTTCCGTTTCGAGTTTTAGGTTGAACAGTGACAGAATCCATGGCAATCTATTCCCATCTCCATATGGGTGCTTCAGGTCACTGACACAAACCAGAAGGTTTCTGATATTCCACCTTGACTTTCACGCAAGTCAAACAACATTCTCATACATTGCTATGTCAGCCTTCATGTCCGGTCACTCATACAAGGTCTTTAGATCCTAATACAACCTATCAAACCCAGATGAATAGGATAAAGAGACTTGTGTACTTCATCCTACACACGTTTCCCCAAGGTTGCCATCTGATGGGACCCATATTTGCTCCAAGAAGTAGTGGATACCGTCTGATTTACCAAAAGTTGTTCCCCATGCCTCGCATGGATTCCACTTGACAATTTCCTTCCCCCAATGCTTCTGGTGGGGTAGAACAAATCCGATCAGGTAGGTTAGAGTTGACGGTGAGCTGCAAACTTGTACACATTTAGGTTTCACAATCGTAATCATTCAAAAGTTCCATCCAGCAACGCCGTCACAAGTTTAGCTTTTTCCAATCAAAGGTACACGGGAGGCCCTTGCGATGGGTCTAATTAGTACAATTGGGTACTGTCCAAGTAATGCCTCCAACTTAAGTCCAAAGGCCATGGCTTCCACCCCAGGTTGTGAGTCATGCAATTCATCTTGTAAATCCACCACGTAAGCCATCACTTTCGCGCGTTGCATCGGTGCGTAACTGAGACTCTGATTCGGACCATCATGGCACACCACTAGATCACTCATACCCTCGGGTAAACACAATACTCAGTGCATTGTAGAGTTGGGTTTCCAAAAGCAGAAAAGACATCCTCCTGTCTTGTCCCCCACGAATACACAGCACCCTACTGTGTTAAAGAGATTAAAGCTGCGCGATCTTCGAAAATCCCTTGATGAATCTGCGATAGCATGTAGCGAGACCAATAAATTGCTGCACCCCCAAAGGATTCTTTGGTGCTGATCAATTTCTAATAAAATGGATCTTAGCGAGATCCAGGTATATTTCCAATCCGTTGACTACGTGACCAAGAAAGTGTACTTCTCGAATCTTGAAGTCACACTTAGACAGAATTCGCGTGGAGTTGCTCCTCCCCTGGGAGCTCTAAGATAAGATACGAGTGCCATTCAAGGTGTTCCTTCCTCCTGGAAGTGATTCAAGGCGTCATCATAAGCACGGTTGGCGACTTTGGCGAGATGAGGTTTACACCTACCACTCGTGTGATCCCTAAGGCTGCGGGTGTGTTGGGTAACTTGAATACCATGAACAGAAAATCGTAGTGGCCGTATTATGTCTGTAGCGTCGTGTTAGGAATATCCTCCCCTTGGTCTTCCATCAGGTGACAGTTTGATCTTAAGTCGGTTTCCGAAGAGAAGCTTGATCCTTGCAGCTGGTCAAACAGGTCGTCGATGCGAGATAGAGGGTGACGATCTACGATTTCCACCTTGCGGTAGTCTGTACACATTCAGAAGGGTTTGTCCTACCCTTTTTCACAATAGAATACGGACTCCCCAAGACGAGGAGCTAGATCAATAATGTCACACCCCGACCACGCAAAACAACAAAACGTGGCGGAAACATCGGGGAGTGTGGTAACAGAATCATTGTTTCATAACACATGGAAATTGAAATATTGTTTTATTTATTAAAGTAGTTACAATGTCTTGACAATCAAAGAAACATAACATAAATAACTAGTCTTGCATCTTTTATTGTCACTAAGGCCCAAGTCCGCCTAAGTGTATCTTGATAAGTCCTATGCATCATATCCTGAAACACATGTGAAAATAGGTACGTCAGCATAAAAATGCCTGTGAGATACATAGGTTTATGAAAATAGGATTCATGACTTATTGTTTAAGAAAATGTTTAGTCATGAACCCTGTAATTTGCTTTGTCTTGTAAATCATTTGAAAAACGATAAGATTAGATGATATGTATAAATAAATGTAAGGTTAAATGAATAACCATGTAAGATGAGTTTGTATAAGATAAGTTGTTTGTAAAACAATGTATTGTGAAAAGTATGTTGTTTGTATAAAATGTTATATGTAAAAATTGAAATGATTCAAATAACGCTACGATATGTAATACCATACAAACACTTATATATAGGAAGTACCAGCGGCGTATCCACCATGCTTGTATCATATTACACACGCCTCGTTACTTAAACCACTTACCCAAACAAACCACCAATGTAAGATGTCTATGTTTAAACCAATTGTCAAATATATTGAACAATATACCAAAATGTTTATGTCAAGATGTAAATCATGCAACATATAACCAATGTTGAAAATGTTTATGTGTCAAATGTAAATCATGTAATGTGTAACCAAAATGATATGTATGGCTAGTGAAATGCATCAACTAAACCACAGGTGAAATGCACAAAACAAAGTATTGAAGTAAAACTTGGTTTAAATCAAAGTTATGTTCTGTGGAAATGCATGCTATACTGATACGAACATATATGCGGTGTTGTGAAAATGCATACATCCAAGCCTTGAGACTGTGGCGATAAACCCTTAAACAATTTAAAGGTTTATCTAAATTATGTATATCGAATTCGGTCATTCCTTCCAATCCACACCAACCCAGGATTTCAGGAACGGGAGTTGTCAATTCCTATGGTACCACTACCTACTAACGAACGGCGTAGCTAATGTTAATGAATGTATTGTTCCATTGTAAACAACCCAAATGTCATAACAAAATGTAAGCATGTGATGAAAACACTGTACTAAGTATGTAACCAACGGACATACATAGCATAAAATGTAAATGTAAAACAATGTACTAAGTACGCACGCAATGGGCATACATAGCATAAAATGTAATGAAATCATGTACTATAAATGTACTAATGAACATAGCAAGTATATGATGTGAAAGCAGGAAAGCATGAAAGTAACAAGTAGGCACATGTGTTCCACCCCAAAACGTTTGGAAACGGTAAAAGAGGGGTCGATGTACTCACTTGAGATTGCTTAGTAGTCCTTGAGTAACAACCAAACAATGCTAGAGATCGCGGATATCAAACGGCACCTAATATAGGTAACTATGTTAATAAACCGGACCTAAATCGGAGGATTTAGATAGAATGAGGGTTCGTAAACCAAACGAGTATAGAGACTCATGTTATATGGTTTAACAAAGCCTACATACTAAATGAAACCTAACATAAGTGCTTTCGACCCATTACGACCCGTTTAGGTAGCTTATGCTACTTTAACGCGTCGTTCGCGTGAAACGCGTTCGGACCGCCTAACTAGTCCTATGACAAGTGTTATATGCCTAAACATGTTACATAATCAGTTATATGACAAATGTTTAGGTTACATATGCTTAATTACCAATTATACATGAAAAGGGTATTCTGGTAATTTATCTAAGGCATATAAACTACTTATCATACAACTACCTAAACGTCGTGACCATAAGGTATAACCTCGGAAGGTTATTCCCTACCTACTATGGTCACCTAATGTATTTAGTCGGATCCTAATGATCGACCAAATGGGTCGGGTTCGAAGGTATAAGCAATTTATTAGATCGCTTACCCTACGACCCTAGACAACGTGGTAATCAGTAGGCATAGTCCCAAGGGACTATAACCAACGTGATTACACTCACGTTACGAAGTTCAAACGAACTTCGCATTGACCATAAACTGGTCAACGCAGAAAGTCAAACAAAGTTTGACTTTCAGACTCGAAAAGACTCGAAAAGCAATAAAAGAACGAAAGAATACTTACGAAGGGTCCCCGAATGCTAACCTCGATCCAAGTAGCTCAGGTATGAAACAATGGTTTCAACTTAGAGCTTCTCAAATCAAGATTCTAGTGGTTTTTGCAAGAAGTGGGGTGGGGTATTTATAGTGTTCGGTTAGCCGTTAGGATCGTTTCTAGGAAACCGTGCTTTGATCTCAACCATACACCTCAAGAACATGGTATTACAAAACCATTTGAGCCCATTGTATTGCCCCAAAACCATGTGCAAGTGAAATGGACCAGATTCAAAGTTTCTGCCATGTTTCTGCTGATCTGCAAACCCCTTGCGCACCGTAACAATTAATTGTTGCGGTGCGCAAGCATGTAACTTTGGCAGATTTACATATTTGGTCCCTGTTGTGTATTCAGCCCATTTTCGACGCGTTTAAGGCCCGTTAACCCCATTTCAAAGCTCTAAAATGAAGTTAAAGTATAGGGAACTTAAAATGTGCTCAAAAATATCTCGGATGTCGGTTCGTTTGGCCGTACAATCGCGATGTTCGCTTAATTACGACGGAATGCGCATAAGCGCGAAAAAACGATCCAAATGACGCGACGAATGGATTTTTCTTATGCCAAACACTAAAATAAAAAAATTTTAGTGCTTACATAAGTTTTTGGATGTCCGGATGTATTCAGAACGTAAGTTATGCGCGAAAGTGCAAACTTGTGCACTTTTTGACGCTTTTAGTCCCTGAATGACCCAAAAGTTTATTTTAGCACACCGAACCCCTCAAAGCCTATTTCTAAGCTATGTAAAGGATATTTATGGTATGTTTAACTTATGGCCATGTTCTGGAATGTCTGTTACTGTTCAAATTGGCATACTTTCGTAGTTTGTCAACTTTAGTCCCTGTAAGCGATTTAACTTGATTTTGCCATACCAAACCTTCAAAACTTATTTCTAAGTTATGTAAAGGTTATTTAAGGTATGCTAAGCCTATTTCACTATTCCGGAGTGTTCATTGCATTAAACTGGTTATATTTACGCATCAGTGCGCGTATAACCTTCCAGAAAGCGATTTAAAGCTTGAAATTGAACAAAAATTGATATGTGTAATTGATACACATATTTGTACAAATCCCAAGTATGAAATACAATATTTCATTTGTTTGGTATTTGTTTGATGGTTGCAGTGACCCAGGTGTCACAAATAAAACTCCCATTCAATAGTTCCAGAAGTTGATTGGACAGTTCTTGCAACCCTCCAGGTGCAAGATGATAAGAGATGCTAGAAATCAGGGCTGCTTCTGGCGTGATACAATTCTGATATTCCGCCTGACGATGTGGAGGAAAACCTGGAAGTTCTTCGGGCTGTTTACCGGTGACCAATGATAGAGTAGCAGGGTAGTTGAAACGCTTCTGGGCTCCCACCGTCGAATTGATACTGATAATCAGGGAATCTCCACCATGGAGGAATATACATGCATTTTCCTTCTTATAGTGAATTTTTGCTTGAGGCTTGGATGCCCGGTCCATACTATCGACTACACCAAGGCTTCTAAAGGTAACAGAGAGAAGGTCAAGGTCGAACACGCGATCTACAAGATTGAGTTTGCTCCCTAAGTGAACGTGTGAGGCTTCAGTTGGCTTACCATTAGCCACTTCTACAACGTGTCTGGCTTCAAGAGGTATCAGGGTTAAACAGAACAGAGACGAATCAGTTAGTTACCAAAAATGTACAGGCTACCATGTTGCTATTATACCTGACGTTGCCCACGCCAATCCTAAATACTCTTCCACGAGCACCCCTTCCAGCGTTGTTGTTACTATTACGAGGATTCCCAATACCATCATTATTCCCTGGGTTGTTGACATCTTGACTTAACAACGGCCAATCCAAGGGGGGTTTTTCCCCCCTTGGCATTATAGCCTAGTGGTATCTTGGTGGTGGGATAAGGCTTATGACCATTAGGTCATGAGTTCGATTCTCACAAGGGGGGTTTTTCCCAGATTTATTGGGTTTCCTCCTGAATTGGTGTATGGGCATTATTGCCTAGTGGAGATGGATATGATCGGGTGGTTCCGCTGGTGACACGATGATACTCCAGTGGTCCGTCAGTGATCCAAATTTGCCGTTCAAAAAAAACAACGGCCAATCCTTGTCAAGTCACCTCCATTTCCATACTGAAGGTTATGATTTGCGAGTGCCTTGTTATCGCCGTGACCGTTGCCTCTAATGTCGTTGCTTGTAATGGAGCCCTGCGAGCTCTCACCAAAAGGGTCCATATTTTCACATTCCGTGCTACGTCCTAAGGCAATACCCATTGTGCTAGCAGTTACACGTTCTACACTATAGTCAACTCTCATCATTTAAGTCCCAATTGATTCATAAGAGTTGGCTCCCAGAAGTCGCTGACTAGGGTTAAGGACTCGATTGAAGTCAATTTGCTTGTGTTCGTTGCCGGTAATCAGGGTTGTCCTAATACTGAGTTTGGTAGGTACTACGCCCATACTCCTGTCCAACGATCTTGCAAGTTGTTTGAGTAATACATGGTATGTTACTAGTGAGTTGCAGGGGTGACCATACTTCGGGATCTGAGGCGTCAATCCATTGGGTTCAAGTAAATGAAGAAAGCGAGGAAAACACAGACCAAGCATTCAATGATCCGATAACTAACTCAGGATGTTCGTAATAACACCTAACATTCTTATACAGTTAGCTAGGCGTTCAGATACGTGTTCAGGTAGTACTCAATATCATTCAGATTTGCAAGGATTCAGAGGAAGTGGAAAGATCACGCTCAAGTAGGAGGCAATCATCGCTATGACTCCCATAGATTTGTTGTGTTTCTCATTAGATTGAATAACGGAACAGAACCCCTTTTACACTTGTTAAGGCTCACTGGGACTCACATGCACCCCACATTATTATTATGTGTGCACCCACAATAATATTGTGTTTTGCATGCTCATCTCAGTTCCTCCTAACTCATGTCAAATGGTTCCTCAAACTCAAATGTCAAACGAAGGTTGTCAAAACGATAAGATCACTGAATTCTAGGGACTACGACATACAAACAACGCATCATAACGTAAACAAGCAATTCATGTGATTATGCTATAGTGACGAGCGTGTGTCCGTAAGCTACATCATAAGCAAGTGTGTAATAGTCATGTAATATATGCAGCAGGTGAAAGACGAACCTTGCAATCTGGAGCTAAGTGTCATGGTCGTATTCTCGTATTCAGAATTTTTCGGTTATAGTCTGGTTTTATAAAAATGTTTTAAAACCAAGTTCACTATAATCAGTGGCTCTGATACCAATCTGTCACACCCCCAAAAATACCCCTAAGCGGAAACCCCCATGAGGCGTGTGACGTACCAGGATCTAGCCACCAATCACATTGAACTCATACAAGATTTTTAAATGAAAACCTTCATTCATTAAAATAAAATGTTACAATACTTAAAGTATAACTCAACGTTTCAGCGGAAGCATAAATCATTAGTTATGTATTTCGTAAACCAAATGTATGAAAGTTATTAGACTTGTCTCGTGTTTCCATGTATCTCGACCCATGACCACTCCAGCTTCCCCAGACACCAAGTTCCACATCCAAGTCTCTATAACCTGCGAGCATGCAAACAAGTGTATCAAACAAAGCTGGTGAGTTCACAATTTTACGAAAACGTTAGGTTACCAAGTATTTAATCCCGTTTAATAACAATCCCGAAAGTAATGTTGATAATAACTCGAGTACCGTACAAGATGGCTCCAGATTGTTTTGCCCGTCCCCAATGCCCCCTATCTGAGCATTGGTCATGATTAAGGTCATTAGTTCACGCCTGTCCTCTCAGGTACGGTGTGAGTTTGCCAAGCCTAATAGCGCTATCAACTAATTACCCCGTTACCTATCAGGTAACCATTCGGTATAAGATGGGACTTAAGGTGATAGGAAATGAGTGTATTATCTAACATCCCAGTTTTACCCAGAATAGACTTATTCCTCTCAGGAATACCCGATTGATTGTCCCACCCTCCGGGACGCATGCTAAAGAGAAGTGAACTCACCTTAAATTACTCGGTATGCTAAGTCACACTACCCGTTCCAAGTTGGTCAACCAAACCCTACCATGGTTACCAAAGACAGTCAGTTTCATGAACACAAAAATCACACAAGTCATACCAGTTATTCATATAGCTCATCAATACCTCGTCATCGTATACACACAACAGTCATTCGTACCTCATAAAGCTTATATTGCAAGTTCATGACTTATAAACACATAACAGCCCATATCATCCAATAACTCGCACGCAATGGAAATAATCATCACATAGCATATTGCCAAAAATCATATCACAAACACAACCCTAACACAAGCTTATAGTTCAAGTAACAGTTACATAGGCTATCATGCTGTCTGATTCTGTGTGCGGCCCAATTAGTGTAAAGGCCCAATATACAAGTGTGCGACTCAAGTTGTGTGTGTGCAACTCCTATCGTATTGTGCGATTTCACAACTGATCACCTAACTGTTCGGCCCAATTATAAACTATGTACATGTGTGTGTGGCCCAGTTGTACCGGCCCAAAGGAGGTTGTGTGAGTGAATTTTATTTGTGCGATTGGGCCTCCAATGTGCGATCCGGATATATTGTGCGACTCATTTCACTTGTGCGATTACATATGAGATGTGCGACTAGAATTTGTGCGATTTCCCAATATGTTCGTCCCAGAATATACAAAAGCCCAAGTGCTTGTGCGATTACATGTTTCTTGTGCGGCTACACCCTTTTTGTGCGATCAGGTTGTGCGAGATGTGGGTGTGAAATTTCAGTTATATGTTTCCCTATAATTACGTCAATCAGATACATTCCATTGTTCCAATCAATTTCCCAATTAATCGGTTATTTCCCTTATCAACCAAATACGATGACCACATCTAATCAATCAGTTTCAACATTGTTGTTCATGAACCTAAATCATTATCTACTAGTCACATTATCATTCATGTTCCACACTAACCTAATAGTATGATTAACCAATCAGCCATTTATCATCTAATCATATATAATCAGATTCAGTCCCTTCATATTCATCTCTTGATCGAGCACCTTAAGCATCATACAATCATGCACATATACAATTCCAAATCACTGGTTCATTAGTATACAATTCTAATTAAACATCAAAGAATCCATTTATTGATCGTATTTCATACGATTCAAACATGATTTCTAATTAATCTAAATCATACAAAATTTCATGATCTTCTTTGCCAATCATCCAACAAGTTGCACATAGATGAGACCAAGAAATCAAGAATTAAAACAACGTGTTAATACTAACCGAGAGATTGTAGAGGATGAACTAGAACTAGAATTGAAGTGCTTGCCAAGGAGAAGGAGAAGGCTTCGATCCAAAGGGGGCAGCCGACGGTTTGCAAGAGGATGAGGAGGAGTGTTTTAGGGTTTTTTGTGTTTGTAAATTATGAGAATTCATACTAACAGTATGTACGCATATGCACAAGAATAACACATCGGGCTCACTGTTGGGCTTCATTTGGGTTGCAGACCAGAGTATAAGTAATGGGGGGTTTTGGGCTGATGACAAATCCATTCGGCCAGGGAGTGTGCGGTCAGGAAGGTGACGTGCGATCCTAATACTTGATGTGAGTTAAACATTCATTCTTATGAATTCACATAACCCCCTAATACTCACAATCAATTACAAATACATCAACACATTGGTCACTTCATACATGATTCACGTAGACTATATCACATAACAACATGCAAAGGAACCAAGTACCCATAAGCATTCAGTTAAGAATTACCACATTCACCAGTCAAGCATTTACATATAAGTTACATCAACGCGCCATGAAAAGGTCTAAAATACGAGTTGTCACACCTCCGGCCACCACCACCCACCGCACACCTCCGGTCAATGGAAGAATATTATTTTATCATGAGTACACCTCAATTTGTCACTAATCAGGTACAAAAAACTCAATGCAACAAGTTTTTTACAACTAGATCTTTAAAAAACAATTTTTTTACAACCAGATCTATTAAAAAAACAAGCTTTTTACCGGAGTTCTTTCTTGTCTTTTCGCCGGAACCGCCTTAGTTCGCCGGATTTTCTCTTTGTTGTTCGCCGGAACCGCTTAGTTCGTCAGAGTTTACACCTCTGCTGGCTCTCTCTCTCTCTCTCTCTCTCTCTCTCTGTATCTATCGTCTGCCATATGCCTTTCTCTCTGTTGCTATTTTGAGTTGATTATATATTTGAACAGGCCGGTCCACATGTGTCATTATTATTTCAACTTATTTCAACTTCATTAGTCATGTTTCGGTCCACTACCATATGCCTTAGTTCTTATTATTTCAACGTATTTTTTATATCCCACTAACTTGTATGATATTCAAGCATGTCACATATTTAATTAAATTAATTACTTTATGAACAGGCCCTTATAATTTATTGTAGGCTATGGAACAATCATTTTAATTTATTATATATAATTTGTTTATTGATTTGTTTATATATTGGTTGTGTTATTTCCAAATTTCATTTATAAGTATTCGGGTGTTGTGAAAAATTGATAAATTGGGTACAAAAGTTGGCATACTCACTCGGTGTTGCCGTCATCAAAAGAAGGTCGAATAAAAGATCTTGTGGTTTCGTGTATAGGGTTGTGCTCCAATGTGATCGTGGTGGCGTATATAAAGTTAAGGATTCAAGTAAAGTTACCGGCACCAAAAAAACTAATTGTCCTTTCGAATTAGAAGGAACATATTTAGATGACTATGATTGTTGGACCTTAAAGGTGACATGTGATAGAAATAATCATCAACCTGTACTATTTATGGAGAGTCATTCATATGCAAAGCGGCTTTCCGAAGATGAATTTAACTTGGTTGCAGAATTGACAAGGATGAATGTGGCGCCACGTGATATTCTAGCAATACTTAAAGAGAGGAATTTAAGTAACGTGTCTACACTTAGGACTATTTACAACGCACGCAACAAAATTCGCATGGTCGATCAAGTAGGCAAATCTCCAATGCAGGTTCTATTGTCCCTTTTGCATTCTAATGGTTATGTTTATGAAATTACTACAACCGGGTTAAACGAATTAGAAAATTTATTCTTCATTCATCTGACATCATTTGATATTTGGCATGCATTTCCACATGTGTTGATTATAGATGTCACGTACAAAACAAATCCCTATAATATGCCTTTTCTTGAGGTTGTTGGTGTAACTTCAACCAGCAAAACATTTTCCATAGATTTCGCCTTTATGCATAATGAGAATACAGTTAACTATACATGGGTCTTAAACTGTCTAAAGTTGACGCTAGACCAGTGCATGCTCCCACGTCTTATAGTTACAGACTGGGAGATGGCACTAATGAATGCATGCAAAAAAGTTTTTCCGGATGCTGCTCATTTGCTTTGTAGGTGGCACATTGAGCAAAACCTCTTTAGAAGATGTAGGCAATCTTTTAGGTCATTAAAGGCTTGGGAAGAATTTCTTTTGTTATGGAAGTCACTAGAAAATTCTACAACGTTGGAATCTTACACAGAAAATTACAGGCAGCTTGAGACATTGTTGATCAAACATCCACGTATGTCTTCCATAATCACACAAAAGTGTATATATGTATATATATGTATATATATATATATATATCTTTTATATATATCACATACTGATTTATTTTGATTTTCAGGTGTTTTAGCATATGTAAATGAAAATTAGGTTAAACGACTACACGGAAAGGTTTGTTTCTTTCTGGATTTATCAACATCTCAACTTTGGAAATAACACAACCAATAGAGTAGAGAGTCAGCATGTCAGGCAGTTTCACTATTTTCCCGTTTTGGAGTGGTCCAGAAGAGATTCAACATCACAGAGTTCTTATAATTGTCCTAGTAAATGACGAGAACCATTATGTCATGGTGGAATTACAAGGAGGATACCCAATGCCTACAATCACGCCTTATTGGAATTTTTTGCAACATTAGCATGTTTGCGGCTGGATGGGAGACCATGTATAGGTGGCGTCTAGAATTATATACCCAACTTTATCGTCGTGAAAGTGGTTTTGTCGATCTAGGTGATTAATTGTTTTAATGTTTGCACGTTTACTATTTTATTAGAGACTCGTTATTTATTTATGATTATCTTTTTCACTTTCGTATTTATAATAAAGTGTCTTGATTATTTATTTTTTAATATTGATATTAATACTAATAATAGTATAACAAAATATAAAAAAAAGTAACCAAAGTATTGTAAAATAATATAAGATAAAAAACATAATTATTACTTTTGACTTTATAATAAAACATAATTATTATTTTTAACTTTATAATAAAATAATATGATAAAGTAGTTAATTATTACTAAATCACTACTAAATTTGACTTTTAGGTATATTACTCTTTATCTTAGGCATATTTATCAAAACCCTTTAAGATAAGGTGGGGCTGCTATAAAATCTACATGTGAACTCCAAGGAAATATTGAAAAACTAAATAAAGATGGTGGGTCAAAAGGGTGGGGTTGCATGAAGAGGTTACATACAAATTAAAGTCAGAAGATAAAACCCATATTATATGGACATGACACCATGTGATGGGAATGATGGGCTTGATAATCCATTAACTTTAAACTTTGTACCAAGTGTTATAGGTCACGAAATGATTTGGTAAATGCTAGTGGATTGCAAGGTAACAAAGGATCCAGTGGTCCAATTAAAATAACAAATGCTCATGTGGCTAGTGGACTAAAGGCTTCGACGGTAGATAATGTGGAAACCCACCCCAAATTCAGTTTGGGTTTGCCCTACTCAATTTTTATGAGCTTACTATTCTTTGAAAAATAACATCTAAATGTACGAATGCAAAACAATTATCTATTGTTGATATATTTGTTTTTACGAATGAAAATACCTAGACATATTATGCTATGGATACAAAAATGGGGAATAGAGTTTTATTTCAAACATGGTTAATGGCTAAATTTTGTTGTATGGACAAGCTCGATTGCTATATGAGTTGTCTCACATTTATCACATCGGTGAAATTCTTTTGATAGTTTGTAAATAATGCATGTTTTTTTACTACCTACTAAGCGTTTATTCTTCGCTCAAAGAAATTAGGTTGTGTACTATCGTGTTGTATACTTCTTCGTCCTCATTTAGTGGTGGACTTAATTTCTCTTCCACATCTTCGTCATGTATTAGAACTTCAACTAATAGTTTGTCTTTGAGATTCTAAATGTGTTGTATGTGATCCACTACGATCAAGTGATCCTTTAAGAAAATGCACATCTCTAACGCCTCAGGAATGAGACATGTTCTTCATATCAATAAAACCCTGCCACTAAAATAAAAAGTAGATTCTGAAGCTACCGTAGAAGCTTGGACGATTAGTAGGTCACGTGTCATAACAGCTAGGATTGAAAATTGAGTTCCATTTTTTTTCCACCAAGCCAATACGTCAAATTGTTCAAAATCATTGGGACAATAATTGAGTATGAATTTGTGGTTTTATATAAGTCGATCTCGCTATGTGGAGTGTTACGCCTTTGTCGTTTAGTCATTTTATTTCTCACAACATTATATAAGTTAAGTTTTGGGTTTTTACTCGACCGGTTCTAGATATTACCGATACCATTAGTTCTGAATCCAATGAAGATGGTGCGTTGGGACTGTATCATATTAAATAAAAATCATACATTGATTGACGATTTTGTTTGAAACCATTTTGTGTTGGTTGCCCAATTTGTGAATCTTCATAAAAACCCAAGTCAGAATCTAGTTCGGCGATTATAGTTTCAACACTCGTTACATATAAGCACGGGTTTAAAGCAATGACACAAGTAAAAATGCACGGAATTTCCTTGAAAAGCATTTAAAAAATATATTATTTCATTGGTTCTATCATTTTTAAACTCAGATTCACTTATTTTGTTCTCCATATAATGTAATTCATGAAGTTTCTCCGTACTAGACTACTAGTCGGATAATCTTGTAGTTGTGTTTTTAAAGTCCTTAAGAAACTCAGTGATTTGTTATATAGTTTCCCAACCCTCATTCGGATTTAGGTTTACTGGACCATGTGTCGCAAGATAATTTTGAAAACTTGGTTAATTTGTTCTTTTTCATAAAGCAGTTTAAATAATTGTAAAGGTTCAATTCCACCTAGTAGGTATACCCCAATTCGGACCTAAATAAATGGAATATGAAAATAATTGCGGTTGCAAATCGGTTTATATTTTACTCTATTTTTGTATAAGGGTGCTTATGTTGTTTGAGACTTTATCAATAGATAATTGAAAATATATTGTTATTTAATTTAAAGTTGATATTACATAACCTAAAATTTGAAATTAATTTACCGATATGTGGATATGGAAACAAGTCGAACGCAATGGTATGTTTCATCATTTGCCATGTGGCGAGATTGTACCTATATGCAGTTGTGCAAATGTATGATTCCAATAAAACGTGTGGAGCTGACCAAACATCGGTATTTAAGTTTACACCGGGTTGTAAATTTTAATAAAAAATGTGATTGTTTTTAGCTTGTTTTCACTATAGCATACAATAATGCCTAAGGGTTTGACGACTTACATGTTTTTAATGAGGTTGGATCGTGTCTCAAATTCGAATTATATTTGTCAAATGAGGGTTGTCAAAGTGGGAGGACGTCAAACCTTGTCAAATCACAAACTTTTCGAAACGATCTTGAATCTTGTTAAAACTATACGTAAATATTATACCTTTGGAATCCAACATAGATTGACCCTTTTGAGATGGATTTTCTTGAAAGACTTGCAATATTTTGACATATGATTTCTTAAAGCCGAGTTTGAGAAGAAAAAACCTATACAACTTCGGCAACGAGCTTTTTTATATTTATCAAATGAGGGTTGTCAAAGTGGGAGGACGACAAACCTTGTCAAATCACAAACTTTGCGAAACAATCTTGAATCTTGTTAAAACTGTACGCAAATATTACACCTTTGTATCCAACATAGCTTAACCCGTTTGAGATGGATTTTCTTGAAAAACTTGCAATATTTTTACATATGATTTCTTAAACTTGAGTTTGAGGAGAAAAACCTATAAAACTTCGGTAAGGAGCCTTTTTAGACCCGTTTGATATTAAACATAAGTTGAAACCTTCATCCTCGCCCCAAATTGTGGGGTTTCGCTTCGTTTCTAGAATTTGAATAACTTGAAATTAGCAAAGGATGCACCAACACCAGCAACCCGGATGATTACGGGTCAAGTTCGGAGCGAGTACGGATCAAGTCGGTTACTGGGTTTATTTAAATGGGTTAGGAGGTTATTGGGTCACATGTGAAGGGTCTTGGAGTCAATTTAGCAAGCCAAATAAGCGGTAATGAAGTGGTCAGATTTGACCGAGTTCTATGGCAACACGGTGACCGAGTATATGAAAAATAACATTGGAGTTATTGCTATAAATCAGGAAGAAGTGGACTGGGTTATTTTGCATGTGCTAGCATTTTTTTATTATAAGGCTATGGGGTGTGGGACCATGGATTGAAACATTATTTCCACATAGGATCATTAATTAAATGGTACACCACCACCCCCCTTGATTGATGGTGGTTTCCATGGACTAAACCTAGATTACCATAACCCTCCCATTTAATGATTTTAAGACACAAATAAATTAAAAAAATAAAGGGGATAGTGGTTTGGGTCATGACCACACCCTTAGGGTAGTGGTTTTGAATGGTGGATTAAATATTGCTGACATGACGCCTATATGGAGGGTTATTGTGGTCATGAGGGTCATGACCACACCCTATAGCCTAAATAGTAGGGCTAATTGTTTTGTAAATCACCCACTTTTCATTTAGAAAGTTTTCATTTTAGTTTATTATATTTCTCTTTTACGTGAGTGTTTAATTGTTTGATCTTTGGTCCTATAACCAACATCCTTGTGGTTAAGCACGCTTATTTGACAAGGTCATGAGCTGTGCTCGTGTTAATCACAATCCCAGTTATTAAAGGGCAGTTATATAAATCCTCACAGTAACCGTCATTCTGCGAATGCGAGCAGTCGCTAATTTATTCTTGCTCACGAAGACGCACATGTGAAACCTTCTGTTACTAGTTCAATATGTGTGTATATTTTATAATTCTTGGTAAGTCCAACTTCGTAGGAAAGAAAGGCACACCAAAAAGAAGGGCTAACTATCGTGCAAATGCAACGTTTAAATATGTGTGTTTAAATCGTATACCGATGCCACACCTACATACACCAAATTTAAATTTAGCTTTGAACTTAGTACTAAAAAGCGATAATGTAAGTACATATCACTTGTGAGGATAATCAGCATGCCTTTGTCCCCCTGGCGTTTGACACGTTCGGCTCCTTGGCGCCGGAGGCAGTTCGGTTCTTATCTAGAGTTCAGCGTGTGGTCCACAGCAACTTTTCGACCCCTCAGGGGCGTGGCTTTGTTTTTAGTAGATTAGTGTTTTCTATTCAGTACATATGTAAGCATATAACGTTTGTGACAAGATATATAATGTTTGTCGAGCAGAAGGCAAACATATGGGTTAAGGCAATGTTATTAATATAAACTGTCACATGAATAATGTAATGAATATAAGAGTTGTACCCACCAAAACTACATCCCTGAATACGGATTGTCTGGTACCGGAGTGTTCGGATCAGGTTATTCCGCTTTGGTGGCCGTGTCATACCGCGCGTGCAGGTACTTCCAATTCGATACTGCTAAATAATGTTATTAATACAGAATTTGTAACTAAGTTTCATTCATAATGAAATATATATGCGTAAGCATGAAATATGTGTATACGAGTGTGCACATATATATTTATACATGTTGTAACTATCAAGTTATCCGAGGGCGTGTGGCCAAAAGGTAGCAAATTATTAAACAGATAAAGCACTAAATGCGAGAGTTGTACCTGAAATTGTGCACTTGAATATATAGGCATGTCCTTCAGCGTAGGTCTAGATTCGCCAAAACGTAGCTTCGCGTGAAGATGTAACACTTACCGAGTATGTAACACGGCAGTAGGGGTAGCCTGACATGTACGATGGTCCGAATAGAAGTCGTCTGACCCAACTCACATTCTTGAATAAAAGTCTTTGAGCGAATAAACTGGAATGTTTGGATTTGAAACCTTAGCTTTTGTTAAATATATATAAACTAAACTATATATTTAGTTATTATTATAATTGTTATTTAGATATCCTAGGTTAGGATAACGTTTAGTTGTTTGTTTAAGGTTGCAACGAAACGGTTATGGTAGCCGTCATACCGGTTCAACAACCAACACAACTGCCGTTTCCTTTTTTTATATATATTCAAGAGTGAATTGCAGATTTTGTCCTTTATCTTTATACCTGATTGCAGGCGGTGTCCTTTATCTTTAGAATTGACGAGTTTTGTACTTTACGTTTCAGATTGTTGCACGGTTTGTCCTTTAGCCCTAACTGAGTTTGTTTTTAACGTTAAATAAGATCATGTGCAAGTCACATGAGGGTACTTTTGTAATTTTACGCATTTAATTAAAAATATATTAATTAAAATATATATAAACCCAAATTCTTTATGGTTTGATTGGTTTCTTTCAAAGATCAAGAGATATAAAAACCTGCAAAACATCCAAATTCCTTATGGTTTCTTTCAAAGTTCATCTCTAAATTCACATCTGGTACATCATAAATCAGTCATCATCCCTGTAAATTTTCATGTCCCTCATCCTCCATTTTCATCCTACATGTACATTAAAACCCCAAATTTTATTGCGAGCAAACTGTAACCCTCCACCAGATCTGCAACTACCATCGCAGATCCGGTTTCTAGAGAGAGAAATGGTGGAAAGAGAGAGAGGAAGAGTGATGTTTAGTCTGGTCCTTCCGATCCAGATCTGCAACTACATCGCAATGAAGCCAAGTGTAACAGTACGATGACAACAAGTAACAGGGTGAATCGATATGCAAGGGCACTCGGGTAATCGGGTTGCGGTTCTTGTGTTTTCTTATGTTTAACAAGTGAGAACCAGAAATCAAGTGTTTGAAAGTGATTTTTTCTTGCGAATTTATAGATCTGAAAACGATGGTGGTTGGTTATCGGTGTAGGTGAGTTAGGAGATCATGGGGTTGCAGCAGTGGAGGTCGGATGCTGAAGATGATGACGAATTTGGTAACGGGGAATATGTGATTTGTTGTTTTCACAGTGGTGGTGAACGAATTTGAAGGTGTTCAAGGGTTTCAAGATATTGCAGCGGTGGCCGGATTTGTTGTTTTCATTATGGTTGTGGCCAGATCTGGGATCTGGGAAATCATCTCTCTCCTCTATGATAGATTGATAGTATGCACTTTTAGAGAGAGATGAGAGAGACAAATTGTAGGAGAAAGGGTGAAATTTTGATTTTTAATTGTAAAAAACAAATTAAATTGGGTAGATTGACAAAATTACCCTCATGTGCAAGGCATGTGAGCAGATTTAACGAAAAAAATTAACTGAGTTAGGCCTAAAGGACATAACGTGCAGGATTTTAAAACATAAAGTACAAAACTCGTCAATTCTAAAGATAAAGGACACCGCCTGCAATGGACAAATTTTGCAATTCACTCTATATTCAATCCCACTGTAACTTTATTTTTACCAAGAAGATATTCAATAAAATATCATTCCAATTCGTTTTGTATACTCCCTGTACAAACACACACACACAAAATCACAAACACGAATACGATGACGATGATGATAACGGCCTTCATCAATAGCTTTTGCAAGTAAGTCTAACAATGGTAGGGTGCATTGTGTTGCGCCACGCAAGCACCAGTTCAATGTTGCTAGATAATTGAAGGGGTATGGTCCCAGATCTCGCGTCAGCATGACCGCGAGTGACCATTACCCTTAGCAAAAACCCCCACCAGCAAGAGCTTATCTGTGTCCGTGCGGGCACGCACAAACACAGCGGTCGAATCCAATCTGTCAAGTGATGAGAAGACTTACCTTGTGTATGAAAATGGGTGTATACATAACGATGCCCCCTAGCACCGCATCCTATGAACATTTTCATCAAGACAAGGGATCTGGACAACAGCAACAGTCACCATAAGTGGCGATGCGGCCTGGCACCGCATCCCACATATGTCTTGCCCAGAACGAGAACGCGGGAACAACAACAGTTACCGCAGACAGTGATGCGGCCTGTCACCGCATCCTGTCCATAAGGCAAGTGGGACTGACACCAATGACAGTCGCCTGTCAGTCCACACGTGAGCAACAGACTGACACTGCAGTAGGACGTGGCTTCACCTCCACAACCGACAAGCCTGACACACCTGCATAAGGGCGGCACGTCGTCAGTCTGTCCACTCAACCTCCCTCCTTCACTACTCGGCTATAAATACCCATCCGAACCAGGTTTGAGGTATCTCTTCACAACTCTTTCACTACTACTACTATCACACACTTTTCTTCACAAGCAAATTACTTATTCTCACGCCGGAGAGTGGTAACAAGGAGCACCCCCACCCCTTCCTCCTTGTTACGAGTCACGGTGTGTTTTCCTTATGCAGAAGACAGCCCAGCTGACGGTCCAGCCACCGATCCTCGGAAAGAAAGGATTAACCCTACTTGACGAGACCAGTGAGTTAACCTCCCTGGGTTAACCATTGTTTCATCATTGGCGCCCACCGCTACTCTTAGCATTTTTTCCACATCCCTCTTCTTTCTTGAGAACATGTCTGATCGTCTAAACAATACCACCGGGGATAACCTAAACCTCGCACACCCAGGGCCTGCGGGGACCACTCCCCCAGCCCCAAATACTAGCCACATCAGCACATCCACACAAGGGGGTACTCCCCCACATTCGCAGCAGACATTTCACAGTATGCTTCTGTGATACCCTCAGGCATGGACCTTCATGCCTGGTATCACCAACAACAAATTTTGCTGGCCGCAGCATACAATAGAGCTTGCGCTGAAGCGCATATCCCTGGCGGTCCCACCCCGGCACCACATACACCTGCAGGTCGTTTCTTGCAATACGACGGCAGGGCCCCCACGCACCCAGCCTCCCAAAGCAGGCACGAGGACCGCGGGTCCTCCTATTATGACATCCGCACACTCGATGAGGACGATTCCACGTATGGGTCCCGCCGTAGGGGCCCAATACATAGTCGCCTGGGCCCTCATGGCGAAAACAGGCGGCAATCTACAGCTCACCGCGGCTCCGGCATCCACAGCCGCTTGGGACCCCAATCCCACAACGAGGGGTATTATCGTACCGACTCAGACGACCATACATATTTCGGGGAGTCCACACAACCAACAGTCGACCAGGAGGGCACAATTATGTTCCTCCCACTGAACCCCGCACTACATACCTCCGCGCTGCAAAGCGCAACCAGAGCCAGTCATACAGACCAAAATCCGCAGCCGAAAACTCCAAATTCGTGCTGGAGATTGCCCATGCCGATGTCACCACGACTAAATTCCCGCTAACGATTGGGAAATACAGTGGTTCGTCCGACCCGGATGACCACATGAACAATTTTTCCGGCGCCGGGTGCAATGGCAAGTGGGACGAGGCCACTTGGTGTCATTTTTTCCCCCAGACCCTCACTGGTCTGACAAGGGTTTGGTTCGATTCTTGGCCAGTTGGATCGCTGGCTTCATTTGAAAACCTGGTCTAGCTGATTTCGTTGCCGAAATACCGGCAAATCGCATCCAGGAATGCGAAGAAGAACAAAACCCTACACCACCACCATCCTCCTCAGATACCTGGGCACTATATACCGATGGTCCATCCAACGAGGATGGTGCAGGTGCGGGTCTGCGACTCGTCAGCCCCGATGGCTAAGACCTCACATATGCAATTCGCCTCGATTTCAAAAGCACAAATAACGAGGCAGAGTATGAGGCTCTACTGGTAGGGCTGCGTCTAGCAGTCAAACTCGGCGTCCAACACTTGGAGGCACACGTCGACTCACTACTGGTTGCAGGGCAAGTGCGCGGTGACTATGCCGCAAAAGGGGATATCATGATCCTCTACCTCGAACAAGCCCTGCAACTGAAATCAAAGTTCACTTCCTTCAATATTCGACATATCAACAAAAGTGAAAACAAACCTGCGGATGCACTTTCAAAACTCACATCCACTAGCTTCCAACATCTGGCAAAGGAAATACACATTGAGATTCTGCAAAATCCCTCGGTACCCCTGCGCCAAGTCAACGTCATCCAGTACGGTACAACATCATGGATGACACCAATCATTGCATACTTGCAATCAGGTGTTACTCCCGAAAGCAAAGCAGAGGCACGCAAATTGCAATACAAAGCGTGCCATTACTAGATGGTAGACGGTATTTTATACCGCAAGTCATACCTGGGGCCACTCCTACGATGCGTCGACCCTCAAGACGCCACATACCTAATCAGAGAGATACATGAAGGAATATGTGGTACGCGGGACCACGCATGGTGGTGGCCAAAATCATAAATGTTGGGTACTACTGGCCCGGTATGCACCTGGACGCGGTCAAAGTCTTGCGCAAGTGTTTCAATTGTCAGCAGCATGCTCCCAAAACCTTGCGCCCCAACAACAACCTGATCCCCGTCACTACCGCATGGCCATTTCAAAAATGGGCAATCGATGTAGTGGGACCATTTCCAGACGCACCAGGTGCGGTGAAGTTTATCATAGTAGCTGTCGACTATTTCACGAAATGGGTAGAGGCAAAACCGCTCGCCTCCACTACCGCTATGTTAACAAGGAAATTTGTTTAGGAACATATCATCTGCCGTTTCGGCCTACCGATGTGCATCGTTACCGACAACGGCACCAACTTCGCTGCCGACGACTTCCAAAAATGGCTAAAGGAGCTAAACATTGAACACATATTCTCATCAGTGGCTCATCCGCAAGGGAATGGCCATGTCGAGAGTATCAATAAAAGTTTAGTCGAAGGCATAAAGGCACGGTTGGGAACCGCCAGGCGCGGCTGGGTCGATGAACTCCCTAGTATCTTATGGGCTCACTGGACTAGCCCAAAGACAAGTCACGGTGAGACACCCTTCAGCCTGGTCTATGGCTCAGAGGCAGTGATCCCCGCTGAAGTAGGTCTCCCCTCACCCCGAATGTTGGTTATCAACAAGAAGAAAGGCATGAAAACGCTGCCATCAACGAGGCCAAGTACAAAACCAAGCTAAAAAAATACTACAATGCACGCGTTCGCGTTTGTACCTGCAACCCGGGAGACTACGTCCTTCGCGATAATGAAGCGTCTAACGCAGAACGCTCAGGGAAACTTGCCCCCAAATGGGAAGGACCCTACCTCATCCAAGAGGTCCTGGGCAAAGGCGCATATAAACTACAAACCTTAGAAGGCGAACCTATCGCACACACATGGAATGCACAGCAACTTCGACGCTGTTACATGTAAGCCATATTTTTACATTTTTCATGTAACATATCGGGCCGCAGGCCATTTGAAAATAAATAAAAGAAAGATTCAATACAATATTGTTTATTCCTTCTATTACAAATGCGTCTTCCACTTTGCGGTATCTGCAAAAACAGATTGGCAAAATCTTCATTCGCGATACCCACACAAAGTGGTGACCACACACAAACATTGTAATAGACCAAAAAAGGCAAAACATCAATGTCCATCCGGCCGGATACGCACATACGATTTTTTACAAAACCTATACAATTCCTAACCCTAACGGGATCATAATGGAAATTGACTATGACTCAACCGCGCTTTATCGCCAACAGGGTCATTCATATACTTGCATATCACCTAGACATGCAAAAGACAAATTTAGAGATAATGTTACGTAAGGCCTTAAACATTGGCCTTCTCTAACATTAACTCACCCATGTCCAAACGCAAGAAGTAAAAACACTTGTGCAAATTGAACAAAAAGATTAACTTATATTCCAAAAAATTTCTACACCTACGCGGTGCACAAGAAATTTACATAAGTTTTTCTACCATTTACATCAAAGAGGAAACCAAAATAGAAGGCACGCAGGCCAACCTAGTTCTATTTTGTGCCACTGGTGCCCGCATCACCCTTTGCATCACCAGCAATTTCCTCTTCCTCCTCTTCAGGATCAGCATACAATAACCGCAAGCGGTCCACATAATCTTCCGCCTCCAAGAATTTATCAATATCATCAATGGCGGAAATGGATGGATTGTTGTACGCCTCAACGGCTGCAGCATACCGCGCTTCAGTATCTATGCCTTGGAACCCACACCTTTCATCAGTAAATTTGCTTTGGTACAAAGGGTTCATATGGCTAATGCATCGATTGTAACCAGCCTTGAATCCTGCCTCCCGCGCGCGCTCTTTAAGCTCATTTACAGAAGCTGCATTCTCAGGCGCGTCAAGAATGGTTCCAACAATCTGCAAAACACAAGTAACAAAGGTAAACAAGAGCAAAACCTAAAGGCAACAAAGACACCGGATACTTACATGCCCGATACCATGATCACGCATCCAATCACGGTGTGCCTTCAGCTGATCCAAGGAGGAAATCAGGCTATCTCTAGCCTCATCAGCCTCCCTTGCTCGCACTTCAGCCTCAGCTGCGCGGGCAGTGACTTCTTCAATAACGGTCACCCGGTTCTGCACTTCAACCTTTCAAAAGCAAAGAAAAAACAAGTATAGGAAGGCAATCAGTTATATACCCTTAAAGGAAAAGGAAGCAGAATCAGGTAGAATCATGGTTCATACCTTAAGATCCTCAACAACCTTGTTCAAATTGTTGCGGTCAACATTCGCCTCTTCAAGAGCCTTGGCAGCGCAGGCCTCCGCCTCCTTGGCCTCTCTGGCAACCGCCTCAGCTGCGGCCTTCTCCTTCATCAAAGCAGCATTCGCTGCATTGAGATTGGTTACCTCCTGATGAACACGGTAAAGTTTTTCATTTTCTCTAGCGCAAGCTTCCCTCCAACCCTTGCGCTCATCAGAAAGCAACTTAGCAAGAGTACAAACCTGTTTAAGGCTGGCAGTCGCGGCCCAAGCTTCAGTCTGTTTGTGCTTCTCAAAAGAAGCCTTCTCTCTTTCAAGCTGCTCCGCACCCTCCCGAGCAGTGTTAGCCATCGCCTCTGCCTCAGCCCGCAGGCGAATGATTTCCTCCTCCTTGTGGCCCAGAACCTTGTAGTCTTCCATAATAGCATTCGCCATTATGGAACTCCCAACAAGCATGGAGGAGAGTTGATTTATCCGGTTCTCACGGGGCAAGCCACGGGCCCGAAGAACCTCGAACGGGGGGCCTAAACCACTCAAGATATCCCTACAAGCGGAGGGATCATTCGAAATATCATCCCCTTGCATAATACTCCAAGGGGACGATGGTAGTTTACACCCCGGTTCTCCTTATAAGTACGGTAATAGAACTCCAATTCAGACTCACCAGGCTGAATGGATGGTTCTTCAAAACCCATACCCGCGGAGCCAGAACCAGAAGCCTTCTCGGCAGCAGGAGATTTTTGCTTTTCAGCATCAGCAAACTTCAGATTTTCAGTATCCCGCGGGGGGATCAAGTTGTCAGAAGAATCCACCGTATCAAAGATTTGATCCGCGGTCTTTTTCCCAACATCCTACGCTTGCACAGAGGGCTCGGTAACCACTTCGATAGAAGGGCTTCTTGTAAACTCTTTGTGAACCCCCATGTCCACGGCCGCGTCCCGCGGGGGAAAAGAAGGAGCATCAAAAAAGGAGAAAGTCTCCTCAAGCGGTTCTAAAAACGAAGCAAAAACAACTATGAGCTACAAGCTGAGAATGACAAACACTTGTAAACTTATGATCTACTTACCGGTCACAACCGCAGGCTTCGGCTGCGTGACAGCAGCTGTCCGAGTCGTTCTCAACCTCGGACGTTTTCGCTCACCAGCACCAGCAACATCTCATTTCCGTTTCTTCTCAACAGCGGGCTTAGCACCCGCATCCGCACCACCACCTGGAACACCCAAACCCTCAAGGGTGTCAGACACTACCACGTAATCGGTGTATCTGCGGAAACGAGTACGAGAGATACCTGCCACCTGCGGCACCAAAGGAAGAACAACAACAGGCTCATGTTTTTTCTTCTGGCGAAACCCCACACCTTTCTCCACCTGCCTCTTGGGAACACCCTTCGCGTCAGGGTCCCCTAAAACCCCAAGATCACCTGCGTTTAAATCATCAAACAAGCAAATCAGCAAGGCCAAATTCTTTACAAAGCAAGGAGATTATCTACCATACCTTTGCCTTGCGGGAGTGGTGCCTCCATCGCCTCGCGGTCGGGAATGCGGAAGTTGTGACGAATGGTCAAGTTAAAACCTTCTTCATCCTCCGCACACGCAAGCACCTCAACCTTGCCCTTGAAATCCATATCAAATATTCTCCAAAGGGCAGCATCCTCTGATAGCACATTTAAAAAAACTCAATAACAGAAATAAGGAAGTAAGAAACCGCACAAAAAGAAAAGTACTTACCACCACTTTTCTCCCGCACAACGGGCCTCGATTTCCTACTCATCCTTGTCAGCATCATCTGCAGCACCCACAACTGCGAGTTGTTTAGCTTCTTAAACTCAATGGTTCGCAACCTTGGGAACCAGTCTACTGTATCAGCCCTGGGGATGGCAATGGTCTCCGCAATGATCGGCTCGGTCACATTCCGAAAGGTCATTTTGGCAGCAACCACAGCAGCCTTAATGTAGAAGAACCTTGTCTTCCACTTTGTAATTCCCTTAGGAGGGACCATCAGTTTAGGGCTGCCATGCCGTTGACCGAAAGAGAAGAAACCAGTGTGCACTATCAACTGATAAAACCGCTGGAAGTCCCCGACGGTGGGTTCCATACCAAGTGCACGAAAGGTGTACTCAAAGTTTCGAACCTAAATCATCCCGAAAGGGCTCAGTTGAGAAATGTGGATCTTGTACCACTCCAAAATCTCGGCAACAGACACCGTCAACGGTGGCCGGAGATTGCCGTCACCAAAGAAATCAGCCCACATGGTGATGTACCCCGCCGGAGCATCGGCACCGGTGTCACCTTCTTGTGGGAAAACGAACCCATATTCTTGGGGCATCTGCACATTGGTCATCAGATTATCGAACTGAGCCTTCGTCCATTTTAGCACTGGTAAAACTCCACCAGAGGCACCACCACCTTCCTCCTCCTCCTCCGCCGCCGCCGGCGACGAAGGGTCAGGGTTTTCACCCTCAGCAGTATGGGGATTGGATGGTTCAGCCATCAGAATGTAGAAGAAAGAAAATGGAAGATGGGTTCAGAAACTCAGAAACCTCACCGGAAAAACAAACAAATTAATCGGAGAAGATGAAGAAACCTCTCTTTCTCTCACCGGAATTTTTTGAAATTTCGAACAAGTGAGGGGAAACCCCAAACGGTTTCCCCTATTACACTTATCGCAATAAATGTGGAGCAGTAACCGAAACGTCGTGCGCTAAAGCAGCGAACCATGCGACGACACGTGTACAAGCGACAATTCTGCTGACGGTTACCACTCGCGAGTAGCCGTACACGCGCCTGACAAAAGGGACTTTTTGCACTCCTGCTACAGAGCAGTTATTACCTCGGGCAGTGCAAACGTCCTTTCGTTTCGGCACATGCCAGAAGATCCTACCAACTCACACGTGCTTTCCGCCACGTATGCAACAAAAAAGCGACAACAATATCCAAAATGAAGCGGCATGCGGTTTTCTCTGGTATACCACACCATAACCCATACCGCATGTCGTTTTTTACATACCCCTCAAAAAAGGCAAAAATATATTTCTCTACATTAGGTAAAGGGGTATATACAATATCCGCATATACCCACGAGCACACGTGGAATATGCGGAGATGACACACACGAGCCCGTACAGGTGTTTCAGATACTCAGAACCAGCATTGTTCTTTGGACTACGAAAACCGCTTCTCAGGAACAACAAACCGCATTACCTTGAAGTTCTTCAAGCTTCAAATCCCTCGTGTCCGGTTCACAACCACAGAGGGGATGCAAACAGCTTCTCCTTAGGGAAAAGGATAAGTATGATACGCAACCGCACATCAGCAACCCTGACTCCTGATCCTTCAAGAGCCGCATCAAAGCGAATCCCTCTTTTAAAGCGAGTCTTCTATGACAAACTGCAGACACTCAAGAGTAGCTGCGGCGGAGCGCAACTCCGCGAATGGTAGCTACGGAAGAGCCACGACTAAGCCACCACGCGGTTGAGCAAAGCTACTTCCAGGAAAACTGCTTTCTAACTAAGCGTGAAGGAAAGTGGCTACAGAACGAATGCGGACGAGTTTCACCCAGATTCCCAAGTATCTAAGGTGATCTCCTTGAGCAACAAGCCAAGCAACAATGGTAAGAAGTCTGCTTATGACTTTGTTTGCCCACTTATGGACCGCATAGAATAAACAATGATGGGCACTACTATGCCTATGACCATGTTTATTTGCCCATAGTACAGATTCACATTGTTCGACCAAACACGGCCAACAATGACGCAAGTACCCCACATTGTTCGACCAAACATGGCCAACGAAATGCGGTAACCGCAAAGGACGTGCGGTTACTTGAGAGCTAAACTGGAGAACACGAACACCCCACAAAGCAGGGATCATCGTTACATGTCCAGTTGATAAACATAAAGCGAGAGTATGGCACTTACAGCATTGCATCCGCTACCGCAGAGGTTACAACTAGAGTTGCGGCCGCTGACATCTTCAGTCACCATCTCAAAGGTTGGTTCGACACACCAACAAGTGGCTGATGACATAAGAAAAAGGTAGACCACACTACCGGATCAAAAACCTTGGCTGAGAATTCTGCATCAGACGGAACTTGCTCACCGGTACGGAAGAGACGTCACACAACTCTACCAGATCCCCAACTTGATTTACTGGAAGCAGGAGCCAATAGTTTGGCCTAGAATCTTCTCCAGCTCCTATTCTACCTTCTAGACACCATAGTCCAGTATCCCTCCCACATGCAACTTGCACGAGGAAGCAACACTAGACTGGGGGGGGGGGGGGGACTTGAAGGGGTATGGTCCTAGATCTCGCGTCAGCATGACCGCGAGTGACCATTACCCTTATCAAAAACCCCCACCAGCAAGAGCTTATATGTGTCCGTGCGGGCACGCGCGAACACAGCGGTCGAATCCAATATGTCTAGTGATGAGAAGATTTACCTTGTGTATGAAAATGGGTGTATACATAACGATGCGGCCTAGAACCACATCCTATGAACATTTTCGTCAAGACAAGGGATCTGGACAACAGCAACAGTCACCATAAGTGGTGATGCGGCCTGGCACCGCATCCCGCATATGTCTTGCCTAGAACGAGAACGCGGGAACAACAGCAGTTACCGCAGACAGTGATGCAGCCTGACACCGCATCCTGTACATAAGGCAAGTGGGACTGACACCACAGAGCAAGTGGCACCAATAACAGTCGCCTGTCAGTCCACACGTGAGCAATAGACTGACACTGCAGTAGGACGTGGCTTCACCTCCACAACCGACAAGCCTGACACACCTGCATAAGGGTGGCACGTCGTCAGTCTGTCCACTCAACCTCCCTCCTTCACTTCTCGGCTATAAATACCCATCCCGAACCAGGTTTGAGGTATCTCTTCACAACTCTTTCACTACTACTACTATCACACACTTTGCTTCACAAGCAAATTACTGATTCTCACGCCGGAGAGTGGTAACAAGGAGCACCCCCCCCCCCCACCCCTTCCTCCTTGTTACGAGTCACGATGTGTTTTCCTTGTGCAGGAGACAGCCCAGCTGACAGTCCAGCCACCGATCCTCGGAAAGAAGGGATTAACCCTACTTGACGAGAACAGTGAGTTAACCTTTGTTTCATCAATAATGTTACTAGATCTGAACATATTGTATAAGTTATTGAGAACTTCAATATGTGGTGAAGCCGAAATATAGCAGCAATGTGTTATAATGCACCTCAGCTAGATGATCATAATAACTTGATTGATAAACAAATATAAAGCATAGTTAATAACACTTTGCGACTCGAAAGTAAATAAGAAAAGAGTGTCATCATCACATTGTATATAGGCATATAGGTAGAAAATACCTGCCTAATATTTTTTGCTCGATATAATCCATAGATCCATGATTTTGTCATGTGCATGAGTTTCATATTTATGCATGTATAATAAAGGGAATTGTTTTAACTTATGCACACGTTCACATATATGTTTTTATGACCGAAGGTATATTCCTTTTCATGAGTGGCACCTTGGGCCTGTTGGACGCCTCTAAATGTGGTAAAGTTTAGGGAGAAACATGGAATGGATAATTATTGGTAAATTGTAAGCAGTGGTGGATCCAGAATTTTTTTCCTATGGGTTCACTTTTTTGGGTGGTCAAATTTTTACAACATTCGCTATAATTTTTGGGTCTGGCCGGGTAGGGTCAGGTCGGGTCACGGAACATAATAAAGACATAAATTTCATATCAAATTTCTATTAGCATTAGTCCAAAATTCAGGTTTCATAAAACTAAATTTGCTAAAGAGCCAAAGCTCATATCAAATCAAATGACTATCCTACGAAAACCACAAATCACAAGTAACGAGTTAAAAATTGAAAGAAACTTTACCTCAAATATCGCCTACTTTGATGCTTAAAACCGTCGAGTGAATACAGGGAGGACTCGAAATATATCAAAGCACAAGCTGCTTTTGCAACCTCTGTCACCAACACCATCATCATCAACAACCACTTTATAATGTAAAATTGCTCTAGATGTCTCAGACCAAAAACTAAATTCACATATAATCAATCATATTTTAAACCAAATGAGATTACATCACAGAAGAGGGATCACCTAATATGCATCTACAAGATGTAAATTTATGGTGGAGCAACAAAAAGTGCACACGATTCAATTAACAATTGTTGAATTCCCCTATGTTATTCCTCCGATTTCATCATGAACAACAGCCACTGGTGCTTTGATATATCTACAAGATGCAAAGTGTTACGTCTTTTAAAACATCAATATTAACTTTCAGCAGCAATATTAACTTAATCGAACTGTTTCGGCAGCAATAAAACATCAAAAGCTGAAACTTTCAGCAGCAATATTTGATATATCTACAAGATGCAAAGTGTTACGTCTTTTAAAACATCAATATTAACTTTCAGCAGCAATATTAACTTAATCGAACTGTTTCGGCAGCAATAAAACATCAAAAGCTGAAACTTTCAGCAGCAATATTAACTTAAAAACCCAATTTTTATGTAATCAACAGATTATAAATTGTAATTAGTTAATCACTGATGTAATCAAAAGATTGATGTAAAACAAACAGATGTATAACAAACTCTAATCACTGAGATGATGATAATCGATTAATCGTATAAAACTAACCTTAATCGTTGATTCGCTGATGATAATCGTATAAGAAAAACAAAGTTTCGGCAGCAATCGTCGGAGGCGGAGCAGCGGCAGCCGGCGCTGGTGACTGAGGAGGTGGAGCTGCTGTCTGCTGATGTTGTTTGAAGTTTGAACTCTGTTCGTTGCTTGTTTGTGTGCGGCGTGTGTTTTGTGATATAACCCTAAATGGGTTTTATTACATTAAAGAAAAAAAATTAAAGGAGAAATAAAAAAAAAAACGGACAAAAAACAGCAGTTACGGGATTCGAACTCGGGTGGGTTAGGAAGAAAAGCGCGGACTTAACCAGTGGTGCCAAGGCTTTTTATGTTTATGGGTTCCTTTTATAATATACTTATGGGTTCCTTTTCAGCTTCTTATATATATTTACACTAAAAATTAAAAACCGACTGGGTTCCCGGGAACCCGTACTTTGTACATAAGTCCGCCCCTGATTGTAAGACCCTATTTATACATTTTCGTATAAATTATCGACTATCCTTATATATTGAAGATGACCCATACATTGAAAATACGGAATTCTTAAAACTTTTTCAGAGTTCAACATTTCAACATCATATTTATAGATGAAATACTACAAAAATAAAAGTAGACGGACTAAACATGTACACAGCCAAAGTTAAAGAAGAGACACTAAACACGCATATGAACAAAACTAATCAATAAAAAGAAAGTTATTTTTAAACCGAGGGGCTAAACATGTATATTACCAAAGTTGAAGATTTAAAAGCAAGATACAAAAATCAACGATCAATCAGTAAAAGGAATAAAAGTAGAAGGATTAAACATATACACACTAATGTTATAGCAGAGGGACTAAACATGCAAATAAACAAAACTAACAAATGGAAAACTTTTTTTAAATGCAGAGGGACTAAACACGTATTTTAGGAAAGTTGAAGGTTTGAAAGTAAATAGAAAAAGTCACGACCAATGAGGGGTGTCAGACATCTGCCTGACACTATTCCCCCTCATGGTAAATGTATTATTAGCTAATCAATAAAAATAAAGTTTTTTTAAACAAATGGGCTAAACATGTATATTATCAAAGTTGAAGATTTAAAAGCAAGATACAAATAGTCACGATCAATCACTAAAAGGAATAAAAATAGAAGGATTAAACATATACACTACTAATGTTATAGCATATATAAACAAAGTTAACAAATGAAAGAAAAACTTTTTAAAAAATAGAGGGGCGAAACACGTATTTTAACAAAGTTGAAAGTTGGAAATTAAATATAAAAAGTCAGAGTCAATGAGGGGGTGCAAGAAAGTGTTGTCAGGCACCATTCCCCCTCATGATAAATGTATTATTAGTAAATAAAATATACTTATTACATTTAAAAGAAATCTATTTACACCGCTTTGTTTGATTTTCTTTTCTCAACAACCAGATGTAAATTTTATCGAAAACAAAGTGTATTTATAATAAGTTTGTGGCATGTGGAAGGGTTAGTAACTTTCGTGAAACATATTTATGCAATTATACACTTGATTAAGTGACGATGATAAATACTTAATATTGTATTTAGTTATACATTAAGATGAACCTTTTTCCCTTTCATTAATATACATCTTATATTTAGTTTTTAAAATTAGTAACTATTATTTCTATTATATATTTAAAAATAATGTAGAATAGACAATAATAAATGTGATGTGGCATTGATGTGACAAAGAATAAACAATGATAAGGCTAGGGTGTGTGGTCTCTCGCCACCCCGCCACATCACCAAAAATAGCGACCTCTGACGCCCCACCCCACCCCATGCCCGCCATTGAGGAGGCGCTATGGCATTATCGTCAGCGTGCTAACGGCCAAAAATTGGCATTCTCGAGGTCTTTGGTCAAGAAGCCCGTTTAGCAACGGTTCAATTTTTTAAAAGAGTAAACTGCCATTTTGGTCCCTGTGGTTTGGGCACTTTTGCTATTTTAGTACAAATCTCAAACTTTTTAAATCTGGGTCCCTGTGGTTTCGTTTTTGTTGTCATTTTAGTCCAAAACTCATAAAACCCTTTATTTGACTGTTGAAAGCTATCTATTTTGTCTTCTTGTTCAGGGGCAAATTAGTCATTTTATGAGTTATTATAACAAATAAAAATAAAAAAAAACCTCAAAACACATCTCTCTCTCTCTTTAAACTCTCTGCACTCTCTCTCTCTCTCTCTAAACATACCTCACCTCTGACTCTCTCTCTTCTCTCTCTCTCTATAACACCACCCGACCAGAAACTCCTTCATCTTCATCCTTAAACCACCATAACCAAACTGCCACAACCCTCACCCTCTTCACCGGTCTTGATCGGAGGTTCACCAGCAACCACTATCGCCTTCAATTTTGATCAGATCATCATCTTGCCAAAACCAGAGATTTCTCCAGCGTCAGCATCTTCATCATCGGCATCATCCTCATCACCGGCGTCGAAACCCTAACCCTAACCCCCAATTTCGCGTCGAAACCCTAAACCTAACCCCCAACTTCCCCGGTGACGGTGGCGGAGGTGTTGGTGTCAAATCTGAGGTGTTGGTGTGACGGGTCATTGCAGGTGGTTAGGTTGTGAAGGGTGGTTGCAGGTGCCGCCGCTGTTCCTTGGGCGTCATCAGAGTTTTGGTGTAGTGGGGATGGTGGTGGTGTGGTGGGGATGGTGGTGGTGCAGTGGGGGTGCGGTGGGGATGGTGGTGGTGCAGTGAGGGTGGAGAAGATATTGCACCTGCCGTTAGTCTCACCGCCATTGATGGAGGTTAGTTGCAGTTGTGTGTGTAAGAAGATTTGGAATTCTGGAAACCCTAGAGAGAGAAAGTATGAGAGAGAAGGAAAACAGGAACTGAATCTTGGTGTTGGATGTTCCGCAAGTTCTGGGTTGAAGATGTCTCTGGTTAGGATTTTGATCCAGGGGTTGAAGATGATATAAATGGGGAATGAATATTAAAAGGGTATAAATGAATTAATAATGTATTTAATTTAGTTTTTTAATTAAGAAAATGTTAAATGAAAAGCATTTGGACAAAAATACCCCTGCACAAAAAGACAAAATAGGCAGGTGGTAACAGTCAAAAATGGGATTTTTTGAATTTTGGACTAAAATGGCAATAAAAGTGAAATCACAGGGACCCAGATTTAAAAAGTTTGAGATTTGGACTAAAATGGCAAAACTACCCAAACCACAGGGACCAAAATGGCAGTTTACTCTTTTTAAAAAAATAATTAAGTTTAAATTTTTTATTTTAACTATAAATACCTTACCCCTTTACTCAAATTTTCATCTCTTCTTCATCTATTAATCATCTAAAATCTTTATAATTTTTTTTCATATTCAAACAATGTTTCCCAACAAATAAACCCTATGGGATCCCAACAATCCGTTTTGAGCAAATTTAGCAAACAATCCCAACAAGGAGCAAGAAGACCGTTACCGAAGAGACCCGTGAACGGGTGAGCTTGGGTACTATCCGATGCCACCTACCACCCCAACCTCCCCTCATCTGACCACACCATCGATTCCTAGTTTTTATGGATACTATTCCTAACCACCATTTTTCCCCAAAACATACCTCAAACCCAAAACTCATCCCAAACCCAAAACATACCTGATACCGAATCCATACCCGAAACCCAACCCACTTCCTCAAAAGGTGGACGATCTAGAAGGCACCGGAAAAAGGGTGAAAGTGAAGCACGTGCTCGTAAGATGATCGAGAAGTGGACGCCTAAGGAAGAACTTGCGTTGTCATAAGCATGGCTCGACGTGTCGGATGATTTGATTGTTGGTAATTTTTCTCTCCATAAAGTTTTTTTATAAATATAGTTTTATAATTATATAATTATAGTTATTTTTTATTTTTATACACCTAGGGAAGAACTTGCGTTGTCATAAGCATGACTCGACGTGTCGGATGATTCGATTGTTGGTAATTTTTCTCTCCATAAAGTTTCTTATAAATATATTTTTATAATTATATATTTATAGTTATTTTTTATTTTTATAACGGATCCAATACCTTCATTTCATCTCTTAGGATTACATTCCATACATATATTATATAACATTTAATTCTTGTTTTGTTGTCGCAACAATACTACTATGTCATAACCACACATTCGTGCTTAAGTCCAAAGTTAAACATCATTCTACGTTTCCTACAGTTACTTGTACCATGCATGCATCTACGTTAGACTCAAATCATCTCATTTCATAGGTCTTTTCAATCTACTAATTCATACCTATCCAACATGAGTTAAACATTTTAGTAACCTCGATTTCATTGCATAAATCAACGATCCGTAAACCAGATCGATCCGCTACTTCACGTGTACTCACCGTACCAGGCCAGATTTCATTCATCCGTGTAATGAGCTTCCGCTCGCGCGCATCCTTTCACCAATTCGATTGGTTTCATCACATTAACAGTTCTACCACTATCCTCTACAAAATTGGCGGTTAGCACATTTTATTCAAACATTCATTCTACTAGGTGATTATTTGCCTAGAATTCTTCTACAAATTTTCCTACATACATGCTATAACATATCACTCATTCCATTTCTCACACACAATTCTTTCATTTTGTTAGTTATTTCGCCAACTTTTTGCAGTTATTTCTTACTTATCGGAGATGTATTGGGGTACATGATCGTACCTCTTTTCAATCATGCTTTCTTGCAAAGACTTTATTACATCAATCCAGTATTCTTGCCAAAACCTACCCTTCCCGTCCATACTTAAGTTATTGTCCGGGTCGTAGCCCTTCATTCATTCTGACCCCCAAGAGTCAATTACTAACATATCTAACACGTAACTTATTCAATACTTCTTTCTGTCAATTAAAATTTAGGTTTGCGTGCCAAATACGACCATTCTTTTGTTATACTATCGCCATTTATTTTATACTTACTTATATGACCCGTTTGACTCAATCTAGGTCAATCTGTCAACACATTCTTGGGTAGGTTAATTTCATCCTTTTTATGTTTTAAATCCGTTTTGCGGATTCAAACATATCATTCATACCTTTTATTCCTTCTATGTTTTGAATTCGTCTTGCGGATTCAAACATATCATTCATACTTTTCATTCCTTCTATGTTTTGAATCCGTCTCGCGGATTCAAACATATCATTCATACTTTGTTGATCCGTACTTACTTAGGGAATTCAAAATTATTCATTCTTATCATTCATGCTTTTCATTCTTACATAGTACTCTCAATTTCTTGAGAGTTGATGTGTGCAAAATGCAACATATAAATTACATCAATTGTGGCATAAAACTAACCCTTTTTTAGTACTAATGTTGGAAAAAGTGTGCTTTTGTCTTCCTTTTGTATTTTCAGGATTAAATGAGCTCAAATTAACAAAAGAAGCAAAAAGACATCAAAATCTAACATAAATACAAGAAAAGGAACAACACGTGACATGCCCGACCCCACGACAGCATCTTCCCAAGCAAAACAAGATAACAGAAGACTGAACACGCCCCGTGCTCAGCCAACACGGGGGCGTGCCCAAGTGTCAGCAGAAAAGACAAAGTTGTAGAAGCTTCTATTGCCCACCACGGGGACGTGCTCAGCGGACACGGGGCCGTGGTCAACTATAAGATTCGCACAATCCAGGCAAATCTTCATAGTACAAGGATTCTTCTGCACACGGGGTCGTGCTCAGCGGACATGGGGGCGTGGTCAACTAATAAGACAAAGCTGCATTAAATGAAGAAAGAGAAGGATGTGGACACGGGGCCGTGCCCGAGCTTCTGTTCAGCCTATAAATAGGAGTGCTTGGCTCAAGCTCAAACCATCCCTTTGCACACCACCTCTCTCACACTTCACCCACCACCCACCACCACCATAACACCATCATCCATTGTCCATCGTAGAGTGTGTGAGTCGTCTCGGGATCCAAGATTGATCGTAAGAGTTCTTGACAATCAAGGCCATGTTTGCCTAAGTCTCTTACATCACTTGGTGAAGACAAGTGTCTAGTGTAATACTTTTTATTTCTAATCTTTTCGCACTTTTTACTTGGTTTTGTATTAATGACTTTAATAACTAGTTTCTTATGTTGAAGGTGATCTTTCCTTATCGTTTGTCCGTGGTGTCTTGAAATTATTTTACTGTCTATATAAAATAAATGATTTTCACCATTCATATCTCAACGGTTTATATGGAGGTATGTTGGCTACCTGGTCGGGGGTTAAGGGAACGGTTTGGTAAAGGTCTTGCCATTGTTCAGCGTTTAGAGGTCCTACAATGGACCTGGGTCAAATTTAGTAGGACCTCCTTCAATACTTAACGGTATTGGATGGCGGGGGTCCAAACTCTTTGATCCCCTCATAAGTTAACTATTATTAATACTATAACCCGGCTATTTAGGACTGTATCCCTGCTGACTCAGACTACTTAGTCGAGGGTAACGTCACCTCCAAAAGAGGGGCCTACCATAATTTGCATTAATAACTTAATTAATTATCTTTCAATAATCCACCCTTTTAGGATTGTATCCTTGCTGACTCAAACTACTGGGGTGAGGGTAACGTCACCTTCAAAAGAGGGGCCTACTACAATAACTAAGATAATATCTTAAAATAGTGCAAAAGTGCGGAAATAATCAAAGGTTACACTAGATACGAGTCGGAACCAAGTGATTCATCTTGTCTATCTGTTTTTCTTTTTATTTTTATTTTCAGCATTTTAGTTAGTTTTTATTTTTCTTAGTTTAAAACATTTTTCTAAACCTTTTGATTTGATTAGACGTTGAGGATAAACCGGTACTAAAAGCTCTTGTGTCCTTGGACGACCTCGGTATCTTGCCAACACTATACTACGCTCACGATGGGTGTACTTGCCCATATGTGTGTTTAGTGTTAGTAAAATATCGTGTTTTATAAATTTAAAACTTGGCTAAAAATAAGTGTTAAAGGGGCTTAAAATATATACCTAATATATATAACACTTCACACGCATCAAGTTTTTGGCGCCGTTGCCGGGGACACAAGGATTTTAAGAAAGTTCGGAATCAACGGCCTAATCGTTTTTCTTATTTTTCATTTTTTTTAGGATTTTTTTTAGTTTTTTCTGTTTCTGCAGAGCTCAGCACGGGCCGTGCCTGGTCGGACACGGGCCGTGCCCAACATCCTCACTGGCAGTTTTTATTTTCTGAGTTATAGAGAGCTGAGCACGGGGCCGTGTCGGTGCAACACGGGGCCGTGTCGGTGCAACACGGAGCCGTGTCCAACTCCCAGTAACAGGGATCCGGAAAACAATTACTGTACCTCTGACCACAGGCCGTGTTCACTGAGCACGGGGCCGTGGTGAACATTCTGACCAACGTTCTTTTCTGTTTTTATTGCAGGACTTGGAACCCAGGCGCCACATTTGAACCTCCTACGTAGTGCATGAGCTCCAGTTCTAGTAGAGACATAAAAGAACCTCTAGAAGAACCCGAACGCTTTCTCAGAAAAAGACTTAAAGCTAAAAATCAAGAGAAAGTTTCGGGGGACCCACTTCCAATGGCGGACCAACGTACCCTCATGGATTACCTACGGCCCACCGTAGGTAATCTCGGCGCCGCTATCAATGCACCGAATGTCGAAGCCAAAACGGCTAAATTAATGACTGAAATTAATACATATTCACAAGAGGATGGGGAATCCTTATATGAAACTTGGGAAAGGTTCAAGGAGCTACTAAGAAAGTGTCCCCATCACGGTCTTGCGGTATGGCAACAAGTATCCACTTTCTACAATGGGCTGTTGCCACACACAAGACAAACACTTGATTCTAGCTCCGGGGGACTTTTAGGTAATCGTCGCCCAAATGAAATATATAATCAAATTGAGGAAATTGCTCAAACCAATTTTCAATGGCACACTCCCCGAGGTAATAAATCTATTGCCCCGGGCGCCCATAAGGTTGATGAAAGCACTTCTTTATAAGCCCAAATCGAGGCCCTCTCTTCAAAAATCAAAAAGTTAGAAATGACAAAAACGGCCTCGGTTATGGCTTTTGAAGGGTGTGGTGGGCCACATGAAAATTGGAGTTGTATGAAAGAATTAGATGAACAAACAGAAACGGTAAACTACATTGATAATAGACCTAGGCCGTCGGGTCCTCCAACGGGTACCTACAACCAAGGATGGCGTAACCACCCAAATCTTGGTTGGAGAGATCCCGGCAATAGTAGTAACCAACAAAACCAACGAACTAACTTTCAACAACCACAAAATTTCTCTCAACAACAAGGTGGAAGAGAAAGGCTTGAAGATACTGTATCTCGCCTCATTTCCGACACCGAAAAGAAAAACTCGGATCGATTTCAACAATTGGAATTGAACTTTAGAAATCAATAAGCTAGCATTCAAAACATTGAAAAACAATTAAATCAACTAGCTCAAAATTTCTCCGAGAGACCACAAGGCGCGTTACCAAGTAATACCGAAACCAACCCAAAGGCGCAAGTACACCTCATCACATTGAGAAACCGAACCGTGGGTCCCGAGGAGGCTCCATCACCTCCAGATGAAAGAAGCTAGTCTAGCCAACCCGCAATTCCACTCGCACAAGAAAAAGCTTCTTTACCAAATCAAGAGCCCGCCAAGACTCCTCCAAATCCGTACCCCGGTAGGTTAAATCGTCAAAAGACCGATGAATAATTCGCAAAGTTTGAAAATTTACTAAAACAATTGCATGTTAATATTCCTTTTATTGAGGTCCTAACCCAAATGCCTAAATATGCAAAATTCATGAGGGATTTCCTCGCTAACAAAAGGAAAATTAAATCATTGCAATTAGTTAACTTAGGCGAAGAATGCTCCGCCTTAGTACTCAACAAACTTCCACAAAAGAAAATCGACCCCGGAAGCTTCACAATTCCTTGCTCGATTGGGGAATCCCCCGTTCGTAATGCATTAGCCGATCTTGGGGCTAGCATTAACCTCATGCCCACATCGATGTTCAAACGACTCGGCCTTGGAACAACAAGCCCTACAAAGATGAGCATACAACTCGCCGACAGATCTGTCAAATTCCCACAAGGTATCGCTGAAAATCTATTGGTAAAAGTAGACAACTTCGTCTTCCCAACCGACTTTGTCATCCTAGACAAGGAAGAAGACACCGATGTCCCTCTCATCCTCGGGAGGCAATTTCTAGCCACCGCCCAAGCGGTGGTGGATATGAATGACGGAACGTTAACATTGAAGTTTGGGGACAAGAAAGTGAAGTTTGAATGTGGAAAAAGAGTAGAGGACGAAGACTCGGTCAACTACATGAAGGTCATAGACTCAAGCTTGGATGACGCTCTCCGACGGTGTAACATGGGATGCAATACATCCCACTTGGGTAACATATGACCAGGCTTTGGGTCTAGCCAAGGACCCTTATAAACGTGGCGCACCACGGAGGCATTCCACAGAACTATCCCTAGTTTAGTTTAGATTAATTTTCATGTTTTCTAGTTAGTTTTAATTTTCAGGAATAAAACACACTTGAGATGACAAGGGAAACTTGGACCAGCACCCCATGTAGGAAAACAGGACCGTCCGACGAAATTCTTCGTTTACAGTAAGCTCGGCACGGGCCGTGTCCGCCCAACACGGCCCCGTGCTGCACAGTCTGCAGAAAAAGACCCAGTTCAGGTAACTGGACACGGGTCGTGTTCACCCAACACGCCCCCATGTCCAGGCTCCTGTTTCTCTTGATTTAATTTTGTTACTGGCACTTGAACACGGGGCCGTGCCCGGACAACACGGGGCCGTGTTCAGCGCCCAGTAACACAAAATTTTTGCTTTTTACACCTCTTTACACATTCAATCCACCTAAAAACTTATTTTTGGGACACATTGAGGACAATGTGTAATTTAAGTGTGTGGGGGGGGGGGGATGCTAAAACCTTGAATCTTGCAAGTCCAAAATACAAGCCTTACACAAAACTCTATTGGAACCGCTAATCACCCCAAATTTTTTCAAAAATTTTCATTTTTTTTTACTTGTCTAGGTTTAACTCGGGAAATTCAAGTTCTCAAAAAGGTTATATTTTTACGAATTTACAACCGATAGCGTCGTGATAAAAAGAACCAACATAAGAAAATTATGAAAAGGAATGACAAGCTTAGTTAAAATTTGATTATATATACTTGATCACATAAAAACCCATTCCCACAAAAGTGAGTTTTGAGCCTTTATTGAGCACACAATTACATATCTTTAAACTAAATGCTCATTTTTCGTTTCTTGTGTGAATAGCCGCTTGGTTCTTACGACTCTAGAACTTGCCATGACGATACATTCCCGGTCCTCACCAACTTAAACCCGAGTAAGTAAATGATGGAGGCATTAGGACTAACCCCTTTTTATTTCTACACCATTATTTTTCTTTTTTACCACCTACCCAAAATCCCCCTAGTTAGCCCCTTTGAGCCTAAACCTTTTCATTTCATAACCCAAACCAAACACCCTTTTACCCACCAAAACCTTTTTTTATTTTTTAACCCTTTGTTTTAGTAACAAGTTTGATTTTTCGTATGACTTTTTCAAAAAAAAAATGTGTTGATGATGAAGCAAAAGAAAATAAACAAACAAGTTCATCAAAAATAACTTTGTTTGAATAATAGCTTCATCAAAATAAAAGTTACAAAAATAAAAAGTCTTACGAAAACCGACGCTTGTTACGCTTTTCGACCTTTTTCTACTAACCACTAACCCAACCACCTACCTTTAACCCAAGCCTAACCCTTCACCCACAAAGTCTTCTTGATATTTACAAAGGTATATAAGTTAAAAAGGAGGAGGATTGATTGCTTGGCAAGCCTATGGTAGGAGTAAGTTCCATGCCGCTCTCGAGTGATCCACAAAAAAAATACATCTTCGGCCGAGTGTTGAGTGATCCCCGTGAGGTATGTGAACTTGTATATAAATAGAATTTAAAAAAAAAGGCATGTTATGCCCTAATAAGTAATTTATCTTATGAAAAGTTTTAAATAAATCAGGACGAATAGGATTGTAAATAAATAAAAATAAAACTAAACAAAGAATCTTGGAAATCCCGACACTCTATGACAAGCTCAAAACCTTCTTTTCTACCCATTCCATTTGGGAGTGTAATAGCCACATATTGAAGAGTTTTGCTTGAGGACAAGCAAAGATTCAAGTGTGGGGGTATTTGATGTGTGCAAAATGCAACATATAAATTACATCAATTGTGGCATAAAACTAACCCTTTTTTAGTACTAATGTTGGAAAAAGTGTGCTTTTGTCTTCCTTTTGTATTTTCATGATTAAATGAGCTCAAAATAACAAAAGAAGCAAAAAGACATCAAAATCTAACATAAATACAAGAAAAGGAACAAGACGTGACATGCCCGACCCCACGACAGCATCTTCCCAAGCAAAACAAGATAACAGAAGACTGAACACGCCCCGTGCTCAGCCAGCACGGGGGCGTGCCCAAGTGTCAGCAGAAAAGACAAAGTTGTAGAAGCTTCTATTGCCCACCACGGGGCCGTGCTCAGCGGACACGGGGCCGTGGTCAACTATAAGATTCGCACAATCCAGGCAAATCTTCATAGTACAAAGATTCTTCTGCACACGGGGTCGTGCTCAGCGGACACGGGGGCGTGGTCAACTAATAAGACAAAGCTGCATTAAATGAAGAAAGAGAAGGATGTGGACACGGGGCCGTGCCCACTGGACACAGGGTCGTGCCCGAGCTTCTGTTCAGCCTATAAATAGGAGTGCTTGGCTCAAGCTCAAACCATCCCTTGGCACACCACCTCTCTCACACTTCACCCACCACCCACCACCACCATAACACCATCATCCACCACCATCATCCATTGTCCATCGTAGAGTGTGTGAGTCGTCTCGGGATCCAAGATTGATTGTAAGAGTTCTTGACAATCAAGGCCATGTTTGCCTAAGTCTCTTACATCACTTGGTGAAGACAAGTGTCTAGTGTAATACTTTTTATTTCTAATCTTTTCGCACTTTTTACTTGGTTTTGTATTAATGACTTTAATAACTAGTTTCTTATGTTGAAGGTGATCTTTCCTTATGGTCGGGGGTTAAGGGAACGGTTTGGTAAAGGTCTTGCCATTGTTCAGCGTTTAGAGGTCCTGCAATGGACCTGGGTCAAATTTAGTAGGACCTCCTTCAATACTTAACGGTATTGGATGGCGGGGGTCCAAACTCTTTGATCCCCTCATAAGTTAACTACTATTAATACTATAACCCGGCTATTTAGGACTGTATCCCTGCTGACTCAGACTACTTAGTCGAGGGTAACGTCACCTCCAAAAGAGGGGCCTACCATAATTTGCATTAATAACTTAATTAATTATCTTTCAATAATCCACCCTTTTAGGATTGTATCCTTGCTGACTCAAACTACTGGGGTGAGGGTAACGTCACCTTCAAAAGAGGGGCCTACTACAATAACTAAGATAATCTCTTAAAATAGTGCAAAAGTGCGGAAATAATCAAAGGTTACACTAGATACGAGTCGGAACCAAGTGATTCATCTTGTCTATCTTTTTTTCTTTTTATTTTTATTTTCAGCATTTTAGTTAGTTTTTATTTTTCTTAGTTTAAAACATTTTTCTAAACCTTTTGATTTGATTAGACGTTGAGGATAAACCGGTACTAAAAGCTCTTGTGTCCTTGGACGACCTCGGTATCTTGCTAACACTATACTACGCTCACGATGGGTGCACTTGCCCATCTGTGTGTTTAGTGTTAGTAAAATATCGTGTTTTATAAATTTAAAACTTGGCTAAAAATAAGTGTTAAAGGGGCTTAAAATATACACCTAATATATATAACACTTCACACGCATCAAGAGTCTTACTACCCATTTTACCAGCACGTCCACCTGCTACCCAATTATACCGGACGTACATACGATAATTACCATGGTCTCACGAACGTCATATGCTTCTTGCGTACTGGCCAGGTGCGCAATCCACATACTAGTTTCATGCCTTCATGTAATCATCACCTTATGTCCGAAGAAGTGGGTTTCAGTTTTGTGAAACATCTTTAAAACTTTACGAAGACAACATCGTTGTCTTTCGTTTAATATTTACCCTCCCCAAGGAGATTTCCTTTTTCTTTTAACGCCGGTACCCATATATATTAACATTGCGTACCTAGGGTTCATCTGTCTAATTACATGCCTTGGGTATTCATCCTAGACCGCATCCACGAATCATCCTCTTCAAACATTTAAGCTTACCTTGCATATACAAAACTGTTAGCTTCCTTATATGAGTACATAAGTATAAGCTTTCATTCCATTTCTACTTTTAGATCTTGATCGAGTCATGGATTGTACGGGTTCCTTATCACATGAGCACACGGGTTTGAGTTCAAGTACCTACCTCCTCTTACTTGATTCTCTCAAACCAGGGCTCTGATACCAACTTGTAAGACCCTAACACGCTTTAACTGTAAAGGCGCAGCGGAAATACGTATCATAAAATTTTATCTTTATATACGTCTTGACATACTTGAAAGTTCATTTTAAGAATGACTCTTTTACAATAAATGCATCCTTTGTATTCATTTAAGAAATAAAAGAATAGCTTATGTTTACTAAATTACATAATCAAGCATTCCCATACAATCTATCTTGTGGCTCGATCTTCTATCGCTTACACCTTGTGTTGAGGATCCGTGATTCTGTACAACCTGCGCTCACCACAGACATTCGTAACATTAACACATATTATATATAAACATGATTCATAATTATGGTGTCTTGTTATGTTCTATTCTCATATACTTTCCATTCCGCTGTCCTTCTAAATTCACGCATTTCATCTGTGTGTCTAATTCTTGGTAAGACTTCAGTAATGTACTTGTATTACATTTCAATCTCAAGGTACCATGCCTACATACATACATAACTACTTATATCCATACATGCATACATTCCTACATACGTACATACATTGATATACACCTACATACATGCATACATGCCTACATACATACGAGCTCTTGCTTACCACTTATATTCTCATATGATTATACTAACATATCATAATCAAAACTTTTCATATAGTTAAGTCTCATACGTATTGACCTACACACGTACTCATTCCTAGACGTGTTTGCCTATAGATTCTCTTTACAAACATGTAGGTAAATCCATACTTATACTTACATATGCCCCTATGCTTATTTCGATCCTGGTATCCCAAGACATACCTACATTTCATAAACCATGAAATGGTTAGTCATACGAGCTTATATCGTGTTTAAATCAAGTCTGAATATCAAAACGAACAAGAAATAAACTTTTGCCAGTTATTGTGTCTCTCGCGGGGCGCGAGAGACAATGCCTCTTTCTCTCGCAGGGCACGACAGCTGTAGCGTGACGTGACGGTGAGTCCCTTCGGCTGTGTCATGGCGCGACAAGTCCAATTCGACAGAATGTTTGTTGTTTTGAGCCGCATCTGCCCACCTCTATTTTCTCAACTTAATATGCATAAAAACTTGCATAACTTTCAAACCGTTTACCCATTTAACCTCCTGTTTCTTCCCACATGATCGTAATTTGATTTTCTATCATGTGAACTTGAAATCCAACATCCGGACTAAGGAAAATCTTAACTTAAGCCCCCATCTTTATATACTCGTTTTCACTTATTTGACCCGTTCATGTTTTAATCAACAAACTTGTGTGATTACTATCAATTTCATACCAACTTCGTAACCATGAATGTCGCCTAATACTCGGGGCTTTAATCATGAAGTTAATGCGCCCGTTATCAATTTCTACGTGTAAACCTATTGTGACCCGTTAAATAATTCAAGCACTTTAAACTTAAATCTCGCTTCTCTTTCCTTACATCTTATGTCCACATTAACACATCTATCTATCATTCACCACAACTATATTTGTAAAACCTTACTTGATTTTCAATTATCATGTTTATATAACTAGTACATAACTTTACTTAAACAACATGAGAAGTGATTCCAGAAATCACTTACCTTATGCATCCGTGTTCGTATCCGCTTCCTTGCCTCCTCTTGACCTGTCACACCCCGATATTTACAGCTCAGCCCGGTAGGCCCGGTGGGGAGTATCGTGACGTAAGATTAGTACCGTCATGGTTAAACATACACAGAATAGCACAACGGAAGTCTTGGAATATAAAATATTATTACAAACCCAAATGTCTGAAAATATCAAAGTATTAATTATAGACGAGCTTGTAATATCAAATCCACAGGCGGATCATTACAGAATCTATAAAATGAAGTTTAGCAGACTTTAAGGCATCTCTAAGGATTTTCAAGATCCTCTATTTCGACACCGAGCAGCTCCCAGCCTATTACGAGTAGTACCTGTCACTTAGTCTTTTGAAAATACGTCAGTTTACCCTGGTAAATACAATTAACCGACCAATTTGAAAAGAGTTTTATGAAAATTGGTTTAGGTGCACCTGGCACGAAAATCTTTTATAACTTGGGATAATTACATTTATAATCTTGTATACTGAATTACATATTTACCATACATATGGGGCCCAGTACAGAGACTGAGACATGATTAACCGACACGCCACTTATAAAACCCACAACGGAGTTATCCCCAACTTGTGGGTAATTAATATTCTAGTATTGGCATCTTTTCAGTGTATGCCTACACCTTGCGCATCGGTCGTGGCCATTTACAAATGAAATGAGCCGAGGATATATCCAGGATATGGTCGCATTAACCCCCAATGTTTAAGATATCAACAAAACAGTATCAAAACGGGTTATGTGGATTTACTAGCCCCAATCCGGCATTTGATTGATCCCACACCCGACCAAGTGGTATTAATTTACCGTATCCCAAGCCCGTATAAGGGAAAATAAGTTAAAAGTATTTACCTGAGCTAATACTTGATTCACAGCAAAATAACTCAGTCGTATCCAATCTAAATAAATGCAGGTAGCTTTTACCGGGTGGCTCTTGTCACACCCCAATTGATGGCGGAGACATCGGGGCATGGCACTAAGCGCTCAGATTGCTCATGAGTTTCCATAACACTAATAACTTCAATAGTAATTAATTAAGTTTCATGATATCATGTCTAAAACATCAAACACAGAACTGAAGTATCAAATATAGCAACAAAACATTGTTTCAAGTTTGATAGATTAAACTAGGCGAGTTTCTAAGCATCAATCCTAGCTTGTTTCACTTGTTTCCAACAACCTATCAGCCTGCAACATGTATTAAAATAAAGTCAGTACAAAAACGTACTGGCGAATATACAAGTTTGAGTATATAGTGTATAGATTTGAAAGACTCAGCCATGATAAAAATAGTGTCAGCCATGCTAGTGTTCACAGTCCAAGTGATAGCCCAAGTGTCCCGATGCTTTAACCACTTTCCCAAGAATCAAGGAAAGCAAATAGAATCCTCCTAACAATACCCCCAAAAATAACGGGGAGGTGCATCTTCCTATAGCGCTACTATTGTTAAGGCGGAACTATACACAAGTATTAAACGTCCACATAGCATAAAGAATCAAGAATCAAGAATCACAAGTATCAAGTTTCACATTCAGGATAGAGTTTAGATTTAAAAGTTTCAAGTTTCATAGAATACACGTTGCATCCCAAAAGTTTAAAACGAAAAGGGATCGAGTATACTCACAGTGATTTCTTAACAGTTTAACTGTTATTGGATCAAAGGGAGCTCTTAGGTTTAGCCTGATTAAAGTAAAATAGATAAGCGTCGGACAGAATAACGAGCATCGTGCAAGTGTCGGATCAGTCAATTGATCGGATGGCCATCCGGTCGGATGACATAAGTGAGTGGGACGGACCACCATCCGATCGGATGGTCAACCATCCGGATGGCCATTCGATCGAATGGTCATTCGATCCAAGTTTAAGTTTCCAAAAGTTCAACTTTTTACACCAAGTGTTAAAACCAGGTCTTTCGATCGGATGGTCATCCGATCGGATGGCCGTTCGGTCAAATGACCCTTCGTGTGCAAGTTTCAAAGTTTAAAGTTTCTGTTTAAAAAATGGCTCAAGTGTTTGAAGGTCATAAGTCACATTGCCACTTCGATCGGATGGCTGTTCGATCAGACGACAGTCTGACCGGATTGCCATTCGATTGAGGTGACCTCGTTCCTTTTGCAACCTTGTAAAATTTCTAAGTTTCTAGTTTCACGGTGACAACATGGTACGTATTGAGACAACTGTAAACACGTCAAAGCTCAGCCTGCCTGATCAGATGGGATTCACCCCCATCCGTTTAGGTGTCTGTTCTTGACAGTGTTCATGTCAGAATCCGTACTCCAGCCATCTTTTCCGGCGATGATCCATTTCTAAGCCGACTCCAGACTAATCATCAAGTCTGCAGTCCGTTTAGATCCGGATTCCACCGTTTTAAGTAAAAGTTTAAGAAAAGATGAAGGAAACATGAGTTTTAGTTGAAAAAGTCTAGATTTAGCAAAGATTTGGTGTAATAACACATGAAATTCCTTAGATCTGAGCTAGATCTTGACTGGAATGACATCACACAACTGTTTGTACAAACCTCCATGATGACGTCACCCTCAAGAGCTCAAATCTTAGAGATTTCACGGTGAAAAGTGTGATTTCAAAGAAGAATCATGTAGAGGATATCCTATAGATTAAAGATGTACAAGAATCTAGTGTAAAGCATACTGAAATCGTCGAGAAATGGAAGAAAAGTGAGAGAGCGTGCATTTGGTCGAACGAGGCTGTCACATCAGTGAAGAATGATGTGACAGGTTCTATTTATAGTGCAAGAGTGGAGATAAGGCAGTGTGGTAGTGGTCATCCCATCGGATGGTCATCCGATCGGATTGCCATTCGATCAATCCCATCATTTCCACTTTCCGTCTTTGGTTCGTTTTGCGAGTTAGATTAAGAGTTGCATTGCGTATTATTGTGTAATAGCATCACATAACTAGATTATATCAATAACACAAAGTTTCCAAGTTTCCAAGTTTCCGCCAGTGACAAGTCTCCAGTCTCTCGTTCAACCAAGTCTCAAGTTTTACGAGTCTCAAGAGTCAAGCACCAAGTATCAAGAATCTAGTTTCTAAGTATCAAGTATCAAGAATCAAGCCTCAAGAATCAAGTATCAAGAATCAAGTCTCATAGTGTTAAGTATCAAGAATCAAGTTTCTAGAATCAAGGATCAAGCATCATAGTATTAAGAATCAAGTATCAAGAGTCTAGCTTCATAGAATTAAGTATTAAGTATCAATAAGATTCAAGTATCATAGCATAAAGATCCACAAGTGTCAAAAGTGTCTAGAGTCACATACTATAAGGGCTAAAACTGGCAGTAGCTAAAAGTCGATGACACAAGAGCGAAGCATATCCTCTAGGGTTTGAATAGTACGCTCAGTCTGCCTATCCATTTGAGGATGAAAGGCCGTGCTAAGATTCAAGTGTGAACCGATAGCGGACTGAAAGGTTTGCCAAAGACGTGAAGTAAAACGACCATCACGGTCAGAGATTATGTCAAGAGGTATGCCATGACGGCATATAATCTCATCAGTATAGATTCGATCAAGTTTCTCCACTTTATAATCTTCTCGAATAGGAAGAAAGTGGGTTGATTTGGTCAAATGAACAACGATCACCCAGATACTATCGTGACCAGTAGGTGTACGGGGCAGTTTAGTAATAAAGTCCATAGCGATGCTATCCCATTTCCAAACTGGGATTTCGGGTTGCTCTAAGAGTCCTGAAGGATGTTGATGTTCAGCCTTAACCTTCGTGTAAGTAAGGCATTTAGAAACATATACAGCAATGTCCATCTTCATACCAGACCACCAATAAGTCATACGCAAATCATGGTACATCTTATCAGCACCTGGATGGATAGAGTAACGGGATTTGTGAGCCTCATTCATAATGAGCTGACGGAGGTTATCGCGATCTGGCACCCAGATGCGATTGAGATAGTATTGAAGTCCATCAGATTTAGTTTCGAGCTGATCCACAGTAGCACCACGTATTTCAACAAAGAGACTACCTTCATTAGCTGACGAATACTGAGCTTCGCGAATACACGCATGGAGGTCACTAGAGATATGATAACAACGAATAGCATTAACATGAGCCTTACGACTAAGAGCATCGGCCACGACGTTCGCCTTTCCAGGATGATAGCAAATTTTGCTGTCGTAGTCGTTAAGCAATTCCACCCAATGCCTCTGTCGCATGTTCAGTTCCTTTTGGTTAAAGATATGTTGAAGGTTCTTATGGTCGGTGAAAACCACACACTTAATTCCATACAGATAGTGTCACCAAATCTTTAACGCAAACACGACTGCACCAAGTTCCAGATAGTGAGTAGTATAGTTTTTCTCTTGTATCTTGAGTTGACGGGAGGTATAAGCAATAACCTTGTCCCGCTGCATGAGCACACAACCCAAGCCATGGTTCGAGGGATCACAATATACCACGAAATCGTCATTCCCGTCGGGGAAAGTAAGAACAGGAGCGCTACACAAAAGGGTCTTAAGAGTCTGAAAGGATTCCTCCTACTCAGGACCCCATGTAAAAGGTTTCTCTTTTTGAGTCAAGGAGCTGAGAGGAACAACGATCTTAGAAAAGTCTGAGATGAATCAGTGGTAATAACCCGCCAATCCTAGGAAGGAACGAATCTCAGATGCAGATTTAGGCGTACTCCAATTCTTCACAGCTTCGATTTTAGACGGGTCAACATCAATGCCTTGCTTACTAACAACATGACCAAGAAATTGTACTTCATTAATCCAAAACTCACACTTAGAAAATTTAGCATATAGGTGTTCACCACGTATAAGTCCAAGCATAAGATGTAAATACGAGCATGATCAGCTTTAGTTTTAGAATAAATGAGAATATCATCAATAAAGACTATCACAAAACGATCGAGATAAGGTTTACAAACATGATTCATAAGATCCATGAACACGACGGGTGTGTTGGTCAATCCAAAAGGCATGACCACGAACTCGTAGTGTCCATAACGAGTATGAAAAGCGGTTTTGGGTACATCATCTTCGAGAACACGAAGCTGATGATAACCAGAACGAAGGTCAATCTTCTAGAAACAAGACGTGCCTTGTAGTTGGTCAAATAGGTCATCAATACGAGGGAGAGGGTAACAATTCTTAACGGTAAGCTTATTAAGTTCACGGTAGTCGATAGACATACGAAACGAACCATCTTTCTTCTTGACGAATAGCACGGGAGCACCCCACGGAGAGATACTTAGTTGGATGAATCCGTTGTCGAGCAGTTCTTGTAGTTGGCTAGATAATTCTTTCATCTTGGAAGGTGCAAGTCGATAAGGGGCCTTGGCGACAGGAGTCGCACCAGGTATGAGATCAATACAAAAGTCAACGGATCTAGGAGGAGGAAGACCAGGAAGATCTTCGGGAAAGACATCAGGGAAATCACACACTACTGGAACGTCACTTATGTTCTTCCCTTTGCCCTTTTTGTTCTACTACATGGGCCAAGAAGGCAAAGTTCTGTTTACATAAGCACCTGTTCGCTTGAGTGCATGACATCAACTTTAGTCCTCTCGAAGGTCGATCTCCATAGACGTACAAAATATCACCGGACGGAAGAGGTAGACGAACGAACTTCTCGTGACAAGCAATCTCGGCATGATTCTTACGCAACCAATCCATACCGATTATGGCATCAAAACTACCCAATTGCTTGGGTATTAGATCAATAGTAAACACGTGGTCATTAAGAGTCAAAGAACAACCACAGAGACTAGAATCAACTAGAATCCACCGAAAACGACTTAGTAACTTAGAGCGTGCACAGTTTAACAAAGATTCAAATTCTACAGACACAACGCTTCTATCGGCTCCAGTATCAAATACTATCACAGCGTAAAGGTTATTGCTGAGAAACGTACCATTAACAATGTCATTGTCGTTACGAGGCTGGTTAGCATTAAGATTGAACGCTCATCCACGAGCGGCTGGCTGTTGGTCCTGGTTCAGCTGAGGACACTGATTACGGAGGTGAGTAGTATCTCCACACTTGTAGCATACACGAACAGCATTGACTGGCCTCGGATTCTGCTGAGGAACTGGGAGAGCGGGTAAGGCTGCCTGAACTGGGGCTTGCTGAATTGGTTGGGCAGGGTTAACTTGACGGCAATAAGGAGTCGTGTGACCATAGAGATTGCAGTTGGTACACAAACGACATGTAGAAGCGACAGGATGATGAAAATTGCAAGTCGCACACTTGGGATGAGGCCCAGTGTACTGCCTCTTGATTTCAGGAGCAGGAGGGTTTTGAACAGCAGCAGGAGCAAGTTTAGCAGCAGGGTTTGCACCAAGAACAATTGCATTACACCCTGAACCCTGAGACTTTCTCCTCTTGTTCTTGCTGCCACTAGACTGCTGGGTAACTTGGTGTGCCGACTTAGAGGGAGCAGGGTTAGCAAACTGCTTATCACGAACACGGTTGTTGTTGAGACTAGCTGCAAGACGGTAGACTTTCTCAATAGTATCGAGCAGAGCTGCTTCAATAGAATCATGCATAGAAGGAGGTAGACCATTGTTATATTTGGTTATCATGCGCTTAGGGGTAGAAACCAAGTGAGGAACGATCAAGCTAAGCTGCTTGAAACGGGTAGTGTAAGCCAGATTATCATCACCAATCTGCTTCAAATGCCAGAACTCTTCTTCGAGCTTTAGTTGTTCATGGGGAGGGCAGAATTCAAGCATCATTAGTTCATGCACCTCGGCCCATGGAAGAGCATAGGCTAATTCATTCGAACAGATGTTTCTCTCATTTGACCACCACTCCAGAGCTCCACCTTGAAACATTCCCATTGCACTCCTAGTCTTCAAGTGATCTGGGCACTCACTGTTAATGAAGGTAACCTCGATGTTGTCAAACCACTCGAGCATAGTGGTCACCCCATCACTGCCCGTGAAAGGCTTAGGGTTGCAAGAGATGAAACGTTTATAGCTGAACTTAGTAGGATTTAGCTTCTCGCCTTTTGATTCCACAGAGGATGGAGGAGTGTTTGATCCTTGGATCTCAGAGATGATCTTTGGTACGACTCGAGTGATCAGGTCGGCCATGAAGGACATCGTCTTTTTCTGAGACTTTTCCCTGGATCTCTTGAGAGTGTCGGACAGCTTACGAGAAGGCATCTAAAGATCCAACAAGAAGATCGTATAAGTCTAGATCACAAAGTCTCACAGTATAGATTCACACACGATAGATTAAGACTCAAGATTCAACAAGTTTCTCGTAGTTTAAAGATTTAAGTTTCCAACAAGTTTCACATAGGTTCCAATAGATTCCAATAGATTCAACACCGCAAACCCACGACCTTCGCATGGCACGTTGTACGAAGTTTGGCAACATGCCAGAAACGCTTATATATGGGAAGTATCAGCGGCGTATCCACCACGCTTCGGGCACGTCACTTCCTCCTCGTACTCGGTGTCATGTTACTTGTCGCAATTGCCAAACATAACAACACACTCATCATCATCATCATCATCATCATCATACATACGTAGATTAACCCAATAGATTCACGTAGATTAGCCCATTAGATTCACGTAGATTTACCCAATAGATTCACTTTGATTAGCGTTAACAATCTCATCACAATCCACCTAAACAACGAACTCCTACATGGCACGTGCTATGAAAGTTCGGCTGTCACACCCCGATTTCCACGTGTCACCGGTGGGCCCGGTGGGGGAGTATCGTGACGTGGTTGGCAACGTAATAGTCAAACAACACAATATAATAATGCACAGCGGAAGCAAATTTAAATAAGATACAACCGAATTTATTTATTGTAAACAAGTCACAATTATCCGGTGTTTATCCACAGTAGGATCGAATAATAAAAATATTGTTTATGGTTCAACAGACATCGGCATCTTAAGTTTGCGAGACTTCTAGCGATGCTTAGGAGAATCCCAGCCTATTTCGCCTAGTACCTGCATTTAATCTTTTTGGGAAAATACGTCAGTTTACACTGGTAAATACATTCAACTGACTCATTTTATAAAATGATTGAAAATTGGTTTGGATGCACATGGCATAAACATTTTTGTTTAACTTGGGAGAATTATTTTGATAATATAATAATCTTGTGAACGAATTACATGTTACTTATGCGTTCAGTAGCCCGGACGTATCCGGGTTAAAGATCAATAGACACACCACTGTAAGTGAGTTATACACGGGAGTACGCCTACACCCCGTGCTCAGGTCGTGGCAATCTCGTAAGATAATGCCGAGGATATCCGGGACATGGTCATTAACCCCCCAAAGGCTGTAAAGTAAACACATCTGTTTAAAACGAGCCGATCAAATTATTCAACTACCCACTAAGCGTGGAGATTTGATGCTCGATCAAGCGGTACGCTATGTACCGTAACCCAAGCCCGTATAGGGAAAATAAGTTAAAAGTATTTACCTTGATGCAAAGTATAGTCACAATAATCAAATAGCAAGTAGCTTTTACTGTTTCTCCTAATCTGGAACGAAGGTTAAATATAACCCATTAGAATCCTAGCGGGTCTTAATTATGCTTAAGCTTAGACCGGCTAGTTTCGAAGGTACGGTTCGTACGCATGATTAAGCGAAGACCGGATAGAATGTGATTCAGACCCGTCAAGTTTGAAGACTTGTTTAATATGGGTTTATTAATCACATTCTGGATTTTTGAGATAAAACCGATAAGGTTTGACCCGTTTCGGCTAGTTTATGTAAACTTGTTACATAAACCGTGCCGAACGCGTAATATGCGTAACGGGTATCCGTAAGAGCCATATACAGGTTTCCTAAGTTAATATGCTTCAAATATGTTGTAACATCAGTAGGATGTCTTTCGTTATGCCCCGAACTATTTTAAACACAAACTATGCCCCGTAGGGGTAGTTTGGTCATTTTAAAGTTTGTAAAAGAGTTTAATTGTTTAACTGAGTTACAGGTCTGATGTAAACAGCAAACATACTCATTTTGATGGGTTATAACAGTAGGCTAAGGCTTATATGTGAAATTTATCATATTTAACCAAACTATGCCCCGTAGGGGTATTTTGGTAGTTTCACATAAGCCGAAAAGCTCAAAAACGAAGTATGAGTTTATCAACCTTTGCTTACTGTTAAAATATCATAATTTGCCTCATATATCAGTAGGTATCAACCCGGGTATGTCCCATATGATTCTAAGACATACTATGCGTTAAAAACGCTAATTATGGCGATTAAAGGCCATTACCGGGTTCGATACTTAAATCTGATATTTTTATATTTCTAGAAGGCTTAAATTAATTTATTTATCATAACTAATCAGTAGCAAAAGGTTTGGAATCGTTTAGATGTGTAAAACTCATTTTATGGCCCGTAAGGGCCAAACCGACAATTACCGGATTAAGCCTACGACTACTAGTTATGCTCGACCTAAAATTAATTAAAAATCTTTAAAAATCCCAAAATAATATATAACATCAGTGGGTAAAAGATTTGATATTAAAAAGTATGTTTAACTAGGCTTTACGCTAATTACGCCAGGTTGTTAACATAAAGCCTTAATTTAGCGACAATGAGCATAACTCTTAATCTACAAGTCAAACTGATGTCAAACTTTGCAAACAAGTCTTTATATCAGTAACTAAGGCTTCTACACTTTTACATTTTCATAAATCATGATTTAAGGTAATAAGGCATAACGGTCCACGTATGAGCATTTAACGGAAACTTGCATATTAATTGGATAACTAGTGAACCAAGGTGTATGATCACAGAGGGTTGTTCTAACATGTATCCTAATCCAATTTAAGCTCTGAGGCATTTCTAAAATATGCCCAAACGGGTCAGAACTGAAAGTCAACCGAAAAGTCAAACTATGTGACTTTCGGTTCCGAACCGGGTCTAAACAGGAAATAGTCGGGTTGAACATGTCGGGACATGTTCTTACACTTATTTCTAAGTTATAACAATGTTCAAACAGGTTACAAATGTTCTAGATAGCTAATTATGCATAAATGACATTTTAAGCAATATGTTGACTTTTTAAGTAAATGTTTGACCCGACATTTGACCTGCTTAGGATGGTGATCAGGGGAAACCCTTTTGGGGTTTTATTTCCCACATAAATACCATTCTAAAACTATTTTTAATTCGAGATAAGACTGAGTCATTAGTGACTAATCTCGAAGTCAAACCGTAATTACGACGGTTTGACTTTTAGCTAAATAACTAAGCTAAACACAACCAAATAAGAACTAGTAGACTTACAATAGTCCAATGCACGAATTATGATCAGAGGGGAGAGTTCCTTAGCTCCAGGATGCTCCAAAGATCAAATGCAAGTGTGAAGATTGATGGTTGCACAATGTGGCTTTATATAAGACTTGGATCCACCACAACTACTTGACAACTAACTCTAGGACCACCCACAACCATTCAACACTTGTCCTAGTGCTCTAGGATAGTTTAGGGGTCGTTTATAACTGATAAAACCGGTGCAAACGGTCACAATCGCGTACAACAGCCAACAGCAGGTTTTTCTGGTCGCTGGCACCCGCTAGCGCACCGTTACGCTACACTGGTAGCGGTGCGCTAGCCCACAACAATGGGCCAGTTGACTTAACTGGGTAGCGCACCGTTACGCTACACTTGTAGCGGTGCGCTACCTCTTCCCAGATGCTGATTCCTTGTTGTTTGTTGGTGTTTCGAACATGTAATCCACTTGCACGATTTTTAGCCATTCTTTTACATGGAGGGGCCTCTAATAAGTGTCTACTCATGTACATTACCCCACCATGAACCTTTGTTGCAATAGAATGAACTTACAAGTCCCGAAAACAACGGTTTATCATTCTTTTTCTTCTTGGGATCAAATCATGCTTTCCAAGATTCATTATTGTAGACAAAATTCTGTATTGAGGGTATAAAAGATGTGTATAACATTTAATCGGATCTTGGGATTTATAAATAAGGTCGTTCAGAGGTAACAGTTTAACATGACGTCACTTTAAATCCTGCCGAATCATCTTTATTAAATCCGGGTTTACAACGCGTTTTGTCTGACATGACACGTGTCGTTTTATTATTGAACCCGAAATTTTCGAGGTGTTACATCCTCACCCCCTTAAATAAATCTCGACCCGAGATTTACTGAAACAAGTAAGGGTACTTTTCTTTCATCGTGGATTCAACCTCCCACGTGAAATCGGGACCTCTACGGGCATCCCATTTGACCTTTACAAAAGGTATATGCTTTCTCCGAAGCTTTCTTACCTGTCGATCTTCAATCGACACAGGTTTTTCCACGAATTTCAAGCTCTCATCAATATGTACATCTGTATGCGGCATGACATGTGATTCGTCAGCGGAACATTTCTTTAAATTGCAGATGTGGAACACATTGTGAATTCCATAGAGCTTTTCTGGTAAGTTCAACTTATAGGCAACTGACCCGACACGTTCGATAACCTCGAAAGGTCCTATGTACCTCGGGCTTAGTTTGCCTTTCTTTCCAAACCGCATCACTCCTTTCCAGGGTGACACTTTAAGTAGGACTTTTTCACCCACTTCGAAGTGAAAATCCTTACGACTTGGATCCGCGTAACTCTTCTGCCTATCCCGGGCAGCTTGGAGATTTTTACGAATCTGGACAATCTTGTCCGTCGTTTCGAATACGATCTCTGGTCCTGATAACTAGACTTCTCCAACTTCCGCCCAACAAACTGGCGATCTACACTTTCTACCGTATAATGCCTCGAAAGGCGCAGCCTTTATGCTGGTATGGTAGCTATTGTTGTAGGAGAATTCGATCAATGGTAGGTTCTTATCCCAGCTACCTTCCAATTCGATCGCACATGCACGTAGCATGTCTTCTAACGTTTGAATTGTACGCTCACTCTGACCGTCAGTCTGAGGATGGTAAGCCGTACTGAAGTTCAAACGTGTGCCCAAAGATTGTTGGAAACTCTTCCAAAAGTGTGACGTGTACCTAGTATCCCGGTCAGAGATAATAGCTACAGGTATGCCATGTAGGGCTACAATCTTATCAACGTATAACTGGGCTAACATGTCGGAGCTATAAGTCTCCTTGATGGGTAAGAAATGAGCTGACTTAGTCAGTCTGTCAACTATAACCCATATTGTATCATTGCCTTTCCTTGTCTTGGGTAACTTGGTAATAAAGTCCATAGTTACCATTTCCCACTTCCACGTAGGAAGTTCAGGCTGTTGTAGCAAACCTGACGGTTTCTGATGCTCGGCTTTGACTTGTGCACATGTCAAGCATTTTGCTACATGGGCGGCTACAGACTTTTTCAAGCCTATCCACCAATAATTTGCCTTTAAATCCTGGTACATCTTGTCAGCTCCAGGATGAACGGAGTATTTGGAACTATGGGCTTCTTGGAGGATGACATCACGAAGTCCTCCAAAAATTGGAACCCATATTCGTCCGTTTAACCGTAAGATTCCGTCCTTGCTAAGAGTCAACTGCTCCTCAGTTACTCCTAACTTTTCATTAGGATAGTTAGCTTCCAACACAGCTTCCTTCTGTGCAGCTAACACCCTTTCTATCAAACTGTTCTTTATCTCCATACGCCTGGCGTTAATTCGAATGGGTTTAACCCTTTCCTTTCTGCTCAAGGCGTCAGCGACTACATTCGCTTTGCCGGGATGGTATTTGATTTCACAATCATAATCATTTAAAGTTTCCATCCAACGGCGTTGCCTCATGTTTAATTCTTTCTGGTTAAACAGATGCTGGAGGCTCTTGTGATCAGAAAAGATCACAAACTTGATTCCATAAAGATAATGCCTCCACAGTTTTAGTGCGAACACAACGGCACCCAATTCCAAGTCATGGGTGGTGTAATTCTTTTCGTGCACCTTTAACTGTCGTGATGCATAGGCAATAACCTTGCCTTTCTGCATAAGCACACACCCCATGCCAGTATGCGAAGCATCGCAATAAACCACAAATTCTTCAATTCCTTCTGGCAATGTCAGTACTGGGGCGTTGCTCAGCTTTTGCTTCAGAATATCAAAGGATTCTTGCTGCTTAGGGCCCCAAACAAACTTAACTTTCTTCTTAGTTAAGGAGGTTAGGGGTGCAGCAATCCTTGAAAAATTTTCAATGAAACGCCGGTAATATCCTGCTAATCCCAGGAAGCTACGAATTTCTGTTGGCGTCTTTGGCTCTTGCCAGTTCATTACTGCTTCAACCTTAGCGGGATCCACCTGGATACCACGCTCACTGACCACATGTCCCAGAAATTGGACTTCCCTAAGCCAAAATTCACACTTGGAGAATTTGGCATAGAGCTTCTCCTTATGCAGAAGTTTGAGAATACATCGAAGATGTTTCTCGTGGTCAGCTTTGTTCTTAGAATAAATGAGAATGTCGTCGATGAAAATGATGACGAATTTATCTAAGTGCGGCTTGCAAACGCGATTCATGAGATCCATGAACGCAGCCGGTGCATTGGTGAGCCCAAAAGGCATCACTAGGAACTCGTAGTGACCGTAACGAGTCCTAAATGCAGTCTTGTCTACGTCTTCATCTTTGACCTTCAGCTGATGGTAGCCAGACCTCAAATCTATCTTTGAGAAGTAACTCGCCCCTTGCAATTGATCGAACAGATCGTCGATTCTGGGCAGGGGATACCTATTCTTGATCGTGACTTTATTAAGCTCACGATAGTCGATGCACAGGCGCATCGACCCATCCTTCTTCTTGACAAACAGGATTGGCGCTCCCCAAGGAGATGAACTAGGTCTAATGAAACCCTTAGCCAGCAATTCATCTAGCTGCGTCCGTAACTCCTTCATTTCCGTGGGTGCCAATCGGTATGGAGCTCTAGCAATTGGTGCCGCTCCGGGGATGATATCGATCCTGAACTCGACTTGTCTATCTGGTGGTAGGCCAGGTAGATCTTCAGGAAACACTTCTGGGTATTCTGAGATGACAGGGATGTCTTCTAACTTTGGTTTGGGCTCATCAATAATCACCTGTGCCATGTAGATGACACACCCCTTCTTCAAACATTTTGAAGCCTTGAGCATAGTCACGTGCTCAGGCAGTCCGTACTGGGTATCTCCCCGAATGGTAAGTGATTCACCAGACGGAGTCTTTATTACCACCTGTTTCTGGTTACAGACGATTTGGGCCTGGTTATGAGATAACCAGTCCATACCCAGAACTATGTCAAAACCAGCTAATTTAAACGGAAGTAGGGACAGAGGAAAAGAATGGTTCTTAATGGATATAACACATCCATCTAACACTTTAGAGACGGTTTCTATGGTACCATCTGCTAACTCTACCTCATAGTTCACTTTTAGGGTTTTGACAGGTAAATTTAACAATTTACAAAATTTATGATCTACGAAGGACTTATCTGCGCCTGAATCAAAAAGTACTCTTGCAAAAACATCATTGACAAGGAAAGTACCTGTTATGACGTTATCATCCTGCACAGCCTCCTTCGCATCCATCCTGAAGACTCTGGCATTAGTCTTCTTAGCCTCCTCAGGCTTCTTGTTGTACTTTGGGCAGTTAGTCTTTATGTGGCCCTTTTCATTGCAACGGTAGCACGTTGCATCTTTCATCTTCTTGCAATCCAAGGTTTTGTGTTCCTTGGATTTGCACAAACCACAAGCAAAAGACCTTGACTCGTTATTCGAGTTTGATTCGAGTCTGCACTTTCCAAAGTGCTGTTTCTTGCAAGTTTTGCATGTGGGCTTCTCTCCAGAACGACGCCCATCTTTCTTCGAATCAGATCCCTTCTTGTGATCACCGCTCCCTCGGTGTTTCTTGTTCGACCTACGCGAACCATCATCTTCTCGCTTTCTCTTCTCAGCATCCTTATTCCTCAGCGATCTCTGCCGGACCGCATCCAGTGTGAGGGATAAGGAAAGGTCAGTTACAGACCTGAAGGTAACTGGCCGAGAAGCTTTAACACTGGCCTTGATTTCGGGTTCTAAACCTCCAATAAAACGAGCGATCCTTTTAGGCTCCGGGGTTACCAGATAAGGTACCAACCGGGATAGTGTATTGAAGCTCGTCAGATAAGCTTGACAATCGAGATTCTTCATCACCAGTGATAGAAAATCATATTCTATCTTTTCCACCTCGTGTTGAGGGCAGTAATTTTCTTTGATCAGGGCAATAAATTGATCCCACGTCATGCTATACAACGGGATCTTTCCTGAGGCCTCCATCAGAGATCTCCACCAAGCTAACGCCTCTCCTTTGAAGGACTGTGAGACAAATTTAACCACATCACCTTCAGCGCATCCGCTGATGTCCACGACCGTGTCCATTTCATCCAGCCACGTCATGCAGTCTACCGCTCCTTTCTCCCCCGTAAAATCCCTGGGTTTACAAGACACAAAGTACTTATATGTGCAACCCTTGTTACGGTGTCCCTGATGCAGTACTAACTGCTGAGATGGATTACTTTGGTGGTTGGTGGACTGGCGATCATCACCGTTTTTCTTTGGTTCATCCTTTTTGGGAGGAGGCTTGTTATGAGCCTCAGAATGTGTCCTTGGCTTTGAATGTGACACAGAGTGGGTCCTACTCCGGGTACTACTGTATTCTTCGTACTGTCTATCCAAAGCTTGAGTGATGGCGCCGTCTATGATTGCTTTTAGTTCAGCACCCGTTAATGTAATCTGGGCGTTCTCATTCGGCTCCACAGGATGACTATTGACTTCATTAGAGTTAGCCATTTGTATTGAACTGTTGCAGAAAACAAGAACAATATTTTATTTTGGGATTTTATTATGGAATTACCTCTTAGGGTAATTCGTTAACCATGGTAAACAGAGACCATATTTGGTTAACTTATTAATCGTATTAATTTAGGATTTCGATTAAAATTCATCCTAAACATAAACAATAACAATATATATTAGCACGTAAGGCTTGGTCACATGGACAATTTAACTTATAAGCTATGATTTCAGAGAATCAAGACTTTTGAGGTTTGAACCTAGTTCATTACCTTTATTAGACAGGGAGTTATAGCTACTACTGTCTTTTGGCTCATGTAGAAATGAGCAAGGCCCGTAGGCACTATATTACCACGTATGGTTAAATATGATCATCTTAATTGATGATGTAAATCCAGGATTCAGAGATCATTAAACTGGATTAGGAATCTTCTAAAGAATCCTTATTCATTTAAGAATGACATGTGATTTTTAACGAATCACTTCTGCCAGGAGTGTTAACATGTTTTAAGATGTTAACAGGGATTTGAATCTTTTAAACCGGTCTTACCATTTTGGCCCGGTCTTATATTTGACACGAGGCTAGGTTTCACACTTAAAGATTCTTAATTAAATAATTACTAGGCAGATTAAAAGGAATGATTTTAATTTATTTATTTCATTTATAATTTATTTATGCACAAATGGCGAACATGAAATTTATAAAAATAACACTCCATTAAGTTATACAATATTACTTATTGCCCTAAACGGGTCTTCACACATGAAATTTGCCCACGTAGGAGCTACAACATACTAACATGCCCACGCAGGGGTCTTATAGAAGACATGCCCACGTAGGGGTCTTACAGAAAGACATAAGTCCTCGTAGGGACTAACACACTAACAATTGTCCACGTAGGGACTTAAACAAACATAAGTCCACGTAGGGACTAAACATACAACATACCCTCGTAGGGGTTTATGGAAAGATAGACCCGCGTAGGGGTCAATACACACAACAACAAACACACCCACGTAGGGGCTTAACAACCAAATACAAGAGAAAATAACTGTGGAAGAATTCAACGACTCTTCTTGTTCTTTCCCTTGATCAAACCAACCAATCCTTGTAAGAAACTCTCCGTCTTCTGGCGGTCGCGGCGAGACTCCTGCTCAACTTGATTCAATCTATGTAGAATTTCCTCCCGTTCTGGGGGAGAAAATCGTGGCGGCTGAGACTGAGCTCGAATGATAGGCCTGGGAGGTATTGGGTAACCCTGATTCGGGTAGCTTACCCCCCATGGATCTCCGTAGGGTCCTTGGGCATTGAAGGAGTTATAATTTGCTGCTTCCATATAAGGATCTGCCTCAGCGTATCCGTAGTTGTTGTAAGCTGGTGGCTCGAACGGGTTGTAAGTACTTGGACCCGTGTATGCTGGTATTGGGTTCTCAAAACCCATGGGCGGTGGCTGTTGATAAGCTGGCTGCGAAGGCCCACCCATTTGTGGGTCCTCCCAACGAGGCGGGTAGTGACTTGCACTTGACTGCCTTGGGGAGCTAATATGAAAGTCTCCTGGTCGCACCGACATACGTGCACCGGTTCTCCTTCGCCTTGGCGGTTGTGGAGGTGGCGGTTGAACTGGTGGCGGTGGAGGTGGTGGCGTAACTGCCACTAATCTATGATCCTCTGATGAATCTTGATGATGCGGCTGTGGCTGTGGCTCCTGGTGCTGCTGAGAATGCTGCTGCTGATGCTGCCCATGCGACGACGAGTGGTGCGATGGCGTATAGTACCATGGGTGCTGATTAAAGAAAGCTTGGAAACTGTCGGGACCACCATAGGGTGATCCGTGAAACGAAGATCCGTCCGAGATCTCTATCGGGTGGTTCGGAGTGCCACTCGCAGGCATGACGGGGTCCGTGTCCTCGTCCATCTCATCAGCTTGATCACCAGAGAAGTGGTCGTCTGGACCCAGTGGGTTGAAACCCACGGGTTCTTGTAGGTAATCGGCCGGATTAAACTGGCCTCTAAAGATCGGTGTGGGGTCCCCATAAGAATGATGGGACAGGGACCTCTGAAGTGGTATGTATGAGGGCAGAGGGTTATTAGGCTCGCCTTCCGATTGAGGTCCATATGAATTGCGGACCGGAGGGGTAGAACTGTGCGAAACAGATCGTCTCGCTGGTTCGAACAGGTCTCTCCTGTTCCGTCTTGGATTCTCGCTTTCTGCCGCAATTGGAGCCCGTGTATTTGACGGCCCTGCTTCATGGTCGTTGGGGGCGGTAACTGGCCCCTTTCCACGTCCTCTCGTGCGAAAGAATCTCGGAGGCATCTTGTTATCCCTGTCAATAAAGCATGAGATAACAATAACAAAATATAAAATTTTAAAGGACAAAACAAAAACCCGAAGAAGGTAGAATTTGTCCTATGTTATAAGTCTAGACTCAAAAGTTTAGATATGTGCAATTGTGTAACTGAGATTAAACACAAAAAGGCTAGTGTTTAATTCACTCAGTGTTGGCTCTGATACCAACCTATCACACCACGATTTCCACGTGTCACCGGTGGGCCCGGTGGGGGAGTATCGTGACGTGGTTGGCAACGTAATAGTCAAACAACACAATATAATAATGCACAGCGGAAGCAAATTTAAATAAGATACAACCGAATTTATTTATTGTAAACAAGTCACAATTATCCGGTGTTTATCCACAGTAGGATCGAATAATAAAAATATTGTTTATGGTTCAACAGACATCGGCATCTTAAGTTTGCGAGACTTCTAGCGATGCTTAGGAGAATCCCAGCCTATTTCGCCTAGTACCTGCATTTAATCTTTTTGGGAAAATACGTCAGTTTACACTGGTAAATACATTCAACTGACTCATTTTATAAAATGATTGAAAATTGGTTTGGATGCACATGGCATAAACATTTTTGTTTAACTTGGGAGAATTATTTTGATAATATAATAATCTTGTGAACGAATTACATGTTACTTATGCGTTCAGTAGCCCGGACGTATCCGGGTTAAAGATCAATAGACACACCACTGTAAGTGAGTTATACACGGGAGTACGCCTACACCCCGTGCTCAGGTCGTGGCAATCTCGTAAGATAATGCCGAGGATATCCGGGACATGGTCATTAACCCCCCAAAGGCTGTAAAGTAAACACATCTGTTTAAAACGAGCCGATCAAATTATTCAACTACCCACTAAGCGTGGAGATTTGATGCTCGATCAAGCGGTACGCTATGTACCGTAACCCAAGCCCGTATAGGGAAAATAAGTTAAAAGTATTTACCTTGATGCAAAGTATAGTCACAATAATCAAATAGCAAGTAGCTTTTACTGTTTCTCCTAATCTGGAACGAAGGTTAAATATAACCCATTAGAATCCTAGCGGGTCTTAATTATGCTTAAGCTTAGACCGGCTAGTTTCGAATGTACGGTTCGTACGCATGATTAAGCGAAGACCGGATAGAATGTGATTCAGACCCGTCAAGTTTGAAGACTTGTTTAATATGGGTTTATTAATCACATTCTGGATTTTTGAGATAAAACCGATAAGGTTTGACCCGTTTCGGCTAGTTTATGTAAACTTGTTACATAAACCGTGCCGAACGCGTAATATGCGTAACGGGTATCCGTAAGAGCCATATACAGGTTTCCTAAGTTAATATGCTTCAAATATGTTGTAACATCAGTAGGATGTCTTTCGTTATGCCCCGAACTATTTTAAACACAAACTATGCCCCGTAGGGGTAGTTTGGTCATTTTAAAGTTTGTAAAAGAGTTTAATTGTTTAACTGAGTTACAGGTCTGATGTAAACAGCAAACATACTCATTTTGATGGGTTATAACAGTAGGCTAAGGCTTATATGTGAAATTTATCATATTTAACCAAACTATGCCCCGTAGGGGTATTTTGGTAGTTTCACATAAGCCGAAAAGCTCAAAAACGAAGTCTGAGTTTATCAACCTTTGCTTACTGTTAAAATATCATAATTTGCCTCATATATCAGTAGGTATCAACCCGGGTATGTCCCATATGATTCTAAGACATACTATGCGTTAAAAACGCTAATTATGGCGATTAAAGGCCATTACCGGGTTCGATACTTAAATCTGATATTTTTATATTTCTAGAAGGCTTAATTAATTTATTTATCATAACTAATCAGTAGCAAAAGGTTTGGAATCGTTTAGATGTGTAAAACTCATTTTATGGCCCGTAAGGGCCAAACCGACAATTACCGGATTAAGCCTACGACTACTAGTTATGCTCGACCTAAAATTAATTAAAAATCTTTAAAAATCCCAAAATAATATATAACATCAGTGGGTAAAAGATTTGATATTAAAAAGTATGTTTAACTAGTCTTTACGCTAATTACGCCAGGTTGTTAACATAAAGCCTTAATTTAGCGACAATGAGCATAACTCTTAATCTACAAGTCAAACTGATGTCAAACTTTGCAAACAAGTCTTTATATCAGTAACTAAGGCTTCTACACTTTTACATTTTCATAAATCATGATTTAAGGTAATAAGGCATAACGGTCCACGTATGAGCATTTAACGGAAACTTGCATATTAATTGGATAACTAGTGAACCAAGGTGTATGATCACAGAGGGTTGTTCTAACATGTATCCTAATCCAATTTAAGCTCTGAGGCATTTCTAAAATATGCCCAAACGGGTCAGAACTGAAAGTCAACCGAAAAGTCAAACTATGTGACTTTCGGTTCCGAACCGGGTCTAAACAGGAAATAGTCGGGTTGAACATGTCGGGACATGTTCTTACACTTATTTCTAAGTTATAACAATGTTCAAACAGGTTACAAATGTTCTAGATAGCTAATTATGCATAAATGACATTTTAAGCAATATGTTGACTTTTTAAGTAAATGTTTGACCCGACATTTGACCTGCTTAGGATGGTGATCAGGGGAAACCCTTTTGGGGTTTTATTTCCCACATAAATACCATTCTAAAACTATTTTTAATTCGAGATAAGACTGAGTCATTAGTGACTAATCTCGAAGTCAAACCGTAATTACGACGGTTTGACTTTTAGCTAAATAACTAAGCTAAACACAACCAAATAAGAACTAGTAGACTTACAATAGTCCAATGCACGAATTATGATCAGAGGGGAGAGTTCCTTAGCTCCAGGATGCTCCAAAGATCAAATGCAAGTGTGAAGATTGATGGTTGCACAATGTGGCTTTATATAAGACTTGGATCCACCACAACTACTTGACAACTAACTCTAGGACCACCCACAACCATTCAACACTTGTCCTAGTGCTCTAGGATAGTTTAGGGGTCGTTTATAACTGATAAAACCGGTGCAAACGGTCACAATCGCGTACAACAGCCAACAGCAGGTTTTTCTGGTCGCTGGCACCCGCTAGCGCACCGTTACGCTACACTGGTAGCGGTGCGCTAGCCCACAACAATGGGCCAGTTGACTTAACTGGGTAGCGCACCGTTACGCTACACTTGTAGCGGTGCGCTACCTCTTCCCAGATGCTGATTCCTTGTTGTTTGTTGGTGTTTCGAACATGTAATCCACTTGCACGATTTTTAGCCATTCTTTTACATGGAGGGGCCTCTAATAAGTGTCTACTCCTGTACATTACCCCACCATGAACCTTTGTTGCAATAGAATGAACTTACAAGTCCCGAAAACAACGGTTTATCATTCTTTTTCTTCTTGGGATCAAATCATGCTTTCCAAGATTCATTATTGTAGACAAAATTCTGTATTGAGGGTATAAAAGATGTGTATAACATTTAATCGGATCTTGGGATTTATAAATAAGGTCGTTCAGAGGTAACAGTTTAACATGACGTCACTTTAAATCCTGCCGAATCATCTTTATTAAATCCGGGTTTACAACGCGTTTTGTCTGACATGACACATGTCGTTTTATTATTGAACCCGAAATTTTCGAGGTGTTACATCGGCAACATGATTCTATCATGACACATCCGTCTCGTCATCGGTGTCATGCTTCGCTAACCACAACATTAGATTTCATCTCAAAACTCCCACATAGATTAACCAAATAGTTTCAACAACTCCAACCCGAGTCTACAAAACTACGAACTTCACTTAGCGTGTGGTACGAAGGTTCGGTAACATGCCAGAAACACTTATATAAAGGAAGTACCAGTGGCGTATCCACCATGCTTTGGACATGCCACGTCCGCCTCGTCTTGGGCGCTAGGCTACGTTTCGTATTTTTGTTACTCAAAATAACACATACATAGATTACGCTAGAATACACATAGATTACATATAGATTACGCAAGTAGTTTCCCATAGTTTAGAGTTCAACGTCCTCATCACCGGTCTGCAAACACTAAGTTTCGCACGGCACGTGGTAAGAAAGTTGGTAACATGTCGGAAACACTTATATATAGGAAGTACCAGCGGCGTATCCACCATGTTTCAGACACGTCACTTCTGTCTCGTATTTCTATGCCATGTTACGTTTAGTGTTTCACAACCACAACAACACATAGATTCATCATATCGCTTCACATAGTATCATAGCCGATCAAGATTTCCACATAGATTAACATGATGAATAAAGCTTCGTAAATTTAGTTCGATCCTGAGAGATTAATTAGAGTTTTAGATTGCGGACATATGTGCGATTCGTGAAAAAAAAAGTCTCAAATAAATGAAGAATCAAATTTACAACCACACATAAAATCGAGATAACATAAAAGATAGCTCATAAAACATAGGATTGTTCCGGGTAGAGGAACAGTGATTAACGAAAGTGAATCAAACCCCTTTCGAATTGAAGCAACGCGTCTTGACTTACTTAGACAAATATGTCATCGATGTTAGGCCTACGATATTCCCCTTTTGGTCATTTCACATCCCTAATTGATCGGAAGTTTTGAGACTTTGGCGGGACATATAAAAATCAAAGAGTGGGACTAGTTATCAAGGTCTGAGTTTCACCTCTATCTTGACAACATCGTACCCTAATAGCATCGGTACTTATCAACAGACAAGACCTACTAGAATATAATAAGGAAATTTCCCACCAAGGTTCGGATGTCACTCCTGGCTTGAGGGCAAATCTCGTGCAAAATACAAACACTGATCAACAGGGATTTCAAAGTATCAGGTGTATATTGTATCAGCCTTAGGCAAGGCATGTAAGTTTAATAGGAAAATGTGCTGCTAGGAAGCAGATACGGTAGAATGCATAAATCTTAAACAACAGATAAGAATCAAGATTCCTAGAACTATAGACTAGGCAAAGTATTCCTACTTTTCCTAATTCCCTATAGTTATGGCTCTGATACCAATCTGTCACACTCCAACCGATGGCGGAAACATCGGGGCGCGACACTAAGCGTTCAGATTGCTCATGAGTTTCCATAACACTAATAGCTTCAATAGTAATTAATTAAGTTTCATGATATCATGTATAAAACATCAAACACAGAACTGAAGTATCAAATACAGCAACAAAACATTGTTTCAAGTTTGATAGATTAAACTAGGCGAGTTTCGAAGCATCAATCCTAGCTTGTTTCACTTGTTTCCAGTAACCTATCAGCCTGCAACATGTATTAAAATAAAGTCAGTACAAAAATGTACTGGCGAGTATACAAGTTTGAGTATATAGTGTATAGATTTAAAACTCATATCCATCATGTAAATGATAAAAATAGTTTCAGCCATGCTAGTGTTCACAGTCCAAGTGATAGCCCAAGTGTCCCGATGCTTTAACCACTTTCCCAAGAATCAAGGAAAGCAAATAGAATCCTCCTAACAATACCCCCAAGAATAACGGGGAGGTGCATCTTCCTATAGCGCTACTATTGTTATGGCGGAACTACACACAAGGATTAAACGTCCACATAGCATAAAAAATCAAGAATCAAGAATCACAAGTATCAATTTTCACATTCAGGATAGAGTTTAGATTTAAAAGTTTCAAGTTTGAAGTTTCATAGAATACACGTTGCATCCCAAAAGTTAAAAACGAAAAGGGATCGAGTATACTCATAGTGATTTCTTAACAGTTTAACTGCTATTGGATCAAAGGGAGCTCTTAGGTTTAGCCTGATTAGAGTACAATAGGTAAGCGTCAGACAGAATAACGAGGATCGTGCAAGTGTTGGATCAGTCACCTGATAGGATGGCCATCCGATCGGATGACATAAGTGGGTGGGACGGACCGCCATCCGATCGGATGGTCAACCATCCGGATGGCCATTCGATCGAATGGCCAATCGATCGAATGGTCATTTGATCCAAGTTTGAGTTTCCAAAAGTTCAACTTTTTACACCAAGTGTTTAAACCCGGTCTTTCGATCGGATGGTCATTCGGTCGAATGACCGTTCGGTCGAATGACCGTTCGGTCGAATGACCCTTCGTGTGCAAGTTTCAAAGTTTAATGTGTCTGTTTCAAAAATGGCTCAAGTGTTTGAAGGTCATAAGTCACATTGCCACTTCGATCAGATGGCTGTTCGATCGGACGACAGTCTGATCGGATTGCCATTCGATTGAGGTGACCTCGTTCCTTTTGTAACCTTGTAAAATTTCTAACTTTCTAGTTTAACGGTGACCACATGGTACGTATTGAGACAACTGTAAACACGTCAAAGCTCAGCTTGCCTGATCGGATGGGAATCACCCCCGTCCGTTCAGGTGTCTGTTCTTGACAGTGTTCATGTCGGAATCCGTACTTCGGCCATCTTTTCCGACGATGATCCATTTCTAAGTTGACTCCAGACTAATCATCAAGTCTATAGTCCGTTTAGATCCGGATTCCACTATTTTAAGTAAAAGTTTAAGAAAATAATAAGACAATATGAGTTTTAGTTGAAAAAGTCTAGATTTAGCAAATATTTGGTGTAATAACACATGAAATTCCTAAGATCTGAGCTAGATCTTGACTGGAATGACATCACACAACTGTTTGTACAAACCGCCATGATGACATCACCCTTAAGAGCTCAAATCTTAGAGATTTCATGGTGAAAAGTGTGATTTCAATGAAGAATCGTGTAGAGGATAGTGTATAGATCAAAGATGTACAAGAATCTAGTGTAAAACATACCGAAATCGTCGAGAAATGGAAGAAAAGTGAGAGAGTGTGCGTCTGGTCGAAGGAGGCTATCACATCAGTGAAGAATGATGTGACAGGTCCTATTTATAGTGCAAGAGTGAAGATAAGGCGGTGGGGTAGTGGATCGGATGGAAGTTCGATCGAGTGGCCCTCCGATTGGATGGTCATCCGATCGGATTGCCATTCGGTCAATCCCATCCTTTCCACTTTCCGTCTTTGGTTTGTTTTACGAGTTAGATTAAGAATTGCGTTGCGTATTATTGTGTAATAGTATCACATAACTAGATTATAACAATAACACAAAGTTTCCAAGTTTTCGCCAGTGATAAGTCTCCAGTTTCTCGTTCAACCAAGTCTCAAGTTTCACGGGTCTCAAGAGTCAAGCACCAAGTATCAAGAATCAAGAATCTAGTTTCCAAGTATCAAGTATCAAAAATCGAGCCTCAAGAATCAAGTATCAAGAATCAAGTCTCATTTTGTTAAGTATCAAGAATCAAGTTTCTAGAATCAAGGATCAAGCATCATAGTATTAAGAATCAAGTATCGAGAGTCTAGCTTTATAGAATTAAGTATTAAGTATCAATGAGATTCAAGTATCATAGCATAAAGATCCACAAGTGTCAAAAGTGTCAAGAGTCACATAGTATAAGGGCTAAAACTGACAGTAGCTAAAAGTTCAGGGATGCAGGCGTTATAGCTCTAGTCTGGAATGATGGTAATATATAACCATTTCAGAATGCTAACGGTCTTATTTAAGTCATAGGCTTAGACCGACTAGCTTAATGTATCTAAAACGGCACGATACGCTAGATTAAGCGATGACCGAAATAGAATGTAATTTAGACCCAAAAAGTATGAAGACTTGTATAATATGGGTAAACTAAGTATATTCTGGATTTTGAAGTAAAAATGATAAGGTAAAACCCGTTTCGGCAAACTTACGTAAACTAGTTACGTAAGTCTAACCGTACGTGTATAAGCGATAACGAGTAACCGGATGAGTCATGAACAAGTTCCATATGCCAGTATACTTTAAACAAGTTATAATATCAACTTGTATGCCCGTTTAGGTTTTAAAATAAAATTATGCCTCGTATGGGTGTTTTGGTCATTTTACGACGTATAAAAGAAACTTGAGTACAATACGATGTTACGATCATAAAAATTCTTTGAAAACACTTTATTTAGGATATAATATCAATATGATATCAAACATATGTGTGTTGTTTAGTTTAAACCCAAACTATGCTCCGTAGGGGCATTTTGGTAATTTCACACATAGTTTTGACGGCTAATTTGGGAATCTGAGTTTATAACATGTACCTACTATAAAAATATTTAAAATAATTTATAAAATCAGTAGGTAACAAGTCTTGGTTGGTAGTTATGGTTTAAAACCATATTATGCGCCGAAACGACGTTAAATCATTAAATGACGATATGTACGATATTTTAGGAAAACTGATGTTATGATTAGGTTTGTATGACCAAAATATGTTAATTAATATATCATATCAGTAATAAAAGGTTTTGTATGAAATTTATGATTTTAAATCATTTTAGGTGCAAAAAGGGCATTATCGTCATTTAAGGACATAATTCAAGAACATATGCGTAAAATCAGTTTGTAAACTGAATGGACATCCCAAATTATCCTAATTATGACATTACATCAGTAGGCAATAAGTTTGGTATGAAAAATTATGCTTAAAACCGATATATGCACCTAAAGGGCATTTTGGTCAAATTAAAGCATAATTTACGACATTACATGCAAACTCAGTTTATGATCAGGTTGATAACATTGAAATATGTTAAACATGTTAACATATCAGTACCTAAATTGTTTGAAAGCTTATTGGTGTCTAAAACCTTATTTTTGCTAAAAAGGGCATAATAGTCAAAGTACGGCATATTAACGGAACATGCGTAAAAACTCAGATTTCTAGTATGATCATGTAATATAACCTTATGGGGTTATGCTACATTATATTACGATCATAACGGAAACTAAAATCAGTAGCAAACTAATCTAATTCGGTTCATAGTCGAGAGTCAATGTAGAAGTCAAACTTCGCTACTTTCGGTTGCGAACTGACTCTAAAACTGAAATTGACGAGCCGAACATGTTTACACATGTTCTAATAATTATTACTAAGTTGTTTAAACGATTAAAATTATTTTAGAACACTTCTAAACCCATATCGCAATTATTTTAAAATCTGACCCATTGACTATTTAAAACAATATTATGTTGACTCGTCAATTGACCAAGCAAACGTGATTCTTAGGAGGTGCCCTTTTGAGGGATTAACACCTACCTAGTTACGATCACGTAGCCATGTTCGTTGTGAACAATGGCTTGACCGTTTACGGTCTAACTAAAAGTCAAAGCGTTTATCGTAACGCTTGACTTTTCGACTTTTTAAGCCAAATAAAAGAACTAGTCACGAAATGAGCACTTACAAGTGGTCCTACGGACTGAAAAGAACTCAAAGGAAGTCTCCAATTGCTCAGGGTCCTCCAAGATTGAGAGCTAGAGAGAAAGAATGGAATGGTGCAAGGATTCAATGCCTCCAAGGACCTCTATTTATACTAGAACATGAATCCCTTGGATCATGCCATGTGTTAGAGGAGTTCCAAGATCATCCCAGGTGTCTTGGAAGGTTTTAAAAACCATTAGAGAGTCCCTAGATTCGAGTTTGTGTGTGAGAAATGGTATGTGTGGGTTGCAAGAAACAAACCTGCAGTTGCAGGTCACATTCTGTGAGAATGGACCCGTCGCCGCGCACGACAGCAACAGGGGGGAGGCGTCGCGCCCCGTGAGCCCTCATATCAGGTTTCAAAGTTGGCAACTTTGGTCCTTGGTCTCCAAAAACCTTTATATACTTCCATTTTTTACATGTTTAACCCCTCTAAAGCACTTTAAGGTATATATTTGACACAAATGATCTTTGAGATGGATTATAATTATTCTCGGGAGTGAAATCAAGTATCGTTAAGCTTCGGGTTTCGTGTAAAGGTTACTCGGAGGTTAATTTGAACATGTTGACACTTTTAACCCATCTTCTTGATATTTTGCATAATTAGCACATAACGATACCGAAACCTTGTGAATTCATTATCAAGCATTCTCGAGAGTATAATCGAATATTACGAAGCCTCGAGTACGTTAAAAGGTCACTCAGAGGTAAGAATTAACATGTTGACACATTTAACCCCTTTGTCTTGTAAACTTTCGATTTCTTTCACAAAAGACTTCTTACGTCCGAATATTTAATCGTTTAAGAATATGTTCATCGTGTGTGGAAAATTAGGGGCACAAGTTTATCATGTTGTAACTTTTAGTCCCTCCGCATATAAAGTTTTCCTTTTCGATGAAATTACTCCCTCATAGTCAACGTTTGACTTTATTAGGGTTTATCACACGTGTCAACACATCATTGGACACAATTTTATGAGGTGTTACATGACCAATTAGCCTTTCGTGCTTGAGTCCATCTCGACATGATTCCTATACTTTCATGTCATTGAAATCACATTCTTGTTAGCATACACAATTGTACATGTTAACGATCATATCAATTGCACATTTCATATTTGACTTCCATTAGTCAATTCTAACAAGCATAAGACGTATACCCAAATTCACATCCTTTCAAACTCATATAATTCATCATGTCATTCCATTTAACGCGTATTGATTTAACATGTACCATACGGCTTCCTATAATCCTACCTTTACGACAACAAGTCAAATCATGCTTCTCATGCGTAGTTGACTTTCAGAAGTCAACAGTTTATCATATGAACTTCGACTTAACCTCATACATTCGTGTCATCATAGTAGACTATGCAAATGTCATTAAATACACATTCAACCACATGATCACCTAGTGACATCATGCACATGTATAACCTAACCAATTCAATATAGACTAAAGCTCTCACGCTCCTACAATTGTCAGCCAAAACACGTATCTCATATTAGTCTATCATTGATCACTTCATTGTTACATTCTATATATTTCCATCCATCACTTACACACAATTTCATCTAAAACCATCACATAGGCATTTCATCGAACACTTGGTGTGCTTACTTATTTCTAAGCACAATGTACAACTAATTCATGCTTACCTCCTACCTCTTGCTCTCATTCATCAAATAACACAAAACATCAACTAATTCATATCACATTCAATCTAGCTAACAAGATACCATCTACAATGTTACTTCAAACACTAACATCATATTAATTTGCATATAATTCTTTACCAAACTTCATCATCCCATAGTTATAAGTGGGTTTACCCCCAAATCATCAATATAGTTAAAATTGAGCATATTACAACTTCTACATGTTAATAGGAACTAGTATTCATCTTCAATTTCATACGAATTCGCGGATTAAACATAACCCACTTCATACAAGATCACCAATCTAAGTTTTAAAACATACCTCATGATCCCCTTGTGTATGTGATCATTAATTCATGTTCAATAATAGGTTTGAGCTCCAATTTCCTTTCAATATGAAGATTCTTATGAACTAGGGTTTGAACCCTTTTTCTTCTCCTGGACATCAATACACACACATACACTATGTGTGTGTTGTGTTTAAATTTTATTATTAATACTCATGTTTCCCTTTTAACAGTTTTGTTCTCTCGAGTTTCGTTTCGATTATAAATGAGACTAAAACTCATTATCTTATTACTTATATACATGTTACCACTAGCTTCTTTACCCGTTCCTTTATATTAACCGTGTTACCGAACCATTCGACTCCGATGCTCGTACAACTATTAATCTAAACGACGACTTCGAGGATTTTGAAGAACCGTAAGAGCCGCACGAGCTGCCATGACTGAAGGGTAACGATAGAGGCAAGGCAGCTGCACGAGCACGAGACACGTCTTCTTCAACGCCATCGGATGGCCAGTCATGGTTGGACGAGTTCGATAATAGACTCAATAAGCTTCTCTCGATCAAGGAAAATGAGCAAGAACTTAGAATGGAGAAACAAATCTAGAAATATATGAAGTTTCTCGAGAAAGCCTTTTCTAACCTTCCAGAGGAGAACCGAGTCATTCTAGAGACTCGTAAGACAAAAATACGAGCAAAATATATATAGTTTTTTTTTTTCAAGTAGTTTATTTTTTTAGGTAACTTTACATTTTTTAAGTAACTTTGCATTTTTTAAGGACCTTGTAATGTTTTATTTATATTAATGAAATTATGTTTTTTTATTTTGTTTTAAATAAAATTGGTATATAAATTAAAAAAATAAAATATATAAAAAATAATTAAGTAATGATTATTAGAGCTTTAAATCATTGCATGCAAGTTAAAAGAATGGGCTTTAAAGTCCCCTTATGTGGCGTGATAAAGCCCCTAGAGGCTTTATACCACGCTCTCTAGCCTAGCCTAACTAGTAAGTGATGAGTTTACCTGATGACCGCCTAGCATATAAAGAACCACGTGGAATAAGATAGAGGCCATATAAGTAATAACAAACAAATTTTACATTTAGAGTTATAAACATGTTGCCAAATATGACTAGTAACAAACAAATTTTACATTTAGAGTTATAAACATGTTGCGAAATATGACTAGTTTTAGGGAAAATTATATAAATACTAAAAATAAAAAGAAGGATACCCTCAATCAATAAATTGACAAATTTACAACTTACACCGTGTTGGAGGTACGTATAATATCATTTTATGTGATGTAAATCAAGCACACATGCACCCTTCTACCATAATATCTAGAAACCAATTATAAGGGTACCCCTCAAATCGTTACGTGTGACCAGAACAGAGTAGTCCAATTGTAGAAGAGACTCTACAAACAATAACGACATGCCAATAATGCAAAAAGTATGATAAAGAATGGTATTAATAATTCTAGTAGGGTTTTGTTCATATTAGAAACTCGAGTGGTAGAGCACTTATCTAAGCCGCGGGTCGCTGATTTTTCCAGATTATTGTCAACTAGCGACTTAAATGACAGAAGGGTATTTGTGTCTTTTATAAGTTGCATTTATTAAACAATATAACCAAAATCCCTAAAATCTCGCTAGTTTCCTTATATACAAGATACATAGTTGTTAGTGTATACACATATGTACAATCTCGCTATAATCAGTTTATACAATATACACAGCTGTTAGTTTATACACAAGTGTACAGTCTCGCTAACTATTAGTTTATACAAGATACACAATTGTTAGTTTATATACATTGTACAGTCTTTTATACATTTGTGTATTATATTCAGAAATAGTTACATATGTGTATATTAACAACATATAGTATATTAGGCATGCACACGAGTAGATTCATATAAAAATTATGAAATTAATAAAAATGAAACATATCACATGTATGCAAAAATAAATAACTTCATCACATATTCAAAAAAATTAACGACAAAAAATAATTACAATTTCAATCACAGAGAAATTTTTTAATGTTTATTAAAAATTATAAAAAGTTAAAAACAATGTATTATGATATCTATATATACGGATAATAAAAGAAAAACAATATTCAAGTTAAAATTAAAACAAAATCTATGGATAAAGAAATAATGGAGAAATAATTAAAAATAAGAGAGAGAGAGAGAGAGAGAGAGAGAGAAAGAGAGTTAAGAGATGAGAAAATTAAGCGATTTTAATTAAACATACTTGGGTAATGTCAATCTTACCCTTTTAATTTAAAAAATGATCAAGGGCCAATATTATTACACTCAGTTCACTCTCAATAAGTTGTTCACTCTTGATCCTCATCTTATATATATATATATATATACATATATATATATATGTATATATATATAGAGAGAGAGAGAGAGAAAGTATAATGTACAAAACTGCTTAACTTACGTTAACGTACGCGACAAGAACATAACGTGCGTGATTAACATAGATAACTTGCGTGATTATCTTTTGGTTCAAGGTTCCATGCGTGATTAAGTTCCTATGCGTGATAATTCAGGTCCCATGCGTGATAATCCAGGTCCATGCGTGATCATGTGTTCTATGCGTGATAATCCACGGCCAGGATTGTCGCGTACGTGAAGTAGGATAAGCCGTGAAGTATGTTAACCGCTCTCTCTCTCTCTCTCTCTATATATATATATTGTAAGGTTCATGCGACAACCACCTTTATTGCGAGAACCGCGAGAAACAATGTGAACACAATCTAAAATAGCTAAAAAAAACCTAAAAAAACCTACCCCCAAGCTAAATGCTAAAAACTAAACCCTCCCAAAAACCCTAAAAAAAACTAAACCCCCTCCCCCACCTCTCAAAAACCTAAACTCCCCCAACCCCCCAAGCTAAAATGCTAAAAACTAAACCCTCAAAAAACATAAAAAATCTAAAAAAAAAATAAAAAAAAAACACACAAATTTTTGTTTTACTAACTTTTACATTAAAATCGCTACTTTTAGTAGCAAAAAAAAATTTTAATTTTTCTTTTTTGCTAATAAAAGTAGCGATTTTTTATAAAAATATTAAAAAAATTATTTTTTTGTGTGTTTTTAGCTATTTTTAGGTATTTTTGGTTGTGTTCACATTGGTTCTCGCGGTTCTCGCAATAAAGGGTGGTTCCTAACGGATCCTTCTCCTATATATATATATATATAGGTAGAGGATCTTGTAAAAAGTTCTCAAACTGTGAGAAGTGTATTATAACATTATATATAAAACTATATAACACCATATAAACACCGTATAACAATAAGTAACACCATATAATACCATATAACACTATGTAACACTATATATCATTATATAACAAATATAACACTATAGGTTGTCTGATAGCATGTCTATGATAGATGTATAGTGTTATATTTGTTATATAATGTTATATAGTGTTACATAGTGTTATATGGTATTATATGGTGTTACATATTGTTATACGGTGTTTATATGGTGTTATAATACACTTCTCACACTTTAGGCCATTTTTACACTATCCTTACCCTATATATATATATATATATATATATAAACGGGATCAGGAGAAAACGCCCTAAAGTGTGAGAACGGTGAGAACGCATCCTGATGGAACACATGGCGCATGATATAATCAGTGTGGCAGGGGCTTTTTTTTGTTTTTTTAATCTTCTTTTTTCCCAATTTCGTGTGTCACAATGCTGCTTCATTTTTGCCGTCTAAGATTATTTTGGCGTTAATTAGATTCAATAACAACCTGACGTTTTACTGTTTTTTTGGACCTGTCTCGTTGAATTAATTTTTTTGTGTCACATAGATAATTTTTTTGGCGTTATGGCGTTCCCAGGTGAATTAATCCCATATATGTTATAAAGGTATTTTTTTGACGTTCGTGGCGTTTTTAATAAGTCATTACCATTCATTAATATTTCATAAGATTACAAAAAGACGAAAACAAAACAAACTAATAGTCTTCTGTGTATGGGATTACATCAGAGATGCACCCATCGCTTTGTTCATCACTTTCTTCAGATCCATGTTCATCATATTTTGCCTTGACGTATAATGCCATCATCTTGTTTCTTCTTTGCTACAGCCTATAATTAAATATCATTACAACCCTGGATCTTGCATCGTTCGAAGGTGCTAAATTACAGAGTTGTTCAAGAAGATGTAGCCCTTCTGTGTTCCACATTTCCTCCATCAGCAATGAATATTCCACCCCATGTCGATAAGTCACTTTAACCGTTCCTGCTTCTTTATGCACCACCCAACTGTTAACTGTTGGTAGAGGAGTATCGTCAATATCATCATCATCGTCATCCCCAAGGGCCAGAATATCCCTCTGAACCCCCTTAATCCATGCTAAGTATGGCCTTGATTGTCTTGACATTCACCATTCTCCTATCAGAGAACTTTAGGATGAAACGTCTCTCCGACCTCTCAAACTTCCATGCAATAACCTTAGCCATTTTTTTAAGTTGTATGGCGTTTTGGACAATGTGTGGCATTTTAGATAATGTGTGGAGTGTTAAGTTGTGTTTAGATGTTCTACTTTTATAATGACTTTTTTCCCGCCATGTAGGATGCAATCCTATAAAGTGACAGGTAATTATGGCGTTTTGAAAAGATAAATAAATTCAATTTCCCATGGAGAGGCTTTTAATATAATAAATATTAGTAATAAAGTTTTTGTCGCTTCAGTTTATTGTTTTGTAGTTACTGTTTGTTCAGCTTCATCTGTTTATGGCTGTAACACGTCCCATCTTTTTGAGATTTTTGGCGTTTTGTATTTTTAATGGCATTCAGATAAAGATGACACTTTATTCTATTCTCTTGCATATTTTTTTATACTTTTTTTTGAGTTTTTAATAATACTTATCCAAAGTAATTTTATTATAGTTTGGGAGTTTGGCCGTTTTATGGCATGATGGCGTTTCACAAGCATTTGTCCGTGTGGCATTTTGTTATATTTTTTTAGAGAATTAATGTATTTGTTCTTAGCTGCAAATTACATAACAAACAACAGAAAAAGAAAATTAAAAAATAGAAGCAATTTATCTTCCAAATCTTTACTGTCATCAGTCTCTTTCTTCTTTTGAAACTACAAGAACTGTCACAAATAAATGGCGTTTTTGTTTTGGTGTGGATTTTTATTGTTCGTGAGTTGAAGTGGGTTTGTGGATGTTGGAGACATAGATCGACGTCGTGTGGGTGGATACTATTTTTCCGTCATCTTCATTATCATCATGGAGTCCAAAATAGCATTTACACTGTGATCGGTCTCTTCTCCTCATCCAAACCTTCTTCAAGAACAAAGAAGACAAAATGACATATGGGTGTCATCAGTCGTTTTTTCTTGAAATTTGTCCATCTCATGCAGCAAAATCTTACTCCCATCACCTAATAAACCATTCAGTGAAACTTCATGCAGAACAATACTCATTATCGAAGAAACGATGTGTGCCATTGTTGATTTTTCTAAATTTTTGTCGTTTTACAGTGAGTGGTATTTAGGAACCATTGTGTTGGTTTTTTGGCGTGATCAACGGAAGCTGCTAAGACGTTTCTCTTTATAGGATGTTTTTGGCGTGTAGTTTAGAGGGTATATTATTATAACAATAAATTCAATTAATAAAGTATCCAGTTTTGCTCAGCTTTATCTATTAAGTCTATAACACGTCCCATCTTTCAATCTTGGCGTTTATATTTTATGGCGTTTTTGTAGGCCAAGACCTTCACTAAAACACAGAAAAAACTACGCAGTAATAAAATTGGCGTTTTGTATTTACTTGGCGTTTATATTTTAATGGCGTTTTATGTATGAAAGGATGTTTACCCTTTTACCCTTAATGAAGCACGTTCTAGTAATAAAATTGATGTTATTTACGATAACGCCACCGAGCCAATCTAGTCCATTGATTGTTTTAATCTAACGATCCATAATCGTTCTCACACTTTTCACCGTTTTCCCTAAATCCTAGCCCTATATATATATATATATAGGATTATCTTCATAGTGAACTAATTAGGACCATTGATTTCCTTTTTAGTTGTTAAGGGTAGGATTGTAATTATACAATAAATTAGTTTTAAATCTTTATTTTAATCATTGAATTTCAGTTACACTTTTAATTTCATATATATATATATATATAGGATTATCTTCATAGTGAACTAATTAGGACCATTGATTTCCTTTTTAGTTGTTAAGGGTAGGATTGTAATTATACAATAAATTAGTTTTAAATCTTTATTTTAATCATTGAATTTCAGTTACACTTTTAATTTTGGTAGTTTTCTTAAATTGCATAATTATCTTCTCCGTCTCTCTTAATTCAAAATAATGGATTTTTTAATTGCACATTCATGTAAGAATGGATTATTTTGAGAATGTTTGATTACATATTTTCTTATTTTTGGATTAAATGTTCATTTTTTTTACGATTGCATATCCATGATTATTCTTTATGTACTCATCATTAATCTGGTGTGATAATGTACACTTGTTCTGAACATATGTGTGATAATGTACATACGTGTTAAGAATATGACTTATTAATGTACATATATGTATGTATATACATGTTGAGACTGTTATGTACACATATGTAGAATGCCGAACAATCATCTCAGATACTTTCAATACACATATGTACCATGTTGAACAACCATATCATTAACTTCTTTTTTAGAAGTATATTATGAATGTACATATGTGCACATTACAAATCGGACGTGTACACTTAAAGAAGATGATCGGATGGAACAATGTTTGTTAATGTACATATATGTACATACATTTTTAAATTGTGAATACGTATAATACATATATGTACATTCACTTCTACATTGTTTTTAATCATGTTGTAGATGGAACAATATATTATACAATAATTATATTTTTTAGAATTGAAAAATTAGTTAATTGGTGAGAGAAAAAATGAGAGAGAATGTAATAAATTATTTAATTGGAGAGAGAAGTAGTTAACAATTTACCTTTATACCCTTTTCATTTATTTTTTACATATAAATAATTACAAAACTGTCATTATTAAAATTTCTAAGACCTAAACAATTAATGGTTCAGATTAGTTCACACAGTTCACTCTCAACCTAATGTTCACTATAGAACCCTACCATAAGTTGTGAGAATCGTGAGAACTTTATGATCTCGCGCGAGTTGGGCCAAATTTTTTTTTTGCACAAACGTAGATGAAAATATTATAAACACATCTGTAAAAAACCTAAAGAAAATTGTCGAGTATGTAGTTTTGACTGATTGCAATTTTTTTTACACGCTGGTGTGTAATTTTTGTATGAAGATAAATTTTTTACGTCTCATGTAAATGTGGGTATGCGGCATTTTTTTAATTATTTTTTTTGCTGAAACAAGTGATGTATTTTATGACTTTTGAGAAAAAAAAATCCGGAAAAACCTTTTGGATGGCCTAGTTCTCAAGGTTCTCACAACTAAGGTGGTTCTCCTTTAAACCCATCCTTGTATATATATATATATATATATATATAGTGTGAGAAGTGTAGGAAATAATATGGTGTTGACATGTGTCCTTCAATTTAGTTAATTAAAAAGGACAATAATGTAATTTACTTCAAAGTTTGATTAGTTGATAAAATAATCTTTGTAACCTCCAGTGAGTTATTTTAGGTTAGTGATATATATTTATTTTTTACAAAGATTTAAGAATTCAGTTTTATATACCAACTCAGAGATTTTATAAATCATTATCGTCTGAATCATAGAGATCGAAGGAAATTACGGTTCATATTTTTTTTGAATCATCAGTTCTTATTTTTCTTTTTTTGAATCATCAGTTCGTATAAAACACCACATGAATTCCAGAAAACACCACAACTTGAATCGTAATACAGCCATGGTGTTCTAACATCTAGAATGATTTTTGTTATTCATACAAATTCCAAAAACACCATACAAATTCGAAAAACACCGTGAATTGAATCACAATACAGTCGTGGTGTTTTAACATCTAGAATGATTCTATTGCTATTCCAGATGTTAAAACACCATGACTGTAATCACAATACAATGTTACAGACTCTAGATGTTAAAGCACCATGACTTGAATCATAATTCATTATTTGCAATGTTATAGTGTCTTATATACGTTCATAGTGTTTTAATGTAAAACATAACGCCTTGAATCACAATACAATTAAAACACCATTGCATGAACATAGACAAAACACCATGGACTAAAACATCCGATCGAAACGTAATTTTTTTCTCTACATAAGAATAACAATATGGTACTTATATTAAAGATAAAATAAACACTTATTATTATGGTGTAATTATTTTTAGAAAAGAGTTACGTATAAAAAGTTATTGACGTTTAAAAAAGAAGGGGAACTTACATGTACATTGCATGTGGGTTTCTAAATTTGAAAATGTTAAATTACCTTTATACCGTTAATCTAGAAAATTAATTATTTTAATGGTAAACACTATATACAATTTTTCTATTATAATATCAACCATTAGATTATAGATCAAACAGTGTAGATTCCTTCCTGCACTTCTCACAAAACACACGTTTTTACAATAACCCTACCCTATACATATATATATTGGGTATTTATTATTTAATAAACATATATTTATACAATTTGGAATAGATATACAAAGATCAGGCTCTTTTGTTAAACGAGTTTGTTTTTAGGTTCAAGTTTGGACTTTTTAGTTGTGTCTCAATTCAAGCTTTTTGCAAGCTAATTTTGAAGAGAGTATGAGTAGCGTAATTCGTCGAAACCTCAAGGTCTATTTGGTATAGGGTAATGGAATGGACGAGGTAATGCAATAGATCATTACCATTCCATGTCTTGTTTGGTTACCACGTGGGAATGGAATGAATTATTATAGTGTATTGTTTGGTAGACAAGAAAAGACGAAAGAATAAAATCGGCGGTGAGTGGTGGTGGTCAGTAGCGGTGATTGTGGGTGGTGATAGGTGGTGGTGGCGACAGTGAAGGGTAGGTGATGGCGGGAGTGGTACCCATCAATGGTGGTTGGTGCCAGCGACAGATGGGTGGTGGTAGGTGCGGTGGGTGGTGGCAGCGGGGGCGGTGGCAGGTGGCGATGGTGGTGGGTGGCTACGATAGTGGTGGGTGGTGGAGGCGATGGGTGGTGTCCATGGTGGCGGCAACGAGTAGCGGTAATGTCGGCGGTGGGAGTCGGTGGCGGGTGGTGGCGGCAACAGAGTCAATGGTGGGTGGCAATGGTGGCAGGTGCGTGGCGATGGTGGGAGTGGCGACTTGTGGATAGTGGAGGGGTGGGCGTCGGTGGTGGATGGTAAGTGTTGGGTGGGTGGTGGCAACGGTGGTGAGTTGTGGTTTTGTTAATGATGGGTGCAAGAGGGGATGAAATGAAAAAAAACATGGGGCGGGGATGAAATGATTTTGTGGGAATGAAATGCTTTATGTAATAGGTGATTCCATTCGATTAACCAGCAAAACATCCCTTTTCTTCATTCCCTCATAATGGTCAATTCCATTCCGCTTCTCATTCCTAGATACCAAACACTACCCTAAGGCTGTGCGGTATGGGCGTTATCCATGTCGCCACATCAGCGTAAAACCTACATTAGCGCCCCCACCCCATACCGTGGGCGGCATGGGTGGGGGTGCTATTGTTGTCTCGTCTTCGCAATAGAGAGCGTTCAAGAGCTTGCTTTGTGGGTTATTGTGCCATATAGCCATTGAAGCAACGACAAAATATTAAAAAAATTATTTCAAAAAAAAAAAAAAAAATCTATCCTTATATATAAACACACACTCTATTATATTTTTCACAAACAACCTCTCCATCCTCTCAATTTTTAACACCCCAACCTTTTTTTTACTCTCAAACCTTTTTATCGCAATGGCATGTGGTTGGACCGAGCGGGAGGATATCCTGTTAGCCACAAGTTGGGCAGATAGGGTCGATTTAGGATTCCCTGACGAAGGGCCTCAAACTTAGGGCATGATTAGGACTGCATTCTACTAACGAGTAGGTGAGAATATTCGTGGAAGAAAACAAATTCCCGAAAGGTTTATGCATCTAAGCAAAACTGTTCAAATTTTGAGAGGTGCTACGTTACTGCGTTGAACTGGGAGGAAGGCGTAACCAAGGATATAGCGCTTGCTGAGGCACAGATCGAGTATGAAGCAATATAATTTAGGCTGTTGGATCATGTTACGGCTTAGAGGGTTTTTTGCGGCACGACCTTAAATTACGTTCGTTTTTATTTTTGATGTTTTATTATGTCTTATGTTTTTTTTGTAAGTTGTTTAAATGTTATAATTTTTTTCTAATTTAGTTAGATGTTTGGTTTTTATCAATTTATTTAAAAGTAAGAAATATAAAAAATAATTAACTGTTAGAAATATTAACAAATTTAAATTGAAATTATTGAAGGGGCTCCATTCCATATGTGTTGCAACGGAGCCCTTAAGGGGCTTCAACCATTTGGGGTGTTCAAAAATATCCAAATCTAAAAATTCGATCCGAATTATCCGATATCCGATATCCGAAATATCTGAAAAATAAGATATAGGAATTTTCAGATATCTGAATTTTTGGATTTAGATTCGGATAGCGATTTTAAAAAATTCAAATATTTCAGATATCTGAAATATCCAAAAATTTATAAATCTATTTTTTTATTTTTTATCGGATATCTGAAATTTCCGAACTATCAGAAAAATATCCGAATTACCCGAAATTTTATTTTTGGATATCTGAAATATCCGGATTTGAATAACAAAAAAACTAAAAATAAAAAATAAAAACATTGTGTATTCGGATATGTGAATCGGATATCCGAAATTTCGAATATTCGAAGTTTCGGATACGGATTCGGATAGTGAAACCAGGTATCCGAAAATTCGGATATTTGAATTTTCGAATATTCGGCTTTGAATACCTTGTTGGAAATTTGGTGAATGAATATTTAATATATTTATAATTTAATGAAATTATAAATATTAATTAGAATCTTCATGTGGTGAATAAAAAAGAAACTCTTGAGTAGAGCTTCTTGATTACATTTAATTAGTTTTATTAGAGTTTTTAAGTCTCTAACTAAGTGACTAATTAAGTGAAACATTTCACTAATCCTTAATACTTGTACAATTAGTAGGCAATGTGCCTTTTTTGTTATAAGAAGAATATTGTATTGCTTGATACATGGAGAATACTAAAAGGAGGATGAATACTTGAAGACCAACTAGAGAGAGGAGTACTCTCTACTTGTTTTCCACCACCTTAACATCCTTATTTGTTCCATAAGTTCAAACACTACAATTACTCGGTGTAACCTCGAGCGCGTGAGTCATCTTCGACAGTACATACTGCTTCGGCTGTTGTACCTAGGGAAACAATCGCGTCGTCTTTAGTAGAGGCGTGAAATCTGTTTTAAGGGAAGCGTGTTAAACACATGCCTCAACCAAAATCGTCAACGTTTTAGTGTGCTCTTTGTTGCAGTCAAGGAGTATTTTTCAAGACTCAAGATGATGAATACTCGAGTCTAGGATGCTATTGAATGCACGTGAAGGACCCACTCGAGATGCGGTTTAAATCAAGATTGGTATATAAAATTATATTTTATATTATTTTGATTTAGTTATTGCGACCAGTAATGTACTATGATATTTCCTACGAAGAACAAGAGTCTCGTTATTATATATTTTGTAATTATATTTTATAAAAGATGAACATAATTCTTACAAACGTAAAACAAATTTCGTAAGATTGTTGCTACAATCTTAAAACCGTATTTATAAGTATTTTGGGTTCACGAAAGGATTTATAATAAACAAAATATTTTTAGAGATTATGATCTTATAAATTTTTTTTTTGGGGAATATGTATGTAGTACAACTTGTTGTGCTTGGATTTATTGAGATTAAGATACAATCTTAAATCCTATACCGTGGTACAAAACTAAAAGTTTTGGTTCAAACGTTTGGTTTTGAAACGATTTGGGAATCGTTAATTTTTTCTAACTTTTGTGTTAGATCGGGTTTATTAATGTAAACCATACGTTTTTTTTTGTAAACGTTAAATTCTCTAACATGTGTGTTAGACCAGAATTATTGGTATAAACCATACAATTTTTTTGTAAACCTTAAATTCTCTTAAGTTGAGTTTTTATGTCTTTAAATAAGAGTTTTATGTTACTTGATTAGAGTTTTATGTCTCTAATTAAGTCTCTATTTAAAGTAGACCCTTCATCCACTCATGGATTGATATGAACAAATAAGGGGCTGTTTGGCAACATCTGAATCAATAAGTGCTGAATGAATAAGAGGTCTGAATGGGTAAGAGGCTCTGAACCAGTAAGTGCTGAACTAGTAAAGTGCTGTTTGGTTGCACATCTGAATGACTGTGTATAATGACATTTTTACCCCTTTTAATTAAAAAACCATTTTACTATTTAATGAAACCGAAGCTTCTAGCTGGAACCATTTTACTATAATGACATTTTAAATAGTCTTCTCAATATCAAATTAACAATTTGCAGATAACATTGATCCACCCACTCCACAAACCACCCCACAACAACCCTTATCACCCCTGGCTCCCCCTCCCTCTCACTCTCTAACCAGAAACCGGAGGGAATTCTTGCGAGCCGAACATCACACACCCCCCAGCTGATGGTAACTGTTGCTCTCACACACCCCCATCTCGAAGAACAGGAGAGAAAGTGAGACAGAGTGACGGAGTGAGAAGGAAAGGGAAGCACGGCAGCGATAGTGGAGGCGACGGTGGTGGTTTGAGGCTCCTCCGACGAATTTCACCGGTAAAACTCCTCCCCGTCTTCTTTCGTCTCCTCCTTTTGCTTGCGATTGATGACGATTTCTGTGTTATCGGTGATGATAAGGATTTGCTCAAGTTTACGATTTCTGTGTGGTGGATTGATGGAGGAGCTGCTGTAAAGAATTAGGGCAAATGTGAGGGATATTGAAGTCTAATGTTCATTCAGTGATGAGTCAGACTTCACACAATGTATGACCCGGTCAGAGGGTAATAAGAGGTTGGGTAAGTGTTAAGAGGCATGAAACAAACCATCTGAAATCTGACCCGGTCAGACATGACTGAATAAGAGGCTATTAAGTGCCAAACAAACAGGGCCTAAGACTTATAATGATTTTTTGAAATCATTTGTCTTCTAACACGTGTGTTAGAAACGTTCACGGAGAGCGTTAATTTGGAAGCAATTTTTAAATTGTTTACTTTCTAACGTGTGTATTGGAAATGCCTTATTTATTTGAACCATATATGTGTTTATAGCAAGTCGAAATATCGTTTTATGGAAATGTTAATATTTCTAACGTGCGCGTTAGAATATCTTTCATTTTAACATGATTGTTAAAAATGGTTAAAATATAAATGCTTTGAAATGTTTTATGTAAACATTTTATATAAGTAATTTGTTGTAGCATTGATTTTAATGAATATAAATACTTATATTATGCTTTGTATGGTTTAAAAATATAAAGTCATACATTGAAGTTGATGTTTGATTGGCTTCAAGAATTAAATCACCATAAAGTGATAGTGTTGTTATTTATATAAATTTAATGAAATTATAATTATTTACTAGACTCTTCATATTGAAGATAAACTCTTAAGTAAAGTTTTATGTCAATTTGTTAGTTTTTATTAGAGTTTAAGTCTCTAACAAAATCTCTAATTAAGTGAGACTCTTTCCACCCCATGTCTCTTGTATTAAAAGTAGTCTATGTGCCTAACTTGATGTGATTGAAAAACTATAAGAGTAAGAATACAAGAATTAAATCATCATAATGTGATGGTGTAGTTGTATGGGATTTATCACCAACTTTAATTTGTGATTTCTAAATCCAAATGGACTATATATATATATATATATATATATATATATATATATATATATATATATATAATGACTTAAATTTTCTAACACGTGGGTTAGAAAACGTGTATCACAAACACAATGTTAGAGATTATACATTGTATAAGCCATAATGAATGGAAATGTTTTATGTAAACATGTAATTGCCTACGTGTGCATTAAAAATGATGAGAAATGGTTTATTTTATATATTTTATCCTTGGAAAACATTTTATGTAAACGTTCAGTTTTTAGAATTCAAATGGTTTGCTACTCTTACTAGAAGTAGCATTTGTTGAACAAAGTAACAGTCTCGTGGATGTTATTTGGTGAAAAACAACTTGGTGTTGTTGTGAACAAATTTAATTGTTTAAGTTTACTACTTAAATGTAGTCTTTGGAACAACTTGGTGTTGTTTTGAGCATAATTTTCCATGTTTAAAGTTTCAAGATGAAATGGGGAACTTGTACTATAAGTGCATGGAGTCTTATTGTGGAAGTACCTCAAGACAAGCCAGGGGACGATATCGTTGAGAAGTTTTCGATCAGATTATAAAGTGTTGAAGATCAAAGCACTTTGATATTTGATATCTACATATCGTCTATGCTTCTGTTTAAATTTCAAAAGTGTTCAACACTTATGAATTAATTTTCAATGTATTTTATTTTTTTGTGTTCAATATCTTCGGATAACACATGCAATTTTTTCAAAGAAATAAATCGCTAATGTTTGTGACGTATAAATTATTTTTGTGGAAATAATTATAACGCCAATTATATATTGTTTAACAGAATATGATTTTAAATGGATAGTACATGAAAATTCTTGGACATAAACAACTTAAGAGTTGTTGCGTTGACTAAATGTCAAAGACGAGACATCAAATGTGTAACCACATCATGAGAGAATTATGAAAGAACGTACCGAGTGTATTGAGATGAAATACACAAACGAGATTCATGTCGACATACTTCGTTAGAAGTCACTGGAAAATTCGCAAGTGTGAATGATAAATCTTGTGAGATTTGTTCCGGGTAATCTATACGTATATGCGTCTACCACTTGATTATTGTTAGAACTATATGGAAATTTTACCTTCGCTTGGGAGAGCATCCTAAATATACATATCTCTTAATGAATAAAAATAAATGTGTGCAAATCACTTATGGCAAAATTATGAATGCCATGTTGTTGAGTGTCGATCTAGTTGACTCTATGTCACACATAATAGTATTTGTAGACGAGGAACATTCATCTTGTTGGTGATGAATGCATTAACCAAGTGACTTGGACTAAGACTTATGTTTAAGTCCTTATGAGTCAATGTTAAAGCGTTGGAGATCAAAGGTAAACAAGTTATGTTCCTTAATTGAATGATAAAAATTAGCTATGTGCTGATGTTTTAGGATTATAAATAAGTCTCATTATTTTGTCTTAACAAGGGATGAATGTTGCAAGTGATATTATGATATCCTTAAGGCTCTAAAGAATCAGAATGATGCATCTTCGGTTCACATGCTAAAGTATTGTAGTCTAAAGCATGCTAGACTAGTACTTGGTTAATTATGGGTCTTGACGGAGACTAATTAACTCTAAACATTCAAATGTGTATGAACACGAAACGAATTTGTGTACAGACAAAGTTGAGGGAGAATTTTCATTCATTATAAGGAAAAGACATGTAACTTTTGAAGAGTTTGTTCGAAAAGCTAATGAGGAGAACGCATTGTCTAGGCTTATTCTAGATGTTAAATTAGAATTATTCTAAGTTGGTGACAAACTTATGACAATGGCATGTGTTGCTTTGGTCAGCTCGGAAGCTTATGTAAACTAGTGTAATATGAGTTGAATTCACTGATACAATTAGGTTGATCTTGTTCGATCATATATGTATAAATGTCGTCATAAGTGAAGTTACAGAGATGTTGATCAAATGGCAAGAAATGTGGGGGAGGATCCATTTAGAAACAACCCTATAAGGGTATGTAGAAATGGTTTTCATTACCCCATCTGGATGATATCCTATAACACTTAAATGTGGGGGTGTCTTGCTTTTGTATCATAAATGTTGATGCATAATGTCTATCGCCTGCGTCATCAGTCTATGTCGTGTCATGTTAATGTAATAGGTTTAAAAGTTAAGTTTTATATGTGTTTTAGGCCAGTTCGCACAAAATGATATGTAAAGGTCAGGTCGCACGAACTAGAGATGCCAGTTCGTGCAGAGTGGGCTAGTTATTTGGTGCGAACTAGTGGGCCTATATATAGGTCAGTTGAGTTCTTCATTTGTAACTTTCCAGAGAATTCTGTCACGAAGTGCTGTCCGTTTCTCTCTGTACGAAAACATATTATATGAATGAAGAACATGTTTAAAGTGACTTTCTACTCTTCTACTCTTGTTCTAAAACTGATCCAAGGTTTCTAGTCTGATTCCGCCTTTCTAGAAACCAGATTTGACTCAGATTGACTCGTATTGGACGAATCCTCGATCCTACAAGTGGTATCAGAGCTCAGGATGAGTCAAATTTGTTTATATCAGTGTTTTGAACGGTTTAGAATCACATTCTTCTACTCTTTCTTGGATTTTCAGATGAATTCACGGATAAAATGGACTGAATTTTAGATATATCGTGTAAAACATCATTTTGATCAATCATACAAAGTTTCAGACCATAAATCAAACTAAAATTGATCCAAAAATGTCAAAAACTTGAAATTTTGTCCAAATCGTATGAAAATGATGCTCAAATCGTGTGAAACTGATCAGACCGTATGAATTTTTGCCAAATCATTTGAAATTCTGGTCCAGACCGCACGGATTGGACCAGATCAGTTGAAATTGTTCAGACCGCACAACTTAAGTGGTTCAGTTCGCACGAACTGAAATTTTTTTAACAAATATTTTCACCTTGCACGGTTTGCCAGTTCAGGTCGTTTGAAACAGTCCAAGTAGTTTGAAACTACTTCGGGTCGTTTGAAATTCAGTTCGTTTGAAAGTCCGGTTCTTTTGAGAGTCCAGATCGTTTGGAAGTCAGTTCGTTTGAAGGTATAATTTTTCAAAACTTCGAAATTTTTTGAAACATTTTTCAAAGTATAAAAATGGACAATCAAGAGTTTTACAATGCATTTTTCGGAGGAGGTATGACTGTTCAAACTCCAGCAAGTATAGCCCAGAATGTGAATATGGAGAACGAGCTAGGAACCATGCAAAAACCACCTAAACTGCTCAACATTGAAGATTATTCGGGGTGGCAGGATAGATTTCGCATGTGGGTTCAGGCGAATCACCTCGAATGTTGGCTGAAAATTGAAACGAAATATGTAGTTCCTATGCATGATGCTGGTCTTCCGAAAACACTTAACACATTAACTTCGGCTGAACAAGACAACTTTAAATCCGAGAAGAAGATGGTCAGTATATTGCAACAGGCAATTAAGGAAGACATTTTGGTACTGTTACAGCATCAGAATGACGCGCAATCTATTTGGAACGCTCTTAAAATCAAATTTCTTGGGAGTACTGCAATGATCAAAAGCAAAAAGGCGCTACTGAAAAAAGAATTCGATATATTTACTGCTATCAGTGGAGAATCAACAAAAGAGTTGATTGAGAGGTACTGTCACTTGGTAGTGGAGATGAAGCGTTTGAGTATAGATAAAACAGACGAAGAGTGGGTTGATAAGTTGGCTGATGCACTACCACAAAAAGAGTGGGGTACATTCTTATTGGTGTTGAAGAACAATTTGGAATACGTAGGTTTCAATTTGAGTACGTTTATCGAGAGAATTGAAGGTCATGAGCTTGAACTTCGGAAGATGAGGAAAATGAAATCTGCAAATGTACAGCAAGATGTTCAGCTTTATTACAAAGGAAACTCATCTGCCACATCTGCTCCGAGTCCAAAAATTCAAACGACATTCAGTGCAGATTCTTCATCGGGAGTACCTCAAAGCATGCCTAACAACAAGGTTTCACCGTTTCCAATTTACGAACCGAATCCTAAGGTTCAGAATTTCCAAGAACAGGTTTCTTCTCAAAGTTCTTCAGGTTCGAACAATCAGAGTTATAGTCATGGGATACTGTGCGGTATTGCTGTTAATATAAAAAACGGTCAAGATTTTACCAAGACTGCCGCAAAGCAGCATATAGCACTTCTAGCTTCTGTACTTGAGTCTTAGGAGAGTCTAGTAGCCGGATGAATTGGTAACCCAGACATGACTAAAGAAGATTACGATCAAATTGATCCCGAGGAACTAGAACTCACCGACATAAAATGGGGTATGGCGAGCATTGTGAGAAGAAATCAGAGGTTCATGGAAATTACAGGAAGAAGTAGTCTCGCAGGTCCTGATCCTAAACTTGGATTCGACAAATCGAAGGTGACTTGCTTCAAGTGTAAAGAGAAGGGGCACTTCAAACGCGAATGTCTGAACAGAGAAGTTAATAACCACCAGAATCCATTCGCCAACGATTATTACCGACAGGCCATCTATCATAAAAACAGTCAACAACCATTCAATCCACGACCTCAAATCGAGAACAGTCAATCCAAACAAACAGAAAAAGCTCTTTTGGTGAATCAAGATGACGAAAAGATTCCAGAAGGTTTCATTTGGGATAAGTACGTTCCAGGAAGTGGTCTTGCAATTATGGCTGAAATTGTTGAAGTTGAAGAAGTCAGTGAAGTGGTGAATGAAGAAAGTTTTGCTGATCTAGAAGAGGAGGCAGCAGCGGTCTACTATTATCAGTCTGAACAGGAGGTTATTACTAATGCATTTAAATCCATAATGCCAACTAATGTGTTTAATTCTTTTGCAGGTTTCTTTAGTGAACCGACTACGAGTTTTTGCCCACAGTACGAAGTTGAACAAACTCCGGTTCAAGAGATCATTGATGTCTCAAAGGAAATGAATGAAGAGACTTTGAAAGAAATAGCAGACAAAGCTCTTATGGTCAAGCTGCAAGAGGTAGAACAAACTAAAACACCTTCTGATAACAATGAGACAAAAGATGCAACTCAAGAGTCAGTGTCAGTTGAAAAGGAGTCAATTATCGAGACTTGTGATACGTATGAGTCAGGAAAGAAGTCCGAGTCCGATGACAAATCAGAAAATGTGAAGTCCGAATCCGAAGAGAAATCTGAGTCCGAGTCCGGAGAGTTTGGTAAATCAGAAAGTAAAAATGAAAAACAAGAAAATCTTTTTGAAAAAGTTGATCCAATTCTTGAAAAGCCATGCGAAAACTGTTTAAAACCATGCATGGATTGTCTTGAAAAAGACAAACAGTTTCAAGAGTTGAAAAAGTTTAACGACAAATTAAAATTTGATTTTATTGATGTTAAAGAAGCTTATGACACTCTGTCACGATCAATTAAAATGATTCACACTGAGAGTAAAGAAAATGATAAAATTTCTAATTTGCTCAAAGCTACGGTCATGGACAAGCAAATGTCGATTAACATCCATCTAGACACAATCGCATCTCTAAAGAAGGAACTTGAACTGATGCGCATTGAGACAGAAAGAGTCGACAAAAAGTTGATCAGTTATCTTTCATCTTCATATGTGATTGATCAGATCGTTCTTCAACAAACTGAAGTTAAACCAGCTTTCAAAAATGTTCCACCCCCAATGTGGAATCATTATTCTCATAAATATCCAGACAGGGTGGAGGAGGCATTGAATCTCAAATTGAGAACAGAAGAGAATGAGTTACCGGAAAACATAGATGTTACATTTTCTCCATCTGACACCGACAACGAGTCACAACTGGTTAAAACAGTTGTAGACCAAGTGTTGAATGAAGAAAGTGATAAAACTGATTTCAAAACGGTTAAAACTCATTTTGAGAATTCCAGTTCAGTTTCTGAAGATGACGGAAACTTTCTTGATAAGTTTATCCCAAAGTCAGATAAAGTTTTGGATGACGATTCGATCATTGTGGTTTACACAATGACTGGAACTGAAAAACTGTATACTGATTTTGAGTACCCAATTCAGAATGCGAATCTGGAAAAGGTTGAAAAAGTTTTAAACTCGTGGAAATTGATATTTCAGAAGTTAACAACAATTCGTTTCTATCAAAACCGAAAAAATATTTTCTTAAACAACCGACAAACAACCTAGGAAAGAAAAATGAATGGGTGGTTAACAATGGTAATAACAAGAGACATGGTAATAATTACAAAAAGAAAGGTATTGGTTTTGAGAAGAAAATGGCTAAGAAAGAAGTTAAGCCAAAAGAAAAATTGAGTGAAGTGTTTGTGGCTGGTAATAACACAGAAGTAGAAAAGGATTATATCTTTAGTAAGCAAGCTATTGATGATTTTATTGCGGCCAAAAAGATAAGAGACGAGACCAACAGATCCACTTTTGTTGAATATGACAAAAGAATCTGTTATCGATGCAATGAAATCGGTCACATGGCCAAACAATGTGTTAAAGAGATAATAAAACCAGTTTTCCATAAACCAAAACCAAAAATTTCAAAGGATGTTAAGGGAAAATCACCTATGGTATCCCCCATGCGTATTCTTAAATGCGGTGAATCATTGAAGTCAGAGGACAAACCAAAATCAACTTTTGAAATTGGTGAATCTTCAAAATCACAAAAGACTTCCCAAAGTCAATCATGGGTGGAGAAACCTAAACATTCTTTTGAGGAAAAGAAAATGGAAGAAGTTTTAAAATCTGAACCGAAAATCTTTGAAACCACTAATGAGAAAATTGAGTTTGAGTTAGACAAGTTGATTGAAGAATTCCCACCTATCAAGGAAGGAGCTCTAAAATCAAAATCAGAATCTGATGTTCCAAATGTTGTTTTTAACATTCCAAAACTTGACGTAGTAGCTCATGATATTGTCTTTGGTAGTGTACCAAATGTTGAAAAATCTTAGGTATCATTGTTTAAGTAAATGTCTTTCGATGAGTGTAGGAGCTTCCAAGGTCTATCATTTCTAAATGAATAATGGATAGCGGCGCCTCACGGCACATGACAGGGATGTTAGCACTGCTATACGACGTCAGGTCAATCAATGGAGGTTATGTCGGGTTTGCTGGAACTCAAGGTGCTCAAGAAAACAGATGATCATCAAGTTGGAAAGGGAGCAGCCTGGCACGAGGAGAGGAGGCTGCTGGTCCCTGTGTCTGAAACCAGGGAGTTTATTCATTTTGTACATAAATAAACCATATTTCAAAACCCTAAAAATTGAAAAATTGAAAAATTTACAAAAATATGTTGAGTGAATATGCCGAAACCCTCACGGCGGAACAAACATGATTAATTTCACAAAGATTGAAAAACGGTTTTCAAACTGTAAAATATCAATGTGTTGTAAATTATGGGGATAATTTCTGCTTTACATGTTATATTTTCTGCAATTCGGTGCACGAAAAGCAGAAAATGGATGGCGAGATAAAGCTATCAGTATCAGGTTGTCAAATTTTCTTTAAATGATTTTGCATTTTAGGGGGAGTAAGTATATTTCAGAAAATCCAAAAAACATTAGAAAATTTGAAAAAGCCAAAAACATGATATAATACAAAATTAGGTTTTGTGTAAAAAAGAGGAAATGATAGTACATCAGTTAGACAATCACTGTACGCTAAAGATTCGGAAAGTTAAAATGTGATAAACGGTCTCACTAATGATATGCCAATAGGTTTTTACACGTTTAGTAGATTGTTTTCTAGATATAAACCTAAATATCAAATACTTGCTTATCTCGTGGGGAACATCTCTCGGATATATGGGTAACCCCCGAAATCTTGTTTGAGAGATTGCCTGATTCTGAGATACTAGGTCTTTATACTGTTTGATATCTGGGGTATTATACCTGGTCTTCTGATATTGCGGAAGCAATGGCCTAGACCTAGTGTAATACTTTACGCGCTTTAAAAGCCTACCATCTACACAAAAATTGAAAAATATCGAAAGATATGAATCAATTGCAGTTGAAGAAAAGATTCCCTAAAGGGAACACACCTAAAGTCGAGCCTTCATCTCTTTGACTGAACGGAAGTTCATACCTGAGCTCTCAAGGTCTCGCACTAACCCGAATACAGATATCAGATTGGTATACTCACCTGTAAGACTGAATCTAGGGAATTTTGATACGGGAGTATATTCTGAGGTGGGACACTCGAATAAGTTAAGTCCTTAAAACTCTAATCTCGTATCTCGAATCGATTGAACTTTGCGTGAAAATTTAAGTGGATCAATATACTGACAATCTAAGTGAATCGTTTAGAACATAAAGTGTTTAAAGCTCAACGGTGCTAGTGATTTGTCATAAACTGATATGATCCTCTGACGCAAACTCAAACAAAAAATATTGTCTGTAAATATGTTTGTAAATATTTCTTTACTGCTTTTATGTTTCAGAAAAATATAAAAAGATTTTGATTTCTACTTTATTTTCGACAACCTATATCCGTAAGCTGAGGTTCAAAATCTGAGTATGCTGATCGTGTTTCTGAAAATAAACAACTTTATTAATTTGAAACTTGAAGTTTTTATTCAAAAAATCAAAAACAGTTTGTGAAGTCTCCAAGGTCATTAAGTTGGACTTGGATGATTGACTGTGAGGTATTTGGATGCTCAAATTGGTAAAATCTTATTGTAAAGAGCTAGGTTTAGTTGTTGGATTCTTAATATCGTCAAATCTTTATAGTATTTTGATAGGGGGAGAGAATCAAGTAATCATGGACAACTAAAAATGCTTTCACTGTAAAAATATTTTAGCATATGTTGAAAAAGCCAGGTCATCAATCCTGGACATTCAAAATGATTTTTCTCATAAATGTTTGAGACTTGTAGATGAAAGTTCCATATTACGATCCCGATAGCTGAGTCTAAGGGGGAGTCTGAAGACGAGCTCGACGCAAGGGGGAGCTTGTAACCAGAAAGCCAGGTGTCGATCCCAAAAGGACGAAAGCTTAACGAAAGGGGGAGCCTGAAGAAATAGTCTCTGAAAGAAAAGAAGAGGAAAGAAGAGCGTGAAGAAAAAGACAGAATCGCTCGAGCTACATGGAGGCAAAAGCTAGCTGAAGATGAGCAGAGAGCTGCTAAGGAAAAGGAAAAGCTCAGAAAGATGTTGTTGAAAAAGCCGAAGCAAAGAGAAGAATTTTTCAAGTCTTTGTGAAGGAAGTTTTGAAGACAGGCTGACTGACGACTGCGGCAATATCCAAGGGGGAGTTTGTTGATGCATAATGTCTATCGCCTGCGTCATCAGTCTATGTCGTGTCATGTTAATGTAATAGGTTTAAAAGTTAAGTTTTATATGTGTTTTAGGCCAGTTCGCACAAACTGATATGTAAAGGTTAGGTCGCACGAACTGGAGATGCCAGTTCGTGCGAAGTGGGCTAGTTATTTGGTCCGAACTGGTGGGCCTATATATAGGTCAGTTGAGTTCTTCATTTGTAACTTTCCAGAGAATTCTGTCATGAAGTATTGTCCGATTCTCTCTGTACGAAAACGTATTATATGAATGAAGAACATGTTTAAAGTGACTTTCTACTCTTCTACTGTTGTTCTAAAACTGATCCAAGGTTTCTAGTCTGATTCCACCTTTCTAGAAACTAGATTTGACTTAGATTGACTCGTATTGGACGAATCCTCGATCCTACAATAAAAGTTTGGCAATAAGGATTTTGTAATCCAATCTAACATTGCAAACATACGACTAAGTGGAGGACACAAAGGTCGTAGTGCATAATAGAGATGTGTTTGCCTTAAATGATATGTGTACCTTAGAAAGACATATATTATAACCAGATTCAGATGGCCACTGAGGATAGTATTAGAATATGAAAATAGGCAAAATTAACTTGCGAGTTAAGAACATATCATGACAACTGATCTCAAAAATGTAAAGTTATTTGTAGTAACTAGACAAAGTCAAGGATAATGTTATGGATCCAACAACCTGAGGGTTTATTAGAGATCAAGTTGTGGAATGAGAGTAAAGCCCATGAAAACATGTATGTGAAGGAAACCTAACTTAGTTGACCAGAAATCCCAAGATCTAAGTTCAATAGGATAACTAACTCATATGCTTAAGGGTGGTCACTGTGGGGGCATAACTAATATGCATAAGCTAGTATATATGGTTATAAATACCCCCAAAATATAAAAGGGTGTTTAAATACGTTCTGGTCTATTCGTATGATATTCAGTGACAAAGAGTGAGGCTAAGCATAATATGTGGTAAATGATTTGGATAAATCACGATAACCACAATGCCATTAATGATCTAAGGATAATCACCTATGTTAGAGAGAAGTGGGGTCGTTTCGAATGAAATTGAGGGCACAATTCCTAGAGCTCTCGCAGAACCAGGAAAGTGTTCCACGACCATTATTGGGCACGACTATGAGGAGATGACCCGGCTAAGGAGAGTCTTGTGTGAAGTGTATTGTCGTCTACACAAAAGACAGATGAGTTCAAAGACATCGATGTCTATTTAGAGCTAGTGGGCTAAGTGAATTTCATGAGCGAAGGTTCAAAGGGTAACACATGCCTATTGTATGCAAAACTCAACTGTTGAGGTTCCATTGGAAATTTTATGTGTTTTGAACGATCTCCATTCATGTGGGGGCTTGTTGGAAATTTGGTGAATGGGTATTTAATATATTTATAATTTAAGGCAATTATAAATATTAATTAGAATTTTCATGTGGTGAATAAAAGATAAACTCTTGAGTAAAGCTTCTTGTTGACATTTAATTAGTTTTATTAGAGTTTTTAAGTCTCTAATTAAGTGAAACCTTTCACTAATCCTTAACTCTTGTACAATTAGTAGGCAATGTGCTTTCTTTTTGTTATAAGAAGAATATTATATTGCTTGATACATGGAGAATAATAGAAAGAAATGAACACTTGAAGACCAACTAGAGAGAGTAGTACTCTCTACTTGTTTTCCACCACCTTCACATCCTTATTTATTCCATAAGTTCAAACACTACAATTACCCGGTGTAACCTCGGGTGCGTGAGCCATCTTTGGCAGTGCATACTGCTTCGACTATTGTACCCTGGGAAACAGTCACGTCGTCTTTAGTAGAGGCGCGGAAACTGTTTTAAGGGAAGCGTGTTGAACACATGCCTCCACCAAAATCGCCAACGTTTTAGTGTGCTCTTTGTTGCAGTCAAGGAGTATGTTTCAAGACTCAAGATGATGAATAATCGAGTCTAGGATGCTATTAATTTCGCGTGAAGGACCAACCAGAGATGCGGCTTGAATCAAGATTGGTATATAAAATTATATTTTATATTCTTTTTATTTAGTTATTGTAACCGGTATTGTAGTATGATATTTCCTACGAAAAACGAGAATCTCGTTATTATATATTTTGTAATTATATAAAAGGTGAACCTAATTCTTACACACCCTACCAACCATACCCTCGAACCTAAAGAATGAGTTGTTACGACACATAAAGGGATAAGTGTATAAAGTTTTAAATATAAATAAATGACGAATATAATGTAATTATTTAACAATTTTATATATTGTTCGTATTCATTTCATAACTACTGCTCACTGTCCTTCATATAGCATCTCACAATTAGTTTTTAAATTTGTTATCCAATAGGTATATATTTTATGATATAAGTTACAAAAGAAATATTAATATTAAATTAACTGGAAATAAAATATATATTGTTTTTGAAACTTTAACTTCATTAAAAACCAAACAGCCCCCGACTAAGTTTTGAGAAGAAACACAGCCGGCCAAGCAGAGACGATTACATCAAAAAACAAAAATTTCACCGGTCATTCCAGTCCACTACCACTCTTTTTTGTCTATGTTTGAACCAAAGAAAACTCGTTGTCTTGATACTCACCACAATATCCGCCACATTGAAGCTCATATGCTCGAACAGAAGTAGGTTTCTTGTACGCCAAATCCACCAACACGTTATAATAAAAACTCCTCGAATCACTTCCTTCCTCGTGCTTGAATCCACGCATGTATTGTGAAACTCGAACAGATCTGCAATTGTGAAAGCGAACACCGTCGGGATTTTACACCAAGCCAAAATCCCTTGCCAAACTCCTGTCGCAACACTGCAGCCTATGAACAGATGCTCTACATTCTCCTCCCATTCGCCACATAGCGCACATTCCATATTCCCCACATCAATATTTCGTTTCAATAATGCCGTTTTCGTCGGGATTCTATCTGAGGATAAACGCCAAGCAAATATATTACACTTACTTGGAATCCACTTACACCACTTGAAAGTATAATTATCACTCGCATCCTCGGGTACACCTATCAAGATCAACTTCTTCAGCGATTTAACTGTGAAAAAACCGGTGTTATCGCCAAGCCATTTCAATGAATCCTCCGTCTGAGAAAGCACCACATTCTGAACCAAATTGCTGCATTGATTAAGCTCCGAGATCACCTCAATGTTGACCAAATCGGCAGCCCAATTCCAATCCAAACAACCGGTAGTCTGCATCCGATTACATCTGTTCGAAACACTGCAATCCTTCTTTCTTTCTTTCAAGCATGAACAGCCTCGGAAATAGCATCTGTAGCGGCTTGTCCGCAATCCACGCATCTAACCAGAAAAGAATATTGTTTCCATTCCCAACGGTCCCTTTAATATAACTGCTAACCAGATTACCTGATACACGCCACATGTTTTCCCATCAAACCAAAGTATTCCAAGGAATGGCCAACGCCGATTTAGATGGAAACTACTTGCACTTTCTTGAAGTTTCATGAATGCCTTAGTAACTCTTCTCCACAAACCTTGTTGATCCTTTTTAAACCTCCAAAACCATTTTGCTAAAAGCGAATTGTTGCACATCCCAAACAGATTCGACTTGTGCAAGTTTATTTTCAATCCGGAGAAAACATAGAAAACCCTCAGCAATCTCACTACGCTCTTAATATTTGAATGCGACCACTCACCCAACAATAAAGCATCATCAGCGTACAACATATTAGTTATTTCTGGACATCATTAGGAAGTTTAATTGTCACACCCCAACCGATGGCGGAATCATCGGGGCGCGACACTAGGCGAACCAGATTGCTCAAGAGAATCCATAACAACTATATTGCGATAGTATTTAATGCGTTCATTATCCCATACTAATAAACAATACATTCACATAAGTTATCACAGATTTCTTGTCCTCTCGATCAATACAAATCCGACAACATAGCATTTAGGTGAGTTTCTAGACTTCCTAGCTTGATTTGATGTAGACTGCGACTAAACCTGCAACATACGTTAAAACAACGTCAATACAAAAGTATTGGCGAGTATACAAGTTTTGATAGGGTAGCATAAATAGTTAAAAGTACTGCGAATTACCAAATACATAAACGAGATACCTCAACATACATGCATACAAGACAGATACTACCAGCTAAGTCACTCGAGTTGCGATTGCAATTGCTATTCATCCTAACTAGACCCCGTCGGGTGCTATAGTACTATACTAGTTAAGGCGGGACCTCGCGAGTATAAGTCCTAATACATATGTAACTAGTATCACGTGTAAATATGCATATCAGTTATTCGCAAGTGATAAACAGTTTGATTGAATAATTTGTTTGTTAAATTTGATTTGATAGGAACGTATGTTACACCCAAAGTGCGATAAAAAGGGCTCGTGTATACTCACATCGGTGTTCGGCAGGCAAACACGACTTGGTTGGATTGAAGGGAGCGCGTTTGAGATTATCCTGATTACAGATTGATAGCGTAAGTGTTTGAATAGTGCGTTAAACGGTGGAGGGTGAGCCAAGTATCGGATGGCAATCCGATCGAATGGCCAGTCGTTCGGGTGGCAATCCGTTCGGATGGTCATCCGATCGGATGGCCATTCGATTGGATTGTCACCTTGCTTAGAGAAGATGTGTTTGTGTATGATGGTTTGCTTTTTTAAAGTTTTCGTTGTAGCATTTTGAAAACAGAGAAGTATCTCTACCATTCAGGTCAGACGATCGAACGGTCGGTCGATCTGGTGGCAACCCGATCGGGTGGCTGTTCGATCGGACGGTGATCCGATTGGCAAGACGCTTTGGTTGCTGACAAGTTCACAACAGAATGGTCGCTCGATCGGGTGGCAATCCGATCGGGTGACAATCCGTTGGAACTGATGTGCGATGAGGATTTGTAAAATGTTTAAGTGTTGAAGATCCAAAAGTCAACCGATCGGATGGCAATCCGTTCGTTGTTTAGATCTTTGAATGTTTAAAAATTGTTTAAGTCTTGATACCAAGTGCAATCCGATCGGATTGCGGGTTGATCGAGTGGCAGTCTGATCGGACGGCAATCCGTCCCGCATCCTGATCGTTTCACAACTTGTTTATTTTGTTAAGTTTCTGCGATTTGATCGAGACGGTATGACTATGAGCTAAACAATGGAAACTCCACCGAGTCCAAGTCATTGGATCGGATGGGAATCACGCCGTCCGATCAGTTGACTGTCCTCGACGGTTGTTCGTCTTCAACACGATAAGCTGGTCATCTCGTTGATAGGAACCAGTTCTCAAACCGACACTTCACTAGAGACAGAGTAGAAGGTCTGTAAGAGCTCTGTTGCTACCGGTTTCGAGTGAAAAGTTAAGAAAGTTTGAAATAAACTTAGAAAACTTAGATTCGGCTTAGATTTAGGTGAGATTAGTGTTTATACACCGTGGAATCTATCAGATCTGGACTGTTCTTGCTGAGATGAGGTCACACTTCATTGTTCCTAAGAACTCCATGATGACATCACCTTAGAACGGCTCAAATCCAAAGATTTAACGGTGAAAAAGTGAGATTTGATGGTGAAAAATATGAAGGAGTGCGTGTAGATCATAAAAGTACAAGATTTAAGGTAGAAACTTACAAGAATTGCGAGAAATCGAGAGAAAAGGGGCGAACAGCGTCTGGTCGAACGAGAGCTCCACATCAGGGTAAATCATGTGAGAGTGGGGGTATTTATAGACAAGAGAGGAGAGGGGGCGGTGCAGTGAATCAGATCGGAACCTCGATCGTGTGGCAATCCGATCAGACGGCGAGTTGTGTTTCAGCGTTTCGTTTCGATCGTTAAGTGTTGGGGTAGTTTGGTTACACATTTCATCTACATTTTCTTATATTTATTATAATTGGTCATATTGGGTCGTATATACATATCCATATTCCAATCTTGCGATAATCGAGTTATGCGTGCCTGCGAGTGCGTTTTTGAGTATTGTGTTACATTGTGACACATCACGTCTATCAAGGAGGGTAGAATTGGTCCTCACGTGACATCATCGTTGTTGTCAGCAAGTGCAATGTGATGTGATAGCGATAAAGTTATGCGAAAATCTGCGAAAAATAATGCGATATAGCGATATATGCGATATAGTTACATTATGATCTGAATCTCTGGTGCTAGGCGTAACGAGTATAGCGAGTAGTAACAATGCACGAATGTGCGGGTTGTTACAGTCTCCCCTGCTTTAGGAAATTTCGTCCCGAAATTAATCCACAAGAAGGGTTGCGAGGATCGATGCGAGTGAGAGTATCGATTAAAAGCGTCAAAATAAACGAGCGATCAATTAGAATTCGACAAGCGAGAGTGTTGCGATGACTGACGAAGGCAGCAAGTAAGACGATTCGTATAACAAAAGTTGGCAACACACGAAAAGCGATCCAAAATTGTTTTGTATACTTGAAAAGTTGATTAATTTTGAAAAGGGTTGGAGAAAACTTATTTACGAAAAAATCTTCCCATAGTGCGGCGTTAAACTATTTCGATGTTCACGCCAGTGCCATGAGAGGAGTTTTTATTAGGTTACTAAAAGATTTTAGGGTGATTAGAACTCGTTCTATGAAATTCCCTCGTCACGCGGCAGTAATTTGAGTCGATTGTCACACCATCGTTACAAGATAATCTCATTTTGTACAAATTTTAGAAAGAGTTTTGTAAGAAAAGATCAGTTTAAAATTTTTGTAAACAAAGCCTTTTAATAATACCAAAATTTAAATTTAAGATCGGCCACGCATGGCACTTTTCCACGAAAGTTCGACAATATGGTTAAAACACTTATATGTAGGATGTACCAGCGGCGTATCCACCATGCTTTAGCCATATGGCTTCCGTCTCGTGAGGCAGTGTCATACGTGTCGACATAGTACAGACAGATTTGCGATGACTTGATCCAAAGGGGAAAGGGTTGGATCAAGTCTTGGAAAGCGAACTGAGTGATGAGGTCGTTTTCGAACTCAGTTTAGTGTCACTGGCAAGTGCGACAAGCCATAAGCAGTATGCGATAATTGATAGTACAAAACAAACGTAATAAGCGAAGACGACGGCGACAAGCGAAAAGCGATGAGCGATGGGCAATAAGCGAAAATCGATAGCGACAACCGTCGAGCGTTAAGCGACGATCGACGCGTTGCAAGCGATGGAAACATGCGATTTGACTTGATTTGATTACACAACACCACAAATTTTAACTAACATTAGACCCCACATGGCCTTTTTCCACAAAAGTCTGCTGATATGACTAAAGCACTTATATATAGGAAGTACCAGCGGCATATCCACGATGCTTTAACCATATGAGTTTCGTCCCGTGAAGCGAGGTCATGTGTGCTAATTATAATGTAGATAACATAGATAACGGTAAGTGATAGCGTTAGCGATAAACGTTAAGCGATACACAATGAGTGATGGAGCAATACACAAGCGATAGAGCGATACACAAGCGATAAAGCGATACACGAGTGATAAAGCGATACACAAGCGATAAAGCGATACACACGATAAGCGATAGTGCGATACACATAATAAGCGATTGAGCGAACACACAGTAAGCGATTGAGGTTACGAGATAGATTCCAGCGATAATGCGATTGCGAGCGTGTTGACTTACGGAAGTCTAGCGGTTACACGCTTTTGAGTTGTGATTTGAGATTGTTACGCCTTGCGATGCAGTTTAGTGTGTCGAAAATAGCTTTAATAGTATACTTGGTCTAATAACGTTCAACTTGCATGGCACTTTCTTCACAAGACATTGGTTGGCATGGCGAAGCACTTATATATAGGAAGTACCAGCGGCATATCCACCATGCTTCAACCACACGCCTCTGCCCCGTGAATAGGTGTCTCACTGTGTCGACATGGTCAAGACGCTTATATATAGGAAGTACCAGCGGCGTATCCACCATGCTTGACCATGCTTTTAAGGTTATGGCATCATTGAAACTCATTATGATCTCCGTGCACTGATCACAGTAATCCTGTGTGCACCTGTGATTAATTTGATCCTTGCACATTTATCGTACTTTATCTCAAGAACGCATAGTAGGGGGAAAACACATTATATAGTACATAGTGCTAGTATTTATTGCGTGCGCGAGTGCGAGGGAGAGCGAGAGATAAATAAAGTCCACATTTCGTCGAGAAATAGGACAAGTTCAACATATAAAGGAAATTAACGGCGAAAATCGTATCATTACAACAACATTGTAAGCATAATTAATTTTGTTGTGGAGGGCTTCTACGAAGACTGCGATTGTTGCTGAAATTCCTCAAGTCTGCGGCCCTGTTCGGCAGTGCTGGGTAAGATGACCATACTAGTTGCAATTTGTGCAAAAATGACAGTTAGCTTCTGGCGGGTGATAATACATACACATGAGACACAGGGGATGAGTCCCGTTGTAGTCGCGCTTCGAGTGAATGGGTATTGCTTGGAGAGGTTCTGGTTGCGATAGCTCAGTTGTTGAAGAGTTTGGGCTCATGGTCTTTCGTTTACGGCTGGACTGAGCTTCCTGAGGCGGTATGTTGTCATCGGAGGATTCGTCTGAGGACTCACTTGAAGAATGGTCGGTAGAATCGTCGGAGGAATCGTCGGAAGATTCGATGACGATTGCTTGATGAGCTTGTTTGACAGGATTCTTGGAGAAAAATCCATCCAAGACTCGTTTGTCGTTGATTTCTGCGGCTAAGCGGTAGGTTTCTTCGATGGTAGCAGGCGTTGTAGCTTCGACAAAATCGCCCACACATTCAGGCAAGCCGCGAATGTACTTCGTGATGGATTTTTCTGAAGTGTTGACTTGACTTGGGCAGATTATGCTAAGCTGTTTGAACCTTGCGGTGTAGCCAGTATTGTCACCTTCGACTTGCTTGATTTCCCAAAATTCGTCTTCTAGTTTCTGAACTTCGTGGGGAGGGCAATACTCTTTCTTCATGAGCTCCTTCAGCTCATTCCAAGAGAGAGCATAAGCTACGGAGATCCCACGTTTGTTACGTTCGGCAGTCCACCAGTCGAGTGCTCGCGATTGAAATACTCCGGTTGCACAAGTAGTACGGAAACTATCAGGACACCCACTCTGACGAAGGGTAATATCGATACAATTGAACCACTGGAGTAGCTGGGACACACCTCCTTCACCCGTGAACTCCATCGGGTCACATGCTTTGAAGTGTTTGTAGAGGAAAGCAGATTGCGGCGCTTCTTTCTTAGAGTCCTCCGAGGTTCGAGAGTTGCTGAGAGAGTGCACTTGAGCGACAATTTGAGGAATGACTTTGGCCACTTCCTTGGCCACAAGCGAGGCAATCCTCTTTTCGGCGCTTTGTTTGGCTCTTCTCCTAGCTGTTTGTCTCGATGTAGAGTCGTTTGAAGACGTCTAGACAGAGAGAGAGAGAGAGAGATTTGGAGTGAGATTCGGCCATAATGATTTTGAGTTTTTTTTGCGATGCGATTGAGCGCGATCAAAACTTGTTGCGAGTAATATAATAGATTTCGCATAGGAGCCACATAGGAGACACGAGATTCCTAAGTTCTCACACAATTGATTCGTTTTGTACATATAAATAGTTGTAGTTTATACTTACACATACATGTCGGTGTAGAATGCGTGAGGACGCGATGAAGAGGGAGAGAGCGAGAGCGCAAGCGAATAATTAGACATTAGTTTTATTGCGAACATTCGGTTATCGTTTTAGATTGCGATGGCTGTGCGTGTTGTGCGTTTATAAAGAAGGGAGTGAAAATAGATAAATCGAGGAATCGATAAAGCGTAAGGTTTTAAATCGTAGCCTCATAAGCGTGAATAAGTTCAGTAAAGTGTAAAATCGGCAAGTCATATGCGAGAAACATAGATAGAGTGCCTCGGGTGTTTAGGCGTCGACTGCCCAAGGTGACCCAACTATACCCAACAAGTTTGTGCACGCGCGTTGCCTTAGAAGACTTATGCGTCCACTATGATGCAGCTCATGGCATTCGTCTTCCTAGTCATTGCGTGGCTCGAGCTATCGTTATAGTCGAGTCCTTGGTGAGAGCTTTTGAAAACCATTTTATAGAGAGTGGAACGGTTTATTAAGATACGGGTTTCACCCCTGGCTTAATAACTTCGTTCCTAGCTGTGGTTATGCTCATCGAGTAAATTCGGGAGTTCCACTAGATTTCCAAATGGAGACTTTTGCTGAGATGTGGATGTCACTCCTAGCTCAACGGAAAGTTCTCGTGCTAGAAAATGCGCTGGGTGAGCGATCTTATCGAGAGTTCTTAGTTTTCACGCCTGATCTCGACTGGACCACTTGGTTGTGTTACGCGAATATTTTCAAATACATGTGTATTGTGTTGGCCTTAGGAAAGGCTAAATATTATTCTAGCCTTAGCAAAGGCTCTTCGTGTGAAATTGTAGTATGCGGTGTTCACGCGAAGTAGTAGTTTTTTAGCGAATTCGAACGAGAGTATCAAGTAGGCCCGTACAAATCCTACTGGATTCATACGAGTCATCCTGTTGGTACTTAGACTATAGACTAGGTCATTTCTAAGACAACAAACCCAGACTAGGCTGTGTCTTTCCTGATTCCCTATAGTTATGGCTCTGATACCAATCTGTCACACCCCAATCGATGACGGAATCATCGGGGCGCGGCACTAGGCGAACCAGATTGCTCAAGAGAATCCATAACAACTATATTACGACAGTATTTGATGCGTTCATTATCCCATACTAATAAACAATACATTCACATAAGTTATCACATATTTCTTGTCCTCTCGATCAATACAAATCCGACAACATAGCATTTAGGCGAGTTTCTAGATTTCTAGCTTGATTTGATGTAGATTGCGACTAAACCTACAACATACGTTAAAACAACGTCAATACAAAAGTATTGGCGAGTATACAAGTTTTGATAGAGTAGCATAAATAGTTAAAAGTGCTGCGAATTACCAAATACATAAACGAGATACCTCAACATACATGCATACAAGACTGATACTACTAGCTAAGTCACTCGAGCTGCGATTGTGATTGCTATTCATCCTAACTAGACCCCGTCGGGTGCTATAGTACTATACTAGTTAAGGAGGGACCTCACCAGTATAAGTCCTAACACATATGTAACTAGCATCACGTGTAAATATGCATATCAGTTATTTGCAAGTGATAAACAGTTTGATTGAATAATTCATTTGTTAAATTTGACTTGATAGGAACGTATGTTACACCCAAAATGCGATAAAAAGGGTTCGTGTATACTCACATCGGTGTTCGGCAAGCAAACACGACTTGGTTGGATTGAAGGGAGTGCGTCTGAGATTATCCTGATTACAGATTGATAGCATAAGCGTTTGAATAGTGCGTTAAACGGTGGAGGGTGATCCAAGTGTCGGATGGTAATCTGATCGGATGACAATCCGATCGGATGGCCAGTCGTTCAGGTGGCAATCCGTTCGGATGGTCATCCGATCGGATGGCCATTCGATTGGATTGTCACCTTGCTTGGTGAAGACGTGTTTGTGTATGATGGTTTTCCTTTTGAAGTTTTCGTTGTAGCATTTTGAAAACGAAGAAGTATCTCTACCTTTCAGGTTGGTCGATCGAACGATCGGTCGATCGGGTGGCTGTTCGATCGGACGGTGATCCGATTGGAAAGACACTTTGGTTGCTGACAAGTTCACAACAGACTGGTCGTTTGATCGGGTGGCAATCCGATCGGGTGACAATCCGTTGGAACTGATGTGCGATGAGGATTTGTAAAATGTTTAAGTGTTGAGGATCCAAAAGTCATCCGATCGGATGGTCGTTCGATCGGACGGCAATCCGATCAGATGGCAATCCGCTCGTCGTTCAGATCTTTGAATGTTTGAAAATTGTTTAAGTCTTGATACCAAGTGCAATCCGATCGGATTGTGGGTCGATCGGGTGGCAGTCTGATCGGACGGCAATCCGTCCCGCAGCCTGATCGTTTCACAACTTGTTTATTTTGTTAAGTTTCTGCGATTTGATCGAGACGGTATGACTATGAGCTAAACAATGGAAACTCCACCGAGTCCAAGTCATTGGAACGGATGGGAATCACCCCGTCCGATCAGTTAACTGTCCTTGACGGTTGTTCGTGTTCAACACGATAAGGCAGTCATCTCGTTGATAGGAACCAGTTCTCAAACCGACACTTCACTAGAGACAGAGTAGAAGGTCTGTACGAGCTTTGTTGCTACCGGTTTCGAGTGAAAAGTTAAGAAAGTTTGAAGAAAAGCTTAGAAAACTTAGATTCGGCTTAGATTTTGGTGAGATTAGTGTTTATACACCGTGGAATCTATCAGATCTGGACTGTTCTTGCTGAGATGAGGTCACACTTCATTGTTCCCAAGAACTCCATGATGACATCACCTTAGAACGGCTCAAATCCAAAGATTTAACGGTGAAAAAGTGAGATTTGATGGTGAAAAAGATGAAGGAGTGCGTGTAGATCATTGAAGTACAAGATTTGAGATAGAAACTTACAAGAATTGCGAGAAATCGAGAGAAAAGGGGCGAACAACGTCTGGTCGAACGAGATCTCCACATCAGGGTAAATGATGTGAGAGTGGGGGTATTTATAGGCAAGAGAGGAGAGGGGGCGGTGCAATGAATCGGATCGGACGGCTGTCCGATCGATCTCGATCGGGTGGCAATCCGATCGGACGGCAATCCGATCGGATGGCCATCCGATTAAGCGGTCAGTCGATCGATGGCATCCGGCGAGTTGTGTTTCAGCGTTTCGTTTCGATTGCTAAGTGTTGCGGTAGTTTGGTTACACATTTTCATCCACATTTTCGTATATTTATTATAATTGGTCATATTGGGTCGTATATACATATCCATATTCCAATCTTGCGATAATCGAGTTACGCGTACCTGCGAGTGCGTTTTTGAGTATTGTGTTACATTGCGACACATCACGGCTATCAAGGAGGGTAGAATTGGTCCTCACGCGACATCGTCGTGGTTGTCAGCAAGTGCAATGTGATGTGATAGCGATAAAGTTATGCGAAAATATGCGAAAAATACTGCGATATAGCGATATATGCGATATAGTTACATTATGATCTGAATCTCTGGTGCTAGGTGTAACGAGTATAGCGAGTAGTAACAACGCACGAATGTGCGGGTTGTTACATTAATACCTTCAAAAATCCCCATAGTCGAAGCTTTATAAAAATACCCGCAAATGCCTCCATGACAAGCAAAAATAAAAACGGAGACATAGGATCTCCTTGACGAAGCCCCTTCGAACAGTCAAACTCAAATGTTGGGATCCATTAACGAGAACCGAAGATCTAGCCGACCGTATCACCCCCTTGATGCACATACCCCATCTCTGAGGGAATTTCATTTGCGCCATAACCTCCAACAAAAAACTCCACGACACATTATCATAAGCCTTTTCAAAGTCGATTTTCAACCAAAGCATTTTTCTGTGATTTTCTCTTGCCCATGCAAGAATTACATTAAGCATAAACGGACCCTCCAAAATGTATCTACCATTCAAAAACGCTGATTGCGACTCAGGATGTTATCTTACCCATGACTGACTTCAATCGATTCGCAAGAATCTTTGACACCACTTTGCTAATAACACTAATAAGATTTATCGGTCTTTAGTCCCCTAAACCAATCGGAAATAAAATATATAAGTTAAGTTGAAACATACATTATAATTTAAAATATTACGAAAAATAAAGAAAAAAGGTTGACGGTTAATGGGGAATTTATTTTTCTCATACTTTCCTGTTTTCAAACAGATAAGGGAATCGATCATTTTAATAATAATTCTTTATCTTTTTTTGCTTATTTCTGTCAAGTTGATGAATTAAAATATGTTATAAAGATCGCAAACGGAGAAAAAAGTGGATGTAGAAACTAATTATTTTTTAATTTTATTTTTTCCACTAATTTTTTCCACTTAAATACTTAACCTCCCAATAATTGAATCTTAATCTCCCCATGAGAGATAACTCCTTTTAACCACTAGACTATAGCCTAAGTGACAAACTAATTATTATTAATTAGAATTAAATGGAAATGGACAATTTTTTTTAACCGCAAAATAATTTATTCCTGTATATTTTATATCTGCATTTTATAGCGATTAAATAATTTATTTATGCGTACTTTATATCTGTATTTTACAGGATTCAAACCTTCAAATAAGAAAAGAGACACCTTATTATAACACTGTGTCCTTTTGAACGGGAAAAGACTGTTAAATATCTTTTTCCAATATATATAGGCATATAAAAAAGTTAAAATGTTTGTAAACATTTGTTTAGTTATATCCTATTTATCATGATATATTAAAACCAAGGTTGGAGAACTCGCTAGTCGCTAGCGGGTCGGTGAGGTAGGAACTAGCGACTACTCGGGATTACTCGGGATTAATCGGGATTAATCGGATCGGACTTTTTATGTATAATTTTAAGTTTTTATACATATATACATATATTTTTATACGTAATTTTTTTAAGTGGACAAGTTTTGACCGGAATCTGGGAGGGTTTGGCCGGAATATGTGTTTTTTTCCGATTTTTCTGATTTTTTCCGTTTTTTTTTTTGTTTTTTCCGATTTTTCCCGACCGACTAGTCGCGATTAGGGCCGACTAGCGATTTTTTTACTGATTAGCTGAAAATTACTCAGTTGATGGGCGACTAGCGACTAGTCAGCGATTAATCGCCGGCTAGTCGCGATTTTTGCAACCATGATTAAAACACATACTACAACGAAATTCACAGCTTTGGATTAATTTAATAAAACGGAATTAGGTTGACTTGATATATTCATGAGTTCACTCATTTAGCTCGGTTACTTAGTCATTTTAAATATGTTTTATGTAATAAGTTAAACCGATGGAATATTTTACTTTATGTAATAAGATAAATGTTTATTGTTTACATATAATTATTATACACATTGCTATTTCTTTTATGTAGATTAGTTTTTAGAGTACCAATTTTAAAAGAATAATATGATAAAAACTCGGGTTAAGTGTATCAAGTTCGTGTCAACAAATAAATACATTATGTTATATGTTTCTGAAATGATTTTCTATTTGGGTTGGGTTTGTGTCAAATTTTTTTTTTTTTTTTTTTTTTTTCGAATTCTACCCATCAAACGACAAACAAAACCAATTTAGCGATCCTAGTTGCTATGTTGTCAAAAGCGCAACCTATAGCGCCTGGTGGTAGTCTAGGCGCAAAAATGTGTTTTTTTTTAAAAACGGTGCTGAGGCGCAAAAAGGCGGGCAACAAGGCGCAACCAAATTGCAGTTCAGAAACTCTTTTTTGCACACCCCCTCCCTTCGTGCAGGTAGGACTTGTGGTAAAACATGTCATAAAGATACAATGGAGTAGTAAAGACTTTACCTTATAAACAACCACTCACTTTGTTCTCACACCAATGTGGGACAAAGTATTTACCAACTTTTGAGACTTTTATTCACACACCCAAAACTTACAACATATAAGTCATAAATTTTTTCTACTAACTATAGCTGCATAATCTTAAATGGTATATATAATAGTTTTTTAAATTTTATATGTGGAATCTTATTTATTTTCAAATCATAACATATTTTTTATATTTTTTTTCTATATGTGCGCTTTTCTTAAAAAAATCCACGTTTTTTTTGCACCTTGCGCCTAGGCTCCGGGCGAGGCCAATGCGCCTCGGCTGCGCCTTGCGTATTTGACAACATAGCCTAGTTGTACTAGCTGATACATATAATTTTAAGAAACACATGTACACATGTAGTTATATTTCTAATTGTGACATGTAACACAATTATGTAACTACATAATCGCTTATGTTTCTTTCTTTCAAATATGAACGTAGAGTGCGACACATGTTTAAGCGGTTCTTACTGTCTACTACTTCACATGCTAATTTAATATTTTAACTAGCATACATACAATCCTTAAAACTTGGAAACTAAATCCCCAAATTTATAAGCTGACATTGATCCTGAGAACTTGTGCAACTGCAATTCCTCATCAACCAAATGAGTCTCTAACCATGGTTACCAACTTTCATTACCAGACTTCAACCATATTCTGTTGCTTGAGAATTTTCTGCTGCTTTGATATGAATGTCTCAACCGCAATCCGAAATTCCTCATTGCTCAGTTCATCGACCGCTTGAAACGACTTGATCGTCGATTCAAGCTCGCCTGAGGCAACCGTCATGCTCCTTCTCCTCCTCCTCTCAGTCACTGACCGCTGTAATTCAGGCTGCGGCTTCACCGAAATCTTGCTCTTCAAATCCGATTGAGTTCTCCGAAACCTCTCAATTTGCTTCTCCGCCTGCTTGATCGCTGTTACAGCCTCAAGTTCAGGTTTTGTTACCCTTTCGGTTTCGATTATTGCTTTCTCATTCGGAATCATCATAATTTGCCTCTCCACTGGTGTTTCGGTCACTTGCAACTGAGCCAGTTTAGGATTCCGAATCGTTAACTGGTCGTCTCTAACGTGGTCGTACTGGATTCCGGAAACGCCAGACTCGGCGTTTCCGGAATCAGTAAAACGAGAAAGGACGTAACATACAAAGACAATAAGGTTTCCTACTAGAAAAACAACGTGTTGGTTCATTAAATAAGATGTAAATGCAAACAAATACTCTCCGGATAATTTGAAAACCGAAGGAAGACGAGTCGATGACCACGATATTAACGCAACTGCGACGAACGCCTCCATGAACTGGACCGCTTTCGTGATGTTTGTGAACAGTTTGTATCGCGCTAGCGCGTTCGCCTTCTCGGCTTTAATACTGTGAACAAAGTCATATGGTTCCATAATCAAAGAAGAGATTGCAAGAGGAATTGGGAGGAAAGTAGAGTTGGAAGAGTGTGTGTTTAAGAGGGGAGAGTGGGACGACGGAAATTTTCAAAATGAGGGTAGGTATTTATAAAGGTAGTAAAAGCATGTGACGAATGAAGGAACCAAAGTACCAAACAGAACATGAAGACCGAGCCATTACTCCCACGCGTGTGGGAGAGGAAGTGGTCTTGTTTTATTGTTACCACCATTTCACCACTCACCACATCCCCATTTCACTTTTTATGCAACCAGTTGGATAAAAACAATAAAAATAATATCATTAACGGTTCTCATACCTGCATCGATGATGTTAAGTCGGAATCGACATGGTACCAAGATTATTAAGACTTCAACAGTTCGGTTCATTATAGTAAAGAACAAGAAAAATCAAATATAATTGACAAGTTTAATTTTGAAAAAACTTTCATCACAACTTAGGTAAAAATAAACAGGTCACAACGGCATATTTGAAATTTTATAAAGTCTTATATAATACCATAAAAATAACAAAAGTGTAAACGTCGCAACTTTAAAAAAATAAGTGTGAGCTAGCTTTAATAACATGTTCATTTATTTTTTGATTACTTGTACATTACTATTCACAAATAAGTTCGGAATTTTTTTATATCAAGACGTAGATAAAAATAGAAGTGTCGCAACACCATATTCGAAATTTAATACAAGACAATATATTAAAAGTTACAAGAAAGTATTATTAAAATATTCCTAGGTAGTGTTTGGTATGCAGGAATGAGAGATGGAATGGAATGGATGATTACGAGAGAATGAAAAAATGGTGTTTGGTTGATCAATGGAATGGAATCACCCATTCCAAAATGCATTCCATTCCCTCTAAATCATTCCTTCCACCCCCCATGTTTTTTTTTCCATTCCATCCCCTCTTGCACCATTCATCAACAACACCACAACCCACCACCTTCGCCACAACCCACCACCACCGACGCCATCGCCACCACCCGCCACCACCTCACCCCGACAGCCATCGCCGCCGCCGCCACCCACTCGCCACCGTTATCACCCACAGCTACGACCAACCGCTAACGACACCCGCCGCCGCCGCCCACCACCATCGTCGACGCCACCACCACCACCACCACCGCCACCACTAACGCCGCCGCCGCCACCAACCGCCACCTCTGCTGCCACCCACCACCAACGACCACCTTGCCACCACCACCACTCGTCGCCGCCGCACCGCCACTCGCCGCCACCACCACCACCCATCGCCGCCGCCGACACCCACCACCGCCACCTATAACCACCTACAATCACTACCACCTACCACCACCACCACCACTCACCGCTGATTTTATTACTCCGTTTTTCTTGCCTATCGAACAATACACAATAATAACTCATTCCATTCACACATGGTAACCAAACAAGACATGGAATGGTAATGATCCATTATATTCCCTCGTCCATTCCATTACCTCGTCCATTCCATTCCTTCGTCCATTCCATTACCCCATACCAAACAGACCCTTATTCTTTGGTCCTACGTCTTTTACTAACTAATAATGTAATTCACATATATAATATAGGTTTAGGATATAATAGGAAGTTTATTTCGCTAAGCAGGGTAGGAAGTAATCTTGACCATCTATTTATTTAATCAATGGCTAAGATTAAATGAGGAACATTGAAAGGAAGAAAAGAGGAGCTTGAGTTTGTTTAGGGGCATTCTAGTCAATCAAAGCCAATAGTTTCTCTCTCCTCCAATTCCCCCCCCCCCCCCCGAATTTTTTAAACATTAATAACTCTTTCATACGACATTACTTTTTTATAAAAATTGCACCAAAAAAACGGCCGTTTTTTTATCCTTAAAACGAGTATATTATTGCTATATTTTGAAAAAAAAAATCTAAAATCCAGTTGCGTAAAACGCAATGGAAAAATCCAGTTGCATAAAACGCAATGGAAAAATCCAGTTGCGTAAAACGCAATGGAAAAAAAAACCTAAAAAATGTCATTTTTCTAAAACGCAATGCACCAAAAACACAAAGAAATGTCTTATTTGTAAAACGCAATGGACAGAAAACACAATTCTAAAACGCAATAGCCTAAAAACACAAAAGAAAGTGTACTTTCTAAAACGCAATGGACTGAAAACACATAAAAATGTGTTTTACCTAAAACGCAATGCACCAAAAACACAAAGAAATGACTTATTTCTAAAACGCAATTGACTGAAAACACATAAAAATGTGTTTTACCTAAAACGCAATGCACAAAAAACACAAAGAAATGTCTTATTTATAAAACGCAATGACCAGAAAACACTTAAAAATGTCTCCTTTCTAAAACGCAATGGCCTAAAAAACAAAAGAAAGTGTTCTCTCTAAAACGCAATGGACTGAAAACACCTAAAATTGTGTTTTACCTAAAACGCAATGACTAAAAACACTTCAAAAATGTGTTTTTCTAAAACGCAATGGCCAGAAAACACATAAAAATGTCTTAGTTCTTAAAACGCAATGGCCTAAAAACACCAAAGAAACTGTTCTCTCTCTAAAACGCATTGAACCAGGACAATAGTTTTGTCTGTGAATTGTCTGAACCAGAAAGTAGAGATCAAAAGGCTGTCTACGAATGCAGTTTTCCAGAGCCAATTTACAGAAAATTAAATGTTCTCTGCCCCTTGGACCCCGCCAGGGGCTGCCGCCCCTGGGCCCCTGCTACAAGGGGCGCTGCCCCCGGACCCCCGCCAAGTTCGTAAAACGCAATTACTAAATCAAAAACCCAGATCATAAAATGAAATTAAAGAATTTCTTACATGGATCGAAGCCGATTTCTTCAACGATTGACGAAATTTGAATGATTCAAACACTTATCAGCGATCGAATCGAACGGATCGAGTGATTATCTTCAAAATCCCCGGAAAAAATGAGATTTTGTATGAAATTAAACTGGGTTTTCTTTAAAAAGGCTGAAGAACACGTCGATCGGGTGTTTGAATCATTGATTGGTGAGGAAAATCGCACAATAAGGTAGTGATTATTGAGATAGAAAGTGAAGAAATGGTTGAAGATGGTGGGTTTTGAAAATGGTGGGTTTTGAAGTTACTAGGGAGAAGAAGGAAGAAGAAAAGATAAGATTGACTAAATACCCTTGCTCTTTATTTTAAATTTTACCACATGTCCTAATCCTATTGCTTCCTATCATTCCTAGCCAAAATAAACTTTATATTTCATCCTAACCCATATAATATAATATGAATCATGACTTCTGTTATTGGATTAATGATTAGAATTACCCTATATACTAAAATTCGAAGTTGGTGGTGAAAATTTGTGTTTAGCAGTTTTGATCTCTCATATGTAGTTTACATTTAAACCCTAGATGTTTGGTGGGTTTGACACCTTTGATCTTGTCGTTCTTTGACTTAAAAGTCATTGCTTGAGTGTGAGACTCGTTTTCTCTCTCTCCCTCTCTCTCTCTCTCTCTGCCAACAATTATTTTTATTGGTTGAAGTTTCGGTTTTATCTCATGCTACTTCTCTCTTTTCTTGCATGTCGTTTACCGACATTTGGTGGTTGCTTTAGGTCGGCGATTGGTCTCTCTTCCGAATATATGTTCAGCGTCGGTTCGTGGTTTGAAGGTTTTTTCCTTCTCTCTTTTCTTATTGTAGCCTATATGTGGTCGTCACCGACGAGATGATGGTTTACTGAGCTTAGATAAGCTTATGCTTATTTTTTGTTTATATTTATGGTTGTTGGATACGTTTTATTTGTGTTTGTACTTGCCTTAACTGCGTATGGTTGCTAGATTGTCTTTTTGCGGATTTCTTGATTGGGATTTGTAAACCCTAAGCTTTTGGGTTTTTCTAATGTTAAAAGGAAACGGGACCTTTTTGAGTTGTTTTTTTGATTGTATCATCATTACTTTCTTCCATGTTGTTGGTTGTAGATCCTTGGGGTTGATAATTAAAAATATGTTATACCCTTGGGATATACATTTTGGTTTATAAATTATATTATCGTCAGCTGTGAACACATCTATGAAGATCAGACAATTCTCATCTGAGATATTTTGTTTCATACATTGATATTTTTGCATGCATTAAATTTTTGGGATTTCTTAGGGTTTTAGACCCTCATCATCTACTTTGATAAGCTAGATGTTAATTCTTGTTGTTGTTTGCTTTATGCCTTTATGCAGCCGGTATGGTGCTTATTTGATATGCAACTTGAATATGTTGACAATGATGATTATGGACTCATTAACCTATGGCATTGTTGTCATAAGTCTTAAGCCCATCTATTGTTGTTTAATGTCAACAATGATGATCATTGACTCATGATTATTCAACTTCTAATTAAAACCATGAGTCTTGAGCCTGTTTGTTTTGGCATCGAGTGTGATTGTTGGTATGCTTCGTGTTTTAAGGCTATGATGATAGGTATTTTGTATGTTCCAAAACAAGTTGGTGCGGTCATATGATATGTAAGAATGGAAATTATATCTTAGTATAATGTATCTTGCTAAGGCATTGATTGTGATTGTTTATGTTGCACCAACTTTAGGATGTTATATCTAAGCCTCATTACACTTATAAATGCCTATGGCAGGTTGTTGAAGGGTATTGGTTTGTTGGCATGCCATAAGTCTGCAATCAAGGAAATATGTGGAAAACATGAGAAAGATATTGATTATAGTTTTCATCATTCGCCATACTTTACATGCATTTCCCATAAGCATGGCTAAGGATTGATGTACCAAAGAATCAAATGCAATGGTAATGGGGTTTGAGGAACCTATATACGTTAAAAAGGTGGATTAACATTTGTTATTGCCTGCTACTGGAGGTTGGTTGTTGTATATCTGATTATTACGCACTTTGTTAATTTCATTTGTTGTGGTTGAACATTATGAAGGTTTTGCTATAAATGATGGTAGTGGTGTAAGACGGCTTGAATGTGAATCCTATTTTGAGTGTTGATAAACCAACATGCAGTTTAAATAACCAATTGGATGGTTCTTTAATGGATATCCTTCATATAGTTTAAATAACCAATTGGATGGTTCTTTAATGGATATACACTGATGTATGCAACTGTAGGTCGGTGAGGAGTGCCTCTTCCAACTTTGGTCCTTCAAGTTTATGTTTAACTTTTTGCAACGTGTAATGTATTTAGGGTTTAGGGTTTATCACTCTTTATATAGTGTCATAGTTTTTCTTATCGTTTGTTTGTGTCTTAAATTATGTACACTTTGAGATATAATAAATGTCTTAATTATGAATTAGAATTACTATATGGTTTTACCACTCTACGACGTAACATGCAATAAGTTGGGTTATCCATTAGATGTTCGAAACGACACTCTTAATCAATGTTGCAATGTTTTACCCCTTAAACGCCTCTTTAAGTGATTTAATAAATGCATTAAATCACTACAACGCACATTACGTACACTCCTAGTTTTAACAAAATAGTTCATGTGTAGTAAACACTCATATACATATAAGGGTAAATTACTTTTTGAGTCCCTGTGTTATACGTGTTTTAACCACTTGATTTCAAAATCAAAATGTTTAACGTACTAAGTCCCTATAGCCAATTTTCTTAACCATTTGAGTCCAAATTTCTAATACAGTTAAAATTTTTTGGTTAAGTATTGTTAAATAACCAAAATACTCTTATAGTTAAAAAATAAAAAATAAATTATTATTAGATTATTATTATTATTATTATTATTATTACATAAATACATATATATTTTATCCACTCACACACCCAATCTGATTCTCTCTCTTACTCATTTCTTTCTCTTTCTTCATTATCTCTCTCTCTTTCAATCTGTAGATCTGCAACTTCATCTTTACACACTCTTCTCTCTCTATAAACACCACCAACAACCATACACCACTATCACCACAATAATCCACCACCATACACCACCTCCGACCCCACCTCCGACGTCACCATCAGAGCCGCCACCACCATCCCACCTCCACCCTCCATCACCAGCCCCACCATCGCACCACCACCATCCCCACCACTGCACTACCATAATTGCGATTTTCAAACTAGTTTAAACTCCATGGTATTCTCTGTACCAAGCCCCTAACAACTGAATTGCATATATTCGATTCGTTTAGGTTCTATAAAACATAATCATAGTACCGGATATCATGAAGATAAGATGCTTGATAAAATGGCTGAATGAAATTTGTCCACACATGAGTTCAATTACTTTCGTACAACAAAATCATAGTACGAGATATCATGAGCATTAGATGTTTGATAAAATGCCTAACCGACTTTTGATATTAATTTCATAGCATTAAATTGGATATATGTCAGGATATAACGAAATTAAACTAATATCCCCTTTTATGTTTTCATACTCCCTGTTACTAGCTTATATATTGGGATATGTCTAAAGTCTAAACCAATCTGTTTTGTTATTGTAGAATTTTGTAATTGTGAGTCTGAAACCCGCTTCGAGTCTTGACAAATCAGATGATGAATTGTATAAGGAAACTAGTTTCATGTGTGATAGGGGCGAAACCAATATAATCTTAGTCGTAGCACGGGCTACAGCTCAAGTCTATATTCGTAGTGTATTTTCTTATTTTTTTTGGTTTTATACAAACTCTCAACGTCGTTCCACTTCACCAAAAAAAACGAGGATGATAGCCATTGCGTGGACCGAAGAATATTGCACTTTGCAAGTCGTGGGTCGAAGCTTTGAGCCACCACACGCCGGATAGGCGCTCGAGCGGTCCTTTTTGGAGGACAACCTGACAACACTTTCAAGCCTATACGGGAGAGAACAACTGAACCGTCGACTCCATCTCGTATCGTTTTAGGACAATCCGTATCGATTGCGAAAGATTCGAGATGATCCACACCACCATGGAGCTCGAGGGTGGTGATCTCGGGGAGGGTGACATCATTCAAGTGATTCTCATCAGCTGGAAGAAAACCAAACGTCGCTCTGGCTTCTCGCGCAGACTCAGATGCTGCATTTTTCGGCCTTCGTTCTTGTTGTTTTTATTAATATTGCATGATTGCATGGTAAAAAAAATTAAGATACCCCTGATTTCACAGGCTAGTTCCGCCACTGTGAGTGATCCTTGACTTGGATTGAACACGTGTAAATACAGGTAGCTTTCTGTTGTTGTGAGCAGGTGGTTTGTAACTTTGTATACTTCTTTTTGTTTTCTTAATCATATTATTGTTAAAAGCTTAAGTTGTTGTTTTAAGAAACTTTATTTCAAAGCTTAAGTTGATTTATAAGTGTATAATTTTAAATCCGTTATAATATATCAATTATGGTTACTAAAAGCTTTTTATTAAGAAATTAAACGTTATAAACACATTTGTAAGGGGTTACAAAATATTTTTTTCTCATACGCTCATTAGAAAATTTAGTATTTCAAAAACCTATTGAAATACATATTATTTTGTATATGATTCGGTTTATCTAAACACGAACAAAAACCCATGAACTCCAAAACTTGAATCAAAACGTTCGTTTTTGTAACACAGTATTCGGATTAAAGATTGTACTCCAATCATAAAATTAATCCGACTCGTTTGTACTAAACATATATTTCCCCCAAAAAAAAATTTACAAGATTTTAATACAAATCCATTAAATATTTTAACTTTCGTGAACCTAAATCCTCATAGAGACGGGATTTAAGATTGTAGCAACAATCTTCACGAAAGTCTGTTTTAAGATTGTAGGAAATAGGTTCACTTTTTAATAAAATATATAATAATGAGACTCTCGTTATTTGTGGGAAATTCGACTAGTACAATACCGGTTACAAAATTAAATAAACGAATATAAAAACAATATAATTGTACCAATCTTGATTCAAGCCAGCGTATTTGGAAGAACTTCAACCGCACCGTCTTGTACGAACCTCCACTGCAAGAATGAACAAACTGTCATTGACGGTATTTGGTTGAGGATCGTGTTTGACACGGGGCCCTTAAAACAGATTCTGCGCCTCCTCTCAGACGGTCTGTTCCAGAATACAACAACCGAAGCAGTAGTTGTACTGCCGGAAATGGCTCTCACGCCCGAGATTACACCGGGTATAATTTGTTGTTCATACATTAGGAAAAATATGAATTTGAGAAAAAATTATTTAGAGAGTGCTCCTCTTTAAATTTTCATGGAACAAAAAGACATCTTTCGTATATGTTTTCCTTATCTTTTTCGATAATATCTAGAATGAACCATCATCCTCTTCTTACACTCACACACATAAAGAAGCCATTAAACCCCAATTATTATTGTCATGAATTAGACAATTAATCAAGATAATTAATCTTGCAATAAACGGGTTTAATCTCTACATAAATGGACTTTAGTGGTTCGGTCAAAACTATCATTTCTCTTAATGACTAGAATTAAACGAGTTGAAATAGCTAGTTTGACCAAGTCCAACCAGTTGTTTTGTTTCCGCTGCAAACCTGCGCGCGCGCCTGAACTGAGTTGCTAGTCCATGCATCACGCTACATGGACCTTACACCACACCATATGGAGCCGCGCATCACACGAATGCCACTACGCATACCAAGACGCCACCCGGTCATGCGCCATCCATACTCGCACGCCGCTTGCATTCTTCGCCATGGCCAATGACGTACGCCATGCGCCTAAGGAGCTCGTGTCGCATCGACATGCGCCATGCCATGATATTCACCTACGCCACCCAAGGGTGCGCCATAAGCGGACCCACCATGTATCAGACCACACGCTCATAGACAAAAATACAAAGGCGATGTGCGAAGTTCAAAGTGCACTACATAGGGCCCATAGCCCACAGCACACGCGGATATGTGCACGAGTAAGGGTGCTCCGCACCCTTTAGGGTCCCCACTTTAAGTTTTGTCATCCCACCTATGTGAGACAAGTTGACAAAACTAATCCATTTTATTCATCTTTTTTGTTCCAAACATACAACTTATAGCTTTGATATCTCATTCATCTTAGCTCTATTTGGACATAGTTTGAACACAAACCATATATAATTATTTATACAACACACACACACACACACACACACACACACACACACACACATATATATATATATATTATTGATGTCCAAAATATTTAGTGGAAAACTCATTTTCACTAAAATTTCCTACAATCCCCCACATGAATGGAGATCGATTAAAACACATAAAATTCCCTGATGAAAACTCGACAGTCGAGTATTGCAGGATAGGTAGGTGTAGCCTTTGAACCTTCCTTTGTGAAGCATACTTAGCTTACTAGCGTTTTGTAGACGTGATGTCCTTGAACAACCCCCCATTTGTGTAAACAACAATATACATTCACACAATACTTTCCCTAGCCGGGCCATCTCCTCATTTTCATCTCCAATAATGGTCATGGAGCACTTTCCTGGTTCTGCGGGAACACTAGGAATTATGCCCTAATTCCATTCGAAGCGACCACACCTCTTTCCAACATAGGTGATTTCTCTTTAAATCATTAAAAGCATTATGGTTCATTATGATTTACACGAATCATTTAACCACATTTTATGCTTATCCTCACAACAATGTCACTAGATATTATAGGAATGGACTAGGACGTATTTAAACACCCTTTTATAGTTTTAGGGGGATATATGAACATATACACTAGCTTATATATATAAACATATATATTAGCTATGCCCCCGCAGTGACTACCCTTCGGTTTATGATTAAGTTGACCTATTGAACCTAGATCTTGGGATCTCCAGTCAACTAGGTTAGGTTTCCCTCATGTCCCTTTTTCCATGGCTTTAGTCCCATTCCACAACCGGATCTCTTATCAACCCACTGGTTATTGGATCCAAAATTATCTTTGACTTCGCTAAGTCACCAATGACAATTTAAATTGCGATCAGCTGTTCTAACGTGTTCTTAACTAGCTAGTCACTTTTGCCTTTTAGTCGATTCATAAGACTTATAACTCGTGATCTCAACCTGGATCCAGTTATGTACCTTGTCTTTAGAATGACATGAAACTCAATTCATGGCTAGACACGTTTTCACCATGCCTTTGGTGTCTCATGACTGACATCTTACTAGATTTTGATTCTAACCAATTGGCATTCGAGTCAAATCTACTCGATTGACTCCATATAACCATTGTGTGCTCCACTTGGTCATGCGTTTGCAATATATGCAAGTCACCCCCACATTTAAGTGTAATTGGATAGCATCCAAATGGGGTGATGGAAGGTTCTCCCTTTCATTTTGAGTTTGAGAAACTTCTCAACTACCATTTCCACATTCAAATGCAAGGCACCCCCATATTTAAGTCTAATTGGATATCATCCAAATGGGGTGATGAAAGGTTCTCCCTTTCATTTTGAGTTTGAGAAAACTTCTCAACTACCATTTCTTCATACCCTAAAGAGTTTGTTTCTTAAATGGTGCTTATCCCCCCACATTGCTTGCACTTTGAATAAGTTTGAGTAATCCCTTTGGACTAAAATGAAGTTATATTTATAGTTTTGATTTAGCACAAAATTCATTCTTATGTCATCACATATTTTGAATGTTTAAAGTTAATTTAATCTCCGTCGAGCATATAAATTAACAAGTATTAGTCTAGCATGCTTTAGACCACAATACTCTAGCATGTGAACAAAAGATGCACCATTCTGATTCTTGACAGCCTTAAGAGATAACGCACTATCTCTTCCGAACATTCGTTTCTTACTTTAGACACAATAATGAAATTTTATCTCACCATTCCAAAACCATCGATTTTAGGAAGGCCTCAAAACCATAGTTAACTTCATCCATTAGGATCATAACTCGTTTGCCTTTTTATCTCCAAGGCTTCACCATTGACTTCCAAGTCACTTTGATGAAAGATCTTTGTAAAAAAATCACTTGAGTCTTGAGATATAGTCAATTAGATTGACTCTCAACAACAAGGCATTCACGTATGCCTATAGTGATATATACATTTACGTTGTTGTTTCATTAATACCATGTATTGGGATACTCTCCCAAATTGAGGACCATGCCTCTACATAGTTTAAACAACATTGATGGTGGTAGAAGCATCTACAAGTCCATCACTATTGTAAATTTCCGTTAATAAATTTCCTAAATTTATTAAAATCATTTACAATAATAACATATATTTCTTTCATATGTTACATTCTTTGAAAACTTACATGTGAATTTCCATGTTGATGCTCTCAACATTAGATGACATATCTCATTTTCGTGTATTTCATCTCAAACCATTCACCACGTTTCTCACGAACTCACTATACGTTTGATGTTTGATTTGTGACTTATTACATAAGTCATGATCACAACTCGCTCGTTGTGTTCGTGTAAATTACTTTTTACACTTTGTATCAAAATGTGTATCCTTTTGACAACTTATTAGTAGTCCAAAATAATGGATACACCAACGATATCTAAACATCAAATCCCAAAGTGTTATTATATTCAGCACTTTCGACCGAAATAATCGCAATTATATCGTTCTTTCATGTTTTGAGGTACTCCCTCAATGAAACACATATAACTTGTTTCGTCTTGAAACTCTAAACTTGAATAATCACAAGTTGTCAAAAAATATAAAGTTGTTTACAATTAACTACTCGCAAGTAGTTGAGCAACTTATCATATTTATAACAACATCGAGTTTTTTTTTCACCAAATAGTCTTTCCGAGACTATTATATGGTTGAAGACGTTATAATTCTTGTGGAAGTATCGAAACACTTATAATTCGCAAAGACATGTTTTATTCGTTCAAAACATTTCTCTTTTTTGCAAGTGTTTTATTATTAAACTATATATTTATGTTTTGATAACAAATCAAGACAATAAACCTTATAATAGTTTATTAAATAAAACATCTTCAAACTCGTTCGTTTGAAAATAAAATGAATACACGTCGTTTTAATAATTGGTTTATCATATTCAAACCATTTCTAACCACTGTTAGATAATAACGATTACCAATCGTTAAAATGAGTGGTTTGTATGTGTAACACCCCCAAAATATAGATTTTATATAGATATTAAAATGTCGGTAATATTCAAGGTAGAATAACTAGGAATAAATAACCTAGTTAGTTATAAGTCTTGAAATAATAAGAAAAACATTGTTAAAACACCCTTTACGCAAACTTGTGTGAAGTAGAGGGACAAAAGGTGATAAACTGGAAACTTATTTTAATTCAATAAAATGTCAACACAAAAACACACACTCTAAGTGTGTGTTCTGGTCGATACAATCGTAGGAGCCAAGGGGTTCCCCAACTCAAACCCTAACAAGCACAAAATCAACAAATTGGAAGGGCAAATCGAGCCCAAATCGAAATCTAATTATAGATTAGTAATCACCGCAGTAAAGGGATCATAAGGTATGTAAAATTTCGTTGTTTGATTTCATCTTGAATTTTAGATGAACAAATGAGAATCGAAATTAGAGCTTGCATGATCATTTCTTGGATGAAATTGGAATAAAATCATGTCTAGGGGTAAACCTTAGTCATTATCTTGTTGAATTAATGATTAAACTATGAAATTCATGATCATCCACCATGTGTGTAGTGGGTTTTGTGGAAAAATGATGAACACTAGAATCATGATTAGTAAACTAGTGTTATTTGAACTCTATGAAGTTAATCTCGATATTGAACTATGAATTAGATGATTAACTAGTAAAAAGTGTTAAAATCTTGGCTAAATAAGTAGTCATGAACTTGTTTGTTGATTTAGTGAAATTATGCCCTTTAGGTGTTTGTTGAAATACCTAAAAGAAAGCTAGATATGGTGATTTTGAACGAAATGCATATTTAAATGATAAGATGAATTATGCGTTATAAGACATGAATGGAGTTCTAAACGAAGTGTTGATTGAACTCTATAGGCAAAGGAGCCGAGTCTTCAAGCGGACAAGCCGGAGCGGACACGCGCTCGAAAGGAAATCTTTGAAAGTACGCGACTTGTCGTCTCGTTACATTTATGTAGACAACCTAGTTGTAGATTTGTTCAATGTTGTTATAGCGAAAATAGTTGCGTTTGGTGAGTCTAAGAAGTGACGAGATTCACTCGACAAACCAAACGGGTCAAAAGAAATAGTTAGAACATGTATGATGTTGAAATAGTGAAATTGTAATCGTTTGGTAAGTCTAAGAAGTGATGGAATTCACTCGACAAACCAAACGGGTCAAAATAAATACTTGGTTAGATATGTTATTGATAATATTGTATAATTAGTCATAATGGGAATGTAAGTAAAGTGATGAAACTCACTAGATAAAGAACGGGTTAAAATAATGGTTGAAATGGTAGTGTTCGAAGTGACCGATAGGTGTGAGACGCTATGTTCGAAAAGAGATTTTTGATAATGAAAAGTTTATAAAAAACTTAAACATGACGTGATGCGATACGATCCTAGTCACAAAAGTGATATAGAAATATAGAATATAATCATGTCGTAGCGTGAGTTACGGGATAGGAGATCATGAACTCATGTAAGGCCGAATATGGCAATATGGAAGACCCGAATAACGGGGCATGGAATGATGTTGATTAATCAATCTAGCCAATAAGACCATCCAGAGTCAAAATAGTGACGTGATTTATACAAAACACTTGTCAATATAAGATTAGTATGGGGGCAAACATGTTGACGAACTCATACTATTGAGTGATCAATTGACAATTGGGTCAAATAGGTGACAACTTTTGAATACAAGAAATAATGACTTAAAAACGAAACTAAGTTAGTTTGGTCCAAACCAAAGGACTACTTAAGGAAGGCTTCGGGGACGAAACCTCTTTAAGGGGGGTAGACTTGTAACACCCCCAAAATATGGATTTTATATAGATATTAAAATGCCGGTAATATTCAAGATAAAATAACTAGGAATAAATAACCTAGTTAGTTATAAGTCTTGAAATAATAAGAAAAACATGGTTAAAACACCCTTTATGCAAACTTGTGTCAAGTAGAGGGACTAAAGGTGATAAACTAGAAACTAGTTTTAAATTAATAAAATGTCAACACAAAAACACACACTGTAAGTGTGTGTTCTGGTCGATACAATCGTAGGAGCCAAGGGGTTCCCCTACTCAAACCCTAACAAGCACAAAATCAACAAATTGGAATGGCAAATCGAGCCCAAATCGAAATCTAATCATAGATTAGTAATCACCGCAGTAAAGGGATCATAAGGTATGTAAAATTTCTTTGTTTGATTTCATCTTGAATTTTAGATGAACAAATGAGAATCGAAATTAGAGCTTGCATGATCATTGCTTGGATGAAATTGGAATAAAATCATGTCTAGGGGTAAACCTTAGTCATTATCTTGTTGAATTAATGATTAAACTATGAAATTCATGATCATCCACCATGTGTGTGTAGTGGGTTTTGTGGAAAAATGATGAACACTATGAAGTTAATCTCGATATTGAACTATGAATTAGATTATTGACTAGTAAAAAGTTTTAAAATCTTGGCTAAATAAGTAGTCATGAACTTGTTTGTTGATTTAGTGAAATTATGCCCTTTAGGTGTTTGTTGAAATACCTAAAAGAAAGCTAGATATGGTGATTTTGAACGAAATGCATATTTAAATGATAAGATGAATTATGCGTTATAAGACATGAATGGAGTTCTAAACGAAGTGTTGATTGAACTCTATAGGCAAAGGAGCCGAGTCTTCAAGCGGACAAGCGCTCGAAAGGAAATCTTTGAAGGTACGCGACTTGTCGTCTCGTTACATTTATGTAGACAACCTAGTTGTAGATATGTTCAATGTTGTTATAGCGAAAATAGTTGCGTTTGGTGAGTCTAAGAAGTGACGAGATTCACTCGACAAACCAAACGGGTCAAAAGAAATAGTTAGAACATGTATGATGTTGAAATAGTGAAATTGTAATCGTTTGGTAAGTCTAAGAAGTGATGGAATTCACTCGACAAACCAAACGGGTCATAATAAATAGTTGGTTAGATATGTTATTGATAATATTGTATAATTAGTCATAATGGGAATGTAAGTAAAGTGTTGAAACTCACTAGATAAAGAATGGGTTAAAATAATGGTCGAAATGGTAGTGTTCGAAGTGACCGATAGGTGTGAGACGCTATGTTCGAAAAGAGATTTTTGATAATGAAAAGTTTATAAAAAACTTAAACATGACATGATGCGATACGATCCTAGTCACAAAAGTGATATAGAAATATAGAATATAATCATGTCGTAGCGTGAGTTACGGGATAGGAGATCATGAACTCATGTAAGGCCGAATATGGCAATATGGAAGACCCGAATAACGGGGCATGGAATGACGGTGATTAATCAATCTAGCCAATAAGACCATCCAGAGTCAAAATAGTGACGTGATTTATACAAAACACTTGTAAATATAAGATTAGTATGGGGGCAAACATGTTGACGAACTCATACTATTGAGTGATCAATTGATAATTGGGTCAAATAGGTGACAACTTTTGAATACAAGAAACAATGACTTAAAAACGAAACTAAGTTAGTTTGGTCCAAACCAAAGGACTACTTGAGGAAGGCTTCGGGGACGAAACCTCTTTAAGGGGGGTAGACTTGTAACATCCCCAAAATTTGGATTTTATATAGGTATTAAAATGCCGGTAATATTCAAGATAAAATAACTAGGAATAAATAACCTAGTTAGTTATAAGTCTTGAAATAATAAGAAAAACATGGTTAAAACACTCTTTATGAAAACTTGTGTCAAGTAGAGGGACTAAAGGTGATAAACTAGAAACTAGTTTTAGATTAATAAAATGTCAACACCAAACCACACACTCTAAGTGTGTGTTCTGGTCGATTCAATCGCAGGAGCCAAGGGGCTCCCCTACTTAAACCCTAATAAGCAAAAAATCAACAAATTAGAAGGGCAAATCGAGCCCAAATCGAAATCCAATCATAGATTAGTGATCACCGCAGTAAAGGGATCATAAGGTAAGTAATATTTCGTTGTTTGATTTCATCTTGAATTTTAGATGAACACATGAGAATCGAAATTAGAGATTGCATGATCATTGCTTGGATGAAATTGGAATAAAATCATGTCTACGGGTAAACCTTAGTCATTATCTTGTTGAATTAATGATTAAACTATGAAATTCATGATCATCCACCATATGTGTGTAGTGGGTTTTGTAGAAAAATGATGAACACTAGAATCATGATTAGTAAACTAGTGTTATTTGAACTCTATGAAGTTAATCTTGATATTGAACTATGAATTAGATGATTGACTAGTAAAAAGTGTTAAAACCTTGGCTAAATAAGTAGTCATGAACTTACTTGTTGATTTAGTGAAATTATGCCCTTTAGGTGTTTGTTGAAATGCCTAAAAGAAAGCTAGATATGGTGATTTTGAATGAAATACATATTTAAATGATAAGATGAATTATGCGTTATAAGACATGAATGGAGTTCTAAACGAAGTGTTGATTGAACTCTATAGGCAAAGGAGCCTAGTCTTTAAGCGGACAAGCTGGAGTGGACACGCGCTCGAAAGGAAAGCTTTGAAGGTACGTGACTTGTCGTCTCGTTACATTTATGTAGACAAGCCTAGTTGTAGATATGTTCAATGTTATAGCGAAAATAGTTGCGTTTGGTGAGTCTAAGAAGTGACGAGATTCACTTGACAAACCAAACGGGTCAAAAGAAATAGTTGGAACATGTATGATGTTGAAATAGTGAAATTGTAATCATTTGGTAAGTCTAAGAAGTGATGGAATTCACTCGACAAACCAAACGGGTCAAAATAAATAGTTGGTTAGATATGTTATTGGTAATATTGTTTAATTAGTCATAATGGGAATGTAAGTAAAGTGAAGAAACTCATTAGATAAAGGGGTTCGAAGTGACTTGAACGTCACTCGTTAAAATTGAATTTTAAAAGCGTAAACCATGGATTGGAAGGGATACGCTAAGGTTGACAAGCCCGGGAATGGGTAATTATGGTTAGAAAGCAATGTTGATGAATTATGAAGGTATGTAACTCGTTTCGTTACACTATGTTACTTGAATATTATAGTCGAGTGAATTTATGTTTATTAGAAATAGTAGCATTAGTAGAAGTGACGTTGATTACTACCTAGCTAATCGAACAAACTTGATTGGAAATTGTTTGGTAGTCATTGGAAATGGAGGATTCCATAAATGAGCCAAACGGGTCGAATAATTGGGTGTTAATTAGTTAATATGTAGATGTTGAAAGATCTATTGGTGATTTGAATCATGAGAGCGTAAACCATGGAATTGATGATGATATGCCCGTGATCGTAAGCCCTGCAAGATGGGTAAATACGCCTTGTGGCCATAAAAGTATCAGTATTAGAATTAGTGCAAAAATCATGTGGGACGAATATACAAATAAGGGACCATTAACCTTTCATTCCTTAAACTCAACTTTTGATTAATTGATCATGATAGATGCGTTGGTAATTTAATTACAGACGCGTAGGAAAAAGAACCACGTAAATCGGACAAACGGATAGAAAGTTATATATGTTTTCGTACTAAAAACGGAAAACAAACAAAATCTGTTGATCAGACCATAAGCTATGGTCCTGGACCATAGCCTACGGTCTAGAAGTTCTGGTTGAAGTAATATGGTGAACCGTAAGCTGGTTTGTGAACCGTAGCCTACGGTCGACTTCCAAACAAAATTTTTATTTTGTTTATTTGATGATTTTGAGTTTTCGGGTCCGTTTAGACGGGTTCTAGGGTCTCATATACTAATGTTTGTGATAAATTTACAGTGTAGGTATGTTTTTGAAACTTAGGATGGGTGAAGATCAAGCGGCGGACATGAACCGAACACCAATTTTTGAAACTTCCGCGTTTATCTAACTTTGTTGTAAACAATGTTCATGTTGTAAACCTTTAACTTATCGTTTTTAGATGCTTAAACTAGATGACAGTTAATTAAGATACTATCGTCACAAAACCTTATCATTTTGTATAACTTTTGAAATTATGCATTTCTTATAAAAATGCGTATTTTATGGAAAAACATTAAACAAATGAGACGGGTGTTACACGTTGGTAATCAGAGCTCAAGATTGTTAACAAAGTGTGTTTGGTTCAAGCTTGATCAAACATCCGGTAAGAATTTGTCATTTAGTAAATTTCATTTGAATATTAGAAAAAGGAAATTGATTTTATATGCACGGGAAGAGCGTGTTAACACACACAAACCCGGAAAGTGCATTAAACATGAATGGTTTAAGTAAGTGGTAAACTTGGCTAAACCAAAGCGAATGATGCATATGTTATAAAACGAAATGTTTATTAGTGATATAAATATTACAGATTCGAGATGTCTAGTGTTGATAAAAGATGATTAGGTAGTATAAACCCTAACCATAGATTGATTATAAGATAAGTACTTATGAAATAAGTATATTTGAATGCCTCGTATGATAATACGGACAACGTTGAATAACAAGATTAATAATAAATTGGAAATGCTCGAACTTAGGATGGGTGAAGATCAAGCGGCGGACATGAACCGAACACCAATTTTTGAAACTTCCACGTTTATCTAACTTTGTTGTAAACAATGTTCATGTTGTAAACCTTTAACTTATCGTTTTTAGATGCTTAAACTAGATGACAGTTAATTAAGATACTATCGTCACAAAACCTTATCATTTTGTATAACTTTTGAAATTATGCATTTCTTATAAAAATGCGTATTTTATGGAAAAACATTAAATAAATAAGACGGGTGTTACACGTTGGTAATCAGAGGTCAAGGTTATTAACGAAGTGTGTTTGGTTCAAGCTTGATCAAACATCCGGTAAGAATTAGTCATTTAGTAAATTTCATTTGAATATTAGAAAAAGGAAATTGATTTGATGTGCACGGGAAGAGCGTGTTAACACACACAAACCCGGAAAGTGCATTAAACATGAATTGTTTAAGCAAGTGGTAAACTTGGCTAAACCAAAGCGAATGATGCATATGTTATAAAACGAAATGTTTATTAGTGATATAAACATTACAGATTCGAGATGTCTAGTGTTGATAAAAGGTGATAAACTAGAAACTAGTTTTAAATTAATAAAATGTCAACACAAAAACACACACTGTAAGTGTGTGTTCTGGTCGATACAATCGTAGGAGCCAAGGGGTTCCCCTACTCAAACCCTAACAAGCACAAAATCAACAAATTGGAATGGCAAATCGAGCCCAAATCGAAATCTAATCATAGATTAGTAATCACCGCAGTAAAGGGATCATAAGGTATGTAAAATTTCGTTGTTTGATTTCATCTTGAATTTTAGATGAACAAATGAGAATCGAAATTAGAGCTTGCATGATCATTGCTTGGATGAAATTGGAATAAAATCATGTCTAGGGGTAAACCTTAGTCATTATCTTGTTGAATTAATGATTAAACTATGAAATTCATGATCATCCACCATGTGTGTGTAGTGGGTTTTGTGGAAAAATGATGAACACTAGAATCATGATTAGTAAACTGGTGTTATTTGAACTCTATGAAGTTAATCTCGATATTGAACTATGAATTAGATTATTGACTAGTAAAAAGTTTTAAAATCTTGGCTAAATAAGTAGTCATGAACTTGTTTGTTGATTTAGTGAAATTATGCCCTTTAGGTGTTTGTTGAAATACCTAAAAGAAAGCTAGATATGGTGATTTTGAACGAAATGCATATTTAAATGATAAGATGAATTATGCGTTATAAGACATGAATGGAGTTCTAAACGAAGTGTTGATTGAACTCTATAGGCAAAGGAGCCGAGTCTTCAAGCGGACAAGCGCTCGAAAGGAGATCTTTGAAGGTACGCGACTTGTCGTCTCGTTACATTTATGTAGACAACCTAGTTGTAGATATGTTCAATGTTGTTATAGCGAAAATAGTTGCGTTTGGTGAGTCTAAGAAGTGACGAGATTCACTCGACAAACCAAACGGGTCAAAAGAAATAGTTAGAACATGTATGATGTTGAAATAGTGAAATTGTAATCGTTTGGTAAGTCTAAGAAGTGATGGAATTCACTCGACAAACCAAACGGGTCAAAATAAATAGTTGGTTAGATATGTTATTGATAATATTGTATAATTAGTCATAATGGGAATGTAAGTAAAGTGTTGAAACTCACTAGATAAAGAATGGGTTAAAATAATGGTCGAAATGGTAGTGTTCGAAGTGACCGATAGGTGTGAGACGCTATGTTCGAAAAGAGATTTTTGATAATGAAAAGTTTATAAAAAACTTAAACATGACATGATGCGATACGATCCTAGTCACAAAAGTGATATAGAAATATAGAATATAATCATGTCGTAGCGTGAGTTACGGGATAGGAGATCATGAACTCATGTAAGGCCGAATATGGCAATATGGAAGACCCGAATAACGGGGCATGGAATGACGGTGATTAATCAATCTAGCCAATAAGACCATCCAGAGTCAAAATAGTGACGTGATTTATACAAAACACTTGTCAATATAAGATTAGTATAGGGGCAAACATGTTGACGAACTCATACTATTGAGTGATCAATTGACAATGGGGTCAAATAGGTGACAACTTTTGAATACAAGAAACAATGACTTAAAAACGAAACGAAACTAAGTTAGTTTGGTCCAAACCAAAGGACTACTTGAGGAAGGCTTCGGGGACGAAACCTCTTTAAGGGGGGCAGACTTGTAACACCCCCAAAATTTGGATTTTATATAGGTATTAAAATGCCGGTAATATTCAAGATAAAATAACTAGGAATAAATAACCTAGTTAGTTATAAGTCTTGAAATAATAAGAAAAACATGGTTAAAACACTCTTTATGAAAACTTGTGTCAAGTAGAGGGACTAAAGGTGATAAACTAGAAACTAGTTTTAGATTAATAAAATGTCAACACCAAACCACACACTCTAAGTGTGTGTTCTGGTCGATTCAATCGCAGGAGCCAAGGGGCTCCCCTACTTAAACCCTAAAAAGCAAAAAATCAACAAATTAGAAGGGCAAATCGAGCCCAAATCGAAATCCAATCATAGATTAGTGATCACCGCAGTAAAGGGATCATAAGGTAAGTAATATTTCGTTGTTTGATTTCATCTTGAATTTTAGATGAACGCATGAGAATCGAAATTAGAGATTGCATGATCATTGCTTGGATGAAATTGGAATAAAATCATGTCTACGGGTAAACCTTAGTCATTATCTTGTTGAATTAATGATTAAACTATGAAATTCATGATCATCCACCATATGTGTGTAGTGGGTTTTGTAGAAAAATGATGAACACTAGAATCATGATTAGTAAACTAGTGTTATTTGAACTCTATGAAGTTAATCTTGATATTGAACTATGAATTAGATGATTGACTAGTAAAAAGTGTTAAAACCTTGGCTAAATAAGTAGTCATGAACTTACTTGTTGATTTAGTGAAATTATGCCCTTTAGGTGTTTGTTGAAATGCCTAAAAGAAAGCTAGATATGGTGATTTTGAATGAAATACATATTTAAATGATAAGATGAATTATGCGTTATAAGACATGAATGGAGTTCTAAACGAAGTGTTGATTGAACTCTATAGGCAAAGGAGCCTAGTCTTTAAGCGGACAAGCTGGAGTGGACACGCGCTCGAAAGGAAAGCTTTGAAGGTACGTGACTTGTCGTCTCGTTACATTTATGTAGACAAGCCTAGTTGTAGATATGTTCAATGTTATAGCGAAAATAGTTGCGTTTGGTGAGTCTAAGAAGTGACGAGATTCACTTGACAAACCAAACGGGTCAAAAGAAATAGTTGGAACATGTATGATGTTGAAATAGTGAAATTGTAATCATTTGGTAAGTCTAAGAAGTGATGGAATTCACTCGACAAACCAAACGGGTCAAAATAAATAGTTGGTTAGATATGTTATTGGTAATATTGTTTAATTAGTCATAATGGGAATGTAAGTAAAGTGAAGAAACTCATTAGATAAAGGGGTTCGAAGTGACTTGAACGTCACTCGTTAAAATTGAATTTTAAAAGCGTAAACCATGGATTGGAAGGGATACGCTAAGGTTGACAAGCCCGGGAATGGGTAATTATGGTTAGAAAGCAATGTTGATGAATTATGAAGGTATGTAACTCGTTTCGTTACACTATGTTACTTGAATATTATAGTCGAGTGAATTTATGTTTATTAGAAATAGTAGCATTAGTAGAAGTGACGTTGATTACTACCTAGCTAATCGAACAAACTTGATTGGAAATTGTTTGGTAGTCATTGGAAATGGAGGATTCCATAAATGAGCCAAACGGGTCGAATAATTGGGTGTTAATTAGTTAATATGTAGATGTTGAAAGATCTATTGGTGATTTGAATCATGAGAGCGTAAACCATGGAATTGATGATGATATGCCCGTGATCGTAAGCCCTGCAAGATGGGTAAATACGCCTTGTGGCCATAAAAGTATCAGTATTAGAATTAGTGCAAAAATCATGTGGGACGAATATACAAATAAGGGACCATTAACCTTTCATTCCTTAAACTCAACTTTTGATTAATTGATCATGATAGATGCGTTGGTAATTTAATTACAGACGCGTAGGAAAAAGAACCACGTAAATCGGACAAACGGATAGAAAGTTATATATGTTTTCGTACTAAAAACGGAAAACAAACAAAATCTGTTGATCAGACCATAAGCTATGGTCCTGGACCATAGCCTACGGTCTAGAAGTTCTGGTTGAAGTAATATGGTGAACCGTAAGCTGGTTTGTGAACCGTAGCCTACGGTCGACTTCCAAACAAAATTTTTATTTTGTTTATTTGATGATTTTGAGTTTTCGGGTCCGTTTAGACGGGTTCTAGGGTCTCATATACTAATGTTTGTGATAAATTTACAGTGTAGGTATGTTTTTGAAACTTAGGATGGGTGAAGATCAAGCGGCGGACATGAACCGAACACCAATTTTTGAAACTTCCGCGTTTATCTAACTTTGTTGTAAACAATGTTCATGTTGTAAACCTTTAACTTATCGTTTTTAGATGCTTAAACTAGATGACAGTTAATTAAGATACTATCGTCACAAAACCTTATCATTTTGTATAACTTTTGAAATTATGCATTTCTTATAAAAATGCGTATTTTATGGAAAAACATTAAACAAATGAGACGGGTGTTACACGTTGGTAATCAGAGCTCAAGATTGTTAACAAAGTGTGTTTGGTTCAAGCTTGATCAAACATCCGGTAAGAATTTGTCATTTAGTAAATTTCATTTGAATATTAGAAAAAGGAAATTGATTTTATATGCACGGGAAGAGCGTGTTAACACACACAAACCCGGAAAGTGCATTAAACATGAATGGTTTAAGTAAGTGGTAAACTTGGCTAAACCAAAGCGAATGATGCATATGTTATAAAACGAAATGTTTATTAGTGATATAAATATTACAGATTCGAGATGTCTAGTGTTGATAAAAGATGATTAGGTAGTATAAACCCTAACCATAGATTGATTATAAGATAAGTACTTATGAAATAAGTATATTTGAATGCCTCGTATGATAATACGGACAACGTTGAATAACAAGATTAATAATAAATTGGAAATGCTCGAACTTAGGATGGGTGAAGATCAAGCGGCGGACATGAACCGAACACCAATTTTTGAAACTTCCACGTTTATCTAACTTTGTTGTAAACAATGTTCATGTTGTAAACCTTTAACTTATCGTTTTTAGATGCTTAAACTAGATGACAGTTAATTAAGATACTATCGTCACAAAACCTTATCATTTTGTATAACTTTTGAAATTATGCATTTCTTATAAAAATGCGTATTTTATGGAAAAACATTAAATAAATAAGACGGGTGTTACACGTTGGTAATCAGAGGTCAAGGTTATTAACGAAGTGTGTTTGGTTCAAGCTTGATCAAACATCCGGTAAGAATTAGTCATTTAGTAAATTTCATTTGAATATTAGAAAAAGGAAATTGATTTGATGTGCACGGGAAGAGCGTGTTAACACACACAAACCCGGAAAGTGCATTAAACATGAATTGTTTAAGCAAGTGGTAAACTTGGCTAAACCAAAGCGAATGATGCATATGTTATAAAACGAAATGTTTATTAGTGATATAAACATTACAGATTCGAGATGTCTAGTGTTGATAAAAGGTGATAAACTAGAAACTAGTTTTAAATTAATAAAATGTCAACACAAAAACACACACTGTAAGTGTGTGTTCTGGTCGATACAATCGTAGGAGCCAAGGGGTTCCCCTACTCAAACCCTAACAAGCACAAAATCAACAAATTGGAATGGCAAATCGAGCCCAAATCGAAATCTAATCATAGATTAGTAATCACCGCAGTAAAGGGATCATAAGGTATGTAAAATTTCGTTGTTTGATTTCATCTTGAATTTTAGATGAACAAATGAGAATCGAAATTAGAGCTTGCATGATCATTGCTTGGATGAAATTGGAATAAAATCATGTCTAGGGGTAAACCTTAGTCATTATCTTGTTGAATTAATGATTAAACTATGAAATTCATGATCATCCACCATGTGTGTGTAGTGGGTTTTGTGGAAAAATGATGAACACTAGAATCATGATTAGTAAACTGGTGTTATTTGAACTCTATGAAGTTAATCTCGATATTGAACTATGAATTAGATTATTGACTAGTAAAAAGTTTTAAAATCTTGGCTAAATAAGTAGTCATGAACTTGTTTGTTGATTTAGTGAAATTATGCCCTTTAGGTGTTTGTTGAAATACCTAAAAGAAAGCTAGATATGGTGATTTTGAACGAAATGCATATTTAAATGATAAGATGAATTATGCGTTATAAGACATGAATGGAGTTCTAAACGAAGTGTTGATTGAACTCTATAGGCAAAGGAGCCGAGTCTTCAAGCGGACAAGCGCTCGAAAGGAGATCTTTGAAGGTACGCGACTTGTCGTCTCGTTACATTTATGTAGACAACCTAGTTGTAGATATGTTCAATGTTGTTATAGCGAAAATAGTTGCGTTTGGTGAGTCTAAGAAGTGACGAGATTCACTCGACAAACCAAACGGGTCAAAAGAAATAGTTAGAACATGTATGATGTTGAAATAGTGAAATTGTAATCGTTTGGTAAGTCTAAGAAGTGATGGAATTCACTCGACAAACCAAACGGGTCAAAATAAATAGTTGGTTAGATATGTTATTGATAATATTGTATAATTAGTCATAATGGGAATGTAAGTAAAGTGTTGAAACTCACTAGATAAAGAATGGGTTAAAATAATGGTCGAAATGGTAGTGTTCGAAGTGACCGATAGGTGTGAGACGCAATGTTCGAAAAGAGATTTTTGATAATGAAAAGTTTATAAAAAACTTAAACATGACGTGATGCGATATGATCCTAGTCACAAGAGTGATATAGAAATATAGAATATAATCATGTCTTAGCGTGAGTTACGGGATAGGAGATAATGAACTCATGTAACGCCGAATATGGCAATATGGAAGACCCGAATAACGGGGCATGGAATGACGGTGATTAATCAATCTAGCCGATAAGACCATCCAGAGTCAAAATAGTGACGTGATTTATACAAAACACTTCTCAATATAAGATTAGTATGGGGGCAAACATGTTGACGAACTCATACTAATGAGTGATCAATTGACAATTGGGTCAAATAGGTGACAACTTTTGAATAAAAGAAACAATGACTTAAAAACAAAACTAAGTTAGTTTGGTCCAAACCAAAGGACTACTTAAGGAAGGCTTCGGGGACGAAACCTCTTTAAGGGGGGTAGACTTGTAACACCCCCAAAATATGGATTTTATATAGATATTAAAATGCCGGTAATATTCAAGATAAAATAACTAGGAATAAACAACCTAGTTAGTTATAAGTCTTGAAATAATAAGAAAAACATGGTTAAAACACCCTTTATGAAAACTTGTGTGAAGTAGAGTGATTAAAGGTGATAAACTAGAAACTAGTTTTAAATTAATAAAATGTCAACACCAAACCACACACTCTAAGTGTGTGTTCTGGTCGATTCAATCGCAAGAGCCAAGGGGCTCCCTTACTCAAACCCTAAAAAGCAAAAAAATCAACAAATTGGAAGGGCAAATTAAGCCCAAATTGAAATCCAATCATAGATTAGTGATCACCGCAGTAAAGGGATCATAAGGTATGTAATATTTCGTTGTTTGATTTCATCTTGAATTTTAGATGAACACATGAGAATCGAAATTAGAGCTTGCATGATCATTGCTTGGATGAAATTGGAATAAAATCATGTCTAGGGGTAAACCTTAGTCATTATCTTGTTGAATTAATGATTAAACTATGAAATTCATGATCATCCACCATATGTGTGTAGTGGGTTTTGTAGAAAAATGATGAACACTAGAATCATGATTAGTAAACTAGTGTTATTTGAACTCTATGAAGTTAATCTCGATATTGAACTATGATTTAGATGATTGACTAGTAAAAAGTGTTAAAATCTTGGCTAAATAAGTAGTCATGAACTTGTTTGTTGATTTAGTGAAATTATGCCCTTTAGGTGTTTGTTGAAATACCTAAAAGAAAGCTAGATATGGTGATTTTGAACGAAATGCATATTTAAATGATAAGATGAATTATGCGTTATAAGACATGAATGGAGTTCTAAACGAAGTGTTGATTGAACTCTATAGGCAAAGGAGCCGAGTCTTCAAGCGGACAAGCCGGAGCGGACACGCGCTCGAAAGGAAAGCTTTGAAGGTACGCGACTTGTCGTCTTGTTACATTTATGTAGACAACCTAGTTGTAGATATGTTCAATGTTGTTATAGCGAAAATAGTTGTGTTTGGTGAGTCTAATAAGTGACGAGATTCACTCGACAAACCAAACGGGTCAAAAGAAATAGTTAGAACATGTATGATGTTGAAATAGTGAAATTGTAATCGTTTGGTAAGTCTAACAAGTGATGGAATTCACTCGACAAACCAAACGGGTCAATATAAATCGTTGGTTAGATATGTTATTGAAAATATTGTATAATTAGTCATAATGGGAATGTAAGTAAAGTGATGAAACTCACTAGATAAAGAATGGGTTAAAATAATGGTCGAAATGGTAGTGTTCGAAGTGAATCGAACGTCACTCATTAAAATTGAATTATAAAAGCGTAAACAATGGATTGGAAGGGATACGGTAAGGTTGACAAACCCGAGAATGGGTAATTATGGTTAGAAAGCAATGTTGATGAATTATGAAGGTATGTAACTCGTTTCGTTACACTATGTTACTTGAATATTATAGTCGAGTGAATTGTTTGGTAGTCATTGGAAATGGAGGATTCTATAAATGAGCCAAACGGGTCGAATTGGGTGTTAATTAGTTAATATGTAGACGTTGAAAGTTCTATTGGTGATTTGAATCATGAGAGCGTAAACCATGGAATTGGTGATGATACACCCGTGATCGTAAGCCCCGGAAGATGGGTAAATACGCCTTGTGGCAATAAAAGTATCGGTATTAGAATTAGTGCAAAAATCTTGTGGGTCGAATAAACAAATAAGGGACTATTAACCTTTCAGTCCGTAAACTCAACTTTTGATTAAATGATCATGATAGATACATTGGTAATTTAATTACAGACGCGTAGGAAAAAGAATCACGTAAATCGGACAAACGAATAGAAAGTTATGAAGGTTTTCGTACTAAAAACAGAAAACAAACAAAATCTGCTGACCAGACCATAAGCTACGGTCCTGGTCTATAGCTTACGGTCCAGAAGTTATGGTTGAAGTAATATGGTCAACCATAAGCTACGGTCTATGAACCGAAGCCTACGGTAGACTTCCAAACAAATTTTTATTTTGTTTATTTGATGATTTTGAGCTTTCGGGTCCGTTTAGACGGGTTCTAGGGTCTCAAATACTAACGTTTGTGATAAATTTACAGCGTAGGTATGTTTGAACTTAGGATGGGTGAAGATCAAGCGACGGACATGAACCGAACACCACTTTTTGAAGCTTCCGCGTTTATCTAACTTTGTTGTAAACAATGTTCATGTTGTAAACCTTTAACTTATCGTTTTTAGATGTTTAAACTAGATGACAGTTAACTGAGATACTATCGTCACAAAACCTTATCATTTTGTATAACTTTTGAAATTATGCATTTCTTATAAAAATGCGTATTTTATGGAAAAACATTAAACAAATGAGATGGGCGTTGCAAGTTGGTAATAAGAGCTCAAGGTTGTTAACAAAGTGTGTTCGGTTCAAGCTTGATCCAACATCCGGTAAGAATTAGTCATTTAGTAAATTTCACTTGAATATTAGTAAAAGGATATTGATTTGATGTGCACGGGAAGAGCGTGTTAACACACACAAACCCAGAAAGTGCATTAAACATGAATGGTTTAAGCAAGTGGTAAACTTGGCTAAACCAAAGCGAATGATGCATATGTTATAAAACAAAATGTTTAATAGTGACATAAACATTACAGATTTGAGATGTCTGGTGTTGATAAAAGATGATTAGGTAGTATAAACCCAAACCATAGATTGATCATAAAATAAGTACTTATGAAATAAGTATATTAGAATGGCTCGTATGATAATACGGAAAACATTGAATAACAAGATTAATAATAAATTGGAAATGCTCGAATGATACGATAACCGCATCTGAAGATGACGGGAGATAAATAATCTAGATGGAGGAAGGTTCAGAAGCATGACAAAAAACATGCTAGCAAAGAACTTAAATCATATGATGACTTGAGACAACGAAGTATATCAGGGCGAGTATCAATCAGGTACACATTATAAATTACGATAAGACAAGTAGAATGTGATAATTCACATAATGATTGGTAGTTACATATGGGCATATATGATTAGTGAAATGAATGAATTATGTAAAAGAAATATATATATATATATATATATATATATATAGTGTAAGTATATGGAGAAAACCACTTTTATTGAGAAAACTCGGGAAACTCTAAGCTCCCGACATTTTTTTTTTTTGAAAAAAATAACACATGTAATATACATGTTTTTAAGACATTTGGGCCAAAAAAATCAAAAAAGCGCCGAAGGGTTTTTTTTAAAAAAAATAAACAAATTTCAGCAACTTTGCAATGTAACACGTGTTACACAAAAAAATGCTGAAATTTGTTTTTTTTTTTTTTTTAAATCCTCTCGGCGCTTTTTTGTTTTTTTTTTTGGCCCAAATGTCTTAAAAACATGTATATTACATGTGTTATTTTTTTCAAAAAAAAAAAATGTCGGGAGCTTAGAGTTTTCTGGGTTTTCTAGCTAAAAGTGGTTTTCTATATATCCTTACCCTATATATATATATATATATAGGGTTGAGTTCATTTCAGAACTCAAAATATTGTGAGAACTTACAGAACTATTTTACACCTTTAGATCATTTGATCAATGACTTAAGTTAATAATGGCATTCATGTAATTAATAAAACTTTAAAAGATATTTTAATAAATATTAAGGGTATTTTGGTAAGATCTAAAAAATCCTCTCTCACTAACCATTCCTACAAATTCTCCTCTTTTCACTCTCTAAAAATCATGATGCGTTTTTGAATTATGTTTACTTCAACACCAGCGTTTTTTTTTTCTTTTGATTTGATGCTTGAGAGACAAGGATAAAGGAATTTCCATGCAAACAAATATTATTTGGAGATTTCTTTTTGTTTGGTTTCTGGTGAGTTAACAAAACCCACTTGTAGCACCACTTAAAAGGATACCTCACATGAAGCTTTTTCATATATATTAATTCTCATATTGCTGTTTTGTTCCTGTCGATTACTATTTTATTCTCATCAACTCAATTTATTTTGATCCGGATAAAATAAACAAAGTAAATCTAAATACTATTCGAGGGTTGTGTAAATTTGATTTTCTTTGTAAATTTTGTTTCTAATATTTTGTTTTATCATACCATGGATCAAGATTAAAGGTGTAATTGTATATGAAGATATGATTACATATATGTAAATAGATAACCAATTTGAAGATTCACATATATGTAAAAAGAGAATCATTTAGGTAATGCTAAAATTTATTTTTTAAAACATGTAATATTACAAAACAAAAAATTCTACAAAACAGAATTTAAAAATGTATATTATAATTAGCATATGTGTTTCTTATGTTTACATATGTGTAATAAAAAGATTACATATGTGTAAATAACAAATGTGTTAGTTACATATGTGTAACTACATAATTGTACATGTGATTACTGTATTGTGTATATGTGAACATCAATTGCACATGTGATTACTGTATTGTGTATACGTGAACATCAATTACTAATGAGTTGGTAAAATCTTTATATATGTATTTGTAATAGATACTTGTTTTTGATTTACGTAGATTAAAAAACCGAGAAAAATAGGAATTGAGTCAAACACAACTATTGAAATTGAGAGAAACAAGGATATATAAAAATGTTAATTTACTTTTATACCCTTTATTAATAAAAGAAAGAAAAAATTAAACAAATTAAAATGAGTGGCTGTAAAGAGTTCTGCAAGTTCTGTAAATTTTTTTGGTTCTGAAATGATCTTGATCCTATATATATAATGGTGAGTATGTGAAACCGAGATAAAAGTAACTTCGATAAATATTGCAATGGGAAGGAGTGCGCGTGCACTCGAACCCGGAATTTGCAATAGTAGTAAATGGCGAAGACAATGTTATAGACTTGGCCAAACCAAAATAAAACATGTAGAAACATCGTCTATATTGATAAAACGATGTGGGTAAATTCCATACAACAACATGGAATAATAAAATAAAATGAATTGGTTATGTTATTGTTTCAACGGATTAAGGTCAAAAATGAGAAAATTAAGGGTCGGACGGGAATATCCCCGAGAAAGAAGCTAAATGGATAATACGTATTATTCACTGTTGTGAATAATGAAGTATCAATAAATGTGGATTTAGAAAATTGGGTATGGGTAACTATCCAAGTAACATATTATTAATCAAATCCTTACGAGGAAGAACGATAATCACATTGATGGGTGTGATTGTATAAAAGATTAGTAAAAAGGAACATTTTAAAAGTGTTGGAATGAAAACGAGTAAACCCCAAAAGCCGTATAACAATAGCAGTGGTTTTACCAAATAAGGTTTAAGAAATGAACCGTCGGGACATTGATAAAAGAGACGGATCTAAGCGTCACTAACAAAAGAAAGGGGGTGTTCGAATCAAAGTAAACAAAAAAGAATATAAACCGAGAATTTAGAATGTCAAGGAATAAAGACAAAGTTTGACCGTCACAAGTGATGAAATTCACATGAACAAGTCACAAATAAGATGAATTAAAGAATAAAAGACTCGGTTGGATAAAGGCGATAGATTTTGCTAAGATAACCAATTAAATCAAAATAAAGTATAATTCTCGGTAGTGCAATTAAGCGTAAACCATTAATGGGAGCGGAAATTATTAATAAACTTATGAGATGGGTAGTGAGAGTGTATAAAGAGAAAAATGCAAACCAGACAACGGAAGCATTAAAACATTAAGATAAAAGAACCCGGGTAACGGGTTGTAAATAAATAAAGGTGTGAACCGAATAACGGTAAGCGAAGGACAAACCGACATGTAAATGATGGAAGAAGTCATAGAGTCGGAAGAATAGTTCAGAAGGAAACGGGTGTAGCCTTATACTATGGTTAAATCGATAAAATTCGAAAATAAAAATGAAAACGAATAAGTTTTAGGCTCGAAAAGGGTGCCCAGATACCAGAAGTGTAAGTCTAAGAATACGAAATGACACAAGCAAAAGATGATCTACGGGATAATCATAAACTTTAAGATTATAAACAAAGTAAGGGTTTAAAGGACTAAGTGAACCACATGTCAGCAATAGAAGGAAATAAACCAAAAAGGGGTGAGAGCCTAACGGAATAACCTACGAGGCTAAGCAACATACGAGTCACTTAGGGTAAAGCATGAGGATTAGTTACGATTCCTCACGTAATATAAAAGCGGAAAAGAATAAATTCTTGTTGTCAGTTCCTGGGTATGATAATTTGACATAAGTTAAAGAGATAGACGTTAAACTAAAATTCAGTTTTAGTGAGAAGTGGCGTTTAACACATATGAATATTATAGAGAAATTAGAAAAAAGTTAACACTAAAGAATATAGGTCTCTACACCGATAGGTGTGAGACGCTATGTTCGGAAATAGATTTTTGATAATGAAAAGTTTATAAAAAACTTAAACATGATGTGATGCGATATGATCCTAGTCACAAGAGTGATATAGAAATATAGAATATAATCATGTCGTAGCGTGAGTTACGGGATAGGAGATCATGAACTCATGTAAGGCCGAATATGGCAATATGGAAGACCTGAATAACGGGGCATGAAATGACGGTGATTAATCAATCTAGCCGATAAGACCATCCAGAGTCAAAATAGTGACGTGATTTATACAAAACACTTGTCAATATAAGATTAGTATGGGGGCAAACATGTTGACGAACTCATACTATTGAGTGATCAATTGACAATTGGGTCAAACAGGTGACAAAATAAGAAATACAAGATGCAAGTTACAGTCCATGAGGACTTACACGGGAAAGACGCATGCGTATGATAACTTTTGACTAAAAGAAACAATGACTTAAAAACGAAACTAAGTTAGTTTGGTCCAAACCAAAGGACTACTTAAGGAAGGCTTCGGGGACGAAACCTCTTTAAGGGGGGTAGACTTGTAACACCCCCAAATATAGATTTTATATAGATATTAAAATGTCGGTAATATTCAAGATAAAATAACTAGGAATAAATAACCTAGTTAGTTATAAGTCTTGAAATAATAAGAAAAACATGGTTAAAACACCCTTTATGAAAACTTGTATGAAGTAGAGGGACTAAAGGTGATAAACTAGAAACTAGTTTTAATTTAATAAAATGTCAACACCAAAACACACACTCTAAGTGTGTATTCTAGTCGATACAATCGCAGGAGCGAAGGGGCTCCCCTACTCAAACCCTAACAAGCACAAAATCAACAAATTGGAAGGGCAAATCGAGCCCAAGTCGAAATCCAATCATAGATTAGTGATCACCGCAGTAAAGGGATCATAAGGTATGTAAAATTTCGTTCTTTGATTTCATCTTGAATTTTAGATGAACATATGAGAATCGAAATTAGAGCTTGCATGATCATTGCTTGGATGAAATTGGAATAAAATGATGTCTAGGGGTAAACCTTAGTCATTATCTTGTTGAATTAATGATTAAACTATGAAATTCATGATCATCCACCATGTGTGTGTAGTGGGTTTTGTAGAAAAATGATGAACACTAGAATCATGATTAGTAAACTAGTGTTATTTGAACTCTATGAAGTTAATCTTGATATTGAACTATGAATTAGATGATTGACTAGTAAAAATGTTAAAATCTTGGCTAAATAAGTAGTCATGAACTTGAATGTTGATTTAGTGAAATTATGCCCTTTAGGTGTTTGTTGAAATACCTAAAAGAAAGCTAGATATGGTGATTTCGAACGAAACGCATATTTAAATGGTAAGATGAATTATGCGTTATAAAACAAGAACGGAGTTCTAAACGAAGTGTTGATTGAACTCTATAGGCAAAGGAGCCGAGTCTTCAAGCGAACAAGCCAGAGCGGACACGCTCTCGAAAGGAAAGCTTTGAAGGTACGCGACTTGTCGTCTCGTTACATTTATGTAGATAAGCCTAGTTGTAGATATGTTCAATGTTGTTATAGCGAAAATGGTTGCGTTTGGTGAGTCTAAGAAGTGACGAGATTCACTCGACAAACCAAACGGGTCAAAAGAAATAGTTGGAACATGTATGATGTTGAAATAGTGAAATTGTAATCGTTTGGTAGGTCTAAGAAGTGATGGAATTCACTCGACAAACCGAACTGGTCAAAATAAATAGTTGGTTAGATATGTTATTGATAATATTGTTTAGTTAGTCATAATGGGAATGTAAGTAAAGTGATGAAACTCACTAGATAAAGAACGGGTTAAAATAATGGTCGAAATGGTAGTGTTCGAAGTGACTCGAATGTCACTCGTTAAAATTGAATTATAAAAGCGTAAACCAAGGATTGGAAGGGATACGCTAAGGTTGACAAGCCCGGGAATGGGTAATTATGGTTATAAAGCAATGTTGATGAATTATGAAGGTATGTAACTCGTTTCGTTACACTATGTTTCTTGAATATTATAGTCGAGTGAATTTATGTTTATTAGAAATAGTAGCATTAGTAGAAGTGACGTTGATCACTACCTAGCTAATCGAATCAAACTTGATTGGAAATTGTTTGGTAGTCATTGGAAATGGAGGATTCCATAAATGAGCCAAACGGGTCGAATAATTGGCTGCTAATTAGTTAATATGTAGATGTTGAAAGATCTATTGGTGATTTAAATCATGAGAGCGAAAAGCATGGAATTGGTGATGATACGCCCGTAATCGCAAGCCCCGAAAGATGGGTAAATACGCCTTGTGGCCATTAAAGTATTCTGTATTAGAATTAGTGCAAAAATCATGTGGGTCGAATAAACAAATAAGGGACTATTAACCTTTCAGTCCGTAAACTCAACTTTTGATTAAATGATCTTGATAGATGCGTTGGTAATTTAATTACGGGCGCATAGGAAAAAGAATCACGTAAATCGGACAAACGGATAGAAAGTTATGAAGGTTTTCGTACTAAAAACGGAAAATAAACAAAATCTGCTGATCAGACCATAAGCTACGGTCCTGGACCATAGCCTACGGTCCAGAAGTTCTGGTTGAAGTAATATGGTGAACCGTAAGCTACGGTCTGTGAACCGTACCCTACGGTCGACTTCCAAACAAAATTTTTATTTTGTTTATTTGATGATTTTGAGCTTTCGGGTCCGTTTAGACGGGTTCTAGGGTCTCATATACTAACGTTTGTGATAAATTTACAGTGTAGGTATGTTTGAAATTAGGATGGGTGAAGATCAAGCGGCGGATATGAACTGAACACCACTTTTTGAAGCTTCCGTGCTTATCTAACTTTGTTGTAAACAATGTTCATGTTGTAAACCTTTAACTTATCATTTTTTGATGTTTAAACTAGATGACAGTTAACTAAGATACTATCATCACAAAACCTTATCATTTTGTAGAACTTTTGAAATTATGCATTTCTAATAAAAATGCGTATGTTATGGAAAAACATTAAACAAATGAGACGGGTGTTACAAGTTGGTAATCAGAGCTCAAGGTTGTTAACAAAGTGTGTTCGATTCAAGCTTGATCAAACATCCGGTAAGAATTAGTCATTTAGTAAATTTCATTTGAATATTAGAAAAAGGAAATTGATTTGATGTGCACGGGAAGAGCGTGTTAACACACACAAACCCGGAAAGTGCATTAAACATGAATGGTTTAAGCAAGTGGTAAACTTGGCTAAACCAAAGCGAATGATGCATATGTTATAAAATGAAATGTTTAATAGTGACATAAACATTACAGATTCGAGATGTCTAGTGTTGATAAAAGATGACTAGGTAGTATAAACCCTAACCATAGATTGATTATAAAATAAGTACTTATGAAATAAGTATATTTGAATGCCTCGTATGATAATATGGACAACATTGAATATCAAGATTAATAATAAATTGGAAATGCTCGAATGATATGATAACCGCATCTGAAGATGACGGGAGATAAATAATCTAGATGGAGGAAGGTTCGGAAGCATGACAAAGAACATGCTAACTGTCATTTCTCTTAGTGACTAGAATTAAAAGAGTTGAAACAGCTAGTTTGACAAAGTCCAACCAGCTGTTTTGTTTCCGCTGCAAACCTGCGCGCGCGCCTGAACTGAGTTGCTAGTCCATGCATCACGCTACATGGACCTTACACCACACCATATGGAGCCGCGCATCACACAAATGCCACTACGCATACCAGGACGCCACCCGGTCATGCGCCATCCATACTCGCGCGCCACTTCATTCTTCGCAATGGCCAATGACGTACGCCAGGCGCCTAAGGAGCTCGCGCCGCATCGACATGCGCCATGCCATGATATCCGCCTACGCCACCCAAGGGTGCGCCATAAGCGGACCCGCCATGTATCAGACCACGCGCTCATAGACAAAAATACAAAGGCGATGTGCGAAGTTCAAATTGCACTACATAGGGCCCATAGCCCACGGCACGCGCGCATATGTGCACGAGTAAGGGTGCTCTGCACCCTTTAGGGTCCCCACTAGTGTTTGCCATTAAGGAAACAATATACAAGGAGTGCTCATTCTTATAAACCACTTTAAGTTTTGTCATCCCACCTATGTGAGACAAGTTGACAAAACTAATCCATTTTATTCATCTTTTTTGTTCCAAACATACAACTTCAAGCTTCGATATCTCATTTATCTTAGCTCTATTTGGAGATAGTTTGAACACAAACCATAAATAGTTATTTATACAACACATATATAAATATTATTAATGTCCAAAATATTTAGTGAAAAACTCATTTTCACTAAAATTTCCAACAGTTTTGAAAGTTTATTTGGTTAAATACGAGAAGAAATGGGATGGGAGAGAGGCCCAAAAGATTATTGGGAAAACACTAAGTTTGGTGGTGGTGGTGGTGCGGTGATGGTTGTGCCGGAGATGAGTGTTGCAGAGGTGATGGTGGTGGTGGTGATAATGGTGTGTGTGGTAGTGATGGTGATGGTGGTGTTAGGGTTGAGAGGGAGAAGGAAGAGAAAGATGAGGAAGAAAGAGGGGAGAAATCGTGTGTAAGATAATAATAATATTAGTAATAATATAATAATATACCGGGGCATTTTAGTCTTTTAATGAAAAACTAACAAAAAAATTAAACAGAGTTAAAAAATTGGACTCAAATGGTTAACAAAAGTGGCTATAAAGATTCAAGGCGTTAAACATTTTGATTTTGGAATCAAGTGATTAAAACCACTAAAACACAGGAACTCAAAAAATAATTTACTCTATATACAATTTAGAGTGAACTGCAGATTTAGTCTATATGGTTAGGCTAAAATAACTCTTTCAGTCAAGGAGGTTTTTTTTCGGTTGCTTTTTCCATTGCTGTGGTTTTATTTTCATTTCCACAAAAGAAGGGTTTCTAATTTAATAAAAGGGGTAGCTTTATCATTTTATAAAATTACTAAGAACATAGATGAATGGTATTGGGTGCATGAGGTTAATTAAAACAAGAATGAAGCCATTGTAACAGAAAAAAGAAAAAAAATACACTAAAAAGGTTATTTCCTAAATTCATATATATCTATTAATTTGAAACATCCTAATGAATAGTGCTACAGTTTTTTTTTTTTTTTAACTTTGTCTTTTTGTTTTTTTTTTACTTTTAACCTTTAACTTTCAGTATTAACTCTTACGACTTCTTAACTTTCTAAATACTTTTTAACCGAGATTATGTCTTTATTTTTATTTAAGTGTCGATATAAACTTAAGTTGATTTACGTTTCAACATAAATTTTTTTTGTGTTTTCTCAACTTTTAGTATTCATACTGACAACCCTTTAACTTTCTAAATACTTTTTTAGTCGGTGATTTTTTATTCTTTTTTTGTCTTTTTGCTTTTTTTCTTTTTTTTTTTTTTTAACTTTTAACCTTTAATTTTCAGCATTGACTCTTACAATCTCTTAACTTTCTAAATACTTTTTAATCGGCTTTTACGTTTTTATTTTTACTTAAGTGTCGATACAAACTTAAGTTGACTTACATTTCGACATAATTTTTTTTTTTTTTGTATTTTCTCAACTTTTAGCGTTGACACTGACAACCCTTTAACTTTCTAAGTACTTTTGTAATCAAGTTTTTCGATCGATGTAAAACACGTGTCGACATACTTTTTTACTTACCACGACTTTATTTTATAAGTTTTCTCTTTCGACTGCTATATCGGATAAAAAATCGGCTCGCCCCGCCGCGAAGCGCGGCTGTAACCCACTAGTTCACATAAAACCGTAGTTTTCTCTATATTTTAGATAAGTTTTAGTTTTGTTTCACCAACTAAATAGCAACTATACATCTTGTGATTTGGTCTAGAAGGGGTAATTTTCAATCATATTTTCCTAGTTGGATTATATATAATGTATTGCAAGCATGTGCATAAAAGAAGAGTACATTAGTTGTTTTTTAAGAGGAACTAGTATTAAGCTCTTTATGTTGTGTTAGAGGCGTAAAATCATGTCAAATAACACTAATGTTGTATTATTTGTCAACGACCAACAACAACGAAGTTGCAGCGTATTAATACGAAGAAATTAGACCGAAACGTAAAACATAAAAAAAAAATAACTAAGTCGATTTAGTACCCACCCGTTGTGACGAACCTGTCAAATGGGAAAATTAGACGATGTAAAAACGTTCAACCACACATGCACGTTGCGTTGCGTTGTGTTAACTCACAAAAATTAGACTAAAGCGTAAAATGAAACGTAAAAATTTTGAACCACACATGCACGTTGCGTCATGTTACCTCGCAAAATATGTAGAATGAAGCATAAAAAGAAACGTAAAAACGTTGAACCACACAAGCACGTTGTGCTGACTAGCAAAATTTAGAACGGAGTGTAAAAAAATGTAAAAACATTGAACCAAACACACAAGTTGCACCGTGTTAACTAGCAAAACTTAGAACTAAACGTAAAATTTGCGAAAGATGAAAATTATAAGGAATCAAAGTTGAAAGTAAAAAAGTTTGATGTTAAACTACAAAAGATGAAATGTTTTTGGTGAAAATTAATTTATCAAATAGGTTAAAAGTAAAAAAGTCAAAGTTATTTTTGAAAAACCTCACTACGCTTCAATTACAACGCCTTTATGCACATAAATTGCTAATATATAGAATAAATCACATGAATGGTGTATAATTATACATATCTTGTTATTAATATTGGTACATCCTTACACACTCTCTCTCTATATACAAACACGTATACACAGAGAGACAAGAGTGAAAAAAAAAGTTTTCAAATAAGATGTTGAGGTGTACCAATAAGATAACCTTTAATAAAATAACTATTAGAGAAAAATGCCCGGATAGTCCTTGTGGTTTCACCTTTTTTCACCTATAGTCCCTATCTTTCTAAAATGACCCGGATAGTCCCCAAGGTTTACCGTTTTGTTCTCGGATAGTCACTGGGTCTAACTTCTGTTACTTTTCTCTGTTAAAATGATGTGAAATGACAAAAATACCCTTTCCTTAAAAGGCCAAACCACAGGGACTATCCGGGCGTCTTCTTCATTTTCATTTATAAAACCCCACCACCACACTTCATCTTCAACCTCCACCCTCCACCATCACCGCCACCATCACCCTCCCCCACCACCCTGTGAATCATAACCCGCACACCAGACAAAACCCCTGTGCCCTCTCCTTCTTCGATGATAACCTCACACCCAACTATCTTCTTCAGCGACACAAGCCAATCAACTACTGAACATCAACTACGAATCTGAAATCCTTTATCAATAACATTTAACTGATTCGAGCTATCTTCTCAAGTACAATGCCTTCAAATAACACCAATCAGTCAATACAAAAATCGAATAAGATCCAGTCGTAATACAACTCAAATCGATTTCACTTCTTATATGACTGAAACTCAGATTTTGTTCAATGATTTATAGTTGATTTAGACAATATGATCAATGTAATTAAACTTTCAGTTGAATTTTAACTGTTGAAACAATCCAAAATCTATAAACCTTGAACAGACACTCAATAAAAACTCTTCAAACAACTCATCACCAAACAACTGAATCGAGCAAATCTGCAACGAGACGAAGAAGTTGACGAGTTCAGATGTTACCGCCGGACTCATCACCTCCATCTCCGCCTCCAACCTGAACCGGCCTTCCACACATCAGCCGCTGCCCACCTCCATCCTCTTCACACTTCAACCGCCGGCCGTCTTCAACCGCCGGACTGTCAAATCGGCACCGATTTGAGGTGAAAATTATACCATTCTACTCGTATTCATGGCCTGAATAAAAGCCCTATAGTTTTTGAGTGGCATTCGTACTGATTGAACAAGAATTTCTGAAATGAAATCACATAGCGATTTCAAGGGTTTACACATGGAAGAAGGCACAGTGGGTGGAGGAGGCGGTGGTGGCTGATTACGGTGATGAAGGTGGTGGTGGCGGATGATGGTGGTTGGTGGTGGTTGTGGCAGTGGTGGCTTGGCGGTGAGAGAAGGCGAGGATGATGGGTTGGTGATGGAGGTGTTGACAGGCGGTGGTGTTTTATGGTGGTGGTGGAGATGAAGGAGATGGTGGTTTAGAGAGAGAGAAAAGGGTCTGAAGGTGATGAACTGATGATGAAGAATGAATGTGGTAAGGAATTATAAACAAAAAGAGAAAAATGCCAGGATAGTCCCTGTGGTTTGGCCTTTTAAGGAAAGGGTATTTTTGTCATTTCACACCCTCTTAACAGCCACTTAACAGAGAAAAGTAACTGAAGTTAGACCCAGGGACTATCCGAGAACAAAACGGTAAACCTTGGGGACTATCCGGGTCATTTTAGAAAGATATGGAATATAGGTGAAAAAAGGTGAAACCACAGGGACTATCCGGGCATTTTTCTCTAACTATTAAAAAAAGTTAACTTACAATATTGAGATGTACCTTAAGTTGGATAAGTTTGCTGGCAACTGGTACTAGTATTGAAAATATCGAACGGTCCGGTTAGATATCGGTATATGAAGGTAAAAATTGACACTAGTCTGGTAAATAAAACGTCAAAAGTCAGCACAAAATTAATTTTGAAAGATATATATTATAATAATAGAAGCTAATAAATAGTGTTTTAAATATAATAATAATAATTTAATATATAGTTTTTTTAATACTTTTATTATATTATCATAATAATAATTACTATTATTTTATTTACTTTTTAAGTTGGATAAGTTTGCTGTCAACTGGTACTAGTATTGGAAATACCGAACGTTCCGGTTCGGTATCGGTACATGAAGGTAAAAATCGACACCAGTCTGGTACAAAAAACGCTAAAAGTAGGCACCGAATTGATTTTGAAAATCTTTTAGTTCAGAAAATTCGGTACTACTGTCCGGTACCATTTGCTCCTCCCTGATCACTGTTATCATACGAAAACAACGCTACCGTACAACTTTTTTTCTTTGTTAAATAAGAAAACAAAAAAAGTAACTGTAAAACATGTTGAGTACCACAAGTAAAAGTCCTTGCAGTTCAAAAAGGCTTTTATATTAAACATGTGTAATAGTGCGCTTTTTTCCAAACTTTTATTTTTGCATATACTGCATATATACATAAGACGAACGAAAAAAGTTAGAAAAATAAATATTACACATATGTAATATAATCGTATTACACATGTGTTATACATCATTTTGCCTTGTGGATTGTTTTTTTTTTATTGCTATGCGCATTGTTTTTTATTTTTTTAACCTGGATATATGTATTACATATGAGTAATACAACTTCGGATGGAGTTTTTCAAATTTCTCACTAAAAGGAGTTTTCTCATGATCACTCCCCTACATGTCTAAGCTAGATTGTGTATGCCTATTTATAATTATATATATAGGCGCTTCGATTTAATTAAGAACCACCATAAGTTGTGAGAACTATGACTCCTAATTCTGGCGCGAGTTGGGCCACAATTTTTTTGCGTAAACGTAGATGAAAATATTATAAACACATTCGGAGAAAACAAAAAAGAATTGTCGAGTCGGTGGCTACACCTGATGTAAGTTTAGTTTATGCCCTGATGTAAATTTTGTTATGGCGACAAATTTTTTTTACACCTGATGTAAATTTTTGCTTGCGACATTTTTTTTTAATTTTTTACTTTTTTTTTGTTGAAACAAGTGATTTTTTTTTTTAAGATTTTTGAGGAATTTTTTTTGGGAAAACCTTTTCTAAGGCCTAGTTCTCATGGTTCTCACAACTCAAGGTGGTTATCATTTTACCCTTTCCCTATATTTATATTATCACACCATCAAATTCCACGTGCGGAGTACTACCGCGAGACGTGTGACTGACCAGGATCCAGCCACCAATCATATTAAATAAAGTTCGCATCCAAAGTTTCAAAAACAACGTTAAAGGAAATAGTGGAAGTATAAGTTAAACAATCTAGTCAAAAGTTTCAAAGATTAAAATTATTAAAACCCAACACGGGTTAATGCGACCACTACACCTCCCAAGCTGCAAGCTCCTGCCATCACTGTGTACCTGCAAAGCATGCAGTAGGTTATCAACATAAAGTTGGCGAGTTCACGAGTTGTCCAGTTTTAGTTTCAAAAACTTATGTTCCTTAAATACTCGTTTATACCATGCCATGGGAGCTATCCCATAAAACAAGCTACTAAACTCCATGATATACCGAAACTATCGCACTTGTGTTGTTGGTGCCCCATTTGTCAATGTCTATCTTCATCGACGGTTGCCGAGGACTATTAGTTCATGGCCGTTCACTCAAGGAACGGTGTGAGGTTAGTGAGACCTAAATAGCGCTATTTAACTAATATCTCGTTCGTCAGGCCAGGCGACTAATCGGTACTGTAAAGTGGGGACTTCGTGATAGAGTTCTGTTTAGTAGGCTAATTCATGAAATATAAATAGAATTTAACTGAACGTCCCACACAAGGGAAAAAAATGTTTGTTCGTATCCCACACAAGAAGATAACGTAGTCCGTATCCCACACAAGGAGATAACGTAGTCCGTATCCTACACAAGGGGATAATGTTGTTTGTTCCGTTCCCAACCATTGGGAATACATGCTTGAGTAAAATGTGTGAACTCACCTCGGTTTGCTCGGCAGGTTATTTACTTGTCAAAACAACTTTGGTCAATCACGTCCTATTAGCGTTACCACGTTTAATTAGATTCGTACACAAACATTCATGTATTCATGCAGGTATTAACACAACATCATGTATACACAAAGACCTTATACAGTTTCATATAATCAGCCAAATCAGTTAAATAGAAATTCAGCAACCCACAGTATAAACCGTGGTAGTGGTGTGCGGTCTATTACATAATAGTGTGCGGCCTATCATTAGTCCACATATGGTGTGTGTGGCCCAAATGATTAAGGGCCCAAATGCGAGTGTGCGGCCCACTGTCCAGTTGTGCGACCCAAGTGAGGGTATGCGATGACTGAACAGTGTGCGGTCATGCATTGTGCAGTTGTACCATGTGCTTCGCAGATGTGTACCATACGGAGTGTGTGAGAATGCATAGTCAACTTATACGTTGTGCATCAACAGCTGTAAAAATCAGAGTGTACGAGTCTAGGGGGTGTGCGACCACGTATGGTTTGGTCATACCTTATGCAGCAGAAGATGTATACCTTACAAGAATGTGCGGTATACGTCGCACACTTAGATGTGCGACCCGTTTACGTGTTGTACGATGCACCGATTATGTTGTACACTTATTAAGTGTACGACATTCATTTAATCAGCAAATTGTCATAAAATCTTGCACAATCATTAAACAGTTTTTCCTCAAAACATATTCATGCATCCCTCAAATCAGAATCATCAATTTGGACATTCTCAACGCCATATGTCTAGAATGAGCAGGTCTTATTCAAGAGCAATCACCCAAAAACCAAGCATGGATCTAGGTCTATCTCTTATGAACTTTATCAAATTTTTACAAGACATTCACTGTTTTATCAACCAATCAGCCATTACCATTTTGTATTTAGCACAAGACATTCATAGTAACAATTATCATGCTTTTCATCACTCAACATAGCATACACATTCATGATTGCTATACCAAACCAGTCATAAGTCAAGAACACCCATTTAACCATACGGATCATAAACCATGTTTGAATATTTATTATGCCTAATCATAAAACGAAGGTGACATACTAACCGGATGAGTTTAGAACACCAAAGCATGTAAGAAGATTAGAGAAATGGAGTTTCCAAAGTGATGAACACCGGTCGTCTTCAAGTTGTGATGCTGCTGCCATTGGATTCCAATAAGAAGGGAGGAATTTAGAGTATTTTTAGGGTTCTTTCTAGAGAGAGGAAGTTAGAGAGAGAGAGAGAGTGTTGCAACCCCCGCCCCCTATCTGTCCCGGGAACGGGCGGCCGCGAACATCAGTTGTGGTGGTATCAGTTTGTTTATTAATTTGGCAGTGGAAATTCATCAGGACCGTAGTTAGGAAATGTTTATCAGAGTAAAACCACCTTCTTTTATAGGGATAAACCCTATTTTATCGAATTTAAAACATCGTATTTTAGGTAACTTTTATAGCCACATTTTTTCAAGCCGTCAGTGCTCTCAAGCTGGCTTTCTTCTAATTTGGCTATCACATTGTGTTACCTGAAACGCGTTTTAAAAACATTTATCAGTGGGAAATACTGGTGAATGAATCCCAGTTTAATCAAGAAACATTTTATCAATTAACACAGTATTGAGAGCTATCACATTGTTTATTTCTACACAATTACTCATTCAGTACTGTCAATCCTGACTGGTGGGTCATATTACACATTGGCTAACTCGTTGTCCAATTGTAACGTCTTCCACATTTTGTATACCAAACCCCAACATACCGGAAGTAATTGAAGAATTAAAAGACTCAATCACTGCTTAATCATATTGTAAAGCATTTAAGGTTTTGTAAAACAGTTCACAAAAGGTTTACAAAAAGAGAATAAACTCACATTGCTGTCTTAGACTTCTTTTAGGGTTTCCTGGTGATTTATCTATAATTTACACAAATGTACATATGTTAGTATAATAACCCTTTATTTATATTAATGATACCCTCCCCGAGACGACATTCCAACAACTACGTCAGGCAAAACCACGACAGCCGTTACAGAATCCTGGATCAATCGGGCAGCGTATCTAATATGTAACTGGGGTTATAATACTTACAACGGAGCAGAACTTCGTTAATTAGGGGGATATAATACCCGAGTATTATGCCTACTTCTCATAAATTCGTTAAGAAAGAAAAGAAATGAGCGATGAAAACTTAAATGTCGATGCCTTCTTATATAGGGCTGAAAATTGATGTCCTCGCGGCCCGCGTAAGGTTAGGCTAAGGCCTACACGGCCCACGTACTAGGGGGTCTAGGCGTAGGTGATCCGGGTCACGAACTAGGTTCAACACGTTGCTGACACGTGTCAACACCGGGGCTCGCCGGATCTTGTAGCTGTCGTGGCCCGCGTAATATGTAGTCAAGGGCTACGCGGCCCGCGAGCGCCCCAAAAAAATTGTTTTTTATTTATTTTTAATGATATTTTATATTTTGGGCTCGGTTTTCACATACGGGGTGTATTTAGAGACATATCGGGTATTTTAAAATATATATTAGGGCGTCGAAAAATATTTAGGTGGGTTGTTATATCCTCCCCACCTTGTTTTAGAGCTCGTCCTCGAGGTCTACTGGAATAAGTGTGGATATTTCCTTTGCATTTCTGATTCAAGCTCCCATGTGTATTCTGGTCCTCTTTTGGAGTCCCACTTCACTTTGACCAGAACTAATCTCTTGTGCTTGAGGTTCTTAACTTTCCTGTCTTCAATTTGTAGAGGTTTTTCTACAAATTTTAACTGTTCATTTACCTCTATATTCTTAAGAGGTACCATTAGTGATTCATCAGCTAAGCATTTCTTGAGATTAGATACATGAAATACATCATGTATTCCTGCCATTTCCTCTGGCAGTTATAGCTGATAGGCTAAAGGTCCTATTCTTCTAATAATCTTAAAAGGTCCAACATACCTGGTGCTTAGCTTTCCCATCTTGATGAATCTTACTACTCCTTTCCAAGGAGAGACTTTTAATAATACTTTATCTCCTACTTGAAATTCCAACGGCTTTCGTCTGTTATCAGCATAACTCTTTTGTCGATCACGTGCTGCTTTCAGTCGTTCCTTGACTTGAATGATTTTGTTTGTTGTTTCTTGTACTATCTCAGGTCCAGATAGTTGCTTTTCTCCAATTTCTGCCCAACAGACTGCCGTTCGGCACTTTCGTCCATAAAGTGCTTCGAATGGTGCAGCATTGATACTTGTGTGATAACTATTATTATAAGAAAATTCTATCAAGGGTAAGTGATCGTCCCAATTACCTCTGAAATCAATTACACAAGCTCTAAGCATGCCTTCCATGGTCTGAATTGTTCTTTCGCTTTGTCCGTCAGTTTGAGGATGATATGCTGTGCTTAGATTTAACTTGGTTCCCATTGCTTTTTGGAAACCTGTCCAAAAATGTGAGGTAAAACGACTATCTCTGTCAGAAAAAATTGATAGAGGAATTTCATGTAAAGAAACTACTTCATTTACATATAATTTAGCTAATTGTTCCATACTAAAAGTTTCCTTCATTGGTAGGAAATGAGCTGACTTAGTTAGTCTGTCTACAATCACCCAGATTGTATCATTACCTTTTCTTGTTTTGGGTAATTTAGTAACAAAATCCATTGTTATTAACTCCCATTTCCAAACAGGCATTTCTAACTGTTCCAATAAACCTGAAGGTTTCTGATGTTCAGCTTTGACTTATGAACAGGTTAATCACTTTGCAACATATGCTGGCTGCTATATCCTTTTTCATTCCTATCCACCAAAAATTCTTTCTTAAGTCGTGATACATCTTATCACTTCCAGGATGCATCGTATACTTAGACTTATGGGCTTTTTCTAATACACGGTGACGTAGGTTTCCTAATTTAGGTATCCACATCCTTTTCTTATGGAATCTCCAAATTCCATCTGTTCCTTGTTCTAATTCCTTAATCATTCCTTTTAACTTCTCAGTATCATTCTTGATTACTGATTCTTATGCCATTCTAATGTGACACCTGTGCCTCTGCGACCATCAAACAAATACCAAATTTATGAAATATTGTGTTTCATACTTGGGATTTGTAAAAATACGTGTATTGTTTGCACATATCAATTCATGTTTGATTTCAAGCATTAAATCGCTTTCTGGAAGGTTATACGCGCACTGATGCGTAAATATAACCAATTTAATGCAACGAACACTCTGGAATTGTGAAATAGGCTTAACATACCTTAAATAACCTTTACATAAATTAGAAATAAGTTTTGGAGGGTTTGGTGTGGCGAAATCAAGTTTATTCGCTTACAGGGACTAATTTCGACAAACTGCGAAAGTATGCCGATTTGTACTGTAACGAACATTCCGGAACTTGATCATAAGTTAAATATGCCCTAAATATCCTTTACATAGCTTAGAAATAGGCTTTGAGGTGTTTGGAGCGCAAAAATAATCTTTCTTGATTAATAGGGACTAAAAGCGTCAAAAAGTGCATAAGTTTGCATTTTCGCGCATATCTTACGTTCTGAATATATCCGGACATCCAAAATTTTATGTAATCATTAAAATATTATATTTTAGTGATTGGCTTGATAAAAATCCATTCGTCGCGTAATTTGGACCGGTTTTTGCGTTCGTTCGTGTTTCGTCGTAATTAACCGAATAACGCAGCCGTACGGCCAAACGAACCGACATCCGGGATATTTTTGAGCATGTTTCATGTTCCCTATACTTAAACTTCATTTTGAGCCTTGAAAATGGGTTAACGGGGTTTAAATGCATCAAAATAGGCCTTAAACATGTGCAGGGACCAAAACTATAAATATTTGAAAATTTCTGGAACTGGTACCTGGTGGCGCTGCGCCACCACCACATGCCCTTTCCGTGACGTGACGCCACGGCCCTATCTGGGCAGAAACTCCATTTTTGCATTTGTAGGTCCATTTTCAGCATTTCTCTTGAAGTTTAGGGGCTATTTTGTAACATTTTCAATACCATTTGATAGTTTTGAGGCACCCCTAGTATTCCAAAACCTTGTGCCCACTTGGACGGTCCAGATTAATACTCGTTTATCGAGGAACGATCCTAACGGTCTTGGTTTTCCTATAAATAGCAACACCCATTTCACTTCAAAACCCACACCTTTGATCTGATATTTCTCTAAGTTGAAGTGCTTTCACTTCATACATGAGAATAATCGGGTCAAACTTCCATTCTTGGACCTTTTGTAAGTCCTCTTTTGTTCTTTTATGCGTTTTTAGCACGAAAGTCAAACTCTGTTTGACTTTCTACATTGACCAGTTTATGGTCAACACGAAGTTCGTTTGAACTTCGCAACGTGAGCGTAATCACGATGGTTATAGTACCTAGCGACTATACCTACTGATTACCACATTGTTTAGGTGTAGTGACGAGTCGTAGTTTCGGACAAAATGCGTATTCTTGCGTATTTTGTAACTAAACTACTCTTGGGTATCAAAACTGTTTGTTTTGATACCAAACCTGTTTGCAAACCTTGTTAAACATGTTTTAACATGTTTAGCTCGTCACTTTAGGTTTAGTGATTATATAGGGTCGTAAAGGTAAGCGGTCTAAACAACCGCTTAGACTTTCGAACCCGACCCGTTTGGTCGATCATTAGGATCCAACCAAGCACATTAGGTGACCATAGTTGTATAGGGAATAACCTTCCGAGGTTGTATCTTATGGTCACTTCGTTTAGTTAGTTGTATGATAGGTAGTATATATGCCTTAGGAAAATGACCAAAATGCCCATTTTACGCATAAATTCGTTTTAAGCATATGTACCCTAAATTTTGACATCTAAACTGATTAGGTAACATTATTTGACATGTTAAGGCATATAATACTTGTCATAGGACTAGTTAGGCGACCCGAACGCGTTTTACGCGAACGACGCGTTAAAGTGGCGTAAGCTATCTTAACGAGTCATAATGGGTCGTAAGCACTTAGGATAGGTTTCGTTTTAATATGTAGGCTTCGTTAAACCATATTACATGAGTTCCTATACTCATTTGGTTTACGAAACCTCAGTCTATCCGATCTTCCGATTTAGGTCCGGTTTATTTACTTAGTTACCTATATTAGGTGTCGTTTGATTCCATGATCCCTCTTGCTTTGCTTGGTTGTTATTCAAGACTTCTAAGCACCCTCAAGTGAGTACATAGACCCCTCTTTTACTGTTTTTTGAACGTTTTGGGGTGAAACACATGTGCCTACTTGTTATTTTCGTGCTTTCCATGTTTTCATATCATATACTTGCTATGTTCATTAGTACACTATTAGTACATGATTTCATTATGTTTGCTATGTATATTCACTTAACATGCTAGCACAAGTGTTTTACGTTTTGAACCATTTGTAATCGTTGGATGTATGTGAACCATTTGTAATCATTGGATGTATGTGAACCATTTGTAATCATTGGATGTATGTGAACCATTTGTGACCATTTGATGTATGTGAACCATTTGTAACTGTTTGAGCCATTGGGTTAGGGAAGTGATTAGGTAACGAGGCGGGTGTAATGTGTTAAAAGCATGGTGGATACGCCGCTGGTACTTCCTATATATAAGTGCTTTCAACACATTATATATCGTTGCGTATCTAGATCACTTGGGTAAACGATTTCGAAACAATGTCACACAAGGATGTTTTCTGAATAATATAAACCATACGAGTTTTATTAACGAGTTTTTATGAGATATTTTACAATTTGATTTAATAAAACAAATGCTTTGGAGTTAAGAATCATGGCTACGAGATTTTGCAAATTATAACCAACTTGATTTGAGTTGGTTAATTATGTCACAATATTATACTTTTCAAAACAAGGTTTTTAAATAAGTATTGCAATATGTAAAACGAGCCATGAATCTGACACTCATATAAAACCTATGTATTCGCCGGCATTTTTATGCTGACGTATTTTCACATGTGTTTCAGGTACCATAGTTGGTGATATTTGTGTACGCTTACATAGGAATGGATGAGGCTTTAGTAACTTAATAACAATGAAAGTCTATTTGTTCATGTTTTGTTTCAAATTCCAATGTAATGTATTACATTTAATTTAATAAAATGAAATTGTTTAAATCCATGGATGTGAAACAATGATTCTATTACAACACTCCCCGACGTTTCCGCCACGTTTTCTTGTTTTACGTGGTCGGGGTGTGATAGAAAAGTTGGTATTAGAGCCAATGGTTATAGGGAATTAGGTTATTATTAATGCTTTGACCTAGACTATAACCTTCCTAGGACCCTAACACAAGTTAATTTGTGTTTAGTTTTAAAACAATACCGTCACCTATCCTTAGGTGAGAACCACAACAAGAATACAAAATTCGAATCCGCTTTGAAAATTAATCATCTGTTCTAGGATGATTTATTGTAAGGTTTTGAACCTTCAAAGTTTTCGAAATCTCGTCAAAGTTTGGGTCTACATAATGTGAACACGTGCAAACTGGAAGGCTGGGTGCCTGTACCCTGAGCTTTCTGTCTAAGGCTAGAGTGTTCGTACAAATTCGCAGTATCGGACCAGTCACTTTTACCTGGGAACTCTTGGGGTGAGTGTCCACTTATAGGCTAGCATGTCTTCGCGATACATTATGAGGACCTATTTACTTTGATTCAGCCTTTGTGTGTCGTTTGCTTACTTCGTGGTTTAAACAAATGACCGTCACCCATTATTTTTGGTCGGTAATTGTAACATCCTATTCTTACCCAATGCCATTTCTTTTGTTTTCTCTCTTGTTTCCCCTTTTTAGAATGCCTCCACGACGTGAAAATCAGGTACCTATTGAAGAGCTGACAGCTGTCATTACGCAGCAAATGACTGCTGCAATCCCGAACATCGTTGCTCAATGTAACCAAGCTCTCAACAACAATAATGCCCCCTGCAACTTCAAGACGTTCAACTCGGCTAAGCCATCAAAGTTTTCTGGGTCTCAAGGAGCGACTGCACTTCTGCAATGGTTCGAGAGTCTAGAGAGCACCTTCAGGCATGTTCAATGCCCAAATGAGCGAAAGGTAGAATTCACATCTAGTGTCTTTGAGAAACGAGCTTTGACATGGTGGAATGGTGTGATGAGAGATAGGGGTGCCGATGTGGCACTGGCTCAAACATGGGAAGAGCTTCGAGCTCTGATGATGAAGGAATTCTGTCCTCGTCACGAGATCAGGGCCTTGGAAAGGGAATTCGACGATCTTTAGCAAGATAAGGGTGAGCATCAAGCCTACATGGATTGTTATGAGGAGTTAAGTCTGTTATGCCTGAATATGGTTACGCCTTTGGATAAGGCAATCGAAAAGTACATTGATGGCCTCCCTGACCCAGTACAAGACATTGTGACTGGTAGTAACCCCACTACGGTTAGGCAGGCCATTGAGCTATCTGCTACCTTGACTGAATCTCAAATCAGGAAAGGTAAACTTTTCCGAAAAGGTGATAAGAAACCAATCGAGGAATCGAAACCCAAAAATGAACAGACTGAATCCTCCAAGAAGTCAAGGAAGCGAAAAGCTTCCCAGAACTTCGCCGTGGTTGCTCACAATGATCAAGCTGCCCCCAACCAACCAGCTCAACCCCCTGCTAGGAAGCCATACAACGGAACTACACCCTTGTGCAACCAATGTAACCTTCATCATCATGCTAGTGTGAAGTGCCGCAAATGCCAAATTTGTGGACTTATAGGTCATACAGCAAGAGTTTTCCGAGCTGTAGTTGCACCAAATCAAGCTGACAACAATCCTGCTCAAGCTCGTTTTCCACCAGGTTCTTTCTGCAACTGTAGCGAGATGGGTCATTTCCGAAGAAATTGCCCAAAGCTTGCTAATGCAAATACAGCACAGGGATGAGCATCTGACCGACTAGAAGACAACACCGTTTAGAAATAATCACGTCTTATGTATTATTTTCTTTTGTTGTCAAGGTCCATGAAACAGTTGTTATCATTGTTTATAAATAAATCTTTTATTTACATTGCAATGTATTTATATGGTTGCATGTATAAACAACATATCCCCTACAATACCGACAATCAGGGAATCGCATTCCTTGAAGAACAGACTACCCCCAAAATTCTTCCATTTTACGGTCTCTTGCGTTTTCCACGAAAGTCCTAGGTACCCGTTTCTTCCAAAGAAATGAAGTACAAGGCGCAAGTTACAACTCTGGACGAATACCCAAAGTACCACTATAAATCCTTAATAGGGTACCTAAGGATATTTCCGTAAATCCTAAAATTGTTGTGTTCCTTAATTCGAATATTACGTTTCTTTGAAAACAAAATCGAATTTTTTGAAGATTATCCTATCTTTTCAGATAGATTCTTGAGGACATTGAAGTCCATCGGCTGGTTTCCTGGTGTACCTTGAATATCCATGTTCAATCGACAGCAAGTTAATAACAAATTAATAATCATGAAAACAAATATGTGATTATGTGCTTATGTGTTCCCTTTTATGTTTTTGTGTGATCCAAGTTTTTGTTATCCAAAATCCTCGTAAAATCTTCCATATCTTCGTATAAGGGATTCATAGTAGGATATCCAAAGGTACTACCTTAAATCTTTAATGGGCTTCTACGTAATAGTAAAGACCCTTGGATTATAATGTACTATTCCATAATTAGACCCCTTGAGTGGTCTAGTTAAACAGATTGATCCAAAAATCTGGTGAGGAATATCATGTGATGATATAGCTGAAAAGACTCCTTGGTGGTCAAATTAAAGAGATCATTTGTCGATCTAATTAAAAGGACCCTATGATAGTCTAGTCACACTCATCACAGGTTTGATTTTCTTCCCCTTCACATTACAAAACAAACTGTGCGGACTGTGCAAGGGATTACGTAATTATGGATGCATACATAATTATGGAATTCAGTGCACAGAAACCACAGCAAGTTTTGTCACGTGTCTAGAGTTGACTCAGTTCATTTCCGTTTCTGAAGAATACCCATTGAGGAAAATGACTCATTCTGTTCATTTTCGTTTCTGAAGAATATCCATTGAGGGAAATGAATATCCCTGATTTTTCTTTTTCCTTCATTTCCGTTTCTGAAGAATAACCATTGAGGAAAATGACTCATTCCGTTCATTTTCGTTTCTGAATAATATCCATCGAGGGAAATGAATATTCTTGATTTTTCCTTCATTTTTGTTTCTGAAGAATAAACATTGAGGAAAATGACTCATTCCGTTCATTTTCGTTTCTGAAGAATATCCATCGAGGGAAATGAATATTCTTGATTTTTCCTTCATTTCCGTTTCTGAAGAATAACCATTGAGGAAAATGACTCATTCCGTTCATTTTCGTTTCTGAAGAATATCCATCGAGGGAAATGAATATTCTTGATTATTCGTTCATTTCCATTTCTGAAGAATACCCATTGAGGAAAATGACTCATTCCGTTCATTTTTGTTTCTGAGGAATATCCATCGAGGGAAATGAATATTCTTGATTATTCGTTCATTTCCGTTTCTAAAGAATACCCATTGAGGAAAATGACTCATTCTGTTCATTTTCATTTCTGAAGAATATCCATCGAGGGAAATGAATATTCTTGATTATTCATTCGTTTTCGTTTCTGAAGAATACCCATTGAGGAAAATGACTCATTCCGTTCATTTTCGTTTCTGAAGAATATCCATCGAGGGAAATGAATATCTTTGATTTTTCCTTCATTTTCATTTTTAAAGATTGTCCGTTGAGAGAAATGACAGGATTATGCCTTGCATAATATTTGATGGGTTATTCTACGCAAATAGATAAACATCCTAGATTTCATGCAAGGCAATTATTTAACACAGCGTCACAGACAGACTCCAACGAATAAATTTCGGGACGAAATTTCCTAAAGTAGGGGAGACTGTGACACCTGTGCCTCTGTGACCATCAAACAAATACCAAATTTATGAAATATTGTGTTTCATACTTGGGATTTGTAAAAATACGTGTATTGTTTGCACATATCAATTCATGTTCGATTTCAAGCTTTAAATCGCTTTCTGGAAGGTTATACGCGCACTGATGCATAAATATAACCAGTTTAATGCAACGAACACTCCGGAATAGTGATTTAGGCTTAACATACCTTAAATAACCTTTACATAACTTAGAAATAAGTTTTGAAGGGTTTGGTGTGGCGAAATCAAGTTTACTCGCTTACAGGGACTAATTTCGACAAACTACGAAAGTATGCCAATTTGTACTGTAACGAACATTCCGGAACTTGATCATAAGTTAAATATGCCCTAAATATCCTTTACATGGCTTATAAATAGGCTTTGAGGTGTTTGGTGCGCAAAAATAAACTTTCTTGATCAATAGGGAATAAAAGCGTCAAAAATTGCACAAGTTTGCATTTTCGCGCATATCCTACGTTCTGAATATATCCAGACATCCAAAAATTTATGTAATCATTAAAATATTTTATTTTAGTGATTGGCTTGATAAAAATCCATTCGTCGCGTATTTTGGACTGTTTTTCGCGTTCGTTCGTATTTCGTCCTAATTAACCGAATAACGCAACCGTACGGCCAAACGAACCGACATCCGGGATATTTTTGAGCATGTTTCATGTTCCCTATACTTAAACTTCATTTTTGAGCCTTGAAAATGGGTTAACGAGGTTTAAACGCATCAAAATAGGCCTTAAACATGTGCAGGGACCAAAACTGTAAATATTTGAAAATTTCTGGAACTGGTACCTGGTGGCGCTGCGCCACCACCACATGCCCTTGCCGTGGCGCGACGCCACGACCCTATCTGGGCAGAAACTACATTTTTGCATTTGCAGGTCCATTTTCAGCATTTCTCTTGAAGTTTAGGGTCTATTTTGTAACATTTTCAATACCATTTGATGTTTTGAGGCACCCCTAGTATTCCAAAACCTTGTGCCCACTTGGATGGTCCAGATTAATACTTGTTTATCGAGGAACAATCCTAACGGTCTTGGTTTTCCTATAAATAGCAACACCCATTTCACATCAAAACCCACACCTTTGATCTGATATTTCTCTAAGTTGAAGTGCTTTCACTTCATACCAGAGAATAATCTGGTCAAACTTCCGTTCTTGGACCTTTTGTAAGTCCTCTTTCGTTCTTTTATGCGTTTTTAGCACGAAAGTCAAACTCTATTTGACTTTCTGCATTGACCAGTTTATGGTCAACACGGAGTTCGTTTGAACTACGCAACGTGAGCGTAATCACGATGGTTATAGTCCCTAGCGACTATACCTACTGTGTACCACGTTGTTTAGGTGTAGTGACGAGTCGTAGTTTCGGCCAAAATGCGTATTCTTGCGTATTTTGGAACTAAACTACTCTTGGGTATCAAAACCGTTTGTTTTGATACCAAACCTGTTTCCAAACCTTGTTAAACATGTTTTAACATGTTTAGCTCGTCACTTTAGGTTTAGTGCTTATATAGGGTCGTAAAGGTAAGCGGTCTAAACAACCGCTTAGACTTTCGAACCAGACCCGTTTGGTCGATCATTAGGATCCGACCAAACACATTAGGTGACCATAGTTGTATAGGGAATAACCTTCCGAGGTTATACCTTATGGTCACTTCGTTTAGTTAGTTGTATGATAGGTAGTTTATATGCCTTAGGAAAATGACCAAAATGCCCTTTTTACGCATAAATTCATTTTAAGCATATGTAACCTAAATTTTGACATCTAAACTGATTAGGTAACATTATTAGACATGTTAAGGCATATAATACTTGTCATAGGACTAGTTAGGTGATCCGAACGCGTTTTACGCGAACGACGCGTTAAAGTTGGGTAAGGTATCTTAACGAGTCATAATGGGTCGTAAGCACTTAGGATAGGTTTCGTTTTAATATGTAGGCTTCGTTAAACCATATTACATGAGTTCCTATACTCATTTGGTTTACGAAACCTCATTCTATCCAATCTTCCGATTTAGGTCCTGTTTATTTACTTAGTTACCTATATTAGGTGCCGTTTGGTTCCGTGATCCCTCTAGCTTTGCTTGGTTGTTATTCAAGACTTCTAAGCACCCTCAAGTGAGTACATAGACCCCTCTTTTACTGTTTTCCAAACGTTTTGGGGTGAAACACATGTGCCTACTTGTTATTTCGTGCTTTCCATGTTTTCATATCATATACTTGCTATGTTCATTAGTACACTATTAGTACACGATTTCATTATGTTTGCTATGTATGTTCACTTAACATGCTAGCACAATTGTTTTACGTTTTGAACCATTTGTAATTGTTGGATGTATGTGAACCATTTGTAATCATTGAATGTATGTGAACCATTTGTAATCATTGGATGTATGTGAACCATTTGTAACTGTTTGAGCCATTGGGTTAGGGAAGTGATTAGGTAATGGGGCGGGTGTAATGTGTTATAAGCATGGTGGATACGCCGCTGGTACTTCCTATATATAAGTGCTTTTAACACATTATATATCGTTGCGTATCTAGATCACTTGGGTAAACGATTTCGAAACAATGTCACACAAGGATGATTTCTGTATAATATAAACCATACGAGTTTTATTAACGAGTTTTTATGAGATATTTTACAAATTGATTTAATAAAACAAATGTTTTGGAGTTAAGAATCATGGCTATGAGATTTTGAAAATTATAACCAACTTGATTTGAGTTGGTTAATTATGTCGCAATATTATACTTTTCAAAACAAGGTTTTTAAATAAGTATTGCAACATGTAAAACGAGCCATGAATCTGACACTCATATAAAACCTATGTACTCGCCGGCATTTTTATGTTGACGTATTTTCACATGTGTTTCAGGTACCATAGTTGGTGATATTTGTGTACGCTCACATAGGAATGGACGTGGCCTTAGTGACTTAATAACAATGAAAGTCTATTTGTTCATGTTTTGTTTCAAATTCCAATGTAATGTAATACATTTAATTAAATAAAACGAAATTGTTTAAATCCATGGTTGTGAAACAATGATTCTGCTACAACACTCCCCGACGTTTCCGCCACGTTTTGTTGTTTTACGCGGTCGGGGTGTGACATCTAATCAGTTCATTTAAATCTACATGCAGATTTAATTTAAGTGAACGTACTTTTTTTGGTTTTTCATGATAGTTTCGGCTTAAAGCATCAGCAACTACATTTGCCTTTCCTGCATGATACTGGATATCACAATCATAATCACTAAGTAATTCCATCCAGCGTCTTTGTCTCATATTCAACTCCTTTTGCCCGAAGACATATCTTAAACTCTTATGGTCTGTGAAATTGGTAAACTTACTTCCATATAGGTAATGTCTCCAAATCTTAAGGGAAACAATTATGGCTCCTAATTCTAGATCATGGGTTGAATAATTCTCTTCATGATTCTTAAGCTGTCTAGAAGCGTAAGCTATAACCTTTTGACGTTGCATCAATACACATCCATAACCTAATTTAGAAGCATCACAATAGATTACAAAATCTTCAGTTCCTTCTGATAACGCTAGTATGGGTGCATGGGTTAATCTTTGCTTAAGAATTCTAAATGCTTCTTCTTGTTTTGGTCCCCATTCAAACTTAATGGACTTACAGGTTAACTTAGTTAAGGGAATGGCTATTCTAGAAAAATCTCGAATAAATCTTCTATAATAACCGACTAATCCTAAGAAACTTCTAACCTCGGTTGGTGACTCAGGGGTTTTCCAATTGGTTATTGCCTCGATCTTGGTGGGATCTACATGAATTCCTTCATGATCAACTAGGTGTCCGAGAAATTGTACCTGTTCTAACCAAAATTCACACTTCGAAAACTTAGCATAAAGCTTCTCCTTTCTCAATAAACTTAGAAGTGCGTGCAAATGCTTTGCAAGTTCCTCTTTACTCTTAGAGTAAATGAGAATATCATCTATAAAGACAATTATGAATTTTTCCAAATATGGTTTACATATTCGGTTCATCATGTCCATGAATGCAGCTGGGGCATTGGTTAAATTAAATGGCATGACAGTAAATTCCTAATGGCCATACCTTGTTCTGAAAGCGGTCTTAGGAATGTCCTCTTCCTGTACCTTTAATTGATGATATCCTGACCTTAAATCGATTTTAGAGAAAAATCGTGCTCCTTGCAACTGATCAAACAGATCATCAATTCTTGGTAATGGATACCGATTCTTAATTGTGACCTTGTTCAATTCACGGTAATCAATGCACATACGCATTGATCCGTCCTTCTTTTTAACGAATAAGATCTGCGCTCCCTAGGGTGATGAACTTGGCTGTATGAATCCTTTCTCCAACAATTCGTCTAATTGTTTCTTTAGTTCTTGCATTTCTGCGGGTGCCAAACGGTAAGGTGCTTTGGTATTAGGTGGATTCTGAATTCAACTTCCCTATCTGGAGGTTGTCCTGGTAGCTCTTCTGGGAATACATCTGAAAACTGGGATACTACAGGAATATCCTTTAATTCCATTCCTTTAGTGTTAGTGATTATGGAAATCAAATACACTAATGACCCTTTTCTTATGTAACTTGCAGTTTTCATAACATAGATGAATTTTGTTGATTTAAGGGTTTTATTTCCTTTAATGGTGATCTTTTCACCCCTTGGTGAATTTACTTGAATTGACTTTTGAACACATAAAATACCGGCTTTATTGGCTATTAACCAATCCATTCCTAACACAACATCAAATCCTGCCAGATTCATGGGGTAAAGGTTTGCAATAAATTTCTGATTTAGAATTTCTATTCTTGCTCCCTGCAAGATCTCAGAAATCTTAATAGTTTCTCCATTTGCTGTCTCTACCAGACATTCTTGTGGAAGTTTAGTTAATGGTTGATTAAGAATTTTCCAAAATGAAGTATTAATAAAACTTTGGTTCGCACCAGAGTCAAATGATACTTTAGTAAAAACATCATTAACTAAAAACGTACCGGTGATCACATCCGGAATCATCTTTGCTTCTTCTGCAGTTAAAACAAATGCTCTAGCATTTTTAGGATTCTTGGTGTTCGTAGCTGGAGCTAGCTTTGGACAGTTAGGCTTGATGTGGCCTTGTTCTCCGCAGTTGTAGCATATTCTGTTGCTAATCTTTTTCCTGCAATCTTCCTCCTTGTGTCCCGATATTTTACAAAAGTCACAATATATGGAGCATCTTCCTGAATGCTTCCTTTTGCAATTCTTACAGTAGGGTGTAGAAGAAGTAGAGCCTACATTTCTCCCATGGTTAGAATTTCCAGAACGAAATTCTTGTGTAAGCTTCTGGGTTAGGTTCCTCCTTTGATCCTCTTCTCGCGTACGCACTAATTCATATATCAAGGTATTGGCTAGTTCTACAGCTTCTTCTATAGTTTGGGGTCTAGCTGCCTTGACTATATGCCTTATCTCTCCAATTAATCCCCAGATGTAACGGGAGATTAATACTGGTTCTGGTGAAGCAAGGGTTGGCACTATTCTAGCATATTCAAAGAATAACTTAGTATACGCCTTACTATCCACACCAGTCATTCTAAGGTTTAAGAACTTGTTTGCTATCTGTTCTTTTTCATTAGGAGGGCATAATTTCCTTTCTACCATGTTTTTAAACTCCTCCCATTCCATATTGTAAGTTCTATCACTTCCTTTAGTCTGGAAGATAGTGTTCCACCATTCTAGTGCTGAGTTCTCAAACAAATTGGAAGCAAACATTATCTTATCCTCTTCCGCACATTTACTTATTCTTAAGACTGCCCCAGTCTTTTCTATCTAGCGTAGAACTGCAACGGCCCCTTCATTGCCCGAGAATTCCATTGGTTTACAAGACCAGAATTCTTTGTAAGAACAACCATAAGACACGGTTATCCTTCTTTTGGGAATGGGCACTTGAAGTACGGGTCCATTGTTTACGCTGTTTGCAGGTTCAGAGGGTCGCTTACTATCATGTATACTTTTATTTTCTGCTTCCCTAACTGTTTGAACAATATATGGCATTGCATCTATTATTCCTTGTGCCACTATGTGTTGGATGGCACTATTATCCACTTGGTTTCCATTATTGTTGTTTGGATTTTTGTTACCCGGGTTATTGTTACTCTGGTTATCATTATTCAGATTTTCCTGGTTCACTTCGTTGGCCATCTGAATTTAAACATTTACAACATATTAATATCACACGATAATTAACAATTTGAGTAACAACCACACAACACACATATTAACCAAAAGAGTCGAGCATTACGACTTTACTCTTTCTTATCTATTATAGTATGCTTCTAATACAAACCAATACTAAAAATTAAAAATTACAATACAATACTATTATGCATCGCTAACCACAAGGTGGTCTATACTACAACATATTATTATTATTACATATATTATTATTATTTAATTTTTTTTAACATGTTATATATTATTATTATTACCAACTTCACCATCTCCTTACTGGTCGGGATTCATCCAGTAATCCATATTGCGCTCTTCGTACTTCCAGACGAGTCGCTCTCCTACCTGCCTCATCCTTTCACTACTCTCTAAAATTTCTTCTCCGAAAGTTCGGAGCTCATGCACATTTTCTGCACTCATTGGGGGTGCAGGTGCTGGTACTGGGTCTGGGTACTGGGGCATGGGATTCTCCTGAGGGTACGGATTCTCTAAGATCTCCCTAATGTATTCATCGTTATCGTAGTAGGGATCTAGAGGGTCTAGACCTGGATATGCTGCTAAGTTTGGCAAGGTTTCGTCGTTTAGGTGGTAGCGTGGCACATAATCCCTATGATCATCAAACCATGGATCATAATTTGGGTCTAAGGGATTAGGGGCTGGTATCCTAGGAATCTCCTCAGGGTTGAAATCATGCATTTCTATCTCCATCGGCTGAGTGGGGAACAAAGGTAAGGGTTGTGGGGCTACTAGTTGTTCCAGATTTGGGTCGGCAGCAGTTGTGGCTAGGATATGAATATTGGCTAAGCACATATTAAGCATATCCGGTGTATGGGAATCTAACTCTCGCTTAGCGGCTGCTAGGACTCTTTGCTGTTGCAACTTTCACATTCTTTTCCTATGCTCGAACTCTCCCGTACTGAACCATCCTTTCTTTTTCTGAGTGAATGGCTCTTCAGACTGAGCCTTAAAGACAAATATCCCTTCTTCCTGATCAGCAGAATACCCAGAGAGGGTAGGATGGGAAGAAGTTCCTTCACTCCTAGGTGAATCAGACAACTGACGATACACGTCCGAGGGTCCTTGATCACTCATACTGTAAACTAACAAATAGTCAAATAACACATAACAATAAAATATAGATAGGCACGTATTTTAATAATTTATTTCCTAACACTTTAACTAATATCTTGATGTCAGCAGAACACTTCTGTGGCTGAATCAGTGGTTAGGCTCTGATACCACCATTTATCGCAACCCCCGCCTCCTATCTGTCCCTGGAACGGGCGGCCGCGAACATCAGTTGTGGTGGTATCAGTTTGTTTATTAATTTGGCAGCGGAAATTCATCAGGACCGTAGTTTGGAAATGTTTATCAGAGTAAAACCACCTTCTTTTATATTAATAACCACATGGGTAAAACCCAAGTTTCTTATTACAACATAGGGATAAACCCTATTTTATCGAATTTAAAACATCGTCCTTTAGGTAACTTTTATAGCCATATTTTTCCAAGTCATCAGTGCTCTCAAGCTGGCTTTCTTCTAATTTGGTTGTCTACCTAAAACACGTTTTAAAAACATTTGTTAGTGGGAAATACTGGTGAGTGAATCCCAGTTTAATCAAGAAACATTTTATCAAATAACATAGTATTGAGAGCTATCACATTGTTTATTTCTACATAATTACTCATTCAGTACTGTCAATCCAGACTAGTGGGTCATATTACACATTGGCTAACTCGTTGTCCAATTGTAACGTCTTCCACATTTTGTATACAAAACCCCAACATTCCGGCAATAATTGAAGAATTACAAAGACTCAATCACTGCTTAATCATATTGTAAAGCATTTAAGGTTTTGTAAAACAGTTCACAAAAGGTTTACAAAAAGAGGATAAACTCACATTGCTGTCTTAGACTTCTTTTAGGGTTTCCTGGTGAATTTACATATGTTAGTATAATAACCCTTTATTTATATTAACGATACCCTCCCCGAGATGGCATTGCAACAACTACGTCGGGCAGAACCACGACAGCCGTTACGGAATTCCGGATCAATCGGGCAGCGTATCTAATACGTAACCGGGGTTATAATACTTATAACGGAGCAGAACTTCATTAATTAGGGGGATATAATACCATAGTATTATGCCTACTTCTCAGAAATTCGTTAAGAAAGAAAAGAAATGAGCGACGAAAATTGAAATCCCGATGCCTTCTTATATAGGGCTGAAAATTGATGTCCTCGCGGCCCGCGTAAGGTTAGCTAAGGCCTACACGGCCCGCGTACTAGGGGGGTCTAGGCGTAGGTGATCCGGGTCACGAATTAGGTTCAACACGTTGCTGAAACGTGTCAACACCGGGGCTCGCCGGATCTTGTAGCTGTCGCGGCCCGCGTAATAGGTAGTCAAGGGCTACGCGGTCCGCGAGCACCCCAAAAATTTTGTTTTTTTATTTATTTTTAACGATATTTCATATTTTGGGCTCGGTTTTCACACACGGGGTGTATTTAGAGACATATAGGGGTATTTTAAAATATATCAAAAAATATTTAGGAGGGTTGTTATAGAGAGTGAGGGTGTGAGAGTGTGTGTAGCCGCCAACAATGATGGTACAAACATTCCCTTTGGGTTTGCTGCAAAAGGGATATTTATACTGACTTTCTAATACCGCACATTTACATGTGCGCCCCCAAATGAATGCGTGTGCGACTTCTTTGGGCTCAGATGCAGGCTTGCACTTGGACCGAGTCCGAGAGGCATGCAGCCCATAAGAGTGTACAGAACAATGGATTGTGCGGCTGGATGCATCTTAGGTGTTTGGCTGATTTAATAATCGTAAGGATAGTAATAATAATAAATCCACATACTAACCACATAACTCTCATAATTATCAATTAGATTTCATTTAATAAGTTCACATAATCATGCCTATAAGAGTGTACGGAACAATGGATTGTGCGGCTGGACGCATCCTAAGTGTTTGGCTGATTTAATAATAGTAAGGTTAATAACAGTAATAAATCAACATACTAACCACATAACTCTCATAATTATCAATTAGATTTCATTTAATAAGTTCACATAATCATGCCGTACAATTAAATTGTCCAGGAAAACCCAAAGTGTCACATTATCCCCAAGTTTCAAGAAATTTCATCCTGAAATTTAGCCAGCAGCCACTAACAAGCTAGTATGTTTAAATGTTTTCACGGGGTGTCACATCATCCCCCTGTGAGTTTGGAATTTCGTCCCGAAATTCAGCTGTAGCCTCTGTGCTGGAAGTATTGTTTGCAAATAACCGGGGATACCAGCGCATCATCTTGTATTCCCGTTCCCAGGTAAACTCTGTGCCACGGTGCGAGTTCCAACGAACTCGAACGATAGGTATCTTTCTATGGTTGAGGGTTTTGATTTCTCGATCCATGATCTCAACTGATTCCTCAACGAAGCGTAGTTGACCGTTGATCGTGAGTTCCTTAAAAGGAACGATAAAGGTTTCATCTGACAGACATTTCTTCAGATTTGACACATGAAAAACGTTGTGTACCGCACTCAGCTCTTCAGGCAGGATTAGTATGTATGCTACCTTACCGATTCTCTTGGTGATTCTGAAAGGTCCAACGTATCGTGGATTAAGCTTGCCCCTTTTGCCAAAACGCACCACACCTTTCCAAGGTGAGACTTTTAGTGGAACCCGGTCCCCGACCTGGAATTCTAGAGGTTTCCTACGCTTGTCAGCGTAGCTTTTCTGACGGTCATGAGCCGCCGCCAGGAGTTGTCTAATCTGGGCAATCTTATCCGTAGTATCAAGTACAAGTTCCAGGCCGGTAATTTGTCCCTCGCCAACTTCCGCCCAACACAAAGCTGACCGGCATTTACGTCCGTACAATGCCTCAAATGGTATTGCTTGAATGCTAGTATGGTAGCTGTTGTTGTAAGAGATTTCTTCCAGAGGTAGGTGTTGTTCCCACCCATTTCCAAAATCAATAACACATGCTCTCAGCATGTCTTCAAGTGTTTGGATGGTACATTCAGTCTGACCATCCGTCTGCGGGTGATAAGCGGTGCTCATATCTAGCTGTGAGCCAAAGGATTTGTGCATAGCCTGCCACAAATTGGATGTGAAAGTGGGTCTCGATCAGCGATAATAGATGTCGGTACTTTGTGCCTAGCGACTACTTCTTTCATGTAGATGGCTGCAAGTTTTGAAAACTTTTCGGTTTCTTTGATCGTAAGGAAGTGAACAGAATTTGTTAAGCGGTCTACGATCACCCAAATGGTATCATTCAAGTTTTGGGACCTTGGTAAGCCAATAACGAAGTCCATGGAAATTTGTTCCAAGTTCCATGTTGGTAACTCTGGTTGTTGCAGTAATCCTGACGGTTTTTGGTATTCGATCTTGACCCTAGCACAAGTCAGGCATTTGCTAAAGTACTTAGTGATAATAGCGTTCATGTTAGGCCACCAATATAAAGTCTTGATATTGTGATACATCATGTCAGAACCGGGATATATCGAGTAGCGAGACTTGTGTGCTTCGTTCATCACAAGTTCTCGGAGGTTTCCATAAGTTGGAACCCAGATACGTTCCAAGAAGTAGTGTATGACGTCGTCCTTGAGTTCAAGTTGTTTTACATGTGCGCCCCCAAATGACATGGGTGTGCGGCTTCTTTGGGCTCAGATGATGGCTTGCACTTGGGCCGAGTCGAAGAGGCATGCAGCCCATAAGAGTGTACGGAACAATGGATTGTGTGGCTGGACGCATCTTAAGTGTTTGGCTGATTTAATAATACTAAGGATAATAATAATAATAAATCCAGATACTAACCACATAACTCTCATAATTATTAATTAGATTTCATTTAATAAGTTCACATAATCATGCCCATAAGAGTGTACGAAACAATGGATTGTGCGGCTGGACGCATATTAAGTGTTTGCCTGATTTAATAATAGTAAGGATAATAAAAATAATAAATCCACATACTAACCACATAACTCTCATAATTATTAATTAGATTTCATTTAATAAGTTCAATAATCATGTCGTATAATTATTAACCCTAAAATCTAAAGTATAAACCCTAATGGTTAAACCCTAATGGTTAAACCCTAAAGCTTAACCCTAAACCCTAAATACTAATGATTAACCTTAAAAGTCAAGCCCTAATATATTTAGGTTTTAAGGTTAAGGATCCTAGTTATGGTTCGACGAGCCGGTTCCACCGTCGCTAAAATGAGTCCAATCGGAGTTCTTATGAATTAGTTCCCCACTGTTCCCCATTTTTTAGTGTTCTCCAATGAACCTTACTATATATATACATACATACTTATATATATACATATATATATACATATATATATACATATATACATATATACATATATACATATATATATATGTATATATATATATATATATAGGGAGCCGCTAAAATAAGAACCACATCCAGTTGTAAGAACCGCGAGAACCACTCTCAACCAATCAGAATATGACAACTCAAAGGGTATTATGGTCATTTACCCCAAATGTCACCCTCTCTCCTCATTTATAAAATGTCCGTCTCTCTCTCCTCATTTATAAATGTCAGTCTCCTCTCTCCTCAACATATTTTCATCCCTGTTTGTGAGTTCTCTCCCCACTCTCTCTCTTGCAAATCAAAAGAAAAACCCTCCCACCTCCAATCGCAACCCACCACCACATCGCAACCACCGTCCTTCGATCTCTGTCTCTCTGCTTGTACGAGGTCTCGATGACACCACAATGCCACCGCCGCCTGCGGTGGTCTCATATCCGTCTGCCAATGTTGCAGCCGCCAAACACCGCCGCTGAGACACTGTGCCGCCGTCATCCGAGAGATTAATGGTGATGATGATGTGGAAACCCACACATGAGCCTTGTTCTTCATCTAAGAGATTAATGGCGATGATGATGTCGGTGGTGCTGGCGTTGTTGGTGGTGCCGGTGGTGCGATGGTTGGTGGTGCCGGTGTTTGAGCGGTGGCTAGAGGTGGTGCCGGTGATTGAGTGATGGCTATCGGTGGTTGATTTGTTGGTTTAAACGGGTTCAGGTTTGTTTTTCGGTTGTTGATTGTTGGTTTGATCTGTTGGTTCAGGTTTGTTTTCGACTGTTGATTTGTGTGTTGATTTGTTGGTTTAATCTGTTGATTTGTATGTTCTACTGTTCTTGAATCTGATGGTGGTATGTTGGGGGTTTGATTTGGGTTTGAATATGTTTGAATGATGTTCTGGTTCCTTTTGAATATGTTCTGGGTTTGAATATGTTCTGGTTTTGAATATGTTCTGGTTCCTTTTGAATATGTTCTGGGTTTGACTGATGTTCTGGGTTTGAATATGTTTGAATCTGGGTTTGAATGATGTTCTGGTTCCTTTTGAATATATTTGAATCTGGGTTTGAATATGTTTTGAATCTGGGTTTGAATATGTTTGAATGATGTTCTGGTTCCTTTTGAATGTTTAAATCGGTTGTATATGGTGCCTTGTTGAATCGGCTGTGATGATGCAAAAAAAAAAAAAAAAAAAAAACTGACGATGGCGCGGTAAGGATGGCGGAGGGTAGGGTTTTGAACCTGCAACCCCACTTGCAGCCTCTGATTATCGGAAAATCTGAGACAAAACTTCGTTTTTTTTCAAGAATCCTCTCGTTCTTTTGATTTTTTGAGGCGTCGATGATGATAACAAAGTATCTGAGACACCTCCCGATTGTGCGATTTTCTGGGTGCGTTCGTTTTTGTGTAAAAACGTTTTTGTAAAAAAAAAGTTAAACCGTAAACTTTTTAACGTAAACCGTAAACTTTTTATCGTAAAACGTAAAAACGTGAAGCGTAAAAAGTGTTACGTAAAACGTAAACGTAAAACGTTTTACGTAAAACCTAATTCGTAAAAAGTTTTACGTAAAACGTAAAACGTAAAAAGTTTTAACGTAAAACGTAAAAAGTGTTTTAACGTAAAAAGTAAAAAGTTTTACGTAAATCGTAAAACGTAAATTTTTTTTAGTAAAACGTAAAAAACGTTAACGTAAAAAACCTGAATTTTAAAACGTTAACGTAAAAAACCGGCGTGTAAAACGTAAACTATTTAACGGAAAACGTAAAACGTAAACTTTTTTAACGGAAAACGTAAAACGTAAACTTTTCAAACTTTTAACCTAAAATGTAAAAATTAAATCGTAAAGCGTAAATTTTTAACGCATAAATGTAAAACGTACTCTTTTATGTAATTTTTTTTAACGTAAAATGTAAAAAACGGCGCGTAAAAAACCGGTCGAAAAAACGACGCGAAAAAACAGGGCGTAAAACGTTCCGTAAAGAAATGCTCGTAAAAAAACGGGGCGTAAAAAACGCTCGTAAAAAAACGGGGCGTAAAAAAACGGGGCGTAAAAAACGGTTTAAAAAAATTATCATTAATATCTGAATTTAAAATATTTGTTTAATATAAAATTCTGTTTTTTAATAAAAAGTAATTAAAGAATAGGACAAAAAAGCAATTAAATATAATATATATAAAAAGACAAAAAAAATAATTTTACTTAAATACCCTTTTGGATTATAATATTAAAAACATAATAAGACAAAAAATACTTAATATTATTTTTAAATACTTTTAATCTCATCCATCCAACATCTTGATCTAATGGCTAGAAAGTGGTTTGCGCGGTTCTTACAACTAGAGGTGGTTCTCATTTTAGCGGTCCCCTATAAATAAAAATGATGATACACGTGGATGGATTTCAGTCTTCCCCTTCAATTTTCTCCTAGCTTAATGCATTCCAGTGCTGCCACATAGGACTTTTGTACACGTGTCTTTTCCTTCACTTTACGCCTTCTCTCTGCCCCTCCCTTCGATCCGATTCTAATTAGGTTACACATTTTGAAAAGCCTCCCCACTATTCTCCTATCTTCAGCCGAGTAGACAATACGAAGAATGCGCTCACCATCATTCTCCTACCTTCAGTCGTCCATATCCATGACACCTATTCCACCCTATTCTTTTCATAACCATCTCGATCTGTAACTTGCACCCTATCACGAATACCCTAAATCAAATGACACTGCTTAAATCAATTTAAACATCCGAATAGCCCATTTATGTAGGAGAAGCCGCCGCATTCGCAGGCATTTAAATTAAGCTTCGCCGGTCAATCGAACTCCAGTTCAAGGTATGGTTTGAGGATCGAAGTGTGAATTTTATATATTTTGATATTTGAAATGGATATCATATGATCAAAGTTTATTATGCGATTGAACGTTGTAGTAAGTTGTTCGATGATCAATTGGAGTATTGATAAGTGTGAATTGTTATATGTTTGAAATCTGGTTCGAATGTAGGTAGTTTAATTGGTTGATTTTTTAGATGTATATTAGGATCGCTGCGTTATTGAATTATTTGATTTTCAATAGAAAAATAAATGCATATTGATATTAGGAATTTTTTAGACACCAATAGTACCATTCTAGCCAACTCGCATGCTGATTACGATTCAAATCACAAAGTTTTGATCACTGGTGGATGCTTAAAGTTTGTTTGAAATTTCAGGTCAACTGTAGTCATCAAAGTCAACCAGATACTATTGAGTTATAGTTGGTTTGGAGTTGTCCAGCCCCTAATCCTGTTGCAAACTACATATGCCTTCAACTATGGTATAATCAGTCAAATGGAAAGAGAGAAAGCAAACAGAGAGATAGAAAGAGAAAATCTCCGCTCATGCCGTTCGCACTGACTTCCGCCGCCTTTGTTTCGTTTCACTATTCGATGGTTGTGGCCTTCATTTTATGTATCTAGCGAGTATGACGTCGTGGGTAAAGTTGTGCCTTAATCCAGCCGCATAAATCACAAGTGACGGTGACACTAGATTTTTGAAATTATCCATTAAAAGGTAACTTTGCTATATTAGTGATTTGTACTATAAGTTGTGAAGCTTCATGTGTTGTCTTTACGAATATGAACGTAAGTTTGCAGAAAAAAATTAATAATATGCTTTTCTTTATATCGTTTTCTGGTTTTGTTTTTTTCCCATTATTAATTATGTTTTACGTTTGTTTACGTTATGGATGGTGCTAGAGCAAAATAGTGAGGAAGATGGTGGTGCAACGTGTAAGTAATAACTCGCCGATAACCATTTTTTATCTGCTTTGGGCTTCGGTTTCACTTAAGGTAAGAACGCGTTGTTCTCTGTTGTTTTGATTTTGTTTATGTTGTGTGTCGTTGGTTTTTATGCTTGCCTTGACTAATCTTGAGGGGGTCGTTGTTGTTTTGTCATTGATTTAGACTCTACATCTCCGACTCATTCAGTCAGTCCTCTTGATTTAATACTAAGTTGTTCGTCATGATTACTGTTCTAGCATATTGGCATCTAGCATCTTTGTAGGATCGGTTTTGACACCGTTCGATTGCGTAACGGACGTTCGACGTGCGGAATCCGTGAACGTACGTGACCGAACACACAATAACGTACTAGAAACGTGATTTTATTGAAGAATAGACTTGTAAGATACAAAAATCACGTGTAGAGAGCTTTCTCTCTCTAGACTTTCTCTCTCTAGACTTGAATCACAAAATTACCAAATGGAGCCAAAAGTCTTTTACTTAACTACTAACTCCTCTATTTATAGGCCTTGGAATTAATGAGATTTCTCATTAATTACCAAAATGCCACCTTGCTAATACTATCTAAATATTACAATAAAATCCTAGATTTCTACAGTTTCAACTACGGCTTGAATTGACGGAGGCGATAGACATTAATGCATCAACAAACTCCCCCTTGGATATTGCCGCAGTCAATCCATAGTTAAACTCGTAGCGACTTGTCTTTCTCTCTCTCTTGAGTCTTCTTTAAGATTTAACGTCTTCAGCAAACACAGACTCCCTCTTGCTCGAACAGAATCTCGGTGGATCTGTCTTCAGCTTCAGCTCCCCTTTTCGGTAGTTTCTTCAGGCTCCCCCTTTCGTCAAGCTTCCGTGCTTTTAGGATCGACGCCTGGCTTTTCGTAGCAACAGATTCAGAAACCTACACATCTCAACCTCTTGTAAGACAAAATAATTTTGACTCTAAAAGAATTCACTCAAAATTCTCAAACATATAACACACGATATTGTGATTCAAATTAATGAATCATCTAAACATTTGAGGATTATCTTCCAACTTCTCATCATCTTAACCAAACCAATTGTTCATCTTGTTTAGCCTTTGAGATTTTGAATATCAGCTCTCCAACATCAGTTGTCGAAAATCTTTTTGGATTTTTCAAAATTTATGCTAAAACACACTAAACATCTTTTTGAACTTTTTAATAGAATGAAATACAGTAAAGAAATATTTACAAACAATATTTTTGTGAGTTTGTGTAAGAGGATCATATCAGTTTTTGAGACAAATCACTAGCACCGTTAAGCTTTAATCGTTTTAAGTTCTAAACGATTCACATTGATTGACGATATAATTATCCTCTTAAGCTCAATCTAAAAACTTTCGAAATGCTTACCAATATGTTAAGGTATATTAATTTTGCACTAAATTCTTATGGACCCCACGATCTCAGCATATCCCCTCATCATGCAATACACTAACTCAAGTAATGCCTTTAAACTTTTATCAACTGTGATTTGTGCAAAAACAAAGCAGAATGTTTAAACATTAACAATCAGGTCGATACTTCCATATACGCAGAGAAAGTCCAATGTTTAAACAAAATAAGAAAAATAAAACAAGTTGAAGTTGTTTAGGCTTTAACCACCAGGTCGATACTTCCGTATACGCAGAGGTGATCCAAAGCTTAAACGAAACACCAAAGAAAATAAAGCAGAACATTTAGGCAACAACATCCAGGTCGATACTCACGTATACGCAGAGGATGTCCGATGCTTAAACAAAATAAAGAAATAAAACAAGTTTAAATCTTTGCAAAATGAAATGCACAATCACAGCGACTTTTCAGCAAAGTAGTGAAAGTTCACAAACTTAACCAGTTTTATGCTTTTTGGCATTCAGCGATTACTGAGTAGGTACACAATCACGAAGGACAAAACTAAGTACTATGCTTTCAACCATGTTTCCCACTAGAACTAGGCTTTTTCATTTAAGTTTGTATTGTTATCGCAAATCTACTAGTCTAGCTGAGCCTATCGTCACATCTTTAGTGAGATCGTTTATCACATTATATCTTTCCATTTCTTTAGCATGCTGTGATAGTCCAACCGATTTACTATCATTTCCTCTTTTTCACAACAAAACTCATTTTGAATTTTTCAATGTTTTTGTCATTTTCAAATTTTCAAATGTTTTTGGATTTTCTAAAATTTCTTACTCCCCCTAAAATGCAAACACATTTTAGGAAATTTGAAACTAAACTGTACAACCAACTTGACAACTGATATCGAATCGCTTCAATTCGCCATCCACTTGGCATAAACAATCAGAACTCCCCCTGACAACAAACTATTTTCCCATTATGATTTCAAAACACTTAAGTTTGTTTTAATCAAAATGGTTTTTCCGGAAAATTAGTTTTGTGTGTCGATTCACAAACATGGGGATCTTTCATCACTTTGTTTTTTTTTTCAATCACTTGTAAGATTTAACATTTATCGATTTTAACAACACAATCACATGTAGAAAATCAAGTACAAATTAATGTCCCTGATTTACCACTTGTAAGACGAAAAATCACCAGAGTGAAATTTCTCAAGAAATGTGCCGATTCCTACTCCCCAATTACCAACCTAGGAGTTCCGGCAAGTCAGGTTTTTCAGTTAAAGAGATTCACCCAAGCCTGACGGTCCTTGGGTGTTTTGAACATACCTTTTTAATTCATAAAATTCTTTAACCCCTTTTACCTTACCCTCAACCATTTTTCCAAAAATGTTTACAACATTGGGGTTAAAGGCTTTTTCAACATCAAAATCTTTCTTTTCAGAAAAAAATTGATTTGAAATTTCAACTTCGTCAACTTTTTGTTTGTATTTTCAGCTCGCAATGGTGGAAAGTTGATATCATCCATTGGCGGCACTGAATTTTCACTTTTGAGCTCAACTTGTGGCTCCTCTGATTTTGACGAATCAGATTCATCGCCAACACGTGGCTCTTTTGTTTCCGAAGAAACAAATTCATCGCCAGGAAGTGAAAATCTCACTTTCTTTGATTTGTTAATCGTTTGATTAACCACTTTTTCTTTCTTTACTCTCTCTTCTGTCCTCAGATTTGTATCTGATGAATTCGTTTTACTTGACGGATCATTCTTTGGAGAGCAAAGCGATTTATCAGAACTGTTATCTGATTTTCTGGTTGTATCCGAGGACAAAATCCTTTCAAGGTATTCTCGGGCTTTCTTTCTTTTCTTTCTCAGTCGGTCTTTCTGCCCTTGTGAAAGCTTCACTTTCTGTTCTTTGGGCTTTTCTTCAACCTTGACTGATTTCTTCTTCTTTTTCTGAGATTCAGCCCTTGATCTTCCCTTTGATCTCATTGGGCAATCTCTTGCAATATGTCCTTTGATTTAGCAGTTATAGCATCCTCTCGTCTCAAACCTCCAACTTTGGCAGTTAACAGCAATGTGTCCTCTAAAACCACAGTTGTAACACACCCTGTTATCGTACCAATCTCCACCATCAATCCAAACACTCAAATCATAACACTGATTTGATTTGTAGTACTCACGACTTCTCCTATAATCTTGATTTGACACTTGAGCACTGTGGTCAAACCTGCACCACTTATTACCAACAAATTTAGAGTTTTCATTTTTTGAATTTTGTAAATTTTCATTGCGATTGGATGATCGAACTGATGAGCTTTTATTGTTGTTTTGAAAATTTTTCAAATTTTTAACATTTTGTTTTTGTTCTACATTCTTCTTAACAGGTTTTTGCTTTGAGCATTCACCTATTTCAGTCGAATGTAAAACGGTTTCTTTAAATTTTTCTTTTAATTTCAAAAATATTTTTCTTTTCTCAATTTCATCATCAGTTTTCTCATCACAATCTTCAACTTTGACTTTGTCAAAGTTTGTGACATTGTCACTTATTGGTTCAGAATTGATCGGTTCTGGACACACATATGGTGCAGAAGTCACAAAACCTTTCAACTTATTTTCTAACTCAACAATTTTATTCCGATCACTTTCAGCTTCTTTTTCAAGCTGAATGATTTTAGCAAGATGAGAATTTATTGCAATTTGTTTTTCAAGATTATTTTTACCAAAAATATCTTTCTCATCTTCTAAAATCTTTATTTGACTTTGAAAATCTTTACCCATTTTTACTTTTTCATTTTCTAAATTTTGTTTTTGATTTTTCAAAACATTTTCTGATTTTTTAAGATTTTCGTTTTCTAATGACAAACTCTCTAAATCCCTTAAGAGTTTGGCATTTTCAGATTTCAAATTTTCACAGTTTAAGCACTTCTCTCCTGTATGAGACTTCGATTTTCTAGTCTTTTGAAACTCAAGTTCTTGAGCTTGAATCTTCTCGATGAAACCACTAAGGTTCATATAATCAAAATTTGTCTTCTTCTTTAGCCCCATCAAATAGATATTCCACTCTTCATATGGCAATGTGTCTGCCAATTTATTGTTCCATTCCTCATTTGTTTTTGTTATTCCCAATCTCCCCATTTCCATAACTAACTTGACATACCTTTCGATCAACTCCTCTGTAGACTCTCCCTTGATACCTGTAAAATCATCAAATTTGTTCAGTGTGATATAAATCTCGGAACCCATATTTCGGTATTAAAAGATTTACAATGACGGATTTCAATCAATACAAAGATTCACACAATCAAACGACTATCCGATTGAATATCAAAGATTGAGCAACAACGGATCGAGTGGGGATTTGTTCGGGCGAGTATTTGATGCTTGACAAATCACCGTTACTTCAATGAACAGCCAACAAACTCTTCAATACACTCGTCCAAATTCAATACACAACTCTTCAATACAAATTCACTTGTAGATTGGTGTATTGACCCTTTTACCCTTTTTTAATGAACAATATCAATCAAATACTAATATTCTTCTTTATCTGTGTAAGTCACGGCTACAAACCAAACACTATTGGCTGCTATACAAACAACCAAAACAATATCACAGCCTCTTAAACACAACCTGCAATTTGATTTGGCAGTTGATCTTTCTCTAAGCCGACAATGATTTTTACACCTCAAATACAATTGGGTCTCTCAAATATAATTGTGATTGGGCCGAATATTATAGTGAACCACTTTGGACGGTTTGAATATTATAACCAACTGATTGAGCCAATGTTTCTTTTAATCTGATTAGACCTCAACTTTGCCGACAAACTGAAATCTCAAACACTAATTCCGACAACATCACATGCAAACATTTAATTCCTGTTATTGATTAAAAACAAATCACATACAACCTTGGGCAGCTCAACTTTAATTCATGACTTGAATTAAAGACTTTAATGAATCTGTCTGTTGTCACTTTACATGCAATGTTTCAGTCAATATCCGACAAAATCAATTACCAACTAAAATCCTATTTGACCAATTATCAAGTGAATCTGATTGTTTTAATTTGATTGAGCCGATGAATATTAATCACATGAACTCATAACCACTTTCAAACGGACAGAATTTCAAATGGTCATGTCATCATTATGATACTTTCAAACGGACATGCAATCATCAAACGATTAACCCAATTTCAAACGGTCAGGATTCTTCAAACGGTCAGGTGCTTGATTTCAAACTGTCACGTCCTCAAACGGACAACCCTCAAACTGTCATGTCCTCAAACGGACACCTTCAAACTGTCATGTCCTCAAACGGACACCTTCAAACTGACAACTTCAAACGGTCAAGTGAATTTTCAAACGGACATGTTAATTTTCAAACTTCCAGGTTAGTTTTTCAAACGGACATCTGAATTTTCAAACGGTCATGTTAGTTTTCAAACGGACATATTAATTTTCAAACTTTCAAGTTAGTTTTTCAAAAGGTCATCTCAATTTTCAAACGATCATGTTGTTTCGTTCAAATGGTCAACATTTTTCAAACGGAATCGGACCTAAAAACTCGAATATCTCCTAAGCGGCTAGGAGTTTGAACATGAAACTTGGTAGGGTTTTAAAACTAACAATTTCGCACACAATATCAAAAATTCAGACAAATCGGACCGTGAAAACACGTTCAATTTGACTAAAAACCGTGAAAAATGTAAGAAATAGGTAGAAGATGAAGAAATAGATGAAATCGGATCTGAATCGGCTGAAATCTGGTACGAAAACGATGTGTTTGATCAAGCAATCGAGCTCCTAGCTCTGATACCAATTGTAGGATCGGTTTTGACACCGTTCGATTGCGTAACGGACGTTCGACGTGCGGAATCCGTGAACGTACGTGACCGAACACACAATAACGTACTAGAAACGTGATTTTATTGAAGAATAGACTTGTAAGCTACAAAAATCACGTGTAGAGAGCTTTCTCTCTCTAGACTTTCTCTCTCTAGACTTGAATCACAAAATTACCAAATGGATCCAAAAGTCTTTTACTTTACTACTAACTCCTCTATTTATAGGCCTTGGAATTAATGAGATTTCTCATTAATTACCAAAATGCCACCTTGCTAATACTATCTAAATATTACAATAAAATCCTAGATTTCTACAGTTTCAACTACGGCTTGAATTGACGGAGGCGATAGACATTAATGCATCAACAATCTTTAGAAAGATGTTTTATGATACTTTGTATGTACAGAAACATCTAGGTGAAAAACCAAACTCCATAGTCTTGCTTCTGATAGCAGCAACATGAGACCATCTTGATTCCATATTGTCAAAGAACATATATCAAGACTGAATATACCCAAATAGATGTTTTACTAACCCAGAAATAAGAATGAACTGAAGAATAAACAATTGTGTAACAAATCTCTCAACACTCCTTTAACTTGCAGATTATCAACATGATAATCTGCACATAAAACGACCTAACAAGCATTTAATGAATCAAAAATATTCACTATTTGAATGTAACCCTAAATCGCCTAAAGAGGAGGCAACGAACATAGAGAACAAAAAAGGATACGGTTTGTAGGATCGTTTTCACGACCAAACGAGTCGTTCAGAAGAATTCTAATCAATTCAAAAGGCGAAAACAGATGAATTGACTTGAAAACAGCTTGAATCACTTCTAATTGTCTTGTATATTGATTTAACAGGTTTACAGATCAATCGACACATCGGCAGCAATTCGGTACCGGAATCTAATTTCGTTACAAATGAGATCACCTCGAGGGTATATATAAGCTTGCTAATTTCGCATGGAATTACACTTGCTATTTTGTGCGAAATAGCAGTTTGCTATTTCGTACGAAATAGCAGATGCCATTTCATGCGAAATTAGCCTTTAACAACATAAACCCTAGATTTCTCGTACAACGTGCCCTGATCTAACAATTCTATTACAAGACTCGATACAAGACGAAGTCGACAGACGTATGCACCAACAGACTCCCCCTGACGAGTCTTCAGTGTCGAGTCTTCACAGTCTTCAGTCTTTATCAGTCTTTGGGCTTCTAAAATACCTGACAGTGTAAGCAATATCAATCTCTGTCATCTTCAGAATCTCGTCTCGACCTGGCTTTTTCCTCACTCTAATTCTCTTGATCAGATCTCTTGATTCTTTAAATTCATCAGCATCAACAATTTGCGAACTTCAGGATCTGAAACTGGCTCTAGAATCTACAGACTCCTCTTTACTATCAGACTCCCCCTTGAATTATGCTAGGATCACAGTCTGACTTTTACAAGATCTAGAATTGCAACCTGACTCTTTCATAGCCATAATCTGCACATTCTCTACCTCAAAGTAAGTTTCACATATTAAAGATTTGACAACTTTAAATTTTTGCAGAAATCAATTTGAAAGATTTAACATTTAACATATCTGATGACCACTTGAAAAATCAAATTCAAAACATCTTCTTGAAATAATTATGACATTTCCCAAAATTATATCAATCGGTTATCATCATTTTTCATTTCAAACAAACTTTCCCAAGCCAGTTCATCATGTTTAGCACTTGGAATTTTGAAAATCAGCTTTTTCAACATCAGTCGTCTAAAATCTTTTTGTATTTTTCAAAAATTTATGCTAAAATACTCCAAAAATCTTTTTGGATTTTTGTTAAAAAAATGAAATGCAGTAAAGAAATATATACATACAATATTTTTGTGAGTTTGTGTAAGAGGATCATATCAGTTTTTTTAGACAAATCACCAACACTGTTAAGCTGTAAACATTTTAAGTTTTAAACGATTCACTTAGATTGTCAGTATACTGATCCACTTAAATTTTCACAAAAAGTTCAACTGATTCGAGATATGAGATTAATGTTTTAGAGACTTAAACTTATTCGCATGTCCCACCTCAGAATATACACCCGTATCCAGATCCCAATATTCAGTCTTACAGGTGAGTATACCTAAATGATATCGGTAAAGGGTTAAATTGCGAGGGCCGTGAGAGCTCAGGCTATTGCTTCCGCAAAATCAGAGAGATGACGGCTTCGACTTTTAGGTGTGTTCCCTTTAGAGAATCTTTTCTTCAACAGCACATAATTAGTATTTTTCAATGTTTCATCATTTTTTATGCTGAGGGCAGTGCTATATCTCAAGCATGCAGAAAGTATTATACAGGGACTAGGCCATTGCTTCCGCAAAATCAGAAGTCCCAGGATAATACCCCAGATATCACTAAGCATAAAGACCTAGTATCTCAGAAAGAGGGACCTTTCAAACAAGATTTCGGGGGTTACCCATATATCCGAAAGATGTTCCCCACGAGATAAGCAAGTTTGATATTTAGGTTTATATCTCATCACAATCTACTAAATGTGTAAAAATCTACTGGCACATCGTCAGTGAGACCGTTTATCACTATTTATCTTTCCAATTCTTTAGTATGCCGTGATTGTCCACTGATGTACTATCATTTCCTCTATTTCACAACAAAACTCATTTTTTATTTTTATCATGTTTTTGACTTTTTCAAATTTTCTAATGTTTTTGGATTTTCTGAAAATTCTTACTCCCCCTAAAATTCAAAATCATTTAAAGGAAATTTGAAAACAAACTGTACAAGTTAAAGTGACAACTGATTTTCAAGCTTCAATTCGCCATCCACTTGGCATAAACAATCAGAACTCCCCCTTACAACAAACTATTTTCCCATTATGATTTCAAAACACTTAAGTTTGTTTTAATCAGAAATGGTTTTTCCAGAAAATAATTTTTTGTGGATTTTATCACTTGTAAGATCGGGGATAAACTCATCACATTGTTTTCCAAACATTTTGAATGAAAGTTAAATCAAGTTCAACTTAATGACCTTGATCAACTACTTGTAAGTGAAAACCTTCTTTAACCACTTGTAGGTTCACTTAATAACCAAAACCTCTTGCAAGAATATAACAATTTCAAAGATTACCACTTGTAAATCAAACCTGTAGGTCAAAATATCACAAAAGTGAATTTCTCAAGAAAGATGCCGATTCATGCTCCACGCTTACCAACCTGGGAGCTCCGGCAAGTCAGAATTTTAAGTAGAAAATGCAGTCACCCAAGCCTGACCAGCCTTGGGTGATTTTGATTCAACTCTATCCCAACCTCCTTTTGATCTGTAAAATTCTTTGGCACTTTTTAACTTTCCATCTACCATCTTTCCAAACATATGTTTGACTTTCCCATTGAAAGTCTTTTCAGCATCAAATTCTTCTTTACCAGAGAAGAATTGACCTGAAATCTCAAACCTACCTTTTGATTTCTGATTTTCTGCTCGCAATGGTGGAAAATTTTCATCGTTCAACTCAGGAACGAAATTCTCATTCTTTTTCTTAACAGATGACTCCTCTGATTTTATGGAATCAGATTCATTGTCAGAACTACTCTCAGATTTTACAACCCATCTTTGTTTGTTCAAATCGACTTTTCTTTTGTAAAAATGTTTTGAAACATCACCAGTTTCAAAAGTCGAATTTTCAAACATCTTAGATTTTTCAGTTATTGTTTCTTTTCATCAACATGTTTCTTAATCATTTCAGAGTTATAAGAAACTTCCTGTTTTGTATTGTTGAACTGTTGGCAATTCCAAGCAATGTGTCCAACTTTGTGACATTTGAAACAAATTCTTTTGTCAACTCTTGAAACAGATTTCTTCATATTCTTCTTCCTCTCGTCAAGAAACTCTTGATTTGACTGTCTCCAGAATGGTTTTTTCTGCTCTTCTTCAGAACTTCCTCCTGCAACAAATTTTGTTTTTGATTTATAATTTTTCTCATTTTTATAATTTTCTGAAGAATTAAAACCAAGACCTTTCTTTTTGAAATTACCGTTATGGTTTGGTTTCTTTCGAAAATCTGAACCAGAACTGTAACCCTTTTTCTTGTTCAATCTCTGTTGAACTCTTGAAGTGTATCTTTTAGATTTTTCAGCAAGATTTAAATCTTTTATTTCAGAAATATTAATTTATGTTAATTTGAAAACCTGTTTGATCATTTCAGTTTTGACACTTCTTATTGGAAATTCCTCATCAGAGTATAATTTGTCTGAATCATTCAAAGTATATGCCACTTTGATTGTTTCGTCATTCAAATTAGATTTTGATAACATGAATTCTTTATTGTAAACACGTTTAACCGGTGAACTCGGACTCTTTTCTGACGAACTCGAACTTTCAGATTTTGACTCCGACTTTGACTCTTCATCCATATCCAACACCTGATCGACCACTTTCTTTAACAACTCAGACTCATGATCAGTGTCAGACGCTGTGAATGTGACATCAATATTGTCTGGTAACTCATCAATGATTTCAGACTTTAACTTGATGTTGAGAGCCTTATTTAAACGTTCCTCATTTGGTTTTCTGGGAGAATAACTATTCCAAATCGGGGGCGGACACTTGTTATACTTGACACTTTGTTTCTTACCAGTATCCGTATCTTCTGTCTTTTTATCTTGAAACGCTTCAAGACCTGCAACAGTAAGATAAACTCTATCAATCAAATAATCATATGTTGTATAACTCAACAACAAACGTTTGATTCTTTCACTCTCAAACTTTTCAAGTTCCAAATCCTGCTTTAGCTTTGCACAATCTTCAATATACTCATTGATGACTTTCTGCTTTGTCATTAAAGTAGAACTCATCATAGTCAAAGCAGCATCAACTTCTGAATTTGTCTTTTTCAAACCATCAACTGTTCTGTTCAGTACGTCATAAGATTCCTTCATATACTTCACATCAGACAACAAATTCTCTTTCATCTCTTCCAGATCAAGAATCTTCTTGTCCTTCTCCTTACAATTTTTGCATGATTCCAGACATTTCTGACAAGGTTTGATGATCTCAACTATCTTTTCAATCTCGACAATCTTCTCAACTTCAACAACTTTTTCTACTTCAATGATTTTTTCTACTTCGACTATTTATTCAATCTCAACAATTTTCTCTACCACTTTCTCTACTTCAACGATTTTCTCTATCACCTTTTCAATCATTGATTCAACATTTTGTTCTTCAGCTTTCATCTTTGTCTTGTCATCAGCTATTCTTATTGCTTCCAGCTCTCTCTTTAATCTGGCAATCTTTTTCTCATTCAGCATCTCAACTTTATCTGCAAAAAACAAATTAAAAGTGTCAGGATCCAGTCCTTTTCTAGCTTTATTAAGATATTTTTCTTCATCATCGGTATCCATATCACTTTCTAAATCTGGAAAAATCTGAATTCTTTTCGGACTAGATTTGACTTCATCTTCTTCCAGAACTCTAGCAACAAGACCTGAACCAGGAGGAATGTATTTATCCCAGCTAAAACCCTCTGCAACCTTTTCATCATCTTGGTCAATTATACCATAAAGAGCTCTTTTCTCTTTTTCTTCAATGGCACGTGCATGCGCAGTTTGTGGTTGTTGAGCAATCTGATGGAAAATTGATTTTTGATAATAATTGTTCTTTCCAGACTGATCTTGTCTTCCATCTGCTTCTTTGTTTTTTGCATTCACGCTTAAAATGCCCTTTTTCTCGACACCTGGAACATGTAACCATTGATTTGTCAAAACCTATCGGAGATTTGTTGAAACTTTTCTGGCCTTCGAACATCACTGGCTAAACACCACTTGACGTCCATCAACTCAAGTTCTTCAGCATCTATCTGGTCATAATCTTCTTTGGTAAGCATCGGGTTTCCAATTTTGCCAGCAATCAAACTTTCATATGATTCCAACATAGCAACAAGTGATGCCATGTGTTGCTTAGCTATTTTTGGAGACAAATTTTGACCATTTTGAATGTTCAAAGTGACATTGCACTGCAGATTTGTAGAATTCTATCGTTGAGGACTTGGTGTTGTAAGATTTGGATCAAAGCTTGAATATGAAGACGAAGATCCACCACTCTGTGTCACAGTACTACCCTTCGTTCCAGACAAACTATCAGCACTGAAACCAGTTTGAATCTTTGGGCTGGGAGTAACTTCAAATTTGTTTCCTCTGTAGTATAAACTGACATCTTATTGAGCATTTGGATTCTTCCTGATTGCCGTTTTCTGGATATCCAACTCGTGCTCTTCCATTTTCTGAATAAACTGTGCCAGATTCATATTTTCAGATTTTCTCATGTGTTTTAGGATCAACAAATAAGTTCCCCATTTCTGCTGTGGTAATGCATCAGATAGTTTATCAACCCATTCATCATCGTCTTTCTTTATGTCCAATCTTCCCATTTCCAAAACCAGATGACAATATCTATCAATGGTCATTTTTGTTGTTTCATGATCAAAAGCTACAAACATGTTAAATGATTTCTTCAATAATGCCTTTTTGTTTTTGATCATATCTGCGCTTCCTTTGAACTTTTGAATCAATGCCGCACAAATTGACCTAGCAGTACCCTCATGTTGGAGCAAAACAAAGATGTCTTCTTTAATTGCTTGTTGAAGAATACTGATCATCATCTTTTCACTTGTATATTTCAATTTATCACTCTCTGAAAAGTCACAAAAAGCCTTTTCAAGCCCACGTTCATTTTTCGGTTTCTCATAATCTTTCTCTAATGAACACCATGCGTCAAACTTATAAGCTTGCACCCAGTTCTCAAACCGATTCTGCCATCCTTTAAAATCTTCAATGTACATGAGCTTTGGCGGTTTCTGGTAAGTTCCTGTCTCATTCTCATTGTACAATGTTTCGGCAGCTGTAACTGGTGCAACTGGTGTAGCAAACGCATTGTAGAATTCCTCTTCCATGATTTAGTAATCTGTGTCACAAAGTCAAACACGGTTCAAAGTCAACAAGGTTCACACGAAATATGAGTTCAAACGAAAACACTTGGTGCGAAATTATCAATCTCAAGCGAAATTAGAAATGGTGCGAAATAGTCTCTTTCAAACGAAATTAATTTTTCACACGAAATATAGTTTGGTGCGAAATAAGGTAATTTCATGTGAACTAAGGTAATTTCAAACGAAATCACACTATGAAGTGAAATTAGGGCTAATTTCGTGCGAAATTATGTAATTTCGTGTGGAACTCTCAAATGAAATTACGCTTTAGTGCAAAATTATCCTTTTTGAGCGAAATTAGGTAATTTCGTGTGAAATTAAGCAGGTAATTCCGTACGAAATAGTGCTGACATCATCATGAACGATCTGATTTTCAAGCGAAATTACGAATTTTACCAAATTTAGATCGAATTAAGGTCCAATTCTTTCAAGGATTCATTAAAACACTGTTTCGCATGTAATATGTGAAATTCAAGTCATTTTGACCGTAAAATTCTATTTAATTTTGAAAAGAAGGTGTAGAAATCAGATTTTAAGGTTGTTTTGGTAAGAACTCTTCCTCCTGAGCTCTGATACCACTTGTAGGATCGTTTTCACGACCAAACGAGTTGTTCAGAAGAATTCTAATCAATTCAAAAGGCGGAAACAGATTAATTGACTTGAAAATAGGTTGAATCACTTCTAATTGTCTTGTATATTGATTTAACAGGTTTACAGATCAGTCGACACGTCGGCAGCACTTCGGTACCGGAATCTAATTTCGTTACAAATGAGATCACCTAGAGGGTATATATAGGCTTGGTAATTTCGCATGGAATTACACTTGCAATTTCGTGCGAAATAGTAGTTTGCTATTTCGTACGAAATAGCAGATGCCATTTCATGCGAAATTAGCCTTTAACAACATAAACCCTAGATTTCTCGTACAACGTGCCCTGATCTAACAATTCTATTACAAGACTCGATACAAGAAGAAGTCGACAGACGTATGCACTAACACGGTTCACCTCTTCTCATGATCCCAAGGGGTCTTTTTATATGAGATCCAGAAGTAAAACGGACTCTGGGTAACCCGGAGTAAAAAATGACCGCACACGAAAGTCTTTAGTCTCTTAAGCCCAGCCTTCAATCTTCAGTCTCTAAACCCAATCTTCTAAGCGGCCCAGTGACCTTTTTATAAGCCCATGTAACAGTAGCCCATTATCACATGAATGCAGCCCACGATCAGTCGTTATTAGTCCAGACCTCGAAATATAACAAACAAAAATCTTAATAACATTTATAAAAACAAAACTAGAGATATTAAAACTGAAGTATAAAAGTATCATTTTTAACATCCCCCCTCAGTTTTAATATCAAGCAGATTAATTATCTAAATACTTACGCATGTATGAATGATCTTTAAGGAAATGGTTTTACAAAGTTGAACCAAGCCCACTTGACGGATGCATCGAGCCATGTCCTGGCCTAGATATGAACCAAGTATCTGCACCTAAGTCCAGCAGCACTAAGCATTTAGCCCATCTCCGGGAAAGTGTATTATGCAAAAGATAACAAATAAAAGAAAGCACAAGTGTTAACAATTATTTCTCGAGGAATTCAATTGAACAAACAAACTTTCATGCCCAACTCTATACACAACTCAACATGTTGGTTTATCAAAAAATATTTTCACCTGTCACATGACATATAACAAGATTCCGAACAGAATGAAATAAGATACAGAGAACACTTTCTCGATACTCAACAAAATAACCATATCAAAATCATATTTATCACAAACATATGCGATAAAACGAAGAGTAAAAGACTATAAAAAACTCAAACCATGTCAAAACAATTAGTCTTGAGTATTAGAAATATTTCTGAACAAACATATCAAAAAACTATTAGATCTATGTCAAAAATTACAAAGAACTTAAAAAATTCATCATTGAAAAAGACAGACAGTATGTCATGAGACATACAACAGCGCTTTCTATAAAACCAAGAAAAGCAATCGAAAACCATTTTTGAATAAGAAGTGAACCAACACATTCATAAACAATATCAAATTAATATGTGAAAAATGGTAATCAAAACATTATTCAGTTTCTTCAAAACAAGCAAGAATTTATCAAAAAAACTCACAGAGATCAATCACAAGATGATTTGAAACAAACAAACACCTCACTAAATCTACCAGACGATCAGTTCTCCAAAACGAAGAACTACGATCGAGTCCTAAATCTAGCACATGAGAGGATCTGAGTGTGAATTGAAAGAATCTTATGAAACCTTAATAAAGAAATGTGAACCCTCACAATCTGAACATTAAGGAATCACAAGATTTTATAATACCATCAGAAACTTATCTAATAAAAACCAAGAGCTACAAAACTCTATACATCTCAGAACGTCTGAAAACTTGAATTACATGATTCAAGACCATAAAAAAATCACACGATTTTTAAGAGAAACCAAGTCTGAAACTTTTGAATCACACGATTCAAAACACAAATCTGACAAAACATAGAATCACACAATTCTACATCAGATAACAAACATACAACTAAAACCTCATGGTTGAATGATAAAAAATAGATAACTTTTTCAACTAGAAAAAATAACTCACCAACCAGAGAAATAGACAAAGCCGTAAAACATATTCAAGAAAAATTTTGACAAACAACTGGTTAGAAGCACTCGAACCACATGATTCGACTACCCATACAACAAGAGACGAAAAGACACACATCATAATTTCTGTAATCATCACAGAAAAGAACAATCATATAACATATCCAAAATAACACGGACTCATATGATTGCATAGCACAAAAAACAGATACTTACATATCTGACAACATATTAAGTCACATGACTTTAAAGAATTCAGACCAACAAGAATATCATGAACTTTTCCAGACTTAACAAAGACAGCTCGAAACCAGTGCATAACAGGTCTATATAAAAAACAGACCAGCAACACAAAGAACTAATAGAAACCAACACTACGATCTAACGGGACTAGACTCAACAACACGAAGAATCTACAAACGACCCTAGACCAGTGTGGAGAAAAAAACAAGCATCACCTAGACCAGTAAACTAACATCACTATGATCGGCGATGAAGTCTCAAAGAGACAACTAAGAAACAAATAAGATCACCAACATAATGACCCTACACAAACCTCACTACGGTCGGACTCAAAACATGAAGAATCCAAGACCAGTGAATAAAAAACAAAGAACTGTCATCCTCATGAACAAACACTAATTATCACTAAGATAACAAAACTTCTAACCTAACGATTACCACAGATTCAACATGAATCGATAACCTAGATTTAGAAAAGTGAATACGCTCGAGGACAACAGACAATAGAGAACATAACGCTCTGAAGAGAAACAATAACATCTCTCAGAACTAAGATTCCATACACACACTACAATCACCGATTATCAACACGACAATCCATGCTACAAATCCAGATTTCAAACAGATTCAACACGAATGTGATTCACAAGATCTAAGCACAACAATTATGTAGATGTGTAGAACTCTCGAGAGAAAGCCGCTCAAAAGAAAGAAAGTGTTCAATTGAACTTATTCATGAACTTCTTACAATTTCTTTAGATTATAAAGAAGACTTTCAACATTTAAAAAACACAACTTTTCTTTAGTGATCATCCACCAAAAAATAAAAACAACAAAACAAAACAACTTACAAGATCAAATCAGACCAAAAAACCATTTAAAACACCCACCCAACAAAATCACACAATTCACACTAAGATCATCAACAAGACGATTCATTCTCACACATCACCCGAACTAACAGGTAAACAAACCAATATATGCGCAAACCCTAGACCGATATGAAAAAGAGGCTGCAAGAGAAACTATGAGTGATAAAAGATGGTAGACTTTCACTTTTATTTGTTAAAATATAGCTTTCTTAAAAACATTAATCAAACATCAACAGATCATTATGTCCATTATTGATTAACGGTTAACACAAATAATCACCAAGAAACAACAATCACTTTATCACACCAAAGAATAGATAAACACAGCAAGGAGAAATCAAGACAAAGGGTCAGATCGGTGGATCATCACTCATAGGTGCCACCGCAAACCTTGTCAAGATAGCCACAAATTTTGGTGCAATCACACATCAACAAATATCACAAAATAAGAACAAACAAAGGATTACACAGGTAGGATGCACAACAAGAGCCACCAATAATGCAACATAGAGACTCAATCACACCGGTAACAACAATGCCTAGACTCACAATGCAATGGAAACAAAAAATGTAAACAGAGGGAAACAAGAAACGATCTCACCGAAAGTGTTCAACTCCAAGTGGATCATATTTGCAGCCTTCACTTAGGGCTACAAATATAGATCAGAAGAATCAGCAACAATAAATCCAGATAGTTTGCTCTGTAAACTTCTAGGGTTACAGAGACTAACATGAATCCTTCACCACTTCTATTCTTTAAATTTGAAATGGGGAAGGCTGATGATGTAGCCTCTGATGCAGGTTCCAGAAATAAGAGACCACAGTATAAAGCATATGCCATCTGACTAGACGAGTAACACGATCTCCATCGCTCTCCGAGCTCGAACCACTGCTAGTAAAACCAGGAATCATTGCGGTTGAATCTGCTGACACTCTCATATTCCTCCTCTTATACATCAACAACAAAACCACCACATTAACCACACACAGCATCACATAACCACAGATCCAAATCCTAAGTAACAAATTCGTTTCTTCCTGCGCAATTTAAAACAAGGTAGCAACTGAAATCACAACAAACGCAAGATTCCACATTGTCTCTATAACAACAATCGGAAACTTTCTGTGTGGCTGTTACTCGGGAAACGTGTTGGCACTACACATGTCGAAGTCTCATGGCTTTAAATACAAAAGTGGATAGTACATGTTTGTGAACTGTAAGGCGGTTTATCCATTTGAATGGCACCCGTTTTCGATAACTTCTGCACAAGGAGATGACTACTTAAGTGTGCATATCCGAACCCTCAATGACTGGACCCGAAAACTAGAAAACGTCTTCTCTCAGATATGCCAACCACCAGCTAACCGTAAAAGTGGACTCCTAAGAGCTGATAACAAAGGAGACAACCCTAGTTTCCCAAAAGTTCTAATCAACGGGCAATATGGTGCACCAACACAAGACTACATGAGTCAACTGATGCAATCTGAGGTCTAACTGGCATTTGATGTCTTACAAATTGAAGGAACTTTTCTTTAGTCTTGCTGAATGCCTTCTTTGTAACATCTGCAGATATACCTCCTTGTTCCATTGAATACTTGTGAATAAACGGAAATAGATTCATATTAACAAACCGAGAAGCTTCAGGACCTCCATGACCATCATAAACACTAACATACGTAGCAGAAGGTCAATGTGACGTATACACCTGAATTTGATCTTCAAGGTTGGAATTCACCTGAACAACGGCGATTGAAAAGTCGCCGGAGGAATGAGGCTTGAGGTCGTTGTGCCACAGCAATACGTCACCGCTCCTTCGCCCTAGACATCTCTCCAACGGCATCGACGTTGCAATCTCCGCCACGGTGTAACAGAATGATAACAGAACTGATTCTTTGGAAACCACTTTTTGATTGACCCGTTTTGCAACTGAAATGTGTTATCGATTGAGGGACACACTCAGCAGATCTAAGGCTTCAAGAATCAGAAACCCCCAAATCTTGTACACAAATTTCAAGAATCAGAAGCAACCCCAGATCTAGAGTCGGGAAATAGAAGATTCACCAAGACTCTTAAAGATCTACAAGAACAAAGTCCGATCTGGTTTGAATCACCACAGATCTAACCTTATTACCAACGAATCAGCGGAATACCAAGAACACACCAAACGAGCTCTGATACCATTTCAAAGAATAGATATCAAGACTGAATATACCCAAATAGATGTTTTACTAACCCGGAAACAAGAATGAACTGAAGAATAAACAACTGTGTAACAAATCTCTCAACACTCCTCTCACTTGCAGATTATCAACATGATAATCTGCACATAAAACGACCTAACAAGCATTTAGTGAATCAAAAATATTCACTATTTGAATGTAACCCTAAATCGCCTAAAGAGGAGACGACGAACAGAGAGAACAAAAAAGGATACGGTTCACCTATTCTCATGATCCCAAGGGGTCTTTTTATATGAGATCCAGAAGTAAAACGGACTCTGGGTAACCCGGAGTAAAAAATGACCGCACACGAAAGTATTTAGTCTCTTAAGCCCAGCCTTCAATCTTCAGTCTCTAAACCCAATCTTCTATGCGACCCAGTGACCTCTTTATAAGCCCATGTAACAGTAGCCCATTATCACATGAATGCAACCCACGATCAGTCGTTATTAGTCCATACCTCGAAATATAACAATCAAAAATCTTAATAACATTTATAAAAAACAAAACTAGAGATATTAAAACTGAAGTATAAAAGTATCACTTTTAACACATATGTACATAAATTGAATGATATTATTGAGAGCTCCTCTTATACTTTCACATCATTGATAGGTATGCTGGTTACTATAGTTTATATAAGCTTTATTATTGTAGTATTATCTTAATACAATTCTCTTTCCAGTTATTTTAGTTGTGTTTTGTTACGACGACTTGGGGGAGTTTACTCTTGGCAGCACACCTAACTTATGCAGTTTGCGCAACCACGCCATATACGTTGATGAACGGAGTCGACTTTCAGCACACCTTATGCAGCACACGACTCGTAGAGGAAAGTCGACTTGAATACTTGAGTACGTATGGTTCTGGTGAGTCTGGCCTCTTAAAAAAGATTGATATGTTTTTTAAGACACATGTTCAGTCAATCCCTACGTGTCAGTATGCTAAGTTGTCACAAACTTTAAAAAACACAACAAAATGTATGGCTTCTTGATGTATATCCTGTCCATCGAAAACCCATTAGTCAGATGCCTTAGAAGCAAGTTCCATGCAAGCCAACATCCAAGTTTATTAGTTTTAATTCGTTATTAATTTTTTGTTATTTTAATGAGTCACGTTATTTTATTTCCTTATATGGTTGGTTGTTTATCCCTTAGTATTAGGCTACCAAACGTTGGTTATGGGTATGGTGAAAAATTCTTTATGTAAACAAATGGAAGCAATGAAATGATAGTTTTATAATGAGAAGAAAATTGTTTGTTAATTTATCTCATTGGATTATGAGTTAAATTAGTGTCTATGCTAGCTCAGTCGTGTCACGTTGGGTGATGTTCTTAAAACCCAAGTCTTTAACCGTAGTGGTGTATCTCTATCTTCGGTTAGAGATTGCAGTTGTACGATTTCGTTTGGTAGTGAATCTGTATCCAAATGAGTCGTAGATCTATCCATTTTTTCGTCATTTGTTTTGATCCGGTGATTTGGGGTCTTTACTCCTATCACTTCGTTTTGTAAGTATTAATTATAATTACAAGTCTATATTCTTTTAATCAACATGTCATATAATTTTATTCAAAACATCTATTAACATAAGATATTGTATTAGTCCGTGTATCACACGGGTAACTAACCTAGTATATATATATATATATATATATATATATATATATATATATATATATATATATATATATATATGGAACACTAAACAAGTGTGTAGCTGCAGAACAATGTATTTAACATGTTAAATAAATTACAAAAATTCAATTTAACATGTTAAAAATTAATTAAAAAAAAACTTCGAAGATTTTGTATATAAACACATGAAGAAGCCTTTTTAATAAAAAAATCGAAAACTAAAGAAAAGCTAAAAAAAGGTAAAAAAAATTACAACAAATATTTTTTATTATTGGAATAACTTTTACACATCTTTATATGCAAAAGCTACAAAATAATTTAAAAAAAATAATTATTTTTAACTTTTTAAATTCATTTTTATGATTTATTTAAAATGTAAAATGCACTCTTCTTCAGTTCTCCACTTTTTTAGTTTTCTCTGTTGAACTTCACACTCTATATATATATATATAAATATATATTGAAGCTCGAAAACTCCAAAAAAACTTAAAAAGACACCAAGAAAAAAAATTTTAACATTTTTTTTGCATGTAAATCTAGCATTTTTAAGACTTATTTGTTTTTTTTTTGAAAAAAAATAGTATTACACATGTGAAACACTATGAAAAATCTAAACCCGCCACTCCCCCCCCCCCCTATAACCACTCTCCTAAAATATTTTGACACTCTTAAAAAAATTTAGAACACCTCTATACGTCCTACAATATACCCCATACACGTAAAATAGCCTTAAATACCTTTATTTTTATAAAAATTAAATAAAAACAAATTCTAATGATCCCTGGCGGGCCGCGACAGCTCAATATCAGGGTGACACCCCAACGCGCCACGTGTCACAAACGTGTTGGTTCTAGGGTATGAGTCAGCCAAGCTAGGGTCTACCCTAGTGGGTCTCGCGGGCCGCGAAGGCATAGCCTTCGGCTTACGCGGGGAGCGACAAAGTGTCGAACAAACACTCTAAATAGCGACCATCGGCCTTCAGTTGCAATCCGCTCATTCCTTCAATCTCTCTCTAAATTTCTGAAACAATAATAATAATACCGGGCATTATGCCCCCTAATTAGCGAAGCTCTGCCTCATTGTAAGTATTTTAACCCCCGGTTAAGTATTAGATATGCTGCCCGATTAATCTAGTGCTCCGTAACGGCTGTCGTGGTTCTGCCCGACGTAGTCGTTGGAGTTACTGTCTCGGGGAGGGTATAACTAATGTAAATTGGGTTATTATACTAACGCGTGTGCATTGTTTAATTTATTAGATTATAACCAGGAAATCACAGGAAAAATACCTAAAGTAACAATGTGAGTAATCTCCTTTTTGTAAACCTTTTTCCAAATCATTTTTACAAAACCTTAATTGTTTAAAATATAATTAGAAGTGATTGAGTCTTTGAAATTCTTCAATTATTGCCGGTATGTTGGGGTTTTGTATACAAAATGAGGAACACGTTACTATTGTACAACGAGATAGCCAATGAGTAATATGACCCACCAGTCAGGATTGACAGTACTAAATGAGTAATTGTGTAGATCTAAATATTGTAATCGCTCTTAATACTGTAAAATGATAAAACCTATTTTGATTAAACCGGGATTCACTCACCAGTATTTTCCACTGACAAATGTTTTTAAACGCGTTTCAGGTAACAAAATGTGAAAGCCAAATAGAAGCCAGTTGGACAGCACTGAAGGCTTGGAAAATGTGGCTATAAATGTTACCTAAATAAAAAAGATGTTTTTATTTAAATAAAATAGGATTTATCCCTATAAACATGTTTTTAATGGAAACTTGGGTTTTACCCATGTGTTTATTATTATAAAAATGTGGTATTTTACTCTGATAAAATATTTCCTAACTACGATCCTGATGTAAATTCCGCTGCCAAAATGATTAAACCACTGATACCACTAAATTTGAGCTCGCGGTCGCCCGTTCCCGGGAGACAGGGACCGGGGGTTGCGACTGTCATACCCTGACTTTTGCGGAAGCGTGATTATGTATGACTTGCTTAATATCATTGCATTCAACCATAACAAACGATTATATGATAAAACCAAGATGTTCATCCATAGATATTTAAAAAAAACATTACATGCAACACTATTTTAAATCCCAAAAACACAGACTTCATGTTTGAAATACAACACCAACAGGTTTTAAGTTTCATAAGGACTTCTCAAAAGATACTAATGAAAACTAGGCTTTGAATATGTATCCTATCCAGGATAGGATACACACTCCAAACCATTTGACACCGGATGACATCTTTTATTCCAAACAACACTTGAAACCATCAACGCCCGCCATATCCATGCTTAGTTTCCTGAAATACATATAGTTTGAAAACATCAACAAAAGTTGAACGAGTTCATGTGTTTTGTATGTGTGCACGAACATCCTTGAAATCATTTGAAAGTATGTGCGTATGTACTTGTAAACTGGTATGAAGCAACAAGGAAACATATCAATTAATGTGCAGCAAATACATTAATATATGTGACATCGCATAGGAAGCACTCAACCCTTTATGCGTATTTCGTACCGGGCCCTCCGGCGAAACGACATAGTCACCACATGCGACCAACTCGTTGGCCCATGGGTGGGGCTCGCAACACCCAATAGATTTATTACTCATGTCCCTCGGTCCTTATACAAGGCTTAATGGTCTTAAGTTAATCGCCTATCCATTCACATGATCTAGCAGTTCATTCCTTAGCTAACCATACCATTTGTAATCATCGAAACATTTGTAACATGTATTTCACCCCCGAAGTTGTAAAACTAAAAACAGTTAAAAGAAAAAAAGGGGACATGAACTCACAGTTTTGCGTTCTTCGTATCCAATGTAACTCAAAGCTTCCTCTAGTTCGCACGACTACCTACATGCGTACTACGGTTCATTAGACAGGTGGGCCGTGCGTTGACCTTGGTCTTATTTAGTATTGTTGAGTTACGTTTCTTTGTGTATAATTATTCGTTAAAATAATAAATATTTTAACTTAAATTATATTTATTAAATTTTGGAATATTAGTTAAAATGATATATTTTAACTTGTCACATAACGTATTCATACTCATATTCTTATACTTAATTTTTGTATTAACTTTCCCGGAATAGTATTTTTAAATAAAAATATATCAATATATATTTTCGAAATATTACTTAGAAAAATTATTCATAATTTTTCCCTTTGGCCAAAAATATTTATAAACCTCATACAAGTCTCAAAACTAATATATTTCCAAGTCTAACTTAGAAATATATATATAAATCCATTTTTCTTCCAAAAATAATGTATTTCATCCTTGTTTGAGAAAATATATATTTTCTTCCAAAAATACTATATCTTCTAATAATTCCAAGAAAAATATATATTTTTACTTGCCCAAAAATAATATATTTTCTTCTTGTAAAAAATATGATATAATCTTGTAGTAATCATGAAAATCCCATTTTCATTCTCCTGGTGTTCAAAATACCAATTACCAAAATGTACTTGTAAATAATTTTTCGGAATATTTTGTGGGTTATATTCCTTTGTTCGGTTTCACCAATATTTTGTGTATTCTTTGTATATTCACATTTTGGAATTTTGATAATATTTTGGATTGAAATTTTTTTGTATTTTGATGAGTTATATTATTTCAAGTCCTAAAATAATATAACTAATACACATAATATATAAATAATCACATGCATGGTGACATGTAAATATATATTTCCTAAATACATATTAAGTCACTTTTATTTATAAAAACCAACCTCCAATATTTATATTTTTGTAACAAAAATTATGGCAAATGTTATGTGAAAAATCCATGGTTTAAAATATACTTGTAAATATTTGTTTAGAAATATTTTTCTAAGTGTTTAATTTCTAGAAAAAATTTGCCATAGTTTCCCCTAAAAATGAAGGTTTCCATATCTTGAAGGTATATCATTTTCTTTTGTAAATCAACACAATCAATCCCCAATCAACATTAAACAATCTACACTTACCAATTTTGCCAAAATCAAGCATAAACTAACACTTCATGAACTTGAAAATTTATAAAAATTTGTAGTAACTTGCTAGTGTTTTTAGTAAGCCTTGTTACCCTTTAAGGTGTGGTTGATTCTTTAAAAACATCATTGTTAAAGAAAATAGATCTTTACAACGTCTAGTCACATTTTCTAAAAATGTTTCTTCATGGATTTTTCTTGTTACACATATGTTTCTACACTTGTTTATCCTCTAAAAATAAGGTTTATTTATTTGAAATCCAAGATTATGTAAAACTTGTATTTTTAACTTGGTTTCTTGGAAAATCACTCTTGAAATTTTAGATCTACAAGACTTACATTTGATTTTAATCATTATTTCACAAGAACACATTATATTCTTTCAAGTTCATGCTTTATGTGAGGATGATTCATTAAACTCTAACATGTTCATCCTCTCATATTGCTAGAATATGTTTTTAATCATGATCTAGCAAGATCATATGATGATCTACATCATTTATATAAGCAAACAATGACCAACAAGTAAATCAACATATAAACAACATAGTTTCTTCATGATTTAAGCTTATGTTCAAGTTTTATTCTTTTGATTCTTAGTGTTCTTAAAGTGTAACATCATGTATCATCCTTTTAACCACTTGAATAAAATGTAAAATGAAGAGTATAGTGTTCTTACTACTAGCTCAAGGCTAGGGATGATCAAGAGAAGAAATGAAGTGGATAAAAGCAAACGATGAAGGTCCTTCAACTTCCGAAGATTCCAAGCTTCCTAATGATGCTAGAGACACCTTGTGGACACCTTAGAATGGTTGATTGTTGAACTAAAATGGATGTGTGTGGGGTGTGTATGTGAGCCGTGAGCATGGAGGGATGAGAAGAGAAGATAGTTGGTGATGATGGTAATGAGAAATGAATAAGGACTTTAGGTTAAAATAAACTTTCATCCAACATGTGTTAATCTAGTGGTCCTTATGTCCTCAAAAGATCAAGACAAGATCAAATAAAGATTTCAATTAAAATCTTCTTGTGGGCTCATTTGTAACCGTGAACTAGGTGGGGGGGGGGGGTATGTAGGCTAGGTTTCAACTAAATGTTAGTTATTATGGTTAGAATCCAAGTATTAGTTAGGTATTTAGTTAGTAGATATTTATATAGTGTGTTATGATGTTCAGGGACCACAACTAGCTTGGTAATGTTAAAACAGTGCTTCTAGTGAAAATTTGGTGTTTCGGGTAGTGTCCGGTTGGTTACTGGTTCATTAAGGTGCTAAAATATGCAGTTTAGTGTGCTTTATGTTACCTAATGTGATAGTTTTGATTCCCGACACTTTGAAAAGCATTCAGGACTATTTAACCATATTTCTGCATAATATTAGAGTGTTTAAATGCTGAATTTGCTGATTTTCTGCTGAATTCTACAGTTTATGTGAGTTTTAGGGACTTTTCGGCACTTAAACTATCTCTAGGAAGGCAGTTTTGTGATCCTTACTTTCCTACACACTATGCTAGTGTAATACTTGGTTTCTGACTCATTCTGTGTCTCAATACAATGTCTGTCTATTCACTGAACTCCGTCAGCATTTTTCTGATTTGTCTGATAACTGTGCTGCAGGTGTTTCGTGCATCATTCGAATCAACAAAGTTTGTTTGTAGTAATGATATGTTATTTGCAATATATGATGCACATGTATTATATGGCAAATGTCAAAAAGTAATTCAAGTAAATAAATTGTAATTCAGAATAGTCATTAAGCACTAATCATTGCTTAATAATGGTACAGATGTATGCAAATTTGACGGTTGTCATATTCTCCCCCTGTTAAGAAAATTTCGTCCTTGAAATTTGATCTACATTAGCTCCTTGGTGTTACCTTTTGCGTGTATGGACATGAATAACACCAAAGTGAATAACCACGAAACCGAATCAAAACTTATTCGAATCAGGTGAATCCAAGGACATATCATAACAACAAAAACCCAATGGTTAAAAGGTATGCGATTCAGAATTTGTTGTCAATGTACAGAATTATTAACTAGTGTGTCTTAGTTATCAGGGGTTCAACATAGAGGGTTTTCTACCAATAGAACTTTGAACGATCGGTCACAAATCACAATATGCAAATGAGTTCTAGAAACAATAGCATCCGCTAGAGGCACTCAAAATCAACAAGCTCAACTGTAATAGTGACATGAAAACGATATGTCAACTTTCGAACAAATGAATGAATAAAATTAGTGTGTTGACATTATTAAATCGTGAGAATACACCGAAAGGAAATGCAATCGAAAATGGTGTATTGTTGTCTCAATACGTAGTTGCATTAAGAATGTTTAAATGACAGGTCAAACAAAAGTATGTGTAGTTTCGAGTGAAATGGTTGACCATGATTAGCACAAGCTACAAGTTGTACCGACACCACAAGGTGTCGTAATGACAAAATTCAATAATAGCAGTGACCGAACAAGTCCACCGTGTTTGAAATCAATGAAAGTGTAATGAAGCAATCCTGAAAATTTGATTCAACTGCATCGTAGGATTTTTCAATTGAATATAGAACATCAAAGAGCTACTGTTTTCAATCGAAGATGAAAAAGTAATAAATACTGCAAGGCATTCGATCGATAATGAAAGAACCGTTAGGAGGTACACTGCAATGTAAAATGGATTTATGTACCATTGTCTTAACACACGATTGTGTTACGACTACTTTAATTATGATAAAACAGAACGGATTTAGAGCAAGTCAATAAATAAACAAGTATATCCGTGTATGAGATGCGTAAACGAGATTAGCGCAAGCTTCAAATTATCGAGACACCACCACAAGGTGTCGAAATCAACGAACGATTTAATGGAGCCGTAGACCAAACAAGTCTACTGCGACTCAGAATAAATGAAACGTTTGCAAAAATGAACTTGAATATGATGCTCTCAATACATCCTATGGTGTCTTGAATTGAATATGCGAAATGGACTAGTTCAAGCAATTGAACTTGGTCTCAGCGCAATCTGACAATAAACGTATGTATCTGTTAGTGCAGTATGTCTATCGCCTCCGTCATCTCAAGACCGTAGCAGAAACAGTTTAAGTTTAGGCTTAAATTGTAATATCTAGTTACTAAAAGGCAAGGTGGCATAATTGTAAATAAGGAGAGTCTCCTTATATCCTTTGCCTATAAATAGGAACCTAAGGGTTAGTTTTAGGGACTTTTGCCATTTGGAGACTTGAAGAGCATTAGTGTTAGAGAGAGAAACTAGAGAGAGAAAGTAGAAAGAGAAAGGCAAAAGGTGATTCGAGGTGCTCGTATCTTTCATACGTTTTATAGAATCACAGATTAAGTACGTTCGTGTGTTCGGTCACGTTCGTGTACGGATTCCGCACGTTACACGAGTCGGTTCGCAATCGAAACGGAGTCAAAACCGGTCCTAACAAGTGGTATCAGAGTAGGAGCTCGATTGCACGGATCAAACGCACGATTTCGCATAGAAATTCATCAGATTCAGATCCAAATTTCACTCAGATTTGTCAAAATTCTTCATCTTTTTCACTTCTTCACGTTTTTATCTGAAAAACGCCAAATTAAACGATTTTTTACGGATAAAAATTGCTGAATTTTGGATATGTTGTGCGAAAACATATGATCTATAAGCCTATAAATTTTCAGAACTTAATTCAAAGCCGTTTGGGAGAAATCTAAGATTTTTTGATCGAAAAAGTTTGTAAAAATGTTGAATGTTGCTGCTGTTATGGTTACTGTTCACCGCGCGGATGGCAATCCGTGCGGATGACCATCCGTGTCAAGTCATCTTCATGCGCAGTTCATTAAAAGTGTTGACGTGCTGACTGGCTACTCGCACGGATACAACTCAAGTTCCATTTCATTAAAAGTGTTGACTTGTTGACTGGCTACTCGCACGGATACAACTCAAGTTCCATTTCATTAAAAGTGTTGACTTGTTGACTGGCTACTCGCACGGATACAACTCAAGTTCCATTTCATTAATTTGTTGACTGGCTACCCGCACGGATAGCAATACGACTCAAGATTCCTTCTTTGCAATTTCATTAAAGTGTTTGACCAAGTTGACTGCGTCGGATAGCAAATCGACCGGATAGCAATCCGTGTTGACTTTAGTTGACCTATCCGAGCGAATTACTACCCGTACGGATAGCACCCACCCGTGCGGATAGCATCATTTCCCACCCGTGCGGATAGCATAGAAGTCCACCCGCACGGACAGCAATCCGGGTCTCAGCATCTCCTTAAATTCATTAAAGCTTTGACTTTATTTGACCTATCCGGACGGACACTTGTCCGCACGAATAGCAATCCACGTCACAGCAATCCGAGTCTTGTGTTCTTACCCGAGCGACTTTAACTTGGTCAACATTATCAGCTTTTGAAAGTCAACATTAAATGTAGACGGTGTGCATGTGATTTTCACTACTGTTGTCAACATTGTCAGGTTTAATCATTCAACTTTATCAGCGGTCATCATTAATAACTACAGCAGAATACACGTGATTCACTTGAATTGATAAACATACATTGAACGACTCAATAGGATTTCATTTAGAAATTAATTCATTGATTGTTATGTGCATCAGTGCATGTGATAGATAACAGGTTGTCGGCCATTGTTTAGTGTGTATATCAAGATTGCATGTGATCATCATTTCAATAAACTTTGACTATTAATTGTTTGCATGATAAGTATAGAGTTGCTTTGGTGGCCACTGAATTCATTAAGAAACTACATGTGATAAAGTGATTTGAATTACTTTTTGTCGTGTAGTACCATTGCCACCCAACTCAAAAACAAGTGATTGTAAAAGAGTCGGATACTATCTCACCGAACGGATTCAATCTCACCCGAACGGATAGCAATCTCATCCGAACGGACAGCGTTGTCACGAGATTATTTTCACTGTTGACTTGTGTTGACTCACTCGATCGGATACCCGTCCGATTCATTTGTTTGATATTGATTAAACTCATTGTGTTTGTTTGTTCTTGATTCAGGTGATTATAAAGGTGCTTGTAAATCGAGAAGATCACATCATGGCTGAAGAATTTTTCAATACTTTCTACAATGCGTTTACCTCGGATACAGTGGAAGGATCAAACGATACACCCAAAGCGATAATGAAAACCATCAAAGACAACATTAACAATGACAACTTTTATGGAACCTATTCAAAACCTCCGAAGCTGAATAACATTGAGGATTATGTTTGGTGGAAGGAGAGGTTTGTCAATTGGACGAAGGCATATGCACATGAGAGTTAGTTTTGTCTGAAGTTTGGTTATGAGAACCCAACAAAAGACAAAGGAGAAGAAATTCTAATCAAAGATTATTCAGAGGAAGACAAAAATAAATTTTCATATGAACAGAAGATGATTGCTTTGATCCAGCAAGCAGTTCAAGATGACATATTTTCTTTATTAATACATGATGGGTCATCAAAGTCTGTATGGAAAGCTTTGAAAACGAAAGCTAAGGGGGGTAAACAAATTCAGAAAAACAAAATCGCGTTATTAAAAAAGGAATTCGATCTGTTTGACAGTTTAAAAGGAGAGACAGTAAGGCAAATGATTGAGAGGTTTTGCCATTTAAAAATTGAACTTGAAAGGTTTAAAATTGTGAAAACTAGAGAAGAAATTGTTGATAAAGTAATTGAAGCGTTACCACGAGCTGATCGGTGGCAAACGTTTGTTTTTATCTTGAAAAATGATGATAAATTTGATACAATTTCTCTTGATGCATTGTTAGAAAAGATTGAGAGTCATGATCTGGAACTACAAAAGCAAAACAAGATGAGTGGTTCATCGCATCATCAGAATGTTGGTCTATACTACAAAGGCAATGTACCTTCGGAGAAAGTTGGCAGTTCACCAAAGACAACATTCAGTAGTGAGAAGATGAAGGAACCACAAACAACCTCATCAAGTTACCATTCTGGATATCATTCATCTTCAAAATCAAGTTCTGATGAAGCTGAGGAGATTTTGTGCAACATTGCTCTTAAATTGAAGAATTCTCCTGCAATGAGCATCAATGCAGCTAAGCAGCAAATTAGCTTCCTTGCATCTGTTCTGGAATTGTATGAAGGTCAAGTTGCAGGCAAGATTGGTAACTCTGAGTTAACCAAAGAAGACTACGACCAGATTGATCCTGAAGAGATGGAACTTATTGACATCCGTTGGTGTTTAGCTAGTTGTATCCGCAGAGCTCAGAGATATATGGAAATTACTGGGAAACAATCTCTTGGTGGTGCATCTACAAAGCTTGGATTTGATAAGTCCAAAGTGACCTGCTTCAAATGTAAGCAAAAAGGTCATTTCAAAAGAGAGTGCAACAATTCTGCGGTTGGTGGAAATGAACATCCGTTCAATGATGATTACTACCGAAAGGCAATTTACCATCGTAGCAGAGAAGAGCCAAAGATGATTGAAGCTAAACCCATAGAGAAGTCAAGAGCTTATGCTGTAATCCACGATGATGAAGGATATGATTGGAGTCAGATTTGTCCGGAAGAAGATCGTGTTGATATTCAACAAACAGCTCATGGCAGAAAACCATCAAACAGCAAACATTATGTTTTTGTTGCTGAAATCAAAGATGAAAACAAAGAAGAAAATGTTGTTGCTGAAGTAAAAGAGAAAACTCGAGAAGAGATTTTGAAAGAGAAAACTCAAAGAGAAAGATTCATTGTGGGGTACAGAATGGAGAAAATGCAAGAAGAATATGAGAATGCTGTTGCGAACAAAAGATGGGATAAACAGCAAGAATGTTTTGTCAACAAACAAGGTGAACCGGTTGTTCCCAGAAATGACATAGTTCACGATGATGTTCTTCTAGTAATTCCTCGATCCGGCGAATATTACTCAAATGTTGCAAAAGACAAAACATATGTGAAAAGGCTGGATAAAATCATCAGGGATGCTATGACGATAAAACTGAGGAAGTGGAATGAAGAAAGAATGAAGAAGAATATTGAGAAGATGGTTGATGATTTGAAGAAAGCTGCTGAGGAAGTCAAGGTTGAAGAAAAAGTGAAAGATGGAGTTGAGAAAGCTAAAGAGAAGGTTATTGAGAAAGAAGTTATTATTGAAGAACAGCAAGTTGAAGAAGTCAAGAAGGAGAAGGAAAGTTCGATAGAAGTGAAGGTTGAAAGTTCAACAGATGTTGTTGGTAATGTTGTTGATGAGAAGCAGAAGAGTAAAGCTGATCAGGCACAAAAGGAAGTGAAAGCCGAGGTGCCAATCACTGAGGTAAATTCTAATTCTGAAGTCTTAATCGAAACTGTTGAACAGTGCAAGAAATGCATGAAAACGTGCAGTGCTTGTACTGAAAAAGACGAAAGGATCAGGACAAGAGATCTTGATTTCACAAAACTTGAAGAAGTTTTAAAAAACAAGTGCAAAGAAATGTTTGAAAATGAAAAGGTTTTAAAAGAAAATAATGAAACACTTTCAGAAAAATGTAAAAAGTTAGAAAAAGAAAATGAAGTTTTGAAAGAAAATGTTTTGAAAAAGACAGAAGAATGTGATCAAAAAGAGAATGCTTTTCAGGAAATGAAAAAAGAATATGATTCAATAAAATTGGCTTATCACATTACAAAAGAATCATATGAAAAAGTAAAAAGTGAAATGAAACTTGTTCAATCAAGATTGAAATATTGTTCTGAAACAACTAATGAGTATAAACGAATGTATGAAATAAAACAACAAGTTGTGAATTCTTATATTGAAGATGTTGCTAAACTTAAGCGTAAGATTGCTGATTTAGAAAAGGATAACAACAAACTAAAAAGTTATCACGCGTCGTCATATGTGCTTGAACGTATTTTCAACATAAAACCGGATGGGAAAGATTCTGAGCAAATCACGAAAGGCATTGGCTCAGAGTTTCATCAAGTTCCACCACCGGAAAAGTTTGCATTTTATGATGAGGAAAAGGTCGAAAAAGCTTTCAACCTGGTTGATCAATTGCCAGACAACATTGATGTAATCTATTCCAAATCTGATGATACTCATGATTCAGAGGTGGTAGGCAAAGTTGTTGAAAGTGTATTGAAAGAAGAGTCAGTTGATACAGGTAAATCTGAATCACAAGATGAAAATGAAGGTAATTTTCATGATGGATATCTGAAAAACTCAAAATCCGAGAAAAATTTGAATGAAGATTCAAAAGGATTGGTTTATACCATGATTGGATCGGACAAATTATTCTTAGATGTTGTTTTCCCGATTCAGAATGTGATATCAGAAAAGGTTGATAAAGTTTTCAAAATGGTTGAGATTGATAAATCTGAAATTCCAAAGTTCGCTGGAAAAGGTCACAAAACTTTTTATAACAAACCTGGTTACAAGAAGAAAAACATGAAGGCTGGGTTGGGTTATAAAAAGAAACAGAATTGGAAGAAAAATGAAACATCAAATTTTCAGACAAAATTGAATTTTGTTCAAGAAATAAATTTAGAAGAAGAGAAAGAACTCCAAGTTATACGACAGTCTAATGAAGAGTTCTGTGCTCAAAAGAAAAGGCAACAACCACAGGTCAAGGATGTGTCCAAGAGAACATGTTTCAAATGTGATCAAACTGGACATCTTGCACGAAAGTGTCCAAACCTGAAACCTGTGGATGTTGACAAAAAGAAGTATGAAAATGTTGAAAAACAGAAATCTGAAGTTGTGACTCAGAAGTCAACCAAGTTTGATTCTAAGCAAACTTGGAAGCCGAAAATGTCAAAGGCTGACTCACAACAAACGTGGAAACCTGTGACGTCTGGACTTAGAACAACACAAAGTTTGAAAACAACTGTTGATGCAACAAAACCAAACCAGTTTTGGAAACCAAAAACTGTTGTTCAAAATCAAAATGTTCAAAAAGAGTCACATTTTTACAAACGAGGTACTCCTAAAGGTCAAACATGGAATGTTAAGAAACAAATGATTTATGTAAAAGATGAGAAAATTGAAGTTAAAGATGAAAAAGTCTTTGTTCAGAATGACAAAGATTTTCCGAAATTAAATGATGCATATTGTGTTGAAATGCCTAAGGTCCAACAGACCTGGGCTAAATTGTTTAAGTGATTGAGTAAGTGCAAATGTGCAGGTGCTCAAGAAAACTGAAGACTGTGAGAATGGAAATCGGAGCAGCCTGGCACAAGAAGAAGAGGCTGCTGAACCCTGTGTTGGTTGAAACAGGGAGTTTGTTTGTTTTCTGAATATAAATAAACAATATTTTTAAAACCCTAAAAATTAAAAATTTTGAAAAACCAAAAATATGTTTTGATTTTGTCAAAAATATTCAAAAATACAAAAATATGTGTTGATTGAATACGCCGAAACCCTCATGGCTGAACAAACATGATTAATTTCACAAGATTGAAAAACGGTTTTCAAACTGTAAAATATCAATGTGTTGTAAATCATGAGGGTACATTATTTTTCTGCAAATCAGTGCATGAGAAGCAGAAAATGGATGGCGAATCAAAGCTATCAGTGTCGGTTTGTCAAATTTTCTTTAAATGGTTTTGAATTTTAGGGGGAGTAAGAAATTGTCAGAAAATCCAAAAACATTAGAAACATTAGAAAATTTGTAAAAGCCAAAAACATGATAACATTCAAAAATTGAGTTTTTGCGTAAAAAGAGGAAATGATAGTACATCAGTAGACAATCACAGTACGCTAAAGAATTGAAAAGTCAAAATGTGTTAAACAGTCTCACTGATGATATGCCGATAGATTTTTATACATTTAGTAAACTTTTTCGGGATATAAACTTAAATTCAAACTTGCTTATTTTGTGGGGAACACTACTTGGATATATAGGTAACCCCTGAAATCTCGTTTGAAAGGTCCCTCTTTCTGAGATACTAGGTCTTTACGCTTAGTGATATCTGGGGTATTATCCCGGGACTTCTGATTTTGCGGAAGCAATGGCCTAGTCCCCGTAGAATACTTTCTGCATTGCTTGAAATATAGCGCCACCCTCAGCAAATTGATGAAACAATAAAATTGATAATCATTGCTGTTGTAATACAAAAGATCCTCTAAAGGGGACACACCAAAAGTCGAGCTGTCATCTCTCTGCTGAACGGAAGTTCTGACCTGAGCTCTCACGGTTTCGTACTATAATTTATTCCCCTTACAGATATCATCTAGGTATACTCACCTGTAAGACTGAACATTGGGATCTGGATACGGGAGTATATTCAAGAGGTGGGACACATGAATGAGTTTAAGTTCTTAAAACATCTAATTCGTATCCTGAATCAGTTGAAATTTGTGTGAAAATTTAAGTGGATCAGTATATCGACAATCTAAGTGAATTGTTTAATTCTTAATGTGTAACTAAGCTCAACGGTACTTGTGATTTGTCGTAAACTGATATGATCCTCTGACGCAAACTCAAACAAAAACATTGTGTGTATATATTTCTTTACTGCTTTATGTTTCAGAAAAATACAAAAAGATTTTCATTTCTGCTTTATTTTCAACAACCGATGTCTGGATGCTGAGTTTCAAATTCTAAGTATGCTGATCGTGTTTCTGAAAATAAACAAGTTCATTAATTTGAAACTAGAAGTTTTAAAATCAAAAATAAAAAACAGTTTGTGATATTTCCAAGGTCATTAATTTGGACTTGGATGATTAACTGTGAGGGAGTTGGATGCTTATATTGTTAAAATCTGTAAAAGAGCCAGTTTTTCAATTTTGGATACCTAAAACTGTCAAATCCATGAAGATTGTTGATAAGGGGAGAGTATCAAGTAATCCTGGATATATTTTATATTATTATATCTTAGTCCCAGGATCTTGATTTAGAAAGTTTAATAGAGCCAGGTTAGGATACCTGGACAACTGAAAATGTTTTCACTGTAAAATGTTTTACTTATAAATGATTGAGGATTGCAGATTCCAGACTACGATCCCGATAGCCGAGTCTAAGGGGGAGTCTGAAGACGAGCTCAATGAAAGGGGGAGCGTGCATTCAAGGAGCCACGTAACGTTCCCAGAAGAGCTTGTAACCGGAAAGCCAGGTGTCGATCCCAAAGCACGGAAGCTTGACGTAAGGGGGAGCCTGAAGAGTCTACTGAAAGGAAGAAGCTGAAGCTGAAGACAGATCCACGGGGATTCTATTCGAGCTAGAGAGAGAGAAAGAAAAGAAGCTACGAGTCTGACTAAATGTTTGAGATTGATGCGGCAATATCCAAGGGGGAGTCTATTAGTGCAGTATGTCTATCGCCTCCGTCATCTCAAGACCGTAGCAGAAAAAGTTTAAGTTTAGGCTTAAATTGTAATATCTAGTTACTAAAAGACAAGGTGGCATAATTGTAAATAAGGAGAGTCTCCTTATATCCTTTTCCTATAAATAGGAACCTAAGGGTTAGTTTTAGAGACTTTTGCCATTTGGAGACTTGAAGAGCTTTAGTGTTAGAGAGAGAAACTAGAGAGAGAAAGTAGAAAGAGAAAGGCAAAAGGTGATTCGAGGTGCTTGTATCTTTCATACGTTTTATAGAATCACAGATTAAGTATGTTCGTGTGTTCGGTCACATTCGTGTACGGATTCCGCACGTTACACGAGTCGGTTCGCAATCGAAACGGAGTCAAAACCGGTCCTAACAGTATCGACAAGGGGATTTTGGCATGGTTACAATGATAAACCATGTATGTAACTTAAAAGAAATGAAATTTCAAGATTGATTTTGTTGACTCAATATCAAGGAGTTGATACTTACAATAATGCAGAATATCCGAGTCACAAGGCAATAATCGAATATAACGAAATAATGTTTGTAACTTTGATGAAAAAGATCATTTGAAGGGAAGCCACATGCGTAACAAATGATTGCATGTGTGTGATATGAATTTCCAAGAAATGAAGCAATGAGTATTCGCTATAATGAGGAAATGATCAAGTAGCGAGACAAAGGAGTGTTTTCTCCAACGAAGGAAATTGTCGTCATGCAATTACCAGTAGGAGAAGTGGAGATGTAAAAATCTACTTGCTAGAAGCAAAAGTGGGAAAATCTCAATAAAAGAAAATTGAGTACTTTATCTGTTCGGTTAATTAAAATAGGATATATGACAGAATAATGGTGTTTGCCCGAGTTAACAGAAGTGTTTTCTAAGTGATAACCTTTAATGAGCTTGGACATAAGTTCCCGAGGGTCCTAAGTACATGTTTCCTAGATTCTTGAAGTCTTGTATTCCGTGTCAAATTGTTTTGTGCACCGTGTAGAAAACATGATATTAGCGTATGTTTAAAACAATTTGTCGACTCACTGTACTTCGGTATACTTTCTTCCAAAATTCGCAGCTAGCGATAACCTGATCGAAGATCGATGTTGGAATAGTAGTTGGATCCTTGCAGTCGGTCGAATAAATCATCAATCCTTGGCAAGGGGATATCGTCTTCTTAATGGTTAGCTTGTTCAGCCCCCAGTAGTCGATGCACATTTGAAAGCTACCATCCTTCTTTTTTTGACGAACAGAACTGGAGCTCCCCAAGGCGAGAAGCTTGGTCTAATGAATCCCTTGTCTAACAACTCCTGAAGTTGTGCTGACAACTCTTGCATCCCTGAAGGTGCAAGTCGATAAGGTGCCTTTGGCTACAGGCGCGATGCCTGAAACCAAGCCAATATGGAATTCGACTTGTCGTTGGGGCGGTAATCCTGGTAAGTCTTTGGGGAAGACTTCAGGATATTCCCTTACAACAAGGGTATCTTTGAGCTTACGTTCTCCGACTTCTCTATCCATGACATGAGCCAAGAGGGCAATACATCTTTTACGCAAAAACTTCTGTGCCTTCAAACAATTGATAATTCGTAGGGGCGTATCCTGCTTCTCCTCATGAATCACGATCGTCTCTTCATTCGCCATCGGGATGCGGACAATAATCTCCGCTCAATTGCTTGACAACCAATCCATCCCAACTACTACGCCGAAGCTTCCCATTAGCTAGTTCTATCGAGTACGGGATATCTAACTTACTAGCTATTGAACCAAGTATATTCTTAAACTCTAGAGACATGAAGCTATAGTCGGTACTAGTATCGAATAGCATAGATGCAAAGTGTTGATTAGTAGGGAACATACCAGTGACTTCGTTTGGACCCTGGCATGCTTCACAAGCTCCAATGTTGAACGCTCTTCCACGGTCTTGGTTAATCTCCCTTGGGCAATCTTTCCTAAAGTGCCCCACGTCACCGCAGTTAAAACACCCTTGACCTCCCTTTCCATGTCCCGTCCCACGCCAACACGTCTCCCTACAGTGCCCCACTTTGACAAAGTTGTCACACTTTCCATTTCTACATTGCCCGGTATGATGGCGTCGACAATTGTCGCACTTTGTTAGTTTACCCATGTACTCTTTTCCCCTTTTGGCCTTGTTGTTGTTACTCGCACGGGTACCCTTCTTGAAATTTGCGAATTTCCTCTTGTTATCTACAGATGGCTCCACATGAGTCTCCTTCTTCTCTTCAATGGTTGAAAATTTTCCCAGTCTAACCGCTTCTTCAGTGAGCGACACACTTAAGTTGATAGCATCGGTAATTGTTGGAGGCTTCGATGCTGTCACCAGGCTCAGAATCTGAGGTGCCAATCCCTAGATGAAGCGTTTGATCCTCTTAAACTCTGGTTCCACCAGATATGGAACAACTCGCGATAAATCGTGAAATCTCTGCACATACTCAGCTATCTTTGGACCTTCCATTTTCAAGTTCTAGAATTCAGTTTCTAACCTTTGAATTTCCGCTCTCGAACAGTAATTCTTATGCATTAGTTCTTTCAGTTCGTCCCATGTCAAAGCATACACAGCAGCCTCGCCCAACGACTGAACCTGAAGGTTCCACCATGACAGAGCACTATCTAGAAACACTCCAGATATGTACGTGACCTAAATGCTCTGGGGCGCATTTGCTCAATCACAAAACAAAATCCGTCTTCTCATCCCAACGCACAAAAGCTACGACACCCCCAGTGCCGTAGAAATCCCGGGGCTTTCATCCCAAGAACTGCTTGTAGGTGCAACCTGTGACATAAGCAACATCATTCACATAAGGCATTAGCAAAGCACCCTTGGAAATGTCCAAACGTTTTGTAATGTGTCTTAAGTGACTAAACATTACCGTTGGGTGGGTTATTTCCTGAGGTACCTCCGCTGTGTTCGGAGCGAAGGGCCACGTGCTGTGCGATCGCCTGTGAGATGCGCTCTTGTAATTCTGCCTCTGTCATCGGCAGAGGGTTGTTAGTATCGGTGTTCCTTTGAAGCGACATCTTCTAAGAAGAAGATCGGTTAGGTCATGTCTTATTAAGGACACAGGCACATAAGCATCTATTTAATGAATAAGACCTAGGAGGTGTATTTACATATGTATATAAGCAATCGTGATAACAAGCAATCATATAACATCACAATTATAGCGCACACTTGTAGATCAACAACGTGTTTAGTGAGAACATGACGACTGAGCTTTCATTATTTACTGACCACAATCACATTGTCTACAAAGTGTATCACATCAACAGGGATACATGGTCACCCTACCCTTGTCCAATAAGTCTATCAGTGTACCAAAATCACGTGGTCAAAAGTGGTCTTCAAAAGTTTTCACAATCTCGGCTCATTAGTAGTGTCTTTACCCCAAAAGTAATGCAATCCACATAAAACCAAAAACCTACGGTACTGATGGCGGAGGGGGAGGAGAAAAGCAAACTGCGAACATGTGCGAGCTCCTCCTCGAGCTCGTATATACGGCGAAGCAAGTAACTGATCTGCCACTCGATAGTAAGGAAACGAGCATCAAGACCTGGGAAAGGTGTAAGAGCAGTAGGTGAATGAGCAAAAGGAGAAGATGATGAACGAGGGGGAATGAAAGTAGGCTGGCAAGGACACGGTAAAGGACGCGGTGTCGGTTCAAGCTCCAAGACTCTGCGACTCATAACTTCAAATCAAAACTGAAGCTGATAAAGTAACTCATCCTGCGTATAGCCAACAAAATGAAAGAGATGGTAGGGATCTGAGATTAGCATGGAATGCAGTGGGAACCATAGGAATGGCTCATCAAGTGGTGCAGAAGTAAAAGGAGAAAACGATGTAGACTGAGCGATCTGTGGAAAAGCTGCTGAAACAAAAGGATCATCATGCGGGTACTGGCCTGAAGTACCTTCCCCTGGACGGGGTGCGGGTACGTCCTGCAAGAAAACGGTAGGGAAATTAACATGATGGACATCGGACTCCACAGTATGAAAAGGAGCAACATCAGCGGTTGCTGGTGCAGGAACAAATGGCTCAACAACAGGAGGGTCAACAGGTACAGAACTGGGTCCGGTATAAGGGGTGCAGTGTCTGGTAAGCCAAAAGGAATGGGGTCATGATCAGGCCTGGACTCAGGATCAGCAGGTGCAACATCAGGCTGATCAATAGAAACAAACTCCAGCTCAGGACCAGGCTCTGGGTCGTGTGGAGGAGTGTAGGATTGTTGAATCGATCAAATGAGTCGATCAGAAGAGTTCTAGACCAAATCAGAGGCGGAATTCATTGATTTGATCTTCATTGCAGCTTGATATACACTTAGAAGTAGATTAAATGTCATTTGTATTGATTTCACAACGTTACACGAGCTGGCGACACATCGGCAGAGCTTCGCTACCGGAATCAGAAGTTACAAATGAAAACCCAAGACCCTCTATATATAGGAATAGCCAGGTCGCATGAACCAGACACTCCAGGTCGCACGAACTGGTCAGTTCGCACGAACTGGCCAGGTCGCATGAACCTGCTGATTCAGACCTGTTTCCTGTTTCTCTCGTACTACGTGTCTTGGTCTATCTATCTAGTTACATGACTCGATACAAGATGAAATCAACAGACATATGCACTAACAAACTCCCCCTTGGATGTTGACGAGTCTTCAGTGTATTGTGTCTTCAGTATTGATCGGTCTTCACGCTCTCTCCAAAGTATCTTTCTCTGTAAGCATCCTCATCAATCTCTATCTTCTTCTATCAGAATCTCAACTTGACTCTTCAAATTCTCTTGATCAGATCTCTTGATTCTTTAACTTCTTCAGCAATCTAAAATCTCGCTCTTATGTCTTCAGACTCCCCCTTTCGATAAGCTGGGATCGCAGTCTGGAATTCACAATCTACATCTTTCACAGGTTCAGGAACGTCTCCTGGCTCTTCGTAGCAACAGGATCAGAAACCTGGCTCTAATCTGCATACGCTTATGCGGAAAGTCCTCAGGAGTCGAAACCTAGCTCTTTCAAAGCTTTTTACCTGCATATACTCTACCCAAAAGTAAATTTCACAATTGTTAAAGTTTAACAAATTTAGAATCCACTTGTAGATATCGTTCAATTATCAAGAATAGTTATATCAAGTTCAAATTAATGACCTTGATTAACTAACACTGATTTTACTGTTAGTTTCTCAAATTATCTCAAGCTTTAACTTCATTTTTCATTTCAAACAAACTCTCCCAACCCACTGTTGTTCATCATGTTTAGCACTCGGAATTTTGAAAATCAGCTTTTCAACATCAGTTGTCGAAAATAAGATGAAATAAAATCTTTTTGATTTTTCAAAAACTTATGCTAAAACATATTCTTTTTGGGCTTTTTTTTTAAGATTTTCAGCGTGTTAAAATGCAATAAAGAAATATTTACAGACAAATTTTTGTGAGTTTGTGTAAGAAGATCATATCAGTTTATGACAAAATCACTAGTACCGTTGAGCTTTAAACACTTTAAGTTCTAAACGATTCACTTAGATTGTCAGTATACTGATCCACTTAAATTTTCACACAAAGTTCAATTGATTCGAGATACGAAGATTAGTGTTTCAAGGACTTAAACTTATTCGCGTGTCCCACCTCAGAATATACTCTCGTATCTAGACTCCTATATTCAGTCTTACAGGTGAATGTACACTAATGATATCTGTAAATGGGTAATGCGAGGCCATGAGAGCTCAGGCTAGAACTTCCATTCAATCAGAGAGATGATGGCTCGACTTTAGGTGGGTTCCCTTTAGAGAATCTTTTCTTCAACTACAATTAATTCGTATCTTTCGATATTTTATCAATTTTTTATGCAGAGGGTGAGCTTTATGATTAAAGCAGTGCAAAGTATTATACGAGGACTAGGCTATTGCTCCCGCAAAATCAGAAGTCCTGGTATAATACCCCATTTATCATCACGCACAAAGACCTAGTATGTCAGAAATAGAAAGCCCTTCAATCAAGATTTTAGGGGTTACCTATATATCCGAGAGATGTTCCCCATGAGATAAGTAAGTATTTGATATTTAGGTTTATATCTCGAAAACAATCTACTAAGCGTGTAAAAACCTACTGGCATATCATCAGTGAGACCGTTTATCACATTTTAACTTTCCAATTCTTTAGCGTACTGTGATTGTCTACTGATGTACTATCATTTCCTCTTTTTCACAACAAAACTCATTTTGATTTTTCGATGTTTTTGGATTTTAGATTTTATCATGTTTTTGGATTTTTCAAATTTTCAAAATTTCTAAATTTTTACTCCCCCTAAAATCAAAAATATGTTTCAATTTTTGATTTTCAAGGAAAATTTGAAAATAAACGCAATAAACTGTACAAATAAAATGACAAAACTGATGTGAATTGCTTCAATTCTCCATTAACTTGGCATACACGATCAGAACTCCCCCTGACTACAAACTATTTTCCCATTAAGATTTCAAAACACTTAAGTTTGTTTTAATCAAAATGGTTTTTTCGGAAAAATTAGTTTTGTTGATTTCACACATCATGGGGTTTAATTCATCACTTTGTTCTTTTAACCACTTGTAAAGATTAACACTTGTAGGTTTTTCACACAAAGACATTTTTCAAGAATGATGCGGATTCATGCTCCACGATTACCAACTTGGGAGCTCCGGCAAGTTAGGATTTTCAGTTAAAGAGATTCACCCAAGCCTGACGGTCCTTGGGTGATTCTGAGTCATTATCACTCGGTTTCTTTTCTTTCTTATTCTTTTCATAGAATTCCTTTACCCCTTTGACCTTCCCGTCAACCATTTTTTCCAAAAATATTTAGAACTTTAGGGTTAAAGGCTTTTTCAACATCAAATTCTTTCTTTTCAAAAAAAAAAAAATTGATTTGAAATCTCAACTTTGCCAATTTTTTTGCTTTAAGTTTCCGTTTGACAATGGTGGAAAATTTGCATCATCCATTGTGGCATCGGAATTATGACTTTTTAGTTCAACTGGTGGCTCCTCTGACTTTGACGAGTCAGATTCATCGCCAGAAAGTGCTTCTGATTTCTTAACAACCCACTTGTGGTTGTTCAGATTCACTCTTCTTTTGTAAAAACGTGTTGAACTCTCACCAACCTCAAATTTTGAATTTTTGAACACTTTAAATTGTTCGGTTGGTGGTTCATTATCAACCAACTTTTCTTTCAAGTTTTCAGAGACTCCCTGTTTTGTTTGGGTTGCCTTTGGATAGTTCCATGCAATGTGCTCAACTTTTTTACATTGATAACAGGTTCTCATTTCCTTCTTCTGAGCAACATCATTCTTCATTCCCTCTTGCTTCTTAGCAAAGAATTCTTTGTTCATCTGCTTTCTGAACAAATTCTCTTTTTCTTCTTCAGAAGATGTTCCTGATACAAAAACAACTTTCGATTTAAAATCTTTAACATATTTTTCATTTTCTTTTGGAATAAAACCTAATCCTTTCTTTTTTAAATTATTTTTGTGATTTGGTTTCTTATGGTGATTTGGACCAAAACCTTTTTTCTTGTTTAACCTTTGTTGAACTCTTGAAGTGTATTGTTTAGGTTTTTCAGAAAGATTTTTATCTTTTATTTCAGAAATATTAATTTCTGTTAATTTGAAAACCTTTTTAATATGTTCAGTTTGTACACTTCTTATTGGAAATTCATCATCAGAATATAATTTTTCGGAGTCATTCAAAGTATATGCTACTTTAAATGTTTTGTCATTCAAATCATTTTTTGATATCAGAAAATCATTATTGTAAACCCTTTTGACCGGTGTACTCGAGCTTTTGTATGATGAACTCGAATTTTCAGATTTAGACTCTGGCTTTGACTCTTCATCTTTATCCAACACCTGATCAACCACTTTCTTTATTAACTCAGACTCATGATCAGTGTCAGATGCAGTGAATGTGATGTCAATATTATCTGGCAATCCATCTGAAGGTTCAGATTCCCATTTTAAATTGGTTGCCTTTTTGACTCTTTCTGAATTAGGATTTCGTGGAGAATATCCTTCTTCAAGCGGCGGTGGACACTTTGTATAATTGTTACTTTGTTTCTTACCAGTATCCTTTACTTCAGATTTCTTCTCTTCAAACGCTTCCATGCCTTCTACTGTAGGGTATATCTTGTCAATCATGTAAGAAGCACATGAATAACTTTTCAATAACCTGTTTACCCTCTCCGTTTCTATCCTCTGAGTTTCCAATTTTTGTTCAAGTTCAGCACATTTCTCAATGTACTTATTGATGATTTTCTGCTTCGTCATGAACGCTCCATTGAGTGTCTTCATAGCTATCTCTTGTTCATTGCTTGACTTGTTATATTGATTCATAGCTTTGTTTAAAACATCATAAGATTCTTTCAGTCTGTTCATGTTATGAATCAATTTGTTGTTGTGTCTTTTCACTATATCACAATTTTCACACTTCTCAGGTATCTTTTTAGTATCTGCTTCCTTCTCAACCTTAATAGCTGGAATTTCTTTAACCTGCTTCTTTACTACTTGAACATTTTCCTCAGGTTTGACATTTTCTTCAACACTTGCTGACTTATGATTATTCTTTTTCGCAACTTGTCTTTCTTTGATCTTTTCCATTTTTCCTGCAAAATACAAATTATACCTATCAGGTGAAAATTCTCTTTTATAATATTCAAGTTTTCAAATTTCTTCACTGTCATCATCACTCTCTTTATCTGATGAGTGATCAAATATTGGTGCTTTTTCTGAATCCTCTTTTGTTGAAACTGGTTCTTCTTCTTTCTTTTTAGGACTGAAATGCTGAGATTCGTAATAAGCATACGCCATTTCATCTTCAGCAGTTGAATCTTCAAAAATTTGAGCAACAAATGCTTTAGAATTTGAAGTTCTGTTAGGATCATAATGATCCCGATTAAAACCTTCTGGAATTCTTTCATCTTCTTGATGAACTAGATAAGCTTTCTTTGATGGCTCTTCGATCAGATCCTTCCTAGCATGTGAAGTTTGTGGCGATTGTTGTTGATGCGGCTGTTGAGCAATTTGATGATAAATCGCTTTTCGAAGATAATCATTGTTGTCGAATGGATTTTGAGCTCCACTAGCTTCGCGATTTGTGCATTCTCGCTTAAAGTGCCCCTTTTCCCTGCAACGAAAACAAGTAACTTTAGATTTATCAAAACCTAAAGGTGAAGTTCCAGCATCACGGAAATCATCTCTTCCAGTGATCTGTTTAAATTTCTCAGCTCTTCTCAACACACTAGCCATACACCACTTTATATCCATTAGTTCCATCTCTTCAACATCAATCTCATCATAATCCTCTTTGGTCAACATTCGATTACCAATCCTTCCGGCTACCAAACTTTCATAAGACTCTAATACGGTCACCAATAACGACATATGACCTTTAGCAACCTCTTCCGAGAAATTCTGACCATTCTGAAGATGTAATGCAATGTTGCATTGTATAACTTGGCCATTGTTGTTATATGAGCTTTGCGGTTTAGAATTGGTTGTTGAAAAATTTGGATCAAATGATGGATATGAAGAGAATCCAGTATTGTTGTTTGATCCTTGAGATGACCCTCCAGAAGAACTGTTTGCGTTAAATGCAGTTTCGATCTTTGGTGCAATGTTGGACTTATCAATCGTACTTCCTTTGTAGTACAAACCAATGTCCTGTTCACCATTAGAATTCTTCATTTTTTCCATCTTCCGTTGTTCCATCTCTTGAACTTCGAGTTTTTCAATAAACTTGCTCAGCGATAGATTTGCAAATTCACCATTATTTTTCAAAATCATAAGATATATGCCCCAAACATCTTGTGGTAACGCATCGGCCAACTTTTCAACCCATTCTTCTCTATCTTTCTTGATATCCAATCGCTTCATGTTAACCACCAAGTTGCAATATCTTTCTATAATCATTTTGGTGTTTTCAGTTTTTAATCCACGAAATAGATCAAATTCTTTCTTCAAAGGAGATTTTTTGTTCTTGATCATGTCTAAGCTTCCAACAAACTTCGTTTTTAGTGCTTTCCACATTGAGTGTGCACTTCCGTTGTGTTGCAATAAGATCAAGATGTCTTCCTTAATGGCTTGTTGCAATACACTGATCATCATCTTTTCACTTTTGTATTTCTTTTTCTCTTGGTTATCTAAATCTTCAATAGCAACAATCTCTCCGTCTTCATCAATCGGGCTAACATATCATTCTTCAACACATTCCCATGCCTCTAAGTGATTCGCTTGAACCCAATTTTTGAATCGTTCCACCCATCCACTATACTCCTCGATATTCATGAGCTTAGGCGGTTTTTGCATGGTGCCCATTTCATTTTCTAAGTTCACATTCTGAGCCATAGTGATCAGGGTAGCAAATGCGTAGTAACATTCAGAATCCATGTTTCAGTTTTAAAAATTCACAATGACTGATTGTTCAAACGATCTGACTAGTTTTCAAACGATCTGATAATTCAACTCGTACGACCTGGTAATATTTCAAACGATCTGGACTCAATTCTAAGCGACCTGGATCACCTCGTGCGACCTGGAGTCCAATTTCACACAACCTGATGACTTTCAAGCGAACTTAACACTTCGTGCGACTTGGATGATCAGCTCGTGCGACCTGAAGCAACTTCCAAACGACCTGGCTGATTTTCACACGATCTGAAGCTGAAATCCCACGATCTGGATGTCTTTCACACGGTTTGGATGTTCAGCTCGTGCGGCCTGACATATTTTCACACGATCTGAAAGTTTGTCGAACGATTTGGCCAAAATTCAAACGGTTTGGTCAATTTTATCAAGTTTTAGATTGAATTAGGTTCTGATTTGTTCACGGATTGATAAAAACTCAGTTTTACGTGTTATATGTGAAATTCAGATCATTTTAACCATGAAATCTCGGTAAATTTTATGAAAAAGTGTAGAAATTGAGTAGAAATCGGATTTTATCCGTGAAAACAAGCTGAAATGGTAAGAACTCTTCCTCTGATACCACTTGTAGGATCGTTGAATCGATCAAATGAGTAGATCAGAAGAGTTCTAGACCAAATCAGAGGCGGAATACATTGATTTGATCTTCATTGCAGCTTGATATACACTTAGAAGTAGATTAAATGTCGTTTGTATTGATTCACAACGTTACACGAGCTGGCGACACTTCGGCAGAGCTTCGCTACCGGAATCAAAAGTTACAAATGAAAACCCAAGACCCTCTATATATAGGAACAGCCAGGTCGCATGAACCAGACACTCCGGGTCGCACGAACTGGTCAGTTCGCACGAACTGGCCAGGTCGCATGAACCTGCTGGTTCAGACCTGTTTCCTGTTTCTCTCGTACTACGTGTCTTGGTCTATCTATCTAGTTACATGACTCGATACAAGATGAAATCAACAGACATATGCACTAAAAAGGAGATGGTGCAGCTGACATCGCAGTATCGTCATCAGAAACAGTGGCATAGCGTTGTAATCCAACTGCCTGCAAAGCTGAAGATGCCACAGACTGAAAGGAATCTGAAACCGAGTGTAAACTAGTGTTAGAGGAAATCTCAATAACGAGAATCTCGGGAAGCGGAATAGTAACAACGTCCTCGTCTAGCTCTTCGTCACCATGGGGGTCGTCAGGAGGACCATCAACAAACAAATCAACGTCATCATCAAAAAAATCTTCAAAAGACAGATCCTCGAGAGGAATAACCACGAGAGGTACGGCATCGAGGATCGGAGCCATGATGGGCTCACCATTAGAATGACCAGTGATGAGGTGGGCATGGACTGAAATAGGAATGACAAAAGGATCCTCGTCAGGGAAACCATCAGCAATGGTAAATCATCACTAAAGTCTGGTAGCGCGAACGGTTGGAAGTCGTCCTCGTCCTCGGACCGCATGTCAGAATCACTCTCAGTGGCTGACGTATATATCTCTGGCGCGGGCACAACCTCATCGTCTGATGCGACTGCCTTCAGGTTGCGGGCATCCGACAACCCATTCTTTGAGGATAACATGTGCCTGCAACGTCGTAATCCTAACATATGTACGTATAGTAACCACTAACACCCAATATATGCAAACAAAGGTAATTTATCATGTAATCATGTATCCATGTTATTCCTCATGAAATCTTTCTATCCTTCCTAGTCTCCCAGACTAAACCAACCAGTTTCCCAGACTAAGCTGCCTAGTCTCCCAGACTAAACCAACCAGTCTCCCAGACTAAACTGCCTAGTCTCCCAGACTAAACCAACCAGTCTCCCAGACTAAACCACCTAGTCTCCCAGACTAGACCAACTAGTCTCCTAGACTAAACCACTAAGTCTCCCAGACTAAACCAACCAGTCTCCCAGACTAAACCACACATGCAAACCTTGCAACCGTGCTTCTTGTCTTTCCTTTTGTAAAAATGTTTGTTTTCTCTGGATCTAGGCATTCGTGTATGCAATGAAAACATGTCGTAAAAATATTTTCGTGAGACCCCTAATGATTGTAGTCTAGACTCGAGAAGGAATCCTAGTTCGCTACAATCGAAGCTCTGATACCAAACTGTCACACCCAGACTTTTGCGGAAGCGTGATTATGTATGACTTACTTAATATCATTGCATTCAACCATAACAAACGATTATATGATAAAACCAAGATGTTCATCCATAGATAGTTTAAAAAAAACATTACATGCAACACTGTTTTAAATTCCAAAAACACAGACTTCATGTTTGAAATACAACACCAACAGGTTTTAAGTTTCATAAGGACTTCTCAAAAGATACTAATGAAAATTAGGCTTTGAATATGTATCCTATCCAGGATAGGATACACACTCCAAACCATTTGACACCGGATGACATCTTTTATTCCAAACAACACTTGAAACCTTCAACACCCGTCAGATCCATACTTAGTTTCCTGAAATACATGTGGTTTGAAAACATCAACAAAAGTTGAGTGAGTTCATGTGTTTTGTATGTGTGCACGAACATCCTTGAAATCATTTGTAAGTATGTATGTATGTACTTGTAAACTGGTATGAAGCAACAAGGAAACAGATCAATTAATGTGTAGCTAATACATTAATATACGTGACATGGCATAGGAAGCACTCAACCCTTTATGCGTATTTCGTACCGGGCCCTCTGGCGAAACGACATAGTCACCACATGCGGCCAACTCGCAGGCCCTTGGGTGGGGCTCGCAACATGATGTGTGTAAAATGCAACATATAAATTACATCAAACAAGGCATAAAACTAACCCTTTTTTAGTACTAATGTTGGAAAAAGTGTGTTTTTGTCTTTCTTTTGTATTTTTAGGATTAAATGAGCGTAAATGAACAAAAGGAGTAAATATGCAGCAAAATCTAACATAATTACAAGAAAAGGAACAAACGTGGCATGCCCGACCCCTCGACAGCATATTCCCAAGAAAAAACAAGAGATCAAAAGGCTGAACACGCCCCGTGCCCAGCGGACATGGGGGCGTGCCCAAGCATCTGTAGAAAAGACAAAGTTGTAGAAGCTTTATTTCCCAACACGGGGGCGTGCCCAGTTCAACATGGCCGTAGTCAACGCTAAGATTCGCAGAATCCAAGCAAATCTTGATAATACAGATACGCTTCTGCACACGCCCTGCCCAGCAGACACGGGGGCATGGTCAACTAATGTAGACAAACTAATTAATGAAGAAAGAGAAAGTGGATGGACACGGGGCCGTGCCCAGCGGGCACGGGGCCATGTCCGGGCTTCTGTGCAGGCTATAAATAGAGGTGCTTGGTTCACTTCAAAAGCATCCCTTGGCAAACCACCTCTCTCACACTTCACCCACACTCCACCACCAACACAACCCACATCCACCACCATCATCCATCATCCATCATAGAGTGTGTGTAGTAGTCTCGGGATCCAAGATTGATAGTAAGAATTCTTGACAATCAAAGGCCATGTTTGCCTAAGTCACTTACATCACTTGGTGAAGAAAAGCATTTAGTGTAATACTATTTATTTTTAATATTTTCGCACTTTTTATTTGGTTTTGTATTAATGACTTTAATAACTAGTTTCTTATGTTGAAGGTGAAACTTCCTTATCATTTGTCAGTGGTGTCTTGGCATTATTTTACTGTCTATATAAAATAAAAGATTTATACCATTCATATCTCTATGGTCTATATAGAGATATGTTGGCTACCTGGTCGGGGGTTAAGGGAATGGTTTGGTAAGTTTCTTGTCTTGTTTAGTGTATAGATCCTGCAAGGACCTGGTTCAAGCTTACTAGGACCTCCTTCAATACCCACTGGTGTTGGATAGCAGGGGTGCGAATGGCGTCGTTGTCAGGGACACAAGGATTTTAAGAAAGTAGGAAATCAACGGCCTAATCATTTTTCTTATTAGTCTGTTTTTTAGGATTTTTCTAGAATTTTTAGTTTCTTCAGACTGCAGCACGGTGCCGAGCCTGGTCAGACACGGGCCGTGCGTAGCATTGTTACTGGTAGTTTTTATTTTCCGAGTTACAGAGAGCTGAGCACGGGGTGGTGTTGGTGCAGCACGGGGCCGTGTGGAGCTCTGCAGTAACAGGGATCCAGAAGACAATCACTGTAACTCCGACCACGGGCCGTGTTCATCTGAGCACGGGGCCGTGGTAAAACTTCTGACCAACGTTCTTTTTGTTTTTATTGCAGGACTTGGAACCTAGTCGCCGCACCTAAACTTTCTACGCAGTGTATGAGCTCCAGTTCCAGTAGAGATATAAAAGAACCTCTAGATGAATCCGAACGCTTTCTAAGAAAAAGATTTAAAGCTAAAAACCAAGAGAAGGTTTCGGGGGATCCACTTCCAATGGCGGTTCAAGGTACCCTCATGGATTACCTACGACCCACTGTAGGTAATCTTGGCGCCGCTATCAATGCACCGAATTTCGAGGCCAACAACTTTGAACTTCGGCCGCATTTGATACAGATGCTCCAAAACTCCGCAACCTTCCACGGGCTTGCGGACGAAGATCCCCATTTACATATTACTAATTTCTTGGAAATATGTGATACTTTTCGGATCAATGGAGCATCAAATGATGCCATCCGCCTCCGAATGTTTCCATTTTCACTAAAAGACCGAGCTAAGGCTTGGCTTAATACCCTCCCAGTTGGTTCGGTAAACACCTGGGATAAACTAGCCTAAAAGTTTTCACTAAAAGAGAGGCTTGAGGATACTGTCTCTCGCCTCATCTCCGACACCAAAAAGAAAAACTCGGATTGATTTCAACAACTGGAATCGAACTTTAGAAATCAACAAGCTAGTATTCAAAACATTGAAAAACAACTAAATCAGCTAGCTCAAAATTTCTCCGAGAGACCTCAAGGCGCGTTACCCAACAATACTGAAACCAACCCAAAGGCGCAAGTGCATCTCATCACATTGAGAAACCGCACCGTAGGTCCCGAGGAGGCTCCACTACCTCCAACTGAAAAGAGCCGATCTAGCCAAACCGTAACTTCGCCGACACCCCAACAAGAGACGGCTCCTCCACCAAATCAAGAGCCTACCAAGAATCCTCCGGTACCGTACCCCGGTCGGTTACTTCGCCAAAAGACCGATGAGCAATTAACAAAATTCATAAATTTACTAAAACAATTGCATGTTAATATTCCATTTGTCGAAGTCCTAACTCAAATGCCTAAATATTCAAAATTTATGAGGGACTTCCTCACTCACAAAAGGAAAATCGAATCATTGCAATTAGTTAATTTAAGCGAAGAATGCTTCGCCCTGCTACTCAACAAACTCCCGCAAAAGAAGATCAATCCTGAAAGCTTCACCATCCCTTGTTCAATTGGGGAATCACCCATTCGCAATGCACTAGCCGACCTCGGGGCTAGTATCGACCTCATGCCCGCATCAATGTTCGACCGACTCGGACTAGGGAAAACAAGCCCTACAAAAATCTATTGGTTAAAGTCAGAGACTTTGTCTTCCCGGTCGACTTTGTCATACTAGATATGGAGGAAGATACCGAAGTACCACTCATCTTAGGGAGGCCATTCCTAGCTACAGCCCACGCAGTGGTAGATATGAATGGTGGGACACTAACATTGAGGGTTGGGGACAAGGAGATGAAATTTGTGGTCGGTAAGAGAGTAGAAGACGACGACCCGGTCAATTACATTAAAGTCATAGACTCAAGTCTGGACGATGCTCTTCGATGGTGCAACATGGGATGCAAAACATCCCACTTGAGTAACATATGACTGACTTTGGGTCTAGCCAAGGACCCTTATAAACGTGGCGCACCACGGAGGCATTCCGCGGAACTATCCTTAGTTTTAGTTTAGATTAACTTTTATGCTTGCTAGTTTAGTTTTAATTTTCAGGAATAAAACACACTCCGGATGGTGAAGGACACTAAGGGAAGCTTGAACCAACACCCCATGCACAAAAACAGAGCCTCCCGACATTTTTTCTTCATTACAGCAAGTTCAGCACGGGCCGTGCTCAGCCAACACGCCCCGTGCTCAATGGTCTGCAGAAAAACGCCCAGTTCAGGTACCTGGACACGGGGTGTGTTCACTGAACACGCCCCCATGCCCAGCCTTCTGTTACTTGCAATCTGAACACGTGGTCGGGCCCGGTCACCACGGGCCCGTGTCCAGATGCCCAGTAACATAAATTTTTGTTTTTAACACACCTTTTTCACATTCAATCAACCTAAAAACTTATTTTTAGGACACATTGAGGACAATGTGTAATTTAAGTGTGGGGGGGGGGGGGGATTCTAAAACCTTGAATTTTGCAAGTCCTAATTACAAGCCTTACACAAAACTCTATTGGAACCGCCAATCACCCCAATTTTTTTCAAAAACTATTCATTTTTTTACTTGTCTTGGTTTAATTTGGGAATATCAAGTTCTAAAAAGGTTATATTTTTACGAATTTACAACCGATAGCGTCTTGATAAAAAGAACCAACATAAGAAAATTATGAAACGGCGTGACAAATCTAGTTAAAATTTGATTATATATACTTGATCACATTAAAAACCCATTCCCACAAAGAGTGAGTTTTGAGCCTTTAATTGAGCTTATAAATACAAATTTTTAAACTAAACGCTTATCTTTCGTTTCTTGTGTGAATAGCCGCTTAGTTTCTTACGACTCTAGAACTTGCCATGACAATGCATTCCCGGTCCTTATCAACTTAAACCCAAGTAAGTAAATGATGGAGGCATTAGGACTAGCCCCTTTTTCTTTCAACACCATTATTTTTTTACCACCTACCCAAAATCCCCCTAGTTAACCCCTTTGAGCCTAAACCTTTTCATTTCTAAACCCACAAAACAAACACCCTTTACCCACTAAAAACCCTTTTTTTTAATTTTTAACCCTTTATTTTAGTAAAAAACTCGGTCTTCATGTGACATTCCTTATAAAAAAAAAGATGAAGTCTAGCAGTAAACAAACAAGTTCCTCAAAAGAAACATTGTTTAAAAAATGCTTCGTTTGAATAAAAAATCACAAAAACAAAAAGTTTTACGAAAACCGACGCTTTTTACGCCTTTCGCTTTTTTTTTACTAACCACTAACCCAAAACCACCTACCTTTAACACAAGTCTAACCCTTCCCCAAGACCTCTTGATATTTACAAAGGTGTATAGTTAAAAAAGAGGAGGATTGATTGCTTGGCAAGCATATGGTAGGAGTAAGTTCCATGCCGGTCTCGAGTGTTTCACAAAATACATCTTCGGCCGAGTGTTGAGTGATCTCCCGTGAGGTATGTGAACTTGTATATAAATGGAATTTTAAAGAGGCATGTTATGCCCAAATAAGTAATTTATCTTATGAAACATTCTAAATAAATCATAACGAATAAGGATTGTAAATAACATAAAAATAAAACCTAATAAAGATCTTGGAATCCCGACATTCAAGACAAGCCCAAAACTTCTCTTCTACCCATTCCATTTGGGCGTGTAAGCCACATTAAAAAGAGTTTTGCTTGAGGACAAGCAAAGATTCAAGTGTGGGGGTATTTGATGTGTGTAAAATGCAACATATAAATTACATCAAATAAGTCATAAAACTAACCCTTTTTTAGTACTAATGTTGGAAAAAGTGTGTTTTGTCTTCCTTTTGTATTTTGAGGATTAAATGAGCGTAAATGAACAAAAGGAGCAAATATGCAGCAAAATCTAACATAATTACAAGAAAAGGAATAAACGTGGCATGCCCGACCCCTCGACAGTATCTTCCCAAGCAAAAACAAGAGATCAGAAGGCTGAACACGCCTCGTGCCCAGCGGACACGGGGGGCGTGCCCAAGTGTCTGCAGAAAAGACAAAGTTGTAGAAGCTTTTATTTCCCAACACGGGGGCGTGCCCAGCTCAACACGGTCGTGGTCAACGCTAAGATTCACAGAATCCAAGCAAATCTTGATAGTACAGATACGCTTCTGCACACGGGGCCATGCCCAGCGGACACGGGGGCGTGGTCAACTAATGCAGACAAACTGCAATTAATGAAGAAAGAGAAAGTGGATGGACACGGGGCCTTGTCCGGGCATCTGTGCAGGCTATAAATAGAGGTGCTTGGTTCACTTCAAAAGCATCCCTTGGAAAACCACCTCTCTCACCCATCATCCATCATCCATCATCCATCATAGAGTGTGTGTAGTAGTCTCGGGATCCAAGATTGATAGTAAGAGTTCTTGACAATCAATGGCCATGTTTGCCTAAGTCTCTTACATCACTTGGTGAAGACAAGCATTTAGTGTAATACTTTTTATTTTTAATCTTTTCGCACTTTTATTTGGTTTTGTATTAATGACTTTAATAACTAGTTTCTTATGTTGAAGGTGAAACTTCCTTATCATTTGTCCGTGGTGTCTTGGCATTATTTTACTGTCTATATAAAATAAAAGATTTACACCATTCATATCTCTACGGTCTATATAGAGATATGTTGGCTACGTGGTCGGGGGTTAAGGGAATGGTTTGGTAAGGTTCTTTCCTTGTTCAGTGTATAGATCCTGCAAGGACCTGGGTCAAGCTTACTAGGACCTCCTTCAATACCCACTGGTATTGGATGGCGGGGGTGCGAATGGCTTGATCCCCTCATATATAAACTACAATTAATACATTAACCCGAGTACTTGGGATTGTATCCCTGCTGACTCAAACCACTTAGCCGAGGGTAACGTCACCTTCAAAAGAGGGGCCTACCACATTACGCATTAATAAGTTAATTAATTATCTTTCAATAATCCAACCCTTTAGGATTGTATCCTTGCTGACTCAAACTACTGGGTTGAGGTACATCACCTTCAAAACAGGGGCCTACTACTATAACTAAGATAATCTCTTAAAAAGTGCAAAAGTGCGGAAATAATCAAAGGTTACACTAAAGGCGAGTCGGATCCAAGTGATTTATCTTGTCTATCTGTTTTTATTTTATTTTATTTTTCAGCATTTTTAGTTTTTAGTTTCATGTTTAAAACTTTTTCTAAACTTTTGATTTGATTAGATGTTGAGGATAAACCGGTACTAAGAGCTCTTGTGTCCTTGGACGACCTCGGTATCTTACCAATGCTATACTACGCTCACGATGGGTGCACTTGCCCATATGTGTGTTTAGTGTTAGTAAAATATCGTGTTTTATAATTTTTAAACTTGACTAAGTGTTAAAAAGGGCTTAAAATATACATAAAGTTATATAACGCTACACACGGATCACAACACCCAATAGATCTATCACTCATGCCCCTCGATCCTTATACAAGGATTAATGGTCTTAAGTTAATCGCCTATCCATTCACATGATCTAGCAGTTCATTCCTAGCTAACCATACCATTTGTAATCATCAAAACATTTGTAACATGTATTTCACCCCCGAAGTTGTAAAACTGAAAACAGTTAAAAGAAAAGGGGGACATGAACTCACAGTTTTACGTTCTTTGTATCCAATGTAACTCAAAGCTTCCTCGAGTTCGCACGACTACCTACATGCGTACTACGGTTCATTAGACGGGTGGGTCATGTCTTGACCTTGGTCTTATTTAGTATTGTTGAGTTACGTTTCTTTGTGTCATCAATGTTATTCCAAGTATATAATTATTTGTTAAAATAATAAATATTTTAACTTAAATTATATTTATTAAATTTTGGTATATTAGATAAAATGATATATTTTAACTTGTCACATAACGTATCTGCACATGTATTTCTTCCCCAAGGATGGGCGTATTCATACTCATATTCTTAACCTTACGTATTTTGCCAAGTATCAGTGGCGTATTCCGGTGTGTATTTATACGTACGAAAATATGTATTTTTATTGTGTTTATTAAGTATACTTATACTTAATTTTTGTATTAACTTTCCCGGAATAGTATTTTAAAATAAAAATACATCAATATATATTTTTGAAATATATATATTGAGAAATATTACTTAGAAAAATTATTCATAATTTTTCCCTTTGGTCAAAAATATTTATAAACCTCATACAAGTCTCAAAACTAATATATTTCCAAGTCTAACTTAGAAATATATATAAATCCATTTTTCTTCCAAAAATAATGTATTTCATGCTTGTTTGAGAAAATATATATTTTCTTCCAAAAATACTATATCTTCTAATAATTCCAAGAAAAATATATATTTTTACTTGCCAAAAAATAATATATTTTCTTCTTGTAAAAAATATGATATAATCTTGTAGTAATCATGAAAATCCCATTTTCATTCTCATGGTGTTCAAAATACCAATTACGAAAATGTACTTGTAAATAATTTTCCGGAATATTTTGTGCGTTATATTCCTTTGTTCGGTTTCACCAATATTTTGTGTATTCTTTGTATATTCACTTTGGTAATATTTTGTATTGAATTTTTTTGGTATTTTGATGAGTTATATTATTTCAAGTCCTAAAATAATATAACTAATACACATAATATACAAATAATCACATGCATAGTGACATTTAAGTATATATTTCCTAAATACATATTTAGTCACTTTTATTTATAAAAACCAACCTCCAATATTTATATTTTTGTAACAAAAATTATGGCAAACTTTATGTGAAAAATCCATGGTTTAAAATATACTTGTAAATATTTGTTTAGAAATATTTTTCTAAGTGTTTAATTTCTAGAAAAATTTTGCCATAGTTTCCCCTAAAAATGGAGGTTTCCATACCTTGGAGGTATATCATTTTCTTTTGTAAATCAACACAATCAATCCCCAATCAAAATTAAACAATCTACACTTACCAATTTTGCCAAAATCAAGCATAAATTACCACTTCATGAACTTGAAAATTTAAAAAAAATTGTAGTAACTTACTAGTGTTTTTAGTAAGCCTTGTTACGCTTTAAAGTGTGATTGATTCTTTAAAAACATCATTTTTAAAGAAAATAGATCTTTACAACTTCTAGTCACATTTTCTAAAAATGTTTCTTCATGGATTTTTCTTGTTACACATATGTTTCTACACCTGTTTATCCTCTAAAAATAAGGTTTATTTATTTGAAATCCAAGATTAAGTAAAACTTGTATTTTTAACATGGTTTCTTGGAAAATCACTCTTGAAGTTTAAGATCTACAAGACTTACATTTGATTTTAATCATTATTTCACAAGAACACATTATATTCTTTCAAGTTCATGCTTTATGTGAGGATGATTCATTGAACTCTAACATGTTCATCCTCTCATCTTGCTAGATTATGTTTTTAATCATGATCTAGCAAGATCATATGATGATCTACATAATAAGCAAACACTGATCAACAAGTAAATCAACACATAAACAACATAGTTTCTTCATGATTTAAGCTTATGTTCAAGTTTTATTCTTTTGATTCTTAGTGTTCTTCAAGTGTAACATCATGTATCATTCTTTTAACCACTTGAATAAGATGTAAAATGAAGAGTATAGTGTTCTTACTACTAGCTCAAGGCTAGGGATGATCAAGAGAAGAAATGAAGTGGATAAAAGCAAACGGTGAGGGTCCTTCAACTTCCGAAGGTTCCAAGCTTCCTAATGATGCTAGATACACCTTGTGGACACCTTAGAATGGTTGATTGTTGAATGAAAATGGACGTGTGTGGGGTGTGTATGTGAGCCATGAGCATGGAGGGAGAAGAAGAGAAGCTTGTTGGTGATGACGGTAATGAGAAATGAATAAGGACCTTAGGTTTAAATAAACTTTCATCCAACATGTGTTAATCTAGTGGTCCTTATGTCCTCCAAAGATCAAGACAAGATCAAATAAAGAATTCAATTAAAATCTTCTTGTGGGGCCATTTGTAACCGTGAACTAGGTGGGGGGGGTATGTAGGCTAGGTTTCAGCTCCATGTTAGTTATTATGGTTAGAATCCAAGTATTAGTTAGGTATTTAGTTAGTAGATATTTATATAGTGTGTTATGATGTTCAAGGACCACAACTAGCTTGGTAATGTTAAAACAATGCTTCTAGTGAAAATTTGGTGTTTCGGGTAGTGTCCGGTTGGTTACTGGTTCGTTAAGGTGTTAAAATATGCAGTTTAGTGTGCTTTATGTTTCCTTTTGTGACAGTTTTGATTCCCGACAATTAGGAAAGCATTCAGGACCATTTAACCATATTTCTGCATAATATTAGAGTGTTTAAATGCTGAATTTGCTGATTTTCTGCAGAATTCTGTAGTTTATGTGAGTTTTAGGCACTTTCCAGCACTTAAACTATCTCTAGGAAGCCAATTTTGTGATCCTTACTTTCCAACACACTATCCTAGTGTAATACTTGGTTTCTGACTCATTCTGTGTCTTAATATAATGTCTGTCTATTCACTGAACTCCGTCAGCATTTTTCTGATTTGTCTGATAACTGTGCTGCCGGTGTTTCGTGCATCATTCGAATCAACAAAGTTTGTATGTAGTAATGATATGTTATTTGCAATATATGATGCACATATATGTATATGGCAAATGTCATAAAGTAATTCAAGTAAATAAATTGTAATTCAACACAGTCATTAAGCACTGATCATTGTTTAATAATGGTACGGATGCATGCAAATTTGACGGTTGTCACAGCGATAGAAGGTGGTATCAGAGCCTAGCCAGTGATTTCAGCCATAGAAGTGTTCTGCTGACCATGAAATTGTCAATTCTGTTAGGAAATAATTTATGTGGACATATGCATACGTTTATATTATTGTTTTGTTATTTAACAATTTGTTAGTTTACAGTATGAGTGATCAAGGACCGTCGGACGCTTACCGTCAACTATCTAGTTCTCCCATAGACGAAGGAACTTCTTCCCAGCCTACCCCCTCAGGGTATTCAGCTGATACCGAAGAAGAGATTTTCGTATTCAAGGCGCAATCCGAGGAGCCATTCCCTACCAAAAAGAGAGGATGGTTCAGTCGAGGAGCTCACGAGCGTAGAAAACGAATGAGAAAACTTCAGCAGCAGCGAGCTTTAGCAGCCGCGAATAGGGAGATGAACACCCAAACTCAAGACATACTCAATAGGAGACTAGCCAACTCTCATATCCTAGCTACCACAGCTGCAGACCCGAACCTAGAACAACTCATAACACCACAGCCACTACCGTTGTTCCCAACAAAATCCACGGAAGTAGAAATTGACCCAGCTGACCAGATCCCACTACCTGCCTTAGACCCAGCCGAAATCCCTAGAATCCCAGCACCCCATCCCCCAGACTATAACCCATGGTTTGACGACTATAGGGATTACCAACAACGCTACCCACTAGAGGAGCCCATGCCAGACCCAATAGTACCCTATCCAAACCTTGACCCTTTAGACCCATATTTTGATAATGATCAATACATATGGGAAATCCTAGAGAACCCCTACCCACATGTGGAACCGATGCCACAGTATCCTGACCCGATACCAGCACCTGCACCACCCATGAGCACTGAGAATGTGCAAGAACTTTGCACTTTTGGTGAGGAGTTGTTAGATGAGAGTGAACGAATAAGGCAAATAGGGGAGAGACTCGTCTGGAAGTATGACGAGCATAACATGCAATATTGGATGAACCCCTATCAGTAGTAATAGTAATAATAATAATAACAATATACATATATGTATGTATGTGACTTGAATATATATATATATATATATATATATATATATATATCCACTAAGATAGACAATCTAATAACTACTGATGCATAATAGTATTGTATTTTAATTTTTAGTTGTGATTTGTATTAGAAGCATATATATATAAAATAGAGTAAAAGTTGCAATGCACGATGATTTTGACCAATTTGTTTGTGTTGTGAGATTGTTTGCATTTAATATTGTTTTGCGATATTGATACTTGGTAATTGTTTGTAAATTCAGATGGCCAACGACGCAAATCGGGAAAACCAGAATAAAGATAACCAAATAAATAGTAGTGCCATTCGACACATAGTAACCCAAGGAATTAGAGATGCTATGCCAGCTATCATCCAAAATGTTAGGTAAGCGGAAAATAATAATAAAAGTAATAATGGAAGTAAACGATCACATACTGAACCCAGTCACAGCGTAAACAGTGGACTACTATTTCAATTGCCTATTCCAAAAAGAAGAAGAACCATGACTTATGGTTGTTCTTACAAAGAATTTTGGTCCTGTAAACCAATAGAATTCTCGGGCAATGAATGAGCCATTGCAGCTCTACGCTGGTTAGAAAAGACTGAAACAGTCTTAAAAATAAGCAAGTGCGCAGAGGAAGACAAAATCATGTTTGCTTCCAATCTGTTTAAGAAAGCTGCTTTAGAATGGTGGAACACTATCCTCCAGTCTAGGGGAAGTGATAGAGTCTACAATATGGAATGAACCGAGTTTAAGAATATCGATGAAAGGAAATGTCACACCCTCAAAATCCACACGCGGAGTATTACCGCGAGGCATGTGACGACCAGGATCTTAGCCACTAATTATTTTGAACGGATTAGTTATTGTAGTAAATATTAGCATAATTAGTGACCTAATTTAAAATTTTCAAAACATAGTTTAAGTTCACAGCGGAAAGGGGAAAAAAACGCATCATAATTGAAACCACAAGTTTATTATCATGTTACTTACGAACCACGCACTCCATCCGATTGCAACGTCCGTCCAGAGCTGTAACGAGCAACCTGCAAAGCATGCAGTAGAGTGTCAACATAACGTTGGCGAGTTCACGTGTTTGTAGTTTTCCAGTTTATAACTCCAAAAACTTGTTTTAACCAGTTAATTTATCCGTTTATACATGCCATGGGGAGCTACCCCATAAGTGAGCGACTAAACTGTTTTTCCAATACCGAATACTTACTTAACCGTACGTTTCCGCAGTGCCCTGTTTGTCAATGTTCTATCATCATTGACGGTTTGCCTGAGTCTATTAGTTCACGCCCTTTCCCAGTAACAAGGGTCGGTGTGAGGCTGGTTACACCTAAATAGCGCTATTAACTAATAACCCGTTCGCCTGGCCCCGGCGACTAATCGGTATTAAGTAGTAGGGACTTAAGTGATAGAGTTTCGTTTAGTGTTGCTCGTTGCATTCCGTATAAACCGTAATTAACCAAGAGTTCCTAGTAACAAGGGAAGTAAGTAAGTTTGTTCCCAGTAACAAGGGAAGAAAAGTAAGTTTGTTCCCAGTAACAAGGGAGGAAAAGTAAGTTTGTATCCCTCACAAGGGGATAGTGTTGTTACCCGTATCCCACACAAGGAGATAGAAATACCGTATCCCGCACAAGGAGATAGTAAGAAGTCCCAAACCAGGAAAAGTGTTTCGTTCCGTTTCCCAACCACCGGGAACGCATGCTTTGAGTAATAAGTAGTGAACTCACCTTTGCTTTGCTCGGTAGTTAATTTACTTGTGTTACGTTGGTCAACCATATCCTATTATGGTTTATAAATATTTATCAGGTTCGTGTGCAAGTAAATGTCACATACAACTACACGTATCTAACACATAGCACGTAAGTCATACTAGCATATACGTTACTGGGCCTATCCTAGCATGTGAAAAGTTAGACAGTACAGTTAGACATTAACACTAGCACACAGTCCAAAACATCATTTAACACATAGTACATAATGCACACCAATGTTATTGGGCCTGTCCAAATCATATAAACAGTCAACCAGTAGCAGCATGTAGTAAAGTTAAACATACAGTCAAAGTACATCAATGCACATTGTGGCCCAATAACCAAGTCAAGCAGCCCAATCGAGACCAGATGGTCTCGACTCGAGAACATGCGGTCTCGAGTCGCAACCAAGGGGTCTCGGGTTGCAAATGTGAGGTCTCGAGTGATGCATGCACGAGTCGAAACCTCGAGATCTCGAGTCAGGTCTCGAGTCGAGACAAGGAGATCTCGAGTCGCAACCTAGTTGGTCTCGAATCCCCTGATATGCATGCCTGGTCTCGAGTAGTCACCGAGTGCTTCTTGAGTCGAAACCACCTGTTCTCGACTCGCAACCACTGTGGGAAACCTTTTAGAACCTGTCCAAACATTGTACGACCCAATAGGATTTCCTTATCATGATTCCATGTACTATCCAGGTCATATAGCACAAACAATTTTCCAACATTCTACCCTAAATAAAAAATGGATCAAACCAACAATTTCAACCACTCATCATTTATTCAAACTGTTCTTTATTGGGGTTTTCTATATTCATCAAAACAGATTCAAATCACGATAACACAACATCCATCTATCACCTATCCTTCATTCCGACACTAATTTCTAGAAGAAATAATAATAAACATACAGCTAGCACTAATGTTTTATTCATCTTCATGCCACCGTTACAATTAACATTTAACCAAAATCATCTGACTAAGTGTTACTACCACAACCTACATCAAAGTCCACATTTAAATAACAATCAAGTATATAGCAGTTTCATCATTCAAAAACTATATTATTCTAACTCAAGCAATTTTCAACAATCACAACCATAACTATATGAAAAGCCCCAACCCAATATAAATCCACCAAACATACAGAACTGTTATGAAACCATTATTTAACTCAAGATTCATGGTGAACATATTTATCATACCATATCCTAATTAACAATTCTCATTTATTCAGTCAGCTCAATAACACCACCATGACTCAGCTAATCAGCAAGCACATGCCCTGTTCTAAGTTAATAGTTTGTTACGAGAACTCCATCAAACCCTATCATCACTTTAAACATCAAACATGTAAAAGCACATACTTTTATTGTACAAATCCAAGGATTACAAAGAATGTATTTAAAACATACACTAACCGATCAGCTATGGGTCGAAAGGAGTGCAAGCTGCCACTGATCCTTGCTAGACCAGGACCCGAATCGAACCAAAATAGGACTCGCCACTGGTGTGGTCGCCGGCTCTGCTGATTCAGTGAAACCCGTCGGAGTCAGAGGCATCACCGCTGCCACGGCGGCGCTGCCATCGTCGGTACCACTGTTGCTGCAGCTTCTTTTTCACCATCAAAACTCCACCATCCACCTTCTTCACTGGAGCAGTGGCCTGAATCAGAGGGGGGGGGGGGGGTGTTTCACCAGAGGAATAGAGGAGCAAGAGGTGTTGTGCGGCTGCCATCGGAGGAGCAACACCAGCTCCGCTGGTTCATCAGCCGCCAGTCAGAGGGAATGAGGATTGAGGGAGCTGAGTCTGTGGGTGGAATGTGTTGTTCGTGTGAGCTCAGGGGATGTGAAGGTGAAGGAAATAGGTTGAGAGGGGGCGGTTGAGGTGCTCGTCAGACAGAAGGCCGGTCACCGGAAGTCATGGCTCCGGTCACCGAAAATTGCGGTTGAGAGGGAGATGGAGTATGGGGTGGGCGGTTGATTCCTCTAAAGTGTGATTAGGGTTTTGGTTTCTTGAAGAAAAGGAGATGGGGAGGGGGTTTAGGGTGCTTAAATAGTGTAGGTCTAAGTTTAGGGAGTGGGCTTGGGCCTAGCCCAAGTGCGTTAACCTATAAACTACTACGCGTCTCGCTCAGACCGATTGGCCCAGTTACATTAACTCATACGCAAATAACTGAAACTCTCATCGTGGATTATTAATAAAATGTTCGTCTCTTGACGATCAGGATCAAGGGTTCGGGTTGTCACATTCTCCCCATGTTACAGGAATTTCGTCCTCGAAATTAAAGCAAAAGTCATACGATCCCCTCTAACTATAGACTCGCTGATAACCTAGTGTTATACGTTCATACACGCAGTTTACAAAAGTTCACAAAATAAACATGTAAGCCACATAGCACCTAAAATCACATAGCACGAAAAATCACGTAGCATAAGATCCACAGAACGAACATGCAAGTCATGTAGCAAATACAGTCATGTAGCACGTAAATTCACATAGCATTAGATTCACAAAGTCATACGTATCTCACACCGTACGAATTTTCACAAACTTAGCTAAAACATCCAAGAAACGTACAGGGGAAACCCGAAGTGTCACATTATCCCCAAGTTCAAGAAATTTCGTCCCGAAATTTAGCGCGCAGCCACTGACAAGCTAGTTTGTTTAAACGTTTTCGTGGGGTGTCACGTTATCCCCTTGTTGGCTTGAAATTTCTTCTAGAAATTTCAGTTGTAGCTTCAGTGCTGGAAGTAATGTTTTCAGACAACTGGGGATACGTGCTCATCAGCTGGTTTTTCCCGTTCCCAGGTAAACTCTGGGCCACAGCGTGAGTTTCAACGAACTCGTATGATAGGTATCTGGCTACGCTTAAGGGTTCCGACTTCTCGATTCGTGATCTCAATCGGCTCCTCAATAAGGTGTAACTGATCGTCAAAAGTTAGCTCCTTAAAGGGAATGATGAGTGTTTCATCTGACAGACACTTTCTTCAGATTAGGCAGGTGAAAGACATTGTATACCGCACTCAGCTCTACAAGCAGATTTAGTCTGCAAGGCCACCTTACCGATCCCTTCGGTATATTCGAATGGTCCAACATATCATGGATTAAGTTCGTCCCGCTAGCCAAAACGTACTATACCCAATCCAGGGTGAAACTTTAAGTAGAACCTAGTCCCCGACTGGGATTCTAGAGATTTCCTACGCTTATCCACGTAGCCTTTCTGACGGTCTATAACTGCCGCCATACGTTGTCAGTTCTGGGCAATCCTACCCGTTGTGTCAAGTGCAAGTTCTGGGCCGGTAATTTGGCTTCCGCCCAATCATAGAGGTGACTGGCATTTGCGTTCGCGTGATGCCTCAAATGGTGTTGCCTAAATGCTAGTGCGGTAGCAGTTGCTGGAAGGGAATTCTACAAAAGGAAGTGTCACTCGTATCCACGGTCGATAACACGTGTTCTTAGCATGCCTTTGAGTGTTTGTATGGTGCGTTTGGCCTGACCATCAGTTTGCGGGCGACAAGTGGTGCTCATGCCTAACTGTGAGCCAAAGGTTTTTGTGCGCAGCCTGCGACGAGTCGGATGCAAAACGTGGATTACGATCATGGACGGTAGAAGTTGGCACTCCGTGCCCCGCAGCTACTTCTATCAAGTAGATGGTTGTAGGTTCGAACACTTGTCGGTTTCTTTGGTCGCGTGCCGTTATTAGCAGACATTTCATCAATGCTTTGGACAGGATAGAATGGGATAGAAGCACCTCGTAGAATATCTTTTAATTTCTGGAGTTGCGGATTATTGTGCATCTCCCTAATGTCAGGTGATACTCTTTTGAGTCAAAATCGTGAGCGGTCGAGTATAAGGTCGAGAAATGCGGGCTTTGTGACGTTAAAAGTCGTGCGTGGGAAACTTAACGCAGGCGGTTTGAGTTGTAGAGGTGCCAGGGTAGCGCGGAGGAGTCGTCTTGATTCCTACTGGTTTTCAGAATAGGTTCGGACGTCGTCGTAAGAAACAAGCGTTGAATTTTGATAGGGTGGAATAAATTCGCGTGTCGTAACTAGATGTTGATCGAATCGAGTTCGAAGAACAGTGCTTGCGATACCCTTTACCCCCCGGGGTATCTTTGGCTCGTGGCTCCAACGAGTAACGTTTGTAGAAAGTAATTCGTTCAAACGGAGATTTGTGCAGAATAGAATAGGATAAGAATCAGGGAATTCATAACACGAGTGGCGAGATAATGCAAGAAGGGTAGTCAAAATTTATGCATTCAACCTGAGACAAGACATAAATGGCTGTGAGGTCGGCAACAAGGTTTCATCTGATATCGACGAGGTAGCTGGTCTTACACAAGTTGTATGCAGTTAGAACTAAAGTACGCCGCTTGTTGATAAGGAGTGTTACGTCGATGTGATTAGCACATTAGAAAGTAGCTAGAGATGGATAGTCATCATGCAGGTTTGTAGGTGTTCGGATCTACTGAAACGTCTGGCAGGATGCGATTGTTTGAATCGGTAAGAAATCAAGTTCGTGTGGATTGTTCTAAGTCTTGCAAATGAGTTTGGAGTAGCGCTTGCGTCGTCGGGGGGGGGGGTTGATGTGAAACTACAGAAACGGGCTTTCGAAAAAGCACGATTAAGGTAAATGTTGCCAATTTTCAGGGTTTATGAAGTTTGTCGACCAAGAGTCGATCTTGTTGAATTCATTAATGTGGAGGGAAATCTGGTCGAGGTTCCCGTATGAAGAAGCATGGATATCGTGATAAAGAAACGGTAGAAGCGGGGATACCATCTTGAGCCATAAACGCGGATTCGTACGAAAGTTAGTGAGAGGATTCACTGAATCAGAAAAGTCGCCAAAGAATACGGTTCCGGAAAATGGAGGATAAGGTAAGCATCTAGGTCACCGTAATCGTCGGTGGGTCGACTGGCTCGTGTCGTTGTCTTGCCACGCCTTCCAATCCGCTGGTTTGTAAGAAAGATATCACCTTACTGAGTTTTGGGGCGTGTTAAGGTATAAGGTTCAACTGGAATAAGGATTTACCATGTAACGAGGAATTAGGGAAATGACTTCGTGGTCGATGGAAAATTGATACGATTGCTGACAGCGCAATGAGAAGCATACACCACGCATGGTTTTCGTGTTCGAGACGTGCAAACAGAAACCCGAAAAGTGTAGACTTACTAGAATGCTTCAAGAATCCAGGTGATCAGTCAGGTGAGGGAACAAGTCTCACCACTTAAGTCGGGAAAAGAAATAAGTAGGTAAAAAAGGATGCGAATGGCGTCGTCGTCCCTTCCAATATCCCATGATATAGGGGTGGTTCCCCTTCGTCGATTCGTTCTCGTAACTTCTCTATGTGGTCCGTAGCAAGCCTTTCCTGAGCGGGTCTATCGAGTAAACGTCCTTCGCGTCGATTCGTAGTCCAGGGATGATATCAGGAAATACGTGGACGAGGGTTTGGAATAACTGGTTCCTTGCCCTTAGTGTGTCATGGTTTCGAACCAGGCTTAGGAGGACTCGCTCCTGTTTAGCACGTAACACGCTTGCCTAGCCTTCGTATGATCCACTGCGTTAAATACTAAATATACGCATACATACTAACACATATATGCTAATTATACACATACACACATGCGAGTTCACGCACATAAGTTATGCACAAGTAAATGTCGTTAGCTTACCATTACCAAGTGAGCATCTTAGGTTGACGAACCTTGCAATCCGGAGTGTGGTGTTGTTGTGGTTTTCGTTAAAGAGAACGGTTATAGTCTGGTTTTCCATATAAAAATATTTTATTTCCCAAACCGAAATATTTTATATTTAAAACCTAGTTCGCTATAACCAATGGCTCTGATACCAATCTGTCACACCCTCAAAATCCACACTCGGAGTATTACCGCGAGGCATGTGACGACCAGGATCTTAGCCACTAATTATTTTGAACGGATTAGTTATTGTAGTAAATATTAGCATAATTAGTGACCTAATTTAAATTTTTCAAAACATAGTTTAAGTTCACAGCGGAAAGGGGAAAAAAACGCATCATAATTGAAACCACAAGTTTATTATCATGTTACTTACGAACCACGCACTCCATCCGATTGCAACGTCCGCCAGAGCTGTAACGAGCAACCAGCAAAGCATGCAGTAGAGTGTCAACATAACGTTGGCGAGTTCACGTGTTTGTAGTTTTCCAGTTTTTAACTCTAAAAACTTGTTTTAACCAGTTAATTTATCCGTTTATACATGCCATGGGGATCTACCCCATAAGTGAGCGACTAAACTGTTTTTACAATACCGAATACTTACTTAAACGTACGTTTCCGCAGTGCCCCGTTTGTCAATGTTCTATCATCATTGACGGTTTGCCTGAGTCTATTAGTTCATGCCCTTTCCCAGTAACAAGGGTCGGTGTGAGGCTGGTTACACCTAAATAGCGCTATTAACTAATAACCCGTTCGCCTGGCCCCGGCGACTAATCGGTATTAAGTAGTAGGGACTTAAGTGATAGAGTTTCGTTTAGTGTTGCTCGTTGCATTCCGTATAAACCGTAATTAACCAAGAGTTCCCAGTAACAAGGGAAGTAAGTAAGTTTGTTCCCAGTAACAAGGGAAGAAAAGTAAGTTTGTTCCCAGTAACAAGGGAGGAAAAGTAAGTTTGTATCCCTCACAAGGGGATAGTGTTGTTACCCGTATCCCACACAAGGAGATAGAAATACCGTATCCCGCACAAGGAGATAGTAAGAAGTCACAAACCAGGAAAAGTGTTTCGTTCCGTTTCCCAACCACCGGGAACGCATGCTTTGAGTAATAAGTAGTGAACTCACCTTTGCTTTGCTCGGTAGTTAATTTACTTGTGTTACGTTGGTCAACCATACCCTATTATGGTTTATAAATATTTATCAGGTTCGTGTGCAAGTAAATGTCACATACAACTACACGTATCTAACACATAGCACGTAAGTCATACTAGCATATACGTTACTGGGCCTATCCTAGCATGTGAAAAGTTAGACAGTACAGTTAGACATTAACACTAGCACACAGTCCAAAACATCATTTAACACATAGTACATAATGCACACCAATGTTATTGGGCCTGTCCAAATCATATAAACAGTCAACCAGTAGCCGCATGTAGTAAAGTTAAACACACAGTCAAAGTACATCAATGCACATTGTGGCCCAATAACCAAGTCAAGCAGCCCAATCGAGACCAGATGGTCTCGACTCGAGAACATGCAGTCTCGAGTCGCAACCAAGGGGTCTCGGGTTGCAAATGTGAGGTATCGAGTGATGCATGCACGAGTCGAAACCTCGAGATCTCGAGTCAGGTCTCGAGTCGAGACAAGGAGATCTCGAGTCGCAACCTAGTTGGTCTCGAGTCCCCTGATATGCATGCCCGATCTCGAGTAGTCACCGAGTGCTTCTTGAGTCGAAACCACCTGTTCTCGACTCGCAACCACTGTGGGAAACCTTTTAGAACCTGTCCAAACATTGTACGACCCAATAGGATTTCCTTATCATGATTCCATGTACTATCCAGGTCATATAGCACAAACAATTTTCCAACATTCTACCCTAAATAAAAAATGGATCAAACCAACAATTTCAACCACTCATCATTTATTCAAACTGTTCTTTATTGGGGTTTTCTATATTCATCAAAACAGATTCAAATCACGATAACACAACATCCATCTATCACCTATCCTTCATTCCGACACTAATTTCTAGAAGAAATAATAATAAACATACAGCTAGCACTAATGTTTTATTCATCTTCATGCCACCGTTACAATTAACATTTAACCAAAATCATCTGACTAAGTGTTACTACCACAACCTACATCAAAGTCCACATTTAAATAACAATCAAGTATATAGCAGTTTCATCATTCAAAAACTATATTATTCTAACTCAAGCAATTTTCAACAATCACAGCCATAACTATATGAAAAGCCCCAACCCAATATAAATCCACCAAACATACAGAACTGTTATGAAACCATTATTTAACTCAAGATTCATGGTGAACATATTTATCATACCATATCCTAATTAACAATTCTCATTTATTCAGTCAGCTCAATAACACCACCATGACTCAGCTAATCAGCAAGCACATGCCCTGTTCTAAGTTAATAGTTTGTTACGAGAACTCCATCAAACCCTATCATCACTTTAAACATCAAACATGTAAAAGCACATACTTTTATTGTACAAATCCAAGGATTACAAAGAATGTATTTAAAACATACACTAACCGATCAGCTATGGGTCGAAAGGAGTGCAAGCTGCCACTGATCCTTGCTAGACCAGGACCCGAATCGAACCAAAATAGGACTCGCCACTGGTGTGGTTGCCGGCTCTGCTGATTCAGTGAAACCCGTCGGAGTCAGAGGCACCACCGCCGCCACGGCGGCGCTGCCATCGTCGGTACCACTGTTGCTGCAGCTTCTTTTTCACCATCAAAACTCCACCATCCACCTTCTTCACTGGAGCAGTGGCCTGAATCAGAGGGGGGGTGTTTCACCAGAGGAATGGAGGAGCAAGAGGTGTTGTGCGGCTGCCATCGGAGGAGCAACACCAGCTCCGCTGGTTCATCAGCCGCCAGTCAGAGGGAATGACGATTGAGGGAGCTGAGTCTGTGGGTGGAATGTGTTGTTCGTGTGAGCTCAGGGGAGGTGAAGGTGAAGGAAATGGGTTGAGAGGGGGCGGTTGAGGTGCTCGTCGGACAGAAGGCCGGTCGCCGGAAGTCATGGCTCCGGTCACCGGAAATTGCGGTTGAGAGCGAGATGGAGTATGGGGTGGGCGGTTGATTCCTCTAAAGTGTGATTAGGGTTTTGGTTTGTTGAAGAAAAGGAGATGGGGAGGGGTTTAGGGTGCTTAAATAGTGTAGGTCTAAGTTTAGGGAGTGGGCTTGGGCCTAGCCCAAGTGCGTTAACCTATAAACTACTACGCGTCTCGCTCAGACCGATTGGCCCAGTTACATTAACTCATACGCAAATAACTGAAACTCTCATCGTGGATTATTAATAAAATGTTCGTCTCTTGACGATCAGGATCAAGGGTTCGGGTTGTCACAGGAAATTCTGTCCTCCTAATGGAAAGGAATAGATAGCCAATAAATTCTTAAACCTTAGAATGACTGGAGTGGACTGTAAGGGTTACACTACTGTATTCTTTGAATATGCTAGAATAGTGCCAACCCTAGCTTCACCAGAACCAGTATTAATCTCCCGTTACATCCGGGGATTAATCAGTGAGATTAGACATGTAGTCAAGGCAACTAGATCACCAACCATAGAAGAAGTTGTAGAACTAGCAAATACCTTGACCAATGAATTGGTACGTACACAAGAAGAAAACCAGAGGAGAAACCTAGCTCAGAAAATTACCCAGGAATTCCGTTATGGAAACCCCAATCATGGAAAAATGTAGGTTCTACTTCTACTCCGTACTGCAAATATTGCAAAAGAAAGCATTCTGGAAGTTGCTCTATATACTGCAATTTCTGAAAAATATCTGGACATAAGGAAGAAGACTACAGGAAGAAACTTAACAATAAGATATGCTACAATTGTAGAGAAAATGGACATATTAAGCCCAACTGTCCGAAACTAGCTCCAGCCATGAACAACAAGACTACTAAGAATGCTAGGGCATTTGTTCTGACAGCCGAAGAAGCGAAGATGATTCCGGATGTGATTACTGGTACATTTTTAGTTAATGATGTTTTTGCTAAAGTATTATTTGACTCTGGTGCAAACCAAAGTTTTATTAATACTTCATTTTGAAAATTCTCAATCAACCATTAACTAAACTCCAACAAGAATGTTCAGTAGAGACAGAAAATGGAGAAACCATTAAGATTTCTGAAATCTTGCAGGGAGCAAGAATAGAAATTTTAAACCATAAGTTTATTGCTAATCTTTACCCCATGAATCTGGCTGGATTTGATATCGTATTAGGAATGGATTGGTTAGTAGCCAATAAAGCTAGTATTCTATGTGATCAAAAGTCAATCCAAATAAGTTCACCGGAGGGTGAAAAGATCACAATCAAAGGAAATAAACCGTCTCGATCCGCGAAATTCATCATTGTGATGAAAACAGCAAGTTGTGCAAGAAAAGGATCCCTAGTGTATATGATTTCCATAATGATTAACACTAAAGGAAAAGAATTGAAAGATATTCCTATAGTATCTCAATTCTCAGATATTTTTCTAGAAGAATTACCAGGACTACCGCTGGACAGGGAAGTTGAATTCCGAATTCATTTGTTACCAGGAACCGCATCGATTACCAAAGCACCTTACCATTTGGCGCCAATAGAAATGCAAGAACTGAAGAAACAGCTAGACGAACTTTTGGAGAAAGGATTCGTACAGCCAAGTTCATCACCGTGGGGAACACCAATTCTGTTTGTTAAAAAAAAGGACGGGTCAATGCGTATGTGCATTGATTACCGAGAGTTGAATAAGGTCACGATTAAAAATCGGTACCCATTACCAAGAATCGATGATCTGTTTGATCAATTGCAAGGAGCTCGATTTTTCTCAAAGATCAATTTACGCTCAGGATATCATCAATTAAAGGTACAAGAAGAGGATATTCCTAAGACCGCCTTCAGAACAAGGTATGGCCATTATGAATTTACTGTCATGCCATTTGGTCTAACCAATGCCCCAGCCGCATTTATGGACATGATGAACCGAATATGTAAGCCATATTTGGATAAATTCATAATTGTCTTTATAGATGACATTCTAATTTACTCTAAGAATAAAGATGAACATGCAGCGCATCTGCATACACTTTTAAATTTGCTGAGAAAAGAAAAGATTTACGCTAAATTTTCGAAATGAGAATTTTGGTTAGAAGAAGTGCAATTTCTTGGACATTTAGTCAATCATGAAGGGATTCATGTGGATTCCACAAAGATTGACGCGATTACTAAATGGAAAGTCCCTGAGTCACCAACAGAGGTTAGAAGTTTTCTAGGACTAGTCGGTTATTGTAGAAGGTTTATTCAAGATTTTTCTAGAATAGCCATTCCTTTAACCAAGTTAACCTGTAAGTCTATTAAGTTTGAGTGGGGACCAAAACAAGAAGAAGCCTTTAGAATTCTTAAGCAAAGATTAACCAATGCACCCATACTAGCGTTATCAGAAGGAATTGAAGACTTTGAAGTCTATTGTGATGCTTCTAAGTTAGGTTATGGATGTGTGTTGATGCAACGCCAAAAGGTTATAGCATACGCTTCTAGACAACTTAAGAATCATGAAGAAAACTATTGAACCCATGATTTAGAGTTAAGAGCCATAATTTTTGCCCTTAAGATTTGGAGACACTATTTATATGGAAATAAATTTGTTGTCTTTACTGATCATAAGAGTTTAAGGTACATTTTCAGGCAAAAAGAGTTGAATATGAGACAGAGACACTGGATGAAATTTCTTAGTGATTATGATTGCAATATCCAGTATAATGCAGGAAAGGCAAATATAGTAGCTGATGCTTTAAGTTGAAAGTATCACGAAAAGCCGAAACGAGTACGTTCTCTTAAATTAAATCTGCAGATAGATTTAAATGAGCAAATTAAAGTCGTACAAGAATCAGTAATCAAGGATGATACTGAAAAGTTGAAAGGAATGATTAAGGAACTAGAACAAGGAACAGATGGAATTTGAAAGATTCCATAAGAAAAGGATATGGATATCTAAACTAGGAAACCTACGCCACCGAATTTTAGATGAAGCCCATAAGTTTAAGTATACGATACATCCTGGAAGTGATAAGATGTATCAAGATTTAAGAAAGAATTTTTGGTGGATAGGAATGAAAAAGGATATAGCAGCTTATGCTGCCAAGTGTCTAACCTGTTCACAGGTTAAAGCTGAACATCAGAAACCCTCAGGTTTATTACAGCCATTAGAAATGCCTGTATGGAAATGGGAATTAATAACAATGGACTTTGTTACCAAATTACCCAAGACCCGAAAAGATAATTATACAATTTGGGTGATTGTAGACAGGTTAACCAAATCTGCTCATTTCCTACCAATGAAGGAAACATTCGGTATGGAACAATTAGCCAAGTTATATGTTAATGAAATAGTTTCATTACATGGTATTCCTTTATCAATTGTTTCTGATAGAGATAGCCGTTTTACTTCACATTTTTGGACAAGTTTCCAAAAAGCAATGGGAACCAAGTTAAATCTAAGCACAACTTATCATCCACAAACAGACGGACAAAGCGAAAGGGCAATTCAGACGATGGAAGATATGCTTAGAGCTTGTGTAATTGATTTCGGAGGAAATTGGGACGATCATCTACCATTAATAGAATTTTCTTATAATAACAGCTATCATACTAGTAATAATGCTGCACCTTTTGAAGCACTTTAGGGACGAAAGTGCCGAACTCTAGTCTGTTGGGCAGAGATTGGAGAAAAGCAATTGTCTGGACCTGAAATCGTACAAGAAACCACGGACAAGATTATTCAAGTCAAGGAACGACTCAAAGCTGCAAGCGATCGCCAAAAGAGTTATGCTGATAACAGGCGTAAGCCATTGGAATTTCAAGTAGGAGACAAGGTATTGTTAAAAGTTTCTCCTTGGATAGGAGTGGTAAGATTCATCAAGAAAGGAAAGCTAAGTCCCAGGTATGTTAGACCTTTTGATATTATTAGAAGAATAGGACCTGTAGCTTACCAGCTACAACTGCCAAAGGAAATGACAGGAATACATGATGTATTTCATGTGTGTAATCTCAAAAAGTGCATAGCCGATGAATCATTAGTAGTGCATCTTAAGGATATAGACGTAAATGAGAAACTTAAGTTCGTAGAGAAGCCACTACAGAATGAAGACAGGAAAGTCAAGAATCTCAAACACAAGAGATTAGTTCTGGTCAAAGTGAAATGGGATTCCAAGAGAGGACAAGAGTACACAAAGGAGCTTGAATCAGAAATGCAGAAGAAATACCCACACCTATTCCAGTAGACCTCGAGGACGAGTTCTAAAACAAGGTGGGGAGGATATAACAACCCTCCTAAAATATTTTGACACTCCTAAAAATATTTAGAACACCTCTATACGTCCTAAAATATACACCGTACACGTAAAATGGCCTTAAATACCTTTATTTTTATAAAAATTAAATAAAAACAAATTCTAATGGTCCCTGGCGGGCCGCGACAAAGCCAATGAAGGCTTACGCAGGCCGCGACAGCTCAATATCAGGGTGACACCCCAACACGCCACGTGTCACAAACGTGTTGGGTCTAGGGTTTGAGTCAACCAAGCTAGGGCCTACCCTAGTGGGTCTCGCGGGCCGCGAAGGCATAGCCTTCGGCTTATTCGGGGCGCGACAAAGTGTCGAACAGACACTATAAATAGCAACCATCGGCTTTCAGTTGCAATCCGCTCATTCCCTCGATCTCTCTCTAAATTTCTGAAACAATAATAGTAATACCGGGCATTATACCCCCCTAATTAGCGAAGCTCTGTCTCGTTGTAAGTATTTTAACCCCCGGTTACATATTAGATACGTTGCCCGATTGATCTAGTGCTCCGTAACGGCTGTCGTGGTTCTGCCTGACGTAGTCGTTGGAGTTACTGTCTCATGGAGGGTATAACTAATGTAAATTGGTTTATTATACTAACGCGTGTGCATTGTTTAATTTATTAAATTATAACCAGGAAATCACAGGAAAAATACCTAAAGTAACAATGTGAGTAATCTCCTTTTTGTAAACCTTTTTTCCAAATCATTTTTACAAAACCTTAATTGTTTAAAATATAATTAGCAGTGATTGAGTCTTTGAAATTCTTCAATTACTGCCGGTATGTTGGGGTTTTGTATACAAAATGTGGAACACGTTACTATTGGACAACGAGATAGCCAATGAGTAATATGACCCACCGGTCAGGATTGACAGTACTGAATGAGTAATTGTGTAGATGTAAACATTGTAATCGCTCTCAATACTGTAAAATGATAAAACCTGTTTTGATTAAACTGGGATTCACTCACCAGTATTTTTCACTGACAAATGTTTTTAAACGCGTTTCAGGTAACAAAATGTGAAAGCCAAATAGAAGCCAGCTGGACAGCACTGAAGGCTTGGAAAATGTGGCTATAAAAGCTACCTAAATAAAGAAGATGTTTTATTTAAATAAAACAGGGTTTATCCCTATAAACATGTATGTAATGGAAACTTGGGTTTTACCCATGTGTTTATTATTATAAAAATGTGGTATTTTACTCTAATAAAATATTTCCTAACTACGGTCCTGATGTAAATTCCGTTGCCAAAATGATTAAACCATTGATACCACTAAATCTGAGCTCGCGGCCGCCCGTTCCCGGGAGAGAGGGACCGGGGGTTGCGACCCCCCCCCCCCACACACACACGCACACACCAAAAACCTAAAAACTAAACCCGAAACCTAAACCCCCATCCACAAGAAACCTAAACTCCTGTCACACCCCGACCACGTGGAACATACAAAACGTGGCGAAAACATCGGGGAGTGTTGTAACAGAATTAATTGTTTCAAATCCATGGCAATTGAAGTTTCGTTTTATTGATTAAAAGTGTTACAATGTCTTAACAAACAAGGAAAATACAACATAATTAACTAGTCTTGTATCTTTTATTGTCACTAAAGCCCAAGTCTGCCTATGTGTATCTTGATCATCTTATGCAACAGTTCCTGAAAAACACATGTGAAAATAGGTACGTCAGCATAAAAATGCCTGTGAGATACATAGGTTTTGTGAAAATAGGTTCCATGACTTATGTTTGAGAAAATGTTTAGTCATGAACCTTGTTATTTGCTTTGTTTTGTAAATCATTTGAAAAACAATGAGTTCAGATGATATGTATAAATAAATGAATAATGTATGGTTAAATGAATAACCATAGTAAAAATGGATTTGTATAAGATAAGTTTTTTGTAAAACAATGTCTTGTGAAAAGTATGTTATTTGTATAAAATGTTCTATGTCTCAAACTGAAATGATTCAAATAACGCTACGATATGTAATACCATACAAACAATTATATATAGGAAGTACCAGCGGCGTATCCACCATGTTTGTATCATATTACATATGCATCGTTACTTAATCACTTAATCAAACCAAACCAATCAATGTAAATTGTTTATGTCTAATGTAAATCATGTAATAGGTATCCAATGTGATTTGTATAAATAAATGTAAGGTTAAACGAATAACCTTATAGTAGCATATTTAAAAGTATACTTTAGATTTGTAAGTAACATAATAACCTATGTTTTGGTTTCATAAATAACATATCAACATATGCTTTGGGTGTGATAAATAACATATTAAACTATGTTTTGGTTTTGTAAATAACATATCAAAATATGCTTTGGATGTGATAAATAACATCTTAAACTATGTTTTGGTTTTGTAAATAACATATCAAAATATGCTTTGGATGTTTAACAAAATATATGTTGGTTTTGTACGATACCACACATGAGAGTATATCAAAATATACTTTAATAGTGTGATTTAAGAATTCATTCAGACCTGGTGCATCAAAATACACCTTTGAGACTATAAGGATACCACAAAGGCAATCCCTATTTGGATGGAGCAACAAATTGGTTTCAGACATTCCATGCCAACAGGAATGGGGTGTCAAATCCTATAGCGCTACATCATACTAACAATCGGTCTGGTAAACATAAAATAAGTACAATTCAACAATTTATTTTATGTTCTTTGAGAAAATCAATGTTTAAATCATAGATAGTTATTTAGTTTGTCAAAAGATAAGTAATAACTTGTATGATCAAATGTCAAAATGTAAGTATGTGATGAAATCAGCTGTACTAAGTAATGCACACAATGGGCACACGTAGTATGAAATGTAATGTAAAATGATGTACCAAGTATGCTAAGTTAACATACGAAGCAGAAAAGTCATGTAAATCAATGTACTAATAGTGTACTAATGAACATAACCAGTATATGATGTGAAAACGGAAAGCATTAAAGTAACAAGTAGGCACATGTGTTCCACCCCAAAACAGTTTGGAAAACACTAAAAGAGGGGTCTATGTACTCACTTGAGATTGCTCAGAAGTCCTAGGATAACCACCAAGCAAAGCTAGAGATCGCGGAATATCAAACGGCACCTAATATAGGTAGCTATGTTAATAAACCGGACCTATATCGGAAGACTGGGTAGCATTAGGGTTTGTAAACCAAATGAGTGTTGGAACTCATATGATATGGTTTAACAAAGCCTACATGCTAAATGAAACTTAACCTAAGTGATATCGACCCATTACGACCCGTTTAGGTAGCTTATGCTACTTTAACGCGTCGTTCGCGTAAAACGCGTTCGGAACGCCTAACTAGCCCTATGACAAGTGTTATATGCCTAAACATGTTACATAATCAGTTATGTGACAAAAGTTTAGGTTACATATGCTTAATTACCAATTATACATGAAAAGGGTATTCTGGTAATTTACCTAAGGCATATAAACTACCTATCATACAACTACTTAAACGATGTGACCATAAGGTATAACCTCGGAAGGTTATTCCCTACACTATGGTCACCTAATGTATTTGGTCGGATCCTAATGATCGACCAAACTGGGTCGGGTTCGAAGGTATAGGCGATTTATTAGATCGCCTACCCTACGACCCTAGACAACATGGTAATCAGTGGGCATAGTCCCAAGGGACTATGACCAACGTGATTACACTCACGTTGCGAAGTTCAAACGAACTTCGCATTGACCATTACTGGTCAACGCTGAAAGTCAAACAAAGTTTGACTTTCTGACTCGAAAAGCAGTAAAATAAGGAAAAGAACGAAAGAATACTTACGAAGGGTCCCCGAATGCTAATCCCGATCCAGGAACTCAGGTATGAAACAATGGTTTCAACTTAGAGCTCTCAAATCAGAATTCTAGTGGGTTTAGAGGTTGTGGGGGTGGGGTATTTATAGATTTCGGGTAACCGTTAAGATCGTTTCTTGAATAACGTGCCTTAATCGGAACCGTACACTTGTCGTAAAGTTGTGGTGTCCAGGAAGTTTGTTCTTATCCGCTGACTAGACGATAGGAAACGAGTGGACACGAATCAATCAGCTGCAACTTGCAAACAAAACATTGAATCTGGTCAGTTTTAGGCAGTCGCGTAGCGCGACTGGTAAGTCTTTAGGGCTAGCGCTACGCGACACCCCTCCCTGTTCCAGAAATGTTTCATAAATGACAGGTTTAGTCCTTGCACGTGTTTAAGCCCTTTTTCGATGCGTTTGAGCCCCGTTGACCTCATTTCAAGGCTCTAAAATGAAGTTAAAGTATAGGGAACTCAAAACATACTCAAAAATATGCCGGATGATGGTTCGTTTGGTCGTACGAACGCGATGTTCGCTTAATTACGACGGAATGCGCATAAGCGCGAAAAACGATCCAAATGACGCGACGAATGGATTTTTCTTAAGGCGAACACTAAAATATAATGTAGTCATGCTTACATAAATTTTTGGATGTCCGGATGTATTCAGAACGTAAGTTATGCGCGAAAATGCAAACTTGTGCACTTTTTGACACTTTTAGTCCCTGAATGACCCAAAAGTTTATTTTAGCATACCGAACCCCTCAAAGCCTATTTCTAAGCTATGTAAAGGATATTTATGGTATGTTTAACTTATGGTCATGTTCCGGAATGTCTGTTACAGTTCAAATTGGCATACTTTCGCAGTTTGTCAACTTTAGTCCCTGTAAGCGATATAACTTTGATTTCACCACACCAAACCTTCCAAAACTTATATCTAAGTTATGTAAAGGTTATTTAAGGTATGTTAAACCTATTTCACTATTCCGGAGTGTTTGTTGCATTAAACTGGTTATATTTACGCATTAGTGCGCGTATAACCTTCCAGAAAGCGATTTAGAGTTTGAAATCGAACAAGAGTTGATATGTGCAAAAGATACACATATTTATACAAGTCCAAAGTATGAAATACAATATTTCATTGGTTTGGCATTTGTTTGATGGTTGAAATGACACAGGTGTTACAGTCTCCCCTACTTTAGGAAATTTCGTCCCGAAATTTAATTTTAGAGGAACCTTGTGAAGACAGCTGTGACGATTTCGCCTTCTAATAGATCCTTTAAACCCTTAAGTAAAACTCTGGGCCATGTTAGGAATTTTAGCGAATTTGTTAACCATCAAAGTGAATTCCTTGCAGTAATAAAACATGGAATTTTGAACTATGAACAGAAGAACGTTTCTTATGAAGACTTATCATAGGAAACTTGGTGTGTGATTGAGATCATAATTGAGAATAAATGACATTGGTCGAGGTCCAAGACTTCTCCCGTATCATTATTCTTGTCACTATAGGTCTTAACACATGGCAAAGCTTCCTGTGGTTTCTGTGCACTGAATTCCATAATTATGTAGGCCTCCATAATTACGTAATTCCTTGCCCAGTCCGCACAGTTCATTTCATAATGCGTAGAGAAAAAATCAATTGAATAAACATGAAGCGACCTGACTAGACCACCAAAGGGTCCTTTTAATTTGATCAATGAACGAGCCTTTTAATTAGATCAACGCATGATCTTCTTAACTAGACCGTCGCACAATCTCGTTAAATAGACCACTTAAGGGATCTTATAAATTATATCATCACATGATATTTCTAATCAGATTTTCAAAATCAATCTGTTTGACCAGACCATGCAAGAGGTCCAATTTATAGAATAGTACTTTAAAACCCAAAGGACTTGACTACTACGTAGAAGTCCATTAAGGATTTAAGATAGTATCTTTGGATATCCTTCTATGAATCCCTCATATAAGATATGGAAGATTCTACGAGGATTTGGATGTGTCACAAACAACCACAAAACATAGAAGAAAACACATAAGCACATAATTAGTTAACTTGATTCTTTAATTCGTTCTCTTTAGGTATAGATAATTAAAGCACACTAGGAATCCAATCCATGGATTTCATTTGGCACTTTAATCTTTTCAAGAATCTATCTTATGAAGATAGAAGGATTCTTAGTAAGAGTTTGGCTTTGTTTCTTAAAAGAAACAAGTGTTTAAGGTTCTAGGGGAGATCACAAGTGATCATAAAATGACAGAACCACACGAGTAGTTTGTATTTGGGTTGACATCATAAGGTTGTATCAAACATTCACACAATCGTATCAGTTTTGCAAAAATAAAAACGACGAATTTTTATTTATATAACAACTGACTTGTCTTTAAACGTCAAAGATTACAACCAAGGGAAAATAACAAAACACTAGTTGTTTACTGCTGCATCATTGTTTCCATTTGCCTTATTGATGTTAAATGCTCATCCACGCGCTGGAGGTGCGTTAACAAGCCTTGGGCAATTGTTTCTGTAGTGAGTAAGGTCACCACAGTTATAACATGACCCCGGAGGGAACCGTGCTTGAACAGCAGCAGGGTTTGCAGCAGCTTGATTTGCATAACGACAAACATTGATCAAATGTCCCAACCGCCCACAGTGGGTACATTTGTGACACTGCTCTTGCTCCAGATGATGACGGTTGCACTTGTTGCACATGGGTGCGGTACCAACATAGTTTTGCCTTTTGCGAGGTTGTGCTGGTTGGTTTCGTGCAACCTGTTTGTCTTGAGCAGTTATAGCGCAGTTCTGAGAGGCTTTGCGCTTCTTCTTCTTGGATACCTCAGCATGTTCTTCCTTTGGTTCCACTTGAGCAGTCTTGTCAGATGGTCTTGGGTCGCCTTTCCGAAATAGCTTTTTCTTTCTGATGTGGGATTCAGTTAGGGTGGCAGACAGTTCAATGGCTTGTCTGACAGTAGTAGGGTTACTGCCAGTAACAATATCCTGAACTAGGTCAGGAAGACCATCTGTATATTTCTCGATCGCTTTATCCACAGGAGTAACCATAGCAGGACACAGCAGGCTCAATTCTTCAAAACGGTCAGTATAGGCTCGATGTTCACCACTGTCTTGCTTCAAATCATCAAATTCTCTCTCCAAAGCTCGCAGTTCATGACGAGGACAAAACTCCTTCATCATAAGAGCCCTAAGCTCAGCCCAAGTCTGTGCTAATGCAATCTCAGCACCGCGGTCTCTCATCACCCCGTTCCACCATGTAAGAGCCCTCTTCTGAAATACACTTGAAGAAAACTCAACCTTACGATTTTCAGGACACAGAACATGACGGAAGGTATTCTCAATGCTCTCGAACCACTGAAGAAGCCCAGTTGCTCCCTCAGAACCACTAAACTTGAGCGGTTTTGCCGAGTTGAAACTCTTGAAGTTGCATGGAGCATTGTTGTTGTTGATGGCTTGCATCATTTGAGCATAAAGATTTGGGAAGGCAACAGCCATTTGCTGTGCGATGATTGCCGCCAGTTCGTCATTTGCCATCTGATTGTCGCGTCGAGGAGGCATTCTAAAAGAGGAACATGAAAAGAAACGAGTGAGAGATTTAGACGAAAAGAATGAGATGAAACAAATCTGATGAAAGTGAGGATAGTGGTCATTTGTTTGTTACTACAAAGCAACATACGACACACAAAGACTGATCAAAGTAAATGGATTAAAATAATGTATCGCGAAGACATGCTCGCCTATAAGTGAACACTCATCCCAAGAATTCCCAGGTAAGCACAACTGGTCTCGCGTCTGATGAGATGTATACGAAGTGCTTGCCTAGACAGAAAACCCAGAATACAGGCATTCACCCTTCCAGTTTGCACGTGTTCACATTATTTAAAACCCAAAACCTTGACGAGATTTTGAAAACTCAAAGGGGTTCAAAACCATATAACAGAGGGTTCAAAACCTAGTAATCAATCATCCTAGAACAGATGATTAGTTTTCAAAGCGGTTTTGAAATTTATGTTCTTGTTGTGGTCGTCGCCTAAGGATAGGTGACGGTATTGTTTTATGACTAAACGCAAGTAAACTCGCGTTAGGGTCCTAGAAAAGTTATAGACTAGGTCAAAGCATTACTAATAACCTAATTCCCTATAACCATTGGCTCTGATACCATCTTTTCTGTCACACCCCGACCACGTGGAACATACAAAACGTGGCGGAAACATCGGGGAGTGTTGTAACAGAATTAATTGTTTCAAATCCATGGCAATTGAAGTTTCGTTTTATTGATTAAAAGTGTTACAATGTCTTAACAAACAAGGAAAATACAACATAATTAACTAGTCTTGTATCTTTTATTGTCACTAAAGCCCAAGTCTGCCTATGTGTATCTTGATCATCTTATGCAACAGTTCCTGAAAAACACATGTGAAAATAGGTACGTCAGCATAAAAATGCCTGTGAGATACATAGGTTTTGTGAAAATAGGTTCCATGACTTATGTTTGAGAAAATGTTTAGTCATGAACCTTGTTATTTGCTTTGTTTTGTAAATCATTTGAAAAACAATGAGTTCAGATGATATGTATAAATAAATGAATAATGTATGGTTAAATGAATAACCATAGTAAAAATGGATTTGTATAAGATAAGTTGTTTGTAAAACAATGTCTTGTGAAAAGTATGTTATTTGTATAAAATGTTCTATGTCTCAAACTGAAATGATTCAAATAACGCTACGATATGTAATACCATACAAACACTTATATATAGGAAGTACCAGCGGCGTATCCACCATGTTTGTATCATATTACATATGCATCGTTACTTAATCACTTAATCAAACCAAACCAATCAATGTAAATTGTTTATGTCTAATGTAAATCATGTAATAGGTATCCAATGTGATTTGTATAAATAAATGTAAGGTTAAACGAATAACCTTATAGTAGCATATTTAAAAGTATACTTTAGATTTGTAAGTAACATAATAACCTATGTTTTGGTTTCATAAATAACATATCAACATATGCTTTGGGTGTGATAAATAACATATTAAACTATGTTTTGGTTTTGTAAATAACATATCAAAATATGCTTTGGATGTGATAAATAACATCTTAAACTATGTTTTGGTTTTGTAAATAACATATCAAAATATGCTTTGGATGTTTAACAAAATATATGTTGGTTTTGTACGATACCACACATGAGAGTATATCAAAATATACTTTAATAGTGTGATTTAAGAATTCATTCAGACCTGGTGCATCAAAATACACCTTTGAGACTATAAGGATACCACAAAGGCAATCCCTATTTGGATGGAGCAACAAATTGGTTTCAGACATTCCATGCCAACAGGAATGGGGTGTCAAATCCTATAGCGCTACATCATACTAACAATCGGTCTGGTGAACATAAAATAAGTACAATTCAACAATTTATTTTATGTTCTTTGAGAAAATCAATGTTTAAATCATAGATAGTTATTTAGTTTGTCAAAAGATAAGTAATAACTTGTATGATCAAATGTCAAAATGTAAGTATGTGATGAAATCAGCTGTACTAAGTAATGCACACAATGGGCACACGTAGTATGAAATGTAATGTAAAATGATGTACCAAGTATGCTAAGTTAACATACGAAGCAGAAAAGTCATGTAAATCAATGTACTAATAGTGTACTAATGAACATAACCAGTATATGATGTGAAAACGGAAAGCATTAAAGTAACAAGTAGGCACATGTGTTCCACCCCAAAACAGTTTGGAAAACAGTAAAAGAGGGGTCTATGTACTCACTTGAGATTGCTCAGAAGTCCTAGGATAACCACCAAGCAAAGCTAGAGATCGCGGAATATCAAACGGCACCTAATATAGGTAGCTATGTTAATAAACCGGACCTATATCGGAAGACTGGGTAGCATTAGGGTTTGTAAACCAAATGAGTGTTGGAACTCATATGATATGGTTTAACAAAGCCTACATGCTAAATGAAACTTAACCTAAGTGATATCGACCCATTATGACCCGTTTAGGTAGCTTATGCTACTTTAACGCGTCGTTCGCGTAAAACGCGTTCGGAACGCCTAACTAGCCCTATGACAAGTGTTATATGCCTAAACATGTTACATAATCAGTTATGTGACAAAAGTTTAGGTTACATATGCTTAATTACCAATTATACATGAAAAGGGTATTCTGGTAATTTACCTAAGGCATATAAACTACCTATCATACAACTACTTAAACGATGTGACCATAAGGTATAACCTCGGAAGGTTATTCCCTACACTATGGTCACCTAATGTATTTGGTCGGATCCTAATGATCGACCAAACTGGGTCGGGTTCGAAGGTATAGGCGATTTATTAGATCGCCTACCCTACGACCCTAGACAACATGGTAATCAGTGGGCATAGTCCCAAGGGACTATGACCAACGTGATTACACTCACGTTGCGAAGTTCAAACGAACTTCGCATTGACCATTACTGGTCAACGCTGAAAGTCAAACAAAGTTTGACTTTCTGACTCGAAAAGCAGTAAAATAAGGAAAAGAACGAAAGAATACTTACGAAGGGTCCCCGAATGCTAATCCCGATCCAAGAACTCTGGTATGAAACAATGGTTTCAACTTAGAGCTCTCAAATCAGAATTCTAGTGGGTTTAGAGGTTGTGGGGGTGGGGTATTTATAGATTTCGGGTAACCGTTAAGATCGTTTCTTGAATAACGTGCCTTAATCGGAACCGTACACTTGTCGTAAAGTTGTGGTGTCCAGGAAGTTTGTTCTTATCCGCTGACTAGACGATAGGAAACGAGTGGACACGAATCAATCAGCTGCAACTTGCAAACAAAACATTGAATCTGGTCAGTTTTAGGCAGTCGCGTAGCGCGACTGGTAAGTCTTTAGGGCTAGCGCTACGCGACACCCCTCCCTGTTCCAGAAATGTTTCATAAATGACAGGTTTAGTCCCTGCACGTGTTTAAGCCCTTTTTCGATGCGTTTGAGCCCCGTTGACCTCATTTCAAGGCTCTAAAATGAAGTTAAAGTATAGGGAACTCAAAACATACTCAAAAATATGCCGGATGATGGTTCGTTTGGTCGTACGAACGCGATGTTCGCTTAATTACGACGGAATGCGCATAAGCGCGAAAAACGATCCAAATGACGCGACAAATGGATTTTTCTTAAGGCGAACACTAAAATATAATGTAGTCATGCTTACATAAATTTTTGGATGTCCGGATGTATTCAGAACGTAAGTTATGCGCGAAAATGCAAACTTGTGCACTTTTTGACACTTTTAGTCCCTGAATGACCCAAAAGTTTATTTTAGCATACCGAACCCCTCAAAGCCTATTTCTAAGCTATATAAAGGATATTTATGGTATGTTTAACTTATGGTCATGTTCCGGAATGTCTGTTACAGTTCAAATTGGCATACTTTCGCAGTTTGTCAACTTTAGTCCCTGTAAGCGATATAACTTTGATTTCACCACACCAAACCTTCCAAAACTTATATCTAAGTTATGTAAAGGTTATTTAAGGTATGTTAAACCTATTTCACTATTCCGGAGTGTTTGTTGCATTAAACTGGTTATATTTACGCATTAGTGCGCGTATAACCTTCCAGAAAGCGATTTAGAGTTTGAAATCGAACAAGAGTTGATATGTGCAAAAGATACACATATTTATACAAGTCCAAAGTATGAAATACAATATTTCATTGGTTTGGCATTTGTTTGATGGTTGAAATGACACAGGTGTTACAACTCCCACCCCCAAAAACCTAAAAACTAAACCCGAAAAGTCACCCCCCCCCCAAAAAAAAAAAAAGAAAAGAAAACCTTAACTCAAAAAGTTAAACTAAACCCAAAACCTAAACTCTAAGACTAGGTAGTATTGCATATGTGCAATACTATAATAGTAGTATTGAAAAAAATACGACACAATAATTTTTTTATGTCCAAAAAATATGGTCGAATATGCTCAAACTAATGATAAACAAATTTGTAATCTTATGGTGTAGTTGTTTCTTAAAATAATAACATATGAAGAAGATAGAAATGTTTGAAAATTTATATTATTTTAATTTTGTCCCTCCTTTATAAAAAGTCACCTTCTCTCATGAGAAAAATCTTTTTTCGTGAGAAAACTATATCAAACGATTGATATTTATGTTGAATTGTTTCTAGGGCTTAGTTTTTAAGGTTTAGGGCTTAATTTTTAGAGTTTAGATATTAGCTTTTAGTGTTTAGCTTTAGCATTTAGAGCATTCACAATGGATTTCTTATAATTATGTGAGCGATTTAGTTATATTATAAGGAATAGTTATGAGTGATTATGAGTAAATGAGAGAGAAAATGTTATTGTTTATCTATAAATATACGGGAACACTGTTCACCCCTTATAAATTTTTTAATATTTTGTAAGTGGTTGTGAGTGGAAGAGAGAGAAAAAGGTTGTGATAAAAGTATAAAGAAAAAATGTTTAATTGAAAAGAAGAGTGAAAAAGTACTTGTTTTTAGTGTAATTATATTGATAAAGAATTTAATGTGAATGCTCTTAATTTTTAGCTTTTATGCGTTAGCCTTTAGGGTTTAGCTTTTAGGGTTTAACTCTTTGGGTTTTAGTGTCACACCCCGACCGCGTAAAACAACAAATCGCGGCGGAAACATCAGGGAGTAGAGTGGCGGAATTATTGTTTCACAACCATGGTATTTAAAGTTTCGTTTTATTTATAAACAAAGTGGTTACATTGTATTAAAACAAAGAAAACAAAGGGTACATAACGTAATTTAAACTAGTCTTGCATCTTTTATTGTCACTAAGGCCCAAGTCCTCCTAAGAGTATCTTGAACAACCCTATGCATCAGCTTCTGAAAACACATGTGAAAATAGGTACGTCAGCATAAAAATGTATGTAAGATACATAGGTTTATTGATTTAGGTTTCATGACTTGTAGTTGAAAGAAATGTTTAACAAAAGTTAGTCATGAATCTTGTAAAATGTTTTCCTTTATAAATCATATGAAAATCGATAATTGTATAAGTTATGTTGTTTGTAAATCAATGTCTTATGAAAATATGTCGTTTCTTGTAAAATGAAATATGTTCCTGTTGAAATGATTTAGATAATGCCACGATATGTAATATCATAAAAGCACTTATATATAGGAAGTACCAGTGGCGTATCCACCATGCTTTTATCATATTACACATGCCTCGTAATTTAAATCACTTACCAAATAACCACCAAAATGTCTTGTTCAAACCAATGTCAAAATGTTTATGTGTAAGCAATGTTTAATGTTACATGTAAACCATGCCTTGTAAAATCAAATGTTATATATGACAAGTAAAAAGTAACTACTCAAACCATATGTATAATGTTTATATGTAACCAAATGAAATGTATGGTGAATAATAGTATTACTCAACCCCATAAGTAAAATTGCACAAAACAATGTATTTGATACAAATCATAGTTTAAGTCAAAAGATATGTTTTGCAAAATCCATGCTTTACTGATACAAACACTTATGTGGTAATGTTAAATGTATACATTCAAGCCTTGAGACTGAAGGATAAACCCTAGAATAAGTAAAAGGTTTATCAAAAATGTTTTCGGATTTAGTCATTCCTAACGTCCAAACAAACCTAGGATTTCAGGAATGGGAGTTGTCAAGTCCTATGGTACCACTACTTACTACCGAGCGGCTTGATCAATGTTAATGAACGTATTTCAGTTTCGTTATACAAACCAAATGTCATACCAAATGTAAGCATGTTATGTGAAAACAATGTACTAAGTATGCTAAATGAACACACGTAGCAAAAATGTGATGTAAATCAATGTGAACATATTCTAAAATAAACATATGAAACAAATGTGTTTATGAAATCAATGTACTAGCATGTTAATTAAAACATACATAGCAAAAACATGGATAAAATCATGTACTATACGTGTACTATATGAACATAGCAAGCATATGTTATAAAAGTATGAAAAGCACGAAAGTAACAAGTAGGCACATGTGTTTCACCCCAAAATATTTGAAAACAGTAAAAGAGGGGTCTATGTACTCACTTGATAATGCTTAGAAGTCTTGTGATAACAATCAAACAACGCTAGAAGGATCACAGAATCAATCGGCACCTAATATAGGTAACTACGTTAATAAACCGGACCTAAATCGGAGGATCGGATAAAATGTGGTTTCGTAAACCAAATGAGTATAGGAACTCATGTAATATGGTTTAACAAAGCCTACATTCTGAATCAGAACCTATCCTAAGTGCCTACTACCCATTACGACTCGTTAAGGTAGTCTACGCTACTTTAACGTGTCGTTCGCGTAAAACGCGTTCGGACCGCCTAACTAGTCCTATGACAATTATATGCCTTAACAAGTATAATAATGTTGCCTAATCAGTTTAGATGTCAAAATTTAAGTTACATATGCTTAGAATTAATTTATGCGCAAAAAGGGCATTTTGGTCATTTTCCTAAGGCATATAAACTACCTATCATACAACTAACTAAACGTAGTGACCATAAGGTATAATCTCGGAAGGTTATTCCCTATACAACTATGGTCATAAAATGTGTTTGGTTGGATCCTAATGATGGACCAAACGGGTCGGGTTCGAAAGTCTAAGCGGTTGTTTAGACCGCTTATTTGATACCCGAAAATAGCTTCGTTGCAAAATACGCGTAAACACGTAATTTGACCGAAACTGTGACTCGTCACTACGCCTAATCAATGTGGTAATCAGTAGGTATAGTCACAAGAGACTATAACCATCGTGATTACACTCATGTTGCAAAGTTCAAACGAACTTTGTGTGGACCATAACGTGGTCAAAGCAGAAAGTCAAGCACTGTTTGACTTTCATGCTTGAAATACATGAACAAGCATGAAGGAGACTTACAAAAGGTCCAAGAAAGGAAGATTTAAACTCAAAATTTCTCTAGTATGAAGCTTCACAAGGAGAGCTTCAACTTAGAGAAGGAAATTGAGATCAAATGTGGGGAATGCAAGTGAATTCAAGGTGGGTTTATATAGATTTCTCAAAACCGTTAGGATCGTTTCTTGAATTTCGAGCTTCAATCTGGATCATCCATGTGTAGTACACTGATTTATAATACTAGGGGTGTTCAAAACCATCACACGGTATTGAGAATGTTACATAAAAGACCCTGAACTTCAAGTCGGTTGCTGAAAATAGGCCTGCTGTTGCTGAAACTGAATTTTCTGCCCAGATGAGGGTGTGGCGTGCTGCCACCACACAACCACTAGGCTGTGGCGCGACGCCACAAGTAGCCAGATCCAGAAACTTTTCAAAAATGGTATAAATGGTCCCTGCAGCTTGTTTAAGCCATTTTCGACGCGTTTAAACCCCGTTAACCCATTTTCAAAGCTCAGTAATGAAATTTAAGTATAGGAGGCATCAAATATGCTTGAAAATGTCTCGGATGTCGGTTTGTTGGGTCGTACGGTTGCGTTGTTCAGTTAATTACGACGAAACTCGAACGGACGCGAAAAACGATCCAAATTACACGACGAATGGAATTTTTGCATGCCAATCACTAAAATAAGATATTTTAATGATTACAAAAATTTTTGGATGTCCGGATATGTTCAGAATGTTAGATATGCGTGGAAATGCAAACTTATGCACTTTTTGACGCTTTTAGTCCGTGATTGACCAAAAAGTTTAATTTAGCATATCGAACCCCTCAAATCCTATTTCTAAGCTATGTAAAGGATATTTAGGGTATGTTTAGCTTATGATAAAGTTGCGGAATGTTTGTTACTATACAAATCGGCATACTTTCACAGTTTGACACAAATAGTCCCTACGATCGAATAAACTTGATTTTGCCATACCAAACCCTTCAAAACTTATTTCTAAGTTATGTAAAGGTTATTTAAGGTATGTTAAGAATATATTGATGTTTTTAAGTGTTTTTCGCGTTAAAATGATTACGTTTACGCATCAATTTGCGTATAACTTTCCAGAAAGCGAAATAGAGTTTGAAATTAAACAAAATCGAAACGTGCAAAATGTCAAACATAAATAAACAAACATTGGGGTCAAATAACATTGTTTTATTCATAATTGAACTATTTAAGGTTTATACAATGATTACAAGCACAGATGTCACAGTCTCCCCAACTTGTGGAAATTTCATCCCGAAATTTATTTAGAGGAAACTTGTGAGAATAGATGTGGATATGTCGCCTTCATTTGATCTTCACATTCCCAAGTAAATTTTGGTCCACGTTTAGATTCCCAGCAAACTTTGACAAGTGGAATGCGCTTGCGTTTGAGCCATTTGACTTCACGGTCCATGATTTCCACAGGCTTCTCAACAAAGTGCATCGTGTCATCAACAAGAATTTCATCAAGTGGTATGTGGAGGTTCTCATCAGCCAAACACTTTTTGAGATTGGACACGTGGAAGGTTGGATGAACATTTCCAAGTTCAGGAGGTAGCTCAAGTCTGTAGGCTACCTTTCCGATTCTTTCGACGATCTTGAATGGTCCAACATATCTAGGTGCAAGTTTTCCTGTCTTTCCAAATCTGATCACACCTTTCCAAGGTGAAACCTTGAGTAGAACGCGATCACCGACTTGAAATTCCAAGGGCTTGCGTGGTCGATCCGAGTAACTCTTTTGACGGCTTTAAGCTGTCTGAAGGTTGTCGCAAATTTTCTTGATTTTATCTGTTGTCTCTAGAATGAGGTCAGGTCCAGTAAGCTGAGCCTCGCCAATTTCATTCCAGCAAACTGGTGAACGACATTTCCAACCGTAAAGAGCCTCGAAAGGAGCCATGTTGATGCTGGAGTGATAACTATTATTGTAGGAGAATTCAATCAATGGAAGATACGAATCCCAACTACCACCAAAATCGATCACACAAGCTCTAAGCATATCCTCCAGTGTTTGGATTGTTCTTTCAGATTGACCATCTGATTGCGGATGATAAGCTATACTCAAATTTAGTTTGGTTCCCATAGCAGATTGCATGGTTCTCCAAAAACGAGATGAGAATCGAGCATCTCTGTCAGATATAATGTTCAAAGGAACGCCATGACGGGATACAATCTCATCCACATAGATTTTAGCCAGCTTGTCAGCAGACATATCCTCAAGGATCGGCAAGAAATGTGCTGACTTTGTAAGACGGTCAACAACTACCCAGATGGCATCATGACCTTTCTTAGTGCTTGGAAGTTTGGTAATAAGATCCATAGCAATGTTTTCCCATTTCCAAACTGGAATCTTTGGTTGCTCCAATAATCAAGAGGGATGTTGATGTTCAGCCTTAACCTTAAGACAAGTACGGCACTTGGATACGTACAAGGCAATGTCTTTCTTCATACTCGGCCACCAGTACTGGGTTCGAAGATCCTTATACATTTTATCTGCACCAGGGTGAATTTTATAACGAGAATTATGTGCTTCATCCATTAGCAAGGTGCGAAGATTTTCTTGACTTGGGACCCACAAACGATCCATGAAATAATACAATCCATTGTCCTTTAGTTCAAGATCAGGCTTGATATGATATGGCAATTCCTTACCCATCAAGTCTTGTGTAACACAAGTATGTTGAGCCTGAGAAATGCGGGTTTGAATATCAGATCGAACTTGAACACAATGAAGCTTGACATATTCTTTACGACTCAATGCGTCAGCCACGACATTCGCCTTACCAGGATGGTAGCGACTTTCGCAGTCGTAGTCGTTTAGGAGTTCAACCCAACGTCGTTGCCTCATGTTAAGTTCTTTCTGGTTGAAAATATGCTAAACACTTTTGTGGTCAGTGAAAACCACACATTTAGTACCATACAGATAGTGTCTCCAGATTTTGAGAGCGAAAACAACTGCACCTAACTCAAGATCATGAGTCGTGTAATTCTTCTCATGAACCTTCAACTGTCTCGATGCGTAAGCTATGACTTTGTTCCTTTGCATGAGAACATAGCCAAGACCTAATTTGGATGCATCATAGTATACGACAAAATCATCATTGCCCTCAGATAAAGATAGAATAGGTGCATCGCAGAGTTTCTGTTTCAAGGTCTGAAAAGCTTCTTCTTGTTTGGGTCCCCATTCGAAGGGTTTATTCTTCTAAGTTAGTGCAGTGAGAGGAACTGCAATCTTGGAGAAGTTTTCAATGAAGCGGCGGTAATAACCCTCGAGACCAATAAATGAACGAACTTCAGTAGGAGTAGTAGGCGTATCCCAATCCTTAATCGCACTGATTTTGGCGGGATCTACATGAATACCTTGTTCGTTAACAATATGTCCCAAAAATTGAAATTCCTTAAGCCAAAATTCGCACTTGGAGAATTTGCCAAAAAGTTGTTCTTTCTTTAGGAGTTCCATAGTAAGACGGAGATGTTGTTCGTGATCAGCTCGTGTCTTAGAATAAATCAAGATGTCATCAATGAAAACGATGATGAACTTGTCCAAATAAGGCTTACAAATCCTATTCATCAAATCCATGAAAACAGCAGGAGCATTAGTTTAACTGAATGGCATAACAGTGAACTTATAATGACTATATCTTGTGCGAAAAGCATTCTTGGGAATATCTTCTTCAAGCACTCAAAGTTGATGATACCCAGAACCTAGATCAATCTTTGAAAAACAAGTAGCACCCTGTAACTGATCAAAGAGATCATCAATGCGAGGTAGGGGATATCGATTCTTGATGGTAAGCTTGTTCAGCTCATGATAATCGATACACATCCTGAAAGAGCCATCTTTCTTCTTAACAAAAAGAACGGGAACACCCCAAGGTGAAAAGCTAGGATGGATAAAACCTTTGTCAGAAAGTTCCTGAAGCTGTTTAGATAACTCTTGTATCTCAGACGGTGCAAGACGATACGTAGATTTAGCAATAGGATTAGCACCAGGTACAAGATCAATACGAAACTCAACTTGATGTGTGCTGGGGGGTAAACCAGGTAACTCTTCAGGAAACACTTCTAGATAATCCCGAACAACCGGGATATCTCGAATAGACTTACCTTTGCCTTTCTCCTCTACGATATACGTCAAGAAAGCAACATAGTTCTTGCGTAGATACTTTCGAGCTAGAGTACACGACATGAGTTTGAGACTACTAGCAGGTTTCTCACCATGAACCTTTAAGATCTCACTAGTCGAAAGCGGTATACGGACAATCTTCTCAAAACAAACTACCTCTGCGTGATACTTGGCTAACCAATCCATTCCTAATATAACGTCGAAGCTTCCAAGTTGCATCGGTGTGAGGTCGATAAGAAAAAGATGGTTATTAAGGTTCAACTGAGAGTTTCGAAGAACAGAGTCAAGAACAACGGGTTCACCACTAGATACCTCTACTGTCAAGGGCTTTCCTAGTTTTGTTCTAGACATGCGAAGCAAAGGTTCAAAAGATAATGACACAAAACTCTTATCGGCACCCGAATAAAAAAGAACAGATGCAGGTTGATTATTAACAAAGAACGTACCATTGACCACCTCGTTGTCTGCTCGCGCCTCATTAGCATTCATATTAAAAACTCGACCATGATCCTGCGCCTGATTTGCATTGGCTAAACTCGGACACTGATTTCGATAGTGGGTCAAATCCCGACAATTGTAGCACGAACCAGGATGATAGTGAGGTTGTGCAACCTGTGCTTGTTGTTGAGCAGGCGGTTGAGCAGCTTGTTGAGCAGGGTTTTGTGCAGCTTGGTTCTGATTAGCAGGAAGACGACATGTGGCGACAAGATGACCAGATCTTCCACAATTGGTACAATAACGACACTGAATATGTGGCTGATGATGACTGTTACACCTATTGCACAAAGGTGCATTGCCAATGTATTGTTTCTTTGCGGGTGGTTGTGCAGGCTAGTTAGGAGCTGCCTGGTTGGCTTGTGCAGTAACAGCGAAATTTTGGGAAGCCTTGCACTTCCTAGACCTCTTTGAAGATCCAGCTTTCTTAACCCTCTTGTTTTCACTCTTGTCAGACGATTGATTTTGTTTCTTATCACCTTTCCTGTGAAGCTTACCCTTTCTGATTTGTGACTCAGTCAAAGTCGCAGCCAACTCGATTGCCTGATGAACTGTGGTATGGTTGCTACCAGTGACGATATCTTGCACTGGGTTAGGCAGACCATCGACATACATTTCAATGGCTTTCTCTAGAGGGGTAAGCATCGTAGGACAAAGTAAACTCAACTCCTCGTATCTATCGGTATAAGCCCGATGTTCACCACTGTCCTGTTTCAGATTATCAAACTCTCTTTCCAACGCCCTCTGTTCATGACGAGGACAGAATTCCCTCATCATAAGAGCCCTAAGCTCTTCCCAAGTTTTACCCAAAGTGACATTTTCACCACGATCACTCATTAACCCATTCCACCAAGTAAGAGCCCTCTTTTAGAACACACTAGAAGCAAACTCGACCTTGCGATTATCAGGACACTGAATATGACGAAAAGTACTCTCAATGCTCTCAAACCACTGTAGGAGCCCAGTTGCTCCTTTAGAACCACTAAACTTGAGTGGTTTAGCCGAATTGAAACTTTTAAAGTTGCATGGAGCATTATTGTTGTTATTGTTGGCTTGGTTAATTTGAGTAATGATGTTTGGGAGTGCAGCAGCCATTTGCTGCGCATTGATAGCTGCAAGTTCCGCATTAGGTAACTGATTTTCGCGTCGAGGAGGCATTCTAAAAGAGGAAACATGAGAGAAAACGAGTGAGATGATAAGATGAAAAATGAGATGATACAAAAATCGACAAAAAGTATGGATGGTGGTCATTCGTTCGTTACCACAAAGCAAACAAACGACACATAGTGACTAATCAAAGTAAATGGGTCATGATAATGTATCGCGAAGACACGCTTTAGCCTATAAGTGGACACTCACCCCAAGAGTTCCTAGGTAAGAGTGACTGGTCCGATTATGTGAATTTGTACGAACACTCTAGCGGAGACAGAAAACTTGAGATACAGGCATCCACCCTTCTAGATTGCACGTGTTCACATTATTTAGACCCAAAATTTGACGAGATTTTGAAAACTTAGAGGGTTCAAAACCTTATAACAATTCATCCAAGAATAGATGATTGATTTTCAAAAATCGTTTTGGAAAATTGTGTTCTTGTTTTGGTAATCACCTAAGGATAGGTGACGTGCATGTTTTAAGATCTAAACACAAGATAACTTATGTTAGGGTCCTAGAAAAGTTATAGTCTAGGTCGAAGCATTACTGATAAACTAATTCCCTATAACCATTGGCTCTGATACCAACTCTTCTGTCACACCCCGACCGCGTAAAACAACAAACCACGGCGGAAACGTCAGGGAGTGGAGTTGCAGAATTATTGTTTCATAACCATTGTATTTAAAGTTTCGTTTTATTTATAAACAAAGTGGTTACATTGTCTTAAAACAAAGAAAACAAAGGGTACATAACGTAATTTAAACTAGTCTTGCATCTTTTATTGTCACTAAGGCCCAAGTCCGCCTAAGTGTATCTTGAACAACCCTATGCATCAGCTCCTGAAAACACATGTGAAAATAGGTACGTCATCATAAAAATGCCTGTGAGATACATAGGTTTATTGATTTAGGTTTCATGACTTGTAGTTGAAAGAAATGTTTAACAAAAGTTAGTCATGAATCTTGTAAAATGTTTTCCTTTATAAATCATATGAAAATCGATAATTGTATAAGTTATGTTGTTTGTAAATCAATGTCTTATGAAAATATGTCGTTTCTTGTAAAATGAAATATGTTCCTGTCGAAATGATTTAGATAACGCTACGATGTGTAATATCATAAAAGCACTTATATATATGAAGTACCAGCGGCATATCCACCATGCTTTTATCATATTACACACGCCTCGTTATTTAAATCACTTACCAATAACCACCAAAATGTCTTGTTTAAACCAATGTCAAAATCTTTATGTGTAAGCAATGTTTAATGTTAAATGTAAACCATGCTTTGTAAAATCAAATGTTATGTATGACAAGTAAAAAGTAACTACTCAAACCATATGTATAATGTTTATGTGTAACCAAATGAAATGTATGGTGAATAATAGTTTTACTCAACCCCATAAGTAAAAATGTACAAAACAATGTATTTGATATAAATCATAGTTTAAGTCAAAAGATATGTTTTGCAAAATCCATGCTTTACTGATACAAACACTTATGTGGTAATGTTAAACGTATACATTCAAGCCTTGAGACTGAAGGATAAACCCTTGAATAAATCAAAGGTTTATCAAAAATGTTTTCGGATTCAGTCATTCCTTACGTCCAAACAAACCTAGGATTTCAGGAATGGGAGTTGTCAAGGCCTATGGTACCACTACTTACTATCGAGCGGCGTGATTAATGTTAAGGAACGTATTTCAGTTTCGTTATTCAAACCAAATGTCATACCAAATGTAAGCATGTTATGTGAAAACAATGTACTAAGTATGCTAAATGAACATACGTAGCAAAAATGTGATGTAAATCAATGTGTACATATGCTAAAATAAACATATGAAACAAATGTGTTTATGAAATCAATGTACTAGCATGTTAATTAAAACGTACATAGCAAAAACATGGATGAAATCATGTACTATACGTGTACTATATGAACATAGCAAGCATATGTTATAAAAGCATGAAAAGCACGGAAGTAACAAGTAGGCACATGTCTTTCACCCCAAAATTTTTGAAAACAGTAAAAGAGGGGTCTATGTACTCACTTGATAATGCTTAGAAGTCTTGTGATAACAATCAAACAACGCTAGAAGGATCACAGAATCAATCGGCACCTAATATAGGTAACTACGTTAATAAACCGGACCTAAATCGAAGGATCGGATAAAATGTGATTTCGTGAACCAAATGAGTATAGGAACTCATGTAATATGGTTTAACAAAGCCTACATTCTGAATCAGAACCTATCCTAGGTGCTTACGACCCATTACGACTCGTTAAGGTAGTCTATGCTACTTTAACGTGTCGTTCGCGTAAAACACGTTCGGACCGTCTAACTAGTCTTTTAACAAGTATTATATGCCTTAACAAGTCTAATAATGTTGCCTAATCAGTTTAGATGTCAAAATTTAAGTTACATATGCTTAGATTGAATTTATGCGCAAAAAGGGCATTTTGGTCATTTTCCTAAGGCATATAAACTACCTATCATACAACTAACTAAACATAGTGACCATAAGGTATAACCTCGGAAGGTTATTCCCTATACAACTATGGTCACAAAATGTGTTTGGTCGGATCCTAATGATCGACTAAACAAGTTGGGTTCGAAAGTCTAAGCGGTTGTTTAGACCGCTTATCTTACGACCCTATATAAGCACTAAACTAAAAGTGACGAGTTAAACATGTTAAAACATGTTTAACTAAGTTAGAAAACAAGTTTGATATCAAAACAAAGTGTTTTGATACCCGAAAATAGCTTCGTTGCAAAATACGCGTAAACACGTATTTTGACCAAAACTATGACTCGTCACTACGCCTAATCAACGTGGTAATCAGTAGGTATAGTCACAAGAGACTATAACCATCGTGATTACACTCACGTTGCAAAGTTCAAACGAACTTTGTGTTGACCATAACGTGGTCAAAGTAGAAAGTCAAACACTGTTTGACTTTCATGCTTGAAATACATGAACAAGCATGAAGGAGACTTACAAAAGGTCCAAGAAAGGAAGATTTGAACTCAAAATTTCTCAGTTATGAAGCTTCACAAGGAGAGCTTTAACTTAGAGAAGGAAATTGAGATCAAATGTGGGGAATGCAAGTGAATTCAAGGCGGATTTATATAGATTTCTCAAAAACGTTAAGATCGTTTCTTGAATTTCGAGCTTCAATCTGGACCATCCATGTGTGGTACACTGATTTATAATACTAGGGGTGTTCAAAACTATCACACGGTACTGAGAATGTTACATAAAAGACACTGAACTTCAAGTCGGTTGCTGAAAATAGGGCTGCTGTTGCTGAAACTGAATTTTCTACCCAGATGAGGGTGTGGCGTGCCACCACCACACAGCCACTAGGCTATGGCGCGATGCTACCAGTAGCCAGATCCAGAAACTTTTCAAAAATGGCAGAAATGGTCCCTGCAGCTCGTTTAAGCCATTTTCGACGCGTTTAAACCCCGTTAACCCATTTTCAAAGCTCAATAATGAAGTTTAAGTATAGGAGGCATAAAATATGCTTGAAAATGTCTCAGATGTTGGTTCATTTGGTCGTACGGTTGCGTTGTTCGGTTAATTACGACGAAGCTCGAACGGAAGCGAAAAACGATCCAAATTACACGACGAATGGAATTTTTGCATGCCAATCACTAAAATAAGATATTTTAATGATTACAAAAATTTTTGGATGTCCGGATATGTTCAGAACGTAAGATATGAGCGGAAATGCTAACTTATGCACTTTTTGATGCTTTTAGTCCCTAATTGAGCAAAAAGTTTAATTTAGCATACCGAACCCCTTAAAGCCTATTTCTAAGCTATGTAAAGGATATTTAGGGTATATTTAGCTTATGATCAAGTTTCGGAATGTTCGTTACTATACGAATCGGCATACTTTCACAGTTTGACACAAATAGTCCCTACGATCGAATAAACTTGATTTTGCCATACCAAACCCTTCAAAACTTATTTCTAAGTGATGTAAAGGTTATTTAAGGTATGTTAAGCATATATTGATGTTCCGAAGTGTTTGTCGCATTAATATGATTATGTTTAAGCATCAGTTTGTGTATAACTTTCCAGAAAGTGAAATAGAGTTTGAAATTAAACAAAATCGAAAAGTGCAAAATGTCAAACATAAATAAACAAACATTGGGGTCAAATAACATTGTTTTATTGATAATTGAACTGTTTAAGGTTAATACAATGATTACAAGCACAGATGTCACATTTAGGTCTAGCTAAGGTTGATTTCTTAGGGTTTAAAGTTTAGGGTTTTGTGATGGTTAGATAGGATTTTCTCATTAAAATTAGTTTTTTTTTCATAATCCATCCAATATATATATATATATATATGGTGGGTTTCTAGAGTGAACACTGATGTATTTGCAAACTGAGTGAACATATCTTGGCCATTGATTTACACACGTGGATGGCTAGGATTTAATCATCAAATCTTAAAATACACTAGTGTATTTCATCATCAAATCATGGCCATTGATCTACACACATGTATGGCCAGGATTAGTTCGCGCAGTTCGCAAACTACACTAGTGTTCACTCTTGAACCTAATCCTACACATACATACATACATACATACATACATACATACATACATACATACATATACATATACATATACATATACATATACATATACATATACATATACATATACATATACATATACATATACATATACATATACATATACATATACATATACATATACATATACATACACATACATATACATATACATATACATATACATATACATATACATATACATATATATAGGACCAGGATTTAGAGAGACCGGTGAAAAGTGTGAGAACGGTGAGAACGATTTTGGAGTTGACATGTGGCATTGAGGCTAAATTACACTTAGAGGTAATATTGTCAAAAAAACTCACACACGTGAACTGGGTATTCAAATAAAACGCCATAAAAACACCAAATTCAGAAAAAAAACGCCATGAAAATTACCCAGTTAAAACGCCATAAAACACTCAGTTCAGAAAAACGCCTTGAAAAACTCAGTTTAAAACGCCATAAAACACTCAGTTCAGAAAAACGTCATATAACCCATTTCATTTTTTTCGTTAAGTATATCAATAGTATACTCGTTGGAAAGATGAAAAAACGCTGAGTTTTATGTTATAATATTTTTAGAAAAATAGTCACGTATAAAAAAGTTATTAGCGTTTAAATATGATGGGGGAAAATGACATGTGATTAGCATGTGCACCGTTGTTTGGATCTTCCAATTTTACCCCTCCTGGTAGTTATAAGGTTCCCATTCTTTTAAAAAATGTCACCGCATCATCTTAGCCACAAATCACAAAGATCCTATGGCTGAAAATCGTTCTCACTGTTCTCACACTTCAAATCGATCTCTCCTGATCCTATTCATATATATATATATATATATATATATAGGGTAAGGTTCATGCGAGAACCACCCATATTGCGAAAACCGCGAAAACCAATGTGAACACAAAATAAAATCTAAAAAAAAAATCAAAAAGTTCTCAAATTTTTTTTATATTTAAAAAAAATCGCTATATTTAGTTAGCAAAAAAACTTTTTTTTCGAGTAACAGTTTTCCATGCACATGTGCATATGTATCATTACTTCGACAAATTCCGTAATACGTTATCAGTAATAGACAATTGCACTTTAATTTACAATACCATCAGTAATACACTACTTTTTACATTACCAATATTCAAAATGCACATGTGCATCATTATGTATAAGCATGATATAACATGTTTTGGTACAAAAAGTTTGAGATTTTGAATGGAGAAGTAGGCCCATACACATGTTTTTTGGTTAGTTATATCTAGTGGTTGATGGTTTAGTTATAGTTGTCAATTTATGATGTAATATGTTGATTGGATGGTATAAATGATGTTGATATACATGTAATAAAGTGAAAATATTGGTAATGGTATTGTATTATGGATGGTAGGAGGTAATGATATTGTATTATGGATGGTAGAAGGTAATGGTAGTGTATTATGGATGGTATGATAAATGAAAAGGAAAGTGTTCAAAGTAGTGTACCAAAACACCTTATTTCATGTTGATACATATAGATGCACATGTGCATTTCTAATATTTGTAATGTAAAAAAGTAGTGTATTACATATGGTAGTGTAAATGGTGTAAATGAAAGTGCAATTGTCTAATATTTGTAATGAATTACGGAATTTGTCAAAGAAAGGACAAAAATGCACATGTGCATGTTTGTGTATTATGGATGGAATGATAGATGAAAGAAAAAGTAGTGTACCCACACACCTTATTTCATGTTGGTACATATAGATGCACATGTGCATTTTTAATATTGTTAACGTAAAAAGTAGTGTATTACACGTGGTAGTGTAAATGAAAGTGCAATTGTCTAATATTTGTAATGAAATACGGAATTTGTCAAAGAAATGATACAAATACACATGTGCATGGATAACTGTTACTCGGGTTTTTTTTTGATTTTTTTTTATTTTTTTATAAACAAAATATAGCGATTTTTCCAAAAAAAATAGTAAAAAAAATTAAAAATATTTTTTGGGTGTTTTTTAGATTTTTTTAGGTATTACTGTTTGTGTTCACACTGGTTCTCGCGGTTCTCGGGTGGTTTCTAACGGATCCTTGTCCTATATATATATAATTTACATTTACATTTACAACATTTGTAGGAATACCAACTTTTTTTCGTCTTTTGTAGGTTTCTTTCTTTTTTTTCATAGTATGTTTTAAGATTTTTCATTTTTTTAACAAAACTTTGTTCAGTTGCTACTTAGCATGGTGCAGTAATCACATTTGGTACCTTAGGTTTTTTTTTATGCTTTCAACGTTCTAATACGTGTTGGCTTAAATTCGACTTCATTTACCTTTAATTCACGTGAGTAACTTGGTATTAAAAATTATGTTTTTTATTTTATATATGTTAAGTAAACGTCAGTTTACCCCATGTGACATGACCCTAATATCAAGTGTCCAATATTTTTTAGGGGTGTGCAAACTGATTTCGGTCACATGTCACAAAGGTGTAAACTGAAATTTACTCTTTTACGTTTTTTTCCAAGTTTTGGTCATCGATCGTTTTCTACTTTGCACGGTTTTATGTCCGTCCGCCCCATGACGCTGGTATTACGACTTTACGCCTCCCACCCCGCAACTATAGAGACTTGAGACTAGTTTATTTTAAATCTGAAAATAGAACATAAAAGTGTCTATGATATAACTATCACAAATCTCCCTTGAGGGTCCTTATATATTTAACTTGTAGTTTCATAAAAGGCACATAATTTACCTATATATTAATTTTAGAACATAATGAACAGTAATGCCATAAGGGGATGATTAAGTGTTATCGGGTACCGGTATCAGTATCATATTTACCAAACCGGGTATATTTTCAGTATCAAATCGGTACCGTCTTTTGACATTTTCGGTATCGGTTCGGTACCAGTATTCACCGGTTTTAACCCTGAAATACCGGTACCGTACCAGTACTGACCGGTACCGAGAACATAATGAACAGTAACACCATAAGGGGATGAGTAAATATATATTAATTTTATTTTATGAATTGACTTACCTCCCAACATGAAAAGAAAAGGATAAATAAATGTTTATTATATGCAGTTAAACATTTTTTAATGCTTAATAGTTTCAACATAAAATTATTATTTTATAACTAAATAATAATAATAATATTTCATACTTAGGAATTGTGTAATAATTATAGAAACGATCTTGACTCTTGTTGTTTAAAACGTTTTAATTAGATGAATATTGAAATTACATTGTTTGATTTGCGAGCCTTTAGGATCATATGACAGAAGAATGTTTTTTTTAACGACAAATTTTGGAATACTGACGGATCATTAGAGTATTATCGTGCCACTAGCGGAACTACCCGATCATATCCATTTCCACTAGCCATAATGCGTATACTAGTTATATATTGTTTTTTAACATACAAGTTGTTGGCTCATGTGATCCTTCCTGAAGAACTGATGATACAAAGCCAAAACTACTCTGCAACAACTGATTATGAATAACAGTGTTTGAACTCTATTTCCTCCAATGACAGTGGCATCCAACATCTGTTCATCTCTAAAGTCTGCTGATCTCTAAAGTCTGTTATATACAAAGCTCTACTGAAGTATAAAGTCTGTTGAAGTACAATCCTCTGAAAAAGTCAAAGAACTGCTAGAAGTCAAAGGCTTGATCAACCTTTATGGAAAGCACTGCTCAAGCTTCATCAGTGGTTTAGCCCATTAGCGGATAGCATCATCATTAGTAGTTTGTTAATCAATGTTTAATGTAACAGTGTCTTGTAATAGCAGTGTTTAGAGTTTGATAAGATTGTTAGCTGTCATTGTCTAGGTGACGTCAGCCAAGATGCCATAGTGGTTAGGATTGTACTATAAATAGACAGTGCATATACTATTCTATTAGCTCTTCTCACACACTTGCATTTGGTCGCAACCCTCGACCCCACCCTGTGAGCGGGTGTCGCGAGCCTGACTGGTGGTATCGGTGTTTATTTTATTTGCAGCGGAATTAAATCATCAGGATCGTAGTTAGAAAATAAATTTCAGAGTTTGTAAAACACCAAAATGTTTATATTTAAACAAATGAGTTAAAACTCATATTTCATTTATAATGTATTTATAGGGATAAACCCTAGTTGCTGAAAACATAATTTCCTTCTTTTATTCAGGTAACTCTAGCCACTTTATTTAAGCCTTCAGTGCTCCATAGCTGACTTCTAATAGCTTCACATCAAGTTACCTGAAACACGTTTTGAAAATATTTTATCAACAAGAAATACTGGCGAGTTCATTCCATTTTATAAAAAGACACATTGTTATAACTTTACAGTATTAAGAGCGATTATAATGTTTATATCTATCAATTATTCAGCACAGCATGCGACTAGGGACACTCCCTCGTGCTTATGGTCATATTATCAACAAGAAATACTGGCGAGTTCATTCCATTTTATAAAAAGACACATTATCACCCAATAGTAACGGTTCTTATCACACCCTTGGTGACTGTGGACTACTTATGTATACAAAACCCCAACTTACTGCAATAATTATAGAATACAAAGACTTAATCCCTGTAAGTATAATTGAAAAACATTTAGGGTTTTGCAAATCATTTAAACAAAATGGCTCATAATAATGTGAGAAAAAAAAAAAAAAAAAGAATGACTCACTTTGTAAACTTAGGTTTTACTATAAGCTTCCTGATAATATTTTCTGGTGATTTTCCTGAGTTCCTATTAAAAATATACAATGCACGCGTGTTAGTATAATAACCCAATTTAACTTTATCAATACATCACAAGATCAGAACCCCAATGTAGTTTACAAAGCATAGCCTTTATCAGGCAGCACCTTAGCATCCGTTGCTGGGTTCTAGATCAATCGGACAGGGTATCGAATTAGTGATCAGGGGTTAAAATACTTACAACGGGGCAGAGTTTTGTGAATATAGGGGTATAATTTCAAGCTATATGTTAAAAGAAAGAAAAGAAAATGAACGAGTTGCAACTACTGAACGAATGCTCTATTTATACTTGTTTTAAGACCGTGTCACAGCCTGCGGAAACCTTAGGGTATCCTGTCGCGGCCCGCGAAAGCCCTCTAGCTAGGCTTAGGGTTAACCAATCATCGATGTAGGCCCAACACGTAGACGACACGTGTCATCAAACGTGACCTGAAAGTTACAAGCCTTTCGCGCCCCGCGAAAGGTTTCCTTTAGTCTGTCGTGGCCCGCGACAGACACATAATTATTATTTTTTTTCATTTTTCAATTTAAATAAGGTTACGCGAGTTTGGTTTTTCGATTACGGAATGTTTTAGGACATTTTTTAGGGTTGTTATATCCTCCTTACCTTTTTTTTAAATCTCGTCCTCGAGATTCACTGGAATAGGTAAGGATAGTTTCTTTTCATTTTAGATTCTAGCTCCCATGTGTATTCTGGTCCTCTCTTCGAATCCCATTTTACTTTGACTAGAATTAATCTCTTGTGCTTGAGATTCTTGATCTTTCTATCTTCAATTTATATTGGCTTTTCTACAAACTTAAGCTTTTCATTTACCTCTATATCTTGAAGAGTTGAAGAGGTATCACCGATGATTCATCGGGTAAGCATTTCTTGAGATTACATACATGAAATACATCATGTACTCCTGCCATCTCTTCTGGAAACTATAGCTGATAAGCTACTGGCCCTATTCGTTTGTTAATTTCAAAAGGTCCAACATACTTTGGGCTTAGCATTCCTCTCTTACCAAATCTGACAACTCGTTTCTATGATGAAACTTTTAAAAGTACCTTGTCTCCAACTTGAAATTCCAACGGTTTACGCCTTTTATCTGCATAACTCTTTTGACGGTCTCGTGCTGTTTTTAGTCATTCGTTGACTTGAATTATTTTGTCAGTTGTTTCTTGTACAATTTCAGGACCTAATAGTTGCTTTTCTCCAATTTCTGCCCAACATACTGGTGTTCGACATTTCCATCCATAGAGTGCTTCAAATGGTGCACCATTGATGCTTGTATGATAGCTATTATTGTAAGAAAATTCTATTAAAGGCAAGCGTTCGTCCCAACTTCCTCTGAAATCTATCACACAGGCTCTAAGCATATTCTCCATAGTCTAGATTGTCCTATCACTTTGTCCATTTGTTTGAGGATGATAAGTTGTACTTAGATTTAATCAGGTTCCCATTGCCTTTTGGAAACTTGTCCAGAAATGAGAAGTAAAACGACTATCACTGTCGGACACAATAGATAAAGGGATTCCATGTAACGAAATTATTTCATTTACATACAACTTAGCTAATTGTTCCATACTAAAAGTTTCTTACATTGGTAAGAAATGCGCAGATTTAGTCAATCTGTCTACAATCACCCAGATTGTGTCGTTACCTTTTCGTGTCTTGGGTAATTTGGTAACAAAGTCCATTGTTATCAACTCTCATTTCCAAATTGGCATTTCCAATTGCTGATGTAATCCTGAAGCTTTCTGATGTTCAGCTTTAACCTATGAGCATGGTAAACATTTAGCAACATAATTTGCTATATCCTTTTTCATTCCTATCCAGCAAAAAATTTTCCTTAAGTCTTGATACATTTTGTCATTTACAGGATGCATCATATACTTGGATTTATGAGCTTCTTCTAGAATTCGATTTCTTAGGTTTCCTTGGATAGGTATCCAAATTCTTTTCTTATGGAATTTCCAAATTCCATCTGCACCTTTTTCTAATTCTTTAATCATTCCATTTAATCCTTCAGCATCATCCTTGATTGCTGTTTCCTGTATCTTTTTCAATTGTTCATTTAAATATTTCTGCAGGTTTAATCTGAGAGCATGTACCCTTTTTGGCGTCTCATGGTACTTTCGACTTAAATCATCAGCTACTACATTAGCTTTTCCTGCATGATATTGGATATCACAATCATAATCGCTAAGGATTTCCATCCAACGTATTTGCCTCATGTTTAATTCCTTTTGCCCGAAAACATACATTAAACTTTTATGATCTGTGAAGACAGTAACCTTACTACTGTAGAGATAATGTCTACAAATCTTGAGGGAAAAAATTATCGCTCTTAACTCTAGATCATGTGTTCTATAATTTTCTTCATGCTTCTTTTGTTGTCTAGAGGCATAAGCAATTACCTTTTGACGTTGCATCAGCACATATCAAAATCCTAACTTGGATGCATCACAATAGACTACAAAGTCTTCAGTTCCTTCTACAAAGTCTTCAGTTCCTTTTTAGACCATCAACCTCATACGCTACTCCAAGTTCTTCATACACCACTTATAAAGAACCAAGGTTTGAACTCCCAAAGTCAAGCTTTTGGGACACCAATCCGTTTGAAGATTATGACACTCCACCAACAATCATCCCAAAGTCGCAAGACTCATAGAAAGTATGAAAAATATAGAAATCTTACTTAAGAAATATAGAGAAAAAGAATAGGCTATTTCTACTAAAGAGGTAATAATCGAAGAAGAAAAAATAGAAGAACAAAATGAAAAACTCACGCCTGAACCAACTCAACAAGAAGGTAATTCCAATACTAACAATTCTAAAATTGATCAAACTTTTTCAGAAGCTCATGTTTTACAACCTTCTTTTGAAAATCATTGTTTGGTTTCTTCACATGCTAAGTTTTTAAAGAGTTGAGCACTTCTACTAAAATCGAAGAATTGGTAAGCGTCACGTTAACAAATGATCAAACCTCGCTAAGAAATGATGAATATCATGAAATGAACATAAAACCGGTATCATGTTTTTTTCAAAAAATCTTTGTTAGTAATGTGCTAATCGATAAAGATATTTGCGTTAACATAATGCCTAACTATATTTTCGAAAAATTGGGTACAAGTGATTTTTCTCCTCGAAATACCTTTTTTTCTCTCAAATCGTAAAACGATTACTACCAAGGGAATGGTCGGAAATGTCTTAATTCAAGCAAGCAAAGAGGTAGTCCCAACCGACTTTGTCATCTCCGATAATGCTCCCCTCGTGTTGGGAAAACCATTTTTAAAATCCCATCAAGCCTTGACCCAACGAAAGCAAACCAACCTACCACTTCGATTAGGGGCCGACAAAAGGTATGTCGATCTTGACCAATCAATGAAATATCCAATTCACGACGACGACCCCTTAATGTAATATGAAACGGAACCACCCGATACGGAAGAAGAAAAAGAAGATTTCCTCGAAGAGGAAATTGCCCTCGAGCAATCCTTTTCGGCCATCGACGTTAATAAGGAAGAAAATAAGTGGTCTCTTGAAGACCCACTGCCACTTGAACTCAAGGAACTACCTAAAGGTCTAGAATACGCATTTTTAGACAAACTTGGTAAGTTCTCGTTATCATTTCTTCTAAACTAACACTTTTTGAAAAAGAAAAATTAATAAAACTTTTGAAAAAACACAAAAATGCAATTGCACGGAGGCTTATGGATATCAAAGGCATCAACCCATCCATGTGCACCCATAAAATTTTAATGGAAGATGACTACAAAACGGTAATACAACCACAACGTCGCATAAATCCAAATGTTCAAGAAGTGGTTAAAAATGAAGTCATCAAGTTACTTGACGCCGGACTTATCTATCCTATTTCCGATAGCCCATGGGTATGTGTCGTTCAAGTAGTTCCAAAGAAAGGAGGTTTGACGGTAATAACAAATGATAAAAATGAATTAATACCAAAGAGAACCGTCACCGGATGGAGAGTATATATCGACTATCGCAAGTTAAATGAAGCAACAAGGAAAGATCACTTTCCTTTACCTTTCATCAACCAAATGCTAGAAAGACTATCCGGTCACAAATTTTATTGTTTTCTCGATGGTTTCTCCGGTTATTTTCAAATTCCAATTGCACCGGAGGACCAAAAGAAAACAACTTTTACATGTCCCTATGGAACTTTCGCTTATAGACGCATGCCTTTTGGTCTATTCAATGCCCCCACTATGTTTCAACATTGCATGGTGGCCATCTTCCACGATATGATAGAAAAAAACTATGGAAGTTTTCATGGATGATTTTTCTATCTTTGGGGATACATATGACCAATGCCTCGATAACCTTGAACGAATGCTATCCCGGTGTGAGGAAACTAACCTGTGACACCTGTGTCACTTCAACCATCAAAAAAATACCAAACCAATGAAATATTGTATTTCATACTTGGGATTTGTATAAATATGTGTAGCGTTTGCACATATCAATTCTTGTTCGATTTCGGGCTCTAAATCACTTTCTGGAAGGTTATACGCGCACCGATGCGTAAATATAACCAGTTTAATGCAACAAACACTCCGGAACAGTGAAATAGGCTTAACATACCTTAAATAACCTTTACATAAATTAGAAATAAGTTTTGAAGGCTTTGGTATGGCAAAATCAAGTCTATTCGCTTACAGGGACTAAAGTTGACAAACTGCGAAAGTATGCCAATTTGAACTGTAACAGACATTCCGGAATATGACCATAAGTTAAAAATACCATAAATATCCTCTACATAGCTTATAAATAGGCTTTGAGGGGTTCGGTGTGCTAAAATAAACTTTTGGGTCATTCAGGGACTAAAAGCGTCAAAAAGTGCATAAGTTTGCACTTTCGCGCATAACTTACGTTCTGAATACATCCGGATATCCAAAAATTTATGTAAGTACTAAAATATTTTATTTTAGTGTTTTGCATAAGAAAAATCCATTCGTCACGCAATTTGGATCGTTTTTCGCGCTTATGCGCATTCCGTCGTAATTAACCGAACATCGCAACCGTACGGCCAAACGAACCGACATCCGAGATGTTTTCAAGCATATTTCATGTTCCCTATGTCTTAACATCATTGTGGAGCTTGAAATTGGGTTTGGCGGGTGTTAGAAGTTCCGTTACGCAACGAAACAAGGTGCAGGGACCAAATCTGCCAATTCTGCATAGTTGTTGGCTTACGAACCGTAAGCCATGACCCTTACGGTTCGTAAGGGGTCCCTAGCACATCAGAATCTTCCAGCCAGCTGTTTACAGCTGTTACCCACTCCCAATCTCAATTCCACATGTTGATCTCTGGTGGTGGGGGGCCAATTTGGGTTCCATAACATTCCAACAAGTGTACGGGTGAGATTGAAGCACGATATTCGAGAAACGATCATAACGGTGGTCCATTTTCTATAAATACCCACCTTAGTTTTCACTTCTTCCTCACAAATCTGATCAAAAGTGCTCTAAGTTGAAGCCCTTGCTTCATACCTGAGTTATTTGGATCGAGATTAGCTTGCGGGGACCCGTTGTAAGTGTTCCTTCGTTCTTTTATTCTATTAGCGTTAAAGTCAAACTTTGTTTGACTTTCTGCATTGACCAGTTTATGGTCAATGCGAATTTCGTTTGAACTTCATAACGTGAGCGTAATCTCGATGGTTATAGTCCCTAGTGACTATACCTACTGATTACCACGTTATCTAGGCTCAGTGACGAGTCGTAGTTTTGGCCAAAATGCGTGTTCTTGCGTATTTTGTAACCAACCTACTCTTAGGTATCAAAACCGTTTGTTTTGATACCAAACCTGTTTTCTAAACTTAGTTAAGCATGTTTTAACATGCTTAGCTCGTCACTTTTAGTTTAGTGCTTATATAGGGTCGTAAGGTAAGCGATCTAAACAATCGCTTATACTTGCGAACCCGACCCCTTTGGTCGATCATTAGGATCCGACCAAACACATTAGGTGACCATAGTATATAGGGAATAACCTTCCGAGGTTATACCGTATGGTCACGACGTTTAGTTAGTTGTATGATAGGTAGTATATATGCCTTAGGTAAATTACCAAAATACCCCTTTGACGCCAAAATTCATTTTAAACATATTTAACATAACTTTTGACATCTAAACTGATTTGGCAACAATATTAGACATGTTAAGGCATATTCTACTTGTCATAGGACTAGTTAGGCGGTCCGAACGCGTTTCACGCAAACGACGTGTTAAAGTAGCATAAGCTACCTAAACGGGTCGTAATGGGTCGTAAGCACTTAGGTTAGGATTCATTTTAGTATGTAGGCTTTGTTAAACCATATTACATGAGTCCCCATACTCATTTGGTTTACGAGCCCTCATTCTATCCGATCCTCCGATTTAGGTCCGGTTTATTAACGTAGTTACCTATATTAGGTGCCGTTTGATTTCCGTGATCTCTAGCATTGTTTGGTTGTTACACAAGGACTACTAAGCAATCTCAAGTGAGTACATAGACCCCTATTTTACTGTTTTCCAAACATTTTGGGGTGAAACACATGTGCCTACTTGTTACTTTCAAGCTTTCCTGTTTTCACATCATATACTTGCTATGTTCATTAGTACATTTATAGTACATGATTTCATTGTGTTTTGCTATGTATGTCCTTTGTGTGCATACTTAGTACATCGTTTTACATTACATTTCATGCTATGTATGTCCATTGTGTGCATACTTAATACATCGTTTTACATTACATTTCATGCTATGTATGTCCATTGTGTGCATACTTAGTACATCGTTTTACATTACATTTCATGCTATGTATGTCCATTGTGTGCATACTTAGTACATTGTTTTACATTACATTTCATGCTATGTATGTCCATTGTGTGCATACTTAGTACATTGTTTTACATTACATTTTGTTGCATATGCTCATCTAGCATATGAACATATTGTATTACATTATGTGAACCATTTGTATTTATTGAACCATGTGAACCATTTGACAATAGACATTTGACTATACCTAAACATTTCTACAATTGTTAAACATTACATCTTGATGGTTTGGTTTGAGTAAGTGATTTAAGTAACGAGGCGTGTGTAATATGATACAAGCACGGTGGATACGCCGCTGGTACTTCCTATATATAAGTGTTTGTATGGTATTACATACCGTAGCGTTATTTGAATCATTTCAATTTGAGACATATAACATTTTATACAAATAACATACTTTTCACAAGACATTGTTTTACAAACAACTTATCGTATACAAACTCATTTTACATGGTTATTCATTTAACCCTACATTATTCTCTTATTTATACATATCATCTGAACTTATTGTTTTTCAAATGATTTACAAAACAAATCAATTTACAAGGTTCATGACTAAACTTTATTAAACAACTCTTTCTTAACTTACAAGTCATGAAACGTATTTTCACAAAACCTATGTATCTCACAGGCATTTTTATGCTGACGTACCTATTTTCACATTGGTTTTTAGGAGTTGATGCATAGGACTTATCGAGACATACTTAGGCGGACCTGTGCCTTAGTGACTTAAAACGAGACAAGAACTAGTTAATTTATGTTATGTACTCTTTATTTCTTGTTTAAAGACAACGTAACTCGCTTGTTTGATGAATAAAACGAAACTTTAATTTCCATGGTTGTGAAACAATTAATTCTGTTACAACACTCCCCGACGTTTCCGCCATGTTTCGTTGTTTTACGTGGTCGGGGTGTGACATAACCTCACCCTTAATTGGGAAAAATGCCATTTCATGGTAGCGGAGGGAATAGTTGTCACACCCCCAAAATACCAAATGCGGAAACCCCCGCGAGGCGTGTGACGTACTAGGATGTAGCCAGCAATCACATTGAACTCATAGGTATATTTAAATAAAACTTCCATTTATTAACATTAAGTGTTACAACGTTACAATTAATTCACAGTTTACAGCGAAAGCATAATTCATTCGTTAAGTGTTTATAAACCACATGTAAAAACCATTAGTCTTGTGATGCAATCCATGTATCCCGACCCATGACTACTCCAGCCTCCCAGACAGCAAGTTCTAACGATAAGCACCTAAAGACCTGCAAGGCATGTAACAACGAATCAACAACAAAGTTGAGCGAGTTCACAATTGGGTGTTCGTTTTAAGTTGTTTCAAAAACATAGTTTTTCTTTAGCTGGCTTACTTGCCGTGGGGGTTACCCCATTGTTGAAAATATGATTAACCAGTTCCTTCTTTCCCAAACCATAACCAGTGGGGGCTTCCCCATGTGAACCACTAGACCGTTACCATATCGACTGACGAAAGTAAGTTGTGCCCTAAGTCAATGTCTATCATCATTGACTGTTTGCCATGATCCATTAGTACACGCCCGTCTGACCGGCACGGTGTGAGGTTTGTCAAACCTAATAGCGCTATTAACTAATGACCGGCTCGCCATCGACCTCGGCGATTAAGTGGATATAAAATGAGGGACTTAATGATAGAGTTTTGTCTAGTAAGTTTAAGGTTGTTGTCCTACCCAAGGAGGACGAACGTACGTATTCTACCCAAGGAGAATACGCAGGATTAATATTAGCATCCTACCCATGGAGGATGGCGGTACATATCCTAACCAAGGAGGATATGTAGGTTCCGTTTTAATTCTTTAACCCATTCCCAACCACCGGGAATCCCATGCCTTAGAAAGTGTGTTAACTCACCTTTGGTTTGCTCGGTAGAATTAGTTTACTTATTTAACAGTTGAACACCCCAAACCCTAATATAGTTCCATTGATAGTCAGTTTCACATTCCCATAATTCACATATTCTTTGCACATATTCCACAAGTGTAAGCAAGTATAACACATCTCAAATAATTCGGCTTATACTCACGTAACATGCAACTACAATTAATACCCAACAAGCATTTGAGTTACCAGCACCTTCGTATTACAAGCATATTAGGCCAACAACAATTTGATGATTCATTACAGTGTTCATCATAGTGTGCGGCCCAATTCGTCCCAGCCCAATTATCCATTAAAACCCCAAGTAAAGTCATGTGAGCAGCCCACTAGGAAGCGGCCCCTACCATGTGTGTGTTGACTAGTTTGTGCGGCGCAGATTACATATATTTAGTCCAAAAACAGTGTGTATAAAGTAGCAATTCTAGCATCATTAATCTTAACATCATCACATTAATACACTATTCAATTGAGTCACATACGACTTCCTTTTTCAATCATACAAGATAAACAACAACCTACAGCTCATTCCTGCATTTATATAAACATGCGGCCCAATATTTAACATCAGGCCCAACCGAATAACATGTCATCAGTTTACTACATTGGGCCAAATGTATCCTGCTTTCTAATATCCATTCATGTATATGTGGGTGGTCCATCAAAGGCCAGTTAATCTAAAGGTGTGTGTGTGTGCTCGATAATTTGTGTACAACCCAATCCATCTTTTTCATAGCTACATATCCCAAGTTCTAATTAATCACCCAATGTCTATCATAACATGAATTCTAATTATTACCATACACCAATTGTTTATTGGACCAATAGAATCACAATTCAGAATTGCAAAGGAAAGTGAATACTTCACGTGATGTCTACTGACACAAACCACAACTCAAACCAAACATCCAGCTTTTAATTAATTGCATTTGAATTTCATTGGACCTCCAATACCATTTCACATGGGCCGATATCAACAATCAACCTCTTTAATCCTATTGGGCCGCAATATAAGGTCACATGCAATCTGATAATATCTTGGGCCGACAAGATCACGTGAAAGCCGATAATGGATAATATCTAACTAAATCTCAACACTTATTGGACCATCACCCTAAGCAATCGATTAAGGCTATCTGAATCTCGTATTCATTAAAGGCCTAATATCATGGCATAATCATCTAGTATCATGCAAACAGTTAACACACTTAATAACCAAATACAAACACAATCAATAATTACAATCATGTACCGATACAACTAAGCATGCGTGACAAGGGAATTTGATTCGAATATAGGAAAATTATACTAACCGAATACCGGAGAAACTAATGCTTCGAAGGGGGGGGGGGGATTCGTCTGCCGTCGCAAAAACAGAAGAGAAGTCGGGTTTGGGTTTGTTATATTATAATGATGAGAAGTATAGGAAGGTTACAAATACCCAACAAGTGGGCCGATCCTATTACTCTTTGTTTACAAAAAACTGGGCCGATATAGTGTATAGTTTTTAAGGAGTGAATATGTTGTCCAACACATGTGTGGCCCAAGCAAACACCAATAAGTTATTTAATCAAAATATCACACGTTAATCATACTCATTAATCACATCAACAACCATAATAACATAAATTAATCACATTCAACAAACGGTTGTGCAACAAGCAAGGCGTCAAGGAAAGACCTGGAAAGTCCGGGTTGTCACATCATCCCCAACTAGAAAGAAATTTTGTCCCAAAATTTTGCACGTAGTTACTGAGGAAGCTAGTTAGGTTACGTGGTTTCCTGGTTTTCCTGGGGTGTCACGTCATCCCCCCCGTTGGTTTGGAATTTCGTCCCGAAATTCCGTAGTAGCTTCAGCCTCAGTAGTGGTTTCATTGTTCTCCAACAACTGGGGATATTTGTGTTTCATTTGGTCTTCTCGTTCCCAGGTAAACTCTGGGTCACGACGGGAGTTCCAACGAACTCGAACAATAGGTATCCTGGCGCGTTTGAGAATCTTGACCTCCCGGTCCAAGATTTCCACTGTTTCCTTGATAATTCACAACTGATCGTCGCTGGTGATGTCACACCCCGACCACGTAGAACATCAAATCATGGCGGAATCGTCGGGGAGTGTTGTAACAGAATTATTGTTTCACAACCATGGCATACAAAGTTATATTTTATTTATTAAACAAGAGTGTTACATTGTCTCAAAACAAGAAATAAAGAGTTCAGAACATAATTAAACTAGTTCTATCTTTATTTTAAGTCTCTAAGGCACAGGTCCGCCCTAGTGTCACGATCATCATCCTAAGCGACAGCTCCTAAAAACACATGTGAAAATAGGTACGTCAGCATAAAAATGCCTGTGAGATACATAGGTTTTGTGAAAATATGATTCATGACTTGGGTTTTAGAAGAAAGGTTTAATAAAAGTTAGTCATGAATCTTGTTAAGCGTTTTCTTTTATAAATCATATGAAAACTCGATAAGAAATCAGATTATATAAAAGAAAGGTGTATGGTTAATGAAATAACCAAGTAAAATGGGTTGTATAAAATAAACCGTTTTGTAAAACAATGTCTTGTGAAAAATATGTTATTTGTGTAAAATGTAATATGTCTATACTAAAATGATTTAATTAACGCTACGATATGTAATATTATACAAGCACTTATATATAGGAAGTACCGGCGGCGTATCCACCATGCTTGTATCATATTACACACGCCTCGTTACTCAAATCACTTACCCAAACCAACCACCATTGTAAATTGTTCATGTATAAATCAATTGTCAAGTGTTATTGTGTAAACCATATCAAAATGTCCATGTCTAATGTAAATCACTGAATATGTATATCAATGTCAAAATGTTTATGTTTAATGTAAATCACGAATTGTGTAACCAAAATATCATGTATGGCAAGTGAAATACATCAACTAAACCATAGGTAAAATGCACCAAAATAGGGTATCGAATTAAACATAGTTTAAATCAAAGTTATGTTTTGTGGAACGAATGCATGCTATACTGATACAAACATCTATGCGGTATTGTTATAATGCAAACATTCAAGCCTTGTGATTGTGGTGATAGACCTTTAAACAAATTAAAGATTTATCTGTGTTATGTTTATCGAATTCGGTCATTCCTTCCATCCAAACATACCTAGGATGTCAGGAACGGGAGTTGTCAATTCCTATGGTACCACTACCTACTAACAAATGGCGTAGCTAATGTTAATGAATGTATTTTTGTCCCATTTAAACAAACCAAATGTCATACCAAAATGTAAGCATGTGAAAACAATGCACTAAGTATGTAATCAAATGAACATACATAGCGTGAAATGTAATGTAAAACAATGTACTAAGTATGCACACAATGGACATACATAGCATGAAATATAATGTAAAACAATGTACTAAGTATGCACACAATGGACATACATAGCATGAAATGTAATGTAAAACAATGTACTAAGTATGAAACAAATGGACATACATAGCAAAAACATAATGAAATCATGTACTATAAATGTACTAATGAACATAACCAGCATATGATATGAAAGCATGAAAGGCACGAAAGTAACAAGTAGGCACATGTGTTTCACCCCAAAATGTTTGGAAAACAGTAAAAGAGGGGTCTATGTACTCACTTGAGATTGCTTAGTAGTCCTTGAGTAACAACCAAACAATGCTAGAGATCACGGAAATCAAACGGCACCTAATATAGGTAACTATGTTAATATACCGGACCTAAATCGGAGGATTTGATAGAATGAGGGTTCGTAAACCAAAAGAGTATGGAGACTTGTGTAATATGATTTAACAAAGCCTACATACCAAAATGAAACCTAACCTAAGTGCTTACGACCCAATACGACCCGTTTAGGTAGCTTATGCTACTTTAACGCGTCGTTCGCGTGAAACGCGTTCGGAATGGCTAACTAGTCCTATGATAAGTAAAATATGCCTTAACATGTCTAATATTGTTACCAAATCAGTTTAGATACCAAAAGTTATGTTACATATGCTTAAAATGAATTTTGGCGTAAAAAGGGTATTTTGGTAATTTACCTAAGGCATGTATACTACCTATGATACAACTAACTAAACGTCGTGACCATAAGGTATAACCTCGGAAGGTTATTCCCTATACAACTATGGTCACCTAATGTGTTTGGTCGGATCCTAATGATCGACCAAACGGGTCGGGTTCGAAAGTATAAGCGATTGTTTAGATCGCTTAACTTACGACCCTATATAAGCACTAAACTAAAAGTGACGAGCTAAGCATGTTAAAACATGCTTAACTAAGTTAAGAAAACAGGTTTGGTATCAAAACAAACGGTTTTGATACCTAAGAGTAGTTTGGTTACAAAATACGCAAGAATACGCATTTTAGCCGAAACTACGACTCGTCACTGAGCCTTGATAACGTGGTAATCAGTAGGTTTAGTCACTAGGGACTATAACCATCATGATTACGCTCACGTTATGAAGTTCAAACGAACTTCGCATTGACAATAAACTGGTTAATGCAGAAATTCAAACAAAGTTTGACTTTAACGCTAAAAGAATAACAAGAACGAAGGAACACCTACAAAGGGTCCCCAAAAGCTTTGATCTCCAAGTAATCTCAGGTAGGAAGTGTATGAACACAACCACTTAGAGAAAAACTCCGATTTCAAGTGGGTTTTGAGTTGTGAATCAAGGGGTATTTATAGGATTCTTGGAACTGTTAGGATCGTTTATCGAATAACGTGCTTTGATCTCGTCCGTACACTTGTTGCAACCTTATGGTAACTCAAAATGGCCCCTCATGAGCAGGAAAGGGCAAGTGGAATTGAGTTTTGGGTGCATAACAGCTGTTAACGGCTGTTTAAACAATTTAATCTGATCTGGGAGGGCCTCGCGGCCCGCGTAAGGTATGACCAAACCTTACGCGCCCCGCCTGGCTTGTCTAATCAGCAAACAACTCTCAGAAATGACAGTTTTGATCCCTGTTGATGTTTAAGGCCATTTCCGACATGTTTAAGGCCCGTTAAGCCAACTTTAAGGCCCTAAAATGATGCCTAAACATTGTGGACATGAAACATGCTCAAAAATATGCCGGATGTCAGTTCGTTTGGCCGTATGATTGCGTTGTTCAGTTAATTACGACGGAATGCGCATAAGCGCAAAAAACGATCCAATATTGCGTGATGAATGGATTTTTCTCATGCTAAACACTAAAATAAAATATTTTAGTGCTTACATAAATTTTTGGATGTCCGGATGCATTCAGAACGTAAGTTATGCGCGAAAGTGCAAACTTGTGCACTTTTTGACGCTTTAGTCCCTGAATGACCCAAAAGTTTATTTTAGCACACCGAACCCCTCAAAGCCTATTTATAAGCTATGTAAAGGATTATTTAAGGTATTTTAAGTATATTTTGATGTTCCGGAGTATTTGTCGTGTTAAACTGATTACGTTTACGCACCAGTTTGCGTATAATTCTCCAGAAAGCGATGTAGAGTTTGAAATTGAAAAAAAGTCAAAACATGAAAAATGTAAAACATAACCAAACAAACGTTGGGATCAAATAACTTTTTTTATTGATAACTGAACTGTTCACAATGATTACAAGCACAGATGTTACAGTCTCCCCTACTTGTGGAAATTTCATCCCGAAATTTATTTAGAGGAAACTCGTGGGAATAGATGCGGATATTTCGCCTTCATTTGATCTTCACGTTCCCAAGTAAACTCAGGTCCACGTTTAGATTCCCAGCGAACTTTGACCAATGGAATGCGCTTGCGTTTAAGCCACTTGACTTCACGTTCCATGATTTCCACTGGCTTCTCAACAAATTTCAGTGTTTTATCAACACGAATTTCGTCAAGTGGTATGTGGAGGTTCTCATCAGCTAAACACTTCTTGAGATTGGACACGTGAAAGGTTGGATGAACATTTCCAAGTTCAAGAGGTAACTCAAGTCTGTAGGCTACCTTACCGATTCTTTCGACCATCTTGAATGGTCCAACGTATCTAGGTGCAAGTTTTCCTTTCTTTCCAAATCTGATCACACCTTTCCAAGGTGAGACCTTAAGTAATACACGATCACCGACTTGAAAATCCAAGGGCTTGCGTTTTAGGTCCTTGTAACTCTTTTGACGGCATCTAGCTGCCTGAAGGTTATCACGAACTTTCTTAACCTTATCAGTTGTCTCTAAAATGAGGGCCGGCCCAGTAAGCTGAGCCTCACCGATCTCATTCCAGCAGACTGGTGAAAGACATTTTCGACCATAGAGAGCCTCGAAAGGAGCCATTTTGATGCTAGAGTGATAACTGTTGTTGTAGGAGAATTCAATTAACGGAAGATGTGAATCCAAACTACCACCAAAATCGATCACACAAGCTCTAAGCATATCCTCCAGAGTCTGGATTGTTCTTTCAGATTGACCATCCGTTTGCGGATGATAAGCTGTGCTCAGATTAAGTTGGGTCCCCATAGCAGATTGCATGGTTCTCCAAAAATGAGAAGTGAAATGAGCATCTCTGTCAGAAATGTTGTTCAAAGGAACACCATGTCGAGCTACAATTTCATCCACATAAATTTTAGCAAGTTTGTCAGCAGAAAAATCCTCACGGATTGGCAAGAAATGCGCTGACTTGGTAAGATGATCAACAACTACCCAGATGGCATCATGACCTTTCTTTGTGCACGGAAGTTTGGTAATGAGATCCATAGTAATGTTTTCCCATTTCCAAACTGGGATCTCTGGTTGCACCAATAAACCCGAAGGACGTTGATGTTCAGCCTTAACCTTAAGACAAGTAAGGCACTTTGATACATATATGGCAATGTCTTTCTTCATACCAGGCCACCAATACTGAATACGAAGATCCTTATACATCTTATCTGAGCCAGGATGAACAGAATAACGAGACTTATGGGCTTCATCCATAAGCAAGGTGCGAAGGTTATCTTGGCTTGGGACCCACAAACAGTCCATGAAGTAATACGGTCCATTGTCCTTCATTTCCAGATCAGGGGTTATGTGATAGGGAAATTCGTTATCCATCAAACCTTGTAAAACACAAGTGTGTTGAGCCTGAGAAATGCGGGCTTGGATATCGGATCGAGCTTGAATAACAGATTGAACACGAACACAATGAAGCTTAGTACGTTCCTTACAACTCAATGCATCGGCTACGACATTCGCCTTACCAGGATGGTAGCGAATTTCGCAGTCATAGTCGTTTAGAAGCTCAACCCAACGTCGTTGCCTCATGTTGAGTTCTCTCTGATTGAAGATATGCTGAAGACTTTTGTGGTCCGTGACAACCACACATTTTTTACCGTACAAATAGTGTCTCCTGGTCTTAAGAGCGAAGACAACTGCACCTAACTCAAGATCATGAGTGGTGTAGTTTTTCTCATGTATCTTCAACTGTCTTGATGCGTAGGCTATGACTTTGTTCCTTTGCATCAGAACACAGCCAAGACCCAATTTAGATGCATCGCAATAAATGACGAAATCATCATTGCCCTTAGGCAAGGTCAGAACAAGCGTGTCACAAAGCTTCTGCTTCAAGTTTTGAAAAGCTTCCTCTTGTTTGAATCCCCAATCAAAGGGCTTGTTCTTCTGAGTTAGAGCAGTTAGAGGAACTGCAATCTTCGAGAAATTTTCAATGAAGCGGCGGTAATAACCCGCCAGACCAAGAAAAGAACGAACCTCAGTAGGAGTAGTAGGCGTATCCCAATCCTCAATCGCACTGATCTTGGAGGGATCTACATGAATACCTTTTTCGTTGACAATATGTCCTAAAAATTGAACTTATTTAAGCCAGAATTTACACTTGGAGAATTTGGCGAAAAGTTGCTCTTTCTTTAGGAGTTCCAAAGTAAGACGAAGATGTTGCTCGTGATCAACTCGCATCTTAGAGTATAACAAGATGTCATCAATAAAAACAATGACGAACTGATCCAAATAAGGCTTGCAGACCCTATTCATTAAGTCCATGAAAACAGCAGGAGCATTAGTCAAACCGAATGGCATGACTGTGAACTCATAATGCCCATAACGAGTGCGGAACGCTGTCTTGGGAATGTCTTCTTCATGCACACGAAGTTGATGATATCCAGATCACAGATCAATCTTTGAAAAATAAGAAGCGCCCTGTAACTGATCAAAGAGATCATCGATGCGAGGTAAGGGATTTCGATTCTTGATGGTAAGCTTGTTAAGCTCACGATAATCGATACACATCCTAAAAGATCCATCCTTCTTTTTGACAAAAAGAACAGGAGCACCCCAAGGTGAAAAGCTAGGACGGATAAAACCTTTGTCAGAGAGCTCCTGAAGCTGCTTAGACAACTCTTGCATCTCAGACGGTGCAAGACGATATGGAGATCTGGCAATGGGATTTGCACCAGGTACGAGATCAATACGGAACTCGACTTGGCGTGCTGGGGGTAGACCAGGTAACTCTTCAGGAAACACATCAGGATAATCCCGAACAACAGGGATATCTTGAATAGACTTGCCTTTGCCCTTATCTGCTACAACATGTGCCAAAAAGGCCACATAGTTCTTTCGCAGATAATTCTGAGCTTTAAAACAAGGCATGAGTTTGAGACCACCAGCAGGTTTCTCACCATGAACTTGTAGGATCTCACCTGTCGAAAGCGGCACACGAACAATCTTCTCAAAACAAACTACCTCTGCGTGATGCTTGGCTAACCAATCCATACCCACAATAACGTCGAAGCTTCCAAGTTGCATAGGCGTGAGGTCAATAGGAAAAAGATGGTCGTTAAGGTTCAACTGGCAGTTGCGAAGAACAGAATTAAGAACAATGGGTTAACCACTAGCAACTTCTACTGTCAAGGGTTTTCCTAGTTTCGTTCTAGACATGCGAAGCAATGGCTCAAAAGATAATGACACAAAACTCTTATCGGCACCCGAATAAAAAAGAACAGATGCAGGCTGATTATTAATAAAGAACGTACCGTTCACCACTTCATTGTCTGCTTGTGCCTCTTGTGCATTCATGTTGAAGACTCGACCTCGAGCCTGAGCCTGATTCTGATTTGGGTTAGCATTTACCAATCTTGGACACTGATTACGGTAGTGGGTCAGATCCCCACAGTTGTAACAAGAACCTGGTGGGTAGTGTGGTCGTGCAGCTTGACCCTGTTGCTGAGCAGGAGGCTGAGCAACTTGTCGAGCCGGGTTCTGAACTGCCTGATTCTGAGCAAAACGACAAACATCAGCAAGATGACTTGACTTCCCACAGTTAGTACATAAACGGCACGGAAGTTGCGGATGATGGTGACTGTTGCATCTATTGCACAGAGGTGCATTCCCTGCATAACGTTTCTTCACTGGAGGCTGTGCGGGTTGGTTGGGAGCTGCCTGGTTAACTTGGGATGTGACAGCAAAATTTTGGGAAGCCTTTCGCTTCCTAGACCCCCTTGAAGAAACAGAATCCTTTCCCTTCTTGTTTTGACCTTTCTTGCTATCTTCTTTGTCAGACGCCTGCTTCTTACCCTTATCACCCTTTTTGTGCAGCTTTCCCTTTCGAACCTGCGACTCAGTTAATGTCGCTGCTAACTCGATCGCGTGACGGAGTGTGGTAGGGTTACTACCAGTAATGATGTCTTGTACTGAGTCAGGTAGACCATCGATGTACCTTTCGATAGCCTTGTCGAGTGGGGTAACCATTGTTGGGCAAAGCAGACTCAACTCCTCAAACCTATCAGTATACGCCCTGTGCTCGCCACTGTCCTGTTTCAAGTCATCAAACTCTCTCTCCAAAGCTCGCTGTTCATGACGAGGACAAAACTACCTCATCATAAGGGCCCTAAGTTCGGCCCAAGTTTGTGCTAGAGCAACTTCTGCACCCCTATCTCTCATAACCCCGTTCCACCACGTAAGAGCCCTCTTCTGAAACACACTCGAAGAAAACTCGACCTTGCGATTATCAGGACACTGAACATGATGAAACGTACTCTCAGTGCTCTCGAACCATTGTAGGAGCCCAGTTGCTCCTTCGGTACCACTAAACTTGAGTGGCTTAGCCAAATTGAAACTCTTGAAATTGCATGGAGCATTGTTGTTGTTGTTGTTGGCTTGGTTCCATTGAGCAAAAAGATTTGGGAAAGCAGCAGCCATTTGCTGCGCAATGATTTCTGCCAGTTCGGCAGTCGCTATCTGATTCTCGCGTCGAGGAGGCATTCTAAAAGAGGAAAACATGAAAGGAAACGAGTGAGATAATTGGGTGAAAAGAATGAGATGATACAAAAATTGACAACAGCAAAGATGGTGGCCATTGTTCGTTACCACAAGGTAAACAAACGACACATTGTGACTAATCAAAGTAAATGGGTCAAAGAAATAATGTATCGCGAAGACATGCTCGCCTATAAGTGAACACTCACCCCAAGAGTTCCCAGGTAAGAGTGACTGGTCCGATTATGTGGATTTGTACGAACACACTAGCCTTAGACAGAAAACCCACGGTACAGGCATTCACTCTTCCAGTTTGCACGTGTTCACACTATTTAGAACCCAAAACTTTGACGAGATTTTGAAAATTTGGAAGGCACAAGGCCAAAAATCAAACTGGAAGGGTTCAAAACCTTACAACAGAGGGTTCAAAACCTAGTAACCAATCATCCAAAAAAAGAAGATTAATTTTCAAGGCGGATTCGAACTTGATGTTCCCGTTGTGGTTATCACCTAAGGATAGGTGAAGTGCATGTTTTAGGATCTAAACACAAGATAACTTGTGTTGGGGTCCTAGAAAGGTTATAGTTTAGGTCAAAGCATTACTAATAATCTAATTCCTTATAACCATTGGCTCTGATACCAACTCTTCTGTCACACCCCGACCACGTAGAACATCAAATCGTGGCGGAATCGTCGGGGAGTGTTGTAACAAAATTATTGTTTCACAACCATGGCATACAAAGTTATATTTTATTTATCAAACAAGAGTGTTACATTGTCTCAAAACAAGAAATAAAGAGTTCAGAACATAATTAAACTAGTTCTATCTTTATTTTAAGTCTCTAAGGCACAGGTCCGCCCTAGTGTCACGATCATCATCCTAAGCGACAGCTCCTGAAAACACATGTGAAAATAGGTACGTCAGCATAAAAATGCCTGTGAGATACATAGGTTTTGTGAAATTAGGATTCATGACTTGGGTTTTAGAAGAAAGGTTTAATAAAAGTTAGTCATGAATCTTGTTAAGCGTTTTCTTTTATAAATCATATGAAAACTCGATAAGAAATCAGATTATATAAAAGAAAGGTGTATGGTTAATGAAATAACCAAGTAAAATGGGTTGTATAAAATAAACCGTTTTGTAAAACAATGTCTTGTGAAAAATATGTTATTTGTGTAAAATGTAATATGTCTATACTGAAATGATTTAATTAACGCTACGATATGTAATATTATACAAGCACTTATATATAGGAAGTACTGGCGGCGTATCCACCATGCTTGTATCATATTACACACGCCTCGTTACTCAAATCACTTACCCAAACCAACCACCATTGTAAATTGTTCATGTATAAATCAATTGTCAAGTGTTATTGTGTAAACCATATCAAAATGTCCATGTCTAATGTAAATCACAGAATGTGTATATCAATGTCAAAATGTTTATGTTTAATGTAAATCATGAATTGTGTAACCAAAATATCATGTATGGCAAGTGAAATACATCAACTAAACCATAGGTAAAATGCACAAAAACAGGGTATCAAATTAAACATAGTTTAACTCAAAGTTATGTTTTGTGGAACGAATGCATGCTATACTGATACAAACATCTATGCGGTATTGTTATAATGCATACATTCAAGCCTTATGACTGTGGTGATAGACCTTTAAACAAATTAAAGATTTATCTGTGTTATGTTTATCGAATTCGGTCATTCCTTCCATCCAAACATACCTAGGATGTCAGGAACGGGAGTTGTCAATTCCTGTGGAACCACTACCTACTAACGAATGGCGTAGCTAATGTTAATGAATGTATTTTTGTCCCATTTAAACAAACCAAATGTCATACCAAAATGTAAGCATGTGAAAACAATGCACTAAGTATGTAATCAAATGAACATACATAGCGTGAAATGTTATGTAAAACAATGTACTAAGTATGCACACAATGGACATACTTAGCATGAAATGTAATGTAAAACAATGTACTAATTATGCACACAATGGACATACATAGCATGAAATGTAATGTAAAACAATGTACTAAGTATGAAAAAAATGGACATACATAGCAAAAACATAATGAAATCATGTACTATAAATGTACTAATGAACATAACCAGCATATGATATGAAAGCATGAAATGCACGAAAGTAACAAGTAGGCACATGTGTTTCACCCCAAAATGTTTGGAAAACAGCAAAAGAGGGGTCTATGTACTCACTTGAGATTGCTTAGTAGTCCTTGAGTAACAACCAAACAATGCTAGAGATCACGGAAATCAAACGACACCTAATATAGGTAACTATGTTAATATACCGGACCTAAATCGGAGGATTTGATAGAAGGAGGGTTTGTAAACCAAACGAGTATGGAGACTTATGTAATATGGTTTAACAAAGCCTACATACCAAAATGAAACCTAACCTAAGTGCTTACGACCCAATACGACCCGTTTAGGTAGCTTATGCTACTTTAACGCGTCGTTCGCGTGAAACGCGTTCGGAATGCCTAACTAGTCCTATGATAAGTAAAATATGCCTTAACATGTCTAATATTGTTACCAAATCAGTTTAGATACCAAAATTTATGTTACATATGCTTAAAATGAATTTTGGCATAAAAAGGTTATTTTGGTAATTTACCTAAGGCATATATACTACCTATCATACAACAAACTAAACGTCGTGACCATAAGGTATAACCTCGGAAGGTTATTCCCTATACAACTATGGTCACCTAATGTGTTTGGTCGGATCCTAATGATCGACCAAACGGGTCGGGTTCGAAAGTATAAGCGATTGTTTAGATCGCTTACCTTACGACCCTTTATAAGCACTAAACTAAAAGTGACGAGCTAAGCATATTAAAACATGCTTAACTAAGTTTAGAAAACAGGTTTGGTATCAAAACAAACGGTTTTGATACCTAAGAGTAGTTTGGTTACAAAATACGCAAGAATACGCATTTTGGCCGAAACTACGACTCGTCACTGAGCCTTGATAACGTGGTAATCAGTAGGTATAGTCACTTGGGACTATAACCATCGTGATTACGCTCACGTTATGAAGTTCAAATGAACTTCGCATTGACCATAAACTGGTCAATGCAGAAAGTCAAACAAAGTTTGAGTTTAATGCTAAAAGAATAACAAGAACGAAGGAACACTTACAAAGGGTCCCCGAAAGCTTTGATCTCCAAGTAATCTCAGGTAGGAAGTGTATGAACACAACCACTTAGAGAAAAACTCAGATTTCAAGTGGGTTTTGGGTTGTGAATCAACGGGTATTTATAGGATTCTTGGAACCGTTAGGATCGTTTATCGAATAGCGTGCTTTGATCTCGTCCCTACACTTGTTGCAACCTTATGGTAACTCAAAATGGCCCCTCATGAGCAGGAAAGGGCAAGTGGAATTGAGTTTTGGGTACATAACAGTTGTTAACAGCTGTTTAAACAATTTAATCTGATATGGGAGGGCCTCGCGGCCCGCGTAAGGTATGACCAAACCTTACGCGCCCCGCCTGGCTTGTCTGATCAGCAAACAACTTTCAGAAATGACTGTTTTTGGTCCCTGTTGATGTTTAAGGCCATTTCCGAAATGTTTAAGGCCCGTTAAGCCAACTTTAAGGCCCTAAAATGATTCCTAAACATTGTGAACATGAAACATGCTCAAAAATATGCTGGATGTCAGTTCGTTTGGCCGTACGATTGCGTTGTTCGGTTAATTACGACGGAATGCGCATAAGCGCGAAAAACGATCCAATATTGCGTGACGAATGGATTTTTCTCATGCTAAACACTAAAATAAAATATTTTAGTGCTTACATAAATTTTTGGATGTCCGGATGAATTCAGAACGTAAGTTATGCGCGAAAGTGCAAACTTGTGCACTTTTTGACGCTTTTAGTCCCTGAATGACCCAAAAGTTTATTTTAGCACACCGAACCCCTCAAAGCCTATTTATAAGCTATGTAAATGATTATTTAATGTATGTTAAGTATATTTTGATGTTCCGAAGAATTTGTCGCGTTAAACTGATTACGTTTACGCACCACTTTGCGTATAATTCTCTAGAAAGCGATGTAGAGTTTGAAATTGAACAAAAGTCAAAACATGAAAAATGTAAAACATAACCAAACAAATATTGGGATCAAATAACTTTGTTTTATTGATAACTGAACTGTTCACAATGATTACAAGCACAGATGTTACAGGTGAGCTCCTTGAAAGGAACTATGAAGGTTTCATCTGACAGACACTTCTTCAGATTCGACACATAGAATACGTTGTGAACTCCACTGAGTTCTTCGGGTAGATTCAATCTATAGGCCATCTTGCCAATTTTCTCCGTGATTTCGAAAGGTCCAACATAACACGGGTGGAGTTTGTCTCGTTTACTAAAACAAACTACATCTTTCCAAGGTGAGACTTTAAGTAGTACTCGATCCCCAACCTAGAATTCGAGTGGTTTCCTATGCTTATCAGCGTAGCTTTTCTGATGGTCACGAGCTGCTTCCATTCATTTTCGTATCCGAGCAATCTTCTCTATTGTGCTTATGACGAGTTCTGGGCTAGTGATTTGACTATTTTCCGACGTTTGCCCAACATAGAGGTGATCGGCACTTCCGTCCGTACAATGCTTCGAACGGATCAGCCAGGAGCAGCCTGGATGCTGGTGTGTTAACTGTTGCTATACGAAAACTCCACTAAAGGTAGATGCTGCTCCCAGCCGTTACCAAAGTCGATTACACATGCTCGAAGCATGTCTTCAAGAGTTTGGATGGTGCGTTCAGTCTGCCCATCCGTCTGTGGACGATATGCTGTGCTCATGTCTAGACGTGAGCCAAAGGATTTGTGCATCGCTTGCCACAAACAATATGCAAATCATGGGTCGCGATCAGAGATAATGGAGGTTGGTATCCCGTGCCTAACAACCACTCCTTTCAGATAGATGACTGCAAGTATAGAAAGCTTATCCGTTTCCTTAACGGCTAGAAAGTGTGCTGGTTATGTGAGACAATCAACGATCACCCAGGTGATATTGTTTCCGTTTCGAGTTGTAAGTAGACTAGTGGCCAAATCCATGGCTATCTGTTCTCATTTCCATGCGGTTATTGCTGGTTGCTGACATTTCACCTTGAGTTTCCCACAAGTCAATCCGTCATTCACATACCTAACTAGGTGGGCCTTCATGCATGATTACCAGTACAAGGCTTATAAATCCTAGTGCCTCTCATCAAGAACCAGACGACTAGAGTATCGAGGCCAGTGTGCTTTGCTCAACACGAGTTCCCTACAGTTGCCGACTTGCCGTATAATGAGACCCACATTCGTTCCATGAGGTAACGAGAATCGTCCGACCTGTCAACAGTTGCTTCCCCATGCCCCGCATGGGTTCAACTTGAAAATCCTCTTCCTTCGGTTCTCCAGTTTGAACAAAACGAGTCTGATCAGGTAAGTTAGAGTCGATAGTGAGCTACAAAGCTCGTGCACGTACAAGTTTCATAGTTGTAATCATCCTAAAGTTCCCTTTAGCGATGCCATTAACTGATTTAGTTATGTCGAAGCCAAGGTACACGGGAGGCCCTTGTGATCGGTCTAAATAATGCATCTGGTACTGTCCAAGTAATGCCTCCATCCACAATCCCAAAGCCACGATTTTCACCCCCAGTTGTGTGTCGTGCAGTTCCTCTTAGTAAATCCGTCACGTAAATCATCACTCTCTCGTGTTACGTCGGTCTGTAATTGGGACTCTGATTCGGTCCATCATGGTATACCACTAAATCACCCGTACCCTTAGGTAAAAACAATGCGCAGCGCGTTGTAGAGTTGGGATTCGAAAGCTGAAAAGACGTCCTCCTGTTTTGTCTCCCATTAACACAGCACCCTGCTGTGCTAAAGAGATTTAAGTTGCGCGATCTTCGAAAATCCTGTGATGCATCTGCGATAGCAGCTGGTGAGACCAAGAAATTGTTGTATCCTATAAGGGATCTTTGGTGTCGATCAGTTTCAAATCAAAATGGGTCTTAGCGAGATCCACGTGTATTCCCACTTCGTTGATTATATGACCAAAAAGGTATCCCTCGCATCCAGAAGTTACATTTATCAAGACTTCGCGCGGTGTACCTCCTCCTTCAGGAGCTCTCAAGTAAGATACAAAGCTGCCCATGATGTTCCTTTCTGCTGGAAATGATTCAACATGTCATCAATAAGCATAGTCGATTCATGTGGTCTATAAAGCTGCTGGTGTGTTGATTAACTCAATGGTCATGGTATACAGAGTCGCAATGGCCGTTTTACGTTCGATATGCCGTTCCGGGAATACTCTCCTCTTGGTCTTCCGTCGATACACGGTCGAGGCAAACAGTTCTTGATTGTCACCTTGCTGAGTTCTGGATAATCAGAACACATACGAAAAGGCTTTATCTTCCCGAATATAGCTGGAGCTCCCCAAAGCAAACAAAAACTATGTCCAATAAAACACCTGTCCAACAGTTCCTGTAGATAGTCCTTGCAACCCTCCTGCTGCAAGACGGTATGTAGCACGAGTAATCAGGGCTGCCCCTGTCGTGAGATCAAACTGAGATTCTGCCTAACAGTGGTGGAAGTAAATCTGAAAGCTCCTCGGGTAGTACACTGAGAGGAATCACGAACAATTGGTGCATCCTCAATCCTCTTTTCCTTAGCCTCAACATCAGTAACGGTTGCTAAAGTAGCGGGGTGATCCCTCCGTAGACACTTCTGGGCCTTCATAGTTGATATGGCGCTAACCTTTGCACCACTCTGTTGCTTTAGAACAAATAACGATTCTCCACACAAAATTTTCCCCTCACTAGGTATGTCTGCACGATTTCTGAATAACCAATCCACACTAACTACTGCATTGTAACCATCAGGGGTAGTAGAAGGAAAGTCGATGTCGAACACATGTCCCCCAAGGTCGAGTTTGCATCCCAGCGAACATATAAGGCTTCATTTTACTTGCATCAGCCGACTCCACAACAGGTTCGGTTTCAAGAAGCATCAGGGTTAAACAGAACAGAGACGAAGCGAATAGCTACCCATCCAAGCTATCGTGTTGCTATTACGCCTGGTATAGCCTATGCCAATACTAAATGTCCTTCCATGAGCTTCATTTCCTGTGTTGTTTTCGTCACGAGAATTTCCAGTACTCTCGTTATTCCCTTGGTTGTCGTCACCTTGACTTAACACAGTCAATCCTTGTCAAGGTCACCTTCGTTTCCATACTGTAAGCTACGATCACAAGTACCTTGATGTTGCCGTGACTGTTGCCTCTAATATTGTTGCCTGTAACGGTGTCCAGCGTCCTTTCACCAACAAGGTCCATCTTTTCACATTCCGTGCCACGTCCTAAGGCACTACTCATGGTGCGGGCGGTTACACAGTCCGCTCTACAGTCAATCGTCATCGATTTTGTCCCGATTGGTTCGTAAGAGTCGACTCCCATGAGTCGCTGGCTGGGGTTAAGGATTTGATTGGAGTCAAATCGCTGTTGTTCGCAGCCGGTAACTAGGGTCGTTCAAATGCTGAAGTCGGTAAGGTACGACATTTACCCTCTTGTCCATCGTTCTTGCAAGTTGACTGGGTAATACACGGTATGTCGTGAGAGTGTTGCAGAAGTGATCGCACTTCGGGATCTATGGCGTCAACACGCTAAGTTCCAGCAAACAAAGATAAGTGAGGAAAGTATAGTCCAATCATTTGACGCTGAGCCGTCCAATCATTTGACGCTGAGCCATCCAACTCAGGGACGTTCGTACTAGCACCTAACATTCTACACAGTTCTCTAGGCGTTCAGATGTGTGATCAGGTGATACTCGATAGCATCGAGATTCGTAAGGATTCAGAAAGGAATGAAAAGTTCACGTTCGGGTAGGGGACAATCACCGTTATGACCCCTATAGGTTTGTTATGTTTCACATTGATCAAATAACGGAACGGAACCCCTTTTTCACTTGTTAAGCCTCACTGGGACTCGCATGCACCCCACATTATTATTATGTGTGCACCCACAATAATATTGTGATTTGCATGCTCATCTCAGCTCCTCTTAACTCATGTCAAATGGTTCCTCAAACTTGAGTAGCAACCAAAGAGCATCACGAAACGTAAGTCATGAATGTTTATGGAAATACCACCCTATCAGTTACATAACACATGCAAGTAATACACGAATCCATATTGTTGTGCTAAAAGTGCAATCACATGCTATATCATATGTAAGTGTTCACTAGTTATGCAGTACGATGAATATATAAGATACGAACCTTGCAATCTGGAGCTGAGTGTCATGGTCGTATTCACGTTTTCAGAACTGTTCGGTTATAGTCTGGTTTTACCAAAAACATTTTTCCCCTTTTTAAAACCAAGTTCACTATAACCAATGGCTCTGATACCAATCTGTCACACCCCCAAAATACCACATGCGAAAACCCCCGCGAGGCATGTCACGTACCAGGATCTAGCCACCAATCACATTGAACTCATAGGTATATTTAAATAAAACATCCATTTATTAACATTAAGTGTTACAACGTTACAATTAATTCACAGTTTACAGCGGAAGCATAATTCATTCGTTAAGTGTTTATAAACCACATGTAAAAACAATTAGTCTTGTGTTGCGATTCCATGTATCCCGACCCATGACTAATCCAGCCTCCCAGACAGCAAGTTCCAATGATAAGCACCTAAAGACCTGCAAGGCATGTAACAACGAATCAACAACAAAGTTGAGCGAGTTCACAGTTGGGTGTTCATTTTAAGTTGTTTAAAAAACATAGTTTTTCTTTAGCTGGCTTACTTGCCGTGGGGGTTACCCCATTGTTGAAAATATGATTAACCAATTCCTTCTTTCCCAAACCATAACCAGTGGGGGCTTCCCATGTGAACCACTAGACCGTTATCATATCGACTACTGACGAAATTAAGTTGTGCCCTAAGTCAATGTCTATCATCATTGACCGTTTGCCATGATCCATTAGTACACGCCCGCCCGACCGGCACGGTGTGAGGTTTGTCAAACCTAATAGCACTATTAACTAATGACCCGCTCACCATCGGCCTCGACGATTAAGTCGATATAAAATGAGGGACTTAATGATATAGTTTTTTCTAGTAAGTTTAAGGTTGGTGTCCTACCCAAGGAGGACGAACATAAGTATTCTACCCAAGGAGAATACGCAGGATTAATATTGGCATCCTACCCATGGAGGATGGCGGTACATATCCTACCCAAGGAGGATATGTAGGTTCCGTTTTAATTCTTTAACCCATTCCCAAGCACCGGGAATCCCATGCTTTAGAAAGTGTGTGAACTCACCTTTGGTTTGCTCGGTAGAATTAGTTTACTTGTTTAACAGTTGAACATCCCAAACCCTAATATAGTTCCATTGATAGTCAGTTTCACATTCCCATAATTCACATATTCTTTGCACATATTCCACAAGTGTAAGCAAGTATAACACATCTCAAATAATTCGGTTTATACTCACGTAACATGCAACTACAATTAATACCCAACTAGCATTTGAGTTACCAGCACCTTCGTATTACAAGCATATTAGGCCAACAACAATTTGACGATTCATTACAGTGTTCATCATAGTGTGCGGCCCAATTGGTCCCAGCCCAATTATCCATTAAAACCCCAAGTAAAGTCATGTGAGCAGCCCACTAGGAAGCGACCCCTACCATGTGTGTGTTGACTAGTTTGTGCGGCCCAGACTACATATATTTAGTTCAAAAACAGTGTATATAATGTAGCAATTCTAGCATCATTAATCTTAACATCATCACATTAATACACTATTCAGTTGAGTCACATACGACTTCCTATTTCAATCATACAAGATAAACAACAACCTACAACCCATTCCTGCATTTATATAAACATGCGGCCCAATATTTAAAATCAGGCCCAACCGAATAACATGTCATCAGTTTACTACATTGGGCCAAATGTATCCTGCTTTCTAATATCCGTTCATGTATATGTGGGTGGTCCATCAAAGCCCAGTTAATCTAAATGTGTGTGTGTGCTCGATAATTTGTGTAAAGCCCAATCTATCTTTTTCATAGTTACATATCCCAAGTTCTAATTAATCACCCAATGTCTATCATAGCATGAATTCTAATTATTACCATACACCAATTGTTTATTGGACCGATAGAATCACTATTCAGAATTGCAAAGGAAAGTGAGTACTTCACGTGATGTCTACTGACACAAACCACAACTCAAACCAAACATCCAGCTTTTAATTAATTGCATTTGAATTTCATTGGACCTCCAACACCATTTCACATGGGCCGATATCAACAATCAACCTCTTTAATCCTATTGGGCCGCAATATAAGGTCACATGCAATCTGATAATATCTTGGGCCGACAAGATCACGTAAAAGCCGATAATGGATAATATCTAACTAAATCTCAACACTTATTGGACCATCACCCTAAGCAATCGATTAAGGCTATCTGAATCTAGTATTCATCAAAGGCCTAATATCATGGCATAATCATCTAGTATCATGCAAACAGTTAACACACTTAATAACCAAATACAAACATAATCAATAATTACAATCATGTACCGATACAACTAAGCATGCGTGACAAGGGAAGTATAGGAAGGTTACAAATACCCAACAAGTGGGCCGATCCTATTACTCTTTGTTTACAAAATACTGGGCCGATATAGTGTATAGTTTTTAAGGTGTGAATATGTTGTCCAACACATGTGTGGCCCAAGCAAACACCAATAAGTTATTTAACCAAAATATCACACGTTAATCATACTCATTAATCACATCAACAACAATAATAAGACAAATTAATCACATTCAACAAACGGTTGTGCAACAAGCAACGCGTCAAGGAAAGACCTGCAAAGTCCGGGTTGTCACAATAGTACTCGGTCATAAAATCTCAAGTGAAGGAATGGAAGTGGATCGGACCAAAATAGACACTATTTCCCGACTACCTCCACCTTCCTCCGTTCGAGCCATTTGAAGTTTCTTAGACCATGCCGGATTTTTTAGGCAATTTATCAAAGACTTTTCGAAAATCTCTAGACCTCTAACAAAATTACATGAAAAAGACGTACCATTCGTCTTTGATGACGAAGGCAACAAAGCATTTCTAACCTTAAAAGAAATGCTAGTCAACGCACCAATCATGATAGCACCTGATTAGAAATTACCCTTTGAAATCATGTGCGATGCAAGTGACTTTGCCGTTGGATCCGTTCTAGGACAACGAAAAGATAAGCATTTTCACCCAATATACTATGTAAGTAAAACTCTAAATGATGCTCAAGAAAATTACACAACAACCGAAAAAAAGTTACTAGCTGTAGCATTTTCTTTTGATAAATTACGTTCCTATCTTGTTCTTTCTAAAACAGTAGTATATACGGATCACGCCGCCATTCGATGCCTCTTCAAGAAACAAGATGCCAAACCACGTTTGATCCGGTGGATTCTTCTCCATCAAGAATTCGACATAGAAATAAAAGATAAACGAGGAGCCGAAAACACTGCCTCTGACCAATTGTCGCATTTAGAAGATCCCGCTTTGGAGTCAACTCAAGAAGAGCTCATCAAAGAAAAGTTTCCTATCGAATCTTTAGAAATGGTCGAATACCAAGAAGAACCATGGTACGCCGACTATGCTAACTACTTAGCTAGTGGCATTCTAGTCAAAGGTTGGTCACATCAACAAAGAACGAAATTCATTGCCGATGTAAAACACTATTTTTAGGAAGACACATATATTTTAAAAATATGTGAGGATCAACTTATTCGAAGATGTGTCCATTGAAAAGAAGCAAGACAAATTCTTCGCCACTGTCATGAACGATCATATGGAGGAAATCATGGAGTCGCAAGCACCGCACGAAAGGTACTCGATTCAGGATTTTATTGGCCAACCATCCATAAGGATGCTTACAATTTAATTCAAACTTGTGATGCATCTCAACGAACAGGTAATATCTCTACAAGAAATGAAATGCCCCAAAAAGGCATTCTTATTTGTGAATTTTTTTATGTTTGGGATATGGATTTTATGGGACCTTTCCCACCGTCAAAAGGTAATAAATACATTCTTGTAGTGGTCGATTACGTGTCCAAATGGGCCGAGGCCGAAGCTCTTCCAACCAATGTAGAGTTATGATAAAATTCCTAAAATGATTATTTTCTCGTTTTGGTGCTCCAAAAGCACTAATTTGTGCTAGAGGCATCCATTTTTGCAATCATCAATTATACAAAATCCTAACAAAATACGGGGTCTATCACCGCATTTCAACCACTTACCATCCAAAAACCAACGGGCAAGCCGAATTAATAAACCGAGGGCTAAAAAGAATCCTAGAGAAAACCGTAGGTCAAAACAAGAAAGATTGAGTGGATAAATTAGATGATGCTTTATGGGCTTTTCGAACCGCCTACAAAACACCAATAGGCACCACGCCATATAAGCTCGTCTATGGGAAAAATTCTCACCTTCTGGTAGAAATGGCTCACAAGGCCGATTGGGCATTTGTTGGTGCATATGTCTGTCAACTTCGTCTTGTATCGAGTCTTGTATCTAGATTGGATAGAATGGAGCTCGGTAACCTAGAAAATAGGAAGTTAGAGTTGTTGGACCAGTTCGCATGAACTGGCAAATCCAGTTCGTACGAAGTGCCAGGTCGCACGGATTGGGTCATGATGTTTGGTGCGAACTGGAACTCCTATATATAGGTGAGTTGTGATTTCATTTGTAACAGTTGTGATTCCAGTAGCGAAGCTCTGCCGAAGTGTGTCCAGACCAGTAATTGTTGGTGCATATGTCTGTCGACTTCGTCTTGTATCGAGTCTTGTAACTAGAATGATAGGCCAAGACACGTAGTTAGAGAAAAACGGGAAACAGGCCAAAACAAGCCAGACCACACGAACTGACCAGTTCGTGCGAACTGGACCAGGCCAGTTCGTGCGAACTGGAGATGTCTGTTTGGTGCGAAGTGGCTGGCCTATATATAGGAGGTCTTGGGTTGTTCATTTGTGTGTGTGTGTGTGATTCCAGTAGCGAAGCTCTGCCGAAGTATCTCCAGCCTGTAAAACGTTCTGAAATCAATACAAGAGATAGTTAAAGTACTTCTAAGTGTAAATCAAGCTGATTCAACATCGATACGTCTGATTCCACCTTTCGTATTGATCGAGAACTCTTCTGATTGTCTCGTTTGATCGATTCAACGATCCAACAGTAATCACTATCATATCAATACAAGAGACATTTAATGTGATTCCTAGTATAAATCAAGCTGCAATGAAGATCGAATCATTGAATTCCGCCTTTGTTTTGATCTAGAACTCTTCTGATCGACTCATTAGATCGATTCAACGATCCTACAAGTGGTATCAGAGCTCAAGAGGAAGAGTTCTCACCATTTCAGCTTGATTTCATCAAAAACTTCTGATTTCTACTTATTTCTTCTTACTTTTCTACATGTTTTCATCAAATCTGAAAGATTTCACGGTTAAAATGATCTAATTTCTTGATATAACATGCGGGACACTGTTTTAAACAATCCTTGAAGAAATCAGAACTTAATTCAACCAAAAATTGATCAAAATTGGACAAAATCATGATTTTTTGAACCAGTTCGTTTGATTTCAAGTCGTGCGAAGTGATCCAGTTCACACGAAGTGAACCTAGTTCGTGTGACTTTCAGTCAGTTCATTTGAAAAGTTATTCAGTTCGTATGGATTGAGACTTCAAGTCGTCTGGGTTTGAACCAGTTCGCACGGTGTGACTTCATATAGTTTGGCTTTGAACCAGTTCGCATGTAGTGAGTTATTAGATCCAGGTCATGCGAAGTGGGTCCAGATCACTTGGATTCAGTTTAGTTCACACGGAGTGTCCCAATTCGTTTGAACCAGATCATTTGAACCAGTTCGTTTGAACTAGTTCGCACGAAGTGAAGTCTTGATCGAGTTCGTTTGAAACTAATCCAGTTCATTTGAAATTTGATCTAGGTTGTTTGAACATCATCAGTTCGTACGAAGTGAGTTCAGGTTGTTTGAAGGTGATCAGTTCATTTGAAAGTGTCACCAGGTCATTTAAACTCAGTCCGTTTGAAACTACAGATTGTTTGAACTTTGTGATTTTGTGAATCTTTTCACCGAAACATGGATAACGAGTTTTACAACGCTTTTGCTACTGCTCAGGTCGCTCCAGTTACAGTTGCCAAAACTGTCGGTATCGAAAATGAAACGGGAACTTTCCAAAAGCCTCCAAAACTTATGTACATTGAGGATTTTAAAGGATGGCAAGATCGTTTTGAAAACTGGGTGCAAGCTAATAAGTTTGATGCATGGGTTGCGTTAGAGAAAGATTACACTAGACCGAAAGATGATCTTGAAAATGAGAAACCATTACGTGAATTTACACCGAATGAAAAATTAAGATACACCAGTGAAAAGATGATGATTAGCCTTCTCCAACAAGCGGTAAAAGAAGATATTTTTGTTTTGCTTCAACATGAGGGAACTACTAGATCAATTTTGTTAGTGTTGATTAAAAATTTTAAGGGGAGTGCTGATATGATAAAAAATAAACATGCATTACGAAAAAAATCGTTTGATATGTTTACAGCTTTTAAAGGTGAAACAACAAGAACGATTATTGAGAGATATTCTCATCTTGCCCAGGAAATGAAAAGATTGGACATCAAGAAAGAAGATGAAGAATGGGTTGATAAGCTAGCTGATGTGTTACCACATAATCAATGGGGAACATATCTGTTGATTTTAAAGCATAACCGACAATTTGAAGATATGAATTTGTGTAAGTTCATTCAGAAGCTTGAAGAACATGAATTGGATGTTCAGAAAACTGCTATCATGAAGAATCCAGGTGCTCAACAAGATGTTAGTCTATACTATAGAGGAAGCAAAGTGGAGACTACTCCGAGTCCGAAGATTCAGACTACTTTCAGTGCTGATGGTACTTCCGGAACAAATATTAGCACTACAACTCAGAGTGGTGGCTATTCTTTGTCTTATTCAAGTTTTGAACCAAATTTCTCAACACCAAGTTCTCAACAACAGAGTTCAACAAATTTGCAATGCAAGGTGACATTAAACATCTAAAATGGTCAAAATTTCTCTCCAGATATTGCAAAGAAACACATGGCATCTCTTGTTACTGTGTTAGAGTCGTATGAAAGCTTAGTTGTTGGACGAATCGACAATCTGATGCTCACTAAAGAGGATTATGAACAGATTGACTCTAAGGAACTTGAGTTGATGGACATCAAGTGGTGTTTAGCAAGTGTTTTGAGAAGAGCAGAAAAATTCAAACAAATCACCGGTAGAGATGATCTTCGTGAAGCTGCTACATCTCAGCTAGGTTTTGACAAATCGAAGGTTACTTGTTTTCGTTGCCGAGAAAAAAGGGCATTTTAAACGAGAGTGTACAAATAGAGAAGCAACCGGAAGACAAGATCCATTCGGCAACAACGATTATCATCGAAAAGCAATTTATCATCAGTTTGCTCAACAACCTTATCAACAACAATCTTCACACTCACGTACTATTGAAGAATCAAAGAGTAAAGCTTGTCATGGGCTGATAGACCAAGATGATGAGAGAATTCCAAAAGGCTTTAATTGGGATGATTATGATCATAACCGACCTTCAGTTTCTAAAGCTTTTGTTGCTCAAATCTTTGAAGATTTGAATTCTCAGGAGAATCAATCAAATCTAAGAACCGTCCTTGAAGACAACCGATTTTTAAGTCATTAGGAAGTGATGCAGACACTGATGATGAAGAAGAGTATATTAATAAAGCTAGAAGACAATTGGATTCTTATAGTTTTAATTTGTTTTTTGCAGATAAAATCGAGATGTTGAAAGAGAAAAGGGCTGCTAGACTGAAGAAAGAATTGGAAGCAAGAAGGGTTGTTGAAGAAGAAATTGAAGCAAGAAGGATTGCTGAAGAAAAGGCAAAAGTTGAAAAAAACCGACACAGAAGGTCGAGGTTGAAGAGAATGAAGTGAAGGTAGAAGTTGAGAAAGAACAAACTGTGATTGAAAAAGTGGTGGAGAAAATAGTTGAAAAAATTGTCGAAGTTGAAAAAATAGTTGAAGTTGAAAAAATAGTTGAAGTTGAAAAAATTGTTGAAGTTGAAAAGATTGTAGAGGTTGAGAAACCTTGTACAAAGTGTTTAGTATCTTGCAAAGATTGTGCTGGGAAAGATATAAAGTTGGCTAAATTGGAAAAGCTCAAAGAGAATCTATTGCATAATGTGAGGAGCATAAAAGAGTCACATGATCTCCTAAGCAGCAAAGTGAACGTGTACAAAGGAGCTTGTGATGAGGATGTTCAGATGAAAAATCTTCTGAAAGCAACAGTTCTTCAAAAGCAAAGAGCAATCAACGGATATATTGAGATGAATACTGAGCTGAAACAAGAATTGGCAGCAATAAAGATTGAAACCGAAAGAGTGAACAATTTACTTCGAAGTTATCAAAGTTCAGAGTATGTTATTGATCGCATCTATCCTACCGTTGCAGATAATGAGGAAAATTCTGGTAAGAAAACTGGCTTGAAGTATAACAGAGTACCAAATCCAATTTGGGAAGGCTATACCCCCGAGACTTCGAAAAGGTGGATGAAGCACTCAATTTGAATCTGAAATCCGAGTCTATCAATGGATTACCAGATAATATTGATGTCACCTTCACAGCGTCTGACACTGATCATGAGTCTGAGTTAATTAAGAAAGTGGTCGATCAGGTGTTGGATAAAGATGAAGAGTCAAAGTCAGAGTCTAAATCTGAAAAGTCGAGTTCATCAGACAGAAGTTCGAGTTCACAAGTCAAAAGGGTTTACAATAAAGATTTTATGTTGTCACAAAATAAAGATTTTATGTTTCCCATCTGACATGCCCCTGTGCCCAAACGCCTAGATACATGAAAAAAATAAAAACTCGGCACGGGGCCGTGCTGCACCAGCACGGGGCCGTGGCCGACTAACTGTTGGGATATAAAACCCTTCAGTCTTCATTTTTTCAAACACATCACGACCCGTTTCCTCTGCCAAGACGATTCCTGCCGATTTACCGAGAATTTTCCACGTTCGATCGATCCAATCCGATCACAAGGTATGATTCTAACATCATTATAGTTAGTGTAACGATTTGCATGTAGCTTAACACCCCAAAAATTCGGGTTTAATCTAGGGTTCTTGAACTAGACCCGTGCGAATCTCGAATTTTTGTTTAGATCTTGTTAGTAGTAGTTAGTAGTAGTAATTTTGAAAGTAAATGTTTGAACATTATTGAGGAAATCAATTGATTCACACTGTTTTCGCTAAACCCTTGTTTTTGACGGGAAATGTTAAAATCAGAAGGGTAAACGGGAATTTTTGGTAAAAATGATAATTAGGGTTTCTTAATCGGGGTTAGGCGTTGCTAATCAACCAAAAATTTTAGATTTTTCGAAGCTGGCTCGAAAACTTAAATTTTGGACAAACAGACTCGTCAACACGGGGCCGTTCTGAACCAGCACAGGGCCATGCCCAAGATAATCCTCGGACACGGATCCGTGCCCAACTAACACGGGGCAGTGTCCAGAGGCCTTGATATCATATTTTTACATTTTTTTTGTACGTATCAACTATCCTACTGGTTCTTTCTTGAAGGATGGCTCCACACAAGTTTCTGAGGTTTAAAACTGCTGAGTTGGAGTTCCAAAATCGTTATAAAATCTTGCAAGCTTGTCACGAATAGCCACCAAGGCAGGTGTGTCACAAAACACTCGATGTAGTGGGACAAAGGGATAGATATGTCTCACTCGTGACTGGTCCGCTACCAATCTTCCTTGAAACCCGGCTCCGGTCCATACAACAATATAACATGGAGTCTCTAAGAACCCTCAAGTTTAAACGGACCGAGCCGGATTTGTTTGATTCAGATGCTATGGAGTTTAGGTGTGGAGCGGAATGGTATAGCATCTCAGTCGCCCAATTCGGTATTCATCTTGGCCTACACACCGAATAGGACGCGGCTGAGCCCGAGTTTACTAAACCCCTTCGCGAAATACCCAACAACTTCCACCAGACTGCATGGGCATTGAAAGGAGATGGCCACTATAATCCCAGTTCCACCAAAAGCCCAATGATCCGAGAGCCACTCATCCGCTACATTCACTGGGTTCTAAGCGGTTCTTTGTGTCAAAGGGATAATAGCGGCGGGGTGGTGAATCTACGAGAGCTTACTGTCCTCTACTGTCTCGTGACTCACCAACCTATTGATGTTGCCCACATATTGCTCCGAAAAATGGTCTTCAATGCTACCGCGGACACCCGAACACCAATTTTCTAAGAGGGATGGATCGCAAGGCTGTTCAAAAATTTCATTCAACGAACCCCATCGTCGTTCAACAAAGGTGTCGGTACCATCAAGGTCGATCTTGCAATATGCCGCAACATGGGCCTCATCATCGATTGCCCCGACGGTACCATGCGCTTCAAGGACTCAAAGGGTCGTGCTTGGAATCCCAACGACCCTGACATGATATTGGCAATCGAAGACATACCGAACCGTCCTCTCCCCGGAAAATTCCCGGGATCCTCATCCCAAGGAGGCGCTGATTTTCCTGATTTTACTAGTTAATATAACATTATGCCGGAAACCCTCCAAGTCTCGAAGAATGCTTTCAGCTTAGGCTAAAGCTCGAGAAACCGGGTTCGGAAGCATGGAACGAAGCATCCACTCCATTCAAAACGACATTACCTACATTCGGGAACACATGGTGATTCGAGACGGTGACGATGAGGAGGAGGACGAGATGGAGTCCGACTAGGCGGCATTGGTGGTTGGTGACGTGGTTCTCATGCAGGTTAACTTTCTCACCCTTTGGAACATTCTTAATATTTCCTCGGGCTGCGTCCCAGTTGAAACAATTTACTTTTTGTTAAACTAGTTTACTTTCCTGCAATTTGTTTTTACTTTTGTGATGATATGGTGGTGGTAGAACTTTAAACATTGGTAACTTAGGATCTATGATGATTTTTGTATATTATGTGTGTTGTGGTAGTATTGTAGAACGTAGGTACAATAGGAGGTTGGACACACTGAACACAATGGTCCCTAAGCCCGAAAAATAGGAGCAAAACTCGAAAACCTGCATTTTAAACTGGAACAGACGAGCAGCACGGGGTCGTGTCCACTCAACACGCCCCCGTGCCCAAGCCACTGATGACAAAAAAAATTCTCAAAACAGTGACACAGGCCGTGCTCACCTGGCACGACCCCGTGCTCACTCCACTGTAAGTTTTCTAAAAACTCAGTCGCTGGCAATCTGAGCACGGGTCGTGTTCATTCAGCACGACCCCATGCCCAGTGCCCAGTTACTGTGAATTTTTGTTATTTTTTCGTACTTTTACATATTTAACCTAAATAAATTCTTTTTGGGATACATTGGGGACAATGTGTAATTTAAGCGTGGGGGGGGAGGTTAAAACCTTGAATTACTTGTCCTAAAAACAAGCCTTACACGAAACTCGTTTGGAACCGCTAAACACCCCAATTTTTTTCAAAAACTTTATTTTCTTTCTTTTACTTATCTTAGATTAGTTGGGTAAATAAGTTCTAAAAATGATGTTTTATTAATTTACATCTAGAAAAACGTCATGATAAAAAGAACCACTTAAGAAAATTATAAAAATGGGCCTAACAAATCTTTATAAAAATAGAGTTGTTTATATATGAATTTTTACACTACAACCCCTTTTCCACAAAAACTGAGTTTTGAGCCTTTAATGAGCACAAATAAACATCCATACTAATAGCTCAAATTTTCATTTCTTGTGTGATTTATCCCATTTGGTTCTTACAATTCTAGGACTTGCCAAAACAATGCATCCCAAGTCCTTACCGACGCTAATCCAAGTAAGTAAATGACAGAGGCATTAGTACTAAACCAGTTTTCTATCCAAAAATCTTTATTTTTTCCTTTGCTTTTCCCAAAAATACTCCCCCTAGACAAACCACTTTGAGCCTTAAAAATATTTCGTTTCTTAAATCCGCAAAATTTTTGCAAAATAAACCGCCCATCACCAAAAAAACAATCAACCTTTTTAACTTTCTTATCTTTTGTTTTCAGTAAATGTGGCTCTTTTGAAAAAAGTAAGCAAAAATAAGTGACTTAGTATTAAAAAAAAGAGCTATATAGATACTTAGAATAAATAAGCAAAAACAATATTGCTTATAATTATATAGTTCGAACTAAGTCATAAAAAAATAAAAATATTTCAAAAAAGAAAAAAAACCGACATTTTACTATTTTTCTAGCGTACCCGAGCCCTAGCCTACCTTTTAAAAAGTCCTCTCGATACTTACAAGGATTAAAATATCAAAAAGGAGGAGGTTTGATTATTTGTCAAGCCTATAGAAGGAGTAGTCCCCAAATCGGGTATGAGCGTTCTCACTTATACATTTTTCGGCCGAGTGTTGAGTGATTACTAGTGAGGTGTGTAAAAACGCGTATATAAACAAAAAGAGTTTTATAAAGGCATGTTGTGCCGAAAAATAAATAAATTTTCTTGAATTGTGTTGTAAATAATTCATGACCAGATAAGAATGTAAATAAAATAAAAACAAAATAAGTTAGAACTTAGATTCCTGACACTCTAAAGATAAGTCCAAAAAACTCTCTTCTACCCATTCCATTTGGGTGTGTAAAGCTAAAAAAGAGTTTTGCTTGAGGACAAACAAAGATTTAAGTGTGGAGGTATTTGATGTGTTCAAAATACAACATATAAATTACATAAAATGAGGCATAAAATCTACCATTTTCAAGTACTAATGTGGGAAAAAAAACTTGTGTTTTTTGTTCCTTTTGAATCAACAGGGTTAAATAAGCTTAAAAGAACAAAAGACAGCAAAAAGACAGCAAAAACCAACATAAAATTCTAAAAAGAAGGATTGACTAACTTGTCCAGCCCCCATCCACATCCAAACCAGAGAAATAACAAAGACAGAAGCTCTGGCACGGGGTCGTGCTCACCTAGCATGGGTCGTGCCCGGTGGGAATTCACTGCAGCAGAAAGAGACAACCATAAAAGACAAATTTCAAGCTCAACACGGGGCCATTCTAAGCCAACACGGGGCGTGGTCAACTCTTAGATTTCCAGAATCTGAAGAAGTACAACAATTACATTGGCCACGGGCCATGCCATTGACACACGGGGCCATGTTAGTACAAGTCTGACACTACAATTATTGTAGATGAGAGAGACTGATGACCACGGTGCCGTGCCAGGCGGGTACGGGCCGTGCTGGATGTTATGTTTTCAGCTATAAATAGGGATGCTTGGTTCCACTTCAACTCATCCCTTGGCAAACCACTTCTCTCTCACTTGCCACCACTCCACCACCACTACAACACCATCATCCACCACCATCATCCACTTTTCCATCTTTAGAGTGTGTGTGTAGTCTCGGGATCCAAGATTGATCGGAAGAATCTTTGTCAAACAAAGGCCATGCTTGGCTAAATTCTTACATCACTTGGTGAAGACTTTTCTTTTATGTATTTCTTTTATGATTTCCAATCTTTGGCTACTTTTTAATATGGTTTGTATTAAGGACTTTAATAATTAGTTTTTTTATATTGAAGGCGAATTTATTCAAATACTCTTCATATGTTCGTTTACTCAACATATTCATGTCTTTATGGTCTATATAAAGCATGTTAATTAACCCGAAAGAGAGATTAGAAGGGTGGTTTGGGTAATTCTATGTCTCGTTCAGTGTATAGATCCTGCGAGAACCTAGTTCAAGCCTAGTAACACCTCACGAGTCGGAGCGGGCATTACCCACCACAGGAGAGGTGCAACAAGCTTGCATCCCTTATTCTTAAACTACTATTAAAACTTTAAACCAACCCCGCGAGCATTGTATCCCTGCTGACTCAGACTAACGGGTTGAGGGTGATCGCCGCGTTTTACGAGGGGTCCACCACATTTTGCATTAATTAATTACTTAATTATCTTTCAATATTCCGACCTAGTGGGATTGTATCCTTGCTGACTCAAACCACTAGGTTGAGGGTAACGTCGCCTCCAAAAGAGGGGCTTATTACTATAACTAAGATAATATCTTAAAATGCCCAAAGTGCGAAAATCATCAAAAAGGTACATTAAAGATAAGTTGGAACCAAGTGATTCTTTCTTGTCTATCATTTTTATTATATTTTTATTTTTTGTTTTTTGTTTTTATCTTTTTGTTAACTTAAAAATCTTTTCTCAAAAGTTGGTTCGCTTAGACGTTGACAATAAGCCGGTTCTAAAAGCTGTTGTGTCCATGGACGACCTCCGTATTTTGCCATCACTATACTACGTCCGCGATGGGTATACTTGCCCTAGCGTGTGTGTGGAGTGATAGTAGAATATCATGTTTTATAAATTTAAAACTTGAAATCAGTGAGTAAAAAGAGCTAAAAATATAACTAAAAAATATATACACTCGCATGCACATCATTTGCCTATGCAAGAAAAAGGAAATATGTTGTGCTTGAAGAAGAAAAAGAAAGTCCATCACCAATTCCTTTATCATCTGCTCCTGCTTAAATCATTCCACCCTCATCATCTCCACAAACAAACCCACTCAATCATCCACACATTGGTTACATGCCACATGTCATCCTTTTGGCAACTCAATATCCTCTGGAACTCTTTGCAGTCCAAGATGAAATGATACAATTCTATAAGATAGAGGAACCATCTAAAAGAACCTTCCCATCTCTATTTAGCTTCAGAACACCTCAGAATATGGATGAATACATAAAGTTGAAAGCCAAACAAGCAGAGCATATAGCCAAAGAAGAGAGTAAAGGGTTAGGGGACAGGAGATACCAGTGTATGTATCAACATGAGCATAGGAAAGTTAGGAAACTTGAAGACTTTGCTAGAGACCTGAGTAAATCCATGTCAGAGTTGCCACCAAGTGATGGTCTTCAAGAGGAATTAAGGGTTGACTACTTCGATCTCATGATGAACAACAAGCCCTACAAAGCTAACAAGTCTCAATTCAAAGATTGGTCTCTTGATGCTCTCAAAGAAGAAATTAACTGAATTGAAATGATGAACAAATATCCTCAAATGAAGAAATCTGCACCCAACTGGAATAAATTCTAGAATGTTGATAGAGATGATGCATTGAATTACAAAAGAAAGAGAGCATAGCTTGTTGCTGCAGGATATGGGCATGCAAGATCAATTGCTAGATGGTCAAAGCAGAATGTTGATGAGACATATAGAAGACTTGAAGAGTTGAGAAAGAAAGACCCTAAGGTTCCTCAGAAGCCAATATATACTGAAACCACTACTGATAGGCCTAAACAGACCCATGCCCCTAAAAAGTTGTTCTCATCATCTGCTTTACCCATTAGTGCCTTAAATCAATTAAAAAGGCAAAAGCAGATGGATGAGGAAGATGAGAAGAGGTATGCAGAATATAGAAAAGAGGCCATTAGAAACCAACTTCAATTTGGATTGGATGATGCTGCTGACCAACTTGCTGCTCAAATGACCGAAACAATCAAACAGTTGGCAAGAAGACCTCAATCCCCAAACTCATCTCAAATAAATATCATCCCTAAAAAGCAATCAGATCCAAAAATACTAAAGTGGAACTCTAACAAAGACACCCACGTATTGACTCTTCTCAGATCTGATGGTAGTGTTGAAATGATATCAAGGAAGGATGCATATGGTCTGAATGCAGGTGACCTTCAAGATCTTTTGAACCTTCAACTAAGTAGGGATGAAGAAGACACAGATTCCTTGGACTTTGAACTTCAATTCATAGGGAAAATCTGGGAACTGTTGATGAGGAAATAAAGATCAGAGAATAATGAAGGGTTTTGCATCATCTTTTCTAGGGGGAGATTGTTAGCTCATATGATCCTTCTTGAAGAACAGATGATACAAAGCCAAAACTACTTTGTAACAACTGATCATGAATAACAGTGTTTGACCTCTATTCCCTCCAATGGCAGTGGCATCCAACATCTGTTCATCTCTAAAGTCTGCTATACGCAAAGCTCTGCTGAAGTATAAAATCTGTTGAAGTCCAATCCTCTGTAGAAGTCAAAGAACTGTTGGAAGTTAAAGGCCTGATCAACCTTTATGGAAAGCACTGCTCAAGCTTCATCAGTGGTTCAGCCCATCAGCGGATAACATCATCATCAGTAGTTTGTTAATCAGTGTTTAATGTAACAGTGTCTTGTAATAGCAGTGTTTAGAGTTTGTTAAGATTGTTAGCTATCACTGTCTAGGTGACGTCAGCCAAGATGCCATAGTGGTTAGGACTGTACAATAAATAGACAGTGCATGTACTGTTCTATTAGCTCTTCTCACACACTTGCATTTTGTACAAACTAGCACTTGTGAGCTCAGGCTGAGGGGGAGATAGTGTTCATGCATGCATAGTTGAATTATGGTGTAAACAATCTTTTGATTAAAAGAATATACGATGAAAGTTGTTCTTCCATTGTTTGTGTTGTAAAGTTTTCTTCGTTCCGCTGCAATTACTCATTTATTTATCTTCTTCCATCTTACATTTCTTAAAACAAACAAACACAAACAATCAAACTCAGATCCTAACACAAGTCAAACATGTTATATCCTTGTATAAGATTAACATGTGATCATACTAGTTAGACCTTTGATTGAACTTTATTTTTATAATTTAAGAGTATTCATATCCTATACATCAAATTATGTGAGAGATGTTTTCATATTATAAAAGATGGTTATAACTGATTGTGAGTGTAAGAGAGGGAAAATATTATTTAATTGAAAATAGAGAAAATATAATTGTTTTTAGTGTGACTATAAAGTAAAAAATGATGGATAGAATGTGAAAGTTGCAAGTCCTAGCTAGCTTAATTAAAGAGAGAAAAAGGTAGGAGGTAGATGTACATATATGCATAACCCACTTTTTCCATGTGAAAAAAAAGTAGAGAGATAGCGTGCTTGATTTAGTACGGGAAGGTATACTTAGCACAATCAAATAGAATATGATATATGAGTGACTTTGGGTAATCATTGTATGCCATACTTGTAGCAATCGACGTATGATTAAAATTGACAAGACAAGCATGTTTATCATTTCATGACATAAGATCTACTATTAGAAATAAATTAGCATGTTAGAAATAGTTTAGAAAACTAGTTTTACAACTTATACATGTTATGCTGATAAATTTACATAAATATATATAGGGTATTTAGTAAAATTTAATCAACTAAAGCACCTTATTATGTTTATTAAATTAGTTTCAATGGTTACATGTTATATGCAAAGTTTTATATATAATTAAATATACCCTGAATTAGGTGCATAAGTATTGACATTCTATTTTTTAAATTCACATAAACAAAAAAAACTACAAAAATATCATATTCAAATTAAAGAAAATCAAATTATCGTTTTTATATATAACTTTTCTTAATAAAAATTATAAATGTATATAAAAGTTATAGTCATCTAAAGATCATGGTTGAAGTTATTTTAAAAGTCAACAATATGTTTTAAAAGTTTTGAGTACTTACAACTCTTTAATTTATGTTAATTTATTGTTTTTCTTATATATTATTATATAGCATAGATATTTCATAATCAATTATTTTGTGTCCTTTATGATATCCCGATGTGTTCCTTTCAGTTTGTGACTTTCCCAAAAACATTTAACTTAATGATTTATCTTGATATTTTATATTGTCAATTGAGACAATGACAGTTGTAACTGTCACACCTTGACTTTTGCGGAAGCGTGATTATGTGTGACTTGCTTAAAATCATTACATTCAACCATAACAAACAACTATATGTAAATTCAAGATGTTCATCCATAGATTAAGTTTAAAACATCACAACAACATTGTCTTAAAATCCAAACACAGACTTCAAATCCAAATTACAAACCATTTAAATTGTTTTAGAGTTCCATAGGGACTCGACAAAAGATACTACTAAAAACTAGATTTTGGACTATGTATCTTATCCAGGATAAGGTACACAACCCCAAACCCTTAGACACCGGATGACATCTTTTATTCCAAACAATCCTTGAAAACTTCCAACGCCCGCCAGATCCATACTTAGTTTCCTGAAATATATGTAGTTTGAAAACATCAATAAAAGTTGAGCAAGTTCATGTGTTTTGTATGTGTGCACGAATAAACCTTTGAAATCATTGTAAGTACGTTTGTTTTGTAAACCCGGTATGAAAGCAAACAAGGAAAACAGATCGATTAATGGTTTGCAAGGCCATTAATATGTGTGACGTGATGCAGGAAGGCTTAATCCTAGCAGATTTTGTACCGGGCTTCCGACAGTAAGACATAGTCACCTCATGGGCCAAATCCCGGTCCACATGGGTGGGGCTCGCTACACCCAAATAAATCTATCACTCATGTCCCTCGGTCCTACTATGAGGATTAATGGTCTTAAGCGTTGTACCCACCACTCACATGATCTAGCAGTACATTCCTTAGCTAACCAAACCACGTGTAAACGTTTGTAAACAATTTGTAACATGTATTTCACCCTCGAAGTTATAAAACCAAAAACAGTTAAAAGAAAAGGAAGGGGGACATGAACTCACAATCTTGCGTTCTTCGTATCCAACGTAACCCAAAGCTGCTACTCGTGCCCACGACTACCTACAATGTACTACGGTTTATTAGACGAGCGGGTCGTGCCTTGACTTAGTATTAATTAGTGTTTTTGAGTTATGTTTAATTGTGTCATCAATATTATTTCAAGTTATATAATTATTTGTTAAAATAATAAATATTTTAATTTAAATTATATTTACTATACTTGGGAATATTAGTTAAGATAATATATTTTAACTTGTCACTCTTTTGTATACTTGTATGTAACACCTCAAAAATTCACGTCCTATAATGAGTTGACACGTGTCATATGATTGAACGTGTGAAAGAATGTTATTGAAGGACTTAAGTTGACAATCATGGAAAGTATGTGAATATACGAGTTCTAAATGTCAACAGGGAATAAATATATTGTACACTAACCCTACATGATGATCAAACCTTCAAACGAATAAATCACGGATCATACGAAGATAAATATGAAAGAAAGTGAGAGATTACAAACTACAGGGGTTAAATGTGTCAACATGTTTAAGTTATACCTCTAAGTGACCTTTTGACAAACCCGGAGCTTTGTAACGGTTAATTATGCTCACTAGAATGCACAATATAAATTTCATAAAGTTTCGTTATCGTATGAGCAAGTTGTGATCAAATTCGTATGTGAGGGGTTAAAGCGTCAACGTTGAAAGTTAGGACGTTTCGGGTAACAACAAAGTTAACCGGGGACTTAACAAAATGGGTATATGTCTTGAAGCCCCTAAACATCAATTTGGAGGGCTCAAAGTGCAAGAAAATGATGTCTAAACAAAGTTTCAAGAGCCAAGGACCATAACACAAAAATCAAAAGTTGAAGATATTGTCAGATGAGGCCTCGCGCCACGTGAAGCCCCAGGGGGGGGGTCTTCGCGCCACGCGAGGGTCCTTCTGATCCGAGTTCTTTGGGCTTTTGCCTGCTAAGTGCTTTCTACTCGACTTTTATCCGATTTTCCACATCTTTCTTGACCCCTAAAAACCCCTAAACATCTAGGGACACTTGTTAGTGAGTTATGGTCAGTGGTAGACTTGTGTGTCAACATTTTGTGGTGATTAAATGACTATATAAAGGACCCTTGTTGCAACAAGTTCTTCACGCCTTTCTCTTGCACTTCTGATCATTCTTGGAGCTCCAAAGCAGACACACGTGGTCATAATTCGTGCATAGGACTCTTGTAAGTTTACTTAACCTTTCTTGGTTTAGTTTTAGCTTAGTTATAGCTTAAAAGTCAAACCGTCGTAATTAACGGTTGACTTTAAGATTAATCACTAATGGTCCAGTGATTAGTCGAATCAAAAGTAGTTATAAGTTGGTAATTATGTGGATAATAAACCCTTAAAAGGGTTCCCCCTGATTCCCACTCTAACTAGGTCAAATGTCGGGTCAAACTTGTAAATAAAAAGTCAACAGGATACTAAAATTCTAATTTATGCATAATTAGCAATGTAGAACACATGCAACCTATTTGATCATTAATATAACTTGGTAATTAGTGTAAGAACATGTCTAAACATGTTCAACCCGACAATTTCCTGTTTAGACCCGGTTCGGAACCGAAAGTCGCAAATCTTTGACTTTTGCTTTGACTTCAGTTCTGACCCGTTTTGGTATGATTTATAAATACCTAAGAGCTTCATTTGGACCAGGTTACATGCTAGTATAACCCTCTGTGATTATACACCATGGTTCATTAGTTAACCGATTAATACGCATGATTCCGTTAATTGCTCATATGTTGACCATTATGCCCTTTTTACCTTAAAACGTGATTTGTGAAAATGTAAAAGTGTAGAAACCTTAGTTACTGATATATAAACTTGTATGCAAAGTTTGACATCAGTTTGAGGTGTAGATTGAGAGTTATGCTCATTAGCGTAATTAAGAAGCTTTATGTTAATAAAACGGCGTAATTAGCGTATAGCCTAGTTAAGCCTACTTTTTGATTTCAAACTTATTACCCACTGATGTAATATATTATTTTGGGATTTTTGAAGATTTTTAATAAATTTTAGGCTGAGCATAACTTATAGTCGTAGGCTTAATCCGGTAATTGTCGGTTTTGCCCTTACGGGCCATAAAATGAGTTTTACATATCTAATTGACTCCAAACCTTTTGCTACTGATCTTAAATGATAAATAAATTATTTTAAACCTTCTGGAATAATAAAAATATCAGATTTCTATATAGAACCCGGAAACGGCTTCTAATCGCCTTTTTAAGCGTTTTTAACGCATAGTATGTACTAGAACCATTTTAAACATACACGGGTTGATACCTACTGATATTTTAAGTAAATTATAATATTTTAATAGTAAGCAAAAGTGGTTTAACTCAGACTTCAGTTTTGAGCTTTTCGGCTTATGTGAAATTACCAAAATGACCCTACGGTGCATAGTTTGGTTATAATTGATAAATTTCACATATATACAATACCCTACTGTTATAACTTATCAAACTAAGTATTTTTGCTGATTATATCAGACATGTAACTCAGGTAAATACTTAAACTCTTTTATCACCTTATAAATGACCAAACTACCCCTACGGGGCATAGTTTGTGTTTAAATTTGTTCCGGGCATAATGAAAGACATCTTACTGATGTCACAACATAATTGAGGCATATTAACGTAGTCAACCTGTATATGGCTCTCATGATTACCCGTTACGCCTCTTACGCGTTCGGTTCGGCTTATGTAACTAGTTTACATAAATTAGCCGAAACGGGTCAAACCTTATCGGTTTTATCTCAAAATCCAGAGTGTGTATGAAATACCCATAAGAAGCAAGTCTCCGAACTTGTCGGGTCTAAATCACATTCTATCCGGTCTTCGCCTAATAGTGCGTACGAACCGTATCATTGAAACTAACCGGTCTAAGCTAAGGCTTATTTAAGGACCCGTTAGAAATCTAATAGGTTATTATAAACCTTCGTTCCAGATTAGGAGCCCAGTAAAAGTACTTGCATTTGCTGTAATTGATTGATACTTTGCTCAGGTAAATACTCTTAACTTATTTTCCCTATACGGGCTTGGGATACGGTACTATAAAAGTACCGCTTGGTCGGGTATGTAGTCATTTAAATCGGATTGTGATTAATGTATTTACATAACCCGCTTTATTCTGTATTATTTGATGTATGGCCCTTGGGGGTTAAATGACCATGTCCCGGATATCATTGGCATCATTTTACGAAATGGCCACGACCTAAGCACGGGGTGTAGGCGTACACCTGACAGATGCATTATGTAAAAACTGGTAATCCACATAAAGGAATCAACCTTGTGGGCATTATACCTGTGGCGTGTCAGTTAACTTCAACCGGCTCTTCTAACCGGTGCTAATGGACGGCAAATAAGTAAAACTGTATACAAGATTATTTTAATAATTGTCCCAAGTTGTAAATGATATTTTTGCCGAAGTGCATTCAAATCAATTTTCAAACTCTTTTCTAAATGAGTCAGTTGAGTTGTATTTACCAGTGTAAACTGACGTATTTTCCAAAAAGGCTAAGTGCAGGTGCTAGACGAAATAGGCTGGCTACTCCAGTCATCATTAATTAAGTCTCGCAAGCTCTAGATGTCAAAGTCTGTTGAACAGTTTTCTTTTTATTTGATCCGCCTGTGGATCCTTTACTTTCTGTTGTAATACTTGGATATTACTTTATATTCAGATTGTAATATATTTACCTTTTGCTTCCACTGTGCATTTATATATTGTGATGTTTGACTATTATGTTGCCAACCACGTCACGATACTCCCCACCGGGTCCACCGGTGACACGTGGAATCCGGGGTGTGACAGGTTGGTATCAGAGCCAACACTGAGTGAATTAAACACTAGCCTTTTGTGTTTAATCTCAGTTACACAGTTGCACATCCTTGAGTCTAGACAAGAACATAGGACAAATCCAAAATCGTTTCATTGTCTTTTAATTATTTCTTTGTTATTTTTCTGATTAGCCCTTGCATGGGCAAGTCATTTTCTAAAGAAGTCCCGTTTAGGGCAACCATATACTTGTTTAAATTTCAAAGGAACGATTATGTTTAAAATATCATTCCTATATTATAAGATCTACCATTATAATAAAATGGCAAAATCTAAAAAAGGGACAAGACCTAGCCTCGTGTCATTATTAAGACTGGCCAAGATGGTAGTTCCTCAATTTAGGTTCAGATCCTTATTAACATTTCAATTTAGGATTGTTCTGCGTTAATTATTATTAAAAAGAATCTAAAAGGTAAAACCTAGCCTGAATGTCATTGCAGATAAGGCCAAGATGGTAGAACCTATTCAAGAGATTCAAAATTTTTATCTAAAAGCATATTATCATGCTTGACAAAGTGTGATAGGATAAAATCACATAAGTCATTCTTAAATGGGTTATTTTTAAATTCCCTTATTTATATAATCATCCCTTATGGATGAAGTGCCCACGGGCTATAATTAACGTCCTCTGAGACTAAAGACAGTGGTAGCTTACGACTCCCTGTCAAGAAAAGGTAATGAACTTTGATTCAAACCTTAATGCCTAGATTCTCTGAAATCATGGCTTATAAATTAAACTTGTCTACGTGACTAGGCCTTTTGTGCTATTATTAACTTATAATTTAGGATTATGATAAAGATCCTGAACAATTTTATATTTAACAAATTAACTAAAATGTGTATTAAAAGCATGGTTAATAAATCGTTTAAGAACGATAGTACTGTATGGGCTTCTAAATAAACCTTGCCCTTATTTTTGTAGCAACTAAGACTACATGGCTGACTCTGATGAGATAAACAGTCATCCTTTGGAAAACCATGATGATAATGATAGGATTAATATAACCAAAGGAGAGCTTCGTTCACTGATTGACACAGCTGTATCTAAAGCTGTAGAAGAACAATTTAAGGAGTATAGTGGGACGCATAGTCGAGCCTCATCTGTACCCCACTCGAAGTCTGTCCCTAAAACTCATTCAGAGCCTCATAACAAGCCGCCCTCTAAGAAAGAGGAGCCAAAGAAGGATGATGATCGTCATTCATCAAATTAACACAGTGTTCCATCCAAGAAGATAGCGTTCGATAATGAACCACGTACCAAGTCTTGTACCTATAAGTACTTTGTTTCCTGTAAACCCCGAGATTTCACTGGGAGAAAGGAGCAGTAGATTGTATGACCTGGTTGGATGAAATGGACACGGTGGTGGACATCAGCGGTTGTGCTGAAAGGGATGTAGTAAAGTATGTATCCCAATCGTTCAAAGGAGAGGCACTGGCATGGTGGAGGTCTCTCATTCAAGCTGCTGGGAAGATCCCGCTCTACAACATGTCATGGGAGCAGTTTGTTACCCTCATTATGGAAAACTACTGCCCTCAACATGAGGTCGAAAAAATTGAATCTGATTTCTTATCGTTGGTGATGACAAACTTAGATTGTCAAGCTTACCTCACCAGTTTCAATACCCTGTCCAGACTGGTTCCTTACCTTGTAACACCAGAGCCCAAGCGAATTGCTCGCTTCATGGGTTTAGCCCCAGAAATCAAAGCCAGTGTTAAGGCTTTAAGACCTGCTACGTTTAGGTCAGCAGTTGATCTCTCTTTATCCCTTACTTTAGATGCGGCCAGGTTGAGATCGCTAAAGAAATCTGAAGAAAGTAAGAGGAAGCGTGAGGATGATAACTCACGAGGGTCAGAGAAGAAGCACAAGGGAAACACTGATTCTAAGAAGTTTGGGTCTGGAAGGAACAGTCAGCGAACAGAGGAAAAGCCAAAGTGCACGACTTGCCAGAAACGCCACTTTGGAAAGTGCAGACTTGAGTCCAATTCTAAGTCAGGAGCACCTGCATGTGGGATATGCAAGTCTAAAGAGCACAAGACGATAGAGTGCAAGAAGATAAGAGATGCCACATGCTACAACTGCAATGAGAAAGGGCATATCAAAACCAACTGCCCTAAGTACGCCAAGAAGCCTGAAGAGGTCAAGAAGACCAATGCAAGGGTCTTTCGAATGGGTGCCAAAGAAGCGATCCTAGACGACAATGTAATTACAGGTACTTTCCTTGTAAATTATGTCTATGCAAGAGTACTTTTTGATTCAGGTGCTGATAAGTCTTTCGTAGATCATAAGTTTTGCAAATTGCTGAATTTACCTGTCAAAACCTTGAGTATAAATTATGAGGTAGAGTTAGCAGATGGCAACATAGAAACCGTCTCAACTGTGTTAGATGGATGTGTTATATCCATTAAGAACCACTCTTTTCCTCTGTCTCTACTTCCCTTTAAATTGGACGGTTTTGACATAGTATTGGGTATGGACTGGTTATCTCATAACCAGGCCCAAATTGTCTGCAACAAAAAGCAAGTAGTGATAAAGACTCCGTCTGGTGAATCACTTACCATTCGGGGAGATACCCAGTATGGGCTACCTGAGCAAGTGACTATGCTCAAGGCTTCAAAGTGTTTAAAAAGGGGCTGTGTCATCTACACGGCACAAGTGATTATTGATGAGCCTAAACCAAAGATAGAAGACATCCCCGTCATTTCTGAATACCCAGAAGTTTTTCCAGAAGAACTACCTGGTTTGCCACCAGATAGGCAAGTGGAATTCACGATAGATATCATCCCGGGAGCAGCTCCAGTTGCTAGAGCACCTTACAGGTTAGCACCAACAGAGATGAAAGAATTGAGGACACAGCTGGATGAATTGCTAACTAAAGGTTTCATTAAACCTAGTTCGTCTCCTTGGGGAGCACCAGTCTTGTTTGTCAAGAAGAAGGATGGATCGATGCGTCTGTGCATCGATTATCGTGAGCTTAATAAGGTCACAATAAAGAATAGGTATCCTTTGCCCAGGATCGACGATTTGTTCGATCAATTGCAAGGGGCAAGTTATTTCTCGAAGATTGACTTGAGGTCAGGCTACCATCAACTGAAGGTTAGAGATGAAGACGTACATAAAACTGCATTTAGGACTCGTTATGGTCATTACGAGTTCCTAGTGATGCCTTTTGGGCTCACTAATGCACCTGCCGTGTTCATGGATCTCATGAATCGCGTTTGCAAGCCTTACTTAGATAAATTCGTCATCGTTTTCATCGACGACATGCTTATTTACTCGAAGAACCAAGCTGACCATGAGAAACACCTTCGCTGTATTCTCAAACTCCTGCATCAGGAGAAGCTCTATGCCAAATTCTCAAAGTGTGAATTTTGGCTTCGAGAAGTATAATTCCTTGGACATGTGGTGAGTGAGCGTGGTATCCAAGTGGATCCAGCTAAGGTTGAAGCTGTTATGAACTGGCAAGAACCAAAGACGCCTACAAAGATTCGTAGCTTCCTGGGATTGGCAGGATATTACAGGCGTTTTATCGAAAAATTTTCAAGGATTGCTGCACCCCTAACCTCCTTAACTAAGAAGAAGGTTAAGTTTGTTTGGGGCCCTAAGCAGCAAGAGTCCTTTGATATCCTTAAGCAGAAGTTGAGCAACGCTCCTGTATTGACGTTACCTGATGGAATCGAAGAATTCGTAGTTTACTACGATGCATCACACACTGGCATGGGGTGTGTGCTTATGCAGAAAGGAAAGGTTATTGCCTATGCTTCAAGACAGTTAAAGGTGCACGAAAAGAACTACACCACCCATGACTTGGAGTTGGGTGCCGTTGTATTCGCACTAAAACTGTGGAGGCATTACTTGTAAGGTATCAAGTGTGTGATCTATTCTGATCACAAGAGCCTTCAACATCTATTTAATCAGAAGGATTTAAATATGAGTATAACACCCTAATTCGTATTTGACTAAAGTCGCAGCGGAAAATCGTACCATAAAAATCTCTTTAGTTACAAACACTTTGACACACTTAATCTCATTTCTAGGGTTAATTCTTTCTCAATAACTACATTTATTATACTCATTTACAACAAGAAGTCATAAACTGGCTTCACTCAATTACGTACTCGACACTCCCGTACAATCTATCTTGTGACTCGATCCTCGATCTCCAATCCTTGGATATCCTCATAACTGGTACTACCTGCATTCACCACATATAATTCATAACATTAGTACGCAATAGAAACATACAAAGTTTATTCTCGTTACTTCTCGTTACGTTATACTCTTTACATCCCAGCTTTTTAATCCTGTCTTACGATCTGTGGTGAGACTTCCTCGCCATTCCTGCATCACACTTATAACTCCAGGTACACGAACAAACATCGTAAACACTTAATCATTCCGAAAGACTTACATACATATCCTACTTCATACATATTATCTCTATATATATATACATACGTACACACATGCATACATACCTGCTTACATACATGCTCACACACGTACATGCCAATCTACATACATACTTACATATACACACATCTACATCATTATATACGTATCTGTATGTACACATACCAACATCATTAAGTACACACATGACATTATACATATTTACATACATACAACCCTACGTGCATCAAACCAAACTCATACATGCCTACTCTCATACATACCATCACATATCCGCTTATTCTTGCTCACATACTTATAAACATACTCACGTAGGTACATACATGCTTTCATACATTTCTACATACGTATATAGAGATATACAAACAGGCATACATACCTATCTACATGTGTGTTTACCCTAATGGTCATAAAACATAAGTTAAATTAGTCATACGCAACTTAAAACGCGTTTAAACGGGTTCCCAAGCCAAAACAGAGCAACCGAACACTTTTCGCCGAACAGACACCCCGTCGCGCGACGCGACGGGCCGTCGCGCCACGCGACGCCCTCAAATAAGCAGAATGTTGCTGTTGCTGTGCTGCAGATTTCCAGCACTACCGCATTTCACGGAAACGGTCATAACTTCTTCGTTATTGGTCCGTTTTACCCGATTCTTTTTCCTACGCGTCCGTAATTTAATTTTCCATCTTATGGAGTTAAGATCCGACATCCGGATTAACAAAATCCCAGACTTTTAAGTCTTCGGATTACTACCCTTTTTACCAAGAATCTACCCGTTCATAATTTTATCATATAACTTATTTGTTTGACCTTAACTTCATATGAATTGATAATATCAAGGTCATTTGTCATAAAAGATTCATTCCCGGATACTTTACATCTTATTTCACCCGGTTGCGCTCATAAGCTTATTTTGACCCGTTAAGGGTAATTGCGCATTAAATGTTTCTGACTCACAAAACCATACTCCTCACTTTCATACTTGACCAAAACATTACACTAATCGAATAACTTGTTTCTAAACTACTTTTAAGATTGTTTACCCAAAATACCCATCAAGGGCATTTTGGTTAACTTTAATCTCATCATTTACGACGAAAGACTACGTCACATATTTAACCTCCAACATCATGTTTAGTTAATTAAAACACCGTATACTTAATCGAACTAAGAAGTGATTACAGAAATCACTTACCTCGTGCGTCCGAGTTCAAGCATAGCTTCCGTGTTTATCCTTGGCCCGTTGCCCTTCCATGCTTATGTCCGCGTTGACATGACTCCTATCCATACATGTCATTACATTCACATACTTGTTAGCATATATGATTGTACGTATGAACGATCATATCAAATTCGTATCTCATGTATGACTTTCATTAGTCAATTCAAACAAGCATAAAGCATACTCAACATCAACCTAACATAATCTTCTCATGAACTATATCTAAAATGCATTCCTCATGTTAGTTTACTATCAATTTCATTATTGCCACATTCTATACATGTTTACCCATTAATTGCATACAATTTCAGATATTATTGTCATTTAGACATTTCATCAAACACTTGATGTGCGTACTACTTTCTAAGCATGTTGTACAAGTATTTCATGTGTTTATCCTAATTATCACTTTCCTTTATCATCACAAGTAAACATCATACAAATTCCATACCATAATCACTCTATATACAAATACACATCACATACTACACATATTTCTAATCAAGTTCATACCATTTCATGGATTAAACATAAACCCACTTAACTAATTGTGGTAATTCATCCAAACACCTAAATTCTGACAATTTACTCAGAGTCTTCGCTTAGGGTTTGTTCCTAAACGTGCATACATCACTAATTTGGCCATAACCTTCATGATTCATACATAAATCACCACTAGTGATGATTATCAAGATTTCTCAACTTCATTAAACATAAAAATTCAACATACCTTATGATCCCCTCGCGAAGGTGATCATTAATCTGTGTTTCTTCTTGAATTTGGGCCTCAATTCACCCTTCAATTTGGTGATTTAAGTGAGTTAGGGTTTGGAGCTCTTGAGAGCTCCTGAAGCTTCACGAACACACACGTATGTGTGTTTGTGTGTGTGTGTTGATCTTTTAATTAGACAAATGAACTTTCATTTGTTCCACTTTAGCCCCTCAGGTTTGCTTTTAAAACATAACTAACACTACCTTCATCATTTAATACTTTTGACCATACCCTTAACTAGGTTAAATAGCCTAGTTATTTATTTCATGACGTGTGACATAAGAACACCCGACACATATTAACATTCAAATTTTGGGGCGTTACAATGAGGCAGCGCCGTTGGATGGAGACTTTAAATGATTATGATTGTGAAATCAGATATCATCCCGGCAAGGCGAATGTAGTCGTTGATGCCTTGAGTCGAAAGGAAAGGGTGAAACCCATCCGAATCAATGCCAAGCGCATGGAGATAAAGAACAGTTTGACTGAAAGGTTGTTAGCTGCACAGAAGGAAGCTGTGTTGGAAGCTAACTATCCTAATGAAAAGCTAGGAGTGACTGAGGAGCAGTTATCTCTTGGCAAAGACGGAATTCTGAGACTAAATGGACGAATATGGGTTCCAATTTATGGAGGACTTCGAGAGGTTATCCTTCAGGAAGCCCATAGTTCCAAATATTCCGTTCATCCTGGAGCTGATAAGATGTACCAGGATCTAAGGGCAAATTATTGGTGGATAGGCTTGAAAAAGTCTGTAGCTGCCTATGTAGCTAAGTGCTTGACTTGTACGCAAGTCAAATCAGAACATCAAAAGCCGTCAGGCTTGCTACAACAGCCTGAACTTCCTACGTGGAAGTGGGAAATGGTAACTATGGATTTTATCACCAAGTTACCTAAAACAAGGAAAGGCAATGATACAATATGGGTGATAGTTGATAGACTGACTAAGTCAACACATTTCTTACCCATCAAGGAGACTTATAGCTCCGACATGTTAGCCCAGTTATACGTTGATAAGATTGTGGCCTTACATGGAATACCTGTGTCTATTATCTCTGACCGAGATACTAGATACATGTCGCATTTTTGGAAAAGCTTCCAACAATCTTTGGGCACGCGTTTGAATTTTAGTACGGCTTACCATCCTCAGACAGACGGTCAGAATGAGTGTACTATTCAAACTTTGGAAGACATGCTACGTGCATGTGTGATTGATTTAGGTGGTAGTTGGGATAACCACCTACCCTTAATCGAATTCTCCTACAACAATAGCTACCATACCAGCATCAAGGCTGCGCCTTTCGAGGCCTTATACGGTAGAAAGTGTAGAACGCCGGTTTGTTGGGCGGAAGTTGGAGATGTCCAATTATCAAGACCAGAGATAGTCTTTGAAACGACGGACAAGATTGTCCAGATTCGTGACCATCTCAAAGCTACCCGAGATAGGCAGAAGAGTTATGCAGATCCAAAGCGTAAAGCTTTTCACTTCGAAGTAGGTGACAAAGTGTTGCTTAAAGTATCACCCTAGAAGGGGGTGATGCGGTTTGGTAAGAAAGGCAAGCTAAGCCCAAGATACATAGGACCTTTCGAGGTTATCAAACGTGTCGGGTCAGTTGCCTATAAGTTGAACTTACCTGAAGAGCTCAGTGGAATTCACAATGTGTTCCACATCTGCAATCTGAAGAAGTGCTTCGCTGATGAATCACTGGTCATACCACATATAGATGTGCATATTGATGAGAGCTTGAAGTTTGTGGAAAAACCATTGTCGATTGAAGATCGACAGGTTAAAAAGCTTCGAAGGAAGCATGTACCTATTGTAAAGGTCAAATGGGATGCCCGTAGAGGTCCCGAATATACGTGGGAGGTTGAGTCCACGATGAAAGAAAAGTACCCTTATTTATTTCAGTAAATCTCGGGTCGAGATTTATTTTAAGGGGGTGAGGATGTAACACCTCGAAAATTCACGTCCTATAATGAGTTGACACGTGTCATATGATTGAACGTGTGAAAGAATGTTATTGAAGGACTTAAGTTGACAATCATGGAAAGTATGTGAATATACGAGTTCTAAATGTCAACAGGGAATAAATATATTGTACACTAACCCTACATGATGATCAAACCTTCAAACGAATAAATCACGGATCATACAAAGATAAATATGAAAGAAAGTGAGAGATTACAAACAACAGGGGTTAAATGTGTCAACATGTTTAAGTTATACCTCTGAGTGACCTTTTGATAAACCCGAAGCTTTGTAACGGTTAATTATGCTCACTAGAATGCACGATATAAATTTCATAAAGTTTCGTTATCGTATGAGCAAGTTGTGATCAAATTCGTATATGAGGGGTTAAAGCGTCAACGTTGAAAGTTAGTACGTTTCGGGTAACAACAAAGTTAACCGGGGACTTAACAAAATGGGTATATGTCTTGAAGCCCCTAAACATCAATTTGAAGGGCTCAAAGTGCAAGAAAATGATGTCTAAACAAAGTTTGAAGAGCCAAGGACCATAACACAAAAATCAAAAGTTGAAGATATTGTCAGATGAGGCCTCGTGCCACGCGAAGCCCCAGGGGGGGGGGGTCTTCGCGCCACGCGAGGGTCCTTCTGATCCGAGTTCTTTGGGCTTTTGCCTGCTAAGTGCTTTCTACTCGACTTTTATCCGATTTTCCACATCTTTCTTGACCCCTAAACAACCCCTAAACATCTAGGGACACTTGTTAGTGAGTTATGGTCAGTGGTAGACTTGTGTGTCAACATTTTGTGGTCATTAAATCACTATATAAAGGACCCTTGTTGCAACAAGTTCTTCACACCTTTCTCTTGCACTTCTGATCATTCTTGGAGCTCCAAAGCAGACTCAAGTGGTCATAATTCGTGCATAGGACTCTTGTAAGTTTACTTAACCTTTCTTGGTTTAGTTTTAGCTTAGTTATAGCTTAAAAGTCAAACCGTCGTAATTAACGGTTGACTTTAAGATTAATCACTAATGGTCCAGTGATTAGTCGAATCAAAAGTAGTTATAAGTTGGTAATTATGTGGATAATAAACCCTTAAAAGGGTTCCCCCTGATTCCCACTCTAACTAGGTCAAATGTCGGGTCAAACTTGTAAATAAAAAGTTAACAGGATACTTAAATTCTAATTTATGCATAATTAGCAATGTAGAATACATACAACCTATTTGATCATTAATATAACTTGGTAATTAGTGTAGGAACATGTCTAAACATGTTCAACCCGACAATTTCCTGTTTAGACCTGGTTCGGAACCGAAAGTCGCAAATCTTTGACTTTTGCTTTGACTTCAGTTCTGACCCGTTTTGGTATGATTTAGAAATACCTAAGAGCTTCATTTGGACCAGGTTACATGCTAGTATAACCCTCTGTGATTATACACCATGGTTCATTAGTTAACCGATTAATACGCATGATTCCGTTAATTGCTCATATCTTGACCATTATGCCCTTTTTACCTTAAAACGTGATTTATGAAAATGTAAAAGTGTAGAAACCTTATTTACTGATATATAAACTTGTATGCAAAGTTTGACATCAGTTTGAGGTGTAGATTGAGAGTTATGCTCATTAGCGTAATTAAGAAGCTTTATGTTAATAAAACGGCGTAATTAGCGTATAGCCTTGTTAAGCCTACTTTTTGATATCAAACTTATTACCCACTGATGTAATATATTATTTTGGGATTTTTGAAGATTTTTAATAAATTTTAGGCTGAGCATAACTTATAGTCGTAGGCTTAATCCGGTAATTGTCGGTTTTGCCCTTACGGGCCATAAAATGAGTTTTACATATCTAATCGACTCCAAACCTTTTGCTACTGATCTTAAATGATAAATAAATTATTTTAAACCTTCTGGAATAATAAAAATATCAGATTTCTATATAGAACCCGGAAACGGCTTCTAATCGCCTTTTTAAGCGTTTTTAACGCATAGTATGTACTAGAACCATTTTAAACATACACGGGTTGATACCTACTGATATTTTAAGTAAATTATAATATTTTAACAGTAAGCAAAAGTGGTTTAACTCAGACTTCAGTTTTGAGCTTTTCGGCTTAAGTGAAATTACCAAAATGCCCCTACGGTGCATAGTTTGGTTATAATTGAAAATTTTCACATATATACAATACCCTACTGTTATAACTTATCAAACTAAGTATTTTTACTGATTATATCAGACCTGTAACTCAGTTAAATACTTAAACTCTTTTATCACCTTATAAATGACCAAACTACCCTACGGGGCATAGTTTGTGTTTAAATTTGTTCCGGGCATAATGAAAGACATCTTACTGATGTCACAACATAATTGAGGCATATTAACTTAGGAAACCTGTATATGGCTCTCATGATTACCCGTTACGCCTCTTACGCGTTCGGTTCGGCTTATGTAACTAGTTTACATAAATTAGCCGAAACGGATCAAACCTTATCGGTTTTATATCAAAATCCAGAGTGTGTATGAAATACCCATAATAAGAAAGTCTCCGAACTTGTCGGTTCTAAATCACATTCTATCCGGTCTTCGCCTAATAGTGCGTACGAACCGTATCATTGAAACTAACCGGTCTAAGCTAAGGCTTAATTAAGGACCCGTTAGAAATCTAAGAGGTTATTATAAACCTTCGTTCCAGATTAGGAGCCCAGTAAAAGTACTTTCATTTGCTGTAATTGATTGATACTTTGCTCAGGTAAATACTCTTAACTTATTTTCCCTATACGGGCTTGGGATACGGTACTATAAAAGTACCGCTTGGTCGGGTATGTAGTCATTTAAATCGGATTGTGATTAATGTATTTACATAACCCGCTTTATTCTGTATTATTTGATGTATGGCCCTTGGGGGTTAAATGACCATGTCCCGGATATCCTTGGCATCATTTTACGAAATGGACACGACCTAAGCACGGGGTGTAGGCGTACACCTGACAGATGCATTATGTAAAAACTGGTAATCCACGTAAAGGAATCAACCTTGTGGGCATTATACCTGTGGCGTGTCAGTTAACTTAAACCGGCTCTTCTAACCGGTGCTAATGGACGGCAAATAAGTAAAACTGTATACAAGATTATTTTAATAATTGTCCCAAGTTGTAAATGATATTTTTGCCGAAGTGCATTCAAATCAATTTTCAAACTCTTTTCTAAATGAGTCAGTTGAGTTGTATTTACCAGTGTAAACTGACGTATTTTCCAAAAAGGCTAAGTGCAGGTGCTAGACGAAATAGGCTGGTTACTCCAGGCATCATTAATCAAGTCTCGCAAGCTCTAGATGTCAAAGTCTGTTGAACAGTTTTCTTTTTATTTGATCCGCCTGTGGATCCTTTACTTTCCGTTGTAATACTTGGATATTACTTTATATTCGGATTGTAATATATTTACCTTTTGCTTCCGCTGTGCATTTATATATTGTGTTGTTTGACTATTATGTTGCCAACCACGTCACGATACTCCCCACCGGGCCCACTGGTGACACGTGGAATCCGGGGTGTGACATTGTACATGTATAATTTCCCAAGGATGGGTGTATTTATATTCGTATTCTAAAACTCGTATATTTTGCCAAGTATCGGTGGCGTATTCCGGTGTGTATTTATACGTACGAGAATACGTATTTTCTTGTAATTATTAAGTATTCTTATACTCAATTTTTGTATTAACTATTGCGGAATATTATTTCTAATAAAAATTCATCAATATATATTCTCAAATGTATATTTGTGGAAATACTTCATAGAAAAATTATTTATAATTTTTCCCTTGGCAAAAATATTTATAATTTTCATATAAATCTCAAAAATAATATATTTTCATGTCTAACTTAGAGAATATATATGTAAACTCATTTTTCACCTAAAAATAATATGTTTCATGCTTATTTAAGAAAATATATATTTTCTCCTAAAAATAATATATCTTCTAATAATTTCAAGAAAATATATATTTTTATTCACCCAAAAATATTATATTTTCTTCTTGTAAAAAATATGATATAATTTTGTAATAAATGTAAAAATCATATTTTTGTTCCTTGTGTCCAAAATACTATTTACCAAAATATGCTTATGAATTAAATTCCGGAATATTTTTGTGAGTTATATTCCTTGTTCGGTTTCTCCAATATTTTGGGTATAAATTATGTGTTCATTCTCTTGGAATTTTGATAATATTTTGGATTGTAATTTCTTGATATTTTGGTGAGTTATATTATTTCAAGTCCTAAAATAATATAACTAATACACATAATATACAAATAATCAAACACATGGTGACATCTAAATATATATTTTCCTAAATACATATTTAGTCACTTTTATTTACAAAAACCAACATCCAATATTTTGTAACTTTTGTAACAAAAATTATGACAAATTTTATGTGAAAATCCTTGGTTTAAAATATACTTGTAAATATTTGTTTAAAAATATTTTATAAGTGTTAAATTTCTAGAAAAAATTTGCCATAGTGTCCCCTAAAGATGGAGGTTTCCATGCTTTCAACGCATATCATTTTCTTTTATAAATCTACACAATCAACAACAAATCAACCATTACTTACCAATTTGCCAAAATCAAGCATAAATTACTACTTCATGAACTTGAAAATTTACAAAAATTTGTAGTAACTTACTAGTGTGTTTAGTAAGCTTAGTTACCCTTTAAAGTGTGGTTATTTATTTAAAAACATCATTATTGAAGAAGCTAGTTCTTTACAACTTGTAAATAATTTTTTTTTAAATATTTCTTCTTGAGTTTTTTTTTTTTTGTTAAATATATATTTCTACACTTGATTAACCACTAAAAATGGGGTTAATTTCTTTAAGAACCAAGCTTAAGTAAATCTTGTATTTTTAACTTGGTTTCTTGAAAAATCATTCTTGAAATCATAAGTTTACAAGACTTTATATTCACTTTGATAATCATTTTACAAGAAAAACAATTTTTACTTTCAAGTTCATGCTTTACATATAGATGATTACTTTGATCTTAACATAATCATCATCTCATCTTGCTAGATTATGTCTTTAATCACCATCTAGCAAGATCACATAATGATCAACATCAATAACATGAGCAATCAACAATCAATAAGCATAACAACACTTAAACAACATGATTACGTATGATTTTAGTCTTATGTTTAAGTTTCATGTTCAAGATTCATAGTGTTCTTCAAGATTAACAACTTATATCATTCTTTAACCAACAAAACAAGATGTAAAATAAAGTGTAGAATGATTTTACTACTAGCTCAAGGCTAGGGATGATCGCAAGATGAAGAAGAGGTGGATAAAAGCTTGTATGAGAGGTCCTTCAACTTTCAAGAGTTCCTAGCTTCCTTGTTTGGCCTCTTACACCTTTGTATATGTATGGAATGGATGAAACTTGAATGAAAATGGTGGTGGTGTGTGGTCTGTGTTCGGCCGAAGGTAGGGGAGGAAGAAGGAGAAAGATGGTGTTGGTGAACTTGTGAGAATGATGAGGTTATGGGTCTTATGGTTACTTATAATATCCATCAACACATGTTTAGCTAATGGTTTATATGTTTTAAATGAAGAAATATAATCTAATATAATAAACAAATAAAATCACTAGTGGGGCCACCATGTTGGCCGTAAATAGTGGGGGGGGGGGTCTAGACTAGGTTGTAACTCTTAGTTAGTTTTGTCAGTTGAAATCCAAGTGTTTAGTTAGGGTGATTAGTTACTAGATGTTTATATAGTGTGTTATGATGTTCGAGGACCATAACTAGGTTGGTAATTTAAAACAATGCTTCTAGTGAAAATTTGGTGTTTCGGGTAGTGTCCGGTTGTTCGGTTGGTTACCGGTTCGTTAAGGTGCTAAACTATGCAGTTTAGTGTGCTTTATGTTACCGTTTGTGACAGTTTTGATTCCCGACACTTAGGAAAACATTCGGGACCATTTAACCATATTTCTGCATGATATTAAAGTGTTTAAATGCTGATTTTTGCTGAATTCAGCAATTTAAGTGAGTTTCAGGCACTTTCCGGCACTTAAACTAATACTAGGAAGGCAGTTTTGTGATCCTTACTTTCCTACACACTATACTAGTGTAACTCTTGGTTTCTGACTCATTCTGTGTCTCAATACCATGTCTGTCTATGTACTGAACTCCGTCAGCATTTTTCTGATTTATCTGATAACTGTGCTAACTTTGTTTCGTGCATCATTTGAATCAATAAAGTTTGCATGCAATAATGGTATGTCATTTGCAATATATGATGCACATGTATGTAAGATAACAATAATCAGAAAGCAATTCAAGTCATTAATTGTAATTCAACACAGTCATTAAGCACTAATCATTGTTAATAATTATACGGATACATGCAAATTTGACTATTGTCACAGTAACCATATGGTACACTGTCCAAATAGGGTGGAGGACATATGTTCAAACCCTATAGCCACATGATCCTATGAGATCACGGCTCGTATTATTATTATTAAATCATTGAGACATAACTTCAATGATCATCTTGTTAAACAATAATTGAAGTAGGGGTGCGCATGGGTCGGTTTGGGTCGGTTTTGACCTAAAGCCATAACCATAACCGCGATGTTCGTTAATGGATAACCATAACCATAACCGATTGGTTATGGTGGTTATGGTTATTCGGTTTTGATGGTTTTAGCGGGTCAGTTATGGGTGGTTAACCGTGTATTTAGCTTAGCTAAAAATAGCTTAATTTTTTTAACATGGAATAAATTTTTATTGCATATTTGTATATTAATGTATATTACATTGTCACACCCTGACTTTTGTGGAAGCGTGATTTGGTGTGACTTGCTTAATATCATTACATTCAACCATAACAAACAACTATATGATAAAACCAAGATGTTCATCCATAGATAGTTTTCAAAATAATACAACCGTCATTGTTTAACATCAAACTAAGACTTCAATTTCTAGTACATAACAATCCAAGTTTTAAGTTCCAATCTGGACTTAACAAAAGACACTAGCAAACTAGGTTTCGAGCTATGTAACTTACCCAAGATAAAATACATAACCCAAACCCTTCGACTTTAGATGACACCTTTTATTATTAGAGACATGACTTGTAAACTTCATCGCCCGCCAGATCCATACTTAATTTGCTGAAATACATGTAGTTTGAAAACATCAACAAAAGTTGAGCGAGTTCATGTGTTTTGTATGTGTGCGCGATCAACCTTGAAATCATTTGTAAGTATGTATGTATGTGTTTGTAAATTGGTATGAACCAACAAGGAAAACAGATCAATTAATGTGTAGCTAATACATTAATATAAGTGACATGGTATAGGAAGCACTCAACCCTTTATGTGTATTTCGTACCGGGCCATCCGGCGAAATGACATAGTCACCAAATGCGGCCAACTCGCAGGCCCATGGGTGGGGCTCGCAACACCCAATAGATCTATCACTCATGCCCCTCAGTCCTTATACAAGGATTAATGGTCTTAAGTCAATCGCCTATCCATTCACATATTCTAGCTGTACATTCCTTAGCTAATCATACCATTTGTAATTGTTTGTAAACAGAATGTAACATATACTTCACCCCCGAAGTTATAAAACTGAATACAGTTAAAAGAAAAGGGGGGCATGAACTCACAGTTTTGTGTTCTTCGTATCCAATGTAACTCAACGCTTCCTCTAGAACGCACGACTACCTACATGCGTACTACGGTCCATTAGACGGGTAGGTCGTGCCTTAACCTTGGTCTTAATTAGTGTCTTGAGTTACGTTAGTTTGTGTCATCAATGTTATTCCAAGTATATATAATTTATTTGTCAAAATAATAAATATTTTAACTTAAATTATATTTATTACATTTTGGAATATTACTTAAAATAACATATTTTAACTTGACACACTTAAGTATTGTATATGTATATCCTTCCCAAGGATGGGTGTATTTGTATTCGTATTCTTATACTTGTATATTCTTACCATGAATTGGTGTCGTATTCTGATATGTATTTATACGTACGAGAATACATATCTTCTTGTAATTGTTAAGTATTCTTATACTTAATTTTGTATTAATTTTCCCGGAATAATATTTCTAGTGGAAATTCATCAATATATATTCTCAATATATATATATATTAAGAAATATTGCTTAGAAAAATCATTCAAATTTTCCTTTGCCAAAAATATTTGTATTTTCATATAAGTTCCAAAAATAATACATTTTCAAGGCTAACTTGGAAAATATATATAAACTTATTTTTATCCAAAAATAGTATATTCCAAGTTTATTTGAGAAAATACATTTTCTCCCAAAAATAATGTATTTCATGTTTGTTTGAGAAAATATATTTTTTTTTCAAAAATAATACATCTTCTAATAATTCCAAGAAAATATATATTTTTACTTGTCAAAAATATTATATTTTCTCCTTGTCAGAAATATGATATAATCTTGTAATAGTTGTAAAATCATATTTTTGTTCTCCTGGTGTCCAAAATATTATTTACCAAAATATACTTGTGAATAAATTTTCTGGAATATTTTGTAAGTTATATTCCTTTGTTCGATTTGTCCAATATTTTGGGTATACTTTATATGTTCATTCCCTTGGAATTTCGGTAATATTTTGGATTGAAATTTCTTGGTATTTTGATGAGTTATATTATCTCAAGTCCTAAAATAATATAATTAAAACACATAATATACAAATAATCACACACATGGTGACTCCTAAATATATATTTCCTAAATACATATTTAGTCACTTTTATTTATAAAACCAACCTCCAATATTTATAATTTTTGAACAAAAATCTATGGCAATCCTTATGTGAAAAATCCATGGTTTAAGTTACGCTTGCAGATATTTGTTTAAAAACATTTTTCTAAGTGTTATATTTCTAGAAAATTTTTGCCATAGTTTCCCCTAAATATGGAGGTTTCCATACCTTGAAGGTATCATTTTCTTTTGTAAAATCAACACAATCAATCCACAATCAACAATAAACAATCTACACTTACCAATCTTGCCAAAAACAAGCATAATCAACTACTTCATGAACTTGAATATTTGTAAAAATTTGTAGAAACTTACTAGTGTTTTTAGTAAGTCTTGTTACCCTTTAAAGTGTGGTTGATTATTTAATAACATCATTCTTAAAGGATTTAGATCTTTACAACTTACAATCTTATTTTCTAAAAATGTTTCTTCTTGGATTTTCCTTGTTACACATATGTTTCTACACTTTATTAACCTCCAAAAATAAGGTTTATTTGTTTAAGAACCAAGTTTAAGTGAAACTTGTATTTTTAACTTGGTTTCTTGAAAAATCATCCATGAAATTTTAGATCTACAAGACTTACAACTCACTTTGTTCATCACTTAACAAGAAAACAATTTATTCATTCAAGTTCATGACTTTTATGAGGATGATCCATTAACCCTTAACACTTTCATCCTCTCATCTTGCTAGATTATGTTTTTAATCATGATCTAGCAAGATCATATGATGATCTACATCATTTACACATGTAAACAACCATCAACAAGTGAATCAACACATAAACAACATAGTTTCTTCATGATTTAAGCTTAAGTTCAAGTTTCATTCTCTTGATCTTAGTGTTCTTTCAAGTTTAATCATTATGTATCATCTTTTAACCACTTGAAATATATGTAAAATGGAAAGATTAGTGTTCTTACCACTAGCTCAAGGCTAGGGATGATCAAGAGAGGAAAAGAGATGAATAAAAGCAAATGGTGAAGTTCCTTCAACTTCCAATGGCACCAAGCTTCCTAATACACCTCCTTACACCTTTGTAGCACCTTGGAATGGAAGAACAAAGCTTGAAAATTATGGTGTTGAGTGTGTGTGTCTTGGCCGTGAGTAGGGGAAAGAGGAAGATGGAGTTGGTGAATGGTGAATGAAATGAAGTTATGAACTTAGAGGTTTACTTATAATCCATTTTCACATAATCTTCCGTTGTGTAATATGTTCTGTAAAGAGAGAACAAGATCTATTAAAATAACTAAACAAATCAAATGTGGGGCCACATTGTAACACCTCGAAAAATTCACGTCCTATAATGTATTGACACGTGTCATAAGCTTGAACGTGTGAAATTATATTTAGAGGGACTAAAGTTGACAAACATGGAAAGTATGTGAAAATAAGGGTTCAAAATGTCAACAAGGGATAAATATACTTTACAGTAACCCTACATGATGTTCATAACCTCAACCGAATAAATCATGGATCATACGAAGCCAATTGTGAAAGAAAGTGAGGAATTACAAACTACAGGGGTTAAATGTGTCAACATGTTTAAAGGTATACCTCTGAGTGATCTTTTAGCGAACCCGAAGCTTTGTAATGCTTAATTATACTCACAAGAATGTGTGATAAAAATTTCACAAGGTTTCGTTAAGGTATGAGAAAGTTTGGCAATATTCGTATACGAGGGGTTAAAAACGTCAACAATTTAATTACTCGCGATTTTTACGCAACCGACGAACGAACACGCAAACATCGACTACCGATCCTAATTTGCGTATTTTAGTATTAATATTATGCTCTACGATGCTTCCATGATGTTCGGGTGTGAAGACGGGCTTGTGGGCCTTGGGCCCAAGCCCACGAAACCTCCACTATATAAATGATTTAAAAAAAATATATATATATAAATAAAAATCATTATTTCACATCTCTTTCTCTCTCTAAAACTCTCTCTCTCTCTAGAAACTTTCCGGCGACTTTTCCGGCGACCGGCGACTTTTCCGACGGCCGTTTTCCGGCCAAGAGTACACTTTTTCGACTATATCCGACGTTCCGGATCGCGTGGTGTGGTTAGTTTTAGCTAATTCTTAGCGGTTTGAGCTCTATGGCAACTCCGGCGACATTCCGGTCAAATTCCGGCGAGTCCGTTTTGAACTTTTGACTTTGCAGATGCTTCGATCGGGACTTTAGGAGCATTCCTGCAAAGTTTCATGAAATTCTATTCTCCGGCGAATCTCGACTCCTGACATGATTCTGGCGATTTCCAGCCATAAGTTTTCGATGAAAAATATATTTTTGGACTCCTAGTGACCTGTAGAGTCTATCGAACCACTTTCGACTCGGGTGAAAAATCTAAGTTCGGGACGCTCTCGGGCTCGACTCCTGACATGATTCTGGCGATTTCCAGCCATAAGTTTTCGATGAAAAATATATTTTTGGACTCCTAGTGACCTGTAGAGTCTATCGAACCACTTTCGACTCGGGTGAAAAATCTAAGTTCGGGACGCTCTCGGGCTCGACTTCTGACATGGTTCTGGCGAGTTCCAGCCATCAGTTTTCGATGAAAAATATATTTTTGGGCTCCTAGTGACCCATAGAGTCCATCGAACCACTTTCGACTCGGGTGAAAAATTTAAGTTCGGGACGCTCTCGGGCTCGGTTCAACTTGGTCAACAGGTCAAACGTGGTCAAAACTGGTCAAGGGGAAGTTTTGGGTCATGTTAGTGCCTCGGTTCAGTTTTGGGTTCGGTCAAACCTGGTCAACATCGGTCAACCGTGGTCAACTGCTGGTCAACGCAGTCAACACGAGGCTCGGTAAAATTTTATCGATGCAAATTTTGTTATATTATGTGGGCATTAAACCCTTAAAAGGGCACCCTCTGATTCTCACTCTAACTAGGTCAAATGTCGGGTCAAACTTGTTATTAAAAAGTCAACAGGATAATTAATTTCTAATTTATCCATAATTAACAATGTAGAACACATACAACCTGTTTGATCATTAATATAACTTGGTAATTAGTGTAAGAACATGTCTAAACATGTTCAACCCGACAATTTCCTGTTTAGACCCGGTTCGGAACCGAAAGTCACATAGTTTGACTTATACTTTGACTTTCAGTTCTGACCCGTTTTGGTATGATTTAGAAATACCTTAGAGCTCTATTTGGACCAGGTTACATGCTAGTATAATCCTCTGTGATTATACACCATGGTTCATTAGTTAACCAATTAATATGCATGATTCCGTTAATTGCCCATATGTTGACCATTATGCCCTTTTCACCACAAAACGTGATTTTTGGAAATGTAAAAGAGTAAAAACCTTAGTCACTGATATATAAACTTGTACCCAAAGTTAGACTTCAATTTTGAGCTTTTCGGCTTATGTGAAATTACCAAAATGCCCTACGGTGCATAGTTGGGTTATAATTGATAAATTTCACATATATACTTTACCCTACTGTTATAATTTTTAAATGGAGTATTTTTGCTGATTACATCAGACCTGTAACTCAGGTTAATACTTAAACTCTTTTATAAAGTTGAAAATGACCAAACTACCCCTACGGGGCATAGTTTGTATTTAAATTCGTTTCGGGCATAATGAAAGACATCCTACTGATGTCACAACATATTTGAAGCATATTAACTTAGGAAACCTGTATATGGCTCTTTCAAATACCCGTTACGCGTATTACGCGATTGGTTCGGTTTATGTAGCGAGTTTACATAAAATAGCCGAAACGGGTCAAACCTTATCGGTTTTATCTCAAAATCCAGAATGTGCATGAAGGACCCATATTAAACAAGTCTCTGAACTTGTCGGGTCTAAATCACATTCTATCCGGTCCTCGCTTAATCGTGTGTACGAACCGTATCTTTGAAACTAGCCGGTCTAAGCTTAAGCTTAATTAAAGACCCGTTAGGATTCTAATAGGTTATTAAAAACCTTCGTTCCAGATTAGGAGCCCAGTAAAAGCTATCTGTACTTGCTGATTTGATATACGGCTGGGATTGAATTTATATTTAGCTCAGGTAAATACTTTTAACTTATTTTCCCCTATACGGGCTTGGGTTACGGTACATAGCGTACCGCTTGATCGAGCATCAAATCTTCCACGCTTAGTGGTTAATTGAATAATTTGATCGGCTCGTTTTAAACAGATGTGTTTACTTTACAGCCTTTGGGGGGTTAATGACCATGTCCCGGATATCCTCGGCATTATCTTACGAGATGGCCACGACCTGAGCACGGGGTGTAGGCGTACACCTGTCAGTGTATAACTCTAGAATTGTGGTGTGTCTATTGATCTTTAACCCGGATACGTTCCGGGCTACTGAACGCATAAGTAACATGTAAATCGTTCACAAGATTATAATATTAAATAATTCTCCCAAGTTAAAAAAAAAGATTAATTTTGCCTCTGTGCATTTTAATCCATGTGTCAAGATATTTTGTGCCACATGCATTCAAAACAATTTACAAACTCTTTTTCCAAAATGAGTCAGTTGAATGTATTTACCAGTGTAAACTGACGTATTTTCCAAAAAGGCTAAATGCAGGTGCTATACGAAATTGGCTGGATATGTCTCCTTAGCATCAATAGAAGTCTCGCAAGCTTAAGATGCCTAAAAGTCTGTTGAACTATTGTTTCCATTTTATGTTCGATCCTTCTGTGGATAAACTTCCGAATATTGTGATAGTTGATATTACAATAATAAATTCGGTTGTATTATATTTTAAATTGCTTCCGCTGTGCACATTGATATTGTATTGTTTGACTATTATGTTGCCAACCATGACGTCACGATACTCCCCACCGGGCCCACCGGTGACACGTGGAAATTCGGGGTGTGACAGGTTGGTATCAGAGCCAACACTGAGTGAATTAAACACTAGCCTTAGTGTTTAATCTCAGTTACACAATTGCACAATCTAAACTTCTGAGTCTAGACTTAACATAGGAAAAATCTTAATCCTAATATATGAAAATTTTTGCTTCCAATTTTTATTATTATTGGATACGTCGCCAAGCGAGGAAGCTGAACTAGGAATTCTCCACACCCGGAGCCTTGAAATGCTGAGCTTCGTACAGCGACCAAGATGAGACATGCAACCAAGGAGAAAACATTCAGGAATTGAATGAAGAAGAAACTCCTCTGCTAAAAATCGTTTCCTCAATAGTCCTTATAAGGACATATTTATTTTTAGTCCCTTCGAGGACAACATTATTCCTTTTAAGTCCCGCTTAGGGCAACTCTATACTTTTATTTTTATAAATGGAATGATTAAGTTTAAACTTTCATTATAAATAAGAAATATTAAATAAATGGAAAATAATAACATTTCCTTTTTGCAAGATCTACCATTATAATAAAATGGCAAAATCTAAAAGGGTAAGACCTAGCTTCGGGTCATATTAAGACCGGCCAAGATGGCAGTTCCTCAATTTAGATTAAGATCCATATTTACACCTCAATTTAAAATTGTTCTGCGTTAATTATAAATTAAGAATCTTAAGTGTGAAACCTAGCCTCGGGTCAATTATAAGACCGGGCCAAGATGGTAAGACGTGTTAAAAAGATTCAAATCATTAATTAAGAATCTTAAATGTGAAACCTAGCCTTGGGTCAATTATAAGACCGGGCCAAGATGGTAAGACCTGTTTAAAAAGATTCAATTCCCTGTTAACATCTTAAAACATGTTAACACTCCTGGCAGATGTGATTCAATTAAAATCACACACGTCATTTTTATATAGGATCCTTCAAAAGATTCCTAACCCAGTTTAATGATCTCTGAATCCTGGGTTTATGTCATCAATTAAGATGATCATATTTTAACCATACGTGGTAATATAGTGCCTACGGGCCTTGCTCATTTCTACATGAGCCAAAATACAGTGGTAGCTATGACTCCCTGTCAGATAAAGGTAATGAACTAGGTTCAAACCTCAAATGCTTGATTCTCTGAAATCCTAGCATATAATTTATAATTGTCTACGTGACTAGGCCTATTGTGCCAATATACTTTCATGCTTTGATTCTCTGAAATCATAGCTTAAAATTTACAAATGTCCTTGTGACTAGGCCTATTGTGCCAGAATACCTTCATGCTTTGATTCTCTGAAATCATAGCTTATAAATTATATATGTCCATGTGACTAAGCCAGTTGTGCTAATATACTTAAAGACCTTGATTCTCTGAAATCATGGCTTATAATTTAAAAATTTGTCCTTGTGACTAGGCCTTTTGTGCTATAAAATAAAACTGTTATTATTGCTTTGATTCTCTGAAATCATAAGCTTATAATTTATAAATGTCCATGTGACCAGGCCATTGGGTGCCACTAATAAAACTGTTAATGTTTTATAGTTAGGATAAATTATAAAAGAAATCCTAAATAAATATGATTAATAAATTAACCATATATGGTCTCTGTTTACCATGGTTAATGAATTTCCCTAAGGGGGTAATCCAGTAATAAACATCTCTTATAAGGGAAGTGCCTACGGGCTATAGTTAATGTCCTCTGAGACTAAAGACAGTGGTAGCCTACAGCTCCCTGTCAAAAAAAGGTAATGAACTTTGATTCAAACCTTAAGGCCACGATTCTCTGAAATCATGGCTTATAAATTTAACTTGTCTACGCGACAAGGCCATTGGTGCTATTATTAACTTATGAATTAGGATTTATGATAAAAATCCTGGATAAAATAAATATCCTTCCTTCTCTGTCAGTATGCAATTGAAGGGAATCTTAAAGGTGAAACCTAGCCTACGCGGCCAAGATGGTGAAACCTACTCAAGGGATTCAAATCCTTGTTAACACCTAGGAATGTGTTAGCACCCCTGACAAATGTGATTCGAGAAAATCACAACAGTCATCCTTATATGGGATTCTTCCAATTCTTAAATCTAGCCAAGTGATCTAGGAATCATGGCTTATATCATTCTATAAGATGATCATATTATAAACATCCGTTAGTAATGAAGCACCTACGGAGTAAGCTTGTTGTCCGATAAGACAACGACAGTGGTGTTCTTTGACCTCCTGTATAAAATGTTGGACTATGTCCAAACATAATAGTCTATATGATCAATGCGATCATGACTAATATCATCTAATACGATGATTATATTATTTAACATCCTTTAGTGATGTTTTGCCTACGGGCTATAATATATTGTCCATTTGAGACATTGACATTGTTATCTTTATGATTCCTTGTCTGAGGTGGTGAGCTATGCTCATGCCAAATAGTCAATATGATTAATGCAATCATGACTTATATCATCTAATAGGATGAAACTATTATAAACATCCATTAGTGATGTTTCGCCTATGGGCCATATTATATCGTCCATGTGTGACAAAGACATTGTGATCTTTACGATTCCCTGTCCAAGGTAGTGAGCTATGCTCAAGCCTAATAGTCTATATGATCAATGCCATCATGACAAAAATCATCAATACGATGATTAAAAATTTTAACATCCTTAATGATGTTTTGCCTAAGGGCTATATTATATTGTCCAATTGAGACAAGGCAATTGTAATCCTTTGTGATTCTTTGCCCAAGGGGGTGAGCTATACTCAAATCCCATAGTCTATACTATCATTGCGATCCTGACTAGTATCATCAGTATGATGATCATAATATTAACATCCCTCGTAATGAAATGCCTACGGGCTATACTTTATTCTAGTGTCGGTAAGACAAAGACAGTAGTGATCTTTATGATCCCCTGTTCAAAATGGTGTGATTATACCCAAACCTAATAGTCAATATGATCGAGGTGATCATGACTAATATCATTAGATACTATAATTATATATAGACATCCATTAGTGATGTTAATTGGTTTACCTTTCTGTTAAGTGAATCGCCTTTCAAGACGAAGACAGTTGTAGTCTATGACTCCCTGTCCAAAGGTGAGGAACTATGTTCAAGCCTTAAAACTCCTGATCTAATAGGATTGCAGCCTATGAATTGATGTCATTCTGACAAATCCACAAGTTATATTTCAAGTCACCCATAACAAGCCTTCGTGCTATAATTCGTCGTTCGTGTCAAGTTAACATACTAAATGTTAACATCCCTGGTGACAGGCCTTAGTGCCATATCCTATAACGTCCTAGAGACAAGGCCATTTGTGCCGTATCTGAATGTCATTACGACAAGGCCTTCGCGCCATATGATTACTTATGTCCTTCATGACTAGACTTTATGCCATATCTTTCTACATCCCTCGCGATAGGTTTCTACGCCATATATGTATATATATAACCAAAGTCATGTAAGGCTGGCCTTTGAGCTATTTATAATCTTCCTTGTGACAAAGACAATTGTGACATTATGGTCCCCTGTCAAGCAGGTATTGGACTCACTCCAAACCTTGAATGCCATTGATGGTCCTTTTGTGACCTAGGCTAAATATAATGGATATACATTCAAATAACATTCACTAGGAATGTTCAGAACAGAATAGCCCATACGGTTTATGAATGCCGTGGCTAATCTAAGTCGGTTCATCAGGATGATGACTAATAATTGTTAAATTTTGGTGATTGGTACCAAGTTTCAAGTATGGAAAACTTGAATGAGGTAGACGACAGTCGCAGTACTATTAAGGCGACGAAAGTTAATAAAGCTACAAACGTAAACCTCAATATTAATGGAGTTAATCTCCAAGCTGTGGTTGACGCAGCAATTGGATGGACCAAAGCAGTGTGACATTTGCAAAGGAGCGGGTCATCATTTTCCCATGAATGTAGGGATATAAAGAATACAGTCTGTCACGACTGTGGTGGGTAAGGCCGCATCAGAACTAGATACCATAAAGCTGCCAAAGAAGATGCAGCTAAGCCTGGAAAGGCTAAGAAAGGAAACGCCTAAACTCACCTGATGAATGCCAAGAGGCAGTTCACGATGTCATCAAGTACATTCCTTATCATTTACCAATGATAATTTCTGCTAAGTGTCCTGATTTAATACAGGCAATAATAAATCTTCATAAACCATAAGCTTAGCAAACTTTTATATTATCCACAAGGTATAACTTACCAAGGAAATCATAGTAACCGATTCTTCTAAGTATCGGCAAGGGATCCTTCTGAAAAATCTAAGAGTACTCTTTCTTCGAATAGAGTACGACAATATATATTACTTTATTTTATTTTATTATTTTCTCATTGTTTTCTATCGACTGCGAATGCCAAACTATGTTTGATAAAAGTGCCATATGAGGATTGGCGTATCCTAGTGTGTCCCATAGATTGCTTCCATGCCTGATCAGTATGGAGGTTTAATGCATGGAACCGCTGAGATATCCCAATGGTCATATTGTACCAAAGTTGACTAGTAGTATTCAAAGAAGATATCCAGAATGGAATTATCCAAGTAAATGTTCCCGATTAAGGAATTCGTGGACTAGTAACATAAGTGTGTCACTTAATTGACACAAGCAATGATGGATAAATTGGAGCCTGAGATTTGTAAAATCTCTGTAACCTCCTTGTACCTTAATTATCTTCTCCTAAGATTATCCTGTTTACCCCTGAGGGGCAGGTAGAGTTAAGGTTTATATCCCATTTAAGGCTGTATTATTATGAAATCTCCAAGACGGCTAGCACCATCATTGGAAGAATCGAAACCCTGATTAACTAAGTTTTAAAATAGAGGGTTCATATAGCCTAACTCAATATCCTGAGGATTTGGTATAGTTAATTATGAAAGACGGTTCTTTTTGCTTATGCATTTTTACCGCAACCCTAGTTAGGCAACAATTAAGAATTTGCCATCAACTGCCCAGGATCGTCGATTTGTTCGATTAGCTGTAAGGATTAACTATTCCTTAAAAATTGATTAAGCAGTGGTTGGAATAACCATCTCACCTTAAGATAAGCTTTCCTATAATAGTTGATGTATAAGTATCAAGGCTACTCCTTTGGAGACCTTGTATAAATCAAATGTTAAACATCTATTGTTAGGACAATAGATTGGTAAGTCCAATTATCAGGATCTGAAAGTTGCATTGGAAACAACAAATAAGATCACGCAAATTCATAATCATCGGTAAGGTGCCAGTATTCGGCAGAAAATCAAGGATTAATGAAAATAGCAAACCTCCTAAATTCTTGATTAAGGAATAAGGTTCAAGAATAGATATCACCCAGGAAGGGTGTGCCAAATCTGTTAAATTATCAGGCTAGTTAAGCTCTGAATATATAGAATCATTCGAAGGAAATCGAATATATCAAGATCAGGTAGCTTATAAGCTAAAACCTATTTAAGGAGCTTGGCGGAGCTCGAAATACATTACACACTAGAGACTGAAAGGCGTGTTTCGCCAATAAGTCAAGAAGCACTATCACATAATGTTATGCAAATTTATGATGTGATGAGCATCCTGTATCGATTGAGGATCGACAGGTTAAGAAGCTCCAAAAAGGATACATGTACCTAATATAGGAGTTACTTTAGGAGCTTGGAAAGACTCCAGATATGTTATGGAAGTTAAGTCCATTATGCGACAAAAAGTACTTCCACCATTTTAGCAAATCTCGAGGTCGAGATTTCTTTTAAGGGGGTGAGGATGTAACACCTCGAAAAATTCACGTCCTATAATGTATTGACACGTGTCATAAGCTTGAACGTGTGAAATTATATTTAGAGGGACTAAAGTTGACAAACATGGAAAGTATGTGAAAATAAGGGTTCAAAATGTCAACAAGGGATAAATATACTTTACAGTAACCCTACATGATGTTCATAACCTCAACCGAATAAATCATGGATCATACGAAGCCAATTGTGAAAGAAAGTGAGGAATTACAAACTACAGGGGTTAAATGTGTCAACATGTTTAAAGGTATACCTCTGAGTGATCTTTTAGCGAACCCGAAGCTTTGTAATGCTTAATTATACTCACAAGAATGTGTGATAAAAATTTCACAAGATTTCGTTAAGGTATGAGAAAGTTTGGCAATATTCGTATACAAGGGGTTAAAAACGTCAACAATTTAATTACTCGCGATTTTTACGCAACCGACGAACGAACACGCAAACATCGACTACCGATCCTAATTTGCGTATTTTAGTATTAATATTATGCTCTACGATGCTTCCATGATGTTCGGGTGTGAAGACGGGCTTGTGGGCCTTGGGCCCAAGCCCACGAAACCTCCACTATATAAATGATTTAAAAAATATATATATATAAATAAAAATCATTATTTCACATCTCTTTCTCTCTCTAAAACTCTCTCTCTCTCTAGAAACTTTCCGGCGACTTTTCCGGCGACCGGCGACTTTTCCGACGGCCGTTTTCCGGCCAAGAGTACACTTTTTCGACTATATCCGACGTTCCGGATCGCGTGGTGTGGTTAGTTTTAGCTAATTCTTAGCGGTTTGAGCTCTATGGCAACTCCGGCGACATTCCGGTCAAATTCCGGCGAGTCCGTTTTGAACTTTTGACTTTGCAGATGCTTCAATCGGGACTTTAGGAGCATTCCTGCAAAGTTTCATGAAATTCTATTCTCCGGCGAAATCTCGACTCCTGACATGATTCTGGCGATTTCCAGCCATAAGTTTTCGATGAAAAATATATTTTTGGACTCCTAGTGACCTGTAGAGTCTATCGAACCACTTTCGACTCGGGTGAAAAATCTAAGTTCGGGACGCTCTCGGGCTCGACTCCTGACATGATTCTGGCGATTTCCAGCCATAAGTTTTCGATGAAAAATATATTTTTGGACTCCTAGTGACCTGTAGAGTCTATCGAACCACTTTCGACTCGGGTGAAAAATCTAAGTTCGGGACGCTCTCGGGCTCGACTTCTGACATGGTTCTGGCGAGTTCCAGCCATCAGTTTTCGATGAAAAATATATTTTTGGGCTCCTAGTGACCCATAGAGTCCATCGAACCACTTTCGACTCGGGTGAAAAATTTAAGTTCGGGACGCTCTCGGGCTCGGTTCAACTTGGTCAACAGGTCAAACGTGGTCAAAACTGGTCAAGGGAAAGTTTTGGGTCATGTTAGTGCCTCGGTTCAGTTTTGGGTTCGGTCAAACCTGGTCAACATCGGTCAACCGTGGTCAACTGCTGGTCAACGCAGTCAACACGAGGCTCGGTAAAATTTTATCGATGCAAATTTTGTTATATTATGTGGGCATTAAACCCTTAAAAGGGCACCCTCTGATTCCCACTCTAACTAGGTCAAATGTCGGGTCAAACTTGTTATTAAAAAGTCAACAGGATAATTAATTTCTAATTTATCCATAATTAACAATGTAGAACACATACAACCTGTTTGATCATTAATATAACTTGGTAATTAGTGTAAGAACATGTCTAAACATGTTCAACCCGATAATTTCCTGTTTAGACCCGGTTCGGAACCGAAAGTCACATAGTTTGACTTATACTTTGACTTTCAGTTCTGACCCGTTTTGGTATGATTTAGAAATACCTTAGAGCTCTATTTGGACCAGGTTACATGCTAGTATAATCCTCTGTGATTATACACCATGGTTCATTAGTTAACCAATTAATATGCATGATTCCGTTAATTGCCCATATGTTGACCATTATGCCCTTTTCACCACAAAACGTGATTTTTGGAAATGTAAAAGAGTAAAAACCTTAGTCACTGATATATAAACTTGTACCCAAAGTTAGACTTCAATTTTGAGCTTTTCGGCTTATGTGAAATTACCAAAATGCCCTACGGTGCATAGTTGGGTTATAATTGATAAATTTCACATATATACTTTACCCTACTGTTATAATTTTTAAATGGAGTATTTTTGCTGATTACATCAGACCTGTAACTCAGGTTAATACTTAAACTCTTTTATAAAGTTGAAAATGACCAAACTACCCCTACGGGGCATAGTTTGTATTTAAATTCGTTTCGGGCATAATGAAAGACATCCTACTGATGTCACAACATATTTGAAGCATATTAACTTAGGAAACCTGTATATGGCTCTTTCAAATACCCGTTACGCGTATTACGCGATTGGTTCGGTTTATGTAGCGAGTTTACATAAAATAGCCGAAACGGGTCAAACCTTATCGGTTTTATCTCAAAATCCAGAATGTGCATGAAGGACCCATATTAAACAAGTCTCTGAACTTGTCGGGTCTAAATCACATTCTATCCGGTCCTCGCTTAATCGTGCGTACGAACCGTATCTTTGAAACTAGCCGGTCTAAGCTTAAGCTTAATTAAAGACCCGTTAGGATTCTAATAGGTTATTAAAAACCTTCGTTCCAGATTAGGAGCCCAGTAAAAGCTATCTGTACTTGCTGATTTGATATACGGCTGGGATTGAATTTATATTTAGCTCAGGTAAATACTTTTAACTTATTTTCCCCTATACGGGCTTGGGTTACGGTACATAGCGTACCGCTTGATCGAGCATCAAATCTTCCACGCTTAGTGGTTAATTGAATAATTTGATCGGCTCGTTTTAAACAGATGTGTTTACTTTACAGCCTTTGGGGGGTTAATGACCATGTCCCGGATATCCTCGGCATTATCTTACGAGATGGCCACGACCTGAGCACGGGGTGTAGGCGTACACCTGTCAGTGTATAACTCTAGAATTGTGGTGTGTCTATTGATCTTTAACCCGGATACGTTCCGGGCTACTGAACGCATAAGTAACATGTAAATCGTTCACAAGATTATAATATTAAATAATTCTCCCAAGTTAAAAAAAAAGATTAATTTTGCCTCTGTGCATTTTAATCCATGTGTCAAGATATTTTGTGCCACGTGCATTCAAAACAATTTACAAACTCTTTTTCCAAAATGAGTCAGTTGAATGTATTTACCAGTGTAAACTGACGTATTTTCCAAAAAGGCTAAATGCAGGTGCTATACGAAATTGGCTGGATATGTCTCCTTAGCATCAATAGAAGTCTCGCAAGCTTAAGATGCCTAAAAGTCTGTTGAACTATTGTTTCCATTTTATGTTCGATCCTTCTGTGGATAAACTTCCGAATATTGTGATAGTTGATATTACAATAATAAATTCGGTTGTATTATATTTTAAATTGCTTCCGCTGTGCACATTGATATTGTGTTGTTTGACTATTATGTTGCCAACCATGACGTCACGATACTCCCCACCGGTGACACGTGGAAATTCGGGGTGTGACACACATGTTGGGCCGTCCATAGGTGGGGGGTAGTAGACTAAGTTTTAAGTATATAGTTAGTACATAGTTAGAAATCAAGTGTATAGTTAGGGATTTAGTTACTAGATATTTATATAGTGTGTTATGATGTTCGGGGACCATAACTAGCTTGATAAAGCTAAAACAATGTTTCTAGTGAAAATTTGGTGTTTCGGGTAGTGTCCGGTTGTTCGGTTGATTACCGGTTCGTTAAGGAGCTAAACTACGCAATTTAGAGTGCTTTATGTTACCTTTTGTGACGGTTTTGATTCCCGACACTTAGGAAAGCATTCAGGACCATTTAACCATATTTCTGCATGATATTAAGTTGTTTAAATGCTGAATTTGCTGATTTTCTGCAGAATTCTGCAGTTTATGTGACTTTTAGGCACTTTCCGGCACTTAAACTATCTCTAGGAAGGCAGTTTTGTGATCCTTACTTTCCTACACACTATACTAGTGTAATACTTAGTTTCTGGCTCATTCTGTGTCTCAATGCAATGTCTGTCTGTTTTCAGAACTCCGTCAACATTTTTCTGATTTGTCTGATAACTCTGCTAACTGTGTTTCGTGCACCATTTGAGTCAATAAAGTTCTCATGCAATAATGACATGACATTAAGCAATATATGATGCACATGTATGTATATGGTAATAATCAAAAAGCAGTTCAAGTAATTAATTGTAATTCAACACAGTCATTAAGCACTAATCGTTGTTTAATAATTGTACGGACATCTGAAATTTTGACAGTTCTCACATTCTCCCCCTGTTAAGAAAATTTCCTCCGCGAAATTTAACTACATTAGCTCCTTAGGGTTACGTTATAACACAAAGTGAATAACCAGGAAACCGAATCAAAACTTATTCGAAACAGGTGTATCCAATGACATATTACAACAATCAGAACCCAACAGTTAAAAGGTATGTGATTTCAGAATTTGATGTCAAAGGACTCGAGATGTATAGATGTATACTCTAGTGTAACTTAGTTAACAAGGGCTCAATAAAAGAGGAGTTCTGACAGATGGAATTCCAAATGATTGTTTACAATAAGAAAATAGGTTCTAGGAACAATGACATCCGCTTGATGATATCAAAATCAGCAAGCTCAAATGTAATAGTGATATGAAAATGATTTGTCAACTTTTGAACAAATAAATGAATAAAATTAGTGCGTTGACATTCTTGAATTGCAAAAGTACGCCAAAATGAAATACAATCGGATCTGGTGTATCATTGTCTTAATTTGTAGTTGCATTAAGAATGTTTAAATGTCAAGTCAAACAAAAGTATGTGTAGTTTCATGTGAAACGGTTGTTCATGACTAGTACAAGCTACAAGTTTGTACCGACACCACAACGTGTCGTAATGACATAACTCAATAATAGCGGTGACCGAACGAGTTCACCGTGTTTGAAATCAAATGAAAGTGTACTGAAACAAATCTGAAAGTTTGATTTAGACAATGTCATAAGGTTTTCAATCGAATATGGAACATCAAAGAACTACTGTTTCCGATCGAAGATGAAGAAGCAATAAATACTGCAAGGCATTCGATCGATAATGAAAGAACCGTTAGGTGGTACACCGAAATATAAAATGAATTGACGTACCATTGCCTTAACACATGATTGTGTTAAGGCTGCTTTAATCATGATAAAACATAATGAAATTCTTTAGAGCAAGCCAATGAATAAACAATTAAATCCGTGTATGAGATTCATAAATGAGATCAACGCATGCTGCAATTTAGTGAAAGCATCACCACAAGGTGTTGAAATCAATGAGCGATTTAATGGAGTCGCAGACCAAACAAATCTACTATGACTCGGAAAAAAGGAACATTTGCAAAAGTGAAATTGAATATGATGCTCTCAATACATCATATGGTGTCTTGAATTGAATATGCGAAATGGACAAGCTCAAGCAATTGAACTTGGTTTCAGCGCAGTCTGACAATAAACATAAGTATCGAGAAGGGAATTTCGGCATGGTTACAAAGATAAACCATGTATGTAACTTTGAAAGAAATGAAATTTCAAGAAGGTTCTGTTGTCTCAATATCAAGGAGTTGATACTTACAATAATGCAGAATACCCGAGTCACAAGGCAATAATTTGATATAACGAAATAATAATTTATAGCTTTGATGAACACGATCATTAGAAGGGAAGCTACATGCGTGACAAACGATTGCATGTGAATCATATGAAATGATCAGGTACTGAAGCAATTAAGTGTTCGCTCGAATGAAGAAAATAGTCATGATACAACTACCATTAAGAGGAGTAGGAATGGGAAAAATCTACTCATTAGATGCAAAAGTGGGAATTTCAATAAAAGAAATTCGAGTACTTTATTAGTTCGGTTGATTAAAATAGCTTGCCTGACAGAGTAATAGTGTTTGCCCATGTTAATAGACATGGTTCTTACGTGGAGACCTTTAATGGATTTCGACATAAGTTCTTGACGGTCTTAAGCGCATGCTTCCTAAACCCTCAAAGTTATGTATTCTATATGTAACTATTTTGTGTATCGTGTATAAAACACGGTATTGGCGTATGTTTAAAACAACTTGTTGACACACTGTACCTTGGTACACTTTCTTCCTAAATTCATTGTTAATGATACTCGATCAACGATCAATCTTAGAATAGTAGTTGGATTCTTGCAGTTAGTTAAATAAATCGTTAATCCTCGGCATGGAATTCCGGTTCTTGATGATTGACTTGTTCAGCTCTTGGTAGTCGATACTCATTCGAAAGTTACCACCCTTCTTTTCGATGTGCAACACTGGAGCTCCCCAAGAGAGAAGCTTGGTCTTGTAAATCCCTTATCCAACAAACCCTGGAGTTATGCTGATAACTCTTGCATTTCTAAAGGCGCAAGTCGGTAGGGTGCCTTGGCTACAGGCGCGACGCCTGGAACTAGGTCAATATGGAACTCGACTTGTCTTTGATGAGGTAATCCTGGCAAGTCTTCAGGGAAGACTTCAGGATATTCCCTTACCACAGGGGTATCTTTGATCTTTGATTCTTCGGCTTCTTTGTCCACGACATGAGCTCAGAAGGCAATACACCTTTTACGCAAAAACTTTCGTGCCTTCAAACAACTAATAATCCATAGGAGCGTATCCTGCTTCTCCTCATGAATCACGATCATCTCTTCACTTACCATCGGGATGCGGATAATCTTCTCATGGCATACAACCTCAGCTCGATTACTTGACAACCAATCCATCCCGACTACGACGTCGAAGCTTCCTAGCTCAACTGGCAGAAGATCTATCAAAAACTCAGGCTCTCCAAGCTCTATAACACAGCCTCTAATCACTCCTTTGGCTTTTGCCAGCTTCCCGTTAATTAGTTCTATCGAATACGAGGTATCTAATTTACTCGCTACTAAACCAGGTATGTTCTTAAACTCTAGAGATATGAAGCTAATATTGGCACCGGTATCAAACAACACAGATGCATAACGTTGACCAACAGGGGACGTACCGATAATCATGTTTGGATCCTTGCGTGCTTTCCTAGCTCCAGTGTTGGACACTCTTCCACGGTCTTGGTTAATCTCCCTTGGGCAATCTTTCCTAAAGTGCCCCACGTCACTGCAGTTAAAACACCCTGGACCTCCCTTTCCACGTCCCGTCCCGTCCCATGCCAACACGTCTCCTTGCAGTGCCCCACTTTGCCACAGTTGTCACACTTTCCATTTTTACATCGCCCGGTATGATGAGGTCAACACTTGTCGCACTTAGGTGGTTTACCCATGTACTCTTTTCCCTTTTTGGTCTTGTTGTTGTCATTCGCCCGAGTACCCTTCTTGAAGTTTGCGAACTTTCTCTTGTTATCTCCAGATGGCTCCACATGGGTCTCCTTCTTCTCTTCAGAGATTGAAAATTTTCCCAGTCTAACCGCTTCTTCAGTGAGCATCACACTTAAGTCGATAGCATCGGTAATTGTTGGAGGCTTTGATGTTGTCACCATGTTCAGAATCTGAGGTGCCAATCCCCAGATGAAACGTTCGATCCTCTTAAATTCTGGTTCTACCATGTAGGGGACAACACGAGACAGATCATGGAATCTCTGCACATACTCAACTATCTTTGAACCTTCCATCTTCAAGTTCCAGAACTCAGTTTCCAACTTCTGAATTTCTGCTCTCGAACAGTACTTCTTATGCATTAGTTCTTTTAGTTCGTCCAATGTCAAAGTATACGCAGCAGCCACGCCCAGCGTCTGAACCTGAAGGTTCCACCATGACAGAGCCCCATCTAGAAACAGTCCAGATATGTACGTGACCTGATGCTCTGGGGCTCATTTGCTCAAACGCAAAACAGAATCCGTCTTCTCAACCCAGTGCACGAAGGCTACAGCACCCCCAGTGCCGTCGAAATCCCGGGGCTTGCAGCTCAACAACTGCTTGTAGGTCCAGTCTGCGACATAAGCAACATCATTCACATGAGGCGTTAGCAAAGCACACTTGGAAATGTCCAAACGTTTTGTAATGTGTCTTAAATGACTAAATATTACAGTTGGGTGGGTTATTTCCTGAGGTACCTCCGCTGCGTTCGGAGCGAAGGGCCTCGTGCTGTGCGATGGCCTGTGAGATGCGCTCTTGTAGTTCTGCCTCTGTCGTCGGCAGAGGGTTGTTGGTATCGGTGTTCCTTTGAAGCGAAATCTTCTAAGAAGAAGATAGGTTAGGTCAGGTCTTATTAAGGACACAAGCACATAAGCCTCTACTTAACGAATAAGACCTAGGAGGTGCGTATACATATGTATATAAGCAATCATCATAGGAAGCAATCATATAACATCACAATTATAGCACAAACATGTAGATCGGAACATATTTAACGAGAACATAACAAGCAAGCACGTTGTTGATTCACATGTTTAATGGGGAACATGACGACTTGAGCTTTTATTATTTACCGACCACAAAGTATTGTTACAGGGTTTACCAAGTGTATCATATTAAAAGGGACACAGGGTCATCCTACCCTTGTCCAATAAGTCTATCAGTGTACCAAAATCACGTGGTCAAAAGTGGTCTTCAAAAGTGTCCACAATCTCGGCTCATTAGTAGTGTCTTTACCAAAAAGTAATGCAATCTACATAAAACCAGAAACCAACTATACTGGTGACTGAGGTGGAGGAGGGAAGAAAAGCAAACTGCTAACACTCCTCCTCGAGCTTGTATACACGTCGAAGTAATTAACTGATATGCGGCTCGATAGTAAAGAAACGAGCTTCAAAACCTGGGAAAGGTGTAATAGCAGCAGGTGAGAGCGCAAAAAGAGACAGTGATAAATGTGGAGGATCAAAGTATACTGGCATAGACAGGGTGGAGGACATGGTGTTAGCTCAAGCTCCAAAACTCAGCGACTCAAAACCTCAAACTGTAGCTGATGTGACAGGAGCAACTCATCCCGTGTGTAGCCTCCATAATGTGAGGGATGGTAGGGGCCTGAAATTAGCATAGTGTATGGTAGGAACCATCGGAATGGCTCGTCCAGCGGTGAAGAGATGGAAGGAGCAAACGGTGCAGCCTGAGGGATCTTATGGAAAAGCTGTTGAAGCAAAGGGATCGTCGTGCGGGTGCTGACCAGAAGTACCTTCCCTGGACGGGGTGCAGGTATGTCCTGCAAGAAAATGATAGGCATGTCGATGCGATGGACATCGGTCTCCATAGGGGGGAAAAGGAGCAACATCAGCGGGTGCAGGTGGGGGAATAAAAAGCTCAACAAAGGAGGTTCAACAGGTGCAGGAACTGGATCATGTATAAGGGGTGCAATGTCTGGTAAACCAAAAGAAACATGGTCAGGATCAGGAATCGGCTCAAGATCAATAGGAGCAACATCAGGCTGACCCAAAAAGGAACAGAAGCTAGCTCAGGAGCAGGCTCTGGGTCATGTGGAGGTGTAGGATCTCGGGCAGGTGATAGTGCAGCAGTCATAGCGGTGTCGTCGTACGAGTCAGTAGCAAAAGCTGCAATCCAACCGTCTGTAAAGCTGAAAGGTTCATAGACTCAAAGGAGTCTAAAACAGAGTGCAAACTAGTATCAGAGGATAACTCGATAACAGGGATCTCAAGAAGTGGAATAGCAACAACGTTCTCATCTAACTTTCCATCATCATGGGCATTATCAGGAGGACCATCAACAAGCAAATCGACGTCATCATCAAGCAAATCACCAAAAGGCTAATCCTCGGGCAGAATAGCCACTAGAGGAACAGGGTCGAGGATCGGAGCCACAATATGCTCACTATTAGGATGACGAATGATGAGGTGGCCATGGGCTGGAACAGAGATGACAAAAAGGTTCCTCGTCAGGGAAAACATCAGCAAGGGTAAATCATCGCGAAAGTCTGGTAGCGCGAACGGTTGGAAGTCGTCCTCATCCTCGGACAGCAAGTCAGGATCACTCTCAGTGTCTGACGAATATATTTCTGGCGCAGGTGCAATCTCATTATCTGTGACGATGGCCATAGGGTCGTCAACGTTGGACAACTCGCTCTCTGAAGGAGATGACATGGGCGCCGGTACATAATAATCATAGCATGTATATCTATAGTAATCACTAACACCAAGTGTATTACAAGCAAAGACAATTCATCATGTAATCATGTATTCACATTTATCCTTCATGAAACTTGCTATCTTTCCCAGTCTCCCAGACTAAACCACCTAGTCTCCCAGACTAAACCACCCAGTCTTCCAGACTGAACCACCCAGTCTCTCAAACTGAACCACCCAGTCTCTCAGACTGAACCACCCAGTCTCTCAGACTAAACCACCCAGTCTCTTAGACTTAACCACCCAGTCTCTCAGACTTAACCATAAACATAAACCTTGAAATGTGTTTCGTGTCTTTCCTTTTGTAAAAATGTTTGTTTCTCTGGATCTGGGCGTTACATGTATGCAATGAAAACATGTCGTAAAAATACTTTCGCGAGAGCCCTAATGATTGTAGTCTAGACTCGAGAAGGAATCCTAGTTCGCTACAATCGAAGCTCTGATACCAAACTGTCACACCCTGACTTTTACGGAAGCGTGATTTGGTGTGACTTGCTTAATATCATTGCATTCAACCATAACAAACAACTATATGAGAAAACCAAGATGTTCATCCATAGATAGTTTTCAAAATAATACAGCCGTCATTGTTTAACATCAAACTAAGACTTCAATTTGTAGTCATAACAATCCAATTTTTAAGTTCCAATCTGGACTTAACAAAAGACACTAGCAAACTAGGTTTCGAGCCATGTATCTTACCCAAGATAAAATACATAACTCAAACCCTTCGACTTCGGATGACACCTTTTATTATTAGAGACATGACTTGTAAACTTCATCGCCCACCAGATCCATACTTAATTTCCTGAAATACATGTAGTTTGAAAACATCAACAAAAGTTGAGCGAGTTCATGTGTTTTGTATGTGTGCACGATCAACCTTGAAATCATTTGTAAGTATGTATGTATGTGTGTGTTTTTAAATTGGTATGAAGTGACAAGGAAAACAGATCAATTAATGTGTAGCTAATACATTAATATAAGTGACATGGTATAGGAAGCACTCAACCCTTCATGCATATTTCGTACCGGGCCCTCCGGCGAAACGACATAGTCACCACATGCGGCCAACTCGCAGGCCCATGGGTGGGGCTCGCAACACCCAATAGATCTATCACTCATGCCCCTCTGTCCTTATACAAGGATTAATGGTCTTAAGTCAATCGCCTATCCATTCACATGATCTAGCAGTACATTCCTTAGCTAATCATACCATTTGTAATTGTTTGTAAACAGTATGTAACATGTATTCACCCCCGAAGTTATAAAACTGAAAATAGTTAAAAGAAAAGGAGGAGCATGAACTCACAATTTTGCGTTCTTCATATCCAATGTAACTCAACGCTTCCTCTAGAACGCACGACTACCTACATGCGTACTACGGTCCATTAGACGGGTAGGTCGTGCCTTAACCTTGGTCTTAATTAGTGTCTTGAGTTACGTTAGTTTGTGTCATCAATGTTATTCCCAGTATATATAATTTATTTGTCAAAATAATAAATATTTTAACTTAAATTATATTTATTACATTTTGGAATATTAGTTAAAATAACATATTTTAACTTGACACACTTATGTATTGTATATGTATATCCTTCTCAAGGATGGGTGTATTTGTATTCGTATTCTTATACTTGTATATTCTTGCCATGAATTGGTGGCGTATTCCGGTTTGTATTTATACGTAATACGTATCTTCTTGTAATTGTTAAGTATTCTTATACTTAATTTTGTATTAATTTTCCCCTAATAATATTTCTAGTGGAAATTCATCAATATATATTCTCAAACTATATATTTTAAGAAATATTACTTAGAAAAATCATTCAAATTTTCCTTTGGCAAAAATATTTGTATTTTCATATAAGTTCCAAAAATAATACATTTTCAAGTCTAACTTGGAAAATATATATAAACTTATTTTTCTCAAAAATAGTATATTCCAAGTTTATTTGAGAAAAAACATTTTCTCCCAAAAATAATGTATTTCATGTTTGTTTAAGAAAATATATATTTCTTTCAAAAATAATACATCTTCTAATAATTCCAAGAAAATATATATTTTTACTTGTCAAAAATATTATATTTTCTCCTTGTCAAAAATATGATATAATCTTGTAATAGTTGTAAAATCATATTTTTATTCTCTTGGTGTCCAAAATATTATTTACCAAAATATACTTGTGAATAAGTTTTTCGGAATATTTTGAAAGTTATATTCCTTTGTTCGGTTTGTCCAATATTTTGGGTATACTTTATATGTTCATTCCCTTGGAATTTCGGTAGTATTTTGGATTGAAATTTCTTGGTATTTTGATTAGTTATATTATTTCAAGTACTAAAATAATATAACTAATACACATAATATACAAATAATCACACACATGGTGACTCCTAAATATATATTTCCTAGATATATATTTAGTCATTTTTATTTATAAAAACCTACCTCCAATATTTAAATTTTTTGAACAAAAATCTATGGCAATCCTTATGTGAATAATCCATGGTTTAAGATACGCTTGCAAATATTTGTTTAAAAACATTTTTCTAAGTGTTATATTTCTAGAAAATTTTTGCCATAGTTTCCCCTAAAAATGGAGGTTTCCATACCTTGAGGATATATCATTTTCTTTTGTAAAATCAACACAATCAATCCACAATCAACAATAAACAATCTACACTTACCAATCTTGCCAAAAACAAGCATAATCTACTACTTCATGAACTTCAATATTTGTAAAAATTTGTAGTAACTTACTAGTGTTTTTAGTAAGTCTTGTTACCCTTTAAAGTGTGGTTGATTCTTTAAAAACATCATTCTTAAAGGATTTAGATGTTAACAACTTACAATCTTATTTTCTAAAAATGTTTCTTCATGGATTTTTCTTGTTACACATATGCTTCTACACTTTATTAACCACCAAAAATAAGGTTTATTTGTTTAAGAACCAAGTTTAAGTGAAACTTGTATTTTTAACTTGGTTTCTTGAAAAATCATCCATGAAATTTTAGATCTACAGGACTTACAACTCACTTTGTTCATCACTTAACAAGAAAACAATTTATTCATTCAAGTTCATGACTTTTGTGAGGATGATCCATTAACCCTTAACACTTTCATCCTCTCATCTTGCTAGATTATGTTTTTAATCATGATCTAGCAAGATCATATGATGATCTACATCATTTACACAAGTAAACAACCATCAACAAGTGAATCAACACATAAACAACATAGTTTCTTCATGATTTAAGCTTAAGTTCAAGTTTCATTCTCTTGATCTTAGTGTTCTTTCAAGTTTAATCATTATGTATCATCTTTTAACCACTTGAAATAGATGTAAAATGGAAAGATTAGTGTTCTTACCACTAGCTCAAGGCTAGGGATGATCAAGAGAGGAAAAGAGATGGATAAAAGCAAATGGTGAAGGTCCTTCAACTTCCAATGGCACCAAGCTTCCTAATACACCTCCTTACACCTTTGTAGCACCTTGGAATGGAAGAACAAAGCTTGAAAATGATGGTGTTGAGTGTGTGTGTCTTGGCCGTGAGTAGAGGAAGGGGAAGGAAGAAGATGGAGTTGGTGAATGAAATGAAGTTATGAACTTAGAGGTTTACTTATAATCCATTTTCACATAATCTTCCATTGTGTAATATGTTTAGTAAAGAGAGAACAAGATCTATTAAAAAAACTAAACAAATCAAATGTGGGGCCACATGTTGCGCCATCCATAGGTGGGGGGTAGTAGACTAGGTTTTAAGTATATAGTTAGTTCATAGTTAGAAATCAAGTGTATAGTTAGGGATTTAGTTACTAGATATTTATATAGTGTGTTATGATGTTCGGGGACCATAACTAGCTTGGTAAAGCTAAAACAATGCTTCTAGAGAAAATTTAGTGTTTTGGGTAGTGTCCGGTTGTTCGGTTGGTTACCAGTTTGTTAAGGTGCTAAACTACGCAGTTTGGTGTGCTTTATGTTACCTTTTGTCACAGTTTTGATTCCCAACACTTAAGAAAGCATTCAGGACCATTTAACCATATTTCTGCATGATATTAAGTTGTTTAAATGCTGAATATGCTGATTTTCTGCAGAATTATGCATCTATGTGAGTTTTAGGCACTTTCCGGCACTTAAACTATCTCTAGGAAGGCAGTTTTGTGATCCTTACTTTCCTACACACTATACTAGTGTAATCCTTGGTTTCTGGCTCATTTTGTGTCTCAATGCAATGTCTGTCTGTTTACTGAACTCCGTCAGCATTTTTCTGATTTGTCTGATAACTCTGCTAACTGTGTTTCATGCACCATTTGAGTCAATAAAGTTCTCATGCAATAATGACATGACATTAAGCAATATATGATGCACATGTGTGTATATGGTAATAATCAGAAAGCAGTTCAAGTAATTAATTGTAATTTAGCACAGTCATTAAGCACTAATCGTTGTTTAATAATTGTACGGACATCTGAAATTTTGACAGTTGTCACATACATAGTATAAAAAATACATATAAGCCATAATATAAGTACCAATTATTATCGAATATTGAAATAAAGTGATATGATACATTCTATAAATTCAAATTAACATCCAACCAAAACCACAAAATGATATGAAAAAACTATAAATACTAAAAATCTTCAATAAACAATATCAAATATAAAAAATATGGTAAATTTCCTAAATCCTAAAAAAATTTAATACATGTCGGTTCGGTTCGGTTATGGTGGGTATGGAAAAAATGATAACCATAACCTACCCGCTACTTTCGGTTTTCAAAAAAACCATTAACCGACCCACTGGTTTTTTGTTTGGTTCGGTTTTTTCGGTTCGGTTTGTCGGTTAATTCGGTTATGGTTCGGTTAATTCGGTTTTTTGCACACCCCTAAATTGATGTGCTAAAATTTTATTAAGGAAGTGTGACAATGAGCACATTTACCGAAATAGATGGAGGACATATGTCCAAGTTTCATAGCTCTTATGATCCATTGAGATCACGACTAATATTATTATCAAGTCATTAAATTTAATGACCATGTATTATTGCACTAAGCAATCGTTTACTTTGACTTATAGTACAAAGCTTCTAAGCTATGGCAAATCCAAATATGGATGGTGCTAACAACGGGCACAATGAAGATTTAAACAATGTCCGCGAAGGCAAAGGAGTTAACCTCCAGGCCTTAATAGCCGTAGAGGTCGGCAAAGCTATGAATAATTTCATAGCTAATTATAAAGGTTCAAGTCCTAAGTCCCATTCAATTCCACATTCTTCTGCTCGCAAGGAAAGCTCACACTACTCCTCAACTGCGAGGAGTGAGCCAAGACAGATTTTCAAAGAAAAGTCAAGTTCTTCTAAAGACGAGTGTATATATAAGTATTTTATTTCGTGCAAGCCTCGTGATTTTAATTGAGGAAAGGGAGCAATAGACGCCATGAAATGGCTAGATGAGATGGAAATAGTGGTGGATATCAGCGCGTATGCTGATAGGAATATAGTGAGGTACGTCTCTTAATCGTTCAAGGCGATGCCTTGACCTTGTGGAAGCAATGATTCAATCTACACGAAAGGTGTCCCAGGAATGGTCCAAATTCATGGACCTGATAAAAGAGACGTATTTTCCACCACACGAAGTGGAAAAGGTGGAGTCAGATTTTCTGACTCTCACCATGAAGAATCTTGTCTGTCGGAAGTATGTGTCCGACTTCAATTCGTTGTCAAGGTTAGTACCATATTTGATTACTCCAGAGTCAAAACGCATTGCGCGTTTCATATGTGGGATCTTGTCTGAAATAAAGGGCATGGTCCAGGCTTCAAAGCCTACCACCTTTAGGTCTGCTGTGGACCAATCCCTTTCCCTCACTCAAGATGAAGTGAGGCAGCAGTCGGTCAAAACTGAGACTGACGGGAAGAGGAAACGGGAGGATGATCACTTCCAGAAGTCTAAGATAGGGAAGTTTGGGTTTAATAAGAACCAACAATGGTCTGATGAGAGGCCTGTTTGTAAGACCAGCAATAGAAGACACTTGGGACAGTGTCGGACAGACCAGAAGCCGAAGTAGTGTAGTATCTGCAAAAGAATTGGTCATCAGTCCCATGAGTGTAGGGACTTGAAGAATACAGTCTGCTTTGGATGTGGTGAGAAAGGCCACATCAAGACCAACTATCCAAAGTGTACTACTGATAGTACAGCTAAACCTGGAGAGGCAAAGAAAGGAAATGCCCAAGCCTTTCAGCTAACTGCGAGGGAAGCAGTTAATGACACCAATGTCATAACGGGTACGTTCCTCATTAGAGATATCTTTGCTAGAGTTCTTTTTGATTCTAGAGCTGATAAGTCCTTTGTTGACCATAAATTTAGTAAACTACTAAACCTACCTATAAGAACTCTATACATAGCATATGAAGTAGAATTGGCTGACGGTACCTTAGAAACCGCTTATTCTATTCTTGATGGATGCTTTATATCTATTAAGAATAATTCTATTCCCATCTCTCTTTTGCCAATGAATTTGGCGGGGTTCAATATAGTCTTAGGCATGGATTGGTCATCTCTTAACCAAGCCCGAATTGTCTGTAATATGAAACTGATCGAAATTAAATCCCCATCTGGTGAAATATTAACCATTCATGGAGACATACACTATGGATTGCATGAGAAGTTGTCACTACTCAAAGCATCAAAGTGTTTGAAGAACGGATGTGTCATTTACATGGCACAAGTGATCATTGAATTCAGAATTGACATTCTACCTGGAGCTGTTCCTGTGGCAAGAGCTCCATATCGGTTAGCACCTACAGAGATGAAGGAATTGAAGACCCAACTGGATGAGCTTTTGGAGAAAGGTTTCATTCAGCCCAGTTCTTCACCCTGGGGAGCTCCTATCTTATTCATCAAGAAAAAGGACGGTTCAATGCAGATGTGCATTGACTATCGTGAGCCAAACAAGATAACGTTCCTCATTAATGATATCTTTGCCATAGTTCTTTTTTATTCTGGAGCTGATAAGTCCTTTGTTGACCATAAGTTTAGTAAACTACTAAACCTACCTATAAGAACTCTAGACATAGCATATGAAGTCGAGTTAGTTGACCGTACCTTAGAAACCGCTTCTTCTATTCTTGATGGATGCATTATATCCATTAAGAATTATTCTATTCCTATCTCTCATTTGCCAATGAATTTGGCAGGGTTTGGTATAATCTTAGGCATGGATTGGTTATCTCTTAACCAAGCTCGAATTGCCTGCAATAAGAAACTGGTCGAAATTAAATCTCCATCTGATGAAATATTAACCATTCATGGAGACATACACTATGGGTTGCCTGAGAAGGTGTCACTACTCAAGGCATCAAAGTGTTTAAAGAACGGATGTGTCATTTAAATGGCACAAGTGACGATTGAATTTAGAATTGACATTGTACCTGGAGCTACTCCTGTGGCAAGAGCTCTGACGTGTGCGGGTGTGTATATATTTTTTAGTATATTTTTAGCACTTTTTACTCGCCAATTCAAGTTTTAAATTTTTAAAACACGATATTCTACTATCACTCTACACACACGTTAGGGGAAGTGCACCCATCGCGGATGTAGTATAGTGATGGCAAGATACCGAGGTCGTCCAAGGACACAAGAGCTTTTAATACCGGCTTATCGTCAACGTCTAATCGAACCAAACTTCGAGAAAAGATTTTTAAAACTATAAAAAGATAAACTAAAAACCAAAAGTAAAATAATACTAAAAACAGATAGACAAGAAAGAATCACTTGGTTCCGACTCATCTTTCATGTACCCTTTTGATAATTTCCGCACTTTAGGCATTTTAAGAGATTATCTTAGTTATAGTAGTAGGGCCCTTTTTTGAAGGCAACGTTACCCTCAACCAAGTGGTCTGAGTCAGTAAGGGTACAATCCCACTAGGTCGGATTATTGAAAGATAATTAAGTAAGTTATTAATGCAAAAATTGGTGGGCCCCCTTCCAGGCAGCGATCACCCTCAACCCTTTTGTCTAAGTTAGCAGGGATACAGTTCTCGCAGGATTGGTTTAAAGTTTTAATAGTAGTTTATAGATAAGGGGTTCAAGCTTTTGGCACTTCTCCTGTGGTAGGTAATGCCCGCTCAGACTCGTGAAGTGTTACTAGGCTTGAACCAGGTTCTCACAGGATCAATACACTGAACGATATATAAAATTTACCCAACCACCCTTCTAACCGCCTTCCAGGAAATTAACGGGCTTTATATAGACCGTAAAGACATGAATATGTGAATCAACAACATATGAAGAATGATTAGATAAATTTTCCTTCAATATAAAAAACTAGTTATTAAAGTCATTAATACATACCCAATTAAAAAGTTGCCAAAGATTGGAAATCATAAAAGATTTATCTTTACCAAGTGATGTAAGAGTTTAGCCAAGCATGACCTTTATTTGATAAAGACTTTTACTATCAATCTTGGATCCCGAGACTACTACACACACTCAAAATGATGGAAAATGGATGATGGTGGTGGATGATGGTGTTGTAGTGGTGGTGGAGTGGTGGTAAGTGAGAGAGAAATGGTTTGCCAAGGGATGGATTGGAATGAAACTAAGCACCCCTATTCATAGCTAAAAACAGAATGTCCACCATGGCCCGTGCCCGTCTGGCACAGCCCCGAGGCCATCAGTCTCTCTCTTCTTCATTAACTGCAGTGTCAGACCTTGTACTAACACGGCCCTGTGTGTCAACGGCACGGCCCATGACCAATGTACTTGCTGTAATGCTTTAGATTCTGGAAATATAGGAGTTGACTACGCACTGTGTTGCCTTAGCACAACCCCGTGTTGAGTTTTGGATTTGTCGTTTTAGTTGATGTCTTTTTCTACTGCTGAGAATTCCCACCAGACACGGCCCATGCTAGGTTAGCATGGCCCCGTGCCAAAGCTTCTGATTTTGTTATTTCTTTGGTTTGGATGTGGACGGGGGCTCGGCGAGCTGCATCAATCCTTCTTCATTGCATTTTATGTTGGCTTTTGCTGTTATTTTGCTCCTTTTGTTCATTTAAGCTCTTTTAACCCTGTTAATTAAAAAGGAACAAAGAAACGAGCTTTTTCCAACATTAGTACTGAAAAAGGATTGATTTTACGGCGTATTTGATATAATTTATATGTTATATTTGAGCACATCAAATACCCCCACACTTGAATCTTTGCTTGTCCTCAAGCAAAACTTTTTAACGTGGCTTACAAACCCAAATGGAATGGGTAGAAGAGAAAGTTTTGGACTTATCTTCAGGGCGTCGGGAATCCAAGTTCTAATTTATTTTGTTTTTATTTTATTTACATTTTTATTTGTCATGACTTATTTACAACACAATTTAAGAAAAACTATTTATTTTTGGGCATAGCATACCTTTATAAAATTCTTTTTGGTTATATACACGTTCTGCACACCTCACAAGTAATCACTCAACACTCGGCCGAAAATGTATAAGTGAAAACGCTCGTACCCGATTTGGACATTACTCCTTCTATAAGCTTAACAAGCAATCAAACCTTCTCCTTTTTGACGTTTTAATCCTTGTGAGTATCGAGAGGACTTTTAAAAAGTAGGCTGTGGCTCGGGTAGGTGGCTTTATTTGAAAGTGGCTAAAATAGTAAAATGTTGGCTTTTCCTTTGAATTTTTTTTTTTTTGTGAATTAGTTAAAGACTACATATTTAGAAGCAATACTATTTTTGCTTATTTATTCCAAGTAGCTATATTGTTTTTTTATAGGATAACTAAGTCACTTATTTTATGATTTCAAAAGTGTCACATTTACTGAAAATAAAGTGTGGAAAAATAAAAAGATTGGATTTTTGGGGTGATGGGTGGTTGTTTTTGCAAAAAATATGTTTTTGCGGGTTTAAGAAACGAAAGGTTTTAAGGCTCGACAGGGTTTATCTAGGAGGAATATTTTTGGGAAAAAACAAGGAAAAAAATAAAGGTTTTGGATGAAAACGGGTTTAGTCCTAATGCCTCTGTCATTTACTTACTTGGATTGGTGTCGATAAGGACTTGGGATGTATTGCTTTGGCAAGTTCTAGATTTGTAAGAACCAAACGGACTATTCACACAAGAAACAAAAATTTGAGCAATTAGTATAGATGTGCATTTATGCTCGATAAAGGCTCAAAACTCACTTTTTGTGGGAAAATGGTTGTAGTGTAAAAACTTGTATATAAACAAGTAAAATTTTACAAAGATTTGTTAGGCCCATTTTTATAATTTTCTTAATTGGTTCTTTTTATCATGACGTTTTTAGGTGTAAATTAATAAAAACATCATTTTTAGAACTTATTTACCCAACTAAACCAAGATAAGTAAAAGAAAGAACATAAAATTTTTCAAAAAGTTTGGGGTGTTTAGCGGTTCCAAGGCGAGTTTTATGTAAGGCTTGTTTTTTAGGACAAATTATTCAAGGTTTTAACCTCCCCCACACTTAAATTACACATTGCCCTCAATGTGTTTCAAAAAGGATTTATTTTTGGGTAATGTGTAAAAAGTGCGGAAATTAACAAAAATTTGCAATTACTGGGTACTGGACACGGGGGCGTGTTGAGTGAACACTGCCCGTGGTCAAAGTGCTAGTAACTAGGTTTTTCAGAAAACTTACAGTGGAGCACAGGATTGTGCCTGGTGAGCACGGCCTATGTCATTTTCTGGAGAAAAACTTTTGACATCAGTGGACTGGGCACGGGGGCGTGTTGGGTGAACATAGCCCCGTGCTGTTTGTCTGTTTTAGGTAAAAAAAATGCAGGTTTTGATGTTTGGCTTCTAGTTTCTAGGCTTAGGGACCACCATGCTTAGTGTGTCCAAGCCTCCCATGGTACCTGCGTGCTACAATACTACCACAACACAACATAATATAATAAAACCATCACAAAACCTAAATTACGAATGTTTAAGTTTTCACCACCACATCACATAAACATAAACTAAAATGCAGAAAGTAAATTGTCTATGGAAAGTAAATTGTCTGAACAGGACGCAGCCCGAGGAAATACCATAGTGTTCAAAAGAGTGGGAGAGTTAACCTGCACGACAACCACATCGCCCGTTACCACCGCCGCCTAGTCAGAATCCATATCTTGTCCCTCGTCCTCCTCCTCCTCCTCTCCGCCTTGAATCACCATATGATCCCGGATGTAAGTGATGTCATTTTTCATGGTAAGGATGTTGCGTTCCATGCTACCAATCCGAGAGCTTGAGCTTTGGCCTAAGCTATAGGCGTTCTTGGAGACTTGGAGAGTTTCCTGCATAATGTTATACAAATTAACGAGGTTACGAAAATCACCCCCTCCTTGAGACGAGGAACCCGGGAATTGTCCGGGACGAGGGCGGTTTGGTATATCTTCAATTGCCAAGATCATATCCGGGTCGTTTGGGTTCCAAACACGACCACTTGCATCTTTGAAGCGCATAGTACCGTCGGGGAAATCGATGATAAGATTCATGCTTCGGCATACCACGAGATCAACCTTTGTCGTACCAACACCCTTGTTAAACGTCGATGGAGTTCGTCGAATGTAATTCTTGAATAACTTTACGATCCATCCTCCATAGAAGATCGGCGTTCGGGTGTCCGCGGTGGCGTTGGCAGCCATATTCCATAGCAACATGTGGGCGACGTCGATGGATTGGTTGGTTATGAGACAGTGAAGGCAAGTAAGCTCTCGTAAGTTGACCACCCCACCGTTGTCCTTTCTTTGATACAAGGAACCACTAAGGACCCGGTGAATGTAGTGTATGAGAGGGTCCCTTATTTTGGTGCGCTTGGTCGAACTTGGGTTGTATGGTCCATCCCCAATTGTTGCCCACGCAGCTTGGCGGAGGTTATCCTGTAATTCTCTAATCGCTTTAGTAAACTTCGGTTCTGTTGCATCCTCCTCGGTATATAGGCCAATGTTGATACCGAATTTGCCAATAGACAAGCTATACCATTCACCCCCACACCTAAACTGAACGAATTCATTGTCGAAGAGATCCGGCTCGGTCCTTTTGAACGTGAGTGTGCTCAAGAACTCTATATTGTATTGATGTATGGACCGGAGCTGGGTTTCTAAGAATACACGGAGAGGACCTGTTATAAGTGCATCGTATCTCTCCCTCTGCCCAACTGTTTCGAGTGTGTCGTAGCAAACCTACCTCGGAGGTTCCTCATGCCTTGCTTTCAAGATTTCATACCGCGTTTGGTACTCCAATTCAGAGGTTTTGAACCTGAGGAATTTGTGTGGTTCCATCCTACAAGAAAGAACCAGTTAGACAGCTGATACGTTTGAAAAATATGCAAAAATATGATATCAGATGGTCTGGATATGGCCCCGTGTTAGCTGGACAAGGCCCCATGTCTGAGGTTCAAGTTGGGCACGGCCCCGTGCTGAAACAGCACGGCCCAGTGTTGAACTATTTGTTTCTCCAAAAATCAAGGTTTCGAGTCGGCTTCGAAAGATTTAAAATTTTTGGTTCATTAGCAGTGGTTTACCCCGAAAAACAAACCCCGACTATCATTTTTAGATAAAACACCCGTTTACCCTTCCAGTTTGAGATTTTTCGTCAAGAACAAGGGTTTGGTTGAAATAGTTCGAATAATCTGATTTCCTTAACAATATTCAGATATTTACTTTCAGAAATACTAATGCTAACTACTACTAACAAGATCTAAACAAAAATTCGAGACTGGCACAGGGATTAGTTCAAGAACCCGAGATTAAACCCGAATCTTTAGTGTTAAACTATGTGCAAATCGTTAAACTAATTACTACGATGTTAGAATCATACCTTGTAGTCAGATTGGAGTGATCGGACGTTGAAAATCGGCGGAAGTTCGGTAGGAACCAGTGTCTCCAGAGAAACGGGTCGTGTTATGTTTGAAAAAGTGAAGACTAAGGGTTTAATATCCTGTCAGTCAGTCGGCCACGGCCCCGTGCCTCGTCTTATTTATTTTTTTGTATCTGGGCATTTGGGCACGGGGGTGTGCCAGGTGGGCACGACCCCGTGTTTAGACTGGCAGTAACCTTATTTTATTATCTATGCACGTGTGTGTAACCGTCTCTCCATTGTTCCTTTGGTACTTACCTGTTTTTCGTCAAGTCTTCACGGATGATGCTTTCCAATTGTTCCTACAAGATGATAAAAAAGAAAAATATGCATATATACAATAAACATTTGATCATTTTACTGATCATGTATCTACCTCTTAAAGATCCATTTCAATTTCCTCTTCCTCAACAAAGCCTCGATAGAGTTTAAGCCTTTGTCTGTTTACCTTGAAAGGCTCACCATTTGGAGGCTTAATTTCTACCGCTCCATGCGGAAAGATTTGGGTGATGGAAAAAGGTCTCGTCCACCTTGACTTAAGTTTACCCGGAAATAATCGAAGCCTTGAATTTAACAATAGCACTTGATCCCCCTCCCGAAATTCTTTAGGTTTGCTTATTTTATCATTTATATGTTTCGTACGTTCCTTATAAATGTCGGGGTTAGAATATGCTTGATTTCTCAATTCATCTAATTCGTTTAATTGATAGAATCGATTTTTACCGGCAAGTTATTGGTCTTGGTTTACGTTTTTTAACGCCTAATAGGTCTTGTGAGCAATTTCTACCGGGAGATGACAATTTTTCCCATAAACGAGCTTATACGGGGTGGTTCCTATTGGTGTTTTGTAGGCCCTTCGGAAGGCCCATAAAGCGTCGTCTAATTTATCCACCCAATCTTTCTTGTTTTGACCTACGGTTTTTTTTGTAAGATTATTTTTAGCCCTCGATTTGTTGATTCGGCTTCACCGTTGGTTTGAGGATGGTAGGCGGTTGAGAGATGGTGATAGACCCCGTATTTTGTTAAAATTTTATATAATTGATGGTTGAAAAAATGGGTACCTCTATCACTAATTAGTGCTTTTGGAGCACCAAAACGATAAAATAGTCATTTTAAGAATTTTATCACAACTCTACCATCGTTGGTTGGAAGAGCCTCGGCCTCGCCCCATTTGGACACGTAATCAACTACTATAAGAATGTATTTGTTACCATTTGACGGTGGAAAAGGTCCCATAAAATCCATATCCCAAACATCAAAAATTTCACAAATAAGAATGCCCTTTTGGGGCATTTCATTTCTTGTTGAGATATTACCTGTTCGTTGGCATGCATCACAAGTTTTAATGAAATGGTATGCATCCTTATGGATGGTTAGCCAATAAAATCCTGAATCGAGTACCTTCCGTGCAGTGTTTGCGATTCCATGATGTCCTCCATACGATCCTTCATGACAATGGCGAATAATTTTTTTTTTTTGCTTCTTGGCCATAGACTCATCTCAGGATAAGTTGATCGGCACATATTTTAAAAAGATATGGGTCTTCCCAAAAGTAGTGTTTTACATCGGCAAAGAATTTTGTTCTTTGTTGATGTTAACAACCTTTGACTAAGATTCCACTAGCGAGGTACTTAGCATAGTCGGCATACCATGGTTTTTCTTGATATTTAGCCATTTCCAAATATTCGGTGGGGAACTTTTTGTTTATGAGTTCTTCCCGAGTCGACTCCAAAGCGGGATCTTCTAAGCGTGATAGATGATCGGTGGCGGTATTTGCGGCTCCTCGCTTATCTTTTATTTCGATGTCGAATTCTTGGAGGAGAAGAATCCACTGGATCAAACATGGTTTGGCATCTTGTTTCTTGAAGTGGTATCGAATGGCGGCATGAACCGTATAGACTATTGTTTTAGAAAGACTAAGATAGGAACGAAATTTATCAAAAGCAAATACTACGGCTAGCAACTCTTTTTCTGTTGTATAATTTTCTTGAGCATCGTTAAGAGATTTACTTGTATAGTATATTGGGTGAAAATGTTTTTCTTTTCGTTGTCCTAAGATGGCTCTAATTGCAAAGTCACTTGCATCGCACATGATTTCAAAAGGTAATATCCAATCAGGTGCTATCATGATTGGTGCATTGACTAACATTTCTTTTAAGATTAGTATTGCTTTGTTGCATTCCTTTTCAAAGACAAATGGTGCATCTTTTTCAAGTAATTTTGTTAGAGGTCTAGAGATTTTCGAAAAGTCTTTGATAAATCGCCTATAACAGAGGAAGGTGGAGGTAATCAGGAAATAGTGTCTATTTTGGTCTGATCCACTTCCATTCCTTCATTTGAGATTTTATGACCGAGTACTATTCCCTCCATTACATGAAATGACATTTTTCCCAATTAAGGGCAAGCTTAGTTTCCTTACATCGGGATAGCATTCGTTCAAGGTTATCGAGGCATTGGTCAAATGTATCTCCAAAGATAGAAAAATCATCCATGAAAACTTCCATAGTTTTTTCTATCATATCGTGGAAGATAGCCACCATGCAACGTTGAAACGTTGCAAGGGCATTGCATATACCAAAAGGCATGCGTCGATAAGCAAAAGTTCCGTAGGGACATGTAAAAGTTGTTTTTCCTTGGTCCTCCGGTGCTATTGGAATTTGAAAATAACCGGAAAAACCATCAAGAAAACAATAGAATTTATGACCGGAAGTCTTTCTAACATTTGGTCGATGAATGGTAAAGGAAAATGGTCTTTCCTTGTTGCTTCATTTAACTTACGATAGTCGATACAAACCCTCCATCCGGTGACGGTTCTCGTTGGTATAAGTTCATTTTTATCATTTGTTATTACCGTCATACCTCCTTTCTTTGGAACTACTTGGACGGGACTTACCCATGGACTATCGAAAATGGGATAGATAAGTACGGCGTCTAGTAGCTTGATGACTTCGTTTTTAACCACTTCTTGTACATTTGGATTTACCCTGCATTGTGGTTGTATTACCGTTTTATAGTCATCTTCCATCAATATTTTGTGGGTGCACATGGATGGGTTGATGCCTTTGATATCTATGAGCCTCCACGCAATTGCATTTTTATGTTTTTTCAAAATCTTTATTAATTTTTCTTTTTCAAAAAGTGTTAGTTTAGAAGAAATGATGACGGGAGCTTACCTTGTTCGTCTAAAAATGCGTATTCTAGACCTTTAGGTAGTTCCTTCAGTTCAAGTGGTGGTAGGTCTTCAAGAGGCCGCTTATTTTCTTCTTTATTAAGGTCGATGGCCGAAAAGGTTTGTTCTATGGCGGTTTCTTGTTCGACGAATTCTTCTTCTTCCGTATCGGGTGGCTCCGCTTCATCTTCAATTAGGTGGTCGTCATCATGAATTGGATATTTCATTGATTGGTCAATATTGACGTACCTTTTGTCGGCCCCTAATCGAAGTGGTAGGTTGTTTTGATTTCGTTGGGTCAAGGCTTGATGGAATTTTAGAAATGGTTGTCCCAACACAAGGGGGCATCATCTAAGATGACAAAGTCGGTTAGGACTACCGCTTGGCTTGTTTAAATTAAGACATCTCCAACCATTCCCGTGGTATTAATCGTTTTGCGATTTGAGAGAAAAATAGGAATTTTAGGAGGAGAAAAAAAACTAGTACCTAATTTTTCAAAAATATAGTTTGGCATTATGTTAACGCAAAGATCTTTATCAATTAGCACATTACTAACAAAGATCTTTTGAAAAAAAACATGGTACCGGTTTTATGTTCATTTCATGATATTCATCTTTTATTAGCGAAGTTTGATCATTTGTTAACGTGACGCTTACTAATTCTTCGATTTTAGTATAAGTGTTTAACTCTTTTAAAAACTTAGCATGTGAAGAAACCAAACAATGATTTTCAAAAGAAGGTTGTAAAACATGAATTTCTGAAAAAGTTTGATCTAGTTTAGAATCGTTAGTTTTAGACTTACCTTCTTTTTTATTTGGTTCATGCGTGAGTTTTCATTTTGTTATTCTAGTTTTACTTCTTCAATTATTACCTCTTCGATTATTACCTCTTTACTACAAATATCCTCTTCTTTTTCACGAGATCTCTTAATTAAGAGTTCTAGATTTTTGAGACTTTGTATGACTCTTTCGGCTTCGGGAGTGACTATTGGTGGTGTGTCGTAGGTTTGACACGGATTGGCATCCCAATCAAAGCTTGACTTTGGAAGTTCAAACCTTGGTTCTTCATAAGTAGTGTATGAAGAACTTGATGTGGTGTACGAGGTTGATGGTTTAAAAATGTAACAATGTTGTACCGAATGGGATTCTTTCCAAATGGTATAATAAGATTCCTCATAATCATCCTCAATATAATAGGTGTAGTCTTCTGAGTAGTAATCCATTGTTTTGGAGGATACCCAGAAGAATAACGAGTGTCGGGATCAGAAGCAGAATTTAAAAATTTAATAAAAGGTTGACCACGGCCCCGTGCTGAACCGGCACGGCCCCGTGGGTAGTTCTGTATCTGGGCGTTTAAACAGTTTTTAAGAAAAATTTGCAGCACGGGGGCGTGTCCTAATAACACGGCCCCGTGTTAAACCTACTGTAAACAGAAAAATTTTAAAAACGAGCGTGAAGTTTTGAAAAATGTTAGAATTTGATAAGGCCGCTAATTTTAAGCTTTCTTAAAATCCATGTGTCCCCGGTAACGGTGTCAAAAACTTGACGTGTGCGGGTGTGTATAAAACACGATATTCTACTATCACTCTACACACACGTTAGGGCAAGTGCACCCATTGCAGACGTAGTATAGTGATGACAAGATACCAAGGTCGTCCAAGGATACAAGAGCTTTTAATACCGGCTTATCGTCAATGTTTAATCGAACCAAACTTTGAGAAAAGATTTTTAAAACTATTAAAAGATAAACTAAAAAGCAAAAATAAAATAATTGTAAAAATAGATAGACAAGAAAAAATCACTTGGTTCCGACTCCTCTTTCATGTACCCTTTTGATAATTTCCGCACTTTGGGCATTTTAAGAGATTATCTTAGTTATAGTAGTAGGGCCCTCTTGTGAAGGCGACGTTACCCTCAAACTAGTGGTCTGAGTCAGCAAGGATACAGTCCCACTAGGTCGGATTATTGAAAGATAATTAAGTAAGTTATTAATACAAAAAGTGGTGGGCCTCCTTCCAGTAAGCGATCACCCTCAACCCTTTGATCTGAGTCAGCAGGGATACAGTCCTCGTAGGGTTGGTTTAAAGTTTTAATAGTAGTTTATAAATAAGGGGTTCAAGCTTTTGGCACTTCTCCCGTGGTGGGTAATGCCCGTTCCGACTCGTGAAGTGTTACTAGGCTTGAACTAGGTTCTCGCAGGATCTATACACTGAACGAGACATAAAATTTACCCAACCACCCTTCTAACCCCATTCCAGGCAATTAACGCGCTTTATATAGACCTAAAGACACGAATATGTGAATCAACAACATAGGAAGAATGATTAGATAAATTTTCCTTCAATATAAAAAAAAACTAGTTATTAAAGTCAATAATACATACCCAATTAAAAAGTTGCCAAAGATTGGAAATGATAAAAGAAATACATAAAAGATTTGTCTTCACCAAGTCATGTAAGAGTTTAGCCAAGCATGGCCTTTGATTGACAAAGACTCTAACCATCAATCTTGGATCCCAAGACTACTACACACACTCTAAATGATGGAAAAAGGATGATGGTGTTGTAATGGTGGTGGAGTGGTGGCAACTGAGAGAGAAGTGGTTTGCCAAGGGATGGATTGGAATAAAACCAAGCACCCCCATTTATAGCTGAAAAAAGAACGTCCACCACGGCCCGTGCCCGCCTGGCACAGCCCCATGGCCATCAGTCTATCTCTTCTTCATTAACTGCAGTGTCAGACCTTGACTAACACGGCCCCGTGTGTCAACGGCATGGCCCGTTGCCAATGTACCTGCTGTACTACTTCGGATTCTAGAAATTTTGGAGTTGACCATGCCCCGTGTTGCCTTAGCACGACCCCGTGTTGAGTTTTGGACTTGTCTTTTGTTGTTGTCTTTTTCTACTGCAGAGAATTCCCACCAGGCATGGCCCGTGCTAGCTGAGCAGGCCCCGTGCCAGAGCTTCTGATTTTGTTATTTCTTTGGTTTGGATGTGGACGGGGCTTAGTGAGCTGCGTCAATACTTCTTCATTGCATTTTATGTTGGTTTTTGCTGTTATTTTGCTCCTTTTGTTCATTTAAGCTCTTTTAACCCTGTTAATTAAAAAGGAACAAAGAAACGAGTTTTTTCCAACATTAGTACTGAAAAAGGCTTGATTTTAGCCGTATTTGATATAATTTATTTGTTGTATTTTAAGCATATCAAGCTCCATATTGGTTAGCACATACAGAGATGAAGGAGTTTGGTGTATTCAAGATACAACATATAAATTAAATCAAATGACGCCTAAAATCAACCCTTTTCTAAGTACTAATGTTGGAAAAAGCTTGTGTTTTTATTCCTTTTGAATAAACAGGGTTAAATGAGCTTAAAATAACAAAAGAAGCAAAAGACAGCAAAAACCAACATAAAATACTATAAAGGTGGATTGACCAACTTGCCGAGCCCCCGTCCACATCCAAACCCAAGAAATAACAAATAAAGAAGCTCTGGCATGGGGACGTGCTCATCTGGCACGGGCCGTGCCCGGTGGGAATTCACTACAGCAAAAAGAGTCAATAATAAAAGACAAATTCCAAGCTTAGCATGGGGCCGCGCTAGACCAACACGGGGCATGGTCAACTCTTAGATTTCAAGAATTTGAAGAAGTACAGCAAGTACATTGGCCACGGGCCGTGCCGTTGACACACGGGGTCGTGTTAGTACAAGTCTGACACTACAATTGTTGTAGTAGAGAGAGACTGATGGCCATGGGGCCATGCCAGGCGGGTACGGGCCGTGTTGGATGTTATGTTTTCAACTATAAATATGGATGCTTGGTTTCACTTCAATTCATCCCTTGGAAAACCACTTCTCTCTCACTTACCACCACTCCACCACTACTACAACACCATCATCCACCACCATCATCCATTTTTCCATCTTTAGAGTGTCTGTGTAGTCTCGGGATCCAAGATTGATCGTAAGAATCTTTGTCAAACAAAGGCCATGCTTGGCTAAATTCTTACAACACTTGGTGAAGACAAATCTTTTATGTATTTCTTTTATGATTTCCAAGATTTGGCTACTTTTTAATTGGGTATGTATTAACGACTTTAATAATTAGTTTTTTTATATTGAATTTGAATTTGTTCAAGCATTCTTCATATGTTCGTTTGTTCAACATGTTGATGTCTTTACCGTCTATATAAAGCATGTTAATTAACCCTAAAGGGAGCTTAGAAGTGTTGTTTAGGTAATTATGTGTCTTGTTCAGTGTACGGATGTGAATTGACTGTCGTGAGCTAAACAAGATAACGATCAAGAATCGTGATCCGCTACCCAGGATCGACGATTTGTTCGACCAACTTCAAGGGGCTAGTTAATTTTCCAAGATCGACTTGAGATCGGGATATCACCAACTGAAGGTTAGGAGTGAAGACGTTCCAAAGACTGCCTTCAGGACAAGATACGGCCATTACGAGTTCCTAGTGATGCCTTTTAGGCTCACAAATGCACCTGTAGCATTCATGGACCCGATGAATAAAGTCTGCAAGTCGTATCTAGATAAGTTTGTCATTGTCTTTATAGATGACATACTTATCTATTCTCGTAATCAAGCTGATCGTTAGAAACATCTTTAGTGCATTCTAGAGTTTCTTGGACATATAATTAGCGAGCGTGGTATCCAGGTGGATCCCACCAAGATAAAAGCCATCATGAATTGGGAAGTACCGAAGACACCATCTGAGATATGTAGCTTCTTAGGATTTGCTAGATATTATAGAAGATTCATTGAGAACTTCTCTCGAAGAGCCACTCCTTACACTACCCTGACCCGCAAAGATGTCAAGTTTGACTGGGGTCCCAAGCAGAAAGAATCCTTTCAGATTCTGAAGCACAAGTTGAGCAATGCTCTAGTTCTAACTCTACCTGAGGGTATTGAGGATTTTGTTGTGTATTGTGATGCCTCATATATGGGTATGGGTTGTGTGCTTATGCAGAAAGGCAAAGTGATTGCATATGGATCATGACAACTAAAGATGCATGAAAGGAATTACACCACCCACGATTTGGAGTTGGGTGCCATTGTATTTACACTTTAGTTGTGGAGACACTACTTATATGGCACAAAGTGTATCATATACACAGATCATAAAAGTCTCCAACATCTGTTTAACCAAAAATATTTGAATATGCGACAACGCCGCTGGATGGAAACTTTGAATGACTATGATTGCGAGATTCGCTATCATCCTGGCAAGACAAATGTGGTTGCCAATGCATTAAGTTGCAAAGAAAGGGTTAAGCCAATTCGAATTAACGCAAAGAGTATTGAACTCAAGATTTGCTTGAATGAGAAGCTACTGGATGCTCAAAAGCGAGCCTTGTTAGAGGCTAATATTTCTAGTGAAGGATTGGGTGGAACTGTCGATCAGTTGTCACCTGGAAAAGGTGGAATACTGAGATTCAATGATATAATTTGGGTTTCTATCTTTGGAGGACTTAGAGATCTGATCCTCCAGGAAGCACATAATTCTAAGTATTCTGTTCATCCTGGAGGTGATAAAATGCACCAGGATCTAAGAAAGAACTATTGGTGGATGGGTATGAAGAAGCCAATAACCACCTACATAGACGTGTTCACAAGTTAAAGTTGAACACCAAAAACCGCCAGGACTTCTACAACAGCTTGAGATTGCTACGTGGAAATGGGAAATGGTAACTATGGATTTAATTACCAAGTCACCTAAGACCAAACGTGGCAATGACACGATTTGGGTCATTGTTGATAGGCTGACGAAGTCAACTCACTTCTTGCTAATCAAAGAGACTTATAGTTCTGACAAATAGACTTAATTATATGTGGACGAGATTGTGTCCCTGCATGGCGTGCCAGTATCTATCGTATCCGATAGAGATACTAGATACACATCTCACTTTTGGAAAAGTTTCCAACAATCGTTAGGCACGAGATTGAATTTCAGTACGACTTACCATCCTCAGACTGGTGGACAGTGTGACCGTACTATCTAGACTTTGGAAGACATGCTTAGGGATGCGTGATTGATTTGGGTGGTAGTTGGGATGACCACCTACCCCTAATAGAATTCTCCTACAATAACAACTATCATACTAGCATCAAGGCCGCTCCTTTTGAAGCCTTGTATGAGAGAAAATGCAGAACGCCCGTATGTTAGGCTGAGGTTGGGGAAGCCCAACAATCTAGACAAGAAATTGTCTTATAGACCACGGAAAAGATTGTGCAAATCCGTGATCGTCTCAAAGTTGCCCGTGATAGGCAGAAAAGCTACGCAGACAAGAGGCGGAAACCTCTTAAGTTCTAAGTAGGGGACAAGGTCTTACTAAAAGTATCACCCTAGAAGGGTGTAATGCATTTTGGAAAGAAGGGCAAGTTGAGCCCAAGATATATTGGACCATTCGAGATAACCGAATGTGTCGGTTCAGTGGCCTATAAGCTTAAACTGCCTGAGGGGCTTAGTGGAATTCATGAGGTGTTCCACATCTGTAACTTAAAGAAATGTCTAGCCGATGAGTTGCTAGCAATGTCATATCACGATGTGCAAATCAATGAAAACCCGAGGTTTGTTGAGAAACTGATTTTGATCGAATATCGACAGGTTAAGAAGCTCCGAAGGAAATTGATACCTATTATAAAGGTCAAATGGGATGCCCATCGTGGTGCCGAGTATACATAGGAGGTTGAGTCCACTATGAGACAAAAGTACCCCCATCTTTTTGAATAAAATCTCGAGGTTGAGATTTCTTTTAAAGGGGTGAGGATGTAACACCTTGTAAAATTGTGCTGAACAATATAATGACACGTGTCCACTCTCAAATATGCCTAATAATTTGGCCAAGAGGGACTAATTTTGTAAAGATTGGAAAGTATGAATGTGGAGGGACTAAATATAAAAAAAATATCAAATTTTTGAGTTCTGATGGTCGCATACGGACCGCAAGGACTTACCCCTTACGGTCCGTAAGCTTGTTCAAATCTGTGTACGCCTAAAGGGCTTACGGACCGTAAGCACTGGACCCATGCGGTCCGTAGGGCACTGCCAGTGGCAGTTTTGTTTGGAGGCCAAGCATCTCTGCCATCTTGCCACCTTTCTCGCACATTACCACCTTCTTGCAGCTCTTGACACGTCCATGAACACTTGGTGACATCCTACAACACCTCTAACACCTATCTTGATCTCATTTCAACCACTTCAAGTATAAATAGGATCCCTAGTGCAACAGTTTTTCTTGCACCTTTCTTTAATCTTCTCTCTATCTACTATTTGGAGGTTCCTGATCTAAAAGGGAGCTTCCCATGAGTTCTAAACATTCTAAGGATCACAAGTAAGTGTTCCTTTCCTGCTCTTTTCTTTTCTAGGCTAAGAATTTAGCCGAAAGTCAAGCAAATTGACTTTTGCTTTGACTTTCGGTTTAGAACATTATGGTCCAACCGTTGTTCGAATCGAACATGGCTACGTGATCATAATAAGGTTGGTGTTAATCCCTCAAAAGGGAACCTCCTTGAAATCATGTTAAGTTGGTCAAATGACGGGTCAAAGTTTAGTTCAATAAAAAGTCAAACGGCAGATTTTCGGAAAACTTATAAAATGAACTTGTAAACATTTTAACACATCTTTTTGACACTAAATCAGTTGGTAACTAATATTAGAACATGTATAAACATGTTCGGCCCATCATTTACAGTTTACATGTCGGTTCGCAACCAAAAGTCAAGCAGTTTGACTTCTGCTTTGACTTTCGATTCTGACCTGAATTAGCAACTTTACCTACTGATTCTAAGTTGCAGTATGATCATATTATAGTGTAACCCTCTGTGTTTATAATACCTGATCATAATCAGTTCTTGAGTTTTTATACAAGTTCTTAAATTATGCCATATTATGACTAAAATGCCCTTATGGTGCATAAGTTGGTTTTAAACCATGATAAACATATAAAGTGAATTACCTGCTGACTTGTTAACATAATTAAAAGGTTTTGGCATATTGAAATTGTTTTTGGCTCATCCGATCACCCGATACCGCCTATGCGCGTACGGTTAGATTATGTAACTAGTTTACGTAAGTTTACTGAATCGGGTCAAATCTTTTCAATTTATTTCAAATTCAAGAATGTATATTGTTTATCCATATTATACAAGTCTTAGTACTTGTGAGGATTAAACTACATTTTATCCGGTCATCGCTTAATCTAGCGTATCATACCATTTTCATTAATTTAAGTTAACCGGTCCAAGTCTATGACTTGAATAAGACACGTTAGCATTCTTTTTTTTTTTTTTGAACGGCAAATTTGGATCACTGACGGACCACTGGAGTATCATCGTGCCACCAGAGGAACCACCCGATCATATCCATCTCCACTAGGCATAATGCCACACCAATTCAGGAGGAAACCCAATAAATATGGGAAAACCCCCCTTGTGGGAATCGAACCCAGGACCTATTGGTCCCAAAGCCTTATCCCACCACCAAGATGCCACTAGGCTATAAAGCCATGGGCGACACGTTAGCATTCTAATTGGCTATTATACCATTCATTCCAGACTAAGGCATTCCAGTAGATTGCAACCAAGCTTAGTTAATTGATATATAGGTTGTGATTATTATTAATATCTTGACTCTAAGACATTAATCCAGCTAAATACTCTTAACCTATTTTCCCTATACGGGCTTGTGATACGGTATATTATTACCGTATGGTAAGGTATGGGATCAAAGACCTATGTGTCGGGAATCCAAATAATCCGTTTTAATTCGTATTGCTTGGACTTAAACATTAGGGGTTAATATGACTGTGTCCTGGATATCCCCGGCTCATTTAATTGCAAGTGGAAACGACCTAAGCACGGGGTGTAGGCATACACCTGACATATGCTAATGCTATATTAAAATGATTTTTATAACCCAATACAAGTTTTACCCAATAAGGGTAATAAAAGTGGTGTGTCGGTTAATCATGATCTCGGCATAGTTTGCGGGCCCCATGTGTATTGTCAAGCTTGTAAAACTGATAACATGGGAAATAGTTTATCCCAAGCTATTTATGAAAATATATGTACCATTGTGTACATGAAAATGATTTTGAAATATTTTCAAAATGTGTCGGTTATTTGTATTTACCAATGTAAGCTGACGTATCTTCAAAAGACTAAGTGACATGTTGCAAGGTTACATAATAGGCTGGAATATTCTGGTAATGCTTAAGAGGAATTTGCAACTCCTAGCATTTGAAGCCTAGTAGTCTGCATTTTTATCATTTTGTTGTTTTCGATCCGCCTGTGGATCTTTTAATACACAATCAGTCTGTATAATTATTTGAACATTCGGATATTGTAATTTTGTAATAGTATTTTAAACCCAAGACTTCCGCTGTGCTATTTGTGTATTTGATATCAATCTCGTCACGTACCCCAAGTCCAGGCCCACCGGGAAATATCATAGTGTGACAGTACACTATTTAGGTATTCATTGATTATGTTCCAGTACGTAATTACGTACTAGAACATAATCACGTAACTTTGTAACTTATCAAATAACATTTTTGAATATTAAGAAAACTATAGGAGTAGCATACTCAAATTAAAGAGAATTAAATGTCCGTTAATACAGTATGATTTAAGAAAAATATTATCGTATGCAAACGTTATAGCCGTTTGAAAATTAAGGGGGAAGTAGTTCAAGGGCGAAAAGACCATAATACTCTTTTCTAGTTGCCATAATACGCTTTTCTATTTGTTTTATAAATTGTAGAATCCTGTTATTTACAAAATTGTCACCGTGTCGTTGAGAATCGTTGATCTTGGAAAATGGATGGTTGTGATTGTCTCCTACAATTCATACACAAAACGTGTCGAGAGACAAATCCTAAGGGTAATATGTATAAGATAATCGATAAATGGTTAATTAGCCAGTGCACCGAAAATGTGAGCCTAGACATGCTTTGAGTGTCGCTTCATCTCCGTATTTAAGTAGCGATTATATCCACACTTGAACTCTCCTCCTGCAAACATAAACTTTCAACTTTGAAATATATATCTAAGTGATATCTATTTTTTTAAAATTGATGGCGTTAGAAGCGAGAAAAAAAAAGCAAGAAGAGAAGTGTTTAGTGAGCAAAATTGTAAAATTCATCTATACATTAATTTTCATTTCTAATTTCAGTAACTATAAATCTTGCTGATAAATACTATGAATTACTCGTTTGTTTTTCGAAATAAACATACATTTGAAATAACAAGGTAATAGTGTAAGAAGTCAATCAAGCAACAAACTGTCAATTTCTAACCTAACAATTTAGACATACTTGATGCATAATTTTAAGAACTTTTCCTTTTCTTGTTTCATTCATCACTTAAAGTCTTTGTGTATTCTCATATAAAACTTAATTGTTCGTCTTTGATAAAATTGTTGATAATAAAGAGTTTCGAAAGCTTTGATCTCTTCTAATCCCTATTTCCGTGATCCTTATGTTCGTTGAAAAACTTGAACTCTTCTAAAATCGTCGTTTATAAAGAGATAGCTTGTAATCTTTCTACAAGGCCTTGTTTTTTGGTCATCTCTTTTACTTTGCTTAATCATTGGAAGTCTTCTTAATATTTGCATAGAAAGGTTAATTTAGTTTACAACTTCTTGATAACATTAAATATATAAATAGAATCAAAATTTTCTATGATGATTAACAAATATCAAAATTTGCAGGTAAACAATTATTCTTTATGTTGGTGACCAAGGCTGACTTAATGTAAAACTATACCCTCATAACACTTGTTAATCTGTTACATACTTAAGACTTTTTCATTAAGTGCTATATACTACACAGATAAGCAATATAATATATTAAAAAGTAATTATATGAACAAGTATATTTTCATCATCAAATTCATCTACGCACAATTATGCCTAACACATTCCAACTAAAAATAATGTAACTAGTTGTAAAAATTATATCTAAATTTCTTAGAAAGAGTATTTGTACGTGCCTGGATTTATAGTTACAGAGAGGATGGTGACTCGTATAACAATTAACTAATATATCAATCTTAACAATTATTTTATCGCATTATATAATAGGCATTTTACAAAACAGCCTCAATAGGATTCTATCCAATTTGAGTTGTTAGATGACCTTTAAGTTAAGTTATGGTGTCATGTCAAGTAAGATTTTTGTACAAGTCATTGATCACAATGCCTGGTGTTGATGCAACAAATACAAGATCAAGGCCTGTAGCGATATCTCCGGGGTAAAAGGGTTCAAGGTTTCGATTAGCCTAACGCAGGTCGTGGGGTCCCCCCACGTTTGTAGCACGTGGAGGCGGATCACTTTGTTATTATTCACTTTGAATTCTGGATTGAAGGGTTCAACCCAGAATGTCTATGTTAAGTGAGATAATATTGTAGTGAGCCGAGAATAGAACAAGCATGGAGTAAGTTCTAGAGAGGAGAAGTAAGATCAGAGATCAAGGGTGATCTGAGTTGATCTGGAATGGCTGGAATGAATGGCAAGAGGCTGCTATTTATAGGGAAAGAATCTTCTATAAGAGGAAGCCTTTGACCAGTGATCCTTGGCTACAGTGAGGGACTTGCCCATTTGAGGGTTGAAGGGTTTAGACCTGCGGGTAAAAGGGGGTTCTCTGTGCACATACTCTCTTTTACGGTTGTGAGAGTGTTGGACACGCAGAGGGTGATGTGACAAGGCTCTGACTTGTCTTTTTACTGTTCATGACCGTTGGACTATTTCCGAACCTTTTAACCTTTCAACCTTTTAAGTTGTTGTGTTTCTAATCAGGTTATTAAGGTTTGAGCTACCCCCGTCATCAGTCCCCCAAGTCAGAGGTATTTGGGGTGTAAGCTCAAATGCTTCTGACTTTTGTACACGATTTTTATTGCTTAAAGGCTTCAAGGCTTGAAAGGTTATCAGGCGTCTAAGTTTTTTGGATTTGAATTTTGAAATGACAGTTAATGTGATGGATGGCAGTTTTTTTGCCTTTTGCGTAATAATAATTGCCTAGACTTCACTTTCTTTTTTCTTTCGATCGTCTCTCCTGGGTGCTAGCAAAGATATGTATGTGAGTTATTCTTGTCTCACTAGAGGAAGTTGAGGCTTTTTGTAAATAATGGGGGATCGATCTAAAGTTTAATCCAGTGGCTCTGGGTTTAGACAGATCGATCGATCAGTGTCCCGCTGGTTCGATTGCTCTTTATTGTTGTCATTTCGAGTTTTCCAACTTGTGTCATCCATTTTCAGTCTTTGTTCTGAATATTTTAGAGTATTATCGTGTGTCGTTTGTTCAGTTGTGTCCTCAAGGTCTTGCTGGGATTTTACATTTTGAGGTTTTATGATAGGGTATGACCCATCGTTGTTGTTCCGATGTTTCTTCCGTTTGACCAAGAACGACGATTGGGTCACGTTTGAGATATCCCAAGTTGATGTTTGTTTGACTTCCTCAATGGTTACTACCTTTGGTTCTGGGAAGGACCGATTTTTCTGGATTTCAGAGTCCATTGTTCCGTTCGAGCTGATGCTGTGTTAGACAAGCTTGAGCCATTTGAGTCCTAACTAGATAGTTTGTTGTTAAAAGCCATTTAGGAAATGTCCTTCGAGGCTTCGTCCCTTTCCTGAACACCTTTTAGTGTTGATGGGTGTGAGCATCTTGTGGGACAAGCCAGATCGTGACCCTGTGCTCATGCGGGATGATCAGGGTATGATGTTTTTCCTTATGCTTTATAAAGAGTGATGATACCTCTGATGTTGTGTTTGGGGATGCTGAGGCTACCTCCGGCGAAGATGTTGTTGCCAAAGGTGCCGAACACAGGTTCGAGGGTTCAGGTTATGTGAACGTTCCAAATGTCGAACACTTTACAAGGTTTGGTGCTTCCAAAGCTTCTATCCGACGTATGTTGAAGGGAGCTGAACTACCATCGGCCTCTGAGCCAGTGGAACAAAGTGATGACATAGAGGCTTCGGACGACTCGGAAGTTGGGGTTCAGGGAAAAAGACAAGGAGTTGCCATTGGCGATTGTTAAGGAGAGTAAAGCAGCAGGTAAGAAGGTTGTGAGCTTGAAGGGTTTAAGGAAGGGTGGTGAAGGTTCCACCAATGTTGATCCAGAAGAGGTTTATGTGGCGGATTGGAAGGTCATAGTTGGTGACAGCTTCATGTCTTCATCCATTTATGAGGATGTTTTTACCCATTTTGCTCCTCCTACTGTTCGAGGTTCTTGCTCGTCTATGGACAATGAACTAATGATTTCGAAAATGATGATGGGTGCTTGCAACCTTGTTGCCTTGCTTCTAGAGGATGTATCCAGATTTCGCAAACGGATGCAAGAATATGAAGTCTTTTCGAATAAGAGGGATAAGATGAAAACTTCAATGGTTGTTTTGAAAGAAACTGAGGGCTACACTGAGAAGGAGAAAGCATTGATGTTTGAAGATTTGAGGAGTTTTCTTCCCACACAAGACTGATATGGTTGAGTTGGAAAAACGCTTGGAGGCTGACAAGGTTCAAGTCTGGGTCGATAAGGCTGCCTTGTAGGTTCATAAAAAGGCCTTCTTGGAGGAGAAAGAAGGGTTAAAGGCTTCACTTTCTCATGCAATTGGTGATAATAAATGGCTCATTGAGCGTGGATTTCAGCAAGTGGTTACCTATCTTCTCCATTCGTCGGAGTTCAAACAAAGTCTTGGGTGATGTGTACACCGAGCTTCTTGCTCATGTGAGACACCAAGGTTTGTTTGCTGGTTACAAAGCTTTGTGAACCTGGGGAGCCTCAGGAAAAGTCTTCTCATTTTCAACCCAAAGCCTTCAAAGTCTTCAAGGGAACAATTTTTAAGATTGAGCATATGATTTACCCTTATGTGGGTGAAGTCTCCAAGTGTTTTGGTAAACCTTTGCCTGTCTTGTAGGAGGTAAAATCTAAGGGCCTTAATGAGGCTGTTTGTAACGAAGCATTGAAGTCCCTCTTGAATAAACGTCCTTGCTTCGGAGATAGCGAGGGAACGTGTTCTGAAGGTGGTGAGGGCTCAAAGGGTTCAAGCCTTGAAGCCTCCTAGGCAGCAGGTGCAGCAGGGAGGTAAAAGAGGAAGGCTAAAAAGACCCAAGATGATGGAGGTTCGAAGAAGGATGATGCAACAAAGTCTACCATCCCTGATGTTGCTAAGTGAAGAAAAAACCTCAATTCATAGCTTTCTTAGCATGTCGATCAATGTTATGGTTTGCTTGCTTGAGCATCTTTTTATTTTAAAGGAACCGCCTAGATCCCTTGGTGGTTAAAGCCTTGAAGGCTTGTGGACAATGTTTTATGTTTGATGGCCAGTATGGCCTTTGCTATCTTTAACTTATCTTGCTATGTTTATTGTGTTGTTCTGTTTACTCCCTTGTGTTTTCATTGGTTTTGTATGTTGTCTTTGTTTTGGGCGGTGCATCTTATGTTACTTATACCTTAAAGGGTTCAGTGCTGCAGTCACTTAGCCTTAGGATATTTTTAACAAGAAGATACAACCTCTATCCTATGTATGACATTCACTTAGAGTATTTTTGGTTCGTAAGCCAATGTTAGGGCTTAAGGAACATTTGGTGTAGGCTGTTCAAACCCGTCTATGAGACATGCTTTTTAAGATTTCTATGAGTCTCATGGAGTTGTATTGATTTAGGAACTCACCCCTTATATAGGTCCATTCAACCCTTGAACCTATTGAGCGATGTGGCCTGGGAGCTCATCCCCTTACATGGCCCTTGCCATGGAGTTTCTTTCTAGGTTCTCAACCTGATTATAGGATAGAAAGACAAATTTTGATTCGTCGTTCATTTATTTCAAAGTAATTCGATTACTAGGGGAATAGAACAACTTTTGGGAACTATTTGTAACACGTTTTGGTTAAACGTGGAACCTTTTAAGGTTTTTGCCATTCCAATGACGGGGAAGCTTTTTGCCTTGCGGACCTGCCAGCTTGTATGATCCCCCTTTGTGGGCTTTAAGGATATTGTATGGCCCTTCCTACTTAGGGCCAAGCTTTCTTGGCTTTCTTTCTTGTAGGCCTCATTATTTCGAAGCACAAGGTTCTCAGGCTTGAAACGTTCATGCTTCACCCGTGCATTGTAATACAATTCCATGTTTTGCTTGTACCTCGCTTTTTGTATGGTTGCTTGATCACGAGCCTCTTCGAGGAGTTCCAAATTCAACATTGTCTCTTTCTTATTTGATTCGAGGTTGATGTCGAATGTTCTTTGTATTGTTGCTCCGATTTCGGCTAGGAATACAACCTCTGATCCAAACACTAGGCTGTAGCGTTTTTCTTGTGGCTCGTTTTCTTGATTGTTCGAATTTCCCATAGCACATTGGGAAGTTATTCGAGCCAGTTGTTGTCGTATCTTCCCAATCGAGATTTAATCCCTTCAACAATGTTGCGGTTTGTCCTATCAACCTGGCCATTGGATTGTGGGTGAGCTACCGAGCTGAATACTTGGGTTATTCTGAACTCCTTACACCAGGAGCTAGAAGGATTCTCGGCAAACTACTTCGCGTTATCCGTGACTAGTACCCCTAGAGCCCAAAACGACAGATTACGTTTTCGTAAACGAAATCAATGACCTGTTTCCCTGAGATTTTTTCCAATAGTTTTACTTTTGGCCACTTGGTGAAGTAGCCCACGGCTAACAATAAGAACTTGACTCCTCCTTTGGCTGGTGGGAATGGTCCAACAATGTCCATTCTCCACTTACGAAATGGCCAAGTCGAGGAGGTGGGAACGGGGCCATGTTTGGTTCTTTTGGGTACCGGAGCATGTAACTGTCAAGCTTCACATTTTCGCAGTTGTTCGAAGGTATCTCGATGCATGGAAGGCCAAAAGTATCCGAGGTTCATTAACTTTAACACTACCGATCTTGGGCCACAATGAGCCCCACATATCCTTTCGTGAACCTCTTTAATCAGATTTTGGCTTTGTTCTGGGTCAACGCATCATAGTAGTGGTGCAAGGTATCCTTTTTGTAAAGGATATCTCCTTGTAACACATACTGCCTTGACTTGATACGAACCCTTTTAGCCTCAGTCTGGTCATTAGGTAATTCACCATTTTTGAGGAACTTTTCAATGGGAGTCATCCAATTTGGCCCTTCTTTAGTGATCGCATATTGAACCTCAAGTTTTTTGGATGGATGGGGTTTTTAATACCTCAATTAGTACCTTCTTGGTAAGGTGGGAAAATGTAAGAGATACAAGCTTGCTTAGTGTATCAGTTCTCTTGTTTTGAGATCTTGGAACTTTTTTGATAGAACATATTTGAAATGTGTTCATCAATACCTTTGATTTCTCTCGGTACTAATACATGTTGGGTTCTTTTGCTATGTAGGTGTAATTGTCTTGGCTTGAGAGAGTTTGTGAGGACTTAAAGCTTTTGAACCCTATTTCTTTGGCTATGTAGTTGTCACTTACTTGGTTTGAAACAAGCAACGAGTCTGTGAAGACTTGAAGCCTTTTGACACCCATATTTTTTGCAAGCTTGAGCCCGGCAATCAATGCTTCATACTCAGCTTCGTTGTTTGTAGTCTGCAATTCAAGACGAAAGGCATACGTGAATTCCAATTCGTTAGGATCAATTAGAACAAGCCCTGCTCCTAACCCTTCAATGCTGGAAGCTTCGTCGGTAAAGAGCTTCCAAGTATGGGGGTCGAAGGGTTCAGTGGAGACTGTATTGACTTCCGTTGTGACTTCTTTAGGGACTTCTATGATGAAGTCAGCTGAGACTTGGGCTTTGGCAGCTTTTCTCGGGACATAGGTGATTTTTCAAGCACATTCTTAATAGGTTAGTCAGTGACCACTTGTATCGGGTGTGACTGAAAGTACCTTAGAAGCCTTCTAGCCGTTTGGACTAGGGCTAGAGCAAGTTTTTCCAAAGAAGAATATTTGATTCCTGCTAATTTTGAAGTTTTGGGTATCTGAATTTTGTTTAGTTCAATAATCAGAGCCGTACTTATGGTCTTTTCAGCAATCGATAGGTAGGTGGAGGTCGTTCCTTCGGTTTCCGAAGCCAAAATGGCTGGGAGTGAAGCCAAGTGTTGCTTCATTTGGTTGAAGGCTTCCTTTTGAGGTAAAACGCTTCAAAGCTGTAAGCTTTCCATCGAAAGTCTTTCTTGTTAGCACATCCCTTGGGGGTTGGATTTTATGCTTTGTTTCCCCATGATGTGCCCTAGAAACGAGCACTTGACTGGGTTAAGCTTCATGTTGATCTTTCTTGAGTTTTGGAAGGTTTCTTGTATGTCATCGAGCATTTGGTATTCCGTTTTGCTCTTGATCACCAAATCGCCAACATAAGCTTTAATGTTCTTGCCGATTTGTCCGGCAAACGCTTTGTCAACCAGACGTTGATAAGTGGCACCTGCATTTCTTAAACCAAAAGGCATTTTTTGATAGCAAGATATATCTTTATCGGTGTGGAATGTAGTTTTTTATTATTTTTTATTAGGATCTGATGGTAACCCTTTTAGGTGTCAAGAAGACACTTGGACGGGAAGCCTGTGAGCGAGTTAACCTTGAGGTCTATCTGGGGCAGCGAGTAGCAATCCTTTGGGCATGCTTTGTTCAAGTCTTTAAAATCGATATACATTCTTCAAAACTTTTTGAGTTTTCGAACCATTACGGGATTGGCCACCCATGATTGATACTTAACCTCTCGAAGGATTCTGGTTAGAACAAGCTTTTTTATCTTTTGTATAATGGGCTTATTATCAGATGGGATCCATGACTCATGTTTCAATAATGCTACGGGGGATGCCGGTCATATCTTCCGGGCACTAAGCAAAGACGTAGTGCAAGAGCAACTTTTCAAGGTATGAGAGGGTTTCATTGGAAATGTTAGTGTTTACCCTTATCCCCTGTTGAGGGTATTTTGGGTTTACGTCCAACCCTTGTTCATCGTATTCGTTCTTTCTTGAGCTTTCCCCTTCAACCATGAAAGCTTCTTGGGTAGGTTGAAGGGTTGCTATCCCTTTTTCAGCGGGAAACTTCACAGTGCCTTGACCAACTGAAATTGCCATTCCGAACACACTTTTCCCTGGCCTTCCTATGATGATATCATAATTGGAAGGGATGTTGATCACCGCAAAAGTGAGTTGTTCGGTTCGTCCCTATGTTCTCTCGCTGAACAAACATTAAGGGTTATTTGGCCTAAAGGCTGGATGGGTATGTCTGCGATACCTTCGATGGAGGGTTCAGACTATTGAAGCTTTGAACGTTCATCGTCGCTGAGAGGGTTAAAGCCTTTCTCAAACATGATTTTAGTGGTTACACCGGTGTTAATGTAAGCCTTTTGTGTCTTGATGGTTCCTATGTTGGATTCCATCACCAGAGGGTTTGAAAGCAACTCTCCTTCTGGTGGTGGGAAGCAAACATATTAACGTTCCCATGCCTTGGAATGATGGCGTTTGTGGGAAGCTTCGTTTTCAGGGTCGACCATGTTCACTATTATCATTATTTTTTTTAACCATCTTGTCCTTGACCCCTTTATCCAAGTGGGCCTGTTCGGACTTGACGGCTTCTTCGATCCTTTTTTTTTTGGTTGGAAGAAATCATTGGTATGGTGACCTTTCTATTCTTGAAACTTACCATATTGGCTTGATTTTTTCGATCTTTTGTTTTTTGGCAAAGGTTGAGGAGGGTGGAAGCTGTGTTTTACCTCTTCGGTTGCCAAGATCTCTTGCGGAGTATTGGTTAAGGCTGTAAAGTTTATGGTTTTTTCTCGGCTTGGAGGGTTCCGGCCTTCAAGCCTTCAGGAATCCGAACCTTTGAACCATTTGTCATAAGAGCCATACTGGAAGCTCCAATTAAGAGTTCTCTCTCTTTTTTCTTTGATGTCTTCAGCTTATTCTCCTCGAATGTGGGCTTCAGCCCTTTCGAGTGTTTCTTCAAGGGTTTTGGGCAGGCATTTATTGAAGTCTCTTGTGAGATATTTGGAATTTATAGCATTCATGAACCCTGCAACCCTAACCTTTTCATCGGCGTAAGTTAAACCTTCCTTCTTGTAACTTTCGATGAAGTCTCTGAGACTTTCATCATCATGTTGTTTGATCTGGAAGATTATCATGGCGTCCTTGACATACCTATGTTTTTATAGGGAATTTTTGCTAAGATCGTCAAAGGTCTGAACGCTTCGTCCAGGAAGGTCATTGAACCATATGCGCGAAGACCCTTCAAGGGTTTGCCTGAACATGAGACAACATTCGGAGTTGGGTCATTTTTTTATTCTTGTAGTCCCGGCGAAGATTTGGAAGTAGTCTTCAGTACCGTGATGGCATCTTTATCTGGGTTTGAAACTCGTACTCAACAATTTGTTGAAGCAAGATATTGGGCTTGTAAGGTTTTGAGAGGTATTTTATTACCCTTGAAGCGGGATTACCGTTTGAGGTACCCTGGTGAGTGGTTGGCACTTGGTTGATGAAGTTAAGGTTAAAGCCTTGAAGGCTTTTTGTGTCATCATCCAGCTTTCACGTGCTGCAAAGGAAATTGTGCCATCATCTGTGTCATCAGCTAGGGCATAAGGTTAAAGCCTTAAAGGCTTTCTGATGGTACTCATAAAAGATGCCATTATCTGTGTCATAAGGTTAAAGCCTTAAAGGCTTACTGTATAAGGCATTCCCATGGATGTGCTCATGACCGCACCTCGAGCCAAAGGCGGGGTGACCATGGCTTGTTTTCACGAAGTAGCAATGGGAGGGGGAACACTTGAAGCTGGTGACTGCCATAATTGATCAAGAGTGATTTTATGCCCCATAGGTGCACCGGTTGTAACGGGTTGGGAGGTAAATAAGGGAAAAACGGTTGGACTTGGCCTCCCCAAAAGCTAAGGGGCTTGAGTGGTTGGCCTGTCACACTAGGACCAGCTTCAAGGTAAGATGTGGCTGAACGTGAGATGCTAAAAGGAAGAGATGGAGGGCCATGTGATAATGAGGGTTCAGACTCCTCATAATTTAGTCTTATTCTCACCCTTTTTTCCCTTTCTAAGCTCACATGCTAGTTGAGAAGAAATCTCAGTTGTAAGAAATTTCTAGCTAGTCACTCGAGTGTTAGATCTATGCGTTCCGGTGTATGCATTACATCGATTTGAGTAGGTGCAACCCCTGACCGAGATGGGTTTGTGTTTGAAAAGAAGTGAACTCCGGGAACATATCCCGGTGGAGTACTTCCGGGAGTAGAAAGAGGTGTAGATAAGACCGGTGAGATCCGACCCGAATTTGGTGTTAAATCGGTGTTGTTAGGCACTTGATCTACCTGACCGAGAGACTCGCTTTCAGACATGATGTTAAGAGAAAATGGAGCTACACAACTGGTCTTTAAGATAAAGTAAGCGACGTAGCCCCACGGTGGGCGCCAACTTGTTGATGCAACAAATACAAGACCAAGGCCTGTAGCGATATCTCCGGGATAAAAGGGTTCAAGGTTTCGATTAGCCTAACGCAGGTCGTGGGGTCCCCCCACGTTTGTAGCACGTGGAGGCGGATCACTTTGTTATTATTCACTTTGAATTCTGGATTGAAGGGTTCAACCCAGAATGTCTATGTTAAGTGAGATAATATTGTAGTGAGCCGAGAATAGAACAAGCATGGAGTAAGTTCTAGAGAGGAGAAGTAAGATCAGAGATCAAGGGTGATCTGAGTTGATCTGGAATGGCTGGAATGAATGGCAAGAGGCTGCTATTTATAGGGAAAGAATCTTCTATAAGAGGAAGCCTTTGACCAGTGATCCTTGGCTACAGTGAGGGACTTGCCCATTTGAGGGTTGAAGGGTTTAGACCTGCGGGTAAAAGGGGGTTCTCTGTGCACATACTCTCTTTTACGGCTGTGAGAGTGTTGGACACGCAGAGGGTGATGTGACAAGTCTCTGACTTGTCTTTTTACTGTTCATGACCGTTGGACTATTTCCGAACCTTTTAACCTTTCAACCTTTTAAGTTGTTGTGTTTCTAATCAGGTTATTAAGGTTTGAGCTACCCCCGTCATCACCTGGATTTATAGTTACAGAGAGGATGGTGACTCGTATAACAATTAACTAATATATCAATCTTAACAATTATTTTATCGCATTATATAATAGGCATTTTACAAAACAGCCTCAATAGGATTTTATCCAATTTGAGTTGTTAGATGACCTTTAAGTTAAGTTATGGTGTCATGTCAAGTAAGATTTTTGTACAAGTCATTGATCACAATGTCTAACTAGTAAAGTAAATAAAGTAAATATAGTATATGTTAATTCAATAATATAAAGGAATATTGAATTTTAATAATCTCAATTATTCGTCGTTGGCCGCTAACAGTCATAACTTTAAAAATAACCACTAGACCATGACTAACAGAACCCTAACGTCGTTAGTCTCCGGTCGCAGGAAAAACATTTTTTGGCCGGAAACTCATTTTTGGCCGGAAAATTCAACATTTTCGTCCTGAACCTTTTTGTAACCTTATCATGGACCTTTGGGAACCTTTTTTCTAGTAAAAGCCCCAATTATTAAAGTCGTCGAAAAACTCATTTTTGCCGGAAAACTTCTTTTTCACCGAAAACTCAACTTTTTTGGCCGGAAAACTCAACATTTTCGTCCCAAACCTTTTTGTAACCTTAGATCGGACCTTTAGAAACCTTTTCTGGACAAAAACGGTTTTCCGGCGACCAGAGACTAGCGGCTTTAGGGTTCTGTTAGTCAGGGTCCATTGATGACCAATATGTCAATAGTTGGGACTGGCAATGGTTATTTTTGAAGTTGTGACTTGGCGGCCAACGGCGAATAGTTGAGATTATTAAAATCCAATATTCCTAATATAAAATATACTATCCTATGACGAGTTTTGCTTACCGCTTAACTTTTCAATTTTAACAATTTGTAGTTTGCATTAGTTTTTTCTAGGGTTTTATCTTCAAAGATATGTTGTTGTGCAATAGTTGATGTCACATTCAGAGGTACAAAGTACTGTAAAATGTATATTTCTTTAAGTGATGCGGGTTTAAAGTCTAAAGTTGACCAAAGGTTGATGTAATGAATATATGTTTTTTATTTAGAACTGCCAATCACTAAATTACAAGATAGAAGCTAATATATTAATTTAATTTAACTTTGATTCAAATAATTATACATCACACAACTTTTTTGTAAATATTAGTTAATCCATAAATCGAATACAAACAATTCATATAGCGTCACTCATGATCCCTTTAGGGTGGATGGGGTGTCCTCGGGTTCACGCCACAGGTTGGACGGGTTCCACATGTACATCGCCGCAAACCCATCCAACACACGTGATAGCTTCAACCTCTAGTTGGTGAACCAGAGCGTGGTGCGGCATGATAAACGTTTGGCAACAACTTTTTAATGAGAGTTAGTGGAAGGAAGTAGATGCACCAGCGATGGTTTCCACGTGAACGCCTAGACCACCCTTATTGAAAGGGTTATTGAATAATAATAATTCTAAGTCTCACCTATTGTCCGATATTAAGTAGGCTGCAGGTGGACATGAATCTATTGGGGAGGTCAAATTTTTATATGTTATAAAAGGAACAATGGGGGCCAATTTATTATAAGTTGGGATCGTTGGAAAGAATTTTTAAAGTTGTGATTATTATCGGCCAAGAGGTGGAATTTGGATTATTAAAATCCAATAATCCTTTTTGAAATGATATTAGGTCAAAATAAGATTATGTACACCTATACGAAAACTTGCATGTAAATAATTGTATACAAACTAGATGTAAGCTTCGCCGCGTTGCGGCTAGGGCTTACAAATTTAGACGTAGCATATACCCGGAATACCAACTTCGCCTTTGTTGTGGTATGTGTTCCTTTCATGTCTACGTATTTCTTTTTTCTCAAAAAGCACCTCAAAACATATATAATAATAAAAAAATTTGGGATTAATCTATCTTATTTTAAGTATAGATTAACATGTTTTAAATTACTAATTATTATACATCGAGTAAAACCTAAAATAAGATTATAACTTACCTTATAGTGGTTGGTGGTGGTTTTGACGGTGGTTGTGATGATAATAAACAAAAGGTTTTAACAAAGTTAATTTTTTTTGGATAAAAGAGTTGTTGCTTACTCTCTCTTAAACTCAACTTTTCCTTCAATATTTGATTTCATAAACGTTGTATAACATACCCTCAAGTATATACCTACATACATATATAATCTGTATCTGTATATGTATATGTAACCCCTCAACTGTGTCCAAATTCTTGAAAGTTATTTCCAACCCTCACCATCTCAAAACCTCATCATCGGAGCACTTAAGCACCGGCACCGCCTCGTCGGAAAACTGGTTAGGGTTGTTCTTGCCTCCTACGACGATCCCTCTCTCATTATGCACTCAACATCTCCTTATTTCTGATTCGACAGTTCGGTTTTCGGATTTTTAATAACCGAGAATTTCGGTTCGGTTTTCGGATAACCATTTTCAATAACCGAAAATAATCGAACCGAACCGACATGTTATAATAGTATTCAAATCCATATATTTTATGTTCAATTTGTTTAAGTGTTTAATCCATGCTACTAAGAATTATTAATTTTATTCTTGATTGTAAAATATTTATAGTAGGAACATTAACATGTTTATGTATCATTAAAATGATTTATCCATTGTTTACAAGAAATAACTAAATTTAACATAAAAATTAAATGATTTTCAAAGTATTATAAAAGAAAACGTCCTAATAAAAACATTAAAATGGATTAGAAAGTTAGGTTTATGTGAACACTATTAATAAAAAAGACTAAATACACTGTTTAATAAACCGAAAAACCGAACGAACCGTTGTTAAAACCGTAATAACCGAAACCGAAAACACAGAAACCGAAAACCGAACTTTCGGTTACGGTTTTGGTTTTACCCAAAAACTGAACAGAACCGTGCACACCCCTAGCCACCACCCAAGAAAATAAATAAAAGGATGAATGGAAAATAACTTGTACAATGTATATAGCACAACTTACAATAAACAATGATGCCTAAAATTGTTATAAATTAATAGTATACAAATGTCGGAATGTATACCATAGAATTTGTAAAAGACCATATATGTATTGTTACTTGTTAATCATATCATGGGGCACATGGACCTAGCTAGTACCCTACAAAAATGGTGGAACCCCATGTTAATTCCCTCCCAGTCTATCTAGTACGGTTCGTTGAATATCAAGCATAATAATCCATTCCAGATTCCACCAGATGAACATGAATAATAACAAATCTAGAACTGATTGTGCGTTTACATGACAACGTGCATGGACACGTCTTTTGCCTCCATTTATAGACAAAATCATGTTTCACTGAAATTGATGATGACATCAATAATTGCACCATTATTGAGATGTTTTGAAGCCACATATTTGTCCACCTTGATTGTTCGTCTATTACTCATCATTGAAGAGTAGGACTATACTTCAATTCCCTTTACCTCCTAGCAAACAAAGCCACGTAATTTATCTCTTGAAGAAATCGGGAAAATTACCAAAATATTGGTTGACCAAGGGTGTTTTCAAATTTGTCACCCTCCTGCGTCCTTGGAAGGACTACTCAGCCTCGGAAGCGTCCGCCTTTCACGTGAAGCGTCCGCCTGTCACGTTGAAGCGTCCGTTTCCTTTCAAGCGACACGTGTCCGCCACGTTGAAGCGTCCGTTCCGTTACGAAATTGCGGCAGTCACCGATGCTTCATAACCATAATTTTTTTAATGCGTCCCTGTGTACGTTTCCGAGGCCTGGCGGACGCTTCCGAGGCCTTGGCCGACGCTTCCGAGGCTAGCCGACGCTTCCCTAGGCTTGACCGACGCTCCCCGAGGTTTGGCCGACGTTTCCCAAGGCTTGACCGACGCTCCCCCGAGGCTTGACCGACGCTTACGAAAAAAAAATTGGAATCTCAAAAGCCGTTTAACTTTTACCGTTGCACACATTTACCCCACTATATAACCAGTTCACTTATCACTTATTAAACACCCGCCGTTTTCAAAAATTTTGCAAACAAAATCAGCCATTTTCACTATAACTCCGACGCCGTCAACGACCCGACAATGGCCACCTCCTGGACTGACGTTGAAGACATTGCTCTGTGCGACGCATGGGAGCAAGCCATGATCGATCCTCCACGTCGAGGACACGGTGGGCTCTGGGTCCGTGTTCAACAGAATTTCGCCCAACTACGTGGTCCGGACCACAACCGGACCGTTGACGCACTATCCTCCAGGTTCCGTGTCCTGCGGTTGGAATGTGAGAGATTTGATCGATATTTCAAGAAAGTGGAGAAAGAAATGCCGGACCTTGGTGAGGACGATCAGAAGGAGGTGGCCCTCATCAACTACCGTCATGAAGAGAGACATGATTTCAAACATGTCTCAGAGTGGAAGGCTATTAGGATATGGTTTTAGATATAATATTATGTGTTGTTTGGTTTTTTTTATTTTTATTATGTTATGTTTTGATGTTTAATTAGTGTTTAATATAAAAAATTTTGACTAAAAAATAACATGTTTTATATCGTTTAAAATTTGCTCCGTTAACATACATCTTAACCGGATCCCATTTTAGAAATGTTTATAGGTTATAAAAAAAAAATTTGAACAAAGATACAAAACTGCGTCTTTGGCCGACACTTCCGAAGCTTCACGGACGCGTTAGCAACTGAGGCGGACGCTTCAACATCTGACACGTGTCGCTTGAAAGGAAACGGACGCTTCAACGTGACATGCGGACGCTTCAACGTGAAAGGCGGACGCTTCCGAGGCTGAGTAGTCCTTCCAAGGATGCAGGAGGGTGACAAATTTGAAAACACCCTTGGTCAACCAACATTTTGGTAATTTTCCCGAAGAAATCTCTAGAAGATCAAGACGTGGTTACCCTCGACATGTAACTCGGTCCATAAAGCTCTATATCAATATTTATGCAACTGAATCGGCGTTTAGAGATACTAAGAGCAACTATGGTGAACTTTTCTCAAATCGATACAATGATTTTAGTTTCAAAAATAAAGTTTATCCACATATGGCCACATGGCTTCCTTTGCCTAATATCACATATTGGGTAGCTTTTAAGGGATTATGTGACCATATTTGCTTGTAAAGTCCATTTGAGTTCTATAAAATGTACAATATGAACAGAGAACAGAGAACAAAGATATAGCGACAAAACAAGATGACAAATCTTACTGATTACCTAAACCAGAAAAAAAATCCCCCCAGAACCCTAGATCTTACAATCAAGTAAGATCTTGACAATACAAAGAAGAAACGATCAACTGATGATAATAAGTTGATCTGAAACTCACTATCACTATTGAATCTCACCCGAGATTCAACAAGATCACAGGCGATCTATACAAACAACTCAAACCCTAATCGCTTTGAACAAGAGAGAAGAAAGAAAGTTCTAGAGAGTGACTGAATGAGGCAACAACACTGTAACTTCCCTTTTGTTCTTAGGTTAAAAGATACTTCCAATCAAGCCCTCCGAGTATTCTATTGATACACTTTAGGCCTCAACATTATCACCTTACACCTCCAACTTTATTAACTGCACACTCACACCCCTTGTGAATTTAACAACATTACAACAGAATTAAACCACTATAACACATTGAAATGTTGCAACATGAATTAACATAAGTTGCATTTATTTTAACATGCCCCCTTAATTCATGTGGCAAGCATGTCAAAAATACCAAGATCTTTACAAAGAGATTGATGTTGACTCACACTCAACCCCTTTGTAAAGATATCTGCAATTTGTACATCTGTACAACTTTTTCTGGTTCAACAATACCAGCAGCAATCTTTTTTTCTCAAAAAATGTAAATCAATCTCGAAATGTTTAGTTCGTTCATGAAATACTGGATTTTGTGAAATAGAGATTGCTGATTTACTATCACAAAACTATTTAATTGGTAATAAGTTTTTAACTTTTAACTCAGATAAAACATTTAAGACCCATATAATTTCGTAGGTAGCTGAGCACATTGCTCGATACTCAGCTTCTGCTGTAGACCTAGAGACAACACTTTGTTTCTTACTTTTCCAAGAAACAAGTGTTCCCCCTATAAAAATACCAATCCATGTTACAGACTTCCTGGTTTTAGTACACTTTGCCTAGTCATAATCAACGTATCCTGACAAATACAAATTATCAGACCTTTTGAAACTAATACCAGTTCCAAGTGAGCGTTTTAAATATCTAAACAGCCTTAATGCAATGTTGAGATGAGACTGACATGGGCTATGCATATATTGACTTAAAAACTGAACTACATAGCTTATGTTTGGCCTGATTAAAGACAAGTAGATAAGTTTTCCTATTAACTTTTGAAAACCATTAATGTTTTCCAAAACCTTTTCTTCTTTAACACATTTATTTGTCACTAAAAACTTTGTTCTATTGCTGTAGCAACTGGCTTATAACCTAAATAGCCAAACTCATTTAAGAGTTCAAGACAATATTTACGTTGTGACAAACAAATACGATTATCAGAATATAAAACTTCTATTCCCAGGAAATACCTCAGTAATCCCAAGTCTTTAATCTGGAAAGAGTAAAGTCCTATTTGAGTCCCTGTGGTTTGTGCAGTTTAACCATTTGAATCCAAAAACCAAAACTGTCTTGATTTGAGTCCTTGTGGTCTCTAATTTTAACCATTTGAGTCCATGTGGTCTCTAAATTTAACCATTTGAATCCAAAAACCAAATGTTTCTGATTTGGATGTTGTTTACTTTTGGATTCAAATGGTTAAAATTAGAAACCACGGGGACTCAAATCAAGACAGTTTTGGTTTTTTGGATTCAAATGGTTAAACTACTCAAACCACAAGGACTCAAATAGGACTTTACTCATCTGGAAATTATCACTCAAACATTTTTTCACTCTTTCTATCTCGTTTTTATTGTTCCCTGTTATGACTATGTCATCGACATACACTAAAAGAACAACAAATAATTCATTTTTAGACAAGACAAACAAGGAGTGAACACACACACTCTGAATAAACCCTATAGAGACTAATACAGACAAACAATGAGTGATCACACACACTCTGAATAAACCCTATAGAGACTAATACAATGGTTAGTTTTTCATTCCACTGCCTAGGGGTTTCTTTAAGACCATACAAAGACTTAATCAACTTACACACTTTATTATTCACTTTTGAAAAATAACCCTGCGGCAGAGTCATAAAGACACTTCTGTTAATGTTCCATACAAAAAAGCATTATTTATACCATTTGATATTAAAGGCCAATTATTATTAACAACAAGTTTCAAAACTATTCTGACGGTAACCATTTTTACCACTGGTGAAAAAGTTTCACCGAAATCTATTCCTTCCCTTTGGTTAATGTAACGCCTCGCTTTTCGTAGCTTTCCGTTTTTAGGAAGATTGTATTGTATTTCTATTTTCGGAAAGTTGTTGCTCTTGTAATCGTTATCTCATTTCGAATCATTGTAAATCCGAGACTTTGATCGCAATAAAAAAATTGATCTTCCATGTGAAATATACATCGTTTATACATGTTTATTCATTGATACATACATTCGTTTGATACATGATTCATGATTCTCATAAACGTAATTTTTAACTCGCAAACAACGATCTTGTATTCTTAAGTTCAAACCGTCCATACATACAAATGCTTGATTATTCAATTACAAGACTAACGCATATATTTTTCACTTATTTGATATCTAAACATATATTATACATACTTGATTTCTACATAGTCACATGTTTTCCTTCTTTTTCTTATTTAAAAACATGTATATTATACATTTTAGACCTTGTTACATGATGGATACAAATTAAAGAACATGTAACACAATAATAAACAACAAATACCTAACTAATGATGTGAAAAAAAAAAAGTAACAAAGCTGGCCAAAAATTTAATCTTGTGGTTAGTTGTCTTTTTTAATGCTAACTCCTAACTAAACATCATAAATGCCCACCTAACTCAAACCCTAATCCATTCCCTATATAAACAACACTTCCCTATTCATTTTACCACTTCACAAACACTTTAAACCTCTAAAAACACCCCTAAACTCAGCTCATTTTCAACAGAATTGAGCTGAAACTTTCAGCCATTCTAAGTGAGTTTTAACTCACTTCTTCTACTATTTTCTTCTCATTTCTTCTTCTAAAACACTTGGATAACCTCTAGGAAGGTTTTCATAAGTTTTCTTGGGCAAAATAAGGTGAAACCTCACCATTTTTGAGGTCCAAAGTGCACTTTAAATTCTACTTGTTTTTATCGTTTTGTATCTTCATGTTTTTGATAGAAACTTGGTGGAATCTTGTTCCCACCAAGCTCACAACTTAGTCCATGGTTGTGGGTTTGTGTTGAGGTGATTTCCATAAAATTTTTGGGTTCAAACACCCATTTTAATTTTATTTATACATGTTATTTGAATTATGAAAGCAAGCACAAGATATCATCTTCCATATGATGAACTTGTGACTTGTGAAGTGTGAACAAATGGAAGCTTTGGCTTTCCAAAATAAGTTCCACTTCTTCATTCCTAACTTTGAACACCCTTAAAACTTAATAGATTAGATTTACTTTCTTGTTGTTCATGACCCTCCCACCATCTTCATGATGGTGTGTGTAGTAGCGAATCATATAATGAGGTTTTCTAACCTCCATGCTTGATATACATGATGCTACATGATAATACTTGATTGGACTTAGTTTTTAGGATGTATTGTTACTATATAAACTATAAGTGACTATATAAAACATGGCTGAGTTGTGATGTTAATCGAGGTATGATTAATCGTCATAAACCTAAGCTAACATATCAAAGATTCTAGAGTACTTGTTATGATTTCAATGGGCAATTTGGGACCCATGAAACCACTTGATATGGTGTCATAAACAAACTCTTAGAACTTAGATATTACTTTCATATATACATACTTTTACTACTTTAAATTCCTAATTCCGATTCTAAACACCCCCATAAACTCCAACACCGAACACGTTCATTCTCCTATTCTCATTAACTCGTCAATACATGGATAATCAGAAGACTTAGCAACTTTGTGAGTACACTTGACCCATTTTCTTTTACACACTTTGGGTTGTAACATGTTAAATTACAAAATGCATAAACACACACAAACTTACTTTAATCTCTCAATCTGTTATACATGCTTTTGTTATGCTTAGGTTTATGCTAGTTCATACATGCTACATGTCATTAACTTAGCTAGCCCACCTTAACAATTATAGCGTTATAGGAGTAGCACACCGTTCGTCGGGGTATTGTTAAGTCAACATTCTTATACATAAACAGTCTCGTTCACTTTTGTGGCGAGGGACACTTATAATTCTTGTGGACACTTGGGTTTGACTTTTAGTTATGCATGCTAGTTCAACCCTGTATACCAAATTTCCATGTTGGAATTGAGAAATACTTTTTATACTTATGCCATGTGTCTAAAACTAGTGTACTCACCAATACGTTTGTATTGAACTATGCTTTTAAAATATGTTGCAGGTTTAATGATGACGTTGATGATGCATGGAGCTTAGTAGGATGCCTAGAAACACAATTTAAATTTTGTATTCTTAATGTAATGTAATTCTTTTGTTTCAAGTTGTTGTATTTGAATTCAATCGATGTAATTGTCACTTTATCAATGAAATGAAATTCATTATTTAAATACTTGTCGCAAATTTTAGCATTATGTGTAATGAGAAATCTATTTCATCTCACTCCTATATTTTCGTCATCGGTTGAGGTGTGACAATTAAATCCTTTGGCCGCCAACCTAGTCTTATACCTTTCAACTTCCCCATTAGCCTTATATTTTATCTTATATACCCATTTACAGCCTATGGGCTTTCTGCCCTTAGGAAGATCAACTAAAACCTATGTATTATTCCTATAGAGAGCCTCCATTTCACTATTCATTGCCTCTACCCACCTTTCATTTTTTACAACTTCATTATAAGTAGTAGGTTTAATGGTTTTATTCAAAGAGGCAACAAGACACGTATTATCATAAGATAAATTAGCATAGTTAACCACTTTCTCTATTCCATATTTAACTTTACCCTCAACTACAAATTCATTAAACTTCCTAGGCATAGAAACATTCCTAAAAGACTTCCTGACACTTTGAACATGACCCTCAGATAGGTTGGTCTCATCAGTTGATCCTATAGTGTCCTCTACCCCGCCATTGTGACCCTGTTCTACTACTCACAAGTACCTCTGTATGTTGATCACTATCAACAGCAGATACAGGGGCAGATGTAGAGGGTAACAATGGTTGAAGATCATCACTATTAGGATCATGAGCACCATTTGTACCTTCTTCATCATTGGCTAAGTCAGGAATTTCAGATGAATATGTTTCAAAAAATTAATATGATTTAAACTTTCATCACAATTACTTTCCTGATTAACAGATGACTTAGACTTAAATGGATAAACATTTTCATAAAATTTCACATCTCTTGAAAAAAATATTTTTTTAGAATCTAAACTCCACAACTTATATCCTTTCTTAACATTTGAATACCCAAGAAACACACATTTATCAGCATGATATGCAAATTTATCAGTTTCTGCTAATATGGTACTAAAACATAAGCATCCAAAATTTCTTAAATGTGACAAAGAGGGTTTAAACTCAAACATCATTTCATAAGGACTCCTACCATTCAACACATAAGATGGTATCCTGTTAATTAGATATAAAGTAGTTAGAATACAATCTGACCAAAATCTCAGTGGCAGTCCACCCTGAAACGTCAGGGCCCTAGCTGTGTTTAAAAGATGCCTATGTTTCCTTTCCACCACACCATTTTGTTGTGGTGTGCAGGAACAAGAGGTTTGGTGTATTATTCCCTTAGACTTACAAAAGATACTCATTTGTTTATTCACAAATTTTGTCCCATTATCACTCCTACATACCTTGATTTGGTTTTTAAACTGAGTTAACATAAGTTCACAGAAATCTTTTAAATTCTCAAAAACCTCAGATTTATTTGTTAAAAAATAGCACCACACTGTTCTTGAATAATCATCTACTATTGTTAGAAAATATTTGAAACCATCATAACTTGTTACTTTGTATGGACCCCAAATGTCCAGATGTATTAGATCTCCAACAGACTTTGTTTTATGTTCAATAAGTGGAAATGGGACCCTAACTTGTTTAGCCCTGTGACAAACTTCACAACTTCCATGATCACTAGAAGTTATATTTAACCTTTGTTTTCACATAGCTAAGACCTGATCTGGAGGGTTTCCTAACCTATTATGCCAAGTACTTGACTTAACAAAACTACTAAAACAAGTACTAACAAAATTACCATTACTGCCTATAAAGTACAATCCGCTATCCTGACTACCATTCACCAGGACTTTCTTTGACCTGCTATTCTCATTAAACAACGCAAATATATGGTTATCCCTAGCCAGTTTATAAACAGACAACATATTCACACAATAATCGGGAACATAGAAAACATCTTTTAAAACAATATCATTAGTCAATTTTAAATCACCAATTTTCATGACCTTTACACTTGTTCCATTTGGATGACCAACATTAATATCAAACTTAGACACATCAATAATATTTATCATGTTTTTGTCTACTTTAACCATATGTTTACTAGCACCAGAATCTACAATCCAACCATAACTATTACTGAAATTAATTGAACTAGAAAAACTAACAAAGTTAGTGACGTTAAAACACTCACCTCCCATACTAGGATTCCCAAACTCAGATCCACCTTTTTCACCAATTAAATTCAACAACTTATTGATCTGCTCAGCTGTAAATGGAAAAGCAGAACTACCAGCAACACAGAAGAACCAACAGTAGCATTTGACTTACTATTGTTATTAAAACTATTTTTAACAGACTGATTATAACTCTTTTCTTAAAACCAGGTGGATATCCAACAATTTCAAAACATCTATCAACTGTATATCCCAACATATTACAATGATTGAACTTTAAATTTGGGTTTGGACCTCTTGACAATCTCTTTTTTGGATCAAAACTTTGATTTGTTTTAGACACAAAATGATACATTCTGACTCTTAGTTCCACCACTAGAGAGTCTGTGGGATTATTCTCTGGAAACGACAGAGAAAGCAGTTTTAACAGAAGGAAAAGTCTCTCTGGTTAACAAGTTAGTTCTCATAGGCTGATAAACATCATCCAAGACCATAAGGAACTGCACTAATTTTATTAGAGTAGAAAAATCATTATAATCTTTCGCTGCTTTACAAGAATAAGTGGGCAGTTTGAGCATAGCATCAAACTGTTTCAACATAGTAGTTAATCTATTAAAGTAATCGGCAACTGAACTTCCATTTTGTGAATTATTGTTTATTTTTTTAAAAAGATCATAACAACAGACTTGTCTACTTTATTATAGGTTACGTAAGATCATCCCACAACTCTAAAGTAAACTGTGAAAACACTTGACCTAAAAACAGTTATTCAGAAACAGAATTTAACAACCATGTCAAAACTACAGAGTTACATCTATCCCACTGACTGGCTAGAACATGATCATCAGTGGACCTAACACACTTACCATCTATAAACCATATTTATTTTTTGCCTCTAGATTGCACTAGACCAAGAAGAATAGTTCTCAGTCCCCTTCAACTTTATACTAACTATGGTTAAACTACTGGAATCAATGGGGTGCAAGTATAATGGATTGCCAATGTCCAATTTACTAATCAAAGTCTGAGAAGTACTAGGTTCACCCATAACAGACCCAATAAAGAACAATATACAAAAGACAATAGACAATAGACAAACAATCAACAACAAATATAATAGACAACAGCAGACAACAACAAAAAATCCTAAAGCGAAGCTGTGTTAGAGGCCAGATTCTAGGGTCGTCACTCTATGGTGCCTGGACAAGCATAACACAGGAGCTATACTAATCAATAACAAACTTCCAGAAGAGAGTGCAAACAACAGAATACTCACAATAGTAACAAATATAACAAGATAACAAAATGCAACATAAAAGATCAAACAAGACTTGATCAAGGTCGGTCCGACTAGCCCGGTAACAGGTATGCCTAGACACAACAATGTAGCGAAAAACTAAAAAACGGACAGAATAATAACAAGATAAGGGAAGAGAAATTCTCACAAACAGCGTTTAACTCCCTCCATGCAGATCTGAATTTGTAAACTTCTAGGATTACAAAATTACATAGCAGAATACCGGAAACCTCTTTGATATCAGCAACCTTCTAGTCAGTTTGTTCTGAGACCTTCTAGGGTTTCAGAGACTGACACAGTATACACAAACACCGGAAGATAAGAGATCTTCTTCAGTATCACGAAACCCTAACTAGGGTTTCAATCGAACCAGATGTACAACTGCACACCCTCCAAGGCCATTATCCACACAACTCTTCGAGAGTAGAAGAACAAATACCCCCAAATATAAATGATCAGAACCAAACAATATACAACGGAAGACTCAAAACCATGAGTCAAGAGCACTGATGCTCTGATACCATGTAAAATGGTACAATAAGAACACAAAACAGAGAAGAAAGATATATCGACAAAACAAGATGACAAATCTTATTGATTACCCAAACCAAAAAAATCCCCCAAAACCCTAGATCTTACAATCAAGTAAGATCTTGAACAATACAAAGAAGAAACGATCAACTGATGAGAATCAGTTGATCTGAAACTCACTATCATTACTGAATCTCAAACGAGATTTAACAAGATCACAGGCGATCTATACAAACAACTCAACCCTAATCGCTTTGAACAAGAGAGAAGAAAGAAAGTTCTGGAGAGTGACTAAATGAGACAACAACACTGTAACTTCCCTTTTATACTTAGCTTAAAAGATACTTTCAATCAAGCCCTTCGAGTATTCTGTTGATACACTTTAGTCCTCAGCATTATCACCTTAGACCTCCAACTTTATTAACTGCACACTCACACCCCTTGTGAATATAACAACACTAGTAGGGACCCACGTGATGCAGCGGAGATAATAATTTACAACGCAGTACTTGTTTTTTTTCGTGGAGATTGGTCTTGGATCAACTACCAACCTTGGTCATGTTAGCAAAGAGGAACATTAATTCGAAATCCATTTGATGTAGATTTTGTGGACAGACTGATGAAACAACAAACTTTTTTGTTTGTAGTGTGCTGCTTTACTCATTGGTTTAGGATTATGCGGCACAATGGTGTAGTTTCGGATCATGCACACACACGGAAGGGTTTTTCAACATGGAAAAGGGTACTTTATTTAATTTTTCAAACCACAATATGGTGCATGTGGAAGAGACGGAACGACATTGTATTTAATCAAGAGGGGAATATAATTGGTTTAAAGGAAGAAATTAAACATCTTGGTTTGGGTTTGGAATCGTTACACGTTGCAGGCGATCACGTGGGAACAATGGTGTATGTTTATCTTGTATGGGACTTTAATGTTTTGATGGTGTATTTCCTTTGGTGTGGGCTAACATGTTGTTAGTCCTCTTATTAATTAAAGTTGTTTATTGGCTGTTAAAAAATAATCATGTGTATAATATTTTACAAAGTTTATTATGTTTATTGTTTTGTTTTTTCTTAAACTTTTCGAGTTAGTAGCATGAGTGCGATATATCAATGTTATAAGCATTACATATCTAAATTAAATAAAAATATAAGATTAAAATTATCAGGAAGCAAAACTATAAGTATGTGCATTTTAAATGAAAACACTATTTGTTTATAAGTGTCCACTAATAGGGTATATTAATGTAATAAAATTTCAAGAATTATTACGTTGACATAAAACCCGACCTGAAGAAAAAAGTAAAACTAAACTCACTACTGAAACAAACCACACACGTGCTGGTACACGTAGTTAAGAAAACATGTTTCAAGTTCATTAACTAATACCTTCAACTCAAATGACTTGGTTTTAAGAAGCACAAAGCATACAAAAGAGATGAGGTCTAAAACCGAAGCGAAAGTGCAAAGCACAAAAGCGGTGGGATTTTCATACGCAAGGCCAAGGCGATTGTATATTTTTTATACATTATATTGGTTTCTAGGATCATTTACCTGATATTTAGACACAAACAAGTTGTATATGTGTTTTAATATTCATATTACATTTATGTAGAGCATAAAAAGCATGATTTACAACATTCTGCTGCACAAAAATGGGTCATGAACATGAGGCGCATGCTGTTAGTTGCGCTTTCTGTACAACCTGCACCTCAAACTACATAAGGAACTGAGGTTTATGCGTCGCGCCTAGGCACGCCTCAGACACGCTTTTTTTAAACGAAGACTGCAGCTACCCGGCCTATAAGATAATAATTCATCACCCAAGGTCAAGAATCATTAAAAGCATCCTTACAATAAGAGAACCTCATTTCATTACCAAAATACACATCCAAGATCAAGAATCACAAAGTGCATCCTTACATATAGTTACATGGATTGCGAACACATAACTAGCGACATCAAAACTTGTAAAAAACTGCCATATTATAAATATAACATCATTTACACTGCTAGCATACGATAATGTAGAAATTTCACTAATAAAAGTGCAGAGTTTAGCCCAAACACTGCAGAATAATTTAACTCATAAAAATGCAGAACTTTAACCCCAAACATTGCAGGATTTTGACCCATAAAGTGTAGTTATTATTCTATTTTAAATCTCTTTTCATCAATTCTATATCCCATCGCTTATCACACCTCATTGTGATTGAAAAATAATATTAAGATGTCAGATCATAATGGGTTAATTTTGTAATCTGAACAAATAAAGAACGAAAAATAATTTTTATAATAAATACTCGTTTAAAAGGACCAGTGTCTACTGTAAACTCGCTTGTTCACCAAAAACATTTAGAACTGACCCAAGGCTGCAGGTACAAAGTAAAAGTTTCCAGCACCTAAATGATACATCATATATTGACTTGACAACACAAACAATAGAATTGTTTAAAAACAATCCAATCACTAAGCAAAATATTTACCAACACGGTACGAAAATTGACCAAGAGCCTCGATAAATGGCATAGTTTCAATCTGGGATGAGCATTTGGTGCCGGGTACCAGGATCGTACCGGGTATATATGGTACTAGTTCTCATTTTCCCTGTCTTTCGGTACTGGTACTGGTATTTACGAGTAAAACACCGGTACCGAACCGGTATATTCGGTACCGGTACCAACTTTACCCGTATTTCGGTACCGATGCGGGTTCGGTACCGAACGAGTACCGTGCTCATCCCTAGTTTCAATATTCCCTGCAAGAAGTGGTGGTTTGTAAAACCAAAAACAATAAAGAAATCATATAATATAGACATTTTATTGCCTATAATGTACCTTTACCGCCTAATTCAATGACACAACCATCAGGTGGACCACCTATTCCATCTACTGGTATAGCATCTGTGATGTGAGGAACAATCTGAACCAAGTGGGAGTGTCTCTGAGAAAGGGCCTTGCAGGCCACAAAACCGCCCTAGCCAATATGAATAATAGCAGCTTCAGTGTCGTTAGCAATCAGCAACAACATAAAAGTAATAATTTAATGTGAGGACCGTGATCGTCTTCAATAAACGCTCCGACCGGATCGGTAATCTTCGTGCAATGTGCGAAATCCATGCAAGAGATCGACATAAAGATCATACAGATACCGTTAAGATCACTTCTCTTAATGATTGAAGAGTTGCAGAACCTGAGAAAATTTTGGCAGAGCTTCGCTATGTCTCACCAAAAGTTTCATCACAAATGAACCCAACACCTCTGTTTATAGAGAAGGTGTGGCTTCGTACGAAGCTACCCTTGGCTTCGTACGAACCGATGTGTTAAGCCATAACAAAAAAACTTGCCTATCCGTGTCCCTTCGTACGAAGGCGCTAACACATTACAAAACCAAGACAAGCTAAAACAAACACATACACAAACATTAATCATAGACTCGATACTAGACGTAAGCTACAGACATATTGCATTCACAGACTCCCCCTTAGATGTAGCTGTAGTCGTCTTGTATAGTCTTCAATCAACTCTTCCTATTGTTTCTCCTCTCCCTGTACTTTCTCTTCCTTTCTTCAGCTCGTTCAGCTAACATCTGCTTATGCTTATGCCTTCCTTCATTAATCCACCATTCACTCTGTTCTTTGATTCCAGCCATTGTCTTGGACCACTTGGGAATTTTTCGTTCTTCACATTCAATCGAAGTTTGATCAGTGTTAAACTAACCCATCCCCAATCTCCATTTGGCCCGCTGAGCATCTTCATCTATCTTTCTATCCATTCTCTCATTGGTGGTGGTCTTCTTTGAGAAATTCTTCTAATTCAAGATCTCTCCATTTCAATTCCCAATATTGACCTGATTTAATGTCTTTTCAAAACATACCTTCACCAACTTCTGATATCTCAACACCTGCTCCTTGTCTGCTTCATAATACATAATCTTGTTGAAGAACAGACTTTCAATATCTTTCTTCGAGTAATTTACAAGCCACATTGGATCTAGCATGTGAATGTATCTCTAGAAATGTAACATCTGTGCTTGTTATCATTGTGAACAGTTCAATTATCAATAAAACAATGTTATTTGATCCCAATGTTTGTTTGGTTGTGTTTTACATTTTTCATGTTTTGACTTTTATTCAATTTCAAACTCTATATCGCTTTCTGAAGAGTTATACGCAAACTGGTGCGTAAACGTAACCAGTTTAACGCGACAAATACTCCAGAACATCAACATATACTTAACATACCTTAAATAACCTTTACATAACTTAGAAATAAGTTTTGAAGGCTTTGGTATGGCAAAAACAAGTTAATTCGCTTACAGGGACTAAACTTGACAAACTGCGAAAGTATGCCAATTTGAACTGTAACGAACATTCCGGAACATGACCATAAGTTAAAAACACCTTAAATATCCTTTATATAGCTTAGAAATAGGCTTTGAGGGGTTTGGTGTGCTAAAATAAACTTTTGGGTCATTCAGGGACTAAAAGTGTCAAAAAGTGCACAAGTTTGCATTTTCGCGCATAACTTACGTTCTGAATACATCCGGACATCCAAAAATTTATGTAAGCACTATAATATTTTATTTTAGTGTTTGGCTTGAGAAAAATCCATTCGTCGCGTCAATTGGATCGTTTTTCGCGCTTATGCGCATTCCGTCGTAATTAACCGAACATCGCGATCGTACGGCCAAACGAACCGACATTCGAGATATTTTTGAGCATGTTTTGAGTTCCCTATACTTTAACTTCATTTTAGAGCCTTGAAATGAGGTTAACGGGGTTCAAACGCATCGAAAATAGCTTAAACGGGCTCCAGGGACCATTTCTGCCATTTTTGAAACTTTGCTGATACTGGTGGGCAGGGGCGTAGCGCGAGAACCTCATGCCTTGGCAGTGGCGCTACGCGACTGCCTAACCTGGACAGAAACATTGTATTTGATCCATTTTCACTTTCGCACATGGTTTTGGCAATACCGTGGGCTCAAATGGTTTTGTAATACCATGTTCTTGAGGTGTATGGTTGAGATCAAAGCACGGTTTCCTAGAAACGATCCTAACGGCTAACCGAACACTATAAATACCCCATGCCATCCATTGCTAAACCCACTAGAATTTTGATTTGAGAAACTCTAAGTTGAAACCATTGTTTCATACCTGAGATTCTTGGATCGAGATTAGCATTCGGGGACCCTTCGTAAGTATTCTTTCGTTCTTTTATTGCTTTTCGAGTCTGAAAGTCAAACTTTGTTTGACTTTCTGCGTTGACCAGTTTATGGTCAATGCGAAGTTCGTTTGAACTTCGCAACGTGAGTGTAATCACGTTGGTTATAGTCCCTTGGGACTATGCCTACTGATTACCACGTTGTCTAGGGTCGTAGGGTAAGCGATCTAATAAATTGCTTATACCTTCGAACCCGACCCATTTGGTCGAGCATTAGGATCCGACCAAACACATTAGGTGACCATAGTATATAGGGAATAACCTTCCGAGGTTATACCTTATGGTCGCTTCGTTTGAATAGTTGTATGATAGGTAGTTTATATGCCTTAGGTAAATTACCAGAATACCCTTTTCATGTATAATTGGTAATTAAGCATATATAACCTAAACTTTTGTCACATAACTTATTATGTAACATGTTTAGGCATATAACACTTGTCATAGGACTAGTTAGGCGGTCCGAACGCGTTTCACGCGAACGACGCGTTAAAGTAGCATAAGCTACCTAAACGGGTCGTAATGGGTCGTAAACAATTATGTTAGGTTTCAATTAGTATGTAGGCTTTGTTAAACCATATTACACGAGTCTCCATACTCGTTTGGTTTACGAACCCTCATGCTACCCGATCTTCCGATTTAGGTCCGGTTTATTAACATAGTTACCTATATTAGGTGCCGTTTGATTCCGTGATCTCTAGCATTGCTTGGTGGTTATCTTAAGACTTCTGAGCAATCTCAAGTGAGTACATAGACCCCTCTTTTACTGTTTTCCAAACTGTTTTGGGGTGAAACACATGTGCCTGCTTGTTACTTTCGTGCTTTCCTGTTTTCACATCATATACTTGCTATGTTCATTAGTACATTTATAGTACATGATTTCATTATGATTATGCTATCTATGCCCATTGTGTGCGTACTTAGTACATTGCTTTACATTACATTTCATGCTATGTATGCCCATTGTGTGCGTACTTAGTACATTGCTTTACATTACATTTCATGATATGTATGCCCATTGTGTGCGTACTTAGTACATTGTTTTACATTACATTTCATGCTATGTATGTCTATTGTTGCATACTTAGTACATTTGTTTCACGTCACATGCTATGTATGTCCATTTGTTGCATACTTAGTACAGTTGTTTTCATCACATGCTTACATTTTGTTATGACATTTGGGTTGTTTACAATGGAACAATACATTCATTAACATTGATCACGCCGTTCGTTAGTAGGTAGTGGTACCATAGGAATTGACAACTCCCGTTCCTGAAATCCTGGGTTTGTTTGGATTGGAAGGAATGACCGAATTCGATATACATAACTTAGATAAACCTTTAATTTGTTTAAGGGTTTATCGCCACAGTCTCAAGGCTTGGATGTATGCATTATAATAATACCGCATAAATGTTTGTATCAGTATAGCATGCATTTGTTACACAAAACATAACTTTGATTTAAACTGTGTTTTACTTTAATACCTTGTTGTTGTGCATTTTACATATGGTTTAGTTGATACATTTCACTTACCATACATGACATTTCTGGTTACACATTACCTGATCTACATTAAACATAAACATTTTGACAGTGATATACACATTTGGAGGTTTACATTGAACATAGACATTTCGATATGGTTTACACATTATCACATGACAATTCATTTATACATGAACAATTTACATTGACGGTTGGTTTGAGTAAGTGAATGGAGTAACGAGGCGTGTGTAATATGATACAAGCATGGTGGATACGCCACTGGTACTTCCTATATATAAGTGTTTGTATGATATTACATGTCGTAGCGTAACTTAAATCATTTCAATATTTGACATATTACATTTTACATAAACAACTTATTTTCACAAGACATTGAATTACAAAACAACTTACATTATTCTCTTATTTATACATATCATGGCTTTTGAATGATTTACAAAACAAAACAACATACAAGGTTCATAACTGACTGTTATTAAACAATTTTTCCTAAACCTATAAGTCATGAATCCTCTTTTCACAAATCCTACGTATCTCACAGGCATTTTTATGCTGACGTACCTATTTTCACATGTGTTTTCAGGAGCTTTTGCGTAGGATGTTGATCATGACACTAGGGCGGACCTGTGCCTTAGAGACTAAAAATGGAGATAGACTAGCTTAATTATGTTATAAACTCTTTATTTCCTGTTTAAGACAATGTACTCTTATGTTGATAAATAAAATACAACTTTGTATGCCATGGTTATGAAACAATTAATTCTGTTACAACACTCCCCGACGTTTCCGCCACGTTTTGTATGTTACACGTGGTCGGGGTGTGACAGAAGAGTTGGTATCAGAGCCAATGGTTATAGGGAATTAGGTTATTAGTAATGCTTTGACCTAGACTATAACCTTTCTAGGACCCTAACACAAGTTATCTTGTGTTTAGATCTTAAAACATGTACATCACCTATCCATAGGTGATTATCAAAACAAGAACCAAATTTTTCCGAAACGATTTTTGAAAAACAATCATCTGTTTTTGGATGATTTATTACAAGGTTTTGAACCCTCTATTGTAAGGTTTTGAACCCTCTGTTATATGGTTTTGAACCCCTTTGAATTTTCAAAATCTCGTCAAAGTTTTGGGTTTTAAATAATGTGAACACGTGCAAACTGGAAGGGTGAATGCCTGTATTCTGGGTTTTCTATCTAGGCAAGCACTTCTTATATATCTCATCAGACGTGAGACCAGTTGTGCTTACCTGGGAATTCTTGGGATGAGTGTTCACTTATAGGCGAGCATGTCTTCGCGATACATTATTTTTGACCCATTTACTTTGATTAGTCACTGTGTGTCATTTGTTTGCTTGATAATGAGGACGAATGACCACCATCTTTACTTTTGTTGATTTTGTTTCATCTCATTCTCTTCATCCAAACATCTCACTCGTTTCCTTTCATGTTTTCCTCTTTTAGAATGCCTCCTCGACGCGAAAACCAGATAGCAACTGCCGAACTGGTAGAAATCATTGCGCAGCAGATGGCTGCTCAATTCCCAAATATCTTTGCTCAATGGCACCAAGCCAACAACAATAACAATTCTCCATGCAAATACAAGGATTTTAACTCGGCTAAACCACTCAAGTTTAGTGGTTCTGAAGGAGCGACTGGGCTTCTTCAATGGTTCGAGAGCATTGAGAATACTTTCCGCCACGTGCAGTGTCCGGATAATCGCAAGGTCGAGTTTTCTTTGAGCGTGTTTCAGAAGAGGGCTCTCACATGGTGGAACGGGGTTATGAGAGACCGAAGTGCAGAAGTTGCTCTAGCACAAACTTGGGCTGAACTTAGGGCCCTGATGATGAGGGAATTCTGTCCTCGCCATGAACAGCAGGCGTTGGAGAAAGAGTTTGATGTTTTGAAGCAAGATAGTGGTGAGCACAGGGCGTATACTGATAGCTTTGAAGAGTTGAGTCTGCTTTGCCCGACTATGGTTACCCCACTCGACAAGGCTATCGAAAGGTACATCGACGGCCTACCTGACTCAGTGCAAGACATCCTTACTGGTAGTAACCCTACCACACTCCGTCAGGCGATTGAGTTAGCAGCAACTTTGACTGAGTCACAGATTCGGAAGAATAAGTTACACAGGAAGGGTGACAAGGGCAAGAAACAGTCGGCTGACAAGGAAGATAGCAAGAAAGGTCAAAACAAAAATGGAAAGAATTCTGGTTCTGCAAGGGGGTCAAGGAAGCGTAAGGCTTCCCAAAATTTTGCTGTCACTGCCCAAGCTAACCAGGCAGCTCCCAACCAAACCGCACAGCCTCCAGCGAAGAAGCCCTATTCAGGGAATGCACCTTTGTGCAATAGATGCAACAGTCACCATCAGCCGCAACATCAGTGCCGCTTCTGTAATAACTGTGGGAAGTCGGGTCATCTTGCCAATGTTTGTCTGTTTGCTCAGAATCAGGCAGTTCAGAACCCGGCTCAACAAGTTGCTCATCCTCCTGCTCAGCAACAGGGTCAAGCTGCACGACCACAATACCCACCAGGTGCTTGTTACAATTGTGGGGATCTGACCCACTACAGAAACCGGTGCCCAAGGCTAGCCAACCAGAATCAGAATGCAAACCAGAATCAGGCTCAGGCTCCGGCTCGAGGCCGAGCCTTTAACATGAATGCCCAAGAGGCGCAGGCGGACGATAACGTGGTGAACGGTACGTTATTTATTAATAATCAGCCTGCATCTATTCTTTTCGATTCTGGTGCCGACAAGAGTTTTGTGTCATTGTATTTTGAGCCAATGCTTCGCGTGTCTAGAACGAAACTAGGAAAACCCTTGACTGTAGAAGTTGCTAATGGTGAACCCATTGTTCTTAATTCTGTTCTTCGCAACTGCCAGTTGAACCTTAACGACCATCTTTTTCCTATCGACCTCACGCCTATGCAACTTGGAAGCTTCGACGTTATAGTGGGTATGGATTGGTTATCCAAGCATCGCGCAGAGGTAATTTGTTTTGAGAAGATTGTTCGTGTGCCGCTTTCGACAGGCGAGATCCTACAGGTTCGTGGTGAGAAACCTGCTGGTGGTCTCAAACTCATGTCTTGTTTTAAAGCTCGGAAATATCTGCGGAAGAACTATGTGGCTTTCTTAGCACATGTTACAGAAGATAAAGGCAAGGGTAAGTCTATTTCAGATATTCCTGTCGTTCGGGATTATTCTGAAGTATTCCCTGAAGACTTACCTGGTCTACCTCCAGCACGCCAAGTCGAGTTCCGCATTGATCTCGTACCTGGTGCAAATCCCATTGCCAGAGCTCCATATCGTCTTGCACCATCTGAGATGCAAGAGTTGTCTAAGCAGCTTCAGGAGCTCTCTGACAAAGGCTTTATCCGTCCCAGCTTTTCACCTTGTGGTGCTCCCGTTCTTTTTGTCAACAAGAAGGATGGATCCTTTAGGATGTGTATCGATTATTGTGAGCTTAACAAGCTTACCATCAAGAATCGATATCCCCTACCTCGCATAGATGATCTCTTTGATCAGTTACAGGGCGCTTCTTATTTTTCGAAGATTGATCTACGTTCCGGATATCATCAACTTCGGGTGCATGAGGAAGACATTCCCAAGACAGGGTTCCGTACTCGTTATGGGCATTATGAATTCACAGTCCTGCCATTCGGTTTGACTAATGCTCCTGCTGTTTTCATGGACTTAATGAATAGGGTCTGCAAGCCTTATTTGGATCAGTTCGTCATTGTTTTTATTGATGACATCTTGATATACTCTAAGACGCGAGCTGACCACGAGCAACATCTTCGTCTTACTCTGGAACTCCTAAAGAAAGAGCAACTTTTCGCCAAATTTTCCAAGTGCGAATTTTGGCTTAAAGAAGTTCAATTTTTGGGGCATATTATCAACGAACGAGGTATTTATGTAGATCCCTCCAAGATCAGTGCGATTAAGGATTGGGATACACCTTCTACTCCTACTGAAGTTCGTTCTTTTCTTGGTCTAGCGGGTTATTACCGCCGCTTCATTGAGAACTTCTCAAAGATCGCAGTTCCTCTAACTGCTCTAACTCAGAAGAACAAACCCTTTGAGTGGGGATTCAAACAAGAGGAAGCTTTTCAACACTTGAAGCAGAAGCTTTGCGATGCGCCTGTTCTATCATTGCCTGAGGGTGATGATGATTTTGTCGTGTATTATGATGCATCGAAATTAGGCCTTGGTTGTGTTCTGATGCAAAGGAACAAAGTCATAGCATATGCATCAAGGCAGTTGAAGATAAACGAGAAGAACTACACCACTCATGATCTTGAGTTGGGTGCAGTTGTCTTCGCTCTCAAGATCTGGAGACACTACTTGTACGGTACAAAATGTGTGGTTTTCACGGACCACAAAAGTCTTCAGCATATCTTCAATCAGAAAGAACTCAACATGAGGCAACGACGTTGGGTAGAGCTTCTAAACGACTATGACTGCGAAATTCGCTACCATCCTGGTAAGGCGAATGTCGTAGCCGATGCATTGAGTCGTAAGGAACGTACTAAGCTTCATTGTGTACGTGTTCAATCTGTTATTCAAGCTCAATCCGATATCCAAGCCCGCATTTCTCAGGCTCAACAAACTTGTGTTTCACAAGGTTTGATGGATAAGGAATTTCCCTATCATATAACACCTGCTCTGGAACTGAAGGACAATGGATCGTATTACTTCATGGACCGTTTGTGGGTCCCAAGCCAGGATGATCTTCGTACCTTGCTTATGGATGAAGCCCATAAGTCTCGTTATTCTATTCATCCGGGCTCAGATAAGATGTATAAGGATCTTCGTATCCAGTTTTGGTGGCCTGGTATGAAGAAAGACATTGCCTTACACGTATCAAAATGCCTTACTTGTCTTAAGGTTAAGGCTGAACATCAGCGTCCTTCGGGTTTATTGGTGCAACCAGAGATCCCAGTTTGGAAATGGGAAAACATTACTATGGATCTTGTTACCAAACTTCCATGCACCAAGAAAGGTCATGATGCCATCTGGGTAGTCGTTGATCGTCTTACTAAGTCAGCACATTTCATGCCAATCCGTGAGGACTTTCCTGCTGACAGACTTGCAAAAATCTATGTGGATGAAATTGTAGCTCGACATGGTGTTCCTTTGAACATCATTTCTAACAGAGATGCTCGTTTCACTTCTCATTGTTGGAGAACCATGCAATCTGCTATGGGGACCCAACTTAATCTGAGCACGGCTTATCATCCACAAATGGATGGTCAATCTGAAAGAACAATCCAGACTCTGGAGGATATGCTTAGAGCTTGTGTGATCGATTTTGGTGGTAGTTGGGATTCACATCTTCAGTTGATTGAATTCTCCTACAACAACAGTTATCACACCAGCATCAAAATGGCTCCTTTCGAGGCTCTCTATGGTCGAAAATGTCGTTCACCAGTCTGCTGGAATGAGATCGGCGAGGCTCAACTTACTGGACCTGCCCTCATTTTAGAGACAACTGATAAGGTCAAGAAAGTTCGTGATAACCTTCAGACAGCTAGAAGCCGTCAGAAGAGTTACGCGGATCCAAAACGTAAGCCCTTGGAATTTCAAGTCAGTGATCGAGTATTACTTAAGGTCTCACCTTGGAAAGGTGTGATCAGATTTGGAAAGAAAGGAAAACTTGCACCTAGATACGTTGGACCATTCAAGATCGTCGAAAGAATCGGAAAGGTAGCCTACAGACTTGAGTTACCTCCTGAACTCGGAAATGTTCATCCAAATTTTCACGTATCCAATCTCAAGAGGTGTTTAGCTGATGAGAACCTCCACATACCACTTGACGAAATTCGTGTTGGTAAAACACTGAAATTTGTTGAGAAACCTGTGGAAATCATGGAACGTGAAGTCAAGTGGATTAAACGCAAGCGCATTCCTTTGGTCAAAGTTCGCTGGGAAGCTAAACGTGGACCCGAGTTTACTTGGGAACGCGAAGATCAAATGAAGGCGAAATATGCGCATCTTTTCCCACGAGTTTCCTCTAAATAAATTTCGGGACGAAATTTCCACAAGTAGGGGAGACTGTAACATCTGTGCTTGTTATCATTGTGAACAGTTCAATTATCAATAAAACAATTTTATTTGATCCCAATGTTTGTTTGGTTGTGTTTTACATTTTTCATGTTATGACTTTTATTCAATTTAAACTCTATATCGCTTTCTGGAGAGTTATACGCAAACTGGTGCGTAAACGTAACCAGTTTAACGCGAAAAATACTCCAGAACATCAACATATACTTAACATACCTTAAATAACCTTTACATAACTTAGAAATAAGTTTTGAAGGCTTTGGTATGGCAAAAACAAGTTAATTCGCTTACAGGGACTAAACTTGACAAACTGCGAAAGTATGCCAATTTGAACTGTAACGAACATTCCGGAACATGACCTTAAGTTAAACACACCTTAAATATCCTTTATATATCTTAGAAATAGGCTTTGAGGGGTTTGGTGTGCTAAAATAAACTTTTGGGTCATTCAGGGACTAAAAGTGTCAAAAAGTGCACAAGTTTGCATTTTCGCGCATAACTTACGTTCTGAATACATCCGGACATCCAAAAATTTATGTTAGCACTATAATATTTTATGTTAGTGTTTGGCTTGAGAAAAATCCATCCGTCGCGTCATTTGGATCGTTTTTCGCGCTTATGCGCATTCCGTCGTAATTAACCGAACATCGCGATCGTACGGCCAAACGAACCGACATCCGAGATATTTTTGAGCATGTTTTGAGTTCCCTATACTTTAACTTCATTTTAGAGCCTTGAAATGAGGTTAACGGGGTTCAAACGCATCGAAAATAGCTTAAACGGGCTGCAGGGACCATTTCTGCCATTTTTGAAACTTTGCTGATACTGGTGGGCAGTGGCGTAGCGTGAGCACCTCATGCCTTGGTAGTGGTGCTACGCGACTGCCTAACCTAGACAGAAACATTGTATTTGGTCCATTTTCACTTTCGCACATGGTTTTGGCAATACCGTGGGCTCAAATGGTTTTGTAATACCATGTTCTTGATGTGTATGGTTGAGATCAAAGCACGGTTTCCTAGAAATGATCCTAACGGCTAACCGAACACTATAAATACCCCATGTCATCCATTGCTAAACCCACTAGAATTTTGATTTGAGAAACTCTAAGTTGAAACCATTGTTTCATACCTGAGATTCTTGGATCGAGATTAGCATTCGGGGACCCTTCGTAAGTATTCTTTCGTTCTTTTATTGCTTTTCGAGTCTTTTCGAGTCTGAAAGTCAAACTTTGTTTGACTTTCTGCGTTGACCAGTTTATGGTCAATGCGAAGTTCGTTTGAACTTCGCAACGTGAGTGTAATCACGTTGGTTATAGTCCCTTGGGACTATGCCTACTGATTACCACGTTGTCTAGGGTCGTAGGGTAAGCGATCTAATAAATCGCTTATACCTTCGAACCCGACCCATTTGGTCGATCATTAGGATCCGACCAAACACATTAGGTGACCATAGTATATAGGGAATAACCTTCCGAGGTTATACCTTATGGTCGCTTCGTTTGAATAGTTGTATGATAGGTAGTTTATATGCCTTAGGTAAATTACCAGAATACCCTTTTCATGTATAATTGGTAATTAAGCATATATAAACTAAACTTTTGTCACATAACTGATTATGTAACATGTTTAGGCATATAACACTTGTCATAGGACTAGTTAGGCGGTCCGAACGCGTTTCACGCGAACGACGCGTTAAAGTAGCATAAGCTACCTAAACGGGTCGTAATGGGTCGTAAACAATTATGTTAGGTTTCAATTAGTATGTAGGCTTTGTTAAACCATATTACACGAGTCTCCATACTCGTTTGGTTTACGAACCCTCATGCTACCTGATCTTCCGATTTAGGTCCGGTTTATTAACATAGTTACCTATATTAGGTGCCGTTTGATTCCGTGATCTCTAGCATTGCTTGGTGGTTATCTTAAGACTTCTGAGCAATCTCAAGTGAGTACATAGACCCCTCTTTTACTGTTTTCCAAACTGTTTTGGGGTGAAACACATGTGCCTACTTGTTACTTTCGTGCTTTCCTGTTTTCACATCATATACTTGCTATGTTCATTAGTACATTTATAGTACATGATTTCATTATGATTATGCTATCTATGCCCATTGTGTGCGTACTTAGTACATTGCTTTACATTACATTTCATGCTATGTATGCCCATTGTGTGCGTACTTAGTACATTGCTTTACATTACATTTCATGCTATGTATGCCCATTGTGTGCGTACTTAGTACATTGTTTTACATTACATTTCATGCTATGTATGTCTATTGTTGCATACTTAGTACAGTTGTTTCACGTCACATGCTATGTATGTCCATTTGTTGCATACTTAGTACAGTTGTTTTCATCACATGCTTACATTTTGTTATGACATTTGGGTTGTTTACAATGGAACAATACATTCATTAACATTGATCACGTCGTTCGTTAGTAGGTAGTGGTACCATAGGAATTGACAACTCCCGTTCCTGAAATCCTGGGTTTGTTTGGATTGGAAGGAATGACCGAATTCGATATACATAACTTAGATAAACCTTTAATTTGTTTAAGGGTTTATCGCCACAGTCTCAAGGCTTGGATGTATGCATTATAATATTACCGCATAAATGTTTGTATCAGTATAGCATGCATTTGTTACACAAAACATAACTTTGATTTAAACTGTGTTTTACTTCAATACCTTGTTGTTGTGCATTTTACATATGGTTTAGTTGATACATTTCACTTACCATACATGACATTTCTGGTTACACATTACATGATCTACATTAAACATAAACATTTTGACAGTGATATACACATTTGGAGGTTTATATTGAACATAGACATTTCGATATGGTTTACACATTATCACATGACAATTCATTTATACATGAACAATTTACATTGATGGTTGGTTTGAGTAAGTGAATGGAGTAACGAGGCGTGTGTAATATGATACAAGCATGGTGGATACGACGCTGGTACTTCCTATATATAAGTGTTTGTATGATATTACATGTCGTAGCGTAACTTAATTCATTTCAATATTTGACATATTACATTTTACATAAACAACTTATTTTCACAAGACATTGAATTACAAAACAACTTACATTATTCTCTTATTTATACATATCATGGCTTTTGAATGATTTACAAAACAAAACAACATACAAGGTTCATGACTGACTGTTATTAACCAATTTTTCCTAAACCTATAAGTCATGAATCCTCTTTTCACAAATCCTACGTATCTCACAGGCATTTTTATGCTGACGTACCTATTTTCACATGTGTTTTCAGGAGCTTTTGCGTAGGATGTTGATCATGACACTAGGGCGGACCTGTGCCTTAGAGACTAAAAATGGAGATAGACTAGCTTAATTATGTTATAAACTCTTTATTTCCTGTTTAAGACAATGTACTCTTATGTTGATAAATAAAATACAACTTTGTATGCCATGGTTATGAAACAATTAATTCTGTTACAACACTCCCCGACGTTTCCGCCACGTTTTGTATGTTACACGTGGTCGGGGTGTGACAAGAAACCTGTCTTCATGTCAAACAACGTTATCACAGCTTCACATGTCATTGGATTGAAGACCCACCCTATGAAATCCTTATAGAAGTCTTGCTCCATCTCCTTTAAAGGCATGTTCTTCATACATCATGGTCGTCTAACATGTAATGCGATATCATTCTCTCCAGTAACAGGATCAACCTTTACTGTGCATTTAGGTCGATGAGGTTTCCAATCTGGAAAGTTCAACTCAGCTTGTTGCTTTATGTAACCCCACAACCTTCGTTCATAAAATCTAACTTCTGGACCATATAGACATTGTTGGATATTCTTTGTTTTCACTAATTCTTCAATATCCCACCAAGGTAGTGTTCTTATATCTTTAAGAAACTTGAAGTACTGAACACCATATTCACGTTTGATTGCATATACCTTCATATCTTCCAGATAACCCCATCACAGAATGTCTCCAAGAGATTCATCAGGATGTCGTGTGAAGAACTTCAATGGTCTTTTGAACTTTCTTTCTTCAACCATTGGTTGTTTAAACCATTTCTTTCTTTCTTCTCTGAGTTCTTCCTTTGAAAGTGTCTTTGGAGGACCATCTGTACTAATCTTCTCAACAACTTTTCTTCTGAGATCATCTTCATTGTGGGTATGAAATAATTCGGCAAAAGTAGGAAAATTATCATTTTGACCAGAATAATGAAACGGGATATCTTCATCAGAATCCGATCCATCTTCAACAATCGCATCATTGAAATTATCTGCATCTTCCACAAACTTAAACACATACTCACTATCTGGAGCCGTTGGAATCACATCCTCAATGTTAAATTTGAATTTTTCATCATTCAAACCCAAGGCTTCCATCATTGACTCCCTCGTCCAATTTTCTACTAATTCTCCATCTTCAACATCATGACTAAGATAAATGACTTTAGGAGTATTAGAGAATACCTTTTCAAGATGAGCATCCTTAGCACCTGATGTAGACTCCCCCTGAGGCTGTTCTTCCTCTCTTTCCTCGTTTTATGTGTCATCAAGGTAATCATTGACTTGATTGCCACCAGGTTGTCTCACAATCAGTGCACCACCATCACCACCTTGATCATCATCATCATTATCATTATCACTTTCATGAAAATCATCTATGTCTTTCAAATCATCATCTTCTTCATCCTCATCATCATTTTCTTCATCAACTATCTCGTCAGTCTAAGCTTTCTTTGCTTCCTTCGCTTTCAGACGAAGTCTTTCAACTTCAATCTTCCTTGCATTGTCTTCTCTGCTATAAGATACCCTTTTTGGTTCACCAACAAGAACGAATAATTATGCGGGGACTAGAGGATTTTCATCATTAGCTTCACCTCTGATTGTTGCTCTTGTTAACTCGATGATCCAAGAATTTCTTCATTATCAACTATAACACCCTTACCTTTATCCTTTAAAGCTTCAGTGGCTTCTTCAGCTTCCTTTTGTTGCCTTTCCATCCTCCGAGCCTTAGCTATTCGAATTTCAATATCATCGAACGATGCGTGAACATTAATACCAAGTCTGTCTTTGATAACAGCATACAACATCTCTATCTGCTTCGACTTGTTCTCTTTGTCTGCTTTCAGATCTTCTATCTCTTTTTGCATTATCTCATTTGCATGACTCATTGTCATATTTACATCATTCAAGTCACAACTTGTAGATAGAATCTCATCAAACATATCATTCAACACACTATTGTTGGCTTCAACATCCAATACCTTCTCATTCATCTTTGTGAGTTCATTCTTCAGCATGACATTTTCAGCTTCAACACTCTTTAACTTTTCTTTAGTTTCTTTGAGCTCTATATCAGTTGCTTTAAGCTTTTCTTCTGTCTCATCTTTGGCTTTTCTAACACCGCAACTCTTTTCATCACTACATCAAAAAATTCATCATTAAAGAAACCAACATCTTCTAAACTTGTAGGTCCTGGACCAAGGTTACTCGGCATCTCAGGAAAACTTTGAGGAATCAGAGTTGTAGTTTTATTTGACATCGATATAGGTTCTTCGACATTCTTTGTCTGTTGTAGAGGAGTTGAATGAATTTCAGCTTGAACAGGTGATACTGGAGGTGTAGGAACATGAATTTCTGCTTCAACTATCGGTTCTTCCACTGTCACCTTCTCTGGAGCTTTCACAACTTTTGTTGTAGTCTTTCGACTCTTTTGCTTTCGTGGAGTTTCACCTGTTGGTTTAGCACTTCTTTTCATACCTCTACCTTTCTTTAACTTCTCAGCTTCTTCATCAGAATTCTTCTTTTTCCTTGATGGCCCTTTTATCTTGATTTTGCCACTGACATATGTTGTTGGTGCAAGCTTAGTAACATCAATGTCAGTTTTAGTCTCGCTCGAATCTGTTTGACCTCCTGCCGCAGCTTCTATGTTCTCACCACCAACTTGTTCAACAATCTTTGCTTTTTCAACTTCTTGAGCGACTTGAGCAGGTGCAATCTTTTCATATTCATCAAATTTCATATTAAGAATATCATCACCTGTTACATTAACATTCTCTGGAACATCTTCTGGTTCATCGACCAAGTGTGGAGGTGATTTCTTCTTTGATGATCTTTTAGGTGCTGCTTTTGGAGTAGAAGACTTTGAAGCTTTTGGAGTTGTATCTCTTTTCCTTTTCTTATCTTCAGCTTTCAACCAGAACTTTCCACGTTTATTCAAGAATGGCTCCATCTTTTTAGTTTCCAAATCAGAATTGTTGTCGTCGTGCCTCCATTTGTCGTTAGCAGGCGGCAAGTAATCTAGCTTCGCGATAGATCCAAACTGTTTCCTGGATGGAGGTTCTTTATCTTTTTCAACACCTTGATACACATTCATCCTTTTAAGTGTCTCAACATCCATGTGATCTAGCTTTAATTCACCACCATCTGCTTTCGGTAAGTTCTTTATTTGATCATCCAAGAGCATCTGAATGAATCGCGGATACTGCAGAAATTTCTCTCCATGAACATTATCAACCATGTGGTTGAATAAAGCATGCGAGATGTTAAATCGATGATTAAGTATCAAACATGTCAAAATACACATTATGAAATCCGAAGACACATCAAATCCTCCTTTGCGATGGTGTAAAGCATGTATTGTTGAAAGTACGATGAATTTGTAAGGTCTTGAAAGCTTTGACTTGTTGTACTGTGACTCATTCACATATCCAGTGTACCCCATTCTTATCTAAAGACCTTTGACCAATCTTTCAGGTACTTGAATCGGATCTTTATCGTCGTCTTGAAGATCTAGTACCCTCCTGATATCTTCAACTTTGAGTTTAACTTCAATGTCTATATCTTTCTCGTTCTCATCTTTGATCTTCAAAGCGGGGAATATTGTCTTTGAATCTTCATCGTATCTCGCGTTGTTCCAAAATCTTTCAATATGTGACCTATAGCACTTGTGCTTATCAGTCAATGCCTCCTTGATTCTGCTACGATCAATGAAATCAATCACGTCTTTAAACGGATCCATTCTCGGTTGTTTCTTGTCAATTATGCAACATATGTTGTGCCGAGCGTCAAAGTTTGTACTCTAAGGCTGCTCAAAACAACATAAATAATTAATAATCATTGCACGTCTATCGAGAAATTATAGCATTTGAAAACATTTCAACACTTAGAAATTTTTCAACTTTGGTATCCTGTTGCCTTCGTACGAAGCTATCATTCTACGAAGCCAAAAGTTTACGAACGTACTATTCAGATCTAAACACTTCTATAATCAAACATGTTTATCAACAATCAAGAACACATCAAACATAACATAAACCTATGTCTGGCTTCGTACGAAGCCAGTGGCTTTGGACCAGTTTGACATGAACACCTTATGAAATCACAATTTAGAATATGTAATCAATATTCATATTGATTATACCTAAACAACCTAAAGATGCCGATTAACACATTTCATGGTTCAATTTCAATTTTTAACCGTTAGAATGATGTAGATCTAAGAAATAAGGACCGACGGTTATATGAACATAAAAATTGAACAAATTAAGCATGTAAAGGATGAATCTCTACCATTCCCATTGAAAGTGTTGTGTAAATTAACACCCTAATATCAGATCTGGAAAAAATTCGGCAGTGTTTTGTTTAGATATGAGAGAGTTTGGGATGAAGGCACTGTAGTGAATGAGGCCTTCGTACGAAGCCCCGTAATATATATGGAGGGTGTGGTTTCGTACGAAGCCACAAGCTGCTTCGAATCTGTCTTCGTACGAAGCCAAGGCTTCTGCGTTCGTACGAAGACACCAAAACTCAAAACTTCAAAATTTTCAAACTTTTTCGTTTTTCGTCAGATTTTATATCCACTCAGGTATCCAGGTTCAAGTTAATGACCCCGGTTACTCGATTTGTCGACCAAGTCCAAGTTAATGATCTTGGTTGACCCAATTTACGAACCGTCTGATGTTTCTGATTAAATTTTCAACTTTTCAAAAATCACAAGTTTCAACTTAATGAACTTGTTCAACTTTTCAGTTTCCCAACACTTTCAGATTCGGTCCCACCCAATCTGTTCAAGATCTTTCTCTACATCCGAGATTCCGAAGATCAGCTTTCTAACACTGGTTTCTCGAAAATAAAGAAGAAATAAAATCTTTTTGTATTTTAAAAACTTTATGCTGAAACACACTGAAAATCTTTTTAGGTTTAATCTGAAAAGTAACAACAATAAACTATTTACAGACATGTTTTTGTGAGTTGTGTTAGAGGATCATATCAGCTACCGACAAGTCACAAGCACCGTTGAGCTTATAACACACTAAGTTTTAAACGATTCACTTAGATTGTCAGTATACTGATCCACTTAAATTCTCACATAAAGTTCAATGATTCGAGATACGAGTTTAATGTTTTAAGCACTTAACTTATTCGCGTGTCCCACCTTAGAATATACTCTCGTATCCAGATTCCCAAAATTCAGTCTTACAGGTGAATATATTATATTGATATCTGTTCTCTGGGTAGTGCGAGAGACCTTGAGAGCTTAGGCTAGAACTTCCGGTAAATGAGAGAGATGAAGGCTCGACTTTATGTGTGTCCCACTTAGGGATCTTCTTTACAACAGCACTTGATTTATATCTTTCGATATTTTATCAATTTTTATGCTGAGGGAAAGCTTTATTAAGCGCATAAAGTATTATACGAGGTCTAGGCCATTGCTGACGCAAAATCAGAAGACCAGGTATAATACCCCATATATCAAATAGTATAAAGACCTAGTATCTCAGAATTAGGCAATCTTTCAAACAAGATTTTGGGGGTTACACATATATCCGAGAGACGTTCCCCACGAGATAAGCAAAATATTTTTTTTAGGTTTATATCCCGAATACAATCTAATTAATGTATAAAAACCTACTGGCACATCATCAGTGAGACCGTTTAACACTTTTTAACTTTACAAATCTTTAGCATACCGTGACAGTCTAGCTGATGTACTATCATTTCCTCTTTTTACACTAACTCTTTTTGCCTTTTTCTATGTCTTATACATTTTTGAATTTTTTATTATTTTTCTATTTTTACATTTTTTAATGTTTTTGTATTTTCTACAACATTTTCTCCCCCTAAAAACCAAAACATTTAAAAATGTGGCAAACCAATGCAGATTGCTTCCCAACGTCCTCGGCACTGGAACCTTCATCAACGCCAACTATGTCTCCCCCTAACGACAAAAGCTTCATACCGTTTAGTTTCAAAAGATAATGAAAACGTGATTTATCAAACGGTTTAATGTGAAGGTCAGCCTTTTGTTAATCGGTGTGGACGTTTTCAATTCTAATCAACCTATTCTCGTAACAATCACGAATGAAGTGATGTCGAATCTCAATATGTTTAGTTTTAGCGTGATGTACCGGGTTTTTAGTGATATTTATAGCAGCCTCATTATCTACAAAAATGGGCGAGGTAAGAAATTGCAAACCATAGTCCCTCATTTGTTGTTGAATCCACAAAATCTGTGAACAACAACTGCTAGCTGAGACATACTCAACTTCGCATGTTGAGAGCACGACTTTGGTTTGTTTCTTACACTGCCAAGTTACCATACGTGCTCCGAAAAATTGGCAGCCTGCAGTTGTAGACTTTGAATTGATTTTGTAGCAACTGAAATCTGAATCTGAGTAGCCCTCGAGTCTGAAATCGCCGTCTTTGGGATACCACAAGCCTAAGCTTGGAGTTCCTTTCAGATAGCGCAAGATCCTTTTCACGATCATGTGATGAGAAGCTCTCAGACTCGATTGATATCATGCTGTGAGGCAAGTTGGGTACATTATATCAGGTCTTGACGCGGTTAAGTACATGAGCGAACCAATCATCGACCGGTACAAGGTTTCATCAACCTTTTCTCCTGTGAGATCTGGATTGATACCATTGTTGGTTGCTAATGGGGTAGACATTGCAGAGGACCCTTACATATTGAATTTCTCCAACACATCATGAACGTACTTCGTTTGATGAATAAAGATCCCTCCTGCCAGTTGATCGACCTGCAAGCCGAGGAAGAACTTCATCTCTCCCATAGAGCTCATTTCGAACTTCTGCTTCATAACTTTTACAAATTCTTTGCAGAGATCTTCGTTGGTAGACCCAAAGATAATGTCGTCAACGTATATTTGAACTATCGGAAGATGACCTTCAGCTTGTTTTGTGAAGAGAGTTGCATCTACCGTCCCTCGTGTGAAGCCATTTGATAACAGGTGTTGAGATAGCATCTCGAACCAAGCTCTCGGGGCCTGCTGCAACCCGTATAAGGCTTTGTCTAGGAGGTAAACCTCTGCTTTCACTTTGCCGTATAAGAACGTCGATTTAACATCTAACTGATACACTTTAAACCCTTTCCAGGATGCAAAAGCGAGAAAGATTCTAATCGCTTCTAGTCGAGCAACGGGAGCATAGACTTCATTGAAATCAATCCCTTCTTGCTGACTGAAACCCTGAATGACTAGGCGAGCTTTATTGCACACCACCACTCCTCGATCATCTCTTTGCACTTGAACACCAATTTGGTATTAATCTTTTGATGTTCGTCGGGTAAATCCACAAGCTTCCATACACCAAGTTTCTAAAATTGACTAAGCTCTTCTTGCATCGCATTCACCCATGATTCCTCCGTCAGTGCTTCCTTGTAAGTCTTGGGCTCGACCTACGAAATAAAACAACTAAGAGAAAAATCATTTTGTAATGGAGCAATCTTAGAGTAAAAGCATGAAAAGCCTTGATCAATCTGATGTCTGGTTCTAACTCCTGCTTGTAGCTCTCCGATAATGAATTCCGCGGGATGATAGGATAGCGTCCATGGCATTACCTCACCAGAAACTATCACCTCGCTTTCCAAATTTGTAACATTCGGTTCAGCACTCTGATCATCGATTTGGTTTGTCTGACCTTCAGATTGGACCTGCTCCCCCTCAGATTCTAAATCTCCTCTATCAAAAGTAGGACTGTCAGAGTCAGATCCTTCTGATTCATTGAACACCATGGCTTGAGTTTCCTGAACAAGTTCATCTTGTTCTGCCGTCGGAGTTTGTTGAGTTTCTGCATCATCTTGTAGAATGTGACTTGGACCAGCTTCATGATCATTAGGACTCTATCATCTTTTGGAAGTCTTGGTCGGGACTTCGTTCACCTGAGAAGACTTATAATCATGATATAACCTTATCTGATCTTCAAATGATGGTTCTTCAGCTAGATGAAATGATTCCCACAGCTTCTCATAGTTGAATAACCACGAATCACCAAGTTTCTGCATCGACATAGTGTAACCTTGGCAATCCACATGTTGAGCTTCAATCACCAAGTTTCCCATCAGGCTCTATCACCGTGCAGGGTGACCCAAACGGTTCAAGATATTCTTGGTTCGGCTTCTGATTGTTTAGTAACTCGAAACATGTCTTGTTATGTGGCTTTACGGTCAACACTCGGTTCAAGGTATAGCAAGAAGATGACACAACTTCAGCCCAAAAACTCACAGGGAATTTTGAATCAACCAACATAGTGCGTGTTGCTTCAATCAGCATCCGATTCTTTCTTTCTGCCATTCCGTTTTATTGTGGCGTGTATGGAGCACTGAATTCTTGCAAGATACCTTTTCAGTTGCAGAACTCTAACATTTGATTGTTTTTGAATTTTGTACCATTGTCGCTGTGAATTCTTCAAATAGGTCGATGGTACAAATTTTCTATCTTTTGGAACAAATTCAACAAACTATGGAATGTTTCATCTTTGGACTTCAGAAAAGATACCCACGAAAACCTCGAATAATCATCAGTCGTAACGAGGCAGTACACTTCTCCTGTAATTCTCTTCACATTAACAGGACCGAAGAGATCCATGTGTAGCCTCTCTAGTGGTTTAGTGATCGAATTCTGAAGCTTCCTCAGGTGTGATTTCTTAGTTTGTTTTCCTTTCTTGCAACTAATGCACTCATCTCCCAAGTGGAAACTCTTTAGATTGACACCTCTCACTAGATCGTTGTGGACCAAATGATTCATCTTTCGTAAGTGGATATGAGCCATTTTTCGGTGCCAACGAATCGACTCCTTTTCAGTAGCTTTAGATATGAAGCACGAGGTTGACCATTTCCTGTAGCTGCAATGCTCATGTCGAGAACATAAAGATCGTTCTCTCTCGGTGCTCGCATCAAGATCCACTCCTCGGGGATAACAAATCCTAGCTTCAGGATCAGACATTCTTTATCATTGAAGTGAGTAGTAAACTTCCTGTCATAGATCTGAGAAATGCTGAGTAGATTGTTCTCTAGCTCGGGAATGTAGTTTACTTTCTCAAAGGGCACTTGACCATTTGATAACGTCCCTTCCCCGATGATTCTTCCTCCCTGATTTCCAACAAAACCCACGTAACCGCCATTAATCCCTCGAACGACGTATAACAGGGTTTTCCTCCCTGTCATTTTCTTGGATGCTCCACTATCCATTAACCATTTAGAGATTGATCTCGGGAGCTCCTGCACATTTCAAACGCAATTAGTTAAATGAAGCAACCCAAGCCTCCTTCGACTCGGGTAGCTTGAAATTTAGGCGAGTTGTGAAAAGAACTGGGAAGTTTTTATCATTAACCTCTAAAGCTTTTTCTATTCCAACCTCAACATCTTTGTATAGGAAAAATTCTTCTTTGGCTGGTTGAACAGATTTAGGAACATACTTCTTGACCTGAGGGGTCGAAGAAGTTTGTTCTTTCATGTCATAAATGGAATCCCTAGGAACAACCTTCTCAACCGGTTTGGTTTGAGGAGTTTGTTTCTCTTTTGGTTCACTAACAGAAACCTTTGGCTTTGATTCAACCAATGTTTTGGTCTGGGACTTTGGCTTTCAAGTTTGTTGAGTTGGAAAAGTTTTTTTGACTCTTGGAATTGATTCTTTTTTAACAGATTGTTTCAAAGTTTCACCAGTTTTCTTAACATCTTGTTTTACTGGTTGAAATTTAGTTTTAGAATCATTACCAGATTTTTGAAATCTCTTTTCAATAAACATAGGAGCTTTGCCTTTAACATCGTTGGGTTTCTGTTTGCTTTCAACAAATACAGACTTAGGTTTGACGTTGGTACACTTTCGTGCAATATGTCCAACTTCATTGCATTTGAAGCATGTCTGGTTATCAGTAACCTGACTTGGACCTTCAGTCTGTTTTTGTGACTCTTTCTGTTCAAAGAAATATTCGTTCGATTTTGAAAATATTTCAGATTCTTGATCATTCATTGAACTTGAACTTTTCACAAACGTTGTTTTCTTTACAAATTTTGACTTCTGAAAGTTTCTTTTCTAATTGTACTTATCATCCCTTTGCCCGTTATACCCATTGTTCTGATGTTTGTTCTGAAAACGTGGCAGGTTTTTAGGCTTGTTATAGTAAGCTTTATCTTTTTGGAAATTCAGAAATCGTTTGGAACTTGACAACTTTTCAATCTCTGACAAATCAACCTCCACAAGTTTGAACACTTTTTCTGTCACACCCCTTTCTTAGGCGGAAGCACGAGGTGTGATCATGAAAGATTCTCATTGCATACGAATGGTAAACATACTACATGCTCGTAAATAACTTCAAACACCGTTAACATTACACAACAGAAAACACAGTTTAAGTGTCTACATCACGGGAAAATCATATTGTCTGAAAGTCTACAACTTTATTTAAAAGTAAACATAGACGACATCCAAGAGCATGAGTAAGACCGCGCGCACATCCATCTTAGTTACTGTCACACCCCGACCACGTAGAACATACAAAACGTGGCGGAAACATCGGGGAGTGTTGTAACAGAATTAATTGTTTCAAATCCATGGCAATTGAAGTTTCGTTTTATTGATTAAAAGTGTTACAATGTCTTAACAAACAAGGAAATATAACATAATCAACTAGTCTTGCATCTTTTATTGTCACTAAGGCCCATGTCCGCCTATATGTATCTTGATCAATCCTATGCTTCATATCCTGAAAACACATGTGAAAATAGGTACGTCAGCATAAAAATGCCGGCGAGTACATAGGTTTTGTGAAAATAAGATTCATGACTTCTGTTTAAGAAAATGTTTAGTCATGAACCTTGTAATTTGATTTGTCTTTGTAAATCATTTGAAAAACAATAAGTTCAGATGATACGTATAAGTAAGAGAATAATGCATGGTTAAATGAATAACCATGTAAAATGAGTTTGTATAAGTTAAGTTGTTTGTAAAACAATGTATTGTGAAAAGTATGTTATTTGTATAAAATGTTATATGTCATAAACTGAAATGATTCAAATAACGCTACGATATATAATACCATACAAACACTTATATATAGGAAGTACCAGCGGCGTATCCACCATGCTTGTATCATATTACACACGCATCGTTACTTAATCACATACTCAAACCAAACCAACAATGTAAAATGTTCATGTCTAATGTAAATCATGTAATGTATAACCAATGTCAAAAGTGTTTATGTGTCAAATGTAAACCATGTAATGTGTAACCAAAATGATATGTATGGCTAGTGAAATGCATCAACTAAACCATATGCACAAGAACATAATATTGAAGTAAAACTTGGTTTAAATCAAAGTTATGTTTTGTGGGAATGCATGATCAATGTAAATCATGTAATATGTAACCTAAATGATATGTATGGCTAGTGAAATGTATCAACTAAACCATATGCACAAGAACATAGTATTGAAGTAAAACTTGGTTTAAATCAAAGCTATGTTTTGTGGGAATGCATGATCAATGTAAATCATGTAATATGTAACCTAAATGATATGTATGGCTAGTGAAATGTATCAACTAAACCATATGCACAAGAACATAGTATTGAAGTAAAACTTGGTTTAAATCAAAGCTATGTTTTGTGGGAATGCATGCTATACTGATACGAACATCTATGCGGTATTGTGAAAATGCATACATCCAAGCCTTGAGACTGTGGCGATAAACCCTTAAACCACTTAAAGGTTTATCTAAATTATGTATATCGAATTCGGTCATTCCTTTCATCCCCTTTCCCTGGGACGTCCGGAACGGGAGTTGTCAATTCCTATGGTACCACTACCTACTAACGAACGGCGTAGCTAATGTTAATGAATGTATTGTTCCATTGTAAACAACCCAAATGTCATAACAAAATGTAAGCATGTGATGAAAACGATGTACTAAGTATGCACGCAATGGACATACATAGCATAAAATGTAAATGTAAAACGATGTACTAAGTATGCACGCAATGGACATACATAGCATAAAAACAATGAAATCATGTAAAACAATGTACTATAAGTGTACTATTGAACATAGCATGTATATGATGTGAAAACATGAAAGCATGAAAGTAACAAGTAGGCACATGTGTTCCACCCCAAAACGTTTGGAAAACAGTAAAAGAGGGGTCTATGTACTCACTTGAGATTGCTCAGTAGTCCTTGAGTAACAACCAAACAAAGCTAGAGATCACGAAATCAAACGGCACCTACTATAGGTAACTACATTAATAAACTGGACCTAAATCGGAAGATCGGGTAGCATTAGGGTTTGTAAACCAAATGAGTGTAGGAACTCATGTAACATGGTTTAACAAAGCCTACATACTAAATGAAACTTAACCTAAGTGTTTACGACCCATTACGACCCGTTTAGGTAGCTTATGCTACTTTAACGCATCGTTCGCGTGAAACGCGTTCGGACCGCCTAACTAGTCCCATGACAAGTAGAATATGCCTAAACATGTTACATAATCAGTTATGTGACAAAGGTTTAGGTTACATATGCTTAATTACCAATTATACATGAAAAGGGTATTCTGGTAATTTACCTAAGGCATATAAACTACCTATCATACAACTACTCAAACGATGTGACCATAGGGTATAACCTCGGAAGGTTATTCCCTACCTACTATGGTCACCTAATGTGCTTGGTCGGATCCTAATGATCGACCAAATGGGTCGGGTTCGAGGTATAAGCGATTTATTAGATCGCTTACCCTACGACCCTAGACAACGTGGTAATCAGTAGGCATAGTCCCAAGGGACTATAACCAACGTGATTACACTCACGTTGCGAAGTTCAAACGAACTTCGCATTGACCATAACTGGTCAACGCAGAAAGTCAAACAAAGTTTGACTTTCAGACTCGAAAGACTCGAAAAGCAATAAAAGAACGAAAGAATACTTACGAAGGGTCCCCGAATGCTAATCCCGATCCAAGTAGCTCAGGTATGAAACAATGGTTTCAACTTAGAGCTTCTCAAATCATAATTCTTGTAATTTTGAAGCATGGGGGGTGGGGTATTTATATGATTTCCCGAACCGTTAAGATCGTTTCTTGGAAACCGTGCTTTGATCTTGGTCATACACCTCAAGATAATGGTTTTACAAAACCATGTGAGCCCATGGTATTGCCCAAAACCATGTGCACATCAAAACCAGCCCATAGATTCCCCAAAACTATTTGCAACAAGTGGAATGGACCAGATTCGATGTATCAGCAAACATCCTTCAGAAATGACAGTTTTGGTCCCTGTTGTGTGTTTAAGCGATTCCCGGCATGTTTAAGGCCCTTTAAGCCAAACTTAAGGCCCTAAAATGATGCCTAAACATTGTGGACATGAAACATGCTCAAAAATATGCCGGGTGTTGGTTCGTTTGGTCGTACGAACGCGATGTTCGCTTAATTACGACGGAATGCGCATAAGCGCGAAAAACGATCCAAATGACGCAACGAATGGATTTTTGGCAAGCCAAACACTAAAGCATAATATAGTCATTCTTATATAAATTTTTGGATGTCCGGATGTATTCAGAACGTGAGTTATGCGCAAAAAAATGCAAACTTGTGCACTTTTTGACACTTTTAGTCCCTGAATGACACAAAAGTTTATTTTAGCATACCGAACACCTCAAAGCCTATTTCTAAGCTATGTGAAGGATATTTATGGTATGTTTAACTTATGGTCATGTTCCGGAATGTCTGTTACAGTTCAAATTGGCATACTTTCGCAGTTTGTCAAGTTTAGTCCCTGTAAGCGAATAAACTAGATTTTGCCATACCAAAGCCTTCAAAACTTATTTCTAAGTTATGTAAAGGTTACTCAAGGTATGTTAAGCCTATTTCACTTTTCCAGAGTGTTCGTTGCATTAAATTGGTTATATTTACGCATCAGTGCGCGTATAACCCTCCAGAAAGCGATTTAGAGCTTGAAATTGAATAAGAGTTGATATGTGTAAACGATACACATATTTTTTACAAATCCCAAGTATGAAATGTAACACCTGTGCCTCCACGGCCATCAAACAAATACCAAACCAATGAAATATTATATTTCATACTTGGGATTTGTAAAAATATGTGTATCATTTGCACATATCGACTCTTGTTCGATTTCAAGCTTTAAATCACTTTCTGGAGGGTTATACGCGCTCTGATGTGTAGATATAACCAGTTTAATCCAACGAACACTCTGGAAAAGTGAAATAGGCTTAACATACCTTAAATAACCTTTACATAACTTAGAAATAAGTTTTGGAAGGTTTGGTATGCCGGAAATCAAGTTTAATCGCTTACAGGGACTAAAGTTGACAAACTGCGAAAGTATGCCAATTTGAACTGTAACAGACCTTCCGGAACATGACCATAAGTTAAACATACCATAAATATCCTTTACATAGCTTAGAAATAGGCTTTGAGGGGTTCGGTGTGCTAAAATAAACTTTTGGGTCATTCAGGGACTAAAAGTGTCAAAAAGTGCACAAGTTTGCATTTTCGCGCATAACTTACGTTCTGAATACATCCGGACATCCAAAAATTTATGTAAGCACTAAAATATTTTATTTTAGTGTTCGCCATAAGAAAAATCCATTCGTCACGTCATTTGGATCGTTTTTCGCATTCGGGACCAGATTCGATGTATTAGCCGTTGTTTAATTCACAACCACACATTCTAACACGCTTAGTCAGCGGATAAGGATGGAATTTAGGCACCATGACATTTCAACACATGTATGGATGGAATTTAAACACCTAAACACCATGACATTTCAACACATGTATGGATGGAATTTAAACACCTAAACACCATGACATTTCAACACATGTATGGATGGAATTTAAACACCTAAACACCATGACATTTCAACACATGTATGGATGGAATTTAAACACCTAAACACCATGACATTTCAACACATGTATGAATGGAATTTAAACACCTAAACACCATGACATTTCAACACATGTACGGATGGGATTAAGGCACGTTTTCCATGAAACGATCTTAACGGTTCGGGTATTCCTATAAACACCCCATACCCCCCATTGCTAAAATCACTAGAAACTTGATTTGAGAAACTCTAAGTTGAAACATTTGTTTCATACCTGAGATTTTTGAATCGAGTTTAGCATTCGGGGACCCTTCGTAAGTATTCTTTCGTTCTTTTCCTTATTTTACTGCTTTTCGAGTCAGAAAGTCAAACTTTGTTTGACTTTCAGCGTTGACCAGTAATGGTCAATGCGAAGTTCGTTTGAACTTCGCAACGTGATTGTAATCACGTTGGTTATAGTCCCTTGGGACTATGCCTACTGATTACCACGTTGTCTAGGGTCGTAGGGTAAGCGATCTGATAAATCGCTTATACCTTCGAACCCGACCCAGTTTGGTCGATCATTAGGATCCGACCAAATACATTAGGTGACCCTAGTATAGGGCATAACCTTCCGAGGTTATACCCTATGGTCACATCGTTTAAGTAGTTGTATGATAGGTAGTTTATATGCCTTAGGTAAATTACCAGAATACCCTTTTCATGTATAATTGGTAATTAAGCATATGTAACCTAAACTTTTGTCACATAACTGATTATGTAACATGTTTAGGCATATAACACTTGTCATAGGACTAGTTAGACGGTCCGAACGCGTTTCACGCGCACGACGCGTTAAAGTAGCATAAGTTACCTTAATGGGTCGCGATGGGTCGATAATACTTAGGTTAAGTTTCATTTAGTATGTAGGCTTTGTTAAACCATATCATATGAGTTCCTACACTCATTTGGGTTACAAACCCTCCTGCTACCCAGTCTTCCGATTTAGGTCCGGGTTAATTATGTAGTTACCTATGTTAGGTACCGTTTGATTTCCGGGACTCCTCTAGCTTACTTGGTAGTTGTTCAAGACTCCTAAGCACTCCCAGGCGAGTACATTATTCCCCTCTTTTACTGTTTTCCAAACTGTTTTGGGGTGACTCATATGTGCTAAATGCTTTATCAATGATTTCAATAACAATTACTATGTGGTTTCAAGAACAATAACAATTATTTCAAGAACGCTAACAATGATTTCAAGAACGAATACAATGATTTCAAGAACGAATACAATGATTTCAAAAACTAATAACAATTTCAAAAAGTGAACAAACTTGTTGGTTGTAGTTTACATGACCGATGACATTCATTAGCAATGATCAAGCCGACCAGTATTAGGTTATGGTACCATAGGATCTGACAAATCCCGTTATTTATTGCACCCATTGTTATGTGTGGGGGTTGTGGGTAGCGACTGAATCTGTAATTATTAACTTATCCTTTGGTAAGGGTTTGTTAAGAACGAGAGCGAGAGCGAGATGGAGCGAGGAACGCGTCAAGAAGGTTTGAATGTTATTAGAGAATCGACCATAAAGTAGTTTCACAATTAAAACAAGAACGACTAGAACGATTTTACAAAATGGGTTAACGATTGGGTAAACATTTTAACATGATTGACATTTGATCATGCTTTTCCCACAAAACATAACCTTGATTTAAACCAAGTTTTACTTCAATACTTTGTTTTTGTGCATATGGTTTAGTTGAGACATTTCACTTGCCATACATGACATTTTGACGTAGACATTTGACATGGATATTTGACATAGACATTTTGATATGATTTACATCTTAACATAAACATTTTGGTATATTATTCAATACATTTGACAATTTGTTTAAACATGGACATCTTACATTGGTGGTTTGTTTGGGTAAGTGATTTGAGTAAACGGTGCGTGTGTAATATGATACAAGCATGGTGGATACGCCGCTGGTACTTCCTATATATAAGTGTTTGTATGGTATTACATATTGTAGCGTTATTTGAATCATTCCAGTTTGAGACATAGAACATTTTATACAAGTAACATACTTTTCACAAGACATTTATTTACAAACAACTTATCTTATACAAACTCATTTTTACATGGTTATTCATTTAATCATGCATTCTTCTCTTATTATACATATCACCTGAACTTATTATTTTTCAAATGATTTACAAAGACAAAGCAAATTACAAGGTTCATGACTAAACATTTTCTTAAACAGAAGTCATGAATCTTATTTTCACAAAACCTATGTATTCGCCAGCATTTCTTTGCTGACCTCGTTTTCACATATGTTTCAGGTATTGTTGGATGATATCAATTGATAAGATGCATGCTCACATAGGACTGGACAAGGCCTTAGTGACTCAATAACAATGATAGACTATGTTTAAATAGTGTATTTAGATTTCCAGACGATGTAATTACTCAATGTTTAATAAAACGAAACACTTTTGATATCCATGGTTATGAAACATTAATTCTGTTGCAACACGCCCCGATGTTTCCGCCGCGATTTGTTGTTTTACGCGGTCGGGGTGTGACAGAAAGATGGTATCAGAGCCAATGGTTATAGGGAATTAGGTTATTAGTAATGCTTTGACCTAGTCTATAACCTTCTTAGGACCCTAACGCGAGTTTACTTGCGTTTAGTCATAAAACAATACCGTCACCTATCCTTAGGTGACGACCACAACAAGAACATAAATTTCAAAACCGCTTTGAAAACTAATCATCTGTTCTAGGATGATTGATTACTAGGTTTTGAACCCTCTATTGTAAGGTTTTGAACTCTCTATTATATGGTTTTGAACCCCTTTGAGTTTTCAAAACTTCGTCAAGGTTTTGGGTTTTAAATGATGTGAACACGTGCAAACTGGAAGGGTGAATGCCTGTATTCTGGGTTTTCTGGCTAGGCAAGCACTTCATATACATCTCATCAGACGCGAGACCAGTTGTGCTTACCTGGGAATTCTTGGGATGAGTGTTCACTTATAGGCGAGCATGTCTTCGCGATACATTATTTTTGACCCATTTACTTTGATTAGTCACCGTCTCATTTGTTTGCCTTAGGTAACAAACAAATGATCGAAATCTTCATGCGTTATCATTCTGTTCTGATTGTCCAATAATCTTTCACCTGTTTCTCCCTATGCCTTTCTTTTCTTCAAGAATGTCTCTTCATCACGATGACGCCCAGATATCTGAGCAAGCAGCCAAAATTCGCTCAGCGAATAGGCGAAGTAGTCCTGAAGACTGTTGAATTAGCTACTGCCAAGTATCATCTCCAGGATGAAGCCACTCAAGAGTCACCAAGACAGGCAGGACCTAGTCAGGCGACAACACCATCAGCCAAGAAACCAATTGAGGAATCAAAGACCATGGATGAACGATCCCCTAAGAAGTCAAAGAAGCGAAAGGCTTCTCAGAACTTCGCCATGGTCGCTCACAATGGTAAAGCAGTCCCCAACCAACCAGCTCAACCTCCTGCTAGGTGTGTACGGCTTTTCCTATGATACCTACATCAAGGAACTATGTACCTTACAAACTACTCTTGTGATTTATCTCTTTCAAATGATTGCTCATGATTCCCTCGAAAATTTTAAGTACTCGTTTCACTCTAAGAAACAAAGTACAGTAAATTAAGTGACATTATGAGTAATCGTGCTTTTCGCACATCTGTGCCTTTAAATCCTTGGTTAGATAACTAAGGGTGTTTTCAAATCTCATACCCATTACGTTCTGATTTTTTCAACATACACAGTACCAGTATTTCAAAACAATCTTCATGATCTCAAAACATTTCATATAGTTTGAAAACAATTTTTCTAGATGCATTGTCTATGTTATTTCAAAAACATTGGCCATGTTATCAAAACCAACCTTCCTAATTTCAAAATATTTCATATAGTCTGAAGACAATATTAACACAATACATTTTCTTATCAAGTGCATGATTTCGAAAAGCATCATTCATGTCTTTCAAAAACCTTATACATAATTTCAAACTTTCATCTCGCATGATTTTAAAACATTTTTGTAAATATATCTACTTAATACACCTACTTTATGATTTCAAAAAGTATTATATATAAGGTTTCAAAAAAAAAACGTTAAACACATTTTTCTTAAAAGAACCCCATGCATAGTTTTCAAAAATATTTTCCTCATACATTGACTTAACCTTCAAAATTCTGCTTCATATGTCGCCTTGACATATCAAGCATCTCAACTTCATAAGCATTTTACATCATGTTTTGACCTAAGCACATCCAGTGCAAGGTTTCAAAACATCTTCAACTTCTAAAATTCATATGGGATCTTTTTATCTTTACAATTAGATCCTTGTGGATGATTATCGTTCAAATCAGAGTCCTTAATTGGATTCCTTATGTACCTTAATTCGAACACTTCGGTTCCTAGTAATCGAAATCGAATTTTCTTTTTGAATCTTTCTATCTTTATAGTAGGATTCTTGTTAACGTTTAAAGTACCAAATGAAATCCACGGAATGGATTCCAAGTGTGCTTTAAATGCAAGTACGCAATTTACAAGACAAATTAACAAACAATTTTGTGGTTATGTGATATATGTTTATGTGTTCTCCTCTATGATTTTTGTGCTTTCGTATACTCTGGATATTCGTTATCCAAATCCTCGTAGAATCTTTCATATCTTCATATGATGGATTCGTAGTAGGATATTCAAAAAGGTACTACCTTAAATCCTTAATGGGCTTCTATGTAAGAGTTAAGACCCTTGGATTATATAGTACTACTCCATGATTCATAAGAGACCCTTTAGTGGTCTAGTAAAAAAGATTGATTCACAATTTGGTTAAAGAACGACATCTAGTGATGTAGCTGAACAGACTCCTTGATAGTCTATTTAGATCATTTAATGATTTAATTAAAAGGATTCTATGGCGGTCTAGTCACACTCATCACAGGATTGTTCATTTGGTTTCACACTACACATTATAAAATAGACTGTGTGAACTGGGCAAGGAATTGTCTAATTATGGACGCGTACATAATTATGAAATTTAGTGCACAGAAAACCAGTAAGATTTATTATGTGTAAGAACCGATAGCGACAACAATAACAAAATGACAACGATGTAATGGAGGTACGGTGGACGCACCAATGACACTTCATATACTTGTATATAAGTGTCCCTCTTACATTGCAAACATAATGTTATTAAGGTTCCTAGAAGTTCAAGAACCCTAACCAATGTTGTTCGATCTTTTCAATTTCATGTTTTCAAGAGTTTCCTCTAAATAAATTTCGGGACGAAATTTCCTAAAGTAGGGGAGACTGTAACACCTGTGCCTCCACGGCCATCAAACAAATACCAAACCAATGAAATATTATATTTCATACTTGGGATTTGTAAAAATATGTGTATCATTTGCACATATCGACTCTTGTTCGATTTCAAGCTTTAAATCACTTTCTGGAGGGTTATACGCGCTCTGATGTGTAGATATAACCAGTTTAATCCAACGAACACTCTGGAAAAGTGAAATAGGCTTAACATACCTTAAATAACCTTTACATAACTTAGAAATAAGTTTTGGAAGGTTTGGTATGCCGGAAATCAAGTTTAATCGCTTACAGGGACTAAAGTTGACAAACTGCGAAAGTATGCCAATTTGAACTGTAACAGACCTTCCGGAACATGACCATAAGTTAAACATACCATAAATATCCTTTACATAGCTTAGAAATAGGCTTTGAGGGGTTCGGTGTGCTAAAATAAACTTTTGGGTCATTCAGGGACTAAAAGTGTCAAAAAGTGCACAAGTTTGCATTTTCGCGCATAACTTACGTTCTGAATACATCCGGACATCCAAAAATTTATGTAAGCACTAAAATATTTTATTTTAGTGTTCGCCATAAGAAAAATCCATTCGTCACGTCATTTGGATCGTTTTTCGCATTCGGGACCAGATTCGATGTATTAGCCGTTGTTTAATTCACAACCACACATTCTAACATGCTTAGTCAGCGGATAAGGATGGAATTTAGGCACCATGACATTTCAACACATGTATGGATGGAATTTAAACACCTAAACACCATGACATTTCAACACATGTATGGATGGAATTTAAACACCTAAACACCATGACATTTCAACACATGTATGGATGGAATTTAAACACCTAAACACCATGACATTTCAACACATGTATGGATGGAATTTAAACACCTAAACACCATGACATTTCAACACATGTACGGATGGGATTAAGGCACGTTTTCCATGAAACGATCTTAACGGTTCGGGTATTCCTATAAATACCCCATACCCCCCATTGCTAAAATCACTAGAAACTTGATTTGAGAAACTCTAAGTTGAAACATTTGTTTCATACCTGAGATTTTTGAATCGAGTTTAGCATTCGGGGACCCTTCGTAAGTATTCTTTCGTTCTTTTCCTTATTTTACTGCTTTTCGAGTCAGAAAGTCAAACTTTGTTTGACTTTCAGCGTTGACCAGTAATGGTCAATGCGAAGTTCGTTTGAACTTCGCAACGTGATTGTAATCACGTTGGTTATAGTCCCTTGGGACTATGCCTACTGATTACCACGTTGTCTAGGGTCGTAGGGTAAGCGATCTGATAAATCGCTTATACCTTCGAACCCGACCCAGTTTGGTCGATCATTAGGATCCGACCAAATACATTAGGTGACCCTAGTATAGGGCATAACCTTCCGAGGTTATACCCTATGGTCACATCGTTTAAGTAGTTGTATGATAGGTAGTTTATATGCCTTAGGTAAATTACCAGAATACCCTTTTCATGTATAATTGGTAATTAAGCATATGTAACCTAAACTTTTGTCACATAACTGATTATGTAACATGTTTAGGCATATAACACTTGTCATAGGACTAGTTAGACGGTCCGAACGCGTTTCACGCGCACGACGCGTTAAAGTAGCATAAGTTACCTTAATGGGTCGCGATGGGTCGATAATACTTAGGTTAAGTTTCATTTAGTATGTAGGCTTTGTTAAACCATATCATATGAGTTCCTACACTCATTTGGGTTACAAACCCTCCTGCTACCCAGTCTTCCGATTTAGGTCCGGGTTAATTATGTAGTTACCTATGTTAGGTACCGTTTGATTTCCGGGACTCCTCTAGCTTACTTGGTAGTTGTTCAAGACTCCTAAGCACTCCCAGGCGAGTACATTATTCCCCTCTTTTACTGTTTTCCAAACTGTTTTGGGGTGACTCATATGTGCTAAATGCTTTATCAATGATTTCAATAACAATTACTATGTGGTTTCAAGAACAATAACAATTATTTCAAGAACGCTAACAATGATTTCAAGAACGAATACAATGATTTCAAGAACGAATACAATGATTTCAAAAACTAATAACAATTTCAAAAAGTGAACAAACTTGTTGGTTGTAGTTTATATGACCGATGACATTCATTAGCAATGATCAAGCCGACCAGTATTAGGTTATGGTACCATAGGATCTGACAAATCCCGTTATTTACTGCACCCATTGTTATGTGTGGGGGTTGTGGGTAGCGACTGAATCTGTAATTATTAACTTATCCTTTGGTAAGGGTTTGTTAAGAACGAGAGCGAGAGCGAGATGGAGCGAAGAACGCGTCAAGAAGGTTTGAATGTTATTAGAGAATCGACCATAAAGTAGTTTCACAATTAAAACAAGAACGACTAGAACGATTTTACAAAATGGGTTAACGATTGGGTAAACATTTTAACATGATTGACATTTGATCATGCTTTTCCCACAAAACATAACCTTGATTTAAACCAAGTTTTACTTCAATACTTTGTTTTTGTGCATATGGTTTAGTTGAGACATTTCACTTGCCATACATGACATTTTGACGTAGACATTTGACATGGATATTTGACATAGACATTTTGATATGATTTACATCTTAACATAAACATTTTGGTATATTATTCAATACATTTGACAATTTGTTTAAACATGAACATCTTACATTGGTGGTTTGTTTGGGTAAGTGATTTGAGTAAACGGTGCATGTGTAATATGATACAAGCATGGTGGATACGCCGCTGGTACTTCCTATATATAAGTGTTTGTATGGTATTACATATTGTAGCGTTATTTGAATCATTCCAGTTTGAGACATAGAACATTTTATACAAGTAACATACTTTTCACAAGACATTTATTTACAAACAACTTATCTTATACAAACTCATTTTTACATGGTTATTCATTTAATCATGCATTCTTCTCTTATTATACATATCACCTGAACTTATTATTTTTCAAATGATTTACAAAGACAAAGCAAATTACAAGGTTCATGACTAAACATTTTCTTAAACAGAAGTCATGAATCTTATTTTCACAAAACCTATGTACTCGCCAGCATTTCTTTGCTGACCTCGTTTTCACATATGTTTCAGGTATTGTTGGATGATATCAATTGATAAGATGCATGCTCACATAGGACTGGACAAGGCCTTAGTGACTCAATAACAATGATAGACTATGTTGAAATAGTGTATTTAGATTTCCAGACGATGTAATTACTCAATGTTTAATAAAACGAAACACTTTTGATATCCATGGTTATGAAACATTAATTCGGTTGCAACACGCCCCGATGTTTCCGCCGCGATTTGTTGTTTTACGCGGTCGGGGTGTGACATGAAATACAATATTTCATTGGTTTGGCATTTGTTTGATGGCCGTGGAGGCACAGGTGTTACAGTCTCCCCTACTTTAGGAAATTTCGTCCCGAAATTTATTTAGAGGAAACTTGTGAGAGCTTGAAAACATGAAGTTTGAAAAGATCGAACAACATTGGTTAGGGTTCTGAACTTCTAGTAATCTTTAATAACATCATGATTGCAATGTAAGATGGATACTTATATACAAGTATATGAAGCGTCATTGGTGCGTCCACCGTACCTCCATTACATCGTTCTCATTTTGTTATTGTTGTCACTATCGGTTCTTACACATAATAAACCTTACTGGGTTTCTGTGCACTAAATTTCATAATTATGTACGCGTCCATAATCAGACAATTCCTTGCACAGTTCACACAGTCTATTTTATAATGTGTAGGGGAAAACCAAATGAACAATCCTGTGATGAGTGTGACTAGACCGCCATAGAATCCTTTTAATTAAATCGATAAATGATCTAAATAGACTATCAAGGAGTCTGTTCAGCTACATCACTAGATGTCGTTCTTTAACCAAATTGTGAATCAATCTTTTTGACTAGACCACTAAAGGGTCTCTTATAAATCATGGAGTGGTACTATATAATCCAAGGGTCTTAACTATTACATAGAAGCCCAATAAGGATTTAAGGTAGCACCTTTTTTGAATATCCTACTACGAATCCCTCATATAAAGATATGAAAGATTCTACGAGGATTTGGATAACTAATACCCAGAGTATAAAAACACAAAATGTATAAAAGAAAACACAAGATACATAGACACATAGTCACATAACCACAAAATTGTTTAACTAGAAGTTTGTTCTGCTAACAGAGCACATGTATTTAAAGCACACTAGGAATCCATCTCGTGGATTTCATTTGGTACTTTAAACATTATCAATAATCTAACTATAAAGATAGCAAGATTTTTAAAAGAAAAATTCGATTTCGATTATAAGGAACCGAAATGTTCGAATTAAGGTACATAAGGAATCCAGTTAAGGACTCTGATTTGTATGACAATTATCCCCAAGGATCTAATTGTGAAGATAAAAAGATCCCATATGGATTTTAGAAGTTGAAGATGTTTTGAAACATTGCACTGGATGTGCTTATGTCAAAACATGAAGTAAGAATGCTTATGAAGTTGAGATGCTTGATATGTCAAGGCGACATATGAAGCAGAATTTGAAGGTTAAGTCAATGTATGAGGAAAATATATTTGGAAAACTATGCATGGGGTTCTAAAAAATGTTTTTGAAACCTTATATATAATACTTTTGAAATCATAAAGTAGGTTTTTAGATAAGTATATTTATAAAAATGTTTTAAAATCATGCGGAATGAATTTTTGAAATTATGTATAAGGTTTTTGGAAAACATGAATGATGCTTTTGAAATCATGCACTTGATAAGAAAATGTACTGTGTTAATATTGCCTTCAGACTATATGAAATATTTTGAAATTAGGAAGGTTGGTTTTGATAACATGGCCAATGTTTTTGAAATAACATAGACAATGCATCAAGAAAAATTGTTTTCAAACTATATGAAATGTTTTGAGATCATGAAGATTGTTTTTGAAATACTTGTACTGTATATGTTGAAAAATCAAAACTTAATGGGTATGAGATTTGAAAATACCCTTAGTTATCCCACCAAGGATTCAAAGATACAGATGTGTAAAAAAAAACCCGATTGCTCATAATTTCACTTTATTTCTTGTACTTCATCTCCTGGAATGAAACGAGTACTTAAAATTTTTGAGGGAATCATGAGCGATCATTTGAAAGAGAGAAATCCCAATAGTAGTTTGTAAGGAACATAGTTCCTTGATGTAGGTATCATAGGAAAATCATACACACATGTAACTATACTTATATATCAGAATTTGTGAACAACGATTTATTTATAAACAAAACAGATTGTTTCACATTACAAGGAAACAAAAGAACAAAAGCATAAGACAGCAACATCCTTTGTTCAGCCGAATGCTCATCCAAGGGTTGGAGTTGCACTGACTATCTTCGGGCAGTTGTTCCTGAAATGGCTCGTATCGCCACAGTTGTAGCAAGTACCACGCGGGAAACGAGCTTGAGTAGGGCTGACTTGGGGTTGATTTAGACCACTTTGATTTGGGGTAAATCGACAAGCACTTGCTAGGTGACCAATTCGCCCACATGATGCACACAAACGACACTGTAGGTGAGCTAAGTGGTGTGCATTACATTTGTTGCATATTGGTGCTGTTCCCTTGTATTGCTTCTTAGCAGGTTGTGTTGCCACCCGGATGGGTCCTGTTTGATTTGGTACTGCTGCAACACAAACTTTTGCTGTATGACCTTTACGTCCACAAATTTGGCATTCACGGCACTTCACCATAGCATGATGATAAAGCTTACATTTGTTGCACAAGGGTGAAGTTCCATTGTACGGCTTCCTAGCTGGTGGCCTTGCCACATGACTAGGTCCCGCTTGATTAGGTGTAACCGCTGCAGGTTTCCTTGAAGCCTTACGCTTCCTTGATTTTGGTGCTGGCTTGACTTCTGCTTCCTTTGGTGGCTCTTGAGTGGCTTCATTGTCGAGACGAGAGGCTTCATTGTTGAGACGAGCCATGGCAATGCCTAAATCCACAGTCTTCTGAATCACTTCGCCTATATGCTAGACAAATTTGGCTGTTCGCTCGGACGTTTGACCAGTGCTGAGAGGAATAGACATTCTAGAAGGAAATGAAAGTCATAGGAAGAAACAAGTGAAAGGTTATTGGATAATCAATACAGAATGGTAACGAATGAAAGTTGTGATCATTTGTTTGTTACCTAAGGCAAACAAATGAGATGGTGACAAATCAAAGTAAATGGGTCAAAAATAATGTATCGCGAAGACATGCTCGCCTATAAGTGAACACTCATTCCAAAAATTCCCAGGTAAGCATAACTGGTCTCGCGTCTGATGAGATGTATACGAAGTGCTTGCCTAGACAGAAAACCCAGAATACAGGCATTCACCCTTCCAGTTTGCACGTGTTCACATTATTTAAAACCCAAAACCTTGACGAGATTTTGAAAACTCAAAGGGGTTCAAAACCATATATTAGAGAGTTCAAAACCTTACAATAGAGGGTTCAAAACCTAGTAATCAATCATCCTAGAACAGATGATTAGTTTTCAAAGCGGTTTTGAAATTTATGTTCTTGTTGTGGTTGTCGCCTAAGGATAGGTGACAGTATTGTTTTATGACTAAACGCAAGTAAACTCGCGTTAGGGTCCTAAGAAGGTTATAGACTAGGTCAAAGCATTACTAATAACCTAATTCCCTATAACCATTGGCTCTGATACCATCTTTTCTGTCACACCCCGACCACGTAGAACATACAAAACGTGGCGGAAACATCGGGGAGTGTTGTAACAGAATTAATTGTTTCAAATCCATGGCAATTGAAGTTTCGTTTTATTGATTAAAAGTGTTACAATGTCTTAACAAACAAGGAAATATAACATAATCAACTAGTCTTGCATCTTTTATTGTCACTAAGGCCCATGTCCGCCTATGTGTATCTTGATCAATCCTATGCTTCATATCCTGAAAACACATGTGAAAATAGGTACGTCAGCATAAAAATGCCGGCGAGTACATAGGTTTTGTGAAAATAAGATTCATGACTTCTGTTTAAGAAAATGTTTAGTCATGAACCTTGTAATTTGATTTGTCTTTGTAAATCATTTGAAAAACAATAAGTTCAGATGATACGTATAAGTAAGAGAATAATGCATGGTTAAATGAATAACCATGTAAAATGAGTTTGTATAAGTTAAGTTGTTTGTAAAACAATGTATTGTGAAAAGTATGTTATTTGTATAAAATGTTATATGTCATAAACTGAAATGATTCAAATAACGCTACGATATATAATACCATACAAACACTTATATATAGGAAGTACCAGCGGCGTATCCACCATGCTTGTATCATATTACACACGCATCGTTACTTAATCACATACTCAAACCAAACCAACAATGTAAAATGTTCATGTCTAATGTAAATCATGTAATGTATAACCAATGTCAAAAGTGTTTATGTGTCAAATGTAAACCATGTAATGTGTAACCAAAATGATATGTATGGCTAGTGAAATGCATCAACTAAACCATATGCACAAGAACATAATATTGAAGTAAAACTTGGTTTAAATCAAAGTTATGTTTTGTGGGAATGCATGATCAATGTAAATCATGTAATATGTAACCTAAATGATATGTATGGCTAGTGAAATGTATCAACTAAACCATATGCACAAGAACATAGTATTGAAGTAAAACTTGGTTTAAATCAAAGCTATGTTTTATGGGAATGCATGATCAATGTAAATCATGTAATATGTAACCTAAATGATATGTATGGCTAGTGAAATGTATCAACTAAACCATATGCACAAGAACATAGTATTGAAGTAAAACTTGGTTTAAATCAAAGCTATGTTTTGTGGGAATGCATGCTATACTGATACGAACATCTATGCGGTATTGTGAAAATGCATACATCCAAGCCTTGAGACTGTGGCGATAAACCCTTAAACCACTTAAAGGTTTATCTAAATTATGTATATCGAATTCGGTCATTCCTTTCATCCCCTTTCCCTGGGACGTCCGGAACGGGAGTTGTCAATTCCTATGGTACCACTACCTACTAACGAACGGCGTAGCTAATGTTAATGAATGTATTGTTCCATTGTAAACAACCCAAATGTCATAACAAAATGTAAGCATGTGATGAAAACGATGTACTAAGTATGCACGCAATGGACATACATAGCATAAAATGTAAATGTAAAACGATGTACTAAGTATGCACGCAATGGACATACATAGCATAAAAACAATGAAATCATGTAAAACAATGTACTATAAGTGTACTATTGAACATAGCATGTATATGATGTAAAAACATGAAAGCATGAAAGTAACAAGTAGGCACATGTGTTCCACCCCAAAACGTTTGGAAAACAGTAAAAGAGGGGTCTATGTACTCACTTGAGATTGCTCAGTAGTCCTTGAGTAACAACCAAACAAAGCTAGAGATCACGAAATCAAACGGCACCTACTATAGGTAACTACATTAATAAACTGGACCTAAATCGGAAGATCGGGTAGCATTAGGGTTTGTAAAGCAAATGAGTGTAGGAACTCATGTAACATGGTTTAACAAAGCCTACATACTAAATGAAACTTAACCTAAGTGTTTACGACCCATTACGACCCGTTTAGGTAGCTTATGCTACTTTAACGCGTCGTTCGCGTGAAACGCGTTCGGACCGCCTAACTAGTCCCATGACAAGTAGAATATGCCTAAACATGTTACATAATCAGTTATGTGACAAAGGTTTAGGTTACATATGCTTAATTACCAATTATACATGAAAAGGGTATTCTGGTAATTTACCTAAGGCATATAAACTACCTATCATACAACTACTCAAACGATGTGACCATAGGGTATAACCTCGGAAGGTTATTCCCTACCTACTATGGTCACCTAATGTGCTTGGTCGGATCCTAATGATCGACCAAATGGGTCGGGTTCGAGGTATAAGCGATTTATTAGATCGCTTACCCTACGACCCTAGACAACGTGGTAATCAGTAGGCATAGTCCCAAGGGACTATAACCAACGTGATTACACTCACGTTGCGAAGTTCAAACGAACTTCGCATTGACCATAACTGGTCAACGCAGAAAGTCAAACAAAGTTTGACTTTCAGACTCGAAAGACTCGAAAAGCAATAAAAGAACGAAAGAATACTTACGAAGGGTCCCCGAATGCTAATCCCGATCCAAGTAGCTCAGGTATGAAACAATGGTTTCAACTTAGAGCTTCTCAAATCAGAATTCTTGTAATTTTGAAGCATGGGGGGTGGGGTATTTATAGGATTTCCCGAACCGTTAAGATCGTTTCTTGGAAACCGTGCTTTGATCTTGGCCATACACCTCAAGATAATGGTTTTACAAAACCATGTGAGCCCATGGTATTGCCCAAAACCATGTGCACATCAAAACCAGCCCATAGATTCCCCAAAACTATTTGCAACAAGTGGAATGGACCAGATTCGATGTATCAGCAAACATCCTTCAGAAATGACAGTTTTGGTCCCTGTTGTGTGTTTAAGCGATTCCCGGCATGTTTAAGGCCCTTTAAGCCAAACTTAAGGCCCTAAAATGATGCCTAAACATTGTGGACATGAAACATGCTCAAAAATATGCCGGGTGTTGGTTCGTTTGGTCGTACGAACGCGATGTTCGCTTAATTACGACGGAATGCGCATAAGCGCGAAAAACGATCCAAATGACGCAACGAATGGATTTTTGGCAAGCCAAACACTAAAGCATAATATAGTCATTCTTATATAAATTTTTGGATGTCCGGATGTATTCAGAACGTGAGTTATGCGCAAAAAATGCAAACTTGTGCACTTTTTGACACTTTTAGTCCCTGAATGACACAAAAGTTTATTTTAGCATACCGAACACCTAAAAGCCTATTTCTAAGCTATGTGAAGGATATTTATGGTATGTTTAACTTATGGTCATGTTCCGGAATGTCTGTTACAGTTCAAATTGGCATACTTTCGCAGTTTGTCAAGTTTAGTCCCTGTAAGCGAATAAACTAGATTTTGCCATACCAAAGCCTTCAAAACTTATTTCTAAGTTATGTAAAGGTTACTCAAGGTATGTTAAGCCTATTTCACTTTTCCAGAGTGTTCGTTGCATTAAACTGGTTATATTTACGCATCAGTGCGCGTATAACCCTCCGGAAAGCGATTTAGAGCTTGAAATTGAATAAGAGTTGATATGTGTAAACGATACACATATTTTTTACAAATCCCAAGTATGAAATACAATATTTCATTGGTTTGGAATTTGTTTGATGGCCGTGGAGGCACAGGTGTTACAGTTACCTGAAATACATGTGAGTTTTTGGAAAAACGTCAACATAATGTTGGTGTGAATTCATGCAGTTTTGTATTGAACACGTTTGTATACTTTGTATGAAAACATGATAAGTATCTTGTAAAAATAAAGTATTCTTGTGGTATGAACCAAATAAAGTATTCTTGTGTTATGAACCACATAAAGTATTCTTGTGTTATGAACCAAATAAAGTATTCTTGTGTACGAACTTCGTACAAATAAAGTATTCTTGTGTACGAACTTCGTACAATTAAAGTATTCTTGTATAGTTAATGGGTTGCAAGGCCACTTGGGCCGCAAATGATGAAAGGGGGGGGGGGTTTAAGTGCAAATTGTTGGGTAAGTAGGTGATTTAGTGGGAAGTTAAAGTGTAAGACTTGTGTTTAGTGTGATTCATGCATTATGCAATATGTTAGTGTGCTCGGGAACCAATACTAGCTCAGAAAAATAAAAACAATGCTTTTAGTAATATTTTTGTGTTCCGGGTAATGTCCGGTTATTCGGTTAAGTACCGGTTCGTTAAAGTGCTAAATTGCACCGTTTAGTGTCTTTTAAGTACCCTTTTGTGATACTTTCAATTCCCAACACTTAGGGAAGTATTCTGGATGATAAATCATGAATTCTGCATAATAATTTAGTGTTAAAAGCTGATTCATAGCTGAATTTAATAAAATTCTGAACTTAAAGTGCGTTCCGGGTGCTTTTTAGTGCGTATATTAGCTTCCGGGATGTCTATATGTTAACCCTTGTATGTACTATTGGGTTTTAATGTATTCTTGTCATTGAACCTACACCTAGGCTCCAATTCTATTGTCTGACTGCTTTCTACAGTTCTGTTGACACAATGTGTCTTACCGGTGAGTTTACCAATATTTCTGACGCAACGCTCTTGTTAATGCATAAAGCAATATTTTGTAGTATAAAACGTGCATGAATTCACTTGTGTAGTATGTAATCAGATAATGTTGACATCAAAGCACATGATTGCAGTCATTAAATAATAATTAAAGTGTACGGAAATTACCGGTTTGGTGCCAGTTGTCACAGTATCCCCCCGTTAAAAGAATTTCGTCCCGAAATTCAGGTTGAACTAACTCTCGCAGGAGTCTTCTTGAACAGGTGGGGATACTTTTCTTTGAACTGGTCTTCGCGTTCCCACGTGTACTCGGGTCCGTGCTTAGAGTTCCAACGTACTTTGACAAGTTTAACAGTGCTCCTCCTGGTCTTTTTGACTTTCCAGTCGGTAACCTCAACGGGTTGTTCTGTAAATCGGAGGGCATCATCGATATGCACTTCATCCACAGGGATGATCACGTTTTCTTGTGTTGGACTCTTCTTGAGGTTGGATACATGAAACGTATCATGTACTCCATTAAGTTCTTCCGGTAACTCCAACTTGTATGCCACGGTACCAATTCTTTCTAGAATCTTGAATGGCCCGATGTATCGTGGATTCAGCTTTCCACGCTTTCCAAATCTTACTACGCCCTTCCAAGGTGAGACTTTTAACAACACTTTGTCTCCAACCTCGAATTCTAATGGTTTTCGTCTTCGATCAGCGTAGCTCTTTTGTCGATCTCGAGCTGCCTTAATGCGCTCTCGGATCTGCATAATCTTGTCGGTTGTCTCTTGTACAAGTTCAGGACCAACCATTCGTTTGTCTCCAGCGTCTGCCCAACATAAGGGCGATCGGCACTTAAGGCCATACAGAGCTTCGAACGGTGCGGCTTTTATGCTTGTATGATAACTGTTATTGTAGGAAAACTCAACTAAAGGTAGATGATTATCCCAGCTACCGCCTAGATCCATGACACATGCGCGAAGCATATCTTCTAATGTTTGTATAGTCTGTTCGCTCTGGCCGTCTGTTTGTGGATGGAATGTCGTGCTTAGATCCAGCTGAGATCCAAAGGCTTCTTGAAATGATAGCCAGATTCTTGAGACAAAGCGTCCATCTCTGTCTGAAATAATTGAGATTGGCACTCCATGTCGTGCCACGATTTCCTTTAAGTATATCTCAGCAAGCTTTCCAGTGCTGTCTTTTTTCTCGGATCGGTAGGAAGTGCGCAGACTTTGTTAACCGATCAACTATCACCCATATCATATCGTGCCCTCTCGGGGTCCTGGGTAACTTCGTTATGAAGTCCATCGAGATTTGCTCCCATTTCCACATGGGTATCTCTGGTTGTTGTAGCAGGCCGGACGGTTTCTGATATTCAGCCTTAAACTTAGCACAGGTAAGGCATTTTCCAACATAGACAGCAACGTCGCTTTTGAGTCTCGGCCACCAATAATATTCTTTCAAGTCTTGATGCATTTTGTCTGATCCTGGATGGATCGAATATCTCGATTTGTGCACTTCATCAAGGATGACTTCTCGAATGCCGCCATAGAGCGGAACCCAAATACGCTTCTTAAAGTATAAGGCTCCCTCTTCGTTTGGCGCCATATATTTCAGCATACCCCGGAGGTATTCAGCTTTACAGTTCTCCATCTTAAGGGCTTCTTGTTGTGCATCACGAATGCGTGTAGTGAGGTTCGTTTGAACAGTCATTTCCAGTGCTCGAACCCTTAGGGTCTTAACCCTTTCTTTTCGGCTTAATGCGTCTGCTACAACGTTTGCCTTTCCAGGATGGTACTTGATCTCACAGTCGTAATCATTTAGTAGCTCGACCCATCGCCGCTGGCGCATATTCAATTCCTTCTGATCAAATATGTGTTGTAAGCTTTTGTGATCTGTGAAGATCGTACATCGAGTACCATATAAATAATGTCACCAAATCTTCAAGGTGAATACCACCGCACCTAGTTCCAGGTCGTGCGTGGTGTAGTTTCTTTCATGTACCTTCAATTGTATTGAAGCATAAGCGATGACTTTCTGGCGTTGCATGAGCACGCAACCCAAACCTTGTCGTGAAGCGTCGCAGTATACCACGAAGTCTTCTGTGCCTTCGGGTAATGATATTATTGGTGCATCGCATAGCTTATTTTTAAGTAGCTGGAAGGCTTCTTCTTGTTTGTCACCCTAGTCGTACTTCTTGTCTTTCTGTGTAAGGGTAGTTAGCGGTTGAGCTATCTTTGAGAAATTCTTGATGAATCGCCGATAATAGCCCGCTAAGCCCAAAAATTGTCGAACTTCAGTTGGCGTTTTGGGGGCTTCCCAATTCTTTATGGCTTCTATCTTGGCTGGATCTACATGAATGCCCTTCTCGTTCACAACATGACCAAGAAATTGTACTTCGCGAATCCAGAATTCGCACTTTGAAAGCTTTGCATATAGTTTCTCTTTCTTCAGTAGCTCTAGAATGGTTCTGAGGTGTTGCTCGTGCTCGTCTTTCGTTCGTGAGTAAATCAGGATATCATCGATAATTACAATCACGAATTTATCGAGATATGGTTTGCATACGCGGTTCATCAGATCCATAAACACCGCTGGCGCGTTCGTTAGTCCGAACGGCATCACAAGAAACTCGTAATGCCCATAGCGTGTTCTGAATGCAGTCTTTGGTACGCTTTCCTCTTGGATTCTTAGCTGATGGTATCCAGATCGAAGGTTGATCTTGGAATAGTAGCTGGATCCTTGCAACTGATCAAATAAGTCATCAATCCTCGGTAGCGGATATCGATTCTTGATAGTGAGCTTGTTCAGTTCTCTGTAATCGATACACATCCGCAGAGTTCCATCCTTCTTCTTCACGAACAGTACCAGAGCTCCCCAAGTTGAGAAGCTTGGCCTTATGAATCCTTTATCCAACAACTCCTGGAGTTGTGTAGATAATTCTTGCATTTCGGATGGTGCAAGCCGATAGGGTGCCTTGGCTACAGGAGCGGCTCCCGGAACCAAGTCTATACGGAATTCGACTTGTCGTTGCGGGGGTAGTCCTGGCAGATCTTCGGGAAAAACATCAGGGAATTCCTTTACCACAGGAATGTCTTCGAATTTTGGCTCCACAAGCTTCTTATCTACAACGTGCGCCAGGAAAGCAACACATCCTTTCCTTAAGAACTTCTGTGCCTTCATGCAACTGATGATTCGTAGAGGCGCATCTCGTTTTTCCCCATGTACAATGAGAGTTTCATCATTCGATAGAGGGATGCGAATGATTTTCTCGTGACAAATAACTTCAGCTTTGTTCTTGGACAACCAGTCCATTCCGACCACTACATCGAAGCTACCCAATTGAATAGGTAAGAGGTCGATGCTAAATCTTTGCTCACCAAGCTCTAATGTGCAACCTCTAACAACTTCACCCGATTCAACGAGTTTACTATTGGCTAGCTCTATAGAATAAGGAATATCTAATCTACTAGATTCTATTCCAAGTATACGTTTAAATTCCACAGACATGAAGCTATAATAGGCACCAGTGTCGAATAGTATGGATGCAAAGTGATTGTTAACAAGAAACGTACCGGTGACCACATTAGGGTCCTCGCGTGCGTTCCTTGCTCCAATTACAAATGCTCGTGCCTGCGCGTTGTTTCCTTTTGGGCAGTCTTTCATGAAATGATCATTGCTTCCACAGCTGAAGCATACTTGGTTTCGCCCAGCTCCATTGCCATTCTGGTTACCATTGCCATTTCCATTTCCACCATTGTTGCGGTTTCCATTCCCGTTCTTTCCTTTTCCCCAACAGTCCTCAGTATGGTGACCCAGTTTTCTACACTTGTCGCATTTTGGAACGCGACAAACCCCTTCATGGTGACGCTTGCAATTGTTGCAAATGGGCCGAGTGCCCAGGTATCTCTTGGTAGAAGCATCATTCATGTTTGCAAGAATTTTCGCCTCCTGAGGCGGGTTAGTGTCACGCTTCTTGTTGGAACCCTTGCTGTTGTTGCGGGTTGCTTGGCTCAGATTCACATGCTTCCTATTCTTGACACCAGACGACTCGGCATGCGTCTCAGTCTTTTCTGTTGGGTTCAGTGACAGCTTCTTCATTCGAACACAGTCTTCAGTAAGGCTGACAGCCAGAGTTACAGCCTCAGTGATTGTTTGAGGTTTGGCCGAAGTTACCATGCCATGAAATTCTGAGGCCAATCCCCAAATGTAGCGTTCAACGCGCTTAAATTCGGGAGTCACCATGTAGGGAAGCACTCTAGACAGATCGTGGAACCTTCGAGTATAACCATTAATGTCAGCACCTTCCATGGTCAAGTGCCAGAACTCCGTTTCCAGCCTTTGGAGTTCAGCACGGGAGCAGTACTTTTCCCTCATTTTCTCTTTCAGTTCATCCCAAGTCATGCCATACGCGGCATCATCACCCAAAGTTTGGACTTGCAAGTTCCACCAAGTCAGAGCTTCATTAACAAACAACCCAGTAGCAAACGTGACTTACTGATCCGCAGTACACTTGCTCATGCGGATGGTAGCTTCAGTCTTCTCCGTCCAGCGTACGAATGCTACTGCACCCCTTGTGCCGTCGTAGTTCATGGGTTTGCAGTCGAGAAACTGCTTGAAAGTGCAGCCCTGAACTGCGTTGCCTCCAGATGAATCTCCATTCCCATTACGTCTAGCGTTGCTTTGGCCACCACTGTCTTGAGTTCGGTTTGCCTCGTATTGGGCGATAGCAGCGGAGATCCTTTCTTCCAGTAGAGCGTTCAGCTCTTCAGCAGTTCTTGGCAGTGGGGGAGGAGGAGGTTGATCATCATTGCGAGCATTCACAGCTTTCCTGGGTGCCATGTTCTATTAGAACACAACAAAGCAGGGTTAGATATTTGTTTGATATCGTCTTATTAGACAGTAGTATATATATACAGGCATATACCAAGTAAGTGACATCAAACAATTATTACTCCTGCAGAGTACTTAATAGGCTGGAGGGGGGTGTTCGCGTTTGACCTTTTTCTTGTACTGAGGGAATCTATACGTGACAAGACTTGTTGTGGTTTCTGTGCACTGAATCCCATATTTATGTATGCATCCATAATTATGTAACTCCTCACAGTCCACACAGTTCGTCTCATCCTAGTATTTCTTCCTTCAGGTAGGTCACTGCTTTCAGGTAAAGTCACGTATACCTGTGACATTCTACTTCTAGTATATGTATATGTCAATTACCACACATAATTGCAAGTAATCACAGACAAGTGCTACTCCAGTGCACCCTAAGTCTCATAGTGTCTTTTCTTGACTCTTGTAAACAGTTTCAGGTAGTGGATGTCGCGGGACGTTTTATGCAATGAAAACTCTTTGAAAAATTGTTTTCGTGAAAGGATCCTAGAGATTGTAGACTAGACTCGAGAAGGAATCCTGGTTCACTACAATCGCAGCTCTGATACCAATCTGTCACACCCCTTTCTTAGGCGGAAGCACGAGGTGTGATCATGAAAGGTTCTCATTGCATACGAATGGTAAACATACTACATGCTCGTAAATAACTTCAAACACCATTAACGGTTCTCATCTACATCACGGGAAAATCATATTGTCTGAAAGTCTACAACTTTATTTAAAAGTAAACATAGATGACATCCAATAGCATGAGTAAGACCGCGCGCACATCCATTTTAGTTACCTGAAATACATGTGAGTTTTTGGGAAAACGTTAACATAATGTTGGTGTGAATTCTTGCAGTTTTGTATTGAACACGTTTGTATACTTTGTATGAAAACATGATAAGTATCTTGTAAAAATAAAGTATTCTTGTGGTATGAACCAAATAAAGTATTCTTGTGTTATGAACCAAATAAAGTATTCTTGTGTTATGAACCAAATAAAGTATTCTTGTGTACGAACTTCGTACAAATAAAGTATTCTTGTAAACGAACTTTGTACAATTAAAGTATTCTTGTATAGTTAATGGGTTGCAAGGCCATTAACATGTGACACGACATAGGAAGTCACCAAACCATAGCCATTTTTCTACTTGTCGATTCACGACGGAGACACAAAAGCACTACTCGGTACTAGTGTTCACCGAGAGTGTGGCTGCCCGGACACCCGTTAGATCTAACCTTTTGTTCTGCGGTCTAAGTATGTACACGATTAATGGTGCTTATGGTACCCTATTCGTGACACTATTTCTCGTATCATTCCTCAAAATGCATCATACTTGGTACTAGGGATCACCAAGAGTGCTTCTTGTTTATGTATTCATCATATCAAGTATCAATTCTCGTTTATTATATCAAGTATCAATTCTCGTTTATTATATCAAGTATCAATTTTCATGTGTTCGCCCCAAGTTTAAAAGTATGTAAAAGATTAAAAGTGGGGACACGAACTCTCTTGTAAACATTTAGTAACATGTATTTCACCCCCGTAGTTATAAAACTGAAAACAGTTAAAAGAAAAGGGGGAGCATGAACTCACAACTTTGGGTTCCTTGCGTCGTAAACTTCATCGGATTTGCTTAATTAACGTCGTGACCTATACGTGTTTCCTTAACGTTAGTCACTAGACTTGTATCACACAAGTACAAGTCACTATCTTTTGTATATGTCTTCTTGTGTTAAAAATAATTTATATTTTTAACTATGGGTCTTACTTATATCATTTTCTCCAAAATAAATATAAGTATCTTGTATTTTGTACCCGATTTATGTATCTTGTATGTTGTATGTGTATTTTTGGTGCTTTTGCTTTTACTTCTCATGAGTATTTAGTGTATTTTCAAGTCCTAATACACTATCAAGTATAATACATACTACATACCCTTAGCACAAAATTTGGCGATCAATAAATATATTTATTTTTCTCAAAAATATACATACTTAATATCCATTTTTATTCTTGAAGAAATCCTCATTTCTTAACACAAAAGTTTGGGAAACCTTGATAAATGTCTTTAGATACATTTTTAGGGGATAAGTTTCTCAAAAACTTATATTTTTCTAAGTGTCAAAATTTATAGAAATTTTGACAGAGTTTTCCCTAAAAATGGAGGTTTCCCATTTTTTCAAAACATGTGTTTATTTTCTTTTTAAATCATCATCCATCAATTTCAACAACAATCACCAACAATATACATCAATTTCTCTATTTCATGAACTTGAAAATTTAAAAAAATGTGTAGTAACTTACTAGTGTATTTAGTAAGTCTTGTTACTCTTTAAAGTGTGGTTGCTTCTTTAAAAACTTCATTTTTAAAGAATATGATTCTTTACAACTTATGTTCATGTTTTCTAAAAATACTTCTTCATGTATTTTTCTTGTTACACATGTGTTTCTTTACTTTGTTAACCACTAAAAATAATGTTTATTTATGTAAGAACCAAGGTTTAGTGAGACTTGTATTTTTAACTTGGTTTCTTGGTAAATCACACTTGAAATATTTAGATTTATAAGACTTTAAACCTTCTTTGTTCATCATTTTACAAGAAATATCATATTTATTCAAGTTCATGACTTTTTGTGAGGATGATTCATAACCTTTAACATGTTCATCCCCTCATCTTGCTAGATTATGTTTTTCATCATGATCTAGCAAGACTACATCATCATTTCTACAAATAATCATCCATCAACAAGTATATCAACACTAAACAACATGATTTCTTCATATTTGAAGCTTATGTTCAAGTTCTTTTCTTGTGATTCTTAGTGTTATTCAAGATTAACATCATGTATCATTCTTTAACCACCTAAATAAGATGAAAAATGAAAGGATCTAATTTCTTACCACTAGCTCAAGGCTAGGGAAGTTCAAGTGAAGAAATTGAGTGGATAAAAGAAGATAAAAGAGGTCCTTCCACTTCCGAGCACACCGAGCTTAGTTGTATGCACCTTGACACCTTTGTATGCTCTTGTATTGGTTGGAGATGATCGAATGATGATGGTGAGGGTGGTGGTGGCTCAGGGCCGATTGGGAGCAAGAGAGGGAGAGGGTATTGAGTGGTGAAGTGTGTGTAAGCCTTGTTCTTTACTTATAACCCATGTATAACATTTACCCTTTGTGCAATATGTCTTGAAAGTACAAGACAAATCCTTCCATAATCTTAGAGGAATCCAAGAAATATCACAAGTAATCTTGTGAGATCTTGGGAGATGGGGGGCCACTTGGGCCGCAAATTATGAAAGGGGGGGGGGGGGTTAAGTGCAAATTGTTGGGTAAGTAGGTGATTTAGTGGGAAGTTACAGTGTAAGACTTGTGTTTATTGTGATTCATGCATTATGCAATATGTTAGTGTGCTCGGGAACCAATACTAGCTCAGAAAAATAAAAGCAATGCTTTTAGTAATATTTTTGTGTTCCGGGTAATGTCCGGTTGTTCGGTTAAGTACCGGTTCGTTAAAGTGCTAAATTGCACCGTTTAGTGTCTTTTAAGTACCCTTTTGTGATACTTTCAATTTCCAACACTTAGGGAAGTATTCTATATATTAAATCATGAATTCTGCATAATAATTAAGTGTTAAAAGCTGATTCATAGCTGAATTTAATAAAATTCTGCACTTAAAGTGCGTTTCGGGTGCTTTTTAGTGCGTATATTTGCTTCCGGGATGTCTATATGTTAACCCTTGTATGTATTCTTGGGTTTTAATGTATTCTTGTCATTGGACCTACACCTAGGCTCCAATTCTATTGTCTGACTGCTTTCTGCAGTTCTGTTGACACAATGTGCCTTATCGGTGAGTTTACTAGTATTTCTGACGCAACGCTCTTGTTAATGCATAAAGCAATATTTTGTAGTATAAAACGTGCATGAATTCACTTATGTAGTATGTAATCAGATAATGTTGACATCAAAGCACATAATTGCAGTCATTAAATAATAATTAAAGTGTACGGAAATTACAAGTTTGGTGCCAGTTGTCACATTTTCCAATTTATCCACATTAACATTTTGTATCGGAAACTCCTTGTCTGAATACAACTTATCCGAACCACTCACCTGGTACATGACCAAGGTAGGTTCATCCTTTAAGTTGTTTTTGGATTTGGATTTCGTGTTAGTGCATTTATGTCTATCGCCTCCGTTAATCCAGTTCGTAGCAGTATCGGAAGAAAACTAGCCGTATATTGTAATAATTAGGTAGAAAGGCAAGGTGGAATTTATGTAATTAATGAGAAATCTCATTAAGCCCCTTGGCCTATAAATAGAAGCTTTATGGCTTTTGTTTAGAACTTTTTTCCATTTTGCACTTTGAAGAGCTATAGTGTTAGAGAGAGAAGCTAGAGAGAGAAAGTGATGTGTATGTGATTCAGGTGCTGTACGTTTTCAGATCTAGCAAATAGAATCACGTTTATATTACGTCCTGTGTGTTCGGTCACGTTCGTGTACGGATTCCGCACGTTACACGATTCGGTTCGCAATCGTTACGGAGTGAAAACCGGTCCTAACAAGTGGTATCAGAGCCATGAGCTTGATTGCACGGATCAAACACACTGATTCGCACAAGAAATCATCAGATTCAGATCCAATTTCATCCAGATTTGTTAAAATTTCTTTACTTCTACATCTTTTTCACGTTTTCAACTGAAAAACGCAAAATTAAACGGGTTTTTACAGATAAAAATTGCTGATTTTTGGATATGTTGTGCGAAAACATCAGATCTACAAGCCTACAAATTTTCAGAACTTAATTCCTAACGGTTTAAGAGAAATCGAGATTTTTGTGTTCGAAAAAAGGTTAAAATGTTGGCTGTTACTGTTGTCATTGTTCTAGGTGTTCACCGATCGGATGGCCATCCGATCGGATGACCATCCGATCCAAAAGTCCCTCTCGATCCAAAGATTATCCGTTCCATTTTCACTGGCCAATTTAATTAATATAACATTTGTTGTCGGCTATTGATTTTTTTTGGAATCTTTCATCACGTGAACAATTAATTTTTGCCGGTCAACTAAACATTGATGTCACACCCCGACCACGTAAAACAACAAGACGTTGCGGAAACGTCATGGAGTGTTGTAACAGAATTAATTGTTTCACAGCCATGGAAATTAAAGTTACGTTTTATTTATCAAACAAGAGAGTTACATTGTCTTAAACAAGAAACGAAGAGTACATAACATAATTTAACTAGTTCTTGCTTCGTTTTAAGTCACTAAGGCACAGGTCCGCCTAAGTGTGTCTCGATCATCCTATGCAACAGGTCCTGAAAACACATGTGAAAATAGGTACGTCAGCATAAAAATGCCTGTGAGATACATAGGTTTTGTGAAAATAGGATTCATGACTTGCGTTTAAAGAAACTGTTTAATAAAAGTAGCCATGAATCTTGTTGAGTGGTTCCTTTCATAAATCATTTGAAAAGTGATAAATAAACCAAATGATATATATATATATATATATAAATGAATAATGTATGGTTAAGAGAATAACCATGTAAAATGAGTTTGTATAAGTTAAGTTATTTGTAAAACGATGTTTATGTGAAGATTGTATTGTAGATGTAATATGTCTAAACTGAAATGGTTTAAATAACGCTACGATATGTAATACCATAAAAGCACTTGTATATAGGAAGTACCAGCGGCGTATCCACCATGTTTTTATCGTATTACACGTCGCCACGTTACTTAACTCACTTACCCAAACAACCACCAAAATGTAATGTTTAACAATTGTAGAAATGTTTATGTATGGTCAAATACGGTTCACACGGTTCAACAGTTACAAACGGTTCACATAATCAAATGGTTATAACGGTTCACATAGTCAAATGGTTACAACGGTTCACATAGTCAAATGGTTACAATGGTTCACATAGTCAAATGGTTGTGATGGTTCGCATGGTCAAATAGTTATAAATGGTTCAAAATGTAATATAATGTGTTCATATGCTGGATGAGCATATGCAACAAAATGTAATGTAAATCAATGTGCTAGCATGCTGAGTAAACATACATAGCAAAACAAGGTAATGTAAATCAATGTGCTAGCATGCTGAGTAAACATACATAGCAAAACAAGGTAATGTAAATCAATGTGTCCATATGTTGAGCAAACATATGCAACTAATGTAATGTAAATCATGTACTATTCGCGTACTAATGAACATAGCAAGTATATGATATGAAAACATGGAAAGCACGAAAGTAACAAGTAGGCACATGTGTTTCACCCAAAAATAGTTTGAAAATAGTAAAAGAGGGGTCTATGTAGTCACTTGAGATTGCCTAGGAGTCCTTGAGTAACAACCAAACAATGCTAGAGATCACGGAAATCAAAAGGCACCTAATATAGGTAACTATGTTAATAAACCGGACCTATATCGGAGGATCGGATAGAATGAGGGCTCGTAAACCAAATGAGTATGGGAACTCATGTAATATGGTTTAACAAAGCCTACATACTAAAATGAAACCTAACCTAAGTGCTTACGACCCATTACGACCCGCTTAGGTAGCTTATGCTACTTTAACGCGTCGTTCGCGTAAAACGCGTTCGGACCGCCTAACTAGTCCTATGACAAGTAAAATATGCCTTAACATGTCTAATATTGTTTCCAAATCATTTTAGATGTCAAAAGTTATGTTACATATGCTTAAAATGAATTTTGGCGTAAAAAGGGCATTTTGGTAATTTACCTAAGGCATATAAACTACCTATCATACAACTAACTAAACGTTGTGACCACAAGGTATAACCTTAGAAGGTTATTCCCTATATACTATGGTCACCTAAAGTATTTCGTCGGATCCTAATGATCGACCAAATGGGTCGGGTTCGAAAGTATAAGCGATTGTTTAGATCGTTTACCTTACGACCCTATATAAGCACAAAACTAAAAGTGACGAGCTAAGCATGTTAAAACCTGCTTACCTAAGTTTGAAAACAGGTTTGGTATCAAGACAAAGGGTCTTGCTACCCAAAAGTAGTGTGGTTACAAAATACGCAAGAATACGCATTTTGGCCGAAACTACGACTCGTCACGGAGCCTAGATAACGTGGTAATCAGTAGGTATAGTCACTAGGGACTATAACCATCATGATTACGCTCACGTTATGAAGTTCAAACGAACTTCGCATTGACCATAAACTGGTCAATGCAGAAAGTCAAACACAGTTTGACTTTAACGCTAAAACGCATAAAAAGAATGAAGGAATACTTACAAAGGGTCTCCGCAAGATTGATTTTCCAAGTATTCTCAGGTATGAGGTGATGAAACACCCCAACTTAGAGAAATCTCAGAAATCAAGTGGGTTTGCAAGTGAATGGGATGGGGTATTTATAGTGTTCGGAGAGCCGTTAAGATCGTTTATCGAAAACCGAGCTTTGATCTCAACCATACACCTCAAGCCCATAGTTTTATAAAACCATTGGAGCCCCTAAACCAGCCCATAGATTCAGAAATACCATTAGCATGTGGGTTTTGTGAGTCTAACAGCTGTAAACAGCTGCTAAAACTGGTTTTGCATATCTGACATGCTTACGCGGGCTGCGTAAGGTTTTATGGGGGCTTACACGGGCCGCCTGAGTGTGACACCTCGAAATTTCATGTCCAAAATTATATCGACACGTGTCATGGGTTTAACACGTGTGGAGAATTTCCTTAGAAGGACTAAAGTTGACAAACAAGAAAAGTATGTGAATATAAGGGTTCAAAATGTCAACAATAGATAAATATACTTTCCATAAACCTACATGATGTTTATACGTTTAAACGAATGAATCATGGATCATACGAAGCTGATTGTGAAAGAAAGTGAGAGATTACAAACTACAGGGGTTAAATGTGTCAACATGTTTAAAGTGTACCTCTGAGTGACCTTTTAACGAACCTGGAGCTTTGTAATGGTTAATTATGCTCACTAGAATGCATGATAAAAATTTCACCAAGTTTCGTTATTATATGAGAAAGTTATGATAAAATTCGTATACGAGGGGTTAAAAGCGTCGACATGTTATACATACCTCTGAGCGACCTATGTATAAATCCCAACCCTTAACCTGTGTTATAAACATATGATAAGCATCCTAATCCGGTTAATGCTAACAATGATTGATTCAAATTGTAAATAATGGGATCCTATGAGGATATGCGCGACAACCTTCGTTTATGGCCATTTTAAAAGAATCCAAGGAAACTTTAAAAACATATCAAGGTGGTCTAAACTGTTCAAGGCATGATAAAGGTCCCATACTGATAATTCAAGCCCCAAAATCGTAATACCTAAGTTGCCCTTTCAAAGCTTGAAAGGTTATAAAAAATTTGCCTTCTGGTAAAGGCTTACGGACCGCAAGGACCTGGTCTTACGGTCCGTAAGAGGCCCTTACGGACCGCAAGACCCTCCGCTTACGGTCTGTAAGGAGGCCCCAGTAACAGAAAACGGGACAACTTCCTGTTAACAAGTTTAACCGACTTACATTGCCATTTTTCACTCCCATGTGCAACCTAAACTTGTTCTTAGGCACTAGGGACACTTGTAATTGATCAGGTATCAATCCTAGAGTTGTTTGTCATGATCACAAGCAATCAAAGGCACTATATAAAGGCCTCATTGTTACAACTTTGATCATTCATTCCAAAATCAACTTCTGATCATTTCTGGAGCTCTAGAGCCTTCCCTAAGCATCACTAGTCGTGCATAGGACTTTGGTAAGCTTCCTTGACCTTCCTTAATCATGTTTTACTTGGTTACTTAGCTTAAAGTCAAACCGTCGTAATTAAGGTTTGACTTATTGATTAATCACTAATGGTCCAGTGATTAGTCAAACTTAAAGTAGTTATGAGTTGGTAATTAGGTGGGCAATAAACCCTTAAAAGGGCACCCCCTAATTCCCGCTCTGACTAGGTCAAATGTCGGGTCAAACTTAATCCGAAAAAGTCAACAGAAACTTAATTTTCGAATTAACACATAATTAGCAATGTAGAAGACGTGTAACCTATTTTTCCACTCATATAACTTGGTAATCAATGCAAGAACATGTCTAAGCATGTCCGACCCGACAATTTTCAGTTTAGGAACGGTTCGGAACCGAAAGTCGCAAAACTTTGACTTTAGTTCTGACCCATATTAGTATGTTTGGGAAATGCCTTAGAGCTTCCTTAGGACCAGGTTACATGATGGTATAACCCTCTGTGATTGGTTCGTTGTTTGTCTGATTCGTTTACACATTTCTGTTAATCGCTTAATGTTGACCATAATGCCCTTTTGACCATAAAACGATAATTTTGGAAATGTGAATGGACAATAATCTTTGTTACTGATTTATAAACATGTCTCTGAATTTTCACATCAGTTTGAGGTCTAGATTAGGAGTTATGCTCAATGGCGTAATTAGAACGTTTTTATTAATTAAACGGCGTCATTAGCATAAAGCCTATCTACACCCAATTTTTGACACCAAACCTTTTACCCACTGATGTAATATAATATTTTAAGATTTTTGAAGATTTTTAATTATTTTTAACCTGATCATAACATAGGGTTATTGCCTTGATTCGGCTAATACCGATTATAACCTTTTTGTTTATAAAATGAGTTCTACATAGTATTTTGACACCAATCCAATTGCTACTGATTCTATATAATAAATGAAGTATTTTGAACTTTATAACCTAATCAGAAAACTCAGATTTCCTGTATAACCCGGAAATCGCTTAAAATGGCTTTTTACGCGTATTAAACACCTAGTATGGGTTTAAAACCATTTTGTCACATAAGACTTATCACCAACTGATATAACCTATTAAATTAAGTTGTTTTATTGATCAATTCAGAACCGAATCCCAGAATTATAAATAATCTCTTGTATAATCTTTTAAATGACCAAAATACCCCTACGGGGCTTAATTTGAGATTAAACTCGTTTTGGGAATAATGGAAGGTATCCTACTGATATCACAACATATTTAAAGCATATTAACTTAGGAAACCTGTTCGTGACTCAGTCGGTTACCCGTTATGCGTTATTCGCGTTCGATTCGGTTTATATAACTAGTTTGCATAAATTAGCCGAAACGGGTCAAACCTTATCATTTTTATCTAAAAATCCAGAATGTGTTTAGTTTACCCATATTACACAAGTCTTCAAACTTGTCGGGTCTAAACCACATTCTATTCCGGTCTTCGCTTAATCATGCGTTCGAACCGTATACCTTCGTTAAAACTAACCGGTCTAAGTTTAAACTTAAGAAAGACCCGTTAGGATTCTAATAGGTTATTATAACCTTCGTTCCAGAATAGGAGACCCGGTAAAAGCTACGTGCACTTTCTTGTTGTGATTATTACTTGCAAAGGTAAATACTTTTAACTTATTTTCCCTTATACGGGCTTGGGGTACGGTATATAAAATACCGCTTGGTCGGGCATTGAATTGTTAATCATATGAAGGTTAATTTATTGAGATGACCCGTTTAATCTGTTTTGTTTGCTTAAAGCCTTTGGGGGGTTAATGACCATGTCCCGGATATCCTTGGCATCATTTTAAGAAATGGCCACGACCTTAGCACGGGGTGTAGGCGTACACTCGTATGTACCTAAATAAATAATGTGGTGTGTCTATTGATCTTTTACCCGGCACGAACCGGGCTACTGAACGCATAAGGAACATGTAATTCTTTTACAAGTTTATATATAAATAATTATCCCAAGTTATAAAATGTTTGTGCCACGTGCATTCAAATCAATTTTTAATCATTTTTAAAATGAGTCAGTTAATTGTATTTACCAGTGTAAACTGACGTATTTTCCCAAAAAGATTAAGTGCAGGTACTACTCGAAATAGGCTGGCTTTCTCCTTAGCATCAATACGAGTCTCGCAAGCTCGGATGCATTAGTCTGTTGAACTATGTTTCTTTTTATTTGATCCACCTGTGGATTAGATTCAACTATTTTGTGATACTTGATATTACAATTTTAGTAAAGTTGAAATGAATCTATCAATTGCTTCCGCTGTGCATTTAAATATTGTGTTGTTTGACTATGATGATATCAACTATGTCACGGTACTCCCCACTGGACCCACCGGTAATACGTGGAAATATTGAGGTGTGACACTGAGCCTTCTGATCAGCAAACAACTTTCAAAAATGACAGTTTCAGTCCCTGTTGTGTTATAAGCTCATTTCCGACACTTCTAAGGCCCGTCAAGCAAACTTTAAGGCCATAAAATGTTGCCTAAACATTGTGGACATGAAACATGCTCAAAAATATGCCGGATGTCGGTTCGTTGGGTCGTACGATCGCGATGTTCGCTTAATTATGACGGAATGCGCATAACCGCGAAAAACGATCCAAATTGCGCGACGAATGGATTTTTCTCATGCCAAATGCTAAAATAAAATATTTTAGTGCTTACATAAATTTTTGTGTGTCCGGATGTATTCAGAATGTAAGTTATGCGCGAAAATGCAAACTTGTGCACTTTTTGACGCTTTTAGTCCCTGAATGACCCAAAAGTTTATTTTAGCACACCGAACCCCTCAAAGTCTATTTCTAAGCTATGTAAAGGATATTTATGGTATGTTTAACTTATGGTCATGTTCCAGAATGCCTGTTCCTGTACGAATCGTCATACTTTCGCAGTTTGTCGAATTTAGTCCCTGTAAGCGATTAAACTTGATTTTGCCATGCCAAAGCCTTCAAAACTTATTTCTAAGTTATGTAGAGGTTATTTAAGGTATGTTAAGCGTATTTCACTCTTCCAGAGTGTTCGTTGCATTAAACTGGTTATATTTATGCATCACTGCGCGTATAACATTCCAGAAAGCGATTTAAAGTTTGAAATCGAACAAGAATTGATATGTGCAAAAGATACACATATTATATAGATCCCAAATATGAAATACAATATTTCATTGGCTTGGTATTTGTTTGATGGTCGCAGAGGCACAGGTGTCACAGTCTCCCCTACTTTAGGAAATTTCGTCCCGAAATTTATTCGTAGGACTCTGTCTGTGACTTTGTGTTAAATAACTATAAAAATAAGGCATAATCTTGTCATTTTCCTCAATGGATATTTTTCAGAAGCGAAAATGAACGAACGGAGTCATTTTCCTCAACGGGTTCTTCGGAAATGGAAAATGAAGGATTTAACTAAACGGATATTCATTTCCCTCAATGGATATTCTTCAGAAGTAAAAATGAATGGATGATTCATTTTCCTCAACGGGTTCTTCGTCAGAAATGGGAATGAATAAGGATAATCAAAATGATATTCATTTCCTCAACGGACATTCTTCAGAAACGAAAATGAACGGACGGGGTCATTTTCAACGGTTGTTTCCTCAAAAGTGGAAATGAAGGATTTAAACAAACGGATATTCACTTCCTCAACGGATAATCTTCAGAAAAGAAAATGAACAGACGGAGTCATTTTCAACGGTTGCTTCATCAGAGTTGGAAATAAGGATTAAACAAACGGATATTCACTTTCTCAACGGATAATCTTCAGAAACGAAAATGAACAGACGGAGTCATTTTCAACGGTTGCTTCATCAGAGTTGGAAATAAGGATTAAACAAACGGATATTCATTTCCTCAACGGATAATCTTCAGAAATGAAAATGAACAAACGGAGTCGTTTTCAACGGTTGCTTCATCAGAGTTGGAAATGAAGGATTAAACAAACGGATTTTCATTTCCTCAACGGATAATCTTCTGAAACAAAAATGAACAGACGGAGTCATTTTCAACAGTTGCTTTATCATAGTTGGAAATGAATTGGGTTAACTCTAGATACATGATAGAACTTGCTGTGATTTTTGTGCACTAAATTCCATAATTATGTATGCATCCATAATTACGTAATTCCTTGCACAGTCCGCACAGTTTGTTTTGTAATGTTTTAGGGGAAGAAAATCAAACTTGTGATGAGGGTGACTAGACTACCATTGGGCCCTTTTAATTAGATCGACAGATGATCTTTTTAATTAGGCCACCAAGGAGTCCTTTCAGCTATATCATCACAAGATATTCCTAGCCAGATTTTTGGATCAATCTGTTTAACTAGACCACTCAAGGGGTCTAATTATGGAGTAGTACTTTATAATCCGAGGGACTTAACTACAACGTAGAAGTCCATTTAGGATTTTAGGTAGTACCTTTAGGTATCCTACTATGAATCCCTTATACGAAGGTATGGAAGATTCTATGAGGATTTGGATAACATAATTTGGATCACACAAAACATAAAAGGGAACACATAAGCACTTAATCACATAATTGTTTTCTTGGTTTATTAATTGTTATTATCTTGTTATAGATTACTATTAACTTGGCGCTGATTTGAACATGGGTATTCAAGGCATACCAGGAACCTAGGTGATGGACTTCAACGTCCTCAAGCATCTATCTGTAAAGATAGGATGATCTTCCAAAAATTCAATTTTTTTATTACAAGGAATCACCACATTCGAATTAAGGTATACAACAATTAAGGACTTACGGAAATATCCTTAGGTACCCCATTAAGGAGTGGGTATTCGTCCAGAGTTGTAACTTGTGCCTTGGACTTTGTTTTCCTTGGAAGAAACGGGTACTTAGGATTTTCGTGGAAAACGCAAGAGATCATAAAGTGGAAGAATTTTGGGGGTAGTCTGTTCTTCAAGGAATACAGTTCCTTGATTGTCGGTAATGTAGGGGATATGTTGTTTTATACATGCAACCACATAAACATATTACAAAGTAAATAAAAGATTTATTTATAAACAACATCAACAACTGTTTCATGGACCTTGACAACAAAAGAAAATAATACATAAGACGTGATTATTTCTAAACAGCGTTATCTTCCATTCGGTCAGATGCCCATCCCTGGACTAGATTCGCATTAGCAAACTTTGGGCAGTTTCTTCAGAAATGGCCCATCTCGCCACAGTTGAAACAAGAACCTGGTGGAAAACGACCTTGGGCAGGAATGTTGTTAGCTTGATTTGGTGCAGCTGCTGTTGGGCAAACCCTTGCCGTATGACCTATAAGTCCACAAACTTGGCATGTGCGGCACTTCACACCAGTATGATGATGTAGGCTACATTGGTTGCACAAGGGTGCAGTTCCGTTGTAGGGCTTCCTAGGAGGGGGTTGAGCTGGTTGGTTGGGGACGGCTTGACCATTGTGAGCGACCACGGCGAAGTTCTGAGAAGCCCTTCGCTTCTTTGACTTCTTAGGGGATCCATTATGTTCATCCATGGTCTTTGATTCCTCGATTGGTTTCTTGTCACTTTTTCGGAAAAGTTTACCTTTCCTGATCTGAGATTCAGTCAAGGTCGCGGATAGCTCAATGGCCTGTCTAACTGTAGTGGGTTTACTACCAGTTATAATGTCTTGTACTGAGTCAGGGAGGCCATCAATGTACTTTTCGATTGCCTTATCCAAAAGCGTGACCATGTTTGGGCATAACAGACTTAACTCCTCATAACGGTCCGTGTAGGCTCGATGCTCACCGCTATCTTGCTTAAGATCGTCAAATTCCCTTTCCAAGGCCCTCAGTTCATGACGAGGATAAAACTCCTTCATCATAAGGGCCCTAATCTCGGCCCAAGTCTGTGCTAAAGCAACCTCAGCACCACGGTCTCTCATAACCCCGTTCCACCATGTAATAGCCCTCTTCTGAAACACACTGGAAGCAAACTCGACCTTGCGATTATCAGGACACTGAACGTGACGAAACGTACTCTCAGTGCTCTAGAACCATTGTAGGAGCCCAGTTGCTCCTTCAGAACCACTAAACTTGAGTGGCTTAGCCGAATTGAAACTCTTGAAATTGCATGGAGCATTATTGTTGTTGTTGGCTTGGTTCAGTTGAGCAATAAGATTTGGGAAAGCAGCAGCCATTTGCTGCGCAATGATTTCTGCCAGTTCGGCATTCGCTATCTGATTGTCGCGTCGAGGAGGCATTCTAAAAAGGGGAAATAAGAGAGAAAACAAATGAAATGGCATTGGGTAAGAATAGGATGTTATAACTACCGACCAAAATCATGGGTGATGGTCATTTGTTTGAACCACGAAGCAAACAAACGACACACAAAGGCTGAATCAAAGCAAGTAGGTCCTCATAATGTATTGCGAAGACATGCTCGCCTGACACTCACCCCAAGAGTTCCCAGGTAAGAGTGACTGGTCCGATTATGTGGATTTGTACAAACACTCTAGCCTTAGACAGAAAACCCAGGGTACAGGCATTCACTCTTCCAGTTTGCACGTGTTCACACTTTTTAGGACCCAAAACTCTGACGAGATTTTGAAAACTCAAAGGGGTTCAAAACCTTGTAACAGAGGGTTCAAAACCTTACAACAGAGGGTTCAAAACCTAGTAATCAATCATCCAAGAACAGATGATTAATTTTCAAAGCGGTTTCGGAATTGATGTTCTCGTTGTGGTTGCTGCCTAAACATAGGCAACGGTATTGTTTTATGACTAAACGCAAGTAAACTCGCGTTAGGGTCCTAGGAAGGTTATAGTCTGGGTCAAACCATTACTAATAACCTAATTCCCTATAACCATTGGCTCTGATACCAACTTTTCTGTCACACCCCGACCACGTAAAACAACAAGACGTGGCGGAAACGTCGGAGAGTGTTGCAACAGAATTAATTGTTTCACAACCATGGAAATTAAAGTTACGTTTTATTTATCAAACAAGAAAGTTACATTGTCTTAAACAAGAAACGAAGAGTACATAACATAATTTAACTAGTTCTTGCTTCGTTTTAAGTCACTAAGGCACAGGTCCGCCTAAGTGTGTCTCGATCATCCTATGCAACAGGTCCTGAAAACACATGTGAAAATAGGTACGTCAGCATAAAAATGCCTGTGAGATACATAGGTTTTGTGAAAATAGGATTCATGACTTGCGTTTAAAGAAACTGTTTAATAAAAGTAGCCATGAATCTTGTTGAGTGGTTCCTTTCATAAATCATTTGAAAAGTGATAAATAAACCAAATGATATATATATGTATAAAAGAATAATGTATGGTTAAGAGAATAACCATGTAAAATGAGTTTGTATAAGTTAAGTTATTTGTAAAACGATGTTTATGTGAAGATTGTATTGTAGATGTAATATGTCTAAACTGAAATGGTTTAAATAACGCTACGATATGTAATACCATAAAAGCACTTGTATATAGGAAGTACCAGCGGCGTATCCACCATGTTTTTATCGTATTACACGTCGCCACGTTACTTAAATCACTTACCCAAACAACCACCAAAATGTAATGTTTAACAATTGTAGAAATGTTTATGTATGGTCAAATACGGTTCACACGGTTCAACAGTTACAAACGGTTCACATAATCAAATGGTTATAATGGTTCACATAGTCAAATGGTTACAACGGTTCACATAGTCAAATGGTTACAACGGTTCACATAGTCAAATGGTTGCGACGGTTCGCATGGTCAAATAGTTATAAACGGTTCAAAATGTAATATAATGTGTTCATATGCTGGATGAGCATATGCAACAAAATGCAATGTAAATCAATGTGCTAGCATGCTGAGTAAACATACATAGCAAAACAAGGTAATGTAAATCAATGTGCTAGCATGCTGAGTAAACATACATAGCAAAACAAGGTAATGTAAATCAATGTATCCATATGTTAAGCAAACATATGCAACTAATGTAATGTAAATCATGTACTATTCGCGTACTAATGAACATAGCAAGTATATGATATGAAAACATGGAAAGCACGAAAGTAACAAGTAGGCACATGTGTTTCACCCAAAAATAGTTTGAAAACAGTAAAAGAGGGGTCTATGTACTCACTTGAGATTGCCTAGGAGTCCTTGAGTAACAACAAAACAATGCTAGAGATCACGGAAATCAAACGACACCTAATATAGGTAACTATGTTAATAAACCGGACCTATATCGGAGGATCGGATAGAATGAGGGCTCGTAAACCAAATGAGTATGGGAACTCATGTAATATGGTTTAACAAAGCCTACATACTAAAATGAAACCTAACCTAAGTGCTTACGACCCATTACGACCCGCTTAGGTAGCTTATGCTACTTTAACGCGTCGTTCGCGTAAAACGCGTTCGGACCGCCTAACTAGTCCTATGACAAGTAAAATATGCCTTAACATGTCTAATATTGTTGCCAAATCATTTTAGATGTCAAAAGTTATGTTACATATGCTTAAAATGAATTTTGGCGTAAAAAAGGGCATTTTGGTAATTTACCTAAGGCATATAAACTACCTATCATACAACTAACTAAACGTCGTGACCACAAGGTATAACCTCGGAAGGTTATTCCCTATATACTATGGTCACCTAAAGTATTTGGTCAGATCCTAATGATCGACCAAATGGGTCGGGTTCGAAAGTATAAGCGATTGTTTAGATCGCTTACCTTACGACCCTATATAAGCACAAAACTAAAAGTGACGAGCTAAGCATGTTAAAACATGTTTAACTAAGTTTGAAAACAGGTTTGGTATCAAGACAAAGGGTCTTGCTACCCAAAAGTAGTTTGGTTACAAAATACGCAAGAATACGCATTTTGGCCGAAACTACGACTCGTCACGGATCCTAGATAACGTGGTAATCAGTAGGTATAGTCACTAGGGACTATAACCATCGTGATTACGCTCACGTTATGAAGTTCAAACGAACTTCGCATTGACCATAAACTGGTCAATGCAGAAAGTCAAACACAGTTTGACTTTAACGCTAAAACGCATAAAAAGAACGAAGGAATACTTACAAAGGGTCCCCGCAAGATTGATTTTCCAAGTATTCTCAGGTATGAGGTGATGAAACACCCCAACCTAGAGAAATCACAGAAATCAAGTGGGTTTGCAAGTGAATGGGATGGGGTATTTATAGTGTTCGGAGAGCCGTTAAGATCGTTTATCGAAAACCGAGCTTTGATCTCAACCATACACCTCAAGCCCATAGTTTTATAAAACCATTGGAGCCCCTAAACCAGCCCATAGATTCAGAAATATCATTTGCATGTGGGTTTTGTGAGTATAACAGCTGTAAAAAGCTGTTAAAACTGGTTTTGCATATCTGACATGCTTACGCGGGCCGCGTAAGGTTTTATGGGGGCTTGCACGGGCCGCCTGAGCCTTCTGATCAGCAAACAACTTTCAAAAATGACAGTTTCAGTCCCTGTTGTGTTATAAGCTCATTTCCGACACTTCTAAGGCCCGTCAAGCAAACTTTAAGGCCCTAAAATGATGCCTAAACATTGTGGACATGAAACATGCTCAAAAATATGCCGGATGTCGGTTCGTTGGGTCGTACGATCGCGATGTTCGCTTAATTACGACGGAATGCGCATAAGCGTGAAAAACGATCCAAATTGCGCGACGAATGGATTTTTCTCATTCCAAATGCTAAAATAAATTATTTTAGTGCTTACATAAATTTTTGGGTGTCCGGATGTATTCAGAATGTAAGTTATGCGCGAAAATGCAAACTTGTGCACTTTTTGACGCTTTTAGTCCCTGAATGACCCAAAAGTTTATTTTAGCACACCAAACCACTCAAAGCGTATTTCTAAGCTATTTAAAGGATATTTATGGTATGTTTAACCTATGTTCATGTTCCGGAATGTCTGTTCCAGTACGAATCGTCATACTTTCGCAGTTTGTCGAATTTAGTCCCTGTAAGCGGTTAAACTTGATTTTGTCATACCAAAGCCTTCAAAACTTATTTCTAAGTTATGTAGAGGTTATTTAAGGTATGTTAAGCATATTTCACTATTCCAGAGTGTTCGTTTCATTAAACTAGTTATATTTACGCATTAGTCCGCGTATAACCTTCTAGAAAGCGATTTAAATTTGAAATCGAACAAGAATTGATATGTGCAAAAGATACACATATTATATAGATCCCAAGTATGAAATACAATATTTAATTGGCTTGGTATTTGTTTGATGGTCGCAGAGGCACAGGTGTCACAATTGAGGTCTAATAACATTTCATTTTAAAAATATTGTCGGCCATTTGTCTTGAGCCTTTACATGTGCATGTGAACATTTAGTGTTTGTCAGACCCACCGATTGAAAGGCCCAATTGTGATAGGGTTATGTAAAGGTCCTATTATAGTTTGAAGTGTTGATTACTTTGTGGTGTAATCATCGAACGGCCACTCAATTGAGTAGCCACTCGATCCAAATATCCCATCCGATCCCCTTCAACTTTGTGACAATCATCGGATCACCATCCGATCGATCGGTGATCCGATCGGTGATCCTTAAACTTGTTTGAAAAATCCTTATTACATTGAACTTGTAAAGTGATGGGACTTGTGAACATATTGATTCTATTATCAGTTCATTAATTGCATACTAAAAAGCTGTCCACTAACACATTAAAAACCCACTGTATTCCACCGTCCATTTAATACATAATATCATCGGTCAAATTACATTGTGTGGTGAATTAAAGTTGTCGGCTTAGTGGATCTTTGGTCCAATCAAGATTTAATATTTCATTCATATTAGTATCGGCCCATGTGAACATCACGTGAATCATGTTAGTGGCCCAATCATAGTTTAAAGCATTGCATGTGTCATGCCCATTTCTGTATATTGAAATTTGGTTTAATACTCGATCCAATAATATTGTATGATCATTAAATACTTGCATGTGAAATCTGTTGTATGCATGATAAAACTCTAGGTTCAATAAAATCAACATTGCATGTGATTTTGTCAGTAATCATGTGTTTGATATTAGTGATCAAATAAAGAAAAGAGTAAATTGCCATTTTAGTCCCTGAGTTTTGTCCAAATTTGCCATTTTAGTCCAAATAGTTTTTTTTCGCCTCTGGGTCCCTGACTTTTCCATTTTGTTGCTATTTTGATCATCTGGCCTAACTCCATCCAAAATACCCAGTTAAGTCAATGGTTATTTAGGCCATTTTATAATTATATTTTGTTTTTGCAATTTTCATCCAACTTGTTTCACATTTTTTTTTCTTTTAATCATTTATAATTATAATTATTATTCTTTTTGTTATTTACTTTATTTATATTTTTATATTAAAACAAACCCAATCCCTACCCCATCCCCCATTCTCTCTCTCTCTAATCCCATCTCTCTAAAGACTCTTCTTCTTCATCTCTATTCTCTCTGTAACCCCCCATCAACTACCATCCACATCCGCCCACCTCCACCACCGATACCCACCTCTGCCACTCACCCCTATCACCGTCACCCATCTCTTCCACCCACCTCCACCTCCATCACTCACCTCTTCCACCCACCCCCACCCCCACCACCATCACCCACCTCTGCCACCCACTTCAACCACAATCACCTACCTCTACCAACCACCTCCACCATCATCATCCACCTCTGCCACCCACTTCCACCACGTAAACATTCTAAAGTTGTTATCAAATTTGCACCACCACCATCTCCGCCATCCTCCTCAATAACTGGTTCACTAATTGAAACCCTAGCCGCCACGGCCGGTGGCGGCTGCGCTGCAAAAGTTGAGAAGATAAATCACACCGGTAATCTACTATTATTCCACCAATCTTTGCACCCCGCTGAACAAACACCAACTATAACCCTAACTATATTTCTTGTATCATCATCACTGTCACATCTGAACCAATGTTAATCTAGGTGAGGTGTTTGTATTTGAGATTAAAAAAATGTATTGAAATTTGGGTTCTTTTGGGAATTTAGGTATTGGCAAGATTGAAATTTGGGGTTTTTTTTCCTCTGGTGTGGTGGTAGTCATAATAGTTTGTTGGTAGTGATGAGAATGATGGGGTGGTGATTGAAAAGCTCACCAGATTAGAAAAGATCGCTGGCCGGAAATAGGGATTGGCCGGAGTTGGATGTTAGAAAAACAAGGAGCCGAGAGATGAAGGGTTTTTAGAATTTGGTGGCGGTGGTGGAAGGTTGTGATGGTTGTGGAGTGGGTGGTGGTGGTGGTGGTGGAAGGCTATGATGGTGGTGGGTTGGTGTTGGCGGTGGTGGAATGTTGTAATGTGGTGAGTTATTGTTGGCAGATGTTGAATGTAAATATATATAATTATATTATATTATATTTTGTTTTGTTTTTTATTAGTTAAAAGGTTATTTAATTAAAAAATAGAAAAAACTAAATAAATATGTAAAGTGACAAAACTACCCCTAAGTTGAATGTGACTTTTGGATGAAGTTAGGTGGTTGGATCAAAATGGCAACAAAATGGAAAAGTCAGGGACCCAGAGGCGAAAAAAAACTATTTGGACTAAAATGGCAAATTTGAACAAAACTCAGGGACTAAAATGGAAATTTACTCTAAAGAAAAACATTAAACGCTTTGATCTAATATTGCATGTGATTATATTGTAACACAATCTTCGAGTGGTGACTCGATCGGATCACCATCCGATCCTCGTCACTCTTTCACATATTCACTTGTTGTGCAAATCATCGAACGGCAATCCGTACGGATTTCCATCCGATTCTAAACATTTCATTTGTTCGTGATTCAGGTTAAATTGTCGGATCGTCACTCGATCGGACGACATCTCACTCGATCAGACAGCCTCCCACCCGATCAGACAGCCTCTCACCCGATCGGACAGCCCCTCACCCGATCGGACAACCCCTCACCCGATCGGACGGCCTCTCACTCAATCGGATAACCACCCGATCCAAAGCACATTGTCAATCATCGGGTCGTCACTCGATCGGATCATCATCCAATCCGTTGTCATCTGATCATTATTATTTGTTGACCCTTGTTGACCTCACTCGATCGGATATCCGTCCAATCCAACTGTTTGATAGTTTTTAAACTGATCTTTTTGTTTAATCGTTTTTAGGTGATTCGAAGTGATTCAAGGCGATAAACAAGGATTATCATGGCTGAAGAATTCTACAACACGTTTTACAAGGCGTTCACGTCCGAGTCTTCCGAAACCTCAACCGTCACACCAAAAACCATAACGAAAGCAATCATTGATAACATTAAACGTGATAATTTTTACGGAACCCATTCAAAACCACCAAAGCTCGAAAGTATTGAAGATTACACATGGTGGAAAGAACGTTTTATCAAATGGGCCAAAGCTTACGCACACGAGAGCTGGTTTTGTTTAGAGTTTGGATATAATAGACCTGTCAATGACAAAGGAGAAGATATCTCACTCAAGAGCTTAACCACTGATGACAAGAAAAACTTCTCATATGAACAGAGAATGATTGCTCTAATCCAATCATCGATTAGAGATGACATTTTTGCATTACTTGAACATGACGGGTCATCAAAATCTGTTTGGGAAGCTTTAAGGATTAAGGCTGAGGGGGGTAAACAAATAAAGAAAAATAAAATTGCGTTATTAAAGAAAGAGTTTGATCTGTTTGATAGTCTAAAAGGAGAGTCGGTGAGGCAAATGATTGAGAGATTTTGTCATTTAAAAATTGAGCTTGATAGGTTTGGAATTGTCAAAACATGTGAGAAAATTATTGATAAAATCATTGAAGCGTTACCACGAGCTGATCAGTGGCAAATGTTCGTGTTTATTTTGAAAAATGATGTGTTGTGTGAAATAATTACTCTCGCAGTGTTGATTGAAAAGATTGAAACTCATGAACTTGAATTGCAGAAACAGAACAAGATGAGTAGCTCTTCGCATCAACAGAATGTCGGTCTTTACTACAAGGGCAATGTACCTCAGGTGACTGTAGGTGAATCACCAAAGACAAGATTCAGTGCTGAAAAGTCAAAAGAACCACAGAAAAGCTCATCAAGCTACGACCCAGGATATCATTCATCATCAACAACATCAAACTTTGAAGAATCTGAAGCAATTCTCTGCAACATCGCCTTAAAGCTAAAGAAGTCTTCATCAATGAACATCAACGCTGCTAAACAGCAAATGAGTCTTCTTGGATCCATTCTAGAATCATACGAAGATCTGGTAGCTGGGAAAATTGGAAAGTCTGAATTAACAAAGGAAGACTATGACCAGATCGATCCAGAAGAAACGGAACTCATTGATCTGAGGTGGTGTTTAGCAAGCCGCATTCGACGAGCTCAGCGGTTCATGGATATTACTGGCAGACAATCAATCTGTGGACCATCAACAAAACTAGGCTTCGACAAATCAAAAGTGACCTGTTTTAAATGCAAGCAAAAGGGTCATTTCAAAAGAGAATGCAGAAACTCTGCTGTTGAAGAAAGAGCTAATCCGTTCAAAGAAGACTACTATCAAAAGGCGATCTATCACAAGAACATAGAAGAATCACCAAGGTTGAAACAAATTGAAGATGAAAAGGAGAAATCAAGAGCTTGTGTTGTGACACAAGATGACGAAGGGTTTGACTGGAGTGAATTTCTTCCAGAAGATAATCTTGTTGATGATCGGTTCACAGCTCATGGCAGAACAATATCATCAAACATACATCGTGCATTTGTTGCTAAGATAAAAGAGAAAACGAGAGAAGAAATTCTAAAGGAGAAAACATACAGAGAGAGATGCCTTGCTGGATACATAATTGAAGAGATGGAGAAATAGTACGAAGAAGCAAGGAGTAATGGAAGATATGATAAGAAGCGAGAGTGCTTTGTCAACAAAGAAAGTGAACCAGTTGTCCACCGAAAGGAGATAGTGTATGAAGATGTTCTTGCAGTAATTCCTCTGTCTGGCGAATTTTATGCAAATATTGAAAAAGATAGAAATTATGAGAAAAGGCTGAAGAAAATTGTAGAGACGTCATGACAGTGAGTATACGACGAAGAGATGAAGAGAGGATGAAGAAGAATGTTGAGAATCTGGTGGATGAACTGAAGAAAGTTGCTGAGGAAAAGAAGGTTGATGAAGAAAAGAAGGCAGAAGAAGAGATTGTGAAAGAAGAAGTTATGAAAGAAGAAGAAGTTGTTACTGAAAAACAGCAAAATGAAGATGATCCGAAGAAAGAAGAAGAAGAAGTTGAGATGAAGCAAGAAAATTCGGTTGAAGTGGATGATGATGGTGATGCTGGTACTGGTGAAGAAGAACAGAAGAAAGATGCTGATCAGACAGAGACGGTAGAAAAATTTGAAGTACCAATCACTGAGGTAAAATCTGATTCTGAAGTCTTAAACAAATATGTTGAACAGTGCAAGAAATGCATGGAAACGTGTAGTGCTTGTACTGAAAAAGATGAAAAATTCAGAACAAGAGATCTTGAATTCACTAAAATCGAAGAAGTTTTCAAAAATAAATGCAAAGAGATGTTAGAAAACGAAAAAGTTTTGAAAGATAATGATGAAAAACAAACACAAAAATGCAAGCTTTTGGAAAAAGAAAATGAAATGTTGAAAGAAAAAGTTTCGAAATGACAGAAGAGTGTTTACAAAAAGAAAGTGCATTTCAAGAAATGAAAAAGGAATACGATTCAATAAAACTTGCATACCATATCACAAAAGGATCATATGAAGACGTGAAAAGTCAAATGAAACTTGTTCAATCTAGATTGAAGTATTATTCTGAAACAACTGATACGCTTAAGCGACAGTATGAAATAAAGTAACAAGTAGTAAATTCTTACATTGAAGATGTTGCTAAGCTAAAGCGTAAAATAGCTGATTTAGAACAAGATAACAACAAGTTACACAGTTATCACGCTTCATCATATGTTCTTGAACGCATTTTCAATCTAAAATCGGGTGATGATGATTCTGAGAAAAACAAGAAAGGTATTGGCTCAGAGTTTCATCAAGTTCCACCACCGAAAAAATTCACATTTTATGATGATGAGAAGGTCGAAAAAGCTTTCAACATGGTCGATCAATTGCCAGATAACATAGACGTAACCTATTCCAAATCTGATGATTCTAGTGATTCAGAGGTGGTAGGTAAGGTCGTTGAAAGTGTTTTGAAAGAAGAGTCGGTTAAAACAGGTAAATCTGAATCACAAGATGAAAATGAAGGTAGTTTTCATGAAGTTATCTGAAAAACTCAAAATCCGAGAAAAATGCGAATGATGATTCAAAAGGATTAGTGTATACCATGATTGGATCGGACAAATTATTCTCAGATCTTGAAGTCCCGATTCAGAATGTGATTTCAGAAAAGATTGACAAAGTTTTCAAATTGATTGAAATTGAAAAATCTGAGATTGCAAAGTTTGCTGGAAAGAGTCACAAAACTTTTTATAACAAATCTGGTTACAAAAAGAAAAAACATGAAGGCTGGGTTGGGTTATAAAAAGAAACAAAATTGGAAAAGAAATGAAACGCCTAGTAATCAAACAAAAATGAATTTTGTTCACGGAACAAGTTCTGAAGAAAAGAAAGAACTCCAATTTAGACGACAGTCTAATGAAGAGTTCTATGCTCAGAAAAAGCAGCAACAACAGGTCAAAGATGTCTCAAAGAGAACATGTTTTAAATGTGATCAAACTGGACATCTAGCTCGTAAGTGTCCAAATCCGAAACCTGTTGATGTTGAGACGAAAAAGAAGTCCAATGATGCTGAAAAAAAAATCTGAGGATGTGAAACAAAGGTCAACCAGATTTGATTCAAAACAAACTTGGAGGTACAACACAAACAAGTTTGCTTCGAATCAAACTTGGAAATCAAACCCGAATAGGTTTGATTCAAGACAAACCTGGAATTTTCACACACCCAGATTTAGAACAACACAAAGTTGGAAAATAACTGTCAATGCTACAAAACCAAATCAGTTTTGGAAAACAAAAGTTGTTGAAAATCAAAATGTTCAAAAAGATTCACATTTTTACAAAAGAGGTGCTCCAAAAGGTCAAACATGGACAGTTAAGAAACAAATGACTTCGGTAAATGAGGAAAAAGATGATGTCAAAATTGAAAAAGTCTTTGTACAAAATGACAAAGATTTTCCGAAGTTGAATGAAACATATTGTGTTGAAATGCCTAAGGTCAAGCAGAACTGGGCTAACTTGTTCAAGTAATTGAATATATTGAATGTGCAGGTGCTTCAGAAAGAGGATGAAAGTCAAACCAACGGAGGAAGCAGCCTGGCACGAGAGGAGGAGGCTGCTAGTCCCTGCATCTGTTAATCAGGGAGTTTGTTTGATTTTTGTACAGAAATAAACAATATTTCAAAAACCCTAAAAATTGAAAATTTTAAAAACCAAAAATATGTTTTCTTTTTGTCAAAAACTTGAAAAATCAAAATTATGTTACGTGAATACGCCGAAACCCTCATGGCTGAATAAACATGATTACTTTCACAAGATTGAAAAACGGTTTTCAAACTGTCGAAAATGTAAATCATGGGGGTATATTTTCTGCAAAACAGAGCATGAGATGCAGAAAATGGATGGCGAGACAAAGCTATCAACATCGGTTATCAAATTTTTCTTTAATGTTTTGAATTTTAGGGGGAGTAAGATTGTCAGAAAATCCAAAATCATTAGAAAATTTGAAAAAGCCAAAAACATGATAAAATTAAAAAATAAGTTGTGTGTAAAAAGAGGAAATGATAGTACATCAGTAGACAATTACAGTATGCTAAAGAATTGGAATGTTAAAATGTGATAAACGGTCTCACTAATGATATGCTAGTAGGTTTTTACACGCTTAGTAGATTGTTTTCGAGATATAAACCTAAATATCAAATACTTACTTATCTCTTGGGAACATCTCTCGGATATATAGGTAACCCCCGAAATCTTGTTTGAGAGATTGCCTGATTCTGAGATACTAGGTCTTTATACTGTTTGATATCTAGGGTATTATACCTGGTCTTCTGATATTGCGGAAGCAATGGCCTAGACCTCGTATAATACTTTATGCGCTTTAAAAAGCTTACCCTCTGCTTAAAAATTGATAAATATCAAAAGATACGAATCAAGAGTAGTTGTAAAGAAGATTCCCAAGGGGAACACACCTAAAGTCGAGCCTTCATCTCTTTAACTGAACGGAAGTTCATACCTGAGCTCTCAAGGTCTCGCACTAACCCAGAGAACAGATATCAATCTAGTATATTCACCTGTAAGACTGAATCTAGGGAGTTTTGATACGGGAGTATATTCTGAGGTGGGACATGCGAATAAGTTAAGTCCTTAAGACACTAATCTCGAATCGATTGAACTTTGTGTGAAAATTTAAGTGGATCAGTATACTGATAATCTAAGTGAATCATTTAGAACTTAAAGTGTTTAAAGCTCAACGGTGCTAGTGATTTGTCAAAAACTGATATGATCCTCTGACGCGAACTCAAACAAAAATATTGTCTGTAAATATGTTTGTAAATATTTCTTTACTGCTTTATGTTTCAGAAAAATACAAAAAGATTTTGATTCTACTTTATTTTCTACAACCGATGTCTGAATGCTGAGTTTCAAAATCTAAGTATGCTGATCGTGTTTCTGAAAATAAAACAAGTTCATTAATTTGAAACTTCTAGTTTTAAAATCAAAATTCAAAAACAGTTTGTGATATCTCCAAGGTCATTAAATTGGACTTGGATGATTAACTGTGAGGGATTTGGATGCTTAAATTGTTAAAATCTGTTATAAAGAGATAGTTTTCGATGATGGATTCTTAATTCTGCCAAATCTATAAAGTTTGTTGATAGGGGGAGAAAATCAAGTAATCCTGGATATATTCATATTATTATATTTTAGAGCCAGGTTCTTGATTATAAGTGTTCGAGAGCCAGGTCACGATTCCTGGACAATCGAAAGAGCTTTCACTGTCGCATATTTGAAATATTTCAGTTTATACTAAGAGAACCAGGTTTTAATCCTGGATATTCGAAATGATTTTACTTATAAATGTTTGAGAATTTGCAGATGTTGTACCAGACTACGATCCCGACAGCCGAGTCTAAGGGGGAGTCTGAAGACGAGCCCAACGCAAGGGGGAGCGTGCATTCAAGGAGCCAGGTAACTATCCTGAAGAAGCTTGTAACCGGAAAGCCAGGTGACGATCCCAAAAGCACGGAAGCTTGACGAAAGGGGGAGCCTGAAGAAAGAGTTTATCGAAAGGGGGAGCTAAAGCTGAAGACAGATCCACGGGGATTCTGTTCAAGAAAATAGGGAGTCTATGTTTCTTAAAATGTAATAAAGCATCAAGAAGACTCGGAGAGAGAGAGAAAGACAAGACGCTATGAGATTGACTGCGGAAATATCCAAGGGGGAGTCTGTTAGTGCATTTATGTCTATCGCCTCCGTCAATCCAGTTCGTAGTAGTATCGGAAGAAAACTAGCCGTATATTGTAATAATTAGGTAGAAAGGCAAGGTGGCATTTATGTAATTAATGAGAAATCTCATTAAGCCCATTGGCCTATAAATAGAAGCTTTAGGGCTTTTGTTTAGAACTTTTGCCATTTTGCACTTTGGAGAGCTGTAATTAATGAGAAATCTCATTAAGCCCATTGGCCTATAAGAGAAAGTCTTGTGTACATGATTCAGGTGATGTACGTTTTCAGATCTAGAAAATAGAATCACGTTTATATTACGTCCTGTGTGTTCGGTCACGTTCGTGTATGGATTCCGCACGTTACACGAGTCGGTTCACAATCGTTACGGAGTGAAAATCGGTCCTAACATTTCAGAAGATAATTGTTTAGATAACAATCATCATCTTCAACATGCTCATTTGAAACCGTGGATTTAGTGGAGTCGCTGTCAGTTTTCAAAACATTTTCTACCACATTCTTAACAACCTCATATTCAACATTGTACTCATCGAAAGATTCACTAAATGTGACATCTATGTTTTCTGGCAAATTGTTAACTTCACCCTTTACATTCATGTTTAGCTTTTTTTCCACCCCAAAATGTTTCTTTGTGAATTATTATTCATGGGTGGTGGAACACTATGATACCCGACCCCTGTTCCATTCTGGTAAACATCGTCACCTTCTTTGTTCTTACCGATCGGTTTCGGTACAATATGTTGAAGAACAAAGTTGGCGGAATGATAACTCTTCAATTTCAAATTGATTCGTTCATTCTCAGTTTTCACTTCTTCAATTTGAAGTTTCAAGTTTGCAATCTCATCCAGTTGAGTATTAATTTGTTTTTCCTTTTCTTAAACGACAGTTGTTAACTTTATGTTTTCTTGACGGGTTTGAAAATCTCTTGAATGAGAATCTTTGATTGTCTTTTTCAGTTTTTCAAAAGCCTCTGATAGTTGTCTGTCTTCAAGAACAAGTTTTTCATTTGTTTTTCGAAAATGCTCAACTTCCTTTTCATCATTTTTTTATCTTTTCTTCCAAAGAATCAATTCTTTCTTTTGAGCTTTTCACAATTTTATCTCTTAAGACCAAATCATTTTTTTAGTTGTTGATTTTACTGTTTAACTCCTGGATGTTAGATTTCAATACAAACTCGTTTGTATTACAGACCTTGCATGATTTCATGCAATTTCTGCAATCAATCTCAGTTTTAGTATCTTGACACTTACCTGTTTTGACATTTTGACTAACTGAACTGACCTTGTTAGATGACTCAGACTCAGATCCAAATTTGGTATCTACCTCAAGTGCTTTTGCCATCATCTCCTGATTAGCCATTTTTCTTCAAATTCTCAGCCGTCATTTCCAGGTTCATGTCAATAATCTCCTTTACAAACTTCTCAGAATTCTCTCTTCTCTCCTTTTCAGCTTTATCTTCTGCTTCTCTTTTCAACAGCTCTTTCTCCGCAGTTGGAATTGACTCACTAACGCCTCAAAATCAATCGTGCTCGAATCTGTTAGAATATTCCCTTTAGGATCCATGTATCATTCCCTCTCAGCATCCCACCGTTTTGCCTTTTTGGCTTCCTTGTAAGCTCTGTAAATTCTATTCATTCTCACATGAGCAATCTCTCTTTCCCTGTTGAACGTCACCGGTGTTGTTGTAGCGACGAAAGTTGATCCTTGCTGATCTTCATCTAGAATATAATCGTTCCAGTTGAATCTTTCAACATCATGAATCACCTTTAACGCTCTGGACTTTTCTTTCACTGGAACTTCCTCGATCTGCTTCATCTTAGGAGGTTCCTCTTTGTTTCGATGATAAACCGCCTTACGGTAATAATCGTCATGAAAAGGATTGACAGTTTCATATGCAGCTGAATTCTTAGACTCTCGTTTAAAGTGACCCTTTTGCTTGAACTTGAAGCAAGTCACATTCTCCTTATCAAAACCGAGCTTTGTGGATAGTCTACCAATAGTCTGCCTTCCCGTGATCTCCATGAAGCGCTGAGCTCGACGAATAACGCTGGCCATACACCAACGGATATCAATTTGCTCCATCTCCTCAGGATCAATCTGGTTATAATCCTCTTTAGTCATATTGGGGTTGCCAATCTTCCCCGCAACTAAGCTTTCGTAAGATTCGAGGATTGATGCCAAAAAGACCATCTGCTGTTTGGTTGTTTCAGCATTGAAGCTCTGAGCATTATTCAGATTCGCCGTAATGTTACATTGAATAACATTCGGATTAGAGTTATTTTGATTCTGTTGAGAGTTTTGTGCAGACTGAGATTGCGTGTTTGAGCTTGAACTTGGATAACCAAAACCACTGCTACCAGTTGATCATCCACTCGAACTGCCTTTGGATATATTGTTTGAATTATCGGCACTGAACATTGTTCCTATTTTAGGTGACGGGTTGTTCGAAAGCATGCTACCATGGTAATACAAGTTTACATTTTGTTGATAACTGACATTATTCATTTTATTCTGTTTTCTGATTTCTAGTTCGTGACCCTCTAATTTCTCGATTAGCCAGTTTAGAGTCATTTCATTCATCGGTTTAGTGTTTTTCAGAACTATCGCATAGTATTGCCAGTCTTGTTCGTTTGGTAGTGCCTCGAACAGTTTTTTGATTATTTCATCCTGATCTTTCTTTATTCCAAACCTTTCCAGCTCTACCTTCAAGTGAAAAAATCTTTCGATCATCTGGCGAACATTCTCACCCTTCAAACAAGCAAACAGATCGAATTCCTTCTTAAGCAAAGACTTCTTGTTCTTTAAGATTTATTCACCACCCGTACATTTCTTTTTCAACTGTTTGGATGTTACATCAGAGAAAAAATACACCACTTATCCCATGAGACCCCATTGTTTTTTATTCTATGTTTATACCACAAAAAACCAATTGATTTAATCTCTTGAATGTTACCGTCGATTTTCACTTCCACGTTAGCGAATTTCTTATTGTTACGAGCCTTCCATAAACACCAAGATGCCACGATGATGATACCTTTTAGCGCTATGCTATCCTTTAAATTCAACCCCACATAGTTATGCACTTCCACAAGATCCTTGATTGAGAAAAGAATTAAAGGGCCAATTTTACACCAATCACTTATAGCATTCCAAACAGTAGCAGCAACATAACAAGAACAAAATAAATGCTCTTATGTTTCGTCCCCATTGTTACATAAAACGCATCCCATATCTCCGTTATAACAGTTTCTAGCCCGGAGCGCATCAACTGTAGGGACTCTGTTCTGAACCAGATGCCACATAAAAATATTACACTTCTTTGGGACCCACTTACTCCATTCGAAAACATATATGCTGTTGTAATCAATACCACTGCCCAAAAACCGCTTAACGGCCCCAACCGAGAACTCAGAATCTTTGCCTCTTAACCAGGACCATTTATCTGACTTATCCGATAGAGTCACATTAGAAAGAATACCTGAACAACATCTTAATTCCGACATTTGCACTTCATAAGTCAAATCCTGACTCCATTTCCAACATCCCGAGAAAGATCCCACTACATCGTTAAACCTGTCCTTCACCTTACAATTTTTATCCTGCTCCAAATTAAACAGTTGAGGAAACTTATCCTTTAACGGAACGTTGGAAACCCATGGATCTAACCAGAATCGAATCCCATAACCATCCCCTACCTCCCCTTTAAAAAGCTGATATAAACTGTTCCAGGAATCTTGACTTTTTCGATCACGCACACTATATTTTTCCAATTTACAGCCAAGTTTTTATTGACAGGAAGAAAAGACCAACTACCTTTTATGTCATGAACAACATCAATAAGAAGTTTCCAAATATTATTGTGCTCATTTTTATACCTCCACAACCATTTCGATAGGAGCGCTATATTTGTGTCTTTCAAACTACTAAGCCCGAGCCCTCCATACTTGACCGGGGAAGCGACCCTTTCCCAAGCCACCCAATGGAGTTTGTTACCCTCCGAAGAGCCACCCCATAGGAACCTTTTAATCATCATCTCCAATTTATTTATAACTTGCGGCGACACTTTATAGAGAGAAAAATAATAGTTTGGGAGGCACTCCATCACCGACTTTATAAGAGTTAACCTACCCCCGATCGATAAAACCGCAGCCTTCCATCTCGACAACCGTGATTCAAAAATATCAAAAATAAAATTCCAATTGTTCACTCTATTCATATTCGCTCCAACTAAAATCCCCAAGTGTTTGAACGGAACCAACCCCGCCTTACAGTTTATGATGTACGCCATATATTCAACTTCTTCCATTTCAGATCCAATCACCATAAGATTCGATTTTCCCATATTTATTTTCAACCCCGAGCAATAATAGAAGCACCTTAAAAGTCTTGTTGAGTTCTTCACATTATGGGACGACCATTCCCCTAAAAGGACACAATCGTCCGCATAAAGAAGATGCAAAATACACAGCCCATTGTTTGGAAGATGAACACCCTTAAAAGCACCCACATTGCACGCCCTTCTAACCATCCCGGAAAAAGCTTCCATCACAATTATGAACAAAAAAGGCGAGATCGGATCGCCTTTCCTCATACCTTTGTAGCACGGGAACTCGAAGATAGGGGACCCGTTAACTAGAACCGAAGACCGAGCCGACGAGAGAATACCATAAATCCACTTCCTCCATCTCGGATGGAAACCCATTTACTCTAAAACCGAAATAAGAAACGAACAATTCACATTGTCATATGTCTTTTTAAAGTCGATTTTAAAAACAAAAGCTTTCTCATGCCTTTTTTTCAGCCAAATTATAATTTCATTAAGAACCAGAGGGCCATCCAAAATATACCTATCTTTAATGAACGCGGATTGATTCGGGAAAAAAATTGAATTAAGGACCTTCTTTAAATGATTAGTGAGGACTTTGGATATCACTTTATTTATTAGACCCACTAAATTGATCGGCCTATAGTCATTGAGACCATTCAGATCAATAATCTTTGGCACAAGCGCTATAAAGGAAGAACTGCACCCGCTATTTATATCCCAATTTATAAAAAATTCTGAAAGATTTCAGAAAAGTCTTCTTCAAAGAAATTCCCAAACCGCTTTAGAAATCTAATATTAAAACCGTCCGGACCCGGGGCCCGGTCATCGCCACATTCAAAAACCGCACTCTTTATTTCTTCTTTAGAAAAAAGCCATAACCAACATCTCAGCATCTGAACTAGAGAGCCTTTTTTGAAAATAACATTCGAGTTCCGGCCGAATACTCATATCTTCCCGAAACCGATTTCTGAAGAAGCAAAACACTTCTTTCTTTATCAATTTTGGTTTAGTAACCCATCCGTCTCCAATCATGAGGCCCAGAATAGTGTTGCTCGATTCCTTTTATTTATCATACCATGAAAAAACGCCGTGTTATCGTCGCCCTTCATCGCCCATCTCGATCTCGATCTTTACTTCAAATCTTTATTTTTAAAATTTTCTAACTCTAAAATACCTTTTTGCACTCTAACCATATCCAAGATTCCTCTTTTGATAATTCCCTTTCTTCAATAATGAAATCTAATTTTTCCAATTCAGCCCTTAGTTTCTCCCCTTCCTCTCCTTCTTTGGTCCTTAATTCATCCCTCCATTTCTTAATGTTTACTCTAATACTTTTAAATTTTTTCATTAGCTTAACATCCGGAGGACCCTCGAAGTCAAACTCAAGAAGAGTTTTCTCCACAACCATCCCAAAATCCGCCCTATCCAACCAAGAGCTAGAAAAGCGAAATGGTTTAAGGCCAAAATTCACATCCTTAAGGGAAATGGTTTAGAAGAGTTACCTCCTACTTCTAGTTAGTTGGTATTTATGATTGGCTTTTATTTTTCATCTTCATAATAAGTTTTAAATTAGTATATTAGTGATTTTAAGTACTGTTTGTAAGCTACATCGATTGGCAAGCGTTAGATAACAACATATATGTTAAATATTTGATGTATGTTATAGGCACTCATCTCATATAGTCATTATTGGTGAAAAATGATTTGGCAAATGATTACGATAACCCGTCAAAACATTTATTTTTTCTTTTGTATGGGCCACGCCCACTTACAGTTCAAAAGTTTTGTCTCAGTTATAATTTACAAATGTTTTAAAATAATTAAAAAAACTTATGATAAGTTTTGTCTCAGTTATAATTTACAAATGTTTTAAAATAATTAAAAAAACTATGATATTCTATTAAAAAAAATACATTTTTTCTGTAATCAAGTAATGATGAAATGATACTATATAAAAAAATATTGATTTTCTGTAATCAAGGAATGATGAAAGAATAACACATATGAACGAGTAATTTGTTTCATTCGATGTTAAGGTGGCAACTAAAAATTTAACCCTCACCTGGCTAAGAGGGGAGGAGTAAGCCTCGAACCCGTTTAGACTGCGGGGTATGGTGGGGCTTGGGTTGGGCGTGGGTTGGGGCGGGTGCTAACACGTGGAATGGGAGCCCCCCCCCCCCCCCCACTGCCTGGTACGTGTCCGCGGGGTATGGTGGGGCGTGGGTTGGGCTTGGGTTGGGTGCACCGCGTGGCAGGGTAGTTTAAAAAAAAAATATACAAAATTTAAAAAAATCACACAAACATTTATAAAAAAAAAAACATACAACTTCATTAATATTTATAAAATTACATAAACCTAAAAATTACAAAATAAGAAACCTAAAGCGTTAAATAAATTTCAAAAAGGTCGATCTTGTCGAACGCCTTTTTTTCCTTGCCGCGAAACTCTATGTTCGCCACCGCCACCCGGTCCTCGTGGCTTAACTCGCCCCCGGGAACGGCTTCGTAGTAAGCCTTGAAACGCTCGAGCTTGGGACGTAGCTCGCGCCATTTATGTTGGCACGCGTTCATGTTGTGGCGGTCGTTACCGACGTTTAGTCGGTAGGCCGCGAAAGCTTCCGGCCAATATTTGGTTTGGCCCGGTGGCCGCCCCTTCATAGCGTCAACGACGCTTGTGACTAGGGCAAGTTCTTCGTCGTGGGTCCAGGATGCCATAGCGGGTTCGTGGGATGTTGGGTTTGTGGTGACCGGCTGGGACAGCGGGTGGGGATATCGAATGTTTGGGACCACGGTGGGGGTTGGGATGGACCACCCGGTTGGGGTTTGGGGATATTTATATGGGATGTTGGGGTTTGGGTGACCGGTTGGGTTACCGCTTGGCCAAGCCAACGGTTTGAATTTAAAAATTCAAAACTTTTGGGATGGCCCGCTATGACGTGGCGGGTGAGCCAATGATATTCAGCCAACTAGGATGGCCAAACCGACCCACGCCCGGCTTGAAACCCATGCCCCAAGGGCCACGCCGAAACCCATGCCCACCCGGGGTGGTGGCTTGGGCGTTTTCCCCTACCCACGCCCAAACTCCCGCCCCATACCCCGCAGTCTTAGGGGTGTAATCACGGGGTGCGACGACCACCAAGGCAGAGTCAACTTCTTTTGATAGATAGTACCTTAACTAATTTAAAGTGAAGCAAATAAAGTAAAGCAAAAAGAAATTATTAAAAAATGTGACAAGTTGCAAAACCTGTTTGGACCTTGCGGTTATTGTTCATTGATATTAACAGCATTCACATTTTTAGCTTCCATCTTCATCTACATAAAAACATATTTTTCTTTAAGTTTTGTTAATTTTTCAAAAATATTTGACATCCGACTCTTTTTCTCTATCTATTTCTTTACTCCCAAACACTTATTTAATTAATTAATTTTTCTCTTTCATATACACTCACAATAAAAATATAGAGGGGTGAATATAAACCTCTAAATATAATTTGTACTTTATTTTCTATATATTATTCTGAGTTGAATGTCATTTTAATGCATGTCATTTGGTTCATTTTGACAGTTTAGTCCACATGTTTCATTTTTCGCCTATGGGTGTAAAAAGGTTTCAGCGTTGTCATTTTAGTTCACTGGGTTAACTTCATCAATTTTTTTCTGTTAACGAGAAAGGCAAATCGGTCATTTTATATGTAATTCTGTTAACTAGAAGGGCAATTCGGCCATATAAAATGACCGCATTACCCTTCTCGTTAACAAAAAAAATGTATAAAGTTAACCTAGTGGACTAAAATGGTAACGATAAAATATTTTTGGACTCACAGACAAAAAATGAAACTTTTGGACTAAACTAACAAAATGCCCCAAACAACAAAGACTAGAATGGCATTTAACTCTATTATTCTTTACTATAGAAATTTCAATGTCACAGTATTATTTTTGTTTTCTCTATTTTTTCTCATTATTATATAGAATAGAAGCTTGAATATGAATGCTCTAACATACTTAAAATCCGACCATTTTTTTTTGTCTTAAATTCAGTTTTAGGTCAACTGTAGCATATTCATACATAGGTATATATCAAATAAAAACCACTGCTCTATTTAAAAACAAATACACCAATCAGAAAGCGGCACATGTCTAATTTATCAAAAGGGTCAGCTGTTAAAATTATCATCTAATTTTAATAATCTAAAGTTCACATGATAGCCGATAATAAACCTAACTTTAAAAATTTCGTCCAATGATTTCAACTTGTAAGAATTTGGCCACCATTAATCATTTTATAACATATAAGAATTTGATTTCCTCAATAGATTCAAGTACTCCTGCAGCCTCCTTAATTGAATTAATTGCACATACAGTTTGAAAGGGATCAACGAGTGCCAAATTCTTACAAGTTGGGATCGTTGGAGGAAATTTTTAGAGTTGAAATTATTATCGGCGAACAGGTGAAACTTAGGATTATTAAAATCCAATAACCCTTTTAAAAATTATATTTGAACTAGTTCTCCTGTTTCTTTTTTTTTTTTTTTTTTTTTTTTGAATTTTACTGAATTTTTTTAAAGGCTAATGACTTTTCTAATACTAAGTTATTTCTTTTAAAAGTAACTATAATAACGTGCCACTTTATCTTAATTACTGTATAGTTTTGTTGTATTAAAATAAATCGTATTCCATTACACATATGTAATGAATCAGCGCAGATATGTAACATGAATATGTATGTAATTGTAATTACTAAATACATAGTTTGGAAGTTTTATCAACAGTACTGAATATATATGTAATTGCAGGGGTTGGTTCCGGTACAAAACATATTTATCCTACAAAGTGTAAAAACATATTCTAACACTTAAAAAAAGTTAAATTAGCACATACTAAAACAATACATACATAAAGTAAGACTTTTGAATTATATTATCATATGAAAATTAATCAAGATAATTGATTTTAACACATATGTGAAATGATATCAGCACATTATAAAAACAAAAGGAAGATCCAAATAAAGAATTAATTGCTTGTTAGCATAATTATAAAGAATTCAAGATAATTGATATTATTTAAGTTATCATTTTACAATTTCTCTATAATTCGTTGGATGCTACATGTCACTTTTTAAATGGTTATTAAAGTTTGTATACGAAATGTGATTTGTATTTGATCATACTCCTATAATTGTAATTAGTAAATACATAGTTTGGAAGTTTTATCAACAGTACATTTCATTTATGGTAAGAAAATTATTGTTATTTTCTTATAATTTACAGGTTATATAACTTTCAAAGTTTCAAAGAGTTTACCTCTATTTTTATTTGCCAAGTTTATATATATTCACATCCAATATACGTTAGAATAATTTATTACTTAAATAGTCTTATTTATATATAAATAAGTTAAATTTCTATCAACCTTTATTTTTCTGAAGAAAAGAAGAAAGGTAAATGTTTAATAATATAAATGGATTAGACAGAGAGATAATTGATTTATAAAGTTAACCCCATGCTTGAATGATTAACAAGTGATTGAGGGGATCTTCTACAAACCCTAGGGTTTAATTTTGGATGGGGACACCTAGGGCTGTAAACGAACCGAACGAACACGAACAAGACTATGTTCGTGTTCGTTCGTTTAGGAAATTAACATGTTCGCGAACTGTTCACGAACGCATACCGAACATAAGTTTATGTTCGTGTTCGTTCGTTAAGGAAATTCAGTTGTTCACGAACAGTTCGTGAACACTGGTCTCGAACACAAACGAACACAAACGAACGCAAGCAAATAAAAACAAACACAAACGAACGCAAGCAAGCAAATAAAAACAAACACAAACGAACATTTAACTTGAAAATAAAAAAAATAAAAACATCGTTATCCTTAAACATTGAATATAAGTAGTAAAATACAACCATCAAATGATAAATCAAAACACAAGAAGTTTACTAGACCACCAAACGATGAATCAAGTTTAACTAATTTAGACATAATTATCCCAAAAAATGTCTTAGAATGTCCAAATTTTAGCTACTTAGAAAAAATAGGGTTTGAAGTTTTCAATATGTTTAGATAAAAAGTTTATTATTTATTATTTTTTTTTATATAATCAAACAAACACGAACGAACGTAAACAAACATATTACCGAACGTTCACGAACGTAGTCGAACGAACGAGTCATGTGTTCGTGTTCGTTCGCTAAGCTAACCGAACGAAATTTTATGTTCGTGTTCGTTCGTTAAGCTAATCGAACGAACATAAACGAACTTCCCGCCGAACGGTTCACGAACTGTTCGCTGAACGTTCGGTTCGTTTACAACCCTAGGGACACCAAAATTGAAAGGCAAATCAATGGAAAATCTGTAGGGGTTTTGTTTAATGAAGATTGAAATTATGGCAACTTTTCAACATTTCTACACACTTTAACCTTTAATCATGTCTTATAATCATCATTTTGTTCCCCACTTTTCACTTTCCTTTTGTAATTTTTTAGGTTATACTAAAGAGACTTTCTTATATAATGGAATTCCAAATCTTATCTCAGTTCTGTCTCTACTTATAAGGCTGGAGGGTGTGGCTGGAGGGTGTGGCTAGGGGTTTTATCACGCCACCTCACCGTCACATCACACAAGGGCTTTAAAGCCCCCTCCTTTAACTTGTAGGGTATGGAGGGTGTGACTAGCGGTTTTATAGCGCCCCCCTTTAAAATCAATCAACTTCGATGGAGCCTCCTTTCTTCCGTTACCATCTTGGCGAAACCACAATGCCCCCCCCCCCCCTTAAAGATAACGGTATGGGTGGTGGAGCCCCACCGGCGCCATTAAAGGTGAGGTGACAGGGGTGACGTCTCCACACCCTCCAGCCTAACGATAACAACTAAAACTTAAATGAAAAATAACAATAACAATATTTATAAGCTCAAGTTCATTCGATTGATCAAACTATTGGTTTACCTCAAGTTGGTGATGTAAAACACGGTTTTTCATACGGATCTTGTTGTCTATTAAAACCATGTTTTGGACAACAAACCTGCCCTAAGCATGTGTACAGGCTCGTAATGAGGGACACGATCTTGCTACTGAGGATAATGAAATCATCCGTCAGACTACCAAATGGAACCCTGTTTTTAAATATTTTGTTAATTTCTGTAAAGAATTAATGGAGAATAGTTCTATGAAAACAAATTCCCTAAATGTAAAAACCTTATTAAAATGATCCTAAAATGTATGTCACACCTCAACCGATGGCGGAAACATCGGAGTGAGACGAAAACGAGATTGCAAGAGACTTCATAACACTATTAGTGACAATAATTAAATAATGGATTTCATTTCATTTCTAAAAGTCAATTACAAAGGTTGGAATCAAATACAACAACTTGAAATACAAGAATGACAATACAATAAGAATACAAAATTTTAAATGTGTATCTAAGCATCCTACCATGTTCCATGCATCATCAACATCATCTCAAAACCTGCAACATCTTTTAAAAGCATAGTTCAATACAAAGATGTATTGGCGAGTATACAGGTTTTCATACATAGCATAAAAATAAGTTGTAAACAATTCCACATGGCAAGCTATTGAAACAAGATAAACAATAAAATTGGCATGTGTTTAACTAATCAAACCAATGATGAAATGCAACAAGCTCTTAACATAACCCAAAGTTTACAGGCGGTGCGTTAATCATATAGCGCTATATATGTCAAGGATAGGCTCGTACGAAGTTAATGATAAGTCTAACACAAAACGTATAACCCCAAGTTTAAAGTATCAAGTAATCAAGTATGCATGCATGTATAAGGAATGTTTGTGTATTTGGAAAGAAGTATAGGTGTAGGTTTTAATATTTAACATGTTACACCCCAAAAGGGTGGTAAACAAAAAGGGGGTTCAAGTATACTCACAGTTTTGCAAAGTTTCCTTTGGTGATTCCGTGAAGAGTTGGAGGTTGGAGCTTCAAAGCTTCCTTTAAAACACTTAGTGTTTTCTTTTAGAACTCTTAGAGTTCTCTTCCTTGTTTTGAAGATTTGAGAGAAGTATAGAGGTTGAGAGAAGAATGGTTGGAACACTTAGTGTCCTTTTAGAATTCTTAGAATTCTTGATTTAGAGAGATTGATGGAATTAGAGAGAAGAATGGTGTGAAGAAAATTGTAGTATTTATAGGTAGAGAAGGTGGAAAAGGGTGAAATATGATTGGTTAAAAAAGGTAGAAGAGGATTGAAAAGTTGATTGGTGGAGAAAGGAGGTGGAAAATTGTGAAATATGATTGGCTAAAGAAGGTGGAAGAGAATTGATGAGGTGGAAAGATGATTGGTATATTTCTTGGTATTTTTGATTATATATAATGTAATTGAGTATATAAAAAGTATAAAAGTATAATTCAAGTATTGAGGATGTGCGTATAAGTATTTATACGTATAATTATGTCGGTTTTCGTATAAATATGTATTTAAATGATCGGTTGTGTGAATAAAAAAATATGTATAAAATATGAATTTTATTATGATTAACGCCTCGAATTGTGAGATTGAAATTAAAATACGAATGTAAGGTTTCTAAAATTAGAATACGTATACGAACATTTTTAAAATAGAAATACGAAGATACAAGGCGTTACAGTCTCCCATACTTTAGGAAATTTTGTCCCGAAATTTATTAAAGAGGAAGGCCTTAGAGAAGAAGCATTTTGGCTAGAAGAATGATCGAGACTTGGAAGTTTTGAAATGTGTTGAAAAGTATGAAGTTTCGAGGAACGAAAAGATAGGTTTGTAAAAAGGGTTTGTTTGTCTAAAATGATTCAAGGCATTGAGCATAAGTAAAACGTGCATCTGTGTGTATAGGTAAGCGAGTTTAAACAAGTTTGAATAACTCAAAATGAAGAGGTAACTTTAAAATATGATATCAAAAAAATTTCGTATAAAACGGTAAGTATTTCGATGGAAAGTGTGGCCGCATTGTAAGTTGTAAGATAGTATTATTGATTTCAAAGAGTATTGATAAATCTCAGTTTTTATAAATAATTCAATTATTGGTGAGAAACGAGAAAGTTGAGTATTTTAAATAAACGGTTTTGGACGTAACGGCCAACTAAGTGTGTTTGCACATAACAAGAATGGAAGATAGTTTGAAAAGCAAGAAAGTATTTTAGGATTCGAACGTGTACACAGATTTGATTGTAAACGAGGTTTGTATATAATACAAGGAATAACGGAGGTACGAGGGTGAATGATCGATCTAGTAAACGAATGCGAGTATAATAATGGTAGGTTTATTGGACAAACGAAGGCGTTGTGTTAGGAATGAGGTCTCGTCGTAGATAATCGGTTATTGCGCATTTAGCGATGCGTTTGTGAGTTGTTAAAGTTTGTATATTAGGTCTAAATAGGTCTGCAAAACACCGAATTTCTCATGGCACGTTTTACGGAAGTTTGGTAACATGGTGAAAACACTTATATATAGGAAGTACCAGCGGAGTATCCACCATGTTTTAACCATGCTATGTCTGTTTCGTATTCGTTGTCATGTTGCGTTCTGTGTCTTACCATACAGAGTAGTACACTCTATGATTCTCATGCGCCTATCACTATAATCCCGTGTGCACCCACGATTATACTGATTGTCGCCTGATCCACATAGCTTGTACTGGTTGCATACGAATTAAGGTGTACATAAATTTTGAGAATAAGAATGTGTACGTATAAGAATGTAGTATATAAGCATGTTTATGTTTAAGTATGTAAGACCAACGTGAGTGAACCCTTGGGTTATGCCCACGTATAGTTACACATGTATGAATACACGTATAAATATGAATATGCGTATAAGTATAAGTATGAATACAAGTATGAGTATGCATATGAGTATAAGTGTGAAAATAAAACGTATGAGTATAATTATGAATATAAGTAGGTATAAATGATGATGATTTTGTATATGACATATATTGTGTAACAACCCCCAAATAAGTCCCGCAATAATCCGTAATCTTAATCCCAAACACGTACGATGAAATTTTACTTGAAAAATCGAATAAAAATGGATTTTTATTCTGTCGCAAGTTGCGACCAACGAAGAGATATCTCTCGCGGGGCGCGAGAGACTCATCTCAATCCAGACACGTGTTACCCCACGTGTCACACATGTGTCAAGACCACACCATGACTTAGCAAACCCTAAACCGCCCTACGGTTCCTCGCGGGCCGCGGAGGAAGAAGAAGAAGCTCTCGCGGGGCGCGAGAGACTTCTGTTTCAGCTATAAATAGAACGAGCTCTGCACATTTCAATTCGTTCAATTCTTTTCTTTCTCTTTAAAGATATAGTGCTATAATACTCGGGTATTATACCCCTAAACCCCGAAACTCTACCCGTTATTAAAGTAATAACTCGATCACTGCTACGGTACTATATCCGATCGATTAAAACGGATCCGATGGATGTTTAAGTGCTGCCGACATTCGGCTATACTTTGTCATTCGTCGTGAGGGTTTTGATTTCATGATTATCATTAAAGTTGAATTGGGTTAATACGCTAATACGAGTTCCATTTTATCAAGAAATTTGAACTCATAAACCAAGGAGCTGTTAAACTAGAATACTTAGCGAATAAGTAAACTTAGTAGTTAAGTAAACTTAATGGTTAAGTAAAACTTAGCAGATAAGATAACTTAGTAGTTAAGATAACTTAGTAGTTAAGATAACTTAGCAATCAGGAAACCTTAATAGATAAGTAAACTTAACAGCTAAGTAAGATTAAGTAAGTTAATTAATTAATCAACTAAGTAAGATTAATTAATCAGCGAATTAAGTTAATCAGTTAAACAAGTTACTTAATTAACCAGTTAAAATAAAGTTAAATAGCTAAAGTTTAACAACAAGATATACATGAGGTAGATAATATCTAAATAGGTATATATGGGGTAGCTATTATCTAAGGAAAATATTATCTAAGGAAAATAATATATGAGGAAGGTTTTATCTAAGGAAGGTTCAACTGAGAAAGATGTATATGGTTAGATAACAGCTAGGGAAGTTCTATATGGGATAAGATTTATCCCTTACCTATAAATCTGAAGCTCTTTGCTCATTTCTTCTATTCTTCTCTCTATACGTTGGTGTTCTAACCAATAATCACCGATACGATATTCTTTCCGATCGATTCAGGAACCAACTGACGAATGCCAAAGTGCTATCTAAATAAGACTATAATTTGTGAATTTCATTAAGGTTCTGATCTTGTGACCATCGTTAGGTTTGATATGGTTTTACACTGATACGTATTCCACTATGTTAAACTAAATGTTTAACTATCAGAAAAACTCCGATCCATAAACTTACTATCCAACAAGATGTTTAATCATCAAAAGATTCAGAACTAAAAAGTAGATGCTTAGTTATCAAAAGGCTTAGAGTCAAGAGGCTTGTTTAATCCAGACTATATGCTAACAAGGTGAGTCATTCTCTTTTTACCAAATTGTTTTCAAATGTTTTCAAAGTTGTAATTACAGTGATTAAGTCTTTGTAATCTTCAATTACTGCCGGTATGTGGGGTTTTGTACACTACTTGATAAGCTTCACCATTGGACAACGGTTTAGCCAATGTGTGATATGACCGTAGTCACAAATCCGGTCGAGTGACAAATACCGATTTGGGGTAATTGGTTGATAGAAACATTGTAATCGCTCTTAATACTGTATGTTATAACAATGTGTCTTTAGTACAAATTGAAAGTACTCGCCAGTATTTCCTGTTGATAAAATGTTTTTAAAACGCGTTTCAGGTTATTACAGTCGATTGGAATAAGAGTTGGGATACGGCACCAAAAGGCTTATAGAAGTGGCTTATTTTATCAATTAAATTAAATTAAGAAAAGTTGTTTTATGTATTCGGGTATATCCCATATTAAAGCTACTTTTGGAAAACATGGGTTTATCCCCATCTGATTAATAAATAGAATCTGGTGTTTCTGAACTCTGGTATTTTCCTAACTCACGGTCCTGATGAAATTTTTCCGCTACAATACTTTTCAAAACAAACATCGGTACCACTTGGCTGCTCGCGGCTCCCGCTCCCGCTCCCAGGGTGGCGTCGGGGGTCGTGACAGAAGGTGGTATCAGAGCCACTTGTTTAAGCAATTAGGTGCTGTAATAATACCTAAGTTTAAACGAAGAGTTAGGAAATGGATATTATCTGGTAGCACCCAGGATAGTACTTAGACTTGAATTTAAGAAAGATGCCTTAATATAAGCTTTAAAATAAGCTAATTACTTGTATAAGTATAATGTGATAGATATTGGTATGACGTAAGAATGATGACTAGAACATTGCAAGTACAATAAATAAGTAATAACACTTGATCGTCGTTATTTCTTGTTTATTAGTACTACTCGGTTCTGTAGTATGATCCGTCATGTGAATACAAATTTCCTTGTTTCTTGATACAAGCCCTAATAAAAAAATATTCATTTTAAAATCTTGATTTCTATTTATGGGAAATACAATAATAATTACCTCTCCGACAAGACTGGGTATGGTGTGGCAGACTCTCCAGCTTGTCCGGGTAAGTTGGGATGCCATCGAAAGTATAAGAATTTCCAATGCGTTACCTTAGACTATTAACGTAAGTAGGAAACATGTAAAGTTGTGCAAGTGCACAAGAATACACATGAAACTTAAACTATACGTCAGCGGACGTCGAAGTATATCACACACGACTTTCGAGGAAAGGCCTTTGGAAAACATGATTGGGCATGACAACAACGATGCTAATCCCGTCAGTGGAAGAACTACTGATCGAAAAGCAGCACTTTGCCAAGTGATCCTACAAACGACATGAATATCGCTGAGGTACGTTAGAACAAGATTTCACAACAATTGGTGCATACTCTAATCAGACTCATAATTATTGGCGCTGCAAAAGAAGTCACATACCTTTTGTTATGGGTCATTTTCTAAGCATACATATCTTGAACTATATCCTGCTTTTAATTGTTTATCTGTGATCAGGATACTGGACGGGGATATTGCTAACATCCTGGGTGATATCTTGAGGTATATTGAATTAATCACGTGCAGGTTAAAGACTGGGACTTGCCAACGGTCAAATGGACTCCATCTCCTCAAGACTCGGGCGTATTTGTTAAACGAGAGACGTTGAACCCGAAAGACCAGGTCTACAACGTTCGACTAAGGAATATTCGTTGGATCCCGGTTATGTAGGATAGTTAGTTACATTTGTTTTACTATAAATAGATGGGGGCGGATTAGATTAAGGCACGACGCAACTTTCACACACTCTCAAATACTTTTGCTTTCTAGCTTTCAACGATCACTACACACAAACACTTGTAATCGAATTACATTGTAACACCTAGTTGATCCGCACCACATCCTGCACTGTATCCTGATATTTGAAGCAATAGAAGAACAAGGCAGCTGCGATTGTCAGCTCCCGAGGTTTTATGCCGGCGATCTAGATTGATCAAGGGCTTTCCTCGTACATCACGTGTCAACCTTTACATTTTTGCTCATTGTTTGATTGTAGATACAGCTCGATATCCTGAGCCGTATCCTGAAACTGTTTTCATAACTAATTTGGTTAACACATATTTCACACATAATTTTAGCACACTACCTCACTTAACTAATTTGATCACTAAATTGATTCGGTAATTTTTGACCAAAACAATTTGGTGCCCACCGTGGGGCAAGTGGTGCTACTTTTACTAAAAATCTTTGTGAAATCGTTAATCGGTTTTCTATTTTCAAAACTTTTTGCCACATTGTTTACAATGGCCTCAAGATCAAACATGAGCTCCTCCACTATGTCTGCTGCAACCTCTGCTACTACCAGTTCGGTGCTTCCACCACCTCCTCCAAGGATGCCATTTTCTTCACAACCTCAAGATGTTATCCCTACTCGGAGTGTTCAGGGATCTGCTCCCGTTTTAGCCTCTAATGATGAAATTCTAACTTTATTTGGAAGTGTGCAGGAACAAATGAGGCAGCAACAGGAAACTAACCAAATGCTGTTAAGAGAAATACAACTCTTAAAAGCTAACTCGAGTAGACCTGCTGAAGAAACTGTCACTCCCATACAGCCCAGGGCTTTGAACTTCAGTTCCGCAGTTTACACTGAGGATAACAGGGGGAATATCGTCCCAAGCCATTCTTAGAATCATACCCCTGAGATACCCTCCTCAGTCAGGATGTCAACTGTGAGGAGTTCAGGAAACGCTTCAGGATATGGCCAAAATCCTCAGACCGGTAATGTGTCAAATAATAATATTCTTGCTACTAACAACAATGGCTCTTTGCAGGATGCAGGCATGACGTCAACATTTACCAGGGAGCTCCAGAAATTGAAGGACATGATATCTAGTGTACCTGGAGTGGTCCAGCCAATTCCGGAAGTATCCCAAGACAGCCATAGGATATCCCGCTTTGCATATCCTATCTGTGATGCTAAAATCCCAAAAAGATTTCAGACTCTCAACATGAAGCTGTATGATGGGACTACGGATCCTGAAGAGCATATTGCCCAGTATATGGAAAGAATGGAGATTAACCCTATCCCTCCGGAGCTCAAGGAAGCATGCTTGTGCAAGGGTTTTGGGTCTACCCTGAAAGGATCAGCCTTAAAATGGCTATTAAATGTCCCTCCTCACTCAATTACTTCGTTTGCTCATTTGGTTAATTTATTTAATAGTCAGTTTTCTTGCAGCCGGAGTTTTGAGAAACTAACCAGTGATCTTTACAGGATAACTCAAGGGCCTCAGGAATCCTTGAGGGATTATGTGAACAAATTCAGTCGAGAATCCTTGGATATCCCACATTTTGATGTTGCAACAGCTGTGTAAGCTTTTAAGATGGGGTTGCAAAAGGATTCTCAGTTTTATCAGGATCTTGTAATGAATCCCTGCAGGAATCTCGACGAAGCTCGTAACAGGGCTTTGAGATATATCCGTTTGGAAGATGACAAGAAGATGCAGGAGAGGATGAATTCTACCTCAACCTATGAATCAACTAACAGGAAATCAGAATCCTCATATAAGCCATATCGCTCCAAGCCATATGGCAGAAATGATAACAAGAAAGTGAATGCTGTTGAAGACGAGGATCCTGAAGAATATCCTGACTTATCTGAATACTGCTTTCTGTTAATATACCTGAGTTAATGTATGCTATGCAGGGTTTAGGGGACAAAGCTAGGTGGCCTCGAAAGAACCAGCAGAAAGCTGATTGGAAGGATAAATCTAAATGGTGTGCCTTCCATGAAGACTTCGGACATATGACCGAGGATTGCATTGCTTTAAGGAAAGAGATAAGTTACCTGTTAAGCAAGGGGTATCTGAAGGACTTGCTGGGAAGAAAGAAGAATAAAGGGCAGGATCCCGAGAAGGATCCTGAACGAGCAGCATCACCCCCAGCAGATGCCAAGATAATTAACTTTATTTCAGGAGGATCCGACATTTGTGGGACTTCGTATTCGGCGGCTAAGAGACATGCAAAGGAAGCTAAGAGTGAAAGGGGAGACAAACCAGTCAGGATGACTACCCTCACAACTGATAAAGTGATCACTTTCGATAGTGATGACAGGGATACTGTTCAGGATCCTCACCATGATGCTTTGGTAATAACATTATATGTGGCTAACCATTTTGTACGCAGGATACTGGTAGACAACGGTAGTTCTGTCAATATAATTCAGCTGGAAACATTGAAGAGGATGAATGTATCTCCGATAGACATTACTTCCAAGTCCACTGTGCTTGTTGGTTTCAGTGGAGAAGCTAGAAATACTGTAGGAGAGATAAAGTTACCAGTATACGTTGAAGGGGTCAACTCGATACAACGCTTCTGTGTGATGGACTCCTTATCCTGCTATAACATCATACTGGGAAGACCATGGATTCACTATATGAAGGCTGTGCCATCAACATATCACCAATGCATCAAGATCCCTACCCCTTGGGGAGTTGTCAAGGTTGAAAGTGATCAGCAGGAGGCGAAAGAATGCTACTCATCCTCAATGAAATCCTCAACCAAGCCTAATCAAGTATAGCAATTAAAGATGCGGGCACGGGATACCTTGGAAGCTTCGGAGCAGGATGTGAAGAAAATTATCCTGGATCGGGATAATCCTGATATCTCGGTGCTCGTAGGAACCAATATCCCTCAGGATATTGAAAAGCAGTTAACTAACTTTTTGAAATGCAGGATGTCAACGTTTGCATGGAAGCATGAGGATATGACAGGTATATCCAAAGACGTTATCACTCACAAACTTGGAATTGACAGATCATTCAAGCCTGTTCAGCAAAAAAGAAGGAAATTTGCTCTTGAGCGGAATACGATTATCCAAGAGGAAGTTGAAAGACTGTTGAAGTCCAGGATGATCAGAGAAGTCAAGTTCCCAAGGTGGTTGGCAAATGTGGTCGTAGTGCAGAAAAAAAATGGGAAATGGAGAGTGTGTAGATTACACAGACTTGAATAAGGCTTATCCTAAAGATCCGTTCCCCCTTCCTCATATCGATGCAATGGTGGATGCTACTGCTGGGCATGAAATGTTAACGTTCATGGACGCATCCTCAGGATTTCAGCAGATTCAAATGGAGCCTTCGGATCAGGAGGATACTGCTTTCATGACACCAACAGGTATATATTGCTATACTGCTATGCCTTTCGGTTTGAAAAATGCAGGTGCAACATACCAGAGATTAGTGAACATGATGTTCAAAGATAAGCTGGGGGACACCATGGAGGTATATATTGACGATATGGTGGTGAAATCTAAAAAGGCTGAGGATCACCTCCAGGATATCAAGGGAGCATTCGATATCCTGGATTAGTATAACATGAAGCTGAATCCTGCTAAGTGCCATTTCGGAGTGGGGGCAGGAAAGTTTCTTGGATATATGGTGACGAAAATGGGGATAGAGGCAAGCCCGGAGCAGATTAAAGCTATCCTAGATTTAAAATCACCCTCGAATATGAAGGATGTTCAACGGTTAACAGGACGAGTAGCAGTATTAAACAGATTTATTTCGAGATCCTCGGAAAAATGCAAGGAATTCTATGATATCCTCAAGAAGAATAAGAAGTTCGAATGGGGAGCAAAGCATGAAGCAGCCTTGCAGGATTTGAAGCGATATCTCTCAACTGCACCTCTATTGATGAAGCCAGAGAATGGTGAACCACTATCCCTATACCTCGCTGTATCAGGGAATGCTGTAAGTGCTGTTCTTATTAAGGATCATGAAGGTCAGCAGTATCCTGTTTATTATGTTAGTAAAAGTTTGTTGGATGCTAAAACTAGATATTCTCATTTAGAAAAATTGATACTAGCATTAGTTATGGCATCAACGAAGCTTAGACATTACTTTGAGACACATAGAATTCATGTTAAAACAAATTATCCTGTCAAAAATGTGCTTAGGAAACCAGAGATATCAGGCAGGATGGCCAAGTGGTCAGTAAAGTTAAGTGCTTATGATTTAGTATATGATCCTAGAAATGCCATAAAGTCTCAGGCTTTAGCTGACTTTGTGGCTGATTTCAGTAGTGACATTCAGGATGAGGTAGACCTAGAAGTTCAACAGTTAGGAGAATCCTCAGGATCCTGGACATTATATACTGATGGTGCATCTAATGTAAGAGGAGTAGGATTGGGAATACTACTAAAATCGCCACAGGGGGACATATTACCCCAGGCTATTAGGTGTGAATTTCCTGCTACTAATAATGAGGCAGAATATGAGGCTTTAATTGCAGGATTAGAGTTGGCTAAGAATATGAATATCAAGAATTTGCAAGTATATGTTGACTCCTTGTTAATTACTAACCATTTTAATGGATCCTATGCAGTCAAGGGTGAGAAATTAATCGAATACCTCGATATTCTCAAAAAATTAGCAGGATATTTCGATGTTTTTACACTTGAACAGGTACTAAGGGAGGATAATGCTGAAGTAGATGCCTTAGCAAATCTGGGATCATCGATCAGGATACCAGAAGGGACCCAAATACCGATATTACATATCTTGTATCCTGCAACGAATCCTCAGGATAAAGAAGTAGCGGGTATTCAGGATCCTGGAGCAGAATATACGGAAAATGATCCTAGATCTTGGACGGCTCCAATTATAAAATATCTCAATGAAGGAGATATCCCCGGAGATGAAAATCCTAAGGCATTTAGGATGAAGGTATCACGATTCACTATCATAAATAATGTTTTATACAAGAAATCTCTTGCAGGACCGTATTTGAGATGCTTGGAAGATCCTGAAGCCAAAGAAGTACTTCAGGATATACATGAAGGGGTTTGTGGTAACCATACTGGGGGCAGGTCATTATTCTCAAAAGTATTAAGGACATGATATTATTGGCCGACAATGAGGAGAGATGCCACAGATTATGTTCGAAGATGTGATGCATGTCAAAGACATAGTAACATACTGCATCAGCCTGCTGAACCATTATATCCTATTGTTTCCCTTTGGCCATTTATGAAGTGGGGTATGGATATAGTGGGAAAGCTTCCAAAGGCTCCAGGAGGGAAGGTTTTTATGTTGGTAATGACAGATTATTTCTCCAAATGGGTTGAAGCCGAGGCATTTGTCCAAGTCAGGGATCAAGAAGTAGTATCCTTCATAAAGAGAAATATCCTGACCAGATTCGGAGTACCAGCCGAGATAATCTGTGACAATGGTTCTCAGTTTATAAGCAAGAGAACTACTGACTTTTGCAAGAGTTGGGGAATCAAAATGATAACATCTACTCCGGTACATCCTCAAGCGAATGGACAAGCAGAATCCTCAAACAAGATAATTGTCAATAACTTAAAGAAGAGACTTGGAGCCAAAAAAGGAAGATGGGCAGAAGAATTACCCTTTGTTTTGTGGGCTGATTGGACAACGGTAAAGAATGCAACAGGCCAAATCCCGTTTTCCTTAGTATTTGGAGCAGAAGCAGTGATCCCGACAGAAATGGTGGTACCTACAGCAAGATCCAACCTCTGGGATCCTGAAAAGAATCCGGAAGTCCTATGCCAGGAGTTGGATACTATTGATGAGACAAGAGACGCAGCAAGGCTGAGGATGGCAGCATATCAACAAAGAATATCCAGAGCATATAACAAGAATATTAGGACTAGAAGATTTAAGGTTGGAGATTGGGTGTTAAGAAAGGCTTTTCAGAATACTACTAATCCTGCCGATGGCAAGCTAGCTCCAAAATGGGAAGGACCATATGAAGTTGAATTAGAAGCAGGGAAAGGAGCATATAGACTCAAGAATATGGAAGGGGATATGTTACCGAGATCTTGGAATGTTATACACCTTAAGCTTTATTTCAAGTGAGTTTAGAATTTAATTTCTAACTCGGGATGGTATGAATTCTATCTTTTTAAAATATGTTTGGTTTAATTTATTCTTTGAAACCCAATACTAACTTAAGCATCAGAGGGGTGTTAGCCAAGCTAACACCCACCTTAGTTTAAGGATGTTTTGCAGTATATGCTTCGGGATATAGCTCCAGGATGCTCACTCAAGATACTTCAGAAGATTAGAGGATTGGCCCCCTATCTCACGTACAAGGGATCCTGATCCCTTCACAGGTTTAAAGGCGTTCACCTTTCTTTTGAGTTGGGTTTAAACACTCCGCCTGGAGCGCAAGTTATTTGGGAATAGTTCAAGGTGGCGGGACCAGTCCATGTAAAAGTGGCTGACAATTTCGTTACTGTTGGCTATATCCTGAATCCTAAAGGTATATGAGGATTGATCACCCTCTCTCACGAAAGGGTATTTTCATACTCTCTAAGGTTTAAAGGTTTTCACCTTTCTAAGTTTTGGAGTTTATACACTCCCGCCTGTAGCGCACGAAAATTTGGGATTTCCCCCAGAATTCAAGGGATTTATTTCCAGAACATTCTTGGGTTTTACCCCTGTAACATGAAAAATTGTCTATACGGTGGGGATTGATATCTAGAAGATTTCTAAGTATTTGAAGACATTGTAGACAGGGGACATTCCTACCAAGGCAATGATGTAAAGCTCAAAGGATAAGGCTCGGAACTAATGCACTAAGTGTCTCAGACAGGGGACATCTTCATTGGAAAAGTTGTAAAGGGATTGAGGTTTGATAATAGGGTTATACCCTATTCCTGGTATGATCTTTCCTTTGTAAACATCGTTTAAGTTTTTGACAATACTAGGTTTGGTAAAAGGTTAAACATCCTGATTAGGATCAATTCTCGGGATATATTCTCAAAATATATTTTCAAAATACTTTTCAGGATATTTGATTAAGATATTTGAAACTAATACTAGTTTGAAACTTTGATCATTTAGGTTTTGGAAAAGTGGACTGTTTTTTACTCTTTAAAAAGCTTTCTACAAAGTTGAACGAATGTTTAGAAGTCCTATCTAATAAAAGTTTTTATAATATATCGCTGAGCATATTGATCAGGATATTTTCATAAGATAACAATACAAAATTTTTACAAAGCTAAGAGTTACATTAAGTAATGCAAGGCAACAACAAATAAGTCAAGAGATAGTTATATTATTAACAAGTCAAAAGTTGTGCTTTTGGTTTCACCTTAAACCAAGGCCCATCCGCCAAAAGCACGATTAGTTTTTACCATACCTACGTAACGGTTGAAGGTTTTATCTCAAAACGAAACCTGTCCACCTTCAACCGCTACGGAATTCAAAACAGATTATACTAACCGATGACCAAGGGCTTCATCCTAAAACCTAGGACCCATCCACCTTTGGTCATCGTATTGTTCTAATGCAGGAAATATAAATTGTTCAAAGACAGGAAATGTAAATTGTTTTTCACAACCACAACCATGAAATTTAAAAAAGTGGGCTCCGGCCTTGGCACGTATATCCATCATCGCCCACTTCGCCGCTTAAGAAGCGGCGCCTTCCTGATCAGCAACTTCTTTCCCAGCATTCGCACCAGCATCAGCTTCAGGATTCTTCTCGGCATCATCACCAGCATTGGCCACTTCCTCTGCCGCCTTAGAAGGCTCTTCACCAGCATGCTTTGCAGGATGAGCAACGGGATGACCTCCGAGATCCTGTAGTTTCCCTTCCCAAGCCTTTACGTTCCAGGAGGGGCATTCGAAGCCCAAATCCCTGGCCTCATAAGCCATCCTTATCCTGGCTTGGAGAAGAGAGATGACCACGGATGCTTTGAGACTGTCCCGATATGAACTCATATCCTGTTGATATTGGAGAAGGGCAGCATCTAGATTGGCTTGGGCATCCTCTTTGGCCTTGTGGAGGACAGCTTGATGTTCCTGGGTCATTGCCTTGTATTTGTCCTCATAATGCTGGGACTTGGCAGCTGCAATTGTTCCTTGATCAGCTATGGTGGCTTCAGCTTTTTCGAGCTTGATCTGCAGCATCTTATTAAGCCCACAGACGTCTTCATACAAATGCATGAGACGTTCCAAGCCCTGCAGTTAAAGATACAGGTATCGGCGTAAAATGAACAAGATAATGATTAACATGTGTGTTCAGGATATTGGAAGGGAATTTTTACCTGCTTGAGGAATGAAGTAGCTTCACTAAACCCATGATTCTCGAGAGAGAATGTCTCAGAGGCGGCTGGAGAATCCATTTCTTTCCTCTTCCGGGAACTAGAGGCCCGGGTCCTGGATGCTGGGGGGGCTTTAGAAGTAGTAGTAGTCTTTGAAGTGATGGGCTTCGGTGTGGCAGATGGCTTCGGCTTAGGTTCTTGTATGGCAGGCACAAGGCTGGAGTAACTGTCCAACTCGTCAAGTTGGAAGCCTTCGAGGTTAATAACTGGCACTGCCCATGGGAAGATGTTTTAAGCTTATTATACCTCTAAAAATAATAATCAATTTAATATAAAAATAATTCCTGAAAATATGCTTACCAGACATGTTGGAACTTGATCTTTGACTTGAGCTTGTGAGTAACAGGTTAAAGGTTCTTTCACTCTCTGGAAGCTTGTAGATCTCTTTTATTCTCCCTTCCGATTCAGCACTAGGAGGAGCTAGTTCTTTAAAGTTTGCTGCAAGAAAAGAAATAAACATATCAGGGTGCTGGTTCAGGATGAAGGTTCGGGATATGATTAGGGATACTCCTAGAAACCCTAACTCCTACCGGAAGTCAACCATCTTTTAGGGAGGTCAAAACCCTTATCAATGGAGTCTCTTTTCACAAAAAAGAATTTTCTTGTCCACTTATCCTCGTTCTTGGTAGCCTTGAGGATGAGAGGGTCTTTAGAAATAGAGAATAGAAGGAATCGGCTGGAACCATGAGATCTTAAATGATAAGCCATCGGCAAATCCTCGATGCACAGGTCGGGCATATGGCGAGCCTTAATTCCTTCCAAGGTGACTAATATGCGCCAAACCATGGGCATGATTTGGGCAAAGCTAAGACCCGTAACTTCGAAGAAACGAGAAATAAAAGGTGAAAACGGGTATTGAAGTCCTATGGAGAAAGGATAGGCAAAAAAGCAGACCCATTCGTCGGAACAAAAGTCCGATCGGACCTCTCGGTAGAATGGACGGAAGATTGTCCCGGCGGGAAAGGCACCGGAAGCTCGTAGGGCCGCGATATCGGAATTGTCGAAAGAACACACCTCTTTTGAAGGTTTTTGAAGCAAATTCTGTTTGCGAAAGGTGGAAACAGAGTCCGCCATTTTCGATCTGGTACGGGTCGCCATGGAAGATCACAATCGGAGAAAAGGAGATATAAACAAGGAAAATAGAAAGGATAGAGAGAAAAAGTACCTGATATTCGGTTTAAGATAAGGATAACCATAATGAGGAGTCCCTCGGTTAATATAGGCTGAATGTAGGGGGTAAAGAGTAAATAATGCTTTGGAAGTTGCACCACTGTCATTTCAAGGGTCTAGTCGTATTGATTGCCTTAAGTTATGAGATGAAACTTTTAAAATATATCCGTTGGATTGGTATACCAACCGATATATTTGGGGACAATTGTTATGGGTCATTTTCTAAGCATACATATCTTGAACTATATCCTGCTTTTAATTGTTTATCTGTGATCAGGATACTGGACGGGGATATTGCTAACATCCTGGGTGATATCCTAAGGTATATCGAATTCATCACGTGCAGGTTAAAGACTGGGACTTGCCAACGGTCAAATGGACTCCATCTCCTCAAGACTCGGGCGTATTTGTTAAAGGAGAGACGTTGAACCCGAAAGACCAGGTCTACAACGTTCGACTAAGGAATATTCGTTGGATCCTGGTTATGTAGGATAGTTAGTTACATTTGTTTTACTATAAATAGATGGGGGCGGATTAGATTAAGGCACGACACAACTTTCACACACTCTCAAATACTTTTGCTTTCTAGCTTTCAACGATCACTACACACAAACACTTGTAATCGAATTACATTGTAACACCTAGTTGATCCGCACCACATCCTGCACTGTATCCTGATATTTGAAGCAATAGAAGAACAAGGCAGCTGCGATTGTCAGCTCCCGAGGTTTTATGCCGGCGATCTAGATTGATCAAGGGCTTTCCTCGTACATCACGTGTCAACCTTTACATTTTTTCTCATTGTTTGATTGTAGATACAGCTCGATATCCTGAGCCGTATCTTGAAACTGTTTTCATAACTAATTTGGTTAACACATTTTTCACACATAATTTTAGCAAACTACCTCACTTAACTAATTTGATCACTAAATTGCTTCGGTAATTTTTGACCAAAACACCTTTGCAATTCCCCTATTTCCTTTATGACAAATGTTAGGGGAGGATTTTGTAACAATTAATGATCCTTACTTGTTATCCTAATTAATGATCCTTTCTTCTGTGACAGATACTGATCCTCAGAAGAGCTTCAGGATCAGGATCATGGATCACCTTAAGGATCCTCATACTAACGATTGTTTGTTTATGTTTCGTATTATTTTGCAGGAGTAACAAGCTTGACTTGGTCTTGGCAACGTTACTATGGAATATTCCACGGGTTTTTCGCACACGTTTGACTGGAAATGGACGTTGTGGAGAACGTGGGAGCTTGGCACAAAAGTCGGATAGTTTGTTATTATAGCTAACTTCTATTTTTAAAGGGGTGACGAGCTAGAATTAGAACACTTAGCCATTTTCAGCTACACACACTCTCATACAATCGCACTCTTGAAGCTTTCGACAAACACTTAACAGTTTTCACACACTTTTACACATTTCACCGTAGTGATCCTTGTACCTAGCTCGTTACTATCCGAAGTTGTAAACATTTATTGATTTATTTGAGCTTGGTGATCGGTAGTTTCCATCACCCAGGGTTTTTTGTGCCGGAGATCAACTCTTGATCAAGGGCTTTTTCCCCGTATAAATCATTGTGTCGTTTGTGCAATTTACATTGAAGTGATCCTTATCATTGTTCTACATTCAAAGCATCATTCCCCGTAACAAAGAGTTTGGTTGCATTATCCTCATCAGATTTTTTGACCAAAACAGTTTGGCGCCCACCGTGGGGCAATTGGTGCTTCATTCCTAAGAAGTTTTTCTGTTGGTGATCATTCCGGTTCATTGCATACAAATACATGGCTTCATCATTGAAGAATACCTCTACTGCAATGTCTGCGGTCAATTCATCTCAGGGCATTCCACCTTTGCCTCCACCACCTTCTGGACCTCAGAAAAATGCCGAGAAGAAACCAACTCCCATTTTCTCCAAACCTCCAACTTCTTCTGCTTCTTACACTCCCACTATTAGTGATATGTTTACTTTGATTTTGTAGATGAAGGATCATATACAGCAACAGGACAAGACTAATGAAAGGATTCTCAAAGAAATCGGAGATCTCAAGAAACAAAAGAAAACGGCAGAGGATCATTCCCCACTGGTGCCCAAATCTTTGAATTTTGATACTCCGGTGATTACTTCTCAGCCATCAGTGGTTCCAGATGTTCAATATGTGGGTGGACCGAAAGGAGTGCACTACGGAACAACAACAGTGACCCAGGCATCAGGTTCATATTTTCAGCCAGCAGGATCCTATCCTCAGCATATGGGATCCTTCATGATCGGTAGTTTCCATCACCCAGGGTTTTTTGTGCCGGAGATCAACTCTTGATCAAGGGCTTTTTCCCCGTATAAATCATTGTGTCGTTTGTGCAATTTACATTGAAGTGATCCTTATCATTGTTCTACATTCAAAGCATCATTCCCCGTAACAAAGAGTTTGGTTGCATTATCCTCATCAGATTTTTTGACCAAAACAGTTTGGCGCCCACCGTGGGGCAATTGGTGCTTCATTCCTAAGAAGTTTTTCTGTTGGTGATCATTCCGGTTCATTGCATACAAATACATGGCTTCATCATTGAAGAATACCTCTACTGCAATGTCTGCGGTCAATTCATCTCAGGGCATTCCACCTTTGCCTCCACCACCTTCTGGACCTCAGAAAAATGCCGAGAAGAAACCAACTCCCATTTTCTCCAAACCTCCAACTTCTTCTGCTTCTTACACTCCCACTATTAGTGATATGTTTACTTTGATTTTGTAGATGAAGGATCATATACAGCAACAGGACAAGACTAATGAAAGGATTCTCAAAGAAATCGGAGATCTCAAGAAACAAAAGAAAACGGCAGAGGATCATTCCCCACTGGTGCCCAAATCTTTGAATTTTGATACTCCGGTGATTACTTCTCAGCCATCAGTGGTTCCAGATGTTCAATATGTGGGTGGACCGAAAGGAGTGCACTACGGAACAACAACAGTGACCCAGGCATCAGGTTCATATTTTCAGCCAGCAGGATCCTATCCTCAGCATATGGGATCCTTCATGAATTCAGGAGGATACTCAGGAGCGCAGCAGATTCAAGGATCTTCCTTAGTTCCAGGATCGTTCAAGGATCCTCCTTTGTTCCAGGATCATCCCAGGTTCAAGGATCCTCCTTTGTTCCAGGATCATCCCAGGTTCAAGGATCCTCCTTTGTTCCAGGATCATCCCAGGTTCAAGGATCCTCCTTTGTTCCAGGATCATCCCAGGTTCAAGGATCATCCTTTGTTCCAGGATCATCCCAGTTTCAAGGATCCTCCTTTGTTCCAGGATCGTCCCAGGTTCAAGGATCCTCTCTTGTTCCAGGATCGTCCCAGTTTCAGGGACCCTTCCAGATGCCAGGATCCTTGAGGAGTTTGCAAACAGGAAATTCAGATGTCCATCAGGGAGATTTTATTCCAATGCAGACCAATGCTTCTATTGGTCCTTCGATCATTCCAGAGCCCCAACAATATGGATTAACATCCATTCTTCCTAATTTGAATCCAATGGGAGGTAACACTTTTAATAATTCTTATACTACTAACCATGGTCTTATGCAGGATCCAGGTATCAATCATGCCATGGCCAGAGAATTGCAAAAGTTGAAGGATATGATATCAAGTGTTCCAGGAGTGGTCAAACCTATTCCAGAAATTGCAGATGGGAGCCACAAGATATCTCGTTTTGCACCACCAATCTGTGATGCTGAGATACCCAAGAGGTTCCATGTCCCAACTATGAAGCTGTATGATGGTTCGACGGATCCTGAAGAACACATAGCACAATACAGGGAGAGGATGGAGATCAATCCAATCCCAGAAAGGTTAAAGGAAGCATGCCTGTGCAAGGGATTCGGATCCACTCTTACTGGATCAGCTCTCAAATGGCTGCTAAGTCTTCCCCCCTACTTTATTACCTCATTTGCTAATCTAGTTAACTTATTTAATAATCAGTTTTCTTGTAGTAGAAAATTTGAACGATTAACTAGTGATCTATATAGGATAACCCAGGGTCATAATGAATCATTAAGGGATTACATAACCAAATTCAGTAAAGAATCCTTAGACATTCCCAACTTGGATATAGCCACGGCTGTTGAGGCCTTTAAAATGGGATTGCTTAGGGATTCATTGTTCTATGATGATCTTGTTATGACACCATGCAGGAACCTAGATGAGGTAAGAACCCGGGCACTTAGGTTCATCCGGCTAGAGGATGACAAGAGGATCCAGGAGAGGTTAGCAGGATCCTCAAAGCAGGATAAGCAAGGATCCTCATTCAGGAACAACAAGTTCAGATCCTATAACAGAACTGATAACCAGAACGTGCATGCTGTTGATCAGGAAGAGGATGATGAGGATTATCCTCCAATCTCTGAGTATTGTTTCTCTGTTGATAACAATGAACTAATCCTTGCGATGCAGAATCTAGGTGATAAAGCTAGATGGCCCAGAAAAAAATGATAGACCAGCTGCAACCAAAGATAAATCAAAGTGGTGTGCATACCATGAAGATTTTGGGCATCTTACAGAAGAATGCATTGCACTGAGAAAGGAAATTGGATACTTGTTGAGCAAGGGGCATCTAAAAGAATTGTTGGGTCGAAAAAAGTCAAGGACTCAGGATCCTGAAAGGATCCCTGAGAAGGCTCCAGCCCCTCCAGCAGATGCACAAGTAATAAACTTTATTTCTGGAGGATCAGACATTTGTGGCACATCCTTCTCAGCAGCTAAAAGGCATGCAAAGGAAACTAAAATGGATAATGGAGAAAGACCCATTCGAACATCAAGTGTCTCCGAAGGAAAAGTCATAACCTTTGATGAGGATGATCGTGTTGATATCCAGGATCCTCATCACGATGGTTTACTTATTACTCTTTTCATTTCTAACCATTTTGTCCGCAGGATCCTTATAGACGGAGGAAGCTCAGTGAACATTATCCAGCTTGATGTTCTAAAGAAGATGGGTATCCCTGAATCAGATATCATACCAAGATCCTCCGTGCTCGTAGGATTTAGTGGCGAAACTAAGAATACCCTGGGGGACATTAAGCTCCCAATATACATCGAAGGCCTACACTCTTATAAAAAATTTTGTGTTATTGACTGTTTATCTTGTTGTAATGTTATCCTTGGCAGGCCCTGGATACACGATATGAAGGCAGTCCCATCTACTTACCATCAATGTGTGAAGCTCCCTAGTCCTTGGGGAATAGTGAAGATTGATAGTGATCAGCAGGAGGCTAAGAATTGCTATACTTCATCGATGAAACCAGCCTCGAAGTCAAGGGAGCAATAGCAATCAAAGTATCCTCCAAGGGATGTCTTGGAGGCAAGAGAGCAGGATGTGGTAGAAATCCTCATGGATCCTCATGATCCTGAATCCAAAATCTATATCGGATCAGGGATCCTTGGCGATATGAAGGAAGACCTCATATCCTTCCTCAAAAGGAGAAAGACTACCTTTGCATGGAAACACGAAGACATGACTGGTATATCTAAAGATGTAATTGTTTTGGTTAAAAATTCTGTCTATAATATGCAACCAAACTCTTTGTATCGGGGAATGATGCCTCAAATGTGTAATAGCGATAAGGATCACTTTGATGTAAAATGCACAAACAACACAAGGATTTATACGGGGAAAAAGCCCTTGATCAAGAGTTGATCTCCGGCACAAAAAACCCCGGGTGATGGAAACTACCGATCACCAAGCTTAAATAAATGATTAAATGTTTACAACTTCGGATAGTAACGAGCTAGGTACAAGGATCACTATCGTGAAAAGTGTAAATGTGAGTAAAAAATGAGCGAAAATAAATGTATGTTCGTCGAGAGCTTCAAGTGTGCGAGTATACGAGTGTGTGTAGTTGCAGAAATGGCTAAGTGTTTTTCTATAGCTCGTTACCCCTTTAAATTAGAAATGTAACTAGCTAACAAACTCTCCTACTTTCGTGCCATGCCTCCACGTTCTCCATAACGTCTATTTTTGGTCAAGCACGTGCAGAATAGTTTGGGAATATTCTCCAGGAATGTCGCCAAGACTTGGTCAAGCTCGTAATACCTGCGAGGTAATACAAAACATAAACATACAATTGTCAGTACGAGGATCCTTAAAGTGATCCATGATCCTGATCCTGAAGCTCTTCTGAGGATCACCACCTGTCACAGAAGTAAGGATCACATATTAGGATAATGAATAAGGATCACTAATTGTTAGAAAATCCTCCCCTAACAATTGCCCCCAAAATATGAGTGAAATTGTAAATATGCGAGTTATATTTTCTTGATCTTATCGGTAACTAACTAACGGATATATAGCCGTTAAAATAGAACTAGCCGTTAAGATCATGACGTCACGGAAGTGACAATCCTGCAGAATCATAATTATAAATAGAGATATAGATAGGATCATTATGCATTCAAATTCGAAAGAAACTCCCTTTAAATTCTCAGTCGACGATCGATCAGGTATTTCTCTCTCCTCTTTCTTCCTCTCTTACTCTGTTTTTCTTCTTTATCTCCGTCACTTCAAGAATGTTGCTCCGAAGCTCCCCGGGCAAGGATCACAAAAAGGATAGCCCTTTGAAGAGTCAGAAGATCATCAAGGACTCAGTGAATGAGAGGTGTTGCTTTAACGATGCACAAATAGATAACATCCGTCACCGTTTTCCGGCGAATGTCTTTTTCAAACCTTTCGATCCAACTGCCCTGAGCGACTATGTTTCAGAAACATGGGTTGCCTTTCCAGTTACTCCATTTGCTATAGGGTACACCTATCCTTTCCCGGAATTCACACAATCCTTCTTTTCCCTTACCGGCATATCTTACATTCAAGCCATGCCGATGATTTGGAGGGTTTTATACACCCTAGAGAGGATCATCGAGCAGGAAGGCGTTGATTTAGGAATGTCAGAACTGGCGGAACTGTATGATCTTACTACCTTTGGATCCCACCGTTATTTGTTCAAACGAAAACCCAGTGCAGATCATCCTCTTCTCAAAGTCACCAAAAACGACAAAGATTGGAAACGTCGCTTCTTCTTTGTAAGAAGGGATAGCATTTCAGATGGAGAGCATTTACCAAGAACATGGTCCACCCATGGTAGGCCGGAGGATCCTGGGAAGGATCACCAGATGGTCATGTTTTTGTAATAGGATCACTAACCCTTTCTTTGTCTTGTGTCATGCAGCCATCTCTGTTTCACATCTCATCACAACACCCGCAACCAGGGAAAGACTTGCTGCTTTCTGGGGACTCGACCCTGAAACTAGAACTTTTAAGACAATAACCCAAGACTCACAGGAGGTATCCTCAGGCTCTGTCACAATGTCAAGTAAGTATCCTTGTTTAAAATTTAAATAAATAGTTAAATGTATATTAAGAAAAGATACTTATCTTGTTTTGGTTGTGTAGGTGCTGGAAAATCTGCCAAAGCTGCTTCAAGGTTCAGTGTCACCGATCTCACCACTGTCAAATCCTCCAAAAGAAAGGTTCCTACCAGCCCCACAGCTTCAATCCCTAAAGCACCCCTCAAAGGAAAGGGAGTCAAAAGGAGAAAGGCCTCCGAGGCCGAGGATTTGCAGGGTCTGCCTCTAATCCGCCATCAATTCCTCGAGTACTTCAATGAGGTGAGGATCACTGTCTTTGCTCATATATCCTGTTGACATATCCTGCTGGTATATCCTGCTGATTACATGATCCTGACCTTATCCTTTTTGCAGAAATTCGCAGAGATTGAGGACTATGTGGGCCACGTTGAGGATCAGGATAAGAAAATCGCCGACCTCCAACAGGTTGCCGTGCTAAAGGATCTTGCCATTGCTGATCTTCGAAAGGAACTCCAGGATACCAAACAGGAGATGGCTAAGGTGCTGGTCAATTTTGACTATGAAAAGCAGGAGATCACGGATGATGCCAAAGTCTCTGCCGCCATAGCAATGTACAAAACCAAGCTGCAAATGGCCTTGGAAGCTCAGGATCCTGCCTTCGACAAAAGCAGCTGGGAAATTGAAGAATGGAAAGCAAGGCTAGCTGAATTGGGTGATGAAGAGGAGGCTGAAGAGATCCTGACGATCGAGGCTGGAAGCAAGGATGAAGCGGGTGAAGCAAGTGGAGCCGGAGGTGGTGATGCAGCGAAAGTTTAGGCTGCTGAAATGGGCGATGATGGATATTTCTAGACGTGGCCGGAGCCCATTTTTTAAGTTGGATAGTTTGTTTTGTTTATGGTGTTTTTTGCTGAACAATGATGGGTTGTACTTGAACAATAGGTTTTAGGGTTAAGGATCATGTATGATCCTGTGGACAATAGGCAGGATAATGGGTGGTGGATGGATCCTCTGTTTGGGGGATGAAGCCACTCGTTATCCTTCCGTCTTTTATTTTCTGCACTACAAAGACCCGTAAACAATGGACACCCTTTGCCAACCCATGTGGACGGGCCACATTTTGCTGGTAGAAATGTGGGTTGGCAATTTTGACAACCTTAAAGGGTTAGTCTTTTTGTCAATAAATAAAAACTTAACCTTTTGTCGCTTATCTTGTGTTGTTATCCTTTATAAAGTCTTACTTTCCAACTGTTGTAATATTCATTTTGTTTATACTTATCAAGCCTTGAAAAATTAAAAAAGATATCCAAAAAGTTTAGGATATGATCAAGGATCACATATCCCATAACCGATAAGTTCTAAAAAGTGATATAGTTTAAGAATCACAAGTTCAGTTGTCAAGTATAAGGGTTATTCAAATAAATAATGAATAGAAATAATTAAGGATCATACCTGAGGATCCAAGTTAGGATCCTGACCATAATAAGGATAACTATAAGATAAACCTTAGAATAAAGTAAGGATCAAGGATCCCTAGTTGCCTATCTTCAAGAACCTGAAATAGAGCATAACTTGGGACTAAGCCATCATAAGAAAAGAGTTAGTAACTGGGGACAAGCCCAAAGATAACTGGGGACAAGCCCAAGGATAACTGGGGACAAGCCCAAGGATAACTGGGGACAAGCCCAAAGATCGTATGTAAACTGGAGTATGGCCCTCACTGGCGACTATCCAAGCTTAGTGACATGAAAATGCCAAAACCTTAGCTAACGTGAAAACGCTAGAAACCTTAGCTAACGTGAAAACGTTAGAACCTTATGAACGGATGTATGGTACGTCTACCATTATACGTAGGATCCTAAGCATAGCCAGAACAATGGAATTATCAGCCCCTAAAATGAGTACTGGTCCCAAAGCCTTGAACTATACCAGGATCATCGTGCGCTACAGGCGGAACTGGGGTCAAGCCCAAATAACTGGGGTTAAACCCAAGGAACGGATTGCTTCAGTGGATAACCAATGTTATGCTAAGGATACCTGAACTTTCAAAACTTAAATTCACGTGAGAGATGGATAAAGGATACATGATCCTTATCCTTATAAGAGAAAATAAAGAAATGAACTAGTTCAAGTTTAGGATATTACCTAAGTAAGGATCACCAATACTTTGAGGATCCTTTAAGGATATCCCTATCGTGAGGATCATCTGTGCCATGAGGATCCTGGTCACATGAAATATTTCTTCAAGTGGATAGCATTCCAAGCTCTTGGTAGCATATCACCTTCCATGGTTAGCAATCTATATGCCCCATTTCCTGCTTCAGCTTCAATCAAATAAGGGCCTTCCCATTTTGGAGCTAACTTTCCATCAGCAGGATTGGTGGTATTCTGAAATGCTTTCCTTAATACCATATCTCCAACCTGAAACCTCCTGATCCTGACATTTTTATTGTAGGCACCAGCCATTCTTTGCTGATAACTGGCCATCCTTATCCAAGCCATATCCCTGATTTCTTCAATAGTATCCAGGTCTTGAGCCAAGTTCTCATTGTTTTCCTCAGGATCACGAGTAGTTGTTCTAGCAGTTGGAACCACCATTTCTGTTGGGATCACCGATTCTGCCCCAAACACCAAAGAGAATGGTGTTTGACCAGTAGCATTCTTAGGGGTTGTCCTGTCAGCCCAGAGCACATAGGGTAGTTCTTCTGCCCATTTCCCTTTCTTGGATCCAAGCTTCTTCTTCAAATTGTTGATGATGATCTTGTTAGATGACTCTGCTTGGCCATTAGCTTGTGGGTGGACTGGTGTTGATGTTATCATCCTAATCCCCCAGCTGTCACAAAAGTTAGTGGTTCTGCCCCCAATAAATTGGGAACCATTATCACATATAATCTCGGAAGGAATTCCAAATCTAGTTATAATATTTCTTTTAATGAAGGATATAACTTCCTTTTCTCTAACTTGGGCAAAAGCTTCAGCCTCTATCCACTTGGAGAAGTAATCAGTCATAGCTAGCATGAATACTTTTCCACCAGGTGCCTTAGGGAGCTTTCCAACTATATCCATACCCCATCTCATAAATGGCCAAGAGGAGGATATAGGATGCAATAATTCAGCTGGTTGATGAAGGATATTGCTGTGTCTTTGGCAAGGATCACATCTTCTGGCATACTCCACAGCATCTTTCTTCATGGTTGGCCAGTAGTATCCTGTCCTCAGGATCCTTGAGAATAATGCCCTGCCCCCAGTGTGATTTCCACAATCTCCTTCATGGAAGTCTTTTAAAACTTCTTGAACTTCAGGATCCTCAATGCATCTCAAGTATGGTCCTGCAAGAGATCGTCTATACAACATATTATTTAAAATTGTGAATTGAGATACCTTAGATTTGAAAGCCCTAGGGTTTTCTCCTGTAGGAATCTCTCCATGTTGTAAGTATCTCATAATTGGTGAGATCCATGATCCTGATCCTGAATGGGATCGAGTATCCTCACTAGGGATCATTGCAGAATTATTCCCTATCTCCATAGCCACATGATCCTTGATAGCCGGGGTCAGGATATGGATAATAGGAATCTTGATATCCTTCGGGATCTTCAAGGATGATCCTAAGTTAGCCAATGCATCCGCTTCTGTATTTTCTTCCCTTGGTACCTGTGAGAAACTAAAGGAAACAAAAGAGAGTGCCAAACTTTTGACTATCTCCAAATACTTGGTTAGCTTTTCACCTTTAACAGCATATGATCCATTAAAGTGGTTTGTAATTAACAAAGAATCTACGTGTACCTCAAGATACCTGATCCCCATATGCTTTGCAATTTGCAAACCAGCAATTAAGGCTTCATATTCAGCCTCATTATTAGTGGTTTGGAACTCACAAGCTATAGAATGGGGTATTATGTCCCCCTGTGGCGATTTTAGTAGTATTCCAAGCCCTGTGCCTTTGACATTTGAGGATCCATCAGTATAGAGTATCCAAGGATCCTTTGTCTCTTCTAGCTGCTAGACTTCTAGCTCAGCTTCTTCTTGTAAATCACTACTGAAATCAGCCACAAAGTCAGCTAATGCTTGGGATTTGATGGCTGTCCTAGGCTCGTATCTTATATCATATGCACTCAGCTTCACTGCCCACTTAGCCATCCTTCCTGACATCTCTGGTTTCCTGAGGACATTCTTAATTGGAAAATTAGTTTTGACAATGATAACATGAGTTTCAAAATAATGTCTCAACTTAATAGATGCCATAATTAATGCAAGAATAAGCTTTTCAAGGTGTGAGTACCTGGATTCGGCATCAAGTAAACTTTTACTTACATAATAGACAGGATGTTGTGTACCTTGATGATCCTTAACTAGGACCGCACTTACTGCTTTTGAGGATACTGCAAGATATAAGGATAATACATCACCTTTTTCTGGTTTCATCAAAGCCGGGGCCGAGGATAGGTAATCTTTGAGGGCTTTTAAAGCATTTTCATGCTTCTCTGTCCACTCAAATTTCTTGTTCTTCCTTAGGATATCATAGAATTCTTTACACTTCTCGGAGGATTTGGATATAAATCTGTTCAGGGCTGCTATCCTTCCTGTTAGCCTTTGAACATCCTTAGCGTTGGCCGGAGATTTGATGTTCACTATTGCTTTGATTTGTTCCGGGCTAGCTTCAATGCCTCTCTTTGTCACCATATATCCTAAGAATTTACCTGCTTTAACACCAAAGTGACATTTTGAAGGATTAAGTTTCATGTTATATTTGTCATGGATATCGAATGCTTCCTCCAAGTCTCTTAGGTGATCCTCAGCTTTTAAGGATTTTACCACCATATCATCTATGTAAACCTCCATAGTCTGTCCAATTTGATCCTTGAACATCATATTCACCAGCCTTTGGTATGTTGCACCTGCATTTCTTAATCCGAACGACATAGCAATATAGCAGTATATACCCGTTGGAGTCATGAAGGCTGTATCCTCTTGGTCGGATGGTTCCATTTGGATTTGTTGGAATCCAGATGAAGCATCCATAAAAGTTAACAGTTCATGACCCGCTGTTGCATCCACCATGGAGTCAATGTGGGGTAAAGGGAAAGGATCCTTGGGACATGCCTTATTTAAATCGGTAAAATCGACACATACCCTCCACTTTCCGTTTTTCTTTTGAACAACAACCACATTGGCCAACCATCTTGGATACTTGACCTCTCTAATCATACCTGCCCGGAGCAATTTCTTTACCTCTTCTTGGATGATGGCATTCCTTTCTGGTGCAAACTTTCTTCTCCTTTGATGGATTGGTTTGAAGGATCTGTCAATGCCGAGTTTATGAGTAATAACATCCTTGGATATACCAGTCATGTCTTCGTGTTTCCATGCAAAGGTAGTCTTTCTCCTTTTGAGGAAGGATATGAGGTCTTCTTTCATTTCGCCAAGGATCCCTGATCCGATATATATTTTGGATTCAGGATCATCAGGATCCATGAGGATTTCTACCACATCCTGCTCTCTGGCCTCCAAGACATCCCTTGGAGGATACCTTGATTGCTATTGCTCCCTTGACTTCGAGGCTGGTTTCATCGATGAAGTGTAGCAATTCTTAGCCTCCTGCTGATCACTATCAATCTTCACTATTCCCCAAGGACTAGGGAGCTTCACACATTAATGGTAAGTAGATGGGACTGCTTTCATATCGTGTATCCAAGGCCTGCCAAGGATAACATTACAACAAGATAAACAGTCAATAACACAAAATTTTTTATAAGAGTGTAAGCCTTCAATATATATTGGGAGTTTAATGTCCCCCAGGGTGTTCTTAGTTTCGCCACTAAATCCCACGAGCACGGAGGATCTTGGTATGATCTCTGATTCAGGGATACCCATCTTCTTTAGAACATCCAGCTGGATAATGTTCACTGAACTTCCTCCGTCTATAAGGATCCTGCGGACAAAATGGTTAGATATGAAAAGAGTAATAACTAAACCATCGTGATGAGGATCCTGGATATCAACACGATCCTCTTCATCAAAGGTTATGACTTTTCCTTCGGAGACACTTGATGTTTGAACTAGTCTTTCTCCATTATCCATTTTAGCTTCCTTCGCATGCCTTTTAGCTGCTGAGAAGGATGTGCCACAAATGTTGGATCCTCCGGCAATAAAGTTTATCACTTGTGCATCTGCTGGAGGGGCTGGAGCCTTCTCAGGGATCCTTTCAGGATCCTGAGTTCTTGACTTTTTTCTTCCCAACAATTCTTTTAGATGCCCCTTGCTCAACAAGTATCCAATTTCCTTTCTTAATGCAATGCATTCTTCTGTGAGGTGCCCCAAATCTTCATGATATGCACACCACTTTGATTTATCCTTAGTTGCAGCTGGCCTATCGTTCTTTCTCGGCCATCTAGCTTTATCACCTAGGTTCTGCATAGCAAGGATTAGTTCATTGTTATCAACACTAAAACAATATTCAGAGATTGGAGGATAATCCTCATCATCCTCTTCTTGATCAACAGAGTGCACGTTCTGATTATCAGATCTATTGTAAGATCTGAACTTGTTGTTCCTGAATGAGGATCCTTGCTTATCCTGCTTTGAGGATCCTGCTAACCTCTCCTGGATCCTCTTGTCATCCTCTAGCCGGATGAACCTGAGTGCTCGGGTTCTTACCTCATCTAAGTTCCTGCATGGTGTCATAACAAGGTCATCATAGAAAGACGAATCCCTAAGCAGTCCCATCTTAAAGGCCTCAACAGCCGTGGCAATATCTAAGTTGGGAATGTCTAAGGATTCTTTACTGAATTTGGTAATGTAATCCCTTAATGATTCATTATGACCCTGGGTTATCCTATATAAATCACTAGTTAATCGTTCAAATTTTCTACTACAAGAAAACTGATTATTAAACAAGTTAACTAGGTTGGCAAATGAGGTAATAGAGTAGGGGGGAAGACTTAGCAGCCATTTGAGAGCTGATCCAGTAAGAGTGGATCCGAATCCCTTGCACAGGCATGCTTCTTTTAACCTTTCTGGAATTGGATTGATCTCCATCCTCTCCCTGTATTGTGCTATGTGTTCTTCAGGATCGGTTGAACCATCATACAGCTTCATTGTTGGCACATGGAACCTCTTGGGTATCTCAGCATCACAGATTGGTGGTGCAAAACGAGATATCTTGTGGCTCCCATCTGCAATCTCTGGGATAGGTTTGACCACTCCTGGAACACTTGATATCATATCTTTTAGCTTTTGCAATTCTCTTGTCATGGCATGATTGATACCTGGATCCTGCATAAGACCATGGTTAGTATAAGAATTATTAAAAGGGTTACCTCCCATTGGATTCAGATTAGGAAGATTGGATGTTAATCCATATTGTTGAGGCTCTGGAATGATCGAGGGACCAGCAGAAGCATTGGTCTGCATAGGGATAAAATCTCCCTGATGGACATCTGAACTTCCTGTTTGCAAACTCCTCAAGGATCCTGGCATCTGGAAGGATCCCTGAAACTGAGACGATCCTGGAACGAAGGAGGATCCTTGAACATGGGATGATCCTGGGACAAAGGAGGATCCTTGAACCTGGGATGATCCTGGAACAAAGGAGGATCCTTGAATCTGGGATGATCCTGGGACGAAGGAGGATCCTTGAACCTGGGATGATCCTGGAACAAAGGAGGATCCTTGAACCTGGGATGATCCTGGAACAAAGGAGGATCCTTGAATCTGGGATGATCCTGGGACGAAGGAGGATCCTTGAACCTGGGATGATCCTGGAACAAAGGAGGATCCTTGAACCTGGGATGATCCTGGAACAAAGGAGGATCCTTGAACCTGGGATGATCCTGGAACAAAGGAGGATCCTTGAACCTGGGATGATCCTGGGACAAAGGAGGATCCTTGAACCTGCTGCAATCCTGAATATCCTCCTGAATTCGTGAGGGATCCCATATGCTGAGGATAGGATCCCGCTGGCTGGAAATATGAACCTGATGCCTGAGTCATTGTTGTTGTTCCGTAGTGCACTCCTTTTGGTCCACCCACGTATTGAATGTCTGGAACCACTGATGGCTGAGAAGTAATCACTGGAGTATCAAAATTCAAGGATTTCGGCACCAGTGGGGAATGATCCTCTGCCGTTGTCTTTTGTTTCTTGAGATCTCCGATTTCTTTGAGAATCCTCTCATTGGTCTTATCCTGTTGCCGTATCTGATCCTTCATCTGCAAAATCAAAGTAAACATGTCACTAGTAGTGGGAGTGTAAGAAGCAGAAGAAGTTGGAGGTTTTGAGAAAATGGGAGTTGGTTTCTTCGCAGCATTCTCAGCGTTCTTCTGGGATCCAGAAGGTGGTGGAGGCAAAGGAGGAACGCCTTGTGAGGAAGTGAATGCGGGCATCAAATTTGAAGCATTCTTCGCTGAGGAAGCCATTTGCTTGGTTGTAGTGAACCGAAATGAGCACAGAAATGCGAATCTTTCTAAGGACGAAGCACCAATTGCCCCACGGTGGGCGCCAAACTGTTTTGGTTAAAAATTCTGTCTATAATATGCAACCAAACTCTTTATATCGGGGAATGATGCCTCAAATGTGTAATAGCGATAAGGATCACTTTGATGTAAAATGCACAAACAACACAAGGATTTATACGGGGAAAAAGCCCTTGATCAAGAGTTGATCTCCGGCACAAAAAACCCCGGGTGATGGAAACTACCGATCACCAAGCTTAAATAAATGATTAAATGTTTACAACTTCGGATAGTAACGAGCTAGGTACAAGGATCACTATCGTGAAAAGTGTAAATGTGAGTAAAAAATGAGCGAAAATGAATGTATGTTCGTCGAGAGCTTCAAGTGTGCGAGTATACGAGTGTGTGTAGTTGCAGAAATGGCTAAGTGTTTTTCTATAGCTCGTTACCCCTTTAAATTAGAAATGTAACTAGCTAACAAACTCTCCTACTTTCGTGCCATGCCTCCACGTTCTCCATAACGTCTATTTTTGGTCAAGCACGTGCAGAATAGTTTGGGAATATTCTCCAGGAATGTCGCCAAGACTTGGTCAAGCTCGTAATACCTGCGAGGTAATACAAAACATAAACATACAATTGTCAGTACGAGGATCCTTAAAGTGATCCATGATCCTGATCCTGAAGCTCTTCTGAGGATCACCACCTGTCACAGAAGTAAGGATCACATATTAGGATAATGAATAAGGATCACTAATTGTTAGAAAATCCTCCCCTAACAGTAATCACTCACAAACTTGGCATTGATAGGTCCTTCAAACCAATCCATCAAAGGAGAAGAAAGTTTGCACCGGAAAGAAATGCCATTATCCAGGAAGAGGTAGAGAAATTGCTCCGGGCAGGTATGATTAGAGAGGTCAAGTATCCAAGATGGTTGGCCAATGTGGTTGTTGTTCAAAAGAAAAACGGAAAGTGGAGGGTATGTGTCGATTTTACCGATTTAAATAAGGCATGTCCCAAGGATTCTTTCCCATTACCCCACATTGACTCCATGGTGGATGCAACTGCGGGTCATGAACTGTTAACTTTTATGGATGCTTCATCTGGATTTCAACAAATCCAAATGGAACCATCCGATCAAGAGGATACAGCCTTCATGACTCCAACCGGTATATACTGCTATATTGCTATGCCGTTCGGACTAAGAAATGCAGGTGCAACATACCAAAGGCTGGTGAATATGATGTTCAAGGATCAGATTGGACAAACTATGGAGGTTTACATAGACGATATGGTGGTAAAATCAATAAAGGCTGAGGATCACCTAAGGGATTTGTAGGAAGCATTCGATATCCTTGACAAATATAACATGAAACTTAATCCTTCAAAATGTCACTTTGGTGTTAAAGCAGGTAAATTCTTAGGATACATGGTAACCAAGAGAGGCATTGAAGCTAGCCCGGAACAAATCAAAGCAATAGTGAACATCAAATCTCCGGCCAATGCTAAGGATGTCCAAAGGCTAACAGGCAGGATAACGGCTTTGAACAGATTCATATCCAAATCCTCGGAGAAGTGCAAAGAATTCTATGATATCCTAAGGAAGAACAAGAAATTTGAGTGGACTGAGAAGCATGAAAATGCTTTAAGAGCTCTCAAAGATTACCTATCCTCAGCCCCGGCATTGATGAAACCAGAAAAAGGCGATGTGCTATCCTTGTATCTTGCAGTATCCTCAAAAGCAGTAAGTGCGGTCCTTGTTAAGGATCATGAAGGTACACAACATCCTGTCTATTATGTAAGTAAAAGTTTACTTGATGCCGAATCCAGGTATTCACACCTTGAAAAGCTTATTCTTGCATTAATTATGGCATCCACTAAGTTGAGACATTATTTTGAAACTCATGTTATTGTTGTTAAAACTAATTTCCCAATTAAGAATGTCCTCAGGAAACCAGAGATGTCAGGAAGGATGGCTAAGTGGGCAGTGAAGCTAGGTGCATATGATAGAAGATATGAGCCTAGGACAGCCATCAAATCCCAAGCATTAGCTGACTTTGTGGCTGATTTCAGTAGTGATTTACAAAAAGAAGCTGAGTTAGAAGTCCAGCAGCTAGAGGAGACCAAGGATCCTTGGATACTCTATACTGATGGATCCTCAAATGTCAAAGGCACAGGGCTTGGAATACTACTAAAATCGCCACATGGGGACATAATACCCCACTCTATAGCTTGTGAGTTCCAAACCACTAACAATGAGGCTGGATATGAAGCCTTAATTGCTGGTTTGCAAATTGCTAAGCATATGGGGATCAGGTATCTTGAGGTACATGTAGATTCATTGTTAATTACAAACCACTTTAATGGATCCTATGCTGTTAAAGGTGAAAAGCTAACCAAATATTTAGAGATAGTCAAAGAATTGGCACTCTCTTTTGTTTCCTTTAGTTTGACGCAGGTACCAAGGGAAGAAAATACAGAAGCTGATGCATTGGCTAACTTAGGATCATCTTTGAAGATCCCGGAGGATATCAAGATCCCTATTATCCATATCCTGACCCCGGCTATCGAGGATCACGCGGCCATGGAGATAGGGCAAGATTCTGCAATTATCCCTAGTGAGGATACTCAATCCCATTCAGCATCAGGATCATGGATCTCACCAATCATGAGATACTTACAACATGGAGAGATTCCTACAAGAGAAAACCCTAGGGCTTTCAAAATTAAGGTATCTCAATTCACAATTTTAAATAATATGTTGTATAGATGATCTCTTGCAGGACCATACTTGAGATGCATTGAGCATCCTGAAATCCAAGAAGTTTTAAAAGACTTCCATGAAGGAGATTGTGGAAACCACACTTGGGGCAGAGCATTATTCTCAAGGATCCTGAGGACAGGATACTATTGGCCAACCATGAAGAGAGATGTTGTGGAGTATGCTAAGATATGTGATCCTTGTCAGAGACACAGCAATATCCTTCATCAACCAGCTGAATTATTGCATCCTATATCCTCCTCTTGGCCATTTATGAGATGGGGTATGGATATAGTTGGTAAGCTCCCTAAGGCACCTGGTGGAAAAGTGTTCATGCTAGCTATGACTGATTATTTCTCCAAGTGGATAGAGGCTGAAGCTTTTGCCCAAGTCAGAGAAAAGGAAGTTATATCCTTCATTAAAAGAAATATTATAACCAGATTTGGAATTCCTTCTGAAATTATATGTGATAATGGTTCCCAATTTATTGGGGGCAGAACCACTAACTTTTGTGACAGCTGGGGGATTAAGATGATAACATCAACACCAGTCCACCCACAAGCTAATGGTCAAGCAGAATCATCCAACAAGATCATCATCAACAATTTGAAGAAGAAGCTTGGATCCAAGAAAGGGAAATGGGCAGAAGAACTACCTTATGTGCTTTGGGCTGATAGGACAACCCCTAAGAATGCTATTGGTCAAATGCCATTCTCTTTGGTATTTGGGGCAGAATCAGTGATCCCAACAGAAATGGTGGTTCCAACTGCTAGAACAAGTACCCGTGATCCTGAGGAAAATGATGAGAACTTGGCTCAAGACCTGGATACTATTGAAGAAATCAGGGATTTGGCTAGGATAAGGATGGCCAGTTATCAACAAAGAATGGCTGGTGCTTACAATAAAAATGTCAGGATCAGGAAGTTTCAAGTTGGAGATATGGTATTAAGGAAAGCATTTCAGAATACCACCAATCCTGCTGATGGAAAATTGGCTCCAAAATGGGAAGGCCCTTATTTAATTGAAGCTGAAGCAGGAAAGGGGGCATATAGATTGCTAACCATGGAAGGTGATTTGCTTCCAAGAGCTTGGAATTCTGTCCACTTGAAGAAATATTTCATGTAAGCAGGATCCTCATGGCACAGATGATCCTTACGTTAGGGGTATCCTTAAAGGATCCTTAAAGTATCAGTGATCCTTACTTTGGTAATATTCTAATCTTGAACTATTTCATTTCTTTATCTTCTCATATAAGGATAAGGATCATGTATCCTTTATCCATCTCTCACGTGATTTTAAGTTTAAAAGTTCAGGAATCCTTAGCAAAGTATTGGTTATCTGCCGAAGCAATCCGTCCTTTGGGTTTAACCCCAGTCATTTGGGCTTGACCCCAGTTCCGCCTGTAGCGCATGATGATCCTGGTATAGTTCAAGGCAGTGGGACCAGTACTCGTCTTAGGGGCTGATAATTCCATTGTACTGGCTATACCCAGGATCCTACGTATAATGGTAGACGTACCATACACCCGTTCCTAAGGTTTCTAACGTTTTCACGTTAGCTAAGGTTTTGGCATTTTCGTGTCACTAAGTTTGGATAGTCGCCAGTTAGGGCCATACTCCAGTTTACATACGATCCTTGGGCTTGTCCCCAGTTATCCTTGGGCTTGTCCCCAGTTGCTAACTCTTATCTTATATTGGCTTAGTCCCAAGTTATACTCTATTTCAGGTCCTTGAAGATAAACAACTAGGGATCCTTAATCCTTACTTCTCTCTAAGGTTTATCATATAGTTATCCTTATTATGGTTAGGATCCTAACTTAGATCCTCAGGTATGATCCTTAACTAATTTTAATTTTATTCATTATTTATTTGAATAACCCTTAAAATTTGACAACTAGACTTGTGATCCTTAAAATATATTACTTTTTGGGATTCTTTAACTATAGGATATTTGATCATGGATCATATCCTAAGTATTTTTAATCTGACTTATTCAAAATTGTTTATTCAATAAGTGTGCATCAAAACAAAGGAGAATTAAAGAAACAAAAAGGATAACAACACAAGATAAGCGACAAAAGATTAAGATTTTATTTATTAACAAAAGACTAACCCTTAAAAGGTTGTCAAAATTACCTACCCCGAGCATCTACCAGCAAAACGTGGCACGTCTGCTGGGGTAGGTAAAGGGTGTCCATGATAATAGGTTGAAAAGTAATGCAGGAATATAAAGGCGGCAGGATCACAATGGCTTCATCCCCCAAACAAAGGATCCCTCCACCATTTGCAATCCTGCCTATTGTCCAAAGGATCATACATGATCCTTAATCCTAAAAACCATTGTTCAGTACAAACCATTAAATTGTTCAACAAAACAACCATCAAACTAAAAAATTGGGCTCCGGCTATGTCTAGAAGTTTCCATCATCGCCCAATCATGCAGCCTAAACCTTCGCCGCATTACCACCTCCAGCTCCACTTGCTTCACCAACTTAACCCTTGCCTCCAGCCTCAATCGTCAGGATCTCTTAAACCTCCTCAGCCTCTTCATCGTCCAGTTCAGCCAGCCTTGCCTTCCAGCCTTCCACATCCCAGGTGCTCTTGTCGAAAGCAGGATCCTGAGCTTCCAAGGCCATTTGCAGCTTGGTCTTGTACATTGCTATGGTGGCAGAGACTTTGGCGTCTTCGGTGATCTCATGCTTCTCATAGTCAACATTAACCAGCACCTTGGCCGTCTCCTGCTTGGCATCCCGGACTTCCTTCTGAAGATCAGCAATTTTGAGGTCCTTTAGCAATGCAACCTGCTGGAGGTCGGCAATCTTCCTATCCTGATCCTCAACGTGGCCAACATAATCCTCAATCTCAGAGAATTTCTGCAAAAGGGGTAAAAGATAAGGTCAGGACCAAGTGATCCTCAAATCAACAGGATACATCAGCAGGATATGTCAACAGGATATACTAGCAGAGACAGTGATCCTCACATCGTTGAAGTACTCGAGGAATTGGTGGCGGAGCAGAGGCAGACCCTGCAGATCCTCAGCTTCAGAGGCCTTTCTCTTCTTGATTCCCTTTCCTTTGAGGGGTGCCTTGGGGACTGAAGCTGTTGGGCTGGTAGGAGCCTTTCTTTTGGAGGATCCGACGATGGTGAGATCGGTGACATTGAACTTTGAAGCAGACTTGGTGGATTTTCCAGCACCTACTCAACCAAAACAAGATAAGTATCTTTACTTCACTTGTATTTCACTATTTATTTAAATTTTAAACAAGGATACTTACTTGACATCGTGACAGAGCCCGAGGATACCTCCTGAGAATCCTGGGTGGTTGTCTTGAAAGTTCTTGTTTCAGGATCAAGTTTCTTGAAAGCGATGAGTCTCTCTTTGGCAGCAGGAGACAGTCTGAGGTGTGAGACGGTGATAGCTGCATAACAAGAAAGCAAAAATATATAAGTGATCCTTATATCAAAAGAAAGTTCTCTGGTGATCCTTCTCAGGATCCTCCACCCTACCATGGGTAGCCCATTTCTTGGGTAGATCCTTTCCATCATCAATAGAATCTCTCTTGACGAAAAAGAAACGCCGCTTCCAATTAGCATCATTCTTGGTAGCTTTGAAGATCGGGTGTTCCTCACCGGGTTTACGTTTAAACAGATAACGATGAGAACCAAAGGTAGTAAGATCATACAGCTCTCCCAGCTCTGACATTCCTAGGTCTATCCCTTCCTGCTCGATGATCCTTTCAAGGGTGTACAAAACCCTCCATATCATCGGCATGGCTTGGATATAAGAGATTCCGGTTAGGGAAAAGAAAGATTGGGTAAAGGCTGGGAAAGGATATGTATAGCCTATGGTGAACGGAGTGACAGGAAAAGCAACCCACTTGTCGGAAATGTGATCACTCAGGGCATTGGGATCAAAAGGTCTAAACTCGGTGTTCGCCGGGAAGCAGTGGCGGATCCTATCAATCTGTGCATCGTTGAAACAGCAGCGTTCTTTTATGGAATCTTCGATGATCCCCTGGCTTTTCGGTGGGCTGTTTTTCGGGTGATCCTTAGCTGGGGAGTTCCGGAGCAACATCTTTGATAGAATTGTGGAAAGAAACGGAAAACAGAGCAAAAGAAGGAAGAAGATGAAGAGAGAATACCTGTTTATCTTCGGAATGCAGTTATAAAGGGAGTCTCTCTGAAATTTTAAATGCAATCGATCCTATCTATATCTCCTATTTATAATCATGATTGTGCAGGGTTGTCACTTCTGTGACGTCATGGTTGCAACGGATAGTTCTACAATAACGGCTATATTTACGATAGTTAGTTGCGGATAAGATCAAGAAAATATAATTCGCTCATTTAACATATCACTCCTTATATTTTTGGGGCAATTGTTAGGGGAGGATTTTCTAACAATTAGTGATCCTTACTTGTTATCCTAATTAATAATCCTTTCTTCTGTGACAGATAGTGATCCTCAGAAGAGCTTCAGGATCAGGATCATGGATCACCTTAAGGATCCTCATACTAACGATTGTTTGTTTATGTTTCGTATTATTTTGCAGGAGTAACAAGCTTGACTTGGTCTTGGCAACGTTACTATGGAATATTCCACGGGTATTTCGCACACGTTTGACTGGAAATGGACGTTGTGGAGAACGTGGGAGCTTGGCACAAAAGTCGGATAGTTTGTTATTATAGCTAACTTCTATTTTTAAAGGGGTGACGAGCTAGAATTAGAACACTTAGCCATTTTCAGCTACACACACTCTCATACAATCGCACTCTTGAAGCTCTCGACAAACACTTAACAGTTTTCACACACTTTTACACATTTCACCGTAGTGATCCTTGTACCTAGCTCGTTACTATCCGAAGTTGTAAACATTTATTGATTTATTTGAGCTTGGTGATCGGTAGTTTCCATCACCCGGGGTTTTTTGTGCCGGAGATAAACTCTTGATCAAGGGCTTTTTCCCCGTATAAATCATTGTGTCGTTTGTGCAATTTACATTGAAGTGATCCTTATCATTGTTCTACATTCAAAGCATCATTCCCCGTAACAAAGAGTTTGGTTGCATTATCCTCATCAGATTTTTTGACCAAAACAACAAATACGCAATGTTCGACATTCCATGGTAATGTCACTTAATAACGGTTATCACCCGAAATTCCAGGTAAAGTTCTTAAATTTTTTTTGTTGAAATTATGACTTCTGCATATAGTGAATAGACTTTCGCATTTCTACTCCTCATAATGGTCATCGTATCATGAGGATTTCGTTCATAGTAGCGAATATTTATTTGTTTCATTTCTTGGTAAATCCACATGTTACACATGCACTGCTTGTTGCGTATGTGATTAGTTTGATTTATGAAGACCATTGGAGGGCTTCACTCCAAATTGTTGTTTTATCAAAGCTCAAATATCGTTTCGCTATACTTGATCTTTGCATTGTGATCTAGATGAACCGCATTAGTGTAAAGCGATGACTCTTTGATATCGAGTCGATGAATTTCTTGTAAAAAACGATTTTCTTTTGAGTGGCATACATGGTTTTCGTTGTGACCATGTCAGAACTTTCTTATTGATACATGAACTCGTTATTGGATTGTGTTTAAACCAAGTTCAATTGTCTGAGCTTGCTCGCAATACGCATTCAATTCAAGGTCCCATATGATGGATTGAGGCCATCATATTCAAAATAATCCCAACAAGCACTTCATTTGTTTTGAACCATAACAGGCTTGTTTGGTCTTCGACTTCATTGAATCATTTCTTTGATCACGATCACCTTGTGGTGACGTTTTCACAAATTTGAAGCTTGCGCTAATCTCGTTTGCACACATCATGTACGGATTTATTTATTTATTTATTTATATTAAATCCGCTTTGTTGGTTTATCATATTAAAGCAATCTTAACACAATCGTGTGTTAAGATAATGGTACACAAATTCATGGCATATTTCAGTATATCTCTTAACGGTTCTTACAGCATCGATCAAACATTTCGTGACATTTATCGCTTTATCATCTTCAATCGAAAAACATTATTCAATTTTTTCATTCTCAATCGAAAATCCTACTAGATTTGTTTGAAACAAACATTCGGATTTACTTCGTTGAACTTTCATTTACGATAAACTCGTTCGTCACCGCTATTATTATTTCAATCACTATGACATCTTGTGACGTCGGTATAATATTGTAGCCTGAGCTAATTATAATCATACGAATCATTCAAAACCACACATGTCTTTCGCTTGACTCATCCTTAAAAAGTAGTCTTAATACAACTATGTGTTAAGACGATGTTACACTAAACTCTGTTGAATTTCGGTGTATCTTTGTAATTCAATAAAGTCAACACACTGATTCTTCCTCATGTTATGATTCGATAGTTGACACATCATCTTCGTACTCCTATTCAGTTGAGCTTGTTGATTCTGAATCTAAAAGTAATTCACACTCGATTTAGACATCTATTGGTCAAAATCTTTCTTTTGATCTGACCCATGTAAATTTCGTCATTCTAATGATTATATTATTTTGTCCATTTGATACCGATTCCTTGAATCTATTCAGTTGATCCATTTGGTTCTATTTGTGGTAAACTGTTATCCTACTCACAAAATTTGAACATATTTTGATTCAAGTATTGTGTCATTTACTTTAATCCTATTATTTAACACGTGACATAACCTCAAAGATATATCATAGCACAGATCTCGAGGACGAGATTTAAAACAAGTTGGGGAGAATGTAACAACCCCCAAATAAGTCCCACAATAATCCGTAATCTTAATCCCAAACACGTACGATGAAATTTTACTTAAAAAATCGAATAAAAATGAATTTTTATTCTGTTGCGGGTCGCGACCAACGAAGAGATATCTCTTGCGGGGCGCGAGAGACTTATCTCAATCCAGACATGTGTTACGCCACTTGTCACACACGTGTCAAGACCACACAATGACTCAGCAAACCCTAAACCGCCCTATGGTTCCTCGCGGGCCCCGAAGGAAGAAGAAGAAGCTCTCGCGGGGCGCGAGAGACTTCTGTTTCAGCTATAAATAGAACGAGCTCTGCACATTTCAATTCGATCAATTATTTTCTTTCTCTTTAAAAAAATAGTGCTATAATACTCGGGTATTATACCCCTAAACCCCCGAAACTCTGCCCGTTATTAAAGTAATAACTCGATCACTGCTACGATACTATATCCGATCGATTAAAACCGATCCGATGGATGTTTAAGTGCTGCCTACATTCGGCTATACTTTGTCATTCGTCGTGAGGGTTTTGATTTCGTGATTATCGTTAAAGTTGAATTGGGTTAATACGCTAATACGGGTTCCATTTTATCTAGAAATTTGAACTTATAAACCAGGGAGCAGTTAAACTAGAATACTTAGCGATTAAGTAAACTTAGTAGTTAAGTAAACTTAATGGTTAAGTAAAACTTAGCAGATAAGATAACTTAGTAGTTAAGATAACTTAACAATCAGGAAACCTTAATAGATAAGTAAACTTAACAGCAAAGTAAGATTAAGTAAGTTAATTAATTAATCAGCTAAGTAAGATTAATTAATTAGCTAATTATGTTAATCAGTTAAACAAGTTACTTAATTAACCAGTTAAAATAAAGTTAAACCGCTAAAGTTTAACAACAAGATAAACATGAGGTAGATAATATCTAAATAGGTATATATGGGGTAGTTATTATCTAAGGAAAATATTACCTAAGGAAAATAATATATGAGGAAGGTTTTATCTAGGGAAGGTTCAACTGAGAAAGATGTATATGGGTAGATAACACCTAGGGAAGTTCTATATGGGGTAAGACTTATCCCTTACCTATAAATAGAAAGCTTAGGATTCAATTTTCTTTGCTCAATTCTTCTATTCTTCTCTCTATACGTTGGTGTTCTAACCAATAATCACCGATACGATATTCTTTCTGATCGATTCGGGAACCAACTGATGACTGCCAAAGTGCTGTCTAAATAAGACTATACTTTGTGAATTTCGTTAAGGTTCTGATCTCATGACCATCGTTAGGTTTGATATGGTTTTACACTGATACGTATTCCGCTCTTTTAAACTAAATGTTTAACTATCAGAAAAACCCCGATCCATAAACTTACTATCCAACAAGATGTTTAATCATTAAAAGATTCAGAACTAAAAAGTAGATGCTTAGTTATCAAAAGGCTTAGAGTCAAGAGGCTTGTTTAATCCAGACTATATGCTAACAAGGTGAGTTATTCTCTTTTTACCAAATTGTTTTCAAAACCCTACTTGTGTTCAAAGTTGTAATTACAGTGATTAAGTCTTTGTAATCTTCAATTATTTCCGGTATGGGGGGTTTTGTATACACTAGTTGATAAGCTTCACCATTGGACAACGGGTTAGCCAATGTGTGATATGACCATTGTCACAGATCTGGTCGAGTGACAAGTACTGATTTGGGGTAATTAGTTGACAGAAACATTGTAATCGCTCTTAATACTATATGTTATAACAATGTGCCTTTTGTACTAATTGAATGTACTCGCCAGTATTTCCTGTAGATAAATGTTTTTAAAACGCGTTTCAGGTGATTACAGTAGATTGGAATAAGAGTTGGGATACGACACCAAAAGGCTTACAGAAGTGGCTTATTTTATCAATTAAATTAAATTAAGAAAAGTTGTTTTATGTATTCGGGTATATCCCATATTAAAGCTACTTTTGCAAAACATGGGTTTATCCCCGTCTGTTTAATAAATAGAATCCGGTGTTTCTAAACTCTGGTATTTTCCTAACTCACGGTCCTGATGAAATTTTTTCGCTGCAATACTTTTCAAAATAAACACCGGTACCACTTGGCTGCTCGCTGCTCCCGCTCCCGCCCCCGCCCCAAAGTGGGGTCGGGGGTCGTGACATATTGAATACGACGAACTTAAGAATATAAAATGATTGAGAAGTTTGAGTACGAAAAGGAAGGAAAATTAATGATATAAAAGGAAATTGTCGTAAGATATTGACTAAAACATGTACGATGATATGTATGTATAGTTGTTTGAGCAAAACGTTGAGTTTATCAAATCAAAATAGATTGAGTTTGATTTGGATTGTAGAATCTAGTTTGTGAATGTAAACGAATACAAAATACTTATTGGTTATACGTGACGTATTTTGTAATGATCGGAAATGTTACTCTTGGTTTAAAAGAATTTACGTAAGTTTAAAATTCAGGTATTGAGGTGGAAAAGGGTGAAATATAATTGGCTAAAGAAGGTGGAAGATAATTGATGAGGTGGAAAGATGATTGGTATATTTCTTGAATATATATTATGTAATTGAGTATATAAAAAGTATAAAAGTATAATTCAGGTATTGAGGATGTGCGTATAAGTATTTATACATATAATTATGTCGGTTTTCGTATAAATACGTATTTAAATGATGGGTTGTGTGGATAAAAAATATGTATAAAATATGAATTTTATTATGATTAACGCCTCGAATTGTGAGATTGAAAATAAAATACGAATGTAAGGCTTCTAAAATTATAATACGTATACAAACATTTTTAAAATAGAAATAGGAAGATACGAGGCGTTACAATGTAAATGATAAAACATTGGATAATACTAGACTATCACAGCTGGTCATCTCGTGTCCTATGGTTCAATCTCTATCCTTCAGTCGCCGAATAGCTGATTCCACAAGGATGTCCTGCAAAACGAACAATACCGGTGACTCGCCACAAGAAGGAGAAGATGAGGATTCTCCTTGTGACCACCATTCAGCGTGAGAATAAGTAATCGATTTGAGGATAAGTGTGTGTTAGAGTAAGAGAGTGACAAATCGAATCCTTAAACCTGGAGGTAGAGTCTTCTATTTATAGCCTTAAAATTGTTGGTTTGATTTCGATTAGGATGAAAGTCTTTAGTATGATGATATAATGTGAGCGTGTTTTAGTGATTAGGTTGAGTATGAAGTTCATGGGCAAGAGATTCATTGGACCGATTAAGTTGATTGGTAGCATTTTGTAAGGTTTTGAAATTCGGGTAACGAAACGTTTTAAGGTATGATTAAGAATTTCGTGTATGTGAGTTATGTGAAAATAAAGTATGGGGTAAGATATACGTTTATTAAATCAATGAACTTTGAAATTTGCATAAGTAGGGGTTTTGACAAATGATAAACGATCTAGGTATAAAACTTAATTGTGTTTGTATAATAAAGTCTCTTTTGAAGGAAAATTTTGGTAACGATCACCTGGATAATGGAATCACCCCTAACTCGTTGGTGACGTCATTTTAAGAAAAGAAGGAGTGGAGTTAATCGTCAAGGTAAGGAAATCACTCCTATCTCGATGATATGTCTCCATTTTGGGGTTACAAGAAATATAAATCTAGTTAGTGACGTTTTCGCAATCATGCATGTGTATAAATGTATGAAAAGATTTAGTATGATGTGTGTGTGAGAGAAAAAAAATCTCAAAAATAAAATTGAATTTGAAAAGATTGCATCGCATAAGATTAGTAATAGGAAAACATAGGTTTGATTAAAACTTGGATGGTTCCGAAACGGAACTTTGACTAACCAATGTGGTCGAAAAGTCTTTCGAATTTGAGAAACATGCTTTGGCCTAATAGGTGGAATACTCTCGCCGACGTGTCGGTTAAAGACATTCACCCTTTCGGTTTCTACATGTACTAAATCAATCGAATTTCGAGACTTTGCAGGATTTATGAAAAAATCAAGGAGTGGAACTAGTCGACAAGGTGCGGCTTTCACCCCTAACTTGACGATTTCGTACCCTAAGTGTGGTTGGTACTCGTCGGGTCAAAATTTTAATTTCGATACTTTGACGAGGGTCCACTAGAATTCGAATGGGAATTCTTCATCAATGTGAGGATTTCACTCCTAACTTAATGGCGAATCTCGAGTAAAAATAATAGGTGGATTGAGAGTCATTCACCAAATTGTGGGTTTCACGCCTATTTTGGTGAAGTCGTCTCGTTTATGTATTACGAGTGTTTTCGAGTTTAGTATAATAGAGTAAAATGCCTTAGGAAAGACGTACGTTATGGAATAATAAACCAAGTATGAGCACATAAAAGGCATTTCAAGAATAACACATAAAGGCATCTCACGAAAATTAACATATGAATCAAGTATGGTCGAATTTGGTACTTAACTACAGACTAGGTCAAACGCATGGCAATTTTCCTAATTCCCTATAGTTATGGCTCTGATACCAATCTGTCACACCCCAACCGATGGCGGAAACATCGGAGTGAGACGAAAATGAGATTGCAAGAGACTTCATAACACTATTTGTGACAATAATTAAATAATGGATTTCATTTTATTTCTAAAAGTCATTTACAAAGGTTGGAATCAAATACAACAACTTGAAATACAAGAATAACAATACAATAAGAATACAAAATTTTAAATGTGTATCTAAGCATCTTACTATGTTCCATGTATCATCAACATCATCTCAAAACCTGCAACATGTTTTAAAAGCATAGTTCAATACAAAGATGTATTGGTGAGTATGCAGATTTTCATACATAGCATAAAAATAAGTTGTAAACAATTCCACATGGTAAGCTATTGAAACAAGATAAACAATAAAATTGACATGTGTTTAACTAATCAAACCAATGATGAAACGCAATAAGCTCTTAACATAACCCAAAGTTTACAGGCGGTGCATTAATCCTATAGCGCTATATATGTCAAGGATAGGCTCGTACGAAGTTAATGATAAGTCTAACACAAAACGTATAACCCCAAGTTTAAAGTATCAAGTAATCAAGTATGCATGCATGTATAAGGAATGTTTGTGTATTTGGAAACAAGTATAGGTGTAGGTTTTAATAATTAACATGTTACACCCCAAAAAGGTGGTAAACGAAAAGTGGGTTCAAGTATACTCTCAATTTTTAAAAGTTTTCTTTGGTGATTCCGTGAAGAGTTGGAGGTTGGAGCTTCAAAGCTTCCTTTAAAACACTTAGTGTTTTCTTTTAGAACTCTTAGAGTTCTCTTCCTTGCTTTGAAGATTTGAGAGAAGTAGAGAGGTTGAGAGAAGAATGGTTGGAACACTTAGCGTCCTTTTAGAATTCTTAGAATTCTTGATTTAGAGAGATTGAGAGAATTAGAGAGAAAAATGGTGTGAAGAAAATGGTAGAAGGAGGTTGGTATTTATAGGTAGAGAAGGTGGAAAAGGGTGAAATATGATTGGTTAAAAAAAGGTAGAAATGGATTGAAAAGATGATTGGTGGAGAAAAGAGGTGGAAAAGGGTGAAATATGATTGGCTAAAGAAGGTGGAAGATAATTGATGAGGTGGAAAGATGATTGGTATATTTCTTGAATATATATTATGTAATTGAGTATATAAAAAGTATAAAAGTATAATTCAGGTATTGAGGATGTGCGTATAAGTATTTATACATATAATTATGTCGGTTTTCGTACAAATACGTATTTAAATGATGGGTTGTGTGGATAAAAAATATGTATAAAATATGAATTTTATTATGATTAACGCCTCGAATTGTGAGATTGAAAATAAAATACGAATGTAAGGTTTCTAAAATTAGAATACGTATACAAACATTTTTAAAATAGAAATAGGAAGATACGAGGCGTTACAATGTAAATGATAAAACATTGGATAATACTAGACTATCACAGCTGGTCATCTCGTGTCCTATGGTTCAATCTCTATCCTTCACTCGCCGAATAGCTGATTCCACAAGGATGTCCTGCAAAACGAACAATACCGGTGACTCGCCACAAGAAGGAGAAGATGAGGATTCTCCTTGTGACCACCCTTCAGCGTGAGAATAAGTAATCGATTTGAGGATAAGTGTGTGTTAGAGTAAGAGAGTGACAAATCGAATCCTTAAACCTGGAGGTAGAGTCTTCTATTTATAGCCGGAGAATAGTGAAGGAGGAGACCTGCCAGCTAGCCAACGTACACCAGCTGCCTAACCAGGAGGAACATCCGTTCTGTCCCCTCTGACGTTTTCAATCCCTGAGGTGACGTGGCGTACGGTTATTCGCTCCAGCTGGGCCCTCGCTTGTACTGGTTGTCGTCTTGTCCTCCCAGGATCTTGCAACCGCTGCTGGCATCTTGCTATTGGTGTCCCCTGTTGTCCTTTCTGTCTGCAGGGGCATCTTCTTGTCACCAGGTGTAATACCCAACATACCTCTTCATTGACGTTCATAATATAACAACAAAAGATAATATATACCCAACACAAAAATATTATTAAAAAGTAATGTAAGTATCAATTTACATGGAGAATATATCAACAAAAACACGCGTTTTCGATCTCTGTTTGGAAATCTCAAGCTTCGTCACTATTTATCGAAAGGTGTAGACATTAATTTATTTAATCTTTTTTAATATATAATAATAACAATTCTTGATAATTAACAAAACATTCTGGTGCTTTTTAAAAGTTTATATAACAAATTCTAGCTTTTTCTATCTAGGTTTAAGTTTTTACCCTTTCCTATCTAGCATCTTTAGGCTAAATCGAGATCGGGAGAGGATTCACATTACTGAGGTGGCAAATGAGGATGAAGGAGATAAAGATCACTAGCCTTATATTACTTTTCTCCCCCTTTTTCAAATTGTATAGAGGTTGTATTTCTAATTAATCTTCTTAATAGTTCATATGCATTTATAGAAAACTAATTTATTATGAGAGTAAAAAACTAAAGTCGTTTTTTTTTTATCAATGCTCGTATACTTTTTACCACTTACGTATAAATTAAATATAAATGAATATGTTATGTACATACAAAATCATTAAACTAATTTTTCATATTGTTTTGAGTGAATTTCAAGAATTGTCCTTTATCTTTATACCCATTTTCAGGTGTTGTCCTTTATGTTCAAAGTTGACGAGTTTTGTCCTTTATGTTTTCAAATCATACACGTTTTGTCCTTTACGGTTGAAATGATATGAAGCTAGTTTCAAATGAGGTGATATCTTTCTATTGGATGGGTTAATGGATTCAAATGGGTTACTAGATGGATGCGCCTTCCACCTTAAGGCCACATATCTTGTGGGAGTCGCGATCTACCAAATCCTGTTCGCAAACTAGGTTTTAGAGTGGTGGTTAGAGATTTCCGGTAACGTAACACTCATAATTAGAAAAAAAAAATACATACGATTATAAATTATATTATTTTCACATGTTTTAGATGTCAAGAAAGCTAAGTGGTCTTCTAAAAGTATGAAATGAATCACAAAGATCCGTTATTAATTTTTGGGTTTCGTTTATGGGCTACTACAATTATTAAATATAGTGGAATACTACTTTTGATGGGCCAATCGTTGGGGCAGCTAAAGCTCAAAAATTGGGCTTTAGCGAGGAGACTTTGGAAATAAAAAGGAAATAACAGCGACAGGTTTTGTGGGTGCAAAATTGAGTATGTTTTGTTTGAAGAGAAAAATGTCCGGATAGCAGGGCCGTCTTCGAAAAAGATTAAAAAAATTAGGGCCTTGTGCGAGATAAGAAAAAAACGGGCCCAACCCAGTCTTTTGCAGGAAATAAGGAGATAGCAAAAATAGAGTAAGCCGGCTAAACCAAAAAAAGGTCAAACACATACATTTGAACTTTAGAAGGCGAGTCGGCAACAGGCTGAGCTATGGTTGGTGCCGACATATCCTTTTAATAGATACAGTGGCGAATACATAAAACTTTTTTAAGTTGGTTCAACTTTTTTTTTTTTGCGCTCCAGTTTCATACAATTGGAACCGGACACAATTCATCCAAATTAATTGTCTAACCATTAATACCTCAAATTAGGTAATTATTATTTTTGTAAGGGATTGGAAGGGAGTTCTTACTCGCTGTATACATGTATATATTATTTTTGTAAGGGATTGGATCCATCCATAAAACGTCATCACTCATTAGGTAATTAGATTCTATTGTCTCTGTTTTATGAAGGGGTCCTTTATTTACACACCACTATAATCTTATTTTCACATCCCTATTAGTATACAGATCGTATAGACTTATACGGTCCGTATAGAATGTTTATGCACGGAATTTAATGTGGTGAAATATTTTTTTTTGTTTTATATGTATACGGGGCGTATAGTTATATACGAGCCGTATACAGTAATATGCGAGCAATATAGCTTCATACGGCCTGCATAATTTTCTTTCACAAGTTTGATAAGGGTCTTTAGTTTTGAAATCTGTATACGGGCCGTATAATGTTATACGACCCGTATAGCCCGTATAGAAAAGTTAATTTTTTTGGTGCAATCGGGAAACCGTTTAATAAGTTTAGTAAATTTTTAAATAGTGTTGTATATATCGGATTATGTTACGAGTTTGTAGTTAAACGTATTAATAATGTTTAATAAGTTTCCACTTTGTAAAACGATAAATATGTGATATGATTATGATAAAGTATGACAACAATTATTGAGCAAACAACATAACATCTAAACATAAGATTAATATTTACAATGTTTTACATCTAAAACAAACAAAAAAATAAATTTTTACAATGTTTCAAACGTAAAAAAAATAAAATACAATAAGCAGCTACGGCGGCGGTGGTGGTGGTGGTGGTGGTGCAGCGTCAGAATGTATAGCCACAATCGTCTCGACCATCCACTGTACATCCCCCCTGACTGCAGCTACATCTGACTCGACCTGAGCGAGTCTCGACTCGACCTGAACGAGTCTCTCCTCCACCACAGGTGGAGGCATCACACGCTGTCTCATGCTCCGTCGAACATACGGGCGATCACCGTGTACATCCTACACAGCTACCTGTGATCTATCGACGGTAAGATCGACCCCCTCATGTACCCCGCCTCCCTCTCCGTCGCCTCCCTCTCCCTCGCTTCCCTCTCCGTCGCCTCCCTCTCCCTCGCTTCCCTCTCCATCGCCTCCTTCCCCTTCGCTTCCCTCTCCCTCGGCTCCCTCTCCCTTATTCCAACCATACGCCCAAACCAGTCCCTGTCCCTGTCCCTCGACCTCGTGAGCCAAACCCATCGATTGGGCTGTGCCCCTCCCAACCCTGTCAAGCTGGAGTGTTAGGGTCATATCCTTTACCACCTACGGGGACAAGAGGCGAGGGAAATGTTTCGTTAGACGGGTGACGAAGCCCCCACAACTGATATGGGTAGAGATACGCTTAAAAGCGTACTCGGCGAAGTATGCGGCCAATTTGTATGCCAAGTTGCCCCCCCCGGCCGGTAAGTAAGTCGTGCAAGTAGAATAGGTCACTTTGGGTGACCCATTCCCTGCTATCATAACGACCGGCGATTGTCACGGTGAAACACCGATGTAGGTATCGGTGTAACGGGTCGTAAAGGCAACTCGCCCAGTCCTTCGGAGATCGCAAAATGGTGTCGCGAACTCCCCGGACCCAATAGTGCCCCACCAAGGCCACAACACGTCACTGGACGTGCTGATGTGCTCATCAAAAAATGCCTGGGACACTGAGTACTCCTGTGAGTACAGACCCAAGGCAACGGCGAACTCGGGAAGTGTCATCCTCTGAGGCTTGCCGCAAATAGTAAAAGCTATGGCAGGTGTCGTCAAAAAATGCTGTAAACCCTCACCCCGGGTGTCCTTAAATGAAAATGTACATAAAAACTCCAAAGTAATCTCCCTGTGGGCCCGCTCTGGGGCAGCATCAAATAAGCGGTCCCACGCGGAGTTAGCTGGCATGAACTCCCAGACCCGACCGATCGATCCAATATCGGTCAAAAACTGAATATCAATGGTCCGAGGCGCATCCAGCTCCATCTCTCGTGATATGCCCAAAAACCTATAGGCAGCTGTACCTCGGGGGATTTCGCAAATAAACTGCCCCGTCTCAGTAAAATCAAGCACAACCTCCTCCTCCTGTCCATGTCCATGTCCACGTCCCCGTCCGCATCCATGTCCACGTCCGCATCCATGTCCACGTCCCCGACCCTGACCTCGACCTCTACGGGCCACAGCAGCTGCTGATGACTCAGCCATATCGTCTGTAAAAATAACAATTACAACTTAGCAATCACTATACGATTGGGGGACTCACCTGTGGTCCACTATATGACTCAGCCATATCGTCTGTAAAGAAACCTGGCTGCATCAATTGCGCCCTTACCTGTGGTCCACTCGGTTGGGGGACTCACCGCCAGATGGCTATGCGGTAGTGCTGTCTGGGGAGGGAGAACCCTCCCGGGGCTATATGGTACCCTGCAATTACCATTTTTTACCCAAAAAAATCACTATACGATTAGCGTTAACGTATTATACAACTACTGTTCTTGTATACGAACGTATTGTACACGAACGTATTGTACATCTCATATACGCTCTATACACATCAAGTATAGGTTTCGTATAATTGCGTGTTATACATCTCGTACACGATCCGTAAACATGAAGTATGCGTATCGTACACGCAAGTATTATACGCACGTATACGCTACGTACACCTCAGATATACGTTTCCTTTACGCACGTATTATACGTCCAGGATACGCTAAAATAATAACAAATCGGGAATAAAATATAAGTTTATACGGTCGTATACAATGTGTACGATCGTATACAACTTGAATATTCAATCTGTATACGACCGTATATATCGTATACGATCGTATATAGTTTAAACATTCAAACATTATACGAGCGTATATAGTGTATACAATCGTATACAGTTTGAATATTCAACCGTTATACGATCGTATAAATTGTATACGACCTATAGAGTTTGAATATTCTATCGTAATACGATCGTATAAATTGTATACGACCGTATACACATGAATATTCAGTTACAATTTTCAGTTTCAATATTTTTTTCAAATTCAATCATACAATCTTAATCGTTACGCCTATGTACGCTATTCGATCCTTTACTATACAAGACCATAATCTAACATGTTTCGGAATTTGAAAGTATACTATACGAAAACGTACCGTATAGGAAGAACGAGAAGAAAACGTCACAAACGCCGAAGAACGCTATCCAAGAACGATTTGAGAGAAAACCGAGAGAATTTTTAAAGAATGTTGAGGCCGTATGGTGGAAATAAGGTCATATAACATGTTATACGACCTTTTGTTTTATGTATAGGGGCCGTATACATGTATACGGCCCGTATACAATCATTTATTATTTTTTAATTCAGTCGTATATATCATATACGATCCCTGTTTTCGTCATGTATACAAGGCTTATACACATATACGACCCGTATACCATTGAGTATTTTTCATTTTTCTTAAATTACTATATGCGGAAGTGACGAAGATACAATTGGTATGTGTTAACGTTGATTCGTTTTAAACATTTTTTCAAGTTCAATTTCAACAAGTTGCCAAACATTTATATAACGTGTATGTTCATCATTACAAATTGTCAAAACATGAAATAACATTTTAAATTCATAGGTAACCTAAATCCACATATTCCCTAGTCCTGTATTTATCAACGATCTTATTGTATTGGTCAATACATTCCTGGTAATAATAATACCAACTTTCTGCTGGCGTATTCCGTGTCGGTTTTCACCAGTATCCTGATGGGGTTGGCATTCGATATTCCCCTTCTAATCTGACGTGAATAAAATGGTTACTATTTACATGTACAAGCGCGGCTGTTTGATGCGGAATACTATCTTTGGGTGTTCTGAATATGGGAAAAAATGAAGCACAATGTAAAATCCGATAGGATCGTTCAATGATATCAAACTTTAACTTGTGAGAGTGCGGAAAACAATCACAAGCCGATTCAAGAGAAAAACAAATATAATCCGAAACAATATGAATTAAAACAAACCGAGACTTGCATTCAATGATTAACAAAGACTGATACAAGACTCCTTGATGTTTTCGGCTATCCTTCAAGTCGCAATCAGCTGATCAACCTCAACCAAATGGTTGAGGTTTGCTTAAATACTAAACACATGGACTCATAACCTAAGCCCACTTGAAACCGTCCAAACTAGCCCAACCCATACATTTCGACCCAAAATATAAACTAAACAAATACAAGATCAACCCTTTAACTAATCAATCCTTCATGTATAAACCTTTAGGTTCCAACAATCTCCCCCTAGGTTTATGCATGGAGGTTCTTGAGACTTCAACTTTCACGATCACCACCCAACCGATCCTTGAGACCACCAAAACCTTTTGTACGAATATGAATAGCTGAAACCACAGCAGCAGTCCATCCTTTTTCAATCTCTTCATACTTTTCAGTAGATCGAATTTGATTTTGATCTAATACCTCTAAATCTTCAAGAGCAAGATTCAGCACATCAACTTGATCGACCAATCGATAATTCACATCATCATCACAAACAAACACTGCCTGCCCTAGACGCTCATCATAAGCCCAAAAATGTAAAGACTTCAAAGCACCTTTCGGAATCTTTTTCACCAACGGAATCATCTTTTCTTTGTCAGTTACAGGCCAGTGCACAATCTTCATACGCTTGTTTGTGTATGGATCTCTAATTCCTTTAGCTGGTCTAACGAAGGACTCTGCCGTGCGCATCGAAGGAAAGTTACGAAGAACTTCCCTCTGCAATCTTTCAAAAAACATATATCCAACACCTCCAGGCTTATCATCTACATAAGGTGCTTTAGACAAGTTTGTTAAATCAACCTTAGTAAAAGACTGAAACTGGCCTGGATGTTTGTACCACTCGACAGGACCAACTTTTCTCTTTATCCACCATCTTTTGCGATCATGATCATATCCCCCAGCTAACCACACCAGAACGATTTCCAACTTTATCATAGAGAGTTTCACCAACATCCATTAAGTGGTGAGTTGCATGAGCATCATCATCATCTAGATTTAAATTCTTGTTCTTCAAAATTACAAACTCCCTTTTCTTTTTAATTCTTTCCGCCTTCTCTTTGTCTGCTACTGGATTAGTAACTCTCTTGAAATATTGTTCCATAGCAGCACTTCTTTCAGCATCATCCTTAGCAAAAGCTTTTCTTCTGTTTTCAACATCAGTTGGATCAGAAAACTCTTGTCCAAACTTCTTTTCCAACTTTCCACGTAAATCATAAACCGTACTGAACAATAAACTAACATCTCCTTGAAGCTGTTCAATCTGTTGATCATTCTTCACTATAGTATCTTCAAGTTGGATAATCTTCGCATCTTTATGAATTGAATCTTGCTCAAGCACAACCAGTCTTTTCTTCATCTCCCTCATGCTAATAAACTCATCATCATCATCATCACTTGAGTCATCATCAAATGGCATCCTCAACGGTTCTTCAGGTCTCTTACCGCTTGAACTGCTAGGTAGGTCATGAACAATTCTAGAAGGACCTGCAGATTCAGAAATACCAAGTGACATAGTATCAACAACAGAATCAGTATCAACAGTTGTAGCTTGAACATCAGCAGTGGTGGTATCCATATCATTTCTTTTAGTGTCAGCATCAAACTCAAAGATATCTTCAGTAGTGGTGGTGGTATTAGTGACGCTTTTCTCAAAATCGAAGTCATATAGACCATCATCATCCTCAGCAATATTCATGGATTGATCTTTGTTTTGCTCAACATACATTCGGAGTCGAGGATCCCTCCTTTTCCGCTTCAATGGAAGGGAATCAGAATCCTTTGGGTTTTCACTAGGCTCTTCACTTGATACTGAAAGATCAGAAGGAGGATTTCCCATCTTATCAGTTACAGATTTTAACAGCAAAGCCAAACTTTCAGCAGTAATCACAGGTGGAACAGCAGAAACAGTAATATCAGCTTCAGCTTCAGGAGGAAGCTCTTCATCTTCTCCAGAATCACACATAATCTCAATGCCTTCATCGTCAGAGTCAATTGTTAAAATCTCTGTCTCAGGCTCATCTTCAATTTCCCTTTGAATGTCATGTTCTTCAGCAACTATGGCATTTGCAGACGCATCTTTCACTGGAACAGGTTGCACTATAACTGGATTAACAACTACATCTTCAGTCTCTGCAAATTGACCAAATTTCTCTAACGGAATTAATCCTTCAAATTTCTTTTCAGTGCCCTTCTTTGGAGTGAGAGCACTAAAACAAGCTGGACCCATGGGCTTCAACTCCAATGTGTTACCAGATCTCTCCAACTCTGGATAACGAGCATTAAAAATCATTTGCAAGAACCTTGGATACATGAGAAACTTGTCCTTTCTAACTCCAAACACATTTCTCTTCATCGCTTCCAAAATATACTTTGAATAATTGAAAGGCTCGTTTGTTATCACACAGACAAGAGCAGCAGTTTGAGTAATGTTCAACTGATCTGTGCCTCCTCGGTTCTCTGTCATACATAAAATAAACATGTGCACCAAAAGACGCCAATAAGGATGCACAAATTTCTTTACCAGAGGCGGATACTTTCCTTCATAACTCAACCGAGGTAAAATTTCTTCCACAGTTCCAGCTGGAAGCTCTATGGAATCTGCTTCTTGATCATTAAACTGCAACACTTCTCGAATCACCTGCTCTGTCACAGTGACATCCTTCTTTTGAATTTCAGCAACGATAACTCCCTTTCCTTCAACAACTTCAATCCTCGCACTTTTCCAAAATTCTTGAATGAGATCTTCGTAAACAACTGGATTTTCTCGTAGTGCGTGAACAATACGGCAACTGTTGAGACCTTTCATCAATGAAGTGTACAACTTCTTGTGTTTCTCCGGAGGAGGTGCTAAGTATCCTGCTTGATTATGTGTCGAAATGAATTTCAAATCCATAATCTGCGTAAAACACAAGTTCATCAGAAACATGAAAGTTCAACACATACTTGAATCAAATTTCAAAAATTCAAAATTTAAAAACAATCAGAACAGGTCCAACAACATCATGACTCAGATAATAAATTTAGACTTGAAACTGATACTGTTGACTCGAGACCATAAGTCGAGACCATGAGTCGAGACCATGAGTTCTCGAGTCGAGACTAAGAGATCTCGAGTAAAGACCATGAGTCGAGATCTTGAGATTGTGACTCATAACCACTGGTCTCGAGTCCTTATGTTATCTGAGTCGAGACCCCCACAATCAACTTTATCTTTTCAGATTTTGGATCAAAATCCCAAAAACACCCTATGATTTATTTGAAAACCAAAATATATTCAAAACTAGGGTTCTTGGTCATCTTCAAATCTTCATCAAAACATCATCAGATCTTCATAACACCTACAAAACTTCAACAATATCATCAAAATACCTTCAAAAATCGATGAATCAAGACCGGAAACCGAATATGATGAACCGAAACCGGAGAACACGTCGGAAACTACAGAGACTTGCCGGAACTTTTTAGAGAGAATATCACTTGGTCTCGAGTGAGAAATGAGGTCTCGACTCGAGACCTGTGTCTTATACCTCAAACCCTAAGTGGAACGGGCCTTTGACTTTTGGGCCGAGACCAAACATTTGGGCTGAATATGATATTTAAAGGACTTAATTAATTCAATTAAATCATTTACAAAAATCGTCCTTTAATTTCAGATATAATTTAAATAATCCACCAAACCTTCTGAGCATTATTTACGAAAACAAAACCTAAAACAAAAATAAATAATAGAGATTATTATTTACAAAAATAAAATAGGAAATTAACAAAATTGCTCAGGGATCAAATCACAAGGTTTCGGGTGACTTCACTTATCAACAATGATCTACTACCGAAAGATCTAGACGATTGCCAGTATATTTGTCCATTTAAACTTATCTCCCTAGACCTTTTCCATATAACTGCCTGTAACAAATTTTATCATGTTTTGATTTCTTAACAATGAACACCCAAATAAATACTAATCAAATCCTGGAAATATAAACAACACACTCTATCATGCAAGTATCTTCCCTACCACATATTTCACAAGTCCAATCCAGATTTCTGAAATCTTAACTGGGAATAGATTGAGAAGAGAACAGAATAGATCTTAAGCAGAGATGGTATAATATACAGATCAAATGAGTTTTTCTCAGTTTGATATAGGTTTCTTGGGTTTCTTTTGGGCACTTGAGGGCCTCTTTCGGGTGTATTAGATCTATAGCGCGACAACGTACAGCTAGGTCAGCATGTATCTGGATGCAGCAGAAGCTGACGTTGCCTAGCACCTCCAGGTCAGCATATATCTGGATGCAGCAGAGGAGATACACGACTTTTTCAGAAAAGATTTCAGAGTCAGACCAAAATTGTGTGTATCGGGACAACATACAGACATTCAAATAGACATGAGCTAATTCCAAGTGATTTTCTTTCCTAGGGCCATACACAATTTTAGTTCTGAACAGAAACAGCCAATGTTTCCAGCCTTAAGGATAGAGCCTACCAACATATCATACTAGAGTCAAACCATTTCGATACTGGTCTTACATGAGTCAGCCCTCTACCATAATGTGAAAATTCATTTCATTTCCCAGTCATGCAACGCCTCTTTTTGTATTTTTCAATTTTTTAAATGTTTTTGTATTTTTCAGTTTTTTAATGTTTTTGTATTTTTAAAAAATTCTCCCCCTAAATTTGAGCATAAATAAAAACTACCTAAGAATAGAAAACTTTATGAACAAATTTACCTACGAAGTAAAACAAAAACATGCTCAGTCAGTAAAACAGATCATTTTCAGAAAATCCACAAGCACTTGAAACTTCGAACTGGTGACAGGTTTGGTGAACAAATCGGCAGCATTTGCATCTGTGTCGATTTGCTCTAGTTTAATAAGACCTCTATCAAAGCAGTCTCGTATAAAATGAACTTTAATATCAATGTGCTTGGTTTTTGAGTGGAAGACAGGGTTTTTCACAATCTGTATAGCAGCATCATTATCACAATATATGGTAGTTTTAAGATAAGTCAAACCGTAGTCCTGCAATTGATGCTGCATCCACACCACTTGTGAGCAAGATGCCGAAGCTGCAACGTACTCTGCTTCAGCTGTAGAAATAGCTACCGTTTGTTGCTTCTTGCATTGCCAAGAAATGAGTCGATCTCCCAAAAATTGACATCCAGCAGAGGTGGATTTCCTGTCCTTATCAGTGCCTCCAAAATTACTGTCAGAAAACGCAAATAGGTCAAAATTCGAATCCCTCGGATACCACACACCAAACCTGGGTCGGCCTTTAAGGTACCGAAAGATTCGTTTAACAGCAGTAAGATGAGAAGTTTTAGGATTAGCCTGATATCGTGCGCAATTGCAGACAGCAAACATAATGTCAGGACGACTAGCCGTCAGATACATCAACGATCCAATCATAGACCTATAAAGTCTTTGATCAACAGAGGATCCTTCAGCATCTTCAGTTAACAATGGTCTTTCAGCCATTGGAGTTTCTGCCGGTTTAGCGTCAGTGAACTTGAATTTCTTCAGCACATCGTCCACGTATTTCCCTTGATGAATTAGAATGCCCTGTGAATCTTGTTTAACTTGTAAACCCAAAAACAATGTCATTTCACCAAGTGCACTCATTTCAAACTTCTTTTGCATAACTCTCTCAAAATCGTTGCAAAGCTCCTCACTTGTAGACCCAAAGATAATATCATCGACATAGATTTGAACCAAAATTTGATCCTTGCCCACTCTTTTGATAAACAGAGTCTGATCTATTGTGCCTCGTGTGTATCCATGAGCCGGAAGATGTTCTGTCAGAGTAGCATACCAAGCCCTAGGTGCTTGATGCAACCCATATAATGCCTTGTCAAGCTTGTATGCATATTCTGGATGATCTGGATGAATAAAACCCGGCAGTTGCTCAACAAAAATTTCTTCCTTCACTTCTCCATACAAAAATGCCGTTTTGACATCCATCTGGTAAACAGTGAATCCCATGAAGGATGCGTATGCTAAGAAAATCCGGATTGCTTCAAGTCGAGCGACAGGGGCATAAACTTCATCATAATCCAGTCCCTCTATCTGTCTGAATCCTTGGACCACTAATCGTGCTTTATTTCGAACAATAACTCCTTCAGAATCTTGCTTGTTTCTGAAAACCCAGCGAGTTCCAAGCTTGCGTTTTCCTTTTGGCAACTCCACAAGTTTCCATACACCTAGCTTCTCGAACTGGTTTAGCTCTTCGTGCATAGCATCCACCCAGCCTGGTTCCTGCAATGCTACATCAATGGTTTTAGGTTCAATTTGAGAAATGTAGCTAGAATATAAGCACAAATTAATGGTTCCGGATTGGCTTCTGGTCTGAACTCCTGCATTCACGGGACCTATCACGTTCTCAATAGGATGATTTCTTTGAACACTAGTTGGAATAGCGAATTCAGGTATCGTCTCGTCTGGAGATGTGTGTGTGTTACTTGACTCCCCCTCATTAGGTGCTACCGGACTGTGACTCACAGGAGTGGTAACAGTATACTCTTCAAGAATAGGGTAAGCAAACAGTTCTGATCCAGCTGTATTGTGTGAAATTCCATTAGATTGAGCACCTTCAGGAGATTGATGAGACAGAGGATGCTGTGTAAAAACCATTCCCGGCGGATCAATGGTATGATGTCTAACACTTCCTTCTGTCTATTCTTCTTCTTCAGTATCCCCAAAAGACAACGGTTGTTTTGGAATAGACACACCTGCATCTGAAAAATCACTTGAAAAAATATTAAATGATTTAAACAATTCAGCATAATCATATAACCAATCTGGTCCAACTCTAGCATCCGTAGCATTTTCTTCAAGCCATTCAATGTTGCACGACTCGACGACCTTTTTAGTTACTTTGTTGTATACCCGATAGGCAGAACCTTTCGCATATCCAACAAAGAAACATTCGTCCCCTTTGACCTCAAACTTTCCATTAGAGTCCATAAGTAATAATACACATGGACATCCAAAGATACGAAAGTGTGAAACCGAAGGTTTACGTCGTTCCAGAATCTCATAAGGAGTTTTCATATGACGTTTATTTACTAAAGCATGATTCTGGACGTAACAAGTCGTGCTAACAGCTTCGGCCCAAAAGAAACTAGGAAGCTTCGAGTCAGCCAGCATAGTTCGTGCAACCTCGATAAGAGTACGATTTCTTCTTTCAGCTACTCCATTCTATTGAGGAGTCCGTGGTGCACTATACTGACGATCAATTCCCTTTTCAGTGCAGAATGAGTCCAAAGTAACGTTCTTGAATTCTGTCCCATTGTCAGATCGAATAACCTTCACCTTGGTAGTCGCTTGATTTTCAGCCAGAGTGATGAATTGTTTCACTAAGACTGCAGTTTCATTCTTGTGACTGAGAAAATACACCCAGGTGTAACGAGAGTAATCATCAACGATTACAAGACAGTATGCTTTCTTGCCAATACTCAACACATTCACTGGACCAAAGAGATCCATGTGAAGTAATTCGAGCACGGCTTTCGTCGAGGGTGCAGGTTTAGCCTTATGAGGTTTTCGATGAGCTTTCCCTTTCGCACAAGCAACACATTTTTCAACCAACATAAAATCTTTTATTGGAAGATCACGTACTAGTTGACCTTTAGCCAGTCGGTTCAGATTCTTCATGTTCACATGCCCAAGGCGACGATGCCACAGTAGAACCAATCACATACGCATTTCCTCGTCTCTCTGCTAACATTAAGAACCAATCTTCTGGAATGACAATCCCAGGTTTAAGAACATGACATCCTTTCTTTGTAAAGTGAACTGAATTTCCTCGATCACAAATCTGAGAAATGCTCAACAGATTGTGTTTCAGTTCTGGAACATAGTTAACATTCTCGAAGCTTAAAACGCCGTTTCTTACGGTTCCTTTCAATGTGATCCTTCCTGATTCTCCTCCCACAAATGAGACATATCCACCATTAAATTCTTTGACATTCACCAGTTGGGATAAGTCTCCTGTCATGTGCCTGGAACAGCCACTATCCATGTACCAGAGGCGCACGGTAGTCCTCCACAGCTGTTCCTGCACGATTAGCGGGCTTAGTTAGATTTAGGAACCCAGCCCATAGTGGATCTGGGTTTTCCTTGTGCATCAATGTAAGTCACTCTCTGCCATACTAAATTGTCCTTTTTTAAAAACTTCGAAGTGTTTCTAATGGCAGAATTTCGATAACATGTATGAGACGGATTGGATTGCGTGGCCTTAGCTTTAGGTTTCCAATGCTTGTTTGACCAGTTAGAATTGTAGTTACCAAAGGCATTATGTTGATTTCTTCGAAAATCATTTTATTGATTTTGATTTTTGCATTTGGCTGCATTCCAATCTTGATCAGAAGGTTTAGTCTTGCGATAGTTGTTTTTCATTGTCTTAGTCTTTTCAGTCGTCATTGACTCTGAACAACGATATCGGTTAGACTTGACTTTCTGATCTTGCACAAACTTCCTCTTGTGCGTTGCCCTTGGGAGTTGAACACAATTTCTGGCAATGTGGCCCGCGATGCCACAGTTAAAACATGTTTGACGTTTCATTTTGTGAGTATTTTGAAAATTTTGACAATATTTGCTTGATTTTGAATGATTTGGTGTTTTAGTTTTCTGAACATGTTTTGCTTGTGGTTGTTCTGAGCATTTTGGTGGCTGTTGATCTAATGACTCCTCATTTATCTCAATTCCCTTTTCTTCATTTCTAAATTCAGGTTCATTATTTGAACACGTAGAAGTCTCATCAATATGCATTTCCTCAACGCATTTATCATGTGAAACTAATTCAGGTTCATTATTTGAACATGTAGAAGTCTCATCAATATGCATTTCCTCAATGCATTTATCATGTGAAACTAATTCAGGTTCAATTTCAACTACAGTTTCCAATGGGGTCCCACTAGATTCGACATTAGGGACACCCACTGAGACAGTTTCAGAAGAAGAATCAGGATACTCTTGATTTTCTTGAGAAGTCGTTTCAGTGGTTTCACTGAATGCGTCCTGAGGGACCTCACCTGTAACACTTTCATCAACCAAAGGGTTAGAAACAACAGATTCACAATCATTAACTGAAGAAAAACCATCATCAGACATATTGTTCAAAGGTTCAACACAAACATTATCAGTTTTGCCCAAAACATCAGGCTCACAAGACGAAACATAAGCAGAAAATGACGCAAATAAAGACCGACCAAAAGCAATATCAGATTCAGTTTGTTCAAAATAATTTTCAGAAATATTAGTATGAACAACTGGTTCACTCCCAAGAACTTCTCCACATTTTACTTCAGATACTTTATCTGCACATGAAGACGAAATGTTAGGATCAATTGCGCCTTTAGAAACAAAACTTATTGGATCAGACTTCTGTTTCCCAACTATTTTGCCATTGAATGATGACTTATAGTTTTTTGGGACCATAAGTCATTCGACTTTCATTTATCATCTCCTCCTCAGTCATAGGTAAATAAGTATAATTGTCATTATAAGGAGGAGGAGCCTTATTAAAACCCAACCCACAACCTTTCTTTTCCTTATATGCGAGCTGTTGATCACACAAGTTTTTGACTAATTTGCTGGAAGAATCAAATTTTTTAATGTTTAGCTCATTTATATGATATCTATCTCTGATATCTTCCAGTTCTTTAGTCAAAATACATACTTTCTCCTGAGCTTCAAGAAAATGGGCTGTTTTTACACTTACATCATCTTTGAGTTTGATGATGTCTTTACGCTGAGCTTCAATCTTTTCTTTATAAAGTTTTTCATTTTTAGATAATGTGAAGTTTTTATTTTTTATATCTTGATAATCCTGAATTAGCTCAGCATTATGTATTCTGTAAGCTTCAACCCTTTCCCTACACTCAGGAGTACAGAAAACAGAAAGTACCTCTTCTTTGGTGAGACCTTTAACTGGAGCTGAAAGAATCTGATTCATAAGAGCTAGGTTTTCAGCGGTAGTATCCTCCTCAGGTGCTGGAGCCTTATTCTCAGAAACGGAAACTTGATCATTTGAAGTCATGAAAGCATTGTTATTTGAAGCAGCTTGATTTTCTGGAGCTGAAATGTTCAGTCGCTCAATTTCCGAATTCCAATCAAAGTTGACGTTGGGCTGAACCACCAAGGCTTGTGCTAATCCCTGTGGTTGAGGACTTCCAGTAGCGGCACTATCAGTTAAACTTGATGTGGTCACAAGAGCTCTTTCACGATTAGGTGTTACGGGCTGGGCAGGAGTCTGTTCTCTATTAATTGGAGGCTTTGTGCAGTTTCGAGCATAGTGTCCTTCTTCGTGACAGTTGTAACAACGTAGTTTAAAAGGCACTGTAGACGCTCCTGTAAATGAAGCACCCCATCTATTTTTACCAGTTCTTTTCATAAACCTTGTTGCCCTGAATGCAGCCATAGCCATCTGCCAAGTGATATCCATTTCTTCAACATCATCAGGATGAATCTGATGTAAGTCATCGCCACACCATTTAGGAGGGTCAATTTTTCCTGCAACAAATGCATTCAAACAGTTGATAACGGTGGCTGCGATATCCAAATTTTCTTTAGACTGTTGTGTAAAGAAAGCAATCATCTCATTTTTCATAGTGGAAGCAGAAGCAGTAGTGGAGGCATTCACAGCAGAAGCAGAAGCAGTAGTGGAGGCATTCACAGCATTCACAGCAGAAGCAGAAGCAGCTATTGGATGTGGAGGAGTAACCTGATTAGAGGACCCAGAGCAATAGACATTTGCTGAAGTGGGGGCAGTCTTAGCAGATGCTGCATTGCTAAACATTTGAAAACCTCCTTGAGACAAAAGAGCTGTGTTATTGTCATTTGATGAAGTGGGAGTAACAGAGAATCCTGCGGCTAGCATGCTGTTTTTATAGTTGGTTTCTCTTTGTTTATCATCTAATTCACAGGCTTTAATATGAGAGATCATCTCTGACAAGCTGCACCTAGCAAGATCTTTAGTTTTCTTGATCATAGCAACATGATGATCCCAACTTTTTGGCAATGCATTTAGAAGCTGTCTATTTGTAGATGCATTTGATGTATGAATTTCTTCCATTTGCATTTGTGTGACTATCTTCACGAACCTCTGAATTTGATTATCAACAGTTTCACCATAAATATGGTTGAAGTTGTTGAAATTTTGTCTCAGCAGATTTCTTCGACTCTCCTTCATATCTTCATTCCCTTCGTAGACGTCGATCAAGGATTCCGACAGTTCTTTGGCGGATTTGCAGGTGCGAAAACCAATAGCAATGTCTGGACCCAATCCCATGGTCAAGTAGGACAGTGCTCTTTCACCTTCTTCAATTATAAGTAGATCATCTTCAGTATATTGACTTTTGGGTTTCTTTACTTTAACACCTGGTTCAGTGGAACTATCCATCATGATCTCCCTTGGTCCCCTTAAAATGCTTCGCCAAAGTTTATAATCTTTGACCTTCAAGTGTTGTTCAAAATGCCATTTCCACTCTGGGAAATCATTTGCATCAGTCAACCTTGGAATGCGTGTTGTGGTTCCAAGCTTTGAATCCAGTTCTTGTTGTTTGTTAAGGGCAGCCAAATCAACGTTATTTGTAGACATAATTAATTAATCAATTAATCAATTAATTATTTTAAGTCCAAAAATTTGTCAACAGTTCAAAGTCCAAGTTCAAATCCCGTTGCAAAGTTACGTTGCGAGTCGAGACCACAGTTGCGAGTCGAGACTAAGAAGCAGACAACTCGAGACCACAAATGGTTGCGAGTCGAGACTAAATGCAGACAGCTCGAGACCGTAGTTGATTGCGAGTCGAGACTGAAACTAGACAAGTCGAGACCTTGGTTGATTGCGAGTCGAGACCAAAACCTGACAAGTCGAGACAGCTGATGGTTGCGAGTCGAGACCAGAACCAGACAAGTCGAGACCACTGGTTGATTGCGAGTCGAGACCTGCAAAACAAATATGAGATAAATCTGTTGACTCGTAATCCCTGATTTTCAGCACTTTTCAAAAATTCATAGATATCGTAATCTTTGAATTTTCTTTTATCACCAAAACTCCGAGAAATCAGCTAACAATTTTCTGAAATCACACAAACCAAAATCAGTAATTTCTTTCGATAATTTCTTAGAACAGTTTGAAGATTGAATGTTATCACTGCAAAACAAACACTGAAAAACCAGATCAGTAGCATAAGATGTTCTTGAATCCGAATGATATCAAAACCGAACCAAGATTGGTTTCTTGGCTCTGATACCAATTGTAAAATCCAATAGGATCGTTCAATGATATCAAACTTTAACTTGTGAGAGTGCGGAAAACAATCACAAGCCGATTCAAGAGAAAAACAAATATAATCCGAACCAATATGAATTAAAACAAACCGAGACTTGCATTCAATGATTAACAAAGACTGATACAAGACTCCGTGATGTTTTCGGCTATCCTTTAAGTCACAATCAGCTGATCAACCTCAACCAAATGGTTGAGGTTTGCTTAAATACTAAACACATGGACTCATAACCTAAGCCCACTTGAAACCATCCAAACTAGCCCAACCCATACATTTCGACCCAAAATATAAACTAAACAAATACAAGATCAACCCTTTAACTAATCAATCCTTTATGTATAAACCTTTAGGTTCCAACACACAACCACTGTCACTTAATAAGAGACAAATGACATTCCACCGGTTTGCTATCATAAGCCCCGTGAAAGGCATTTGTAGCCACTTATGGCGAGGTGCTGTGCCTATACCAGACCAATCTAATGACTGCAGAACATCTTGAAACTCAATTTCATTTATCGTTTTCCATAGGTCGTAGAACCAGTTGCACTCAACCACAAGCTCCCGCCGTATTGACGACCATTGCCCCTCCTGAAGGGATAAGCCAACCGCTATAGATCGAAACCCACAATTACCATCACCCTACACATTTTGTATGTGACTGAGGTATGGATAGAAGCAAGGTGGAATGAACGGTTTGAAGTGCATGAACATATTAAGTTGTGCGGCAGGCAGCAAAGGTAAGTGCGGTTTTTCTTCCGTTGATTTTGCAACCTTCTTTTTCGTTTTTGAATTCTTAGCGCCTTTCGCAATCTAACCGACGAAGCAAGGTGTTTCAGCACAATAACTTTGTGACTCGACAAACGAACTGTGCCTGGTAGGTTCGTTGAATGACTCTTGTGTGCCAAACCCAAGGGGTGAATCACTATACGCATCTGCCGATGTAAAAAAGCTGTGTCTTGAAGGCTCCGTAAATGAATCATCCTTCCTTTGTTGCTGAGCTTTTAAACTTGGACAACCCCGTGTGTTTTTTTTGCACAACTGGCTGTTTAAGCTTCGTCTTATTGAGTTGTACCAAATCCTTCATCTTTTGAACCAGGTTTTTCTTGACTTCTCTCGGCTGGGCCATTAAATTTTGTTTGAGAAGCGCAAGTTCGTCGTCTAAGTCAAAACAGTCCACCTCGCTCGGTTTCAGTATGGAGTCCAAATTTAACTTTTTCCAAAAGGGGTCTATCATCTCCAACGGAATCATTTGACCTAAGAAACATACCAACTAAAACAACATAAAACGTTAATAAGATTTTGCGTGATGAAATGCTATGATTATAAAATGTGGTTGGTCGAGTAATGTATTACCATTCATTGTATACGGTTGCAACCAACATGCGCATGACAACCCACAGCTTGTATGCAAACGGTACGCGCATGTACCATTAGATAACTTTAAGGTTTCTATAGCATTTACTTCGGCGGATATCAAGTCTAGACAGGCATGTGAAACCTTCTTTCGTAGGAGATCAAATATTGGTTTGTTATGTGGACCCAATGTTCTGCTCCTGCTTGCTTCAATGCTGCTTTTTATTTCTGTCACCTGGTTTCGTATGAGCTTATCAATAAGTGGTACCACTTTATCCAACGTATAATTAGAGTCGCCTAGGTAATGCTTCAAAAGGGCATGTTGACCCTTTGCCCTGTTCATTGTATGTTGACCGAAGTTCAGATGTTGGTCGCTCCAGAACGAAACAAACCGATCTCTATATGGTTGTAACCAGTTTGAATACAAATAGTCCATAATCTCTGTAATCAAAGTCAAGTGCAGTTAAGACAAGTCAAATAAGTATGATTATTAAACAAAAATAATATAAAAACTTACCGTCGCTTTTTTTGCTTGGCAATTTTGATCGTATTCGCTCGTACCAGTAGTTGTAGTCAAGATCGGTCGTTGAGTTAATTAGCTTGCGCCACTTGTAAAGAAACCTTTCCCAGCTTTCTTCGGTTTTAAAGCTTGGCCTGCAATGTTTGAGGATGTTTTGCTGTATGTTCCGCCTACACAATGAATGTCTAGCCCCGGGAAACATGGTTGCACATGCGTTCATTAATGATTGTCTAGCCCTGGGAAACAGGATGTTTTGCTGTATGAGCAATGCAAAACGCATCAACGTGGATGTAACACCGATAATCTGAACTTGTGGCATTTTGTACCGATTCATCTTGTAGGTGGAGTCTATAAGCAACACATGCGGGAAGGCGCGCCACAACATGTTCGAGTCTGGGTGGATGAAGAAAACATCCTCGACCCGTTCGCCGTTTTCAGATGTTCTATGGTAAAAAACAAACCCAACCTTCCCCAACCGGTCGAAAAGTATATGCATTGGAGTCTCGCCGACTTGTTCCATTCGACCCAATTTTTCCCGAGCGTTGTATATGGTGTTTCTTGTTGACACATTATGGGGGTTCTGTTCTTTAATGGCAGCAAGAATGTATCGTGGTTTTATGTTCTGATGCATAAGTTGCTCCACCGTCCTCTCTTCCGCTGGAGTCAGCCTCATTAGGGACGGATGACCCTCTGGATACAGAAATGGTTCGTGGTTATGTTTAGCTTCCTCAGCCCATAGATCCCAATAACGTAACCTCTTTCTGTATGTCCCGTTCAGTTGGAACTTGCAACCGGTTTTCCTAGTCCCCCTGCGTCTGACCCTGGCTGTTGATTTGTGCTCGTCGGCACAATCGCATGTAAGCCAAATTTTTAACGGCTGACCGCTTGGGGGTTTATCTTAGATGGTGCATGTGCAAAATGCAACATATAAATTACATCAAATGTGGCATAAAACTAACCCTTTTTTAGTACTAATGTTGGAAAAAGTGTGTTTTTGTCTTCTTTTTGTATTTTCAGGATTAAATGAGCTCAAATGAACAAAAGAAGTAAAAATACAGCCAAATCTAACAATAATACAAGAAAAGGAATAAACGTGGCATGCCCGACCCCTCTACAGCATCTCCCCAAGCCAAAACAAGAGAACAGGAGGCTGAACACGCCCTGTGCTCAGTGAGGACGGGGGCGTGCCCAAGTGTCAGCAGAAAAGACTAAGTTGTAGAAGCTTCTATCACCCACCACAGGGGCGTGCCCAGCGGACACGGGGCCGTGTCAACGCTAAGATTCGTAGAATCTAGGCAAATCTTGATAGTACAGATACGCTTCTGCAAACGGGGTCGTGCCCTGCGGACACGGGGGCGTGGTCAACTAATGCCGACAAACTGCATTTAATGAAGAAAGAGAAGATAGGTGGACACGGGGCCGTGTCCGGGCTTCTGTGCAGGCTATAAATAGGGGTGCTTGGCTCACTTGCAAACCATCCCCTGGCAAACCACCTCTCTCACACTTCACCCACCCACCACCACCATCACAACCCACATCCACCACCATCATCCATCATAGAGTGTGTGAGTAGTCTCAGGATCCAAGATTGATCGTAAGAGTTCTTGACAATCAAAGGCCATGTTTTCCTAAGTCTCTTACATCACTTGGTGAAGACAAGTGTTTGGTGTAATAATTTTTATTTTTAATCTTTTCGCACTTTTTATTTGTTTATGTATTAATGACTTTAATAACTAGTTTCTTATGTTGAAGGTGAATCTTCCTTATCATTTGTCCGTGGTGTCTTGGCGTTATTTTACTGTCTATATAAAATAAAAGATTTTCACCATTCATATCTCCACGGTCTATATGGAGATATGTTGGCTACCTGGTCGGGGGTTAAGGGAATGGTTTGGTAAGAGTCTTGCCTTGTTCAGTGTATAGATCCTACAAGGACTTGGGTCAAGTTTAGTAGGACCTCCTTCAATACCCACTGGTATTGGATGGCGGGGGTTCGAACTCCTTGACCCTCTCATATGTAAACTACTATTAAAACTTTAACCCGACTATTTAGGATTGTATCCCTGCTGACTCAAAGTACTTAGCCGAGGGCAACGTCACCTTCAAAAGAGGGGCCTACCACATTATGCATTAATAACTTAATTAATTATCTTTCAATAATCCAACCCTTTAGGATTGTATCCTTGCTGACTCAAACTACTGGGTTGAGGGTAACGTCACCTTCAAAAGAGGGGCCTACTACTATAACTAAGATAATACCTTAAAAAGTGCAAAAGTGCGAAAATAATCAAAGGTTACACTAAAGGCGAGTCGGATCCAAGTGATTCATCTTGTCTATCTGTTTTTATTTTTATTTTTCAGCATTTTTAGTTTTTATTTTCTAGTTTAAAACCTTTTTCCAAATTTTGATTTGATTAGACGTTGAGGATAAATCGGTACTGAAAGCTCTTATGTCCTTGGACGACCTCGGTATCTTACCAACACTATACTACGCTCACGATGGGTGCAGTTGCCCATATGTGTGTTTGGTGTTAGTAAAATATCGTGTTTAATAAATTTAAAACTTGACTAAAGTGTAAAAAGGGCTAAAAATATACATAAAATATATAACCACCACACACGCATCACATATCCTTTCATTGCGAGTGTGAATCTGCCAAACCAAGCTCGAGGGGATTGCTTTAGACCATAAAGAGATTTTTTAACCGACATACTTCACCTATCTTGAAATCTGTTGTAAAACCAGTAGGTGCTTCCATGTAAACTTCTTCTATTAATTCCCCATGTAGAAAAGCGTTCTTTACGTCAAATTGATGAAGAGGCCAATTTTCGTTTGCAGCTATTGAGAAGAGAACTCTGATAGTGTTAATTTTTGCCACTGGTGAGAAGGTTTCCAAGTAGTCGATCCCGTATGTTTGAGTATATCCTTTAGCTACCAGTCAGGCTTTGTACCTCTCAATGGTTCCATCTGACTTGTGCTTTACTGAAAACACCCAACGACACCCCACGGGTTTCTTTCCTGGTGGAAGAGTAAACTTTTCCCATGTATCATTCTTTATCAGGGCCTCCATTTCTGTTTCTGTTGCCTTTTTCCAATTCTCTGATTCTAAGGCTTGTTTTACATTGGTTGGAGTATGTTCAGAATATAATGAGGAAACAAACGCCTTAGCTTCATGAGACATGCTCCCCCTGGCTATGTTGGCTATCAGATAATTTGAGTTTCTAGATTCCTTCTCTGAGGAATACCGTTTGGGAGGAACTCCCCTATTTACCCTTGGTGGCAACACATATCCTTCTGGTGTCTCCCTTGGTTAAATGTGTTCTGCTTTTGTCACCGGTTCTGTGTGCTCACCATCACTATGATTAGGGGAAGCAAGCGAACTTTGTTCAGCGTGCTCCTGTTCAATGTGCTCACCTCCATACTGATTAGGAAAAATGTTTGAGTTTTCAGGAATCTCATGATTACTTACCTCGGGCATCAGATTGGAGAGATTTTTTTCAGTAACACTGTGCTCAGTTGGTTGTGTGTTTGTGTCAGGCATTGATTCTTCTTTGGTACTGTGATCTTCTCTGGTTATGACTTCCTCAGACGATGAGAATCGAGTTAGCCAACTCAGGGTGTCTATGTGTTCGTTCTCCCCCTGACCAATGGGTTAGGTGTTATAGAAGTATTCTATTTCAAGAAAGTCAAGGTTCATAGTAGTGTGTGTGTGACGTGTTTTTGGGTTATAACAACGATATCCTTTTTGATTAACTCCATAGCCCACAAACACACATTTCTCGGCACACGGGTCAAGTTTTGTTCGATTGGTTTTGGGTATGTGAACAAAGGCTGAGAAGCCAAAAATTCGTGGTTCAAAAGTAAGGGGAGGAGGGATCTTGGCAAATTTTTCTAGGGCTTGTATGGGGGTTTTTAGTTCAAGAATTTTTGTAGGAAGTTGATTTATGAGGTATCAAGAAGAAGCAACTGCTTTGGGCCAAAAAAATTTTAGGACTTTGGATTCGATTAGGAAGGCCCGAGTCATCTCAAGAATTATACGGTTTTTGCGTTCGGCGACTCCATTTTGTTCAGGAGTATGTGGAGAGGTGGTTTGGTGAATTATCCCCTTGGTTTGGCAAAACTGTTTTATAGGTGCATTAACGAATTCCCCCCATTGTCGGACCAAAGAATTTGAATTTCTTTTTGAAATTGAGTGTGAATCATAGTATGGAATATAATAATTTTTTCAAAAACTTCAGACTTGTGTTTCAAGAAATAAACCCACGTCATACGGGTACAATGATCTATGAATAACAAGAAATAACGAAAGCCTTGTCCCCCCATAATAGGGGACGGACCCCATACACCAGAATGAATTAATGAGAAAGGCACATTAACTCTTGTATTATTTGGTTTGAAAGGTTGATGGCTTTTAGCAACAAAAGATGTAGATAACTAGCAGATGGATGTCCGAGACGCCTATGCCATAACCATGCTTCTGTTGGATCTTGTGAGATCGTTGATACTTGATTGGATTGATTTTGTTATAGATTTGTAGCTTTATTAAAGTCTAGGGACTAATATTGTAATGTTTTGTAAGTTGCAAATATGACTTGGTGTAATTAAGATGCCAGCATAATTATAATTATGCTGGCAAGTCAGACACTATATAAGCTAATGAAATGTTGCCCTAGCCAAGCTTTTGGCTACTCTTGGTGAAAACTTGTGTTGTTTATATTTGATCATCTTTGATAGTGCTTAATCAGATTTCCAGGTGCTTTATTGCTCATTTCTTTGTTTGGATTCAATACAACACTTGTTGTAATCATCAAACCATTAGCTTCATCTTCATTCTATGATTTTTCTTAACTTTCTCATTGTGTAAACATCTAATCAATAGGTGTTTTGGAATAAAACAATCAACCACTGTGATCCAGATTGATATTGGGATCTACAATTTGGTATCAGAGCCTTAGTGCTCTTGATTGTTGTGTTTTTGTTAAGATTCTTCAAGTTTTGAGGGTTTTTTCAAAAGTTTCAAGTTTTTCAAATTTTTAGGCTTAAAATGGATTGATTTGGTGTGTTTAACTGTTAGGTTGTTGTTAATCAGTGATTAGGGAGTCATTTTGGACATTTTCATGCAAAGAAACATGGTTTTTGAGCTGGTTTTGGGTGATTAGAGGGTTTTAGTTCGTGTTAAACCTTCTGGTCAGCGTAGATAAATTTGAATACAGCGGATTTAATTTGAATACAACGAATTTAACTTGAATATCGCATAATTTACAATTTCGCCGATCAAACACGAGCGAAATTGTTAATTGCCGGCGAAATGGTATCCTTGACCCTTTAGCGAATTTATCAAAGGCGACTTCGAGAACAATGATAAAGAACAACAGCGTTTTTATCACGGTGTCCGGCGAAATTAGCCAAACTAACGTGTTTATTAATTGTCTCAGCGGAATTAGCTACCTTCGCTCGTGCAGGATTCATCAACTTTCCGGCGAAGTTAATTCTTCAGCAAAATTATTGGCGAAGTTATTCTGGTTCTCAACTTTCTCGGCGAAATTAACCTCATTACCGGCGAATTTGCTCATCATTCAGCTTATCAGCGAAATTAACCTCTGATCAGCAAACCTTTGTCAAAAACCAATCAAAATATCTTTGAATCAACTAAGTCCAATTGCTCAAGCTGAACTTGAGACCGGAATCACCACAAGACCACCAAAGTTGAAAGGAGCAGATGATTTCGGTACTTGGAAGAACCGTATCTAATCGTTCTTCGAATACACTAACTACAATCTATGGATTTCTGTCACCACTGGACCCCACGTACCAACGATAGTTCGAGGAGATGCGATAGTTGCTAACAACGACCCCACAACCTACACCGATGAAGACAAGGCCCTAATTCAATGTGACTGTCGTGCACATGCTACCTTAACCATGGCATTGTCAACTGACGACTGTTACATGTTTGAAGAATACACCACTGCAAATGAACTCTGGCTCGCTTTGATTGAATATTACGAGAGAAACGAAGAGCTAATTGAGAGCAAAAGAGACATGGTGCAGAAGCAATAAGACATGTTTGGTGGAATTCGTGGAGAAAGCCTCTCCGATCATATCAGTCGCTTTCTGAATATGATAACCAAAATGAAGAAGGCAGGAAATATTTTCTCTAACCGTGCTGCCATAAAGAAGCTTTTGGACTCTCTTCCAAAGGAATGGAGACTGCAGTGCATGATGATCAAAAGGGATTTCCTCAACAACCCAAATCCTGTCACTCTATCCGATTTAATCAACACCTTGAAGGCTTTTGAAATGGATGTCAACAAACGAGAAATGAATATGGCTGGTTACACCCCAAAGTTTACTCAGACCTCTGCTGGACTGAAGAACGTGGCACTTCTTGCATCAGAAGGAATCAGTCAAAAGGTTTCTAACTCGACTTACTTTAACGCTTCCGCAAGCGCATCAAAATCTCCACAATCTAGTGAAAAGAATGTCGTAGTCGGTGATACTCAAGCCTTGAAAGTTTCAACTGAAAACGTGGCACTTTTCAACATGTTTCTGAGCAGCTATGAAGCACTGATGTCGGGAGAGCTCAAGAAGGAGATGTTCAGTGCTGAAGATATGTATCAGGTTGATCCAGATGACATGGAGTGTTAGTGCATTGCGTCTATTGACTTTGTCTTGTATCATGTATTAGAATAGGATAGAATAGGATATTCAGTGCACGAGGTTCGAGAAACGATGTTTAGGATTTAAGGAAGTAGTTTCGCTCATATGGACATGCCATATAAGCGAAACCATAACATCAGATTTCGCTCATATGGACATGTCCATATAAGCGAAACCTTCAACACTATATATAGGTGCATTGTTGATTCATTTGGCACGGATCCAGAACTTGTAACGAAGTGCTGCCAAACTTTGTCCAGGTTGTAATCATTGTTATTATCAATCAAAGTGACAGATTATATAGTATCAAACTGTTTTCGCGTCCAGTTCTCTGATTCCGCCTTTGAACCGGACATAAAGCTCTTCTGATCGACTTAATCGGGTCAAACAACGATCCTACAAGTGGTATCAGAGTTCAGGAAAAAGAGTTTAGCTTGATATCATCCTCATTCTGACTTCTACACCTTCTTTCATCATTTCTGAAAGTTTTACCGGACAAAACCTGATCAAAATTTCACAGATAATAGATAATTGGTCATAGATAAACCCTGGAAAGTTTCATACTGAAATTCGGATTAAAAATGGACTAAAATTGGTTCGGACTAGGTTTCGCTTATACGGACTTTGTGTAGTTTTGCTTATTTGAACACTTAGTTTCGTTCCTGTGTCACATTATTGAGAGGTTTCGCTCCAAATTGTATCCTGTAGTTCCGCTCTTGTGTACATCATCAAGGTTTCGCTCCAAAATACCTAGAGGTTTCGCTCATATGTCAACCTGATTTCGCTTTTGTGGCACAATACCCAGAGGTTTCGCTCCAGAGAACATTATTCTTGGGATTTCGCTCCAAGATACATGTGATTTCGCTCAAATGGTCAATCTGATTTCGCTTTTAAGATCAAGTGGTTTAGCTCATAGTGCATTCCTTGATTTCGCTCATAAGGGGATACTTGGTTATAATTTGATTGCTTTGATTCAGACAGCAATCAGAAATGATATATTTGCTCTGCTAAATCATGATGGATCATCAAAATCAGTTTGGGAAGCTTTACGAGTTAAAGCTGAGGGAGGAAAACAGATTAGAAAGAATAAAATTGCCTTACTTAAAAAAGAATTTGATCTATTTGATAATATAAAAGGAAAGACAGTGAGACAAATGATAGAGAGATTCTGTCACCTTAAAATCGAACTTGAACGTTTTAAAATTGATAAAACAAGAGAGGAACTTATTGATAAAGTCATTGAAGCGTTACCACGAGCTGATCAGTGGCAAACATTTGTTTTTATCCTAAAAAATGATGCTTCATATGACAATATTGCTCTTGATTCTTTGTTTGAAAAGATTGAAAGTCATGATTTGGAGTTGCAGAAACAGAACAAGATGACTGGTTCTTCACATCAACAAAATGTTGGCTTATACTAAAAAGGCAGTGTACCTTCTGATAGAGGCATTGGTTCACCAAAAACAGCATTTAGTGGTGAAAAGATGAAAGAACCACCAACAATTTTAACAAGTCATCATTCTGGATATCATTCATCTTCAAAGTCAAATTCTGATGAAGCTGAAGAAATTCTGTGCAACATTGCTCTCAAATTGAAGAATTCTCCCGCAATGAGCATAAATGCAGCTAAGCAACAAATGAGTTTTCTTGCATCTGTTCTGGAGTCATATGAAGGTCTAGTAGCTGGCAAAATTGGAAACTCTGAATTGACCAAAGAAGACTACGACCAAATTGATCCGGAAGAGATGGAGCTCATTGACATCCGTTGGTGTTTAGCCAGGTGTATTCGCAGAGCTCAGAGGTATATGGAGATTACCAGGAAACAATCTCTTGGAGGTGCGTCAACAAAGCTTGGATTCGACAAATCCAAAGTGATCTGCTTCAAATGCAAGCAAAAGGGTCATTTCAAAAGAGAATGCAAAAATTTTGAAGTTGCTGAAGAAAATGAACGTCCTTTCAATGATGACTATTATCGAAAGGCGATTTACCATCGAAGCAGAGAAGAACCAAAGTTGATTGAAGATAAACCGAAAGAGAAATCAAGAGCTTATGCTGTTATTTATGAAGATGAAGGTTATGATTGGTCTGAAGTTTGTCCAGAAGAAGATCGTTTAGAGAATGTTCGTAAAACAGCTCATGGGAGAGCTATGACAGAAGAAAGAAAGTTTGTTTTTGTTGCTGAGATTCAAGATGAAAACAAAGACAAAGACATTGCTGAAATCCTTGAAGAAAAAGTTGAGATCAAAGAGAAAACTCGAGAAGAGATCTTGAGTGAGAAGACTTACAGAGAAAGAAATGTGGTCTACAACAGAATGGATGAGATGCAGGAAGAGTATGAAAGTGCTGTCAGCAACAGAAGATGGGATAAGAAGAGAGAGTGTTACTACAACAGAGAAGGAGAACCGGTTGTTCCAAAGAAAGACATAATATTTGATGATGTTCTTCTCATAGTCCCATTGAGAGCTGAGTATTATAGTAAGGTGATGAAAGATGACACATATGCTAAAAGGCATGAAAAGGAGATCAGATATGCCATGTTATCGTGTCTGAGAAAAAGGGATGAAGAGAGAATGAAGAAGAGTGTTGAAGAGATGGTGAACAATCTGAAGAAGAATGCTGAAGAGGTTAACACAGAAGTTGTTGAAATTGAAGAAGCTGTTACTGAAAAACAGCAGATTGAAGAAGAGGTGAAGAAAGAAGAAAAGAATGAGAATTTGGAAGCTGGTGATGCTGGTGATGAAGTTAGTGTTGAAAAGAAGCAAGATGATGCTGATCTGATGCAGACAAAAGCTACTGAAAACACCGAAGTGCCAATTACTAAGGTAAATTCTGATTTTGATAACTTGGAACTGATTGATCAGTGCAAGAAATGCATGGAACAGTGCAGAGCTTGTACTGAAAAAGATGAGCAATTTAAAACAAGAGATCTTGAATTTACAAAAATTGAAAACATTTTCAAAGAAAAATGCAAAGAAATGCTAGAAAAAAAAAGTTTTTAAAGAAAATGATGAAAAACTTTCCGAAAAATGTAAAAAAATAGAAAAAGAAAATGAAGTTTTGAAAGAAAATGTTTCTAAAATGACAGAAGAATGTTCACAAAAAGAAATTGCTTGTCAAGAAATGAAGAAAGATTATGACTCAATGAAATTAGCATATCATATTACGAAAGAGTCATATGAGAAAGTGAAAGATGAAATGAAATATGCTCAATCAAGAATGAATTATCTATCTGAAACAACCAAAGAGCTTAAACGAATGTATGCTATAAAACAAGATGTTGTTAATTCCTATATTGAGGATGTTGCTAAGTTAAAGAGACAGATTGCTGATTTAGAACAGGAAAACAACAAGTTAAAGAGTTACCACGTGTCGTCATATGTGCTTGAACGAATTTTCAATATAAAACCGGGTGATGGTCAGTCTGAGCAGAACAAGAAAGGCATTGGCTCAGAGTTTCATCAAGTTCCACCACCGGGAAAATTTGCATTTTATGATGATGAAAAGGCAGAAAAAGCTTTCAACATGGTAGACCAATTGCCAGACAACATTGACATAACCTATTCCAAATCTGATGATTCTCATGATTCAGAGGTGGTAGGTAAAGTCATTGAAAGTGTGTTGAAAGAAGAGTCGGTTGATACAGGTAAATCTGAATCACAGGATGAAGATGAAGGAAATCTTCATGACGGATATCTGAAAAACACAAAATCCGAGAAAAAATTGAATGATGATTCAAAAGGAATGGTTTATACCATGATTGGATCGGACAAATTGTTCTTAGATGTTGTATTCCCGATTCAGAATGTGATTTCAGAAAAAGTTGATAAAGTTTTCAAAATGGTTGAGATTGAGAAGTCTGAAATTTCAAAGTTTGCTGGTAAGAGTCATAGAGGTTCGTATAACAAACCTGGTTACAAGAAGAAAAACATGAAGGCTGGGTTGGGTTATAAGAAGAAACAGAATCGAAACAAAAATGAGACGCCGAATTTTCAGACAAAAATGAGTTTTGTTCAAGGAGACAGTTTAGAAAAAGAAAAAGAACTCAAAATGAGACAGTCTAATGATGAGTTCTTTGCTAAAAAGAAAAAAGCAACAACCACAGGTCAAAGATGTGTCCATGAGAACATGTTTCAAATCTGATCAAAAAGGACATCTTGCACGCAAGTGTCCAAATCTAAAACCTGTGGATGTTGACAACAAGAAGATTGATGCTGAGAAACAAAAATATGAGAATGTGAGACAAAGGTCAACCAGATTTGATTCAAAACAAACTTGGAGATACAACACAAACAAGTTTGCTTCGAATCAAAATTGGAAATTAAACCAGAACAGGTTTGATTCAAAACAGACCTGGAATTCTCACACACCCAGATTCAGAACAACACAAAGTTGGAAAACATCTATTGATATGACAAAACCCCAAGAGTTTTGGAAACCAAGAGTTGTTGTTCAAAATCAAAATGTTCAAAAAGATTCACATTTTTACAAACGAGGTACACCAAAAGGTCAGACATGGTTTGTTAAGAAACATGTTGATTTGGTAAAAGATGAGAAAGTTGAAGTTAAAATTGAGAAAGTTTTTGTGAAAAATGACAAAGAATTTCCAGCATTGAATGAAAATTATTGTGTTGAAATGCCTAAGGTTCAACAGACCTGGGCTAAATTGTTCAAGTAATTCAGTTAGTTGAAAGTGCAGGTGCTCAAGAATACCAAAGATTGTGAGATTGGTAGTTGGAGCAGCCTGGCACAACGAGGAGAGGAGGCTGTTGGATCATGTGTTGGTTGAAACAGGAAGTTTATTTGTTTTTCTGTAAATAAATAAACAATATTTCAAAAACCCTAAAAATTGAAAAATTTGAAAAACCAAAAATATGTTTGTTTTTAATTTTTGTCAAAAATTCAAAAATACAAAAATATGTGTAGATTGAATATGCCGAAACCCTCACGGCTGAACAAACATGATTACTTTCATCAGATTGAAAAACGGTTTTCAAACTGTAAAAATCAATGTGTTTAAATCATGGGGGTACATTATTTTTCTGCAAATCAGTGCATGAAAAGCAGAAAATGGATGGCGAGACATAGCTATCAGTATTGGTTGTCAAATTTTCTTTAAATGATTTTGCATTTTAGGGGGAGTAATATTGTCAGAAAATACAAAAACATTTGAAAAATTTGAAAAAGTCAAAAACATGATAAAATTCAAAAATTGAGTTTTTGCGTAAAAAGAGGAAATGATAGTACATCAGTAGACAGTTACAGTATGCTAAAGAATTGTAATGATTAAATAGCATTAAACAATCTCACTGATGATATGTCGATAGGTTTTTATACATTTAGTAAACTTTTTCGGGATATAAACCTAAATTCAAACTTGCTTATTTCGTGGGGAACACTACTTGGATATATAGGTAACCCCTGAAATCTTGTTTGAAAGGTCCCTCTTTCTGAGATACTAGGTCTTTATGCTTAGTGATATCTGGGGTATTATTCCGGGACTTCTGCTGAATGGAAGTTCTGACCTAGTCCCCGAATAATACTTTCTGCAAATGCTTGAAACATAGCATCGCCCTCAGCAAATTGATGAAACAATAAAATTGATAGTCATTGCTGTTGTAATACAAAAGATCCTCTAAAGGGGACACACCATAAGTCGAGCCGTCATCTCTCTGCTGAACGGAAGTTCTGACCTGAGCTCTCACGGTTTCGTACTATAATTTATTCCCTTTACAGATATCATCTAGGTATACTCACCTGTAAGACTGAATATTGGGATCTGGATACGGGAGTATATTCAAGAGGTGGGACACATGAATGAGTTTAAGTTCTTAATACACCTAATTCGTATCCTGAATCAGTTGAAATTTTGTATGAAAATTTAAGTGGACCAGTATATCGACAATCTAAGTGAATTGTTTAATTCTTAATGTGTAATTAAGCTCAACGGTACTTGTGACTTGTCAAAAACTGATATGATCCTCTGACGCATACTCAAACAAAAATATTGTCTGTAAATATGTTTGTACATATTTCTTTACTGCTTTATGTTTTCAGAAAATACAAAAAGATTTTTGATTCTGCTTTATTTTCGACAACCGATGTCTGGATGCTGAGTTTCAAAATCTAAGTAAGCTGATTGTGTTTCTTAAAATAAAACAAGTTCATTAATTTGAAACTTGAATTAAAATCAAAAATTTCAAAAACAGTTTGTGATATCTCCAAGGTCATTAACTTGAACTTGGATGATTAACTGTGAGGGACTTGGATTTTTTAACGCTGCTAAATCTATAAAGTTTGTTGAAAGGGGGAGTGGAATAGAGAATTTGATTGATAATATGAAAACATTGTATTTATGAATGTTTGAGTGGTTGCAGATAGTCCAGACTACGATCCCGAGAGTAGAGTTTAAGGGGGAGTCTGAAGACAAGTTTGAAGCAAAGAGAAGCTTGTAGATGGAAAGCTAGGCGTCAATCCCAAAACACGGAAGCTTGACGAAAGGGGGAGCCTGAAGCTGATAGGAGAAGAGAAAGATTGTTGGATGCTCACAGTGTTACAACTTGAAAGAAAAGGAAGAATGATCAAGACTGAAGATGTGTCATATTGAAGATTAGTCACTGAAGACTTCGTCAATATTCGAGGGGGAGTCTGTTAGTGCATTGCGTCTATTGACTTCGTCTTGTATCATGTATTAGAATAGGATAGAATAGGATATTCAGTGCACGAGGTTCGAGAAACGATGTTTAGGATTTAAAGAAGTAGTTTCGCTCATATGGACATGCCATATAAGCGAAACCATAACATCAGATTTCGCTCATATGGACATGTCCATATAAGCGAAACCTTCAACACTATATATAGGTGCATTGTTGTTTCATTTGGCACGGATCCAGAACTTGTAACGAAGTGCTGCCAAACTTTATCCAGGTTGTAATCATTGTTATTATCAATCAAAGTGACAGATTATATAGTATCAAGCTGTTTTCGCGTCCAGTTCTCTGATTCCGCCTTTGAACCGGACATAAAGCTCTTCTGATCGACTCAATCGGGTCAAACAACGATCCTACATGGAGGAGATGGATTTGAAATGGCAGTTGGCCATGATCACTTTAAGGCTGAAAAAGTTTCAGGACAAGACTGTGAAATGCCTATGTCTTGGAAAAGCTGGTTACGACAAATCCAAGCTGAGATGTTACAACTGCAAGAATTTGGGTCACTTCAAGCGAGATTGTCCTCTTTTAAAGAATGGAAATGCTGAAAATGCTCCTGCTATTAGGCAAATTGGTATTGAAGAAAATAACAACAACAATGCTTCTCCTAACACACCGAAAGCATTGGTGGTGGAGGATTACGATTGGGCTGAAGAAATTACTAAAGCAAAGGAACCAGTTAAGAAAGCTCTCATGGCAAAGATCTCAAGTGGCTCATCATCTTCTTCATCAAAACCAGTCGAGAAACAGGCTGCTGGAATACCTAAAGAAGATAATGTTGCTGAAAAGGGTTTCTAAAGAGCATTCTCACCTCCTTTGAGGCTGAGAAAGACAAGAATCCTGAAGAAGCAGAAAATCCCAAGGAGCAGGTTCAGAAAGAATCTTCTAATGAGAAGAAAGAGAAAGCAAAAGCCTCAGCCGCAACCATGAAAACTGAATCCTCAAAGGAAAAGGCAGACAAGGACTTGGTAAATAGCATTCCGCACGAATTTAAAACAAAGTTATGCACACAATCATGCGTAAATGTCATGGCACACTATAACTATCTCAATCTTGATATTATGAGGGACAAAGACAAAGTTTTAAAATTCAACAAAGAACTCAAACAAAATGAAGCCGCATATCAGAGAAAGTTGAATTCAACTTTAGCTGAAATGCAAACTCTAAAATAATTCATTTTTAGAAAAGATTTTATCATCAATGATTTAATAGAAAGATTAGAAAAATCTTTGAACGAAAAGAACAAATTACAAATTATAATAGACAAATGGAATGCCAGTCAAAAGGCCTTTACTGACATAAAAAACTGCCAATGACCGACAGATGTTAAAGATGGGATCGGGTATAAGGATAGGCAAGGAAATGAAAGAAAACTTTTCTTTCCACCACATAGAAATAACTATGTGCCTATGCCAACTCCTCATCCCGACAATGATTTGATTGATGAAATGTCCTCTATCGCTCAAAACAATTCTTTTACAAATGAAACCACCACTAATGTTTTTGAAAGTAATGCAGATTCATTTGTGTGCAAAGAAGATGTGTGCGATGAGGATGAAGACTGTGGCGGTTCAAAAATAGGGATAGGTTATTCAGGCGCCAGTTATTCGACTGTTAACTGGTTTGCCTGGAACTGTGATAAGCAGAACAATATTTGGGATGAATGTAATAATGGCCATGTGCCTAAATTTAACTCTTTGGATGACTGTAAGGGCCATGTGCCTACATTTAAGACCCGTGATCGTGAACATGTTGTGTTTGAATGTCATGATTTAAATTCTGCATTTTGTGATGATAAAAATGTGTGTGAATCTCCTATATTTGTGCCAGAATTGAAAAAGAATAGTTTCGGAAAATTCCTCACCGAGGAAATTCCAGAATTTATTCCATCCCGAACAGGTATGACAGATTCAGAAAAGGAAGCCACTGAAGAAAGTAGCAAAGAATATTTAAGCTTTTCTGTCTCAGAAAAGGAAGAAGATACTTCTAGTTCTGATGAAGATAAAGAATCAGAAAATTCAAGTGAAGATCAAACAACAGAAGATCAAAGTTTCGAATATTCAAGTGACGAAATTACAGACGAAACAAGTGAAGATCAAAATTCAGAAAATTCAAGTGAAGATCGAACATCAGAAATTTCATCAGATCCCGACAATGATGAAGACTGCTCAGAAGATGAAAGTCGTATTGATAAGAAAATAAAGAAAGCTGAGAGTTCAAACTACACCGCATCAAAAGACTCCTTAAAAAGCTCAAGACACTCATCACATACATCATCTTCTAGCACCAAAAAGCCCAGACGCAAACAATGTTTTCGCTGTGGTCATTTAGGACATACAGCGAAACACTGTAAAAAAAAGAATTTTTCTAAACCAGAAAACAATTTTGTTAAAAATTTCTCAAAGCAGATAAATTATTTTAAGAAATTTGTTAAAAATCTGGTTAATTCCTCTACCTGCTTTTGCAAACAAAAAGAAGATATCGTGGGACAAAATCACAATAGATCCAAGGTGAAGCAAATATGGGTTCCCAAATCAAACTAATCAATGTATATATTTGTATTTCAGAATAAACTCCAGAAATGGCTTCGAATGCTCATGGAATATATCTGGCATGTCGACAGTGGATGCTCAAGGCATATGACAGGCTTAAAGGAACTTCTGAAGAATTTTTGTTTTATTGATGGCGACTTCGTGTCATTCGCTGGAGATGAAAAGAGAGGGAAAATCATTGGAGTAGGAGACGTTGTGTCTGAAGCGCTTACATTAGAAAACGTCAACTATGTTCCAGAATTGTGTTACAATCTTATGAGTGTATCACAAGTCTGTGATAAAGGAATATCGATGCTTTTCAACGACATGGAATGTCTGTTTCTCAAGCCTGAATATGTCGTTCCTGCTGAAATGATCATGCTTACAGTTCCACGACAAAACAACACATACGTGCTCAACATGAAAAATGCCAAGACAAATGATAACTTGACATGTTTAATCTCAAAGGCTTCGGAATCGGAGTCACTGCTTTGGCACAGGCAAATGGGGCATGTGAATTTCAAAAATATAAACAAACTCTCGAAGTTAAACTTAGTAAGAGGTCTTCTGATAAAAGAATTTCCTTTTTCTGAAAAATGTATAGCATGCTCCCAAGGAAAGCAACACAAGAAATCACACAAGCCCAAAGCAGTGAATACGATTACTGTGCCTCTTCAATTGATGCATATGGATCTTTTTGGTCCAATAAGTGTTAAGAGTCTTGCTAAAAGTTCCTACTGTTTGGTGATTACAGATGACTTCTCTCGTTTTTCATGTGTTTACTTTCTTGAAGCTAAGAGTGAGACGACCGATATTCTCAAGTCTTTCATACCCTTAATTGAAAACGTAACCAGATTGAAAGTGAAGTTAATCAGAAGAGATAATGGTTCCGATTTCAAGAAGCAATCCTTCATATTATTCTGTGAAGAAAAGGGAATTCATCTTCAATACAGTGCGGCCAGAACTCCTCAACAAAATGGAGTCGCAGAATGAAAGAAGAGAACACTGATCGAAGCGGCGAGAACTATGCTGGTGGATTCGAAGCTTCCAATCATCTTTTGGGCGGAAGCGGTCAATACTGCATGCTATGTCTTGAACAGGGTTCTCATAGTCAAACCTCACGAAAAGAATGCATATGAACTTCTTTTCAAAAGAAAGCCCCTTATTCATTTCTTCAGGCCGTTCGGACGTTCTTGCACTCTTCTAAACACCCAAGAAATTCTCATTAAATTCAAAGCAGTGGGTGATATCTGCTACTTCATAAGATATTCATCAACTCAGAAAGCTTACAGAGTCTACAACAAATGGACAAAGATGGTGATTGAATCTTATTATGTTGACTTCCAAGAAGGGAATTACACCAACACTGGAAGTACTCCCGATTGGTTTTACGATGTGGGTATGATTTTCAACACCTTCGAAATTCCAGAAGATGTTCCAGAAGCCGAACCTGCAGAAGCTGCTCAAGTTGAACCTCTGTTTGATTCTTCAGATATTGGTTTAACTCTGTTCACTATTCATTTCTCTCCATTCTCAGCCGATCCACTTCTCTCTGTGGATGAAGTAAATGGTGACACTTCGCCTGAGAACACTTCACAAAATGGTGCTTTTTCTTCACAGGAGAATGTGGATGAACCAAATCAGGAAGACGGACCTCCGGTGATCTATGTTGACGAACATTTCACCAATCTTCCCCAGCAAATTGAAACTCACACAAATGCAGGATACAAGATAAATCGTAATCATCCTATTGAGAACGTCATAGGTGCAGTAGAAGATGGAGTGCGTACACATGGTCAGTCATCGAACATCAACAAAGGGCTCTATGCCGCTTTTCTCTCGTAGTCTGTGCCTCATGATATCGAAGAAGCTATTCAAGACTCAAGTTGGATACAGGCCATGCAGGAAGAACTATCTCAATTTTGCAAACTCAAAATCTGGGAGCTAGTTGATTTACCTGATGGAAAGTTTCCAATTGGTACAAAATGGGGTTTTCACAACAAAATGGATGATCGTTGTCACACCCCGACCACGTAGAACCTACAAAACGAGGCAGAAACATCGGGGAGTGTTGTAACAGAATCATTGTTTCATAACACATGGAACTTGAAATATTGTTTTATTGATTAAAAGAGTTACAATGTCTTGACAATCAAAGAAACATAACAAAATAACTAGTCTTGCATCTTTTATTGTCACTAAGGCCCATGTCCGCCTAAGTGTATCTTGATCAATCCTATGCTTCATTTCCTGAAACACATGTGAAAATAGGTACGTCAGCATAAAAATGCCGGCGAGTACATAGGTTTTGTGAAAATAAGATTCATGACATCTGTTTAAGAAAATGTTTAGTCATGAACCTTGTAATTTGCTTTGTCATTGTAAATCTTTTGAAAAACAATAATTTCAGATGATACGTATAAATAAGAGAATAATGCATGGTTAGATGAATAACCATGTAAAAATGAGTTTGTATAAGTTAAGTTGTTTGTAAAACAATGTATTGTGAAAAGTATGTTATTTGTATAAAATGTTATATGTCTAAATTGAAATGATTTCAAATAACGCAACGATATGTAATACCATACAATCACTTATATATAGGAAGTACCAGCGGCGTATCCACCATGCTTGTATCATATTACACACGCCTCGTTACTTAAATCACTTACTCAAACCAAACCACCAATATAAGATGTCTATGTTTAAACCAATTGTCAAAAGTCCTTGTATAAACCATGTCAAATGTTGATAGTCCAAAAGTAGTCAAGTAATGTGTAACAAATGTTTATGTATGGCTAGTGAAATGCATCAACTAAACCATAGATGAAATGCATAAAACAAAGTATTGAAGTAAAACTTGGTTTAAATCAAAGTTATGTTTTGTAAAATATATGCATGCTATACTGAATGTGAACATTTATGCGGTATTGTAAAAATTCATACGTCCAAGCCTTGTGACAGTCGGATAACTATGTAAAAATGAGTTATCAAAAGAATATGTATTCGGATTCGGTCATTCCTTACGTCCAAACAAACTCGAGATTTCAGGAATGGGATTTGTCAAGTCCTATGGTACCACTACCTACTACCGAGCGGCGTGATCGGTGTTAATGAATGTATAGTATAGTTTAAACAAACCAAATGTCATACCAAAATGTAAGCATGTTTTATGAAGATAATGTACCTAGTATGCTAGAGTAAACATACAAGGTAGAGCTGTAAAACAATGTGTCCATATGTTACTGGAACATATGCAACAAAGATGCAATGTAAAATAATGTACTAAGCATGTACTAAATGGACATACATAGCATGTGATGTGATGTGATGTAAAACAATGTACTAAGTATGCACACAATGGACATACATAGCATAAAATGTAATGAAATCATGTACTAATAGTGTACTAATGAACATAGCATGTATATAATGTGAAAACATGGAAAGCATGAAAGTAACAAGTAGGCACATGTGTTCCACCCCAAAACGTTTGGAAAACAGTAAAAGAGGGGTCTATGTACTCACTTGAGATTGCTCAAAAGTCCTAAGATAGCCACCAAGCAATGCTAGAGATCTCGGAATATCAAACGGCACCTAATATAGGTAACTACATTAATAAACCGGACCTAAATCGGAAGATCGGATAGAATGAGGGCTCGTAAACCAAATGAGTATGGGAACTCATGTAGTATGGTTTAACAAAGCCTACATACTAAATGAAACCTAACCTAAGTGCTTACGACCCATGACCCGTTTAGGTAGCTTATGCTACTTTAACGCGTCGTTCGCGTAAAACGCGTTCGGACCGCCTAACTAGTCCTATGACAAGTAACATATGCCTTAACATGTCTAATATTGTTGTCAAATCAGTTTAGATGTCAAAAGTTATGTTACATATGCTTAAAATGAATTTTGGCGTCAAAAGGGCATTTTGGTAATTTACCTAAGGCATATAAGCTACCTATCATACAACTACTTAAACGAAGCGACCATAAGGTATAACCTCGGAAGGTTATTCCCTATATACTATGGTCACCTAATGTGCTTGGTCAGATCCTAATGATCGACCAAACGGGTCGGGTTCGAAAGTATAAGCGATTGTTTAAATCGCTTACCTTACGACCCTATATAAGCACTAAACTAAAAGTGACGAGCTAAGCATGTTAAAACATGCTTAACTAAGTTTAGAAAACAGGTTTGGTATCAAAACAAACGGTTTTGATACCCATAAGTAGTTTGGTTACAAAATACGCAAGAATACGTATTCTGACCGAAACTACGGCTCGTCACTGAGCCTAGATAACGTGGTAATCAGTAGGTATAGTCACAAAGGACTATAACCATCGTGATTACAATCACGTTGCGAAGTTCAAACGAACTTCGCATTGACCATAAGCTGGTCAATGCAGAAAGTCAAACAAAGTTTGACTTTCAGACTCGAAAAGCAATAAAAGAACGAAAGAATACTCACGTAGGGTCCCCGAATGCTAATCTAGATCAAAATAGCTCAGGTATGAAACAAAGGTTTCAACTTAGAGCATTTGAGATCAGATTCTAGTGAGTTTAGAGGTTGGATGGCAAGGGGTATTTATAGTGAATGGTCCACCATTAGGATCGTTTGTCGAAATACGTGCCTTAATCTCATCCGTACATGTGTCGGAACCTTATGGTACCCAAAAAGGCCACTCACCATAAGAGTTTGACACTTGGCACTTGACCTTTGGAGAGTGTTAAGGGCTGTTAAAAGATGAAAAAAAAAACGTTTTGCTGCATCTGGCCCCTGTTTACGGACCTAGTTTGGCAGATTTACAGTTTCAGTCCCTGCAACCTCAAAACTTGGTTTTCGATGCGTTTTTTTTTTGACACGTTTAAGCCCTGTTAACCCCATTTCAAAGCTCTAAAATAAAGTTAAAGTATAGGGAACTTAAAATGTGTTCAAAAATATCTCGGGTGTCGGTTCGTTTAGCCGTACGGTTACGTTGTTCGGTTAATTACGACGGAATGCGCATAAGCGCGAAAAATGATCCAAATGGCGTGACGAATGGATTTTTCTTATTCCAAACACTAAAATAAAATATTTTAGTGCTTACAAATTTTTTTTGGATGTCCGGGTGTATTCAGAACGTAAGTTATGCACGAAAATGCAAACTTGTGCACTTTTTGACGCTTTTAGTACCTGAATGAGCCAAAAGTTTATTTTAGCACACCGAACCCCTCAAAGCGTATTTCTAAGCTATATAAAGGATATTTAAGGTGTGTTTAACTTATGGTCATGTTCCAAAATGTCTGTTACAGTTCAAATTGGCATACTTTCGCAGTTTGTCAAGTTTAGTCCCTGTAAGCGAATTAACTTGTTTTTTGCCATACCAAAGCCTTCAAAACTTATTTCTAAGTTATGTAAAGGTTATTTAAGGTATGTTAAGCCTATGTCACTATTCCGGAGTGTTTGTTGCATTAAACTGGTTATATTTACGCATCGGTGCGCGTATAACCTTCCAAAAAGCGATTTAGAGTTTGGAATTGAACAAAAATTGATATGTGCAAATGATACACATATTTTTACAAATCCCAAGTATGAAATATAATATTTCATTGGTTCGGTATTTGTTTGATGGCCGTGGAGGCACAGGTGTTACAGTCTCCCCTACTTTAGGAAATTTCGTCCCGAAATTTATTTAGAGGAAACTTGTGAGAGTTTAAAACATGAAGTTGAAAAGATCGAACAATATTGGTTAGGGTTCTGAACTTCTAGTAACCTTAATAACATTATGCTTGCAATGTAAGAGGGACACTTATATACAAGTATATGAAGCGTCATTGGTGCGTCCACCGTACCTCCATTACATCGTTCTCATTTTGTTATTGTTGTCGCTATCGGTTCTTACACATAATAAATCTTACTGGGTTTCTGTGCACTAAATTTCATAATTATGTACGCGTCCATAATTCGACAATTCCTTGCACAGTTCACACAGTCTATTTTATAATGTGTAGTGTAAAACCAAATGAACAAACCTGTGATGAGTGTGACTAGACCGCCATAGAGTCCTTTTAATTAAGTCAATAAATGATCTAAATAGACTATCAAGGAGTCTGTTCAGCTACATCACTAGATGTCGTCCTTTAACCAGATTGTGAATCAATCTTTTTGACTAGACCTCTAAAAGGGTCTCTTATGAAACATGGAGTGGTACTATATAATCCAAGGGTCTTAACTATTATATAGAAGCCCATTAAGGATTTAAGGCAGTACCTTTTGACTATCCTGCTACGAATCCCTCATATGGAGATATGAAAGATCCTGCGAGGATTTGGATAACAAATATCCAGAGTATAAAAACACAAAATGCATAAAAGAAAACATAAGATGAATAAACACATAGTCACATAACCACAAAATTGTTTGTTAATTTGTCTTGTTAATTGCGTACATGCATTTAAAGCACACTAGGAATCCATTCCGTGGATTTCATTTGGTACTTTAAACGTTATCAATAATCTAACTATAAAGATAGAAAGATTCAAAAAGAAAATTTGATTTCGATTATTAGGAACCGAAATGTTCGAATTTAGGTACATAAGGAATCCAATTAAGGACTCTGATTTGTATGACAATTATCCACAAGGATCTAATTGTGAAGATAAAAAGACCCCATATGGATTTTAGAGGTTGAAGATGTTTTGAAACCTTGCACTGGACGTGCTTAAGTCAAAACATGAAGTTGAAATGCTTATGAAGTTGAGATGCTCGATATGCCAAGGAGACATATGAAGCGAAATTTGAAGGTTAAGTCAATGCATGAGAAAAATATTTTTTTTTTTGCAATACTATGCATGGGGTTCTAAAAATATGTTCAATGTTTTTGAAACCTTATATATAATACCTTTGAAATCATAAAGTAGTTGTATTAGGTAGGTATATTCATAAAAATGTTTTAAACTCATGCGAATTGAATTTTGAAATTATGTATAAGGTTTTTGGAAAACATGAATGATGCTTTTGAAATCATGCACTTGATAAGAAAATATATTGTACTAATATTGTTTTCAGGCTATATGAGACATTTTGAAATCATGAAGGTTGTTTTTGAAAATACAGACAAAGCTTTGTGCATTTGTTATGTTTAAGTAAATACACTATATTAAAAATGTTTTCGAACTATGTATAGGATGTTTTGAAATCATGTAGGTTGTTTTGAAAACTTATGTTATGCATGTTGAAGAAATCAGAACGTAATGGGTATGAGATTCGAAAATACTCTTAGTTATCTATCCAGGAATTCAAAGGCACAGATGTGTGAAAAGCACGATTACTCATAATTTCGATTTATTTCTTGTACTTCGTTTCCTAGAATGAAACGGGTACTTAGAATTTTCCAAAGGAATCATGAACAAACGCAAGAATGGGAAATTCGTAAAAGTAGTTTGTAAGGAATACAGTTCTTTAATGTAGGTATCATAGGAAAAGTCATACACATATGTAACTACAATTGTACATCAGAATTTGTGAACAATAATTTATTTATAAACAAAACAGATTGTTTCACATTACAAGAAAATAAAAGAACAAAAGCATAAGACAACAACATCCTTTGTTCAGTCAAATGCTCATCCGAGGGTCAGATTTGCATTAGCAAGCTTTGGGCAATCCCTCCGGAAATGGCCCATCTCGCCACAGTTGTAGCAAGACCCCGGCGAGAAACGAGCTTGAGCAGGATTGTCATCAGCTTGATTTGGTACAGCTGCAGTTGGGCAAACCCTTGCTGTATGACCTATAAGTCCACAAATCTGGCATTTGCGGCACTTCACACTAGCATGATGATGGAGGCTACATTGGTTGCACAAGGGTGCAGTTCCATTGTATGGCTTCATAGTAGGGGATTGAGTTGGTTGGTTGGGGACGGCTTGATCATTGTGAGCGACCACGGCGAAATTCTGAGAAGCCTTTCGCTTCTTTGACTTCTTAGGAGATCGTTCATCCATGGTCTTTGATTCCTCGATTGGTTTCTTGGCTGATGGTGCTGTCACCTGACTAGGTCCTGCCTGTCTTGGTGACTCTTGAGTGGCTTCATCCTGGAGACGATACATGGTAGTAGTTAATTCAACAGTCTTCAGGACTACTTCGCCTATTCGTTGAGCGAATTTGGCTGTCTGCTCGGACATTTGACCGGTGCTGAGAGGAAGAGACATTCTAGAGGCAAATGAAAGGCATAGGAAGAAACAGGTGAAAGGTTATTGGATAATCAATACAGAATGGTAACGAATGAAAATTGTGATCATTTGTTTGTTTCCTAAGGCAAACAAATGAGATGGTGACAAATCAAAGTAAATGGGTCAAAAATAATGTATCGCGAAGACATGCTCGCCTATAAGTGAACACTCATCCCAAGAATTCCCAGGTAAGCACAACTGGTCTCGCGTCTGATGAGATGTATACGAAGTGCTTGCCTAGACAGAAAACCCAGAATACAGGCATTCACCCTTCCAGTTTGCACGTGTTCACATTATTTAAAACCCAAGACCTTGACGAGGTTTTGAAAAACTCAAAGGGGTTCAAAACCATATAACAGAGGGTTCAAAACCTTACAATAAAGGGTTCAAAACCTAGTAATCAATCATCCTAGAACAGATGATTAGTTTTCAAAGTGGTTTTGAAATTTATGTTCTTGTTGTGGTTGTCGCCTAAGGATAGGTGACAGTATTGTTTTATGACTAAACGCAAGTAAACTCGCGTTAGGGTCCTAAGAAGGTTATAGACTAGGTCAAAGTATTACTAATAACCTAATTCCCTATAACCATGAGCTCTGATACCAACTTTTCTGTCACACCCTGACCACGTAGAACCTACAAAACGTGGCGGAAACATCGGGGAGTGTTGTAACAGAATCATTGTTTCATAACACATGGAACTTGAAATATTGTTTTATTGATTAAAAGAGTTACAATGTCTTGACAATCAAAGAAACATAACAAAATAACTAGTCTTGCATCTTTTATTGTCACTAAGGCCCATGTCCGCCTAAGTGTATCTTGATCAATCCTATGCTTCATTTCCTGAAACACATGTGAAAATAGGTACGTCAGCATAAAAATGCCGGCGAGTACATAGGTTTTGTGAAAATAAGATTCATGACATCTGTTTAAGAAAATGTTTAGTCATGAACCTTGTAATTTGCTTTGTCTTTGTAAATCATTTGAAAAACAATAATTTCAGATGATACGTATATATAAGAGAATAATGCATGGTTAGATGAATAACCATGTAAAAATGAGTTTGTATAAGTTAAGTTGTTTGTAAAACAATGTATTGTGAAAAGTATGTTATTTGTATAAAATGTTATATGTCTAAATTGAAATGATTTCAAATAGCGCAACGATATGTAATACCATACAATCACTTATATATAGGAAGTACCAGCGGCGTATCCACCATGCTTGTATCATATTACACACGCCTCGTTACTTAAATCACTTACTCAAACCAAACCACCAATATAAGATGTCTATGTTTAAACCAATTGTCAAAAGTCCTTGTATAAACTATGTCAAATGTTGATAGTCCAAAAGTAGTCAAGTAATGTGTAACAAATGTTTATGTATGGCTAGTGAAATGCATCAACTAAACCATAGATGAAATGCACAAAACAAAGTATTGAAGTAAAACTTGGTTTAAATCAAAGTTATGTTTTGTAAAATATATGCATGCTATACTGAATGTGAACATTTATGCGGTATTGTAAAAATTCATACATCCAAGCCTTGCGACAGTCGGATAACTATGTAAAAATGAGTTATCAAAAGAATATGTATTCGGATTCGGTCATTCCTTACGTCCAAACAAACCCGAGATTTCAGGAATGGGATTTGTCAAGTCCTATGGTACCACTACCTACTACCGAGCGGCGTGATCGGTGTTAATGAATGTATAGTATAGTTTAAACAAACCAAATGTCATACCAAAATGTAAGCATGTTTTATGAAGATAATGTACCTAGTATGCTAGAGTAAACATACAAAGTAGAGCTGTAAAACAATGTGTCCATATGTTACTGGAACATATGCAACAGAGATGCAATGTAAAATAATGTACTAAGCATGTACTAAATGGACATACATAGCATGTGATGTGATGTGATGTAAAACAATGTACTAAGTATGCACACAATGGACATACATAGCATAAAATGTAATGAAATCATGTACTAATAGTGTACTAATGAACATAGCATGTATATAATGTGAAAACATGGAAAGCATGAAAGTAACAAGTAGGCACATGTGTTCCACCCCAAAACGTTTGGAAAACAGTAAAAGAGGGGTCTATGTACTCACTTGAGATTGCTCAAAAGTCCTAAGATAGCCACCAAGCAATGCTAGAGATCTCGGAATATCAAACGGCACCTAATATAGGTAACTACATTAATAAACCGGACCTAAATCGGAAGATCGGATAGAATGAGGGCTCGTAAACCAAATGAGTATGGGAACTCATGTAGTATGGTTTAACAAAGCCTACATACTAAATGAAACCTAACCTAAGTGCTTACGACCCATTACGACCCGTTTAGGTAGCTTATGCTACTTTAACGCGTCGTTCGCGTAAAACGCGTTCGGACCGCCTAACTAGTCCTATGACAAGTAACATATGCCTTAACATGTCTAATATTGTTGTCAAATCAGTTTAGATGTCAAAAGTTATGTTACATATGCTTAAAATGAATTTTGGCGTCAAAAGGGCATTTTGGTAATTTACCTAAGGCATATAAGCTACCTATCATACAACTACTTAAACGAAGCGACCATAAGGTATAACCTCGGAAGGTTATTCCCTATATACTATGGTCACCTAATGTGCTTGGTCGGATCCTAATGATCGACCAAACGGGTCGGGTTCGAAAGTATAAGCGATTGTTTAAATCGCTTACCTTACGACCCTATATAAGCACTAAACTAAAAGTGACGAGCTAAGCATGTTAAAACATGCTTAACTAAGTTTAGAAAACAGGTTTGGTATCAAAACAAACGGTTTTGATACCCATAAGTAGTTTGGTTACAAAATACGCAAGAATACGTATTCTGACCGAAACTACGGCTCGTCACTGAGCCTAGATAACGTGGTAATCAGTAGGTATAGTCACAAAGGACTATAACCATCGTGATTACAATCACGTTGCGAAGTTCAAACGAACTTCGCATTGACCATAAGCTGGTCAATGCAGAAAGTCAAACAAAGTTTGACTTTCAGACTCGAAAAGCAATAAAAGAACGAAAGAATACTCACGTAGGGTCCCCGAATGCTAATCTAGATCAAAATAGCTCAGGTATGAAACAAAGGTTTCAACTTAGAGCATTTGAGATCAGATTCTAGTGAGTTTAGAGGTTGGATGGCAAGGGGTATTTATAGTGAATGGTCCACCATTAGGATCGTTTGTCGAAATACGTGCCTTAATCTCATCCGTACATGTGTCGGAACCTTATGGTACCCAAAAAGGCCACTCACCATAAGAGTTTGACACTTGGCACTTGACCTTTGGAGAGTGTTAAGGGCTGTTAAAAGATGAAAAAAAACGTTTTGCTGCATCTGGCCCCTGTTTACGGACCTAGTTTGGCAGATTTACAGTTTCAGTCCCTGCAACCTCAAAACTTGGTTTTCGATGCGTTTTTTTTGACACGTTTAAGCCCTGTTAACCCCATTTCAAAGCTCTAAAATGAAGTTAAAGTATAGGGAACTTAAAATGTGTTCAAAAATATCTCGGGTGTCGGTTCGTTTAGCCGTACGGTTACGTTGTTCGGTTAATTACGACGGAATGCGCATAAGCGCGAAAAATGATCCAAATGGCGTGACGAATGGATTTTTCTTATGCCAAACACTAAAATAAAATATTTTAGTGCTTACAAAATTTTTTTGGATGTCCGGGTGTATTCAGAACGTAAGTTATGCACGAAAATGCAAACTTGTGCACTTTTTGACGCTTTTAGTACCTGAATGAGCCAAAAGTTTATTTTAGCACACCGAACCCCTCAAAGCCTATTTATAAGCTATATAAAGGATATTTAAGGTGTGTTTAACTTATGTTCATGTTCCAAATTGTCTGTTACAGTTCAAATTGGCATACTTTCGCAGTTTGTCAAGTTTAGTCCCTGTAAGCGAATTAACTTGTTTTTTGCCATACCAAAGCCTTCAAAACTTATTTCTAAGTTATGTAAAGGTTATTTAAGGTATGTTAAGCCTATGTCACTATTCCGGAGTGTTTGTTGCATTAAACTGGTTATATTTACGCATCGGTGCGCGTATAACCTTCCAAAAAGCGATTTAGAGTTTGGAATTGAACAAAAATTGATATGTGCAAATGATACACATATTTTTACAAATCCCAAGTATGAAATATAATATTTCATTGGTTCGGTATTTGTTTGATGGCCGTGGAGGCACAGGTGTTACAATCGTGGAGTAGATTGGTAGTGCAAGGCTAGATTGGTAGTGCAAGGCTTTCATCAGGAGGAGGGAATTCATTATGAAGAAGTTTTTACTCCAGTTGCAAGATTGGAGGCAATCATAATATTCTTGGCGTACACATCTTACAAGAACTTCAAAGTTTTCCAAATGGACGTGAAGAGCGCTTTTCTGTATGCCAAGGTAAAGGAAGAAGTCTACATCTGTCAACCTTCGGGCTTCGAAGATCCGCATTTCCCAGGTCGCTACTACAAGTTGGACAAATCTCTGTATGGTCTTCACCAAGCTCCACGTGCTTGGTATGAAACTTTGTCAACTTATCTTTTGGAATGTGGTAACACCAGAGGAAAAATCGACATGACACTCTTCACCAAACGTATCGGAGAAGACGTAATGCTGGTACAGATTTATGTGGACGATATCATCTTCGGAACAACGAATGAGGAGCTGTGCAAGGAGTTCGAGACAATAATGAAGGCAAAGTTCAAAATGAGCATGATGGGAGAGCTTATGTTCTTCTTGGGGTTAGAAGTAAAGCAAAAAGAGGACGGTATTCTCATCCATCAAGCTAAGTACATTAGGGACATCCTCGCAAAGTACAACATGAACGACTGCAAAGTTGCAAGCACCCCATTCGCCTCACAGACCGAGCTTACTCTAGGTCCTCAAGGAAAAACCAGTGAACAAATCCTTCTATCGCTCTATGATAGGCTCTCTGATGTACTTAACTGCTAGCAGGCCTGATATTATGTGGGCAGTCTGTCTCTGTGCTCGCTTTCAGACAAATACCAAAGAATCACATGAAACCGCTGTGAAACGCATCTTCCGCTATCTGAAAGGAACTCCGAAACTTGGTCTTTGGTATCCTAAAGATAGTAATTTTGATCTTATTTCTTATTCTAACAGTGATCATGCAGGTTGTAAAGTCGATCGCAGGTCTGTATCAGGAGGATGTCAGTTCTTAGGAAATCGTCTAATTTCATGGCAAAGCAAGAAACAGACAACTGTGTCTACCTCAACTGCTCAAGCGGAGTACACTGCGGCCTACAGTTGCTGTTCACAAGTTCTCTGGATACAAAATCAGTTGTTGGATTATGGAATCAAAATTATGAAGACTCCTATATTCATCGACAATGAGGCATGTCTGGGAATTGTGAAGAATCCCATCCACCACTCAAGAACAAAGCATATCGAGATTCGTATTCACGTAATTCGAGATGCATATGAGAAAGGATATATTCAAGTGGTGCCTGTGGATACAACACAGCAACGGGCTGACGTTTTCACTAAAGCCTTTGATAAAACCTGATTCAACCAGCTTGTAACCTGGTTGGAAATGGTTAATTTCCTTAAGTGGAAATGAATCCTGTCATCTATCATCGTTTGTTTATACTCTATCCTTGTTTATATTAAAAAAAACTGGTATCTTAAAGCGTTGCCCACCAAAAAGATTTTCTAATATTTAAAATTTATTTTTCGGGCAATGGACTCACGAAAATAAAAATTTTAGGGGGGATATTGCAGAAAATCAAATTGGATGCTTGTGTCTGACTCCTGTTAGAAGAAATGATAGAAAAATTGCTAACACTTTTTCATTTCTTGAAAAACAGAAAACAAAAGGAATCAGGGTACCAAGCAATGATGTGTCGGTAGATTCATCAATACCAACGAGTAAACTGCTATTAGGTGGCGAAACTTAACATCTACACAACGATTCTGGCTTTCCTCAGGCATTACGCATCATTGTGGCATATGGCTTAATGGCCTTAAATTTTGCGTTGACAGATTGCCAAAGTCCGAGATTCTGGGTCTTTATATTGTTTTTTCATTCGGGGATATCGTAGTCGCTCTTCTGCTGCATCCAGATACATGCTGACCTAGACGCTATGATATATTTTCAAGAAAAGAGCCAAAATGGCCAAATCTCTAAATTTAAGAAACTTTCATAGAAAGTCATTCAAATGCGCAAAAATGCACAAATCGTACCATTTCTGGTATCTGTCTCCATCCTTGGTAGATTTTGGTCTCTCTGCTTTATGGAAGTACTGACCTGATCACCAATTATCTATCATTGAAAAGCAAAACGAATGAATCCAATATACTCACCTGTTATGAGGAACCTTTGTGCATACCTTGATCGCGGGGGTATGTCCTGATGTGGGACTCACGGCGCAATGATTCTATTTTCAATAGCTTGTGTGGGGGCCATGGAATTTTTGTCAATATTACCAAAAACATGATAAACTCACCAAAGGCATGTTGAAAGAAGGATGCATGGATTTAAGCGGACAAACATACTGGCAGTTTTTCTTGTGCCTTGATGTGCTAAAAAGAATAAATAAGGATTTGACAGGTGTTGACAATGTGATCTTTTGCAGGAAAGTCGACAAGCGTTTAAAAGAAAAAGGAAACCAGTGAAAAAGGATCCTCCCGTTTGAAAAATGAAGTTCGGAGTCCAAATTGCCCAAATTTTTTTTAGTTTGTAAATATTTTCTAATTTTTATTATCTTTTAAACTAATTGGGCACGTTTTTCAAGAAAGTTTGAAATTCACGAGCGTATTTAAAATCAATTTTGAAAAAGAGGATGTAAACCTAGGGGCGGCGGAATTAAGATACCAATGGAATTAACAAATCCGCTGGTAACTCCTTTGTGCTATATAATGCCTTAACCGACCCTAAATACAAATTTTTTTTAACTTCTATATCCATCTCTCATTTTCATCGGTTTACATTCACTCACAAGACTCTTATCTCTCTCACTCTGTTTTCTTTACATCCGATCAAGAAACATAGGTAAAATTTCCTTATGAACAATGCACATAGTCCTCTATGTTTGTCAGTTGGTGCCATTAATCTTCCTTAAAGGTTTATTAGAGTTGTTTTGTAACTGAAAATCAATGGATATAAGATGATGTATGAGATAGGTTGTGGTCAGATCTGTCAATGTTTCATGTTTTTGAACGTGCTAGACTGCTCTTGATCAAAGTTTAACATTATGTTCATCAACAGATTAGAATATTAGGGTTTTAAGAGGGTTTATCAAGAAACATATGATGAGAGCGGAATTAACGTTGAACACGGCGATGAATGTGGCGAAATTAATAAGGATCAGGGAATCTCAAAAGTCTCGAACGCGAGTTCGAGCAACCAGAGAAATAAATTATTTTGCCGGTAAGACGGCTTAGACTGTTGTCTTCGCTGCTCGCTCGCTCCGAGAACAATCGCTGTCTTCGCCGGAAATCTTCAACGAATTTAAAAGGATTGATTATCTTTGTTGTCGGCAAATTAATACCATTTTTGGCGAAATTGTACCTGTCTGGACTTGTTCGGTAGACAACGAAGATAGCAAATTTTCAGCGAATTTGTTTTATTAAAACTATATAAATACATATTTTTTTAAAATACTTTTACAAATACTTTTATCTATCATATTTTATTATTAATACATTATATATATATATATATATATATGTATATATATTTTTTAAAACATTTGTAAATATTATATCTTTCGTAACGTCGTTGCTTTCCAAAAGATTTCTAACTTGGCTCGTTTGTCGTGTTAGCAACAAGATGGTGAAAATATCGAATGGGATAAAACCTTCAAGCACAATCAATCGATTAAACTTGATCCAGCCCCAAGAAACGTTGAAGACGTGGCTAGGCAGGATTAGTTACGATGTGCAAACAGAAGTAATCATTCGTCGCATCCACATTCAAGAATTCTGGCAAACGACAAAACCTGAAACTATCGAAAGACTTAGATGCATTACAGCAACAGTTTGCAATAAGAAAGTCATTGTTTCTAAAGAAAGAATCCGCACAGTGTTGATATTCTGGATGGTTTTCGTGGAATGGGATATGCAGGAGATTTCAGGCAAAAGAAGGAAATAAAAAGGAACAGACTCACAAGAGATTGGAGGCTCATTCTACATGTGATTGCAATGAGTATCGCTCACAGAAAAGGAGGATACGATGGTCTGAATTTGGAATGGTCATGAGCTATGTTGAATCTATGTTTAAACCAAAAGTTCAACTTCTCAGGACTAATCTTCAATTACATGATTGAGAATGCAAGAGGAAACACATGGGCGATGTACCCTCATTTTGTTCAGATGCTCATAAATGATCAATATCCCAAGTTACCATAAGAGGGAGATACATATAACTTCCATGTTCCCACCAGTCGTCAGCTTACCGAGATCAAAACAAACGAGTGGGTTATGTTGCATGACTGGATGTACACTGCGGAAAGACTTCCCTTAGTTAAAGCTGTATACAAAAAGTATAGGGAAGAACTTAAAGCAAAGCAACAGAAAACTGCACAAGCAGAAGAGGAAGTTGTAGAAGAAGAAGAGGAACAATTAAAAAGAAAAAAGAAAAGGAAAACAAACGGCAGACGAAGAACCTTCAAAGAAGAAGAAATCAACACAGAACCTCGAAAGACTTATGGGGGCGAGCTTTAGGGCATCAGATTCTGAAGAACATCGTCAGTACATTCGAGATATGCGTGCAATTCATGAAATGGAAGAAAGACAAAAGAGAGAAAAGAAGCTTGCTAGACGACCAATGACAGAATCCGAAACTCCTCTTACAGTAACTGAAGAACAAGAAAGTCTAAATGTTTTTGTTGAGAATCTGTTAATCGATCCTGATGAACCTTCTGCAAGCAAAACGCCTCCATCCAAAAGGAAGAAAACAGATGAAGGATATTCGAAGCATCCTCAGGTGAAACCAATGAGGATTACGAAACCTGCCGCTCCACCTCAAAGGATTCGACCCTTCAAAGAGCTGTACGATAAGCTTGTCAAAGAAATCGTTGTGGTTCCAGCTGATGTCTGTCGTTATGGACATGCAAAAACCGAAATAAACTAGGTAGCTAGAGTAAGTCGGATATCGAACCAGAGGAGGATTGTGGAAAGTGTCGAATGAAAAGTATTAATTAATTACTACTGAATTGGAAAATCGGTGTGATTGATTATAAGAATTATCTAAATTAACAAATAAAAATTGAGAAAAAGATTGAGTTATAACAAACAATGATGAGAAAAGGTGATCACTCCGGGATTCAGATTCTGTAATTACTAATACCCTAGTTCTGATTTTATTGGATGCTATTGATTGAATAGTAAATCTGTCACATCTACCAATTACCTATGCAGTTCAAAATCTTAATATTAATTGATCAGATAAATATTAAAACAAACAAACATAGAAATCATTCAATCAACAAAAGCATAGTTGGATTCAAAACATAATTATAACTCTGACTGTCACTCAGGATTTGTCTGTCACACAAATTATATAATCACGCAAATAGTCGCCTGTCACCCGACTACAAATCCAACTCTCAATACAAAACAGAAACTAGAATTAAAAGTGTCTCACAAGACTCATTCACCCGGAGTGTCCACAAGAGATTTAGCCGCTCATCTCGGTTGAATGATCTTCACTAGCTTGATACCCGGTTGAAAGCCTCTTCTTCTGTCGAAGATCGATGTGATGATGATGTTATTATGTGTTGATAAAGTCAACCCCTCAAGCCCTCCTCCACGTGATGTGTTCTTTGTGAGAATATGGCGGCCCAATCCAATATGCGTGTGTCTTTTCTGCCATAAAAAACTGGCCAAAGCCCAATGATGATTATTGGTTTTGATGTTACTGCCACAAGTGATGATGCCACGTGATTTTGTCTTATTTTTAAAAAGTCAAAACCCTCAAAACTATTGTGTGCGTGTACCGAGTCCAAGCCGTCAAAGTATGATATTTGATATCAATTTTCTTGACTTGCACGTGAAAATAGTTCCAATCAAAGCCACATGTGCCTCCCATATTTCCTTGGTGTGCGTGTGTATTAGGGGTTTTTATTAAAAACATATTCAATGCCTCCAAGACTTTAATCCATGCATTGCTGAAATCACATGAAAACCGTAAGCTACGCTTCCTACCCGTAGTCTACGCTCTGGACTTGCTGTGTCCTTTTTCTTTGGCTGAATCAATTGGACCGTAGATCACACAAGCGTACCGTAGGTTACGTTATTTTGCTGCTGTACATTTGTTTTGCTGAAGTATCCCAACCGTAGCTTGCGGCGCATGTAATGGCTCCACCTTTTGGCTTGTTTATCATCCTCGCTCGTTACGGTTCATCACTAAGTTCTCTAACTTCACCGAATTACGCATTTTACCTGAAAAACCATAAAAACTCGTAGTTAACATATTCAAGGCACATTATCACTTAATATATAATAAAACACGTATTATACCCACATTAACGCACAAGATTCACACTCTACATCACATCCCCACACTTAACTTTGATTATCCTCAAGCAACCATCATACACATTACTCACCTTATTAACAAATCACCATTAAATCTCTTACCGAATTAACAATTTAAGGTCCAAAGTCACACCCGTCCCATAGACTAAAACAATCGAGATTGACAATCTGACAAATAAGTGATATGCATTTAAAATAATTTAAGACTTACGTAACTAACGCTAACATGCTTAAATTACTACACACATGCCACACGCCCCTCACAATGGTCGCTCCTCTCGGGTTAATCAAGACTAGCATGTGATGTGCTAGTATATATTTCACTCAATACCAAATATGCGACTTTGTAATCATAAACTTGTATGGCAATCATACCTTCACTGTATCAAATAACGTAACACATATCAAAAGAACTTTTCGGGTTTTGGGTTAAGGGTAACGGTAGGGAAATATTTTTGGTTTTTTATGTTTATATGGCGAGCACAAATGAACATACCAACCCATGACAACTTATTCACAATAATACTAACACTTTGGGTGATTTCGACCCACTTATATAATACGACATAACAATGATTTTTTTTTCTTTTTCTTTCTTTTTTTTCTTTTTTTTTTCTTTTTTTTATATATATTTTTTTTCAACAAATATCTAACACAATTGTCATTCATGGTTGGTAATCAAATGGGTCAAACGAGGTGTAACAAACGAAGGGTAAAAGGCTCAACATGGTTAACTAAGGTGGGGTGGATAAACAATCAACAAATAACACAATGGATGGATCCTAATACCTTTATCATTTATGTGCATATGCTAAACCACAGTCTCGACACGTATCAAACCACACAAGTTCTAACACAAAGCAACATATGGCCTACTCTAAGCAAATGAACATTTATTGCAATTCAACTATCAGCTAGTAGGCTCAAATATCTCACCGAATAGAAGGAATATGGGTTACCGACACGTAGCATGGGTAATTCCTAAAGCATGTAACCCCTAGTTAGGCATCTCTTCTCAACTATCTTCTAAAACTTGTCAGAAATACTCTCATGAAACTTAAAGGGACAACCATGACTAGGGATCTATGTTAGTTTAATTGCAGTAGGAACTCTTTAGCGATTGAAAATGTTGGTTTTCATGTAGTTCAAGCATACTTGAGAAACAAAAATTTTCAAAAATTTTCAATTTTTAGCACAATTTCAACCCTTTCAAGCATTTAAGATCAACAATCATACCAACCCTCTCTCGAGTTACCGCATCCCCACACTTGGGATACATTGTCCCCAATGTATAGTGCCATTTCTAATCAAGACTCGAGCGATACCACCCGCAAACCATGAACGACTAATAACTAGACGACTCAACACAAACAAAAACCACTCCTAACACAAAAATTTCACACCACCAAAAACACGAAAACAAATAAAATCAAAGACAAGATAGAGAGACACATGAACCTGATCATTCAATCAGCAAGTGTCGGTAGTGATGCAGCTGCTGTGATCGGACAGGAACGTAAACATCTCTTGGATTCTCTGATATCTCATCGAGGATGTTGCCAAACATCCCCACACTTGAATCCTTGCATCCGCGGGAATTAAACGTAGTAACCTGCCAAAACAGAACCAACACCAAAACAAAAGAACAAATACAATACTCTACATCCTCGGGCTGCCTCCTGAGAGCGCTAAGTTTAAAGGTCTTCAGCCAGACCGTACCTGATATACGCTACGGTGGTCTCAATGCACACTTACCCACTGTATTTCCAATGAATGCTCGGAATTTTACATGCCATCTCCATAGGTTTGTCAGTATAATTGGCATGTTCAGACTGCACATGCGGGTTTCGCTAATCCACTTCACGAGATATACCCTGATGTCTTGTTGTTTCACCCTTCTCGTCTTCTTCCTCGAACCCTCTTCCTCACACTTATTAATTTGAATGATTGATATGGGAAGAGGTTCGGTACACATATTCATCTCCTCAGACTGTTCCGCCTCATCATTTGCACACACCATCTGCTCCACCAGTGACTCTTCATCAGATAAAGGACTCATTGGTGTGGTATTATCCTCGACAACCTCCTCCTTCATGTGAGAATAATCTCTAATGTCATCAGGTAATGGTGAAAGGCGCTCTTCTATTTCTATCTTCATTTTTAACTTCTGACACTTGGAAACTAGGCAGCTGATTCGATCTTCATCGGAAAGGTTGGGTGCTAATAAATACTGCTCGAGTTTGGACAAACTCGCTTCCAACATAGCAAGCTTTTTCTCCTCCTCGGTCTGATAAGCATACACACCCTCGGGCTTAGAATATTCCTCCGGATGATACTGTCGGTATCCCTGATACAGTTTTGAGATGTACGCATCCATCATTTTTTTTATTCCAATACTCTGGATTTTCCAAATACACTGCGCACACATCATCATAAACTGAAGTATGATTACGACCGCAACAGAAACATTGTCCATCCGTCCTTGGTTCATAATAAGTATCCTCGTCCCGATCCCATCCGTCAGAGTAATAACCATCCTCCACCGTTGTATCAGAATCATAGAAATATAGTGGAGGGGAAGGATTATCATTGCAAGGCATCGGTGGTTCTTCCAATTTCGATTTTTCCCGTCTAAATCGAGCCTCGTGGCAACCGATACACGGGTGAAGTGGTTCACCGCACAAAATGCATGTAAGAGAGCTGCAGAATATTGTAAGATCTGTCATCCTGCACAAAGAAAAAAACACAAGCACCACGCATAAATCTGAACAAAACAAAACAAAACAGACACTATTTTTTTATTTTTTTGTTTTTAACAAAAACTTAACACTAAACACTTTGCGCACACCTCCCCGACAACGGCGCCATTTTGATGTCTGTCGTTATGGACATGCAAAAACCGAAATAAACGAGGTAGCTAGAGTAAGTCGGATATCGAACCAGAGGAGGATTGTGGAAAGTGTCGAATGAAAAGTATTAATTAATTACTACTGAATTGGGAAATCGGTGTGATTGATTATAAGAATTATCTAAATTGACAAATAAAAATTGAGAAAAAGATTGAGTTATAACAAACAATGATGAGAAAAGGTGATCACTCCGGGATTCAGATTCTGTAATTACTAATAACCTAGTTCTGATTTTATTGGATGCTATTGATTGAATAGTAAATCTGTCACATCTACCAATTACCTATGCAGTTCAAAATCTTAATATTAATTGATCAGATAAATATTAAAACAAACAAACATAGAAATCATTCAATCAACAAAAGCATATTTGGATTCAAATCATAATTATAACTCTGACTGTCACTCAGGATTTGTCTGTCACACAAATTATATAATCACGCAAATAGTCGGTTTTCACCCGACTACAAATCCGACTCTCAATACAAAACAAAAACTAGAATTAAAAGTGTCTCACAAGAATCATTCACCCGGAGTGTCCACAAGAGATTTAGCCGCTCATCTCGGTTGAATGATCTTCACTAGCTTGATACCCGGTTGAAAGCCTCTTCTGCCGTCGAAGATCGATGTGATGATGATGTTATTATGAGTTGATAAAGTCAACCCCTCAAGCCCTCCTCCACGTGATGTGTTCTTTGTGAGAATATGGCGGCCTAATCCAATATGCGTGTGTCTTTTCTGCCATCAAAAACCGGCCCAAGCCCAATGATGATTATTGGTTTTGATGTTGCTGCCTCAAGTGATGATGCCACGTGATTTTGTCTTATTTTTAAAAAGTCAAAACCCTCAAAACTATTGTGTGCATGTACCAAGTCCAAGCCGTCAAAGTATGATATTTGATATCAATTTTCTTGACTTGCCCGTGAATATGGCTCCAATCAAAGCCACATGTGCCTCCCATATTTCCTTGGCGTGCGTGTGTATTAGGGGGTTTTATTAAAAACATATTCAATGCCTCCAAGACTTTAATCCATGCATTGCTGAAATCACATGAAAACCGTAAGCTACGCTTCCTACCCGTAGTCTACGCTCTGGACTTGCTGTGTCCTTTTTCTTTGGTTGAATCAATTGGACCGTAGATCACACAAGCGTACCATAGGTTACGTTATTTTGTTGCTGTACATTTGTTTTGCTGAAGTATCCCAACCGTAGCTTGCGGCGCATGTAATGGCTCCATCTTTTGGCTTTTTTATCATCCTCGCTCGTTACGGTTCATCACTAAGTTCTCTAACTTCACCGAATTACGCATTTTACCTGAAAAACCATAAAAACTCGTAGTTAACATATTCAAGGCACATTATCACTTAATATATAATAAAACACGTATTATACCCACATTAACGCACAAGATTCACACTCTACATCACCAGCTAAAGAAATATGTATTCTCAAGCACCAGGTGAACGATACTAATGTTCTGAGAGAAAAATTGAAAGAACAAAGGAAGAAGAATAAAGAAATGCACTCCTACGTTTCTGAACAATCAAAGTTTATCTGGTTTCAACACCATGGAATTGAAAAGTCGTATCGAATGATGAAGAAAATATGCGCCAAAATTGAAATAGAGTCTATGTTCTCCTTTGCGGAGCTCTTCAACTTTGAAAAATTCAAAGAAGATGAAACAAACAGAAAGGCCAAAGAGGCGGAAGCGAAGAAGAGGCGACTACAATCGACTGAGAAAGTCACTGAAGGCGATGAGAGTGACGAAGAAGAAGTTGACATGGATGAAATGCCCTCTAGATTCATTGAATGGGGATTAGAAGAAGAAGAAGAAGTCACGTATGAACAAGAGGATGGAGAAACATTCACTCCACAGCATCCTGAGTGGTTCAGAAAAGAAAGAGGAAAACTTCCAGATTTTTATCAAGTGATCACTGTAGAAAAGACAGAGGTTACTAAGAAAATTATATGCTGGATGTACAGTAACTTCAGGGGAATGTTCATGGTTAAACGTCGAGGAGGTGTAATTCAGTACTTCAAAACTGGATACGATCTGTTTACTCTTCCAAGATGGGATGTGAGGGAGCTTGGCAGGCTGGACATGCTAAATCCAGATCGCAGCAGCCTCGGAGCAGATTTTGAACGAATCATTGCTAAAGAATGCAACAAAGGCTTTGAAGTATTCAAACCACAGTGCCCTCGAAGAAGAGTGTCTAAAACTACAAGGGATCCTATTACGGGCAAAGGAAAAGTGACTTGGGTCATTAATCCTGCTAAAGTGGTCACAAGAATCAAGCTCCCTTCAGAAGTCCCCGTCTGTCTGAATGACTTCAAAAAGTGGTATTTACGATAGTCAGACAGGTGAAGCAGTGATCTGATCAAACACAAATAAAGATATCAAAATACTGGATCGTGTTGAGCTCCAATCGTATAAATGTGGGAGCCGGGAATGCAAATTTAGAAGAGGCGATGTTGTTTCAAAGAGCAGTAGAGATGGCATGGAAAAGAAAACGTGACATGCTTGACATTATCGACAAAATTGAAAAGAAGAAAGAGGAAGCTAGGAAGAAGAAAAGCTCGACAAAAAGAAAGAAAAGTCTTCATCCAAGACAAAGAATCCTCGTTAACTCTTCAAGCAACACAACAACCTCCGGCCTCATCCACATATGAGGCCATTATGGAGGCCCCGCCATCAAACAGTGAAGCTATTTTAATTCAAGAAACTCCTGCAGCAACTGATGAAGTCCCACCGCCACGACAAACAACACCAACAGATGAAGTCCCACCATCACAACAAACAACACCAACAGCTGAAGTCCCACCAGAGCCTGAAAAGGAAGCTGCAAACAATCCAGAAGCTACAATCGAAGAATGAAAGTTTAAAAAAGTATGCAACGATCTAGGGGGGATATTACTGGATCTTGTGAGATCATTGATACTTGTCTGGATTGATTTTGTTATAGATTTGTAGCTTTATTAAAGTCTAGGGGCTAATATTGTATTGTTTTGTAAGTTGCAAATATGACTTGGTGTAATTAAGATTCCAGCATAATTATAATTATGCTGACAAGTCAGACACTATATAAGCTAATGAAATGTTGCCCTAGCCAAGCTTTTGGCTACTCTTGGTGAAAACTTGTGTTGTTTATATTTGATCATCTTTGATAGTGCTTAATCAGATTTCCAGGTGCTTTATTGCTTATTTCTTTGTTTGGATTCAATACAACACTTGTTGTAATCATCAAACCAATAGCTTCATCTTCATTCTATGATTTTTTTAACTTTCTCATAGTGTAAACACCTAATCAATAGGTGTTTTGGACTAAAACAATCAACCACTGTGATCCGGATTGATATTGGGATCTACAGCTTCCCGATTTGTAGTTTCATGAGCCAGCATCACAGTACCTTGTTGAGCCACCTCATCCACATAGTACAATCCCTGACGCTCAGTGCCACGTCCAATAATCGTCCCTTTCCTGATGTCCTGTAAGATACAAAAAGTGGGATGCATTAGCACTACGCAATTCAGTTCTTTTGTCACATGACTGATTGATAGTAATTTATGTGACAATGATGGAGCATAAAGACAATTTGAGAGTTTTAACATTGGGGAGATTTTAATTGCCCCCTCCCCCTTCTGCATGCATAACCTCTCCGTTCGCAGTTTGAATATGAGTTTTCCACGGTTTGGATGTTGACACCAAATCAGAAATTTCATATGTCATGGTGTCGGTTGCCCCACAATCGAAAATCCAAGATTTATTTTTTATAACAGTTCTGTACCGCATTTGCCTTTCCCATTTTTCTTTTTCTTTCATCTGTTTCTACATCAGTTCCCCACCTTTTCATTTGTTTATCTTCCCTCTTTCCTAGACACCCCATATCTCTCTGTTTAACACAAGTAAAGTCAAACCCTAATCACAAGAAATAAACAGCCGACACCCCCCCTTTTTATCCCTCTCTTCCTCTCTCAAACACAACGAAAGTTTGGCGATAAAAAAAGACATAAACCAACATGATTGAGATAGAGGTGACGGTGAGGCCGCGGCGGTGGTGTTTTTGTTGGTGGAGCTGGTTGAGGCGGCTTGTTACTATTCACGGTGATTAGCATCTAGATGTTATGGTGGTGACCGGTGTTAGGGCTTTCGGTGGCAGCGGTTAGGGGTTTTTTTTCAGTGGCGACGGCTGGATCTTGAACCAACAGGAAAGTTTTGATTTTGGTTTGAGGTTGGATTTGCTGGGAAACTGAAATAAGATCTGAGGTTTGATTGAATGAAGATGGAGAACTAATTCGCCGAAACTGAAACAAGATATGAGGTTTGTCGGAACTGGTATTTTTGTTTTTCGAGTTTGATTTTGTAGTCGGGTTTCTCTGGTTTGGGATTGGTTGTAGATGATGAGCAAAGTGTTCAAGAATCAAAAACACCGCTCTGATACCATGAAGACTTTATTGGAGAAAAACCTGTATTGATTGTTGCATTATACAAAGAAAACAAGATGCATATTTATACTAGAAACAATGATCTATAAAAGGAAACACATTTATTGGTTGGTGCTGGAAAACAGGCTGGAGAATGGCTGGCAAATCTTTGATTGAGGAAGAATGACCAGAATACGTTTTTGACAATCCTTTCCATTTAACAGCATCTAGTGGGGTCCAGACGCATGATTCTTGTCGCAGATGCATCAAGCAAGACACATGCTCTCCGGCGAGTAGCTTTCTAGCAAGACGCATGGGTCGTCCCAAAGACGCATCCTGTGGTTAGTTTTGAAAGTGGTTATGGTCAATGATTATTTTTTTAATTTCTATTTATTTGTTTTTGTAAAGTCAAAAGTGTGGTAGATTGCTCCAAACAGCAGCAATGATAATTGTGTATCGTGTGCAGTATCTTCATCCAAACAGCTGAATCAGATTTTCAAGTCATTCTGATCTAAAATCCAAACAACAACCTTGAAGAAAATGACAAAAAGTGAGACAAGAAGAACTAGAACCAGATTCCATTTAGTTGAAACCAAGGGCCCTTTCCACTGGACTAAGACTGATTCTTGAATATTTTTTCACCTCTAATTATATTTAAGAGCTCATTCCAGATTTCTTATATATGATTTTATTAAACTTACGGGTTCTCTTACATTTTTAACCCTGAGCCGACGCCTACCCAACCCATGTTCAGGGCCAGCCTTGTCGGATAGTCCCTATGCTTTGATGAAATTGTACTTATAGCCTTCACTTTTCTAAAAATACAGGCTTGATCCCCATCTTTTGCACACTTATTTCTTGGATAGTCCTTAACGTAGATAGTGGTTAGTTGTTTATGTTAAGTGGTGTGAAATGACAAATATTATTTATTTTTAAAATCTAATAAATAAAATATTAAAAGATTAAAAATATACATGTGAGACCCATCATCTACCACAGTACCCCACTCATTTTTCCTATTTCTCCTGAACATAACCATGTCTCCATCATAACCACCCCCGTCACCTTGCCTCCACCATAGTAGATAAGTGATCATCCTATTTTATTTTCTTACAACCATATATAACCAAAATTTTGAAAAAGTACATGAACAACAAATCTATATAATTAATAAATGAGATAGATTTGGGACATTTAATATGTTGTAGTGGAGCCTCAAGATGATTTAGGAGGGAATGGATTCTAGGCCATGTCGAGGCGGGATCTGAATTGTATTCAGGTTGGATTTATGATTTGGTTCACCCGAATTCACTTAATAGGATATATTATAAATTAAAACATAGCAATTATTGGTATCATAATCTCATTTCATATCTATAGAACATCTCTTCTTTATTTCTCTCACCTAACTTCTTCTACTTCTTGAATAAGATTAACAATATTTCAGGATCGAAGATAGTTGTTGATCCATTAATTTCTTTGTGTATGCCATTGTTTTGATCATGTAGATTATTAGTTTTTAAAAACATTGATTCGAATCATGTTAACAATATTCTTCTTTTACTATCTTTCAGATCCAATCGAAAAAATAGTGATATATTTGTGTTGTCAATGTATTGAATTTTTTAATCGAAGTTGTTGATGTTTGATTGTATATTTTTCTTGTTATTTAAATCAACACCGACGTATTCGACATCATCTTCTTCATTATGTGGACAAAATCATAGGTATGTTGTTTGTGTGTTATGTTTGGTTGTTCAACATTAAGAGAAGTTACTAATGTTTTTGTTTTCATCTTTTATGCTGAAACCCTAAATCTGAACTATTAATCGAATGTCGAATATTCAAACCACTTAACAGGTTAGTTGAATGTTGTTACTGTTTTTTTTATTTTAACAAGTTTAAACGTGTTTTTAAGGTTTTTGCTTTATTTTTTTCAGAAATAAAAGACTATGGATTTTGTGTGGTTTAAGTTGTTAGTACATGTTTAATGATCTTCTCATGTTAACATATAATTTTTCTTGTATAGATTTTTTGAATTTTTACATGAAAATATTTGTAGTTTGTTATATGTTATCAAGATTTGTTTTTATATTCTCCAGATTTATTGTTTTTGGTTTTTTTCCATTCATGGTTGTTTGTATTTCAAAAATATTTTTTGGATAATTACAATATTTTGGTTTTAGATCTTTCAAAATTTTATCCATAGTTCTTAAAGATAAAAGATATTGACACTTTAATTATTGCCTTTTTTAAAGGAATGACACTTTAGTTATATTTTTGATGATTTGTATTTAGTATTGTTAATAATTGATTATTATCATTATTATTATTATTATTATTATTATTATATAATTCATTTTTTAATTGTGATGACAAATTTTCTGCAAATATGAATCCAAAGAAGATGAATCTCAGTTTCTTTAAATTTATCGATGATCAAGAATCGCTCTACGTGTTATGTTACATTATTCTTTTTTATATTTACTTTTATTAAGCTTGATTACTCTTACAATATGTACAATCTAACTTTTTAGAATGTTCTTTCACAGAAAATACCAAGTGATTTTGCAGCTGACATGTGGAGAGATAATGTGCCTTATGGTGAGTCGATCCAAATTCTCTAAATAATTGTAACTATATGTAAATAAATAGATATTCTAACTAATGAGATGTTTTAGGTTTTAGATTTTTAATTAATTTTTGTTTTCAATATTCTTATGTTATGTTTAGATAGATTCAATAATATTTTAAATTTTATAAAACGGAATTTGTTATTTTAATATGTTTAATTATTTATACTGAGTAAATGTAAATAATTCTTTTTGTCTCTTTTTTGACTATATTTATTGCATTGCCTAAATAATTACCATACTCAGGTATGTATATTTTTGAAATTTGAAATATGTTTATTTATTACCGATTTCTAAATCAATGTCCATCATTCTTTAATTTGTAATTATCAGTTATTAACTTCCTAATTTAACAACCTTATATCTTAAACTTATTTTATTTGTTTAATGTCGAATATAAAAGATTTTATTATGAACGTAATATACTTATAGAGAAAATTAAGACCAATAAGTTATTATTTTACTAACTTTTAATTTTAAAGCATGGATGTTATATTATATGAAACTCATTGTTATGTATATTTTTGAAATTTTGAATTTTGAAAATATGTTTATTTATGGCAGATGTTTAAATCAAGTTCAATTATTCTTTAATTTGTAATTATAATTTATTAACTTTCTAAAAGATTTTATTATGGTGGTAATATAATTATAAAACAAATTAAGATCAATCAAGTTATTCTTTTACTAACTTTAATTTTTTAAACATAAATGTTATATTATATGAAACTCATTTTTATTAAATACTCAATTTTATTTTGAAATTTGAAATATTTTTATTTATGGAATATTTCTAAATTAATTTCAATCATTCTTTAATTTGCAATTATCATTTATTAACTTCCTAAATTATCAAGTTTAAGACCAATTAAGTTATTATTTTAATAACTTTTAATTTTATAACATAGATGTTATATTATATGAAACTCATTTTTATTGAATATTTATTGAGATATTTTTTTTAATTTGAAATTTGAAATATGTTTATTTATGGTAGATTTCTAAAACCATTTCAATTATTTAATTTGTAACTATCATTTGTTAATAACTTTATAACCAAAACTTATTTTATTTTTTTATTGTTGAATATAAAATATTTAATTATGATGGTAATATAATCATTGATCAAATTAAGAACAATCAAGTTATTATTTTTACTAACTTTTAATTATAAAGAATATATGTTATATTATATGAAACTCATTTTAACAATCTTTATAATAAAAAAATCCTAACTGCCGAAGAATTTTCAAAAGAAATCCTTGGTGAGTGACTAAACAAGCCCTCGATATTCTTGATAGAACGGTTGGTAATCCGTCAATAAACCTCATGTCAATGTTCAGTCGGTAAAGATGTATCTCTCATCTGATGAGAACTTGTTGGTGATATGTCAGTAACTATGTCATTTGTAATACTGCGAGTAAAAACACATTAGTTCGGACTCTTGGAAAGTTGCCATTGTTATCCTCCATCAGTTATTCCTCGGTGAACTTCGTTAGTAAATCATTCATAGTTTCTTTACCCATGTCATGTTTTTCGATGAAGTATTACCGATTAAATGGAATCACTTTCACCGGAGGACTGCTGATGGATCTGTACATTTTTAAAACGATTGTTTTTTTTTTCAAGAGCAACCCCTTTCTTATAATGTAAGCTTGATGATCCTGTCATAAACTTTTTTACGAAATCCACTTCTAAACCAATTTGTTTGCATCAATCTCTTTGCTTTTGGTGCTTTGTGTCTTATCTTAGTTATAAACCTCTTGTGAGTGACGCTTAGTTTTTTTGATTGTTGGTATATCAAAGAAACTGTGGATGAGGGTTCGGTTAATATCACTTCATACCCGTCTTTGTAAGAGTCCATTCCTTGTACTAGTTGTTGCCAAAACAAGCCTCCGACCGCAACACCACCTGTGCAAGCTGATCTATAGATCGATGAATATACCACATTATATAGTTGATCTTTTTGGCTAACATTGTAACCAGGTTGTCTCCAAGATTTCCCAAATTCCGTAAAAAGAACTGGTTTTTTTAGAATGTTTTGTGCGTCCTCAATATGATCATGGATCCATTGTTGCAAGAAATCTAGTTGTACACAATTGTCTCGATTAGATAACCTACAAATCAAAGGATGTGATAAGAACAACTAAAAAATTATATGAATATAGCCAAGAGGTTTAATCTTGTACCATTGATCTGGATAGGAATGTACTGTCGCAAAATCAACTTCTGGGATTTGATTATTAGCAATGAAATCAGTTCCATGAGGTAAATTATTAGGGTTCTTTTGAGACAAAGATGCTCCATAAAACCCTTCTAAGCCGACTTCTAGCAAATGATTTCCATCTATCGATTTTAAGTAACAAGCCATCTCCGATGTCCAATTCTATAAAAGCAGTCACGTAGGATCTGTTAGTGTTTCGGCGACAAAGCATATATATCATTCAAGTGTTTTAACATACATGAGTGTCAACACCTTCATGTAGGCAACACTTGTGTCACTAGACACCAATGTTTTTTTTTTTTTTTTTTTTTTTTTTTTTTTTTTTTTTTTTTTATCATGTACATTATACATTATCCAATACTCGGTTTTTGATGTTAAAATAAAACCATACATTTGTAGCATAAGTTCGATCTGAGACATGTGTGCCTGACACTTGAGTAACATCAAATCGATTCAATCGTAAGAAAACCATACATTTGTTACAACATGACAAATATATAGGCAACATCTTATCATCGCAAGATATTTAAAAAAAATATAAACCTTAGTGGCAACATAACAAAAGGGAGTGTCTCACCTGAATCGTGGCACCAGAGTTATCGGAGAGACAACGAGGCTCGTTCATTAGCTCCCAAGCCATTATTGTTGGGTCGTCTTTGTACATAACCCCGGTAATAGTATTTCTTCTTGTAAGAATTGTCTATCAAGTATCAACTCACATGAATATCTAAACCACAACTAAATCAATGCAGTTTGAAATTGTACTTTTATCTTTAGTTAGGATAACGATACCTTAATGTGATTTTTGAAAAAACTTTTTACCATGGGATTGGTAAAAAAACTATCTTCATTTTGCATTTGTTGTCCTAGTTCTTTTGCCCATTGCACATATTGGTCTTTCCCACCATAGTCATTAAAGTTGTTCACGAGGCTCAATATCAGCTTAACCCCAAATTTACCTCCCTCAGATATCACAAAATCCAGACCCTACATTAATTAAAATAAGCATAAAAGCTTAAACCTATCAGGTTCTCCATGTTTGTTATATTTTCTGCAAACGTAGTTAAATATAATAACATTTAAAAATAAAAGTGTAATAATTTATCAAACGTTTTTATAATTTTATTTATGTTCACAATTTTCTTATTGAGTTATTGATATTCTTTATAATCTTAACCTGAGTTTATAATGGAAATATCTACGTAAAGGTAATGAGAGTTAAAAAAATAGGATATTTGTGGAAAACTAATTTAAAACTAAAAAATATTGTTAATCGGCATGTATCAACTACATTATTAACAATTCAAGATTTATGATAATTTAAAGTAACTAACAACTTAAAAACACTATTTATTATATTTTAAAAATTGCATAGTATATATGAATATATTTATTTTCTATAATCGGTCCGGTATCACCTAATATACTACCTATTTTGAACCCATACAAAAGTTAAATTTGGTTGGATACTAATCGATCATACACGAATACTTTTCCTGAATGTCACACGTTTTGTTCTAGCTTTCCTATTAATAAGTCAAAAATTCTCTCTTAAATAACAATTCCTGATTTTTTATTTGCCATTGTTTATGAAGCGACTTATAGAGATAATCAAGGAGAAACAAAGAGATTGAGATATACATAGAAAAAAGGATAAGTCTTGATTTGTTTTGTTGTTTAAGTGTTAGGAGATAATTGTTATGAGTTATTTGGTGGTATAACGTAGGAGTTAGAGTTATTGTTTTGGTCTGATTTTTAGTTTCTGGTTCATTATAAAAAAAGAGTGGAACAAGTTTGTTCAAAAATCAAGTGTTTACTAAAATTTAAAGCCATCAACATATTCGCATGGATCAAAAAAGAAGTACACTATTGGCGATGTAAACATGACACACATAGAAACCGAAGATCAAACCAACCGACACATGATTATACACACAAAACGTGTGTAAAATAATATCTGAATGTGATGTCAATGATGTGAATAATTATGCACAATACCCTCATTACCATTGACAGGGAGGCACTGGGCTGGCAGCTAGGGACATTGTTTAATGTTCGCATTTGTTTTCAAGGGCGTAGCTTTCAAGGGCCCGGGAGGGCCACCCGACCCCCCGAACTTTTCGCTCAGTAGTATTATGTATGTACGTTTCGTGTAGAATTTTTTAGGTATATACGTTTTCGACTCAACGGTTTTATAAAAAAAATTTACTTATATAAAACTTTTAAGTTTAGTGACTTCCGACCCCACGGTGGAAATTTTCAAGATTCGCCACTATTTGTTTTGAAACCATAACACTCAGCAACGTATACTACGCACCATGGCTATTAAAATATTAATATAAATAATTCTTAGAGAACAACAATATGAACTTTAAATAGTTAAAGACAAAACAGCTATAATAGAAAAAACAAATGAATATTATGTTTTGTAAGTTAAACATGAGAATCTAGCTGAACGTTGAATACAAATATCATAAAAAGACAAATATAACTCTCTAATTTTTAACGTATAAGTTAATACTGTGGTGCAAGTTTAATTAACCACTATCATGAAATTGTTAATTAACCTTAGCTATGAAGGCTAAAGCGAATATATAATTACCATGTGTTATATATTCACTTAAAATTTATTAATATCAAATAATAAGTTTTAAGATTAATTAAGTAACCATGTGAGTTATCTAATAATAATCAATATACCAATATTAATAAAGAAACAAGTATGAAGATGAAATTAGAGACATATATATCCAAAAATATATGCAACCCATTTCGAAATCCAAAAACCATGAGTTGTGAGGGAGAGAAACAACTAACCTGAAACATATTTTCATTGTAAACACCAGGTGAAGGTTGCAGCGCATTCGAACCACCATCGCTAAACGCCCAAGTTCTCCCAATCACAAGTGAACTTCTAGCAGCTTCGCGGAATGCTGACGTAACTTTGTATCTCTGAAACGGGTTTGAGGCCACGTCCATTAGCCAGTAAGCATTGAATCCATTTCCGTAGAATGGTGCACCTTTCAAAGTGAAGTGAGCTCCATTTACGCGAACAAAACCATCTTCAACAGCTGGTAATGGTTGTAGACACCATTGTTGTTGGGTGAAAAGAAAGAATGAAAATAAAAATAAAATTGAATATAGGTTGGTCATGTCTTCTATGTTTTTGTGTTTGGATAAGCGACGAAGTGTTGTAGGTATGTCTTAATATATATAACGAATGTTGGATGTAACTATACGACTTTGTGTGGTTATATGATGTGGTTAAAATCAGGTCTTTATTTGCTTGTGAAATAGCTATCTCCTAATATAATACGTTTGTGTTTTCAAACTACATATGCTAATGTAATATGACCGAATTATATTAACATGTTTGTGTTCATTTTGATGTCTTAAGAATTGAGTATCAGGACTTTTCTAAAAATGTAAAAGTTGAATATTTCAAAGTAAGACTCAGAAAAGAATCTATTAGGCAACCCAAAGAAACTAGATAAAAACAAGAATAGTTCAAACAACTAAAGAAAGAATTATTTTCTTCCCACGAGTGGCTAGCAAAAGTTGACATAATTACCTCTTAAATCTTCAAAAAGAACCGCCAATTAAGAAAGAAACCAGAGATTGCAAAAAAGCAAGAATTAATAATATATTAGAAAAGAAAATTAAGTGGTGCCGACCTATTTGCTGCCCGTAACATTATTAAGTAATATCACAAAATTAGCGGTTATTACAAAATTGTCATTATGTATCCTGATAGCAACGTGTAACGTAAATTACTATATATGCACCTATCAACATTATTTTTTATCCAAAATCTAATGTGTTTAGAGAAATGAGAAGGCACTAAGAAAATTTCAGAAATCTTCTTATTTTCGTAAATCTGTTTGACGTGTTCATATGTTTAATCATGAAAGTGTTGGGTTTTCTTAGTGATCGGTTAAAATTTAATTTATCAAAAACCCGGTTCAATGAATAATAGTTAATTAATAAGCGAGTTAATTAATAAAACGCAACGAAAATATAAACTAATGATCAACAGAAACGAAACCGACAGGATCCGATTACATGCAAATACGAGCACAGTGAAAATATATTTAACTACCGATGAGAAAGAAATACCTCGATTAATGACTAACCGGTTGAGACACCGAGGTTCAACGAACAAGTGCTAGTAAACGAACCAACGAAACGCGACGAAGGAGGCGGCGGCAAGCGGCGGCCAACCGCTGAAAACAGCGGCGGCAGGCGCGGCGTCAATGGCAGCAGGCGGCGGCAGTGGCCGGCGGCAGCCGGCGAGGAGCAGCAGGGCTACAGTTAGCAGTAGGGCGGCGGTAAACCGGCTGCGGCTGATGTAAAATTGAGAGCATTTTTCATCTTCACCAAAATTGCAAGACCCACAACCTTTAAAAGACATGAACCTTTTGCACGCAAGCCAAGTGGCACACATGCATAGTGCATGTGTTGCCATTGGCCAATGTGTTTGGTGAGCGACAAGTGGCGGTAGCACGACGCATGTGCGACATGTGGCACAACAAAGGTGTATGCGCGACAAGTGGTGTAGGGTGAGTATACCTGTCTCACTCGGTCCACGTACCCGTCTATCAGTTAATACCAGCGTATCGTTCGTAATTACCAGTTAAACAGGTTAAGTGGATTTTTAGTTCGTTGCCCAAGGTCTAACTCTTACGGGTCAAGACCCGGTCGGCAGCGTTGACTTATCGAACCGGACATAATATCCAACAGCTCCCACTTGGACGGTCTCTGATAAGATCTCAACGCAGACAGCCAGCGGTGCTCTAGCTACACATAGCTGCCCCCAAGAGGTCATGACACTTTAAAGTCATTAACCAAGGTATCTTCTCTTTAGCAACGGTTTGCTACTTGAAGACAGTAGACTTATGGCAATCTTCTGTAGATCCCAATATCAATCCGGATCACAGTGGTTGATTGTTTTAGTCCAAAACACCTATTGATTAAGTGTTTGTACTACGAAAAAGTTAAGAAGAATCTAGAATGAAGATGAAGCTAATGGTATGATGAATACAACAAGTGTTGTATTGAATCCAAACAAGAAGATAAATCAATGAAGCACCTTGGAAATCTGATTTAAGCACAATAGTAGAGATTGAATGTAAACAACACTAATATTCACCAAAAGAGCCAAAAGCTTGGCTAGGGCAACAATAGATGGGTTTATATAGATCCTGACTTGCCAGCATAATTATAATTATGTTGGAATCTTAACTACACCAAGTCAGGTTTGCAATTTTCATCTAATTACAAAATATGCCCCTAGACTTTAAAACAAACTACAAACTATAATAAAACTAATCCAGTACAAGTATGAACGATCTCATAAGTTCCAACAATATCCCCCCTAGATTGTTGCATGCTTGTTTTTCATTCTTCTGTAGTTTCCACTGGATTGTCTGCAGCTTTCTTTTCAGGCTCTGGAGGGACTTCTTCATGCCCTGCTGCTTCTGGTGTTGCTTGAACTTCGATTGTTGTGGCGAGAGTTTCTTGTATTATAACAGCTTCACTTGTTGTTGGTGGATCCTCCATAATGGCCTCATATGTGGATGTGGCCGGAGGTGATGATGTTGTTTGAGAAGTTGTGGTGGGCTCTTTTGTTGATGCGGAAGACTTCTCTTTCTTCTTTTCATGCTTTTTCTTCTTTCTTTCTTCTTTCTTCTTTTCATCAGCTTCCTCCCTTTTCTCGATTTTATCAACGATGTCGAGCATCTCTCTTTTTATCTTCCAAGCTCTATCCACTGCCATTTGAAATAACATGGCCTCTTCAAGATTAGCGTTTCCACCTCCAACATTTATACGACTTGCATTCAGCACTGTTAGGTCAGAGAGTCCAAACATAAACACATCCATTGGATCCAAGATTCGGATATCTTCATTTTCGGTTGATCGAATCACCGCTTCACCAGTGTGGCTATCATAGAACCACTTTTTGAACTTGTTTAGACATACTGGAACTTCTTCTGGAAGCTTAATTCTTGTGACAACTTTAGCAGGGTTAATAACCCACGTCACCTTGCCTTTTCCAGTAATAGGATCTTATGTTGTTTTGGACACTCTCCTTCTAGGACGCTGCGGCTTGTGATTTGGGAAACCTTTGTTGCATTCTTTGGCAATTATGTGCTCAAAGTCCCCACCAATGCTTCTATCTTCTGGATTTAGCATATCCAGTCGGCCAAGTTTGCGTAGATCCCACCTTGGAAGAGAAAAGAGATCATACCCTGTTCGGAAGTACTGAATTATACTAGGGATGAGCATATGCCACCGAATACCGATCCCATACCGATCCCGATCCCGATCGGTATCCCGATCGGTATCCACTTTTTGGCGTTTTCGGTATCGGTACGGTACGGTATCGTTATTATACCGATACCGACCCTCAAAATACGGTATAATACCGATACCGTACCGTACCGATACCTAACCGACATGTTTCGGTATCGGTATCGGTACCTAGTTTGGGTGAAATTCGGGATCGGTATTAGGCGGTATCGGTATCGGTTCGGTATCGGATACCGATATGCTCATCCCTAAATTACACCACCTCTTCTTTTGACCACAAACATTCCCTTGAGATTGCTGTACATCCAACTGATAATTTTATCAGTGGCTTCTGTCTTCTCAACAGTTACTACCTGATAGAAGTCAGGAAGTTTTTCTCTTTCCTTTTTAAACCATTCTGGATGCTGTGGAGAGAAAGTCTTTCCTCCTTCTTGTTCATACACAACTTCCTCTTCTAATCCCCATTCAATGAATTTTGCAGGCATTTCATCCCTGTCTATTTCTTCTTCGTCGCTCTCGTCTCCTTTAGTTACTTTTTTTTTTGACTCTAGACGCCTTTTCTTTGCTTCAGCTTCCTTTGCTTTTCTGTTTGTTTCTTCTTCCATGAATGCTGGTTACACATTCCCACAAAATCATCCTAAAAACTTCTGATTTATAAACTAAGTTATGAACTTAAAAATAAGAATCAAACACAGACAATCATTCAAAGGAACCATCAGTCGAAGACGAGAATCGTGAATCAGAGAGCATACAGAAGATGTAGACATTGATTAACTCATGGATTACCTACAAGTATTGAAAAGGAATGAATCTTGTGAAGGGTTTGTGTGATGTTATCCGTATATTAGAGAGAAATAATGAAGATGATTTTGAAAAAAAATTGAAACATGGTCGGTTATGAGTGTTTTATAGGCGGTTTAGGATTACCAGCGAAAATGATAAGTTCGCTGGAATCTTAATTCCGCCGCCAAAACATTTTCACAACACATTTTCAAACTTGATTTTAAAAACGCTCGTAAATTTCAAACTTTCTCAAAAAACGTGCCCAATTTTGTTTAAAACACTATAAATTACGAAATATTTACAAACTATAGAAAATTTGGGCCATTTTGACTCCGAACTTCGTTTTTCAATCTTGGGAGGTTCCATTTTAAGCTGATTTTCTTGATTCTTTTGACGCTCGTCGACTTACCTGCAGAAGATCATATTGCCAACACTTGTCAATTTCTTATTTATTATTATTATTATTAGTGAATCAAGGCACAAGAAAAACTGCCAGTATGTTTGTCCGCTTAAATCCATGCATCCTTCTTTCAACATGCCTTCGGAGAGCGCGATTATCATGTTTTCGGTAATATTGAAAAGACTTCTATGGCCCCCACACAAGCTATTGAGAATAGAATCATTACACCCGCGAGTCCCACATCAGGACATACCCCCCCCCCCCCGATCAAGGTATGTACAAAGGTTCCTCATAACAGGTGAGTATATTGTATTCATTCTTTTCAACGATAGAGTGGAGATCAGGTCAGTACTTTCGTACAACAGAGATCCCAAAAACTACCAAGGGCGGAGACAGATACCTGATTTGGTACGATTTGATGATAGATAGTTTGGTGAACAGGTCAGTACTTTCGTACAGCAGAGAGACCAAACTAATCCATTTTTAAGGTTTTGGTCATTTTTGGCACTTATTTTGAAGGTTTTGGCCATTTTTGGCACTTATTTTGAAAAGATATCATAGCGTGTAGGTCAGCATGTATCTGGATGCAGCAGAAGAACAACTATGATATCCCCGAATGAAAAACCAATATAAAGACCCGAGATATTAGACTTTGGCAATCTATCAACGCAAGATTTAAGACCATTAAGCCATATGCCGCAACGTGTTACCCACTATGATGCGTAATGCCTGAGAAAAGCCAGAATCCTTATGTAGACGTTATGTTTTGCTCCCTAACAGCAGTTTACTCATTGGTGTTGCTGAATCTACCGACACGTCGTTGCTTGGTACCCCGATTTCTTTTGTTTTCTGTTTTTCAAGAAATGACAAAGTGTTAGCAATTTTCTATCATTTCTTCTGACAGGAGTCAGACACAAGCATCTAATTTTTGATTTTATGGAATATCCCCCCTAAAATCTTTATTTTCGAAAGTCCATTGCCCGAAAATGAAATTTTATAGTTCAGAAAATCTTTTTGGTGGGCAACGTTTGACGATACTTGTTTTACTTTTAACAAACGATTTTTTTTTAATATGGACAAAAGATAGAGTATTTACGAACGATTTTGGACAACAAGATTCACTTCCATTCAAGGAAATTGACCATTTCCAACCAGGTTACCAGCTGGTTGAATCGAGTTTTATCAAAGGCTTTCATGAAAATGTTGGCCCGTTGCTGTGTTGTATCCACTGGCACCACTTGAATGTATCCTTTCTCGTAGGCATCTCGAATTGCGTGAATACGAATTTCGATATGCTTTGTTCTGGAGTGGTGGATGGGATTCTTCACAATTCCCAGACATGCCTCATTGTCGATGAATATAGGAGTCTTCATGATGTTGATTCCATAATCCAACAACTGATTTTGTATCCATAGAACTTGTGAACAGCAACTATAGGCCGCAGTGTACTCGGCTTGAGCGGTGGAGGTGGACACCGTTGTTTGCTTCTTTCTTTGCCAAGAGATCAGACGATTTCCCAAGAATTGACATCCTCCTGATACAGACCTGCGATCTACTTTACAACCTGCATGATCACTGTCAGAATAAGCAATAAGATCAAAATTACTATCTTTAGGATACCAAAGACCTAGTTTCGGAGTTCCTTTAAGATTGTGGAAGATGCGCTTCACAGCGGTTTCATATGATTCTTTGGGATTAGTCTGAAAACGAGCGCAGAGACAGACTGCCCACATAATGTCAGGCCTGCTTGCAGTTAAGTACATCAGAGAGCCTATCATTGAGCGGTAAAAGGACTTGTTCACTGGTTTTCCTTGAGGATCTAGAGTAAGCTCCGTCTGAGAGGCAAACGGGGTGCTTGCAACTTTGCAGTCGTTCATGTTGTACTTCGTGAGAATATCCCGAATGTACTTAGCCTGATGAATAAGAATGTCGTCCTCCTTTTGCTTCACTTCTAGCCCTAAGAAAAACGTGAGTTCTCCCATCATGCTCATTTCGAACTTTGCCTTCATCACGGTCTTGAATTCTTTACATAACTCCTCATTTGTTGACCCGAAGATGATATCGTCCACATAAATCTGAACCAGCATTACGTCTTCTCTGATTCGTTTGGTGAAGAGAGTCATGTCGATCGTTCCTCTAATGTACCCACACTTCAAAAGATAAGTTGACAAAGTCTCGTACCATGCACGTGGAGCTTGGTGAAGACCATAGAGGGCTTTGTCCAACTTGTAGTAGCGACCTGGAAAATGAGGATCTTCGAAACCCGGAGGCTGACATACGTAGACTTCTTCCTTTACCTTCCCATACAGAAAAGCACTCTTTACGTCCATCTGAAAAACTTTGAAATTCCTGTATGATGCGTATGCCAGGAATATTCTGATTGCCTCCAATCTTGCAACTGGAGCGAAAAATTCTTCGTAATCAATTCCTTCCTCCTGACGAAAACCTTGCACCAGCAATCTAGCCTTCTTGATCACTACTCCACGATCATCCATCTTGTTACGAAAGACCCATTTTGTACTAATCGGAAACTTTCCTTCAGGTAAATCTACTAACTACCAAACTTTGAGTTTGCGAAATTGAGATAGTTCTTCCTGCATGGCCTGAACCCAACTGGAGTCTTGAATGGCTTCTTCTATGTCACGAGGCACGGATTGCGAGAGAAAAGCTGCATAGAGACCTTTGTTGATGCTTGATGACTGCCCACGTGTACGCACTCCTTCTTCTATGGCTCCTATGACATTCTCAAGAGGATGATTGTGATTTGTCTTGTATCCTACATTTGTGTGAGCCTCAATTTGATGCGAAAGGTTGGTGAAGTGTTCATCAACGTAGATTACTGGAGGGTCATCTTCTTGAGTAGGTTCATCCACATTCCCCGGTGAAGAAGAAGCACCGTTTTCAGGGGTGTTCTCAGGAGAAGTGTCACCATTTACTTCATCCACAGAAAGAAGTGTATCAACAGAGAATGGAGAGAAACGGGTAGTGAAAGGAGTTAAACCAATATATGAAGAATCAAACAGAGGTTTAACTTGAGCAGCTTCTGCAGGTTCTGCTTCTGGAACATCTTCTGGAATTTCAAAGGTATTGAAAATCACCCCCACATCATAACACCAATTGGGAGTACTTCCAGTGTTAGTGTAGTTTCCTTCTTGGAAGTCAACGTAATAGGATTCAATCACCATTTTTGTTCTTTTGTTGTAGACTCTGTAGGCTTTCTGAGTGGATGAATATACCATGAAATAGCAGATATCACCCACTACTTCGAACTTGATGAGATTTTCTTGAGTGTTTAGAAGAGTGCAAGAACATCCAAACGGTCTGAAGAAATCAATAAGCGGCTTCCTTTTGAAGAGAAGTTTTGCAGTTTTTCCGTGAGGTTTTACAATGAGAAACCTGTTCAGAACATAGCATGCTGTATTTACCGCTTCTGCCCAAAAGATGATTGGAAGCTTTGAATCCACCAGCATGGTTCTCGCGGCTTCGATCAAAGTTCTGTTCTTTCGTTCAGCGACTCCATTTTGTTGAGGAGTTCTAGCTGCACTGTATTGAAGATGAATTCCCTTTTCTGCACAGAAGGATATAAAGGTTTGATTCTTGAATTCGGAACCATTATCACTTCTGATCGACTTCACTTTCAATCTGGTCACATTTTCAATCAAGGGAATGAATGACTTAAGGATATCAGCTGTCTCACTCTTGGCTTCAAAAAAATAAACCCATGAAAAATGAGAGAAATCATATGTAATCACCAAACAGTAAGAACTTTTAGCAAGACTCTTAACACTTATTGGACCAAAAAGATCCATATGCATCAATTGAAGAGGCGCAGTAATCGAGTTCACTGCTTTGGACTTGTACGATTTCTTGTGTTGCGTTCCTTGGGCGCATGCTATCTTTAGCGACTTTCATCAGAACTTGAAGTCTCTTCTTCCTTTTCTGAGGCATAAGAGTTTGAATCCTCTTTGCAGCTATCTTTAGCGACTTTCTTCTCTGAATCTGTCATACCTGTTCGAGATGGAATAAATTCTGGAATTTCCTCGGTGAGGAATTTTCCAAAGCTATTCTTTTTCAATTCTGGCACAAATACAGGAGATTCACAAACATTTTTATCATCACAAAATGCAGAATTTAAATCATGACATTCAAGCATAGCATGTTCACGATCACGGGTCTCAAATGTAGGCACATGGCCCTTACAGTCATCCAAAGAGTTAAATTTAGGCACATGGCCATTACAGTCATCCGTCCTAATTAAATTATTACATTCATCCCGAATATTGTTTTTCTTAGAACAGTTCCAGGCGAACCAGTTAACAGTGGAATAATTGTCGCCTGAATAACCTATTCCTATTTTTGAACCACCTCAGTCTCCATCCTCATCGCACACATCTTCTTTACACACAATTGGATCTGCATTACTTTTAGGAATGTTAGCGGTTGTTTCATTTTTGAAAGAATCATTTTGTTCTACAGAGGCCTTTTCATCAATGAAATCATTGTCGGGATGAGGAATTGGCATAGGCATAGGCACATAGTTTTTGCTATGTGGTGGAAAGAAAAGTTTTCTTTCATTTCCCTGCCTATCCTTATACCCGATCCCATCTTTTACATACGTTGGTTGTTGGCAATTTTTGATGTCAGTAAAGGCCTTTTGACTGACATTCCATTTCTCTATGATAATTTGTAATTTATTATTTTTGTTCAAAGCTTTTTCCAATCTATCTGTGAGATCGTTAATGATAAAATCTTTTCTAAAAACAAATTCTTTTAGAGTTTGCATTTCAGCTAAAGTTGAATTCAACTTTCTCTGATATGCGGCCTCGTTCTGTTTAAGTTATTTGTTAAATTTTAAAGCTTTGTCTTTTTGCCTCTCAAATTCTAGATTAAGAGATTTGTAGTGTGCCACGACATCAATGCATGCTGGTGTGCATAACTTTACTTTAAAGTTATGTGGAATACTATTTACCAAGTCTTTGTCAGCTTTTTCTTTGGAGGATTTAATTTTCATTGCTGCTGCCGAGACTTTTCCCTTTTCATCAGATGACTCCTTAGAAACATGCTCCTTGGGTTTTTCAGCTTCTTCAGAATTCTTTTCTTTCTCAGGCTCTGGGGAGGTGAGAATGCTTTTCAGACCTTTGTAAAAAATGTTGTCCCCCTTTGGTATTCCAGCAGCCTGTTTCTCAAACTGTGTTGATGACGACCCGCTTGAGATCTTTGCCATGAGAGCTTTGTTGACTTGTTCCTTGGCTTCAACAATTACTTCACCCCAATCATAATCTTCAACAACCAGAGCTTTTGGTGTGTTGGGAGTAGCATTGTTCTTGTTTTCTTCAATAGCAATTTGTTTTATAGCAGGAGCAGCCTCAGTGTTTCCTTCCTTCAACAAAGGACACTCTCGCTTGAAGTGACCCAAACTCTTGCAGTTGTAACACCTCAGCTTGGATTTGTCAAAACCAGCTTTTCCAAGACCTAGACGCTTCTCGGTCTTATCCTGAAACTTCTTCAATCTTAAAGTGATCATAGCCATCTGCCACTTCAAATCCATCTCCTCCATGTCATCTGGATCAACCTGATACATGTCTTCAGCAGTGAGCATCTCCTTCTTGAGTTCTCCCAACATTAAAGCTTCATAGCTACTTAGAAACATGTTAAAAAGTGCCACATGTTCAGTTAGCACTTTCAACGCTTGAGTATCACCAACCACAACAGCCTTATCACACGATTGTGGAGCCTTTGACGCGCTTGCGGAAACGTTAAAGTAGGACATCTCGGAGGCTTGTTTACTGGTGCCTCTTGAAGCTAGAAATGCCACATTCTTTAGTCTAGTAGAATTCTGAGCTGCATTTGGCGAGTAACCAACTGTATTCATTTCACATTTATTGACGTCCATTTCAAAAGCCTTCAGAGTGTTGATTAAATCGGACAAAGTGATAGGATTTGGGTTGTTGAGGAAATCCATTTTTATCATCATGCATTGAAGGCTCCATTCCTTTGGAAGCGAATCCAGAAGCTTCTTTATGGCAGCACAATTTGTGACAGGATTTCCTGCCTTCTTCATCTTGGTCATCATATTCAGAAAGCGACTGATATAATCGGAAAGACTTTCACCACGAATTCCACCAAACATGTCATATTGCTTCTGCACCATGTCTCTTTTGCTCTCAATTAGCTCTTCATTTCCCTCGTAGTGTTCGATCAAAGCGTGCCAGAGCTCATTAGCAGTTCTGTATTCTTCAAACATGTTACAGTCGTCAGTTGACAAAGCCATGGTTAAGGCAGGATGTGCACAACGGTCGCGTTGAATTAGAGTTTTGTCTTCATCGGTGAAGTTTGTGGGGTTGTTGTTATTGACTATCACATCTCCTTGAACTACCGTTGGAACGTAGGGTCCAGCGATGACAGAAAGCCATAGATTGTAGTCAGTGAATTCGAAGAATGACTTGATTCGATTCTTCCAAGTACCGAAATCTTCGGCTCCTTTAAACTTTGGTGGTCTTGTGGTGGTTCCGGTCTCAAGTTCAGCTTGAGCAATTGGACTTAGTTTATTCACCGACATCTTGACTTGTTTTTGACTTAAGAAAGCTGATCAAAAGTTAATTTCGCTGACTAACTGGTGGTGAGCAATTTCGCCGGCGAAATAGGTAACTATGCTGGAGATCTGACGGAAATTACAGGAACAGAACGAATTTCGCCGAATGTCTTCGCCGATACGCGGAGAAGTCCTGCACGAGCAAAGAAAGCTAATTCCGCTGATACAATAAAAACACACGTTAGTTTGGCTTATTTCGCCGGACACCGTGATAAAAATGCTATGGTTCTTTATCACAGTTCTCGAAGTCGCCTTCGATAAATTCACTACAAGGACACTTGACACTATTTCGCCGGAAATCAGTAACTCCGCTCGAGTTTTAGTCGGCGAAATTGACGATTGTGCGATGTTTAAATACGATTTCGCTGTATTTATGTATTTAAAAATACGTTCGCTGTATTCAAGAATAAGTTCGCTGTATTCAAAATTATTTCTCTATATTCAAACTTATCTTCGCCAACCAGAGGGTTTAACACTAACTAAAACCCTCTAATCACCCAAAAACGACTCAAAAACCATGTTTCGATTCATCAAAATGTCCAAAATGACTCCCTAATCACATATTAACAACAACCTATCGATTAAACACACCAAATCAATCCATTTTAAGTCCAAAAATTTGAAAAACCTTGAAACTTTGAAAAACCTTCAAAACTTTGAAAAATCTTAACAAAAACACAACAACCAAGAGCACTAAGGCTCTGATACCAAATTGTAGATCCCAATATCAATCCGGATCACAGTGGTTGATTGTTTTAGTCTTGATTAAGTGTTTGTACTATGAAAAAGTTAAGAAGAATCAAGAATGAAGATGAAGCTGATGGTATGATGAATACAACAAGTGTTGTATTGAATCCACACAAGAAGATAAATCAATGAAGCACCTTGGAAATCTGATTTAAGCACAATAGTAGAGATTAAATGTAAACAACACTAATATTCACCAAAAGAGCCAAAAGCTTAGCTAGGGCAACAATACATGGGTTTATATAGATCCTGACTTGCCAGCATAATTATAATTATCCTGGAATCTTAACTACACCAAGTCAGGTTTGCTACTTTCATCTAATTACAAAATATGCCGCTAGACTTTAAAACCAGCTACAAACTATAATAAAACTAATCCAGTACAAGTATGAATGATCTCATAAGTTCCAACATCTTCGTCATCTATCCTTTCTGTAAAAGACATCAATTGAACAATGAGACATGGATCAGATTCAATCTCACATGTCGTTCAATCATTATCGTTCTCGTTCACCGAATTAAAGTGGTCCAATCAAACACACAGTAAGTTTGGGTAAGGCCTTACACTTCACCAGTTTGAATCAACGAGGGCGCCCCGATGTCTAACTGTTACATATAATGTAAGAGTATATAATCCCATCTTGACTACATACAACTCCTACTAAACTTCAGAACCACCCCCAACCAATGCCTTTATGACTGGCAGTTATGCGACAGCGTTTGACACTGATCAAGGAATAGTCTTCAGTAAACGAAAGTTCTAGTATGTATCTCAGGTCAGAGGATACTTAAATGAGTATACCTAAATCAAATACATCTTATGACCATGATCCATGAAGATGATTTGATGCGAGTTACATCCAACATCATTTATAATGAGGTTTGTGAGTTTGGAAGTCAACTTCTTGAGTCCAAAGTCAGAATAGTCTTAATTCAGAGTCGTTCCCATGAGTCTGACCGACTACGGATAATTTAGAATACAAGATTCATGGATTAAACATATCAAAATCGAACACAGTTGTAAGATTCAAACTTTGCATTTAGCCAGTAAATCAAAGGTGAATTCAAAAGGTACAACTGTTTGAATGTTCGTACATCCAAATACTAAATCAAAACAAATGGTTATCTAATCTAAGACTGATAGCTTGTCCTGAGTCATCGGTTTAGAGAACGGGTCTACTAGGTTTTGATCTGTGTCTATTTTGCTTCTTAAGATGTCTCCTCGCTCCAGTATTTCCCGTGTATAGTGGAACTTTCTTAGAATGTGCTTAACCCTGTGACCCGGGCTCCTCGGTTTGAGAAACGATTCCTGTGTTATCACAGAATACCTAGATCGGTTTCTGGATACTTGAAACCACATTGAGGTCGTTGATGAACTACTCATCAAGCAGATTCTTCCGCAACATCTGATGCAACTATACATTCGGATTCGGTGGCTGAATCTGCCACTACACTCTGTTTGGAGCTTTTTCCGATAAACAGCTCCTCTATTGAGAGTGAATACGAATCCTAATTGTGAGCGAGAATCATCTCGGTCACTTTGGAAGCCAGCATCAATGTAACACCTTACAGTGAGCTCCTCTTCCACTCCTCCAAACACCAAGAACATATATTTGGTTCTTCTCAAGTACCTCAAAATGTTCTTTACTGCAGTCCAATGAGCAATGCCAGGACTATGCTGAAAACGATTGATTATGCTTAAAGCATACGAGACGTTAAGTCTAGTACATAGCATACATGACTGAACCAATCGCTGAAGCATATGAAACTACTTCCATTTTCTTAATTTCAATGTCCATTGAAGGATATTGCGATTTGTTCAACACGGTTCCTTTAGTCATAGGAACACCTCCATTCTTGGAGTTTTCCATCTTGAAGCGTGTCCTCATTTTTTGTATGTACGTTCTTTGACTTAGCCCTAGAAGCCGCTTAGATCTATCCCTATAGATTTTCATTCCTATCATGAAAGCAGCTTCTGCAAGATCTTTCATTACGAAGCAAGATCCCAAATAGTGTTTAACTTCGTTAAGCATGGGGATGTTATTTCCAATGATTAGTATATCATCCACATACAGGATGATATGGTGCTCCCACTAGCCTTTCTGTAAACACAAGTCCATCTTCATTCTTGACAAAACCAAACTCTTTCATCTTCTGGTCAAAATGAAGATTCCAACTACAAGATGCTTGCTTGAGTCCATAAATGGACTTTCTTAGTTTGCACACCTTAGTTAGAAATTTAGGATCGGCGAAACCTCTAGGCCGAACCATATAGACATCTTCAGAGAGATGCATATTAAGAAAGGCGGTTTTGACATCCATTTGCCATATTTCGTAATCACAGTACGCAATTATGGCAAACAATATCCTGATTGATTTAATCATAGCAACGAGCGAGAGGGTCTCATCATAGTCAATACCTTGAGTTTGAGTGAAACCCTTCGCAATTGGCCGTGTTTTATAGGTGTGTACATTTCCATGCATATCGGTTTTTCTCTTGAAAATCCATTTGCTCCCTACTGCCCAAGATTCAGGGGGTAGCTTAACCAATTCCCATACTTGATTGTCATGCATAGATTGCATCTCGACATTCATGGCTTCTTGCCATTCCTCAGATTCCGAATCCAAGATTGCAGATTTGTAGTTAGCAAGTTCGTCATTAGACTCAGCTACTAATAAGACTTCGGGACCTTTTAGACGCCATAGACATCTATCAGATTCTTGCGATTTCTACTATTTCTGCAAACGCTTGTGTTTTATGTCTGTTTCATTGGCAACAACTACTTGTTGTTCAGACAGTCCGACTACATTAGCGACTGTTTGTGGTTCTTGAATTTCTTCAAGATCAACCACTCTAAGGTATTCCAAATCGGCTTTACACCCATGCCATATCTCATATGGCGGTTTTGTTTACCTTTTAGTCGGAGCTAAATTGACAACAAGAAGCGATCATAAGAGCTTGTCCCAAAAGGAGTGAGGCAAGTTAGTTCTATACATCATCGATCGAACTATATCAAGTAGAGTTCGATTTCACCTTTCACTCACGCCATTAAGTTGGGGTGTGCTAGGTGGAGAGGGTTGTGAAACTATTCCACACTCTTTTAGATGATTGAGAAATTCAAAGCTGAGATATTCACCACCTCGATTTGATCGAAGTACTTTTATCTTTCTATCAAGCTGGTTTTTAGTCATGGTTTCTAGTCATGGTTCTGAAAGGGCCATATACATCATGTGAATGAGTTCTAGAAAACCATTGATCTGTTCACCAACATCGGTGAAAGGGTTCTTTGTGAGTTTGCCAACTAAGCAAGATTCGCAATCATCAAAGGAGTCATGTCTAGTGGATTCAAGAATCCCCTAGGACTGGAGCCAATTTATGCATGCCTTACTTATGTGGCTAAGTCTGCAACGCCATAAATATGTTTCATTTATGCCAGCTTTGTTACGTTTAGAAAGATGATATATGTTATTATTTGTTTGAACATCAATCTCATAAATACCATTTCGAGGTTTAGCCGCAAAATAAAGACATCATTCAAGTAGGCTAAAATAGAAAAACCATTAAAAACGTACTTGAATCCTTGTTCAAACAATGAAGAAACTGAAATAATGTTTCTGGTCAAACCAGGTGCATATAAACAGTTATTTAAAGTAACTACAAGGCCATGGGAACATGAAAAACAAAATGTTCCAGTTTCCAGAATTGGAACTCTCTTTCCATCACCAACTATGAGTTCCAGGTGGCCTTGTTTAACTTTCTTCCACTTTTCAGGCTCCTGCAAGACATTAACGATGTGGTAACCACATTCGGTATCAAATACTTATGTGTTGCTAGAAATAGTGAAAAGTTCGATAACATAAATGAGAATATCAGAAGAAGTGCAAATGTTATTGGCCTTGTTCATCTTCAGCTTGGCTAGATACTGTGGGCAGTTTCCTTTCAAGTGCCCATTTGGTTGCATTCAAAGCACTGACGCTCCTAGGAGGATGTGGTTTTGCAACATGCTTGTTGTTGGTGGCATTTCTGGCAGCAACAACAACTTTTTCTCTTGCCTTTGATCTTATGTTTCCTTTTCTTGTTATTGGGCTTCTTAACACCACTAGACTTGACCATTAGAACTTGGTTGGTTTTGTGGAATAACCAAGTTTGTTCATTTGGTCAATGTATCCTTCCGTCTTTAGCACATGAGTACTGATACATGATCCTTCCAGCATTTTACAGTTTATGAGTTGTTTCATGGTGTCATATCTCTCTTGTCGGGCTTGTTTTCTGGAACATGCCTTTCAGTTGCTGCATTAGGTCATAAGCATCCATATCTTCCATGTTCTTCTGAAGTTCAAGAGACATGGTGGCTTTCATTAGGCAGGCTACCTCAACGGCATCCTCGTTATGTTTCTCCAGTGCCTTGCTAGCAGTAGTAAAATTACTTTCAGGCTCGGTAGGGACTGGGCCATCTAAGATATACATCCTTTTCTTCATCTTGAGAACTATTCTCAGATTACGGTGCCATTCGAGAAGGTTGGTGTTATTCAATTTTCTTTTCAAATATAAACTTGAAAATGAAGGAGTTGTTTTCATTAGACATCTGTTATATAAGCAAGGTGATTTTAATTAGTATTTTTGATGTATATCTCCTTATTTCGTGAGGTGAGACGATAAGGAATGAGAATCCGGTTAGAAGCTCTTTCTAAAGGCGTTTGGGGTACGCAACATTAGCATGAGGTTCAAGCGGACTGACAACAATTGTCAATTGTGAGAAAGGTACAACTCCCGAGGTGTATGAGGCTTCAAGGATAACCTATTGTCCTTGCATTGATACGTTTGGCCTCATCTATGCCACTTTTGTTCTCGAGACAGCTGGGGCATGTAAACACGAGAAGAAAAGTAATAGTCGTCCTAAAACGGTCACATCTGGAAGGGTCGGATGTGTCGACGAAGCCCTTGCACCTTGGAAGGATAAACTAGACACCAAGTGCCGTGTTGTGGCTCCAACACTGATGATTTGCATTATGCCTCAAGTGTTACTAGTAGTAGGATGGCATAGTCTATTGATTTTAATTTTTTACCAAATAGGGTCGTTATAGTCGGTTTTAATTTAGATATTAAATTTGTGACATAACCAAAAACCCTTTCACCTCTCGGGACAATTAGTTTTAGATAACCTATAAAACTAAGTTTGTCACTACTTGGAATAACCAATTTTAAGTTAATAGAAAACTATTAAGTTAATAGTTTTGGAAAATAAAAACTAGTTTAATTTGCAAAACTTAATTGGTTATTATTTGTTTCAAAAACAACCTTTGTTTTATAACAAAAACTTTAACAAGTTGTAAAAACAATTTAGAACTTTTTTTAATGTGATTGTTATTAATATTTTAAAACTCCTTTTAAAATCATGTTGGTATTTATGTTGGTTACGTTATAACAAATTATAAGATAAAAGCAACCACAATAGCAGATAAATATGTAAATCCATATGGCCAAAATTGTTCGATCTTGCTAGAGCCTAATAGCAAGATCAAACGGGTCACGGGGTCACAACACACAAACAACCACAAGGATGGACTTGAGTGCATCTTGTTGTCTTGAGCAACCCCCACTAACTCCAAGACTCTCCTTGGCATTCGGTTTTGCTTCGGGTCTTCGTATCAACAATATTTAACAAGTAAATACAACAAAGACAAAAGGCCTATCTATTATAACTTTGAACCACAAGACGGGCCAAAACCATAAACTAATCTATTACAACTTTGAACCATCTCGGTGGCCAAAAATATTAATTACAAAACCGAATAAAATATACAACAACAAAAACAAGATCTGGCCGGATTTACACATCGCACAACAATCACAAAATAAATCAGAAAATGTTTTTGGTCAAGCAAAACAAATAAAATATTGACCAAAATAAAAGCGTCCTTAAAAATACTTAGATCATAAACTTTAAATAAATAAAGTTTGTGTTCTAATTCCGGTTAAAAGACCGGTACCGACTCGTATGTTGTAACCAAGGCTCTAATACCACTGTTGGGTTTCCTTGGTGATCGGTTAAAAGTTTATTTATCAAAAACCCGGTTCAATAAATAATAGTTAATTAATTAAGCGAGTTAATTAATAAAACGCAACGGAAATATAAACTAATGATCAACAGAAATGAAACCGACAGGATCCGGTTACATGCAAATACGAGCACAGTGAAAATATATTTAACTACCGATGAGAAAGAAATACCTCGGTTAATGACTAACCGATTGAGACACCGAGGTTCCAGGAACAAGTGCTAGTAAACGAACCAACAAAACGCGACGAAGTAGGCGGCGACAAGCGGCGGCCAACCGCGGCAAACAGCGGCGGCAGCTGCGGCAATCAGTGGCGGTAGCCGCGGCATTAGTGGCGGCAGCCGCGGCATCAGTGGCTGCAGGCGGCGGCAGCCGGCGACGAGCAGCAGGGCTACAACGAGCAACAGGGCGGTGGTAAACCGGCTGCGACTGATGTAAAATTGAGAGCGTTTTTCATCTTGTTGCAACAGCCTTTTTAATTTTGTTCATCCAACAACTTCACCAAAATTGCAAGACCCACAACCTTTAAAAGGCATGATCCTTTTGCATGCAAGCCAAGTGGCACACATGCATGGTGCATGTGTTGCCATTGGCCAATGTGTTAGGTGCGCGACAAGTGGCGGTAGCACGACGCATGTGCGACATGTGGCACAACAAAGGTGTATGCGCGACAAGTGGTGTAGGGTGAGTATACCCGTCTCACCCGGTACATGTACCCGTCTATTAGTTAATACCCGCATATCGTTCGTAATTACCAGTTAAACAGGTTAAGTGGATTTTTACTTCGTTGCCCATGGTGTAACTCTTACGGGTCAAGACCCGGTCGGCAGCGTTGATTTATCGAACCGGACATAATATCCAACAGAAAGAACTAAGTACACATATGTACATAGTAAGGTATTTATTAAAAGGGTGTACCTATTGGCACACTATTGTGCCTATATGCATACCAGACCCTAGTTGAATCAGTGTTAACCTATACACAACATATAGGGATACTTCTATACACTACGTATAGAACTATACTCAGCGTATATAAACCATGGATTTCAGAGCCTTATCAGCAATCATCGCACAGAAAAAACAAGGGTTTATATATGTTGCGTATAGGTCTATACGCAGCGTATATAAACCATCAGATTTTTTTGGGTCATTTTGGTAGGTTTGAGGCATCAGTTTTTCACAAATTTTATATATGCTGCGTATAGACCTATACTCAGCGTATACAAAGGGTCAAAAAGACAATGTTACCCTTGTTTTTGGCTGCGTATAGCCCCAATGCAGGGGTAAAATGCTCTTTTTTACTATACGACGCGTATACCCCTCTACGTGGCGTATATATGGGGCAAGTTTGGTAAAAAAAAAACATTTTACCCCTGCATTGGGGGCTATAAGCAGCCAAAAACAGGGGTAACATTGTCTTTTGACCCTTTATATATGCAGCGTATAGGTCTATACGCAGCGTATACAAAGGTTTTTTTAGAAACAAATATACATTATTTGTTTTAGTAAATTTTATAAAAAAAAGTTTTCTATTTTAAATAAATAAAAAATTAAGTATCTCTTATACGCTTTTTCATACAATATTAATCAATTTTATACGATAAATATCATATCGTATAGGTGTAGTATAGGTCACGTATTGACCTCGTATAAGCCTATAAGTGTGATATCGTATCGTATAGGTGTAGTATAGGTCACGTATTGACCTCGTATAAGCCTATAAGTGTGATATCGTATCGTATAGGTGTAGTATAGGTAACGTATTGACCTCGTATAAGCCTATAACTGTGATATCGTATCGTATAGGTGTAGTATAAGTCACGTATTGACCTCGTATAAGCCTATAAGTGTGATATCGTATCGTATAGCATAGTATATGTCCCGTATAGCTCCCTTATAGGCCTATTTGTGTGGTTTAGGTCCCGTATAAGCCTATAGGCATATACAAGACCTACAGGGAACCAATACGAGACTTATACTATACACTATACGATACGATACGATGCAATATGATACGATACTATAGGATACCATACAACACTCGTATAAGCCTATAGATGTAGTATAGCTCCCTTACAAGCTTATATGTGTGGTTTAGGTCCCGTATAGGCTTATATGTGTGGTTGAGGTCCCGTATAGGCCTATAGGTGTGGTTTAGGTCCCGTATAGGCCTATAGGTGTGGTTTAGGTCCCGTATAAGACTATACGCATATACAAGACCTATAGGAAACCTATACAAGACTTATACTACACTATACGATATGATACGATACGATACGATATGATATGATATGATATGATATAACACCCGTATAGGCCTATAGGTGTGGTTTAAGCCCCGTATAGGCCTATAGGTGTGGGTTAGGTCCCGTATAGGCTTATATGTGTGGTTGACGTCCTGTATAGGCCTATAGGTGTGGTTTAGGTCCCGTATAGGCCTATAGGTGTGGTTTAGGTCCCGTATAAGCCTATAGGCATATGCAAGACCTATAGCAAACCTATACGAGACTTATACTACACTATACAATACGATACGATACTATATAACACCCGTATATAAGACCAGTATGAGACTAATACGAGGTTTATACGAGACTTATACTATAAGATACGATACTTAAAAATGTTTTTTAATACACCCTTTATATACACTGTGTATAGGCCTATACGCGGCGTATATAAAGGGTTAAACAGATAATTTTACCACAGGTTTGGGGTTAAAAATAAAAACTACCCATTATATACAATGCGTATAGACCTATACGTAGCGTATATAAAGGGTCAAAAAGACAATGTTACCCCTGTTTTTGGCTGCGTATAACCCCCAATGCAGGGGTAAAATGGTCTTTTGTACTATACGCCGCGTATAGCCCTCTATGTGGCGTATATATGGGGCAAGTTTGGTAAAAAAAAATACTATTTTACCACTGCATTAGGGGCTATATGCTGTAAAAACATGGGTAACATTGTCTTTTTGACCCTTTATATACTCTGCGTATAGGTCTATACGCAGCGTATATAAAGGGTAGTTTTTATTTTTAACCACAAACCTGTGGTAAAATTATCTTTTTAACCCTTTATATACTCCGCGTATAGGCCTATACGCAGCGTATATAAAGGGTGTATTTAAAAAAACATTTTTAAGTATCGTATCGTATAGTATAAGTCTCGTATAAACCTCGTATAAGTCTCATATAGGTTTTGTATCTGCATATAGGCCTATACGGGTGTTATATCGTATCGTTAGTATCGTATCGTATAATGTAGTATAAGTCTCGTATAGGTTTCCTATAGGTCTTGCATATGCCTATAGGCTTATACGGGACCTAAACCACACTTATAAGTGTGATATCATATCATATAGCGTAGTATATGTCCCGTATAGCTCCGTTATAGGCCTATAGGTGTGGTTTAGGTCCCGTATAAGCCTATTGGCATATACAAGACCTATATGAAACCTATACGAGACTTATACTACACTATACGATACGATACTATACTATACGATATGTTATAACACCCGTATAGGCCTATAGGTGTGGTTTAGGTCCTGTATAAGCCTATAGGTGTGGTTTAGGTCCCGTATAGGCCTATAGGCATATACAAGAACTATAGGGAACCTATACGAGACTTATATTATACACTATACGACACGATATGATACAATATGATACGATACTATAGGATGACATACAACACTCGTATAAGCCTATAGATGTAGTATAGGTCCCTTACATGCCTATATTTGTGGTTTAGGTCCCGTATAGGCTTATATGTGTGGTTGAGGTCTTGTATAGGCCTATAAGTGTGGTTAGGTCCCGTATAGGCCTATAGGTGTGGTTTAGGTCCCGTATAGGCCTATAGGCATATACAAGAGCTACAGGGAACCTATACGAGACTTATACTATACACTATACGATACGATATGATGCAATACGATATGATACGATACTATAGGATACCATACAACACTCGTATAAGCCTATAGATGTAGTATAGGTCCTTTACAGGCCTATATGTGTGGTTTAGGTCCCGTATAGGCTTATATGTGTGGTTGAGGTCCCGTATAGGCCTATAGGTGTGGTTTAGGTCCCATATAGGCCTATAGCTGTGGTTTAGGTCCCGTATAAGCCTATGGGCATATACAAGACGTATAGGAAACCTATACGAAACTTATAATACACTATACGATATGATACGATACTATACTATACGATACAATACGATATAACACCCGTACAGGCCTATAGGTGTGGTTTAGGTCCCGTATAGGCCTATAGGCATATACAAGACCCAAAGGGAACCTATACGCGTTGCAACCCCCGGCCCCTAATTACTTGGGAGCGGGCGGCCGCGAACCAGTATCAGTGGTATAAGTGTTTATCAGTTTGGCAGCGGAATTTACATCGGGACCGTAGTTAGGAAATATTTTATCAGAGTAAAATACCAAATTTTTATAATAGTAAATACATGGGAAATTCCCAAGATTCCATTACAACCATGTTTATAGGGATAAACCCTAATTTATTGAATTAAAACATCTTTATTTAGGTAACTTTTATAGTCACTTTTTCAAACCTTCAATGCTGTCCAGCTGGCTTCTATTTGGCTTTCACATTTTGTTACCTGAAACACGTTCAAAAACATTTTATCAGCAAGAAATACTGGCGAGTGAATACCAGTTTAATCAAAACAGGTTTTATCTTTTTACAGCATTAAGGGCGATCTCGCAATTACATTTGTTTATATTTCTACCTTAATTACCACCAACGGCATTGTCAATCATGACTTGTCGTAATGTTACTACTCACAGTGTAGTAACAAATTTTGTATACAAAACCCCAACATACCGACGATAATTGTAGAATACAAATACGCAATCACTATTAATTATCATGTGAAATAATTTGAGGTTTTGTAAAAACAGTTTATAAAAAGAGGAATTACTCACATTGCTAATTTAAATTTTTCCTTGTGATTTCCTGGTTATAATCTAATAAATTAAACAATGCACACGCGTTAGTATAATAACCCAATATTTACATTAGTTATACCCTCCCCGAGACAGAACTCCAACGACTAAGTTAGGCAGAGCCTCGACATGCGTTACGGAGCAATAGTTCAATCGTGCAGCGTATCTTATGCATAATCGGGGGTTATGATACTTACATCGAGGCAGATCTTCGCTATTTTAGTGGGTATTATACCCAATATTAATTCTATAATTCAGAATTTGAGAGAGAGATCGAAGTTTTGAGCGAATTGGGACTGAATGCCAACGACCTCTATTTATAGGGTCTGTTCGGCAGTCTTTGGCGGCCCGCGAAAGAGAGGCAAGGATCTTTTGCGGCCCGCGAGTTAGGGGGAGTAGGGCGTAGCTTGGACCAGTCACCATCATAGGTTCGACGAGTGTTATGCCACGTGGCGGGCTGGGGTTTCGCCACCCGTCACTCGCTCACGCCCCGCGACGGACCAAAGGGGGTCTGTCGCGCCCTACCAGAGACCCTAAAATCTTGTTTTTATTTGATTTTTAATTATATAAAGGTATTTCGGGTCCGGTTTTCATATACAAGGTGTATTTTAAGACATATAGGGACGTTATAAATATTTTAGGAGGGTTGTTATATCCTCCCCACCTTGTTTTAGAACTCGTCTACGAGGTCTACTGGAACTGGTGTGGATATTTCTTTTGCATTTCTGATTCGAGCTCCCAAGTGTACTCTGGTCCTCTCTTGGAATCCCATTTCACTTTGACTAGAACTAATCTCTTGTGTTTGAGGTTCTTGATCTTTCTGTCTTCAATCTATAGAGGCTTCTCTACAAACTTAAGCTTCTTGTTTACCTTTATATCCTTAAGAGGTACCACTAATGATTCATCTGCTAAGCACTTTTTGAGAATACATACATGAAACACATCATGTATTCCTGCCATTTCTTCTGGCAGTTGTAGCTGATATGCTACAGGTCCTATTATTCTAATAATCTCAAAAGGTCCAACATACCTGGGGCTTAGCTTTCCCCTTTTGATGAATCTTACCATTCCTTTCCAATGAGAAACCTTTAATAATACCTTGTCTCCTACCTGAAATTCCAATGGTTTTCGCCTGTTATCAGCATAACTCTTTTGTCGATCCCGTGCTAGTTTTAGTCTTTCCTTGACTTGAACAATTTTGTCTGTTGTTTCTTGTAATATCTCTAGTCCAGGCAGTTTCTTTTCTCCAATTTCTGCCCAACAGACTGGAGTTTGGCACTTTTGTCCATAAAGTGCTTCGAATGGTGCAGCATTGATACTGGTATGATAGCTGTTATTGTAAGAAAATTCTATTAATGGTAAATGATCATCCCAATTTCCTCCGAAATCAATTACACAAGCTCTAAGCATGTCTTCCATTGTCTGAATTGTCCTTTTGCTTTGTCCATCCGTTTGAGGATGATAAGCTGTGTTTAGATTTAACTTGGTTCCTATTGCTTTTTTGGAAACTTGTCCAAAAATGAGAAGTAAAGCGACTATCTCTATCAGACAAAATAGATAAAGGAATTCAATGTAATGAAACTATTTCATTTACATACAACTTGGCTAACTGTTCCATACTGAAAGTTTCCTTCATTGGTAAGAAATGAGCCGACTTGGTCAATCTATCTATAATCACCCAGATTGTATCATTACCTTTTCGTGTCTTGGGTAATTTGGTAACAAAATCTATTGTTATCAATTCCCATTTCTATACAGGCATTTCTAATTGCTGCAATAAACCTGAGGGTTTCTGATGTTCAGCTTTAACTTGGGAACAGGTTAGACACTTGGCAACATAAGTTGCTACATCCTTTTTCATTCCTATCCACGAAAAATTCTTTCTTAAGTCTTGATACATCTTATCACTTCCAGGATGTATCATGTACTTAGACTTATGGGCTTCTTCTAAAATTCGGTGGCGTAGATTTCCTCGTTTAGGTATCCAAATTCTTTTCTTATGGAATCTCCAAAATTCATCTATTCCTTGTTCTAACTCCTTAATCATTCCTTTCAATTTCTCAGTATCATCCTTGATTACTGATTCTTGTATGGCTCTAATTTGTTCATTTAAATCTATCTGCTGATCTAATTTAAAAGAACGTACTTTTCTTGGCTTATCATGATACTTTCGACTTAAAGCATCAGCTACTACGTTAGCCTTTCCTGCATGATACTGGATATTACAATCATAACTCTTTGTGCCCGAAAACATATCTTAAACTCTTATGATCGGTGAAAATGGTAAAATTACTTCCGTAAAGATAATGTCTCCAAATTTTAAGGGCAAAAATTATGGCTCCTAACTCTAGATCATGGGTTGAATAATTCTCTTCATGATTCTTAAGTTGTCTAGAGGCATAGGCTATAGCCTTTTGACGTTGCATCAACACACATCCATAACTTAACTTAGAAGCGTCACAGTAGACTACAAAGTCTTTAGATCCTTCTAGTAACGCTAGTATGGGTGCGTTGGTTAATCTTTACTTAAGGATTTTAAAGGTTTCTTCCTGTTTTGGTCCCCATTCAAACTTAATTGATTTACAGGTCAGTTTTGTTAAAGGAATGGCTATTCTAGAAAAATCTCGGATAAACCGTCTATAATAACCGACCAGTCCTAGAAAACTTCTAACCTTCGTTGGTGACTCAGGGGTTTTCCATTTAATAATTACTTCTATTTTTGTGGGATCTACATAAATTCCTTCATGATTGACTATATATGTCCAAGAAATTGCATTTCTTCTAACCAAAATTTACATTTTGAAAATTTAGCATAAAGCTTTTCTTTTCTCAACAAATTTAGGAGTGCATGCAGATGCGCTGCATGTTCTTCTTTACTTTTAGAGTAAATGAGAATATCATCTATAAAGACAATTATGAATTTGTCGAGATATGGCTTACATATTCTGTGTCACACCCTGACTTTTGTGGAAGTGTGATTATGGTGTGACTTTCTTAATATCATTGCATTCAATCATAACATCAACTATATGATAAAAACCATAGGTTTGTCATCCATGAAATAAGTTTAAAACATAACAACATTTCAGACTTCAACTTCAAGTTTTACAAACCGTACAAAATGTTTATGAGTTCATTAAGGACTCGTCAAAAGATATTGAATAACACCAAGGTTTGGATGACGTGTCTCGTCCAGGAATAAGACACACTGACCAAACCCAAAGACCATGAATGACATCTTTATTTCTAACACAGCATAAAAACTTCCAACGCCGCCAGATCCACTTATAAATTCCCTGAAATACATGTAGTTTGAAAAACATCAACAAAAGTTGAGCGAGTTCATGTGTTCGTTTGTGTGTATGTATAAGCCTTTGAAACATTGTAAGTATGTATGTAAGTCCCTGGTATGTAGCAATAAGGAAAAAGAGATCACCACTGGGTTGCAAAGCCAATGGTATATGTGAAGTGATACAGGAAGACTCAAACCTAGCAGATTTCGCACCGGGCTTCCGGCTGTAAGACATAGTCACCACATGGTCCACGCAGCGGACTCAGGAGTGGGGCTCGCTACACCCAAATAGATCTATCACTCATGCCCCTCGGTCCTACAACGAGGATTGATGGCCTTAATCGCCCTACCCATTCACATGATCTAGTAGTAAACCCTCCTTAAGCTAACCATACCATGTATAAAAATGTCTGTAATAATTGTAACATGTATTCCACCCCCGAAGTATAAAACTGAAAACAGTTAAGAGTAAAGGGGGACAATAACTCACTGTATTGCGTCTTCGTATCCAATGTACCTCGAAGCTTCCTCTAGAACGCACGACTACCTACATGCGTACTACAGTCCGTTAGACGAGCGGGTCGTGCCTTGTCTTAGTATTGATTAGTGCCTTTGAGTTACGTTTTAGAGTGTTTTCAATTTTTTGTAATAATACTTCTCAAGTATTGCTATTCACATTTCCTTCCCAAGGATGGGAGTATCTCATACTTGTGTATTCGTATTCTTGTGTTCGTATAACTTGCCATGTATTGGCGTCGTATCCTGGTGTAGTAATCCAAATAAAAAAATATGCCAATATATTCTCGATATATTACTCCAAAACAATATATTTTCAAGTCTCACTTGGAATATATATATAAACTTATTTTGTCCAAATTACTGCATTTCAAGAAAATATATATTTTCCCAAAAATCATACATCTTCTAAATATTCAAGAAAATATATTTTCACTTCCCAAAAACAATATATTTTCTCCTTGTATAACTTAGTAATATTTACAAAAATGATATTTTCACTTCTTTTGTATCCAAAATAATATTCACCAAAAATATATTTACAACGCTATATCCCGGAATATTTCATAAGTTACGTTTTATCGTTCGGCGTCACAATATTAAGTGTGTAACTTGAATATTTATTCCTTGTGATTTTTGGTATTATTTTGGAGTTGTAAACTCCATGGTTTTTGTGAATTATATTATTTTACCATAAAATAAAATAACTATTCCACAAAGTAAACAAATATTCGCACAAGTGTCTTAATATAAAATATATATTCTAAATATATATTTATCCATCTTTATTTACAAAGACCAACCTCCAATACTTGTATTTTTGTGTCAAAATTTATGGCAAGATTTATATTGCAAAACATGGTTTAAATCATACTTGTAAACACTTGTTTAGAAAATATTTTCTAAGTGTCTTAGTTTTTAGAAAATTTCGTCATAGTTTCCTTTGAAAATGGAGGTGTCCATGCTATTTAGCATATCATTTTCTTTTTCAAAATCATTCAAACAATCAACAACAAATCACTAAACCATATTATGTTCACCAACTGCAAAAACTATATGATTTTCATAACATCATGAACTTGATCTTTCACTAAAACGTGTAGTAACTTGGTTAAGCGTTTAGTGGCCTTAGTTACCTTCCAAAGTGTATTTACTTCCTTTAAAATCTCATTCTTGCAAATATTTGGTGTTTACAACTTTTTAACATAATTTACAAAAATGTTTCTTTATTAAACCTTCTTGTTTCTCTAGTGTTTATACACTTGTTTTTCCACTAAAAATAGTGTAGGTTTAATAAAAATCATGATCTTTCAAAAATCATCTTTCTAAACTTGGTTCTTTTAGAAAAATCATTCACAAGTCTTGGAGCTATAAGTTTACTAGCTCACTATGTTTATTATATTACAAGAAATCACTTTTTACTTTCAAGTTCATGTTTAACCAATAAGATGATTATTTCATGCTGTGACATAATCATCCCCTATCTTGCTAAATCATGTTTTAATCATAATCTAGCAAGTTCCATGTAATGATCAACATCAATATCTCTAGTAACCGACAAGCAAACATCATTTATATGCTAAACAACATCATTCTTTTCTTATTTCATCATATGTAAAGCTTATGTTTCAAGATTCAAGTGTATGTTCTTTTAGTGTTCTTATGATTTCAACATAATATATCCTTTATCCACTAAAAATGTGAAGTAACAAGTGTTAAAAGAAGCTTACTACTAGCTTCAAGCTAGGGAAGAAACAAGATGAATATGGAGAAGATAAAAGCAATTTATGGAGGTCCGTCAATTTCCGTGAGCACCAAGCTTCCTAACTTAGCTCCTTACACCTTAGAACAAGCTTGCAATCATTGTAGGATGGATGAAAATGGTGGTGTATGTGTATGGGGGTGTGGTCGTAGGTTGTGGGAGGAAGGAGAAAGCCCCTTTTTTTTTTTTTGATGTTGGTGATAAATGAGGATGTAGGTTATGGTAGATATAATCTAATAAAGATCTTCATAGATTCAATAGTATATACAAGATCTTGATCAAATCCAAGAAAGATTGAAGTGAGATTTAGGAAGATTTGTGGTGATCTTGGTGGGCCACCTTGTGACCGTAATATATGAGGGGGATGGGGTCCAAGTGCAAGTTTTCACCATATCAAATATTATCTAATAAAATCCAAGGAAAAATCTAAGCAATATCTAGGAAATCAAATAATATCATGTAAGATCTTATGGGATTTTAGGGAAATCTTGCAAAGATTGATGTGGGGCCATTCCCAAAACCGTAAATCCAAAGGGGGGGGGGGGGTTATGTGTAACTTTGAATGGTAACTTAAATAATAGTTGGAGGTTGAGTGTAATGTCTAGTGTTTTATGTGTATGGCACATTATATAATGTGTTAGGGTGTTCGGGGATCATAACTAGCCAAGAAATAATAGAACAATGTTTCTGGCAAAATTTTGGTGTTCCGGGTAATGTCCGGTTGTTCAGTTAGATACCGGTTCGTTAAAGTGTCAAGTTATTCCGTTTAGTGTTCTTTAAGTACCCTTTCGTGACACTTTTTATTCCCGACACTTAGGAAAGTATGCAGGACCATTTAGTCAATTTTCTTCATAATACTAGTATGTTAAAGTGCTGAATTTTGCTGAAATATGAAGAATTCTGCACTTTTAGTGGGTTTTAGGCACTTTCCGACACTTAAACTATCACCTAGTGACGCAGTTTTATGGTCCTTACTTCCCTACACTCCATACTAGTGTAGTACTTTGTCTTTGGCCCATACTGGGTCTTTAAACATCGTCTGTCTATGTACTGAACATCGTCAGCATTTTCTGAGTTATCCGCTCACTATGCTAACCGTGCTTTATGCATCGTTTATGTCACTAAAGTCTGTAGGTGATAAATGGTGTGACAGTATGAAATGTGATGCACATGTATGTATGATACAGAATTCAGAAAAACAGTTTAAGTCATCAGTTGTAATTAAGCACAGTCATTAGGCATAAATCAATATTAATTAATTGTACGGAGGCATGCAAATTTGACGGTTGTCACATTCTCCCCCTGTTAAGAAAATTTCGTCCTCGAAATTTGTACTACCTTAACTCCCTAGGGTTCCATTATGCGTGTATGAATATGAATAATACCGAGGTAGATAACACCAAACCGAATCAAACCTTATTCATATTAGGTGAATCCAAGAATGTATAACAACCTGAATCCAATGGTTAAAAGGTATGTGCTTTTAACATTTGATGTCAAAGGTATAAGACATATTGACGTATAGTCTAGTGTAATCCAGTTATAGGGGTTCCACAAAAGAGGAGTTTTGTCCAATAGGATTCTCAAACAATCGGGCACAATATGCAAACGAGTTTTCACAAACCATAGCCTCTGCTATATGAACTCAAAATCAATGATTTGAATGCGATAGTATCATGAAAATGATCTGTCAACTTTCGAACAGATACATGGGTAAAATAGTGCGTTGACATTCTTGAATTGCGAAAATACACCGCATGGAACACAAGCGAATCTGGTGTATTATTGTCTTAATTCGTGGTTGCATCAGAAATGTTTAAATGACTTAGTCAAACAAAAGTATATGTAATTTTATGTGAAACGGTTGACCATGATTAGCACAAGCTACAAATTTGCAATGACACCACAAGGCGTCGTAATGGCATGATTCAATAATAGTGGTGACTGAACAAGTTTACCGAGTTTGAAATCAGATGAAAGCGTACTAAAACAACCTGAAGATTCTGTTTTACACAATGTCATAAAGTTTTCAGTTGAATACGGAACATCGAAGAATTACTGTTTCTGACTGAAGATGGAAAGCAATAAACACTGCAAGGTGTTCGATTTGTAACGAAAGAATCGTTAGGAGGTACACCGTACTAAGAAATAAATCTATGTACCATTGCCTTTTCACACAACCGTGTTGAGACCGCTTTAATCGTGATAAACAAAACGGATTTAGTGCAAGTCAATAAATAATCGAATCCGTGTATGAGGTGCGTAACGAAATTAGCACAAGCTTCAATTCTGTGAAAGTATCACCGCAAGGTATTCGAAACCAACAAACGATTTAGTGGGGTCGTAGATCAATCAAGTCCACTACGACTCGAAAAAAAGAACCTTTGCAAGAATATTTGAATATGATGCTCTCAATGCATCGTATAGCGTCTCAAATCGAACATGCGAGATGGATAAGTTCAAGCAATTGAACTTGGTTTTAGCGTAACCCGATAATAAACGTATGTATCAACAAAGGAACCTCGGCATGGTCACAAAGATAATCCATGAATATAACTTGAAATAAGAGAATTTCCAAGAAGTGTGTTGACTTGGTAGCAAAAGAGCCAACAATTATAATAGTGTAGGTCATTCGAATCACAAATTCGTAATTAGGTTTGTCAACATAATATTTGAACTTCAATGAAGCGTTTGAAATGAAACCGCATGCGTAGGAAATGGTGCATGCGTAACATATGAGTTTTCAAGTAATGAAACAATGAGTATTTGCTAAAATGGAGAAATGACCAAATATTCGAAGCAAATGAGTGTTCGCTCTCAGCGAAGAAGATTAACGTGATGCAACTACCATTAAGGGGAGTAGAGATGCAAACATCTACTCGCTAGAAGCAAAAAGTGAAGATTTCAACAAAAGAAATTTAAGTACTTCCTGTTTTGTTAACTAAAATGGCATATATGTCAGGTTAATGGTGTTTGATTGAGTTAACAGATATGGTTCCTAAGTAACAACCCTTACGAGTTTGGTCCGGGTTTCCCAAAGACCCTAAGTACATGTTTCCTAGATTCTCAGAGTTTCGTATTTGGTGTAAGGTTGTTCTGTGCATCGTGTAGGTGACACCATTTCTGTGTAAGTTTAATACGAGTTATTGTCCCACAATTTCCCCGGTATACTTTCTTTCTGAGTTCACAGCTAATGACACTCGATCATTGATCAGTTGTGTAATAGTAGTTGGATTCTCACAGTTAGTTAAGTAAGAAATTCGTAAATCCTCAGGCAAGAGTTACCGACTCTTGTAGGTTAGCTCGTTCGGCTCCTGGTAGTCGATGCTCATTTGAAAATCATCGTCCTTCTTCTTGATGAGCAGGACTGGGGTTACCCAAAACGGGAATCTTGGTCTGTTATCTTCCTTCTCTATCAACCACTAAGGTTACACTGACAATCCTTGCATCTCCGGAGGTGTAAGCCATTAGCGTACATTGATTGCAGGCGCGACGCCTGGAATCAAATCGATGAAAAATTCGTCTTGTCGTTGAGGAGGTAATTCTGGCAAGTCTTCGGGAAAGACTTTAGAATATTTCCTTATCACAGAAATATCTTCGAGTTTTGGTTCTTCGGCTCCCTTGTCCCTGACATGAGCCAAGAAAACAACATATCCTTTACGCAACAATTTTTGTGCCTTCAAGCAATTAGTAATTTGTGGAGGCGTATCCTGCTTCATGAGCCATGATCGTTTCTTCGTTTGCTATTGTGATGCGGTTATCAATCTCCGCTCGAACACTCGGCAGTTAATCCATCCCAATTACCTCGTCGAAGCTTCCCAACTCAACTGGCAGTAGATCAAGCGTAAACTTTCGTTCTTCGGGTTCTATCTTGCCGATTTCAATTTCTTCGTTGACCTCCACTAGCTTCCCATTAGCTAGTTTTATTGAGTGCGGGTCATCTAACTTACTTACTATTAAATCAAGTATATTCTCAAACTTTTAGAGATGCGAAGCTTAAAATTCGCAACAGTATCTAGCAGCACAGATGCATAACGTTGAGTAATATGGGACGAATGGATAACCTTGTTTGGAGTCTGGCGTGTTTCCCCAGCTTCGCTGTTAAGCTTTCATCCTTGTGCCTGATTCATCTTAGGGCAGTATTTTCTGAAGTGCTTCTTGCTCCCATAGTTAAGACAACCTTGAGCACGTTTTTGTTTGTCACTCGTCCTACCTTGATAGTTGTCGTTTTCGTTGTTTCCTCCGTGATTCTCGCTACCATCTTGGCCTCTATTTCTACGTTCAGTATTTTTCCTACAAGTTTCCTTAGGATGTCCCCTCTTGCCACAGTTATCACATTTTCCATATTTACATCGCCCGACATGATAACGTAGACAATTGTCACACTTAGGTAGGATACCCATGTAGTCTTTTCCATTTTTGGCCTTCTTCTTGCTACTCGGCCGAGTAACCATCATGAAATTTGCGAGCTTTCTCTTGTTGTCTCCAGATGGCTCTACAGGAGTCTCCTCTTTCTCTTCCATAATGGAAAATTTTCCTAGTCTAACCGCTTCTTCAGTGAGCGCCACGCTTATGTCAATAGCCTCGGTGATCGTTGAAGGTTTAGATGTTGTTACCAGGCTTAGAATCTGGGGTGCCAATCCCTCTATGAAACGTTCGACTCTCTTAAACTCTGGTCCCACCAGGGGCGTAGCAACTTGTGATAAATCGTTAAATCTCTGCACATACTCAGCTATCTTTGGACCTTCCATTTTCAAGTTCCACAATTCAGTTTCCAACTTCTGGACTTCTGCCTTAGAGCAATATCTTTTGCGCATTAGTTCCTTCAGTTTGTCCCACGTCAAAGCATACGCAGTAGTCTCGCCCATTGTCTGAACCTGAAGGTTCCACCATGACAGAGCCCCATCTACAAACAGCCCCGCTATGTACGTAACCTGATGTTCTGGGCGCATTTACTTAGTCGCAAAACATAATCCGTCTTCTCAACCCAACGCACAAAAGCTAAGGCACCCCCGGTGTCGTCGAATTCTCGATGTTTGTGGTCTAAGAACTGCTTGTAGGTGCAGCCTTCGCTGTGTTTGGAGCGAAGGGCCTCGAGCTGTGCAATGGCCTGTGAGATGCGGTCTTGTAGTTCTACCGCTGTTGTTGGCGGAGGGTTGTTGGTGGCGATGTTCCCTCGTATCGTCATCTTCTAAGAAGGAGATTGGTTAGGTCAGGTTGTATTTTTTCAGGGAGTGCATATGGTTGTTTAGAGGTCATATGTACATACACGTATTTGATTTTTATATCAAACAATTCAAGCAATAGCATAATCATAGCGTAACCAAGTAATTTGGGAATTATGTTTAATGAGAGCATAGCAAGCAAGCACGTAGCGTTATAATTATAGCACACACATATAGATCAACAACACGCTTAAAGAAGGCATAGCGACTGAGCTTTCATTGGTTATTGGTCACAAAGTATTGTCGCTTGTTTGGGCTCTCATTATTCTCCGTCCACAATTGCATTGTCTTACAAAATGTATCACATCAAGAGGGACACAGGGTCACCCTACCCTTGTCCAACAAGTATATCAGCGTATTAAAATTACGTAATCAGATGTGGTCTTCAAAAGTCTCCACAATCTCGGCTCATCATTAGTGTCTTTACCCAATGTAATGCAATCCGCATAATTCTATACTGGTGACCGAGGTGGAGGAGGAAAGAAAAGTAGACTGTTAACATGCGTGAACTCTACCTCGAGCTTGTATATACATCGAAGTAATTAACTGATATGCCGATTGGCAGTAAAGAAACGAGCATAAAATCCTGGGAAAAGTGTAATAGTAGCAGGTGAGTGTGCCAAAAGAATCTTTAGTAAATGTGGAGGATCAAAGTATACTGGCAATAGACAGGGTGGAGGACGTGATGTCAGCTCAAGCTTCAAAACTCTATGACTCGTATCCCCAAACTGTAGTTGTTGTTACTGGAGCAACCCGTCCCGTGTGTAGTCTCCATAATGTGAGGGATGGTGAAGGTCTAAAACCAGCATAGTGTTTGATAGGGACCATCAAAATGGCTCGTCCAGCGGTGTAGAGGTGAAAGTAGCAAACGGTGCGGCCTGTGAGGTCGGGGAAAGTGCTGCTGTAGCGGAAGGATCATCATGCGGGTGCTGACCTGGAGTACCTCTCTGGGGTGCGGGTATGTCCTGAAGGAAAGCAATAGGCATGTCGGCGCAATGGACGTCGGTCCCCATAGGAGCAACATTAACGGGTGAAGGTACAGGAACAACGTCTCAACCAATAAGGAGATCTTCAGGTGCAGGTACTGGGTCAGGTATAAGGGTTGCAATGTCTAGTAATCCAAAGGAAATAGGGTTATGATCAAGTAAGGGTGCCGGACCAGCAGGTGCAGCATCTAGCTGACTCAAAAGGAACAGGAGTTGGCTCAGGAGCAGACTCTGGGTCGTATAAAGGTGTGGCATCACGAACAGGTGATAGTGCAGCTGTCATAGCGGTGTCGTCATCTGGGTCAGTAGTAAAAAGCTATAATCCAGCCGTCTGTAAGGATGTAGATGTCACAGACTCAAAGGAGTCTGAAATCGAATGTATACTTAGAATCAGAGGATAGCTTGTTAACAGGGGTCTCAAGTAGTGAAATTAGTAGCAACGTTCTCGTCTAACTTTCCATCATCATGGGCGTTATCAGAAGGACCATCAATATCATGTCAAAGTTATCATCAATTATTCGTCGAGTAGCCAACCTTCGGAAGGAATGTCCACAGGAGGCGCATTGTCGAGGATCGGAGCCATGGTGCGCTCACCATCGGGATGACCAGTGATGAAGTGGTCATGGACTGAAACAAGAGTGACAGGAGGATTCTTGTTAGAGAAGTCATCAGCATGGGTAAATTACCACCAAAATCTGGTAGTGCGGACTGTTGAAAGTCGTCCTCGTCCTTGGTCAGCATATCAGGATCACTCTCAGTGTCTGACGTAAGTATCTCCAGTGCAGGTGCAATCCCATTATCTGTGGCGGCGGCCATAGGGTCATCAACGTCTGACAACTTGCTTTCTAACCCAGGTGACATGTGTGCCGGTACGTAATAGTCATAGCAGGTATATCCATAGTAATCACTAACAATTAATGTATGCAAACAAGGTACTTTATCATGTAGTCATGTATTCACATTATTCTTCATGAAACTTTCTATCCTTCCCAGCCTCCCAGACTAAACACCCAACCTCTCAGACTAAAACACCCAGTCTCTCAGACTAAAATACCCAATCTCTAAGACTAAACTTCCCCAGTCTCTAAGACTAAACTTCCCCAGCCTCTAAGACTGAACCTCCCCAGCCTCTAAGACTGAACCTCCCCAGTCTCTAAGACTCAATTCCCTCAGCCTCTAAGACTGAACCTCCCTGGTCTCTATGACTCAATTCCCTCAGTCTCTAAGACTGAACCTCCCTGGTCTCTAAGACTCAATTCCCTCAGTCTCTAAGACTGAACTCCCTCAGTCTCTAAGACTGAACTGTAAACATAGCCCTTTGAAAATGTGTTATTGTGCCTTTTGTTTGTAAAAATGTTTGTTCCGTGGATCTGGACGTTTTGTGTATGCAATGAAAACATGGTCGTAAAAACGTTTTTGTGAGAGCCCTAATGATCGTAGTCTAGACTCAAGAAGGAATCCTAGTTCGCTACGATCGAAGCTCTGATACCAAGCTGTCACACCCTAACTTTTGCGGAAGTGTGATTATGGTGTGACTTTCTTAATATCATTGCATTCAATCATAACATCAACTATATGATAAAAACCATAGGTTTGTCATCCATGAAATAAGTTTAAAACATAACAACATTTCAGACTTCAAATTCAAGTTTTACAAACCGTACAAAATGTTTATGAGTTCATTAAGGACTCGTCAAAAGATATTGAATAACACAGCATGAAAACTTCCAACGCTGCCAGATCCACTTATAAATTCCCTGAAATACATGTAGTTTGAAAAACATCAACAAAAGTTGAGAGAGTTCATGTGTTCGTTTGTGTGTATGTATAAGCCTTTGAAACATTGTAAGTATGTATGTAAGTCCCTGGTATATATTAATAAGGAAAAATAGATCACCACTGGGTTGCAAAGCCAATGGTATATGTGAAGTGATGCAAGAAGACTCAAACCTAGCAGATTTCGCACCGGGCTTCCGGCTGTAAGACATAGTCACCACATGGTCCACTCAGCGGACTCAGGAGTGGGGCTCGCTACACCCAAATAGATCTATCACTCATACCCCTCGGTCCTACAACGAGGATTGATGGCCTTAATCGCCCTACCCATTCACATGATCTAGTATTAAACCCTCCTTAAGCTAACCATACTATGTATAAAAATGTCTGTAATAATTGTAACATGTATTCCACCCCCGAAGTATAAAATTGAAAACAGTTAAGAGAAAAGGGGGACATGAACTCACTGTAGTGCGTCTTCGTATCCAATGTAACTCGAAGCTTCCTCTAGAACGCACGACTACCTACATGCGTACTACGGTCCGTTAGACGAGCGGGTCGTGCCTTGTCTTAGTATTGATTAGTGCCTTTGAGTTACGTTTTAGAGTGTTTTCAATATTTTTGTAATAATACTTCTCAAGTATTGTTATTCACATTTCCTTCCCAAGGATGGGAGTATCTCATACTTGTGTATTCATATTCTTGTGTTCGTATAACTTGCCATGTATTGGCGTCGTATCCTGGTGTAGTATTCCAATTAAAAAAATATGCCAATATATTCTCGATATATTACTCCAAAACAATATATTTTCAAGTCTCACTTGGAATATATATATATATATATATATATATATATATATATATAAACTTATTTTGTCCAAATTACTGCATTTCAAGAAAATATATATTTTTCCCAAAAATCATACATCTTCTAAATATTCAAGAAAATGCATTTTCATTTCCCAAAAACAATATATTTTCTCCTTGTATAACTTAGTAATATTTACAAAAATCATATTTTCACTTCTTTTGTATCCAAAATAATATTCACCAAAACTATATTTACAACGGTATATCCCGGAATATTTCATAAGTTACGTTTTATCGTTCGGTGTCACAATATTAAGTGTGTAACTTGAATATTTATTCCTTGTGATTTTTGGTATTATTTTGGAGTTGTAAACTCCATGGATTTTGTGAGTTATATTATTTTACCATAAAATAAAATAACTATTCCACAAAGTAAACAAATATTCGCACAAGTGTCTTAATATAAAATATATATTCTAAATATATACTTATCCATCTTTATTTACAAAAGCCAACCTCCAATACTTGTATTTTTGTGACAAAATTTATGGCAAGATTTATATTGCAAAACATGGTTTAAATCATACTTGTAAACACTTGTTTAGAAAATATTTTCTAAGTGTTTGAGTTATAAGAAAATTTCGCCATAGTTTCCTTTGAAAATGGAGGTGTCCATGCTATTTAGCATATCATTTTCTTTTTCAAAATCATTCAAGCAATCAACAACAAATCACTAAACCATATTATGTTCACCAAGTGCAAAAACTATATGATTTTCATAACATCATGAACTTGATCTTTCACTAAAACGTGTTGTAACTTGCTAAAGCGTTTAGTAGCCTTAGTTACCTTCTAAAGTGTATTTACTTCCTTTAAAATCTCATTCTTGCAAAGATTTGGTGTTTACAACTTGTAAACATAATTTACAAAAATGTTTCTTTATTAAACCTTCTTGTTTCTCAAGTGTTTATACACTTGTTTTTCCACTAAAAATAGTGTAGGTTTAATAAAAATCATGATCTTTCAAAAATCATCTTTCTAAACTTGGTTCTTTTAGAAAAATCATTCACAAGTCTTGGAGCTATAAGTTTACTAGCTCACTATGTTTATTATATTACAAGAAATCACTTTTTACTTTTAAGTTCATGTTTAACCAAGAAGATGATTATTTCATGTTGTGACATAATCATCCCCTATCTTTCTAAATCATGTTTTTAATCATAATCTAGCAAGTTCCATGTAATGATCAACATCAATATCTCTAGTAACCGACAAGCAAACATCATTCATAAGCTAAACAACATCATTCTTTTCATATTTCATCATATGTAAAGCTTATGTTTCAAGATTCAAGTGTATGTTCTTTTAGTGTTCTTATGATTTCAACATAATATATCCTTTATCCACTAAAAATATGAAGTAACAAGTGTTTAAAGAAGCTTACTACTAGCTTCAAGCTAGGGAAGAAACAAGATGACTATGGAGTGGATAAAAGCAATTTATGGAGGTCCGTCAAGTTCCGTGTGCACCAAGCTTCCTAACTTAGCTCCTTACACCTTAGAACAAGCTTGCAATCATTGTAGGATGGATGAAAATGGTGGTGTATGTGTAAGGGGGTGTGGCTATAGGTTGTGGGAGGAAGGAGAAACCCCCCCCCCTTTTTTATGTTGGTGATAAATGAGGATGTAGGTTATGGTAGATATAATCTAATAAAGATCTTCATAGATTCAATAGTATATACAAGATCTTGATCAAATCCAAGAAAGATTGAAGTGAGATTTAGGAAGATTTGTGGTTATCTTGGTGGGCCACCTTGTGACCGTAATATATGAGGGGGAGGGGGTCTAAGTGTAAGTTTTCACCATATCTAATAATATCTAATAAAATCCAAGGAAAAATCTAAGCAATATCTAGGAAATCAAATAATATCAAATAATATCATGTAAGATCTTATGGGATTTTAGGGAAATCTTGCAAAGATTGATGTGGGGCCATCCCCAAAACCGTAAATCCAAGGGGGGGGGGGTTATGTGTAACTTTGAATGGTAACTTAAATAATAGTTGGAGATTGAGTGTAATGTCTAGTGTTTTATGTGTATGGCAGATTATATAATGTGTTAGGGTGTTCGGGGATCATAACTAGCCAAGAAATAATAGAACAATGTTTCTGGCAAAATTTTGGTGTTCCGGGTCTTTAAACATCGTCTGTCTATGTACTGAACATCGTCAGCATTTTCTGAGTTATCCGCTCACTGTGCTAACCGTGCTTTGTGCATCGTTTATGTCACTAAAGTCTGTAGGTGATAAATGGTGTGATAGTTTGAAATGTGATGCATATGTGTGTATGATACAGAATTCAGACAAACAGTTTAAGTCATCAGTTGTAATTAAGCACAGTCATTAGGCATAAATCAATATTAATTAATTGTACAGATGCATGCAAATTTGACGGTTGTCACATTCTGTTCATCATGTCCATAAATGCGGCTGGGGCATTGGTTTGACCAAATGGCATGACTGTAAATTCATAAAGGCCATACCTTGTCCTAAAAGCGGTCTTAGGAATGTCCTCTTTCTATACCTTCAATTGATGATATCCTGAACGTAAATCAATCTTGGAAAAGAATTAAGCTCCTTGCAGTTGATCAAACAGATCATCGATTCTCGGTAATGGGTACCGATTTTTAATCATGACCTTGTTCTGTAGGATCGTTTTCTGACCCAAATGAGTCGATCAGAAGAGAACTCATCCAATATGAGAGGCAGAAACAAACATATCGGAGTTATTTCAGCTGGATTACACAAGAAATCACTTTAACTGTCTCTTATATTGAAAACACAACGTTTTACAGGATCGTTTTCTGACCCAAATGAGTCGATCAGAAGAGAACTCGTCCAATATGAGAGGCGGAAACAAACATATCGGAGTTATTTCAGCTGGATTACACAAGAAATCACTTTAACTGTCTCTTATATTGAAAACACAACGTTTTACAGTCTGGAGACACTTCGGCAGCACTTCGTTGCCGGAATCAGATCGTTACAAATGACAAGACACATCAGGTATTTATAGGCCACTCTATTTCGCACGAAACCATTCAAGCGAAAGCAGTTTCACATGTGATTTCGTACGAAATGACTTACATGTCATTTCGTGCGAAATGTCCATAAACATACATTTCTCGTTTTCTCGTTCTACGTGCCCTGATCAATCTGAACAGATACAAGACTCGACACAAGACGAAGTCGACAGACGTATGCACCAACAGACTCCCCCTCGGATGTTGACGAAGTCTTCGGTGTCGAGTCTTCGGTTGTCAATCCTTCAGTCTTTATTAGTCTTCACGCTCTCTCCAAAGTTTCTCCATTGTAAGTATTTTCAATCTCTTTCTCTTCTCTCTCAAATCTTCTCCTTGAAAGTTAATCTGGCTCTTGAGCTTTCTAATTTTCTTGATCAGATCTCTTGAATCTTTTTCTCAGAATCATAATCCTGGCTCTTATCCTGTTTCAGCATCAGCGTCTTCAGACTCCACTTTTTGATAAACTGGCTCTAGGAATCAAGACCTGGATCTTTTCAATCTTACATACCTGCACAATCTCTACCACAAACATAAGTTTCACAAATTTAAGATTTGTCAAATTTATATCACTTGCAGGTATTGTTCATAATGATTTAACATATAAAAGATTATGATGACCACTTATAGGCACACATTCAAATCGTTTTTCATTTAAACAAACTCCCTTCACCAGTTGTTAATCATGTTTAGCACTTGGAATTTTGAAAATTAGCTTTTCAACATCAGTTGTCAAAAATATTTTTGTATTTTCAAAAATTATGCTAAAACACACCTAAAATCTTTTTGAATTTTTTGATTCTAACGAAATGTAAAAAAATATTTACAGGCAATATTTTTGTGAGATTGTGTAAGAGGATCATATCAGTTTCTGAGACACATCACCAACACCGTTAAGCTATAACATTTTAAGTTCTAAACGATTCACTTAGATTGTCAGTATACTGATCCACTTAAATTTTCACACAAAGTTTAATTGTTTCGAGATACGAGATTAATGTTTTAGAGATTTAAACTTATACGCGTGTCCCACCTCAGAATATACTCCCGTATCCAGATCCCAATATTCAGTCTTACAGGTGAGTATACCTAGATGATATCTGTAAAGGGTTAAATGCGAGGACCATGATAGCTCAGGCTATTGCTTCCGCAAAATCAGAGAGATGATGGCTTCGACTTTAGGTGTGTTCCCTTTAGAGAATCTTTTCTTCAACAGCACATGATTAGCATTTTGCAATGTTTCATCATTTTTTATGCTGAGGAGGGTGCTATTATTTCAAGCAAGTGAAAAGTATTATACGGGGACTAGGCCATTGCTTCCGAAAAATCAGAAGTCTCTGGATAATACCCCAGATATCACTAAGCATAAAGACCTAGTATCTCAGAAAGAGGGGTCTTTCAAACAAGATTTCGGGGGTTATGCATATATCCGAGAGATGTTCCCCACGAGATAAGCAAGTTTGATATTTAGGTTTATATCTCAAACACAATCTACTAAGCGTGTAAGGACCTACTGGCATATCATCAGTGAGACCATTTATCACATTTTAACTTTCCAATTCTTTAGAATGATGTGATTGTCTACTGATGTACTATCATTTCCTCTTTTTACAACCAAACTCATTTTTGAATTTTTCAATGTTTTTTACTTTTGAAATTTTATCATATTTTTGGATTTTTCAAATTTTCAAAATTTCTAAAAATTTTTACTCCCCCTAAAATCAAAATATATTTCAATTTTGATTTTCTGGGAAAATTTGAAAACCAACTGTACAAATAAAATGACAACTGTTGTGAATTGCTTCAATTCGCCATCCACTTGGCATAAACAATCAGAACTCCCCATGACAACAAACTATTTTCCCATTATGATTTCAAAACACTTAAGTTTGTTTTAATCAAAATGGTTTTTCCGGAAAATAAGTTTTGTTTTCATCATAAACCACTTGTAGGTTAGGGGATATGACCATCACTTTGTATTCCAATCATTTGTATGAAAGTTAAATCAAGTTCAACTTAATGACCTTGATTAACCACTTGAAATACGAAATATTACTGAAGTGAATTTTTCAAGAAAGATGCCGATACCTGCTCCACACTTACCAACCTGGGAGCTCCGGCAAGTCCAGAATTTAATCATAATAGGTTCTATCCCAGTTACCAACCTGGGATGACCCATCTTCACCTGGTTTCTTCGTTTTCTTCTCATAGAATTTCTTTACCCCTTTTACCTTCCCGTCAACCATTTTTCCAAAAATATTTTGAACTTTGGGGCTAAAGGCCTTTTCAACATCAAATTCTTTCTTTTCAGAAAAAAAATTGATTTGAAATCTCAGTTTTTCCAATTTTTGATTTAAAATTTTCAGCTCGCAATGGTGGAAAATTTGCATCATCCATTGGCGGAACCGAATTTTCACTCTTTTTTCTCAAACTGTGGTTCCTCTGACTTTATGGAATCAGATTCATCGCCAGAACTATTATCTGAATTCTTAACAACCAACTTTTGGTTGTTAACGTTCACCTTTCTTCTGTAAAAACTTTTTGAACATTCACCAACCTCAAACTTTGAATTTTTTAAAACTTTAAATTGTTTGGTTGGTGGTTCATTCTCAACCATCTTTCCTTTCAATTTTTCAGAGACTCCCTGTTTTGTTTAGATTGCCTTTGGGCAATTCCTGGCAATATGACCAAATGTTTTGCATTGAAAACAGGTTCTTGTCTCCTTCTTTTGTTGAGCAACATCTTTTTTCAAGTCTTCTTGCTTTTTAGCAAGGAATTCTTTGTTCGTCTACTTTCTGAACAATTGCTCCTTTTCTTCTTCAGATGATATTTCAGAAACAAATATAGTTTTTGGTTTATAAGTTTATTCATTTTTATGATTTTTCGGTGGAATAAGTCCAAGACCTTTCCTTTTGAAATTACCATTATGGTTTGGTTTCTTTTGAAAACCAGAACCAGAATTGTAACCCTTTTTTCTTGTTTAACCTTTTTTATCTCTTGAGGTGTACTTTTTAGGTTTTTCAGTAAGATTTACATCTTTTATTTAAGAAATATTAATTTCTGTTAGTTTGAAAACCTTTTTATTATTTCAGTTTTAACACCTCTTATTGGAAATTCTTCATCAGAATATAATTTGTCCGAATCATTCAAAGTATATGCTACTTTGAATGTTTCGTCATTCAAATTAGATTTTGATAACAGAAATCCTTTATTATAAACCCGTTTCTACTTTTTGACTTTTGAGCTTGACGTGTCGGATTCAAACTTTGACTCTGATTGTGACTCAGACTTTGACTCCTCTGACTCATCTCTATCCAACACCTGATCGACCACTTTCTTTATTAATTTGGACTCATGATCAGTGTCAGATGATGTAAAAGTGACATCAATGTTTTCTGGCAAGTTAACTGATAGCTCAGACTCCCACTGTAAGTTTGTTGCCTTTTTGACTCTTTCTGAATTTGGATTTCTAGGAGAATATCCATTTTCAAGCGGGGATGGACATTTGTTGTAACCGACACTTCGTTTCTTACCAGAACTCTTCATTTCAGTATCCTTCTTCTTTTCAGAACTCTTGTCTTCAGATACTTCCTCTTCATCAAATGCCTTCATGCCTTCAACGGTTGGATAAATCATGTCAATAACATAAGAAGTACATGAGTAACATTTTAACAACCTGTTTACTCTCTCTGTTTCAATCCTCTGGGTTTCCAGTTTATGTTCCAGTACAGCACACTTCTCAATGTAATTGTTGACAATTTTTTGCTTTGTCATGAAAGTTCCTTGAAGAGTCTTCATAGCTGTTGCTTGTTCACTGCTTGATTGACTGTACTGATTCATTGCTTTGTTTAGAACATCATATGATTCTTTCAATTTGTTCATGTTATGAATCAAAGTACTGTTTTGCTTCTTCACTGTTTCACAGTTTTCACATTTCACATGAATTTTTCGTGCATCCGCTTCTGCTTCAACTGTGAAAGCTGGAACTTCTTTTCCCTTTTTCTTTACCACAGGAAGTTCTTCATCATCACTGCTAACTTGCTTTTTAACTTCCTTCTTTTTCTTTCGAACTTTTCCATCATCACTGTCACTCTCTTCTAGCATTTTTAAGTGTTCTTTCATTCTGTTTGCATAATAATCATCATTATCACTATCTTCTACAACTCGAGCAACAAAAGCTTTCGCCAAGAATTCTTTATCCGGACAGTAATTGTCCCAACTAAAATTTTCCCAACTAAAACCTTCTGGTAGTCTTTCATCATCTTGATCTATCAATTTGTTCATCAAATATGCTTTCTTTGATGACTCCTCGATCGCCTTCTTAGCATGTGCAGTTTGTGGTTCTTGTTGTTGTTGAGCAACTTGATGATAAATTGCTTTTCGATAATAATCATTGTTGTTGAACGGATTTTGAGCTCCACTTGTTTCGCGGTTTGTACACTCTCTCTTGAAGTGTCCTTTTTCCTTGCAACGAAAACAAGTAACTTTAGATTTATCAAATCCTAAACTAGAAACATTTGCATCACGGAAATCATCTCTTCCCGTAATTTGTTTAAACTTTTCAGCTCTTCTCAACACACTCGCCATACACCACTTTATATCCATTAACTCCATCTCCTCAGCATCAATCTGATCGTAATCCTCTTTTGTCAACATTGGATTCCCGATCCTTCCTGCAACTAAGCTCCCATATGATTATAATATAGTCACCAACAGAGACATATGACTTTTTGCAACTTCTTCTGAGTAATTCTGATCATTTTCAAGGTTCAGTGCAATGTTGCATTGTAGAACTTTGCCACTCTTTGTCTTTGAGAAATTTGGATCAAACGATGGATATGAAGAAAATCCAATTTTGCTACTAGATCCTTGAGACGATCCTCCAGACGAATTTTTAGCATTGAATGCAGTTTCAATCTTTGGTGACATGTTGGTCTTATCATTGATACCTCCTTTGTAATAAAGACCAATATCTTGTTCACCATCAAAATCCTTCATTCTTGAGATCTTCCGTTGTTCCATTTCTTAAGCTTCAAGTTTCTCAATAAATTTACTCAATGTTAAATTGTTAAACCCTTTCTTATTCCTTAACATCATAAGGTACGTGCCCCAAACCTCATGTGGCAACGCATCAGCCAACTTTTCAATCAATTCTTCATTATCTTTTGTGATGCTCAATCTCTTCAAGTTCATTACTAAATTGCAATATATTTCGATAATCTGCTTGGTGTTTTCAGTTTTTAAACCACGAAATAAATCGAACTCCTTTTTCAAAAGCGATTTTTTGTTCTTAATCATCTCTTGACTTCCAACAAACTTAGATTTTAATGCTTTCCAAATTGAATATGCACTTCCATTCTGTTGCAATAAAACCAATATATCTTCTTTAACAGCTTGTTGCAGTAAACTGATCATCATCTTTTCATTTTTGTATTTCTTTTTCTCATCAACACTTAGGTCTTTAATAGCAATCTCTTCTTCATTATCATTTAACGGTCTAATATATTTCGTTTCAACACATTCCCAAGCATCCAAATAATTTGCTTGAACCCAATTTTCGAATCACTCCTCCCATCCTTTATACTCCTCAATGTTCATGAGCTTTGGCGGTTTTTGCCTGGTACCCGTTTCATTTTCTAACATTGTGTTTTGTGCAATAGTAATCAGAGTAGCAAAGGCGTTGTAAAACTCTTCTTCCATGATTCGGTTTTAAAATTTCACAAATTTAATCATTCAAACGAAATACCACAGTTCAAACGAAATGAACTTGGATGCGAAATGAACTCCTTCACACGAAATAAACCTGCAAGACTTCAAACGAAATCAGTTTACACGAAATGAAGTTTGGTGCGAAATGACGATTTGGTACGAAATAAAGTGCTATTTCGTACGGAATGACTATCTGATTGTCAAATTTCAAACGAAATACCAACTTGATGCGAAATGAAGTGATTTCGTGCGAAATAACTGGTTTCGTACGAAATACCAGAACTTTCAAACGAAATGAGAAACCTGTTTCGTACGAAATGAACTTTTGATGCAGATTCAAACGAAATAACGTTTTCGTACGAAAACAAAACAAGACAAGCTATTTTGTGCGAAATGAATGTGTGATTTCGTACGAAATAGATGAATCTGAGTGATTTCGTGCGAAATCAAATCCTCAATTCGTGCTAAATGCTGCTGATGTCATCATCTCGGCCATGTTTTTTTCAAATTGATCTGGTTTTAGTCCGATTTTAGATCTAATTCTTTCAAGGCTTTGTTAAAACACAGTTTCGCATATAATGTGAGAAATTCAAGTCATTTTGACCGTGAAATCAAGTATAATTTTGAAAAGAAGGTGTAGAAATCTGATTTTGCAGCTGAAATGGTAAGAACTCTTCCTCCTAAGCTCTGATACCACTTGTAGGATCGTTTTCTGATCCAAATGAGTCGATCAGAAGAGAACTCGTCCAATATGAGAGGCGGAAACAAACATATCGGAGTTATTTCAGCTGGATTACACAAGAAATCACTTTAACTGTCTCTTATATTGAAAACACAACGTTTTACAGTCTGGAGACACTTCGGCAGCACTTCGTTGCCGGAATCAGATCGTTACAAATGACAAGACACATCAGGTCTTTATAGGCCACTCTATTTCGCACGAAACCATTCAAGCGAAATCAGTTTCACACGAAATAGTCATTTCGTGCGAAATGACCAAGTGATTTCGTACGAAATGACTTACATGTCATTTCGTGTGAAATGTCCATAAACATACATTTCTCATTTTCTCGTTCTACGTGCCCTGATCTATCTGAACAAATACAACATGTTCAACTCTCGATAATCAATGCATATACGCATTGACCCGACTTTTTTCTTGACAAACAAGATTGGTGCTCCCCATGGTGATGAACTTGGCTGTATGAATCCTTTCTCCAAAAGTTCATCTAACTGTTTCTTTAGTTCTTGCATCTCTGTTGGTGCTAAATGGTAAGGTGCCTTGGCAATTGGTGCTGTCCCTGGTAGCAGATGGATTCTGAATTCAACTTCCTTGTCTGGGGGTAGTCCTGGTAATTCTTCTAGGAACACATCTGCGAATTGAGATACTACGGGAATATCTTTCAATTCTTTTCCTTTAGTGTTAATGATTATGGAAATCATATACACTAATGATCCTTTTCTTGCATAACTTTCTGTTTTCATTACCGAAATGAATTTCGTGGATCGAGATGACTTATTTCCTTTAATTGTGATCTTTTCACCCTTTAGTGAATTTACTTGTATTTACTTTTGATCACATAGTATACTGGATTTATTGGTTACTAACCAATCCATTCCTAATACAATATCAAATCCAGCCAGCTTCATTGGGTAAAGATTAGCAGTAAAATTATGGTTTAAAATTTCTATTCTTGCTCCCTGCAAGATTTCAGTAATCTTAATGGATTCTCTATTTGTCGTTTCTACTAGGCATTCTTGTTGGAGTTTATTTAATGGTTGATTGAGAAGTTTGCAAAATGAAGTATTAATAAAACTTTGGTTCGCACCAGAGTCAAATAATACTTTAGCAAAAACATCATTAACTAAAAACATACCGGCAATCACGTCCAGAATCATCTTGGCTTCTTCTGCTGTCAGAACAAATACTCTAGCATTCTTAGTAGTCTTGTTGTTCATGGCTAGAGCTAGTTTTGGACAGTTTGGCTTGATATGCCCTTTTTCTCCACAATTGAAGCATACTCCATTACTGGGTTTCTTCCTTATGTCCTGGTATCTTGCAGAAATTGCAGTATGTGGAGCATATTCCTGAATGTTTCTTCTTGCAGGCCTTACAATAAGGTGCAGAAGTATAACCTGCATTTTTCCCACGGTTGAAAATACCATAGCGAAATTACTGGGTAAGCCTTTGAGCTAGGTTCCTCCTTTGGTTTTCTTCTTGTGTACGTACTAGTTCATCAGTTAGGGTATTTGCTAGCTCTACAGCTTCTTCTATGGTTTGTGGTCTAGCTGCCTTGACTACATGTCTTATCTCACTAATTAATCCCCAGATGTAACGGGAGATTAATACTGGTTGTGGTGAAGCTAGGGTTGACACTATTCTAGCATATTCAAAGAATACGGTAGTTTAACCCTTACAGTCTACTCCAGCCATTCTAAGGTTTAACAACTTATTAGCTATCTATTATTTTTCATTGGGAGGACATAATTTTCTTTTGACCATGTTCTTAAACTCAATCCATTCTATATTATAGACTCTGTCACTTCCCCTAGACTAGAGAATAGTGTTCCACCATTCTATAGTTGCATTCTTAAAAAGATTAGAAGCAAACATGATTTTATCTTCTTCTGCACACTTGCTTATCCTTAAGACGGCCTCTGTCTTTTCTATCTAGCGTAGAGCAGCAATGGCTCCTTTATTGCCAGAGAATTCTATTGGTTTGCAAGACCAGAATTCTTTGTAAGAACAACCATAAGACATGGTTCTTCTTTTTGGAATAGGAAATTGAAGTAACGGTCCATTTTTTACGCTGTGACTGGGTTCAGTAGGTGGTCATTTACTTCCACTATTACTTTTATTATTTTCCGCTTCCTTAACTATTTTAATAATATATGGCATAGCGTCTATAATCCCTTGTGCTACTATGTGTTGGATGGCACTGTTATCTATTTGGTTGCCGTTATTATCATTATTCGGGTTTTCTTGATTCACTTCGTTGTCCATCTGGATTATAAACATTTACCAAATATTAGTATCACAAAACAATATTTAATGCGAGCAATCACAAACAAACACATTGATCAAAATCGTCGTGCATTGCGGCATTTACTCTATTTTATATATATGCATCTATTACAAACTGTAACTGAAATACAATACTAGTTATGCATCAGTAGCTATTGGATTATCTATTTTAGTGGATATATTATTACTATTACTATTATTATTTTATTTTATTTTATTTTTTTATTTTTTTCTACTACACACACATATATATATATATTTTATTATTATTAGTATTACTAGTGGGGGTTCATCCAATACTGCATATTACGCTCGTCGTATTTCCAAACGAGCCTCTCCCCTATTTGCCTTATTCGTTCACTTTCATCTAATAACTCCTCACCAAAAGTACGGAGTTCCTGCACGTTTTCCATACTCATGGGTGGTGCGGGTGCTGGTATTGGGTCAGGGTACTGAGGCATCAGTTCTTCGTATGGGTATGGGTTCTCTAGGATTTCCCGAATATCCTGGTCATTATCCCAATATGGTTCTAGAGGGTCAAGGTTTGGGTATGGGGCTACAGGGTTCGGTATGTGCTCCTCCTGTGGGTGGAGTTCTGGGTAATTTCTATGATCATCCTCCCATGGGTTATAATTTGGGGGATGGGGTGCTGGGACTCTAGGGATTTCGTTTGGGTCGAAGGTAGGTAAGGGAATCTGGTCCCCTGGGTTCGGTTCTATTTCCATGGGTTGAGCTGGGAACAAGGGTAGTGGCTGTGGTGCAATGATTTGTTCTAAGTTTGGGTCTGCGGCTGTGGTAGCTAGTATTTGGAAATTGGCCAATCGTCTATTGATTATATCCTGAGTCTGGGCATTCATCTCCCTATTTGCAACGGCTAAAGCCTTCTGGTGCTGTAACTTCCTCATTCTTTTCCTACATTCGTGAGCTTTCCGACTGAACCATCCTCTCTTTTTGGTAGGGAATGGCTCTTCGGATTGTGCTTTGAATATGAAAATCCCCTCTTCTGTGTCAGCTGAATACCCCGAGAGGGTAGGCTGGGAAGAAGTTCCTTCATCTCAAGGAGAACTAGACAGTTGACGATAAGCGTCTGACGGACCTTGATCACTCATACTGTAAACTAACAAATTGTCAAATAACACAAAACAATAATATACATATATGCACATAGTCACATAGATTATTTCCTAACAAAATGGAAAAAAATTTGGTGTCAGCAGAACACTTATGTGGCTGAAATCAGTGGCTGTAGCTCTGATACCACTCTCTGTCGCAACCCCCGACCCCTAATTACTTGGGAACGGGCGGCCATGAACCAGTATCAGTGGTATCGGTGTTTATCAGTTTGGCAGCGGAATTTACATCAGGACCGTAGTTAGGAAATATTTTATCAGAGTAAAATACCACAATTTTATAATAGAAAATACATGGGAAATTCCCAAGTTTCCATTACAAACATGTTTATAGGGATAAACCCAAATTTATTGAATTAAAACATCTTTATTTAGGTAACTTTTATAGCCACTTTTCAGGCCATTAGTGCTGTCCAGCTGGCTTCTATTTCGGTTTTATCATTTTAAAGCATTGAGGGCGATCTCGCAATTACATTTGTTTATATTTCTACCTTAATTACCACCCACGGCACTGTCAATCCTGACTTGTGGTAATGTTACTACTCACAGTGTAGTAACAAATTTTGTATACAAAACCCAACATACCGATGATAATTCTAGAATACAAATACTCAATCATTGTTAATTATCATGTAAAATAATTTGAGGTTTTGTAAAAACAATTTACAAAAAGAGGAATTACTCACATTGCTAATTTAGGTTTTTCCTTGTGATTTTCTGCTTATAATCTAATAAATTAAACAATGCACACGCGTTAGTATAATAACCCAATATTTACATTAGTTATACCCTCCCCGAGGTAGAACTCCAACGACTAAGTCAGGCAGAGCCTCGACATGCGTTACGGAGCACTAGATCAATTGGGCAGCGTATCTAATACGTAACCGGGGGTTATGATACTTACATCGAGGCAGAGCTTCGTTTTAGTGGGTATTATAATCGATATTAATTCTACAATTCAGAATTTGAGAGAGAGATCAAAGTTTTGAGCGAATTGGGACTGAATGCCAATGACCTCTATTTATAGGGTCTGTTCGGCAGTCTCTGGCGGTCCGCGAAAGAGAGGCAAGGGTCTTTCGTGGCCAGCGTGCTAGGGGGAGTAGGGCGTAGCTTGGACCAGTCACCAGCATAGGTTCGATGAGTGTTATTCCACGTGGCGGGCTGGGGTTTCACCACCCGTCACTCGCTCGTGCCCCGCGACGGACCAAAAGGGGTCTGTCGCGCCCCGCAAGAGACACTAAAATCTTGTTTTTATTTGATTTTTAATTATATAAAGGTATTTCAGGTCCGGTTTTCGTATACGGGGTGTATTTTAAGATGTATAGGGACGTTATAAATATTTTAGGAGGGTTGTTATAATACGAGACTTATACTATACACTATATGATATGATACGATGTGCTACGATACGATACTATAGGATACCATACAACACACGTATAAGCCTATAGATGTAGTATTTAAAAATAATTAACGGTATGATATTTAAACATTTATAGCATTCGAACGGCACTAGACATGGTATAATAATTTAATTTAGATGATAACAATATAATATATTCGAACCGTATATGCGTTTTCCAAAACAATTTAATGGTATATAATATTATTGGTATAACATTAACGGTTATATATTTTAAGCGATTTAACGTTGGAACCGGGTGAGAATTTATACCACAAATACATCAAAATAGCAAAAAAAAAAAAAAAAAAAAAAAAAATCTGATGGGTTATATACGCTGAGTATAGCTCTATACGCAGCGTATATAAACCCTTGTTTTTTGTGTAATGATTGCTAATAAGGTTCTGAAATCCATGGTTTATATACGCTAAGTATAGCTCTATACGCAGCATATAGACCTATATGCAGCGTAGGTAAACCCTAAGTGTGCAGATAGCCAAACAAGGTGTGCAGATAGTTTGGCCCTATTAAAAAATATTCATGATTTTTTTTTCTTTTACATTTTACCAGCAACCCTTTCAAAAGTGGGCTAGACGTTGTTAGAATTTTATTTTTCACAATCTCGATCACAGTAGAAAAAATAGTAGATTATATTTATGTACTCAACGGAATTTTGATAAATAAAAAAAATTGATTTTGAATTATATTCCTAGTTTAAGTTTTAGACAAATTTGCGTGTTTCATAGTATATAAGTGTCTAGTTAGATTTATTATTCTCATTCACCAAAACTAAAGATTAGGCGTTTTACATCAACAAAGCTCCTTCATAGTAAAGAGGCGTCTCATTAGATTTATTAAAATATGAAAGTTTGATTAATATGCATTTAACTAATGTTCAAAGATATTGCAACTAAATTAAGAAACAAGAAAGCAACACACCAAAACCAAAAAAAATATTAATATGCATTTAACTAAATTGGTGTCGCCGCTATTGATATGCAATTCTTGTAGTGCCTCCAAGTTCAGGTTTAATAATATACCAAGTATAACTCATTATGAATAAGTGAATAGCCAAGCTTGATTCAACCATTATCGAGATTATAGGTTTTGGTTATGTTTTATTAAAGGTTTTGGTCATGTTTTATTAAATCATAACTCATTATGAATAAGGTTCCTGAGTTTCTTAGCATACGGTAGAATCTTGATGTGACTAAGGATCCTGAACATTATTGTTACTGATTATTTTGTTGTGCCTCTTAAGAATATTCCACAGGTATATTCCCCTGCAAAACGGCTAGTGCATGACTTGTTGTAGAGTTTTCGTGAAAAGGGTTGAAGAAAACGTGTGGAAAAGAACATGAAGCTGCCAACGGTCACTTACTTGGTCTTCTCAGGATCCCGGAAATCTTAGAAGCTTAGTTAGGATTTATTTTTAGCTTTTTACAATAAATAGGTCTGATCCAATCAAGTTAGGGACACAACATACACACTCTACTCACTCGCAATCACTACAAACACCATTGTTACACTTAGTTTCTGATCGATCAAGGCTCACTCTTCTAATTTTTACATCGCTAATAGTAGTAGAGTTGTGTAGTTTCTAGCTCTCGTGGTTTTTTTGTGCCGAAGATCAACTTCACGAAGAAGATCAAGGGTTTTTCCCCGTGTTAAATCACCTGTTTTCATCGCATTCATTCTGATTTCATTATATTCTGCCTTTATTTGCTTAAAAAACTGTTTTCTAAACTGAGGATCCTGACTACCAATCTAGAATCCTAAATATCAAACCCAATATATTCACAAGCACCTCACTTCACTTTCTCATTTTGGTTGTTAAGCTCATCTTGTCAATTTTTCACCAAAATAGAAACATAAAGAAACATTTGAGTTTCTAATGAACATGCTAGAGATAGGTGATTTTGTAAATTTATATACAATAAAACATTTTAAAATAATATATATTTCCAACGAGCATGATAGAAACGTACCTTTTGTAAGATAATATTTTTTTAAATTTATAAAAAAAACCTTTCATTTGGTAACTCAATCTCCACACGCCACTTGGCTATCCAAATTCAGCAGTACAAAAAATGATTCGGATTTCCAAATTTGAATACTTGATTCAGTGACAAATTCCATAAAAAATCAACATACTTTCTGTTTTTTCCTCATAAAAGTACTTCAACTTTTTTTACACTTAAAAACCAGCATACTTTCTTTTTTGTCTCATAAAAGTTCCTGAACAACTTTTTGCATATAAAAGTCCATCCAAATGTTAAATTTGAACAAAATTGTAAATATTTTTTTTACTTATTGATATGACGTTAGAAAAGAATTAAGATGTATTAATGTTTTAAGTTTGACATATGACAAACCAAAGTATGTTCAATGTTTATCATTTCTTTTCCATTTAAAATTCATTAAATTCATAACAATAAAAATTATTCGGAAAACAATATAATAAAATTCATGAGCATGGATGACATAACTTAAAATAAAATAAAATAAAATAACATATAAAATGGTATGTATAATTTAATTCGTTATAAAGTATAACATAATTTGTCAAGTAATGTTTACTTGATTTTATCCGATCATAATTAAGAAATTTTTTTTGTTAAAGTTTAAGATTTTAAGGGACTTTTATGATATAAGAGTAGAAATTATGTTGTTGTTTATGTATAAAAAGCGGTTAGGGGAATTTTATAAAACCCAAAAAAGTTTGTTAGATTTTTATGTGCAAAAAAGTTGAGAGACTTTTATGAAACAAAAATGAAAGTATGTTTGTTTTTAGGTGCAAAAAAAGTGGAAGGACTCTTATGAGAAAAAACATAAAGTATGTTATTTTTATGGCATTTGCCCTTGATTCAACCATTTTCAAGTTTGTGGGTTTTGTCCATGTTTCACTAAATCGAAACACAAACAAAAGAGTAAAATGCCAAAATGGTCCTTGAGTTTTGACCACGTTTGCCACTTTATTCCAAAAATGAAACTTTTTGTATCTCAGTCCCTAAGGTTTCATTTTTGTTGTCATTTTTATTCAATTGGCAAGTTGCATTAGAAATTTCAATTAACTTCTTCCATTTCTTTGTCGTTTTCCTCATTTAATTAAAATAAATTATGGCATAAAATGACGATTATACCCTTCATTTAAATGAGGAAAATGACAAAAAAAAGGAGAAGTTAACAGAAAATTCTAACCTAGTTTGGCAATTGGATGAAATTGGCAACAAAAATGAAACCCTAGGGACCCAGATACAAAAGGTTGCATTTGTGAGCTGAAGTAGCAAAAGTAGCCTAAACTGAATGACCATTTTCGCATTTTACTCTAAACTAAAATAACACTTCTTCCAAAATATTTTCTTAAACATTTCAGTTTCTAATATACACAAATGTATAGTTTAAAATTGACTTTATGTATATTGTCAAATTTTGATTATACATATATGTATATAGTCAATTTTAAACTATGCATATGTGTATATTATGAAAAGCTTAGGGAAAATGTGTTTTCCAGAATGTTTCTCAAGTTTATCAAATAGTCTAGTGCTTCTCACACGATCCTGGAACTATATATTTATACTATATATAATGTGCATATTGAAAGGGCAATGTTGTCATTTACCAGTTTTTTAAACTGTAAAAGTCTTGATTCTTATTGTACAACCTTTAAAGCTTAAAAAGTAAAATAGGGATTAAATGAGCAGGACTTTTAATGGGCTCCAAAATTTGGGCAGTTTCAAAATTTAAATCATGATCTCCAATTTCTCTTTTTCTTTAGATCTGGAACCCTTACCTTCCTCCTCCACATCTCCAATCTAGAATCTGCTCTCCTCCTTACACGTACAAAGATGATATCGGACGACGAAGAATTGGAGATGAAGAATAAACTACACGATTAAAGATGATATCGGACGCTGAAGAACCAAAGACGAAGAACAAACGACGATGAAATCTGGAACCCATCAGACTCTCAACTCAGTCCATAGTTAAGGGTTTGCATTAGGGTTAATTTCCACAAAGAAATGATCTATTTTGGATAGATTAAACAAACGTTTCCGACAAAACTGACACCTTTAGCACAACAGGGCATCCCTCTCGCGCAAAAGGCATTCCTCTCACGCTAAAGGCACCCCTCTCGCTCGAAAGGGGACTCTTTCACAAGTTTCGTTTTCAATTACTTTTCTGTTCAATGTCAGTTCATCAAAAGGATGAACACCAAACAGTTTGCTAGTCACAAAGTAAGTTAACCCCATCCAACCTCTAACACTTAGTTCACTCTTTCTATGTCGTGTTGGCATACCTGGGTTGTCCTTACTTGACTGTTTGGCTAACTTAACTTTCTGTTTTCATTTTAATAACAATTACAGCTTCCGTGTTTAGTTAAAACAGTTTACAATTTAATAGTTACACACAAATCCACGTTTAAATAGTTCTGTCGCTCGAAAGGATCTGTTACTTATTTATTTCGCACTTTCTCGTATCTGTAAAATCTGATCTGAACCCTTTCACATCAGAACACTCACACCTCCATTTACCCATTTCCGGGTGACTTCGGTGTACCAGCTCTCGCCTAATCAACTCTTAGTTTTCGTGGAACTCTACGCAAAACTGTAAGTATACTCGATCCTTTTTTCATTTTACTCACTTTGGGTGCAACATGTACATATATACGAAAACACACAACACTATTAAACAAGTTTATTAATTACACTCTATCCACTATTAAACATGAAACTTGTCATACTTGTTAGTCTCATATGCTATGTTTACAACGTGTCTATATGCTCATTAACTTTGCAAGCCTACCTTGACAATTATAGCGCTATAGGATTAACGCCCCGCCCGTATCCTTGTGGTATTGTTAAGTAAACACCATTACACCGTCTTCGTTTCGATGATGTTGGGTTATCACCATTGCATTAAACTCTGGTTTGACATATAGTTTACACTAGTACAACATGTTAGTAACCTTGTATACATTTATCATGTTAGATATGAGCACAGTTAAACATTTTCAATATTATGCTATGTATCAATAATTGTATACTCGGCAACATATTTGTTGATCATATTTTAATACATGTTGTAGGTTGATAAATGATGACACGAAGAAACAAGTTTGGCTGGACTTAGATACACACCTAAACAAATAAATTATTTTGTGTTTCATGTCATGTTTGCTAAATTTTTATTGTATTTGTTTGGAACAATATATTCATTTAGAATTTATGCAATTGAATTTAATTTATGGTCGCAATTAGTGTTATGATGCAATGAGAAATCTCGTTTTCGTCTCACTCCGATGTTTTCACCATCGGTTGGGGTGTGACTATTCTATCTTGTCTATTTGTTCTTTTATTTATTTTTTTAGTGTCTTTATTCTACTTATTAAAAAATCTTTACTAAAAATTTGGTTAGATTAGACGTCGACGATATTCCAGTATTAAAAGCTCTCGTGTCCTTGGACGACCTTGGTATCTTACCATAACTATACTACGCCAACGATGGTTACCGATGTTTATTCGAGATTCTCTTGGGTGATGTTCCTGAAGTCTAAAGATGAAACATTTGAGAGTTTGTTGAGATATTTCAGAAAGATAGAGAACTTGTACCAAACCCGAATTTGCAGATTACGAAGCCACGACGATACTGAGTTCAAAAAAAACAAAATGGAAGAATTTTGTGACAAGCAAGCTATATTGCAAGATTTCAGTGCGCCATATACTCCACAGCAGAATGTTGTTGCAGAAAGAAAGAACAGAACGCTGATCGAAACGGCAAGAACGATGCAAGCTGATTCAAAGTTACTTATCAACTTTTGGGCAGAAGCAGTATCAGCCGCTTGCTATACACTCAACCGGGTACTTACTGTGAAGAAGCATAATAAAACGTGTTTCGAGCTAATCAACAATTGCAAGGCAAATCTTGAATACCTAGAGCCGTTTGGGTCTCCGTGCACTGTTCTAGATCCCGATGGTAAATTTGGTTCGAAGAATCTAGAAGGTATCTTTGTGGGCTACTCCAGTCCACTTAGACGTGTGTTCATTCCAAGTCTCAGGAGGATCATCGAAGCACAGCACGTTGAATGTCAAGGATACACAATGCCTCCATAGAAGCCCGCAGACTCATGGCGATTCAATTATGATACCCTATGGGATTCATTTAAATTAGAAGAAGAGCCAGAGTACTTTGATGAATTGGATATTTTACAAGAATATGAAGCATCTCAGGGAAGATTTCCAGCAAGGTCTTCTAAACGTCAACAACAAACTTCCAATGATGATGAAGCTGGTCCCATTAATGTTGGAGAGAATGATGATGTTCAGCAAACTCCGACTAGTTCAGAACGCAAGCTTGCTCCAGAATATCAGACTGCAGTCAATGATGATGATTCAGAATCTGATGTTAGCCCAACCTTTGATCGCGGTGATTCAGAATCTGAGGGGGAGCAGATCCAATCTTCAGATCAGACAGTTCAAGTTGATGAAAATGTTGCGGACCAGAATGTTACATATCTGGAAGGTGAGGTGAAAGTTCCCGGTGAAGTTATGCCAAGGACTCTATCTTATCACCCCGAAGAGTTGATCATAGGAGAATTGCAATCAAGAGTTCGCACAAGAAGCCAAATTGACCATGTACTTACTTGCTTTTATACTAAAATTGCTCTATTACAAACTGAATTCTCACTCAGTTGCTTTATTTCGCAGATCGAACCGCGAACATACAAGGAAGCACTGACGGAAGAATCATGGGTCAATGCAATGCAGGAGGAGCTGGGACAATTCGAGAAACTTGGTGTATGGAAGCTTGTGGATCTACCTGACGGACACAAAAAGATAAACACCAAGTGGGTATTCAAATGCAAGAGAGACGATCGAGGTGTGATAGTCAGAAACAAAGCTCAACTCGTAGTTCAGGGTTTTAGTCAGCAAGAAGGGATAGACTTCGCAGAGGTTTACGCTCCAGTTGCTCGACTTGAAGCCATCAGAATATTCCTTGCTTTCGCTTCATGGAAAGGATTTAAAGTGTACCATCTAGATGTCAAGTCGGCATTCCTTTATGGAAAGGTGAAAGGGGAGGTATATATCGGTCATCCACCGGGCTTTACCGACCCAATCCACAAAGACAAGGTTTACCTGCTAGACAAAGCGCTTCATGGTTTGCATCAGGCCCCGAGAGCCTAGTACGAGACGCTCTCTCAACACTTGCTTGCCAACAGCTTTATCTGAGGCAAAGTGGACGCTACCCTCTTCACTAAGGAAGTCGATCGGCATTTACTGATCATTCAGATATATGTTGATGACATAATTTTTGGGTCAACAAATGATGAACTCTGAAAAGATTTCGAAAAGGTGATGAAGCAGAAGTTCGAGATGTCGTCAATGTGTGAGATGAAGTTCTTCCTAGGGCTACAAGTCAACCAAATGCCTGAGGGAACTTTCATACATCAAACGAAGTACGTTTACGACGTTTTGGAGAAATTTGGGATGTCCAAGACGGCGCCAATATCCACCCCATTAGCAACTCATCATGGTATCAACCCTGATCTCACCGGAGAGAAGGTGGAAGAGACGCTATACCGCTCAATGATTGGCTCGTTGATGTACTTGACAGTATCCAGACCCGACATCATGTACCCGACATGCCTCGCGGCCCGATATCAGTCAAGTCCTAGAGCCTCGCACATTTCTATTGTCAAAAGGATCCTACGCTAGCTGAGAGGAACCCCAAGCCTGGGGTTGTGGTATCCCAAAGACGGAGACTTCATGCTCGAAGGATATTCAGATTCTGATTTCGGTTGCTGCAAGATTAACGCAATATCATCAACTGCAGGATGCCAATTCTTTGGACCCCGATTGGTCACGTGGCAGTGTAAGAAGCAAACCTCTGTTGCTCTATCAAAATGTGAAGCAGAATACGTAACTGCCAGCAGCTACTGCTCGCAGATCTTGTGGATTCAGCAACAGATGTGCGATTACGGTTTGCAATTTCTTACCACTCCTATATTTGTTGATAATGAGGTTGCAATAAACATAACGAAAAATCCGGTACATCACGCTAAAACTAAACATATAGAAATTCGTCATCACTTCATCCGAGATTGTTTCGAGAAGAAGTTGATACGAATAGACAAAATCCAGACCGACGAACAAAAGGCAGATTTACATACCAAAGCTTTTGATAAAGCACGTTTTCAATATCTTTTAAACTTGAATGGTATGAAGCTGTTGTCGGAGGCGGAGAAAATACTTGGCGTTGATGAGAAAACCGAAGCAGAGGATGTTGAAAAGCAGACTGCTTTGGTTTGTCATCTTTTTAGTTGTTTTGGTATTTAGGGGGAGATAGTTATATTTTCAGAAAATACAAAAACAATAAAGAAATGCAAAATCCAAAAAGGATAGAAAACCAAAAGGAGTTTGTGTAAAACGAGGAAATGATAGTACATCAGCTAGACAGTTACAGTATGCTAAAGATTTGTAATGTTTAAAAAGCATTAAATAGTCTCGCTGATGATATGCCGATATGTTTTTACACACTTAGTAGACGTTTCGGGATATAAACATAAATCACAACTTGCTTATTTCGTGGGGAACATCTCTCGAATATATAGGTAACCCCTGAAATCTTGTTTGAAAGATTTTCTATTTCTGACATACTAGGTCTATGTGCTTGATCATATCTGGGGTATTATACCAGGACTTCTGATTTTGCGGAAGCAATAGCCTAGTCCTCGTATAATACTCTACACAGCTTTAATCATTAAAGCCTCTCCTCAGCATAAAAAATGATAAACATTGCAAAATGTAAATCATGTGCTATTGAAGAAAAGATTCCCAAATGGGACACACCGAAAGTCAAGCCATCATCTCTTTGTCTGAACGGAAGTTCTAACTTGAGCTCTCATGGCCTCGCACTACCCTTTATAGATATCATCATTGTACATTCACCTGGAAGACTGAATATAGAAGTCTGGATACGAGAGTATATTCTGAAGTGGGACACGAGTATAAGTTAAGAACTTAAAACACCTAAATTGTATCCTAAATAGTTGAAATTTGTGTGAAAATTTAAAAGGATCAGTATATCGGCAATCTAAGTGAATTGTTTAATACTTAGTGTGAAATTAAGCTCAACGGTACTTGTAATGTGTCGGCAGCTGATATGATCCTCTAACACGCTCACCAAAAATATGTTTGTAAATAGTTTACTTTTACTGCATTTCATGTTAGTTTAGCATAAAAACCCATAAAGATTTTAGTGTGCAGTAAAAACTTTCTTAAAATCCAAAAAATTTTTATATCTTACTTTAGTTTTTCGACAAACCAAGGTGGAAAGCGGATCTTCAGATTCTGAGAAGTGAAGCGAAGCAGGAAGTTTCTAGGCTGAACAACAGGGTTGGGAGCTAATGTTGAAAAGTTTGAGAATTTCAAAGTACAAACCAAGTTCATTAAGTTGTAACTTGTACAATTTTCAGAAAAAATGTTGAACAAAATGTCAGTTGTTTAATTTCGGGTCAACCAAGGTCATTAACTTGGACTTGGTAGACAAATTAAGTACCTAGGGTCATTAAGTTGGACCTAGATACTTAAGTAGATTTCTAAAACTGACCAAACCTGATAAAACGTCAAAGAGTCAAAATGTTAAAAGTCAAAAGGGTTTTTAGATCGGATGACAATCCGATCGGATGGCAATCCAATCGGATGGCCACCCGATTGGTGGTCAAGGCTATAAATAGGGGTCAAATGGTCTCAGTCAACATTTTCCGATCGAAGTGCCTCTCGACCCACACTCAAACACTCTCAATTTTCTTGTTCTTGATTCTCACACTCTTGCTTTCCAAGACACATAGGATTGTTGGCTCACTCAACCTTCACTATGGGAAAGGTAAGTTTCCTGATTTTAATCGTGTATTTGATGTTTAAAGGTTTGTCGGTGACTGTTGATGAGATTTCTTTAGATCTAGGCCCTGTTGATTTTTGATAGAATCTAAACATAGGCTTTTGTAGATCGGCCTTAGATCTATAGATTTAGTGTCTCAATTTGATCAAAAACACCTTAGATTTAGAGATTGAATGATTTAAGGTGTTCGGTTGTCGGTCCACTTAAAGTCAAACTAAACCCAAACGACTGAGTTTTAGAGATATTTGAACATAGGGATTTGTTAATCGGTGAAATCTCTACGTGAAATGCGTTCAATTTTGTAAAATTGTTAGAAAATTTTGATGTTCATGTTACATTCAAATTGTTCTTCATGTCACATGAATCGAAGTGCAATTCGATCGAATGGCAATCTGATCGAATGGCAATCCGATCGGATGGCCATCCCATCCAATGCACACCTTTGTGTTCGAAATTTTTCTAAGTGTTGGCTTGATATTCATGCTTCATCTGTTAACAAGTTGTTTTGGATAGAATGGCAATCCGATCGGATGGCAATCCGATCGGATGTCAATCCGATCGGATGTCAATCCGATCGAAGTGCCATCCGATCCAAAGCACACACTCATATGTTTGAGATCAATTGTTTGTCATTATGGAAATCCGATCGGAGACCATCCGATCCAAATCACACATTCACTTGGTTGACTTGTCAAAGGTGCTAAATTGATTCACTTGGAACGAATGACAATCCGATCGGATGGCCATCCGATCCAGATGCATATTATGTTGACTGATTTGATCTTGATAGGTGTTGTCTCATTCGATCGGAAGGCCATCCGATCGGATGGCCATCCGATCATCAGTACTGAGTAGTGTATAAGTGTGCTCCAGAGTTAGAAAATTTTGATGTTTTCAAAATTTTGTCACTTTTCACTTTATGTCTTGAAATTTGTGCAGACTCTAACGTTGATTATTCTTGCAGGAAAGAGCATCAGATTGGCATCAGGCTCACAACATTTACTGTATTTTGGAAGAAAATTATGTGAACATGGAACCATTTAGAGATATGGCAAAGTTTTTAGGAGAGAGTAGGATAGCCAAGGCATTAATTGATAAGACGAAGGTTTATGAATCACATGTTAGAATGTCTGGAGGTCGGTGAGGTATGAAGAGAGTGAAAAGATGATATACTCAGCAGTACAGATAAAGGATGAGAATGATAAGTGTCACACCCCAACCGATAGCAGAAACATCGGGGTGCGGCACTAAGAGTTCAGATTGCTCATGAGTTTCCATAACACTAGATATTTCGATATAAATTAGATTGATTCAAACATTGTCTAATAGCATCCACAACTAAACATAAATATCAAGTACAACTCATCAAAATACTTTTAAGGTTTCTAGATTTAACTAAGATGTGTTTCTAAGCAGCATCCTAGCATATTCTTGATTCACAGCATCCTATCAGCCTGCAACATGTATTAAAATAAAGTCAGTACAAAACGCACTGGGGAGTATACAAGTTTGAGTAATTAGCATAGTAGTTTAAAAGACTTGTATCCATCATGTAAATGATAACAAAATAGTTTCAGCCATGCTAGTGTTCGCAGTCCAAGTGATAGCCCAAGTGTCCCGATGCTTTGGTGTTTTTCCAAGACTCAAGGAAAACTAGAATCCTCCTAACAATACCCCCGAGAATAGTGGGGAGGTGCATCTTCCTATAGCGCTACTATTGTTAAGGCGGAACTACACACTCTAGATTAAACGTTCACATAGCATAAAGAATCAAGAATCACAAGTTTCATATACACATAGGATAGATTTTAGATTCCAAAGTATCAAGTTTTATAGTTTAATAGAATACATGTTGCATCCCAAAGTTTAAAACAAAAAGGAATCGAGTATACTCACAGTGATTTCTTAACGGCTTAACTGTTATTGGATCAAAGGGAGCCCTTTTAGGTTTAGCCTGATTAGATTACAATATATAAGTGTCGGACAGAATAACGAGATTGCACAAAGTGCCAGATCAGTCGCTCGATCGGATGGTCGTTCGTTCGGACGGCAGTCCGATCGGATTGCCATTCGATTGAGATGACTTGTGTGTGGGGATGGATCACCATCCGATCGGATTGTCATCCGTTCGGATGGCTATTCGATCGAATGGTCTTTCGATCCTATATGAGTTTTCAAGATGATAAGCCAATGTTCATCAGGTCACTTCGATCGGATGGTCATCCGATCGGACGACAGTTCCATCGGATTGCCATTCGATCATAGAGGTTTCCAAAGTTTCAAAGATTCAAAGTTTCAAAAAGATTCTCTAAGTGTTTAAAGGTTATGAGACACATACCACTCCGATCGGATGGCCATTCTATCGGACGACAGTCCGATCAGATTGCCATTCGATTGGGAGGCCCTTGTCCCGTTCACACTTTAAAGTTTCTATGTTTCGATTTTTAACAACAACTGCTCGGTACATATTGAGAAAATGGTAACCACATCAGCATCCAACCCATCTTGATCGGACAGGAATCACCCCAGTCTGCTCAGGTGTCTGTTTTTTACTGTGTTTATGTCGGAATCCGTACTCTGGTCATTTTCTCCGGCAACAATCCATTTCCCAACCGACTCCAGACTAATCATCAAGTCTATAGTCCGTTTGGGTCCGGACTCCACCGTTCTAAGTAAAAGTTTAAGAAAAGATGAAAAACATAAGTTTTAGCTGAAAAGTTTAGATTTAGTAAGATTCGGCATAAGAACGCATGAAATTCCTTAAATCTAAGCTAGATCTTGACTAGAATGACGTCACACAACAGTTTGTACAAACCGCCATGATGACGTCGCCCTCAAGAGCTCAAATCTTAGAGATTTCTTGGTGAAAAGTGTGATTTCAAAGGAGAGTCTCGTAGGGAATGGTGCATTGATCAGAGATGTACAAGAATCTAGTGTAAATCGAACCGAAATCGCCAAGAAATGGAAGAAAAGTGGGAGTGCGTGCGTCTTGGTCGAAGGAGGCTGTCACATCAGTGAGAATGATGTGACAGGCCTATTTATAGTGTCAGAGAGGAAGGTTAAGGCGGGGTGGCACGGATCGGATGGTACTTCGATCAAATGGCCCTCCGATCGGATGGTCATCCGATCGGATTGCCATTCGGTCAATCCCATCCTTCCCGTGTTCCCATCTTTGGTTCGATTTACGAATTAGATTAAGCGTTGCGTTGCATGTATTGTGTAATAGTATCACATCACTAGATTATATCATCAACACAAAAGTTTCCAAGTTTCATAGTTTCCGCCAGTGACAAGTCTGCAGTCTCTCGTTAAACCAAGTCTCAAGTTTCACGAGTCTCAAGAGTCAAGCACCAAAGTATCAAGTATCAAGAATCATAGCTTCCAAGTATCAAGTATCAAGAATCAAGCCTCGAGAATCAAGTATCAAGAATCAAGTCTCATAGTGTTAAATATCAAGAATCAAGTTTCAAGAATCAAGCATCATAGTATTAAGAATCTAGATTTAAACATCACAAATATCAAAAGCATCAAGAATCACATAATCTAGGGACTAAAATTGACAATAGCTAAGAGTTCAAGGACACCGGTGTTACAGTCTCCCCTCCTTTAGGAGATTTCGTCCCCAAAATCTAGGAAGAAAACTGCTCGAAGAGCCGCGGATACTTGGTCTTCATCTCACTTTTAAGTTCCCAAGTGAATTCGGCGCCGCGCTTTCCTTTCCATCGAACCTTGACTATGGGAATTTTGCTACGCCTCAGTCACTTGACACCTTGGTCCATGATTTTGACCGGTTTCTCCATGAAGAGTACAGCTTCGTTTATTTGCAAGTCTTCAAGGGGAACCTTTAATTCTTCGTCGGCTAGGAATTTACGTAGGTTAGATACGTGGAACACTGGATGTACATTGTTTAGTTCTTGTGGCAGGTCTAGTCTGTACGCCACCTTGCCAATCCTTTCGAGTATCGCGAAAGGACCCACATAGCAAGGTGCGAGCTTTCCCTTCTTACCAAAGAAAACTACTCCCTTCCAGGGAGATACCGTGAGTAGAACCCGATCACCAACATCAAATTCCAGAGGCTTGCGCCTTTTATCAGCATAGCTCTTCTGTCTGCTCCTAGCCTTGATCAAGTTATCACGGATCTGAAGAATCTTATCCGTTGTCTCTTGAATGATTTCAGGGCCAGTAAGTTTCTTGTCACCAACCTCAAAACAGCTGAGAGGAGATCGGCACTTGCGACCATACAAAGCTTCAAAAAGAGCCATCTGAATACTGGAATGATAGTTGTTGTTGTACAAGAACTCAATCAATGGTAAATGTACATCCCAGTTACCACCAAAGTCGATGACACAAGAACGGAGCATATCTTCTAGGGTTTAAATAGTACGCTCGGTCTGTCCATCCGTTTGGGGATGAAAGGTCGTGCTAAGATTCAAATGAGAACCCATAGCGGATTGAAAGGTTTGCCAAATACGTGAGGTAAAACGACCATCTCGGTCAGAGATTATGTCAAGAGGTATGCCATGACGGCATATAATCTCATCGGTATATATTCGAGCAAGTTTTTCCACTTTATAATCTTCACGAATATGAAGAAAGTGGGCTGATTTGGTCAAACGATCAACTATCACCCAGATACTATCATGACCAGAAGGTGTACGGGGTAGTTTAGTAATAAAGTCCATAGCGATGCTATCCCACTTCCAAAAGGGGATTTTGGGTTGTTCTAAGAGTCCAGAAGCACGTTGATGTTCATCCTTGACCTTCGAGCAAGTAAGGCATTTAGAAATATATACAGCAATGTCCTTCTTCATACCAGGCCACCAATAAGTCATACGCAAATCATTGTACATCTTGTCAGCGCCTGGATGAATAGAGTATCGGGATTTGTGAGCCTCATTCAAAATGGGTTCACGAAGGTTGTCGCGATCTGGTACCCAGACGCGATTGAGATAGTATTGAAATCCATCAGACTTAGTTTCGAGTTGATCGATTTTAGCGCCTTGGATTTCCACTTCTAGACTTCCTTCATTTGCTGACGAATATTGAGCTTCACGAATACAAGTATGAAGATGACAAAAGATATGATAACAACGAATAGTGTTAACATGAGCCTTACAACTAAGAGCGTCGGCCATGACATTCGCCTTGCCAGGATAATAGCGAATTTCGCAGTCGTAGTTGTTAAGCAATTCCACCAAACGTCTCTGTCGCATGTTCAGTTCTTTCTGGTCAAAGATATGTTGGAGGCTCTTATGGTCAGTGAAAACCACACACTTAGTTCCATACAGATAGTGTCACCAAACCTTTAACGCAAATATGACTGCACCAAGATCCAAATCGTGAGTAGTATAGTTTTTCTCATGTACCTTGAGTTGACGAGAGGCATAAGCAATAACCTTGTCCCGTTGCATTAGTACACAGCCCAAACCACGGTTCGAGGCATCATAATATACCACGAAGTCGTCATTCCCATCGGGGAGAGTAAGAACAGGAGCGTTACACAAAAGGGTCTTAAGATTCTGAAAAGTTTCCTCTTGCTCGGGTCCCCAAACAAAAGGTCTCTCTTTCTGGGTTAATGAAGTGAGAGGAACGGCGATCTTAGAAAAATCAGCGATGAATCGACGATAATAGCCCGCCAATCCAAGGAAGGAACGAATCACAGATGCAGACTTAGGCGTACCCTTATCCTTCACAGCTTCGATTTTAGAATGGTCAACATGAATGCCTTGCTTACTAACGACATGACCAAGAAATTGCACTTCGTTAATCCAAAACTCACACTTAGAGAATTCAGCATACAAACGTTCACCACGCAGGAGTTCAAGCATCAAGCGTAAATAACGAGCATGGTCCGCTTTAGTTTTAGAATAAATAAGAATATCATCAATAAAGACTATCACAAAATGATCTAAATAGGGTTTACACACACGATTCATAAGATCCATGAACACAGCGGGTGCGTTGGTCAATCCAAAAGGCATTACCACGAACTCGTAGTGTCCATATCGAGTACGAAAAGTGGTTTTGGGTACATCATCTTCGAGAACACGGAGCTGATGATAACCCGAATGAAGGTCAATTTTCGAGAAAAAGGATGCACCTTGTAGTTGGTCGAACAAATCATCGATACGAGGAAGAGGATAACGATTCTTAATGGTAAGCTTATTAAGTTCACGGTAGTCGATACACATACGACATGAACCATCTTTCTTCTTGACGAATAGCACAGGAGCACCCCATGGAGAGGTACTTGGACGAATGAATCCCTTGTCGAGTAGCTCTTGCAGTTGACTAGATATCTGCATCTCGGAAGGTGAAAGTCGGTAGGGAGCCTTGGCGACAAGAGTTGCTCCAGGTATGAGGTCAATACGAAAATCAATGGATCTAGGAGGAGGAAGACCAGGAAGATCCTCAGGAAAGACATCAGGGAAATCAACTACTGGAACGTCACTTATGTTCTTCCCCTTGCCCTTTTGTTCCACCACGTGGGCCAAGAAGGCAAAGTTCCATTTACGTAAGCGTCTGTTCGCCTGAGTGCATGACATCAACTTCAGTCCCCTCGATGGTTGGTCTCCATAGACATGCAAGATATCACCAGACGGAAGAGGTAAGCGAACAAACTTCTCATGACAGGAAATCTCGGCATGGTTCTTACGCTACCAATCCATGCCGATTATGATATCAAAACTACCCAATTGCATGGGTATCAGATCAATAGTAAACACGTGGTTGTTAAGAGTCAAGGAACAACCACAGAGGATAGAATCAACCAGAATAGACTTGCCATTGGCAACCTCGATAGAGAATGACTTAGGTAGCTTTGAGCGTGCATAGTTTAACAAAGATTCAAATTCTACGGACACAAAGCTTCTGTCGGCACCAGTATCAAACGAGAAATGTACCATTAACAACGTCACTGTCGTCATGGGCCTGATTTGCATTGAGGTTGAATGCTCGTCCACGAGCGACTGGCTGTTGCTCCTGGTTCAGCTGAGGACACTGATTACGGAGGTGGGTAGTATCTCCACACTTGTAGCATGCACGAACTGCGTTGATTGGCCTCGGATTCTGCTGAGGAGCTGGGAGAGCTGGTAGGGCTGCCTGAGCTGGGGCTTGCTGAGCTGGTTGAGCAGGGTTAGCTTGACGACAATAGGGTGTTGTGTGACCATAGTGATTGAAGTTGGTGCACAAACGACATGCTGAAGCAACAGGATGATGAAAGTTACAAGTTATACACTTGGGGTGAGCCCCAATGTACTGCCTCTTGACATCAAGAGTAGTAGGGTTCTGAACAGCAGTAGTAGTAGCAGGTTTAGCAGCAGGGTTTGAAGCAGGAACAATAGCATTGCATCCGGAACCCTGAGACTTTCGCCTCTTGTTCTTGCTACCACTAGGCTGCTGGGTAACTTGATTTGCTGTTTTCGAAGGGGCGGAGTTTCCAAACTGTTTATCACGTACACGATTGTTGTTCAAGATTGCTGCCAGAAGATAAACATCTTCAATTGTCTCGAGCCGAGCTGCTTCAATCAAATCTCTCATGGCGGGAGGCAACCCATTGATGTACTTGGTTATCATGGGTTTAGGAGTAGAAACCAAGTGGGGCACGATTAAGCTGAGTTGTTTAAAATGGGTAGTATAAGCCAGATTGTCATCGCCAATCTGCTTCAAGTGCCAGAACTCTTCTTCAAGCTTCAATTGTTGATGAAGAGGGCAAAATTCAAGCATCATTAATTCTCACACCTCAGCCCATGGAAGAGCATAGGCTTCTTCGTTAGAACGGATGTTTCTCTCATTCGACCACCACTCTAGAGCTCTGTCTTGAAACATTCCTGTTGCACTCCTAGTCTTTAGATGCTCTGGGCGCTCGCTGTTAATGAAGGTAACCTCGATGCTGTCAAACCATTCCAGCATGGCAGTCACTCCATCACTACCTGTGAAAGGCTTTGGGTTGTAAGAGACAAAGTGCTTGTAGCTGAAGTTTGTAGGCTTCTCTTTCTCTGTCTTAGAGTTAACAGAAGAGGGTGGAGTGTTCGATCCCTGGATCTCAGAGACGATCTTTGGCACGAGTCGAGCGATCTGGTCGGCCATGAAGGACATCATCTTTTTCTGAGACTTCTCCAACAAGAGGATCGTATAAGTCTAGATCACAAAGTCTCACAGTATATAGATTCACACACGATAGATTAAGACTCAAGATTCAACAAGTTTCACGTAGTTTAAAGATTCGAGTTTTAGTTCCAATAGTTTCACACCGCAAACCCACGACCTTCGCATGGCACGTTGTATGAAGTTTGGAAATATGTCGAAAACGCTTATATATAGGAAGTACCAGCGGCGTATCCACCACGCTTCAAGCACATCACTTCCGCCTCGTACTCAGTGTCATGTTACGTGTCGCAATTGCCAAACATAACAACACAATCATCATCATCATCATACACACGTAGATTAAACTGATAGATTCACATAGATTAACTCAATAGATTCACGTAGATTACCCAATAGATTCACATAGATTGGTGTTAACAATCTCACCACAGTCCACAAACAACGAATCCCACATGGCAAGTGCTACAAAAGTTCGGCAACATGACGGAACCACTTATATATAGGTATTACCAGCGGCGTATCCACCATGCTTCAATCATGCCACGTCTGTCTCGTCATCGGTGTCATGACTCGTTAACCATATCATTAGATTCCATCACCATCACAAAACTTTCACTTAAATTATCGAAGTAGATTCCAACAACTTCAACCCGAGCCTACAAAATTACGAACTTCACTTAGCGCGTGGTACGAAGGTTCGGTAACATGCCAGAACACTTATATATATAGGAGGTACCAGCGGCGTATCCACCATGTTTCGGACATGCCACGTCCGCCTTGTCTTCGGCGCTAGGATATGTTTCGTATTTTGTTACTCAAAACCACACATTCACACTAGAATACTCTTAGATTACACATAGATTACACAAGTAGTTTCCCATAGCTTAGAGTTCAACATTCACATCACCGGTCTGCAAAATACTAAGTTTTGCATGGCACGTGGTACGAAAGTTGGTAACATGTCGGAAACACTTATATATAGGAAGTACCAGCGGCGTATCCACCATGTTTCAGAAACGTCACTTCTCCCTCGTATTTATGTGCCATGTTACGTTTAGTGTTGCACAACCACAATATCACATAGATTCATCATATAGTTTCACATAGTATCATAGTTGATCAAGATTCCCACGTAGATTAATCATTATGAATAAAGCTTCATAAATTTAGTTTGATCCTGAGAGATTATGATTTAAGTTTTAGATTGCGGACACATGTGCGTCTTGCGTAAAAAGTCTCAAAATAAACAAGGAATCAAAATAAATGAAGAATCAAGTTTAAATCCACACATAAAATCGTGATAATCATAAAATATAGGCTCATAAAACATAGATTGTTCCAGGTAGAGGAACGGTGACTAACCAAAGTGATTCGAACCCCTATCGAATTGAGGCAACGTGTCCTGACTTACTTAGACAAATACGTCATCGATGTTAGGCCTACGATATTCGTCCTTTTGGTCATTTCATGTTCCAAATTGATTGGTAGTTTCGAGACTTTGGCGAGACATAAAATCAAAGAGTAGGAGTAGTTATCCAGGTCTGATTTTCACCTCTATCTTTTCAACGTCGTACCCTAATAGCGTCAGTACTCATCAATAGATAAGACCTGATAGAATATAATATGGAAATTTTCCCATCAAGGTTCGGATGTCACTCCTGACTAGAGGGAAAATCTCGTGCGAAATACAAACACTGGCTAGAAGTGTTTTTCAAAGTATCCAAGTGTATTTTGTGTTAGCCTTAGGAAAGGCGTGTAAGTTTAACAGGGAAATGTGCTGCTAGGAAGCAGATACGGTAGAATGCACAAGTTTTAAAAAACAGATAAGAATCAAGATTCCTAGAACTATAGACAAGGGAAAGTGTTCCTACTTATCCTAATTCCCAATAGTTATGGCTCTGATACCAATCTGTCACACCCCAACCGATGGCGGAAACATCAGGGTGCGGCACTAAGCGTTCAGATTGCTCATGAGTTTCCATAACACTAGATATTTCGATATAAATTAGATTGATTCAAACATTGTCTAATAGCATCCACAACCAAACACAAATATCAAGTACAACTCATCAAAATAGTTTCAAGGTTTCTAGATTTAACTAAGATGTGTTTCTAAGCAGCATCCTAGCATATTCTTGATTCACAGCATCCTATCAGCCTGCAACATGTATTAAAACAAAGTCAGTACAAAACGCACTGGCGAGTCTACAAGTTTGAGTAACTAGCATAGTAGTTTAAAAGACTCGTATCCATCATGTAAATGATAACAAAATAGTTTCAACCATGCTAGTGTTCGCAGTCCAAGTGACAGCCCAAGTGTCCCGATGCTTTGGTGTTTTCCCAAGACTCAAGGAAAACTAGAATCCTCCTAACAATACCCCCGAGAATAGTGGGGAGGTGCATCTTCCTGTAGCGCTACTATTTTTAAGGCGGAAATACACACTCTAGATTAAACGTTCACATAGCATAAAGAATCAAGAATCACAAGTTTCATATACACATAGGATAGAGTTTAGATTCCAAAGTATCGAGTTTCATAGTTTAATAGAATACATGTTGCATCCCAAAGTTTAAAACAAAAAGGGATCGAGTATACTCGCAGTGATTGCTTAACAGCTTAACTGTTATTGGATCAAAGGGAGCTCTTTTAGGTTTAGCCTGATTAGAATACAATAGATAAGTGTCGGACAGAATAACGAGATTGCACAAAGTGCCGGATCAGTCGCTCGATCGGATGGTTGTTCGTTCGGACGGCAGTCCGATAGGATTGCCATTCAATTGAGATGACTTGTGTGTGGGGACGGATCGCCATCCGATTGGATGGTCATCCGTTCGGATGGCCATCCGTTCGGATGGCCATTCGATTGAATGGTCTTTCGATCCTATATGAGTTTTCAAGATGATAAGACAACGTTCATCAGGTCAATTCGATCGGATGGTCATCCGATCGGACGTCAGTTCGATCGGATTGCCATTTGATCATAGAGGTTTCCAAAGTTTCAAAGATTCAAAGTTCCAAAAAGATTCTAAGTGTTTAAAGGTTATGAGACACATACCACTCCGATCGGATGGCCGTTCGATTGGACGGCAGTCCGATCGATTGGGTGGCCCTTGTCCCGTTCACACATTAAAGTTTCTAAGTTTCGATTTTTAACAACGACTGCTCGGTACGTAATGAGACAATGGTAACTGTCACACCCCAACCGATGGCGGAAACATCGGGACGAGACGAAATAAATTGCAAGAGACATCATAACACTATGTGACAATATAATTAAAAATTGAATTTCATAAATGGACTAAATGTCATACAAGATTCCAAAGAAATACAACATTATTCAACAAAACATAACATCAAAAGATAATTTAAATTTAGGTGTGTATCTAAGTCCACCTAATCTTTATTCTTCATCGCATCATCATCAAACTATCAACCTGCAACATGTATTAAAATATATCAACAAAAAAGTTGGCGAGCATACAAGTTTGTTTACATAGCATAATATAGACTAAAAAGTTGCTCATATCCACATAAATCCTAATATGCGAGTTACTAGTATGCCTAGATTGTGTAACAATATGTTCAAACCCAAGTTTCCAACGCGTATAATTTTGCCTGTCCCATAGTATCGCGGGAGGTTAACATGTTTAACTTAACAATACCCCAAGTATCGTGGGCGGTGCGTTAATCCTATAGCGCTATAATTGTTAATGTAGGCTAGCAAAGTTAATGAGCATATATCAACACAAATAGTTTACACGGCATACGATATTAACAAGCATCACACATAGTTTCATGTTTCAACAATGGAGAGAGTTCGTTTAAAGATAGTTTCAAAGTGAAGTGTAGTTTGTATAATATACATGTTGCACCCAAAGTGATTAAAAGGAAAAAGGGATCGAGTATTCTCAAAGTTTTTGCAAGTTTTCCTACTTGTTATCCCACGAGTGTTGTTGGTGGATGGATTAATTTGGAGCACATTGTCCGTCTACACAAAGAAAACATAGGTGCGTGAGTTTGGGGAATAACGGAAGATTATCGATTTGGAATTTATGAAATATGAACATAGACATAGGAAAATAATCATCCATCACATATGATGTTTAGATGATACACCTACTAACTTGACAATGTCCATTCGTTCATCATCAAGAGTTCGGTTTTGTTGTATATAATACTTAAGTTATATGAGTATTACTATATCATATATGTCAAGCAAGAGGTAAAAGATTAAAGTCTTCATTTAGGCACCTCTAAGTGTCATAGAATTCATACATGAGGTAGGAAGAACAAAGCTTCCCTTTAGGCACCTCTAATGTTCACCACTACACTTGTTGTTATAAACAACAAGGAGGGTCATGAACTTACAAGAATAATGAAATACAACAACTAATCTATGAGAAAACATCAAGAAGTGAGTGGATTTTAATGAAAGATAGCCTAAGCTAGTCTAACAATCACACATTCATCAAGCTTCAAGCTTGAACACTTCTTGTGGGTAAAACCCTAACTAAGACAGAATGTTTGTGAGGTTTTAACCTCTGATTTAACATTTCTCAGCCTTGTTTTTAAGCCCAACTAACCATTCGATTGATTATGAGCATTAGGACATAGGTTTTAGATGAGATTAACTCAAGTTTACTAAGTTTAGCAAAGTTTTAGATGAAAACAGAAAAATTAGTCAACTTTGGAGCCTTTTTGGTGATGTTCCAGGGCCTGGTTTTCCCTGAAAAACCAATAGAAACGTAGCTAAGGTCAAACCAAAGGAGTAGGAAAAAGAATGAATTGAAACGGATAAGAAACGAGTAAGTTATGCTCACTATAGTGAAGATTGGTATTTCTGCTCGAACTGAGATTTGCAGCTGATTATAGAAGGATTTGAGGCTATTTAGAGTGATTAGAGAAGTGAAAAAAAGGCTTGGAGAACACTTGGTATTTATAGGGAATGATTAGGGTAGGTTTTAGTTGGATAATAAATGTTAAAACATGTTTTACAACAAAAAACTCAAAAACCCGCCCGAAATCGAGCTAGAAGTAATCTGGTCGCGGCTGCCAGGATCCCTTGAGCGAGTTGATAAATGAATTTCGGACCGGGTTACACTCGATGTCAAGGCCCAGCTCAGCTGGTTTGGGCGTGCTTGTTTGAGGGTATTGACCCGGGTTCGAGTCCCGTGGTCTACATTTTTGAGCATTTATTTTCTTTTCCTTTTTCTTTCTTTCATATCCTCAACTTTCAGCAAATTACACAATGGTCCCTAGACATAGATAACTTATATTATGTTATTTAAAAAAAAGAAACTAGCTTTATAATTTAAACTAACTAAGTTAGTTTACTAACTTTAAAATTTAACGAGACAATCTAGTTTATTATAAAAATAACTTTTAAATAGTAAAATTAATTATTTTAATTAATTAAATAAAATAGGATTGATAAATAACCATATTTATAAACGAATTTAGATTAGGATAAAATTCTTTAAACGATTATTCATTTCACGAAGCTTCTGAATCTCATTATTTTAGGAGTTTTAACTAGTTTAACGAGTATCAAGTGTCGATAAATATAGAAACAAGAATCCTTGAATAATATTTCGTTCAAACGAGAATTGTTTATCAGTTACACATAGGACTAACGTGAATACACGAACATGATTAAAAATAACTTCGTTTTCATTATGATCAAGAGCCTTGAATTACAAATGAAACGAAAGTAGATTACAAAGAGAGTACAAGCGTCTAAATATGGAAAGTGTTAGGTCCCCGTTTGAATCCGTTTCAATTGCGAACCGACTCGTGCGACGTGCGGAATCCGTGCACGAGTGAGACCGAACACACGAACAGTAATATAACTGTGATTCTATTCAAAGATCTGAAATCGTTACAGGAACCGTGAATCACCTAGACACTTTCTCTCTCTAGTTTCTCTCTCTAGAACTAGATCTCTCAAAGCTCCAAAATGCCAAAAGTGTCAAAAGTCCTAAACTAAGCCCTAACTCCTCTATTTATAGGCAAAGGATTATAAGGGATTTCCCCTTATTTACAATAATGCCACCTTGCCTTTTTCTATCTAATATTACAATGTAAGGCTAGTTTGCTTTAGTTTTAGCTACGACTTGAGATGACGGAGGCGATAGACATAAATGCACTAACAGAATCCCCCTTGGATATTGCCGCAATCAATCTCAATCATTTAGTCAAACTCGTAGCTTCTTTTCTTTCTCTCTCTCTAGCTCGAACAAAATCCCGGTGGATCTGTCTTCAGCTTCAGCTCCCCCTTTCGGTAGACTCTTCAGGCTCCCCCTTTCGTCAAGCTTCCGTGCTTTGGGATCGACACCTGGCTTTCCGGTTACAAGCTCTTCTGGGAAAAGTATCCTGGCTCCTATGCATGCTTCCCTTTGCGTTGAGCTCGTCTTCAGACTCCCCCTTAGACTCGGCTATCGGGATCGTAGTCTGGAATCTGCAACACTCATACATTTATAAGTAAAACTTTTTTAGATTTCCAGGTATCGTAACCTGGCTCTATTAAACTTTCTAAATCAAGATCCTGGGACTAAGATATAATAATATGAAATATATCCAGGATTACTTGATATTCTCCCCCTATCAACAATCTTCAAAGATTTGGCAGTTTCAACGAATCGGATCGGAAACTAGCTTTTTACAGATTTTAACAATATGAGCATCCAAATCCCTCACAGTTAATCATCCAAGTCCAACTTAATGACCTTGGAGATATCACAAATTGTTTTTGATTTTGATTTTTAATTCAAGTTTCAAATTAATGAACTTGTTTTATTTTCAGAAACACAATCAGCATACTCAGATTTTGAAACTCAGCACTTAGACATCGGTTGTCGAAAAAAAAAACAGAATCAAAAATCTTTTTGTATTTTCTGAAAACATAAAGCAGTAAAGAAATATGTACAAACATATTTACAGACAATATTTTTGTTTGAGTTTGCGTCAGAGGATCATATCAGTTTTTAACAAGTCACAAGTACCGTTGAGCTTAGTTACACATAAAGAATTAAACAATTCACTTAGATTGTCGATATACTGATCCACTTAAATTTTCATACAAAGTTCAACAGATTCAGGATACGAATTAGGTGTATTAAGAACTTAAACTTATTCATGTGTCCCACCTCTTGAATATACTCCCGTATCCAGATCCCAATATTCAGTCTTACAGGTGAGTATAACACAAATGATATCTGTAGGGGGTTAATAAATTATGAAGAATCATGAGAGCTCAGGTCAGAACTACCGTTCAGCAGAGAGATCATGACTCAACTTGTAGGTGTGTCCCCTTAAGAGGATCTTTTTTACAACAGCATTGCTAAGCAATTTTATTGTCTTATCATATATGCTGAGGGTGATGCTATGTTTCAAGCATTTGCAGAAAGTATTATTCGAGGACTAGGTCAGAACTTCCATTCAGCAGAAGTCCTGGAATAATACCCCAGATATCAATTAAGTATAAAGACCTAGTATATCAGAAAAAGGAACCTTTCAAACGAGATTTCAGGGGTTACCTATATATCCAAATAGTGTTCCCCACGAAATAAGCAAGTGTTTGAATTTAGGTTTATATCCCGAAAAAAGTTTACTAAATGTATAAAAATCTATCGGCATATCATCAGTGAGACTGTCTAACGCTATTTAAACATTACATTTCTTTAGCATACTGTAACTGTCTACTGATGTACTATCATTTCCTCTTTTTACGCAAAAACTCAATTTTTTAATTTTATCATGTTTTTGGTTTTTTCAAATTTTCTAATGTTTTTGGATTTTCTGACAATATTACTCCCCCTAAAATGCAAAACCATTTAAAGAAAATTTGACAACCTGATACTGATAGCTTTGTCTCGCCATCCATTTTCAGCTTCACATGCTCTGTTTTGTAGAAAATATAATGTACCCCCATGATTTACAACCCATTGATTTTCGACAGTTTGAAAACCGTTTTTCAATCTTGTGAAATTAATCATGTTTGTTCAGCCGTGAGGGTTTCGGCGTATTCAAGCAGAACTCCCCCTTACAACAAACTATTTTCCCATAATGATTTCAAAACAATTAAGTTTGTTTTAATCAGAATGGTTTTTCCGGAAAAAATAGTTTGTTTACCCATCACTTGTGGGTTCGGGGTCATCTCATCACCTTGTTCTCTTTTAACCATTTTGAAAATTTAACATTATTAGGTCAAACACCACTATCACTTGTAGAAAATCAAGTACAACTTAATGTCCTTGATTATCCACTTGTAAGACGAAATATCACAGTTACCATCCTGTGAATTTCTCAAGAATGATGCCGATACCTGCTTCACACTTACCAACCTGGAAGCTCCGGCAAGTCAGGACTTCAACCAACAGATTTTGACACCCAAGCCTGACCAGCCTTAGGTACATTTTGAGCTTTTCTCTTTTCTTCATAAAATTCTTTCACTCCTTTTTCCTTACCATCAGCCATCTTACTAAAAATATGTTTAACGTTGCTATTAAACATTTTTCCAGTATCAACACCTTTTGATTTTGTTGGTGCATGCGTCTGTCGACTTCGTCTTGTATCGAGTCTAGGACTAAAAATGTTAGATATGTTATACATTTTAGAATGTGTTTAAGGTAATTTAACTTGAACGTGGTGATTTCCCTTGAAAGTGTCACTTGACAGTTTCAAGCTAAATCAACATGTTGATTTCCCTTGAAAGTGGCATGTGTCATTTCAAGCTAAATCAACACAACTATAAATAGCATTCAAGCTAAATCATTTGAAACTTTTCATAGATTTTCCGGTCAGAGCAACGAAGTGCTGCCGAAGTGTTGTCAGGTTGTAAACGTCATACAAATCAATAGAAACAACAGTTTAAAGTGTAAACTCGCTGAATTGACCTCGGTTTGTTCGTTTCCGCCGCTCAAACTGAGATAAACTCTTCTGATCGACTCGTTTGGGTCCGAATTCGATCCTACAAGTGGTATCAGAGCTCAGGAAGAAGAGTTCTTACCGATTCAGCTTGTTTTTCATCTAAAAATCTCACTTCTACACCTTCTTTTCAAAATCGAACGGGTTTTTACGGTTAAAATCGGCTAATCTTTTCACAATATGTGCGAAAACATATTTTAACAAATCCTTGAAAGTTTCAGAATGAAATTCGGTCATTTACTTGTTCAATCGAGTCTAAAACAGATCGTAAAAGATGATGTCACTAGATTTCGCTTGAATATTGTGTGATAATTGAAGATTTCGCTTGAATTTGAGTGTTAATTTCGCTTGAATCTGATATACAACTCGTAGATTCCGCTTGAAATCATCATTCTGCTTGAAAATTCATGATAGATTTCGCTTGAACACATTTCCTGTTTGAAAATGATTCAGTAGGTCGTGTGATACGTGTCTTGATCTGATCAATTGCCATCATTTACTTTGATATAATACAAGTTGCATGTGACAAATAGGTTGTCGATTTGAGTTTAATTGGTGATATACATTCTGCGGTCCAATTAGATTGACATTAAATAGCATGTGTTGTCGGCTTGATTTGTTTTGCACGTGAAAAGAGCATTTGTTTCTGTGAAATATTAAAAGGTTGGTCATTGACTCACATGAATACATAAGTGGTCCAATTAGTTTTGCTTGAGATACTTGAGTTTGTCGGATTAAGTGAATATTACGGTTCATGTGACATTTATTAGAAACTCTGTTCATAGTCTGGCCTCCACTAAAGTTGCATGTGCTTTGTCTGTCCATTCTAATTGATTTGTTTAAGTGGTTTGTCAGTTAGTATATACTGTTTGCATATGAAATGAACATGTGATCCATTCATGTTTGACGACATATTAAATACATAAGCCAAAGATACTTAATCATAGTCAGTTTGCATGTAATCATTGTGCCAGTCCACTATTCTTTATATGCTTTATATGCGGTCCATATCACTTAGATATTTTTTCGGTCAAATCATTTGTCGATTAGTTAGTAAGTGTGGCCTAAATTCGAGATCTTGCATACTTGATAGTTGTTTGTCTGCCATATACAAACGGCCTAATCAGTAATCGTATAAAATCAAAGTTCATCGGTCCAAATCAGAAATTTGAAAGCTCTTTGGCATAAATCATTTGTCAGTTCGCATGGATTGACCAGTACGTTTGTCAGTCAGGTTGTATTGTGTGGTCAGGTTGCATGATATAGTCCAGTTCGTACAGTTTGGAGTTCAAAGGTTTCAAAGGGTCAGGTCAATTGGATTCGATCCGGGTCATATCAGTCTGCATAGTTTTGTCAACTTTCAGTCCGCACATAATATTCACCAGTTTGAGTACCAGTTTTATTCTGTTAATTAATAAATCTTTAAACTGATTGTTTGTTTGTTTGTTTCAGGTATATTTTTAAAAGGTGATCTATCTTGGACTTAATATTTCGCTTAACAGGATTGTCTTGATAAACGTGTTTACGAATCATGGATATCAATTTCTTTAATATGACAAATGAAACTTTTAATAGAATAATTGTACTAAAGAAAGAGTTTGATTCGTTTTCAGGTTGTCCAGGAGAAAGTACAAAGAGTCTCATTCATAGATATTGTCATCTTGTGCGTACCATGTCTCAGTTGAAAATTACAAAAACTCCAGCAGAATGGGTTGAAAAGCTTGCTGATGCTTTATCACAAAAGGAATGGGGTACATATCTCATGATTCTGAAGAATTCTGGACAGTTTAGTAGATTGTCAATTGCTCAATTCATTGAAAAACTTGAAGAACAAATTAATAACAGTGATGATGATGATGAGAAAAGTCAAGATGAAGAGTCTGTTTCTCAAGAAGAAAAGAATGAACAGAGTGAAAAAGTCAAGGTTGTTGAGAAGATTGTGGAAGTTGAAAAGATAGTTGAAGTCGAGAAGATCGTTGAAATCACAAAACCCTGTCTTACATGTTTAGAGTCTTGTAAACAATGTATAGAGAAAGATGAGAGGTTTAGTGAGTTAGAAAAGTTGAAAGAAAAATTGTTGTTTGATGTAAAAAATTTGAAACAATCATATGATGTATTGAACAGAACTGTGAATAGTCTAGAAAAGACTAACTCTGAAAGAGAGAAAGCTTTGAAGATGTTGAATGCTACCATGATGATAAAGCAGAAAGAGATCAACTTGTACATAGAAGAATGTGCAAAGTGGAAGAAAGAGTTGGATAGTGAAGCAACTGAGAATGAAAGAATCAGAAGATTGCTGCAAAGTTACAAAGGTTGTGACTACATAATTGATAGAATTTATCCAACAGTTGAAGGATTTGAAGCATTTAAAGGTGAAGAAACAAAGCCAAAGAAGAAAAAGGATACTGGTAAGAAACTGGGTGTCTGTTATAATAAGTGTCCGCCTCCGATTTGGGAAGGGTACTCATCTAGGAAACCTAACGAGGAAGAACTAAAACAGGCGGTCAATATTAAGTTAGAATCCGAGATAATCGATGTTTTACCGGACGATATTGATGTCACGTTCACAGTGTCCGACACAGATCATGAGTCCGAATTGATAAAAAGAGTGGTTGATCAGGTGTTGGATAAGGATGAGGAGTCAGAGTCAAAGTCAGAATCCGAAAGTTCGTGTCAGGAGTTCGAGTTCGTCCGAAAAGAGTTCAAAGTCGTCGGGAAAACGGGTTTACAGTAAAGAGTTTTTGTTGTCAAAATCTAATTTGAATGATGAAACATTTGAAGTTGTGTATACTTTGAATGATTCTGACAAATTATATTTTGATAAAGAGTTTCCAATAAGAAGTGTTCGGTTTGACATGATCAAAAAGGTTTTCAAAATGATAGAAATTAATATTTCTGAAATAAAAGATTTAAATCTTACTGGAAAACCTAAAAAATACACTTCAAGAGTTCAACAACGTTTAAACAAGAAAAAGGGTTACAATTCTGGTTCTGGTTTTCAAAAGAAACTAAACCACAATCGTAGCTACAAAAAGAAAGGACTTGGTTTTATTCCACCTGAAAACTATAAAAATGAAAAATATGTTCGAGATTTTAAATCAAAAATGACATATGTTGCAGGAACTAGTCATGAAGAAGAAGCAAAGAGCTCATTCTGGAAACAGTCAAACAAGGAGTTTCTTGCTGAAAAGATGAAGAATGGAGCTTATCAATGGAAAGAAACAAGAACTTGTTACAGATGTAATGAAGTTGGTCACATTGCATGGAACTGTCCTAAGGCAACCAACACAAAACAGGGAGTTTCAGAAAAACTTAAAGAAGTAGTTGTTGATAAAACCGAACCACCAACTGAACGATTTAAAGTGTTTAAAAACTCTACATATGAAGTTGGTGAGTGTTCGAAAAGATTTTACAAGAAAAGGGGAAATCTTGACAATCAAGCTTGGGTTGTTAAGAAATCAGAGATAAAATTTGGCGATGAATCTGATTCCACAAAGTCAGAGGAGCCACAATTTGATGAGAGTGTTGAAAAATCAGTTCTTTCAATGGATGATGAGAACTTTCCACCATTGAGTACTGAAAATTTTAAATCAAAAGTCGGGAAAGTTGAGATCTCTAATCAATTTTATTCTGATAAGAATGAATTTGATGTTGAGAAAGCGTTTAATGGGAATGTAAAGAAAATTTTCGGAAAGATGGTCGATGGGAAGGTTAAAGGGGTAAAAGAGTTTTATGCTAAGAAGAAAGCAACTTACACCCCAACTGCTTCTGAATTGAAAACACCCAAGGCTGGTCAGGCTTGGGTGGACATTTTCTTTGCCTGAAAAACCTGACTTGCCGGAGATCCCAAGTTTGTAATCATGGATCAGGAATCGGCATTTTTCTTAAAAATTGATTGTGTAATTGAATCTTAAAGTTTGTTAAATTTTACAGATTGTGAATTGCCGGAGCTTCCAGGTTGGTAAGTGTGAAGCAGGAATCGGCATCTTGATTGGTAAAATGGTTTGTGTAGATGTTTTATTCCTACATGTGATTAATTGTGTTGGATATACTTACAAGTGGTAAGAGGTTGATTCTGGCAAAGTGATTACTCAAGGTCATTAGGTTGAACTTGATGTAATCCTAATATATGTGATTGAATGAATAAGATGATGAACCCGACCCTACAAGTGGTTAAAACAAAACTTATTTTCCGGAAAAATCATTTTGGTTAAAACAAACTTAAGTGTTTTGAAATCATAATGAGAAAATAGTTTTGTGTAAGGGGGAGTTCTGATTGTTTATGCCAAGTGGATGGCGAATTGAGGTGATTTGATATCAGTTGTCGCTTTCTGTATAGTTTGTTTTCAAATTTCCTAAAATGTGTTTGCATTTTAGGGGGAGTAAAAATTTTCAGAAAATCCAAAAACATTAGAAAATTTGAAAAATACAAAAACATGATAAAATTCAAAAATGAGTTTCGTTGTGAATAGAGGAAATGATAGTACATCAGTGGACTGTCACAACATGCTAAAGAAATGAAATGTTAAAATGTGATAAACAATCTCACTGCTGATATGCCAGTAGGTTTTTGCACATTTAGTAGATTGTGACGAGATATAAACCTAAATTTCAAACTTGCTTATATCGTGGAGAAACATCTCTCGGATATATGGGTAACCCCCGAAATCTCGTTTGAAAGGTCTCATAATCTGATATACTAGGTCTTTATACTCAATGATGTCTGGGGTATTATTCCGGGACTTCTGCTGAACGGTGGTTCTGACCTAGTCCTTGGATAATACTTTCCGCAATGCTTGAAACATAGCATAAACCCTCAGCATGCTGATGAAACAATAAAATTGATAGTCGCTGCTGTTGTAGCTAAAAGATCCTCTAAAGGGGACATACCGAAAAGTCGAAGCCGATATCTCTCTGCGTATACGGAAGTATCGACCTGAGATCCCTCGGCCCTCGCATTACCTAATTTATATACAGATATCATTTGTGTCATAATTACCTGTAAGACTGATTATTGGGATCTGGATACGGGAGTATATTCTGAGGTGGGACACGCGATTGAGTTTAAGTATCTAAGACATTAATATAGTATCTCGAAACAGTTGAACTTTGTGTGAAAATTTAAGTGGACATGTATGCTGACAATCTAGGTGAATTGTTTAAAACTTAAAATGCAATGAAGCTTAACGGTGTTGGTGATTTGTCTCAGAAACTGATATGATCCTCTTACACAAACTCACAAAAATAGTGTCTGCAAATATTTCTTTACTGCATTTCTTTTCATTCAAAAATCCAAAAAGATTTTCAGTGTGTTTTAGCATAAATTTTGAAAAATTCAAAAAGATTTTTGGCAACTGATGTTGGAAAGCTGATTTTCAAAGTTCCAAGTGCTAAACATGATGACATTGATGTGAGGGGGAGTGTGTCTTAATTGTCAAAATATGTTTTTAAAATCAACAAGTGGTTCATTATGTATTTGTGATCTGAGGGAGAGTGAGTGTTGGTGCATTCAAATTGTTAAATCTAGAAATTCATTTCTGGGTTAAGAATGTGCAGGAATAATAAATTTTCAATTCTGAATCTGAAGACATAGTGCCAGGTTCCGATACCTGAGGAATGTGTGATTTCAACAAGCCAGACTGTTATCTCAGCATATCGAAAGGGGGAGTCTGAAGACATCCAAATAGAGATTGTTCGTGAGGAGTTTATTAATGCTGAAGAGGAAAGAAAAGAGAGAAGATTTGAGGATACTTTACAACGTCAGATACTTTAAAGAGTTCAAAAGGACTGATGAAGACTGGAGATGCGAAGACTCGACACTTAAGACTCGTCAACATTCGAGGGGGAGTCTGTTGGTGCATGCGTCTGTCGACTTCGTCTTGTATCGAGTCTAGGACTAAAAATGTTAGATATGTTATACATTTTAGAATGTGTTTAAGGTAATTTAGCTTGAACGTGGTGATTTCCCTTGAAAGTGTCACTTGACAGTTTCAAGCTAAATCAACATGTTGATTTCCCTTGAAAGTGGCATATGTCATTTCAAGCTAAATCAACACAACTATAAATAGCCTTCAAGCTAAATCATTTGAAACTTTTCATAGATTTTCCGGTCAGAGCAACAAAGTGCTGCCGAAGTGTTGTCAGGTTGTAAACGTCATACAAATCAATAGAAACAACAGTTTAAAGTGTAAACTCGCTGAATTGACCTCGGTTTGTTTGTTTCCGCCGCTCAAACTGAGATAAACTCTTCTGATCGACTCGTTTGGGTCCGAATTCGATCCTACAGATTTCAAGTTTGCGGCTTGTAATGGTGGAAAATTCTCATCATTCATTAATGGAACTGTCTCGTCCTTTTTTACCTCAACTTGTGGCTCATCTGATTTTGTGGAATCAGATTCATTGCCCGAACTTGGCTTGTCTGACTTGGATGAGCCAGATTCATCACCAATAACTTTCTTTTTCTTCTTGTTTGTCCTCAGATTTGCATCTGAAGAATTCGATTTGCTTGACTTTGCAGTCGAGTGAATCGATTCATCAGAACTTTTATTTGAACCAACCGGTGAACCCGAAGACAAAATCTTCTCCAAGTATTCTCTCGCCTTCTTCCTCTTCTTCCTCAGTCTGTCTCTCTGCCCCTGTGAAAGCTTTACTTTCTTATCTTCCACTTTCTGTTCTTTGGGCTTGACAGTGACTGGTTTCTTTACCGTTCTCTGAGATTCAACCCTCGATCTTCCCATCGATTTCCTTGGGCAATCTCTGGAAATATGTCCTCTTATATTACATTCAAAGCATCTTCTTGTCTCAAAATTCCAATTCTGGCAGTTAACAGCAATGTGTCCTTTAACACCACAGGTGTAGCACACTCTGTTATCGTACCATCCACTTCTGTCAGTCCAAACCTTCAGATCATAACATTGTTTGGCTTGGTGATAATCATTTCTCCTCTTCAATGATGGATTTGTCTTTTGAGCACTGTGGTCAAACCTGCACCACTTATTACCATCATTTTGTGAATTTTCATTTACAAATTTTTGTGATTTTTTATAATGATTGGATGACTTATCTGATGAGCTTTTATTTTCATTTTTAAAATTTTTCAAATTTTTAACTTTTTGTTTCTGTTCTACACTCTTCTTAACAGGTTTTTGTTTAGAACATTCACCTGTTTCTGTAGATTGCAAAACAGTATTTTTAATTTTTTCTTGTAAATCTAAAAATATTTTTCTTTTCTTTTTCATCATCAGATATTTCATCACAATCTTCAATTTTGACTTTGTCAAAATTTGTGACATTGTCACTTATTGGAACAGAATTGATCGGTTTTGGACAAACATATGATGCAGAAGTCACAAAACTTTTCAATTTGTTTTCTAAATCAGTAATTTTCTTTCTATTACCTTCGGCTTCATGCTCAAGTCGAATGATTTTATCAAGATGAGAATTTATTTCACATTGTTTTTCAAGATTATTTTACCAAAAACATCTCTCTCATCTTCTAAAATCTTTAACTGACTTTTGAAATCATTTTCAAATTTTAATTTTTCATTTTCAAACTCTTTTTCTTTTTCTTTCAAAATCTTGTTATCCAATGTCAAACTGTCCACATCACTCAACAGTTTGATATTTTCAGATTTTAGTTTTTCATAGTTCAAGCGCAACTCCAGAATCTGTTCATCATCAGCTTTCTTCTCGATCTTCAAAGTTTTGTTTTCCAATGTCAAACTCTCCAAATCCTTCAAGAGTTTCACATTGTCTGCTTCTGATTTTTCGCATTTCGAGCATTTTCCATTCATCTCTCCATTATCAGCTTCTTTCTTTGTTTCCATCTTGTATGTTCCTGCACAGAAAATTTTCCCAAAATCAAGAGGATTCATATTTTCATCAATATAACAACCCCTTCTAATATCATATCTCATATCAATTTTTGCTGCAAGACACACAGTAATTCGTTTTCTCATTTCAATGATTACATCCAAATCTATCTTTTCTGATTCTTCTTTTATTTCATCTAATAACTTCCTTTTTCTTGAATCTTCATGAAACCTTTGATTTGTAATTGTATTGATGAAACTTCTTAAATCATAATGTGATAAACTAGAATTCCGTTTTTCGTTATTCACGAATTTATCCCATTCCAAAGGTAAAGCATCAGCAAATTTTGAAATTCTTTCATCATTTGAATGATATATCTTATGTTTTTCTAACTTGATGATTAGCTCATAAAACCTTTCTTTCAACTTCTCCACTGATTCATTCTTCATACAAAGAAAATTTTCGAATCTGTTAACATAAACATCCTTTTTTTCAAGATAAGAACCACAAGTCCAATTGTTTAATCTTTCAAGTTTAGCGTTTTCCTTTTCGTCAAACATTTTGACCACAATTTCTTTGTTAAATGACTTGGTTCAAAAATCGTTTTTAGCTCAAAGTCCACAAATTTTCAACTTCTTGGAATTTGCACCTTGTAAATCACCTCGAATCACCTGCAAACAAACAAACAAACAAGCAATCAGTTCAAAAAATTATCAAACGACTTGAATCGGATGGGTATCCAATCAAGTGAGTCAACAAAAGTCAACAGTGAAAAAAATCTCGTGACAACGTTGTCCGTTCGGATGAGATTGCTATTCGGATGGAGATCCGTGCGGATGAGGATCCGTGCGGATGGGGATCCGGGTGATGCTATCCGCACGGGTGGGGATCCGGGAGACTAAGGTGATCCGTACGGGTGGGGATCCGTGCGGATGAAGTTGACTACTTTGACTTCAATGAATGAATTGCTAACTCACTTGTAACAAGACAAAAACCTTCACGTGAAAGCCATTATATCACATGCATATCGACAAAGTTGTAGGACAAATCACGTGCAATTGTTCATATGTAATACAGACAACTATTCTTGGGCAAAGATGATCACGTGATAACTTTTCAATATCAACTTCACATGCACTAGCACATGGACTATCAGACTTTTAATCAGATTCTCGTGAAATAAAATGCACCGATTGAATTTTAATGTTTCACATGCTCACCGTATGAAAATGATTACTTTGACTGACAATCTGAATATGTTGACTAAAATGACAAACACGGATTGTTATGACGCGTATTGTTATCCCCGCGGACAAGTTAACCGTGCGGATAGGTCAACGAATAGTCAACACGTATTGTTATCCGTGCGGATGGGGATCCGGATGATGTTATCCGCACGGGCGGTGATGTTATCCGTGCAGACAAGTTGTCCGTGCGTATGGCAAGTCAACAAGTCAACACGGATGGCTGAAAGTAATCCGTGCGTGTGGGAAATGATGCTATCCGCACGGGTGGGTACTATCCGTACGGGTGATGAATGATGCTATCCGCACGTGTGAAACAACTCCTATTCGACCAACAAACAATATCACATGCTCTTGACTTTTAAGCTCTGAAACAATCACATGTACTCTTGATTTACACAATTTCACATGTTCACCGAATGCAGAATGATCACGTGCAATACTGAAAATTCAATTAAATGTCATGTGCTTATGTTACTTCACACCGATTGCATTTAATGTGCTGGCAATTCTGATTAATGTTGACTAAACGACAAAATATTGGGTTCACGTGGCAAGCTTAAGTGAATTATTGTGACACGGATTAAGAAGTCAACTACGGTCAACCCGGATAAGTTGTGCGCACGAAGATGCTATCCGTGCGGGTGGCAGAGTCAACAAGTCAACCTGGATATGCTATCCGTGCGTGTGACAGAGTCAACAAGTCTACACGGATTAATGAAATGTTATCCGTGCGGGTAACTAGTCAACAAGTCAACAAAGGAATCTTGAGTCTAATTGTTATCCGTGCGTGTGGTAGGGTCAACAAGTCAACGTTGATTTGTTATCCGCACGGATTGCCATCCGTGCGGTGAACAGCAGCAACTTTCAACATTTTTTTCGATCAAAAAATCTCAAATTTCTCCCAAATGGCTTCAAATTAAGTGCTGAAAATTCGTATGCTTGTAGATCAGGTACTTTCGCATATCATATCCAAAATTCAGCAATTTTCGACCGTAAAAACCTGTTCAAATTGACAAAAATCAGATAAGAACGTGAAGAACAAGAAAAATATGAGAATTTTGACAAATCTGGATGATTTAGGCTCTGAATCTGATCAAATCTTGAACGAAATCGTGCGTTTGATCCTCGCAACCGATCACCTGCTCTGATACCACTTGTTAGGTCCCGGTTTGAATCCGTTTCAATTGCGAACCGACTCGTGCGACGTGCGGAATCCGTGCACGAGTGAGACCGAACACACGAACAGTAATATAACTGTGATTCTATTCAAAGATCTGAAATCGTTACAGGAACCGTGAATCACCTAGACACTTTCTCTCTCTAGTTTCTCTCTCTAGAACTAGATCTCTCAAAGCTTCAAAATGCCAAAAGTGTCAAAAGTCCTAAACTAAGCCCTAACTCCTCTATTTATAGGCAAAGGATTATAAGGGATTTCCCCTTATTTACAATAATGCCACCTTGCCTTTTTCTATCTAATATTACAATGTAAGGCTAGTTTGCTTTAGTTTTAGCTACGACTTGAGATGACGGAGGCGATAGACATAAATGCACTAACAGAAAGTACAACATGACTTGCTAAAATAAGAAAGTGCGGAAATGCGGAGCGTTACAGTCTCCCCTCCTTTAGGGAATTTCGTCCCGAAATTTAGGAAGAAGTAGCGAAAAGATATGGATACGTCGTCTTCATATTACTCTTGAGTTCCCAAGTGAATTCGACACCACGTTTTCCTTCCCATCGAACCTTGACGATAGGAATTTTACTGCGCCTCAACAACTTGACTCCTTGATCCATGATTTCGACGGGTTTTTCCACATAATGCATGGTTTCGTTGACTTGAAGATCTTCGAGGGGAACTCGAAGTCCTTCTTCAGCGAGACACTTCTTTAGATTCAAGACATGAAATGTTGGATGAACGTTGTTGATTTCTTGAAGTAAATCGAGTCGATAAACCACCTTGCCAATCGTTTCGAGTATCTTGAAAGGACCAACATAGCGAGGGGCAAGTTTTCTGTGACATCTGTGACTCTGTGACAATCAAACAAATACCAAATCGATGAAATATTCTGTTTCATACTTGGGATTTGTATAAATATGTGTATCATTTGCACATATCAATTCTTGTTCGATTTCGAGCTTTAAATCGCTTTCTGGAAGGTTATACGCGAACTGATGCGTAAATATAACCAGTTTAATTCAACAAACACTCTTGAACAGTGACATAGGCTTAACATGCCTTAAATAACCTTTACATAACTTATAAATAAGTTTTGGAGGGTTTGGTGTGTCGAAATCAAGTTTATTCGATCATAGGGACTATTTGCATCAAACTGCAAAAGTATACCGAATCGAATAGTATCAAACATTCCATAACTGGATCATAAGTTAAACATTCTCTAAATATCCTTTACATAGCTTATAAATAGGCTTTGAGGTGTTTGGTGCGCAAAAATAAACTTTCTTGATCAATAGGGACTGAAAGCGTCAAAAAGTGCATAAGTTTGCATTTTCGCACATATCTTACGTTCTGATTATATCCGGACATCCAAAAATTTATGTAATCATTAAAATATTTTATTTTAGTGATTGGCATGATAAAATTCCATTCGTCGCGTAATTTGGATCGTTTTTGCGTCCGTTACGACTTCCATCGTAATTAACCGAATAACGCAACCGTACGACCAAACGAACCGACATCCAAGATATTTTTGAGCATTTTTTATGTTCCCTATACTTTAACTTCATTTTAGATCCTTGAAATAGGGTTAACGGGGCTTAAATGTGCCGAAAAAGCATCGAAAACCAAGATTTACAACTTCAGGGACCTAAACTGCAAATCTGCCAAAGATGGCTTACACGGGGCGCGTAAGACTTCCTTGATTCTAACACAGGGCGTGAGAGCTGCCCAGATCTGCAAAAACCAGTTTCTGCAATCAGCAGCTGGTTTCTGGCTTTGGTTCTTGGTTTTTCAATACCATGAGCTTGTTTTGGGGCACCCATAGGTTTGTAAAACAATGGGCACACATGGAGGGCCAAGATTGAAGCTCGTTTACCGAGGAACGATCCTAATGGTGGTCTGAAATCTATAAATACCCACAAGCTCTCATTCTTTTCTTCACACTTGATCTGAGTTTATGCTCTAAGTTGAAGCTTTTGCTTCATACCTGAGTATCTTAGATCAAGTTCTTCCTAGCTTGGACCTTTTGTAAATATTCTTTCATGCTTTTATGCGTTTTTAAGCATGAAAGTCAAATATTGTTTGACTTTCTACTTTGACCGGTCAATGGTCAACACGAAGTTCGTTTGAACTTCGCAACGTGAGCGTAATCACGATGGTCATAGTCCCTTGTGACTATACCTACTGATTACCACGTTGATTAGGTATAGTGACGAGTCATAGTTTCGGTCAAAATGCGTATTCATGCGTATTTTGCAACCAAACTATTCTTGGGTATCAAAACCGTTTGTTTTTATATCAAACTTGTTTTCTAACTTCGTTAAACATGTTTTAACATGTTTAACTCGTCACTTTAGGTTTAGTGCTTATATAGGGTCCTAAGATAAGCGGTCTAAACAACAGCTTAGGCTTTCGAACCCGACCCGTTTTGTCGATCATTAGGATCTGACCAAACATGTTTTGTGACCATAGTTGTATAGGGAATAACCTTCCGAGGTTATACCTTATGGTCACTTCGTTTAGTTAGTTGTATGATAGGTAGTTTATATGCCTTAGGAAAATGACCAAAATGCCCTTTTTACGCATAAATTCATTTTAAGCATATGTAACCTAAATTTTTATATCTAAACTGATTAGGTAACATTATTAGACATGTTAAGGCATATAATACTTGTCATAGGACTAGTTAGACGATCTGAACGCGTTTTACGCGAACGACGCGTTAAAGTAGCGTAAGCTACCTAAACGAGTCGTAATGGGTCGTAAGCACTTAGGTTAGGTTTCGATTTAGAATGTAGGCTTTGTTAAACCATATTGCATGAGTTCCTATACTCATTTGGTTTACGAAACCTCATTCTATCCGATCTTCCGATTTAGGTCCGGTTTATTAATGTAGTTACCTATATTAGGTGCCGACTGTAGTTATTCAAGACTTCTAAGCATTCTCAAGTGAGTACATAGTTCCCCTCTTTTACCGTTTTAAACTGTTTTGGGGTGATTTGTGCTAAATGATTTTGAGTCTTTTAAACAAATGTTATGGTTTATATTACAACTAGGTTATATACCCGTGAGCTTCACGGGTTATGGATTGTGTTAAAAGAAATCTATATCTATAAAAGTATTTTTTTTGTATGATTTATAACCTGATATCTCTTCATGCTAAGACCCATGTTTGGCAAACCTTACCAAGAAGAAAAAAAAAGGTTACTCAAAGTAAATAATATAATATTTAATAGTGTTTGACATATAATTTGAAATGATAAAAACGTTCCATTACTTATGTAACTATTAAATTACAATGAACTGAAAAAAAATGAATACGGAAAAATCACAAGTCGTTAAAACCTATTCCCATTATCATTCTATTATACGTAAACCCATACCAATAGTGATTCCAAGTTACAAACCAATAGCCCCCTTAAACTTCAAGATTCATACCACACTGTCCATGAAAATCGCTAACATTTCGGTGTTTATCTTCTCAAATCCAGCATAACAGTGTTTAATTTGATTATCATACATCTGGAATAGAACAAAGAGAGTAATTTTAACAACTATTGTGAAATTCAGTAACTTTTCGACAATGTTTTTGCGACCATCGAAAATTTATATAAAATATATATAAAAAGATAATGGGTCAAACAAATTTAAAGTTGGATGATGGAGAAGAAGACATTTAGGCTATTCAAAGTGTACCCGTTCAACCTAAATGTGCCGAAGTTCTTTTCGGCTATTCGAGCATATACGAACAGAATAAGTCAGAATCGTTACTTGAATAGATGAGTAATAATACTGACCCAAAACGCATGTTGGATTAATCGGGTTCGTTCACGGGTTACAACAAAGATGTAAAGTAGACTGTGAATTTGATCTTGAAAACAAATCATTAATCGGTTTCAATGTCGCATAATGGCATTAAGAATGATCTTTTGTGAAAAATATAAGGACAAAAATCAAAGATTAGAGCAGGTCTGCGTGGGTTGTAGTTTGGTTGCAAAGCAAAACTTTTTGACAATTTATGATGGGGTATTAAGGTGATCTTTTCCGTAAGGCTAACAAAAAAAGATTGGTAAAAATTTGAGAACACAAAGCAAGGTTCACCAATCAAAATCAAAAAATTAGAATTGTAGACCTAAACCCCTTAAAGTGATTGACAAATTGATTTGAAAATTAGCTAAACTAATCAGTGTGCATCACGAATATGAAAGCAATCAAAAAGAAGAAATCATAAAGATGAACAAAAAAGATACCTTGTTGTGATTGCGTGAAGAAAAGACCAAGAATGGCTTACATAATCTCAGACCTTCAATTTGCACTTGATTAGCAAGAAAACCACAGGTTGGTCCATACCTAAATAACCTGTAGAAAAATACGCCAAAGCTTATCATGTGCATAACAGAGCTGCTTAAAAAATATGATTTGCAGAACCGTTCTCAAAAAATATGACTTGCTAAGAGCCTTCTTTTAGTGATGATAAATCGTCTCATTTTGCTGGTAAAAAATGATAACAAATAAAAAAAACATTTAGATAAGTTTGTTATTGTATAAAGGGAACTGCTATTTTGTTCATAATATCAATTTGCAGCAGGTTGAGTGGTTAACACTTACTTTACTGAAAAGAATATATATATAAAGAATATTATCTATGAGATCAAAAGATTTCAAAAGTCATAGGAGCATGGCTGCTTCTTTTTTCAAATCAAATATGCTTCTTGATATCAATTAACATGATGATATAAAATCACTTATAGGTAGAAAATTTTTCCCTTGTACTTGAGCCTGTTCAGATGAGGAAGCGTAATATGATATCATTGCAAATGCGTGATTTTGTTTTGCCTATATATAGTATAGCACACAAAGTAATAAGCCAATGAGTCATAGACATAATGGAGGCGCAAATGAGCATAATATGTAACTGTAACACTCACAAATTCAATAAAGGCTTGATTTCTATTCGCTCCAACATTACACTTAGTGTTCACAACTTTACCAAACGACTTCCCGAGTTTAATTTATTAAATTCAATACACTCCCCAGGCAAGTTCCTCAGTTGAAGAACCTTGGTTGAAGTCTGTGTGTACCGAAACTGAGGCTGATTGGATACCGATGCCATTCGCACTACAAATATCAACTCTGGCAAAACAAAAAGACCTATTAGTCGATAACTTGTTCCCGTCCAACTCAAAATAAAATATTAAATAACTCAATAAACACTCTAATTCATGTTCAGTACAACACTTTTCAACCAGCATGTTAACCTAAAACCAGTATAGTGAAATCAAAAAGATTGTTTGCTCTCGATTAACACTGTCCAATTTACTGTCTTCAGTCTTTGAAACAAAAAAAAAACCTTAATTTTTCCTCCAATTTAAGAGAAATCAAATTATAAAACCTAAAATAAAAAAACCTAATCAACAAACCCAAATCTGTTCAAAAACCCCCTAAATTGATTTTCACCAAAAGTTATCATGGAATCTTTTGCAACCTAAAATGAAGAAGGGTGAGGAAAATCATACGTACCGAAGTAACGAAATAAGGGATGATGATTGAATCTAAAATCTGAATTGTTTCTTCTGGTACCTTTTGTGTCCATCGAAATCACCTAGCGATGGTGACTTTGGGGGGAAAGGGCGAGGTGTGATTCAAATTTTGAATGCTCAGGGATGTTTTATTTGGTGTATGGCTGACTTTTTCTTTTGAACCATGGACAGTCTAATTGAACATTTAGGGCAATATCAGAAAAATTAGATGCAACATGACAAGTGTTTCTAAAGGATGTGCATACAATTGTTGTACATTAGGCTTAGTTACTTGTAAAATATTATATATAATCATATAGATAAAAATGAAAAAGCTAACAAAATTACACATAGGATTAGTAGAGAATGGGTGGGCTAGAATTGTGACACCTCACCTTTTTTTACTTTGCTTTATTATAGTAGAAGATGTGAATTATTTGAACTGATTGAACCGTTTGGAACTGTTTAATTTATGTGAACCGTTTGGAACTGTTTGATCCTTGTGAACCGTTTGGAACTGATTGATTGATGTGAACCGTTTGGAACTGTTTGAACCGTTGGGTTACGGAAGTGATTAGGTAACGGGGCGGGTGTAATGTGTTAAAAGCATGGTGGATACGTCACTGGTACTTCCTATATATAAGTGCTTTTAACACATTATATATCGTTGTGTTATCTAGATCACTTGGGTAAATGTTATCAAAACAAAGTTATATTACAAGGTTTTTCTAACAATATAAACCATTCGAGTTTTATTACAAAAACGATTTACAAATTTGGGTTTACATAAACAAATGTTTTGAGTTAAGATTCATGGTATCGAGGTTTTATAAATTATAACAAATCTGTTTTAACTTGGTTATTTCAATTCACAATATAAACATTTTTTAGAACTAAGTTTTCTAATATCGAATAACAAAGTTGTTTGAGTTATTTCAAAAGGTAAAACGAGCCATGAATCTGCCACTCAAGTAAAACCTATGTACTCGACGGCATTTTTATGCTGACGTATTTTCACATATGTTTCAGGTACCATAGTTGATGATGTTATTGGTGCATGCTCACATAGGAATAGACGAGGCCTTAATGACTTAATAACAATGAAAGTCAATTTGTTCGTGTTTTGTTTCTAGTTTCAATACAATGTAATAAACTTAATTCAATAAAACAAAACTTTTATCCATGTGTTGTGAAACAATGATTCTGTTACGACACTCACCGACGTTTCCGCCGTGGTTTGTTGTTTTAACGCGGTCGGGGTGTGACATTTTCCCTTTTTACCAAAACGAACTACTCCTTTCCAAGGAGATACTTTGAGTAGAACATGGTCACCAACGTTAAACTCCAATGGTTTGCGTCTCTTGTCAGCATAGCTCTTTTGTCAACACCGAGCCTTGAGTAGATTATCATGGATTTGAAGAATCTTATCCGTTGTTTCTTGTATGATCTCAGGACCAGTAAAATGTTTGTCACCAATCTCGTGCCAGTTTAAAGGAGATCGGCATTTGCGACCATACAAAGCTTCAAAAGGAGCCATTTGAATACTGGAGTGGTAGCTATTATTGTACGAGAATTCGATCAATGGTAAATGCACATCCCAAATATCACCAAAGTCGATGATACAAGAACGGAGCATGTCCTCTAAGGTTTGGATAGTACGCTCAGTTTGTCCATCCGTTTGAGGATGAAAGGCCGTACTGAGATTCAAATGAGAACCCATAGCGGACTGGAAAGTTTACCAAAGACGCGAAGTGAAACGGCTATCACGATCAGAAATGATATCGAGAGGAATAACATGACGACATATAATCTCATCAGTACAGATTCGAGCGAGTTTCTCAACTTTGAAGTCTTCGCGAATAGGAAGAAAGTGAGCTGATTTAGTCAAACGATCGACGATTACCCAAATGCTATCATGACCTGAAGGTGTGCGAGGGAGTTCGGTTATGAAGTCCATAGCGATGCTATCCCACTTCCAAACAGGGATTTCAGGTTGCTCAAGCATTCCAGAAGGTCGTTGATGCTCAGCTTTGACCTTCGAGCAGGTGTGACACTTGGAGACATACGTAGCAATATCTCTCTTCATTCCAGGCAACCAATAGGATGTACGTAAATCATGGTACATCTTGTCAGCACCAGGATGAATCGAGTACTTGGATTTGTGTGCTTCGTTAATGATGAGTTCACGAAGATTGTCGCGATCTGGAACCCAGATGCGATTACGACAGTATTGAAGACCACGTATTTCTAGGAACATGGTTCCTTCATTGATGGACGAGTATTGCGCTTCACGAATGCAAGTGTGAAGGTTGCTCGAGATATGAAAATAACGAGTACTATTAATATGAGTCTTACGACTAAGAGCATCGGCCACGACATTCGCTTTTCCAGGATGATAGCGAATTTCGCAGTCGTAGTCGTTAAGCAACTCCACCCATCGACGTTGTCGCATGTTAAGATCTTTCTGGTTAAAGATGTGTTGTAGGCTCTTGTGGTTAGTGAAAACCACACACTTCGTACCATATAGGTAGTGTCGCCAAATCTTTAACGCAAAAACAACAGCGCCAAGCTCGAGATCGTGGGTAGTATAGTTTTTCTCATGTATTTTGAGTTGATGAGAGGCGTAAGCGATGACTTTGTCTCGTTGCATGAGAACACAACCAAGACCACGATTCGAGGCATCACAATATACCACGAAGTCATCGTTCCCATCAGGGAAAGCAAGAATAGGAGCGTTACAAAGCAAATCCTTGAGGGTTTGAAAAGATTCCTCTTGCTCAGGACCCCAAGCAAAAGGTTTCTCTTTTTGAGTCAACGAAGTGAGAGGAACGGCGATCTTTGAAAAGTTCGAGATGAATCGGCGGTAATAACCTACCAATCCTAAGAAGGAACGGATTTCAGAGGGGTTTCTAGGCTCGGTCCAATTCTTCACTACTTCGATTTTGGAAGGATCAACATGGATTCCTTTTTCAGTGACAACATGTCCAAGGAATTGGACTTCTTTGATCCAGAACTCGCATTCGGAAAACTTCGCGTAAAGACATGCGGTACATAAAAGCTCGAGTATAAGACGTAGATGACGCTCGTGATCGGCTCGAGATTTAGAATAAATAAGAATGTCATCAATGAAGACGATCACAAAACGATCCAAATAAGGTTTACAAACACGATTCATAAGATCCATGTACACAGCGGGCGTGTTAGTCAAGCCAAAAGGCATAACTACGAACTCGTAGTGTCCATAGCGAGTGCGAAATGCAGTTTTGGGAATGTCCTCTTCGAGAACACGAAGCTTATTGACTTAATAACAATGAAAGTTAATTTGTTCATTTTTTTCTAGTTTCAATACAATGTAATAAACTTAATTCAATAAAACGGAACTTTTATCCATGTGTTGTGAAACAATGATTCTGTTACGACACTCCCCGACGTTTCCGTCGCGGTTTGTTGTTTTAACGCGGTCGGGGTGTGACACAAGATTTCTATGAAGACTTCCAATGTTGGATGTACAATCAGAGCACAGCAGAAGCGGTGATATCATTGTTTGACAAGAAGACTGGAGAATCAAGGAGGATCAGTGTGCTAGATCCAATGTGGTTAGTGAAATGTTCAAAGAAAGATATTGAGTGCTTATGTTTCAACAAGATCGTGTATGATGCTCCAGATAAAGTTCAAGCATAGCAATATCAGAAAATGGCCAACTTGTGCTTTGAAAAGATATTAACTCTGGTAGGTATTGGAAATCAAAGTTCAGAGATTTAGAGTTGGAGGAATTTCTAAAGAAAGAGAAGCGCAGTGAAAGATTCAAAAAGATTGCTGAGAGAGCTGCAGTTGTGGGTAGAAGAAAGCTTATGAGACCTCCACCAACTGACCAAACACCAATCGAAAAGGAGGAAAACAAGATCCCAAGGTGGGATAGAAAGCAAGATGGTGATCCTGTATATAGAAAGTATTGGAATGAAGTTGGTAGGCCTCTGAGGCGAAATATGCTAGCAGAACGAGATGAACAGAGAAGACAGAAAGCTAACGCTAGAAGACGCAACAGGAAGATGACTTAAAGACTATGCAAGAAGGAAGACTACAGCTACATCCAAGGGGGAGTCTGTTAGTGCATTATGTCTGTAGCTTCCGTCTGTATCGAGTCTTATGTATTTTGTCTTGTATGTGTGTTTGTATATTTGTATATGTATGTATTTTATGTCTAGACAAAATAGGGAACAGAACGATAACTGTTAAGTGTGATCCAAACGGACGACATGTGTCATCCGTATAGATGGCCATCTGATCGGATGGCAATCCGATCGGGTGACACCCTCACTTCCCTGGTTTGCCTATAAATAGTGGACTAGGGCTATTTGTCTAGAACCTTTTGCCTGATTGTCTAAGCGAAGCGCGGAACTCTTGTATTTTCACATTCTATCAATGAAATTGGACTTGTTAAGCGTTGAGATTTTTGTTGGTGATTCTCAGACGATGTCGAGGGATTCCGCACCTCGCCATTGATCTATCCCGCCACCTTCTTCTACTAGAACCGTTCCAACGTTGCACTCACAATTTCCTACGAGGGCTTCGTCACTCACTTAGCGAAGTTTATCAATGTTTGTTTCACATCTGGTTGATCTTATGGGTAAGGCTACAATAGTCTCAATGATGATTGCCCATGAGGTGTTGTCGGACAAGCGTCAGGCGATTTGTTCGTTAGATGAGGGTCGCACGAAGTGGTACACAGAGCAGCCACTCCCGGTTGTTCAGGATGAGGTTGGGGGTGAGGGTGGCGAGGGCGCGGGGGGGGGGGGGTTGAGGCTTAGGCCAGGGCGCAGGGGATGTTGTGGTCATTAGATCGCAGGCAGATGCGGATGATGCACATGTTGATCCGCCGTACAAGCGACGGAGCGTGAGACCACGTGTGATGCCTCCGTTGGGGTTTGAGGAGACATTGGCTTGGGTCGAGGCGGAAGTAGCTACCATATGGGTCGAGGTATCTGCTCTATGGAGCGCGTACAGTGGAACACAGAGGCGATTATTCCGATGCACGCCGGCGCGCCCCTCCCTCCACTAGCTGGTGTTGCACCACCACCACCGGCAGCTTAGCCACTGCCGCCGTAGCGGCTTATTGTATTTCCTTTTGTTGTTTTTGGTCTAAAACACTGTAAATGTCATTTGTAAATATTTATCTTATGTTTGTGAATATTTATTTTATGTGTATCTTTGTTTTTTATTTTTTTTGATGATTTTTATCGTATTATCTATCTTATGCACATTTTGTTATTAGTTTATCCTGATTGTTTAACTAAAAATGCTATCGTAACATAATCGGCGACATATTACAAATTTGTAAGATGATCTGACATATCTAACTAATACGACAAATGCTATCGTAACATATCGTCGACATATTACAAACTCGTGACATACTCCAAAATATCTAAAAAAATACCGCAAAACTCATTAATAAAGTCTAAAATTATTCAACACTTATACGTTTATCGCTAATATACGAGTATATCAACAAAAACTTACCATACGTTTTATTAATTTACAAAAAAAAAAAAAAAATGTATACGAGTCGTAAAAGGTTATACGGCTCCTATACATGTGTAAAATCCTAAAAAACTAATGAAAACCCATGAACAAATTTTGACCGTTTAACATTATATTGGTCGTATATGATTCTATATGGCCGGTACAATGATATAATGCCGTATACAATATACAATGAGACAAAAAAAACATTCCCTTATTTATTTCTATGCAACATTTTTGTATAATGACGGTATAGCCCTATACGATGAGTGTACATTAAAGGTGTGAAAATAAGATATTTTGGGTGTGAGATTAGTCAGAAACTTAATGAAATTGTTTATTGTTTAATTGATGCTGACCGACCCCTACGTTTTATTGATTTGGACATGAACCGACTCATATTCTGTCTGCCCCACCTATTTGGACATGTAACGATAGCACGATCTATCTAACTTGGTTTTCAATCAATTTAGCGACTGTTTTGTGTCCAAAGAAAACAGATGTCTAAGATTTATGATAATGAGTGAGTCATTTTGAAATAAGTCAACTGGTCAATATGAAAACGAGTTCCAGATTTCTCAATTTATACAAGTAATTCATTTTGTATATTCCTTACTTATGCACCACAAAATACATTACCGACAACTTGACTTGAGATTTCATAAAGTTATACAAACCAAGTCACCCTATTGCTTATAAACTAATTTATGTTTGTATTCGTTATTTATTTATTTATTTATTTATTTATTTATTTATTTTTGAGTAAATCTCCTACGAGTGACCCTTAGTTTTTTCGCCTGTTGGGTAATTAAACGAACCGTTGATGAAGGTTCTGTTAAAATCACTTCATATCCGTCTTTGTAAGAGTCCATTCCCTCTACTAGTTGTTGCCAAAACAATCCTCCGGAAGCTACACCACCTGCGCTTGCTGATCTATAAATCCATGTATAAACCATATTGTACAATTGATTCTTTTGGCTCACATTATAACCAGGTTGTTTCCAAGATTTCCCAAACTCTGCAAAAATAACCGGTTTTTTAAGAACTTCTTGTGCGTCCACAATATGATCATAGATCCATTGTTGCAAGAATTCTAGTTGGGCATCATTGTTTCGGTTGGATAACCTACAAATCAAATAATGTGATAAGAACACCAAATAGATTGTACTAATATAACCATGAGGTGAAGTTGGTAATTAATTAATCTAGTACCATTGATCAGGATATGAATGTACTGTCGCAAAATCAACTTCTCGGATTTGATTATTAGCAATGAAATCAGTTTCATGAGGTGAATTATTGGGGTTCTTTTGAAAGGAAGATGCTCCATAAAACCCTTCTAAGCCCACTTCTAGCAAGTGATTTGCATCTATAGATTTCAAGTAACAAGCTATCTCCGATATCCAATTCTACAAAAACCGTAACATAGGGTTTGTTAGCATACAATATGCACACAAAACTGGCGGAGAATCATCTTCTCATCACAAGAAAATCTGAAAATATTTACCTACGTAACAACAAAACAAAATAGAAGAGATCGTCTCACCTGAACTGTGGCACCAGAGACATCAGAAGGACAACGAGGTTCGTTCATAAGTTCCCAAGCCATTATTGTTGGGTCGTCTTTGTACATCACCCCGGTAATAGTATTTCTTCTAGTTAGAACGGTCTATCAAGTACCAATTCACATGAATGATCAAAACCGCAATAAAACTAATGTTTCTTAATCAAACTTATGTGTTACTAATAGGAAAAACAATACCTTAATGTGATTTTTGTAAAAACTTTTCACCATGGGATTGGTAAAAAAGCTATCTTCATTTTGCATTTTCTGCCCTCGTTCTCTTGCCCATTGCACGTATTGGCCCTTCCCACCATAGTCATTAAAGTTGTTCACAAGGCTCAATATTAGCTTAACTCCAAATTTCCCTCCCTCGGATATCACAAAATCCAAAGCCTACAAAGAACTTATACATATAAGTTTCGCAATTTGATTATATTGTCAACATGTATCGTTTGAATGTAATTATCGTTTCGCAATTTGATTACACCTTAAAATAAAACTATAATCGTCATACAATAAAAAGGTGCCAATATACGTTTCTTTCCTTTTCACCACTTTTAGAATTTATTTTCAAAGTTTTCTTAAATTTTTTAAAAAATTACTTAACATGGATTATTTTAAAGGAAGTATTTATATAGATGTAACTAATTAAAAATACGATTTCTAAAAGATTGAGAGTTAAATGAAGTTGTAAACTCATAAAGCCAGAGTTAAATGAAGTTGTAAACTTATAAAGCAATACACGATAATTTTTATTATTTTTGACCGGCCAACTAATACTATACAAGTCTGGTCATCCGGACAAGGCCATTAGCGAAAGGCCATCCACAGCCTGCGAACACAGACAATGTTGGTGACCATGACGCTGTATGCAGTTCAAGAAGCTGAATATGACGCTTGCTTTGAAAATTTTGATTTATGAATCCAGTTGAATGAGCTGCACATGACGCTTAATTTCGTCTCCCCTAACATTTTTGACCGGTGGGGATTGTGTGTGTATGAAATCAGAAGGCGGCGACGGTGATGTATGGTGGTAGCGATCGTTTTATATTTTGGACTATTGTGGTTAATACCATCAAAACACATGGAATTACAAAGAAATTTACTCCTTTTTCTCTATGGTTTTCCTAAGTTTTGAGTATGTTTGTCATTTTTATCCAAAACCACTTTTTTGTGTCATACTGCTCTTCACTTTTGTCAAATTTTACCATTATCATGCAAACGTCTAACTGGGTTAGAAAGTGTCGTTTAATGAGGGTTTTTTTTTTTTTTTTTGAAATTTCACATTCTTACTTGAGGGTATTTTTGTCTTTTCACTTCTAATTATTTAGAAGCGAAAAGACAAAAATACCTCCACTTAAGAATGTGAAATTAAAAAAAACCTCAATCATTAAATGGTACTTTTTAACCCGGTTAAACATTTGAATGAAAATGACAAAAAATACCAAAAGTGAAGGGAGGTATGGCGCAAAAAAAAAATCATTTTGGATGAAACAGGGAAATAAGCCGAAACCTCAGGGACGATTTTGGCAATTTACTCTTTTTTTATATTTTTTTAATGTCAAATTTCTTTTAATCTCTGTGTTTATGAGACTTGAATTCAAGATATCCTCTCCCCTAAACCCAGGTGTAGTTATAGTAAATCTCATACATGTGTTTTCATGAACTATTTCTCATTTTAGAAAATTATCAAAAAATTAACCAAAAACAGGAATATGTATATTATTTACAATGTTAAAATACTTTTTATTTTTATTAAATTTAATTATTATGTTATATATTAACATATGTGTATGTATAATATCATTTATTCGTATAACCTACATATTAACATATAATATTATGAACTAAGCATAAAATATTTAAACACAAGTTAGTTTAACGTTTTGCATCCATAAGGTAAACAATGTGTATGTAAAAAAATTAAAATTTAAATAATATGAACGATTCAAAACAAAGAAAACTAAACTTTAGATTGCCATACCACTATATATATGTTGTGTGTTTACATACATATATGTAATTATATATTTGGAATGTAATGTTATCGATCTAGTTCGATAGATTTTGATGGGAATCTGGCCAAACATGTAAGTACTGCTTTTAGAGGAGCCATACCAAATTTGGTGGGGTTGGCTAAGTCGACGACCGTATTGGTTAGAACAGTTTGTTTTTGATAGTTTGACAATTTAGACCAGATTATTTTTCTAGTACAAAATATAACATTTGATCAAAAATGTTTCATAAAGGGTGTCTCTAAACAGAATAAATGTTTTACTTTTTAAGTATGTAAATATGCATGCATGCTTGCATTTTACCCAATGTTTTAAAAACCGGTTTTTAAATCATACCGGGCTAGGCTCAGAAATGGTTCAACCGGTTGAACCGGGTTATACCAGATGGTTCAACCGGGTTAACTAATTAACCCTATAAATCCATAAAATACAATTTCAACTAAAAAATAATCAAAAACTACATTATTCCATAATAAAAATATTCTAAAAGTTAATCCATAATATAAAAATAATCCGAAAATTCACTATTGTTACCTTTTTGGGCGCTAAGTTTTACTAAGAAAGTAAACCGTCACCTTTTTGGACGCATAAAAGATTAAAAGTGCAAGTTTTAACCTTTGGCCTGGTATTGGTACTGGTATACCGGCTTAAACCGGTATAACCCAAATTACCGGCGGTACAACTTTTTTACCGTTCCCACAATTTACCAGTATGATTCGTGCCGGCTAAGCTTCCGGCATCTTGTTTAACTGGTTCAACCGGCCGGTTTAAACCGGTTTTTAAAACATTGATTTTACCAACTTTTTTTGTTATAAACACTATAATTCAATTTATCTTTATTTTGGAAATGAAGATGGTGCGACTATGGTCGTAAGGAAAAGGGTAAAGTGGAAAGGTATGGACTAAAGACCTTAGAGAAATGAGAATGAGAGAATGAGAAAGGGAGGATGAAGTCTAGGCCAAAGGGTACTATTTTGACGCATATGAATTGTTTTTATTTATAGCTATTTTACTAAAAGAGTTAAATGCATTGTTTTTTATTTATAGCTATTTTACGAAAAGAGTTAAATGCATTGTTAGTTCCTATGTTTTGCAAATATTGCAGACTTACTTACAATGGTTCAATAATTAGGGGTGTTCATCGAATCGAATATCGAATTTTCGAATTATTCGAATCGAATTGTTCGAATAATTTTTATTTTTCCTTGAATTCGTATTCGATTCGAATTCGATTAAAACCTACCGAATTCGATTCGAATTCGTATTCGAATAAAAACCCAATTCGTATTCGATTAAAAATTCGAATTCGAATCGAATTCGAATAAATTCGATTTAATTCGGATTCTTTAAAAACATGTAAAAAACTTTCATAATGAAACATAAATTTTAAAGCAGTCATAAAACACGATATCACATTAAAAAGTTCCAAATAAAGTACCACAAGTCTAAAATTCAAAACAAGAAGTCGGAAATAACCACTCCACATTACAAGTTAATATTTTTACGCTTAAAAATCTATTGATAGATTTGTTACTTAGGTTTTAGTTATGGGCCATGTAGTGGGTTTGGTAATGGGTAATTTTAATACTTGGAAAAAAATTAAAAATAATTTATAGTATAGCCTAATCAAAGTTATATATGTATTATATATAAAAATAATAAATAAAAATGTATAATTTTTATTCGAATTTCGAATCGAATCGGATTTGAAATTATAAATTCGTATTCGATTTACTTTACTCGAATTGAATCAAATTCGAATTCGTATAATCGAAACGAATTCTTGATAATCGAATCGAATTTAAACGAATTTCGAATTTTTCGAATTCGAAACGAATTCTGCACACCCCTATCAATAATTACACACTTGTTCCTAGTGGTTGTTTTTGCAGTCGTGTGATCCTTATCACTAAACTATATTAAGTTTCCGAGTTAAATCTTTGTAAAATTACCAAACAACCCTTAGTATTAAAAGCAAAAATAAATAAATAAATTAGTAAAAATAACTAATTATGAAGTGGGACCCATATATTAGTTTTTAACCAATCATTACCCCACCCTCACACAGATCTCTCTTTCTCTCTCTCTCTCTCTCTTTCTATCTTCCAACTCTCTCTTTTTCTCTCTCTAAGAGCATTTTCATCCAATCCATCAAAACTTGTGAGGGTGAGTTTTTATATTGTAAAGGGTAAAAAAAGTGGTTGTGAGTGGAGGAGAGAGAAAATGTTACTGTTCATCTGTATATTTGGAGGGACACTGTTCACCCAGTATAAATTTTTTAATATATATTGAAAGTGGTTGTGAGTGAAGGAAAGAGAAAAATGTGATGATAATATTATTTAATTGAAAATGAGAGAGAAAAAAATATTTGTTTTTAGTGAAAATATATTGATATAGGAGTTGTTTTTTAGTGGAATGTATGTATAATTTGATGGATTGGATGAGAATGCTCTAAAACCTCAACAACACCATACATCCACCATCGCCACCACCTTATATTGCCAGTTGCCACCATACATTCATCGATAAAAACCAGGAAAACATGAATCATATCCACATTTCACACTTAAAAACAACATCAAAATATTTGATTTTGATCACCAATTTCACATTAAATTCTAGGTTTTGCCGCCATCAACCATGACCTCGATTGAGAAGGTCTCATCATATTTCAAATTAGAAACTCACAACATTACAAGTCGTATTGGCTTAATATCATCGGGGTTGGTAGTAGCTGGCCAGATTCCTTTTTTCAGCTATTATCGTTTTTCCGACGGGTTTGTGTGGTAGTGGTTGGGGTGATGTTTTCGGTGGAGGTTGGGGTGCTGTTGTGTTCTGGTGGAGGTGCAGGAGATGAGTTAAAGGTGGCAGTGGATGTGGTGGTGGCCGGTTAATGGTGACTGTGATGGAGGTAGTGGTGGTCGGTTGATGGTAGAGGTGGTGGTGATGGGTTGAAGGTGGCAATGGAGGTGGAGGTGGTGCCGATGGGTTGAAGGTGACGGTGGAGGTAGAGGTGGTGGGTTAACGGTGGAGGTGGTGTTGGTTATATATATATATGTGTGTGTGTGTATATATATGAGGGGTGGGTATATTTCTTTTGTTTTTGTTTTTATTGTTTTATTTGTTATGGGCAATCTAGTAATTTTGCACATATTTAAAAGAGAAACTTAACATAGGTTAGTGATAAGAAATACACGAGTGCAAAAATTATAACTATTAGGATCAATTGTGTAATTATTGAACCGTTGGGACCATATCTACAATATTTGCAAACCACATAAACCAATCAGACACTTAACTCTTACCAAAATGATAACGGTTCTAATATGTTTTCTTAAGTGTTTTGGTTATAAGGAGTTCACTAGCCGTGGTAATGAACTCTAAAAAATCAGCTGTCAAATATTTATGTAGCAAGCAAGCTTCCTACGTGGTAAATTCAAAGAAATAAAATTATGATACTTCTAAATAACATAGATATTTGAAGAAAAAAAAATTCCACATAACCAAGATTTAATACCTATTTTATATTTTATCCATTACTTAAATAAGTAAGGATTGCAAAAGGGCCATCTATTCTTCCATAGGTTTTGATAATCCTAGTTTCGTAATTAATGGTTTTAAAACAAGACAAAAGATCAAATAAAAATATCTTTATTATACAAAACGTACGAATATGATGAAAATGTAAAAAAACAGGGTTATATTTTCGTAATTATTTACTCGTAAAGTAATTATCCTAATTACTCTACAAATGATCTTGTAGGATAATTTTGATCTTGTAGAGTAATTTTGAGAAATGTTTTCGTGTAGAATAATTTTGATCTTATATGGTAATTATCAAAATTACTCTACAAGTGTATCAAAATTAATCTACAAGTTTATCAAACAATATACAATTGAAAATTACTCTACAAAATTAACTTAGAAGATCAAAATTATCATACAAGATCATTTGTAGAGTAATTATGATACTACACAAAATTACTCTACAAGATCAAAATTACCCTACATTAACATTTTAAAAAATTACTCTACAAGATCAAATTACACTACAAGATCATTTGTAGAGTAATTTTGAAAATTACTCTACAAGTAACTAATTACGAAAATGTAACCGTGTTTTTCTTTCCTTTCGTACTTTTTAGACGATAAGGCACTTTGTACGTGAATTTAACCCTTTAAACCAATGTCTTCTACCCCATAATGAGCGCATACTCGTTATTTATTTTTTATTGAGTACGTTGATTTCTCATGAGATTAGGGTTGTCGATGACTCAAGTATGATTAATCTTAATCTCAAACTCGATTGTAAAACCATGTACTATACCCCGGCCAATACCCAACGATATTTGTTGAGTAATTACCCATCGGGTATTGAGGTATACCTAGTGTATCAGGTATAACCATTGATAACCATTGTAATTTTCAAGTATATTTTTTTTTCATTTAAAATTTTTGATATAATTTTATGTTTTTTTAATTAATGATTAATTAATCTATGATTGATTACATATATATATATTCATCACAAAATATATGGAACTAGGTTAGTTACCTATGTGATTCACGAGCTCAACTAATATATTTTGTAAATAGATGTTTTAAATAAAACTACATCAAACATTTAATAAAAAAAATATATAAATTGTAATTAGAAGTAATACTTACATATGTAAAATTATAGATTGTAATAGTAATTATAACATTCTACATAGCTATTAGTATACAACATTTGTTGTTTTCTGACCCGTCTAAATAATGTTGACTTTTCTGTCTTTTAAATTAAAAAGTAAATAAGGAAGGGTCGACATATATTATTAGACTTAATTTTATTTTACCCATCTAAAATAAAACATAACCGTCTAAAATACTCTTTATATATAGACATATAGAGATAATATAAAACCGATAATTATATTAAGGGTTAAAATTTCTCATCTTTGTTTTTTTTTTTTTTTTTCAGGTTTTACTAGAAAGAAAATTACATATTAACTTTTAGTTTATCTAATATATTATTTAACTATATTATGGATATTTTTGGCAACCAAATACTTTTAGATATATAAAGCCACTCTCTACACATGACCTAATAAATCTTTTTATCCTGACTTCGAATCCATCAAACTTTTAGTTTATCTAATATATTATTTTACTATATTATGGATATTTTTGACAACCAAATAATTTTAGATATATGTAAAACACTTATAGGGATGTGAGATGGTATCCCCTCAACATGGTTGCCTACAAGCAACATGTCAGTCAGTTCCACCCATCAACATGTTCGCAAAGGATACAAGGATCTGTACGTCGTGCGAACACGAAGCCAAACACTATCTGTCAGAAAATCAACCTAAAGATGTTACACATAGAAACCAAATATCAAACCAGCCGAACACATCTGTAAGATAACCCACAGTAAACAGCAAGGATGTCCGGAATCGTGTACCTTTAATAGACGAATATGATGCAGATGGATGGTGTTACTGTTCACATAGATACCCTCAAGACCGTCGACAAAGAAACTGCTAGCTTGCAGCTAGGCACTGTGTTAAAAGTTTAATTTTGTTTTGAAAGTGCTATGAGTGGATGTTTAGATGGTGAAAGTAGAGAGAAAGAAGAGAGTGTTTCATGTTTGTTTGAAAACATAATACGATCAGTATGAACTTTAAATAGTAAAAGATAAAAAAAAATAAAAAAAAAAACTGTAAAAGGACTGAAATAAATTTATGTTAAGTAAAATAAACTTGCAAACCAAGCAAACTTAAACGTTAAATAAATTCATGAAAACTATAGACGTATTTTGTAATTATCTTAAAAAGACAAATATAAAAATATATGCATGAGTCTTAAAAGTTTAAAAATAACATTTCATGTTGTGGTGCAAGCATAATTAACTATACATCTATTGATAATTTCTAATTATATGTTTTATCTACAAAGGTCCACTATTACCATTGTCATATTTAATAAATATTTATTATAATAATATAAACTAATAAGTTGTAAAGATTAGTTAAGCTATCATGTAATTTAACTAAATAATCAGTTTTATAACAATATTAATAAACTTGAAGAAGATTAATCATACACCTTTTTCAAACGATCGTTTAAGGGTGCATCAAATGGACAAAGGTTAGGGCTTGCATCAAAACCCCTCCTTTTAAACAACCGTTTAAGAATCTGTGGAAGAGATCGTTTGAAGGTTAGGGCTTTCGTCATAGCCATTTACCCTTAAACAATTGTTTCAGTTTTTGGTGACTTAGGATTAGGAGGGCCCTTTCAGGATATAGAAACCATATTTTGTGAGTGAGAGAACAAATAACCTTAAACATATTTTCATTATAAACACCAGGCGAAGATTGCAACGCGTTTGAACCACCGTCGCTAAAGGCCCAAGTTCTTGCAATCACAAGTGAACTGCTAATAGCTTCTCGAAAAGCTGAGGTAACTTTGGATCTTTGACACGGTTTTGAGGCTACATCCATTAGCCAGTAAGCATTGAACCCATTCGCGTAGAATGGTGCACCATTCAACGTGAAGTGAGCTCCGTTTATGCCAATGAAAACATCAGCCGCAGTTGCTAATGGTTGTAGACACCAGTGTTGTTGGATGAAAAGAAGGAATGGAAACAAAAATAAAATTGGATATAGGTTGGTCATGTTTTATTTGTTTTGTGTTTGGGTTTCGCGTAGAAGGAATGTTGGATATATATATAACAACTATATATGTGTGTGGGGTATGATTCCTATAAAATAACAACTTCAAAAAAATTAATAACAAATTTCTACCGTTCATCTAATCAAACACAAAAGGGTAGGGTTGTAAGTTGTGTCATCCTATACCTTAACGTGCATCCAGTGCGCTAATTCTTTAAGCCAAAAATAGTATACTCTACTTTTTAACTAATTGCGTTTTACATGTACGAAAAATAAGTTTTACATGTAAGAAAAATAATTGCTTTAGAAATATAAATTAAGAAAGGAGGCTTTTAGGGAAAAAGAAAGGGCTATTTACATTATCCTATATATTAATAGACAAAGCTAATGAATAGTAAGTGTCATCCTTTAATGTTATTGTTTATAGAGTAAAATGCCATTTCGGTCCCTGTGGTTTAGGCACTTTTGCCATTTTAGTCCAAATCTCAAACTTTTTAAATCTGGGTCCCTGTGGTTTCACTTTTATTGCCATTTTAGTCCAAAATTAAGAGTAAACTGCCATTTTGGTCCCTGTGGTTTCACTTTTATTGTCATTTTAGTCCAAATCTCAAACTTTTTGGAACAGTCAAAAAAAGGAGGATTTTGAATTTTGGACTAATATGGCAATAAAGATGAAACCACAGGGACCCAGATTTAAAAAGTTTGAGATTTGGACTAAAATGGCAAAAATGCCCAAACCACAGGGACCAAAATGGCAGTTTACTCTTGTTTATATACTTTTGGTTTCTTTAACATGACGACATATTTGTATGTTTGGTAAAGTGGTTTGTGTGGTGTTTTAGTTTGCAAAGGGGATGGGTTCAAGTCCCACTCTTTACATTTTTTTTACATCTATTATATTACCTATATATTAAAAAACAAAGTTGATGAATAGTGTTTTAATGCTACATGGTATCGTTGTTTCATCGTTAATCACGAGTACCGTACGATTGTACGAATAGTGTTTTAATGCTACATGGTATCGTTGTTTCATCGTTAATCACGAGTAATGTACGATTGTACGAACAATAACGCTATCGCACAACTTTTTGTTGGTTTTCTTTAAGTTTTAATGATTTATTTATTTTATTTTTAGGGGTAGGGATGAGCACGGTGCCAACCGACATCAAATCCGAATCGGTACTTGTACCGAAAATGCTGGTTACGGTATGAAGGTAAAGCCAGTGGCGAACCGGTACCATGAACGCCAAAAGTCGGTACCGAATTGTTACTTAATATATTTCGGTTCGGGAAATTCGGTACCGATACCCAGTACCATTGGCTCATATCTGACCATGAGTTTCATACGAACATCATTACCATATAACTTTTTTGGTTGATTTTCTTCAGGTTCTCTTTTAGTGTTTTTTCTACATTTTTTTAATTTTTGTCAGTGGTTCCGTGCACAAGGCGCTCGCAGTGATTTCAAAATACATATAAACACAGACTAAATAACAAAAGAAATACGCCGCAACGCGGCGACCATAATAAACCTAGTTTACATAATTATAAAAAAGGTAAGAATGTTGAGTTAAACGAGTGTTTAGATTAGGGATCGACAAGTTAGAAAATCTTCCAATCACCGTAAGTACTTGGGAATAGCTTGATCTGCAAAACTAAAACCACTGTTAAGCACGTTACGAGAGGAGGACACTATAAGAAATTAGGGTGTTTACCCACACATAATTTACCAACACATGTAAATGTGTGGGTATTTACCTACACATGTTTGTATACGTGTGGGTAATGGTTGATAATATATTTTTATAATGATTAACACTTAATATGTGTTGGTAATGGATTTTAGCCACACTTGGTGTTGGTGGGAAAATTTCCCCCCAAAATTGGCAATCGATTAAATATTAAATTACCTACACATGTGGAGAATTTTCTTCATGTGTAGGTAAATTATCTACACATATGTAAAAACCTAATATATGTGTAGGTAGGGTGAGGTTCCTGCAAAAATGACTCTTTTCGTGAGAAGTGTGAGAATGCATAGAAATTGACATGTAGGCATCATGTTTTGAACTTAGGCATGATGTTTTTTGTTGTTATGGTAAGAATAACACCAAACATAACAATTTAAAACACAATGAAACATATTATGGACGTGAAATTTAAAAGACACTATTTAACACTTAAAACACACTACTTAATGTTCTTGACATGGTGTTTTAAGTTTTAAGCCTAGAATTCATTGCGTTGTGTCTTAAATTGTTATATTTAGTGTTTTTCTTGCCAAAACAACGCAAAACATTATGTGTAAGTCCAAAACATGATGTCTACATATGAATTTTTATGCCTTCTCACACTTCTCACGAAACATGTCCTTTTTACAGGATCCTAAGACTGTGTAGGTAAATGATTATGTTTGCCAATACATAATTTCTTTTTAAAAAAATATGTAGATAAAATAAGTTAATATGTATTTATTTTTTTTTTTTTAAAATGACGTGGCAAATTAAATGCCTACACATGTTTAAATGTACAATATGTGTATAGGGGAATGTTCATTTGAGAAGAAAATTTAATTGAGAAGAAAAAGAACAAAGGGTAATTTTGTAATACATTAAATAGTTTTTTCACTTAGCTCATTTATTATCATTTTTTACTAATTAATTAGTTATAAAGACTATTATCCTCCACACTAACTTTTTTTGCCTACACACATCAAAAGTTATCCTACATATTTCGAAATTCATCCTACACGTTGAAAATTATCATACACAACTCGTAATTTATCCTACACAACTCGTAATTTATCCTACACTTTAAATTATTTTATTTTCTTTTTTTGAAAAATATATATTTTGAAGATAAGTTACAAATAAATTTAATGTATTAGCTATTTAAGAGGAAAACTATAAATTAATGACCTATGTAGATTTACCAATATACCCTTATAGTACTATTAAATACTTATATTAAATGAAGTAAAATAAATCATTCTTATTGGTTGAAATTTGTTCTTTTTTCTTCTTACAAAAAAATTCTTCTCATTTGAACTCTCCACTATGTGTATATATTAGATATATATAAAATAAGTTAATATATATTTTTTGATGACGTGGCAAAACAGATATCTACACATATTTAGAAATGTACAATATGTGGAGATATATGTGTAGATATTGAATGCATATAAAATACATATTTAAATCTTTTTTATAAGGTGATGTGGCAAAACAATTACCTACAAATATTTAGAAATGTACAATATGTATAGATATTGGATACATATAAAATAACTTATGAGAGCTCCAAGCTCCGTCTAAAGCTCAAGCTTGGTTTGTTGGTAATTTTTCAAGCTAGGCTCCGACTTGGCTCCTATTTGATTTATTAATTTATATTAATTATAATTATATATTTTTCAAACTTTTATATATAACATAATATATATATATATACTATATATATAATGCATATCTGAAAGGCATTAATCGTTATTTGCCACTTTTTCAATATTTATAACCTTTTAAAGCTTGTTGTACAACCATCTAAAACACACAACAAATAATGAAAAAGTTAAATTATTGAGCGGCGAAACTAATTTTGGGCGGCCAGATCTTGGATTCAATTTTTGAATCCCATTAATCATCCAGAGACACTTATTATACGCATAGTCTCTCACTATCTTCCTATTCTTTCTTCTCCCAAAGAAATCCTAAAACACAAATCAAGTCAGATCTTGAAGGAATTTGGACCTGAAATTGCTGTTAGGGGGCTACACTCAAACGAACAAAGGCTGAGAGGTATGCTTTCTGAGGGGTGGATTTAAGAACTAGGGTTTCTCTTTCTCAGTACACCATAGCTAGATCTTTTGATTTTCACTTGTAGAGAGAGGACGAGAAAAGAGAGAGGTCATCCCTAGGGTTTTGTTGTTTCTGGACAAAAATCATGGTTGTTCTCTCCAACCTACCCGTTGTAGATGCAAAAATTGGTCAAGCAAAAGAAGCCCTAACTGCCCATCACCGCCCAGAAGTTAATCATAATCCAACGTCTAAGAATCTTCTTTATGCTGCTGCCAGAGAACTTTCTCGAAGGATAATGGGTGAAGAAGCTGGCGACGACACGATGGTTTACAAGGTACCGTGAATCTCTGAGTTTATTCACTTTTTGTTTAGTTTTAAATAAGAATGTGTTTCGTATTTTGTTGAGGATCTGACTATTATTAACTGATTGATATATGCCATTTGTACTATAGACCCAATAAAAGTTTGCTAAGGTTCATTGGCCAAAGGAAAGGGATCAAGTTAAAATCAGGCTGAGTTGAACAAAATCAGGCCTCTGTATGATGATCAAGTTAAACAGGAAGAGGATATTATAAAAGTGTGTCTTTTTTTAGTATTCCAAAATTCAGACATATTAGAATGATAGTTTCAGCTTAAATATACTTATTTTTTAAAACTGATACTCACCCAGTTTGGATGTTTTCTTTTAATTCTTATGAAACATTTTCAATTAGGTTGCTAGAAAAGCAGCTGAGCTATCAGAAACAAGGGCGTGCGACCCAGTTTCACTCTAAAGCTACGCATGATTAATGGCTTCAAAAAGATATTGATAAGTATGAAAAGCTTCTGTCTTTAAATGAGAAGTAGGTAATCATTGTATTGTTTAAATATAGACATTCAGGCATTGGATTATGAAAGAATAGAATAGATAAGATAATGGAATATGAAATTAAAGACATATGTATTTAGTCTTTTACGGTCACTAAATCATGTTTGGTTTTCTTGTACATTATAGAAAAATCTACTGAATCAGTAAACTTGAAATAGATTTGGCAGCACAAACACATGTCAAAGGTCGTGAAGCAGAGATAGCTACTTTGAAAGCTAGAATATCAGGTTATCGAAAAGGTTTTAATCGGCAAAAAGCAAAGAGGGACGAACTTCATGATATGCGAAAGTACACCTGCATTTTTTTTCTATTAATTTATCAATTTAGAGGTGTGCAATGTTACAATATTGGTCTGAACGAAGAACAGGATTTTTGCAATAACCAAAACTGATTATACTGGTTCCGGTTTGGTTGTATAGTTCTGTCCTAATTTTACATCTCATGGTTCGATTTATTGCACCTAGGGGTGCAAACGAGCCGAGCTACTCGAGCTCGGCTCGAAAAAAACTCGAACGAGTCGAGCTTAAACGAGCTCGAGCCCGAGCCTAAAAACAAGCTCGTTTAGTAAACGAGCCCGAGCCCGAGCCCGAACTTCGCTTATCGAGCTCGAGCCGGCCCGCGAGCCTAATCGAGCTTTCTGTTTATATATTTTTATTAATATATTAAACATATATTTATATAATAATAATTACCATTTATATAAATATAAAAAATAACTAAATTATATGTATAATAATAATTATAATTAATATAAATTAATTAATAAATACTGAACGAGTCAAGCCCGAGCCGAGCTCGAGCTTGAAAAATTACCTTTGAGCCGCGCTTGAGCTTTAGAAATAAAGCTCGAATCGAGCCGAGCTCGAGCTTTCATATGTTAAACGAGCTCGAGCTCGTGCCTGGTCGAGCTCGGGCTCGGCTCGGCTTGTTTGCACCCATAATTGCACCAGACACTGAAGGTCATTACTTGTGTAGGTTATTGTGGGGGACAGAAAGTGCAGTTAATGCTGAAATTGTGCGTCTTAAAGCTGAAGTTGTGAAGGCAGAAAAAGCCTTAGATCATGCTACTCCTAGGGTATGTTTATATCTGATCATATAAATTTTATGCATCAGGTTTGTTCTCTTAAATCTATTTTAGCTTCTAGGAGGTGTGAATGTTGTTACATACATGTAGGTGTTGATAGATGATATACATGTACTGATGTACATTGATTTACCTAGACACATATCCATATATGAAGAAGAAGTACTTGTATTTACTACATATGTATGTGAACATACTTGTATCAATGTTTTAGAACTCCTGCTTTGAACAATTGAACCCCATTAAGTATCTGCATACACATATGTTCGGACATATATACTTGTATACTCACATATATAATATGGAGATGTATCTTCACGTGTACGCATACCTAGATACATATCCTAAGTTTTATCTCATTTACTCATATGGTGATATCAACAGGACATAAGCAGGGGAATCAATTGTATTTGGAGAATCTGTAAGGAGTACAACATTTCTGGAGTGTATTGTTCAATTATTGAGTTGCTTGAATGTGATGAAAACCTATTTAACGCTGTTGAAGTGACCGTTGGAAACAGGTTTACATAGTCTTTTGACGTACTGGTTTTCATAATTGCCTGCTTCTTTCTATTCATTTATATGTTTGTCTGTGTAGCTTATTCCATGTTGTGGTTGAAAGTGATGAAATATCAACTCAAGTAATTCGACACCTTAATGCAGAGAAAGGTGGTAGAGTTACATTTATACCCCTTAACAGGGTTAAGGCTCCTTATGTCACTTATCCACCAACTTCTGATGCCATTCCTCTTCTTAGGAAACTGAAATATTCCCACAGTTATCATCAAGCATTTACTCTAGGGCTATTTGTGAGCCGAGACGAGCTATGGCAAGCTCGGGCTCAGCTAGATTATAAACCGAGCTAGCTCGGCTCGGATTTCAAACCAAGCTGCTGTGGCTGGTGCAGGTGTGCTTGCCGGTTGACAATGGTCAAGATCCAACTCTTGATTCTCTTGTTAAGTTAACAAGCCTTTTGATTATTTATGATTTTACTGCCTTGTAGTTTACATTTGTTTCATGTATTAATCAAATTGTCACTTTGTTTCATGTATTAATCAATCGTGACGTTTGTGACATTATGTATGATTTTACTGCGTTTTAGTTTACATTTGTTTCAACAGATATTAAGATTAATACCAACACATCTTCAACATTTACCTACACATAATATTACTTTTACCTACACATATATTCCTGCCACATCATCCGCCACGTCAGATGCCATGTCACGTCACCTGCCACGTCGGATGCCACATCACCTGCCACGTCACCTGCCACATCAGATGCCACGTCACCTGCCACGTCAAATGCCTTCTAAACAAATTGTTGTACTTTTAACCACACATATAAATGCCTTTTAGCCACACATATATGTGTAGGCATAGTTTGCTATATACCTACACATAACTTATGTGTTGGTAATGGTATATATCCACAGTCACGAGTCTACACATCATTACACTTAATTTATGTGTAGGTAAAGACAACTACAAACACACTATATGCTTTTTCCCACACATACTTTATGTTGGTAAAGCACCAAATTTCTTGTAGTGGGAAGATGGAGGTTCTTCCCGTAACCACCCTTTGTCGTGAGTAGGGCTGTAAACGAGCCGAGTCGAGCCGAGCTCGACCCAGCTCGAACTTGGCTAGAACTCAATTCGAGCTGGCTCGACTCGAGCTCGAATTTCTAATCGAGCTGAGGTTTGAGGCTCGAGCTCGACGCGATTAAAATTCGAGCTACCTCGGCTCGGCTCGATCTAGCTCGAACTAACAAAGAACCACAAAATTAACTACTTAAATAGCTCTAAAAATGAATCTCTTTTTAGACAAAGGGCCATAATTACAATTTAATTTAACCAAATGGCTAAATATACAAGTATAAATAGTTAGCTCACCTTTTACATTGTCGTTATCTTCTTTTATAGGGGAGATACTTTCTTAGTTTTTGTCTTCTGAGCGATGTGGGACAAAAAAAATGAAGAATGTAAACCTTATCGAGGCAGCTCATGAGCTCACGAGCCGAGCCAGGCCTAGCTTGAGCTCGGTTCGTTTATAAACCGAGCCGAGCCGAGTTGGCTCGTTTATAACCGAGCCTATTTCGAAGCGAGTTTTTTTCGGGTTAGCTTCGAACGAGCTGCGAGCCGCGAGTTTTTTGAACACCCCTAGTCATGAGAATAATTTTTTTTTCTTAAGTGTAAGTATAAGGCGAGAGTGAGAGTAGGGAGCATGGAATGAATAACCTGAAAGGGAGAAGTACTGTATTTATAGTCGGGATGGTGAGAAGGGACCAAAGAAGACGCCACTTTCGAAATATCCTCATGGTCTCCTTTCTGTTGACCGTTAATAGTAGCAGAGGAAGTGGAGATCCGCGGATTGTAAATGGCCAGACGTCACTATCAGGGATATCCTTATGGTCCCCTTCTATACTAAGAGTTAAGTGGTGCAAACCTTTGCGGATCGTCATTTGCTAGACGTCACTACCAGGGATGTCCTTATGGTCTTCTCTGTGTTAACTACTAATGCTGACTGAGGAGGGAGGATATTTGCGGAACGTCATTGGCCAGACGTCGCTATTAAGGATGTCATTGTGGTCTCCTCTGTGATAACCGCTAGCGGCAACTAATGAGGGAGGAGATCCACGAAACATTACTTTCCAGACGTGCTATCAAGGGTGTCTGTGTGGTCTATGCCTAATATTCCTGATGTGGCATGTGGTTCCCCCCCAGTCATTTATCTTTATGTCCCGCTAGTTCGGTGTTGCTTCTGGGTGGATAAGAAACTTAACATAAGTTAGTGATAAGAATCACACGAGTGCAAAAATTACAACTACTAGGATCAAGTGTGTAATTATTGAACCATTGGTACCAAGTCTGCAATATATGCAATCCACAGAAACCAACCAGACACTTAACTCTTACCTAAATGATAATAGTTCTAATAGGTTTTCTAGAGTGTTTTGGTTATAAGGAGTTCACTAGCCATGGTAATGAACTCTAAAAAGTCCGCTGTTAAATATTTATGTACCAAGCAAACTTCCTACGTGTTAAATTCAAAGAAATAAACTAATGATACTTCTAAATCACATAGATATTTGAAAAAAAAATCATCATATTTTCAGCATAACTAATATTTAACACCTATTTTATGTTTTATCCATTACCAAAATAAGTAAGGATTGCAAAAGGGCCATCTATTCTTCCATAGGTTTTGATAATCCTAGTTTCATAATTAATGGTTTTAAACCAATGTCTTCTACCTGATAGCGAGTGCATACTCGTTGTTTTTGCATACCCGTCTATGTTCCTCCCAATTTCCCTCTTGGTTTGGCCTTTTGATTTTTTGCAAATGTTTATGTCGCGTCTATGAGTCATGGTAACTTTAATTTTGGTTTACCTAATCGAGGCTTTGCAGAGGTGCCGATTTTGGATTTGGTGGGTCCATACATTTGAGTTTTGAACCTTTTTGTGGATAAAGATCAGGGTTGGTCGCTTGAAAAGACGCCTTACACACCGGTGATGCCTAACACATCCCACTTCAAGATTTTGTTCAGTGTTTTTTTCAAAACGTGGTAGGTCCTGACGCTCTTTTTGAGCGATCATTTAGTTTTCTGTGTGACGCGTCGCATTTTCTATTGGGCGATGAAAACCCTTTTGTGGGTACGTTTCCTGGCAATGTCGCCTCGTATTATATGCGCTGTCTATAGGGCAGAACGTCGGCTTTCTTTTTTTAATCACATTCCATCTTCCTTTTTCTTTACCAAAACCCCTATACTCGTTGTTTCTTTAGAGCTCTTTTTGTGGCGTCTTCAACTAATCCCTCACAGGTGAAAGAGAAAGGTTGGGAAGAAAGCCCCTCCACCCATGCCATTGGTGATATTCTGATGAAATGGAGATGCGATGTGTTTTTAACTTTGTGCTAGATTAAGAGTTTGAATATTGGTGGGATATTGAGTTCCTGGTGGCGAACATGACGACAACGAAAGTACGACTTCATAAAATTGCCATTTATGCTGACTTCTTCCAAGGGTGCAATTTCCGTCTCTCCATTATGAAATTCTTAGCGAGTTTACTCACCTACTACAAGGTTCATATTTCGCAAATGTAACCAATGGGGCTTTATCTTATGACCCACTTCGAGTTCAGCTACAAATCTCAAGGGATTGAACCTACTTGTTATATGTATCATGTGTTTTATAAGATGGTAGCTCATAGTAGTTAGATTTCTTTCAACAAGCAGAGTAGGGTGAAGCCACACATGGGTGATCCTCCGCAAAGCTTTTATTACTGGCGGAACAAGTTCTTTTATATTTAGCACAAAGTGATTCCTATAGTTATGAACTTTCGATTGTTGAAGTGTACCAATGAGGATCCCAAGCTTATTTCTTTCGAGGGCACCAAGTGGTATGAGACTTTGGTGGAACGTCCCACGGCTATTAAGGCGATTAAGGAGGCCGCGTTGGTGGTTATTGGGATGAGTCGTATATGGAAGAAAGAGCATAAGGACCCATCTATAAAACCATTGGTTAAGGTATGTTATCTCAAGGTGTATAAAAAACATGTTATTTTTGTTTTTTGTTTTCTTTCTTCTTGATAATAGGAAGATTGCTCTTGTAGAGAGGAATTATGTTAATAGTATGATTTATGATGATCCTGAAAGCAAGATGTCGTCGTGCAAAGTTCATGAAGGGGAAACTTCTATGTTGGAGAGGTTTGCGGATAAGTTCCTTTACCCGCACCATCCTAGTAGCGGTTCCCACCCTCCCAAGACTTCAGGTACCCCACTTCTTTCTTATACTAAACGTAAACCTTTTAGTAGCATTACCTCCACCGGAGAGGTGCACATGATCCTATCTAGCGATGAATCAATTGTTGGATATGAGAGAGTGTGATGTGTATTTTTTTTATCAAACAGACTGAATTGATATGAAAGTTTAAGTAGAAACCATCAATATAAACACTTCATCATCATCATCATCATCATCATCATCATCAACACAGTTGGATTTGGGAATGATTTCATAAAGATTTCATTCAAAATGTTTACAATACAATCAATTGGTACAAAGTGTACTCACCTCAATAGGTGTACTCTCTCTCACAAAGTTCTTATGCTCTTTGGCTCTTAGTGTTATCTTACAATGGATACGAAGAACTGTATATGCATATATATATGTGTGTGTGTGTGTGTGTGTGTGTGTATAGGGGATGGATCATGAAAAAAACTAGTTTAAATGAGAAAACAAAAAACTAACTAAAAAAGCCAAAAAAAACATACCAAAATATTTTTTTGATTTTTTATTGAAATTCGCTATATTTAATATATAAGAAAAACTTTTTTTTTTTAAAAGTTGTAATGCACATGTGAAATAATACGAAAAAATCTAAACCACCTAACTCCCCCCCCCCCCCCCAACGACACTCCCCAAAAACCTAAACCCCCCACCTCCGAACCTAAACCAAGGATCCAAAGTTTCTACTAATTCTTCTTCTACTAATACTAACAGTGATATTTCTGTTTTGTTTTCGCAGATTAAGAGCTACATGAAGCAGCAAGACAAAACCAACCAAAGGATCCTTCGCGAGATTGATGACATCAAGAAGCAAAACAGGCCAGCAGAGGATCACTCTCCATTGGTGCCTAGGGTGTTAGACTTTGTCACTCCAGCAACTGCAGCAAAATAGTCCAGAGTGTCCATCACACAGCCTCAAGGATCCTCCATTGAACAGTAGGGATCACTGGCGATGACTCTTCCACAAGGATCCTTCATTCACCAGCAAGGATCATTGGCGATGACACAGCCTCAAGGATCTTTCCTCCGCTTAGAAGGATATATGGAGATGTTCCAACCTCAAGGATCCTACTTTAATCACCAAGGATCCTCATCCCGAGTTCAAGGGTTCATGGATCATACATCCAGACCTCCAGCTCAGACCTACCCATGACCCAATTTCTTTCAGGTTCAAGGATCCTTAGTGAAACAATCATGGAGAAGCTCTGAAGTTCACTAAGGGGATTTCATCCCTATGCAAACCATTGCTTCTTCTAGCCCTACTATTACACCAGACATGTCGTATCCTAGATATACTTCTGGAATACCAACTTTAAGTCAACCAGGAGGTAACAATTTTAATTAATCTTTCGATACTAACTATGGTTACATGCAGGATGCAAGAATCAACCAAGCTATGGCCAGGGAGTTGTAGAAACTCAAGGATATGATATCTAGCATCCCAGGAGTGGTCAAACCCATTCATGAGAATCCAGATGGAAGTCACAGAATATCTCGCTTTGCACCTTCCATATGCAATGCTGAGATACAAAAACGCTTTCAGACCCCTAACATGAAGTTGTATGATGGTACAACTGATCCAGAGGAGCATGTGGCTTAGTACAGAGAAAGGATGGAGATAAACCCCATCTTTGAAAGATTGAAAGTAGTCTGTTTAAGTAAGGGCTTTGGATCCAAACTCACTGGATCAGCACTAAAATGGCTGCTAAGTCTTCATCCTTACTCTATAACTTCATTTTCGCACTTAGTTAACTTATTCATAATCAGTTTTCTTGTAGTAGAACTTTTGAAAGGTTAACTAGTGATATTTATAGGATCACCCAAGCCCGTAATGAATCCCTTAGAGATTATATTACTAAATTTGGTAGAGAATCCTTAGAAATCCCAAACTTAGACATTGCAACTACTGTAGAAGCATTTAAAATGGGATTACAAAAGGATTCTCCTTTATATAATGACCTTGTTATGACACCATGTAGGAACTTAGATGAAGTCAGGATAGGGCCCTGAGATTTATCCGATTAGAGGATGACAAAAGGATCCAAGACAAGTTAACTAGTTCATCTAAACAAGAGAAACAAGGATCATTCTACAAGAATAATCGATCCAAGCATGACAATCAAAATTTTCTTGCAGTTGAACAAGAAGAAGATGAGGAAGAACATCCTCGTATATCTGAATACTATTTTTCTGTTGATAATAGTGAATTGATGCTTGCTTTGCAGAATCTAGGTGAGAAAGCTAGATGACCCAAGAAGAATGAAAAATCTACATCCTTCAAGGATAAATCAAGGTGGTGTGCATACCATGAAGATTTTGGCCACCTTACCGATGAATGCATTTCACTCAGAAAGGAGATAGGCTACCTCCTTAGAAAAGGTCACTTGAAAGAGTTGCTCAGAAGGAAGAAATCAAGGATCCAGGATCCTGAAAAAGTACCAGAAAGGGCTCCCGCATCACCTGTAGATGCTCAAATCATCAACTTCATTTCCGGAGTCTCAGATATATGTGGAACCTCATTCTCTGCAGTAACGAGGCATGCCAAAGAAACCAAGCTAGAAAATGGAGACATGCCTATCAAGACCTCCACTCTTACTCAACAGAAAATTATATTCTTTGATGAGGACGATCGGATTGATATCCAGGATCCTTATCATGATGGCTTAGTTATTACTTTATTTATATCTAACCAATTTGTTCGAAGGATCCTTATAGATGGTGGGAGCTTTGTGAACATCATTCAACTTGATGTCTTGAAAAGAATGAACATTCCGGAATCAGAAATAGTTCCGAGATCATCAGTCCTTGTTGGATTCAGCGGTGAAACGAAGAACACGTTGGGGGGCATCAAACTCATAATCTACATTGAGGGGGTAAGCTCTGTACAGGAATTTTGTGTTATTGACTGTTTGTCTTGTTGCAATGTGATCCTTGGCAAGCCCTGGATACATGACATGAATGCTGTGCCTTCCACATATCTCCAATGTGTGAAGCTACCAACCCCATGGGGAGTAGTGAAGATAGAAAATGATCAATGATGTGTGTAAAATGCAACATATAAATTACATCAAATAAGGCATAAAACTAACCTTTTTTTAATACTAATGTTGGAAAAAGTGTGCTTTTGTCTTCCTTTTGTATTTTCAGGATTAAATGAGCGTAAATGAACAAAAGAAGCAAAAATACAGCTAAATCTAACATAAATACAAGAAGAGGAATAAACGTGGCATGCCCGACCCCTCGACAGCATCTTCCCAAGCAAACACAAGATATCAGAAGGCTGAACACGCCCCGTACCCAGCGGACACGGGGGCGTGCCCAAGTGTGTGGAGAAAAGACAAAGTTGTAGAAGCTTCTATTTCCCAACACAGGGGCGTGCCTAGCTCAACACGGCCGTGGTCAATGCTAAGATTTGCATAATCCAAGCAAATATTGATAGTACAGATACGCTTTTCCACACGGGGCCATGCCCAGTGGACACGGGGGGCGTGGTCAACTAATGCAGACAAACTGCAGTTAATGAAGAAAGAGAAATTGGATGGACACGGGGCCGTGCCCAATGGACACGGGGCCGTGTCCGGGCTTCTGTGCAGGCTATAAATAGAGGTGCTTGGTTCACTTCAAAGGCATCCCTTCGCAAACCACCTCTCTCACACTTCACCCACACTCCACCACCATCACAACCCACACTCCACCACCATCATCCAACATCCATCATAGAGTGTGTGTAGTAGTCTCGGGATTCAAGATTAATAGTAAGAGTTCTTGACAATCAAAGGCCATGTTTGCCTAAGTCTCTTACATCACCTGGTGAAGACAACCATTTAGTGTAATACTTTTTATTTTTAATCTTTTCGCACTTTTTACTTGGTTTTGTATTAATGACTTTAATAACTAGTTTCTTATGTTAAAGGTGAAACTTCCTTATCATTTGTCCGTGGTGTCTTGGCATTATTTTACTGTCTATATAAAATAAAATGTTTACACCATTCATATCTCTACGGTCTATATAGAGATATGTTGGCTACCTGGTCGGGGGTTAAGGGAATGGTTTGGTAAGGTTCTTGCCTTGTTCAGTGTATAGATCCTGCAAGGACCTGGGTCAAGCTTACTAGGACCTCCTTCAATACCCACTGGTATTGGATGGCGGGGGTGCGAATGGCTTGATCCCCTCATATGTAAACTACTATTAATATATTAACCCGGCTACTTGGGATTGTATCCCTGCTGACTCAAACCACTTAGCCGAGGGTAACGTCACCTTCAAAAGAGGGGCCTACCACATTACGCATTAATAACTTAATTAATTATCTTTCAATAATCCAACCCTTTAGGATTGTATCCTTGCTAACTTAAACTACTGGGTTGAGGGTAACGTCACCTTCAAAAGAGGGGCCTACTACCATAACTAAAATAATCTCTTAAAAAGTGCAAAAGTGCGGAAATAATCAAAGGTTACACTAAAGGCGAGTCGGATCCAAGTGATTCATCTTTTCTTTCTGTTTTTATTTTATTTTTCAGCATTTTTAGTTTTTATTTTCATGTTTAAAACCTTTTTTCTAAATTTTGATTTGATTAGACGTTGAGGATAAACTGGTACTAAAAGCTCTTGTGTCGTTGGACGACCTCGGTATCTTACCAACGCTATACTACGCTCACGATGGGTGCACTTGCCCATATGTGTGTTTAGTGTTAGTAAAATATCGTGTTTTATAAATTTAAAACTAGACTAAAGTGTTAAAAAGGGCTTAAAATATGACTAAAACTATATCACACTCGTTTTTCTTAAGGGCTTAAGAAAGTTAGGAATCAACGGCCTAATCGTTTTTCTTATTTTTCTGTTTTTTTTTAGGATTTTTCTTAAATTTTTAGCTTCTGCAGACTACAGCACGGGGTCGTGCCTGGTCGGACACGGGTCGTGCCCAGCATTGTTACTGGCAGTTTTTATTTTCTAAGTTACAAAGAGCTGAGCACGGGCCGTGTTGGTGCAGCACGGGCCGTGTCGCGCTCTCCAGTAACAGGGATCCGGAAAACAATCACCTTAACTCCGACCACGAGCCGTATTCATCTTAGAACGGGGCCGTGGTAAAACTTCTGACCAACGTTCTTTTTGTTTTTATTGCAGGACTTTGAGCCCAGGCGCCACACCTGGACTTTCTACGTGGTGTATGAGCTCCAGTTCCAGTAGAGACATAAAAGAACCTCTAGACGAACCCGAACGCTTTCTAAGAAAAAGACTTAAAGCTAAAACCAATAGAAAGTTTTAGGGGACCCCCTTCCAATGGCAGATCAACGTACCCTCATGGATTACCTACGACCCACTGTAGGTAATCTTGGCGCCGCTATCAATGCACCGAATGTCGACGCCAACAACTTCGGACTTCGGCCGCATTTGATACAAATGCCCCAAAACTCCGCAACCTTCCACGGTCTTGCGGACGAAGATCCCCATTTACATATTACTAACTTCTTGGAAATATGTGATACTTTTCGAATCAATGGAGCATCAAATGACACCATCCGCCTCCGAATGTTTCCATTTTCACTAAAAGACCGAGCTAAGGCTTGGCTCAATACCCTCCCAGTTGGTTCGGTAAACACCTGGGATGAACTAGCCCAAAAGTTTTTATATAAGTATTTCCCTCCTGCTAAAATGGCTAAATTAATGACTGAATTAATACATATTCACAAGAGGACGGGGAATCCTTATATGAAACTTGGGAAAGGTTCAAGGAGCTACTAAGAAAGTGTCCTCATCATGGTCTTGCGACATGGCAACAAGTATCCACTTTCTATAATGGGTTGCTGCCACACACAAGACAAACACTTGACTCTAGCTCCGGGGTACTTTTAGGTAATCGTCGCCCAAATGAAATTTATAATCAAATTGAGGAAATTGTTCAAACCAATTTTTAGTGGCACACTCCTCGAGGCACAAAATCTATTGCCCCAGGCGCCCATAAGGTTGACGAAAGCACCTCCTTACAAGCCCAAATCGAGGCCCTTTCTTCAAAAATCAAAAAGTTAGAAATGGCAAAAACGGCCTGGGTTATGGCTTGTGAAGGGTGTGGTGGGGCACATGAAAATTGGAGTTGTATGAAAGAAATGGATAATCAAACAGAAACGGTAAACTACATTGATAATAGACCCCGGCTGTCAGGTCCTCCAACGGGTACCTACAAACAAGGATGGCGTAACCACCCTAACCTTGGTTGGAGAGAACCCGACAATGGTAGTAACCAACAAAATCTAAACCAACGGACAAACTTTCAACAACCAAGAAACGAGTCACAAAATTTCTCTCAACAACAACAAGGGGGACGAGAGAGGCTTGAGGATACCGTCTCTCGCCTCATCTCCGACACCGAAAAGAAAAACTCGGATCGATTTCAACAACTGGAATCGAACTTTAGAAATCAACAAGCTAGTATTCAAACCATTGAAAAACAACTAAATCAACTAGCTCAAAATTTCTCCGAGAGACCACAAGGCGCGTTACCCAGCAATACCGAAACCAACCCAAGGCGCAAGTGCATCTCATCACATTGAGAAACCGTACCGTAGGTCCCGAGGAGGCTCCGCTACCTCCAACAAAAAAGAGCAGATCTAGCCAAACCGCAACTTCGCCGACACCCCAACAAGAGACGGCTCCTCCACCAAATCAAGAGCCTACCAAGAATCCTCCAGTACGTACCCCGGTCGGTAACTTTGCCAAAAGACCGATGAGCAATTCACAAAATTCATAAATTTACTAAAACAATTGCATGTTAATATTCCATTTGTCGAAGTCCTAAATCAAATGCCTAAATATTCAAATTTTATGAGGGACTTCCTCACTCACAAAAGGAAAATCGAATCATTGCAATTAGTTAATTTAAGCGAAGAATGCTCCGCCTTGCTACTCAACAAACTCCCGCAAAAGAAGATCAATCCCATAAGCTTCACCATCCCTTGTTCAATTGGGGAATCACCCATTCGCAATGCACTAGCCGAACTCGGGGCTAGTATCAACCTCATGCCCGCATTAATGTTCGACCGACTCGGACTAGGGAAAACAAGACCTACAAAAATGAGCATACAACTCGCCGATAGGTCCGTAAAATATCCACAAGGTGTCGCTGAAAATCCATTGGTTAAAGTTGGAGACTTTGTCTTCCCGGCCGACTTTGTCATACTAGATATGGAGGAAGATACCGAAGTACCATTCATCTTAGGGGGGCCATTCCTAGCTACGACCCACACAGTGGTAGATATGAATGGTGGGACACTAACATTGAGGTTAGGGGACAAGGAGATGAAGTTTGGGGTTGGTAAGAGAGTAGAAGACGACGACCCGGTCAGTTACATGAGAGTCATAGACTCAAGTTTGGATGATGCTCTCCGACGGTGCAACATGGGATGCAAAACATCCCACTTGGGTAACATATGACTGACTTTGGGTCTAGCCAAGGACCCTTATAAACGGGGCGCACCACGGGTGCATTCCGCGGAACTATCCTTAGTTTTAGTTTAGATTAACTTTTATGCTTTCTTGTTTAGTTTTAATTTTCAGTTACCAAACACACCCGGGATGGTGAAGGATACTAAGGGAAGCTTGAACCAACACCCCATGCACAAAAACATAGCCTCCCGACATTTTTTCTTCATTAGAGCAAGTTCAGCACGAACCGTGCTCAGCCAACACGCCCCGTGCTCAATGGTCTGCAGAAAAACGCCCAGTTTAGGTACCTAGACACAGGGCGTGTTCACTGAACATGCCCCCGTGCCCAGCCTTCAGTTACTTTCTGTTACTGGCAATCTGAACACGGGGCCATGCCCGGTCACGACGGCCCGTGTCCAGATGCCCAGTAACATAAATTTTTGTTTTTAACACACCTATTACACATTTAATCAACCTAAAAACTTAATTTTGGGACACATTGAGGACAATGAGTAATTTAGGTGTGGGGGGATGCTAAAACCTTGAATTTTGCATGCCTTACACAAAACTCTATTGGAACCGCTAAACACCCCAATTTTTTTCTAAAACTTTTCATTTTTTTTACTTGTCTTGGTTTAAATTGGGAATTACAAATTCTAAAAAGGTTATATTTTTACGAATTTACAACCGATATCGTCGTGATAAAAAGAACCAACATAAGAAAATTATGAAATGGCATGACAAATGTAGTTAAAATTTGATTATATATACTTGATCACATTAAAAACCCATTCTCACAAAAAGTGAGTTTTGAGCCTTTAATTAAGCATATAAATACACATATTTAAACTAAATGCGCATCTTTCGTTTCTTGTGTGAATAGCCGCTTGGTTTCTTACGACTCTAGAACTTGCCATGACGATACATTCCCGGTCCTTATCAACTTAAACCCAAGTAAGTAAATGATGGAGGCATTAGGACTAACCTTTTTCTTTTCAACACCATTATTTTTCAATTTTTTTACCACCTACCCAAAATCCCCCTAGTTAACCCCTTTGAGCCTAAACCTTTTCATTTCTAAACCCACAAAACAAACACCCTTTACCTACCAAAAACCCTTTTCATTTTAAACCCTTTATTTTAGTAAAAAGCTCGGTCTTCATGTCACATTCCTTATTAAAGAAAAATGAAGCCTAGCAATAAACAAACAAGTTCCATAAAAGAAACTTTGTTTGAAAATGTTTTGTTTGAATAAAAGTCACAAAAACAAAAAGTTTTACGACGACCGACGCTTTTTACGCCTTTCGCCCTTTTTACTAACCACTAACCCAAAACCACCTACCTTTAACCCAAGCCTAACCCTTCCCCAAGACCTCTTGATATTTACAAAGGTGTATAGTTAAAAAGGTGGAGGATTGATTGCTTGGCAAGCATATGGTAGAAGTAAGTTCCATGCCGGTCTCGAGTGTTTCACAAAAATACATCTTCGACCGAGTGTTGAGTGATCTCCCTTGAGGTATGTGAACTTGTATATAAATTGAATTTTAAAGAGGCATGTTATACCCAAATAAGTAATTTATCTTATGAAACGTTCTAAATAAATCATAACGAATAAGATTGTAAATAACATAAAAATAAAGCCTAATAAAGATCTTGGAATCCCGACACTCAAGACAAGCCCAAAACTTCTCTTCTACCCATTCCATTTGGGTGTGTAAACCACATTATAAAGAGTTTTGCTTGGGGACAAGCAAAGATTCAAGTGTGGGGGTATTTGATGTGTGTAAAATGCAACATATAAATTACATCAAATAAGGCATAAAACTAACCCTTTTTTAGTACTAATGTTAGAAAAAGTGTGCTTTTGTCTTCCTTTTGTATTTTCAGGATTAAATGACCGCAAATGAACAAAAGAAGAAAAAATACAGCTAAATCTAACATAAATACAAGAAGAGGAATAAACGTGACATGCCCGAACCCTCGACAACATCTTCCTAAGAAAAAACAATAGATCAGAAGGCTGAACACGCCTCGTGCCCAAGTGTCTGTAGAAAAGACAAAGTTGTAGAAGCTTCTATTTCCTAACACGGGGGCGTGCCCAGCTCAACACGGCCGTGGTCAACGCTAAGATTCGCAGAATCCAAGCAAATCTTGATAGTACAGATACGCTTCTGCATACGGGGTCATGCCCAGTGGACACGGGGGTGTGGTCAACTAATGCAGACAAACTACAATTAATGAAGAAAGAGAAAATGGATGGACACGGGGCCGTGTCCGGGCTTCTGTGCAGGCTATAAATAGAGGTGCTTGGTTCACTTCAAAGGCATCCCTTGGCAAACCACCTCTCTCACACTTCACCCACACTCCACCACCATCACAACCCACATCCACCACCATCATCCATCATCCATCATAGAGTGTGTGTAGTAGTCTCGGAATCCAAGATTGATAGTAAGAGTTCATGACAATCAAATGCCATGTTTGCCTAAGTCTCTAACATCACTTGGTGAAGATAAGCATTTAGTGTAATACTTTTTATTTTTAATCTTTTCGCACTTTTTACTTGGTTTTGTATTAATGACTTTAATAACTAGTTTCTTATGTTGAAGGTGAAACTTCCTTATCATTTGTCCATGGTGTTTTGGCATTATTTTACTGTCTATATAAAATAAAAGATTTAGACCATCCGTATCTCTACGGTCTATATAGAGATATGTTGGCTACCTGGTCGGGGGTTAAGGGAATGGTTTGGTAAGGTTCTTGCCTTATTCAGTGTATAGATCCTGCAAGGACCTGGGTCAAGCTTACTAGGACCTCCTTCAATACCCACTGGTATTGGATGGTGGGGATGCGAATGGCTTGATCCCCTCATGTGTAAACTACTATTAATACATTAACACAGCTACTTGGGATTGTATCCCTGCTGACTCAAACCACTTAGCCGAGGGTAACGTCACCTTCAAAATATGGGCCTACCACATTACGCATTATTAACTTAATTAATTATCTTTCAATGATCCAACCCTTTAGGATTGTATCCTTGTTGACTCAAACTACTGGGTTGAGGGTAACGTCACCTTCAAAAGAGGGGCCTACTACTATAACTAAGATAATCTCTTAAAAAGTTCAAAAGTGCGGAAATAATCAAAGGTTACACTAAAGGTGAGTCGGATCCAAGTGATTCATCTTTTCTATCTGTTTTTATTTTATTTTTCAGCATTTTTTGTTTTTATTTTCATGTTTAAAACTTTTTGTCTAAATTTTGATTTGATTAGACGTTGAGGATAAACCGGTACTAAAAGCTCTTGTGTCCTTGGACGACCTCGGTATCTTACCAACGCTATACTACGCTCACGATGGGTGCACTTGCCCATATGTGTGTTTAGTGTTAGTAAAATATTGTGTTTTATAAATTTAAAACTTGACTAAAGTGTTAAAAAGGGCTTAAAATATAACTTAAACTATATCACCTCGACACGCATCAATCAACAAGAGGAAAAGAACTATTACACCTCCTTAATGAAGCCAGCTTCAAAACAAAGGACAACGTAGCAATTAAAGTATCCTCCAAGGGATGTTATGGAGGAAAGAGAGCCAGACATAAAGGATATATTACTGGGCCCTGAGGATCTTGAATCCAAAGTTTTTATAGGATCCGGGATCCTTAACAGTATAGAGCTGGATCTGGTATCCTTCTTAAAAAGAAGAAAGTCTACCTTCGCTTGGAAACATAAAGGTATGACAAGTATCTATAAAGACATTATTACTCATAAATTGGGTATTGATAAATCTTTTAGGCCAATCCATCAAAAGAGAATGAAGTTTGCACCTAAAAGGAATGTCATTATCCAAGAGGAAGTGGACAAACTCTTGAAGGCATGTATGATTAGGGAATTCAAGTATCCAAAATAGTTAGCCAATGTGGTGGTTCTTCAAAAGAAAAATGAAAAGTGGAGGGTATGTGTTGACTTTTCAGATTTAAATAAGGTATGTCCCAAGTATCCTTTCCCACTCCCACACATTGACTCCATGATGGATGCAACAACGGGCCATGAATTGCTCACCTTTATTGATGCTTCGTCTAGATTTCAACAGATTCAGATGAAACCATCTGATCAGGAGGATACAACATTCATGACTCCCATTGGCATATAGTGTTATATTGCTATGACTTTTGGATTAAGAAATGCAGGTGCCAGTTACCAAAGACTGGTGAATATGATGTTAAAGAACAACTTGGAGACACTATGGAGGTCTACATTAATGACATGGTAGTCAAGTCCAAGAAAGAAGAAGATCGTCTTAAGGATCTTGAACTGGCATTTAACATCCTTGACCAATACAACATGAAGCTGAATCCTTCAAAGTGTCATTTTAATGTTAAAGCTGGGAAGTTCCTAGGATACATGGTGACCAAAAAAGGGATTGAAGCTAGCCCTGAACAGATAAAATCAATTGTGAATATAAAGTCTCCAACCAATTCAAACGATGTACAGAGGCTAAAGGGAAAGATTACAGCCTTAAATTGGTTCATCTTAAAGTCTTAAGAGAAGTGCAAGGATTTTTCTGACATTCTGAGGAAGAATAAGAAATTTGAGTGGAATGAGAAGCATGAAGCTACACTCAAGGCTCTCAACGATTATCTTTCCTAAGCACCAGCCCTACTAAAACTAGTAGATGGCGAGCCATTATCCTTGTACTTAGCTATTTCAGGTAAAGCACTAAATGCAGTGTTAGTAAAGGATCATAAAGGCCAGCAACATCTAGTATATTATGTAAGTAAATGCCTTCATGATGCTGAAGCCAGGTATTCTCATTTAGAGAAATTAATTCTTGCTCTAATTATGGCCTCCACTAAACTTAGACATTATTTTGAAACTCACACTATTATTGTGAAAACTAACTTTCCTCTTAAGAATGTTCTGAGGAAACCTGAAATGTCAGGTAAAATGGCCAAGTGGGCAGTCAAGCTTAGTGCATATGACATTAAGTATAAATCTAGGACTGCCATCAAGTCTCAAGCTTTGGCTGACTTTGTGGCTGATTTCAATAGTGATCTAAAAAGGGAAGCTGAACTAGAGGTTCAACAACTTGAGGAGACCAAGGATCATTGGACACTCTTCATAGATAGAGCCTTAAATGTCAAAGGAACAGGACTAGGAATACTACTAAAATCGCCACATGGGGACATAATACCCCAATCCATTGCATGTGAATTTCAAACCACTAACAATGAAGCAGAATATGAGGCCTTAATAGCAGGTTTGCAATTAGCTAAGCAAATGAGGATCATGTATCTTCAAGTGTACATAGATTCACTGCTAATTACAAACCATTTAATGGCTCGTATACTATCAAAGGAGAAAAACTAATCAAATATTTGGGAAACTGGCAGATTCTTTTGATTTTTTCAGCTTAACACAGGTGCCAGAGAGGAGAATGGAGAGGCAGATGCATTGGCAAACCTAGGATTATCCTTAAAAATACCAGAGGATGTCAGGATACCTATCATCCTTATTCTATCTCCTGTAACCGAGGAAAATGAAGCAATGGAAATAGTTAAGGATATTGCAATTGGGCCTAGTGATGATGTGCAGCCAAATTCAGGATCATGGATCCTCCTAATTCTGAAGTATATTCAGATTGGAAAAATTCTCACAGGGGAGAATCCCAGAGCCTTTAGGGTTAAGGTATCTCAATTCACTATATTAAATAACATGTTGTATAAAAGATCTCTTGCAGGTCCCTATTTGCGGTGTATTGAGGATCCAGAAATTCAAGAGGTCTTGAAGGATTTCATGAAGGAGACTGTGGAAATCACACTAGGGGCAGAGCATTATTCTCAAGGATCTTTAGAATAGATTACTATTGGCCTACAATGAAGAATGATGTTTTAGAGTATGCAAGGAAATGTGATGCTTTCCAAAGACATAGCAACATCGTACATCAGCCAGCAGAGCCTTTATATCCAGTAATTTCCTCTTGTTATTCATGAAATTGGAGATGGATATAGTAGGCAAACTCCTAAAAGCACCAGGAAGAAAAGTGTTCATGCTAGCTATGATAGATTACTTCTCCACATGGATAGAAGTAGAAGCTTTTGTTCAAGTCAGGGAAAAGGAAGTCATATCCTTTATTAAATGAAACATTATTACTAGATTTGAAATTCGTACTGAAATTATTTGTGATAATGGATCTTAATTTATTGGGAATAGAACTACTAACTTTTGTGACAGCTGGGGGGGCTAAGATGATAACATCAACACCAGTCCACTCACAAGCTAATGGTCAAGCAGAATCAAGCAACAAGATCAATATCAACAACTTGAAGAAAAAACTAGGATCTAAGAAAGTAAAGTGAACTAAAGCGCTACCATATGTCCTTTGGCGAGATAGGACAACTCCAAAGAATGCCACAGGCCAGACTCCATTCTCCCTAGTCTTTGTAACTAAGGTAGTGATCCCTATAGAGATTGTGGTTCCTACAGCCAGAATAAGCATCCGTGATCCTAAAGCAAATGCTGAAAACCCGACTCAAGACCTGGATATTGTGGATGAGCTCAGAGATTTTGCAAGAATAAGGATGGCTAGCTATCAACAAAGGATGGTTGGAGCATACAACAAATATGTCAGGATCAGAAGATTTCAAGTTGGTGATTTGGTGCCGAGGAAAGCATTCCAGAACACCACAAATCTAGCTAATGGTAAATAGACACCAAAGTGGGAAGGCCCCAATTTGATATAAGCAGAAGCTGGAAAGGGGGCATATCGCCTATTAACTATGGATGGTGATCTCCTACCAAGAGCTTGGAATGTTGTTCATCTAAAGAAATACTTCATGTAAGAAGGATCAAGGATCCTTAGAGACTTCAGTATTCTGACCAAGGATCAATGATCCTCCAAGGATATATGATCCTTACTTCGGTAACATCTCACTTTCACTTTCTTTCATTTTATACTTATTATTTGTTATAAGGAGAGGGTGTTAGACATTAAACATCCTATTTCATCAAGTTTTGAGCTTTTGCAGAAGTTTTTAACATCTTTTACAGAGGATTAAGGGGTTGGCCACCTCTCTCCCATGTTTAAGGTATCTTATATCTTCTAAGGTTTAAAGGTTTTCACGTTTCACACGAATTAGGTTTTGACACCCCGCCAGTAGCGCACGTTTATCCAAGTAAGGTTCGAGGCAATAGGACCAATACATGCTTAGTGGCTGACAATTTCATTTTCGTTGTCCATATGTAGGATCTCAAGTATAATGGTAGACATACCATGCATCCGTTATCCTAAGGTTTCTAATATTTTCACATTAGCTAAGGTTTTTCACATTTTCATGTCACTCACGTTGGGCTTGTCCCCAGTTTGGGCCAGACCCCAAGGATTTTGGGCTTGTCCCCAGTTTATTTGGGCTTGTCCCCAGTCTATTTAGGCTTGTCCCCAGTTATAATGGTTAATCCCCAGAATATTTGGCTTAGTCCCAAGTCTGTTATATAGGTTCTTGAAGCTCTAAAGGTTTGCAAATAAGGATCCTGAATGCTTAAACCTTAACTAATTTCATTGGTCGGTTTAAACAATTGTAAGTCTCAAGGATATAGGATCCTAACTTGGATTCTTTGGTATGTGTTATCCTTAGTTTTATTTTGTATCATTGACTACACCCTAGACCCTTTAGTTAAGGATATATGATTCATAATAATATATGTAATCATATTTTCTAAAGTTGTTATGAGAATTGGCACATTTTTAACAATCCAAAATTCTCAAAGTTTTTTGTAAAATAAAGCTGATGATAAACACAAACATATCCGAATAAGATTTTAGAAACAAAAATACTACACAAAGTATAGTTAAAAGGTTGTAATTTTTATTAAAACCCCGTTAAAAAGTTACCAAAATGATCAACCCGAGTTTCTACCAGCAAAACGTGGTCCGTCCAATCGGGTTGATGCAGGGTGTCCATACTAATTGTTCTTGAGATACATGAAAATAAAGGCGAGGGGTGTAAAGGCTTCATCCTCCATGAAAAAGAAGGACCCATCCACCTTTTCCACCCCCATTATCTTAAGGATCCTAGATCCTTACCCTTCAAGTATTGTTCAAAATACTTACAGACCATAATTATTCAAATCAAAACATCACCAAACAAAAAAACCACATATCCTAAAAAGTGGGCTCAGGCCTCGTCTACATTATCCTTCATTGCCCACTACTGCAGCATCACCTTCAGCTGCACCTCATTCACCACCTTCCTTCGCATCGTTCACCCCACTTGGACCAGCCTCTAGAGCCTTCACCTGTTCCACCTCACCATCACCGCCCAGCTCCAGAAGAGTCTGCCTCCAGCTAGCTACGTCCCAGGTAGACCGGTCAAACTCAGGATCCATAGCCTCTTGGACTATCTTGATTCTTGCTTGAAGGATAGCACGGGCAACGCAAACCATGGATTCATCAGCAGCCTCCATCTCAACCTTGTTAGCCTGTATCTTTGCTACCATGACCCTCTTCTCCAAGTTGATGACCTCTTTCTCCAGTTGTGTGATCTTCTAATCCTTGTGCAAGACTCTTGTCCTGAAGGGCTTTGAGACGGACAAACCTCTGCAGGTTTCAAGGAAAGAAAGTCCGGATTAGTGATCCTTCATAGTGGTCAAACAATAATTATGAGGATCAAGGATCCTTACCTCAGTGACAAAGTCATGGAACTGGCGTTCAATCTGGAAGTTGTCCTCTTCAGGCTCTGAAGGCTTCTTCCTCCTAGATCCAGCCTTAGCACGGGTGGTCATGGTCTTGGGCTCCGGTTGGCTTTGGCCTTTGGCCAGCTCCCTCTTGATCGAACGGGGGGAGGTAATACTGTCTATGTCACCAAGATCAAACTTTGAGGAGGACTTGCTTGTGGACCTCGGAGCACCTATTCAATCAACATAAAGATAAGTATTCGTAATCATTTAATTTTATTTCAATACATAAACATTTATTGTATGTGAATACTTACTTGACATTGTGAAGGAAGTGGATGTGGTTTCTTCTAAATCCTTTGATTTTAAGTCGAATGTTCTGACCGTTGAATTCAATGCCCAGAATGCAGCTATTCTCTCTTCAGTGCCTGGTAACTCAGCAAGAGAAGCGAAGTTGTTCACTGCACACATATAAACAAAACATGATCAGTTAGCAAGAAAAATATACTTCTCAACAGTCTTAACCTAAGGATCCTATATCCTACCCTTTAAGATCCACTTTTTTGGGAGACTATCCCCTAAAGGAATAGAATCCATCCTCACAAAGAAGAATGGGTTCTTCCATGAGGTGTCATTTTTGGTGGTCTTAAGGATTAGGAGTGGCTGGTGAGTCTTGGCTTTGAACAGGAACAGGTGGGATCCATGAGACATAAGGGTATACAGGTGTGAGAGTTCCGAAAGGTTGAATTCCTGTCCTTCATCACTAATGATCTGTTCTATAGTGTACAACACCCTCCACAACATGGGAATTGCCTGACTATAGCACAGGCCAGTTAGGGTGAAGAACACTTGGTGAATTCAGGGAATGGATATGTGTAACCTATTTGGAATGGTGCAGCAGGGAAGCAAACCCAAACAGGTGATACAGAGTCACTTTTGATTGATGAATTAAAAGGACGGAAAATTGTTACCGGAGGGAAACAAGTGTGCAACCGATCAATTTCTGGATCGGTGAATCTACACAACTCGGTAGAAGGATTCTTCACGAGATTTTGGCTTCGTGGTGAACCATTAGGATCCTGATCCTTTTTTGGAAAGGATCGAGTGACCATTTTAGCCATGGATTTATTGAAGAAATAAATGAATACAGAAGAGAAAGGGAAGGAAGAGGAGAGAATACCTGATAAAGCTCTGGAGTGGGTTTTAAACTGGCAATCCGTGATCTTAAATGGTTTTTCAAACTCTACTTATTCCCTATTTATCGCAATGATGGTTGCAGGTTATCGCATCAATGACATCAGCAATCTGTAACGGTTAGTTCAAGTTGTAACCGCTAGTAAGATGTTAAAGGAAATATGGCAGATAAGATTAATCTAATATCAGCCATATTTTGGGGCAATTGTTAGGGGTTAATTTTTAATACTATGGATCACATATCCTTAGATTTAGCCTGGATCACTGATCCTTAACAGATGGTGCAGGAAGTCTGAGAATCACGGATCCTTAGTATATATACATTTACTAACAATTGTATCCTTTGTTTAAAACTTGTATTTGCAGGAATATAACAAATTAGACTTGGTCTATGCTGATACTTCAGAGAATATGCTCTCAATTGGCACATGCTTGGAAGAGTGTAGCCGTTATGGAGAACATGGGGATACTTGCACCTTTTTTGCTTTGTTTGTTATCATTTTGTTTCTATTTTTATAAGGGGATACGAGCTCAGTAGGAACATAATAAATCATAACACAACAGAACATTAGCTTTCACACGAACACACAACACTCATACTCTCTCTCGCAAAACTGCAAACACTAGTTACCATTGTATTGAGCTCATAATCTTCCGAAGTTATACTTGGATCACTAGTTATTTTGTTATACATTTGGTGATCGGTAGTTTCCATCACCTGAGGTTTTTTGTGCCGGAGATCTATCAAGGATCAAGGGATTTTTCCTCGTATAAATACCGATGTTCATTTTCATTTTCACTTTATACTTTGATCACACTATTGTTCATACACATTAGCACTCTACCTCACAATCAAAATTTGGTTACATTATCCTTAAATTGATTTTTGACCAAAATAGTTAGTACTAGGTGTTAATTGTTATTTGACATCTAAACGAATATCATTAAACATGTTACATGGAGCCGGGCGTGAACTTTTGACCTTTCCTTTACATCAATGCTGATAGACATTGATGTGGGGCATAAAAACATACATAGTCAGTATTCGGTACTACATGTTTAGTTGCTTAACAGTGGGTTAGCTACCGATGACATGCCTTTAAAACTCTTGTATTTGAACATACTTTTCGTTGAACTAAAAACTGTGAACTCGACAACTTTTTGTTGATACACTTTAGCATGCTTTGCATGATGATATGTACAACACTCATGTGAACTGGCAGCTTGGAGAGGTCATGGTTTTAACAAACTATTTTCATTATTTATTTTAAACAACTGTGGTTTTTGATTATGTCTGGATTTTATACTTTTTCTTCCGCTGTTAAACCTAAACTTACGTTTTTAAAACATTTGAAACTATTATCACTATTCAAGTTGAATGTGGTAGCTAAATGTTTTACAATTATTTTGAGATGGTTCAACATGATTAGTAGCATGATCCTGGTTTATCACGCGCCTGGCAGTAAAACCCCGCATGTGGAATTTGAGGGTGTGACACACTGTGTGGTATAGGATTATTTTTTAGCATATCAACTACATATACATTTCCATTCCTATTAGCCAGAAGTTGAGCATCATTAGCAATTAAGCACTCAATTTTCTTTGCATGTTCTGACCCAACAATTTTACAAGAACTCTTTGTGAAAAATATACTATATCCCTTGTCACACATTTGTGACACATTTGGAAGATTAAACTTCAAGTTGTCAACAAGATTGACATTCTCAACTTTTAATTTTCTAGTTTTACTTCACTAAACCTAAGAATTTTTCCCTTTGAGTCATTTCCAAAGGATATATCTGATCCCCCATGAGCCCTAAAGTTGAATAAAAGATTTGTACAACCTGTCATATGCCTTGAACCACCAGTATTTACATACCATAGACTGTCAAAATATGTGAGACCATTTTTGATAATCTTATTTGTGGAGATTAGTGCTAGATTGGTACATTGTTCGTAGAGACTTGTCAGCTATTCCTTCAGCAACTTCATAAATGAGTTTTCTTTGAAAAGTTCTCCAGATTCATTAGCACTACCTATGGATTCTTGTTTCTTGATATCAACAGCAAACAAAGCTAAATTATTATCTTTGATTTCATCAGGCATATTGCTACAGTCAACAAAGTTATATCTGAAAAAGCTTTGGTGATCTGGATCTGGTGTAGGGCAGTCAATAGTTTGAGAAACTACTAGTGAAATAGCCTGTGAATGTCAAGAATTCTAAGCAAGTGCTTGTGGTATCTGAACTTCAGTAAATTGATATTGTGACGGCCCATTAGCATACTGATATACCATTTGAACTGGTCCATTTGCTAAATGTGCAATGTACTGTGTGGATGGACCAAAAGCATTTTGGGAAAATTTTGAATGATGATTTTAAAAGCTTGGGTACTGATCAATAGTTGATTGATTCATTTAATTAGGATAAGTCACACTTGGTATAGAAGTTTGAGCAAGATTTCTACACTCCTTAGTAAAGTGACCTAACCTGTGACACATATAACATTCAACTCTTGATTTATCTTTCTCAAATTTACCCCTTCCCCCCAATTCGGAAATCTCCTACCAGTTTTATTATAAAACCTATTAAATTTAATAGTCAAAGGTGCAAGTTGATCTCGGAGATCAAATTCTTCTTAGTTTATTAGGTCTATAGGCTTCTAATCATATATCATTAGGTGATCATAACTCTGTTCATTTACTCTGTTGGATGATGATGACTCATCTTGACTCATCAGGGTTGTGTTACCGTATGTATAATCATCAGTAGTTTTTCTTGATGACATTAGCATTTGTTTTTGGTCAAGCTCTCTCTTATAATGAAGAGTTTGCTATAAAGTTGTAACAGAGTCTTCTCCTTAAAACCATAGAGTTTCTCAACACATAAGCATCTGTATCCCATTTATCAGGAAGAGATCTAAAAAATCTATGACTTAGAGCAGAAATTGTATAAGTTTGATCAGCAAACCTTAGCTCACTGATCAGGCCATTAAAACACTCAAACTGTTGCATCAGATATTCTCCCTGAATATGAGATAACGTTTCATATTGCTTATTCAAAATTTCTCTATTGTTCTTATGAACCTCATCTGTCCCACCGAATTGTTCATTCAAAGCATCCAACAACTCCTTGGCATTCTCACAGTGGAACAATCCAACATAGATTTCGTTGGGTAAAGCCATAGCCAGTATCTTGAATGTCGTATCATCGAGCTCCATTTTTTTGGAAATCTTGTTCAGAGTAAATAACCTTTACATAACTTAGAAATAAGTTTTGGAATGTTTGGTGTGTCGAAATCAAGTTTATTCGCTTACAGGGACTAATTTCGACAAACTATGAAAGTATGCTGATTCGTACTGTAACGAATATTCCGGAATTTGATCATAAGTTAAATATGCCCTAAATATCCTTTAAATAGCTTAGAAATAGGCTTTGAGGTGTTTGGTGCGAAAAAATAAACTTATTTGATCAATAGGGACTAAAAGCGCAAAAAGTGCATAAGTTTGCATTTTCGCGCATAACATACGTTCTGAATATATCCGGACATCCCAAAATTTATGTAATCATTAAAATATTTTATTTTAGTGATTGGCATGATAAAATTCCATTCGTCGCGTAATTTGGATCCTTTTTCGCGTCCGTTCGTGTTTCGTCGTAATTAACCGAATATTGTGACCGTATGACCAAACGAACCGACATCCGACATATTTTCAAGCATGTTTCATGTCCCCTACACTTAGGCATCATTGTAGAGCCTTGAAAATGGCTTAATGGGCCTTAAACGCATCAAAAATGGGCTTAAACATTTGCATGGACCAAAACTGCAAATTCTGAAACTTGTTGTTGTTATCCCCAGCTCTGGCGGGCCGTGTAAGCCAGCCTTGGCTCTTACGTGGGGCGCGAGAGCCCCCCAGTTTAGCAAAAAGTTGTAAACAGCTTGATCCAGCTGTTTCCATGACTTGCAAACGGTTTTTAAACATTCTATGGGCTATTTTAAGGCACCCATGGTATTCTAAAACCATGGGCACACTTGTAAGGATCAGATCGAAGCTCGGTTTTCGATGAACGATCCTAACGATGGCCTGAAAACTATATATACCCCCTTGGTTTTCATTTGCAACTCACCTTGATCTGCTCATATTCTCTAAGTTGAAGTGTATACACTTCATACCTGAGAATTTTTAGATCAAACCTCCTTTTCTTGGACCTCTTGTAAGTATTCTTTCGTGCTTTTATGCTTTTTTAAGCACGAAAGTCAAACAGTGTTTGACTTTCAGGTTTGACCACTCTATGGTCAACACGAAATTCGTTTGAACTTCGCAACGTGAGCGTAATCACGATGGTCATAGTCCTTTGTGACTATACCTACTGATGGGTCGTAAGCATTTAGGATAGGTTTCGTTTTAGAATATAGGCTTTGTTAAACCATATTACATGAGTTCCTATACTCATTTGGTTTACGAAACCTCATTCTATCCGATCTTCCAATATAGGTCCGGTTTATTAACATAGTTACCTATATTAGGTGCCGTTTGATTCCGTGATCCCTCTAGCTTTGCTTGGTTGATATTCAAGACTTCTAAGCACCCTCAAGTGAGTACATAGACCCCTCTTTTACTGTTTTCAAATGTTTAGGGGTGAAACACATGTGCCTACTTGTTACTTTCGTGTTTTTCATGCTTTTATATCATATGCTTGTTATGTTCATTAGTACACATATAGTACATGATTTAATTATGTTTTGCTAGGTATGTTCACTTAGCATGATAGCACATTGTTTTACATTGCATTTCTGTTGCATATGTTTACTCAGCATATGGACACATTGTTTTACATTGCATTTCTGTTGCATATGTTTACTCAGCATATGGACACATTGTTTTACATTTCTACTTTGTATGTTCATTTAGCATATAAAAGTACATTATTTTCATAAAACATGGTTACAATTGGTATGACATTTGGTTTATTTAACGGGTCATTTATACATTCATTAACACCGATCATGTCGCTCGGTAGTAGGTAGTGGTACCATAGGAGTTGACAACTCCCGTTCCTGAAATCCTAGGTTTGTTTGGGTGGAAGGAGTGACCGAATCCGAAAACATTTTTGGTAGACCTTGACATTGTTCTAGGGTTTACCTTACAGTCTCAAGGCTTGAATGTAGGCGTTTAACATTACCGCATAGATGTTTGTATCAGTAAAGCATGCATTATTTCACAAAACATAGCTTTTGATTTAAATTATGATTTATTCAAATGCATTGTTTTGTGCATTTTACATATGGTTTAAGTAGTCACTTTTTACTTGCCGTACATGACATTTGTTTACACATTACATGATTTACATTTGACAATAGACATGGTTTTTACATAAACACTTGACAATTGGTTTAAACAAGACATTTTTGGTGGTTTTGTTTTGGTAAGTGATTTAAGTAACGAGGCGTGTGTAATATGATAAAAGCATGGTGGATACGCCGCTGGTACTTCCTATATATAAGTGCTTTTATGATATTACATGTCGTAGTGTTATTTAAACCATTTCAAGTTAGACATATTACATTTTACACATATATCATATCTTCATGAAACATTGTTTTACAAACAACAGATTTTATACAAACTCATTTTACTTGGTCATTTATTTATCTGTGCATCTTTCTTTTATATCATCGGATTTCTTATCGCTGTTTGTATGATTTATAAAAGAAAACATTTTACAAGGTTCATGACTAACTTTTGTTAAACATTCTCTTTTAAACTTACAAAGTCATGAATCCTAAATCAATAAAACCTATGTATCTCACAGGCATTTTTATGCTGATGTACCTATTTTCACATGTGTTTTTAGGAATTGATGCATAGGATTGATCAAGATACACTTAGGCGGACTTGGGCCTTAGTGACAATAAAAGATGCAAGACTAGTTAATTATGTTATAATTCTTTGTTTTTTTAGACATTGTAACTTCTTTTGTTCAATAAAACAAAATTTCAATTTCCATGTGTTATGAAACAATGATTCTGTTACAACACTCCCCGACGATTCCGCCGTGATTTGTTGTTTTACGCGGTCGGGGTGTGACAGAAAAGTTGGTATCAGAGCTCATGGTTATAGGGAATTAGGTTATTAGTAATACTTTGACCTAGTCTATAACCTTCCAAGGACGCTAACACAAGATTCTTGTGTTCAGATCTTAAAACAATACCGTTACTTATCCTTAGGTGACAACCACAACGAGAACACAAATTTCGAATCCACTTTGAAGACCAATCATCTGTTCTAGGATGATTTATTATAAGGTTTTGAACCCTCTATGTTTTCAAAATCTCGTCAAAGTGTGGGTCTTATAATGTGAACACGTGCAATCTGGAAGAGTGGATGTCTGTACTCTGAGTTTTCTGTCTAAGGCTAGAGTGTTCGTACAAATCCATATAATCGGACCAGTCACTCTTACCTGGGGACTCTTGGGGTGAGTGTCCATGTCACACCCTGTCTTTTGCGGAAGCGTATGATGTGTGACTAGTTTAATATCATTGCATTCAATCGTAATAAACAACTACATGATCAAAACGATGTTCATCCATTCATGAAAATTTGAGTATCACAAATACTTGTTAATTAAGTTTTAAAAACACAACCTTCGTCTAGGTTACAATTCAACAAAAGTGGATGACATCTAAACTTGAAGTCTACTTCTAGTCACGACACCTGCGCCCAAGATCCATCCTGTCACCTGAAATACATGTAATTTTGGAAAAACATCAACAAAAGTTGAGCGAATTCATGCGTTTTGCATACCTTGTATGAAACATGGTATGCATCTTGTGTAAACATAGTATTCTTGTGAAATAACGTATTCTTGTAAAATAAAGTATTCTTGTGATACAATTCTTGTACCAATAACGTATTCTTGTGGTACAAATCTTGTACCAATAAAGTATTCTTGTCAATCTTTGAGAGACTTTAAGGCATGTGAGGACATGGGGAGTACTTGTTATGACTCCTAGGGAGCATTCGTAATGGCTCATACGGAGCACTCGTGATGGCTCATATCCTTGTCGATTTTCCTCGACTGTGTCGATTAACCTCGACTGTGTCGATTTCCCTTGACTGTGTCGATTACCCTCGACTGTGTCGATTAACCTCGACTGGGACTCCGAAGCACTACTAGGTACTAGTTGTGACCATGAGTGGGGCTCGGCTGTACCCGTTAGATCTAACCCTCGTCCCTAATTACTGAATGTTTTTAATGGCTTGGTACTAGTTTTCACCAAGACTTTATGGCATTTTTATCACTCCTTGGTACTAGTTTTCACCAAGAGTTTATGGCATTTTTAGTATTAAGTCTATGCTCACATGATCTAGTATTTCTTAGGCATTTCTTAAAACGTATCATACTTGGTACTCGTTCTCACCAAGAGTGCTTCTAGTTATCATACCATTTGTAAATATTGTAATATTTGTAACATGTATTTCACCCCCGAGAGTTATAAAACCAAAAACAGTTAAAGAAAAGGGGGAGCATGAACTCACAACTTTGCGTTCCTGCGTCGTAAACTTCACCGGATTTGCTTATCTAGCGTCGTGACCTAAACGTGTTTATTAACGTTAGTCACTAGACTTATATCGCACAAGTACAAGTCACTATCTTTTGTATATGTGTTCCTGTGTTAAAAATAATTTATATTTCTAACTAAGGGTCTTACTTACATTATTTTCTCAAAAATAAATATAAGTTGCTTGTATTTTGCACCGGCATTATGTATCCTGTATGTTGTATGTGTATTTTTGTGTTTTTACTTCTCAAGAGTATTTAGTGTATTTTCAAGTCCTAATACACTATCACGTATAATACATACTACATACACTTAGCACAAAGTTTGGTGACCAATAAATATATATATTTTTCTCACAAATATACATACTTAATATCCATTTTTATTCTTGAAGAAACCATCATTTCTTAACAAAAAAATTAGAGAAACCTTGGTAAATGCTTTTAGTTACATTTTTAGGGGATAAGTTTCTCAAAAACTTACATTTTTCTAAGTGTCAAAATTTATAAAAATTTTGGCAGAGTTTCCCCTAAAAATGGAGGTTTCCCATGTTTTCAAAACATGTGTTTATTTTCTTTTAAAACATCATCAACAATCAACAACATACCATATTTATTTACCAAACTAGTAAAAAACAAGCATAAACTATAAACTTATGAACTTGAAAGTTTATAAAAGTATGTAGTAGCTTACTAGCATACTTTGTAAGTCTTGTTACCTCTAAAAATATGATTAGTTCCTTAAAGACTTTATTTTTAACGAGTTTGAATATTCACGACTTCTAGTCATATTTTCTAAAAATATTTCTTTGTGAAATTTTCTTATTACACAAGTGTTCCTACCCTTGTTTATCCACTAAAAATGTGTAAAGTTTATGTAGGATTCAAGTTTTGACAAAACTCATACTTTTCACTTGGTTCTTTTAAAAAACCAATCATGGATCTTTAGATCTACAAGATTATAATCTACTTTGATCATTATTTTTCAAGAAAACATTTATTTATTCAAGTTCACAGTTTATGTGTGGATGGTTCCATCATCCTACACATTTTTGCTTTCTCATCTTGGTAGTTCATGTTTTTAAACATGATCTAGCAAGACCATGTGATGAACCATAACAATTCTACTAGCAAACAACATTCAACAAGCATCATAACACAAGAATATCATGATTTCTTCATCATTTTAACCATTCTTCATCACTTTGTTAGTTTATGTTTCAAGACTTTGTTTATGTTCTTAGTGTTTCTTAAGATTTCACCATTCCTTTAACTATTAACCATCAACAATATGAAGAGAATGAATATCTAAGACACTTACCACTAGCACAAGGCTAGGGGAGTTCAAGAGTATAAAACTGGTGGATAAAAGGAAATGAGAGCGGTCCTTGAGCTTCCGAACACACCAAGCTTGCTTGTATGATCCCTAGCACCTTTGGATGTCCTTAGATTGGAAGATGAAGCTTGAAGGACGGTGATGGTGGTGTGGTGGTTCTCGGCCGAACACACAAGGATGAGGGGGAGAGTGTTGTTGTTTGATAAATATGAAGATAAGAATGATCATGGACTAGTGGTTTATATAGAGATCTTCCAACATCTAATTACCCATTAGACCATATGTCCCCTAAGTACCTTGCAATTATAATAAACAAATGAGGGAAAATCAAGGGTGGGTCTCCACCCTTGTAACCGGTTTTGAAGGGGGGGGGGGGTATAGGGTTGGGTCTCAATGGATGGTTACTAATTTAGTTAGGATTCAATGATATAGTTAGTGTGTTAAGGTGTGTTATAAATTTTATAGTGTGTTAGGGTGTTCGGGGACCCTAACTAGCTCAGAAAAATAAAAAAAATGCTTCTAGCATTATTTTGGTGTTCCGGGTAATGTCCGGCTGTTCGGTTAAATACCGGTTCGTTAAAGTGCTAAATTGCACCGTTTAGTGTCTTTTAAGTACCCTTCTTGTATCCTTTCAATTCCCGACACTTAGGGAAGTATTCTGGATGATAAATCATAGTTTCTGCATAATATTTTAGTGTCATAATGCTGATTATAGCTGAATTTAATAAAATTGTGCACTTAAAGTGCGTTTTGGGTGCTTTTTAGTGCGTATTTTAGCTTCCGGAAAGTGTATTTATAAACCCTTGTATGTACACTTGGGTTTTAATGTATTATTGTTATTGGACCTACACCTAGGCTCCAATTCTATTGTCTAACTGCTTTCTGCAGAATTGTTGACACAATGTGTCTTACCGGTGAGTTTACTAGTACTTCTGACGCAACGCTATCATAGAGTAATTCTTGTAGTATAAAACGTGCATGAATTTGCTTGTATAGTGATCAGGAATTTATTTGTCTTGTAAACTAGATCATGCACCGTCATTAAAGCACATATTACTGTTTATTTAGTGTACGGAATGTACGAAAAAGTGACAGTTGTCACAGTCCACTTATAGGCTAAAGCAGTCTTCGCGATACATTAATATGGCCCGCTTACTTTGATCAGTCACCGTCTCATTTGTTTGCCGTAGGTAACAAACAAATGATCACAATTTTATGGATTATCATTCTGTTTTGATTATCTGATAACATTTCACTTGTTTCCTCCTATGTCTTCCATTTCCCCTAGAATGTCTCTTCGTCGCAGCGATGCGCAGATGTCCGAGCAGGCTGCCAAATTTGCTCAGCGAATAGGCGAAGTAGTCCTGAAGACTGTTGGATTAGCTGCTGCCATGTCTCGTCTCATGGATGAAGCCACTCAAGAGACACCGAAGGAAACAGAAGCCAAGCCTTCACCAAAACCAAAGAAGCATAAAACTTCAAAGAATCCTTCAGCCGTTGCACCAAATCAAGCAGGACCTAGCCAGGTGGAAGCACCACCAGCTAAGAAGCCGTACTTGGGAACTGCTCCTTTGTGCAATCAGTGTAACCTCCATCACTATGCCAGTGTCAAATGCCGAACATGTTTCAACTGTGGACTTATTGGCCATACGGCAAGAGTTTGTCGTTCAGTCACTGTGCTAAACCAAGCTATTCAGAACCCTGTTCAATTTCAAGCAAATCCAGCACAAGCTCGTTTCCCGCTTGGTACTTGCTACAAATATGGCGAAACGGGTTATTTCAGGATCAAATGACCAAAGATTGTCAATGCAAATCTGACCCACGAATGAACATATTGGCTGATTAGAAGACGCTGCTGCTTTGGATTAGTTTAAATCTTAAGCTTTTGTTTCTTTTTCTTGAACTCTGAAACAACGTAGTTGGTTTATAAATAAATCGTTGTTTACAATTCTAATGTACAAGTGTAGTTACATGTGTGTATGGCATACCCCTCCTATACCTACACAAAAGAACTATGTTCTTTACAAACTACTCTTGTAGTTCTCCCATTCTTGTGATCACTCATGATTTCCTCGAAAATTCTAAGTACTCGTTTCATTCTAAGAAACGAAGTATAGAATATAAGTGACATTTTGAGTAATCACTTTAAATCCTTGGTTAGATAACAAAGGGAAATTTTTCGATCTCATAACATTATATTCTGGTTTTCATAACAACATACATAGTATAAGTTTTCAAAACAACCTTCATGATTTCAAAATATTTCATATAGTTTGAAAACAATTTTAACACAGTATATTTACTTAATATATCAAGTGCATGAATTCAAAAGCATTACCCATGTTTTCAAAAGCCTTATACATAATTTCAAAATTCATCTCACATGATTTTAAAACATTTTATAAACATATTTACCTAAGACATCTACAGTATGATTTCAAAAGTATTATGTAAGGTTTCAAAAACATTAAACACATTTTTGAAGAACCCCATGCATAGTTTTCAAAAACATTTTGCTCATACATTGACTTAACCTTCAAATTCTGCTTCATATGTCGCCTTGGCATATCTAGCGCCTCAACTTCATGAGCATTTTACCTCATGTTTTGACTTAAGCACATCCAGTGCAAGGTTTTGAAACATCTTCAACTTCTAAAATCCATAAAGGATCTTCTTATCTTCACAATTAGATCCTTGTGGATGATTATCACTCAAATCGGAATCCTTAATTGAATTCTTTGTATGCCTTAATACGTACATTACGATTCAATAAGGAAAAGCCGAATTCCTATTAAGATCTTCCTATCATAATAGTTAGATTCTTGAAAATGTTTAAAGTGCCAATTGAAATCCACGGATTGGATTCTTGGTGTGCTTTAAATACATGTGCATAATTAACAAACAAATTAACAATATGATAACAAATTAAAGATCAAGTTAAACAATTTTGTGGTTATGTGATTATATGTTATGTGTTTTCTTTTGTGTTTTTATTTTCGTTATCCAAATCCTCGTAGAATCTTCCATATCTTCATATGAGTGATTCACAGTAGGATAGCCAAAGGTGCTACCTTAAATCCTTAATGGGCTTCTACGTAATAGTTAAGACCCTTGGATTATATAGTACCATTCCATAATTCAAAAGAGACCCCTTAAGTGGTCTAGTATAAAAGATTGATTCAGAATCTTGTTAAGAATGGCATGTGATGATATAGCTGGAAAGACTCCTTGGTAGTCCATTTAAAGAGATCATTTATTGATTTAATTAAAAAGACCATAGGGTGGTCTAGTCACACTCATCACATGTTTGTTCATTTGGTTTTCCCCGACACATTATAAAATGCACTGTGCGAACTATGCAAGGAATTACGTAATTATGGACGCATACATAATTATGAAATTCAGTGCATAGGAACCCCAGTAAGACTTATCATGTGTAAGAACCTATAGTGGCAAAAATAACGAAATGTAAACAATGTAATGGAGGTACGGTGGACGCACCAATGGCGCTTCATATACTTGTATACAAGTGTCCCTCTTACATTGCAAGCGTGATGTTATTAAAAGTTACTAGAAGTTTAGAACTCTAACCAGTGTTGTTTTATCTTTTCTTCATCTTTCAAGCTCTCACAAGTTTCCTCCAAATAAATTTCGGAACGAAATTTCCTAAAGTAGGGGAAACTGTGACACCTGTGACTCCACGGCCATCAAACAAATACCAAACCAATGAAATATTGTATTTCATACTTGGGATTTGTATAAATATGTGTATCATTAGCACATATCAATTTTTGTTCGATTTCAAGCTCTAAATCGCTTTCTAGGAAGTTATACGCGAACTGATACGTAAACTTAATCAGTCTAACGCGAAAAACACTCTGGAATAGTGACATGGGATTAACATACCTTAAATAACCTTTACATATCTTAGAAATAAGTTTTGGAAGGTTTGGTGTGTCGAAATCAAGTTTATTCGCTTATAGGGACTAATTTCAACAAACTACGAAAGTATGCCGATTCGTACCGTAACGAACATTCCGGAATTTGATCATAAGTTAAACATGCCCTAAATATCCTTTAAATAGCTTAGAAATAGGCTTTGAGGTGTTTGGTGCGCAAAAATAAACTTATTTGATCAACATGGACTAAAAGCGTCAAATAGTGCATAAGTTTGCATTTTCGCGCATATTTATGTTCTAAATATATCCGGACATCCAAAAATTTATGTAATCATTAAAATATTTTATTTTAGTGATTGGCATGATAAAATTCCATTCATCGGGTAATTTGGATCGTTTTTCGCGTCCGTTCGTGTTTCGTCGTAATTAACCGAATATCATGACCGTACGACCAAACGAACCGACATCCGACATATTTTCAAGCATGTTTCATGTCCCCTATGCTTAGGCATCATTGTAGCGCCTTGAAAATGGCTTAACGGGTCTTAAACGCATCAAAAATGGGCTTAAACACTTGCAGGGACCAAAATTGCAATTTCTGAAACTTGTTGCTGTTATCCCTAGCTCTGGCGGGCTGTGTAACCCAGCCTTGGCTCTTACACGGGGCTCAAGAGCCCCCCAGTTCAGCAGAAAGTTGTAAACAGCTTGATCCAGCTGTTTCCATGATTTGCAAACGGTTTTTAAACATTCTATGTGTGACAATTGTGTTCCATAATCGATGTACAATGTAAAACAATATCAATTATCAATAAAACAATTTGTTTTGGTGTTATTATATGTGTTTTGGTGCTATTATGTGTGTAGTTGTGTTTGATGATTTTACGATTTGATTCGAATTCGATTTCAAGCTTTAAATCGCTTTCTGGAAGGTTATACGCAAACTGGTGCGTAAACGTAGTCAGTTTAATGTGACAAACACTCCAGAATAGTGACATAGGCTTAACATACCTTAAATAACCTCCACATAACTTAGAAATAAGTTTTGGATGGTCTAGTGTGTTGAAATCAAGTTTGTTCGATCGCAGGGACTATTTGTGTCAAACTGCGAAAGTATGCCGATTTTTTTAGTAACGAACGTTCTGAAACTTGATCATAAGTTAAACATACCCTAAATATCCTTTACATAGCTTAGAAATAGGCTTTGAGGGGTTCGGTATGCTAAAATAAACTTTTTGATCAAAAAGAGACTAAAAGCGTCAAAAAGTGCATAAGTTTGCATTTTTCGCGCATGTCTTGCGTTCTGAATATATCCGGACATACAAAAATTTATGTAATCATTAAAATATTTTATTTTAGTGATTGGAATGATAAAATTCCATTCGTTGCGTAATTTGTATCGTTTTTGCGTTCGTTACGATTTCCGTCGTAATTAACCGAACAACGCAACCGTACGACCAAACGAACCGACATCCGAGATATTTTTTAGCACATTTCAAGTTCCCTATACTTTAACTTCATTTTAGAGCCTTAAAATGGGGTTAACGGGGCTAAAAAGTGCCAAAAATTAAGTTTTACAAGTGCAAGGACCATTTTTGAAATTTCTGGCAGATACATTGAACTTGATCCATTTTTGAGGTTTTAATGGTTTTAACCCAAGGTTTTGTACTCTATGGGCTGGAATTTGATGGTTTTAAGTATTCCCATGGTTTTTAAAACCATGTGCTCAAGTGGAGGGCCAAGATCGAAGCACGAAATACGAGAAACGATCCTAATGGTTCTCCGAAATCTATATATACCCAAGCTCTCATTCCATTTTCCTCACACCTTGATTCATTTTGCTCTTAGTTGAGGTTTAAACACTTCATACCTGAGCAAAATTGGATTAAACTTCCTAGCATGGACCCTCTGTAAGCATTCTTTCGTGCCTTTATGCGTTTTAAGCGTAAAAGTCAAACTGTGTTTGACTTTCTGCTTTGACCAGGTTATGGTCAACACGAAGTTCGTTGAACTTCGCAACGTGAGCTTAATCACGATGGTTATAGTTCCTTGTGGCTATACCTACTGATTACCACGTTGACTAGGCGTAGTGACGAGTCGTAGTTTCGGTCAAAATGCGTATTCATGCGTATTTTGTAACCAAACTACTCTTGGGTATCAAAACACTTTGTTTTGATATCAAAACCTGTTTTCTAACTTAACTAAACACGTTTTAAGATGTTTAACTCGTCTCTTTTAGTTTGTGCTTGTGTAGAGTCGTAAGTCAAGCGGACTTAACACCCGCTTAGACTTTCGAACCCGACCCGTTTGGTCGATCATTAGGATCCGACCAAGCACATTTAGTGACCATAGTTGTATAGGGAATAACTTTCTGAGGTTATACCTTATGGTCACTTAGGTTTAATTATTTGTATGATAGGTAGTTTATATGCCTTAGGTTAAATAACCAAAATGCCCTTTTTATGCATAATTGGATTTTAAGCATATGTAACCTAACTTTTGTCACCTAAACTGATTATGCAACATATTTAAACATGTTTAGGCATATAATACTTGTCATAGGACTAGTTAGACGTCTCGAATGCGCGTTTGCGCGAACGACGCGTTAAAGTAGCATAAGCTACCTTAATGGGTCGTAATGGGTCAAAAGAACTTAGGTTAGGTTCCGATTTAGAATGTAGGCTTTGTTAAAGCATATCACATGAGTTCCAATACGCATTTGGGTTACGAGACCTCATTCTATCCGATCTTCCGATTTAGGTGCCGATTATTTATCTAGTGATTCGATTACTTGGTGCTGCTTGATTTCCTTGGTTTTCCTGAGCTTCGTTGAGTTCTTTAGATCAAGGATACTTGCAGTCCAATGTGAGTACATAGTTCCCCTATTTTACTGTTTTCAATTGTTTTGGGGTGATTCATATGTGTTAAATGTTTTCGAGGTTTTAATGATGGTTTCAAAAATGATTGATATGGTTTATACAAAACTAATAACGATTTCGATAATGTGAACAAACTTGTTGGACGTATTTACATAACGAATGACATTCATTAACATTGATCAAGCCGACCAGTATTAGGTTATAGTACCATAGGATCTGACAAATCCCGTTATCAGACTGCGCCCATGGTTATGTGTGGGTTAGGTGGGTAACGACTGAATCTGTGATTGTTAACTTACCCTTTGGTGGTTTGTTAATGCGAGAAACGAGATATTCGAGTCACGAAGGTTTGGATGTTATTAGTGAGACGACCCAAAAGTAGTTTCACAAAACAAAAACGATTTTGGGACGAGATTAGATGATTTGAAACGAGTTAAACGATTTGAAACGAGTTAAACGATTTGAAAACGAGTTAAACGATTTGAACAAACAATTGGTTTTGGGTTGTGATTAGGTAATGGGATGGGTGTAACATGATGAAAGCATGGTAGATACGCCACTGGTACTTCTTATATATAAGTTTTTTTATCATATTACATTCCGTGTCATTATTTAGTTCACTTGGGAAACGATCTCGAAACGATGTAACACAACGAGGTTTTCTAAAGGATATAAACATACGAATTTTATTAACGAATTTTTACGAGATGTTTTACGATAAACAAATGTTTTGGGGTTAAGACTCATGGCTACGAGATTTTATAAACTATAACCAACTTGATTTGAGTTGGTTAATTATATTGCAATATTATACACTTTTCAAAACATGGTTTTCGAGGTATTACAATATATAAACGAGCCATGAATCCGATACTCTCATAAAACTTATGTGCTCGCCAGCATTTCTTTGCTGACTTTGTTTTTACATATGTTTCAGGTGTTGTTGCTTGATGTTGATTGCTAGGATGCATGTTCACATAGGATCTGGACAAGGCCTTAGTTACATAATAACAATGATAGTCGATGTGAAACTTGTTTGATTTGGTTTTAAGACAATGTTATTGTAAATGTTATCAATAAAACGAAACTTTTGTATCCATGGTTGTGAAACAATAATTCTGTTGCTCCACTCCCTGACGTTTCCGCCGTGGTTTCGTTGTTTTAACGCACTCGGGGTGTGACAGAAGAGTTTGTATCAGAGCCAATGGTTATAGGGAATTAGGTTATTAGTAATGCTTTGACCTAGACTATAACTTTCTAGGACCCTAGCGCAAGTTTATTTGCGTTTAGATTTTTAAAACAATACTGTCACCTATCCTTAGGTGATAACTACAATGAGAACACAAATTTTGAATCCGCTATGAAAACCTTATAACAAATCATCTAAGGTTTTGAACCCTCTGAGTATTCAAAATCTCGTCAAAGTTGGGTCATATAATATGAACACGTGCAAACTGGATGGGTGAATGCCTGTACCCTGAGTTTTCTGTCTAAGGCTAGAGTGTTCGTACAAATCCACATAATCGGACCAGTCACTCTTACCTGGGAACTCTTGGGGTAAGTGTTCACTTATAGGCGAGCATGGCTTCGGAGATACATTATATTGACCCATTTACTTTGATTAGTCACTGCGTGTCATTTGTTTGTTCGAGGTAACGAACAAATGATCGCACTCCTTGTGTGTTGTCGATGTTTTTCAATGCCTCTTTTGTTTTTCCAATTATCGACCTACTCGTTTCTCATGTTTCCTTTTAGACAATGCCTCCTCGACGTGATGCACAACCTCTGAATAACGAAGAAGTCGCAGCCCTTGTCGCTCAACAAATGGCTGTTGTGCTTCTAAACGTAGTAACCCAGATCCATCAGTTATACAACAACAATAATAACAACAATAATGCTCAGTGTAATTTCAAGAACTTCAATTCAGCTAAACCGTTAAAGTTTTCTGGGTCTCAATGAGCAACCGCGCTCCTACAATGGTTCGAAAGTTTGGAGAGTACATTCAGACATGTGCAATGTCCGAATGAGCGTAAGGTTGAATTTGCATCCAATGTATTCGAGAAGCGTGCTCTTACATGGTGGAACGGTGTAATGCGTGATAGGGGTGCCGATGTGGCCCTGGCACAAACATGGGAAGAGCTCTCATGATGAGAGAGTTTTATCCCCGTCACGAAATTCGAGCTTTGGAATGAGAGTTTGACGATCTGAAACAAGATGAGGGAGAACACCGTGCTTACAAGGATCGTTATGAGGAGCTCAGTTTGTTGTGCCCTACTATGGTTACCCCGTTGGAGAAGGCAATAGAGAGGTATATTGATTGTTTACCCGATTCTGTGCAAGACATTGTGACTGGAAGTAATCCTACTACTGTTCGTCAGGAAATTGAATTGGCTGCTACACTGACCGAGTCTCAGGTCAGGAAAGGAAAACTGACCCGCAAGGGTGACATAAAGAAGTCAGCTGATTCCACTCAAGAAAAGGGTAAAGATAAGGGTAAGAAGAAGGGGGAGTCTTCTAAAAAGTCGAGGAAGCGCAAGGCTTCCCAGAACTTTGCAGTCACTGCACAGAACCCTTAGAACCCACCAGCTCAACCTCCTGCCAAGAAACAATATGCTGGTACCACACCTCAATGTGCTCGATGCAACGGTCATCATGTTACTCAACAGGCCTGTAAGCAGTGCACTACTTGTGGTAAACTTGGGCATCTGGCCAACATTTGTCGTCTGGGCCAGAATCAGGCTGCTCAGGTTCCCGCACAGGTTCAAGGGAATGCTGCTAGATTCCCACCAGATTCATGTTATAATTGTGGAGAGTTTGGTCACTTTCGCAACAACTGCCGAGATTAGTAAATCTGAATGTCGTTGCAAACGTAAATCCTGCTCATGGACGAGCGTACAACTTGAATGCAAACGAGGAGAGAGCTGACAACGAGGTTGTCAATGGTACGTTCCTTGTTAACCATCGACCTGCATCTGTTCTTTTCGATTCTGGTGCCGATAGAAGTTTTGTTTCATTGTCATTTGAGCCTTTGCTTGCGATACCTAGAACTAAACTAAGGAAACCCTTATCTGTCGAAGTTGCTACTGGTAAACCTCTTGTACTCGATTCTGTTATTCGCGATTGTTAGTTAAACCTCGATAACCATCTTTTTTCTATTGACCTCATGCCGATGCAACTTGGGAGTTTCGATATTATTGTGGGGATGGATTCGTTAGCTAAGCATCATGCTGAGGTAGTTTGTTTCGATAAGATTGTTCGTATTCCTTTGTCTTCTGGTGAAGTTTTAGAAGTTTGTGGCATGAAACCATCTGGTGGATTGAAACTTATGTCGTGTACGAAAGCCCAAAGTTATGTACAAAAGGGATATGTTGCTTTTCTAGCACATGACACCGAGGAAAAAGGCAAGAGTAAGCGTATTCAAGATATCCCAATTGTCCGAGATTATCCAGAGGTGTTTCCTGATGAACTGCCTGGTTTGTCTCCTGTTCGTCAAGTCGAGTTTCATATTAATCTTGTACCCAATGCCAACCCAATTGCAAGAGCACCCTATCGTCCTGCACCATCTAAGACGCAAGAATTATCTAAATAGCTTCAAAAGTTATCTGATAAAGGATTCATCCGACCAAGTTATTCACCGTGGGGCGCTCCAGTCCTTTTTGTGAAAAAGAAAGATGGGTCTTTTCGAATGTGTATCGATTATCTTGAGCTGAATAAGCTTTCCATCAAGAATCAATATCCCCTACCACGAATCAATGATCTCTTCGACCAGCTGCAAGGTGCTTCATGTTTTTCCAAGATCGATCTGCGTTCTGGGTATCATCAACTTCGTGTTCTCGAAGAAGATATTCCCAAAACTGCCTTTTGTACGAGATATGGTCATTACGAGTTCACTGTCATGCCTTTTGGTTTGACAAATGCCTCAGCTATCTTCATGGACTTAATGAATAGGGTCTGTAAACCTTATTTAGACAAGTTCATCATTGTGTTCATCGACGATATTCTCATTTATTCAAAGTCTCGAGCCGAGCACGAGCAACACCTTCGTCTGACACTGGAACTTCTGAAGAAAGAACAACTTTTTGCTAAATTCTCCAAGTGTGAATTCTGGCTTAAAGAAGTTCAATTTTTGGGTCATATTATTAACAAGCAGGGCATTCATGTGGATCCATCCAAGATTGTTGCAATTAAGGATTGGAATACACCAACGATGCCAACAGAAGTTCGTTCTTTTCTTGGTCTTGCTGGATATTATCGACGTTTAATTTCGAACTTCTCAAAGATCGCGGTTCCACTCACTACTTTGACTCAGAAGAATAAGCCTTTTGAGTGGGGACCCAAATAAGAAGAAGCGTTCCAATTGCTGAAACAAAAACTCTGTGACGCTCCTGTTGTATCTCTGCCCGAGGGAAATGATGATTTCGTTGTCTACTATGACGCATCTAATTTAGGCATTGGTTGTGTTCTTATGCAATGAGGTAAATTTATAGCTTATGCATCTAGACAATTGAAAGTTCACGAGAAGAACTATACGACTCATGATCTTGAGTTAGGAGCAGTGGTTTTTGCTCTTAAAATCTGGAGACACTATCTCTATGGAACGAAGTGAGTGGTTTTCAAAGACCACAAAAGTCTCCAGCATATTCTCAATCAGAAGGAGCTGAATATGAGTCAACGACGTTGGGTTGAGCTCTTGAGCGATTACGTTTGCGAAATTCGCTACCATCCTGGTAAGGTGAATGTCGTAGTCGATGCACTTAGTCGAAAGGAACGAGTCAAGCTTCATTATGTTCAAACTCTATCTGATATTCAATCTCGTGTCCTTCAAGCTCAACGGTCTTGTATGATCAAAGGCTTATTGAAATATGAGCTACCGCTTCAACTTGAGCTTAAACTCGAAACGAAGGGCGATGGTTTACTCTGCTTCAAGGATCGTTTGTGGATTCCGAAACAAGACGATCTTCGCACTTTAGTGATGGACGGATCTCATAAGTCTCGATATTCTATCCATCCTGGTGCTGATAAAATGTACAAGGATCTTCGTACTCAGTTTTGGTGGCCTGGTATGAAGAAGGATATTGTCTTGTATGTATCGAAATGCCTAACTTGTCTCAAAGTCAAGGCTGAACATCAACGACCATCTGGTTTGCTTGTACAACCAGAGATACCGGTTTGGAAGTGGGAGAACATTGCGATGGATCTCATCACTAAGTTACCGCGTACATCTAAAGGTCACGATGCTATTTGGGTGGTTATCGGTCGATTAACGAAGTCAGCTCACTTTATTCCGATTTACGAAGATTTATCTGCTGATAAACTTGCCAAGATTTATGTTGATGAGATTGTATCACGACATGGAGTTCCTTTGGATATCATATCTGATCGTGATGCTAAGTTTTCATCTCATTTCTGGAAGACCATGCAATCTGCTTTGGGAACCCAACTAAATCTAAGCACTGCTTATCATCCCCAAACAGATGGACAGTCTAAGAGGACGATTCAAACTTTGGAGGATATGCTTAGAGCATGCGTGATAGACTTTGGTGGTAATTGGGATTCTCATCTTCCATTAATCGAGTTCTCTTACAACAATAGTTATCATGCTAGTATCAATATGGCACCATTCGAAGCTATCTACGGTCGAAAATGTCGTTCACCTGTCTGTTGGAATGAGATCGGTGAAGCTCAGCTTACTAGACCTGAGATCATTCCGGAAACAACAGACAAAATCAAGAAAATTCACGATAGTCTTGTGAAAGCTAGAAGCCGTCAAAAGAGTTATGCGGATATGCGACGCAAGCCCTTAGAATTTCAAATCAGAGACCGTGTCCTACTCAAGGTATCACCTTGGAAGGGATTGGTGAGATTTGGAAAGAAAGGAAAACTTGCCCCATGATATGTTGGACCATTTAAGATTGTTGAAATAATTGGAAAGGTTGCCTATCGACTAGTGCTACCTCCAGAGCTTGGTAATATTCATCCGACTTTTCACATGTTAAATTTGCATTAATGTTTAGCTGATGCTGACCTCCACATTCCACTCGACGAGATTCAAGTTGATGAAACGATGCACTTTGTCGAGAAACCTGTGGAGATAATGGACCATGCTGTTAAATAGTTGAAGAACAAACGGATTCGATTGGTCAAAGTTCGTTGGGAGTCCAAACGTGGCCCAGAGATTTACCTGGGAATGTGAGGACCAAATGAAAGCGAAATATCCGCATTTGTTTTCACAAGTTTCCTCTAGTTAAAATTTCGGGACGAAATTTCCTAAAGTAGGGGAGACTGTGACAACTGTATTCTGTAATCGATGTACAATGTAAAACAATATCAATTAACAATAAAACAATGTGTTTTGGTGTTATTATATGTGTTTTGGTGTTATTATGTGTGTATTTGTGTTTGATGATTTTACGATTTGATTCGAATTCGATTTCAAGCTTTAAATCGCTTTCTGGAAGGTTATACGCAAACTGGTGCATAAACATTGTCAGTTTAAAGAGAAAAACACTCCGGAATAGTGACATAGGCTTAACATACCTTAAATAACCTCCACATAACTTAGAAATAAGTTTTGGATGGTTTGGTGTGTTGAAATCAAGTTTGTTCGATCGCAGGGACTATTTGTGTCAAACTGCGAAAGTATGCCGATTTGTTCAGTAACGAACGTTTCGAAACTTGATCATAAGTTAAACATACCCTAAATATCCTTTACATAGCTTACAAATAGTCTTTGAGGGGTTCGGTGTGATAACTCGTAACTTCGAGGTAAAAACCGTTCGTTCTGCTTTTTGCAAAGTAATTATATTTTGATCTTATTCGACAGATTAAATTATACGCATTTAATGTATAGAAACCAAACTAAATCCATATTGTACCGAACCAACCTGAACCGTTTGAATCTAAGGGCGTGTCTCGCTAGTCGACCCAACCTACTTAAGTAACCCGAAACCTACGAGGTTCAAACCATGGTTGTAAAACAAGGTTTTCAAGGCCGAGTACTCCCCGAGTAGTCGCTACAAGGTAGGCTGCCGAGGCGACTTTCTTTGACTCCGCCTAATTACTCGGAATAGGTCAAACGCGGTCAACCTTGGCCAAAATCGTATCTAGTAGGTCAACTCAGGCCGAGTTTGACTTAAAAAATAATAAAACACAATTTCTATGCCTATCTTATTAAAGAATGAATATCATTTTCACGTATTTTGTTATAGATATTAGTAAATTTATGTTATTTGACAAGTTTTTAATTTCCAAAAACTAATTTCTTTATAATTTAACATGTCCGAGTACTCCCCAAGTACTCTCCGCCTAGGCCGAGTACTCTCAACTCCCCGGTCGACTGAGTAGAGAGCGCCTAGCGACTTTTGCAACCATGGTTCAAACCATAGCGTGAACAAGTTATATTTACATTACTAATATATGAAACACATATATTAGTGTTTTAAAAAAAATTAGGTATACCAACTAATAAACCCCCCCTCCGATGGCAGCCCTTAATCCCTTTTTCTTAGCCAATATTTCGGCCCAAACAACTTGTGCAAACTCTCAATTATGTGCGGCCCAGCCTCCAACAAGTCCTCAAACTGCCCCAACATGATTGAGATAATATATACGTATACAATGCATGTTATGAGTAGACAAATCCCAAACTTCCAAACCCTAACTGCGACACCACTCCTGCTCTCCTTCCCTTGCTAATGGTGACGCAAGAACAGGACTCCAAGGGCTTCCACACTTCAGTTTCAAGGCTTGACCACACTCCCTCATCACTAGGTATCATGCCTTGTCTTTATTAATATTTATTTTAAGTTCAAAATCTCGATTGTTAGCATGTATATCTCAGCTGTGATTCTTGGATTGTTAATATTTTGGTGTACCTGCTGATACTTGTAGTTCGAAGCATTAAGATCACATATTTATAATGTTTGGATCGGTTGAGAGTTCGGTAAATATTAGGGTTACGTTTCTTTGCATAATCTCAATGTAAACCGTTAAGGTTCTTGATAAATAAGTGTTTATGCTTGATTTGATTATGCTATCCTTGCTGCGTTTCCTGTTTCAATTAAATGTTCTTGATGCATATGATGATATTAATGGATTTGGTTTATTAGGGTTCATGTTAGTTGGGAGGTTGATCAGTTGGTCGTTTGGATTTGGTATCTTTGATAATTTTGGGTTGAATCTGGTGGTTTTTATGAACTAAGGGTAGTATGACCTGTATTGTGGATTCTGGGGGGTGTGACAGATTGGTATCAGAGCCATTGGTTATAGTGAACTGGGTTTTAAAAAGGGAAAAGCTTTTTGACAAAACCAGACTATAACCTGTACAGTGCTCAACGATCCACAATGACGCTTCGCTCCACGTGCAAGGCTCGACACTTTAGGTGGTATGATTTGAGTTTATATTGCCTACTTGCTAGATTACTTTTGCATGATGTGTTTTTTATTGTATGTTTATTTAGCGTAGTAGCATGCGGTCTATTAGCCCTGATGCGTTCTTTATGACACACCATTGTTTACTTGAAACTTGACAAGTAGTGATCGAATTCTTTTCTGATTTCTCGTCACCCTGCTACGACAATCGTTTATGCGTTCTATCTATTCATACGCTTATCTCAACATGACGCTGCCATCTGACCCGTCGTACATTCGGTTTGTACATCAACATTCACGAAGACTAGACCTGGCTCAAACGAACTCGGGTTTAGGAGAACTATACCCACGCATCCCTGTTGACGAACCATATCATCTCCACCGGTCGTCGTCACCAGAAACGAAGCAGTCACAGTTACACACGTTCGTCGTTTTGCAACTCGAAACCCTACCAACCAAATTTTGTTTTGGATAAGTGATGTACTTCCGCGACCGTGATGCAACGAACTTCCCTTTTGTACCGTGCCGCCATACACCACTACTGGGATTGCTCCTAGACAACAGATTACTTGGTTGAATTCTTCGGTTATTGTTGGATTCATGTTCACTATATTCTTTGTATGAACCTCACCAATCCCCTGTTTTTTTTTTCGATTGGCAACCTATTTTAACAAACGCTAACAACCATACCACGATATCCACCGATCACGAGATTACCCCATTACCATGTTGGATGGTTTATTCTTATTCTACTTGATTTACTCCTTCGTATACCCAACTTAGCGAATGGATGCCCCTACTGATGGGATAGCCTTCAGGACATTCGAGGACGGAGTTATGGATCACTCAACCTACCGGCGAACACGATAATTTATACGTTTACCTGACCCACCGTGCACTATAAGAGACGTACTTTAATTTCATGATAGTTTTTCTTAAATATGCGGAATCTTTGCACTAGCTCTTGCACCGACACATGCTTATTGACTAATGGTATGTCCAATTTCTACCATTGGCTTAGATCAAACCATCACTCTCTTACCACAGTGACATTTGCTGAGATACTGAAACGAACACGCTCTAGCTTAGAGAATTTGGAGCGCTCGACTTTAGATCATTGGTGATCACTCCTTGAAACCTTGAGGGTGGTGATGTATTGTTGATACGATCATACTCTCTTGAGCACGTTTTCGCGTCTTTTCTTTGGAACCTCATGACTACGCAGACGTATTTTGGATTCATTCGCACGATCCAAAGAACTCCCCCTAACTTGGTTGCTTATTTGATGAATCACAAACCCACCTAAGTTCATGGATTCAGGTGAATTGTTCCTCCTTCGCATGTGGGTGAGTCCAATGACTTTTGGTGGAAGTCTCAGTGAATCTTAACACTATACACTTGTACGACAACCATGTTGCCATGTTGAATTCTTGTTCTGATTGATTTAACCCCGTGACAGCTATTTTTGATCAACGACATACTTTATCTTAACTATACCCAACTTGCGTACAACCAGCTGTACCTTCGACATCAGGTAAACCCCTGCTAGGGATTATTAAACGCTTATTCATCGATTGCGGCTACCCTTTCTCATGTTTCCCCACCCATACACGTTATACTTTTGAACCGTACAATCTTAAAAGTGTTCCCCGCGGACACTCGCTTGGACAAGTTACGCTCTATGAATGTTACTCAGTGAGCATTGGGCCAAAAACATGATGATACCCCATGTACTTTTCCTTGATCTTGATAAGGCCGATATGGATCCTCAGACGCGATAGATATGTCCCTTGTTTTCTTTGATGACATCCGAATCCGCTTGAAGAACTAGTAAGGATCCGAACGACACCCACACCTTACCATGGAGCTCCTACGACACCAACAACCCCACGTTAAGTCTCCAACATGCGACTTTTGACGTCACGAAGCCCGTTTTCTTGATTGTATGCTCAAACCCACACAACTCTAGCCCAAGGGATTGCTCAGGAATCCGCATTTCAGCACTTAAAGGAGAGACTTTGTAGCGTGCCTATTCTCTCATTACACGAAGGCACCGACGATTTTGTGGTTTTTGCGACGCGTCAATACAAGGACTAGGTTGTGTATTGATGCAACGGGAGAAAGTCATTGCTTATGCATTACGTCAACTTAAGGTTCACGAAAGGAACTACACTACTCACAATCTGGAACTGGGAGTTGTTGTCTTCGCACTCAAGATATGGAGACATTACCTGTACGGTACCAAGTGCACCATTTACACCGATCACAGGAGTCTCCAACATATCCTCGAACAGAAGGAGTTGAACGTGCGACAACGTCGATGGGTAGAACTCCTAAACGATTATGAATGCGTGATCAAGTATCATCGGGGCAAGGCCAATGTTGTGGCCAATCCCCTCAGCCAGAAGGAGTCTAAACCTAAGCGTGTACATGCGTTGCAACTTACCATTCACTCTAGTCTTCCCGCTCAGATACGAGATGCTCAGGTTGAAGAATTAAAAGCAGAAAACATCAACGCTGAGTCTTTGCGAGGATCGAGGAAACGGTTAGAGCAAAAAGGAAGATGGCGCTTATTACGTGACAGGGCGCATCTGGGTTCTACTCTATGGTAACCTACGTGAGGTTATGATGGATGAAGCACACAAGTCTCATTACTCGGTACATCCTGGTTCGGATAAGATGTACCACGATCTCAAGACTACGTATTGGTGGCCTAGTATGAAAGCCAACTTAGCAACCTACGTCAGTAAATGCTTGACTTGTGCGAGAGTCAAAATCGAGTACCATAAATCATCAGGCCTACTTCAACAACCAGAGATACCTACATGGAAATGGGAGCAAATTTCCATGGACTTTGTTACTGGCCTACCTAGATCTCAACGCGAAAATGATACTATTTGGGTAATCGTGGATAGACTGACCAAGTCTGCACATTTTCTAGCTATCAATGAAACGGATAAGTTCTCTACCCTAGCAGACGTTTACCTGAGGGAAGTAATTGCTAGGCACGGGGTGCCAACCTCCATTACATCTGATCGTGACGCGCGTTTTACATCTGAATTGTGGCAAGCGATGCACAAGTCTTTTGGCTCTCGATTATACATGAGCACAGCGTATCACCCGCAGACGGATGGGCAGTCAGAACGCACCATCCAAACCCTTGAAGACATGCTTTGAGCATGTGTTATCGACTTTGGTAATGGTTGGGAAAATCATTTGCCATTGGTGGAGTTTTCATATAACAATAGTTACCACACCAGCATCCAGGCCACTCCGTTTGAGGCTTTGTACGGACAGAAATGCCGATCACCTCTTTCTTGGGCAGAGGTTGGCGACAGCCGAATCACTGGCCCAGAACTCGTCGTAGACACAACAGAGAAGATTGCTCAGATACGACAACGAATGGCGGTAGCTTGTGACCGTCAGAAAAGCTACGCTGATAAGCGAAGGAAACCACTCGAGTTCCAGGTTGGGGATCGAGTACTACTTAAAGTCTCACCTTGGAAAGGTGTAGTTCGTTTTGGTAAATGAGGCAAACTCAACCCGCGATACGTCGGACCTTTCGAAATCATAGAGAAAATAGGCAAAGTGGCCTACAAACTGAACCTACCCAAAGAACTCAGTGGAGTTCACAACGCATTCCACGTGTCAAATCTGAAGAAGTGTCTGTCAGATGAGACCCTCATAGTTCCTCTCAAGGAGCTTACTATCGACGATCAGCTGCGATTCGTCGAGGAACCAGTACAGATTACTGACCGAGACATTAAGGTTCTCAAGCGCACCAGAATACCTCTTGTTCGAGTTCGTTGGAACTCCAGTCGTGGCCCAGAGTTTAGCTGGGAACAAGAAGACCAAATGAAACTCAAGTATCCCCAGTTGTTCGAGAAAAGTGCAACCACTACTGAGGCTGAAGCTACTGCGGAATTTCGGGACGAAATTCCAAACCAACGGGGAGATGATGTGACACCCCAGGAAACCATGCAACTTAACTAGCTTCCTCAGTAACTACGTGCTAAATTTCGGGACGAAATTTCTTTTAACTTGGGGATGATGTGACAACTCGTAACTTCGAGGTAAAAACCGTTCGTTCTGTTTTTGCAAAGTAATTATATTTTGATCTTATTCGACAGATTAAATTATACGCATTTAATGTAGAGTAACCAAACTAAATCCATATTGTACCGAACCAACCTGAACTGTTTGAATCTAAGTACGTGTCTCGCTAGTCGACCCAACCTACTTTCGTAACCCGAAACCTACGAGGTTCAAACCATAGCGTGTTTTAAAAAAAATTAGGTATACCAACTAATAAACCCCCCCCCCCTTCCGATGGCTGCCCTTAATCCCTTTTTCTTAGCCAATATTTCGGCCCAAACAACTTGTGCAAACGCTCAATTATGTGCGGCCCAGCCTCCAACAAGTCCTCAAACCGCCCCAACATGATTGAGATAATATATACGTATACAATGCATGTTATGAGTAGATAAATCCCAAACTTCCAAACCCTAATTGCGACACCACTCCTGCTCTCCTTCTCTTGCTACTGGTGACGCAAGAATAGGACTCCAAGGGCTTCCACACTTCGGTTTCAAGGCTTGACCACACTCCCTCATCACTAGGTACCATGCCTTGTCTTTATTAATATTTATTTTAAGTTCAAAATCTCGATTGTTAACATGTATATCTCAGCTGTGATTCTTGGATTGTTAATATTTTGGTGTACCTGCTGATACTTGTAGTTCGAACCATTAAGATCACATATTTATAATGTTTGGATCGGTTGAGAGTTCGGTAAATATTAGGGTTACGTTTCTTTGCATAATCTCAATGTAAACCGTTAAGGTTCTTGATAAATAAGTGTTTATGCTTGATTTGATTATGCTATCCTTGCTGCGTTTTCTGTTTCAATTAAATGTTCTTGATGCATATGATGATATTAATGGATTAGGTTTGTTAGGATTTCTGTTAGTTGGGTGGTTGATCAGTTGGTCGTTTGGATTTGGTATATTTGATAATTTTGGGTTGAATCTGGTGGTTTTGATGAACTAAGGGTAGTATGACCTGTATTGTGGATTTTGGGGGTGTGACATTCAGTATGCTAAAATAAACTTTTTAATCAAACAGGGACTAAAAGCGTCAAAAAGTGCATAAGTTTGCATTTTCACGCATATCTTGCGTTCTGAATATATCCGGACATCCAAAAATTTATGTAATCATTAAAATATTTTATTTTAGTGATTGGCATGATAAAATTCCATTCGTCGTGCAATTTGGATCGTTTTTGCGTTCGTTACGATTTCCGTCGTAATTAACCGAACAACGCATCCGTACGACCAAACAAACCGACATCCGAGATATTTTTGAGCACATTTCAAGTTCCCTATACTTTAACTTCATTTTAGAGCCTTGAAATGGGGTTATCGGGGCATAAGAGTGCCAAAAATCAAGTTTTACAAGTGCAGGGACCATTTTTGAAATTTCTGGCAGATACATTGAACTTGGTCCATTTTTGAGATTTTAATGGTTTTAACCCAAGGTTTTGCATTCTATGGGCTGGAATTTGATGGTTTTTAGTATTCCCATAGTTTTGAAAACCATGTGCCCAAGTGGAGGGCCAAGATCGAAGCACGAAATGCGAGAAACGATCCTAACGGTTCTCCGAAATCTATATATACCCAAGCTCTCATTCCATTTTCCTCACACCTTGATTCATTTAGCTCTAAGTTAAGGTTAAAACACTTCATACCTGAGCAAACTTGGATCATACTTCCTAGCGTGGACCCTCTGTAAGCATTCTTTCGTGCTTTTATGCGTTTTAAGCGTAAAAGTCAAACTGTGTTTGACTTTCTGCTTTGACCAGGTTATGGTCAACACGAAGTTCGTTGAACTTTGCAACGTGAGCGTAATCATGATGGTTATAGTCCCTTGTGACTATACCTACTGATTACCACGTTGACTAGGCGTAGTGACGAGTCGTAATTTCGGTAAAAATGTGTATTCATGCGTATTTTGTAACCAAACTACTCTTGGGTATCAAAACACTTTGTTGATATCAAAACCTGTTTTCTAACTTAACTAAACATGTTTTAACATGTTTAGCTCGTCACTTTTAGTTAGTGCTTGTGTAGAGTCGTTAGTCAAGCGAACTTAACACCCGCTTAGACTTTCGAACCCGACATGTTTGGTCGATCATTAGGATCCGACCAAGCACATTTAGTGACAATAGTTGTATAGGGAATAACTTTATGAGGTTATACCTTATGGTCACTTAGGTTTAATTAGTTGTATGATATGTAGTTTATATGCCTTAGGTAAAATGACCAAAATGCCCTATTTATGCATAATTGGATTTTAAGCATATGTAACCTAACTTTTGTCACCTAAACTGATTATACAACATATTTAAACATATTTAGGCATATAATACTTGTCATAGGACTAGTTAGACGTCTCGAACACGCATTTGCGCGAACAACACGTTAAAGTAGCGTAAGCTACCTTAATGGGTCGTAATGGGTCGAAAGCACTTAGGTTAGGTTCCGATTTAGAATGTAGGCTTTGTTAAACCATATCACATGAGTTTCAATACTCATTTGGGTTACGAGACCTCATTCTATCAAATCTTCTAATTTAGGTGCCGATTATTTATCTAGTGATTCGATTACTAGGTGTTGCTTGATTTCCTTGGTTTGGCTGAGCTTCGTTGAGTTCTTTAGATCAAGGATACTTGCAGTCCAATGTGAGTACATAGTTCCCCTATTTTACTATTTTCAATTGTTTTGGGGTGATTCATATGTGTTAAATGTTTTCGAGGTTTTAACGATGGTTTCAAAAACGATTGATATGGTTTATACAAAACTAATAATGATTTCGATAATGTGAACAAACTTGTTGGACGTATTTACATAACGAATGACATTCTTTAACATTGATCAAGCCAACCAGTATTAGGTTATGGTACCATAGGATCTGACAAATCCCGTTATCAGACTGCACCCTTGGTTATGTGTGGGTTAGGTGGGTAACGACTGAATCTGTGTTTGTTATCTTACCCTTTGGTGGTTTGTTAATGCGAGAAGCGAGATAGTCGAGTCACGAAGGTTTGGATGTTATTAGCGAGACGACCCAAAAGTAGTTTCACAAATTAAAACGAAAACGATTTTGGGACGAGATTAAACGATTTGAAACGAGTTAAACGATTTGAAACGAGTTAAACGATTTGAAAACGAGTTAAACGACATAAACGATTTGAACAAACGATTGGTTTTGGGTTGTGATTAGGTAATGGGACGGGTGTAACATGATGAAAGCATGGTAGAGACGCCGCTAGTACTTAATATATATAAGTGTTTTTATCATATTACATTCCGTGTCATTATTTAGTTCACTTGGGAAACGATTTCGAAACGATGTCACACAACGAGGTTTTCTAAATGATATAAACCATACGAATTTTATTAACGAATTTTTACGAGATGTTTTACGATTAGGTTTACTAAAACAAATGTTTTGGGGTTAAGACTCATGGCTACGAGATTTTATAAACTATGACCAACTTGATTTGAGATGGTTAATTATGTTGCAATACTATACACTTTTCAAAACAAGGTTTTCGAGGTATTACAATATATAAACGAGGCCATAGTGACATAATAACAATGATAGTCAATGTGAAACTTGTTTGATTTGGTTTTAAGACAATGTTAATGTAAATGTTATCAATAAAACGAAACTTTTGTATCCATGATTGTGAAACAATAATTCTGTTGCTCCACTCCCCGACGTTTCCGCCGCGGTTTCGTTGTTTTAACGCGGTCGGGGTGTGACACTCTGGGCTATTTTGGGGCACCCATGGTATTCTAAAACCATGGTTACACTTGTAAGGCTCAGATTGAAGCTCGGTTTTCGATGAACGATCCTAACGGTGGCCTGAAAACTATATATACCCCCTTGGTTTTCATTTGCCACTCACCTTGATCTACTCATATTCTCTAAGTTGAAGTGTATACACTTCATACCTGAGAATTTTCAGATCAAACCTCCTTTTCTTGGACCTCTTGTAAGTATTCTTTCGTGCTTTTATGCGTTTTTAAGCACGAAAGTCAAACAGTGTTTGACTTTCAGCTTTGACCAGTTTATGGTCAACACAAAGTTCGTTTAAACTTTGAAACGTGAGCGTAATCACGATGGTCATAGTCCTTTGTGACTATACCTACTGATTACCATGTTATTTAGGCATAGTGACGAGTCATAGTTTCGGTCAAAATGCGCATTCTTGCGTATTTTGCAACCAAACTATTCTTGGGTATCAAAACCATTTGTTTTGATATCAAACTTGTTTTCTAACTTCGTTAAACATGTTTTAACATGTTTAGCTCGTCACTTTAGGTTTACTGCTTATATAGAGTCGTAAGGTAAGCGGTCTAAACAACCGCTTAGACTTTCGAACCTGACCCGTTTGGTCGATCTTTAGGATCCGACCAAACAAATATTGTGACCATAGTTGTATAGGGAATAACCTTCCGAGGTTATACCTTATGGTCACTTAGTCTACTTAATTGTATGATAGGTAATTATATACCTTTGGAAAAATGACCAAAATACCCTTATTGTGCATAAATTCATTTTAAGCTTACGTAACCTAATATTTTACATCTAAACTGATTAGGTAACATTATTAGACATGTTAAGGCATATAATACTTGTCATAGGACTAGTTAGGCTGTCCGAATGCGTTTACGCGAACGGCGCGTTAAAGTAGCGTAAGCTATCTTAACGAGTCATAATGGGTCGTAAGCACTTAGGATAGGTTTCGTTTTAGAATGTAGGCTTTGTTAAACCATATTACATGAGTTCCTATACTCATTTGGTTTACGAAACCTCATTCTATCCGATCTTTCGATATAGGTCCGGTTTATTAACATAGTTACCTATATTAGGTGTCGTTTGATTCTGTGATCCCTCTAGCTTTGCTTGGTTGATATTCAAGACTTTTAAGCGCCCTCAAGTGAGTACATAGACCCCTATTTTACTGTTTTCAAATGTTTTGGGGTGAAACACATGTGCCTACTTGTTACTTTCGTGTTTTTCATGCTTTTATATCATATGCTTGTTATGTTCATCAGTACACATATAGTACATGATTTCATTATGTTTTGCTAGGTATGTTCACTTAGCATGATAGCACATTGTTTTACATTGCATTTCTGTTCCATATGTTTACTCAGCATATGGACACATTGTTTTACATTGCATTTCTGTTGCATATGTTTACTCAGTATATGGACACATTGTTTTACATTTCTACTTTGTATGTTCATTTAGGTTATTAAAGTACATTATTTTCATAAAACATGGTTACAATTGGTATGACATTTGGTTTATTTAACAGGTCATTTATACATTCATTAACACCGATCATGCCGCTCGGTAGTAGGTAGTAGGTAGTGGTACCATAGGACTTGACAACTCCCGTTCCTGAAATCCTAGGTTTGTTTGGGTGGAAGGAATGACCGAATCCGAAAACATTTTTGGTTGACCTTGACATTGTTCTAGGGTTTACCTTACAGTCTCAAGGCTTGAATGTAGGCGTTTAACATTACCGCATAGATGTTTATATCAGTAAAGCATGCATTATTTCACAAAACATAGCTTTTGATTTAAATTATGATTTATTCAAATGCATTGTTTTGTGCATTTTACATATGGTTTAAGTAGTCGCTTTTTACTTGTCGTACATGACATTTGTTTACACATTACATGATTTACATTTGACGATAGACATGGTTTTTACATAAACATTTGACAATTGGTTTAAGCAAGACATTTTTGGTGGTTTTGTTTTGGTAAGTGATTTAAGTAACGAGGCATGTGTAATATGATAAAAGCATGGTGGATACGCCGCTGGTACTTCCTATATATTAGTGCTTTTATGATATTACATGTTGTAGTGTTATTTAAACCATTTCAAGTTAGACATATTACATTTTACACATATATCATATCTTCATGAAACATTGTTTTACAAACAACATATTTTATACAAACTCATTTACTTGGTCATTTGTTTATCTGTGCATCTTTCTTTTATATCATCGGATTTCTTATCGTTGTTTGTATGATTTATAAAAGAAAACATTTTACAAGGTTCAGGACTAACTTTTGTTAAACATTCTCTTTTAAACATACAAAGTCATGAATCCTAAATCAATAAAACCTATGTATCTCACAGGCATTTTTATGCTGACATACCTGTTTTCACATGTGTTTTTAGGAATTGATGCATAAAATTTGATCAAGATACACTTAGGCGGACTTGGGCCTTAGTGACAATAAAAGATGCAAGACTAGTTAATTATATTATAATTCTTTGTTTTTTTAGACATTGTAACTTCTTTTGTTCAATAAAATAAATTTTCAATTTCCATATGTTATGAAACAATGATTCTGTTACAACACTCCCCGATGATTCCACCACGATTTGTTGTTTTACGCAGTCGGGGTGTGACACTATTTAACCGAGATTGGTTCCAGATCTAAAGGATTTTCAAACTTTTCAACTTAGTTATAAAAGATTTCAACACTTTTCATCTATTTTGAACTTTTCTTTGGTTATTACACAAATTTCGATGGAATCTGGACTCAAACAGACTCTCGACTCATTCCTTAGTCGAAAGCCGTCTTGAAAACGGATTTCCACCGGAAAGATGGACCGATTAACGGGTCGAACATGAATATTCATCAAGAACAGCTCGTCTGGCCGAATGGGAGGGACCCATCCGACCGAATAAACTAGAATTGGTATGTTCCATTGTTTGACACGTCATCATGCCGTCCCCGTTAAATCAAAATTTTACTTAGAAAATTTTTACAAAAACTTCAAACCACAGACCGTCCGAATAGCCATCCGTCAGGATGACCAACCGTCCGGATGACCAACCGTCCGGATGACCAACCGTCCGGATAACCATCCGTCCAGATGACCATTAGTCCGGATGGGACCCATCCGCTCCGATGCACTGTTACAACACTTAACCCAATTTTACCCCATTCGACACGCTGATTCCGACCGTTCAGCCCTGACGAATACTTATGCATGTGTTCCTGTACACAGGCTGATCCGGCTCTCTCAACCATCCAACCAGATCGTGTTTATTTGTTGGACACGCACTGTGAGTATACTTGACCTTTTTAACGCTTTAAACACACTTTTGGGGTGTAACATACGTTCATATCTAAAACGCACTTATCAAAACGCAGTACACACTCTAAACTACTATCACATGCGAATAACTGACGTACATATTTTCACATGATGCTTGATACATATGTGCTAAGACACTTACTGGTGACGTTCCACATTAACTAGCATGGTACTATAGTTAGACTCACACCCGACGGGGTCTAGTTAAGATGAACAAGCCTAAGGGCTCTCCATCGCAGTCATCTCGGAACTTAGCTGGTAGTTTTTGTCTTGTAGTGTATATGTGTTGTATCATGTTTATGTATGTGCAGATTCGCAAAACTTTTACCTACTTTATGCTATATCAAACCTGTATACTCGCCAATACATTTTTGTATTGACATTATTTTAACGTATGCTACAAGTTAAACGCAGGTTATCTCAATCAAGATAGGGCTACTTTTGAAACTCACCTAAAATCTAGGTCGTCGGATTTGTTTTGTTCGAGAGACATGAAATCCGTACAACTTTATGTGAAATATTTGTTTATTAGTATGATATAATGAACTTGTTAAATATTTTCACTAAATTAGTTGTTATGGATTCTCTTGAGCAGTCTGATTTGCCTAGTGTCGCGCCCCGATGATTCCGCCATCGGTTAGGGTGTGACAGATTTGTATCAGAGCCATAACTATAGGGAATTAGGTAGGATTGCATGATCTGACCTAGTCTATAGTCTAAGTACCAAACAGACCATCATCGTGCGAACCCATAAGCAGACGCTTAGTACGAACACACGCACTCTAGCTTCATACGAACTCCCACGCTGTGGCTTCGTACTAACGGATTATTCTCTATGAACTCTAAAATACTTAAGTATATATATTGCGCCTTTATACAAAGGGAGCCTTTCCTAAGGCAAAATACTATATTGCCTTTCTTAAGGCTAACACAATATACATGTTTGAAACACTCGTATAACACAAATGAGTGATTGTGTCAAGATTAGGTGTGAGAACCAAGAACTCTCGATGAAATCACTCACTCAGCGCATTATTCTTAGCACGAGAATCTTTCGTCGAGTTAGGAGTGATATCCAAATCTCGACGAAAAATCTCCAGAACTCCTGAATTTATTCAGTGAGAACCATCGCAGCTAGGAGCAAAGTTGTTAAGTCAGGGGTGAAACCCGTATCTTAATAACCCGTCCCACTCCCTAAAATGGTTTTCAAAAGCCCTCACCAAAGTCTCGACTTTACCAACTACTCGAGCCGCGTAGTAACTGGAAGGACGAATGTCGTTGCCGCATCCCGGTGAGGGCATAGTCTATTAGGCCAAAGCGTGCGCTTGAACTTGTCGGGACTAGTTGAATCACTTTGGATAGTCGACGCCTCAAAACCCCGGGCATTCTATTTATACTAAGCCTGCAATCGCCGATTTTTACACATCATCGAATTTTATTATGTTATTACGCGTCATCGAGTTTATTTTATGCTTATTTGTCTAAAATCTTCAAATCAAGATTTTAAGCTTTATTGATTTCTCGTTTACCGCTTTACGCTCTACCGAATATATGCACAACTCGCACAGCCATCGCAATCTAAAACAAGAGCTAATACTCGCAACAAAACTAAATTCTAACGACTTGCACTCTTAAACGCGTCCTCACGCTACACATATAAGTATATATATATATATAGCATATGAATACATATGCTTATGCGAATACGTGAGAACTTAGAAATTTTGTGTCTCCTATGTGGATACGTATTACTATATCAACGATAAACAAGTTTTCAACGCGCTCAATCGCAACGCAAACACAAAATCATTATGATCGAATCTCATTCTAATTCTTTTGTCTAGATGCCTTCGAATGCTTCCACCTCGCAACGTACAGCCAGAAGAAGAGCTAGACGAAACGCCGATAAGAGGATCGCCTCGCTCATGCCAAGGAAGTGGCCAAGTTTATTCCTCAAATCGTTACGCAAGTTCAATCCCTCAGCAACTCTTAAACCGTAGAAGACTCTAAGACCAACGTGCCAAGGTCTACTTTCTCCTACAAGCAGTTCAAAGCTTGTGATCCGCTGACCTTCACAGGAGAAGAAGGTGTGTCTCAATTACTCCAGTGGTTCGATGCCATCGAGGTTACCCTTCGTCAGAGCTGGTGCCCCGAGCATTTTCGCACCACATGCGCTACAGGAGTATTTCAATCAAGAGCCCTCGACTGGTGGACAACTGAGCGTAACAAACATGGGAACGACGCAGCCTACTCACTCTCCTGGAATGAGCTGAAGGAGCTCATGAAGGAAGAGTACTGCCCTCCCCACGAAGTCCAGAATCTAGAAAACGATATTTGGAAATCAAGCAAGTTGAAGGTGACAACAACAGCCTCACAGCAAGGTTCAAACAACTTAGCATTATCTGCCTAAGCCAAGTTGACCCTCCCGATAAGGCCATCAAGAAGTACATCTGAACCTTGCCGGAGTGTGTGGGCGATTTTGTCGAAACTGCAAAACCAGCTACCATCAAAGAAGCCTATCGCTTTGCCGTAGAAATCAATGACAAGCGAGTCTTGGACGGGTTCTTCTCCAAGGATCCCACCAGGAAGGCTAACCAAGCAATCACCGTCGAATCCTCCGACGAATCCTCCGACGAACACCCTCCGATGAATCCTCCGATGAATCCTCTGATGAATCCATTGACGACGACGCACCACAGTAAGACGCTCAGTCTAGCCACAAGAGACAAAGATCGAGCCCAAATTGCTCAGCAAATACAATGCCTCGACCCAAACCCCTCCGAGTAGTTCCACTTCATCCAAGACGCACCTACGCTGGAACTCTCCCCCTATGTCAGAGGTGTACTCATCACCACCAGGATGGAGCCAACTGTCGCTAATGCATCAATTGCAATTGTTACAGTCACTTCACCCGCCACTGCCGCACAGGGCCATGACACCAAGGCATGCTAGCACTCGCCGCACCGCCGATGCAACCAGCAGACCCCGCATCCGCATCTCCGATAACACCAGACTCCGCCACACTCACCGAAGAAGCCCAAGCAGGAGTTATCAACATCAACAACGATCAGGCGCAAGACGACGCAGGTAATGGTACGATTCTCGACACTATTACCTATACGTTACGATTGTTCTATCGATCAATGTCGCCTTGATATGCTACGTCGACACGCTCTCTCTCTCACTCTCACTCTCACCCGTAAAGACGCGCTCTCTCTCTCTCTCTCTCGTACTCGCACTTAGTCTAAGCTCACACACGGATTCTTTTAGTAGCACTATGTATCTATAGTATATCACGATATAATGTGTTTTACCCCAACTATGCGCCTTTAGAATAAGGTACGATAAACGTACAAGGAACAAACTAATCATGGGTGCACACGGGCTTATTTTGGTCAGTGCACGGAGATCGTAGTAAGTTCTAATGGTGCCATAACGTAAAAAGCATGGTTAAGCGTGGTGGATACGCCGCTGGTACTTCCAATATATAAGCGTCTTAACCATGTAGACAAAGTGTGACATCTAATCACAGGACGTAAGTGGTGTGGTTAAAGCATGGTGGATACGCCGCTGGTACTTCATATATATAAGTGCTTTGCCTTGCTAACGAAGTTTCGTGAAGAAAAATGCCATCTGGAGTTGAACGTTATTAGACCTCTAATATTATGGTGATTATTTTCAACACGCTAAACTCCTTCGCAAGGCGTAACATCTCAATCGCATCATCGCTAGACTTTCGTAAGTCTACGACGCAATGCCATTGCATCATCGCTAGACTTTTCGTAAGTCTACAACCCAACGCAATCGCATCTTCGCTGGAATCTATTACACTTCGATCTCGCATTCTCTCATCGTTTAAACGCTCTAACACTTATTGCATCTATCTCATCGCTTCGATACTCGCATCGCTTAGCCCTCTCGACGCATATCGCTTATTGCTTATCGCTTATCGCTTATCGATAGTCGCTCATCACACTCAACGCTAACGCTGCTTCGATATTTCGCATCGCCAAACCATTCGCATACGCTCTCATCGCTAACTAAGTTTACAATCCGCTCTTTCGCACAATATATTTAACTCTCTCTCAAACTCGGTCGGACCCTCTATCGCTTGGACCAAGGATACGAAAATCTATCCGTGTTATATCGGCACACATGACATCACTGCACGAGACGGAAGTAATATGGCCAAAACATGGTGGATACGCCGCTGGCACTTCCTATATATAAGTGTTTTAGCCATATATACAAACTTTCATGGAAAGATGCCATGTGGGGCTCGATGCTAATTAAACTCTTGATATTGTTAAAACTTATTTGTTACTGTGTGTTTTTTAAAATAAATGGAAAATTTTTTTCAAAAAAAATTTAGATAAAACCGTTGGATAAATAAAATTTCCTCACAACGTGGGGGTAACATCAAGGACTCAGCCTAACTCCACATCCAAAGGAAGTTTTCATAAGTCCAATTTTTCTTTAAGAACCTTCTGTAGTAACTTAACCAAAACTTTTCTTACGACGATGGTTCAAAATCGACTCAACTCGATACCACTTCATAGGAAGATTATCGTAAAACAAGTTTTTTTTTAAATCTTTTCGAAGTAACTTAACAATTTTTTTCATACAACATGGGTTAACATCGACTCAGCTTAACGCCACGTCATAAGAAAATTTTCACAAATCAGTTTGCAAAGACTCAACAAACTTTTCGAAAACTCAAAACGCTTTTGGAATGCCAACTCGTGAGATTCTATTCCCCTAATCAAGCAAGTCGCCTTTCTCACCAATTTTCTCTACCTGAGACGCCCTCCCTCGTTGATCCTCGATCTATCACTCGTTCATCCGCAGTTACCTTAACGCCTTTATCTCTACTTAGTCATGTCAAATTCTCACAGTCTACCCTTCAAATGAATTTCGGGACGAAATTTCCTCAAGCAGGGGAGACTGTAACAACCCGCTTATCGCTCTCGTTACGCCTAGCGCCCGAGATTCGGATCATAATGTAAACTATATCTCTTACTATGCTACTTCACGCATTTACGCTATACGCTATATCACAACGCTTATGCAGAAAACGTTTTTCGCATATACTATCACGATATTACAATGCTACTCGCAAACACAACCTCAACGCAAACTCGAAACACGATTACTTGTGCTATGACCTATTATATTATATTACTAGTTATATATATAGTATTATTATTATTATCTATGTGTTAAAACGCGCACTCGCTGGCACGCGCAACTCAATTTATTGCACTAAAACACAACGTAACACGATACTACTTATCTTGCTAAAACACTTAATGTGCGAACAATAATTAACGCAACACAATGCATTGAACGAACATTCTTCAAGCGAAACGAGATTTTAACTCACCAAAAACTCGATCGCTGTTCGAATGGGCCATTCGCCCAGATGACCATCCGTCAGGATGACCATCAGTCCGGATGGAGTTTACCCATCCGAACACAAGCCATTTGAACCCCACCATTCGGACAACGCCATCCGAACGTCGCAGGCCATCCCCTCCACTATAAATAAGGGCCTTGTGTCTCATTTCAACACCTTTGCTTCTCCAAACGCTCTCAAAGTTCCAGATTGCTATCAAGCCATTTTGTAAGCTTTTCTCTCAAATCTTCATCTCTAATTGCTTCTACATCATCTTCTTCTTCAAAATCACGCACACACTTAAACTTTCCTCGAAACCATCTGATTTGGACCTCTTGAAGGTGGTTTCCACCCGTTTTGCTTAGGTAAACTGTGGTGGAGCACTATTTAACCGAGAATGGTTCCAGATCTAAAGGATTTTCACACTTTTCAACTTAGTTATAAAAGATTTCAACACTTTTCATCTATTTTGAACTTTTCTTCAGTTATTACACAAATTTCGATGGAATCTGGACTCAAACGGACTCTCGACTCGTTCCTTAGTCGAAAGCCGTCTTGAAAACGGACTTCCACCAGAGAGATGGACCGATTGACGGGTCAAACATGAATATTCAGCAAGAACAGCTCGTCTGGTTGAATGGGCGGGACCCATCCGACCGAATGAACTAGAATTGGTATGTTTCGTTGTTTGACACGTCATTACGCCGTCTCCGTTAACTCAGACTTTTATTTAGAAAATTTTTACAAAAACTTCGAACCACAGACCGTCCGAATAGCCATCCGTCAGGATGACCATCCGTCCGGATGACCAATCGTTAGGACGACCATCCATCCGGATGGGACCCATCCGGCTCAGATGCACTGTTACAACACTTAACCCACTTTTACCCCATTCGACACGCTGATTCCGACCGTTCAGCCCTGAGGAATACTTATGCATCTGTTCCCGTACACAGGCTGATCCGACCCTCTGAACCATCCAACCAGATCGTGTTTATTTGTTGGACACACACTGTGAGTATACTTGACCCCTTTTTAACGCTTTAAACACACTTTTGGGTTGTAACATACATTCATATCTAAAACGCACTTATCAAAACGCAGTACACACTCTAAACTACTATCACATGGGAATAACTGACGTACATATTTACACATGATGCTTGATACATATGTGCTAGGACACTTACTCGTGATGTTCCACCTTAACTAGTATGGTACTATAGTTAGACTCACACCCGACGGGGTCTAGTTAAGACGAACACGCCTGAGGGCTCTCCATCGCAGTCATCTCAGAACTTAGCTGGTAGTTTTTATCTTGTAGGGTATATGTGTTGTATCATGTTTATGTATGTGTAGATTCGCAACACTTTTACCTACTTTATGCTATATCAAACCTGTATACTCACCAATACATTTTTGTATTGACATTATTTTAACGTGTGCTGCAGGTTAAACGCAGGTTATCTCAATCAAGATAGGCCTACTTTAGAAACTCACCTAAAATCTAGGTTGTCGGATTTGTTTTGTTCAAGAGACATGAAACATGTACAACTTTATGTGAAATACTTGTTTATTAGTATGGGATAATGAACTTGTTAAATATTGTCGCTAAATTAGTTGTTATGGATTCTCTTGAGCAATCCGATTCGCCTAGTGCCGCGCCCCGATGATTCCGCCATCGGTTGGGGTGTGACATTTCAACTCCTAAGTTTACTATTTTAAAGCCATAAAAGTGATAGATATCAAGGTATTGCCTTATTTCGACTTTGATTGATAATCTATCTCTTGCATTGTGGTGCCACCAAGCTTATACACTCAATTTTATGTCCTGTGGCAAATTTACCTATCGAGAGGTTTTTACACTTTAAGTATATATTTCCTTAAATTGTATTTAGCTCCTGCTTATGAGTGGGTGTAACACCTCGCAAAATCGTGTCCAATAATGTGAAGACACGTGTCATAAACCCTAAACGTGTAAAAAGTTGACTTTGAAGGACTAAAGTTAACAAACTATGAAAAGATGTATGCGGAGGGACTAAAAGTGTCATCATGCTAAACTTATGCCTCTGAATGACCTTACACGACATTAGTATTCTCAAACGAGTAAATTATTGGGCATGAGAAGCCATTTGTGAAAACAAACGAAAGTTTATAAGACAAAGGGGTTAAACTTGTCAACATGTTAATTCTTACCTCTGGGCAACCTTTTAACGAAACCAGGGTTTGGTAATATTCAATCATACTTTCGAGAATATTTAATGTTGATTATGAACAGTTTTGGGACCGTTATATAATAAAATGTTCAAGATTTCAAGAAGAGGGGTCAAAGACGTCAACGAAAGAAACTAGTGTTTCAGGTGATCTTTAACCAAAAGAGAATCTAACGATGTTTGTTATTATTCCCAAGATCCTTAAAAACTACTTTGGGGGCCAATCATGCTTAAAATGAAACATATATGAAGTTTAGAAGTACTAGGGACTGAAAGTGTCAAGTTGCAAAACTAGCTAAACTGGTCGACAGGAGAGTCGCAGCCCACGAACCCTCTCCCCTATTCTTTCACTGGCCGCGAGCCAATGGCTAGTAACAAAAAATGTGGACAGCTGCATGTAAGCAACCTTGTTGCCCACACAAACCACCATGCATGCTTAGAACTTGAAACCAGGGATTGTTGGATGGTTTTTACTGACACTAGGTCACTTGGAATGATCTGAGATGATCCTAAACACCTGGCTTGATCTTGAGAATCCTTGAATTAGTATAAATAGGTGCCATTTCTCATCATTTGGACTTACACCTTCATTTTTCTCACTTGCTCTTTATTCTCTGAGGTTCCTGATAAAAAAGGAAACTCCCCTTAGTCTAATCTTCGAGCTAGGACCTGTTGTAAGTGTCCTTAGCCACTCTAGTTCGGTTTTATGCATTTAAAAGCCGAAAGTTAAAGTTGCCGCTAATCGGCTTTGACTTTCGGTTTAGACCTAAACGGTCCAGCCATTATTCGAGGCGAATATGGCTACGTGATCATAATTAGGTAGGTGTTAATCCCTCAAAAGGGCACCTCCTAATTACCACGTTTATTTAGTTAATTGTCGGGTCAAAGTAATTAAAATAAAAAGTCAAACTAGTCAGTTTTTAAATAAATTCAAATATGATAATGTAGAAGTTATAAAACCTGTTTTATCACGCTAATAACTTGGTAAACATTATTAGAACATGTCTAAACATGTTCAACCCGACAATTCTGAGTTTAAGCTCCGTTCGCAACCGAAAGTCGCAAAAGCTTGACTTTTGCTTTGACTTTCAGTTCTGACCCGAATTAGCTTATTTCCTTTATGCATTAAGGTTCCTTTGTGACCATATTATGTTGTAGCATAATCTTCTGAGGTTATATTACATGGTCACTTAGTAATCTGAATTTATATGCATGTTTCCATTATTATGCATTATGTTGACTAGTATACCCTTTTATCTAAAAATGAGATTTTTAACATAAATGAACATGCAAATGGATTAGGTACTGATTAGTAAACATATTTAGATAGTTTTGATGTTTACAATCTGGTCATAAACTAAAGTTATGTTAATTGAAATTTATGCTTTTATAAGGACTAAAATGCCCTTTAGCATGTAAATCAAATTTTAAACATAATTTTAACATGAAACACTGTACTTAATGTTTTGATATCATATTTAGAAATTATTGGGATGTTAGGTCAGATTATATACTGACCCTAACCGCGAGTTCTTGTATAAAGCCTATAAATGGCGATAATACTCTTTTTGCAAATAAAATGAGTTTTACATATAATTAACATGTAAAACCTTTTGCTACTGATTTGTTATGAAAAATAAAATATGTTGACCACTCAAAGCTGGTCAACATATTAGAATTGCTTAAACTTCGAAATTATCGTCATATATCGACTTTTACGCTAATTAAGTGCATAGTACGGTTTTAAACCATATTTAGCACCCAAGACTTGTTGCCTACTGACTTTATAAATAATTTTTAAATGTTTTTACAGTAGATATAAGTGATGTACTCGGAATACCAAATAGTCCCTAAAAGCATATGTGAAATGACCATAATGCCCTTTCGGGGCATAGTTTGGCCATAAATCATAAACCACACATATGTATGATATCCTACTGTTATAATATCATAAATTAAATGTTTTTACAGAATGTTTATGACCAGAACTTCAGTTTACATATAAACCCTTTCTATAAACCTTAAAATGACCAAAATGCCCTTATGGGGCCTAATTCGGTTTTAAAACCTTCATGTGCATACATGTTGATATCCTACTGATATCATAATATATTTCATGCATAATAACATATGAAACTTGTATATGACTCATCCAGTTACCCGTTCATGCTTATACGCCTTCGGTACGGTTTATGTAACTAGTTTGCATAAATTAACCGAAGCGGGTTTAACCTTATCAATTAAACTTCAAAATCCAGAATGTATTTAGTTTACCCATATTATACAAGTCTTCATACTTGTTGGGTCTAAATTACATTCCGTTCCGGTCACCACTTAATCTAGTGTTTCGTACCGTAAATCATCCTTTAAACTAACCGATCTAAGTCATTGACTTAAATAAGATCCGTTAGTATTCTAATAGGTTAATAAAACCTTCATTCTAGATTAGGGAGCCCCAGTAGAAGATACCTTCATAAAGTCTTAGTAAATTATGGTTGAGTAGAAATTCTTACATTTAAAACTCAGGTAAATACTTTTAACTTATTTTCCCTTATACGGGCTTGGGATACGGTAAATTATTACCGCTTGGTCGGGTATGGGATCATTTGGTCGGATTGTGATTAATAAATCCGCATAACCCGTTTTAATCTGTTTTGTTTGATAACATAAACTTTGGGGGTTAACGACCGTGTCATGGATATCCTTGGCTCATTTAAGTTATTAATGGCCACAACCTAAGCACGGGGTGTAGGCATACACCCGACAGATGCAAATGCTAAAAACATAAATTACCCACAAGTTGGGGATAACTCCTTTATGGGTTTTATAAGTGGCGTGTCAGTTAATCATGACCCGGTTTCTAGACCGGCCCCGAATGTATGACAAACATGTAATTCTGTATACAAGATTATAATTGTAATAATCCCAAGTTATAAAAGAACTGTTTTTGTGCCATGTGTACCTAAGTCAATTTTATTAAACCTTTTCAAATGAATCGGTTAATTGTATTTACCAGTGTAAACTGACGTATTTTTCAAAGACTAAGTGACAGGTACCTCACGTAATAGGCTGGAGCTAGTTGGCGTTTAATAAGAGGATTTTGCAAGTCCTTAGATGCCTAAAGTCTGTCGAACTCCGTTTTGTATTTTTATTTAAAGATCCGCCTGTGGATCCTTTCTTTTACAACTGTCTGTATATTCTTTTATCAGTACTTTGAACATTTGGGTCGTAATAGTAATTTACCTTCCAAGCCTTCCGTTGTGCTATAACTGTGTTTAATTGACTATGCTGATATTAACAACGTCACGATACTCTCCACCGGGCCCACCGGATTATGTGGAAATATCGAGGTATGACAGTGGGCCGTGCATTCCGACTTTTAAGAAAGTTTGTGGGAGATGTGCGTCTAGTGTGGTCTCTCCATTTTATGCAGATGTATGGAAAGGTTACAGATAGTTCGGAGTATGTGGTCATTCTCATCTCATGAGGGGATGCCCGATTTACCTCACCACTTGAATAACTTCAAACGTTACTTATTGTATCAAGGAGATTTGAGGCCAAAGAGATAATTAATCTTGGATTGATTGCTTCCCCCATTTTATTTTATGTTTATTTTATTTCTTTTTTTCATTTTGTTTTGCTTTATTCAAATTCTTATATATCTTCTTATCCGACTAAACAACAACAAAAGTTAAGTAGTGGGAGACACCGATGTCTTGGGTCAACACTTGGTTTTAAACCACGTCGTACTACTACCATGGTTGCAAAAGTCGTTAGGCGCTCCCTAGTCGGTCAATCGGGGAGTTGAGAGTATTCGGTCTAGGCGGAGAGTACTCGGGGAGTACTCGGACATGTTAAATTATAAAGAAATTATTTTTTGGATATCAAATATATGTCAAATAACACAAATTTACTAATATTTATAACAAAATACGTGAAAATGATATTCATTTTTTAATATGATAGGCATAGAACTTATGTTATATTATTATTTAAGTCAAACTAGGCCCGAGTTGACCTACTAGATCCAATTCTGGCCGAGGTTGATCGCGTTTGACCGACTCCGAGTAATTAGGCGGAGTCAAACAAAGTCGCCTCAGCAGCCTACATTGTAGCGACTACTCGGGGAGTACTTGGCCTTGGAAACCTTGTTTTACAACCATGACTACTACACGGTGGGTACACTTGCATTATTGGGTGTAGTGCTATATAATTTTAAACTATTTCTTGTAAATTTAAAATGAGTTTTGTGCAAGAAAACCCTATAAAATATAGATACACTTTGCACACATCACTACATTATGCGAATGTGATTGAAATTCTGAAAAATAACTAACACTCCATCTTGTGTTTAGGAGAACTTGGTGCCGTAATGCAGATTGAGGTTGTATTTACAAGTTCTTAATGGACTTATAACACATGTTATGTTAGGGACTTCTGGTTATCTTTCGATAAGGTGTACCATCAGAATGTTGTATGTAGAAGTCAGAATGATTCCTATGATATAATGGCTTAGCACTTAATGAATATGAGAAATTAAGTTATAGATTCATGGCAAGTTACGAAACGAAGGATATGCGTGAGGCATTTCCATCTAACATATAGGAAAATGGTTTATTGACTTCTGTTCAACCATTTTTACCATAGTTAGATTTGAGGATTTTCATTATCTAAATGTTTAAGGTGCATAATTGCACCTTGAATTCTGTATAACAATTGGGATTTCAGAATACTACTTCAAAACAATTTAAGTTTATCTTTTAATGATCCGGGATTATTAGAGAAATTTTGAAAAAGGACATATAGAGTATTTTGGGTCAAATCTTAGGCGGTAAAAGAGAAATAAAGTTTGTTGGTCAAACCCTTATCCTACATGAAAATATTAGATTTAACCCAATCATATATTACCATGTCATTTCCCTTCTCTAACTCCTCTAGGGTTGTTTCCCTCTAACCATTTTTTTTTTAAATGGATTATTGGTTGAGAAGATACTGGGCCACACCACTTACCCCTCTCCCTCAAGTACCCGCAAGCGGCAACATTTCCCCGCAAAACTCCCCCCCCCCCCCCCCCCCCTCATCTTTACCGCGCAGCAATCTTGTGATGGCGGTGGACTCCCTGTGCGGCAAAACCTTTCCCCACAAGGTTTGCCGCATGCACCCCGTACCATCTGAAACCAATGGAAGAGGTGGGTTACACTAAAGTGTGCAAAGCACCCTTACGCTCATGTATTGTGACCATGGCTGTGGGTGATTGGTGTAATGCGACATTTTGATGGAACACAATACACTTCAAAATACTTTGAGCCAAATAAATATATTTTGTATTAGCTCGGTAAGAAACAATTCTATTTCGTTGGCTCAAGTCAATGGACATTTTAACTTTAACAACAATGGTTTTTAAGGCTCGCCAAGGATCGGTGAAGTTCATAGGTTTAAATGCCAGTTCAAAAAGGTTCGAGTGAACTTTGAAGGGATCACACATTTAACTATTTAAACACAGTTCATGTTTATTGGGATTGTAAATGTAAATAAGAAAAGGAAACGTAGCAGTAGTTGGTCATGGAGGGTTGCAACGGTTTACATAGAAAAACTGTCCATGGCATGTTCGTATCATGAGTCACCACATATGTGATTGCCCATCAGGGAGTGGCCCAAATGTTGGGTTGGCTCGCAAGTCAATTATGTGGTTTAGTCCGTCGCAATGGTTAACATGACTACGAACTGTTATGTGCATTTAAGGGGTCGTGACTATTCTTGAACCATTACAAATGCCCTATGAATTGTGAAATAGGAACCATTTGCAATAGACGTGGGAATCCCATGAATTGTGAAATAGGAACCATGTGAAATGGGAATCCCATTTCTCACTATATAAAAAACCCTCATACACCAAAGTTTTCATATTAGCGAAAAATAGTCTGGTAAAATCTCATGATCATATATGATATTAGTTACTAAAAACATACCGTCGCCAATAGTTCTATTAGCAAAATCAAACATATGTGACAATAAAAATAAGGAATAATGGATTTTAATAATCTCAACTATTAACGTTGGCATACAACGGTTCTAACTTCAAAAATAACTAGCGATGATCCCATTTTTTCAAATATTGTAAACCAATGTACCTTTATTAACATAAAATTAAACTGGGACAAAGAAAAATTAAGTTTTTTGTTAAAGGTCCATTAGTTTACAATGTGTTAAAAGGTGAGACCACCACTGTTTATTTTTTAAATTGGGGTCGTTGTCGACTAACGACTAATAGTTGTGATTATAAAAATCTATTATTACTAAAGATAATGAAAAATTGGTATGCTAACTTAAATAGAATTAAACTACTCTTTAATTTTGTCATGAGAAACCCAGTTAGTTAATAAATATTTTTCTCTTGTATCAGATATGATTAAATAATCATGTTAGGATTCAAACGTGATTTTTGTTTTGTTTTAGGGAACGTGTGACATATCACGATATGGTGCGATGTTGGTAGGAAACTCTACATGTGTTGATTCATTGTATCCGAGGAAGTGATTAATCATGAAGCCCTATGCACAACATTTCACTAAAGGTAGAGACACAATTGTTTTAAGGTTTTAGAGTACTCAACTTGAACGCAATAACTAATAGAATAGGACCCCACAACATCTATATGTTATGAGTGGTCAAAACTATTTTTCCTTTTGCCAATGAGGTAGCGATGGACTGGTTGGAGAAAGACTTGGTGTTACTTGTAACCCATGTTCGACTCCCACTCTCCCTATTATTTTCTGCGACATCTAGGTGAAGGTGAATACGGGTGGCGCAGGTTCGTCTTGGATGAGAGGCGAGATAATACTGATTATTCCACTGCCGTGCCTTCGTGCGGGTGGAGGTTGAGTTTCCGCGCATCTGGGAGAGCCAAGGGGCTGCGGCGGTCGAGTAGTCGACCTTGGCCATAGAACCTGGTGTCACGGTAGTTGGCACGTCATTCATTGACGTTAAAAAAAAAAACTATTTTCCTTTATTTGTTTGTCAAATAACTTCCATCTAAACAAAGGGCGGTTGTATTTCATGACTATGCATGTAATCTGACCGGCTGATATTAACATATTTGTATGTTTATGGTAGTGTCAACTCCTTATAGATTAAGCAATAGCGTTTGAGATGAAATGATAAAACATGAACGTTTCAAAGTAAGCCTCATGTTACAAAGCTATAGGCAATAGGAAAAAAAAAAAAAAATAGAAAGTGGTGTCAAATTTGTGTTTACTTCAATATATTATTCAAAAAGAACGGTCAAGAAAGAAATCAAACCTTGCAAGAAAGGAAGAGTTAAAATATCGGAAAAGAAGAATAGGAGGTAAAAACATATTTTTAAACTGATGGCAAAATCGTAATTTTAAATCGGGATAAAAGCGTAAATTTGTTGGACCAATAGGATAGTGCCAGACAGTTGTTACCGCCCATGAAGATTGTATATGTTGAAAATAGTCTGGTAATAATCTCATGATCATATATGATATTAGTTACTAAAAACATACCGTTTCCAATAGTTCTATTAGCAAAATCAACCATATGTGACAATACAAATAAAGAATAATATATTTTAATAATCTCAACTATTAATGTTGGCAAATAACGGTTCTAACTTCAAAAATAACTAGTGATGATCTCATATTTTCACATATTGTAAACCAATGTACGTTACTAACATAAAATGAAATTGGGACAAAGAAAAGTTAAGGTTTTGTTATTAAGGTCTATTGGTTTACAATATATTAAAATGTTGGATCACTACTGATTATTTTTTAAATTGGAGTCGTTGCCGATGAACAACTAATAGTTGGGATTATTAAAATCTATTATTCCTAAACATAATGAAAAATTGGTATGCTAACTTAAATAAAATTAAATTGCTCTTTAATTTTGTCATGAGAAACCCAGTTAGTTAATAAATATTTTTCTCTTGTGTCACATATGATTAAATAATCATGTTAGGATTCAAACGTGATTTTGTTTTGTTTTAGGGAACGTGTGACATATCACGATATGGTGCGATGTTTGTAGGGAACTCTACGTACGTTGATTCATTGTATCCGAGGAAGTGATTAGTCATGAAGCGCTATGCACAACATTTCACTAAAGGTAGAAACACAATTGTTTTTAAGGTTTTAGAGTACTCAAATTGAACGCAATAACTAATAGAATTGGACCACGCAACATCTATAAGTTGATGAGAGGTTAAAACTATTTTTTCTTTATTTGTTGTCAAATAACTTCCATCTAAACAAAGGGCGGTTGTATTTCATGACTATGCATGTAATCTGACCGGCTGATATTAACATATTTGTATGTTTATGGTAGTGTCAACTCCTTATGGATTAAGCGATAGCGTTTGAGATGAAATGATAAAACGTGAACGTTTCAAAGTAAGCCTCATGTTACAAAGCTATAGGCAATAGGAAAAAAACTAGAAAGTGGTGTCAAATTTGTGTTTACTTCAATATGTTATTCAAAAAGAACGGTCAAGAAAGAAATCAAACCTTGCAAGAAAAGAAGCGTTAAAATATCGGAAAAGAAGAATAGGATGTGCTACTTTTCTTCCCCACATCATGTTGATGGGCCAGTAATGGTTTAACGTTTATACAAACTTCTCCTTCGTGGTTCATTTCTGATGGTACACGTAACATGATTAATTAATATCATAAAATTGATCACGATATACTGGTCGCTAACAATATCATAAAATTGATCACGATATACTGGTCGCTAACAATATCTTCCGAATAATTACCAAATATTTTTTAACATATAGTTCAAAATTAGTTATGGAATTAACTATAATACAATTAGCAAAGTTTGTAAATAGTGTTCTTACTTTTTGATTTTTTTTTTTTTTTTGTGTATTTTTTTCTATTTTTACCTCTCAACTTTTAACATTGACATTTATAACTCTTTAACTTTCTAAAAACTTTGTAATCTGGTTTTATGTGTTTATATTTAAATATGTGTCGGAATAAATTCAAGTTGTTTTACATATAGACGTAAATTGTTCCCGGAAATTAGTTGAGTAAAATATAATATGTTCTTATGTTTATTTTGTGTAATTTTTTTTCCGGAAATAAGTCGTGTCAATTGTCAAATATAATATTTTCCGTGCTTATTTTTATGTACGTTTTCAATTGCTCGACGTTTTGAAATTTTGTTCGAAAACGACTTGGGACAAATATAATACGTTTTCATTAGACGATATAAATTCGAGTTAATTTACATTTCGACAACGTCACAACGCGTTGTACAATTATCTAATTAAAAGTACAATATTTTCTGACGTGCTTATTTGTATGCAAGTTTCGGTATAAATTCAAGTTGGTTTACGTTTAGACGTAAAATTTCATTAAAGTTATATTTAATATTGTGTTTACATTTTCATTTACAAGTAATTTAAAATTATCTCGTACCACTGTCAAATTTAAATTTACTTTTATGGTTTTAAGTGGATGTAAAACATGTGTAAATTTTGTTTTGACGTTTTGACGTAAATTTTGTTCAGAAACGACTTGGGTCAAATTTAATATCTTTTTAATATCTTTTTTTATATAATTTGTATCTATATCTAGAATAAAATTTAACAGAGGTACGAGATAATTTTAAATTTACTTTGACAAAACCACAGGAAGCAAAAAATAGAAGTTCACTCTAGGAAAAAAGTATAAAAATATATTAATACATATAAAGATACATATTCTTATGGGTGGGAGTTGGCTACAAAGTCCATTTTTCCTACAAAGTGTAAAAAGTCATAAAACACCATAATGTCAACCATAAAATACACTCAAAACCCACAAATAACAAAGTGAAGATTACTAAAACGCCATATTTGTGGGTTTTGTGTTGTGTTTTGGATGATAAGGCTTTGATTATCGAATTACTAACATTAGTGTGTTTTAAGTTGATTATCATGTTGTGTTTTATATTCATAGTTCTATGATAGTGTGTTTGAAGTTTGTATGAACTGTTAGGGTTTGGATATTGTGTTTTAGTGATCTTCACTCTGTTATTTGTGGGTTTTGAGTGCGTTTCATGGCTAAAATTGTGGAGTTTTATGTCTTTGTACACTATGTAGGAAAAATAGACTTTGTAGCCGAACCCCACCCTCTTATTATATATATAATAAACGTATCTATATCTGTATTAATATCTTTTTTATGCAAATGTCGGTATAAATTCAAGTTGGTTTGCGTTTAGACGTAAATTTTCATTAAAGTTATATTTAATATGGCGTTTACATTTCTATTTACAAGTAATTTAAAATTGTCCCGTACCATTGTCAAATTTAAACTTACTTTTATGCTTTCCAGTGGATGTAAAACATGTGTAAATTTTGTTTTAACGTTTTTACGTAAATTTTGACTTTAGCTAAGCACTTAACAAATTATATATATAATAATATGTATCTATATCTATATTAATATATTTTTATACTTTTTTTCTAGAGTAAATGTCACACCCCGACCACGTAGAACATACAAAACGTGACGGAAACGTTGGAGAGTGTTGTAACAGAATTAATTGTTTCAAATCCATGGCAATTTAAGTTTCGTTTTATTAATCAAACATGAAAGTTTACATTTTTTTAAACAAGAACCAAAGAGTACATAACATAAATTAACTAGTTCTTGTCTCGTTTTAAGTCACTAAGGCACAGGTCCGCCTAAGTATGTCTTGATAAGTCCTATGCATCATCTCCTGAAAACACATGTGAAAATAGGTATGTCAGCATAAAAATGCCTGTGAGATACATAGGTTTTGTGAAAACAGAATTCATGACTTATGTTTGAGAAAATGTTTAGTGATGAACCTTGTAATTTGCTTTGTCTCGTAAATCATTTGAAAAACGATAAGATCAGATGATATGTATAAATAAGAGAATAATGTATGGTTAGATGAATAACCATGTAAAATGAGTTTGTATAAGATAAGTTGTTTGTAAATCAATGTCTTGTGAAAAGTATGTTATTTGTATAAAATGTTATATGTCTCAAATTGAAATGATTCAAATAGCCCTACGATATGTAATACCATAAAAACACTTATATATAGGAAGTACCAGCGGCGTATCCACCGTGCTTGTATCATATTACATACGCCTCGTTACTTAAATCACTTACTCAAACCAAACCATCAAAATAAAATGTTTAACAATTGTAGAAATGTTTATGTATAGTCAAATGTATATCGTCAAATGTAAATCAAGTCAACAGATACAACCGGTTCACACGGTTCAATAGTTACAAACGGTTCATATAATCAAAGGGTTACGACGGTTCACATAGTCAAATGGTTACAACGGTTCAAAATGTAGTATAATGTGTTCATATGCTGGATGAGCATATGCAACAGAAATGCAATGTAAAACAATGTACTAAGTATGCACGTAATGGACATACATAGCAATAGTGTAATGTAAAACAATATACTAAGTATGCACATAATGGACATACATAGCATGAAATGTATTGTAAAGTGATGTACTAAGTATGCACACAATGGGCATACATAGCATAAAATGTATTGTAAAGTGATGTACTAAGTACGCACACAATGGGCATACATAGCCTAAAATGTAATGTAAAACAATGTACTAAGTACGCACACAATGGGCATACATAGCATAAAACACAATGAAATTATGTACTATAAATGTACTAATGAACATAGCAAGTATATGATGTGAAAACAGGAAAGCATGAAAGTAACAAGTAGGCACATGTGTTTCACCCCAAAATGTTTGGAAAACAATAAAAGAGGGGTCTATGTACTCACTTGAGATTGCTCAGAAGTCCTAAGATAACCACCAAGCAATGCTAGAGATCACGGAATCAAACGGCACCTAATATAGGTAACTATGTTAATAAACCGGACCTAAATCGGAGGATTGGATAGAATGAGGGTTCGTAAACCAAACGAGTATGGAAACTCGTGTAATATGGTTCAACAAAGCCCACATACTAAAATGAAACCTAACCTACGACCCATTACGACCCGTTTAGGTAGCTTATGCTACTTTAACGCGTCGTTCGCGTGAAACGCGTTCGGAACGCCTAACTAGTCCTATGACAAGTAAAATATGCCTTAACATGTCTAATATTGTTACTAAATTAGTGTAGATACCAAAAGTTATGTTACATATGCTTAAAATAAATTTTGGCGTTAAAAGGGCATTTTGGTAATTTACCTAAGGCATATATACTACCTATCATACAACTACTCAAACGATGTGACCATAAGGTATAACCTCGGAAGGTTATTCCTTATATACTATGGTCACCTAATGTGTTTGGTCGGATCCTAATGATCGACCAAACGGGTTGGGTTCGAAAGTATAAGCGATTGTTTAGATCGCTTACCTTACGACCCTATATAAGCACTAAACTAAAAGTGACGAGCTAAGCATGTTAAAACATGCTTAACTAAGTTTAGAAAAACAGGTTTGGTATCAAAACAAACGGTTTTGATACCTAAGAGTAGTTTGGTTACAAAATACGCAAGAATGCGCATTTTGGCCGAAACTACGACTCGTCACTGAGCCTAGATAACGTGGTAATCAGTAGGTATAGTCACTAACGACTATAACCATCGTGATCACGCTCACGTTATGAAGTTCAAACGAACTTCGCATCGACCATAAGCTGGTCAATGCAGAAAGTCAAACAAAGTTTGACTTTCGGACTCGAAAAGCAATAAAAGAACGAAGGAACAGTTACAAAGGGTCCCCGCAAGATTGATATCCAAGTAATCTCAGGTAGGAAGTGTATAAACACAACCACTTAGAGAAAAACTCAGATTTCAAGTGGGTTTTGCAATGGGGATGGATGGGTATTTATAGTAAATGGACCACCGTTAGGATCGTTTATCGAATAACATGCCTTGATCTCACCCGTACACTTGTCGGAATGTTATGGTAGCTCATTTTGCCCCCACCACCAGTTATTGACAAGTGGCATTGGCCTTTGGAGGGTTTAAAGGCTGGAAACAGGCTGTTAAAAACAAGTTTCTGCATCTGACCCCCGCTTACGGACCTCAACACTCAGAATGTTGAGGTCCGTAAGGACCTTGCAGGCCTGAAACTTTTGAAAATGGCAGAACAGGCCACTGTGCGCGTATCGTCGTGTTTTGGCACTTCTAACACCCGTCAAACCCAATTTCAAGCTCCACAATGATGTTAAGACATAGGGAACATGAAATATGCTTGAAAACATCACGGATGTCGGTTCGTTTGGCCGTACGATCGCGATGTTCGCTTAATTACGACGGAATGCGCATAAGCGCGAAAAAACGATCCAAATGGCGTGACAAATGGATTTTTCTTATGCCAAAACACTAAAATAAAATATTTTAGTGCTTACATAAATTTTTGGATGTCCGGATATATTCAGAACGTAAGTTATGCGCGAAAGTGCAAACTTGTGCACTTTTTGACGCTTTTAGTCCCTGAATGGCCCAAAAGTTTATTTTAGCACACCGAACCCCTCAAAGCCTATTTCTAAGCTATGTAAAGGATATTTATGGTATGTTTAACTTATGGCCATGTTCCGGAATGTCTGTTACAGTTCAAATTGGCATACTTTCACCAATGTTGTAGAAGGCGCTAGGCGCTAGTCGGGCGGTGAGGTACCGCCTAGGGATTAATCGGGATTAATAGGGATTAATCGGGATTAATCGGAATGAGATTTTTATATGTATTTTTTCAAAATTATATATATATACCCAATAATATAAAAATAAAACTTCAAAATTCACATAAATACTTAAAGTTTCAGATAGTATGGTTCGATTTTGACCGATTTTGACCAATTTTGACCGCTTAGGACTGCCTAGGACCGCCTAGGACCGATTTTAACCGATTAATATAGTCCGATTAATCCGATTTTTGACCGCCTAGGACCGATTTTCACCGCCTAGGACCGCCTACGACCGACTTTGACCAAAACCGATTAATTCCACCGACTAGCTTAAAATTAATCAGTAGCCAACCGCCTAGCGCCTAGGCGCCGATTAATCGGCCGCCTAGGCCGATTTCTGCAACAGTGACTTTCACAGTTTGTCAACTTTTGTCCCTGTAAGCGATTTAACTTGATTTTGCCATACCAAAGCCTTCAAAACTTATTTCTAAGTTAAGTAAAGGTTATTTAAGGTATGTTAAGCCTATTTCACTATTCCGGAGTGTTCGTTGCATTAAACTGGTTATATTTACGCATCAGTGCGCGTATAACCTTCCAGAAAGCGATTTAGAGCTTGAAATCGAACAAGAATTGATATGTGCAAAAGATACACATATTTATACAGATCCCAAGTATGAAATACAATATTTCATTGTCTTGGCAGTTGTTTGATGGTCGCAGTGACCCAGGTGTCACAGTAAACTTTCATTTTGCTCCCTGTAGTCTTGTCGTTTCCTTCAATAGTTTACGATGTTTTTTCCCATTTTGCTCCATCGCCTTAACTCAATTAAATCATACACTTAAAGGTAGGAGTATTTCAGGAATTTTATATATAAGTTGTCACACCCCGATATTTCCACGTATTACCGGTGGGCCCGATGGGGAGTATCGTGACGTAGTTGATATCGTCATAGTCAAATGTGTACATTTTAATGCAAAGAGGAAGTCTTGGATGAAAATAATATTACAAAACCGAAATTTAAAGTATACTAAATATTATACAAACGGTTGTATATGGATCCACAGGCGGATCTTAAAACAGAAATATAAATATTGTTCAACAGACTTTAGACGTTTAGAACTTGCAATATTCCTTATTAACGCCCCGATGTAACACCTCGAAAATTTATGTTCAATAATGTATCGACACGTGTCATAAGCTTTAAACGTGTAAAAGATTACTTTAGAGGGACTAAAGTTGACAAACAAAGAAAGTATGTGAATACAAGGGTTCAAAGTGTCAACAATGGATAAATATACTTTACTGTAACCCTACACGATGTTTATACCCTTAAACGAATGAATCATGGATCATACGAAGCTAATTGTGGAAGAAAGTGAGAGATTACAAACTACAGGGGTTAAAAGTGTCAACATGCTTAAAGTATACCTCTGAGTGACCTTTTAGCGAACCCAAAGCTTGTAATGATAAATTATACTCACTAGAATATGTGATAAAAATTTCACCAAGTTTCGTTATCATATGAGAAAGTTATGATAAAATTCATATACGAGGGGTTAAAAGCGTCAACGTTGAAATTTATGATCTTATGGGTGATCACAAAGTTAACCAAGGACTTAACCAAGTTTGTAAAAGTCTTAAGGTCCTTAAAAATCAAGTTAGAGGGCTGGAAATGCAAAAGTGGAAGTTAAAACCTCGCATACAAGGACCAGGGACCAAAAATGCAAAGATTGAAACTTGTTTGGCAGGTTCTGGAAGGCCGTACGGGCCGCGTAAGGTCAGGCAGGACCCTTACGCGGGCCGCCTGAACACCCCAGCGACAAAATTTTTTTGGCAGCTACCAGTTTCAGCTGTGTAACCGCCTTTAGGACCTATAAACTGATACCAGGGGCTGCACAAACGGATTTACATGTAGTAGGGGCACCTGTAAACATCTGGTTGCAACCATAGACTTGCTTGGCATCATCCTAAACAATTAAATTCACTATATAAGAGGAGCATTGTTGCAACACTTTGTTCATTCATTTGCAAAGCTTCACAACTTCACTTCTGGAGGTTCCTGGAGCTCAAGCACACTTCCTATTGATCTTTAGTCGTGCATAGGACCCTTGTAAGTGTCCTTAACCCTTCCTAATTCAGTTTAGCTTAGTTATTTAGCTTAAAGTCAAACCGTCGTAATTAGAGTTTGACTTCGTGATTAATCAATAATTGTCCAGTCAAATCAAGAATTAAAAGTACCTATGAGTTGGTAATTATATGGGTAATAAACCCTTAAAAGGGCACCCTCTGATTCCCACTCTAACTAGGTCAATTGTCAGGTCAAAGTTAATCTTAAAAAGTCAACAGAAAGCTTATTTTCAAATTAATACATAATTAGCAATGTAGGACCCATGCAACCTGTTTTATCACTAATATAACTTGGTAATTAATGTAAGAACATGTATAAACATGTTCAACCCGACAATTTTCAGTTTAGGCTCGGTTCGGAACCGAAAGTCGCATAATTTGACTTTTGCTTTGACTTTCGATTCTGACCGAATGTAGCATGTTTTAGAAATGCATTAGAGCCTTATTTGGACCAGGTTTCATGTTAGTATAACCCTCTGTGATTATACAACTTGGTTCATTAGTTATCCGATTCATATGCATGTTTCCGTTAAATGCTTAAATGTTGACTATTATGCCCATATGACCTTAAAACGTGATTTTTTAAAAAGTAAAAGAGTAGAAACCTTCATTACTGATTTATAAAGTTTTCCCTAAAATTTGACATCAGTTTGAGGTCTAGATTAGGAGTTATGCTCATTAGCGTAATTAGAAAGCTTTTTATTAAATAAACGGCGTAATTAGCATATAGCCTATCTAAACCCAATTTTTAATAACAAAATTTTTACCTACTGATATAAAATAATATTTTGGGATTTTTGAAGATTTTTATTTAATTTTAGGCTGAGCATAACATAGAGTTCTAAGCTTGATTCGGTAATTGCCGATTTTGCCCTTTTGGGCTATAAAATGAGTTTTACAAATTATTTTGATGCCAAACCTTTTTCTACCGATCTAATATGATAAATAAAATATTTTGAGCCTTCTAGAATAATAAAAATATCAGCTTTCCTTTAAAAACCCGGAAATAGCTCAAAATCGCCTTTTTAAGCGTTTTTAACGCATAGTATGTATTAAAACTATTTTAAACATATAAGGTTTGATGCCTACTGATATTTTCAGTAAATTTTTATATATTAACAGTAAGCAAAAGTTTTAAACTCAGATTTCCAGTTTTGACCTTTTTAAGCCTATGTGAAATTACCAAAATGCCCCTAAGGTGCATAGTTTGGTTTTTAATGATAAATTTTACATATATATAATACCCTACTATTATAACTTATTAAATTAAGTATTTTTACTGATTGTATCAGACCTGTAACTCATATTATTATTTAAACTCTTTTATAACCCTTAAAATGACCAAAATGCCCCTACGGGGCATAGTTTGAGTTTATATTTGTTTCGGGCATAATAGAAGATATCCTACTGATGTCACAACATATTTAAGGCATATTAACTTAGGAAACCTGTATATGACTCATATGGTTACCCGTTACGCATCTTGTGCGTTCGTTTCGGTTTATGTAACTAGTTTGCATAAATTGACCAAAACGGGTCAAACCTTATCATTTTTGTCTCAAAATCCAGAATGTGTTTAGTTTACCCATATTACACAAGTCTCCAAACTTGTCGAGTCTAAATCACATTCTATTCCGGTCTTCGCTTAATCATGCGTTTGAACCGTATCTTCTTTTAAAACTAACCGGTCTAAGTTTAGGCTTAATTAAAGACCCGTTAGGAATCTAATAGGTTATTAAAAACCTTTGTTCCAGAATAGGAGACCCGGTAAAAGCTACACGCACTTGCTATTTGTGATTAATACTTGCAAAGGTAAATAATTTTAACTTGTTTTCCCTTATACGGGCTTGGGGTACGGTATATAAAATACCGCTTGGTCAGGCATTCGACTTTAATCGTTTGGTGGTTAAATATTATCGAGATGACCCGTTTAAAAATTTGGTTTTGTTTGCTTAACGCCTTTAGGGGGTTAATGACCATGTCCCGGATATCCTTGGCATCATTCATAGAATGGCCACGACCTTAGCACACGGGTGTAGGCGTACACCCGTCAGTGCATTTAAAATTAATAAGGTATAACCGCCGGTTACGAGAATAACTCGCCGCGGGACTATACCATGTGGTGTGTCTATTAATCTTTAACCCGGCATGAACCGGGCAACTGAACACATAACAAACATGTAATTCTTTTACAAGTTTATATATAAATAATTATCCCAAGTTATAAAAAGTTTTGTGCCACGTGCATTCAAATCAATTTTCTAAACATTTTCAAAATGAGTCAGTTAATTGTATTTACCAGTGTAAACTGACGTATTTTCCCAAAAAGGTTAAGTGCATGTACTACTCGAAATAGGCTGGCCTCTCCTTAGCATCGTTAAGAGTCTCGCAAGCTTGGATGCATTTAAGTCTGATGAACTATGTTTCCTTTTTATTTGATCCGCCTATGGATCTGTTTCAACTATTTTGTGATACTTAATATTACAATTCATTCGGTTGAAATAAATCTATCTTTTGCTTCCGCTGTGCATTTAAAATTGTGTTGTTTGACTATGATGATATCAACTACGTCACGATACTCCCCACCGGGCCCACCGGTAATACGTGGAAATACCGGGGTGTGACAGGTTGGTATCAGAGCCAACACTGAGTGAATTAAACACTAGCCTTTTGTGTTTAATCTCAGTTACATAGTTGCACATTCCTAAATTTTCGAGCCTAGACAAAGAACTTAGGACAAATCCCGATTGTTTTTTTTTTTTTGTCTTTATATGTATTCCTTGTTGTTATCTTTGTTTATGTTGACAAGTTAAAAGATGCCACCAAGAGTAAGAGGGAGAGGAAGAGGCAAGGGGCCACACGTCTCCCCGAATGACCATGAGGCCGGACCTTCGCACCGGCGAACACCATCAGATTCACTTAACCCGGGTCCTCAAGATATCTGGAGGACCTATACTGAACCAGCAAGGCGCTCAGTTTCGTTGAGCTCCTCCCCTTTGTTTCAAAACTCCTTTGGGCCTCATTCCGAAAATGAGCCCCATAATTCCCACCAATCTTACATTCCTCTCCAAGGTCACAACTCACCCTTTGATGACCCAACACCCTTTTTCCAGAGCCGGTACAACCCGGCAAACTACCTTGGAGAACCAGTGGGTTTTAACCCACTAGGACCTGAAGACCATTTGTCTGGTGACCTTGCAATGGACATGGATGAGGACACCGATCCTGCAGAGCCACCGTCCGGAACCCCTAACCATCCCATCGAAATTTCGGATGGGTCACCTTTCGTGGGATCACCTTATAATGGTCCCGACAGTTATGAAGAAAGGTTCTGATAGATCGACTGGGTGTTTACTCCCAGTTACCACAACTCTCCACAGCAGTAGCAGCAGCAGGATCCCTCCAAGGATTCTTGATTTGTCGCGGTCACTCCGCCACCACAACCAGCCCCGCAGCAGCCTCCGGAGCCGCCGAGGCGAAGAAGATCAAACGCACGGATGTCCGTGCGAGGAGGAGTGCGTATCAGCACCCCTCAACCCTCAAGTGGCAGCCGCTACTCGCCACTCCATGAAGAACTGCAGATGGGTGGACCTTCAAACCCGGTCTCGGAAATAAACTCTGCGCCTGTCGCGCCACCACCGTTGGGTTTTGGAGACCCTATACCTACATACACCGGTGCGGCGGCGTATAATCCCTTTGAGCAGCCTATCCACACCAACTACAACTATGTTGAGGCCGGCCCTTACCTGGTAGCAGCGGCAAATTACAATGCCCACCATCCGGAAGGATCCTTTGGGATCCCATACCAAGCCGGATACTCACACTATGGGTACCCACCTTATGGGTATCATCAACCGCCACCTCCTCAACCTCCACTATATCAGCAACCCCCGCAGCCGCCAGTAATGTCGCCACCGCTGCATCAAGAATTTCTTCAAAGGATTAATGAGGTGCGGCAGGAAGTACGAGAAGACCGTCGGCAAAACCGTGGAATGTTCAAGAGTCTGGCAAACTTGATTAAAGGAAAAAGCAAGAAGGATCATTAAATCCTTTATTTGTTTGTTTGTTATTAGTGTTGTAATCATGTCCCTGCGTGGACATTTGTTTCTGTATTTTGCCCCTGCGTGGGCATGTCTTTTTGTATTCTGCCCCTGCGTAGGCATGTCTTTCTTTTTGACCCCTGCGTGGGTATGTTTGTTAGTTTAGCCCCTACGTGGGTATGTTATTTCAGTAGAAGTCTCGTTTAGGGAAAATCTGTACTTGTTTAAATTTCTGCAATGGAATGATTGAATTAAAATTTTCATTTTTGATTAAAATATATGCATAAATATAATATGTGAAATAAATGAAAATATAACATTCTACTTTTGAGACCTACCATTATAATAAAAATCTAAAAAGGGGACAAAACCTAGCCATGCATCATTATACGACAGGGCCAAGATGGTAATTCCTCAAATTAGATTCAGGTCCTTATTAACACCTCAATTTAGGATTGTTCTGCGTTAAATGTTAAAAAGAATCTTAAAGGTAAAACCTAGTCTATATGTTGTTGCAGACATGACCAAGATGGTAAAACCTATTCAAAAGGTTCCAATCCTTGTTAACATCTGAAAACATGTTAACACTCTTGACAAAATGTGATTCAATAAAATCGCATGAGTCACCCATATATTGGATTCTCCCTAATACCTTTAATTAAATTAAAACATCCATTAGGGATATAATGCCTACGGGCTATACTCATTGTCATATAAGACAAAAGACAGTCGTGGTCTTCGACCCCCTGTTAAGAACTGGTAATGAATTATAATTAAAACCTCAATACCATGACCCTATAAGATCATGATTAAACATTTAAAACCGTCCACGTGACTAGGCCTTTTTGCCATTGATATATTTTAAATTATAACTAAGGATTATTATAATGAAAATCCTGAATATATATATATATATATATATATATGCTTAACAAATTAATCAATAATGGTTCTTAAATACCATGATTAATAAATCTTCTAAAATAATAAAAGTATTATAGGCCTCTGAATGATTTAAAATCATTATTTTATGTAGCAATCAAGCTACATGGCCGGGTCAGACGAAGCCAACAGTCACCCCAGAGATAATCATGACACCTCCAGAGTCAACGTAGCAGGAGCAGAATTACAGGCATTAATAGACAATGCTGTTACAAGAGCTTTGGATAGGAAATTCAATGAATCCAGTGGTACGCATGTCAGGACCCAATCTGTACCACCCTCAAGGACTCATACTGCTCACAAGAGTGATTCTCATCACTCAACGAGCCAGTGGAGTGTTCCATCTAAGAGAGTTGTGCTGAACCAAGAACCACGTGCTAAAGGTTGCACATATAAGTACTTTGTTTCATGCAAACCCAGGGATTTTACTAGGGAGAAAGGAGCAGCTGACTGCATGTCATGGTTAGATGAGATGGACACTGTAGTGGATATCAGTGGTTGTGCTGATAAGGATGTGGTAAAGTTCGTATCTCAGTCATTCAAAGGCGAGGCACTAGCGTGGTGGAGGTCTTTGATTCAGGCCACTGGGAAAATCCCATTGTACAATCTGTCTTAGCAACAGTTTGTTACATTGATTAAGGAAAACTACTGCCCTCAGCACGAGGTTGAAAAGATTGAAGCTGATTCCTTGTCATTGGTTATGAAAAACCTAGATTGTCAAGCCTACCTTATGAGCTTCAACACTATGTCAAGACTGGTTCCGTATCTGGTGACTCCGGAACCCAAGAGGATAGCTCGTTTCATCGGGGGTCTAGCCCCAGAAATCAAGGCCAGTGTGAAGGCCTCCAGACCAGCTACTTTTTGGTCTGCAGCTGATATATCATTGTCCCTTACTTTGGACGCGGTCAGGCAGAGATCACTGAGAAACACAGACGCTGAGAAAAGAAAGCGTGAGGATGACAACTCACGACGATCAGACAAGAAGCGTAAAGGAAACAATGACCACAAGAAGAGTTCTGGAACTAAGAAGGAGGGTCATCAGTCAGGCGATAAGCCCAAGTGTAAGGTCTGTAAGAAGCACCATTTCGGAAAATGTAGATATGAATCGAAATCCCAGTCACAGCCAAGAGTCTGTGGGATTTGTAAATCCTCTGAGCACAAGACCTTAGACTGTAAGAAAATCAAGGATGCTACATGCTATAACTGCAATGAAAAAGGGCATATCAAGTCCAACTGCCCAAAGTTTGCTAAGAAAGCTGAGGAAGGGAAAAAGACTAATGCTAGGGTCTTCCAGATGAACGCACAAGAGGCGATCCAGAATGATAATGTCATAACAGGTACCTTCCTTATTAATGATGTTATTTGATTCTGGAGCAGATAAGTCATTTGTTGATGATAAGTTTTGTAAGTTGTTAAACCTACCTGTTAGAACCCTAAGCATAAAATATGAGGTTGAATTAGCCGATGGTACCATAGAAACCGCATCAACCGTATTAGATAGATGTTTCATATCCATTAGGAACCACTCTTTTCCTTCATCCTTACTTCCTTTGAAGTTAGCCGGTTTCGATATAGTTATAGGCATGGACTGGTTATCTCATAACCAGGCCCAGATTGTTTGCAACAAGAAGCATGTGGTGGTCAAGACTCCGTCTGGTGAACCACTTACCATTCAGGGAGATACCCAGTATGGACTGCCTGAGCAAGTGTCTATGCTCAAGGCATCTAGGTGTTTGAGGAAGGGTTGTGTCATTTATATGGCACAGGTAACTATTGATGAGCAGAAACCTAGTTCATCTCCTTGGGGAGCACCAATCCTGTTTGCGAAAAAGAAGGATGGGTCGATGCGTCTATGCATCGACTATCGCGAGCTTAACAAGGTCACTATCAAGAATAGATATCCATTGCCCAGGATCGACGATCTATTCGATCAACTGCAAGGGGCAAGTTACTTCTCTAAGATCGACTTGAGGTCAGGCTATCATCAGCTGAAGGTTAAAGATGAAGATGTACACAAGACTGCATTTAGGACTCGTTGTGGTTATTACAAGTTCCTAGTGATGCCTTTTGGGCTCACTAATGCACCAGCAGTATTCATGGATCTCATGAATCGCGTCTGTAAGCCCTATCTAGATAAATTCATCATCGTCTTCATCGTTGACATTCTCATTTACTCAAAGAGCCAAGCTGACCATGAGAAGCATCTTCTATGCATTCTGAAACTGTTTCATCAAGAAAAGCTCTATGCGAAGTTTTCGAAGTGTGAATTCTAGCTTTGTGAAGTCCAATTCCTTGGACATGTTGTCAGTGAGCGTGGTATCCAAGTAGATCCCTTCAAAGTTGAAGCTGTTATGAATTGGCAAGAGCAAAAGACGCCTACAGAGATTCGTAGCTTTCTAGGTTTAGCAGGATATTATAGGCGATTTATAGAAAACTTCTCAAGGATTGCTGCGCCCCTAACTTCTTTAACCCGTAAGAATATTAAGTTTGACTGGGGTCCTAAGCAGCAGGAATCCTTTGACATCCTTAAGCAAAAGTTGAGCAATGCACCTGTGTTAACATTACCTGATGGAATAGATGAATTTGTAGTATATTGTGATGCATCGCACACAGGTATGGGATGTGTGCTTATGCAGAAAGGCAAAGTTATTGCCTATGCTTCACGACAGTTAAAAGTGCATGAGAAGAATTACACCACCCATGACTTGGAGTTGGGTGCCGTGGTATTTGCACTAAAACTGTGGAGGCGTTACTTGTATGGAACCAAGTGCGTGATCTATTCAGATCACAAGAGCCTTCAACATCTGTTCAATCAGAAGGATTTGAACATGAGGCAGCGACGTTGGATGGAAACCTTGAATGATTATGACTGTGAGATAAGATACCATCCAGGCAAGGAAAATGTGGTTGCCGATGCCTTAAGTAGAAAGGAAAGAGTGAAGCCTATAAGAATCAATGCCAAGAGCATTTAGTTAAAGAATAGTTTGATTGGAAGGTTGTTAGCTACGCAGAAGGAAGCTGTACTAGAAGCTAACTATCCTAATGAAAAGCTAGGAGTAACTGAAGAACAGTTATCATATGGCAAGGTCGGAATTCTGAGGTTAAATGGACGAATATGGGTTCCAATTTATGGAGGACTTCGGGATGTTATTGATGCGTGTGAAGTGTGTATATAAGTTTAAGTATATTTTAAGCCCTTTTACACTTTCTTTAGCCAAGTTTTAAATTTATAAAACATGATATTTATTAACACTAAATACACATATGGGCAAGTGCACCCATCGTGAACGTAGTATAGTGTTGGTAAGATACCGAGGTCGTCCAAGGACACAAGAGCTTTTAGTACCGGTTTATCCTCAACGTCTAATCAAATCAAAAGTTTAGAAAAATGTTTTAAACTAAGAAAATAAAAACTAACTAAAATGCTGAAAAATAAAAATAAAAGAAAAACAGATAGACAAGATGAATCACTTGGCTCTGACTCGTGTTTAGTGTAACCTTTGATTATTTCCGCACTTTTGCACTATTTAAGATATTATCTTAGTTATTGTAGTAGGCCCCTCTTTTGGAGGTGGCGTTACCCTCAACCCAGTAGTTTGAGTCAGCAAGGATACAATCCTAAAGGGTCGGATTGTTGAAAGATAATTAATTAAGTTATTAATGCATATTGTGGTAGGCCCCTCTTTTGAAGGCGACGTTACCCTCGGCTAAGCAGTCTGAGTCAGCAGGGATACAGTCCTAAGTAGCCGGGTTAAAGTTTTAATAGTAGTTTAACTTATGAGGGGGTCAAAGAGTTTGGACCCCCGCCATCCAATACCGTTAAGTATTGAAGGAGGTCCTACTAAATTTGACCCAGGTCCTTTGCAGGATCTATACACTGAACAATGGCAAGACTCTTACCAAACTGTTCCCTTAACCCCCGACCAGGTAGCCAACATACCTCCATATAGACCGTGGAGATATGAATGGTGAAAATCTTTTATTTTATATAGACAGTAAAATAATGCCAAGACACCATGGACAAACGATAAGGAAGAATCACCTTCAACATAAGAAACTAGTTATTAAAGTTATTAATACATAACCAATTAAAAAGTGCGAAAAGATTAAAAATAAAAAGTATTACACTAGACACTTTGTCTTCACCAAGTGATGTAAGAGACTTAGGCAAACATGGCCTTGATTGTCAAGAACTCTTACGATCAATCTTGGATCCCGAGATGACTCACACACTCTATGATGGACAATGGATGATGGTGGTGGATGATGGTGTTATGGTGGTGGTGGGTGGTGGGTGAAGTGTGAGAGATGTGGTGTGCCAAGGGATGGTTTGAGCTTGAACTAAGCACTCCGATTTATAGGCTGAACAGAAGCTCGGGCACGACCCCGTGTCCAGTGGGCACGGTCCCGTGTCCACATCTTTCTCTTTCTTCATTAATTGCTCTTGTCTTTATTAGTTGACCACGGCCCCGTGTCCGTGGGCACGACCCCGTGTGCAGAACCGTATCTGTACTATCAAGATTTGCCTAGATTCTGCGAATCTTATAGTTGACCACGACCCCATGTCCGCTGAGCACGGCCCCGTGGTAGGCGATGGAAGCTTCTATAACTTTGTCTTTTATACTGACACTTGGGCACGCCCCCGTGCTCACTGAGCACGGGGTGTGTTCAGCCTTCTGCTCTCTTGTTTTGCTTGGGAAGATGCTTTCAGGGAGGTCGGTGTTAGTGCACTATGTCTATTGACTTCGTCTTTTATTGAGTCTAGGATTTGAATTGTTAGATTAGATCTTGTTATACGAGAGTATAGGAGGTTTTAGAGTATGTTTAAGGTAATTTAGCTTGAAAGTGGTGATTTACCTTGAAAGTGTCACATGACAGTTTCAAGCTAAATCAACATGTTGATTTCCCTTGAAAGTGGCATGTGTCATTTCAAGCTAAATCAACATCACTATAAATAGCATTCAAGCTAAATCATTTGGAAGTTTTAGAAAGTTTGGAGCTTGGTGCTTAGAGAGAGAAAGTAGAGAGAGAAAGTGCTCTAGGTGATTCACGGTTCCTGTACGATTTCAGATTTATCAAAGAATCACGTTTATATTACGTCGTGTGTACTAGGTCACGTTCGTGTACGGTTTCCGCACGTTTCACGTTCGTTTTGCAATTGTTTCGGAGTCAAAACCGGTCCTACAAGTGGTATCAGAGCAGGAGCTCGATTGCACTGATCTATCACACGATTTCGCACAGGATTACTTCGATTTCAGATCTGAATATCATCGATTTCTTCATATTCTAGTCACTTTTCACGTTTTCTACAGTTTTTCGACAAATTGAACGGGATTTTACGGTCCGAATCGGCTGATTTTTTAGTATATTGTGCGAAAACAGTTGATCTACAATCCTACCAAGTTTCAGATTCGAACTCCTAGTCGTTTAGGAGAATTTCGAGTTTTTGTGTCCGATTTCGTTGGAAACAGCAAGATTTCGCTTGAAAAATACAAGCGAAATCCTTATAAGTAAGATTTCGCTTGAGATATCTGTTTAGTTTCACTTGAAAATCACTTGGAACTCAGAGATTTCGCTTGAAACTCATCATCGATTCCGCTTGAAAGATAACAGTCGTGATTTTGCTTGAATATTCTGAGGATTTCGCTTGAATATCTGTTGGTGTCAGCTTGCATGTGACTTTCAAAAATTGTTCTCACGATTTGTCAGTTTGCATGTCAAAGTTAGTAAAGATGTATAAGTTGGTCACGTGAATGCTTGATTCAAGAAATACATGTGTTAGTCATTTTACAAGTTGTCAGTAAGTTGGAAAAGGAAGTTTTGTGTCTTGTGTCAGTTGCATGTGATCGAGGTAGTCAACAGGATTCATTAAGAACCATTTCAGTTTGCATGTGACATTTGGTAGTCGATATAATCAAAGTATAATCAGACTTTTGCATGTGCTTTAATGGTTCCTAGAATTAAAGTTCTCGATTCCAGTGTTTAAACATCAGTGTTGTCGGCAAGAATTATAAGTCCATTTCATGTGATATCTCGATTAAAAAAAAATTGTTTGTTTACATTTGAGTGGGGTGTCAATTTTCTTGTCGGATATATAGGTGCTGGTCCTATCAATTTTTAGGTTGCATGTGATTTCAAGTCACGAGAATATAAAAGTCATAGTCAACTAGTTTTATAGTCGGTCAAATCAGATTTTAGCTATAATTTGATGTCGGTTTGCTATATCATTCGACCCAAGTATTATGTGATCAGTACTTGTTATATGAGGTCCAATCATATTGGTTTTATGTGATAATATCTAGAGTTTATTGAGTTTGTGTGTTGTAGTCATAAAAAGTATCATATTTTGTTGAAGTTTATCATTGCAATTTTGGTTCAAAGTGTTTGATTTGTCAGGTCGTTTTGTATCGTCAAGTCGCGTGATATTGTCCAGTTCGTACAGTTCGGAGTTTAAAGGTTTCAAAAAGTCAAGTTACTTGAATTCGATTCGGGTTCTAGAAGTCCGTACTGTTGGTCAACGTTCAGTCCGTACAGAAAATCATCAGTTCGAGTACCAGTCTTGTTCTGTTAATTAATAAGTGTTTTAAACTGATTGTGTTTTGTTTGATTGTTTTTGCTAGGTAATTGAAGATGTCAAACAACGGTGAAGAGTTCTACAATACTTTCTACAACGCGTTCACTTCCGAATCATCAAATAGAAGATCTGAGATGAAAGAATATTCAAGAGAGGTTTCGGAGAATTTGAAGTTTGAAAATATGTATGGAAGCCAACAGAAGCCACCAAAGTTAATGAAAGTTGAAGACTATCACTGGTGGAAAAACAGATTTGAGGGTTGGGTAAAAGCTTTCGCTCCTGAAAGTTGGATAAAAATGACAGATGGATACACTGAACCAGTAAAAGAGGGAGGGGAGTTAATAGATCCAAAAGATTTCTCAGACATAGATGTAAAAAATGTTGTGGCTGAATCTAAAATGATCACATTAATCAAACAGTCAGTGAGAGAGGATATTATTTCGTTACTTGAACAAGAGAAAACTTCAAAGAGTTTGTGGGAAGCGTTAGGGAAAAAGTGTGTAGGAAGTAATGAAATTGTCAAAAACAAAAAGAAATTGTTGTGTAAAGAGTTTGATCTTTTCAGTTGTATGAAAAATGAATCTGTTTGTAAAATGATCGAGAGATTCGGATATCTGAAAATGGAGCTGATCAGACATGAAATTTTACCTTCTGAAGAGGAGCTGGTGGATAAACTGTTTGATTCATTGCCAAATGATCAAGAATGGCAATACTTCGCTTTAATGTTGAAAAACACAATCAAGCCTGAAGATTTGAAAGTGGATTTGCTGATTGAAAGACTTGAAAGCCATGAGCTGGAGATAAAGAGATCTAAAGTCAACAATCCAGCTTATCAGCAGAATGTAGAGCTTTACTACAGAGGAAATGTACCGCAGGCTGGGTCTCCAAGAACAGCATTTTCTGCAGAAAGTTCAAGTTCAGTGAACAATGAAAGTCTTCACAGTGGTTTTCACAGTGGATCTTCTTCAAACACTTCAAGTCAATCTGCTTCTAAGAATTTGTTTCAGTGTAATATCGCAGTGGATCTGAAGAATGGGCAGAATTTCAGCGAAGAGTCGGCAAAACAACAGATGGTTTTCTTGGCATCTGTACTTGAATCGTATGAAAGCCTCGTTGCAGGGAAGATTGGCAATACCAATTTGACAAAAGAAGATTATGATCAATTAGACCCCGAGGAGATGGAACTAATGGATATAAGATGGTGCATGGCCAGTGCGGTTCGTCGGGCACAGCGGTTCATGGAAATCACGGGGAGAAAGTCAATTGGTGGATCATCTACCAAATTGGGATTTGATAAATCAAAGGTGACATGTTTCAAATGTAAACAAAAAGGTCACTTCAAGCGCGAGTGCAGAAATGCGTATGCTGCTGATGATTCTGAAAATCCATTCAATGAAGATTACTACAGGAAAGTGATTTACCATCAGAACAAGTCTGAGCCACCAAGATTGAAACAGCCTGAAGAAAAATCAAGGGCTCTTGCAGTTATATATGACGATGAAGGTTACGACTGGAGTCAGGTTTGCCCTGAAGAAGATGCAGTTGGATATGCATTTGTGGCTAATGCTGATCCTGATAGATATTGGAAGGCAGACTATGCAAGATGGGAAATTGGAAAATTAAACGAACCATTCAAAGAAGCTCAGAGAGCAAAAAGATGGAATGAAGAGTTGGAATGTTACATGGATCCACGGGGTAATCCAGTTGTTGACCCATCAAAAGTGGATTTCGAAGCTGTAATAAATTTGGTTCCAAGGCAGGCTACTTTCAACACACGAAGGTTATCTGATAAAGCATATCTGCCTGATTTGGAGAAGAAGATTAGAGAAGTTTGTGAAGCAAGTCTACCGAAGGTGGTAGAGATGAAGAAGAGAAAAGAAGAAGAATTGAAGAAGATGATTGAAGAAGTAAAGACTGTTGTGAAGATTGTTGCTGAAGAGGAACAGAAAGCTGAAGAAGAACAGAAGATAGAAGAAGCACAGAAAGAAGAAAAAGTGGAGAACAAAGAGCAAGATCAGAAAGCTGAGACAGAAGAACTGGTGCTGAAAGAGACTGAGGTAATAAAATCTTCTGACTTGTCGAATGTTGATTTGGGTGATGAAAAAGAAAACAAATGCAGGAATTGCATAGAAATGTGCAAAGCCTGTATTGAAAAAGATAACATCATAAAAACAAAAGACAGTGACATAGTTAAACTTGAAAATGTTTTCAAAATAAAATGTAAAGAAATGATAGAAAAAGAAGAAATTTTGAAACTAAAAGTTGAAAAATTGACACAGAAATGTCAAGGTCTTGAAAAGGATAATGATGTTTATAGACAACTGTGTTCAGCAAAATGTGTTGATTGTGTTGAAAAAGAATCTAAATTTCAAGATTTACAAAAACAGTATGATTCTTTAAAGTGGTCGAGTCAGAGAGTACAAGAAGCTTATGATACTTTGAAAAGCCAAGTCAAAAGTTTTGATCAAAGATTGTCAGAAACTTTAGTCACTAAAGAAATGTATGAAAGAAAGTTTAAAGAAAAGCATATTGAATTAAACAAATGTGTTGATGAAATTGCAAATCTTAAACAAGTCTTGGCTGAAAAAGAAAAGGTTGTTACCAAACTTCAAAGTTATCATAACTCTTCGTACATTCTCGAACGCATTTTCAACATCACACCAGATGACAAAGATACTGAAAATTGCAAAAAGGGTATTGGTTCAGAATTTCATCAGGTACCACCACCATTGAGAAACAATTATACTTTTTATGATGAGGAAAAGGTGGCAAAGGGTTTGAACATAGCTGACCAGTTACCTGAAAGTATCGATGTGACTTACTCCAAATCTGATGATGCTAATGATTCAAAGGTGGTAAGTAAGGTTGTTGAAAGCGTTTTGAAAGATGAGTCTACAAAAGGTAAGTCTGAATCACAGGATGGAGATGAAGGAAATCTTTATGATGGTTATCTGAAAAACACAAAATCCGAGAAAAATTTGAATGATGATTCAAAAGGATTGGTTTATACCATGATTGGATCGGACAAATTATTCTTAGATGTTGTATTCCCGATTCAGAATGTGATTTCAGAGAAGGTCGATAAAGTTTTCAAAATGGTTGAGATTGAGAAGTCTGAGATTCCAAAGTTTGCTGGTAAAGGTCATAAATCTTTTTATAACAAACCTGGTTTTAAGAAGAAAAACATGAAGGCTGGTTTGGGTTATAAAAAGAAACGGAATTGGAATCAAAGTAAAAAACAAAATTTGCAACAAAAGATGAATTTTGTTCAAGGGAAAAGCTTGAAAGAAGAGGAAAAACTCAAAATTGGACAACAGTCTAATGAGGATTTTGATGCTATGAAAAAGAAACAACAACAGGCCAAGGATGTTTCAAAGAAAGTGTGTTTTAAATGTGATCAAATTGGACATGTTGCACGAAAGTGTCCAAATCCAAAGCCTGTTGATGTTGAAAAACAGAAATCTGAGGATGTGAAATCATGGTCAACCAGATTTGATTCGAAACAAACTTGGAGGTACAATACAAACAAGTTTGCTTCAAATCAAAATTGGAAATCAAACCCGAACAGGTTTGATTCAAGACAGACCTGGAATTCTCACACACCCAGATTGAGAACAACACAGAGTTGGAGAACATCTGTTGATATGACAAAACCTCAAGAGTTTTGGAAACCTAAAAATGTTGTTCAAAATCAAAAGGTTCAAAAAGAGACAAATTTTTACAAAAGAGGTACTCCGAAAGGTCAAATGTGGAGTGCTAAGAAACAAGTAACGATGGTAAAAGATGAAAAAGTTGAAGTCAAAATTGAAAACGGTTTAAATGACAAAGAGTTTCCGAAATTAAATGAACATTATTGTGTTGAAATGCCTAAGGTCCAACAGACCTGGGCTAAATTGTTCAAATAATTGATAAAGTTTGAATGTGCAGGTGCTCAACGAAGCTGAAGATTGTGAGAATGGTAGTAGGAGCAGCCTGGCACAGGAAGAGGTTGCAGGACCCTGGTTTGGTTGAACAGGGAGTTTAGTTTGAGTGTTGTTTGTACATAAATAAACAATATTTTCAAAATCCTAAAAAAGATTGAAAAATTTAAAACCAAAAATATGTTTTTAGTTTGTTAAAATTTGAAAAACCAAAAATATGTTTGTTTTTAATTTTGTTTGAATGTATGTTGATCGAATACGCCGAAACCCTCACGGCTGAACAAACATGATTACTTTCATCAGATTGAAACACGGTTTTCAAACTGTTAAGATCAATGGGTTGTAAATCATGGGGGTATGTTATATTTTCTGCAAATCAGAGCACTTTTAGCAGAAAATGGATGGAGAGACAAAGCTATCAGTGTTGGTTGTCAAATTTTCTTTAAATGATTTTGCATTTTAGGGGGAGAAAAATTGTCATTAGAAAATACAAAAACATTTGAAAATTTTAAAAAGTCAAAAACATGATAAAAATTCAAAAATTTGAGTTTTGCGTAAAAAGAGGAAATGATAGTACATCAGTAGACAGTTACAGTATGCTAAAGAAATGGAAAGTTTAAATGTGTTAAACGATCTCACCGTGGATGTGTCGGTAGATTTTTATACACTTAGTAAACTTTTTCGGGATATAAACATAAATTTCACACTTGCTTATTTCGTGGGGAACACTACTTGGATATATAGGTAACCCCTGAAATCTTGTTTGAAAGGTCTTGTATTCTGATATACTAGGTTTTTATACTCAGTGATATCTGGGGTATTATTCCGGGACTTCTGCTGAATGGAAGTTCTGACCTAGTCCTCGAATAATACTTTCCGCAAATGCTTGAAACACAGCATCACCCTCAGCATATATGATAAGACAATAAAATTGCTTAGCAATGCTGTTGTAAAAAAGATCCTCTAAAGGGGACACACCCACAAGTTGAGTCATGATCTCTCTGCTGAACGATGGTTCTGACCTGAGCTCTCATGATTCTTCATAATTTATTAACCCCTTACAGATATCATTTGTGTTATAATTGCCTGTAAGACTGAATATTGGGATCTGGATACGGGAGTATATTCAAGAGGTGGGACACATGAATAGGTTTAAGTTCTTAATATACCTAATTCGTATCCTGAATCAGTTGAAATTTGTATGAAAATTTAAGTGGACAAGTATATCGACAATCTAAGTGAATTGTTTAATTCTTAAAGTGAAATTAAGCTCAATGGTACTTGTGATTTGTCGGAAGCTGATATGATCCTCTGTCGCATACTCAAACAAAAATATTGTCTGTAAATATGTTTGTACATATTTCGTTACTGCTTTATGTTTTCAGAAAATACAAAAAGATTTTGATTTCTGCTTTATTTTTGACAACTGATGTCTGAGTGCTGAGTTTCAAAATCTATGTAAGCTGATCGTGTTTCTGAAAAATAAAACAAGTTCATTAATTTGAAACTTGAAGTTTTAAAATAAAAATCAAAAACAGTTTGTAATATCTCCAAGGTCATTAGTTTGGACTTGGATGATTAACTATGAGGGATTTGGATGCTTATACTGTTATAGAGCTAGTTTCTGATTCGATTCGATGAAACTGCCAAATTCATGAAAATTGTTTGTTTAGAATGTTTGAGTGAGCCAGGATACAATTCCTGGATAGCTGAAATTTGAAATGCTGTTACTTATAAATGTTTGAGTGATTGCAGATGAGATTCCAGATTACGATCCAGGAAGCTGAGTCTAAGGGGGAGTCTGAAGACGAGCTCAAAGCAAGGGGGAGCTTGTAGATGGAAAGCTAGGTGTTGATCCCAAAGCACGGAAGCTTGATGAAAGGGGGAGCCTGAAGCTGATGGAAAGAAGATAAAGATTGAAGGATGCTTACAGTGTTACAATTCGGATAGAGTTTGAAGACTGATCAAGACTGAAGAGGTGTCATGATAAAGATTGGACACTGAAGACTTCGTCAATATCCAAGGGGGAGTCTGTTAGTGCACTATGTCTATTGACTTCGTCTTGTATTGAGTCTAGGATTTGAATTGTTAGATTAGATCTTGTTATACGAGAGTATAGGAGGTTTTAGAGTATGTTTAAGGTAATTTAGCTTGAAAGTGGTGATTTACCTTGAAAGTGTCACATGACAGTTTCAAGCTAAATCAACATGTTGATTTCCCTTGAAAGTGGCATGTGTCATTTCAAGCTAAATCAACATCACTATAAATAGCATTCAAGCTAAATCATTTGGAAGTTTTAGAAAGTTTGGAGCTTGGTGCTTAGAGAGAGAAAGTAGAGAGAGAAAGTGCTCTAGGTGATTCACGGTTCTTGTACGATTTCAGATTTATCAAAGAATCACGTTTATATTATGTCGTGTGTACTAGGTCACGTTCGTGTACAGTTTCCGCACGTTTCACGTTCGTTTTGCAATTGTTTCGGAGTCAAAATCGGTCCTACAGTCGGGCATGCCACGTTTGTTCCTTTTCTTGTATTTATGTTAGATTTAGCTGCCTTTTTGCTTCTTTTGTTAATTTGAGCTCATTTAATCCTGAAAATACAAAAGGAAGACAAAAACACACTTTTTCCAACATTAGTACTAAAAAAGGGTTAGTTTTATGCCACAATTGATGTAATATATATGTTGCATTTTGCACACATCAAATACCCCCACACTTGAAATCTTTGCTTGTCCTCAAGCAAAACTCTTTGTAATGTGGCTTTACACTCCCAAAGGGAATGGGTAGAAGAGAAGGTTTTTGGGCTTGTCATAGAGTGTCGGGATTTCCAAGATTCTTTATTTAGTTTTATTTTTATTTATTTACAATCCTATTCGTCATGATTTATTTAAAACTTTTCATAAGATAAATTACTTATTAGGGCATAGCATGCCTCTTTAAAATTTTATTTATATATAAGTTCACATACCTCACGGGGGATCACTCAACACTCGGCCGAAGATGTATTTTAGTGAATCACTCGAGAGCGGCATGGAACTTACTCCTACCATAGGCTTGCCAAGCAATCAATCATCCTCCTTTTTAACTATATACCTTTGTAAATATCAAGAGGACTTTTTGGGTGAAGGGTTAGGCTTGGGTTAAAGCTAGGTGGTTGGGTTAATGGTTAGTAGAAAAGGGCGAAAAATCGTAAAAAGCATCGGTTTTCGTAAGACTTTCTATTTTTCAACTTTTTATTTTGATGAAGCCATAATTCCAAATAAAGTTATTTTTGATGAACTTGCTTGTTTATTTCTTTTTGCTTCATCATCAACACATTTTTTTTAAAGTCATATGAAAAACCGAACTTGTTACTAAAACAAAGGGTTAAAAATAAAAAGGTTTTGGTGGGTGAAAGAGTGTTTGGTTTGGGTTAAGAAATGAAAAGGTTTAGGCTCAAAGGGGTTAACTAGGGGGATTTTGGGTAGGTGGTAAAAAAAAGAAAATAATGGTGTAGAAATAAAAAGGGTTAGTCCTAATGCCACTATCATATACTTACTCGGGTTTAAGTTGGTAAGGACCGGGAATGTATCGTCGTGGCAAGTTCTAGAGTTGTAAGAACCAAGCGGCTATTCACACAAGAAACAAAAAATGAGCATTTAGTTTAAAGATATGTATTTGTATGCTCAATAAAGGCTCAAAACTCACTTTTGTGGGAATGGGTTTTTATGTGATCAAGTATATATAATTAAATTTTAACTAAGCTTGTCATGCCTTTTCATAATTTTCTTATGTTGGTTCTTTTTATCACGACGCTATCGGTTGTAAATTCGTAAAAATATAACCTTTTTAGAATTTTGAAATTCCCAAATTAAACCTAGAAAAGTAAAAAAATGAAAATTTTCGAAAAAATTTGGGGTGATTAGCGGTTCCAATAGAGTTTTGTGTAAGGCTTGTTATTAGGACTTACAAGATTCAAGGTTTTAGCATCCCCCCCCCCCACTTAAATTACACATTGTCCTCAATGTGTCCCAAAAATAGGTTTTTAGGTTGATTGAATGTGTAAAAGGTGTGAATTAAGAAAACATTTGTGTTACTGGGCGCTGGACACGGCCCCGTGTTGTCCGGGCACGACCCGTGTTCAAGTGCCAGTAACAAAAATTAAACAAAAGAAACAGAAGCCTGGACACGGGGGCGTGTTGAGTGAACACGGCCCGTGTCCAGTTTACCTGAACTGGGTCATTTCTGCAGACTGTGCAGCACGGGGCCGTGTTGGGCGGACACGGCCCGTGCTGAGCTTACTGTTAGTGAAGAAAATCGTCGGATGGACCTGTTTTCCTGCATGGGGTGCTGGTTCAAGTTTTCCCTTGTATCCTTTGCCATCCCGAGTGTGTTTTATTTATTTTAACACCATCCAAACACCAAGTTAACTAAAACCATCATTCATTAAGTCATAGAGAGAATTACATAGTAGTCCTAGAAATTAAAATACTAGATAATTAGGTCAAAGAAGCACAAGAAATCTAAACCAAGAAGTTCTAGCCTACTACTTATTCTATTAGCAAAATTTCCGAAAAGGTAAATCCCTCGGTTAGATGTGGCTTGAAAAACTTCTTTCTCCGGGCATGGGTTCCTCACACGTCCGCGAGCCATTCTTCTATCTCCCTAGGGAGAAGAAAAGCGGGCTCATTGGCATTGGTTTGAGGAGGTGCAACCTCCACTGGGACTTCTTGTAGATCCTCAAGAGGAGGTTCCGCTGGAATGTCGTCCCAACCGGTATGATTGTTGATTCCAAGTGCTAGGTTCCAATCCTCTTGAGGGAGGATTGGTTCCATGGGAGGTGTCACAAGAATGTTTAACCTCTGGTGCAAGAGGTTTATTTCTTGAAAACTGTTTTCCAACCACACCATAAGATAATTTATACGGTCTATTAGGACCTCCTCTACCGAAGTCATCTCATCAAGAGCTTCACGTAACGCCATCACGTATCGTACGAGAGTTGCTTCAATTGATGGCCTCCTTTCCCTTCGACTGTTTCTGGAGTGCGCAGAAGAGGTTCCACTGTTTTTGCTAGACATTCTACGAAAACAAACCAGAAATAGTTCATTTTAATGAAACAGTACCACGGACACGGCCCCGTGCTCAATGAGCACGGCCCCGTGTTCACCTTTCTGTAGTTTTTTAGAACAAGGAATCTTGAAGTTTCAAATTATTTTCCCAACTCATGAAGCGTTTTTGAACAGAAATAACTTAAAACAATGTTGTGTAACTTATTTTTAATAAGATTCCTTGAACAAAAAGTTAACAAACATCACAATAAAGCTTAAAATCAAGCTTCAATGGAGGTGTTGTTGCAAGAAAGATGAAGAAGAAGGTAATGGATAAAAGAGGAAGGGACAAGATGTTTGTTAGAAACTTCTATTAGAACATACCTAGGATGGTAAGTTAGAAAATCCTTTCAAATCTCTGTCCCTGGATGGTCCAAATGTGCAGGATTCTTGGCTGTATTTATAGAAAACGACAGCGTACTAGACACGGCCCCGTGTCGGCTGGACACGGCCCCGTGTGCAGGCAAGATCCTGACACGTTTTGTCCGTATTCTGACAAAAGTCAGAAGGGAATCTTTTGGTGGACACGGGGGCGTGCTGACCTGGACACGGCCCCGTGTCTAGAAGCTGTCTTATGGAATTTGTCTTTCTTCAAGGAACTTTTCCGGATCGGGCGGTTCCTTACTGGATGGAACAACCCCAAAGTGCCTAAGATACCTTAATTGCTCTAGATTAAGACGAGAATGCAAGAGGTTGTCGGTGAGGGTGATTCCTATGTTATATGTAGGTGGACAAGTCCAACCCTTTCCCGGGCTCTCGTTAAAGAAGGTGTTTGCCGAATCGCTCAGGTCTATGTATGCATCGAACGAAGTCGATGGGGAGTCCTTCACGGCACAATCGGCACAGGGACGACTATCGCTCAAGTCCTCACTAGAGTTAGAAGTATCGTTGGGGACAACGAAGTTGTTTGAATGCGATTCCAACACTTCTTCTTGGTTATCATCTTGAGATAAATTATTGAAATCTATCCTAAGTTCTTTTAACCAATTAAGAATTAGATCTTCTAATTGAAATAGTTCATCAAGAAGCATTTCTCCTAGAAAATCTGGTTGGGAGCATTCGAGGGAGAGATAGGGATTATTTTTACTTTCGCCCCTCTTAAGGATACAAGGAAATGATTGGTCTATATAGTGGGGCTTATAATTTAGAAAATAACATTCTAATTCCTTATGGGTACCACCACATATTTGACACCACGTACCATAAGAGTGCCGAAAGTAAAAAGTATCAGTATCACTCATATTTGTGTCAGAAATTACCAACCGCCGGGATCTTACGGTTCTATTTTCAGTAACCGAATCTTGGGCACAGGGCGTGTTGAGTGGGCACGGCCCCGTGTTCAGCTTACTGTCTGACTTAAAACAGGATTGCCAGTTCCAATGATTAGGCACGTGGCGTGTTCAGCGGGCACGGCCCGTGCTGAGTTCTGCAGAAGCTGAAACACTACGAAAAATCCTAAAAAAATAGAAAAATAAGAAAAACGATTAGGCCGTTGATTCCTAACTTTCTTAAAATCCTTGTGTCCTCGACAACGGCGCCAAAAACTTGATGCGTGTGAAGCGTGTATATAAGTTTAAGTATATTTTAAGCCCTTTTACACTTTCTTTAGCCAAGTTTTAAATTTATAAAACACGATATTTATTAACACTAAACACACATATGGGCAAGTGCACCCATCGTGAACGTAGTATAGTGTTGGTAAGATACCGAGGTCGTCCAAGGACACAAGAGCTTTTAGTACCGGTTTATCCTCAACGTCTAATCAAATCAAAAGTTTAGAAAAATGTTTTAAACTAAGAAAATAAAAACTAACTAAAATGCTGAAAAATAAAAATAAAAGAAAAACAGATAGACAAGATGAATCACTTGGCTCCGACTCGTGTTTAGTGTAACCTTTGATTATTTCCGCACTTTTGAACTATTTAAGAGATTATCTTAGTTATTGTAGTAGGCCCCTCTTTTGGAGGTGACGTTACCCTCAACCCAGTAGTTTGAGTCAGCAAGGATACAATCCTAAAGGGTCGGATTATTGAAAGATAATTAATTAAGTTATTAATGCATATTGTGGCAGGCCCCTCTTTTGAAGGCGACGTTACCCTCGGCTAAGTAGTCAGAGTCAGCAGGGATACAGTCCTAAGTAGCCGGGTTAAAGTTTTAATAGTAGTTTAACTTATGAGGGGGTCAAAGAGTTTGGACCCCTGCCATCCAATACCGTTAAGTATTGAAGGAGGTCCTACTAAATTTGACCCAGGTCCTTTGCAGGATCTATACACTGAACAATGGCAAGACTCTTACCAAACCGTTCCCTTAACCCCCGACCAGGTAGCCAACATACCTCCATATAGACCGTGGAGATATGAATGGTGAAAATCTTTTATTTTATATACACAGTAAAATAATGCCAAGACACCACGGACAAACGATAAGGAAGAATCACCTTCAACATAAGAAACTAGTTATTAAAGTCATTAATATATAACCAATTAAAAAGTGCGAAAAGAGTAAAAATAAAAAGTATTACACTAGACACTTTGTCTTCAACAAGTGATGTAAGAGACTTAGGCAAACATGGCCTTGATTGTCAAGAACTCTTACGATCAATCTTGGATCCCGAGACGACTCACACACTCTATGATGGACAATGGATGATGGTGTTATGGTGGTGGTGGGTGGTGGGTGAAGTGTGAGAGAGGTGGTGTGCCAAGGGATGGTTTGAGCTTGAACCAAGCACTCCTATTTATAGGCTGAACAGAAGCTCGGGCATGGCCCCGTGTCCAGTGGGCACGGCCTCGTGTCCACATCTTTCTCTTTCTTCATTAATTGCTCTTGTCTTTATTAGTTGACCACGGCCCCGTGTCCGCTGGGCACGACCCCGTGTGCAGAAGCGTATCTGTACTATCAAGATTTGCCTAGATTCTACGAATCTTATAGTTGACCACGACCTCGTGTCCGCTGAGCACGACCCCGTGGTGGGCGATGGAAGCTTCTATAACTTTGTCTTTTATGCTGACACTTGGGCACGCCCCCGTGCTCACTGAGCACGGGGTGTGTTCAGCCTTCTGCTCTCTTGTTTTGCTTGGGAAGATGCTTTCGGGGAGGTCGGGCATGCCACGTTTGTTCCTTTTCTTGTATTTATGTTAGATTTAGCTGCCTTTTTGCTTCTTTTGTTAATTTGAGCTCATTTAATCCTGAAAATACAAAAGGAAGACAAAAACACACTTTTTCCAACATTAGTACTAAAAAAGGGTTAGTTTTATGCCACAATTGATGTAATTTATATGTTGCATTTTGCACACATCAGTTATCCTCCAGGAAGCCCACAGTTCTAAGTACTCCGTTCATCCTGGAGCTGATAAGATGTACCAGGATCTGAATGCAAATTATTGGTGGATAGGCTTGAAAAAGTCTATAGCTACTTATGTAGCCAAATGTTTGACGTGCACGCAAGTTAAAGCTGAACACCAAAAGCCGTCAGCTTTGCTACAACAGCCTGAACTTCCCACCTAGAAGTGGGAAATGGTGACAATGGATTTTATCACCAAGTTACCAAAGACAAAGAAAGGAAATGATACTATATGGGTGATAGTAGATAGACTGACTAAGTCAGCACCTTTCCTACCCATTAAAGAGACTTACAGCTCCGACATGTTAGCCCAATTGTACGTAGATAAGATTGTATCTCTGCATGGCGTACCAGTGTCTATTATCTCTGACAGAAATACTAGATACACATCACATTTTTGGAAAAGTTTACAACAATCTTTGGGCACATGCTTAAACTTTAGTACGGCTTACCATCCTCAGACGGACGGGCAAAGTGAGCGTACCATCCAAACTTTGGAAGACATGCTTCGTGCATGTGTGATTGACTTAGGTGGTAGTTGGGATAACCACCTGCCATTGGTTGAGTTCTCCTATAACAATAGCTACCATACAAGCATTCAGGTTGCGCCGTTTGAAGCTTTGTATGGAAGAAAGTGCAGAACGCCCGTTTGCTAGGCAGAAGTTGGAGATGTCCAACTAACAGGACCTGATATAGTCCTGGAGACGACAGACAAGATTGTACAGATAAGAGATCATCTGAAAGCTGCCAGAGACAGGCAGAAAAGCTACGCAGACTTAAGGCGTAAACCTCTAAGGTTCGAGGTTGGTGATAAAGTGTTGCTTAAAGTATCACCGTGGAAGGGAGTGATGCGATTTGGTAAGAAAGGTAAGTTAAGCCCAAGGTATATAGGACCATTCGAAATCATCGAATGTGTGGGAACAATGGCTTATAAGTTAAACTTACCTGAAGAGCTCAGTGGTATTCACAATGTATTCCACATCTGCAATCTGAAGAAATGTCTAACTGATGAATCGCTAGTCATACCGCATACAGATGTGCATATAGATGAGAGCTTAAAGTTTATGGAAAAACCTTTGTCGATCGAGGATCGACAGGTTAAGAAGCTTCGAAGGAAGCATGTGCCGATCGTAAAGGTTAAATGGGATGCCCGTAGAGGTCCCGAGTATACGTGGGAGGTAGAGTCCACAATGAAAGAAAAGTACCCTCATTTGTTTCAGTAAATCTCGAGGTCGAGATTTCTTTTAAGGGGGTGAGGATGTAACACCTCGAAAATTTATGTTCAATAATGTATCGACACGTGTCATAAGCTTTAAACGTGTAAAAGATTACTTTAGAGGGACTAAAGTTGACAAACAAAGAAAGTATGTGAATATAAGGGTTCAAAGTATCAACAATGGATAAATATACTTTACTGTAACCCTACACGATGTTTATACCCTTAAACGAATGAATCATGGATCATACGAAGCTAATTGTGGAAGAAAGTGAGAGATTACAAACTACAGGGGTTAAAAGTGTCAACATGTTTAAAGTATACCTCTGAGTGACCTTTTAGTGAACCCGAAGCTTGTAACGATAAACTATACTCACTAGAATATGTGATAAAAATTTTACCAAGTTTCGTTATCATATGAGAAAGTTATGATAAAATTCGTATACGAGGGGTTAAAAGCGTCAACGTTGAAATTTATGACCTTATGAGTGATCACAAAGTTAACCAAGGACTTAACCAAGTTTGTAAAAGTCTTAAGGTCCTTAAAAATCAAGTTAGAGGGCTGGAAATGCAAAATTGGAAGTTAAAACCACGCATACAAGGACCAGGGACCAAAAATGCAAAGATTGAAAGTTTTTTGGCAGGTTCTGGAAGGCCATACGGGCCGCGTAAGGTCAGGCAGGACCCTTACGTGGGCCGCCTAAACACCCCAGTGACAGAATTTTTTTGGCAGCTACCAGTTTCAGCTGTGTAACCGCCTTTAGGACCTATAAACTGATACCAGGGGCTGCACAAACGGATTTACATGCAGTAGGGGCACCTGTAAACATCTGGTTGCAACCATAGACTTGCTTGGCATCATCCTAAGCAATTAAATTCACTATATAAGAGGAGCATTGTTGCAACACTTTGTTCATTCATTTGCAAAGCTTCACAACTTCACTTCTGGAGGTTCCTGGAGCTCAAGCACACTTCCTAGTGATCTTTAGTCGTGCATAGGACCCTTGTAAGTGTCCTTAACCCTTCCTATTTCAATTTAGCTTAGTTATTTAGCTTAAAGTCAAACCGTCGTAATTAGAGTTTGACTTCGGGATTAATCAATAATTGTCCAGTCAAATCATGAATTGAAAGTACCTATGAGTTGGTAATTATGTGGGTAATAAACCCTTAAAAGGGCACCCTCTGATTCCCACTCTAACTAGGTCAATTATCGGGTCAAAGTTAATCTTAAAAAGTCAACAGAAAGCTTATTTTCAAATTAATACATAATTAGCAATATAGGACCCATGCAACCTGTTTTATCACTAATATAACTTGGTAATTAATGTAAGAACATGTATAAACATGTCCAACCCGACAATTTTCAGTTTAGGCTCGGTTCGGAACCTAAAGTCGCATAATTTGACTTTTGCTTTGACTTTCGATTCTGAGCCAATGTAGCATGTTTTAGAAATGCCTTACAGCCTTATTTGGACCAGGTTTCATGTTAGTATAACCCTCTGTGATTATACAACATGGGTCATTAGTTATCCGATTCATATGCATCTTTCCGTTAAATGCTTAAATGTTGACTATTATGCCCATATGACCTTAAAACGTGATTTTTGAAAAAGTAAAAGAGTAGAAACCTTCATTACTGATTTATAAAGTTGTCCCTAAAATTTGACATCAGTTTGAGGTCTAGATTAGGAGTTATGCTCATTAGCGTAATTAGAAAGCTTTTTATTAAATAAACGGCGTAATTAGCATATAGCCTATCTAAACCCAATTTTTAATACCAAACTTTTTACCTACTGATATAAAATAATATTTTGGGATTTTTGAAGATTTTTATTTAATTTTAGGCTGAGCATAACATAGAGTTCTAAGCTTGATTCGGTAATTGCTGATTTTGCCCTTTTGGGCTATAAAATGAGTTTTACAAATTATTTTGATGCCAAACCTTTTTCTACTGATCTAATATGATAAATAAAATATTTTGAGTCTTCTGGAATAATAAAAATATCATCTTTCCTTTAAAAACCCGGAAATAGCTCAAAATCGCATTTTTAAGCGTTTTTAACGCATAGTATGTATTAAAACTATTTTAAACATATAAGGTTTGATGCCTACTGATATTTTCAGTAAATTTTTATATATTAACAGTAAGCAAAAGTTTTAAACTCAGATTTCCAGTTTTGACCTTTTTAAGCCTATGTGAAATTACCAAAATGCCCCTAAGGTGCATAGTTTGATTTTTAATGATAAATTTTACATATATATAATACCCTATTGTTATAACTTATTAAATTAAGTATTTTTACTGATTATATCAGACCTGCAACTCAGATTATTATTTAAACTCTTTTATAACCCTTAAAATGACCAAAATGCCCCTACGGGGCATAGTTTGAGTTTATATTCGTTTCAGACATAATAGAAGATATCCTACTGATGTCACAACATATTTAAGGCATATTAACTTAGAAAACCTGTATGTGACTCATATGGTTACCCGTTACGCATCTTGCGCGTTCGGTTCGGTTTATGTAACTAGTTTGCATAAATTGACCAAAACGGGTCAAACCTTATCATTTTTGTCTCAAAATCCAGAATGTGTTTAGTTTACCCATATTACACAAGTCTCCAATCTTGTCGGGTCTAAATCACATTCTATTCCGGTCTTCGCTTAATCATGCGTTTGAACCGTATCTTCTTTTAAAACTAACCGGTCTAAGTTTAAGCTTAATTAAAGACCCGTTTGGAATCTAATAGGTTATTAAAAACCTTTGTTCCAGAATAGGAGACCCGGTAAAAGCTACACGCACTTGCTATTTGTGATTAATACTTGCAAAGGTAAATACTTTTAACTTATTTTCCCTTATACGGGCTTGGGGTACGGTATATAAAATACCGCTTAGTCGGGCATTTGACTTTAATCGTTTGGTGGTTAAATACTACCGAGATGACCCGTTTAAAAATTTGGTTTTGTTTTCTTAACGCCTTTAGGGGTTAATGACCATGTCCCGGATATCCTTGGCATCATTCATAGAATGGCCACGACCTTAGCACACGGATGTAGGCGTACACCCGTCAGTGCATTTAAAATTAATAAGGTATAACCGCCGGTTATGAGAATAACTCGCCGCGGGACTATACCATGTGGTGTGTCTATTAATCTTTAACCCGGCATGAACCGGGCAACTGAACGCATAACAAACATGTAATTCTTTTACAAGTTTATATATAAATAATTATCCCAAGTTATAAAAAGTTTTGTGCCACGTGCATTCAAATCAATTTTCTAAACCTTTTCAAAATGAGTCAGTTAATTGTATTTACCAGTGTAAACTGACGTATTTTCCCAAAAAGGTTAAGTGCGGGTACTACTCGAAATAGGCTGGCCTCTCCTTAGCATCGTTAAAAGTCTCGCAAGCTTGGATGCATTTAAGTCTGATGAACTATGTTTCCTTTTTATTTGATCCGCATGTGGATCTGTTTCAACTGTTTTGTGATACTTAATATTACAATTCATTCGGTTGAAATAAATCTATCTTTTGCTTTCGCTGTGCATTTAAAATTGTGTTGTTTGACTATGATGATATCAACTACGTCACGATACTCCTCATCGGGCCCACCGGTAATACGTGGAAATATCGGGGTGTGACACCCGAGCTCCCAGCCAATTACGTACGGTAACTGTCACTCAGTCTTTTTGGAAAAATACGTCAGTTTATACTGGCAATACAATTAACCGACTCTTTTGAAAACATTTATAAAATTTAGTTTAAATGCACAAGGCACAAACATTTTATAACTTGGGACAATTATATTAATAACAATCTTGTATCAGATTTACATGTTTGTCCAACATTTAGGGCCGGTATAAAAACCGAACAAGATTAATCAACACACCACAAATATAAACTCACAAGAAGTTTCCTCACGAGTGAGTATATCTTTTACATACGCAAAAGGAAGGTGTATGCCTACACCCCGTGCTTAAGTCGTGGTCATTCACGCTTTTTGAATGAGCCAAGGATATCCAGGACACGGTCGTTAACCCCCAATGTTATTTGTTATCAAGCAACACTGATTAAAACGGGATTATACAATTTAAACATATTCGATTAAAAGGTTTCTACACCCGACCAAGCGGTAATAATTTACCGTATCCCAAGCCCGTATAAGGGAAAATTAAGTTAAAAGTATTTACCTGAGCTAAATGTAAATTATACTCAGTCGTATATTCTAATTAGCAAGTGAAAGTACTTCTACCGGGGCTGTCAATCTGGAATGAAGGTTTTATTAACCTATTAGATTCCTAACGGGTCTTATTTAAGCTGTAACTTAGACCGGTTAGTTTTAAAGAAAGGTTTACGGTACGAAACGCTAGATTAAGCGGTGACCGGATTGGAAAGTGATTTAGACCCGACAAGTATGAAGACTTGTTTATAATGGGTAAACTAAATTCATTCTGGATTTTGGAGTAAACGTGATAAGGTTTGACCTGTTTCGGCTAATTCATGCAAACTAGTTACATAAACCGTACCGAACGCGTATAAGCACAACGGGTAACCGGACGAGTCAAGAATAAGTTCCAAAAGTTATTATGCTTAAAATATGTTGTGATATCAGTAGGATATCAACAATTATGCCCCAATTGAATTTAAGACCAATTTAAGTCCTGAAAGGGTATTTTGGTCATTTTAAAGTTTATAAAAGAGGTTTAAACATAAACTGAGGTTCTGGTCTAAAACATTCTGTAAAAATATTTATTTTATGTTGTTTTATCAGTAAGATATCATACATATGTGTGTTTAATCATTTATGGCTAAACTATGCACCGTAGGGGCATTTTGGTCATTTCACATATGCTTTTGAGGTCAAATTGGGAAGTCTGAGTTCAAGACTTATACTTACTGTTAAAGTATTAAAATTTATTTTTAAAATCAGTAGGTAACAAGTCTTAGGTGCTAAAATATGGTTTTAAACCATACTATGCGCCTAATTCGCATAAAAGTCGATATTTGACGATACTTGGGATGTTTAAGGAAATCTGAGATTTTGATCAGCCTTAACTATTTAAAATATCTTATGTAATATATAAAATCAGTAGAAAAGGTTTGACATGTAAATGATGTGTAACACTCATCTTATTAGTGAAAAGGGCATTATCGTCAATTACCGAGTCCATGCAAGAACTCTATGTTATGGTCAGTATAAAATTTGACCAAAAAATCTAAAATTCTCTAAAAATTATATCAAAACAGTAGGTAGCAAGTTTGGTGCCAAAATTTGGTTTAAATATGATTTATGGCAAAAAATGCTATTTAATTAACAAAAAGTTCTGTTTTACGATATCATGCATAACTTCCATTTGAGACCATAAATTGATGTCAAATTTTTATGACATACTTATATATCTGTAATAAAACTTTTTTTCCTCTCACATTTTCTAAAATCTCGTTTTTATATCATAAGGGCATAATGGTCAAGTTTTAAGCATTTAACGGAACATGCAAATGATTCAGATTTCTAAGGGACCATGTAGTATAACTTCATAGAGTTATACTAACATATAATATGGTCACAAAGGAACCCTAAGGCATAACTAAACTGAGCTAATTCGGGTCAGAACTGAAAGTCAAAGCAAAAGTCTACTTTTGCGACTTTCGGTTGCGAACCGGGCCTAAACTCGGAATTATCGGGTTGAACATGCCTAAACATGTTCTTATATTATTTACCAAGTTATTTATGTGATAAAATGTATTTTATAGCTTCTACATTATCAGTTATAATTTATTTTGTAAAAACTGACTCGTTTGACTTTTCTGTTAAGTAGTTTGACCCGACAATTGACCAAGTAAAGGTGATAATTAGGAGGTGCCCTTTTAAGGGTTTAACACCTACATAATTACCAACACATAGCCACTTTCAATTCTAATAATGGCTGGACCGTTAGTGATTAATCACAAAGTCAAAGCATCATTACGATAACTTTGACTTCCGGTCATTAGGCTAATGAAATCTTAACTATAGAAGCTAAGAACACTTACAAAGGTCCTTAGCACGAAGATTAGACTAGAGAAAGCTTCCTAGAACACCAAGATGCTTCAGAGAATGAGTTGTGAAGTGAAAATTTTAAGTGTGCAAGTTCAAGAACTCAAAGTAAGGGCCTTTATATAGGATTTTGGATGCTCTAGGATCATTGCAGCTGTTGTGGGAGGTCATCAGATGTTAACAAGTGTCCCCATGGCAGTAAAAACCACTTAAACAGTCCCTGGTATCAAAAAACTAGCAGGCAATGGCGGTGGAAGGGCTGCAACATGCAGCTGTCCATTGTTCTGTCGCTGGTGACTCAGTCGCGGCCCACGAAGACATTAGAGGGAGTCTTCACGGCCCGCGAGGACCCTTTAATCCGGTAAAAAGTTTGTAATTTTTGCATTTTCAGTCCCTGGTCCATATTTAATTTAAATAACTTTTGTTTATTGCACTTTTGATCCCCATAGTTAATTATTTAGTGTCTTGGGTCATAAAACAAACATCGTTAAGCTCCCGGTTAGTTATGAGACCACTCGAAAGGTCTTGTTTGCATCGAAACTCCATTAATTCAGTATCCAACATTCGCGAGAGTATAAACAAAAATATTACAATGCTTTCGGGATCGCTTAAAGGTCACTCAGAGGTAACATTTAACATGTTGACACAATTTAACCCCTACGTTTCGTAAACTTTTGATGTTTAAGCACAAACGGCTTTTGTGTCTGGCAATATATTCAGTAAAGAATATGAACATTATGTGAGATCATTCAGAGACACAAGTTTGGCAAGTTGACACTTTTGATCCTTCCACATACATCTTTTCCTTGTTTGTCAACTTCAGTCCCTCGAAATCAATTCATTACACGTGTGAAGTTTATGACACGTGTCTTGATAGTATTGGACATGATTTTTCGAGGTGTTACATCCTCACCCCCTTAAAAGAAATCTCGACCTTGAGATTTAACGAAATAAATGAGGGTATTTCTGTTTCATCGTGGATTCAACCTCCCACGTGTATTCTGGGCCTCTACGGGCATCCCATTTCACTTTGACGATCGGCACATTCTTTCTTCGAAGCTTCTTAACCTGTCGATCCTCGATTGACAAAGGTTTTTCAACAAACTTTAAGCTTTCGTCAATCTGCACGTCCTTATAAGACAATGCTAGCAACTCATCGGCTAGACATTTCTTTAAGTTGCAGATGTGGAACACATTGTGAATGCCACTGAGTTCTTCAGGTAGATTTAGATTGTAGGCTACAGTTCCGATACATTCGATGATCTCGAATGGTCCTATGTATCTTGGGCTCAGCTTGCCCTTTTTGCTAAAACGCATCACCCCTTTCCAGGGTGACACCTTGAGTAGCACTTTATCACCTACCTCGAATTTCAGAGGTTTACGCCTTTTATCCGAGTAGCTTTTCTGCCTATCCCTGGCAGCTTTGAGACGGTCACGGATTTGAACAATCTATCCGTCATCTCGAGGAGTATATCAGGTCCTAAGAGTTGGGTTTCTCCAACTTCTGCCCAACAAACGGGCGTTCTACACTTCCTTCCATTTAAGGCCTCAAAAGGCGTGGCTTGGATGCTCGAATGATAACTGTTGTTGTATGAAAATTCAATCAAAGGAAGATGGTCATCCCAACTTCCTTCCAAGTCAATAACATAAGCCCTGAGCATATCTTCAAGCGTTTGAATGGTACGCTCGCTTTGCCCATCCATCTGAGGATGATAAGCAGTGCTGAAATTTAAACGAGTGCCTAGGGATTGCTGAAAGCTTTTCCAAAAATGAGATGTGTATCTTGTATCCCTATCAGAGATAATAGATACTGGCACTCCGTGGAGAGACACAATCTCATTTACATACAGTTGAGCTAGTTTATCAGAGCTGTGCGTTTCTTTAATAGGTAAGAAGTGAGCTGACTTGGTCAGCCTGTCTACTATAACCCAAATCGTATCATTTCCATGTTTCGTCCTTGGTAACTTGGTAATAAAATCCATAGTTACCATTTCCCACTTCCAAGTGGGAAGTTCAGGCTGTTGCAGTAAACCTGACGGCTTTTGATGCTCAGCTTTAACTTGTGCACACGTCAGACATTTAGCCACATACGTGGCTATAGATTTCTTCAAACCTATCCACCAATAATTTGCCTTTAAATCCTGGTACATCTTATCACTGCCTGGATGGACTGAATATTTAGAATTATGCGCTTCTTGGAGGATTACATCTCTAAGTCCTCCATGGATTGGAACCCAGATTCGTCCATTCAATCTAAAGATTCCATCTTTGACATAAGACAATTGATCAGCAGTCACACCTAACTTCTCATTTGAAAAGTTAGGTTCCAGTATAGCTTCCTTTTGGGCAGCTAGCAGTCTTTCATTCAAGCTATTCTTTTGTTCAATGCTTTTGGTGTTGATCCTTATAGGTTTAATCCTTTCTTTCCTGCTCAAGGCATCAGCGACCACATTTGCCTTGCCAGGATGGTAGCCTATTTCACAGTCATAATCGTTTAATGTTTCCATCCAACGACATTGCCTCATATTAAGATCCTTCTGGTTAAACAAGTGTTGAAGGCTTTTGTGATCTGAATAAATTATACACTTGGTTCCATATAAATAATGCCTCCAAAGCTTTAGTGCAAGTACAACGGCACCTAATTCCAAATCATGGGTGGTGTTCTTTTCGTGCACCTTTAGTTGACGTGAGGCATAGGCAATGACCTTGCCTCTCTGCATGAGCACACAACCCATACCGGTGTGTGATGCGTCGCAGTACACAACAAACTCTTCAATCCCTTCTGGCAATGTCAACACAGGAGCATTGCTTAATTTCTGCTTAAGAATCTCGAAAGATTCTTGTTGTTTGGGACCCCAGTCAAACTTTACATTTTTGCGAGTTAACGAAGTCAAAGGTGCAGCAATCCTAGAAAAGTTTTCAATGAAACATCTGTAATATCCTGCTAGACCCAAGAAGCTGCGAATCTCTGTAGGTGTTTTTGGTGCTTGCCAATTCATAATCACTTCAATCTTAGCGGGATCCACCTGGATACCACGCTCACTCACCACATGTCCAAGAAATTGGACTTCTCTAAGCCAAAATTCACATTTAGAGAATTTTGCGTAGAGCTTCTCTTTTTGCAGGAGTTTAAGGATACACCGGAGATGTTTTTCATGATCGGCTTGGATCTTTGAATAGATAAGTATGTCATCAATAAAGATAATGACAAACTTGTCTTGATACGGCTTGCAAACGTGATTCATGAGATCAATGAATGCAGCAGGTACATTGGTGAGTCCGAAAGGCATCACCAAAAACTTGTAATGGCCATATCTAGTTCTGAATGCGGTCTTGTGTACATCTTCGGTTCTGACCTTCAACTGATGATACCCCGACCTTAGATCGATCTTTGAGAAGTTACTTGCCCCTTGCAGTTGATCGAACAGATCGTCGATCCTAGGCAATGGATATCTGTTTTTTATTTTAATTTTATTTAGCTCACGATAATCGATGCATAGACACATCGAGCCATCTTTCTTCTTTACAAATATAATAGGCGCTCCCCAAGGAGACGAGCTAGGCTGTATAAAACCATTCTCTAACAAATCATCCAACTTTGTTCTTAATTCTTTCATCTCGGTTGGTGCTAACCGATATGGAGCTCGTGCTACAGGGGCTGCTCTTGGAATGATATCGATCCTGAATTCCACTTGTCTGTTTGGGGGTAAGCCAGGTAACTCTTCAGGAAAAACGTCTGGATATTCAAAAATAACAGGGATGTTTTCGATCTTAGGCTTAGGCTCATCAACGGTCACCTGTGCCATGTAAATGACACAACCTTTCTTCAAACACTTCGATGCCTTAAGCATAGATACTTGTTTAGGAAATCCATACTGTGTGTCTCCTTGAATTATGAGTGATTCACCATAAGGAGTTTTGATAACCACTTGCTTCTTATCACATGCAATTTGAGCTTGGTTAAAAGATAACCAATCCATGCCAATAACAATATCAAATCCTGCTAGCTTCATTGGTGACAAAGACAACGGAAAGGAGTGGTTCCTAATGGATATGAAACATCCATCTAAAATTGTTGAAGCAGTCTCTAAGGTACCATCGGCCAATTCTACCTCATATTTTATGTCTAGAGTTTTAACAGGCAGATTTAACAGTTTACAAAATTTATTGTCTATAAATGACTTATCTGCGTCAGAATCAAACAAAACTCTAGCATAAACATCGTTGATGGGGAAACTACCTGTTACGACGTTATCGTTCTATACCACTTCCTGGGCGTTCATCTAGAAGACTCGTGCATTTGTCTTTTTGGCCTCTTCAGGCTTCTTTGCAAGTTTTGGGCAATTGGTTTTGATATGCCCTTTCTCGTTACAGTTGTAACAAGTCGCGTTCTTCAACTCCTTGCATTCTAAAGTCTTGTGACCCTTGGTCTTGCAAATCCCACAAAGTTTAGCATGTGGGTCGATCGTACACTTTCCAGAATGACGCTTTCTGCAGTTCCTGTAATTGGGTCTGTTATCTGACTGACTCGAGTTTTTCTTGAACTCGGAGCCTTTCTTATGCTCGAAATTCCCCTTTTTCTTCTTGTCAGAATGACGTGAGCTCTCATCTTCCTGTTTCCTCTTTCCCTCTTCAGAAGTCTTAACAGACTTATTTCTAATCGCATCGAGTGTGAGAGATAAGGACAGATCCACCATGGACCTAAAGGTGGTAGGCCTGGAAGCTTTAACGTTTCCTTTTATTTCTGGGGCCAAGCCTCCAATGAAGCGCACTATGTGCTTAGGTTCAGGTGTAACTAAATAGGGAACAAGTCTGGACATAGTGTTAAAGCTCGTAAGGTAAGCTTGGCAATCCAAATTCTTCATGACCAGAGTCAAGAAGTATGTTTCAATCTTTTCCACCTCATGCTGAGGACAAAAGTTTTCCTTGATTAGTGCCATAAATTGTTCCCAAGACAAGTTATAAAGTGGGATTTTCTGTCACACCTCGACCGCGTAAAACAACAAATCGCGGCGGAAACATCGGGGCGTGTTGCAACAGAATTAATGTTTCATAACCATGGATACCAAAAAGTGTTTCGTTTTATTAAACATTGAATAATTACATCGTCTGGAAATCTAAATACACAAATTAAACATAGTCTATCATTATTATTGAGTCACTAAGGCCTTGTCCAGTCCTATGTGAGCATGCATCTTATCAATCGATATCATTCAACAATACCTGAAACATATGTGAAAACGAGGTCAGCAAAGAAATGCTGGCGAGTACATAGGTTTTGTGAAAATAAGATTCATGACTTCTGTTTAAGAAAATGTTTAGTCATGAACCTTGTAATTTGCTTTGTCTTTGTAAATCATTTGAAAAAAATAATAAGTTCAGGTGATATGTATAAATAAGAGAATAGTGCATGATTAAATGAATAACCATGTAAAATGAGTTTGTATAAGATAAGTTGTTTATAAATAAATGTCTTGTGAAAAGTATGTTACTTGTATAAAATGTTCTATGTCTCAAACTGAAATGATTCAAATAACGCTACAATATGTAATACCATACAAACACTTATATATAGGAAGTATCAGCGGCGTATCCACCATGCTTGTATCATATTCCACACGCATTGTTACTTAATCACTTAATCAAACCAAACCACCAAAATAATGTTCATGCCCAATGTAAATCATGTAATATGTAACCAAAACCCAATCGTATATCGCTTTGAATCCAATCGTTTACCCAATCGTTAAAACATCGTGTGAAAACCAATCGTTTACCCAATCGTCTAATTCGTTTTAGGTTGTGAAACTACTTAAATGGTCGTCTCGCTAATAACATTCAAACCTTCTTGACTCGCATTAATAAACCCTTACCAAAGGATAGATTAATAATTCGCATTAATAAACCCTTACCAAAGGATAGATTAACATCTCGCATTAATAAACCCTTACCAAAGAGTAAATTAAAAATTACAGATTCAGTCGCTACCCACAACACCCACACATAACTACGGGTGTAGTAACTAACGGGATTTGTCAGATCCTATGGTACCATAACCTAATACTGGCCGGCTTGATCATTGCTAATGAATGTCATTTGTTATGTAACTACAACCAACAAGTTTGTTCACTTTATTGAAATCGTTATTAGTTTTGTATAAATCGTCTTAATTGTTTTTGAAACCATTGTTATAACATCGAAAACATTTAGCACATATGAGTCACCCCAAAACAATTGAAAGCAGTAAAATAGGGGAATAATGTACTCGCCTGAGAATGCTTAGAGGTCTTGAACAACAACCAAACAAAGCTAGAGAGAGCACGGAATCAGTCGACAATCTAAAACTATATAAATAAACCGGACTTAAATCGGGAGATCGGATAGGATGAGGCTTGGTAAACCAAATGAGTGTTGGAACTCATATGATATGGTTTAACAAGGCCTACATACTACAATGAAACCAGACCTAAGTGCTTTCGACCCATCGCGACCCATTAAGGTAGCTTATGCTACTTTAACGCGTCGTGTGCGTGAAACGCGTTCGGACCGCCTAACTAGTCCTATGACAAGTAGAATATGCCTAAAAATGTTACATAATCAGTTATGTGACAAAAGTTTAGGTTACATATGCTTAATTACCAATTATACATGAAAAGGGTATTCTGGTAATTTACCTAAGGCATATAAACTACCTATCATACAACTACTCAAACGATGTGACCATAGGGTATACGCAAGCTGATGCGTAAACGTAGTCATTTTAATGTGACAAACACTCCGGAATAGTGACATAGGCTTAACATACCTTAAATAACCTTTACATAACTTAGAAATAAGTTTTGGATGGTTTGGTATGTCGAAATCAAGTTTATTCGCTTACAGGGACTAATTTCGACAAACTGCGAAAGTATGCCGATTCGTACCGTAACAAACATTCCGGAATATGATCATAAGTTAAACATGCCCTAAATATCCTTTACATAGCTTATAAATAGGCTTTGAGGTGTTTGGTGCGCAAAAAATAAACTTATTTGATCAACAGGGACTAAAAGCGTCAAAAAAATGCGTAAGTTTGCATTTCCTCGCATATCTTACGTTCTGAATATATCCAGACATCCAAAAATTTATGTATTCATTAAAATATTTTATTTTAGTTATTGGCATGATAAAATTCCATTCGTCGCGTAATTTGGAGCGTTTTTCGCGTCCGTTCGTGTTTCGTCGTAATTAACCGAACAACGCAATCATACGGCCAAATAAACCAACATCCGAGATGTTTTTTTAGCACATTTCATGTTCCCTTTACTTTAACTTCATTTTAGAGCCTTGAAATGATGTTAACAGGGCTTAAACGTGTCAAAATGGGCCTAAATAACATGCAGGGACCTAAACTGCCATTCTTCCAAAGTTGGCTCTGGCGGGCCGCGTAAGCCATCAGGTCAGCAGATTGTTGTTTCCAGCTTGATCCAGCTGTTTCCCTTGTTTGCTCATGGTTTTAATCAATCTAGGGGCTTGTTTTGGGCTCCCAAGGATTTCCAAATCAGTAGGTATTACATGTAAGGCCAAGATTGAAGCTCGTTTATCGAAGAACGATCCTAACGGTTCTTGATTTTCTATAAATACCCAACCCCACTCCATTCTAAACCCACACTTGATCTGATTTTATGCTCTAAGTTGAAGCTTTATGCTTCATACCCTGAGTATTTAAATCAAGATCTTCCTAGCTTAGACCCTTTTGTAAGTATTCTTTCGTGCTTTTATGCGTTTTTAGCATGAAAGTCAAACAGTGGTTGACTTTCTTCTTTGACCAGTCAATGGTCAACACGAAGTCCGTTTGAACTTCGTAGCGTGAGCGTAATCACGATGGTTATAGTCCCTTGTGACTATACCTACTGATTACCACGTTAATTAGGCGTAGTGACGAGTCATAGTTTCGGTCAAAATACGAGTTTATGAGTATTTTTCAACCAAACTATTCTTGGGTATCAAAACCCTTTGTTTTGATATCAAACTTGTTTTCTAACTTCGTTAAACAGGTTCTAACATGTTTAACTCCTCACTTTTAGTTTAGTGCTTTATATAGGGTCGTAAGATAAGCGGTCCCGACCCGTTTGGTCGATCATTAGGATCCGACCAAGCATATATTGTGACCATAGTTGTATAGGGGATAACCTTCCAAGGTTATACCTTATGGTCACTTCGTTTAGTTAGTTGTATGATAGGTAGTTTATAAGCCTTATGAAAAATGACCAAAATGCCCTTTTCATGCATAATTGGATTTTAAGCAAATGTAACTTAAACTTTTGTCATTTAACTGATTATGCAACATATTTAAACATGTTTAGGCATATAATACTTGTCATAGGACTAGTTAGGTGGTCCGAACGTACTTAGGATTGGTTTCGTTTTAGTATGTAGGCTTTGTTAAACCATATCATATGAGTTTCAATACTCATTTAGTTTACGAAACCTCATCCTATCCGATCTTCCAACTTAGGTCCGGTTTATTAACATAGTTACCTATATTAGGTGCCGTTTGATTTCAGTGATCCCTCTAGTTTTGCTTGGTTGTTGTTCAAGACTTCTAAGCATCCTCAAGTGAGTACATAGTCCCCTCTTTTACTGTTTTCAAATGTTTTGGGGTGAAACATGTGTGCTTAATTGTTATTTTCATGATTTCAATGTATAAATTGATTATACATGCTAGTACCTATCTTTTGACAAACTAAATGATTATCTATGGTTTAAACACTAATTTTTCAAAGATTATAAAAATAAATTGTTGGGTTATACTTATTTTTTACATTCACCAAACCGATTGGTAGTATGATATATCGCTATAGGACTAAACACCCCATTCCTGCTGTATGGAATGTCAGAAACCAAATTTTATCCAAATAGAAATTGCCTTTGTGGTATTTCTATAGTCTCTAAGGTGTAGTTTGATACACTAAGGTTTGAATGAATTCTAAATCACATTTTCTTTTGTATATTTCGATATACTTCCAAAGTATAGTTTGATGTGCTCCCATATGTGATATTGTTTACCAAAGTATAATTTGATATACTATGTACATAACCAACATATATTTTGTTATTTACCAAAACATAATTGATATGTTATTTTCAAAACCAAAACATAATTGATATGTTATTTTCAAAACCAAAACATAGTTTGATATGTTATTTACAAAACCAAAATATACTTATGACATACTACTGAAAACTATTATTTTAACAACTAAAGTATATTTGATATGCTACCTGTTTAACTGTTTTGAAACTGAAATATATTTTAATATATATTACTTATCTGATTTTCTCAAAACCAAGGTATATATTTATATATACTACAAACCATTTTATCAAAACATTGTTTTACAAACAACATATTTTATACAAACTCATTTTTACTTGGTTATTTATTTATCTGTGCATTATTCTTTTATATCATCTGAGTTCTTATCAAATTTCGCCTGATTTATAAAGAAAACATTTTTAAGTTCATGACTACTTTTGTTAAACATTCTTTTAATCTTACAAGTCATGAATCCTATTTTTAGTAAAACCTATGTATCTCACAGGAATTTTTATGCTGACGTACCTATTTTTACATATGTTTCAGGTGCTGTTATGTGACTATTGTTGATGCATGCTATGCATAGGATGGACTCGTGCCTTAGCGACTTTAAAACTTGAAAGACAATATTTGTATTTATCTGATTTGTAATAAAACAATGAGTTCAATAATTCAATAAAATGAAACTATTTAATCCATGGTTGTGAAACAATGATTCTGTTTCGACACTCCCCGACGTTTCCGCCATGATTTGTTGTTTTAGGTGGTCGGTGTGTGACAGAAAAGTTGGTATCAGAGCCAATGGTTATAGGGAATTAGGTTATTAGTAATGCTTTGACCTAGACTATAACCTTCCTAGGACCCTAACACATGTTATCTTGTGTTTAGTCTTAAAACAATACTGTCGCCTATCTTTAGGTGACAACCAAAATAAGAACACAATAATGAATCCACTTCGAAAATTATTCATCTGTTCAAGGATGATTGATTACTAGGTTTTGAACCCTCTAAGTTTTCAAAATCTCGTCAAAGTTTGGGTCTTATAATGTGAACACATGCAAGCTGGAAGGGTGGATGCTTGTATCCTGAGTCTTCTGTCTAAGGCTAGAGTGTTCGTACAAATCCACATAATTGGACCAGTCACTCTTACATGGGAATTCTTGGGATGAGTGTCCACTTATAGGCTAAAGCAGGTCTTCGCAATACATTATATTGACCCATTTACTTTGATTAGTCACTGCGCGTCATTTGTTTTATTCATGGTAACGAACGACTGATCGCCTTCCTTGTGTTTTGTCGATGCTTTAAATACCCCGTTTGTTTTTCGCAATTGTCAACCTCACTCGTTTCTCATATTTCCTTATACTTTTTAGACAATGCCTCCTCGACGAGATGCACAACCTCTAACCAACGAAGAAGTCGCAGCCCTTGTCTCTCAGTAAATGGCTGCTGTGCTTCCGGGCATAGTAACCCAGATCCATCAGTTATACAACAATAATAACAACAACAATACTCAGTGTAGTTTCAAGACCTTCAACTCTTCTAAACCTTTGAAGTTTTCTGGGTCTCAAGGAGCAACCGCGCTCCTGCAATGGTTCGAAAGTTTGGAGAGCACATTCAAACATGTGCAATGTCCGAATGAGCGTAAGGTTGAGTTTGCATCCAGTGCATTCGAGAAGCGTGCTCTTACATGGTGGAACAGTGTGATGCGTGATAGGGGTGCCGATATGGCACTAGCTCAAACTTGGGAAGAGCTTCGAGCTCTAATGATGAAGGAGTTTTGTCCTCGTCATGAGCTTAGAGCGTTGGAAAGGGAATTCGACGATCTAAAGCAAGATAGTGGTGAACATCGAGCCTATACTGACCGTTATGAGGAACTGAGCCTATTATGTCCTGCCATGGTTACGCCTTTGGAAAAGGCGATCGAGAAGTACATTGATGGTCTCCCTTACCCAGTTCAGGATATCGTTACTGGTAGCAACCCTACTACTGTCAGACAGGCCATTGAATTGTCTGCTACCCTGACTGAATCCCATATCAGGAAGGGTAAGCTTTTTCGAAAGGGCGACCCGAAACCATCTGACAAGTCTGCACAAGAAGAACCAAAGGATAAATAGGCCGAGACATCCAAGAAGAAGAAGCGCAAGGTTTCACAAAACTGCGTAATAACTGCTCAGAACAATCAGGTTACACCAAACCAGCCAGCACAACCTTGTGTAAGGAAAAATTATGTTGGTACCGCCCCTTTGTGCAACAATGCAACCGTCATCATCTGAAGCAAGTACAGTGTCACAAATGTACCCACTGTGGGCGATTGGGACATTTGGTCAATACCTGCCGCTATGCAAATCAAGCTGTTGCAAATCATGTTGCTGCGTAAGCACAGTTTCCTCCTGGGTCGTGTTATAACTGTGGTGACCTTACTCACTACCGAAACAATTGCCCAAAACTTGTTAACGCAAATCCAGCGCGTGGACGAGTGTTTAACATAAACGAGGTAAACGCAAACGACAATGCAGCAGTGAACAATTAGCCTTTTTGTATTTCTTTGTTTGTTATCCTTTGACGTTTGGAACAATTCAGCTGTTATATAAATAAAATTTGTTGTTTCAAGTTTATTTTACGAAACTGATACAATTATGTGATTAGGTGCTTATGTGATTTCTTTTATGTCTTGTGTTTTTGTAATCCGAATATTCATTATCCAAATCCTCATAGAATCTTCCATATCTCCATATGAGGGATTCATAGAAGGATATCCAAAGGTACTACCTTAAATCCTTAATGGGCTTCTACGTAATAGTTAAGACCCTTGGATTATGAAGTACTATTCTATAATTGGACCCCTTGAGTGGTCTAGTTTAAAACATTGATTCAAAATCTGGTTAGGAATATCATGTGACAATATAGCTGAAAAGATCCCTTAAGTGGTCTATTTAAGGAGATCGTACGACGGTCTAGTTAAGGAGATCATGTGTTGATCTAGTTAGAAAGATCGATCGTTGATCTAGTTAAAAAGATCCTTTGGTGGTCTAGTCAAGTCACTTCATGTTTATTCGAATGATTTTTCCCCTACGCATTATGAAATGAACTGTCCGGGCTGTGCAAGGAATTACGTAATTATGGATGCATACATAATTATGGAATTCAGTGCACAGAAACCACAGCAAGTTTTGTCATGTGTAAAGACCCATAGTGATGAGAATAACGAAACGGGAACAATGTAGAAAGGGGCATGGTGGATACGCCGCTGGTACTTCCTATATATAAGTGTTCCTTATTACATTGCGAACGTAGCGTTATTTAAGTTACTAAAAGTCCTGGACCTTGACCAATGTTATTTTATCTTACAATCTCCGACTCTGATTTTCGAGCACACACAAGTTTCCAATGATAGTCTTCGTAGGAAACGTTCTTCTTTTCGTAGTTCAAAACTCCAAGTTTTGTTACTACAAGGACATCACTTTGATGGTTGAAAAATTCACTAAGAATCCAAACGTGGCCCAGAATTTTACTTAGGGTACGAAGGATTCATTCGAAAGCGAAACAATCACAGTTGCCTTCACAGGTTTCCTCTAAAATTAAATTTCGGGACGAAATTTCCTAAAGTAGGGGAGACTGTGACACCTGTGTCACTACAACCATCATACAAATACCAAACCAATGAAATATTGTGTTTCATACTTGGATTTGTATAAATATGCGTATCATTTGCACATATCAATTCTCGTTCGATTTCGAGCTCTAAATCGCTTTCTAGAAAGTTATACGCAAGCTGATGCGTAAATGTAGTCAGTTTAACGTGACAAACACTCCGGAATAGCGACATAGGCTTAACATACCTTAAATAACCTTTAAATAACTTAGAAATAAGTTTTGGATGGTTTGGTGTGTCGAAATCAAGTTTATTCGCTTACAGGGACTAATTTCGACAAACTGCGAAAGTATGCCGATTCGTATCGTAACGAACATTCCGGAATATGATCATAAGTTAAACATTCCCTAAATATCCTTTACATAGCTTAGAAATAGTCTTTGAGGTGTTTGGTGAACAAAAATAAACTTATTTGATCAATAGGGACTAAAAGCGTCAAAAAAATGCATAAGTTTGTATTTTCGCGTATATCTTACGTTCTGAATATATCCGAACAACCAAAAAAAAATTTAATTATTAAAATATTTTATTTTAGTGATTGGCATTATAAAATTCCATTCTTCGCGTAATTTGGATCGTTTTTCGCGTCCGTTCGTGTTTCGTCGTAATTAACCGAACAACGCAATCGTACGGCCAAACGAACCGACATCCGAGATGTTTTTGAGCACATTTCATGTTCCCTTTACTTTAACTTCGTTTTAGAGCCTTGAAATGAGGTTAACAGGGCTTAAACATGTCAAAATGGGCCTAAATAACATGCAGGGACCTAAACTGCCATTCTGCCAAAGTTGGCTCTGGCGGGCCGCGTAAGCCAGCCCTGGCCATTATGCGGGGCACGACAGACCATCAGGTCAGTAGATTGTTGTTTCCAGCTTGATCCAGCTATTTCCCTTGTTTGCTCATGGTTTTAATCAATCTAAGGGCATGTTTTGGGCTCCCATAGATTTCCAAATCAGTGGGTATTACATGTAAGGCCAAGATCGAAGCTCGTTTATCGATGAACGATCCTAACGGTTCTTGATTTTCTATAAATACCAAACCCCACTCCATTCCAAACCCACACTTGATCTGATTTTATGCTCTAAGTTGAAGCTTAATGCTTCATACCTGAGTATTTAGATCAAGATCTTCCTAGCTTGGACACTTTGTTAGTATTCTTTTGTGCTTTTATGCGTTTTTAGCATGAAAGTCAAACAGTGTTTGACTTTCTTCTTTGACCAATCAATGGTCAACACGAAGTCCATTTGAACATCGTAACATGAGCGTAATCACGATGGTTATAGTCCCTTATGACTATACCTACTGATTACCACGTTAATTAGGCGTAGTGACGAGTCATAGTTTCGGTCAAAATATGCGTTTACGCGTATTTTGCAACCAAACTATTCTTGGGTATCAAAACCCTTTGTTTTGGTATCAAACTTGTTTTCTAACTTCGTTAAACATGTTTTAACATGTTTAACTCGTCACTTTTAGTTTATTGCTTTATATAGGGTCGTAAGATAAGCGGTCTAAACAAGCGCTTAGACTTTCGAACCTGACCCATTTGGTCGATCATTAGGATCCGACCAAGCATATATTGTGACCATAGTTGTATAGGGAATAACCTTCCAAGGTTATACCTTATGGTCACTTTGTTTAGTTAGTTGTATGATAGGTAGTTTATATGCCTTAGGAAAAATGTCCAAAATGCCCTTTTCATGCATAATTGGATTTTTAGCATATGTAACTTAAACTTTTGTCATTTAACTGATTATGCAACATATTTAAACATGTTTAGGCATATAATACTTGTCATAGGACTAGTTAGGCGGTCCGAACGCACTTTGCGCGAACGACGCGTTAAAGTAGCATAAGCTGCCTTAATGGGTCGTAACGGGTCGTAAGCACTTAGGATAGGTTTCGTTTTAGTATGTAGGCTTTGATAAACCATATCATATGAGTTTCAATACTCATTTGGTTTACGAAACCTCATCCTATCCGATCTTCCGACTTAGGTCCGGTTTATTAACATATTTACCTATATTAGGTGCCGTTTGATTTCAGTGATCCCTCTAGTTTTGTTTGGTTGTTGTTCAAGACTTCTAAGCATCCTCAAGTGAGTACATAGTCCCCTCTTTTACTTTTTTCAAATGTTTTGGGGTGAAACATGTGTGCTTAATTGTTATTTTCATGATTTCAAAGTATTAATTGATTATACATGCTAGTACCTATCTTTTGACAAACTGAATGATTATCTATGGTTTAAACACTAATTTTTCAAAGATTATAAAAATAAATTGTTGGGTTGTACTTATTTTATACATTCACCAAACCGATTGGTAGTATAATATGGCGCTATAGGACTAGACACCCAATACCTGTTGTGTGGAATGTCAGAAACCAAATTCAATCCAAATAGAAATTGCCTTTGTGGTATTTCTATAGTCTCTAAGGTGTAGTTTGATACACTAAGGTTTGAATGAATTCTAAATCACATTTTCTTTTGTATATTTCGATATACTTCCAAAGTATAGTTTGATGTGCTCCCATATGTGATACTGTTTACCAAAGTATAATTTGATATACTATGTACATAACCAACATATATTTTGTTATTTACCAAAACATAATTAATATGTTATTTTCAAAACCAAAACATAGTTGATATGTTATTTTCAAAACCAAAACATAGTTTGATATGTTATTTACAAAACCAAAGTATACTTATGACATACTACTGAAAACTGTTATTTTAACAACTAAATATATTTGATATGCTATCTGTTTAACTGTTTTGAAACTGAAATATATTTTAATATATATTACTTATCCGATTTTCTCAAAACCAAGGTATATTTTTATATATACTACAAACCTTTTTTATCAAAACATTGTTTTACAAACAACATATTTTATACAAACTCATGTTTACTTGGTTATTTATTTATCTGTGCATTATTCTTTTATATCATCTGAGTTCTTATCAAATTTCGCATGATTATAAAGAAAACATTTTTAAGTTCATGACTACTTTTTTTAAACATTATTTTAAACTTACAAGTCATGAATCCTATTTTTAGTAAAACCTATGTATCTCACAGGCATTTTTATGCTGACGTACCTATTTTTACATATGTTTCGTGTGCTGTTATGTGATGATTGTTGATGCATGCTATACATAGGATGGACTCGTGCCTTAGCGACTTTAAAACTTGAAAGACAATATTTGTAACATTTAACATGTTGACACCATTTAATCCCTACGTTTCGTAAACTTTTGATTTTTAAGAACAAACGGCGTTTGTATCCGACAATATATTCAGTAAAGAATATGAACATTATGTGAGGCCATTCAGATACACAAGTTTGGCATGTTGACACTTTTGATCCTTTCACATACATCTTTTCCTTGTTTGTCAACTTCAGTCCCTCGAAATCAATTCATTACACGTGTGAAGTTTATGACACGTGTCTTGATAGTATTGGACATGATTTTGCGAGGTGTTACATAAGTACTTAGTTATTTATGAATTCCTTAAATATATAACTTATTTAAAACCCTCTACCTCCCCAAGCCTAATCCCCCAACCACTACCAGCCACCTGATTTAAACTTTAACCTAAATCACAGACCACCTCCACCACCGTCACACCTCAAGTGCTGCCATACCTCCAGTTCTTTCTCTCCCACCATCCACCACAATAACACATGTCACAACCACCAGCAGTCGACGACAGCCAACACATCCCTAATCCAGCCACTTGACTAAAAAACAAACTCCCTAATGTATCACCACATCACATCTTCGGCGCCACTACACCTCCACCATCAGCCTCCACCACCACTCTCTAAAGCTCCGACAGCGACGAGATCTGAAACTAGCGAGGTCACCGGCAAGATCTGGAAATGGTCAAACCTCCGTCATCTTCTATGTCTCTTCGTCGTTGACAACCATGACCTTCATCTCCGATTTCAGAACTTTTTTCGAGATTTAAACCCTAATGAAAGCCACCCTTGTTATATGTTGAAGGGGATGGATCTGAGAAGTTGGTGCTAGTGGTATCCACCTGTTTCTTTCAGATCTATGCTTCAATCTATGTTCGGTATGTGGTGGTGGTAACAGGTGCAGTCGGTAGGTGGCGGTGGTAGGATTCAGTGGTAGTGGGTTTTTTGGGGAAGACGTCGACAGTGGATGTGGTACAATGGTGGCTATTGGTGTCTGATTGTTGGTTGATTGTTATTGTTGGTGGCTTGTTGTGGTGGTTATCAGTGCAGGTAGCAGGTGGTGGTGGCTGTTAGGGTTGATGGTGAGTGGTGGTGGTAAGCTGGTGACGGTTGGTGGTGATGGTTTTCGGTGGCGAAGAAGAGAGAGTGTAGAGAGAGAGAAAATGAGGGTAGAGAGAGAAAAGATGATTAGATTATTATTATTATATATTATAATCTTTATTTGTAGTTTTACTAAAATACCCTTAGTTTTATACTTGAAGTTACCAAAATACTCTTTCAGTTAACAAACAATATGGATAGAGTTAGAGACGGGAATCAAAATGGAAAAAAATGTTAGTGCATACATCTGTCGACTTCGTCTTGTATCGAGTCTAATACTGTACTAGTTAGATCAGGGCACGGAAAACGAGATAGTAGTTTTTAGGGGTGATTCCGCTCGAAATGACACTTTGTCATTTCGAGCTAAATCACATAAATGCTGATTCCGCTCGAAATGTTGATTTCCCACGAAATGAACATTTCACTTTCGTGGGGAATCAGAAACTCTATAAATAGGCTAGTGATCATGTCATTTCGTGGGGAATCAGAATATTATACCGAGGTGCTGCCGGTGTGTTTCCTGATTGTAATCGTTGTATTTTCAATCAGAAGAGAGTTTAAAGTGAAGAACAAGCTGTTTCTACCTTTGTTTCTTAGTTTCCGCCTCTGAAACGAAGTAAAACTCCTCTGAACGATTCATTTGGGTCAAATTCACGATCCTACAAAAAACATAGTAAACTATTAGAGGAAAATGAACGTTTTTAAATTACTGTGGTAAAACGGTTAAAACGATCAAAACACAAGGAGCAAAACGGAAGTTTATTCTTTTTTATATATAATAAATAAAAATCTTCGAGAACACATGTAATTCTATGGTGTCTTTCTCACCCTTATTTTCCGGTCTCTCTCCTATTAATCTATTTATCTATATGTATATCTATCTATTTATATCTTCTATCTATATTTATATCTATACGTATTATACATTAAAAACTTTGAGGACCATGTCATGTGTCATTCTATGGTGTCTTTTTACCTTTGTTTTCTCATATCTCTCCTATTAAATTAAGTAAAAATAATACTAATAATAGTTATTCTCGCCTTTTTCTTCTATTAAATAGTGGCATTACAATTTTAAGAATATATATTTAGATATTTAATACAATTTTATTATAAAATGGTTAATAATATTTTTATCAATTAAGTTGTTCTTTATTTTATTTCTGTAGATAAAAAATAGAATTCAAAATTTTGATTTTTATTAGTTAAAAAATCTAATGTTTGTTATGATTTGTTAAATCCTATTGAATTTCTTTTTTTGCTTTTTTTTTGTTGTCAAGTCATTATATCCAAAAGAATTCAACTAATTACTATCATTTATTTTTCTTTCAATTTATATCATGTCTTATTTTAGCTCTTAGCATATGCTTATATAAGTTTATGGATGTGGCAACTTCAACCCAATTTCTTGTTAGTACACTTAATGTCTAATGTCTTTGTCTTGTGTACGAGTTATTATGTATAGGTATCAATATAATTTAAGTTAGTTAGAATTTGAGTTTGAATTGTAAAGGACTCATACATGCGTAGGAGTCCTACGCACGTATGAGGGCAAGTCTAGCGAAGGAGTCTCGCGCATGGAGGACTAAAGTCTATAAATAGATCCTTCATGTGCATGAACTCATAACTTGGGATTCGAGCTTTTAAAACAGAGAAATTATGATAACATAGTGCTCCCACAATTTATAAAATCAAGTCTTATATTGAATTTGAGCATTTACATAACATTGTTAAGTCAGTATCGCGCTCTTAATGATGACGTAGATATTCGTTGTGCACATTTCAAGTCAAATATAGTTATTTACACCGCCAAACCATTCCTATAAGTGGTATCAGAGCTACGGAGAGGGTATCTACTTGTGTACGCGCTTAGAGTTGAAGATTTTAGTCAAAAAGTTTCGTTTTTCATCATTTTAAGAGATTCCACTGTCAAAAAGCCCCAAATTATTTCCCAGACCTTTCTTTTGCATTTTAGAACAACATATCAGAAGATTACACCTAGATTCATCCATTTTCACATCCAAATCATCAAAATTCTTGCAAAAATATGTCTGAGCACAAGAGTCATGCTCATGTGACAGTCCAAACGCAGGAGCTCATATTCGCGCAGGAGTGTGAGCGTAAAACTCATATGCTTGGTTTAGTCATATGCGTAATAAAGTCATACGCGAGAAGACTCCTACGCATAGGGGTCATACCCTTGGAAGTGTCACACGCTTGGATGTTTTGTTTGAAAATTGCTAAGTGTTTACCCTGGATCCGGGAGGCATGAATTCTTTTATAGCAAGGAGTTCCACACCTCTTGTTCAAAATTTAAACTTAGAAAACACGATGGATACTACGAACAAGCCTCTAAAGTTGCTTCATATGGAAGACTATCCAAGTTGAGCCAGATGATTCGAGACGTACATTTAAGCAGATCATTTGGAAGCATGGATGGCAATATAGGATGAATACATCGTTCCGAGAAATGAAAACAGAGAAAAGGTCAAAGTCACTCAGATTCCCACAAATGAAAGATCGTTTTACGAGAGAGAACAGAAAATGTTTAGTCTACTTCAACAATCTTTGAAAGATGATATTCAGCATTTGTTACAAGAACATGAAAGGCCACAATCTCTGTGGTTGGCATTGCAAAACAAGTATAAAGGAAATCCAGACATGCAAAAAAGCAAAACCCGTCTCATCAAAAAGGAGTTTGACATATTTACTGTCGTTAGAGGAGAAAGTTCCCAACAACTTATTGAAAGATTTTATCACTTGATTGCTAAAATGAGAATACATAGGATAGAACCAAATCAAAGAGATCAAGTTGAATAGCTAGCTGAAGGTCTTGCTGATGAAGATTAGAGAATGTTTTTGATGATTCTTAAGTCAAGGCCAATAGAATACCTGGGATTAACGCTAAACGAATTTATCAGAAAACTTGAAGCTAATGATTTAGAGTTAAGGAAGAAAGCTATGATGAAAGCACATTCAGCTCCGCAAGACATCGGGTTATACTTCAAGAATTCTAAAATAGTGAGTCCAAAGATTCAGACAACTTTCAGTGTAGATGCAACACAAGACGAATATATTGCAATTCCTCATGGAAGAGATAGTTTTATAGAATCGGTGGTACCTCAAGAAGAAAATAAAGTTGTCGGGAATGGATATGTGTTCGTCGAAAGAAGTATGGGAAATTTTTCTTCGTCGGCTCAAAGTTAACAGTCGAGCTATGGAGGACATTTTGATCTGTTTACTCAACAAAGTCAAAACTTTTAGAGTTAAACTTTCAACCACATCAAAATCAACAACCACAACCTCACTAAAATCAAAACCAAAACTTAGAAAACCTTCTGGGTAATGTAGCCTTAAATCTCATAAATCTTCATAATTTCACCATATCAAATGCCCAAGAACATGTTGTACTACTCACCTCGACGTTGCATTCCTATGAAAGTCTAGTTGTAGGAAGAACGGGGAACTATAATCTGTCAAAAGAGGATTATGATCAGATTGATCCTGAGGAAATGGAATTGATTGATATCAAGTGATGTATGGCTAGTTTGAGGAGAGCTCAAAGATTCATCGAGATTACAGGGGGAAATAATCTAGGGGATACAAGTTCAAAGCTGGGTTTTAATAAATTGAACGTTGCGTGCTTTAAATGTGGCAAACGAGGGCATTTCAAGAGGGAATGTACCAAAAAGAATCTAGTCCGAGTTCTTCATCATCAGATTCAACACCTAAAGACACAGCCTTATTAGTAGTTCAAGGTGATGTAGTGTTCAACTAGAATTCAATTGTTCAAAAGACAGAGGGAATCGCTCTAATGGATGAAATTAAGGAGATTGAAGAGTCAAAATCTGAAATCAAAGAGGTAGCGATTGATACAAAGGAGAATGTGGTTATAGAATCTAAAGAAGAAAGACTTCCTGATAAAGAACCAGGACCATCACTAGTTGTTGAAGAAGAGAAGCATTTTAAAATTTCTCAAGAAGTTATTTTTAAATCAATATTTCCACCTAATATTGTTGAAAATTTTGTAGGATATTTCTTAGATAATGCAGCATTGGGTAAAATCAACTTCGATGAGGAAGAAGAAGGCACTGTTGAGATGGTAAATTTGACAGAGATCTCTAAAGAAACAATGGAAGAAATTGCTCAAAAGGCATTGATGCCTCAACTAAAAGAGGTAAAGTCTGAATCAAAGTCTAAAAATGAACCTAAAATTGAAGAAGAAGAATGTCTTAAATGCATTGAAAAGAATGCAGAACTTGCTAAGCATCCTACATATGAAAAATGCATTGAAAAAGATGCAAAACTTGCTAAACATCTTTCATGTGAGTAATGAAATATAAAAGATGCAGAGTATGAAACACTGAAACAACATACTCAAACATGTTATTCCATTTGCAAATTCTTTCAGAAGCTTATTACAAATTGCAAAGAGCTGAAAAAGCTTTTCTTCAACAGATTAAAAAAGATCAACAAAAAATGAGCATTTGCAATCAACAATTTTGGCAAAAGAACAAGCAATTAACATGGTGCTATGTTAAAACAAGAAATGGAAGAAGTTAAAATTGAATCTGAAAGAGTTGATCGGAAGTTTATAAGTTATGCAGCAGCATCACACATTTTAGACCCCATCATTCCCAAACCAGTTAGGAAAGATGAAGAAACTTAAAAGATCTTTATGGTTATGAAAATCAAGGAATCGGGTATAATAGATGTCCACCTCCGATTTATAATAACTATTCAAAATCTTTGGAGGGTGTTGACAAAGCACTAAATGTTGATGTAAAATCACCTTTTGTTGTTGATCCAAAAGATATTTTACTAGAATCCATTAATATTTCATTTGAAAAGTCGAAAAACGGTTCCGATAATTGTAAAGAAAGTGTCTGTCATTCAGTTGTTGAAAAAGTTTCCAAAAAAGAAATTTTTGTGAAATCTGGTTGTAAGTAGAAAGTGATTAAGAATAAACACATTACACAAGAGAAATATAATTTGTGTGACTCTAAGAACGTGATCACGCGGATGATCGGGTCTGACAAAATATATTCTGATTTAGACTTTCCAATCAAGAATGTGAATGTGGATTTGTTTGCAAGAACGTTTAACCTTGTTGAAGAGATTGTTGTTCAAGTTTAAAACTGAGAAAAAAGGTTGTTCCAAGGAATCAAACAAGTTTTTCAAACAAACAGAACAGCTGAAATCAATCAAAATGTTTTGTTAAAACAAGTTATTACCAATATGAGGTTGCATATAATAACAATCAAAAGATGTATAATCAACATTTGAGAAATCAAACTATAAATTACTAGAACTACAATAGCAATGGTTATCAAGGAAATGGTAATACAGGTTGTTAATGGAAATGGGAATAGATTCAAAGGCAACACACAAAGAAACAGTTCTTATCATGGTAAATCTAAATATCAAAGAAATGGCAAGTTCGTGTCTGGATCTGAGAGTGAAAAATAAAATTTTAGAAACTAATCATGTAACATCTGTTAAAATGGGCTCCCAAAATCTGACCCGCTTTGAAATTTTTTGAATTTTATTTTGTTCTTTTATACATATATATGTAACTAAATGTATATACAAATTATGAGTGGGGATCCTGCGGAAAGTGTGTTTTTCCTAGAAAGTGTAGGAAGCGATCTGGGCCATCAGATGAGTGTGTTTAATGGTTGAGATTATTTTGGTGGCATTTTGGTAATATACGTGTCTTTAAAATAGGCTAATCTAATTGATTGGGGGTAAATGTGTCATTTGAGTTATTTTAAATAAGGAAATAACTACCAATCATAAAACCACCTCCAAAAATGTTGCAATTTTTTTTCTCTCTCTCTCTCTCTAATCCCTCATATTTGAAAACACCAAATCATACAAAAAATAACGATAAATCAGATCTAGATGTGTTCATAGTAGTGTGTTTTAGCGATAAAACACAATGTGACGAACTAGTGACTAACTGCTAAAACACAACATCAAGAATGCCAACTGATAAAACACAACATGAACTAGTAACTGATAAAACACAACATCAAGAATGTCAAAATCATATCAACCAGTAACTGATAAAACACATTGTGATGAAACAAGTAACTAATAAAACACAAACATCAAGAATGCTGAAATCACATCAACCAGTAACTGATAAAACACATTGTGATGAAACAATAGATAAAATACAAAAGAACATGTCATTTATGAATCATAACTGGTATAACACATTGTGATGAAACCGGTAATTGATAAAACACAACATCAAGAATGCCAAAAATCATATCAACCAGTAACTGATAAAACATATTGTGATGAAACAATAATTGAAACCAGTAACTGCTACAACACATTGTGATGAAACCAGTAACTGATAAAACACAACATCAAGAATGCCAAAATCACATCAACCAGTAAATGATAGAACACATTGTGATGAAACAGTAACCGAAACCAGTAACTGATAAAATACATTGTGATGAAACCAGTAACTGATAAAACACAACGTGAACCAGTACTGATAAAACACAACATCAAGAATGCCAAAAATCATATCAACTAGTAACTAATAAAACACATTGTGATGAACCCTGTAACTGATAAAACACAACGTGAAGAAATTGTTAATGATTTGAACTTCGTAATTTAAAATTGTCAAAGAGATATAAGTTTCCATAAATATCTGGATAGTTAGTTTAGAATATATAATATTCCAAAATTAAATTAATTATCAAATTACCATCATGCCCTTTTGAATAAAAAAACTAAAAGCCACATGTCACCTCCCTATTGCTTCCTAGACTTTCTAGGAAACTTGGTCTTTCTAGCAACTCCCACTCTACAAATTATAAATCTATTGTGTGTGTGTGTGTGTGTGTATATATATATATATATACTTTCACACCAAAGAATCCTTATAATTATATAATCTTCATGAAAACTTAAACTTGAGGGACTATTATCGCCCATTCCTAAAAAAAGGAACTTCGGGGGATGTTTGTGACATTTATTGAACTTTAAACTGATTATACAAAAAAGGGAATTTGAGCGGAGCCCGGAATCGAACCGGGGTCTCCCACCCAGTTCAACATCGGCAAACAAAAACCAAACCATTTGACCAATGCCAAAACTTGGGTAGTGTTTGGTATGCAGCAATGAGAGGCGGAATGGAATGGACTATTACGAGGGAATAAAAAAAATGTGTTTGGTTGGTCAAGGTAATAGAATCACCCATTACATAGGCATTCCATTCCCTCAAATTCATTCCATCCACACCCCTTGTTTTTTTCCATTCCATTCTCTCTCCAACCTTCATCACCAATACCTCCCACCACCTCAACCATTAGCCACACACCGCCGCCACCACTTTACACCGTCGACCACCACCACCCTCTACCACCGAACATCGGCCCCACCGCCACCGCAACCACCCATCTCCACCACCGAACACCAGCAACACCGCCACCACAACCCACTACTATTGCCACCCTCCACCACTGAACACCGGCATCACCACTGGCCGCCACCCTCCGCCACCGAACTCCAATGCCAAAACCGACCACTACCACCGACAACCTCCGCCACCCACCGCTACCACCCATCGCCGCCACCACGTTTTACCACAACACTGACACCATTACCGACCACTGCCACCCACCGCCACCAAACACCAACGTCACCGTTGCCACAACCCACCACCGCTGATGTTGTCATCTTTGTTACCGACCACCGCCATCGACTACCGCCATCACTCACAACCGCCACAACCTCATTCAGGCCACCTGCACATCGACTACCAAAAATGAGAATCAATGGGTGATATAATCTGAATAATAGTTAAACAAAAACATTGTTTCGACGCCATCTGTCAGCCACAACCTCATTCAGGCCACCTGCACATTCGATGGAGATCGGAGGTGCTGCCGGAGACGTTCGGAGTTCACGACAGGAATCGCGTAACGTTTGTTTCGGTATATCTTTTTTAATCTTTTTGTCCTCTTATTAATTCTCGGTTGAAATCTTACATTTTCTGACGTAATGATCATCCACACAAAACTGAACTTTGGGTATCGATACATCAGTCTATCGTTGTTTTATGTTAAGTGAAGAAGATGACAGTCAGTGTTGAACAAATGAATTTACAACTCAAACATTTACAAAACAGAGGATGTGGAGCAGTGGTTGTTGTTATAGGATTTAAGTCACATAACCCGGGGGGGTCACGGGTTTGACCCGGCCATCACCTGGTTTCTATTGCTGACCAATCAGCGAAGCGGCCTAACTATTGTATAAATTTAATAACTGAACCAAGCATCACACAAATTAACACAGTCCAGTGGTTGGGGTAGGTGTAAACGTGCAGGAGGTCGTGGGTTCGAGTCTCTAATTCCATGATATTCGTTGCACATATATTTTGAGTTAAATGCACGGATAGTCCTTGTGGTTTTCACTTTTTTCACCTTTAGTCCCTAACTTACTAAAATTACAGTTATAGTCCCTGACTTTTCAATTTTCATTCCCGAATAGTCCCTGTGCCTAACATTAGTTAGTTTTCCCAGTTAATAGAGTGTGAAATGACTAGACTGCCCAGAATAATAAAAAAAAAATACAATCTTCTTCAGCAACAAGATGATGACCGTTCTAGACTTGCTTCACTGTAAAGAAGAAGACACCCATCAATGGGATATTGATGAGGAAGAACCAGTAATTGATACCTACACTCTTAATGATATTAATATTACTCACCAGGAACTATCCGCGTTACACTCCAAAGAATCTCACCAGCGGTTACACCACAATGCCCGCTATTCCGATCACCGTTGTAACACCGTGTAGTGGATTTTAGGAGTCACTTCGCATTACTTATTAGCTCTAACGGCCGTGCTGGCCGTTAACTATTTTGCCAGGTTTTTTGACAGATTTGAAGAAATGGAGACTGGGAAGAAGCCATGGATGACCCAACTTGTTGGTGTTGCTTGTCTCTCTATTGCTGCTAAAGTTGAAGAAACTCATGTCCCTCTTCTTTTAGATCTTCAAGTGAGTCTTCGTTTGATGGTGATATTAAACTAGTGAATTTATGCAGATTGTAGGTTCAGGTGTCATCTTACCCATGTTACCAAATTGTAGAACATGGGATCTTGGAAGAAAAAGATTTGAACTTTTGTTGAGAAAGTGAGACCCTTTTGGATAAAGATTGTAAAAATAGATCAAAGATTTGAGCTTGGTTTTAGAGAGAGAGAGGGGAGGTAGAAGATGAGGAGTTTATTTTTTATTTTATTTATTGTTCAGGGGCAATCTAGTCATTTCACTCCCTCTTAACTGAGAAAACTAACGGATGTTAGGCACAGGGGCTATCCAGGAACGAAAATTGTAAAGTTGGGGACTATAGTTGTAATTTTAGAAAGTTAGGGACTAAAGTTGAAAAAAAGGACAAACCACAGGGACTATCCGGGCATTTAACTCAATAAATTTTTATTGGTTTGTTTTATAAGACCAAATCAGCAATTTATTGTGTTTAAATGAAATAAAAGAATGTTTTCACCACAAAAGAGAACCCAGCCCAGTCGTTGTTGGCAACAATGACAACTCGGAGATCACGGGTTCGATACCCACCTGCGCAGTTTTCGGTGAAATTATTATTATTATTTTTTACTTAATTAAAATCCTATTAATATAATAGAAAAAAACAGATTTATCTAATTAATGTTTCTTAGAAGCATGTGTTATGTATACCTATACATATATATTTATATATTTAATCAACAAAATTAAATGACTTAATGTACTATTCAAACACTAACTTACCAATTAAACCTTACATATTCGACAAACCTCACGTTAAATCATTCGTAACAGTATATGGTCGGGAAACGGTGATGAAATAAGTCATACCCTACGTATAATTATAAAACACAATTAATTTTGCTATTAATTTTTCCATTTTATTTAGTGCATTCCACATTCTTGTTTTAGGATAACCCTCATTATTCCAAGTTCCCAAATCCTATTCGCACGCTTAATTTTACAAGGAATCGCATACGCAAACACTGCGAGTGAATCTTACAACTCTCCTTTTTTATTTTATTTATACGTTTTTTGGGTGTATCACGTGTCGCATATCTTTATTTCATTTTACCAATTCAAATACGTGCAATTACCATTATGTGAAGTATTTGTGTTATGGGTTGATTGTTTGGTATCACTTGGTGCATTTCGTTTATTTTGGACATCACATTATCATAGGCTCGTCGATTCCCCATTACCTATGAGCAGAACTTGACGTTGCCAACCATATGAGGTCAGCTCCGTTTGATTGAGCTTAGACCTTGCAGCACACCATAATACCGTGCAACATGCATACATTCATATGAATCTTCAATTTTAGCATTTTTAGTTATTTTAAGTTATCTTGGTTGTGCCTAGGTCAGCATGTATCTGGATGTAGCAAAATGATAACCCTGATATCCCCAGATGAATTAACAGTATAAAGACCCACAACCTCAGGTTTTGGCAATCTCTCAACGCAAGATTTAAGGTCATTAAACCATATGCCACTAATTTGTTACCCACTCATACACAGTTCGTTAGGTTTATATCATGTTGCTAAATTGATTATTTCATTCTTTTTGCCTACTGGTGTAACAACTCGTACGGTTCACCTTGTTTTATTCTCCTTTACTTTTCACTATACGTTGTAGTTATGCACGATTATTATAAGAAGTTGGTACTAATACTAAGTGTTTGCATATTTGACTATTTATAAAAGATATATGTATGTGTGCATAAATGTTTGAAAGTTCATCATCATCACTATTATTACTATTACTATTAAACCAAGCCACACACCCCACCTCCATCGCACACCCCCCTGGTGGATTCGCTCCAAGGATCGATTCCTTGACCAATGAATGCGATGAACACGTATCTTGTGCGGAATCCAAGTACGTGTGTGGATCAGTGTCACACCCCGATATTTCCACGTATGACCGGTGGGCCCGGTGGGGAGTATCGTGACGTAGTTGATATCATCATAGTCAAACAACACAATATATAAATGCACAGCGGAAGCAAAAGATAAAAATATTACAATCCGAATATAAAGTAATATCAAGTATTACAACGGAAGGTAAAGGATCCACAGGCGGATCTTAAAACATAAACATTGTTCAACAGACTTTAGACACCTAGAACTTGCAAGATTCCTTATTAACGCCCTGAGCTTCCAGCCAATTACGTACTTGTACCTGCCACTTAGACTTTGGAAAATACGTCAGTTTTCACTGGTAAATACACTCAACCGACTCATTTGAAAAGAGTTTAAGAAAATTGATTTAGATGCACCAGGCACAAAATAATTTGACACTTTGATTAAAATGCACAAGGCAAAATTAATCTTTTATAACTTGGGACAATTATATATATAATCTTGTATACAGATTTACATGTTCGTTGTACGTTCAGGGCCCGATGTAGAAACCGAGTCAAAGTTAACAGACACACCACAGTATAGGCCCACAAAAGAGTGGGATACCGTTTCCCTTATGCACTGTCAGGTGTATGCCCACATCCCGTGCATAAGTCGTGGCCATTTTATAATACAATGATGTCAAGGATATCCGGGACATGGTCATTAACCCCTAAAGGCTTTTATTTCAAACAATACAGATTAAAGCGGGTTACCTCAATAATTTAATCACAATCCGACTAAACATTCAATACCCGACCAAGCGGTATTATTATACCGTATCCCAAGCCCGTATAGGGAAAATAAGTTAAGAGTATTTACCTGAGCTAGCTCCTGTCTTAAATAGCAAGAATTATAATAACTCAGCCGCATTCACTTAAGTAAGCGTAGGTACAATTTACCGGAAGGCTCTAGTCTGGAATGATGGTATAAATAACCAATTAGAATACTAACGGATCTTTAATTAAGCCTAAACTTAGACCGGTTAGTTTTAAGGAAATATACGGTTCAAACGCATGATTAAGCGAAGACCGAAACAGAATGTAGTTTCATCCCGACAAGATTGTATGCTTGTCTAATATGGGTAACTTGATCACATTCTGGATTTTGAGACCAAAAAGATATGGTTTGACCCGTTTCGGCTAATATATGCAAACTAGTCACATAAGCCGATCCGAACGCGACAAGTGCGTAACGAGTAACCAAAAGAGTCGTATACAGGTTTCCTAAGTTAATGTGCCTTAAATATGTTGTGATATCAGTAGGATACCTTCCATTATGCCCAAAACGAGTTTAATCTCAAAATAAGCTCCGTAGGGGTATTTTGGTCATTTTAAAGGTTATAAAAGAGATTAAATGAAATTCTGAGATTCAGGTCCGAATACATTAGTGAAATAACTTATTATATTAGGTCATATCAGTTGGTAATAGGTCTTATATGACAAAGTGGTTTTAAACCCAAACTATGCGTTTAATACGCTTTAAAAACCATTTTAAGCGATTTTCGGGTTATACAAGAAATCTGAGTTTTCTTATCAGGTTATAAAGTTCAAAATACTTTATTTATTATATAAAATCAGTAGCAATTGGATTGGTGTCAAAATATTATGTAAAACTCATTTTATGACCAAAAAGGGTATAATCGGTATTTACCGAATCAACGCCATAACCTTAGGTTATGAAGAGGTTAAAAATAATTAAAAATCTTTAAAAATCTCAAAATATTATATTACATCAGTGGGTAAAAGGTTTGGTGACAAAAATTGGGTTTAGATAGGCTTTATGCTAATTGCGCCATTTAATTACTAAAAGGCGTCATAATTACGCTAATGAGCATAACTCCTAATCTAGACCTCCAGTTGATGTGAAATTTTAGGGACATGTTTATAAATAAGCAGCAAAGAATATTGTCCTTTCACATTTCTAAAATTCTCGTTTTATGGTCAAAAGGGCATTATGGTCAACTTTAAGCATTTAACGGAAACGTGCATATGAATCGGACAATCAACGAACAAACTACAGAGGGTTATACTAACATGTAGCCTGGTCCTAAAGAAGCTCTAAAGCATTTCCAAACTCTACTAAAACGGGTCAGAACTGAAGTCAAAGCAAAAGTCAAAGTTTTGCGACTTTCGGTTCCGAACCGGGTCTAAACAGAAAATTGTCGGGTCGAACATGCTTAGACATGTTCTTACATTAATTACTAAGTTATAAGAGTAATAAAATAGGTTGCAAAGCTTCTACATTGTTAATTATGTTTTAAATCGCAAATTAGGATCCTGTTGACTTTTTATAAACAACTTTGACCCGACATTTGATCTAGTTAGAGTGGGAATCAGAGGGTGCCCTTTTAAGGGATTATTGCCCACATAATTACCAACTTATAACTACTTTCAATTCGACTAATCACTGGACCATTAATGATTAATCGCTAAGTCAACCGTTAATTACGACGGTTTGACTTTTAAGCTAAAACTAAGTAAAAACTCAACTAAGAAAGGTTAAGCATACTTACCAAAGCCTAATGCACTATTAGGAAGGTTTAGGGTCTGCTCTTAAGCTCCAGGAAGCTCCAGAATTTGCAGAAGGAAACGTGTGATCAATGGTTGCAACATTGTGGCCTTTTATAGTGATTTTGATCTCATTAGATCATGACACACAAGGCTAGCAATGTTCCCAGATCATTTACATGTGTCCCTAAGGCCTAGGAACTGTTAAGGGTCGTCCATGGATGAGAAAATATCTAATTATGTCGGTTACAAGCTCTCAACAGCCAACAGCCCGATTTTCTGCATCTGGGGACCCCTTACGGACCGTAAGGGTCGACCTTTACGGTCCGTAAGCCTGTCATTAGGGCAATAAAATTCTTTTCAGTTTGCATCCTTGGCTCTTGGTCCTTCGAAAGGTCAATCCACCTTTATTCTTGCATTTTGAGCCCCTCTAATTGACTTATAAGGGCTTCAAGTCTTATACCCACTTTGTTAAGTCCTTGGTTAACTTGGTTATCACCCGAAAAGTCATAATTTTCAACCTTGACGCTTTAACCCCTCTTATACGAATTTGATCATAACTTTCTCATACGATAACGAAACTTGGTGAAATTTTTATCATGTATTCTAATGAGCATAATTAATCGTTACAAATCTTTGGGTTTGCTAAAAGGTCACTCAGAGGTATACTTTAAACATGTTGACACCTTTAACCCCTGTGGTTTGTAATCTCTCACTTTCTTTCATATTTAGCTTCGTATGATCCATGATTTATTCGTTTGAAGGTATAAACATTATGTAGGGTTATTGTAAATTATATTTGTCCGTTGTTGACAATTTGAACCCTTATATTCACATACTTTTCATGTTTGTCAACTTTAGTCCCTCTAGAGTATTCTTTCACACGTTCAAGCTTATGACACGTGTCAATACATTATAGGACGTGAATTTTCGAGGTGTTACAATCAGACACAAAGAAGTAATTATAAGTTGTTTTCTATTATCGATATAGCAGTTTACAACCACGAAAACAAACTGACAGAGTTTCCCCTCTCAAGTCAGCAAAACTCTAAATGAACAAGACCCTACACACATATATATAGTAGTAGTGGCTTCGTACAAAGCTGTGTATGGCTCCCTTCGTACGAAGCTGCCCACTTCATACGAACCTACTTTGGCTTCCCTTCGTATGAAGCTGCTTCAACATATATGAACATTATACTCTGCTCTATTCAGCACCAGTCTTGTATCATCTGTTAACGCTATGATACGTGATTGACGGAAGTGATAGACATTATGCACTCACACCTTGTTGGACCGATAAACTTGTGAGCCCAGATTTAATTAAACCGCACACCCTTTTGTCTTTGGGCCACCCTTACGTCACACACCTTCACTAGTCCAGACCGCACACCTGAATATAAACAAGTGTGCGGCATTTCTTGACACCTGGATCCCACCAGCTAGTGTGCGGAATCTTCAGGATTGTGTATAAATACACATGATGCTCAAAACCATAGAAACCTTTCCACCATTTTGACGGCAGCCCCTGCCAATTGCCAAATACAGCAAACATTCCTTTTTCTCCTTAAAACATTCTCCTTGAATTCAGCAACCTTCCTTTCTATCATTCTTGAAGAAAACACGGCAGCTGCAACATCATTTAAAGCTCCTCGAATTCTTGAAGATCTTCCTACTCTCCTTTGAAGATTTCTTCTTATTTTTACACACTTGTTATCACCACATTTCGAGTAGGTATAATCCTATCCTTTTATGATTTTGTTTGATGGTGTGATGATTCTTCCTTGTTGCTTTTAACTGTTCTTAAAAAATGAGTATATTGAGACATGGTTTTGATGATCTTCTTGTGATTAACATGATTTAAAAACATTTGTATCATGATATGTAGAATAGGGTTTTCGTATGTTTGCAAATAACGATGAGCTTGTGTAGAATGATGTTCTTAAATGATTGATCTACTTAATGAGTATTGGATACGACAAATTCTCTGATTTTTGGTTTAATGTTTATGATGTTAAGGTTCAGATTCATTCAATAATTAAATGATTTTGGGTTAGATAATGTTTGAAAAGGGCTCACTGTTTGAATGGATAAGTGATGATATGACATTTTGTTGAAACAAAGATAATGTTAAAAAGATTAGGGTTTTGGACAAGTATACACAGTGTCAAGGATTCGTATGAAATGTAATGATGATTGATGATGATTGATAATTAGATGATAACTGGATTGTGAACCTACTTGTGCTCGATTTTAAGATAAAGGTTGTGAATGTTGTAAACTTTGTTGATTTGATTTTGACAAGATTTGAAATAAACTATTTGTTGATTCTTGTTGTACACACCTGGAATGTACGACATCAGCTGCATAAGGTACAACTGCCAGATGCACACCACACACTTCAGGATCGCACACTTCTGAAATGTACAATTATTTGTGCACAATGTACAAGGGATCCAAGCTGGGTCGCACACTCAGAAGGGTCGCACACTCCCTAGTGCACAACCCCTGTTGCACAACGTACAAACAAGAGATGCATCATCGCACACTCCTGCTTTATACAACCCTTGATTGCACATCGTACCACCAGAATATGCAAGGCCGCACATTCCTCAGAACCGCACAATTTGTGTACAACTGTTTATTGCATGATGTACAACTCTCTTATGCATAACCGCACACTTGTCAGCAGGCCGTACACTCCTGTGAGGGTCATACACTGACAAGTGGGTCGCACACTGTTATGATTGGGCTATATTCTAGTAGGCCGCACACTCATGTTGGGCTGCACACTATGAGACCCATATCCTTATGTAATCGCACACACATTCATTGTTTACTTTAACTTATGCTCAACTGTTACTGTTATGATAACCTGATGATTATGTATGCATACATGCTTAGTATAAATAACTGTTACTTGTACACTACTTGATTTAAATACGTGTTTAACCATACGTGACTTGCTTGTAAACGGTCCTAATAATTGGTAACCATAATAGGACGTGGTTAACCAACGTAGGATAAATACTCTATCAACCGAGCAAATCAAAGGTGAGTTCACACCCACACTTAAAGCATGTATTCCCGGTGAATTGGGAACCTAATATTCCGGGGGAACGGAATAGTAATTAAACAATATCTATAATTAATGTTTCAAGTGTACTAAACGACACTCTATCATGAAGTCCCTAACACTTATACCGATTAGTCGCCAGATATGACGAATGGGATATTAGTTGATAGCACTATTAGGTTTGACAAACCTCACACCGTGCCTTGGAGGACGGGAGTGAACTAGTATGGCCTTATAACCGATCGATGATGATAGACATTGATAAAGGGCAAATGCACTATAGTCTTAATTTTGGTACCACATAGTTTAGTAAGCTTACATGGGGTAGCTCCCCGTGGCATGTTTTATAACCGGTAACTTAAACAATTAATGTTTTTGGGATTAAACAAGAAAACTCTTTTTAAACCGTGAACTCGCCAACTTTATGTCGACATACGACTGCATGCTTGCAGGTCCTTAGGTGTTGCGCTGGAGTCTGTTTGGAGGAGTGTAGCGTCATCTAGAATCCGTTGTTGGATTCCTATTTTGAAACTTATGTTTTAAACTATTAAAGGATTTTTGTACTTAATGCTTCCGCAAAATACTTAAATCGTATTTTAGACTTTATTCTGGGATGTCACTAATCATATTGGTAATGTTAGTTTTACTTTGTTTACTTTAATTGTTCAATATGATTGGTGGCATGATTCGGTCAGTCGCACGCCTCGCGGTGATACTCCGCAAAGTGGAAAATGAGGGTGTGACAACTGGTACATCATATGATGAAGCTGCTATCACACTTAAGCAATTTAATTTCAATTTCAGTGTGACAATCTAACTTGCTTATGTACTATCATTTCTTCTTTTTCACACAGTGATAACTCATTTTTAATTTTTATGGTTTTCTATTTTATTTTTATTTTTGATTTTTAAGAAAGCAATAAAATATTTACAAATTTCTTATGAAAAACTGTTTATTCAGGATCTTATCCCGTTGAGTTCGACTAAATGTTCAAAACGAGCCCTGTCAAATGCTTTTGTGTAAAGAGCTGCCAGGTTATCTAATGTGTCCAATCGTTGAAGTTCAATCAGTTTCTTTCAGCACAGTCCCGTATAAAATGATGACGAATGTCAATATGTTTTGTTCTACTGTGCTTTACGGGATTGTTTGTGATTAAAATAGTGGCATTATTGTCTATCATTATAGGAGTACGAGTGAAATTCAAACCGTAATCACGCAACTGTTGTTGTATCCAGAGAACTTGAGAGCAACAACTACCCGCAACAATATATTGAGCTTCACACGTAGAGGTAGACACGCAAGACTGCTTCTTGCAATGCCAAGACACTATCCTCCTTCTTAAGAACCGACAACCACCTGTGGTAGACTTTCTAGTAGACTTGCATCCTCCAAAGTCTGAATCAGTGTAAGCAACAAACTTCAAATCACTATCAACAGGATACCACAACCCAAGTTTAGGTCTCTCCTTTAAGTAACGAAGAATACACCTCACCGCTTTCATATGCGACTCTTTTGGATTAGCCTGATATCTGGCACACAGACATACGGAAAACATGATGTCTGGCCTTGAAGCAGAAAGTACATTAGAGAACCAATCATTGTGCTATACTGAGTGGGATCAACATCTTCCACACTCTCATGATCTGGGACAAGATTGTGATTTTCAAAGATAGGTGTGTTGAAGGTAGGGCAATCCTCCATTTTGAACCGAGACAAAATGTCATACACATACTTTGTCTGATGTATAAACATCTCATCCTTCTTCTGTTCAACTTGCAAACCTAGAAAGTAGGATAACTCACCCATCGCACTCATTTCAAACTTGCTCTTCATCACCAGCTCAAATTCATGACACATGCTTTCGTCAGATGACCCAAAAATGATGTCATCCGCGTATACCTGTACCAGCAAAAAAATCTTCCTACTCTCGCTTAATGAACAGTGTATTGTCAATCTGACCTCTTTCAAAACCATTCTTTAACAAATGTGATGACAGTGTCTCATACCATGCCCTGGGTACCTGATGCAATCCATACAAGGCCTTATCTAGTTTGTTCACTCAATCTGGATAGTCTGGATCAACAAACCCATCTGGTTGTGAGACATACACCACTTCTTGGACTTTCCCGTAAAGAAACGCACTTTTCACGTCAAGTTGGTAAACTTTGAAGCCCTTGAATGATGCGAAGGCTAGGAATAAACGAATTGCTTCCAACCTTACCACTACTGCAAACACTTCATTGTAGTCAATCCCTTCTTGCTGATTGAACCCCTTAACAACTAACCGAGCCTTGTTTCTCATCACAATTCCTCGGTCATCTCTCTTACACTTGAACACCCACTTAGTGCCAATTTCCTTTTCTCCTTCAGGCAAGTCGACTAGCACCTAAACTTTCAACTTTTTGAACTGAGCTAACTCCTCTTGCATAGCTTCAACCCATGAATTGTCTTTCAAAGCGATGTGCACATTATTCGGCTCCTCTTGGGCAATGAAGCACTTATATAAACACTCTTTTATAATGCCAGTCTTCTCAATCGTAACATACAAGCCTGAACTTTTGGTTATATTTCTCCTTGTCCGAACACTTGTAGCAAGATCTCCAATAATCATATCAACTGGATGATCTCTATTTGCTCGTTTAGTAGCAATGGTATCAACTTCTAGATTGTCACCCATGTTGGATCCAACCTCCCCCTGAACATTCTGATTTGCAAATGGATTAGTGAAATCCTTCCCCTAAATAAGTTCAGACTCACTATCGCTTGAATCATGATCAGCTGCACCTGCAGAAGTTCCCGGCGCATCTGTCATTGATATACTCAATCTCGGCATGAAGTCGCCCTCTTCATCCTCACTGATCACAGTTTGAATCAATTAAGAGTCATCTGCATTTGACAACTCGGGAATATTAAATGATTTAAAAAAAAACTCTCATAATCATATAATATAGTTGGACCTCTCGTTGATTGTTGAGGTGTATAAGTTGTAATTTCAACATTACACACAACCTCAATTTTACCAGTTTTCAGATTAAAAACCCTTTTATTCGGTGTTCCAGATACATAACCTAGAAAGTAACCTTCATCTACTTCACCAAATTTTCATTTATCTTTATTTCTCACAATTGTGCAGGGTAATCCAAATGGTTCAAAGCCTTCTAAGTTTGGTTTCTTGTTAAATATAAGTTCATGACATGTTTTGTTAAAACGTTTAACAGTTAAAAATTTATTTAGAACATAATAAGCTGTATTCACAGCTTCTTCCCAAAGAACTGGAAGCTTTGAATCAGAAAGCATAGTCCTAGCAGCTTCAATCAACGTCATGTTTTTTCCTCTCAGCGACTCCATTCTGTTGATGTGTATAAGGAGCAGAGCATTGATGTTCTATTCCCTTGTGAAAACAATAGAGATCCAGAATCTGATTCTTGAACTCCGTGCCATTATCGCTCCTTATACTCTTGATGCGTGCATCATAGACGTTTGCCAATTTTGTAAAAAAAATCTATCAGCAGCTCCGTTGTCTCATCTTTTTTACCTAAAATGAAAACCCATAAATAATGTGAGTAATCATCTGTGACAATTAAACAATAGAACTTTCCACCTATGCTCCTTACGTTCACTGGACCGAATAAATTCATGTGAAGTAATTCATAAGGGCATCTGTGGAATTTACTGTTTTATATTTGTGAGGTTTCTTATATTGTTTCTCCTTTTGACACGGGAGACATTTATCTTCCACGTGAAACCTGTGCATTGGCACCCCTTCAACTAAACTATTTTTAATTATGTAATTCATTTTTCAGTAGTGGATGTGTGCCATGCACCTGTGCCACAGCATTAACTCAGCCTCAGATGCTTTTAAAAATAGACATGCCACCACTGTGGAAGAATCTTTGGCACCCATGTCCATGACATAAGTGTCATCCCTCCTCGGTGCTCGCATCACTATCCAATCGTTCTGTATCACCAAACCCGGTTTCAATACCAACGCTCAAGACTTAGTAAAATGGACCGAGTGACACTTGTCGCAGACTTGTGTCACGCTCATCAGATTGTGTTTAAGCTGCTCGACATAGTTCACTTTGTCTAGTGTGATCTTCCTGTTGGTCACTTTTCCTCGACTTGTAATGTGACCTCCTTTAGCACCTGCAAAATTCACATAACCTCCATCTATATTCTCAAAATCCATCAATAATCTCGCATCCCCCGTCATGTTCCTGGAGCAGCCACTATCAACATACCACAAGTTGATAATCCTCCTTAGCAGCTCCAGTACAACCCAACATTAGATTAGGGGACCCAAGCCTTAATGGTCTTGGGCCTTCCAAATTCATCAACTACTTGAACATCCATCAAATATCCATCACACCTAACTGGAGTCTTGGATCTAGCACCTGTTGATGGAAATGGTGTCACACCCCAAAAACGTCGCAGCGGAATATAAAATGTAGTGGTGACGGAAGTTGGTGCCCATTTATACCTTGTCGGACGATGCACTATTTTGTTGGACATTTTGACATATTTTAAAACATGAATATTAAACATTACATTTTAAAAGTCACAACACAACCACATAAGTTAAGTTGTTTTGATCCTCGTGGATCTTATTACAAACGTCCCAGATAGTTTAAAAGTTGTCCAACATATTTAAACGAAACAACATGCATCATCAAACACAAGATACGCCATGATTTCCCGAAGTCGAACTCAAGTACCTGTAGAACACGTTAAAAATCAAGTGTCAACACAAAGGAAGGTGAGTTCACGTATTCACTTACTACCAATTTTAATCCAAGGAAAACTTTCTGATTAGGTGTTTATTTGAAAACATCTATATTAATTTTAGAAAGTCCATTTTACTTCCTTAATAAAATCCATGGGCCTTCCGCCGGTTCATCGATCTGACAACTGTAATATATATTGCCCAGGTTTTGTATATTAAATTATAACGTCAACTTACAGACTCGTATGTTAGCTAGACGATACGAACTATATATTAACCATGCAGGTATAATCAAAGCTAGACAATAAATAGAATATTAATTCGTCGTTTAACATTGCCACGGGGCGACCGGTCACGACGGGGTTGTCAACCCGATAGATCTACCAACAATTCATCGCGTGCAATACTTAACTGATTAAACGACATCATGGGCGCAGGGTTCTCTCTTTGAGAACAATATGATGACTGCCTCACGTACAATATATATATCCTACTAATATGACAATTTAATACACAACTTTATACGAATTCCCCTTATTCTCCATCATATGAGACCCAGTCAAGAATTCGTCCCCAACTGTACAGTCTTGTTTCACTTAAGAAATACCGTACATACAATATTCATTCATCAAAAACGTTTTACTTCGAAACGTATAACTTATCAAATTTCATATATTTTCAGCGAAAATATATATTATATATTAAAAGGTATGTTTTATTTTGAAAACATTATTAAACCCTTTTAATGACGCGTTCTACCCCCAAAACATATACAAAGCAGTAAAAAGAGGGGTTTAGTGACACTCACCTTTGGGTGCGTATTTTAATATCGCAATCCCAGAGATTGATTTTCTACACGCCCTAATATAGGAACGATTCTAAATCAATATACATAACACAAAAATCCTAAGTTTCCTCGTTTCTTAGAATTATCACATAACTTTGAGATTTTCTCAAAAAGTTGTCATTTTTTATTATGTTGGCACGTTAATATATATATATATATACATATATATATATATATATATTTATGATTTTTGCGACTTGAAGGATTTTATTGGTGACCATTATTGTGTAAATCCGTTAACTCTCCCGTTTATACGCAATATATCTACGATTTGTGCGTCATAATATATATACATAAACGTTCATATAATTTAACACCGAAACACGCGAAATATTGCTAACTTATCTATTTTGTCATTTTTAAAGCAATTATACATAAAAGATCTCATATGTAGCAAATTTCAAGCTCGACAAACAAGTTACACTTTAAACGCGATTTCTACCGTTTCTACCGCACAAAACGTACATGCATACATGCATAGTCTAAATTTACCACTATCAAATTAACACTTAACATATTATCACATTTACATGTTTAAATCACTTAACATATTTTATCACATAAGGTTCACTCAAAATTTACCCATACTAGTGTTCATCGAAAAATGTGTATTTTAGCGATTCGGTAACGTTTTCGTGCGTCGGAAGTCACGTATGACCAACTAAACACCAAGTAAACTTAAAATTAGTTAAAATACTTGTTTTTAAACTAAAAACATCAGTTTATTTACTTATCTAAATCAGTTTTACAAAAATCACTTGAAAAGCCGATTTTTGACCGTTTTAACGCATAGTTTTGCGTTAAACGTTATCATAACCATCCCAACTCGAAACAACTTGATATTTTAACACAATACATTTTATTTACTGATTAACATAGTGGTTATAATCAGATTAGTGCAGTTTTGTATAAGTCACATAAATCATGCGATTTCACATATTTTACAACTTTTAATGCACCATGTACAACATGCAAAGCTAGCAAACATTATGACAAAGTTATAAGTCACTAAACACTTTAAAATAACATCATTTTAGTGTTTATATTCTGATTAGATCTAATTTTTATGAAATCATAAACATATGATCATTTCATGCCTTCACATCATCATGTAAATTCACATATGTGCATCTAATGCACTCACACATTATCATCATCATCACTCATGATCTAATCATGCTCAAAACTTCACTAACACAATATTCTTACAAATATTACACATGACACAATAATCTTTCAAATCATTCATGTTCATTCATGCTTAGATCTTTCACTTTTAAAATTGCATAGCAATTTTCACATGCATGCATACATATATATACACACATATACACGAAATTTATGCACACATATACTTCCAAAATTTCACTTTTCAACACATCACTTTCAAATCTTAGATCTTTTAGAACCTTCTTGCAGGATATCTAAAAATTCCTTTAATCATCATATTTTTCAAGAAGCAAATAATCAAGAACTTTTTCATCAAAAATCAAAATACAACTTATACATATGTATACACACACAATCGGCCATATACACATACATGCACACACCCATTTTTATTTTATTCAAAACTCATTTGTTTGAAATTTTCAAGTTTATGTTTAGATTCGAGAATCAAGAGAAACTTTCATTATCTTCTTTATCATTATGAATCAAGAATCAATATTTAAAGAAAATATTTTATACCTTCAAGATTTTTAGTGGGTTTTTTATAAAGATGATGTTTTAGGGTCTTGTTCTTGCTTGAAATCACCATGTAAGGCCCTTGATTCTTCATGTTTTGATTTTGAAAATGGTATGGTAGTGTGATATGGGGGTGTTCGGCCGAGAGTTGTTCAAGAGAGGAGAGAGAGTGAATTTTGATTATTGTTAGTGCACTATGTCTATTGACTTCGTCCTGTATCGAGTCATGTAATGAGATAGGATAGGATAATCAGTGCTCGAGGTGATTAAAACTGAATTTAGTAGATTTGTTGGTAATTTCGCTTGAAACTGACAAAGACATGTTCAAGCGAAATCAACAGAATTGATTCCGCTTGAAAGTGCCTTGGTCAGTTCAAGCGAAATCACAACCATTATAAATAGGGGAGCACTATTGTTATTCCAAACAGAATCAGGTCTTGTGTTCGGTAACGAAGTGCTGCCGGATTGTCTCCAGGTGCTGTAATTCTATCAGATTAATACAAGAGACATTATAATTATATCGAGTGTCCGTTTCATTGATTCCGTCTTTGATTCGGATAAACAACTCTTCTGATTGACTCATTCAGGTCGTACAACGATCCTACAAGTGGTATCAGAGCACAGGAAGAATAGTTCAGCTTGATTTCATTGTTTTTCTGACTTCTACACCTTCTTTTTCAAATTGGACAAAATTTAACGGTCAAAATGGATTGAATTTTTCACAGTACATGCGAAACAGTGTTTTAACAAAGCCTTGATAGAATCAGACCAAAATTCGGCTTAAAAGTTACAATTTTGGACCAAAAACGTAATTCCGCTTGAACGAACAATATGATTTCGCTTGAAGAGTATAGATGATTTCGCTTCAATTCGTCATTCCGTTTGAAATTAGCATCTGATTTCGCTTGAATTTGTGATTTCGCTTGAAAGGAATCAGTTATTTCGCTTGAAAGTCTAGATTCCGCTTGAAGTTCTAATTTTGCTTGAAGTATTATCTTGGGATTCCGCTTGAAAGCTGATATTCAGTTTGAACAAGTGATTTCGTTTCAACTTGTGATTTCGCTTGAGATTCTTATTCCGTTTGAAAGTGGAAATTCCGCGTCAAGATCATTTCACGTCAACCGAATGTCAGTCTGTTCAAATAGTTTAATATTGTTTAAACTGATTGTGTTTGTTTTGTTTGTTTTCAGGATCACATCATGGCTGAAGAATTCTTTAACACTTTCTACAACGTGTTTACCTCGGATACAGTGGAAGTTTCAGATGTTACACCCAAAGCAATAACAAAAACTATCAAAGAAAACATTAAACATGACAATTTTTATGGAACTTATTCGAAACCACCGAAGCTTGATAATATTGAGGATTATGTTTGGTGGAAAGAAAGGTTTATTAACTGGACTAAAGCGTATGCACATGAAAGTTGATTTTGCTTGGAGTTTGGCTATGATAAACCTACTGATGACAAAGGAGAAGAAATCCCGCTTAGAAGCTTTCAAGAAGAAGACAAACGAAGATTCTCATATGAGCAGAAAATGATCGCTTTGATTCAACAATCGATTCGAGATGATATTTTTTCGTTGTTAAATCATGATGGGTCTTCGAAATCTATATGGGAAGCTTTACGGGTAAAAGCTGAGGGGGGTAAACAAATCAAGAAAAACAAAATTGCGTTATTAAAAAAGGAATTTGATTTGTTTGATAGTTTGAAAGGTGAATCTGTTAGGCAAATGATTGAACGATTTTGTCACCTAAAAATTGAACTCGAAAGGTTTGAGATTGTGAAAACAAGAGAAGAAATTATTGATAAAGTCATAGAAGCGTTACCACGAGCTGATCAGTGGCAAACATTTGTTTTTATTCTGAAAAATGATGCTTTGCATGATACAATTTCTCTTGATGTTTTGTTAGAAAAAATTGAGAGTCATGATCTGGAATTGCAAAAGCAAAGCAAGATGAGCAGTTCATCACATCATCAGAATGTTGGTTTGTACTACAAAGGCAATTTACCTTTGGTGAAAGCTGATAGTTCACCAAAGACAGCATTCAGTGGTGAGAAGATGAAAGAACCACAAACAACCTCATCGAGCTACAATTATGGATATCATTCATCTTCAAAAGCAAGTCCTGAAAATTCTGAAGAAATTCTTTGCAACATTGCTCTTAAGTTGAAAATTCTCCTGCAATGAGCATCAATGCAGCAAAGCAGCAAATGAGTTTCCTTGCATCTGTTCTGGAATCGTATGAAGGTCTTGTAGCCGGAAAAATTGGAAACTCCGAATTGACCAAAGAAGACTAAGACCAGATTGATCCAGAAGAGATGGAACTCATTGGCATCCGTTGGTGTCTAGCTAGTTGCATCCGCAGAGCTCGGAGATATATGGAAATTACTCGGAAACAATCTCTTGGCGGTCCGTCAACGTAGCTTGGATTTGACAAATCCAAAGTGACCTGCTTCAAATGTAAGCAGAAAGGTCATTTCAAGAGAGAATGCAACAATTCTGCAGTAGGTGGAAATGAACATCCGTTCAATGATGATTACTACCGAAAGGCAATTTACCACCGAAGTAAAGAAGAGACGAAAATGATTGAAGACAAACCTCAAGATAAGTCAAGAGCTTGTGCTGTAATCCATCATGATGAAGGATTTGATTGGAGCCAGATTTGTCCAGAAGAAGATCGTTTGGAAAATATAGTTACAGCTCATGGAAGAAACACAAAAAAAAGTCAACATTATGTTTTTGTTGCTGAAATTAAAGATGAAAACAAAGAAGAAAATGTTGTTGCTGAGGTCAAAAAGAAAACCAGAAAAGAGATTCTGAGTGAGAAAACTGAGAGAGAAATTTTCATTGTTGGATGCAAAATGGAGAAGATGCAAGAAGAATATGAAAATGTTGTTCGAAACAAAAGATGGGATAAGAAACAAGAGTGTTTCGTCAACAAAGAAGGTGAACCAGTTGTTCCTAGAAGTGACATAGTTCACGATGATGTTCTTTTAGTAATTCCTCGATCCGGCGAATATTATTCAAATGTTGCAAAAGACAAAACATATATAAAAAGGCTGGTAAGATCATCAGAAATGCTATGACAACAAATATGAGGAAGAGGAATGAAGAAAGAATGAAGAAGAATATTGAGAATCTGGTGAATGATTTGAAGAAGGTAGCTGAGAAAGTCCAAATTGAAGCAGTTAAAGAAGATGTTAAGGTAGAAAAAGTTGAGGAGAATGAAGAGGTTGAGAAAGAAGCTGTTACTGAAGAACAGCAAGCTGAAGAAGTTGAAGTGAAGAATGAGAATTTGAAGGTTGCTGGTATTGCTGGTGATGAAGCTGGTGTTGAAGAAAAGAAAGAAGATGCTGATCAGACAGATGCAGCAAAGAACACCGAGGTGCCAATCACTAAGGTAAATTCTGATTCTGAAACTCAAATCAAAATAGTTGAACAGTACAAGAAATGCATGGAAACGTGCAGTGCTTGTACTGAAAAAGACGAAAAGTTCAGAACAAGAGATCTTGAATTCACTAAAATCGAAGAAATTTTCAAAAATAAATACAAAGAAATGTTAGAAAACGAAAAGATTTTGAAAGATAATGACGAAAAACTTTCGGAAAAATGTAAAAAATTATAAAAAGAAAATGTTTTGAAAAAGACAGAAGAATGTGATCAAAAAGAGAATGCTTTTTAGGAAATGAAAAAGGAATATGATTCAATAAAATTGGCTTATCACATTACAAAAGAATCATATGAAAAAGTAAAAAGTGAAATGAAACTTATTCAATCAAGATTGAAATATTGTTCTGAAACAACTGATACATATAAGAGAAATTATGAAATAAAGCAACAAGTTGTTAATTCTTACATTGAAGATGTTGCTAAACTTAAGCGTCAGATTGCTGATTTAGAAAAGGATAATAACAAGTTAAAAAGTTATCACGCGTCGTCATATGTGCTTGAACGTATTTTCAATATAAAACCGGAGGATGGTGAGTCTGAGCAAAACAAGAAAGGCATTGGCTCAGAGTTTCATCAAGTTCCACCACTGGAAAAGTTTGTGTTTTATGATGATGAAAAGGTCGAAAAAGCTTTCAACATGGTAGATCAATTGCCAGATAACATTGATATAACCTATTCCAAATCTGATGATTCTAGTGATTCAGAAGTGGTAGGTAAGGTCGTTGAAAGTGTGTTGAAAGAAGAGTCAGTTGATACAGGTAAAACTGAATCACAGAATGAAAATGAAGGTAATTTTCATGATAGATATCTGAAAAATTCAAAATCTGAGAAAAAATTGAATGAAGATTCAAAAGGATTGGTTTATACCATGATTGGATCGGACAAATTATTTTTAGATGTTGTATTCCCGATTCAGAATGTGATTTCAGAAAAGGTTGATAAAGTTTTCAAGATGGTTGAAATTGAAAAGTCTGAGATTCCAAAGTTTGCTGGAAAAGGTCACAAAACTTTTTATAATAAACCTGGTTACAAGAAGAAAAACATGAAGGCTAGGTTGGGTTATAAGAAGAAACAGAATTGGAAGAAAAATGAAACACAAAATTTTCAGGCAAAAATGAATTTTGTTCAAGGAAAAAGTTTTGAAGAAGAGGAAAAACTCAAATTTAGACACCAGTCTAATGAAGAGTTTTGTGCTAAAAAGAAAAAGCAACAACCACAGGTCAAATATGTATCCAAGAGAACATGTTTTAAGTGTGATCAAATCGGACATCTTGCACGAAAGTGTCCAAATCCGAAACTTGTGGATGTTGATAAAAAGAAGTCTGATAATGTGGAAAATCAGAAATCTGAGGATGTGAAACAAAGGTCGACCAGATTTGATTCAAAACAAACTTGGAGGTATAACACAAACAAGTTTGTTTCGAACCAAACTTGGAAATCAAACTCAAATAGGTTCGATTCAAAACAGACCTAGAATTCTCACAGACCTAGATTCAAAACAACTCAAAGTTGGAAAACATCCGTTGATATGACAAAACCCCAAGAGTTTTGGAAACCAAAAGTTGTTGTTCAAAGTCAAAATGTTCAAAAAGATTCACATTTTTACAAACGAGGTACTCCGAAAGGTCAAACATGGAGTGTTAAGAAACAAGTAACTTTGGTTAAAGATGAAAAAGTTGAAGTTAAAGTTGAAAAAGTCTTTGATGAAAAAGATTTTCCGAAATTAAATGATACTTATTGTGTTGAAATGCCTAAGGTCCAACAGACCTGGGCTAAATTGTTCAAGTAATCAAGTAGTCTGAATGTGCAGGTGCTCAAGAAATCTGAAGATTGTGAAAATAGAATTCGGAGCAGCCTGACACAAGGGGAAGAGGAGGCTGCTGTACCCTGGTTTGGTTGAACAGGGAGTTTGTTTGTTTTCTGTACATAAATAAACAATATCTCAAAAACCCTAAAATTGAAAATTTTGAAAATAAAAAATATGTTACGTGAATACGCTGAAACTCTCACGGCTGAACAAACATGATTAATTTCACAAGATTGAAAAACGGTTTTTCAAACTGTAAAATATCAATGTGTTGTAAATCATGGGAGTATTTGATGATTCTTATGTTATATTTTCTGCAAATCAGTACACTTGAAGCAAAAAATGGATGGCGAGACAAAGCTATCAGTATTGGTTGTCAAATTTTCTTTAAATGATTTTGCATTTTAGGGGGAGTATTTTTGTTAGAAAATCCAAAAACATTTGAAAATTTGAAAAAGACAAAAACATGATAAAAATTGAAAATGAGTTTTTGTGTAAAAAGAGGAAATGATAGTACAACAGTAGACAGTTACAGTACGCTAAAGAATTGGAAAGTCAAAATGTGTTAAACGATCTCCCCGTGGATGTGTCGGTAGATTTTTATACATTTAGTAAACTTTTTCGGGATATAAATCTAAATTCAAACTTGCTTATTTCGTGGGGAACACTACTTGGATATATAGGTAACCCCTGAAATCTCGTTTGAAGGACCCCTCTTTCTGAGATACTAGGTCTTTATGCTTAGTGATATCTGGGGTATTATTCCGGGACTTCTGATTTTGCGGAAGCAATGGCCTAGTCCTTGTATAATACTTTCTGCTTGTTTGAAATATAGCGCTGCCCTCAGCAAAAATGATGAAACAATAAAATTGATAATCATTGTTGTTGAAGAAAAGATCCTCTAAAGGGGACACACCAAAAGTCGAACCGTCATCTCTCTGCTGAACGAAAGTTCTGACCTGAGCTCTCACGGTTTCGCAATTTAACCCCTTACAGATATCATCTAGGTATACTCACCTGTAAGACTGAATATTGAGATCTGAATACGGGAGTATATTCAAGAGGTGGGACACATGAATGAGTTTAAGTTCTTAATACACCTAATTCGTATCCTGAATCAGTTGAAGTTTGTATAAAAATTTAAGAGGATCAATATATCGACAATCTAAGTGAATTGTTTAATTCTTAATGTGTAAATAAGCTCAACGGTACTTGTGACTTGTCAAAAACTGATATGATTCTCTGACGCAAATTCAAACAAAAATATTGTGTGTAAATATGTTTGTACATATTTCTTTATTGCTTTATATTTCAGAAAATACAAAAAGATTTTTGATTCTGCTTTATTTTCGACAACCGATGTCTGAAAACTGAGTTTCAAATTCTAACTAAGCTAATTGTGTTTCTGAAAATAAAACAAGTTCATTAAATTGAAACTTGAGTTTAAAAAAAATCAAAAACAGTTTGTGATATCTCCAAGGTCATTAGTTTGGACTTGGAAGATGAACTGTGAGGGATTTGGATTCTTTAATTGTTAAGAAGGCCAGGTTTTTAATCCTGAAACTGCCAATCTTCATAAGATGTGTTAGTTTAGAAAGATTGAATGAGCCAGGTTACAATTCCTGGATAGCTGAAATTTGAAATGTTGTTACTTATAAATGTTTGAGTGATTGCAGATGAGATTCCAGACTATAATCCCGGAAGCTGAGTCTAAGGGGGAGTCTGAAGACGAGCTCAAACCAAGGGGGAGCTTCTAAACCGAAAAGCAAGGTGACGATCCCTAAAAGCACAGAAGTTTGACGAAAGGGGGGCCTGAAGAAAGAAAGAGCCAGAGTTAGATCCTGGTACAACATTCAAAGATAGAAGTTGATTGAAGAAAGATTGATAGGATGCTTACAGTGTTAGAGCTAGAGACAGAGCATGAAGACTGATCAAGACTGAAGATGTGTCATGATAAAGACTCAACACTGAAGACTTCGTCAACATCCAAGGGGGAGTCTGTTAGTGCACTATGTCTAGTGACTTCGTCTTGTATCGAGTCATGTAATGAGATAGGATAGGATAATCAGTGCTCGAGGTGATTAAAACTGAATTTAGTAGATTTGTTGGTAATTTCGCCTGAAACTGACAAAGACATGTTCAAGCGAAATCAACAGAATTGATTCCGCTTGAAAGTGCCTTGGTCAGTTCAAGCAAAATCACAACCATTATAAATAGGGGAGCACTAGTGTTATTCCAAACGGAATCAGGTCTTGTGTTCGGTAACGAAGTGTTGCCGGATTGTCTCCAGGTGTTGTAATTCTATCAGATTAATACAAGAGACATTATAATTACATCGAGTGTCCATTTCATTGATTCCGCCTTTGATTCGGATAAACAACTCTTCTGATCGACTCATTCAGGTCGTACAACGATCCTACAATTATTATCTTGGAAAATGAATGTATAGATGCATGTACTCAAGCTTAATCATCACACCATTCTCTATGTATGGACATCTGTCCATAACACAACAATCAAGAAGATGTGGGCAGCCCACAATGCCGCCCCCATATCCCTCTCTCACGAAAATATATATATACATACACATATCATATGTAAATTAGCTCAAAAACGGGTATTTTACTGGATACCGGGTATTTTATCTAGCGTTTCAATCCCGTTTTAGTGCGTTTTAAATTATTTTTATCATTCTATAAAAATAATCACTCAAAATTATTACTGAAATAATTACCAGTTGCCTTGACTGGCTGCGTTGATAGTATTTTGTTTAATTCGCGTAGTATCGCGCGGTACGCACTCAAACTCGAAAAATTGAGTTTCTTAGCGTTTTAAATTATTTTTCCACCCGGATATGATTAAAATTATCATTCTAACCATAACAGACTATTTTTTTTAAGATTTTAACACTGATCGGGTGGTCACCGACATTCGTTTCGCATTTTAAACGTTACGCGATAAACGTTAGTTTTATTGTTGCCAACGAAATTTTTCATACACATCTAAATTTACCAACACATCAAATATCATATATTAACATCACAGTCAGTCACAAATAGTCACGTTACATGTTCACTATACAGATTACTATTGTCTGGTACTACCTGAGGGGCCGGGTGTCACAGTCTCCCCCTGTTTAGGGAATTTCATCCCCGAAATTCTACTTCACATGTTTCGTTTTCGCACTCGGTGGGAAGAGGTGAGGATATTTCTGTTGCATTTGGTCCTGTCGCTCCCAGGTGAACTCGGGTCCACGCTTAGAATTCCAACGGACCTTGACCAACTCAATCTTACTCCTCCTGAGTTTCTAGGTTTTCCGATCCAGAACCTCCACTGGTTCTTCGATAAATCTCAGTTTATCGTCCACTCGAAACTCTCCAGGGGTATAATTAGTGTCTCATCAGACAGACACTTTTTCAGGTTGGAGACATGAAATACGTCATGGACTCCAATCAACTCCTGTGGCAACTTGAGCCTATACGCGACTGGTCCAACTCGAGATACGACTTCGAAGGGATCTATATAGCACGGGCTCAACTTTCCCCCTTTTCCAAACCTTACAACGCCCTTCCATGGTGATACCTTTAACATAACCCTATCACCAACTTGAAATTCCATCGGTTTCCTTCGGTTATCTGCATAACTCTTCTGTCGATCCACGGCAGCCTACAACCGATTCTTGATCTGGAAAACCTTATCTGTGGTCTCCTGAATGATCTCGGGTCCGGTTAAATGCTTCTCGCCGACTTCAGCCCAACAGAGCGGTGATAGACACTTCCTTCCATAAAGGGCTTCAAACGGAGCGGCTTTTATGCTGGCGTGGTAACTGTTGTTGTAAGAAAACTCTGCCAAAGGCAAATGAGTATCCCAACTTCCACCGAAATCAATTGCACACGCTCTCAGCATATCCTCTAACGTTTAAATGGTCCTTTCGCTCTGACCATCCGTTTGAGGATGATATGCAGTACTCATATCCAAACGAGAACCCAGCCAAAATCTGGAGTCAAATCGTCCGTCTCTATCTGAAATGATTGATACGGTACTCCATGATGGGCTACAATCTCGTTAAGGTACAGTTGCGATATCTTCTCCATATTGTCTATTTCCTTAAGTGCCAGAAAATGAGCAGACTTTGTCAATTGATCCACAATTACCCAGATCATATTGTGTCCACGCGACGTACGGGGTAACTTGGTGATAAAGTCCAACGTAAGATGTTCCCATTTCCACTTATGAGTCTCTGGTTGCTGCAGAATCCCAGACGGCTTCTGGTGCTCAGCCTTAACCCTAGAGCATGTCAGACATTTACTCACGTAGGCCGCAATGTCTCTCTTCATCTTCGGCCACCAGTAAAATTCCTTAATGTCCTAATACATCTTGGTAGAACCTGGGTGAATGGAATACTTGGATTTATGAGCTTCGTCCATAACCAATTCATGGAGGTTACCTTTAAGCGGAACCCAAAGTCAGTTCATGAAGTACATTACTTCATCTGCTTTCGATATCAGTTTACATTCTAAGCCCTTCAAACCTTCACTTCTCAAATCATCATCCTTCAAAGCTTCCCGCTGTGCTTCACGAATTCGATCGGTCAAACTCGTTTGTATGGTCAAACCCAAAGCACGCACACGTAGAGGCTTTTCTCACTCCTTCCTACTGAGCGCATCTGCAACAACGTTTGCTTTCCCTGGGTGATAACGGATATCACATTCATAATCGTTAAGTAACTCTACCCAACGTCGTTGTCGCATATTGAGCTCCTTCTGATTGAAGATATGCTGGAGGATCTTATGGTCTGTGTAAATCGTACACTTCGTGCCATACAAGTAGTGTCTCCAAATCTTCAAAGCAAACACAACAGCTCCAAGCTCCAAATCATGTGTTGTGTAATTCTTCTCGTGCACTTTCAATTGTCTGGACGCATAGGCTATCACTTTGTCTCTTTGCATTAAAACGCATCCAAGACCCAAACGTGAAGCATCACAGTAAACAATGAAATCATTACTTCCCTCAGGAAGGGAAAGAATGGGTGCACTGCACAGCTTTTCCTTCAACGACTGAAAAGCTCTCTCCTGCTTCTCCATCCAGTCAAACTTCCTCTCCTTCTGGGTTAATAGCGTCAATGGCTGCGCTATTCTGGAGAAGTTCTCAATGAACCTCCGGTAGTACCCAGCAAGCCCTAAGAATTGTCGCACCTCTGACGAAGACTTTCGCGCTTTCCAATGCTTTATTGCTTCAATCTTGGACGGATCTACATGTATACCTTTATCATTTATGACATGTCCGAGAAAATGAACTTCTCGAATCCAAAACTCACATTTAGAGAACTTGGCATACAGCTTCTCTTCCTTCAGCAACTCCAAAATTAACCTCAAATGATGCTCATGATCTTCTTTGGTTCGTGAATAAATAAGTATATCGTCGATGAATACTATCACGAATTTGTCCAAGTAGGGTTTGCATACCCTATTCATGAGATCCATGAACACAGCTAGCACATTAGTTAAATCAAAGGGCATGACTAGAAACTCATAATGGCCGTATCGTGTTCGAAAGGAGGTCTTTGGAATGTCTTTGTCAGCAACCTTCAACTGATGATTGATGATAGCCTGAACGTAGATCTATCTTCGAGTAGTAGTTGGATCCCTGAAGCTGGTCAAACAAATCATCAATCCTCGGCAAAGGATACCGATTCTTGATAGTTAACTTGTTCAGCTCCCTGTAATCTATACACATCCTAAAGGATCCATCTTTCTTCTTCACGAACAGAACAGGCGCACCCCAAGGCGAATAACTCGGTTGAATGAAACCTTTGTCTAGTAGCTCTTGAAGCTGGTTCGAAATTTCTTTCATTTCTAACGATGCCAATCTATAGGGAGATTTTGCAATTGGTGCAGCACCAGGTACCAGATCGATTCGGAACTCGATCTGTCTCGCAGGGGGTAATCCAGGTAAGTCTTCAGGAAAAACTTCTGAATAATCACGAACAATAGGAATCTCCTCGATCTTCCTACATTCGGCCTTTGTATCCATCACGTTAACTAAGAACGCAGGATACCCTTTTCGCAACAACTTGAGCATCTTCATACTGCTGACAACACTCGACACACAACTCGATCGATCTCCATGGATAATTATCGCTTCACCACCACCGGGACGAGGTATCCGCACTTGCTTCTCCGAGCAAACAATCTCCGCTTTGTTCTTGGACAGCCAATCCATTCCCACAACTACATCGAAACTTCCCAACTCCACTGGTAGTAAATCAATACCTAATTTATGATCGCCTAACAGGATACTACAGTCGCGTACGACTTTGCTAGTCTCTATCAGTTTACCATTTGCTAGTTCTATCGAGTACTTCTTATTTAGCTTACTTGTAGGTGAACACAGGAATGGTTCAAAGTTTTTCGAGACAAAACTCAAGTCAGCTCCAGTATCAAAAAGTACGAACGCGGAATGGTTATTGATCATAAACATACCAGTGACAACAGCAGGATCATTGAGTGCCTTCCCAGCATTTAGCTCGAACACTCTACACCTAACATTCTGTCCTCCCGCCTTAGGACAGCCCTTCATGAAATGTCCTTGTTCTCCGCACTGGAAACATCCTTCAAGTCTCGATCCTTCCACAGTACTCTTGTCATAGCATTCACGGGTAACATGTCACACCCCGAATTTCCACATATTACCAGTGGGCCCGGTGGGGAGTATCGTGACGTAGTTGATATCATCATAGTCAAACAACACAATTTAAATGCACAGCGGAAGCAAAAGAGATGAATCACATTACAAACCGAATAAATAGTAATATCAAAGTATTACGACGGACTGTAAGGATCCACAGGCGGATCAAAAGATAAATAAGATCATTATTCAACAGACTTTAGCATCTAGAGCTTGCGAGACTTAATTAATGATGCCAGGAGTAGCCAGCCTATTTCGTCTAGTACCTGCACTTAGCCTTTTTTGGAAAATACGTCAGTTTACACTGGTAAATACAATTAACTGACTCATTTTGAAAATGGTTTAGAAAATTGATTTGAATGCACATGGCATAAAAGTTCTTTTATAAATTGGGACAATTATTAAAAATAATCTTGTATACAGTTTTACTTATTTGTCATCCGTCATGGCCGGTTTGTAGGGCCGGTCTAGATTAACTGACACGCCACAGGTATAATACCCACAAGGTTGATTCCTTTAAGTGGACTACCAGTTTTTACATATGCAACTGTCAGGTGTACGCCTACACCCCGTGCTTAGGTCGTGGCCATTTCTTTGAATGATGCCAAGGATATCCGAGACATGTTCATTTAAACCCTAAAGGCCATACACCAAATAATACAGAATTAAACGAGTTATGTAAATACATTAATCACAATCCGATTTAAATGACTACATACCCGACCAAGCGGTATTATTATAATACCGTATCCCAAGCCCGTATAGGGAAAATAAGTTAAGAGTATTTACCTGAGCAAAGTATAAATCACAAACAGCAAGTGCAAATAGCTTTTATCGGGCTCCTATTCTGGAACAAAGGTTTTTAATAACCTATTAGAATCCTAACGGGTCTTTAATCAAGCCTAAGCTTAGACCGATTAGTTTTAAAAGAAGATATGGTCCAAAACGCATGATTAAGCGAAGACCGGATTAAAATATGGTTTAGACCCGACAAGCTTGGATACTTGTTTAATATGGGTAAACTAAACATATTCTGGATTTTGAGATGAAAAAAAAGACATGGTTTGACCCGTTTCGGCTAATATATGCAAACTGGTTACATAAGCCGATCCGAACACGAAAAGTGCGTAACGGGTAACCAAATGAGTCATATACAGGTTTCCTAAGTTAATATGCCTTAAATACGTTGTGACATCAGTAAGATATCTTCTATTATGCCCAAAACGGATTTAAACTCAAATTATGCCCTGTAGTGGTATTTTGGTCATTTTAAAGGTTATAAAAGAGTTTAAATATTAATCTGAGTTACAGGTCTGATATAATCAGTAAAAATATTTATTTTTATAAGTCATAACAGTAGAGTATTGTATGTATGTGAAATTTATCCTTTATGACTAAACTATGCACCGCAGGGGCATTTCGGTAATTTCACTTAAGCCTAAAAGGTAAAAACTGGAAATCTGAGTTTAAAACTTTTGCTTACTGTTAGAATATAAAAATTTACTAAAAATATCAGTAGGTATCAAGTCTTATATTTATAAAATAGTTTTTATACATACTATGCGTTTAAAACACGTAAAAAGGTAGTTTTAAGCGACTTCCGGGTTTTATAAGAAAAACTGATATTTTTATTATTCCAGAAGGCTTAAAATAATTTATTTATCATATAAAATCAGTAGCAAAAGTTTTGGGGTCAAAATGATTTGTAAAACTCATTTTAAAGGCCAAAAGGGCAAAACCGGCAATTACCGAATCAAGCTTAGAACCCTATGTTATGCTCAGCCTAAAAATAAATAAAAATCTTCAAAAATCACAAAATAATATTTTATATCAGTAGGTAAAAAGTTTGGTATCAAAAATTGGGTTTAGATAGGCTATATGCTAATTACGCCGTTTAATTAATAAAAAGCTTTATAATTACGCTATTGAGCATAACTCCTAATCTAAACCTCAAACTGATGTCAAATTTTAGGGACAAGTTTATAAATCAGTAACTAAGGTTTCTATTCTTTTACTTTTTCAAAAATCACGTTTTAAGGTCAAAAGGGCATAATAGTCAACATTTAAGCATTTAACGGAAACATGCATACGAATCGGATAACTAATGAACCAAGTTGTATAATCACAGAGGGTTATACTAACATGTAACCTGGTCCAAATAAAGCTCTAAGGCATTTCTAAACTATGCTCTAATGGGTCAGAACTGAAAGTCAAAGCAAAAGTCTACTTTTGCGATTTTCGGTTCCGAACCGAGCTTAAACTGAAAATTGTCGGCTTGAACATGTTTAGACATGTTCTTACATTAATTACCAAGTTATATTAATGACAAAACAGGTTGCATAGCTTCTACATTGCTAATTATGCATTTATTTGAAAATTAGCTTACTGTTGACTTTTTAAGATTAACTTTGACCCGACAATTGACCTAGTTAGAGTGGGAATCAGAGGGTGCCCTTTTAAGGGTTTATTGCCCACATAATTACCAACTCATAGGTACTTTCAATTTGAAATTTGACTGGACAAATTTTGATTAATTACAAAGTCAAACTCTAATTACGACGGTTTGACTTTAAGCTAATTAACTAAGCTAAACTGAATTAAGGAAGGTTAAGGACACTTACAAAGGTCCTAAGCACGACTAGAGATCACTGGGAAGGGGTCTTGAGCTCCAGGAACCTCCAGAAAATGAGTTGTGAAGTTTTCAAGTGAATGATCAAAATGTTTACAACAAGAACACCTTATATAGGAACTTTGATTGCACAAGATCTGACAAATAAGTCTATGGGATGATTCCTGATCATCCCAAGTGTCCCTAGGCCCTTCTAAACCATCAAACAAGCTCCAGGTATCAAAAACAAGCTCCATAAGTCGGTTAAACTTGCAAAACCGACACCTGTGCAGTTTTTCTGATGCTGGCATGCTCAGGCGGCCCGCCTAAGGGTCCATAGGGACCTTACGCGGCCGGTTTGGTGCCGGGGTCAGGTTACACAAGTTTCATTAATTGCATTTTGGCCCCTGATCCTTTTTAAACGTGGTTTTCACTTCATTTCATGCACTTTTGGCCCTCTAACTTGACTTTCATTGTTAAGTCATCGGTTAACTTTATGATCACCTGTAAAGCCTTTAATTTCAACGTTGATGCTTTTAACCCCTCGTATACGAATATTATCATAACTTTCTCATACTTTATCGAAACCTTGTGAAATTTTTATCACTTATTCTAGTGAGTATAATTAACCGTTTCAAAGTTTCGGGATCGCTAAAAGGTCACTCAGAGGTATACTTTAAACATGTTGACACATTTAACCCCTGTAGTTTGTAATCTCTCACTTTCTTTCACAATTAGCTTCGTATGATCCATAATTCATTCGTTTAAGGGTATAAACATTATGTAGGGCTATTGTAAAGTATATTTATCCATTGTTGACACTTTGAACCCTTTTATTCACATACTTTCCTTGTTTGTCAACTTTAGTCCCTCTAAAGTGATCTTTTACACGTTTAAAGCTCATGACACGTGTCGATATAATATTGGACATAAATTTTCGAGGTGTTACATCCTCACCCCCTTAAAAGAAATCTCGACCTCGAGATTTACTGAAACAAATGAGGGTACTTTTCTTTCATTGTGGACTCTACCTCCCACGTATACTCGGGACCTCTGCGGGCATCCCATTTAACCTTGACAATTGGCACATGCTTCCTTCGAAGCTTCTTAACTTGTCGATCCTCGATCGACAAAGGTTTTTTCACAAATTTCCAGCTCTCATCTATATGCACATCCGTATGTGGTATGACTAGCGATTCATCAGCTAGACATTTCTTTAGATTGCAGATGTGGAATACATTGTGAATACCACTGAGCTATTCAGGTAAGTTCAACTTATAAGCCACTGTTCCTACACATTTGATGATCTCGAATGGTCCTATATACCTTGGGCTTAATTTACCTTTCTTACCAAATCGCATCACTCCCTTCCAGGGTGATACTTTAAGCAGAACTTTATCACCTACCTCAAACTTTAGAGGTTTTCGTCTTTTATCAGCATAACTCTTCTGCCTATCCCTGGCAACTTTCAGGCGATCACGAATCTGGACAATCTTGTCCGTCATTTCAAGGACTATATCAGGTCCTGATAACTGAGCTTCTCCTACTTCTGCCCAACAAATAGGCATCCTGCATTTCCTACCATATAATGCCTCAAAAGGCGCAGCCTGAATGCTTGTATGGTAGCTATTGTTATAGGAGAACTCGAGTAATGGCAGGTGGTTATCCCAATACCACCCAAGTCAATCACACATGCACGAAGCATGTCTTCCAAAGTTTGGATTGTACGCTCACTTTGTCCGTCCGTCTGAGGATGGTAAGCCGTACTAAAATTTAAGCGTGTGCCCAAAGACTGTTGGAAACGTTTCCAAAAATGAGATGTGTATCTAGTATCTCTGTCCGAGATAATAGACACTCGTACGCCATGCAAGGATACAATCTTATCTACGTACAACTGGGCTAATATGTCGGAGCTATGAGTCTCCTTGATGGGTAGAAAATGTGCTGACTTGGTCAGTCTATCAACTATAACCCATATAGTATCATTTCCTTTCTTTGTTTTTGGCAACTTGGTGATAAAATCCATTGTCACCATCTCCCACTTCCAGGTGGGAAGTTCAGGTTGTTGTAGCAAACCTGACGGCTTCTGGTGTTCAGCTTTGACTTGTGCGCACGTCAAACATTTGGCTACATAGGTAGCTATAGACTTTTTCAAGCCTATCCACCAATAATTTGCCTTCAGATCCTGGTACATCTTATCAGCTCCAAGATGAATGAAGTACTTAGAACTGTGGGCTTCCTGGAGGATAACATCCCGAAGTCCTCAATAAATTGGAACCCATATTCGTCCATTTAACCTCAGAATTCCATCCTTGCCATAAGATAACTGCTCTTCAGTTACTCCTAGCTTTTCATCAGGATAGTTAGCTTCTAGTACAGCTTCCTTCTGCGTAGCTAACAACCTTTCATTCAAACTATTCTTTAACTCAATGCTCTTGGCATTGATTCTTATGGGCTTCACCCTTTCCTTTCTACTTAAGGCATCGGCGACTACATTCGCCTTGCCTGGATGGTATCTTATCTCACAGTCATAATCATTTAAAGTTTCCATCCAACGACGTTGCATCTTGTTCAAGTCCTTCTGATTGAACAAAAGTTGAAGGCTTTTGTGATCAGAATAGATCACGCACTTGGTTCCATACAAGTAATGCCTCCACAGTTTTAGTGCAAATATAACCCAACTCCAAGTCATGGGTGGTGTAATTCTTCTCATGCACCTTTAACTGTCGTGAAGCATAGGCAATAACCTTGCCTTTCTGCATAAGCACACATCCCATACAGGTGTGTGATGCATCACAATATACTAAAAATTCCTCTATTCCATCAGGCAATGTCAACACAGGTGCATTGCTCAACTTTTGCTTAAGGATGTCAAAGGATTCCTGCTGCTTAGGGCCCCAGTCAAACTTAATATTCTTACGCATCAAGGAAGTTAGGGGCGCAGCAATCCTTGATAAGTTTTCAATAAATCGCCTATAATATCCTGCTAAGCCTAGAAAGCTACGAATCTCTGTAGGCGTCTTTGGCTCTTGCCAATTCATGACAGCTTCAACTTTAACGGGATCTACTTGGATACCACGCTCACTAACAACATGTCCAAGGAATTGGACTTCACGAAGCCAGAATTCACACTTCGAAAACTTGGCATAGAGCTTTTCTTGATGAAGCAGTTTCAGAATGCATCGAAGATGCTTCTCATGGTCAGCTTGGCTCTTCGAGTAAATGAGAATGTCATCGATGAAGACAATGATGAATTTATCTAAGTAAGGCTTGCAGACGCGATTCATGAGATCCATGAATGCTGGTGGTGCATTAGTGAGCCCAAAAGGCATCACTAAGAACTCGTAATGACCATAACGAGTCCTAAATGCAGTCTTGTGCACATCTTCATCTCTAACCTTCAATTGATGGTAGCCTGACCTCAAATCGATCTTGGAGAAATAACTTGCTCCTTGCAACTGATCGAACAGATCGTCAATCCTGGGTAATGGATATATATTCTTGATAGTGACCTTGTTAAGCTCGCGGTAATCGATGCATAGACACATCGATCCATCCTTCTTCTTTACAAATAGAATTGGCGCTCCCCAAGGAGACGAACTAGGTCTAATAAAACCTTTAGTTAACAAATCATCTAGTTGTGTCCTCAACTCCTTCATTTCTGTTGGTGCCAACCTATAAGGCGCTCTTGCGACAGGCGCTGCTCCAGGGATGATGTCAATTCTGAATTCTACTTGCCTATCTGGTGGTAAACCAGGTAGTTCTTCAGGGAAAACTTTGGGGTACTCAGAAATGACGGGAATATCTTCAACCTTAGGCTTCTGCTCATCAATAGTCACTTGTGCCATATAAATGACACAACCCTTCTTCAAACACCTAGATGCCTTGAGCATAGACACTTGCTCAGGCAGTCCATATTGGGTATCTCCCTGAATGGTAAGTGGCTCACCAGATGGAGTCTTGATCACCACTTGCTTCTTATTGCAAACGATCTGGGTTGGTTATGGGATAACCAGTCCATGCCTATAACTATGTCAAAACCGGCTAACTTCAAAGGAAGCAAAGACAATGGAAAAGAGTGGTTCCTAATGGATATGAAACATCCATCTAACATGGTTGAGGCGGTTTCTAAGGTACCATCAGCTAATTCCACCTCATATTTCACACTTAGGGTTTTAACAGGTAAATTCAGCAACTTACAAAACTTATTATCTACAAATGACTTATCAGCTCCTGAATCAAATAATACCCTTGCATAGACATCATTTATGAGGAAGGTACCTATGATCACGTTGTCGTCCTGAACAGCTTCCCGTGCATCCATTCGGAAGACCCTTGCATTGGTCTTCTTGGCTTCCTCAGGTTTTTTAGCATATTTAGGGCAGTTGGTCTTAATGTGCCCTTTTTCATTGCAATTGTAGCACGTAGCATCCTTGATCTTCTTGCAGTCTACTGTCTTGTGCTCTTTAGACTTGCATAACCCACATGCAGGTCATCCTGACTGAGACTTGGTCTCAAGCCTGCACTTTCCAAAGTGGCGTTTTTGGCAAGTCGTGCACTTTGGCTTCTCCTCTTCTCGTTGACTACCTTTCCCAGACCCAAACTTCTTCTTGTGGTCTGTGTTTCCCTTAAACTTCTTCTCAGAGTGTCGTGAGTTATCGTCCTCACGCTTTCTCTTACTTTCTTCCGAACTCTTAAGCGATCTCAGCCTGACCGCATCCAAAGTAAGAGACAGAGATAGATCAGCTGCTGACCTAAAAGTAGCAGGTCTAGATGCCTTAACACTGGCCTTGATTATTGGGGCTAAACCCCCAATGAAACGAGCAATCCGCTTGGGTTCCGGCGTTATCAGATACGGAACCAGCCTAGATAGGGTATTGAAACTGGTGAGGTAAGCTTAACAATCTAAATTCTTCATCACCAATGATAAGAAATCTGACTCAATCCTTTCAACCTCATGCTGAGGGCAGTAATTCTCCTTAATGAGAGCAACAAACTGATCCCATGTCAGATTGTATAGTGGGATCTTTCCAGCAGCCTGAATGAGAGACTTCCACCATGCCAGTGCCTCCCCTTTGAATGATTGGGATACATACTTCACTACATCCTTTTCAGCACAACCGCTGATATCGACCACGGTGTCCATTTCATCTAACCAAGTTATACAGTCGATCGCTCCTTTCTCCCCAGTGAAATCACAGGGTTTGCATGAGATAAAATATTTGTAAGTACGGGACTTGGTACGTGGTTCATTATCCAATACTACCCTTTTGGATGGAGCACTGTGTTGATTGGATGAGTGTCGATCATCATCTTTCTTAGAGGGTGGCTTGCTGTGAGCCTCTGAATGAGTCTTGGGTTTGGAATGCGGTGCGGATAGGGTCCTGCTTCGAGTCCCGCTATATTCATTATATTGCCGCTCTATAGCTTTTGTAACAGCATTGTCTATTAATGCTTGCAGTTCCGCACCGGTTACATGTATCTTAACATTCTCATGGTTTTCCAGGGAATGACTGTTTACCTCTTCCGACCTAGCCATGTAGCTTTAATTGTTACATAAAAGAAAATTAAATGACAAGGTTTATTTAGAAGCCTATACAGTACTATCGTTCTTGACGATTTATTAACCATGGTCTTTAATAACTAATTTTGGTTAATTTGTTGAGCATGCATATATATATTCAGGATCTTTATTATAATCCCTAATTATAATTTAATAATAGCACAAAAGTCAAGTCACATGGACAGATTTAATTTATAAACCAGGATTTTACAGAATCGAGGTATTAAGGTTTGAATCAAAGTTCATTACCTTTTCTTGACAGGGAGTTATAGGCCACCACTGTCTTTAGTCCCAAAGGACGTTAATTATAGCCCGTAGGCACTTTATCCTTAAGGGATGATTATATAATTAAGGGAAATTGGAATAACCCAATTTAGAGATGACTTATGCGATTTTATCGAATCACATTTTGCCAAGAGTGTTAACATGTTTTCAGATGTTAACAAGGATTGGATTCTTTTGAATAGGTTTTACCATCTTGGCCATGTCTGCAATGACATATAGACTAGGTTTTACCTTTAAGATTCTTTTTAATATTTAACGCAGATCAATCCTAAATTAAGATGTTAACAAGGATCTGAATCTAATTGAGGAACTACCATCTTGTCCCTGTCTTAAGATGACACATGAGCTAGGTCTTGTCCTTTTTAGATTTTTCCATTTTATTATAATGGTAGATCTTATAAGAGGAATGATATTTTAAATCTAACCGTTCCACTAAAATTTAGACAAGTACATGGTTGCCCTAAACGGGACTTCTAACTGAAAAGACTTGCCCATGTAGGGGCTAAACAGAAAATAACAAGGAAACAAATAAAGGACAAAATAAAACGAATTAGGATTAGTCCTAAGTTCTTTGTCTAGACTCGAGAATCGAGGAACGTGCAACTGTGTAACTGAGATTAAACACAAAAGGCTAGTGTTTAATTCACTCAGTGTTGGCTCTGATACCAACCTGTCACACCCCGAATTTCCACGTATTACCGGTGGGCCCGGTGGGGAGTATCGTGACGTAGTTGATATCATCATAGTCAAACAACACAATTTAAATGCACAGCGGAAGCAAAAGAGATGAATCACATTACAAACCGAATAAATAGTAATATCAAAGTATTAAAACGGACTGTGAGGATCCACAAGCGGATCAAAAGATAAATAAGATCATTGTTCAACAGACTTTAGCATCTAGAGCCTGCGAGACTTAATTAATGATGCCAGGAGTAGCCAGCCTATTTCGTCTAGTACCTGCACTTAGCCTTTTTGGAAAATACGTCAGTTTACACTGGTAAATACAATTAACTGACTCATTTTGAAAATAGTTTAGAAAATTAATTTGAATACACATGGCATAAAAGTTCTTTTATAACTTGGGACAATTATTAAAAATAATCTTGTATACAGTTTTACTTATTTGTCGTCCGTCAGGGCCGGTTTGTATGGCCGGTCTAGATTAATTGACACGCCACAGGTATAATACCCACAAGGTTGATTCCTTTAAGAGGACTACCAGTTTTTACATATGCAACTGTCAGGTGTACGCCTACACCCCGTGCTTAGGTCGTGGCCATTTCTTTGAATGATGCCAAGGATATCCGGGACATGGTCATTTAACCCCCCAAAGGCCATACACCAAATAATGCAGAATAAAACGAGTTATGTAAATACATTAATCACAATCTGATTTAAATGACTACATACACGACCAAGCGGTATTATTATAATATCGTATCCCAAGCCCGTATAGGGAAAATAAGTTAAGAGTATTTACCTGAGCAGAGTATAAATCACAAACAGCAAGTGCAAATAGCTTTTACCGGGCTCCTATTCTGGAACAAAGGTTTTTAATAACCTATTAGAATCCTAACGGGTCTTTAATTAAGCCTAAGCTTAGACCGGTTAGTTCTAAAAGAGGATATGGTCCAAAACGCATGATTAAGCGAAGACCGGATTAAAATATGGTTTAGACCCGACAAGCTTGGATACTTGTTTAATATGGGTAAACTAAACATATTCTGAATTTTGAGATGAAAAAAAGACATGGTTTGACCCGTTTCGGCTAATATATGCAAACTGGTTACATAAGCCGATCTGAACGCGAATAGTGCGTAACGGGTAACCAAATGAGTCATATACATGTTTCCTAAGTTAATATGCCTTAAATACGTTGTGACATCAGTAAGATATCTTCTATTATGCCCAAAACGGATTTAAAATCAAATTACGCCCCGTAGGGGTATTTTGGTCATTTTAAAGGTTATAAAAGAGTTTAAATATTAATCTGAGTTACAGGTCTGATATAATCAGTAAAAATATTTATTTTTATAAGTCATAACAATAGAGTATTGTATGTATGTGAAATTTATCCTTTATAACTAAACTTGGCACCGCAGGGACATTTCGGTAATTTCACTTAAGCCTAAAAGGTCAAAACTGGAAATCTGAGTTTAAAACTTTTGCTTACTGTTAGAATATAAAAATTTACTAAAAATATCAGTAGGTATCAAGTCTTATATTTATAAAATAGTTTTTATACATACTATGCGTTTAAAACGCGTAAAAAGGTAGTTTTAAGCGACTTCCGGGTTTTATAAGAAAAGCTGATATTTTTATTATTCCAGAAGGCTTAAAATAATTTATTTATCATATAAAATCAGTAGCAAAAGGTTTGGGGTCAAAATGATTTGTAAAACTCATTTTAAAGGCCAAAAGGGCAAAACCGGCAATTACCGAATCAAGCTTAGAACCCTATGTTATGCTCAGCCTAAAAATAAATAAAAATCTTCAAAAATCACAAAATATTATTTTATATCAGTAGGTAAAAAGTTTGGTATCAAAAATTGGGTTTAGATAGGCTATCTGCTAATTACGCCGTTTAATTAATAAAAAGATTTATAATTACGCTATTGAGCATAACTCCTAATCTAGACCTCAAACTGATGTTAAATTTTAGGGACAAGTTTATAAATCATTAACTAAGGTTTCTATTCTTTTACTTTTTCAAAAATCACATTTTAAGGTCAAAAGGGCATAATAGTCAACATTTAAGCATTTAACGGAAACATGCATATGAATCGGATAACTAATGAACCAAGTTGTATAATCACAGAGGGTTATACTAACATGTAACCTGGTCCTAATAAAGCTCTAAGGCATTTCTAAACTATGCTCTAATGGGTCAGAACTGAAAGTCAAAGCAAAAGTCTACTTTTGCGATTTTCGGTTTCGAACCGAGCTTAAACTGAAAATTGTCGGGTTGAACATGTTTAGACATGTTCTTACATTAATTACCAAGTTATATTAATGACAAAACAGGTTGCATAGCTTCTACATTGCTAATTATGCATTTATTTGAAAATTAGCTTTCTGTTGCCTTTTTAAGATTAACTTTGACCCGACAATTGACCTAGTTAGAGTGGGAATCAGAGGGTGCCCTTTTAAGGGTTTATTGCCCACATAATTACCAACTCATATGTACTTTCAATTTGAAATTTGACTGGAAATATTTTGATTAATTACAAAGTCAAACTCTAATTACGACGGTTTGACTTTAAGCTAATTAACTAAGCTAAACTGAATTAAGGAAGGTTAAGGACACTTACAAAGGTCCTAAGCACGACTAGAGATCACTAGGAAGGGGTCTTGAGCTCCAGGAACCTCCAGAAAATGAGTTGTGAAGTTTTCAAGTGAATGATAAAAATGTTTACGACAAGAACACCTTATATAGGAACTTTGATTGCACAAGATCATGACAAATAAGTCTATGGGATGATTCCTGATCATCCCAAGTGTCCCTAGGCCCTTCTAAACCATCAAACAAGCCCCAGGTATCAAAAACAAGCTCCATAAGTCGGTTAAACTTGCAAAACCGACACCTGTGCAGTTGTTTTGATGCTGGCATGCTCAGGCGGCCCGCCTAAGGGTCCATAGGGACCTTACGCGGCCGGTTTGGTGTCGGGGTCAGGTTACACAAGTTTCATTAATTGCATTTTGGCCCCTGGTCCTTTTTAAACGTGGTTTTCACTTCATTTCTTGCACTTTTGGCCCTCTAACTTGACTTTTAAGCGCTCCAAGGCATAAACAAACATTGTTAAGTCCTCGGTTAACTTTATGATCACCTGTAAAGCCTTTAATTTCAACGTTGATGTTTTTAACCCCTCGTATACGAATATTATCATAACTTTCTCATACTTTATCGAAACCTTGTGAAATTTTTATCACTTATTCTAGTGAGTATAATTAACCGTTTCAAAGTTTCGGGATCGCTAAAAGGTCACTCAGAGGTATACTTTAAACATGTTGACACATTTAACTCCTGTAGTTTGTAATCTCTCACTTTCTTTCACAATTAGCTTCGTATGATCCATAATTCATTCGTTTAAGGGTATAAACATTATGTAGGGCTATTGTAAAGTATATTTATCCATTGTTGACACTTTGAACCCTTTTATTCACATATTTTCCTTGTTTGTCAACTTTAGTCCCTCTAAAGTGATCTTTTACACGTTTAAAGCTCATGACACGTGTCGATATAATATTGGACATAAATTTTCGAGGTGTTACATCCTCACCCCCTTAAAAGAAATCTCGACCTCAAGATTTACTGAAACAAATGAGGGTACTTTTCTCTCATTGTGGACTCTACCTCCCACGTATACTCGGGACCTCTGCGGGCATCCCATTTAACCTTGACAATTGGCACATGCTTCCTTCGAAGCTTCTTAACTTGTCGATCCTCGATCGACAAAGGTTTTTTCACAAATTTCCAGCTCTCATCTATATGCACATCCGTATGTGGTATGACTAGCGATTCATCAGCTAGACATTTCTTTAGATTGCAGATGTGGAATACATTGTGAATACCACTGAGCTCTTCAGGTAAGTTCAACATTTAAGGTAAAATAAACAGAAAATCACGTATGCACGTATAACACATAATGGTTTTCATGATAAAATATTTTCTATGTTTATTTAAAAAAAAAATCTTGGCTTCGAGAATTTTGGACTTTATATTTCAAAATTCTCCGGTTGAAGTCTAGTATTTTCCGCGAAAACATCTAGTTCGCTAACAACCAATGGCTCTGATACCAACTTCTGTCACACCCCAAAAACGTCGCAGCGGAATATAAAACGTAGTGGTGACGGAAGTTGGTGCCCATTTATACCTTGTCGGACGATGCACTATTTTGTTGGACATTTTGACATATTTTAAAACATGAATATTAAACATTACATTTTAAAAGTCACGACACAACCACATAAGTTAAGTTGTTTTGATCCTCACAGATCTTATTATAAACGTCCCAGATATTTTAAAAGTTGTCCAACATATTTAAACGAAACAACATGCATCATCAAACACAAGATACGCCATGATTTCCCGAAGCCGAACTCAAGTACCTGTAGAACACGTTAAAAATCAAGTGTCAACACAAAGGAAGGTGAGTTCACGTATTCATTTACTACCAATTTTAATCCAAGGAAAACTTTCTGATTAGGTGTTTATTTGAAAACATCTATATTAATTTTAGAAAGTCCATTTTACTTCCTTAATAAAATCCATGGGCCTTCCGCCGGTTCATCGATCCGACAACTATAATATATATTGCCCAGGTTTTGTATATTAAATTATAGAGTCAACTTACAGACTCGTATGTTAGCTAGACGATACGAACTATATATTAACCATGCAGGGATAATCAAAGCTAGACAATAAACAGAATATTAATTCGTCGTTTGACATTGACACGGGGCGACCGGTCACGACAGGGTTGTCAACCCGATAGATCTACCAACAATTCATCGCGTGCAATACTTAATTGATTAAACGACATCATGGGCGCAGGGTTCTCTCTTTGAGAACAATATGATGTTTACCTCACGTACAATAAATATATATCCTACTAATATGACAATTTAATACACGACTTTATACGAATTCCCCTTATTCTCCATCATATGAGACCAGTCAAGAATTCGTCCCCAACTGTACGGTCTTGTTTCACTTAAGAAATACCGTACATACAATATTCATTCACCAAAAACGTTTTACTTCGAAACGTATAACTTATCAAATTTCATATATTTTCAGCGAAAATATATATTTTATATTAAAAGGTATGTTTTATTTTGAAAACATTATTAAACCATTTTAATGATGTGTTCTACCCCCAAAACATATACAAAGCAGTAAAAAGCGGGGTTTAGTGACACTCACCTTTGGGTGCGTATTTTAATATCCAATCCCAGAGATTGATTTTCTACACGCCCTAATATAGGAACGATTCTAAATCAATATACATAACACAAAAATCCTAAGTTTCTCCGTTTCTTAGAATTATCACATAACTTTGAGATTTTCTCAAAAAGTTGTTATTTTTTTATTATGTTGGCACGTTAATATATATATGCAAAGCTAGCAAACATTATGACAAAGTTATAAGTCACTAAACACTTTAAAATAACTTCATTTTAGTGTTTATATTCTGATTAGATCTAATTTTTATGAAATCATAAACATATGATCATTTCATGCCTTCACATCATCATGTAAATTCACATATGTGCATCTAATGGACTCACACATTATCATCATCATCACTCATGATCTAATCAAGCTCAAAACTTCACTAACATAATATTCTTACAAATATTACACATGACACAATAATCTTTCAAATCATTCATGTTCATTCATGCTTAGATCTTTCACTTTTAAGATTGTATAGCAATTTTCACATGCATGCATACATATATATACACACATATACACGAAATTTATACACACATATACTTCCAAAATTTCACTTTTCAACAAATCACTTTCAAATCTTAGATCTTCTAGAACCTTCTTGCATGATATCTAAAAATTCCTTTAATCATCATATTTTTCAAGAAAGCAAATAATCAAGAACTTTTTCATCAAAAATCAAAATACAACTTATACATATATATACACACACAATCGGCCATATACACATACATGCACACACCCATTTTTATTTTATTCAAAACTCATTTGTTTGAAATTTTCAAGTTTATGTTTAGATTCAAGAATCAAGAGAAACTTTCATTATATTCTTTATCATTATGAATCAAGAATCAATATTTAAAGAAAATATTTTATACCTTCAAGATTTTTAGTGGGTTTTTTATAAAGATGATGTTTTAGGGTCTTGTTCTTGCTTGATTCCACTTGAGATCACCTCCAAACCTTCTTATGAGCTTGAAATCACCATGTAAGGCCCTTGATTCTTCATGTTTTGATTTTGAAAATGGTATGGTAGTGTGATATGGGGGTGTTCGGCTGAGAGTTGTTCAAGAGAGGAGAGAGAGAGTGAATTTTGATTATTGTCTTGGAATATGAATGTATAGATGCATGTACTCAAGCTTAATCATCACACCATTCTCTATGTATGGACATGTGTCCATAACACAACAATCAAGAAGATGTGGGCAGCCCGCAATGCCGCCCCCATATCCCTCTCTCACGAAAATATATATATATATACATACACATATCATATGTAAATTAGCTCAAAAACGGGTATTTTACTGGATACCGGGTATTTTATCTAGCGTTTTGATCCCGTTTTAGTGCGTTTTAAATTATTTTTATCATTCTATAAAAATAATCACTCAAATTATTACTGAAATAATTACCAGTTGCCTTGACTGGCTACGTTGACAGTATTTTGTTTAATTCGCGCAGTATCGCGCGGTACGCGCTCAAACTCAAAAAATAGAGTTTCTTAGCGTTTTAAATTATTTTTCCCCACGGATATGATTAAAATTATTATTCTAACCATAAAAAACTATTTTTTTAGGATTTTAACACTGATTAGGTGGTCACCGACGTTCGTTTCGCATTTTAAACGTTACGCGATAAGCGTTAGTTTTATTGTTGCCAACGAAATTTTTCATACACATCTAAATTTACCAACACGTCAAATATCATATATTAACATCACAGTCAGTCACAAATAGTCACGTTACATGTTCACTATACAGATTACTATTGTCCGGTACGGCCTGAGGGGCCGGGTGTCACAAATGGGGTTTGATTTCCACGAGGTCTCTAGTCCTGAGGTTTCTTATGCATGTTTAAACTCTTTGACCTTTGAAAATTTTGGTTTTGAGACCTTGAGTTTTGACAAACATAACTTGAGTTCGGTTGAACTCTCGATTGACTCCAAGAAGTTTGATTTTTATAATTTCTAAAGTCATTGTTATAAAAATTTGGACCACCATTATTTTGGTATCGAGTTTGATATTGATCTTGACTTCTGAAATTACTTGAATTACTATTAAAAGTATTCAATCTTGGTGAACTACTCCTAGGTCTCTCATATCTGCTTGATGTAGATTTAGGCTGAAATCTTTATTGATTTCTTTGAAAACGCGAAACTTGTTGAGTTCCTTTTTCAGCCTTATCTACACCAACAACAACACCCTCTTGTTGCTTAGGAGCAGATTTCTTTGGAGAGTCGGACACTCTCTGCTCACCATCACCATTCTTTTCGGGTGATTTTCCTTTCTTTTTCTCACTGACTTGTTCTTCACTCTTTTTGTTAAGAGAGCAACTTGCTACATATCCATTGGTGTGACATTTGAAGCACGATCTTTTTACTGAAAGCTTCTTACAGAAGCCTTTGAACTAGATCCTTCATTTGATGATGATGATGATGTCTTAGAAGGACTTTGTTTAGTTTGCTCAATTTTAGATTTATCTATGTTTTTATTTTTAGCAAACTCCACATTTGATTCACTTTCAATAACAGTGGTTTCATTTTTCATGTCACTTACTTAAACAAAATTAACCTTTTTAACGAATGTTTGTTTTTTTTATTTTTAGGAAGTGCACTCTTAGTTTTCAAAATGGGTTTCCTGTTATTTTCCTTCTTAACACTGACATCATCATAGTCAGACACCGCACCTTGTTCTGATGTGGAACTACTAGTGCAGTTGACACAGAGTCTGTTAAATCATCTTCATCTGGCAAGAAAAGAATAGTCATGACTAAGAGGTGGTGGAACTTCATTGAAGCCCTGGAAGCCCACACTAGTCTTGTCATTACTTTTTTTCAAGTCACCCATCATGTGTTTCATGACAAAAATGGAATCTCGGAATTGATTTAATTTCTTTTCAAGTTCAACAATTTTCAGTTGTGCTTCTGACGACTCTTTGCTTTTTTTAGAAACCTCTTTTGTTTTCTCACTCATCGTATCATGAGCTAAGTCTATAATTTGAAGTTTTTCATTTAATTTGCAGGTTAAAATATCAATTTCATTTTCATAACCTTTAATTTTCTTCAAATATAAAGACTCATTCTTTTTACAATAAAGTTTGACTCTTTTAAGCTCGACAGATCATTTATCAAACTTTGATTTTGTGTTGATAACTTATCAACCTCACCCTGTAATTCCTGACATTTTAAACAAACTGAACTAGCAGGATTAGAATTTACCTCTCATGTTGATTTGCTCAAGTCGTCCATGTAAGCAGCAAATTTAGTGGCCATCTTCTAATCTTCATCATCTTTCTCTTCATCAAACTTTAAGTTTTCCCCTTGAACTTCAGTTATCTGATCAGCATCAACCTTTTCAACTTCAATCTCCTTTTCTACCTCGGCATCTACCTTTGCTTCAGCATCATCAACTATGGCAATCTCCTCTCGTGCAGTGGAGATCAAAGCTCTTGAGCTATTGTTGTTAGATGCATTCCTGTTTCCTGAACCTTGACCTGGAGAATCTTCGAAGTATGAGTTAGGACGAGATTATGCCTTTGGCCTTTGACATTCTCTAGCAAAGTGTCCATAGAGTTGACAGTTATAACACCTAACTTTGGACTTGTCAAAACCAACACTCTTTCCAACAAATTTCCTTCCTGACCTGTTTATGAACCTCTTTAACCCTTCTAGAGATCATGGCCATTTGCCACTGTAGATCCATCTCTTCTAGGTCATCAGGGTCAATCTGATCATAATCTTCATCAAAAGTAGCCAGATCAGATATTTTTCCTTGAATGTAGCTCTCATAAGAGGCAACAAATGAAGCAAGCAAAGCAAGATGTTCTTCAGCAGACTTGACACTCAAATGCATAGACCTAGTATTGCTATTTTGATTACTGGCTTGTTTTCTCTTTCCCCCTATTAATCCTCCTGAAGCAACAACAAAGCACACAACACCATCAGCATTAATCGTAACCTGCTCATTCTCACATGAGAGAAACGCAGTTGTCGAATCACTAGAAGCGTTGGGAGACGAAGAAGGTGGAATTCCTTTGTAAACTCTCGGATCCTGAACCTGATCATACCCTGTTTCCTTCTTCTTCATGTTGAGCTCATAAGCTCTAAGTTTTCCAACAACCTCTTCTAGGACTTTAGTCTCATAATCAGCTTCACTCTTTATCATGAGCGTATAAATATCCCACTTAGCAGGTAGAGCATCTAGCAACTTATCATTTATCTCAATGTCTGTGTATCCCTCTATGTCATAATTATCCATCTCTGACATTAGATGATAATATCTTGTAATGATATCTTCAAGAGGCTCATTTCTTATGCACTTAAAGACAGCAAACTGTTTTTTCAGCAAGTCAACCTTGTTCTTCTTCACATCAATATTTCCCTCATACCTCTTATCTAAGGCATCCAAATCTCTTTCGATGTAGTGTATCTCTTGAAAGTATGTTTGATGTCATCTGGTAAAGACATTTTTATCGCAGTCAAAGCTCTCTTTTCAGCTTCAAACATTTTCTTTTCTGCATCCTGCATATTAACATAGGCAGTAACCCGTTATCTGCCTTCAAAGTCGTGGGTTGGGTTCACGTACCCATCTTGAATACAGATCCACATCCGTGTGTCCTGATATTCAATAAACGACTGAAATCTGTCTTTCCATGTGAGGTAATTTTCTACCTTCATCATTTTTTGGCGATTTATTCGTAGTACCAACTTCGTGCTCCATCCTTAGCAACTCATTCAGATTAGACATATTCAGCACCTTTAACTTAGCAGATACAGACTATTCTTAAGTTTACGAATTCTGAAACTCCCCAACTGAACAACTCACAAACTATGAACAATTTTCAAATTCGAACTATAAATCTTGCGTAATTCTGAAAAACTTAATTAATTCGAAGTTTATTCAATAAGTCCGGACCACTTAGTTAATCAAAATCACACTTGGTAAATCCGGATACTTGAATTAAAGTCGGAGATTCGAACTAAACCCGGAACCTTATATCTGATAGCTTGAAACTGATTAAAGTCCAATAAATCCGGAACCTAGTCTCCAAACCCAAATTCGAAATATAGTTAAAATCGGATAACTGTTTAAGTTTGGAACGCCTGAAAAGTTATAAGTCCGGAGTTAATAAAATTCGGAAATTTTAATATTTGGACCATTAATAAAACCCGGAACACTTGAAATATTATTGAAACTTAAGTTCGGAAACAAAACCAAGCTTTATATCTGAATCCGTACTATATATTAAGTTTGGAATGAAACAATAATTCGGATAACTCAAAAATTCGGACTAGATTATATCAAACCCGGACTTCTTAAATTCCCTCCTTAAATACGGATAACAACTGGTAGTCCGGACTAACAGTTCTAAAACATGGAGTTACTTAATTCGGAATCAACAAAGCAAATTTGGAACAATTTTAACAAATCCGGAACTCAGTGACACGTTCCAAACTTGTAACAAATCCGAAATTGACTTCCGTACTTCCTAAAATTTGTGTGGTTTTGGTAAATCGCAAACCTGTGACTTCACGGTAATGCGTTTACCTACAAACTTAGGAACCCTAATAACCAAAGATGAATGACGGCAGCAAAACTTTTTCAACCAAAAGCTTGAATCCTGTATATCAATCTCGAACCGTACAATAAGAGCAAACGCTCTGATTCCAATCGTAGGTCCCTATCATGTGGATCGTAACGAGATTGAAAATCAATTAAGGGTGCAAAATCCCTTTGATAGATCACACACACCCAGAAACAAGTAGATATGAAGAACATAATACAAAATACTTTCAAACCAATCTTCTATGATTATCAAACCAATGTTTTACAATCACTCAAGATCACAAGAAACTCACAGCCACTCTCTATGTTTTTCACTCACAAAAACTCTCTGCCACTGCTCTCTCAGAATGCGTAACCTAAAACCCTAACACACATTGTTTATATAACACAACATGCATACTAGGCTTGGCCCACGTACATAATAACATAACCTGGATTACAAAGGGAAACTCGGACTATATGTGCTCATAAACTCAAAAAGCTTGATTTTCTAATAAACTCGAATTGTTAGGGACATGATAAACTTGGACTCTTCACTTGATCCATAAACTCGGATATACCATGCTCAAAAACTCGGATGGGTGATATCTTTGATTAACTCGGACATCTACATGATCACATAAACTCGGATACCTAATCAAGAACCTTAGATCCTTATGTTATTAATAAACTCGGACATGAGTTATGTATAACTCGGAATTCTTGTTTATAAACTCGAAATTCTCCTCTTTTTTAACCTCGGAATCATATAGTCTTCATATCCATATCAAGTCTTGACAATATCCAAATCCAAGTCTTCAATATAATCCAAGTATTTACCAATATATCCAAAGACCATAACCGAAGTTATTGTCACATAACATGCACCAACAACTACAACTCACTGTTTAATTATTTAACATTTTCTTCTAATCTGTGATATGTTAGTAATTTTAAATTAAGTATACTCATTTAAATTTGTCATCTGAGGGTCATAAAATTCATCTATATTTCAATTTGTCTCCAATGTATGCAAGGATGTCCTAATAAACTAGCTCGAGATACAATCACACATACACAAAAACCTAAATTGGTGATGTTTAAACTAAATATATGTTTTAAATGAATAAGCTTTTAACCATCCATATCTATTCCATAAATGTTGCATTTTTAGTTAAGTTTTGTGTGATTATGCTTCTTCTATATATATTACCTAATCTGATTTCTTGTTTAGTTATGGAGCGGATTTGCGTCAAATTTTGGGAATTTGCTACATCGTAATTAAGACTAATGTTTCTTTCCATTACAATAGTTTCTAGAGATTACAAGATTAAGCTTGGTTATTGTATGGATCCAAATCGGGTTTTTCTAATACCCGGTTCTGGATTTGGAACAATGTTCGGTTATGATTACGTATAGGAAAACCGGGTAGGGTTCGGGTACGGGTATTGAGAAGAAAAACCAACCCTATGTACCCAGGTAGGGTATGATCGGGTATACCGATTATTGGAACCGGGTATTAACTGGTTTTTGTAAGCATTTTTTTAACCCAAAAATAAATTCATTTGAAAATTAAATTTGGTTTGTAAGTTATAAAAATAATTATGATATATTACCATGACATAAATTCACTCAAGTACAAATTATTTAATTCATAACATGCAATATTAAAAAAATTAAATATAAGTTGTAAGGTAAATATAAAATATACTTTAAAAAATTGGGTATTAAAAAAACCGGTTCTCGTTAATTTGGGTATAAATCGGGTATGGTTCTAGGTACGGTTATTGAGCTCAATATGTATACGGTAGGCATACCCTGCGTGTAGGGTCGGGTTCAGTTACAGGTAGAAAATACCCGGGGTACAAAAAAGATGATTTCAGTTTCGGGTATGGGTTTTTTGTGCACCGCTATTTGAATCCACTTCATTATCTTGCATAATTAAGGTTATGGTTGCAATCATTTACAGTTCCGCATATCAAGTCCCTCCACGAGGAAAAAGGGAAACACAATAAAGTCCGTGTCGTGTACTGAAGTATATTTGTGAATAAAAAATGGTAAATGCAAAATATGCGAGAAGGATATGAAGACGTACTTATTCTTCCTCTCAAAAATGAAACTCCTGATGTTACAGAGCAAATCACTTGATTTTTCCATTATTGATCCGGAACACAAGGGATAATGAATACACGCTCTATCAACTTTCGATAATTAACTGTTTTGAGAAAGCTTACAACTTTTTGGTGTACGAGGAGACTTATCAGAAGGATATGCATCAGAAAGAAAAAGAAAAAGACGAATCTTTATTTGAAGACAAACTTGAACTTGGCTGCAAAATTGGTACCTGAATACAAACTCAATACGGTGACTAGTGCAGCGTTACTAATGCAAAGGGAGCTACACTGGGTTAAGGTGCAAAAGTTGTTCCTTACATTCAAAGAATTGAAATTACTTTGAATTCACTTGTAGTATATATTCTAATTACAGGAAATAAGTAAAATAGTGCCGCCCGAACGGATGAAATCTCACAACAGGGAAAACGAAACACCAATAATGGTGTTTAAAAAAGAACATGGTAATCTGAGACAAAAGGGTGAAGATTGGATGAAGCAAACAACTGGCTCATACACAATCACAACGGCCCTTATCATTATAATGGTTTTTTCAATGATCATTACTGTGCGACATTGAAGTTACCATTTCTTGTTTATCTTATCTCGTCAACATATGGTCGTGGAATCTTTGGTAACCAAAGGGAGCTTACGAAAACAACATAAGAGATGGCTACTTTTTCTTTTTCTTTTGGGGGTACTTTGTTTGGTTGGATTTATCATCTATATACTTTGTTTGGTTGGATTTATCATCTATATACCTAATGAATTAAGGCTGTTTTAATTCATTAGGTATATAGATGATAAATCCAACCAAACAAAGTACCCCCAAAAGAAAAAGAAAAAAAGTAGCCATCTCTTATGTTGTTTCCGTAAGCTCTCTTTGGTTACCAAAGATTCCACGACCATATGTTGACGAGATAAGATAAACAAGCAATGGTAACTTCAATGTCGCAATTGAAGCAATCGGTAGGCTTGTCGTTAGGCAAATTGGAACCAGGTGCCTCGACTTCGACCTCTAATGCTCAGGCACAGAAATGATACAAAAAGCTACACTGTAGGCTATCACCATAGTTTTGACAGACATGAATAGCGTGACAAGCCCAAATATTAATCTCTTTGGTAATCTTTTGAGAAAATCCCCTTCTGCATAACGTTCGGTGAGGATGGAAAGAAACAACAGCAAGGAGTTGGATGTGAAAAACAAGATCCAAACCGAGTAACAATATATCATAAAGCTCAACTTGTCTTTATAAATTGCCCTCAGTCTCCTCATTGTTCCCTAAGGCACAGTAATGATCGTTGAGAAAACCATTATAATGATAAGGGTCGTTGTGATTTTGTGTGAGCCGGTTGTTTGCTTCATCCAATCTTCTCCCTTTGGTCTCAGATCTATGTTCTTTTTTAAACACCATCATTGGTGTTTCGTTTTCCCTGTTCCGGGTTTTCAACCATTCGGGCGGCACTATTTTGCTTATTTCCTGTAATTAGAATATATATATTACAAGTGAATTCAAACTAATTTCAATTCTTTGAATGTAAATAACAATATTTTCACCTTAAACCACTGTAGCTCCCTTTGCATTTGTAACGCTGCACCAATAACCTTATTGAGTTTGTTTTCAGGTACCAAATTTGCAGCCAAGTATAAAAGGTATTTATCCTTGTCTTCCAAGAAATAATCTTCATGACGCAGATCCTTGTGATAAGCCTCCTCGTACCTAAAAAGTTGTAAGATTTTTAACATCAGTTAATTATTGAAAGTTGGTAGAGTGTATATGTATCATCCCTTATCTTCTGGATCGATTGTGGAAAAAATCGGGTGATTTGCTCTATAACCTTAGGAACTTCATTCTTCACAGCAAGAATGAGTGCATCTTCAAATCCATCACGTATATTCCGTATCTTGTCATTTTTCTCACAGCAAAACTTCAGTAAGGTAAGAACCTTATTTTGTTTCGCTTTGTCCTCGTGGATTGACTTGATACGCGGAACTGTAAACGATAGCAACACTTAGGGACTTTATATGATACATAATGAACTGGATTCAAAAAGCGGTGCACAAAAAACCCGTACCCGAAACCGGAACCGGTTTTTTTGTACCCGGGTATTTTCTACACATAGGGTATGGATATGATATACATATTGAGCTCAATACCCGTACCAAGAACCATACCCAATTTAAACCCAAATTATCCATAACCGGTTTCTACACATAGGGTATGGATATGATATACATATTGAGCTCTATCAACTTTCGATAATTAACCGTTTTGAGAAAGCTTACAACTTTTTGGTGTACGAGGAGACTTATCACAATGATATGCATCAGAAAGAAAAAGACGAATCTTTATTTGAAGACAAACTTTTGCACTTGGCTGCAAAATTGTTACCTGAAGACGAACTCAATACGGTTACTAGTGCAGCGTTACTAATGCAAAGGGAGATACACTGGTTTAAGGTGAAAATGTTGTTCTTTACATTCAAAGAATTGAAATTAATTTGAATTAACTTGTAGCATATATTCTAATTACAGGAAATAAGTACAATAGTGCCGCCCGAACGGATGAAATCTCACAATAGGGAAAACGAAACACCAATGATGGTGTTTAATAAAGAACATGGTAATCTATGACAAAAGGGTGAAGATTGGATGAAGCAAACAACCGGCTCATACACAATCACAACGGCCCTTATCATTATAATGGTTTTCTCAACGATAATTACTGTGCCTTGGGGGAACAATGGGGAGACTGAGAGGGCAATTTATAAAGACAAGTTGAGCTTTATGATATATTGTTACTCGGTTTGGATCTCGTTTTTCACATCCACCTCCTTGTTGTTTCTTTCCATCCTCATAGAACGTTATGCAGAAGAGGATTTTCTCAAAATATTACCTAAGAGATTAATATTTGGGCTTGTCATGCTATTCATGTCTGTCACAAGTCACAACCATGGTGATAGCCTACAGTGTAGCATTTTGTATCATGTCTGTGTCTGAGCAAGAGAGGTCGAAGTCGAGGCACCTGGTCCCAATTTGCCTAATGACAAGCCTACCGATTTCTTCATTTGCGACACTGCAGTTACCATTGCTTTTTTATCTTATCTCGTCAACATATGGTCGTGGAATCTTTGGTAACCAAAGGGAGCATACGAAAACAACATAAGAGATGGCTACTTTTTCTTTTTCTTTTGGGGGTACTTTGTTTGGTTGGATTTATCATCTAATGTACATAATTAATTAGCTAGGATAATCCAGCCTATATTATAGGCTAGTACATGATAGCTAATTCATTAGGTACATAGATGATAAATCCAACCAAACAAAATACCCCCAAAAGAAAAAGAAAAATAGCTATCTCTTATGTTGTTTCCGTAAGCTCCCTTTGGTTACCAAAGGTTCACGGCCATATTTTGACGAGATAAGATCAACAAGCAATGGTAATTGCAGTGTCACAAATGAAGCAATTGGTAGGCTTGTCATTAGGCAAATTGGGACCAGGTGTCGCGACTTCGACTTCTCATGCTCAGACACTGATATGATATAAAATTCTGCACTGTAGGCTATCACCATGGTTGTGACAGACATGAATAGCGTGACAAGTCCAAATATTAATCTCTTAGGTAACCTTTTGAGAAAATCCCCTTCTGTATAACATTCTGTGAGAATGGAAAGAAACAACAGCAAGGAGGTGGATGTGAAAAACGAGATCCAAACTGAGTAACAATATATCATAAAGCTCAACTTGTCTTTATAAATTGCCTTCTCAGTCTCCCCATTATTCCCCTAAGGCACAGTAATGATCGTTGAGAAAACCATTATAATGATAAGGGTCGTGATTGTGTATGAACCGGTTGTTTGCTTCATCTAATCTTCACCCTTTTGTCATAGATTACTATGTTCTTCTTTAAACACCATCATTGGTGTTTCGTTTTCCCTTTTGCGGGATTTCATGAGTTCGGGCGGCACTATCTTGCTTATATCCAGTAATTAGAATATATATTACAAGTGAATTCGAACTAATTTCAATTCTTTGAATGTAAATAACAACATTTTCACCTTAAACCACTGTAGCTCCCATTGCATTTGTAACGCCGCACCAGTAACCTTATTGAGTTTGTCTTCAGGTACCAATTTTGCAGCCAAGTATAAAAGGTTTTTATCCTTGTCTTCCAAGAAAGAATCTTCATGACGCAGATCCTTGTGATAAGCCTCCTCGTACCCCAAAAAGTTGTAAGATTTTTAACATTAGTTAATTATTGAAAGTTGGTAGAGTGTATATGTATCATCCCTTATCTTCTTGATCGATTGTGGAAAAAATCGGGTGATTTGCTCTATAACCTTAGGAATTTCATTCTTCAAAGCAAGAATGAGTGCATCTTCAAATCCATCTCGTATATTCCGTATCTTGTCATTTTTCTCACAGCAAAACTTCAGTAAGGTAAGAACCTTATTGTGTTTCGCTTTGTCCTCGTGGATGGACTTGATATGCGGAACTGTAAATGATAGCAACACTTAGGGACTTTATATGATACATAATGAACTGGATTCAAATAGTGGTGCACAAAAAACCCGTACCCGAAACCGGAACCGGATTTTTTGTAACCGGGTATTTTCTACACGTAGGGTATGGATATGATATACATATTGAGCTCAATACCCGTACCAAGAACCATACCCGATTTATACCAAAATTAACCAGAACCCGTTTTTTTAATACCCGGCTTTTAAAGTATACTTTTATGTTTACTTTACAACTTATATTTAATTTTTTTTAAATGCATGTTATGAATTAAATAATTTGTACTTGAGTGAATTTATGTCATTGTAATATATTATAATTATTTACAAACCAAATTTGATTTCCAAAAAAAATTATTTTTAAGTGTTTAAAAAATGCTTACAAAAACCTGTTCGGTTAATACCCGACCCTGATTATACCCTACCCGGGTATAAGGGTTGGTTTTTCTTCTCAATAATTGTACCCAAACCCTACCCGGTTATTCTACACGCAATCATAACCGAACATGGTTCCATACCGAAAACCGGGTATTAGAAAAACCCGATTTGGATCCATACAATAAGCAAGTTTAATCTTGTAACTTCAATAGAAACTATTGTAATGGAAAGAAAAATTAGAGGCTTAATTACCATGTAATACTGCAAATTCGCAAAATTTGACACAAATCCTCTCCATAACTAATTTAGAAATCAGATTAGGTTATATGAATTAATTAAAGAAGCATAATCACACAGAACTTAACTAAAAATGCAACAACAAACAATTAGGCCACACCACACCCTGTTATAGAGACACGTTTAATCATAAACCAGTTTAAAACATATATTTCGTTTAAACATCACCAGTTTAGGTTTTTGTGTATGTGTGATTGTATCTCGAGCTCGTTTATTAGGACGTCTTACTCTTGTTTTCAACGCGAGCTCGACTCACTTACATCATTGCATAAATTTGAGACATGAAGGTGGAATATACTTAATTTGACCCTCAAGTGACAAATTGAAATCAGTATACTTAATTTAAAGATCGAAACCGAAATGAACCGACTAAAATGAAACAAAAAAGACTGAAAAAATCGAAACGAAACAAGAAAAACTAAAAAGATCGAAACCGAAAAAACTGATCAAAGCGAAACAAAAAATCAAAAACGAACCGAAATGAAACCGACCAAACCGAAACAAAAAAGAACCAAAACCCATTCTGATCCGAAACCTGTCCCGTTTCCTTAAGACACTAACCCATATTGACCCATTCTTTAAAGCTATCGACCCGCTTTGACCCGAAAATAAAAAGATGGAATTTCAACTGGCCCATTGTGACCCATTTAGTTAAAATATCTTACCCAACCAACCCATATAATTTTAAAAGCAACCCAAACTGACCCACTAGGAAGGCTTTGGGTCAAGATTGCCCCCTCTAGTTTTAAGCAAGTTGTTAACCCTTAACCTTTGTTTTCTTCCTGGTTTTATGATTAAAGTTTTAAACATTGTCAGATTTTAATCCGATCGATCGTCATTCGATTCCTTCCTTTTCCACCAACAACTGGAAATCAATTTGGTGACCATTACCCAACCTGACCCGACCGTTATACAATAAATTAATCTTTTTGGTTGATTTAGTTAGACTTTTGGAGTCACAAACCATGGCAGACGTAGCTCTTCCAGCCGACAATATTAGTCCTGCATTTCTCTTGGTTCTCAATAACCTGATTCTTATGTGTATTGCTTAAGCTGCAATTCTCTAAAGACACACCTTCAAAATGAAAATAAAATGCAATTAGATGATGTAAATCATAATAGCTATTTAAAAACAAATTTTGCAAAACAAAAAAGCCAGCCGGATTGGATATTAGAAAAAAAGAATTTAGAGCAAGTAAAGAAGCATACGAGAATAAACAAATCTTTGGTGGAAGTTGTATCTTTTGGCACTCCGAAATGCATCCGGCTTTTCTGCAAGATGATACACTGACCTCCACGAACTAGGGCCATCTACTGTATCTGTATCCAGTTCATGGTAGCGGTCCTTCAGCAAGTCACATGCAAAGTCTGCAAATATGATATACAAAAACATAAATAAATTTATATTAACAACACCAGATAGTAAAGCTAAAAGTCAACGTGGAATATAAGTTAAACTCACCATAATGCTCTGCCTTGATTGTACTAGCGAGTAGCCGATAAGCGTCTATTCCCTTGAAGGGATTGCAGCAGCCACTGACGTGGGTGAGCCCAATATATTCTTTGCACGCTTCAAACAAATAATAAAAAACCGTTCTGTGAGAGTGGATGGCTGCGGTCGCGAGAGGGAGAGACCAATCATAAAAGCCGGGGGCCCTCCTAGATTGGACATTGAATAACAAATGTGGGGCTTTGTGGACCAACTTCTGTTGCCCGACATTATAGCAAACAGCAACGCATTGGACAGAACTCTAAGCGACGTCTATCTCTATCTGATTTAAGAGATTCTCAAGAAACGAACTACTTGCATGTTTACAACTGATTGCAGCACGTAGTGCATTATCTCCCATTGCAATGGGACAGGTCAATGCACGTTTGTCCTGGCTGAAAATTTCTTGAGCCATCTCCCAGTCTTCCAGTTCAATAGCTCTGTATAGCGGAATGTACTCATCGAATGCTTTTGCTGTTTGAAAGAGTCAAGGAAAATTTTGTTAATTAATAAGCAAGTGAACGAGATCAAAAATCAGCCAAATAACACATAGTTTGCCTCAACAAAAGAGCGACTCTTTTTTTATGATAAAAACGAAAAATAAACAGAACAACCATCGACTGAAATCATAAATCTAATGGGTTTATATACTACCCATTTACGTGTCCCGATTTGACTCAAACTCCTATTCTATGCTTAGGACTCAAACCATAAACATGAATTCAAAAACATAAAAAAAATAATAACTAATTAACCGGGTCTCCTCCTGCTCCTCCTCACCGGCCCTTGAGACCACCCAAGTCGACGATGCTTCAATTTTTACAAAATTAGCAAGAATATAGAGATATACCTCTGGTGGCGTGGTTCCACTTCAATTGATCGGGAGTCGTACCGTATTTAAGCTCAAGCATATCCCAAATTAATTTGGCTGTTCCAAATATCCATCCTTACATTAGCAAATCTGACCTTTCCGATTCCCTATGCTTGGCCTTAAAATCAGCAACCTTCCCTTTTGAATTATCATCTTCTTTCCGGGGGTTCTTCTACTGTGCCGTCCGTCGACAAAAACAAGCATATCATGGCAATCCAACAGGCACTCCATCTGAGACTTCCATTCACGAAAATTACATGAAGGAGGCGACATTTATATGGTTGCTATCATTTACAGTTCCGCATATCAAGTCCCTCCACGAGGAAAAAGGGAAACACAATAAAGTTCGTGTCATACTGAAGTATATTTGTGAAAAAAAATGGTAAATGCAAAATATGCGAGAAGGATATGAAGACGTACTTATTCTTGCTGTCAAAAATGAAACTCATGATGTTACAGAGCAAATCACCTGATTTTTCCATTTTTGATCCGGAACACAAGGGATAATGAATACACGCTCTATCAACTTTCGATAATTAACCGATTTGAGAAACCTTACAACTTTTTGGTGTACGAGAAGACTTATCACAAGGATATGCATCAGAAAGAAAAAGACGAATCTTTATTTGAAGACAAACTTTTGCACTTGGCTGCAAAATTGGTACCTGAAGACAAACTCAATACGGTTACTAGTGCAGCGTTACTAATGCAAAGGGAGCTACACTGGTTTAAGGTGAAAATGTTGTTCTTTACATTCAAAGAATTGAAATTACTTTGAATTCACTTGTAGTATAATATTCAAATTACAGGAAATAAGCAAAATAGTGCCGCCCGAACGGATGAAATCCCACAGCAGGGAAAACGAAACACCAATGATGGTGTTTAAAAAAGAACATAGTAATCTGAGACAAAAGGGTGAAGATTGGATGAAGCAAACAACCGGCTCGTACACAATCACAACGGCCCTAATCATTATAATGGTTTTCTCAACGATCATTATTGTGCCTTGGGGGAACAATGGGGCCGCCCGAACGGATGAAATCCCACAGCAGGGAAAACGAAACACCAAAGATGGTGTTTAAAAAAGAACATAGTAATCTGAGACAAAAGGGTGAAGATTGGATGAAGCAAACATCCGGCTCATACACAATCACAACGGCCCTAATCATTATAATGGTTTTCTCAACGATCATTATTGTGCCTTGAGGGAACAATGGGGAGACTGAGAGGGCAATTTATAAAGACAAGTTGAGCTTTATGACATATTGTTACTCGGTTTGGATCATCCACCCCCTTGCTGTTGTTTTTTTCCATCATCACAGAACGTTATGCAGAAGAGAATTTTCTCAAAATATTATCTAAGAGATTAATATTTGGGCTTGTCACGCTATTCATGTCTGTCACAACCATGGTGATAGCCTACAGTGCAGCATTTTGTATCATGTTTGTGTTTGAACATGAGAGGTCGAAGTCGAGGCACTTGGTCCCAATTTGCCTAATGACAAGCCTACCGATTGCTTCATTTGCGACACTGTAGTTACCATTGCTTGTTTATCTTATCTCGTCAACATATGGTCGTGGAATCTTTGGTAACCAAAGGGAGCATACGAAAACAACATAAGAGATGGCTACTTTTTCTTTTTCTTTTGGGGGTACTTTGTTTGGTTGGATTTATCATCTATGTACATAATTAATTAGCTAGGATAATCCAGCCTATATTATAGGCAAGTACATTATAGCTAATTCATTAAGTACATAGATGATAAATCCAACCAAACAAAATACCCCCAAAAGAAAAGGAAAAATAGCTATCTCTTATGTTGTTTCCGTAAGCTTCCTTTGGTTACCAAAGATTCACGACCATATGTTGACGAGATAAGATCAACAAGCAATGGTAATTGCAGTGTCACAAATGAAGCAACTGGTAGGCTTGTCATTAGGCAAATAGGGACTAGGTGTCTCGACTTCGACTTCTCACGCTCAGACACATACATGATATAAAATGTTGCACTGTAGGCTATCACCATGGTTGTGACAGACTTGAATAGCGTGACAAGTCCAAATATTAATCTCTAAGGTAATCTTTTGAGAAAATCCCCTTCTGCATAACATTCTGCGAGGATGGAAAGAAACAACAGCAAGGAGGTGGATGTGAAACGAGATCCAAACCGAGTAACAATATATCATAAAGTTCAACTTGTCTTTATAAATTGCCCTCTCAGTCTCCCCATTGTTCCCCTAAGGCACAGTAATGATCGTTGAGAAAACCATTATAATGATAAGGGTCGTTGTGATTGTGTATGAGCCGGTTGTTTGCTTCATCCAATCTTCACCCTTTTGTCATAGATTACTATGTTCTTTTTTAAACACCATCATTGGTGTTTCATTTTCCCTGTTGCGGGATTTCATGAGTTCGGGCGGCACTATTTTGCTTATATCCTGTAATTAGAATATATATTACAAGTGAATTCAAACTAATTTCAATTCTTTGAATGTAAATAACAACATTTTCACCTTAAACCATTGTAGCTCCCTTTGCATTTGTAACGCTGCACCAGTAACCTTATTGAGTTTGTCTTCAGGTACCAATTTTGCAGCCAAGTACAAAAGGTTTTTATCCTTGTCTTCCAAGAAAGAATCTTCATGACGCAGATCCTTGTCATAAGCCTCCTCGTACCTCAAAACGTTGTAAGATTTTTAACATCAGTTAATTATTGAAAGTTGGTAGAGTGTATATGTATCATCCCTTATCTTCTTGATCGATTGTGGAAAAAATCGGGTGATTTGCTCTATAACCTTAGGAATTTCATTCTTCACAGCAAGAATGAGTGCATCTTCAAATCCATCTCGTATATTCCGTATCTTGTCATTTTTCTCACAGCAAAACTTCAGTAAGGTAAGAACCTTATTGTGTTTCGCTTTGTCCTCGTGGATAGACTTGGTATGCGGAACTGTAAATGATAGCAACACTTAGGGACTTTATATGATACATAATGAACTGGATTCAAATAGCGGTGCACAAAAAACCCGTACCCGAAACCGGAACCGGTTTTTTTGTACCCGGGTATTTTCTACACATAGGGTATGGATATGATATACATATTGAGCTCAATACCCGTAACAAGAACCATACCCGATTTAAACCCAAATTATCCAGAACCGGTTTTTTTAATACCAGACCTTTTAAAGTATACTTTTATGTTTACTTTACAACGTATATTTCATATTTTTAAATGCATGTTATGAATTAAATAATTTGTACTTGAGTGAATTTATGTCATTGTAATATATTATAATTATTTACAAACCAAATTTGACTTCCAAACGAATTTATTTTTAAGTGTTTAAAAAATGCTTACAAAAACCTGTTCTGTTAATACCTGACGCTTATTATACCCTACCCGGGTACATAGGGTTGGTTTTTCTTCTCAATAATTGTACCCAAACCCTACCCGGTTATTCTATACGCAATAATAACCGAACATGGTTCCATACCCAAATCTGGGTATTAGAAAAACCCGATTTGGATCCATACAATAAGCAAGTTTAATCTTGTAACTTCAATAGAACTATTGTAATGGAAAGAAAAATTAGAGTCTTAATTACCATGTAATACTGCAAATTCCCAAAATTTGACGCAAATCCTCTCCATAACTAAACAAGAAATCAGATTAGGTTATATGAATTAAAGAAGCATAATCACACAGAACTTAACTAAAAATGCAACAACAAAGAATTAGGCCACACCACACCCTGTTATAGAGACAAGGATGGTTAAAAGTTTAATCACAAACCAGTTTAAAACATATATTTCGTTTAAACATCACCAGTTTAGGTTTTTGTGTATGTGTGATTGTATCTCGAGCTCGTTTATTAGGACGTCTTGTTTTCAACGCGAGCTTGACTAACTTACATCATTGCATAAATTTAAGACATGAAGGTGGAATATACTTAATTTGACCCTTAGGTGACAAATTGAAATCAGTATACTTAATTTAAAGATCAAAACTGAAACGAGAAAAACTAAAAAGATCGAAACGAAACAAGAAAAACTAAAAAGATAGAAACCGATCCGAAGCGAAGCCGAAAAAACGATCAAAGCGAAATAAAAAATCAAAACCGAACCGAAATGAAACCGACTAAACCGAAACAAAAAAAGAACGGAAACCCATTCCGATCCGAAACCTGTCCCGTTCCTTAAGACACTAACCCATATCGACCCATTTCTTTAAAGTTGTCGACCCGCTTTACCCGAAAATAACAAGATGGAATTTCAACTGGTCCAATGTGACTCATTTAGTTAAAACTAGGGTTAAGACCCGCCCGCGTTGCGGCGCGGGTACATCGTAAATATTCAATGTAACCTGTATAAGTATGGTCATTTGATCAAACGTAAAGTAAATGAAATTCATACCGAACAATAACTTGGATTTATACGAAAACGTACATAAAAATATGCACGTAAAAATGGTTTCTTTAAACGAAAACGTATTATATTTGACCTGACTCGTCTATAAAAAAAGTTTACGTCGGAATGTAGAAGAAATTATATTTATACATACCCGTACATAAAATATGCACGCAAAAAATAGTTTTTAAGTAAAGGAAGTATAGGGGTAAACCGAAACAAAATATTAGTAAAGATTTAATAGGTTAAAAACGTTCGCAAAACCGAGCCAAGTAGCACCAATGCCACAACGACATCGACTCTCAACATCGTAAAAATAAAATAGATAAAATGGTAAAAATTACACTGAACGAAAAGGAGACTAAAATCGTTGAACCACGCACACCCGTTACAGTGTGTTAATGCGAACAAATTAACCAGAAACATAAAACGTAGAAAATAATAACTTAGTCGATCTAGGACCCGCCCGTTGCGGCGAATTTTTTCAAAAGGGAAAAAATGAACGCGTTGCGACGGGTCTGTCAAATATGGAAAAATAGAGCAAAAACGTTGAACCTCACATGCACGCTACGACAAGTTAACTCGCAAAATTTAGAACGAAACGTAAAACGAAAAACTTACGAAAGATAAAAAGTATGGGGGACCAAAGTTGTAAATAATAAAGTGTTGTGTTAAATTACAAAAGTTGAAAAAGTTTGAGTTAAAAGTAAAAATTTCAAATGGGTTAAAAAATGTGAAAAATAAAACTTTAAGGTTGAAAGTGGAAAATCAAGTAATGGGTTAAAATGTAAAAGATAAAACTCTAAGTTTGAAAGTGGAAAATGAAGTTTTTTTTTTTTGAAAAAACCCCCCAAGCATGGGGTACAAGTCAAGATGCACAAGATAGTTGCTAATTTATATAGGGAATAATATCTTACCCAACCAACCCATATAATTTTAAAAGCAACCCAAACTGACCCACTTGGAAGGCCTTGGGTCAAGATTGCCCCCTCTAGTTTTAAGCAAGTTGTTGACCCTCAACCATTGTTTTCTTCCTGGTTTTATGATTAAAGTTTTAAACATTGTCAGTTTTTAATCCGATCGATCATTTGATTCCTTCCTTTTACACCAACAATTGGAAATCAATTTGGTGACCATTACCCAACCTGACCCGGCCGTTATACAATAAATTAATCTTTTTGGTTGATTTAGATAGACTTTTGGAGTCACAAACCATGGCAGACGTAGCTCTTCCAACTGACAAGATTGGTCCTGCATTTCTCTTGGTTCTCAATATCCGGATTCTTAGGTGTATTGCTTAAGCTGCAATTCTCAACAGACACACCTTCAAAATGAAAATAAAATGCAATTAGATGATGTAAATCATAAGAGTTATTTAAAAACAAATTTCCCAAAACAAAAAAGCCAGCCGGATTGGATATTAGAAAAAAAGAATTTAGAGCAAGTAAAGAAGCATACGAGAATAAACAAATCTTTGGTGGAAGTTGTATCGTTTGGCACTCCGAAATGCATCCGGCTTTTCTGCAGGATGATACACTAACCTCCACGAACTACGGCCATCTACTGTATCTTCTGTATCCAGTTCATGGTAGCGGTCCTTCAGCAAGTCACATGCAAAGTCTGCAAATATGATATACAAAAATAGAAATAAATTTATATTAACAACACCAGATAGTAAAGCTAAAAGTCAAGATGGATTATAAGTTAAACTCACCATAATACTCTGCCTTGATTGTACTAGCGAGTAGCCGATAAGCGTCTATTCCCTTGAAGGGATTGCAGCAGCCACTGACGTGGGTGAGCCCAATATATTCTTTGCACGCTTCAAACAAATAATAAAAAATCGTTCTGTGAGAGTGGATGGCTGCGGTCTCGAGAGGGAGAGACCAATCATAAAAGTCGGGGGCCCTCCTAGATTGGACATCGAATAACAAATGTGGGGCTTTGTGGACCAACTTCTGTTGCCCGACATTATAGCAAACAACAACGCATTGGACAGAACTCTAAGCGACGTCTATCTCTATCTGATTTAAGAGATTCTCAAGAAACGAACTACTTGCATGTTTAAAACTGATTGCAGCACGTAGTGCATTATCTCCCATTGCAATGGGACAGGTCAATGCACGTTTGTCCTGGCTGAAAATTTCTTGAGCCGTCTCCCAGTCTTCCAGTTCAATAGCTCTGTACATTGGAATGTACTCATCGAATGCTTTTGCTGTTTGAAAGAGTCAAGGAAAATTTTGTTAATTAATAAGCAAGTGAACGAGATCAAAAATCAGCCAACAAACGCACAGTTTGCCTCAACAAAAGAGCGACTGTTTTTTTATGATAAAAACGAAAAATAAACAGAACAACCATCGACTAAAATCATAAATCTAATGGGTTTATATACTACCCATTTACGTGTCCCGATTTGACTCAAACTCCTATTCTATGCTTAGGACTCAAACGATAAACATGAATTCAAAAACATAAAAAAAATAATAACTAATTAACTGGGTCTCCTCCTCCTCACCGGCCCTTGAGACCACCCAAGTCGACGATGCTTCAATTTTTACAAAATTAGCAAGAATATGGAGATCTACCTCTGGTGCCGCGGTTCCACTTCAATTGATCGAGAGTCGTACCGTATTTAAACTCAAGCATATCCCAAATTAATTTGGGTGTTCCAAATATCCATCCTTTCATTAGCAGATCCGACCTTTCCCATTCCCTATGCTTGGCCTTAAAATCAGCAACCTTCCCTTTTGAATTATCATCTTCTTTCTGGGGGTTCTTCTAGTGTGCCGTCCGTCGACAAAACCATGCAGATCATGGCAATCCAACAGGCACAGCCTTCCATTCACGATAATTACATGAAGGAGGCGGCATTTACATGAGAAGGGTATGGATATGACCCTGGCTGAATCACATCAGTTATCTAATTTGATTATTCAGTTTTAACACACACACACACTTTTAAGCATAAAATACACCTACCTACCTTGGTCCACATTGCCGCTTGAGCTTGAGGCATCCATTGCAGCAAAGAAATTGGACAAGCCAAAAGCTTGAAAAAGAATTATTTCATAAATGCACTTATAGCACACTACAGCTCCATGGCCGATGGGCGGATCGGCCTTAAAAAATTTGTTCCAATTATAACTATAACTTGCAATAAAGAATATCTAGTCAATTCCACAGTTCATACCATAGATAGACCGTAAATCAAACAAAACAACGGGAACCAAATAAAGGCAACAAGCTTATGATCTACATCGTAGTTCGCCTGTGGATCGACCATCTAAGCAGCATACAAAATTTCCTCAACAATAAAAGCAATATGTTGAGCCAAGAAAATTTGTTGACAAATCTAAAATCCACATTAGGGGTGTAAACAAGCCCAGAGGTTCAAGCCTGAAATAGAGCTCGTTTAGTTATCGAGCCCGAGCTCGAGCATGAAATACAAAGCTCATTTAGGCTCGCCAGCCTAAACGAGCCCAAACAAAAATTTATTTATTTTATATATAATATAATAATAATAATGATGATAATATTGGCGAGCCGAGTTCGAGCCGAGCTTTGACTCGTTTAAGCGATACTGAAGCGAGCTCGAACCGAGTTTTTAGCTCGTCCGAGGTTGTTCTTAAAATAGCTCGAGCCAAGTTTCATAAAAACATGACGAACCGAGCTCGAGCCCAATCGAGCTCGGGCTCGGCCCAGCTCGTTTACACCCCTAATCCACATAAATCAAGTATGAACTAACAAAATGCAAGACGTTTTTGATGAAATTAGTCATTATTTTTTTTGTAAGATATAAGATTTTTATATTTATTTTTTAGTTCCGCCTCGAGGCGGACGCCTCATGGCACAATTCCGTACTTTTAAACCTAAGTTTCCATTACCTAAAGCATACATTGTTACAAAGACATGCCTAGGAATACATGGTCAACAAGAGGCAAAACTAAAGTTAAAAGGCAATTAAACACAGTTCCTAGACAGATCACAGTATCTCAAACAGAAAAGTAAGTTCCATTTCAAACAAAAGGTAACAAACATGAAACATAACATCATTCCCTAACTTCAAACAGATACTCAATTGATTAGTAAACAAATATCCTAAAAATTAGGGCATATATACATAGTAAAACTAATTATATACCTGGTATACTGTTTAGAAACTTGAAGAGATGCTTCGATCAAAGGCACAACTAATTCAATGCAAACTCAATTGAGAGAAAAATCTGAAATAATAAGTAGATCGAGTTAAATAAGAGGGATTTCGTGTGCTGAATTGAATAGTTAAGAGAAATAGAGATGAAGGGGGTGTTTGGATTCCTTTTAACTTCTGAGAAGTCATAAATGAGAAGTAGAGAATTTCTTATTTCTCAATTTCTCCTTCTCAAAGCCATTTGAAGGCAGAGAAGTCCTTATTTGAGAGTGTTTGGAATTCCTTTTGATTATAAAAGTTCTTCTCAAAGGGTGTTTGGGTTTCCTTTTTCACTTCTCAGAACTCAATAAGTGAGAAGTTGGTGCAAAATAAGGAACCCCAAACACCGCCAAAACCTGTTGGATTGAGTAGCAAAGTGTGAGAAATTGAAGAAGAGCTAGGGCTTCAAGTTGATCGAAAAAGAAAGCGAATTGCACATGCATTCTAAAACCTTGTAGGTTTTTTTAATAAACGCTACTTCCATCAGCGTTTCAAATTGAGCCTTTCAACTAATCTAACGGTGTGTTCCCGAGTTAAAAATTTCTCCCCTCCCCTCCCCTCCCCTCCATGTCTTTCCAAATTGGAAAGACTATTTTTAGGCAAAAAAAACCCCATTTTCCCTCCCCTCCCCTCCCCCTGTTAAGTGGATCTCTGGAACACAGCCTAAAAGCCAAGCCTGTTTCAACTAGAGATGGGCATACCGGGTAACTGGAATTTGTGGAATAGTTAGGGTGCATTTGGTTTGTAGGATTCAATGAAATTTAAAAAAAATTGGAATCTGAATTCCATCTCTTAGATGTTTGGTTGACAAATGGAATTTAAATTGGAATTGGGCATGATTTCCTAAAATTCCCTAAACTAAAGAAATTCAAAATCGTTCCTACATGCGAACGAATTAAAATAAATTCATTGGAATATTCGACCGTTTTAACCCGAACGGTTTCTACCCGTATCGTTTTGACTCAGCAAATTGTTTCAAACCGAACCATTTCCACACGAACCGTTTCGACCCGTACCGTTTCCACTCAAACCATTTCGACTCGAACTGTTTCGACCCATACCATTTCCACCCGAACCGTTTCGACCCGTACCGTTTACACGAGAACCGTTTCAACCTGAACCGTTTCCACGCGAATCATTTCGACCCAAATTGTTTAGACGGAATCGTTTTAAACCGACCGTTTCCACCCGAACCGTTTCCACGCGAACCCTATCTACCCGTACCGTTTTGAACCGAACCGTGGTGGTGGCCGGTGGGTGCGGGGATGATGGATTCCAATCCGTTCAACAATCAAACGCATTAGAAATGGAACTGAAATTCCAATTCCAACAATTTCCAATTCTAATTGGAATGTTTAAATTCTAGATCCAATTCCTTCAGATTCTAATTCCTATACAAATTCCTATTCCAAAACATTTTGTGAACTAAACGCACCCTTAGGTTCCACTCAAAGTCAATTATTTTGGGTGGAGGACGGTAGGGATGAGCGTGGTACCCATTCGGTACCGAAAGTACCGGTACCGAAAAACGAAGAAAAGTGGTACTGGTACCTGTGTTTTACCCGTAAGTACCGGTACTGAAAAATGGAAAAAATGGGTACCGGTACCGAATATACTGGTTTGTTCGGTACCGGTACCCGATACCAAATGCTTATCCCTAGAGGACGGCTCTCGGTAAGATCCCAACTAAATTGGAACTTTTTGGGGTGGGGGGGGGGGTCCAGAATATTGCAACCAGATGCGGTGGATGCGGCTTCAAGGATGAATCAGTGAAGCACATGGTGGCATTGTGTTGCTTTGCAAAAGCTGTGTGGTGGAACATTAAGAGGCAGAACTTAGTTGATACCCTCCACAATCTTGTGGGTTCGAAGAACTGGAAAAAAGTCAATGGAGCGGTTTTTCTTACTACCGTTTGGCATATTTGGAAGACAAGGAACACGAAAGAATTCAATAAGCATTTATTCCGGTCACAGGGACGGTTGAAGATATTAAAGTAGAGTCGGTCATTTGGTCGAGAAGTAGATCTAATTTTAATGTTATGAACTAGGGTAGATGATATGATTTTAGAGTCTATGATATAATCTCTTAACTGTTGGGTCTTTAGCTTCTTGTTTGCCGGTTCCTATATTTATATAGAAGTTCCTGTTGTTCAAAAAAAAATGTTACATGTTCCAAGGGTTAGTTATGGATAGATGATATTTATTTTATTCAATTAATCTATAACTTCTAATAAAACAAAACCAACTTATGCCACGTGGCATATGATGGAGCCACTTTTTTTCAATTGTCCGCCAAAACTATTGTCTATATACGCTTCTCTTCTTTTCCTTCTCACATTCCAAACCCTAGACGTATCTTCCTCCACACAGATCATTCTTACGCTCCTCTTCACGCCATTGCTTCTTCTTCTTCATCCCTTTTTTCCATTTTCTTTCATCCGTCTCATAATCTCAGAATAAAGTTATAGTCCTCTTACCGATAATGAGATCAATCTCCTTCACGGCTCTGTTTCTCTCCTCTTCGTCTCATCTCATCACCTATTCTGTTCTAACCCTAAAATTCATGGGTTTTTTGTTGAAGATTGAAGAACGTCTTCCTTCTTCTTCATTGCTATACTATCCAGGCGATACCATTGATGGCACCGTCAAAAGTCGGCTCAAATATCTCTCGGTTATAAAAGGATAATTTCGTACACAGAAAAATTAAAGAAATCAAAAGCCGAGTGGACTCCGTGAGTCATCAGCCTTCGATGTTGATTCTTTGTTCCCCCTTTTATCAACCACAAACCCTAACAATTCATCTGCTTTTTTTATCGCTGATTGTTTTCGTTCGTGTCATATCCTACCAATCTCAGGTACTTTATTAAGATCATTACTTTGATTACTTACTTTATGATTTCCAGCAATTGTTATGCTTCGCGTTTTTCAATTATACAGTTCGGATTGATCGTTTACGTGTTTCGGCTTTGATTTTTCGTGATTTTGTTCGTCTGCTAGGGTTTTCTGGTGTTGATTGGTCTGTGATGTAACTGTATTGGAGTTGGATTGGTATAATATAAGATATCTTGAAGGCTGAGTTATCATTTCGGTAATGCAGCTTAACATTATACGACGAGTAATTAACAAGTTTGTGTTGTTTGGTATTTGAATCTTAGTTGTTTCGTAATCTCATGTCACTTGGTGCAATCGAGCAGCATATACAGGTGTATTTTTCATGCTTCTTTGTTTTATGGGTTCTTGACTTTGGAACAATCGGTTTGACCAGTTTTATGGAGTTTATCGGTTTGACCAAATTCACAATATCAACGACGCTCTCACTGGTGTCGGAGACAACAAGTAGCACTTCAGATCTTGAATGTGGTATTTGTTCTCCTTGATTACACAATATTATTGTGATATTTCTATTAGTTTCACAAAATCTAATTTATACATGTCTATCAGTTTCATATCTTGCATGATCACATAATAGCATTTAGACATGATGACTAAAACTTGAGCTAGATACTGTTAGTTTTATCTTCCCCTAATGGGCCAGGATAGATTATGTTTTAGTTTTAGTTTTAGTTTTAGTTTTGACTCTCATCATTTTTTAAGCTAGAAATGTTTAATGTTCGATGAAATGCTTAAAATAGAATTGTTGTGACTAACGGGTGAAATCTTCGGTATCAGTATTTGTATTTTCTAATCTTAAGAAGGCAATATAACATTCAGTCATCATGGGCTTTGTTAAAGTTTTGTCGTTTTCTTTACAAAAAGAAGTATATGAATGTTCATATTGTTTGCCGCTTGACATTTTTGAAATTTGGTAGGTTGATCAGCTTAGTGTTTATGTTGTAAAGGAGTTGCTTTCTTGATCTATCTGTCATTGTTATTTGTGGATTAAAGGGCTGTCACGGAGTGTTCCTTGGCCGAAATTGGCGTTTATCTTGAGTCTTACAATTGATCTTAATCTTTGTTCGAGGTGTTTGCTGATGTGTTTGCAGTGTTAGACGTACATGTGCATTGTATTGGAAGAACGCATCGGTGATGGTAATCTTAAGGGTAAACCCTTTTAATCTATATTAATTTTAATTTTTAGTGTAAGTCAACTACTTTGGGTGAAAAGGTTTTAATTGCTTATGGCTGAGAGTCATACATAGCTATGTGATCTTTAAATTTTAAATATATGATCCATTATGTATGACTGATTGGGGTTATTTTGTATGCTAAACTTTACTAAAAATATATGATCCATTATGTATGACTAAAGGATCATACTAGGTGGTTTCGAATCTGCAAGTGTTTATTGTCCGTTTGTGATAGCTTTTTAAGTGCCTGAAAGTGTTTGTGTGAATGCTTGAATGATATCTATTGGCAAATTTAGATTGGTGTATTTGTTTTATTCTTTTATCAGTAAACTATATCTATCTTACACATTTAGTTGCATCATTTTAATCTTAATTTTTCATCTGTGTTAGCTTTTAATTATCTATAACGTCTCTTTGCAAAAGATACTCTAATGTTTGTTTGCTGATTGTCTTGAGAGACCATTGGATTTGCTTTTGGGTTTTTTTTCCCTGTTTCTTTGCTTGCCACATTTATTCAATCTATGCCCTTGGTACTAATGTGGCTGGTTATTCAGAGAAGAAACGGGGTTATTGTTTGATCGACCTAAGTTACTGTATGATACAGTTTGAAGGTTAACCCCGTTATGATAGTTTTAATGTGCGTATATAGGGTTAAACGTGTGATTTAGTGTGTTAATGAGGTTTTATTTTCTGTAATTTTAGGAGTTTTACATATATGTTATACAAACAGATGCCCGATTAGTTCAGAAGCCGAGAGGCTACGAATAATTCATTGTCTGGAGGCAGCTTTCAAAAGACGAGTTTCGGAGGTATAAAACCGCAATAATTGATGACATTCTTAGATTGAATAAATGATTACATATTTCTTTGGTGACGTTGATGTTGTTATGAAGTCTTTTTTGGAGGGCCATGATCGCGGTGTTTGTTGGGCTTCATTTCATTCCACTCTTCTGCTTATTGTCTCTGATGTTCATGATCGCCAAGTTAAGATCTGGAGAATGAATGGTAAGATTTTGTTTCTTTGGGTTTTTACACAATAGTATTTTAATTACTCAAATACATGAGCGTGGCAGTGACTCCTAAACACATTGAGGGATTTTCTTGAGATAATGCTACATATCGTTGCTGGCCCATGTAAACGATTAGTTAAAGAACTAGAAAATCAAAAGGTCGGATTTGGTCATTCGTTTCCTTACTATTTCACTTAAACTGATTTGGTAATAGAGTGTATTTGGTGATTTGACAATTTGCTTACAAATGATTTGGTAAGAAACTGAGTTGGTGATACAGATTTTGTGATTTTCGTAAAACTGAGTATTAGGCGTTGAATACTTAATGCTGGCATATTTTGGGGGTCTTCTTGACATTTACAATGACAATGACCCGTGTTCAGCTATAGGCAAAAAATATGGACAACAATCAACTATACCACTCTGTTGGGAATAATGTGTTAACAACCCTTTGGTTTGTTTATAATAGGTTGCCAAATGTGGTTTTTATATTTACATATTATTCGTTAAATTTGAAATGTAATTGAAGAAATATTAAAGGGTTTTGTTTTAATGGAGAGTGATGTAATTTGAAATGTAATTAGACCTTTTGGAGTTATGTAAGACTTTTGTTTGGGTTCTTGTGAAAATGTATGAGAATGGATTGGGTTATACTATCTTAGACATCGAATTTAGATTCTTGGAGTATGCAAATCTTAGTAAATCATACGATGATACGACTGTCAAGAATTTTTGTCTTTATATTGTTTTATAAATCATTATTTGAGATAACGACTTCAGCAACTAAAAGACTAAAAAAATATGTCTTTATTTCATATTTACCTTTGTGCTAATGTGATTGAAACAGGCACAACCATATATTAAAGAACCAAAGAGATTCAAGAATTAGGTGATTCTATGTTCAAAGGAGTGGTTCCTAAAAAGAATATAAATAAAACAGTTGAGGTGGCGGTTATGTGTCTTCAAGATGAGTGGAATGCCTGTCCATTGATATCAGACATTATAGGGCCTCTAACCCTCCTCACCCTAGCTCACCATGAAGATTTACCGTCCCACAAAAATACCCATCGTCATCATCATCGTCCTATTCGTTATCAGATTCTGACTTAAATAGAGAGCTAGATATAAAGATTGAACCAGTGCTAGAGCCAGTCTCCCGCCACCGTTTTTGCTCACTTAGATGCCTCAACTGTGCTTTCTATACATGTAATCTATTATCATTATCAAAGTCTGATGGTTGTGCGTAGACCTGGCTTTCTAATGGGTTTGGGTTGAAACTTATTGTTTTTAATACGACTCAATGCTGGTAGAGTCAGGTTGACCTGTTTATCTTGTGATTACCTTTGACATAGCTATATAATTGCTATCACATTAAATATTGTATGGCATTTTTATTAATATTTTGTAGGTACCCAAGGTGCAAGGTGCAATAAAAGCCAATAGTTACTTTGACCCGTTTAATACACGGGTACTTAAAGTATATACTTATACTAGATTTTAATATTAAGGTGATATATTTTGCTGTTTTACAAATTGAATTCTTAACTCTCTGGGCACTCTTCATTAGAGTCTCCTTAGCGTTCATAAGAGAAGGGAAGGTAAATGTATATATTTTGTTTATATTTTTTGTTTTTTAACAAAAGGGTAATGTTTTTGTCTTGTGGCATGTAAAAAGGCTTCTTGATGAAGGAATGGATGCGAATGTGGTAGCATTCAGCCCCACAGCTCATGGGCTCACCCTCTTCATCTTATTGCCAAGGGTGATCACATAAAGGTTATGGATGAACTGCTTGAGCGGGTGCCAATATTGATGCTCGGACCAAAGGCACTTGTGGTTCAATTACTACGGGTAGCCTAACTGGTTTTGTAACTACTATCTTACCAGAGGAACTTCTGGTTCGATTCTTATAATTGGATCTAAAGGAAGCATTTTTTTATGATCTTTTAATTCGTCAATTCTACATATCTTCCAAATTAATTAGTTTAGATGATCAGGTCTTTCTAAAATGCACCTCTAAAATGAGTGTGTAAATATATAGAGGAAGAAATGAAATGATGGTTTACAACTTCATCATACTTTTGAATGACTTTTTTAATTTTTAGTTCTCTTATTTAAATATGGTCAAATAAGTCCCTTTAGATTATGGAGTTAAAGTCATGGTATGGTCGTGAAGAAATAGTGAATTAATGAGTTTGTCGCTGAAAAAAAAGTTTTATTTATGTAATACAGAATGGATGGCGGACAATGGACTCAAGCTAGCAGGAACGGTTACAACCTTCGAGACGGCCGCAGCACAATCCAGGTTTGTTCTTTGTTTCGCTTTTAGTTTTGTTTTCGAGGTAGCAATTTCAACCCATTCACTTATAAATGGGTAGACAGAGATGCACAAACCGGGTATTTTTAATTACCGGTTAAGCTCTTGCTTTTTTGTTGTTGAGTGTTTGATTTTGTAGAAAAGAAAAGAACATACCTGGATTTTAAGTGAAGTATCCTAGCATCAAGTGAAAACAATAAACGAGGTTTGTTGATTTAGAAGCAGTTTTCTTTTAATCATAATTCAACTTCAACTGATTGTTTTGTTGATTTGTTTAATTTGGTGTTTAGGTTCGTGGAGGTTCAGTTGGATTCATTGAAATGATTTACGGTGTTTTGAAGCCTATTCAAATAGTGTATGTGTCTCTTTCCCTTTCTCATTCGTTTTTCTCATTATTATAATGTATGAAAGTGCAGGTCATTTGTTTGTTACATGTAGTATTGCACAACAAATATGGGGTTTATGAATATTTTATTTTATTAGTACTTATTTTCCATATATAAGTTAGGATGCTATCTATGTAATTTAGGATGACAATTGTTGCTAGATGGCCCCGATAATGTGTTATGTATATCTATTAGAATTAATTTGGTATCTGGCATTTGTCTTGTGGCAGGTAAAAAGGCTTCTTGATGAAGGAATGGATGCGAATGTGGTAGCATTCAGCCCCACAGCTCATGGGCTCACCCCTCTTCATCTTGCTGCCAAGGGTGATCACATAAAGGTTATGGATGAACTGCTTGAGCGGGTGCCAATATTGATGCTCGGACCAAAGGCGCGTGTGGTTCAATTACTACGGGTAGCCTAACTGGTTTTGTAACTACTATCTTACCAGAGGAACTTAGGGGAACTTCTGGTTCGATTCTTATATTTGGATCTAAAGGAAGTATTTTTTATGATCTTTTAATTCGTCAATTCTATATATCTTCCTAACTAATTAGTTTAGATGATCAGGTCTTTCTAAAACGCACCTCCAAATTCACTTTCAATATAAAATGGCAAGATATGAAACCTTTGGATCTAAATGCGGAAAAACAAACATTTGGATGAAAGTCGCAAAACTAGCTAAACCTCAGGGACGAAATTGGCATTTTACTCATTGTTATTTTATATATTTTGTCAGAATCAGATATTTAATTGTTTCCTATGCTTACAGATCCAATAAAGCTCGCGCTATGTATGAGAAGCTGCAGTCTCACCCAAATGTGGGCGTGTGCAAGAAAGCACGACAGCTTATGTTCAGCTTCCAGATGAATGAATGTCTTCAAAGTTTTTTTATTATTATAAGTGTATTACAAATTCAGCTAAATGATGTTTACAATTGTCTCCTTAAATTGGAAAGGGATGGCAACTTACTGCATATTAGGTAACTTATATGTATATTTTAGCGTATATAAATCTAATTTTAAGTTGATACACCATAAGTTTTAATATATTCAAGCGCAAAACATAGTGGTATGTTGTGATTTAGTTCCGACATGCTTCATCAATGCTTTATGTTACCTTTTCATTCTAAAGTTTTGTTTGGTGCTTTAATATTTGGTCTAGAAGGTATCTACCTGGCGACCCTTAAATGTGAAGCCTAAGTTTGGAAAGGCCTAGAACAAAAATGATGATCTACATGGGCTTCAATGCCAGTAGATATTATATGTTTGTGTTAAGTCACCCGCGAAACTCGCGGGATCTTAGGCTAGTTAGGCTACTAATAGAGATAATTGGTGGTTAGTCAATAAAGCAAAGCCCCTCTTAATATCTCTCTTCTAGCTAGAGGTGCACAAACCAGTTATTTTCTTTAAAAGGTTCGGTTAACATATTTTCTGGTTATTTCTTATTATTGCTTTTAACCGGTTATTACTTTACCTGATTTAGTAATTCACTTTAATCGATTCGGCTAATAACCAATTATTTAAAAAAAAATCACTTGTTCGGTTTTTTTCCCGGTTAACTGGTACATCGGTTAAAAATAACTGTTAATAACTGGTTATTTCTAAAAAAATCTCTAATCGGTTACTAACCTACTGCTAAAAATAGCCACTAATTGGTTACTCCTAGATCGGTTATTAACTGATTATGGTTTCTATTGATAACTAGTTACGTTATTTTGTTCACCTCTACTAGCTAAGAACATGAAAGCGATTTTAAAGCTATTAGGTCTCATTTGTGCTACTACCATGTTTAAATTGGGTTAAAAAGATATGATTTCTATGTTTCCCGACAATTATGAATTTGTATCTTATCTTTCAGTGGTGCATGCTTTTTGCAGACGATATTGTGTTGATTGCATAGACTAAAAAGTGCCTGAACGCGAGGGTAGAGGAGTGGTGAGTAGCTCTAGAGAGTAAGGGCCTAAGGATTAGTCGACCTAAGACTGAGTATCTACACTATGATTTCAGTGGTGTAGCCGATGACGATGACACCTAGATCACCATTGAGGATCAATTGGTCCCGTAGGCAACTAAATTTTAGTATTTGGGGTCATTTGTACAAAGAGATGGTGACATAGATAGTGATGTAACCCATCGCATACAGGCTGGCTGGTGTAGATGGAGGGCAGCCAGTGGGGTATTGTGCAATAGGAGGTTCCCAACTAAACTAAAGGGAAAATTTTACATGGTAGCAGTTAGGCCCGCTATGCTATATGGAACAGACTGTTGGGCTATCAAGAAGACACAAGCATGCAAGATGGAGGTAGCAAAGATGAGGATGCTAAGGTGGATGTGTGGACACACGAGCTTAGATCGGATAAGAAATTAGGTTTTTAGGGAAATATTAGGAGTGGCTAGTATATCGGATAAGATTAAGCAGGAGATATTAAGATGTTTTGGGCATGTGAAGCGGAGGCAAACGACGACACCAGTTAGAGTAGTGGAAACTCTTACTATGGAGGGGATGAGAGGAAGAGGCAGACCCAAACTGACATGGGATGGGCAGATTAAGCATGATTTTCTAGAGTTGCATCTTTCTGAGGACATGGTCCAAGACTGGACTTCGTGGAGGCGTAGGATAGGGTTAAGGACTTATAGAGGATATTGCAGTAAGGTCTTAGGTGTATTTTAGAGACATGGGTTTTTCTTATTCTTTAAATGACTTTACCGGTGATTGCCTTCTTGTGTTTATGCCCAAATGATGTTGTATGCTATTATACATGATTTACATTATATTATGTCACTCTGATCACTTTCTTGGTATTAGTGACTTCTTTTTTCTATATTCTTTGACTTGGTATGTTGGTATGCTGTTTGTTTTGGAGCTGAGGGTCTCTATGGAAGCAATCACTGATAGAGGTAGGGTCTATCTACATCCCACCCTCTCCAGACCCTATAAGTAGCTTTGCTATTTGTGGGATTTACTAGGTATGGTTGTTGTTGTATCTTATCTTTTAGTCAGTGGGGCCAGGGCTTTGGATGATTTATTGCCCTTAAAGTTTCAACAATCACTAATATGTATCTTATCTTTCACTCACATATTGCAGCTTGATGTAACAACTCAAAAATTCACGTCCTATAATGTATTGACACGTGTCATAAGCTTGAACGTGTGAAATAACACTCTAGAAGGACTAAAGTTGACAAACATGAAAAGCATGTGAATATACGTGTTCAAAATGTCAACAGTGAATAAATATACTTCACAATAACCCTACATAATGTTTATACCTTCAAACGAATAAATCATGGATCATACGAGGCTAAATATGAAAGAAAGTGAGAGATTACAAACCACAGGGGTTAAATGTGTCAACATGTTTAAAGTATACCTCTAAGTGACCTTTTAGCAAACCCGAAGCTTTGTAACGATTAATTATGCTCACTAGAATGCACGATAAAAATTTCATAAAGCTTCGTTAACGTATGAGAAAGATATGACCAAATTCGTATGCGAGGGGTTAAAGCGTTAACGTTGAAAGTTATGGCTTTTCGGGTTAACCGGAAGTGTCCAGGGACTTGGCAAAGTGGGTATAAGTCCTAAGGCCCTTGTAGATAAATAAGGAGGGGTCAAAGTGAAAAAATAAGCTTAGTTGCCCTTTCGAAGAGCCAAGAGACAATTATGCGGAAAATAGAAAATGTAAAATCTGATTTCGGGGTTAAGGCGGGCTGCGTAAAGGTTAACCTACCCTTACGCGGGCCGCGTCAGATGCCCAGTAACAGAATGTGAAGACAGCAGCCTATAAACGCGATTAATCGACCCAAAACTGATATTCTCATAATGGGCGACCCCTAAATGCCCCTAGAACACTAGAGACATGTGTTGATCAGTTGTGGTCACTTGTAGAACCATGTGTCAACAATTTGTGGTGATTTGATCACTATATAAAGCAATGAGTTGCAACCATTGTTCTTCACACCTCCATTCAGCTTTCTGATCATTTCTGGAGCTCAAGTCTTCTTCCAAGTGATCACTAATCAAGCTTAGGACTTCAGTAAGTTTGCTAATCCTTTCTTAATTAAGTTTTAGCTTAGTTTTAGCTTAAAAGTCAAACCGTCGTAATTAACGGTTGACTTAACGATTAATCATTGTTAGTCCAGTGATTAGTCGAAGTGAAAGTGGTTGTAAGTTGGTAATTATGTGGGTAATAAACCCTTAAAAGGGTTCCCCCTGATTCCCACTCTAACTAGGTCTAATGTCAGGTCAAACTTGTTAAGAAAAAGTCAACAGAATCCTTAAATTCTAATTTATGCATAATTACAATGTAGAACATATACAACCTGTTTGATCATTAATATAACTTGGTAATAAGTGTAAGAACATGTCTAAACATGTTCAACCCGACAATTTCCTGTAAAGACCCGGTTCGGAATCGAAAGTCACATAGTTTGACTTTTACTTTGACTTTCAGTTCTGACCCGTTATGGTATGTTTTAGAAATACCTTAGAGCTTCATTTGGACCAGGTTACATGCTAGTATAACCCTCTGTGATTATATACCATGGTTCCTTAGTTAACCGATTAATACGCATGATTCCGTTAATTGCTCATATGTTGACCATTATGCCCTTTTCACCTTAAAACGTGATTTGTGAAAATGTAAAAAAGTAGAAACCTTAGTTACTGATATATAAACTTGTATGCAAAGTTTGACATCAGTTTGAGGTGTAGATTAAGAGTTATGCTCGTTAGCGTAAAATGAAAGCTTTATGTTAATAAAACGGCGTAATTAGCGTATAGCCTAGTTAAGCCTACTTTTTGATATCAAACTCTTTACCCACTGATGTAATATATTATTTTGGGATTTTTGAAGAATTTTAATCAATTTTAGGCTGAGCATAACTTATAGTCGTAGGCTTAATCCGGTAATTGTCGGTTTTGCCCTTACGGGCCATAAAATGAGTTTTACATATCTAAACGACTCCAAACCTTTTGCTACTGATTACATATGATAAATAAATTATTTTAAACCTCCTGGAATAATAAAAATATTAGATTTCTATATAGAACCCGGAAACGGCTTCTAATCGCCTAATTAAGCGTTTTTAACGCCCAGTATGTACTAGAACTATTTTAAACATACTAAGGGTGATACCTACTGATATTTGAGGTAAATAATAATATTTTAACAGTAAACAAAAGTTGTTAACCTCAGACTTCAGTTTTGAGCTTTTCGGCTTATGTGAAATTACCAAAATGCCCCTACGGTGTATAGTTTGGTTAAAATTGATAAATTTCACATATATACTTTATCCTACTGTTATAACTTACCAAAATAAGTATTTTTGCTGATTATATGAGACCTGTAATTCAGGTAAATACTTAAACACTTTTATAACCTTTAAAATGACCAAACTACCCCTACGGGGCCTAGTTTGTGTTTAAATACGTTTCGGGCATAATGAAAGACATCTTACTGATGTCACAACATATTTGAGGCATAATTAACTTAGGAAAACTGTATATGGCTCTCATGAATACCCGTCATGCTTATTACGCGCACGGTTCGGTTTATGTAGCAAGTTTACATAAATTAGCCGAAACGGGTCAAACCTTATCGGTTTTATCTCAAAATTCAGAGTGTGTATGAAATACCCATATTATACAAGTCTTCAAACTTGTCGGGTCTATATCACATTCTATTCCGGTCTTCGCTTAATCATGCGTTTGAACCGTATATTCCCTTAAGACTAACCGGTCTAAGCTTAGGCTAAATTAAAGACCCGTTAGCATTCTAATTGGTTATTTATACCATCATTCCAGACTAGAGCATTCCGGTAAATGGTACCTACGCTTACTTAAGTGAATACGGCTGAGTTATTAGATTCTTGCTATTTAAGACAGGAGCTAGCTCAGGTAAATACTCTTAACTTATTTTCCCTATACGGGCTTGGAATAAGGTATTATAATACCGCTTGGTCGGGTATTGAATATTTAATCTTATTATGGTTAAATTATTGAGGTAACCCGGTTTAATCTGTATTGTTTGAAATAAAGACCTTTAGGGGTTAATGACCATGTCCCGGATATCCTTGACATCATTGTATTATAAAATGGCCACGTCTTAAGCACGGGGTGTAGGCATACACCTGACAGTTGCTTAAGTAATAACGCTATCTCACTCTCTTATGGGCCTATACTTGTGGCGTGTCTGTTAATCTGACTCGGTTTCTACATCGGGCCCTGAACGTACAACGAACATGTAAATTTGTATACAAGGTTATAAATATAATTGTTCCAAGTATAAAAGATTAATTTTGCCTCTGAGCATTTTAATCAAATTATAAAAGATATTTTGTGCCACGTGCATTCAAATCAATTTTCTTAAACTCTTTTCAAATGAGTCGGTTGAGTGTATTTACCAGTGAAAACTGACGTATTTTCCAAAAAGGTTAAGTGACAGGTACTGAACGTAATTGGCTGGAAGCTCAAGGCGCTACTAAGGAATCTTGCAAGTTCAAGGCGTCTAAAGTCTGTTGAACAAATGATATGTTTAAGATCCGACTGTGGATCCTTTACTTTCCGTTGTAATACTGGATATTACTTTAAATTCGGATTGTAATATATATTTATCTTTTGCTTCCACTGTGCATTTATATATTATGTTGTTTGACTATTATGTTGTCAACTACGTGACGATACTCCCCACCGGGCCCACCGGTGACACGTGGAAAGTCGGGGTGTGACAGGTTGGTATCAGAGCCAACACTGAGTGAATTAAACGCTAGCCTTTTGCGTTTAATCTCAGTTACACAGTTGCACATTCTTGAGTCTAGACAAGAACATAGGACAAATTCCAATTTGTTTCATTGTCTTTTAATTACTTCCTTGATTATTTTTCTGATTAGCCTTTGCATAGGCAAGTCATTTTTTATTAGAAGTCCCGTTTAGGACAACCATATACTTGTTTAAATTTTAAAGGAACGATTATATTTAAATTATCATTCCTATATTATAAGATCTATCATTATAATAAAATGGCAAAATCTAAAAGGACAAGACCTAGCCACGTGTCATTTTAAAACCGGGCCAAGATGGTAGTTCCATAATTAGATTCAGATCCATATATAACACCTTAATTTAGGATTGTTCTGCGTTAAATATTAATAAGAATCTTAAGAGTGAAACCTAGCCTTCGGGTCATTTTAAGGCCGGGCCATGATGGTAAGACCTGTTTAAAAGATTCGAATCCATGTTAACATCAGTAAATATGATAACACTCCTGGCAGATGTGATTCGTTAAAATCACATACGTCATTTTTATATATGGATTCTGTAAAAGATCCCTAACCCAACTTAATGATCTCTGAATCATGGGTTTAGATCATCAATTAAGATGATCATATTTTGACCATACATTGGTAAAAAAAAAATGCCTACGGGCTATAATGTATTGTCCATTTGAGACATTGACATTTGATCTTTATGATTCCTTGTCTATGGTGGTGAGCTATGCTTAAGCCTATTAGTCTGTATGATCAATGCGATCCTGACTACTATCATCAAATGAAGATGATCATATTATAAACATCCCTTAGAAAGGAAATGCCTACGGACTATAGTTAATGTCCTCCAAGACTCAAGACAGTGGTAGCCTACAACTCCCTGTCAAGAAAGGGTAATGAACTTTAATTCAAACCTTAATGCCTCGATTCTCTGAAATCATGGCTTATAAATTAAACTTGTCTATGCGACTAAGCCTTTGCGCCACCTTAATATCCTTATTGTTTTATAACTAGGATAAATTATAATAAAAATACTAAATAAATGTAACTAACAAATTAACCAATATGGTTTATATTACCATGGTTAATAAATCGTTTAAAACAATAAGACTGTATAAACTTTCGTATAAACCTTGTCCTTCTTTAATTTTTATATAGCAATTAAAGCTACATGGCTAGGTCAGAGGAAGAGAACAGTCATCCTTTGGAAAACCGCGATGATGAGAGGATTAACATAACCAAAGGAGAGCTTCGTTCACTGATTGATACAACTGTATCTAAAGCTGTAAAAGAGCAATTTAAGGAGTATAGTGAGACACATAGTAAAGCCTCATCTGTACCCCACTCTAAGTCTGTCCCTAAAACTCATTCAGAGCCGCATAACAAGCCGCCCTCTAAGAAAGAGGAACCAAAGAAGAATGACGATCGACATTCATCTAATGAACACAGTGTTCCATCCAAGAGGATAGTGTTCGATAATGAAACACGTACCAAGTCATGTACCTATAAATACTTTGTTTCCTGCAAACCCCGGGATTTCACTGGGGAGAAAGGAGCAATCGATTGTATGACCTGGTTGGATGAAATGGACACAGTTGTTGATATCAGCGGTTGTGCTGAGAGGGATGTAGTGAAGTATGTATCCCAATCGTTCAAGGGAGAGGCACTAGCATGGTGGAAGGCTCTCATTCAAGCTGCTGGGAAGATCCCACTTTACAACATGTCATGGGAATAGTTTGTTGCTCTCATTATGGAGAACTACTGCTCTCAACACGAGGTCGAAAGAATCGAATCAGATTTCTTATCATTGGTGATGACAAACTTAGATTGTCAAGCATACCTCACCAGTTTCAATACCCTGTCCAGACTGGTTCCTTACCTAGTAACACCAGAACCCAAGAGAATTGCTTGTTTCATCGGGGGTTTAGCCCCAGAAATCAAAGCCAGTGTTAAGGCTTCAAGACCTACTACATTTAGGTCAGCGGCAGATCTGTCGCTATCTCTTACACTCGATGTAGTCAGAAACAAGGCTGCCAAAGCCTCTGAAGATGGAAAGCGTAAAAGGGAGGATGAGAATTCTCATCGCTCCGATAGGAAGAGGAATTCTGAAGATAAGAAGAGTTCCGGGTTTAAGAGAGACAACCAGCAGTCGGGTGAGAAGACCAGGTGTGGAACCTGCAGGAAATACCATCTTGGGAAATGCAGATTTGAGTCTGAGCCACTACCCTGTGGAATCTGCAAGTCTAAGGAACATAAAACCTTGGATTGCAAGAAGTTGAAAGATGCAACCTGTTATGGTTGCAACGAGAAGGGGCATATCAAGACTAACTGCCCTAGGAACCAGAAGAAGCCCGAAGAGGCCAAGAGAGAAAACGCTTGATGAACGCCCAGGAGATGGTGCAGAATGATAATTACATAGCAGGTACCTTTCCATATCAAGCAGTTTATGCAGAAATTTAATTGATGCTGGCACATATGATTCTATAATGAATGATAAATATTGAGAACTGTTGTCTCTGCCTGATTAAGACTCCGGTCATTTAATGCGAGGTAGAAAGTGACCGATAATACGTTAGAAAATGCTCTAACAAATCCTAGATTGATATTTTATATCTATTAGGAATCGCTCTTTTCTGATACCCTTATGGCAAACTTTCAAGCTATCCAAATTCATCAGTATAATAAAGACAGATGTGACTTTTTGATCCCCTGTCAAAAAGGTGATGGACTAGGTCCAACCCTTAAATGCCATTGATGGTCTTTTGTGACCTAGGCTAAGTGATATTGATATATTTTTAAAATAACGTTCATTAAGAATGTTAGTGCCTTATTGGCCGGTATAGTTTGATGAAACCATGGTTAGTATATGTTAAGGCCATCAGGGTGATGAATAGCAGATGTTGGATTGCAACTAAGTAAATGATTCATCTGGTAATAGGAACTAAATCTCAAGTATGATAAACTCGGATAAGACAACAGTCAAGCGCGCCATTGATGATGCGACGCATACTATTGATACTACAATAGTAAACAGTAGAAAGTCCTAATGTACCCTCCCTCCAGATAAAGTACATCATCATATGAAATTGATATCTCCTTGATCTCTACTGATTTCGAATACCAAATGGTATGACAAAAAGCGCTATATGAGGATTGGTGTATCTTAATAAGTTTCATAGATTGCTTCCATGCCTGATCAGTATGGAGGTTTAATGCATGGGACCACAAAGATATTCCAATGATCATATGGTACTAAAGTCAACTAATAGTATTCAAAGGAGATATCCAGAATGAAATTGTCCAAGGAAATGTTCCCGATTAAGGAATTCGTGGACTAATAACATAAACGTGTCACTTATTAGACACAAGCGTTGATGAGTGAACAGGAGCCTGAGATATGGAAATCTCTGCAACCTCCTTGTACCTTGATTATCTTCTCCTAAGATTACCCTGTTTACCCCTGGGAGGCAGGTAGAGTTAAGTTTAATATCCCATTTAAAGCTGTGTATTATGAAATCTCCAAGAGGACCAAGACAGCCAGTACCATTATTGGAAAAATCGAATACCCTGGTTAAGTAAGTTTAAGATTTGGATTCATATAGCCTAACTCAATATCCTAAGAATTCGGTGTAGTTAGTTATGAAAGACGGTTCATTTTGCTTATGCATTGATTACCGCAACCCTAATTAGGCAAAAATTAAGAATTGCCATCAGCTGCCCAGGATCATCGATTTGTTCGGCTAACTGTAAGGATTAGCTATTCCTTAAGATTAATTTTGAGCAATGGTTGGAATAACCATCTCACCTTAAGATAAGCGTTTCTATAATAACTGTTATATAAGTACCGAGGTGGCTCCTTTGGAGACCTTGTATAAATGAAATATCAAAACAACCGTTGGATGGACGAGACTTTAGAAAGTCCACTTATTAGGATCTAAAGGTTGCATTAAAAACAACAAATAAGATCATGCAAATTCATAATCACCTGTAAGATGCCAGTATTTGGCAGAAAATCAAGAAGTAATGGAAATAACAAACCTCCTAAATTCTTGTTAAGAATAAGGTTCAGCAAAAAGATCACCCAGGAAGGGTGTGCCAAATTGTTAAAATTATCAGGCTAGTTAAGCTCTGAATATATAGAATCATTCGAAGGAAATCGAATGTATCAAGATCAAGCAGCTCATAAGCTAAAACCTATTTAAGGAGCTTAGCGGAGCTCGCAATACATTACACACAAGTGACTGAAGGGTGTTTCGCCAATGAGTCAAGAAGCATTATCACATAATGATATGCAGATTTATAATATGATGAGCAACCTGTGTCGATTAAGGATCGACAGAATTAGAAGCTCCAAAAAGATACATGTACCTATTATAAAGGTCAATTGGAGTGCCTTAGAGGCTCAAAGGTACTAAGGAAGATTAAGCCCAATATGAGGCAGAAAATACTTCCTTTACCTTAACAAATCTCGAGGTCGAGATTTCGTTTAAGGGGGTGAGGATGTAACACCTCGAAAATTCACGTCCTATAATGTATTGACACGTGTCATAAGCTTGAACGTGTGAAATAACACTCTAGAAGGACTAAAGTTGACAAACATGAAAAGCATGTGAATATACGTGTTCAAAATGTCAACAGTGAATAAATATACTTCACAATAACCCTACATAATGTTTATACCTTCAAACGAATAAATCATGGATCATACGAGGCTAAATATGAAAGAAAGTGAGAGATTACAAACCACAGGGGTTAAATGTGTCAACATGTTTAAAGTATACCTCTGAGTGACCTTTTAGCAAACCCGAAGCTTTGTAACGATTAATTATGCTCACTAGAATGCACGATAAAAATTTCATAAAGCTTCGTTAACGTATGAGAAAGTTATGACCAAATTCGTATGCGAGGGGTTAAAGCGTTAACGTTGAAAGTTATGGCTTTTCGGGTTAACCGGAAATGTCCAGGGACTTGGCAAAGTGGGTATAAGTCCTAAGGCCCTTGTAGATAAATAAGGAGGGGTCAAAGTGCAAAAATAAGCTTAGTTGCCCTTTCGAAGAGCCAAGAGACAATTATGCGGAAAATAGAAAATGTAAAATCTGATTTCGGGGTTAAGGCTGGCCGCGTAAAGGTTAACCTACCCTTACGCAGGCCGCGTCAGATGCCCAGTAACAGAATGTGAAGACAGCAGCCTGTAAACGCGATTAATCGACCCAAAACTGATATTCTCATCATGGGCGACCCCTAAATGCCCCCTAGAACACTAGAGACATGTGTTGATCAGTTGTGGTCACTTGTAGAACCATGTGTCAACAATTTGTGGTGATTTGATCACTATATAAAGCAATGAGTTGCAACCATTGTTCTTCACACCTCCATTCAGCTTTCTGATCATTTCTGGAGCTCAAGTCTTCTTCCAAGTGATCACTAATCAAGCTTAGGACTTCAGTAAGTTTGCTAATCCTTTCTTAATTAAGTTTTAGCTTAGTTTTAACTTAAAAGTCAAACCATCGTAATTAACGGTTGACTTAACGATTAATCATTGTTAGTCCAGTGATTAGTCGAAGTGAAAGTGGTTATAAGTTGGTAATTATGTGGGTAATAAACCCTTAAAAGGGTTCCCCCTGATTCCCACTCTAACTAGGTCTAATGTCGGGTCAAACTTGTTAAGAAAAAGTCAACAGAATCCTTAAATTCTAATTTATGCATAATTAGCAATGTAGAACATATACAACCTGTTTGATCATTAATTTAACTTGGTAATAAGTGTAAGAACATGTCTAAACATGTTCAACCCGACAATTTCCTGTAAAGACCCGGTTCGGAATCGAAAGTCGCATAGTTTGACTTTTACTTTGACTTTCAGTTATAACCCGTTATGGTATGTTTTAGAAATACCTTAGAGCTTCATTTGGACCAGGTTACATGCTAGTATAACCCTCTGTGATTATACACCATGGTTCATTAGTTAACCGATTAATACGCATGATTCCGTTAATTGCTCATATGTTGACCATTATGCCCTTTTCACCTTAAAACGTGATTTGTGAAAATGTAAAAACGTAGAAACCTTAGTTACTGATATATAAACTTGTATGCAAAGTTTGACATCAGTTTGAGGTGTAGATTAAGAGTTATGCTCGTTAGCGTAAAATGAAAGCTTTATGTTAATAAAACGGCGTAATTAGCGTATAGCCTAGTTAAGCCTACTTTTTGATATCAAACTCTTTACCCACTGATGTAATATATTATTTTGGGATTTTTGAAGATTTTTAATCAATTTTAGGCTGAGCATAACTTATAGTCGTAGGCTTAATCCGGTAATTGTCGGTTTTGCCCTTACGGGCCATAAAATGAGTTTTACATATCTAAACGACTCCAAACCTTTTGCTACTGATTACATATGATAAATAAATTATTTTAAACCTCCTGGAATAATAAAAATATCAGATTTCTATATAGAACCCGGAAACGGCTTCTAATCGCCTAATTAAGCGTTTTTAACGCCCAGTATGTACTAGAACTATTTTAAACATACTAAGGGTGATACCTACTGATATTTGAGGTAAATAATAATATTTTAACAGTAAACAAAAGTTGTTAACCTCAGACTTCAGTTTTGAGCTTTTCGGCTTATGTGAAATTACCAAAATGCCCCTACGGTGCATAGTTTGGTTATAATTGATAAATTTCACATATATACTTTATCCTACTCTTATAACTTACCAAAATAAGTATTTTTGCTGATTATATGAGACCTGTAACTCAGGTAAATACTTAAACACTTTTATAACCTTTTAAATGACCATACTACCCCTACGGGGCCTAGTTTGTGTTTAAATACGTTTCGGGCATAATGAAAGACATCTTACTGATGTCACAACATATTTGAGGCATAATTAACTTAGGAAACCTGTATATGGCTCTCATGAATACCCGTCACGCTTATTACGCGCACGGTTCGGTTTATGTAGCAAGTTTACTTAAATTAGCCGAAACGGGTCAAACCTTATCGGTTTTATCTCAAAATTCAGAGTGTGTATGAAATACCCATATTATACAAGTCTTCAAACTTGTCGGGTCTAAAACACATTCTATTCCGGTCTTCTCTTAATCATGCGTTTGAACCGTATATTCCCTTAAGACTAACCGGTCTAAGCTTAGGCTAAATTAAAGACCCGTTAGCATTCTAATTGGTTATTAAAACCATCATTCCAGACTAGAGCATTCCGGTAAATGGTACCTACGCTTACTTAAGTGAATAAGGCTGAGTTATTAGATTCTTGCTATTTAAGACAGGAGCTAGCTCAGGTAAATACTCTTAACTTATTTTCCCTATACGGGCTTGGAATACGGTATTATAATACCGCTTGGTCGGGTAATGAATATTTAATCTTATTATGGTTAAATTATTGAGGTAACCCGGTTTAATCTGTATTGTTTGAAATAAAGACCTTTAGGGGTTAATGACCATGTCCCGGATATCCTTGACTTCATTGTATTATAAAATGGCCACGTCTTAAGCACGTGGTGTAGGCATACACCTGACAGTTGCTTAAGTAATAACGCTATCTCACTCTCTTGTGGGCCTATACTTGTGGCGTGTCTGTTAATCTGACTCGTTTTCTACATCGGGCCCTGAACGTACAACGAACATGTAAATCTGTATACAAGGTTATAAATATAATTGTTCCAAGTATAAAAGATTAATTTTGCCTCTGAGCATTTTAATCAAATTATAAAAGATATTTTGTGCCACGTGCATTCAAATCAATTTTCTTAAACTCTTTTCAAATGAGTCGGTTGAGTGTATTTACCAGTGAAAACTGACGTATTTTCCAAAAAGGTTAAGTGACAGGTACTGAACGTAATTGGCTGGAAGCTCAAGGCGCTACTAAGGAATCTTGCAAGTTCTAGGCATCTAAAGTCTGTTGAACAAATGATATGTTTAAGATCCGCCTGTGGATCCTTTACTTTCCGTTGTAATACTGGATATTACTTTAAATTCGGATTGTAATATATATTTATCTTTTGCTTCCGCTGTGCATTTATATATTGTGTTGTTTGACTATTATGTTGCCAACTACGTCACGATACTCCCCACCGGGCCCACCGGTGACACGTGAAAAGTCGGGGTGTGACACTTGAGTAACCTCAAAACTACCCTTTAAATTCTTCAACACTAGCAAAATTTAACGGTTTCAGTATCAATTTTCAATATGAACTCCTAGCTGACGTTTTAGAATTAGCTCCCGGGTCCTAAAATTGTGAATGAATGCCATATGATGGTGACCAAGTATTATGGTTTAAGCTCATAAATCACAGTGTCATCAAACCAGAATGATTGGAACCCCTAAGCTAATAGTCAACGTTGACCAACGGGTACTGCAACGACTAGTTCATGATGCTACTGTTCACGTCACTGTCGAGAGCATACAGAAAGAAAGAACTGGTTCGGTGTCCACGGGTAATGCTAAATTAGTGTAAATAACCCACCAATTAGGTTTAGGGCCGGCTGCCATGTGGTATTGGCTAAAAACACGTTAGGGCTAGCTGCCCTTCAGGCCGAAGACTCCAAACAACCCATGATATTAGGCACACCACACGTGATAATTGCTCGATTAGGATTTAGAGGGTGGAATATTATGGCGTCAGTCAGTCCTTACATTGTTGTGCTCTTCTGATCTATATGATTTGGTGGTAATCAAGGGTTTAGTAAACTGGAAAAACAGCTTAGTCGATTTCAAAGTCAAGTCCAAGGAAACATTTGACGACACGTTCTCCTTAGCATTGCACACATAATTACAAGTTTATTATCATCAGTGACGGAACTTGACCAAAAGTTCCGGCGCGAAAAGTCATGAGACCCAATTTATATATTGTATAAATATTTAGGCAAAATAATTGGGGGGAGATCCTTTATAATTTTAAAGTTTTCGGATGAAATTTTACACTTCTAACCGGAATATTTGGGGGTGGGTGCACCCCCCGGTTTCCTAAGCTCCTCCCCTGATTATCATTGTAACCTTTGATGGCAAAGGATTTGAAAGACCGGTGGGTTATTGTCATGACAGAGCCAAGGGAAAATAAAACTGTGTCATAACAATGTTGTGACCTTAGTTAATGTATATACATTAACTAAGGTCATAACATTGTTACGACAAAAGTGTGCTTCATTCAACATCTACAATTGTGAACTAGGAAATTAGAACCGATTGTCATGAGAGACGTCATCGAAGTTGGTACTGATGATAATGGGATGCTAGTGACAAGGAAAAAGAAATTTTAAGACACAGAGAAAGATTTGGTAAATGAAGATAAACCTGTTTTGTCTAATTATTATCCTGATGTAGATTTCTCTTTTTCTAAATTCTAATCATCATTCTTGTTTTTGTATGTCAATAAAAATGAACCATTCTTTCTTTAAGAGAAGATGGGACATGGGTTCGAACGTTTTGTAATATATATACCTTGTTTAATAATAAGATTGGCTAGAGTCCTTGATTTTATTGTCATGGTAGTATTAATGTTATTTGCCATTATTGGGCATATATTTGGCTAACTAGATAGATTGCTTGGCATTGTGGCTACCATTGTTATTTAAACTATAAATTGTTTGAAACATGTAATGAAAATGTTCGATACATCTTATATACTACCAAAGTTTATGTAAATGAGCTAATCCTCTTTTGTTTTAGTAAGTCGTGCGTAGGAGAGCTACGTTTAGTTGCTTTAGAAAACATGTGCAAAGTACATTCATGACTACCACCCCCACCCGCTTCTAGTTAGATAATTTGTTATCGTCAGAAATGGGTAGTAAAATAAAAACAATAATATATATTTTCTTTTTTAAATGATAATCGTGAAAATAAAGGGTAGGGATAGTGTACATTAATTCAGAAGTGTGAGAAGTGTATCATAACACTATATATAACACCATATAAACACCGTATAACACTATGTAACACCATATAACACTATATAACACTATGCAACCCTATATAACACTATATAAGAATATATAACACTATACATCTATTATCGACATGCTATCAGACAAAATATAGTGTTATATTTGTTGTATAGTGCTATATAGTGTTATATGGTGTTACATAGTGTTATACTGTGTTTATATGGTGTTATATAGTGTTATGTATAGTGTTATAATACACTTCTGAATTAATGATCCTCTACCAATAAAAATAAACATAGAAACATTAAACACATAGTTCTAAAAATTCAGATATATTGTAGGAAATGCGTCAGAAAGTTAGTTTAACTAATCGAAGAAAATTAATTCCATTGGAAATGCGTATGAAACTTCCGAAGAAATATATTTGTGGGAGATGCTTAGCAGTTTCTATCGGAAATGTCTCAGAAAAAGATTTCCTATAAGCCTTATTCCAACAACCTTTATCCGTGGTAAATCCGTAATTGAAAACAACTGTTTTCGACGCATTTCTGATGGAAATGCGTAGGGCTTTCTAGTAGTAACGTAATAGATTTTGTAATTTTGTTATATTTACAAAAAAGTTGATTTTTTTTAGTTAGAATAACTATTACCAATGGATTGCTAACAACATTTCATCCTATGGAAAATTCATGCAGTTCTTCTAATACTATAATTTCAAAAATTCTCGATCTTTCCGCTAATATAAATATGTACTAAGTTGTGAACTTTTCGTAAATTACAGGACCAAACACACTAAGCCATATGTCCAATTTGAGAAAGATTAGATTATTTCTTGGTTGATAAATTAAGCCGACATGCTTAAGAACACTTGATTAGCAAACAAATATAATTACATCCGGTATGATTCACCATTAATAACACTCCCAATTTGTTTTGTTACTTGTTTATTAATCAGTTCATAGGTGGAACTTGTTCACCACAATAAGTGTAATTACAAATTTGACCCTGAAAAATAGAACTTTAGCTTGGAGATTCGAAATGGGATCTGTCACCAAACTAATGACAACAACTTGCCAACTGCCTAATAGTCTTCATGCTCATTGCCATGTCCAAGTTGACTTTTCATTAAGCAAACATATAATATTCGCAATTTGGTAGTAATCTTTTTATACTAAATATTGTATTACCAACTATTATCTTTTAATAAAGCATTGCTAGCAAATATCCTATTGTGTGTTTTCTGTTCGTAGGGTGTCTACCAATTCTACCATCATTTAAATGCAAAGTATTCAACCTTTATCTTGACATATACTTCTCAAGAAATGGGTGCAAGAATCTGTTTTGTTATACTATTCTTTTGGGCAGCTCTCACCATCATCACGCCTATTCTCGTTCGGCTGTCCACCAGTCCAAATCCCTTGGAATGTTACGGTATGTCTTAGTAAGATCTTGGCAACTCAACCGTTCATTACCTTGTAATAGATCCATTCGGTTTATCCTATATTCGATCATGACATGTAGCTAAAAAGATGTTGAATAGCATGAACGTGTTGAGACTGACCCAAACTTATTTTCGAACCATTTTGCTACAAAGTTTATTTCCAACCAATTTCCTACGAAATTAATATATGGCGAATTTTCTACCAACTTTATTTCCGACTAACTTCCTTGGAAAATTTGCCCTTTTATAATAGTGTTTGGTAACTATAAAAACGACCCGTTTTGATCCATCATCCACGTTGTATAACCAGTTCATTTTAACACCTCTAATAACCTTTGCTATTACTTCTGTAGATGAAGACGAGAGTGACTTTCTAAGTGGTATAGGGTGGAGTTTCTGGTTGAAGAGAAGATGTGAATGTACCAGTTCTGTTGAACCGGTATCCACGCCAGCACCGGAACCAACATCAACACCTTATGATCTACGTACACCTCATTTTTATATGATGGAAATAAACTGCAAGGGTTTGTCTAGAAAATTTTTAGTGACAGGTCAGATGCAATAAAATTATGCTTAATCTGAATAGGCATCTCAATGTATATTCTTTTGTCTTATCTAAACAAAACAAGTAAAAAAATTTAGGTAATACATATTTGGTGTACAATAATTATATTGTATATATGATGGTTCATCCTGCATTTTCATGGTAGATGTGAGAAAAAAAATGTGAGCTTAATTTCACGTCTTTGTGTTTGTTCATGTGTTTATATATGTTTGTGTGTGTTTGCCCCGTTGATGACGATTTTATTGCCATAAGAATAACTTTTGTGGAAGGCCAAATGATTAATCACAATAAACTTTGACACCATTTAAGAGAGGTAAAATGCATGATAATTTAAAGCTATTATTGTTTTCGGTAAGGTTCTAAGGGATGAAACCTGTAGAAGTTTTATGAATCAACAAACAATAACTATGAACAACAAAAATATCGATAAAAAAAGGTGACAAAATCTTATTAACCCAACCTTAAGAATTTGCTCCCCCAATAAACCCTAGATCTTACAACTGTAAGATTTGTAAACAATACAAAATACAGAGAGTCTCTTAATGATCATCCACTGATGATCATCAACCAGATCAATCTCTAAGATACAGATGAGAGATTGCAAATACAATCTTCTACGAATCTCAAACACTAACACACTATACAGAGAACAACTGAAACGAAGATAAAAGTTACAACCAGAGAGAGAGAGAGAGAGAGAGTGACTGAAAATATCAGTCTCTCTCTTTTATACTGGAATCAGTTAAAAGTTACAACCAGGACCTCCAACAATGCACCCAGATGATCACACCCCCTGGAAACACAATTCAACCCTTCACACTTTCAACCTGTAACACATAAGTAGTGGTGCACATAAAACCCGAACCCGGACCCGGAAAAAAACCCGGAATCGGGTATTATAAAAACCGGGTTTTCTATAACCGAACCCGAACCCGACCCTATCCATAGGGTAGGGACCGGGTATTCATATTTGATCTAAAACCCGAACCCAGAACCGGGTTTTTTTATACCTGATTTATACCCGAAACCCGGTTTTTATAAATACCCGGAACCGGGTTTTATAAATACTCGGAACTGGGTTTTTTTTATACCCGGTTATATAGCACTTTGACTTCTAGTTCTTATGATTTAACAAAATTATGTATGCACTTTGATGTAATCTTGTTTAAATATTAGGTTTCTAATGATATTTGAAGTATTTGGTCATTATTCCCCTCTGTTTGCTGGAAAGATCCATTGGTGTTTGTCTAATACAAAAAAATAAAAAATTGATGGAACTTGAACATAACATAACATAACATAACAAATAAAATATATTGTTGTTTATGTAATCCAAAAGGTTTCAAATCAGGACTATTCCTTCGATCTAGCACCATCAAATTTAAATTTAGAAATGTCATTAAAATTTAATAGACACCATCCACTAAAACATATAAAGAAGCATTAATACCGGTCGGGTTTTTTTAATACCCGGTGCGGGTTTTTTCCCAACCCGATGCATACCCGAACCCTACCCGATGAATACCCGAACCGGACCCGAACCCGGAAATAGGGTATTATAATACCCAGGTTTTATAAAAGCCGACCCGAACCCGGGTATATAGGGTATACATTTTTAGTAGAAAACCCGGACCCGACCCGGTTCCTAAAAACAACCGATTTTGTAAAACCCGATCCTACCCGAACCCGATTCCATACCCGAAACCGATTTAAAAAAAAAACTCAATTTATGCACCACTACACTTAAGTCAACAACTTATAAACACTTATCATTAAAGAGAACAACAAAAGTTGAGCCCACACTATCATACAGATAAAATAGGCCCACAAATAAGTCTATGAATGAATAAGTTCACTAATATTTTTAGCAAAACCCCTAGACCATAGGATTTTCTAAAGGGGATGTCATTTAGTCTCTTTTAGAGCATTCACATTAGAACCTCAATATTAGTACATTCTATTTAATATAGAGGAAGAAATAAATGAAACAACAAAAACACTATCACATTGGAATCTCTATAATAAAGCAAATTTTATGAATATTAAAGTAAACCTCGATATTTATTTGCTCATATTCATGCTTCTATATGTTTTAGAGTTAATTGCCAAAATCGTCCCTGAGAAACGGACAGGTTTGTCATTTTCGTCCAAAATGACACTTTTGTACCAAATTGCCCCCAACGTTTGTAACTTTTTTGTCATTTTCATCCAAACCACTAACTTAGTGTATTTTTTCTATTAAGTTGAGGATATTTGGATGAAACTAGCAAATATAAAACCACATGGATGATTTTGGCAATTTACTTAAGCTCTTTTAAATTTCTTTTAGAGTAAATTACAAGTTTTGTCCTTTATGTTTGTATCAAATTGCAGGTGTTGTCCTTTACCATTAAAATTGATGGGTTTTGTACTTTATGTTACAAAATCTTGCAAGTTACGTCCTTTAGTCCTAACCTAGTTAATTTTTTTGTTAAATCAGTTTATGTGCAAGGCATATGAGGGTATAATTGTCATTTTTACTCTATTATTTAAAAAATATATATCTTAAAAGGAAAAAATATATTATATATTAACTCTTATCTCTCTTTATCTAAAAACCCTCTTTCTCTCTCTATGCACCAGTTCCACCCACCTCCAACCACCACCAACCAACATCACCACCACAAATTCATACGAAATACTTTGCAAAACATCAAATCCCCAATTTAGTCTCCCAAATTTAACAGCACACACATACAAATAACTACTAAATCAATAAACTTAACTATTGTCTCTCATTCTCTAACTACACATCTGGTTGCTCAGATCCGATGGTGGTTGTCACAGGCGGCGGAGATGTCGGCCTGGATTTTAGTTATCATCAACAACAAGAATGTTTTAGACGACGTAGATGGTGGCCCGGATCTATAGTTATCACGGCAGTGGTGGTTTTCACAGGCGACGACGGGCAGATCTATAGTTATCCTGCGGTGGTGGTTGTCACAGTGCATGTGTGGATGAGGGAAGTGGGTGTGTGATTAAGAATGTTTCAGAGGACAGAGATGTGGCCCATATCTTTAGTTATCCCAGTGGTGCGGTGTTGGTGTTTGTCACAGGCGCCGGCGATGGTCATAAGGGGTGGTGGTGGCCAAGGTGTTGATTTTGGCTAATTACGGTTATTGGTGTTGATTTTGTAACGATTATTGGTGTTGATTTAGTGCTTATGATAGTTGTGGAGGTGGTGGTTTTGGGTGAAGATGGGGGCAGTGATGGTGATGGATGAGAGAAAGAGATAACTATATATATCTATATATATAATAAACAAAACCATTGGGGGACACTTGTCACCCTATGGTTAATACCAAATAAGCTGCATATGTGGCAGTACATGTGGCATATCTAAAAATCAAGGATTGGGCAAGCTTCTTTTGTACGTTTCTTAATCTCTCTCTCTCTCTCATTCAATTATACCCGATTCAGTAGCTTCTCTCATAAGAATCCCTAATTAACCCTAAATCTCATCATTCTCTCTCTCAATCATCATTGGCGACAATATCATCTTCTTCAATCTTCATTCACCAGAATTCAATACATTCTAATCGACGGTAATCTCTTTGCTCTGGCGTTCGTTTCATATACTTTATCAGTATTTTAGTTAATTTGTATTTGTTCATCTTCTGATGTTAAATTTGATGTCAAAATCGTTGATCCCTAATGTCAAAATCTCTCAGACATGAAAACATCTGGATTCCTTCTGGCCGTCACGCACCATCAGTCCCTCCGGCAAAGTTTCAGGTAAGGTCATTTGATAGCATATAACACCAATTTCTTTAGTTTTGAGTTCAATTATGTTGTGGAAGGTCGCCGGTCTTTGGATATGTGTCGTCTTCGTCTGCCTCCCCCATTTATCTGTGTTTTAGGGTTTTTGTGAATGGTGGCGGCGATGGTCTCCGATGTTTTCAGGTTAAGCGATTTTAGGGTTTTTATGCTTAACTATTTTGTAACGTTCCTAAGTTGGTTTCTATGTTTTTAGGGTTTTTATTTGTTAGGGTTTTAGTCTAGGATTTGATGATCGATTCATGTATGCTTCAATTTGATAGGGTTTTAATCCACGATTTGATATTGTTTTATTATTTCTGCTTTGATTTTCATATTTTTTGTTTTTTGTAGTTTGATTCGTTTGTAGAAAAAAAACCCGATTTAGGTTATAGGTTTTATATTTTCACTTATTGGTGTTGATTCTATTATAGAATAGTCTGATTATAGATGTTTTGGTGCTAGACAACCGGTTGAAAGGGTATGTTTTTTTATGATTTTTTTTATCGGTTAATCATTTGCGAATGGCTGATTATTTTGAAGTTTGTTTATTGATAAAATTCTAACCCTAATTTGTGTTATTGATTTTTGTTCACGCCGATTGCTCTTCACATTTTTCTCGGTTAGGGTAGCATTGGGTCAGGTAGGTATGGTAATTGGGGTTTTTGTTCATGGAGTTTTCTTTTCAAGGTATTAATCTGGTTCATCAATCAGAGGGGTATACTTCACATTTAGGAAGATAATCGATTATCTGGTTCAAACATTGTTGACTTTTGTTTCCAGTTTATATCTTATTCGATGCGTTCTATTGGTATATCAATGTGATTTTACTTTCGGAATAGATGAAAAGTTCAGTGTTAGAGAATTTACTTTGAAGTGGAAAACATATTTGATAATTTTAAGTCTAAAAAAGATACCATGTCGACCGATGAAGACACGGAAGATTATTAATCTAATGGCCATGGCTTTCAAACCGTCAAGCAGAGGTTAAAAGATCAATCCAGGGTATGCTTTGCTTTTGATTTCAATATGATTCTGATAATATGTTACTTGATTTTAAATTAAGAGTTTGTTGTTTGTTTGTGTAGAGAGTTGCAGAGACGAAAGAAAAAACCAAGGAGATCTTGTCCAAACAAGTTGTTTAAATCGCCAAACAAGCTACAGAGCATGAAAGTTTTATCACTAAGGTACATGCATACATGTATATAAATACAAATCTCTTTGTTGTTTCTTTCGTATGTACAAAACTATATTAATATTTGCATTTAGGGTTTCCCCAATGGTGGTCTTATGATGGTTTTGGTTTAACGCAACGATGAAAGGGCGGCGGCTAGGGTTCCACCAGCACATAAATTAGTATCTTTCGATTTTATTTTTAAACTTCTTATTCAAATTTTTTTTTTTTTTTTGGTTTTGGTAAACTATTTATTTTTCAAGTTTTTGTTATCGAGTAAGTTGAATTGTGTATATATTTATAACGTTTTCTCAAATTACTCACTTGGTTCTTTGAGATATGGTGTTGAATTTCTAACGGTGGGAGAAAGATCCGTTCTTTTCTACTGCAGAAGAAGTCCAGGAATCTACCTACAGGTATCTATTTTTTGAGAATTGTCGGTTAGGGTTTGTGTTGCAGATCTGTGTGTTTATTTAATTGTTTAATTGGTTTGTTGTTCAAGTATGGAATCTACATTACAAAACATTGATTTATGCATTGAACGAACCTTCTGTTTGGAAGACAGAAGAACTCCGGAGGGATTTACAAATCGCCCTCGGCACCGCTAAATGGCAGGTAAATGATTGGATTTTTGTTATGAATTTGGTTTAAATTGTTGGGGATTTTGTAGGCAGGTTGTAATTAGGGCTCGAAACCTTTGAGCGGCTGCTGGGTTTATTTCGCTTAAGAACACTGATAAGAACAACGTCAACGGCTTCATCACTCTAACGGACCTTGGAATTGCAAAGCTCATAATTATCTGTCTAGAATCAGTGAGTGATTATACATAAATCGCTGATCGTGTATGTATAGGAAGCATGATTGGTAGTAGTAGTAAGATGACGACAAGTGTAATAATATTATTATTATGGGTGGCTATGGCGTTGACTTGCAGCGGTGAGTATTTCAAGCCGTTCAACGTCACCTGCGATCACCGAGCCCTTAAGATCGATGGCCAACGAAGAATGCTTATTTCCGCCGGAATTCACTACCCTTTAGCCACACCTCAGGTACTTAATTTCCATCATTTTAATCCATGTATGTTGTTCTCATCATTTTCATCTCATCTCAGATGTGGCCTGATTTGATCGCCAAGAGCAAGGTTGGTGTGGCTGATGTCATTCAAACTTATGTATTCTGGAGTGGCCATGAGCCAGTTAGACAACAGGTAGTACTCTCTCTAATTGTATGTATTTGCTAAAATTAATGTTGATAATATTAATGCAAATAAAATGACAATGTGCTATCTGCTTTGTTCATTATAACGCAGGTACATTACTACTTACACACAAGCACAATATTACCTGCATATGTAAGTTTGCTTACTAATGAATATTTACAGGCATTAATCCTCAAGAAATACTCCGCGGTATTGATTGTGATGTTGGCTTACAGCTCCATTATAGTTGTTTTATCTTTTTTAGCTTCATTGATTTTGGAACATGATCTGAATGCATTTAGTTTACAGTCTAGAACAAGGTTACTTGCCATTCTGTACTCAGTAAGTTGACAAGATCTTCTTACTTATTTTGTTTGAAAGTAAAATTATAAAATTATTTACAGGGGTTCTTTGTGGCCGGTTTTCAAATCACAATAGTAGCATGGTGTGTGAAGATGAAAGGGCCACTTTTCGTTGCCATGTTTCACCCGTTAGGGATTGTAATTGCGGCTATTTTGGGTGTCATATTTCTGGGGGATAGTCTCTATCTTGGATGGTAAGTATGCATTAATCTTTTTTGGTTTATTGTGCTATATATATTCGTAACATGTCGTTGACACTTAAGCAAACAAACAAGCTTACCGAGTAAATTCGAGATAACAGAAACTCAGAAAGTGGGGCTGACACTTATGTTTAAATATTTGGCAGTTTAATTGGATCATCAGTCATTGTTATTGGGTTCTACAGTGTAATGTGGGGAAAGTCTAAAGAAGGTAACATTGTTGAAGTTGAGAGCTCAAAGTCCCCTCTATTGCAAGACAAATCTGAAGAGCATACTGTTGTGCTACCATAAAAAGCAGGTCACATGCATTTGCGATATTTTAAATTAGTTTAGGTAGTGGTAGGATGTTATTAGGCTTCTTTATGGTATATGTGTGTTGTTATCATTTGTGATCAATTGGACAGATGTAGTTACTTGAATCTACTTGATGACACTTTGGTCACTGATGGATTTGTTAAAGCTGATGACTTAAATCTACTTGATGACCCAACGTAGTACATTAGTTGTTTATAAAATTCAATAAAAAGGAACATAAAAATGGCGGTGGGTCAAATAAATATGCTAAAGATTGCTTTGATTTCACTTCTCTATATGTTGTTTGTTAGCTATCCAAATGGGTCGAGTTTGTGTAATTCGTGTTACATAGCTAATTAAAAGGGAAGGAGTGAAGGACTAATTTCTATCAACCAAATGTTAGATCTGTGTTCTTTAAAGATGCAAAAATAAGTTGCTTTATAAGTTTTAATGTTTTTTTTTTTAAATTCAGGCCTATATGGATTGCTATGGCGGATACCTAAGATACCAATGATGGTGATGCAATCTGTGTAAAGGTGTATGCTTTCACATATTTCAAACAATTGTACATATTTTATTTATTTATTTTTGTTGTTTCTTTGTCTCACAAGAAGTTGTGAGTACATGTTCTTGGTTAATTTTAATCAATTTGATTATGTTTATGAACACACCTGATTACTTTTAATGGCTTTTGGCTTATCTGAAAATACATATTTTTACTGCGCTACATTGAGGAACCAGCCATAAGCCCCTTTTAGTATCTAAAAATATGTTAAGTACCCTTCCTAGATCATCTCTTAAGGATCAAAGATACATGCTTATTTATTCAAGTCCCAAGTATTTTTAAATGAGATATAAATGAAAATAAATATTTGCCAAATTTAATATAACTTATTTTTTATTTTACAATCCTTGGAAAGAGCCATTTGGACATCAGACATGGGGATTGCGTCTCATAACCGAATCGTACTCTCAAGCATTTGAAAGTGAAAAGAATTGAATGGATAAGGAACTCGCACCTAAATTTATCATGTTCCATCTTAAAACCATTAAGCTTGCTTTTTTTTTTCAAATAAAAGGGCATGACTTTCAGGTTTTGTTTCATGCTTTAACCGTGTGCCTGCGGGCGGCCTAAGCTACGGCGATCGAGTGGAGATGGCCAAAATCGAGTATAGGCACAATGGGAACCCGGAATTTCGTTGGGTTCCAATGTATGTATTTGTACAGAACATTTCATTTCAAAATAAATAATATGGTTTTGGTTGAAGCCCGCGTATTACGCGGGCATTAACCTAGTATATATATATATAGTGGAGGGTTCAAATGAGAAGAAATTTTTTGTAAGAATAAAAATAATAAGTTTTAAACCAATAGAAATGCTCTATTTTACTTCATTTAATATGTGTATTTAATGTTATTAATAAGGGCACATAGGTAAATTTCTAATTGTAATTAATTAGCTAACTAATTAAACTTGTAACTCACTTTTAAATATAATCTTTTAATATAAAATAATTTAGGGTGAAAGACAATTTTCGACATGTGTAGGATAAATTTTAGTATGTGTAGGATAAATTCTTAAATGTGTATGATAAATTTAGATATGCGTAGGGTAAATTTCGGTAACTGTAAGATATATGTAGGATAAATTTTGAAATGTGTAGGATAAAATGTTTTTTGCTTTATTAATGAGAGATAACATAATTAATGGGAGGAGTTATAAACTATTTAATGTTTTACCAATATGCCATTTCTTCTTTTTCTTCTCACATTAAATTTCTTCTCAAATGAACTTTCCCATATATATATATATATATATATAGAGAGAGAGAGAGAGGGGGGGGGGGGTGTTTAAATAAAGGTGTATAATACTTTTGTTTTATTTATTAATTCTTTTTAAATAAAGGAGTATAAAGACTAAAATACCCTTGTGTCACCTAACTTAATAGAACAATTTAACTAGATTAGTGCTAAAGGACAAAGGACGTAACGTGTAAGATTTTGTAACATAAAGTACAAAACTCATCAACTTTAAAGGCAAAGGACAGCGCCTGCAATTTGGTACAAACATAAAGGAGAAAACTTGTAATTTACTCTTTCTTTTATTTAAAAGATTTTGTTACATATATAATAAAAAAGAATATACATGCAAATTTTATATGAAAAAAATAATAGTTTTGTCATATACATGCAATTTTATTTCTATCAACATATTTCCTAGGTGCTAAACACATTTAAAAAATATGTAACGTTTTACAATTTTTTTCTATCTCTACAACTGATAAATACTAAAAGTTGTAATCGATTGTTGTGTGTTGCACACCAACGACGTTTTCTCTTTATAAAACTTATTTACATAAAGAAGCTGTAAATTAATTTCTGTCTTAATTTATAAAATTTAAAACATCCTTCACCTTAACAGAAAAAATAAACTGAGTTAGTGATTTGGATGAAAATTTATAAAAAATATGTGACAAAACTATTAATTTTTTTTTTCTAAAAACTCCATGTATATTCTTTTTTATTATATATGTAATAAAAAAAATTAAATAAAAGAAATTAAAAAGAGTTTGAGTAAATTACCAAAATCGTCCCTGTGGTTTTATATTTGCCAGGTTCATCTAAATATCCTCAACTTAACAGAAAAAATAATCTAAGTTAGTGTTTTGGATGAAAATGGCAAAAAGTTACAAACGTTGGGGGCAATTTGGTACAAAAGTGTCATTTTGGATGAAAATGGCAAACGTGCCCAAACCTCAGGGACGATTTTGGCAATTAACTCTATTTTTTATTATGAGTGTATAGGAAAGAGAAACAAGTAATAAAATAACTGATTTTGAGTATGATAGTGTGGAGGAATGACCTGGCCCTGTCATTCCAGGCAAAATATTAACCATTAAATAAGTTGTAAATGCGGAGGATATCTCCATGCAAATCCACATATAAAATAACCTCCGGTAAAATAGGAGTCGCCTAACCGACTTCCCAAATTACGTGGAAACCTTAAAATCACCGATAAGTATAAATAGATAAATCGTCATGAAGGTAAGACATATTGTTCTCTCATTACATTCTTTTTACTCCCATGAATGAATACTTATTCTCACGTTGGATGGTGGTTACAGGAATAACCCCATTCCTGTAATGAGTCCTAACAATGTTTTGTTTTGTAGATCGGAGATCAGATCACTCTTCATCGGATCAACCAGCTAAGGGACGTATTTCAGGTGACGTTCTTACATTGGCGCCATCCGTGGGACCTGTAAATACTAAAGAGCCTCTTACCACGATGAGTGCTCCGAACGTAGGTGTTGCAATTCCCAGCACCGTATCAGCTTCTGTCGCTAAGGGAAGAGGCACAACGGCGGTGAGTGTTACGACTATATTCCCGGCTTTGGCGGTTACTAGGTCTTTGGCACTCGATTTTGATGCCGAGTTGCCTCCAGGATATGAACGGGGGCAGGTAGGCGCCACATCTTCAACAACCGGCAATTACGTTGTCTTCCGCTACATCAGCGATAGCAACAGCTGTTTTGGCCTCCTCAACACAAGGGGCACCCCTAAGATCTAGTTCTCCTGTGTTTACGCTGATCTCAGGATCAAGAAGTTACTACTACAGACCGGCCCAGCCATTTTACACGACCTCGGATAGAGCGCCGACACAGTATCTCTCACTAGGAGACAATTTTCAGTTTCCCCTATTATATTCAGCGGCCTTTACAGCGGCGATGTCCACACCACCCCACCAGCTGGTGAGAATGCCCAGGGCAGTTTTGAACACCCCAATCACTTCCAGAAATCAGGCTTATATCCCACCTTACTACTATATGCCACCATACGGGTACGCGCCTCCCCAAATGTATCGAGCTACACATGAGGGGAACCTGATGGCTCAGTGGGGATTTCAATACCCACAACACATGTTTTGGCACGAGGGTTACAACCCATACGCCATACCAGGACAAAATACAACATCTGCACCCGGTAGGAGTGTGGTTAATGTGGGGCAGCAGCCTAATTCTTGTCAGACAGGACCATCAGTACCAATTTAAATGGTGATTCCTTCAAATTCTCAAGGTGCACCTATAGTAATTCCAGTTGATCCAGAAGACGAAGACGAGCTAACCAGGCCCTATAAACCGGCGGAAGTAACATTTAGATCCAAGTTTTCAAGACGTATAGTGGAGGCCCCTATCAAAGAAAAACCAAAGATGCCACCCACTGTGGGAAAATATGACGGAACCAGTGATCCCGATGATCACATTAACCTGTTTAGAAGTGTGGGGGAGGTCGCCTTATGGCCAACGCCCTTGTGGTGCAAGAAGTTTGTACAAATCCTTGTGGGGTCAGCACGCATATGGTGGGACAGCCTCCCGGTCGGAGGAATTGATAGCTTCGAAGATTTGGTGACAAAGTTTTTGCAACAGTTTAGTCAACAGGGAAGGCATACCAAAGACAAAACCGAAGTTTTACATATACGTCGACGAGATAACGAAACGGTGGAAAACTTTTTAACAATATTCAACAAGGAAAGCATCACCATTCCTGGCCTAACCCAAGATTTGGCGTGCGGCGCTTTCCTGCTAGGTGTGAACGATGATAAACTCCTCATAAAGTTGCATGACAGAAATGGTGTTATGGACACCATAGAGGAGATCATGAAGATCGCTAAGGTCTATGTGCGCCAAGAGAAATCAATCATAGCCAGTCATGACGCAAACAAGAAAAAAGGAATCGTACCGTGCGGCGGAAGAATCTGACCACCATGGAGGCAAGATCAAAAGTCAAAGCGGAAGGTTCTCCAGGGGGATTCACACTGAATCCCAGGGTAGGTATGATACGCCTCGAAGCACGGTATCAAAGAATGAATATTCTTCGAGCGAAACAAAATATGATTTCCCTGTATTGAACAAAACACCCTCGGAGATCCTTGCATTCGAAAACCTCAAGCTCAACCAGCCTAAGTCGTTAAAGGACTCACCTGGGAAAGACTCTTCCATGTATTGTGATTACCATAAAGGGCGGGGGCATGATACTAACGACTGTTAACAATTGAAGAAGTAGATCGAATATTACGTCAAATCAGGTAAGTTGGCACACCTGGTCAAAAACATCAAACAAGGTCCTCCAGTAGTAAAAGACGAAGATGGAAAGACGAGCAAGAAACAATGCGAGATGAACATGATCTATGTCGAGGATGTAAGGGGAACAAAGAGAGGATTCAAAATCCTTGAACCATGGATGTCGATCGACATCTATGCTAGTCCTAGACAGCAGGATACTCGCATCAGCATAGATCCACTCATAATCATTATGGCGGTAGGTGATTATCATATGAGAAGAATTTTGGTAGATACGGGAAGCTCAGAAGATATAATCTATGAGCACTGCTTCAATCGCATGCAGCGAGTGGATCAGGCGCTCCTTAAACCAATTCACACCCCTATTAGAGGTTTCACGGGAGAAAAAGTATGACAAATCACATTCCCGGTCACGTTTGGGGAGGCGCCATGAGAAAGAATGTTAGTGATACACTTCCTAGTAGTTAGAGCAGAATCACATTATAACGTCATCATCGGACGCTACACATTGGGTAAACTCGATGCAATTGCTTTAATGGCGTGAGGGTTTATGAAGTTTCTGACCCCCAGGGGGTGGTAACAGTGTGTCACGATCATATCGGTGAAGTAATGAATGCGAAGAGGTGTCGACAAGGACCGACATGAGTAATAGGACCGGAAAGATGGGTTCTAAGTACCGAGCACCCGGATAAAATGGTCACCATTGGTGACACCCTTTCTCTAGAAACAAAGGAGAGCCTCAAAATGCTGCTTCGCAACAACATGGATGTTTTCGCTTTTGAGCACGGGGACAGGACTGGCATACCGCGTGATAAAGCTAAACACCGGTTGTCCACCATGCCCGAAATTAAACGAATAGCTCAACTAAGGCGTAGCATGGCCCCGGACAGGAAAGAAGCAATTATAAAAAGAAGTGCTGAAGTTGACGGAGGCAGGAATCCTTAGGGAAACTAATTACCACACCTGGGTGGCTAACCCGGTCATGGTTAAGAAAAAAACGACACATGGAGGATGTGCGTCGACTATAAAGATCTGAACAAGGCATGCCCCAAGGACGTGTATCCACTGCCTGGAATCGATTTCAAGATCGACTCTTTGGTCCCTTACCACTTCAAGTGTGTCCTCGACGCCTATAAAGGATATCACCAAATTCAAATGGCGAAAGAAGACGAAGAAAGGACAGCTTTCTTCACCGATATCGACATATACAGCTACACAAAAATGCCTTTCGGCTTGCGAAACGCAGGGGTGACTTACCAAAGGTTGATGGATAAGGCGTTTGCAAATCAAATTGGGTGTAATCTAGAGGTGTACGTTGACGATCTTGTGATCAAAAGCTTGGAAGAGAAAATAATGTTGCAAGACATCGAAGAAACCTTCCGAACACTAAGAGAATATACCATTAAGTTAAACCCGAAGAAGTTCTCCTTTGGGGTTGAAGAATGCAAGTTCCTTGGAGTCATCGTCACACGAGATGGGTTGAAAGCAAACCCTGAGAAAGTCATGGCCATTACCAATATGGCTTCGCCGAGTCCCATGAAACAAGCCCAAACTTTGGATGGTAGGCTGGTGGCTATAAACATGTTCTTGGCCAAACATGCTGAAAGATCGTTGCCCTTCATAAAAACATTGAAAGACTGTTTGAATAAAAACAACTTCCGATGGACGGTGCAGGCGGAAGAGGCGTTGCAAGAGATGAAACATTTTCTTGCACACCTTCCAACTTTAAAAGCTCCAAAGCCAAACGAGACACTAAAGATGTACTTGGCAGCCGCCCACCATGTAGTCAACATCGTATTAATGGTAGAGCACGTTGGAGTACAAACGTCGATTTACTACGTCAGCAGAGTTTTAACGGACCTAGAGACCCGGTACCCCACGTTGGTAAAGTTGGTATTAGCCTTGGTCCACGCTTCTTGGTGACTCTGGAGATACTTCCAGGGACACAAAATCCAAGTCCTAACAAGCTACTCGCTACAGTAGGTATTAAACAAACCAGAGATTTCGGGACGACTCGCAAAATGAGCAATTGAGCTAGGAGCACTGGATATTGAATACCGCAAAAGAACAGCTGTAAAAGGACAGGTAGTGGCGGATTTCATCGCCAAAATCCCAGACGGGGAACAAATCCCGGAGGGGAGCTATGAAAAGCCAGAAACAAGCACTAATAATGAAATATGGAAATTATATACGAACGGCTCCTTCAGCTGTAAGGGGACCAAGGCAGGTTTAATGCTTGTAAGTCCAGAGGGCATAAAGTTAATGTACGCGCTAAAGTTCGAGTTCGAATACTCCAACAATCAGTCTGGATATGAAGCACTGTTAGAATGATTGCACATGGCGCATGCCATGGGAGCTACCCGGGTTGAAGCGTATGTAGATTCTCTATTGGTCAACAACAGATCAGTGAAACTTACGAGGCACGAGATGAAACGATGGCTAAATACCTAGTCAAAGCTAAGAATTTAATCGCCCTGTTCAACAACGTGACCTTGACACATGTCCACCGGGGAAAAATCAAATTTGATGATGTGCACAGTAAACTTACAACATCTACAAGAACATGAAGTGAGAATAGAAACGCTATACTCCCCTTCAACAGCGGAAGGGGAGGTATCAGCTACACACAGCGAAGAAGAAAGTTGGATGACGCCCCTTGTGAAGTATTTGACTATAGGGGAACTACTAGCCTTAAAAGGTGCATCGAGAAAGATACAAGCCAAAGCTCTGCAGTACGAGATGCAGGGTGGAATGTTATACCGAAAATCGTACCTTGCTCCGCTCCTGCGCTGCGTCTCTCCACTAGAGGCTGAATACCCGATCAAAGAAATACACGAAGGGATATGCGACATTCACACCGGACCTCGTTCGGTGGTAGCAAAAATAATAAATGTCGGGTACTATTCCCTAGGTATGCATGAAGACACGGTCAAGGAGTTACGTAAGTGCATGAGTTGCCAACGTTATGCGTAACCGACCTTACGCCCCAAGAACAACATGATACCAGTAACAGCGGTGTGGCTTTTCCAAAAATGGGTTGTCGACATCGTTTGCCCTTCCCCCCGGTGCTAGGAAAGGTCAAATTCCTCATTGTCACAATCGACTTACAAAGTGGATCAAGGTCAAACCCTTGGCAAAAATTGGGGCGGATAATGTGAAAAAGTTCCTGTGGGAACACATAGTGTGTTGGTTCGGTTTGCCGCTGTATTTGGTTAGCGATAACGGGACTCAGTTCGCGGACAAGACCATCCAAGAGTGGTGTAAAGAACTGGAAATACAACAAATCTTCACGTCGGTGGCCCACCCCTATGGCAACGGACAGGTGGAAAGGGCTAACAGGAGTCTGCTAGATAGAATCAAAAAGGGCCTGGACAGGGAAGGCGGTTGCTAGGTAGATGATCTACCAACAGTTCTATGGGCTCATCATACATCGCCGAAGTCAGGAAAAAAAGAGACACCCTTTAGCCTAACTATGGCATGGAAGCAATGATCCCGGCAGATGTCAAATTACCATCTCTAAGGCGCCTAACAACATAGGATGGCAACGACCAGTGTCTAAGGGAACACCTTGACCTCTTGGAAGAACGATGCTAAGCAGCGTGAAGCGAGATATAAGCAGGCAATGGCTAGCTACTACAACAAAAGGGCATCCACTGTCACTTTCTGGGTAGGCGATTATGTTCTAAGAAATAACGAGGCCAACAGGGCAGAGAGTACCGGAAAAATAGGCCCTACATGGGAGGGACCATACCTAATCAAGGAAGTGTTAGGAAGAGGGGCATATACATTGGAACACCTAGATGGAACATTCATCCCCCGATCCTTGAAGGTAGCTCAACTAAAGAAATGCTACATGTGACACTCACCAAGCATAGAAACATACATTTTCTATTATTCTTGTTATTATAATAGGACATTGTTTCATCGACCTTTTGGTCAACCTTTGTAAAGATGTTTCTATTTAGTTGAAACAAAACTTCGATTCTTTGGTTAAAGTTTCCATAAAAACACCCATGCACAATACTTAACATACCTTCTACTTAATGTATATTAAGTCATAAGGAGTATACAACATACCAACGTCAAAACAAACGACTTACATAAACACGTCGTTTCTGATAAATTTTTTTACAAAGGTAATAGATGGGTGCCTTGGTAATAAGCACATTAACTATCTAATAACATACTAACATAGAGCTCCAAGACTCTCATCATGGTCTACAAAAATGAACCAACTACTTGTACATATTCCCACATAACGGGGAACAACAAAAGCAAACTTTACAAAAGATCTGCTAATCAACACCTGAAAACATCTTCATTACCTCTGTAGGGGTATGAAAGATGCCGGTGTCCAAAACGACAAGGTCGGGAAATACAGCCAGACCATCTTCTAGGGTAACAGGACGTTCCACATCGTCATTTTCATCCAATGATGCCCTGGTCACTATAGGGAAACCCCTCTAGTGACAGACATAACAAACACTGAATCGATGAGCCTCGTAATCGACGGTGATAGGTCTTGGTATAGAACGATGCTTCCCTCGAGGACCCTTAGGAACTGGAGGATACAACCCAGGCAACAGTCCATCACGACTAGACCTGGGCTTACTCATCGAAACTTGGTCGGGGGAAGAAACATTCACACTCTCCGGCAATCGACAAAGATCGAGGAAGGCCTCGGCCACCTCACAAGCCTCCATCACTTCCGATACACGACGGCGACGGTGCGAATTCTTCATGAAGTTAAAAAATGGTCAACAGGTGTTTCCTACTGATCATGTTTATATAATAAAAAAGGGCAATTAATTAGATTGACAGGATGACGGTCACATCGCCACCATGTCCGGGGGAGGAGTCAGAAGCAATCATGACAAGTTATCAGCGAAACATAGATGATTAAGTGTTTCCATACACAATTGTTCATAAGTGTCCTTAACATGACACCTGTCAACAAAGTTTTCAACTGCCGTCAACATTGGAAGTAGAAGAGTCGAACAGTTGGCTTATTACCCCCGGGTCTGGATTCCCTGTTGCCTCTTGAATCCATTGAAGCTCAGGAAGCGGATCATTCGCCATGACAGACAGGGTTTCCGCCATACGTTTTGAAGCAGAGGCAGTCGCGGCCCGGATGTCACACCCCAACAGATGGCGGAAACATCGGGGCGCGGCACTGAGCGAAACAGATTGTCCATGAGTATCCATAACAACTATTAATTACCAGATTTAAACGCCATGTTCCATACCATAACATACCCAAGTAAAATAGTTATTACAAATAATTGTCTCAAAAAACAAACACTGTTCCGACAACTCAGATTTAGCGTGACATGACTAGACCCCTAGCTTGATTCACCAAAGCACAACATTCCTAGTGTAACACCCCGTGTTTTGGAAGTCAAAGTCAAAGTCAAGATTGAAGTCAAAGGAATAAAAGATTGCTAATTGCGATCTGTCTCTCCTTGCTCAATTCCTGTTTTGACTTCTTTGACTTGTAATTAGCCTATTTTGTTATCGCTTTAGTTGTATTATGTGGTGTATCTATTAATAATCGCATAGTAGTCGCTGTTTATCACATGTATAATTGCTTTATCGCTATCGCACTCGCAACTCGAATTACGCATTTTGGTAATTGTTATACGTGTGTGTGCCTTATGTGTTACTTGTGCGTGTTTATTTATGTTATGTTGTGGTGATCAATCGAAACGCAATCGAAACTCAATCGCAATCGAATCACAAACGCTAAACGAATATGAAGTAAGGATGCTTGTATGTTGATATAGTAGTTGGGATTAAAAGTAATTTGACTAGGAAATTCTCTCGCATCGCAACGCTCGCAATCGCAATCGAAACGGCAAAACTCATCGCACCGAGCACTCGAACCAAGCGACTGGTCAATCAGGTGACCAACCGATCGACCAGCCGTTCGATCGAGCTACCGCTCGATCGGCCAGCTGTTCGACCGGGCTGCCACCCGATCGGCCAGCCCCTTTCCTCTTTGGGAAACCCTATAAATACCCCCTGTCACCATCATACTTTCCACTTTTGGTAACTATCCTCCGACCAGCTCATCTTCCCCACTTTTCTTCAGATTTCTCGCGATTCCGGTAAGATCTCATCCTAAATCCTGTACTTCCTTAATCTACACGTACTCCTACACCTTTCTATCTTTTGAATCTTAACTTTTAACCGTGAAATCATCAAGATTCAAGGTGTTCTAGGATGACGTCATCATGTGTTCTTGAGAACTTCATGTTTTGGCCTCAATCCACCAAGAACAACTTAGATCTAACCGATTTCCACATAAACAAACAAAGGTCTTTCATAGATCTAAACATATCCACAATGAACAGGATTGAAAGATGGTTTTCCAACTTTCTTTCAACTCTTTTACACTCAATGCCTTCAAAACCTATAGAATCGGAGCTTGTGCCGACTTACTACTCATTCTTGTGGTTGTGTTGGTTCAAGATCTGGATTCTATCCACGAGACTACCGATTTTGGGTTAAACATGGAACACCATCTCGAATAGTTAACTGGTTGGATTTGGGTGATTCCTTTCCGATCAGGGGTACCAAGTATTGCTAAGGTTTCTGTTGCTTAATACGTTATCAAAACGTCTCGATAAAACGACAAATAATCAAAACAACCAAGTGTAAGACGAACAGGTCGATCAGGACGGAGTGTCGTCAGATCGGACTGCTGCCCGATCAAACAGCCATTCGAACGATCGGTCATCCGATTGACTTGCACCTTTGCCCCACAATTAAATTTCAAATCAACCCTCAAGAGTTTTGGGAACACCGAATGGATTGCCGTCCGATCGAGTTACCACTCGATAGACTGACCATCCGACTATGTGATGTTTCGAAACTCTAACACTTAAATAATTTCAACATGTTCAATGCACAAAGGATGCCACCTGATCGAGCAACCGTCCGATCGAGTGACAACCTGCTGAGCACTTGTTCTCGCTGAAGTACCCAACCTATCGGACTGTCGCCCGATCGAACGGTCGTTCGATCGATCGACCTGAAAGGTAGAGATACTTCAATGTTTTCAAAATACTACAACGAAAACTTCAAAAGTCAAGCCATCATACACAAACACATCCTTCCCAAAGGAAGTAACAATCCACTCGAACGGTCATCCGAACGGACTGTCACTCGAACGACCGGCTGTCCGATCGGACTACCATCCGATCGAACTGTTGTCCCACCCACTTGCACTCTGTATCGTTTTACGCGTCGCTCATCATTATTCTATCAATCTGTTCAGGCTAACCCTACTCTCTAGCGCTCCCTTCAATCCATCAATCACTGTGAGTATACTCGAATCCCTTTTTGCTTTACGTACTTTTGGGTGTTACATACGTTACATATACTAAATCACATCAAACACACTACACAATACTTTAACGCTAACCGTTACCGCATGTTATACGTGACTTAATGAATGCTTGTTTGTTATGTTTACACATGGAATGTTGTCTACCTGCCTTAGCAACGATAGTACTATAGTTTGGACTCGCCACCTATTCACTCAGGGGTTGTTAAGGACAATTACCTACATGGCTCACAGTGGTGAGTGTGTATCGCGAACTGCCTTAGGCAGTCAACCCGCAGTCATTGGTATCGATAGGTTCATGTCGAAAACTAACATGCCTCATTTTACACTGTGTACGTACTGGTTATGCGTAACGATTTCGAACTCTATATGCTATTATCAAACTTGTATGCTCACCTTTACACTATGTGTATTGACTTTTACTTTAACGTATGTGACAGGTGCTTAGGATGCTTATTTGCTTACTTTGCTGTGAAATCGAGGCTAGGAAAGACCTAGGTCAACAACAAACAATAGTCTGTAATGAAAATCTGAGTTGTCAGAACAGAACAATTTGACTAGATCTTTTCTGTAATAATTATATTATCATTTATGACATGGTATGGGACGTGTTGCTTTAAATATTTGGTAAATATAGTTGTTATGGAAACTTCTGGACAATCTGTTTCGCTCAGTGCCACACCCCGATGTTTCCGCCATCGGTTGGGGTGTGACAGATTGGTATCAGAGCCATAATTATTGGGAATTAGGCAAGACTCGACCTAGTCCGGGTCGATGTCTTAGAGACCTAGTCTATAGTTAGGAACCGACAGACCGATTCGTGCATGTCCAGTAGGGATTATGTATGAGCTTACTGCTATTTCTCGCTACACTATCACTGCACTCGAATTTTCAAATATGATTGAGCGATTAAGTCAAGATTAGGTGTGAAAACCGCAAACTCTCGACTAAATTGCTTGTTCAACCCACATTTTTATCTATAAACACGAGAAATTTCGTTGAAATAGGAGTGAAATCCATACTTTGACGCATAATTCTCTTTTATTTCATCAAAAAAGGAACAAAGTTGTTAAGCCAGGGGTGAAACCCTAACCTTGACGACTTGTTCCGACCTTTATTTGGTTTTACAAAAACTATCACCAAAGTCTTGACGGACTCCAACGACTTGAAGTCACGGTATGACTAAAGGGATGCGTGCTGAACGCCCAAGAATCATTGCAAAAGCACAGTCCTGAAGGTCAAAGTATGTACAACAAGTCCTTGAGAATAGTCGAATCACTTTGGATAGTCAATGTCTAATAGCCGCAGACGATCTATTTCTCGATTTCTATGTGTTTCGATTCTGAGCCCGCAACTGCTAACTCTGATGATTCGTCGATTTTATGTGTTTGTATGTGTATTTACCTACTTATGTGTTTTAATTTTTGGGAGACTTATTTGATTTTCGCTTTCACTTTGAACGACACGCACGACCCGCATTGCATATCTACCTCAAAACGTTAATAAATCGCTACTACCATGAGGAACCACCGTCCGCTATGTTGCTTGCTATACTATTCGCTTATACTATACTACTCGTTATGCTATGCGCGAACGCTCTTCTCGAACGATCACGAACGTTGAATGATAGGTTTCTGTATTCTGACCGCCTCTGTGTGCATCTAGACAAGTTACATGCTTATTTGTCTCTGTGTTTTGTGCCCTACGTGCTTATGTGCTTCTGTGATTCTGTGCCTTACGTGCTTACATGCTTATGTGAATCTGCGATTATGTGCCTATGTGCTTACGTGGTTATACGTGTTCCTGAGTTTTAGTAGTATTAGGCGTGTGAGGTGAGATTCGATTATATTGTGTTGAGTCCTGTGGCGATGTCTGTTGCAGACAATGTCGTAATCTAGATCTCGCGCTACCCGAGATGCTCGCCGAAAGCAAGCAGACAAACGCCTCGCTGCCATGATTACTAAGCAAATGGCAAAGGTTGTACCCCAAGTCGTCAGTGAACTATACTCCCAAAGCTGCTTTCAGCTTCAAACAGTTCAAGGCATGTGGACCGAAAGAGTTCACCGGTGAAGAAGGCCCTACGGCTTTGTTTCAATGGTTTGACTCAATCGAAGTCACCCTGCGACAGAGCGGATGTCTTGATAATCTCCGCACACTGAACGCGACCGGCGTCTTCCAGTCCCACGCTCTAGATTGGTGGACGGCTGAAAGGAACAAGCGCGGAAATGATGCAGCCTATGGTCTGTCATGGGACGAGTTGAAGAACGTTATGCTCGAAGAGTTCTGCCCTCCCCATGAGCGCCAGAAGCTGGAGGACGAATTCTAGCACATTAAGCAGAAGGAAGGTGACAACGCTGCCATGACTGCTCACTTTAAGCAGCTCAGCATCATCTGTCCCGATCAAGTGAAGACGCCCGACATGACGATCAAGAAGTACATTCGAGCTCTACCCGACTGTGTTGCAGATTTTGTGCATGGTGCAAAGCCAGCAACAATCAAAGAAACTTACTTGCTTGCCACCGAAATCAACGACAAGCGAGTAAAAGCTGGTTTTTGGGATAAAACTTCAAAGAACCTGCACCAAGTCACCGCCGAAACCACCGCCGCTCAGTCATCAAAAGCCTCTCGCCGCAAGAAGAAGAACAACAACAGCACCTCCAGCAACAAGAACTGTTCTGTCACTACCACTGCTGCTCCACTTCAAGCCGTACCGGCTCAGCAGCAACCTCACCACCTCCCAGCACCAGTTACCTATGCACCGCATACAAAGCGTGCATACACAGGCCCTCACCCTGCCTGCCCGACATGCTCTTACCATCATCCGGTGGGTCTGGCTTGCCGTTTCTGCGCTCACTGCAATATGTACGACCACTTTACTACAAATTGCCGTACTGGTCCCCGTCAAGCACCAGCTCAAGCCACTGCTCATCAAGCTCTGCTCCCAGCCCCACAAGGCCAACAAGCGGCTTAGGCACCCGCAGTCAACGCCCGAGTCTGCTTCGCATGTGGTGATCCCAACCACTTTGAGAACATATGCCCAAACAGGGTTGTGAAACAAGAGCCTCAGCAGCAACAAGCCGCCCGCGCCAGAACTTTCAACATCAATGTACGCCAAGCCCAGGCTGATAACAACGTGGTCAATGGTACACTCCTTGTGAATGGTATTTATGCTTCGTGTTTGTTTGATACTGGAGCTGATAACTGCTTTGTGTCATTTGAATTCGAGAAGCTCCTTAGTCGTAAGCGCTCCCATCTCCCCTCAACTTTCGATGTTGAAGTCGCCACCAGAAGAACTGTCGTCGTTAATTCGGTTCTTTGTGATTGTACTCTTGAGCTCAACAATCACATCTTCCCAATCGACCTTATTCCAATGCAACTCGGAAGTTTTGACGTCATAGTAGGCATTGACTTTCTTCGCGAAAACCATGCTGAAGTTGTGTGCTTCGATAAGATGATTCGATTCTCGCTCGCGAATGGTGATCTATTGTGTGTTTATGGAGAAACTGCTTCGAAAGGTCTCAAGCTCATGTCATGTGTCCAAGATAGCAAGTATCTCCGCAAGGAATACATGGCTTTCTTGGCTAACATTGTAGTAGCGGAGAAGGAAAAGAAAGGAAAACCTGGTGTAAGCGATGTCCCAGTGGTTCGAGAATTTCCTAACGTTTTTCCTGAGGATCTTCCCGGACTACCGCCAAGTCGTGATATCGACTTTCGTATCGACCTCATTACTGGAGCCAACCCTGTTGCCAAAGCTCCTTACCGACTCGCACCGTCCGAAATGCGTGAACTCTGGAGTCAGCTTCAGGAATTACTTGAGAAAGGCTTCATTCGCCTGAGCACCTCTCCTTGGGGGGCGCCAGTCCTTTTCGTCAAAAAGAAGGATGGGTCGTTCCGGATGTGCATCGACTATCGGGAATTGAATAAGTTAACTATCAAGAATCGCTATCCCCTGCCTCGAATTGATGATTTGTTTGATCAGCTACAAGGTGCTACGTGTTTCTCCAAGATCTATCTACGCTCAGGCTATCACCAGCTAAGCATTTAGGAGGAAGATATACCCAAAACCGCTTTTCGCAATCGTTACGGCCACAATGAGTTTGTTGTTATGCCTTTTGGTTTAACCAACGCACCAGCGGTTTTCATGGATCTGATGAATCGCGTGTGTAAACCTTATCTCGACTATTTCGTCATCGTGTTTATCGACGATGTCTTGATCTATTCCAAGTAAAAAACCGAACACGCGCAACATCTACGTTTGGTTCTCGAGCTACTCCAAGGGAATCGACTCTATGCCAAGTTCTCCAAGTGCGAATTCTGGCTGGAGGAGGTTCTATTCCTCGGTCACATTGTAAATAGTCAAGGTATTCACATCGATGCCGCGAAGATTGAAGCCATTAAGAGTTGGATTACACCTAAGAACCCGTCCAAAGTCCGTTCTTTTCTCGGACTAGCGGGCTATTATTGACGATTTATCGAAGGATTCTCAAAAATCGCTGTGCCGCTCACCGCTCTCACGCATAAAGACAAGCCTTTTGTTTGGGGAACCGAACAAGAGTCCGCTTTCCAAACCCTCAAGCGCATGTTTTGCGATGCTCCTGTTCTCTCATTGCCCGACGGAAACGACGACTTCATTGTCTATTATGATGCTTCCAACCTTGGTCTTGGTTGTGTCCTCATGCAACGAGACAAGGTTATAGTTTACGCATCTCGTCAGCTCAAAATCCACGAGAAGAACTATACAACCCATGATCTCGAGCTAGGCGTAGTTGTTTTTGCGTTAAAGATTTGGCGACACTACCTGTACGGTACCAAGTGTACGATCTTCACCGATCATAGGAGCCTACAACATATCTTTTACCAGAAGGAACTTAATATGCGTCAACGCCGATGGGTAGAACTTCTCAACGACTATGACTGTGAGATTCGTTATCACCCTGGCAAAGCAAATGTCGTTGCTGATGCTCTCAGCAGACGGAGTTATTTGCTCAGCATTCGTAAAACCCAAGCCCAATTCGACCTCGAAACCCGCATCCGCGAAGCCCAACATGCTTGTTTTAACGAGCGCACTCTGGATAAGGAAAGAATCTACCATGATGGAGCTCAGCTTGTGAATAAGTCAAATGGGATATTCCACCACCTGGACCGAATTTGGATCCTTAAACGGACCAATTTGCGACAGATATTGATGGACGAAGCCCACAAATCCCGATATTCCATTCATCCCGGTGCCGATAAAATGTACCAGGACCTTCGCTACAAGTAATGGTGGCCGGGCATGAAAAGAGATATCGCCCTCTACGTTGGAAAGTGCCTGACTTGCTCGAAGGTCAAGGCTGAACACCAAAGACCATCTGGCTTACTCGAACAACCTCCGATCCCTATGTGGAAGTGGGAGAGTATAGCTATGGACTTCATAACAAAGCTCCCGTGCGCGCCATCAGGTCACGACAGCATCTGGGTTGTTGTTGACCGTTTGACCAAATCAGCCCACTTTTTGCCAATACGGGAAGACTACAAGGTAGAACGATTAGCCCGAATCTACATTAATGAGATCATTTGTCGACATGGGATGCCTCGCGACATCATCTCTGACCGCTATGGGAAACGTTTCAAGCTGAACGCAGTACGACGCTTAATCTAAGTACCGCATTCCACCCTCAAACTGACGGTCAGACTGAGAGAACGATTCGTACTCTTGAAGACATGCTCTGTTCGTGTGTCATTGATTTCGGTGGTAATTGGGATGCATACCTGCCATTAGTCGAATTCTCGTACAACAACAGCTATCATACCAGCATTCAAATGGCACCATTCGAGGCTTTATACGGAAGAAAATGTCGATCGCCTATTGTGTGGCATGAGATCGGTCACTCACAACTAACCGGTCCCGAGCTATTGCAAGAAACGACTGACAAAGTCCTCCAAATAAGAGACAACTTGCAGAAAGCTCGGAGTCGTCAGAAAAGTTAGCAGATAGACGACGCAAGCCCCTTGAATTTGACGTTGACGACTACGTACTCCTAAAGGTATCACCTTGGAAGGGTGTGGTCAGATTTGGCAAGAAAGGGAAACTAGCGCCTCGATATATTGGACCTTTTAAGATTCTGGAAAGGATCGAAAAAGTCGCCTACAGACTCGAACTACCGGAGGAACTTAGTAATGTCCACCCGACTTTCCATGTGTCAAACCTCCGAAAGTGCCGGCTGAGCATGATTTGATTGTACCTTTCGATGACCTCCAAGTAAACGAAACGCTACACTTCGTGGAGAAGCCAGTCGAAATCATGGACCGCCAAACCAAGCAGCTCCAACGCTCGCGCATTCCTATTGTGAAAATCCGATGGGAAGGCAAACGAGGCGCACAGTTCACTTGGGAACTCGAAAGCGACATGAAGGCGAAGTACCCACAGTTGTTTGTTACGACTTCGGCCTAATTTCGGGACGAAATTCCCTCAACTAGGGAGGCTGTAACACCCCGTGTTTCAGAAGTCAAAGTCAAAGTCAAGATTGAAGTCAAAGGAAGAATAGATTGTTAATTGCCATCTGTCTCTCCTTGCTCAATTCCTGTTTTGACTTCTTTGACTTGTAATTAGCCTATTTTGTTTTTGCTTTAGTTGTATTATGTGGTGTATCTATTAATAATCACATAGTAGTCGCTATTTATCGCATGTATAATCGCTTTATCACTATCGCAATCGCACTCGCAACTCGAATTACGCATTTTGGTAATTGTTATACGTGTGTGTATGCCTTATGTGTTACTTGTGCGTGTTTATTTATGTTATGTTGTGGTGATCAATCGAAATGCAATCGAAACTCAATCGCAATCGAATCGCAAACGCTAAACGAATATGAAGTAAGGATGCTTGTATTTTGATATAGTAGTTGGGATTAAAAGTAATTTGACTAGGAAATTCTCTCGCATCGCAATCGAAACGGCAAAACTCGTTGCACCGAGCACTCAAACCAAGCGACTGATCGATCAGGTGACCAACCGATCGAGCTGCCGCTCGATCGGCCAGCTGTTCGACCGGGCTGCCACCCGATCGGCCAGCCCCTTTCCTCTTTGGGAAACCCTATAAATACCCCCTGTCACCATCATACTTTCCACTTTTGGTAACTCTCCTCCGACCAGCTCATCTTCCCCACTTTTCTTCAGATTTCTCGCGATTCTGGTAAGATCTCATCCTAAATCCTGTACTTCCTTAATCTACACGCACTCCTACACCTTTCTATCTTTTGAATCTTAACTTTTAACCGTGAAATCATCAAGATTCAAGGTGTTCTAGGATGACGTCATCATGTGTTCTTGAGAACTTCATGTTTTGGCCACAATCCACCAAGAACAACTTAGATATAACCAATTTCCACATAAACAAACAAAGGTCTTTCATAGATCTAAACATATTCACAATGAACAGGATTGAAAGATGGTTTTCCAACTTTCTTTCAACTCTTTTACACTCAATGCCTTCAAAACCTATAGAATCGGAGCTTGTGCCGACTTACTACTCATTCTTGTGGTTGTGTTGGTTCAAGATCTGGATTCTATCCACGAGACTACCGATTTTGGGTTAAACATGGAACACCGTCTCGTACAGTTAACTGGTTGGATTTGGGTGATTCCTGTCGGATCAGGGGTACCAAGTATTGACAAGGTTTCTGTTGCTTAATACGTTATCAAAACGTCTCGATAAAATGACACACAATCAAAACAACCAAGTGTAAGACGAACAGGTCGATCAAGACGGAGTGTCGTCCGATCGGACTGCTGCCCAATCGAACAGCCATCCGAACGATCGGTCATCCGATCGACTTTCACCTTGGCCCCACAATTAAATTTCAAATCAACCCTCAAGAGTTTTGGGAACACCGAACGGATTGTCGTCCGATCGAGTTACCACTCGATCGACCGACCATCCGACTATGTGATGTTTCGAAACTCTAACACTTAAACAATTTTCAACATGTTCAATAAACAAAGGATGCCACCCGATCGAGAAACCGTCCGATCGAGTGACAACCTACTGAGAACTTGTTCTCGCTAAAGTGCCCGACCTATCGGACTGTCGCCCGATCGTACGGTCGTTCGATCGATCGACCTGAAAGGTAGAGATACTTCAATGTTTTCAAAATACTACAACGAAAACTTCAAAAGTCAAGCCATCATACACAAACACATCCTTCCCAAAGGAAGTAACAATCCACTCGGACGGTCATCCGACCGGACGACCATCCGAACGGACTGTCACTCGAACGACCGGCTGTCCGATCAGACTACCATCCGATCGAACTGCTGTCCCAACCACTTGCACTCTGTATCGTTTTACGCGTCGCTCATCATTATGCTACAATCTGTTCAGGCTAACCCTACTCTCTAGCGCTCCCTTCAATCCATCAATCCCTGTGAGTATACTCGAATCCCTTTTTGCTTTACGCACTTTTGGGTGTTACAAACGTTACATATACTAAATCACATCAAACACACTACGTAATACTTTAACGCTAACCGTTACCGCATGTTATACATGACTTAATGAATGCTTGTTTGTTATGTTTACACATGGAATGCTGTCTACCTGCCTTAGCAACGATAGTACTATAGTTTGGACTCAGCACCTGTTCACTTAGGGGTTGTTAAGGACAATTACCTACATGGCTCACAGTGGTGAGTGTGTATCGCGAACTGCCTTGGGCAGTCAACCCGCAGTCATTGGTATCGATAGGTTCATGTCGATAACTAACATGCCTCATTTTACACTGTGTACGTGCTGGTTATGCGTAATGATTTCGAACTCTATATGCTATTATCAAACTTGTATGCTCACCTTTACACTATGTGTATTGAATTTTACTTTAACGTATGTGACAGGTGCTTAGGATGCTTATTTGCTTACTTTGCTGTGAAATCGAGGCTTGGAAAGACCTAGGTCAACAACAAACAATTGTCTTTAATGAAAATCTGAGTTGTTGGAACAGAACAATTTGACTAGATCTTTTCTATAAGAATTGTATTATCATTTATGACATGGTATGGGATGTGTTACTTTAAATATTTGGTAAATATAGTTGTTATGGAAACTTCTGGACAATCTGTTTCGCTTAGTGCCACGCCCCGATGTTTCCGCCATCGGTTGGGGTGTGACACCTAGCATCTTAGGCACCTGTCACATACGTTAAAATAGAGGTCAATACACATAGTGTAAAGGTGAGCATACAAGTTTAATAGTATAATAGTAGCTAGAGCGAGTTTACGCATAACCAACATGTAACATGTATAATGTGAGGCTAGTAGGTTATCGACAATGAAATATGCATAGACGTGACTGCGAGTTGTAGAGTGCGCAACACCTATCACCACTGTGACACGTGAAGAAATACCCTTAGTAACCCCTGTCCATGACAGGTGCCGAGTGTAAACTATAGTACTATCGTTGCTAAGGTGTCAGGCAACAATCACTATGTAAACATAACATACAAGCATTCATCGAGTAACATGTATCATGCAATAGAGGTTAGCGTATAAAAGTATTTGTGTTGTGTGATCAATGTGATTTGATATAAGTAACGTATGTAACACCCAAAAGTGCGTAAAGCAAAACGTGATCGAGTATACTCACAGTTTGAGTTTAACAAGTAAACTCAGTCTTGGATTGAAGGGAGCACTGGAGAGTTAGCCTGAACAGGACGATATCAAAGGCGATGAGCGATGCGTTAAACGATGCAAGTGAAACAAGTGACGAGTGGTCATCCGGTCGGATGACAATCCGAACGGATGGTTATTCGATCGGATGGCAATCCGTTCGGATGGTCATCTGGTCGGATGGCCATTCAGTTGGATTGCCTCTCGTTGGGATGGATGTGTTTGTGTATGACGGCTTTGAATTTTTCGTTGTAGTATTTTCAAAACAGAGAGGTATCTCTACCTTTCATGTCGTCCGGTCGAACGGTCGTTCGATCGGATGGCGATCCGTCCAGCAAGACATTTCTCTGAAAACGATAAGTGTTGGAGACCAAATGCCATCCGATCGAATTGTCATTCGATCGGATGGCAATCCGATCGGATGGCAATCCGATCGGACGGCAGTCCGTTTGGTGACTTTGTCATTTTGGAAATTGTTAAGTTTGAAAGTTTGCAGTTTGATAGAGACGGTATGCTATGATTTGAACAACAGAAACTCCATCAAGCCTAAGTCATCCGGTCGGACGGGAATCACCCCAATCTGACCAGTGAATTGTTCTTTGATGGTTTGTTTATGTTCAACCCGGAATCGGTCGTCTCTTTCATAGAAATCAGCTCTTTAACCGACACTTCACTATGAAGCGAGTGGAAGGCCTGAACGAGCTCCGTTTCTATCGGTTTTGAATACATTGAGTGTAAAAGAGTTGAAAGAAAGTTATAAACCATCTTTCAATCCGAGTTGTTCTTGGTGGAATGAGGCCAAATCTTGAAGTTCATAAGAACCCCACGATGACATCATCCTAGAACACCTCAAATCCGCTGATTTCATGGTTAAAAGTGAAGATTCAAAGGTGAAAATGATGAAGAAGTGAGTGTGGATCAAAGATGTAAATGATTTGGGTAGAAAACTTACAAGAATTGCGAGAAATCGAGAGAAAAGTGGGCTTAAGCGTGCTGGTCGAGTGAGAGGGCTGTCACATCAATGTTTGAAATGTGACAGGGGTATTTATAGGGTTTCCAAAAGAGGAAAAAGGTACAGGTGTGACGGATCGGATGGCCATCCGATCGGATAGTCATTCGTTCGGATGACCATTCGATTGAATGGTCATTCGATCGATTGCTCGTCGCGAGTTGGTTTGCGTATTTTCGTTTCGTGCGTTAAGCGTTGCGATGCGTTTCAAGTAAGCGATGCGATACTATTACCCAATAGTTACACAAATAACCTAACTACTAAATATCACAAAAGTAATTCGTAAATCTCGAGTTTGCGATGAGATTGCATTGCGATAGAGTTGCGATTGCGATTAAACACCTTGTTGGGATTGAACCCTACCAGAGGAACAGATAATTAAAGCCAAAACTGGATCAGAGCAGTGGATCCAGAATAAGCAGATGTTACATACAAGTCTCTCCCCTTGAAAGTGATTTCAACATCTGCTGACCTCCTATCTACTGATCGTGCAAACTGCTGACCCACAACTGCTGTTTAAGTAAGGACCTGATGAAAGACTAAAGCTCTGCTGTTCAATCTACTGCCTTGGTTCAAGCACTGCTAATCCGGACAAGTACTGCTGGGCTCACAGCAGTGGAGGGATGCATCAGTTGTTTAATCTGTCTTTATGTAATGTAATGTAATAAGCAGTAGTTAAGTATAGTAGTGTTTGTATAGATCAGGGGTTAGAGTTTGTTAGGAGGTTAGATGTCACTTTCATGGTGACGTCAGCTTAGATGCTCAGTGGTTTGCTAGTGCCTATAAATAGAACAGTGCTCTGTACTGTTCTATTAGCTCTTTGCAACATAGTCTTCTTTGGACGAACAAACACTGAGCTCTGGCTGAGGGGGAGTTTGTATTCAATCATTGCAATTGCAATCGTAATTGAAATAAATTCAATCTTTTGATTCATTGTGAAAAATGTTTGATCAAAGCATTACTCTCTTTTGATTGTATGCAAAGTTTGTTTCCATCTTAATTCCGCTGCACAACTCATTCATTTCCATCTTAATTTCAAACGTAAAATACAATCAAAACCAAACTCAGGTCCAACAATTGGTATCAGAGCTGGGACAGTCAAATTTGATTTAACAATCATTTTGACATAAATAGTTCAGCTCAAAATCGTTGATATCGATAGTTTGTTCATTTTTGTTGAAAAACAGAGCAAGGTTTAATCACCATTAAAGTTGATTAATCAGTGTCTGTAAAACAACCAGGATGACGTCACAATCACAAGATGATAATAATAATGTTGGCTCGCTTTTTAAACCACCCTTGCTTAAACGTAATGAATACAACATCTGGGAGAGAAGGATGGGTCACATCCTTGCTCAACAGAACACTGGATGTTGGAGGTCTGTTGTTTTTGGTCCCCATGTCCCTATGGTGCCAAGTGCTGAGGATCCAAAGAAGTTTGTACCAAAACCTTATGAAAACTATACTGAAACTGATTTTCAAAAGTTCGAACTCGATGCCAAAGCATTTAGCATCATAACATCTGCATTACCAAATGAGATCTATGCTGGACTGTTACATTGTAACAGTGCCAAAGAGCTATGGGATGCATTGAAGGAACAGTTTGGGGGAACCGAAGAAGTTATTGAAAACAATAGGGAAATTCTGAATCAGCAGTATGAAACCTTCTCTCACATTAAGGGTGAAACATTGACCCAACAGTTTGAACTTTTTAGTTGTCTCATCAGTGAGCTAAGGCTTGTTAAGGTTGAATTTCCAAAATCAACACAAAATAGCAGGTTTCTTAGATCGCTACCTGATAAATGGGACACAATTGCATTTGTGACTAGAAACTCTATTGAGTTCAAAGATCTGACCCTGACCCAACTTCATGGTAGACTCCTGACCTATGAAAGGGAGTTGAACCAGAAAAAGAAGTTGCAAGAGTCTGGAAAAGCTACTGATGATTACTCATTTGGTAGCACAACTCTTCTGGGTCAGGAAGAATCTGGTAGCAGTAGTAAGGAACAGGGTTATGATCATTTCATTGATATAACAGCTGGTGGAAACTTTACCAACCCTGATCCTCACTCTGCAAATTATGCTTTTACTTCAAACACTGAAAACCAGATGTCAGATAATTTGTGCTTTGAACTAAATGATTTGCAACATTTTGATCCCACTGACTTAGAGGAGATGGACATTTTGCATCAGTTGGCTTTGCTTAGTGTGAGAACAAGCAAATTCTACAAAAGAACAGGGAGAAAGTTCCCAGGGTTACATGGGAATTTAAGGGTTGGGTTGGATAAATCGAAAATCAAGTGTTACAAGTGCAATAGGCTAGGTCATTTTGCTAGGGAATGAAGGAGTCAAACTACTGGTCCTATAATCACTCATCCTAGTTCAAACCCTAGACCTCAAAATCAAAGCACTATGCACTATACCCAATATACCCCTGCAGCTCATGTTAACACTGCTCATTATGCTGCTGCCCCTGTGCATTATGTCCAAACCACTATTCCACAGATTCAATATGTTTAAACCCCTGTCCCCCAGGCACAAGTGCAATCTGTTGCACCTCAAACAGCTGCTCCAGCAGTGGTACAACCAGATCAACAAAGCTTTTTCACTCAAGGCTTTATTGACTGGAGCAGCATGCCTGATGAGCTTGGTGATGAAAATTTTGCACTCTATGCTTCTAATGAACTTTCTAATGATGAATTTTGTTTGATGGCATTAGAGTCAATACCAGAGGGGATTGAAACTGAAGGTGAAAAGCTAAGTGATGAAACAGTGGATGAGGTGACTGAAGCAGTTGTTAATGCAGTTGCTGGTGAATTGCTGCTGGGAGAAAATTCAGAAACCCTGATTGAACCACTGACAGTCCCATGATCCAAAGAGGACAAAGAAGAAGAGGAAGAAAAGAGAGCAGGTGAGAAGGAAGTAAGAGCTGATGATGAAGAAAATCATCAATGTGATTGTGCAATGATGGCTGCTGCCAAGGTATCTCCTCAAGTTCTTGAAAAACTGTGTTCTGACAATTGCATTATTGCTTTTGCTAACATCAAAGAGGTAAATGAAACCTTCGGAATAAAATCTTAACTGATGAAGTCAAATTTGAGAGTTCTTTAAAAGAACTTAAAAACAAATTGACTGAAAAAGAGAAAGAGATCAGCAGTCTTAAAGAAGAGCAAAGCATAACCAAAACTCAACTCCAAACTATGGTAGAAAAATACCAAGTTTGCAAAAGGGAGTTGGAGTCCACCCAGATCACCTGTGAAAAATGGGTGGAATCATGCAAAGGGTATGAGGTTATGCTTGAAACACGGATTAAAAGCAATGTAAAATTTGGTGTTGGTTATAGAAAACATGATGATGAAAACACTGCTTTTGAAGAATCTGTTCAAACCACTGATGTAACAACTGAGTTCATCCCCATAAACAAGAATGGCCAAGAAGTGAAAATCACTGATAAACTTGGTAACAAAATCACACTTGACAGACCAATGGGATCCTCTACTTTTGAGGAGCTTGAAAATTATCAGTTTAAACCAAAATGGTCTGATGAGTGTGATATTCTTGAAAATTTCAAGCCCATGGACTTTACATCAACTGATGGTGTTAAAGCTACAAAAGCTAAAGTCATTCCTCTCAAGGACATCCCAACAGAGGTTAAAACCTCTGCTGCAAAGGAGTCCGAAAAGAGAAAGAAGAAAGAAAAGATCAATAACCTGTTTTGTGAATTATGTGAGAAAAGGAATCATCTAACAAAAGACTGTTTCCATTTAAAAGCTTATGATTTGAACAAAACAAGTGTCATTGTTCCAGCTGAAAGCTGAATTGTTTGTGGTAAAACAAACCACAAAACTCAAGCGTGTGTGTATCTCAAAAACTTTGATGTGAAAAAGAATGAGTACATTGCTAAAACATCCTTGAGTCCATCAACATCGTCTGTCAAATTCACCAAGAATCAACCACTGTTTATGCCAGTTCAAACAGCTATCACAAAACAGCTGAACCAAACATCTGTCAAAAGAGATGTTCAGGTTACTGATGCACCCCCTGCCAATCAGTTCAGAAAAGGCAAGGAAAAACAGTCTTACCAAAGGATTCCACACGTTTATGAGGTCTACAAAAGGCCCTCTAAACCTAAAGTGAACAGGCATCCTTTTGGGTACCAACAGGTGATTGGTCAAGACCCCCAACAGTGGTTAGCAAGAAACAGTACTAAAACTGTCCAAATCCCTGACCTAACCACTGTCCATCAATGTGCATCCATCCCAGACACTGTTGAGACCCCATCCAAAGCCTTATTAGCTTTGGAAACCCTAATGAACTAATCCTTTTACTTCATGTGCAGGGAGCTTCTGCCTGTTTGGATAGCCTTTAGTATGTTGATAGTGTAGACTCCAGGCACATGACTGGATGTAAAGCCCTACTCAAAGATTTCAAAATTCATGGAGGGGGTGATATATCCTTTGGGAATAACAGTAAAGGAAAAGTTCTGGGGGTCTGGCACAGTACAGTCTGGAAATGTAAAATTTGAAAATGTCAATCTGATAGACAGTCTGAAATTCAACCTCCTGAGTGTTTCACAAATGAGTGACAAGGGGTATGGGTCATTCTTCACAAAGGAGTGTTGTAGGATTGTTGGACCAGAAATGGTCAAAAAGATTGAAGCAATAATAAAAACTGGTCAAACAAAACTTGTTGCTCAAAGAAGTGGCAATGTTTATGTTGTTGATATGTCAAAAGAGTGTCCCAGAGCTGATGCCAGTCTGTTCTCAGCTGCCTCTAACAAAGAGACAGAACTTTGGCACAGAAGACTGGGGCACACAAATCTTAAGACAATCACTGAAATTTCAAAAAATGGTTTGGTAAGAGGCCTACCACAAAAATTGTTTCATGTCCTGAACATTGCATTTCCTGTTTAAAAGGAAAACAGCATAAAAGTTCTTATAAGTCCATTGAAGAGTCCAAAACAACCCAGTGTTTGCAAATGCTACACATGGATTTGTTTGGCCCAGTTCAAGTCATGAGTCTCAAGAAGAAAAGATATTGTTTGGTTATTGTTGATGACTTCTCTAGGTTTACATGGACTTTCTTTTTACACTCAAAAGATGCGACTGCAGGCATTTTGCAAGACTTTGTGACACAGGTTGAAAAGCAATTTGACCTTCCAGTGAAAAGCTTCAGGAGTGACAATGGCACAGAATTTAAAAATAAGGAGTTGGATGCCTTCTGTGTCAAGAAAGGGATTGTAAGGCAGTACAGCATCCCTAGAACACCAGAGCAAAATGGGGTAGTTTAAAGAAAGAACAGAACTTTGATTGAGGCTGCCAGAACCATGCTTGCTGATTCAGGTTTGCCATTAACTTTCTGGGCAGAGGCAGTAAACACTGCTTGCTATGTCCAGAACAGAGTTTTAATAAACCCCAGGCACAAAAAGACTGCTTATGAAATTCTGTATAAAATCAAACCATTGATCTCATACTTCAAGGTGTTTGGCTGCCCATGCTTTATTTTGAACTTAAAAGATTCCATTTCAAAATTTGCAGCCAAAATTGATTGTGGTTATCATCTGGGGTACTCAACCACTACCAAGGCCTACAAAGTGTTTAATACACGGACCAAGGCAGTGGAGGAGACTTTGAATGTAAAGTTCAATGAACTTTCATCAATGAAAATTCCAGCAAATCCTGCAGATCTGTTTGATCTTGATAAATTCACCTTTGAAAATACTGCTGTCAAGACTAACAGTGCAGGTCCATCAGAGGATTCAACACCAGACTATGGGTATGAAATCATCATCCCTCAAAGGTCTGCCAAAATGGGAAGAGCATCAGATGTTTAAAACAGCTGTCAAAGCTCAACCACTGCTACCTCAACAGTTGTTGACCAAAGTAGCCCATCAACCACTTCTTCCACATCCTCAAACACTGCTGACAAAAGTCCCCAAATAGTGGATAAAAGTCAGCATGTGTCCACTTCATTACCTCCCATTCCACCACCTTTTGAAGCCACTGTTGGATCATCAAAGTCCCCAGCAGTGGTTAGCTCAGATGATACACATTTGCAGCCTTCACCAACAAATGCCATCATTCCATACCAAGGAGATTTAATCTACTTGAGATCTCATCCACCTGACCAAATCATTGGCAACATCAATGAAGGGGTGCTCACAAGAAGCCAAACCCAAAACATTTGTCTTTTTGCTGGTTTTCTATCACTCCATCAGCCAGTCAAGTACCAAGAGGCACTGAAAGACAACAGCTGGGTAGAAGCCATGCAAGAGGAGCTCCAACAGTTTAAAAGACAACAAGTATGGGAGCTTGTACCACTGCCAGAAGAGGCTAGTCCCATTGGCACAAAGCGGGTCTTCAAGAACAAAACTGATGAAAGGGGTATTGTTGTCAAGAATAAAGCCAGGCTTGTGGTTCAAGGTTACAGACAGGAAGAGGGGATTGACTATGATGAAACTTTTGCCCCTGTAGCAAGATTGGAAGCTATAAGACTGTTCCTGGCCTTTGCTGTCAACCACAACATGAAGGTGTTCCAAATGGATATCAAAAGTGCTTTCCTCTATGGTAAAATTCAAGAAGAGGTGTATGTGTGTCAACCTCCAGGTTTTGAGGATCCATTTTATCCAGATCATGTCTACAGGCTGAACAAAGCCCTGTATGGCCTGAAACAAGCACCAAGGGCCTGGTATGAAACTCTTTCCACCTTTCTACTCTCAAATGGTTTCAAAAGAGGTACCATTGATAAAACACTGTTTCTAAAATGGAGAGGAAAGGATTTAATGATTGTCCAAATTTATGTGGATGACATTATTTTTGGAAGCACATGCAACAAAATGTGTGAAGAGTTTAGGGAACTCATGACAGCTGAGTTTGAAATGAGTGCAATGGGTGAGCTGCAATGCTTTCTTGGTCTCCAAGTTCAGCAAATGCAAAATGGTACTTTCATTCATCAATGCAAATATGCAAAAGAACTTTTAAACAAATTTGATATGAATGATTGTAAACCATGCAACACACCCATGGCAACAAATAAGCTTGTCATGTCTGATGAAAAGGATGAGCTGATTGACCAAACTCTATATAGAAGCATGATTAGGTCTTTATTGTACCTAACTGCATCTAGGCCAGACATCATGTTTGCAACATGTGTTTGTGCAAGAAGTCAATCAGCCCCTAGAAAATCCAATCTTATTGCTGTAAAAAGAATATTCAGATACATAAAAAGTGCTCCCACACTTGGTATCTGGTATCCAGCTAACGGGAATATCAAGCTTTCAGGATTTTCAGATAGTGACTTTGCTGGATGTAACACCACAAGGAAGTCCACATCAGGAGGGTGCCAGTTTCTAGGTGATTGCTTAGTTTCATGGCAAAGCAAAAAGCAAGCAGCTGTTTCAACATCCACTGCTGAAGCTGAATACATTGCTGCTGCAAGCTGTACAGCCCAACTCCTATGGCTTCAAAACCAGCTGCTGGATTTTGGTATCACTGCCTTAAAGACACCACTCATGTTGGATAGCCAGGCAGCAGAAAATATCATCAAAAATCCAGTTTCCCATTCAACCACCAAACATATCGACATCAGACATCACTTTGTGAGGGATTGCTATGAAAAAGGTTTGATTTCACTGCATCATGTTCCAACTAAAGACCAGCTGGCAGATGTGCTCACAAAAGCATTAGATACTGCCACCTTTGAAAGCTTGGTCTCTAGAATTGGCATGCTAAACATGGAATAACAAGCAAAATCTTGTTTTTCTGTGAATAAAAGCATTAAAATGTTTTCAGGAAATCAAAAATCCATCCTTAAAAATAGCTAAAAATGAAATTTTCATTAAAATCCTTAAAAGTCTGCCATAACCACTGTTTGTTCAAAAGTCTGCTCTACTTCAAAGTCTGTCCACTGCTGAAAGCCATCCTCTGTCCACTTATTTCCTTGATAAACTCTGTTGTTCAAAAGCGTGTCTTATCCACTGATATGCTATCCACTGATAGTGAAAATCATCCACTGCTTTCATTATACCGTTGTAACCACTGCCTTCATCAGTAACTTTCATAAAAGTACCGTCCTTCATTTCTTCAAAGTTTGGCATGTGGGCAGTACATAGTGGTCAGTACTTTTGTAACCGCTGCCACGTCAGCCTTCACTTTTTCCTCTATAAATCCCCCACTTCACACCAAAACAGGGTTTTACTGTCGAATTGAATTCTCAAAAATTCTTTTCTCAAAGCAGTTTTTCTTCACATTCCTTCACAAATTTCTTCGATCATCATCTCCAAAATGACAAAATCGAAGCCATCTACAAAACCCACTTCTAAATCATCGTCGAAAGCGGCCTCTCAAAAGGTCAATACCACTGAAATCCCACACAAACCATCTCACAATCTTCTGGGTCTTCTCACAAAACCCGGCACCACAGATGCTTTCGACTCCATCATCGCCAAAATGGCTAACTCAAAGTACAAAACTTTGTTAACAGCCGATGCACCAATTTATTTAGCAACCCAACGAGAGTTTTGGAAAAACGCAACCCTTGACAAACAAGGTGAAACTGTGGTAGCCATTAACTCCTCTTTAAAGGGTAAAGCTGTTCAAATCACGCCACAATCTATATCAGAAGTCTTTAAACTCGAGGATCAGCAAGGTAAAACTTCTTTCCCTAAAAACGAGTTAAAAATTGACTTCATTGAGAGAGGGTATGCAGACACAATGATGAAGAAAGCTACCTTACAAAAAGGTTTCTTTCCTTCTGCAACAAGGTTTTTATTCCATACCGTCCTAATGTGTGTTTCAAATAAAACCACTTCTTTTAATGAAATACCATTAAAGATTCAAAATCTGGGATATGCTATTCTTCAAGAAGAAAATTTTAATTTTTCTCGGGAAATCTTTAATGATTTGGTTAACAATGTTGAAACAAAATCATTCTTACTGTTTCCAAGGTTTTTAAGTTATTATTTTGAGAAGAAATTCAGTAAGGATGATATTGCTGTAATAAACCAAGGTGAATATTTTCAAATGCACAGCTTAACTGCTGAAACTTTTACAAAAATGTTAACACCTTGCAAAACACAAGCAGAGGTGCCTGAGCAGAATTTAGCAGGTACCACTGCTCCTCAGGTATCTGCTGCTGAGCCCACTGCTCAAGGTGATCAAAGTAGCAGCACAACTGCTTTGAAACCCACACCTAAAATCACCAAAAAGCCACAGAAAAAGAAAAATCAAAAACCCCCCAAACCAATCAAAAAGGCAACTCTGGAGGACGAGATACCAGAGCAAATGCCTGTGACAACACAAAAGTCACAAGAAACCACTGCTGCTTCTTCCTCACCACAGTTGGTACAAATATCTCAACCCATAACCGAAACTCCTCCTGCTTCTTCTCAAAAAGAACAGGTTGTACAAATAGGGTCTCCACATCATGATGCTCTAGAAACACTCATTTCCATCATCCACAACCCAATGCCCGGGGCAAATCCCTTTCTACACCAAACATCACATCCACAATTCCCCCACCAACTAAACTTCTGTTGGATGCAATCGATTTGAACCAGGCACTAACCAGTCCTTCTCAATCACCTATTAATGAGAATATACCTCAACAAATGACTGGGCCTGATGTATCAATCCTTGCTAACCCACTAACACAACCTGAGGAGGTTACACCCCTTGAGTTACAACTAACTCTTGGTGGTATTCCAAGTGAAGCAGCCACTACAAATGTTGAACCCACTGGTTTACATTTGGAAAATGGTTACATCAATAAGACTTCCTTGGAGGCAATTCCTTACATAGCACCTCTGCCAACCACCAGTGGATTTATTTTTACCACTGGCAACATCAAAAGGTTGTCAAGTGTTGAAGGAAGAAGACCCTAGTACCAAGAAAAAGGGGCATCAGTGGTTAATGTTTGGAGTACACTCCCTACTTCAACCACTGATAAAACCACTGCTAGTGGGAAATCAGATGATCCCATTAAATTGGGTGATGGTTTAAAATATTTGGAATTGACGGAACGTGTTGATAAACTGGATACTTCAGTTGCAGATATCAAAGAGATGCTGCAACAGTTGTTGACAGTACAAAAGATGCAATCCACTGCTGTTCCACCTCAAGCACCTGCTCCACCACAAGCATCTACTACAAATGAGCTCTGGAACCTCTTCCAACCTTTTCTCCAACAATAAAAAGAAATGGCTGATCAGCAACATGAACTACATGTCAAAAAGCTGAGAAACATAATGGAGTCTAGGTACAAGAACACTCAAGCAGATATTAAGGCAATCAAGGCCCATTTATTGGAAACCACTGGCACTGCTCCTCCAACAGTACTTTTCATTGATCAGCTTCCCCCAGATAATGCCAAAAAGGGGGAGAAAATTCAGGAGTGGAAGAAGAAGGGAATAGATGATGGTCTTTACATTGAACCAGAAAGGGATGCCATGACCAGAAAAATTCCTGTGCCAGATGGTAGTAAAAAGGTTGATGCTACCCAAGAAGCACTTGATGAAGGAGTAGCAAGTGTAAAAAGGGATCGAGCGGCAAAGGATATTTCAAGGTGGAATGAGGAGAAAAGAGCTTTCATGGAGCTGTATGCGCAGGGTTGTTCTGAGTCTAAGGATACTAAAAATCCTAAGCCAAAAAGGAAACCTAAGTCCATCCCATCCAGAATTCCAAAGCATATTCCAAAACCACCATCCAAAAGCCATCAGCATCAAACCTCCATCCAAACAGCTGTTGTAACTCCTGCTGTATCAACTACTGCTGGTACTTCAGAGGTTTCAACATTTGTTATCACTTCAACACACACCACAACCACTGCCTTACCACCACCACAATCACCTCCAAAAACAACCTCACCACCATCACCTCCTGCCAAAAAGCAGAAGACAACAGATGTTACAACATCTGCTGTAATGACAACAGTGGTTGAAAAACCCGTTGTCACTTGTCACCACCAACATCTTCAAAATCCCTGTCACTTGTCACCATTCCAAAACCCATACCTCTCTCTTCAGCTCAAATTCTAAAGCCATTACCTCATACTGGTGTCTCATTTCCTCTAGAACTTATTGCAGTTAGGGAAGAAATCAAATCATTTTACTATGAGGATGACCCAGCTAAAAGGAGTTTGCCATCAGTTGAAGGATATCCCAGGCCTAACAATATCGAAGAATATTTGAAACTCAAGGCCAAGCAAGCAGAGGACATCGCAATCAGAAACAGACAAGGGAAATCTGATAGAGAATTTCAGCAAAACTATCAGTTTCTACTCACACAGGTCAGAGCTATGGAGCAATTTGCCAAAAATTTATGTCAGCAAATCTCAGAAAGGGCAGATGAGTCCTTGAGAAAAGACTACATTGAGAACATCATGACCTACAAGAAATACAAGGGGGAGAAACACATGTACAAAAACTGGACCATTCCTGAGCTTGAAAAGGAGGCAACCAGGATTCAAGAAATGATCAAAAATAAGGTCAAGCAGACTCCTCCTGAAAAGTTCAAATAGTTTGAAGCTGATAAGGCATTAGAGTTGAAGAGAATGAAAGAGGAGCTGATAGCAGCTGATTATGGGTCAAAGAATTATGTGTCAAAGTGGGGAGAAGATAGGGTCAGGAAAACCTACAAAAAGTTGGAGGAACTTAGAAAGAAAGACCCAACAGTTCCTAAAAAGCCTGACTACTCCAAAGCAGAGGTCTCAAAAAGACCACCAAAGCTGCAAATCAAAAGAACCACTGCTCCAGCTGGTGCTGCCATCTACAAAAGAAGGAGCCAAAACCAGGCAGGGGCTGAAACAGTTGAAGATCTAAAAGCTGGAAATGCTGTTGTAAAAGAGGGCATTAAATTAATGATGAAAGAAGATCTTGAACTGGAACAATCTGCAAGTACTGCTCAGCCAGTCATGAATAGGCCAGCATCTCCAAACTCCTCATCAAATAAAAATCTCCCAAGAAACCCACCAGGCTCAAAAGTACTAAAGTGGGAAACTGACAAACAGACCCATGTACTGACTATGTTCAGGTCTGATGGAGAAGTGAAGAAAATATCAAGGGAACAAGCACTTGGCCTAAGTCTTGAAGATTTGCAGGATCTCCTTGATCTTCCACTTAGTAGGGATGATGATGACACAGATGCCTTAACATTTGAGCTACAACTTAAAGGGCAAATAAGGGAACTGTTAATGAGGCAATAAAGTTCCACAATAATGAAGAGTTTTGGCATTATCTGTTCCAGGGGGAGATTGTTGGGATTGAACCCTACCAGAGGAACAGATAATTAAAGCCAAAAGGATCAGAGCAGTGGATCCAGAATAAGCAGATGTTACATACAAGTCTCTCCCCTTGAAAGTGATTTTAACATCTGCTGACCTCCTATCTACTGATCGTGCAAACTGCTGACCCACAACTGTTGTTCATGTAAAGACCTGATGAAAGACTAAAGCTCTGCTGTTCAATCTACTGCCTTGGTTCAAGCACTGCTAATCCGGACAAGTACTGCTGGGCTCACAACAGTGGAGGGATGCAGCAGTTGTTTAATCTGTCTTTATGTAATGTAATGTAATAAGCAATAGTTAAGTATAGCAGTGTTTGTATAGATCAGGGGTTAGAGTTTGTTAGGAGGTTAGATGTCACTTTCATGGTGACGTCAGCTTAGATGCTCAGTGGTTTGCTAGTGCCTATAAATAGAACAGTGCTCTGTACTGTTCTATTAGCTCTTTGCAACATCGTCTTCTTTGCACGAACAAACACTGAGCTCTGGCTGAGGGGGAGTTTGTATTCAATCATTGCAATTGTAATCGTAATTGAAATAAATTCAATCTTTCGATTCATTGTGAAAAATGTTTGATCAAAGCATTACTCTCGTTTGATTGTATGCAAAGTTTGTTTCCATCTTAATTCCGCTGCACAACTCATTCATTTCATCTTAATTTCAAACGTAAAATACAATCAAAACCAAACTCAGATCCAACACACCTCAACATAAACGTAACATGCACAAGTAACACATAATAGTGCACACACGTAAAAATATCCATAACCTATAATTCGGGTTGCGAATGCGATAGCGATGCGATTAGCGATAAGGTGATTACCGATTAACTACGATTAAGCAAGGAGTGACAGATTTATTAACATGTACTCCACATAATACAACTAAGGCAAAATAAAATAGAGTATCGATTACAACTCGAATCGCACATTTTGATGATCAAGCAAGGAGTGACAGATTGCAATTAGCAATGTTTTCTTCCTTTGACTTTGACTTGTGCTTTGACTTTCAAAAGCGGGTTGTTACAGCCTCCCCTACTTTAGGAAATTTCGTCCCGAAATTTAAGAAGTAGGCGTAACAAACAGTTGCGGGTACTTCGCCTTCATCTCACTTTCGAGTTCCAAGGTAAACTCGGTGCCGCGTTTGCCTTCCCAGCGAACCTTCACAATGGGAATGCGTGAGCGTCTGAGTACCTTGGTTTGTCGGCCCATGATCTCGACAGGCTTTTCCACGAAGTGTAATGTTTCGTCCACTTGTAAATCCTCCAGAGGGACATGAAATTCCTGGTCGGCTAGACACTTTTTGAGGTTCGAAACATGGAAAGTCGGGTGGACGTTACTCAGTTCCTCTGGTAGTTCGAGTCTGTAGGCCACTTTGCCAATCCTTTCCAGAATTTTAAAGGTTCCAACATATCAAGGCGCGAGCTTTCCTTTCTTGCGGAATCTGATCACCCCCTTCCAAGGTGCAACCTTTAGGAGTACGTGATCACCAACGTCAAATTCAAGGGGCTTGCGGCGTCTATCGGCGTAACTTTTCTGACGACTCCGAGCTTTCAACAGATTGTCTTGTATTTGGAGGATTTTGTCAGTCGTTTCTTGCAACAGCTCAAGACCGGTAATTTGCGCGTCTCCGATCTCGTGCCATACAATAGGCGATCGACATCTTCTTCCGTATAATGCCTCAAATGGTGCCATTTGGATGCTAGAGTGATAACTGTTGTTGTACGAGAATTCGACTAAAGGTAAGTGCATGTCCCAATTACCACCGAAATCTATAACACACGAGCGAAGCATGTCTTCAAGGGTACGAATCGTGCGTTCAGTCTGACCGTCGGTCTGGGGATGGATTGAAGTACTAAAATTGAGAGTAGTACCGAGAGCAGATTGAAACGTTTCCCTAAGACGCGAAGTGAATCGACCATCGCGGTCAGAAATGATATCACGAGGTGTCCCGTGTCGACAAATAACCTCATCTGTGTAGATTCGTGCTAATCGTTCTACCTTATAGTCTTCTCGTATCGGTAGAAAGTGAGCGGATTTAGTGAGACCGTCAATGATAACCCAGATGCTATCGTAACCTAATGGCATGAGCGGGAGTTTCGTTATAAAGTCCATAGCTATACTCTCCCATTTCCACATAGGGATCTCGGGTTGTATGAGTAAGCCAGAGGGTCTTTGATGCTCGGCCTTGACTTTCGAACATGTCAGGCACTTCGAAACGTAGATAGCGATATCCTTCTTCATGCCCGGCCACCAGTACTTGTAGCGTATGTCCTGGTACATCTTGTCGGCACCGGGATGAATGGAATATCGAGATTTGTGAGCTTCGTCTAGCAGAATTTGTCGTAAATCGGTGCGCTTGGGAATCCAAATTCGGTCTAGATAATGGAATATACCATTCGATTTATTCACCAGCTGTTCGTCGTTGTTGATGATCCTTTCTTTCTTCAGAGTGCGTTCGGTAAAACAAGCATGTTGAGCGTCACGTATAAGAGTTTCGAGATTGTGTTGGGCTTGAATATTACGAATGCTATGCAAATAGCTTCGTCGACTGAGAGCATCAGCTATGACATTTGCTTTGCCTAGGTGGTAACGAAACTCACAGTCGTAATCGTTGAGAAGTTCTACCCACTGGCGTTGGCGCATATTCAGCTCCTTCTGGCTAAAGATGTGTTGTAGGCTCTTATGGTCTTTGAAGACCGTACACTTGGCACCATATAGTCAGTGTCGCCAAATCTTTAGCACAAAAACAACTGCACCAAGTTCGAGGTCGTGTGTGGTATAGTTATTCTCATGGATTTTGAGTTGACGAGACACGTACGCGATAACCTTGTCTCGTTGCATGAGAACACAACCGAGACCGAGGTTAGGGGCATCGCAGTAGACTACAAAGTCGTCGTTTCCATTGGGTATGGTGAGTACGGGAGCGTTGCAAAGCATAAGTTTAAGAGTTCGAAAGGCAGTCTCTTATTCAGTTCCCCAAACAAAAGGCTTGTCTTTGTGCGTGAGGGGGGTAAGCGGTACAACGATTTTAGAGAATCCCTCGATAAAGCGGCGATAGTAGCCCGCTAGTCCGAGAAAAGAGCGGACTTCAGACGGATTCTTGGGTGTAACTGTAACACCCGTCTAATTTACATGAATTTAACAATAGTTCACACCATTTTAGAAAAAAGATGCCTAATTAACATAGATTTCATAAGTACGTTCATAAGTAGCAAAGACCTTAGTCAACTAACGACTAAGTTAAAACATCCAAAAGTTGTTTAACAATTTGTTTACAATCCAAAAACATTATCTATTAAAGTTTAAAACATTGCGGAAGCTTGTAAATAGTGTTCGATTCTTCAAAAGCTAGCTCGATCATCTTCCGGTTAGTTTCCAACATCACCTAAGATCAAAACCACAACAAATGTTAGTTTTGATAAAGCTACAAAGGATATAAACAAGTTCCAAGAGTCAAACAATCAAGAAAAATAAAATTTTCCGGAAGGGGGGGGGGGGGGCGCCGCGTGACGCCAAGGTCACTCGCGTCACGCCAGGCCCCGATTTTCACAGAATGTCTAGTCCTTTGATGCTGCAGATTCCCAGCTCAAAGTTTAATCAAGTCCCAACTTAAAATGGTCATAACTTATGATCCGTAAGTCCGCCTTTAGTGATTCTTTTTCCTATACGTCTGTAATTTCATTACCAACGTGCCTAATACGATAGTCATGCCAAAACTTTAACTTACCAACAAAAAGTCTATATGCCGTTATACATTTATTCGACCCATTTCTACTTGACACAATTTACTACCTTTTTGCTAGTAAACTTATGATGCTTTATACCCAACTTCCCGGGCTTATCATCACTTGCATTTCTTGACCAATCTCATGGCTTAATGCTCTTGTGATTACCAACTCCATTTTGACTCTTTAAAACACTAAAACAACAATTTACACAATTTAATGGCCCGTTTGGCTCATCTTATGGAATTCCCCAATATGATGACTACCAAACGATTCTTTATCATTCTTAGACTAGTAATTAAAGTAACGATCATGGTCGCTACAATCGACACCCTATTTATCCTAAAATGAGACTTCGCAAAATTTAACAACGATTCATTTAATGTAACGGGTCAAGTTACATACCTTTAGTGCACGCCCTTCAAACGCAAGTCGCCAACGGCTTGTCCGCTTGAAGCTCCAGTATCCTTTCCTATTGAGTTCAACCAAAACATGTTTAGAACTCTTTTCAATTCACAATTCGCATATTTTTCCTAAACATCAAAATCATGCGGTTTAACTTAAATTTTCAGATTTAAGCCTTCTTTGAGACATTTATGCGAACACTTTAAGGGCAGAAATTTACACTACATATTATCAAGTTCTCAACTTATCATATAGCCTTAATTTTCCATCAATCAACTATTTTACATGAACTTTATCTTCTAAAATTCTGAAATCACTTCATACATGTCAAACATTACAAGAACAACCACTATCATCCTAGTATTTATCATTATCTCACTAAACCCATGAATCATCTTCATTGTGTTTATGAAATTTTCAAAATTTTATCATGATTTCACATATTGTTGTCTAGGTTTTGCTCCTAGACACCTTATCTTTTCTAATCTACCAAAGTAACAAACATGCATCATCAAATTTCAGATTTCCTAAATTCATGAGAATTTCAAGTGGAGAATTCTCATCAAATTTTACATACCTTATAATCCTCTTGCGATGAGGATCACAATTCTAAGCTCGGATTTCGTTTTGGACCAGATTTGCACCTTCAATTTATGAGATTTGTGATTGTTAGGGTTTTTGGAGAGTGGGGATCGCCCCTGCTTGTTCTTGTACGACCAGACCCCTCTTTTGGGGTGTTTGGTTTGTTTTTTTATTTGTTCTATCAATTTAAGTTTCAAGTTTAACAACTTAGGCCCCTCCACTTTGTTCAACATATAATTGGGTTGCTTTTAACCCTTTTATCAGTTATTTCTAGACTTGTAACTAACTAGGTTAAAATTCCTAGTTAGTAAATTCTTGTTTGTTTATACTTTATAATTCTAATATAAAGTTTTATATTTTCGGGGTGTTACAGTAACCCATCTCTTAACTGCTTCAATCTTCGCAGGATCGACATGAATACCTTGACTATTGATGTGACCCAAGAATTGGACCTCCTCAAGCCAGAATTCACACTTGGAGAACTTAGCATAGAGACGGTTTCCTTGGAGTAACTCAAGAACCAAACGGAGATGTTGCGCGTGTTCGGCTTTTGATTTGGAATAGATCAGGATATCATCGATGAACACGATGACGAAGCAGTCAAAATAGGGTTTGCACACGCGATTCATTAGATCCATTAAAAATGCGGGAGTGTTAGTCAAACCAAAAGGCATAACAACAAACTCGTAAAGACCATAACGGGTTCCAAAAGCGGTTTTGGGTATATCTTCCTCCTGAATTCGTAGTTGGTGATAGCCTGAGCGTAAATCCATCTTCGAGAAACACGTAGAACCTTGTAGTTGATCAAACAAATAATCGATTCGAGGTAAGGGATAACGATTCTTGATGGTAAGCTTATTCAACTCCCTGTAGTCGATGCACATCCGGAACGATCCATCCTTCTTTTTGACGAAAAGGACAGGCGCGCCCCAAGGAGAGGTGCTAGGATGAATAAAGCCTTTATCAAGTAGTTCCTGGAGTTGACTCAAGAGTTCGCGCATTTTAGAAGGAGCGATGCGATAAGGCGCTCTAGCAACAGGATTTGCTCCAAGAATGAGGTCGATTCAGAAATCGATATCACGAGTGGGAGGTAAACTGGGTAAGGGAATACATTAGGAAATTCACGAACAACAGGTACTTCTTCTATCGTCTTCCTTTTCTTTTCCTTCTCCGCTACTACGATGTGTGCCAAGAAAGCTTGGTATTCCTTTCGGAGATACTTACTAGATTGGACACACGAAATGAGTTATAACATCTTCGAAGCGATTTCGCCATAAACACACAATTGATCACCGTTAGCGAGAGAGAAAAGAATCATCTTATCGAAGCAAACAATTTTAGCATGATTCTCCTGAAGGAAATCCATGCCTACTATGACGTCAAAGCTACCGAGTTGCATCAGAATGAGGTTAATCGGAAAAATGTGACCTTTGAGATCGAGAGTACAGTCACGTAGAACGGAATTGACGGTGACGGTTCTTCCAGTGGCAACTTCTACGTCGAAGGTTGATGGGAGGTTAACGTGCTTACGATTTAGGAGCCTTTCGAATTCGAACGATACAAAACAGTTATCGGCTCCAGTATCAAACAAACACGAAGCATATATACCATTTACAAGAAACGTACCATTAACCACGTTGTTGTATGTCTGAGCCTGGCGGGCGTTGATGTTGAAGACTCGCCCGCGGGCTGCTTGCTGTGCTGGCTGTTGCGGCTGTTGATGTTGTTGTGGCTGCTGTTGTAGCTCTTGCTTCACCATTTGATTGGGGCACACGTTTGCAAAGTGGTTGTGATCACCACATGCATAGCAGGCTCTTGCATTGGCAGCAGGGGCAGGAGCTGCTTGTTAGCCCTAGGGAGCTGGTAGAGCAGGAGCTTGAGCTGGCGCTGGAGCTTGGCGAGGACCGGTACGACAGTTAGCGGTGAAGTGGCCGCACAAGTTGCAGTGAGCACAGAACCGACATGCTTTGAGCAGTTTCGTAAGTGCTTGACCTTTCGATCTAAAATCTCCACCGGTCTCACCACATAATTCAGGCTATTATCCACTTCGATATCATCAAGTGGACACGAGCAGTTTAATCTGTTAAACACTTTCGGAGATGTGACACGTGGAATGTGCTATGAATCCCACTCAACTCCTCGAGTAGTTCAAGGCTGTAAGCTACCTTTCCTACTCGTTCAACAATTAAAAACGGCCCGATAAACCTCGGGCTTAATTTCCCCATTTTTCTAAACCTGATAACCCCCTTCCATGGAGATACTTTGAGCATGACTTTGTCACCAACCTGGAATTCGATTGGCCTGTTCCTTTTGTCAGCATACGCCTTTTGTCTATTTTGATCCGCCTTCAAGTGTGCCCGTACCACATCAATCTTTTCATTAGTGGCTCGTACTATATCTTGGTGGGCAAGTTCACGTGGACCCACTTCACCCCAACATACCGGGGTTCGGCACTTCCTACCATAAAGCATTTCGTATGGTGCCATCTTAATACTAGCATGGTAGTTGTTATTATATGAAAACTCGACTAACGGTAGGTAAACATCCCAACTTCCTCCAAAGTCGATTATATATGCCCGTAGCATGTCCTCCAATGTTTGTATTGTTCTTTCACTCTGTCCATCTGTTTGAGGATGGTACGCAGTGCTAATGAACAATTTGGTTCCCATTTGCTCTTGGAAATCTCGCCAGAAATTTGAAGTGAACCGGGTATCCCTATCAGACACGATGGATACCGGTACTCCATGGCGTGCTATTATCTCATTAGTGTAAACTTCTGACATCTTTTCTGACGTATAAGTCTCACGAATCGGAATGAAGTGAGCACTTTTCGTCAATCTATCCACCACTACCCATATGGCATCGAAACCACGATTTGTCTTAGGCAATTTGGTTAATAGGTCCATTGTAATATGTTCCCATTTCCAAACCGGGATTTCTAACGGTTGGAGTTTGCCGTAAGGTTTTTGGTGCTCCGCTTTGACTTGTAGACATGTCAAGCATTTTTCCACATACTTCGCCACATCCCTCCTCATTCCAGGCCACCAATAATTTTGTTTCAGATCATTGTACATCTTGGTCGCACCCGGATGAATTGAATATCGGGATTTATGAGCCTCATCAAGTAGAAGCTTTTTAACTCCACATGTGTTAGGAACCCAAATTCTATTGAAACGCATTTTCAAACCGTGGTTTCCTACTTCGAGATCCTTAACTTGGCCGACAATCCTTTCCTTTCTCCAGTTTTCCGTCTTTACTGCTTCATCTTGCGCCTCTCGGATTCGTTCGAGTAAGCCCGAGGTCACAATGAGTTGTAATGATCGTACTGGTATCGGAGCATAATCTGTCTTTCTGCTTAGGGCATCCGCCACCACGTTTGCCCTTCCAGGATGATAGTGTATTTCACAGTCGAAATCTTTCACTGTTTCTAGCCATCGCTTTTGTCGCATATTTAGCTCCTTCTGATCGAAGAAGTATTTCAAGCTCTTGTGATCGGTGAATATGGTGCACTTTACCCCATATAAGTAATGCCTCCATATTTTTAATGCAAATACCACCGCAGCCAACTCGAGATCATGCATGGGATCTTTCTTCTCATGTATCTTCAATTGCCTCAAGGCATAAGCTATAACCTTGGCCCGTTGCATCAAAACGCATCCGAGCCCCGATAGTGAAGCATCCGAATAAACCACCAAATCTTCAACCCCGTCCGGCAATGTCAGTACCGGAGCTTGTGTTAACTTCTCTTTTAGCGTTTGAAACGCTCTTTCTTGGTCGACACCCCAAATGAACTTTTCTTCCTTCCGGGTTAGCTTTGTTAGCGGTGACGCAATCTTGGAGAAATCTTGAATGAATCTCCTATAGTATCCCGCGAGCCCCAAAAAGCTTCTAATTTCCGAAGGATTCTTCGGGGGATTCCATTTTGATATGGCCTCGATCTTTGACGGATCCACCAATACTCCATCAGCACTTATGATGTGGCCCAGAAATTGTACCTCTCGTAACCAAAAGGCACACTTAGAAAATTTCGCATACAGCCTTTCTCGTCTAAGTGTCTCTAACACTTCTTGTAAGTGGTGTGCATGTTCAGCTTCGCTTTTCGAATACACCAAAATATCATCGATAAACACGATGACCGACTTATCCAACATTGGCTTGCAAACCCGGTTCATGAGGTCCATGAAAGCCGCAGGTGCATTGGTTAGCCCAAACGACATCACGAGGAATTCGTAATGTCCATATCGCGTACGAAAAGCCGTATTTGGCACATCTTCCTCCTTGACCTTTAGTTGGTGATACCCCGATCTAAGGTCAATCTTTGAAAACCAGTTTGCACCTTGTAATTGGTCGAATAAATCATTTATCCTCGAAAGCGGGTATCGATTCTTTATCGTGAGTTTGTTTAACTCCCGGTAATCGATGCACAGGCGCATGCTCCCGTCTTTCTTTTTCACGAACAGTACCGGTGCGCCCCAAGGAGACACACTCGGCCTTATAAATCCTTTGTCAAGCAGGTCTTGAATTTGGGACATCAACTCTTGTAATTCCGACGACGCGAGTCGGTACGGTGCTTTAGCTACGGGTTTTGCGCCCGGAATCAATTCGATCCCGAACTCTACTTCCCGTTCAGGCGGTATCCCCGGTAAATCCTCCGGAAACACATCTTCATAGTCTCGTACTACCGGTACATCTTCAATCTTCCGTGGTTCTTTCTCGGGCTCATTTGCGTATATCATGAATGCCTTGCATCCTCGCTTCAAAAGCTTGTGAGCTTTCAACATTAAGCATACTATGGGATTGCCTCCTTTTTCGCCATAGATGGTGACGTGTTTCCCGCTCGGAAATGTTAGTTTTATCTCCTTATGAAAACACACTACATTTGCATGGTGCTGAGATAGCCAATCCATCCCAACGACTACTTGAAATTCCCCCATTGACATCGGGATTAGGTCTATCAAGTATTCCTCATCGTCGATGCTTAATTTGCAGCCTCGACAAATATCACAAACTATAAAACTTTTGTTGTCCCCTATTTCAACTTCTAAGGGTACAGATAATTTCGTTAATACAAATGAAGGATGTCGAATAAATCCATGCGAAATGAAGGATTTATTCGCTCCCGTATCAAACAATACACGTGCTGGAATTGAGTTAATTGTGAATATACCTGAGACCACATCGGGTTCTGTTTTTGCTTCAGTCGCGGTAAGTTGGAAGGACCTAGCCTTCGCTTTGGGAGCTTCTGTTGGAGACTCTTTTGTGTCTCTCTTTCCAACCAACTCGGGGCATTATGACTTTTTGTGGCCGGGTTGATAGCATTTGTAACAAACGGAAACTTTTCCGGGACATAGCGATGCAGTGTGCCCCGTTTTCCCACATACCGGACACGGCTTGTCTTTGAAGCGGCACTCACCCTTGTGCCCCTTTCCACATACCTTACAACTTGGCGACCCGCCTTTAGCCTCCACCTTCTTCCCCGATTCAGCAGTTCTAGCTTTCTTTTTAGGGCTTGGATTCACATCTTGTGCCCTTCGTTCACCCCTTTCTACTTGTTTCCTTAACTCGATTTCCCGCTCCCGGGCGATGTTGATAATCTCCGTGAGGGTTTCGTACTTTGACGGATTCATGAACTCACAGTACTCGGCACTCAGCATGTTGTAATAGTAGTATATCTTTTGCTCTTCAGTGGTGACTAACTCGTCACAGAATCTCAGCTTATCCATGAAGATGCCCGTGATCTTATCAATTGTTTCACCCTTTTGTCTTAGCTGGATGAATTCTTCCTTGATCCTATTAATAACCGCTTTGGGACTATGGTGTTTAAGGAACGGCACCTTAAACTCATCCCAAGTCATAACCCTTGCCGCTTCAGCTCCCATTTCCTTCTTTTTATTATCCCACCAATCCTTGGCTTGATTTCTCAATTGACCCGTTCCGTAAGCAACAAAGTCACCTACGTCAGAGTGGGTTCGTTCAAACACTCCTTCGACATCACTTATCCATCTTTGGCAAATTATCGAGTCAACCTCCCCATTATAGATTGGCGGTTTACATGCCATGAATTCCTTATACGAACACCCTTTGCGTTCTCCCGACTTTTCTTTTATAAGGTTGACATTATCTTCCAACCTTTTGACTCGCTCTTCGACAAGCGACAACACCGTACTTTGAATCTTGTCTATGAACCCGGATAGACTACCTTCAATTGCCTTCCCTACTTCTTCGGCAATTATCTCTTTCATTTGTTCGGTGCTTGTTTGCACCGGATCATCATCGTTTCCATCCGACATCTTGAAACTGAAATGCTTACATTTAAACATTAAACATTTCATTCATAACATAGCTTCATTTGTTTCGGTTTAGCCAAGTTCTTAACTTGCTTTAACCGTTCACATTTAATGCACTTTCTGGGTTTGAGTGTGTTAACACGCTCTTCCCATGCACATCAATTCCTTTCTCATTCTTACATAAGACATAATTTATTAACATAATAAGTTAATTCTTACCGGACGATTGATCAAGCTTGAACCGAACACTTTGTTGACAACCTTAAGCTCTGATTACCAACTTGTAACACCCGTCTAATTTACTTGAATTTAATAATAGTTCACACCATTTTAGAAAAAAGATGCCTAATTAACATAGATTTCATAAGTACGTTCATAAGTAGCAAAGACCTTAGTCAACTAACGACTAAGTTAAAACATCCAAAAGTTGTTTAACAATTTGTTTACAATCCAAAAACATTATCTATTAAAGTTTAAAACATTGCGGAAGCTTGTAAATAGTGTTCGATTCTTCAAAAGCTAGCTCGATCATCTTCCGGTTAGTTTCCAACATCACCTAAGATCAAAACCACAACAAATGTTAGGTTTGATAAAGCTACGAAGGATATAAACAAGTTCCAAGAGTCAAACAATCAAGAAAAATAAAATTTTCCGGAAGGGGGGGCGCCGCGTGACGCCAAGGTCCCTCGCGTCACGCCAGGCCCCGATTTTCACAGAATGTCTAGTCCTTTGATGCTGCAGATTCCCAGCTCAAAGTTTAATCAAGTCCCAACTTAAAATGGTCATAACTTATGATCCGTAAGTCCGTTTTTAGTGATTCTTTTTCCTATACGTCTGTAATTTCATTACCAAGGTGCCTAATACGATAGTCATGCCAAAACTTTAACTTATGAACAAAAAGTCTATATGCCGTTATACATTTATTCGACCCATTTCTACTTGACACAATTTACTACCTTTTTACTAGTAAACTTATGATGCTTTATACCCAACTTCCCGGGCTTATCATCACTTGCATTTCTTGACCAATCTCATGGCTTAATGCTCTTGTAATTGCCAACTCCATTTTGACTATTTAAAACACTAAAACAACAATTTACACAATTTAATGACCCGTTTGGCTCATCTTATGGAATTCCCCAATATGATGACTACCAAACGATTCTTTATCATTCTTAGACTAGTAATTCAAGTAACGATCATGGTCGCTACAATCGACACCCTATTTATCCTAAAATGAGACTTCACAAAATTTAACAACGATTCATTTAATGTAACGGGTCAAGTTACATACCTTTAGTGCACGCCCTTCAAACGCAAGTCGCCACCGGCTTGTCCGCTTGAAGCTCTGGTATCCTTTCCTGTTGAGTTCAACCAAAACATGTTTAGAACTCTTTTCAGTTCACAATTCGCATATTTTGCCTAAACATCAAAATCATGCGGTTTAACTTAAATTTTCAGATTTAAGCCTTCTTTGAGGCATTTATGCGAACACTTTAAGGGCAGAAATTTACACTACATATTATCAAGTTCTCAACTTATCATATAGCCTTAATTTTCCATCAATCAACTACTTTACATGAACTTTATCTTCTAAAATTCTGAAATCACTTCATACATGTCAAACATTACAAGAACAACCACTATCATCCTAGTATTTATCATTATCTCACTAAACCCATGAATCATCTTCATTGTGTTTATGAAATTTTCAGAATTTTATCATGATTTCACATATTGTTGTCTAGGTTTTGCTCCTAGACACTTTATCTTTTCTAATCTACCCAAGTAACAAACATGCATCATCAAATTTCAGATTTCCTAAATTCATGAGAATTTCAAGTAGAGAATTCTCATCAAATTTTACATACCTTATAATCCTCTTGCGATGAGGATCACAATTCTAAGCTCGGATTTCGTTTTGGACCAGATTTGCACCTTTAATTTATGAGATTTGTGATTGTTAGGGTTTTTGGAGAGTGGGGATCGCCCCTGCTTGTTCTTGTACGACCAGGCCCCTCTTTTGGGGTGTTTGGTTTGTTTTTTTATTTGTTTTATCAATTTAAGTTTCAAGTTTAACAACTTAGGCCCCTCCACTTTGTTCAACATATAATTTGGTTGCTTTTAACCCTATTATCAGTTATTTCTAGACTTGTAACTAACTAGGTTAAAATTCCTAGTTAGTAAATTCTTGTTTGTTTATACTTTATAATTCTAATATAAAGTTTTATATTTTCGGGGTGTTACAGTAACCCATCTCTTAACTGCTTCAATCTTCACAGGATCGACATGAATACCTTGACTATTGATGTGACCCAAGAATTGGACCTCCTCAAGCCAGAATTCACACTTAGAGAACTTGGCATAGAGACGGTTTCCTTGGAGTAACTCAAGAACCAAACGGAGATGTTGCGCGTGTTCGGCTTTTGATTTGGAATAGATCAGGATATCATCGATGAACACGATGACGAAGCAGTCAAAATAGGGTTTGCACAGGCGATTCATTAGATCCATAAAAAATGCGGGAGCGTTAGTCAAACCAAAAGGCATAACAACAAACTCGTAAAGACCATAACGGGTTCCAAAAGCGGTTTTGGGTATATCTTCCTCCTGAATTCGTAGTTGGTGATATCCTGAGCGTAAATCCACCTTCGAGAAACACGTAGAACCTTGTAGTTGATCAAACAAATAATCGATTCGAGGTAAGGGATAACGATTCTTGATGGTAAGCTTATTCAACTCCCTGTAGTCGATGCACATCCGGAACGATCCATCCTTCTTTTTGACGAAAAGGACAGGCGCGCCCCAAGGAGAGGTGCTAGGATGAATAAAGCCTTTATCAAGTAGTTCCTGGAGTTGACTCAAGAGTTCGCGCATTTTAGAAGGAGCGATGCGATAAGGCGCTCTAGCAACAGGATTTGCTCCAGGAATGAGGTCGATTCAGAAATCGATATCACGAGTGGGAGGTAAACTGGGTAAGGGAATACATTAGGAAATTCACGAACAACAGGTACTTCTTCTATCGTCTTCCTTTTCTTTTCCTTCTTCGCTACTACGATGTGTGCCAAGAAAGCTTGGTATTCCTTTCGGAGATACTTACTAGATTGGACACACGAAATGAGTTATAACATCTTCGAAGCGATTTCGCCATAAACACACAATTGATCACCGTTAGCGAGAGAGAAAAGAATCATCTTATCGAAGCAAACAATTTTAGCATGATTCTCCTGAAGGAAATCCATGCCTACTATGACGTCAAAGCTACCGAGTTGCATCAGAATGAGGTTAATCGGAAAAATGTGACCTTTGAGATCGAGAGTACAGTCACGTAGAACGGAATTGACGGTGACGGTTCTTCCAGTGGCAATTTCTACGTCGAAGGTTGATGGGAGGTTAACGCGCTTACGATTTAGGAGCCTTTCGAATTCGAACGATACAAAACAGTTATCGGCTCCAGTATCAAACAAACACGAAGCATATATACCATTTACGAGAAACGTACCATTAACCACGTTGTTGTCTGTCTGAGCCTGGCGGGCGTTAATGTTGAAGACTCGCCCGCAGGCTACTTGCTGTGCTGGCTGTTGCTGCATCTGCTGCGGCTTCGGCTGTTGATGTTGTTATGGCTGCTGTTGTAGCTCTTGCTTCACCACTCGATTGGGGCACACGTTTGCAAAGTGGTTGTGATCACCACATGCATAGCAAGCTCGTGCATTGGCAGCAGGGGCAGGAGCTGCTTGTTAGCCCTAGGGAGCTGGTAGAGCAGGAGCTTGAGCTGGCGCTGGAGCTTGGAGAGGACCGGTACGACAGTTAGCGGTGAAGTGGCTGCACTAGTTGCAGTGAGCACAGAACCGGCATGCGATACCAACCGGGTGGTGATAAGTACAAGTAGGGCAGAGCGGATGTGGGCCAGTATATGCACGCTTTGCCGGCGGTGCATTGGCCACAGGCGCCACTACTTGGCGGTGTTGAGGTTGCGATTGGGCTGGTACAGCTTGGAGTGGTGCGGCAGTAACTGCACAGTTCTTGTTGCTGGAGCTGTTGTTCTTTCTCTTGCGACGTGGGAGCTTTGAAGATTGCGGTGCGGCAGTAGTTTTAGCGGTGGGAGTAGTAGTGACTTGATGAAGACTCTTGGCAGCTTTATCGAAATAACTAGCCCTGACTCGCTTATCCTTGATCTCAGCAGCGAGCAAGTTGGTTTCCTCAATGGTTGTCGTTTTCGCAGCTTGCACAAAGTCTTCAACACAATCTGGAAGAGCACGGATGTATTTCTTGATCGTAATCTTGGGGGTAGTAACTTGACCCGGACAGATGAGACTCAGCTGCTTGAAGCAGGCAGTTAAACCAGCGTTATCTCCACCATCCTGCTTGATATGCCAGAACTCGTCTTCCAAGTTTTGGAGGTCGTGGGGAGGGCAGAACTCTCGCATCATGATGTCCTTCAACTCATCACACGTCAGCCCATAAGCTGCATCATTCCCTTGTTTGTTCCTTTCAGCGGTCCACCAATCTAGTGCGCGGGATTGGAAGACGCCGGTAGCATTAACAGTGCGAAGGTTTTCCGGACAGCCACTTTGGCGCAGGGTGATTTCGATTGAATCAAACCATTGAAACATGGCTGTAGGCCCATCTTCTCCGGTAACTCCTTTCGGGCCTCAGGCTTTGAACTGCTTGAAGCTAAAATCCGCTTTGGGAGAATCTGTCCTGGATTCTTCCGAGGATTTGCTAGCGTTTTCGTTTAGCTCGCTAACAATTTGTGGAATGAGTTTCACCATCTGCTTTGCGATGAGAGAAGCGATTCGCTTGTCAACGTGGTTTTGTCTAGCAGCTCGACAGGGGTGCGATCCAAATGACGACATTCTCTGCAACAGACATCGCCATAGGACCCAAACACAGTTTCGATTATCCCTAGTATAGTCTAGCGATCTCACCAGAAGCTACTTTATAAAGCACAGGAACACGTCGGCACATAATCATGTAATCACGTAGGCACATAATTCACAGAAGCACGTAATTATATAAGCACATATACATATAAACACGTAGTCCATATAAGCACAGAGCACACCGAAACCATGCCCTAACTATATTTTGCATGTATTAGCCTTCATACTTCCACATATTCACTTATCATTCAAGTGTGCGTAATGCGATCGAGAGTTGCGAGTACGAATAGCGAGATTGCGAGTAACATAGCATGCGATTTGTTAACGTGGTGTGAGCTGTGTGTGGTTTGGCGGAACGAGAAACGTGAAATCAAAACCATCAGTACCACTGTACTGTGTATCTCAAAACGCTAACAAATAAGAATATAAAACACATAAAATTCCACATAAAAGCGATAATTTCTATAGCGGCGGCGAAATCCAGAATTGAAACACATAAGATCGAGAATAGATTGTCTGCAGCTGTTAGACGTTGACTATCCAAAGTGATTCGACTAATCACAAGGACTCTTAAATTTGCACTTAGGCCATCTGGGCTATGCCCTCGCCTCAATCTGGGCGTTCGGCACGAATCCTTCCAGTTACAGCGTGACGTAAAGTCGTTGGAGTCTGTCGAGACTTTGTTGAGAGTTTTGCAAAACCAAAATAAGCGGAATTAAGTCATCAAGGTTCGGGTTTCACCCCTGACTTAACAACTTTCATTCCTGCTTCGATGTGATGGAAAGGAAAATTTGCGTCGAAGTATGGGTTTCACTCCTGATTCAACGCAAATTCTTGTGTTTGTAATATAAGGCCGCGTCAGTGAGTGATCTTATCGAGAGTTTGCGGCTTTCATTCCTAGTCTCCACCAAATCACCTGCTGGCGCGAGAGATTTGAAAATAGTGCGAGTTGCCAGCCTTAGGAAAGGCTGATCTTGCGCGAAGCGGTAGTATGCGATGTCCACACAAGTGTGTAGTGTATAGCGAATGCGAATCGAGAATAATAAGCAAACATGTACAAACCCCTACCAGGTTGCACAAGTCGGTTTGTTGGTACTTAGACTATAGACTAGGTTGATTCTAAGACATCGACCCGGACTAGGTCGAGTCTTGCCTAATTCCCTATAGTTATGGCTCTGATACCAATCTGTCACACCCCAACCGATGGCAGAAACATTGGGGCGCGACACTGAGTGAAACAGATTATCCATGAGTATCCATAACAACTATTAATTACCAGATATTTAAACGTCATATCCCATGCCATAACATATCCAAGTAAAACAATTATTACAAATAATTGTTTCTAAACCAAACACTGTTCCGACAACTCAGATTTAGCGTGACATAACTAGACCCCTAGCTTGATTCACCAAAGCACAGCATTCCTAGCATCTTAGGCACCTATCACATACGTTAAAATATATGTCAATACACAGTGTAAATGTGAGCATACAAGTTTAATAGTATAATAGTAGCGAGAGCGAGTTTACGCATAACCAACATGTAACATGTATAATGTGAAGCTAGTAGGTTATCGACAATGAAATATGCACAGACGTGACTGCGAGTTGTAGAGTGCGCAACACATATCACCACTGTGACACGTGAAGAAATACCCTTAGCATCCCATGTCCACCACAGGTGCTGAGTCCAAACTATAGTACTATCGTTGCTAAGGTGTCAGGCAACAATCACTGTGTAAACATAACATACAAGCATTCATCGAGTAACACGTATCATGCAATAGAGGTTAGCGTATAAAAGTATTTGCGTTGTGTGATCGATGTGATTTGATATAAGTAACGTATGTAACACCCAAAAGTGCGTAAAGCAAAAAGGGATTGAGTATACTCACAGATCGAGTTTAACAAGTAAACTCAGTCTTGGATTGAAGGGAGTGCTGGAGAGTTAGCCTGAACAGGACGATATCAAAGGCGATGAGCGATGCGTTAAACGATGCAAGTGAAACAAGTGACGAGTGGTCATCCGGTCGGATGGCCATCCGGTCGGATGGCCATTCGGTCGGATTGCCTCTCGTTGGGATGGATGTGTTTGTGTATGATGGCTTTGAAGTTTTCGTTGTAGTATTTTCAAAACAGAGAGGTATCTCTACCTTTCAGGTCGTCCGGTCGAACGGTCGTTCGATCGGATGGCGATCCGTCCAGCAAGACATTTCTCTGAAAACGATAAGTGTTGGAGACCAAATGTCATCCGGTCGGATTGTCGTTCGATCGGATGGCAATCCGATCGGTCGGCAGTCCGTTTGGTGACTTGGTCGTTTTGGAAATTGTTAAGTTTGAAAGTTTGCGGTTTGATCGAGACAGTATGCTACGATTTGAAAAACAGGAACTCCATCAAGCCTAAGTTATCCAGTGGGACGGGAATCACCCCAATCTGAACAGTCAACTGTTCTTTGACGGTTTGTTTATGTTCAACCCGGAATCGGTCATCTCTTTAATAGAAATCAGCTCTTGAACCGACACTTCACTATGAAGCGAGTGAAGGCCTGAACGAGCTCGGTTTCTATCGGTTTTGAGTGCATTGAGTGTAAAAGAGTTGAAAGAAAGTTATAAACCATCTTTCAATCCTTTTATCCTTGAAAATGTTTAGATCTATGCGAAAATAGTGTTAAATCATGTTGAAATCCTTTAGATCCGAGTTGTTCTTGGTGGAATGAGGCCAAATCTTGAAGTTCATAAGAACCCCATGATGACATCATCCTAGAACACCTCAAATCCGCTGATTTCACAGTTAAAAGTGTAGATTCAAAGGTGAAAATGATGAAGAAGTGAGTGTAGATCAAAGATGTACAAGATTTGGGTAGAAAACTTACAAGAATTGCGAGAAATTGAGAGAAAAGAGGGCTTGAGCGTGCTGGTCGAGTGAGAGGGCTGTCACATCAATGTTTGAGATATGACAGGGGTATTTATAGGGTTTCCAAAAGAGGAAAGAGGTGCAGGTGTGACGGATCGGATGGCCATCCGATCGGATGGTCATTCGATCGATTGGTCGTCGCGAGTTGGTTTGCGTGTTTTCGTTTCGTGCGTTAAGCGTTGCGATGCGTTTCGAGTAAGCGATGCGATATTATTACCCATTAGTTACACAAATAACCTAACTACTAAATATCACAAAAGTAATTCGTAAATCTCGAGTTTGCGATGAGATTGCGTTGCGATAGAGTTGCGATTGCGATTAAACACCTCAACATAAACGTAACATGAACAAGTAACACATAATAGCGAACACACGTAAAACAATATCCATAACCTATAATTCGGGTTGCGAATGCGATAGCGATGCGATTAGCGATAAGGTGATTAGCGATTAACTGCGATTAAATAGCGATTTATTAACATGTACTCCACATAATACAACTAAGGAAAAAAAAATAGAGTATCCATTACAAATCGAAGATCACATTTTGATGATCAAGCAAGGAGTGACAAATCGCAATTAGCAATCTTTTCTTCCTTTGACTTTGACTTTGACTTGTGCTTTGACTTTCAAAAGCGGGTTGTTACACCGGAATCCTTCAGTTATTAAATCAGGACGGTCACAGTCCAGGTAGGCGGCATGCATACCATCATGCCGCCCAGTTTCGTAGGCCGCGGTCGCCATATCATCCAATAAACCACTAAAGTGAGGTGATCGCCTGAAGAACTCAAAACTGGACATCACGCCATGACGTTTTGAGATCGACCCCCCATTTATACCTATTATTTCCACGTTTTAAAATTCAAAATTGGAGCCCAAAATAACGTGTGGCAGCTTAGGTAATAATGAACAAGTTGTTGATGTGACAAATAACGCCGCCAAACACCCTTCCGGGTACCTGGCGCCAGACATGGTAACATATTTATTTGTTTATTTATTTATTTTTCCGATTATACATTCGTTTATTGATGCATTTTTATTGTTTCTGTCACTTTTTTAAGTCCAGCCCTATGCAAAACCCCATAGAATCGAACTGGGGGGACATGTGGAGGAATGACCTGATCTGGTCATTCCGGGTAAAATATTAACCATTAAATAAGTTGTGAATGCGGGAGGATATCTCTATGCAAATCCACATATCAAATAATCTCCAGTAAAGTAGGAGTCGCCTAGCCGACTTCCCAAATTACGTGGAAACCCTAAAATCATCGATAAGTATAAATAAAGGAATCATCATGAATGTAAGACACATTGTTCTCTCATTACATTCTTTTTACTCCCATGAACGAATACGTATTCTCACGCCGGAGGGTGGTTACAGGAATAACCCCATTCCTGTAACGAGTTCTAACCGTGTTCTGTTTTGCAGACCGGAGATCGAATCACTCTTCATCAGATCAACCAGCTAAAGGACTTATTTTAGGTGACGTTCTTACAGATAAAGAAATAGATAGAGAGTTGGACGTGATAGGTTTTTGAAAAGTAAACTTAATTTAAAAAAAAAATGCGTTTTTGAATTAAATCATATACATGGAGATTGAGGCTCCAATGCAAATGCCTTTGTGTTAACTTCATTTTCACATAAAAGAACACCACGTTTTTTTAAAGAAACTTATGTCGTATCCGATTGACAGAGAATTAGGATACCAACCATGAGCATTTTCTTTATCGATTGCCCCTCCCTTGTCTAATTAATTCAAGGTTTGGGGTTTTGAAACTTTATTTGCCGGTGTATTATAATTGAAACTAGAACTTTTATGACATTGATTGAATAAATATAGTTAATGTTTAGGTAACTTTAGAAGTCCTTTTATTTCTAAATGAATAAGCTATTATTAGGATAATTATCTTCGTATCAGGGGCTGTTTGGTAACATCTGAATGGTTAAATGCAGAACCAGTAAGTGCTGAACTAGTAAGAGGTCTGAACCAGTAAGAGGTCTGAATTACTAAGTGCTGAACTAGTAAGAGGTCTTAACCGTTCAGAGGCAAATGTCTGACCAATTCAGATTAGAGGTCTTAACCATTCAAACTCTGTATAAATCTTAACCATTCAGAGGCAAATGTCTGAACCATTCAGACATCTGCTCGTGAAACAAACAGTCTGAACCAGTAAGAAGTCTGAACCATTAAGAAGCTCATTAAAAGGTAAACAAACAGCCCCTTAGTTGTATTGTAAATCAGTTCTGATTGATACAGTAGGTTAAGCTCTGTGCCTATTATATATTGTAGGATTCTGAATAATAATTTTTTTTTTTGATTAGGGATATTTGAGATGGGTATGGGGTAGAGTAATTGGGTTATGGGGATCATTTTTTTTTTTTTTTCACAGGTATGAGACATGTATGGGATTTTGCGATATGCCTGTTAACCGACCCAATTACCTGATAATGTATACCCGTTCCTGATTATATACACGAAATGATTTCTTTTTTTATTTTAATTATGTCATTATATACACGGAATAATTTCTTTTTTTTTAATTTTAATTATGTCATGTAAATGATATATGCTTGCATTACATAGTTTTCTTTTTTTTTTTCTTCTCATTTATTGGCACTGAATCGTCATTTAGTACCCCCAATATTCCTACTTCTTTGAAGATATATCCTTATGTCTTTCAAAGTTCTTACGGTTAGTCTTTACGCTTTGCCACATATTAGTCTTGAAGATTGGCTTACACTTTATTCTTAATCTTTTGGTAACATCACGATTGTAATAGATTAATAGCTACCCAACATGTTTTGGGTCAGGTATACGCAATTAGTATTATTAATAAACTATCAGTACCTAAAAGTTGCGGGTATACTCAATACGTGACGGATAATTACCTGATAAAAACTCCGTGTGTTTTGGGCTATATATATGGGACAAGCTTTTATAATTGGATATGGGATTGATATTATCTAAACTCGTCACAATCCTGCGCTATTGCCATCCCTAGGGTTGATCATTTTCTTATTTGGTAAACATATTAAATTGTCATTTTATCACCCTATTTACATTACTTATTTACCATTTGATGTTATTCACAGTGACACGTGAACCTCTCCGGTTATTAACTCAGGGGGTCTCGATATTACATTTTGTTTTTGGACAACAAACCAAACATTTTGGAGTTACCCTGTGTATTATTTTTTTTATTAAACAATTATATACCCATTAAATGTTTTCAATGTGCAAATTGTAAGGAACTAGTTACGTAAATTTTAAAACCCATATATATAGAAAATCATTGCTGGTAAAACACCATCAGGTAGCTAGCTGTATTCATACTAATTGTTATATAATTAATTCCTTGTTACAACTCCAGATACATAGAAAATCAATGAATTAATAGTTTTCCTTAAAAAACGTCATACAAAACAATTTTTAATGCTATAGTTATGTCATATATGTCACCTATAGTGTATATATAGCAATGCCCAGGTGCAACAAAGAAACTCCACCATACAACTTCCATAATTCCTCTAAGTATTTGCTTGTTTGGCATAAGTGTTGCCATGACAAGGAAGAAAGTGAAGCTTGCTTTCATAATGAATGACTCAGCAAGGAAAGCAACCTACAAGAAAAGGAAGAAGGGTTTGATGAAGAAGGTGAATGAGTTGAGCACATTATGTGGCATTGATGCATGTGCCATAATATATAGCCCATATGAACCTCAACCTGAGGTGTGGCCAAACAACATTGGTGTCCAACGCGTGCTAGCACAGTTCAAAAGGATGCCAGAGATGGAGCAAAGCAAGAAAATGGTGAATCAAGAGAGCTTCATCAAGCAAAGGATCACCAAAGCAAATGAGCAACTCAAGAAGCAGATCAAGGAGAATAGGGAGAAGGAGATGACTGAGGTTATGTACCAATGCTTGACCGGAAAAGGGTCGATAGCAAACTTGATCCTGCCGGATTTGAATGATCTAGGTGGGTTGGTGGACCAAACCATAAAAGACATTTCTAGGAGGATCGAGTCCCTAAAGAAAGACCCCACGGGTAAAGGCGTAGCCACGGCACCGGAGTCAATTCCACCTAGAGCACATGTAAGTGTTGGCGATCATGCTTCGAGTAGTAATAATGAAATGATGATGAGAGGACATGTGATGCAGGCATGGGAGAAAAGACCTATGGTTGATCCTAATATGAGTGGTATGGGTGGGATGCAAAAGACTCAATGGTTCACAGATTGGATGAACAATCCATCCGAACAAAATATGGGTCTTGGTCCCGGGTATGAGATGGCTCCGTTTGTTGACAACCCGAATCTTATGTGGCCAAATCATTATTTTCCATGAAAGTAAAACTATCTTCCTATTTTGGGTGAATTTTTCTCTATGGTCTCTCATTGTATTTCTTTTTTACTTTCCTTAAAATGTTTGTTTCTGTTTCGTATCTTATAAATATAATGTTATTTGAAGATCTACTTGAATTCCCTATCAAATTGATTTCTTCATGATATTAGTGATGTCCCATGTGTGTAGTAGTTAAAAGTCTGTTTTTAATTTAAATTTCAAACTTGAAATATACTATCAAATAAAATCTCGATTATGTCACGTTAATGAAAGAAATAAGCTAGAGATTTATAGAAAAGGATGTAACATTATTATTGTGAAATCTTTCTCATAAGAAACGTTACATATATTTTATTTGGTATCATAAATCACTAATCACTTATAAGGTCATGTTTTGATTAAGATAATTTTCAAGATATTTGTATTAATTAGTGATCAACAAATTTATTTGGTATCATAAATCACTAATCACTTATAAGAGCATGTTTTGATTAAGATTATCTTCAAGATATTTGTTTTAATTGGTGATCATCAAAAACTAAAAAAGCTAGGTTAGACTTTTATTTGTTACCAACTTCTTGTGTGGTTATATAACGTGCTCAACTTCAACTTAGACATATTGTAACTTTGCGTGGTTATGTAACTCCTAATGCATTTTAAAAACAAAGATTAAAATGTGCAAGAATTGATCTTGGGAAAATGGAAGAGAAAAACGATTTTGGTTTGTGCAGGTAAAGAATATGAGACACCATAGTGCATGCACTGTTCCTAGCGACAAAATTTGAATTTGGCTATAGCATATTTTGCAACCGTCTAACCATCATAAAATATATTTGATGAAATATTATATAAAAATATATTAAAAAGGTATTTTTCAACTGAATTTTCAAATGATATTAATAAAATTAAAGTTATTAAAAATAATTTTCCCGGAAATTAAATTGATAACCACTCGTGAACGAAAATGAATAATAACTTTGATAATATTTAAAAATCACTAAATATTTTGTGACGGAAATTAAATAATTCAACTGATATTTATAAAATTAGAGTTATTAAAAATACTTTTTCACGGAAACTAAATTAATAACCCACTTGTGAAGTAAATTAAATAATATCTAGTGGCGGATCTATAACTTTTTTTTTGTTGGCATCCGTCCCTGGTTGCTACCATATTGGCTATTGAAGAACTCTCTAACAACACGTTTCCGCTAATTCATGTTAAATGACTAACAAATTGCATGATAAGTAGCGATTGCTTGAAATGACATCAACCTTCTTAATGTTGCTTCCTCGTTCACGAAATTGGTTTTGACTGAGTTTGTCGGCTTTGCGCATGTCAATTTAGCATGTTCTTTCAAATTCGTTTTTTTACTTTATCTGACAAATCGTCACGATTGGTGAAAGGTCGAGCTAGGAAGGTGGTCACTGGTTTAATAAAAACGTTATTTTTCCTTGTTAACGAATCGTTGCGGTAGCCAAATGAAAGGTTTCGAATTTAGTCATTCTTGATAAATAAATATATCTTTTAATAAAAAAAGTTATAAACCTTATGAAATAATTATAAGAGTTAATAGCCAAAATGGTCCCTGAGGTTTGCATTTTGTTGCCATTTTAGTCCAAATTTCAAATCAGATCAGATTTCTAAAAAAAAAACTTGGTTTTTGTCCTTTTCCTCAAGGGCATTTTAGTCATTATACTTTTATTATAACTAATTATTAATTATTAATTAAAAATAAATATATATAACTAAACCCCTCTCTCTCATACACATCTCCTCTTTCTCTATCAGATCTCTCCTCAACCAAACCCCCACACCTGCTACCTCTGTGACAGCCACCGCCAGGTACAAACATAACTCCACCGATACGTCAAAGAGGCGATTAAATTTGTGACGGAATCGAATGGTTTGCATGACATTCGGTGGTACACAACCACGACCGATCATCAAAAGCACACTAGCTTGAGGGTTGCGAAGATCCGGTGGTACACAGCCATCAACCCCAATTTCAAATCCCACCCTTATAAAAAAACCCTATAACTCCAATACTCTTTAATGGAGTCCATACCATTTCTTCTACAATCCAAGCTCAATTCCACTCCTCTGCTTCACTACCCTCAAATTACCCCGAATCCACTCTCCCCCAATCAAATTTCCTCCATACCTGCACCAAATTTTCCAAACACAATTAGGGATGGCAATCGAACCCGAACCCGATGGGTAAACCCGAAACCCAACACATCTGGGACGGGTTTGGGGTCGGTTAATCGGGTTTGGGACTAGTTTTTATTTTTTTTGCGGGTTTGGGATGGGTTTGGGATTTGGTGATATACCCGTTTACCCGACCCAATTACCCGATAAAGTAAACCCGTTTACCCGATTGTATACCTGATATAATTTCTTTTATATTTTTAAATATGTAAATATACAATACATCCTTTTTTTCAATACATATAGGTATTTTATCTCGTATACATCATAGTTATTTGATGTATTTCTTGAGTGATAATACTAAATGTAACTGATTAGTAGTTACCCGATAGGTTTTAAGTCGGGTATACCCAACGGGTAAACTTTTCAAAATTAACGGGTTACCCGAAACCCGCGGGTTTACCCGATACCCGATGGGTATTTACCCGCTAGAAACCCGATGGGTTTTGGGACGGGTTTGGGACAAGCTTATCTAATCGGGTTTGGGGTCGGGATTACCTAAACCCATCCCAAACCCGACCCATTGCCATCCCTAAACACAATCGCTCATCTTCTCCTAGATTGAAGATAAAATGCTTCTTCACAAACCCTGGAGTCCAAAAAGGTCACATTTTTAAACAAAATGTTACCGTAAATGGTGTAAATCAAGTGATTTTGGTCCATTTGGTGGTCAATTAGTGGTGTTCATAAGAGGTTACAAAAGCCCTTAATAATAGGGATTTTGTTAGGGTTGTTGTTATGTGATCAACACAATTTTGTGTTGGCAGCTTCGGGTGGGCGAATGGGTGGGAGGTCCATTTTCGTCATGGCTCGAGTTTCTTTTTTGTGATGATGGGTTTTGATGTGCTTATTTTGGTGTCTGGTACAAAGCTACCATCGAACGGTTTGGATGAGACCCGTCAAGAAATCCGGTGGTACACAACCACCACACGCTATGGAAGTAGGGGTGCGATGAAGGATGGTAGTTGCACGTTGGTCTGTTTTAAATGTGGTTAATGGTGGTTTTTCGGTGGAGATTGGACAGAGGTGGCTATCACAGAGGTGGCTGTTTTAAATGTGACCGAAATGCCCCTGAAGAAAAGGACAAAAACCAAGTTTTTTTTTAGAAATCTGACCTGATTTGAAATTTAGACTAAAATGGCAACAAAATGCAAACCTCGGGAACCCAGATTTAAAAATTTTGAATTTTGGACTAAAGTGGCAAAAGTGAGCAAACCTCAGGGACCATTTTGGCTATTAACTCTAATTATAAAAATGGCCACTTTCATGATTTTCCGTTGTTTAATTCGGTAGAGAGAAGGTTTTGAAGGTCTATTTGAGGGAGATAAATAATGAAAAGCTGGGGTTATAAATGAGAATTGTACAACAACTAAAAGATTAACTCGCGCGTGTTGCGCCGCAGCCAACGAAATTGACATGTTGTTGATCAGATTCACATTTAGAATGTGTTAAAGATGTTTTTTGTCTGTTAAGGCTGTATTACTATCTTATACAAATAAGTATTTTACCAAATAATCTCAATACAATTAATGGTATCATAATTACTACGTTACATGACTTGTATCCATATAAATAACATATCGTATTAAGCTCCCCGCATTGCGGCGGGGGTCTAAAACGGTAACAAATAGCACCAATGTCATACTATAGCCAACGACCACCAACATTAAAGTTGCGGTGTCTTAACGTGGAAAAATTAGACCGACATATAAAAATAGAAAATAATAACTAACTCGATTTAGGACTCGCACGTTGTGCCGAACTTATTAAACGGGAAAAAATAGACGAAGTAAACACACTGAACCATACACGTACGTTGCCCCATGTTAACTCACAAAATTTAGAACGAAGCGTATAACAAAACGTAAAATCGTTGAACCATACACACACATTGTGCCGTGTTAAGTCGCAAAATTTATATCTAAACGTAAAACGAAAAATTTTGCAAAATATGAAAACCATAGGGGATCAAAGTTGAAAGTAAAAAGGTTGTGATGTTAAATTAGAAAAACTAAAAACTTTTGAGTTAAAACTACAAAATTAAGTAGTTTTGGGTTTAAAGTGAAACATCAAATTTTTTTTTTTTAAAAAAAACCCCCAAAACATGGGGTACAACACCACTAAGCATCATGTACAACACAACTATACACAAAAAACTCATTCATGTACAAACCCACTATGCACAAACATCTTTCAAATTAATAGTATATAAATATGCAAACAATTCTTTTAATATGTTTTTCACACAACATGGAATGTTGTTTCGTTAATTGTTTCTCTTACCCTTACACGTTTTCTCAAAACATTAAGTTGGAATGCAAAATCCGGTCTATCAACAACATCATCCACACCATTCTAACTCACTCATAGGTTCCAAACACTTTTTTTCCATTATGCCCTTCAAATGGCAACCTACCTTCCAGGGGCGGTTCTTAAGAGGCTTATGGTAGGGCCACGGCCCGGGCAAGTTTTTCGGGCGTAGTGCTAATTTTCTGCATTTCGATCGAAATTTTTTATATATACTATGTTTGGCCCGGGCTTGCCCGGGCTTTTTTTAGTGCCAGTGTCTTTCGGCCCTGGCACGTTCAACGGGCAAGATCCGCCACTGCTACCTTCTGAACATCCTACCAAGCAAACTTTTAAACTTTGCCACTCCGTGTAAGTCCCCGAGACCCCCTAGGATCGATACCGCATATCAAACACATCAAGAAGTAGAAAACTCTTTATTGATAGAACCAATACATATTACATATTGAAAGAGTACACACCTAATTCTCTAGACAAACTGGACATGAAGTCCTAAACACATAGTTTACACATACACACACAGTTACATCTCTTTCTATGCTTTTCAATGCTTAATGAAAACATAAAATGACACACACATATATAGCGAAACATGCTAAACCAGCTAATGTCCACAACAACGCTAAGTTTAGCAGGTTTGTTAGCTAACTCCGCTAACATATATCGTGTTTGCCCTTTTAAACTCGCTAACACTTGTTCTTTTTCACTGAATTGCATAACGGCAGTTACCAGACTTGATACTTGATATTGGACTTACACTCCGACTCGTCTCCTTTAAAGGAGACCCTCTTATGACAACCTTCAAGTTTTCAGCTACCTATGTTACCCCTTGTTACCATCCACCACCATCCATAAATTCAGATATACACGGTCCATACCTTGTATTATTCTCGATTACACCTCTAATCATCACTGGTACAAATTCTATAACCTTACCACTCACCAAATCATTCTCTCTTGTCACATCATTTTTTAAGAGACAAGTTTTCCTTTTTCCTCCCAATCTAACACGCTGGTCTTATAAATTCCTAACCAACTTGTCTCTACACCATTCCTTTTGGTCCTCCATTGCTCACATGTAACTTCCATGACTTTCAAGGTCAAAATCTTAATTCTAGATTCACATTTATTTTTTAGGAATGTTATTATAGACATAATTTAACATCTTTCTTGTAATTGGAATTGCATTTTGACTTACATTGGGAATCTTAGGAAGAACAAACACGAAACTTGTATATTCAGAAAACATATGTTTCACCTTTCGGATGATGATAATTTATTTACTATTTTTCTTTGTTAAAATTCACTTGTAAATCTTGTAAACGCACAATCGTTCACTACTAGAAAATCAAGTCTTTTCCCACGAATATTTTGTGGCCAATTTGTGGGAAACAGGTAGTAGCAACAACTTTCCCATAAGTTCTTTTGGTGTGAAAAAACATCGTCGGAGATGGAATGAGCGCAAATTTACCTACAAAATTTGTGGCAATGTTCCGACAAACCAAACTTGTCACAAGATTTGAAACAAAATTCCCACAAATTTTGTAGTAACCTTTTTCCTTCTGTTTAATGACAAACTTGTCACAAAACATAGAATATGTTTAAATATTTTACTTAAGTTATTAATAATAACAATAAGAAAACAGTTAATTAATAATTATTTTAAATTTTGCAACAGAATTCCCATAGTTTTGAAAGTTCAAATAAACAAATGTTGCGAAAAATTTCTACGGTTCTAAAATTCAGATTATCTTTTTGAAACAAAATTCACACCGTTGTAATATAAAACAACTTTTATTTAAACTCTGCGACAATATTTTCACGGTTTTAAAAAAATAAAAGAGTAAAATGCAAGTTTACCCTCTGGAGTTTGACCCCGCTGACACTCTTACCTCCTAATTCCAAAATCTTATTGTCTTACCTCTGGATAAGTCCCAATTGCATCAATCTTACACCATGGCACCAAACGCTGTTAAATGTTACCGTTCTTATTAAACAATCAAAGGTTATTTTTGGTCATTTCCACTACCTTTTACACGTATCACCTCTTCTTCGCGAGACCCACCTGCTTCCCTCTCTGGTGAGAATTTCGGCCATCTGTCATCATACACTCCTTGATTCAAGATCAGTACAATGCTGATAGGGAATATGATTCGAAACCTAATCAGGGAGAGATGACAGGTATGTTTCTACTTAAACTAGGTCGATCCCATCAACCGATAGTCGATTGTTCACAGTTAATGATCTACACAGTTTTGATTAGGAATAATCACAGTTTTGAAATTAGGATTAGGATTGATGTACATTTGAGTCTCATAGAATTCATAGCAGTTGCATGCTTTAACTTTTCCTGTGTCAACCAATTTAGGCGGGAATGGTAAAGAGTTTTGCAGGGGGTTAAGATTATTTGTTGTTACAGAGAACATGGTGTAATAAGAAAGGTTAAAATTGTCATTTCTCATTACAACTAAGAGAACCGCTAAGTCATTTGACAGCAGCGGTCAAGATTGATGCAATTAGGACTTATCCAGGGGTAAGACAACAAGATTTTAGAACTAGGGGGTAAGAGTGTCAGCGGGGTCAAACCCTAGGGGGTAATATTGCATTTTATAAATAACTTTTTTTGTTGTGACAAAATTCCAACTATTTTATAAATCAAATTAATATATTTTTCAAAGTTGCAACAAAATTATGACAAAATATTTGTTCTAGATGGTAACAAAATTGCCACGTTCTTATTCACGCTTTCTTTCACGTTGGACCTGTTCTAGTTCCCGCCCCTTCACGTTTGGCCCTTTCTTGTTTTACTCTTGTTCAAAACAGCCTTCTATGTTTTATCGGGTCCCTCGTTCTTTTCAAGTTTCGCTTGAACTTTTTTAAGTGAAAATTTGTCAAACTATATATAATTAATAAATAGTAACAAAAAAAAGTTGTAAATGGTCAATCCAAAAAAAAAAAATTGACCAACAAAAACATACATGTATATCAGATAACACACATGATACAATCACATACATTCATACATATGCATACACATATATATAACAAGAACATGCATTCATATATATGCATACATAATAAATATTGTTACATATTTTGTGATACATTTTGGGAAAAACTTTGTGATCACCTGCCGCTATTATCAGAAACGTGAGATCATTTTATAATAGAAACTTTGTGATATACATAAATGTTTTCTCACTGCCATCGGATCAAACGATGAGCCGAAATACTTTAGTCAAGCAGCTAAAGATGACAGGTGGGTTGAAGCTATGAAAAAATAAATCGAGGCTCTTGAAGAAAATGAAACATGGACACTTGAAGAGCTTTGTACAGGCAAGCGTGCTATTGACTCAAAGTGGGTCTAAAAAATAAAGTTCAAACCTGATGGAAAAGTTGGAAGATACAAGGCAAAACTGGTAGTTAAAGGTTTCACTCAAATGGAGGGAGTTGACTACCACGAAACCTTTGCCCTAGTAGCAAAACTTATTACTATTCGTACTTTTCATAAAGAAGGAGAAAAAATGGTATGCAGATTAAAGAGATCATTATATGGCCTGTAACAGGCTTCTATGAACTGGTATCAAAGTTTATCATTGCTTTAACTGATATCAGTTTTCAACAAAAAAAATTTATCACTCTCTTTTTATTCTCAAGGATGGAGCAATATGTGTTGTTTCCCTCATTTATGTTGATGACGTCATTATATCGAGTGACTCAGAAAAGATTCAACATGTCAAAGCCTACTTGGATGAAAAATTCAGTATAAAGGACTTGGGAACCTTAAAAGTATTTTTTTTGGGAATTGAAGAAGCAAAGACCAAGGCGGGGCTTATATTGAGTCAACGAAAGTACACTATCAACATCCTAAAAGACAGTGGTATGCTTGGTTGTCGACCTAGTGGCTTTCCTATGGAACAAAACCTCAAACTTGATAAAAGTCATGGAGGCCAACAGGTTGATGCCACTCGTTATAGACGATTGGTATGCTGCCTTCTTTATCTTCAAGATACTAGACCAGGCAGTGCATTTGCAGTCAATGTTTTGAACCAGTTCGTTGCTGATCCACGAGAGGCCCATTTAGAAGCTGCAAACCGCCTTTGACATTAATTGAAGTTGACGTCGGGTCAGGAAATATTGCTTCCCAAGGAAGGAGGGAAAAACTTGATCAGTTTTTGTGACCCGGATTGGCTTCATTGTCCACTTACTGGAAAATCGAGAACCGGTTATCTACTTCTCTTTGGCGGTGTACTGGTTTCTTAGAAATTGAAGAAACAGTCAGTCGTGTCTAGATCGTCTGCAGAGGCGAAGTATCGGGCTATGGCATCCACTGTCAGTGAATTTATATGGATGAGCTGGTTGTTGAAGTAACTGGATGTTGAACAAAAGAACCCAACCATGTTGTTTGTGACAATTAGGCAACACGACACATCACCACTAACCCTGTGTTTCATGAACGAACGAAACATGTTAAAATGGATTGTTATTTCATACACGAAAGAGTTGAGTCTCAAGAAATCACGCCAATGAATGTTGACAGTAAAGCTCAAATAGCTGACTTGTTTACCAAGCCTTTGGGAAGACCGCAACTAAATAATCTGTTGGGCAAGCTAGGCATTCGTGATCTTCATGCTCCAGCTGAAGGGGAGTATTGAAGATATATTTATTTTAGTATTTATTTTATTAGATTCTTTTGTTATTAGAATAGGATTGATTATCCATTGAATAAATGAAAAACCCTAAAGCCCTCTGATTATCAATCTCTATGCTTCTCCTAGAGGGAAACACGTTCATTGAAGGAGCAAGTGTTTGTAAAGAATCTTGTTTAATGATCTTTGATCATCCACAGCTTTGATTGTGTAAATACCAATATCATGTTCTTCATTAAAAACAACTATATACATTTGCAAATAAACAAACATTATTCAAGATGACTAGAAAAAACAAAGAGATGCAAAGTGCTGATATATTTTCCTTTTGTATTCCAAGGAACTTTAACTTCGAGATTTGCCAATATAGGTCTAGCCCACTTGTTAGAGGCACTTGCCTTTTAGAGAGAAGATCTTATGTTCAAACCTTAGAAAGTTCAAACCTTAGAAAGGGGACAATTTTGTATTACTTTGTGTCAAATAAAATAAAGTAATATTTTCCATTAAAAAAAGAAATATTGGATTTTAACAATCCCAACTATTCGCCGTTAGCCGCCAACGGTCCCAACTTCAAAAATAATCACTGGCAGTCCCAACTATTGACATATTGGCCACCAATGAACCCTGACTAACAGAACCGTAACGTCATTAGCCTTTGGTCGCCGGAAAACTTTTTTTGGCTAGTAAAAGGTTTATAAAGGTCCGATCTATGGATACAAAGAGGTTTGGGACAAGGATGTTAAGTTTTTCCACCAAAAAGTTGAGTTTTCCCGCCAAAATAAGTTTTCCGACGAAAAATTGAGTTTTCCGGCGACTTTAATAATTGAGGCTTTTACTAGAAAAAGGTTTCTAAAGGTCCGTAATAAGGTTACAAAGTGGTTTGGGATGAAAATGTTAAGTTTTCCGGCCAAAAACGTTTTTCCGGCAACCGAAGATTAACGGTTTTAGGGTTCTGTTAGTCAGGGTCCATTGGAGGCCAATATGTTAATAGTTGGGACTACCAGTGATTATTTTTGAAGTTAAGACTGTTGGCAGCCAACAACGAATAGTTAAGATTATTAAAATCCGATATTCACAAAACAAACAAACATGGAGATTCCAGATGGAATCTATCACCAAATTTACAACCGGCCAACTACCTAAAAGTCTTCACTCCCATTGTCATGTCCTAGTTGACTTTTCATTTAGCAAACATATTATATTAGCAATTTGGTAATAGTCTTTCTAAACTAAATATTGTATTATCAACTATTCTCTTTTAATAAAGCATTGGTAGCAAATATCCTAGTATGTGTTTTCTGTTTGTAGGGTGTCTATCAATTCTGCCACCATTTAAACACAAAGCATTCAACCTTTATCTTGCCATATACTTCTTCAAGAAATGGGTGCAAGAATCTGTGTTGTTATACTATTCTTTTGGGCACTTCTCACCATCGTCACACCTATTCTTGTTCATCTCTCCACCAATCCAAATCTCATGGAATGTTACGGTATGTTTTATTAAGATGCTTGCAAGTCAACCCTTCGTTATAAACGGATCCATTTGCTTTATTTTATAGGATTAGGATCAAATACAAAGGATCCTAATTGTAAGAAGGGTACAAAGACTCCTAAAAAAACTCACTACACAAAAAAAAAAAAAAAAAAAAAAAAATTAAACATCCACCACCACCCAAAAACCTAAACCCCCACCCACCCCCTCCCCCATCACCCACCCCCCAAATGGGGGGTTAGGTTTTTTTAGGTTTTCAGGGAATGAGGGGTTAGGTTTTTTTTTTTTTTTTGGGGGGGGGGGGGTGGGGGTGGGTGTTTAGGTTTTGAGTGGTGATGTAGTGAGTTTAATTTTAGATTATTGGACAATTATTACTATATAAATCTTTCTTACATTTCTTACAATTAGGAGACTTTGTAGAATAACTTAACCCTTATTTTATATTCGATCAGGTAGAGGTTCCTTTTAAAAAAATGGTTTTTTTGTGAGAAAGAATCTACACCATTAGATCTTTGATCTAATGGTTGAGATCATAATGGCAAAATTGTAAATAATGTTTACTATTAAACATATTAATTTTCTAGATTAAGGGTACATAGGTAAATTTAACATTTTTAAATTAAGAAACTAACATTAATGCACATGTAACTTCCCCCCCCCCCCCCCCCCCGTCTTTTTTAAACGTCAATAACTTTTTATACGTAACTTTTAAAAAAAAAATTTACACCATAATAACGAGCGTTTTTCTATCTTTAATATGAGTACCATATTGCTATACTTATATAGAGAAAAAAATATGTTTCGATCAGATGTTTAGTCCATGAATGGTGTTATATACTTGCTGAATGGTGTTATATAGTTGCTGAATGGTGTTATATACTTGCTGAATAGTGTTATATACTTACTGAATGGTGTTATATATACTTGCTGAATGGTGTTATATACTTACTGAATGATGTTATATACTTGTTGAATGGTGTTATATATTTGCTGAATGGTGTTTATAGAGATATTTAAAAAAAATCCAGTTCCTATAATTAAGGTGACGGTTATGGGAAGTTTTTAATTAATTGAATTAATGATAAAATTAAGTGTTTACCCTTTTGAATTAATTTAGATTTAGGACACATGTCATCTTCACAATATTTCTCACATTTCTCACACTTTTAACCTTTTTTTTACAATAACCTCGATCAAAACATGTAGCTAAAAAAAGATGATATATTGCTTCAACGTGTTGAAAACTTGAAATATTGGCATACAACTTCCTTTATGGTTTTATTATCAAAAAAATGTATTCTTATTGAAAATATTAGAAATCATTTTTAACACATGAATCATTTACAAAAAATATTGGAATTTTTAACAAAGGGTGTACTGCTTAAACCCATTTCAATAACTATAAAAACAACCCGCTGTGATCTATTATGAGCGTTGTATGACATGTTCATTTTGTCACCTCTAATACATTTTGCTATTGCTTTTTGTAGATGAAGAGGAGTTGGTTAACTTTCAAAGTAGTATAGGGTTGAGGTTCTGGTGGAGAAGAAAATGTCTATGTACCGAAGGTCCTCTTGAACCGATATCTACACCAACACCGGCACCAACATCAACACCATACGATAATCGAAGGCCTCAATATTATATGATGGAAATAAAGTGCAAGAATTCGTCTAGAAAAGTTTTAGTGACAGTTGAGCAACAATAATATTATGCATAGTCGAGCTAATTAATGATCAATGTGGAGAGAAAAACTATGAAAGTAAAAATCCGGTGTATAATTTTATTGTGTATATATGATCGTTCATCCTGCATTTTTCATGGCAGGTGTTTGATTGATTTCAAATCTTTGTGTTATATTTAGTTAATTAATTACAAGTTCGTGTTCATATGTGTTTATGTTTGTGGGTTAGCCTCTAGTGGTGGACCCATGGTTTTTTTCCCACTGGGCCACTGGAGTCCATATTTTTTGTACTCGGATGACTTTTAACTCCATGTTTTTTTTTTAAACGAAAACTTCATTAAAACAAACCCGAGCCCGAAAACCGAGCCGGGCACCACACAAACAACACCTTACAAGAAAACAAAATTACACCACCAATCCAACCATGAGATATGATAGTTCCTTGATCTATGGGGTCATGTGGGGTCACATATATAATGAAATATTGTCATTGCAAACCGGTAAGACAACGAGGGTTTTAAGGTAAAAATGAGCACGAAAGGTAATCCATTTAGAAAAAGAAAAAATTGAAGTACATAAATGAATTCGAAACTCATTTTCTTCCTCTCGTTCTTCTTCTTCTTTTTGAATGCAACATGTATAGATTAATCTTCAATGTAAGTTCAAAAATGTTGAGGGTATGTGTCGCTACATGCATCTGTCTAGATGTAGATTAGGATCGCCATTGAAGCTGAGAAGATGCAGTGGCGGAGCCACACTTTGAACAACGGTGTCGCCCGACACCAATGAATTTTGTGTAGCAAATACAACGTATAATAGGAAAAATTCGACCGACACCATCGTTTTTTTACGAGCTACACCATTGTTACAAACAACACAATTGTTTTGTTTTTTTTTCTAAAAGAATTAGATAATAAACAAATTTATAGCTCAAAAATCATGCCCAGTTACGTGAATTTAAGTAGTATACTTTAAATCATTAGAGGTCAATGCTTAATTTTTTTTTTCTAAATCTAGTAAGCATTATAAGCCCATGTCTAACTGGTTTTGTTTCAATTGTTTAGTAAGCATTATAGGCTCATGTCTAATTGATTTTGTTTCAGTTGTTTAAACTAATTGGAACCAGATGTTTGGTGATCATCTGAACTTGTTTGTAATAATGAAAAAGAGTTTTTTTTTTTTTTTTTTTTTTTTTTTTTTTTTTTTGCAAGTTGTCATTCTACACTATAACAATTCAAAACGTGAATAGTAATAAATCTATGTTTGGTCATTTAATAGTTTAATTCATAATTATAAGGGTATAATATTATTATCTTTTTTTAAATTAATTTACGTTTCTAACCCTGAACATTAATAAAGTTATCACATAACCTCTAAACTATAATAATTTTTTGATAAACGATTTACATATACCCTTGAACTTTAATAGATTTACCATAAGTAAGTTTAATAATAATTAAATTTTTTATAAGCGATTTATGTTTCGACACCAAACTTTAATAGAGTTATCATACGGTCCTTAAAGTTTAATAAAGTTAATAAACTTATTTTTTCTTTTTTAACAAATATCTATTTTTTTTTATCCTTTTTATAGGTTCAGTTCTTTTTTGTTTTACTTATTATAATTAAAGCTAACTTTTAACTCTAGACATGGTTATTTAATCATGTTGCTTTTTAACCCTTCAATATAAAATATACAAGATAACAAATATTATCATTTTTCTATTTACCTTATCATAGTTAAATGGAACTTTTAACTCTAAATTGTTTACTTAACTGTGTTGATTGCTTAATTTTATCGTCATGAAATATATACATCCTCCCCATCAACCTCTACGACCTCGCCGCGAAGCGTGGGCTCCAATCTTCACCATCAACCTCCTACGACCCGTCGCGAAGCGCATGCTCGAATACTAGTTGAAAACATTATGAATCGTTTTCAAAACATGAAAATGCATACAGAGCAACTATTAAATGAATTTTTTTATATATTTCAAATGACTTTGTAATTTTATTATGTGTTTTTACTTATTGACATTGTACTTTTACTGTGATATTTGCTTTTATTATGTGATTCGACCCGACTAGATCCGAACCAATCCAAAAAGTTCGACTCTGGGTTACTATAAACCGAGGTATCCATAAAAAATGACACCATAAGAAAAAGTTTCTGGCTCCGCCACTAAGAAGATGAATTAACCACGCTTTGTCTTGTCCATTACATCTTCAAGGTTCTAAAACACCAAGAATAAACTCACTAGAAGGGGTCCAAGGCCAGAGCTCCGGGACCATCCTTTAACGCTCAAGTCGGTATACAACTGGTACAGATTCATGTGTTTGCAATAGTATAAGAATAGTAGAGAATGTGAGAGTTATAAGCATATGATGGGTTATGAAAGAAGAAGAAAATCATTTACAATGAAGATGAATCCACTATCCTCCCTTATAAAAGAGAAAGATGGGCTATGGTTTTGATGGATCACTATATGTTAAGTTGGGCCCTAACCTTTAGTTAGAGATATACTCTCCATGTAAAATAAAAAAATTGTGGGTGCCCCGTTTCATCTATTGCTCCTTAAATTCATTCAAGGATTCAGTTTGTCAAACTTAATTTGTAATATGATTGACTGATTGAATCTAGACTTTGTGAAACAATAATTCTTAAAAAAAAAAAAAAAAAAACTATAGTTAATGTTTAGGTAATTTCCATATCATATATTTGAATTTATGTACATATATATTTCAAATCACTTATGATCCACATATATTACGTTTTGTGGACATAATCATTTTTGCGTTTATGTACAAAAGTGTAGCATTGCTTGCAACAAAATCTTGAAAAAAAGAAGGAAAACGATCTACAAACTCAAAGATCCAAAAATTATTTATTTGAAAACCCAATGTCATAGAAGCACACCATAAATTCAGAATTACATTATTAAACAAAGAAAAATACGCTTATGTGATCATGTCGTATAGGTAAAATCACAGCCGTTCACTCAAACAAATCGATCAAGATATTCGTCAACAGTTGTGTATTTCACATCCGGATACAGCTCAGAAGCCTCAACGCCAAACGATGGTTCTATCTCGAAGTTGGTAAGATCTCCATTTACAAAAATCGAGTGGTTGAGGGCTAAGAAAAGATTGTTCGGAAATGGAGACTCTGAAACAAATAAAAGAAAAAAATATAGAACCGAAGAACAATTAAAGAAAATAAATATATAAATGTAGATTATTTTCTTTCTCAAACATACCTTGAATAAGCTTCACAACTTGTTCCCCAGGAACATAGGTTTTCTCTAGGGATTTCCCAATCTTCTTCTCCCAAAGGGAAGCAAGTTCATTAAAGGAACAAGTGTTTTTAGGTGGTTTGATGTAAAGAATCTTGTTTAATGTTCTTGGATCATCCACAGCTTTGATTGTGTAAGTACCAATATCATGTTCTTCATTAAAAACAACTACATTTTCAAATAAACAAGCATTAATCTCAGTGACTAGAAAATATGATACAAAGTGTTGATATATTTTCCATTTGTATTTATGATATGGAAATTTTTACTCGTACGCAGATGGAAATAGTAAAAAAGAAATTTACATGGAGCACGTTTTTGAAAAGCAATATTTTTGCTTGGAGGGCGTAGTAAAAAAAATGCACATGATATTCCGACGGGTAACTAACTAACGAGGATATCCGATACCCACGGGTATGCCAGATATCCGACGACAATTACCCGAAAAATACCCGATAGGTAATAATAGATAGGGTATGGGACAACCTTTTACAACCAAATATGCGATTAAGATTAGTAATTCCCGGTCTATTGTCATTGCAAAGCGAAATGACAACTTTAACAAAGATTCAAAAACTCACCTACTTGTCCAAGTGGTATTCATAAATCACCTAATTTAATTTGATTATCTGAATGTGTATTAACGGGTTCAAATTGATCAAAAATCAAAATTTTAGGTTGAGACAAATTATTAAGTTGATATAAAAGTAAAATTAAAGTTTTTGAACGATAAAAAAATAACTTCCCGTTTACATTATACATCAGCTTAATAACTTGTCTCAAATGAATTTAATAATAGTAAAAGAAGTAATAATAATAATAATAATAATAATAATAATAATAATAATAATAATAATAATAATAATAATAATAATGTTTTTGATAATAGTTCTTTGTTATATTTTGTAGTTTTGAGGGTCAACCACTCAACTAGGGTTGTTCATGAGCCGAGCCGAGCCGAGCCAGGCCAAGCTCGGGCTCGGCTCGATTATAAACCGAGCTGGCTCGGCTCGGATTTGAAACCGAGCTGAAAATCTAAGCTCGGGCTCGGCTTGGTTTTAAACCGAGCTAGCTCGGCTCGGCTTGGTTTGCCTCGATTTTATAAAAAAAAAAACTAATATATACCTCTTAAAATTTAATAGCCTAAAATATTATTCAATAATTTAAAAGAATATATTCAAAATAAGTTCAACCTAATACAATTCAAACCAAAATCAAGTTTAACAACGCAAAATAAGTTTTAATTTCAATAAAATACAATATTAGTTCATTAGTATGGTAATCAATCTTCAAATATGTCATAAATATCAAATTACAAACCTATATACATGTAAATAATAATCAGTTTTTTTGTAATATATTATAATGTATATAAAATTAAAACTTATCATAAGTAAAATAATTCGAGCTAAACCGAGCCGAGTTACAAAGCGAGCCGAACCGAGCCAGCTCAGCTCGTTACGAGCCGAGCCGAGCCGAGCTAGGCTCACTTTCTAACCGAGCCGAGCCGGCTCGGCTCACTTTTAAACCGAGCCAAATCGAGCGAGCTTTTTCCGAGCTAAATCCGAGCGAGCTCCGAGCCGCGAGCTTTTTGAACAGCACTACACTCAACCGTGCCCATTTCAAGTAGTTACAACCCAACCCAACCCATTTTCACATACAAAAGATGTAGGAGCTCATTTGTTACCTTTGGGATTTCCATCGCCAAGAATGGTTACTTTATCTCTAGGTGGGCTGGTGGCTCCAGGCTGAACCAATGTGGGCAGAAAGTAACCCGCAAAGCAGTTGCAAGCCACATAAGTGAATGGAATCCCCTCAGCCTCAATCGCTCGACGGATTTGCTTTTTCCCAACGAAAGCTGAACTTGCGGGCTCAAGCGCGTTTTGATGATCCACATCCGTACCAAACTCAGATGGGAAAAACCTCTAAACAAATTAAACACCATCATAAACATGTTCATATGAGGTTTGGAATAAAATTTCTCATTTTAATGAAATTTGCCTTTTAAAAAATAAAATATGAGGTTTAGGGGAAAAAATGGGCTTCAATTGACATTTTCAATTTTTTTTTTTTCTAGTTTCGTTGCGAACGTTCTGTCATTTTAGTAGTGAAATAGCAGTAACATATAGATATAAACAAATTGATTTTGAATAATATTTAGAGTTAAATGTCATTTTAGTCCCTGTGGTTTGGGCCATATTGCTAGTTTAGTCCAAAGTTTTCATTTTTCACCTGTGTATCGAAAAAGGTTTCACCATTGACATTTTAGTCCACTGCGTTAACTTCATTCATTTTTTCTATTAACGAGAAGGGCAATTTGGTCATTTTATATGACCGAATTGCCCTTCTAGTTAACAGAATTACATATAAAATGACCGAATTGTTCTTCTCGTTAACAGAAAAAATGGATGAAATTAACCCAGTGGACTAAAATGGCAACGATGAAACTTTTTTGAACCCACTGGCGAAAAATGAAACATTTTGACTAAACTGCTAAAATGGTCCAAACCACAGGGACTAAAATGACATTTAACTCTAATATTTATTTATGATTGCATGTATCTAAGAACCAATGGTGGCAACAAACAAACCTTAACATTTCCAGCTTCTTTAATAGCGGCAAGAATTTTGGTTTGATCTCCTATTTGCATATTACCCACAGTTGAAATCACCACATCCACCTGCTTAATAGCCTTCACTAAACTTTCATGATCATTCAGATCACCCTACTCATCACAAAACATCCAATATTAATCCTCAAAAGTTAAAACACACTTAACAAAACCCTAAAAAACAATAAGTTTATAAGTTTAAAAGTCCATATGAAACACATACATGAACAAGAGTGACACCAGAGTTCTTGAAGCTCTCAACAAGTGGACCCTTCGCAGGATCTGCCACCGTGGATTCTCGAACGAGAGCGAAGGTTGGGTGGCCGGCTTTTGCACTAGCTTCGACTACAAATTTTCCGATGTACCCGGTTCCACCGATGATCAGAATCTTGCTTTTCTCGGCTGCCATTTGTTCTTCCGGCGAAAATGAAACTACAAATTGTTTCTTCAATGAAGAGAAGGTTTAATGGGTTGAAGATGGTGGACTGTTGTTGGTGAACCACGATAATATATTTATGCTTGTTGTGGGTGACAAGAAAATTGACAAAAGTGCCCTAGGTTGGTGACATTCACATATGAAATGGTCCCAAATGAAATCTTAAAGTATAATGCTAATGCTATGGATAAAATTCGTATAAATTTGTATTAAGATTTTGATATTGGGAAACATGCTATAAGAGCATCTATAAGAGGTAGGGGCCCATTCACTCATCATTCACAACATCCAATCAATTCGTCATGTCATCAATCATTATTCCATCACTAGTGATAGATTTTAGTGGAAATGTCCATCACTCACCACACCCAACAATTTCCCTCACAACCCAACAATTTTCGTCACACATTCTCCAACTTCTTCACGCGTGTTAGTGGCCACGCGTTACCAAATCAACGCGTGAAAAATGGATTGGCGGCAGTGTTTAACGGGGTTCCATGCGTGTTGTGCTGTCCATCACGTGGCGCCCCGTCCCCCCTAATGGTGGTAAAAGTCCATACTTCAGACTGTCTAGTGAGCATCGCACATTATTTCAAACCTTACTTTTCTATCAATAAATCATTCCAAACATCTACGTCACGTCCCACTTTTTACACTAAAAAAAAGTTTGTGAGTGGGTGGTCCCCACCATTTCAGACCAAGCTGGTCCGCTCAAGCAAACCGGACTGCATGGATCAAACGCCTCCAACAAGACTTGTCTGGTGAGGGGTGGTCTGCTGTCCAGACTTGGGCAACGTACACATTGTTGTTCACGCTATAATGAATATTTGAAATTATACAAGACATGTATATTTTAAATAGAAAAAACAAAAATAATAAAAAGTTTAATAAAGGTGCACTTCAAGTAAAGTGCCCTAGATTGGTGACATTCATATATTGTGAAATATTCCCAAATAAAATTAAAATTATAAAGCATAATGCTAAGTTAAAACTTATATTACAATAACTAAAAAATAACTTATTTGTAGTTAACATGTTAAAAAGTTCTATAAAGGTGCATGAGGCATTTCTAATTTGCATATAAATAGCTTGTAACTCGAAGCGCCCTCAAATAAAAACTTGTTTAAAATTAGCTTGTTTATAAACCGAGTTAGTTCAGCTCAACTCGAATTATTATTTTTAACTTATTTTATAAACATGTATATATTATCTACTTGTCATTTCTAAAAGCAATATTTATACATTTTTTTAATTTATGTTTTAGTATGAGCCCAAAACCTAATATCAATTGTTGTCCACTTCTCAATACTAAATTTATACGTATTCAAATAACCTGTGGCTTGAATCTTAGTTGAAATAAGCTAAAATAACTTGTTCGTATTCATCTCATATACAAAGTTACAAACTAGGACAACTTGACTCAGATTGTTTATAAACCAAACTCGGCTCATTTACAAAACAACTCGATCATGACTTGATATATATACCGACTTGATTCATCTCATAAATAGCTCGACAATTCTAAGTATCCCAAAAATAAGCAGAAATATAAATATTATTTGATAGATTTTAGATATTTGATTACTTTTATTAAGAAAGCTAGGTTGCATTGTGAATTAAACGATATATAATTACAATTTTAAACTTTAAGTTTAATTAATCGTATTTCTACTTTATGATCATTAAAGTCAAGAATAAACTAAATGAAATCATAAAACATTTTTGCCTTGTTTTGCACTCGATCGTGAAGGAAAGTTGTTCCCCACAGTAACTTAGAACATAGTCCATCTAGTTTGGTACATGATTATCATAGTCCATCGAGTTTGGTACATGATTGCAAGTTTGCAACACCTAGATTCCATAAATAGACAAATAAATTAATCATGGATGCAATTAAAAGAAAATGTTTATATTTAAAAGAGTAATTTACGTTTTTGGCCCCTATGCTTATATCACTTTTATTATATTAGCCCAAAATAAGAATTTTTAACATATATGCCCCCATGGTCTCTATAACTAACCATTTTAGCCCCTAAGTCTAGAGATTATGAGGCCAAAATGGTTAGTTATAGAGACTATGGGGGGCCAAAATGGTTAGAATTAGGGGCCAAAATGGTTAGTTATAGAGACCATGAGGGCAGATATGTTAAAAATTCTTATTTTAGGTTAATATAGTAAAAGTGATAGAACCACAGGGACCAAAAACGTAATTTACTCTATTTAAAAATATATTGATTACGTGATTTTGCAATAATTATTAGGCTATAGGGTATGGTCATGAGCCTAATGACTATCATGACCCTCCACGTCAGTGTCATGTCACCCACCTCTAATCCACCATCCAAAACCACTACCCTAAATGTGTTGTCATGACCCAAACCACTAGTCTCTTATTTATTTTAATTTATCTTTGTCTAAAGAAAAAAAATGATTTCTTCAAAAAAATGGAAAGAAGGACCATGGTTGCAATGGTTTAATCCATGAAGCCATGGTGGATCAAGCAAGAGGGTGTAGTAGCCTTCTATTCATGCTTCTAGGTGACGAATCATATTCCAACCATAACTCTCACACCCTTTAGCCGTACTAAGTTCTTTGTCGTTTTTCCACTTCCATGTGTTTCTACTCAAAATCAAATTGAGGTTGGTTGGTTGGGTAAGTAACAACAATATATATATATATATATATATATATATATATAGAGAGAGAGAGAGAGAGAGAGAGAGAGAGAGAAACGTGATCAGAAGAAAACGCCCAAAAGTGTGAGAACGCATTCTGGCCAAACACGTGGCGCGGGATATAATCAGGGGGTGAGGGTTTTTTTTGTCTTTTCAATCTTCTTTTATTTTCCCAACGCGCTATTAACATTTTCTGGCATCTAAGATTATTTTGGCGTTAATTGTATTTATTAAACTTTTTGGCGTTAAATTAATTGTTTTTGTGTCACATAGATAATTTTTTGGCGTTATAGCGTTTGCTGGTCAATTTTTTTGGCGTTTTGTGGCGTTGTTTAATAATTCACTACGAGTCATTAATATTTTCATAAGATTACAATAAGACCAAATGTTTTTTATGGCGTTTAGTGAATTTTTTGGCTTTTAATACATTTGACAAGGTGCTTTGCCAGCACCCGTTCTCACAGTTTTCATACTACTAGCGTTTTAGTGTTTGTAGTTTTTAACGTTTTATATAATAATGTATTTTATTTGTAGATAATTAGATAACAAAACAATAGATAACTTGATAACAAAACAATATAAAATGAAAAAGAAAAAAAATTAAAAATGGTAATATAATTTCTCTTCCGAATCTTCACTATCACCAGCCTCTTCTTCTTGAATTCTTTTGCCGTTTTGAACCTTTTGAATACCTTAGCTAGATGCCAACTTTCCTACATAAACCCCGTCTTTTTCAGACGAAGCTGCTTAGTGGCATCCTGTGTTTTGGTGTTATATTCTTGTTTGGTGGCATATCATTGAAGATCAACTCTTGCTTGATGTTATTTATAATAATGGAGTCCAAAATAGCATTTTACACTTGTGTTGATCCCTTTATTCCATGCCGATATTCATCAAGAACAAAGCTCACATAATGGCATATCACTGTCATCAGTCTATTTTTCTTGAATATTGTCCATCTAATTCAACAAAAGATTATTGAGATAACCCCCTCAGAAGAAGAATCCATTCAGTGAAAGCTTTGCCATCTGTGGTTATTTTAACTAACATTTTTTTGACGTTTTAAATTGAGTAGTTTCTAGAGGATATGGCGTTTGTTTTTCTGGGTGTGATCAATTCATTGTGTATAGACCCCTCTTATAGGAGTTTTTTGGCGCGTAGTTTAGGCGATATTTTTTTATTGTAATAAATGATAGTAATAAAGTAACCGTCTTTTCAGTTACAGTTTTGATCAGCTTTATCAGTTTATAGGTGGTAGACGTCCCATCTTCTAAGTTTTGCGTTTTTTAAATGTCGTTATGCAGACCAATATGACAAAATACAATAACGGAGAAAATAAAATATTAAGCAGGAAAAATATTTTTTGTTATTTCTGGCGTTTTGTAAGCAATAACCTTTTTTAGTATTTTTTTTTGGCGTTTTGCAAATAAATAGAGAAATATATCATTTAATTATCTTTAAAAAAAAGAAGATTACACAGAAGAAAAAAATTAAAACCCTTCGTCAGAAGGTACTTTATCCGAAAAGTATCCATCACTTGCGTCATCTTCTTCCTCGGAGTCTTCATCTGGATCTTCATCCATGTCATCACCTTCATCTTCATCGGCTTCTTGTTCCTAAAGATTCTGAAGCCTCCACTTGAACATGTCTTGCATTAACTCGAATTTTGAGTCCATTTATGTGTTCAAACAAGTGGCGTTATGCAATTCTTCCATGAAACCAAGCCCCTGCTTTGTCATGATGTTTTCAAGCCAGTAGACTTCCTGCTCTCCGCTGTCGTATATAACGGTCACCATGTCTGTTTAATCATCAAAACGCCATGATGTCATGACAGGGTCCGGCTTTACATCTGCTTTGATTGGTCCAAATTTCCTTGTTAATGCTTTCATAAGCATATGTGTTTCATGGCATTCGTTGTCGATGCCAAAGGATAGGATACCCCTCTGTACCTCTTCTTCCATCTTCAAAATTGCCTTAATCGTCCTAACATACACCCTCCTTCTGTTGTCAAAGCGCATGACGAATCGCCAGAGTGTATCTCCACCAAACGATTGTTGCCATTTTTGGCTTTTTGGTTAAATTGGCGTTTTTTGTTAAAGATGTTTTTGCAGAAATGGATAGATTGAAGTGATTATGGAAGCGATGTTTTACGTCGTTTATATAATGATGTTTTTGGCGCGTAATTTAGGAGGGAATTTCTTTTAATAAATTTTAATTACTGAAATTCAGTTACTGTGTTGTTTCTGTGAGTGCAGATATGTCTATCGCCTCCGTCAATTCAGACCGTAGCAAGAAACTAAACAAGTCAAAGTCTTATATTGTAATATTTAGAGAGAAAAAGCAAGGTGGCATTATGGTAATTAATGAGAACTCTCATTAATTGTCATGGCCTATAAATAGGAGTGTTTTGTTTAGCTTTTAGAACTTTTTCACATTTGGACTTGGGAGAGCTTGGAGTCTAGAGAGAGAAAGTAGAGAGAGAAAGTGCAAAAGGTGATTCACGTTGCTTGTATCTTTTCAAATATTCTATCGAATCACAGGTTATATACGTTCTTGTGTTCGGTCCACGCACACGCACGGATTCCGCACGTCGCACGTGTCGTTATGCAATCGTTTCGGAGTCGTTTACGATCCTACAACGCGCTCGCAAGTGGTATCAGAGCAGGAGCTTGATTGCATGGATCAAACACGCAAGATTTCACGAGATTTCATCTGTTTCAGATTCATTTTCACATCAAATCTGTGAAATTTCTTACTCTACTCATTTTCTTCACTTTTCTTCACAAAAACACAAAATTAACGAGGTTTTCACGGTTAAAATTGGCTGATTTTTTGACATATTGTGCGAAAATCATAGTTTTACAAGCCTGCAAATTTTCAGATCTAAATTCAAAGCGGTTTGAGAGAAATCTTGATTTTTGTGACAGAAAATAATGATATTCGTTGCTATTCATCTTTCACACGGATGGCCATCCGTTCGGATGACCATCCGTACATAGGTCCAATTGAAAATTTTGTGTTTGCAAAGTAACGGAGGGTCATCCGTTCAATACACACTGTCATCCGTTCGGAGGAGTTTGAATTATATTGACTTCAATCGGAAGGTCCTTCGAACGAAAGACCATCCGTTCACACATCATCCGATCATTATTAAAGGCCCAATCATTTTTAATTGTTACAAAAGTTGTCGGCCCATTATGACTGAAAAAGTTGAGTGGTCCAATTATATTGAAGTTCAATCGGAGACATGTGAGATTATAAAGTTTGTCAGACAATTTCATTTTTAATAGAAATCATGATCTGATAAAGCATTTAAACAGCCCAATACACTTTCATCGGTCCACTCATAGTTTTGTCATATCAAATTACGTGTATATTTTCATTCAGTCCATATTCAAAGAAAGGGTCCAATATAATTCAAGTTTAGTGGATCAAAAATTTGTTGATTGGCCATTCTTATTAATTGCAAAGTTGGTCTTGAATTAATATCATGTTGCTTTGTAAGGCGATCATGTGATATGCGGCATTAAATCAAAGACATGTGCAAAATGGTCAGGAGCATGTGAAATTTCAGACTGCATATGAAAAAGTTTGATAACAATCGGTGGCCCATGTGCTGTTGTTGAAAAGTAACAGTTATCGGCCCAATAAAATCCGTTCCAAGTCATCCGTTAGATTTGTCATCCGTTCATAGCCATCCGATCGAAGTCATCCGATCTGAGTCATTCAATCGGCTATCTAATCCAATTGAGTGTTTGTTTAAACTGATCGTTCATTTGTTTGTGTATTTGCAGTTGATAAACGAGGTGCAAATTCAAGGAGCGTTACACACAGAAGAAAATCGAAGAATTATATACGTCATGGCTGAAGAGTTTTACAACACATTTTACAAAGCGTTCACTTCAGAATCTTCTAAAACATCGACTGTTACACCGAAAAGCTTATCGAAAGCAATGACTGAAAACATTAATCATGATAATTTTTACGGAACTCATTCGAAACCACCAAAACTTGAAAGTGTTGAAGATTATACATGGTGGAAAGAACGATTCATTAACTGGGCCAAAGCTTATGCGCACAAAAGCTGGTTTTGTATGGAATTTGGTTACAGCAGGCCAGTCGATGATAAAAACCAAGAAATTCCACTTAAAAGCTTATCCGTTGACGATAAAAAGAATTTCTCATATGAACAACGAATGATTGCCTTAATCCAACAATCGATTAGAGATGACATATTCGCACTGCTTAATCACGATGGATTATCTAAATCAGTGTGGGAAGCATTACGGGTTAAAACTGAGGGTGGTAAACAAATCAAAAAGAACAAAATAGCTTTACTTAAAAAAAGAATTTGATTTGTTTGATGGTATAAAAGGTGAATCAGTAAGACAAATAATTGAAAGATTTTGTCACTTTAAAATCGAACTTGATAGGTTTGGAATAACAAAAACCCTTGAAGAAATCATTGATAAAATCATTGAAGCGTTACCACGAGCTGATCAGTGGCAAACGTTCGTGCTTATTTTGAAAAATGATGTGTTGTATGATACAATTACTCTTGATGTTTTGATAGAAAAGATTGAAAGTCATGAGCTTGAATTGCAGAAACAAAGCAAGATGAGCAGTTCATCACCTCAACAGAATGTAGGTCTTTACTACAAGGGCAGTGTACCTTCGGTGACAGTCAGTGAATCTCCAAAGACTGCATTCAGTGTTGAAAAGTCGAAAGACTCATAGACAAGCTCATCAAATTAGAATCCAGGGTATCATTCATCTTCAACAGCTTCAAACTCTGAAGAATCCGAAGAAATTCTCTGCAACATTGCATTAAAGCTGAAAAATTCTCCAGCAATGAGCATCAATGCTGCTAAACAGCAAATGAGTTTTCTTGCATCGATTCTGGAATCATACGAAAGTCTGGTAGGTGGGAAAACTGCAAATTCTAAACTGACAAAGGAATATTACGACCAGATAGATCCAGAAGAGATGGAACTCATTGATTTGAGATGGTGCTTGGCTAGCTGCATTCGAAGAGCTCAGCAGTTCAAGGAAATTACTGGCAGACAATCAATCGGTGGACCATCAACAAAACTGGGCTTCGACAAATCAAAAGTGACTTGCTTCAAATGCAAGCAAAAAGGTCATTTTAAAAGAGAATGCAGAAACTCTGCTGTTGATGGAACCGCTAATCCATTTCAAGAAGATTACTATCGTAAAGCGATCTATCACAGAAGTAGAGAGGAGCCACCAAACCTGAAACAAATTGAAAACAACTCTGAAAAGGAGAAGTTAAGAGCATGTGTAGTGATCCAAGATGATGAAGGGTATGATTGGAGTAAAGTTCTTCCAGAAGAGGATGTTGTCGGTTACTCGTTCACAGCACAAGTCATGAAAACAAAAGAAGAGATTTTGAAAGAGAAGACATACAAAGAGAGATGTATTGTTGGGTATCGAATTGAAGAGATGGAGAAAGAATATGAAGAAGCGAAGAATTATGGAAGATATGACAAGAAACAAGAATGTTATGTTAACAGCAAAGGTGAACTAGTTGTCCATCGAAAGGAAGTGGTGTTTGATGACGTTCTTGTAGTAATCCCTCTATCCGGCGAGTACTATTCAAATGTTGCTAAAGATAAAGATTATGAGAAAAAGTTGGATAAAATCATCAGAGATGTCATGACAGCGAGTCGAAAAAAGAGAAACGAAGAGAGGATGAAGAAGAATGTTGAAAGGTTGGTGGATGATTTGAAGAAGGTTGTTGAGGAAGAGAAATGGAAGGTGAAAAGGCAGAAGTAGCTGTTACTGAAGAACAACAAAATTAAGATAATCTGAAGAAGAAAGAAGAAGATGGTGTGAAGCTGGAAAAATCGGTTGAAGCAGATGATGCCGAGGAACAGCAAGAGAAAGAAGTTCCTCAAACACAGACAACAGAAAAAGCCGAAGTGCCAATCACTGAGGTAAATACTTCAACTGAATCTGAAATTTCAAACAAAAATGTTGAACAGTGCAAGAAATGCATGGAAACGTGCAGTGCTTGTATAGAAAAAGATGAGAAATTCAGAACAAGGGATCTAGAATTCACTAAAATTGAAAAAGTTTTCAAGGAAAAATGCAAAGAAATGTTAGAAAACGAAAAGATTTTGAAGAATAATGATGAAAAATTGACACAAAAATGCAAGACTTTAGAAAAAGAAAATGAAATTTTGAAATAAAAGGTTTCAAAAATGACAAAAGAGTGTTTGCAAAAAGAAAATTCTTTTCAAGAAATGAAAAAAGAGTATGATTCAATAAAACTTGCATATCATATCACAAAAGAATCATATGAAGACGTGAAAAGTCAAATGAAACTTGTTCAATCAAGATTGAAACATTGTTCTGAAACATCTGATACGCTTAAGCGACAATATGAAATAAAACAACAAGTTGTTAATTCTTACATTGAAGATGTTGCTAAGCTAAAGCGTAAAATTGCTGATTTAGAACAAGATAACAAAAAGTTGCACAGTTATCACGCTTCATCATATGTTCTTGAACGTATTTTCAATCTAAAACCGAATGGTAAAGATTCTGAGCAAAACAAGAAAGGAATTGGCTCAGAGTATCATCAGGTTCCACCACCGTTTGAGGAAAAATTCACGTTCTATGTTGACGAGAAGGTCGAAAAAGCTTTCAACATGGTTGATCAATTGCCAGATAACATTGACGTAACCTATTCCAAATCTGATGATTCTAGTGATTCAGAGATGATAGGTAAGGTCGTTGAAAGTGTTTTTGTAGCAACCGTCTAATTTCTATTCGAATTTAATAAAAATATGCAGGATTTTATATAAAAAGTACTTTGCTTCTACATAAGTACAAAATCAAAGTTTCAAAGTGATCACATACTAGTCAACTACCAACTAGTTTAAACATTCACAACATGATTAGTAAATTGTTTACATCAAAACATTGTCTAAACAAAGTTAAATTAACGCGGAAGCTTCAAAAGTTCGTGTTCGGTTCTTCAAATGTGCTTGATCGCCATCCGGAAAGTCCCCATCAACACCTAGATTCAAAACCACTTAAAAAGTTAGTCTTGACATTAATATAATGCATATAAACGGGTTCTAGTATCGAATCATCAAAAATAAAATAAAATTTCAGTTTTGGTCCTGTCTTGTGTCGCGCCAGAACACCTTCGACTTGTCGCGTGTCGCGAGGACTCCCGCGTGTCGCGCCAGATCCCACGGATCCTGTTGCGTGGCACGGGGGAGATGGTTTTCCAGCAGGTGCAGGTTTTTGACCTGCTGTAACACCTCGAAAATTCGTGTTAAATAATAAAACGACACGTGTCATGAAAGACAAAACGCCTTGTAAACCCGGATTAAATAAAGATGTTTTGGCAGGATTTAAAAGAGGCGTCATGTTAATTTTTACCTCTGAACACCTCATTTATAAATCCCAAGACCCAAGTTTTTATATATTAAACATCTATTATGTCTTAAATCCAGAAATGGGTTGACAATAACGAATTGGAAATACTCGATAGGATCCCACGAAGAAAAGAATTGGTAAACCTTCGTTTCCGGTACTTTTATAAAGCATTCAAATGAAACAATACTTCATGGTAGGGTTTAGAACTGTACAAAGGCATTTTGGGAGGCCCCCAACTGACAAAATAATGTCCCAAAGTCGAACAAGTAGGTGCCCTTTCGAAACACCAACAAACAAGAAACTTTGGTCCCTGATTGAATGCTTACGCATCGTAGGCAATAAAGCCCTACGATGCGCAAGCTAGCTGCCAGCGACCAGAAACTTGCTGTAGCCTGTTTGTCGCGATTGTGACCTATTTCACCGGTTTTTCTCACATGTGGACGACCCCTAGGCACCCCTAAGCACTAGGACAAGTGTTAATCAGTTATGGACGGGTCCTAGAGTTTGTTGTCAACATTTTATGGTGCCTAAGTTCACTATATAAAGCTCATTAGTTGCAACAAACATTCCCACACCTTCTCCTGCATTGTGGGATCATTTCTGGAGCTATCAAGCAGCCTCAAGTGATCATATTTCGTGCATAGGACTCTTGTAAGTCTGCTAGTCCTTCTTTAATTAGTTCTAGCTTAGTTAATTAGCTAAAAGTCAAACCGTCGAAATTACGGTTTGACTTCGAGATTAGTCAATAATGGCTCAGTCATATCTCGAATTAAAAGTAGTTATAAGTTGGTATTTATGTGGGTAATAAAACCTCAAAAGGGTTTCCCCTGATCACCACTCTAACTAGTTCAAATGTCGGGTCAAACATGTACTTAAAAAGTCAACAGGATTCTTAAATTTGCAATTTATGCATGATTAGCTATCTAGAACATATACAACCTGTTTGATTATTGTTATAACTTAGTAATAAGTGTAAGAACATGTCTAAACATGTTCAACCCGACAATTTCCTGTTTAGACCCGGTTCGGAACCGAAAGTCGCATAGTTTGACTTTCACTTTGACTTTCAGTTCTGACCCGTTTAGGCATGTTTTAGAAATGCCTCAGAGCTTTAATTGGACTAGGGTACATGTTAGGACAACCCTCTGTGATTATACACCTTGGTTCATTAGTTATCCAATTAATATGCATGTTTCCGTTAATTGCTCATATGTTGACCGTTATGCCCTTATTACCTTAAAACGTGATTTATGAAAATGTAAAAGTGTAGAAACTTCAAATACTGATATATAAACTTGTATGCAAAGTTTGACATCAGTTTGACTTGTAGATTAAGAGTTATGCTCATTATCGCAAAACTAATGCTTTATGTTAATAAAACGGCGTAATTAGCGTATAGCCTAGTTAAGCCTACTTTTTGGTATCAAACTTAATATCCACTGATGTAATATATTATTTTGAGAATTTTAAAGATTTTTAATTAATTTTAGGCTGAGCATAACTCATAGTCGTAGGCTTAATCCGGTAATTGTCGGTTTTGCCCTTACGGGCCATAAAATGAGTTTTACATATCTAAAAGACTCCAAACCTTTTGCTACTGATCACATATGATAAATAAATTATTTTTAGCCTTCTGGAAATATAAAAATATCAGATTTAAGTATCGAACCCGGAAATGGCCTTTAATCACCTTATTTAAGCGTTTTTAACGCATAGTATGTTTTAAAATCATATTGAACATACCCGGGTTGATACCTACTGATATATGAGGAAAATTATAATATTTTAACAGTAAGCAAAGGTTGATAAACTCAGACTTCAGTTTTGAGCTTTTCGGCTTATGTGAAATTACCAAAATACCCCTACGGGGCATAGTTTGGTTAAAAATGATAAGTTTCACATATATGCTTAAACCTACTGATATAACTTGGTAAATGGAGTATGTTTACTGTTTACATCAGACCTGTAACTCAGTTAAACATCTAAACTCTTTTACAACCTTTAAAATGACCAAACTACCCCTACGGGGCCTAGTTTGTGTTTAAACACGTTTCGGGCATAATGAAAGACATCTTACTGATGTCACAACATATTTGAAGCATATTAACTTAGGAAACCTGTATATGGCTCTTACGGATACCCGTTACGCTTATTTCACGTTCGGTTCGGTTTATGTAACAAGTTTACATAAATTAGCCGAAACGGGTCAAACCTTATCGGTTTTATCTCAAAATCCAGAATGTGAATAATAAACCCATATTAAACGAGTCTTCAAACTTGTCGGGTCTGAATCACATTCTATCCGGTCTTCGCTTAATCGTGCGTACGAACCGTATCTTGAAACTAGCCGGTCTAAGCTTAAGCTTAATAAAAGGCCCGTTAGAATTCTAATAGGTTATTATAAACCTTCGTTCCAGATTAGGAGGACCAGTAAAAGCTACGTGCATTTTGCTTGTTGTGATTAATACTTACTCAGGTAAATACTTTTAACTTATTTTCCCTATACGGGCTTGGGTTACGGTATATAGCATACCGCTTGATCGGGCATCAAATCTCCACCGTTAAAGTGGGTAGTTGAATAATTTGATCGGCTCGTTTAAACAGTCTTGTTTACTTTACAGCCTTTGGGGGGTTAATGACCATGTCCCGGATATCCTTGGCATCATCTTACGAGATGGCCACGACCTGAGCACGGGGTGTAGGCGTACACCGTCCGTGTATAACTCTATGATGTGGTGTGTCTATTGATCTTTAACCCGGACAAGATCCGGGCTACTGAACGCATAAGTAACATGTAATTCGTTCATGAGATTATAATATTAAATAATTCTCCCAAGTTAAATAAAAATGTTTATGCCATGTGCATCCAAACCAATTTTCAATCATTTTCCAAAATGGGTCAGTTGAATGTATTTACCAGTGTAAACTGACGTATTTTCCCAAAAAGACTGAATGCAGGTACTAATCAAAATTGGCTGGATTGTCTCCTAAGCATCAATAAAAAGTCTCGCAAGCTTAGGATGCCTGAAGTCTGTTGAACCATTAATATTATTTTATTTCGATCCGTACTGTGGATAAACTTCCGAATATTGTTACTTTGATAAACAATATTAAATTCGGTTGTATCATATTTTAAATTTGCTTCCGCTGTGCATAATAATATTGTGTTGTTTGACTATTACGTTGCCAACCACGTCACGATACTCCCCCACCGGGCCCACCGGTGACACGTGGAAATAGGGGTGTGACAGGTTGGTATCAGAGCCAACTCTGAGTGAATTAAACACTAACCTTTTGTGTTTAATCTCAGTACACAATAGCACATTCTAAACTTTCGAGTCTAGACATATAACATAGGACAAATTCTATTTTGTTCATTTTTGTCTTATGCTTTATTTTTATATATATCTTGTTGTTGTTATCTCATGAAATATTGACAGGAATCAAGAATGCCGCCAAGATTCTTTAGGAGACGAGGACGAGGAAAGGGGCCGGTCACCGCCCCCAACGATCATGAAGCTGGACCTTCGCAATGGCGAGCTCCATCCAACACCGAGAGTGACGACCCTCGGGAGAACCGAAGAAACCTGTTCGAGCCGGCCAGACGGTCGGTTTCTCATAGTTCAACACCTCCTGTTCTTAACCCTTATGAACCCAATAACCCTCAACCGTCCTACATACCACTGCAGAGATCTTTGTCCCATCATTCCTATGGTGACCCTACACCAGTGTTCAGGGGCCGGTTCAACCCGGCCAATTACATTCAAGAGCCCGTGGGTTTTAACCCACTGGGTCCAGATGACCATTTTTCAGGAGATCATGCAGATGACATGGACGAGGATACGGATCCCGTCATGCCGGCGAGTGGTACTCCGAACCACCCCATCGAAATCTCTGACGGGTCGTCCTTCCACGGATCACCCTACGGTGGTCCAGACTGCTTCCAAGCCATGTTCACTCAGCACGAGTGGTATTATACACCTTCTCACCACTCGTCGCCTCATGAGCAGCAGCAGTCTCAGCAGCAGCAGCCACAGCAGCAGCAGCATCATCAAGATTCCTCTGAGGATCACCGGTTTGTGGCAGTTACGCCACCACCTCCACCACCACCAGTTCAACCGGCACCTCCTCAACCGCCAAGGCGTAGGAGAACTGGTGTACGTATGTCATCACATGCGGGAGACTTTCATTTCAGCTCCCCACGTCAGTCAAGTGCCAGCCACTACCCGCCACATCAGGAGGACCCACAAATGGGTGGGCCTTCCAACCCAGCGATGCCGCAGCCGCCGCCAATGGGTTTTGACAACCCAATCCCAGCTTATACAGGTTCCATGGCATACAACCCGTTCGAGCCGCCAGTCCACCACAACTATGGGTACGCAGAGGCCGACCCCTACTTGGTGGCAGCTAACTACAATGCCCTGCAACCAGAAGGACCATACGGAGCTCCATGGGGAGTTGGGTACCCAACACAAGGGTACCAGATACCACCTAGGCCTATCATACGGACTCAATCGCAGCCGCCTAGGTTCTCCCCACCTGAGCATGAGGAACTCCTTCAGAGGCTGGATCAGGTGGAACGGGAAGTGCACAGGGACCGTAGGGAGAGGCAGACATTCTTCCAAGGATTAGTAGGCTTGATCAAAGGGAAGAACAAGAAGGATCATTGAATCCTTCCATTTTTTGTACAAGCCCCTGCGTGGGTGTATTTGGTTGTTAAGCCCCTATGTGGGTATGTGTGTTTGTATGTTTGCTTTGAGCCCCTGCGTGGGCCTATCTTTCCATAAACCCCTACGTGGGTATGTATGTGTGATGATTTGACCCCTGCGTGGGTCTATTTTCCGTTAACCCCTTCGTGGGTATGATGTTTAGTTGTTAAGGTCCCTGCGTGGACCAGTTTGTTGTTTAAAGCCCCTGCGTGGGCAAGTACTGGTTTAAAACCCCTGCGTGGGTAATGGTTTGTTTAAAAAGACCCGTTTAGGGCAACATGTAACCTATGTATAATTAATGGAATGTTGTTTTTATGAATTTCATGTTTGCCATTTTGCGCATAAATAATTTATAAATGAAATAAATAAATTAAAATCATTCCTTTTAAATTAATTTGCCTATAAAATTATTTAATTAAGAATCTTAAAGTGTGAAACCTAGCCTCGTGTCAAATATAAGACCGGGCCAAAATGGTAAGACCTGTTTAAAAGATTCAAATCCCTGTTAACATCTTAAAACATGTTAACACTCCTGGCAGAAGTGATTCGTTAAAATCACATGTCATTCTTATATGTATAAGGATTCTTTAGAAGATTCCAAACCCAATTATATGATCTCTGAATCATGAGTTAAGATCATCAATTAAGATGATCATATTTTACCATACGTGGTAATATGATGCCTGCGGGCCCAGCTCACTTCCATATGAGCCAAAAGACGGTGGTAGCTATGACTCCCTGTCTGATAAGGGTAATAAACTAGGTTCAAACCTTAAAAGTCTTGATTCTCTGAAATCATAGCTTATAAAATTGTCCATGTGACTAAGCCTTATGTGCTAATATACATTGTTATTGTTTATAATTAGGATAAATTTTAATTGAAATCCTAAATTAATACGATTAATAAGTTAACCGAATATGGTCTCTGTTTACCATGGTTAACGAGTTACCCTAAGGGGTAATTCCATAATATACTCCCAAATAAAATATTGACCTTGTTTTCTGCAACAGTTCAATTCAAATGGCTGACTCAAATGAAATCAATAGCCATCCAGTGGAGCAAAATGATAACGCCCAGATTACGTTAACGGGTGCTGAATTAAAAGCGATCATAGACGGCGCTGTTACACAGGCTTTGGAAAGGCAGTATGAAGAATATAGTGGTACTCGAAGTAGGACCCACTCTGCATCACATTCAAAGCCCAAGACACATTCTGAGGCTCATAGCAAGCCTCCTCCCAAAAAGAATGGACCCAAGAAAGATGGTGATGACCGTCAGTCCACCAACCATCAAAGTGTCCCATCTCAGCAATTAATACTGCATCAAGAACCCCGTAACAAGGGTTGCTCCTATAAGTACTTCGTGTCTTGTAAGCCCAGGGATTTTACTGGGGAAAAAGGAGCCGTCGACTGTATGACTTGGCTGGACGAGATGGACACGGTGGTAGATATCAGCGGGTGCACTGAAAGGGATGTAGTTAAGTTTGTGTCACAGTCCTTCAAGGGTGAAGCGTTAGCTTGGTGGAGATCTCTGATTGAGGCCACCGGAAAAATCCCATTGTATAATATGTCATGGGATCAATTCATTGCCCTAATCAAGGAAAATTTCTGCCCTCAACATGAGGTGGAGAAGATAGAATCTGACTTTCTATCGTTGGTGATGACGAACCTCGACTGTCAAGCTTACCTGACAAGCTTCAATACGCTGTCCCGGTTGGTCCCTTACCTGGTAACCCCGGAGCCAAAAAGAATCGCTCCCTTTATCGGTGGTTTAGCCCCGGAGATCAAGGCAAGCGTAAAAGCTTCTCGGCCAGCTACCTTCAGGTCTGTAACTGACATTTCCTTATCCCTCACTCTGGATGCGGTCAGGCAGAGATCCCTGAGGAATAAGGAGGCCGAGAAGAGGAAGCGTGAAGATGACGGTTCACGAAAGTCGAACAAGAAGCACCGTGGGAGTGGTGACAACAAGAAAGGGTCGGAGTCGAGGAAGGATGGGCATAATTCTAGCGAAAAGCCCAAGTGTAAAATTTGCAAGAAGCAGCACTATGGAAAGTGCAGACTGGAGTCGAACTCTCAGACTCAGTCAAAACCCTTTGCTTGTGGAATTTGCAAGTCCACGGATCACAAAACCCTGGATTGCAAGAAGATAAAAGACGCAACGTGCTACCATTGCAATGAAAAGGGGCACATCAAGACCAACTGCCCTAAGTACAACAAGAAGCTTGAGGAGGCTAAGAAGACTAATGCCAGAGTCTTCAGAATGGACGCGAAAGAAGCTGTGCAAGACGATAATGTCATAACAGGTACTTTCCTTGTAAATGATGTCTTTGCAAGAGTACTTTTTTATTCAGGCGCAGATAAGTCTTTCGTAGATCATAAGTTTTGTAAATTGTTGAATTTACCTGTCAAAACCCTAAGCGTAAACTATGAGGTAGAGTTAGCAGATGGTACCATAGAAACCGTCTCTACTGTGTTAGATGGATGTGTTATATCCATTAAGAACCATTCTTTTCCTCTGTCTCTACTTCCCTTTAAGTTGGCTGGTTTTGACATAGTTCTGGGTATGGACTGGTTATCTCATAACCAGGCCCAAATTGTCTGTAACCAGAAACAAGTGGTAATAAAGACTCCGTCTGGTGAATCACTTACCATTCGGGGAGATACCCAGTATGGGCTACCTGAGCAGGTGACTATGCTCAAGGCTTCCAAGTGTTTGAAGAAGGGGTGTGTCATTTACATGGCGCAAGTGATTATTGATGAGCCTAAACCGAAGATAGAAGACATCCCTGTCATTTCTGAATACCCAGAAGTGTTTCCTGAAGATATACCTGTTTTACCACCAGATAGACAAGTCGAATTCAGGATTGATATCATCCCCGGAGCCCCTCCAGTTGCTAGAGCACCATACAGATTGGCACCCACAGAAATGAAGGAGTTGCGGACGCAGCTAGATGAATTGCTGGCAAAAGGTTTCATTAGACCTAGTTCATCTCCTTGGGGAGCGCCAATCTTGTTTGTCAAGAAGGAGGATGGGTCGATGCGTCTGTGCATCGACTATCGCGAGCTTAATAAAGTCACGATCAAGAATAGGTATCCTTTGCCCAGAATCGACGATTTGTTCGATCAGCTTCAAGGGGCAAGTTACTTCTCAAAGATTGATTTGAGGTCAGGCTACCATCAATTGAAGGTCAAAGATGAAGACGTTCACAAGACTGCATTTAGGACTCATTACGGTCACTACGAGTTCCTAGTGATGCCTTTTGGGCTCACTAATGCACCAGCCGCGTTCATGGATCTCATGAATCGCGTCTGCAAGCCTTACTTAGATAAATTCGTCATCGTTTTCATCGACGACATTCTTATTTATTCTAAGAATCAAGCTGACCATGAGAACACCTTCGTTGTATTCTCAAACTTTTACACCAAGAGAAACTCTATGCCAAATTCTCTAAGTGTGAATTTTGGCTACGAGAAGTCCAATTTCTTGGACATGTGGTCAGTGAGCATGGTATCCAAGTGGATCCCGCTAAAGTTGAAGCTGTTATGAATTGGCAAGAGCCAAAGACGCCTACGGAGATTCGTAGCTTCCTGGGATTGGCAGGATATTACAGGCGCTTCATTGAAAACTTTTCAAGGATTGCTGCACCCCTAACCTCCTTAACTAAGAAGAAGATTAAGTTTGTTTGGGGCCCTAAGCAGCAAGAATCCTTTGATATTCTGAAGCAAAAGTTGAGCAACGCCCCGGTACTGACACTGCCAGATGGAATTGAAGACTTTGTGGTTTATTGTGATGCTTCACACACTGGCATGGGGTGTGTGCTTATGCAGAAAGGCAAAGTTATTGCCTATGCTTCAAGACAATTGAAAGTGCATGAAAAGAATTACACCACCCATGACTTGGAGCTGGGTGCCGTTGTATTCGCACTAAAGCTTTGGAGGCACTATCTTTATGGTGTCAAATGTGTGATTTATTCTGATCACAAGAGCCTCCAACATCTGTTTAATCAGAAGGAATTAAACATGAGGCAACGCCGTTGGATGGAAACTTTAAATGATTATGATTGTGAAATCAAATACCATCCCGGCAAGGCGAATGTAGTCGCCGATGCCTTAAGTCGGAAGGAAAGGGTTAAGCCCATCCGAATTAACGCCAAGCGTATGGAGATAAAGAATAATTTGATGGAAAGGTTGTTAGCTGCACAGAAAGAAGCTGTGTTGGAAGCTAACTATCCTAATGAAAAGTTAGGAGTAACTGAGGAGCAGTTAACTCTTAGCAAGGACGGAATTTTACGATTAAACGGACGAATATGGGTTCCAATTTATGGAGGACTTCGAGATGTCATCCTCCAGGAAGCCCATAGTTCCAAATACTCCATTCATCCTGGAGCTGATAAGATGTACCAGGATTTAAAGGCAAATTATTGGTGGATAGGCTTGAAAAAGTCTGTAGCCGCCCATGTAGCAAAATGCTTGACATGTGCGCAAGTCAAAGCCGAGCATCAGAAACCGTCAGGTTTGCTACAACAGCCTGAACTTCCTACGTGGAAGTGGGAAATGGTAACTATGGATTTTATTACCAAGTTACCCAAGACAAGGAAAGGAAATGATACGATATGGGTTATAGTTGACCGACTGACTAAGTCAGCTCATTTCTTACCCATCAAGGAGACTTATAGCTCCGATATGTTAGCCCAGTTATACGTTGATAAGATTGTAGCCTTACATGGCATACCTGTAGCTATTATCTCTGATAGAGATACTAGGTACACGTCACATTTTTGGAAGAGCTTCCAGAAATCTTTGGGCACACGTTTGAACTTTAGTACAGCTTACCATCCTCAGACTGACGGTCAGAGTGAGCGTACTATTCAAACGTTGGAAGACATGCTACGTGCATGTGCGATCGATTTGGGAGGTAGTTGGGATAAGAACCTACCATTAATCGAATTCTCCTACAACAATAGCTACCATACCAGCATTAAGGCTGCGCCTTTTGAGGCATTATACGGTAGAAAGTGTAGATCGCCAGTTTGTTGGGCGGAAGTTGGAGAAGTCCAGTTATCAGGACCAGAGATCGTGTTCGAAACGACGGACAAGATTGTCCAGATTCGTGACAATCTCAAAGCTGCCCGGGATAGGCAGAAGAGTTACGCTGATCCAAATCGTAAGGATTTTCACTTCGAAGTAGGTGACAAAGTCCTACTTAAAGTGTCACCCTGGAAGGGGGTGATGCGATTTGGTAAGAAAGGCAAGCTAAGCCCGAGATACATAGGACCTTTCGAGGTTATCGAACGTGTCGGGTCAGTTGCCTATAAGTTGAACTTACCAGAAGAGCTCAGTGGAATTCACAATGTGTTCCACATCTGCAATCTGAAGAAGTGCTTCGCTGATGAATCACTGGTTATACCACATACATATGTGCATATAGATGAGAGCTTAAAATTTGTGGAAAAACCTTTGTCGATTGAAGATCGACAGGTAAGGAAGCTTCGAAGGAAGCATATACCTTTTGTAAAGGTCAAATGGGATGCCCGTAGAGGTCCCGAATACACGTGGGAGGTTGAATCCACCATGAAAGAAAAGTACCCTTACTTGTTTCAGTAAATCTCTGGTCGAGATTTATTTTAAGGGGGTGAGGATGTAACACCTCGAAAATTCGTGTTAAATAATAAAACGACACGTGTCATGAAAGACAAAACGCGTTGTAAACCCGGATTAAATAAAGATGTTTTGGCAGGATTTAAAAGAGGCGTCATGTTAATTTTTACCTCTGAACACCCCATTTATAAATCCCAAGACCCAAGTTTTTATATATTAAACATCTATTATGTCTTAAATCCAGAAATGGGTTGACAATAACGAATTGGAAATACTCGATAGGATCCCACGAAGAAAAGAATTGGTAAACCTTCGTTTCCGGTACTTTTATAAAGCATTCAAATGAAACAATACTTCATGGTAGGGTTTAGAACTGTACAAAGGCATTTTGGGAGGCCCCCAACTGACAAAATAATGTCCCAAATTCGAACAAGTAGGTGCCCTTTCGAAACACCAACAAACAAGAAACTTTGGTCCCTGATTGAATGCTTACGCATCGTAGGCAATAAAGCCCTACGATGCGCAAGCTAGCTGCCAGCGACCAGAAACTTGCTGTAGCCTGTTTGTCGCGATTGTGACCTATTTCACCGGTTTTTCTCACATGTGGACGACCCCTAGGCACCCCTAAGCACTAGGACAAGTGTTAATCAGTTATGGACGGGTCCTAGAGTTTGTTGTCAACATTTTATGGTGCCTAAGTTCACTATATAAAGCTCATTAGTTGCAACAAACATTCCCACACCTTCTCCTGCATTGTGGGATCATTTCTGGAGCTATCAAGCAGCCTCAAGTGATCATATTTCGTGCATAGGACTCTTGTAAGTCTGCTAGTCCTTCTTTAATTAGTTCTAGCTTAGTTAATTAGCTAAAAGTCAAACCGTCGAAATTACGGTTTGACTTCGAGATTAGTCAATAATGGCTCAGTCATATCTCGAATTAAAAGTAGTTATAAGTTGGTATTTATGTGGGTAATAAAACCTCAAAAGGGTTTCCCCTGATCACCACTCTAACTAGTTCAAATGTCGGGTCAAACATGTACTTAAAAAGTCAACAGGATTCTTAAATTTGCAATTTATGCATGATTAGCTATCTAGAACATATACAACCTGTTTGATTATTGTTATAACTTAGTAATAAGTGTAAGAACATGTCTAAACATGTTCAACCCGACAATTTCCTGTTTAGACCCGGTTCGGAACCGAAAGTCGCATAGTTTGACTTTCACTTTGACTTTCAGTTCTGACCCGTTTAGGCATGTTTTAGAAATGCCTCAGAGCTTTAATTGGACTAGGGTACATGTTAGGACAACCCTCTGTGATTATACACCTTGGTTCATTAGTTATCCAATTAATATGCATGTTTCCGTTAATTGCTCATATGTTGACCGTTATGCCCTTATTACCTTAAAACGTGATTTATGAAAATGTAAAAGTGTAGAAACTTCAAATACTGATATATAAACTTGTATGCAAAGTTTGACATCAGTTTGACTTGTAGATTAAGAGTTATGCTCATTATCGCAAAACTAATGCTTTATGTTAATAAAACGGCGTAATTAGCGTATAGCCTAGTTAAGCCTACTTTTTGGTATCAAACTTAATACCCACTGATGTAATATATTATTTTGAGAATTTTAAAGATTTTTAATTAATTTTAGGCTGAGCATAACTCATAGTCGTAGGCTTAATCCGGTAATTGTCGGTTTTGCCCTTACGGGCCATAAAATGAGTTTTACATATCTAAACGACTCCAAACCTTTTGCTACTGATCACATATGATAAATAAATTGTTTTTAGCCTTCTGGAAATATAAAAATATCAGATTTAAGTATCAAACCCGGAAATGGCCTTTAATCGCCTTATTTAAGCGTTTTTAACGCATAGTATGTTTTAAAATCATATTGAACATACCCGGGTTGATACCTACTGATATATGAGGCAAATTATAATATTTTAACAGTAAGAAAAGGTTGATAAACTCAGACTTCAGTTTTGAGCTTTTCGGCTTATGTGAAATTACCAAAATACCCCTACGGGGCATAGTTTGGTTGAAAATGATAAGTTTCACATATATGCTTAAACCTACTGATATAACTTGGTAAATGGAGTATGTTTACTGTTTACATCAGACCTGTAACTCAGTTAAACATCTAAACTCTTTTACAACCTTTAAAATGACCAAACTACCCCTACGGGGCCTAGTTTGTGTTTAAACACGTTTCGGGCATAATGAAAGACATCTTACTGATGTCACAACATATTTGAAGCATATTAACTTAGGAAACCTGTATATGGCTCTTACGGATACCCGTTACGCTTATTTCGCGTTCGGTTCGGTTTATGTAACAAGTTTACATAAATTAGCCGAAACGGGTCAAACCTTATCGGTTTTATCTCAAAATCCAGAATGTGAATAATAAACCCATATTAAACAAGTCTTCAAACTTGTCGGGTCTGAATCACATTCTATCCGGTCTTCGCTTAATCGTGCGTACGAACCGTATCTTGAAACTAGCCGGTCTAAGCTTAAGCTTAATAAAAGGCCCGTTAGAATTCTAATAGGTTATTATAAACCTTCGTTCCAGATTAGGAGGACCAGTAAAAGCTACGTGCATTTTGCTTGTTGTGATTAATACTTAATCAGGTAAATACTTTTAACTTATTTTCCCTATACGGGCTTGGGTTACGGTATATAGCATACCGCTTGATCGGGCATCAAATCTCCACCGTTAAAGTGGGTAGTTGAATAATTTGATCGGCTCGTTTAAACAGTCTTGTTTACTTTACAGCCTTTGGGGGGTTAATGACCATGTCCCGGATATCCTTGGCATCATCTTACGAGATGGCCACGACCAGAGCACGGGGTGTAGGCGTACACCGTCCGTGTATAACTCTATGATGTGGTGTGTCTATTGATCTTTAACCCGGACAAGATCCGGGCTACTGAACGCATAAGTAACATGTAATTCGTTCACGAGATTATAATATTAAATAATTCTCCCAAGTTAAATAAAAATGTTTATGCCATGTGCATCCAAACCAATTTTCAATCATTTTCCAAAATGAGTCAGTTGAATGTATTTACCAGTGTAAACTGACGTATTTTCCCAAAAAGACTGAATGCAGGTACTAATCGAAATTGGCTGGATTGTCTCCTAAGCATCAATAAAAAGTCTCGCAAGCTTAGGATGCCTGAAGTCTATTTTATTTCGATCCGTACTGTGGATAAACTTCCGGATATTGTTACTTTGATAAACAATATTAAATTCGGTTGTATCATATTTTAAATTTGCTTCCGCTGTGCATAATAATATTGTGTTGTTTGACTATTACATTGCCAACCACGTCACGATACTCCCCCACCGGGCCCACCGGTGACACGTGGAAATAGGGGTGTGACACCTGCATTTCCTGCCAGCTCCGGAATTCACAAATTTTAACTTCAAATGGTCATAACTTTTTATCTGAGGGTCCGTTTAAGGTGATTCTTTTCCCTATACGTCTGTAATTTAATTACCGACGCGTCTATTACAATTAATATACCGAAAATTTGGTTTACAGACCGAACGACTAAATTCACTTTTACAATTATTCGACCCAATACATTTACACCCGTTTTGCTAACATTGCAATAGTAATCATAAGGCGTTTTTACCCAACATCCAGGGCTTAATATCACCGGCATTTCATTACCAATCTTATGGTTTCATGCTCTCGTGATTGTCAATGCCAACTGCTAACTATTAAACACCAACACTACTAACTACGTAATTATTCGACCCGTTTGGCTCAATTGTGGAATCATCCATTTATATTGACTACCAAACATTTCATAACCCAATCTTAACCTATTAATTCAATTAGTGAACATTATCACTTCAATCAACGCAACTTTTATTCTAAAACACAACTATACGCGTTCTAATATCAAATTTACTTAATGTAACAAATCGAGTTACATACCTTCAAAGCAAACCCTTCAAACGCGCGTCACCACCGGCTTGTCCACTAGACGCTCCAGCTTCCTTCCCTATAGAGTTCATCCATAGCATGATTAGAACTCTTTTTTAATCATATATTGCATAGTTTGTCAAAACATTACAAATATGCATTTTAACTTGAAATTTTAGTTTTAAGCCTTCTTTGAGGCATTTTTACAAACACTTTAAGGGCAGAATTTTACATGGTTCATTATCAAGTTCATAACTTGTCATATAGCCCAAATTTACATCAATCAAACTATCTTACATAAATGTTAACCTCAATAATTCTGAAATCACGTCACAAATATCAGATTACACTAGGACAACCACCAAAATCCTAGTGTTTATCAAGTTCCACAAAAAAACCCACTAATCACCTTCAATGATGTTCATGGATTTTACTAAATTAAGCATGATTTCACCATGTACTTGTCTAGGGTTTACTCATGGACACTATATTGTTCCTATATCATCTATATAACAAACATGCAACCATAATTTCGAATTCTCTAAGTTCACTCAGAAATTCAACTAGAGATTTCTCATAAAATTTACATACCTTGTGACTCCTTTTTCAGTGGAGATCACTATTTCGTGCTCGGATTTTGATTTAGAATTGATTTGGACCTTCAATTTGAGAGATTAGACAAGAACTAGGGTTGTGGGGGTTTCTCCTGGTCGCCCTGTGCTTCAATCGACCAGACACACACTCTTGTGTGTGTTTGGTGTATTTTTATTTTGTTTTTATTAAATCAAGTTTCAGATTTAACACGTTTAGTCCCTCCATTTTCCTTATTTCATATTTTGAGTGTTTTAACCCACTTGCGTGTCACTACAAGACTTGTAATTAACTGGGTTATTTACTCCTAATCAGATTGTTTTCGTTTATTTAATATTTTGTAATTCTAATATAAAACTTTATATTTTCGGGGTGTTACAAGTCCACCCCCTTAAAAAGGGTTTCGTCCCCGAAACCATAGTACGTACCAAATAGTGTAGGGTAGAGCCGCTGCATCTCTTCTTCGGACTCCCATGTGGTATCCGAGCCCTTCATGTGTTCCCATTTGACCTTTACTTGATTAATCACTTTGTTTCTCAAGCTTTTTACTTTACGATCTAGAATCGCAATCGGCTTCACTACGTAGTTAAGACTATCATCCACTTCAATGTCATCATAATAGATGTAAGCCGTTTCTTCGGCTAGACATTTCCGGAGATGTGATACGTGGAACGTGCTATGTATCCCACTCAACTCCTCAGGCAGTTCGAGACAGTACGCTACCATACCTACCCGTTCGATGATTTTAAATGGCCCAATAAACGTTGGGCTTAGCTTTCCTCTTTTTCTAAACCGAATAATCCCCTTCCATGGAGATACCTTTAACATAACCTTGTCACCGACTTGAAATTCGATTGGTCTTCTTCTTTTGTCTGCATATGATTTTTTTCGATCCTGAGCCGCTTTCAAATGGGCTCGGACCAAATCAATCTTCTCATTCCTGATCTGGACGACATCCTTATGTGCAAGCTCGCGTGGACCAATCTCGCCCCAATACACCGGGGTTCAACATTTTCTACCATAAAGCATCTCGTACGGAGCCATACCGATGCTTGCGTAGTAGCTGTTATTATATGAAAATTCGAGCAATGGTAAATAGACATCCCAGCTACCCCCGAAGTCGATAATGCATGCTCGCAACATATCCTCCAACGTCTGTATTGTTCTTTCACTTTGTCCATTCGTTTTTGGATGGTACGCGGTGCTAATGAACAATTTAGTTCCCATTGGTTCTTGGAATTCACGCCAAAATTTCGAAGTAAACCGAGTATCTCTGTCGGACACAATAGATACCGGTACCCCATGGCGTGCCACTATCTCGTTTGTATATACCTCCGACATCTTTTCTGAAGTATATGTCTCACGTATAGGAATAAAGTGAGCACTCGTCGTCAATCTATCCACAACCACCCATATAGCATCGAATCCTCGGCTCGTCCTAGGCAGTTTGATCAACAGGTCCATGGTGATATATTCCCATTTCCAAACCGGGATTTCTAATGATTGCAGTTTACCATATGGCTTTTGGTGTTCAACCTTGACTTGTAAACAAGTCAAGCACTTCTCTACATATTTAACTACATCCCTCTTCATTCCGGGCCACCAATAGTTTTGCTTCAGATCGTTGTACATCTTGGTTGCACCCGGATGAATAGAATAACGGGATTTATGAGCTTCATCGAGTAGAAGTGTCTTGACTCCACATGAGTTTGGGACCTATATTCTTCCGAATCGAGTCTTCAACCCGTTGTTACCATTCGCCAAATCCTTCAGCTGACCGACTATCCATTCCTTTTTCAAGTTTTCCTCTTTCACTGCCTCGGCTTGTGCTTCTCGGATTCGTTCAAGTAAACCCGAGGTTACAATAAGCTGCATCGACCTCACTCGTATTGGTACATAGTCCGATTTCCTGCTCAAAGCATCCGCTACAACATTTGCCCTTCCGGGGTGGTAATGTATTTCGCAGTCGTAGTCTTTTACCGTTTCTAACCACCGCCTTTTTCGGATATTTAACTCCTTCTGATCGAAGAAGTATTTTAAACTTTTATGGTCAGTAAATATGGTGCACTTTACCCCGTATAAATAGTGCCTCCATACTTTTAACGCAAACACCACCGCCGCCAGTTCGAGATCGTGCGTGGGATATTTCTTTTTGTGTACCTTTAATTGCCTCGAGGCATAAGCTATTACCTTGCCTCGTTGCATTAAAACACATCCGAGCCCCAAAAGTGAGGCATCCGATGAGACTACCAAGTCTTCGACTCCGTCCGGCAATGTTAGCACAGGAGCTTGCGTTAACTTCTCTTTTAGCGTTTGGAACACTCCTTCTTGTTCAACACCCCAAATGAATCTCTCCTCTTTCCGAGTTAATATAGTTGATGGCAAAGAAATCTTGAATGAATCTCCTGTAGTATCCCGCAAGCCCTAAGAAATTTCTAATTTCTGAAGGATTCTTCGGAGGACTCCATTTCGACACGGCCTCTATCTTTGACGGATCAACCAATATTCCATCGGCACTTATGTTGTGGTCGAGGAATTGCACCTCTAATAATCAAAAGGCGCACTTTGAAAATTTCGCGTACAACCTTTCCCATCTGAGTATCTCTAACACTTCCTGTAGATGATGCGTATGATCCGCCTCACTTTTCGAGTACACCAGAATGTTGTCGATAAACATGATTACCGACTTGTCCAACATTGGCTTGCAAACCCGGTTCATGAGGTCCATGAAAGCCACGGGTGCATTCGTCAGCCCGAATGACATCACGAGGAACTTGTAATGTCTGTGTTGCGTGCGGAAAGTCGTCTTCGGTACATCCTCTTCCTTGACCTTTAATTGGTGATAACCCGATCTAAGACTATACACTATGGTGACCCATTGAGCCAACCGGTTGCCACGTCAAGGAAAAGACAAAATGAAAGGTAAAAATTTTAATTAAATATGTGAATGTCTTGCACGACCAGGTTGTCTGCACGAACAAGTTTGCAACCAATTGTGGAAAGATTATTTAATCCTTTTTTTTTCTTTTCTCTATTATTCAACCTATTTTTTATAATATCTAACTCTTTTTATTCTTTTTATTATTTAACTTCCATTATTTTATAAAAAGAAATTAATATGTAATCTTATCTTATCTTATCCATGCCATATGTCAATCTACTACTAGTTAAGTTAGATTTTTTAATCCAAGAAATCTTATATTTATTAAAGAAAAATGTAAAAAAAATACATTCATGATTTTTATCTATATATAGTAGTATATGAATAATGATAAATTTGCACATCCAAATCTGATTTTAAATCTCTCTTTTGTTCTTCATATTTTGTAAAACAATGGATCCGTTCTATACGAACCTTGACGATTCTGAAAATAATCAGAATAATCAATACTATGAAAGCCCATTGTTTTTTTCAAATTCAAGTCAACTTCCTTTCACTCAAAATCCTCAAACGTCACAACATACTGAAAAATAACCACAAACCACTAAATGGGAGACTGCTGAAGACGTTGCTTTAATGTCGGCATGGTGTATGGCTAGTGGAGATAGCCTTCGCGGAAAAAAACCAGAAGAAAACGTCACTGTGGAAAGAAATAAAGAAAATATATGATGCAACTCGGGCAGAAAATCCGGAAAAACTTTGTGAGAGGAATGTTGACCAAATGAAAGGTCGTTATAATCGACTAAACGAAAACGCCGGGAAATGGGTTTGCTGCGTACCGGGAAGCATATCGCCGAGCAAGAAGCGGTAAACCAACAATCATTTTAGAAGTTGTTGCATCGTATGACTTATGGATATGGCACGCATTCTTTGGAACACCAGGTACGTGCAATGACATTAACGTTCTCCACCGATCTCCTCTGTTTGATGATGTATTGTCAGGTCGAGCACCAAATGTTAGTTACATCGTGAATGGACAAGAATATAATAGGGCATACTATCTCACTGATGGTATAAACCCTTCATGGGCTGCCTTTGTTAAGTCGATAAATTCTCCACAACTTCGAAAGCACAAGTTGTTCGCTAAACATCAAGAGGCCGTTAGAAAAGATGTTGAGCGAGCATTTGGTGTTCTATAGGCTCGCTTTGCCTTTCTCCGACACCCATGTCTTGTGTGGGACAAAGATATGATGGGTAAAATTATGATTGCCTGTATAATCATTCATAATATGATTGTTGAGGATGAACGGGACACATACCTTCACTATTATGATCCGTCTGAGTTTCTAAGTGACAGGCCTACAAATCAACCACGAAGAAGCTTTGCTGAAGATGATGAACAACCATTTCAATACTCTACTGAACGAATTGCAAGCCTATCACATTATATGAACAATAGGGAACAACTTCGTAATAGAGAAGCTCATAACGCTCTAAAAAACGATCTGATTGAGCATATATGGCAAAAAATTTCTCATGACGAATAATTAAATAGTTTTTATTTTATGTACTCGTGATTATGTTTAATTATGTTTACTATTATGTGTTTTTCTAATGTTTTTTTATGTTATTGTAATTTTATTTATCTTTAAAGTAATTATTTGTTTTTATTTCTAATAACTTATATAATAAAAAATCATTACAAATCATATTTATATAATAAAATATTAGTTTAGGTTGGGTTGTGAATGTGGGTGAAAAATTGAATTGGGTTGGGTTGTGTAGGTGGAAGAGAGAGAAATTAGTATTTTATTGAAAGATGGTGTTGGGTTGGGTTGTGATAGTGGATAGTCTAAGGTCGATTTTTGAAAACCAATTCGCACCTTGTAATTGGTCGAATAAATCGTCTATTCTCGGAAGCGGGTATCGATTCTTTACCGTGAGTTTGTTTAACTCCCGGTAGTCTATACACATTCGCAAGCTTCCGTCCTTCTTTTTCACAAATAGTACCGGCGCGCCCCAAGGAGACACGCTCGGCCTTATAAATCCTTTTATCGAGCAAGTCTTGAATTTGCGACATTAGTTCTTGTAATTCTGACAGCATGAGTCGGTACGATGCTTTAGCTACGGGTTTCACGCCCGGAACCATTTCGATTCCGAACTCTACCTCCCGTTCAGGCGGCATCCCCGGTAAATCTTTCGGAAATACATCTTCGAAGTCACGTACCACCGGTACGTCTCCAATCTCTGGTGACTCTTTCTCGGGCTCATTCACGTATATCTTAAACGCCTTACATCCATGCTTCATGAGCTTGTGAGCTTTCAAGATCGAGCATATTATAGGATTGCCTCCTTTCTCGCCATAGATGGTGATGTGTTTTCCACTCGGAGATGTTAGCTTTATCTCCTTACGGAAACACACGACCTTTGCGTGGTGTCGAGATAGCCAATCCATCCCAACAACTACTTGAAACTCTCCCATCGACATCGGGATTAGATCTATCAAGTACTCCTCGTCATCGATACTTAATTTACAGCCTTGACAAACATCACAAACTATGAAACTTTTGTTGTCCCCTATTTCAACTTCCAAGGGCACAGATAATTTCGTCAATACAAATGAAGGATGTCGAATAAATCCATGTGAAATAAAGGATTTATTCGCACCTGTATCAAATAAAACACGTGAAGGAATCGAGTTTATTGCGAATATACCTGAGACCACATCGGGTTCTGTTTTCACTTCAGCCGCTGTTAGTTGGAAGGACCTGGCCTTCGCCTTTGGAGATTCTGTTGGAGATTCTTTGGTGTCTTTCTTTCCAACTAAGTCCGGACATTCGGACTTTTTATGGCCCGGTTGGTAACACTTGTAGCACACAGAGACCTTTCCTGGACATAAATGTCACACCCCCAAAATACCACTCGCGTAAACACCGCAGGGCGTGTGACGTACCAGGATCTTAGCCATCAATCACATTGAACTCATAGGTATATGTAAATAAAACTTTCATTGATTAACTGTAAATGTTACAACGTTACAATAATTTACAGTTTACAGAGGAAGCATAAATCATCCGTTAAGTGTTTATTAACTACATGTAAAAAGCCATTAGTCTTGTATTGTGTTTCCATATATCTCGACCCATGACCACTCCAGCTTCTCAGACAACAAGTTCCATTGATATGTACCTAAGGGCCTGCAAGGCATGTAACAACGAGTCAACAACAAAGTTGAGCGAGTTCACAGTTGGTTGTTTAGTTTTACCAGTTTGTTTTGAAATCATAAGTTGTTTCGTAAACCACGAGTTAACTGGTAGCCTTTTGTTTCCCAAACCATAACCAGTGGGGGGCTTCCCCATGTGAACCACTAGACCGTACCATATCGACTACTAACGAAAATAAGTTGTGCCCTACATCAGTGTCTATCATCACTGACAGTTTGCCATAGTCCATTAGTACACGCCCGTTCGAACGACACGGTGTGAGGTTTGTCAAACCTAATAGCGCTATTAACTAATGACCCGCTCGCCATCGGCCTCGGCGATTAAGTCGATATAAAGTGAGGGACTTCATGATAGATTTTTGTCTAGTAAGTTGTAAGGTTGTTGTCCTACCCAAGGAGGACGAACGTACGTATTCTACCCAAGGAGAATACGCAGGATTAATATTGGCATCCTACCCATGGAGGATGGCGGTACATATCCTACCCAAGGAGGATATGTAGAATTCCGTTTTAGTTTCTTAACCCATTCCCAAACCACCGGGAATCTCACGCCTTGTTGAAAGTGTGAACTCACCTTAGAGTGCTCGGTAGAATTAATTACTCGTTTAACCAAACAATCAACCAAATCCTATGATAATTGCACATATAACAGTCAGTTCGCATACAGCTCAGTACGTATTGTTTCTCATTCATTCATCAGATAGTGTACACCAAAAATACAAATAGTGGCATTCATTACTCCGTACACTAGTCTAATCAGTTACACACGTTGTATGAACATTCATTAACCATGTTTGACTTGATAATCATACAGTCCAAAACAACTACTGGCCCAAACTCAAAACGACATAACTACACATAACTTAATATAGTCCTTAAATATAACCCGGCCCAGCGCGACCCAGACCATGTACGGCCCAATAAATAGTTAACATAAAATCACCACACTATCACTTCATTCATTAAATCTATTTAGCCCAAAAATCCCAAGGTCCAATTACGAATGGCCAAGGTTAAACCCATTAACAAATCTCTATTTTTTCACCTAGTCTGCTAACCTACTCTAGTACATAATTAAAACATCTCATAGTGGATTCCTAACTGTTGTTTCTTGAGTTTAGCAAATCATTCTAAAATAATAACTCAAATATTACTAGCTCCTAGAATCATGTTCAACACATATATCATCAACAACCTCATCGGTACACATTTAATCACAACCGACATTACCCAATATGTCATACTTTTTAATTGTTGTAATCCCAAGCAATATATTCTACCCTACTCATGCACAATAATCCTTTAACAATATGTACGACCCCCTAGTTAATCATACATGGTTTAACATCATAATCCACCACATTATTCTTTTCAGTAATATGTTTATCAATTTAAGCCATAGTGACTTCCTTATCAATTCATACAATCCACCAGATTATGAACGATTGACATAAAAAAAAACTGAAATCATATATTATGATACCAATACAGTTTATAACCCAGAATTATCATCAAGAAATCAGTCAACTATCTTAATCATAGCATTCTGTTATGTTTCAATAGATTATATATATACATCCACTTGATTTCAAATCACACATAAACAAGATCGACCGATAAAAACGAGCAAGATCAACAATCAGCAATTAAAACTAACGTAGCATGAATTTACTAACCCGGAAAGGTTTGATTAGTAGGCTGAAGTCTCGAAGGTGGGGGGGTCTACTGTCGCCACGAATTAAAGGTTTGTAGGGTTTGCTTTTAATTTAGAGTTTTATCAAATCAATTATCAATAGTACGTACATATACAATATGAGGGTTTTGGGGCGGGTTGGGGCTTTGACCGAATTGGGCTTATACCCATGCAAGTGGGCTGCCATCAATTCCAAAATACGAATAAGGGTGCTCAAGGTTTGTTTGTTATTTGTATGTTATGAGAACATAAATCTACATTCATACACTAAGGGTATATATGCACCAAGATATAATAGGCAAAACAGGCTTCTACGTGGGTTTGTTTTGGGATGCGAACTAAAAGGTAGCAATAGGAGGTATACTTGGGCCGATGACTTAATGTGTGGCCAAATGTGTAAATAACTTGATGACCGGCCCAATGTAAAGTGTGTGTATAAGTTAAACATTCGGCCCAAATACATGGAATACCAAGGACGGCCCAATAACCAAGATAGCCCAATAGCTCGCTCAAGTATAACCCGACACGTTTACGTTTAGCAATTAATCGAAGCAAGCGCGTGTAAGAGAAGCAACAGGGAACCAAGATTACAAAACTAACCTTGGAAGTTTAGGTTGTCACATCATCCCCAACTTGAAAGAAATTTCGTCCCGAAATTTAGCACGTGGTTACTGAGGAAGCTAGTTAAGTTGTGTAGTTTTCCTGGGGTGTCACATCATTCCCCCGTTGGTTTGGAATTTCGTCCCGAAATTCCGCAGTAGCTTCAGCCTAAGAAGTGGTTTCATTGTTCTCGAACAACCGGGGATATTTGTGTTTCATTTTGTCTTCTCATTCCCAGGTAAACTCTGGGCCACGACGGGAGTTCCAACGAACTCGAACAATAGGTATCCTGACGCGTTTGAGAATCTTGACCTCCCGGTCCAAGATTTCCACTGGTTTTTCAACAAATCGCAACTGATCGTCAATGGTGAGCTCCTTGAAACGAACTGTGAGGGTTTCATCTGACAGACACTTCTTCAGATTCAACACATGGAATACGTTGTGAACTCCACTGAGTTCTTCGGGTAGATTCAACCTGTAGGCCACCTTGCCAATTCTCTCCGTGATTCCGAAAGATCCAACATATCGCGGGCTGAGTTTGCCTCGCTTACCAAAATGAACTACACCTTTCCAAGGTAAGACTTTAAGTAGCACTCGGTCCCCAACCTGGAACTCGAGTGGTTTCCTGCGCTTAACAACGTAGCTTTTCTGACGGTCACGAGCTGCCGGCATTTGTTGTCGTATCTGAGCAATCTTCTCTGTTGTGTCTACGACGAGTTCTGAGCCAGTGATTCGACTGTTTCCAACTTTTTCCCAACAAAGAGGTGATCGGCACTTCCGTCCGTGCAATGCCTCGAACGGAGTAGCCTGGATGCTGGTGGGGTAACTGATGACATACGAAAATTCCACTAAAGGTAGATGCCGCTCCCAGCCGTTACCAAGGTCGATCACACATGCCCTAAGCGTGTCTTCAAGGGTTTGGATGGTGCATTCAGACTGCCCATCCGTCTGTGGATGATACGCCGTGCTCATGTCCAGATGTGAGCCAAAGGATTTGTGCATCGCTGGTCACAAATCAGATGCAAATCGTGGGTCGCGATCAGAGATAATGGAAGTTGGTACCCCGTGCCTAGCAACCACTTCTTTCAGGTAAATGACTGCAAGTGTAGAAAAACTTATCCGTTTTCTTGATGGCTAGAAAGTGTTCTGGTTACGGGAGATAATCAACGATCAGCCAGGTGATATTGTTTCCGTTTCGAGTTACAAGTAGACTCGCAACCAAATCCATGGCAGTCTGTTTTCGCTTTCCTTATATGTGTTTCTGGTTGCTAACACTTCACCTTGACTTTCCCACAAGTCAAACATCATTCCCATACCCAGCTAGGTGGGCCTTCACGTCCGATTACCAGTACAAGGTTTATAAATCCAAATGCTTCTCATCAAAACCCAGATGGCTAGGATGTCGAAACTGGTGTGCTTTGCTCAACGCGAGTTCACTACAGTTGCCGTGTAATGAGACCCGCATTCATTCCATGAAATAACGAGTATCGTCCGACTGGTCAAAGGTTACTTCTCCATGCCCCGCATGGGTTCAACTTGAAGATTCCTCTTCCTTCAGTTCTCCAGTTTGAACAGAGCGAGTCTGATCTTGGTAAGTTAGAGTCGATAGCGAGCTGCAGAGCTCGTGTACGTTCAGGTTTTGCAGTCGTACTCATCCAGAAGTTCCATCAAGCGATGTCATTATATGCTATAGCTCTTTCAAACATCGGTACATGGGAGGCCCTTGTGATCGGTCTAAATAACGCATCTGGTACCGTCCAAGTGATGCCTCCATCCAAAATCCCAAAGCCACGGTCTTCACCGCCAGTCGTGTGTGTGTGTCGTGCAGTTCCTCTTTGTAACTCCGTCACGTATGACATCACTCTCTCGTGTTGCATCGATGTGCAGCTGAGACTCTGATTCAGACCATAAGGATAAAACACTGAATCACCCGCATCCCCAGGTAAAACGATGCTCAGAGCATCGCAGAGTCGGAATTCGAAAGCTGAAAGGATGTCCTCCTGTTCTGTCCTTCACGAACACAGCACCCTGCTGTGCTAGAGAGATTTAGGCTGCGCGACCTTCGAAAATCCTATGATTTATCTGCGATAGAATCAAGCGAGACCAAGAAATTGTTGTATCCTCTAAGGGATCTTTGGTATCGCTCAGTTTCTAACCAAAACGGGTCTCAGCGAGATCCACGTATATTCTCACTTCGTTGATTATATGACCAAAAAGGTATCCCTCTCATGCAGAAGTTACATTTATCAAGACTTCGCGCGGTGTGGCTCCTCCTTCAGGAGCTCTCAAATAAGATACAAAGCTGCCCATGATGTTCCTTTCTCCTGGAAATGATTCAACATGTCATCAATAAGCATGGTCGATTCATGTGATCCATACAACTACTGGTGTTCCATCTGACGTTAGCTCGTTCGTTTGCCAATCCTCGAATGGAAGCTTGTTCCTCGCAACTGGTCGACGGGTTGTCAAAACGGTTCTTGACTGTCATCTTGTTGAGTTCTTGATAGTCATTACACATACAAAAAGGCTTCTCTTCATGGGTATAGCGAGGGCTCCTTAAAGTGAAACTCCTGTCCGACAGCTCCTGTAGTTGGTTAAACAGCTCCTGCAACCCTCCTAACAGTTGTAGAGATGATCCTGGAAGTTCCTCGAGTAGCACATAGAGGGTAATTACGAACAACTGGTGGATCCTCGATCCTCTTTTTCCTAACCTTACGTCAATAACAGTTGCTAATATAGCGGGGTAATCCCTCCGTAGACACTCCTGGCTTTCATTGCTGAAATGACGCTAACCTTTGCGCCACTCTAACGTGTTAGAGCAGATAACAATCCTCCACTAAGGAGAGGGGTACGTAGAATCTTCTCCTTACAGGGTACATCTATCAAGAGCAACAGAAGGAAGGTCGATGTCGGACACTTATCCCACAAGGTCGAGTTTGCATCCCAATGATCATATGAGGTTTCCATTATCTAGCCGTCAGCCGATTCCACAACGGGTTCAAACTCTTAGGAGCATCAGGGTCAAACGGAATAGAGACGAAGAGGATTGCTACTCATACTAGCTACCTTGTCGTTAAAGTCCTGACGTCGCCCACGCCAATTCTAAATGTCCTTCCAAGAGCATCATTTCTGGTGTTGCTGTTTTCATTACTAGGATTCCAAGTACTGTCGTTGTTCCTTTGATCGTTGTCCTCTTAACTTAACCACGGCCAATCCATGTTGTAGGCACCTTTATTTCCTTACTGTAGGCTAGGGTTACGAATACCTTGTTGTCGCTGTGACTGCTGCCCCCAATGTCGTTGCTTGAAACGAAGCCCTACGATTCTTCACCATCATAGTCCATCTTTTCACATTCAGAGCCTCGTCCTAAAGCACTACTCACTGTGCTGATAGTTACGCATACCACACTAAGGTCAATTATCATCACTTATGCCTCGTTTGATTCGTAAGAGTTGACTCCCATGAGTCACTGACAAGGGTTAAGGATTCGATTGAAACCAATTCGCTGGTGCTCGTTGCTGGTGCTGAGGTCGGCAAGGTACTACGCTCATCCTCCTGTTCATCGATGTTGCAAGTTGTTTGAGTAATACACGGTCTGCTACGAGGGTATTGCAGAAGTGATCACACTTCGGTATCTAAGATGTCAAAACATGAGTTCCAGCAAACGAAGAGGGGTAAGAAAGGTATCGATCAATCATTCGACACTGCGACATCCAACACATGGACGTTCGTATAAGCACCTAACATTCTACATGGTTCGCTAAGTGCTCAGATGGGTGTTCAGGTAATACTCGATAGTATCGTGTTTCTAGAGATGAATGAAAAGTTCACGTTTGAGTAGGGGACATTCACTGCTATGACCCCTATAGGTTTGTTATGTTTCACGTCGGTCAAATAACGGAACGGAACCCTTTTTCCACTTGTCAAGGCTCTCTGGGACTCGCATGCACCCCACATTATTATTATGTGTGCACCCACAATAATTTTGCGATTTGCATGCTTATCTCAGTTCCTCCTAACTCATGTCAAATGGTTCCTCAAACTTAGATGTCAAACGGAGGCCGTCAAGGTAATAAGATCACAAAAATCCAAGGACTATGGCATACTATCAACGCATCATAAGGTAAGAAAGCAAGCAATCCATGTCATCATGCTATAGTGATGAGTGTGTGTTCGTATGTTTCGTTATAGACAAATGTGTACTAGTCACGTAATGTATGCAATAAGTAAGAGAGACGAACCTTGCAATCTGGAGCTGAGTGTCATGGTCGTATTCACGTGTTCAGAACTGTTCGGTTTTAGTCTGGTTTTATAAAATGTTTTCCCCTTTTTAAAACCAAGTTCAGTATAACCAATGGCTCTGATACCAATCTTTCACACCCCAAAAATACCACTCGCGTAAACACCGCAGGGCGTGTGACGTACCAGGATCTTAGCCATCAATCACATTGAACTCATAGGTATATGTAAATAAAACTTTCATTGATTAACTGTAAATGTTACGATGGTACAATGATTTACAGTTTACAACGGAAGCATAAATCATTCGTTAAGTGTTTATTAACCACATGTAAAAAGCCATTAGTCTTGTATTGTGTTTCCATGTATCTCGACCCATGACCACTCAAGCTTCTGAGACAGCAAGTTCCATTGATATGTACCTAAGGGCCTGCAAGGCATGTAACAATGAGTCAACAATAAAGTTGAGCGAGTTCACAGTTGGTTGTTTAGTTTTACCAGTTTATAAGTTGTTTCGTAAACCACGAGTTAACCGGTAGCCTTTTGTTTCCCAAACCATAACCAGTGGGGGGCTTCCCCATGTGAACCACTAGACCGTACCATATCGACTACTAACGAAAATAAGTTGTGCCCTACATCAGTGTCTATCATCACTGACAGTTTGCCATAGTCCATTAGTACACGCCCGTTCGAACGACACGGTGTGAGGTTTGTCAAACCTAACAGCGCTATTAACTAATGACCCGCTCGCCATCGGCCTCGGCGATTAAGTCGATATAAAGTGAGGGACTTCATGATAGATTTTTGTCTAGTAAGTTGTAAGGTTGTTGTCCTACCCAAGGAGGACGAACGTACGTATTCTACCCAAGGAGAATACGCAGGATTAATATTGGCATCCTACCCATGGAGGATGGCGGTACATATCCTACCCAAGGAGGATATGTAGAATTCCGTTTTAGTTTCTTAACCCATTACCAAACCACCGGGAATCCCATGCCTTGTAGAAAGTGTGAACTCACCTTAGAGTGCTCGGTAGAATTAATTACTCGTTTAACCAAACAATCAACCAAATCCTATGATAATTGCACATATAACAGTCAGTTCGCATACAGCTCAGTACGTATTGTTTCTCATTCATTCATCAGATAGTGTACACCAAAAATACAAATAGTGACATTCATTACTCCGTACACTAGTCTAATCAGTTACACACGTTGTATGAACATTCATTAACCACGTTTGACTTGATAATCATACAGTCCAAAACAACTATTGACCCAAACTCAAAACGACATAACTACACATAACTTAATATAGTCCTTAAATATAACCCGGCCCAGCGCGACCCAGACCATGTACGGCCCAATAAATAGTTAACATAAAATCACTACACTATCACTTCATTCATTAAATCTACTTGGCCCAAAAATCCCAAGGTCCAATTACGAATGGCCAAGGTTAAACACATTAACAAATCTCTATTTTTCACCTAGTCTGCTAACCTACTCTAGTACATAATTAAAACATCTCATAGTGGATTCCTAACTGTTGTTTCTTGAGTTTAGCAAATCATTCTAAAATAATAACTCAAATATTACTAGCTCCTAGAATCATGTTCAACACATATATCATCAACAACCTCATCAGTACACATTTAATCACAACCGACATTACCCAATATGTCATACTTTTTAATTGTTGTAATCCCAAGCAATATATTCTACCCTACTCATGCACAACAATCCGTTAACAGTATGTACGACCCCCTAGTTAATCATACATGGTTTAACATCATAATCCACCACATAATTCTTTTCAGTAATATGTTTATCAATTTAAGCCATAGTTACTTCCTTATCAATTCATACAATCCACCAGATTATGAACGATTGACATAAAAAAACTGAAATCATATATTATGATACCAATACAGTTTATAACCCAGGATTATCATCAAGAAATCAGCCAACTATCTTAATCATAGCATTCTGTTATGTTTCAGTAGATTATATATATACATCCACTTGATTTCAAATCGCACATAAACAAGATCGACCGATAAAAATGAGCAAGATCAACAATCAGCAATTAAAACTAACGTAGCATGAATTTACTAACCCGGAAAGGTTTGATCGGTAGGCTGAAGTCTCGAAGGTGGGGGGGGGTTCTACTGTCGCCATGAATTAAAGGGGTGTAGGGTTTGCTTTTAGTTTAGAGTTTTATCAAATCAATTATCAATAGTATGTACATAAACAATATGAGGGTTTTGGGGCGGTTTGGGGCTTTGACCGAATTGGGCTTATACCCATGCAAGTGGGTTGCCATCAATTCCAAAATACGAATAAGGGTGCTCAAGGTTTGTTTGTTATTTGTATGTTATGAGAACATAAATCTACATTCATACAATAAGGGTATATATACACAAGATATAATAGGCAAAACAGGCTTCTACGTGGGTTTGTTTTGGGCTGCAAACAAAAAGGTAGCAATAGGAGGTATACTTGGGCCGATGACTTAATGTGTGGCAAAATGTGTAAATAACTTGATGACCGGCCCAATGTAAAGTGTGTGTATAAGTTAAACATTCGGCCCAAATACATGGAATACCAAGGACGGCCCAATAACCAAGATAGCCCAATAGCTCGCTCAAGTATAACCCGACAGGTTTACGTTTAGCAATTAATCGAAGCAAGCGCGTGTAAGAGAAGCAACAGGGAATCAAGATTACAAAACTAACCTTGGAAGTTCAGGTTGTCACATCATCCCCAACTTGAAAGAAATTGTGTCCCGAAATTTAGCACGTAGTTACTAAGGAAGCTAGTTAAGTTGTGTAGTTTTCCTGGGGTGTCACATCATTCCCCCGTTGGTTTGGAATTTCGTCCCGAAATTCCGCAGTAGCTTCAGCCTCAGAAGTGGTTTCATTGTTCTTGAACAACCGGGGATATTTGTGTTTCATTTGGTCTTCTCGTTCCCAGGTAAACTCTGGGCCACGACGGGAGTTACAACGAACTCGAACAATAGGTATCCTGGCGCGTTTGAGAATCTTGACTTCCCGGTCCAAGATTTCCACTGGTTTTTCGACAAATCGCAACTGATCGTCAATGGTGAGCTCCTTGAAAGGAACTGTGAGGGTTTCATCTGACAGACACTTCTTCAGATTCGACACATGGAATACGTTGTGAACTCCACTGAGTTCTTCCGGTAGATTCAACCTGTAGGCCACCTTGCCAATTCTCTCCGTGATTCCGAAAGATCCAACATATCGCGGGTTGAGTTTGCCTCACTTACCAAAATGAACTACACCTTTCCAAGGTAAGACTTTAAGTAGCACTCGGTCCCCAACCTGGAACTCGAGTGGTTTCCTGCGCTTAACAACGTAGCTTTTCTGACGGTCACGAGCTGCCGGCATTTGTTGTCGTATCTGAGCAATCTTCTCTTTGTGTCTACGACGAGTTCTGAGCCAGTGATTCGACTGTTTCCAACTTTTGCCCAACAAAGAGGTGATCGGCACTTCCGTCCGTGCAATGCCTCGAACGGAGTAGCCTGGATGCTGGTGGGGTAACTGATGACATACGAAAATTCCACTAAAGGTAGATGCCGCTCCCAGCCGTTACCAAGGTCGATCACACATGCCCTAAGCGTGCTTCAAGGGTTTGGATGGTGCGTTCAGACTGCCCATCCGTCTGTGGATGATACGCCGTGCTCATGTCCAGATGTGAGCCAAAGGATTTGTGCATCACTGGTCACAAATCAGATGCAAATCATGGGTCGCGATCAGAGATAATGGAAGTTGGTACCCCGTGCCTAGCAACCACTTCTTTCAGGTAAATGACTGCAAGTGTAGAAAAGCTTATCCGTTTTCTTGATGGCTAGAAACGGGAGACAATCAACGATCATCCAGGTGATATTGTTTCCGTTTCGAGTTACAAGTAGACTAGCGACCAAATCCATGGCAGTCTGTTTTCGCTTTCCTTATAGGTGTTTTTGGTTGCTAACACTTCACCTTGACTTTCCCACAAGTCAAACATCATTCCCATACCCAGCTAGGTGGGCCTTCACGTTCGATTACCAGTACAAGGTTTATAAATCCAAATGCTTCTCATCAAAACCCAGATGGCTAGGATGATGAAAATGAAGGTAGTTTTCATGAAGGTTATCTAAAAAACTCAAAATTTGAGAAAAATGTGAATGATGATTCAAAAGGATTGGTGTATACCATGATTGGATCGGAAAAATTATTCTCAGATCTTGAAGTCCCGTTTCAGAATGTGATTTCAGAAAAGATTGACAAAGTTTTCAAGATGGTTGAAATTGAAAAGTCTGAGATTTCAAAGTTTGCTGGAAAAAGTCACAAAACTTTTTATAACAAACCTGGTTTCAAGAAGAAAAACATAAAGGCTGGGTTGGGTTATAAAAAGAAACAGAATTGGAACAGAACTAAAACGTCAAATTATCAGAAACAGATGAATTTTGTTCATGGAAAAACTTCTGAAGAAGAGAAAGAACTCCAATTTAGATGACAGTCTAATAAAGAGTTCTATGCTCAAAAGAAAAAGCAACAACAACAGGTGAAAGATGTATTAAAGAGAACTTGTTTTAAATGTGATCAAACTGGACATCTTACACACAAGTGTTCAAATCAAAAACCTGTTGATGTTGTGAAAAAGAAGTCTGATGTTGTGAATCAGAAGTTAACCAAGTTTGATTCAAAGCAAACTTGGAAGCCGAAATGTCTAAGGCTGAATCACAACAATCTTGGAAACCGGTGACACCCAGATTTAAAACAACACAAAGTTGGAAAACAACTGTTGATGCAACAAAACCTAACCAACTTTGGAAACCAAAAGTTGTTCAAAACCAAAATGTTCAAAATGAATCTCATTTTTACAAAAGAAGTGCTTCAAAAGGACAAAGTTGGGTGGTTAAGACACAACCTAGTTCTGAACAGAAAACCGATTCAATTAAAAAGGGTGAAGTAAAAGATGAAAAGTTGTTTATACCAAACGAAGAAAATTTTCCAAGATTGAATGCAGCATATTATGTTGAAATGCCTAAGGTCAAACAGACCGGTGCTAAATTGTTCAAATGATCAAATTAGTTGATTGTACAGGTGCTCTCGAAGAAAACTGAATGTCAACTAAAGGAGTGTCGGAGCAGCCTGGCACGAGAGGAGGAGGCTGCTGGTCCCTGCGATTGTTAAACAGGGAGTTTGTTCATTTCTGTACATAAATAAACCATATTTCAAAAATCCTAAAAATTAAAAAAATTTAAAAAACCAAAAAAATATGTTTTTATTTTGTCAAAAATTGAAAAATCAAAAATATGTTTGTTTTTAAATTTTGTCAAAAAATAAAAAATTCCAAAAATATGTTGAGTGAATATGCCAAAACCCTCACGGTGGAACAAACGTGATTAATTTCACAAGATTGAAAAACGGTTTTCAAACTGTAAAATATCAATGTGTTGTAAATCATGGGGGTATGTTTTATGCAAAAAAGAGCATGTGAAGCAGAAAATGGATGGCGAGACAATGCTATCAGTATCGGTTTGTCAAATTTTCTTTAAATGTTTTGAATTTTAGGGGGAGTAAGCGTTGTCTTTCTGACAAAACCGTTAGAAAATTTGAAAAAGACAAAAACATGATAAAATTCAAAAAAAGAGTTTTGTGTAAAAAGAGGAAATGATAGTACATCAGTAGACAATCACAGTACGCTAAAGAAATGGAAAGTTAAAATGTGATAAACAGTCTCACTAATGATATGCCAGTAGGTTTTTACACGCTTAGTAGATTGTTTTCAAGATATAAACCTAAATATCAAATACTTACTTATCTCGTGGGGAACATCTCTCGAATATATGGGTAACCCCTGAAATCTTGTTTGAGAGATTGCCTGATTCTGAGATACTAGGTCTTTATACTGTTTGATATCTGGGGTATTATACCTGGACTTCTGATATTGCGGAAGCAATGGCCTAGTCCTCGTATAATATCGAAAGATATGAATCAATTGCAGTTGAAGGAAAGTTCATACCTGAGCTCTCAAGGTCTCGCACTAACCCAGAGTACAGATATCAAATTGGTATACTCACCTGTAAGACTGAATCTAGGGAATTTCGATACGAGAGTATATTCTGAGGTGGGACACGCGAATAAGTGTAAGTCCTTAAAACACTAATCTCGTATCTCGAATCAATTGAACTTTGTGTGAAAATTTAAGTGGATCAGTATACTGACAATCTAAGTGAATCGTTTAGAACTTAAAATGTTTATATAGCTCAATGGTGCTAGTGATTTGTCATAAACTGACATGATTGATATTCGCTAATTTACACATATTTTAGTCCCCCATTTTATCCCCATTTTATGCGTTTTAGGCCGTAAAACCGTCATTCGGATACTTAATCATGTATACTTTTGTTTACAGGCCTAAAACAGCATACCAGACAAGATGATAGTGAAAACGAGGACTTTCTGGACGAAACGACAAAGCTGCGAACATTCTGTTGGAATTCTGACCTGGGCAAGTGGAACGGTCTTGCGACCATGTGAACGACCGTGCATCTCCGACAAATGCAGTCCAGTCCGGCAGTGAACGAGGGTGCGACCCGACGTGCAAGCATAATCCAGTAATGCACGGGCGTGCGTCTGATTGCACCCCGTGCGGATTCGATGATCAACCAAATCCCGGCAATGCACCACCAGTGCAGCAGTCCGTGCAACAAGAACCCGGAAACGCACGATCGTGGGATCTGAAGAACGGTCGTGCGAGACCGAAGACCGGTCAAGATCTGATGACGTCATGCAGTATGGTGCACCATACCTCCAATAATTCATAAAGCGAATGGTCGTGCGACAGGATGCACGACCGTGCGAGATCAAAATTATATAAAAACTTGCAGAAACATTCTGCTCGTAACTCTGGACATTTTGGAAGCGATTCTGGTGATTTTCAGGCTCCGGAGGCTTCTGCTTTGACCCGGATTCAAGCCACATTGTGCCGATTAGCTTCGTTATCTTCCAGATTCTTAATCTTATGCTTGTTTATGGTTTGGTTTTCTAATCTTTCCATGATTTTGTTAATCTTTCAAGCATTTAGATTAACGTTTATGTATTATTGTAGCCTTTGGGCAAAAACACAACAATCCCTTGCTTGATTATAGCCATTAGTATGTTAATCTTTGTTTGTAATGACACTTGGAAGTATTTTCTATGATTATCTTTGATGATTAATTTGCAACCTTGTTATTGATATTGATTTCTTGATTATAAGTAATTGGGTTGGATGATTGGTATTTGGTTAGTTAAGATAGTTGAAAAATGAAGCTTAATTAATCTTGTATTAGTAAACTTTAAACTTGGTTAACTAGTTTAGTTTGGTTAAAATGTGTGCACCATGATACTAGAAATGGTTAGTGGTTTAATAAAATGTAATTATTGTTAATCAAGAAAGCTTGCCGTCACGTAAGGACCTTAATGGGTTAAATGGTGTCGTTATAAATTCTTTCCATGATTTGTTAGCTTAGTTAGTAGTTTAGGCCAAAATTGCTATCTTGGTGAATTTATGTGTAAGATTTGTAAAATGAACACGGTTGTGATTTAATCTAGTTTATACTTGTCTCGGTGGTTGCATTGTGTTTATCGGTGTCGCTTTCCTTGATTAAGTGCGGTTAGAAAACTCCTAACGGATGACTAACTTATTTTTAAGAGATTTTCATAGACATTTATCAATTGCACGTTAAAGAACAATTTTAGGTGGTTAAAGTGTGTTTATCGTTTTAGATTTCCGAATGATTGTCATGTTAGGATTCCCGAAAGAGATACTAATTGTCTTAAAATGGAAAATTGACCGAATGCTTCTAGTGCCAAAACCGAGTTAGTTGACATACTTTGGTTGTGTATTAAGCAAGGCTATTTATCTATTTTCTACTATGTTTTATAAGTATTTGTTTATGCTTACTTTAGTTTATTAAAAATCAAACAACTTATTTTTTACCGGTAGTTTAGTGACAAAGGTCTAGTATTATTTCTCCGCCCATTTCCTTGGATCGATACTTGGTTCTTACCGATACTTTACTACATATATGATAGGGTACACTTGCCTCTTTCGTGTGTGTTTTGATGTAAAAGTAATAATCACTTTTATAAATTTAAAACCAAATAGTGTGTAATTTCATTGTAAAAATATGTGTAGTCGCGCACACGTCAAGTTTTTGGCGCCGTCGGGGAAGTGGCGAGTTTTAGGAACGACCCGAGTCATTGTTTTATTGGTTTATATACTTGTTAATATTTGTGTATACTTTCTTGATTATTTATTTATTTATTTGTTAATATTTCTTGCTTTTAATTCGATTTATTCGTTTTCGTGAATATTTTGTACACTTGTAAATTTTTGTTCCATTTATTTATTTAATCCGGATTTATTATTTATTTATTCTTTGAGTTTTCGGCTCCTAAAAATCATTTTTATACTAGCCGATTCGATTATTTTTATTGTGTTGATTTTTATAAAATTTCGGGCCCATTTTCGGATTTTTATAAAATTTTCAGCCCATTTTAAATAATATTCTGTTTCTTTTCAGCAAAAAAAACAGCATTATTATATTAATAAAATATTCATTATGTCAATTTTTCGTTTGCAGGTTGATGTTCTTGACCCCCGCTCCAGAAGTTGTTGAACCGTCAGACGAGCCTGAGCGTGATCTAAGGAGACGACTTCGCGCGAGATCTCGTGCGGTTGGGCTACTGCTCGCAGGAGGTCAGCCGGAGCCCGTGGTACCCACTGAAGCCGAGGGCTCAGGGGCAGCATGAGACAGAACCATGGCAGACGTTGAGCGACCTTTGAATGAGACAAATCAGCCCGGAAGGGCAGGCCTGGAGCCGAGTATCCTTCAGCCTACTATTGATGCACCTACTTTTGAAATTAGATCTAGTATTATTAATATGGTGCAGAATTCAGTACAGTTTGACGGGCATGAGCATGAGGATCCCGGGAGGCATATCGCTGCTTTTCTTGCTATTTGTTCGACATTTAGGATTACAGGTGTTTCGGAGGATGCAATTCGGTTGAGATTGTTTCCTTTCTCGTTGCGTGACAAAGCTAGAGCTTGGCTTATGTCACTTCCAGCCGGGTCCATCAGGACCTGGAATCAGTTGGCAAAGCAGTTTATGCAGAAATATTTTCCACCTGAGAAAACAAACAAGCTACGGAACCGGATTGTTTCCTTTCGCCAGGACAAGGGAGAGTCATTGCACGTGCCCTGGGAGAGATTTAAAGATTTGTTGATAGATGTTCCACATCATGGCTTCTCCAAGAGACAGCTGGTCTTGACGTTTTATCAGGGGCTCAGTTACCACATGCAGGAGCGATTAGACGTGAACGCAGGAGGCGATCTAGGAACTAAGACGCCGACTGAAGCGTATGATATCATAGAAAAAGCTGCGTTGAAATCCAGCTCGCGTCGGGAGGGAGATAGAGGCCGGGCAACATTATCATCAGCATCTCGCGCAGGAGTACACGCAGTGGATGACTACACGGACATTACTGCACAAATCTCGGCTCTTGCAGCATAATTCGATAAGTCCCAGATGATCGCACAAGCTGGTTCGGGATGTGACCAGTGTGGAGTGTCACATGAGCATGGTGCGTGCTTTCAGGGAGTCGTGTATGAGGGCCACGAAGAAGTAGATTTTGTGAGTAATCAGGTGAGGCCGCAGAACAATCCCTACAGTAACACCTATAATCCCGGTTGGAGAAATCACCTAAATTTTGGGTGGCGAGGCGAATACAGGTAATCAAAACCCATTGGGGTTCACTCAGCGCGCTCCAGCGCCGCAGTAGGGTCAGGGTCAGCAGTTCCAGCCGTACAACCAACCTTACCAGCAGCGTCCATATTCATATCAGAATCAGGGCAGTGGGAGTAGTTCCCAGCAGCAGGCCCCTCAATCTAGTTCCAAGCTGGAGGATATGATGGCTCAGCTTCTTACTAGTTCCTCGAGTGCGAATCAGTTGGCTGAAAAACGCTACCGACAGAGCAAGGATTGTTTTCTTTCTCATGAGGAGTCACAAGGCCTCGATTCAGAATATCGAGAATCAGGTTGGTCAGCTGGCGCAGATGATGTCAAAAAGACCCCCGGGTGGTCTTCCGGGAAATACAGAACCAAACCCGGCTGGGCATATGAATGCGATCATGACCAGGAGTGGAAAGACTACAGGACCCGTCATATCGGACTCATCACCGATCACTGGAGCGGTCCCGACTGACACATCGGACGAGGTGCAAGCCAGGCTACGCCCAGCAAGTACAACACAAGTCTAGGAGCCGGTCAAAGATTACCCTCCACCAGTACCTTATCCAGGCAGGCTGAAGAAACAGAAGAATGAAGAACAATACGGTAAGTTCCTTGAGTTGTTTAAGCAACTACACATTAATATACCGTTTGTTGAAGCCTTGGCCCAGATGCCAAATTATGCCAAATTCCTAAAGGACATCCTCTCAAATAAACAGAAGCTCGAGGATATATCATGTGTGGTGATGAATGAAACTTGTTCCGCCGTTATGCAAAACCGCCTGCCCACGAAAATGGGAGATCCGGGTAGTTTTATGCTCTCGTGTTTGATTGGAAACATGCATGTTAGCCATGCATTGGCTGACTTGGGAGCGAGTATCAACCTTATGCCATATAAGGTTTTTACTAAGCTGGATCTGGGTGAGCCGTCACCCACTAGAATGAGCATTCGGTTGGCAGACCGCTCAATAAAGTATCCGTGTGGATTTGTGGAAAACATGCTTGTAAAAATTGATAAATTTGTTTTCCCCATGGATTATGTTATTCTTTACATGGACGAAGATTCAAGAGTGCTTTTAATACTTGGACGCCCGTTCCTCAATACAGCGAGGACGATTGTTGATGTGGCAGCTAGCCAAATCACGCTCCGAGTAAATGACGAGCACGTGACATTTGATATTAAAAGATCAATGCAGCATCCGCAAAGTCACGATGACATGCTTTACTATGTCGACATTGTCGATGCATGTGTTTGCTCTCATTTTAAAGGCACTGTTGACGAGATTGATTCGGACACACGTCTGTCGTGTGGGGACCTGATTGGCATTATGCAGGAGGGCCACGATTTCGATCAGCCAGTCTATCAGATTGGTGACGATGGTTCCCAGAGTCCGGAGAGATTTCTAGAAATTGGCCATGTAGAAGAAGAGAAAGCGAAACCTTCGATTGTAGATCCCCATCTTTGGAGTTGAAAGAACTCCCACCACATCTCGAGTATGCATTTCTGGACGAGGAGCGTCACTTACCGGTCATTATTTCGGCATTGTTGGAAAAGGATGAGAAGAATCAGCTTCTCGAGGTTCTTAAACTTCATAAGAGAGCCATTGCGTGGAAAATCATGGATATCAAAGGCATCAATCCTTCTTTTTGTACTCACAAGATTCTGATGGAAGACGAGTACAAACCGTGTGCACAGCATCAGAGGCGTTTAAATCTGAATATGCAAGACGTGGTGAAAAAAGAAGTGATTAAGTTGTTGGATGCCGGGATGATTTATCCTATATCTGACTCTGTGTGGGTGAGTCCAGTGCAGGCTGTACCTAAAAAAGGTAGTATGACTGTAGTTTCAAATTATAGGAATGAGCTAATTCCTACCCGTACCGTCACTAGGTGGCGAGTTTGCATTGATTACCGCAAACTCAACGATGCTACTCGTAAGGATCACTTCCCGCTTCCATTCATCGACCAGATGTTGGAACGTCTGTCAGGGAAGTTGTATTATTGTTTCTTGGACGGGTTCTCTGGGTACTTCCAAATTCCTATAGCTCCTGAGGATCAGGAGAAACTACCTTTACCTGCCCCTTCGGCACATTCGCCTACCGGCGGATGCCTTTTGGGTTGTGTAATGCACCGGCGACCTTTCAGAGATGCATGGTTGCAATTTTTCATGATATGATCGAGGATTCTATGGAGGTTTTCATGGATGACTTGTCGGTGTTTGGGGATTCCTTCAATCATTGTTTGGAAAATTTGAAGAAAATGTTGAGGAGGTGCGAGGAGACGAATCTGGTCCTAAACTGGGAAAAATGACACTTTATGGTGAAAGAGGGCATAGTTCTGGGACATAAGATTTCTCATGCCGGTATGGAGGTCGATCCAGCTAAAGTTGATGTTATTTCACGAGAGCGATACGGAGCTTTCTTGGTCATGCGGGGTTCTATAGGCGATTTATCAAGGATTTCTCAAAAATCGCTAGGCCCATGACCCGTTTGTTGGAGAAAGACGCTCCGTTCATATTTGGAGATGATTGCTTGAGGGTTTTTTACCTTCTCAAGAAAAAGTTGATTGAGGCCCCTATTTTAGTTGCAGCGGACTGGAGTCTGCCGTTTGAAATTATGTGCGACGCGAGTGATTACGCCATAGGAGCCGTTTTAGGACAGAAGAATGAAAAGCACTTTCACCCGATCTATTATGCGAGCAAGACTCTTCACGACGCTCAGGAGAACTACACCATGACTGAAAAAGAGCTCTTGGCGGTTGTTTTCGCATTTGACAAATTTAGATCGTATTTGGTGCTTTTGAAAACCGTTGTGTATACTGATCACGCAGCCATTAGATATCTCTTCAGGAAAGAGGATGCTAAACCGCGTCTAATCAGATGGATCTTGTTGTTGCAAGAGTTTGATATTGAAATTCAAGACAAAAAGGGTGCGTTGAATGTTGCGGCTGACCATCTATCTCGGTTAGAGCATGGAGACATCGAGGACTCGCGTTGGGATTCAATCAATGACAATTTCCCACACGAGTCGTTGATGAGTGTTGAGATATGCGATGAGTCACCTTGGTTCGCCGACTTTGCGAACTATCTTGCTTGCGGAATTCTGATTAAAGGGTTGACTCACCAGCAAAAGAGGAAATTCTTTTCGGATGTCAAGCACTACATTTGGGACGATCCTTTCTTATTCAAGGTGGGTGCTGATCAGGTGATCAGAAGATGTGTTTCTGGGAAAGAGGCGACCGATATTCTGCGCCATTGTCACGAGGGACCTACCGAAGGCCACCATGGAGCCAACTTCACCGCCAAGAAGGTGTTGGATTCCGGGTTTTATTGGCCTACTATTTTTCGTGATGCGCAGAGTTGGGTAAAAGCGTGCGATGCCTGTCAGAGGGTGACGAATATAACGGCACGCGACGAAATGCCCCAGAACTGGATACAAGTTTGTGAAGTCTTTGACATTTGGGGGATAGACTTCATGGGACCGTTTCCCCCTCACGAGGTAACAAGTACATCCTGGTCGCAGTTGACTATGTATCAAAGTGGGCGGAGGCATAGGCCTTACCCACAAATGACGCCAGGGTGGTCGTGAGATTCTTGAAAAGTTTGTTCGCCCGATTTGGCGCTCCGAAAGCGCTTATTAGTGACAGAGGGACTCATTTCTGTAATACACAACTTGTCACTAGTATGCTTGTTAAGACCATGAACTTGCGGAATTGTGTAGAAGTGATAGAGGCACTTAGATTACCCCTTTGTTGTTAACCTTGTTCCTTGTGTTGTGTTTCCCATAAACCTTACATTACCCTTTAGGATTAACCATGTCGAGCCTTCCCGTTTACCTTTGTTTACCCAACATAATCGCCCACTTAGCCAAATTTAGCCTTTCTATGTTTTAAACCTTTTAGTGTTGAAACTCGGTCAAAATAACCGTTTAACTAGCGCTTGTTATAGTTTATTTTTCATTGTATAAATCCAATTAAAAAACAGAAAATAAAACACCCTAAAATAGGGAGAAGTCGACAAAAATCGAGCTATTTTGAATGCTAAGTTGTTTAAATCTTGTTGATGAGTTCGATGTTACAAAAGTCACCTTTTTAAGGCATTTGTATGTATAGTTTTGTTGTATTGCGCTTGTTAAACGTAACTACCGAGTTTTAACTGTTTCGCCACTTTAAATATCCATTTCCATACCCTTCGCCCAAGTCTAACGTTACACCCCGTAAATTCCTCTTGATTTACACTTTTTCGCATGTTAGTTGGTGGAGACGAGATCTTATGACAAGCTTATAATATTACACATTTCATTGACGAGGCATTGAGTGTTTGCACATACACATTTTATGTATGTTTCATAAATAAAACCGAGTGTGTGTGAACATTGTGAGTTGTGTGAAGATTAGCATGTTAAGTCAATTGAAAGTGAAGTCACGGCTTTTTGGTTATCACCATATATTTGCATATGTTTGTTTGGTTTGATTCATTTGATGTTGTCTTTCGAAAAACCGGCTAACCGTTTGTAATTATTTCAATAAATAGTGTGTAAATTATCGTTCTTGTTTGATTCTATCTTTTATTGCATTTTAGTTTAGCTTGCTTGAGGACAAGCAAGGTTCAAGTGTGGGGAGATTTGATATTCGCTAATTTACACATATTTTAGTCCCCCCATTTTATGCGTTTTCGGCCGTAAAACCATCATTCGGATACTTAATCATGTATACTTTTGTTTACATGCCTAAAACAGCATCCCAGACAAGATGATAGTGAAAACGAGGACTTTCTGGACGAAACGACAAAGCTGCGAACATTCTGTTGGAATTCTGACCTGGGCAAGTGGAACAGTCGTGCGACCATGTGAACGACTGTGCATCTCCGACAAATGCAGTCCAGTCCGGCAGTGAACGAGGGTGCGACCCGGCGTGCAAGCATATTCCGGTAATGCACGGGCGTGCGTCTGATTGCACCCCGTGCGGATTCGATGATCAACCAAAGCCTGGCAATGCACCACTAGTGCAGCAGTCCGTGCAACAAGAACCCGGAAACGCACGATCGTGCGATCTGAAGAACGGTCGTGCGAGACCAAAGACCGGTCAAGATTTGATGACGTCATGCAGTATGGTGCACCATACCTCCAATAATTCATAAAGTGAACGGTCGTGCGACAGGATGCACGACCGTGCGAGATCGAAATTATATAAAAACTTGCAGAAACATTCTGCTCGTAACTCTGGAAATTTTGGAAGCAATTCTGGCGATTTTCAGGCTCCGGAGGCTTCTGCTTTCACCCGGATTCAAGCCACATTGTGCCGATTAGCTTCGATATCTTCCAGATTCTTAATCTTATGCTTGTTTATGGTTTGGTTTTCTAATCTTTCCATGATTTTGTTAATCTTTCAAGCATTTAGATTAATGTTTATGTATTATTGTTGCCTTTGGGCAAAAACACAACAATCACTTGCTTGATTATAGCCATTAGTATGTTAATCTTTGTTTGTAATGACACTTGGAAGTATTTTCTATGATTATCTTTGATGATTAATTTGCAACCTTGTTATTGATATTGATTTCTTGATTATAAGTAATTGGGTTGGATGATTGGTATTTGGTTAGTTAAGATAGTTGAAAAATGAAGCTTAATTAATCTTGTATTAGTAAACTTTAAACTTGGTTAACTAGTTTAGCTTGGTTAAAATGTGTGCACCATGATACTAGAAATGGTTAGTGGTTTAATAAAATGTAATTATTGTTAATCAAGAAAGCTTGCCGTCACGTAAGGACCTTAACGGGTTAAATGGTGTCGTTATAAATTCTTGCCATGATTTGTTAGCTTAGTTAGTAGTTTAGGCCAAAATTGCTATCTTGGTGAATTTATGTGTAAGATTTGTAAAATGAACTCGGTTGTGATTTAATCTAGTTTATGCTTGTCTCGTTGGTTGCATTGTGTTTATCGGTGTCACTTTCCTTGATTAAGTGCGGTTAGAAAACTCCTAACGGATGACTAACTTATTTTTAAGAGATTTTCATAGACATTTATCAATTGCACGTTAAAGAACAATTTTAGGTGGTTAAAGTGTGTTTATCGTTTTAGCTTTCCGAATGATTGTCATTTTAGGATTCCCGAAAGGGATACTAATTGTCTTAAAATGGAAAATTGACCGAATGCTTCTACTGCCAAAACCGAATTAGTTGGCATACTTTTGTTGTGTATTAAGCAAGGCTATTTATCTATTTTCTACTATGTTTTATAAGTATTTGTTTATGCTTACTTTAGTTTATTAAAAATCAAACAACTTATGTTTTTACCGGTAGTTTAGTGACAAAGGTCTAGTATTATTTCTCCGCCCATTTCCTTGAATCGATACTTGGTTCTTACCGATACTTTACTACATATATGACGGGGTACACTTGCCTCTTTCGTGTGTGTTTTGATGTAAAAGTAATAATCACTTTTATAAATTTAAAACCAAATCGTGTGTAATTTCATTGTAAAATTATGTGTAGTCGCGCACACGTCAATGATCCTCTGACACGAACTCAAACAAAAATATTGTCTGTAAATATGTTTGTAAATATTTCTTTACTGCATTATGTTTCAAAAAAATACAAAAAGATTTTGTTTCTATTTTATTTTCGACAACCGATGTCTGAGATCTGAGTTTTAAAATCTAAGTATGCTGAACATGTTTTTGAAAATAAACAAGTTCATTAAGTTGAAACTTGAAGTTTTAAAATCAAAAATAAAAAACAGTTTGTGAAGTCTCCAAGGTCATTAAGTTGGACTTGGAAGATTATCTAAGAGGATTTTGGATGTTTAAATTGATAAAATCCATTGTAAAGAGTCAGGTTACGGTCTTGGTTGCTTAAACGTTCAAATCTATAAAGGAATTTGATAGAGGGAGTGAAGTCAAGTAATCCTGGAAATATTTATATTTTTATATTTGTGCAATAAAGCCAGGTTCTTGATTCAAAAGGTCTTTAAGAGCCAGGTCATCATTCCTGGACAACTGAAAATGCTTTCACTGTCGCATATTTGAAATGTTTTAGCTTATGATGAGAGCCAGGTTTTAAATCCTGAATGATTCAAAATGCTTTTACTTATAAATGTTTGAGAAGTTGCAGATGCTATGCCAGATTACGATCCCGATAGCCGAGTCTAAGAGGGAGTCTGAAGACGAGCTCATCATAAGGGGGAGCTTGTAACCGGAAAGCAAGGTGTCGATCCCAAAATCACGGAAGCTTAACAAAAGGGGGAGCCTGAAGAAAAGAGTCTACTGAAAGGGGGAGCAGCTGAAGCTAAAGACAGATCCACGGGGAATCTGTTCGAGCAAGAGGGAGTCTGTGGTTGCTGAAAATATCAAACCTTCAAGAAGACTCAGAGAGAGAGAAAAGACAAGACACTACGTGATTGACTGCGGCAATATCCAAGAGGAGTCTGTGAGTGCAGATATATCTATCGCCTCCGTTAATTCAGACCGTAGCAAGAAACTAAATAAGTCAAAGTCTTATATTGTAATATTTAGAGAGAAAAAGCAAGGTGGCATTATGGTAATTAATGAGAACTCTCATTAATTATCATGCCCTATAAATAGGAGTGTTTTGTTTAGCTTTTATGACTTTTGCACATTTGGACTTGGGAGAGCTTGAAGTCTAGAGAGAGAAAGTGCAAAAGGTGATTCACGTTGCTTGTATCTTTTCATATATTCTATCGAATCACAGGTTATATACGTTCTTGTGTTCGGTCCACGCACGCGCACGGATGGTTTCTATTTTAGCGGGTCTGTGTGTGTGTGTATATATATATATGGTGGGAGTTGGTTACAAAGTACATTTTTCCTACAAAGTGTAGGAAGTGTTCTAAGGGTAACATGTGGCATTTAGAGATTTTATATTAAAGGGATAAATGTAATTGAATAATTAACTTATTTATGGAAGATTTATTTCTTAAACAAAATAAGAATATTTTTAGGGAAACAGTATATCTTTTAAGAATTCAAAATTGTCAGTTACTTATAATACAAAGAACGTATACTGAACAAATTAACATGACATGCGATCACTCATGGACAAATTCTTGACGTTGTATTTTAGCAGTTATTAATTTATTCACGTTGTGTTTTATCAGTTACAAGTGTAAACAACTTACATTTTCGTATAACACACTGGTATAAATAGTTTAGATTCTGTATAATACACCAATATAAATAACTTACATTCCGTATAACACACCAATATAAACAGCTTAAATTTCATATAACACACCATTATAAACAGCTTAGATTCCGTATAACACACCAACATAAACAGCTTCGATCGCCAGCATCACACACTAGTATAAACAACTTAAATTCCATATAACACACCAATATAAATAGCTTTGATCGCCAGTATAACACACTAGTATAAACAACTTAGATTCTGTATAACACACTAGTATAAACAGCTTCGATCTCCAGTATAACACACCAATATAAACAACCTAGATTATGTATAACACACCATTATAAAAGCTTGCATTCCGTATAACACACTAGTATAAACAGATTAGATCGCAAAAAAAAAAACGTATGAACATTTTTTTGGAATAGATTATAGTGTTATTCTTCTCTATTGTTTGAATGTTCTTGAATCATATTGGAATGAATCTTCTTTATTTTGGATGTCTAGATCCATGATTTTAGAGATTGATGGTTAATTAATGAAAAAATGGCTAGAATAAAGGAACTGATGGTAGTTTCTTTATTTAAAACATGATTAATGACTACAATGCCCCTCGCGCATTAAATGAATCAATAATTAAAACACAAATATTACAAAAATGTCACCCATCTAATCTCAACCATTGATCAAACACATCCAATGGCACAAAATATTTCCTAGACTTTGTAGAAAAAAACAAACTTTGTAGAGGAATCTCACCCTATATATATATATATATAGGTACAGGATCAGGAGAAAACGCCCAAAAGTGTGAGAACGCATCTTGGTCCAACACGTGGCGCGGGATATGCTCAGGGCGTGAGGGGTTTTTTTGTCTTTTCAATCTTCTTTTATTTTCCCAATTTATGTTGCTTCATTTTTGGCGTCTAAGATTATTTTGGCGTTAATTGTATTCATTAAATATTTGGCGTTGAATTAATTGTTTTTGTGTCACATAGATAATTTTTGTGGCGTTATAGCATTTTCTGGTCAATTTTTTTGGCGTTTTGTGGCGTTGTATAATAATTCACTACGAGTCATTAATATTTTCATAAGATTACAATAAGACCAAATGTTTTTTATGGCGTTTAGTCAATTTTTTTGGTGTTTAATGCATTGACAAGGTGCTTTGCCCGCACCCGTTCTCACAGTTTTCATACTACTAGCGTTTTGGTGTTTGTAGTTTTTGGCGTTTTATATAATAATGTATTTTATGTGTAGAGAATTAGTTAACAAAACAACAGATAATTTGATAACAAAACAATATAAAATGAAAAAGAAAAAAATTGAAAAAATTAATCTAATTTCTCATCCGAATCTTCACTGTCATCAACCCCTTCTTCTTGAACTTGTTTTGGCGTTTTGAACCTTTGAATACCTTAGCTAGATGCCAACTTTCCTACATAAACGCCGTCTTTTTTAGACGAAGCTTGTTAGTGGCATCCTATGTTTTGGTGTGATATTCTCGTTTGGTGGCATGTCATTAAAGATCAACTCTTACTTGAATGCTATTTATAATAATGGAGTCCAAAATAGCATTTTACACTTGTGTTGATCCCTTCATGCCATGCATATATTCATCAAGAACAAAGCTCACATGATGACATATCACTGTCATCATTCTCTTTTTCTTGAATATTTGTCTATCTCATTCAACAAAAGATTATAGAGATAACCCCCTCAGAGAAGAATCCATTCAGTGAAAGCTTTGTCATCTGTGGTTATTTTAACTAACTTTTTTGGCGTTTTAAAGTGAGTGGTTTTAAGAGAACATGGCGTTTGTTTTTCTGGGTGTGATCAATTCATTGTGTATAGACCCCTCTCTTATAGGAGTTTTTTGGCGCATAGTTTAGTGACGTGTGTAAAATGCAACATATAAATTACATCAAATGAGGCATAAACTAACCTTTTAGTACTAATGTTAGAAAAATTATGCTTTTGTCTTCCTTTTGAATTTACCAGACCAAATGAGCTTAAACGAACAAAAGGAACAAATAAACAGCAAAAACCAACATAAATACAAAGAAAAGGAATAAACATGACATGGTCGACCCCTAGACAGCATCTCAAAAAGCAAAAACAAGAAACAGAAGGCTGACCACGGCCCCGTGCCCACTGGACACGGGGGCGTGGTCAGATGTCTGCAGAAAGGACAAAGCTGTAGAAGCTTCTACGCCCACCACTGGGGCGTGCCCAGCTCAGCATGGGGCGTGGTCAAGGCTAAGATTCTTAGAATCTTGCAAAATCTTGGTAGTACAGATACGCTTCTTCACACGGGGCCGTGCCCACTGGACACGGGCCGTGTCGAGCCCTATCTAGACAAACACAATTAATGAAGGAAGAGAAAAGGATGGCCATGGGGGCGTGTCCGCTGGACACGGGGCTGTGGCCGGGCTTTTGTGCAGGCTATAAATAGAGGTACTTGGCTCACTTCAAAGGCATCCCTTGGCAAACCACCTCTCTCTCACTTTGCCACCAATCCACCACCACTACAACACCCACATCCACCACTATCATCCATCATCCACCTTAGAGAGTGTGTAGTAGTCTCGGGATCCAAGATTGATAGTAAGAGTTCTTGTCAATCAAAGGCCATGTTTGGCTAAGTCTCTTACATCACTTGGTGAAGAGAAGTATTTAATGTATTACTTTTGATTTTTAATCTTTTCACACTTTTTATTTGGTTTTGTATTAATGACTTTAATAACTAGTTTCTTATGTTGAAGGTGAAACTTCTTTATCATTTGTCTGTGGTGTCTTGGCATTACTTTACTGTCTATATAAAGTAAAAGATTTTCACCATTCATATCTCTACGGTCTATATAAAGATATGTTGGCTACTTGGTCGGGGGGTTAAGGGAATGGTTTAGTAAGGTTCTTGCCTTGTTCAGTGTATAGATCCTTCAAGGACCTGGGTCAATCTTACTAGGACCTCCTTCAATATCCACTGTATTGGATGGCAGGGGTGCGAATGGCTTGATCCCCTTATATGTAACACATTAAACCGGCTACTTGGGATTGTATCCCTGCTGACTCAAACCACTTAGCCGAGGGTAACGTCACCTTCAAAAGAGGGGCCTACCACTTTTCGCATTAATAACTTAATTAATTATCTTCCAATATTCCGACCCTTTGGGATTGTATCCTTGCTGACTCAAACCACTGGGTTGAGGGTAACGTCACCTTCAAAAGAGGGGCCTACTACTATAACTAAGATAATCTCTTAAAAAGTGCAAAGGTGAGGAAATCATCAAAGGATACATTAAAGGCGATTCGGATCCAAGTGATTCATCTTGTCTATCTGTTTTTATTTTGTTTTTATTTCAGCATTTTTAGTTTTATTTTTTTTTCATATTAAAAACCTTTTCTCAAAAAATTTAATTTGATTAGACGTTGAGGATAAACTGGTACTAAAAGCTCTTGTGTCCTTGGACGACCTCGGTGTCTTACCAATGCTATCCTACGCTTATGATGGGTGCACTTGTCCAAGTGTGTGTTTAGTGTTAGTAGAATATCGTGTTTTATAAATTTAAAACTTGACTAATGTGTAAAATGGGCTTAAAATATCAATAAAAACATAATACACCTTGCACACACCATTTAGGCGGGTTTTTTATTATAATAAATGATAGTAATAAAGTAACCGTCTTTTCAGTTACTGTGTGTATTTACTGTTTTATTCAGCTTTATCAGTTTCTAGGGTGATAGACGTCCCATCTTCCAAGTTTGGCGTTTTTTTTAAATGGCGTTATGCAGACCAAGATGACAAAATACAATAACGGAGAAAATATTAAGCAGGAAATTTTTTTTTGTTATTTCTGGTGTTTTGTATGCAATAACTTTTTATAGTATTTTTTTAGCGTTTTACAAATAAATAGAGAAATATATCATTTAATTATCTCAAAAAAAGATTACACAGAAGAAAAAAAAATAAAACTCTTCGTCAGAAGGTACTTTATCCGAGAAGTATCCATCACTTGCGTCATCTTCTTTCTCGGAGTCTTCTTTATCTAGACCTTCATCCATATCATCGCCTTCACTTTCATCGGCTTCTTGTTCTTGAAGATTATGAAGCCTCCATTTGAACATGTTTTGCATTAACGCCATTTTTGAGTCCATTTCTGTGTTCAAACAAGTGGTGTTATGTAATTCTTCCATGAACCCAAGCCCCTTATTTGTCATGATGTTTTCAAGCCAGTAGTCTTCCTGCTCTCCGCTGTCGTATATAATGGTCACCATGTCTGTTTCATCATCAAAACGCCATGATGCCATGACAGGTTCCGGCTTTACATCTGCTTTGATTGGTCCAAATTTCCTTGTTAATGCTTTCATAAGCATATGTGTTTCATGGCATCCGTTATCCAGAGCGATGCCAAGAGATAGGATACCCCTCTGTACCTCTTCTTCCATCTTCAAAATTTCCTTGATCGTCCTAACATACACCTTCCTTCTGTTGTCAAAACACAGGATGAATTGCCTGATTGCCATAGTGTATCTCCACCAAACGATGGTTGCCATTTTTGGCGTTTTGGTTAAATTGGCGTTTTTGGATAAAGATGTTTTTGCAGAAATGATAGATTGAAGTGATTATGGAAGCGATGTTTTACGTCGTTTATATAATGATGTTTTTGGCGCGTAATTTAGGAGGGAATTTCTTCTAATAAATGTTAATAACTAAATTTCAGTTACTCTGTTGTTTCCTCCTCATGTAATCTCCAACACGTTTTATCACTAATTTTTGGTGTTTTGTATTTAATGGCATTTAATTTTTTTGAATGGCGTGTTATCATTTTTGTTGGTGTTTTGAATTTGAATGGTAAAAGACCCTTTTACCCTTAATGAAGCGCGTCCCACATAATAAAATTGATTTTATTTACGAAAACGCCACCGCGCAATCTAGTCCATGGATTGTTTTGATCTGACGATCCATAACCGTTCTCACACTTTCCACTGTTTTCTCTAAATCCTGACCATATATATATATAAGGTCTGTGGAGATTTGTGCATTGTGGGAACAAGGGTGGTGGGGTAGGAAAGTTTGTAACCTGATGTGCGCTATGGTAGCAGTTTATAGAGGTTTGTACAATGTGGGTGTTAAGGGATGAAGACATCAACAAACACGTCAACTCAGTTGTCACATTAGATTCTACCAATCCTCTACAAACATTTATTTTCTCTTTAACCTCGCAACCAATGTTACAAATTTTTATGTTTCCACATGATAACCACTTTTTAATGTTATTTAAAGTTTTCAACTATTTTTTATACTAAATAAAATCATTTAACAAATTTTATTTAACATATTTTCAATAAATAAATACTTTGTTAGTAAAGTAAATTATACAAATTAAAGTATTATATACAAGAAATAAAAAGGTAAAAAGAATTATATAAATTAACACTATTTTTTTGTTATTTTACTCATTTACTACATTTCAAATTATTTAATATTAAACATAAGATCAGCTCCAATAGGACATTTTACCCATTTTTTTGAGGCTGATGTGGTAGTAATTGTGTTTTTAGGTATTGGGGGTTCATATTTTTTTAACACCAAATTTTCTACTACTTGTGGGACTTAAACTTAAGACCTGTCTCTCGAAATATTTTAAAGGCATTGTATTTATCAATGGACCACCACCCCATTAGTTATTAGGGGTTCATATTTAGGTTTCATTTTTTAGATCCATTATTTGAAACAAAGACAACGATGTTCTTTTTTGCAGTTAGTGGTTCACATTTCCCTCCAGTGCATCTCCCCAGGGATAACATTGGTATCAATATAGAAGAACTTCTTCTTACAGTCCTTGTCCCTGGAACTAGCAGAGATGTCCCTCAGACAAGACACACCAATGTCTCGTCGATCAAAGATAAAAAGGGGGATTTCCACACCAGAATGAAAAAACCCTAAACACTGTGATTTCAGGGATATGTCCCAAGGCTATGCAAGCAAACTCGAAGTGACGAAGTTTAACTAACCCTAGAGGTTGCATCTGAGAAATGTGAATATGGTATTAGTTAAGAACGGACTTACAAAACTTGGTGATGGGCCACCGGAAGTTGCAGAACTTGAAGAAATCGCAGAACAGAGTAATCTTACCCTGTTTCAGTGGGAATGTTGTATCTTGCTTCGATGGTAACACCGGGTTCCAGTCCGGTTTGATATCGTACTCTTGCACAAGATTGTTGAACGATATCGTACCCCATTTGCAATACAACGCATCGGAACTCGCCTGGGCTAAAGAAGATTCGCCGGTTTTGGAAGCCGTTTTTATGCAGTCAAGAACTTGAAACAATTGAGAGCAAAGTGTGAAATGGGAAAACCCTAACGGGGAACCTATTTATAGGAAAGGGATAACAACCTTTCGAATTTAAAAAGGCAAATGGATGGGAATGCGTGTCAAGATAGGGGAGGTACAATTGTCATCCTAATGATGACCTAATTGTCACACCCTTTCACATCGCCGCCATTTTTCAAAAAGGTAACGGTACTCCCACTCGGGAAACTTGCACTCAAACGGGGTATTTTGACTTTACCCTTTTTTAGTCTGATCCCATGAATTTCATTTCATAACTTCGGACTGGGGGACATGACGAGGTATGACCCGGAACGGCTAACCCGACTCGGTCATTACCTATTATTTTATTATAAATATATAATTACACATGTTCATTCTAGAATCTTCTATTCTGCATGGATAAACCACGTAACGAGTCCTAACGGTGTTCTCTTTTTCAGTTAGTGGTTCGGATCGCCAAGAATTGAAGTCCTAGTTGGAGCCTACCGTTCAAGTCAGTGTTTCTTCAGGCACACCAAAAAATATTTCAAAAAATACTTTTTAAATCAGGAAATATACGACTATGTGAATCCCGGCTACATAGATGTGTAATATTCTTTGGGAAATGAGACTTTCAAAAATATGGAGAGCACGATTATGTAAACCAAACCAACAACATATACAACAATGAGGTAATCAACAATTAGGACAATGTGTAGGAGCCGTTCGCGTAATTTAAATAAAATAAACAAATTTAATATACCGATTACAATACAAAAATTAAGAAAGCAAAAATACAATACGATTACAACTGAAATAAAGACAAATACAAGAAAGGGGTAGAAACAGAATGACTGAGGCACGTTTTCAACACACTTCCCTTAAAACAAATTCCGAGTCTCCCAGGAGTACTCGTTTTGTTTCCCAGGGTACAACAGCCGGAACAGAAGTACTGCCGGAGATGGCCTACAACCCGAAGGCTACCTTGAAGAGAGCAGGATGAAGATCAGTAAACTGTAGAGAACTGTTTGCATATGTTGTTGTATTGCTGGTATTCGTGGTGTCTATTCTGCAGTGACTAAGAGCTGTATTTATACAGCTCCAGATTTGAAACAGTAAAAAAGGAATTAAAAGAGAGGTTTAAATTGCATTAAACGTCTTCAATGCAATTTAATACGTCATTTAATTCTCAGTCAAAGACCATTAACTCGTCAGTTTCGAAGTTGAACTGTAACTGCACTGCCATTCAATGCTGGAAGCTTCTGCGTGCGCGCGCGCGCAAGAGACACTGGTGCGCGCGTGCTGGTTTGCACGCTCATGCGCAGTGCGTCCTCTTGGCTCACTACCATGCGCGCATGCGCCACACTGACTCAAGTTCATGCGCGCGTGCGCCACGTCACCTGTGAGCCTCTACGAGCACGCCACACATTCGCGCCATTTTGGCTCACTTTGGTGTGCCGCGCACGTCACATCAGGACCCATGCACCATGCGCAACCGCACGCCTTCGTGCCACTTGTACCCGCTCGCGGACTGCCACGTCACGTGCCTCGAACCTGCATGCCACTTCACCACTTAGTCAAAAATACAAAGGCGGCTCTCAAGCGGCTCGAGCGTGCGAAGTGCAAAGTGCGCCATCAAAGCGCCACATTGCGCCTCATCGCCCAAGCCGCGCGCGCGCGCGAGCGTTTGCGAGTTAGGGTGCTCCGCACCCTTCGCGAGGACACTTAGTGTGTGCTTCCATGAAACAACAAGGATGGAGAGTTCCACCTTAAATACCCATTTAAGTTCCATCTCTCCTCCAATGTGGGACAAGGTGCTACTTTCCCTTTTGTTTCAGCATTCAATGTTTCAAACACCCAATTTTGAGCATCGATATCTCATTCATCTTAGCTCCGTTTTGGACGTGGTTTAGTTCGTTGCGAAGCTCTTCCAACATAGAACAGAAACCCACAAATAAATATATAAAACCTGCTCATTTTATTATATTTATTTCTAGTCCAAAATAGGAAAAAATCATTTTCCTATATTTGTGAAAAATGCTATTTTCACCTATTTTTCCAACAATCCCCCACATGAAAAATGCTATTTTCATCAAATTTCCAACAATCCCCCACATGTATGGAAATCGATCTTTTCCTTACACTTTTCAACAATAAACTTCGACAGTTGAGTATTGCAAGATAGGTAGGTTGTTGCCTTTGAACCTTCTTTTGTGAAGCATACTTAGCTTACTAGCGGTTTGTAGACGCCATGTCCTTGAACATACCCCCATTTGTGTAAACGACAATACACTTCACACAATACTCTCCCTGGTTTGGCCAACCCCTCATTGTCGTGTCCTATTATGGTCCTGGAACACTAGCCTGGTTCTGTGAGAGCTCTAGGATTTGCGCACCCCACAAATCCATTCGAAGCGACCCCACTTCTCTCTAACATAGGTGATTCCCATGAATCGTTAAAAGCATCGTGGTTATTTGATTTCCCGAAATCGTTAACCTTAATATGCTTAGCCTCACTTCACTGTCACTGATTGGAATGGACTAGGAAGTATATATAACTCCCTTTTATTTAGTTTGGGGTACTCCCCCACAGTGACTCCGTTTTGGTAATATGATTAAGTTTTCCTATTGAACTTAGATCTTGGGATCTCCAGTCAACTAAGTTAGGTTTCCCTCATATTCCCATTTATCACGGGCTTTAGTCCCATTCCTCTTGCCGACGTTTGTACTAACTCTCTGCTTAAGCCTTTTGTAAACGGGTCCGCAATGTTATCCTTTGATCTCACATAATCAATTGTGATAACACCCGTTGAGAGTAGTTGTCATACCGTGTTATGTCTACGTCGCATATGCCTTGATCTACCATTATACATCAAGTTTTGAGCTCTACCAATCGCCGATTGGCTATCACAATGTATACATATGGCTGGCAAAGGCTTTGGCCATCTTGGAATATATTCCACGAATTGACGTAGCCATTCCGCCTCCTCGCCTGACTTATCCAAGGCGATAAATTCAGATTCCATTGTGGATCTCGCTATGACTGCTTGCTTAGAAGACTTCCAAGCAATAGCAGCTCCTCCAAGTGTAAACACGTAACCACTTGTTGATTTGGAATCTTTATTATCCGATATCCAGTTTGCATCAGTGTATCCTTCGATCACTGCTGGTTGTCGGTTATAATGCAGTCCATAATCTCTTGTGTATCTTATGTATCTAAGCACCCTCGTGATAGCTTTCCAATGATCCGCGCACGGATTGCTGGTGTATCTACTTAGCCTACTCACCGCGTAAGCCAAGTCGGGTCTAGTACATGTCATTAGATTGCCAATAATTCTTGAATACTCTAACTGAGCAACTCCATCTCCTTTATTTTTCTTGAGATGTTGGGAGGTATCAACTGTTCGAGCTACACTCGTATCTCCTGAGTTGAATTTTTCAAGAATTTTATCCACATAGTGAGATTGACTTAACACAAGACCATCTTGGGTTCTTATGATCTTTACTCCAAGAATCACATCCGCTAAACCCATGTCTTTCATGTCAAATCTCGCTTTCAACATGTTTTTAGTAGCTTTGATAATTTTATCATTACTCCTAATGATAAGCATATCGTCTACATAAAGGCATAAAATCACATAACCTTCATTTGTGTCTTTGAAATAAACACATTTCTCGCACTCATTTATTTTGAAACCATTGTCAATCATGACATGATCAAACTTTTAGTGCCATTGTTTTGGTGCTTGCTTTAAGCCATACAAAGACTTGACGAGTTTACATACTTTACCCTCTTGACCTGGGGCGGAGAAACCTTCAGGTTGCTCCATGTAAATCTCTTCTTCTAAATCGCCATTTAGAAATGCGGTTTTAATGTCCATTTGATGAACTTCCAAATTTCTTAAAGCCGCTATAGCAAGAACCAATCTAATCGAGGTTATGCGCGTCACAGACGAGTAGGTATCAAAGTAATCTAGACCTTCCTTTTGTCTAAATCCTTTAATCACCAACCTTGCCTTGTATTTATCAATACTTCCATCAGTTTTCATCTTCCTTTTGAATATCCAACGACATCCAAGTGGTTTGCAACCAGGTGGAAGATCTACTAACTCCCAAGTATGATTTTGCAATATGGAATCAATTTCATTCCTTATTGCTTCTTTCCATTGAGGTCCTTCTGAAGAGGAAACCGCTTCGCGATGTGTATTGGGCTCGCCCTCAACCATATAGCTAACGAAGTCTGGACCGAAGGATTTTTCAACCCTTGGCCTTTTACTTCACCTACGATCACTTTCTTCAACCTCAGGTCGTTCATGTGTCTTATCATGAACTATCTCATCAACTGGTGTGTAGATGAGCTTTCACCTACTTCAAAATTAGGTGTTGATGACGTTGCATGTGTTTGTCTTCTCAAAGGAAACACATTTTCAAAGTAAGACACAACGTTAGGATTCACCTCCGTGATAGTGTTTACGTGTACATCATGATTCTTGGACTCATGTACAAGAAAGCGATGTGCACTACTTTGATGCGCATACCCAATAAATATGCAATCAACAGTTTTGGGTCCTATCCTAAGAGCCTTAGGAGGTGGTACAATCACCTATGCTAGGCACCCCCACACTTTCAAGTATTTGTATGAAGGCTTCTTCCTTTTCCATAACTCATATGGAGTTTCGTCTCTCTTCTTGAGTGGTATCTTGTTCAAAAGATAATTGGCCGAGAGAATGGCTTCCCCCCACATTTCCTGGCTCACCCCAGAACTTATCAACATGGCGTTCATCATTTCTTTCAATGTACGGTTCTTTCGTTCCGCCATGCCATTTGATTGTGGAGAATAAGGAGGTGTACACTCATGTACAATGCCACTTTTTGCGCATAAATCAGCAAAAGGTGCAACATATTCGCCTCCTCGATCGCTTCGCAAAGCTTTTATCTTCTTTTGAAGTTAATTCTCAACTTCATTTTTGTACAAGATAAATTTACTTATTGCTTCATTTTTACTTTTTAGTAAATATACATAGCAATATTTAGTACTATCGTCAATCAACGTGATGAAGTACTTATTTCCACCTCTTGTGGGTATCGCTTTTAAATCACAAATATCGGTGTGAATTAAATCAAGGGGTTCGGTTATTCGTTCAACCGATTTCGATGATGATCTTGTAAGTTTGGATTCAACGCATGTTTCACATTTATAGTGTGAATCAATATGGAATGCTGGTATACAATTTAAATTGATTAAACGGCGTATTGAATTAAAATTTACGTGACCTAATCTACCATGCCATTTATTCGAATCAGAAAACTCAAGCATATAAGTAGAAGTAGTAGCAATTTTATTCATGTTCTTGACAGCCATTACATTTAATTTGAACATGCCGTTTTGGGCGTAGCCCTTACCCACATACATTCCTCGTTTAGTAAGAACAAAGTTGTCACTTTCAAATACTAAGCGAAATCCAAACTTGTTAAGCAACCAACCCGAGACTAGATTCTTGCGCAAGTCCGGGACATACAACACGTTACTTAGAGTGAGCTCCTTCCCCGAAGTCCACTTCAAGATCACCGTTTCTTCACCCATGATGTCGGCGGTGGCTGCATTTCCCATATACAGCTTCTCTTCTCCAGAAAGCGCCTTGAAGGTGGTAAAGAGGCTTGTGTCTGCGCAAACATGACGGGTCGCGCCCGTATCAACCCACCATCCTTTTGGAGTGTTGGTCACAGTATTGACCTCATCCATCATTGCGATTTTGTCGGAAATCATTGCCACCAAAGGCATTCCGTCTTCATCCACCATGTGCGCACGCTCACGCTTTGGTTTCTTGCATTGGTTAGCCCGATGCCCCGGCTCGTCACAGTTGTAACAAGTTCCTTGGAACGTTTGAGGTTTCTTTTTCACAACCCCTTTCTTCGGTCCAAGTTTGCTAGCATTTGCTTTCTGTTTGTCCTTTTTCCCCTTGCCCTTCGCGCCCTTAGAGGATTACCCATGCTCAACCAGATTTGCGCTAGCACTAGTCTGCGCAAGGCTGCCTTTTTGGGCAATTCCATTGTCCTCTTCAATCCGAAGACGAACAATAAGGTCCTCTATAGTCATCTCCTTTCGTTTTTGTTTAAGATAATTCTTAAAATCAACCCAACTAGGAGGTAACTTTTCAATCATCGCTGCCACTTGGAATGTCTCGCTAAGTGTCATGCCTTGCGCAAAGATGTCATGTAGTATAATTTGGAATTCTTGGACTTGATTCATAACTGTTTTAGAATCAACCATTTTGAAATCTAAGAAACGGGCTACCACAAATTTCTTTGTGCCAGCATCCTCCGTTTTGTACTTCTTGTCCAAGGCATCCCAAAGATCTTTGGAAGTCTTGACATTATAGTACACATTATACAATGCATCTAAAAGGCCGTTTAACACATAGCCTCGACAAATGAAATCCGAGTGCTTCCAAGCCTCTACCGCGCTCAAAACTTGAGCGTTGGTCTCCCCTTCCGCAGGTTGGGGAGCGGTTTCAGTTAAGAACCTCGCAAGGTTCATGGTGGTCAGGTAGAAGAATATCTTCTGCTGCCACCTTTTGAAGTGTAGACCCGAGAACTTCTTGGGTCGTTTAGCGTGATTAGCCACTGTGGACGCTCCCACAGTGGTGGCATTCAAGGGGGTTCCGGTCACAACATTTGTAGTGTTGTTAACGTTGACGTTTTCGTTCGACATGCTGAAAAAAATTAAAAATTTAAAGTTTAGTCCAAAAAATGTCCGATTTACGCAAAAACCAGAAGGAAACTACTAAATTTTAATTTTACCACAATTTACTGTTTCGGCTTCTAAGTCCAACTTTGAAGACCAAAAACAGAAAATTTATAATTTTAGAACTTACTGATTGGCTTCTAAGTCCAACTTTGAAGACCAAATCAGAAAGTTTTAGCAAATTTTAGGACAAAGTCTGAAAGTAACCAGAAAGGTTTTCAACCAAAGTCGCTCCTTTGAAGATGAAAACAAAAAAAAATATGTTTTTAAACACAAACTGAGTGAAAACAAAACTGGTTTGAATCACTTAACAGAATGGTTTTGATTACACGAATGGTGTTTAAAAACTTGTTTTAAGATTGTAGGAGCCGTTCGCGTAATTTAAATAAAATAAACAAATTTAATATACTGATTACAATACAAAAATTAAGAAAGCAAAAATACAATACGATTACAACTGAAATAAAGACAAATACAAGAAAGGTATAGAAACAGAATGACTGAGGCACGTGTTCAACACGCTTCCCTTAAAACAAATTCCGAGTCTCCCAGGAGCACTCGTTTTGTTTCCCAGGGTAGAACAGCCGGAGCAGAAGTACTGCCGGAGATGGCCTAAACCCGAAGGCTACCTTGAAGAGAGCAGGATGAAGATCAGTAAACTGTAGAGAACTGTTTGCATATGCTGTTGTATTGCTGGTATTCGTGGTGTCTATTCTGCAGTGACTAAGAGTTGTACTTATACAGCTCCAGATTTGAAACAGTCAAAAAGGAATTAAAAGAGAGGTTTAAATTGCATTAAACGTCTACAATGCAATTTAATACGTCATTTAATTCTCAGTCAAAGACCATTAGCTCGTCAGTTTCGAAGTTGAACTGTAACTGCACTGCCATTTAATGTTGGAAGCTTCTGCGCGTGCGCAAGACACACTGGTGCGCCCACGCTGGTCTGCACGCTCATGCACGGTGCGTCCTTTTGGCCCACTACCATGCGCGCATGCGCCACACTGACTCAAGTTCATGCGCACATGCGCCACGTCACCTGTGAGCCTCTACGAGCACGCCACACAGTCGCACCGTTTTGGCTCACTTTGGTGCGTCGCGCACCTCACATCAGGACCCATGCACCATGCGCAACCGCGCGCCTTCGTGCCACTTGCGCGGACTGCCACGTCACGCGCCTCGAACCTGCATGCCACTTCACCACTTGGTCCTTGCAGCCTCCGTGATCCACCACGCGCACGTGGTCAAAAATACAAAGGCGGCTCTCAAGCGGCTCTGCGAAGTGCAAAGTGCGCCATCAAAGCTCCACATTGCGCCTCATCGCCCACGCCACGCGCACGAGAGTGTGCGAGTGCTCCGCACCCTTCGCTAGGACACTTGGTGTGTGCTTCCATGAAACAATAAGGATGGAGAGTTCCACCTTAAATACCCATTTAAGTTCCATCTCTCCTCCGATGTGGGACAAGGTGCTACTTTCCCTTTTGTTTCAGCATTCAATGTTTCAAACACCCAATTTTGAGCACCGATATCTCATTCATCTTAGCTCCGTTTTGGACGTGGTTTAGTTCGTTGCGAAGCTCTTCCAACATAGAACACAAACCCACAAATAAATATATAAAACCCGCTCATTTTATTATATTTATTTCTAGTCCAAAATAGGAAAAAATCATTTTCCTATATTTGTGAAAAATGCTATTTTCACATATTTTTCCAACACAATGTGCCCCTACAATCCATCAGAATACTTACATCTAACCACATATCATTAATCAATAAGCTAGCCATACAAGCATTTTACTTACACTTAACTACATATCATACCTCGATAAACTAGCCATACAAGCACATATTTTTTTTTTTTGAAAAATAAACTTCATTAAAAACCACATCCGACCCAAACGGGCAAAAGGCAAACAAAAAAACACTACCCCCGACCCAAACGGGCAAAAGGCAACAAATTACAACATATACAGGGGATATTTACACCACTACGTCCAAATGATATGATTACAAGAAAATCTAGCTGAAACCCAAGCAAAACCTCTCGATTTTATCTCCCTAGTGATATCCTGCGCATTTCCTTTCTTCTAGTTAAAAACAACCTCATTCCTCTCTTTCCATAAGTACCAGCATGCAATTATAGCTAGCCCCATACAAGCATAGATAGTGTCAATTTCAAATTTTAGCGATTATAGACATTGAAAGGGGTTTTGTTGTATACTTTAGGGCTGTTCACGAGCCGAACCGAACGGACCTTTGCTCGTTCTTGGCTCGTTTACAAATCGAACCGAGCGGAGCGGCTCATTTAAAACCCAGCCTCAAATCAAGCGAGCATTCTTTGAGCAGTAAATATTCTGAGCGAGCATCAAGCGAAGTTTGAGCGATTTGGACAACCGTGTCGCCTGGTTTAAATTTGCTGAGTGAGATAGTGACAGTGTTTGGTCTCAAGTTTTCATGTCTTTTAAAACATACGATGATCATATTGCACGAACAATTACGTTGAGAGCAGGAGACGATCGACTTAGGGTAACGACATGACACATTGAGGCGATGAGCAGGTTGTCGTTTATCGGTTTAGGGTTTAACTTTTAGATTTTATATTAATTTTTTTATTGGCGGGGTTGGGCTAGTAGTATAAATATAGTTGTAAATTTGTATATAGTGGACCAAAATCTAATAGAGTGGTATATATAAAATTATGAATTTAATTTATATTTAAGTACATATGTATGTGTAATGTGTGTATATATATGTATAATATATATTCGTGTATATGTGTATATACATGTTTATATATGTTGGCGTATATGTATATGTATATATATACTAATTAAAAATAATAATTCGAGCCGAATCGAGCCGAGCGGACCTATGCTCATGCTTGGCTCGTTTATAAACCGAACCGAGCAGAGCAGCTCGTTTACAACCGAGCGTCAAATCAAACGAGCATTTTTGAGCAATTTCCAAACGAGCGTCGAGCGAGCGACGAGGGGCGAGCCATTTGAACGGCTCTAGTAGAACATTATACATTTACTTTAGATTTTCTTAGTGACCACACTACCGAAATCTAGAATCTCAACAAGTTACAAACTTTCTACATGAACTTATCATTCAATAAGTTTTTTTTTTTTTTTGGAAGGTGACTTTTTCTGTACAGGACCGAATTGGTCACCGGGGTCATGTCGAAGACATTCCCCCGTCAGCCCCACTCTTACGGACGCGATGTTCGATCGGGCCCCGGTCGGTGCGCAAGCTGACTTCCGCCCGGAAACCATACCGCCCCCACACGAGAGACTCGCTGGGGTAACAGCTGGGTAAAACCGGGTTGCCCTCAGGACCGCACCATGCCTCGGTATGAACGATCCATCATTGGGATGTCCCACCCCCTGTATGCCGCAGCCGGGAGTCGAACCGGCGACCTCCAAGGAGGAAACCGGCCCAACTTAACCAACATGGGGATACCCGGTTGAGCTAGGAGGTAACTTATCATTCAATAAGTTGATTATTTTATTATTTTTTGATGTTTTGATCAAATATACCAATTTGATTATTCCAAAATCTATATCTATACTATATAATAAAATATAAAAAAAACAATGAAGGGACACATGTCAAGCCATCTATTTTTTAGTTTTCTCATCTCTATCTTCTACTTAATTATAATTAATATTAATTAAAAGATAATTATAAAATAAAATTTAATATAAATTTAAACAATTCGTATAGGAGATAATATAGTCTTTTGAAATATTTATTAGATAAAATTTAATATAAATTTAAACAATTCGTATAGGAGACATATAGTCTTTTGAAATATTTATTAGATTTCAAAATTATTTATCTTGAAATTAACAAAAGACTACACTAAAAATAAATTAGAGTAAACTGCCATTTTGGTCCCTGTGGTATGGCCAGTTTTGCCACTTTAGTCCAAATCTCAAACTTATTACATCTGGGTCCCTGTGGTTTGCATTTTGTTGTCATTTTAGTCCAAATCTCAAAAACCCCCTATTTTGACTGTTGAAAGCTGCTTATTTTGTCTTTTAGTGCAGGGGTATTTTGGTCATTTATGTTTTATTATAAACTGATCATCATCATCCCCAAAAATAATCAGCTCTCTCTCTCTTCTCTCTCTCTCTCTATAGCACCACCACCACCGCCACCTCCTCCCCCTCTCTCTCTTCTCTCTCTCTAGCACCACCACCACCGCCATAACCTCCTTCCACAACCACCTGTTTCCACCATCACCACCCATTCACCCACCGCCGCATCATCCACCTCCAAACCCTAACCGTCAACCTGTTTAAGAATCGCCAGCCACCACGTTTCTTCTCTCTCTAGAACAAACAAACAACTGATAGATTCACTACATAAGTGCTTCAAAATCACAGAAACTAAAAGGATTCAACACCTAATGTAAATTGAATCCGATTCAATTTCTGAACAAAATCAACAAACGATTTCTGAACAAAAACAAATAGACAAAAAATACAAGATGAATTACCATTCTCCTTCTCATTAATCTCTCCAAAGCTCACATCAGATTTCTGAACAAAATCTGATTCGATTTCTGAACAAAGCTCACCACCACCATCATAACCCAGATCAACTCCTTCCTCGTTTACCCCCTTCTCTCTATAGCACCACCACCACCGCCCCCATCTGCCACCACCGCCCCCATCTCAAACCCGAGCCACACCATAACCACCTCCACTGCCGTCGTCAACTACCCCCTTACATCATCATCATAATCACCGTCCATCATCATCATCATCATAATCAGTCATCGTCAACCACCCCCTATTTACAGATCTGAAAAGAAAGAAGATACGGAGGAGAAATACAGGTCTTCGCCGTTAAGTGAAAGATGAGGTCGCTGGTGAGTGGGGATGAGGTCGCCGGAGACTCGTTCGGAAAGATGAGGTCGCTGGTGAGTTGCAGGGTTTGGACTAAAATGGAGGCATTTTGGATTTTGGTAGGGATGACGCCGGAGTGGTGCTCAGGTGGGACGATGACGATGGTGGATCTGAGTTTGGTTTTACTCACATATGTGTATTCACGCCTGAGTTTCGATTTAGAGAGAGAAGAGAGAGAGTCAGTTAGGGTATTGAGATAGGGGATGATTGATGATTTTATTTGGGGATGATGTTAATTAAGAAAATGTAAAATGAAAAGCAATATGATCAAAATGCCCCTGAACTAAAAGACAAAATAGGAGGTTGCAACAGTCAAAAAAATGGGGTTTTTGAGATTTGGACTAAAATGGCAACAAAATGCAAACCACAGGGACACAGATGTAATAAGTTTGAGATTTGGACTAAAGTGGCAAAACTGGCCAAACCCAGGGACCAAAATGGCAGTTTACTCTATAAATTAATATAATAATGTAAAGAGTTAAATGTTATTTTAGTCCCTATAGTTTGAGTCATTTTGTCAGTTTAGTCCAAAGGTTTTATAATACACATACACAGGGTTTATAAAGATATAACTTTTTACTGATTGGTATATAATTTTTTTTTTATTAATTTTTTTTTATATACCGGAATTTTTTTATTAGAAGGTTAGAGCAAATTACAAATCATGGGTTGGTAGACGGGCAACAAGCTGCGCCGCCACCCCCTTTTGAATTGCAAATCCTACTCGGCTAAACACATAACTATGGCCTACAGACACTGTCGCATGCGCAAGTGCTGCCTTTTGAACCCGCTTCAAGAAACCAGATGCCACAGGGGCCAGACAACCAAATGTATCGAACGCGAAAGGAAGGAAGGCATGTTGATTATCTATGCAGGCCTGCTCGTGCTTGGATATTTTCCCCGCCTCAGCCTTCCGCGTCGCTTGCCCTGAAATAAAACCACTGCCCCTGAAACCGGCAAGAGGCGACACCCCCGTGAGATCAATGCAAGCATGCTTACCCCCGGACCATCCAAAAACCAGCACATCGGCTGGTCGAAGGGAAGACCTCCCCTCCTTCGGGTCCGTTAGGAAATTAACCGGAGCCTCTTTTTTAGCAGCGATACCAGCTCGCTTGAGAACGTCAAACAACACATCTCTAACCAGATCGTGTCTGTACTTGAAGCCAGGAAGCTCTTTGCAGTGAAGGGCATGTTCCCCGAAGCTATCAAGACACACCTTCTGACAAACAGGGCACGGTTCATCCTCAGGGTACAACGGTATCATCAAACGATATTTGAGACAGACCGATATTCTACTACCGACATAAAATTACATGTGATCAACCCATACAATACATGAGGTTCTTAAAAATGTAATTTTTTTCATTATTTAATATATAAAATTAAATTTACTTAACTCATACAATACACGAGGTTCTTAAAGATTTAACTTTTTTTATTATTTAATATATAAAATTACATTTATTGAACCCATGTAATAAACGAGATTTTTAAAGATATATTGTTTTATTATTTGGTATATAAAATTACATTTACTCAACCTATGTAATAAATGAGGGTTTTAAAGATATATTTTTTTTATTATTTGGTATATAAAATTATATTTATTCAACCCGTGTATTACATGGGGTTCTAACCTAGTAATTAATCTAATTGTAACTACCAACATCTGCCTAACCTCACATGCCTCAAATCAAATAAACTCGTTAAAAATTTTAGCACCAATTTAATCTATAAGTTAAAGAATCCTTTTAGTAATCAAAACCACTAGCAAACATTCATAAACTTTCACATAGTTAATAGTTGTAACAACCACTAGCAAACATTAATAAACTTTCACATTGTTAATATAATTCTACTTTGCATCAAACAATTGACTAGTGACTAAATTTTATACATTTCACGTTACCAGGATTTTTCATTAAAACAAAATTTATTTCATAGATGAAATTAGCCACTTGTAAATAATAATCATAATTAAAAACCTCACATTATATAAAAGCATACTATAAATTACAATGACAATTTCTCATATAATATTTTGATAAAGATTAGTAAACCAGATGTCAAGTTGTTAATGTTGCAAATCATGTTTAATAATTGATTTACTTTATCCACTTGACCCTTTTCAAAAAAACTTTTGCGTGTTTGTTAACTATGTTTTATAATGTGATTAAATATTCAAATATAATTATTAAACCATATAAATTTGTAAAAGAAAAAAAATCAAATACAATGTATATCTATACATTTTTATTTCGCCCCTTTTTTGCAAAAAAAAAAAAATCTTATTTAGCTGGTCAAGTCGTAACAAAAAATCATGCCAACTAGAAATCTGCTGAACGTGTCCCTAATGTTCTATATTTTACGAGGATTTTAATCGCATCAAATTAGTTAGGATTGTTTATCGTGTCTAAGGGTAGCAATTTTTGACACGAAACGAGAACAATATTAGGTTACCATATCTTACCAGTTTAATAAATGGGTTGTATTCGAGCTTACATATTTATTTAAGTGGGTCGTGTTCGGATTAATCTATTCAATTAAACATGTTGACATGCCAACATGTTAAACATTTGTTTTTATAACCGCTAACACACGCTCATTAAACTTACTCTTAAATCTACATGTACGTTCACTATGAGACTATAACCGTCAACCACTTAAGGAGAAACACATTTACTATACTCCCTGACGGCACTAGGCCATAAACCCTTTGCGTTATTCTAATACTTTTCACACACTAGTCGTTCGTGCAGTCTGTTTTGTATATAAACTTTTCTTGTACAAGTATTTCATTTATCAAAGAAAATAGATAAATGAAATGTACAAGAAACTTTATATATAAACAGACTACATGTAAACAAAAAATGTTTTGTACAAATTTATTTTTTATTTTTTGAACAACAATTACACTTAAATACCAGATCGTCTACAGGAATCTAGACAAATATAATATCATAAGACAACTACATCATGGTTTATATATGTTTAATTAAACAACTCTACCCACTAGGGATGAGCAATTTGTATTTGGTATCGAAAAATACCAGTTGGGAACTGTACTACACCGGTCGATTTTCGGTACCAATTTGGTACCCTTTTTTTACGTTTTTTGGAATCGGTACTTTCATTTTGATAGCCTTTTTTACATTCGAATATCGTACCGTACCTGTATCTTATCGTGGTACCACACACTTTCAGTACTAGTACTTTGATACTTTCAGTACTAGTACGATACCAAGCGACCTTTCTACGGTACCCACTAACCCGATTATGACAATTCAAGCATTTTTTTACAACCCACCAATTATATTATATTATACTACATATACAAAAGGAAGCTAGGGGGAATAGTGCCAGGCAGCTGTCTGACACTCCCCAATTGGACCAACATTTTTTAATTTAATTTTATTCCCAGTTTAAAATTACGCTTTCGTCCTTCGTTTAAAAATACGTTTTTGCCCCCAGTGCAAAATAAAATTATAATTTTGCCCATAGCTCAAAATTACGCTTTTGTCATCGGTTCAAAAACTCATTTTTAATTTTGTTCTCGGTTTAAAATTACGGTTTCGCCCTTCGTTTAAATTACGTTTTGCCCCCTGTTCAAAATAAAATTTTGGTTTTCCCTCTACCTGAAAATTACGATTCTGCCCTCAGGTCAAAATTACGTTTTCGCCCACAGTTCAAAATAAAATTATGATCCCCCCCCAGCTCAAAATTATGATTTTGCTCTTAGTTTAAAATTATGATTTCGGCTCCAGCTCAAAATATAATTACGATTTTGCCCTCTATACAGACATACATGTTGTGAGAGAGATATTCAGTTTATTGCCCCGCAACGCGGGCGGGGCAAAAACTAGTCTATTACAAAAATGTGTAACCGAGAGTCCATGACCCGACTTCGGTTAAAAGAATGACTAAAAAGTTTAAGACCATGTGTAGTGGGGAGAGGATTAGGCGTTTTTTGTCCTAATTCACGCCCAAAAACGCCCCAGCACCGGCCCTGGGCCTTTTTTTGAAAAAAAATTGTTGGGTCAATGCCCCAGCACGCCAAAAAAAGCTAGCTTGTTAAACTTTGGGCCAATGAAATATTTTTGATGGTTTTTTTTTTTTTTTTTATTTAAATGTTACACCCATTTTTAACTTCAAGTCTAACTTAGGAGCCACGTATCGCTTCATGTTAGGACCGAGCATTTGTTTCACTGACCACTACACATAGTCTAACAAATTTGGTCGCGTCCGGTCGCCATGATCCGTCGTCATCGGCATCACTATACAGTTGCCAATACGTGTCACAACCATGCGTCTCGAAATAATCAACACTCGAAACCGAAGAAAAAAGGTAGACCAGATTTCAAGATTATTTAGGTTTCCTAGAAATCCACCATCGAAACTTGTCTGATTTGTTGCACTAACGGAGACATGTAAACGTGATCCATTTTACTCCTCACTTATAAAGTTCATCTTCACCAACTTTGGATCCATAATTTCATACCCAAATGCAATGAACAGGTATTAATCATGTTTCTCCCATTAATATATATTTTTATTTCATTATTAGTAATTTTGTATGGTTGTTTTGATCATTATTAGTAATTTTCTCAGGTCAAAATTACGTTTTCGCCCACAGTTCAAAATAAAATTATGATCCCCCCCCCAGCTCAAAATTATGATTTTGCTCTTAGTTTAAAATTATGATTTCGGCTCCAGCTCAAAATATAATTACGATTTTGCCCTCTATACAGACATACATGTTGTGAGAGAGATATTCGGTTTATTGCCCCGCAACGCGGGCGGGGCAAAAACTAGTCTATTACAAAAATGTGTAACCGAGAGTCCATGACCCGACTTCGGTTAAAAGAATGACTAAAAAGTTTAAGACCATGTGTAGTGGGGAGAGGATTAGGCGTTTTTTGTCCTAATTCGCGCCCAAAAACGCCCCAGCACCGGCCCTGGGCCTTTTTTTGAAAAAAATTTGTTGGGTCAATGCCCCAGCACGCCAAAAAAAGCTAGCTTGTTAAACTTTGGGCCAATGAAATATTTTTGATGGTTTTTTTTTTTATTTTTATTTAAATGTTACACCCATTTTTAACTTCAAGTCTAACTTAGGAGCCACGTATCGCTTCATGTTAGGACCGAGCATTTGTTTCACTGACCACTACACATAGTCTAACAAATTTGGTCGCGTCCGGTCGCCATGATCCGTCGTCATCGGCATCACTATACAGTTGCCAATACGTGTCACAACCATGCGTCTCGAAATAATCAACACTCGAAACCGAAGAAAAAAGGTAGACCAGATTTCAAGATTATTTAGGTTTCCTAGAAATCCACCATCGAAACTTGTCTGATTTGTTGCACTAACGGAGACATGTAAACGTGATCCATTTTACTCCTCACTTATAAAGTTCATCTTCACCAACTTTGGATCCATAATTTCATACCCAAATGCAATGAACAGGTATTAATCATGTTTCTCCCATTAATATATATTTTTATTTCATTATTAGTAATTTTGTATGGTTGTTTTGATCTATCAAGGCACATTTTATGTTATCTGGATTAGAGTTAATTACTGTTTTCGTCCCTTTGTTTGTCAAAAATCACTATTTCAGTCCATTAGTTTAAAAATTGCGATTTCAGTCCCTTTGGTTTCACTTTCGTAACCATTTCAGTCTCTGTGGTTTCACTTTCGTAACTATTTCAATCCATTATTCTGTTAAGTACAGGGGTGAAATGGTTACGAGATGGACTGAAATGGTTATGAAAGTGAAACCACAGGGACTGAAATCGCAATTTTTAAACTAATGGACTGAAATAGTGATTTTTGACAAACCACATGGACGAAAAAGTAATTAACTCTTTGGATTATTATACACGTAAAAAAAGAGTTAATTACTGTTTTGGTCCCTGTGGTTTGTCAAAAATCAATATTTCAGTCCATTAGTTTAAAAATTGCGATTTCAGTCCCTGTGGTTTCACTTTGGTAACCATTTCAGTCCACCTCGTAACCATTTCAGTCCCTGTACTTACATAATAAATGGATTGAAATGGTTACGAAAGTGAAACCACATGGGACTGAAATGGTTACGAAACTGAAACCATAGGGACTGAAATCGCAATTTTTAAACTAATGGACCGAAATAGTGTTTTTTTAACAAACCACAGGGACGAAAACAGTAATTAACTCTAAAAAAAGGATTATTGTTATGAGTTAATTACTGTTTTTATCCCTGTGGTTTGTCAAAAATCACTATTTCAGTCTATTAGTTTAAAAATTGCGATTTTAGTCTCTGTTGTTTCACTTTCGTAACCATTTCAGTCCACCTCGTTACCATTTTAGTCGATGTACTAACAAAATAAATGGATTGAAATAGTTACGAAAGTGAAACCACAGGGACTGAAATGGTTACGAAAGTGAAACCACAAGGACTGAAATCGCAATTTTTAAACTAATGGACTGAAATAGTGATTTTTGACAAACCACAGGGACGAAAATAGTAATTAACTCTATTGTTATTGTTATGAGTAATTTTGTAAGCTTGTTGTTTAGATTTTATCAGCCACATTTTATGTTATTTGGATTATTATGTTATACATGTCAATAAAAGGAGCTATATTTATTTATTTATTTAATTTGTTGAGAAATTTGGAAGCGGTTTGCTACTTTTGCTTTTGTTCTAGAATCATTGTGCTTATTCCATCATGTTATGTAATCATGTAGGGTTTATGCATGAGTTTAAATTTGCTTACTTTCCCAATAAATTGCATAAAAGAATTAAGAATATATGCACTTCTTTTTCATCATAGTGATATCTTCAACAAGATCTTCTCATAATAATCCCACCATGTGTTTGTTATAATGCCTAAAACAGTATATGTTTATGTTTTGTACAGATTTGTTATACAAGAGGCATCAACTGTGCCCATACACAAAGGTAGTAGTATATCAAGTTACCAATTTCAAACTTCATATTCACATTCACATTCACATTTTGATGTTTCAAAAAAAATGTTTACCATATGGGGTTTTATTTATTTTATCCCTTTCGAATTCAGAAGCGCGAATTATCTAAAAATGCCGTTCAAATGCCTAGTTGGAGGGTATACAGAAGAGGGTATAACCGAAAACAAGTCAAGAAACAGAACTCAGAAGAAAAACATGCTTTCATGCGGTCGATCGCATATTGCTCCTGTGAACTATGATTCTTCGACGTTGACACCACCTTTGATCAACAGTGGCGGATGGGAGAATCTGCCACCTGAGCTGCTTCTCGATATTATTAACCGAGTTGAAGCGGGTAAGACTACGTGGCCCTCTAGAAGAGACGTGGTTGCTTGTGCAGCGGTTTGCAGATTATGGCGTCATACGATAAAACAAGTTGTTAAAACGCCGGAACAATGTGGGTTGCTCACTTTTCCCGTGTCGTTAAAACAGGTATGTCATATTTAATCCACTTAAAGAGTTAAAAAGTTATGCTAAAAATTTGATTGTTTTTTGTTTGATTCTTCAGCCCGGACCACGAGGTGAACCCATACAATGCTTTATAAGGAGGGATCGGGCTGCTTCAACGTATAGATTGTATCTAGGCTTGAGCCCAGGTGATTATTATAGTTGGCAGTTTCGACCCGTTTACTTATGAATGGGTCGATTATGTTAATATTTAATCTCAGACGGGTCAAATACGTGGAAATTAAAGGAAGCTAACAATGGAACGGGTTAAAAGTTGCCTGAAGTTAAGTTAAGTGTATATTTTAACGCATACAAGTCGACAATCTCCTAAGTTATTTTATTAAAGATTTAGATTACTATTGTAATAACTTTGTTGTTATGATATTTAGTATATGACTATATTCATTATTAAAGAAAAAAAAAATGAAATATAGAAAAAAGTGTTACCGGGTCAACCCAACTGACCGGGCCTGTTTGACCCGTTACCAACCCTACTCATTTTGACGTCTCTAGTGATATTGACGGTTTATGATAATTACAGCGCTGGCTGGAGATGCAAGCAAGCTGTTGTTGGCCGCAAGGAAGGTGAGAAAGGCCACCGGGACGGATTTTTTGATATCCTTAGCTGCTAATGAATTTTCGCGAGCTAGCAATACTTACGTTGGAGTATTAAGGTTATTGTTTTATAATATCTTTACGATTATTTCTCTGTTTAAAATAGAGGCGCGGATATAAGTATATAACCCATTTATATAATATTGGGTTGATTCGGGTTATATTTTACCTCTAATGGATCAAATGGGTTGGCGGCCAGTTACCTTGTACTTCAAAATTTATGACCTCCTAAAATCGTTTTATTCAAAAAAAAAAAAAAAATTGATGTTAGTTTTAAATTTTTGAATAATATAAAATTTATAAATTTATTTAATACATTAATTTTCTATGGAGAAAAATGTCCATTTTGACCCGTTTAAAAACTTGCCCATTCTGACCCGAACTCATTTTGACCCATTTAAACTTTTCTTCCGTTTCGCATACCAACTGATGTTATTAATGATCAGCTCCAATTTTCTTGGCACCAAGTTTGTCATTTACGATGATCAACCACCTTACGACCCTCTAATCCCATCGAATTCTAAATTTGGTATAAAGACGGTAACGTGTGGGGTATTACCAACGGTCAAATCTAAAGTGGTCAACATATCGTACGAGCTTAATTTTCTACGAACCAAAGGACCAAGAAGAATGCGTTGCACCATGAATACAATCCCTTCCTCTGCAGTTCAAACAGACGGGACCGCCCCTACCCCACCGACATTTACAGACGACGAATTCTCACATTTTTTCGCAACGTCAAACCGAAAAGAAGCACTGGTTTTGAAAAACAAAGCACCTAGGTGGCACGAGCAACTGCAGTGTTGGTGTTTGAATTTCAAAGGGCGTGTTACTGTAGCATCTGTCAAGAATTTCCAGCTGGCCGTTGACCCGCCGTTAAATGATCAAAGTACAGGTCAACAAGATGATGTGGTTCTACAGTTTGGGAAAATCGGGAAAGATATATTTACTATGGATTATCGCTACCCGTTGTCTACCTTTCAGGCATTTGCAATATGCTTAAGCAGTTTCGACACGAAACCAGCATGTGAATAAAAAACTTTGTTAAACGCTCCTGTGACCCGCGTGTTATCATGATCTTAAAATGCTTTTAAAGAGTCATAAACAGTTTCTTTCGTGTTATGTTTTCAATTCAAAGAACAAATGTATGCAAGAAAACACATGGGTACATGTAATATCGTCCTTATTCTTTACAGTTTTTTTTTTTTTTTTTTTGCAAATTAAATCAAACATCCGTTTTGTCATCTTTGTTACTTTTATCTCCCGAAACATAACGGCAGCCATGACGCCTAGGCGTATGTGGATCATTTGGGTCAGACTCGCTCGACTCCATGAACAGACCTCTAAGACACCTCCTTCTAACCGTCTGCTTCTGTGACGGCATACCGTTGACTTTGAGTTTCTTCATATCAGTTGACTTTATATACATCCTTTTCGGTTTCTTCACATTCTCGTTACACGACCCGAAATGAACTCCAGGACTCCTTTCTGTAATCGAGCAATTGAACACCATCGAGTTGTTGATCCCCTGAATGTTGCAGTTGATGTATGAAGACCTTTCTTCGTTTTCATCGGGTTTTGAATCGTTTTCCTTTTCTTCTTCGTCGTCAGTGACAGTGTCTGTGCTTTCTTCAGGGTTGGCTTTATACCTTCTGAGAATATGGATCGACTTTTCTCGTTTCGTTGCACCAGAACCTATATGCATGGTTGTCCCTCTATTATCGCCTGCAAGTGTAATAATCGCGGGTTGTTCGTTAAAGAGTTGATCTGGCAGGTTTGCACGCGTGGTTTGTGGCCCGTCTGGTTTACGGTTTTTAGGAGATTCTGGTACTGGGATTTTGTCATCTGGGTGTGAAAGCATTGGTTTGGTTTCTGGTGTGTTTGGCATGTTGCTGGTTGTGCTACTGGCTTCTTGGTTGTCATGCTGATTGTGTTGTGCATGTGATTCTGAATCAGAATGCTCGCTTGATTGCTCCATGGATGTTATTTGATGGTTATCAGATGGGTGTACATGCTGCGGAGATGACGGTTGAGAGGTGGGTTGTAATCTTGTGGATGGGGATGGCGGTTTAGTTGAGACACCGGGGTGAGATGGTGAAGAAGGTGGTGTAGCTTGTTTTGATGTTGGTGCCATTGAGGCTGGTTCATCTTGTGGTGGTGATGCAGGTTGTTTTTGTGGTGATGCGGGTGGTTTTTGTGGTGGTGGTGGTGATGATGATGATGATGCTGGTTCTTGTGGTACTGGTAGTGCTGCGGGTGGTTTTTGTGGTGGTGGTTGTGATGATGTTGATGGTACAACGGGTTGTGGTGGTGGTGCAGGCGATGGTACACCGGGTGGAGGTGGTGGTGCAGGTGATGGTACACCGGGTGGTGGTGGTGGTGGTGCAGGCAATGGTACACCGAGTGGTGGTGGTGGTGCAGGTGATGGTACACCGGGTGGTGGTGGTGGTGGTGCAGGCGATGGTACACCGGGTGGTGGTGGTGGTGCAGGTGATGGTACAACGGGTGGTGGAGTAGGGGGTGTACCCTGAGGCTGAGTTGATGGTGTAGGTTGTGTTGTTGATGGTTGGGTTGGGGGCCGAACGGGTGGATTTCTTGTCGAGGTTCGGGTGGTGGCAGCAGTGGTGCGAGGAGGTGGGACAGAGGGTCTCAACCGTGGAACCCGAAAACGGAAGGCGGTTCGCTGCTGATCTGTCATGGTGATTGAAAGAAAGAATGAATGTAATGACAAATGGAGATATGGGAATTAGGGGTAGATAAGAAGTGTTTGATACCTTGGAAAGGTTATGGAAGGCTTCTTAACCTCCATTATGGGCAACTTTATGTTTCTGTCTTTACAAGTATTCCATATCCATTCTACCATCCTTTTCAAAAGTTCTTGTTTATTTAACTCTTCTTAAAATGTTTATTTAGGGGGTGTTTGGCCTAGCTTTTTTATCTAAGCTTATAGCTTTTTTAACTTATTTTTACAAAATAAGCACTAATGGGTGTTTGGTTTAGCTTTTTAAGCTTATGCTTATTAGCTTATATAAGCTAATTCCAAGAAGCTTATGGGAACATGGTTTTTTAGCTTATTTGAATAAGCTTATTTGAAGAAGATGGTTTTTTACTCATTACACACAATGATATTATACCCCTTCCCATAATACAAAATAACTTAACAAACAACTAAAGATTAATTATTAATTATCAACTTGTAGAATATAACATGCAAGGTTGAATTGCAAAAGTGGGTGCTTGGAGAAATGGGGTTGGACCAAGGAAATGACACGTAAAAGCCGTTAAAAAATAAATATATTTTTAAACAATTTTGAAATAACCGGCATGTTACCATTAGGAAGAGGTGCACAAAACAATACTCAATTATGGTATTAGACCGGGTATACTAAATTCGGGTATTGGCCAGATCCGGTCGGGTTCGAGTCTGATTAGCATTTTTTGGATTCTTTTTCAGCCATCCTGCTTTGTCCCTCAATCCCTGCATAACATAGATTAGTTCAGGAACATTTACTGAAAAACAATATTCTGAAAGTTTAGGATATTCTTCTTCATCTTCATCCTCATCCTCAATAGCATTCACTCTTTTGTTGTCGTTTTTAGCATATGGCTTGGATCGGTACTGTTTGTATGAGGATTCTGACTTCCTATTCGTCGATTCATACGTTGAGGATGTGTTAATCCTTTCCTGCATTTTCCTGTCATCTTCGAGCCTTATGTATCTCAAGGCCCTATTTCGAGCTTCATCCAGATTCCTGCAAGGATTCATTACAAGGTCTTGGTAAAAATGAGAATCCTTCTGTAACCCCGTTATGAACGCTTGTACTGTCGTGGAAACATCAAGGTTCAGGATATCCAAGGATTCTCTACTAAATTTGTTAACATAATCCCTTAGGGATTTCTTGTGATCCCTGCGTTATCTTGTAAAGATCACTCGTTAGTTTTGTCACACCCCAACCGATGGCGGAATCATCGGGGCGTGGCACTGAGCGAAACAGATTGTCCAGAAGTTTCCATAACAATTATCAATACTATTCAATTTAAATAACACGTCCCATACCGTATCTCAAACAGCAAAATAATTATTACAGGCAAAATCCAGGCAAAGATTTTGAGCTGACGAGACGCGTAAGCTATAACCTTGTTCCGTTGCATGAGGACACAACCGAGACCAAGGTTGGAAGCATCACAGTAGACAATGAAATCGTCGTTTCCGTCGGGTAGAGTGAGAACAGGAGCATTGCAAAGCATGTGCTTGAGGGTTCGAAAGGCAGTCTCTTGTTTGGTTCCCCAGACAAAAGGCTGATCTTTATGCGTGAGAGCGGTAAGCGGCACAACAATCTTCGAGAATCCTTCGATAAATCGTCGATAATAGCCCGCTAGTCCGAGGAAAGAACGGACTTCAGACGGGTTCTTTGGTGTAATCCAACTCTTGACAGCTTCAATCTTCGCAGGATCGACATGAATACCTTGACTATTAACGATGTGACCCAGAAACTGAACTTCCTCCAACCAAAATTCGCACTTGGAGAATTTGGCATAGAGTCGATTCCCCTGGAGTAACTCGAGAACCAAACGTAGATGTTGCGCGTGTTCGGCCTTCGACTTGGAATAGATCAAGACATCGTCGACAAATACGATGACGAAACGGTCGAGATATGGTTTACACACGCGATTCATAAGATCCATGAAAACTGCAGGTGCGTTGGTTAAACCAAAGGGCATAACAACGAATTCGTAGTGGCCGTATCGGGTGCGAAACGCGGTTTTGGGTATATCCTCCTCTTGAATACGTAGTTGGTGATATCCTGAACGTAGATCGATCTTTGAGAAACACATAGCACCTTGCAGCTGATCGAACAAGTCGTCAATGCGGGGTAGGGGATAGCGGTTTTTGATAGTTAACATATTCAATTCCCGATAGTCGATGCACATCCGGAACGACCCATCCTTCTTTTTGACGAAAAGGACTGGAACGCCCCATGGAGAGGTGCTCGGGCGAATGAAGCCTTTCTTAAGTAATTCCTGGAGTTGGTTTGAGAGTTCACGCATTTCGGATGGCGCGAATCGATAAGGAGCTTTGGCAACAGGATTGGCTCCAGGAATGAGGTCGATACGAAATTCGATATCACGACTTGGTGGTAGTCCGGGAAGATCATCAGGAAACACATGATGAAATTCACGAACCACAGGAACGTCTTTTACTTCCTTCTTCTCTTTCTTTTCCTTCTCCGTTACTACAATGTTAGCCAAGAAAGCCCTGTATTCCTTGCGGAGATACTTGCTAGCTTGGACACATGACATAAGCTTGAGCCCTTTCGAGGCAGTTTCACCGTATACACACAATAAATCACCATTCGCGAGCGAGAATCGAATCATCTTATCGTAACACACAACTTCAGCATGGTTTTCGCGTAGAAAGTCCATGCCTACTATAACGTCGAAACTTCCGAGTCGCATCGGAATAAGGTCGATTCAGAAAATGTGATTGTTGAGCTCAAGGGTACCATCTCGGATAACGGAATTGACGGCGACAGTTCCTCCAGTGGCGACGTCTACATCAAACGTCGAAGAGAGTTTGGAGCGTTTACGACTAAGGAGCTTCTCGAATTCGAACGACACAAACCAATTATCGGCTCCAGTATCAAACAAACATGATGCATAAATACCATTCACAAGGAACGTACCATTAACCACGTTGTTGTCGGCTTGGGCTTGGCGCACGTTGATGTTGAAAGTTCTGGCGCGTGCGACCTGTTGTTGTTGTTGCTGCTGTTGTTGCTGCTGCTGCTGCTGCTGTTGAGGCTGTTGCAGCTGGGGCTCTTGCTTCACAACCCTGTTTGGGCACATGTTGGTGAAATGGTTAGGATCGCCACATGCAAATCAGGCTCTGGCTTTGACCGCGGGTGCCGGAGGAGCTTGTTGACCCTGTGGGGCAGTGAGTAGAGCTTGATGAGCAGGAGCTTGTCGAATGCGGCAGTTGGCAGTAAAATGGCCGTATACGTTGCAATGAGCACAAAAACGGCAAGCAATGGCAGTCGGGTGATGGTAGGTGTAGGTAGGGCAAAGCGGATGTGGCCAAGTGTATGCACGCTTAGCAAGGGGTGCATTGGCCACAGGCACTGCCACTTGGCGTTGTTGAGCTGGTACGGCTTGAACTGGTGCAGCAGTGATTGCACAGTTCTTGTTGCTGGAGCTGTTCTTCCTCTTGTTCTTCCTCTTGTTGCTCGATGTGGTGGGTTCAGCGGTTGGTGCGGTGGTGGTAGCTTGATGCAGATGCTTCGAAGTCTTATCCCAGACCCCAGCCTTAACCCGCTTGTCGTTGATTTCAGCGGCCAGTAGATAAGTTTCCTCGATCGTCGTCGTCTTAGCCGCTTGCATGAAATCAGCAACGCAGTCGGGTAGGGCCCGGATGTACTTCTTGATTGCCATATCTAGAGTCTTGACTTGATCGGGACATATAATGCTGAGTTGTTTGAAACGAGCAGTGAGACCAGCATTGTCACCATCCTTTTGCTGTATGTGCCAAAATTCATCTTCTAGCTTTTGACGTTCGTGAGGAGGGCAGAATTCCTCTAGCATAGCTTCCTTGAGCTCGTCCCACGACAGACCGTAGGCTGCATCGTTCCCTCGCTTGTTCCTCTCGGCCGTCCACCAGTCTAGTGCACGGGACTGGAAAACGCCGGTAGCATTCAGAGTACGGAGGTCATCAGGGCAACCACTCTGTCGCAGAGTAACCTCAATGGAATCAAACCAGTGGAATAAAGCAGTAGGACCTCCCTCGCCAGTGAATTCTTTTGGCCCACACGACTTGAATTGCTTGAAATTGAAGGGCCTTGCGGCAGCTTTAGGAGCTTCGGTTCTCGATTCCTCAGATGATTTGCTGGCATTCTCATAAACATCACTCACGGCCTTTGCCACACTCTTAGCGATGATAGAAGCAAGGCGTTTGTCCCTCTTTTCCTGACGAGAAAGTGCGTGACGGGATCCTGATGACATTGTCTACAACAGACATTGCCGCAGGACTCAACATATTGTATTCGAATCTCACCTCACACGTCTACTACTTACTAAAGCTCAGGAACACGCATATTCACGTAAACACTTAACACATAGAAAGGTGTAGGAGTGCGTGAAGATCAAGAACGTACAAGATTTAGGGCGAGATCTTACCTGGATTGAGAGAAATCGAAGAAAAGGTGAGGAGCACGAACAGTTCGGACAAGGATTTCCAAAAGTGGAAAGTATGACAATGACAGGGGTATTTATAGGATTCCAAAAGAGGAAAGGGCTATCCGATCGGATGACATTCCGCCCGGATTGACTATCCGGTCGGATGACATCCTGGTCGGATGGCACCTGTCTTGATGGCAAGGCGGCTATCCGATCGGATGGCTATCCGATCGGATGGCACCTGGGTTAAGTGTTTGACGTGACGATTTTAACGTTTCGATTTCGATTGCGAGCGGTTCGTTACGATAGGGTTTCCTAGTCAAATTACTTTTAGTCCCAACTACTAATTTCACAGTTCGATTTCGATTCGGGTTCGAGTTCGGTTGCGTTTCGAGTTTCGATTGAGTTCGATTGATTCCCACAACATATATATATATAACACGCATAAGTAACACATAAGGCACACACACACGCATAATAATTAAATTAAGTCGTGTTGCGGTTCGTATCACGATTCGATGTCGAGTAGCATAGCTTGATTATCGATTAGTTAACTTTATCGCATTGTTACTTCCTATAATTCACAGTCGTAAGTCGATTAGATAGCGATTAACACACATCGCTTTTTGCAATTAACAACACTTACTCCACATAATACAATTTAAATAAGGAAATTACTATAAGTCAAATTCGTATAATCGGTCGTTGACCTTGACTTTGACTTTGACTTCCGAAAACACGGGGTGTTACAAGTTTCTCAAAGTTCTTGCTACAAGAAAATTGGCTGTTAAATAAGTTAACGAAATGAGCAAAAGACGTAATAGAATGAGGTGAAACATTTAAAAGCCATTTTAAGGCTGATCCTTTCAAAGTGGAACCAAAGTCTTTGCATAAGCATGCCTCTTTGAGTTCTGGTGGGATCGGATTTATTTCCATCATTTCCCTATACTAGGAAACATGCTCCTCAGGATCCGTCATCCCATCATATAGCTTCATGTAAGGAGTCTGGAATCTCTTTGGGATTTCTGCATTACAAATGGGGTAAGCAAATCGGGATATCTTGTGGCTATCCTGGGATACTTCTGGTATAGGTTGCACTACCCCGGGCACACTCGATATCATATCCTTCAATTTTTGAAGTTCTCTGGTTAATGTTGATGTTACACCTGCATCCTTCAATGATTCAAGATTATTAGTAGTAGGGATACTGGTGTTAATAGATGCGTTACCAGCTTGGCGATTCTGGCCATATCCCAGACCATGTCCTGGATCCCTCACGGTCAATATCCCGGCTGTTGGGGATATTTCCAATATATTGCTCCGGGAATGACTCGGTATCATGTTGCCTTAATTATCTTCGGTGAATGCTGCCGAACTAAAGTTCAACATCCTGGGCTGTATAGGAGTAGCTACATCCTCAACAGGTTTCTTGGAGTTTGACTTCAGGAGTTGTATCTCCTTCAACCTGGTTGGTTTCCTGCTACTTTTTCATTTGATCTTATATGCTGCCAAACAAAGACAAAATCTCATCATTAGAAGCAAAGACATGAGTTCTTCCTGAAACTCCGGATCTGGAAACATTCTAAGCAACATAAGCGTCTCGAGGTGTTTGGCTTTCATTTCTCCTTTGGGAAGTTTGAACTTGTGGAGGTGGAAGAGGCAATGAACCAGTCGCAGCAGAGGTGGAAGCAAGCATCTAAGAAGAGCTCAAGTTTGATTGAGAGGCCGTTGAAAACGGTTTTGTAAAAGGTTTTGAGAACCAAAAACCGATTAATGATTTTAACAAAGTTTTGAATAGAAATACGCTAAATTGTTTTGGTCAAAAATTACTGAAGCAATTAAGTGATCAAATTTAGTTTGTGTCACACCCCGATAATTTCCACATAAACCGGTGAGCTCGGTGGGGAGTATCGTGACGTGGTTGATATCATCATAGTCAATTATACACAGTTATAGCATAGCGGAAGTCTTGGAGGAAATTACTATTACAAACCGAAAGTTCAAAGTTCGAAATAATAAATATACAGACGGTTGTAAAAAGGATCCACAGGCGGATCTTAAATAAAATACAAAACAGAGTTCAACAGACTTTAAGGCATCTAAGGACTTCCAAGATCCTCTATTTAGACACCGAGCAGCTCCCAGCCTATTACGTGTAGTACCTGTCACTTAGTCTTTTGAAAATACACCAGTTTACACTGGTAAATACAATTAACCGACTCTTTTGAAAAATGTTTAAGAAAATTGGTTTAGGTGCACAAGGCACGGAAATCTTTTATAACTTGGGACAATTACATTTATAATCTTGTATACAGATTTGCATGTTTGTCATACATTTAGTGCCCGATATAGAAGCCGAGACATGATTAACCGACACACCACTTATATAAACCCACAAGGAGTTATCCCCAACATTGTGGGTATATCTTTTTACATATGCAACTGTTGGGTGTATGCCTACACCCCGTGCTTAAGTCGTGGCTATTCCCAATTAAATGACCCGAGGATATCCAGGACACGGTCGTATTAACCCCCAATGTTTATATTATCAAACATAACGGATTAAAACGGATTATGCAGATTTATTAATCACAATCCGACCAAATGATCCCATACCCGACCAAGCGGTAATAATTTACCGTATCCCAAGCCCGTATAAGGGAAAAATAAGTTAAAAGTATTTACCTGAGCTAGTACTTGTTTCACAGCAAGGTTAAAATAACTCAGTCGTATAATTCGCTAGTTAAGTGTAGGTAGCTTTTACTGGGAGGCTATCATTTGGAATGAAGGTAATATTAACCTATTAGAATGCTAACGGGTCCTATATAATGTAACGCCCAGCGTCCCTAAACTTTAGGATCTTGTCAAGACTAGTCCCTGAAGTTTAACTTTTGTCTATGTTAGCCCCTAGTCTATGTGGACTGTCTATTTTCTTGGAGTGTCTAAGTATACGTTTGGAAATGCCTAATTCTATACGATTTGAATGCCTAAATCTATAATTTGAATGTCTATTCGGAATGCTTAATGTTGAAATGCCTAAATGAGGAATGTCTATATGTGGGATTGCCTAAATTCTATATGGTTGGAATGCCTAAATGTCTATATATTTGGAATGTCTAACTCTATGTGCTTGAAATGTCTACACCCATATTGGAATGTCTAAATCTACGTTGGAATGCCTAAATCTATTTGGTGCATGACTCCTTAGACTCGTGAAACTTAATTCTTGGTTGAACGAGAGACTGGAGCCTTGTCACTGGCAGGATCTATTTAATCTTGTAAACCTTTGATGTATATGCTATAATCTAGTTATTCTATTGCCTATTACCACGCAACGCTTAATCTAACTCGCAAAACAATCAAGAACTGGAATATAGAAAGGTTGGGTTGGCCAGAGTGGCCATCCGATCGGACTGCCATCCGAACCAAACCACACCTTAATCTAACTCGCAAAACAATCAAGAACTGGAATATAAAAATGCCTGTGAGATACATAGGTTTTATTGATTTAGGATTCATGACTTGTAAGTTTATAAGAAAATGTTTAACAAAAGTAGTCATGAACCTTGTAAAATGTTTTTGTTTTATAAATCATATAAAAATCGATAAGGAAACAAATGATATGAAAGAAATATGTATGGTTAAGTAAATAACCAAGTAAAAATGAATTTGTATAAAATGTGTTGTTTGTAAAACAATGTTTTGTAAAGATGTGTTAATTGTGTAAAATGTAATATGTCAAAATTGAAATGGTTTAAATAACGCTACGATATGTAATATCATAAAAGCACTTGTAGGATCGTTTTGTGACCCGAACGAGTCGTTCAGAAGAGATTTAGTCCGTTTCAGAGGCGGAAACTAAGAAACGAATGTAGAAACAACTTGAATATCACTCTAAAGATCTTGTATATTGATTTAACACTGATTACATGTAGAAAATATACCGGCAGCACTTCGGTGTCGATTACAAGGCTCTGGTCTGGTCCCTTCAAATGACACATGACATGCGTATTTATACTAAATGCTTGTTAGCTTGTAATGACACACACATGTTCAAGCTACCAGACATGTTCAAGCTACCAGACATGTTCAAGCTATCAGACATCTCAAGCTACCAGACATCTCAAGCTATCAGACATTGCAACCCAGACTCGATATAAGACGAAGACGACAGATGTATGCACCAACAGACTCCCCCTCAGATGTTGACGAGTCTTAAGTGTCGAGTCTTTGCATCTTCAGTCTTTATCAGTCTGAACTCTCTCTGACATATCTCACAGTGTAAGCATCCTCAAACTTTATCTCCTTCTCCTCATCAGCATCAACAGACTTCTCACGAACAATCTCTAATTAGATGCCTTCAGACTCCCCCTTTCGATATGCTGGGATCGCAGTCTGGCATGTTGAAATCACAAAGACCTCAGGTATCGGAACCTGTCTCTCTATCATCAGATTCAAGATCGAAACCTGGCTACACCTGCACATTCTTAACCTAGAAATCAATTTTCTGATAACCACTTGTAGAGCATATTTTAAAATGATTCAACATTTATAGCCTTTGATGAACCACTTGCAGAAATATCATTTTCATGTCAAACATCTTCAAACAAAAAACTTTCCCAAACCTGTTCGTCATGTTTAGCACTCGGAATTTTGAAAATCAGCTCTTCAACACCAGTTGTCGAAAATCTTTTTGAATTTTTCAAAATTTAAGCTAAAACACACTAAAATCTTTTTGGATTTTGGAACGTAATGAAATGCAGTAAAGAAATATTTACATACAATATTTTTGTGAGTTTGTGTAAGAGGATCATATCAGTTATAGAGACAAATCACCAACACCGTTAAGCTTGATTTCATTTTAAGTTCTAAACAATTCACTTCGATTGTCAGTATACTGGTCCACTTAAATTCTCACACAAAGTTCAATTGTTTCGAGATACGGATTAATGTCTTAGATACTTAAACTCAATCGCGTGTCCCACCTCAGAATATACTCCCGTATCCAGATCCCAATATTCAGTCTTACAGGTAAATATGACACAAATGATATCTGTAAGGGGTTAATAAATTATGAAGAATCATGAGAGCTCAGGTCAGAACTACCGTTCAGCGGAGAGATCATGACTCAACTTTTGGGTGTGTCCCCTTTAGAGGATCTTTTTTTACAACAGCATTGCTAAGCAATTTTATTGTCTTATCATATATGCTGAGGGTGATGCTATGTTTCAAGCATTGCGGAAAGTATTATTCGAGGACTAGGTCAGAACTTCCATTCAGCAGAAGTCCCTGAATAATACCCCAGATATCACTGAGTATAAAGACCTAGTATATCAGAAAATGGAATCTTTCAAACAAGATTTCGGGGGTTACCCATATATCCGAGAGATGTTACCCACGATATAAGCAAGTTTGAATTTAGATTTATATCTCGTCACAATCTACTAAATGTGCAAAAACCTACTGGCATATCATCAGTGAGACCGTTTATCACATTTTTACTTTCCATTTCTTTAGCATGTTGTGATAATCCACTGATGTACTATCATTTCCTCTTCTTTGACACAAAAACTCATTTTTCATTTTATCATGTTTTGACTTTTTCAAATTTTCAAATTTTTTTGGATTTTCTGAAATTTTTACTCCCCCTAAAATGCAAACACATTTTAGGAAATTTGAAATCAAACTATACAATCAAATTGACAATCGATATCAAATTGCTTCAATTCGCCATCCACTTGGCATAAACAATCAGAACTCCCCCTCACAACAAACTATTTTCCCATTATGATCTCAAAACATTTAAGTTTGTTTTAATCAAAATGGTTTTTCCGGAAAATAAGTTGTGTTGTTTTTGTAAAACCATTAGTAGGTTAGGGATTTGGTTCATCACATTGTTTTTCAACCACTTGTAGGAAATCAGATACAACTTAATGTCCCTGATTTACCACTTGTAAGATCAATCCAATCAAGCATTTTCAACCAATCATCATCTGTCAGTTGAATTCTCAAAGTACCGATTCCTACTCCACACTTACCAACCTGGGAGTTCCGGCAATTCACACTTATACAAAAAACAATTTTCATACACAATGAATGATGCCGATTCATGCTCCGCGATTACCAACTTGGGAGCTCCGGCAATTCAGGTTTTTCAGGCAAAGAAAATGTCCACCCAAGCCTGACCAGCCTTGGGTGTTCTCAACTCAGACTCAATTGGGGTGTAAGTTGCTTTCTTCTTAGCATAAAACTCTTTTACCCCTTTAACCTTCCCATCGATCATTTTTCCAAAAATTTTCTTTACGTTTCCATTAAAAGCTTTCTCAACATCAAATTCATTCTTATCATAATAAAATTGATTAGAGATCTCAACTTTCCCGACTTTTGATTTAAAATTCTCAGTACTCAATGGTGGAAAGTTCTCATCATCCATCGGAGGAACTGAGTTTTCTCTTTTTACCTCAACCTGTGGCTCTTCTGATTTTATGGAATCAGATTCATTGCCAGATTTTACCTCTGATTTCTTAACAACCCAAGTTTGGTTGTCAAGATTTCCCCTTTTCTTGTAAAATCTTTTCGAACACTCACCAACTTCATATGTAGAGTTTTTAAACACTTTAAATCGTTCAGTTGGTGGTTCCGTTTTATCAACAACTATATCTTTGAGTTTTTCTGAAACTCCCTGTTTTGTGTTGGTTGCCTTAGGACAGTTCCATGCAATGTGACCAACTTCATTACATCTGTAACAGGTTCTTGTTTCTTTCCTTTGATAAGCTCCATTCTTCATCTTTTCAGTAAGAAACTCCTGGTTTGACTGTTTCCAGAATGAGCTCTTTGCTTCTTCTTCATGGGTAGTTCCGGCAACATATGTCATTTTTTATTTATAATCTCGAACATATTTTTCATTTTTATAGTTTTCAGGTGGAATAAAACCAAGACCTTTATTTTTGAACTTACTATTATGGTTTGGTTTCTTTCGAAATTCCGAACCATAATTGTAACCCATTTTCTTGTTTAACCGTTGTTGAACTCTTGAAGTGTATTTTTTAGGTCTTTCAGAAAGATTAAGATCTTTTATTTCAGAAATATTAATTTCTGTCATTTTGAAAACCTTTTTGATCTTTTCAAATCTAACACTTCTTATTGGAAACTCTTTATCAAAATAAAATTTGTCAGAATCATTCAAAGTATACACAACTTCAAATGTTTCATCATTCAAATTAGATTTTGACAACAAAAACTCTTTACTGTAAACCCGTTTTCCCGACGACTTTGAACTCTTTTCGGATGAACTCGAACTTCCGACAGACTGACACGAACTTTCGGACTCGGATTTTGACTCTGACTCCTCATCCTTATCCAACACCTGATCAACCACTCTTTTTATCAGTTCTGACTCATGATCTGTATCGGACGCTGTGAACGTGACATCAATATTGTCCGGTAAAACATTGGTTATCTCGGACTCCAACTTTATATTGACTGCCTTTTTTAATTGCTCCTCATTTGGTTTTCTAGACGAATACCCTTCCCAAATCGGAGGCGGACACTTATTATAACAGACACCCTGTTTCTTACCAGTATCCTTTTTCTTCTTTGGCTTTGTTTCTTCACCTTTAAATGCTTCAAATCCTTCAACTGTTGGATAAATTCTATCAATTATGTAGTCACAACCTTTGTAACTTTGCAGCAATCTTCTGATTCTTTCATTCTCAGTTGCTTCACTATCCAACTCTTTCTTCCACTTTGCACATTCTTCTATGTACAAGTTGATCTCTTTCTGCTTTGTCATCATGGTAGCATTCAACATCTTCAAAGCTTTCTCTCTTTCAGAGTTAGTCTTTTCCAGACTATTCACAGTTCTGTTCAATACATCATATGACTGTTTCAAATTTTTTACATCAAACAACAACTTTTCTTTCAACTTTTCTAACTCACTAAACCTCTCATCTTTCTCTATACATTGTTTACAAGACTCTAAACATGTAAGACAGGGTTTTGTGATTTCAACGATCTTCTCGACTTCAACTGTCTTTTCAACTTCCACGATCTTCTCAACCACTTTGACTTCTTTCATTTCTTTTGCAGCTTTTCTCTCTTTCAGCTTCTTCAATTTTTCTGCAAAATAAAATTCAAAAGTGTCAGAAGATAAATGTGTTTTTCCAAGATTTATCTGTTCCATCTCTTCATCATCACTTGTTTCTGATGAAATGTTTTTAGATGAAACAGATCTTTCATCTTCACTTTTCTCTTCATTATCCGACATCACATCCATCCACTCCTTCATCAACTCTGGCTTTTGCACAATCTGAGCAATAAAAGCTTTAACATTAGGATCAGCTGGAATGTACTTGTCCCAGCTAAAACCATCAGTCACTTTCTCGTCATCTTGATCCATGATGCCATAGTAAGCCTTTTTGTTTGCATCTTCGATCATTCTTCCATGTGCCGTTTGTGGATCTTTTTGTTGATGAGTAGAACTGTTCATTCTAGCAATTTTCTGCTGCTCCAGATCCTGTGCCTCCAACTTCTCTATAAACTGTGCAATCCATAACCTTCTAAATTGTCCGGAATTTTTCAATATCATCAGATATGTACCCCATTCCTGTTGCGGTAACGCATCAGCAAGCTTTTCAACCCATTCTGCTGGAGTTTTTGTAATCTTCAACTGTGACATAGTGCGTACAAGATGACAGTATCTTTCAATAAGACTCTTTGTTGTTTCACCAGGCATGCACGTAAATAGTTCAAATTCCTTTTTCAACAAAGCTGCTTTACTTTGTAGCATTTCAGTACTTCCCTCAAATTTCTTTCCAAGAGCTTCCCAAATAGAATAAGCGTTTTCATCATGTTGAAGCAACACAAATATATCTTCTTTAACAGCTTGTTGTAATAAATTGATCATCATCTTTTCTCCTTTGTAACTCTCTCTTTCTTGCTCCGTGAATTCTGAAATGATTTTACCGACTCCCGCTGAATTCTTTGGCCTCTCATATTCAGTTTCGATGCTCTCCCAAGCTTTTAAATGATTCGCCTTAACCCAATTCTCAAACCGTTTCTTCCACCCGTGATAATCCTCAATTCCCATAAGTTTCGGAGGTTTTTGCATTGTTCCGGTTTCATTCTCCATTGACATGGTCTTAGCAACGTCGGATGAACTAGTCGGGGTTGAAGCAAATGCGTTGTAAAATTCAGAATCCATGTTTCTCAAACAAGCCTTCAAACGAACTGGTTCACCTCGTAAAAAAATACCCAAAGTACTGACACACTCGATAAAAGCATTACACAACACGATGCACTATTCAAGCGGTTCACATTATCAAGCGATCAGACGTTTCAAGCTGTCAGACGGTTTCAAGCTACCAGGTTGTTTGAAGCTGTCAGACGATTTCAAGCTACCAGGCTGTTTGAAGCTGTCAGACGATTTCAAGCTACCAGGCTGTTTGAAGCTGTCAGACGATTTCAAGCTACCAGGCTGTTTGAAGCTGTCAGACGATTTCAAGCTACCAGGCTGTTTGAAGCTGTCAGACGATTTGCTGTCAGACGATTTCAAGCTACCAGGCTGTTTGAAGCTGTCAGACGATTTCAAGCTACCAGGCAAGTTTTTGTCATTTTTAGTCCGAATTTAACCATAAAACTTTCAAGGGTTTGTCTATGTCCAATTCCGAGTGCACTGTGAAAATTTGAACCAATTCGGACCGTGAAATCTCGTTCAATTGAAGAAAGAAGGTGTAGAAGTCAGAAAAAGTGATGAAAACAAGCTGTTTTGGCAAGATCTCTTCCTCCTGAGCTCTGATACCACTTGTAGGATCGTTTTGTGACCCGAACGAGTCGTTCAAAAGAGATTTAGTCCGTTTCAGAGGTGGAAACTAAGAAACGAATGTAGAAACAGCTTGAATATCACTCTAAAGATCTTGTATATTGATTTAACATTGATTACATGCAGAAAATATACCGGCAGCACTTCGGTATCGATTACAAGGCTCTGGTCTGGTCCCTTCAAATGACACATGACATGCCTATTTATACTAAATGCTTGTTATCTTGAAATGACACACACATGTTCAAGCTACCAGACATGTTCAAGCTACCAGACATGTTCAAGCTATCAGACATCTCAAGCTACCAGACATCTCAAGCTATCAGACATTGCAACCCAGACTCGATATAAGACGAAGACGACAGATGTATGCACCAACAGCACTTATATATAGGAAGTACCAGCGGCGTATCCACCATGCTTTTATCATATTACACACGTCTCGTTACTTAAATCACTTACCAAACAAACCACCAATGTAAAAATGTTCATGTATAACTAAATGTAATGTTTTAAACAAATGTTGAAATGTTATTGTATAAACAAATGTAATGTAGAGTGAATAAAAAGCCTTTATTGATTAAATGCATTTACTCGACCCTATAAGAAAGAAATGTACAAAACAATGCATTTGATAAATTATAATCAAATTTTATGTTTTGTAGAATAATGCATGCTTTACTGATACAAACATCTATGCGGTATTGTGAAAATGCATACATTCAAGCCTTGAGACTGTGGTGATAAATCCTTAAACAAATTAAAGGTTTATCTGAGTTATGTGTATCGAATTCGCTCATTCCTTCCATCCAAACATACCTAGTATGTCAGGAACGAGAGTTGTCAATTCCTATGGTACCACTACCTACTAACGAACGGCGTAGCTAATGTTAATGAATGTATTTTTTTAAGCCATTTAAACAAACCAAATGTCATACCAAAATGTAAGCATGTTTTATGAAAATAGTGTACTAAGTATGCAACAAATGGACATACATAGCATGAAATGAAGTGTAAAACAATGTACTAAGTATGCACTAAATGGACATACATAGCATAAAATGAAATGTAAAACAAATGTACTAAGTATGCACTAAATGGACATACATAGCAAAAACATAATGAAATCATGTACTATAAGTGTACTAATGAACATAGCAAGTATAGGATATAAAAACATGGAAAGCACGAAAGTAACAAGTAGGCACATGTGTTTCACCCCAAAATGTTTGAAAAACAGTAAAAGAGGGGACTATGTACTCACTTGAGGGTGCTTAGAAGTCTTGAATGTGACAACCCGTAACTTCGAGGTAAAAACCATTCGTTTTACTTATACAATTTGGTTTTAGTTTTTTTTATAATATATTTAATGCATCAACAAATACTTGAAACCAAATTCATATCATGTTGAACCAACCTGAACCAGTTAAACTGAAATCACATGTCTCGCTTGTCGATTCAACCCACTAGCGAAACCCGAAACCTAGGGGTCCAAACCATAGTGTGTATTTTATATATTATCATTCCTAATTTATTTTATATATTATCATTCCTAATTTATTTTACATATATATTAGCGTTTAAAAAAAATTAAAAATACAATATATGTATGATATATCAGATCATACGTTGCAATATTCCACAATTCAAACATTTTTGTTTTTTTCTTTCCTGGCCATGTGTTCGGCCTGAGCAGCCCAAACCCAGCCAATATATTTCAGCCCACTAAGCATAACCGCCCCACCTTATCCTCACTTATTAGTATACATTTTGTTGCATGAGTTTGTTATAACACAACCTTACAAACCCTAACTCCTACGCCCTTTCATCTTGACGCACAACAGTAGCAGCCCCCTTCTCACGTCGCTATCTTTCTCTCCCTTTCGTTAACTCCCTCTTGATTAAACTCGCATCTCGCTACCGATTAGTATTTTATGACGTTTTTAACTTTTAGTTTGGTTGTTACATGGCTGTGTTATTGTGATTGTCGTGATGAACATGATGATGTGATGTTAATTGGTAGACTAGAACCATGAAAAAAAAACGTGTATGAGTATTTATAGCTCGGTTTGTTAAGTATTGGACATGTAAGATTTGATTAGGATCGTTATGCTTTATGATGTTGATGATATGGTGCAACAAATACGATATATATAACCAAAAGCCTGCTGAGAACGATTTGTGTTAAGTGGTTATGGCTGCGTTTTCTGCGATTGTTGATACATATGATGATAGGATGTTATATGAGTTGCTTGCGATATTACTATAAGTTTATGCATGCTTTCTGATATAAAACAACTTATAACCTGCTGTGAATGATGGAATATGTTCGTGTAATTGCAGAAACATGATAACGAAACTCGGAAACTCGTTTTATTAAAAGACCTGTGAAAACAGCTTATGTCCAAACATTTACAGCCAACTTCAGTTGGCTGTAAACAGGTCGTTATTTATCGAAAAACTAATTTTCTTGAGTCTATAACGTGTTATTTCGAAAAACGCTTCAAATGGCACTGGAATCATATTTTTTTGAGGTTGTTTGCTATTTTCAAAAGGATCGTTTTTCACAGCAGCAAAAGCTGCGTTTTTCTGCAGAAAATTCGTGTTATGTTTCTCATCATAACTTGAAATCTATGTAGAATTAGGTCATGAAACTTGTACTGTAGATGGCCACTGATGTCGTTGTAATTCTCCAGCTGGAATTTCGTCAATCGGACTTACGAGGAATTTTAAATGAATTTTTCCGTGGACGGCAGTCAGAAAGTGACGAATCTGATTGCAGCCCGGTAAATGAATTTTATAAAATAATTGGTGATGAATTGGATCCCGAGATTTTGACACAATAATATTTGGATCGATTGAAACGTTCTGTAATTTTTTTGGGAACTATCCAGTGCCCGAACGGTCCCGATTAACTCACCGCAAATTGTCCGAAAATACACCAAAAAGTTGAAATTTTGTGACAAGATTTATTGTGTAATTTGTGACAAAAATGTGGCCACTATTTCGAATAGCGACACTTTGCATGCATGTGTACATATATAGATATTATAATATTTTACGTGCTACGTGTTAGATACGTGTAGGTGTTTTGTGCATTACTTGAACATGAACCTGACTTGTATGGTAACCATGTTAGGACGTGGTTGACCACATTAGCTCAAGTGACCATTTATTTGCCGAGCTAATCCAAGGTGAGTTCACACTCTTAAGGCATGGGATTCCCGGTGGGTTGGGAATGGGAAGATGAAACCTGTATATTCACCACTAATAGACTACATTAAACCTGCGTATTCTCGGATTGGGAAGAATACGTACCTCCGTCCTCGGATTGGGAAGGACGCCTACACTAAACCTGCGCATTCTCGAATTGGGAAGAATACGTACCTCCGTCCTCGGATTGGGAAGGACGACTACATTTAACCTGCGTATTCTCGGATGGGTAGAATACGTACCTCCGTCCTCAGTTGGGAAGGACGCCAATGTATATAACTAGTCTAGTGGTTCACAACATGGGGTAGCCCCCACTGGTTATGGTTTGGAAAACAAGGAATTGATTAACTACTGGTTTTCGAATGAACATATGGTTTTTGAAACAACTTTAAGCTGGACAACCAACTATGAACTCGCTCAACTTTGTTGTTGACTCGTTGTTAGATGCCTTGCAAGTCGATAGGTACTTAGCAGGAGCTTGCATGGGAGGTGTCGTTGTGGAGCATGGACATTGAGTGTTCATGATGAACTTAAACACTTTTAACTTATGATTTGGGTTTTGAACTATTTGCTTCCGCTGATTACTTAGACTTGTTAAACTGTTTTTGAACACCAATTATATTGTGTGGTTGGATTCTTATTTACTTTACTATATTGTTCAATATGATTGGTGGCTTGATCCTGGTCAGTCACGCCTCCTGCGGTGATACTCCGCTTGTGGATTTTGGGGGTGTGACATTGAACAACAACCAAGCAAAACTAGAGGGATCAAGGAATCAAACGACACCTAATATAGGTAACTACGTAAATAAACAGACCTAAATCGGAAGATCGGATAGAATGAGGTTTCATAAACCAAATGAGGATTGGAACTCGTATGATATGGTTTAACAAAGCCTACATACTAAAACAAAACCTAACCTAAGTGCTTATGACCCATTACGACTCGTTTAGGTAGCTTACGCTACTTTAACGCGTCGTTCGCGTAAAACGCGTTTGGACCGCCTAACTAGTCCTATGATAAGTAAAATATGCCTTAACATGTCTAATATTGTTGCCTAATCAGTTTAGATGTCAAAAGTTAGGTTACATATGCTTAAAGTGAATTTATGCGCAAAAAGGGCATTTTGGTCATTTTCCTAAGGCATATAAACTACCTATCATACAACTAACTAAACGACGTGACCATAAGGTATAACCTTGGAAGGTTATTCCCTATACAACTATGGTCACCTAATGTGTTTGGTCGGATCCTAATGATCGACCAAACGGTTCGGGTTCGAAAGTCTAAGCGGTTGTTTAGACCGCTTATCTTACGACCCTATATAAGCACTAAACTAAAAGTGACGAGTTAAACATGTTAAAACATATTTAACGAATTTAGAAAACAAGTTTGATATGAAAACAAAGGGTTTTGATACCCAAGAATAGTTTGGTTGCAAAATACGCAAGAATACGCATTTTGACCGAAACTACGACTCGTCACTACACCTAAACAACGTGGTAATCAGTAGGTATAGTCACTAGGGACTATAACCATCGTGATTATGCTCACGTTGCGAAGTTCAAACAAACTTCGTGTTGACCATAAACTGGTCAAAGCTGAAAGTCAAACACAGTTTGACTTTCGTGCTTAAAACGCATAAAAGAACGAAAGAGGACTTACAACGGGTCCAAGCTATGGAGTTTTGATCCGATTACTCTTAGGTATGAAGTGTATAACTTCAACTTAGAGAGCCAAATCAGATCAAAGTGTGAGTTTGAAGCAAGAGGGTGGGGGTATTTATAGATTTCATAGAACCGTTAAAATCGTTCATCGAAAACTGAGCTTTGATATGGACCTTACATGTGTGCCCATGGTTTTAGAATACCATGGGTACCCCAAAACAAGCCCCTAGTTTCATTAAAACCATGTGAAAATGAGGGGAATAGCTGGAACAAGCTGGAAATCAGATTTTCAACTTTGGTCCCTTCCTAAGATAACTATGGCAGATTGTCAACTTTGGTCCCTGAATGTGCAAAACATGGTTTTTGATGCATTTTTGACACGTTTAAGCCCCGTTAATCCCATTTCAAGGCTCTAAAATGAAGTTAAAGTATAGGGAACATGAAACATGCTCTAAAATATCTTGGATGTCGGTTCGTTTGGTCGTACGGTTGCGTTGTTCGGTTAATTACGACGAAACACGAACGAATGCGAAAAACGATCCAAACTACGCGACGAATGGAATTTTATCATGCCAATCACTAAAATAAATTATTTTAATGATTACATAAATTTTTGGATGTCCGGATGTATTCAGAACGTAAGATATGCGCGAAAATGCAAACTTATGCACTTTTTGACGCTTTTAGTCCCTGAATGACCAAAAGTTTATTTTAGCACACCGAACCCCTCAAAGCCTATTTCTAAGCTATGTAAAGGATATTTAGGGTATGTTTAACTTATGGTCATGCTCCGGAATGTTCGTTACAGTACGAATCGGCATACTTTCGCAGTTTGTCGAAATTAGTCCCTGTAAGCGAATAAACTTGATTTCGACACACCAAACCTTCCAAAAATTATTTCTAAGTTATTTAAAGGTTATTTAAGGTATGTTAAGCCCATGTCACTGTTCCAGAGTGTTTGTTGCGTTAAACTGATTACGTTTACGCATCAGTGCGCGTATAACTTACAGAAAGCGATTTAGAGCTCGAAATCGAACAAGAATGGATTTGTGCAAATGATACACATATTTATTCATATTCCAAGTATAAAATACAATATTTAATTGGTTTGGTATTTGTTTGATGTCCGTGGAGGCAGAGGTGTCACAGTCTCCCCTACTTCAGGAAATTTTGTCCCCGAATTTTATTTAGAGGAAACTTGTGAGAGCTTGAAACATGAAGTTGAAAAGATAAAACAACACTGGTTAAGGTTCTGAACTTCTAGTAACTTTAATAACATCATGCTTGCAATGTAAGAGGGACACTTATATACAAGTATATAAAGCGTTATTGGTGCGTCCACCGTACCTTCATTACATTCTTCACGTTTCGTTATTGTTGCCACTATAGGTACTTACACATGATAAATCTTACTGGGGTTCTTGTGCACCGAATTTCATAATTATGTACGCGTCCATAATTACGTAATTCCTTGCATAGTCCGCATAGTGCATTTTATAACGTGTAGGGGAAAACCCAAATGAACCAACCTGTGATGAGTGTGACTAGACCATCTTAGGGTCCTTTTTTATTGAATCAATAAATGATCTCTTTAACTAGACCACCAAGGATTCTTTTCAGCTTATATCATCACATGTCATTCTTAACCAGATTCTGAATCAATCTTTTTTACTAGACCACTCAAAGGGTCTCTTTTTGAATCATGGAATGGTACTATAAAATCCATGGGTCTTAACTATCACGTAGAAGCCCAATAAGGATTTAAGGTAGTACCCTTTTGAATATCCTACTATGAATCCCTCATATGAAGATATGGAAGATTCTACGAGGATTTGGATAACGAATATCCAGATTAAAAACACAAAATGCATAAAAGAAAGCACATAAACACATAATCACATAATTGTTTAACTTGATTTTCAATTTGCTATCATTTTGTTAATTTGTTTTGTTAATTGTGCATAGGTATTGAAAGCACACCAGGTTTTTGAAAACTATGCATGGGGTTCTTTTTAGAAATGTGTTTAATGTTTTTGAAACCTTACATAATACTTTGGAAATCATAAAGTAGGTGTGTTGGTGCACTGAATGTCTACTGACTGCGTCTTAATCAAGTCTTATGTCTAGATAGGATGAACAAACACACAATGGGTTAGAATTAGGGTTTACATGTGTTATATATGGCAGTTCGCTTGAAATGACAACATGTCATGTTCAAGCGAAACCAACAATATGCTAGTTCGTTTGAACAAGCATGGTGCTCATTCAAGCGAAACCAACAACATGTCAGTTCGCTTGAACGGACATGGTGCACATTCAAGGGAGACCCTGTGGCCTATAAATAGGTTGTGTGTTATTTGAAGCGAACCAGGACATGTATGTGTGTGTGAGTTGAGGTGCTGCCAAAATTTCATCAGAATCATTGTAAACGACTCGGAAATCAGTAATAGAGAAGAATTGAAAAGGAAACAAGCTGTGTGACTTTGTTTACTTTGATTCCTCCTTAGTAAATGAAGATGAACTGCCTTAACTGACTGTTTAGGGTCTCAAACACGATCCAACAAGTGGTATCAGAGCTCAAGACAAGGAGTTCATACCATTGCAGCTTGAAATCATCGGATTTTCTTACTTCTACTCATTCTTTTTCTGATTCGAACATAATTCACGGTTGAAATGGCCTGAAACTCACATATATTGAGCGAAACATAGAGTTAACAAATCCCTGAGTGAATTGGACTTAAAATCGATCAAATTCATATAAAAATTGACTTTTCGCTTGAAAACTGGTTCGAAAATGCTGACATCATCATAGTTCGCTTGAAAATTTCAAGCGAAACCCCTTTAAATCCCCATTTCGCTTGAATTTACTGTTGTTCTCGCTTGAAAAATACATTTTAACTGTGTTCGCTTGAAAGTTATAATTCAGTTCGCTTGAAAAGTACATATTGTTTCAGTTCGCTTGAGTGGGTTTTCGCTTGAGTTGATATTGCCATTTCGCTTCAAGTAGACTAATTTCACTTCAAGTTCGCTTGAAGAGGGGTTCGCTTGAGATTGTCTTACCTGAGTTCGCTTGAACTTGATTATTTGTTTTTGCTTGAAAGTTCCTAATTCCACTTGAAGCTATTTCGCTTCAAGTGATCTCGCTTGAACTTGCTGTTTTTCAAAAATTAAAAATTTCTAAGTGTTTGCTGATTTTTCAGGTACGTACAAGATGGATGATCTATTCATGAATCCGTTTAGCGATATGTATGCTTTTGCTGGAAATTTTGGAGACGATACTTCGCCTAGCAACACCAATGAGAACACACCGAATACGAAGAAAAGTTTATCGGATGCTCTAAGTGTGGAAAGTGCTTTCGGAACTTATAACAAACCCCCGAAATTGATGGCTATCGAAGAGTACAGTCGGTGGGCCAAGAAGTTTGACGATTGGTTGAGAGCCTTTGCGTATACTAGTTGGAAAAGTCTAAAGAACGGATACAATGATGGAGGCAAAAATGGTGAAACTTTAACATCACCTGATGAAATAGAATCGTTTGTTGCTGAGCAAAAATGTATCGCGTTGTTGTTTCAATCTGTTCGAGAAGATATAATATCTTTGATCGTATACACTAGTTCTAAAGATCTCTGGGATAAGTTGAGAATCAAATGTTTAGGAAGTGCAGAAATAGTGAAAAACAAAAAGAAACTACTTAGAAAAGAGTTTGATTTGTTTGGATGTTTAAAGAATGAATCAGTTTGTAAAATGATTGAGAGGTTTGGGCATCTAAAGCTGGAGCTGGCGAGACATGAAATTTTCTATTCTCAAGACGAACTGGTCGACAAATTGTTTGATTCATTGCCAGATGAGATGGATTGGCAATACTATGCCTTGATGTTGAAGAATACTATCAAGCCGCCAGAAGTGTTAACTGTAGATTTGCTGATTGAAAGACTAGAAAGTCACGAGTTGGAGTTACGGAAAACACACAAAGTCAATCACTCGTCTTATCAACAGAACTTTGATTTCTATTATCCAAAAAGCATGATGCCAAAGAATACTTCTCCAAAGACTGCATTTTCTGCTGAGAATTCTAACACTTCAAACAAAGAAAGTCAAAGCAGTGGATTTCACAGTGGTTCTTCGTCACATTCAAGTCAATCTGATGCAAAGAACTTATTTCAATGCAACATCGCTGTAGATTTAAAGAACGCTCAAAACTTCAGCGAGGAGTCGGCAAAGCAACAGATAGTTTTCTTAGCATCTGTGCTAGAATCGTATGAAAGTCTTGTAGCAGGGAAGATTGGCAACACCAACCTGACAAAAGAAGATTACGATCAGATAGATCCTGAGGAGATGGAATTGATCGACATAAGGTGGTGCATGGCCTGTGCAGTTCGTCGAGCACATCGTTTCATGGAGATAACCGGAAGAAAGTCTATTGGTGGACCATCTACCAAGTTGGGCTTTGACAAATCTAAAGTGACATGTTTCAAGTGTAAATAAAAAGGTCACTTTAAGCGAGAATGTTGAAACATGTATGCTGATGAGTCTGAAAACCCGTTCAGAGAAGATTACTACAAGAAAGCGATTTATCATCAGAATAAATCAAAGCCGCCAAGAATGAAGCAGTTTGAGGATAACAAAGAGAAATCTAGAGCTCTTGCGGTGATTCATGACGATGAAGGTTTCGACTGGAGCGAGTTGTTACCTGAGGAGGATGCTGTTGGATATGCATTCATGGCAAAATCTGAACCTGTTCCTTGGAAAGACAACAGAACAGAAGAACAGAAGTATGGTTACAGAAAGTTGATAGCTCAAAACAAAATGATCAGATTATCTGGTATCTATCTTGAAGCAAAAAGAGCAAATAGATGGGATCCAGACAGAGAATGTTATCTTGACCCCGATGGAAACATTGCTATTGACCATAACACTCTTGATATGGAAACCATAATTAAAGAAATGAAAGAAGAAGATGATTATTGGCAAAGAAAATGGTGGGGAAGCGGAGAAGAGAAAGAGAAAGAAGAAAAAGAGAAGTCAAAGAAGGTTGATACTGGAATCATTGACACGACTCAAGAGTTGAATGCTGAAAACATGGCTGACAGGGTGCTGGCTGCTAAGGCACTTGAGGTAGATTCTAAATCTGTCTCTGAGTCTAAAAGCCAGGTCAGTTCAAAAGCGTCAACAACTGAGTCAGGTAAAAACGATAATGGTGATGTTGACTGCAAAAATTGCATCAAGGAATGCAAAGTTTGTAGTACAGTCACTTATCTCAACGGTAAGAAGGTTGATGATCTGATTGCTAGAGTCAGAAGTGTTGAGGATCAAATCCTTGATCGTGATAAAATGGTGAAAGCTTCAACTGAACGATTAAAAGAATTAACTAACAAAATTGAAACTGATAAAATTGATCAAGAAAAGGTTAGGAAAGAAAATGAGAGGTTAGTTCTTGAAAATCGTCAGATTACTGAAAAATTTGAGAAGCTTAAAAGCACGGTTAAAGATAATGATGATAGAAACGGTAAAACATACACATAAAATTGTCATTTGCAAAGTGTTTTGAGAATTAAAGAAGAATTAATCAACAAACAATTGGATGAGATTGCTAAATTGAAGCTTCAGTTTGAAGAAGCTAAGATTGAGAATGAGCGTATCAATTTGAAATTGAACAGTTACAACTCTGCAAGCTTTGTTTTGCAACACATTGTTCCAAAACCCATCGGGAAAAACAAAGCAGGTGAAGATGTATACTGTGATGGAACTGGGGTTGGGTTTCATCAAGTTCCACCACCAGTTCTAGACAATTATTCGAAAAAGCAATCTAGGTTGGTTAATCTTGAAGATGAAAATGAAGTAAAACTTCCTGATTCAATTGATGTGACATTTTCTTCATCATCATCTGATGATAGTGTTCAAACTGAGATTGTTAAAGGCATGGCTGAAAGTGTTTTGGATAGTGATTCAGCTGAGGATGAAGAGTGTTTTCTGGACAATTACATTCCGAAATCAAAATCCAAAAACAACTTAGGTGATGAACCGGGTCTTGTGATGTACAAGATGGCTGGATCTGATAAGTTGTATTCGGATTCTGATTTTCCTCTGGAGAATGTAAATGTTTCAAAATTGACAAATGTGTTCAAAATGGTTGAAATTGATTTGTCTGAAGTAAAGAGTTTAAAACAAACATAAAGGCAAATGAATTTTGAGAAAGATAAGGCTTACTACAAGAAACCTGTTGTTCCACCACGTTTTTATAACAACAATCGAAACAAATGGTCGGGTGGATATCAGGGTGGAAAGAATTATCAGAGAAAGAATGTTCAGAACAAGAAATTTGCTGAGAAGAAAGTGTTTGTGAACAGTTCAAGTTCACTTTCTGATGAAGAGAAAAAGATTTTTTCAAAATCAAATGAAGAGTTCTTTGAGGAAAGAGCTTCACAACCTCAGTCTGAAGGCACAAGTCGAGTAGTTGATACTCGTACATGTTTTAGATGTAACAAAGTTGGTCACATTGCAAGAAATTGTACCAACATCAAGCCTAAGACTGAAGTTGTTGAAAGTCATAAGAAGAAGGTTGATGCAAAAGGAAAAGCTCCAATGATTGTTGAGAAAATTTTGAAAAATGAGAAAACAAAACTCAAAATTGAACCTGTTAAGAATATGGTAACTAAAAATGACAAATTATACAAACGAGTTGCTTCATCTCAACAAACATGGAAGCCAAAAGTTGTTGAAAAACCAAAGGTTTCAGAGTTGGAAAAACAATCGTCTTCTACCACACCGGTAAAGATGAATGTTCCTTTGGATTATTATGAAAAGTTGGAGAAAAAATCTTCTACTCAACCAGAGAAGAAGAATGTTCAAAAGAAGAATCAACCAACCGGTCAACTTAAGATAGATGAGTTTTTCTTATACAAAAAGGTTGAGGTTGGATCAGATGAAAACTTAAAAATGAATGATAAAAATTTTCCGCCACTTTACACTGCTAAAACTCACATTAAAGTCCAGTTACCTGAGTCAAAAGAAGCTTGGGTAGCATCAAAATCTCACTAAAAATTTTGGACTTGCCGGAGGTTCCTAGTTGGTAATTGTGAAGCATGAATCGGCATCTTTATTGAAATGTGTTTTAAAATCAAATTGTGATATGTGCAGGAACTTCCAAGAGCTATTTCACGATGGATTATGGATAGTGGAGCGTCTCGACATATGACAGGGAAGACTGCATTGTTATACGATGTTAGAAATTTTAATGGTGGTTATGTGGGATTCGCAGGAAACCAAGGTGGTAGAATTGTTGGTGAAGGAACGTTATCCAATGGGATTGTTACGTTTGAAAGAGTTAACTACATTGCTGAGCTGGAGAATAATCTGCTGAGTATCTCACAGATTTGTGACAGGATGTATACCACTCACTTTACTGATAAAGAATGTTTGATCTTGAAGCCAGGATTTGTTATCCCTGAAGAATGGATTATCATGAGGGCACCAAGAGTGAATGATCTGTACGTGTTGGACATGAGCGTAGCTACTACAACCACGGGTCAAGCTCATTGTTTTATGTCTAGAGCAACGGAGAAAGAATCAAGATTGTGGCACCGAAGGATGGGTCATATACATCTTAGAAAAATGAATCACTTGGTGCACAATGATTTAGTTCTGGGTGTTCACATTAAAGGTTTTCATCTGGAAGGGGAGTTCATTAGTTGCATCAAAGGCAAGCAGAAGAAAAAGTCACACCCTAAAAAGCAAGTTATTTCAGTTTCCAGACCTTTAGAGAGACTACATATGGATCTGTTTGGTCCAGTAAACGTCAAAAGTATTACAGGGGATCTCTACTGTCTTGTGGTTACTGATGATTATTCTAGATTTTCGTGGGTATCATTCTTGAAGACGAAAGATGAAATGTTTGATAGTTTGATGGCGTTGTTCAGAAAGATTGAAAATCTATACCAAAGGCGTATCAAAAGAATTAGAAGTGATAATGGTACTGAATTCAAGAACAACAAAATGGAATAATTTTGTGATGAAAGAGGTATATTGCATGAGTTTAGTGCTCCGTACACTCCGCAGCAGAATGGAGTTGCAGAATGTAAAAACAGGACGCTAATTGAAATGGCCAGAACAATGCTTGCTGATTCAAAGCTACCGATAAATTTTTGGGCTGAAGCAGTTTCCGCTGCATGCTATACACTCAACAGAGTTCTCACTGTCAAGAAATTCAACAAAACATGCTTTGAGTTGATCAATAACCGCAAACCTAATCTGAAGTATCTTGAACCGTTTGGGTCACCCTGTACTGTTCTAGAGCCTTTTGGAAAGTTTGGTCCGAAGAATATTGAAGGGATATTCATAGGTTATGCAAGTCCATTACGACGAGTCTTCGTTCCAAGTTTGAAGCGGATTATTGAAGCTCCAAATGTTGAATGTCAAGGTTATACAATGCCGCCGCAGAATCCTGGAGATTCATGGCGTTATCATTACGACAAGTTGTGGGATTCGTTTGACATGATGGAAGAACCAGAAGAAGAAGAAGAAGATTTCTTTGACAAGTTGGATATTCTGAGAGAGTATGAAGAATCGCAAGAAAGGTTCCCAGCTGAGTATTCAAGACGACTGCAACAAGCATCAAATGACGATGAAGCAGGTCCAAGTAATGCTGGTGAACATGATGATGTCCAACAAACTGAAGTTGCTCAAGATAATCAGTCGGCACAGAATGATAATCAAGAATCTGAGAACATGCCAGTATTTGTTCATGGTGATTCAGATTCTGAGGGGGAGCAAATTCAGATTTCAAGTCAAATAAACCCAGTCAGTGAACAAGGTGCAAATCAGAATGTTACTAATCTGGAAGGAAATGTAGATGTTCCAGGCGAAGTGATGCCACAAACTCTTTCATACCATCCAGAGGAATTGATCATTGGAGAATTACAAACAGGCGTCCGCACAAGACGACAAATTGATCAAGGGCTTACTTGTTTTTATTCTACAGTTGCTTCTTTACAAACTGAGTTTTCACTTAGTTGTTTTATATCGCAGATCGAACCGAGTACATACAAAGAGGCGCTAACTGAAGATTCTTGGGTCAATGCCATGCAAGAAGAGTTGAGTCAGTTTGAGAAGTTAGGTGTGTGGAAGTTAGTGGATTTGCCTGATGGTCAGAGGAAGATAAACACCAAATGGGTGTTCAAGTGTAAGAGAGACGATAGAGGAGTTGTTGTTCGTAACAAAGCTCGACTCGTAGTCCAGGGTTTCAGTCAGCAGGAGGGTATAGATTTTACTGAAGTTTATGCTCCAGTTGCTCGACTAGAAGCAATCAGAATCTTCCTAGCATTTGCGTCTTGGAAAAATTTCAAAGTTTATCAGTTAGATGTTAAATCGGCTTTTCTCTGTGGGAAGGTAAAAGAGGAGGTACATGTCGGTCATCCACCGGGCTTCACCGATCCAAACGACAAAGACAAGATCTACTTGCTAGACAAAGCGCTGTATGGTTTACACCAGGCCCCGAGAGCTTGGTATGAGACATTGTCTCAACACTTACTAGCCAACAGTTTTATCCATGGAAAAGTGGATGCCACTCTCTTCACCAAAGAGGTCGACGGACATCTTCTGATAGTTCAAATTTACACGGACGACATCATATTTGGGTCAACAAATGAAAATTTGTGCAAAGATTTTGAACGAGTTATGAAGCAAAAATTCGAAATGTCATCGATGGGTGAGATGAAATTCTTCTTGGGATTGCAGGTTGATCAACTACCCAAAGGAATTTTCATACATCAAACGAAGTATGTTCATGATATCTTGGAGAAATTCGGGATGTCAGGATCTACTCCAGCTTCCACCCCATTAGCAACAAATCATGGGATAAACCCTGATCTCACCGGAGAGAAGGTAGATGAAACGATGTATCATTCCATGATCGGATCGCTGATGTATTTGACAGCTTCAAGACCCGATATTATGTACCCAACCTGTCTCGCAGCAAGATTTCAATCTAACTCAAGAGCTTCGCATATGGTGATTGTGAAAAGGATATTACGCTACCTGAAAGGAACTCCATCATTGGGGTTGTGGTATCCAAGAGAAGGAGATTTCACGCTAGAAGGGTATTCCGATTCGGATTTCGGATGCTGCAAAGTTAATGCTAAATCAACAATAGCAGGGTGTCAGTTTTTCGGATCACGGTTGGTCACCTGGCAATGCAAAAAGCAAACCTCTGTGGCTTTATCCACATGTGAAGCGGAGTATGTATCTGCTAGCAGTTGCTGCTCTCAGATCTTGTGGATCCAGCAACAGATGCGCGACTACAGTTTGCAATTTCTAAACACCCCTACTTTGTTGATAATGAGGCAGCGATTAACATTACGAAAAATCCCGTACATCACGCTAAAACCAAACACATTGAAATTCGTCATCACTTCATTCGCAATTGTTTCGAGAAGAAGTTGATACGAATTGAGAAAATCCACACTGACGATCAAAAAGCTGATTTACATACCAAAGCATTTGATAAAACACGTTTTCAGTATTTGCTAAAACTGAATGGTATGAAGCTTTTATCGGTGTTGGAGGAGATTATTGGTGTTGATGAAGGAGACATTGTAGATGATGTTGAGAAGCAATCTGCAATGGTTTGTCGATTTTTTACTTGTTTTGGTATTTAGGGGGAGTATAGGGTAATATTTTCAGAAAATACAAAAACAGTAAAAAATGTTCAAAAATACAAAAACATGAGATATTTTCAAAATCCAAAAACAATAGAAAAGTGGAAAAGAGCTTGTGTAAAAAGAGAAAATGATAGTACATTGGCTTGACAGTTACGGTATGCTAAAGAAATGGAATGCTTAAATGCGTTAAACAGTCTCGCTGATGATATGCCGATAGGTTTTTACACATTTAGTAGGTTTGTTCGGGATATAAACTTAAATCTTTACTTGCTTATTTCGTGGGGAACACTACTTGGATATATAGGTAACCCCTGAAATCTTGTTTGAAAGATTCCTTTTTCTGATATACTGGGTCTTTATACTCAGTGATATCTGGGGTATTATTCCGGGACTTCTGCTGAATGGAAGTTCTGACCTAGTCCTCGAATATTACTATCTGCAATGCTTGAACATAGCATCACCCTCAGCATAAATGATAAGACAATAAAATTGCTAATCAATGCTGTTGTAACAAAAGATCCTCTAAAGGGGACACACCCAAGTCGATTCGTGATCTCTCTGCTGAACGGTAGTTCTGACCTGAGCTCACATGGTTTCGTACGTTACTTAAATTATTCCCCTACAGATATCATTTGTGGTATACTCACCTGTAAGACTGAATATTGGGATCTGGATACGGGAGTATATTCAAGAGGTGGGACACACGTATAAGTTTAAGTCTCTAAAACACTAAATCCGTATCCTGGACAGATTGAAAATTGTGTGAGAATTTAAAGTGGATCAGTATATCGACAATCTAAGCGAATTGTTTAATTCTGAATATGAAATTAAAGCTTAACGGTACTTGTGACTTGTCGAATAGCTGATATGATTCCCAAACACGCTTATCCAAAAATATGTTTGTAAATAGTTTACTTTCATTGCATTTTAGTTTTGTATTTCATTTCTAGTTTAGAAATTTTATTAAAAATCCAAAAAGATTTTTCACTTCTGCTTTATTTTTGACAAACCAAAGTGGAGAGTTGATCTTCGGATTCGAAAGCTGAAAGCAGATGCAGGAAGTTTCTAGACTGGAAGATGAGTCGTGAGCTAAACATGATAAGTTTGAGAAAGTTGAAGCAAGTTCATTAATTTGAAACTTGTAAATTTTCAGAAAAAAAAAAATTGAAATGAATGTCAGTGTGATTTATCTCTGATCAACCAAGGTCATTAAGTTGGACTTGATAGATTAATTGAGTAGTCAGGGTCATTAACTTGGACCTGAATACTTAAGTGGATTGCTTAACACTGAAGGTTATATGATAAGTTTTGGATTGAAACTGTTATTGTCATATATCTTATATTTGGGTAGAGTATATGCAGGTAACAGGAATCCCCATGGCAACAAAGTGACAAAGTTTGAACCAGAATTTGATTCCTAGCTGATCGAGAGGGGGAGTCTGTGAAAGGGGGAGTCAGGATTCTGGATCAACACTCAAAGGGGAGATTGAAGATTAAAGTTTGAAGATTAAGATTGAAAAGAGCTTTTACAATGACAAATTATTTTGGAAAGAGACAAAGACTAAAGACTTGACGCCGAAGACTTCGTCAACATCCAAGGGGGAGTCTGTTGGTGCACTGAATGTCTGCTGACTGCGTCTTAATCAAGTCTTATGTCTAGATAGGATGAACAAACACACAATGGGTTAGAATTAGGGTTTACATGTGTTATATATGACAGTTCGCTTGAAATGACAACATGTCATGTTCAAGCGAAACCAACAATATGCTAGTTCGCTTGAACAAGCATGGTGCTCATTCAAGCGAAACCAACAACATGTCAGTTGGCTTGAACGGACATGGTGCACATTCAAGGGAGACCCTGTGGCCTATAAATAGGTTGTGTGTTATTTGAAGCGAACCAGGACATGTATCGTATGAGTCGAGGTGCTGCCAAAATTTCATCAGAATCATTGTAAACGACTCGGAAATCAGTAATAGAGAAGAATTGAAAAGGAAACAAGTTGTGTGACTTTGTTTACTTTGATTCCGCCTTAGTAAATGAAGATGAACTGCCTTAACTGACTGTTTAGGGTCTCAAACACGATCCAACAAGGTGTATTAGATAAGTATATTTATAAAATGCTTTAAAATCATGCGAGGTGAATTTTGAAATTAGGTATAAGGTTTTTGAAAATATGAATGATGCTTTTGAAATCATGCACTTGATATATATTAAGTAAATATACTATGTTAAAAATGTTTTTCAAACTATATGGAATATTTTGAAATCATGAAGGTTGTTTTGAAAACTTATACTATGCATGTTGTTATGAAAATCAGAATGTAATGGGTATGAGATTGTAAATACCCTCAGTTATCTAACCAAGGATTCAAAGGCACAGATGTGCAAAAAAAGGAACGATCGCTCATAATGTCATTTTATTTCCTGTACTTCGTTTCTTAGAATGAAATGAGTACTTTAGAATTTTGAGGAAATCAAGAGTGATTACTTGAAGGGAGAATCACAAGAGTAGTTTGTAAAGAACATAGTTCCTTAATGTAGGTATTATAGGGAAATGCCATACACACATGTAACTACACTTGTATATCAGAATTTACGAACAATGATTTATTTATAAACTAAACACATAGTTTCCAAGTTCAACAAACGGAAAGGAACAAAAGCAACAAATACAAATTATTCAAAACAGCAGCTTCTTCTAATCAGCCAAATGCTCATCTGTGGTTTGGATTTGCACTGACAATCTTTAATCACTTGTTCCTGAAATAGCTTGTCTCTTCGTAGTTGTACCAAGTACCAGACGGTAAACGAGCTTGAGTAGGGTTGACTTGGGGTTGGTTTGGACCACCTTGGATCAGGTTGAATTGACAAGCATTTGCCAGGTGGCCGAGTCGTCCACATGATGCACACAGACGACACTGCAGGTAAGCTTGGTAAGGTGCATTACATTTGTTGCACATCAGTGCAGTACTGGCATAAGGTTTCCTGGCAGGAGATTGAGCAGTAGCAAGATTTGCAACAGCTTTGTCTTGAATAGCAAAGCGGCATATGTCAACCAAATGTCCCCATCGTTCACAATGGGTACATTTAAAACATGGTATTGTATCTGGATGATGACAATTGCATTGATTGCATAAGGGAGCAGTTCCCTTGTACCGCTTCTTGGCTGGTGGTGCTGCCACCTGGCTAGGTCCCGCCTGTTTTGGTGCATTGGCTGGAGGATTCTTTAAGGCTTTACGCTTCCTTGCCCTTTTCAAAGGCTTGGCTTCTGCTTCTTTCGATGCTTCTTGAGTGGCACCATTATTGAGACGAGATATGGCGATACCTAAATCCACAGAATTCAAGATTACTTCACCTATCCGCTGGGAAAATTTGGCAGTTTGCTAGGACATTTGAGTGTCGCTGCGACGAAGAGACATTCTGGAGGAAGTGAAAGACATAGGAGGAAACAAGTGAAATGTCATTGGAAAAAAAATCAAAACGGAATGACAACGCATAAAAATTGCGATCATTTGTTTGTTACCTAAGGCAAACAAATGAGACGGTGACTAATCAAAGTAAGCGGGTCATAATAATGTATCGCGAAGACATGCTTTAGCCTATAAGTGGACACTCACCCCAAGAGTTCCCAGGTAAGAGTGACTGGTCCGATTATGTGGATTTATACGAACACTCTAGCCTTAGACAGAAAACTCAGAGTACATGCATAGACCCTTCCAGATTGCACGTGTTCACATTATAAGACCCAACTTTGATGAGATTTTGAAAGTTAGAGGGTTCAAAACCTTATAATAAATCATCCTAGAACAGATGATTGGTTTTCAAATCGGATTCGAAATTTGTGTTCCTGTTGTAGTTGTCACCTAAGGATAAGTGACGGTATTGTTTTAAGATCTAAACACAAGAATCTTGTGTAAGGGTCCTAGGAAGGTTATAGACTAGGTCAAAGCATTACTAATAACCTAATTCCCTATAACCATGAGTTCTGATACCAACTCTTCTGTCACACCCCGACCACGTAAAACAACAAATCGTGGCGGAAACGTCGAGGAGTGTTGTAACAGAATCATTGTTTCATAACACATGGAAATTTGAAATTTTGTTTTATTGATTAAAGAGTTACAATGACTTAAAAACAGAAATACACAACATAAGTAACTAGTCTTGCATCTTTTATTGTCACTAAGGCCCAAGTCTGCCTAAGGGGCTGTTTGGTAGCCTCTTAATGACCATTCAGATGCTACCTCTTAATGGTTTAAAACCTCTGAATGAATAAGAGGTAACCTCAAGTCTGAATGGTTAAGAGGTAACCTCTGAATGGTAAATCATCACATTTCACATTCTTCTACCTTCTCATTGGTAAAATTCTTAATGGTTGCATTAAGAGGTAGCCTCTTAATGACCATTCAGAGGCTACCAAACAGCCCCTAAGTGTATCTTGATCAATCCTATGCATCATTTCCTGAAACACATGTGAAAATAAGTACGTCAGCATAAAAATGCCTGTGAGATACATAGGTTTTATTGATTTAGGATTCATGACTTGTAAGTTAATAAGAAAATGTTTAACAAAAGTAGTCATGAACCTTGTAAAATGTTTTTGTTTTATAAATCATATAAAATCGATAAGGAAACAGATGATATGAAAGAAATATGTATGGTTAAGTAAATAACCAAGTAAAAATGAATTTGTATAAAATGTGTTGTTTGTAAAACAATGTTTTGTAAAGATATGTTAATTGTGTAAAATGTAATATGTCAAAATTGAAATGGTTTAAATAACGCTACGATATGTAATATCATAAAAGCACTTATATATAGGAAGTACCAGCTGCGTATCCACCATGCTTTTATCATATTACACATGTCTCGTTACTTAAATCACTTACCAAACAAACCACCAATGTAAAAATGTTCATGTATAACTAAATGTAATGTTTTAAACAAATGTTGAAATGTTATTGTATAAACAAATGTAATGTAGAGTGAATAAAAAGCCTTTATTGATTAAAAGCATTTACTCGACCCTATAAGAAAGAAATGTATCAAACAATGCATTTGATAAATTATAATCAAATTTTATGTTTTGTAGAATAATGCATGCTTTACTGATACAAACATATATGCGGTATTGTGAAAATGCATACATTCAAGCCTTGAGACTGTGGCGATAAACCCTTAAACAAATTAAAGGTTTATCTGAGTTATGTGTATCGAATTTGGTCATTCCTTCCATCCAAACATACCTAGGATGTCAGGAATGGGAGTTGTCAATTCCTATGGTACCACTACCTACTAACGAACGGCGTAGCTAATGTTAATGAATGTATTTTTTGAGCCATTTAAACAAACCAAATGTCATACCAAAATGTAAGCATGATTTATGAAAATAATGTACTAAGCATGCAACAAATGGACATACATAGCATGAAATTAAATGTAAAACAATGTACTAAGTATGCACTAAATAGACATACATAGCATGAAATGTAATGTAAAACGATGTACTAAGTATGCACTAAATAGACATACATAGCAAAAACATAATGAAATCATGTATTATAAGTGTACTAATGAACATAGCAAGTATAGGATATAAAAACATGGAAAGCACGAAAGTAACAAGTAGGCACATGTGTTTCAGCCCAAAATGTTTGAAAACAGTAAAAGAGGGGACTATGTACTCACTTGAGGGTGCTTAGAAGTCTTGAACAACAACCAAGCAAAACTAGAGGGATCACGGAATCAAACGGCACCTAATATAGGTAACTACGTAAATAAACAGACCTAAATCGGAAGATCGGATAGAATGAGGTTTCATAAACCAAATGAGTATTGGAACTCATATGATATGGTTTAACAAATACTACATACTAAAACGAAACCTAACCTAAGTGCTTATGACCCATTACGACTCGTTTAGGTAGCTTACGCTACTTTAACGCGTCGTTCGCTTAAAACGCGTTCGGACCGCCTAACTAGTCCTATGATAAGTAAAATATGCCTAAACTTGTCTAATATTGTTTCCTAATCAGTTTAGATGTCAAAATTTAGGTTACATATGCTTAAAATGAATTTATGCCCAAAAAGGGCATTTTGGTCATTTTCCTAAGGCATATAAACTACCTATCATACAACTAACTAAACGACGTGACCATAAGGTATAACCTTGGAAGTTTATTTCCTATACAACTATGGTCACCTAATGTGTTTGGTCGGATCCTAATGATCGACCAAACGGGTCGGGTTCGAAAGTCTAAGCAGTTGTTTAGACCGCTTATCTTACGACCCTATATAAGCACTAAACTAAAAGTGACGAGTTAAACATGTTAAAACATGTTTAACGAATTTAGAAAACAAGTTTGATATCAAAACAAAGGGTTTTTATAACCAAGAATAGTTTGGTTGCAAAATACGCAAGAATACGCATTTTGACCGAAACTACGACTCGTCACTACACCTAAACAACGTGGTAATCAGTAGGTATAGTCACTAGGGACTATAACCATCGTGATTACGCTCATGTTGCGAAGTTCAAACGAACTTCGTGTTGACCATAAACTGGTCAAAGCTGAAAGTCAAACACAGTTTGACTTTCGTGCTTAAAACGCATAAAAGAACGAAAGAGGACTTACAACGGGTCCAAGCTATGGAGTTTTGATCCGATTACTCTCAGGTATGAAGTGTATAACTTCAACTTAGAGAGCCAAATCAGATCAAAGTGTGAGTTTGAAGCAAGAGGGTGGGGGTATTTATAGATTTCATAGAACCGTTAAGATCGTTCATCGAAAACTGAGCTTTGATCTGAACCTTACATGTGTGCCCATGGTTTTAGAATACCATGGGTACCCCAAAACAAGCCCCTAGTTTCATTAAAACCATGTGTAAATGAGGGGAATAGCTGGAACAATATGGAAATCAGATTTTCAACTTTGGTCCCTTCCTAAGATAACTATGGCAGATTGTCAACTTTGGTCCCTAAATGTGCAAAACATGGTTTTTGATGCATTTTTGATACGTTTAAGCCCCGTTAATCCCATTTCAAGGCTCTAAAATGAATTTAAAGTATAGGGAACATGAAACATGCTCAAAATATCTTGGATGTCGGTTCGTTTGGTCGTACGGTTGCGTTGTTCGGTTAATTACGACGAAACACGAACGAATGCGAAAAACGATCCAAACTACGCGACTAATGGAATTTTATCATGCCAATCACTAAAATAAAATATTTTAATGATTACATAAATTTTTGGATGTCCGGATGTATTCAGAACGTAAGATATGCGCGAAAATTCAAACTTATGCACTTTTTGACGCTTTTAGTCCCTGAATGACCAAAAGTTTATTTTAGCACACCGAACCCCTCAAAGCCTATTTCTAAGCTATTTAAAGTATATTTAGGGTATGTTTAACTTATGGTCATGTTCCGAAATGTTCGTTACAGTACGAATCGGCATACTTTCGCAGTTTTTCGAAATTAGTCCCTGTAAGTGAATAAACTTGATTTCAACACACCAAACCTTCCAAAAATTATTTCTAAGTTATGTAAAGGTTATTTAAGGTATGTTAAGCTCATGTCACTATTCTGGAGTGTTTGTTGCGTTAAACTGATTACGTTAGGAGGATTCTAGTTTACCTTGAGACTTGGGTAGACACTAAAGCATCGGGATACTTGGGCTATCACTGCGTGGACTGTGACACTAGCACGGCGGAAACTATTTTTATTGCTTACACTGTGGATATGAGTTGTTTTTAAATTATTATTCTAGTATCAAACTTGTATACTCGCCATTACTTTTGTATTGATATTTTAATACATGTTGCAGGTGGATAGGTTGAGATGGATCATGGAAATCAAGCTAGGGGAATGCCTAGAAACGTCGCCTAGTGAACTTAGAAACTTTTGAATAATTTGAACAATCTTTGTTATGTTTTGTATTCGTCGTCTGATGTTGGATTTTGATTCAGACAAATTTTATGCATGTAATCAATTAACCTCTATTGCCACAATAGTGTCATGGAAATCTCATGAGCAATCTGAACGCCTAGTGCTCGCACCCCGATGTTTCCGCCATCGGTTGGGGTGTGACATATTGGTATCAGAGCCATAACTATAGGGAATTAGGATAAGTAGGAATACTTGCCCTAGTCTATAGTTCTAGGAACTTGATTCTTATTTGTTGTTTAAGACTTATGCATTCTACCGTATCTGCTTCCTAGCAACACATGTTCCTACTAAACTTACATGCCTTCCCTAAGGCTGATACAATGTACACTTTATACTACGAAAACACTGTTACCCAGTGTTTGTATTTTGCACGAGTTTTGCCCACAGGATAGGAGTGACATCCGAACCTTGATGGGAAATCTCTGTATTATTCTAGTGGGCCCTGTCTGCGGATAAGAGCCCACAACATTTGGGGTATGATGTTGTCAAGTTAGAGGTGAAACTCAGACCCTGATAACCAGTCCCACTCCGTGATGATTTTATGTCTCGCCAAAGTCTCGTAACTGCCAATCAATTGAGTATGTGGAATGACCAAAAGGACGAATATCGTAGGCCTAACATCGATGATGTATTTGTCTAAGTAAGTCAAGACGTGTTACCTCAATTCGAAAGGAGTTCGAATCACTCTGGTTAGTCGCCGTTCCTCTACCCGGAACAATCCTATGTTTTAAAAGCCTATCTTGTTTTTGTGTTATCTTGATTTTATGAATGTGGTTTATCTATGAGGTTTTGAACTTAATTCTTCGTTCGTTTTGAAATGCTTTTACACAAATTTGCACGTTGTCCGCAATCTAAAACGTTAATTCTAATATCAGATCAAACTAAATTTCCAAAGTTTTATTCTATGTGTAGTCTACGTAGTAAACTTGATCGACTATGGTATGATATGTTGTTGTGGTGTGAAACACTAAGATGACATGGAAGTACGGGATAGAAGTGGTGTGTCCGAAGCATGATGGATACGCCGCTGGTACTTCCTATATATAAGTGCTTCTGACATATTACCAACTATAGTACCAAGTGCCATGCGAGATTTAGTGTTTGCAGACCAGTGTGGAAAGTCTACGTAATCTACGGAATGTCTATGCAATCTCTGGAAAGCCTATGCAATCTATGAGCAGACTATGTGATCTATGAGAATTCTAGCATAATCTATAGTTGATCTATTATGTTAATACAATCTAGCGAGTTAAACTATTTGAGCTAAATTATGTTAAACTATCTTGGTCTATTGGTTTAATCTATGATCATCTATCTGGTTAGACTAAGTTAAACTATCTACTTGAGCAAGCTATGATAATCTATCAATATAATCTATGCAATGATCTATGATAATCTACTTGAGTATTCTACGTTGATCTATTTTGAAGTATTCTATGTGATTTATTTGAGTAATCTACGAGTAATCTACGATAATCTATTAAATTACGTGAATATATGATAAAGATGATGGGTATGTTGAGAGTTGCGACACGTAGCATGACACCGAGTACGAGAGGAGGCGATGTACCCGAAGCGTGGTGGATACGTCGCTGGTACTTCCTATATATAAGCGTTTCTGACATGATTGACCAAACTTCGTGCAACGTGTCATGTGAAGGTCGTGCGTTTTGTGGTGTTAGTCTATCTTGTATCTAAATCCTTTAAACTATCGTGAGTGAATCTTTATCATGGGACTTCGTAACCTAGACTTATACAATCCTTATGTTGGAACTCGTAGATGTCTGCTCGAAGACTCTCTGACAACCTAAGGAAATCAAGGGAGAAGTCCCAGAAAAAGATGATGTCATTCATGGCTGACCAGATTGCTAGGGTCGTGCCAAAGATTGTTTTCGAACTTCAAGGATCCACCACTCCTCCATCCTCTGTGGACTCTAAAGTAGAGAAGCCGACAACTACCAAGTTCAACTACAAACACTTCGTCTCCTGCAACCCCAAGCCATTTACGGGCAGTGATGGGGTGACAGCTATGCTTGAGTGGTTTGACAATATAGAAGTCACTTTCATCAACAGTGAATGCCCCGAACATTTGAAAACCAGGAGTGCAACTGGAGTGTTTCAAGGTAGGGCTTTGGAATGGTGGGCTAATGAAAGGAACATTCGTACGAATGAAGCAGCTTATGCTCTCCCATGGGCTGAGGTGCGTGAATTGATGATGCTTGAATTATGCCCTCCCCATGAGCAGCTCAAGCTCGAAGAAGAATTCTGGCATTTGAAGCAAGTTGGTGATGACAACATGGCGTATACTACCCGGTTCAAGCAGTTAAGTTTTATCGTTCCTCACTTGGTATCGACCCCCAAGCGGATGATAACCACGTATATCAATGTTCTGCCTCCTGCTATGCGTGATTCCATCGAAGCAGCTCAGCTAGAAACTATTGAAGAAGTCTACCGACTCGCAACTAGTATCAACAACAATCGTGTGCGTGATAAGCAGTTTGCTACCCCTGCTCCTTCAAAGTCTGTAAATCAAGTCACTCAGCAGCCAAGTGGCAGCAAGAACAAGAAACGGAAAGCTCAGGGCTCAGGATGTAATGCTATTACTCCTACTGCTAACCCTGCAGCGAAACCTGCTCCTACTCCTGCTGCTGCTAACCCTGCTGCTCCAGAAGTAAAGAAGCAATACACTGGGTCTTATCCCAAGTGTGCAACATGCAACTTTCATCATCTTGCTACCTCTGCATGCCGATTGTGCACCATCTGTAACCGCTATGGTCACACAGCTCCTTACTGTCGTCAAGCTAACCCTGTCCCTCAAGCTCAACAAGCTCCTTCTCCACCAGCTCAAGCAGCTCTTCCAGCTCCTCCTCTGCCGAACCCAGGACCAATCAATGCCGTTCGTGCATGTTTTCAGTGTGGGGATACTACTCATCTCCATAACCGTTGCCCCCAGTTGAACCAAGAGCAACAAGCAGCCGCTCGTGGATGAGCGTTCAACCTCAATGCTAATCAGGCTCGCAACAACCATGACGTGGTGAATGGTATGTTTCTTGTTAATAATCTCTATGCTTCGATCGTATTTGATACTAGTGCTGATAAGAGTTTTGTGTCCGTGGAATTCGAGTCTTTGATAAATTGTACACGCTCTAAGTTACCTGAGTCGTTCTCTGTTGAGGTCGCCAATGGTAAGTCGATTCTTGTTAATTCTATCATACGTGATTTTTCTTTGATCCTTAACGATCACGTATTCTCTATTGACCTTATCCCAATGCATTTGGGAAGTTTTGATGTCATTATCGGCATGGATTAGTTGCGTAAGAACCATGCTGAGGTAGTTTGTCACGATAAGCTCGTTCGTCTTCCTCTACCGTCCGGTGATATCTTAAACGTCTATGGGGACCGACCTTCGAAAGGACTAAGGCTGATGTCATGCACACAAGCGAACAGAAGTTTACGTAAACAGAACCCTACCTTCTTGGCTCACGTGGTGGAACAAAAGGGCAAGGGGAAGAACATAAACGATGTTCCAGTTGTGTGTGATTTCCCTGATGTCTTTCCTAAGGACCTACCCGGTCTTCCTCCTCCCAGAGCTGTTGACTTTCGTATTAATCTTGTATCTGGTGCGACTCCTGTCGCCAGGGCTCCTTACCGTCTTGCTCCTTCCGAAATGCAAGAGTAATCCAGCCAGCTACAGGAACTACTCGATAAAGGTTTTATTCGTCCAAGTACCTCCCCGTGGGGTGCTCCTGTGTTATTTGTCAAGAAGAAGGATAGTTCGTTCCGTATGTGTATCGACTACCGTGAACTTAATAAGCTTACTGTGAAAAATCGTTACCCGTTGCCCCGTATTGATGACCTATTTGACCAACTACAAGGCGCGTCATGTTTCTCTAAGATTGACCTACGTTCTGGATATCATCAACTACGTGTTCTCGAAGATGATATTCCTAAAACTGCGTTTCGTACTCGATATGGGCACTACGAGTTCGTAGTCATGCCTTTTGGCCTGACCAACGCACCTGCAGTGTTCATGGACCTGATGAACCGTGTCTGTAAACCTTATTTGGATCGTTTTATGATAGTCTTTATTGATGATATTCTTATTTATTCTAAATCTAAAGCTGATCATGCTCGCCATTTGCGTCTTATGCTTGAATTGCTACGAGGTGAACGCCTATATGCTAAGTTTTCTAAATGTGAGTTCTAGATTGATGAAGTGCAGTTTCTTGGTCATATTGTCAGTAGTCAGGGAATTCATGTTGATCCTTCAAAAATCGAGGCGGTGAAGAATTGGTGTACGCCTAAATCCGTGTCTGAGATTCGTTCTTTTCTAGGGTTGGCGGGTTATTACCGCCGGTTTATCGCGGATTTTTCTAAAATCGTTGTTCCTCTTACTACTCTAACCCAGAAGGAGAAACCTTTTGTTTGGGGTCCCGAACAGGAGGAATCCCTTCTGACCCTCAAGAACCTTTTGTGCAATGCTCCTGTTTTAACTCTACCTGATGGAAATGAGGATTTTGTGGTATACTGCGATGCCTCGAACCGTGGATTGGGCTGTGTGCTCATGCAGCGGGACAAGGTCATTGCTTACGCTTCTCGACAACTCAAAGTGCATGAGAAAAACTATACTACCCACGATCTGGAGCTTGGTGCGGTTGTTTTTGCGTTAAAGATCTGGCGACACTACCTGTATGGTACTAAGTGTGTGGTCTTCACCGACCATAGGAGCCTTCAACACATCTTTGACCAGAAAGAGCTGAACATGCAACAGAGGCGTTGGGTGGAATTGCTTAACGACTACGACTGCGAAATTCGCTATCACCCTGGAAAAGTGAACGTAGTGGCCGATGCCCTTAGTCGTAAGACTCATGTTAAGGCTTTACGTATATCTAGTGATCTGCATGTTTGTATTCATGAAGCTCAGTTTTCAGCAGCAAATGAAGGAAGTCTAGAAGAAGAAATTCACGGCGCTAGAATGGACCAGCTCGAAACTAAATTTGATGGCCTGCAGTATTATCTAAATCGTATCTGGGTGCCAGATCACGATAATCTTCGTGAGCTCATTATGACTGAGGCTCAAACATCTCGTTACTCTATCCATCCAGGCGCCGACAAGATGTATCAGGACATGCGTACGATATATTGGTGGCCTGGGATGAAGAGGGATATTGCTGTGTACGTTTCTAAATGCCTTACCTGTTTAAAGGTAAAGGCTGAACATCAGTGTCCCTCCGGACTTTTAGAGCAACCTAAAATCCCCATGTGGAAGTGGAATAGTATTGCTATAGACTTTATTACTAAGTTACCTTGAACACCTGCCGGTCATGACAGCATTTGGGTAATCATTGACCGTTTGACTAAATCAGCCCACTTTCTTCCGATTCGTGAAGATTATAAAGTGGAGAAACTTGCTAGGATCTATACCGATGAGATTATAAGTCGTCATGGCGTACCTTTAGACATAATCTCTGACAGTGATGGTCGTATTATTTCACGTCTTTGGCAAACATTTCAGTCCGCTATGGGTTCGCAATTGAATTTTAGCATGGCCTTTCATCCTCAGACGGATGGACAGACCGAGCGCACTATTCAAACCCTAGAGGACATGCTCCGTTCTTGTGTCATCGACTTTGGTGGTAACTGGGATGTACAATTACCATTGATAGAATTATCGTACAACAATAGTTATCATTCCAGTATTCAGATGGCCCCTTTCGAAGCTTTGTATGGACGAAAATGCCGATCTCCTCTCAGCTGGCATGAGGTTGGGGAAAAGCAGTTCACTGGCCCTAAGATTAATCAAGAGACAACGGATAAGATTCTAAAGATCCGTGATAACTTGATCAAGGCTAGAAGCAGACAAAAGAGCTATGCTGATAGAAGGCGCAAGCCTCTGGAATTTGCTGTTGGAGATCGAGTTCTACTTAAGGTATCCCCCTGGAAGGGAGTAGTTCGCTTTGGTAAAAAGGGGAAGCTCGCTCCTCGCTATGTGGGTCCTTTCGTGATACTTGAGAGGATTGGCAAGGTAGCGTACAAACTCGATTTGCCTCAGGAATTAAACAACGTGCACCCAGTTTTCCACGTATCCAACTTACGGAAATGTCTAGCCGATGAGGAACTGCAAGTTCCTCTGGAAGACTTGCAAATAAACGAAGGTGTTCAATTTGTGGAGAAACCGGTCGAAATTATGGATCAAGCTGTCAAGCGTCTGAGGCGCAGCAAAATTTCCATTATTAAGGTTCGATGGGAAGGAAAGCGTGGTGCTGAATTCACTTGGGAGTTGAAAAGTGATATGAAGGCCAAGTACCCGCATCTCTTTGAACAGTTTTCTTCTAAGATTTCGGGGACGAAATCTCCTAAAGGAGGGGAGACTGTAACGCCCAGCGTCCCTAAAATTTAGGATCTTGTCAAGACTAGTCCCTGAAGTTTAACTTTTGTCTATGTTAGCCCCTAGTCTATGTGGACTGTCTATTTTCTTGGAGTGTCTAAGTATACGTTTGGAAATGCCTAATTCTATACGATTTGAATGCCTAAATCTATGATTTGAATGTCTATTCGGAATGCTTAATGTTGAAATGCCTAAATGAGGAATGTCTATATGTGGGATTGCCTAAATTCTATATGGTTGGAATGCCTAAATGTCTATATATTTGGAATGTCTAACTCTATGTGCTTGAAATGTCTACACCCATATTGGAATGTCTAAATCTACGTTGGAATGCCTAAATCTATTTGGTGCCAGACTCCTTAGACTCGTGAAACTTGATTCTTGGTTGAACGAGAGACTGGAGCCTTGTCACTGGCAGGATCTATTTAATCTTGTAAACCTTTGATGTATATGCTATAATCTAGTTATTCTATTGCCTATTACCATGCAACGCTTAATCTAACTCGCAAAACAATCAAGAACTGGAATATGGAAAGGTTGGGTTGGCCAGAGTGGCCATCCGATCGGACAGCCGTCTGTTGCAACCCCCGATCCCTTATCTATCCCGGGAACGGGCAGACACGAACTCAGTAGTGGTGGTATCAGACTTGTTTAATTTAGCAGCGGAAATTACATCAGGACCGTAGTTAGGAAATGTTTATCAGAGTAAAACCACCATATTTAATATTAATAATCACATGGGCAAAACCCAAGTTTCTTATTACAATACGTTTATAGGGGTAAACCCTATTTTATTGAATTTAAAACGTTGTCTTTTAGGTAACTTTTATAGCCACATTTTTCCCAACCCTTCAGTGCTCTCCAGCTGTCTTTTTACTAATTGGCTGTCACATTGTGTTACCTGAAACACGTTTTAAAAACATTTGTTAGTGGTAAATACTGGTGAGTGAATCCAAGTTTAATCAAGAAACATTTTATCAATTAAAACAGTATTGAGAGCGATCACATTGTTTATTTCTACACAATTACTCATTCAGTACTGTCAATCCTGACTTGTGGGTCATATTACACATTGGCTAACTCGTCGTCCAATGGTAACGTACTGTCATCCCCGACTTACTACTCACAGTGTAGTAATTTTTGTATACAAAACCCCAACATACCGGCAGTAATTGAAGAACTACAAAGACTCAATCACCGCTTAATCACATTGTAAAACATTTAAGGATTTGTAAAATATTACAAAAAGGTTAACAAAAAGAGGATAAACTCACATTGCTATCTTAAACTTTGCGTAAGGGTTTCCTGGATACAATCTATAATTTATACAAATGTACATTAGTTAGTATCATAACCCTTTGAAAATATTAATGATACCCTCCCTGAGACGGTATTCCAACAACTACGTCGGGCAGAACCACGACAGTTATTACGGAACCCTAAATCAATCGGGCAGCGTATCTACTACGAAACCGGGGTTATAATACTTACAACGGAGCAGAACCTCGCTAATTAGGGGGTATAATACTTGAATATTATAAGCCTACTATCAGAATTCGTGATTGAGAATTGAGAAATGAACGACGGAAAATGAAAACCCGTTGCCTGCTTATATAGGTGCTGATCTCGACTCTCACGCGGCCCGCGTGAAAGACAAGGGTCGCTTACGCGGCCCGCGTCAACCCTGATCAACAGGGTAGCTTCTCCCGGTCATCTACTAGGCTCGACACGATGATGACACGTGTCGGCCTGGGGTGTTGCCGTGTTATCGATCTCTCGCGGCCCGTGTTAGATTGAGATGGGGTCTACGCGGCCCGCTTGGACTTAAGAAATCAGACGGAATCAGGTTCTCACCTTCATACTGCCCGCGTAAATGTTGGGGTGGGTTTACGCGGCCCACCTCAACTTAATTTTTATTGTTTTTAATTTATATTTAAATGTTATAACGTATTTCGGGCTCGGTTTTCACATACGGGGTGTAATAAAAGACATATAAGGGTATAATAGGGTGTCAGAAACATTTTGAGAGTGTCGGTTTTACCGAGGGTTGTTACATCCTCCCCACCTTGTATTAGAGCTCGTCCTCGAGATCTATTGGAATAAGTACGAATATTTTCTTTACATTTTAGATTCAAGCTCACATGTGTACTCAGGTCCTCTTTTGGAGTCCCACTTTACTTTGACCAGAACTAATCTCTTATGCTTGAGGTTCTTGATTTTCCTGTCTTCAATTTGTAGAGGCCTTTCTACAAACTTGAGTTTTTCATTTACCTCTATATCCTTAAGAGGTACTATCAGTGATTCATCAGCTAAACACTTTTTGAGATTAGATACATGAAATACATCATGTATTCCTGCCATTTCCTCTGGCAGTTGTAGCTGATAAGCTACAGGTCCTATTCTTCTAATAATCTCAAAAGGTCCAATATATCTGGGACTTAGCTTTCCCCTTTTTATGAATCTTACCACTCCTTTCCAAGGAGAGACTTTCAACAATACTTTATCTCCTACTTGAAACTCCAATGGCTTGCGTCGGTTATCGGCATAGCTCTTTTGTCGATCACGTGCTGCTTTCAGTCGTTCTTTGACTTGAATAATCGTGTCGGTTGTTTCCTACACTATCTCAGGTCCAGATAGTTGCTTCTCCCCAATTTCTGCCCAACAGACTGGGGTTCTGCACTTTCATCCATAAAGTGCTTCGAATGGTGCAGCATTGATACTTGTGTGATAACTGTTATTATAAGAAAATTCTATTAAAGGTAAGTGATCGTCCCAATTACCTCCGAAATCAATTACAAAAGCTCTAAGCATGTCTTCCATTGTCTGAATTGTCCTTTCGCTTTGTCCATTCGTTTGAGGATGATAAGTTGTGCTCAATTTTAACTTGGTTCCCATTGCCTTTTGGAAACTTGACCAAAAATGAGAGGTAAATCGGCTATCACTATCAGAAACAATTGATAAAGGAATGCCATGTAAAGAAACAATTTCATTTACATACAATTTAGCTAATTGTTCCATACTGAAAGTTTCTTTCATTGGTAGGAAATGAGCTGACTTGGTTAGCCTATCTACAATCACCCAGATTGTATCATTTCCTTTATTTGTTTTGGGTAATTTAGTAACAAAATCCATTGTTATCAATTCCCATTTCCACACTGGCATTTCTAATTGCTGTAATAAACCTGAGGGTTTCTGATGTTCAGCTTTGACTTGTGAACAAGTTAAACATTTAGAAACATAGGTTGCTATGTCCTTTCTCATTCCTATCCACCAAAAATTTTTCCTTAAATCCTGGTACATTTTATCATTTCCTGGATGCATCGTATATTTAGACTTATGGGCTTCTTCTAATATACGATGACGTAGGTTTCCTAATTTAGGTATCCACATTCTCTTTTCATGGAATCTCCAAATTCCATCTGTTCCTTGTTCTAATTCTTTTAGCATACCTTTTAATTTTTCAGTATCATCCTTGATTACTGATTCTTGTGCTTCTCTTATCTGATCATTTAAATCAACTTGCAGATTTAATTTGAGAGAACGTACCCTTTTTGGCTTTTCATGATATTTCCGGCTTAAAGCATCTGCCACTACATTTGCTTTTCCTTCATGATACTGGATATCACAATCATAATCACTAAGCATCTCCATCCAGGGTCTTTGTCTCATATTCAACTCGTTTTGTTTGAAAATATACCTTAAACTTTTATGATCAGTGAATATGGTAAACTTATTACCATAATGGTAATGTCTCCAAATTTTAAGAGCAAAAATTATAGCTCCTAACTCTAAATCATGGGTTGAATAATTCTCTTCATGATTCTTAAGTTGTCTAGATGCATATGCTATAACCTTTTGTCGTTGCATTAATACACATCCATAACCTAATTTAGAAGCATCACAATAAACTACAAAATCTTCAGTTCCTTCTGGTAACACTAATATGGGTGTATGGGTTAATCTTTGCTTAAGAATTCTAAATGCTTCTTCTTGTTTTAATCCCCATTCAAACTTCACAGATTTACAGGTTAGCTTAGTTAAGGGAATGGCTATTCTAGAAAAATCTTGAATAAATCTTCTATAATAACCGGTCAATCCTAAGAAACTTCTAACCTCGGTTGGTGACTCAGGGGTTTTCCATTTAATAATAGCCTCGATCTTTGTTGGATCCACATGAATTCCTTCATGATTGACTAAGTGTCCAAGGAACTGTACTTGTTCTAACCAAAATTCGCACTTTGAAAATTTAGCGTAAAGCTTTTCCTTTCTTAATAAACTTAAAACTGCGTGCAAATGCTTTGCACGATCCTCCTTATTCTTAGAGTAAACGAGAATATCATCAATAAAAACAATTATGAATTTATCCAAATATGGCTTACATATTCGGTTCATCATGTCCATAAATGCAGCTGGGGCATTGGTTAAACCAAATGGCATGACAATAAATTCATAATTGCCATACCTTGTTCTAAATGCGGTTTTAGGAATGTCCTCTTCCTGTACCTTAATTGATGATATCCTGACCTTAAATCGATTTTAGAGAAAAATCGAGCTCCTTGCAGTTGATCAAACAGATCATCGATTCTTGGTAATGGGTACCGATTCTTAATCGTGACTTTGTTTAATTCACGGTAGTCAATGCACATACGCATTGATCCGTCCTTCTTTTTAACAAACAGTATCGGTGATGTGCGATAAAGTGTCGTATATATTAGGTGTATATTTTAAGCCCTTTTAACACCTTTTTTAGCCAAGTTTTAAATTTATAAAACACGATATTTTACTAACACTAAACACACATATGGGCAAGTGCACCCATCGTGAGCGTAGTATAGCGTTGGTAAGATACCGAGGTCGTCCAAGGACACAAGAGCTTTTAGTACCGGTTTATCCTCAACGTCTAATCAAAATAAAAAGTTTAGAAAAAGGTTTTAAACTAAGAAAAATAAAAACTAACTAAAATGCTGAAAATAAAAATAAAAGTAAAAACAGATAGACAAGATGAATCACTTGGTTCCGACTCGTATCTAGTATAACCTTTGATTATTTCCGCACTTTTGCACATAATTAAGAGATTATCTTAGTTATTGTAGTAGGCCCCTCTTTTGAAGGTGACGTTACCCTCACCCCAGTAGTTTGAGTCAGCAAGGATACAATCCTAAAAGGGTGGATTATTGGAAGATAATGAATTAAGTTATTAATGCAGCATTATGGTAGGCCCCGTTTTTGGCGGTGACGTTACCCTCGACTAAGTAGTCTGAGTCAGCAGGGATACAGTCCTAAATAGCCGGGTTATAGTATTAATAGTAGTTAACTTATGAGGGGATCAAAGAGTTTGGACCCCAGCCATCCAATACCGTGAAGCATTGAAGGAGGTCCTACTAAATTTGACCCAGGTCCATTGCAGGACCTCTAAACGCTGAACAATGGCAAGACCTTTACCAAACCGTTCCCTTAACCCCCGACCAGGTAGCCAACATACCTCCATATAGACCGTGGAGATATGAATGGTGAAAATCTTTTATTTTATATAGACAGTAAAATAATGCCAAGACACCACGGACAAACGATAAGGAAAGATCACCTTCAACATAAGTAACTAGTTATTAAAGTCATTAATACAAAACCAAATAAAAAGTGCAAAAGATTAGAAATAAAAAGTATTATACTAGACACTTTGTCTTCACCAAGTGATGTAAGAGACTTAGGCAAACATGGCCTTGATTGTCAAGAACTCTTACGATCAATCTTGGATCCCGAGACGACTCACACACTCTACGATGGACAATGGATGATGGTGGTGGATGATGGTGTTGTGATGGTGGTGGGTGGTGGATGAAGTGTGAGAGAGGTGGTGTGCCAAGGGATGAGTTGAAATGAAACCAAGCACTCCTATTTATAGGCTGAACAGAGGGCTGGGCACGGCCCCGTGCCTGTCTGACACTCTCTCTCCTCATTAATTGTAATTCGCAATTACAATTAATGCGCCTGCTGTACTTTCGCCACGCCCCCGTGTTCACTGGGCACGGCCCCGTGGTGGGCAATAGAAGCTTCTATAGGTTTGTCTTTTCTGCTGCTTCTTGGGCACGGCCCCGTGCTGGCTGAGCACGGGGCGTGTTCAGTCTTCTGCCTTCTCTATTTTGCTTTGGAAGATGCCGTTGAGGGGTCGGGCAGTCCACTCATGTTCCTTTCCTTGTATTTATGTTGGATTTAGCTGTCTTTTTGCTTCTTTTGTGTTTTTGAGCTCATTTAATCCTGAAAATACAAAAGGAAGACAAAAACACTCTTTTTCCAATATTAGTACTTAAAAAGGGTTAGTTTTATGCCTTATTTGATGTAATTTTTATGTTGCATTTTACACACATCAAATACCCCCACACTTGAACTTTTGCTTGTCCTCAAGCAAAACTCTTTAATATGTGGCTTACACTCTCAAATGGAATGGGTAGAAGAGAAGGTTTTTGGCTTGTCGTAGAGTGTTGGGAATCCAAGATCCTTTTGGGTTTTATTTTTATCTATTTACAATCCTATTCGTAATGATTTATTTAGAACGTTTCATAGGAGAAATTACTTATTTGGGCATAACATGCCTTTTTTAAAATTCCATTTATATACAAGTTCACATACCTCACGGGAGAAATCACTCACACTCGGCCGAAGGTGTATTTTTAGTGAATCACTCGAGAGCGGCATGGAACTTATTTCTACCATAAGCTTGCCAAGCAATCAATCCTCCTCCTTTTTAACTTTTATACCTTTGTAAATATCAAGAGGACTTTGTGGGTTAAGGGTTAGGCTTGGGTTAAAGGTAGGTGGTTGGGTTAGTGGTTAGTGGTTAGTAGAAAAAGGGCGAAAAGCGTAACAAGTGTCGGTTTTCGTAAGACTTTCTATTTTTGCAACTTTTTTATTTTGATGAAGCTTTTATTCAAACAAAGTTATTTTTGATGAATTTGTTTGTTTATTTTCTTTTTGCTTCATCATCAACAGATTTTTTTTTTATCACCTTACGAAAAACCGAACTTGTTACTAAAACAAAGAGTTAAAAATAAAAAGGTTTTGGTGGGTAAAAGGGTTTTTGGTTTGGGTGATGAAATGAAAAGGTTTAGGCTCAAAGGGGTTACCTAGGGGGATTTTTTTTTTTTTTTTTTTTGGGTAGGTGGTAAAAGAAAAAGAAAAATAATGGTGTAGAAATAAAAAGGGTTAGTCCTAATGCCTCTATCATTTACTTACTCGGGTTTAAGTTGATAAGGACCGGGAATGTATCGTCATGGCAAGTTCTAGAGTTGTAAGAACCAAGCGGCTATTCACACAAGAAACGAAAAATGAGCATTTAGTCTAAAGATGTAAATTTGTATGCTCAATAAAGGCTCAAAACTCACTTTTGTGGGAATGGGTTTTTATGTGATCAAGTATATATAATCAAATTTTAACTAAGTTTGCCATGCCTTTTCATAATTTTCTTATGTTGGTTCTTTTTATCACTACGCTATCGGTTGTAAATTCGTAAAAATATAACCTTTTTGAGAACTTGAATTCCCCGAGTTAAACCTAGACAAGTAAGAAAAATGAAATTTTTGAAAAAAAATTTGGGGTGATTAGCGGTTCCAATAGAGTTTTGTGTAAGGCTTGTATTTAGGACTTGCAAAATTCAAGGTTTTAGCATCCCCCCCACACTTAAATTACACATTGTCCTCAATGTGTCCCAAAAATAAATTTTTAGGTTGATTAGATGTGTAAAATGGTGTCAAAAGCAAAGATTTATGTTACTGGTAGTCTGGACACGGCCCCGTGTCCACTGGACACGACCCCGTGGCGAACTGCCAGTAACGAAAACTTACAGAAGGTGAACACGGGGGCGTGTTGATTAGGCACGGCCCCGTGCTAACAAAAAAAATCTGCAGGACAGTAACCAAACAACAGGTCTGGGAGGTGAGCACGGGGGCGTGTTGGCTGGACACGTCCCCATGTGGACAGTCTGAAAGCCCGAAAAACAGGTTTCTTTCCCCCGGTTTTTCCATCCTGGCCCTATAAGTGCTGAGGCTTAGCACCCCAAGCCTTGGTTTGTACCTGTTTCATCACTTAATACCACACCAAGCAACACAAACATCCTACATTACCATAGTTAATTGTTCCAAGCATAAAGTAAAAGAAAAATAAAACGGAAAATAAAAGCGGTCAAGGAAAGTAAATTGTTCAACATTTGGCACGCAGGCCACCAATTGTTCGATAGATTAAAAAGGGACTTAAACCTGTGGGCTTGCCATCAACCCGGTCCTGCTCCTCCAAACCCCCTATTCCATATCCTCATCACTATCATCACCTCCATCCCCATGCCCCGCCATAAACTCCCTGATGCTCCCGATATCGTCTTGTATATCGTTGATGTTTCGTTCAATAGCTCCGACCCGGTGGTATGTGCTGTTGGCGAGGTTGTAGGCGTTCCTGGTACACATGAGATTTTCCTGCATAAGATCATGTAAGCTTTGAAAGTTAGGAAAACCGCCTCCTTGTGAGGAGGATTGACCCGGATCACCCTGGGGTTGATACTGGTAGTGGGGAGGTGGTGCGTGAAGAACTAGGGCCTCCTGCGGGTTCCATGCATAGCCTTGCGTCCTTTGGAAACTCACTGTTCCGTCTTCCGCCTCATAAAGTAAGTTCATGGCTCGGCAAATGTGGTAATCAACTCGTCCCGACCATGGGCTTCTTTCAAAGGACCTTGGAATTCGCGTGTAATGCTTGAAAAGACGGTACACCCATCCTCCGAAGAAGATAGGCGTTGGAGCGCGAGCAAGGCGGTTAAGATGCATGTTCCGTAACAGGAGATATGGAACATCGAGAGGCTTCCGGTTGTGGATACAGTGAAGGACAACCAAATCTTTCAACCCTACAACGCCGCTACTGTCGTGACATTGGTTTAGAGAGTAGGTGAGAAGCCTGTGAATGTAGCGATAGAGTGGATCCCTTAGCTTCGTACTCTTGGTGCTACTAGGGTTGTAGATTCCTTCACCAATTTGAGCCCATGCGGCTTGTCGTTCATTTTCATCCAAGTCTCGTAATCCTCCGGTATTTTCTTCGTTTCCCGATTCCTCTTCTTGGTATAGCCCTATTATGGCTCCAAACTGTGCCATAGAGATCGAGTACATTGTCCCTCCACACCGAAATGCAACCCCTTCATTGTCGAATGGGTCACACCTTGAAGTGAAGTTAAAGGTACTATAGAATTCCATGGTGCATTGATGCACCGACCGAAGCCGAGTGTTCAATGCAACAGCTAGTGGTCCCGTAACGATGTTGTTGAATCGGTCCAGCTGGTTTACCAAGGTTAACAGGTCCGTGCAAGCTCTCCTGGGGTACTCTTCTGGTCTTGTTTGAAGAATCCCGTACCTTGCCCTTGCATCAAGCTCCCTTGCATTGAACCTAGTGAACTTTGCCATCTGAAAGAATACACCAAAAATTGCACGAAACAATTAGATTTTTAAAGAAACTGCAAACAGTGGCTGGACACGACCCCGTGTTCAGCGGACACGGCCCCGTGTCCAGAGGTCTGTTACTCAAAAATCCCATTTTTCGACCCGGTTTCGAAAACTTGAAAATTTTTGGTCCAATAGGTGCGGTTTCCCCCGAAAATGAAACCCTAAGTGCCATTTTTCCCAAAATATCCCGTTTACCCCATTAATTTTATCTTTTTCGGTTCAAGAACAAGGGTTTGGGGTTTTTGTAAGAAATCAGGTGAATCTATGAACAATACAAGTGTATTTACTTCCCTTAACACTAATCTAACTAAATGCAAACAGATCTAAACAAAAATTTGAGGTTTGATCCGGATGAACTTCAAGAACCCTAGATTTTCCCCCAAATTTTTAGTGTTTTAACTACATGCAAGTAACTAATCTAACTATTAAGAGTGATAGAATCATACCTTGACGTTGTTAGATCGATAGGAGACGTCGAAATTTTGCGAAAAATCGCCTGGAACCAGAGCTTTTGTGGGGAAACGGGGCGTGTGGAATGAAGAAACTGTTTTGAAAAGGGGTTTTATCCCGTCTGCAGCGCGAACACGGCCCCGTGTCCAGCGGACACGGCCTCGTGCCGAGCAAGTTTTTTTTTTTTTTTAGTGCTCGTGTGAATGCCCCTTTTTCCCATAAGCTATGGTTAGAAAACTTACCGCTTTATTTTGTCGTCTCAATCGTTCGTAACTTACCAGGCATGATGTTTTTATTCTTCCACCGTTTGAAGCGAGATCTCTTCTTCCTCATCCTCAATGAATCCTTGATAGAGTTTCAGCCGTTGGCCATTGACCTTAAATGGTGGCCCATTTCGAGATTTAATTTCTACTGTACCGTGTGGAAAAATGTGGGTGATGGAAAAAGGTCCTGACCACCTAGACTTTAATTTACCAGGAAACAATCGAAGTCGTGAATTAAACAAAAGAACTAGATCCCCTACCCGAAATTCATTAGGTTTAATATGTTTGTCATGCAAATTTTTCATTCTTTCCTTATAAATTTCAGAGTTTGAGTATGCATAATTCCTAAGCTCGTCTAATTCATTTAATTGACAAAATCGATTTTTACCAGCAAATTCTAAATCCAAGTTTACATTTTTGATTGCCCAGTAGGCTTTGTGTGCAATTTCTACTGGCAAATGACAACTTTTTCCATAGACTAGCTTATACGGGGTTGTACCTATTTTTGTTTTATAAACAGTTCGAAAAGCCCATAAAGCATCATCTAATTTATCAGCCCATTCCTTTTTATTTAACCCTACGGTTTTTTCGAGTATTCGTTTTAAACCTCTATTAGTCACTTCGGCTTGTCCGTTTGTTTGAGGGTGATATGCTGTTGAAACCCGGTGATAGACCCCATATCTTGTTAAAAAAAATTCAAGTTGATGGTTGCAAAAATGGGTACCTCTATCACTTATTAAAGCTTTAGGTGTGCCAAAACGAGAGAATAACTTTTTCAGAAATCTTACCACGACTCTTCCATCATTTGTTGGAAGTGCTTCGGCCTCGGCCCATTTAGACAGGTAATCTACTGCCACAAGTATATATTTGTTTCCTTTCGATGGTGGGAAAGGTCCCATAAAGTCGAGTCCCCACACATCAAAAATTTCACAAACAAGAATGCCATTTTGTGGCATTTCATTTTTGGAAGAAATATTACCTGTTCTTTGGCAAGCATCACATGTTTTTACAAGACTTTGAGCGTCTTTGTAAATGGTTGGCCAATAAAATCCTGAATCGAATACCTTTCGTGCGGTACTTGCAGCACCATGATGTCCTCCGTATGGACCTTCATGACAATGGCGGAGAATTCTTCGTGCTTCACTACCATGTACGCATCGTCTGACGAGTTGGTCGGCACACATTTTGAAAAGATATGGATCTTCCCAAAAGTAGTGTTTCACATTGGCAAAGAATTTTTTTCTTTGATGATGTGGCCATCCTTTTGCGACTATACCGCTAGCTAGGTAGTTAGCATAGTCGGCGTACCATGGTTCTTCCTTGTATTCCACCATTTCCAGGGACTCAGTTGGAAATTTTTCGTTGATTTGCTCGTCCCTGGTTGCCTCTAAAGCTGGGTCTTCTAAGCGTGAAAGATGATCTGCTGCGGTATTTTCTGCTCCTCTTTTGTCCTTGATTTCAATGTCAAACTCTTGGAGGAGTAGAATCCACCTAATCAAACGTGGTTTTGCGTCTTGCTTCTTGAAGAGATATCGAATGGCTGCATGGTCTGTATAGACTATAGTTTTAGAAAGAACAAGATAAGAACGAAATTTATCAAAAGCAAATACCACAGCTAGTAATTCTTTTTCAGTTGTTGTGTAATTTTCTTGTGCATCATTAAGTGTTTTACTAGCATAATAGATTGGGTGGAAATGCTTTTCTTTTCTCTGTCCCAAGATAGCTCCAACTGCAAAGTCACTGGCATCACACATGATTTCGAAAGGAAATTTCCAATCAGGCGCTATCATGATAGGTGCATTGACTAACATTTCCTTTAGGGTTAGAAATGCTTGATTGCAATCCTTGTCAAAGATGAAAGGAGCATCTTTTTCAAGTAACTTTGTTAGAGGCCTTGAGATTTTTTAAAAGTCTTTGATAAATCGTCTATAAAATCCAGCATGCCCTAGGAAACTTCTGATAGCTCGTACGGAGGATGGAGGTGGTAATCTAGAAATGGTATCTATTTTGGCTCGATCCACCTCCATTCCTTCGCTTGAGATCTTGTGACCGAGTACTATTCCTTCCGTTACCATGTAATGGCATTTTTCCCAATTAAGGGCGAGGTTAGTTTCCTCACATCGGGATAGCATTCGTTCAAGGTTATCGAGGCATTGGTCATATGAATCCCCAAAGATAGAAAAGTCGTCCATGAAGACTTCCATTGTCTTTTCTATCATGTCATGGAAAATAGCTACCATGCAACGTTGGAATGTTGCTGGGGCATTACATAGACCAAACGGCATGCGTCGATAAGCAAAAGTTCCATAGGGACATGTGAAAGTTGTCTTTTCTTGGTCTTCGGGTGCTATCGTGATTTGAAAGTAACCTGAAAAACCATCCAAGAAACAGTAAAATTTATGTCCGGATAATCTTTCTAACATTTGATCAATGAAGGGCAAAGGAAAATGATCCTTTCTTATTGCTTCATTTAATCGTCTATAATCTATACATACTCTCCATCCTGTGACGGTTCTTGTTGGTATTAGTTCATTCTTTTCGTTAGTTATTACCGTCATACCTCCTTTCTTTGGAACTACTTGGACGGGACTTACCCAAGGACTATCTGAGATAGGATAGATAAGTCCGGCGTCAAGTAACTTGATAACTTCGTTTTTAACCACTTCTTGAACATTTGGATTTACTCGACGTTGTGGTTGTATGGCCGATTTGTAGTCATCATTCATCAAAATTTTGTGTGTGCACATAGAAGGACTAATTCCTTTTATGTCTACAAGTTTCCAAGCTATTGCGTTTTTGTGTTTTTTCAAAAGATTAATTAATTTTTCTTTTTCTAAGTTACCTAATTTAGAAGAAATAATTACCGGTAAATTACCATCTTTGTCTAGAAAAGCATATTCCAAACCTTTTGGAAGTTCTTTGAGCTCAAGAGGTGGGTCTTTAGGAGACTCCTTATTTGGTTGCTCATTTCGATCAAGAACTTTAAAAGTTTGTTCTATGGCGACCTCTTCTTCAACAAAGTGGTCAATCTCTTCACTTGTATCGGGTGGTTCATCTTCATCTTCAATTAGGGGGTCATTATTGCCGAATGGATATTTCATTGATCGTTCGAGATCGACACTTCTTTTAAATGCCCCTAATTGAAGAGGTAGATTGTTGAACTTCCGGTTTTTCAAAGCTTCATGAGTTTTTACAAATGGTCTTCCCAACACTAGAGGAGCGTCATCGAGGATGACAAAGTCGGTTGGGATTACCATTTGATTTGTTTGAACCAAGACATCTTCAACTATACCGATTGATTTTATTACTTTCCGATTAGATAGAAAAATGGGTATTTGAAGTGGAGAAAAATCACCAATACTTAATTTTTCGAAAATGTAGTTAGGCATTATGTTAACACAAAGATCTTTATCGATTGTGACATTACTAATAAATGAATTTTGAAAGAAACATGGAACCGGTGTAATGTTAATTTCAAATGGGTCTTCTTTTATTAGTGAAGTTTGATCATTAGTTAACTTAACACTTACCGTTTCGTCAATTTTAGCGTTAGTGTTTAACTCTTTTAAAAACTTAGCATGAGTGGGTACTAAACAATGGTTTTCGAAAGAAGGTGACAAGAGATTAATTTCTTCAAAATTAGACTCTTCTTGAATTTTAACGTTGTCGGATTCACCTTTTTCGTTGCTTAACTCATGTGTCGGTTTTTCACTTATTTGTTCTTCCATTTTTACATTTTCAGTTATCTCTTCCTTTTTTAACTCTTCTCTTGCGCGGGACTCCTCTTCCCTTGCGCGAGCTTCTTTTATACATTGATCGATAACTCTAATGTGTTCTAATATCCTATCGGTCACTTCGGTTATAGAAAAAGAATCGGAATTTTCTAAGCTTGAATCCGGTTGTTCGACCCTTTGTTCCTCATAATACTCATATGAAGTCGATGGTTCGCACCATTGTTCTTCATTGTAAGCATATGATGGATAAGGTTCGTAATTTTGTTCTCCATAATACTCATATGAGGTGGGTTGTTCACGCCAAGGTTCCTCATAGTAAGCATATGAAGGTGGTGGCTCATATCTTGGTTCCTCAAAGTATGAGTATGAGGGCTCATACCTTGGTTCATCAAAATATGAGTATGAGGGAGGAGGTTCATACCTTTGGTCTTCATAGGATGTGTATGAAGTTGATGGCTCGTACCTGGGCTCCTCATAGTAGGTGTATGAATTGGATGGTTGTTATGAGCGATTATTTTGAACCGATCGTGCGTTACGACAATTAGTGCAATAATTACCCCTATAATCATCCTCCTCATAGGTGTAGTTGTAACCTCCTGAGTATTGATCCATAAGAATCACTCAGCAGACCACAACCGAGTCTCGAGATCAGAAAACAAAAATAAAAACGGAAACAGAGGCTGGACACGGCCCCGTGTTCAGTGGACACGGCCCCGTGTTCAGGATCTGTATCTGGGCGTTTTAATTAAATTTACTGATTTCGTTGAGCACGGGGCGTGTTCAGTGAACACGGCCCGTGTTCAAGCTTCTGTTACTGGGTGTTTTTATGAAAATGTGCAGCACGGCCCCGTGTTCAGTGAACACGGCCCCGTGTACAGGTTACTGTAAATGCAAATCTAAACTAAAATGCAGAAAAAAAATGCGCGCGTTTAAAAAAATTTTGAAAAACTGATTAGGCCGTCGATTTTAAGCTTTCTTAAAATCCTTGTGTCCCCGGCAGCGGCGCCAAAAACTTGATGTGCGATAAAGTGTCGTATATATTAGGTGTATATTTTAAGCCCTTTTAACACTTTTTTTTAGCCAAGTTTTAAATTTATAAAACACGATATTTTACTAACACTAAACACACATATGGGCAAGTGCACCCATCGTGAGCGTAGTATAGCGTTGGTAAGATACCGAGGTCGTCCAAGGACACAAGAGCTTTTAGTACCGGTTTATCCTCAACGTCTAATCAAAATAAAAAGTTTAGAAAAAGGTTTTAAACTAAGAAAAATAAAAACTAACTAAAATGCTGAAAATAAAAATAAAAGTAAAAACAGATAGACAAGATGAATCACTTGGTTCCGACTCGTATCTAGTATAACCTTTGATTATTTCCGCACTTTTGCACATAATTAAGAGATTATCTTAGTTATTGTAGTAGGCCCCTCTTTTGAAGGTGACGTTACCCTCACCCAGTAGTTTGAGTCAGCAAGGATACAATCCTAAAAGGGTGGATTATTGGAAGATAATGAATTAAGTTATTAATGCAGTATTATGGTAGGCCCCGCTTTTGGCGGTGACGTTACCCTCGACTAAGTAGTCTGAGTCAGCAGGGATACAGTCCTAAATAGCCGGGTTATAGTATTAATAGTAGTTAACTTATGAGGGGATCAAAGAGTTTGGACCCCCGCCATCCAATACCGTGAAGCATTGAAGGAGGTCCTACTAAATTTGACCCAGGTCCATTGCAGGACCTCTAAACGCTGAACAATGGCAAGACCTTTACCAAACCGTTCCCTTAACCCCCGACCAGGTAGCCAACATACCTCCATATAGACCGTGGAGATATGAATGGTGAAAATTTTTTATTTTATATAGACAGTAAAATAATGCCAAGACACCACGGACAAACGATAAGGAAAGATCACCTTCAACATAAGTAACTAGTTATTAAAGTCATTAATACAAAACCAAATAAAAAGTGCAAAAGATTAGAAATAAAAAGTATTATACTAGACACTTTGTCTTCACCAAGTGATGTAAGAGACTTAGGCAAACATGGCCTTGATTGTCAAGAACTCTTACGATCAATCTTGGATCCCGAGATGACTCACACACTCTACGATGGACAATGGATGATGGTGGTGGATGATGGTGTTGTGATGGTGGTGGGTGGTGGATGAAGTGTGAGAGAGGTGGTGTGCCAAGGGATGAGTTGAAATGAAACCAAGCACTCCTATTTATAGGCTGAACAGAGGGCTGGGCACGGCCCCGTGCCTGTCTGACACTCTCTCTCCTCATTAATTGTAATTCGTAATTACAATTAATGCGCCTGCTGTACTTTCGCCACGCCCCCGTGTTCACTGGGCACGGCCCCGTGGTGGGCAATAGAAGCTTCTATAGGTTTGTCTTTTCTGCTGCTTCTTGGGCACAGCCCCGTGCTGGCTGAGCACGGGGCGTGTTCAGTCTTCTGCCTTCTCTATTTTGCTTTGGAAGATGCCGTTGAGGGGTCGGGCAGTCCACTCATGTTCCTTTCCTTGTATTTATGTTGGATTTAGCTGTCTTTTTGCTTCTTTTGTGTTTTTGAGCTCATTTAATCCTGAAAATACAAAAGGAAGACAAAAACACTCTTTTTCCAATATTAGTACTTAAAAAGGGTTAGTTTTATGCCTTATTTGATGTAATTTTTATGTTGCATTTTACACACATCAATCGGCGCTCCCCATGGCGATGAACTTGGCTGTACAAATCATTTTTCCAACAATTCATCTAATTGTTTCTTTAGTTCTTGCATTTCTGCAGGTGCCAAACGATAAGGTGCTTTGGCAATCGGTGCTGTTCCTGGTAGCAGGTGAATTCTGAATTCAACTTTCCTATCTGGAGGTTGCCCTGGCAATTCTTCTGGAAATACATCTGAAAACTGAGATACTACTGGAATATCTTTTAAATCCTTTCCTTTAGTGTTAGTGATTATAGAAATCAAATACACTATAGAACCTTTTCTTATATAACTTGCAGTTTTCATCACAGAGATAAATTTTGTAGATCTAGATGGTTTATCTCCTTTTATTGTGATCATTTTACCTTTTGGTGAATTTACTTGAATTGAATTTTGATCACATAAAATACTGGCTTTATTTGCTATTAACCAATCCATTCCTAAAACAACATCAAATCCTGCCAGATTCATGGGATAAAGATTTGCAATAAATTTCTGATTTAAAATTACTATTCTTGCTCCCTGTAAGATTTCAGAAATCCTAACGGTTTCTCCATTAGCTGTCTCTACTAAACATTCTTGTGATAGTTTAGTTAATGATTGATTGAGAAATTTGCAAAATGATGTATTAATAAAACTTTGGTTTGCACCAAAGTCAAATAATACTTTAGCAAAGATATCATTAACTAAAAACGTACCAGCTATGACATCTGGAATCATCTTGGCTTCATCTGCAGTCAGAATAAGTGCTCTAGCATTTTGAGTATTCTTGTTGTTTGTAGCTGGAGCTAATTTTGGGCAATTAAGCTTAATATGACCTTGTTCTTCGCAGTTGTAACATATCTTGTTATTAGCTTTCTTCCTGCAATTCTCTTCTTTGTGTCCCGATATTTTGCAAAAGTTACAGTATATAGAGCATCTTCCTGAATGTTTTCTTTTGCAATTCTTACAGTAAGGTGCAGAAGTAGAACCTATATTTCTCCCACGAATAGAATTTCCATAACGAAATTCTTGTGTGAGCTTTTGGGTTAGGTTCCTCCTTTGGTCTTCTTCTCGAGTACGGACTAATTCGTCTGTCAAGGTATTTGCTAGTTCTACAGCTTCTTCTATGGTTTGAGGTCTAGCTGCCTTGACTACGTGTCTTATCTCTCCAATTAATCCCCAGATATAACGGGAGATTAACACTGGTTCAGGTGAAGCAAGAGTTGGCACTATTCTAGCATATTCAAAGAATATTTTAGTGTATCCCTTACTATCCACACCAGTCATCCTACGATTTAAGAATTTGTTTGCTATCTGTTCTTTCTCATTGGGTGGGCAGAATTTCCTTTCTACCTTGTTCTTAAATTCTTCACATTCCATATTGTAAGTTCTATCACTTCCTCTTGATTGGAGGATATGTTCCACCATTCCAGTGCTGAATTCTTAAATAGATTAGAAGCAAACAGTATCTTATCTTCTTCAGCACACTTGCTTATTCTTAAGACTGCCTCAGTTTTCTCTATCCAGCGTAGGGTTGCAATGGCTCCTTCGTTGCCCGAGAATTCCATTGGTTTACAAGACCAGAATTCTTTATAAGAACAACCATAAGGCATGGTTCTTCTTCTTTTGGGAATGGGCATTTGAAGTACAGGTCCATTGTTTACGCTGGTTTCGGGTTCGATGGGTCGCTTACTGCTATGCTTACTTTTATTATTCGCTTCTTGAATAGTTTGAATAATAAATGGCATGGCATCTATGATTCCTTGTGCCACTATATGTTGAACAGCACTATTATCCATTTGGTTTCCATTGTTATTGATGCTCGGATTTTCATTAACCACGTTAATGTTACTCTGGTTATCATTATTCAGATTTCCTTGATTTCCTTCGTCGGCCATCTGAATTTTAAACATTTACCCCATATTAATATCACAAGATAATATTTAATATAGTTAATCATATGATGCACAATCTAGCCAAAAACGTCGATCGTTGCGACTATTACTCTATTTCCATACACTATTATGCATCCGTACACACATATTTTATTTTATTTTATTATTATATTATTATTACTATTACCATCTCCTCTATCCCATCACGGATATGGATTTATCCAAAAATCCATATTGCATTCATCGTATTTCCATACGAGACGCTCTCCCATCTGTCTTATTCTCTCACTGCTTTCTAAAATTTCCTCACCGAAGGTCCTAAGTTCTTGCACGTTTTCTGCACTCATTGGGGGTGCAGGTTCTAGGACTGGGTTCGGAATCTGGGGTGTGGGTTCCTGATATGGGGGTGAAAGTGCCTGAAATCGGTAAGGATCTTCTAAAATTTCCCTAATATAATCATCTTGGTAATAGGGATCTAAAGGGTCCATACCTGGATAGGCTCCTATGTTCTGTATGGGTGTGTCATCATGTACCGGATAACGTTGCACAAAGTCCCTATTATCGTCCCACCAGGGGTCGTAATTTGGGTCTAGGGGGTTTGGTGCAGGTACCCTAGGGATTTCTTCTGGGTTGAAGTCATGCATCTCCACTTGGTTTTCAGGGTTTTCTATCTCCATGGGTTGATCTGGGATTTGTGGTTGTGGGGCTACTAGTTGTTCCATACTTGGGTCAGCAGCAGTTGTAGCTAGGATATGGAAATTGGCTAGGCTTCTATTAAGCATATCCTATGTATGGGCATCTGTTTTTCTCTTAGCGGCTGCTAAAACTCTTTGTTGTTGCAACTTTCGCATTCTTTTCCTACGCGCAAACGCTTCCTTACTGAACCATCCTCGTTTCTTATGAGGGAATGGCTCTTCTGACTGAGCTTTAAAAGCAAACATCCCTTCTTCCTGATCAGCAGAATACCCAGAAAGGGCAGGCTGTGATGAGGTACCTTCACCCCTAGGTGAATCAGACAACTGACGACTCATGTCTGAGGGTCCTTGATCACTCATACTGTAAACTAACAAATAGTCAAATAACACATAACAACTAAATACAGTTATGCATGTGTTTTCATAATTTATTTCCTAACACAAAATTTAGAATTTAAGTGTCAGCAGAACACTTCTTTGGCTCAGACCAGTGGCTAGGCTCTGATACCACCTCCTGTCGCAACCCCCGATCCCTTATCTATCCCAGGAACGGGCGGACGCGAACTCAGTAGTGGTGGTATCAGACTTGTTTAATTTGGCAGCGGAAATTACATCAGGACCGTAGTTAGAAAATCTTTATCAGAGTAAAACCACCATATTTAATATTAATAATCACATGGGCAAAACCCAAGTTTCTTATTACAATACGTTTATAGGGGTAAACCCTATTTTATTGAATTTAAAACGTCGTCTTTTAGGTAACTTTTATAGCCACATTTTTCCTAAGCCTTCAGTGCTCTTCAGCTGGCTTTTTACTAATTGGCTGTCACATTGTGTTACCTAAAACGCGTTTTAAAAACATTTGTCAGTGGGAAATACTGGTGAGTGAATCCCAGATTAATCAAGAAACATTTTATCAATTAAAACAGTATTGAGAGCGATCACATTGTTTATTTCTACACAATTACTCATTCAGTACTGTCAATCCTGACTTGTGGGTCATATTACACATTGGCTAACTCGTCGTCCAATGGTAACGTACTGTCATCCCCGACTTACTACTCACAGTGTAGTAAATTTTGTATACAAAACCCTAACATACCGGCAGTAATTGAAGAACTACAAAGACTCAATCACCGCTTAATCACATTGTAAAACATTTAAGGTTTTGTAAAATATTACAAAAAGGTTAACAAAAAGAGGATAAACTCACATTGCTATCTTAAACTTCGCGTAAGGGTTTCCTGGATATAATCTATAATTTATACAAATGTACATTAGTTAGTATCATAACCCTTTGAAAATATTAATGATACCCTCCCCGAGACGGTATTCCAACAACTACGTCGGGCAGAACCACGACAGTTATTACGGAACCCTAAATCAATCGGGCAGCGTATCTACTACGAAACCGGGGTTATAATACTTACAACGGAGCAGAACCTCGCTAATTAGGGGGTATAATACTTGAATATTATAAGCCTACTATCAGAATTCGTGATTGAGAATTGAGTAATGAACGACGGAAAACGAAAACCCGTTGCCTGCTTATATAGGTGCTGATCTTGACTCTCACGCGGCCCGAGTGAAAGACAAGGGTCGCTTACGCGGCCCGCGTCAACCCTGGTCAACAAGGTAGCTTGTCCACGAAATCTACTAGGCTCGACACGATGATGACACGTGTCGGCCTGGGGTGTTGCCGTGTTATCGATCTCTCGCGGCCCGCGTTAGATTGAGATGGGGTCTACGCGGCCCGCTTGGACTTAAGAAATCAGACGGAATCAGGTTCTCACCTTCATACTGCCCGCGTAAATGTTGGGGTGGGTCTACGCGGCCCGCCTCAACTTAATTTTTATTTTTTTTAATTTATATTTAAATGTTATAACGTATTTTGGGCTCGGTTTTCACATACGGGGTGTAATAAAAGACATATAAGGGTATAATAGGGTGTCGGAAACATTTTGAGAGTGTCGGTTTTACCGAGGGTTGTTACACCGTCCGATCGGACTGCCATCTGAACCAAACCACACCTTCCCTCCTCTTCTACTTCACCTATAAATAGACCTGTCACATCACCTTTTCAGTGATGTGACAGCTCTGCTCGACCAAGACACGCGCACACGTCCTTTTCTTCATTCTCTCATCGTTTTCGGTACGTTTTAGGCTAGATCTTTGCACATTCTTGATCTACACATCATTCTCTACGTGAATCTCACTTGAAATCACATTTTTCAGCGTGAAATCTCTCAGATCTGAGATCTTGAGGATGATGTCATCATAATGGTTGGCACAAAATGCCATTTGACGTCATTCTTGGTGAGATCTAGCTAAGATCTAAGGGATTCCATGCTTAATTCCTCAAATATAAGCTAAATCTAAGAGTTTTATACTAAAACTTGAGTTCCTTCTTCGAATTTCTGATTTACTTCGGTGATAAACGGGACTGAACGGACTGTAGACTAGATCGGTGGTCTAGAGTAGGTTTAGGAACGAATTATTCACTGGTTAAGATGATCACGAGATGGATTCCGGCATATACCCATCGCTAACAGACAACTGGTTGGACTGGGGTGGTTCCCGACCGATCAGAATGGCTGTTAAACGATAAGTTACTGTTGTCTCAGTACGTGCCGTGACGTCACCATTAATCTGCAAACTTAGAATTTTTACAAGATTGACAAACAAGAACAAGGGTCCCCTGATCGAGCGGCAACCCGTTCGGACAGTCGTCCGATCGGACAACCACCCTATCAGGTGACACTTGCCTTTTTGTCTTGAATTTCTAAACATTTAGTGAACCATCAAAACTTGGAAGTCTAATCGAATGGCAACCCGATCGAACAGCTGTCCGATCGAGCAGCCGTTCGGTTATCTGCACTCGGACCAAGTGGCAATCCGATCGGATTACCGTCCGATCGGACAACCACCTTAGTCCTTTTTTTTATTCATGAATTTCACCCGAGTAGCAACCCGATCGGATGGCCATCCGATCGGGCAGCCACCTTTCCCATACTACACATATGCCACCCGAACTACCGGCTATCCGATCGGACAGCCGTCCGATCGGGCAGCCCTTCGACCCGATGACTGTTTCAACACGTTGAGCAATCTCGTTATCCTACCCGACTCTTATCCTATTGTAATCTAATCAGGCTAATCCTCAAAAAGAGCTCTGATCCAATAACAGTTGCGACTGTTAAGTAACCACTGTGAGTATACTCGATCCCCTTTTTACTTTAAACTTTTGGGGTGTAACATGTATTCTATTAAACTAAATAATTTTGGCAATTTATACTCTATCCTATGTGTTTGTGAAAACTTGAGCATCCTAGTATTCTATTTGTGCTATGTAACGTTTAATCCAGGGTGTTTAGTTCCACCTTAACAATAGTAGCTCTATAGGGGGTGCACCTCCCCCATTATTCTCCGGGGGTAGTGTTAGGAGGATTCTAGTTTACCTTGAGACTTGGGTAGACACTAAAGCATCGGGATACTTGGGCTATCACTGCGTGGACTGCGACACTAGCACGGCGGAAACTATTTTTATTGCTTACACTGTGGATATGAGTTGTTTTTAAATTATTATTCTAGTATCAAACTTGTATACTCGCCAATACTTTTGTATTTATATTTTAATACATGTTGCAGGTGGATAGGTTGAGATGGATCATGGAAATCAAGCTAGGGGAATGCCTAGAAACGTCACCTAGTGAACTTAGAAACTTTTGAATAATTTGAACAATCTTTGTTATGTTTTATATTCGATGTCTGATGTTGGATTTTGATTTAGACAAATTTTATGCATGTAATCAATTAACCTCTATTGCCACAATAGTGTCATGGAAATCTCATGAGCAATCTGAACACCTAGTGCTCGCACCCCGATGTTTCCGCCATCGGTTAGGGTGTGACATGTAAGTCGTAGACTTAGACCGGTTAGCTTAAAGAACGTTTTACAATACGATACGCTAGATTAAGTGATGACCGGAATGGAATGTTATTTAGACCAAACTAGTATGAAGACTTGTATAATATGGGTAAACTAAATACATTCTGGATTTTGAGGTTTAAATAATAAGGTTAAACCCGTTTCATTTAATTTATGTAAACTAGTCACATAAACCGAACCGAACGCGTATAGCCATTAACGGGTAACTGGATGAGTCATATACAAGTTCCATATGTTATTATGCTTAAAATATGTTATGACATCAGTAGGATATCAACAAATATGCCCATAAAGATTTTAAAACCGAATTAAGCCTCATAAGGGCAATTTGGTCATTTTATGATTTATTAAAGGAGCTTGCATGTAAACTTAAGTTTTGGTCATAAACATTCTGTAAAAATATTTAATTTAAGATATTATAACAGTAGGATATCAATCATATGTGTGGTTTGTGCTTTATGGCCAAACTATGTACCGCATGGGCATTTTGGTCATTTCACACATAATTTAGAGACTTATTTTGGGATTCTGAGTTCATGACTTATACCTACTGTAAATATATTTAAAATGGTTTATGAAATCAGTAGGTAGCAAGTCTTAGCTGCTAAGTATGGTTTAGAACCATACTATGCACCTAAATAGCGTAAAAGTCGGTAAATGATGATAATTTCGAAGTTTATGTAATTCAGATGTTATGACCAACTTTGAATAGTCAATATATTTTATTTTTCATAACATATCAGTAGTAAAAAGGTTTTGCATGTTTATTATGTTTAAAACCTATTTTATTTGAAAAAAGGGTATTACCGTCATTTATAAACTTTATACAAGAACTTGAAGTTTAATTCAGTATATAATCTGACTTAACATCCCAATAAATCCTAAATATGATATCACAACGGTAGGTAAAGTGTGTTATGTCAAAGTTATGTTTAAAACTTGATTTGCATGCAAAAGGGCATTTTAGTCCTTATAAAAACATATTTTTCGATTAATTATATAACTTCAGTTTATGACCAGAATGTAAATGTCAAAATATGCTAAATATGTTTACAAATTGGTACTTAGTTCATTTGCATGCTCATTTATATTAAAACCTTATTTTTAACAAAAAGGGCATATTAGTCAACATTAAGCATAATAATGAAAACAAGTAAGTAAACTCATATTACTATGTGACCATGTAATATAACCTCAGAGGGTTATACTACAACATAATATGGTCACAATGGAACCTTAATGTATAAAGAAATTAAGCTAATTCGGGTCAGAACTGAAAGTCAAAGAAAAAATCAAGCCTTTGCAACTTTCGGTTGCGAACTGAGCTTAAACTTAGAATTGTCGGGTTGAACATGCTTATACATGTTCTAATAATGTTTACCAAGTTATTAGAGTGATAAAACATATATTATAACTTCTACATTATAAGATTTGAATTATTTTAAAAACTGACCTGTTTGACTTTTTATTTTAATAACTTTGACCCGACAATTAACTACGTAAACGTGGTAATTAGGAGGTGCCCTTTTGAGGGATTAACACCTACCTAATTACGATCACGTAGCCATATTCGCCTCGAACAATGGCTGGACCGTTTAGGTCTAAACAGAAAGTCAAAGCCTTTTAGCAGAAACTTTGACTTTCAGCTTTTTAAAGCTTAAAAACCGAAAAGCAGAGGCTAGGGACTCTTACAACAGGTCCTAGCTCGAAATCTTTAACTTAGGGGAGTCTCCTATGATCAGGAATCTTCAAGAATGCCAAAGCAAGTGAGAAGAGAAGAAATTTTGAGAGGTGCAAAGAAGAAGTGAACTATGGGGCTCTATTTATAGTTGAACAAGAGGATTTGAGATTGTGCCAAGTGTTATGGTTCTTCCCTGATCATCACAGGTGTCCTAGAGGTTTATAAAAACCATCTACAAGTCCCTTGTTTCGAAATTCAGGTTGCATGGCGGTTTGATTAGGGAACAAGGCTGAATACATGCACCTGGCAGTCATTTTTCGATACTGGGCATTGCCTCGCACCCCGCGAGAGACAAGGTAGTCCGGGTCGTGGCCCGCGACTCTCCTTCGACCAGGTAAACAAGTTTTCCATTTTGACGATTTCAGTCCCTGGTCCTATGTAACTTAATATAACTTTCATTTTAAGCATCTTTGGCCCCTAAAGTTAGTTTTTGATATTCTTGGAAGTTATAACAAACATTGTTAAGCTCCGGTTCGGTTAAAAGGTCACTCAGAGGTATAATTAAACATGTTGACACTTTTAACCCTCCAATTTATAAACTTGTGATTTGATTCTCAAATGGTTTCGTAAATTCAACGATCGACCTATTAAAGAATACGACATATGTAAATGGTCATTCAGAGGCACAGGTTTGGCATAATGATGCTTTTAGTCCCTCCACATACATCGTTTCACTGTTTAACAAGATTAGTCCTTCATAGTCAAAGTTTGACTTTATTTGGGTTTAGTACACGTGTCTTCACATCATTGGACATGATTTTACGAGGTGTTACAGTTTGTGAGGTAGTGTGCTATAGAGATTTGCTAAAATGTATTAAGTTGATTAATAAAGTAAACAGTTTCAGGATATAGTTTCAAGATATCAAACTATATCAATTATCAAGTAATGAACAATAAAAGTAAAGATTGAAACGGGATGTACGAGGAAAGCCCTTGATCTATCTAGATCGCTGGCACAAAACCTCGGGAGCTGACAACTGCCAGCTGCCTTTGTTCTTCTTATTGATTGAAATACCAGGATACAGCTTTAGGGTAATGCACGGATCAACTCTAAGTGTTATAATGATTGTGAGATTTGAATGAATGATTGTGAATATAGCAAGTAACCAATGTGTGTACGAAATTGCATGTGTTGTTCTAATGATTTGGCATCCTTTTATATAGTTTTTAAATTCTAACTGAATATCCTATAATTCAGGGATACGGAGAATATCCCCTTGTGACCGTTGTATACCTCTTCATCCGCTATTAACGTTCACCTTTCAACCACTTTGAGCGAGTCTTCAGGTAGACATGGTCCTTGTTAACGTTGGTACCTTGCAACTGAAGTATACAAACAAACCATTAGTAACGAACAAGATACTTCTGCAGGATGTTACCAATATCCTGGTTCGGTATCCTGGTTGCAGATTAGAAACATAAAGTCAGGATATATTATCAGGATATAGGTTCAAAATTCCACCCATAACAATAGGATGTTTCCAAGTGTTGACATATGTTCTAGGATGATCACAAGTGCCTACTGAGGTGTTAGAACCAGAAGGAAGGTGGCAATAACGAGCTAGATGTCAAGAAATGAGCATGGTTAGCTGGACTTGCAGGCCAAGCAAAAATTCTGCCACTGGGGTCCCTTACGGACCGTATGGGCTTTGGCCTTACGGTCTGTAAGCCCTTTGCAGAAATAAATTTTTGGTTTTTGACAGATTTGGCCCCTAGACTTGTAATATCGTATTTTTGTCATTTCTAACCCCTCAAACTTAATATCTAAGTTATGTAAAGGATGTTTAGGGTATGTGTAACTTATATCCTTGTCTCGGAATGTACTTTACGTTAAATTAATTATGTTTGAATATTGGTTAACGAAATACTTCCAAAAGAAAAAGGTTTTGAAAGTTCGAATTTTTCACGAGGGTTACAAGTATAAGATTGTTGGAGGAAAATACGTTCCAAGTTACAACTGTCTTTAAACATTTCATTAGTTGAAAGTAAATCCCAGTCAATAGATGAAACTTGGGATTATTAAAATCCAATAACCCTCATGAATATGATATCTTCAATATTTAATAAATAAAAATAATGGAGGATACGTGTCAACTTTGTAGGCCATCTAACAGTTGGTTTTCCGACTTCTCGCTCTCCTATTAAATATTGGATGTCACGTGCCAACTTCGTAAAATCTAGATTTTGATTTACTTCATCTCTATCCTATTTATCCTATTGCATAATAATGATTTTCGTTAATTCGGTAAATAGTATGATTACACAATAAATCATATTCTTTAATTTTTTATAAACCGTACTTTCGAAATATGTGATATATTATTATAACTTTAGAAAAATACTTATTTCACTTGTGTAAGAAAGAGGTTTTAACATATTGAAGAATAAACGTTAGACCATACAGAATGGGGGCGTTGAGAGGGGAGGACAAGTCCCACCATTCCACCATGTTTTTGAGGCGTTGCCTCTTCCCATTGTGGGATTCTCCATAGTGTTGCCCCTTGGACCAAACATTCAACATGCCTGATTTGAGTTTTTGTCGTTACCCTTTGCTCACAACACCATTGCTTTCCTTTTTTGATATGAAGGGAAAAGCCTCCACTGTCTATGTGACTCTTATGTGGCAGAGCTTTGCCCTCGTACCGTTGCCCATGACTCTTTACGCTTTTCATGAAGCTTTTTTTAAGCCTATACAATGCGAAAATAATTTATACATATAACTAATAATGAAAGGTTTTAGGAACACTATTTCTTTTTCTTTTTTCTTTTTTTTTTGTGGTTTTGACTTTTAGTAGCTTTTTTTTTTTTTTTATTGATATCATTGGAACCGATATTTATATTCGTTTTTATCAATCTTTGTTTTTATGGTATCCAATGAGTAGAGCCGATAGCCACCAAAGTCACGTCGCCTAGCACGGGGGGGAAACGATCAAACCCCACCGCATAGCGCGGTGGGAAAAACCTAACTTTATTTTTATTAATTGGGACCGATATCAATATTCGCATTTATTGATCTTCACGCTTATGGTTTTCTGATGATTCGAGCCGATAATGTCCAAAGTTACGTCGCATAACACGAGAGAAAACCGATCATACTCCCGCCGTGTAGCGCGGGGGAAAATCTCAGTATCGATATTCGCTTTTATCTATATTCGCTTTTCTGGTTTCCAATGAGTTGAGCCGATAACGATCAAAGTCACGTCCCATACCACGTGAAAAAAACGATCAAATTCCTGCCGCGTAGCGAGGGGGAAAACCTAGTTATCTAAATTACATGTTTGAAAATGAAATTTGAAAAAATAAATAAATGCTTTATTAAATTATATGCTTTAAACAATTATATTTGAAATTTGGAAAACAGAAATATATGCTTTAAAATAAAAGGGGATGTTCAAATGAAAACCACTAGTTATTGTGAAAACTCGAAAACTAATTAAAAAAGCCAAAAAAACATACCAAAAATTTTTTTTCATAATCTTTTTCGCTACTTTTAGTATATAAAAAAAATTCAAAAAAAAAAATTTTTGAAAAAAAAAAAAATTTTATATACAAAAACCTGGGATTTTTTATAAAAAAAATTGAAAAAAAAATTTGTGTGTTTTTTAGGTTTTTTTTAGTTAGTTTTCGAGTTTTCACAATAAAAGTGGTTTTCATTTGAACCATCCTCTAAAATAAAATATGTCAATATAATGTATATAGAACCATTTTAAATGTAAACACGTTTACGTTGCTTCTGAATAATTAATTGGAATTGTTTATAAACATGCCAACTGGAAGATTGGAATAAATTAGGGTGCAATGTGTGTCGTGTACGGGGGTTTGTGTCGTATCTTAATGAAGAGATTATATGAATTTAAATATCTTAAAATTTTAAACAAAACACAAACCCGATAATTACATACTATGTTTATTAGCAGGTTAACACGAACAAATTCCATTTAACTCAAAATTAATTAATTTTTACGTATCAATTCTCAAATCATAAATTACAATAAGCTAGAATCACCCCGCGTTGCGACGGGGGTGTAAAACCATGTCAAATAGCACAAATGCTACATAATCGTCAGAGACCACCAACGCTAAAGTTGCGTTTTAAAGCAAAGAAATAGACCGAAACATAGAACATATAAAAAAAATAAGTAAGTCGATCTAGGACCCACGCGTTGTGACGAACCTGTCAAATGAGAAAAATTAGACGTAAAAAATTTGAACCACACATAGACGTTGCGTCGTGTTAACTCACAAAAATATGAACGAAACGTAAAAACGTTGAACCACACACGCACGGTGCGCTGTGTTAACTCGCAAATTTAGTACGAAACCTAAAACGGAAACTTGCGAAAGATGAAAAATATAAGAGATCAAAGTTGAAAGTAAAAAAGTAGTGTGTTTAAATTGCAAAAGATGAAAAGTTTTTGGTTAAAATTAAAAATTCAATTTTGTGAGGTTAAAATTGCAAGAAACCGAAACATAGAACATATAAAAAATAACTAAGTTGATCAATGACCCACGCGTTGTGACGAACCTGTAAGATGAAAAACAATAGACGTAAAAACCTTGAAATACAAATGGACGTTGTGCCGTGTTAACTCGTAAAATTACGAACGAAATGTAAAAACGTTGAACCACACAATCACGTTGCTCCGTGGTAACTCGTAAAATTTAGTACGAAATGTAAATAAAAAATTTGCTAAAGATGAAAATTAGAAAAGTTGTGAGTTTAAATTGTAAAAGAAGAAAAGTTTTGGTTTTAGGGTGAACAAAATCAATTTTGTAAGTTAAATTTGTAACAAATAGAAAGACTTGGGTTAAGAAGTAAAATTCTAATTTCTTTTTTTAAACCACCCAAAGCCAAGGGTACAACTATCTCAAGCTTAAAGTTGTTGCTTATTTGTAAAGTGTATAATATATAGAATTATGAATACAAATAGTCTATTGCTCGTTTATTTTTTAACTTTTGACATGAAATCTCAACCATTATATGTTATAACATAAAATGCATACTTAAAAAGTTATAAAACAAACGAATTCAGTGACTCAACCCGCTAAGTTGACCCAAGCCTGACCTATTAAGCTATATGTGTCCAAGCGTTCGACGTGAAATTAATATAAACTTGTGTAAACTAAACACAAAACCAAAAAATACATGTAAGGTTCTTATTAGGAGAGCGTATCAAAACCATAAATTACATGTAAGATTCTTATTAGGAGAGCTTATCCAAGAAAAGAATATTAATTAGAGTAAACCACATAAATCGATTTTCGTTCGATTGAAAATAAGAGGTTTTTTTATCATTCGTTAGTGGTTTGTATAGACAAGTTTCCAATTTCATTGTTTACGACTTCTCGACCTCGTGCATTTATTAGTCGAACTATTAGACTATACTAAGTGGGAGGGCATGAGGAGGGGGCATTAAGTGCTATATGGTTGCTACGCCAACAAGGGGACGTAGTAAAAAAAAAAAAAAAAAGCACAAAGTAGGAGGGGCGTGAAAGTAGCGTTTTTTATTAAAAAAATAAATTAAAGTCAGCCAATTAAAACCAACCCAAACTACACCCACCAATCAAAGTCTGCCACCTCACACCCCACAATCCCTCCACACTGTGGAAAATCTCCCGCCCCCTCCCCTACGCCGTCCTTCCCGCCATCCACAGGCCCATGTGCCTAGCGTGGAGAGGCTTCTACGCCTACTCCGTGTGGTCTTAAGCAGTGTTGTAAAAGTCGGATTCCAAGGCCGAGTACTCGGCGACTACTCGGTACTCGGAACCAGGGACGGAACCACAGGAGGGTCAGGGGGTCAGTTGACCCTCCGGCCACCAAAATTTTCAGTTTACCGGAGTATTCAGGATTTTATTTTTGTATAGTTGACCCCCCTGATTATCTAGCGTAAAGCTTTAAAATTAGAAGAAAAAATAGAGATCTCAAAAAGATTTCCGGCTGACAAGCGGCGGTCCGGCGGCGGCGAGCGGTGGTGCACGGTGGTCCGGTGGACTGTAACTTGTTTTGAAGTTAAATGGAGAAGACAGAAGGGTTAAAGAGGAAACACCTTATCTTATCTCTGATCTATTTTAAAATTCATATAAATTGGCTTTATAGGGAATAAGGCCTTTATTTAAACAAAACTGAGTTTAGCTCAAGGCTAAAAACCTAATTTTTTAATATTTTGTTCTATTTTTCTCAGTTGACTGTGCGGCATTCTTGTTATTTCTTCTTTAAAGAGCTCTGTTGATTTTTGAAGTTTTGAAGTGGACGAGTCATAGGTCTGCACCATTCTGCATTTGACATCATGAAGTATTTTTTTTCTTTTTGATATTATTGATTATTAGTTTATTAATATTGTTTATATACTATATTTTTCCAATTATCTTTCTTTCAATAATATACTAGGTTATAACCCCGTGTATTACACGGGTAGAATAAATAAATTTTATATACTAAATAATAAAACAATATATCTTTAGAAACTTCTTTTATTGCACGGGTTGAATAAATATAATTTTATATATTAAATAATAAAAAAGTTATATCTATAAGAACCATATTGTACGAATTGAATAAATATAATTTAACCATTTATTTAAAACTTGTAAATGTAGAAATGATAAATAATATTAGTTAATTTTATTTTAAGTTTCGTAAAATCTATTTGATACCAAACTAAATAAAACGTTCAAATATATAGTTAATATCAAGAGTAAATTACGATTTTGGCCCCTGTGGTGATATCATTTTTACCCTTTTAGCCAAATAACGGATCTTTTAACATCTGAGCCCACAACGTCTTTTTTTCTAACCCTTTTGGCCCCTACCAAAAGGGTTAGAAAAAAAGACGTTGGGGTCTAAAAGGGTTAGAAAAAAAGACGTTGAAGGCTCAGATGTTAAAAAAAAAATTTAGGCTAAAAGGGTAAAAGTGATATAACCACAGGGGCCAAAATCGTAATTTACTCTAATATCAAATTAGATAACTAAGTTGGAATTTGAAGTAAATATAAAAGTAATCAAATAAATATTTAGTAGGAGGATAATCTATAATTAATTAGAAGAGATTAAACTAAAATTATAATTATCCATAAGACATGGCCTAATATGATAACAAGTGTCCTAAAAGTGGTTTCTTTTATTATATGTATAGATTTATATACTATATTTTTATTGTGAAGTAGATTATCAATTCTTTATTTTGTTTTATATAAACGTTTTCCCTAATTTATTATTATTTTTATCCTAGAAATGCAAATATACAAACGTATTTATATAAACTTTTCTGCACTAATTTAATGTTATTTTTATTAAATGGGTTAAAACTCTAATGAAAATAATAACAAAAGAATTAGAGAGAACTCGAATTATCTGAAGTTGGAATTGTTGATGACCCAACATTGCTTAAATTGTTATGGAACCACTGTGAAATTAGAACTAATCTTGTGTACAACTGATCAATCAAAAAGGCTTATATATTTTGAGAGCTTTCTTCTTTTCTATATATCACTGAAAGATCGATGCATACATATATATATACAATCAAAAATTACTATTGACATGTGAGTGTACTATTGACATGTGAAGTTATTTGTCTGCCTATCAATTATTTATAACACTCCCCCTCAGACATATAACTATCATTCACTTGATCAATAATTCATACGTTCATTGTTGGATGATACTTTTCAAACTTTGGTGTTTGGCTTTGACATGCTGCCTCGTTAAAAACCTTGCTAGGAAAAACCCAGTTGGACAAAACCATAGCTAAGGGAAAAAGAGTGCAGCTTGCATTATACACAGTGGATCAAAATATGTTGCCTCATTAAAAACCTTACTAAGAAAACCCAATGGGATAAAACTTAGTGAAGGGAAAAAGAGTGCAACGTGTATAATGCTCCCCCTCAAATTGTCATGTGTGGATTATCACATTTTCCGTACATGTCGCATTCCAATATCATGAACGTGTTTCCTGAAAGTTGATGTAGGTAGTGCTTTTGTGAAAAGATCAGCTGAGTTGTTGCTGGATTGGACATATCTCATCTCAACATGTTTGTCTTTAATATGTCCCGAGTATATTCAAAGAATCTTGGAGGTATATGTTTTGTTCTGTCACTTTTGATATACCCTTCTTTCATCTGTGAGACACAAGCTGCATTGTCTTCGTAGATTGGAGTTGGATTTACATCTTCCTCTAGTCCACAAGATGTTAGTATGTGTTGTGTTAAAGATCTTAGCCATACACATTCTCTTGAAGCTTCATGTAGTGCAATTACTTCAGCATAATTTGAGGATGTTGCAACAAGTGTTTGTTTCTGAGAACGCCATGAAATTGCAGTTCCTCCATTCTTAAATACGTATCCAGTTTGAGATTTTGCTTTATGGGGATCGGATAAATAACCTGCATCTGCATAACCAACTAACCCTTCTTTTGAATCATTAGGATAAAATAAGTCTAAATCAACAGTACCTCGAAGATATCGAAAAATATGCTTAATCCCATTCCAGTGCCTTTTAGTGGGAGCTGTACTAAATCTTGCTAACAAATTAACAGCAAATGAAATGTCAGGCCTCGTACAGTTAATAAGATACATAAGTGCTCCAATAGCACTGAGGTATGGTATCTCTGGACCAAGGACCTCTTCACTATCTTCGCAAGGGCGAAATGGATCATTATCAATATTGAGTGATCTAACAACCATCGGGGTGCTCAAAGGATTTGCTTTGTCCATATTGAAACGCTTTAAGAGTTTTTCAGTATAAGTTGATTGATGCACAAGTATTCCATTATGCATATGCTCAATCTGTAAACCAAGACAAAATTTGGTTTTTCCAAGGTCTTTCATTTCGAATTCTTTCTTTAAAAGAATGACTGTTTCATGAATTTCTTTATGCGTCCCAATTATGTTTAGATCATCAACATATACAGCTATTATCACATATCCTGATGTTGTCCTTTTAATAAATACACATGGACAAATAAGATTATTTGTATAACCTTTACTTATCAAATATTCATTCAAACGGTTATACCACATTCTCCCAGATTGTTTCAAGCCATATAAAGATCTTTGCAATTTGATTGAATACATTTCTTTAGGCTTTGAATTTAATGCCTCTGGGATTTTAAACCCTTCTGGGATTTTCATATAGATATCATTATCAAGTGATCCATATAAATAAGCTGTAACAACATCCATAAGGCGCATTTCTAAATTTTTAGAAACTGCTAAGCTGATTAAATATCTGAAAGTGATTGCATCCATAACAGGGGAATATGTTTCCTCATAATCAATTCCCGGCCTTTGAGAAAAACCTTGAGCTACAAGTCTAGCTTTATATCTTGTAATTTCATTTTTCTCATTTCGTTTTCTTACGAAAACCCATCTATACCCTACAGGCTTTACTGCCTTAGGTGTAAGAATAATGGGTCCAAAGACCTTTCTTTTGTTAAGAGAATTTAATTCAACTTGCATAGCATCTTTCCATTTATTCCAGTCATGTCGATTTTGACAATCATTTACTGATTTTAGCTCAGGAGTATCATCTCCATTCATAATCTCACTTGCCACAGAATAAGAAAATATATCATTATTTTCTATCTCATCTCGGTTCCATAATATATGTGTATGACCATAATTAATTGACAATTCTTTATTGGAATCATTTACTTCTTCCTGAGGGAAGGTTTTTTCATTCACTCCTTCCTGAGGGAAGGTTTTTTCATTCACTCCTTCCTGAGGGAAGGTTTCTATATTATTTTCTTTATGGTCAATTTCCTTTTCATGAGCTTTTCTTTTTCGAGGATGTTTATCTTTTGAACCGACTGGCCTCCCACGTTTTAAACGTTTCTGGGATTCAATAGCTATATTATTATTCCTTTGCTTGTTTGGAATTTCAACTCGAGCTGGAGCATTAACAGCGGGTATATGAGATTTAGTTACTTTTTGTGTATCAGTAAATGCATCAGGCAACTGATTTGCAATTTCTTGTAGATGTATTATCTTTTGAACATTTGTTTCACTTTGCTTTGTTCTAGGATCAAGATACAATAATGAAGGTGCACACCATGATAAATCATTTTCTTTTATTTTGTTTTCTCCCCCTAACTCAGGGAAAACTTCCTCTTTAAATTGGCAATCAGCAAATCGAGCTGTAAAGACATCACCCGTTAAAGGTTCAAGATATCTTATAATAGAAGGTGTATCATATCCTACATATATTCCCAACCTTCTTTGAGGTCCCATTTTTGTGCGTTGTGGTGGTGCAATAGGAACATATACTGCACATCCAAAAATTTTAAGATGGGAAATATTTAGCTCTTGGCCAGAGACAAGTTGTATGGGAGAGTACTTGTGGTTTGCACTTGGTCTTATACGAATTAGTGATCCAGCGTGTAAAATTGCATGCCCCCAAATAGTCACAGGGAGTTTTGTTCTCATTATTAATGGTCTAGCAATTAGCTGTAGACGTTTGATCAATGATTCAGCTAAACCATTTTGTGTATGTACATGTGCAACTGGGTGTTCAACAATAATTCCAATGGACATGCAATAATCATTAAAAGCATGTGATGTGAATTCACCCGCATTATCAAGTCTCACTCTTTTAACTGTATAATCCGGAAAATGTGCTCGTAATTTAATAATTTGTGCCAGAAATTTTGCAAAGGCTACATTACGAGTTGATAATAATGAGACATGAGACCATCTACTGGATGCGTCTATCAAGACCATGAAATATCTAAATGGTCCACATGGTGGATGAATTGGTCCACATATATCACCTTGAATTCTTTCAAGAAACATAGGTGATTCCTTTTCAATTTTTGATGGCGAAGGCCTTGTAATTAATTTCCCAAGAGAACATGATATACAAAGAGGCATTTTATCTATTTTGTGGATCTTTTGATCTTTCAATGAATGCCCATGTGTATTTTCAAGGATCCTTTTCATCATTGTGGATCCTGGATGGCCTAATCTGTCATGCCATAAGTTGAAATCACAATAATTTTCTTTGACCGCCATATGTGCATGTGGCACATTTATATATGTATAATGCAAACCCGAATGGAGCATTAGCAGTTTCTCAAATATGTGATTTTTCTTTACAATATCTAAATATTTCTTGCTTTTATCTGTTCTCGACTTAGTATCATACCCATTATGATATATATCCTTGAAACTCAACAAGTTTCTTGTTGATTTAGGAGAAAATAAAGCGTCCTCTATTAAAAGCTTTGTACCATTAGGTAATACAATAGTAGTTTTTCCCACTCCTTTTATCAAATTTGAAGGACCTGATATCGTATTAATGTTTCCCTTTGTTGGTTTCAATTCATAAAAATATTTTTGGGATTTCAGAATAGTATGTGTGGCACCACTGTCTGCTATACATATATCTGCATTGTTTGTTTGATCTTCTGTTCCAGTGAAATTCATTTTTTTTTAATCTTCATGTGTAAAAAGAATAATTAGTACATAAATAGTATGAATTTACAAAACAAAACAGCTTTTTCATTGCATGAAAGAGAAATAATTAAACATACTTTAAAACATAAAAATACACTGATATTTATTGGGTTTTAACAATATTTCTTTCATGGTTCCGGTTCAAAGAAATCTGAGTTGTTGAGATCAGTATTGACATGGTCAAAATTTTCGATATGGTTTAACTCAGTATCGACATTGTCAACATTGTCGATATGATTTACTTCCTTTTCTTCTTTCTTCAGAGATGCTTGATATAGTTGACATAGATGTGAAGGTGTACGACAAGTTTTTGCCCAGTGATTTGCACTTCCACATCTAAAACAAGAACTTTCATTATTTGTGGACGTACCAGCTTCATTTCTAGCCTTATGTTGCTGGTTAAAATTGTTATTCTGTGGTGCATAGTAATTATTAGTTCTTTTGCCACGACCACGACCACGACCACGATTATTTTTCCATTTGAATGAGTGGTTGCGACCACTAAAATGAGTTCTGTCAACATTGTTTCGACCACGTCCACGGCCTCGTCCACGGCCTTGTTCCCATTTTCGCCCATAATTGTTATGATCATTATTATAAGCAATATTTGCTTCTGGTATTGTCAATAATCCTGTGGGACGAGCTTGATGGTTTTTCATTAATAACTCGTTATTTTTCTCTTGTATAATGAGAATCATATTCAACTCAGCATATGTTCTGAACCTTTGTAACCTATAAGATTGTTGCAAATTTATTTGTGATGCATGGAAGGTAGAGAAAGTTTTTTCTAACTTTTCCTCTTCGGTTTTTGGTTACCCACAAAAATCAAACCTTGAACATAATTTTAATAAAGCAGATGTGTAATCATTTACACTTTTGAAATCTTGGAATCTGAGACTATCCCAATCAGCTTTAGCCATAGGGAGTAATGAATCCCTTTGATGGTCAAATTTGTTTTTTAAATTTTCCCATAAAACACTTGGATCATCATAATTAAAATACTCTAATTGTAGTATTTCATCGATGTGTTTATGGATAAAGACTGCAGCTGTTGCTTTGTCTTGTTCATCACATTCGTTGTTTTCTGTAATTGTTTCTAGTACACCCATTGACTTTAGGTGTCTTTTTATATTTGCAGTCCAGGGCATATAGTTTTCTCCAGAATTTTTAAGAGCTAAAAATTCGAGCTTTGCCATATTCGTCATTTTATTACTAAACATAAATAAGATAAATATTAGAAACATTAGATTTTATAAATAAATGTTAGATAACATAAATATAAATGTTAGGTGCATAAATAAATGTTAGATAACATAAATATAAATGTTAGGTGGTTAGTAGTCCCAGTATAATATCTCCATAGCAATAGGTACCCTGTACTCATTTTTATTTATTAAGTATGGGACTTAGATGTTTTTATGATAGGAGTGTCTGGATAACTGAGTCTCCTAAAGGAAAACAATCCCACGGTATAAAAAGAAATATTACGCTTTGTAGTCCAACAACAATCATGTGTTCATCGTTAAGATACATCTACACTTGTATTAGTTTATCATAACAATTATAATTTATATATATATATTAATCAAACACTTACTTTGATTATAATTGCTTGAACGTTTCCTTTGGCTAGAGCCTCGAGCTTGGCTAGAGCTTCGTGCTGATAACGTGTTATGGAACCACTGTGAAATTAGAACTAATCTTGTGTACAACTGATCAATCAAAAAGGCTTATATATTTTGAGAGCTTTCTTCTTTTCTATATATCACTGAAAGATCGATGCATACATATATATATACAATCAAAAATTACTATTGACATGTGAAGTTATTTGTCTGCCTATCAATTATTTATAACATAAATCAATTAATAACTATTCAAGTAATATATTTTTGCAAGTGTTAAAAATGAAATAATTTCTTAACGATTCCAAACTCTAGGGCCTCAAATGTCACACCCCAACCGATGGCGGAATCATCGGGGCGTGGCACTGAGCGAAACAGATTGTCCAGAAGTTTCCATAACAACTATCATTACCATTTAATTAAAGCAATACGTCCCATACCATATCATAAATAGTCAAACAAGTTATTACAGATAACATCAAAACAAATATTATGTTCCGACAACTCAGATTTAAATAAGTAGCAATTGTTTATCTGCTTCTAGAGACCCCTAATACGTCATCTACAGACAACTATTTGTTGGGCTCTAAAGCTTTATTCTAGCTTCCATTTCCTACCACATATGCATCCTAAGCACCTGTTACATACGTTAAAATAAGGTCAATACATAAAATGTAAAGGTGAGCATACAAGTTTGATAATAGCATATAGACTAGGGAGCGCCTAAAGACTTCTACAACATTGGTCTTAAGTATTGCAAAGATTTGTTTTAGTTTTAATAATTTATCTATAAGTTATAAAAGGTGCAATAAAAATATATGGGTAAATTAAAATTTTCATCATTTATGTTTATATTGGATTGCAGTGGATTGTCTTTATGATCTTCAAGTATTGAGGACTTGTTGATCATGGAACAAAATGTGAGGAATATGTTCTATGTAAGGCTATGGGGAGTGGAGGGGCTTGGGTTGGGGGCATTGCTCGACACGTGGCGAGGATGAGATCCACAAGCTAATACTAAAAAACTAGGGGTGTGATGGGGCGTCATTAAGCTGGGCGTGGCCAGTCATGTGAAATTTTTTTTAAAAGTACAAAGAAAATTAAAAAAAAAACCTACATTGAATCAACCAACCACAGCCCGTTATGTCACCCAGCCTCCCGCCCCACGGCAGACAGAATTTCCACGGCAAGCGGGCAATGTTGACCAAAACACCAATCCGGGGTGGAGCACCCGACGTTAAAGGGCCAAAACGCTCAAAACCCACGCCCACACCCACCAGTCTAAAGTTGACTTCAATAAAATGATTTTAGGAATTCATGAACTTCGCATAATTGAAGTTGACAAGTCTCACATTAGTTAGTGTAAACCATGATCTATACAAATTATAAAAGTGGAACCTTGAATTAAAAGCTGTAATTGGAGACTATAATACTTACTAATATATCTTTGGGAACCATATTGTTGGGTGTATTTGGGTGATAAGTAGTTGATAATGATATGCTTATCAAATGCATAATTTTAGTTTCTAAAGCTTGTATTTAAACTTCTTTGTTGAGTCGTGTGGTTTGAATAGTTGAATAACATCTTTAAATTTGCTTAATGAATACTTGGAACAATTTGAAAAAAACAAAGAGTAAATTATAATTTTGGCCCATATGGTTATATCACTTTTACCTTATTAGCCTAAAATAGAATTTTTTAACATTTGTGCCCCCATTGTCTCTATAACTAACTATTTTGGCCTCTGAGACTAACTAAACCCATTATCCTGGTTAATTAATTGTCACATGCAACTCACATGATGGATATATAAGTAAATTTACCTCCCATTTTAATAATTCTAATAATTAAAACAAACTGAATTATATATTGTATAATATATATACAACTCTCTCTCTCTAAAACACACACCAACCCTCGCCACCACCTCCCAGTCCCACCACTGCCACCTGCCATTACCCACTCCCACCCCCAAACCACCATTATCACACCATCTACCCACTCCTGCACAACACTTCCTTCTACCCAAGATTCAAACCCCAAAAAAAACTTCACCCACTTTATTCTCAACCGCACCATTCCAAAACGATTGATCATATCTTTTATACATAATTGATCCAATGTCCTAGACCCGATATAAAACAATCACGTGTTAACCACCCACATCCATAATCTTTAAATTTCCCCAGTAAGACTATGGGGTATGGGGCGGGGTTGGGGCGTGGGTTGGGTACAAACGCCCAAGTCACCACCCCGGGTGGGCTTGGGTTTAGGCGTGGACCCTTGGGCGGGGGTTTCAGCCCAGGCTTTGGGCGGGGCTACCCACATGACATGGCGGAACCTCATTGGCCAAGAGCACTAGCCCTTTGAAATTGGTTTTTTTTCCACGACACCCCAGCCATGCCCCACCATACCCCTTTGAAATTGGCTTTTGGTCTTGGGTGCCCCATACTCCACGTGTCGCACCATGCCCCCAACCCACGCCCCACCATACCCCACGGTCTAAAGTCTCAAACTTTGACTGCAAAACCTAGGGGTGTGCACGGTTCGGTTCGGTTATTAGCATTATCCGTAACCGTAACCGAAGTCATCGATTAATCGGTTCGGTTAATTCGGTTAATTTGTCGGTTTTCGGTTCGGTTAATAACCAATTCAAACAAGGGCTAATTTTTTTGCTTAGAAATACATGTAATGGAGGTATAAATACATGAAATGAATGTATAAATAAATGAAATGGATGTATAAATATATGAATAGATGTTTAAATACATAAAATGGAGGTATACATAAATGAAATGAATGTATAAATGAATGAAATGAATGCATAAATAAATGAAATAGAGGTATTATTACATGAAATGAAAGTATAAAACATGAAATACATGAAATAGAGGTATAAAAGCTAGAAATATATAAAAAAATAAATGATTCGGTTCGGTTAATTTCGGTTAACCGATGGTAAAAAAAATATCCGTTAACCGACTTTCGGTTAATTTCGGTTCGGTTTTGTCGGTTTTCGGTTCGATTTCGGTTAACGGTTCGATTATTGCACACCTGTAACATCCCGAAAATATAAAACTTTAAATTAAAGTTATAAAGTATAAATAAACAAGAAATTATTTAACTAGGAAATTATAACCTGGTTAACTAAAAGCCTAGAAATAACTCGAAATATGGTTAGAATGAACAAACTAAAGGTTAAACAAAAGTGGAAGGGCTCATGTTGTCAAAATTGAAACTTGTATTGCAATATTGAATTAAAAACAAAACCAAACACCCATTTGGGATGTCTGGTCGATCAAGAACCACAGGGGGCGACACCCTCACTCCCAAAACCCTAACTTCTTCTAAACCATCAAATTGAAGGTCAAAATCAAGTTGAAATCGAAATCTGAACATAGAATCGTGATCACCTCGACAAAGGGATCAGAAGGTATGTCGAATTAGGTCATTTTGATTCGATTTAATGTTCATGCATGTGATTGAAATCAAGTATAGAGCTTAATTATGTGTTGTAAACATGAAATTTGAAGTGTTATAAGGGTTAGGGTCAAACCCTAGATGATTTCTTGATAGATTCTTGCATGATAATTGTAAGGATCAAAATCACCATAGTGGGTGACTAATATGTTAGTGGAACTTGATAAACACTAGGATTAAAACTCTTGTTCTAGTGTAAACTGAAATTTATGAGGAAATCTCTAAATTGTTGATGTTAAAATGTGGACATGTAGTCTAATTGAAGCTAATTATGGTGATAAACTCTAGTCATGAACTTGGTTTAGAGCATGTAGAAATCTGACCCGTTAGGTGTTTGATAAAACGCCTAAATGAGGATTAAAAATGTTAAAGGTCGGGTAAAACGCAGATTTGAATATGTTAAGAAATAATGTGTTAAAGCTTATGAAAGAGTTCTAATCTTGTTATGAATTGAACTCTTTAGGCAAGGAATCCGGAACGTCAAGTGGACACGCCGGAGGTGATACACGCGGAAAAGGTGTGCTTTAAAGGTGCGTGACTTTAGTCTCGTTACATTATGTAAATGTTTGGTTTTAGTGTATAAATGATGTCGTAGTGTAATGGACGCGTTTGAGGTGTCGTTAAAGTGGCGAAGTTCACTAGACCATCAAACGGGTCAAAATAAAGATTTGGAATTGGGGTTGGCTTGTCAATAAAGTGATGGTCTTCACTAGATAGCCAAACGGGTCAAAATAAAGATTTGGAATTTGGTTTGGCTTGTCAATAAAGTGATGGTCTTCACTAGATAGCCAAACCTGTCGAAATAATGATTGTAAAGGAGTCACGTGAGTAGAGACTTAAAAGTTTCATATCTCGCTATGTGATGGATTGTACCGCACCAATAAATTGGTTATGTTAATTTAAGTCCACGAACCCGTGATATCGGGTCAAACACTAGAGGTCAATAAAATGTGTCGTTGAAACGGAAATGTTGAATTCCGAGGAAACGATCTTTTAGTTCCAAGGCAACATAAAGCCATGAATAACGTAGACACACCAAGATGTACTAGCCCGGGAACTTGGGTAATGGCATCTAAAAGGTTTAGAATAAGAAAGTTGAAATATACACTTATTGTAGAATTCATCGAGCAAATGCAAGTATAGTAACTTGTAATCGAATAATTGGCGAGACAAATATTAGCATGATAAACAAAACGAACATGTCCGTAATAAATTTACAGACATACAGGAAGGAAATAGCCTAAAACGGTATGCGAATTAGAGCAAAATTTATAAAATAGTCAAATGGCAAATTCCCAGCGTCCACCGTAAATTACGGTCTACACCGTAATTTACGGTGGAAATAAAAAATGTTACGGTGGGTTGTTCCTGTGTTACGGCAGAACCATAAACATTCAGGGTCTACCGTAACTTACGGTAGACACCGTAAGTTACGGTGGAGCCCATAAAAACTTGTATTTCAATTCACTTTCCGATGTCGGAATTTGTTATACATATATGCTATACTAATGTCAAAACTAATGTCTTTAGTTGTTTGACCCTAGGTATGGATGAGATCCTCCCGGATGGTGATCAAGTACGTAGTCAAGAACCGAACACGCATTTTGAAGCTTCCGCACCAAACTTAATCTTGTCTAGACTTTAATCATGTTGTAAATGTTTTTGTTAATCGTGTTTTGAATCCCTTAAACTAGTGGTTAGTTTACTAGCAAGGGTTAACTTTAAACTTGTTATGCATTATCTTACATTGTTTTGGTATTACAACAAGTATGTATGGTCTTTAAACATTAAAAGTTTTTGTAAACTCTGATTTGTATTTAATTAATATAATTACTAATTAAATTCTGTCCAAATATTAAGGGTGTTACAACACCCCTAGCAAAACCCCAATTTTCACTCAAAAATGGCAGCAGAACCTAAAGATCTCAAAACCTCTTTAATTTCTTCGTCAGACATTTGTTTAAACCCCAGGAAAACCCTCACCCCCACAAATGATGTCACACCCTGACTTTTGCGGAAGCGTATGATATGTGACTGGTTTAATATCATTGCATTCAATAATAATAAACAACTACATGATCAAAACGATGTTCATCCATTCATAAAATTTAAGGTATTACAAACACTAGGCATTTAAGTTTTAAAACACAACCTTCGACTAAGTCATAAACCAACAAAAGTGGATGACACCTAAACTTGAAATTTACTTCTAGAAACAACACCCGCGCCCAAGATCCAACCTGTTACCTGAAATACATGTAATTTTGGAAAACATCAACAAAAGTTGAGCGAGTTCATGCGTTTTGTGTGAGTACTGGTAAACTTGTAAACCTTTGAGAGACTCCTTTGAAAACAGGTATGAAAAGCATTTATGAACATAAATAAATGTTTTACAAGGACATTAAAGCATGTGAGGACATAGGTAGTACTCGAGATAAGTAGGCTTATACCCTCGTCGATTTCCCTCGACTATGTAAAATTCCCCTTCGACTATGTCAATTCACCTTGACTATGTCGATTCATCTTGACTATGTCGATTCACCTCGACTATATCGATTCACCTCGACTGGGACACCGAAGCACTCAAGTGGTCACAAGTACCATGAGTGGGGTTCAGCCGTACCCGTTAGATCTAACATTCGTCCCTAATTAAGAGTTAATATTTTGGATTGTAATTTCTTGGTATTTTTGTTAAGTTATATTACTTTAAATCCTAAAATAATATAACTAATACACAAAGTATACAAATAATCACACACAATGTGTCTTTGATTTAAATATATATTCTAATTACATATTTATCCATTTTTATTTATAAAAACTAACCTCCAGTGCTTGTATTTTTGTAACAAATTCTGTGGCAAAGTTTATATTGAAAACCATGGTTAAAACACACTTGTAAATATTTGTTTAGAAAATATTTTTCTAAGTGTTTATTTTTTTAGAAAATTTTGCCATAGCTTCCCCTAAAAATGGAGGTGCCCATGCTATCAAAGCATATCATTTTCTTTTCAAAATCATCACAAACAATCAACAATCAATCTACACTTACCGAGTGCCAAAATATTGGTATCTACATAATAATCATGAACTTGAACTTTCACAAAAACTTGTAGTAACTTGGTAGTGTGTTTAGTAGGTTTAGTTACCCCTTTAAAGTGTGTTTGCTTCTTTAAAAATCTCATTCTTGGAAGATTTAGGTGTTTACAACTTACTAGATGATTTTTCCAAAAATCATTCTCTTGAATTTTTCTTGTAAACAATGTATTCTTATACTTCTTTCACCACTAGAAACATGGTTAGTTTCTTTAAAAACAATGTTCATGTAAATCTTGTGATTTAACTTAGTTTCTTGAGAAAACTAGTTTTGAAATCATCCAAGTTTATGACTAGTAACATATTACATACTTCATCATTTACCAAATCATTTTCATTTTTCAAGTTCATGAAAACATAAAGCATGATGATCTTGGTCTTTCACAAGATCATCACCTTAACTTACTAGATCATGTGTTTAATCACAATCTAGTGGGTTTCTTATGATGTCTAACATCACTAACACAAATAATCAATCATCAAGAAGCAAATCAACACAAATCAACATGTATTCATATGTTAATAAGCTTATGTTAAAGTTTCATGAATGTGTTCTTTAGTGTTCTTCATGATTAACAATGTTCATCATCTTTTAACCATCAAAATATGAAGTAACAAGGGACCATAAGGGCCTTACTACTAGCTCTATGGCTAGGGATGAACACAAGATGTTGAAGATGACAAATGGGTTGGATAATAGCAAATGGGAGAGGTCCTTCAAGATCCAAGACCACCAAGCTTGCTTGTAGACCTTCTTACACCTTTTTTAGTATATGGAATGGATGATCAAGATTGGATGATGGTGGTGGTGTTGATGGGTGTTCTCGGCCGTGAGGGGGAGCAAGGGAAGGAGAAGAGTGGTGTGAAGATGAATGAGCTCATGTTCTTAACTTATAACCATATTAAGCTTTTATCCAATGGATCATATGTCCCAATAGTACTTAACAAATCACTAAGTAAATCGTCCCAAGATTAAGGAAATCAAGGAAGATCAAAAGAAGATTATGGTGGGGTCACCCTTGTGACCGTCCACTTAAGGAGGGGGGGGGGGTATTAGTTGGGTTTCAATGGTAGATTAGGATATCTAGTTAGGATTTAAGTGTAATGTTTAGTGTTTATGTGTATTAAGTGTTATATGGTGTGTTAGGGTGTTCGGGGCTCATAACTAGCTCAGAAACATTAAAACAATGCTTCTAGTAAAATTTTAGTGTTTCGGGTAGTGTCCGGTTGTTCGGTTAATTACCGGTTCGTTAAAGTGTCAACTATACCTTTTAGTGATCTTTATGTACCCTTTTGTGACCCTTTTAACTCCCGACACTTAGGAAAGCATTCAGGACCATTTAGTCATATTTTTGCATGTTACTAGCTTGTTAAAAAGCTGATTTTTGCTGAAATATGCTGAATTCAGCACTTTAAGTGGGTTTTAGGCACTTTCCGGCACTTAAACTATCACTTAGGCATGCAGTTTTGTGGTCCTTACTTCCCTACACACTATCCTAGTGTATCACTTGGTTCTGGGGCTCATTCTATGTCTTAACATCATGTCTGTCTAAGTACTGAACTCCCGTCAGTGCTTTTAGTTTGTCTGATAATGGTGTCAATTATGTTCTGTGCTTTATTAGAACTATGTCGTGTTGCATGTAGTAATGATAAAAGTCTTGCAACATAAAATGTCATTGTATGTATATAACAGTAATCAGAAATTCATTTGTCTTGTAAACTATACCATGCACAGTTCTTAAACACAGATTACTGTCTAATTATTGTACGGAATGTACGGAAAAGTGACAGTTGTCACATTCTCCCCCCGTTAAAAGAATTTCGTCCCGAAATTCAAGCGATGCCATCGGTCGCAGGGGAGTTGTGAATCAAATGTGGTCACTTAGGTTTAAAATTGGTCTTCATGTTCCCAAGTAACTCTAGGCCATGATATGAATTCCAACGTACTCAAATAAATCAATTACGTCTTCTCCGTGTTTTGTGGACTCTCAGTCCGCAACCTTAACAGGTTCTATAGTAAATTGGAGTTTGTCGTTGACGTGAATCTTGTTTGTGGGAATAACGATTGTTCCTTGAGTCAGACTCCTCTAAATACTAGACACGTGGAGTATGTCGCGATCACTACTGATCTTTTCTGGAAGTTTCAGCTTGTGAGCAATGGTCCCGATCCCTACCAGGATCTCGAAAGGTCTAATATACCGGGGATCCAACCCTCCACGTTTTCCGAATCGCACCACGCCTTCCCAAGGCGAGTCTCTCGTTATCACCATACTTCTTTTCTCAAATTTCAACGGTTCCTGTTGCTCGTTGACGTAGCCTTTCTGTACACCGCGTGCTGTTTTGATCTGATTACTTATCTGAACGATCTTGCCTATAGTTTTCCTGAACCAATTTGGCCAGTAAATTGTTTATCCCCAGTCTCCGTCCAACACAGCGGGGACCGATACTTATGTTTCTATAAAGCTTCATGCGAAGCGGCCTAAACATCGGTGTGATAAGTATTATTGTAGGAAAACTCCACTTTGGGTAAGTGAGCGTTCCAACTTTTCATCAAAGTTCATCACTTAAGCACGTAACATGTCCAGACAGTCTGTATCGTTCCTTGCGCCTCAAGGCGTCTGCTACAAGGCTCGCCTTGTCCAAACGATACCAAATTCTCACAGTCGTAATCGTTCAGTAGCTCAGTCCATCTTCGTTAATATTTAAGTTCTTACGATCAACGGTGTGCTGCAACCCTTGTGATTAGTAAAGGTCGTGCAGCGTTTTCTTACAGGTAATGACGTCAAATTTGCGGCGCGTAATTACTGTATCTAGATCAAGGTTTCTTCTCATGATCCCTTAATCAACGTGAAGCGTATGCAATGTCGTGGTCTCGTTGCATCGACGCGCAATCGAGACTTTGTCGAGAAGCGTCACATAATTGCAACTCTAACTCCTTAGCTCTTGGTTGCCGGGTTGGCATGAATCTCATTTTTATCCACCATGTATCCTAAAGTTCTTACCTCACGAATTCGAAATCCGCCCTTCGACATCCTAGCACATAACTGTTCTTTCTCTAAGAGTCGCAAGATAAATTGCAGATGTTGCTCACGACCTTCCTTGGTTGCTGGACACATAAGAATGTAGTCAATAAATATAATCATGATCTAACCAAGTATGGCTTACACATTCGATTCATGAGGTCCATGAATAATGTCGATGCATGTGTTAAGCCAAACTGTACGACAAGGAACTCATAATGCTCGAAGTGAGTCCTAAAGTTCATTTTAGGGATATTTCCTTCTTGTATTCGCAGTTGAGGACATCCTGTCCTCAAGTCGATCTTTGAGTGGTAACTAGAACCTTACGATTGGTCTATTCATGTCATCAATCCTTGGCAAAGGATACCGATCCTTGATATCCAATTCTCTGGAATTGATGCAAAGTGGAAGCTGCCAACTTTCTTCTTGTGTCCTTAATTCCTTCTTGGAGTAGTAGCTGGGATCTTGTAGTTGGTTGACGATTCATCGATTCTCGGTAAGGGGTACCGATTCTTGTTGGTTAGTTGTCTATCTTCCTGTAACCCATGCGTAATACTTTTCTCCCTCATTATTCCCTCTGAGTTCCTCACAGATTAGGCAATGTACGCGTGTAAAAACTGTTGTCCCGTTTCCTAACGAATAACACTGGGGCTTCCCAAGGTGAGAAACTCGGCCTGGTAGATTTCCTCTGTCTAGCAGCTCTCACAGCTGCATCAGAGGCTCTTGTATCTCGGACGAAACTAGTTGGTAAGGCGTCATCTTGTCACTTGTGCCGCTCTGGCACGAGGTTCATCCTAAACTTCTCTTGTCGTTGATGGGGGGGGGGGGGGTATTCCTGGAAAATCTTCAGGAAAGGCTTCTGGGTCTCTTAAGTTTCCAAAATATAGTCCTTAATTATCTCTTTTGCTTAACTAACCTTCCATTCGCCAATTCTAAAGAATATGGGACGTCTATTCTACTCGAAACTAGGCCAAGTAGTTCTTAAGTTCTAAGGATACGAGATTAAAGTTGATGCCAGTATTAATCAGAAATGGATGCATAGAATTTGGTTACTAGTGGACGTACCCGTAACCGCATCTGGATCCTGGCGTGCTTCACGAGCTCCGATCGTGAAGACCCTTCCTTGCTTGGTTCTTCCTAGGGCAATCTTTCCTAAAATTCCCTACTTCACCACACCTGTAGCAGCCTGGAATTTTCCCATTATCTCTTTCGTCTGGATCCTTCGCCCAATAGGCATCCTTGCTGTGCCCTTCCTTTCCACACTTTCCGCACTTAGGCCTCAGACATCGACCTTCATGGTAAAAATTGCATTCCTCGCGCCTCGGCTTAGTCCCCAAGTAAACCTTACCACCAGCCTTATTAGTGGTTTCATAAGCTTTCCTGCCACGCGGCGGGTTCACTTCCTTTCTTTTGTTTGCTTTAGAGCTTCCATAGCTGACTTGGGTGCCTATCTTTAGGTTTGAATACTTCCTTTTCTTGTTGCCTGATGACTCCACATGAGTCTCTTTCTTGTTATACTCAGATTCTGATACTTTTCCCATGCGTAGAGCTTCTTCAGTAAGAGTGACACTCAAATCGATAGCCTCTATGATGGTTGGGGGCCTTGAGGTAGTAACCATGCTCCTGATTTGAGGTGCAAGTCCCCAAATGAATCGCCCAATCCTCTTGAATTCCGGCTTGACTAAGTAGGGAACGACCCTAGGCAAGTCGTGAAATCGCTGGACGTACTCAGAAATCTTCGGCCAGTCCATTTTCAAATTCCAGAACTCCACCTCAAGCTTCTGGATTTCAGCCCTAGAACAGTATTTCTTCTCCATCATTTCCTTGAGCTCGTCCCAGCTCAGTGCATAAGCAGCATCTTCACCAAGGGTCTGAACCTGAAGGTTCCACCAGGAGAGTGCGCCATCTAAAAATAACCCTGAGATAAAGGTAACACTCTGCTGGGGCGAACAGTTACTCATTCTTAGAACGGAGTCAGTCTTTTCTGCCCAACGAACAAACGCAACGGCACCTCCTGTACCATCAAAATTCAATGGCTTGCAGTCCAGGAACTGTCTATACGTGCAGCCAGTTGGCGGGTTATTTCCGGTAGTGCCACCGCTGTGTTTAGAGCGGGGGGCGTCATGTCGTGCAATTGCCTGTGAGATGCGTTCTTGAAGCTCGGCTTCTGTCCTTGGTAACATACTGGTGTCTGTGTCTCGTCTGGGCGGCATTCTCTGTCATACCTCAACCGATGGCGAAAACTTCGAGGCGTGGCACTGAGCGAAACAGATTATCCAGAAGTTTCCATAACAATTATCATTACCAACCAATTTAAAATAACATGTCCCATACCATGTCTCAAAAGGAAAACAAATTATTACAGATAAATCTAGGCAAATTGTTCTGTTTCGACAACTCAGGTTTCATTATTACAGACAACTATTTGTTGGTTACTAAGACTCTTTCCTAGCCTTGATTTCCAAGCAAATAGACACCTTAAGCACTTGTCACATACGTTAAAATAAAGTCAATACACATAGTGTAAAGGCGAGTATACAAGTTTAATAATAACATATAGAGTTCGAAATAGTTTACGCATAACCAGCATGTACACTGAGTAAAACGAAACATGTTAGTTATCGACATGAACCTATCGATACCAATGACTACGGGTTGACTGCCCAAGGCAGTTCGTAATACATGATCACCACTGTAATCCATGCAAATAATTGTCCTTAACAACCCCCGCATGAGCGGGTGCTGAGTCCAAACTATAGTACTATCGTTGCTAAGGCAGGTAGACAGCATTCCATGTGTAAACATAACAAACAAGCATTCATTAAGTCACGTATAACATGCGATAACGGTTAGCTTTTAAGTATTGCGTAGTGTGTTCTATGTGTTTTTGTATAAGTAACGTATGTAACACCCAAAAGTGCGTAAAGCAAAAAGGGATCGAGTATACTCACAGCGATGGATGGATTGAAGGGAGCGCTAGGGAGTAGGGTTAGCCTGATCAGAACGATAACATAAAGATAAGCGACGCGTAAAACGATGCAGGGTACAAGTGAGTCGGATAACAGTTCGGTCGGATGGTAATCCGATCGGACGGCCAGTCGTGCGAGTGACAATCCGTTCGGATGGTTGTCCGGTCGGACGGTAGTCCGGTTGGATGACTGTTCGAGTGGATTATTTCTTCCTTTGAGAAGGATGTGTTTGTGTATGATGGCTTGACTTTTGAAGTTTTCATTGTAGCATTTAGAAAACATTGAAGTCCCTTGCCTTTCAGGCCAGTTGATCGGACGGTCGTCCGATCGGACGGCAATCCGATAGGTTGGCACTCCAGTGAGAACAAGTTCACAGCAGGTTGTCACTCGATAGGACAGCAGTCCGGTCGGGTGGCATCCTTAGTGCATTGAACATGTTTGAAAATCGTTTAAGTGTTAAAGTCCAAGTATCTCATGATCCGAATGGTAGTTCGGTCGGATGGTAGTCCGATCGGACAGCAATTCGTTCAACACTCAGACTCCAAATCTTGGTAAAATTGGTTAAGTGTGGGACCCAAGGTGGAAGTCGTTCAGACGGCCGGTCGCTCGGATGGTTGTCCGTTCGGACAGTAGTCCGGTCGGACAGCACTCCGTCCTGGTCGTTCTGTTCGTCTTTCACTTGGTCGTTTTGATTGTTTATAGTTTTATCGAGACGTTTTGACAACGTGTTAATCAACAGAACCCCATCTTGACCCAAGTGATCCGGTCAGACAGGAATCACCCTAGTTCGACCAGTTAACCGGTTCAAGACGGGTATTCTTGGTTAACCCGAAATCGGTGTTCTCGTGAGTAGAATCCGGATCTTGAGCTAGCACAACACTACGAATGAGTAGAAGACTAGAACAAGGTCCGATTCTATCGATTTTGAGTGCATTGAGTGTAAAAGAGTTGAAAGAAAGTTAGAAACCATCTTTCAATCCTTTTTCACTATGAATGTGTTTAGATCTATGCAAGATCTTTGTTTATTTGTGTGGAAATTGATTAGATCTAAGTTGTTCTTGGTGGGTTGAGGCCAAAACATGAAGTTCTTCAAGAACACATGATGACATCATCCTAGAACACCTTGAATCTTGATAATTTCACGGTTAAAAGTTAAGATTCAAAAGATAGAAAGGTGTAGGAGTGCGTGTAGATTAAGGAAGTACAAGATTTAGGACGAGAACTTACCGGAATTGAGAGAAATCGAAGAAAAAGTGAGGAGCACGAGTTGGTCGGACGTCAGTTGCCAAAAGTGGTAACTTTGAGAGTGACAGGAGGTATTTATAGGATTCCCAAAATGGAAAGGGGCGGTCGGTCGGATGGCATCTCGCCCGGATGGCAATCCGGTCGGATGTCATCTCGGTCGGATGGCAGCCTGGCACCTCGATCAAGTCGTTATTACGTAGGCCCCCGTAATAATAAATTGTCTTGCACAGTTACCCCAATTTTCCCTCGTACAAGCAGATGATCAACCAAGGAGGGGACACTACTGTCCTTATACCTCTGACATGGAAAGGACCATTGCAGTGGTCCACGCGCTGACATTCGCTATTGTTACGCACGAACAGGAACGATGATTAAACGAAACAGGAATAAGGAGAATTCCTAGTAGTTGGAGGGGCACCTTCAAGATGAATACTTCATCTTCCTTTTCTGGTCAAGTGTGTGTCGTCAATCTCGCTTCACAAAAGCCGCAGGGAGCTCGTCCCGCTGATTAAGAAGTTGTTCAAGGTCGCCGCCTCTGCCTTGCCGTCACTACCGTAGTCAGGCACCTTCACGATCGAGAGGGAAGAGCAGCCATCTCCTACGGAAGCAAGCTCAGAATCTCGTTTGGTAATCACTCCAGCCATGAGCTTTGCAATGAACGCGAGGCCGATAGGATTCGGAGTCGAAGGTATCTTATTCACGTCAATAATTATTCCGTACACTTATTCGTATGTATATATTGATAAACAAATATGTTACTTAGCATAAACAGGCAATTCGATGCATCATATCACATATAACTCTCGTTTATCCTTTGGGGGGGGTAATTTTGTCTTTGGCAAGTCTATCCCACATAGACTATGCCTTAATTGGCACCTTAGTTTGGGGTATTCTCCTCCCTACTAATGTCATTTCCTTGTCTTTTCTTTGAAAAATGTTTGACTCATGGATCTTGACGCTTACGTGAATGCAATGAAATCCTTTTTGTAAAATGTTTTTGTGAGAGAATTCTAGTGATTGCAGTCTAGACTCGAGAAGGAATCCTAGTTCACTACAATTGAAGCTCTGATACCAAACTGTCACACCCTGACTTTTGCGGAAGCGTATGATGTGTGACGGGTTTAATATCATTGCATTCAATCATAATAAACAACTACATGATCAAAATGATGTTCATCCATTCATAAAATTTAAGGTATTACAAACACTAGTTATTTAAGTTTTAAAACACAACCTTCGACTAAGTCATAAACCAACAAAAGTGGATGACACCTAAACTTGAATTTTACTTCTAGAAACAACACCCGCGCCCAAGATCCAACCTGTTACCTGAAATACATGTAATTTTGGAAAACATCAACAAAAGTTGAGCGGGTTCATGCGTTTTGTGTGAGTACTGGCAAACTTGTAAACCTTTGAGAGACTCCTTTGAAAACAGGTATGAAAAGCATTTATGAACATAAATAAATGTATTACAAGGACATTAAAGCATGTGAAGACATAGGGAGTACTCGAGATGAGTAGGCTTATACCCTCGTTGATTTCCCTCGACTATGTCGAATTCCCCTTCGACTATGTCGATTCACCTCGACTATGTCGATTCACCTCGACTGGCACACTGAAGCACTCAAGTGGTCACAAGTACCATGAGTGGGGTTCGGCCGTACCCGTTAGATCTAACCTTCGTCCCTAATAGTTCAGTTCATAGTCAATTCATACTGTTTAAACATTCGTAACATGTATTCCATCCCCGAGAGTTATAAAACCAAAAAAACAGTTAAAAGAAAAGGGGGACATGAACTCACAGTTTTGCGTCTTCGGTACTCGTAACTCAAATTTCATCAGCAAACACGACTACCTACAATGTACTAGGGTCTATTAGACGAACGGGCTGTGCCTTGCCTTAGAATTAACGTTTCTGAGTTACGGTTCTTTCATGTCTTCAATAATATTCCAAGTTATAATTACTTGTTAAAATAATAAATATTTCAACTTAAATTATATTTATAAATTTTTGGAATAATTTGTTAAACAATATTTTTGTAATAATACTCCTCAAGTACTTATACTTATATTCCCTTCCCAAGGATGGGGGTTTCTCATACATGTGTATTCTTATTCTCGTATTTATAGTTTCCAAAATAATATATTTTCAAGTCTTACTTTAGAAAATATATTTAAACTTATTTTGTCCCAAAAATAATGTATTTCAAGAAAATATACATTTTTCTCAAAAATCATATATCTTCTAAATATGCTAAGAAAATATTTTTTTTTTACTTCTCAAAAATAATATATCTTCTCATTGTCGAAAATATGATATACTTTGTAATAATAATAAAAATCATATTTTCATTTCTTTCGTATCCAAAATAATATTTACCAAAAACATGTGCTCATCAGAGCCGGCCCAATGGGCTACCAACCCTAGGCACAAGCCTAGGGCCACCCAAAATGTAAGGCCTCCAAATTTTATGGTTCTTTATATGCTAGGCGGCCCATTTGTTATGTTATTGTAAACAAAAAAAATAAGAAGCTGTGACCTGTGTGTGAATCGTCAAAATAAAAGGCCCAAAAACAAAGAAAATAAAGGCCCAAACACTGAACAGAACTGAAAAGGCGTATACTCGGTCTCCCACACACGTCGTCGCACAGAGAGAGAGAAGGAGACTATGAGAGAAGAACATAATGAGGCCTGAATCTTCGCCTGAATCGTCGCCTGAATCATCGATTGATTACAGGTATTGATTGCGTTTTGATATCTTCGCCTAATACGTTTATAATTCCAATCGATTGTAATTTGTGAGTCACTCAGTCATCAAACAAATTAACAAACCCTCTGCCCTCAATTCTCATATACAGTTCTCGAATCTCGATTGTGTTTTGATATCGGTTATCGATTTGAATTGATATCAGTTCTTGTCTTCTTGATTTGTAGCACTAGCAGACGTGGATTATCTGTTGTGAGGCCTGAATCTTCGCCTGAATCATCCATTGGGCCGGCTCTACTTCTCGGAACTCAGTGGCACAGTCTCAGACCCTCAGATAGTCAGATTCAAAAGTCAGTGGCACAGGTTAGATATCTCATATCTGAATTTTTTTTCCTGAATCAAGTTGTTAGGTTAGGGAATTAGGGTTTATTCTTCTAACATAATTTGCTATTGAATCCGGTCATTCAAAAAGGCAATGTCAAATCGAATTCGAACTTTTGAATCCGGTCATTCAAAAAGGCTAAAAAAACGTAAACAAGAAGCTTTAATCGAATCACAAAAGGGAGCACTTCTAAAATTTTGTACTCCTACAACAAGTCAACCTACAAACGATAGTGATACACCAAATAGTTCGATTAGGGCCTCCGAAAACGTAGGAACGGCTCTGGTGCTCATAATGCATTTTTCGGAATATTTGTAAGTTACATTCTATCGTTCGGTTCCGCAATATTATGTGTGTAACTTATATATTTATTCCTTGTGATTTTTGGTAATATTTTGGATTGTAATTTCTTGGTATTTTTGTTAAGTTATATTACTTTAAATCCTAAAATAATATAACTAATACACAAAGTATACAAATAATCACACACAATGTGTCTTTGATTTAAATATATATTCTAATTACATATTTATCCATTTTTATTTATAAAAACTAACCTCCAGTGCTTGTATTTTTGTAACAAATTCTGTGGCAAAGTTTATATTGAAAACCATGGTTAAAACACACTTGTAAATATTTGTTTAGAAAATATTTTTCTAAGTGTTTATTTTTTTAGAAAATTTTGCCATAAGCTTTCCCTAAAAATGGAGGTGCCCATGCTATCAAAGCATATCATTTTCTTTTCAAAATCATCACAAACAATCAACAATCAATCTACACTTACCGAGTGCCAAAATATTGGTATCTACATAATAATCATGAACTTGAACTTTCACAAAAACTTGTAGTAACTTGGTAGTGTGTTTAGTAGGTTTAGTTACCCCTTTAAAGTGTGTTTGCTTCTTTAAAAATCTCATTCTTGGAAGATTTAGGTGTTTACAACTTACTAGATGATTTTTCCAAAAATCATTCTCTTGAATTTTTCTTGTAAACAATGTATTCTTATACTTCTTTCACCACTAGAAACATGGTTAGTTTCTTTAAAAACAATGTTCATGTAAATCTTGTGATTTAACTTAGTTTCTTGAGAAAACTAGTTTTGAAATCATCCAAGTTTATGACTAGTAACATATTACATACTTCATCATTTACCAAATCATTTTCATTTTTCAAGTTCATGAAAACATAAAGCATGATGATCTTGGTCTTTCACAAGATCACCACCTTAATTTACTAGATCATGTGTTTAATCACAATCTAGTAGGTTTCTTATGATGTCTAACATCAATAACACAAATAATCAACCATCAAGAAGCAAAGCAACACAAATCAACATGTATTCATATGTTAATAAGCTTATGTTAAAGTTTCATGAATGTGTTCTTTAGTGTTCTTCATGATTAACAATGTTCATCGTCTTTTAACCATCAAAATATGAAGTAACAAGGGATCATAAGGGCCTTACTACTAGCTCTATGGCTAGGGATGAACACAAGATGTTAAAGATGACAAATGGGTTGGATAATAGCAAATGGGAGAGGTCCTTCAAGATCCAAGACCACCAAGCTTGCTTGTAGACCTTCTTACACCTTTGTGAGTATATGGAATGGATGATCAAGATTGGATGATGATGGTGGTGTTGATGGGTGTTCTCGGCCATGAGGGGAAGCAAGGGAAGGAGAAGAGTGGTGTGAAGATGAATGAGCTCAAGTTCTTAACTTATAACCATATTAAGCTTTTATCCAATGGATCATATGTCCCAATAGTACATAACAAATCACTAAGTAAATCTTCACAAGATTAAGGAAATCAAAGAAGATCAAAAGAAGATTATGGTGGGGTCACCCTTGTGACCATCCACTTAAGGGGGGGGGGGGTATTAGTTGGGTTTCAATGGTAGATTAGGAGATCTAGTTAGGATTTAAGTGTAATGTTTAGTGTTTATGTGTATTAAGTGTTATATGGTGTGTTAGGGTGTTCGGGGCTCATAACTAGCTCAGAAACATTAAAACAATGCTTCTAGTAAAATTTTAGTGTTTCGGGTAGTGTCTGGTTGTTCGGTTAATTACCGGTTCGTTAAAGTGTCAACTATACCTTTTAGTGATCTTTATGTACCCTTTTGTGACCCTTTTAACTCCCGACACTTAGGAAAGCATTCAGGACCATTTAGTCATATTTTTGCATGTTACTAGCTTGTTAAAAAGCTGATTTTTGGTGAAATATGCTGAATTCAGCACTTTAAGTGGGTTTTAGGCACTTTCCGGCACTTAAACTATCACTTAGGCATGCAGTTTTGTGGTCCTTACTTCCCTACACACTATCCTAGTGTATCACTTGGTTCTGGGGCTCATTCTGTGTCTTAACATCATGTTTGTCTAAGTACTGAACTCCCGTCAGTGCTTTTAGTTTGTCTGATAATGGTGCCAATTCTGTTCTGTGCATTATTAGAACTATGTCGTGTTGCATGTAGTAATGATAAAAGTCTTGCAACATGAAATGCCATTGTATGTATATAACAGTAATCAGAAATTCATTTGTCTTGTAAACTATACCATGCACAGTTTTTAAACACATATTACTGTCTAATTATTGTACGGAATGTACGGAAAAGTGACAGTTGTCACAAATGAAATCCCTCACAGCCGTCGACGCCTTTCTTCTCCTCCACATATCTGGGCGGTGGGTGGTGGTTGGGAGTGGTGTGGTGTGGTGGCAGGTGGGCAGTGGAGAATAGTGGTGGTGTTGGTGATGTTAAGAGTTGTGGTGTTGGTGATGTTGAGAGTTGTCGATGAGAACTGGCCGGAACTATGGCGGTGGATCATACATTAATGTGAACGGAGCTATGGCGGTGGTGCCGACGGCAGATTTGTAGCCGGCGGTGGATTTGTGGACAACGGTGGTGCCGGCGGCAAATTTGTGGACGGCAGCGGGTCTGTTACATATATATATATATATAGAGAGAGAGAGAGAGAAGGGGTTTGTAGAGAGAGAAAGTAAAGTGGGAGGTGAATTTACTAATATACCAATCATGTGAGTTGCATGTGACAATTAATTAACCAGGGTATTGGGTTGAGTTAGACTCAGGAGCCAAAATAGTTAGTTATAGAGAACATGAGCACACAGATTTTTAAAAATTCTATTTTGGGCTAATAGGGTAAAAATAATATAACCAAATGGACCAAAATCATAATTTACTTAAAAAACAATACTATACTTAAATTAAAATTAAAGATAATAAAGTTCTTTATTTTATAATATAATATTTTTTAAATAAAATAGTATTAAAAAGTTATTTTACAAAGAAATGATAAAACTATATTTAACTCATAAAAAAGTCAACAATGGTGATCATTCCTTTTCATCCTAAGATCCCTACTATGTGTGATGCTTGATTAGGAGTTTATCACCACTTAGAACATGTGTAATCGTTGGGATGAATAATGCCCCACCTTAGGGTGTTTTGCGTTATATGGCAGCCCAGTCAGCAATGGGGCATTATTGGGCGTTTTTACAAAAGGGATGTAGTGGGGATGTGAGGATTGTGGGGCATTATGTTCGTAATAAAATAAAATAAAAACATTTAAAAAATCTTATTGGACAAAACAAATGAAGTTGAATGTGATTGGTCAAGTGATTCCCCCATTTAGCGTGATTTAAAATACGCTGAGGGGTTTTTTTTTTTTTTTTGCAAAATCACACCCAATCACGCCCAGGGGGTGGGGGTGGGGCGATATTGGGCGTTATTGAGGGAAAATTTTGAAAAAACAATGCCCACTACGCATGACCTTAGATTGAACGTTGTGGAGCCGCTAAACACGTCGATGCCTAGTTGGCTCGCAAACACCACAACAGTGTACCGCTGGCGGGGGCTGACTCGTGAGTATGGTAGCAAGAGACATATAACCGTTGGGGCATGGGGAATGCCAAACTAGCCGTTAAGGGTTTAAAAAATTGATTTTTAATATTTTAACCTATTTTAACCCTTTTAATCTTTTAAAAAAATACCCACAATCTCTCTTTCTCTCCACACATACTCTTTAAAAACTACTCATATTTTGATCCTTTTATTAAAAAAAACAATGAATCCCGAATTGTGGCGCGAGAGTTCTTATCGGCCAGTTGTTGACTTCGATCAAGACGACAAGTACGACACGGGGTTAGACCTTAACATGAGTCAAACGCCACCGCTTTCTCCCTACTTTGTTATTCCGAATACGCAATACGATCCGGTTGAAGGTAAAAAAAAAAATAGAAGAACTCATAAAGGTTCCAAGAAAACCTGAAGATGTGGAAGTTTGAAAAAGATGGGAGAAACGTCCGGATCAAAACATATAACAATTCCTTGGACGAAAAACGAGAAATTTGCACTGTATCAGCGGCGAAGCTTGACAACGAAGACCGGGGGGGGGGGGGGGGGCGTATATACCAAAAAATTTCTATAGAACTGGGGGGTCAAAAATACAAAAAAAAAATCTATACGAAAACTACATATAACACCGTTAATACATATATCTCAACCAATAACAAAAAATCAAAAGTAATACACATATCTCAACCTTATATGATCCGTGACAGTTAGGACTTAGGACCACTTTAGCTCCGTTTGTCTTTATTCAGAAAATGTTGTTTGGGCTTGTCTTTTTTCTCTAAATCTAGTGAGAATAAATTATTTGAGTGTTTGTTTGAATCAAATCACACTTGTTTGGCTGGAATTTTAGCTTCATTTTAAAGCAAAATCCTAACAATTAATAAAACCAATCACATATCTTTCGTGTGTATGTCACATGATCATTAAAAGCATGTAAAATTGGAATGGCTATAGGCCATGGTGAGACATCCATGACTTGACTTGCATCCAACACAACTTCAATGTCACATTTTGATTGCTTGTTGATCTTCATCACACATACAGTGGCGGATCTAGAAAATCCTCCAAGCCGTAACGTTTTATAAAAAAGCGGTAGAAAATCCGCCAAGCCGAAACGTTTTATAAAAAAACGGTAACGAAGTCAAAAAAACGTTATATTTTTCCAAAATTTACACTAATTTTACACTACCGCCGGAGCGCCAAGCCGTAGCGGGAGTTGCCCCTTGTTATATGTTGGATCCGCCCCTGCACACATATATCTTATCAACATATTTCACATGTATATAAATCTTGGTTACGATTCACTAAACATGTTAATAGCAATAACATTTATTCTAATTTTACTTTTCTTTCACATATTTATTAATTTTAGTTACCATAAAATTTTATACTACTCTTTGATTACTATTGTTAACTTTTGTTAGGATTCTACTGAAAGTATGATACTTGAATTAACAATAGAAAAAAATTATATATTAAAATAATAATTTCCTTAATATGTTTAGTTATATCATAAACAAATCACTTATTAGCCATGAGATACACGTCGAGGGTCACATATATCTTGTATAAAAAAAAGTTCAATAAATAATGATTAAAAATATTATGATACATGATCTCATATCCTACATAGTTCATGTATGTATTGTTATTCACACCGTTCAAAAAAATGTATTGTTATTCACATATGTATTATTATTCGCACACAAAATGAAATATTTAGCATTTAGAAGAGTAAAACTAAATACACGAGTAAACTAGATGAACCAATAGAGATTCACACATCTTAAAACTAAATGTTAAATCATGACATGGTTGAAGGATAGTTTCTGAATTTCTATTATATTAAGGGATATTTCCTTTGTTTCATAAGTTATTTGATTTAAACAAACATGAAAAAGTTATTACAATCAAGTAATGATGAAACTTGAGTGATTTTATAGATAAACCAGTGTTGTAGCATAGCGGCATCATGAGACCGAGGGATATGAGGCTCGTCCCCGGTCCGGCGCCCTCAAAGTGGGTCGTCCCACACCGGCCCCTTGTGGCCCGTCGCGGCTTCAACGGCCTCTCTCCGACGATGGAGACGAGCCGGATGATGGTGGGCCCCTTCAATCATGCCGTTACAAACGGCTACTTAAAAAAAACAAATTCATTTAATTTAAAACCTATATAAATACTCACACCATTTAACCATTTTTATACAAAAATTCACCCACTTTCTCCAAACAACTCTCTTTACACACCATTTTTATACAAAAATTCACCCATATTCTCACATAATCTTCTCTAAAAAATACACTATGTCATCTTCCTCTTCATCGGGTTCGACGGACACCATGGAAGCCATAAAATATTTTATAAACAAGGTGGTAGAGGCGACACAACTAATTTTGGAAGAAGAAGAGGAGGAGGAGGTTTCATCACAACCACGAAACAGAAACCCACACATCGAGCGAGACCGAGAAAGTTAGTTATATTTTTATTTTTATGTTTTTAGTCTTATATTTTTATTTTTATTTAAATGTAACTTTTTTATTTTTATTTACTTTGTTTTAATTAATATGGCAAAAAAATAATAATAAAAAATGGGGAAGGACCATCCACCACACCCTTGGATAGTCCCCAAGGGGATGGTCCTCCACCTATGCTTATGTGGCGCCTATGTGGCGGATAGTCCATTTGGGGACTATCCTCACCATACCCCATGGTCTGAGTGTTGATAATGTGTTCCTCCTCGTATGGTTGAGGGTTAAAGTCTCATAGTGAACATAAGACGTGTATTTAGGCCATCCTAGGTGTTCACAGTTTTGCAATCGAGTATCCCATACCCGATCAGGAACATTGTCGTCGGCAATTCGGGTCGGGGGTTTTAGCCTAGAAAATCAGGAGAACGTAACCTATTTGGGTAGGAGATGATGAGGGGGGGTGTGCGTGCTTGGAAAACAACACAGGGAGGTGTTTGCCTTTGATAACACCAACACCGGTGATAGGGATTTTCGGGTTGCGGCATGCGGGTAGTTGATGTAACACTTTTACATTGGTTGGTGAGAGCGTATTATCGGGTGGTGCACTGGCCTCCCTTAGAACTAGTATTAGAGATTGTGTGAACTAGCCTTAAAAAAACTAGTGACTTTATATCCACAATAAAAGAAAAACTTGATTATTATTTGATAATCTTATTGTAATTAATAATATTTTTTAAGGAAAATAATTCCTTTTTAAATTTAGGAGATAAAATGGCAAGTAAACGGGTAACAAGTTACGCCTCAACCCCTTTTGAATAGCAAACTCGATTCTACCAACAAAACGATGATTCCTTAACGTCGCAAGACTGTCGTGCATGACCTTCTGCACTTTATCCAAGAAACCAACAACTTTGAATGCAAGGTAACCAAAAGTATCAAAGCCAAAAGAAACGAAGAAATGTCGATTCTCAGGACAATTATATATTTTAGAAGGGACGGGGCACCAAGCGGGTAAGGCATTTAGGGTAAGTATCCATGCCAGCACACCGCCGCCACCCTCTAGGGTAAGGCCAGCGGGTTCACTTGGCCAACACATATACCCGCTTCAATTTTTGTTCTTCCATGCTTTGTTTGATTGTTTACCAAATTTAAAAAATTAATAAATTAAGTTTGTGGCATGGGTAGGCGTCGCCACCATTTACTAGTCAATGGGTACTTGGTACACTTTTTGATCTGACGAATGGTAGTTAGTCGGGGCTAGGGTACTTACCCTAGAGTGCCCCTTCCTCTCTTAGACCCTCCGGTATGGTATCTGGACAAGGTTCGGGAGGCAGACGTGGAGGGGGACCCCGATAGGGAACCCCCCCCCCCCCGGTCCAATGATCGACATTATCGGGGAAAACCTCATATCCACCCCGAAGCACACACTATGCGGATGTACTTCAGAATTTTTAGCAAATTCAACTAAAGGGTTCATCAAGTCCTTTAGATGTTTTGTGGTCTGGTTAAGACTCATTGTATACTTGGTTTTTGTAAATAGAATTTACAAATTAGAATATAAAATTCTTTATTTTGAAAGGAATCTTTTGAATTTAATCGATCGATTAAATGAAAAAGATGCACAGTACTTTGAATATAATATTCTAAAGATGCATAGTATTTTGAATATAAAATTCGAATGAATTATTCGTTCGATTAAAATAATCAATCGATAATTCGAATATAAATTCTAAATTATTAGTCGACAATTGTTGACTAACATAAACAATTTTGAAATTGTTTAATTGTGGAATTAATCCTTTGAATTTACAAAATTCATTATTTTTTGTAGTCATATTTTGACTAAATTTTTTAGATTGAAAAATCATTTGTTTCGATACTTGTTAATCGATTTCTTTTTGTGTTTGTTTATAAACATCATTTTTTGATTTAATCAAAATCTTAGTTTTGTGTTAGAATAAAATTCTTTTTTAAGATTTTAAGGAGAGATATAAAATATCAATCTTGAAGTAATTTAACAGTTTGAAATAAAATCTATACCTTTTACTTCTTGTATTTTCTCGCTTGAAAGTTTCTATTTCTTCTGCAAGGGACCAATCCAACCCTTAATTTCCCTAACGGCCTTCTGCCTAAGCGGTACTTCAACGGGCTCCAGGACTTCAGGTTTTACAGAATAAAAAATTTAAGATAGAAAATAAGATAGGGGGTTACAAAGGCGTTTTTATTTCATAACTGTTCTCCCGAAGGAGAACTTCTTGATATTTACATCATCTCCTTAAAGGAGTTTCTACTCCATACTAGTAGCACACATAACTAGAATTTGAAAATGATCATACGAATGATCAAGAAAAGGAAAAGAAAAGTGAGGGTGGTTGAGAGTTGTTGAGAGGTTTCTAGCCAGGGATAGGAGATGCTAGTCGAGGGATATCCTAAACTAATGAATTCAACTTCTTTATATAGCAGAAGTGAATTTTACAAAAGGACTAAAATAGCCTTAAGTGTTCGTCATGCATGACGTTTTTTGGTCGACAAACCCATGTGGTGGGTCCAGCTTTCCGGTGTCGTCTTCTGAAAAGTAGTTGAGACCACTTTTGTCAGAATTTTCTTCGGTGGAAGATTCTTTACAGCTCATGCACTGATGGCTTTCCTGTGCTCTTTGCATTATTTTGCAGAGTCTTTGTTTGGTAGTAGGACTCACATCAACTTTGTTGAAGATAATGCGTTGCTCCATTTTTTCTAAAGCTTCCTTCTCGTGCTTTGGTAGTGGAGTTCCACTGTAACTTGTGATGATGCAGTGGTTGCTGCAATAATTTACTTTATTAAAGCTTTTTACTTTAATATTTTGAAGATTATTCAGGATTTTTAAGAATCCTTTAACCCTTATTTCGACCCAATTTTCGAAATCTTCTTGCTCCTCATTCATAACTTTTGAGGGGTTGACGGTTCTTGCTTTCGCGAGCCCGATTTCTATATGATGGTAACTTTGGGAAGAAGCTCCTTGGTACCAATCTGGAAGTGTAGAGTTACCCTTTATGAAGATGTTTGCGTCTTTTGCTGCAGCAATCTTCTTTCGAAAGTTTTTAATAGCTTTCTTTATCCCTTCTGGAAACATGCTGATTTCAAGCAAATTTGGAGATGGGTATATGAACTTTATTAGACCAGCAGAAAATGCTAGTGAAACAAGTTCTGGACTTGCGCCTGGACAAAAGACTAAAAGACTTTTATTAGCCTTATCTTCTGTGTAGACATGCTCAGACTCGAAATCATCTTGACTAAGAGCTCTTGTTTTAGACCAAATTCTTCTGAATTCGTCCAAAGATATAATATCTTCTTCTTCTTTCTCTTCTTTTATTGTTGATCTTGAGAAAGTGTTATTGAATTCAATGATTCTTTCTTTTTTCTTGGGCTTTAATGGCTCAGGAATAATTGTTACCTTTAAAGGTATTCCTTTCTTCCCGAGGTTTGCTGAATATCGGGTAGCTTCTTGTTGGGCTTGCGCTAACGACCCAAATTTTTTGAAAGGATAGTCGCTTTTATCAATGTAATTTTTGACTATACCCCAATCTTCATATATTCCTCTGTGGTCACCATCGAAAATAACATAAAATCTTGAATTATGTTTTTCTGGAATTTGTGTGACTTGGGAGTAACTTGGTCTGAGAGAGACCTTGTCAGTTTTTGGCAAACTGTCAGCCATCAACGGATTTGATGTGCCTTTACCAGAGCCGTTTGCTACTGGGCTAGATGAAGATTTTAGTTCTTCATTTACTTTATAATTGTTTTTTTCCAAAGCAACAGGACTCAACGGACTTGATTTTTCTTTACCTTTAGCCGTTTGTAAAGGAATAGATTCAGATTGTATCCTTTCGGAATCCTGTTCTGAATTAACAGTTGTGTCTAGACTTTCGTCGTAGAGAGCTATTTTTTTCTTGAATAGCTTTTAATTCTATAAAAAGAATTTTTTCTTTTAGGCGTAAAGCCTTTAAATCTTCCATTTTTTCAAAAATATGCCTTTCTTTTTGTAAGTGTAAATGAAAGTGATGAATTTTTTTAATGAAGAAATGCCTTCTATTTATAGTAGCAAGAATGACAATGACATTTTTGCTTAAGATTTCTGAAAATCTCGTGTCAAGCTACCAGTTAACACATTTTTGGCCCTCTTACCGTGTCTGTCATTTGACAAGACGACCCTGTTTATTATTTCCAAAAATATCTTTATTTTCAGAAAATAAATAATTTTTGAATAAACAAATTTCAAAAATTCGTTTTGTTTATTTTTATCCCCCCAACTAAAAGAGTGGTTGGACTTCATTCTGAGTCTTCTGTAGAAGAATCAGATAATATTTCTAATGCATATACTTGTGTATAACCATCAAAAATATTTTCATAAGGAAAAAATCCTTCAGTTTCCGCTTTCGAAATAATTTTTAATTTTTCCGGAAAATTTTGTCTGTTGGGACATTCGTTTGCATAGTGTCCTTCTTCAGAAGATATCCAGCAACGACATTTTTTCTTCCCTTGAGGATAAACCTTAGGTTTTTCTTTTGAAAAGTATTTTCCAGGAGAAAACTTTCTTTTCTTGGTTTTCCAAAAACGTTTTTTAGTTTTTGTTTTATATTTATTTTTATATTTCTTTTTGAAATAATTTTCATCTTTTACTGGTTCACAACCAAAAGTTAATTGAGGTAAATCAGTAAGTTTTTTGCAACAGCTTGTGTTAAAACTTTTTAGCTGTTTTTGTTTATCAGAAAAATCACAGTAAACCGCAATTTCTTCTTTGACAATTCTTGTTGCAAACCCAAGAGAATGCATCGTAAACTGATTCTTTTCTTTGTTCCATCGTTCTTTGGCTTTTTCTCCAACGATAGGAATCTTCATTAAGTAAGCCTCAATCCAAGAGTGGAATTCACCTGTACTTAATTTGTAAAGATTTGTTTCATAAAGACAAGTAAAATCGTCTAACAAACAAATATCACAAATCTGTGCTTTTGCAAGATTTTGTCTTGCTTTTTCTAGCAATTTTTGATTTTCATGGTCTTTATTTGTTATAAGGTCGAGACCTAAAAACATCATGTGTATTGCATTTATGATTTGATCAAAAAGATCTTCACCATGTAAAGTTTCATCCCAAGTTGTTCCTTTGATGAAATTTTTTATGATTCCTGCAGACTTATGTTCTAATAATAATAACAAAGCCTTAGCATTAGAACAATCATCTGAATTAGTCTGAATGATTAGACTGATCTCAGTGTTCCATTTGTCAATTACCTCTTTTCTTTTGTCGAGGTTGAAGATACAATCAATTTTAATAGTGTTAATAGTAGTTGCACTACCATTTTCATTACTATTAGAATCAGGTATACCTTTATGATACGGCATGGAAAATTCCGTATTCTTTTTTCTACGCCTGTTACCTTTGCTAGTAGAGGCATTGTAAGTTCTTTGTCTCGGAGACATTTCCATATCTGAAGAGCTTTCTTCAGTTTCGGGTTCTTCTTTCTTAACCGGAAAGGTTCTTGGTTCTTCATTTTTCAAAACAAAGACCTGTTCTTTAGTTTCAGAAAAATATCTCTCGTTTAAGATTTTATCTTCAGAAAACTTTTGTTCACATTCTTTGTCATCCAAAGTAATGAGATTAACAAGTTCTTTTATTTGTTCAATTGGAAGGGTATCCAATTGTTCATCTAAAATTTGTTCCAATTTTTGAACAATGGAACTCATTTTATCCACAAGAAAAGATAATCTTTTTATCTTTTAGACTTTGGATTTCTTTTTCCATAAAAGAATTTTTGCTTTTTAAATCAGTTAATTCAAAAAGTTTGTCATTGGGATGAATACTCCAATCCGAATGTAATTCATAAATTCTTTGATTATTTCTTTCTATAAAGAAATAATGTATAGAAATCTCTAGATTTATATTCCTAAAAAGGTTTTCCATTTGACCTTTATTGGTCATTTGAAGTTGATCCAAAAGGCCATGATAATGCATTTGGACTTTTAGAACTTCCTAAAGATGGATTTCCAACGTTGAAGTTTGGAAATGAATACTTTTGAAAGCTTTTTTCATCATCAATTTTTTCTTTTTGCCTTTCGGGCATAAGAGTTTTTGAATTCATTTTTTCATCAATTTTGTCTGAAACATCTTTGATGATTTTTGCGGCAGTCACCTCAAGATTTTCGTTGGTAGATAGACTATCCAACTTTCTCATTAAATCTTTAACAAGTTCCTCTAATTTTAAAAGAGTAGTCATGTTACAGATATAATTGCTTTTTTAGTTCTACGCTCAATAATTTTTTGCTTAGAAGCAAAAATGTTTTTCTTAATATTTTTAATATTAAGAGATTTTGTTTTATGACTTAACATAAAATCTTCTTTAATTTGATTTATTCTAATAAACCAAATTTGTATATCATCCTCTTCATAGGTGATTTGTTGATCAAGATATTGTAAATAATTTAAAATTGGATTTGAAGACATTACTCTCCAATAATTCCTTTTAAAATTCTACCATATCCATCTATTCTATGTGACATAGAACGAATTAATTGTTCAGTATTACTTGAATCTCCTATTTGTAAAGAGTTTCCAGCATAACTGTGTCTGGGTTTTGATACTAAAACCTGTTTATTTCGTGCAATATCAATTGCCCAATTTTCTTGTAATTGTGATGGCTCAGCGAATTTGCTGCCTTCAACAATTCCAATCTCAGAAAATATATCTTCAAGAGTTATATTTTCATTTTCCTTATACTCGATTGAATGAGTACTGTTGGTTAAAGCATAAGAGATTAAATAATTAATCGTAAACACTTTATTACCTGGTTCCATAAGATCAGTTCTTTCACACTGATGTATAAAACTCAAAGTTTTGTCGAAATCTTTTGTATCTCGATGTAAAGCAAATTTAGGATAGACAGTAAACATAAATTTACCATATGCTAAATTACCTTGAATTGCTCCCAGAAGAGCATCTTGCCTATTGATAATTCTATTATCAACGAGTGCCATTTTTATAGGAAAATTAATTCCATCTCTAAACTGAGCTTTAAGGAGGATTTTAACCGCTCCTATGTGTACCATATTGAGAGACTTTCTCAACTCTGGTTTAATGTGCAAAAGTTTTTTTTGCTATTTCACCCTTTGTTAAGAGTGGCAAATAAACTTCACCTGCTGTATTTTTTATGTCAACTGAAAGTTCTTCAGTGTTGAAACAATAAAATATTTTATTTTTTCTAGAAAAGGCTCTAGAAACTAAACTTTGTAAAGTTTTTGGTTGATTAAAAACCTGTTTAGTGTCAAGCTTGAATTTAAGCTTACTAATTTTTGTTAGTTGATCAGAATTAATCATGTAATCTGATACAAAACCTTTTTCGTTTTCACTAAAGTTTAAAACTTCAGTTATTTCTTCAGATTCATCATAATTGTTTTTGAAAAGATTGTTATTTTCCATTAATTTATGAAATAAAAATAATTTTTGAAAAGAAATTCTTATTGTATCAGAATTCTGAAAAAATAAGATGTTTTATTTCATAAATTAATGGAAAATAACAATCTTTTCAAAAACAATTCTGATGAATCTGAAGAAATAACTGAAGTTTTAAACTTTAGTGAAAACGAAAAAGGTTTTGTATCAGATTACATGATTAATTCTGATCAACTAACAAAAATTAGTAAGCTTAAATTCAAGCTTGACACTAAACAGGTTTTTAATCAACCAAAAACTTTACAAAGTTTAGTTTCTAGAGCCTTTTCTAGAAAAAATAAAATATTTTATTGTTTCAACACTGAAGAACTTTCAGTTGACATAAAAAATACAGCAGGTGAAGTTTATTTGCCACTCTTAACAAAGGGTGAAATAGCAAAAAAACTTTTGCACATTAAACCAGAGTTGAGAAAGTCTCTCAATATGGTACACATAGGAGCGGTTAAAATCCTCCTTAAAGCTCAGTTTAGATATGGAATTAATTTTCCTATAAAAATGGCACTCGTTGATAATAGAATTATCAATAGGCAAGATGCTCTTCTGGGAGCAATTCAAGGTAATTTAGCATATGGTAAATTTATGTTTACTGTCTATCCTAAATTTGCTTTACATCGAGATTCAAAAGATTTCGACAAAACTTTGAGTTTTATACATCAGTGTGAAAGAACTGATCTTATGGAACCAGGTAATAAAGTGTTTACGATTAATTATTTAATCTCTTATGCTTTAACCAACAGTACTCATTCAATCGAGTATAAGGAAAATGAAAATATAACTCTTGAAGATATATTTTCTGAAATTGGAATTGTTGAAGGCAGCAAATTCGCTGAGCCATCACAATTACAAGAAAATTGGGCAATTGAATTGCACGAAATAAACAGGTTTTAGTATAAAAACCCAGACACAGTTATGCTGGAAACTCTTTACAAATAGGAGATTCAAGTAATACTGAACAATTAATTCGTTCTATGTCACATAGAATAGATGGATATGGTAGAATTTTAAAAGGAATTATTGGAGAGTAATGTCTTCAAATCCAATTTTAAATTATTTACAATATCTTGATCAACAAATCACCTATGAAGAGAATGATATACAAATTTGGTTTATTAGAATATATCAAATTAAAGAAGATTTTATGTTAAGTCATAAAACAAAATCTCTTAATATTAAAAATATTAAGAAAAACATTTTTGCTTCTAAGCAAAAAATTATTGAGCTTAGAACTAAAAAAACAATTATATCTGTAACATGACTACTCTTTTAAAATTAGAGGAACTTGTTAAAGATTTAATGAGAAAGTTGGATAGTCTATCTACCAACGAAAATCTTGAGGTGACTGCCGCAAAAATCATCAAAGATGTTTCAGACAAAATTGATGAAAAAATGAATTCAAAAACTCTTATGCCCGAAAGGCAAAAAGAAAAAAATGATGATGAAAAAAGCTTTCAAAAGTATTCATTTCCAAACTTCAACATTGGAAATCCATCTTTAGGAAGTTCTAAAAGTCCAAATGCATTATCATGTGTAACACCCCGAAAACGGGTTTGGTAATCAAACCACGTTAACACTACACGACGGGTAAAATACAGTAAGTGATAAAACTTACCCGGTAAATTATAGGATTTAAATAAATAAATCTAATATATATATTAAAAGGATGAGAAATACTTTGAGAAAACAAAGTATATAAAAAGGCCCGAGATTTAACGGGACTTAAAATAAAACGGGTTGTGAACAAGATGAAGTAACTAGGAAATAAATAACTTAGTACAAGTCTTGTAATTAGATGAAAGAAGTTAGTTTGATGTGCAAATAGTCTAAAAAGATAAACTAAAGGGGCTGATTATGTATAAGTGGCCAAACTAGATTTTTATAAAAAAAAAAATCAAACACACACACACATCAGTGTGTGCGTGGATGGGAGCGACCAGGAGAGGGGAAGAAACCCCAAACCCTTATTTCATCTAATTTGATCAATTGAAGGGTGAATTGGGCATGTAATCGCTACATGAAACAAAAATCTTGATCACCTACACTTGTCTAACATTAGGTAAGTTGCAATTTCAGATTCGGTGATGTTTGATTTTTGGGTAAAGTTTAATTAGTAGAAATTTTGGAATGAATGTTGAATCTATGAGTGTTATTGTGATTATATCTTGGTTTAGAAACAAACCCTAGCAGAAAATTTGATGAATTGTTGTCAAAACTAGGGATTTGGTAATTACCCTATTATGTGCTAAGTGGGTTTTATGTTAAGATGATGAACACTCAGATTAGAATGTAAGATTGATGAATATTGAGGTTATGATAAAAGTTCTTGATGTAGTTCATGAACACTAGACTTAGAGTTTTGAATATGTTGATGTAAATCTTGGTAAAGATAACTAGTTATGAACTAGTTAGTAAATAAGTGATATTATGCACATTAGGTGTTTGTTAAAATGCCCAAATGAATGTTGACATAATGAAATTATGAAAGAAACGCGTAATTGGCTAACTCGACTAACTACGTGTAATACGGAATAATATGGGTTCTAAACGTGATGTTGATTGAACTTATTGTGCGTGTAATATGATTGAAGTTAGTTGACTGTCGAAAGTCAAATAAACCAACATTGAAGTCGGATAGTAGTTCCGACATAGAGTTTGTAAGATGGAATAGTCGTAAGTAATAATGACTAAACTAACCGTCTTACGAATTATGATGATAGTTTGACGCTTGACAAGCTAGGTGGAGGCTTGGAAAGGAAGCGGGTCAAACGAAGCAAATAAGAAGGAAAAGCGTACTTCGGATGCGAGGTAAGTAAAACTTACACCCACTTGTAGTATATGTGTTTATTTTATAAGCAATGAATACAAGAAAGGATTAGATTCGAATCATGAGTTTTCGTTAAGATCACTTTAAAGTGCAACTAATAACGAGAAAATAAGTAGAGATGGAAATTTAGTCAAGTACCGACTAAAGTAAATTGTAGTTAAAAGGGGTCTAGTGGCAAAAACTCGAAATGGGTCGGATGGGGAAATTGGTAATTAATAACCATGTTTTGCTATTTATGAAGATGCTTGGTCATATAGGCCAAACGAGTCAATTGGCGTGATAACACCATTTGACAATATCGACTAATGTGGTTGTCAAGTCTTGCGATAACATGAGCGATTAACGATTCGGATACTCCTGTCACCATAGAAAATGTGATAATAAAAGCGAGGTATAAATCGGGTCTATTTGTTGATCCGATCCAGGTACGCATATTTATGATGTATGTAAAAGTGCTAATTTGGTCGAATAATTGGTGATAACCCTTCATTGTAAAAGAAGGACCAAAATCGACCAAAACGCCCTTGTAGGCTAAATTGAACAAACAACCCTTAGAGGTTGTTTGGAAACGAGTCTTATGATTAAACAAAAGTTTAGAACGAGTATGGGTAGTGAAAGACGTAATTCTTGGGCCGAAAGACTCCATACGAGTCTTTGCCGTAAAATGATATTCCAAGGGGTATAATTCGGAACACATAGATATCTACTTTAAATCCAACACACATTTAGTTGTGATGGAAGAATACTAGATAAGAAATATAGGTTACAATGCTAGATTAGAATGAAAGCGAATTTGAGCTTAAAAGTGCTTAAAATATCCTTAACGGGTCAAAATAAGCATACTAGTGAAAACGGGTTTAAATTGCGTAAATAACCGGTGATTATAATCTAGTATGGTAGATAACATTAAGTTGAAGAAGTATATGAGATATAAAGGTCAAATACACAAGTTTGATGATGAAATCACGAACGGGTCAAAAGTTGGCAAAAAGGGTAATAAGTCAAAGACTTAAAAGTCTGAAATTTTGCTAAACCGGATGTTAGATTTTAACTCCATATGATGGAGAATTAAATTACAAATACGTAGGAAGAAACGGTAGGTTAAACAGACGAGCGGTTTGAAAGATACGAAAGTTTTCGTGTCAAAAACGGCAAAAAAGAAAGGAATGATGCAGGGGCCACCGTAACTTACGGTGCCACCGTAAGTTACGGTGGACATGATTTGGTTACGGTAAATGCCTACTGTTGTACGGTTGAATAATTGAAACACAGAGGCCACCGTAACTTACGGTGCCACCGTAACTTACGGTGCCACCGTAAGTTACGGTGGAGATCAGAAATGAGTTTTTGTTTTGGGTTTAAGATATCCATGTGGGATTTTCCTAATTTCCCTGTTATATTAGTTTAATTAATTATCAAAACTGACCTTTAAGTTGGTTTTGATCACAGGTGAATGTCGAGAGTCCCGGATGAAGATCGAGCATCGAGCAAGAACCGAACACACATTAAACAAAGCTTCCGCAACGTTGTTTTGTCGTTATTCTAAACGGCGATTTAAATCACATTATGTATATCACTTAAATTGTATAAGTTTTTAACAAACCCGTATTTCAGACGTATATATAATCATTAATTACATGATTATTTTCGCAAAATATACGTTAAACCTTGATTTATAAGAACGGGTGTTACATCATGGCCTTTTGGATCAACTTCAAATGACCAATAAAGGTCAAATGGAAAACCTTTTTAGGAATATAAATCTAGATATTTCTATACATTATTTCTTTATAGAAAGAAATAATCAAAGAATTTATGAATTACATTCGGATTGGAGTATTCATCCCAATGATAAACTTTTTGAATTAACTGATTTAAAAAGCAAAAATTCTTTTATGGAAAAAGAAATCCAAAGTCTAAAAGATAAAAAGATTATCTTTTCTTGTGGATAAAATGAGTTCCATTGTTCAAAAATTGGAACAAATTTTAGATGAACAATTGGATACCCTTCCAATTGAACAAATAAAAGAACTTGTTAATATCATTACTTTGGATGACAAAGAATGTGAACAAAAGTTTTCTGAAGATAAAATCTTAAACGAGAGATATTTTTCTGAAACTAAAGAACAGGTCTTTGTTTTGAAGAATGAAGAACCAAGAACCTTTCCGGTTAAGAAAGAAGAACCCGAAACTGAAGAAAGCTCTTCAGATATGGAAATGTCTCCGAGACAAAGAACTTACAATGCCTCTACTAGCAAAGGTAACAGGCGTAGAAAAAAGAATACGGAATTTTCCATGCCGTATCATAAAGGTATACCTGATTCTAATAGTAATGAAAATGGTAGTGCAACTACTATTAACACTATTAAAATTGATTGTATCTTCAACCTCGACAAAAGAAAAGAGGTAATTGACAAATGGAACACTGAGATCAGTCTAATCATTCAGACTAATTCAGATGATTTTTCTAATGCTAAGGCTTTGTTATTATTATTAGAACATAAGTCTGCAGGAATCATAAAAAAATTCATCAAAGGAACAACTTGGGATGAAACTTTACATGGTGAAGATCTTTTTGATCAAATCATAAATGCAATACACATGATGTTTTTAGGTCTCGACCTTATAACAAATAAAGACCATGAAAATAAAAAATTGCTAGAAAAAGCAAGACAAAATCTGGCAAAAGCACAGATTTGTGATATTTGTTTGTTAGACGATTTTACTTGTCTTTATGAAACAAATCTTTACAAATTAAGTACAGGTGAATTCCACTCTTGGATTGAGGATTACTTAATGAAGATTCCTATCGTTGGAGAAAAAGCCAAAGAACGATGGAACAAAGAAAAGAATCAGTTTACGATGCATTCTCTTGGGTTTGCAACAAGAATTGTCAAAGAAGAAATTGCGGTTTACTGTGATTTTTCTGATAAACAAAAACAGCTAAAAAGTTTTAACAAAAGCTGTTGCAAAAAACTTACTGATTTACCTCAATTAACTTTTGGTTGTGAACCAGTAAAAGATGAAAATTATTTCAAAAAGAAATATAAAAATAAATATAAAACAAAAACTAAAAAACGTTTTTGGAAAACCAAGAAAAGAAAGTTTTCTCCTGGAAAATACTTTTCAAAAGAAAAACCTAAGGTTTGTCCTCAAGGGAAGAAAAAATGTCGTTGCTAGATATGTTCTGAAGAAGGACACTATGCAAACGAATGTCCCAACAGACAAAAGTTTCCGGAAAAATTAAAAATTATTTCGAAAGCGGAAACTGAAGGATTTTTTCCTTATGAAAATATTTTTGATGGTTATACACAAATATATGCATTAGAAATATTATCCGATTCTTCTACAGAAGACTCAGAATGAAGTCCAACCACTCTTTTAGTTGGGGAGATAAAAATAAACAAAACGAATTTTTGAAATTTGTTTATTCAAAAATTATTTATTTTCTGAAAATAAAGATATTTTTGGAAATAATAAACAGGGTCGTCTTGTCAAATGACAGACACGGTAAGAGGGCCAAAAATGTGTTAACTGGTAGCTTGACACGAGATTTTCAGAAATCTTAAGCAAAAATGTCATTGTCATTCTTGCTACTATAAATAGAAGGCATTTCTTCATTAAAAAAATTCATCACTTTCATTTACACTTACAAAAAGAAAGGCATATTTTTGAAAAAATGGAAGATTTAAAGGCTTTACGCCTAAAAGAAAAAATTATATTTATAGAATTAAAAGCTATTCAAGAAAAAAATAGATCTCTACGACGAAAGTCTAGACACAACTGTTAATTCAGAACAGGATTCCGAAAGGATACAATCTGAATCTATTCCTTTACAAACGGCTAAAGGTAAAGAAAAATCAAGTCCGTTGATTCCTGTTGCTTTGGAAAAAAGCAATTATAAAGTAAATGAAGAACTAAAATCTTCATCTAGCCCAGTAGCAAACGGCTCTGGTAAAGGCACATCAAATCCGTTGATGGCTGACAGTTTGCCAAAAACTGACAAGATCTCTCTCAGACCAAGTTACTCCCAAGTCACACAAATTCCAGAAAAGCATAATTCAAGATTTTATGTTATTTTCGATGGTGACCACAGAGGAATATATGAAGATTGGGGTATAGTCAAAAATTACATTGATAAAACCGACTATCCTTTCAAAAAATTTGGGTCGTTAGCGCAAGCCCAACAAGAAGCTACCCGATATTCAGCAAACCTCGGGAAGAAAGGAATACCTTTAAAGGTAACAATTATTCCTGAGCCATTAAAGCCCAAGAAAAAAGAAAGAATCATTGAATTCAATAACACTTTCTCAAGATCAACAATAAAAGAAGAGAAAGAAGAAGAAGATATTATATCTTTGGACGGATTCAGAAGAATTTGGTCTAAAACAAGAGCTCTTAGTCAAGATGATTTCGAGTCTGAGCATGTCTACACAGAAGATAAGGCTAATAAAAGTCTTTTAGTCTTTTGTCCAGGCGCAAGTCCAGAACTTGTTTCACTAGCATTTTCTGCTGGTCTAATAAAGTTCATATACCCATCTCAAAATTTGCTTGAAATCAGCATGTTTCCAGAAGGGATAAAGAAAGCTATTAAAAACTTTCGAAAGAAGATTGCTGCAGCAAAAGACGCAAACATCTTCATAAAGTGTAACTCTACACTTCCAGATTGGTACCAAGGAGCTTCTTCCCAAAGTTACCATCATATAGAAATCAGGCTCGCGAAAGCAAGAACCGTCAACCCCTCAAAAGTTATGAATGAGGAGCAAGAAGATTTCGAAAATTGGGTCGAAATAAGGGTTAAAGGATTCTTAAAAATCCTGAATAATCTTCAAAATATTAAAGTAAAAAAGCTTTAATAAAGTAAATTATTGCAGCAACCACTGCATCATCACAAGTTACAGTGGAACTCCACTACCAAAGCACGAGAAGGAAGCTTTAGAAAAAATGGAGCAACGCATTATCTTCAACAAAGTTGATGTGAGTCCTACTACCAAACAAAGACTCTGCAAAATAATGCAAAGAGCACAGGAAAGCCATCAGTGCATGAGCTGTAAAGAATCTTCCACCGAAGAAAATTCTGACAAAAGTGGTCTCAACTACTTTTCAGAAGACGACACCAGAAAGCTAGACCCACCACATGGGTTTGTCGACCAAAAAACGTCATGCATGACGAACACTTAAGGCTATTTTAGTCCTTTTGTAAAATTCACTTCTGCTATATAAAGAAGTTGAATTCATTAGTTTAGGATATCCCTCGACTAGCATCTCCTATCCCTGGCTAGAAACCTCTCAACAACTCTCAACCACCCTCACTTTTCTTTTCCTTTTCTTGATCATTCGTATGATCATTTTCAAATTCTAGTTATGTGTGCTACTAGTATGGAGTAGAAACTCCTTTAAGGAGATGATGTAAATATCAAGAAGTTCTCATTCGGGAGAACAGTTATGAAATAAAAACGCCTTTGTAACCCCCTATCTTATTTTCTATCTTAAAGTTTTTATTCTGTAAAACCTGAAGTCCTGGAGCCCGTTGAAGTACCGCTTAGGCAGGAGGCCGTTAGGGAAATTAAGGGTTGGATTGGTCCCTTGCAGAAGAAATATAAACTTTCAAGCGAGGAAAATACAAGAAGTAAAAGGTATAGATTTTATTTCAAACTGTTAAATTACTTCAAGATTGATATTTTATATTTCTCCTTAAAATCTTAAAAAAGAATTTTATTTTAACACAAAACTAAGATTTTGATTAAATCAAAAAATGATGTTTATAAACAAACACAAAAAGAAATCGATTAACAAGTATCGAAACAAATGATTTTTCAATCTAAAAAATTTAGTCAAAATATGACTACAAAAAATAATGAATTTTGTAAATTCAAAGGATTAATTCCACAATTAAACAATTTCAAAATTGTTTATGTTAGTCAACAATTGTCGACTAATAATTTAGAATTCATATTCGAATTATCGATTGATTATTTTAATCGAACGAATAATTCATTTGAATTTTATATTCAAAATACTATGCATCTTTTGAATTTTATATTCAAAATACTATGCATCTTTAGAATATTATATTCAAAGTACTGTGCATCTTTAGAATATAATATTCAAAGTACTGTGCATCTTTTTCATTTAATCGATCGATTAAATTCAAAAGATTACTTTCAAAAGAAAGAATTTTATATTCTAATTTGTAAATTCTATTTACAAAAACCAAGTATACAATGAGTCTTAACCAGACCACAAAACATCTAAAGGACTTAATGAACACTTTAGTTGAATTTGCTAAAAATTCTAAAGTACCTCCGCATAGATTTTGTGCCCCTTCCTCTCTTAGACCCTCCGGTATGGTATCGGGACAAGGTTCGGGAGGCAGACGTGGAGGGGGACCCCGATAGGGAACCCCCCCCCCTCCGGGTCTAATGATCGACATAATCGGGGAAAACCTCCTATCCACCCCGAAGCACACACTCTTTATCTCTCTCTCTCTCTCTTCATTCTCTCTTGATATGATTGGATGAAGATAGATGGGGATACCATTTCCTATGGATGTGGGAAGAGGAGAGGAAGAAGAAAGTGGTGATGTGGAGGTAAGGGAAAGGGAACCACACCCTATGGTCTTACAACGATAATAATAATAATCGACCGGTATCGAGCAAGTACTGGTATCGAAAATACCGGTACGGTCCTGCTCGGTATCGGTACATGAAGGTGAAAACTGACACTAATACAGAAAACACCAAAAGTTGGTGCCGAATTGATATTGGAAATCTTTTGGTTTAGGAAATTTAGTGCTGCTACCCGGTACCATTTGCTCATCCCTGATCACGGGTACCGTACGAACAACAACGGTATCGTACAACTTTTTTTGTTGATTTTCTTCAACTTTTCTTTTTTTCTTTTTTTAGTTTCAGGGGTAGGGATGAGCTCGATACCGAAAATACCAGTTATGTTACCGGTATATGAAGGTAAAAAACGGTAGTGAACCGGTACCAGGAACGCCTAAAGTCGGTACCGAATTGGTACTTAAGATCTTTCAGGTAGGCAAATTTGGTACCGGTACCCAGAACCATTTTCTCATCTCTAACCACGGGTTTCATACGAACAACATCGTTACCATACAACTTTTTTAGTTGATTTTCTTTCGGTTATCTTTTAGTGTTTTTTTCTACATTTTCATTTTATTCTTGTTAGTAGTTCCGTTTGCAACGCGCTCATAGTAATTTCAAAACACATGTAAACACAAACTAAATAACAAAAGAAATTCGCCGCAACGCGGCAAACTTCTTGCTAGTTTATTGAAATCTCAAACTTATCAAACAATAATAAGACTTTAAAATAAAAAAGGTAGCAAAACACATAGCCGCTACTATTTAATTAACAAAACACCCAATCATCATCACCATTTCCACATTCACCAGTCGCCATATTCTCCCTCAACCAAACTTATGCAGCAGCAGCAGCAGCAGCACAATCACAACAAACTGATCTAGAAAAGTAGTTGATCGTCAACCAACAATGAGTTTCAGAGACGATAATGAAGACGGCAGGTCCGATCTCCGGAAACCATTTCTGCACACCGGAAGCTGGTACCGTATGGGCTCCAGACAATCCAGCATGATGACGTCATCTCAGATGATCAGAGATCGATCTGTTTCGGTTCTCGCTTGTGTTCTTATTGTTGCCTTAGGTCCTATTCAGTTCGGTTTCACTGTAAGTAATCACTTTCTCTTGTTGTTAACCTAATTGACTATTGTTGACTTCAGTTATTCGGATATAGATTGAGATCCGTGTTCATTTTGAAGATGAATTTGATAGTGATTGACTTCAATTTCACATCTGCAGAGTGTTTGATATTCGAATCTGACTATTCGAATTAGGTTTTCGAAATTTTGAATTGAATTATTTGCATTTAATTCGAAATTCCAGATGGAATATATATATATATATATATATAGGACAAAGATCCGTTAGGAACCAACCCTTATTGCGAGAACCAATGTGAACACAACAAAAAATGCCTAAAAAACACACAAATTTTATTTAATATTTTTTATAAAAAATCGCTACTTTTAGTAGAAATTAAAAAAAAAAAAAATTATTTTTTTGCTACTAAAAGTAGCGATTTTAACATAAAAAATATTAATTTTTTTTTTTAGATTTTTTTTTTTTTTTTATAGATTTTTTGGGGGTTTAGTTTTTAGCATTTTAGCTTGGGGGTGGGGGGGGGGGGAGGGGGGAGGGGTTAGTTTTTTTTAGGTTTTTTGAGTTTTTAGTTTTTAGCATTTAGGGGGTTTAGGTTTTTTTAGCTATTTTAGGTTGTGTTCACATTGGTTCTCGCAATAAAGGTGGTTCTCGCATGAACCTTACCCTATATATATATATATATATATATATATATAGGGTAAGGTTATTGTAAAAAAGGTTAAAAGTATGAGAAATGTGAGAAATATTGTGGAGATGATATGTGTCCTAAATCTAAATTAATTCAAAAGGGTAAACAAGTAATTTTATCATTAATTCAATTAATTAAAAACTTCTCATAACCGCCACCTTAATTATAGGAACTTGATTTTTTTAAAAGATCTCTATAAACACCATTCAGCAAGTATATAACACCATTCAGGAAGTATATAACACCATTCAGTAAGTATATATAACACCATTCAGTAAGTATATAACACTATTCAACAAGTATATAACACCATTCAGTAAGTATATAACACCATTCAGCAACTATATAACACCATTCAGTAAGTATATAACACCATTCATGGACTAAACATCTGATCGAAACATATTTTTTTCTCTATATAAGTATAGCAATATGGTACTCATATTAAAGATAAAAAAACGCTCGTTATTATGGTGTAATTTTTTTTTTTTAAAAAGTTACGTATAAAAAGTTATTGACGTTTAAAAAAGACGGGGGGAAATTTCCTTTTGCGTTAAGAGAAAAATGCCCGGATAGTCCCCTGTGGTTTCACCTTTTTTCACCTATAGTCCCTATCTTTCCAAAACTACTTGAATAGTCCCCAAGGTTTTCCGTTTTGTTCTCGGATAGTCCCTGGGTCTAACTTCAGTTACTTTTCTCTGTTAAAATGATGTGAAATGACAAAAATACCCTTTCCTTAAAAGGCCAAACCACAGGGACTATCCGGGCATCTTCTTCATTTTTGTTTATGTTCAACTCTCTTGTCTGCAAACTTATCCTCTTAAAACCTTCATCTCTTTCAACTAAAAACCTAACACACAAACATGAAGACCTCATCTTCAACTCTCCCTCTCTCGATCTATATACTGCAAACACACACAAAACACATTTCACTCACAAAACCCTCTGCCCCGTGCTCTCTCTCTCTCTCTCGTGATGCTCCTGGTCGACGACGACCGGAGCCAGTCAACCGCCGGCTGTCGATGGTGTTACCAGCCGACAACACCCTCTTTCCCTCCTATTCACTTCTCCGGCGAACACTCATGGAGGAGTCGGAGCCTCATCGGCTTCCTTCTTGCTTCCCAGACGACAGCAACACCCACCCCCTTTCTCTCATCATCCTCGTCATCTCCTCCGGCGGCGGAGCCGGAGGTGCAGGCCGGTTAACCGGCGGCGACCACACAACTCTGACACCACCCACACCACCTCGGTTCCTTCATCGCCGACGACGGAGATCAGAAACAGAGAGACGAGAGAGAGCTGAAGAGTGACTTGCACCAGCGGAGATCAAAATCACGTGACGAATCGGAGGTGAAGTAGTTTCAGTCTCCATTTGTGAGTTGCAGGTTGTTCAGGATTTTGATGAAAATGGAGGATATGAATGAATGAATGATTATATGTGGTTGCAGAGAGGGAGTAAATAGGAGAATTGAATTGGGGTAGTTATTGTTAATTAGACCCGATAGCTTATAAATCTGGATGAAGATTAGACCCGATAGCTTATAAATCTGGTTAATCGGCTCCAGCAGCTGTCTATCGGGGTGGGAATGAGGAATCGAGAGGGGGGAAAGGCTTGTTGTGGTCTGTGTTTGTGTTGTTTGCTGTTTTCAGGCGGTGGCAAAGAGGACGACGATAACGACGGTGGTTCTGCGCGGCGGAGACCGGCGGCGGCTGGTGATGGTGGAGGGTGGAGGAGGGTGATGGTGGGTGGAGGTGGAAGATGAAGTGTGGTGGTGGGGTTTTATAAATAAAAAATGAAGAAGATGCCCGGATAGTCCCTGTGGTTTGGCCTTTTAAGGAAAGGGTATTTTTGTCATTTCACATCATTTTAACAGAGAAAAGTAACTGAAGTTAGAGCCAGGGACTATCCGAGAACAAAACGGAAAACCACAGGGACTATTCAAGTAGTTTTAGAAAGATAGGGACTATAGCTGAAAAAAGGTGAAACCACAGGGACTATCCGGGCATTTTTCTCGATTAATGTTAGTTTCTTAATTTAAAAATGTTAAATTTACCTATATACCCTTAATCTAGAAAATTAATATGTTTAATAGTAAACATTATTTACAATTTTGCCATTATGATCTCAACCATTAGATCAAAGATCTAATGGTGTAGATTCTTTCTTACCTTTCTTACAAAAAACCCTTTTTTTACAGGAACCTCTACCTATATATATATATATAGAGAGAGAAAGTATAATGTACAAAAGCCCTAATCCTACTTCACGAACGCGACAATCCTAACCGTCAGATCTCAGGGTTATTATCACGCATGGATCAGTGTTTTTGTGATTATCACGCATGGAGCAATAATCACGCATGTGTATAATGAAGCAAATAATCACGCTTTTAACCCTGATCTGACGGTTACGATTGTCGCGTACGTGAAGTAGGATTACGCCTAATGTATGTTAACCGCTCTCTCTATATATATAGGGTAAGGTTCATGCAAGAACCATCTTTATTGCGAGAACCGCGAGAACCAATGTGAACACAACCTAAAATAGCTAAAAAAACCTAACCCCCCCCCCCCCCCCCCCACAAGCTAAAATGCTAAAAACTAAACCCCCAAAAAAACCTAAAAAAAATCTAAAACAATCTAAAAAAAATATAAATTTGTTTTTTTTAATATTTTTTATGTTAAAATCGCTACTTTTAGTAGCAAAAAAAAAAAAAAAATTTTTTTTGGCTACTAAAGGTAGCGAATTTTTTATAAAAAATATGAAAAAAAAAATTGTGTGTTTTTTAGCTATTTTTAGGCATTTTTGGTTGTGTTCACATTGGTTCTCGCGGTTCTCGCAATAAAGGGTGGTTCCTAACGGATCTTTGTCCTATATATATATATATATATGATTTTATTTAATTTTATGTATAATGTAAAATTTTGTTAGAAGATTAAGATGAATGAATTCTAGTAAATATTAAGATCTTGTCAATGTAGAAGATGAATTTGACGATTATTGACTTCAATTTCACATCTACAGATTGAGTGTTAGATATGGGAATTTGACTCGAAAAACTTGGAATTCCATTAGTATTCGAATTAGGATTTCTAATTTTCGAGTAGAATTTGTATTTGATTCGAATTGAAATTTGTGATTTTCGATACGAAATTTGAATTATAATAATATGTATTCTTTTTTGCATTAGTTATATACGTAAACTGGAAATTCCATTTGGATATGAATTCCAGATTTGAATTAGGATTTTTTCAAGTAGAATTTGCATTCGATTCGGATTGAAATCTGTGATTTTCTATTCGAAATTTGAATTAAAATTATATATATATATTTTTTGCATTAAATGTATACATAATTTTAAAAATTTGAACTTTTTAAATTAAATTAAATCTTGTTTATACTAAATTTAATCGAGTAAACTTGAATTCGAATAGTTTTTTCGAATCTAATTTGAATTCGGTTTCAAAAATATCAAAATTCGATTAACTTGAATAACTTGAAATTCGATACATTGACCACCTCTATCTAGAGATGGAGCAAATCATTCAAGGGTTGATGAAGGAAACCAAGAATTATATTATGTTTCAGTTTTGGTTGATGAATCTTGTTGTTTCAGGGTGGTTATTCATCACCTACACAAGCTGCGATTATGCGAGATCTTAATCTCACTGTATCCGAGGTATGCTTACTACGCTAACCCATTTCTGTACATCATACGGACTTTATACATGAACTGATTTGAAGCATTTTCAGTTCTCTTTGTTTGGTTCTTTATCAAATGTGGGTGCCATGGTTGGTGCAATAGCCAGTGGTCAAATTGCAGAATATATCGGCCGGAAAGGGGTATGTTTTTTCATTTCATTTTTTAATCTGCAATAATATATGTAAGATACATTTATATATGCATAAATAACAGCCGAATATCTGTGGTCAAAATTGCAGTCTTTGATGATCGCCGCTATCCCTAATATCATTGGATGGCTTTGTATCTCATTTGCTACTGTAAGCTTCTAATAACCATTTTATAACTGCCCGTTTTCATTTATAGTTTGTTAGAAACTTAGAAACCTAACCTTGCAGTCACAACGGTTGTTTTCGTAGGATACATCGTTTCTTTACATGGGAAGATTGTTAGAAGGATTTGGCGTTGGGATTATATCATATACGGTAACTTTATCTATTCAAAGTTTGTTTGAATAAAGGTTTTGTTGGCGAAAAGCATCATAATAAGAATTATGTTTCCTGATCGATTACAAAGGTTCCTGTCTATATAGCCGAAATAGCACCTCAAAATATGCGAGGGGGGCTCGGTTCTGTCAATCAGGTATTTTTGTTTAGAAATTCAATATGTGAATTTGTTGTGCTCCAATTCAAGATTTGTACTTTCTTATTTTTTATTTATTTATTTTTTTTTTTTTGTGTTGTAGCTATCTGTGACAATTGGGATAATGCTTGCTTATTTGCTGGGACTTTTTTCTAATTGGAGAATACTTGCAATTCTTGGTAATTGTCAACAAAAACACATTCATCTTAATGAGCTTTTGTTGCTATATATGATCTTCATGAGTTACTTCGGGACCTGAGTCAATGTAAAACAGTTAAGGTGCATGTTTGAGGTCCAAATTGCCAACCTTTGCACGAATCAAGCATGATCATGAACTTTTTGGCAGCAAGCTTATAATCCAAATTCAGTTAACAAGAGTTTGGCAAGATGAGTGGGTTAGGCGGGTCGGGTAGCTGGCTCTGGTTTGGTTGACCCGCAAGCACTTCTTTGCCATTTTGTATATCTGTGTATAAATAAATTAGGCCACAAGTAATTATTACAAAGGATATTATTCCAGTAATAATAAAAATATTTAGATACAATGATTTTAAGGTTATATGCATTAAAATAGACTTTGGGCGACTTTCAACCCATTTGACTAGTCGGCGATTAATCGCTAGTTGGCCGGTCACCTGAGTAATTTTTCATTCATCGGTAGTCAGCCCTAATCGGCCCTAGTTGGCCGGCCAGAAATCGGCGATTCTGGCCAGAACCTGTAAATTCCCGCCAGTTTCCAACCAAACCATGTAATTCCGGCAATTAATCTTGTATACTTAAAAAATGGGTCGAGGAGGGATTAAAACTTAAAACCTGTCTACTTAAAATATTTACCTATAAAAATGTGTGTACATATATAAAGCTGAATAATACATATAAAAATCCCAATCTAATTAATCCCAATTAGTCTCAATTAATCGCTAGTCGGTACCCCACGGCCGACTAGCGCCTAGCAATTTTTACAACAATGTTGTTTGGTAAAAAAAATTACATAATTTCTTTTGCAGGAACTTTGCCATGCTTAATTTTGATTCCTGGTCTCTTTTTTATTCCAGAATCTCCCCGGTGGCTGGTAAGCAATAATATGAACAAAGTGTTATATTCTTCTTCTTCTTTTTTTTTTTTTTTTTTGCTGTTGGAGTTCTTGCAATAGTAGTAACTTTTGAGCAACATTGTGTCAATCTTCCAGGCGAAGATGGGTATGACTGATGATTTTGAATCTTCTTTACAAGTTCTTCGTGGGTTTGATACTGATATTACCGTTGAAGTAAATGAAATTAAGGTAAATGATAAATCTCTGTTAAGTACATCATTCGAAGGTGAAAAATATTCTATCGTTTATACTTTTGAAGACTGATCTTGCAATGATAGGCATATACTTTACGTTTTTCAGAGGTCTGTAGCATCATCAAACAGAAGAACCACAATTCGTTTCTCGGACCTTAAACAAAGAAGATATTGGTTCCCTTTGATGGTATTTAATTTTATTGCATGTTTTTTTTCATGTCTTCTTATGATAATGAAAATGATTTTTTTTTAAACTTTAATATTTGTAGATAGGAATTGGATTACTTGTTCTTCAACAGCTAAGTGGAATCAATGGTGTTCTTTTCTATTCTAGTAACATCTTTCAGTCTGCAGGTTAGTATTGTTCATGCGAAAAGCAAATAAACGTGTACTTCATTCAGTTCTTATTTATAAGTTTTTTAATTATAAAACTAGGTTATAGACCCGACACGGAGTTGAGCACAAAAAATGATGCAATAAAAAATCATATATAATAAATAAACATAGTACATTGCATGTAATAATGAAAAATTACAAATTAGTGTTACATTTACACTTAACAAATCTATTAATACAAATCCAAATTACAAATGTCCAAAAATTTCTTTGTGGACAAGTCTGGAAGTCTTACTCGGAAAATTGCCATCTTTATCAACAATTAACAGTTTAAGGCCATCTTGACTTTTGACTCTGGCGTACGAACCATATGAAAACATAGGTTATTTTTAAAAGAAACCAACTTTGGATAGCAATTGTCCTTAAGTTTTATTTATTGTCATCACGAAACATACAGTGAGAGAAAAATGTAATCTTTGATCTTGTGTATTACACTGGTACTGAACAAATCATCATCATTATACTCGGTAAATCCCACCAATAGCAAAGCTAAGGTAGGGTCTGAGGGTAAGATGTAGACAGCCTTACCTCTACCCCGTAGGAATAGAGAGGCTGCTTGGAGTGAGACCCCCGGCTCGATAGTAGTTTTGCATCAAGCCTTGGACATAAGGCACATAACAGCAATTAAGACAAAGGCTGATTAGTGCATGTACTCCCTTGTCTTTCGGCTATCAACGCCACCACATGATGCATGGTTAACCATCCCCCTCATTTAACGTTATTTTCACAAAATTAGTAAAATAACGTTAAAGTTAGTGCACTTTCACTTTTGCCCCCCGAGCGCCCACCTTGGTTTAAAAAAGCGGGAAGTCACAAAAGCGACGAGGTCTAAAACCGAGGCGCAAAGCGCAAAAGCGGTGAGCTTTTCATACGCAAGGCGCAAAGTGATTATATAAATTATTTTATATCTCCCCTAGGTTTTTAGCATCCCCTACCTTTGATTTAGCTAAAATTAAGCTTTACATATCTTTTAAAATGAAAAAAAAAACAGAAATGTACAACATAAAAAGCCTGTTGTACAACACTCAGCTGCACAGAAACACCCCATGTACAAAAGGCGCGCCCCTCACCTGCGCCTCAGGTCAAATTTTAGCCTAAAAAGAGCCCCTCACCTGCGCCTTTTGTACACCTTGCGCCTTATGTCACACAAAGCGTTTTGGTTTGCGCCTTAGGTCGCCTCGCACCTTGGCGCGCATAAGGCGCACTTTTTTAAACCAAGGCGCCCACACATATATACATTGCAAGCGGGGCGTTGGTGCTGAATAAATGATGCAATGAAATGAAAGAGTATACGTATTTATTGAATTTTTTCCGAATTAATTTTTCCATAGGTATATGTTTTTCATATAATCTAAAGATATTATTAAATTTATAAGTAAACTTGTTATTAAAGGAGGATTTTAAATTACAAAATTAAAATTATAGATAATCACAAAATTTAGTTTGGAGATAATTTAGGTATGAATTTAAACTTGAAATTATATCAATTACTACGATATTGAATATTTGACTCACCAAAAATTTTGGTATTCATTATTATAAATTAGGAATGAATTTTTTTTTACATTTATAATAAATGATATCGTCCTCGTCATCATCATCATACTTAGTAAATCCCACAAATAGCAAAGCTAAGGTAGTGTCTGAGGAGGGTAAGATGTAGACACCCTTACCTCTACCCGTAGGAATAGAGAGACTGCTTCTAGTGAGACCCCTGACTCGATAGTAGTTTTGTATCAAGCCTTGGACATAACATAAGGGACATAACACTCAACAATTGGGACAATGGCCGATTACTGCATGTACCCCCTTGTCTTTAGGCTATCAACGCCACCACATGATACATGATTAACTGTCCCCCACTTTTAAAGTTATTTTCACGTAATTAGTCAATAAGTTAAAATTAGTGCACTTTTACTTTTACCCATTATTAAATTACAAAATATGTTAAAATAATAAGTAAAGTTGTGAGATTGAAAGAGAAAGTGATGCAGTTGCTAGTGCAATCAAATGGCTCAAGAACGATTATTAATCAAAGACGATAAAAAAAACCAAAAGGTTCAAGAACATAGTTCTTTCTATTCAATAATCAACATAAACTTATTAGACTATAGGCCCACGGGCTCAGTTAGGTTTTTAGGGTTAGTTAGGTTTTTAGGGTTACTCGTAGTCCCTATATATTGTAACCTACTCATTCAGAAAATAATACAGCAGCCTCTTTTATGGCATCAGAGCCACGGTTCTGAGTTTTCAATTAATAGCGCATATGTCTGTTAGAGCATCTCCAGCCATTAGAGCATTTAGCGCATCTGTTCATTAATAGAGCATCTGTCATTAATAGAGCATCTGTTCATTAGAGCATCTGTTAGCGCATACCCTTTTTTTTTCCACAGTAGCTTCGGCTATACACAAAAACCCTAGCACCACCTATGGCCGGCGAGAACAAGAACGAAGATCAGACGCCTCCATCTGATAAACCCTCCAAACCCCTGCACCCTGCGTACTCGGTTACCAATGTTCAATCCAAGATACGTACCCTTGACGGTACTAAGGTCACCTACACCTCTTGGGTTAAACTTTTCCCTTTACATGCCGTCGCCTACCAAGTGCTCGATCATATTGACGAGACACCACCACCTGCTAAAACAAACCCTGAGTTTCAGTCTTGGAAAGAACTCGATGCTTTAGTTCTTCAATGGATACTCAGCACCGTATCCGACAACCTGCTGCCCCGTGTGATGGATAACACGACCACTGCTCGACACGCATGGCTGAAACTGGAGAAGATTTTCCTCAGTAATAAGAAAGCAAGGGCTGGGGCACTTGAAACTAAGTTCTACCATGTAAGATTATTAAAGACTGATTGATTATTATTGAATGACTAGGTTACAATATATAGGGACTACGAGTAACCCTAAAAACCTAACTGAGCCCGTGGGCCTATAGTCTAATACTCCCCCGCAGTCGTAGCGGATGGAACTAGAATATTAGACTGAAAACAAAAACAATAATAAACCCTAAAAAACTGTCTTCGATTTCGGTCAAAATTCCATAATCTTGCAATCTTCAATCCATAATCTTCGATCCTCAATTTTGAATGATCTCGTAATCCTATAAGAGGCAACCAATACGACAGTGCAACGGTGGCTGGTAGCAGCGCGGCGGCGGATCGTAATCCTGCAGGCGGCGCAGCGGAAGACCGTAGTCTGATGAGCGGCGGCGGCACGGCGACAAGGGGCGGCTTGACGGAGATGCAAAATCAACAAGATGAGCCGTAGCATCATCTGTGTGGTAAGAAACCGTAAGAAGACCGGTGAATCTAGAACCGAAGACGAAGCTTTATTTGAAGACAAAACTGGAAAAAAAACCGGAAACGGAAAATGAACAGAGACCGGACAGGGCGGCAGTGGCGGCACGCCGCCCTGTCTAGGGTTTTTTTTTCTCAAGTGGTGACGGCTAGGGTTTTGTTATTTGTATGTGACGCGGCTGAAACGATATAGAGCCTAGGTTGGCTCTGATACCATGTAAGATTATTAAAGACTGATTGATTATTATTGAATGAGTAGGTTACAATATATAGGGACTACGAGTAACCCTAAAAACCTAACTGAGCCCGTGGGCCTATAGTCTAATAAAACTAACTAACAATGAACCCTAAGATCCTATTTATAAGATAGGAATCATAATTAAAAGGAAACTAAATTAGAAAGATTAGAACACTAAAATTCAAATAACTAATAAAATTAATCTTGAAAATCAGAAAGTGACATGTAGCATTGATTGGAATCCTTTATCAGAAGTAGATTTTTCTGGTTTTTTGCCCTTTATCCGAAAAACAAAACTATATTAAATTCAGCTCAAATAAACTTGTGTTTAATTTTATTAATCTTAACTGGGCAGGAATTTCTAGCAGTGATGCTGCTACATTTGGACTTGGTGCTATCCAAGTAAGCATTTAACAGCTACTTAATTATCATATTATATCCCCCTCCAACTTTATTTTGTAATTTAAATGACGTTCTAACAAAGAATATATCGCACCAATTAGGTTATCGCAACTGCAGTTTCCACATGGTTGGTTGACAAAACAGGCCGGAGGATTCTGCTCACTGTAAGGGGACCAATGTTACTAGCTATTACCAACATTTCTTTTAATGGTGCCAATGTGGGTGGGTTGGGTAACGGGTCAAAAGGGTTTCGGGTAAAAGGGTAATCTTTTACTGTCGTCCCAAAAAGTTATATAGACTATATGTACTATATATGCTCTTTTGTCTCATCAACCAACTTTGGCCTCTCAACTTTGGGATTAACCAACTTTATCCCCTCATGTTTAGCTCTTTAAGTAAAACAACTTTTGCCCCTCAAGTCAACTTTAATAATAAACACCTTTAGCTCCTCACGTTAATTATAAACAACTTTAGCCCCTCAACTTTAATAATTACATGTTTAGCTCCTCAACTTTAATAATGACATGTTTAGCCCCTTAACTACATCAAACAACTTTAGCCTCTCAACTTTAATAATAAACAACTTTAGCCCCTCAACTTTAATAATGACATGTTTAGCCCCTCAACTTTAATAATGAATAACTTTAGCTTCTCAACTTTAATAATGAATAACCCTCGAGGTGGAGGGGAGGAGGAGTAGAGGCAGACCCAAAATTACTTGGGATGAGCGGTTTAGGCAGGATTTGCAAAGATTGCACCTCTCTGAGAACATGGTCCATGATAGGAGCTCGTGGAGACGTAGAATTAAGGTTAAGGATTTCTAGGAGAGGGTACAATTGTTTCTTTAGGTGTAGTGTATGGCCGTAGATATGTAACTATGTGTATATGCTGTTTTGTGTTGTCATATTTGTCTTGTTATACTCTTTCGCATCTCATGTTACATTGGTAGCTTCATACATACACACACACACACACCTCATGTTCTATTTATTTCTTTCCTGGGTGTTTTAGAGCCGAGGGTCTCACTGGAAGCAGCCTCTCTATCCCCAGGGGTAGAGGTAAGGTGTGCCTACATCCCACCCTCCCCAGACCCTACAAATAGCTTTGCTATTGGTGGGATTTTACTGGGTATGATTGATTGATTGATTGATATCCCCTCAACTATAACAATGACATGTTTAGCCCCTTAACTAAAACATCAAACAACTTTAACTCTCACGATTTGCTTCTTCTTATCCACGTTTCGAACCCGCTGCGGAGCGTGGATGGTAACCAACTAAGTTCTAAAACCAGTTATATTATTTCAGTAATGATCTATTTTTTGAAATAAATAAATGGTTTAAGCAATAAAATACACTTTGGGCACCTTTTGACTCATTTCCTTTTTATTTTATTTTTTTGCTTCTTGAAATTTTTTATATAGACCAACTTAGAACGGGAAACCACTTTATACTGTAGGTTTCCTCTGTTGGAATGACCTTCAGTCTCGTAGTTGTCGCAGCTGCTTTCTTCACTAAGGTGATCATTTGTTTTCTTTCATTTTCTCTTTACAATTTGCATAGACCGACATTAGTTAAACAATTATCATGTTCTTTTTACTCATCAATTTCATTATAAAATTCTGATAAAAAACATCGCAGAGTTTTGTGGAAGAAAGTTCTTCATTGTATGCTGCAATGGGTATCGTGTCGGTGGTTGGAGTTGTGGTATGTCTTCATGTTATTTATATTTTATTATGAATTAGTTTGTCATTTACAATATGTTTAGACTGAAGTTGTTATCTTGTTTAAACTAACTTCCTCAACAGGGCATGGTAATCGCGTTTTCTCTTGGAATGGGGCCCATCCCATGGGTTATAATGTCTGAGGTAATTATATTAAATCTATTGCATAATATTCGAAGTTTTTATTGATTATATTAATAATTAATCTTCATTGTGTTGCAGATTCTTCCTGTTAACATTAAAGGACTAGCTGGGAGTATTGCAACATTAGCCAATTGGTTTATTGCATGGTTAATTACAATGACCGCACCGTTGCTTTTAGCGTGGAGTGGTGGAGGTTCGTTCACCCTCTTTCTCTACACGATCGAATTATCAAAAAGATTTCTTGTGTTTTATGTTAATTATTTATTTATTTGACAGGAACATTCACTTTGTACATGCTCATGTGTGCCGCTACTGTTGTGTTTGCTTCCATATTGGTGCCAGAAACAAAGGGAAAGACATTGGAGGAGATCCAATTTTCTTTAAGATAAGATATAAATGTTCTGTTGCTGCTTCATCATTGTTTTCTGCGGTCGCTATTCGAAATTTTTTTTTTTCCTCAAAAAATTTGTTTTGTTTCCGGGGGCTTGTAAGTTATGTGGAATTTGCGATTGTTGTACGTGAATCCATTATGTTTACGGATCTGAAAAGAATTTGTTGTAATAATTATTTATGTAAAGAGAGAGAGAGAGAGAACTGAAGAATTAAGGCTGTTATGTTTGGGCATAAAATAAAATTATGGGAATAATGATTTTTTTGGGTTTGTCTATGCATCATTGTCTAGAGGTTAAGATAGAGATAAGTTTTTGAGATTAGGAGTAAAATTTACATGGTCAAATTCATGTCTTGCTGACTCACATTATGACCTTTTACCGTTTATGACTTGACTCAAATGGGTTTTTTTGTTGACTTTATTTATAGCTTGGACATCTGACTTGTTTCAATGGATCAATAGATGTTTTGCTTAGTGTTAAACATCTTACTACATAAACAACTTAATTGATCAATATATGATTTGTTTTTTGCATACTTATTGTGTTCACTTTTACAGTGTTATGTTTGCTTTATGTATCACAACTTACAAAATTACATAAAGTAGAACATGTATGAAATCATAAATATGTTGATTTCATCCTAAAAACATAAATATGTAGTCCAATCAAAATGCCAGAAGTTGCCGACAGAAAATAAAGTTGTAAACTACCCCATCACTATCACTATCAGAATCTATAATAATTGAGGAGAAACATATAAAATAAACATCCAAAATCGAACCATCGTTAAATTGGTTATTTGGTTTTTCCGTTCGGTTTTATCAGTGTTTGTAGTTATGATTCGATTAGTTGGTTTCTATACTCACCCCTAACATGATTCGATTAGTTGGTTTCTATACTCACCCCTAACTCTCACTTGGACAAGCTTAATTATAGAGTTCTCTTTTAATCAACAACCAATATGATTCAAATGAGCCCATGATATCTAGATCAAGTGGTGGAAGGCTTACATTTCTCTTGAGCAATGCAAGTTCAACTCCCACTTGGTGCAGTGTGAGGTATTGGCGGGCAATGATAGGAGACATAGGGAAACCTGGGTTCGATCCTTGAGTCAAACGAGTTTTACTGGTAATTTCACCGTCGTGCCTACGGGCGGGTGGGTTGCCAGGTTTTCTCCGGAATTGGTGGTGGACTCGGGTTACTCTCGGAGTACTCTGTTTGGTCCAGTGGGTGCCCCAAGAATGCTCGGGATCGATTCTGTTGGCCGTTAAATATATATATATGGAACAATGGATTTTAATAATCCAAACTTTCACCCATTGGCCGGCAACGGACCCAACTTCAAAAATAACCGGTGGTGGTCCCAACTTTTCGTATATTGTAAACCAATGGACTTTTACTAAAAAAAACCTTAATTTCTTTTTGTCTCCTTATCCTTTTCGGTTTAATAAAGGTTCATTGGTTTACATTATACGAAAAAGTTGCCGAAAAGGATAAGGAGACAAAAAGAAATTAAGGTTTTTTTTAGTAAAAGTCCATTGGTTTACAATATACGAAAAGTTGGGACCACCACCGGTTATTTTTGAAGTTGGGTCCGTTGCCGGCCAATGGGTGAAAGTTTGGATTATTAAAATCCATTATTCCTATATATATAGGACAAAGATCCGTTAGGAACCACCCTTTATTGCGAGAACCGCGAGAACCAGTGTGAACACATGGCATTTTTGTAATTATAACATGTTTATAATAAAAACACGCTCATTCCTCTTTTTTTTTGTTACTGTTCTCTGTTTTAGGGTTTCAAGAGTTTCACCATTTCACAGTTTTCACAAGTGGCAGAGAGGCGTTCATGGTGGTTTCACGGCGGCGAAGGGGCGTTCACGGTGGTTTTCACGGCAGAGAGGTAGTCGCCGTTCACATATTTCACGGCGGTGGTAGTCGACACAGTGATTACGGTGGTATATGGCATCATCTGATTCATCATGTGTCGATCCTCATACATCTGATGATCCTCCTCATACATTGTTCCTCCTGTAAGTCTAATCGTGCCATTCATCCTACCATTGTTCCTCCTGTAACTCTAATCGTGCCACACTCCTCGATTATTCTGATTATTCTGTTCGTGTTGCCCTAATTTCGAATGGAATACTCGATTACGAATCGATGAAGAACATATGATCTATGATTATGTTCTTACTGCAACAATATCGATTATAATACGAATTTTGTAGCACTAACCTCAATTATTCGACGAATTTTGAAATGTCTGATGGTAAAATCCATATGACGAACAGTTTATGGTGTATTGTTATCGCTATGACGAAGACGAACTACTGATGTAATCGAGACGAAGACGAACTACAGAGAATTGTTGATGCTTGAGAACTGAGAACTGCTGATGCAATTCGACTGTCGGACTTGATTTTTGTATAAATATACCATCCTGCACATGTGCAACACTTTACCATTACCCTATAACCATCACCAATAATCTACAACTTGCACATGTGCAGCACGTTACCATTACCAATTCACGGCGGCATCCACGGCGGCTGCATCCGTGACGGCGACATCAATGGCTACCTAATCGACGTTAACACATCACTCCTACCACCACAACGACAACGACAACTACTCCGACTATAACTCCATCATCGACGTACTTTAGTTGACTAACCACCGTTCACGGCTAGTTCATGTGAGTATGTTTTATTATTGAATCTGAATTAATTATATTATTGCTTGATTTAGTTTATGTTTTTTAATCACATGTATCTTTTCTGTTTAATTTGTTTTTAAGTTTTATTTACATGATTATTTTACATCATGCCAGGGCTGTTGGAAGCTATCGAAAGTGGTGACCATATGTGTGAGATAGTGGTGACGGTGGCATGATGTGTTTTGAATTGGGCCAGTAAACAAAACTGATGCCACTGATGTGTTCGACATAGTGCTCATTTGAACAGAATATCAAACATGTCCTGTACTACTCTTAGTAGTAGCCTAGTAGGAAAGTGTGATTTTATTTTGACACGTATGCGGTTGTGTAGGTATGTGATGGATGAAATCGGGTTCAGCACTCAGAGATGAGCCAGATTTCAGAGTATCACCATTCATGTACATGACTGAAGGGACATGGGAGTCTGCTGTGAGGTGATCTATTGTTAACATTATGTTTCTTTTTTCTAATCCTTTTAAGTACAAAAGTATATATATATAAAGTATAAACTATATTATATCATATTAAACAGGCCAGATACATAACCATAATAAAACAGTAGATAATGTTTGGACGTGTTTGCATTTCCCCTCTTAATGTTTGAGATTGGTAAGAAGTTCCCGAGGTTTCAACAGCCTAGCTCTCTACACTTTCCTCGTACATTGCATATTAGGTAAGGTCGATTTTAGTTCACTATGATCTTTTGAATTTTTCTTTTTAAAAAGAGGGAATACGAGTGTGTGAATGGTTCACTTTTATTACTGAACCATAATTAGAAGTTTTGGTTATATGTAAAACTATTAATTCGTTTATTTTTTGTTTTTAAGAAAGAACCTTTTACAGTTAATGAGAACCTTAACATTGCAGGTACTAAAGTACATCTACTAAATAATATACGACTAGTGTGAGTATATGCTTTTCATGCTAATTTTGTACTCTTTTGGCTTTCTATTTTTTATGGTTTTTTAGATGAGCTTTATGATACAGGACTGGAGGTGCATCAATCAGAGATGTTTTAGAGGAGCACTTTTGACATCAGATATTGGAACACAATATATTCAGGATGCTTCAATTAAGCAAGCTCTCTCTAAATGTTTTATGCCTCAAGTATTATTGTATATCCGAAGAGAAACATATCTGCATCAGTATGTGTTTAGTAGTAATCGAACAATGTCTATGATGATGATACACTTCATCGCTGCCCACCGCAAAGCGCTAGATTATTTTAACATTAGTTTAAAGATAAAAGCAAGAAATTGAGTTAGCTTGGTATTGTATTTGAATAAGCTTTGAAAAACTATGAATGTTAATTATTCAGAATTATATATTTGGTTTGTTTGTTTTGGCGTAAATTGTAGCTGGTTAAATTTGTGCATTTTAATAAAAATAATTATTTATTTTATTTGTGCATTTTGGGCAGATTATGAGTATGGTATTCACTTTTGCGTGGGTGAGTCATGTTATTTGTTTCGGACTTTCATTTTGCGCGGTTTATTTGTTCATATTAGGTGGCTCACATGGAGTTTACTTTGTTGTTTTTGGGAGGTGGGATGATTCATTTTGGGCGTTTACTTACCCGCCTAGAATACGTTTTCATTTTTTTCCCATCGAACAATGCACACGTGTATACATGTTTAATGTTTCACTACACATTGTTATTGTTTCGACCAATGCACATGTGCATACATGAATATCTTAACTGACCAATGCGCATGTGCATACATGAATATCTTAACTGCATATAATATGTTTTCCTTTACATATGCATCAACATATGTAATGTGGTACCCCATACATAATAGGGTACCACGTACACTCCACATGGTTATTGTTTAGAACAATGCACATGTGCATACATGTTTAATGTTTCACTACACATTATTATTGTTTTGACCAATGCACATGTGTTTTAACTACATATAAACCGTTTTCCTTTACGTATACATCAACATATGTAATGTGATACCCCATACGTAATAGGGTACCACAACATATGCAATGTGGTACCCCATACGTAATAGGGCACCACATACGTAATATGATATGAACAAATATACAATATTTCAAAATATACACATATTCATTACTAACATGTTTATTGTTTTTTTTACTAATGCACGTGTGCATTACCAACATTAACACACTATCACACAACTTTTGTGTAACAACCCGTATATATAACACCCTTATCATAAGGAATCACATAATCCGAGCAACAATCATTATTGCACATATGCATCACCGGCATATACTATACTAAACAACATATTACATCCTAATTAACAAATATAACCATTGTAATACATTATACAATACTAATCTTTACACATGTGTAGTACCAACATTTTCTCTACCAAACACAATACATCATATATTAACAAACATTATCATCTGTATTCCATGTCCGCAAACTACCTACACATAACATTTGCATTAGTTCACAACCTCACACCTTCTGCTTTTCTTTCCATTTACTAAGCATCTTCCAACACTCCTCCTGTTTCAATGCCTCTTAGTCTATCATTTTCTGAGATGTCAACATATTCATCAAATATGTCCTTGTTGTCAATCCATGAGCCGTTTCAAATATATTTTTCCTGCATAAATTACATATAGTACATCAATTATTTCATGCATGCACATGTGCAATGAACATATTATACATATAATATGTACAATGTTTATGTTTTAAAGTAATAATGCACTTGTGCATATGCCATAATACATTCATATTAACTTAATCTGACAAAATATGCAAATGTGCATAAATATGCACATGTGCAGTAACATAACTGGCCTAATCAATAGGTTTGCTTTAGTAAAAAAAAATAACTCTTACCAAATCAAATTTCGTATTACCATTTCGTATTACCACGACCAATCATTTTTAACATTAATTAGTAACAAATCTATTCTATCAAACTATGCACATGTACATCATCATAAATGACATTGTTAACATATTATGGCAAACTATATCAACATGAATGACATTATTAACCTATTATATCAAATTATTTACATGTGTGTAATTATACGCATATGCATCAATATGATTGACCTTATTAAACTAACTGGCAATATATGCATATGTGTATAGCTATGCACATGTGCATTAACATGATGGACCTTATCAACAGGTTTGCTTTAATAAATAACCCTAACACTCAACAAATCAAACAACATCGTGCTTTTTACTTGTCATATTCCTTGTATTTCTTTCTCCTGCCGTAATTGCACCTGACATAAAAGAACATCATTCAACATGAAAGTAACAATTGGATGCACATGTGCATATATTACCAACTGCATCGTCGACTAATAACCAACCTTTTTTTGGCTTTTCACTTAACACTTTTGTATTCACATTCCTTATCATCTGGCAGTTTTGTTGCCCCTTCGTCATTCGATCTCAACAAAAGTGTTATTTTTTCTTCGCTTTTTTCCATTTTTTTTTCCTACAATAATAATTGAAACATAATATATTCAAACATGCAATTTCAATTAGTATGTGCATTAAACAACTTTTTTCATCACTATAAACGATATGTATTTGTGCATCTATATGCACATGTGCATCACATATAATTGTCATTATGCACTTGTGAATCAATATACACATGTGCATCTCATATTCTTATAATGATGCTTAAAATCAATCCATATGTAAAGTTCAATGTTATGTGCTCAAATTCAATATGCACATATGCATTAATTTAAACAACAACATCAACAAAATCTAATTACGCAAAATCATATACACCTATATTAAACAAAGCTGCTCATGTTTGCTATGCACATGTGAATCACATGAAACAATAAAACCAGCATATCCTAATTTCACAAAATCACAGTGACACCATCATATCCTAATTACACAAAAACCACGTATCTTACACAAAACTGCTCAAGTTCATTATGCACATGTGCATTACCTAAAACAACAACACTAGCATATTCCAATTACACAAAATCATATACACGTATCCTAAACAAATCTGCTCAAATTCACTATGCACATGAATGATATTATTAACTTTATTTGGTTCACATATGCATACTAGGTCGGCTATGGCACTGTATAAGATCCGTGCCATAACATAACAAGCACATTTAACAGATCAACGACTTGAATCACGTTCATATAAATCATTGATAGAAATCAAAATTACTGATAAAAAACAGATACCTAAAGAATAATATATATATATACTGGTAATAATCAAAGCCTTATCGAGTGTTAGATGGCGTGATTGGTGACTAGTTGAGATTTGGCAGAGATAGACGATCAGCGATTAATAAAGAGAAACGATTTCTGATTTCTAGGTCATGACGATCAATGGTAATCGATGATTTTGTAATCGATTACTGAATGTAATAACAATCAGTAACCGATGATGAATGATTTTGTTCAATTTGTGCCCTGAATTGTGCCCTAATTTGTACTATGCAACTTCAACTATGCACATGTGCATACATACAACTATGACATATCTTATCAACAATATATATGAACCAACACATGCGCAAAACTATAACTATGCAACTACAACTATGCACATGTGCATACATACAACTATGAAATAATTTATCAATATAAACATATGTTATCACATTATGCACATATGCATACCTATAAATGACCCAAAAAATTAAGTCGGCTACAAATTATAAACATAATTTATCACGTTATGCACATGTGCATACCAATCAAACATAACTATGAACCAAAACCATAAGTTATCACATTATGCACATGTGCATTCCAAATCAAACATAAACACATAATCGTATGAACTTACATCGGCTGTAATCTACTTACATCGGCTGTAATCTACATGAACAAGCACATAATCGGCGGTAATCTACATGAACAAGCACAAAGAACTTTGTATGAACTTACATTGTATGAACTTACATCGGCTGTATGCACTTTCAAGTTCGTAAATCGATGCAACGACTTATGTTCTTCGTAATATCCCTATTCGTGCAATAAACCTCACCGATTATGCCGGTTATGACCGTTTTTTTCCCTAAATCGATTCGTTATGACCGTTTTTTGCCCTAATTTCGAGCCGATGACTAATCTGCGGTCGACGATTGACTAGCGACGATGATCGTAGGGCGAATAATGATGATGAATGGCTGGAATTGTGAGCGTCGGTGAGTATCAGATTGATGTTTATGAGATTTTTTGGGGAAAAATCGATTGATTGGGAGAGTTGTGTTCGGTTTTGGACGTGAAATTGTATTATCTATCGTAGTTTAATTAAATACTGAAGTCCGGAATCATTTGATCAGGGGAGCGGGGTTTCTAGAATTTTTTTTGTTATTTACAAAATTGCCATCCGTTCACATTGGTTCTTGCGGTTCTCGCAATAAAGGTGGTTCTCGCATGAACCCCACCCTATATATATAGGCTAAAGATAAATAGAAAACCACCTTTTATTGAGAAAACCCGGGAAACTCTAAAAAGTGGTTTTCTATATATCCTTACCCTATATATATATATATATATATATATATATATATATATAGGTTTAGGATCCTGTATATTAATCAACTTTTGTGAGAAGTGTGAGAAATAATTTGGGAATGACAAGTGTCCTTTATCTTAATTAATTCAAAAGGGTATATTAGTAATTTTCCATTCTTATCAATTAATTGATTTCCAAGATAACTGCAAAAAAACTGGCGATGAGATATATCAGGGATTTATTCGAATTTTGTAAATTTTTGCAAGATCCAATAAGATTTTCATATACGCATCATTCTTCATCAATTATAAATACATTGGGTCTTATGAAATCGGCAGAGACAATACATTTGTTAACCTTCTGCGATTCTGGTGTTTTATATCAATTTCAATGGATTCCGGCGATGCAGGTACATGTGTATCATTGTAATTGAATCTGTTAAGAGTTATCATGTTCCGATAATTAATGATATAGGTTTGACAGACGGCTTTTTTTTGTAGTATGCGGTGTTACAGGGTATTAGTATGCTTTGATTTTATGTGTACGTAGTGTTTTACACATTGAATTGTTTAGTGTAAGTTGTTGTTTTAGTGTTTTATCATGAACATATTTTTTTTTTTTGATATTTAGATGTATAGTGTCATATGCGGTGTTATATTCTGTACAGACATCTTATTTTCCTTTCATAGTGTTTTATACATTGAATTGTTTACGGTAAGTTTTGTTTTATTTTTTTTATCATTAATAGAGTTATTTTTTTTATATTTAGATGTATAGTGTTTTATCCATGATCAATAGTGTTATATTATGTACAGACATATTAATTTCCTTTCATAGTGTTTTATACATTGAATTGTTTAGGGTAAGTTTTTGTTTTAGTGTTTTATCATTAACAAAGTTATTTTTTTAATATTTAGATGTATAGTGTTTTATCCCAATCAATAGTGTTATATTATGTACAGACATCTTAATTTCCTTTCATAGTGTTTTTATCTCCCATCAATAGTGTTATATTCTGTACAGACATCATAATTTTCTGGTTCATAGTGTTTTATGATTATTAAGTGATTTAAATCAACAGATTATTGTTAATTATTTTGTATAGTGTCTTACTGTAAACAGATAGTGTTATATCTTCATATAGTGTTTTATCAAATACAGTATTATAAATGACTGATGTGTCGATTTTTTGTTGTAGATATTCCCACATACCAGCCTGTTGGTGATGTTCACGTGTCCCCAAATTCTGGGAGGAGGACATTTACACCAGATGTCGACGATTCGATTAAACCTAAGATGCACATGACGTTTGATTTGCTCGAAAATGCCTTTCTTTTTTACCAAAGATATGCTAAGGCGGGAGGTTTCACAGCTAGGAAGGGTACTCAATACGAGCCTCAAAAGGGTGTCATACATAATAAATACTTCCTATGCTCAAAAGAGGGCACTAAACCCTTTAAGGTGATTGACTCAACTTAGGAAGCCGGTAGTTCTAATGATAACTCGAAGACTAAGATTACTCGCAGGGTTCCTTCTATAAGGACCGGCTGTGAAGCGCGCATTCGGGTTAAGATAACCCCGGATAATCTTTACGAGGTTTATTACTTTGAGGAGTCGCATAATCACTCATTTGTTGCTGAAGATGACAGGTACCTGCTTCCTGAAAACAGAGGAATCAATTACGTACAAGAAGAAGCCGTAAATGCTTTGAGTGCCATAAACGTTGGTCCAGTTAGAGCGTTTAACATTATGAGGACTCTTTATGGAGGGTTTAACAAGGTAGGTGCCACGAAAGTTGACTTCAAAAACTTCAAGAGAGACTTAAATAGGTATATAGCTGAGTACGATGCTGATATGGTTATTAAACGCCTAAGAAGGAAGAAAGAATTTATGCCCAATTTCTCTATGGAATGCCTAACAACTGACGATGGTGTTTTACGGGCGTTGTTCTGGGCCGATGGAGATACAAAGAGAAATTTTCATATGTTTGGGGATGTTGTGTCTTTCGATGCTACTTATCGTCGTAACAAGTTCGTATCCTACCTTTAGTTTTAGATTCATTACATCCTTAACAGATTTATATCATAGTGTTTTATCCCCATGATTATGTTTATAGTGTAGTGTCATATGCCCATGACAATGTTTAAAACAAAATTTATATCATAGTGTTTTATCCCCATGACAATGTTTATATAGTGTTTTAATCCACCTGTTTTTTTTATATATTTTTTGGTACCACTACTCTAGTGTTATATGCATGTACAATAGTGTCATATGGTAATTAGTTATTTTGTTAAAACATTTATAGTGTTTTAACACTATATTTTTTATTTAAAAAATGTAGGTTGTTTTATGTTTTTACACTTGTATGGATTGTACAATATCAAATCAGTTATCACACCAGTTATTTTTTTTATAGGTACAATATGATGTTCGTACCTTTTACCGGCGTTGACAATCACTATCGTAATGTTACCTTGGGTGCTGCTATAATAGGTAATGAAACCGCCGAAACATATAGCTGGTTGCTTAACGCATTTCGGCAGGCATTTGGGCGTGCACCACCTGTGATTGTACTTGATCAAGACTCAGCGATGAGGAAAGCTATTCAAGATACTTGGCCTGAAACTAGGCACAGGCTTTGCATGTGGCATATAATGGACAAACTTACTACCATGGTTTATTAAATACGAAATTTATTGTTTACGACGTTTATTGTTTTAATGGAATTCTTTTGTTGGTTTTTTGTAGTTTTTTATATCTGAATATGTGGTTTTTTGTTTATCGATGTTGTTTTACTTTTATATAATGTTTTATCATGTCTATTGTATATTTAATTTTTTTAATTTTTCTCATTGTTTATTAGGTTGGCGCCAACCTATGCAATAGCACCGATTTTAAGAAGAGGCTGTGTGACATTGTTTGGACTGATGCATTACTCCCCGAACAGTTTGAAACCGAATGGGGTGTTATATTGGCTGATTTTGATTTGGTGAATCATGAATGGTTACAGTCAATTTATGAGATTAGGGATACATGGATCCCTGCGTACCATCGTGATGAACACATGTCTGGGCTGATGCGTACTTCATCATGTTCGGAAAGTGAGAACCATTTCTTTGGGCAGTTTTGCAACCCGAACTGTATGCTTGTTGAATTCTTGGGGCATTTTGACTCTGCAATCGAAGCCCAAAGACACGAGCACAGGAAGAATGATCACGATACTAGGCACACGAACCCCGAAATTTTTGCAAAAGAGTTTGTCTTAGAACAACAGGCAGCAAACATATACACACGGACAATTTTCTTCGATGCGCAACTTGAAATTTAGACAGCCATTCACAAGTGTGGTATTGGAAAATGGGATCAAAGAGAGGATAATTTTGTGAACTTCTCTGTGAAGGACTTTTCTCAATCGTGTACTACATTTTTTTCAGGTAACCAGAGAATGTAACAATTGTTTGTTTATAATATTTATTCTACATGGTGTTCTATCTAATAGTTTTAATTGAGTATATATTTTTGTTCTCATTTTTTTTATGTTTTAGGTTATGATGCAGCAACAAGATATGACTATGAGTTGTTCATGCAATAGGTATGAACAGTTTGGGCTTTTGTGCGTGAACATTTTTTGCGTTTTGCGGTTTCTTGATATCAGGCAGTTCCCTGAAAGGTATATATGCTGACGGCGGACCAGGGTAGCTGTTCCTAATAGTTCTCCTGGAGCGATATTAGGTATTAATGAAAGTGATGATCGGTACCAGCAAGTTAATGGTGTTGTAAGGGAGATAACAAGGTCAGCCAAGTCTCTTATTAACAGGTTGGTTCATAACTTTGATGCGTTGTGCGCTTTCAGGGACCATGTTGTCCAGTATCAATCGATGGCTGATCAGGCAGTTGTAAACGCACCCCCTAGGAGTCTTCGCGATAGGTTTGCAGAAATAACTGGCTACACCCAAGAAACACCTGTAATTGTTCGCATGCCGAAAACAACTAGATTTAAAGGTATGGGCAAGCCTATGAGAATGAAGAGTAAGCGTGAAATTGCCATTAGTCAATCTGGAAAAAAAAGGGACGTGAATGTAGCAATTGCAAACGTAGGGGGGGCATAATATACGTACATGCACGTACCCTGCAAGGGACAAGAACGACGACTCCTCAGAAGGTGAGGAAGTGGCTGGTGAAGGAGATGACGAAGAGGAGCTAGAAGTTGAAGAGCAGGAGTAGTAGATTACCAAATTATGCGTACTTGAGCTATTTTTTTTTTTTTTTTAATGACGTTTACTTTTTTGTTGGATTCCTTGTGTTTGGATTTTGATAGATTTTGAACTTCTCTTTTCTTTCATGCTATCCATTACCGGGAAGCATAATGTTTTTTACGTTGTTTTTTCTTAAATTCTTTTATGACATTCTAATTATAGTGTTTTATATTGACTTGTAGTGTTATATTACAGTTTCGAATTTACATAAGATGAATCAAATGTGACAATGCTGGTAATATGTATTAAATTCAGTATTAGGCATGGTGATATTGTGCTATACATTTAGTGTAAAGACTTACATTGACTTATAGTTTTTTATATTTAATTATAGTGTTATATTCATGATTTTGTATGTTGTTAAGATGAAAACAAATTTTGACATTTTTGATAAACAGCTCTAAATGCATTTTTTGTTATAATATAGTGTTTTATATTGAATTATAGTGTTATATTATACTTTCGAATACCATAACACTCATAACATAAATCAAACACTTACATGTTGTCACATTATACTTGTAGTGTTTTATACTGAATTATAGTGTTATATTATAGAAATTAGACTATTGTCATGACTTTGTACATTAATCCTACCAAATAATTACATATGAATATAAGTTTTCCCATTTTGTGTTCGGTTTCGCTGACAAAATGAACCAGTCTAATATCCAAAATAAAACATGTAGCAAAACATATCAGAACCAGTCTAATATCTAAAATAAAACATGTATCAAAACATATCACTTTTAACGAAACTATGTGCTATTCTTCATTTTGTCGGTTCTCGATCCTTTGCTTTGCAGTTTTAGCATTTTCCATTCTTTCATCTTCACTTAAATTTGCGTATTCATGTACTTCTTTCTCCAATGTAGATCGCAGTGAGTTTACGTCACTTAACAAGATTTTTGTTAAGTACTTTATTCGCAAGTCACATAGTTATTTCGATTGATCTTTCAACACCTCCCCCATGATGTCTCGCTCCGGTGATAGCCCGCAGTTCCATATGATGCATCACGAATACACCACAATCAACGCCATTATACAATGTTTGCCACAGGAACTTCGGACTAACCAGTGATGTTGATCACAGTTTTTTAGCGATAACAAGCGAGTGGTCTTTGACATACGAGCAGAATGCATTGATCTGTAAAATTTACGACGTCAAATGGGATTTTTTAAAAGTTATAGATATTGTATGCCAACTATTATTTTACTGTTAGTGTTCTTACAACTTTTTCTACGTAGCCGCTGTATCGTATGTTGATAGGGACATCACCCTCGATATTGTCGATCACCAATATTTGGTATTGTGCTAGATTGAAGAACAGTAGAATGTAGTGTTTATTATACAGCACCGGCACGAATAGCATTTGGAAGTTTCTGATGTCCATGTTATCTGTCAGGCCAAATATTGCTTCCATCTCGTCACAGAACTTCGAGATTCTGTGTTCTCGGTCCCTTCAAAATCACTTTTCACCTGTTTTATAATAAATCACAGATTTAAGTTGATTTAAGTTCATCGGTCCCTTCGATATTTTTGACGATATTCAAAAAGCTATTTTGTATTGTTACATGGTGTTGTAGTGTTATAAGTTTGTTTAGTTTTATAAAGGCATATTATTCAGTTTCATAGCATACATATAATGGTTGAATGCAACGTATACTGTTATATAATGTAATATACTGTTCTTATAGTGTTATAAAAGTTGTTATAGTGTTATAGTGTTATAAAAGTTGTTATAGTGATATAGTGCTATAAAAGTTTGTTATAGTGTTATATAATGTAATATACTGTTCTTATAGTGTTATAAAAGTTGTTGGACCTCTTTTAAAGTGCTGTTTAGTTATACACAGTGTTACATTGTGTACTAATTTTTTTTAGTGTTGTGGTGTTATATACTGTCCTACATTATCAAATAGTTTTATAAAGTGTGAAAAGTGCATTACCACCATTCCTGCATTGCAAAACAGTCTCGCGGGGGTACCCGGTGCCCTTAACCGCTCCTCGTAGTTAAGGACTGCAGCCCATGCTGTTATAATATCTGCATTCAAGCATAATTCCTGGTAGATCGTCTCGAATGAGCCTCTCAAAATCGAGACACCTGGTGGGCAATCGAATATAGGCTCCCTACGTAATAACACGAAATACAATTATTAGCAGATTCGTTCAATTATTTAATTTTTGAGTGTTGTCGATACTAACCAGTTGTTTCTTGTTGCGCTCAGTATACAGCTAGCCAATGCAGCTTCCATTTGATCCCGTTTATTTGTTAAGGAAACCACACGCTGCACGTACGGTGACCTCAGCGCATCCGGAAGATTGGTGTTTCTTTTTGGCCTCCGGAGTTAATATTGCAATAAAACTTTTGCTTCATTTTCAGTGTCACGAATACTTGACACTGTTGCGACGTTGTCCAGTTCACTTTGCAAGTTTACTGGTTGGATGCCCTCAGCTTTCGATCGTGTGCCTGGGTGTCGTATGGATTGTAATGCAGATATCAGTTGATCCACTTCTGCGTAAAACGATGAAGTCACGGGCGAGAAAGGACTTTGATTACCTTGAGTCAACAGTCCAGTCTTCTTGACAGGTGTGGGGGTTTTTTCAGACATAACATCGCCTTCCGCATCGTCCGCAACATCCTTCAGATGTTTGCGGACCATCGCAATCCATGATGCTTTCCTTCTCAATATGATGTCACTGTTTGGGTGCAAATCTAAAGCTTCCGTCAGTGTATTTTTGACCTTCTCAATGCAATCTTCAAATTCCTTAAATGCATTATCCAGAATATGCGCATGATCCTGTTAACCAAATTGATATAGTGACATCCAAACCGTTGTCAGATTTATATAATTATTAATAGATATGATATCATACCAAACATTAAAAAGGTTATCAAGTCCTGTACCTCTTCACTTTCTTTTTCAGCATGTGAGTAGACGGGCGGCGTCCCATATTGTGATACCAATGGGACCCGAAACTCGCCGTCTGGCCCAACTAAAGCCCCCAATGTAACATCCCTATTTTTATATAAGAATTATAAGTTTGGTTAAATTTATTAACCACTGATAACTAGTAACTAGTTTATTTTAATATAATTATTAGACCCAAATAGTTTTAAAAACTATTATACATATAGTTGGTTGAAATATTATACTAATAAATTGGCCTGAATATGGGTGACCTTTCTAAAAATAAAAGTATATAAAAAACTTATATTATTAGACGGGTAGTTACGGGTAAGTTAAAAATTTGAAATATGAAGTTCCTAGACGGGCCTAGGAACCGTATAATAATTAAATTATAAAAATACATTGTATTTTGAACCTACTATGTTTTTAATAAAACTTAGACCCAAATGTAGACAAAAATATTCTCGTTCTAAAGACATATTCATTATTTTATAAAACGTTATATTTTAGAAATTATACGCGCAAAATAAGTGAAGCAGTTAAATTAATTATAATATATATATTAATAAAATATATACATTTGAAAGATGAAACATCTTTCATATTTTTCGTGTCCTATTTTACAATAAATATATTAATATTGTTGAAACTTTTGAATGATATGGATAAAAATCAAATATAAAATAATAATAATAACTAAAATAAAGATAACTTAAAACTAGTGTACGTGTACACTACAATTACAAAAGAAAGCATACGTGTCCATGCATATATATAACTTTCAATCTTAAGATGGATATGTGTCCTATACCAATGCGTGAGATTGAAGCTAAGATAACTATAGTATAAATATAGGATACCTTTACAAAATACCAGTTGCTAAAAACTATTTTCTTTTATCTCTTGGTCGCCCCTCTTTCTTTCTATATATATATTTATTTATTTAATTCATTTTTTTTATAATAATAATAATAAGGCTCTGTCCTGTTTTAAGTGTTTTAACTCCCGATCACCGCTACCCTTTCTGATTGATCTGAGCCTCATAACTTATGTCAGGGCTCTGCCCGACTAAGTTGTTGGGATTCTGTCTCGGGACTTCGGGACAAGGTTGAATTAGGGGTACTATACTTAACACAATTACAAATATATATTTTTATATATATAGCTCAGAAGTTATACCCAAAATTTATACCAGGAGGTTTTCTAGTTGAACCCTAAGGTTACAAATTGGGTCCATTCTCTTTTCTCACTATTTTTTTTTCTTTGTAATATAATTATATTAAAAAATGTCCCAAACCATAACAACTCTCACCAAAACTATTATATTATTATTATTATTATTATTATTATTATTATTATTTATATTTTGTCTAAAAAAGAAACCTTAATTGAGACACCCAAGTAATCCTGCACAAACCCTAAAATTTTCATAACAATCAGAATCAGGATCAGGGCCCCTAAAACTCAGAGGGGGCATTTCCTATTCGATATTATCTACACAATTCGTTGTCTAAATAGAATTTTATGAAAACGTCGACTCACCAGGGCTATGCAAGTGACCAGGCTACCCTAGGCTAGGGGGTGTGCCCCGCGACACGCGACAGGGACCGAGGATCCCTTAGCAACACGCGGGCGGGTCCAATTTTCGGGTATAAATAGGGAGGCTTGGGACTTGAACAGTTCGCTTGTTTCGACGTCAAAATTCGATTCAGGCACTGAGATATCTCCCGTTTACTATAAAAACACACACGAATCGCACTTTGTCATTCATTGTGAGAATTTGATCTCGTGAGTTATCGTAATTGCTGTATTAGGTTACTTACCTAGTTCGTGTGCACTAGGTTACAAGGCTAAGCTCTGCCTGCATAAATCTGCAATATATCAAGGCTTATCTGTAGACTAAACTTTGCCCGTATGAATCTGCATGATTATAATGTGAGTCATTCTCTTTTTATCAAATTACTTTACAAAACCCTATTTATTTCAAAGTTATAATTACAGGGATTAAGTTTATGTAATCACCATATTACAGCCGGTATGTGGGGTTTTGTATACATTACTTGATAATCTTCACCATTGGGGCAGCCAAGGGGTGATATGACCATAATCACAGACACCATTGGACGAATGGGCCAATGGGTCGAGTGACAAAGTACTGTGGGTATTTGGTTTGATATCAGAAACATTGTAATCTTCCTTAATACTGTAAATTATAACAAACAGGTCGTTTTTATTAAATAGAATGATTCACTCAGTATTTTCCGCTGACAAAACCTTTTTAAAATGCGTTTCAGGTAATTACAGTAGATTGGAGTAAAAGATGGATACGGCACAGAAAGGCATCAAGAAGTGGCTTATTTTATTAATTAAATCAAATTAAGAAATATTGTTTTATGTAATCAAATTTATCTTTATTAAAGCTACCATTGTAAAACATGGGTTTATCCCATTTATTTAATAAATAAAAATCCGGTGTTTTCTAAACTCTGATATTTTTCCTAACTCACGGTCCTGATGAAATTTCCGCTGCAATATTTTTCAAAATAAATCACCGGTACCACTTGGCTGTTCGCGGCTCCTGATTCCGTCCAAGGTGGGTCGGGGGTCGTGACAGAAGGTGGTATCAGAGCCACTGATTTAAGCCTTTAGGTGTTGTGACAATAATACCCAAGTTTGTATAAAAGAGTTAGGAGATTGCTATTAACTGGTAGCACACATGATAGCATTTAGACTTGAACTTAAGAAAAGATGCCTTAGTATCAGCTTCGAGATAAGCTAAGTAAATAAAGTATGATGGGTTTTGATATATCATAAGAATGGTAATTAGAATATTGCAAGAAATGATAAATAAGCAAGAATTAATAGTAATTATTGCTTATTGATATTACTTGGTCTAGAATAAGATATGTTACGGGAATACAAATTTCCCTAATTCTGGATAAAAGCCTAATAAAAGATGCACTTTTGAAAAAAATACTATTTATGGGAAATAGAAAATTTTCTCTGACAAAACTGGGTATGGTGTAGCAGACTCTCCAGTTTTTCCGGATATACTGAAGTTACCGCTCCGGCGCGAACCGGATAAGACGGGATATATAATATGTCAAACAAGTGACAAGATTTCCCTAAATAGTATCATGATCTGATATCTGACTTGTTTTTGGAATTAAGAATTTGTTAAATACATTGACCTTATGAAGAGTATGTATATTACAGCATGTGAAATATGTGATTATATAGATATGTATATCTATAAGAAATTCCAAAAGTCAATTAGGAATAAAGCACAAGCATCTGTGTCTAGATTTCTTTATCAGGAATCTCTTTTCCGATATCAAACATTATTTCATTTAATCATCTGCCTCATAACTCGAGCAATAATAATAACAATAGAAACCCATTAAGTTGGGATACCATCAAAAGTGTAAAAATTTCCAAATGCGTTACCATAAACTATTAACGCAAGTAAGAAGCATGTAAAGTCGTGTTAGTACACAAAGAAAACACATGAAAATTAAACGTTCACAGACATTAAAGTATATTACACACAACTTTCGAGGCAAGACCTTTGGAAAATATAAATTGGGCACGATAACACCAATGTTAAAATTCCGCCAGTAGAAGAACTACTAATAAAAAAGAAGCACTTTGCCACATAATCCTACAAAATAAATATCGCTGAGGTACATTAGAACAGGATTTCCCTACCATCGCTGCACAGTCTAATCAGAGTCATAATTATTATCAATGCAAAAGAAGTTACATATTTTTGCAAAATTCCCTATTTTATTCGACATTTCCTGGTAATGTCACTTAACAACGGGTATCACACGAAATTCCAGATAAAAATTCTTATATTTCTTTCATTGAAATTCTGACTTTTGCATATAATAAATTAACTTTCGTGTTCCTACTTCCCCTAATAGTCATCATACCATGAGAATTTCTTTCATAATAGCAAATATTGATCTATTTCATTTCTTGGTAAATCCACACATTACACATGCACTGTTTGTTATGCATGTGATTCGCTTGATTTATGAAGACCACAGGAGGGCTTCATTCCGATTTGTTATTTTATCAAAACACAAATATCATTCCGCTTTTTGTACTGTGAACCACATTATTGCAAAACGATAACTCTTTGATATTGAGTCAATGAATTTCTTGAAAAACTCAATTTTCTTTGGCATACATAATTTCTGTTGCAACCATGTTCGAATTTTCTTATTAAAACTCGTTTTGTTTAAATCAAGTTTAATTATTTAAATTTGCTCGCAGTACGTAATCAATTCAAAGTCCCTTATGATAAATCGAAGCCATCATATTCAAAATAATCCCAACAATCACTTCATTTCTCTTGAAACATAACATGCTTAATTGGTCTTTGACTTCATTGAATCGTTTCTTTGAGTACGATCACCTTGTGATGACATTTTCACAAAATCTGAAGATTGCTCTAAATCTCGGATTTGATTATTTGTTTATTTATATTGAATCCGCTTTATTGATTTATTCTATAAAAGCAATTGTGAGCTAAGATAATAATATACAAAGTTATGTCATATTTTAGTATATCTCTTAATGGTTCTTACAACATTAATCGAGCCTTTTGTGATAAATTTAATTGATTATATATACATAAGTAATTACCTAAATTACAATATAGTATTACTATATTTAAAATTCTTGTTAAACCATTGAGGTGAAGAATTTATATTTTTATAAAAGTATGAATGAGATATACTCTCATTTAAATTTATGTTTAAGTTATTTATTTTATTATTAGTAATAAAGTAAAAACAGAAGTGTTAATATTATTTTTAAGTACTAAGGTTATTATCAAGAGCAGGTATTGAATAACCTAGCCTTAGTTAGGCATGGACTGGCCACCTATGCTTAAACAAGGCAGTACTAACCAATATCCAACCATGATAATGACTAGTTAATATATATAAATTAAAATCATCATACTTATTTAGTAAATTTTAAATATATATATATACTTTGTACTGTAAGGAGAAAACATATTTTCATAAAACAAGTACAAGAATTTGAAGGATAAATAAAAGTATATAAATAATTATCTATCACATGTTTTGTGGTAACTATATAACGCTCTGGCAAGAAAATGACCATATAAGAATAATATGGTAGTTATCAACTACGTTGGGTTAGGGATACATTATAATATATAAGAATAATTTCCGTTTTCACTTATTTACAACATTTGTAAATACATTCACAAACATTATATGGTTTCAAAATAAAAATAAGTAATCACATAGAATCGACCCATTAAGTGTTATATATTTACAAATTATTTTACAAATACTTTTGTACAATAAATATTTTTACACCTTTATTTACAATTTTCATTTAACAATAATTTCTTTTACAAAATAATAATACTAAAATATTTTGTAATATAATAACTTCATTGCGGTGTTTTATATATTAGTAAATATAAGTTATTTTACATAGTATCGTAAAATACTAAAATAATATTTATTTAAAAGTAGTGACCATTTACATACAGTAAAAATGCGTAACAAATAATATATATTACATAGTATTTATATTTGATATATAAGATACGGTTCAAACAAGGACACAAATAATATATATTACATTTGCTTTACAAATATAATATAATGGTTGGTCATGCAAAAACAACTTGTTCTTATTATATTTCGATCTCTATGACATAGTATGAAAAAATTATGGTCACTAATAGTATACTATCACATTATATCACAATTAAAATAACTTGGAACTCTAAAAACAATGATACACAAACTCTATTGTCTTTTGGTGTATCTTTACAATTCACTCATTTCAACACTTTGATTTTCTCATATCATAAATATTTGATAAATCATTTTCATGCTTTTATTTTGAACCTGTCAATTCTAAGTCTTCCTCAGTTGCCAATCCAAGTAAGTTTTCTTTTGACAAAGAAATTTTTATTTCTAAAAAATCCTTCACATTCATTTTAAAATATCTATTGATCATATATCTTTTGGTTTGAACCTAGTCACTTTAGAAATTATATCATTTCAATCTCATTCGTTTGTCATCGATTTCTTGAACTAATTCAGTTGAACCATTGAATCCTACTTATTATACAACTCATATTCACAAAATTTGATATTTTAATTCTGCGTCATCTACCTTAATATTGTTTTTATTAACTAAAATATGAATAAGTCTAAAAGAAATATCGTAACCCAAATCTCGAGGACGAGATTTAAAACAAGGTGGGGAGAATGTAACATCCCTAATTTTATATAAGAATTATAAGTTTGGTTAAATTTATTAACCACTAGTAACTAGTTTATTTTAATATAATTATTAGACCCAAATAGTTTTAAAAACTATTATACATATAGTTGGTTGAAATATTATACTAATAAATTGGCCTGAATATGGGTGACCTTTCTAAAAATAAAAGTATATAAAAAACTTATATTATTAGACGGGTAGTTACGGGTAAGTTAAAAATTTGAAATATGAAGTTCCTAGACGGGCCTAGGAACCGTATAATAATTAAATTATAAAAATACATTGTATTTTGAACCTACTATGTTTTTAATAAAACTTAGACCCAAATGTAGACAAAAATATTCTCGTTCTAAAGACATATTCATTATTTTATAAAACGTTATATTTTAGAAATTATACGCGCAAAATAAGTGAAGCAGTTAAATTAATTATAATATATATATTAATAAAATATATACATTTGAAAGATGAAACATCTTTCATATTTTTCGTGTCCTATTTTACAATAAATATATTAATATTGTTGAAACTTTTGAATGATATGGATAAGAATCAAATATAAAATAATAATAATAACTAAAATAAAGATAACTTAAAACTAGTGTACGTGTACACTACAATTACAAAAGAAAGCATACGTGTCCATGCATATATATAACTTTCAATCTTAAGATGGATATGTGTCCTATACCAATGCGTGAGATTGAAGCTAAGGTAACTATAGTATAAATATAGGATACCTTTACAAAATACCAGTTGCTAAAAACTATTTTCTTTTGTCTCTTGGTCGCCCCTCTTTCTTTCTATATATATATTTATTTATTTAATTCATTTTTTTATAATAATAATAATAATAAGGCTCTGTTCTGTTTTAAGTGTTTTAACTCCCGATCACCGCTACCCTTTCTGATTGATCTGAGCCTCATAACTTATGTCAGGGCTCTGCCCGACTAAGTTGTTGGGATTCTGTCTCGGGACTTCGGGACAAGGTTGAATTAGGGGTACTATACTTAACACAATTACAAATATACATTTTTATATATATAGCTCAGAAGTTATACCCTAAATTTATACCAGGAGATTTTCTAGTTGAACCCTAAAGTTACAAATTGGGTCAATTCTCTTTTCTCACTATTTTTTTCTTTGTAATATAATTATATTCAAAAATGTCCCAAACCATAACAACTCTCACCAAAACTATTATATTTTTATTATTATTATTATTATTTATATTTTGTCTAAAAATGAAACCCTAATTGAGACACCCAAGTAATCCTGCACAAACCCTAAAATTTTCATAACAATCAGAATCAGGATCAGGGCCCCTAAAACTCAGAGGGGGCATTTCCTATTCGATATTATCTACACAATTCGTTGTCTAAATAGAATTTTATGAAAACTTCCACTCACCAGGGCTATGCAAGTGACCAGGCTACCCTAGGCTAGGGGGGTGTGCCCCGCGACACGCGACAGGGACCGAGGATCCCTTAGCGACACGCGGGCGGGTCCAATTTTCGGGTATAAATAGGGAGGCTTGGGACTTGAACAGTTCGCTTGTTTCGACGTCAAAATTCGATTCAGGCACTGAGATATCATCCGTTTACTATAAAAACACACACGAATCACTAATTAGTAGAGGGGGTGCTGCTGCGATACAGGGTAATAACTCGATCGCTATTACGATTCATTGTCCGACCGATCAATATATCCAATGGATGTTTAAGTGCCGCCCACATTAGGGTTATACTTTGTCGTTCGTCGTTAATTTGATGGATGTTTAAGTATCGCACTTTGTCATTCGTTGTGAGAATTTGATCTCGTGAGTTATCGTAATTGCTGTATTAAGTTACTTACCTAGTTCGTGTGCACTAGGTTACAAGGCTAAGCTCTGCCTGCATAAATCTGCAATATATCAAGGCTTATCTGTAGACTAAACTTTGCCCGTATGAATCTGCATGATTATAATGTGAGTCATTCTCTTTTTATCAAATTACTTTACAAAACCCTATTTATTTCAAAGTTATAATTACAGGGATTAAGTTTATGTAATCACCATATTACAGCCGGTATGTGGGGTTTTGTATACATTACTTGATAATCTTCACCATTGGGGCAGCCAAGGGGTGATATGACCATAATCACAGACACCATTGGACGAATGGGCCAATGGGTCGAGTGACAAAGTACTGTGGGTATTTGGTTTGATATCAGAAACATTGTAATCTTCCTTAATACTGTAAATTATAACAAACAGGTCGTTTTTATTAAATAGAATGATTCACTCAGTATTTTCCGCTGACAAAACCTTTTTAAAACGCGTTTCAGGTAATTACAGTAGATTGGAGTAAAAGATGGATACGGTACAGAAAGGCATCAAGAAGTGGCTTATTTTATTAAATAAATCAAATTAAGAAATATTGTTTTATGTAATCAAATTTATCTTTATTAAAGCTACCATTGTAAAACATGGGTTTATCCCATTTATTTAATAAATAAAAATCCGGTGTTTTCTAAACTCTGATATTTTTCCTAACTCACGGTCCTGATGAAATTTCCGCTGCAATATTTTTCAAAATAAATCACCGGTACCACTTGGCTGTTCGCGGCTCCTGATTCCGTCCAAGGTGGGTCGGGGGTCGTGACACCCAACTCTTGTGTACTTGTCTGCGACAACAGATAATCTTTGAAATGTTTGAATATTCCTAGGTGGTCGTCGTCCCCTTCATCGTATGGTCCGTAGTCTTCGTTGCCCCCATCCACATTGTCTCCCGCACTTTTTTCAGCTGCCATTTCTGCATTTGGTGCGTTGGTTGATGATGATTTTTTGTCTTCATGTATCTTCTTAACCTTTTCACTCCTCGGCTTATCTTCATCTACATGAGGTTTAGGTATCATTGGGGTGTTATGCTTTAGGTGGTCTGCAAAAAGTGGTTCGCAAGCTTTCCGAGCAGTTCGTCGAGCATCGCGTCATCTATCAACTCAATCGGTTTTGATCCATTCTTATCACACTTCAAAACATCCCTACGGTCGTACGCATATACAGCCTGCACATATAAGCATTCAATTTTTAGAATTATGTAGCCATGTAAAGGGTTATGCATGCTGATTGTAGTCTTATACAAGTGATTGTAGTGTTTTACATAGTGAACTGTTTGTAAATGTAGTGTTTTATAAGTGATTGTAGTGTTTTACATGGTTTCACATACAGTATATCAAATGTAGTGTTCCAAACAGACATTTACATATTGACATAGTAAATGAAGCTGATATGACCAATTTTCTGTAGTGTTTTACATGGTTTCACATACAGTATATCAAATGTAGTGTTCCAAACAAACATTTACATATTGACATTGTAATCTATTACATGTGACTGTAGTGTTTTACATATTGACAATTTGACATAGTGAAATAGTGTTTTAAAAAGACTTTGTAGTGTTTTGTATGCAATGAAGCTGATATAAGAAATTTTCTGTTGTTATATAAAGTGTTGTGGTGTTTTATGCATTTAGTGTTTCAGTCTCATATGAGGAACGATAGAGTAGCCATGTAAAGGGTATTGTAGTCTTATACAAGTGACTGTAGTGTTTTACATAGTGAACTGTTTGTAAATGTTGTGTTTTTATAAGTGATTGTAGTGTTTTACATGGTTTCACATACAGTATATCAAATGTAGTGTTCCAAACAGACTAGTTGTAATCTATTACATGTGACTGTAGTGTTTTACATAGTGACATAGCCAAATAGTGTTTTAATAGACTTAAATGGTTTTGTATGCAATGAAGCTGATATAACCAATTTTCTGTTATTATATGAAGTGTTGTGGTGTTTTATGCATTAAGTGTTTCAGTCTCATATGAGGAACAATAGAGTAGAGTCACATACCGCTAGTAACACGATTGGGCCTCTAAAAGGGTCATTCCTCTTCTGGTTCCATGCATTCGCCGTGCGTTCTAAACAGGTTATCATGTAGCTGCTCCAATCAAAGCTCGATATTTTAACATTTCGGTCCACGCATCCCAAGAATCGCTGATTAACTGTGTTGCATGCGCTTATCTCCCCCAGCACAGTATTAAACAACACCAACCAGTTCAATTCAAACACCCGGTCACTTGAAGTGTCGGAAACCATCATGTCCTTCAGCCCGAGTGGCGACACTTTAGTATAATCGTTGAACTGGTCCCTCCATTCCCTCACAACTTGATTACTGTCCCTTGCTCTTATTTTTTCTACAATCTTTATACCCCCATTTGGTATTCCGAATATTTTATTCACCAAATTTGCTGTGATCCGTACACGGTGTTCGCCAATGTTCAACACTCCTGCGTTGTCATCATAGTTGCTTACCAACCAATATGCAAGCCGGGTCGGTACATGTCGTATGTTGAAATTCAGCAATGGACCGAACCCCATTTCTATGACCTTCTTTTTTTGTGCTTTATTCAAGTTGTTGACCAATATAACAAGGTTATCTGAAGACGTCCTCAGTTTAATTTTTGGCCCGGTGAAGGGCTCATATTTTTTTGATGGAAATGACGCAGGTGGTATGGTCGACTTCCTCCTAGCCGCTGTTGACTTACGTCTTTTTCCGTTTGGTTGTTGTTGTTCTTTGTCAACATCCTCGCGGACCGGCTGTGATTTGGCAGCTGGAACCCATATATTCACATCAGTTAGACTATATTTACAATGAAATGAAAACACTGATAGATTTGGTTCCAATTTTTTTGGGCAAAGTTACCTGATTGATTTGTGATTGGTGGTTGCGTCACGAAGTCGTCGTCGGCGGAGTCACGGTGTGTTGTATCAGTTGATGTAGGGTGTTTTTTTGAAACTAAAATAAACATTTATACATGTTATACTATGCTCCCAATTATACGAAAACACCGACAATTCATTTGAATTATTTAATTTCTTACCTTCCGCGAATGGTACTGGAAGCGGTGACTCGAAGTTGTCATCGTTGTCCGCAGCGGGTGATGTTGCAGCTGCAAATCGAACACATATTGTTATTATAAACCAACAAATTACTAAAATTAAAGTGTCCTATATTTGCTGATATATGGTGCAAGAATTCTGACAAAACATGACATTGCATAACAAATTACTAAAACTAAAGTGTCCATCAAACTGTTTTTTACATGCGTAGTTTTGTATTTTATATATACCTTCTTCCGTTACGTTATCATTATCCGAATCGCTCAACGGGATGCTTTCTCCAATTGTGTTATGGAATCCCTTTCCCATTTTGAATCTGGGTATTCGGCCGCTTCTCCGGACTAAAATTAAATGCTCTTACAATTAGTTATCGGACCGTGAAATCCAAATTATAACTATACATTTTGGTTTATAAAGCACTATAATTTATTCAAAAGAATTGATCATGAGGACCACCAATAGACACCATCAACATCAGACTTGTAGTGTTACATATAATAAGTTGATCAGATGACACCATCTACATCAGAACTGTAGTGGTATTTGCAATAAGGTGATCAACAGACACCATCTACATATAACACTATGGCACCATCATAATTTCATAATTCAAGAGGAGCACCAACACACAACACTATTAAAACACCCTTCATAATTTCATAGACGAAGAGGAGCACCAATAGACACAATCAACATCTGACTTTTAGTGTTATATGCAATAAGTTGATCAAAAGACACCATTTACATCAGAATTGTAGTGTTATATGCATGATGTTGATTAACAGGCACCATCCGACTATTAAACACTTTAAATGACAACATAAAACCCTAAAGTTGATAAACATAATTGTTAAGGACAACATAATCAGCAAAACCCATTAAAACACTAACCTGGTTTAAAATTAAACCCCTATTAAAACACCATTCATTCTTGCATATAACACTACAAATGTAAAATAGTTATATTCTACTTATATGACACTATCATACCATCTACATCACAATATCAAACACTTTATATAACCAAATAACACCCTACAGCTGATCACCGGGTTGTTAAGAACATCACAAACATCAATAGACACCATTGACAACCATACACTGTACCCAACATCAAATCCCAAATAAAACACTAACCTGGTTTCGAAATTGCTGCTTCTCGCTTCCTCTTCGAACCCGATGGCTTCTTCGTACCTTTGTTTGAATCCATATAAAACTCGTTTGATTCTTGATTTTACTGTTTTACCTATATAAAATCGAACAAGAATGTGATGCGATTATTGAAATATAAAACCCTTGAGTTCAACAGGATGTAGGCGACGAAGAATGTGATGCGATTACCCTTAAAACACTTCTAGGTTTTCGCTCAGTGGTTATTCAAGGAAATCGGAGATTTTAGTTTTGACGGGAAGTCGCTGGTTTTTAGGAGAATGATGGGGGGTTTTGGTTGTGTAGGATACGGTTACCAAATTTGAAACTTTTGAAAAGACACTATTGCCCTTCAATTTTACGAAAGGTCCTTCTAATTAAAACACAATTACATTTTTATGCCATATTGTTCTCAACCATTAGATCAAATATCCAATGGTTTAAAACACTTCCTACCCTTCTCACATTTTAGACACTTTTTACCATAGTGGAGAGTTCAAATGAGAAGAAACTTTTTGTAAGAAGAAAAAAGAAAAATTTCAACCAATAAGAATGCTTCATTTTACTTCATTTAATATAACTATTTAATGTTACTATAAGGGTAATATGGTAAACCTACAAAGATCATTAATTAGTAGTATTCTTCTTTAATAGGTAACTATATTAAAATTTGTAACTTATCTTCAAAATATATATTTTTTCAAAAAAATAAAATAAAATAATTTAGAGTGTAGGATAAATTACAATGTGTATATGATAAATCACGGGCTGTGTAGGATAAATTTCAACATGTGTAGGGTAAATATTCGAAAGTTGTAGGGTAACTTTTGATGTGTGTAGTAAAAAAAATATTAGTGTGAAGGATGATAGTTTTTATGACTAATTAATTAGTCAAAGATAATAATAAATAAGATAAGTGAAAAAGTATTTAATGTTTTACAATTGTACCCTTTATTCTTTTTCTTCTCAATTAAATTTTCTTCTCAAATGAACCTTCCCCTTTTACCATATCCCTACCCTATATCTATAATCTATAATACTATATAAAGCATCTTCCATGGACATAATGGTAATTTCAAGCATTTTTTTAAGATGGCATATGAAAAGTCAGTTAAAATCCCTAACTTTTTGCCATTTTCTCCCATAATTGCCCCTCCCCTAACACACGACATCCCTCTTTTCCCATCAAAACCCTATCACATGCCTTCACTCTTCAATTGCAGACGTCTGGACTTCCGGCGGTTTCCATCGCCCTCTCTACTCTATAATAACTATACAGACTAGAGAAAAATAGAGAGTTGGAGAGAGAGAGATGGAGCTACAGATGGAGAACAGGATAATACGAGGGATCCAGTCGGTGGTTCCGATGACCGTTCTACGGCGGCATAGCCACCACCACCACGATAACATCAGCGACAGGGTAGTCTTCCATCACCACGCTTAGTTTCAAACCCTATCAATTTCATGCATATTGATTCAATTTTGGTTCAATTTCATATTACTTTTATTTCTTAAAGGGTTGTTCAGACTAGAAGAAAAAAGGCTCACCTACCATTAGGTGCTGTTTGTTTTTTCTGTAGGAAAAGGTCTGCAGTCTGCGGACCACATCTGCAGGCATCTGCAGGAGAAGAGGTGGACCAAATGTCTGCAGTCTGCAAGGAGAAGAGGGTTTATTTTTTTTTTATATAAAACCTCTTCTAGGTTTAAAACACACACACAACACACAGTATCTCTCTCTACTCTCTCTCTACAATCTGCACCACCGCCATCATCACCACCGCCACCACTTCACCACCGCCACCACTTCACCACCGCCATCATCACCACCACCGTCACCACCTCCGCCTTCACACCTCCACTTCTCCAGCGACCACCACTTCACCACCGCCACCACTTCACCACCGTCACCACCGCCACCACTTCACCAACGCTACCACCGTCACCACTACACCACAGCCACCACCGTCACCACTACACCACAGATCGATGATGATGATGATGCAGATCGATGATGATGATGTAACAGATCGATGACGATTTGGGGGTTTTGTTTCTGATCGATTTGGGGTGTTTTGTTTGCCATCGATTTAGGGTTTCGGAGGTGGAGGTCGATGGGTGTCGGCGGAGGTGGGGGTTTCGGAGGTGGAGGTGGTGTCGATGATGATGATAACAGATGTGATCGATTTGGGGGGGGGGGGGTTTGTTTCCGATCGATTTGGGGATTTTGTTTGCCATCGATGATGATGATGATGATAACAGATGATGACGATGATGGTGTCGGAGCAGGGGTGTCGGAGGTGGAGGTGGTGGCGGTGGCGGAGTGGAGGTGGTGGCGGAGCAGTGGTGTCGGAGGTGCAGGTGGTGCCAAGAAGAGGTAAACGTCTGCGAGGAGAAGACTTGGGTCCATGTCTGCTCCAAGAAGAGGTCTCGTTGACCTTTTTTAATGAAAGGTCTGCGAGAAAACAAACAAGCTGCAGACATCAAACGTCTGCGCGCGTCTGCGTCGCGCAGACATAAGTGGCCAGAAGTACTTCTGGCCAAAAAACAAACAGAACCTTAGTGTTAATCAAACTCTTTTAAAGATTCTATAGAGAGAAACTGAAGTTTTCAATGGCGACGTCGAAGCTACAGGCTCTCTGGAATCACCCTGCTGGCCCCAAAACCAGTGAGTCTTTTCTTTCAAAACTTTTTATTTCGATTTTAATCATGATAATTACATGAAATTATGTTCTTTAGCTTTTATTCGTTGATAGTTTTTTTAGGCATTTTATTCTGGATTGATTATCTGATTTATATATCCATCGATTGAACAAATATTAAGTTGAACTACGTCTATTGATTTTGTTATTGAGAATATGATATGGAGTGTAATAGATGTGCCACAGTTTGACTTCTAAAGTCAAAGGTAATACTTGTCAATTGCGAAATAGATAGGGATTTTGGTACTATTTTCCCCCAATTAGTTAAACCCGATTTATATTTTGATAATTTTGTTCTGGGTATTAATCCTTTTGTGGAAATATTCAGAGCCAACAAAGAATTTTTTAGACTTGACTGGTACCATTTTTGATTGTCAAAGTCAAGGGATAATAACTGTGAGAGAACCATGAGAGTTTGTTCAGAATAAGGTTTATATTGACCAGCGCATAAAGCCATGGGGATCTTTGAGGATATAACTTTTGTGTATTCAGATGAGGACTAGAATTAGTTATGCTAAAATTTTATTAAAAATATTGAAGTTTTATGGTATGTATTCTTAGAGAAGGAAATGACATTTACTGATATGTTTTGAGGGATAGGTTGAAGTTATTTTTGTTAATTGTGATTGCAAAAAGTATAATTCAACGATATAGGAGGTGATATGAATAAAAAATAGACTTTGGACGATTTTGAATGCATTCGACGCATTAAACATGTTTTCTCTTTAGCTATATTTTTAGTGGGGCGTTTGAAAAAAGAAAACGAACAACCCAGGTCATCTACATATAATTAACAGCTTGAAATGCCTACCTCTAGCTGAAAGACAATTAGTCATCCTAATGGTTACTATGTTGTAATGCATTGAAGTCATTAATTTTTAGTGTTATTTTTGCAGCACCTAATGGGCTCTTTACGTGTCAATGTTAACATCATGCTAACAGGTTGCGTCTCTATTTAAGCAATTAAAACACTTATCTTCATAATAATGTTAATTCAATTGTTTAAGCGTGCATATTATATCCTTTTCTTACAGCTATTATTAGATGTACTGAACAAGAGTAATGCGAACGTACTATGGTTGAAGCTACAAGATGAGAGGTTACACCTTTACTTCATGTGCTAACAACAATTTTCTTAGCGAACTAAAACATACACTTATATTTTTCAGTGATTTGCACCCTTCTTTGATCGAGAATCGGTACGTAACTGCCCTGCCTGTTTTAATTGTCTTAAAAGCTTAAACTGAACTAACCTGATTTAAACGACGCTTCAGTTACAATAGAACCAATATTATGATATGATGAACTTGATATATTACAAAGTTTTTTCATAGATGTTCCTGAAATGAGTGTGAAAAAAATATTATTATCAGCTGAAAAAAATATTTTGTTTATTGAAAAGTTTAGCTTTGGACATCACTATAATTAGTCATCTACCTCTATTGAGTGTTTCTACATAGGTGGCCAGTCGGAATCAGAAACCTAAGCCGGAGCCATTTGTCGCCGGCATTTAAGTAAGAGAAATTTATCCTCATATCTTGATGTATCTTCGTATTATGATATTATTCGTGTGATTTATTGAATTTTATAGCCCATGATTTATATTGGTAGAGAGAACGACAAAGCGAGAGACAATGGAGATGGGAGACCTGCCTCCGGCCGACCACCTTAGCGCATTGGGAAATGGTACCTTTTCACCGTTTAAATTTAAAGGGCTGGTTTCTTTGAAGGCAGGGAAGAACGAAATTGCTATTTTTAGCATGACTGTAGGCCTCCAAGTAAGTTACTCTTTTTATTGTTTTAACGTTTTAGTTTTATGTGTCTTACTTGTATCTATATGATGTGAGAGGAAACCGAATAAACCGACCAAACGGAAACAAAAAACCAAAACCAAACAAAAAAACTGAAAATATTGAAACTGTGTCGGCCAAAAACTCATTTCGATCCGAAACCTGTCCCGTGCGGAAACTCGTGTCGGCAGTCGGCCTAAAACCCGTTGTGATCCGAAACCCGTCCCGTGCGAAAACTTGTGTCGGCCTAAAACCTGTTGCGATCCGAAACCAGTCCAGTGCGGAAACCCGTGTCGGCCCGAACCCGTTCCGAACCGACCCGTTCCGATCCAAAACCCGCCACGTGCCAAAACCCGTCTCGGTCCGAAACTCAATTCGAATTGTTCCGGTCCAAAACCTATTCCGTGCATCAATTCACGTGTATTTTCTATTGCAGGGTTATGCTTGTCTAAATTAGATGGGAATGTGTCAGTTGTATAAACATCGGTCACTGACCAAAGACCAAAAACAATGCGAAGAATCACTCAAAGAATCCCCTACCAAAAACGCAATGGAAATCATTCAAACCGCGTTAAACATCTCCTACAACATCAACCGTATAGCCCAATCCATGACACAATCATTATACGAAGCATCCGTAGGCAATCTCAGCGTTATCACCATCACTAAGAACTGCCTCGACCTGTGATATTAAATATATTATTTATGTAATATTTAATCTTGTAGCCTTCATAATCATTTATATTATATTAGATCAAAATATATTAATAACCTATTAATAATTAGTTGGTAATTGTTGATGGACCATATTACCCTTATTAACTAATTGGGTTTCCTCTTGGGTGTATAAATAAGGAGCTTATTAGAGAGTTAAAGGGTTAGACAATTATACAATACACACAACCCTCATAACATCAAATTCGTATCTCTCTCTCCCTAACCGAAATCAACCCTACTTTCGGTTTCATCACCATCATCACCTTACACCCTAAGGAGGAACCGGATCATCTTGACAAGTATGTCGAACTCTATGGCTGGATCTCTGACTGGATTCTCTACCGCTTTGAATGCTATAACAGGTATGTGTTTCATGTTTTCCATCATGTTTAAACAGAACTGATCAACATGTGGTATCAGAGCATATGTTGATAAATCAGTTCTGTTTTTCGTATCCATTATTCTGGGATCATTATAAGGAAAACAGAAATTTTAAAGCCTTAATATCATGGCTGTTTTCGTTTTTTAAATGTGCCGAAATCACTGTTTTCGGAATATGTTGATTAATATATTGTTTCGAAATCATAATGGGCAAATCCTAATATCCGAAATCTGTATATAAAGCTTTACACTTGGACTCTTGGACTTTGACTATGCTCTAAGAGAGAATAAGCCAGCGGACCTTACTGCTACGAGTACTGCTGCTGAGCAGTTACTTCATGATAAGTGGACTAGGTGTAACCGCATGTCTCTCATGTTCATGAAGCAGTCCATTCATAACTCAATCAGAGGGGCCATTCCTGATTCTGAAGATGCTAAAACCTACTTGGCTTCTGTGGAGGATCAATTCAAGGGAACATCAAAAGCACACGCTAGCACTCTTATCCTCAAGCTGGTGACGACTAAGTATGATGGGAGGAGCGGCATTCGCGAACACATCATGATGATGCATGACATGGCCAATAAGTTGAAGGGCCTAGAGATGGAGATCAGTGATGGTTTTCTTGTTCACTTCATCATCACTTCGCTTCCTTCGTCCTATGAAGCATTCAAGATCAATTACAACACTCAGAAGGACAAATGGACGATGAGTGAGCTGATCGCTATGTGCGTGCAGGAGGAAGAGCGTATGAAGATGGATCGCACTACTGATGTTGCTAACTTCACCACCTCCAGCTCAAAGAAGAGGAAGCACAATTATCAAAGAAATGATGCTTCTAAGGTTCAAAAGCCAAATCCAACTCCTAATACAAGTGCACCTTCCAGCTCTAAGAACTCCTTAGGCAAACCCTACTGCAAGTTCTGTAAGAAAACAGGACATAAGCAAAAGGAATGCCCTGACTTCAAGGAGTGGCTGGCTAAGAAAGGTAACGATTTTTTCATGATACTTGAGTCCTTTAATTTAAATGTTCCTGCTAATTCTTGGTGGTTTGATTCTGGTTCTATGGTTCATGTTACCAATTCACTTAAGGGATTCCTTACAATCCGGAAGCTGGGAAGAAACCAAAGAACACTTAAAGTTGGGGATGATCGGGAATTAGAAGTGAAGGCCATAGGAACATTACAATTATTTTTGAAAACTGGTTTATGTATTAAACTTTATGATACCTTATATGTTCCTGAGGTAACTCGGAACCTTGTATCAGGACCAAAGTTAGACATGGACGGTTTTGTCGTTTCTCATGGTCATCGCAAACTCTCTATTCTCTATGATTCCGTTGTTTATGGTACTGGCATTCTGGATGGTGGTCTCTATAGATTAGAACTAGATGATAATTTTTACAAATCTTTGTTGTCATATAATATTAATGAATCACTCACAAAGATGAAACAGGTTCGAGACTTAGAGACTTCATCTATGTTGTGGCATCAACGTTTAGGCCACATCTCAAGAGAACGATTAAATCCTCTCGTAAAGGATGAAGTCTTACCTCCTCTCGATTTTACTGATTTTGGAACATGTATCAAATGTCTTAAAGGCAAAATGACATTAGCAAATAAGAAAGGTGCCACTAGGAGCTCTAATTTATTAGAACTCATTCACACTGACATTAGTGGTCCTTATCAAATCGCTGGTATAACAGGACATACTTCATTTATCACTTTCATTGATGATTATTCTCGTTACATGTACTTGTATCTTATTAAGGAAAAATCTGAATCTCTTACAACTTTTAAAGATTATAAAGCTGAAGTTGAAAAGCAATTAGATCGTCAAATTAAAGTTGTGAGATCAGATAGAGGCGGTGAATATTATGGAAGACATACTGATGTGGGTCAAGCTCCTGGTCCATTTTATGAGTTTTGTAAAGGCCAGGGGATTGTGAACCAATACACCATGCCTGGTACACCTCAGCAGAATGGTGTCGCTGAAAGAAGAAATCGTACCCTTATGAACATGGTGCGCAGTATGTTAGCCAATACTAATTTACCATTATTCCTCTGGACTGAAGCGTTAAAAGCAGCTGTTCATATACTCAATAGAGTTCCTTCTAAGTCTGTCCCTAAAACTCCTTATGAACTTTGGACAGGAAGGAAACCTAGTCTTAAATATATGAAAGTATGGGGCTGCATTGCTGAAGCAAAACTTTACAATCCTTTCCTAAGGAAACTTGACCCTAAAACAGTTACCAGCTTCTTTATCGGGTATCCTGATCATTCGAAGGGTTATCGTTTCTATTGTCCTTCCCATGTCACCCGTATTGTTGAAACCAAGCGTGCTGCGTTCTTGGAGGATTTCAAGGTCAGTGGGAGCAGTACCAACCCTTACGAAGAATTGCAAGAAGTACAAGACGCGGGGGGGGGGGGGGACTCGTCACTTATCATTACTCCGTTTACTCCTCTTGTACCCCATGCAACAACTGTACCTGAAGCCACTGCACAAATTCCATCTCCACAATCAGAACCCATTATACCTCATAACGAAGGCACATCAAACGCTCAAAACCAAGACAACGCTGAACCCGATAATCAACTCAGGAGGTCATCTAGGCAAAGAAGGCCTACTAATTGGGATGATTATGTTACCTACCTGACTGAAATGGATGCTGGAAAGCTCAATGATCCTATCTCTTATAACGAAGCCATTAGCAGTGATCAGTCTTCTGAATGGAACAAAGCAATGATTGATGAGCTTGAATCCATGAAGAAAAATGACGTTTGGGATTTAGTCGAATTACCCAATGGTGCCAAACCTGTAGGTTGTAAATGGGTGTTCAAAACAAAACTGGATCCGAATGGGAACGTTGAACGCTACAAAGCGAGATTGGTTGCAAAGGGCTACACTCAGAAAGAGGGAATTGATTATCAAGAGACGTTTTCACCTGTCTCTCGTAAAGATTCATTAAGGATCGTTATGGCCCTAGTAGCTCATTTTGATTTAGAGCTGCATCAGATGGACGTCAAAACTGCTTTCCTTAACGGAGACTTAGACGAAGATGTTTACATGAAACAACCTGAAGGCTTTAAACCTGAAGGCCAGGAGCATCTAGTCTGTAAGTTGAAGAAATCCGTTTATGGGTTAAAACAAGCATCACATCAATGGTACCTAAAGTTTGATGAAGTCATGAAGAGGCAAGGTTTTATGAAGAATCAAGTGGATCAATGCACCTACCTCAAGATGAGTGGGAGTAACTTTACTATACTTGTCCTTTACGTAGATGATATTCTATTGGCAAGTAATAGTTTAGACATGTTGCATGAGTCGAAGCGGTTACTCTCGCATAACTTCGACATGAAGGATCTCGGAGATGCTTCTTACGTCATTGGCATCGGAATTCACCGAGATAGACACAAAGGGATCTTAGGATTGTCTCAAAAGACTTACATAGATCGTGTCCTTACACGTTACAACATGCAACAGTGCAAACCCTCCGTCGCTCCAGTAGTTAAGGTAGATGTTTTCAGTTCATTCCAGTGTTCGACAACAGAGGTTGAAAAGGAGCAAATGAGCCAGATACCTTACGCGTCAGTAGTCGGGAGCCTGATGTATGCTCAAGTCTGTACTCGCCCAGATATCGCTTACATTGCTGGAATGTTAAGCCGTTATCAGACTAATCCTGGCCTAGATCACTGGAAAGCAGCTAAGAAGGTCCTTAGATATCTGCAAGGGACGAAAGACTATAAACTGACTTATAGAAGAAGTGATCATTTAGAAGTGGTAGGTTATTCTGATTCTTACTTTGCTAAATGCAAAGATGACAAGAAATCCACTTCGGGCTACATCTTTATGTTAGCAGGCGGACCTATCTCATGGAAGAGTCATAAACAACAGTTAACTACAACTTCCACGATGATGGCAGAATACATTGCTGTTTACAACGCAACCTGTCATGGAATGTTGCTTAGAAATCTGATCACTGGACTCAAAATTGTTAATTCCATTTCTAGACCATTGAAGCTTTACTGTGATAATTCAGCTGCTTTTTTTTTTTTTTTTTTTATATCTCGATACAAAATATTTGTTCGTACGTGAACGAGTTGAGGAAAATAATCTTTGTATTGAGTATATTAGTACTAAAGATATGCTTGCGGATCCAATGACTAAAGGTCTCCCACCTAAAGTTTTTGAAGAACATGTATCGAATATGGGACTTACTAAAGACCTTGTTTAATGGCATATTGTACTAGCTTATGTTTTAATTAATAAAATTTCCTCAGTTTGATTTTGTATGTCTCTAACATATGTTCTGCCGGTGTAATGACATATAGACAAATATAAATACAAATCAGACGCTAAAGGGCTTATACATATTTTGATCGTAACTGTTAGGTTTTAAATTGAGGCTATAGTATGACTAATGGGGGTCCTGAGTCGAATAATGATTCAACGGCTGTATTTCTCTGCTATAGTTCTTGGTTTAAGGCTAAAATGAGTGTTAACTCCTGGCCAGGCTTACCTAATACTCATAATAAATGATTACTCGGCTAAGTGGGAGAATGTGAGATTAAATATATTATTTATGTAATATTTAATCTTGTAGCCTTCATAATCATTTATATTATATTAGATCAAAATATATTAATAACCTATTAATAATTAGTTGGTAATTGTTGATGGACCATATTATCCTTATTAACTAATTGGGTTTCCTCTTGGGTGTATAAATAAGGAGCTTATTAGAGAGTTAAAGGGTTAGACAATTATACAATACACACAACCCTCATAACATCAAATTCGTATCTCTCTCTCCCTAACCGAAATCAACCCTACTTTCGGTTTCATCACCATCATCACCTTACACCCTAAGGAGGAACCGGATCATCTTGACAAGTATGTCGAACTCTATGGCTGGATCTCTGACTGGATTCTCTACTGCTTTGAATGCTATAACAGGTATGTGTTTCATGTTTTCCATCATGTTTAAACAGAACTGATCAACACGACCATCTCGAAAACTCAGCCTACCGTCTCACATCAACAATCGACGCATTCCCACGTCGCGAGATCAAAAACTGCTGCGCATGGACAAGCGCAGCGTTAACCTACCAGTACGACTGTTGGCCCGAATTACAATACATAAACAACGAGGACACATACTTGATTAACAACACTATGTCATTTGTAAACACTCTTGTGGGTTACACTAGCAACACTTTAAGCTTCATGATGGCGTACGGCGTGTATGGGGATCAAACAGCTTCGTGGAAGCCATTGAAGACGGAGAGAGACGGGTTCTGGGAGGGTGGTGGTGAACCAGAGTTGACGATTCCACCGTGGTTGGCTCAGAGTGATGTATCGGTTTGTAAGCCTGAATACCATGATCAATGTACGTATGAGATAGTGCATGAGGCTGTGAATGCAGCACCAAATTGGAGTAAAGGGTGGCGGTTTGTGATTTATGTGATGAAAGGGTTTTATGAGGAAACGGTTCGGGTTGGGATTGGAAAACAGCATGTGGTGATTACGAGGGATGGGATGGGAAACACAATAATTGCTGGGTCTTTGAACGTGAGTCAGCCTGGAGTTTATACGACTTGGTGAGTCAAGCTTGTGTCATACTTTTTTGGTTCAAGAATAAATATGTGCATAACATATAAATACTGATACAGTTTAGTTTAAGAAATAAAACACATTTAAAGAAAATAAAAATTAACAGGTTAATCCATGAACCGGCCAGGTTGACCTGAATATGACATGTTTAGCTAAACGTCTTTGAAAACGGACCAGGACCTAAAGGTGAATATTACACGAAGTTTGCATATTTTGGTTTTAGTTTAAACTGTTTTGGGTAAATATAAATATCGGGTCGGACTTGAGAACATGTTTGATTATCTCGATGGGTTTATGGGTTGGCCCCTTTCACCGTTTGTTTGTTATTTTTAAAATGCGTTAATGTAAAACTTAAAATTTTAGGTATTTTTATGTAAAACTTAAAATTTAGAAGGTTGATGTTTATAGAAACACATTCTGTGTTCAACATAAAAGTATCTAACATATACTTGAATTGTTATATTATTTTTTCTATTGAAAACTTACTAATTATTTTAATAATTATTACAGGCTCTATTAGAAACATAGCATCGCCGTGACGACGTTACGAGGAATGGAAACTCTCTTTCATGAACAAAACATGAAGAAGTGGTTGACGTGAATTTGAAGTCTTCCATGTGTGAGTTTATCTCAACCTGAATCTGGTGGCTGTGCTTGGTGATGGATGGATGCACATCATGATACTGGTTCTACAATTTGCAAGGTCGGAAACATAAATATATCAACAGGAGCCCTCATGTTTATTGCTTTAGTATCATCATTTACCATAAATGTATGTGATCATCTCTCTTTTTTTTGGACTTTACGAACATTCAGTTTGTTCTTGAGTTGTCATTTTGACGTGTGTAAAACGATCCACATCACAAGTATTCTTTATTTGATATATCAGTTAAATAAAAAAATTGGGATGAATTTTACGTCCTAAACTATGGATACAATTTGATTCAATCTTTAGTCCCGCCGCAACGAGCGGATTACCTACTAGTATATATATATATATATATATATATATAGGGAGAAGATCATGCGAGAACCACCTCTTATTGCGAGAACCGCGAGAACCAATGTGAACACAACCAAAAATGCCTAAAAATAGCTAAAAATCACACAAAATTTTTTTTTTTTTGAATTTTTTAATATTTTTTATAAAAAAAATCGCTACTTTTCGAAGCAAAAAAAAAAAAAAAAAATTTTTTTTTGGCTTCGAAAAGTAGCGATTTTTTTATAAAAAATATTAAAAAATTCAAAAAAAAATTTATAGATTTTTTTAGGTTTTTTGGGGGTTTAGTTTTTAGCATTTTAGCTGGGGGGGGGGGGTGTTTAGGTTTTTGGGGGGTGGGGGAGGGGGGTTTAGGTTTTTTTTTTTGGGGGGGGGGGGGGGTTAGGTTTTAGTTTTTAGCATTTAGCTTGGGGGGGGGGGGGGGGGTGGGGGGTTAGGTTTTTTTAGTTTTTTTTAGGTTTTTTAGCTATTTTAGGTTGTGTTCACATTGGTTCTCGCGGTTCTCACAATAAAGGTGGTTCTCGCATGAGCTCCTCCCTATATATATAGGGTAGGGCTATATAGAAAACCCTATCTATATAAAAAACCCTAGAAAACCCAACCTCCCGACATTTTTTTTTTTTGAAAAAAATAACACATGTTATATACATGTTTTTAAGAGTTTTGGCCAAAAAATCAAAAAAGCGCCGAAGGGATAATTTAAAAAAAAAAAATATATTTTCAGCAATTTATGTCTTTTGTGCCTAACACATGTTAGGCACTGAAATTTGTTTATTTTTAAAAAAAAAATCCATTCGGCGCTTTTTTGTTTTTTTTGGCCCAAAACACTCTAAAACATGTATATTACATGTGTTATTTTTTTCAAAAAAAAAAAAATGTCGGGAGGTTGGATAAAAATGGGGAGAGATTTGGGTTTCCAGAGTTTTCTACCTAAATAGGGTTTTCTGTCTAGCATTGTCCTATATATATATATATATATATATATATATATATATATATATATATATATATATATATATATATATGATTCAAATGAGTTGATGGTATTTAGTTAAGGCTAAACATCATTTATGTCCCCGTATCACTTTTACTTGCGATTTGCATAAATTGAACGTGCAAATTTTAATTTATATATTAAAATTTAAATTAGTTGTATTCATTTTCAGATTACTTTTACCATTACATTTTAAATTAGTTGTATTCATTTTTCATATTACTTTTACCAACTTGGTATTGTTTTTAAGAATAAAGATCTCATACAAACTATTTTATTATACAAAACGTACGGAATATATAGAAAAGTAAAAAAAAAAAAGGTGACATCTTTATAATTATTTTATTCGTAATTATAAAACAAAGATCAGAATTACCGTACAAGATCAAAATTACCGAACAAGATCATTTGTAAAGTAATTATAACACTCTACAAAATTAAGCTATAAGATCAAAATTAACATACAAGATCATTTTACAAAAAAGTAAATTGCCAAAATCATCCCTGAGGTTTAGGCATGTTTGTCAGTTTCATCCAAAATGACTTTTTTTTTGTGCCAAACAGTCCTTCACCTTTGGCATTTTTTTGCCATTTTCAATCAAACCACTAACTTAATTTACTTTTTATGTTAAGTTAAATGATATTTGGATGAAACTGACAAATATAAAACCTTAGGGATGATTTTGACAATTTACTCAAACTCTTTTTAATTTTTTTATTTAATTAATTTTGTCACATATATATATATAAAACAGAATATACATGCAGTTTTTATAAAAAAATAATAACCTTGTCACATAATTTTTATAACTTTTCATCAAAACCACTAACTCAGTTTATTTTTTCTGTTAAGGTGAAGGATGTTTTAAATTTTATAAATTAAGACAGAAATTAATATCTAGTTTTTTATATAGATCAGTTTTATAAAGAGAAAATGATATATAAAATAAATATCAGTTTTGTGCAACACATATCAATCGATTACAACTTTTAGTGTTTAATCAAGTGTAGAGATAGAATTTTTTTTTATAAAATGTTACATATTTTTAAATGTGTAGCACCTAAGAAATATGTTGGCAGAAATAAAATATTTATCTAATTAAGATTATGAGGGTAACTAACTAATATTTATTACAAGTGATTTGAGTAAAGAAACTTTTGGTTCATGCCATTATACTTACTATTTGGTGGGTAATTTTAAGGTTTGTTAACGATACATTGTTTGATTGGGGGGGGGGGGGGGTTTCTGTTTTTTGTTAGGAGCGAATAGAGGTTGAATTAGATTTTATTTTTATAAAGCTGATGTATATAAAAAAATTGGAAATTAATTTTTGTCTTACTTTATAAAAGTAAAAAAAAAAAAAATCCTTCACCTTAATAGAAAAAATGACTGAGTTAGTGGTTGGATAAAAATTTATAAAAATTATGTGACAAAACTATTAATTTTTATAAAAACTGCATGTACATTCTGTTATATATATATATATATATAAATTAATTAAATAAAAGAAATTAAAAAGAATTTAAGTAAATTGCCAAAATCGTCCCTGAGGTTTTATATTTGCCAGTTTCATCTAAATATCCTTCAACTTAACAGATTAAGTAAACTACGTTTGTGGTTTGGATGAAAATGGCAAAAAATGCCAAAGGTGAAGGGCTATTTGGCACAAAAAAATCATTTTGGATTAAACTGGCAAACAAACCTAAACCTCAGGGACGGTTGTGGCAATTTACTCTTTACAAAATTACCCTATAACATCATTTATAGAGTAATTTTGATAATTACCCTAGGAGTAAAATAATTACGAAAATGTCAACGCGTCTTTTATACTTTTCCACTCCATTCGTACGTTTTGTACGATAAGATACTTTGTATTTGATCTTTTGTCCAATGTAGCACGAGAGATTTCCGACCCGTTTACATACAAGAATTTGGTAATTGTAAACAAACACAAGATTGAAAACCATATTCAACTTCGATAATCAAATCGCATACTACAACGATTGGGAAACAATAACTCGCTTAAACCCTAAACCATAAACCCTACATAACTAATTCGACAGGATACTTATCGATACAATCCGACCAAGGACTATGGGCAGCTGGTTTTACGGTCCGTAACGCCTTCCAAACAGCACTATTACACTTAAATCCACTCCCAAATGCAATCTGCCAAACTCTATGACCCTTTCTAACCCTTTCTTTCCCTTCAATGTAAGCCAACTCATACCAAATCGAACTCGACGACGTGTTCCCAAATCTATGAAGCGTTATTCGTGACGCCTCAACATGCGTCGGCGATAGCTGAAGATTCTTCTCCAGCTCGTCGATCACAGCTCTACCACCCGCGTGTATACAAAAATGATCAAATGCAAGTTTAAAATCCGGAATATACGGTTTAATACTCTTCTTGAACAATTTCTTCGCGATCAACGTACAAAAGAACAACAACTGTTCACTTATCGGAAGAACAAGCGGACCCAACGTCGTAATGTTTGTTTTCAACGCTCCACCAGCGATCGCCATCAAATCTTTCGATAACGAAACCCCTGTCTTCCCATTATCGTCTTGTTCTTGATACACACAACGAAATGCCTTATCATCCGATCCTCTATGCGTTCGGACCACATGAACGAGCTGGTACTTGGCTCGTGATCTATCAACCGATTTGTTCGATAACAGAACCGCGGATCCACCAACTCTGAACAGGCAATTGGGGATCAGGATTGACTTCTTGTTCCCGAAATACCAGTTTTGAGTGATGTTTTCGGTGCTGACCACAACAGCGTATGTGTTTCGTTGAACTTGTAGCATATCTTTTGCTAGATCGATCGCGATTACACCCGCGCTGCAGCCCATTCCTCCTAGATTGAAGCTTTTGATGTTGCCCCTCAGTTTGTACTTGTTAACTATCATGGAGGATAATGATGGTGTTGGATTGAATAAACTGCAGTTGACCACTAGAATTCCTATGTCTTTTGGTTTGATTCCAGTGGTAGAAAACAGTGTGTCTAATGCACCAAACATAACCTGTGATACAATTTAAAGAGTGAGTTGAAACATTATTGATGAACAATATTTCTTGCAATATTAAATGAATGATGAACATCATTATTATAAATTGTAACCATGGAAACTAATTATTATTATGGGTATATACATGAACTAGCTTAGCTCTAGCTCATGAGTTACTCGAGATTCGTTTGGTAAAAGTTCGAATTGAGCTTAGCTTAATGAGTTTGATCTCGAGTCTAAAAACAAGATTGTTTGTTTCAAGAACGAGCATGTGCTTCATTATTCCACGAGCCTAAATAAGCATATTATTTTTATTTTTTGTATTTAATATATATAATTTGTATTCATATAATTATAAAAATTATTATTATATATTAAATTACGAAAATATTTAGAAATATTTAATATGTTATCTATAAAAAAAAATAAAATTAAAATGTATATATACAAATATTTATAAATGTACGGAACTCAATTTTTTTTGAACGGCTAAATATTGCACTTCGCAAGAGTTGAACCCAAACACCTAGAGGGTTTTCCCTCTACCACGGGGCTAAAGCCTCAATGACTTTAAGCTTGTTTAATATATAATGAACTAATGTTAAAATATAATTAAAATGTATGTGTAACAATAACTATAAATATATATATAATTAATGAGTATCAACGAGTCCGGCCAGTTTGAAACAAGCCGAACTCAAGCTAAGTTCGGATCGGCTCATTTTGATCCTAGAGTAATAATAATCATCTCCAAACAAATATAATAACTTAAAACGTAAAACATATTATATATTTAGAGTTAAATTCACGTACAAACAACCTTATCGTACAAAACGTACGAAAGGCAAGAAAAAGCAAAAAAAAAAAAAAAAAAAAAAAAAAAAAAGAACGCGATGGCATTTTCGTAATTATTTGCTCGTAGTGTAATTTTCAAAATTACTCTACAAATGATCTTGTAGGGTAATTTTGATCTTGTAGGGTAATTTTGAAACTTGTAGAGTAATTATGATACCTTACAAGATTATTTGTAGATTAATTATGATACTCTACAAATTACTATACAAGATCAAAATTACAACATTTTACAAAATTACCCTACAAGATCAGCATTACCCTACAAGATCATTTGCAGAGTAATTTTGATAATTACTATATGAGTAAATAATTACAAAATTGCCACCGCGTTTTTTTACCTTTTCACCCTAATCATACGTTTTGTATGATAAGGGTATTTGATGTTTTCTCTACGTATTTAAAGTAAAGAAAATAGTAATTACCTGCTGAGCTTCAACCCTAGCGGCAGCCATGGAGGGAGTTGGAGGAATAGTATGCATCGCTTCCGGAAAATACGTTTCTTGACCGAGTCCAGATCGTTCCAGAATCTTCCTCTGAAACTCCAACGACGACTCATCAAAATCACCAGTCAATCTAGAATGCTTCATGAACCGTTCATAAGGAACTTTTAATTCATTTGGAGGACCATAACACGCGTAATCAACAAGATAAACATGTTTCGGTCTCCTCATAATGTAGACAGTCGACCCGAACACCAAAACAGCCGAACATATCATCACACTCACAACGTTGTATTGCAAATCTTGCCATAAGTCATGCAGCTGGTCGTTAAGGCTCATATCATATGACTCCATTATTGTTATGGTTATTATGGGGATTGAAAAGAGGGTTAGTATGTGTGAGATTAGGTAGTGGTAGCCTAGTTTGACGTGTTTAAGGTTGATGGTTTGGAGGAAGTCGGGGAGGAGGCGGCGGCGGTGGTGGATTTGGACGGTGGTGGTGGTGAGTTCTCCGGTGGCCATGGTGAGGGGTTGGGGTTTGAGAGAATTCAAAAGTGTGTTGCAAGATTTTAAATGATGGAAAATGTGTGGAGGATTGGGAGTGTGGTTAGAGGTGTACAAAAAAACTGGTTTTAGAACCGAAACCGGAAAAAAAACCGAAACTGGTTTTTTTTTAACCGGTTTTTTTATAACCGGTTTTTTTTTTAACCGGTTTTTTTAACCGCCGGTTTTTATACCGGTTGCTATTCTTGACTTCAAAAACCGGTTATTAACCGAACCGGTTATTAAAAAACCGGTTAAAACCGGTAAAAAACCGGTTTTTTTGGGAAAAACCGGTTAAAAACCGGTCCCAACCGGTTATACCGGTTATTATTTTGGACCTCAAAAACCGGTTAGTAACCGGAATCGGTTATAAAAAAAACCGGTTTTTATTTTGGGTGAAAAAACCGGTTTTTTAATAACCGATTAACCGATTTGTACACCTCTAAGTGTGGTGTACATGAATATGGAGGAAAACATAATCTAAGGAATGGCCCACTTTTATATATATTTTTTTTTGCTTTACATGTGTTTTATGGGTTTTCCTTTTCGAATTGTTTGTCATCATGTTTGTGATCTAGATGTGAAGTTATATAAAACTAGTATTTAGGTCTCGTGCATTGCGGCTGGACCATTAAATCGAACGAAAAGTAAACATAAAAAGGTTGAATAATGTATGCTCGTTGTGTGTTAACGCACACAAATTAGGGCGAAATGTAGAACATATAAAAGAATAACTAAGTCGACCTAGGAGACAAGCGTTGTGACCGAGTCATTAAACGGGGAAAAAGATGTAAAAACGTTGAACCACACACGCATGTTGCAGCGTGTTGACTCACAACATTTAGACCGAAACGTGAAATAAAAAAAAATATGAAAAAGATGAAAAGAATAGGGGACCAAAGTTGAAAACGAAAAAGTATTAGGGTTAAAAATGATTTTTTTTTGATAAATTTGTAAAAAGTGAAAAGTATAGGGGTTAAAAGTAAAAAAATGATAGAAGTACAAATGATAAAGCATGTGGTACAACCAACTAAAACAAATAACAAATATGGTTAGTAGTTTATTTGTTTACTATTTATACAAACACACAATAATAGAAGGGTGCCGATGCGATGAGACACAGAAAACAGGTACTATTAATCACATAATATGTTAATTAATCTTTAAACTAAAAAATATAGCAATACCATACTCTGGTTAAAGAGAATAAAATGTTCGTTTTTATGGTAAGTTTTTTTTAAACATGTTAAAAAAGTTATTGTCGTTAAAAAATCACGAGGGATAGTTTAAAAGTCAACAATATGTTTTAGAGGATTGTACTATATGTTTTAAAAGTTGTATTACTTTAAGTCTTAACTGTAACACCCCAAAAATGGGTTTGGTAATTTAAACCCGGTTAATACAAAGGAACGGGAAAAAAAAAAATAATAATACTGCTAGGGGTAAAAGTGAACCCGTAAATGAATATTGACTAGGAATAATTAACCTAGTTGAATATTAGTATCGTTAGTATTAAATGAAGGGTTGTAGCCTTATTTAAATAAAACGAAACATGAGGGACCAAAGTAAACAACTTGAAAGTTGTTTTATTAAAAAGAAAACAACACACACACAAACACGCACATCGTGTGTGTGTGTGTTCTTCATCAACGAGCAGGGAAGGCTCCCATGGAGCCAAAACCCTAAACTTCACAAATTCTCCAAATTGAAAGGCTAAACGAAGTCCAAATTCACAACCGAACATGAATTAACGATCACCTTCACAAGGGGATCGTAAGGTATGTCTTCAAACTTAGATTTGATGATCTCGTTTGAAGTGGGTTATGATCAATACATGAATTTGTATGCAATTAAGCTTGCAGAGGTGTTAGAAACACCAAATAGAACTTGTGTTATGAATAATTTCAAGTAATTGGGTGATTTAGAATGAAAACCCATTGCATGAGTATGAAGATGATGATCATGATGAACTTGTAGATGTATTAGTGTGATCTTGTGATGTATAAGGTGTTATATGATAGACTTAGATAGATAAACTTGATGTGGAATTTATGATTATGAGATTTTGCTTGAATGTGATGGTTCATAAGATGAATTAGGGAAGAACATGCTTAAAGCACTTGTACATTATGCTTAAAAAGTGATACGCACACCAAGTGTTTGATGAAATGTCTAAATGACAATAATATGTGAAATTGTATGCAATTAATGGGTAAACATGTATAGAAAGTGGTATTAATGAAATTGATAGTAAACTAACATGAGGAATGTATTTTAGATATAGTTCATGTGAAGATTATGTTAGGTTGATGTTGAGTATGCTTTATGCTTATTTGAATTGATTAATGAAAGTCATACGTGAGATATGAAATTGATATGATCGTTCATACGCACAATCATATATGCTAACAAGAATGTGAATGTAATGACATGTACGGTTAGGAGTCATGTCAACGCGGACACAAGCATGGAAGGGCAACGGGCCAAGGATAAACACGGAAGCTATGCTCGAACTCGGACGCACAAGGTAAGTGAACTCCAAACTTACCCTTTTGTTTGGTAATGTAATTATGACATATGGTAATTATTGAATGTAATATAAGAAAATATGAATTGTTGTTATTACTAAGTTAAGTTATAGTGGAAATGAGTCGGAAGTGGTTAAGAAAGAGATTCGATTAAGTTTGGGTAAGAAACGGAACTTATTCAATGAATTATGCATAAAGATGAATTAAGGAGTTATATATGTAGGATGTAAATTGTAGGTACGGGTGTGAATAGAAAATGAATACATGCTTGAGAGAGGTATTTAATTATATGCTTGAATGAATAAGACGAGTTATGCGTATTTGAGGACACGTCCATATGAAAGGAAGTTAATGATACTAACCGTTTTTCTATTAAGAATTAATGTAAAACATAGGCAGGGTAATAATGGAAGTAAAGGTTGACTCTGCAATCCGATGCGAGTGATGGAATGGATGGAAGAAGGAGCTAGTATAAGAGGAAGCATGATATGTGGACGCTTATTATGCATGTGTTAATATTTTATATTATGTTACCGGTTACTAATGATGAGATTGAATGTGGTGACTGCAGGTTGTTCAGGATTTTGGATGTTTCACCAAGAATTGTACGCGGTTGAAGATCGAGTCAAGACATGGATTGTACGTGGGTGTGTATGTGGTCACTTAATTCGATATATGTATGATAGTTGTCAACCAAATTTTTCTAAAGGAATTAATGTATTAAGTGAAAGAAAGGATGTCATTAAAGAAATTTTTAATTATGTGTTTTCCGCTGCGAATATTGAGTTTCAACGTGTTAGGGCGTAACATTAACACCATGTAAAATTACCTTATGTATCATTATATAGTGTGAGTAGAAAATTATTTTAAATGATTATATAGTTTTGATAAACATATTGAATTATGTCATAAATGGGTAAGGTGAATTAAACATGTTTAGACACGAATTAAAACATGTCGACAATTGGTTTATGACCCAACCTCGTTTAACTCAAACCCAAACCCACTTAAATTTGTGTCAAGTCATGTAGATAAAGGATCGTGCCGGGTATTACCACCCTACACGAACACGACCTATATATTTATTTGTGTCAAAGACATCCACCATAATCCAGACACAATTATAATCGTATAATCCAAACATGTTTTTGTTAACACATTTATCTAAAGAAACCAAACGAGTTGACAAAATCATAATGAGTTATAATCAAGTTGTAAACTTGTTAAAAAAACTCCATGCGCATGTGCCCTCTGTGTATTTCTACCTTTATGCGCATACATAAATACATACATGGGGAGGTTTTTCGTAACCAATATAACATTGAGAACCACGAAAACCGTGTATTTATATCTTGTGTTTTAATTAAGTGATATAATCAATGTACAACTTACGAATACTTCATATGTTGTAGTTATCACTTTATCAATATAACACTGTTTATACATGTAGACATGTTCGATTTATTATGTGATTAAAGAATCATTTAAAATGTTTGATAAACCCCACATGCGACTAACATGACAAATCTACGTCTGCCAACTCAGATAACACATTATATATCATGACTAGTGCCATTTATTATATAAGAGAGTAGTGTTATACAAAGTGTCAAAAACACAGTAAAAGCATCTGGTGAAGAAGCAGCATGCCAGTGGTACGTCTGACAAGAAGAAATGCAGTTTGTCAGAGACACATTATGTGCGTGAAGGGCCCCCCTCAAAACACGGTAAATATATGTAATGCCAACGTTAAAACATATTACTCATGGTCACACTAATCGAATGTTTAATATACTGTTACAACAGAAGGGTGTCAAAACGCATGTTTGTAAAGAGTAAAACATCTGGACAATTTTATTTTATTGTATATAGCGGAGTGTCCTGAAAGGCTGAAATACTAGCTATGATTTTGTTTCTAACTTAGTGTTGGAAAAATTAAATAAGAAAACAACTTGTACAACTAAAAATTATCTTAAATGGCATATCTAGTATTGGAACGTATACGTGGGCGAAGGCCCTTTTAAGGGGCGGGAGAGGGCGGCCGACCCCCTGAATTTTTCGTTCAGCAGTGGGGAGTATGTAGTTTTCGTATAGAAATTTTTGGGTATATACGTTTTCGACCCCCCGATTTTAGAGAAATTTTTAGGTCCAATTACTTCTGCCCCCCTCCCCCCATTCGGAAATCTCAAGTTACGTCACTCAACGTATATTATTATGGTTAGCTCACACGGTGTCATTAACACATGTTTGTAAAGAGTCACTTTATAAAACCTTTGGACAGATTTGTCTCAAAGGGGATAGTCTAGTGGTAAAGTGGTGTATTCCATAACTAAGGGGGTGTTTGTTTTTTGTGAAAAGCTCTTCAGGACCTCTTATGTCTGCCCCACGCAGATTACATGCAGACGTTTGAGTCTGCAGTGTGTTTATTTTCTCGAAGACCTTTCATTAAAAAAATGTCTGCTTAACCTCTTTTTGGTGCAGACATAGATCAAGGTCTTCTTGGGTCTGCAGACTCCCTTCTCTTCCACAAAACCCTAGTACCTCTCCACCCTTCTCCTCCACCCCATCTTCTCAACCGCCGCCACCCACTCTCCCACCGGCGGCACCCTCCCACCGTCCACCACCACCCACCTCTGTCCGAACAAGTAGTGTAACAGTGTCACCGACAGCCGGACTTAAATCAACTTTTGTCGGGAGCAGCAATGTCCGACACAGGTTAAAACAATTACCAAGTTCAAGATTACACACAACTCATGTCCGCAGACTAAGTGTTATGAGTTCAAATCCAGCAAAGGGTAGGTATAATGTGATTTTAATCGTTTAAAAAAATTGGGCATATTTATTGTTATAACGGTGTGTCCTGCAGACCAGGGTTTTTATTTTATTTTATTTTTGTTTTCTAAATCGGCGTTAGAAAAAAAATTACATAAACAACCTTTACAACCTAAAATTATCGTAAATCACATATCTAAAGACTTAACGGGAAACCAGCCGGTCGGACCAGTTTTTGGAAGGGTTTGACCAGTTTTTTATATACTTTTTCAGATTTAACCCTATTAATTTTTATAATATTTACGATACGTTTCGGTTCTTAACACTACTATTTCTCTTTCTAAAGCTCTCTCTCACACATACACCTCTCTCTCTCTATATGCAGCCACCACTATAATCACCACCATAAGCACCATTCACCACCACCACCACTATCGCACACACATACACTTTCTTCTATCTCTCACCCTCTCTCCCTGACTCACTCCCAGCCGTCAGCCAGCCACCACCACAAACCCAAACTACCAACCCACTACTGCACTTGAACTCCTGTTTCTTCTGTTTCTTTGTTTTTGCTTTTGCTTTGGGGATGCTGTCGAGGGGTCGGGCATGTCACGTTTATTCCTTTTCTTTGAATTTATGTTGGTTTTGGCTGTATATTTGTTCCTTTTGTTCGTTTAAGCTCATTTGATCCTGTAAATTCACAAGGAAGACAAAAACACACTTTTTTCAATATTAGTACTAAAAAAAGGGTTAGTTTTATGCCTCATTTGATGTAATTTATATGTTATATTTTGCACACATCAAATACCCCCACACTTGAATCTTTGCTTGTCCTCAAGCAAAACTCTTTAATATGTGTATTTACACACCCAAATGGAAGAGGTAGAAGAGAAGTTTTGGGCTTGTCTTGAGTGTCGGGAATCCAAGATCTTTATTTGGTTTTATTTTTATTTTATTTACAATCTATTTCTTCATGATTTATTTAGAACAATTTATAAGAAAAATTACTTATTTGGGCATAACATGCCTCTTTAAAATTCTATTTATATACAAGTTCACATACCTCACGGGAGATCACTCAACACTCGGCCGAAGATGTATTTTTGTGAAACACTCGAGACCGGCATGGAACTTACTTCTACCATATGCTTGCCAAACAATCAAACCTCCTCCTTTTTAACTATAAACCTTTGTAAATATCAAGAGGACTTTGGGAAAGGGTTAGGCTTGGGCTAAGGGTAGGTGGTTTTGGTTAGTGGTTAGTAAAAATTGGCGAAAAGCGTAAAAAGCGTCGGTTGTCGTAAAACTTTTTATTTTTGTGACTTTTATTCAAACTAAGCAAATTCAAACAAAGTTTCTTTGAGGAACTTATTTGTTTATTGCAAGACTTTCATTTTTTTTATAGGAGACGTCACTAGATAACCGAGCTCTTTACTAAAACAAAGGGGTTGAAAATGAAAAAGGGTTTTGGTGGGTAAAGGGTGTTTGTTTTGTGGGTTTTGAAACGAAAAGATTTAGGCTCAAAGGGGTTAACTAGGGGGATTTTGGGTAGGTGACAAAGAAATTGAAAAATAATGGTGTTGAAAGGAAAATGGGTTAGTCCTAATGCCTCCATCATTTACTTACTTGGGTTCAAGTTGGTAAGGGCTGGGAATGTATCGTCGTGGCAAGTTCTAGAGTCGTAAGAAACAAGCGGCTATTCACAAAAGAAACGAAAAATGAGCATTTAGTTTAAAGATATATATTTGTATGCTCAATAAAGGCTCAAAACTCACTTATTGTGGGAATGGGTTTATAATGTGATCAAGTATATATAATCAAATTTTAATTAGATTTGTCATGCCTTTTCATAATTTTCTTATTTGGTTCTTTTTATCATGACGCTATCGGTTGTAAATTTGTAAAAATATAATCCTTTTTAGAAATTGTTATTTCCAAATTAAATAAAGACAAGTAATTAGCGGTTCCAATAGAGTTTTGTGTAAGGCTTGTTATTAGGACTTGCAAGATTCAAGGTTTTAGCATCCCCCCACACTTAAATTACACATTGTCCTCAATGTGTCCCAAAAATAAGTTTTTAGGTTGATTGAATGTGTAAAAAGGTGTTGAAAACAAGGTTTGGTGTTACTAGGCACCTGGCCACGGCCTCGTGCTGGCTGAGCACGGCCCCGTGGTCAGAGTGTTAGTAACAGAAACTTACAGAAAGGTGGCCACGGGGCGTGCCTGGTGGCCACAACCCCGTGGTGGGCATGGTTCAGAAAAACTACAGTTCAGGGGTGTGGGCACGGGGGCGTGCTGGCTGAGCACGGCCCGTGGGGACAGTCTGCATTTGATGGAAACAGGTTTTTGGCTTTTGGTTCGAGTTTTCGGGCTTATGTAGCACTAGTGCTTAGTGCATCCAAGCTTCCAGGGTACCTGTTTTTGCTAACACCGCACCATACAATACATAACAAACATCCTAAACTTACCAAAGTTCATCATCCGTCATCACACATCAAACGAAAATAAAATGCAGAAAATAAAAAAGTGTTTAGGAAAGTAAATTATTCAAACTATGGCACGCAGGCCAAAAATTGTTTTGTGGGATAGAAAGGGTTAACCTGAGAAACTGCCTCTAACATCACACCGCCTCCAATGCCTCTGATCAGTCCATGTCCTCGTCTTCATCGTCTCCTCTTTTGTATACCATATGGTCCCGGATGTAGGTAATGTCATCTTGCATGTCGGAGATGTTTCGCTCCATTGCTCCAACCCGGGTGAAGGTGTTGCTGGCCATGTTGTAAGTGTTGCGGGTACACAATAAGTTTTCCTGCAAAAGATCATGTAAACTTTGAAAGTTAGGAAAACCACCCCCTTGGGAAGAGGAGGGACCCTGCTGGCCTTGAAACTGAGGAGGAGGATGGTTTGGGTTTGCGTGGAGAACGAGGGCTGCTACCGGGTTCCAAACATGTCCTTGAGTGGTTTAGAAGCGGATTGTCCCGTCACCCATCTCATGGATAATCCCCATTGAACGTCATTGAGTGAGATCTACTTTTCCCAACCATGGACCCTTACGAAATGATTTCGGCATTCTTTGAACATAGGTCTTGAAGAGGCGGTAGATCCATCCCCCAAAGAAGATAGGTGTCGGGGAGGAAGCCAACTGATTCAGATGCATGTTTCGGAGGAGTAGTTGGGGGACATCAAGAGCAACGCAGTTGTGGATGCAATACAAGACCATGAGATCACGTAGGTTGACAACACCGGTGCTATCACGCCTTTGACTTAGAGAGTTGCTAAGGACCCTGTGAATGTAGCGGTAGAGGGGGTCCCGCAACTGGGAGCTCTTTGTGACACTTGGATCATATGCACCATCCCCGATTTGAGCCCATGCTGTCTGGCGCAAGTTAGTTGGGAGTTCATGGAGACCACCCGTGTTCTCCTCTTCACCGGACTCTTCCTCGGTGAACAGAGCCACTTGCACTCCAAATTGTGCTATAGAGATTGAAAGCACCTCTCCTGCACATCGGAATTGAACTCCTTCTCCGTCGAATGGCTCGGCTTTTGCTTTGAACGCAAAAGAACTGTAGAACTCCATGCTATAATCATGAACCGCACGGAGTCTTGTGCCGAGAGCCACCCTTAGTGGACCCGTGACCAGTGCGTTGTAGCGATCTAGTTGCCCCACAGCTTCTAAGGTTTCGAGGCACACTTATTTTGGTGTTTCTTCGGGTCTTGTTTTCAGAATGTCATAGCGGGCTTGGTAGTCCCACTCATTTGGCTTGAACTTAGTGAACTTGCTGGCCATCTATCTTTAATTTCATCTTTTTCGGTTCAAAAACAAGGGTTTGAGGTTTCTGTTTGAAATTGGGCAAATCTACAAACAATTTCAGTTGATTTACTTCCTATAACATGCAGCTATACTAATACTAACAGATCTAAGCAAAAATTTGGGGTTTGGTTCGGTTCAAGTTCAAGAACCCTAGATTTTCCCCAAATTTTTGATATTAAACTACATGCAAAACGTTAAACTAACTACAAAAGATGATAGAATCATACCTTGATGATGTTGAACAGTGGAAAAACGTGAAAATCTGCAGAGATTCTCGGAGGAACCAGAGAGTTTTCGGGGAAACCGGTTGTGGTGAAATGAAAATGAGAAGACAAAAGGGGTTTTATCCCCGACAGTAGCCGAACACGGCCCCGTGCTCGCTGGGCACGGCCCCGTGGGGGGGGGGGGGGTAAAAACTAATTTTTTTATAGTGCACGTGTGAGTGACCTGTTTCCTGAAACATGGTTTTAGAAATATTACCGATTTTTGTGGCTTTCCCGAAGTCCATTACCTACAAGATATGATGTTGGTGCACAAAACTTTGTTTATTCTTTGCCTGCTTGTAGCGAGACCTCTTTTTCGTCATCCTCAATGAATCCTTGATAAAGCTTAAGCCTTTGTCCGTTGACTTTGAATGGAATTTCATTCCGAGAATTAATTTCAATTGTACCGTGTGGAAAAATATGGGTGATAGAAAAAGGTCCCGACCACCTAGACTTTAATTTCTCGGGAAATAGTCGAATTCGTGAATTAAACAATAGAACTTGATCTGCTACTCGAAATTCATTAGGTTTAATATGTTTATCATGTAAATTTTCCATTCTTTCCTTATAAATTTTGGAGTTAGAGTAGGCTTGATTCCTTAATTCGTCTAATTCATTTAATTGACAAAACCGATTCTTTCCGGCGATTTCAATGTCTAAGTTTACATTTTTAATGCCCAGTAGGCTTTGGGTGCTATTTCTACTAGCAAATGACAACTTTTTCCATAGATAAGCTTGTATGGGGTGGTACCTATGGTTGTTTTATATGCGGTTCGGAAAGCCCATAAAGCGTCGTCTAATTTATCGACCCATTCTTTTTTATTTAATCCTACGGTTTTTTCAAGTATTCTTTTTAAACCTCTATTAGTCACTTCGGCTTGTCCATTTGTTTGAGGGTGATACGTGGTTGAGATCCGATGATAGACCCCATATCTTGTTAAAAAAATTTCAAGTTGATGGTTACAAAAAATGGGTACCCCTATCACTTATTAATTCTTTCGGAGTTCCAAAACGAGAAAATAGTCGTTTCAGGAATCTTACCACAACTCTTCCATAATTTGTTGGAAGAGCTTCGGCTTCATCCTATTTTGACAAGTAATCCACTGCCACAAGTATATATTTGTTTCCTTTTGATAGTGGGAAGGGTCCCATAAAGTCTAGTCCCCACACATAAAAAATTTCACAAACAAGAATGCCATTTTGTGGCATTTTGTTTTTGTAAGAAATATTACCTGACCGTTGGCATGCATCACATGTTTTGATAAGACTTTGGGCGTCTTTGTAAATGGTTGGCCAATAGAAGCCTGAATCAAATACCTTTCGTGCGGTACTAGCGGCACCATGATGTCCTCCGTATGGTCCTTCATGACAATGGCGGAGAATTTTTCTTACTTCACTACCATGTACGCATCGTCGGATAAGTTGGTCGGCACACATTTTGAAAAGAAAAGGATCTTCCCAAAAATAATGCTTTACATCGGCAAAGAATTTTTTTCCTTTGATGATGTGACCAACCTTTTGCGACTATTCCACCGGCTAGGTAGTTGGCGTAGTCAGCGTACCATGGTTCTTCTCGGTATTCCACCATTTCTAAGGATTCTGTTAGGAATTTTTCATTGATGAGCTCGTCCCTAGTTGCCTCCAAAGCTGGATCTTCCAAGCGGGATAGATGATCCGCAGCGGTATTTTCTGCTCCTCTTTTGTCTTTTATTTCAATGTCAAATTCTTGGAGGAGTAGAATCCATCTGATTAAACGTGGTTTGGCGTCCTGCTTTTTAAGTGTTTTACTAGCGTAGTATATTGGATGAAAATGCTTATCTTTTCGTTGTCCCAAGACAACTCCAACTGCAAAGTCATTTGCATCGCACATGATTTCGAAAGGTAATTTTCAATCAGGCGCTATCATGATTGGTGCATTGACTAGCATTTCTTTTAGTGTTAAAAATGCTTGATTGCAATCCTTGTCAAAGATGAACGGTGCATCTTTTTCAAGTAATTTTGTTAGAGGTCTTGAGATTTTAGAAAAGTCTTTGAAAAATCGTCTATAAAATCCGGCATGTCCTAGGAAACTTCTGATAGCTCTAACGGAGGATGGGGGTGGTAATCGGGAAATGGTGTCTATTTTAGCCCGATCAACCTCCATTCCTTTGCTTGAGATTTTATGACCGAGTACTATTCCCTCCGTTACCATGAAATGACATTTTTCCCAATTAAGGGTGAGGTTGGTTTCCTCACTTCGGGATAGCATTCATTCAAGGTTATCGAGGTATTGGTCATATGAATCTCCAAAGATAGAAAAGTCATCCATGAAGACTTCCATAGTCTTTTCTATCATATCATGGAAGATGGCCACCATGTAACGTTGGAAAGTTGCGGGGGCATTACATAGACCAAAAGGCATGCGTCGATAAGCAAAAGTTCCATAAGGATATGTGAATGTTGTCTTTTCTTGGTCTTCGGGAGCTATCGGTATTTGAAAGTAACCTGAAAAACAATAAAATTTGTGACCGGATAATCTTTCTAACATTTGATCAATAAAAGGTAAGGGAAAATGATCTTTCCTGGTTGCCTCATTTAATCGACGATAGTTTATACAAACTCTCCATCCGGTGACAATTCTTGTTGGTATTAATTCATTCTTTTCATTAGTGACCATCGTCATACCTTCTTTCTTGGGAACTACTTGAACGATACTTACCCAAGGGCTATCGGAAATTGGGTAGATGAGTCCGGCTTCAAGTAGTTTGATGACTTTGTTTTTAACCACCTCTTGAACGTTTGGATTTACTCTTCGTTGTGGTTGTATTACCGATTTATAGTCATCATTCATTAAAATTTTGTGCGTGCACATGGAGGGGCTTATTCCTTTAATATCTACAAGCTTCCATGCGATCGCGTTTTTGTGTTTTTTCAAAAGTGTGATTAATTTTTCTTTTTCTAAACTAGTTAATTTTGAAGAAATAATTACAGGTAGCACACCATCCTTGTCGAGAAAAACATATTCCAAACCTTTTGGGGGTTCTTTGAGCTCAAGTGGTGGGTCTTTAAGAGATTCCTTATTTGGTTGCTCATTTTGGTTAAGAACCAAAAAGGTTTGTTCAATGGCGACCTCTTCTTGTAGGATCGTTGTGATGACCAAATGAGTCGATCAGAAGAGTTTTTGATCAATACGAAAGGCGGAATCAGACGTATCGATGTTGAATCAGCTTGATTTACACTTAGAATCACTTTAACTATCTCTTGTATTGATTTCACAACGTTTTACAGGCTGGAGATACTTCGGCAGAGCTTCACTACCGGAATGACAAAGTTACAAATGAGAACACAAGACACCTATTTATAGACACAACCAGTTCGCATGAACCATGCTCTCCAGTTCGCACGAACTGGTCTGGTCCAGTTTGGACGAACTGGTCAGTTCGTGTGAACTGGCTTGTTCTGCACTGTTTCCCATTTTTCTCGTTATACGTGCCCTGATCTATCTATTCTATTACAAGACTCGATACAAGACGAAGTCAACAGACATATGCACCAACAAACTCCCCCTTGGATGTTAACGAGTCTTCGGTACGAGTCTTTAGTACGTCGAGTCTTCAGACTTGATCAGTCTTCTTGCTCTTTTCCAAAATATCTTTCTCTGTAAGCATCCTTCAATCTATTTCTTTCTCTCGCTCATCAGCATCAGCAGCTTTGTTCCAGGATCTTAGTCTGGCTCTAACATTCAAACTCCCCCTTTCGATAAGCTGGGATCGCAGTCTGGAAAAGCTCTCGTTCTAGAATCGAAACCTGGCTCAAACTCTGCTCAGGCTTCGCTTTGCAGCTTTCACAGGTTCAGGACCGTTGCCTGACTTTCCATAGCCACATGATCTGGAACCTGGCTTTAATCTGCATATGTTTATGCAGAAAATCCTCAGGAATCGGAACCTGGTTGACCTGCATAAACTCTACCCAAAAGTAAGATTTTTATTTATAACAATATTAATCTCTGCTTACCACTTGTAAAATCAATCTCAAACCATCACTTGTAGATATTATCCAAAATGATTTTACATTTATAATCTCTGATGACCACTTATAAGAATACCATTTTTCTTATTTCTAAACAAACTCTCCCAAACCTGTTGTTCATCATGTCTAGCACTCGGAATTTTGAAAATCAGCTTTTCAACATCAGTTGTCGAAAATAAGATGAAATAATTTTTTTTGAATTTTCAAAATTTTATGCTAAAACATACTAAATGAAAAACAATAAAGAAATATTTACAGATAATATTTTTGTGAGTTTGTGTAAGAGGATCATATCAGTTTTTGACAAATCACTAGCACCGTTGAGCTTTAAACACTTTAAGTTCTAAACGATTCACTTAGATTGTCAGTATACTGATCCACTTAAATTTTCACACAAGTTCAACTGTTTCGAGATACGAGATTAATGTTTTAAGGACTTAAACTTATTCGCGTGTCCCACCTCAGAATATACTTCCGTATCCAGACTCCTATATTCAGTCTTACAGGTGAATGTACACTAATGATATCTGTAAGGGGTTAATGCGAGACCATGAGAGCTCAAGCTATTGCTTCCGCAAAATCAGAGAGATGATGGTTCGACTTTAGGTGTGTCCCCCTTGGGGATCTTCTTTTCAACAGCACATGATTAGCATTTTTCAATGTTTCATCATTTTTTATGCTGAGGGTGAGCTTTATGATTAAAGCAATGCAAAGTATTATACGAGGACTAGGCTATTGCTCCTGCAAAATCAGAAGTCCTGGTATAATACCCCAGATATCACCACGCACAAAGACCTAGTATGTCATAAATAGAAAGCCCTTCAAACAAGATTTCGGGGGTTACCCATATATCCGAGAGATGTTCCCCACGAGATAAGTAAGTGTTTGATTTAGGTTTATATCTCGAAAACAATCTACTAAGCGTGCGAAAACCTACTGGCATATCATCAGTGAGATTGTTTATCACATTTTAACTTTCCAATTCTTTAGCATACTGTGATTGTCTACTGATGTACTATCATTTCCTCTTTTTCACAACAAAACTCATTTTTGATTTTTATCATGTTTTTGGTGTTTTCAAATTTTCTAATGTTTTTGGATTTTCTGAAAATTCTTACTCCCCCTAAAATTCAAAATCATTTAAAGAAAATTTGACAAACCGATGTGAATTGCTTCAAATCGCCATCCACTTGGCGTAAACAATCAGAACTCCCCCTGACAACAAACTATTTTACCATTATGATTTCAAAACACTTAAGTTTATTTTAATCAAATGGTTTTTCCGAAAAATTAGTTTTGTTGATACAACTTGTAAGATCGGGGTTTCATCACATTGTCCTTTCAACCACTTGTAAGAAAGTTAAATCAAGTTCAACTTAATGACCTTGATTAACCACTTGTAGGTACTCATAAAAAATACCACTTGTAAATCGAAATATAACAATTTTCATCTTTGAGAAAGATGCCGATTCATGCTCCACGATTACCAACTTGGGAGCTCCGGCAAGTCAGGTTTTTCAGTTAAAGAGATTCTCCCAAGCCTGACGGTCCTTGGGAGTTTCCGAGTCATCATCAGTCGGTTTCTTTCCTTTCTTCTTCTTTTCATAAAATTCCTTTACCCCTTTGACTTCCCGTCAACCATTTTTCCAAAAATATTTAGAACTTTGGGGTTAAAGGCTTTTTCAACATCAAATTCTTTCTTTTCAGAAAAAAATTGATTTGAAATCTCAATTTTTCCAACTTTTTGTTTAAAATTTTCAGTCCGCAATGGTGGAAAATTTGCGTCATCCAATGCGGAACTGAATTTTCTCTTTTTAACTCAACTTGTGGCTCCTCTGACTTTGACGAATCAGATTCATCGCCAGAACTAACATCTGATTTCTTAACAACCCACCTTTGGTTGTTAAGATTCACCTTTCTTTTGTAAAAACATTTTGAACTCTCACCAACCTCAAATTTTGAATTTTTGAACACTTTAAATTGTTCGGTTGGTGGTTCAGTTTTCTCAACAACTTTTTCTTTGAGTTTATGAGATACTCCCTGTTTTGTGTTGGTTGCCTTTGGACAATTCAAGGCAATGTGACCAACTTCTTGACATTGATAACAGGTTCTTGTTTCCTTCTTCTGAGTAAACTCATTCTTCTTTCCTTCTTGCTTCTTAGCAAGGAATTCTTTGTTCGATTGCTTCCAGAATGAGCTCTTTTCTTCTTCTTCTGAACTTGAACCTGAAACAAATACAGTTTTTGGTTTATAAATTTTCTCATTTTTATGATTTTCTGGTGGAATAAAACCTAAACCTTTCTTTTTGAAATTACTGTTATGGTTTGGTTTCTTTTGTAAACCCGAACCAGAACTGTAACCCTTTTTCTTGTTTAACCTTTGTTGAACTCTTGAGGTGTACTTTTTAGGTTTTTCAGTAAGATTTACATCTTTTATTTCAGAAATATTAATTTCTATTAATTTGAAAACCTTTTTAATCATTTCAGTTTTAACACCTCTTATTGGAAATTCTTCATCAGAATATAATTTGTCAGAATCATTCAAAGTATATGCCACTTTGAATGTTTCGTCATTCAAATTATTTTGTGACATCAGAAAATCTTTATTGTAAACCCTTTTAACTTTTTCAACTGTTGGACTTGAAGTATCAGACTTTGACTTTGACTCTGACTCCTCGGTTTCATCCTTATCCAACACCTGATCGACCACTTTCTTTATTAACTCAGACTCATGATCAGTGTCGGACGATGTGAATGTGACGTCAATGTTGTCTGGCAATCCATCTGAAGGTTCATTTTCCCACTTTAAATTGGTTGCCTTTTTGACTCTTTCTGAATTAGGATTTCGTGGAGAATATCCATTTTCAAGCGGCGGTGGACACTTGGAATAACCAGTACTATGTTTCTTACCAGTATCCTTTACTTCAGTATCCTCTTCTTCAAATGCTTTCATGCCTTCTATTGTAGGATAAATCCTGTCAATCACATAAGAAGCACATGAGTAACTTCTCAATAACCTGTTTACCCTTTCAGTTTCTATCCTTTGGGTTTCCAATTTTTGTTCAAGTACAACACATTTCTCAATATAATTATTGATGATTTTTTGCTTTGTCATGAACGCTCCATTGAGTGTCTTCATAGCTATTGCTTGTTCACTGCTTGACTCGTTATATTGATTCATAGCTTTGTTTAAAACATCATAAGATTATTTTAGTCTGTTCATGTTATGAATCAATTTGTTGTTGTGCTTTTTCATAGTATCACAATTTTCACATTTCTCAGGCATCTTTTTTTCATCAACTTCCTTCTCAATCTTGAAAGCTGGAATTTCTTTAACCTGCTTCTTAATTACTCGAACATCTTCATCATCACTGTCATCTTGTTTTTTAACCTGCTTCTTTATCACTCGAATATTTTCATCATCACTGTCATCTTTCTCAGCTTTTCTTTCTTTGAGCTCTTTCATTTTACCTGCATAATACGAATTATCATCATCACTATCATCTTGTTTTTTAACCTTTGCTGCCTTATGATTCTTCTTTTTTCGCAGCTTGTTTTTCTTTTGTTCTACCTGCAAAAAACAAATCATCATCACCACTATCAATTAATTTTTTTTTTTGATAATTTTTAAGTTTTCGAATTTCTTCGGCATCATCATCACTATCTCCAACGATTGGTGCTTTTCTTGAAGCCCTATTTGTTGAAACTGGTTCTTCTTCTTTCTTTTTCGGACTCTTTTCTTCTTCAGCAGTTGAATCATCAAAAATTTGAACAACAAACGCTTTAGTTTTTGAAGTTCTGTTAGGATCGTAATTATCCCAACTAAAATTTTCCCAACTAAAACCTTCTGGCAATCTTTCATCATCTTGATCTATTATACCAGAACAAGCTCTCTTTGAGTTACTTTCAGGCGAAATATATTTCTCCCAGCTAAATCCCTTTGGTAATCTTTCATCTTCTTGATTCACTAGATAAGCTTTCTTTGATGACTCTTCAATCAGATCCTTCCTAGCATGTGCAGTTTGTGATGATTGTTGTTGATGCGGCTGTTGAGCAACTTGATGATAAATCGCTTTTCGATAATAATCATTGTTGCCGAATGGATTTTGAGCTCCACTTGCTTCGCGGTTTGTACATTCTCGCTTGAAATGCCCCTTTTCCCTGCAACGAAAACAAGTAACTTTAGATTTATCAAAACCTAAAGTAGAAACATTAGCATCACGAAAATCATCTCTTCCAGTAATTTGTTTAAATTTCTTAGCTCTTCTCAATACGCTAGCCAAACACCACTTAATATCCATTAATTCCATCTCCTCAGCATCAATCTGATCGTAATCCTCTTTTGTCAACATTGGATTTCCGATCCTTCCTGCAACTAAACTCTCATAAGATTCTAACACGGTCACCAACAAAGACATATGACCTTTGGCTACTTCTTCAGAGAAATTCTGACCGTTCTGAAGATGTAATGCAATGTTACAGTTTAGCACTTGATGTAGGATCGTGTTCGGACCCGAAACGAGTCGTTCAGAGGCGTTCTACACAATATGAAAGGCGGAAACAAACATATTGTGTGTGATTCAGCAAGATATACACTAATAACTGTCTTTATATTGATTCTGACACAAATACAGATCTGTAGACACTTCGACAGAGCTTCGCCGTCGGAAAACCTCAACCTAATTCCGTTCCAAATAAAACAGACCTAACACCTATATATAGCCAACTAATTCCGCATGAACATGCTTCAAACGGAATCACATACAAACGAAATTACACATACAAACGGAATTACATGTTAATTCCGAGCGGAATTACATGTTGATCTTCAAGCGGAATTAGCCTCTACAAGCGGAATTAACTTTCTGTCTTGATTTCTCGATCTTCGTGCCCTGAATAGTGCAAGACTCGATACAAGACGAAGTCGATAGACGCATGCACCAACAGACTCCCCCTCAAATGCTGACGAGTCTTAAGTGTCGAGTCTTCAACGTCTTCAGTCTTTATCAGTCTGATTGCTCTCTTTGAAGTATTTGACAGTGTAAAACTTCTTCAATCTTTTCTTTTCTTTAACTCCAGTTCCAGAATCGCAACCTGGCTCTTATCTCTCTCTAACTCTCTTGATCAGATCTCTTGATTTTTTTTAAGCTTAGAATCAGAAACCATGCATTCTCCAATCTTTAATCCTGTACAATCTCTACCTAAAAATAAATTTCACAAATTTACAATTTGACAAATTTATACTCTTGCTTATCAATTGTATACCCAAATCAATAAATGATTTTACAATGTTAATCACTAATGAACCATTTGTATAAAAAACATTTTTCTTTTAAAACTCTTCTTGTTTCAAACAGACTCCCCCTCACAAGTTGTCATCATGTTTAGCACTTGGAATTTTGAATATCAGCTCTCCAATATCAGTTGTCGAAAATCTTTTTGAATTTTTCAAAATTCTATGCTAAAACACACTAAAATCTTTTTGGATTTTTTAATAGAATAAGAATGCAGTAAAGAAATATTTACAAACAATATATTTTTTAAGTTTATGTAAGAGGATCATATCAGTTTATGACAAGTCACAAGTACCGTTGAGCTTAGTTACACAATAAGAATTAAACAATTCACTTAGATTGCCGATATACTGATCCACTTAAATTTTCACACAAATTTCAACTGATTCAGGATATGAATTAGATGTTTTAAGAACTTAAACTCATTCATGTGTCCCACTTCTTGAATATACTCCCGTATCCAGATCTCAATATTCAGTCTTACAGGTGAATATACCACAGATGATATCTGTAAGGGGTTAAATGCGAAGAACCGTGAGAGCTCAGGTCAGAACTTTCGTTCAGCAGAGAGATGACGGCTTCGACTTTTGGTGGGTCCCCTTTAGAGGATCTTTTTTTACAACAGCACATGATTAGCATTTTTCAATGTTTCATCATTTTTTATGCTGAGGGCAGGCTTTTATTTCAAGCAAGCGTAAAGTATTCTCCGGGGACTAGGCCATTGCTTTCGCAAAATCAGAAGTCCCGGGATAATACCCCAGATATCACTGAGCATAAAGACCTAGTATCTCAGAAAGAGGGACCTTTCAAACGAAATTTCAGGGGTTACCTATATATCCAAGTAGTGTTCCCCACGAACTAAGCAAGTTTGAATTTAAGTTTATATCCCAAAAAAGCTTACTAAATGTGTAAAAACCTATCGGCATATCATCAGTGAGACCGTTTAACGCTATTTAAACATTACATTTCTTTAGCATACTGTAACTGTCTACTGATGTACTATCATTTCCTCTTTTCGACATCAAAACTCATTTTGTATTTTATCATGTTTTTGTCTTTTTCAAATTTTCTAATGTTTTTGGATTTTCTGAAATTCTTACTCCCCCTAAAAATCAAAATCATTTAAAGGAAATTTGAAAACAAACTATACAAGAAATATGACAACTGATATCGAATCACTTCAATTCGCCATCCACTTGGCATAAACAATCAGAACTTCCCCTTACAACAAACTATTTTCCCATTGTGATTTCAAAGCACTTAAGTTTGTTTTAATCAAATGGTTTTTCCGGAAAATAAGTTTTGTTTACATCAAAAACCTCTTGTAGGTTAGGGGATTCATCACCTTATTCTTTTCCACCACTTGAAAAAATATAACAATTTTAGGTTCAAATTACAAACACAACTTGTAGAAAATCAAGTACAACTTAATGTCCCTGATTTACCAATTGTAAGTCGAAATATCACAGTTACCATCCTGTGAATTTCTCAAGAAATGTGCCGATACCTGCTTCACACTTACCAACCTGGAAGCTCTGGCAAGTCAAGTTTTTTAATTAAAGAAAATGTTCACCCAAGCCTGACCAGCCTTGGGTGATACCAATTCATCTGCAGTTGGGTTATAAGTTGCTTTCTTTGTAGCATAAAAGTCTTTAACCCCTTTAATCTTCCCCTCGATCATCTTTCCAAAAATCTTCTTCACATTCCCATTAAAAGCTTTCTCAACATCAAATTCATTCTTCTCAGAATAAAATTGATTTGAGATCTCCACTTTACCAATCTTTTGTTTAAAATTTTCAGTCCTCAATGGTGGAAAGTTCTCATCATCCATTGGAGGAACTGAGTTTTCACTCTTTTTAACAACATGCGGCTCCTCTGATTTTGTGGAATCAGATTCATCGCCATGTTTTACATCTGATTTCTTAACAACCGATGCTTGGTTGTCAAGATTTCCCCTTCTCTTGTAAAGCCTTTTCGAACACTCACCAACTTCATATGTTGAATTTTTAAACACTTTAAATTTCTTAGTTGGTGGTTCGGTTTTATCAACAATTATTTCTTTCAGTTTTTCTGAGACTCCCTGTTTTGTGTTGGTTGCCTTTGGACAATTCCAGGCGATGTGACCAACTTCTTGACATTTGTAACAAGTTCTTGTCTCTTTTCTCTGAAGAGCTTCAGTTTTCTTCTTTTCAGCAAGAAATTCCTGATTTGACTGTCTCCAGAATGAGCTCTTCTTTTCATCCTCAGCATATGTACCTGAAACAAATTTTGTAATTTTAGAAATTTTCTCATTTTTATAATTTTCAGGTGGAATAAATCCTAAGCCTTTCTTTTTGAAATTACGTTATGGTTTGGTTTCTTTTGATAACCTGAACCAGAACTGTAACCCATTTTCTTGTTTATTTTTTGTTTTATTCTTGAAGTGTAAGGTCTTTGTTTTTCAAAAAAAATTACATTTTTTATTTCAGAAATATTAATTTCTGTTAGTTTGAAAACCTTTTTGATCATTTCAGTTTTAACACCTCTTATTGGAAATTCTTTATCAAAATATAATTTGTCAGAATCATTCAAAGTATATGCAACTTCAAATGTTTCGTCATTCAAATTAGATTTTGACAACAAAAATTCTTTACTATACACCCGTTTTCTCGATGACTTTTAACTCCTGACAGACGAGCTCGAACTCCTGACTGACAAACACGAACTTTCGGACTCGGACTTTGACTCTGACTCCTCATCCTTATCCAACACTTGATCGACCACCCTTTTTATTAATTCGGACTCATGATCTGTGTCGGACGCTGTGAACGTGATGTCAATATTGTCTGGTAATACATCGGTTATCTCGGATTCTAACTTTATATTGACTGCCTTTTTTACTTGTTCCTCATTTGGTTTTCTAGGCGAATACCCTTCCCAAATCGGAGGCGGACACTTATTATAACAGACACTCTGTTTCTTACCAGTATCCTTCTTCTTCGACTTCTTATCTTCAAACACTTCAAAACCTGCAACAGTTGGATAAATTCTGTCAATTAAATAATCAGAACTCGAATAACTTCTCAGTAATCGTCTGATTCTTTCATTTTTAGCTTTCTCAGTTTCCAACTCTTGCTTCCATTTCGCACATTCTTCAATGTAAAAATTTATCTCTTTCTGCTTCGACATCATTGTTGCATTCATCATAGTCAAAGCATCATCTCTTTCAGAATTTGTCTTCTGCAAACTATTCACAGTTCTGTTCAACACATCATATGATTCTTTTACATTCTTAACATCAAACAACAACTTTTCTTTCAACTTTTCTAATTCACTAAACCTCTCGTCTTTTTCTTCATATTGTTTGCAGGATTCCAAACATGTAAAACAAGGTTTTGTGATTTCAACAATCTTTTCAATCTCCACAATCTTCTCGACTTCAACTACCTTTTCTACTTCAACTATCTTCTCAACAACCTTGACTTCTTTCATTTCTTTTGCAGATTTTCTCTCTTTAAGTTTCTTCAATTTATCTGCAAAATAAAATTCAAAACTGTCAGAAGATAAATGAGTTTTTCCAACATTTATCTGTTCAATTTCTTCATCATCATCACTAGTATCTGTTGAACTGTTTTCAGAAGAAACAGATTCTTCATCTTGACTTTTCTCTTCATCAGATAACACTGCTATCCATTCTTTCATCAATTCTGGCTTTTGAACAATTTGAGCAACGAAAGCCTTAAATTCCCTATTCTCATCCACAAACCTATCCCAGCTAAATCCTGGAGCCATTTTCTCATCATCTTGATCAATGATACCATAATAAGCTTTCTTATTTGCATCTTCGATCATTCTGGCATGTGCAATTTGTGGTTCCTTTTGTTGATGTGGTTGATGAGCAACCTGTTGATATATGGATTTTCGATAATAATCATCTTTTCCAAAAGGATTCTTTGCTCCACTAGCTTCCTGATTTTTGCATTCTCTTTGGAAATGACCTTTCTCCCTGCATCGAAAACAAGTAACTTTAGATTTATCAAAACCCAAAGTTGAAACATGAGCATCCAAAAAATCATTTCTTCCTGTAATCATTTTGAACTTTTCAGCTCTTCTCAAAACACTAGCTAGACACCATTTGATGTCCATGAGCTCCAATTCTTCTGCATCGATCTGATCGTAATCTTCCTTGGTTAGCATAGGATTCCCAATTCTTCCAGCAATCAATCCTTCATAAGATTCCAAAGCAGTAACCAGTAATGCCATATGACTTTTAACAACTTCATCAGAAAAATTCTGACCATTTTGAAGATGCAAAGCAACATTGCACTGAATCATATGTTCATTACCAACATTTGAACTTTGAACACTTGGAGGATTGACATTTGAAAATCCACTAGTATTGATTGAACTTTGACTGACTGATCCCGATGAATTTCCTGCACTAAAAGCAGTTTGGATCTTTGGACTTGCTTCAACAGTTTGAACATTTCCTTTGTAATACAATTTGATGTCTTGTTGATTGCTCGAGCTGTTCATTCTGGCAATCTTTTGCTGTTCAAGATCCTGTGCCTCAAGTTTTTCAATAAACTGTCCATTAGACAATCTACTAAACTCTCCTGAATTCTTTAAGATCATGAGATAAGTACCCCATTCTTTCTGTGGTAATGCGTCAGCTAACTTTTCAACCCATTCTGCTGGAGTTTTAGTAATTTTTAACTGAGACATGGTATGCACAAGATGGCAATATCTTTCAATGAGAGTCTTTGTAATTTCACCTGGCATACTTGTAAACAATTCAAATTCTTTTTTCAATAATGATTTTTTGCTGTTGATCATTTCCGTACTTCCTTCAAATTTCTTCTCAAGTGCCTCCCAAATCGAAAATGCACTACCATCATGCTGAAGCAAAATAAAAATGTCTTCTTTGACAGCTTGTTGTAGAAGACTAATCATCATTTTCTCTCCTTTATAACTATCTCTCTCGTTGTCTGTAAATTCTGAGATGATTTTATCAACTTTCAAAGCAGTCTGTGGTCTCACATACTTTGTTTCAATGCTTTCCCAAGCTCTTAGATGGTTTGCCTGAACCCAATTCTCAAAACGATTTTTCCAGCCATGGTACTCCTCAATTCCCATAAGTTTCAGAGGTTTTTGCAACGTTCCAGTTTCATTTTCCAAGTTCAAGTTTTGAGCAATGGTAGCCGGAGTAGTCGGGGATGTGGCAAATGCGTTGTAGAACTCTTCTTCCATGTTTCGAAATTTTTTTTCGCAAATCAGAAATTTTTAAACGAGATTATATCCTTCAAACGAAATCACTCCCAAGCGATATTAGGTCCAAGCGAAATTACCTGAAACAATCTTTCAAACGAAATTAGTGGCTTTCAAACGAAATCAGGTAATTCCGTGCGGAATTACTCCGTTTTCAAATGTAATTAAGAATTTGAAACGAAATTATAATTTCATTTGAACAACTTCAAGCAGAAATACTAATTCCGTGCGGAATTAGCTGATATTTCAAACGTGATTAGCTTGACAGTATAATTTCGTGCGAAATTAAGGAACACTTTCAAACGGAATTTAGATGATGTCATCATTTTCGAACAGAATTTCAAGCGGAAATACAAATTTTTTCAGTTTTAGATCGAATTAAAGTCTAATTTTCTCAAGGATTTGTTAAAATAATGTTTCTCTTGTATTGTAAAAAATTCAGGCCATTTTAACCGTTAAAACTTGTTCAAATGATAAAAGAAGGTGTAGAAGTAAGAGAACGAGATGAAATCAAGCTGAAATTGGCAGAACTCCTCCTCCTGAGCTCTGATACCACTTGTAGGATCGTGTTCGGACCCGAAACGAGTCGTTCAGAGGCGTTCTACACAATATGAAAGGCGGAAACAAACATATTGTGTGTGATTCAGCAAGATATACACTAATAACTGTCTTTATATTGATTCTGACACAAATACAGATTTGTAGACACTTCGACAGAGCTTCGCCGTGGGAAAACCTCAACCTAATTCCGTTCCAAATAAAACGGACCTAACACCTATATATAGCAAACTAGTTCCGCATGAACATGCTTCAAACGGAATCACATACAAACGAAATTACACATACAAATGGAATTACATGTTAATTCCGAGCGGAATTACATGTTGATCTTCAAGCAGAATTAGCCTCTACAAGCGGAATTAACTTTCTGTCTTGATTTCTCGATCTTCGTGCCCTGAATAGTGCAAGACTCGATACAAGACGAAGTCGACAGACGCATGCACCAACACTTGACCTTTACCATCGTATGAGCTTTGTGATTTAGAACTGGTTGCTGAAAACTCTGGATCAAATGATGGATATGAAGAAAATTCATTATTGTTGTTCGATCGATCTTCCAGAAGAATTTTTTGCATTAAATGCAGTTTCGATCTTTGGTGCAATGTTGGTCTTATCACTAGTACCTCCTTTGTAATATAGACCAATGTCTTGTTCACCATTAAAGTCCTTCATTCTCGCCATCTTTCGTTGTTCCATCTCTTGAACTTCGAGTTTTTCAATAAACTTGCTCAATGTTAGATTGTCAAACTCATCATTATTCTTCAACATCATAAGATACGTGCCCCAAACATCTTGTGGCAACGCATCGGCCAACTTTTCAATCCATTCTTCATTATCTTTCTTGATGTTCAATCTCTTCATGTTAACCACCAAATTGCAATATCTTTCTATAATCTGCTTGGTGTTTTCAGTTTTTAATCCACGAAATATATCAAATTCTTTCTTCAAAAGCGATTTTTTGTTCTTGATCATGTCTTGACTTCCAACAAACTTTGTTTTTAGTGTTTTCCATATTGAGTGTGCACTTCCGTTGGGTTGTAATAAAATCAATATTTCTTCCTTAATAGCTTGCTGCAATATACTGATCATCATCTTTTCACTTTTGTATTTCTTTTTTTCATCAACACTTAGATCTTTAATAGCAACATCCTCTCCGTCATCATTAACCGGTCTAATATATCATTGTTCAACACATTCCCATGCATCTAAGTAATTTGCTTGAACCCAATTTTCGAAACGCTCCTCCCATCCACTATATTCCTCGATATTCATGAGCTTAGGCGGTTTTTGCATAGTGCCCATTTCATTTTCTAACATCGCATTCTGAGTCAAAGTGATCGGAGTTGCAAATGCGTTTTCCATGTTTATGTTTTTTAAAAAGTTCACAAAATCAGATTGTTCAAACGAACTGATGATGTTTCACACGATCTAGAATTGGTACGAATTGGAGAACTTCAAACGAACTGAACTAGTGCGACCTGACTTAACTCATGCGACCTAGATGTTTACTTCTAGCGACCTGAAATGACTATGTGCGAACTGATCAATACACTCCGTGCGAACTGAAATCTCCTCTCCGTGCGAACTGAGTATGATCAGTCCCTGCGAACTCACTTTATGCGAACTGAAATTAACAATTCGTGTGAACTGGAGCTTATTCACATGATCTGAAGACCACTTCGTACGACCTGGATATAATTTCACACGAACTGACAAGATCTCACACGAATTGGGGTTTTTTCACGCGGTTTCGGACCAAAAATTCATGATTTTATCAAGTTTTAGATCGAATTAGGTTCTGATTTTTTCAAGGATTGATTAAAACAGTATTTTACATGTTGTATGTGAAAATAAGTCCATTTTATCTGTGAAATCGTGGTTAATTTTGAAAAATCATGTAGAAAGTCAGTAGAAATGAGTAGAAATCAGATGTTGATGACAAAATCACGCTGAAATGGTAAGAACTCTTCCTCCTGAGCTCTGATATCACTTGTAGGATCGTTGTGACGACCAAATGAGTCGATCAGAAGAGTTCTTGATCAATACGAAAGGCGGAATCAGACGTATCGATGTTGAATCAGCTTGATTTACACTTAGAATCACTTTAACTATCTCTTGTATTGATTTCACAACGTTTTACAGGCTGGAGATACTTCGGCAGAGCTTCGCTACCGGAATGACAAAGTTAAAAATGAGAACACAAGACACCTATTTATAGACACAGCCAGTTCGCATGAACCATGCTCTCCAGTTCGCACGAACTGGTCTGGTCCAGTTCGCACGAACTGGTCAGTTCGTGTGAACTGGCTTGTTCTGCACTGTTTTTCGTTTTTCTCATTATACGTGCCCTGATCTATCTATTCTATTACAAGACTCGATACAAGATGAATTCGACAGACATATGCACCAACACTTCTTCAACAAAGTGGTCGATTTCGTCTTCCGTATCGGGTGGTTCATCTTCATCTTCAATTAGGGGTTCATTATTGACGATTGGATATTTCATTGATTGTTCAAGATCGACATACCTTTTGAAGTCCCCTAATTGAATGGGTAGGTTGTTTTGCTTCCGGTTAATCAAAACTTGATGGGTTTTCACAAAAGGTTGTCCCGACACGAGTGGAGCATCATCAAGAATGACGAAGTCTGTTGGGACTACCGTTTGATTTGTTTGAACTAACACATCTTCAACTACTCCCATTGATTTTATTTTTTTCCAATTAGAAATAAAAATGAGTATTTGAAGTGGAGAAAAATCACTAATACTTAATTTTTCAAAAATTTAGTTTGGCATTATATTAACACAAAGATCTTTATCGATTGTAATGTTACTAATAAAGGAATTTTGAAAGAAACACGGAACCGGTGTAATGTTAATTTCAAATGGATCATCTTTTATTAGCGTAGTTTGATCATTTGTTAACTTAATGCTTACCATTTCGTTAATTTTAGTGTTAGTGTTTAACTCTTTTAAAAACTTAGCATGAGTAGGTACCAAACAATGGTTTTCGAAAGAAGGTGTTAAGAGATTAATTTCTTGAAAATTAGACTCTTTGTGAAAATTAGTGTTTTCGGACTTACCTTTTTCATTGTTCGGTTCATGCGACGGCTTTTCACTTACTTGTTCTTCCATTTTTACCTCTTTTACTATTACCTCTTTAGTAAAATTACCTCTTCCCTCGCGCGGGATTCCTCTTCCCTTGCGCGGGATTTTTTTATATAACGTTTGATACTTTTGAGGTGTTCTTTTATTCTTTCGGCTATGGGGAGGATAATTGGTGGTTTGTCAAAGTGAGCTGGATAAGTATCCCAAGAGCTTGACTGCGGAAGTTCAACCCTAGCTTCTTCATAATACTCGTATGAGGTAGGTGGTTCGCACCATTGTTCCTCATAGTAAGTATATGATGGAGATGAATTGTTCCTCATAGTAAGTATATGATGGAGATGATTCATACCTTGGTTCTTCAAAGTATGAATATGAAGGAGGAGGTTCATACCTTGGCTCTTCATAGTACATGTATGAAGGAGAAGGTTCATACCTTGGCTCTTCATAGTACGTGTATGAAGTGGTTGGCTCATACCTAGGTTCCTCATAGTGTGTATATGAAGTGGATGGTTCGAAGAGGTCGCAGTATTGTACCGATTGAGGCTTACCGCAAATGGTACAATACTCTTCTTCATAATCATCCTCTTCATAGTACTAATTGTAACCTCCTGAGTATTGATCCATAAGGATCACTCATCAGACAACAAAAGAGTCTTGGGATCAGAAAACAAAATGAAAACAGAAACAGAGGCTCACCACGGCCCCGTGGTTAGTGAGCATGGCCCGTGGTCAGGATCTGTATCTGGGCGTTTTAAAAAATTATTACTGGTTTGGTTCAGCACGGGGGCATGTTCAGACTCTGTAACTGGGTGTTTTGTAATGTTTTTGCTGTTTTTTGTGCAGCACGGGGCGTGCTCAGTGAGCACGGCCACGTGTTCAGACTACTGTAATGCAAAAAGCTCCTAAAAATGTAAAAATGTGTGCGCAGTTTTAAAAAGTTTTTTTTAAAAAATGATTAGGTCGTCGATTTTAAGCTTTCTTAAAATCCTTGTGTCCCTGGCAACGGCGCCAAAAACTTGGTGTGTGCAAAGCGTGATATGTTTTTTATGGATATTTTAAGCCCATTTTACACATTAATCAAGTTTTAAATTTATAAAACACGATATTCTACTAACACTAAACACACACTTGGGCAAGTCCACCCATCGTGAGCGTAGTATAGCGTTGGTAAGATACTGAGGTCGTCCAAGGACACAAGAGCTTTTAGTACTGGTTTATCCTCAACGTCTAATCAATCTAAATTTTTGAGAAAAGGTTTGAAATATGAAAATAAAAACTAAAAATGCAGAAATAAAAATAAAATAAAAACAGATAGACAAGATGAATCACTTGGATCCGACTCGCCTTTAATGTACCCTTTGATGATTTTTGCACTTTCAGACTTTTTAAGAGATTATCTTAGTTAAAGTAGTAGGCCCCTCTTTTGAAGGTGATGTTACTCTCAACCCAGTGGTTTGAGTCAGCCAGTATACAATCCCAAAGGGTCGGAATATTGAAAGACAATTAATTAAGTTATTAATGCGAAAAGTGGTAGGCCCCTCTTTTGAAGGTGACGTTACCCTCGGCTAAGTGGTTTGATTCAGCAGGGATACAATCCCAAGTAGCCGGTTTAATGTATTAATAGTAGTTTACATATGAGAGGATCAAGCCATTCGCACCCCCGCCATCCAATACCGGTGGGTATTAAAGGAGGTCCTAGTAAGCTTGACCCAGGTCCTTGCTGGATCTATACACTGAACAAGGCAAGAACCTTACTAAACCATTCCCTTAACCCCCAACCAGGTAGCCAACATGCCTCTATATAGACCGTAGATACATGAATGGTGTATATCTTTTACTTTATATAGACAGTAAAGTAACGCCAAGACACCACAGACACATGATAAAGAAAATTCACCTTCAACATAAGAAACTAGTTATTAAAGTCATTAATACAAAACCAAATAAAAAGTGCCGAAAGATTAAAAATCAAAAGTAATACATAAAAGACTTGTCTTCACCAAGTGATATAAGAGGCTTAACCAAACATGGCCTTTGGTTGGCAAGAACTCTTACGATCAATCTTGGATCCTGAGACTACTACACACACTCTAAAGGTGGATGATGAATGATGGATGATGGTGGTGGGTGTTGGTGTTGTAGTGGTGGTGGAGTGGTGGCAAAGTGGGAGAGTAGTGGTTTGCCAAGGGATGCCTTTGAAGTGAGCCAAGCACCCCTATTTATAACCTGCACAGAGCCCTGGCCACGACCCCGTGTCCAGCGGGCACGCCCCCATGGCCAGCCTTCTCTCTTCCTTCATTAATTGCATGTGTCAGCAGAGGACTCCACACGACCCGTGTCCAGCGGGCACGGCCCCGTGGGCAGAAGCGTATCTTTACTATCAAGATTTTGCAAGATTCTACAAATATTAGCGTTGACCACACCCCGTGCTGAGCTGGGCACGCCCCCATGGTGGGCGTAGAAGCTTCCACAACTTTGTCTTTTCTACAAGCACCTGACCACGCCCCTGTGTACAGTGGGCACGACACGTTCTGTTTCTTTGTTTTTGCTTTTGCTTTGGGGATGCTGCGGAGGGGTCGGGCATGTCACGTTTATTCCTTTTCTTTGTATTTATGTTGGTTTTGGCTGTATATTTGTTCCTTTTGTTCGTTTAAGCTCATTTGATCCTTAAAATTCAAAAGGAAGACAAAAACACACTTTTTCGAACATTAGTACTAAAAAAGGGTTAGTTTTATGCCTCATTTGATGTAATTTATATGTTACATTTTGCACACATCAGTTCTACTTTGGCAGGATAAAACTTATCTCTTATAATAAGCTCTAAGAGATCTTTCCTCAACTTCTTCTGTAGATCAGCATTTGGTGGTAAGTTGGACATCTCTTTGCATAAGTCTCTTGCAAAGTCTTCCAGTTTCCTGACTTTACTAAGCCCATGTTGCATTCGATTTTAGATGTTGTTGTCACCTTTCCCTTTACCCTCATGTTTAGCAATGTATTCAGCTTACTTGACTTTGAGTTTCAGATAATCATCTATGTTCTTTGGAGTTCTAAAACCATGTAGGGATGTGAAGGTTCTTTTAGAAGGATCATCCTCTGTATAGAATTGTCTCATTTCATTTTTCACTGCATGTAGTTCAAGAGGATAATTCACTTCTAATGGGATGGATCTTGATGGATCTTCCCCTTCAAGTGATCGTGGTTGGACAAGTGGATTGGTTGTAGGTGATGATGGAGGATTGTATGGTTCAGGGTTGGTTTGAATGAAGGGTGAAGATGATAAAGGAGTAGGTGCAGGTATACCATCATCATTCACTTGAAACTTTCTTTTTCTAGTGTAAATCTTTTTAGGAGGAGTTTTTGTTGCAGATTTGGAAATAGGAAAGAAAATTGTTGGTGCATATGTCTGTCGACTTCGTCTTGTATCGAGTCTTGTATTAGATTAGATAGATCTAGGCACGTTTTACGAGAAAATAGGTTTTGATGTGTTGGAAGTGATTTCGCACGAAATGATGTTTAAGCTATTTCGTACGAAATAGACTTTGTCTATTTCGCACGAAATGAAACCTAATCATTTCGTATGAAATACACTACCTATAAATACCCATGTTGCCCATTTCATTTAAAAAACTTTCCGGTTTCAGTGTCGAACTGCTGCCGAAGTGTCTACTCGCTGTAAATCTTTGTTATATCAATCAATAGACAGTTTAAAGTGAATTGCAAGCTGAATCAACTTGATACGTTTATTTCCGCCTCTCGTATTGAGCAAAAGCTCTTCTGAACAACTCGTTTAGTCGTGCAAACGATCCTACAAGTGGTATCAGAGCTCAGGAGGAAGAGTTTTTACCGATTCAGCTCAAAATTCTGATTTGTACACCTTCTTTTTCAAAATTAACAAGTTTTTACGGATAAAATGGATTGATTTTCACACATTATAAGCGAAACACTGTTTTAATAAAGCCTTGAAAGTCTCAGATCTAAAATAGGACTAAAACCTGATCAATTTGACAAAAATATGGCTGAGATGATGACATCAGCAGCATTTTGTACGAATTGAGTCTTTGATTTCGCACGAAATCACTTTTTAGTCATCTATTTCGCACGAAATAGACCCATTTCGCACCAGATTGTCATTCCGTTTGAAAGAGTGCTTCATTTCGCACGAAATCACCTATTTCGTACGAAATCACTTCATTTCGCTTGGAAATTTTGCTATTTCACACGAGATCATCTATTTCGCACGAAACCAGTCATTTCGCACCAAACAGGATCGCATTTCGTACGAATCAACTATTTCGCTTGAAAGTGTATTTCACTTGAGTTGTTATTTCGTTTGAAAGCTGTGTTTGTGAATTTTTGAAAACCAAATCATGGAAGAAGAGTTTTACAACGCGTTTGCTACTGCACCGAGTACTCCTGTTACTATAGCTCAGAGTGTGAACATGGAGAATGAAACAGGAACTTTGCAAAAACCCCCGAAGTTGATGGGCATTGAAGAATATTATGGTTGGAAAGATCGATTTGAAAATTGGGTTCAAGCAAATCATTTGAGATCTTGGGAGTGTATTGAGAAGAAGTATGTTAAACCACGTACTGATGTGGGAGTTAACAAAACGATTTCTGAATTGATGGACAAAGAGAGAGACATGTACAAAGCTGAAAAGATGATGATTAGTTTGTTACAGCAAGCTGTGAAAGAGGATATTTTCATATTACTTCAACATGATAACACTTCACGTTCAATTTGGGATGCACTTCATGTTAACTTTGAGGGAAGTGAGAAAATGATCAGGAATAAGAAATCATTATTAAAGAAAGAATTTGATCTGTTTACGAGTTTGCCGGGTGAAAATACCAAGAAACTGATTGAGAGATATTGTCACTTAGTTCGTTCAATGTCTTTGTTAGAAATAAATAAAGAACAAGAAGAATGGGTTGACAAATTGGCTGATGCATTACCGCAGAAAGAATGGGGTACATTTTTGATGATATTAAAGAACACTGGAGAATATGATGGTTTGACAATTTCTCAGTTCATTGAAAAAATTGAAGGACAAGATCTTGAGCAGCAAAAGATTGCTAGGATGAACAATCCAAGTGGTCAACAAGACATCAAGATGTATTACAAAGGAAGTGTTTAAGATGCTGAATTAAGTCCGAAGGTTCAAACTGCTTTCAGTGCCGAAAATTCATCTGGATCAGTCAATCAAAGTCCAAGTAGCAGTGGATTTTCTTCATACTCGAATGTTAGTCCAAATGTTTCAACCTCAAGTTATCAGTCTCAAAGCTCAAAAAGTGGTAATGGCTATGTGATACAATGCAACATTGCATTGAATCTTCCGAATGGTCAAAGTTTTTCTGAAGAAGTTGCTAAAGATCACATGGCGTTACTTGCTACAGTGCTAGAATCTTATGAGGGTTTGGTTGCAGGAAGGATCGGAAATCCTATGTTGACAAAAGAGGATTACGATCAGATTGATGCTGAAGAAATGGAGCTTATGGATATCAAGTGGTGCTTAGCGAGTGTGTTAAGAAGAGCTGAAAAATTTAAAATGATTACAGGAAGAGATGATTTTAGAGATGCAAATGTTTCTACTTTGGGTTTTGATAAATCTAAAGTTACTTGTTTTCGATGCAGGGAGAAAGGACATTTCAAGAGGGAATGTACCAATCGAGAAGCAAACGGAGCAAAGAATCCGTTCAGTAGTAATGATTATTATCGGAAAGTCATATATCAACAAGTTGCTCATCAACCATATCAACAACAAGAACCACAAACTGCACATGCCAAGAAAGCAATTGAAGAATCAAATAAGAAAGCTTATTTTGGTATAATAGATCAAGATGATGAAAAAGTAGCAGAAGGGTTCAGTTGGGACAAATACATTCCACCTGATTCAAAAACAGTAGCATTAAACGCACAGATAGTTCAAGAATCAGATTTATTGAAGGAATGGATGAAAGGGTTTGCTAGTGATGAGAAAAACAAAGATGGAGAGTCTGTTTCTTCAGATGATAGTTCAGAAAAGACAACAGTTTTTTATCAATTATCATCTGATAGCAGTGATGATGAAGAAGAAACACAAATAAATATTGGAAAATCTTTATTATCTCCTGAAAGTTTTCAATTTTATTTTGCAGATAGACTAGAGAAGCTAAAGGAGAAGCGAGCAGCAAAAGAACAGAAAAAGGTAAAATGCAAGAAGGTTGCTCAGGAAATGAAATCTGAACATAATAAAGAAGTAGATGTTGTTAAAAAGGTGGTTGAAGTTGAGAAAGTAGTTGAAGTTGAAAAGATCGTCGAAGTTGAAAAAGTTGTTGAGATTACTAAACCTTGTCTAAAGTGTTTGGAATCTTGCAAAGATTGTGAAGAAAAAGACAAGAAGAACAGTGAGTTGGAAAAGATGAAAGAAAAATTGTTGTTTGACGTCAATTATGTGAAAGAATCATATGATGTTTTGAACAAAATGGTGAATAGTCTGCAAAAGACAAATTCTGAAAGAGAAGATGCTTTAACCATGATGAATGCTGTGATGATGTCAAAGCAGAAGGCGATCAATCACTATATTGAAGAATGTGCAAAGTTGAAGCAAGAGTTGGAGACTGAAAAGATAGAAAATGAAAGAATTGGACGATTACTCCAAAGTTATTCAGTTCTGATTATCTGATTGATAGAATTTATCCAACTGTTGCAGGTTTTGAAGCTTTTCAGGACAAGAAGATGGAAGAGAAGGATACTGGTAAGAAACAAAGTGCAAATTATAACAAGTGTCCCCCTCCGATCTGGGAAGGTTATTATCCCAGAAAACCAAATGAGGAGCAAGTCAAAAAGGCAGTCAATATAAAATTGAAGTCTGAAACAACTGATGAGTTACTAGAAAATATTGACGTCACGTTCACATCGTCTGACACTGATCATGAGTCTGAGTTAATAAAGAAAGTGGTCGATCAGGTGTTGGATAAAGATGAGGAGTCAGAGGCAAAGTCCGAATCCAAGAGTTCGAGTTCATCAGTTGATAGTCCAAAGTCGTCGGTTAAAAGGGTTTATAATAAAGAATTTATGTTATCAAAATCTAATTTGAATGACGAACCAATCAAAGTGGCATATACTTTGAATGATTCAGACAAATTATATTCTGATGAGGAATTTCCAATAAGAGGTGTTAAAACTGAATTGATCAAAAAGGTTTTCAAATTAACAGAAATTAATATTTCTGAAATAAAAGATGTAAAATTTGCTGAAAAACCTAAACCTTACACCTCAAGAGTTCAACAAAGATTAAACAAGAAAAAGGGTTATAGTTCTGGTTCTGGTTTTCAAAAGAAACCAAACCATAACAGTAATTTCAAAAAGAAAGGTCTTGGTTTTATTCCACCGAAAAATCATAAAAATGAGAAAATTTATAAACCAAAAACTGTATTTGTTTCAGGAGCAAGTTCGGAAGAAGAAAAAAAGAGCTCATTCTGGAAGCAATCAAACAAAGAGTTCTTTGCAGAAAAACAAAAGTTTGAAAAGAATGGAGCTTACCAAAGAAAGGAGACAAGAACCTGTTACAGATGTCAAGAAGTTGGTCACATTGCCTGGAACTGTCCAAAGGCAACCAACACAAAACAGGAAGTTATTTCTAAACTCAAAGAAAAGATTGTTGTTAAAACCGAACCACCAACTGAAAAGTTCAAAGTGTTTAAGAACTCAACATATGAATTTGGCGAATGTTCGAAAACGTTTTACAAAAGAGGGGTGAATCTTGGTAACCAAAAATGGGTTGTTAAGAAATCTGATGTGAAATTCGGCAATGAATCTGACTCATCAAAGTCAGAGGAGCCACAAGTTGAGATAAAATTAGAAACATCAGTACCACCAATGGATGATGTTAACTTTCCACCATTGCGGGCTGACAATTTTAAACGAAAAGTTGGAAATGTGGAGATCTCGAATCAATTCTATTCTGAAAAGAAAGAATTTGATGTCGAAAAAGCTTTCAATGGAAAAGTAAAACATATTTTTGGAAAAATGGTTGATAGGAAGGTAAAAGGGGTAAAAGATTTTTATGAATCAAAAAGAAATGTTGAAACCCCAAGTGAAACTGAAAAGGTCACACCCAAGGATAGTCATTCTTGGGTGTCTGTATTTCATATGTAAAAATCCTGACTTGCCGGAACTTCCAGGTTGGTAATTGTGGAGTAGGAATCAGCATCTTTCTTGAGAAATTCATTTCTGTGATATTTCGATCTTCAAGTGGTAGTATTCTTGAAAATTGTCATATTTCAATTTGCAAATGGTATGGTTGGTAAGTGAACCTTCAAGTGGTTGGAGAAGGGTTTTCACCTACAAGTGGTTAATCAAGGTCATTAAGTTGAACTTGATTTACTTTTCATACAAAGTGGCTGAAAGAACAATGTGATGGTTTTATCCCCGTTTTTACAAGTGAAATCAACAAAACTAATTTTCTGGTAAAACCATTTGATTAAAACAAACTTAAGTGTTTTGAAATCATAATAGGAAAATAGTTTGTTGTCAGGGGGAGTTCTGATTGTTTATGCCAAGTGGATGGCGATTTGAAGCAACTCACAACAGTTGTCATTTTATTTATATAGTTTGTTTTCAAATTTTCTTTACATGGTTTTGAATTTTAGGGGGAGTAAGACATTTCAGAAAATCCAAAAACATTAGAAAATTTGAAAAAGTCAAAAACATGATAAAATCAAAAATGAGTTTTATTGTGAAAAAGAGGAAATGATAGTACATCAGTGGACTATCACAGCACGCTAAAGAATTGGAAAGATAAAATATGATAAGCGGTCTCACTGATGATGTGCCAGTAGGTTTTTAAACGCTTAGTAGATTGTTGTCGAGATATAAACCTAAATATCAAACTTACTTATTTTGTGGGGAACATCTCTCGGATATATAGGTAACCCCTGAAATCTTGTTTGAAGGGCTTTCTATTTCTGACATACTAGGTCTTTGTGCGTGGTGATATCTGGGGTATTATACATGGACTTCTGATTTTGCGGGAGCAATAGCCTAGTCCTCGTATAATACTTTGCATTGCTTTAATCATAAAGCTCGCCCTCAGCATAAAAAATGATGAAACATTGAAAAATGCTAGTCATGTGCTGTTGTAAAAAAGATTCTCTAAAGGGAACCCACCAAAAAAGCGAACCATCATCTCTCTGATTTTGCGGAAGCAATAGCCTGAGCTCTCATGGTCTCGCATTTAACCCTTTACAGATATCACTAGTGTACATTCACCTGTAAGACTGAATATAGGAGTCTGGATACGGGAGTATATTCTGAGGTGAGACACGCGTATAAGTTTAAGTCTCCAAAACATTAATCTCGTATCTCGAAACAGTTGAACTTTGTGTGAAAATTTAAGTGGATCAGTATACTGACAATCTAAGTGAATTGTTTAGAACTTAAAATGTTTAAAGCTTATCGGTGCTAGTGATTGGTCTCAAAAGCTGATATGATCCTCTTACACAAACTCACAAAAATATTGTCTGTAAATATTTCTTTACTAGAATTCTTTAATTTCAAAATCCAAAAAGATTTTCAGTGTGTTTTAGCATAAATTTTGAAAATTTAAAAAGATTTTCGACAACTGATGTTGGAGAGCTGATTTTAAAAATTCCGAGTGCTAAACATGATGAACAGGTTTGGGAGAGTTGATTTTGAAATGAAAAATTGTTATAAATAATTCTACCTCAAAATAAAAGTGATTTTTGAGATTGATTTTTTATGCGATAAGCAGAAATTAAATTTGTCAAATTTTAAATTTGTGAAATTTATTATTGGGTAGAGAATGTGCAGGTTAGCTAGGTTTCGATACCTGAGCTGAATGAAAGCCAGGTCACGATCTTGGAACAAGAACTATGTCAGACTGTGATCCTAGTTTATCGAAAGGGGGAGTCTGAAGACATCAAGAGGCAGTCTGCTAATGCTAAAGAATTTAAGGAATCAAGAGATCTGATTAAAAGAAGATAGAGTCAGATGAGATCCTGGAAAAGAGAGAAAAGAAGAGAAGAATGAGGATGCTTACAATGTCAGACACTTTGGAAAGAGCGTGAAGACTGATCAAGACTGAAGACTCGTCAAACTGAAGACTCGACACCGAAGACTTCGTCAACATCCAAGGGGGAGTCTGTTGGTGCATATGTCTGTCGACTTCGTCTTGTATCGAGTCTTGTATTAGATTAGATAGATCTAGGCACGTTTTACGAGAAAATAGGTTTTGATGTGTTGGAAGTGATTTCGTACGAAATGATGTTTAAGCTATTTCGTACGAAATAGACTTTGTCTATTTCACACGAAATGAAACCTAATCATTTCGTACGAAATACACTACCTATAAATACCCATGTTGCCCATTTCATTTAAAAAACTTTCCGGTTTCAGTGTCGAACTGCTGCCGAAGTGTCTACTCGCTGTAAATCTTTGTTATATCAATCAATAGACAGTTTAAAATGAATTGCAAGCTGAATCAACTTGATACGTTTGTTTCCGCCTCTCGTATTGAGCAAAAGCTCTTCTGAACGACTCGTTTGGTCGTGCAAACGATCCTACAAAAATAGTTTGGGAAGGAAATTGGAAAGTGGTGGATTGACTAATAGCTGTTGAAACAACTGGTGTCTCAACCGCTGTTGTCTTAACAACTGTTGAAGTGTCAACATTTGTTGCATTGGTGGATGGCATTGGTGAGGTTGGTTTTGTTTTGGTCCGTTTGATAGGCTGTTTTTGTGGTGGAGGTTTTGTTTTGGGTATAGCAGTGTATGGTCTTTTGATACCAACAGTGGTTTTAGGTCCATCGGTGGTTTGTATTGGTGGTGAGGGTGATCTTGGGTATGTGGCAAGTGGTGGTTTGTTATGTTTGGGAGATTTTCTTCTATCAGAAGTGCCAAGATCCTTTGTTTTGATTTCCCAATCTTTCAAAGCCTTTTGTTCCATCTCCCACTCCCTTTCCTTTGTTTCATTTTGATTTTGAATTGCCCTTTTGTTTGCAGGCACTTCATCTGCTTGAATGTTCAGGGTTTCATCAACTCCCTTTTCCTTTTCTTTGACATATGTTTCATCAATGGTTACAGAGGACTTTTTCTCAGACTCTGGCTTTTGTGTTGGCTCTTGCCTGGGAGTAGGTCTGCCAAATTTCTTCATGTCATGTTTCTCCCCCTTTTTGGCATCATCTTGATCATCATCATCATCATCATCTTTGTAGATAGGTGCAGGGGCAGTGCCAGTCATTTTTGTCAAGGCCTCTTTGATTGTCTTGATTTCAGCCTGAGTATCTTTGGACCTTATTAGACAGTATATAAATATTGCTGGCATTTATTATTAATCATTGTATAGGGTATTGAATTGTAATATCAAACTCTATATATAGAGGTTATTATTGTATTCATTATTCATTCAATTCAATAATACAGAATTACTTTGTTCTAACTTGGTATCACAACCATTTTTTTTACCAAACCCTAAATTGCCGACAGCCTTAACCAGCCTACTGCCGCCTCTTCTTTTCTTCTTTTTTCCGGCGGCTGAACCCCCTCTCTATCACCTGCACCGGCTACCTTCTTCTTCTCCCACCAGTTATCCATGGCCACCTTCCCTCTATTTACTACTCAAGAGAAAACTAACCACAACTCCCACAAGTTTGCCTTCACTCTTACCCATACTAATTATGGGTATTGGAAGGCTATGGTTGAACCGTTTCTCATCTAAACTCTCTGTTTGGGTATATTGATGGCACTATTCCCTGTCCGGCGGCTAAAACATCCGAATCTTCTTCCACCGATAACCCTAACCATGCTCGCTGGATTGCGAACGATGCCCATGTTCGCATGCTAATTATCTCCACTGTTTCTGAATCCTCATTCCAGCATGTTCACGGCAAAACTTCCCACGAGGTTTGGCTCTCTCTTGAACGTGCCAATGCCCCGCAAACAGCTTCCCATGAATACACTCTAAAATCCCAGCTTCTTAAACTTACCATGAAGGGCGATGAAAAACTGGTTGATTATTTAAGTCGTGTTCAGGAGTATGCTACGACCCTTGCCAATATTGGTGAACCGATAAAGGACAAGGATCTGGTTATGTTTGCTATCTCGGGTCTCCGCGAAGAATATAATGGTCTGAAAAGTAACCTTTTGGCTCGCTCTCCTTCGGTCCAGTTTCAAGAATTACATGGTCTTCTCACCGACCATGATTACATGTTAAACAAGACCCATGACCCCACCTCCCCTCCGGTTCCCCAAGCCTATAGCACTACTGCCGGTGTCTCCCCTATTACCAATCTTCAATCTCAACTTTAAAATTTACAACTTCTTGCCACCCAACTTGGCTACCACTTGCAGCCGGTTAACCCTTCGGTTCCGCCCACCTCTGTTCTTGGCCAACCCCCTCCTCAAGCATATTTTGCCCCGCGCTCATTCAACAACAACCGCGGTTCTTGGCGTGGCAACTCCCGTGGTAATTCTCGTGGTCAATCCAATAATTCTCGGGGGCGTGACAATGCATCTCAGAACCGGCAGTTTGGTTGGGCTTCTACCCAGAACACTGTTTATGGTCATTGCAACCGGTGTGGCATTGGTCATCTACCAACCCAATGCCCCTCCTAATCAGGCTCCTCTCGCTCTTCAAATCAGGCAAATTTTGCTACTTATTCAGATGGCGGCTCGATGTATGAAGCTTGGAAACCTGATACTGGGGCTAATGGTCATGCTTCTCCGGATTTAGCAAGTCTTGACAACTCTGAGGCGTATCATGGTAATGATTCTCTCCATGTTGGTGACGGTACTCCTTTACCCATTTTTCACATCGGTTCCAAAACCTTCTTTACACCTCGTAAAACGTTTAACCTTCTAATATTTTGCATGTTCCTGCTCTTAAACAAAACCTACTTTCTGTGCAAAAATTCTGTTCTGATAATGACGTTTTCTTTGAATTTCACTCTTCCTTTTTTGTTGTGAAGGACGAGTCTACACGCACTACCCTCCTAACGGGTCCAAGTGAACAGGGTCTATACACCATCCGTCTAGCTCACCTCAAATTACTTCCCAAAGTTGCTTTCACTGCTGTCAAAGAATCTTCCACCATCTGGCATCATCGTCTTGGTCATCCCCACCGGCGTGTCCTGCAGTCTATTATTTCTAGTTATTCTTTACCTGTTTCTACAAAACTTTCTTCTTGTTTATGTACTTCTTGTCAGTTGGCAAAATCATCTAAACTACCTTTAAAACTTTCTACTTTTCATAGTTCTAATATCTTGGATTTGGTTTATTGTGATGTTTGGGGACCTTCTTCTACTTTATCTCTTGATGGTTATCGCTATTTTTTATTATGTGTGGATCATCATTCTCGTTATATGTGGTTTTACCCTTTAGCACAAAAATCAGATGTCTATTCCACTCTTAAAAACTTCATAACTATGTTTGAACGTCAATTTAACACTAAATTAAAAACTATTCAAACCGATTGGGGCGGTGAATTTCGCAACCTAACACCCTACCTTTCTCCGTGTCTTTGGTTGTCAATGCTTCCCTTATCTTCGTCCCTACACCCGTCACAAAATCGACTTCTGCTCAACTCCTTGCATCTTCCTTGGTTATAGTCCTTTCCATCACGGTTATAGGTGCTTCGACCCGGTCACCGAACGTGTCTATGTGGCACGTCATGTTCGCTTCAATGAACATGTTCTTCCGTATCGTGACTCTCCACAACCCGCTCCTCCTCCTCCAATCTATACCTCAATTTTTCCCCAACCACCACCCCCATTCGACCCTTCACAGCCCGCTGCCGTTTTCCCAACCTCCACTACGGCTGTTCCGCCACCTGAGCAGCCTCCATAGCCTCCACAGTCTCACCTCAAGGCTGCCGCACCGCCTATCCAACCTCAATCTCCAACCACTGCTGAATCTCAGTCACCTGAGCAGCCTCCACAGTCTCCCCTCGAACCTATACCCCATCCGCCACCTCTTCCTCCACCTCGGCCCCGCCCCTCCAATTTACGCCCTAACCCGAAACCTACTGATCGTTTCAGCCCTTCGGCCTATTATTCTCACACTTCCACTGATCCACTTATTGAACCTACTTCTTTTACCGTTGCTAACCAGTCACCGGAGTGGCGTCTTGCCATGAACGAGGAGTTTCAGGCACTTCATAAAAACGGGACATGGTCCTTGGTTCCTTGTGTCAATAATACTAACTTGGTTGATTGTAAGTGGGTATACAGGTTAAAACGAGATGCACAGGGAAACGTAACTCGCTATAAAGCTCGTCTTGTCGCCAAGGGGTTCCATCAACAACATGGTGTTGATTACCATGATACTTTTAGTCCGGTGGTGAAGCCTACTACTATTCGGGTGGTATTATCTCTTGCGGTTTCTCATAAGTGGTGTATGCGACAATTAGACGTGCAGAATGCCTTTTTACATGGCACCTTGCAAGAAACGGTTTGCATGAAACAACCCCCGGGCTTTGTTGATCCACAGCGGCCGAACCATGTTTGTCTGTTACACAAGTCCCGCTACGGGCTTAAACAAGCACCGCGGGCCTGGTTTACCCAGTTATCCACGGCACTTCAACAACTTGGTTTTCATGGTTCTAAAACTGATCCCTCTTTGTTTATTCTCAACTCACGGGGCTCACTTGTGTATATTCTGGTCTATGTTGATGATATTATTATTACCGGGAACAACAACCAAGCCATTAATCATATTATCACTCGTCTCAGCTCCATGTTTGCCATCAAAGATCTCGGTCCCTTGCACTATTTTTTGGGCATTGAAGTTGTGCGTAGCGGGCTTGACCTTATTCTGTCTCAAAAGAAGTATATTTCGGATCTTTTACATCGCTCTGGCCTGTCTGACTGTAAACTGGTTTCTTCTCCGATGAGCTCTTCTCAGGTTCTTTTACCTAATGACGGTCCGTTATTCTCTGATTCAACCAAATACCGTCAAGTTGTTGGTGCTTTGCAATATGCCACGTTAACACGTCCTGATATTGCCTTCTCAGTCAATAAAGTTTGTCAATTTATGCAAGCTCCATCCGAAAATCATTGGATAGCCGTTAAGCGTATTTTGAGGTATTTAAAAGGTACGGCTGACTTGGGCCTTCGGATCCGCCATCATTCAGACTCAATTCTTCATGCTTTTACCGATGCTTACTGGACCGACTCTGTCCAGGCCTATTCTGACTCTGATTGGGCCGGGTGTCCTGTCGATCGTTGATCCATGGGGGGATTTGCTGTCTATATTGGATCTAATCTTGTTTCATGGTCAGCACGAAAACAACGCACTGTGTCTCATTCATCTACTAAATCTGAGTATAAAGCTCTTGCGGATACCGTGGCGGAATTAATCTGGTTAAAGGCCCTTCTTCATGAACTTGGTCTTACTACAAAATCCTCTCCTACACTTTGGTGTGACAATTTGGGAGCCACCTATCTTTCGGCAAATCCAGTTTTTCATGCCCGTACAAAACATGTTGAAGTTGATTTTCACTTTGTTCGTGAACAGGTGGCTCAGGGGGATCTAAGTGTTAAGTTCATCTCTACTAATGATCAAATAGCTGATGTGTTTACGAAGCCGCTGTCTTCTCAACGCTTCTTGTCTCTACGGTCCAAGTTGCAGGTCGTTCCCCGCCCTCAACTTGCGGGGGAATATTAGACAGTTTATAAATATTGCTGGTATTTATTATTAATCATTGTATAGGGTATTGAATTGTAATATCAAACTCTATATATGGAGGTTATTATTGTATTTATTATTCATTCAATTCAATAATACAGAATTAATTTGTTCTAACTTACCTTGCATCAACCATATTTCTGATCAGTGCAATTTGATTATTATGTTGAATTTCTGCAAGTTCCCTTTGAGCAGTGATAATAGGTTGAACTGCATTCCAGAGCTCTTGGGAGTATTGTTGTGGTGTTGGCTGACTTTTGGAAGCTTGAACCAAAAACTGAATGGATTCATTCATTTGTGCAACAGTGGTTTCTATGGTAGAGGGCCTCTCCGTCAAATCTTGGTATTTTAAACCATCACACAAATGAATGGGATCATCTGATTTCCTACCAGTGGTAGTTGTATCAGCTTTTGAACCAGAAGGAGTCTCCAATGGTTCATTAACTGATGCCCATTTTTCTTGGTACTGGGGACCTCCCTCTGCAGTGGTTACCTTGGAAATCTCACCAGTGGTTAACTTGAACACACCAGTGGATACCTTGATAGCATCAGCAGTGGTTGCCTTCAAGGGAGTCTTACTTATGTAACTACTGACCAGATGTAGATCAGTGGATCCAACATCTGTAGTAGCTGCTCCACTTAAACTACCAACAGGAATTTCATGAAATTCCAGTGGTGTATCCTCCTCAAATGTTTGTGGGATAACCAATTGAGTTTGTTCAGATACAACCATTGTAGAGGTTGTTACTCTCTTTAGTGTGTGATTGAGGGGGGCTGTTTTGAGTCTGTAGCTCAATGGCATCAAATAGAGGTACAAGGGATGGTGGAAGTTGAGATGAAGGGATAGGTGTTGAAAGAGAATTTGCCCAGGGGGAAGGGCTGTTAAGTATATTCTCAAATGAGGATAATACTTCATGATGAGGTCTCCCTGTGCTTACAACATGTTCCTTTTGTGAGGATGCATGAGGAGTTGAGGCTTTGGGTGGAGATCTTTCCATCTGTTGTGAGGAAGTAGCAACTGTGGTTGTTGGTGAGATTTGTGTTGTCACTGGGTTAACTTCTGGGATCTCATCTTCCAGAAGACCTTTTTTGATGGGTTTGGTGGGCTTTGTGTATTTTTTCTTGGTCTTTTTGGGAATTTTTGGTGGGGGTTGCACAGCAGTGGTTGTGCTGCTGTGATCTCCATGAGTAGTGAGCTCAGTAGCTGAAGTCTGAGGAGCAGATGTGGACCCATCCAAAAGTTGCTCAGACTCCCCTGCTTGTGTTTTGGAACCTTTTGACTTTTTAGCCATGAGGCGAGTAAAAGTTTCAGCAGACTGGCTGTTTATTTGAAAAGGTGCACCTTGTACAAGTACATGTGCATTTTCTTTTGGTATTTTTTGTTGTAAATAATAACTGAGAAATCTTGGAAACAGCACGAAAGCCTGTTGCTTCTTTTCTTTGATATTATTCACATTTTTGACTAAATCATTAAAAATTTCTTGGGAGTAATTGAAATTAGTTTTAGACATGATAGCATACCCCAAGTATTGGATTTTCAGAGGAATTTCATTAAAAGCAGTTGTTTTATTAGACACGCAGGTGAGCAGGGTATGAAACAGGAATTTCATGGGAGGTGGAAATTCTCCCTTTTGCATAGTGGCTTTTGTTAAGTGTCCTGCATACCCTCTTTCGATCAAATCAATTTGATACTCATCCTTAGGGAAATAAGATTTACCTGCCTAGTCGTTCATCTCGAAAACCTCTGATATGGTTTGTTGTGTGATTGGGACCAAAATTTCTCCTACTTTTGATGTAATAGCCCAAGGCTTTTTATCTTGCATTTCAAGTTTAGCATTAGCCCAGAAATCTTGTAGGGTATCTTGGTAAATAGGAGCATTGCAAGTCAACAAAGTTTTGTACTTTGAAGAAGAAAGGGCGTCGATGATAGAATGGAAATCTTTATCTTTGCTTGATTTTTCAAGTGTACAAAGATAGTTGTGTGGGTGTTTGATGATGAGAGCCATGGTGATTTTGAGAAATTGCGAATGGAAGAGAAGAGATGATTGTAAGATGGAAACCGCTTTGAAAGAATTTTTTGAATTCGATACGGTGGTGAAAACTCTGTTTTGGGTTTTATCTGGGTTTTATGTGAGTGAAAAAGTGAATGCTGACGTGGCAGCGGTTTCAAAGATCGAACGGCTATGAACTGTCACATGGTAACCTCTGATGGAATAGTGGAAGAAAGTTGTTTGGAAACCACTGATGGACAATACAGTGGTTGAGAATAATGAATAATGAGAACAGTGGCTGATTTTAACTATCAGTTGATAGATATCTATAACAACCCTCCAAAATATATATTTTTTACACCCCTAATATATTTAAAATATCCCTAGATGTCCTAAATTATACCCCGTATAAGAAAACCGAGCCCAAATACCCTTATATAATTGAAAATAAAATAAAAACAAATTTTAATGCTTGCTCGCGGGGCGCGAAGCTCTTAGCCAGCTTCGTCACGAGCCACGACAGCTCAGAGTCAGGGCGAGCCCTTGAGCCGCCACGTGTCACCACTCGTGTCAAGCCTAGTGGCGAGTCAGCCAAGCTAGGGCCTACACTAGCTACCGTCGCGGGCCGCGTAGCCCTTGGCTACCATCTTCGAGGGGCGCGACGAAGTGTCAGACAGACACTATATATAGATGCAATTGGCTGTTCAGTCGAAATTGTTCATAACTTTCTTCTCTCTCAAATTTCTACATAGCTAAAGTGATTCTCGGGCATAATACCCCCTAAATTACGAAGTTCTGCCTCGTTGTAAGTATCATAACCCCCAGTTACGTATTAGATACGCTGCCCGATTGATCCAGGGTTCCGTAACGGCTGTCGTGATTCTGCCCGGCGTAGTCGTTGGAATGCCGTCTTGGGGAGGGTATTACTAATGTAAATATTGGGTTATTATACTAACGCGTGCGCATTTGTGTAATTAATTGATAATCACCAGGAAATCCTTAAGGAAAACCCTAAGACAGTAAAGTGAGCAATCTCCTTTTTGCAAACTGTTTTTACAAAACCTCACTTAATTAATGATATATTAAACAGTGATTGAGTATTTGTATTCTACAATTATCGTCGGTATGATGGGGTTTTGTATACAAAATTTGTTACTACATTGTGAGTAGTAACATGACCACAAGTCGGGTTGACAGTACCGTGGGTGGTAATTAAAGTAGATGGAAACAAATGTAATTGCGCGACCGCCCTCAATATTGTACAATGGTTTTTACAAGTCTTGATTAAACTGAGATTTACTCACCAGTATTTCCGACTGACAAAATGTTTTTAAACGTGTTTCAGGTAACAAAATGTGAAAGCCAAATAGAAGCCAGCTGGACAGCACTGAAGGCTTGGAAAAAGTGGCTATAAAGTTACCTAAAATAAAGAGATGTTTTACTTAAATAAAATAGGGTTTATCCCTATGAAAATGTGTGTACTTGAAACTTGGGATTTTCCCATGTGTTTAATATTATAAAAGCATGGTATTTAACTCTGATAAAATATTTCCTAACTACGATCCTGATGTAATTTCCGCTGCCAAATTGATAAACACCGATACCACCGAAACTGGCCGCGGCCGCCCGTTCCCGGGAAGTCAGGGGACGGGGGTTGCGACAGAAGGTGGTATCAGAGCTAAGCCACTGATTCAGCCACAGAAGTGTTCTGCTGACACCAAGATATTATTCAAAGTGTTAGGAAATAAATTATGAAAATACGTGCATATCTGTATTTTATTATTGTGTGTTATTTGACTATTTGTTAGTTTACAGTATGAGCGACCAAGGACCTTCCGACACCTACCGTCAGTTGTCCAGCTCACCTAGGAGCGAAGGCACCTCTTCACAACCTACCCTCTCAGGTTATTCTGCTGAAAATGAAGATGGGATATTCGTATTTAAGGCTCGGTCTGAAGAGCCATTCCCTCCTAAAACGAGAGGATGGTGTAACAACCCTCCAAAATATTTTTCGACGCCCTAAAATATATTAAAATATCTCAATATGTCTTAAAATACACCGCATATACGAAAACGGGCCCTAAATACCTTTATTTTCATAAAAATTAAATAAAAACTCGCGGGGCGCGTAGCCCTTGGCTACCCTCTACGCGGGCCGCGACAGCAAGGAGTCAGGGTGAGCCCCTGAGCCACCACGTGTCGGGCTCGTGTCAACGCAGCAAGGCTACGGCCTAGTCTACAGACCCTCGTGGGCCGCGTAGCCTTTGGCAATGTCTTACGCGGGCCGCGTAAAACTTGAAATCAACTCCTATAAATTGGGAGCTCGGGCCTTCAGACGAACTCACTCACATTTCTTTTCTTTCTCAAAATTCTAAGTAGTAGAAGCTATTCTCGGGTATAATACCCCCCTAAATAATGAAGTTCTGCCTTGTTGTAAGTATCATAACCTCGGTTACGTATTAGATACGCTGCCCGATCGATCCAGGGTTCCGTAACAGCTGTCTTGGTTCTGCCCGACGTAGTCGTTGGAATGCCATCTCAGGGAGGGTATCATTAATATAAATAATGGGTTATTATACTAACACGTGTGCATTTGTGTAAATTATAATCAACAGGAAACCCTTAAAGAAAATCTAAGACAGCAATGTGAGTAATCTCCCTTTTGTATAAACTGTTTTTATAAAACCTCAATTGATTTACATTATATTACCAGTGATTGAGTATTTGTAATTCTACAATTATCGTCGGTATATTTGGGGTTTTGTATACAAAATTTGTTACTACACTGTGAGTAGTAACATGACCATAAGTCAAGATTGACAGTACCGTGGGTGGTAATTAAAGTAAGAATTGGAAACAAATATAATTGCGAGATCGCCTTCAATACTGCGAATGATAAAATCTGTCTTGATTAAATTGGGATTCACTGACCAGTATTTCCCACAGACAAAATGTTTTTAAACGCGTTTCAGGTAACAAAATATGAAAGCCAACATACAAGCCAGCTAGACAGCACTGAAGGCTTGGAAAAGTGGCCATAAAAGTTACTTAAATAAAAGAAGATGTTTTATTTAATAAAATAGGGGTGATCCCTATGAAAATGTTTGTAATAAAAACTTGGGTTTTACCCCAATGTGTTTAATATATGAAAAGTGTGGTATTTTACTCTGATAAAATATTTCCTAACTACGGTCGTGATGAAATTTCCGCTGCCAAATAATGACAAGTACAGATACCACCAAAATTGGCCGCGGCCGCCCGTTCCCGGGACAGATAGGGGGCGGGGGTTGCGACAGATGGTTCAGTAGAGGAGCGCATAAACGTAGGAAAAGAATGAAGAAGTTACAACAGCAACGTGCTTTAGCAGCCGTTAAAAGAGAAACAGATGCTCACACCCAGGATATGCTCAATAGGAGTTTAGCAAATTTCCATATCCTAGCAACCACAGCTGCTGACCCTAACCTTGAGCAACTCATAGCACCCCAGCCCTTACCACTATTTCATGCACAACCAATGGAAATTGAAAACAACCCAGAAAATCAAATCCCAATGCCTGATTTCAACCCAGCCGAGATACCTAGAATACCAGCACCCAATCCCTTAGACCAAGACTACGATCCGTGGTTTGATGACAATAGGTATTACCAGCAACGTTACCTAATACCAAAAGACGAACCTATGCCGAACCTAGCAGCCTACCCAGAGTTGGACCCTCTAGATCCCTACTACGATAATGACCCATACATCAAGGAAATTCTAGAGAACCCTTTTCCTTACCAGGAACCCATGCCCCAGTTCCCAAACCCAGTACCAGCCCCTGCACCCCCAATGAGTGCAGAGAATGTGCAAGAACTCCGAACCTTTGGTGAGGAGATTTTATAAGGTAGTGAAAGAATGAGGCAGATAGGAGAACGACTCGTCTGGAAGTATGACGAGCGTAATATGGAGTTCTAGATAGGTTGTATAATAATAATATAATAATAATATATAATATGTGTGTATGTTTGAAAAAAAAACTAGACAATAGCTACTGATGCCTAATAGTATTGTAATTTTATATTCCAGTTCCAGTTTGTATTAGATGCATAAAATATAAGAAAGTGTAAGTCGCAATGTTCGACGATTTTGATCAATATGCGTGTTATGTGATTTTTATATATTAAATATTATCTTGTGATATTAATATGCGGTAATTGTTTAAAATTCAGATGGACAAAGAAGTGAATCAAGAAAACCCGAATAATAACCCGGAAAACCAGAATAACGATAATCAGAACAACAATAACAATGGAAACCAAGTGGATAACAGTGCCATCCAACACATAGTGGCACAAGGAATAATAGATGCGATGCCATATATTATTCAAACAATTAGGGAAGCTGATAATAAAAGTAACCGTGATAGTAAACGATCCACTGAACTAGAAAACAACGTGAACAATGGACCCATACTTCAAGTGCCCATTCCCAAAAGAAGAAGAACCATATCTTATGGTTGTTCTTATAAAGAATTCTGGTCTTGTAAACCAATGGAATTCTCGGGCAATGAAGGGGCCATTGCAGCTCTACGCTGGATAGAAAAGACTGAGGCAATCTTAAAAATAAGCAAGTGCGCAGAAGAGGATAATATAATGTTTGCCTCCAATCTATTTAAGAACTCAGCCTTAGAAAGGTGGAACACTATCCTCCAGTCTAGGGGAAGTGACAGGGTTTACAATATGGAATGGGAGGAATTTAAAAACATGGTAGAAAGGAAATTCTGTCCTCCCAATGAAAAAGAATAGATAGCAAATAAGTTCTTAAACCTTAGAATGACTGGAGTGGATAGTAAGGGTTACACTACATTATTCTTTGAATATGCTAGAATAGTGCTAACCCTTGCATCACCTGAACCAGTATTAATCTCCCATTATAACTGGGGATTAATCAGTGAGATTAGGCATGTAGTAAAGGTAGCTAGACCTCAAACTATAGAAGAAGCTGTAGAACTAGCAAACACCTTGACCGATGAATTAGTACGTACACGAGAAGAGGACCAGAGGAGGAACTTAGCTCAAAGGCTTACCCAGGAATATCGCTACGGTAATTCCAACCGCGGGAAAAATATAGGTTCTACCTCTGCACCCTACTGCAAGGCCTGCAAGAAGAAGCATTCAGGAAAATGCCCCACTTACTGCAATTTTTGCAAGATATCAGGACATAAGGAAGAAGATTGCAGGAAGAAACCTAATAATGGAATGTGCTTCAACTGTGGAGAAAAAGATCACATCAAGTCGAACTGTCCGAAACTAGCTCCAGCCATGAACAACAAGACTACTAAAAATGTTAGAACATTTGTTTTGACTACAGAAGAAGCCAAGATGATTCCGGATGTGATAGCCGGTACGTTTTTAGTTAATGATGTTTTTTCTAAAGTATTATTTGACTCTGGTGCGAACCAAAGTTTTATTAATACTTCATTTTGCAAACTTCTTAATCTATCATTAACTAAACTCCCACAAGAATGTCCAGTAGAGACAGCCAATGGGGAAACCATTAAGATTTCTGAAATCTTGCAGGGAGCAAGAATATAATTTTTAAATCAAAAGTTTATTGCAAACCTTTACCCAATGAATCTGGCAGGATTTGATGTTGTATTAGGAATGGATTGGTTAATAGCCAATAAAGCCAGTATTTTATGTGATCAAAAGTCAATCCAAGTAAATTCACCAAGGGGTAAAAAGATCCCAATTAAAGGAGATAAGCCATCTAAATCTACAAAATTCATCTCTGTGATGAAAACAACAAGTTATATAAGAAAAGGATCATTAGTGTATTTGATTTCCATAATCACTAACACTAAAGGAAAGGAATTAAAAGATATCCCAGTAGTGTCTCAGTTTCCAGATGTATTTCCAGAAGAGTTACTAGGACTACCGCCAGACAGAGAAGTCGAATTCAGAATTCACCTGCTACCAGGAACAACACCAATTGCCAAAGCACCTTATCGTTTGGCACCCGCAGAAATGCAGGAACTGAAGAAACAATTAGACGAGTTGTTGGAAAAAAGATTCATACAGCCAAGTTCATCGCCATGGGGAGCGCCAATCTTATTCGTCAAGAAGAAAGACGGGTCGATGCGAATGTGCATTGATTACCGTGAATTGAACAAGGTCACTATTAAAAATCGGTATCCATTACCGAGGATCGATGATTTGTTTGATCAATTGCAAGGAGCTCGATTTTTCTCAAAGATCGATTTACGGTCAGGATATCATCAAAGATCGATTTTTCTAGAATAGCCATTCCTTTAACTAAGCTAACCTGTAAATCCATTAAGTTTGAATGGGGACCAAAACAAGAAGAAGCCTTTAGAATTCTTAAGCAAAGATTAACCAACGCACCCATACTAGCGCTACCAGAAGGAACTGAAGACTTTGTAGTCTATTGTGACGCTTCTAAGTTAGGGTATGGATGTGTGTTAATGCAACGCTAAAAGGTTATAGCTTACACATCTAGACAACTTAAGAATCATGAAGAGAATTATTCAACCCATGATCTAGAATTAAGAGCTATAATTTTTGCCCTGAAAATTTGGAGACATTACCTTTACGGTAGTAAGTTTACCATTTTCACAGATCATAAGAGTTTAAGGTATGTTTTCGGGCAAAAGGAGTTGAATATGAGACAAAGACGTTGAATGGAGATTCTTAGTGATTATGATTGTAATATCTAGTATCATGCAGGAAAGGCAAATGTAGTAGCTGATGCTTTAAGTCGAAAGTATCATGAAAAGCCAAAAAGAGTATGTTCTCTTAAATTAAATCTACAAGTAGATTTAAATGAACAGATTAGAAAGGCACAAGAATCAGTAATCAAGGATGATACTGAAAAGTTGAAAGGAATGATTAAGGAATTAGAACAAGGAACAGATGGAATTTGGAGATTCCATAAGAAAAGAATGTGGATACCTAAATTAGGAAACATACGCCACCGTATATTAGAAGAAGCCCATAAGTCTAAGTATACGATGCATCTTGGAAGTGATAAGATGTATAAGGATTTAAGAAAGAATTTCTGGTGGATAGGAATGAAGAAGGATACAGCCGCTTACGTTGCCAAGTGTCTAACTTGTTCACAAGTCAAAGATGAACATCAGAAACCCTCAGGTTTATTGCAGAAATTAGAAATGCCAGTGTGGAAATGGGAATTGATAACAATGGACTTTGTTACCAAATTACCCAAAAAAAGAAAAGGTAATGATACAATCTGGGTGATTGTAGATAGGCTAACTAAGTCAGCTCATTTCTTACCAATGAAGAAAACTTTCAATATGGAGCAGTTAGCTAAATTATATGTAAATGAAATAGTTTCATTACATGGAATTCCTTTATCAATTGTTTCTGATAGAGATAGCCGTTTTACCTCTCTTTTTTTGACAAGTTTCCAAAAAGCAATGGTAACCAAGTTGAATCTAAGCACAGCCTATCATCCTCAAATGGACGGACAAAGCGAAAGGACAATTCAGACAATGGAAGACATGCTTAGAACTTGTGTAGTTGATTTCGGAGGTAATTGGGATGATCACTTACCATTAATAGAATTTTCTTATAATAACAGCTATCATACAAGTATCGATGCTGCACCATTCGAAGCACTTTATGGACGAAAGTGTCGAACCCCAGTTTGTTTGGCAGAAAGTGGAGAAAAGCAACTATCCAGACCTGAAATAGTACAAGAAACGACTGACAAAATCATTCAAGTCAAGGAATGAATGAAAGCAGCACGTGATCGACAAAAGAGCTATGCTGATAACAGACGAAAACCCTTGGAATTTCAGGTAGGAGACAAGGTGTTATTGAAAGTGTCTCCTTGGAAAGGAGTGGTAAGATTCACCAAAAGGGGAAAGCTAAGCCCCAGGTATGTTGGACCTTTTGAGATTATTAAAAGAATAGGACCGGTAGTGATGTGTGCAAAATGCAACATATAAATTACATCAAATGTGGCATAAAACTAACCCTTTTTTAGTACTAATGTTGGAAAAAGTGTGTTTTTGTCTTCCTTTTGTATTTTCATGATTAAATGAGCTTAAATGAACAAAAGAAGCAAAAAGGCAGCTAAATCTAACATAAATACAAGAAAAGGGATAAACGTGGCATGCCCGACCCCCGACAACATCTTCCCAAGCAAAAACAAGAGAACAGAAGGCTGAACACGCCCCGTGCTCAATGAGCACAGGGGCGTGCCCAAGTGTCTGCAGAAAAGACAAAGTTGTAGAAGCTTCTATCACCCACCACGGGGGCGTGCCCAGCGGACACGGGGCCGTGGTCAACTCTAAGTTTCGCAGAATCTGAGTAAATCTTGATAGTACAGATACGCTTCTGCACACGGGGTCGTGCCCGGCGGACACGGGGGCGTGGTCAACTAATGCAGACAAACTACAATTAATGAAGAAAGAGAAGGAGAGTGGACACGGGGCCGTGCCCGAGCTGCTGTTCAGGCTATAAATAGGGGTGCTTGGCTTATTTGCAAACCATCCCTTGGCACACCACCTCTCTCACACTTCACCCACACTCCACCACCACCACAACACCATCATCCACCACCATCATCCATCATCCATCATAGAGTGTGTGAGTGGTCTCGGGATCCAAGATTGATCGTAAGAGTTCTTGACAATCAAAGGCCATGTTTGCCTAAGTCTCTTACATCATTTGGTGAAGACAAGTGTCTAGTGTAATACTTTTTATTTTTAATCTTTTCGCACTTTTTATTTGGTTATGTATTAATGACTTTAATAACTAGTTTCTTATGTTGAAGGTGATTCTTCCTTATCGTTTGTTCGTGGTGTCTTGGCATTATTTTACTGTCTATATAAAATAAAAGATTTTCACCATTCATATCTCCACGGTCTATATGGAGGTATGTTGGCTACCTGGTGGGGGGTTAAGGGAACGGTTTAGTAAGAGTCTTACCTTGTTCAGTGTATAGATCCTGCAAGGACCTGGGTCAAATTTAGTAGGACCTCATTCGATACCCACCGGTATTGGATGGCGGGGGTCCAAATTCTTTGATCCCCTCATATGTAAGCTACTATTAAAACTTTAACCCGGCTACTTAGGACTGTATCCCTGCTGACTCAGACTACTTAGCCGAGGGTAACGTCACCTTCAAAAGAGGGGCCTACCACATTATGCATTAATAACTTAATTAATTATCTTTCAGTAATTCGACCCTTTAGGATTGTATCCTTGCTGAATCAAACTATTGGGTTGAGGGTAACGTCACCTTCAAAAGAGGGGCCTACTACAATAACTAAGATAATCTCTTAAAAAGTGCAAAAGTGCGGAAATAATCAAAGGTTACACAACACACGAGTCAGATACAAGTGATTCATCTTGTCTATCTGTTTTTATTTTATTTTATTTTTCAGCATTTTAGTTAGTTTTATCTTTAGTTAAAAACCTTTTTCTAAACTTTTGATTTGATTAGACGTTGAGGATAAACCAGTATTAAAAGCTCTTGTGTCCTTGGACGACCTCGGTATCTTACCAACACTATACTACGCTCACGATGGGTGCACTTGCCCATATGTGTGTTTAGTGTGTTAGTAAATATAGTGTTTTATAAATTTAAAACTTGGCTAAAAAGTGTAAAATGGCTTAATTTATAGATTAAAAACCTATCACACCTAACGCACATCAGTAGCCTATCAGCTACAACTGCCAGAAGAAATGGCAGGAATACATGATGTATTTCATGTATGTAATCTCAAAAAGTGCTTAGCCGATGAATCACTGATGGTGCCTCTTAAGGATATAGAGGTAAATGAATAGTTAAAATTTGTAGAAAGACCTCTACAGATCGAAGACAGGAATGTCAAGAATCTCAAACACAAAAGATTGGTTCTAGTCAAAGTGAAATGGGACTCCAAAAGAGGACCAAAGTACACATGGGAGCTTGAATCAGAAATGCAAAGGAAATACCCGCATCTATTCCAGTAGACCTCGAGGACGAGTTCTAAAACAAGGTGGGGAGGATATAACAACCCTCCAAAATATTTTTTTTACACCCCTAATATATTTAAAATATCCCTAGATGTCCTAAATTATACCCCGTATAAGAAAACCGAGTCCCAAATACCCTTATATAATTAAAAATCAAATAAAAACAAATTTTAATGCTTGCTCGCGGGGCGCAAAGCCCTTAGCCAGCTTCGTCGCGAGCCGCGACAGTTCAGAGTCAGGGCGAGCCCTTGAGCCGCCACGTGTTACCACTCGTGTCATGCCTAGTGGCGAGTCAGCCAAGCTAGGGCCTACCCTAGCTACCCTCGCGGGCCGCGTAGTGTAACACCTCATAAAATCATGTCCAATATAATAAAGACACGTGTCATGAACTTTAAACGTGTAATGATTTGAATCCGAGGGACTAAAGTTATCAAACAATATAAAGATGTATGTAGAAGGACTAAAAAAGTCAACATGCCAAACTTGTGCCTCTGAATGACCTCACACGACGTTCGTATTCTTTCATGAATAAATTATCGAATGTAGAAAGCCGATTGTGCTTAAAGATCAAAAGTTTACAAAGCATAGGGGTTAAACGTGTCAACATGTTAATTCTTACCTCTGAGTGACCTTTTAACGTAACCGAGACTTTGTAATACTTTATTATACTTCCATGAATATCGGATAATGATTTCGTGGAGTTTCGATGCACGTAAGTACATTTCGGGTGATCTTACAACTAACCGGGAGCTTAACGGAGTTAAATTATGACCCAAGGCACTTGAAAGTTAACTATGAGGGTCATTAGTGCAAAGATTTTAAACTTTTTACCAGATTTACAGGTCCTCGCGGGCCGCGTAGACATCCTCTAAGGTCTACGCGGGCAGCGACAGCAGTGCAAGCGACAGTTCCCTGCACAGCTGCATGTTGCAGCCTGTTCCACCGCCATTGCCTGGTTGTTTTTTATACCAGGGACTGAGCAACTGGTTTTCACTGCCCTAGGGACACTTGGGATCATCAGGTTACTCATAGGAACAGCTGGATTGATCTTGGGAGCCTTGAATTTCCTATATAAAGGCCATGTCTTGTGTTCTTCATTTACACACTTGAATTTTTACTTCACATCTCTCTCTCTAAAGCATCGTGGTCTTCTAGGAAGCTTTCTATAGTTCTATTTTCGTGCTAAGGACTATTGTAAGTGTTCTTAGCTTCCTTAGTTAAGTTTTCATTGGCTTAATGACCTAAAGTCAAAGTTATTGTAATGATGCTTTGACTTTGTGATAAATCACTAACGGTCCAGCAATTATTCGAATTGAAAGTGGCTATGAGTTGGTAATTATGTAGGTAATAAACCCTTAAAAGGGCACCTACTAATTATCATTTTTACTTGGTCTATTGTCGGGTCAAACTATTTAATGAAAAGTCAAACGAGTCAATTTTTACAAAATAATTCATAACTAATAATATAGAAGTTATGGAACATGTTTTAACACTTAAGTAACTTGGTAATTAATATAAGAACATGTTTAGGCATGTTCAACCCGACAATTCTGAGTTTTGACTCTCAGTTCTGACCCGATTTAGCTTAGTTTAGTTATGCCTTAGGGTTCCTTTGGGACCGTATTATATGTTAGTATAACTCTCTGAAGTTATACTACATGGTTCCTTAGAAATCATAGATTACATGCATGTTCCGTTATTGCTTAAAACTGACCATTTTGCCCTTTTAATATAAAAACAAGATTTTTGGAAATGTGAGTGGACAAAAATCTTCATTACTGATTTATAAGTATGTCCTCATAATTTGACATCCGTTTCTAGTCTAGAATGAAAGTTATGCACGATATCGTAAAACTAAAGCTTTTTATTAATTAAATGACATTTTTGGCATAAATCATACTTAAACCCAATTTTTGGCACCAAACTTGCTACCCGCTGATTAAATATAATATTTAGGGATTTTTAGAAATTTTTGCCAAATTTTACACTAAACATAACATAGAGTTCTAGTGTAAATTCGGTATTGACGATAATGCCCTTTTCGCTAATAAAATGAGTTTAATATCATATTGATATCAAACCTTTTTCTACTGATTTCATATGTTAAATAAAATATTTTAAGCTTTAGAAATTGATCAAGACTTCAAAATTTTATAAACATTTCAAATAGCGTTAAATACCGACTTTTACGCTAATTAGGCGCATAGTATGGTTTAAAACCATATTCAACGCCTAAGACTTGTTACCTACTGATTTTATAAATAAATTTTTATACTTTAACAGAAAGTATAAGTCTTGAATTCAGATTTCCAAATTTGACCTTAAAGCTTATGTGAAATTACCAAAATGCCCCCACGATGCATAGTTTGGCCATAAAAGATAAATTTCACATATGTGTGATATCTTACTGATGTAACTTGATAAAATAAATATTTTTACTGATTATTTTAGACCAGAACCTCAGTTTACTATTTAACCTTTTTATAAAACTATAAAATGACCAAAATACCCCTACGGGGCTTAACTTGGTTTTAAATTCGTTTTGGGCATAATGGAAGATATCCTGCTGATATCATAACATGTTTTAAGCATAATAACTTATGGAACATGTTCATGACTCATTCGGTTACCCGTTATGTATATACGCGTTTGGTACGGTTTATGTAAGTAGTTTGCATGAATTGGCCGAAACGGGTCAAACCATATCATCTTTACTTCAAAATCCAGAATGTGTTTAGTTTGCCCATTATATACAAGTCTTCATACTTGTCGGGTCTAAATCACATTCCAATCCGGTCATCGCTTAATCTCGCGTTTTGAACCGCAAACCTTTCTTTAAAACTAACCGTTCTAAGTTATAACTTAAATAAGACCCGTTAGGAATCTAATAGGTTAATAAAACCTTCGTTCCAGATTGAGAGCCCTGGTAGAGTACTTGCACTTGCTGATTAGAATATACGACTGAGAATAAATTACATTTAGCTCAGGTAAATACTCTTAACTTATTTTCCCTTATACGGGCTTGGGATACGGTAAATTATTACCGCTTGGTCGGGTGTAGAAACCTTTTAATCGAATATGTTTAAATTGTATAATCCCGTTTTAATCAGTGTTGCTTGATAACAAATAACATTGGGGGTTAACGACCGTGTCCTGGATATCCTTGGCTCATTCAAAAAGCGTGAATGGCCACGACTTAAGCACGGCATACTCCTGTCTGTTGCGTATGTAAAAGATATACTCACTCGTGAGGAAACTTCTTGTGAGTTTATAATTGTGGTGTGTCGATTAATCTTGTTCGGCTTTTATACCGGCCCTAAATGTTGGACAAACATGTAAATCTGATACAAGATTATTATTGATATAATTGTCCCAAGTTATAAAATGTTTGTGTCTTGTGCATTTAAACCAATTTTCATAAATGTTTTCAAAAGAGTCGGTTAATTGTATTTACCAGTGTAAACTGACGTATTTTTCCAAAAAGACTAAGTGACACGTACCATACGTAATTGGCTGGGAGCTCAGGGCGTTAATAAGGAATCTTGCAAGTTCTAAACGTCTTAAGTCTGTTGAACAATACTTATATTTCTGTTTTAAGATCCGCATGTGGATCCATATGTAACCGTTTGTATAATATTTGATTATACTTTAAATTTCGGTTTTTGTGATATTATTTTCATCCAACACTTCCGCTGTGCATTAAACTGTATACATTTGACTATGACGATATCAACTACGTCACGATACTCCCCACCGGGCCCACTGGTAATACGTGGAAATATCGGGGTGTGACAGGTTGGTATCAGAGCCAACATTGAGTGAATTAAACACTAGTCTTTTGTGTTTAATCTCAATGACACAGTTGCACATTCCTTGACTTCCGAGTCTAGGCAAAGGACTTAGGATTAATCCTAATCTTATTTGGTTTTTGTCTTTCGTTGCTTTCTTTTGTTTTGACAGGATTAAAGACAAAATGCCGCCAAGAGTTAGAGGAAGAGGTGGAATAGGAAAGGCCCCAATTTGGGCAAGAAACGACCATGAAGCCGGGCTATCACACCGGCGTACTCCATCAGCAACACATAGCTCTAGTCCTCACGAAGACTGGAGAACTTACTTGGAGCCCGCGAGACGCTCAGTCTCACTCAGTTCCTCACCGTCCTACCACCATTCATTCGGGCCATAACAAGAGTACAAGACGAGGAGCCCCATGATTCGCATCATTCTTTTATCCCATTGCAGGATCGAGTTCACACCGTGCTTTCCAGGACCCGACCCCATACTTTCAAATCCGGTTCAACCCGACAAACCAAATAGAAGAACCAGAGGGTCCAAACCCTTTGGGACCAGTTGGCCACTATCCTGAGATGCAGGATATGGATGTGGACGAAGATCCAGATCCAGAAATGCCACCATCTGGGACGCCCACGCATCCCATTGAGATTTCTAGCGGATCATCCTTTCATGGTTCGCCTTACAGAGGCCCAGACATTTTTGCCGAAAGATGGGCTACATACAAGTGGGAGTATACTCCTCCTCACCACTACTCACCACCGCACCATCAGGTTTGAGGCGGTCAAGCCACCGCCACCACCACCACCACCACTAGAACAACAACTACCTCCAGAACCACCAAGGCGAAGAAGAGGTGCATGAATGTCCGTGCGTGGGGGTTTTCACTTCAGCACCCTCCAACACTCCAGCAACAGCAACTACCCGCTGCTGTATGAAGACCCACAAATGGGTGGGCCTTCAAATCCAGTTTCTGAAGTCGACTCTACACCAGTCGCACCAACACCACACATGGGTTATGATAACCTAATTCCATCGTACCCTGGTGCAGCCGGGTATAACCTGTTTGGGCCGCAAGCTTACTCGGGTTATAATTATAACAATGCCCCTGCCGTTGACCCGTACCTTGAAGCGGCTAACTACAATGCTCTCTACCCTAGACCCTATCCAGCTACGTACCCAACTGGGTACCCTACTTATGGGTATCAATACCCACCACCTCCTCAACCACAGCAGCAGCAGCCGCCACAAATCCAACCACCACAGCAGCAGGAGATCCTTCAGCGGTTGCACGAGGTGGAGCAACAGGTAAACGAGGAGCGTAGGAGCCGCCGAGGTCTACTAAAGGGTTTGGCAAACCTTATAAAGGGGAAGAAGAAGAAGGATTATTAAAAATCCTATTTGTTGTTTTGTAATTCTTAATTTTCAATTAAATCCCTGTGTGGACATCTTATTTATGTATTTGGTCCCTGCGTGGACTCATATTTCTTATTTTAGTCCCTTTGTGGACAATGTTATTTCATTAAAGTCCCGTTTTGGGCAACTATGTACTTCTCACAATTTATGGAATGTTTCATTTTAAAAATTTATTGCCATTAAATATATGCATATACTAAATATAAAAAAATTCAAAATGTTATTCCAATTTTATTGATCTGCCATTAATATTAAAGAAAAATCTTAAAAGTATAACCTAGCCTATATGTCAATTTAGACAAGGCCTTTATGGTAAAATCTTTTTAAGATTTAAATCCTTGTTAACATATGAAAACATGTTAACACTCCAGACAAAGTTGATTCGATAAAGGCACACATGTCATCCTCATATTGGATTCTTCCAAATCCCTTATATAGCCTAATGATTTAGAAATCATGGGTTCAAATCATCAATTAATATGATCATATATTAAACATCCATTAGTGATGGAGTGCCTACTGGCCACACTTATTATCCTATAAGACAAATGGCAGTTGTAGTCTATGACTCCCTGTTAAGAAAGGTGATGAACTACGTTCAAACCTAAATGCCTCGATTCTCTAAAATCATGGCTTTAAAACTGTCCTCGTGACTAGGATTTTGTGCCACTTAAATATCCTTAAAAAAATTACAACTGGGATTAATTATAACGAAAAGTTTGAAATAAAAGCTTGATTATCAAATTAACCAAATATGGTTTATATTACCATGGTTAATGAATCATCAAAAATGATAATTCCATAATAAGCCTCTGAATAAATTATTGTCAATTGTTTTATAGAAATCAAGCTTCAGCATGTCCGAATCAGACGAGGTTAACAGTCATCCCAACATAAGGAATGACAACGCAAGAATGAATGTAACGGGTGTAGACTTACAAGCAATGATAGATAATGCTGTCACTCGAGTCATTGACCGGCAATTTAAAGATCCAAGTAATACTCGCTCAAAGACTCTATCTGTGGCTCATAGTAAGCCCCCTTCTAAAACTCATGAATCAAAGAAGGATGATTCTCATCATTTATCAAATCAAAGGAGTCTCCCATCCAAGCAGATTGTGCTTAATCAGGAACCACGTATTAAGACTTGTTCCTACAAATACTTTGTCTCTTGCAAGCCAAGGGACTTCACAGGAGAAAAAGGAGCCATTGACTGTATGACATGGCTTGATGAGATGGATACCGTGGTTGATATCAGTGGTTGTGCGGAACAAGATATTGTGAAGTTTGTTTCGCAATCGTTTAAAGGAGAAGCATTGGCTTGGTGGAGATCATTGGTTCAAGCCACAAGGAAAATCCCACTTTACAACATGTCTTGGGAACAATTCGTAACTTTGGTCAAGGATAACTTCTGTCCTCAGCATGAGGTGGAAAGAATTGAGACCGACTTCTTGACTCTGGTCATGAAGAACTTGGATTGTCAGGCATACCTTACAAGCTTTAACACCATGTCCCGATTGGTTCCCTATTTGGTCACACCGGAACCGAAGCGCATAGCACGTTTTATTGGAGGTCTAGCTCTAGAAATCAAGGGAAATGTGAAAGCATCCAGACCTACCACCTTTAGGTCAGTGGTTGATCTGTCCTTATCCCTCACACTCGATGCAATAAGGAATAAGTCTGTAAAGACTTCTGATGAGGGAAAGAGGAAGCGGGAGGATGAGAATTCACGCCGCTTTGACAAGAAAAAGAAAGGGAATTCCGAGCATAAAAAGGGATCTGAGTTTAAGAGAAACTCGAATCAGACTGATGACAGACCCAGATGCAAGAATTGCAGAAAACGCCATTCAGGAAAATGCACGATTGACCCACATGCTAAACTTTGTGGAATTTGTAAGACCAAGGGTCATAAGACTTTCAAATGCAAGGAACTGAAGAATGCAACTTGTTACAACTATAACGAGAAAGGGCATATCAAGACCAATTGCCCCAAATTTGCAAAGAAGCCTGAAGAGGCTAAGAAGACCAATGCTCGGGTCTTCCAAATGAATGCCCAGGAGGTAGTATAGAACGATAATGTGATAACATGTACCTTTCTTATCAATGATGTTTATGCTAGAGTGTTGTTTGATTCAGGTACAGATAAGTCCTTTGTAGACAATAAATTTTGTAAATTATTAAATCTGCCTGTTGAGACTCTAAGCATAAAGTATGAAGTAGAATTGGCTGATGGTAACATAGAGACTGCTTCAACGATATTAGATGGATGTTTCATATCCATTAGGAATCACTCTTTTCCACTGTCTCTGCTTCCATTGAAATTAGTTGGATTCGATATAGTGATAGTTATAGATTGGTTATCTCATAACCAAGCCCAAATTGTTTGTGACAAGAAGCAAGTGGTTATCAAGACCCCTTATGGTGAGCCACTTACTATTCAAGGAGATACGCAGTACGGATTGCCTAAGCAAGTGTCTATGCTTAAGGCATCAAGGTGTTTGATGAAAGGTTGTGTCATTTACATGGCACAGGTGACCATTGATGAGCCGAAACCCAAGATCGAAGACATCCCTGTTATTTTTGAATATCCAGACGTATTCCCTGAAGAATTACCTGGTTTGCCTCCAGACAGGCAAGTGGAATTCAGGATCGATATTATTCCTGGAGCAGCACTTGTTGCAAGAGCACCTTATCGGTTGGCACCGACGGAAATGATGGAATTAAGAACACAGTTGGATGATTTGTTAGAAAAAGGTTTTATTCAACTAAGCTCATCTCCTTGGGGAGCGCCTATTCTATTTGTGAAGAAGAAAGATGGCTTGATGCGTTTATGCATTGATTACCGTGAACTGAACGAAGTTACAATCAAGAACAAATACCCATTGCCCAGAATCGACGATTTGTTCGATCAACTGCAAGGAGCGAGTTACTTTTCAAAGATCGATTTGAGATCAGGTTACCATCAGCTGAAGGTCAGAGACGAAGATGTGCATAAAACTGCATTCAGAACTCGATATGGCCACGACGAGTTCTTAGTGATGCCTTTCGGGCTCACTAATGCACCTACAGCATTCATGGATCTCATGAATCGCGTTTGCAAGCCATATCTTAACAAGTTTGTCATCATCTTTATCAATGACATACTTATTTATTCAAAGAGTCAAGCTGATCATGAAAAACATCTCAGGTGTATCCTTAAACTTCTTCAACAAGAGAAGCTCTACGCCAAGTTTTCCAAATGTGAGTTTTGGCTTTGGGAAGTCCAATTTCTTAGACATGTAGTAAGTGAGCGTGGTATCCAGGTGGATCCCGCTAAGATTGAAGCAATTATGAATTGGCAAGCGCCTAAGACACCAACAGAGATTCGCAGCTTCTTAGGTTTAGCAGGTTACTACAGACGCTTCATTGAAAAATTTTCAAGAATTGCTGCACCTCTAACTTAGTTACCTCGCAAGAATGTCAAGTTTGACTGGGGTCCCAAGCAACAAGAATCTTTTGAGATTCTTAAACAGAAATTAAGCAATGCTCCTGTGTTGACATTGCCAGAAGGAATCGAAGAGTTTGTGGTTTATTGTGACGCATCGAACACAGGTATGGGTTGTGTGCTTATGCAGAGAGGCAAGGTTATTGCCTATGCTTCACGTCAACTAAAAGTGCACGAGAAGAATTACACCACCCATTATTTGGAATTGGGTGCCGTTGTATTTGCACTAAAACTTTGGAGGCATTACTTATACGGAACCAAATGTATAATTTATTCAGACCATAAGAGCCTTCAACACTTGTTTAACCAGAAGGATCTTAACATGAGACAGCGTCGTTGGATAGAGACACTAAATGATTATGATTGTGAAATCCTTTATCATCCAGGCAAAGCGAATGTTTTCGCTGATGCATTGAGCAGAAAGGAAAGGATTAAACCAATAAGGATCAACGCCAAAAGCATTGAACTTAGGAACAGCCTGAATGAAAGGCTGTTAGCTGCTCAGAAAGAAGCTATCTTGGAAACTAACTTTCCGAATGAGAAGTTAGGTATTACTGCCGACCAGTTGTCAATTGGCAAGGATGGAATCCTTAGATTAAATGGTAGAATCTGGGTTCCAATCCACAGAGGACTTAGAGATGTGATCCTCCAAGAAGCTCATAGTTCAAAATATTCAGTCCATCCAGGCAGTGATAAGATGTATCAGGACTTAAAGGCAAATTATTGGTGGATAGGTTTGAAGAAATCTATAGCCACTTATGTGGCTAAATGTCTGACGTGTGCACAGGTCAAAGCCGAGCATCAAAAGCCGTCAGGTTTACTGCAACAGTCTAAACTCCCCACTTGGAAGTGGGAAATGGTAACTATGGATTTTATCACCAAGTTACCAAGGACGAAACATGGAAATGATACTATTTGGGTTATAGTCGATAGGCTGACCAAGTCAGCTCACTTCTTGCCTATTAAAGAAACGCACAGCTCCGATAAGCTAGCTCAGCTGTACGTGGATGAGATAGTATCCCTCCACGGAGTGCCGGTATCTATTATCTCTGACAGGGATACTAGATACACATCTCATTTTTGGAAAAGCTTTCAGCAATCCCTAGGCACTCGATTAAATTTCAGTACTGCTTATCAACCTCAGACGGATGGTCAAAGCGAGCGTACGATTCAAACGCTTGAGGATATGTTACGAGCTTGTGTTATAGATTTGGGTGGAAGTTGGGATGACCATCTTCCTTTGATTGAATTTTCATATAATAATAGCTTTCCTTCGAGCATCCAAGCCGCGCCTTTTGAGGCCTTATACGAAAGGAAGTGTAGAACGCCAGTTTGTTGGGCGGAAGTTGGGAAACCCAACTATCAGGACCTGATATAGTCCTCAAGACGACGGATAAGATTGTTCAATCCGTGATCGTCTCAAAGCTGCCAGGGATAGGCATAAGAGTTATGCTGATAAGAGGCGCAAACCTCTAAAGTTTGAAGTTGGTGACAAAGTGCTACTCAAGGTGTCACCCTGGAAAGGGGTGATGCGTTTTGGCAAAAAGGGCAAGCTGAGCCCAAGGTACATAGGACCATTCGAGATCATCGAATGTGTCGGAACTGTAGCTTACAAGCTAAATCTACCAGAAGAGCTTAGTGGAATTCATAATGTGTTCCACATCTACAATCTAAAGAAATGTCTAGCCGATGAATCACTATCAATGTCGCATAAGGACGTGCAGATTGACGAGAGCTTAAAGTTCGTAGAAAAACCTTTGTCGATCGAGGATCGACAAGTTAAGAAGCTTCGAAGGAAGCACGTACCGATCGTAAAGGTAAAATGGGATGCCCGTAGAGGCCCAGAATACACGTGGGAGGTTGAGTCCACAATGAAGCAGAAATACCCTCATTTATTTAAGTAAATCTCGAGGTCGAGATTTCTTTTAAGCGGGTGAGGATGTAACACCTCGCAAAATCATATCCAATATAATAAAGACACGTGTCATGAACTTTAAACGTGTAATGATTTGAATCCGAGGGACTAAAGTTGTCAAACAATATAAAGATGTATGTAGAAGGACTAAAAATGTCAACATGCCAAACTTGTGCCTCTGAATGACCTCACACGATGTTCGTATTCTTTCATGAATAAGTTATCGAACGTAGAAAGCCGATTGTGCTTAAAGATCAAAAGTTTACAAAGCATAGGGGTTAAATGTGTCAACATGTTAATTCTTACCTCTGAGTGACCTTTTAACATAACCGAGACTTTGTAATACTTTATTATACTTCCATGAATATCGGATAATGATTTCGTGGGGTTTCGATGCACGTAAGTACATTTCGGGTGATCTTACAACTAACCGGGAGCTTTACGGAGTTAAATTATGACCCAAGGCACTTGAAAGTTAACTATGAGGGTCATTAGTGCAATAATAGAAAGATAAATAAACTTAATTTGGACCAGGGACTGAAAATGAAAAGATTTCAAACTTTTTACCGGATTTACAGGTCCTCGCGGGCCGCGTAAACATCCTCTAAGGTCTACGCGAGCCGCGACAACAGTGCCAGCGGCAGTTCCCTGCACAGCTGCATGTTGCAGCCTGTTCCACCGCCATTGCCTGGTTGTTTTTGATACCAGGGGGTTAAGGGAACGCTTTGGTAAGAGTCTTGCCTTGTTCAGTGTATAGATCCTGCAAGGACCTGGGTCAAATTTAGTAGGACCTCATTCGATACCCACCGGTATTGGATGGCGGGGGTCCAAATTCTTTGATCCCCTCATATGTAAGCTACTATTAAAACTTTAACCCGGCTACTTAGGACTGTATCCCTGCTGACTCAGACTACTTAGCCGAGGGTAACGTCACCTTCAAAAGAAGGGCCTACCACATTATGCATTCATAACTTAATTAATTATCTTTCAGTAATTCGACCCTTTAGGATTGTATCCTTGCTAAATCAAACTACTGGGTTGAGGGTAAAGTCACCTTCAAAAGAGGGGCCTACTACAATAACTAAGATAATTTCTTAAAAAGTGCAAAAGTGCGGAAATAATCAAAGGTTACACTACACACGAGTCGGATCCAAGTGATTCATCTTGTCTATCTGTTTTTATTTTATTTTATTTTTCAGCATTTTAGTTAGTTTTATCTTTAGTTAAAAACCTTTTTCTAAACTTTTGATTTGATTAGACGTTGAGGATAAACCGGTATTAAAAGCTCTTTTGTCCTTGGACGACCTCGGTATCTTACCAACACTATACTACGCTCACGATGGGTGCACTTTGCCATATGTGTGTTTAGTGTTAGTAAATATCGTGTTTTATAAATTTAAAATTTGGCTAAAAAGTGTAAAAGGGCTTAATTTATAGATTAAAAACCTATCACACCTAACGCACATCAGTAGCCTATCAGCTACAACTGCTAGAAGAAATGGCAGGAACAGATGATGTATTTCATGTATGTAATCTCAAAAAGTGCTTAGCCGATGAATCACTGATGGTGCCTCTTAAGGATATAGAGGTAAATGAATAGTTAAAATTTGTAGAAAGACCTCTACAGATCGAAGACAGGAATGTCAAGAATCTCAAACACAAAAGATTGGTTCTAGTCAAAGTGAAATGGGACTCCAAAAGAGGACCAGAGTACACATGGGAGCTTGAATCAGAAATGCAAAGGAAATACCCGCATCTATTCCAGTAGACCTCGAGGACGAGTTCTAAAACAAGGTGGGGAGGATATAACAACCCTCCAAAATATTTTTTTTACACCCCTAATATATTTAAAATATCCCTAGATGTCCTAAATTATACCCCGTATAAGAAAACCGAGTCCCAAATACCCTTATATAATTAAAAATCAAATAAAAACAAATTTTAATGCTTGCTCGCGGGGCGCAAAGCCCTTAGCCAGCTTCGTCGCGAGCCGCGACAGTTCAGAGACAGGGCGAGCCCTTGAGCCGCCACGTGTCACCACTCGTGTCATGCCTAGTGGCGAGTCAGCCAAGCTAGGGCCTACCCTAGCTACCCTCGAGGGCCGCGTAGTGTAACACCTCACAAAATCATGTCCAAATAATAAAGGTGTCATGAACTTTAAACGTGTAATGATTTGAATCCGAGGGGCTAAAGTTGTCAAACAATATAAAGATGTATGTAGAAGGACTAAAAAAGTCAACATGCCAAACTTGTGCCTCTGAATGACCTCACACGATGTTCGTATTCTTTCATGAATAAATTATCGAATGTAGAAAGCCGATTGTGCTTAAAGATCAAAAGTTTACAAAGCATAGGGGTTAAACGTGTCAACATGTTAATTCTTACCTCTGAGTGACCTTTCAACGTAACCGAGACTTTGTAATACTTTATTATACTTCCATGAATATTGGATAATGATTTCGTGGAGTTCGATGCACGTAAGTACATTTCGGGTGATCTTACAACTAACCGGGAGCTTAACGGAGTTAAATTATGACCCAAGGCACTTGAAAGTTAACTATGAGGGTCATTAGTGCAATAATAGAAAGATAAATAAACTTAATTTGGACCAGGGACTGAAAATGCAAAGATTTCAAACTTTTTACCGAATTTACAGGTCCTTGCGGGCCGCGTAGACATCCTCTAAGGACTACGCGGGCAGCGACAGCAGTGCCAGCGACAATTCCCTGCACAGCTGCATGTTGCAGCCTGTTCCACCGCCATTGCCTGGTTGTTTTTGATACCAGGGACTGAGCAACTGGTTTTCACTTCCCTAGGGACACTTGGGATCATCAGGTTTCTCATAGGAACAGCTGGATTGATCTTGGGAGCCTTGAATTTCCTATATAAAGGCCATGTCTTGTGTTCTTCATTTGCACACTTGAAGTTTTACTTCACATCTCTCTCTTTGAAGCATCGTGGTCTTCTAGGAAGCTTTCTATAGTTCTATTTTCGTGCTAAGGACTATTGTAAGTGTTTTTAGCTTCCTTAGTTAAGTTTTCATTAGCTTAATGACCTAAAGTCAAAGTTATCGTAATGATGCTTTGACTTTGTGATAAATCACTAACGGTCCAGCCATTATTCGAATTGAAAGTGGCTATGAGTTGGTAATTATGTAGGTAATAAACCCTTAAAAGGGTACCTACTGATTATCACTTTTACTTGGTCTATTGTCGGGTCAAACTATTTAATGAAAAGTCAAACGAGTCAATTTTTACAAAATAATTCATAACTAATAATATAGAAGTTATGGAACATGTTTTAACACTTAAGTAACTTGGTAATTAATATAAGAACATGTTTAGGCATGTTCAACTCGACAATTCTGAGTTTAGGCTCGGTTCACAACCGAAAGTCGCAAAAGTAGACTTTTGCTTTGACTCTCAGTTCTGACCCGATTTAGCTTAGTTTAGTTATGCCTTAGGGTTCCTTTGGGACCATATTATATGTTAGTATAACTCTCTGAAGTTATACTACATGGTTCCTTAGAAATCATAGATTACATGCATGTTCCGTTATTGCTTAAAACTGACCATTTTGCCCTTTTAATATAAAAACAAGATTTTTGAAAATGCGAGTGGACAAAAATCTTCATTACTGATTTATAAGTTTGTCCTCATAATTTGACATCCGTTTCTGGTCTAGAATGAAAGTTATGCACGATATCGTAAAACTAAAGCTTTTTATTAATTAAATGGCATTTTTGGCATAAATCATATTTAAACCCAATTTTTGGCACCAAACTTGCTACCCACTGATTAAATATAATCTTTAGGGATCTTTAGAAATTTTTACCAAATTTTACACTAATCATAACATAGAGTTCTAGTGTAAATTCGGTATTGACGATAATGCCCTTTTCGCTAATAAAATGAGTTTTACATATCATATTGTAATACCCGGAAATTTTAAAAGATAAAATATATAAATAACAACCTATTAGATACTATGGCTATAATATTAGTACAAGTTTTGATAAAATATAACTTATAGAATTGTTATTAGCCCATAAGAAACTTAAAGTTGTATTTTATTTAAAAGTTTAATTATTATGTGAATAAGAATATATAAAATAAAATATAAAAGTTTAGTATCATAAGATATTTACTTGCATTTAAAAGTTTCTAAATGAGTTTTGTTTTATATATTAAATAAAAGTAACCTGTATGTATAAAAATATTTTAATTCAATTTAAAAAGAATTGCAAGTCTTGTCTAGCAAGAAAAAGAAACCACACGTAGCAAACAACGTGTCCACCAAAGAGCTTGATTATTTTCATTGTTTTACACGTATCTCTCGGCTTAAAAACATTTTTATCTAGTCCCTATTTTTCTGAACATAGGTGTAAGAATTTTATTCAAGAGTTTAGGCTATAAAAGGCTAATCCAATTTCTTTTTGATACCACCCTCTTATTTTCACACACACAAAAAAAAACATATTCCTTCTAAGCTCTCAAACTCACGATTGTCCGGCGAAGTCTGATTTTCCGGCGAGTCTAGTGAGGAGAATGAAGCTTGAGGTTCCCAAGTTGCTCGAATCGAAGTTTAGAATATATTTCGGTATTTGTCAATATTCAAGGTACGGATAGAATCCCTTCGTTCAATACATGTTATTTGGCTTTCGGGCATCTGATTCCTGATTTTTAAATTATGTAACAAGTTTATATTATAAAAATGTTATGAGTTTATAAAGTTTACGTATTTATAAATTTACAAGTTTGTACATGTATTATGTTACCCAAGTCAGTCCCTTTTCTGTGAGGATGACCACAGACCCATCATTGTGGCATAAAATGATGTGGCACCATCCGTGACGGTGAGTTGAGTTCACGACGTCTCTTCTGTTTTAGTCTACGGACTTCTATTCAGAGGCGTATGGATCGATCCTAGGAAAAAGTAAATAAAGTCTGATATCAGGTGAATGGTCGGTGTGATTTGCCCACACTCCATCCATGTCTGGATACATGGGCTAGCTACCCTGTATCAATCTTTGTAATAAAATGGACCTTCTGGACTTCGGGTAAATCTGTATATCATATTATGATAATATTTGTTATACTTATTTAATATATTTTGAATTATGAAAATTTAGCGTTCTTGCTAAAACAAAGGATTTTTGAATAACTTAGTTTTTTTTTTCAAATAAAATAAGCCTTCTTGTTTCCCTCTATCCACGCACGGGGCAAAACTTTCAAAGTTTGCTCAGACGTACGTTTTTGTGTTTTATTCTTTACGTCAAGTTATCAAGATTACTGGGACGGGATATGGAAGAGTGCTGGAGTGTTTGGAAAAGACCGTAAAAATAAATGTACTGGATTAGATATCATATTTTCATTAAGTTGTAAAGCCTTGTAATACATTTAAGTATTAATGGAATTATGTTTTTGATCTGACTCTGTAAAAGTAACACGTCAGCCCGTTCCGGGTTGGGGTGTTACAGTTATGGTATCAGAGCAAAGGCTCTTTCCTGTAGAAAACTTAAACATAAGTTAAAACCTGTGAGGTAATGGGTAGACATGGGGTTAGGATTCCTCCTTTCAATCATTCTTCACACTATTCATTTTGTGATATTCGGATCCATCTACTAGAAGCATTTCTGTCACAATTGCCTCTTCGCATCATGATTGTCTAACCAGGTATTTTGTTATTATCATTGTTTTTACTCTAGAGCTTAAGAATGTCTTATGTAATGGTGGGCGCCACCATTGAAGCAAGTACGACATCATACGGATATGACGATACTCCATAAAGACTATTGCTACCACACATGTAAAACGAAATATTATACTCGGAGCTATGTATCTAAATAGATTCAATATTTTTATGGTAGTTTGCACCTTAGTTATTAATTTAGGAATTATGGCATGTTCGTATATTACTACATTACTCTCTTTTGTTAAATATATATACTAAGATACTAGGACACTTGATGAAGACATATCCTACTTGTCTACTAGATTTTGTTGTCAAAAACTATATTTAAATTTAGACGAATTTTTTATAAGAGGGGTAGATTTGTAATACCCGGATATTTTAAAAGATAAAATATATAAATAACAACCTATTAGATACTATGGCTATAATATTAGTACAAGTTTTGATAAAATATAACTTATAGAAATGTTATTAACCCATAAGAAACTTAAAGTTATATTTTATTTAAAAGTTTAATTATTATGTGAATAAGAATATATAAAATAAAATATAAAAGTTTAGTATCATAAGATATTTACTTGCATTTAAAAGTTTCTAAATGAGTTTTGTTTTATATATTAAATAAAAGTAACATGTATGTATAGTAATATTTTAATTCAATTTAAAAAGAATTGCAAGTCTTGTCTAGCAAGAAAAAGAAACCACACGTAGCAAACAACGTGTCCACCAAAGAGCTTGATTATTTTCATTGTTTTACAAGTATCTCTCGGCTGAAAAACATTTTTATCTAGTCCCTATTTTTCTGAACACAGGTGTAAGAATTTCATTCAAGAGTTTAGGCTATAAAAGGCTAATCCAATTTCTTTTTGATACCACCCTCTTATTTTCACAAAAAAAAAAAAAAAAAATTCCTTCTAAGCTCTCAAACTCACGATTGTCCCGCGAAGTCTGATTTTCCGGCGAGTCTAGTGAGGAGAATGAAGCTTGAGGTTCCCAAGTTGCTCGAATCGAAGTTTAGAATATATTTCGGTATTTGTCAATATTCAAGGTACGGATAGAATCCCTTCGTTCAATACATGTTATTTGGCTTTCGGGCATCTGATTCCTGATTTTTAAATTATGCAACAAGTTTATATTATAAAAATGTTACGAGTTTATAAAGTTTACGTATTTATAAATTTACAAGTTTGTACATGTATTATGTTACCCAAGTCGGTCCCTTTTCTGTGAGGATGACCACACACCCATCATTGTGGCATAAAATGATGTGGCACCATCCGTGACGGTGAGTTGAGTTCACGGCGTCTCTTCTGTTTTAGTCTACGGACTTCTGTTCAGAGGCATATGGATCGATCCTAGGAAAAAGTAAATAAAGTCTGATATCTGGTGAATGGTCGGTGTGATTTGCCCACACTCCATCCATGTCTGGATACATGGGCTAGCTACCCTGTATCAACCTCTGTAATAAAATGGACCTTCTGGACTTCGGGTAAATCTGTATATCATATTATGATAATATTTGTTATACTTATTTAATATATTTTGAATTATGAAAATATAGCGTTCTTGCTAAAACAAAGGATTTTTGAATAACTTAGTTTTTTTTTTCAAATTAATAAGCCTTTTTGTTTCCCTCTATCCACTGATGTGTGCAAAATGCAACATATAAATTACATCAAATGTGGCATAAAACTATTTTAGTACTAATATTGGAAAAAGTGTGTTTTTTGCCTTCCTTTTGTATTTTCAGGATTAAATGAGCTCAAATGAACAAAAGAAGCAAAAAGGCAGCTAAATCTAACATAAATACAAGAAAAGGAATAAACGTGGCATGCCCGACCCCCGACAGCATCTTCACAAGCAAAAACAAGAAAACAGAAGGCTGAACACGGCCCATGCTCAATGAGCACGGGGGCGTGCCCAAGTGTCTGCAGAAAAGACAAAGTTGTAGAAGCTTCTATCACCCACCACGGGGGCGTGCCCAGCGGACACGGGGCCGTGGTCAACTCTAAGACTCGCAGATTCTGAGTAAATCTTGATAGAACAGATACGCTTCTGCACACGGGGTCGTGCCCAGCGGACACGGGGGCGTGGTCAACTAATGCAGACAAACTGCAATTAATGAAGAAATAGAAGGAGGGTGCACACGGGGCCATGCCCTAGCTGCTGTTCAGGTTATAAATAGGGGTGCTTGGCTCATTTGCAAACCATCCCTTGGCACACCACCTCTCTCACACTTCACCCACACTCCACCACCACAACAACACCATCATCCACCACCATCATCCATCATCCATCATAGAGTGTGTGAGTCGTCTCGAGATCCAAGATTGATCGTAAGAGTTCTTGACAATCAAAGGCCATGTTTGCCTAAGTCTCTTATATCACTTGGTGAAGACAAGTGTCTAGTGTAATACTTTTTATTTTTAATCTTTTCGCACTTTTTATTTGGTTATGTATTAATGACTTTAATAACTAGTTTCTTATGTTGAATGTGATTCTTCCTTATCGTTTGTCCGTGGTGTCTTGGCATTATTTTACTGTCTATATAAAATAAACGATTTTCACCATTCATATCTCCACGGTCTATATGGAGGTATGTTGGCTACCTGGTCGGGGGTTAAGGGAACGGTTTGGTAAGAGTCTTGCCTTGTTCAGTGTATAGATCCTGCAAGGACCTGGGTCAAATTTAGTAGGACCTCATTCGATACCCACCGGTATTGGATGGCGGGGGTCTAAACTCTTTGATCCCCTCATATGTAAGCTATTATTAAAACTTTAACCCGGCTACTTAGGACTGTATCCCTGCTGACTCAGGCTACTTAGCCGAGGGTAACGTCACCTTCAAAAGAGGGGCCTACCACATTATGCATTAATAACTTAATTAATTATCTTTCAATAATCCGACCCTTTAGGATTGTATCCTTGCTGACTCAAACTACTGGGTTGAGGGTAACGTCACCTTCAAAAGAGGGGCCTACTACAATAACTTAGATAATCTCTTAAAAAGTGCAAAAGTGCAGAAATAATCAAAGGTTACACTACACACGAGTCGGATCCAAGTGATTCATCTTGTCTATCTGTTTTTAATTTATTTTATTTTTCAGCATTTTAGTTAGTTTTTATTTTCTAGTTTAAAAAACTTTTTTCTAAACTTTTGATTTGATTAGACGTTGAGGATAAACCGGTATTAAAAGCTCTTGTGTCCTTGGACGACCTCGGTAGCTTACCAACACTATACTACGCTCACGATGGGTGCACTTGCCCATATGTGTGTTTGGTGTTAGTAAAATATCGTGTTTTATAAATTTAAAACTTGACTAACGTGTAAAAAGGGCTAAAATATATATATAAAAATCTATAACACCACACGCACATCAAGTTTTTGGCGCCGTTGCCGGGGACACAAGGATTTTAAGAAAGCTTAAAATCGACGGCCTAATCAGTTTTTCAAAACGCGCGCACATTTTTCTGCATTTTAGTTTAGTTTTGCATTTACAGTAACCTGAACACGGGGCCGTGTTCACTGAACACGGGCCGTGCTTCATAAAACACCCAGATACAGAGTCTGAACATGGGGCCGTGCTCACTGAACATGCCCCCGTGCTAAACAAAAACAGTAACTTTAATTAAAACGCCCAGATACAGATCCTGAACACTGGGCCGTGTCCACTGAACACGGGGCCGTGTCCAGCCTCTGTTTCTGTTTTTATTTTTGTTTTCTGGTCTCGAGACTCTGTTGTGGTCTGCTGAGTGATTCTTATGGATCAATACTCAGGAGGCTACAACTACACCTATGAGGAGGATGATTATAGGGAAGACTATTGCACTAATTGTGGAAACCCGCACTCGGTACAATATTGTGACTTATTTCAACCATCCACTTCATACACCTACTATGAGGAGCCCAGGTACGAGCCATCAACTTCATACACATCCTATGAAGACCAAAGGTATGAACCTTCTCCCTCATACTCATATTTTGATGAACCAAGGTATGAGCCTTCATACTCATACTTTGAGGAACCAAGATATGAGCCACCACCTTCGTATACTTATTATGAGGAATCATGGCGTGAACAACCCACCTCATATGAGTATTATGAAGAACAAAATTACGACCCTTATCCATCATATACTTACAATGAAGAATAATGGTGTGAACCATCTACTTCCTATGAGTATTATGAGGAACAAAGGATCGAACATCCGGATTCAAGCTTTGAAAATCCCAATCCTTACTCTATCGCCGACGTGACCGATAGGATATTAGAACACCTTAAAACTATCGAGCGTTATATAAAAGAATCTCACGCAAGGGAAGAGGAGTCCCGCGCAAGAGAGGAATTAAATAAAGAAGAGATAGCTGAAGAGGTAAAAATGGAAGAACAAGTAAGTGAAAAACCGACACATGAGTTAGACAACGAAAAAGGTGAGTCCGACAACGTTAAAACTAAAGAATAGTCTAATTTTAAAGAAATTAATCTCTTGTCACCTTCTTTCGAAAATCATTGTTTAATGCCCACTCATGCTAAGTTTTTAAAAGAGTTAAACACTAACACTAAAATTGACGAAACGGTAAGCATTAAGTTAACTAATGATCAAACCTCGCTAATAAAAGAAGACCCATTTGAAATTAACATTATACCGGTTCCATGTTTTTTTTCAAAATTCCTTTATTAGTAATATCATAATTGATAAAGATCTTTGTGTTAACATAATGCCAAACTATATTTTCGAAAAATTAAGTATTGGTGATTTTTCTCCACTTCAAATACCCATTTTTCTATCCAATCGGAAAGTAATAAAATCAATCGGTATAGTTGAGGATGTCTTGGTCCAAACAAATCAAATGGTAATCCCAACCGACTTTGTCATCCTTGATGACGCTCCTCTAGTGTTGGGACGACCTTTTGTAAAAACCCACGAAGCTTTGAAAAACCGGAAGTACAACAATCTATCTATTCAATTAGGGGCATTTAAAAGAAGTGTCGATCTTGAGCGTTCAATGAAATATCCATTCGGCAATGACGACCCCCTAATTGAAGACGAGCCAGAACCACCCGATAAGGTGGGTCTAGCCAAGGACCCTTATAAACGTGGCGCACCACGGAGGCATTCCGCGGAGCTATCCTTAGTTTTAGATTAGTTTAACTTTTATGTTTTCTAGTTTAATTTTAATTTTCTGAAATAAAGCACACTCGAAATGGTGTAGGTTACTAAGGGAATCTTGAACCAGCACCCCATGCACAAAAACAGGGCTACCCGACAATTTTTCTTCATTACAGCAAGATCAGCACGGGGCCGTACTCACCCAACACGGCCCATGCCCAACCATCTGCCGAAAATGCCCAGTTCAGGTAACTGGACACGGGGAGTGCTCGCTGAACACGCCCCCGTGCCCAGGATTCTGTTTCTTTTTACTAATTTCTGTTACTGGCGATCTGAACACGGGGCCGTGCCCGGACACCACGGGGCCGTGTCCAGACGCCCAATAACATAAATTTTGCTTTTTCACACCTTTTTACACATTCAATCAACCTAAAACTTATTTTTGGGACACATTGAGGACAATGTGTAATTTAAGTGTGGGGGGGATGCTAAAACCTTGAATCTTGCAAGTTCTAATTAAAAGCCTTACACAAAACTCTATTGGAACCGCTAATCACCCCAAATTTAAAAAAAAAATTTCATTTTTTTTACTTGTCTAGGTTTAATTTGGGAGTTTCAAGTTCTAAAAAGGTTATATTTTTACAAATTTACAACCGATAGCGTCGTGATAAAAAGAACCAACATAAGAAAATTATGAAACGGCATGACAAGTTTAGTTAAAATTTGATTATATATACTTGATCACATAAAAACTCATTCCCACAAAAAGTGAGTTTTGAGCCTTTATTGAGCATACAAATACATATCTTTAAACTAATTGCTCATTTTTCGTTTCTTGTGTGAATAGCCGCTTGGTTCTTACGACTCTAGAACTTGCCACGACAATACATTCCCGGTCCTTACCAACTTAAACCCGAGTAAGTAAATGATGGAGGCATTAGGACTAACCCTTTTTATTTCTACACCATTATTATTATTTTTTTTACCACCTACCCAAAATCCCCCTAGTTAACCCCTTTGAGCCTAAACCTTTTCATTTCTTAACCCAAAACAAACACCCTTTTACCCACCAAAACTTTCCTTTTTTATTTTTTAACCCTTTGTTTTAGTAACAAGCTCGGTTTTTCTCAAGTCTTTCTTATAAAAATATATATATATATATATATATATATATATATATATATATATAAGATGATGAAGCAAAAGAAAGAAATAAACAAACAAGTTTATCAAAAATAACTTTGTTTGAAAAAGTGCTTCATCAAAATAAAAAGTTACAAAAAAATAACAAGTCTTACAAAAACCGACGCTTTTTACGCCTTTCGCCCTTTTACTAACCACTAACCCAACCACCTACCTTTAACCCAAGCCTAACCCTTCACCCAAAAAGTCCTCTTGATATTTACAAAGGTGTATAGTTAAAAAGGAAGAGGATTGATTGCTTGGCAAGCTTATGGTAGGAGTAAGTTCCATGCCGCTCTCGAGTGATCCACTAAAAAACATCTTCGGCTGAGTGTTGAGTGATCCCCGTGAGGTATATGAACTTGTATATAAGTGAAATTTTAAAAAGGCATGTTATGCCCTAATAAGTAATTTATCTTATGTAATGTTTTAAATAAATCATGACGAATAGGATTGTAAATAAATAAAAATAAAACTTAATAAAGAATCTTGGAAATCCCGACACTCTATGACAAGCCCAAAAACCTTCTCTTTTACCCATTCCATTTGGGAGTGTAAAGTCACATTATAAAGAGTTTTGCTTGAGGACAAGCAAAGATTCAAGTGTGGGGGTATTTGATGTGTGCAAAATAGAACATATAAATTACATCAAATGTGGCATAAAACTAACCCTTTTTTAGTACTAATGTTGGAAAAAGTGTGTTTTTGTCTTCCTTTGGTATTTTCAGAATTAAATGAGCTCAAATGAACAAAAGAAGCAAAAAGACAGCTAAATCTAACATAAATACAAGAAAAGGAATAAACGTGGCATGCCCGACCCCCGACAGCATCTTCCCAAGCAAAAACAAGAAAACAGAAGGCTGAACACGCCCCGTGCTCAATGAGCACGGGGGCGTGCCCAAGTGTCTGCAGAAAAGACAAAGTTGTAGAAGCTTCTATCACCCACCACGGGGGCGTGCCCAGCGGACACGGGGCCGTGGTCAACTCTAAGATTCGCAGAATCTGAGGAAATCTTGATAGTACAGATACGCTTCTGCACACGGGGTCGTGCCCAGCAGACACGGGGGCGTGGTCAACTAATGCAGACAAACTGCAATTAATGAAGAAAGATAAGGAGGGTGGACATGGGGCCGTGCCCAATGGACACGGGGCCGTGCCCGAGCTGCTGTTCAGGCTATAAATAGGGGTGCTTGGCTTATTTGCAAACCATCCCTTGGCACACCACCTCTCTCACACTTCACCAACACTCCACCACCACAACAACACCATCATCCACCACCATCATCCATCATCCATCATAGAGTGTGTGAGTCGTCTCGGGATCCAAGATTGATCGTAAGAGTTCTCGACAATCAAAGGCCATGTTTGCCTAAGTCTCTTATATCACTTGGTGAAGACAAGTGTCTAGCGTAATACTTTTTATTTTTAATCTTTTCGCACTTTTTATTTGGTTATGTATTAATGACTTTAATAACTAGTTTCTTATGTTGAAGGTGATTCTTCCTTATCGTTTGTCCTTATCGTTTGTCCGTGGTGTCTTGGCATTATTTTACTGTCTATATAAAATAAAAGATTTTCACCATTCATATCTCCACGATCTATATGGAGGTATGTTGGCTACCTGGTCGGGGGTTAAGGGAACGGTTTGGTAAGAGTCTTGCCTTGTTCAGTGTATAGATCCTGCAAGGACCAGGGTCAAATTTAGTAGGACCTCCTTCGATACCCACCGGTATTGGATGGCGGGGGTCTAAACTCTTTGATCCCCTCATATGTAAGCTATTATTAAAACTTTAACCCGGCTACTTAGGACTGTATCCCTGCTGACTCAGACTACTTAGCCGAGGGTAACGTCACCTTCAAAAGAGGGGCCTACCACATTATGCATTAATAACTTAATTAATTATCTTTCAATAATCCGACCCTTTAGGATTGTATCCTTGCTGACTCAAACTACTGGGTTGAGGGTAACGTCACCTTCAAAAGAGGGGCCTACTACAATAACTAAGATAATATCTTAAAAAGTGCAAAAGTGCGGAAATAATCAAAGGTTACACTACACACGAGTCGGATCCAAGTGATTCATCTTGTCTATCTGTTTTTAATTTATTTTATTTTTCAGCATTTTAGTTAGTTTTTATTTTCTAGTTTAAAAAACTTTTTTCTAAACTTTTGATTTGATTAGACGTTGAGGATAAACCGGTATTAAAAGCTCTTGTGTCCTTGGACGACCTCGGTATCTTACCAACACTATACTACGCTCACGATGGGTGCACTTGCCCATATGTGTGTTTGGTGTTAGTAAAATATTGTGTTTTATAAATTTAAAACTTGACTAACGAGTAAAAAGGGCTAAAAATATATATAAAAATCTATAACACCACACGCGCATCACCACGCACTGGGAAAAACTTTCAAATTTTGCTCTGACGTACGTTTTTGTGTTTTCTTCTTGTAAGTCCAGGAACACTACAATCGGATATCAAACACCAAACAAGTAGCGGAAATACAAGTGAGATGTGAAAGATTGAAAGTAAGATGTATTGATTCGAAGCAAAACAAGCACACGATTCTAAGTTCGTCTGGTACTTGATATCGCACAATAGCAAAAGTTTTCCAATGAATCAACAACCAAATAAGACTAAGGACTCCCCTATTTATACATGCATAGGAGATCCTTTTACATTAGGCCAACCCATACCCCATAGACACCAAAACGACCATACGAGCCCACTATATAGTTCGAACCCAAAACAAACATAATAACCCAAGACATACATAAACCTACACTAGTTTATGCCCTTACAATATCCCCCTAGGTTTGTGTTGGCTTGGCGTCTCCTGCTTCACTGATGTCTCTTCTTCTTATTCTTTGCTTGTTCTTTCTGTTTCTTCTGTAGTTCAGGCAAGATCGGTATATTCCTTCCCACATATGGACCAAACAGCTGTGTTTCAACTCTTTTACGTTGCCCGGACCATAACTTAAAGTTCATAATTTGGGCCACAGCTCCTTTCCAGCTTTTAGCACACACCTCGTACTGAGGATCACTCTGAATCTGTGACTTAGCTAGGAGATTGATGTCATTCTCACCAAAGCACATCAAATCCCAAGTATCAATAAACCTGTACTCAGCATCATCACACATAATCACAGCTTGACCAGAGATAGGATCATACATCCAAAATTGAAACTTCTTCAGAGAATGATCAGGAAGCTCCTTCAACAATGGCACAGTATTCGTCTGTTTAGTAGCAGGCCACTTCACAATTTTATATGGCTTCCCTGTGGCAGGATCCAATACCTCTTCATCTTCTTCAATGGTAGACTCAGCCAACTTCATATCTCGAAAGTTGACTCTAGCCTGTTGCTGCAGTTTATTAAAGAAATTAACTCCAATTTTGCAATTAGGATTCTTGACTTGATCATGAAATCCTGCATTGCTTAGTTATCTCAAATCAACTGGAGTCCAGGAGTTAAAAGCTTCAGAATTTTCATAATACTCCACCTCATTATTCTTCCTCAGCATGATAAACATTCCTTTCTCCTCGTTGTATGCCCAGCTTTTAATACCCGATCTATTGCCCTTCTTGCTCTTTTCAGTGGTGATCACATATCGATCAGGTTTATCACCAAACTGTAAGTTTCGTTCAACTCCTACATTCCTCATAACCACCATTCTCTTTCTTGGTTTCTGATTCACTGTGCGAGGAGTGCTTTCATAGTACCTGTTCATAGCATCTTCGTGTTCTTTCCTCTGCTGCTCTCTCTCTTCAGCAGTTGATTCCTTTGGAGGATCAGCAAACTCCTTAGGAAATTTTCCTTGCAGTTTCTGCTTCATATCCATCACTATAGCACTAAGAGCTCCCAGGTTAGTCTCCAACTCATTGATCTTTTGATTCTTAACCACCAATTCTTCCATGAGACTAGCAATCTGAGCATCCTTGAAAATCTTGTCTTCTTCAAGAGTGGAGATTCTTCGCATCAAGATTGTTGTCTCATTTTCCTCAAACAAACCTTCACTATCGGAACTTTCAGCAGTTGCAACAGTCTCAGGAGTTTCAACTTGCTTTGATTTAGCTGCCGCTTCAACTTGAACAGCAGCAGCTTGCAGCAATTCAGCAGCCCTAATAACATCAGCATCAGATGGACCACTGCTTGAACCTTCACCTGGTTTAGGAACAGGCACATACATGGCAGCTCTTTCATTGGCCATGAATTCAATTATTGTTGGGATCAACTCAGTGGGAATGTAGTTAACTCTGGGTTGTGTGTCACCAATGGGGTTAGTTGTCTCTGAGGTTGTTTGAACATTTTCCTCACCGCTGAGCCTAGGATCCCTTATGCTTCGTTTCCTAGGAGGAAGATCAGCGGTGGGTTCTTCTAAAAACTGATCAACACCAACAACTTCTGTTGTGGACACAGGTTCAACATGAGGAGGGTTCACTTGAACTGGTTCGTTAATCTTTTCAGTTTCTACTGTAAGGCCTTCATCCATGATCTCTGTCTCTGTTTCACTATCATCATCATTTTCATCTTCTTCTTCATCATTAACTATCTTGTCATCTGCAACCTCTTCCTCACTTTCAATACCCGTCAAATCAACATTCTCTATCGGCTCTTGAACACCAACAGGAGCTTCAATTATATCTACATCATGTTCTTCAGCTACAATAGCATTTATCTGAGTCGGTGCTGCTTCTTGAATCTCAGCAAAAACTCCAAATTTTTCTAATGCATGCTTGTTTTCATACTTCACCCCCAACATTATCTCTAGACTTTTGGTTTATCCATGTAAATACCAAATGATTCATCATCTTGGCATCATAGGTTTTCACATTGACTGGCAACTTAGGATACTTCTTTTCTAAGATCATCTGTATATATCTTGGGAACTTGTACCAGTACTTCTCATTCAATGTCTTTACATTTGCAAACATATCATCAAAAACACTCATTGAATAATTGTAGTTCCATCCTTCAACCAACGAAACCACTGCAGAAGTTTGCTTCAACGTCAATTTATCAAGACCACTCTTGTTCCCACTGATGCATACCAGATAAATGTGTGCCAAAAGTCTCCAGTATGGATGCAACAACTTCTTGATTATGGGAGGAGGAGTCGCTCCCTCATAGCTCATTTTGACCAAAATCTCCATGACATTTTCTTTTGAATACTCTGTTGGATCATCAGCTGCATCTCCGAATAACAACACATCACGTATATCTTGTTCACTGACTGAAACTTCTGTACCCTGAACCTTTGACTTGATCACCGAGTCGCCTTTCTTCGCCGTTGAGTTATCCCAGAAATCTTTGATCCAGTCTTCACGAATGAATGGATTCTCCCGAAGAGAATGTGCCAATCTGCAAGTGTTTAGGCCCACAATCAATAACTTGTACGTCTCGAATCCCTTTGGAGGATCTGATAAATAGCAAGCAATGTTCATCGTTTTTTCCCATCCTGGAACATGTGGACCTTTTGCTTTCTTTCCTGTATCTGCATAAAAGGAAACAAATCAATGCGGACACGTATACGTTAACCTTAAAGAGTTCTGAGTTTGACAGTAAACTAGGTCAAACTAAATCAACTGAAATATCATAATATTTAAGAATCCTTAAAAATAAAACACACAGCTATGTCCCATTTAAAATAATTCACAAAAATTATAACATAAGCAGTTAACAACCTCACTGTGTAAATTTAGGCCCAAACAGACTGGATCAGGCCCAAATGATAAGACCTTGTGCAATTGAAAAACGCCTTGTGCGATCAGGCATGTCTTGTGCGATGGCAATTTTGTAATAAAACAGATAAAGCCAGTTGCACAAGACCGGTCAACAAAGGTCAAACGCACAAGACCTGGTCAACTCAGGTCAAACGCACAAGATTTGGTCAACGAAAGTCAAAGAATGTCAATCGCACAAGATTATGGTCAACAAAAGTCAAAAGATCTCAATCGCACAATATTTTTAACTTGCAAGGGCAAAACAGTCTTTTTACTTAAATGTTTTAGGGGCAAAACAGTCCATCCAGACTTGTGCGATTCACCCAGACGGCGCGTGAAGTTCACTCGCCGTCTGCGGTCATCTTCTCCGGCGAGACCTGCAGATTCCGGCGACTTTCTAGGGTTTCGAAAACATTTTTCCGGTTGAATCTTAGGGTTCCAACCCACTTTTAAACAAAAATTCAATCTGTTAAAGCCTCATGTACCCTAAAAATTTTCGATCTCAACAACAAAACCCTTCTAAACATCCAATATCATTCAAGTAGCAAATCAGACAATCCTAAAGATTTACCTTAATGCATAAGACAGAGATTTTGATTCAAGAAGATAATGAGAACACATACCTTTTGATTTTCCTTTCTCACTGGCCATATTACAGATGATAATGAAGAAGATGAACAGCTTGTGCGATTGGAGCTTGTGGGTTTTGAGAGAATTCCGTTTTTCAAAAACAATGATTTGAAAATATCTCCAATGTAATCGCACAAGACCCTATATCCCTAAACCTAATGGATTTTCAACCAAGGGGGCCTACCAAGTCTGCGGTGGGCCCAGCCGTCATTCCACACCCTTTTTTGTTTACCGATTGAAACTTGAAAAGTGTTTTGGATTTTGTGGGGCCCACCAAATTTACGGTGGGCCCAACTCAGATCCCGAGGAAAAAATACCTTTTAAACTTTTTGTGCAAAGGATATTGTATAAGAATTCGGTCTCCCTCGATTCATAACAACACGGCCAAAAAAATTTTTTTATGTAAATGAACAAAACAATAACTAAAATTATACACAGAAATAAATATTTACACAATAGAAACGATATGAAATATTTACAAGCAACAAAATATCTTACACACCATTTTGGCATGCACTTTTCTTACGGGATCAAATCACAGAGTTTCAGGCTAAACTACCCTTATCAACACTAATTTACTCTGGTAGATCCGAGCGATTGCCAGTATGTTTTTCCTCTTAAACTTATCTCCCTAGGCTTTTCTCAAATAACGGACTGCAACTTATTTATCATGTTTTCATTTTAAATTGTATGAACACTCAAATCAATCACGATCAAATCCCGGAATTTTAGATTTGAACAGGCTATCATACGAGCAGTTTCCCTATCACATATTTCACAAGCCCATTCTAGAGTTCTGAAACCTTGACTGGACTGGATTGAGAAAAGAACAGAATGGATCAGCGGAGATGGATATAATGTACAGATCAAATTAGATTTTCTCAGTTTGATATAGGTTTTTATTTTTGGGTTTCTTTTGGGCACTAGAGGGCCTCTTTCGGGTGTATTTGATCCACAGAGCGACAACGTACAGCTAGGTATTTGCTCACGCAAAACAGAAGCCGACGTTTCCTAGCACCTCCAGGTCTTTGCTCACGCAAAACAGAGGAGATACACGAGTTGTTTAGAAAAGATTTCAGAACTAGAACGAAATTGTGTGTATCGGGACATCACACACGCATTCAAATAGCTATGTTCTAATTCCAAGTGAACGTTCTTTCCTGAGGTCATAGAATAGATATTAGTGTTCTAAACAGTACCAGTCAAAGAGTCCAGCCATCAGGATAAAGCCTACCAGCACATCACTCTGGAGTCAGACCATTTCAATATTGGTCTTACATGAGTCAGCCTTAATCCATATAGTGAAATTATTTCATTTCCCGGGTTGCAGCCAAGGCATGGCAAAAGCAAAGAACTATTTTTGTATTTTTCTGATTTTTTAATGTTTTTGTATTTTTCTGATTTTTCAATGTTTTTGTATTTTTCTGAGAGACTACATCCCCCTAAATTTTTGCTTAAAAAGAAAGAAACGCTATTTTAAGAAACAAATTTACAGAAATGAAGAAAAATATTTTTGTGTGACCGCAGTGAATCCTCGAATTCGACCATTTTGATAAGTTCAAGAAGAGCAAGAAAACGTGCTTTATAAACCGGTTTTGTAAAAATATATGTGACATTGTCGTCAGTATGAATTTGTTCCATTTTAATTAAACCCTGGTTGAAAGAATCACGAATAAAGTGAATTTTTATGGCAATGTGCTTGGTTTTTGAAAAATACACCGGATTTTTCACTATTTGGATAGCTGCATCATTGTCACAATAAATGGGAGTTTAGGAAAAATTCAAACCGTAGTCCACCAGCTGGTGTTGAATCCAGATAACCTGTGAGCAGCAGGCTGAAGCAGCCACATATTCCGCTTCTGCAGTAGATAGAGAGACAGTTTGCTGCTTCTTGCATTGCCAGGAGATGAGGCGAACCCCCAGAAACTGGCATCCAGCTGATGTAGACTTCATGTCTTGATCAGTACCTCCAAAATTGCTGTCAGAAAAAGCACACAAATCAAATGGAGACTCTTTTCGATACAAAAGTCCAAGCCGAGGCCTGCCCTTAAGATATCGAAAGATTCTCTGAACAACTTTTAAATGAGAAAGTTTGGGAGCAGCCTGATAGCGATCACACTGACACACAGCAAACATGATATCTGGTCTACTGGCTGTCAAGTACATCAACGAGCCAATCATCGACCGGTACAGTATAGCATCAACAGCTTCCCCTTCCGTATCTTCTGTCATCACTGGTCTTTCTGCCATAGGAGTGTTTGCAGGTTTGACATCTTGAAGTTTGAATTTAGCGAGAATATCATCGACATATTTTCCCTGATGGATGAGAATTCCTTTGGAAAACTGTCGAATCTGCAGACCCAGAAAGAAACTCATTTCTCCCTACACACTCATTTCAAATTGCTTCTTCATAACTTCTTCGAATTCCTTGCATAGTGCATCACTAGTGGATCCGAAGATGATGTCGTCCACATAGATCTGCACCAAGATTTGATCCTTTCCCACTTTTTGAATGAACAGTTTCTGATCAATCACACCCCGAGTGTATCCATGAGCGAGCAAATGCCCTGTCAGAGTAGCATACCAAGCACGAGGAGCCTGGTGTAAGCCATATAAAGCCTTATCAAGCTTATACACGTGACGGGGACACTATTTGTTCATAAAGCCCGGTGGTTGTGACACATAGATCTCTACTTTTACTTTGCCGTAGAGAAACGCCAGTTTGACATCCATTTGATAGACCTTGAATCCCATGTAGGATGCATATGCTAGAAAGATTCTGATTGCCTCCAGTCGAGCCACGGGAGCATACACTTCATCGTAGTCAAGGCCTTCTATCTGCCTAAACCCTTCCACGACCAGTCCTGCTTTGTTTCTAACAATCACTCCGCTATTGTCTCTCTTGTTGCGATAGACCCATCTAGTTCCGAGTGATTTCTTTCCAGCAGGTAGAGTAACCAACTTCCATACTTTCAGTTTCTTAAACTGATTCAACTCATCCTGCATCGCATCTACCCAGCTAGGTTCCAAAAGAGCCGCATCAGTTGTTTTTGGCTCGATTTGAGATATAAAACATGAAAACAAGCAGTTGTTGATGATTCTCGACTGACTTCTAGTCAACACTCCAGCCTCTACTGGTCCAATCACATTTTTGGTGGGATGATCACGCTGGACACTGGAAGGAATAGCAACTTCTGGTGCAGATCCAGTTGGAGATACATTTGTTAAATGATCAACTGCTACTGACTCAGTTTGGTCAGAGACTTGCTCTTCTTCTGCACCATTAGCGACAAACTCTTCAGGAATGGGACCATCAAACTTGTCACTTTGATCAATGGGTGTGTCCTCCTCATCAGACGAGTCCAACCCCTCCCCTCCGTCATTAAGAATGTCGGTATAATCAGGAGCCATTTGAATCTCTGGTGCAGATGTTGAAGATGAGGTCGCAGGTGTGTGATCCCCCACAGCTGTAGAATCCCCCTCAAATTCAACATCCCCCTCTTCTTCAGCATTATGTGGAAAAATTGAGGGTCGAGAGACGACATTTGTTGTATCAAAAGTACCTGCATGAGTAACAGGAGGATCGTCAGATTTAAATAGATAGGCATAATTATAGAGAGTAAATGGCCCGTTTCCAGCGTCTGTCTGATTTTCTTTAAGCCACCGCACATCATAAGACTCAATGATCTGTCTAGTCTTTTTGTTGTACACTCTGTATGCCATCTTGTTTTCATGAGCAGCCTTCCCAGCATATCCAATGAAATAACATTCGTCTCCCCTAGCGTCAAACTTAGGTATGGATTCCAAGTGCAAGAGAGTACATGGACAACCGAAAGCTCTAAAGTGCCCCACATATGGTTTTTCGCCAAACATTACTTCATGAGGCGTCTTCATGCGTGCCTTGTTGATAACAACTTTGTTTTGAACGTAGCACGCGGTGTTAATGGCCTCTTCCCAGAAGAAAACTGGGAGTTTCGAATCGCAGAGCATCATGCGAGCTGCTTCAATCAGGGTTCGATTCCTTCTTTCAGCGACTCCATTTTGCTGAGGAGTTCTAACAGCACTGTATTTTCGAGCGATTCCCCTCTCGGCACAAAATAAATTTAATTCAGCATTCTTGAATTCAGTTCCATTGTCGGTTTGAATCCCTTTCACTTTCTTGCCAGTCTGATTTTCCATAAAGATTATAAATCTCTTGATTAATTCTGCAGTTTCACTTTTGTTAACTAAGAAGAAAACCCAAGTAAAACGTGAGTAATCATCAGTAATTACAAGACAGTAAGACTTTCCAGACAAACTAAGCACATTCACTGGACCAAAAAGATCCATGTGAAGTAGTTGCATCACACTGTTAATAGTGTTTACAGTTTTGGGAAAGTGTGGTTTTCGATGTTGTTTACCCTTTGCACAAGAGACACATTTTTTAAAAGTTATGAAGTCTTTTACAGGTAGACCCCTTACCAACCACAGTTTTGCAAGACGATTTAGATTTTTTACGTTAGAATGTCCTAAACGACGATGCCACAGCATAGCATTGTGCTCATAGATTTTGGTAAACAAACAGGAAACACCTTCATTGGGAGGTTTATTCATGTCAATGACATAACCGTTGCCTTTTCGTTCAGATTTCAACAAAATCCATTCGTCAGGAATGACCATTCCTGGTTTCAAAATGAGACAGTGTTTATCAGTGAAATGAGTGGAGTAACCGTTGTCGCAGATTTGAGCGACACTCAGCAGACTATGCTTCAACTCAGGAACGTAGTTGACATCTTTGAAACAGAGATCACCATTCTTGACTGTGCCCTTTTGTGTGATCTTTCCTTTCTCGCCACCCGCAAAAGCAACATATCCCCCATTAAATTCTTCAAGATCAGAAAGTTGGGATAGATCGCTAGTCATATGCCTGGAACAGCCACTGTCAATGACCCAAAGTCGAATGACAGCCCTCCATAGCCGTTCCTGCATATTACGCGGGTTTAGTTAGATTTTGGTACCCAAGCCATAGTTGTAGCGGGTACACCCTGTTCATTAAAATATGTGACTTGCATCCAAATCAACTTTTCTTTAGAGTAGATAGGTTTATTACTGACGCGTGATGATTTAGGAGAGTTGTTTGGAACATGATTCTTGGGCTTCCAAACTCGCCTAGAACTCTCCAATTTCTTGGATGCCTTAGGAGAAACAGAATTAGAGTTTGGAATGCAATTGTTTGATTTCATTTTCATTTGCTTAGCTTTGTTCTAATCTCCATCAGAAGGCTTCATTTTGGAGTTCAGCTTCCTAACAGGTTTTGATTTTGAAGTCTTTTCCTGTTTTGGATGCTTGACATTCCCTTTTGGAGCCTTCTGATGCTCTCCCCTTTTTAGTTTATCAGGACGATGCTGACAATTTCTTGTAATGTGTCCAGCAATTCCACACGTGTAACATATTTTTCGTTTCACATGTGGTTTTGCTTGACATCCATCAGACTTTGCAGAACCTGAGGGCTTGTGTGGTTCCTGAGATGCAAACGAGACAGGTTTAGATTTGTCTTTAGAAACAGAATGACACTTAGTTTGCTTGTTTGATATTGATTTTGGAGGAACATATTTTGTTTTGTTTCCTCCTCTAGTCTGTTTTACCAAAATATTTTTAGATTTATCAACTTTGTTAGGCAAAACAACTGAATTCAAATCCACACAAATAGAACCCAAATAAATGTCAGAACATTCATCGCTCTTTAAAACAGAGCCCACACAATTCAAAGCATCAGAAGAAATTGAAATATTGTTCGACTTTTCATAAATTAAAGAATTGTTTTTCTGAATTTTATTTTTCAAAAATTTAAAAGCAATGTCATCCTCATCATCTCCATCTACCCAATCTTCAATAATTACTTGGTCTGCATTTGAAGCAATAGGGTTAGTATCATTAATTTTCTCACAAACAATGTCACTTGATGTTGCATAATTACTCTCAGCTTCTTGTGACACAATTGGTTCAGAGGAATCAGAATTATTTTCCTTTGAATAGTCAGCAGGAGCTCCTGTGGTTTTATTACCATCTAACTCAACAGAGGCTCCTGATGTTGTTTCTGATTCTTCTTTGATCGAATTTGAATCAACTGTTTCAGATGATTCATTTGTTGATTCCACTGAAGCAACTGACTCTAAACAGTCTGTCTTTTCATAGGAATCACAGGTTGAATCAGATGAAGCTGATGATTCAGTTCGAGATGCCTCTACTTCCTCAGGTGATGCACTGTTGACACTAGATGATTCGTCCATTTCTGATTTCTCAGAGGTGGATGTCTCAGAAGTACCACAAGATGTGTCACATGAAGAAGCAGATTCACTTTGTTTGCCTCTATTGAATTCTTTCATAAATTCAGTCAAACCTTTTAACATGGCAAACTCGATGTTATCTACATTAACTCTAGGTTCTTTTACTTCAGGCTCGTTTGTGATAGATTTATTTTCACAAGATTGTTTTGACTCACACGATTCTTCCCCTTTCAACACTTGAAAATGTTTATCAACACTTGCATTTTTCTCAAAATTTAAGGTTTCAGTGTGATTTAAAACATTTTCTGATTTAACAAACGTTTGATTATAAGCCTGTTTTTCTAAGATGACTTCAGTATTATTAGGCCTAGTGATTTTTATCTTTCGAGGCTTGACAGACTCAGGCTTCCTATCCTCTGGTTTTCCATATTCCATTTTAGGTAAATTGTCTATCTCCTCTTCAGTCATAGGAATTGAGGAATAGTTATGGTTGTATGGTGGGGGTATGGATACAAAACCCAACCCCTTATTCCTCATTTCCTTTTTGCTATACTTTAACTGTTGATTTATCATTTTCTCGACCTTTTCGCTTGAAACATCAATTTTTTTAAAATTAAATTCTGTATTTTTGAAAGTCGATTTTAAGTCGTTTAATTCAACAGTTAACTTTTCAGATAGCTCCTTGAAGTGGAGATATCGAAAGTTCGCTTCGCTCAGATCACTATGCAACTTTCTAATGTCACGTTTTTGAGCCTCTACCATATCTTTATACCCATCCAGTTTCTTTTTAACTTCGTAGCTACTGGATCTGGTATATTGAAGTTGCATAGTGAGCGATTCGGCCGGTTCCTTAAAACCTTTTACCTTCTCTTTACATTTTAAAGTACAACAAACATCATCTATACATACCTCAGCCTCAGAAGGAGTGTAGTCGTTCATTTGAGCCATGAGGGCATGATAGATCATTCCCTCAGCATCTTCAGCTGCTGAGTCAGCACCTTCTTTCACTTCTGCCATGAGAGCTTGATTTGTCTGGTATAGAGTGTCAGTAGTGATCTGCAGATCGTTCATCTGTTGGGTCCAGTAACTGAGCCACCTTCTTTCACTAAACCCCCTCCTTCCTGAGCCACCGATGCATTTCCAGGATTTGCAACCGATTCAGCAACTTGAGGTCTGGCAGTAGTGTTTGAGGGTGAACCTTGAGTGGGATGAGTAACAGTAATGTTTGAGGTTGATACAACATTAGGAGCTGGTCGAGCTGCTGAACTAACAGTGACAGAAACATTTGGATCTACTCTTTCCCTTTTTGGCTGTTTGCACTCTCTAGCATAGTGCCCAGGCTCATGGCAGTTGTAACACCTGAGCTTAGCCTTATTCCAACCAATCTCACCATCAATTGTGTCCCATTTGTTTCTACCGGTTTTCTTCACGAAATTCCTGGCACGAAACACTACCATGGCCATTTTCCAAGTGATATCCATCTCTTCAACATCATCAGGATGGACTTCCAGCAGTTCAGCAGATTCGATATTGTTCTTGACCCTTCCAGCAATGAAAGCATGATAACAGTTCATGACCCCTGTTATGAAAGCCATAGCTTGTTCAAAATCCCTTGAAGTAGCAACTGAGGAGTTTGTAGCAGCAAATGCAGTAGTGATATTCGAAAGGAGTTGTGAGGGTGTAGGAGAAGCTTGATTAGTGGGTTGTGCAGCAGGTGAAGCTTGATTCACTTGTTGAGTAACAGCAGGAAAGTAGCCAGATTGGTTAACAAAGGTTCCAATATTAGCAGGGAACTGCACAGTGGAGGGTCCTGGAAGCGAGCTCATTCCTTGCTGAGACATCAAAGCTCTATTGGTCAACACACCAGCATTGTTGTAACTAGCAGTGTGATTGTAGAGCCTTTGTTTGTCATCCATTTCATAAGACTTTAGCAATGAAATCAACTCAGAAAGAGTCATTCTAGCTAAGTCCCTGGTCCTTTTGATGAGAGTTACATTGGTGTCCCAGTTTCTTGGAAGAGCATTAAGTAGTTTCTTGTTAGTAACGGATTTTTCAAGACTGATATCATGAGTTTTCATATCACTGACCAAAGCCACAAATCTTTGGATTTGATTTTCCAAAGTCTCCCCTGGGAAGTGATTGAATAGGTTAAATTTCTGGGTAAGCATTTCCCTTCTACTCTCCTTCATCTCTTCGTTTCCCTCATAGATAGCCAGCAGAGCATCCCATATTTCCTTAGCAGTTTTGCAATCACGAACTCCAATGTCAACTTCTGGTGCAAGAGCAGAGTGCAGCATAGCAAGAGCCTTGTTATCAATGTCTTGCTTTTCACGATCCTCATCAGTAAATAGAGCCTCGGGCTTAGGAGCAGTTGTTCCCTCAGCATCATTCACAACATAGGTGATCACAGTTGGTCCATTACAGATGGACCTCCACGCCTTTGGGTCCTTGATTCTGATGTATTGGATGAACCTAAACTTCCATTCTGAAAAGGATCCCCCAGAAATGAGCCTGGGAATCCTATTATTAGTTTCAATTATGTTATCTAGATCCTGGTTAATAGCAGCAGTTTCAGTCAATCCCAATTGATTAGTTTGAGCCATTTCTGAAAAAAAAAAAAAAACAATTTGAACTTATGAGTAACACGTAATGTTAAATATAAATACCAATTGAATATCACTAATGATTACAATACAGTTCAAACAATAATTCAGATGGTTCAAATATAATTCAAGATCCAATATAAAACAGTTCTGTAGAAACAGTCCACGAGCCCAAACAGTCCAGTCCACGTGAATAGGTCCAATCCCAGTCGCACAAGATGAATCGCACAAGACACCTTTCAGTTCTGTAGAAATGTGTCTTGTGTGAATCACACAACAAGTCTTCAGTTGAACCCTTGGCCAAACGCACAAGATGTTATGACCCCTTTCAATGTGAACCTTTGAGTCACACAAGAATCCAGTCGCACAAGATCAATGACAGCAGTTCAACAACAAACAGTGGATCGCACAAGATCTTCTCAGTCGCACAAGAAATCTTCAATCGCACAAGACGTAAAACTTGGGCTTGAATCCTTAACAGCCCAGACAAATGTGATCGCACAACCCAAAGTGAATCGCACAAGGTATAATATTGGGCCTCAGTTCCTTAAAAGCCCAAAATGTATCAATCGTACAAGTCCTTCAATCGCACAAGCCGAATTTTGGAAAGATAATCTTGCCAACTTTTAACGAAAATCCTGAAAGATTTGGTGATTTCAATTTCCGAATCTTTTTGAAATTTCCTGTAACAAACTTTCCAAAAAATCTGCAAACACAACCAACTTGCACACAAACAGATCAAACCCAAAAATTATTCAAAATTACTAATGAATATTTGATGAAGCTCGAAGCACAAAAACCCAGAATTTCAAATATTTTTGAAACACTTTTAATAAAAAAAATGACCTGTTTGACTAAAAATCCTTTTAATTTTACTAAACCAGATCTTTAGGATTAAGAAACATTAGTCAAATCTTAATTTTGATATCTAGAACAATTGATTTTCACAAGAATTTTCACCAAAATAAGTCAAAATCTCTTATTTGCAGATCCGTTTTGATTCACAATATATCAGATTTCTTCTAACCAACACAGGAAATTCACTTTAAAATCGGTATTAGTGCTTCAACTTGGGTTGATAAACAGACGCAAATAAACAAATTTTTACAGCAAAAATTGACAGCTCAAGTCTTTTCTAAACGAATAAATAGTTGACAGAAAGAAGTTATAAAATAGAACTAAAAACAGCCAAGAAATCAGACCTTTTCTGTCGACTTTCGAGCACAATCAGCAGCAAAATCAACCTTCAATCTTCAAGATATCCGATCCAACCAAGCCTTCGTGAGACTACTTAGGCTCTGATACCAATTGTAAGTCCAGGAACACTACAATCGGATATCAAACACCAAACAAGTAGCGTAAATACAAGTGAGATGTGAAAGATTGAAAGTAAGATGTATTAATTCGAAGCAAAACAAGCACACGATTCTAAGATCGTCTGGTACTTGATATCGCACAATAGCAAAAGTTTTCCAATGAATCAACAACCAAATAAGACTAAGGACTCCCCTATTTATACATGCATAAGAGATCCTTTTACATTGGGGCTTGCCCATACCCCATAGACACCAAAATGACCATACGAGCCCACTATATAGTTCGAACCCAAAACAAACATAATAACCCAAGACAGACGCAAACCTACACTAGTTTATGCCCTTACACTTCTTTACGTCAGGTTATCAAGATTACTGGGACGGGATATGGAAGAGTGCTCGAGTGTTTGGAAAAGACCGTAAAAATAAATGTACTGGATTAGATATCCTATTTTCATTAAGTTGTAAAGCCTTGTAATACATTTAAGTATTAATGGAATTATGTTTTTGATCTGACTCTGTAAAAGTAACACGTCAGCCCGTTCCGGGTTGGGGTGTTACACATATTGATATCAAACCTTTTTCTACTGATTTCATATATTAAATAAAATATTTTAAGCTTTAGAAACTGATCAAGACTTCAAAATTTTAAAAACATTTCAAATAGCGTCAAATACCGACTTTTACGCTAATTAGGCGCATAGTATGGTTTAAAACCATATTCAACGCCTAAGACTTGTTACCTACTGATTTTATAAATAAATTTTTATACTTTAACAGTAAGTATAATTCTTGAACTCAGATTTCCAAATTTGACCTTAAAGCTTATGTGAAATTACCAAAATGCCCCTACGGTGCATAGTTTGGCCATAAAAGATAAATTTCACATATGTGTGATATCTTACTGATGTAACTTGATAAAATAAATATTTTTACTGATTATTTTAGACCAGAACCTCAGTTTACTATTTAACCTTTTTAGAAAACTATAAAATGACCAAAATACCCCTACGGGGCTTAACTTGGTTTTAAATTCGTTTTGGGCATAATGGAAGATATCCTACTGATATCATAACATGTTTTAAGCATAATAACTTATGGAGCATGTTCATGACTCATTCGGTTACCCATTATGCATATACGCGTTCGGTACGGTTTATGTAACTAGTTTGCATGAATTGGCCGAAACGGGTCAAACCATATCATCTTTACTTCAAAATCCAGAATGTGTTTAGTTTACCCATTATATACAAGTCTTCATACTTGTCGGGTCTAAATCACATTCCAATCCGGTCATCGCTTAATCTCGCGTTTTGAACCGCAAACCTTTCTTTAAAACTAATCGGTCTAAGTTATAACTTAAATAAGACCCGTTAGGAATCTAATAGGTTAATAAAACCTTCGTTCCAGATTGAGAGCCCCGGTAGAGTACTTGCACTTGCTGATTAGAATATACGACTGAGAATAAATTACATTTAGCTCAGGTAAATACTCTTAACTTATTTTCCCTCATACGGGCTTGGGATACGGTAAATTATTACCGCTTGGTCGGGTGTAGAAACCTTTTAATCGAATATGTTTAAATTGTATAATCCCGTTTTAATCAGTGTTGCTTGATAACAAATAACATTGGGGGTTAACGACCGTGTCCTGGATATCCTTGGCTCATTCAAAAAGCGTGAATGGCCACGACTTAAGCACCCACGACTTAAGCATGAGGTGTAGGCATACACCTGTCTGTTACGTATATAAAAGATATACTCACTCGTGAGGAAACTTCTTGTGAGTTTATAATTGTGGTGTGTCGATTAATCTTGTTCGCCTTTTATACCGGCCCTAAATGTTGGACAAACATGTAAATCTGATACAAGATTATTATTGATATAATTGTCCCAAGTTATAAAATGTTTGTGCCTTATGCATTTAAACCAATTTTCATAAATGTTTCCAAAAGAGTCGGTTAATTGTATTTACCAGTGTAAACTGACGTATTTTTCTAAAAAGACTAAGTGACAGGTACCATACGTAATTGGCTGGGAGCTCGGGGCGTTAATAAGGAATCTTGCAAGTTCTAAATGTCTCAAGTTTGTTGAACAATACTTATATTTCTGTTTTAAGATCCGCCTGTGGATCCATATGTAACCGTTTGTATAATATTTGATTATACTTTAAATTTTGGTTTTTGTTATATTACTTTCATCCAAGACTTCCGTTGTGCATTAAACTGTATACATTTGACTATGACGATATCAACTACATCACGATACTCCCCACCGGGCCCACCGGTAATACGTGGAAATATCGGGGTGTGACACGTAGCCCTTGGCTACCATCTTCGTGGGGCGCGATGAAGTGTCAGACAGACACTATAAATAGATGCAATCGGCTGTTCAGTCGAAATCGTTCATAACTTTCTTCTCTCTCGAATTTCTAGATAGCTAAAGTGATTCTCGGGCATAATACCCCCCTAAATAATAAAGTTCTGCCTCGTTGTAAGTATCATAAACCCCGGTTACGTATTAGATACGCTGCCCGATTGATCCAGGGTTCCGTAACGGCTGTCGCGGTTCTGCCCAACGTAGCCGTTGGAATGCCGTCTCGGGGAGGGTATTATTACTAATGTAAATATTGGGTTACTATACTAACGCGTGTGTATTTGTGTAATTAATAGATAATCACTAGGAAATCCTTATGGAAAACTCTAAGACAGCAAAGTGAGTAATCTCCTTTTTGCAAACTGTTTTTACAAAACCTCACTTAATAATGATATATTAAATAGTGATTGAGTATTTGTATTCTACAAATATCGTCGGTATGTTGGGGTTTTGTATACAAATTTTTTACTACATTGTGAGTAGTAACATGACCACAAGTCGGGTTGACAGTACCGTGGGTGGTAATTAAAGTAGATGGAAACAAATGTAATTGCGCGACCACCCTCAATACTGTACAATGGTTTTTACAAGTCTTGATTAAACTGAGATTTACTCACCCGTATTTCCCACTGACAAAATGTTTTTAAACGCGTTTCAGGTAACAAAATGTGAAAGCCAAATAGAAGCCAGCTGGACAGCACTGAAGGCTTGGAAAAAGTGGCTATAAAGTTACCTAAAATAAAGAGATATTTTACTTAAATAAAATAGGGTTTATCCCTATGAAAATGTGTGTACTTGAAACTTGGGATTTTCCCATGTGTTTAATATTATAAAAGCGTGGTATTTAACTCTGATAAAATATTTCCTAACTACGATCCTGATGTAATTTTCGCTGCCAAACTGATAAACACCGATACCACCGAAACTGGTCGCGGCCGCCCGTTTTCGGGAAGTCATGGGACGGGGGTTGCGACAATATCAGTGATTGAAACACTGATGTTTGGTCAAAAGTGGCCAACAAGGAATATGAAGAAACAGAGGTTGTCTTTCAGCAGTCGATGAATTTTAAACAATCAGATGTTTGAAACAATCAGTGGATGTGACAGACTTTAAAGGATTAATGAAAAAAAATCATTTTTAACTATTTTTAAGGATGGATATTTGATTTTCTAAAAACATTTTAATGCTTTTTATTCATAGAAAAGATTTTTCTTGTTATTCCATGTTAAGCATGCCAATCCTAGAGATCAAGCTTTCAAAGGTGGATGTGTCTAATGCTTTTGTTAGCACATCTGCCAGTTGATCTTTAGTTGGAACATGATGCAGAGAAATCAAACCTTTTTCATAGCAATCCCTCACAAAGTGATGTCTGATGTCAATGTTCTCGGTGGTTGAATGCGAAACTGGATTTTTGATGATATTTTCAGCTGCTTGACTATCCAACATGAGAGGTGTCTTTAAAGCAGTTATACCAAAATCCAGTAGTTGATTTTGAAGCCACAACAGTTGGGCTATACAGCTTGTAGCAGCAATGTATTCTGCTTCAGCAATGGATGTGGAAACAACTGCTTGCTTTTTGCTTTGCCAAGACACTAAGCAATTGCCTAGGAATTGACACCCACCTGAGGTAGACTTCCTTGTTGTGTTACATCCAGCAAAGTCACTGTCTGAGAAACCTGAAAGCTTGATATTTCTATCAGCAGGGTACCAGATACCAAGTGTGAGAGCACCTTTTATGTATCTGAATATCCTTTTCACAGCAATGAGGTTAGACTTCCTAGGGGCTGATTGGGATCTTGCACAAACACATGTTGCAAACATGATGTCTGGCCTGGATGCAGTTAGGTACAATAAAGACCCAATCATGCTTCTATATAAGGTTTGATCAACCAAATCATCCTTTTCATCAGACATGACCAACTTTGTGGTTGCCATGGGTGTACTACATGGTTTGCAATCATTCATCTCAAATTTGGTTAAAAGTTCTTTTGTATATTTGCTTTGATGAATGAAAGTACCATTTTGCAGATGCTTAACTTGGAGGCCAAGAAAGCACTGTAGTTCACCCATTGCACTCATCTCAAACTCAGCTGTCATGAGTTGTCTGAACTTTTCACACATTTTATGACATGTGCTTCCAAAAATGATGTCATCCACATAGATTTGTACAATTATCAATTCTTTTCCTCTCCATTTTAAAAACAATGTTTTATCAATTTTACCTCTTGTGAAACCAATAGAGATTAGAAAAGTGGAAAGAGTTTCATACCAGGCCCTTGGAGCTTGTTTCAGACCATACAAAGCTTTGTTTAGCTTGTAGACATGATTTGGATTAAATGGATCCTCAAAGCCAGGAGGTTGACAAACATATACCTCTTCTTGAATTTTACCATAGAGGAATGCACATTTGATATCCATCTGAAACACCTTGACGTTGTGGTTGACAGCAAAGGATAAGAACAATCTGATAGCTTCCAATCTTGCTACAAGGGCAAATGTTTCATCGTAGTCAATGCCCTCTTCTTGTCTAAAGCCTTGAACCACAAGCCTAGCTTTGTTTTTGACAACAATGCCCCTTTCATCAGTTTTGTTTTGAAAACCCACTTTGTGCCAATAGGACTTACACCCTCTGGCAGTGGTACAAGTTCCCATACTTGTTGTCTCTTGAACTGTTGGAGCTCTTCTTGCATAGCTTCTACCCAACTATTGTCTTGTAGTACCTCTTGGTACTTGACTGGTTGATGGAGTGATAGAAAGCCAGCAAAAAGACAAATGTTTTGGGATTGACTTCTTGTGAGAACCCCTTCATTGATGTTGCCAATAATTTGATCTGGTGGATGAGATTTCAGGAAGATCAAATCTCCCTTGTATGGAACAATGGCATTAAAAGGTGAAGACTGCAGATGAGAATCATCTGAGCTAACATCTGTTGGTGACTTTGATGATCCAACATTTGTTTGAAATGGAGGTGGAGGGATAGGAGGAATGGGTGTGGCACAATGTTGATTTTTATCCACTGTTGGTAGATTTTTATCAACAGTGGTTGTGGATGATGTGGTGGCAGATGTTAAAGGGCTACTTTGATCAACAACTATTGAAGCAGCAGTGGTTGAGCTTTGACAGCTGTTTTGAACATCTGCTGCTCTGGTGGTGGATGTGAATTTATGTTGTGGAATTACAACTTCATATCCATAGTCTTGTGATGGAGATTGTGGTGTACCTGCAGGGTTAGTCTTGACAGACACATCTTCAAAAGTAAATTTATCAAGAACAAACAATTCAGCAGGGTTTGCTGGGATTTTCAGTGATGAAAGTTCATTGAACTTTACATTCAAAGTCTCTTCCACACACCTAGTCCTTGTGTTAAACACTTTGTAGGCCTTGGCAGTGGTTGAGTATCCCAAGTGATAACCACAATCTACTTTGGCAGCAAATTTTGAAATTGAATCTTTTAGGTTTAAGATAAAACATGGGCAGCCAAAGATTTTGAAGTATGAGATCAGTTGTTTGATTTTCTACAGAGTTTCATAGGCAGTCTTTTGATGCCTGGGGTTGATCAAAACTCTGTTCTGCGCATAGCAAGCAGTGTTTACAGCTTCTGCCCAAAAAGTTAAGGGTAAACCTGAATCTGCAAGCATGGATCTGGTGGCTTCAATCAAAATTATGTTTTTCCTTTCAACCACCCCATTTTGCTCTGGTGTTCTTGGGATGTTGTACTGTCTTACAATCCCTTTTGACACACAGAACTCATCCAACTCCTTGTTTCTAAACTCTGTTCCATTGTCACTCCTAAAGATTTTCACTGGCAAGTCAAATTGCTTTTCAACCTGTTTGAAAAAGTCTTGCAAAATGCCTGCAGTCTCATCTTTAGAATATAAAAAGTAAGTCCATGTAAACCTAGAAAAATCATCTACAATAACCAAACAATATCTTTTCTTTTTCAAACTCATGATTTTTACTGGGCCAAACAAATCCATGTGCAACATTTGCAAACACTTGGTTGTTTTGGACTCTTCAATGGACTTGTATGAATTTTTATGTTGTTTACCTTTTAAACAGGAAACACAATACTCAGAACAAGTAAACATTTTTTGTGGAAGACCTCTTACAAGGCCTTGTTTTGACAAAGCAATGATTGTCTTGAGATTTTTGTGCCCCAATCTTTTGTGCCATAATTCTGTCTCTTTATTAGAGGCAGCTGAGAACAGACAGGCATCAGTCATAGGGTTCTCTTTTGACAAATCAACTACATAAACATTGCCACTCCTTTGAGCAACAAGTTGAGTTTTTCCATTGGCTATTATTTCTTCAATCTTTTTAACCATTTTTGGACCAACAATCTTGCAACTCTCCTTAGTAAAGAATGAACCATAGCCTTTGTCACTCATTTGTGAGACACTAAGGAGGTTGAACTTTAGATTGTCAATAAGATTGACATTTTCAAACTTGATTTTTCCTGACTAAACTGTTCCAGACCCCAACACCTTTCCCTTAGAATTATTACCAAAAGATATATCACCCCCTCCATGATTTTTGAATTCTTTGAGTAGGGCTCTATATCCAGTCATGTGCCTGGAGCCTCCACTATCTACATACCAAAGACTATCTAAGCATGCAGAAGCTCCCTGCACATCAAGTAAACAATTAGTTCAGGAGGGTCTCCAAACCCAATAAGGCTTTGGATGGGGTCACAACAGAGTCAGTCTCAAGTCCAGGAATATGGACAGTGGTTAGCTCAGGGGTTTGAAAAGTTTTTGAACCATATTTCTCTAACCACTATTGTGGACCATTTCCTGTCAGATGTTGAAATCCAAAAGGATGCCTGTTCACTTTTGGTTTAGAAGGCCTTTTGTAAGTCTCATAAACATGTGGGTCCCTTTGATATGGAGGTTGACCTCTTCCTCTTTGGAATTGGTTTGCAGGAGGTGCATCTGTCACTTGAACATCTCTGGGAGCAGAGTTTTTGTTCAACTGTTTTGTAACAACTGTTTGGACAGGCACAAATGGTTGTTGTTTCTTGATGGGTTGTTTTGATGAACTCACATGTGTTTTTGATGTGTATTCTTTTCTTTTAACCTCAAAAGTTTTGAGGTACACACACTCATGAGTAAGATGGTTGGTTTTTTCACAGATGGTGCAACTTTGTGCAGGCTCAATTATGCTTGTTTTGTTTATGTCATAAGCTTTTAAATGAAAACAATCCTTTGTGGAATGATTTTTCTTTTCACAAAAGTCACAAAACAGATTTTTAACTTTTTTCTCTTTTCTTCCTCTTTTCAACTTCCCTTGCAACAGAGTTTTGAACCACTATTGGGATGTCTTTAAGAGGAATGACCTTGGCCTTAAGTGCTTTCACACCTTCAACTGTGGAAAAATCCATGGGTTTGAAATTCTCAAGGATATCACATTCATCTGACCAGGTAGGTTTGAATTGATATTTTTCAATCTCCTCAAAAGTTGATGACCCCTATGGTTTTTCCAAAATGATTTTGTTACCATTTTTATCAGTTATCGTAATTTCTTGACCATCCTTGTTTGTTGGGATTATCTCAACAGAACCAGACTCATTTACATTAGTGTTTTCAACTTGGTCATTTTTCCTGAAACCTATGCCAAATTTTACATTGCTTTTGATCTGTTTCTCTAACATCAGCTCATAACCTTTGCAGGATTCCACCCATTTTTCACAAGTGATTTGGGTGGATTCCAACTCCTTTTTACAAGCTTGATATTTTTTCATCATGGCTTGAAGTTGGTCCTTGATTATGCTGCGTTCATGTTTAAGACTGCAAATCTCATTATCCTTTTTCAAACAATTTGTTTTTAAGTTCCTTAACAGACCTTTCAAATTGTATTTCATCTTTTAAAATCTTATCCCTATGGTTTTCATTCACCTCTTTCACATTTGCAAATGCTATGATACATTTGTCTAAACATAGGTTTTTCAAGACCTGAGGTGATACCTTAGTTGCAGCCATCATGGCACAGTCACAGACATTTTCACAAGCACTGGTGTTCTCCTTTATTTCATCTTTACACCATGGGTCAGCAAGAGGTTCTAACAGTGGTTTTGGTTCCTTCTCTAACAGCTGTTCACCAACAACAGCAGTAACCACTGCTTCAGCAATTTCATCCACCGTTTTAGCACTGGATTCCCCTTCTTCAGTTTCCAGCCCTTCAGGAATTGACTCTAATGCTGCAAAACAAAATTCATCACAAGGAGCATCATTCTTAGCAAATAGAGGAAAATTTTCATCAGTTAACTCATCAGGCATGCTACTCCAATCAACAAAGCCTTGGGTAAAGAAGCTTTGCTGACTGGCCTCTGCTGGAGCAGATGTTTGTGCAGCATGTTGTGGTACAGGTTGTTGCACTTGAATCTGAGAGAGTGGAGCTGGGACATACTGTATTTGTGGAACAGGGTTTTGAACATATTGCACTGGAATAGTTGTTACAGGGTGTGCATAATGAGCAGTGTTTACATGAGCAGCAGGGGTATATTGAGAATAGTGCACAGTTTTTTGTGTGTTTTGAGGTCTAGGGCTAGGATGTGTTATAATTGGTCCATTATTTTGGCTTCTACATTCCCTAGCAAAGTGTCCTAGCCTGTTACACTGGTAGCACTTTAGTTTTGATTTATCCAACCCTACTTTTAGATTCCCATGTAACCCTGGAAACTTTCTTCCTGTTCTCTTATAAAACTTGTTGGTTCTTACACTCAGCAGTGCCAGTTGGTGCAAAATGTCCATTTCCTCCAGATCAGTGGGATCAAAATGCTGGAGATCATTGAGTTCAAAGGATAAGTTGTCAGAATTTTGGTTTTCTCCACTTGTTGTAAAAGCATAGTTGGGTGAGTAAGAATCAGAGTTGTTAAAAGCTCCACCAGCAGTTATATCAATGTAATGATCATAACTCTGATCCTTACTACTACCAGATTCTTCTTGACCCAGAAGTGTTGTGTTACCAAAGGTGTAATCATCAGCAACCTTCCCAAATTCCTGTAACTTCTTTTTCTGGTTCAACTCTCTCTCATAAGTGAGGAGTTGACCATGAAGTTGGGTCAGACTTAATTCTTTGAATCCAACAGAATTTCTAGTCACAAAAGCAATTGTGTCCCATTTGTCAGGTAGTGATCTTAGAAACCTACTATTTAGAGTTGATTTTGCAAATTCAACATTAACAAGTTAAATTCACTAATGAGACAGCTAAAACGTTCAAACTGTTGGGTTAGTGATTCTCCTTTGACATGACAAAACGTTTCATACTGTTGATTCAAAACCTCCCTGTTATTTTCGATAACCTCTTCTGTTCCATCGAACTGCTCTTTTAGAGCATCCCACAGCTCTTTGGCACTGTTACAATGTAACAGTCCAACATAGATGTCATTTGGAAGAGCTGAGGCCACTATGCTAAAAGACTTTGCATCTAATTCAATTTTTTGAAAATTTTGTTCTGAGTAATTTTCAAGGCTTTTAGGCACGAAGCCTTTGGGATCTTCAGTACTAGGCACCATTGGAACGTGTGGTCCAAAGATAACTGACTTCCAGCAGCCGGTGTTTTACTGAGCTAACACATGGCCCATCCTACGTTGCCAGATATTCTACTCAGATCTGATAAGCATAGGTGGCTTGAATAGTGTTCCGGTGTTGTGAGGGTCGTGTGATTGTGATGCCATCTTGGTTGATTTCACAAAAGTTTTCGAATAATCAACTTTGTACGTGATTACCATTTACTCTGTTTTTCAACTGATACGAAAAACTTTAAGTATCAATGGATTTGAGCTAAACTTTTATGTCAAATTGATTGTTAGATCGAATTTGACTGTCCTATGCTCTGATACCAATTGTTAGGATCAGAGTTTCTTTTGATTGTTTTGTTTAACAGAAATGGAAGATGAAACAGAGAATAATGTGCAGCGGAAATGGAAATAAAGTTTACAACACAATCATAGAAGAATAGTTTTCAGCAAACATGATTTCATTAGTCGAATGATTGTATCAATTACAAAGATAAACTATGCATGCATGTAATACTAGACTCACCCTCAGCCTGAGCTTACTAGTTAGTTCGTACAAGATGATGGTGAAAAGAACTAATAGAACAGTACAGGTACTGTTCTATTTATAGTACATCCCTAACCACTGAGCATCTAATGCTGACGTCACCTAGATAGTGACATCTAACAGACTAACAAACTCTAATCACTGATCTATACAAACACTGATACAATAAACAACTGATTATATAAACTCTGATGCAGCTTCCCACTGTTGTTGCCTAAGCACTGATGTTGCAGATCAGTGCTTTCTTCAAAGGGTGATCAGGCCTTGAGTCAGCAGTGCTTTGCTCTTCATCGGTACTTGAGAAACATCAGTTGTTAGGGCTTCAGCCTTTATACTTCAGCAGTTCTTTGAATAATAGTTGTTGTGGAGATCAGTACTTAGAATCGTCAGCAGATAGAAACACTATGATTGATGAGAATTTAGGACATGCACTGCTTATTGGTGATCAACTGTTGAGAACCAATTTTGTCTTTTCATATCATCTGTTCTTCTGGGCTTGATTACATGGGCCAACACCACCGCACAAAAAGAACTCACCGGAACTTCTTCGAAAAATCATCACACTCAGATTTAACATTAATCATACCTAAAGAAGCCTATCCACACAAAAATGGAACATTGCAAGTCAAAACAAGGTTGTCGGAATTCTGTCAGAACTTTATCGGAACCCTAGGTGGGTCGCCGGAGTTGACCACACTTGGGCTAAGAGTGGATATGTATCAGCAGACTCGACGTGCAAAGCTTGTAAACACCACAGGTTGAAGATTTTGACTAGGTACCGTGTTATTTGCTCGTCCTCTTTGTAAACATGATTTTGGATAATGAATTATCTTTATGGTTAAACGTTGGGTTCTATACTTCTATGTTGGCTACTGAATGTAGAAGCTTTAAATTTGCAGGTGGCTGGCTGTTGAATCTTTCTTGCGGTGGCTGAAGTTGCAAGAAGCTAAGAACTTTTAATCTGTTATAAAGACTTTTAATCTTTCTTGTGTATTCTTATAAAGATTTTGTTTTTGGCACGAGGTAATGATAATTTCTACTCGTTTATAGGAAAACGAGTTAATCCGGTTTGTAATTTAACTGATAAATCAAATAGGTTGCCGGAATTCTGTCCGAACATTGCAAGTCAAAACAAGGGTAAAGTTACCATTCTACCCTAATGTGCAAAACACATGTCATACTTAACTGAAAATTTTAACCTTGTTAGGGTCAAAGGACGAATAGTGTAATAGGTTTTCTAAATAAATGATTGTGACTGTAATTATTGAAGTTAAAGACTATCTATTGTAATTCGATAAAAACATAAAGAACGAAAAATGTAATTTATCCTATGTAAAATGAGCTCAATCAATTGGAAATTATCATATTTTATAATTAAAAAACAAGTAATAATTTTGTTTTAAGCCTCAAAATAGAGGTGAGGAAAAAGAAATACAAGGGAAGAAAAACATTTGACTTAGAAAGAATATTTAAAACTAAAAAAAAATTGTTTGACAAACCCCACATGCAACGAACATGCAAAATTTGTCTGCCAACTCATATGATGTTGTTTAGAAAAAGGGTGTTGCTAAATGCACTCTCATTTTTTTTAATTTTACTGGCTGTACTCTCCCCCTCCCTGAAGTTTGTAAATAAATACAATCAACCCTTGTATTTTCTAATTCTTGAAAATTTGTATTAGGAAATATCCCTATTTTTTCTAAGGGTTTATCTTGTTGCTAGTTTGAGTATTTAGGTATATACGTACAATTCTATGGAAGAAAAAAAACAAGGAATCCTTACCTTGATCAGCAACATTGAACATGCATTGAACATGTACTTAAAGAACATCTAAAATTCATGAAAATTCGCAAAAAAAAAAAAAAAAAAAAAAAACGACCAAAAGATTCCCATTTAAATGCTGAAACGAAACTATGTCTAGCAAAAGTATGATCAGCTGCTAGCTATAGGTGTAAGAAAATAGAAAAGGGATTGAACAAAGAATATAAGGATTTATTTTCAAATAACAGAAAATACAAGGATGGAATTTAAAAAATTATAAAACTGATATCTTTTGAAATGGAGGTATAAACATAAAAACTAGAGGTGTATTAAGCCACATCCTTAGAAAAACAATATCACATATAAAAGGATAAAATGATTGCATATCAAACAGTGTAAAGTTCCTTTGATTGTATATAAAAACATATCTCACGGTTTAAACAAGGTAAAACCTAAAAGCAAAAAATCGATAATCAAATTATGATAAGATATTTTACCATTATACCAATAAAATAGGTAAATTGATTATTTGCTGAACTATTATGGCACCAATATAATGATGGAACTTACATACAAATAAAAGCAAGTCGGTCTGTTGATCGGTTAGAAACATATATGATTCGGTTCATGGTTTCTTTTTGCAGTTTGTCAGTTTTACAGTTTGAAACTTGAAACCAAATGAGCCAACCATTTATATTAATAAACTGTCCTCGTCATACTAAAAACAGAAATACATACTTACGTTTTTTAAAGAAAAAATGAATATCTTTCATCAAAACCAGCAGGACTTGGGCCATGTGAGTGGTGTCAGGTTCGATCCTCACCTCCATCAAAGGTGAGGCATTGGGGTTATTCCCAACCCAAGGATGGCAAGGACTCCGGTTCAAGCTTGAGGGAACCCGAGTTTTCTATTACGGCGCATTTACTCCAGCGGGTCGCTCTGTCACAACAGGCGGTCGATTCGTGTGGAGGGTGCAACTCCTGTCAAGTGACAGGGGGTCGGAAATTTTCTTGGGGAAAGCTATGTCCCATTTCTACCGAGGCGTGCGCCCCGTTAAGAGAAGATAGTCCTTGGGACAGAAATGGGGCGGGCCTGTGTCTTGCGGGTGTGTATTAACCGTCTGTTGTGAATTACACCTTTAAAAAAAACCAGCAGGTTTGGTTTGTCATTTTCCAATAGAACCGAACCGTGAATACCCTTACAAAATACTATTTTCCTTTGGTCTAAGATGTTTTACTGCTAAAGTGGTTAGTAATTTGATTTTATGCATGAGATTATCATGTCCAAAAATATTAGATGAATTGGGATACGAGGTTTCATGCTTAGACAATTAATCAGATAATGTTTAGTGTTAATTAAGTAAAATAATTAGATAATTTAAAGTCTGAGTAGTTAAAAATCCTAATTATTTAAAAAAAATAACAAATAAAATGACAAAAATAAATTGTTTTTCTAAAATCAAGACACCATGTGAAGGAGGAGCATTACTTAAATTACGTTAAAAATAATGGCAAAATAGGTAGCAAAACAAATTTGTTTTAGTATTGTCAAATTTACCCAAAACCATAAGGCCAGCGGGGTGGTCCGTTATGGACACTCCATCACGAGTGATGGAGTTTAGCACACCGCCGCCACCACAATGTATAACGCGTGGAACTTTTAACGCGTTGATAATATCACGCGTTGAACAATTGAATGAATTTGAACGTTGCCCATTTTCGACCGTTTTTCAACGGTAAACTTAATTAAAAAAAACCCTTTAAACCTTTTATATATACTTCTTCATTTTAAACCATTTCACCCACCCCAAAACACAAACATATTTCACACAATCTACATCTTTCTCAAATGGAGTTTCCTACGGATTCGACGTTTCCGATGTCTAGCGATAGCGATACCGAGTCGTCTTCTGACAATGAGACGCTAAAATATTTTGTGTCAGTGTATAACGAACTTGATACTAGTTCGTCCCGCCCAAAGAAGAAGATGGTAGACCGTGATCAAATACGTGCCAACGAAGTGTTAATGAACGATTATTTTGTGGAGAATCCGCTCTACAATGCCGAAACGTTTAGAGATCGGTTTCGTTTACCAAAAGAATTATTTTTAAAGATTGTTGGAGACATCGAAGCAAGCAAGGAATGGTTTCAAGAAGGTTACGATGCGAGGGGCAAACCAAGTTTCACGGCGATACAAAAATGCACGTCCGCCATTCGCCAACTAGCGACAGGTAACCCTCCTGATCAATATGATGAATACCTAGCTATGGCGTGCAGAACTTCCCATGAATGTCTGCAATTTTTTTGCGACGCGGTCATTAAGTTGTATGGTAAAGAGTTTTTACGTAAACCGACGAGCCACGACATCTCACGTATTTACGCCGCACATGAGGCTATATGGCATTTTCCAGGGATGCTCGGTAGCATCGATTGTACACATATCGAGTGGAAAAATTGTCCAAGAGAGTTGCGAGGGGCGTATGTTAGAGGTGACATCAAAAGACCAACCATCATACTAGAAGCGATGGCGTCGAATGATTTATGGAATTGGCATTCATATTTCGGTGTTCCAGGTTCAAACAACGACATCAATGTGTTGCACACGTCGCCGTTGTTTCAAACCGTAACGGATGGTACCGCACCCTTCTCTCCATTCTATGTTAACGGACGATATTACAGACGAGGCTTCTTTCTTGTGGATGGTATCTACCCATCATGGTCTGTTTTTGTGAAAGCTCCTTCATTTCCTGTCGAGGCTAAAGAAATCGTGTTCAAAAAATTGCAAGAATCGGCAAGAAAAGATGTTGAGAGGGCTTTTGGTGTTTTAAAGGGTAGATGGGGTATACTACACCGACCGGTTCGTGCGATGAACAAGAAAGACATACATAGCATAGTATATGCATGTATCATATTGCACAATATGATAATCAAAGAAGACGGACGTGCAATATCTCCGGATTGGGTGCCGGATCCTCCTACACAAGTTCAAGTTCCACAAAATATCCAACAAGAATTGCGTGATGAAGAAACTCACTTTCGGTTGAGATACGATTTAATCGAACTAGTAGGTTCTTTAGGTTTGGAGTTTCATGAGTCGGAAGAGTAGTAGAGTTTTTTTAGTAATTTTTTTTTTAAATTGTAGCCTAAAATATTTCTGGTATGTTAAATTGAACTAGTATGTTTTAATTTTAATGAAATTTATAATTTTAGTGTTTTATTGTTAATTTCTAATTTTAAAATAAAAATTAAAAAAAATTGTGACTGATGGAATTCCATTACTAGTGATGACTACCGCCACTACAAAAGTGATAGAATAGTGGCTGATGACATGGCAAGAGTTGATTGGATGCTTGTGAGTGATGGAATTCTATCACTAGTGACCACCCTCACTCCCCTGATTACACTATTTTCTTTAATAAAGCAGTTTTACCTCTTTTTGACTCAATTGATCCGTTTCCTTCCCAGCCCGTTAGAAATAAAACATAAACCAACCGAGTCACCAACACCGAACACACCAAATAGAAGGTAAGATTCAGGTCAAAACGAGACGAGTTGACCCGTTAAGTCTTTAGTCATAATTATTAACTTGTGCCTATTGTTTTGAATTTAAACAACAATATGCAGAAAAGAACAACTGACACTAACAAGCATGGAGTCATAGACATACATAGCACACAACAAACAAACAAACTAATTGGCTGAGACCAACGGTTTGGTTCGGGTCGGGTTTAACTCAGCATGCATTTGGAACTGAGAGAGTATCATAACAACAAACAACATACTATGCTTTTTACTTTCTGAGTACATCTGACTCGTGTGCCATTAAGTCCTCACCGGGCCTGTAGTATTTCGCCGGAGGGTATAACCCCAGGTTGCCAACTTGACTTGTGTACAAACAAGCAAATCTCTCAACCTGCATCATTGCAAACCGTAAGTATCCTCAAAAATGGATTGGGCCTAGCGTTGCAAACCAGCCCGAGCTTGGCTCGTTCAACTTAAAAGAATTAGATTTTGGCATGTTTTTTTACTTTATGTCTAAAGCTTGAGCGCAGCTCATGAGCAACTTTTCAAGACGGTGCTCGGTTTGTTTATTGCTTACGTTTAAGCTTGGTTTGAGCTTTTAACCCGAATATGCATCTTTGCCTGTTAAACATATTTGACCCGTTTGTTTTTTAACCCGAATCAACGTGTTGAAATTACCACCACTACTTGTAAGGGATATAAAGTAAAACTGTAAACTAACCTGGTGTGCAAAGCGGGAGTTTTGATAACCGGTTTTCATAAGCTGGCCCCACACGGGATGGAACTGTGGATAACAGAATAAGCATGTCACTAGTAAAAAAAATGTACAAAAAAGTAACAGATTCAATGATATTCAGGGATATATATATATATTCAAATGGTTTTTTTTTTTTTTTTTGAAAAATAAATAGATACGCGAACAGATACCCATAAAAAGTTAAGATCCATACAGAACTGATTACCTTCTGATGGAAACTTTTTTGAGACTCTTGATGTGATGCACGAACACGGGCACCTTGAACCTATGCAAAATAATAAGAAACCGAGTGGATCATGGTTCATAGACACTTGCAAAAATTCTAAGTTAATAGGGTATAAAAGGATATTCAAAAAAGGAAAAAAACCATGTGTATTATTAAACTAGAGGTGGCAAAACGAGTGTGTTAGGTGGGTTGGGTAACGAGTCATAGCATGTAACTTTTGGTATTTGTCGGGCCATGTCAGGTTGGGTTGATTTGATGAACTTTTGTCCAAATATTTTCTAATCTTTCTATAAATATCTAGTGTGTATGGTTGCGATGTTATATTATTTCTGTAATTAATACTTAGAATAAAAATGATTTATAGGGTTTTATGCATTAAGAATACACGTTAGGCTACTATGAAACCGTTTACTATAAAATGTCTAGTGTATATGGTTGTGATATTATAAAATGACTTTTTTATTCTAAAAACCATTTAGAATTTATCGTCCTACACCAACCTGAAGTACGTCAAGCTTTGAAGCGAGCTTTTCTCTTTCACCAGCATCCAGATTTCCGTGCCTGAAAGAACAAAACAGCTTGATTCAGAAAACCATACGGGTTTAACGGGTCAAATAGGTAAAAGTCAAAAGATTATTTAACTGGGAAAGGGTCAAACATGCCAAAGATGGCCCAAAGAGAACATTTAATCCGTAAGACCACCAAAATCATATTATTAAAAAGGAACAATGGATTTTAATAATCCCAATTATTGGCCGGCAACCGTCCTAACTTAAAAAATAACCAGTGGTGGTCCCACCTTTTTACATGTTGTAAACCAATAGACCTTTACTAACAGAAAAGGAAAAAAGGGGACAAAAAGAAATTAAGGTCCTGTTAGTAAAGGTCCATTGGTTTACAATATGTGAAAAGGTGGGACCACCACTTGTCATTTTGAAGTTGGGACTGTTACCGGCCAACGGCTAATAGTTGGGATTATTAAAATCCATTTTTCCTATTAAAAAATATGATTCATAACAAAAAATATGGCTTTGTATTCATATTTGGCACGCTTATTATCAATATACGTACTCAAGGGACCACTTCAAATGATGGGTTTGATCTTCGATTTGATCTCGTTCACTTCTTAGCAGTTGGAGTCTCTGCGCAAGTTACAAGTTTCAGTTATTTCTACAGCAAAGAAAAACAGAAGCTCACCACGGTATAAGGCTCAACGTATACATTTAAGAGTTCATACATCATAATCCAAGTCATATATTAAAATTTGAAACTTTGTTTATCGCTCTTTAATATCACAAGTCAAATATTACCTTTCGAGTCTCCCTCGAGGACGAGAGAACTCTAGCCTCCTTTTCAAGTTCCGGAACAATAAGCATTGTCCTCCAGCCTGATATATTTAGTTTAATTATAACGAGATTGAGATTAAAATACACATAATAATATAAGGGTTAAGTTATTCTAGAAAGACTCCTAAAAATAAGAAGTGTAAGAAGACATTATAGAGTGACAAGTGTCCAAGAACCTAAAACCTAAACCCACTACACCACCACTCAAAACCTAAACACCCACCACCACCCAAAAACCTAACCCCCCCCCCCCCCCCCCCCCCCCCCACAAAAAAAAAAAAAAAATTGGAGGGGGGTGGGGGGTTAGGTTTTTGGGTGGCGGTGGGTGTTTAGTTTTTTTTTTTTTTGTGTAGTGGGTTTATTTTTAGGAGCCTTTGTACACTTCTTATTTTTAAGAGCCTTTGTATTTAATCCTAAACCAATAATATAATATCATCTTGACGCATGCAGATAAATATAAACATAAAGTGAGTGGACCCATTTTGATACTTTTTTTTTTTTTTTCTAAAACGACCCGTTTACCCCAAGCCCATTTTGGTTAGAGCCCGTTGTGACCCGAAGTTGATACTATTTCTTATGATGAATTAACGATCCGCTAGTTAACCCTCCCCGCCTGTTTCCCGTCAGGCTTATCCACCATATAATGGCTAATGCCAGTTATAAGAATAGACACTTCTAAAGAACACAATGAAATTATGAAAGAATAAAGAAATTCATACCCAAAACTTTTTTGCTGCGTAAGATATCCCCATATATATGATCTCCGATATACAAAACCTGTGAACTTGATCCCACATTAAGTAGTTTATGCAGATGGCCAACATTACCTCCCTGAAACAAAAGTCATATCCTTGAAATATAAGGGAACATTTACATATATATATAATACACACACACCCCTAAAAACTTGCAAAATATCATATTTACCCAACCCAAACCAAATAGTGTCGAATATGCCGAATCAAAAGACTTAAAATTTCATATTTACCTATCCTATTAAATACAACTTATATTATGACCATTATACCCTTATCTTTCTTCTTACACTCTAAACTCTCATACCCTAGTGCAAGTAGTAAGAAAGGGGTAAAAAGGTCATAAAATTAAAAAATGGGTACAACTTTTATTATGATTTTTTGTTGGGTAAACATGATATTATATCAAATTTTTAATGAGATATATGAAATCCCAAATATATGACACATAGATTATATACAGTACCTGAAACACCTTGCAATGTTTATTTGGAATCTGATTGGGCAACTCTAAAGCGGGGCTTCCCACCTAATGATAATTAGTTAAACATTTCAAAAAATATAACGAAATGTATGGGGTATAAAAGAACGGAAGAAATCTACTCACAAACCTGAGCAAGTGGAGTACCATTGTCAGTGTTAACAAGCTTCCCCGAGTCTGTCTCGACCATAAAAATATTAGCACGGTTTTCATCATGGAAAAAGCCTGGCTTCGCGCTGCATACACAAACTTTTTAATTTGAATATGGTTTTATTACTTATAAAACATATGCAAGATCCTTAAGCAAAGTAAAAACCGTAACCTGCCAGTAATGACAAAATCAAAATGTTGGAGCCAATCAAGGCTCAAAGAGGAATCGCCATCCATTGTTCGCGCCCCAAATACAAAATTCATCACAACATTTGTATAATCCCATAGGCTGCATCAAATTAACACATCTTAGCTAGGATTATAACACGTTGAACGACAAATAAATAAGTCTTTTTTTACCTTTTCGACTCAAGAAATTAACACGAGTATAACTATTGATTAGAATAAAGAAGGTGTTGAAATATTAGATAATTATTTACAGATAACAACTAGAGGTGCATTATGAATACAACATTGAATATTGAAAAGATTTGTTTAAGAAGAATTGGATATATTAATTTGTTAAAAATTTTTAACCATATCAAATATTTTGAGATAATAGATTGAAAAAGATGTGTAATCTTGATATGAAAAATGATTGAATTTTAATTTCAAAAGAAGAAAATATCTGGTTGTAAACCATTTGACATTATTTGTCAAAGTTGTACAATTTAAGACTGAAATAATATAAAAAAAGCTCCCCATAGTCGTAATCGTGTGACCCTTGTTTACCGCATGATACCCATCTGATAACCAATTTATACAACCCAACTTTTATAACTAATAGAAAAATGAACCAGTCTTAAATTTAATCATTTGACCCTTGTTCCATTTCACCACCATTATGTGTTACAGAAAAAAAAAATAGAATATAGAAATACCTGTTGGTCACTATGAATACAGCACGCCCAGAAGTTTTTAACATTTTAAGCATTGGGACTATAGAATTGTCCTTGTTAATATACCTGATAATTAAACATGTTAAGCAAAATGAAAATAGAAAACAAGTCACTGAACTGCTAGGAAAGCACATATGTGTGTACACACACACACACACCCACACACATACATATATATATAAATATATAATTTGTAAAATCACATATCATGCAACACCATGGCACCATATTTTCCACCCATGCTTAGAAGAAGATTATAGTCTTGCAACATAAAGTTACATAATGTAAGCCAACTGTTACTTTTCTTTATAAGAGAAAGCATATGTTAATATAAAAAAAACGTACTTTTTTGGATCTTTTGCAACCATTTCCTTCAAAGATCCATCACGGTGGCACATATCGATAGCAGAGCGGACATCGGTGTAGATACGATAGTAGCTGCAAGAAATGGTTTTAAACATTATTATTTCCAAGACAAAGGTCAAATAATAAACAAGTATAGGCAAGACAATGTGTAAAAGGTGAAAAAAAAACTGTTTATTCTCTATAACAGTAAAAAACAAACAAACCCCTAATACAACAGGTTATCACTTGAAGCTGCGTGAAATCAGAACCAGTCCATCCTCAATAAAGGTGGAAAGACGGGTGAGTTGGATAACGGGTCAAAACGGTTTAAGGTTGAAATGGGTCATTTTTAGTACGGGTCAAAACTGGCTGGGTCAGTTTGGGCTGACCCACATGATCTGGCTTTTTAAAAAAATATAACTGAAGCATAAACCATGATTACAAAGACAATATTATTGCAGTAATAATCTAAATCTAAGAATATAGTGATTTAGGAGGCTTTTTGGACTAAAAGTAAAATTTGAGTGACTTTCACCCGTTTGACCCAATCGACCCTTTTAGCAATTTTTTATTTGACCCAATGGAAACAAATCACAACCCAAACGGGCTCATTCATATGCATATGTGTCGAAATTGCCAAGACAATGACAACAATTAGCCACATACATACCATGTATGAATATACTCTGATCAATTACTTTCGTCAATGAAACGACAAACTAAATCGTTCTTTTATATCATCATTCGCTACATACTTTACTGCTGTAAATGGAGGGTGTAACATTAACCGTAGTAGCTACAACCAAATCATTTTTACTGTTTTTTTTTTTAAATTGACAAAGACCAAGTGATATTAGTAAGTCAAACATAGAGGTTTAGAAAGAGAGAGTGATTATGACACAATATCAAGTGAGTCTCACAACATGTTACACGAGTGTTCATTATATAAACGGAATTAGACCCGTGTTGCGTAAGTAGTTAAATGTTATCAAGTAAATAAATATATGAATAAAAAAACAAATTTACTCGAATCATCGTTTTCAATTACTGAAGCTGTGATTACAACTACAGCATCAATCAGATATCGAATATATATTTAAACGCTATATTTTCAAGAAATTTAAAGGTTCAAGTCATCTGTCCCCCTTACTCTTTTACTTCTGACATTTTCTCCGGATTGCTATCCTTAAAATCAACAAGCTGAGCAAACAAGTACGCTTCAGCAAGTGAAAAAAGGGTGTCAATGTGCGCATAGTCGGGCCCATCAAACGCATCTCTCGTGAAAGTATTACCGTAAGTAGCAACCTTTTCATTCTTCGATATCAATCGAAATCCATGATATGCTACTTTCACATATTTATGCCTGTCCATCTGGAAGAGCGAACGATACACAAATAAAAATAAACTAAAAAATGTAATCAACTGAAAATATGCTAATATGCTACTGTAAACACTTCAGTTTGGTATTTGACAAACACAAACCTTCAGTATATTTCCTCTTTTTTTATCGAGCACAAGTCCTCTAACCATGTATGTCCAGTCAAACGACCATTCCAGTAGCTGCACCGAAACAGAAAAGACACAATATACATACAGAATCATATATAAAATGTTACATAATTTCTAGCAGCCTAAGAACTGAGATCATACGGTTTAACTATGACATTTTAACATAGTTAATGAAACTGCAAAATTATACAAAAAAACTTCTCTATAAATTAGAGAACCAAAATAACTATATAAACTAACCTCTTTCGGATACCCGAGGTTGGTAACTAGCTTCTCAATTGTCCCATCATACGCAAGGGACTCAAACGTATCTGGTTTGTATTGTGCTAAAGTATAGTCCATGTCAAAACCGACAGCGACTATATTTTTCATGTTGACTGCACTGTTACAGAAGATTTGTTTTCCTATATCAATGGTTGGCTTTCCTTCCGGACACGATAATAAACTCGCAACGTCACCATCTTCAAAGCCGATAACTCCATCCATGTTGCAGCTTGATAACTAACTTAACAAATTTTATAACAAAAAGCAGTAAATCATCTTTCTGACACTTTAAAGAAGAAATAATTGAACCACGATTTATATAATAGTTATTAATTTACATCGAGATAGATGGTAAACGGGCAACAAGCTGCGCCGCTACCCTTTTTGAATAGCCAAACTCCTCCTCCTCATCATCATCATCATACTCAGTAAATCCCACCAATAGCAAAGCTAATGTAGGGTCCGAGGAGGGTAGATGTAGACAACCTTACCTCTACCATGTAGGAATAGAGAGGCTGTTTTGAGTGAGACCCCCGGCTCGACTGTAGTTTTGTATCAAGCCTTGGACCTAAGACACATAAGTCATAACACTCAAACAATCGGGACAGAGACTGATTGGTGCATGTACTCCCGTGTCTTTCAGCTATCAACGTCACAACACGATGCATGATTAACCATCCACCGCTTTTAACGTTATTTTCACGAAATTAGTAAAACAACGTTAAAGTTAGCACCATTTCACTTTTGCCCCCCGAGCGCCCACACATATATACATTATATGAATAGCAAAACTAAGTCTGTTAAAGATAGATCTCGGGGTCATAACATTACTATGCATGACAACATAAAATTAAAATGGATATGACAAAACAAAACAAAATAAAATTAGAGAAACAACTAAATGAACATTGAAGTAAATGAACACAACCTTCAAAGTAACAGTAATTATTCACAATCTTAATGCAAGAAGAAAGGAGAGATAGAGACAACATGATGCATTGAAAGAGATTTAACACTAGACACATGCAAGTCTGTAAATAAAAACAAAATAACTAAAAATCAAATCCATTAGCTCACATATCAAAATTTCATATCATATTCCAATCCTTTAATACATTTCAGAGTTCATTAACCAGAAAGAAAAATTCCTTTCGGATCAACAAAAAAATAGTATCATTCGTGTAATGTCACTAGAACAAGAAGCACAAAACCAGGGGCGGATCCAGCCCACATTTGTGGGTTCCCAGGAACCAGTGCGTTTGGAAAAAACGGAAAAAATTTGTGAGAACTTTGTAGAATTTAAAAAAATTAGTGAGAATTAAAGAGAATTTAGCAAAAGGAACCCATTAAAATAAAATCATATATCCGCCACTGCACAAAACCTCGGATTATGTAACTGATCAACACCAAAAACACTTGCATGCAGTGGCGAAGCTTGAAAATTTCTACCGGGGTCGGAAGTCACCGGACCTAAAAGTATATATCTATATTTTTTTTATAAAACCGGGGGTCGAAAACGTATATACCTACAAATTTCTATACGAAACCTACATATATAACACTACTGAGCGAAAAGTTCGGGAGGTCAGTGCCCCCGGCCCCTTCAATGCTTCGCCCTGCTTGCATGCAGATCACTAAAGCGAAAATACAAACAAATTAACTAAACAAGCAACAATTATGAAGCAGACCTTGAGAATTGTTGATCCTTTTGAGAAGCCAGACAGAAGAACAAAATTTGGTTAGTTATAAGAGGAAATATGATATTATGATAGTTGAAGGGGTTTATATAAAAAGTGGCGGTTAGTGACACGTGGATAAGTTGTTGTGAGGTGGACAGTTGTGACTTTAACCGTGGGGATTGGAACCACTTTAATAACAATTATTGGAGTTAATTACGTTTTCGTCCCTATGCTTTGTCAAAAATCACTATTTCAGTTCATTAGTTTAAAAATTGCGATTTCAGTCTCTGTGGTTTCACTTTCGTAACCATTTATGTCCACCTTGTAATAATTTCAGACCCTATACTAACAGAATAAATGGATTGAAAGGGTTACGAAAGTGAAATCATAGGGACTGAAATGGTTACGAAAGTGAAACCACAGGGACTTAAATCGTAATTTTTAAACTAATGAACTGAAATAGTGATTTTTGACAAACTATATGGACGAAAACAGTAATTAACTCTAATTATTGCAATTTGTAAAATAAAGAGGTTGGAAGAATGCAGAATGGGTGTTGTTAATTGGAGGAATATGGTTACGGTGGAGGAGGTATGAAGCAATTTATTCATTATTGGGGATGTTGTTAAGATTGAGCCCTTTGGTTTTTATGTTGTTAAATTGGTACCTTGTGATTTGACTTTTTGACTTTTGTGAATTGTGATGTGAGCCATAGGTTGTAGCACGTGTGTTTTGTCTTGGTATGAGTGGGAAGAAGTATCATGAGGTGGAGAAGAGTTGAGTGTGAGTAAGGTTAGGTTTGGCTTCTTTAACTAATAATATATTGTGTTTATTGTCATGTGATTATATGTATATTCAGCTTTTTATCAGTATAGTATTTATTATATAAGATAATATACCATATTATATAATACTAGTATTAAGATCCCGCGCTTTATGGCGGGATTGTTAAACCGATAAAAAAGAGGTGTAAAAACGTTGAATCATGCATGCCCGTTGTAACGTGCTAACTTTCAAAACTTAACCTCAAACGTAAAACATGAATTGCGACATGGCTGTTAAACTGGAAAAAAATAAAGTAAACACTTTGAACCATACACGTGTTGTATGGTGTTAACTCGTAAAATTTAGATCAAAATGTAAAATGAAAATTTGTAAAATATGAAAAGTATATGGAAACAAAGTTGAAAATGGGAAAATATTGAGCTAAAAAATAAAACAGAAAATGTTTTATAACAAAGTTGTAAAAGACAATAACTATAGGGGTGAAAATTATAAATAAAAAAATTGAATTATAAGACCACATGTAGTGGGGGTAGTTTTGGCGTGGAGCACCAAAAAAAAAAAACGCCCAAACACGCTCACACACCACTACCCCTGGGCGTGGTTTTTGCTTTTTTTTGTTTGGCGTGTTTTAAAAAATGTCGGGTACAAATGAAATTGGCCAATCAGAATAGAGAGACGTGGTTTTAATGAAATATTATTTGATGTAATTACAAAAAAATAATATTAATAATAATAATTGGTTAATAGTGGAATGAGACATTATACTACTACACCCATTTTAACTTCAAACCCCATAATGTCTCTTTGTTTATTAGACGACAACGTATCGCTTCATACGGGTGGGGCATTTGTTTCACTCACCACTACACATGATCTAATTACTTTTATTCATAAACCAAAAGTTGATAAAAGTAGAAACATATTATCCAATTGATGGGTGGACAAATAAACAAAGAAGGAAAATGTATTTTGCATTACTCAATTGTAAAGTTGCTATAGCTTTTTTACATACAAAGTTGAATAGTAGATTCAAGTCACATAATTTTTTTGAAGTTGAATAGTAGATTCAAGTCACATGATTTTTTTTTGTGAATTAATAGATGTGAAATTATCTCATATCATATAATATTATATCGTATCATATCATATTATCTCATATCATATAATATTATATCGTATCGTATAATATCATATTTGGTCATGATATATACATACGATACTCCAAGATCAATATTTTGTTAGATCAACACTGATAATTCGATAACGAAAGAAGGAGCCTAACAACCACATGTCATATTTTATCCAATAGCATTCATATCATATAATATTATATCGTATCGTATAATATCATATTTTCTCATAATATATACATATGATACTTCAAGATCAATATTTTGTTAGATAAGCACTGATAATTCGATAACGAAAGAAGCAGCCTAACAACCACATTTCATATTTTAATCCAATGGCATAGATTAAAGGTCATAATGTGAAATTCTACTTTTTAACGCAAATTCTACATTGCTTGCCCCTTTCATCTAGGGATGGCAATGGGTCGGGTTTGGGACGGGTTTAGGTAATCCCAAACCCAAACCCGGTTAGATAAGCTTGGCCCAAACCCGGCCCAAAACCCGTCGGGTTTCTAGCGGGTAAATACCCATCGGGTATCGGGTATACCCGTGGGTTTCGGGTAAACCCATTCATTTAAAAAGATTACTCGTTGGGTATACTCATCTCAAAACTCATTGGGTATTTATCGGGTAACTACTAACCGGTTACATTTTATATTGTCATTATAAAAATATATATCAAATAAGTACAATGTATACGGAATAGAATACCTATATGTGTAAAAAATAGATGTAACATATATATACATATTTAATAATATAAAAAAATTATATCGGGTATACAATCGGGTAAACGGGTATACTTTATCGGGTAATTGAGTCGGGTAAACGGGTATATCACTAAATCCCAAACCCGTGAAAAAAATAAAAACTATTCCCAAACCCGATTAACCGACCCCAAACTCGTCCCAAATATGTCGGGTTTCGGGTTTACCCAGCGGGTTCAGGTATCCCTACTTTCATCGCCATTGTGAAAATATGTTAAAACAATTCACTATGATGTGATATTAGCATGGCCATATCATATATATTATGATTAAAATGATCACATTTTAAAGACGTGACTCCCTATTATAAAAAAATATCCATATAGAGATAATATATGTCCTAAGAGTAAAATCTAGAAATCGATTCCAATAAAACTAAAGAAATCTTATTATTCTTTACCGTATATGGTGCAGCTAATTAGCGTACGATTGACCATCATCAACTCAGTTGTGATTTACACAACATAAAAAGCCTAGTGTTAAAATATATAATCATAAAAAAAGAAGACAACAATAAATAAATTTCACATATCTAAACATGAATGAAAAAAGTGTGAAATTCTAGATACCTGTCTGTAGAGTGGTGTTTATAGGACCAGATTCGTCTGTGGATGAAGAAGAGAGTATTTGAACCTGTTGTTGATCACAAATATCGTTTGGTAGTGACAAATTTATAGTGAGGGGTAAAACAGCAAAAAAAAAAAAAAAAAAAAAAAAAAAAAACAATTTATTTATTTATTTATCAGCTAATGTTTATCAAGTGAGTGTCTACTTAAAGAGAAGAAAAAAACAATTTCTTTATAGCATAATTTGTTTGGTTTATCTAACATGCATGTTTAAGATATTTAGTTTTATTTTCTTTTTTCCAAATTTCCTTGTCTAATGGTTTTGATAGGATTATTATCATTCTAACGAGTTGCGTTAAGCAAGTAAAAACGAGATAGGCTAAAAACCACTTTAAGAGTAGTCAAGTTCTACACCCATAAAAATCTAAATTAAAAAAAAATTAAAAAAAATTCTACCAGTTCTCAAATTCAACCCCAATATTTTTACGAACCTAAAATTTAGATATTGAAAAATCATATTTTCTAAAGTAAAAAGATTCAAACACACAGTCTCCTAAAAATAAGAAGTCGTAGGAAGGGTATCAAATGAACTTCGAATTAGAACCGCCCTGTCGAACTCTACGATTTTAGATTTTAAGTTTTTGCTTTTAGAATTTTAGCTTGTAAATTTTAGAATTTTGCTTTGGGTTATTGTGTCTTTTTATGTGGCATTCTGTTTTTTTTTTTTTCGTCACTGTGTGTTTTTTTTACGATTCACTGTATGACGTTGTGTTATATTTACCGGCATTGTATTATATTTTGTGATCCGTTGTATTATATTTTGCGATTCATTGTGTTTTTTACACTTTCTAAATTTAGGGGACTTGTATAGATAACTCAACCCTATGTAAATATATGTTTGCAAGAAAAAAAATTGAACTAACAATTTAGTTTTTAAAATTATATCAATAACAAACACATGACTTTGGCAACAAAGCTTTTAATTTGGGATAATATCAATATATTTAAACGATATAATATATTTTATTAACCTTCTTGGGATAATATCAGAATATTTAAAAATAAAATTTATTTTATTAAAAACAGATGCATGATAAAAAAAAAAAAAAAAACCTTTTCTATTAAAAAGTAATCATCATTATTTTTTTGAAAAATTAAAGTGAGAAGATTATATATCAATATTTAATAAAAAAATCTTGAGAATCTTTTATAATATTATAAATTCTAAAGATTACATGAATATAATTTAGATAAAAAAAAAGTTAGTTGTATTATGTGAAAATTTGAAATGTTGGTGTAATTAGTAAAAATAATATAAAGAGAGGATAAGTTAGTAACTTGGTAAAAATATATAACTTTACTAAAATACTGTTTTAATATATAGGAAACATATTTATTATAATCATTATATATTATAATTATAAATTTGTAACATATTTGGACAATAGGTGGTTGTACTCTATGAATAAACTATTTTTGTGCGCATCTTTGTTGTATGGTGTGTTATGTTGTACATTGGATAGGGCTTGCTAGAGAAGCCTTACTTTTGACTAATCACATACGTGTAACCAAGATGCCGAGAGAGAGAGAGAGAGAGAGAGAGAGATCAAAAGAGGGGGGGGGGATGCAGATTTCACTATTTGAGAGAGAAAAAAATGGAGAGTCTAAGAGATAAAGAGAAAGAGAGAGACAAAGATCAGATCGACGTCGACGTTGGCCACCGTAAAACGATGGTGGTCTACAAAGTCATATCGATGATTGTTGTGGTACGCTTCTATCTTAAATGATGACGCCTTACTCGATGACGACAATACTGGCCGACGTAAAACCTCAATTTCGTCATTGCTCCAATGGTGGTCGGGTTTTATTGCAGATCTGATTGGTTTTGGACGTGAAGTCAAGGTAATTTCTTGTCCAATTTGCAGTGAGTTAGTGATTTTATTTTCACTTTGAATCATTTGATGTTTAGCTATTTAACATGATGACTGTATTTGTCCTATTTTGCTAAGCGTTATTCATGTTTTTTGTCGTTACTGTTACATGATTTTGGTGATACGTTGCATTCATGGATCGACATTATGCTTAAATTGATGTTATAGTGATTGGATCAACGGATGCGGATGGGTTGTCAACTAGATATGATGCGGGTTAACCCAGTCTCCTTCACATTTTATTTTATCTGGTTTTTATTTTTATATGATAGTTTCCCTTTTTCTCCTTCTTCAAATTCTTTTATTTAATGATACGAGTATGTAGCTATAGCCGATGATGTCAATAAACTTATTGCCAGTGAATGCATACCAATGGATGACCAAGGTTGAAAGGTATTTACTCTGTAAACATTCTCTACATTGTTTGTAGTGACTTTGATCGTAATTACCATTATTATTTTTAATGAAACTGTTGTTGCTTGCTTCAGTTATGTAACAAATAATGAAATTTGAAGGTAACATGTGGGTCTGCCCAAGTCAATGAAGCCAGGTATGATTTCCGATTTCCAACTTTTGGTTGGGTGAAATAGAGGGTAATTGGTGTTGTGTTGATTTGAAGGTAAGTGAGTCCAAGTGCAGCTGCTATATAATGATAATCTTTGAAGACGGAGGAGGCGACCTCATTATTTTGGATCTAGGGGATGATCCAATTTCTGATGAAGATCATTGACAGAAATGGCGATAGTGTAACAGTTGCGTTTTCCGAGAGCGGCATTGGGGTTCAATCTTATTAAAAAAACTTTTGTAATTTTATGTAAGCATTACTTATGTTCCTCTATGGGTTTTTGTATTGTTATGGACATATCGAAAATATTTCATCCTTTATATATTATTAGGGTTCTTCAAAGGGCAATCATAAAGAGGATTGAAATTGACATATGGCTTTCTTTCTTCGCATGTATGTTCTTGATTGTTGGTTTTGTTCGATTCGTGAATTGAATCTCTCATTGTTTGTATTTTCCCCTATGAATAGGTTACCCTTTGGAGTTTAGTTATTGCTCATTTGCGCCTACTGACGTCCTCAGCTGTTTGATTTGCATTACTAGGTATCATTCGAACCTCTTTTTTCGGTATACCTTTTATTTTGTTCTAGTTATATCTGATTCTAAGGAGATTTTGTTTTTTGTCTTGGTTACAAAGAGGATCGAGGGACGATGACTTCCCAAAATCTGCATAGCTTATATCAATACTAATTTAACATCTCTAAGTTTTTCTTTATTATACTATTTTCTTGATGTGGTGGAAAATGACTTCCCTAAATTTGCATAGCTGGTGAGTGGTGACCAAGATGGGAAGGCTGACTGCTTGAGTCCAATATGATCCTAATGTAAGTTTCTTTTCCCCGTCTTTTTATTATAATGCTATTTTCTATGCATTTTGCAAAGTGTTTTACTCTTTATCAAGAGCATTCAAAGGTATTTTACAAAATATGGTTGATTTGGTAATTTTACTATGTTAGGATCTGAGTTTGATACTTGTAAACAAATACTGATGAAACAATAAAACAATAAAATTCACAAGTAGGAAGATAATATCAACAATTGTTTTTCATTAAATCTTAATGATTCAAATGTATTACAGAATGATTCTACAATCTCCCCCTCAGTCTGATCACTCACATATACTATCCATACAAAAGAGAATGTGTTAAGTGATGAAATAGATCTCTAACAGGTGAGATCTATTTATGCTAAGTACTAAAGCTCTGTTCGTGATAGGCTAACATCATCCTGATAGTGACATCTAACATTCCTAACAGAAAAGATTCCATAGATGTTGCAAACATCTGTGCAAATCTAACATCTGATCTAACTATGCTAAACACTAATAAAAAACAAGTATTGTTACATTGGGAAACCTATGTTAGAGCTCTCCTCTGTTTCTTTGATTCCAAACATCTGTTTGGCCTTCTTCATCAGACCTTTGCTTCAACAAACCTTTGTTTTTCAACAAACCTTGTTTCTTCTAAAACAGTGGTTCCAGGGCTTTGATCAGATGTTTGCTTGTCTTCAACAGGTTTTCTGATTTAGGTGCTCAAGATTCACTATTTTACAATCCATCCTCATAACTAAAGTTATTGTAACTTAATAGCCTCCTAAAAACATTTATGTACATTTTTATTTAATTTTATACATGCATTTTGATAGTTAATCTATGATTGCATGCTGTGAAAAAAGGGACTTTGATCTTAATAATTGGCGCGCTTTTGATAACTTTTTAATTATATTTTTTCTGTTTTGATCAAGTTAATGGGTTAAGTAACCTCTAGCAAGTTTTGCTCTTCTACTATCATTCAATTCTTCAATGTGTTCTTTTCTAGCAATAATTGATGTGTACTCTGGATAAAATGTGCATACACAAACCCCTTTAAAATTGTGTTTGTTAGATAATGAACCGAGTTGAATGGGTTATCTTGTGTTTTATTTTCATGTTACTGCAGTTTTTTTAATGAAGTTAGTTTGGTTAATTGGTTTTACATTGTAGCGTCATACGGGTGCAACATGAACTGGTGGAGGAAGGGCGACTTACATCGACATTTTGTTGCATAAAACTACAGCTTAATTTCGAAACTTAACGTGTTTACCAGCTATGTATTTTGGTTCCCTTTAACAATGATATACAGGTATTATAATACGTTATATTATGTTTGCAATAGCATGATGGCGTGTAAATCATCGACATATCGACCTGAAGTCTTTTGCAGTTATATTTCCCTTTCAAGCTATTATATGTAGTTAGTGTAATTAATCAGAATTGTGCAATATAGTGGTTTTATTTTGATTTTAAATGGAAAAGAATCTATAGTCATTATCTTGTGAAAACATCATGGATTGATATGTTGGTTTGTTAAGCGTATAAATTCAAAATGTGTTTTTTATGTTTGATTCTCATGTATTGAATGTTTGTTTGTAAATCATATTCTAATAATTTGATACATATGTAAGAACCCCATCACATTGTGGTGGGTACTAATTCTAGTTAGACTTAAATCAAGTGTGTGATTATTCTTTTTTTCTTTATAATTTTTATTTGGTTCTCAAAATAACCCACTTATCTTATCTTATATTCTCTTACTTTTAATAAATGATTTTTGAGAATATCACGTGTCAACATCATATCCATCTCTTAAGAAAATCGTTTTTAATCAAAATTGGTTTTTTATTAATTTTTTAATCGCGTTAATATCATAAAATGATAACATTCCGCATTCTAAAATAATTATCTTAATATCCGCCATTATTTCAAATATATATATATTTAAGTTGACTAATAGTTTTTGTTAAACTAGATTTGCTTAAACTTTCTCACATAATTTCTTGTTATGTAACATCCCGGACATTTTTCTCGAATTATTAAGCGACACGTGTTCAAACTCTCCATATAATTCCGATTTGTGGAAGGAGAGGGACCAAAAATTGTCAAAATGGGGGTTGAAACAAAGTTGAGGGACTAAAAAAGCAAAAGTGCAAAATTTCATCTTCTGGAGGTCCCTTACGGACCGCAACGGGTAACCCCTTATGTTCTACAAGTGTCACACCCCAACGGATGGCAGAAACATCGGGGCGGGACGAAATAGATTGCTCGAGAGGCTTCATAACACTAATTGTGACGAGTGTTTAATAATTACCTTTTTTTTACATTGTTTGAACTAGAAATACCACAAGGTTGAAATAAATAATATACAACAAGTATTCAAGTAATTAAATTTCATTTCATGATAATGGTTTAACACAAAGATTGGAAACGAAATACAACATGGTTGAAAATAAATTACAATGCAACAAGTATTAAAGTTCAAATGCGTTTCTAGGCAGTCCTACTAGATTCCTTGCATCATCAAAATCCTGCAACATGTATTAAAAGCATAGTTCAATACAAAAAGTATTGGCGAGCATACAAGTTTGAATATAAGTATAAGTATAAAAGTTTGTCTCAAATCCAACATGGCAACTTAAATTCAAGTTATAACTAGCATACATGAGCAACCTTGTAACACCTCGAAAATTCACGTCATATAATGTATTGACCCGTGTCATAGATTTGAACGTGTGAAAGAATGTTCTTGAAGGACTAAAGTTGACAAACATGGAAAGTGTGTGAATTTAAGGGTTCAAAATGTCAACAAGGGATAAATATACTTTACAGTAACCCTACATGATGCTCATACCTTCAAACGAATAAATCATGGATCATACGAAGCTAAATATGAAAGAAAGTGAGAGATTACAAACTACAGGGGTTAAATGTGTCAACATGTTTAAGTTATACCTCTGAGTGACCTTTTAGCAAACCCGAAGCTTTGTAACGATTAATTATGCTCACTAAAATGCACGATATAAATTTCATAAAGTTTCGTTGTCGTATGAGAAAGTTACGATCAAATTCGTATACAAGGGGTTAAAAGCGTCAACGTGAAAGTTTATGACTTTTCGGGTAATAACAAAGTGACCAAGGACTCAATAAAACGGGTATAAGCCTTGAAGCCCTTGTAAGTAAATATGAAGGGGTCAAAATGCAAGAAATAAGTTTGGTTGACCCTTCGAAAGGCCAAGAGACAAATATGCAACAACTTGAAAATGTAAAATCTGACCTTCACTCTCAGGCGGGCCGCGTAAAGATTAACAAGACTTTACGCGGGCCGCGTCAGACCCCCAGATTCAGAAAAGTTGGACAGCAGCCTGTTTTCACGCAATAACCGACTTTAATCAGATATTTTCACTTATGGGCGACCCCTAAACAGTCCTAGGCACTTAGGGACATCTGTTGATGATCCATGGCCATTGATAGCACTTGTTGTCAATGATCTAAGTGAGTTTGAGCACTATATAAAGGCCCTTGTTGCAACCATTGTAACCACACCTTCCATCTGCATTTCTGATCATTTCTGGAGCTCCAAAGCAGACTCAAGTGATCACAAATCGTGCATAGGACTTCAGTAAGTATGCTTAACCTTTCTTAGTTAAGTTTTTGCTTAGTTTTAACTTAAAAGTCAAACCGTCGTAATTAACGGTTGACTTAGCGATTAATCATTGATGGTCCAGTGATTAGTCGAATTGAAAGTAGTTATAAGTTGGTAATTATGTGGGCAATAAACCCTTAAAAGGGCACCCTCTGATTCCCACTCTAACTAGGTCAAATGTCGGGTCAAACTTGTTATTAAAAAGTCAACAGAATGCTTAATTTCCAATTTATGCATAATTAGCAATGTAGAACCCATACAACCTGTTTTATCATTTATATAACTTGGTAATTAATGTAAGAACATGTCTAAACATGTTCAACCCGACAATTTTCAGTAGAGACCCGGTTCGGAACCGAAAGTCGCTTAATTTGACTTTTGCTATGACTTTCAGTTCTGACCCGTTTAAGCATGTTTTAGAAATGCCTTAGAGCCTTAATTGGACTAGGTTACATGCTAGTATAGCCATCTATGATTATACACCATGGTTCATTAGTTATCCGATTAAAATGCATGATTCCGTTAATTGCTCATGTGTTGACCATTATGCCCTTTTCACCATAAAACGTGATTTTTGAAAATGTAAAAGAGTAGAAACCTTAGTTACTGATATATAAACTTGTACCCAAAATTTGACATCAGTTTGAGGTGTAGATTAAGAGTTATGCTCATTAGCGTAATTAGAAAGCTTTTTAGCGATTAAACGGCATAATTAGCGTATAGCCCATTTAAACCTACTTTTTGATATCAAACTTTGTACCCACTAATGTAATATATTATTTTGGGATTTTTGAAGATTTTTAATTAATTTTAGGCTGAGCATAACTTAGAGTTATAAACTTGAGTCGGTAATTGTCGGTTTTGCCCTTTCGGGCTATAAAATGAGTTTTACATATCTTTTTGACCCCAAACCTTTTGCTACTGATTTTAAATGATAAATAAATTATTTTAAGCCTTCTGGAATAATAAAAATATCAACTTTCTATATAAAACCCGGAAACGGCTTCTAATCGCCTTTTTAAGCGTTTTTAACGCATAGTATGTACTAAAACAATTTTAAACATACAAGGGTTGATACCTTCTGATATTTTAAGTAATTTATGATATTTTAACAGTAAGAAAAAGTTGTTTAACTCAGACTTCAGTTTTGAGCTTTTCGGCTTATGTGAAATTACCAAAATGCCCCTACGGTGCATAGTTTGGTTATAATTGATAAATTTCACATATATACTTTACCCTACTGTTATAACTTATCAAATTGAGTATTGTTGCTGATTACATCAGACCTGTAACTCAGGATAATACTTAAACTCTTTTATAACCTTGAAAATGACCAAAATGCCCCTACGGGGCATAGTTTGTGTTTAAATTCGTTTCGGGCATAATAAAAGATATCTTACTGATGTCACAACATATTTGAGGCATATTAACTTAGGAAACCTGTATATGGCTCTCATGATTACCCGTTACGCCTCTTACGCGTTCGGTTCGGTTTATGTAACTAGTTTGCATAAATTGGCCGAAACGGGTCAAACATTATCGGTTTTATCTCAAAATCCAGAATGTGTATAATATACCCATATTAAGCAAGCCTTCAAACTTGTCGGGTCTAAATCACATTCTATTCCGGTCTTCGCTTAATCGTGCGTTTGAACCGTATCTATCTTTAAAACTAACCGGTCTAAGCTTAAGCTTAACTAAAGGCCGTTAGGATTCTAATAGGTTATTATAAACCTTTGTTCCAGAATAGGAGACCGGTAAAAGCTACCCGCATTTGCTAATTGTGAATTATACTTGCAAAGGTAAATACTTTTAACTTATTTTCCCTTATACGGGCTTGGGGTACGGTATATCAAATACCGCTTGGTCGGGCATTCGACCTTAATCGATTAATGGTTAAGTATTATCGAGATGACCCGTTTAAATATGTTTTGTTTGCTTAAAGCCTTTGGGGGGTTAATGACCATTTCCCGGATATCCTTGGCATCATTTTACGAAATGGCCACGACCTAAGCGCGGGGTGTATGCGTACACCCGTCAGTGCATAAATAAATAATGTGGTGTGTCTATTGATCTTTAACCCGGCACGATCCGGGCTACTGAACGCATAAGGAACATGTAATCCTTTTACAAGTTTATATATTTAAATAATTATCCCAAGTTATAAAAATGTTTATGCCACGTGCATCCAAATAAATTTTTAATCATTTTTAAAATGAGTCGGTTAATTGTATTTACCAGTGTAAACTGACGTATTTTCCCAAAAAGAATAAATGTAGGTACTAATCGTAATAGGCTGGATTTCTCCTTAGCATCAATAAAGAGTCTCGCAAGCTTAAGATGCCTAACGTCTGTTGAACTACTGTTTCCTATTTATTTTTGATCCTTCTGTGGATTCTTTCAACTGTTTGTGATACACGATATTACAATTATATTCAGTTGAAATATATCTTTCATTTGCTTCTGCTGTGCATATTAAATATTGTGTTGTTTGACTATTATGTTGCCAACCACGTCACGATACTCCCCAACGGGCCCACCGGTCAAACGTGGAAAGTTCGGGGTGTGACAAACCTAAGCATAACAAATAGCATGGATATACAAGTTGAGACTAGCATACATGAATAACCTAAGCATAACAATATGGATATACAAGTTGAAACTAGCATGCATAAATAACCTAAGCTTAACAAATAGCATGTTTGATGGATTGAGTGGTTGAATGCATTTGTGTCACACCCCAACCGATGGCGGAATCATCGGGGCGTGGCACTGAGCGAAACAGATTGTCCAAGAGAAATCCATAACAACTAAAATTACCGGATATTTAACATTACGTCCTATACCGTAACATATCAAATAATTCAATTATTACAAACATAATATCTCAAGGCAATAAATTGTTTCGACAACACAGAATTTAAATTGTTTGTTTCTAGACTTTCCTAAGCTTGATTCCACATAGCAAGCATACCACAGCATCCTAAACACCTGTCACATACGTTGAAATAAAGTCAATACACATAGTGTAAAGGTGAGCATACAAGTTTAATAATATAATAGATAGCGAAAACGAGTTACGCTAACCAGCATGTAACATGTAAAATGTGAAGCAAGTAGGTTATCGACAATGAAATATGCACAGGCGTGACTGCGAGTTGTAGAGAGCGCAAAATAAATCACCACTGTGACATGTGAAGAAATACCTTTAGCAACCCCTGTCCACGACAGGTGCTGAGTCCAAACTATAGTACTATCGTTGCTAAGGTGTCAGGCAACAATCACTGTGTAAACATATCATACAAGCATTCATCGAGTAACAAGTATAACATGTAGGGTGGTTAGTGTATAAAAGTGTTTGCGTTGTGTGTCGATGTGATTTGATGGTCATCCGGACGGATGGCCGTTCGGTTGGATGGCCGTTCGTTGGAAACAGATCATTTGGAAGTTTTGTGAAAAATTCTAAGTGTTGGAAAATAACATAAACATTGAATGTCACAGGTCATCCGATCGGATTGCCGTTCGATCGGATGGCAATCTGATCGGACGGCGGTCCATTCAGCAACCTGTTCGTTTTGAAAACTTGTAAAAGTTTTGCGATTGAACCGAGATGGTGTGACAGTGTGTCGAACAACAGAAAAACCCCATTAAGTCCAAGACATCCGATCGGATGGGAACCACCCCGTCCGATCGGTGAACTGTTCTTGACGGTTGTTCATGTTCAACCTGCTAGGTTGATCACCTCATTGATAGAAATCAGTTCTCAAACTGGCACTTCACTAGAGAATGAGTCGAAGGCCTGAACGAGCTTAGATTCTATCGGTTTTGGGTGCAAGAGTGTAAAAGAGTTGAAAGAATCTTAAAGCGGCTTGAAAATGTTTAGATTTAGGTGAAATCAGTGTTTAAACATGTTGAAATCTCTTAGATCTGAGTTGTTCTTGGTGGAGTGAGGTCACACTTTGGTGTTCTTGAGAACCCATGATGACATCATCCTAAAACACCCCAAATCCACCGATCTCACGGTGAATAGTTAAGATTTAATGGTGAAAATGATGAAAAAGTGTGTGTAGATGATATAAGTACAAGATTTGGGTTGAAAACTTACAAGAATCGCGAGGAATCGAGAGAAAAGAGGGCTGGAACGTGTTGGTCGAACGAGAGCGGTCACATCACATGAACAGTGATGTGACAGGTGCTTGATGTGTGTAAAATGCAACATATAAATTACATCAAATGAGGCATAAAACTAACCCTTTTTAGTACTAATGTTGGAAAAAGTGTGCTTTTGTCTTCCTTTTGTATTTTCAGGATTAAATGAGCACAAATGAACAAAATAAGCAAAAATACAGCTAAATCTAACATAAATACAAGAAAAGGAATAAAGGTGGCATGCCCGACCCCCCGACAGCATCTTCCCAAGCAAAAACAAGAGATCAGAAGGCTGAACACGCCCTGTGTCCAGCGGACACGGGGGCGTGCCCAAGTGTGTGCAGAAAAGACAAAGTTGTAGAAGCTTCTATTTCCCAACACGGGGGCGTGCCCAGCTCAACACGGCCGTGGTCAACGCTAAGATTCGCAGAATCCAAGCAAATCTTGATAGTACAGATACGCTTCTGCACACGGGGTCGTGCCCAGCGGACACGGGGGCGTGGTCAACTAATACAGACAAACTACATTTAATGAAGAAAGAGAAAGTGGATGGACACGGGGACGTGTCCGGGCTTCTGTGCAGGCTATAAATAGAGGTGATTGGTTCACTTCAAAGGCATCCCTTGGCAAACCACCTCTCTCACACTTCACCCACACTCCACCACCATCACAACCCACATCCACCACCACCATCCATCATCCATCATAGAGTGTGTGTAGTAGTCTCGGGATCCAAGATTGATAGTAAGAGTTCTTGACAATCAAAGGCCATGTTTGCTTAAGTCTCTTACATCACTTGGTGAAGACAAGCATTTAGTGCAATACTTTTATTTTTTAATATTTTCGCACTTTTTATTTGGTTTTGTATTAATGACTTTAATAACTATTTTCTTATGTTGAAGGTGAAACTTCCTTATCATTTGTCCGTGGTGTCTTGGCGTTATTTTACTGTCTATATAAAATAAAAGATTTACACCATTCATATCTCCACGGTCTATATGGAGATATGTTGGCTACCTGGTCGGGGGTTAAGGGAATGGTTTGGTAAGGTTCTTGCCTTGTTCAGTGTATAGATCCTGCAAGGACCTGGGTCAAGCTTACTAGGACCTCCTTCAATACCCACTGGTATTGGATGGCGGGGGTGCGAATGGCTTGATCCCCTCATATGTAAACTACTATTAATACAGCAACCCGGCTACTTGGGATTTTATCCCTGCTGACTCAAACCACTTAGCCGAGGGTAACGTCACCTTCAAAAGAGGGGCCTACCACATTACGCATTAATAACTTAATTAATTATCTTCCAATAATCCAACCTTTTAGGATTGTATCCTTGCGGACTCAAACTACTGGGTTGAGGGTAACGTCACCATCAAAAGAGGGGCCTACTACTATAACTAAGATAATCTCTTAAAAAGTGCAAAAGTGCGGAAAACATCAAAGGTTACACTAAAGGCGAGTCGGATCCAAGTGATTCATCTTGTCTATCTGTTTTTATTTTATTTTTATTTTCAGCATTTTTTAGTTTTTATTTTAATGTTTAAAACCTTTTTCCTAAATTTTGATTTGATCAGACGTTGAGGATAAACCGGTACTAAAAGCTCTTGTATCCTTGGACGACCTCGGTATCTTACCAACGCTATACTACGCTCACGATGGGTGCACTTGCCCATATGTGTGTTTAGTGTTAGTAAAATATCGTGTTTTATAAATTTAAAACTTGACTAAGTGTTAAAAAGGGCTTAAAATATAACTAAAATTATATCATACTCGACACGCATCAGTGCTACTTATAGGCAAGAGAGGAGAAAGGCGGTGTGTAGTGACGGATCGGAGGGCAGTTCGATCGGATTGCCATCTGATCGGATGGTCATCCGGACGGATGACCATTCGATCGAATGGTCATTCGATCGGATGGGTTTTGTGAGTTGGTTTTCGACGTTTCGTTTCGTGCGTTGAGCGTTGTGTGCGTTGCAAGTAAGCGATGCAATAGTATTACACAATAAACATACTAACATACATTAACAGTCATAAACCTAAACATAACCATTCTGCGTTTTATGTTGTGATGAGATTGCGTTGCGATAGAGTTGGGATTGCGTTTTCGAATAATCACCTCAAACATAAATGTAAAACATGCACAAGTGACACATAATAGCACACACACGTAAAACAATATCCATAACCTGTAATTCGAGTTGCGATGCGATAGTGATGCAATTAGCGTTTAGTCGATTAGCTATTAAACTGCGATCTATTAGCATATACTCCAGATAATACAACTAAAGTAACGTAAACTAGAGTATCGATTACAAGTCAAGGAGTACAATCAATGATTAAGCAAGGAGTGACAGATCGCATTTAGCAATCTTTTCTTCCTTTGACTTTGACTTTGACTTGTACTTTGACTTTAAAGCGTGGGTTGTTACAACCTCCCCTACTTTAGGAAATTTCGTCCCGAAATTTAAGGCACAGGCGTAATAAACAGTTGTGGATACTTAGCCTTCATGTCACTTTCGAGTTCCCAGGTGAACTTGGCATTTGCCTTCCCAGCGAACCTTCACAATGGGAATGCGTGAGCGTCGGAGCTTCTTGGTTTCTCGATCCATGATCTTGACAGGCTTTTCCACGAAGTGTAATGTTTTGTCCACTTGTAGATCCTCAAGGGGTACTTGTAAGTCCTACTCGGCTAGGCACTTTCTGAGGTTCGAGACGTGGAAAGTCGGGTGGACGTTGCTAAGTTCCTCCGGTAGTTCGAATCTGTAGGCCACTTTGCCAATCCTTTACAAGATCTTAAAGGGTCCAACATATCGAGGCGCGAGCTTTCCTTTCTTGCCAAATCTGATCACACCCTTCCAAGGTGAAACCTTTAGGAGTACGTGATCGCCAACGTCAAATTCAAGGGGCTTGCGGCGTCTATCGGCGTAACTTTTCTGATGACTCCGAGCTTTCAGCAGATTGTCTCGGATTTGGAGGATTTTGTAAGTCGTTTCTTGCAACAGCTCAGGACCGGTAATTTGCGCATCTCGGATCTCGTTCCATACAATAGGCGATCGACATTTCCTTCCGTATATTGCTTCAAATGGTGCCATTTGAATGCTAGAATGATAACTGCTATTGTACGAGAATTCGACCAAAGGTAAGTGAGCGTCCCAATTACCACCGAAATCTATGACACACGAGCGAAGCATGTCTTCAAGGGTACGAATCGTTCTTTCAGTCTGACCGTCGGTTTGGGGATGGAAAGCGGTACTTAGATTGAGAGTAGTACCGAGAGCATATTGAAACGTTTCCCAAAGATGCGAGGTAAACCGGCCATCGCGGTCAGAGATGATATCACGAGGTGTCCCGTGTCGACATATGATCGCGTCAGTGTAGATTCGTGCCAATCGTTCTACCTTAAAGTCTTCTCGTATCGGTAGAAAATGAGCAGATTTAGTCAGTCGGTCAACGATAACCCAGATGCTGTCGTGACTTGATGGCATGCACGGAAGTTTCGTTATGAAGTCCATAGCTATACTCTCCCATTTACACATAGGGATCTCGGGTTGGACGAGTAAGCTAGAGGATCTTTGTTGCTCGGCCTTGACCTTGGAACAAGTCAGGCACTTCGAAACATAGATAGCGATATCTCTCTTCATGCCCGGCAACCAGTACTTGTAGCGAAGGTCCTGGTACATCTTATCGGCACCGGGATGAATAGAATATCGAGACTATTGGGCTTCGTCTAGTAGAATCTGTCATAAATTAGTGCGCTTGGGAATCCAAATTTGGTCTAGATAATGGAATATACCATTCGATTTGTTCACTAGTTGTTCGCCATTATTGATAATCCTTTCCTTCTTCAAAGTGCGTTCGGTAAAACAAGCATGTTGGGCATCATGGATAAGAGCTTTGAGATTGTGTTGGGCTTGAGTATTACGAACGCTATGCAAATAGCTTCGTCGACTGAGAGCATCGGCAACGACGTTTACTTTGCCAGGATTGTAACGAATCTCACAGTCGTAATCGTTGAGAAGTTCAACCCATCGGCGTTGGCGCATATTCAGTTCCTTCTGGTTGAAGATGTGTTGTAGGCTCTTGTGGTCGGTGAAGACCGTACACTTGGTACCGTAAAGGTAGTATCACCAAATCTTTAACGCAAAAACAACTGCACCAAGCTCGAGATCGTGGGTTGTATAGTTCTTTTCGTGGATCTTGAGCTGACAAAAGGCGTACGCGATAACCTTGTCTCATTGCATAAGAACACAACCGAGACCAAGGTTCGAGGCATTGCAATAGACTACAAAGTCATCGTTTCTGTCGGGCAGTGAGAGCACGGGAGCGTTGCAAAGCATAAGCTTCAGGGTTTGAAAGGCCTCCTCTTGTTCGGTTCCCCAAACAAAAGGTTTGTCCTTGTGGGTAAGAGAAGTAAGTGGCACGGCGATCTTCGAGAAATCAGCGATGAATCGGCGGTAGTAACCCGCCAATCTGAGGAAGGAACGAATTTCGGACGAGTTCTTTGGTGTAACCCAACTCTTAACAGCTTCGATTTTCACGGGATCGATATGGATACCTTGACTATTGACAATGTGACCGAGGAATTGAACCTCCTCAAGCCAGAATTCACACTTGGAGAACTTGGCATAGAGACGGTTTCCCTGGAGTAGCTCAAGAATCAAACGGAGATGTTGCGCGTGTTCGGCTTTCGACTTTGAATAGATCAGGATATCATCGATAAACACGATGACGAAGCTGTCTAGAAAGGGTTTACATACGCAATTCATTAGATCTATAAAGACTGCAGGAGCGTTGGTCAAACCAAAGGGCATAACAACAATCTCGTAGTGACCGTATCGGGTTCGAAAAGCGGTTTTGGGTATATCGTCCTCTTGAATTCGTAATTGGTGATAGCCTGAGCGTAAATCAATCTTCGAGAAACACGTAGCACTTCGTAACTGATGAAACAAATCATCGATTCTAGGCAAGGGGTAGCGATTCTTGATGGTGAGCTTATTCAATTCCCTGTAATCGATGCACATCTGGAACGATCCATCCTTCTTTTTGACGAACAGGACAGGAGCGCCCCATGGGGAGGTGCTAGGGCGAATGAAACCCTTATCAAGCAATTCCTGGAGATGACTCGAGAGTTCGCGCATTTCAGAGGGAACGAGACGATACGGAGCTCTAGCGACAGGATTTGCTCCAGGAATGAGGTCGATTCAAAAGTCGATATCACGACTAGGCGGTAAACCAGGTAAATCTTCAGGAAAGACGTTCGGAAAATCACGAACCACAGGCACCTTATCCATTGCCTTCACTTCCTTTTCCTCCGCTACTACGATGTGCACTAAGAAAGCTTGGTATTCCTTGCGGAGATACTTGCTAGCTTGGACACACAACATGAGTTGTAACTTCTTCGAAGCGACTTCGCCATAAACACACAATTGGTCACCGTTTTCGAGAGAGAAGCGAATCATTTTATCGAAACAGACAATTTCAGCATGATTCTCCCGAAGGAAATCCATGCCTACTATGACATCAAAGCTACCGAGCTGCATCAGAATAAGATCGATAGGGAAGACGTGATTGTTGAGTTCAAGTGTACAATCACGGAGAACAGAACGAACAGTGATGGTTCTTCCAGTGGCAACTTCAACATCGAACGTCGTAGAGAGATGAGCACGCTTACGATTTAGGAACTTCTAGAATTCAAACGATACAAAACAGTTATCTGCTCCAGTATCAAACAACACGAAGCGTATATACCATTGACAAGGAACGTACCATTAACCACATTGTTATCTGCTTGAGCCTGGCGGGCGTTGATGTTGAATGCACGTCCGCGAGCTACTGGTTGCTGCTGCTGCTGAGGCTGTTGTTGTTTATGTTGTTGCTGTGGTGGCTGCTGATGTGGCTCTTGCTTCACCACTCTGTTGGGGCAGACATTTGCAAAGTGGTTGGTATCACCACATGCAAAGCAGGCTCTTGCGTGAGCAATGGGTGCAGGAGCTGCTTGTTGACCCTGTGGAGTAGGAAGGAGAGTTGGTGGTGCAGGAGCTTGGCCTGGGGCTTGAGCTGGAGCTCGGCGAGGACTGGTACTGCAGTTGGCAGTAAAGTGGCCGTACAGGTTGCAATGAACACAAAACCAGCACGCGATTCCAACCGGGTGATGATAAGTACAGGTAGGGCTGAGCGGGTATGGACCAGTATATGCACGCTTGGCTGGCGGTGCATTGGTCAGTAGTGCCGCTGCTTGACGGTTCTGGAGTTGCGGTTGAGCCGTAACAGCTTGGAGTGGAGCGGCGGTAACAACACAATTCTTGTTGTTGTTGTTGTTGTTCTTGCGCTTACGGCGAGAAGACTTAGAAGCTTGCGGTGCAGCGATTTCAGTGGTGGGAGCAGCGGTAACTTGGTGAAGACTCTTGGTGGCTTTATCGAAGTAACCAGCCCGAACTCGTTTGTCATTAATCTCGGCAGCGAGCCGGAAGGTTTCCTCAATGGTTGTCGTCTTCGCGGCTTGCACGAAATCAACAACATAATCTGGTAGAGCACGGATGTATTTCTTGATGGTGATATCGGGAGTAGAGACTTGGCCAGAACAAATGATACTCAGCTACTTAAAGCGGGCAGTTAGACTAGCGTTGTCGCCACCCTCTTGCTTCATGTGCCAAAACTCGTCCTCCAGCTTCTAGAGCTCAAGGGGAGGGCATAATTCCTTCATCATGATTTCCTTCATCTCTTCCCAAGTAAGCCCATAGGCTACATCATTTCTGCACTTGTTTCTTTTGGCAGTCCACCAGTCCAGAGCCCTGGACTGGAAAACGCCAGTGGCGTTAATAGTGCGAAGATTGTCAGGATAGCCGCTTTGGCACAGAGTGACTTCAATTGAATCGAACCATTGAAACATGGCAGTAGGCCCGTCTTCTCCAGTGAATTCTTTGGTGCCGCAGGCTTTAAACTGCTTGAAGCTAAAAGTAGCTTTAGGCGAGTCAGTCCTTGATTCCTCAGAGGACTTGCTAGCGTTTTCGTTAAGCTCACTGACAATTTGTGGAATGACCTTAGCCATTTGCTTTGCGACTAGAGAAGCGATGCGCTTGTCAGCGAGGTTGCGGCGAGAGTTGCGAGCGGTGTGTGATCCGAATAATGACATTGTCTGCAACAGACATTGCCATAGGAGTCAGGCATAAGTCGATTGAATCTAGTATAGCCTAGCGTATCACCACGTGCTATTTTTATATATAAAGCTCAGGAACACATCCAATCACATAGACACGTAGGCACATAAGCACATAGTCCACGTAAGCACATAAGCACATAGTCCACGTAAGCACATCTTCAACTATATTTTGCACGTATTCACCTACATATATTGCACCTATTCACCTATCTTTCACAGCCGCGTAAGCAATCGAGAGTTGTAAGTGAAACAGCGAGTAGCGATTGTGAGTAACATAACATGCGATTTGTTAACGTGGTGCGAGTTGTGTGCGTTTTGGCAGAGCGAGAAACATGGAATCGAAACCATTAGTACCACCGTACTGTTTACCTAAAAATGCTAACAAATAAACATATAAAACACATAAAATCGATAAATCACAGAGTCAGCGGCGGTGAAAACCAGATTCGAAATACATTAAATCGAAAAGAGATTGTCTTGGCTGATAGACGTCGACTACCCAATGTGCTTCGACTATCCTCAAGGACTTCGAGAACATGCTTTGGCCTATTGGGCTGTGCTCTATCACCGGCATATGGTGAATGGCACGCATCCTCTTGGTTATTCATGCAACTCGAGTCATTGGAATTCATCGAGACTTTGGTGAGAGTTTTGCAAAACCAAATTTTATAGAGCGGAACGAACCATTAAGTTGTGGGTTTCACCCCTAACTTAACGACTTCATCCCTAATTGTGTGATGGAATCATGAGATTAACAGGGATAATAGCGTCGAAGTATGGATTTCACTCCCGATTCAATGCAAATTCTCGTGTTTATAGTAAAAGTCATGTCGGCAAGCGATCTCATCGAGAGTTTATGGCTTTCATACCTAGCCTCGACCAAATCACTTGTTTACGCGAGGAATTTTGAAAATTGTGTGAGTTGCCAAACTTAGGAAAAGTTGACCTTGCGCGAAGCGGTAGTATGCGATGTCCGCGCAAGAGCGAAGTGTTCAGCGAGTTCAGCGAGAATAGCAAGTAAGCTCGTACAAAACCCCTACTGGGTTGGCACAAGTCGGTCTGTTGGTACTCAGACTATAGACTAGGTCAATTGTAAGACATCAACCTGGACTAGGTCGAGTCTTGCCTAATTCCCTATAGTTATGGCTCTGATACCAATCTGTCACACCCCAACCGATGGCGGAATCATCGGGGCGTGGCACTGAGCGAAACAGATTGTCCAAGAGAAATCCATAACAACAAAAATTACCGGATATTTGACATTACTTCCCATACCGTATAATATCAAATAATTCAATTATTACAGACATAATATCTCAAGGCAATAAATTGTTTCGACAACACATAATTTAAATTGTTTGTTTCTAGACTTTCCTAAGCTTGATTCTACATAGCAAGCATACCACAGCATCCTAAACACATGTCACATACGTTGAAATAAAGTCAATACACATAGTGTAAAGGTGAGCATACAAGTTTAATAATATAATAGATAGCGAAAGCGAGTTACGCATAACCAGCATGTAACATGTAAAATGTGAAGCAAGTAGGTTATCGACAATGAAATATGCACAGATGTGACTGCGAGTTGTAGAGAGCGCAACATAAATCACCACTGTGACATGTGAAGAAATACCCTTAGCAACCCCCGTCCACGACAGGTGCTGAGTCCAAACTATAGTACTATTGTTGCTAAGGTGTCAGGCAACAATCACAGTGTAAACATAACATACAAGCATTCATCGAGTAACACGTATAACATGCAGAGTGGTTAGCGTATAAAAGTGTTTGCATTGTGTGTCGATGTGATTTGATATAGATAACGTATGTAACACCCAAAAGTGCTTAAAGCAAAAAGGGATCGAGTATACTCACCGATTGTGTTTAGTAAATAAACACTCTCTTGGATTGAAGGGAGCGCTGGAAAGTTAGCATGATTACAGAAACGATAGCATGAGCGATGAACAGTGCGTTAAACGGTGCGAGTGAGCTGAGTGACGGATGGTCATCCGATCGGATGACCGTCTGGACGGATGGTCATCCGGACGGATGACCACTCGGTCGGATGGTCACTCGTCTGGGATGGATGTGTTTGTGTATGATGTGACTTTGAAGTTTTCGTTGTAGCATTTTATAAAATAAGAAATGTTTCTACAGTTTAGGTCATCCGGCCGGATGGTCATCCGGATGGATGGCCGTTCGATCGGATGGCGGTTCGTTGGAAACAGATCCTTTGGAAGTTTTGTGAAAAAGTCTAAGTGTTGGAAGATAACATAAACATTGAATGTCACAGGTCATCCGATCGGATTGTCATTCGATCGGATGGCAATCCGATTGGACGGCGGTCTATTCAGCAACCTGTTCGTTTTGAAAACTTGTAAAATTTGCTAAGTTTGGAAAGTTTTGCGATTGAACCTAGACGGTATGACAGCGTGTCGAAAAACGGAATAACCCCATTAAGTCCAAGTCATCCGATCGGATGGGAACCACCCCGTCCGATCGGTGAACTGTTCTTGACGGTTGTTCATGTTCAACCCGCTAGGTCGATCACCTCATCGATAGAAATCAGTTCTCAAACCGGCACTTCACTAGAGAATGAGTCGAAGGCCTGAACGAGCTTAGATTCTATCGGTTTTGGGTGCAAGAGTGTAAAAGAGTTGAAAGAATCTTAAATCGGCTTGAAAATGTTTAGTTTTAGGTGAAAAGTGTTTAAACATGTTGAAATCTCTTAGATCTGAGTTGTTCTTAGTGGAGTGAGGTCACACTTTGGTGTTCTTGAGAACCCATGATGACATCATCCTAAAACACCCCAAATCCACCGATTTCACGGTGAAAAGTTAAGATTTAATGGTGAAAATGATGAAAAAGTGTGTGTAGATGATAGAAGTACAAGATTTGGGTTGAAAACTTACAAGAATCGTGAGGAATCGAGAGAAAAGAGGGCTGGAACATGCTGGTCAAACGAGAGCTGTTACATCACATGAACAGTGATGTGACAGGTGCTATTTATAGGCAAGAGAGGAGAAAGGCGGTGTGTAGTGATGGATCGGAGGGCAGTTCGATCGGATGGCCATCCGACCAGATGGTCATCCGGACGGATGACAATTCGATCGAATGATCAGTCGATCGGATGGGTTTTGTGTGTTGGTTTTCGACATTTCGTTTCGTGCGTTGAGCATTGCGATGCGTTGCGAGTAAGCGATGCGATAGTATTACAGAATAAACATACTAACATACATTAACAGTCATAAACCTAAACATAACCATTCTGCGTTTTGTGTTGCGATGAGATTGCGTTGCGATAGAGTTGCGATTACGTTTTCGAATAATCACCTAGAACATAAATGTAAAACATGCACAAGTGACACATAATAGCACACACACGTAAAAAAATATCCATAACCTGTAATTCGAGTTGTGATGCGATAGCGATGCAATTAGCGTTAAGTCGATTAGCGATTAAACTGCGATCTATTAGCATATACTCCACATAATACAACTAAAGTAACGTAAACTAGAGTATCGATTACAAGTCAAGGAGTACAATTAATGATTAAGCAAAGAGTGACAGATCGCATTTAGCAATCTTTTCTTCCTTTGACTTTGACTTGTACTTTGACTTCAAAGCGCGGGTTGTTACAATTTGATTGTGTCTATTGTGAATTTTGTTAGTTGATACATGTCACTCCCAAAATGCATTAAAGCGTAAAAAGGGTCAAGTATGCTCACAGTTTCACAAAGCTTTCTTTGGTAATCTCGTGAAGAGTTGAAGAGTTGGAGGATATGGGACACCGAGGTCACCTTTTAGTTCTTGAAGAATTTGAATCTTGTTCTTTAAAATGCAAAGAATTAGAGAGGCTTTGGAGATTATAGGAGTGTTGTCATAATAAATATACATTTATATCTATTTTTATAAAAATTAATTGAATTCGATAGGCTCCGTTTTATAAATTAACGCGTTTCGTTTTACAGATTTTTACGAAAAACGGGCAGAGTTTCCTCTGTTTTTAGACGATCCCGACAATCAAAGAGTCGATATATTTTTTCAAAACTCAATCAAATATTTTCAACAACAATAAATATAACTTTCGTCAAATGTGCAAACAGCGTACGAAATCACTAAATGTATCGGTTCGACGTTTAAAACAATATTTATACAAACAATATAAATAGAAATTGTCTTTAAACTTTTACCAAGTCATGGATTAACCATTGACCCGATAGTTGACTGAGTTAACCGGTTTGACCGAGTTGACCCGAAACAAACTGAACCAGGTCGCACCAGTACTAAACCGAGACACGAATCTTGAACCGAGCTAACCCGTGTAGTGAAACCCGAACCAACTGAAATAACAAAAACAACCGGACTTGAATCGAAACTTAACCAATACAACACTTGAAACCTGACTAACCTGAACTGAACCGACTGACCCGAGACTGAACCGGCTGAAACAGAGCTGCCGGAACACCACTGCCATCGCCTGACGTTGTCTTGGCCAAACCCAAACCAAAACTGAGCTGAAACGAGTCGTGACTCTACCACAGTCATGAACCCGAACTTGAGCCGAAACCTGACTTGAACTAAACCCCGAACCTAAACTGAAACCCAAACCAGAAATCCAAGCCCGAGGCCCGAAACCGCACCCAAAACTGTCATTGCCGAAGCCACCACCACCTTCCGATCTCTCTCTCTGCTTCTCTCTCCACGTCTCTCTCTCTCTCTCTCTCGCGTTCTCTCTCTGCTTCTATCTTACCGTCGTGTGCCACTGTACGCCACCACCAGAAGGTAATGGAAGTTCGTTAATTAAGGGAGGAGGTGAGCTTGTGGGATGAGGGGTGAGGAGGTAGAAGGAGAGGTTGTGGTGGTGTGGTGTTTGCCGGAGAAGGACAGCCGGAAACGGCGCCGGACGTCGCCGGAGATCCAATCTGGTGACCGAGTTTTTTTTTGAGAGAGAGAGAAGCATTGAAGGGGGGCTAGGGTTTGTTATGAGATATGTGGGAATAAGAAGATTATACAGGTCTAGGGTTTCGGCCCAACCGCATTTCTACTGCCTGTTAACGCACCCGAACTTCGATAGAATGTCATAAAACATTATGTTAGGATCAAAAGTTTGTAAAATTAGTGTCGGTAGTTGACATTGGCATGTTCGTTCGCCGGTTGCGTTAAAAGCGCGTAAAAAGCGTCGTTTGTCGTTTTTAATCCGTTTTTCAATCCAATTTCGACTGCGGATATTAAAATTTGATTACGATGCTAAATTCATCATAATACTTCGGTGTTGTCATTATTGTGTCCGGTGTCTGTTCGTTACTGCGCAATTACAAACCGAAAAGTACAGGTTTGCGTATAAATACGTATTTAAACGATTGGTTGCACGAACAATAATTATGTATAAAATACAAATTTTATTACGATTAACGCGTCGAAAATAGAATACGAATATGAACTTTCTAAGGTAGAAATACAAAAAATTCGAGGCGTTACAACAAGGGGTTCAAATCTCCGGCGCGCGCAAGGTCTTTACGGACCGCAAGGGAGAAGGCCCTACGGTCCGTAAGGCCTTCGCTAACAGCAGGATTGCAGCTGGCAACTGCAGCCTGCTTCCATGCCACCTCTTATGCGAATTTGGCCACCTTTCTCCTCATTGTAATATCTGGAACGACACTAAGCAGCTCCTAGACACCTTAGCATACACATGTCATTATTAGGAGCTCTTGGATCATTAGAAATAGGGTTCCATGTTGCATTTTATCTTACATACCAAAACACTTTACTTCTAAATCTGCTAAGGAGCTTCTTTGGAGATTAGGGGTTGTTCTCTAGTGTTCTCAATAGTCAACAAGTCCAGTAAGTATTTCCTCTTTAGTTAATTTCAGTTATTTAGTTTGTTATCAACCGAAAGTCAAACACTTTGACTTTTACTTTGACTTTTGGTTCTGACCAATTCAGTTAAGTCAAAGTTCAAATAGGAATTTCCTACGTGATTGTAATAACGAGATTATTAATCCCCTGCGATTATACCCTCTAACATCACGTTAAGAAGGCAACATGATGAGTCAAACATATTATCAAGAAAAGTAAAAAAAAACAGATATTTCATATTACCATAAATAAACTTCAAGTATCTAAACCACATGTTTTGACACTATAAATGCTTATATAAGTTTATAAAACTTATTTCGACATGTCCAACTCATCAATTTCAGTTTAGCAACCATTCTTATATCGAAAGTCAGACAATTTGACTTTTGCTTTTACTTTCGATTCTGACTTGTTTGTCAACCTTATAACCCAATCAAACTCGACTACGTGATCATTTTAAGATAGAGTATAATCCTCTGTGATTATACCTTCTAGTTATCATATATATTCGGGTAAATGGCGAGTCAACTATATGTTAATTAAAAGGTCAAAAATACCCTTTTGGCATAAAATGATTATAAACTCATATAGACTATATTTTGATCTTAAGGACCGATCTTATACCTTTATAAAATATGTTTTAAAATATTAAACTCGCCATAGATCCATCCTGACCACCCAAAACCGCTTTTACGTGCAAGACTGGTTATACGAACACAATTCGTATAAACTAGTCATCACAGGTCAATTGTTTTCAAAATCATTGCAAATCAAAATAATTGGTTAAATAACCCGCATCTAATGAGGATTCACACTTGGAAGGGTATAAACCACATTATATCAAGTTAACGCTTAATCTAGCAAAACCAAACAAAAATTCTAAGTAACGGGTTAAGTCAAAAGACTTACCAATGACTCATGAACATTCTAACGGATAATAAATCTGTTTTTTCGGACTTTAAAGCCCTCCAGATAATCGTGTCTAGGATTAACAAACTTGATTTACGGCTTTACTTCAAGAGCTAAATTTATGATTTTTTTGCCAAGCAAAGGTAAATACTCTTAGCTATTTTATTTAAAAACTTAGGATACGACATTAGCCACTTAGAAGGGGTATTATATAATGGGAAAATGCTTTTATAAATATAAGAACCCGGTTAATCGGTATTGCTTGAATAACATTAAACACTTGGGGGGTTAATTGTACCATGTTTGGACGTCCCAACTCATCAATTAGGAATGGCCATAAAAAATATGCGCGGGATGGTAGGCATACACCTAGAAGACGTTATATTAAACATGGTGTGTACCATGATCAAAGTGCCGACATAGATTTCTGGTCCTAGGCTGTATTGACAAGCATGTAAAACAGTGACAAGAAATCTAACCCAAGAAATATTAATGGATTACTATATATATATATATATAGGAACAGGATCAGGAGAGAACCCCTCAAAGTGTGAGAACGGTGAGAATGATTCTCAGCCACAAGATCTTAGTGGTTTGTGGCTGAGATTGATGCGGTGTCATTTTTGTAAATAATAGGGGCTTGGAACTACCAGGAGGGGTAAAATAGGAAGATCCGAACAAAGGTGCACATGCTAATCACATGCCATTTTCCCCCATCATATTTAAACGACAATAACTTTTTTATACGTGATTATTTTTCGAAAAAAATTACACCATAGAACTCAGCGTTTTTTTTTATCTTTCCAACGAGTATACTATTGATATACTTTTTGAAAAAAAAATTAACTGGGTTTTATGGCGTTTTTCTGAACTGGGTGTTTCATGGCGTTTTAGACTAGGTATTTTCATGGCGTTTTTCTAAACTAGGTGTTTTTATGACGTTTTAACTAGGTATTTTCATGGCGTTTTTCTGAACTAGGTGTTTTATGGCGTTTTCAACTGAGTTTTTTCATGGCGTTTTTCTGAAATGGGTGTTTTATGGTGTTTTTAACTGGATATTTTCATGGCGTTTTTCTGAATTGGGTGTTTTTATGGTGTTTTATTTGAACACCCAGTTCATGTGAGTGGGTTTTTTTGACAATATTACCCCTTAGTGTAATTTAACATCAATGCCACATGTCACCATCAAAATCGTTCTAACCGTTCTCACACTTTTCGCCGTTCTCTCTAAATCTTGACTATATATATATATAGGACAATGCTAGATAGAAAACCCAAAAAATTTGAGAAAACCCTAGAAAACCCAACCTCCTGACTTTTTTTTTTGAAAAAAATAACACTTGTAATATACATGTTTTTAAGAGTTTTGAGCCAAAAAAAATCAAAAAAGCGCCGAGTGGATGTTTTAAAAAAAAATAAACAAGTTTCAGCAACTTTCATCACTAACATGTGTTAGACAAAAAGTTGCTGAAACTTGTTTATTTAAAAAAAAAAAAACCACTTGGCGCTGTTTTGATTTTTTGGCTCAAAACTCTTAAAAACATGTATATTACATGTGTTATTTTTTTCAAAAAAAAAAAAAAAAAGTCGGTAGGTTGGGTTTTGTATGGTTTTCTCAAATTTTTAGGGTTTTCTATCTAGCCCTCCCCTATATATATAAGTATTTATAAAATGTCACACCCCGATATTTCCACGTATTACCGGTGGGCCCGGTGGGGAGTATCGTGACGTAGTTGATATCATCATAGTCAAACAACACAATATTTAAATGCACAGCGGAAGCAAAAGATAGATTTATTTCAACCAAATAAGTTGTAATATAAAGTATCACAATGTAGTTGAAACAGATCCACAGGCAGATCAGAATAAAGAGGAAACTGTTCAACAGACTTTGACATCTAAAGCTTGCGAGACTTGAATAATGATGCCTGGAGTAGCCAACCTATTTCGTCTAGTACCTGCACTTAGCCTTTTTGGAAAATACGTCAGTTTACACTGGTAAATACAAACTTAACTGACTCATTTTGAAAAGGTTTGAAAATTGATTTGAATGCACTTCGGCAAAAAAAAATTTATAACTTGGGACAATTATTTAAAAATAATATTGTATACAGTTTTACTCATTTGTCGTCCATTAGGGCCGGTTGTAAGGCCGGACTTAAGTTAACTGACACGCCACAGGTATAATGCCCACAAGGTTGATTCCTTTTAAGTGGGTTACCAGTTTTTACATAATGCAACTGTCAGGTGTACGCCTACACCCCGTGCTTAGGTCGTGGCCATTTCTTTGAATGATGCCAAGGATATCCGGGACATGGTCATTTAACCCCCAAAGGCCATACACCAAATAATACATATTAAACGAGTTATGTAAATACATTAATCACAATCCGATTTAAATGATTACACACCCGACCAAGCGGTATTATTATAATACCGTATCCCAAGCCCGTATAGGGAAAATAAGTTAAGAGTATTTACCTGAGCAATGTATAAATCAAATACAGGAAGTGCACGTAGCTTTTACTGGGCTCCTAATCTGGAACGAAGGTTTTTAATAACCTATTAGAATCCTAAAGGGTCTTTAATTAAGCTTAGACTTAGACCGGTTAGTTTTCAAAAGGGAGATACGGTTCAAACGCATGATAAAGCGAAGACCGGTTTAGAATGTGGTTTTGACCCAACAATCTTGCATGCTTGTTTAATATGGGTAACTTAAACACATTCTGGATTTTGAGACAAAAACGATATGGTTTGACCCGTTTCGGCTAATATATGCAAATTAATTACATACGCTGATCTGAACGCGAAACATGCGTAACGGTAACCATAAGAGTCATATGCAAGTTTCCTAAGTTAATATGCCTTAAATATGTTGTGACATCAGTAAAATATCTTCTATTATGCCCCATATGAATTTAAACTCAAATTATGCCCCGCAAGGGCATTTTGGTCATTTAAAAGGTTATAAAAGAGTTTAAATGTAATTCTGATTTTCGGGTCTGATGTAATCAGTAAAAATACTTAATTTACTAAGTTATATCAGTAGGGTATAACCTATATGTGAAATTTATCATTTCTAACCATACTATGCACCGAAGGGGCATTTTGGTAATTTCACCTAAGGTTTAAAAGTCAAATCCGGAATCTGACTTCAAAACTTTTACCTACTGTTGGAACATAAATGTTAACTTAAAATATCAGTAGGTATCAAGTCTTGTATATCTAATATGGTTTTAATACATACTATGCGTTTAGAACGCTTAAAACGCTTAGAATGGCGATTTTGAGCTATTTCCGGGTTCTTAAAGGAAAGCTGATATTTTTACTATTCCAGAAGGCTTAAAATATTCTATTTATCATATTAGATCAGTAGAAAAAGGTTTGGTATCAAAAGGTTTGGTAAAACTCATTTTATAGCTTAAAAGGGCAAAACCGACAACTACCGAATTAAGCTTAGAACTCTAGGTTATGATCAGCCTAAAAATAAATAAAAATCTCCAAAAATCACAAAATATTATTTTATATCAGTGGGTAGAAAGTTTGGTATCAAAAATTGGGTTTAGATAGGCTATATGCTAATTACGCCATTTAATTACTAAAAAGCTTTCAAATTACGCTAATGAGCATAACTCTTAATCTAGACCTCAAACTGATGTCAAATTTTAGGTGCAAGTTTATAAATCAGTAACTAAGGTTTCTACTCTTTTACTTTTTCCAAAATCACGTTTTATAGTCAAAAGGGCATAATAGTCAACATTTAAGCATTTAACGGAAACATGCATATGAATCGGATAACTAATGAACCAAGTTGTATAATCTCAGAGAGTTATACTTATATGAAACCTGGTCCAAATGAAGCTCTAAGGCAATTCTAAAACATGCTTAAATGGGCCAGAACTGAAAGTCAAAGCAAAAGTCAAATTATGCGACTTTCGGTTCCGATCCGGGTTTAAACTGAAAATTGTCGAGTTGAACATGTTTAGACATGTTCTTACATTAATTACCAAGTTATATTAACGTCAAAATAGGTTGCATAACTTCTACATTGCTAATTATGCATTTATTTGAAAATTAGCTTTCTGTTGACTTTTTAAGATTAACTTTGACTCGACAATTAACCTAGTTAGAGTGGGAATCAAAGGGTGCCCTTTTAAGGGTTTATTGCCCACATAATTACCAACTCATAGGTACTATCAATTTGCAATTTGACTGGAGAAATTAAGATTAATGACGAAGTCAAATCTTAATTACGACGGTTTGACTTTACGCTAATTAACTAAGCAAAACTGAATTAAAGGAGGTTAAGCATACTTACAATAGTCCTAAGCACGACTAATGATCACTAGGAAAGGTGCTTGAGCTCCAGGAACCTCCAAGAAGTGAGTTGTGAAGTTTACAAGTGAATGAGCAATGAAGAACCCAAATTCATGGCTCTTATATAGGTTTCTTGATGCAATTTGATCATGCCAAACAAGTCTATGAATGAATCCAGATGATTACAAGTGTCCCTAGACCTTTTAAAACCATCAAACAAGCTCCAGGTATTGAAAACAACCCTCATAAGTCGGTTAAATGGACTGAACTGGCAGCTGTGATGAATTTCTGATACTGGCACTCTGACGCGGGCCGCGTAAGCCCCAAGGGCACTCTTACGCGGGCCACCTGGCCTCCCATAACCAGGCAAACAAGTTTAAACAATTACATTTCAGTCCCTGGTCCTTTGTTGCGTGGTTTTAAGTCTTGTTATTGCATTTTCAGCCCCCTAACTTTACTTTTGAGGGTTCCAAGACTTATACAAACTTTGTTAAGTCCTTGGTTAACTTTGTAATCACCCGAAAAGTCACAAATTTCAACGTTGACGCTTTTAACCCTTCGTATACGAATTTGATCATAACTTTCTCATACGATAACGAAACTTTATGAAATTTTTATCACATATTCTAGTGAGTATATTTTATTGTTACAAAGCTTCAGGTTTGCTAAAAGGTCACTCAGAGGTATACTTTAAACATGTTGACACATTTAACCCCTGTAGTTTGTAATTCCTCACTTTCTTTCATTTTCAGCTTCGTATGATCCATGATTTATTCGTTTGAAGGTATAAACATCATGTAGGGCTATTTTAAAATATATTTATCCATTGTTGACACTTTGGACCCTTATATTCACATAGTTTCCTTGTTTGCCAACTTTAGTCCCTCTAAAGTACTTTTTCACATATTCGAAGCTTATGACACGTGTCAATACATTATTGGACGTAAATTTTCGAGGTGTTACATAAAATGATTTTCAAAACGAGTGGGTTAATTGTATCTATCGGTGAAAGCTGACGTATTTCAAAAGATTAAACCGCGGGTAACGAACCTTGATTATAGGCTGAAAACGCTTCGGTAAAAAAAAAGCTTTGGAATTTGCGATCCACTTCTTAAAGGCCTACGATGTCCTAAGCTTATTATAAATTCATTTAATAAATTTCAGTCTTTTATGTTTAATACTTTATTACTCAATCTTCCGCTGTCAATTGTAATATTGTTATCAATCGTCACGCATAAACCCACCAACCGGGCCCACCAGAAATTAGGGTGTGACAGGTTACTTCAAATATATATTTAAATTTTAATTTATACTGATAATAATTTTGAGTTAAGTCTTATCAAAAAAACATATTTTTATGAAACTTTTTATATTATATTTATGAATTGAATCACTAAAAAATTGTAGAATCTATAAATTTTTAATTATTATGTTAGACAACATGATACGTTTGAAACAATATTTGAGTTACTATGGAGAATGATCAAATGTAAACTCAAATACGTGTTTAAATAATTTTCATATTTAAATTGTATTACTTGTTTAATAGGTTTATCTTCTTATTTGAAAACTTATACATATATACATATATATATATATATATAGGGTAAGGTTCATGCGAGAACCACCCTTATTGCGAGAATCGCGAGAACCAATGTGAACACAAAATAAAATCTAAAAAAAAAATAAAAAAAGCACTCAAAAAAAAATTTTTAATATTTTTTTTTAAAAATCGCTATATTTCGTTACCATTAATTTTTTTTTTCGAGTAACAGTTATCCATGCACATGTTCATATGTATCATTACTTCGACAAATTCGGTAATACGTTATCAGGAATAGACAATTGAACTTTAATTTACAATACTATTCGTCATACATTACTTTTTACATTACCAATATTCAAAATGCACATGTGCATCATTAGGTATAACCATGATATAACGTGTTTTGGTACAAATAGTTTGTGATTTTGAATGGAGAAGTAGGCCCATATACATGTTTTTTGGTTAGTTATATCTAGTGGTTGATGGTTTGGTTATAGTTGTCAATTTATGATGTAATATGTTGATTGGATGGTATAAATGGTGTTTACATACATGTAATAAAGTGAAAATATTGGTAATGGTATTGTATAATGGATGGTAGGAGGTAATGGTATTGTATTATGGATGGTAGGAGGTAATGGTAGTGTATTATGAATTGGTATGATAGATGAAAGGGAAAGTGTATTCAAAGTAGTGTACCAAAACACCTTATTTCATGTTGATACATATAAATGCACATGTGCATTTCTAATATTGGTAATGTAAAAAGTATTGTATTACATTTGGTAGTGTAAATGAAAGTGCAATTGTCTAATATGTGTAATGAATTACGGAATTTGTCAAAGAAATGACAAAAATGCACATGTGCATGCTTGTGTATTATGGATGGAATGATAGATGAAAGAGAAAGTAGTGTACCAACACACCTTATTTCATGTTGATACATATAGATGCACATGTGCATTTCTAATATTGTTAACGTAAAAAGTAGTGTATTACACGTGGTAGTGTAAATGAAAGTGCAATTGTATAATATTTGTAATGAATTACGGAATTTGTCAAAGAAATGATACAAATGCACATGTGCATGGACAACTGTGACTCGGAATTTTTTTTTTTTGAATTTTTTTTATTGTAAACAAAATATAGCGACTTTTACAAAAAAATTAGTAAAAAAAATTTTTTTTTGGGTGTTTTTTAGATTTTTTTTAGGTATTAATGTTTGTGTTCACACTGGTTCTCGCGGTTCTCGCAATATATATATATATATATATATATATATATATATATATAGGGGAATGTTAAAATGAAAACCACTAGTTATTGTGAAAACTCGAAAACTAATTAAAAAAGCAAAAAAAAAAAAAAAACATAGCAATTTTTTTTCGCATACCAATTTTCGCAATTTTTTATATATAAAAAAATTTCAAAAAAAAAAGTTTTTGTAGTGCACATGTGTATGTGTAATACAATTTTTTTTATATATAAAAAATAGCGATTTTTAATAAAAAAAATGTAAAAAAAAAAATTTTGGTGTGTTTTTTAGGCTTTTTTTTAGTTAGTTTTTGAGTTTTCACAATAAAAGTGGTTTTCATTTGGATCTTCCCTTATATATATATATATAGGGAGCCGCTAAAATGAAAACCACTCCCAATTGTAAGAACCGTAAAAACCACTCTCCACCAATCATATTATGCCAACAAAAAAGGTAATTTGGTCATTTACCCCAATTGTCAAATCCATCCTCTCTCTTCATTTAAATCACTGAATTTTTAATTTCCTCTCTCCTCTCTCATTTAAAGCTCATCTTTCACGTCTCTTTTTTGAGCAAATTTTGAAATCCTCATCTGGATCTCAAAAGTGAAACAAATATTATCTCCTTCACCAAGGAGAGAGAGAGAGAGAGAGAGTCGAGATGCAGTCTGGTGGTTTCTGGCCACCTGTGCCGCATCAGCGGCTTATGGCGGCGGCGATAGGGCGTGGAGTAGGGGTGGTGAGGCTTTGATGGCGGCGGTAGTTCAGGTACGATGGTGTTGATGTCACCGACGACCAACGCCGTTCACGGCGGCGGAGTTGTGGTGGTCGTGGGTTTCAAGTCGGCGATGGGCGGTGTTATGGTGGTGGTGGGTTTTGACGGTGACGACGATGAGGGTTTGAGCAATGACGTGATTTGTGTTTTGGGGTTTTGTGTGAGCTGATGTCGCCGGTAACCCCTCAGATCAAGACTCGGTTTTCCTTTTTTCTTCATGGGTATCTCAATTAAATTGGGTTTGATCTGTTGATTTTTGATATGTGGGTTTGATCTGTTGATTTTTGATATGTGGGTTTGATTTGTTGATTTTTGATATGTGGGTTTGATCTGTGGGTCACGAACAAGAATCTGATGAACTTTGTGGTGATTTTGCTTTTTAAAGTGATTTTTGATGAACTTTTGATTTGAAGTTTGATTTTTTTATGAACTTTGATTTTTGATATGGGGGTTTGATCTGATATGTGGGTTTATTCTGTTTTGTTGAAATTTTTGATATGTGGGTTTGATCTGTTATGATATTGATATGGTCGATTGGGCGGCGATGATGCAAAAAAAAAAAAAAAAAAAACGGTAGATTTTGATGACGATGGCGCGGCAAGGACGGCGGAGGGTAGGTTTTTTGGACCTGCAACCCCACTTTTTGCAGCCTTCTGATTATCGGATAATCTGAGCCAAACCCCGTTTTTTTTTTCGAGATACACTTTGTTTTGATGTTGTTGGTTTTTTATTTTTCCCCCCTAGTCGATGATGATAACAATATATCTGAGACACCTCCCGAGTTTCCGATTTCTGTGTGCGTTCGTTTTTGGGTAAAAAAGTTTTTGTAAAAAAAAAGTTAAACCGTAAACTTTTTAACGTAAACCGTTAAATTTTTAACGTAAAACGTAAAAACGTAAAACGTAAAAAGTAACACGTAAAATTTTTAACGTAAAACGTACAATTTTTTACGTAAAAAGTTTAACGTAAAACTTAAAATGTAAAAAGTTTAAAAAGTTTAACGTCAAACGTAAAAAGTGTAAAAAACGGCGCGTTAAAAAACATGAAAAAAACGGCGCGTTAAAACGACGTGTAAAAAAACATGTAAAAAACGGCGTGTAAAAAAACGTGTAAAAAATGGCGCGTTAAAAAAACGTGTAAAAAACGACGCTTGAAAAAACGGCGCGTAAAAAACAAGAGGCGTGAATGCGGCGTATAAAAACGCCGCGAAAAAAAATGGGACGTAAAAAATGTCGCGGTAAAACGGGACGCCAAAAACCGGCGCGCAAAAAAAATTCGCTTTGTTAAAAAAATCTGAATTTAAAAAATGCTTTTAATAAAAAAATTCTTTTTAAAAAATAAAAAGTAATATAATAAAACAAAAAAGTAATAAAAAATAATAAAGACAAAAAGACAAAATAGAGTAATTTTACTATACTACCATTTTGAATTAAAATATTAAAGACATAATAAGACAAAATCTATTTAATATTAATTTTAGTTATTTTCAATATCATCCATCCGTCTTCTTGATCTAAAGGCTAGAAAGTGGTTCTCTCAGTTCTTACAACTGGAGGTGGTTTTTATTTTAGCGGTCCCCTATATATATATATATATATATATATATATATATAGGGCCGCTAAAATGAAAACCACTAGTTAACTCGAAAACTAACTAAAAAAACCTAAAAAACATACCAATTTTATTTTTTTTTGCATACCAATTTTCGCTATTTTAGGTATATAGTATTTTTTTTAAAAACAAAAAATTTGTAGTGCACATGTGTAATAGTACACATGTGAATTATCACACATGTGCACTACAATTTTTTTTTTTTGAAAAAAAAAAGTTTTTTTTATATACAAAAACTAGCACTTTTTAATAAAAAAATTGAAAAAAATTGTGTTTTTTAGGCTTTTTTAGTCGGTTTTCGAGTTTTCACGTTAAAAGTGGTTTTCATTTGAACCATCCTCTCTCTCTCTCTCTATATATATATGTGTGTGTGTGTGTGTATGTAAAATTTTTGAGATTATACGCGAAGCAATATGAGTAATTGTATAACAAAATAACGGCGAATAAATTTATGAGGTATCTAATATTTTTTCAATGTTTAATTACACGATGTAAAAATAATTAAGAAACCAATGATGTCTTGGCCTAGTGGTTAAGGGGGAGGTGGGAAGCTTTGCTTCTCTTGGAGGTCCTGGGTTCAAGTCCAGGCAAGGGGGTTTTATACTAACTTGGTGATACTAACATACTAACTACTAACTTGGTTAGCGATATCCTAACCGTACGCTGTTCAAAAAAGAAAAATTAAGAAGTTTTTTTAAAGAATTGATGATTAAGCACTTTAAAAACGGGTTGGATATTGATTATTATGAGTAAGAGATTCCAAGTTTGTGGGATGAATATCAGATACGCCTACTTTTCTTCTTGGGTTCTTCAAACAAACAACTTTCATTATTCAATGTATGTAATGCACACTATGTCTAGTATATTATAAAACTAGGTTAGAATTTCATGTATCACGTGACTTGAATTAGTAAACCTTGGTTTTAATTTTATAATTTTAAATATGTGGGATCATTAAAGGAAAAAGAGAAAAATGAGAACAACAATTCCTTAAATTTAGAAAACTAGAAACAAAACAACAGTGAATTAAAAGTTAACTATAAAAATGGTAAAGTTTAAATAACAAAAACGTGTGAGATTGATGAAAACGAAATATATAATGTATGAAATGTTATATTGAAAAAGGAAATCGGGAAAAATGAAACTTGTAACAATGCACATTTAAATTAAAATGGGTTTAAGCAAAAAAAAAAAAAAAAAAAAAAAAAAAAAAAAAAAAAAAAACCAAACAAACAAACAAAAATTAAGATTGCCTAAAATTATGTCATGTGTCCCATAACATTTTTATTTATTAGGTATAATAAAAATAAATAAATAATAATATAGAGATAGAGAAGAGATAAGGATAGAGATTATATAAAGACTTAACATTTATATGTCTATATACTAGGAATTAAAAGTAAACATTTAAATTAAAATTAGTGTAAAAGATATATGTGAGAGGATAATTCTAATAATAACACATAAAATTATTTGGAATCATTTAATGTAATAAAAAGATAAGGATGTTGTTAAATTAACTTATTTTATATGATGTAATATGTTATTCTATCGTATCGTATTATTGTATTTTTAGTATATTTTATATTATATTATACGTATATTAATAATATATATTCATTTAGGCTCTTGAATCCTCCCCCGTGAACTTGTCTGCTTAACGAGATTGATTTTAAGTTTCAACCAGTATTTTACACCCGTGCTACTCATGCGGGAGACTTAATTCATTACTGTATTGATGCTTGATAACCTTGTGGACTGAGTAAAGCATAAAAGAGTAAAGTCCAGGTGGTGTAAACGGAAATCTACTAAATGACAAAGGAGTAAAGCCTAAGAGGTGTAAACAAAACTTCACTAAATAACAAAATACTAAGTGACAAATATGTAAACTATAGGAGATTCATGTGTAAAAATCGCTGGAAAACACTATTCATGAAATTCATCTTTATATAATAATAATAATAATAATAATAATGACAAAGAAGTAAAGCCTAAGAGGTGTAAACATTAATTCACTAAATGACAAATCACTAAGTGACAAATAAGTAAAGCATATAAGATGCATGTGTAAAAAAAGGAAAAATCCACTATTCATGAAGTTCATTTTTATATAATATATAATATTATATAATATAATAGTTGGATTTTCTCGCGCTTCATGGTGGGTTTTCAGTTAGTATCAGTTCCGTTCATTACAGTACCAACTTGATATTAACACTCAACAGAACTATCGACATGCGTTTTATGTCGATCAAAATCCATAAAAGCAAATACATGGGTATCGATGTTGTTTGGTTGTTATTAGTAAGTTTGTTACGGTACTAGTATGGTATATACTCTTGATATAGCTTACGATACCTAAAAGGTATTTTGTTACGAATACAACATTGTGTTCAACAGATATTATTCCATCATGTCGAGAAAAACCATAAAAACAAATACGGTACCGGTACCGATGTTGACCTCCGTGTTGTGCACGCGAGGGTTGTAAAACCGTGCTAAGTGGTAAGCAAAGGACGACCAAAACCGGGAAAATCGTAAAACAAAAACGTGAATTCAATGGCCACTTGACATAAACACATAAAAAGAAAAACACTAACTTATCCCGCAAGTTGACATATAACGCATATAAACTCACTACAAGACAAAAATAATAAAAGAAAAAAACCACTACAAAACTATAAAAAGCAAAGGAAAGAAAACACTATTCAAAAGAAGCTTCATCATGTTAGAAATTGAGTTTCTTTGTTTGCAAACAAGTATTAATTATCACAATAATATTCACAAACTAGAAGTCATTATCAACGATTGTTTTTCATTGATCATCACAGATTCAAATGTTTTACAAACGATTGATTTTACATACTCCCCCTCAGCTGATCACACAAACAGATTAGTTCGTACAAGAGATAATGTGAGTGTGTGATGAATAGATCACTAACATGTGTGATCCATTTATACAAGTACGAAAGCTCTGTTATTAGATCAGTTGACATCACCCTGATAGTGACATCTAACATTCCTAACAGAAAAAAGATTCTCAGATGTTTGCAAACATCTGAGCAACTTTATCATATGTTCTAGGCTATACTAAACCACTGATGAATTAAGTATTGTGAGGTGATGCAAGCGTGGTATAATTTTTAATATATTTTAAGCACTTTTACTCATTTTATCAAGCTTTAAATTTATAAAACACGATATAACACAATCACTCTCTACAACACGCTAGTGCAAGTGCACCCATCGTTGGCATAGTATAGTGATGGTAAGATACCGAGGTCTACCAATGACACAAGAGCTTTATACCGGAATATTGTCAACGTCTAATCTAACCAAATTTTTAGGAAAAGTATGTTTTAGTAAAAAAAAGGAAGAAACTAAAATATTAAAAATAAAGCAAATAAACAAGATAGAATCAGTTGGTTTTGACTTTTCTTTTACGTATCCTTTGATGATTTCCGCACTATGGAATTTTTAAGAGATTATCTTAGTTATAGTGGTGTGTCCCTCTTTTGGAGGCAACGCTACCCTCAGCCATAGTGGTCTGAGTCAGCATGGATACAGACCCGCAAGGCTGGAATATTGAAAAATAATTAAGTAAGTTATTAATGCAAAATGTGGCATGTCCCTCTTTTGGAGGCATCGCTACCCTCGGCTATATGGTCTGAGTCAGCAGTGATACAGTCCCGCAAGGCCGGTTTAAAGTTTTAATAGTAGTTTATTTATAAGTGATTCGAGCCGTTCTTACTACCCCCGATTTGATGCTATCTGCCTCAAGAGAAGTCCTAATAAGCTTGAATCAAATCCTCGCATGATCTATACATTGAACGAGGCAAGAACTTTACCCAAACCACCATTCTAACCCTCTTCCAGGCAGTTAACATGCTTTATATAGACCGTAAAGACCCAAATGAGTACATGAAGAGATCATAGAATAAAGTTCACTTTCAATATAAAAAACTAGTTATTAAAGTCATGAATACCCAATTAAAAAGTTAACTAAAACTTGGAAATCAAAAGTAATACATAAAGATTGTCTTCACCAAGTGATCTAAGAGATTAGCCAAGCATGGCCTTTTTTTTTGACAAAAACTCTTACAACCATTCTTGGATCCCAAGACTACTACACACACTCTAAAGATGGATGATGGATGAATGTGGTGGATGATGGTGGCAGGTGTGAGAGAAGTGGTTTGCCAAGGGATGGATTGCAAATGAACCAAGCACCTCTATTTATAGCTGGAAACATGTCTTTCACACGGCCCCATGCCCAAAGGGCATGATCCCGTGTCTTCTTCTCCTCTGTCTTCATTTAATGAGTCGTGTCAGTCCGTATGCACACACGGCCCCATATGTCAGAGGCGCGGCCTCATGATCTTGTACTTGCTGTACTATAGGAGATTTTGCATATCTGGGAGTTGACCACGGCCCGTGTCCATTGGACACGGCCCCGTGTCTCTTATTTGCTTCTGTTTGTCTTTTATCATGGACTCTAGAGTGGGCATGACCCCTTGCCTTGGTGGCACGGCCACGTGCTTGTCTTCGGATTTTTTGTTTTGGTTTTGGGGTGAAACTCTGAGGGTCGGTATGATGTGTCAACTTCTCTTCTTTTGTATTTATGATGATTTTTGCCGTTAATTTGTTCCTTTTGTACATCTAAGCTCTTTTAATCCTGAAATCAAAAGTATACAAAGAAACACACTTTTTTCCAACATTAGTACATAAAAGGATTGATTTTATACCTTATTTGATATAAATTATATGCTGTATTTTGCGCATATCAAATACTCCCACTGTCACACCCCGATATTTACAGCTCAGCCCGGTGGGCCCGATGGGGAGTATCGTGACGTAAGATTGATATCGTCATAGTCAAACATACATAGAATAGCATAGCGAAAGTCTTGAAATATAAAATATTATTACAAAACCCAAATGTCTGAAAATACCGAAAGGATAGTTACAGATGAGTTTGTAATATTAAATCCACAGACGGATCTATATAAAATGAACAAAATGGAGTTTAGCAGACTTTAAGGCATCCTAAGGATTTGCAAGATCTTTTATTAACACCAAGCAGCTCCCAGCCTATTTGCGTGTAGTACCTGTCACTTAGTCTTTTGAAAATACGTCAGTTTACATTGGTAAATACAATTATCTGACACATTTGAAAATGTTTATGAAAATTGGTTTAGGTGCATAAGGCACGAAAATATTTTATGAAAATTGATTTAAATGCAAAAGTCACAAATGTTTTTATAACTTGGGACAATTATATTAATAACAATGTTGTATCAGATTTACATGTTTGTCCAACATTTAGGGCCGGTATTAAATAAACCGAACAAGATTAAACAACACACTACGAATATAAACTCACGGCAGGTTACCCCAGCAAATGAGTATATCTTTTACATACGCAACTGGTGTATGCCTACACCCCGTGCTTAAGTCGTGGCCATTTACGCTTTTTAAATGAGCCAAGGATATCCAGAACACAATCGTTAACCCCCAATGTTATTTGTTATCAAGCAACACTGATTAAAGAGGGATTATGCAATTTAACCATTTTTGATTAAAAAGTTTCTACACCCGACCAAGCGGTAATATTTTACCGTATCCCAAGCCCGTATAAGGGAAAATAAGTTAAAAGTATTTACATGAGCTCCTTCTCGATTTACAACAAGATTTATATAACTTAGCCGTATCCAATCTAACTAAATGCAGGTAGCTGTTACCGGGAGGCTCTAGTCTGGAATGATGGTAATATATATAACCAATTTAGAATGCTAACGGGTCTTATTTAGGTCATAGACCTAGACCGGCTAACTTAAAATATTAGAAACCATATGATACACTAGATTAAGCGATGACCGGAATAAAATGTAATTTATACCCAACAAGTATGAAGACTTGTATAACATGGGTAAACTAGTTTATGTAAACTAGTCACATAAACCGCACCGTACGCGTATAAGCATAAACGGGTAACCGGATGAGTCATATACAAGTTCCATAAGTTATTATGCTTCAAATATGTTGTGATATCAGTAGGATATCAACAATTATGCCCAAAGAGATTTTAAAACCAAATTAAGTCCCGTAAGGGTATTTTGGTCATTTTAAGATTTATAAAAGAGGTTTTAAGAAAACTGATGTTCTGGTCTATAATATTCTATAAAAATATTTATTTTATAAGGTTATAATAGTAGGATATCATACATATGTGTGGTTTACCATTTATGGCCAAACTATGCACCGTAGGGGCATTTTGGTCATTTCACATATGTTTTTAAGGATAAAATTGGAAGTCTAAGTTCATGACTTATACGTACTGTTAAAATATTAAAATTCATTTATAAAATCAGTAGGTATCAAGTCTTAGGTGTTAAATATGGTTTTAAACCATACTATGCACTTAATTAGCGTAAAAGTCGACAATTGACGATATTTGAGATGTTTATGGAAATCTGAGATTTTGATCAGCCTTTAAGATTTAAAATATTTTATTTAGTATATGACATCAGTAGGAAAGGTTTGGCATGTTAATGATATGTGAATCTCATTTTATCAATGAAAAGGGCATTATTGTCAATTACCGAGTTCATATGAGAACTCTATGTTATGGTCAGTATAAAATCTGACCAAAAATTCCAAAAATCCCTAAAAATTATATCATAACAATAGGCAATGAGTTTGGTGCCAAAAATTGGGTTTAAATATGATTTATGCTAAAAAGCGTAGTTTAATTAATAAAAAGTTTTTTACGATATTGTGCATAACTTTAGTTTGGACCACAAAATGATGTCAAATTTATTTGACATACTTATATATCAGTAATAAAGCTTTTTGTCCTCTCACATTTTCAAAAATCTCGTTTTTATAACATAAGGGCATAATAGTCAATTTTTAGCAATGATTTCTATGGGACCATGAAGTATAACCTCAGAGGGTTATACTAACATATAATATGGTCACAAAGGAATCCTAAGGCATAAGGATACTAAGCTAATTCAAGTCAGAATTGGAAGTCAAAGAAAAAGTCTACTTTTGCGACTTTCGGTTGTGAACCGAGCCTAAACTTAGAATTGTCAGGTTGAACATGCTTAGACATGTTCTAATAATATTTACCAAGTTATTTAAGTGATAAAACATGGTTCATAACTTCTACACTATCAGTTTTAATTATTTTATGAAAATCTGACTAGTTTGACTTTTTGACTAGTTATTTTGACCCGACAATTAACTAAGTAAACGTGATAATTAGGAGGTGCCCTTTTGAGGTTTAACACCTACCTAATTACGATCACGTAGCCATATTTGCCTCGAATAATGGCTGGACCGTTTAGGTCTAAACCAAAAGTCAAAGCGTTATTACGACAACTTTGACTTTTGGTCTTTAAACACATAAAAACCAAACTAGAGTGGCTAAGGACACTTACATCAGGTCCTTTCATGTAAATTGAACTAAGGTGGGCTCCCTCTTGATCAGGAATCCCAGACAAATGCTCAAGCAAGTGAGATGTTAGAGTTTAGAGTGAAGGTGCAAGGATTATGGCTGCCCTAAGGGCCTTTATATAGTGCATGGAGCCTCCTAAGGGCTCTCTAGGATCAATCCAAGTGTAATACCAGATGTTTAAAACCATTAACAAGCTCAAGGTTTCGAATTATGAGTGTTAGAGTGGTTTATTTGGGCTGCAAGGAAGAACCTGCAGCTGTAAGTAAGATTCTGTCAAAATGAGGTCATCTCTGCACACCACAGCAAAAGGGGTAGGCTGTGGCGTCGCGCTACCACACCCTATCTCAGCAAACAAGTTTTAAACTTGTTACTTTTAGTCCCTGCACTTTTATAAGCTTTATAACTTTCATTTTAGGCACAAAAGCCCCTTGTATTTAGTTTGGAGATGATCTAGGGAGTATAACCAAACACCATCAGGTCCGGTTTCGTTAAACGTTCACCAAAAACACTAGTTTCTCCCCGTTGACGCTTTTAACCCTTTAATTTGCGAACTTGTGCGTTTTAACGCGGAATGGCATAAAAGCCTTTCAAGATCAATAATAAGCATTCCCAAGAGTATGATGGGATATTACAACACTCCAGTTTACTCCAGTTCGCTTAAATGGTCGTTCAAAGGTGTAGTTTTATAGTTTGACGCTTTTGGCCCCTTTAATGCACAACTTGCGCGCTTTATCATTTTATCGCGTCAAAGCCCTATGTTATCCATATTAGGCATTCTCGAGAGTAATATTGAACATTATGATACTTCGGGTTTGTTAAAAGGTCATTCAGAGGTTAATTTGAACATGTTGACGCTTTTAACCCATCTTCTTGATATTTGCAATTTAAATTGTTTATTTGCATCGAAACTCAACGAAATCATTATCCGATAATCGTGAGAGTATAAAAAGATTCTACAAAGCCTCAGGATCGTTAAAAGGTCACTCAGAGGTAAGAATTAACATGTTGACACTTTTAACCCCTGTGGTTTGTAAATTTTTGGTTTTAAGCACAAACGGCTTCTTATATCCGACAATTTATTCAATAAAGAATACGAACATCATCTGAGGTCAATCAGAGGCACAATTTTGGCATGTTGACATTTTTGGTCCTTCCACAATCATAGTTTTCATTTTTGACAAAATTAGTCCTTCATAGTCAACGTTTGACTTTATTAGGGTTTATTACATGTTCCAACACATCATTGGACACGGTTTCTAGGAGGTGTTACATCCTCACCCCCTTAAAAGAAATCTCGACTTCGAGATTTGCTCAAAAAGATAGGAGTTCTTCTGTCACGTAGTGAACACGACCTCCCATGTATAATTAGGGCCTCTACGGCATCCCACTTATCCTTAATAATAGGTATATGTTTTCTTTTGGAGCATCTTAACTTGTCGATCCTTATTCGAAACTGGTTTCTTAACAAACCATAAGTTTTTTTCGCTAGTCTACACATCATTGTGATAATGCAATCGACTTATCAGCTAGACATATCCTGAAATCACCAGTGTGAAACACATTGTGATTACCATCAAGCTCCTTAGGTAAGTTTCAGCTTATAGGCTACCGATCTTGACATATTCGATTTTCTCGAATGGTCCAATATATTTAGAGTTTAACTTGTCCGTTATATCAAAATGCAGCACACCTTTCTAGGGTGGTACTTTCTGTTGAATCTTGTTCCTTATTAAGAACTTAAGAGGTTTGCGACTTTCATTAATCATTGATTTTCTGCCAATTACTGGCAGCTTGCAGACGATCATAGATTTATATGATCTTATCCGTCGTCTCCAGGGTAACTTCAGATCCTGACAATTTGACTAACCAAAGTCCTGTCCATCAAATGGACGTTTGACATTCCATCTATACAAGGTCTCCAAAGGAGCATCCTTGATGCTTATATACCAACTATTTATTATATGAAAGCTTATCCACGGTGAGATAGTCATTCCAACTACTGCTTAATCCAATCTTTAAAGAATAGCCAACCTCACGGTTAGTCGAACTAATCGACGATCCTAGGCAGCTGATGGCGATTCTTAATTGTTGCCTAAATAAGGTTGTGGTAATCAATGCATAAGCACAATGAACCGTCTTTCTGAAATAATAATGTCGGAGCTCTTAGAATTATGAATTAGGCTTTATGAAGCTTTATCTTGAAACTCACTTATTTAGGGTTTCAATCCTTCCATTATTGTTGGTACTAACCAATATGGAGCTTTTACAATAAATGTAGCCCTAAGTGGGATGTTAACCTTAACTCTACTTACCTCTTAGGAGGTAACAAGGTAGTTCTATGGAGAAGACAATCGAGATACACAGAGATGACAGAGATATTCCAAATCTCAGGCTTCAGTTCATCTATCGTTATCCGTGCCCTATAAATGACACATTTTTCTTTATGAATACACAGGATGCCTTAAGTAGTGACACTTATTTGGACATTTCTATTCTGGATATCTTCTTTGAATACCATTAGCTGACTTTAGTACAATATAACCATTGGGATATCTCAGTGGTTCCATGCATTAAACCTCCATACTGATCAGGCATGGAAGTAATCTATGGGACGCCCTAGGATACACCAATCCTCATATGGTGCTTTTATCAAGCATAGTCTAGCATTCGTAGTTGATAGAAATCAATGAGATAACAAAATAAAATAACATATTATTGTCGCACTCTATCTGAAAATAGAGTATTCCAGATCTTATGAATGAAGATTATTCGACGAGAATAGAAGGAAAGGTCTCTATGATTTTTGTTGGTAAGTTCTACCTTACACTTAATATCTGGAGTTCTTATGCGAAAAATTCTAAAAGTTTGCTAAGCTTATGATTTATGAAAGACTTAGTAGTACCTGGATCAAAATATAAAATTCTTAGCACTAATATCAATGATTTACGATAAAGGATGTACCTGGTGCCATTATTGATACGAACTGCCTCAGTTTTGACTTGTTTATTTCTTAACCCATTTAGCGCGAGTGGCTGAGATGGATTTATAGTGGATTTATAAGAATCAGGTTTTGAAGTCTTAACATGCCTCTAATTTCTGATGCTAAACCACCAATATATAGTGCATTATGCTTAGATTCTGGGCTAACTGAATAGGGCACTATCCCAGACAATGAACTAACGTCTGTAGCATACTGTCGACAGTCTAGAACTTTTATGGTGATAGTCAGAAAATTCTGATTCCACCTTTTCCATTTCGTGCTGCGGACAATAGGTTTTTCTGATAAGGTCCGTAAACTTGGACCATCCCATATTGTATGAGGGTATCTTTCTTGTAGACTTTATTAATGTCCTTACCAACTAAGGGTATCGCCATTGAATGATTGTGATACATAACTCACAATGTCCTTTCCAGCATAACCGCTGATACACATAATGGTTTCTATTTCATCCAACAATTTCATGCAATCAATGGCCCCCTTTTTTTTCACCATTGAAGTCTCTTGATTTGCAAGAGACGAAGTACTTTTAAGTACATCCTTTAGAGGAACGGGACTCCTCGCTATATATCATCTTATTTGGTTTATTCTTCGTATTCGAAGTATGAACAAAGCTCTTCTCATGAGCAGGGAAATATGATTTAGAGCAAGTAGCATTCGGCTTTTTGAACCTTTTTACGACCTTTCTCTTAGCCTTTCTAACAGTTGTGTCAATCACAACTTGGAGATTAACTCCATTAACATCGAGGTTCACATTTGTTGCATCATTAGCATTTGTCGCATCTTTAGTATCGCGAGTATTGTTTGTCTGATCCGAGTTTTCCATACTCGAAGCTTAGTACTAAACATCCAATTAAACAATTGCTTAATTGCATTATAATAGCTAGTCATCGTCCTGATGACCTAACATACATTAGCCATGGTATCATTAGACCATATAGGCTAATAGGTCATGAACATTCCTAATGAATGTTATTTGTATGTTTATCAATTACATTTAGCCTAGGTCACAAGAGGACCATCAATGGCATTTAGGGTTTGGATCGAGTCCATTACCTTTTTGACAGGGGATCAAATGTCACAACTGTCTTTGTTATGTTGACGATTTTGGATAGCTCGAAAGCTCGCCATAAGGACTTTTAAAATATGGGATATAAGTCCATTATGAAGGACATATAAATGTAGCACATAGGCTTGTCACTATGGACATTAATAGTCGTATGGCACGAAGGCCTTGTCGCAAAGGACATATAGGATATGGCACAAAAGGCCTGTCACGGAGGACATTTTAATATATAAGTCGCGATCTTATTTGATCAGAGACTATAAGGTTCGAACATAGTTCTTCACCTTTGGGCAGAGAGTCATAGACTACATCTGTCATTATTTTGAGAGACGATTTATTTTGCCACATAGGCAAATCAATGGACATCACTAATGGATGTTTTTACATATATATATATAATTTTTGTATTTGAGGATATTATTCATGATCTTATCGATCTTATAGACTATAAGGCTTGGGCATTGCCCATCACCTTTGATGGTGAACCATAATGGTTACATTTGTCAATGTCACTAATGGACAATATAGTATATAGCCCGTAGGCAAAACATCACTAAAGGATGTTAAATAATATGATCATCGTATCAGATGATATTAGTCATGATCGCATTGATCATATATAGTCTATTAGGCTTGAGCATAGCTCACTACCTTGGACAGGGGATCATAAAGATCACAATGTCAATGTCTCAAATGGACATTATGTTATAGCCCGTAGGCAAAACATCATCAAGGATGTTAAATAATATGATCATCGTATCAGATGATATTAGTCATGATCGCATTGATCATATAGACTATTATGCTTGGACATAGTCCAATATCTTTAGACAGGGGGTCAAAGACCACACTGTCGTTGTCTTATTGGACAACAAGTTTAGCCCGTAGGCACTTCATCACTAATGGATGTTTATATTATGATCATCACGTTGATGATACTTGCCATGATCTACTTTGATCATGTAGATTTTAAGGCTTGGACATAGTCCAAATACCTTGACGGCTGGTGTGGTTTCTCAAGTCACACTGCCAGGAGTTTTAACATGTTCTTAGATGTTAACAAGGATTAATTTGTCTTAGTGGTTACACAATATTACCATGATCGCATTGATTATATAGGTTTGGAGGCTTGAACATAGTTCACCACCTCTGGATAGAAGGGGTATCTCCCTTAACTATCATAGTAGAAGGAATAATTATCCTTAACTACCGAAAGTTTTGGCCAATTAGTGTGGACTTGCCACTTGGCAGGGGTAAACCATTAAGAAGATCTTTTGAAATTATTTAGCTGATCGATAAAGTTCGAGTAAAATTGGTACTATTGTTTGATAAAGGACGAAATGAATACATATATAAAATTTTCAAAGCTTCCCATAAATCATTAGGAAATTTACAACAGTGCCTTAATCAAGACTTTTAGTATCTTATTTGTTCACAGAGGACTAGAAGAAAATTATAAGTCCGTTTGGGGACTATTAAAGAGTTTATGTCCTTATGGGGATTATTAAAATATTATAAGTCCGTTTGGGGACTATTATGATATGATAAGTCCGTATGGGGACTATTAAAATATTATATGTCCGTATAGGGACCATATAAAAACAATTTTCCCACGAAGGGTCTATAATGAAATGTCATGTCTGCTAAGGGACTATAGTGAAATCTCATGTCTACAAGGGACTATTTCGAAATAGTATATCCCAAAAGGGATTTTAATAAAATAACATATCCATAAAGGACTATATTGATACAGCGTGCGCACTAAAGGGCTTTGCTGAACAGATATCCTCACAGGGACTCAAATCGTAAGGTATGTTCATATAAGGATTATAATAAACAAATGTCCATACTGGGACTATATAGAAAAGATAGGTCCTTATAGGGACTTTGAAGCAATACTTGTCCAAACAGGGACGAAAGGGAAAATATAAGTCCGTTTAGGGACTATAAGATATGTCAACATTGGGACAATAGTAAAACGATATGTCCTCGAAAGGATTATGATGAATTATTATGTCCGTGAAAGGACTATAATGAAGTATAATGTCCATGAAAGGACTATTTTGAAGTACGATGTCCATGGATGGACTATATTGAAATATCAGGTCCACGAAGGGACTATTTAAAATAGTGTATCCACAAAAGGGATTTAAATAAAATCACATGCCCATAAAAGGACTATATTAAAATAGCATGCCCACCGAGGGACTTTATTGAAATATAATGTCCACGAAGGGACTATATTGGAACATAATGTCCACCAATGGAATATATAGAAGAGATTAGTCCTTATAGGGACTTAAAAGACAAAGAATATTATGGAAGATGGATTCTCTAACGCCTTCCTTGCTTCATTTTGATTGTTTCTCTTCTTTTTTTACCGTATATGGTAGGGATACTGAAGACATCAGTGAATAAAGTAAACATTTCAAATCAGGATCCATTGCAGAAGTAGAATCCAAGGATTCAATGGTTAAGGAAATGGCATGGATCATGGATTAGGTTTTGACTGGTATAGTCCAAGCCTGGAATTCCAAAACTTGGAGGTAGGAAATAGGGATTAATAGCATCCACATGTATCATCTTCCATATGGGAGCCTCAGGGATCTCCTGGTATGGACTCCACTGGTACAGACTTTGAGATTTGAGCCTCAAGGACCTCCGTTATGGACTCCGTAGTCTGTTTAAAAAAATTCAATGGGTTTGGTTTTGGGAATAGGTCCATAAAGGTCTTTCCTTCAACCGGTTGCACGCTTATCCTAGCCGTGGTATGAAGCTTAGCATTTCTTGGCTTCGGACGGGAAGAATTTCCATCAACGACTTCCTTGCTTGGCGACATATTTAAAACACATAAAATCGAAAACAAAGTTTACTTAATAGGGATGATAGCATTCCTATGTTAAGTCTAGACTCAGAAGGTCTAAGGAATATGCTATTGTGTCATTTGAGATTAAACACTAAAGGCTAGTGTTTATTTCACTCAAACGTTGGCTCTGATACCAACCTGTCACACCCCGATATTTACAGCTCAGCCCGGTGGGGAGTATCGTGACGTAAGATTGATATCGTCATAGTCAAACATACACAGAATAGCACAGCGAAAGTCTTGGAATATAAAATATTATTACAAAACCCAAATGTATGAAAATACCGAAAGGATAGTTACAGATGAGTTTGTAATATTAAATCCACAGGCGGATCTATATAAAATGAACAAAATGGAGTTTAGCAGACTTTAAGGCATCCTAAGGATTTGCAAGATCCTTTATTGACACCAAGCAGCTCCCAGCCTATTTGCGTGTGGCACCTGTTTTGGTCAAAAATCAAGCAATGATAATGCAACCAAACTTTCTGTTGTGAGGTATGATGCTTGAATTGATGAACAACAATAAGGATCACTCTGAAATGTAATGAACAAGTGACACGAAGATTTATACGAGGAAAAAGCCCTTGATCAATGAATGATCTCCGGCATAAAAAACCTCGGGTGATGGAAACTACCGATCACCAACTCAAATTAAATAAGAAATCTGTTACAACTTCGGATGATAGCGAGCTAATTACAAGGATCACTATAGTGTATTGTGTAAAAAAGTGTATAATCGCTAAGTGTTTTGTCGAGAGTTGATGAGAGCAGTTGCAAGAGTGTGTGTGTAGCCAAAAATAGCCAAAGTGTGTCTATTTAGCTCGCTACCCCCGTTTAAATATAGAAAATATCTACACTAACAAACATTCCGCAAATGGTGCAAGTCCTCCACGACTCCATAACGTCCACTTTTAGCTATGCACGTACGGAATAAACATGGAATATACTCCAGGAATATCGCCAAGACCAAGTCCAAACTTATACTCCTGCAAAAAAAATTTCGAATTCAAAGTAGACAATCGTTAGTACAAGGATCCTTATGATGATCCATGATCCTGATCCTGAAACACTTCTGAGGATCACCAATTCAAACAGAAGTGAGGATCACTACGCCCAACAGCAATTGAGGATCACTGATCATTGAGAAATCCACCCCTAACAATTGCCCCCAAAATATAAGGAGTAATTATGTAAATAAACGAGTTATATTTTGTTCTTATCCGTAACAAATTAACGGATAACTAGCCGTTGGAGTCGGACTAGCCGTTACGAACATGACGTCACTGCGGTGACTATCCTGCAAAATCATCATTATAAATAGGAGTTAGAGATAGGGATCAATCAGCATTCAAATTCAAGAGAAACTCCCTTTAAATTCTCATCCGACGATCAAGCAGGTATCTCTCTTCCTCTTCTTCCTTTACGTTTTCTTTCTCTGCTCCTTCTTTCTTCACCTTCTTCATAATCAAGATGATGCTAAGATCCTCACCGGCTAAGGATCATAAGAAGGGCAGTCCTCTCAAGAGCCAGGGGATCATTAAAGATTCGGTGAAAGAAAGATGCTGCTTCACTGACCCACAAATAGACAGGATCCGACATTGCTTTCCGGCGAACACTGATTTCAAACCGTTTGATCCCACCGTTCTAAGCGATTACGTTTCTGAAACTTGGGTAGCTTTCCCAGTCACTCCTTTCACAATAGGATACTCGTATCCTTTCCCTGAATTCACCCAGTCTTTTTTCTCCCTCACCGGCATCTCCTACATTCAAGCTATGCCAATGATCTGGAGGGTCTTATATACCCTTGAGAGGATCATTGAGCAAGATGGAATTAACCTGGGAATGTCGGAATTGGCCGAGATGTATGATCTCACAACATTTGGATCCCACCGATATCTATTCAAGCGTAAACCCGGTGAAGAACATCCCATCTTTAAAGCCACTAAGAATGATACCAACTGGAAACGGCGATTCTTCTTTGTCAAAAGGGATTCTATCCCGGATGGAAAGGATCTGCCAAGGAAGTGGAGCACCCATGGTAGGATAGAGGATCCTTAGAAGGATCACTGAGTAAGCTTGTTTCTGATGAAGATTACTAATATGCTTCTGTTTCTTTTATACAGCTATCACTGTTTCACATATTATACCCTCACCTGCCACCAAGGGGAGACTTGCTGCTTTCAGAAAACTTGATCCTGCAACAAGGTCATTCAAAGCAAATACCCAGGACTCTCAAGAGGTATCCTCAGGTTCTGTCACGATGTCAAGTAAGTATCCTGTTCTTTTTATAATTAAATGTTTAAATAAATAGTTAAATAGAAATAGGATAAGGATACTTATCTGTTTCGGGTGTGTAGGTGCTGGGAAATCTTCAAAGTCTGCCTCCAAATTCAGTGTCACTGATCTAGACACTGTCCGATCCTCCAAGAAAAAGTCTGCTGCTAGCCCTTCCATTGTAATCCCCAAGGCTACCACTTCAAAGGGAAGAAGTGGAAAGAAAAGAAAAACCTCTGAAGCTGACAACCTTCAAGGCTTGCCTCTGATCCGCCATCAATTCCTCGAGTACTTTAATGATGTAAGGATCACTGACTCAGTTTAGTTATCCTATCCACTTGAGGATCACCTGACTCTAATCTTTGCATTGTCTTCTTTGTAGAAATTTGCTGAGATTGAGGACTATGTTGGGAATCTTGAGGAGCTTGAGGAGAAATATTCTGATCTCCAAAAGGTGGCGGTGCTCAAGGATCACAAGATTGCTTCCCTTGAAAAGGATCTCAATGATGCCAAAGCTCAGATAGTTGCAACTCAGATCAATGCTGATTATGAGAAGCATGAGATCACACAGGATGCTAAAGTCTCCGCTGCCATTGCCATGTACAAGACCAAGCTACAGATGGCTCAAGAAGCTCAGGATCCTGCCTTTGATAGGAGCAGCTGGGACATGGAGGGCTGGAAGGCTAGGTTGGCTGAATTGGAGGATGATGAAGATGAGGCTAACGAGGTTCTGGCAATCGAAGCTAGTGGCAGTGGCAAGGATCAGGTGAAGGATATGGGAGCTGGAGGAGATGGTGATGCAGCGAAGGCATAGGCTGCATGAATGGGCGATGAAGGACATTTCTAGACGTAGCCGGAGCCCATTTTTTTTAGTTTGATAGTTTGTTTTGGTTATGATGTTTTCTTGTTGAACAATGATGGGTTGTATTTGAACAATAGTAATTAGGGCTAAGGATCAAGGATCCTTTGAACAATAGGTAGGATTACAAATGGTGGATGGATCCTCTGTTTGGGGGATGAAGCCATTGTGATCCTGCCGTCTTTTGATTCCTGCACTTGAAAGACCTATTAACGATGGACACCCTTTACCTACCCCAGTGGACGGGCCACGTATTGCTGGTAGATGCTCGGGGTAGGTAATTTTGACAACCTTGAAGGGTTTAATCTTTTGTGAATAAAATAACTTTAACTTTTTGGCTTATCCTGTGTTGATATCCTTGTAATATGTTACTTTCCAACTGTTGTGATGTTCATTTTGTCTAAATTTATCAAGTAAAAGAAAAATTTAAGAAATATTCTCAAAATTTTTAGGATATGATCAAGGATCACATATCCTATAGTTGATAAGTTTTGAAAAGTTATATAGTTTAAGGATCATAAGCTCAGTTGTCAAAGGATAAGGGTTACTCAAATGAATAATGAATAAAATTAGAATAGTTGAGGATCATACCTGAGAATCCAAGTTAGGATCCTAACCTTTAACACTTATTATCAGGATAACCCAAAAGACAAACCTTAGTAAGGATCAAGGATCCTTGGTTGTTTATCTCCAAAAACCTGAAATAGGATATAACTTGGGACTAAGCCAATATAAGATAAAAGTTAGTAACTGGGGACAAGCCCAACAATTCTGGGGACAAGCCCAATATACTGGGGACAAGCCCAAAGGATAACTAGGGACGAGCCCAAAGGATAACTGGGGACAAGCCCAAAGGATAACTGGGGACAAGCCCAAAGGATCGTGTGTAAACTGGAGTATGGCCCTCACTGGCGACTATCCAAACTTAGTGACATAAAAATGCCAAAACCTTAGCTAACGTGAAAACGTTAGAAACCTTAGGAACGGATGTATGGTACGTCTACCATTATACGTAGGATCCTGAATATAGCCAGTACAATGAAATTGTCAGCCCCTAAAGCGAGTACTGGTCCCATTGCCATGAACTATATCAGGATCATCGTGCGCTACTGGTGAAACTGGGGACAGGACCAAACTAGGGACTAGCCCAAATAACTGGGGTCAAGCCCAAATAACTGGGGTCAAGCCCAAATAACTGGATACTTCTGTGGATACTCAATCTTTAGTTAAGGATACCTGAACCTTCAAAACTCAGAATCAAGTGAAAGGAGGATAAAGGATGCAGGATCCTTATCCTTATATAGGATAATTAAAAAATGAAATAGTTTGGGATTAGATCATTACCAAATTGAGGATCCTCTGCCCTGTAAGGATCCTTATAGGATACTTGTCTGGTAAGGATCATGGATCCTGATCACATGAAATATTTCTTCAAATGGACAGCATTCCAAGCTCTTGGTAGCAAATCACCTTCCATTGTTAGCAATCGATATGCCCCCTTTCCTGCTTCAGCTTCAATCAAATAGGGGCCTTCCCACTTTGGTGCTAGCTTTCCATCAGCAGGATTGGTGGTATTTTGAAATGCTTTCCTTAATACCATATCACCAACTTGGAATTTCCTGATCCTGACATTTTTGTTGTAAGCTCCAGCCATCCTTTGTTGATAACTGGCCATCCTTATCCTTGCCAAGTCCCTGATTTCCTCTATAGTATCCAGGTCTTGAACCAAATTTTCAGCATTTTCTTCAGGATCGCGAATGCTTGTTCTTGCAGTTGGAACTACCATCTCTGTAGGGATCACTGATTCTGCTCCAAATACCAAAGAAAATGGAGTTTGGCCTGTGGCATTCTTGGGAGTTGTCCTATCAGCCCAAAGCACATAAGGTAGTTCTTCTGCCCATTTTCCTTTCTTAGATCCAAGCTTCTTCTTCAAATTGTTGATGATGATCTTGTTGGATGATTCTGCCTGACCATTAGCTTGTGGGTGGACTGGTGTTGATGTTATCATCTTAATCCCCCAGCTGTCACAAAAGTTAGTAGTTCTATTCCCAATAAATTGGGATCCATTATCACAAACAATTTCAGAAGGGATACCAAATCTAGTAATAATGTTTCTTTTAATAAAGGATATAACTTCCTTTTCTCTGACTTGAGCGAAGGCTTCAACCTCTATCCACTTAGAGAAGTAATCAGTCATAGCAAACATGAATACTTTTCCACCAGGTGCTTTAGGAAGCTTTCCAACTATATCCATTCCCCATCTCATGAATGGCCAGGAAGAGGATATAGGATGCAAGAGCTCTGCTGGTTGGTGAAGGATATTACTATGCCTCTGACAAGGATCACACTTCTTGGCATACTGCACAACATCCTTCTTCATAGTGGGCCAATAGTATCCTGTCCTCAGGATCCTTGAGAATAATGCCCTGCCCCCAGTGTGGTTTCCACAATCTCCTTCATGGAAATCCTTTAAAACTTCTTGGATTTCAGGATCCTCAATGCATCTTAGATATGGTCCTGCAAGAGATCGTTTATACAACATATTATTCAATATTGTAAATTGAGATACCTTAGTTTTGAAAGCCCTAGGGTTTTCTCCTGTAGGAATCTCTCCATGTTGTATGTATCTCATGATTGGGAGGATCCATGATCCTGAATGAGATTGAGTATCATCACTAGGGATGACTGCAGAATCTTCTCCTATCTCCATAGCTATATGATCCTCGATAGCAGGGGTCAGGATATGGATAATAGAGATCTTGATATCCTCAGGGATCTTCAGAGATGATCCTAGATTGGCTAGTGCATCAGCTTCTGCATTCTCTTCCCTTGATACCTGTGTCAAACTAAAGGATACAAAAGAGAGTGCCAATTCTTTGACTATCTCCAAATATTTGATTAGCTTTTCACCTTTAACAGCATAGGATCCATTAAAGTGATTAGTGATTAATAATGAATCTACATGTACCTCAAGATACCTGATCCTCATATGCTTAGCAATTTGCAAACCAGCTATCAAGGCTTCATACTCAGCCTCATTGTTGGTAGTTTGAAATTCACAAGCTATGGAGTGGGGTATTATGTCCCCCTGTGGCGATTTTAGTAGTATTCCAAGCCCTGTTCCTTTTACATTAGAGGCTCCATCAGTGAAGAGTATCCAAGGATCCTTAGTTTCTTCAAGCTGTTGGACTTCTAATTCAGCTTCCTTTTGCAAATCACTACTAAAATCTGCCACAAAGTCAGCTAAGGCTTGGGATTTGATGGCAGTCCTTGGTTCATATCTTATATCATATGCACTTAGCTTCACTGCCCACTTAGCCATTGATGCGTGCGAAGTGTCGTATATATTAGGTATATATTTTAAGCCCTTTTTAACACTTATTTTAGCCAAGTTTTAAATTTATAAAACACGATATTTCACTAACACTAAACACACATATGGGCAAGTGCACCCATCGTTGAGTGTAGTATAGCGTTGGTAAGATACCGAGGTCGTCCAAGGACACAAGAGCTTTTAGTACCGGTTTATCCTCAACGTCTAACCAAAATAAAAGTTTAGAAAAAAGTTTTAAACTAAGAAAAATAAAACTAACTAAAATGCTGAAAAATAAAAATAAAATAAAAACAGATAGACAAGATGAATCACTTGGTTCCGACTCGTATCTAGTATAACCTTTGATTATTTCCGCACTTTTGCACATAATTAAGAGATTATCTTAGTTATTGTAGTAGGCCCCTCTTTTGAAGGTGACGTTACCCTCACCCCAGTAGTTTGAGTCAGCAGGGATACAATCCTAAAAGGGCGGATTATTGGAAGATAATGAATTAAGTTATTAATGCAGTATTGTGGTAGGCCCCGCTTTTAGCGGTGACGTTACCCTCGGCTAAGTAGTCTGAGTCAGCAGGGATACAGTCCTAAATAGCCGGGTTATAGTATTAATAGTAGTTAACTTATGAGGGGATCAAAGAGTTTGGACCCCCGCCATCCAATACCGTGAAGTATTGAAGGAGGTCCTACTAAATTTGACCCAGGTCCATTGCAGGACCTCTAAACGCTGAACAATGGCAAGACCTTTACCAAACCGTTCCCTTAACCCCCTACCAGGTAGCCAACATACCTCCATATAGACCATGGAGATATGAATGGTGAAAATCCTTTATTTTATATAGACAGTAAAATAATGCCAAGACACCACGGACAAACGATAAGGAAAGATCACCTTCAACATAAGTAACTAGTTATTAAAGTCATTAATACAAAACCAAATAAAAAGTGCAAAAGATTAGAAATAAAAAGTATTATACTAGACACTTTGTCTTCACCAAGTGATGTAAGAGACTTAGGCAAACATGGCCTTGATTGTCAAGAACTCTTACGATCAATCTTGGATCCCGAGACGACTCACACACTCTACGATGGACAATGGATGATGGTGGTGGATGATGGTGTTGTGATGGTGGTGGGTGGTGGATGAAGTGTGAGAGAGGTGGTGTGCCAAGGGATGAGATGAAATGAATCCAAGCACTCCTATTTATAGGCTGAACAGAGAGCTGGACACGGCCCCGTGTCCGCTGGGCACGGCCCCGTGTCCGTCTGACAATCTCTCTCTTCATTAATTGTAATTCGCAATTACAATAAATGCGCCTGCTGTACTTTCGACACGCCCCTGTGTCCGCTGAGCACGGCCCGTGGTGGGCAATAGAAGCTTCTATAGGTTTGTCTTTTCTGCTGCTTCTTGGGCACGGCCCCGTGCTGGCTGAGCACGGGGAGTGTTCAGTCTTCTGATTTCTCTACTTTGCTTTGGAAGGTGCCGTTGAGGGTTCGGGCAGTCCACTAATATTCCTTTTCTTGTATTTATGTTGGATTTAGCTGTCTTTTTGCTTCTTTTGCGTTTTTGAGCTCATTTAATCCTGAAAATACAAAAGGAAGACAAAAACACTCTTTTTCCAATATTAGTACTAAAAAAGGGTTAGTTTTATGCCTCATTTGATGTAATTTATATGTTGCATTTTACATACATCAAATACCCCCACACTTGAACTTTTGCTTGTCCTCAAGCAAAACTCTTTAATATGTGGCTTACACTCCCAAATGGAATAGGTAGAAGAGAAGGTTTTGGGCTTGTCGTAGAGTGTCGGGATTTCCAAGATCTTTTTGGGTTTTATTTTTATTTATTTACACTCCTATTCGTAATGATTTATTTAGAACTTTTCATAAAAGAAATTACTTATTTGGGCATAACATGCCTTTTTAAAATTCTATTTATATACAAGTTCACATACCTCACGGGGAAATCACTCACACTCGGCCGAAGGTGTATTTTTAGTGAATCACTCGAGAGCGGCATGGAACTTATTCCTACCATAGGCTTGCCAAGAAATCAATCCTCCTCCTTTTCAACTTTTATACCTTTGTAGATATCAAGAGGACTTTGTGGGTTAAGGGTTAGGCTAGGGTTAAAGGTAGGTGGTTGGGTTAGTGGTTAGTGGAAAAGGGCTAAAAGCGTAACAAGTGTCGGTTTTCGTATTTTTGCAACTTTTTATTTTGATGAAGCTTTTATTCAAACTAAGTTATTTTTGATTAACTTGTTTGTTTATTTATTTATTTATTTTTTTGCTTCATCATTATCACACATTTTTTTATTTTTTATTTTATTTTATTTTATTTATTTTATTTTTTTTTACGAAAGAACCGAACTTGTTACTAAAATAAAGGGTTAAAAATGAAAAAGGTTTTGGTGGGTAAAAGGGTTTTTGTTTGGGTGATGAAACGAAAAGGTTTAGGCTCAAAGGGGCTAACTAGGGGGATTTTTTTTTGGGTAGGTGGTAAAAGAAAAAGAAAAATAATGGTGTAGAAATAAAAAGGGTTAGTCCTAATGCCTCCATCATTTACTTACTCGGGTTTAAGTTGATAAGGACCGGGAATGTATTGTCATGGCAAGTTCTAGAGTCGTAAGAACCAAGCGGCTATTCACACAAGAAACGAAAAATGAGCAATTAGTTAAATGATATGTAATTGTGTGCTCAATAAAGGCTCAAAACTCACTTTTGTGGGAATGGGTTTTTATGTGATCAAGTATATATAATCAAATTTTAAATAAGTTTGCTATGCCTTTTCATAATTTTCTTATGTTGGTTCTTTTTATCACTACGCTATCGGTTGTAAATTTGTAAAAATATAACCTTTTTGAGAACTTGAATTTCCCGAGTTAAACCTAGACAAGTAAAAAAAAAAAAAATGAAATTTTTGAAAAAATTTGGGGTGATTAGCGGTTCCAATAGAGTTTTGTGTAAGGCTTGTATTTAGGACTTGCAAAATTCAAGGTTTTAGCATCCCCCCCACACTTAAATTACACATTGTCCTCAATGTGTCCCAAAAATAAATTTTTAGGTTGATTTAGATGTGTAAAATAGTGTTTAAAAAGCAAAAAATTGTGTTACTGGGCACTGAACACGGCCCCGTGTTATCCGGGCACGGCCCCGTGTTCAAGTGCCAGTAACAAAATTAAAATAAGAGAAACAGAAGTCTGGACACGGGGGCATGTTGGGTGAACACGGCCCGTGTCCAGGTACCTGAACTGGGCGTTTTTCTGCAGGTGGTTCGGCACGGGGCCGTGTTGGTTGGGCACGGCCCGTGTTGAACCTTCTGAACTGGTGAGAATTGTCGGGTTGCTTTGTTCTTGTGCATGGGTTCATTTTTCTCGTTTCCCTTTTCATCCTTTACCACCATGAGTGTGTTTTATTCATTACAAACCATCCAAACCTTAAAACCATCATTTCATTTCATCATAGAGAGAACTTACATAATTCTAAAATAAAATAAAACTAAAACTTAACTAGATAGGTCAGCAGGTACACGAGGTTATCATAAGGAGTTCTACTATTTTAAGAAAATTTCGAGAATGGTTTCCCGATATAGTAGGACTTTTAGCCGAACGAATTCTTCCCTAAACGTTGTTTAAAGCCATTCTTCGATCTCCCTAGGAAGGAAGAATGCGGCTTCATTTTCCTCCGCTGCTGGTGGTTGAGGGGGAACATTCACCGGGACTCCTTGCACCACTCTTCGTGGAAGCTCTTGGTGCATGGCGTACCATTCGGCTGGAATGACAACTTCGGGCACCATGTTCCACGCCCTTTGGGTTATTATAGGAACCAAAGGCGGGGAGGCGAGAAGGTTCAACCTCTGGTGCAAGAGGTTTACTTCATGGAGACAGCCCTCCAGCCCTACTGTAAGATGGTTGATACGGTCGACCAATGCTTCTTCCACTCCCGTCATTTCATCAATAGCCTCCCTTAGAGCGTAAACATAGTTTACAAGAGAGTCTTCTGCTGTTGAAGATCTCCTCCCTTGTCGGTTATTTCTTGAAGATGATCCGCTTGTTCTGCTTGCCATTTTCTGTGAAGGAAACCGAAGAAAGCTAAATTTTTACAAAACAGAGCCCCTGGACACGGCCCCGTGCTCGTTGAGCACGGCCCCGTGTCCATTTGTCTGCAGGATTTTTGGCTAAAGAATCTTGGAGTTTTAAATTATTTTTATGATTTCTATCTGGGTTTTAAGCTCAGATAATTTAAAACAAAGTTATACAACTAACTTTAAGCAAGAATCTTTAGCAAATAATCTTACAAACTTCACATAGAGGGTTGGAATCAAGGGATTTCCAAGCTTCCATGGAGGAAATTTTGAAAAAATTTTTGAAAGAGGAGGAAATGAATAAAAGTGGAAGGGACAAGAGGGTCCTTTGGAACCTTCTTTTAACACTTACCTAGGATGGTATGAGTGAAAATCCCAGGGATCTCTGTCAATTGAGGTGGTCAAAATGAGCAGGAATCAGGCTGCATTTAAAGAAAACGACAGCGCTCTGGGCACGGCCCCGTGTTGACTGGACACGGCCCCGTGTTCAGAGGAACTCCTGACACATTTTGTCCGTATTCTGACCAAATCAGCAGAGAATCTTTTTTAGTGAGCACGGGGGCGTGTTGACCTGGACACGGCCCCGTGTCTGGAGGCTGCTTTATGGAGTTTTGCTACTTCAAGGATCTCATCGATATCGGGTGGTTCCTTACTGGTTGGAACAACCCCAAAGTGCCTAATATACCTTAATTGTCCTAGACTAAGGCGAGAACGCAAGAGGTTGTCGGTGAGGGTAATTCCTATTTTCATTCTAGGTGGACAAGTCCAACCCTTTCCCGGGCTCTTGTTAAAGAAGGTGTATGCCGAATCGCTCAGGTCTATGTATGCACCGAACGAAGTCGATGGAGAGTCCTTCACGGCACAATCGACACAGGGACGACTATCGTCCAAGTCTCTGCTAGGTACGAAGGTATTTTCGGGAGCAACGAGGTTGTCGGAATGCGGTTCCAACATTTCTTCATGGGTATCGTCTTGGGGTGGATCAATAAAATCCTTCCCAAGCTCTTCTAACCATTTCAGAATTAGCTCTTCTAGTTGAAATAACTCGCCAAGGAGCATTTCCCCTAGAATATCTGGCTGGGTGCATTCGAGGGAGAAATAGTGCTTATTTTTACTTTCACCCCTCTTAAGGTTGTGAGAAGTTGGTGGGTCCATGTAGTGGGGCCTATAATTTAGGAAGTAGCATTTTACTTCTTCATGTTCGCCACCACATAATTGACACCACGTACCATAAGAGTGCCGAAAGTAAAAATAATTACTATCACTCATGTTTATGTCAGAAATTACCAACCGCCGGGATCTAACGGTTCTGTTTTCAGTAACTGAAACTTGGGCACGGGGGCGTGTTGAGTGGGCACGGCCCCGTGTTCAGCTTACTGTCTGATGTAAAACAGGATTGCCAGTTCCAATGATTGAGCACGGGGGCGTGTTCAGCGGGCACGGCCCGTGCTGAGCTCTGCAGAAGCTGAAAAACTAAGAAAATCCTAAAAAAAATAAAAAGAAAAATAAAAGATGATTAGGCCGTTGATTCCTAACTTTCTTAAAATCCTTGTGTCCCCGGCAGCGACGCCAAAAACTTGATGCGTGCGAAGTGTCGTATATATTAGGTATATATTTTAAGCCCTTTTTAACACTTATTTTAGCCAAGTTTTAAATTTATAAAACACGATATTTCACTAACACTAAACACACATATGGGCAAGTGCACCCATCGTTGAGTGTAGTATAGCGTTGGTAAGATACCGAGGTCGTCCAAGGACACAAGAGCTTTTAGTACCGGTTTATCCTCAACGTCTAACCAAAATAAAAGTTTAGAAAAAAGTTTTAAACTAAGAAAAATAAAACTAACTAAAATGCTGAAAAATAAAAATAAAATAAAAACAGATAGACAAGATGAATCACTTGGTTCCGACTCGTATCTAGTATAACCTTTGATTATTTCCGCACTTTTGCACATAATTAAGAGATTATCTTAGTTATTGTAGTAGGCCCCTCTTTTGAAGGTGACGTTACCCCCACCCCAGTAGTTTGAGTCAGCAGGGATACAATCCTAAAAGGGCGGATTATTGGAAGATAATGAATTAAGTTATTAATGCAGTATTGTGGTAGGCCCCGCTTTTGGCGGTGACGTTACCCTCGGCTAAGTAGTCTGAGTCAGCAGGGATACAGTCCTAAATAGCCGGGTTATAGTATTAATAGTAGTTAACTTATGAGGGGATCAAAGAGTTTGGACCCCCGCCATCCAATACCGTGAAGTATTGAAGGAGGTCCTACTAAATTTGACCCAGGTCCATTGCAGGACCTCTAAACGCTGAACAATGGCAAGACCTTTACCAAACCGTTCCCTTAACCCCCTACCAGGTAGCCAACATACCTCCATATAGACCGTGGAGATATGAATGGTGAAAATCCTTTATTTTATATAGACAGTAAAATAATGCCAAGACACCACGGACAAACGATAAGGAAAGATCACCTTCAACATAAGTAACTAGTTATTAAAGTCATTAATACAAAACCAAATAAAAAGTGCAAAAGATTAGAAATAAAAAGTATTATACTAGACACTTTGTCTTCACCAAGTGATGTAAGAGACTTAGGCAAACATGGCCTTGATTGTCAAGAACTCTTACGATCAATCTTGGATCCCGAGACGACTCACACACTCTACGATGGACAATGGATGATGGTGGTGGATGATGGTGTTGTGATGGTGGTGGGTGGCGGATGAAGTGTGAGAGAGGTGGTGTGCCAAGGGATGAGATGAAATGAATCCAAGCACTCCTATTTATACGCTGAACAGAGAGCTGGACACGGCCCCGTGTCCGTCTGACAATCTCTCTCTTCATTAATTGTAATTCGCAATTACAATAAATGCGCCTGCTGTACTTTCGACACGCCCCCGTGTCCGCTGAGCACGGCCCGTGGTGGGCAATAGAAGCTTCTATAGGTTTGTCTTTTCTGCTGCTTCTTGGGCACGGCCCCGTGCTGGCTGAGCACGGGGCGTGTTCAGTCTTCTGATTTCTCTACTTTGCTTTGGAAGGTGCCGTTGAGGGTTCGGGCAGTCCACTAATATTCCTTTTCTTGTATTTATGTTGGATTTAGCTGTCTTTTTGCTTCTTTTGCGTTTTTGAGCTCATTTAATCCTGAAAATACAAAAGGAAGACAAAAACACTCTTTTTCCAATATTAGTACTAAAAAAGGGTTAGTTTTATGCCTCATTTGATGTAATTTATATGTTGCATTTTACATACATCAGCCATCCTTCCTGACATTTCAGGTTTCCTGAGAACATTCTTAATTGGAAAATTAGTCTTAACAACAATGGCATAAGTCTCAAAATAATGTCTTAATTTAGTAGATGCCATTATTAATGCAAGGATAAGTTTTTCTAAATGTGAATACCTGTATTCAGCATCAAGTAAGCTCTTACTTACATAATAAACAGGATGTTGTGTACCTTGGTGATCCTTAACAAGGACCGCACTTACTGCTTTTGAGGATACCGCCAAGTATAAGGATAACACATCTCCTTTTTCTGGTTTCATCAAGGCTGGGGCTGAGGATAGGTAATCCTTAAGAGCTTTAAGGGCATTTTCATGCTTCTCAGTCCATTCAAATTTCTTGTTTTTCCTCAGGATGTCATAGAATTCCTTGCACTTTTCTGAGGATTTGAATATGAATCTGTTCAAGGCTGCGATCCTGCCTGTCAGTCTTTGCACATCCTTAGCATTGGCAGGAGATTTGATATTCACAATAGCCTTGATTTGCTTTGGACTTGCTTCAATGCCCCTCTTTGTCACCATATAGCCTAAGAATTTACCTGCCTTAACACCAAAATGACACTTGGAAGGATTAAGTTTCATATTAAATTTATCAAGGATATTGAATGCTTCCTCCAAGTCTTTAAGGTGATCCTCAGCTTTCTTGGACTTAACCACCATGTCATCAATATAGACTTCCATAGTGTGTCCAATTTGTTCCTTGAACATCATATTGACTAGCCTTTGATAAGTAGCACCTGCATTCCTTAATCCAAATGGCATAGCAATATAACAGTATATACCAGTTGGGGTCATAAAGGCTGTATCCTCTTGATCAGATGGTTCCATCTGAATTTGTTGAAATCCAGATGAAGCATCCATAAAAGTCAACAACTCATGACCCGCGGTAGCATCCACCATGGAGTCAATGTGGGGTAATGGGAAAGGATCCTTGGGACATGCCTTGTTTAAATCAGTAAAATCGACACATACCCTCCAATTTCCATTTTCTTTTGAACAACGACCACATTGGCTAGCCATCTTGGATACTTAACCTCTCTTATCATACCTGCCCGAAGTAGTTTATCTACCTCTTCCTGGATAATAGCATTCCTTTCAGGTGCAAACTTCCTCCTCTTTTGATGAATCGGCTTGAATGACCTGTCAATGCCAAGTTTATGAGTAATTATATCTTTAGATATACCTGTCATATCCTCGTGTTTCCAGGCAAAGGTGGATTTCCTTCTTTGAAGGAAGGATACTAGCTCCTGTTCAATGTCGCTAAGGATCCCTGATCCTATGAAGATCTTAGACTCAGGATCATCAGGATCCATGAGGATTTCTTTCAAATCCTGTTCTCTCGCCTCCAAGACATCTCTTGAAGGATACTTTAATTGCTATTGCTCCCTTAGTCTTGAGGCTGGCTTCATTGATGAGGTATAGCAATTTTTAGCCTCCTGTTGATCACTCTCAATTTTCACCACTCCCCAAGGACTTGGAAGCTTTACACATTGATGATAGGTGGATGGGACTGCCTTCATGTCATGTATCCATGGCCTGCCAAGGATAACATTACAACATGATAAACAATCTATAACACAAAACTTTTGATAAGAATGCAATCCTTCAATATAGATTGGGAGTTTGATGTCCCCCAATGTATTCTTGGTTTCCCCACTGAATCCCACAAGTACTGAGGATCTTGGGATAATATCAGACTCTGGGATATTCATCTTCTTGAGGACATCAAGCTGAATGATGTTCACAGAGCTTCCTCCATCTATAAGGATCCTGCGAACAAAGTGGTTAGAAATAAATAATGTAATTACAAGACCATCATGATGAGGATCCTGGACGTCAACACGATCATCCTCATCAAAAGTTATGACTTTATCCTGGGTGACAATGGAGGTCTGGACAGGTCTGTCTCCATTATCCATCTTGGTTTCCTTAACGTGTCTTTTTGCTGCTGAAAAGGATGTACCACAGATGTCTGATCCACCGGATATGAAATTTATGACTTGTGCTTCTGCTGGAGGAGTAGGAGCCCTTTCCGGGATCCTTTCAGGATCCTGGACCCTTGACTTCTTTCGTCCCAAAAGCTCTTTCAAATGCCCCTTGCTCAACAAGTAACCAATTTCCTTTCTCAACGCAATACATTCTTCAGTGAGATGCCCAAAATCCTCATGATATGCACACCATTTGGATTTATCCTTTGTAGCAGCTGGTTTATCACTCTTCCTTGGCAACCTAGCTTTCTCACCTAGATTCTGCATTGCAAGGATTAGTTCGTTGTTATCAACAGAAAAACAGTATTCAGAAATAGGAGGATAATCCTCATCATCCTCTTCTTGTTCCACTGCATGCACATTCTGGTTATCAGACTTGTGGTAGGACTTGGATTTGTTGTTCCTGAAGTAGGATCCTTGTTTCTCCTGTTTTGAGGATCCTGTTAATCTATCCTGGATCCTTTTGTCATCCTCTAGGCGGATGAATCTAAGGGCCCTGGTTCTTACTCCATCAAGGTTCCTGCAAGGTGTCATCACAAGATCATCATAGAATAATGAATCCCTAAGCAATCCCATTTTAAAGGCTTCTACAGCCGTAGCAATATCCAAATTAGGAATATCTAAGGATTCTTTACTAAACTTAGTGATGTAATCTCTAAGTGATTCATTTTGACCTTGTGTTACCCTATATAGATCACTAGTTAATCGTTCAAACTTTCTACTACAAGATAATTGACTATTAAACAAATTAACTAGATTAGCAAATGAAGTAATAGAGTAAGGGGGAAGACTTAGCAGCCATTTAAGAGCAGATCCTGTAAGTGTGGATCCAAATCCCTTGCATAGACATGCTTCCTTTAACCTTTCAGGAATTGGATTGATCTCCATCCTCTCCCTGTACTGAGCTACATGCTCTTCTGGATCCGTTGAACCATCATACAGCTTCATAGATGGTATCTGGAACCTCTTGGGTATCTCAGCATCACATAAGGGTGGTGCAAAACGAGATATCCTATGGCTACCGTCTGCAATTTCAGGAATGGATTTAACCACTCCTGGTACACTGGATATCATATCCTTAAGCTTCTGTAGCTCCCTAGCCATGGCCTGATTGATACCTGTATCCTGCATAAAGCCATGGTTAGTGTTATATGAATTATTAAAAGTGTTACCTCCCGGAGGATTCATGTTTGGAATTGCAGATGTGAATCCATATTGACGAGACTCTGGCATGATTGAAGGACCAGAGGGAGCAATGGTCTGCATTGGTATGAAGTCTCCTTGATGAACGTCCGAGCTCTGAGGCTGCATACTTCTCAAGAATCCTTGATCCTGAAGGACGTTGGATCCTTGAAGTTGAGATGATCCTTGAACCTGAAAGGATCCTGGAACCAGAGAGGATCCTGGGACCAGAGAGGATCCTGGGACCTGAGAGGATCCTGGGACCAGAGAGGATCCTGGGACAAAGGAGGATCCTTGGACCGGGAAGGATCCTTGAACCTGGGAGGATCCTTAGACCTGGGAGGATCCTTGGACCTGGGAGGATCCTTGGACCTGGGAGGATCCTTGGACCTGGGAGTGAGAGCCAAATGCCTGACTCATAGTTGCTATTCCGTAACGCCTTCCTAGTAATTCACCCAAGTATTGCACGTTCGGAACTGCTGAGTGTTGGGAAGTTATGACCGGAGTGTCGAAGTTCAGCGATCTTGGCATCAGAGGGGAGTGATCCTCCACTGATTTCTTCTGTTTCTTGATCTCATCGATCTCCCGGAGGATCCTTTCGTTGGTTTTGTCCTGCTCTTGTGCATGATTCCTCATCTGCAAAATCAGAGCATAAAGATCATTAGTAGTAGGATTAGTTGAAACAGAAGAAGTTGGTGGTTTTTGGAAAATGGGGGTTTGTTTCTTCGCAGCATTCTCAGCATTCTTCTGGGATCCAGAAGGTGGTGGAGGCAAAGGAGGAACGCCTTGTGAAGAACTGAATGAGGGCATCAAACTTGAAGTATTCTTCGCTGAGGAAGCCATCTGCTTGGTTGTAACGAACCGAAATGACCACGAAAATACGAATCTTTTTAGGAATGAAGCACCAATTGCCCCACGGTGGGCGCCAAACGGTTTTGGTCAAAAATCAAGCAATGATAATGCAACCAAACTTTCTGTTGTGAGGTATGATGCTTGAATTGATGAACAACAATAAGGATCACTCTGAAATGTAATGAACAAGTGACACGAAGATTTATACGAGGAAAAAGCCCTTGATCAATGAATGATCTCCGGCATAAAAAACCTCGGGTGATGGAAACTACCGATCACCAACTCAAATTAAATAAGAAATCTGTTACAACTTCGGATGATAGCGAGCTAATTACAAGGATCACTATAGTGTATTGTGTAAAAAAGTGTATAATCGCTAAGTGTTTTGTCGAGAGTTGATGAGAGCAGTTGCAAGAGTGTGTGTGTAGCCAAAAATAGCCAAAGTGTGTCTATTTAGCTCGCTACCCCATTTAAATATAGAAAATATCTACACTAACAAACATTCCGCAAATGGTGCAAGTCCTCCACGACTCCATAACGTCCACTTTTAGCTATGCACGTGCGGAATAAACAAGGAATATACTCCAGGAATATCGCCAAGACCAAGTCCAAACTTATACTCCTGCAAAACAATTTCGAATTCAAAGTAGACAATCGTCAGTACAAGGATCCTTATGATGATCCATGATCCTGATCCTGAAACACTTCTGAGGATCACCAATTCAAACAGAAGTGAGGATCACTACGCCCAACAGCAATTGAGGATCACTGATCATTGAGAAATCCACCCCTAACAGTACCTGTCACTTAGTCTTTTGAAAATACGTCAGTTTACACTGGTAAATACAATTAACTGACACATTTGAAAATGTTTATGAAAATTGGTTTAGGTGCACAAGGCACAAAAACATAGTATGAAAATTGATTTAAATGCACAAGGCACAAATGTTTTTATAACTTGGGACAATTATATTAATAACAATCTTGTATCAGATTTACATGTTTGTCCAACATTTAGGGCCGGTATTAAATAAACCGAACAAGATTAAACAACACACCACGAATATAAACTCACGGCAGGTTACCCCAGCCAATGAGTATATCTTTTACATACGCAACTGATAGGTGTATGCCTACACCCCGTGCTTAAGTCGTGGCCATTTACGCTTTTTAAATGAGCCAAGGATATCCAGGACACGGTCGTTAACCCCCAATGTTATTTGTTATCAAGCAACACTGATTAAATTGGGATTATGCAACTTAACCATTTTTGATTAAAAAGTTTCTACACCCGACCAAGCGGTAATATTTTACCGTATCCCAAGCCCGTATAAGGGAAAATAAGTTAAAAGTATTTACCTGAGCTCCTTCTCGATTTACAACAAGATTTATATAACTCAGCCGTATCCAATCTAATTAAATATAGGTAGCTTTTACCGGGAGGCTCTAGTCTGGAATGATGGTAATATATATCACCAGTTTAGAATGCTAACGGGCCTTATTTAGGTCATAGACCTAGACCGGCTAACTTAAAGTATTAGAAACGGTATGATACGCTAGATTAAGCGATGACCGGAATAAAATGTAAGTTAGACCCAACAAGTATGAAGACTTGTATAATATGGGTAAACTAAATACATTCTGGATTTTGAAGTAAAAATGATAAGAATTGACCCGTTTCGGCTAGTTTATGTAAACTAGTCACATAAACCGCACCGTACGCGTATAAGCATAAACGGGTAATCGGGTGAGTCATATACAAGTTCCATAAGTTATTATGCTTAAAATATGTTGTGATATCAGTAGGATATCAACAATTATGCCCAAAGAGATTTTAAAACCGAATTAAGTCCCGTAAGGGTATTTTGGTCATTTTAAGATTTATAAAAGAGGTTTTAAGAAAACTGATGTTCTGGTCTATAATATTTTATAACAATATTTATTTTACAAGTTTATAATAGTAGGATATCATACATATGTGTGGTTTACCATTTATGGTCAAACTATGCACTGTAGGGGCATTTTGGTCATTTCACATATGTTTTTAAGGATAAAATTGGAAGTCTAAGTTCACGACTCATACTTACTGTTAAAATATTAAAATTCATTTATAAAATCAGTAGGTATCAAGTCTTAGGTGTTAAATATGGTTTTAAACCATACTATGCACCTAATTAGCGTAAAAGTCGACAATTGACGATATTTGAGATGTTTATGGAAATCTGAGATTTTGATCAGCCTTTAAGGTTTAAAATATTTTATTTAGTATATAACATCAGTAGGAAAGGTTTGGCATGTTAATGATATGTGAATCTCATTTTATCAATGAAAAGGGCATTATCGTCAATTACCGAATTCATACGAGAACTCTATGTTATGGTCAGTATAAAATCTGACCAAAAATTCAAAAAATCCCTAAAAATTATATCATAACAGTAGGCAATGAGTTTGGTGCCAAAAATTGGGTTTAAATATGATTTATGCTAAAAAGCGTAGTTTAATTAATAAAAAGTTATGTTTTACGATATTGTGCATAACTTTAGTTTGAGACCGCAAAATGATGTCAAATTTATTTGACATACATATATATCAGTAATAAAGCTTTAGTCCTCTCACATTTTCAAAAATCTCGTTTTTATAAGATAAGGGCATAATAGTCAATTTTTAGCAAATAACGGAACATGCAAATGAACTATGATTTCTATGGAACCATGAAGTATAACCTCAGATGCTTATACTAACATATAATATGGTCACAAAGGAATCCTAAGGCATAAGGATACTAAGCTAATTCAGGTCAGAATAGGAAGTCAAAGCAAAAGTCTACTTTTGCGACTTTCGGTTGCGAACCGAGCCTAAACTTAGAATTGTCGGGTTGAACATGCTTAGACATGTTCTAATAATATTTACCAAGTTATTTAAGTGATAAAACATTGTTCATAACTTCTACACTATCAGTTTTAATTATTTTATGAAAATCTGACTAGTTTGACTATTTGACTAGTTATTTTGAACCGACAATTAACTAAGTAAACATGATAATTAGGAGGTGCCCTTTTGAGGGATTAACACCTACCTAATTACGATCACGTAGCCATATTTTTCTCGAACAATGGCTGGACTGTTTAGGTCGAAACCGAAAGTCAAAGCATTATTACGACAACTTTGACTTTTGTTCTTTAAACACATAAAAAACCAAACTAGAGTGGCTAAGGACACTCACATCAGGTCCTTTCATGAAAATTGAACTAAGGTGGGCTCCCTCTTGATCAGGAATCCGAGACAAATGCTCAAGAAAGTGAGATGTGAGAGTTTAGAGTGAAGGTGCAAGGATTATGGCTGCCCTAAGGGCCTTTATATAGTGCATGGAGCCTCCTCTAGATCATGCCAAGTGTTTAGGGGCTCTCTAGGATCAATCCAAGTGTAATACCAGATGTTTAAAACCATTAACAAGCTCAAGGTTTTGAATTATGAGTGTTAGAGTGGTTTATTTGGGCTGCAAGGAAGAACCTGCAGCTGTAAGTAAGATTCTGTCAAAATGAGGTCGTCGCCGCACGCCACAGCAAAAGGGGTAGGCTATGGCGTCGCGCTACCACCCCCAATCTCAGCAAACAAGTTTTAAGCTTGTCACTTTTAGTCCCTGCACCTTTAAAAGCTTTATAACTTTCATTTTAGGCATAAAAGCCCCTTGTAGTTAGTTTGGAGATGATCTAGGGAGTATAACCAAACACCATTAGGTCCGGTTTCGTTAAACGATCACCGAAAACACTAGTTTCTCCCTGTTGACGCTTTTAACCCTTTAATTTACGAACTTGTGGGTTTTAATGCGGAATGGCATAAAAGCCTTTCAAGATCAATAATAAGCATTCCCAAGAGTATGATGGGATATTACGACACTCCAGTTTACTCCAGTTCGCTTAAATGGTCGCTCAAAGGTGTAGTTTTATAGTTTGATGCTTTTGGCCCCTTTAATGCACAACTTGCGCGCATTATCATTTTATCGCGTCAAAGCCCTATGTTATCCATATTAGGCATTCTCGAGAGTAATATTGAACATTACGATACTTCAGGTTTGTTAAAAGGTCATTCAGAGGTTAATTTGAACATGTTGACGCTTTTAACCCATCTTCTTGATATTTGCAATTTAAATTGTTTATTTGCATCGAAACTCCACCAAATCATTATCCGACAATCGTGAGAGTATAAAAAGATTCTACAAAGCCTCGAGATCGTTAAAAGGTCATTCAGAGGTAAGAATTAACATGTTGACACTTTTAACCCATGTGGTTTGTAAATTTTTGGTTTTAAGCACAAATGGCTTCTTATGTCTGACAATTTATTCAATAAAGAAAACGAACATCATATGAGGTCAATCAGAGGCACAAGTTTGGCATGTTGACATTTTTGGTCCTTCCACAATCATAGTTTTCATTTTTGATGAAATTAGTCCTTCATAGTCAACATTTGACTTTATTAGAGTTTATTACATGTGCCAACACATCATTGGACACGGTTTTTATGAGGTGTTACACCCACACTTAAATATTTGCTTGTTAGTCAAGCAAAACTCTTTAATATTGCTTACACACCCAAATGAAATAGGTAGAGAAGAAATTTTTGGGTCTTGTTTTTAGAGTGTCGAGAATCCAAGTTCTTTTTTGTTCTTGTTTCTATTTTATTTACAATTCTATTCGACATGATTTATTTAGAACTTTTTTTAAGAAAAATATATATTTTTAGGCATGACATGCCTTTTAAAATTTCATTAAGCTATATACAAATTCACACACCTCACAAATGATTACTCAAAACTCGACCGAAAATGTATAAGTGAAGCGCTCGATCCCGGAATGGAACTTACTCCTACCATATGCTTGACAAGTAATCAAACCTCCTCCTTTTTGACATAATCTTTGTAAATATCAAGAGGACTTTAAAAAGGGTAGGTTTTGGCTACGAGTAGGGATTTTTATTTGAAAAATGGCTAAAGGCATAAAATATCGGTTTTATTTAGAAAATTTATGTGTTTATGACTTAGATACATACTAAAGGCTTATAAGCAAGAGATTTGCTTAATTTATTTTTGGCGTTTTTCACAGCATTTTGTGTGGGGCGGGGGATTCTTGACTGGCGTGGGGGGCAATTTGGTTGGTGGTTTGTGGTATGAGGTTTGTGATTGGTTAGCTTTTTTTAATACTAGGTGGGGCCCTTTCCATGCCCAACACCAACCTGTGTGTTTCTTACCAAACCCCCTTACTTACATGGCTGCTTGTTGGTGCACTGAATGTCTGTTAACTATGTCTTAGTTGAGTCTTAGGTCTAGATAGATTGTTCGGAGTTGGAAAACATAAAAAGTGGTTTTAGAGTGTAATTCCGCTCAAGATAGATAGTAGGTGATTCCGCTCGTGAGTGAACTTAGGGATTCCGCTCGTAATGATCATGTCAGTTGGAGCGGAATCAGACCGCCTATAAATAGGTTAGTGTTGAGTTTATTTGTAACGAGTGGAGCGGAATCAGATCATGTGCTAGGTGTCGAATTGCTGTCAAAATTTACTCAGAAAGCATTAATAGAAAGGAAATCGAAAGGATAAAGCTGTTGTGACTTTGTATACTTTGATTCCGCCTCTGTATTCAAAGATGAACTACTTCTACTGACTAATTAGGGTCGCACACGGTCCAACAAGTGGTATCAGAGCTCAGGACGAGGAGTTCATACCATTACATCTTGAATATACCAGATTCTCTTACTTCTACTCACTTCTTCTCATACTTTTCTGATTTGAACAAGTTCTAGCGGTTGAAATTGTCTGATTTTCGAGTATATTGTGTGAAACATAGTGTTAACAAACCCTAGAAAGAATCAGGTTAAAAATCAGATTAAAAATGGTAAAAATCACTTAAAAACTTGATTCCGCTCATAAAGATCTTCGCTGATTTCGCCCCAAAAAGTTAATTCCACTCGAAAGCTAGTTGTTAATTTCGCTTGAAATCAAGCTAAAATCAGATTCCGCTCTAAAACTATTTTCTGATTTCGCTCGAAGTTGAATAGTCCTTATTCCGCTCGAGAGACAATTCTGATTCCGCTCGAAATCAGAAAACTTTCTGATTTCGCTCGAACCTATTTTGTTGATTTTGCTCATAAGCTGATTTCGCTCGAAACTTGCTGTTTTTCAAAATTTCAAAAATTTTCTAAGTGTTTGCTGATTTTTCAGGTACATTCAAGATGGATGATATTTTCATGAACCCGTTTAGCGACATGTATGCTTTTGCTGGAAATTCTGGAGACGATACTTCTTCTAGCAACACAAATGAGAACCCGTCAAACACAAAGAAAAAGTTATCGGATACCTTGGAGGTTGAAAGTGCTTTCGGAACCTATAACAAACCCCCGAAGTTGATGGCTATAGAAGAATACAGTCGGTGGGCAAAGAAATTTGAGGATTGGTTGATGGCCTTTGCTTTTCCTAGCTGGAAGAGTCTAAAAAATGGATACCATGATGGAGGCAAACGTGGTGAAAGCTTAACTTCACCTGAGGAGATAGAATCGTTTGTTGCTGAGCAGAAATGTGTTGCGTTGCTGTTTCAATCTGTTCGAGAAGATATAATATCTTTGATCGAATACTCTAGTGCTAAAGATCTCTGGGATAAGTTGAAAACCAAATGTTTAGGAAGCACAAAAATTGTGAAAAACAAAAAGAAACTACTTAGAAAAGAGTTTGATTTGTTTGGGTGTTTAAAGAATGAATCAGTTTGTAAAATGATTGAGAGGTTTGGGCACCTGAAGCTGGAACTGGCGAGATATGGAATTTCCTATACTGAAGATGAGTTAGTGGACAAATTGTTTGATTCATTGTCAGATGAGATGGATTGGCAATATTATGCGTTGATGCTAAAGAATACTATCAAGCCGCCAGAAGTGTTGACAGTAGACTTGCTGATTGAGAGACTAGAAAGTCACGAATTGGAGTTAAAGAAGACGCACAAAGTCAATCACTCATCATACCAGCAGAACTTGGATTTGTATTATCCAAAGAGCATGATGCCAAAGAACACATCTCCCAAGACTGCGTTTTCTGCTGAGAATGTCTCCACAACGAGCAAAGAAAGTCAAAACAATGGATATCATAGTGGATATCACAGTGGGTCTTCATTAAATTCAAACCAGTCTGATGCAAAGAACTTATTTCAATGCAACATAGCTGTAGACTTAAAGAACGCTCAGAACTTCAGCGAGGAGTCTGCCAAACAACAGATGGTTTTCTTAGCATCTGTGCTAGAATCGTATGAAAGCCTTGTAGCAGGGAAGATAGGCAACACTAACCTGACAAAAGAAGATTATGATCAGATTGATCCTGAGGAAATGGAACTAATTGACATAAGGTGGTGCATGGCCAGTGCTGTTCGTCGAGCACAGCGTTTCATGGAGATAACCGGGAGGAAGTCAATTGGTGGACCATCTACCAAGTTGGGCTTTGACAAGTCTAAAGTGACATGCTTCAAGTGTAAACAGAAAGGTCACTTTAAACGCGAATGTCGAAACGCGTATGCTGATGAATCTGAAAACCCGTTCAGAGAAGATTACTACAAGAAAGCAATTTATCATCAGAATAAATCAGAGCCGCTGAGAATGAAGCAGATTGAGGATAACAAAGAGAAATCTAGAGCTCTTGCGGTGATTCACGACGATGAAGGTTTTGACTGGAGCGAGTTATTACCTGAGGATGATGCGGTTGGATATGCATTTATGGCAAAAACTAAACCTATTCCTTGGAAAGATAACAGAACTGAAGAACAGAAGTATAATCACAGAAAGTTGTTAGCCACGAACAAATTGATCAGAATATCTGGTATCTATTCTGAAGCAAAAAGAGCAAAAAGATGGGATCCAGACAGAGAATGTTATCTTGACCCCTATGGAAATATTGCTATTGATCATAACACTCTTGATGTGGAAACCATAATCAAAGAGTATAAAGTTGAAGATGATTATTGGCAGAAGAAATGGTGGGGAAGCGGAGAAGAAGAAGAGAAAGAGAAGAAGGAGAAAGAAGAGAAAGAGAAATCAAAGAAGATTGACACCGGAATCGTTGACACGACACAAGAGTTGAATGCTGAAAATATGGGAAAGATGGCTGACAAGGTGCTGGCTGCTAAGGCACTTGAGGTAGATTCTAAATCCGTCTCTGAGTCTAAAAGCCAGGTCAGTTCAAACGAATCAACGACTGAATCAGGTAAGAAAGTCAATGGTGATGTTGACTGCAAAAATTGCATCAAAGAATGCAAAGTTTGTAGCACAGTCACTTATCTCAACGGTAAGAAGGTTGAAGATCTGACTGCTAGAGTCAGAAGTGTTGAGGATCAAATCCTTGATCGTGATAAAATGATGAAAGCTTCAACTGAAAGATTGAAAGAATTAACTAACAAAATCAAAACTGATAAAATTGATCAAGAAAAGGTTAGGAAAGAAAATGAGAGGTTAGTTCTTGAAAATCGTCAGATTACTGAAAAATTTGAGAAGCTTAAAAGCACGGTTAAAGATAATGATGATAGAAACGGTAAAACATACAAAGAAAATTGCCAATTGCAATGTGTTTTGAGGATTAAAGAAGAATTGATCAATAAACAATTGGATGAGATTGCTAAGTTGAAGCATCAATTTGAAGAAGCTAAGATTGAGAATGAGCGAATCAATTTGAAATTGAACAGTTACAACTCTGCAAGCTTTGTTTTGCAACACATTATTCCCAAACCCATCGGGAAAGACAAAGCAGGCGAAGATGTATACTGTGATGGAACCGGGGTTGGGTTTCATCAAGTTCCACCACCAGTTCTAGACAATTATTCGAAAAAGCAATCTGGGTTGGTTAATCTTGAGGAAGAAAATGAAGTGAAACTTCCTGATTCAATTGATGTTACATTTTCTTCATCATCATCTGATGATAGTGTTCAAACTGAGATTGTTAAAAGCACAGCTGAAAGTGTTTTGTTGTCTGATTCAGCTGAAGATGATGAATGTTTCTTGAACAAATACATTCCGAAACAAAAGTCCAAAAACAACTTAGGTGATGAACCGGGTCTTGTGATGTACAAGATGGCTGGATCTGATAAGTTGTATTCGGATTCTGAGTTTTCTTTGGAGAATGTGAATGTTTCAAAATTGGCAAATGTTTTCAAATTGGTTGAAGTTGAGTTGTCAGAAGTGAACAGTTTGAGTCAAACAAAGAGACAAATGAATTTTGAGAAAGATAAAGCTTACTACAAGAAACCTGTTGTTCCACCGCGTTTTTATAACAACAATCAAAACAAATGGTCGGGTGGTTATCAGGGTGGTAAGAACTATCAAAGAAAGAATTTTCAGAACAAGAAGTTTACTGAGAAGAAAGTGTTTGTGAACAGTTCAAGTTCACTGTCTGATGAAGAGAAAAAGATTTTTTCGAAATCAAATGAAGAGTTCTTTGAGGAGAGGGCCTCACAACCTCAGTCTGAAGGCACAACTCGGGTAGTTGATACTCGTACTTGTTTTAGATGCAACAAAGTTGGTCACATTGCAAGAAATTGTACCAACTTCAAGCCTAAGACTGAAGTTGTTGAGAGTCAAAAGAAGAAGGTTGATGCTAAAGGAAAATCTCCAATGGTTGTTGAGAAAATTTTGAAAAATGAGAACACAAAACACAAAATTGAACCTGTTAAAAATGTAGTAACTAAAAATGACAAGTTTTACAAACGGGTTGCATCATCTCAACAAACATGAAACCAAAATCAGAGAAACAAGTTTCAACTCCACAAGAGAAGAAAGTTGTTCCTAAAAAGATTATTCAAAATGAAACCAGAAAAGAAAACATTCCAATTTCTTATGAAAATTTTGTGAAAAAGAATGGTTCATTGGAAAATGAGGTTAAAGTTGAAATTAAAGAGGTTGTTGATAACAAATTGGAAATGAATGATAAAAACTTTCCATCTCTTAAGCCAGTTGAGAAGTGTATTGATGAGATTAAGTTACCCGAGTCTGATGAGGCTTGGGCAGCTTATTTCAGCTGATCAAGTTTTAACTTGCCGGAGCTTCCTAGTTGGTAATTGTGAAGCATGAATCGGCATCTTTATTGAATTATTTGTGATATATGCAGGAACTTCCGAGAGCTATTTCATGATGGATTAGGGATAGCGGAGCATCTCGACATATGACAGGAAAGACTACATTGTTGTATGATGTTAGAAATATCAATGGTGGTTATGTGGGATTTACAGGAAATCAAGGTGGTAGAATTGTTGGTGAAGGAACGTTATCCAATGGGATTGTTACATTTGAAAGAGTTAACTACATTGCTGAGCTGGAAAATAATCTGCTGAGTATCTCGCAGATTTGTGACAGGATGTATACCACTCACTTCATAGACAAAGAATGTTTGATCTTGAAACCAAGATTTGTTATCCCTGAAGAATGGATTATCATGAGGGCACCTAGAGTGAATGATCTGTATGTGTTGGACATGAGCGTAGCTACTACAACCACGGGTCAGGCTCATTGTTTTGTGTCTAGAGCAACAGAGAAAGAATCGAAGTTGTGGCACCGGAAGATGGGGCATATACATCTTAGAAAAATGAATCACTTGGTGCACAATGATTTAGTTTTGGGAGTTAATATCAAAGGTTTTCATCTGGAAGGGGAGTGCATTAGTTGCATCAAAGGCAAGCAGAAGAAAAAGTCACACCCTAAAAAGCAAGTCAATTCAGTTTCCAGACCGTTAGAGAGACTACATATGGATTTGTTTGACAGTTGAAGTCGAAAGATGAAACGTTTGATAGTTTGTGGGTATCATTCTTGAAGTCGAAAGATGAAACGTTTGACAGTTTGATGGCGTTGTTCAGAAAGATTGAAAATTTGTACCAAACGCGTATAAAAAGAATTAGAAGTGATAATGGTACTGAATTCAAGAACAACAAGATGGAAGAATATTGTGATGAAAGAGGTATATTGCATGAGTTTAGTGCTCCGTACACTCCGCAGCAAAATGGAGTAGCTGAAAGAAAGAACAGGACACTAATCGAAAAGGCCAGAACAATGCTTGCTGATTCAAAGCTACCGATTAATTTTTGGGCAAAAGCAGTTTCCGCCGCATGCTATACACTCAACAAAGTTTTCACTGTCAAGAAATTCAACAAAACATGTTTCAAGCTGATCAATAACCGCAAGCCGAACCTGAAGTATTTAGAACCGTTTGGGTCACCCTGTACTGTTCTAGAGCCTTTTGGAAAGTTTGGTCCGAAGAGTATTGAAGGGATATTCATAGGTTATGCAAGTCCGTTACGACGAGTCTTCGTTCCAAGTCTGAAGCGGATTATTGAAGCTCCAAATGTTGAATGTCAAGGTTATACAATGCCGCCGCAGAATCCTGGAGATTCATGGCGTTTTAATTACGACAAGTTGTGGGATTCGTTTGACATGATGGAAGAACAAGAAGAAGAAGATTTCTTTGATGAGTTGGATATTTTGAGAGAGTATGAAGAATCGCAAGAAAGGTTTCCAGTTGAGTATTCAAGACGATCTCGACAAGCTTTGAATGATGATGAAGCAGGTCCAAGTAATGCTGGAGAACATGATGATGTCCAACAAAATGAAGTTGCTCAAGATAATCAGACGGCACAGAATGATAATCAAGAATCTGAGAACATGCCAGTATTTGATCATGGTGATTCAGATTCTGAGGGGGAGCAAATTCAGATTTCAAGTCAAACAAACCCAGTCAGTGAACAAGGTGCAAATCAGAATGTTACTAATCTGGAAGGCGATGTAGATGTTCCAGGCGAAGTAATGCCACGAACTCTTTCATACCATCCAGAGGAATTGATCATTGGAGAGTTGCAAACAGGCGTCCGCACTCGAAGATAGCTTGATAAAGGGCTTACATGTTTTTATTCAAAAGTTGCTCCTTTACAAACTGAATTCTCATTGAGTTGTTTTATCTCGCAGATTGAACCAAGGACTTACAAAGAGGCGCTTACTGAAGATTCTTGGGTCAATGCGATGCAGGAGGAACTGAGCCAATTCGAGAAGTTAGGTGTGTGGAAGTTAGTGGATTTGCCTGATGGTCAAAGGAAGATAAACACCAAGTGGGTGTTCAAGTGCAAGAGAGACGATAGAGGAGTTGTGGTTCGCAACAAAGCTCGACTCGTAGTCCAAGGTTTCTGTCAGCAGGAGGGTATAGATTTCACTGAAGTATATGCTCCAGTTGCTAGACTAGAAGCGATCAGAATCTTCTTAGCATTTGCGTCTTGGAAAAACTTCAAAGTATATCAGCTAGATGTAAAATCGGCTTTTCTCTATGGGAAGGTAAAAGAGGAGGTATATGTCGGTCAGCCACCGGGCTTCACCGATCCACACCACAAAGACAAGGTCTACTTGCTAGACAAAGCGCTGTATGGTTTACACCAGGCCCCGAGAGCTTGGTACGAGACATTGTCTCAACACCTACTAGCCAACAGCTTCATCCGTGGAAAAGTGGATGCCACTCTCTTCAAAAAAGAGGTCGACGGTCATCTTCTGATAGTTCAAATTTACGTGGACGACATCATATTTGGGTCAACAAATGAGAATCTATGCAAAGATTTTGAACAAGTTATGAAGCAGAAATTCAAAATGTCATCGATGGGTGAGATGAAATTCTTTTTGGGACTACAGGTTGATCAACTACCCAAAGGAATATTCATACATCAAACGAAGTACGTTCATGATATCTTGGAGAAATTCGGGATGTCAGGTTCTACTACAGCTTCCACCCCATTAGCAACGAATCATGGGATAAACCCTGATCTCACCAGAGAGAAGGTAGATGAAATGATGTATCGTTCCATGATCGGATCGCTGATGTATTTGACAGCTTCAAGACCCTATATCATGTACACAACCTACCTCGCAGCAAAATTTCAATCTAACCCGAGAGCATCGCATATGGTAATAGTCAAAAGGATATTACGCTACCTGAAAGGAACTCCATCATTGGGGTTGTGGTATCCTAGGGAAGGCGACTTTACGCTCGAAGGTTATTCCGATTCCGATTTCAGATGCTGCAAAGTTAATGCTAAATCAACAACAGCAGGGTGTCAGTTCTTTGGATCACGATTGGTCACCTGGCAATGCAAAAAGCAAACCTCTATGGCTTTATCCACATGTGAAGCGGAGTATGTATCTGCTAGCAGTTGCTGCTCTCAGATCTTATGGATCCAGCAACAGATGCGCGACTATGGTTTGCAATTTCTAAACACTCCTATCTTTGTTGATAATGAGGCAGCGATTAACATTACTAAAAATCCTGTTCATCACGCTAAAACCAAACACATTGAAATTCGTCATCACTTCATTCGCGATTGAATCAAGAAGAAGTTGATACGAATTGAGAAAATCCACACTGATGATCAAAAAGCTGATTTACATACCAAAGCATTTGACAAAACTCGTTTTCAGTATTTACTAAAACTGAATGGTATGAAGCTTTTATCGGTGTTGGAGGAGATTCTTGGCGTTGATGAAGGAGACATTGTAGATGATGTTGAGAAGCAATCTGCAATGGTTTGTCGATTTTTTACATGTTTTGGTATTTAGGGGGAGTATTGGGTAATATTTTCAGAAAATACAAAAACAATAAAAAATGACAAAAATACAAAAACATGAGATATTTTCAAAATCCAAAAACAATAGAAAATTGGAAAAGAGCTTGTGTAAAAAGGGAAAATGATAGTACATCGGCTTGACAGTCACGGTATGCTAAAGAAATGGAATGTTTAAATGCGTTAAACAGTCTCGCTGATGATATGCCTATAGGTTTTTACACATTTAGTAGGTTTGTTCGGGATATAAACCTAAATCTTCACTTGCTTATTTCGTGGGGAACACTACTTGGATATGTAGGTAACCCCTGAAATCTTGTTTGAAAGATTCCTTTTTCTGATATACTAGGTCTTTATACTCAGTGATATCTGGGGTATTATTCCGGGACTTCTGCTGAATGGAAGTTCTGACCTAGTCCTCGAATAATACTTTCCGCAATGCTTGAAACATAGCATCACCCTCAGCATATATGATAAGACAATAAAATTGCTTAGCAATGCTGTTGTAAAAAAGATCCTCTAAAGGGGACACACTCAAAAGTTGAGTCATGATCTCTCTGCTGAACGATGGTTCTGACCTGAGCTCTCATGATTCTTCATAATTTATTAACCCCTTACAGATATCATTTGTGGTATTCTCACCTGTAAGACTGAATATTGGGATCTGAATACGGGAGTATATTCAAGAGGAGGGACACATGTATAAGTTTAAGTTTTTAAAACACTAAATCAATATCCTGGACAGATTGAAAATTGTGTGAGAATTTAAGTGGATCAGTATATCGACAATCTAAGCGAATTGTTTAATTCTGATTATGTAATTGAAGCTTAACGGTACTTGTGACTTGTCGAATAGCTGATATGATTCCCTAACACGCTCACCAAAATATGTTTGTAGTATTTTAGTTCTGTATTTCATTTCTAGTTTAGAAACTTTATTAAAAATTCAAAAAGATTTTACACTTCTGCTTTATTTTTGACAAACCAAAGTGGAGAGTTGATCTTTGGATTCGAAAGATGTAAGCAGATGCAGGAAGTTTCTGGGCTGGAAGATGAGTTGTGAGCTAAACATGTTAAGTTTGAGAAAGTTGAAAAGCTGAAGCAAGTTCATTAACTTGAAACTTGTATATTTAAAAATTTTTTTTTTTTTGAACTAATTGTCAGTGTGAATTGTCTCAGATCAACCAAGGTCATTAAATTGGACTTGGTAGATAAATTGAGTAATCAGGGTCATTAATTTGGACCTGAATACTTAAGTGGATGTCTAACAATTGAAGGTTGGATGGTAAATATGGATTGATACTGTTCGTGTTATATATCTTATATTTGGGTAGAGTATATGCAGGTAACAGGAATCCCCATGGCAACAAAATGTTAAAGTTTGAACCAGAATTAAAGCCCTAGCTTATCGAGAGAGGGAGTCTGTTAAAGGGGGAGTTTACATTCTGGATCAACAGTCAAAGGGGAGATTGAAGTTGAAGCTAGTTTGAGTTCTTGAACCTGTGAAGAAAGAGTTTATTTAAGTGAAGACAAAGTTGGAAAGAGACCAAGACTGAAGACTCAATGCCGAAGACTTCGTCAACATCCAAGGGGGAGTCTGTTGGTGCACTGAATGTCTGTTAACTATGTCTTAGTTGAGTCTTAGGTCTAGATAGATTGTTCGGAGTTGGAAAACATAAAAAGTGGTTTTAGAGTGTAATTCCGCTCCAAATGACATTTATGTCATTAGGAGCGAAATCAGGTTTCTTGTAATTCCGCTCAAGATAGATAGTAGGTGATTCCGCTAGTGAGTGAACTTAGGGATTCCGCTCGTAATGATCATGTCAGTTGGAGCGGAATCAGACCGCCTATAAATAGGTTAGTGTTGAGTTTATTTGTAACGAGTGGAGCGGAATCAGATCATGTGCTAGGTGTCGAATTGCTGTCAAAATTTACTCAGAAAGCATTAATAGAAAGGAAATTGAAAGGATAAAGCTGTTGTGACTTTGTATACTTTGATTCCGCCTCTGTATTCAAAGATGAACTACTTCTACTGACTAATTAGGGTCGCACATGGTCCAACACTGCTACATAACACTTAACGTCCCATCTTCAAGCCCCTCCACACCATATAACCTAAAGCTATAACATCCATAGTTATCCATAACTTGTATGTGCTTGTATAGTCTTTAAATGTTAACAACGTGAATGTGATCGAATATTTGTTAAGTCATATAATAAATTGTATTTTTAGTATTCATCTATATTTGGTGATTAGATTTTTAAAATATAGTTAAATAGTTTTAATTAATGTGGGGTAGTTAAATTGGTAGAGGCACATGCCTTTTAGATGAGAGGTCCCATGTTTAATCCTATGCAATAGTGAGTAATGTAGAATTAATTGGTGTAATAGCATAAGAGTAAATGTTGTTATTAAAAGAAATCGTTTTAAAATAAGGTGACATTAAATTACTCATTGCTTGAGATTGGACTTAAAATCTCTCACCAAAAGAAAAGAGTCTATATATATAGGCTTCGGATCAATCGAGAACCAAGTCGAGTTGTAAGAACCGTGAGAACCATTCTTGACCAATTAGACTCTGCCACACACGCACTATTATTTTATACCCCTAAAGAGTATTTTGGTCAATTACTCAAAATGTATAATCTCTCTGTCTTTTTTAACTATTCACTCTCTCTCTCCATCACTTTCAAAATCCCCAGAGATTTGTCTTTCTCTCTCTCTCATTCCCCCTACCACCATCTTCATCTCATCTGAGATCTTCAAAAAACCCCAGAGATCTTCATCTCTTTTAAAATCTAAGATCTTCATCTTCATCTCATTTTGAGATCTTCATATTCATCTCTTTCAAAATCCTCAGAGATCTTCAAAAAACCCACCACCATCTTCATCTCATCTGATCCCCCCACCTCAAAAAACCTACACACTCCTAATGCGCAGCCACCCCTTCCCCTCTGTACCCCCTCCTTCTCCGGTGACAAGACAGGCAGAGCCAGCAATGACTCTGGCAACTGTCGGTGATATCTATTACTGGCGACGTTACCGATTACCCCCCCCCCCACACACACCGGTTCCAGATGCTCCGAGACAGTAGACATATCGAGGAGAGAGAAAGTTTCAGAAAGAGAAAGAGAAAGATGCCACCGCCGCCGGCGGCTCCGGTGATGTTCTTACTCCCTGCGAAGATGATGTTCTCTCTCTCATCTCTCATCAGATATGCTCTCTCTATCTCTCTCACTCTCTCATCTCTCATTAGATCAATTTTTGGTCTTTGATTTTGCGGCCTTGTGGTGGTGAACGGGTGGGGGTGAAGGGCTTTTGTGGCCAGAAATCAGGTGTTTATCAGATCGGTGATGGTGGTGGTGTGGGGCAGAGGTGGGGCGACGGAGCTGGCGGTGTTGGGGCAGAAGTGGGGGTCGACGATGTTGGTGGCGGTGGCGGAAGTTGTTAGGTTCTCCATTGAGATGTCAGTTGGATCTCAAGCCGAGAAAATGGCAGCGTTTGGGGTGGTTATGGGGATGGAATGTGTTACCGAGTTTTCGAAGGTATAGATCCTGTTTTGTTTTTGCTTTGTTAAAAAAAATTAGTTTTTTTGTTGTTTTGGTGATTTGAAGTCGGTTTGAATCAGTTGTTTTTCGGTCGAATTCGGACTAATTCGGTTAATATTCAGTGATTTTCAGTTTAGTCTTTGATGATTTCAGATGTTTTTTCAAAAAAAAAAAACCCATTTTGCGCCTAGCCTACCACCAGGGACTATAGGTGCGCCTCGCTGCACACGAGCGCCTAGGCGCACACTTTTTGCACTTTTGACAACATAGGTTTCGATAATCAGTTTGAGACTGTTTATTTAAAACTGGAGTTCTTAATGAGAAGAGTGGAATATAAGCTGATTATCTCTTCTTGCTTTGATTAAATAACACCCCCTCGATCAAAACCGAAAAGGGTAGCATACTAGCATCTTTATTTGTGCCCTACTCTGATAATTAACAAACATATTTGAACCCCTAATGGTTCTTCTCTTTGGCATCACTGCAACGTCTGTTGGAAACTCTTGATTGGGAACTTTTTTCCGGATCTAGTTATATATTTTTCTATGAATCGAAATGTGCTTGCTTTACATGTCATTTGGCTTGCATGATGATTCTGTTGAGTTCAAAATTCAAATTAAAGTAGTATTGAATTGTAGTAGACTATTCATACTTTCTTTAGTTGATAATTTGAGAGCATATTACATCCTTAACTGATGATTTTTTTTCTTGCACTATGTGGGAGTTAAGTGTTGCCTTTCTGTTTCATGGTATTAAGTATATATTTATTATATAGGTCGCGTAACTTACCTGAAGAAAATAGTTTACTTTATACATTAACCAAGTAATTTAACTGAAGGACTTGCTGTATTAGGAACGATAGTGCCCGGTGGTACCCCGTGGTGCCGATGGTGCCCGGTTGGTGCCGGTGGTCCCTGTGGCGCCGGCGGTGCACATGGTTTGACTGATTATACCAGCCGCCGCCACCGCCGGCTCCGGTGGACAATTGATGACGATGGCGCGATAAGGAGGTGTTTTTAATATTTGGCTTGACTTGTTAGTGAATGAGGTGACTTTCACCGATGACTTTTCACCGATGCCCGACAACTCACTTTGATGAGTCTGGCGACCTGAGGCATCTCCAGGTTCAAGCCTTTTGATTGTTGTTTGTTCTTTGGCAGTGATAGGTGAAAACATTTTTCCGACAATTGATGAGGATGGCGAGGCAAGGATGGTGGAGGGTAGGTTTTGACCTGCAACCCACTTGCAGCCATGATTTTTGGAAAGTTTTGAGCCAAACCATGTTTTTTCAAGATCCACAGATGGTTTTGATTTTTGTTGTTGGTTTTATACTTCATTCGATGATGATAAGTATTAACTTATCTGAGATATCTATGAGTCGTGATTTTGGTTCAGTTTATTTGTTAAGATTCTGAAATTGCGTAAGCTCAAAATTGGGTCGGGTTGGAGTTTGATACTGATGTTTAAAACTCGGGGTGTAAAAAAAAGTTTTAAACCAATCGTAAAAAAGTTTTAAACCGGCGCGTAATAAAAATTTGGGTTAAAAAAGTTTGTTTTGGTGTTAAAAATTTGGGTTAATAAAAATTTAAGTTTTTTACGTTAATTTTTTATGTAGATTTTTGTACTTAGAGTTTTTTTCTAAAATCTTAAACCACCCGTAAAAAAAGTTATAGATTAGGTATTTACGGTTAGTATATGTTTTGGTAAAAAATTAACGAAGCAATTTAGTGATCAAATTAGTTAAGTGAGGTAGTGTGCTAACAATGTGTGTGAAAATATTCTGATTATGTTGCTAACAAAGATAATTTTCAGGATATAGCTCAGGATACCGAGCTATATCAACAATCAAACAATGAGCAGAAAAGTAAAGAGTGACACGAGATGTACGAGGAAAGCCCTTGATCAATCTAGATCGCCGGCACAAAACCTCGGGAGCTGACAATCGCAGCTGCCTTGTTCTTCTTATTACTTCAAATTTCAGGATACAGTGCAGAATATGATATGGATCAGCTAAGTGTTACAATGAGTTTCGAGTGTGAGTGTTGGTGATTGCGAGTGATTGCAGCTAGTAGAGAGCAAAAGTGTGTGAAAAAAAATTGTGTGTCTTATTGATCCGTCCACTCCTTTATATAGTAAAATAAAGATAAAAAACTATCCTATTAAACCGGGATGCTTGGAATATTCCTTCCTAGACGTTGAAGTCCTCTTCTTCTGGCTTCAACGTCTTCTTTTCAACCGAATAGCCCGAGTCTTCAGGAGAAACAATCCACTTGAACGTTATAGGCATGCCATGCTAATCTGCACGTGAACAATTAGTTACTACCAAGATACCATATCAGGATGTTACCAATATCCTGATTCGGTATCCTGGTCACAAACATAAGCATTATAGTCAGGATATAATTCAAGATATATGTTCAGAAAACCACCCATAACAATTGTCCTCAAAATATATCTGTTGGAATTCTAAATTCAAACGGATATATTTTAGAGTTTATCACTTGGATCGAGGCAATTATGATGATTGGATGCTTGAAATGACTTGCTACCACTTCCCACGCGAAATTTACTCAATACCCCTATTCTTAGCCTATATCTACTCGAATTTTCTGCATTATGATCACAATATTCCGAGCAATATTCAGGTATTCTTCTTCTCTTTCTTCTCTGTTTTTCTTTGCAAAAGTTCTTCATGGCCAGCCGAACAAGATCCCAAACTGCCGACTCTGTACCCACCTTTCACGAGCAAAACCTCCTAAAAGAACCCAAAAAGAAGGTGTGTTCATTCGATAATGCCGATGTTGCAGCCCTAAAAACCTCCGGTACCTTCCCCGCCGGAGCGGTTATTCGTCCGTTTGACCGAGAGGTCCGATCGGACTTTTATTCCGACAAGTGGGTATGCTTCTTGGCTTACCCTTTCTCGATAGGGCTCCGATGTCCTTTCTCAGCCTTCATTTCTCGCTTTTTTGAACTCACCAGTCTTAGCTATGCCCAAACCATGCCTATGGTTTGGCGAGTCTTAGTTACCCTGGACCAGATTAAAGCTCGTCATGTGCCTGACCTGTGCATCGAGGATCTTCCGATTGCATATCGCTTGAGGTCCCATGGTTCCAGCCGATTTCTCCTCTTTTCCACCTCCAAAGATCCCCTGATCCTCAAAGCTACCAAGAACGAGGATGATTGGAGACGAAAATTCTTTTGCGTGAAAAGAGATTCTATTGACAAGGGTGTTGACCTTCCCGGGAAATGGTTGACCTCTGGTAGGATTTAGGGTTTTAGGAATATCCCCAATCGTATCCTGAGACTATATCTTAAATTGACATCCTGATATATTTACTTTCCTTTTGTAGTAAACTTCAAGGAATTGGCCCCTCCAAGTGATGAATCAGAAAGAAGAATAAAGGAAATCTACCGGCTTCCAGAAAGTGAAAGAACCTTTTCCCTGTTATTCACAAGCTCAAGCCAAAAATCAAGTTCTGACATGTTTGGTAAGCATAGTTTTACAAGTTATTCTCATATATTAAACTGATTATATTCTAAAAATGTATAAAGACTTAGTGTTTCTCCCCTTTGTGTACAACACCAGTAAAAAATCTTGAAGTCTTTCAACTTGAGGAGTTGGATAGCTATTCTGGCCCCGTGTAAGTCAAACAAGAAGCGAATCCCAAGCCAGCTGTTACGTCGAAACCCACCAGCTCCAAGACCGCCGCTGTCCCCAAACCTTCAACTGCCTCCAAGCCACGTGGTTCTAGCTCCCGCAAGAGGAAGGAACCAGATTCCCCTGCTACCTCCGATGTCTTTCCATTCGAGAATCACGGGTTCTTAGAATCCAGCAAGTTCATGACCGGCTTCCTTAACCAGGTAGGTATCTTTATCTTATATCCTGCACATATATGCTGATTATATATTCTAAGTACATATACTGATACATGTTCATTTGATTGCAGGGTCTTGAGCGGCTAGTGTTCCTATATGAGGATTCATGCGGACTGAACAAGATGTTGGAGGCTAAGTTGAAGAAGGTTGAAACCACCATTGTGGATCAAGTAGCAATCGCCACTGCCAAGTCGGAGCATTATGAAGCCAAATATAAAGCAATGACTCAGGAACACCAGGCTGCCATTAAGAAGATCACCCACGAGGCCCAAGCCAAATCCGACGCCGCCCAGGTTCAACATGAGCAGGATATGGCTTCTTACCGAGAGGGCCTCAAGAGTTCCGTTGTCGTCTCCATTCTCCAAGCTAGGCTGAAAATGGCCTATGAGGCCAAGGCCGTGGGCTTTGAATGCCCTTCATGGAATGCTGACGCTTGGGAGGCAAAGTTGAGGGATCTTGGTGGAATCCCGTGGAGCATCCTGTAAAGCCTGCAGTTGAGGAACCTGCTAAGGTGGCTGAGAAGGTGGTCGATGTTGGTGATGATGCCGGTGGCGATGCTGCTGGTGATGCTGGTGCGGATGCTGATGAAGCCATGGTTGAAGAGGGTGCTGCCCCTTGAAAGCAGCGAAGTGGGCGATGATGGATATTTATGCCTAGGCCGGAGCCCACTTTTTTATTCTGATGGTTGTGGTTGATGTTAAACAATTTACTTTCTGTCTTTTGAACAATTTAAATTCCTGCACTTAGAACAATTTGATGGCCAAAGGTGGAGGGATCGTGAGTTTCAGGACGAAGCCCTTGGTCATCAATCCTTAGTATGCTTTATTTTGAATAGTTTAACAATTGAAGGTGGAGGGATCTTGGGTTTCAAGATGAAGCCTTCAATTGTTTAAGTAAATATGTTTAAAATTAATTGTGCTTTTGGTGGATGGATCTTGGTTTGAGATGAAACCAGAAACACAATCTTTTGCTATGTTAATAATATACTAACCTTTTTTGGCCTTATCCATTGTTGTCCATTTTTACTTTGTAAATTTTGTTATATGTTTTTTGTTTTGAATGTAGTTCCAATATTTATAATATTTAAAATATTCTGATCAAGTATCCTGAGGAAATATCCTGGTCAGGATACTCTTAATATTTCAATCATAATATTCTATTAAGACTTTTGTCAAACATAATCCCAAAAACTTAGATAATTTAGATAAGGCTCTTAAAGGGTAAAAAAGGAAAGATCATACCAGATATATTCATAGAATATATCCCAATCCTCAAACTCCAATTTTCTTGCAGCCTTCCCATCGAAGATGTCCCCTGTCTGGGGGACTTAGTAAACCAAATCCAAACTTGATCCTTCGAGCTTTTCACAATGCCTTTGGAGGAGTGTCCCCTATGCATGTTTTTTTAAACACTTAGGAATTTTTGTGCATCAACCCGATTACAAGCAAAGTTATGCTTGTATATTACTGTCACACCTCGATATTCCACGTATTACCGGTGGGCCCGGTGGGGGAGTATCATGACATAGTTGATATCATCATAGTCAAACAACACAAATATAAATGCACAGCGGAAGCAAAAGATAGATTCATTTCAACCAAATATAATTGTAATATTAAGTATCACAAAATAGTTGAAAATAATCCACAGGTGGATCAAATAAAAAGGAAACATTGTTCAACAGTTTTATGTCATCCAAGCTTGCGAGACTTATTGTGGATGCTAGGAGAAAGCCAGCCTATTTCGAGTAGTACCTGCACTTAACCTTTTTGGGAAAATACGTCAGTTTACACTGGTAAATACAATTAACTAACTCATTTTGAAAGTTTAATAAAATTTATTTGGATGCACATGGCACAAAACTTTTTATAACTTGGGATAATTATTTGAATATAATACTTGTAAAAGAATTACATGTTTCTTATGCGTTCAGTAGCCCGGTTCGTGCCGGGTTAAAGATCAATAGACACACCACATTATTTATTTAGGCCCTGACGGGTGTACGCCTACACCCCATGCTTAGGTCATGGCCATTTCGTAAAATGATGCCAAGGATATCCGGGACATGGTCATTAACCCCCCAAAGGCTTTAAGCAAACAAAACATTTTCAAACAGGACACTTCAATGATTTAACCTTCATACAATTAAAGATGCAATGTCCGACCAAACGGTATTTTATATACCGTACCCCAAGCCCGTATAGGGAAAATAAGTTAAAAGTATTTACCTTTGCAAGTAATAATCACAACAAGCAAGTGCACGTAGCTTTTACCGGGTCTCCTATTCTGGAACAAAGGTTTATAATAACCTATTAGAATCCTAACGGGTCTTTAATTAAGCCTAAACTTAGACCGGTTAGTTTTAAAGGACAATACGGTTCGAACGCATGATTAAGCGAAGACCGGAATAGAATATGATTTAGACCCGACAAGTTTGAAGACTTGTATAATATGGGTAAACTAAACACATTCTGGATTTTGAGATAAAAATGATAAGGTTCGACCCGTTTCGGCTAATTTATGCAAACTAGTTACATAAACCGAACCGAACGCGAATAATGCATAACGGGTAACTGGAAAAATCACGAACAGGTTTTCTAAGTTAATATGCCTTAAATATGTTGTGATATCAGTAGGATACCTTCCATTATGCCCAAAACGAGTTTAATCTCAATTTAAGCCCCGTAGGGGTAATTTGGTCATTTAAAAGATTATAAAAGAGATTAACTATAATTCTGAGATTCGGGTATGAAATAATTAGTAAAACAACTTAATTTGATAGGTTATATCAGTTGGTGATAAGTCTTATATGACAAAATGGTTTTAAACCTATACTATGTGTTTAATACGCGTAAAAAGCCGTTTTAAGCGCTTTCCGGGTTAAACAGGAAATCTGAGTTTTCTGATCAGGTTATAAAGTTCAAAATACTTCATTTATTATATAAAATTAGTAGCAATTGAATTGGTGTCTAAATGTTATGTAAAACTCATTTTATAAGCAAAAAGGGTATAATCGGTATTTACCGAATCAAGGCAGTAACCTTAGGTTATGATCAGTTTAAAAATAATTAAAAATCTTCAAAAATCTCAAAATATTATATTACATCAGTGGGAAAAAGGTTTGGTGTTAAAAATTGGGTTTAGATAGGCTTTATGATAATTACGTCGTTTAATTAATAAAAAGCTTTCTAATTACGCTATTGAGCATAACTCCTAATCTAGACCTCAAACTGATGTGAAAATTTAGGGACATGTTTATAAATTAGTAACAAAGATTATTGTCCTCTCACATTTCCAAAATTCTCTTTTTAAGGTCAAATGGGCATTATGGTCAACATTAAGCAATTAGCGGAAACGTGTAAATGAATCGGACAATCAACGAGCCAATCACAGAGGGTTATACTATCATATAACCCAGTCCTAATGAAGCTCTAAGGCATTTCTAAATCATGCTAATATGGGTCAAAACTGAAAGTCAAAGCAATGGTCAATTTATGCGACTTTCGGTTTCGAACCGGTCCTAAACTGAAAATTGTCGGGTCGGACATGCTTAGACATGTACTTGTATTGATTACCAAGTTATATGAGTGATAAAATAGGTTACACGTCTTCTACATTGCTAATTATGTGTTAATTCACAAATTAAGTTTCTGTTGACTTTTTATAACAAACTTTGACCCGACAAATGATCTAGTTAGGACGGGAATCAGAGGGTGCCCTTTTAAGGGTTTAATGCCCACATAATTAGCAACTTATAACTACTTTCAATTTGGCTAAACATCAGACCATTAGTGATTAATCGATAAGTCAAACCTTAATTACGACGGTTTGACTTTAAGCTAATTAACTAAGTAAAACACGATTAAGGAAGGTTAAGGAAGCTTACCAAGGTCCTATGCACGACTAGTGATGCTTAGGCAAGGCTCTTGTGCTCCAGAAATCAGTAGAAAATGTAGTTGGAATGAATGATCAAAAATGTTGCAATCATGGACCTTTATATAGTGGGTTTGATCTCACTAGATCATGCCAAGCAATGCTATAAGTGATCATTGATGCATCCCAAGTGCCCCTAAAGCCTAAAAACCCTATTGTGCAGCACATGGTATTGCAAACAAGTGTTTAAAGTCAGTTACAAGGGCTGGACCTGCACCTGTCAAGGCTTTTCTACATCAGAAGACCCCTCGCGTGACGTGTAGGTCCCCTAAGGACCCTACGCGTCCCGCGACGCCCCTTTTGACCGGATTTTCAACTTTCAATATTTGCTGTTTTGGTCCTTGGTCCATATAATCTTTATTTATCTTTCATTTATTGCGTTTTGGACCCTCTAACTTGACTTTTAAGGGCTCTAAGACATATACAAGCTTTGTCAAGTCCTTGGTTAACTTTGTGATTACCCGAAAAGTCATAAATTTCAACGTTGATGCTTTTAACCCCTCGTATACGAATATTGTCATAACTTTCTCATACTTTATCGAAACCTTGTGAAATTTTTATCACATATTCTAGTGAGTATAATTTATCGTTACAAAGCTTCGGGTTTGCTAAAAGGTCACTCAGAGGTATACTTTAAACATGTCGACACATTTAACCCCTGTAGTTTGTAATCTCTCACTTTCTTCCACAATTAGCTTCGTATGATCCATGATTCATTCGTTTAAGGGTATAAACATCGTGTTGGGTTATTTAAAGGTATGTTTATCCATTGTTGACATTTTGAACCCTTATATTCACATACTTTCTTTGTTTGTCAACTTTAGTCCTTCTAAAGAAATCCTTTACACGTTTAAAGTTCATGACACGTGTCGATATTACATTGGTCATGAAATTACGAGGTGTTACATCCTCACCCCCTTAAAAGAAATCTTGACCCCGAGATTTACTGAAATAAATGAGGGTACTTTTCTTTCATTGTGGACTCTACCTCCCACGTGTACTCGGGACCTCTACGGGCATCCCATTTGACCTTTACAATAGGCACATGCTTCCTTCGAAGCTTCTTAACCTGTCGATCCTCGATTGACACAAGTTTTTCAACAAACTTCAAGCTCTCATCTATGTGCACATCTGTATGAGGTATGACTAGTGATTCATCAGCCAGACATTTCTTTAGATTGCAGATGTGGAATACATTGTGAATACCACTGAGCTCTTCAGGTAAGTTTAACTTATAAGCAACTGATCCGACACATTCGATGATCTCGAATGGTCCTATATATCTTGGGCTTAACTTACCTTTCTTACCAAACCACATCACTCCCTTCCAGGGTGATACTTTAAGCAACACTTTGTCACCTACCTCGAATTTTAGAGGTTTACGCTTTAAATCTGCGTAGCTTTTCTGCCTATCCCTGGCAGCTTTCAGGCGGTCACGAATCTGGACAATCTTGTCTGTCGTTTCAAAGACTATTTCAGGTCCTGTCAGTTGGACATCTCCAACTTCCGCCCAACAAACGGGCGTTCTGCACTTTCTACCGTACAAGGCCTCGAAAGGAGCAGCCTTAATGCTTGTATGATAGCTATTGTTATATGAGAACTCGATTAATGGCAGGTGGTTATCCCAACTACCACCTAAGTCAATCACACATGCACGAAGCATGTCTTCCAAAGTTTGGATTGTACGCTCACTCTCCCCGTCCGTCTGAGGATGGTAAGCCGTACTAAAATTTAAGCGCGTGCCCAAGGACTGTTGGAAACTTTTCCAAAAATGTGAAGTGTATCTGGTATCTTTGTCAGAGATAATAGACACTGGTACGCCATGCAGAGATACAATCTTATCTACGTACAATTGGGCTAACATGTCGGAGCTATAAGTCTCCTTAATGGGTAGGAAATGTGCTGACTTAGTCAATCTATCAACTATCACCCATATAGTATCATTTCCTTTCTTTGTTTTCGGCAACTTGGTGATGAAATCCATTGTCACCATTTCCCACTTCCATGTGGGAAGTTCAGGCTGTTGTAGCAAACCTGACGGCTTCTGATGTTCAGCTTTGACTTGCGCACACGTCAAACATTTAGCTACATAGGCAGCTATAGACTTCTTCAAGCCTATCCACCAAAAATTTGCTTTTAGATCCTGGTATATCTTGTCAGCTCCAGGATGAACGGAGTATTTAGAACCGTGGGCTTCCTGGAGGATAACATCTTGAAGTCCTCCATAAACTGGAACCCATATTCGTCCATTCAACCTCAGAATTCCGTCTTTGCCATAGGATAACTGTTCTTCAGTTACTCCTAGCTTTTCATCAGGATAGTTAGTTTCCAGCACAGCTTCCTTCTGCGCAACTAACAACCTTTCATTCAAACTATTCTTTATCTCAATGCTCTTGGCATTGATTCTTATAGGCTTCACTCTTTCCTTTCGACTTAAGGCATCGGCGACTACATTCGCCTTGCCAGGATGGTATCTTATCTCACAATCATAATCATTCAAAGTTTCCATCCAACGTCGCTGCCTCATGTTTAAGTCCTTCTGATTCAACAGATGTTGAAGGCTCTTGTGATCAGAATAGATCACACACTTGATACCGTACAAATAGTGCCTCCATAGCTTTAGTGCAAATACAACGGCACCCAACTCCAAGTCATGGGTCGTGTAGTTCTTTTCACACACCTTTAACTGTCGAGAAGCATAGGCAATAACCTTGCCTTTCTGCATAAGCACACACCCCATACCGGTGTGTGATGCATCACAGTATACCACGAATTCTTCAATCCCTTCAGGCAATGTCAGCACTGGTGCATTGCTTAGCTTCTGCTTAAGGATATCAAAGGATTCTTGTTGCTTCGGTCCCCAGTCGAACTTAATATTCTTCCTAGTCAAAGAAGTTAGGGGTGCAGCAATCCTTGAAATTTTTTCAATAAAACGCCTGTAATATCCTGCCAATCCCAAGAAACTATGAATCTCTGTGGGCGTCTTCGGCTCTTGCCAATTCATGACAGCTTCAACCTTAGCGGGATCTACCTGGATTCCGTGTTCACTAACCACATGTCCAAGAAATTGGACTTCACGAAGCCAAAATTCACACTTAGAGAATTTGGCGTAGAGCTTTTCTCGATGAAGCAGTTTCAGAATGCAATGGAGGTGCTTCTCATGGTCAGCTTGATTCTTCGAGTAAATAAGAATATCATCGATGAAGACGATGACAAATTTATCCATGTAGGGCTTGCAGACGCGGTTCATGAGGTCCATGAACGCGACTGGTGCATTAGTGAGTCCAAAAGGCATCACTAAGAACTCGTAATGACCATAACGAGTCCTAAATGCAGTCTTATGTACATCTTCATCCTTGACTATCAGTTGATGATATCCTGACCTTAAGTCGATCTTGGAAAAGTAACTCGCTCCTTGAAGCTGATCGAAAAAGTCGTCGATCCTGGGTAATGGATATCGATTCTTAATAGTAACTTTGTTAAGTTCTCGATAATCGATGCACGGTCGCATCGACCCATCCTTTTTCTTCACAAACAGGATTGGTGCTCCCCAAGGAGATGAGCTAGGTCTAATAAATCCCTTTGCCAACAAATCATCCAACTGAGTTCTCAATTCCTTCATCTCAGTCGGTGCCAATCGGTAAGGTGCTCTTGCAACTGGTGCCGCACCAGGAATAATGTCAATCCTAAACTCCACATTCCTATCTGGGGGTAAACTAGGTAGTTCTTCAGGGAATACTTCTGGATATTCAGAGATAATAGGTATGTCTTCGATCTTAGGCTTTGGTTCATCAACAGTTACTTGCGCCATGTAGATAACACAACCCTTCTTCAAACACCTTGATGCGTTGAGCATGGACACTTGCTCAGGCATTCCGTACTTAGTATCTCCTTGGATTGTCAAAGGCTCGCCATGAGGAGTTCTGACAACCACTTGCTTCTTAGCACAAACGATCTGGGCTTGGTTGCGAGACAACCAATCCATGCCTATTACCATATCGAAATCGGCTAATTTCAAAGGAAGTAAAGACAATGGAAAAGAATGGTTCCTAATGGATATAACACATCCATCTAACACGGTTGACGCTGTTTCTAAGGTACCATCAGCTAATTCCACCTCATATTTCACACTTAAGGTTTTAACAGGTAAATTCAGCAATTTACAAAACTTATTATCTACGAATGACTTATCAGCTACTGAATCGAATAGCACTCTTGCATAAACATCATTTATGAGGAAGGTACCTGTGATCACATTGTTGTCCTGAATAGCTTCCTTTGCATCCATCCAGAAGACCCTTGCATTGGTCTTTTTCCCATCCTCAGTCTTCCTTGCAAGTTTTGGGCAGTTGGACTTGATATGCCCTTTTTCATTGCAGCTATAGCACGTAGCATCTTTCAACTTTTTGCAATCCAAGGTCTTGAGCTCAGAAGACTTGCAAATCCCACATGCCCTTGGCTGTGACTGGGATTTCGACTCATATCTGCACTTCCCGAAGTGCTGTTTCTTGCAGATCTTGCATTTGGGTTTTTCACCCGACTGATGACCATCTTTCTTAGACCCAGAACCCTTTTTGTGGTCATTGTTTCCCTTATGTCTAATATCTGACCGCCGTGAGCTATCATCCTCACGCTTCCTTTTCTCAGCATCAGTGTTTCTAAGCGATCTCTGCCTGACCACGTCCAGAGTCAGAGATAATGCTATATCGGCTGCAGACCGGATGGTAGCTGGTCTAGAGGCTTTCACACTGGCCATAACTTCTAGGGCTAAACCCCCGATGAATCGAGCTATCCTCTTGGGTTCCGGTGTCACAAGGTATGGAACCAACCTAGACATTGTATTGAAACTGGTAAGGTAGGCCTGACAGTCCAGGTTCTTCATAACCAAAGACAAGAAATCAGATTCAATCTTTTCAACCTCATGCTGAGGGCAGTAGTTTTCCTTAATCAACGTCACAAACTGATCCCATGATAGATTGTACAATGGGATTTTTCCGGTAGCTTGGATTAAAGACCTCCACCAAGCTAATGCCTCCCCCTTGAATGACTGAGACACGAACTTTACCACATCCTTATCAGCGCACCCGCTGATATCAACCACGGTGTCCATCTCATCCAACCATGTCATGCAGTCTATAGCTCCTTTCTCCCTAGTGAAATCCCTGGGTTTGCATGAAACAAAATACTTGTAGGAGCAACCCTTATCATGGGGTCCTTGATTTAGTACGATCTTTTGAGATGGAACACTTTGCTGATTTGAAGAGTGACGATCGTCATCGTCTTTCTTTGGCTCTTCCTTCTTGGAGGGTGGCTTGCTGTGAGCCTCTGAATGAGTCTTAGGCTTGGAATGGGGTACTGATTGGGCTCTGCTTCGAGTACCGCTCGACTCACTATACTGCCTATCCAAGGCTTTTATAACAGCATTGTCAATTAACGCTTGCAGTTCTGCACCCGCTATGTTAATTCGGGTATTATCATGATTCTCCCTTGGGTGACTGTTGATCTCATCCGAGTCAGCCATGTAGTTTGAACTGTTACATAAGATATTGACAATATTTTATTTGGGAGTTTATTATGGAATCGTCTTTTATGGCAATTCATTAACCATGGTAACACACGCCATATTTGGTTAATTTGTTAATCACATTTATTTAAGATTTTTATTATAATTTATCCTAATTATAAAACAATAACAGTATTATTAGTAGCACAAAAGGTTTAGTCACAGGGACATTTTAAATCATAAGTCATGATTTCAGAGAATCAAAGCATGAAGGTTTGAACATAGTTCTTTACCCTTTTTCTGACAGGGAGTCGTAGAATACTACTGTCTTTTGTCTTATTTGACAATGAGTATGGCCCGCAGGCACTATATTACCATTGGATGGTCAACATATGATCATCTTAATTGATGATTTAAACCCATGATTTATAGATCATTAAGTTAGGTTAGGAATCTTTTGAAGAATCCTATTATAAGAATGACGTGTGTGATTTTAACGAATCACGTCTGCCAGGAGCGTTAACATGTTTTCAGATGTTAACAGGAATTCGAATCTTTTAAACAGGTCTTACCATCTTGGCCAAGTCTTATAATGACATGCAGGCTCGATTATACCTTTAAGATTCTTATTTAATAGGCAGATTATTTTTAAGAGAAATGGTTTTTAATTTATTTATTTCATGTATAATATATTTATGCATATATAAAAAAAATGAAATTTTTAAATTTATCATTCCATTATAAAAAAAGAGAGTACATATTGCCCTAAACGGGACTTTTAACAGAACAACTTGCCCACGCAGGGGCTAAACTGAAATACAAGTCCACGCAGGGACCAATTACTAAAATAGATGTCCACGCAGGGACTAAAAATGCAAGTCCACGCAGGGACTAAGTACATAGATAAATGTCCACGCAGGGACTATATTGAAATAAGGAAATACAACAATACATATAGGGATTCAATGATCCCTCTTCTTCTTTCCTTTTAACAAGCTTGCTAGGCCCTTGAGGAATCCTCTGTTGTTCCTACGCTCTTCTTGAAATTCTCGTTCCACCCTGTTTAGTCTGTGGAGGATTTCTTCCTGTTCCGGTGGGGAAAACAGTGGTGGCTGTGGCTGCTGCTGAATCGGAGGTCGAGCAGGTATTTGATACCCATGAGCTGGGTATCCCACTCCCCAGGGAGTTCCATATGGTCCTTCAGGATGAAGGGCGTTGTAGTTGGCTGCTACAAGGTATGGGTCGGCTTCAGCATAATTGTAGTTAGTGTGAGCCGGCTGCTCAAATGGATTATACGCCGTTGAACCGGCGTATGTAGGAATTGGGTTACCAAAACCCAATGGTGGCGGTGGTGGCGCAACTGGTGCAGAATTCACCTCTGAAACTGGATTTGAAGGCCCGCCCATTTGTGGGTCTTCATGCAGTGGCGGATAGTGACTGCCACTTGAGTGATGGGGGGTGCTAAAGTGAAAACCCCCTCCTCGCGCGGATATTCGTGCGCCTGTTCTCCTACGCCTTGGTGGTTCTGGAGGTGCTTGATGAACTGGCGGCAGTGGAGGCGGTGGCGTGACTGCCACGAAATGCGAATCCTCTGAGGGATCCTGCTGCTGCTGCTGTGGGTTATGAGAGGGTGTAAAATACCACTCATACTGGTTGAACCTCGCTTGGTAACTGTCTGGACCACGGTAGGGTGATCTGTGGAAGGATGATCCATCAGAGATATCGATGGGATGGTTGGGGGTCCCGGTTGCAGGCTCGATGGGATCCGTGTCCTCGTCTATGTCCATTGCATGGTCTCCCGAGAAATGGTCTTCAGGTCCTAGTGGGTTAAAACCCACTGGTTCTTCAATATAGTTTGCCGGGTTGAACCGGCCCTGAATGACAGGAGTGGGGTCGCCAAAGGAACGGTGCGAAATGGATCGCTGCAACGGTAAGAAGGAGTGGCGTGAGTCATCGGGCTCGTTTTCTGAATGCGGCCCAAAGGAGTGACGATGGGGAGGTGTTGAGCTAATCGAGGCAGATTGCCTCGCGGGCTCCATGTAGGTCCTCCAGTTCCCCTGAGGATCGGCACTCATAGTAGTAGAAGGAGTCCGCCGGTGTGAAGGCCCGGCTTCGTGATGGTTGGGGGCGTTGATCGGCCCCTTACCTCGTCCTCCTCTTCGGAATCTCGGTGGTATTTCCTGTTAAAACAAATGAAAGATATAACAAGAAATATAAAGGACAAGTTAAGATTAAAAACAATTTGGATTTGTCCTAAGTTCTTTGTCTAGACTCGAAAGTTTTAGGAATGTGCAATTGTGTCATTGAGATTAAACACAAAAGGCTAGTGTTTAATTCACTCAATGTTGGCTCTGATACCAACCTGTCACACCCTGATATTCCACGTATTACCGGTGGGCCCGGTGGGGGAGTATCGTGATGTAGTTGATATCATCATAGTCAAACAACACAAATATAAATGCATAGCGGAAGCAAAAGATAGATTCATTTCAACCAAATATAATTGTAATATTAATGTTTCCTTTTTATTTGATCCACCTGTGGATTATTTTCAACTATTTTGGGATACTTAATATTACAATTATATTCGGTTGAAATGAATCTATCTTTTTCTTCCGCTGTGCATTTATATTTGTGTTGTTTGACTATGATGATATCAACTACGTCACGATACTCCCCCACCGGGCCCACCGGTAATACGTGGAATATCGGGGTGTGACAATTACTTTAGTATTACAGGTGATAAACCCTAAATATCCTGGAGATAGATTCTCAATATTCTGGGGATAAACCCTAAGTATGCTGGGGATAATCCCAAATTCTCGTGCCCTACAGGCGGGAGTGTATAAACTCCAAGACTTAGAAAGGTGAAAACCTTTAAACCTTAGAGAGTATGAAAATACCCTTTTGTGAGAGAGGGTGATCAATCCTCATGTACCTTAAGGATCCAGGATATAGCCAATAATAATGAAATTGTCAGCCACTTTTACATGAACTGGTCCCGTTATCTTGAACTACCCCTGGATAACTTGCGCTTCAGGCGGGGTGTTTAAACCCAATTCGGGAGAAAGGTGAATACCTTTAAACCTTTGAAGGGATCAGGATCCCTTAAACATGAGAGAGGGGGCCAATCCTCTAATCTTTCGATTCATCCTGAGTATACATCCTGGAGTTATATCCCAAAGCATATTCTGCAAAACAGCTTTAAACTAAGGTGGGTGTTAGCTTGGCTAACACCCCTCCGATGCTTAAGTAAGTATTGGGTTCAGAAGAACAAATAAAATTAAATATACTTAAAAGAAATAGAATTCATACCATCCTGTGTCACACCCCAACCAATGGCGGAAACATCGGGATGAGACGAAGTGTGAAGATTGCTAGAGAACATCATAACGCTATTTGTGACAATATTTAATAAATCGATTTCATTTCATAGAGTAAATTGTCAACATTACAAGAAATTCAAATACAACAAGTTCAAAGGAAATACATGACAACATAATCAAAATTGATACAACATACTAAACCTAAACGTCTATATGTGTATCTAGGCATCAACACTACTTCTTTTCATAGCATCATCATCGTCAACCTGTAACATGTTTAAAATACAATTCAATGCAAAAGCAAAGGCGAGTATACAAGTTTGGTACGTACATAACAAAAGATAAGTTTTAAACAATTCCTCATAGCAAGCATGTGATTCAAGATAAACAATAAATTTGGCATGTGTCAAACATATCAAACCAATAATGAAACGGAAGATGCTCATGACATAACCACAAGTCTACGGGCGGGTCGTTAATCCTATAGCGCTACATATGTCATGGTTAGGCTCGTACGAAGTTAATGATAAGTTCAACACATAATGTCCTCAACCCAAGTTTAAAGTATCAAGCAATCACGTATACAAGCATGTTATAGGAATGTTCATGTGTTTAAGCAAAATGTTCATGTGTAAGTTTTTGATAACTAAACATGTTACACCCCAAAAGTGGTAAAAGTAAAGAGGGGAATACGAGTATACTCACAAATTGCTAAGTCTTCCGATTATCCAAGTGTTGACGAGTGTATAAGTTCAGGAGGATGGAACACCGAGGTCACCCTATATGGGTAAACGATGGTGCATGAGTACGGAATTATGACGGAGGATTTGAAGTGGGATTTAAAGTATATCTAGTTGATATAAATGTAAATATATATAAAAATATATGTATATATATTTTATGTAGTTTAAGTAATATTTCTAAATTAATTCTTTCAAAAGTATTGTCGAAATGTTAAAAAAATAATAACAATAAGATAAAAATAATTATACATTTATATCTATTTTATAAAAATTAGTCGAATTCGATAGGTTTCGTTATATAAACTAACGCGTTTTATTTTACGGAATTTTACAAAAATCGGGCAGAGTTTCCTCTGTTTTTGGACGATCCCGACGATACAAGTCGCGAATGTTTTTTTTTTTGTCAAAATTCAATCAATAAATAAACAACGAATATTTATATGTATTTTTATAATCAATTTATATATAATAAGGTTACGTGACGACAGGATACAAACGATAATATAGAAATATTTACGTCGCTAAAGTATCACGCCTCGTTCTTAACCTGATGGCCCGAACCCGTAGCCAGACTGCTCCGAGACCTCGGTTGACCAGCTTTGACCAGGTTGTACCTGACAGTTGACTATTCGACCAAAAAAAACGAACCGAATCCGATCGCAACGTGACCCGAACCTGCTGAGTAACAACAAATTAACGGGATTCGAATAGAAGCAAAGACCAATGTTGGAACCGAGACTAACCTGAGCTGAAACCAGCTGAACCGAAATGAACTCGAACTGACCGCGAACCCGAATCTGACTTTGACTGAAGCGTTGACCAGTTGACCCGTAGCTTGAACCGAGTTGACTCGGGCGTTGACCGAGTCGAACCGTGTCGGACCGTAACTGGGTTAACCCGAGACATCCAACCCATTCAAACCCTAGTGCGAACCGAGCCCACTGGTGTCACCCGACCCGAACCATCGGAACTCGCACTCGAAACACGAACTGAAACAGTTAGAGCCAAAACCCGACTCAACTCCTAACTGTCGGAAGTGAAACAAACTCGAAACAAGAAATCTCGAACCTGAACCAGACTCGAATCGAACCAAAACGGGGCTGAACGACTGTCGCCGCCGCCGCCGCAGATGACGGCAGCGCCGTCATTTTTCTCTCTGCGTCTCCCTCTCTCTCTCTCTCTCTCTCGGTTTCTATCTCGCCGCTGTGAGCCGCCACCACCGCAGTGGTGGTCGGCCGTTCAGTTGAGCAGAGGGGGGAAGAGGTTGAGTCGTGAGCCAAGATGAGTCGAGGGGGGTGTTGTGGGTGCCTTGAGTGTGGCCCACCGGAAAACGATGCCGGAATCATCGTCGGAAACCGGGTTCCGGTGGCTGGATTATGAGGAGAGAAAGGGGCTAGGGTTTGGAGTGGAGATCAAATGAGGGAGGAGGAGGTTAAGTTGTTTATGTAGCTAGGGTTTTGTGGTGGGTTGGACCCAAGCCCAATAATATTTCTTGAACCCGTTTTCGTGCTCGCACTCGTAAGATGTCGTGTTATTTTATTTGAAGTTGAAAATACGTAAGATGGTGCCGGTAATCGATATTAGACGCGTACGATTGTCGGTTGCGTTAAAAACGTGTAGCGCGCGTCGTTTGTTATTATTATTTTTTTATTCGTTTTTCGATCCGATTTCGACCGTGAATTTCAAAAATAGAAAAACGGACACGTATTTTCTAAAAATGGAAATACGGAAATACGGGGCGTTACAGTCTCCCCTCCTTTAGGAAATTTCATCCCGTAATTAATTCAAGAGGAAGACTTTAAGAAGAAAGGAAGGATAGGTTTTGTCAAAAGAAGTTTATTCGATTAAAACGAGTTTAAGCAATTTTTGAACAGCTCAAATGAAGAGATAACTTTTAAAATATGATACTCGAAACTTTCATATAAAACGGTAAGTACCTCGATGGAAAGTGTGGCCGCACTGTAATTTGTAAGAAGAATTCCGTTGATTTCAAAGTAAAAGAATAATGAATCACTGGCCTGTAAGAATCTATTTATTGACGAGGAACGAGAACATTAGGTATCTTAAGTAAAACGATTTATTTATTTATTTATTTATTTTGAAGGTAACGGCCAATTAAGTATGTTCGCCCATAAATAAAGAATAGAAAGATTGTTTTAACCAAGAAAGTACTTTTAGACTTCGAATGTGAAGACGGATTTGTTCGTAACGAGATTTGTATGAAGGACAACGGATAACGGGGAATAACAGAGGCGGGAGAGGGAATGATTGATCTAATAAACGAATGCAAGTAGGACAAGGGTAAGTGCATTGGACGAACAAAAGCAATGTGTTAAGAATGAAGTCTCGTCATGGATAATCAGATATAATGCGTTTGTGAGTTGTTTAAAGTTCGTATTAGGTCCAAAAGGTCTACAAAACACTGAATTTCTCATGGCACGTTTTACAAAAGTTTGGTAACATGGTGAAAACACTTATATATAGGAAGTACCAGCGGCGTATCCACCATGTTTTAACCACGTTACGTCGATCTCGTATTCGGTGTCATGTTACGTTCCGTGTCTTACCATACGCAGTAGTACACTCTATGGTTTTCATACGCCCATCACTATAATCCCGTGTGCACCAGCGATTATATTGATTGTCGCATGATCCGCATAACTTGTACTAGTTGTGTATGAATCAGGGTATACATAATTTAAAAATTAAGAATGTGTACGTGTAAGAATGTAGTATGTAAGCAAGTCCATGCTTAAGTATGTATGGAACCCACGTAAGCAAATCCCTCGGATTACGCTCGCGTACGGGTACGAATGTATGAATCATGAGTATGAATGAAAGTATGATCATAAGTTTAAGTATGAATATGCATGTATGTATGAGCATAAACATAAAACGTGTAAGTAGTATGTGTATAAGTATAAGCAGAAAGCGTATGAATATAAGTGTAACGAAGTTATACAAGTGTAAATGAAAACATAAAATGCTTAAATCATGAATATGAATGTAGTATAAACATGAATGTAAGTACAACGTAAATGTATAATTGTGAGTGTATGTATAAACATGAAACGTATGAATTTTGAATCATGAGTATAACATAAATGTGTAAGTGTGAACATAAGTAAAGGCATAAAATGTATAATTATGGATGTAGGAAATAATGATTTTGTTTATAGTATAAATCGAAATGCACGAGTTTATGCGCGTAAAAGATCAAAAGCTTCGAGTATGAAAGAGAAAGGGAACGAGTGACACGCATGAGATTGTTGTGAGATATTGACTAAAACGTGTAGAATGATATGCATGTATAGTTGTTTACGCAAAACGTGAAGTTATATAGATTGAGTTGCCATGAAATGCATAATTTAGTTTGTGAGTGTAAGGGAATATAAAACAGTTATTGGTTACGTGAAACGTACTATGTAAAAAGGATGGTAAGCTACTACGGTTTTAAAAGAGATTACATAAGTTGAAAATTTGTCGGTCCTTATGAAGTTTCCTTGCCCACATGTTTTGAATTTAATTGACATATCGAGTGAGGTTTTGAAAAGTTCTAGAGATTAAAAAGTCCGCATCGTCTTAAGTAACTTTGTATTAGGAATTTTGGAAATTTACAGAGTCTTGTGAAAAAGTTGATCCTTAGAAAAAGGAATTTGATATGTGAACTTAGTGATCGTGAAAGGTGTTTTTAATAAAATTATTTCATTGATCCTGAAAAGAGTTTTGATGGCGATCGAATAATATTTGTAATACTTTGTATGAAAAGTTGGTTTGTTTATCAATTGAAAACAACGATTTTTAGTATAATGATGCGAGATGAGTGCGTTTTAGTAATTACGTGGAATACGAAATTTTATGAGCAATAGATTTATTGGACCGACTAAGTTGGTGAGTAGCATTTCGTAAAGTTTTGAATGTCGAGAAATAAGTGTTTACGGAAAGATTATGAATTTTGTGTGTGAGCTATATGAAAATAGATTGTAAGATAAGAAGTTCGTTTATATAATCAATGCATTATGATATAATTAGAGATTTGACTAATGATAAGCGATTTAGATATAAACATGATCGTATTTACATAATATAGTCTATTAAAAGAAAGTATCAGTAACGGTCACCTAGGTAAGGGAATCACCCCTAATCTGCTGGTGAGGTCGTTGTAAGATGAGAAAAGAAGCGGAGTCAATCGTCAAGGTAAGGAAATCACTCCTATCTCGATGATATGTCTCCATTCGTTGTCACAAAAGTGTAAATAAAATTTCGTGAAATTATGCATGCTATTAATGTATAATCGTATGAAAGTAATAGTATGATGTGTGCGCAAAAATGAAATCTCAAAAATGATTCAAAATTGACAAAAGAGAGTTTCATTATAAAAGTTCGAAAAATAAAGCGTAAGTTTGATAAAAAGAAACTTGGATGGTTCCTGAACGGAACGTTGACTAACCCAAGCGGTCGAAGAGTCTTTTGAATTTGAGAGCATGCTTTGGCCTAATAGGTGAAATACTCTCACCGACACGTCGGTTAACGGTATTTACCCTTCCGGTTATTACGTGTTCCAATTCAATCGACAATTCGAGACTTGGCGGGATTTATGAAAATCAAGGGGTGGGACTAGTCGACGAGGTGCGGGTTTCACCCCTAGCTTGACGACTTTGTACCCTAAGTGTGGTTGGTACTCGTCGGGTCAAAATAAATTTCGACACGTTGACGAGGGTCCAATAGAATTTAAATTTGAAATTTCCATTAAGATGTGGATTTCACTCCTAACTTAATGGTGAATTTCGTGCAAAAATAGAATTACACGGGATGAGAGTCGTTTACCAATTTGTGGGTTTCACGCCTATTTTGGTAAACTCGTCTCGTTTGTATAATACGAGTGTTTTCAAGTTTAAGAAAATCGAGTAAAATGCCTTAGAAAGGACGTATGTTAAGGGAAATAACGAACAATTATAAGCACATAGAAGGCATGTCGAGAATAACACACAAAGAATAGATCAATAAATCAAGTATCGACATATAATAAGACAAGTATTGACACATAAGAATAGCACGTCAAGTATTAACACACAAGCGACATATATGTTTAAAAAGTCAAAGCGAATAAATGAGAAGCGAGTAAAGTAGCATGCAAGTAGTTTCAAGCAATACACAAGAATAAACCTCTAAAACTATAGACTAGGTTAAAGCATTCCTACTTTTCCTAATTCCCTATAGTTATGGCTCTGATACCAATCTGTCACACCCCAACCAATGGCGGAAACATCGGGATGAGACGAAGTGTGAAGATTGCTAGAGAACATCATAACGCTATTTGTGACAATATTTAATAAATCGATTTCATTTCATAGAGTAAATTGTCAACATTACAAGAAATTCAAATACAACAAGTTCAAAGGAAATACATGACAACATAATCAAAATTGATACAACATATTAAACCTAAACGTCTATATGTGTATCTAGGCATCAACACTACTTCTTTTCATAGCATCGTCATCGTCAACCTGTAACATGTTTAAAATACAATTCAATGCAAAAGCAAAGGCGAGTATACAAGTTTGGTACGTACATAACAAAAGATAAGTTTTAAACAATTCCTCATAGCAAGCATGTGATTCAAGATAAACAATAAATTTGGCATGTGTCAAACATATCAAACCAATAATGAAACGGAAGATGCCCATGACATAACCACAAGTCTACGGGCGGGTCGTTAATCCTGTAGCGCTACATATGTCATGGTTAGGCTCGTACGAAGTTAATGATAAGTTCAACACATAATGTCCTCAACCCAAGTTTAAAGTATCAAGCAATCACGTATACAAGCATGTTATAGGAATGTTCATGTGTTTAAGCAAAATGTTCATGTGTAAGTTTTTGATAAGTAAACATGTTACACCCCAAAAGTGGTAAAAGTAAAGAGGGGAATACGAGTATACTCACAAATTGCTAAGTCTTCCGATTATCCAAGTGTTGACGAGTGTATAAGTTCAGGAGGATGGAACACCGAGGTCACCCTATATGGGTAAACGATGGTGCATGAGTACGGAATTATGACGGAGGATTTGAAGTGGGATTTAAAGTATATCTAGTTGATATAAATGTAAATATATATAAAAATATATGTATATATATTTTATGTAGTTTAAGTAATATTTCTAAATTAATTCTTTCAAAAGTATTGTTGAAATGTTAAAAAAATAATAACAATAAGATAAAAATAATTATACATTTATATCTATTTTATAAAAATTAGTCGAATTCGATAGGTTTCGTTTTATAAACTAACACGTTTTATTTTACGGAATTTTACGAAAATCGGGCAGAGTTTCCTCTGTTTTTGGACGATCCCGACGATACAAGTCGCCAATGTTTTTTTTTGTCAAAATTCAATCAATAAATAAACAACGAATATTTATATGTATTTTTATAATCAATTTATATATAATAAGGTTACGTGACGACAGGATACAAATGATAATATAGAAATATTTACGTCGCTAAAGTATCACGCCTCGTTCTTAACCTGATGGCCCGAACCCGTAGCCAGACTGCTCCAAGACCTTGGTTGACCAGCTTTGACCAGGTTGTACCTGACAGTTGACTATTCGACCAAAAAAAACGAACCGAATCCGATCGCAACGTGACCCGAACCTGCTGAGTAACAACAAATTAACGGGATTCGAATAGACGCAAAGACCAATGTTGGAACCGAGACTAACCTGAGCTGAAACCAGCTGAACCGGAATGAACTCGAACTGACCGCGAACCCGAATCTGACTTTGACTGAAACGTTGACCAGTTGACCCGTAGCTTGAACCGAGTTGACTCGGGCGTTGACCGAGTCGAACCGTGTCGGACCGTAACTGGGTTAACCCGAGACATCCAACCTATTCAAACCCTAGTGCGTACCGAGCCCACTGGTGTCACCCGACCCGAACCATCGGAACTCGCACTCGAAACACGAACTGAAACAGTTAGAGCCAAAACCCGACTCAACTCCTAACTGTCGGAAGTGAAACAAACTCGAAACAAGAAATCTCGAACCTGAACCAGACTCGAATCGAACCAAAACGGGGCTGAACGACTGTCGCCGCCGCCGCCGCAGATGACGGCAGCGCCGTCGTTTCTCTCTCTGCGTCTCCCTCTCTCTCTCTCTCGGTTTCTGTCTCGCCGCCGTGAGCCGCCACCACCGCAGTGGTGGTCGGCCGTTCAGTTGAGCAGAGGGGGGAAGAGGTTGAGTCGTGAGCCAAGATGAGTCGAGGGGGGTGTTGTGGGTGCCTTGAGTGTGGCCCACCGGAAAACGATGCCGGAATCATCGTCAGAAACCGGGTTCCGATGGCTGGATTATGAGGAGAGAAAGGGGCTAGGGTTTGGAGTGGAGATCAAATGAGGGAGGAGGAGGTTAAGTTGTTTATGTAGCTAGGGTTTTGTGGTGGGTTGGACCCAAGCCCAATAATATTTCTTGAACCCGTTTTCGTGCTCGCACTCGTAAAATGTCGTGTTATTTTATTTGAAGTTGAAAATACGTAAGATGGTGCCGGTAATCGATATTAGTCGTGTACGATTGTCGGTTGTGTTAAAAACGTGCAGCGCGCGTCGTTTGTTATTATTATTATTATTATTATTTTATTCGTTTTTCGATCCGATTTCGACCGTGGATTTCAAAAATAGAAAAACGGACACTTATTTTCTAAAAATGGAAATACGGAAATACGGGGCGTTACATCCTGAGTTAGAAATTAAATTCTAAACTCACTTGAAGTAGGTTTTGAGGTGTATAGCATTCCATGATCTTGGTAATATATCCCCTTCCATATTCTTAAGCCGGTATGCTCCTTTCCTAGACTCCGATTCAACCTCATATGGTCCTTCCCACTTTGGAGCTAATTTTCCATCAGCAGGATTTGTAGTATTCTGAAAATCCTTCCTTAACACCCAATCTCCAACTTGAAACCTTCTAGTCCTCAGGTTTTTGTTATAAGCTCTGGATATCCTCTGTTGGTATGCTGCCATCCTTAGCTTTGCCGCATCCCTTGTCTCGTCGACAGTATCCAATTCGTGGCATAAAGCTTCAGGATTCTTCTCAGGATCCCGGAGGTTGGATCTTGCTGTAGGTGTCACCATCTCTGTCGGGATCACCGCTTCTGCCCCAAACACCAAGGAAAATGGGGTTTGCCCAGTTGCACTTTTTACTGTTGTTCTATCAGCCCATAAGACAAAGGGTAATTCTTCTGCCCATCTCCCTTTCTTAGCTCCTAGTCTTTTCTTCAAATTGTTAACAATTATTTTGTTCGAGGATTCTGCCTGTCCATTTGCTTGAGGATGTACCGAAGTGGATGTGATCATCTTGATTCCCCAACTTTTGCAAAAATCGGTAGTCCTTTTACTGATAAACTGAGAGCCATTATCGCAAATTATCTCAGCTGGTACCCCAAACCTAGTCAGGATATTCCTCTTTATGAAGGATACTACTTCTTGATCTCTGACTTGAACAAATGCCTCAGCTTCAACCCATTTGGAGAAATAATCTGTCATTGCCAGCATAAAAACTTTTCCTCCTGGAGCTTTTGGCAGCTTTCCCACTATGTCCATACCCCATTTCAAGAATGGCCAAGGGGAAGCAATAGGATATAGTGGCTCAGCAGGCTGATGCAGTATATTGTTGTGCCTTTGACATACATCACATCTTCGAGCATATTCTACAGCATCTTTCCTCATCGTCGGCCAATAGTATCCTGTTCTTAGTACCTTTGAGAATAATGACCTGCCCCTAGTATGGTTGTCACAATCTCCTTCGTGTATATCCTAAAGTACTTTCTTAGTTTCAGGATCCTCCAAGCACCTTAGGTATGGTCCTGGAAAAGACATCTTATATAAAACATTATTTATAATAGTGAATCAAGATACCTTCATCCTGAAAGCCTTAGGATTCTCATCCTTTGGGATGTGTCCTTCTTTGAGATATTTCACGATTTGGGCCATCTAGGATTTAGGATTCTCCTCAGGATACTCATCATTAGGATCCTGGATACTTGCTATTTCCTTATCCTGAGACTTAAAGAGATCCATTGCAGGATATAGGATATGTAGTATTGGTATTTGGGTTCCTTCCGGTATCCTGACTTATGATCCCAAATTTGCCAAAGCATCTGCTTCAGCATTATCCTCCCTTGGTACCTGTTCAAGTGTAAAAACATCGAAATATCCTGCTAATTTTTTGAGAATTTCAAGATACTCGATTAACCTTTCACCTTTGACTGCATAGGACCCATTGAAATGGTTAGTAATTAACAAGGAATCAACATATACTTGCAAACTTTTAATATTCATACTCCTGGCCAACTCTAATCCTGCAATCAAAGCTTCATATTCTGCTTCATTATTAGTGGCAGAAAATTCACATCTTATATCTTGGGGTAATATGTCCCCCTGTGGCGATTTTAGTAGTATACCCAATCCTACACCTCTCACATTAGATGCACCATCAGTATATAATGTCCAGGATTCTAAGGTTTCTCCTAGTTGTTGTACTTCTAGGTCTACTTCGTTTTGAATATCACTACTGAAATTAGCCACGAAGTCTGCTAGAGCCTGAGACTTTATAGCATTTCTAGGTTCATATACTAGATCATAGGCACTTAATTTTACTGACCACTTAGCCATTCTACCCGACATTTCAGGTTTCCTAAGCACATTTTTAACATGATAATTGGTTTTAACATGAATCCTATGTGCCTCAAAATAATGTCTAAGCTTAGTCAATGCCATAACTAGGGCTAATATCAATATCTCTAAGTGTGAATATCTAGTTTCAGCATCTAATTAACTTTTACTAACATAATAGATAGGATACTGCTGACCTTCATGATCCTTTACCAAAACAGCACTTACTGCGTTACCTGATACTGCAAGATACAGGGATAATGGTTCACCATCCTCGGGCTTCATCAATAAAGGTGCAGTTGAAACATATTGCTTTAACTCCTGTAAGGCTTCTTCATGCTTTTCTCCCCACTCGAATTTCTTATTCTTCTTCAGGATATCGTAGAATTCCTTGCACTTCTCTGAGGATCTTGATATAAACCTGTTTAATGCCGCTACTCGTCCTGTTAATCTTTGTACATCTTTCTTGTTGGAAGGTGACTTGATATCCAGGATAGCTTTGATCTGTTCCGGGCTTGCTTCTATCCCTCTTTTTGTCACCATATATCTGTTAAGGGTGGTTTTCTACTCATGTATCCTGAATAATATTCTGACTATGTTTCTTTTGTTGTGATCAGGATACCGGATCAGGATATTGGTAACATCCTGATGCAGTATCCTGGTGGTAACTGATTAATTCACATGCAGATTAAATGGTGCAAGTCTCTAACGTTCAAGTGGACTTCTTCTCCACAAGACTCGGGCAAATCTATTAGATTATGGACGTTGAAGCCGGAAGACGTGGACTACAACGTTCACATAAGGAATATTCGTTAAATCCCGGAATAATAGGCTAGTTAGTTAGTTTCTTTTACTATAAAAAGGATTGATCGGATCAGATTAGAACACACACAATCTCTCGAACTCTCTTTATCTCTAGCTGTAAACACTCACAACACACTTACACTTGTATCGAAATCACATTGTAACACTTAGTTGATCCGCATCATATCCTGCACTGTATTCTGATATTTGAAGCTATAAGAAGAACAAGGCAGCTGCGATTGTCAGCTCCCGAGGTTTTGTGCCGGTGATCTAGATTGATCAAGGGTTTTCCTCGTACATCCTGTGTCACCCTTTACATTTTCGCTCATTGTTTGATTGTAGATACCGCTCGATATCCTGAGCCGTATCCTAAAAACTATTTTTACAAACAACCTAATCAGCATATTTTCGATACACATTCTTAGCACACTACCTCACTTAACTAATTTGATCACTTAATTTCTTCGGTAATTTTTGACCAAAACAATATCCTAAAAACTTTCCTGCCCCCACTCCAAAGTGGCACTTGGTAGGATTTAATTTCATATTATACTGATCCAGGATATCAAATGCTCCTTCAATATCCCAAAGATGATCCTCGGCCTTCTTGGATTTCACTACCATATCATCAATGTACACCTCCATGGTGTCCCCCAGTTTATCCTTAAACATCATGTTCACCAATCTCTGGTACGTTGCACCTGCATTTTTTAAACCAAAAGGCATAGTAGTATAACAATAAATACCTGTTGGTGTCATGAAAGCAGTATCCTCCTGGTCCGAAGGTTCCATTTGGATCTGCTGGAATCCTGAAGATGCATCCATAAAGGTTAGCATTTCATGACCGGCGGTCGCATCCACCATCGAGTCTATATGAGGCAGAGGAAACGGGTCTTTAGGGCATGCTTTGTTTAAGTCTGTGTAATCTACACAAACTCTCCATTTCCCATTCTTCTTTTGAACTACGACCACATTTGCTAGCCATTAAATTTGACTTCCCTAATCATCTTGGATTTCAGCAATCTTTCAACCTCTTCCTGTATAATTGCGTTTCTTTCAGGAGTAAACTTCCTTCTCTTTTCCTGAACGGGCTTGAAAGACCCGTCGATTCCAAGTTTGTGAGTTATAATATCCTTAGAAATACCTGTCATATCCTCATGCTTCCATGCGAATGTAGACTTCCTGCATTTCAAAAGGTTAGTTAATTGACTCTCAATATTCTGAGGGATATTGGCTCCTACGAGCACCGAGATATCTGGATTATCCTGATCCAGGATAATTTTCATAACATCTTGTTCTGAGTCTTCCACGATATCCTTGGCTCGTATCTTTAATTGCTATCCTACTTTAGGCTTTGTTTAAGACTTCATTGAGGAAGAATAACATTCTTTTGCCTCTTGATGATCACTTTCCACCTTGACAGCCCCCAAGGTGTGATCCGCATCATATCCTTCACTGTATTCTGATATTTGAAGCAATAAGAAGAATAAGGCAGCTGCGATTGTCAGCTCCCAAGGTTTTGTGCCGGTGATCTAGATTGATCAAGGGCTTTCCTCGTACATCCTGTGTCACCCTTTACATTTTCGCTCATTGTTTGATTGTAGATACCGCTCGATATCCTGAGCCGTATCCTAAAAACTGTTTTTACAAACAACCTAATCAGCATATTTTCGATACACATTCTTAGCACACTACCTCACTTAACTAATTTGATCACTTAATTGCTTCGATTTTTGAGCAAAACAATTTGGCACCCACCGTGGGGCAAGTGGTACTATTTCTACTAAAAGCTTTTGCAAAATCCTTACTTGGTTTTTAATTTTCAAAACTTTTTGCTACACTATTTCTAATGGCCTCGAGATCAAACATGAGCTCTTCTACCGTGTCTGCTACAACCTCTGCAACAATTGGTTTGGTGCTTCCACCACCTCCTCCAAGAACGCAAGCCTCTTCACAAGAAACTGAAATTCATGTGGTTCGGGATGTTATCCCCGCTCGCAATATTCAGGGATCCGCTCCTGTTTTGGCCTCTAATGAAGAAATTCTAACTTTGTTTGGTAATGTACAGGAACAGATGAGGCAATAGCAGGAGACCAACCAAATGCTGATGAGAGAGATACAACTCTTGAAATCCAGCTCAAGCAGGCCCGCTAAGGATACTGTCACCCCCTTGTAACCCAGAGCTTTGAACTTCAGTTCTGCAGTGTTTACTGAGGATAATAGGGGGAATATTGTGCCTAGCCATTCTCAGAATCATACTCCTGAGATACCCTCTTCGGTCAGGGTGTCAACTATGATAAGTTCAGGATATGCTTCAGGATATGGCCAGAATCCTTAGACTGGTAACGTATCTAATAATAATAATACTCTTGCTACTAATGGTATTGGATCTTTGCAGGATGCAGGTATGGCATCAGCATTTTCTTGGGAGCTTCAGAAATTGAAGGACATGATATCCAGTGTACCTGGGGTGGTCCAGCCAATTCCAGAAGTATCCCAAGACAGCCACAGGATATCCCGGTTTGCATATCCTATTTGTGATGCTGAAATCCCAAAAAGATTTTAGACCCCCAACATGAAGCTCTATGACGGAACTACGGATCCTGAAGAGCATATTGCCTAGTATAGGGAGAGGATGGAAATCAATCCTATCCCTCCAGATCTCAAGGAAGCATGCCTCTGCAAGGGTTTTGGTTCTACCTTAACAGGATCAGCCTTAAAATGGCTCTTAAACGTTCCTCCTCATTCGATTACATCATTTGCTCATTGTCTTGGTCAAAAATTACCGAAGCAATTAAGTGATCAAATTAGTTAAGTGAGGTAGTGTGCTAAGAATGTGTATCGGAAATATGCTGATTAAGTTGTTTGTAAAAATAGTTTTCAGGATACGGCTCAGGATATCGAGTTGTATCTATAATCAAACAATGAGCAAAAATGTAAAGGGTGACACAGGATGTACGAGGAAAGCCCTTGATCAATCTAGATCCCCGGGATAAAACCTCGGGAGCTGACAATCGCAGCTGCCTTGTTCTTCTTATTGCTTCAAATATCAAGATACAGTGCAGGATATGATGCGGATCAACTAAGTGTTACAATGTGATTTCGGTACAAGTGTGAGTGTGTTGTGAATGTTTGCAGCTAGAGAGAAAGAGTGTACGAGAGATTGTGTGTGTTCTAATCTGATCCGATCACTCCTATTTGTAGTAAAATAAAACTAACTAACTAGCCTATAAATCCGGGATATATCGAATAGTCCCCATGTGAACGTTGTAGTCCACGTTTTCCGGTTTCAACGTCTATAATTCAACAGATTTGCTCGAGTCTTGCGGAGAAGAAGTCCACTTGAACGTTAGAGACTTGCACCATCTAATCTGCACGTGAGTTAATTAGTTACCTACCAGGATATCGTATCAGGATGTTACCAATATCCTGATCCTGTATCCTGATCACAACAAAAGAAACATAGTCAGAATATTAGTCAGGATATATGAGTAGAAAACCACCCATAACAATTGTCCCCAAAATATATCTGTTGGCATACCAATTCCCACGGATATATTTTAAAGCTTATCTCTTAAATCGAGGTTATTAAGTTGAAGCGACGATTAATGTGACTTTGTACAACTTCCAACATGATATTTACTCTTTGCCCCTATATCCAGCTGATGTGTGCAAAATGAAACATATAAATTACATCAATTGTGGCATAAAACTAACCTTTTTTTAGTACTAATGTTGGAAAAAGTGTGCTTTTGTCTTCCTTTTGTATTTTCAGGATTAAATGAGCTCAAATTAACAAAAGAAGCAAAAAGACAGCTAAATCTAACATAAATACAAGAAAAGGAACAAACGTGACATGCCCGACCCCACGACAGCATCTTCCCAAGCAAAACAAGAAAACAGAAGGCTGAACACGCCCCGTGCTCAGTGAACATGGGGGCGTGCCCAAGTGCCAGCAGAAAAGACAAAGCTGTAGAAGCTTCTATCACCCATCACGGGGTCGTGCTCAGCGGACACGGGGCCGTGGTCAACTCTAAGATTCGCAGAATCTAGGAAATCTCGATTGTACAGATTTGCTTCTGCACACGGGGGCGTGCCCAGTGGACACGGGGGGCGTGGTCAACTAATGCAGACAAACTGCAATTAATGAAGACACAGAAGAGGATGGACACGGGGCCGTGGCCGAGCTTCTGTTCAGCCTATAAATAGGAGTGCTTGGTTCACTTCAAAGGCATCCCTTGGCACACCACCTCTCTCACACTTCACCCACCACCCACCACCACCATAACACCATCATCCATTGTCCATTGTCCATCATAGAGTGTGTGAGTCGTCTCGGAATCCAAGATTTATCGTAAGAGTTCTTGACAATCAAGGCCATGTTTGCCTAAGTCTCTTACATCACTTGGTGAAGACAAAGTGTCTAGTGTAATACTTTTTATTTTTAATCTTTTCGCACTTTTTACTTGGTTATGTATTAATGACTTTAATAACTAGTTTCTTATGTTGAAGGTGATTCTTCCTTATCGTTTGTCCGTGGTGTCTTGGCATTATTTTACTGTATATATAAAATAAAAGATTTTCACCATTCATATCTCCACGGTCTATATGGAGGTATGTTGGCTACTTGTTCAGTGTATAGATCCTGCAAGGACCTGGGTCAAATTTAGTAGGACCTCCTTCAATACTTAACGGTATTGGATGGCAGGGGTCCAAACTCTTTGACCCCCTCATATGTAAGCTACTATTAATACTTTAACCCGGCTACTTAGGACTGTATCCCTGCTGACTCAGACTACTTAGCCGAGGGTAACGACACCTTCAAAAGAGGGGCCTACCATAATATGCATTAATAACTTAATTAATTATCTTTCAATAATCCGACCCTTTAGGATTGTATCCTTGCTGACTCAAACTACTGGGTTGAGGGTAACGTCACCTTCAAAAGAGGGGCCTACTACAATAACTAAGATAATCTCTTAAAAAGTGCAAAAGTGCGGAAATAATCAAAGGTTACACTATACACGAGTCGGAGCCAAGTGATTCATCTTGTCTATCTGTTTTTATTTTTATTTTATTTTCAGCATTTTAGTTAGTTTTTATTTTTCTAGTTTAAAACCTTTTTCTAAACTTTTGATTTGATTAGACGTTGAGTATAAACTGGTACTAAAAGCTCTTGTGTCCTTGGACGACCTCGGTATCTTACCAACACTATACTACGCTCACGATGGATGCACTTGCCCATATGTGTGTTTAGTGTTAGTAAATATCGTGTTTTATAAATTTAAAACTTGGCTAAAAAAGTGTAAAAAGGGCTTAAAATATACTTAAACTTATATACACACTTCACACGCATCACCAGCCTCTATTTAGCCGACTTATTCTGCATTATGATCATCACATTTCAAGCAATTTCTCAGGTATTTCTCTCTTCCTCTTCTCTGTCTTTCTTTGCTTAAATTTCTTATTTCCTGGTTGAAATCTTTCATGGCCTCACGAACATGATCACGTTCAAACGAGCCAGCCCCAACCCTCGTAAGGCAAAACCTTCTTCGAGAACCAGAAAAGGAGATTTGTTCCTTCAACAACGCCGACATTGTCGCCTTGAAAGATTTTGGTGCCTTTCCTGCCGGAGTAATCATTCGTCCTTTTGATTGGGAGGTCCGATCAGACGTGGTATCATACGAGTGGGTTTGCTTTTTAGCCTATCCTTTCTCCTTGGGACTCCGGTATCCTTTTCCACCCTTCATCTCCCGTTTTTTCGAACTTACTGGCCTCAGTTATGCTCAGACCATGCCAATGGTGTGGCCAGTTTTAATGGTGTCAAACCAAATAAAATCTCATCATTTCCCTGATCTGTGCGTCGAAGATCTCCCCATAGCATATCGACTGAGATCCCATGTAATAGCCGCTTTCTTCTATTCTCCACCTCTAAGAACCCCCAATCCTCAAGGCTACTAAGAATGAAGATCAGTGGCAACGAAAGTTCTTTTTCGTAAAAAGGCATTCTATCAACAAGCGTTTTGACCTGCCAGTTAGATGGTTGACTTCAGGTAGGATTTAGGGTTTTAGGAATATCCCCAAATATATCTTAAAACTATATCCTTGACTGACATCTTTATTTCTTGTGCAGCAAATTTCAGAGATCTAGCCCCTCCAAGCGCAGAATCGGAGCCCAGGATCAAAGAGATCTATCGACTTCCTGCTAGTGAAAGAACCTTCTCCCTGTCTCTCATAAGCTCAAGTCAAAAATCAAGTTCAGAAAAGTCTAGTAAGTATTTGATTAGACTAATTACAGGATATGAGTGTTAAGAGTTAAATATTTTTCCCTTTTTTATAGTCCCGGTTGTCAATCTTGAAGGCTTCTAGTTCGATGAGCTGGACAGTTACTCCAGCCTTGCGCCTGTTAAGCAAGAAACCAATCCTAAGCCAGCTGCTATGCCAAAGCCTACCGGTTCGAAAACTGCTACTGCACCCAAGGCTCCCCCAGCATCCAGGACTCGAGCCTCCAGCTCCCGTAAGAGGAAGGAAGCAGACTACCCTACTACCCCCACATGTTCCCATTCGAGAACTATGGGTTTACAGAGTCCAGCAAATGCATGACCGGCTTCCTTAACCAGGTTCGTATCCTTGACCTACATCCTGCACCATATGCTGGTTATAAATGTCAGTAAAGGTTAATACCTGTTTCCTTGTTTTGCAGGGTATTAAACGCCTAGTGTTCCTCTATGAAGACGCCTGTGGTCTAAACACGATGCTAGAGGGTAAGCTGAAAAAGGCTGAAGCCACTATTACGGACCAAGCAGTGATTGCCACCGCCAAATCAAAGGACTATGAAGCCAAGTACAAGGCAATGACCCAAGAGCACCAGTCTACCATCCAGAAGATCACCCACGAGGCCCAAGCCAAGTCTGATGCTGCCCAAGTTCAACACGAGCAGGATATGGCTTCATATCGGGAAAGCCTCAAGAATTCTGTTGTCATCTCCCTCCTCCAGGATAGACTGAAAATGGCCTATGAGGCTATGGCTCTTGGCTTCGAATGTCCTTCATGGAACATCAAGGCTTGGGAGGTAAAGCTGAAAGATCTTGGTGGTAATCCCGTGGAGCCTCCTGTGAAGTCTGCTGCGGAGGGGTCTGCTATGGTGGTCGAGAAGATGGATGATGCCGGTGCTTTGAAGGATGCTGGTGGATGTCGGAGAGGATGTTTCCGATGAAGCCATGGTAGAAGAGGGTGCTACCCCTTAAAAGCAGTGAAGTGGGCGATGATGGATATTTGTGCCTAGGCCGGAGCCCACTTTTTTAAGTTTGATGGTTGTTGTTTGTGATCCCTGAACAATTTACTTTTCCTGTCTTTGAACAATTTACATTTCCTGCATTAAGACAATATAATGGCCAAAGGTGGATGGGTCCTGGGTTTTAGGATGAAGCCCTTGGTCATCAATTAGTATCGTTTATTTTTAACAATATAACAGTTGGAGGTGGATGGGTCTCGATTTGAGATGAATCCTTCAACTGTTAGGTAAATATGATAAAAACTAACTGTGCTTTTGGCGGATGGATCTCAGTTTGAGATGAAACCAAAAGCACAACTTTTGCTATGTTAATAAGATAACCTTCTTTTGACTTATCCAATGTTGTTTTTCAATTTTTGTTATGCATTGCTTAGTTTGAATTCCAATGTTCCAAACTTAGTGCAATTATTTCTTATGAAAATATCTTGGTTAATATACTCGTAAATATCCTATAAAGACTTTCGTCAAATAGGTTTTTTATAACTCAAACAATTCAGATAAAGTTTTCAAAGAAAAAGGACAGTTCATTTTTGTTTTACAAAGTTTGTTCCGATAACACTTGTTTGACTAGAATACAGTTTTAGTTTTTAATCCAAGTAGCATGCGCCAAATATTCCAACCAAATATTCTGAAACATATTCTAAAAATATATTCTGAAAATATATCCTGAGAACATATCCTAATCAGGATATTCTAGCTTTAAAACTTAAAGGACTTAGATAAGATTTTTAAAGGAAAGATCATACAAGAATTAGAGTTAAACCCTATTCTCAAACTTTAAACCTTTCACAACCTTTCCAACGAAGATGTCCCTAGTCCGAGACACTTAGTGTACTGGGTCCAAGCTTGATCCTTTGAGCTTTGCACAATTGCTTCAGTAAGAATGTCCCCTGTGCATTATGTCTTTGAACACTTAGAAATATCAATTGCAACCGTTTGAATAATTTTCGTATTACAGGGGATAAACCCTAAAATATACCGGAGATAAATCCTTAGTGTTCTGGGGATAAACCCATAAGCATTCTGGGGAAAATCCCAAGTTTTCATGCGCTACAGGCGGGAGTGTATAAAATCCAAGACTTAGAAAGGTGAAACCTTTAAAACTTAGAGAGTATGAAAATACCCTTTCGTGAGAGAGGGTGATCAATCCTCATATACCTTGAGGTTCCAGGATATAGCCAACAGTAACGAAATTGTCAGCCACTTTTACATGAACTGGTCCCGCCACCTTGAACTATCCCTGGATAACTGGCGCTCCAGGCGGGGTGTTTAAACCCAATTCGTAAGAAAGGTGAATACCTTTAAACCTGTGAAGGGATCAGGATCCCTTAAACGTAAGAGAGGGGCCAATCCTCTAATCTTTCGAAGTATCTTGAGTGTGTATCATGGAGCTATATCCCGAAGCATATACTGCAAAACAACTGTAAACTCAGGTGGGTGTTTGTGACAACTCGAATTTCCGACACTCTCTATTCGCATTTAATGCACGTTGACTTTGACTGTTTAGTTGTTGACCTGTTTGACTTTGTAACTGTACACTTTGTGATATGATAAAATGTAGTGTACTTGCATGGTTATGTGTAATATGATAGCTTGCATACTGTTTGAAAAACTTAGACTTGTAAACCATAAAACAACTCGACGAAACAAGTGAGATTCGCCAAGTTTGACCTCGACGAAACAGGTCAGTTTCGTCAACAATCTTCTCGACGAAACAGGCTGTTTCGCCGAGCCCAGTTTCGCCCAAAAGCCCAGTACGGCCCAGAATGTTATTTCGCGAATATTTACGTGAAACGGGTTCAGTTTCACATCCTAAGCAATCAGAAAAACCCTAGAACACTCTCCCTTCTGTGCGACGGCCACAACCATCGTTCACCATCATACCTAGCTCTCGAATCCTTGTTCATTCATCTCGAATCGGTTAGTGTGTGTTTGTTAATCGATTCTATGTTTCTGTATTATGTAGATTCTTGCTGGTGCATATGATTGATGTGTGTTACTGCTGTGATGAGAGTATGATGGTGATGATATAGATTTCGATGTGTATGATATGATATAGTAGGATATATAAATGATATGCGAAACTTGATACAATCGAATGCTAGGTTCTGAATGTTGTTTATATGGCCTGATTCTGATTACATTAGTATCTTGATAGGGATTGATGTGATGATGTTGTATGTTATTTGATATGCTATACACATAAACTAGGGTTTATGCTAGACAATGATTCTTGGATGGTTGATTTATGATGATTCGATTTGCACATTGATCTTCATATGATTTCTGCTATTGATGACGGCTGCTAGAATGATTAGGGTTTATGTGTTACTCACATCTGTTGTAACTGATGTCTGCGAAACTGAACTGTCCGACGAAACAGGACTCTCGGCGAAACAGAATGTGTTTCGCCAAGAGTCATCGACGAATTTGAATCCTGTTTCGCCAACTTATGTGTTTCGCCATTATGTGTGTTTCGCCGAACAGTTAATCTGCACAGTAACTTGAGTTAATTCTGTTAAGTGTTAACTGGAATATCTAACTGCTGTTAAATGCCAAACATGACAAGTATGATTGTGTTTACATGCTACCTGGTTATACGTGCACAACTTGAACACAAACTGATTTCACATACATGCATACTTTAGGACGTGATTGACTACTTGCGAGCATACACTTAGCATACCGAGCAAACCAAGGTGAGTTCACACAAGCCAAGGCATGGGGTTCCCAGGGGGGGAATGGGGATTTGATGATTTACTGTACGTACATAGATGATAGAACCTACTGCTAGACTAGTAACACTTATTGAACGATCTTCGCACACCTGCCAAGGATATTGGCCGCGATACTATGAACTGATCTTCGCACACCTGCCAAGGATATTGGCCGCGATATTATGACTGACTTCGCACACCTGCCAAGGACATTGGCCGCGAACTAAATTTACAACATCTTCGCACACCTGCCAAGGACATTGGCCGCGATACAAACAAACCTAGTCTAGAAAAACTTGGGGAAAGACTTTCCCCAACATCTTCGCACACCTGCCTGGAGGGCCGCGATGGAAACTAATACGATACATTGTAACGAACGAACATACTACTACTCACACTATACTATTACTGAACTGTTAACTGTGAACTCGCTCAACTAGTTGTTGACTCTCTCTTACATGCCTTGCAGGACCTTAGGTACATATGGAGCTTGCACAGGAAGGAGCAGGTCGTTGTGGGATACGGATCGTAGACGATATTTGAACTTATAACTTATTTTGGGTTTTCATTATTATGCTTCCGCTACTTAAACAATGTTTGGTTATGAACATCAGTCATGTCAAGATGAATTACCTTTTCCTACTTTTACACTTAAATACTATGTTTGATATGATTGATGGCTTGATCCTGGTCAGTCACGCCTCCAAGCGGTGATACTCCGCGGGTGGATTTTGGGGGTGTGACAGTGTTAGCCTGGCTAACACCCCTCCGATGCTTAAGTCAGTACTGGGTTTCAACAAATAAAAATAGAATTATATTTAAAAAGGATAGAATACATACCATCCTGAGTTAGAAATTAAATTCTAAACTCACTTGAAATAGAGCTTTAGGTGTATAGCATTCCAGGATCTTGGTAGCATATCCCCCTCCATATTCTTGAGTCGGTATGCTCCTTTCCCAGATTCTGATTCAACCTCATATGGTCCTTCCCACTTAGGAGCTAACTTTTCGTCAGCAGTATTAGAAGTATTCTGAAAAGCCTTTCTTAATACCCAATCTCCAACTCGAAACCTTCTAGTCCTTATATTCTTGTTATATGCTCTGGATATCCTCTGTCGATATGCTGCCATCCTTAGCCTTGCTGCATCTCTTGTCTCATCAATAGTATCCAATTCTTGGTATAGGGCTTCAGGATTCTGCTCAGGATCCCGGAGGTTGGATCTCGCTGTAGGTATCACCATTTCTGTTGGGATCACGGCAACTTACGCGAGCTTGTAATGGATGAAGCTCATAAGTCTCGCTACTCGGTACATCCAGGTTCGGATAAAATGTACCACGATATTAAGACTACATACTGGTGGCCTAGCATGAAGGCCCACATCGCCACATACGTTAGCAAATGCTTGACTTGTGCGAGAGTCAAGGCAGAATATCAGAAACCGTCAGGACCACTCCAACAACCTGAGATACCACAATGGAAATGGGAACAAATTTCCATGGATTTTGTTACTGGCTTACCTAGATCTCAGCGTGGAAACGATACTATTTGGGTGATCGGGGTTTGACTCACAAAGTCTGCACACTTCCTGGCCATTAAAGAAACAGACAAGTTCTCTACCTTAGCAGACATATACTTAAAAGAAGTGGTTTCGAGGCACGGGGTGCCAACCTCTATTATCTCAGATCGAGATGCACGATTTACATCAGAACTATGGCGAGCAATGCACAAATCTTTTGGTTCTCGTTTAGACATGAGCACGACTTATCATCCTCAGACAGGTGGACAGTCTGAGCGCACTATTCAAACTCTAGAAGACATGCTTCGGGCGTGCGTAATAGACTTTGGCAATGGTTGGGAAAAACATCTGCCACTTGTAGAATTTTCGTATAACAACAGCTACCACACCAGCATTAAAGCTGCACCATTCGAGGCATTGTACGGGCGTAAATGCCGGTCACCTCTCTGTTGGGCAGAGGTGGGAGATAGTCAAATCACAGGTCCAGAAATGGTAGTTGATACTACAGAAAAGATTGCTCAGATACGACAACGCATGGCGGCAGCTCGTGACCGTCAGAAAGCATACGCTGATAAAGACAGAAAACTACTCGAATTCCAGGTTGGGGATCGAGTGCTACTCAAAGTTTCACCCTGGAAGGGTGTGGTTCGTTTTGGCAAAACGCGGCAAACTAAATCCACGATATATTGGACCATTCGAAGTTACAGAGAAAATAGGCAAAGTGGCCTACAGACTGAACTTATCACCTGAACTCAGTGCAGTTCACAACGTCTTTCACGTGTCGAATCTGAAGAAGTGTACGTCAGATGAGACCTACATAGTTCCCTTGAAGGAACTCACTATCGACGAGCGGTTACACTTCGTCGAGGAACCAGTTGAGATCACGGACCAGGATGTTAAGGTCCTCAAGAACACGAGAATCCCTCTCGTACGAGTTCGTTGGAACTCCCGCCACGGCCCAGAGCTCACCTGGGAGCGTGAAGATCAAATGGAACTCAAATATCCCCAGTTATTCGGAACCAATGCAACTACTACTGAGGCTGAAGCTACCACAGAATTTCGGGACGAAATTCCAAATCAACGGGGGGATAATGTGACACCCCAAGAAAAAGAAAACCAGTAATCTTCGAAACAGGTAAACGACGTCACACAATTTGCTTCCTCAGTAACTGCATGCTAAATTTCGGGACGAAATTTCTTTCAAGTTGGGGATAATGTGACAACTCGAATTTCCGACACTCTCTATTCGCATTTAATGCACGTTGACTTTGACTGTTTAGTTGTTGACCTGTTTGACTTCGTAACTGTACACTTTGTGATATGATAAAATGTAGTGTACTTGCATGGTTATGTGTAATATGATAGCTTGCATACTGTTTGAAAAACTTAGACTTGTAAACCATAAAACAACTCGATGAAACAAGTGAGATTCGCCAAGTTTGACCTCGACGAAACAGGTCAGTTTCGTCAACAATCTTCTCGACGAAACAGGCTGTTTCGCCGAGCCCAGTTTCGCCCAAAAGCCCAGTACGGCCCAGAATGTTATTTCGCGAATATTTACGTGAAACGGGTTCAGTTTCACATCCTAAGCAATCAGAAAAACCCTAGAACACTCTCCCTTCTGTGCGACGGCCACAACCATCGTTCACCATCATACCTAGCTCTCGAATCCTTGTTCATTCATCTCGAATCGGTTAGTGTGTGTTTGTTAATCGATTCTATGTTTCTGTATTATGTAGATTCTTGCTGGTGCATATGATTGATGTGTGTTACTGCTGTGATGAGAGTATGATGGTGATGATATAGATTTCGATGTGTATGATATGATATAGTAGGATATATAAATGATATGCGAAACTTGATACAATCGAATGCTAGGTTCTGAATGTTGTTTATATGGCCTGATTCTGATTACATTAGTATCTTGATAGGGATTGATGTGATGATGTTGTATGTTATTTGATATGCTATACACATAAACTAGGGTTTATGCTAGACAATGATTCTTGGATGGTTGATTTATGATGATTCGATTTGCACATTGATCTTCATATGATTTCTGCTATTGATGACGGCTGCTAGAATGATTAGGGTTTATGTGTTACTCACATCTGTTGTAACTGATGTCTGCGAAACTGAACTGTCCGACGAAACAGGACTCTCGGCGAAACAGAATGTGTTTCGCCAAGAGTCATCGACGAATTTGAATCCTGTTTCGCCAACTTATGTGTTTCGCCATTATGTGTGTTTCGCCGAACAGTTAATCTGCACAGTAACTTGAGTTAATTCTGTTAAGTGTTAACTGGAATATCTAACTGCTGTTAAATGCCAAACATGACAAGTATGATTGTGTTTACATGCTACCTGGTTATACGTGCACAACTTGAACACAAACTGATTTCACATACATGCATACTTTAGGACGTGATTGACTACTTGCGAGCATACACTTAGCATACCGAGCAAACCAAGGTGAGTTCACACAAGCCAAGGCATGGGGTTCCCAGGGGGGGAATGGGGATTTGATGATTTACTGTACGTACATAGATGATAGAACCTACTGCTAGACTAGTAACACTTATTGAACGATCTTCGCACACCTGCCAAGGATATTGGCCGCGATACTATGAACTGATCTTCGCACACCTGCCAAGGATATTGGCCGCGATATTATGACTGACTTCGCACACCTGCCAAGGACATTGGCCGCGAACTAAATTTACAACATCTTCGCACACCTGCCAAGGACATTGGCCGCGATACAAACAAACCTAGTCTAGAAAAACTTGGGGAAAGACTTTCCCCAACATCTTCGCACACCTGCCTGGAGGGCCGCGATGGAAACTAATACGATACATTGTAACGAACGAACATACTACTACTCACACTATACTATTACTGAACTGTTAACTGTGAACTCGCTCAACTAGTTGTTGACTCTCTCTTACATGCCTTGCAGGACCTTAGGTACATATGGAGCTTGCACAGGAAGGAGCAGGTCGTTGTGGGATACGGATCGTAGACGATATTTGAACTTATAACTTATTTTGGGTTTTCATTATTATGCTTCCGCTACTTAAACAATGTTTGGTTATGAACATCAGTCATGTCAAGATGAATTACCTTTTCCTACTTTTACACTTAAATACTATGTTTGATATGATTGATGGCTTGATCCTGGTCAGTCACGCCTCCAAGCGGTGATACTCCGCGGGTGGATTTTGGGGGTGTGACAGTGTTAGCCTGGCTAACACCCCTCCGATGCTTAAGTCAGTACTGGGTTTCAACAAATAAAAATAGAATTATATTTAAAAAGGATAGAATACATACCATCCTGAGTTAGAAATTAAATTCTAAACTCACTTGAAATAGAGCTTTAGGTGTATAGCATTCCAGGATCTTGGTAGCATATCCCCCTCCATATTCTTGAGTCGGTATGCTCCTTTCCCAGATTCTGATTCAACCTCATATGGTCCTTCCCACTTAGGAGCTAACTTTTCGTCAGCAGTATTAGAAGTATTCTGAAAAGCCTTTCTTAATACCCAATCTCCAACTCGAAACCTTCTAGTCCTTATATTCTTGTTATATGCTCTGGATATCCTCTGTCGATATGCTGCCATCCTTAGCCTTGCTGCATCTCTTGTCTCATCAATAGTATCCAATTCTTGGTATAGGGCTTCAGGATTCTGCTCAGGATCCCGGAGGTTGGATCTCGCTGTAGGTATCACCATTTCTGTTGGGATCACTGCTTCTGCTCCAAATACTAAGGAGAATGGAGTTTGGCCAGTTGCACTTTTTACTGTTGTCCTATCAGCCCACAAAACAAAGGGTAATTCTAATGCCCATTTTCCTTTCTTAGCTCCAAGTCTTTTCTTCAAATTGTTGACAATTATCTTGTTCGAGGATTCTGCTTGTCCATTTGCTTGAGGATGTACCGGTGTGGATGTGATCATCTTAATTCCCCAACTCTTGCAGAAGTCAGTAGTCCTTTTACTTATAAACTGAGAACCATTGTCACAAATTATCTCGGCTGGTACCCCAAACCTGGTCAAGATATTCCTTTTTACGAAGGATACTACTTCTTGGTCTCTAACTTGAACAAATGCTTCAGCTTCAACCCATTTAGAAAAATAATCAGTCATTGCTAGCATAAAGACTTTTCCTCCTAGAGCTTTGGGCAATTTTCCTACTATATCCATTCCCCACTTCATGAATGGCCAAGGGGAAGCAATAGGATACCGTGGCTCAGCAGGCTGATGTAATATATTGCTGTGTCTTTGACATGCATCACATCTTCAAGCATATGCTGCAGCATCTTTTCTCAACGTCGGCCAATAGTATCCTGTTCATAATACTTTTGAGAATAACGATCTGCCCCCGATATGGTTACCACAATCCCCTTCATGTATATCCTGAAGCACTTCTTTAGTTTCGGGATCCTCCAAGGACCTCAGGTATGGTCCTGCAAGAGATTTCTTGTACAAAATATTATTTATAATAGTGAATCGCGATACCTTCATCCTAAAGGCCTTAGGATTCTCATCCTTTGGAATGTGTCCTTCCTTGAGATATCTCATGATTGGAGCCGTCCAGGACTTAGGATCCTCCTCAGGATACGCATCATAAGGATCCTTGATACTTACTACTTCCTTATCCTGAGATTTGAGAAGATCCGTCGCAGGATACAAGATATGCAATATTGGTATTTGGGTTCCCTCTGGTATCCTGACTGATGATCCTAGATTTGCCAAGGCATCCGCTTCAGCATTATCCTCTCTTGGTACCTGTTCAAGTGTAAAAACATCGAAATATCCTGCTAATTTTTTGATAATTTCAAGATATTCGATTAACTTCTCACCTTTAACTGCATAGGTTCCATTAAAATGATTAGTAATTAACAAGGAATCAAAAAATACTTGTAAACTCTTAATTCCCATATTCCTGGCCAATTCTAATCCTGCAATCAAGGCTGCATATTCTGCTTCATTATTAGTAGCAGGAAATTCACACCTAATAGCCTGGGGTAGTGTGTCCCACTGTGGCGATTTTAGTAGTATACCCAATCCTACACCTCTGATATTAGATGCGCCGTCAGTATATAATGTCCAGGATTCTGAGGTTTCTCCAAGTTGTTGTACTTCTAGATCTACTTCATTTTAAATATCACTACTGAAATCAGCCACAAAGTCTGCTAGAGCTTGAGACTTTACAGCATTTATAGGTTCATACACTAAATCATAGGCACTTAATTTCACTGACCACTTAGCCATCCTACCCGACATCTCAGGTTTCCTAAGTACATTCTTAACAGGATAATTAGTTTTAACATGAATCCTATGTGTCTCATAATAATGTCTAAGTTTTTTTGATGCCATAACTAAGGCTAATATTAATTTTTCTAAATGAGAATATCTAGTTTCAGCATCTAATAAGCTTTTGCTAACATAATAGACAGGATATTGCTGACCCTCGTGATCCTTTACAAGAACAACACTTACAGCATTCCCTGATACTGCGAGATACATGGATAACGGTTCACCATCCTCAGGCTTCATTAATTGAGGTGCAGTTGAAAGATACTACTTCAAATCCTGCAAGGCTGCTTCATGCTTCTCTCCCCATTCGAATTTCTTATTCTTCTTTAGGATATCATAGAATTCCTTGCATTTTTCCAAGGATCTTGATATAAACCTGTTTAATGCTGCTACTCGCCCTGTTAATCTTTGAACATCTTTCATGCTTGAAGGTGACTTGATGTCCAAGATAGCTTTAATCTGCTCCGGGCTTGCTTCTATGCCCCTTTTGGTTACCATGTATCCTAGAAACTTTCCTACTCCCACTCCAAAATTGCATTTGGCAGGATTTAGCTTCATATTGTACAAATCTAGGATATCAAATGCTCCCTTAATATCCTGGAGGTGATCCTCAGCCTTCTTAGACTTCACTACCATATCATCGATGTACACCTCCATGGTGTCCCCCAGCTTATCTTTAAACATCATGTTCACCAATCTTTGGTATGTTGCACCTGCATTTTTTTAAACCAAAAGGCATAGCAGTATAACAATAAATACCTGTTGGTGTCATGAAAGCAGTATCCTCCTGGTCTGATGGTTCCATTTAGATCTGCTGGAATCTTGAGGATGCGTCCATGAAGGTTAACATCTCATGGCCGGCAGTAGCATCTACCATTGAATCAATATGAGGTAGAGGAAATGGGTCTTTGGGACAAGCTTTGTTTAAGTCTGTGTAATCTACACAAACTCTCCATTTCCTGTTTTTCTTTTGTACCACAACTACATTTGCTAACCATTTGGGGAATTTCACTTCCCTAATCATCTTGATCTTTAATAATCTTTCAACTTCATCCTGAATGATAATGTTCCGTTCTGGAGCAAACTTCCTTCGTTTCTGTTGGACAGGCTTAAAAGACCTATCAATTCCAAGTTTGTGAGTTATAATATCCTTGGAAATACCTGTCATATCCTCGAGTTTCCACGCGAATGTTGACATCCTGCATTTCAAAAAGTTAGTCAATTGATTTTCAATATCCTGAGGGATATTGGTTCCTACGAGCACTGAGATATCTGGATTATCCTGATCCAGGATAATTTTCTTTACATCCTGCTCGGAAGCCTCCATGAAATCCTAGGCTCGAATCTTTAATTGCTATGCTGCATTAGGCTTGGTTGAGGATTTCATCGAGGATGAGTAACACTCCTTTGCCTCCTGTTGATCACTATCCACCATGACTACCCCCCAAGGAGTAGGGATCTTGATGCACTGATGATAGGTTGACGGTACAACTTTCATATCATGGATCCATGGCCTACACAATATAATATTATAGCAGGATAAGGAGTCCATCACACAAAAGCGTTGCATTGAGTTGACCCCTTCAACATACTGGTAACTTTATCTCTCCCACAGTATTCCTGGCTTCTCCACTGAACCCAACGAGCACAGTGGATTTCGAAGTAATATCCATCGGGGATACATTCATCCTCTTCAATGCCTCCAGCTGAATTATGTTGACGGGGCTGCCATTATCCACCAGTATCCTGCGCACAAAATGGTTAGCAACATATAAAGTTATTACCAAAGCATCATGGTGAGGATCCTGGACGGTATCCCTGTCATCACTATCGAACGTGATCACTTTATCGGTTGTGAGGGTCAACATCCTGGTTGGTTTATCTCCCCTCTCTGCCTTGGCTTCCTTTGCATGTCTTTTTGCTGCAGAATATGATGTCCCACAAATGTCGGATCCTCCTGAAATAAAGTTAATTATCTTGGCATCTGCAGGAGGTGATGCTGCTCGTTCAGGATCCTTCTCAGTATCCTGGCCCTTATTCTTCTTTCTTCCTAGGAGATCCTTCAGATATCCTTTGCTCAGGAGATAGCTTATTTCTTTCCTCAGAGCAATGCAATCCTCGGTAACATGTCTGAAATCCTCATGGAAGGCACACCACTTGGATTTATCCTTCCAATCAGCTTTCTGTTGGTTCTTCCTAGGCCACATTGCTTTGTCTCCTAAACCCTGCATAGCATACATCAGTTCAGGTATATTTACAGAAAAACAATATTCTGACAACTCAGGATACTCCTCAGGATCCTCGTCTTCAACAACATTCACTTTCTTGCTGTCATTCCTGCCATATGGCTTAGAGCGATATGGTTTATACGAGGATTCTGATTTCCTGTTGGTTGACTCATAGGTTGTGGATGAATTCATCCTTTCTTGCATCTTTTTGTCATCCTCTAGTCGAATATATCTTAAAGCCCTGTTCCGAGCTTCATCCAGGTTCCTGCAGGGATTCATTACAACATCCTGGTAAAATTGAGAATCTTTTTGTAATCCCATCTTGAAAGCCTGAACAGCTGTTGCAACATCAAGGTGTGGGATGTCCAGAGATTCCTTGCTAAACTTGTTCACATAATCTCTCAAGGATTCCTGAGGTCCTTGAGTTATCCTGTAGAGATCACTGGTTAGTTTTTCAAAACTCCGACTGCAAGAAAATTGACTATTAAATAAATTCACTAAATGAGCAAATGATGTAATTGAATGAGGAGGAACATTTAAGGCCATTTTAAGGCTGATCCTGTTAAGGTAGAACTAAAATCCTTGCAGAGGCAAGCTTCCTTGAGATAAGGGGGAATAGGATTAATTTCCATCCTTTCCCTATATTGAGCAATATGCTCTTCAGGATCCGTAGTTCTGTCATAGAGCTTCAAGTTGGGGGTTTGAAATCTTTTTGGGATTTCAGCATCACAAATAGGATATGCAAACCGGGATATCCTGTGGCTGTCTTGGGACACTTTTGGAATTGGCTGGACCACCCCAGGTACACTGGATATCATGTCCTTCAATTTCTGAAGCTCCCTAGAAAAGGCTGATGTCATACCTGCATCCTGCAAAGATCCAATACCATTAGTAGCAAGAGTATTATTATTATTTGACACGTTACCAGTCTGACGATTCTGGCCATATCCTGAAGCATATCCTAAACTTCTCACAGTTGACACCCTGACCGAAGAGGGTATCTCAGGATTATGATTATGAGAATGGCTAGGCACAATATTCCCCCTGTTCGGTAAACACTGCAGAACTGAAGTTCAAAGCTCTGGGTTGCAAGGGGGTGACAGTATCCTCAGCGGGCCTGCTTGAGCTGGATTTCAAGAGTTGTATCTCTCTTATCAGCATTTGGTTGATCTCCCGCTGTTGCCTTATCTGTTCCTGTACACTACCAAACAAAGTTAGAATTTCTTCATTAGAGGCCAAAATAGGAGCAGATCCCTGAATGTTGCGATCGGGGATGACATCCTGAGGCAGAGAAGAGGCTTACGTCCTCGGAGTAGGTGGTGGAAGTACCGAACCAATTGTTGCAGAGGTTGTAGCAGACACGATGGAAGAGCTCATGTTTGATCTCGAGGCCTTTGAAAATAGTGTAGCAAAAAGTTTTGAAAATAGAAAACCAAGTAATGATTTTGCAAAAGCTTTTAGTAGAAATAGCACCACTTGCCCCACGGTGGGCGCCAAATTGTTTTGGTCAAAAATTACCGAAGAAATTAAGTGATCAAATTAGTTAAGTGAGGTAGTGTGCTAAGAATGTGTATCGGAAATATGCTGATTAAGTTGTTTGTAAAAGCAGTTTCCAGGATACGGCTCAGGATATCGAGCTGTATCTACAATCAAACAATGAGCAAAAATGTAAAAGGTGACACAGGATGTACGAGGAAAGCCCTTGATCAATCTAGATCACCAGCATAAAACCTCGGGAGCTGACAATCGCAGCTGCCTTGTGTTTTGGTCAAAAATTACCGAAGCAATTAAGTGATCAAATTAGTTAAGTGAGGTAGTGTGCTAGAGTTATGTGTGAAAAATGTGTTAACCAAATTAGATATGAAAACAGTTTCAGGATACGGCTCAGGATATAGAGCTGTATCTATGATCAAACAATGAGCCAAAAAGTAAAGGTTGACACGTGATGTACGAGGAAAGCCCTTGATCAATCTAGATCGCCGGCATAAAACCTCGGGAGCTGACAATCGCAGCTGCCTTGTTCTTCTATTGCTTCAAATATCAGGATACAGTGCAGGATATGATGCGGATCAACTAGGTGTTACAATGTGATTGGAGTACAAGTGTTTGTGTGTAGTGATTGCTAGAAGCTAGAGAGCAAAGTGTGCGAAAGAGAGTGTGTGGAAAAAGTTGTGTTTGCCTATGATCCGATCGCTCCCATTTATAGTAACAAAAACTAACAAACTATCCTATTATTCCGGGATACTTTGGAATATTCCATTCTGAATGTTGGGGGACTGCTTTTACTTGTTTTCCACGTGCTTATTGACTATAAAACCGGGTCTTCAGCTCATATGATCGTTAGCATTGACCAGCATCCGATATTCTCGCGGAATATGCCTTTCTTCTATTCTGACCGTTACAAGACCCATTCTTCCACCATCAACGTCCATTTTTTAACCACCTTGAGCGAATCTTCAGGTAGATCAAGTCCTTTAACGTTGGTACCTTGCAACCAAAGAAAATCGTTAATAGCAAGCAGGATACCCCAGAGGATGTTACCAATATCCTGGTTCAGTATCCTGGCCGCAACATCAAGCATATAATATCAGGATATGCTTCAGGATATAAGCTCGAAATTCCACCCATAACAATTGTCCCCAAAAATATATCTGTTAGGATCTTGAAATCCAAACGGGTATATTTTTCGTTGTCTTGTTCGATGCACTTAATGGGATGTAGATGTTGATGTGACTTCACGCAACTTCCAAGGTTATACTTTCTCATAACTAGGTAGTCTTCTGGCACGTCTGGTAAGGATATCTATTTTGAACATTCCTGCATATGTTTGGTTAATTAGCATATAATATGATAAGACTGAAACTACTCCCTTTTCTGTAGACTCTGCTAAGGTCCCTGTTGTCTTCGATCTTGAGGAGCTTGACAGTTACTCCAAGCCTTGGTTTCATGGAATCCATCGAGCCCATGAACTCCTTCCTTAATAAGGTAAATATCCAAATCCTGTATCCCGTACACATATACTGAACCTGTATCCTGGTTAGTTTGTCTTTAATGATACCTGTATTTTGCTTCGTAGGGTTTGAATCATCTGGTCGTCCTGTACTTAGAACAATTTATATTTCCTGCACTTAAGACAATGCGATGGCCAAAGGTGGATGGGCCCTGAGTTTCAGGATGAAGCCTTTGGTCATCAATCAGTATGGTTTATTTTGAACAATACAACAGTTGAAGGCAAATGGGTTCTCGTGTTTTCAGGACGAAGCCTTCAACTGTTTATGTAAATATACTTTAAAAACTTAATTGTGTTCTTGGTGGATGGGTCTCTTTTTGAGATGAAACCGAGAATACAATTAATAATAAACTAACCTTTTAGCCTTACATGTTGTTATTTGTTATGCATTGCTTAGTCTAAATTCCAATGTTCCAAACTTAGTGCAATTATTACTTTTTATGAAAATATCTTGATCAGTATACTCGCAAATATCCTATTAAGACTTCCGTCAAATAGGGTTTTTACAACTCAAACAATTTCGATAAAGTTTTCAAAGAAAAAGGATGGTTCATTTTTATTTTGCAAAGCTTTTTTTTGATAACAGTAGTTTGATTTGAATATAGTTTCAATTTTCAATCCAAGTATCCTGAAGTATATTCTGAGAATACATCTTGAGAATATATCCTGAGAACATGTCCCGACCAGGATACTCATAAATGTTATAGTTTCAGAAATTTAGACAATCTAGATAAGGTTTTTTAAAGAACAAAAATAGGAAAGATCATACCGAAACAGAAGACATCTCAATCCTTTCATTCCAGTCCTTTCGCAACCATTCCACCGAAGGTGTCCCCAGTCCAGGATACTTGGCGAATTATGCCCAAACTTGATCCTTTGAGTTCCTCACAATGCCTTAGTGGGATATAGTGTTGGCATAGGTTTCCTTCTTGCTCCAGCATAAATGTCCCCAGTAGGATATAGTATCAGCATACGTCATGTTCTATCACGGATGTCCCCTGTTTGTGCAGGACCAGTATGTTGTACCAGGATATGATCCTTTAGCAATTCTTCAACCAGTCGTTTAAACTTAGCAATCTTTTTTCAAAAATTTATGTAGACTTGTAAATGATTATGTTTTTTGAAAATATACTTTGGGATTATCCAAAAACTTTGTATTTTATTGGGACTAAACCCATTTTCCAGGCATTTAAGCCGGAGTATAAGAACCTCAAGACTTGAAAAGGTGAAAACCTTTAAGTCTTTGAGTTTTGCTGGGGATTTTACCCACGTTTCGTGCGCTACAGGCGAGGGTGTGGAAACCCCAAAACTTAGAAAGGTGAAAACCTTTAAACCTAGGGAAAATCCCAAATTTTCATGCGCTACAGGCGGGAGTGTATAAACTCCAAGACTTAGAAAGGTGATAACCTTTAAACCTTAGAGAGTATGAAAATACCCTTTCGTGAGAGAGGGTGATCAATCCTCATATACCTTAAGGATCCAGGGTATAGCCAACAGTAACGAAATTGTCAGCCACTTTTACATGAACTGGTCCCGCCACCTTGAACTATCCCTGGATAACTTGCGCTCCAGGCGGGGTGTTTAAACCCAATTCGGAAGAAAGGTGAATACCTTTAAACCTGTGAAGGGATCAGGATCCCTTAAACGTGAGAGAGGGGGCCAATCCTCTAATCTTTCGAAGTATCCCGAGTGTGTATCCTGGAGCTATATCCCAAAGCATATTCTGCAAAACACCATTAAACTAAGGTAGGTGTTAGCTTGGCTAACACCCCTCCGATTCTTAAGTCAGTATTGGGTATCAAAATAAAAGATAATATTAAAAATATAAATGAGTTATAGAGTTCGTACCATTATGAGTTAGAAATTAAATTCTAAACTCACTTGTATAGCATTCCAGGATCTTGGTAGCATATCCTCCTCCATATTCTTGAGTCGGTATGCTCCTTTCCCAGATTCTGACTCAATTTCATAGGGTCCTTCCCATTTTGGAGCCAACTTTCCATCGGCAGGATTAGTGGTATTCTGGAAAGCCTTTCTCAATACCCAATCTCCGACCTGGAACCTTCTAGTCCTTATATTCTTGTTATATGCTTTAGATATCCTCTGTTGGTATGCTGCCATCCTTAGCCTTGCTGTGTCTCTTGTTTCATTAACAGTATCCAATTCCTCGCATAGGACTTCAGGATTCTACTCAGGATCCCAGAGGTTGGATCTTGTTGTGGGTATTTCCATTTCTATCGGGATCATCGCTTCTGCTCCAAATACCAAGGAAAACGGGGTTTAGGCAGTTGCATTTTTCACCGTCGTCCTATCATCCCATAAAACAAAGGGTAATTCTTCTGCCCATCTTCCTTTCTTGGCCCCTAATTTTTCTTCAAGTTGTTGACAATTATCTTGTTTGAGGATTCAGCTTGTCCATTTGCTTGAGGATGTACCGGAGCAGACATAATCATTTTGATTCCCCAACTCCTGCAAACGTCAGTAGTCCTCTTACTTATAAACTGAGAACCATTGTCATAGATTATCTCGGCTGGTACTCCGAATCTGGTTAGGATATTTCTCTTTATGAAGGATACCACTTCTTGATCCCTGACTTGGACAAATGCCTCGGCTTCAACCCATTTGGAGAAATAATCTGTCATTGCCAACATAAAAACCTCCCCTCCTGGAACCTTTGGAAGCTTTCCCACTATATCCATACCCCACTTCATTAATGGCCAAGGGGAAACAATAGGATATAATGGTTCAGCAGGCTGATGCAGTATGTTACTATGTCTTTGACATGCATCACATCTTCGAACATATTATGTGGCATCTTTCCTCATTGTCGGCCAATAATATCCTATCCTTAATACTTTTGAGAATAATGACCTGCCCCCAGTATGGTTACCACAATCCCCTTCATGTATATCCTGAAGTACTTCCTTGGTTTCAGGATCCTCCAAGCACCTCAGATATGGTCCTGCAAGAGATTTCTTATACAAAACATCATTTATAATAGTGAATCGTGATACCTTCATCATAAAGGCTTTAGGATTCTCATTCTTTGGGATGTATCCTTGCTTTATATATCTCATGATTGGAGCTATCCAGGACTTAGGATCCTCCTCAAGATAGCCATCATCAGGATCCTGAATACTTATTACTTCCTTATCCTGAGGATTCGTTGCAGGATATAGGACATGTAATATTGGTATCCGGGTTCCTTCCGGTATCCTGACCGATGATCCTAGATTTGCCAAGGCATCAGCTTCAGCATTGTCTTCTCTTGGTACCTGTCCAAGTGTAAAAGTATCGAAATATCCTGCTAATTTTTTAAGAATTTCGAGATACCCGATTAACTTCTCTCCTTTAACTGCATAGCTTCCATTAAAATGATTAGTGATTAACAAGGAGTCAACATACACTTGCAAATTTTTGATATTCATATTCTTAGCCAACTCTAATCCTGCAATTAAAGCTTCATATTCTGCCTCATTATTAGTAGCAGGAAATTCACACCTAATAGCCTGGGGTAATATGTCCCCCTGTGGCGATTTTAGTAGTATACCCAAACCTACACCTCTTACATTAGATGCACCATCAGTATATAACATCCAGGATTCTAAGTTTTCTCCTAGCTGTTGAACTTGTAGGTCTACTTCATTTTGAATATCACTACTGAAATCAGCCACAAAGTCTGCTAGAGCCTGAGACTTTCTAGTATTTCTAGGTTCATATACTAGATTATAGGCACTTAATTTTACTGACCACTTAGCCATTCTACCCGACATGTCAGGTTTCCTAAGCACATTCTTAACAGGATAATTAGTTTTAACATGAATCCTATGTGTCTCAAAATAATGTCTAAGCTTAGTTGATGCCATAACTAGGGCTAATATCATTTTTTCTAGATGAGAATATATAGTTTCAGCATCTAATAAACTTTTACTAACATAATAGACAGGATATTGCTGACCTTCATGATCCCTTATAAGGACGGCACTTACAGCATTCCCCGATACTGCGGGGTATAGGGACAGTGGTTCACCATTCTCAGGTTTCATCAATAGAGGTGCAGTTGGAAGATACTGCTTCAAATCCTGCATGGCTGCTTCATGCTTCTCTCCCCTTTTAGTCACCATGTATCCTAAAAAATTTCCTGCCCCCACTCTAAAATGGCACTTGGCAGGATTTAGTTTCATATTATACTAGTCCAGGATATCAAATGCTCCTTTAATATCCTGGAGATGATCCTCAGCCTTCTTGGATTTGACTACCATATCGTCAATGTACACCTCCATGGTGTCCCCCAGCTTGTCTTTAAACATCATGTTCACCAATCTCTGGTACATTGCATCTGCATTTTTCAAACCAAAAGGCATAGCAGTATAACAGTAAATACCTGTTGGTGTCATGAAAGCAGTATCGTCCTGGTCTGAAGGTTCCATTTGGATCTGCTGGAATCCTGAGGATGCATCCATGAAGGTTAACATCTCATGACCGACAGTGGCATCCACTATCGAGTCTATATGAGGCAGAGGGAATAGGTCTTTAGAACATGCTTTGTTCAAGTCTGTGTAATCTACACAAACTCTCCATTTCCCATTCTTCTTTTGAACCACGACCACATTTGCTAGCCACTTGGGAAATTTGACCTCCCTGATCATCTTGGACTTCAATAGTCTTTCAACCTCTTCTTGAATAATTATGTTTCGTTCTGGAGCAAACTTCCTTCTCTTTTGTTGGATAGGCTTGAAAGACCTGTCAATTCCAAGCTTGTGAGTTATAATATCCTTAGAAATACCTGTCATATCCTCATGCTTCCATGCGAATGTTGACATCCTGCATTTCAAAAAGTTAGTTAACTGATTTTCAATATCCTGAGGGATATTGGCTCCTACGAGCACCGAGATATCTGGATTATCCTGATCCAGGATAATTTTCTTTACATCCTGCTCTGAAGCCTCCACGATATCCTGGGCCCGCATCTTTAATTGCTATCCTGCTTTGGATTTTCTTGAGGCCTTCATTGAAGAGGAGTAGCACTCCTTCACCTCTTGTTGGTCACTTTCAACTTTAACTACCCCCCAAGGAGTAGGGATCTTGACACACTGATGATAGGTGGAAGGTACAACTTTCATATCGTGAATCCATGGCCTGCCCAATATAATATTATAGCAGGATAATGAATCCATGACACAAACCGTTGCATCGAGTTTACTCCTTCGACATATACGGGCAATTTTATCTCCCCAACAGTATTCCTTGCTTCTCCACTAAACCCTACAAGCACAGTGGACTTTGAGGTAATCTCTATCTCGGGGATGTTCATTCTCTTCAAGGTTTCCAATTGGATGATGTTGACTGAGCTGCCATTATCCACCAGTATCCTGCGTACAAAGTGGTTAGCCACATATAATGTTATTACCAGAGCATCATGGTGAGGATCCTGGACAGTATCCCTGTCATCACTATCAAGAGTGATCACTTTGTCAGCTGTTAGGGTCGTCATCCGGGTTGGTCTTTCCCCTCTTTCGGCTTTAGCTTCCTTTGCATGTCTCTTGGCCGCAGAATATGAAGTCCTGCAAATGTCTGATCCTCCTGAAATAAAGTTAATTATCTTGGCATCCGCAGGAGGTGATGCTGCTCGTTCAGGATCCTTCTCAGTATCCTGACCCTTGTTTTTCTTTCTTCCCAGGAGATCCTTCAGATAACCTTTGCTCAGGAGATAGCTTATTTTCTTCCTTAGAGCTATGCAATCCTCTGTAATATGTCCAAAATCCTAATGGAAGGCACACCATTTGGACTTATCCTTCCAATCAGCCTTTTGTTGATTCTTCCGAGGCCACCTGGCTTTGTCTCCTAAACCCTGCATAGCGTACATTAGTTTAGGTATATTAACAGAAAAACAATATTCAGATAACTCAGGATACTCCTCAGGATCCTCGTCTTCAACGGCATTCACTTTCTTGTTATCATTTCTACCATATGGCTTGGAGCGATATGGTTTGTACGAGGATTCTGACTTCCTGTTAGTTGATTCATATGTTGAGGATGCATTCATCCTCTCTTGCATTTTCTTATCATCTTCCAGCCTGATGTATCTCAAAGCCCTGTTTCGAGCTTCGTCCAAGTTCCTGCAAGGATTCATTACAAGATCCTGATAAAATTGACGATCTTTCTGTAACCCCCTTTTGAACGCTTGTAATGCCGTAGCAATATCAAGATTCGGGATATCCAGGGATTCTCTACTAAATTTACTAACATAATCCCTTAGGGATTTTTGTGATCCTGGTGTTATCCTGTAAAGATCACTTGTTAGTTTCTCAAAGCTCCTGCTACAAGAAAATTGACTGATAAACAAATTAAATAAATGAGAAAATGATGTAATTGAATAAGGTGGAACATTTAAAAGCCATTTTAAGGCCGATCCCGTTAAAGTTGAACCGAAGCCTTTGCATAAGCATGCTTCCTTCAGTTCTGGTAAGATTGGATTTGTTTCCATCCTTTCCCTATACTGGGCAATATGCTCCTCAGGATCCGTCGTCCCATCATACAACTTTACGCTGGGAGTCTGGAATCTTTTTGGAATTTCAGCATCACAAATTGGATGAGCAAATCAGGATATCCTGTGACTATCCTGGGATACTTTCGGTATAGGCTGCACTACTCCAGGAACACTTGATATCATATCCTTCAAATTTTGAAGTTCCCTGGTCAATACTGGTGTTACACCTATATCCTGCAAAGAATCAGAATTATTAGTAGCAGGGATACTGATATTGGCAAACATGTTACCAACATGTTGACTTTTTCCATATCCTGGACCATATCCTGGGCCATATCCTGGATCCCTCATGGTCGATATCCTGGCGGATGATGGTATCTCCAGCATGTTGCTCCGGGACCGACTCAGTATCATGTTGCCTTGATTATCCTCGGTAAATGTTGCTGAACTAAAGATCAGCATCCTGGGCTATAGAGGGGTAGTTGTATCCTCCACAGGTTTCCTGGAGTTTGACTTCAAGAGTTGTATATCCTTCATGATCGTCTGGTTAGTTTCTTGCTGCCTCTTCATTTGTTCCTGTATACTACCAAACAAGGACAGAATTTCGTTATTAGAAGCAAGGATATGGGTTCTCCCTGAATTTCCGGATCTAGGAACATTCTGAGCAGCAGGCATTTCTCTCGGTGTGTGGCTTTCATTTCTCCTCTGAAAAGTCTGAACTTGTGAACGTGGAAGAGGTAATGAACCAGCGGCAGCAGAGGTTGAAACAGACATGAAAGAAGAGTTCAAATTCGATTGAGAAGCCATTAGAAATAGTTTTGAAAAGAATTTCGAAAACAGAAAACCGAGTAATGATTTTAACAAAGTATAGATTAAAAATAGCACCACTTGCCCCACAGTGGGCGCCAAATTGTTTTGGTCAAAAATTACCAAAGCAATTAAGTGATCAAATTAGTTAAGTGAGGTAGTGTGCTAGAGTTATGTGTGAAAAATGTGTTAACCAAATTAGATATGAAAACAGTTTCAGGATACGACTCAGGATATAGAGCTGTATCTATGATCAAACAATGAGCAAAAAAGTAAAGGTTGACACGTGATGTACGAGGAAAGCCCTTGATCAATCTAGATCGCCGGCATAAAACCTCGGGAGCTGACAATCGCAGCTGCCTTGTTCTTCTATTGCTTCAAATATCAGGATACAGTGCAGGATATGATGCGGATCAACTAGATGTTACAATGTGATTGGAGTACAAGTGTTTGTGTGTAGTGATTGCTAGAAGCTAGAGAGCAAAGTGTGCGAAAGAGAGTGTGTGGAAAAATTTGTGTTTGCCTATGATCCGATCGCTCCCATTTATAGTAACAAAAACTAACAAACTATCCTATTATTCCGGGATACTTTGGAATATTCCATTCTGAACGTTGGGGGACTGCTTTTACTTGTTTTCCACGTGCTTATTGACTATAAAACCAGGTCTTCAGCTCATATGACCGTTAGCATTGACCAGCATCCGATATTCTCGCGGAATATGCCTTTCTTCTATTCTGACCGTTACAAGACCCATTCTTCCACCATCAACGTCCATTTTTTAACAACCTTGAGCGAATCTTCAGGTAGATCAAGTCCTTTAACGTTGGTACCTTGCAACCAAAGAAAATCGTTAATAGCAAGCAGGATACCCCAGAGGATGTTACCAATATCCTGGTTCAGTATCCTGGTCGCAACATCAAGCATATAATATCAGGATATGCTTCAGGATATAAGCTCGAAATTCCACCCATAACACCTTGTTCTTCTTATTGCTTTAAATATCAGGATACAGTGCAGGATTTGATGCGGATCAACTAAGTGTTACAATGTGATTTCGGTACAAGTGTGAGTGTGTTGTGAATGTTTGCAGCTAGAGAGAAAGAGTGTACGAGAGATTGTGTGTGTTCTAATCTGATCCGATCACTCCTATTTATAGTAAAATAAAACTAACTAACTAGCCTATAAATCCGGGATATATCGAATATTCCCCATGTGAACGTTGTAGTCCACGTCTTCCGGCTTCAACATCTATAATTCAACAGATTTTCCCGAGTCTTGCGGAGAAGAAGTCCACTTAAACGTTAGAGACTTGCACCATCTAATCTGCACGTGAGTTATTTAGTTACCTACCAGGATATCGTATCAGGATGTTACCAATATCCTGATCCGGTATCCTGGTCACAACAAAAGAAACATAGTCAGAATATTAGTCAGGATATATGAGCAGAAAACCACCCATAACACTCATTTAGTGAATTTATTTAATAATCAATTTTCTTGTAGTCGGAGTTTCGATAAGCTAACCAATGATCTCTATAGGATAACTCAAGGACCTCAGGAATCCTTGAGAGATTATGTAAACAAGTTTAGCTGGGAATCTCTAGACATCCCACACCTTGATGTTGCAACAGCTGTGCAAGCATTCAAAATGGGTTTGCAAAAGGATTCCCAATTTTACCAGGATCTTGTAATGAATCCCTGCAGGAACCTGGATGAAGCTCGGAACAGGGCTTTAAGATATATTCGGTTGGAAGATGACAAGAAGATGCAAGAGAGGATGAACTCATCCACAACCTATGAGTCAACCAACAGGAAATCAGAATCCTCATACAAACCATATCGCTCTAAGCCATATGGCAAGAATGACAGCAAGAAAGTGAATGATGTTGAAGACGAGGATCCTGAGGAGTATCCTGAATTGTCAGAATATTGTTTTTCTGTTAATATACCTGAACTGATGTACGCTATGCAGGGTTTAGGAGACAAAGCAAGGTGGCCTAGGAAGAACCAACAGAAAGCTGATTGGAAGGATAAGTCCAAGTGGTGTGCCTTCCATGAAGATTTTGGACATGTTACAGAGGATTGCATTGCTCTGAGGAAGGAAATAAGCTATCTCTTGAGCAAAGGATATCTGAAGGATCTTCTGGGAAGAAAGAAGAATAAGGGTCAAGATACTGAGAAGGTTCCTGAACGTGCAGCATCACCTCCTGCAGACGCCAAGATAATTAACTTTATTTCAGGAGGATCCGATATCTGTGGGACCTCTTATTCTGCAGCAAAAAGACATGCAAAGGAAGCTAAGGCGTAAAGGGGAGATAAGCCAACCAGGATGTCAACCCTCATAACTGATAACGTGATCATGTTCAATAATGATGACAGGGATACTGTCCAGGATCCTCATCATGATGCTTTAGTAATAACTTTATATGTTGCTAATCTTTTTGTGCGCAGGATACTGGTGGACAATGGTAGCTCCGTCAACATAGTTCAGCTGGAGACACTGAAGAGGATGAATGTATCCCCGATGGATATTAATTCGAAATCCACTGTGCTTGTTGGGTTTAGTGGAGAAGCCAGGAATACCATGGGAGAAATAAAGTTGCCTGTGTATGTTGAAGGGGTCAACTCAATGCAACGCTTCTGTGTCATGGACTCCTTATCCTGCTACAATACTATATTGGGTAGGCCGTGGATCCATGATATGAAAGCTGTGCCATCTACCTATCACCAGTGCATCAAGATACCTACCCCTTGGGGGGTTGTCAAAGTGGAAAGTGATCAACAAGAAGCGAAGGAGTGTTATTCTTCTCCGATGAAATCCTCCACAAAGCCCAATGCAGCATAGCAATTAAAGATGCGAGCCCAGGATATCTTGGAGGCTTCGGAGCAGGATGTTAAGTAGATTATCCTAGATCAGGATAATCTAGATATCTCGTTGGGACCAATATCCCACAGGATATTGAAAATCAATTGATTAACTTTTTGAAATGTAGAATGTCAACATTCGCATGGAGACACGAGGATATGACAGGTATCTCCAAAGATATCATAACTCATAAGCTTGGAATTGATAGGTCTTTAAGCCTGTCCAACAGAAATGAAGAAAGTTTGCTCCGGAACGGAACGCGATTATTCAGGAAGAGGTCGAAAGATTATTAAAAAGCAAGATGATTAGGGAAGTGAAATTTCCCAAATGGCTAGCAAATGTAGTTGTGGTGCAAAAGAAAAATGGGAAATGGAGAGTTTGTGTAGATTACACAGACTTGAACAAAGCTTGTCCCAAAGATCCATTTCCTTTCCCTCATATAGACTCGATGGTGGACGCGACTGCCGGTCATGAGATGCTAACCTTTATGGATGCATCCTCAGGATTCCAACAGATACAAATGGAACCCTCCGATCAGGAGGATACTGCTTTCATGACACCAACAGGTATTTATTGTTATACTGCCATGCCTTTTGGTTTAAAAAATGCAGGTACAACATACCAAAGATTGGTAAACATGATGTTTAAAGACAAACCGGGGGACACCATGGAGGTATATGTTTTGGTCAAAAATCAAGCAATGATAATGCAACCAAACTTTCTGTTGTGAGGTATGATGCTTGAATCAATGAACAACACTAAGGATCACTCTGAAATGAAATGAACGAGTGACACAAAGATTTATACGAGGAAAAAGCCCTTGATCAATGAATGATCTTCGGCATAAAAAACCTCGGGTGATGGAAACTATCGATCACCAACTCAAATTAAACAAGAAATGTGTTACAACTTCGGATGATAGCGAGCTAATTACAAGGATCACTATAGTGTTACGTGCAAAAGGTGTATGAAAAGTGTATGAAATTGCTAAGCGAATTGCCGAGAGCTGGTAAGAGCAGTTGCTAGTGTGTGTGTAGCCAAAAATAGCCAAGTGTTTCTATTTAGCTCGCTATCCCATTTAAATATAGAAAATATCTACACTAACTAACATTCCGCAATTCATGCAAGTCCTCCACGAACTCCATAACGTCCACTTTTAGCCATGCACGTGCGGAATAAACATGGAATATGCTCCAGGAATATCGCCAAGACCAAGTACAAGCTCATACTCCTGCAAAACAATTTTGAATTCAAAGTAGACAACCGTTAGTACAAGGATCCTTATGATGATCCATGATCCTGATCCTGCAATACTTCTGAGGATCACCAATTCAAATAGAAGTAAGGATCACTAAGCCCAACAGCAATTGAGGATCACTGATCATTGAGAAATCCACCCCTAACAATTGCCCCCAAAATATAAGGAGTAATTATGTAAATAAACGAGTTATATTTTCGTTCTTATCCGTAACAAATTAACAGATAACTAGCCGTTGGAGTCGGACTAGCCGTTATGAGCATGACATCACTGAAGTGACTATCCTGCAAGATCATCATTATAAATAGGAGTTAGAGATAGGGATCAATCCGCATTTAAATTCAAGAAAAACTCCCTTTAAATTCACATCCGAAGATCAAGCAGGTATCTCTCTTCCTCTTCTTCCTTTACGTTTTCTTTCTCTGCTCCTTCTTTCTTCACCTTCTTCATAATCAAGATGATGCTAAGATCCTCACCGGCTAAGGATCATAAGAAGGACAGTCCTCTTAAGAGCCAGGGGATCATCAAAGATTTGGCGAATGAAAGGTGCTGCTTCACTGATCTACAAATAGACAGAATCCAACGTTGCTTTCCGGCAAACACCGATTTCAAGCCATTTGACCCCACCGTTCTAAGTGATTATATTTCTGAAACATGGGTAGCTTTCCCGGTCACTCCTTTCTCAATAGGATACTCGTATCCTTTCCCTGAATTCACCCAGTCTTTCTTCTCTCTCACCGGCATCTCCTACATTCAAGCTATACCAATGATCTGGAGGGTCTTATATACCCTTGAAAGGATCATTGAGCGAGAAGGAATTGCTCTGGGAATGTCGGAGTTGGCAGAGATGTATGACCTCGTAACATTTGGATTCCACCGATATCTGCTTAAGCATAAACCCGGTGAAGAACACCCCATCTTCAAAGTCACTAAGAATGATACCAACTGGAAACGGCGATTCTTCTTTGTCAGAAGGGATTCTATCTCTGATGGAAAGGATCTGGCAAGGAAGTGGAGCACCCATGGTAGGATAGAGGATCCTGAGGAGGATCACCAGATGACCTTGTTTTTGTCTAAGGATCACTAACGTACTTTTGTTCCTTTTTTGCAGCTATTACCGTTGCACACCTTATTACAACACCTGCCACGAAGGAAAGGCTTGCTGCTTTTCGGAGGCTTGATCCTGAAATAAGATCATTCAAAGCAAATACCCAGGATTCTCAAGAGGTATCCTCAGGTTCTGTCACGATGTCAAGTAAGTATCCATGTTTATATGTAATTAAATGTTTAAATAAATAGTTAAATAGAAATAGGATAAGGATACTTATCTGTTTTGGGTGTGTAGGCGCTGGAAAACCTTCAAAATCTGCCTCCAAATTCAGTGTCACTGATCTTGACACTGTTCGATCCTCCAAGAAAAAGTCTGCTGCTAGCCCCTCCGTCACAATCCCCAAAGCAACCACTTCAAAGGGAAGAGGTGGAAAGAAAAGGAAGACCTCAGAAGCTGACAACCTGCAAGGCCTGCCTCTGATCCGCTATCAGTTCCTCGAGTACTTTGCCGATGTAAGGATCACTGACTTAGCTTAGTTATCCTGCTCATTTGAGGATCACATGATCCTGAACTTTGCATTATCTTGTTTGCAGAAATTTGCTGAAATTGAGGACTATGTTGGGAATGTTGAAGAGCTTGAGGAAAAATATTCTGATCTCCAAAAAGTGGCGGAGCTCAAGGATCACAAGATTGCCTCCCTTGAAAAGGACCTCAACGATGTTAAAACTCAGATGGTTGCAGCCCAGATCAATGCTGACTATGAGAAGCACGAGATCACGGAGGATGCTAAAGTCTCTACTGCCATTGCCATGTACAAGACCAAGCTGCAGATGGCCCAAGAAGCTCAGGATCCTGCCTTTGACAGGAGCAACTGGGACATGGAGGGCTGGAAGGCTAGGCTGGCTGAATTGGAGGATGAAGATGAGGCTGGGTTCTGGCAATCGAGGCTGGTGGCAGTGGCAAGGATCAGTTGAAGGATACTGGAGCTGCAGGAGATGGTGATGCAGCGAAGGTGTAGGCTGCATGAATGGGCGATGAAGGACATTTCTAGACGTAGCCGGAGCCCATTTTTTTAAGTTTAGTCGTGGTTTTTGTTTTGATGATGTTTTTGTTGAACAATGATGGGTTGTATCTTGAACAATAGTAATTAGGGCTAAGGATCATGGATCCTTTGAACAATAGGTAGGATTACAAATGGTGGAGGGGTCCTCTGTTTGGGGGATGAAGCCATTGTGATCCTGCCGTCTTTTGATTCCTGCACTACCAAGACCCTTAAACAATGGACACCCTTTGCCAACCCATGTGGACGGGCCACGTTTTGCTGGTAGAAACGTGGGTTGGCAATTTTGACAACCTTAAAGGGTTTAATCTTTTGTGAATAAAATAACTTTAACTTTTTGGCTTATCCTATGTTGATATCCTTGTTAGTATTTTACTTTCCAACTGTTGTGATGTTCATTTTGTTTAAACTTATCAAGTAAAGAAAAAATTTAAGAAATATCCTCAAAATTTTTAGGATATGATCAAGGATCACATATCCTATAGTTGATAAGTTTTGAAAAGTTATATAGTTTAAGGATCATAAGATCAGTTGTCAAAGGATAAGGGTTATTCAAATAAATAATGAATAAAATCAAATTAGTTAAAGATCATACCTGAGAATCCAAGTTAGGATCCTATCCTTTAACACTTATAACCAGGATAACCCAAAAAACAAACCTTAGTAGAAGGCAAGGATCAAGGATCCTTGTTCATTTAGCTTCAAAAACCTGAAATAGGATACAACTTGGGACTAAGCCAATATAAGATAAAAGTTAGCAACTGGGGACAAGCCCAACAATTCTGGGGACAAGCCCAATATACTGGGGACAAGCCCAAAGGATAAATGGGGACAAGCTCAAAGGATAACTGGGGACAAGCCCAAAGGATAACTGGGGAAAAGCCCAAAGGATCGTATGTAAACTGGAGTATGGCCCTTACTGGCGACTATCCAAACTTAGTGACATGAAAATGCCAAAACCTTAGCTAACGTGAAAACGTTAGAAACCTTAGGAACGGATGTATGGTACGTCTACCATTATACGTAGGATCCTGAATATAGCCAGTACAATGAAATTGTCAGCCCCTAAAGCGAGTTCTGGTCCCATTGCCATGAACTATACCAGGATCATCGTGCGCTACTGGCGAAACTGGGGACAGGCCCAAACTGGGGACTAGCCCAAATAACTGGGGTCAAGCCCAAATAACTGGGGTCAAGCCCAAATAACTGGATACTTCTATGGATACTCAATCCTTAGTCAAGGATACCTGAACCTTCAAAACTCAGAATCATGTAAAAGGAGGATAAAGGATGCAGGATCCTTATCCTTATATAAGAGAATAAAAGAATGAAATAGTTTGGGATCATAATATTACCAGAAAGAGGATCATCTACTCTGTAAGGATCCTTCAAGGATACTTGTCAAGTGAGGATAATGGATCCTTATCACATAAAATATTTCTTCAAATGGACAGCATTCCAAGCTCTTGGTAGCAAATCACCTTCCATTGTTAGCAATCGATATGCCCCCTTTCCTGCCTCAGCTTCAATCAAATAGGGACCTTCCCATTTTGGTGCCAACTTTCCATCTGCAGGATTGGTAGTATTCTGAAATGCTTTCCTAAATACCATATCACCAACTTGAAATTTCCTGATCCTGACATTTTTGTTGTAGGCTCCAGCCATCTTTTGTTGATAACTAGCCATCCTTATCCTTGCCAAATCCCTGATTTCTTCTATAGTATCCAAGTCTTGAATCAAGTTTTCAGCATTTTCTTCAGGATCACGAATGCTTGTTCTTGCAGTTGGAACCACCATCTCTGTAGGGATCACTGATTCTGCCCCAAACACCAAAGAAAATGGAGTTTGGCCAGTAGCATTCTTGGGAGTTGTCCTATCAGCCCAAAGCACATAAGGTAGTTCTTCTGCCCATTTTCCTTTCTTGGATCCAAGCTTCTTCTTCAAATTGTTGATGATGATCTTGTTGGATGATTCTGCCTGACCATTAGCTTGTGGGTGGACTGGTGTTGATGTTATCATCTTAATCCCCCAGCTCTCACAAAAGTTAGTAGTTCTATTCCCAATAAATTGGGATCCATTATCACAAACAATTTCAGAAGGGATACCAAATCTAGTAATAATGTTTCTTTTAATAAAGGATATAACTTCCTTTTCTCTGACTTGAGCAAAGGCTTCAGCCTCTATCCACTTAGAGAAGTAATCAGTCATAGCAAGCATGAATACTTTTCCACCAGGTGCTTTAGGAAGCTTTCCAACTATATCCATTCCCCATCTCATGAATGGCCAGGAAGAGGATATAGGATGCAAGAGCTCTGCTGGTTGGTGAAGGATATTACTATGCCTCTGACAAGGATCACACTTCTTGGCATACTCCACAGCATCCTTCTTCATAGTGGGCCAATAGTATCCTGTCCTCAGGATCCTTGAGAATAATGCCCTGCCCCCAGTGTGGTTTCCACAATCTCCTTCATGGAAATCCTTTAGGACTTCTTGGATTTCAGGATCCTCAATGCATCTTAGATATGGTCCTGCAAGAGATCGTTTATACAACATATTATTCAATATTGTAAATTGAGATACCTTAATTTTGAAAGCCCTAGGGTTTTCTCCTGTAGGAATCTCTCCATGTTGTATGTATCTCATGATTGGGAGGATCCATGATCCTGAATGAGATTGAGTATCATCACTAAGTATGATTGCAGAATCTGCTCCTATCTCCATAGCTACATGAACCTCGATAGCAGGGGTCAGGATATGGATAATAGGGATTCTTATATCCTCCGGGATCTTCAAGGATGATCCTAGATTGGCTAATGCATCAGCTTCTGCATTCTCTTCCCTTGGTACCTGTGTCAAACTAAAGGATACAAAAGAGAGTGCCAATTCTTTGACTATCTCCAAATATTTGATTAGCTTTTCACCTTTAACAGCATAGGATCCATTAAAGTGATTAGTGATTAATAATGAATCTACATGTACCTCAAGATACCTGATCCTCATATGCTTAGCAATTTGCAAACCAGCTATCAAGGCTTCATACTCAGCCTCATTGTTGGTAGTTTGAAATTCACAAGCTATGGAGTGGGGTATTATGTCCCCCTGTGGCGATTTTAGTAGTATTCCAAGCCCTGTTCCTTTTACATTAGAGGCTCCATCAGTGAAGAGTATCCAAGGATCCTTAGTTTCTTCAAGCTGTTGGACTTCTAACTCAGCTTCCTTTTGCAAATCACTACTAAAATCTGCCACAAAGTCAGCTAAGGCTTGGGATTTGATGGCAGTCCTTGGTTCATATCTTATATCATATGCACTCAGCTTCACTGCCCACTTAGCCATCCTTCCTGACATTTCAGGTTTCCTGAGAACATTCTTAATTGGAAAATTAGTCTTAACAATAATGGCATGAGTCTCAAAATAATGTCTTAATTTAGTAGATGCCATAATTAATGCAAGGATAAGTTTTTCTAAATGTGAATACCTGGATTCAGCATCAAGTAAGCTCTTACTTACATAATAAACAGGATGTTGTGTACCTTGGTGATCCTTAACAAGAACCGCACTTACTGCTTTTGAGGATACCGCCAAGTATAAGGATAACACATCCCCTTTTTCTGGTTTCATCAAGGCTGGGGCTGAGGATAGGTAATCCTTAAGAGCTTTAAGGGCACTTTCATGCTTCTCAGTCCATTCAAATTTCTTGTTCTTCCTCAGGATGTCATAGAATTCCTTGCACTTTTCTGAGGATTTGGATATGAATCTGTTCAAGGCCGTGATCCTTCCTGTCAATCTTTGCACATCCTTAGCATTGGTAGGAGATTTGATATTCACAATAGCCTTGATTTGCTCTGGACTTGCTTCAATGCCCCTCTTTGTCACCATATAGCCTAAGAATTTACATGCCTTAACACCAAAATGACACTTGGAAGGATTTAGTTTCATATTAAATTTATCAAGGATATTGAATGCTTCCTCCAAGTCTTTAAGGTGATCCTCAGCATTTTTGGACTTAACCACCATGTCATCTATATAGACTTCCATAGTGTGTCCAATTTGTTCCTTGAACATCATATTGACTAGCCTTTGATAAGTAGCACCTGCATTCCTTAGTCCAAATGGCATAGCAATATAACAGTATATACCAGTTGGGGTCATAAAGGCTGTATCCTCTTGATCAGATGGTTCCATCTGAATTTGTTGAAATCCAGATGAAGCATCCATAAAAGTCAACAACTCATGACCCGCGGTAGCATCCACCATAGAGTCAATGTGGGGTAATGGGAAAGGATCCTTGGGACATGCCTTGTTTAAATCAGTAAAATCGACACATACCCTCCACTTTCCATTTTTCTTTTGAACAACAACCACATTGGCTAACCATCTTGGATACTTAACCTCTCTTATCATACCTGCCCGAAGTAGTTTATCTATCTCTTCCTGGATAATAGCATTCCTTTCAGGTGCAAACTTCCTCCTCTTTTTATGAATCGGCTTGAATGACCTGTCAATGCCAAGTTTATGAGTAATTATATCATTAGATATACCTGTCATATCTTCATGTTTCCAGGCAAAGGTAGTTTTCTTTCTTTTAAGGAAGGATACTAGCTCCTGTTCAATGTCGCTAAGGATCCCTGATCCTATGAAGATCTTGGATTCAGGATCATCAGGATCCATGAGGATTTCTTTCAAATCCTGTTCTCTCGCCTCCAAGACATCTCTTGAAGGATACTTTAATTGCTATTGCTCCCTTGGTCTTGAGGCTGGCTTCATTGATGAGGTATAGCAATTTTTAGCCTCTTGTTGATCACTCTCAATTTTCACCACTCCCCAAGGACTTGGAAGCTTTACACATTGATGATAGGTAGATGGAACTGCCTTCATATCATGTATCCATGGCCTGCCAAGGATAACATTGCGACATGATAAGCAATCTATAACACAAAATTTTTGATAAGAATCCAATCCTTCAATATAGATTGGGAGTTTGATGTCCCCCAATGTATTCTTAGTTTCTCCACTGAATCCCACAAGTACTGAGGATCTTGGGATGATATCAGACTCCGGGATATTCATCTTCTTGAGGACATCAAGCTGAATGATGTTCACAGAGCTTCCTCCATCTATAAGGATCCTGCAAACAAAGTGGTTAGAAATAAACAATGTAATTACAAGACCATCATGATGAGGATCCTGGACATCAAGACGATCGTCCTCATCAAAAGTTATGATCTTATCCTCGGTGACAGTGGACGTCCGGATGGGTCTATCTCCATTATCCATCTTGGTTTCCTTGGCATGTCTCTTGGCCGCTGAAAAGGAAGTACCACAAATGTCTGATCCGCTGGATATGAAGTTTATGACCTGTGCATCTGCTGGAGGAGCAGGAGCCCTTTCCGGGATCCTTTCAGGATCCTGGATCCTTGACTTCTTTCATCCCAAAAGTTCTTTCAAATGCCCCTTGCTCAACAAGTAACCAATCTCCTTTCTCAGTGCAATACACTCTTCAGTGAGATGCCCAAAATCCTCATGATATGCACACCACTTGGACTTATCCTTTGTAGCAGCTGGTTTATCACTTTTCCTTGGCCACCTAGCTTTCTCACCTAGATTCTGCATTGCAAGGATTAGTTCATTGTTATCAACAGAAAAACAGTATTCAGAAATAGGAGGATAATCCTCATCATCCTCTTCTTGTTCCACTGCATGCACATTCTGGTTATCAGATCTGTTGTAGGACTTTGATTTGTTGTTCTTGAAGTAGGATCCTTGTTTATCCTGTTTTGAGGATCCTGTTAATCTATCCTGGATCCTTTTGTCATCCTCTAGGCGGATGAACCTAAGGGCCCTGGTTCTTACTTCATCAAGATTCCTGCAAGGTGTCATAACAAGATCATCATAGAATAATGAATCCCTAAGCAATCCCATTTTAAAGGCTTCTACAGCCGTAGCAATATCCAAATTAGGAATATCTAAGGATTCTTTACTAAATTTAGTGATATAATCTCTAAGTGATTCATTTTGACCTTGTGTTACCCTATATAGATCACTAGTTAATCGTTCGAACTTTCTACTACAAGAGAATTGACTATTAAACAAATTAACTAGATTAGCAAATGAAGTAATAGAGTAAGGGGGAAGACTTAGCAGCCATTTAAGAGCAGATCCTGTAAGTGTGGATCCAAATCCCTTGCATAGACATGCTTCTTTTAACCTTTCAGGAATTGGATTGATCTCCATCCTCTCCCTGTACTGAGCTACATGCTCTTCTGGATCCGTTGAACCATCATATAGCTTCATAGATGGTATCTGGAACCTTTTAGGTATCTCAGCATCACATAAAGGTGGTGCAAAACGAGATATCCTATGGCTACCATCTGCAATTTCAGGAATGGGTTTAACCACTCCTGGTACACTGGATATCATATCCTTAAGCTTCCATAGCTCTCTAGTCATAGCTTGATTGATACCTGTATCCTGCATAGAGCCATGGTTAGTATTATATGAATTATTAAAAGTGTTACCTCCCGGAGGATTCATGTTTGGAATTCCAGATGTGTATCCATATTGACGAGACTCTGGCATGATTGAAGGACCAGAGGAAGTAATGGTTTGCATTGGTATGAACGTCTGAGCTCTGAGGCTGCATACTTCTCAAGAATCCTTGATTCTGAAGGACGTTGGATCCTTGAAGTTGAGGTGATCCTTGAACCTGAATGGATCCTGGAACCAGAGAGGATCCTGGGACAAGGGAGGATCCTTGGACCGGGAAGGATCCTTGGACCTGGGAGGATCCTTGGACCCGGGAGGATCCATGGACCTGGGAGGATCCTTGGACGTGGGAGGATCCTTGGACCTGGGAGGATCCTTGGACCTGGGAGGATCCCTGTACTGCATACATTCCCAAATATCCTCCTGACGTGAAGTATCCCTGATGCTGAGAAGAGGATCCCGATGGTTGAGAAGAGGATCCTTGGGGCTGGAAGTGAGAGCCAAATGCCTGACTCATAGTTGTTGTTCCGTAACGCCTTCCTGGTAATTCACCCAAGTATTGCACGTCCGGAGCTGCTGAGTGCTGGGAAGTTATGACTGGAGTGTCAAAGTTCAGCGACCTTGGCATCAGAGGGGAGTGATCCTCCACTGATTTCTTCTATTTCTTGATCTCATCGATCTCCCGGAGGATTCTTTCGTTGGTTTTGTCCTACTCTTGTGCATGATTCCTCATCTGCAAAATCAGAGCATAAAGATCATTAGTAGTAGGATTAGTTGAAACAGAAGAAGTTGGTGGTTTTTGGAAAATGGGGGTTTGTTTCTTCGCAGCATTCTCAGCATTCTTCTGGGATCCAGAAGGTGGTGGAGGCAAAGGAGGAACGCCTTGTGAAGAACTGAATGAGGGCATCAAACATGAAGTATTCTTCGCTGAGGAAGCCATCTGCTTGGTTGTAACGAACCGAAATAACCACGAAAATACGAATCTTTTTAGGATGAAGCACCAATTGCCCCACGGTGGGCGCCAAACTGTTTTGGTCAAAAATCAAGCAATGATAATGCAACCAAACTTTCTGTTGTGAGGTATGATGCTTGAATCAATGAACAACACTAAGGATCACTCTGAAATGTAATGAACGAGTGACACAAAGATTTATACGAGGAAAAAGCCCTTGATCAATGAATGATCTCCGACATAAAAAACCTCGGGTGATGGAAACTACCGATCACCAACTCAAATTAAACAATAAATGTGTTACAACTTCGGATGATAGCGAGCTAATTACAAGGATCACTATAGTGTTACGTGCAAAAGGTGTATGAAAAGTGTATGAAATTGCTAAGCGAATTGCCGAGAGCTGGTGAGAGCAGTTGCTAGTGTGTGTGTAGCCAAAAATAGCCAAGTGTTTCTATTTAGCTCCCTATCCCATTTAAATATAGAAAATATCTACACTAACTAACATTCCGCAATTCATGCAAGTCCTCCACGAACTCCATAACGTCCACTTTTAGCCATGCACGTGCGGAATAAACATGGAATATGCTCCAGGAATATCGCCAAGACCAAGTCCAAGCTCATACTCCTGCAAAACAATTTCAAATTCAAAGTAGACAACCGTTAGTACAAGGATCCTTATGATGATCCATGATCCTGATCCTGCAATACTTCTGAGGATCACCAATTCAAACAGAAGTAAGGATCACTAAGCCCAACAGCAATTGAGGATCACTGATCATTGAGAAATCCACCCCTAACAGTATACATTGATGATATGGTGGTAAAATCCAAGAAAGTTGAGGATCATCTCCGGGATATTGAATGAGCATTCGATATCCTGGACCAGTACAATATGAAGCTAAATCCTGCCAAATGCCATTTTGGAGTGGGGGCAGGAAAGTTTCTTGGATACATGGTGACTAAAAGAGGGATCGAAGCAAGCCCAGAACAGATTAAAGCTATATTAGATATCAAGTCACCCTCAAACATGAAAGAGGTACAAAGATTAACAGGGCGTGTAGCATCGTTGAACAGGTTTATATCAAGATCCTCGAAAAAATGCAAAGAATTCTACGATATCCTGAAGAAGAATAAGAAATTCGAGTGGGGAGAGAAACATGAAGTAGCCTTGCAAGAATTGAAGCAGTATCTCTCAACTGCACCCCTATTGATGAAGCCTAAGGATGGTGAACCATTATCCCGGTATCCTGCAGTATCAGGGAATGCGGTAAGTGATGTCTTGGTAAAGGATCACGATGGTCAGCAATATCCTGTCTATTATGTTAGCAAAAGTCTATTAGATGCTGAAACTATATATTCTCATTTTGAAAAATTGATATTGGCCCTAGTTATGGCATCGACAAAACTTAGACACTATTTTGAGACACATAGGATACATGTTAAAACTAATTATCCTGTTAAGAAGGTGCTTAGGAAACCTGAGATGTCGGGTAGGATGGCTAAGTGGTCAGTGAAATTAAGTGCCTATGATTTAGTGTATGAACCTAGAAATGCTATAAAGTCTCAGGCTCTAGCAGACTTTGTGGCTGATTTCAGTAGTGATATTCAAAATGAAGTAGACCTAGAAGTACAACAGCTAGGAGAAAATCAAGAATCCTGGACATTATATACTGACGGTGCATCCAATGTAAGAGGCGTAGGATTGGGTATACTACTAAAATCGCCACAGGGGGACATATTACCCCAGGCTATTAGGTGTGAATTTCCTGCTACTAATAATGAAGCAGAATATGAAGCCTTGATTGCAGGATTAGAATTGGCCAGGAATATGAGTATTAAAAGTTTACAAGTATTTGTTGATTCATTGTTAATTACTAATCATTTTAATGGAACCTATGCAGTTAAAGGTGACAAGTTAATCGAATATCTCGAAATTCTCAAAAAATTAGCAGGATATTTCGATGTTTTTACACTTGAACAGGTACCAAGAGAGGATAATGCTGAAGCGGATGCCTTGGCAAATCTAGGATTATCAATCAGGATACCGGAGGGAACCCAAATACCAATATTACATATCCTGTATCCTGTGATGGATCTTCTCAAATCTCAGGATAAGGAAGTAGTAAGTATCCAGGATCCTGATGATGAGTATCCTAAGGAGGATCCTAAGTCTTGGATAGCTCCAATCATAAGATATCTCAAGGAAGGACACATTCCAAAGGATAAGAATCCTAAGGCCTTCAGGATGAAGGTATTGCGATTCACTATTATAAATAATGTTTTGTATAAGAAATCTATTGCAGGACCTTATCTGAGGTGTTTGGAGGATCCCGAAACTAAAGATGTAATTCAGGATATACACGAAGGGGATTGTGGTAACCATACTGGGGGCAGATCATTATTCTCAAAGGCATTGAGAACGGGATACTATTGGCCAACGATGAGGAAAGATGCTGCAGAATATGCTCGAAGATGTGATGCATGTCAAAGGCACAGTAATATATTACATTAGCCTGCTGAACCACTGTATCCTATTGCTTCCCCTTGGCCATTCATGAAGTGGGGAATGGATATAGTAGGAAAATTACCAAAGGCTCCGGGAGGAAAAGTCTTTATGCTGGCCATGACTGATTATTTCTCTAAATGGCTTGAAGCTGAAGCATTTGTTCAAGTTAGAGACCAAGAAGTAGTATCCTTCATAAAAAGGAATATCCTAACTAGATTTGGGGTACCAGCTGAGATAATTTGTGACAACGGTTCTCAGTTTATTAGTAAGAGGACAACCGATTTTTGTAAGAGTTGGGGAATCAAAATGATCATGTCTACTCCAGTACATCCTTAAGCAAATGGACAAGCAGAATCCTCGAACAAGATAATTGTCAACAACCTGAAGAAAAGACTTGGAGCTAAGAAAGGAAGATGGGTAGAAGAATTACCCTTTGTCTTATAGGCTGATAGAACGACAGTAAAAAGTGCAACTGGCGAAACCCCATTTTCCTTAGTATTTGGGGCAGAAGCGGTGATCCCAACAGAAATGGTGATACCCACAGCAAGATCCAACCTCCGGGATCCTGAGCAGAATCCTGAAGCCCTATGTCGAGAATTGGATACTGTGAATGAAATAAGAGATGCGGCAAAGCTAAGGATGGCAGCATATCAACAGAGGATATCCAGAGCATATAACAAGAATGTAAGGACTAGAAGGTTTCAAGTTGGAGACTGGGTGTTAAGAAAAGCCTTTCAGAATACCACTAATCCTACCGATGGAAAGTTAGCTCCTAAGTGGGAAGGACCTTATGAGATTGAATCGGAATCCGGAAAAGAAGCATACCGGCTTAAAAATATGGAGGGGGATATGCTACCAAGATCCTAGAATGCTGTACACCTAAAGCTCTATTTTAAGTGAGTTTAGAATTTAGTTTCTAACTCAGGATGGTATGAATTCTATCTCTTTTAATATATTATTTATTCTTTTGAACCCAATACTGACTTAAGCATCGGAGGGGTGTTAGCCAGGCTAACACCCACCTTAGTTAACAGTTGTTTTGCATTATATGCTGCGGGATATAGCTCCAGGATACACACTCAGGATACTTCGAAAGACTAGAGGATTGGCCCCCTCTCTCACGTTTAAGGGATCCTGATCCCTGCACAGGTTTAAAGGTATTCACCTTTCTCCGAATTGGGTTTAAACACCCCGCCTGGAGAGCAAGTTATCCAGGAATAGTTCAAGATAGCGGGACCAGTCCATGTAAAAGTGGCTGACAATTTCGTTATTGTTGGCTATATCCTGGATCCTAAAGGTATATGAGGATTGATCACCCTCTCTCATGAAAGGGTATTTTCATACTCTCTAAGGTTTAAAGGTTTTCACCTTTCTAAGTCTTGGAGTTTATACACTCCCGCCAGCAGCGCACGAAAATTTGGGATTTTCCCCAGAATACCTATGGGTTTATCCCTAGTGCACTAAGGATTTATCTCCAGGATATCTTAGGGTTTATCCCCTGTAACACAGGAATTATACAAACGGTTGCAATTGATGTCCAGAAAATTTCTAAGTATTCAAAGACATGATACACAAGGGACATTCCTACTAAAGCAATGTAAAAATTCAAGGGATCAAGCTTGGGCTTACTCCACTAAGTGTCCCGGACTGGGGACATCTTCGATGAAAAGGTTGCATAAGGATTGAAGTCTAAGGATAAGGATATACTCTGTATTTGGTATGGTCTTTCCTTTTTGTTCCTTGAAAAAGGCCTTATCTAAATTGTCTAAATTTCTGAAACTGTATAAATACAACTATTAGATTGATCAGGATATATTCTCAGGATATGTTTCAGGATATATTCCTGGATATATTCTCAGGATATATTTTAGGGTAATTGCTCAAAATGTTTAATTAAAACTATACTTGAATCAAACAACGGTTATCAAAACATGCTTTGCAAAATAAACTATCCTTTCTTCAAATTGTTTGAGTTGTACAAACCCTATTTGACAAAAGTTTTAATAGGATATTTGCGAGTATCCTGATCAAGGTATTTTTATTACACTAAGTTAGAACGTTGAAATTATATTCAAATTAAGCAATATAAGAATTGAAAAATGACCACAATAAATAAGGCCAAAAGAAAGTTAGTTTATTAACATAGCAAAAGTTTGTGCTTTTGGTTTCATCTCAAACCGAGACCCATCCACCAAAAGCACAATTAGTTTTCTACCATATTTACTTAACAATTGAAGGCTTCGTCTTGGAACCCAAGATACCTCCCCCTTCAATTGTTAGAATGTTCAAAATAAAGCATATTGATTGATGACCAAGGGCTTTATCCTGAAACTCAGGACCCATTCACCTTTGGCCATCATATTGTCTTAATGCGGGAAAGTAGATTGTTTGACAGACAGGAAATTAAAATTGTTCAACAAACCACAAACCACCAAATTTAAAAAATGGGCTCCGGCCTCGGCATCAACATCCATCATCGCCCATTTTGCTGCTTTCAAGGGGCAGCACCCTCTTCGACCATGGCTTCATCACCACCAGCATCCGCTCTAGCATCCTTAGCAGTATCACCACCAGCATCAGCCACCTTCTCAGCCACCTTAGCAGGCTCTTCAGTAGCAGGCTTCACAGGATGCTCCATGGGATTGCCACGAGATCCCTCACCTTTGCCTCCCAAGCTTCAACATTCCACAAAGGGCATTCAACGCCCATGGTCTTGGCCTCATAGGCCATTTTCAACCTGGCTTGGAGGAGAGAGATAACGACGGAGCCCTTAAGGCTTTCCCCGTAAGAGGCCATGTCCTGGTCATGTTGAACCTGAGCTGCATCGTATTTGGCTTGGGCCTCTTGGGTGATCTTCTTGATGGCAGCTTGATGTTCCTGGATCATTGCCTTGTATTTGTCCTCGTAATGCTGTGATTTGGCGGCGGCGATTGCTGCTTGATCTGCAATGGTGGTCTCTGCCTTCTTCAGCCTAGCCTCCAACATCTTGTTCAGACCGCATGAGACCTCGTATAGGAATACCAACCGCTCAAGAACCTGCAATCAGGTGAACAGGTATCAATATGTGTATTCAAAATATGTAACCATGATATATATGCAGGATATAGGACGAGGATAGCTACCTGATTAAGGAAGCCAGTCATGAACTTGCAAGACTCCGAGAATCTGTGGTTCTCGAACGGGAAAACGTCTGAGGCAGCAGGGGAGTCTGGCTCCTTCCTCTTACGGGAACTTGAGCCGCGTGGCTTAGAGGCGATAGAAGGCTTCGGAGCAGAGGCGGCCTTGGAGCTGGTAGGTTTTGACGTAACTGCTGGTTTAGGATTCACTTCTTGCTTGACTTGCACGGGACCGGAATAGCTGTCCAACTCCTCGAGTTCGAATCCTTCAAGATTTACGACCGGCACTACGTAAAGGGGAGAAACACTCAGTCTTATTATATACCTTTAAAATATAATTGATTTGATAAATGGAAATAACTTGTGAAATCATGCTTACCAGACATGTTGGAACTTGATCTTTGGCTTGGGCTTGTGAATAGTAGGGTAAAAGTCCTCTCACTTTCTGGGAGCTTGTAGATTTCCTTTATTCTTCCTTCTGATTCAGCACTTGGAGGAGCCAATTCCTTGAAGTTTGCTACAAAAAATGAATATATCAGGATATCAGTTCAAGATGTAGTCTCGGGATACGATTGGGGATATTCCTAAAGCCCTAAATGCTACCGGAAGTCAACCATCTCTTAGGAAGGTCAAAACCCTTGTCGATGGAATCCCTTTTTACAAAAAAGAATTTTCGTCTCCATTTTTCCTCGTTATTGGTAGCTTTAAGAATGAGAGGATCTTTAGAGATGGAAAAAAGGAGGAACCGGCGGGAACCATGGGACCTTAGATGATAGGTCATTGGAAGATCTTCAATGCACAGGTTAGGCATGTGACGAGCTTTGATCTGCTCCAGGGTGACTAACACACGCCAAACCATGGGCTTGGTTTGGGCAAAGCTAAGGCCAGTAAGTTCGAAAAAGCGAGATATGAAGGCTGGGAATGGATATCGGAGCCCTATTGAGAAAGGATAAGCAAAAAAGCATACCCACTCATCGGAACAAAAATCCGATCGGACCTCTCGGTCAAACGGACGGAAGATTGCTCTGGCGGGGAAGGCACTAGAAGCTCGTAAGGTCGCGATATCAACATTATCGAATGAACTCACCTCTTTTGAGGGTTCTTTTAGCAGGTTCTGGTAATGGAAGGTAGGAACCGAGTCTGCCGTTTGGGATCTAGTTTGGGCAGCCATGGAAGATCTCAACCAAGAAATGGGTGATTTAAACAAAAAACAGAGAAGGAAGAGAAAGAAAATACCTGAAGTTTTCTTGGAGCTTATGATCACAATGAGGAAAAATCAAGTAAATATAGCCCGAGTATAGGGGGTGATGAGTAAAAATCGCGTTGGAAGTTGCACAATGTCACCTCAACCGTCGTTTCAACTTAATAACCTCGATTTACGAGATAAGATTTAAAATATATCCGTTGGAATTGGTATACCAACAGATATATTTTGGGGACAATTGTTATGGGTGGTTTTCTACTCATATATCCTGAATAATATTCTGACTATGTTTCTTTTGTTGTGATCAGGATACCGGATCAGGATATTGGCAACATCCTGATGCAGTATCCTGGTGGTAACTGATTAATTCACGTGCAGATTAAATGGTGCAAGTCTCTAACGTTCAAGTGGACTTCTTCTCCACAAGACTCGGGCAAATCTGTTAGATTATGGACGTTGAAGCCGGAAGACGTGGACTACAACGTTCACATAAGGAATATTCGTTAAATCCCAGAATAATAGGCTAGTTAGTTAGTTTCTTTTACTATAAAAAGGATTGATCGGATCAGATTAGAACACACACAATCTCTCGAACTCTCTTTCTCTCTAGCTGTAAACACTCACAACACACTTACACTTGTATCGAAATCACATTGTAACACTTAGTTGATCCGCATCATATCCTGCACTGTATTCTGATATTTGAAGCTATAAGAAGAACAAGGCAGCTGCGATTGTCAGCTCCCGAGGTTTTGTGCTGGTGATCTAGATTGATCAAGGGCTTTCCTCGTACATCCTGTGTCACCCTTTATATTTTCGCTCATTGTTTGATTGTAGATACCGCTCGATATCCTGAGCCGTATCCTAAAAACTATTTTTACAAACAACCTAATCAGCATATTTTCGATACACATTCTTAGCACACTACCTCACTTAACTAATTTGATCACTTAATTCCTTCGGTAATTTTTGACCAAAACAATATCCTAAAAACTTTCCTACCCCCACTCCAAAGTGGCACTTGGTAGGATTTAATTTCATATTATACTGATCCAGGATATCAAATGCTCCTTCAATATCCCGAAGATGATCCTCGACCTTCTTGGATTTCACTACCATATCATCAATGTACACCTCCATGGTGTCCCCCAGTTTATCCTTAAACATCATGTTCACCAATCTCTCGTACGTTGCACCTGCATTTTTTAAACCAAAAGGCATAGTAGTATAACAATAAATACCTGTTGTTTTGGTCAAAAATCAAGCAATGATAATGCAACCAAACTTTCTGTTGTGAGGTGTGATGCTTGAATCAATGAACAATACTAAGGATCACTCAGAAATGAAATGAACAAGTGACACAAAGATTTATACGAGGAAGCCCTTGATCAATGAATGATCTCCAGCATAAAAAACCTCGGGTGATGGAAACTACCGATCACCAACTCAGATTAAACAAGAAATGTATTACAACTTCGGATGATAGCGAGCTAATTACAAGGATCACTATAGTGTAATGTGCAAAAAAGTGTGTAATCGCTAAGTGAATTGTCAAGAGCTGGTGAGAGCAGTTGCGAGTGTGTGTGTTAAGCTAAAAATAGCCAAGTGTTTCTATTTAGCTCGCTATCCCTTTTAAAAATGGAAAATATCTAAGCTAACAAACTGTCCGCATTTCATGCAAGTCCTCCACGAACTCCATAACGTCCACTTCAGTTAAGCACGTGCGGAATAAGTATGGAATATGCTCCAGGAATATCGCCAAGATCAAGTCCAAGCTCGTACTCCTGCAAAACAACTTCATATTCAAAGTAGACAATCGTTAGTATAAGGATCCTTATGATGATCCATGATCCAGATCCTACAATACTTTCTGAGGATCATTAATTCAGACAGAATTGAGGATCACTAAACCCTACAGTAAATGAGGATCACTGATCACTGGAAAATCCTCCCCTAACAATTGCCCCCAAAATATAAGGAGTAATTTGTAAATAAACGAGTTATATTTTCTTGTTCTTATCCGTAACCAACTAACGGATATATAGCCGTTGTAATCGAACTATCCGTTGCCATCCTGACGTCACTGAAATGACTACCCTGCAAGATCATCATTATAAATTGAAGTTAGAGATAAGGGTTAGAGAGCATTTAAATTCGTGCGTTTCCTCTTTAAATCCTCATTCGAAGACTTGATCAGGTATTTCTCTTTCCTTTCTCTCTTCATCTTCTCAATTCTGTTTCTTGTCTTTCACCATCTTCATGACCAAGATGTTGCTGAGGTCTTCACCGGTTAAGGATCCTAAAAAGGACAGTCCCTTGAAGTCCCAAGGGATCATCAAAGATTCGGTGAAAGAAAGATGCTGCTTTACCGATCCACAGATAGACAGGATCCGACATTACTTTCCGGCAAACACCAATTTCAAACCATTTGATCCCACCGTTCTAAGTGATTATATATCTGAAACCTGGGTAGCCTTTTCGGTTACACCATTTACAATAGGGTACTCGTATCCTTTTCCAGATTTCACCCAATGATCTGGAGGGTCTTATATACCCTTGAAAGGATCATTGAACATGAAGGAATTGATCTGGGAATATCAGAGTTTGCAGAGATGTATGACCTCGTAAGCCATGGATCTCATCGCTATCTACTCAAACATAAACCTGGTGAAGAACACCCCATCTTCAAAGCCACTAAGAATGACACCAACTGGAAACGGTGATTCTTCTTTGTCAGAAGGGATTCTATCCCTGATGGAAAGGATCTGCCTAGAAAATGGACCACTCATGGTAGGATAGAGGATCCTGAGAAGGATCACCAGATGACCTTGTTTTTGTCTAAGGATCACTAACGTCCTTTTGTTTCTATTTTGCAGCTATTACTATCGCACACCTCATCACAACACCTGCAACAAAGGAAAGGCTTGCTGCTTTCCAGAGACTTGATCCTGCAATAAGATCATTTAAAGCAAATACCCAGGATTCTCAAGAAGTATCCCCAGGTTCTGTCACTATGTCGAGTAAGTATCCATGTTTATATGTAATTAAATGCTTAAATTAAAATGAAATAAGGATACTTATCTGTTTTGAATGTGTAGGTGCTGGAAAATCTTCAAGGTCTGCCTCCAAATTCAGTGTCACTGACCTTGACACTGTCCGATCCTCAAAGAAGAAGATTGCTGCCAGTCCAACTGTCACGATCCCCAAGGCAACCACTTCTAAGGGCAAGAAAAGGAAGACCTCTGAGGCTGACAATCTAGAAGGCTTGCCTCTGATCCGTTATCAGTTCCTTGAGTACTTTGCTGAGGTAAGGATCACTGACTTAGCTTAATTATCCTGCCCACTTGAGGATCATGTTATCCTAAGCTTTATATTGTCTTTTTGCAGAAATTTGCTGAAATCGAGGACTACGTAGGCAATGTTGAAGAAGTTGAGCTAAAGTGCCTGGACCTCCAAAAGATGATGTTGGCCAAGGATCAGAAGATAGCCTCCCTTGAAAATGATGTCAATCTGGTGAAGAGGGAACTTGTCCTGGCTCACATTACTGCTGATCAAGAGAAAAATGAGATCACCAATGATGCTAAAATCTCAGCTGCCATCGCTATGTACAAGACCAAGTTGCAGATGGCCCAAGAAGCTCTGGATCCTGACTTTGACAAGAGCAGCTGGGACATAGAGGGCTGGAAGGCTAGATTGGCTGAGCAGGACGACGAAGAGGAGGCTGAAGAGGTCCTAGCACTCGAGGCTGGCAGCAATGGAGTCAAGGATCATGTGGAGGATGCTGGAGCTGGAGGAGATGGTGATGCAGCAAAGGTGTAAGCTGCAGGAATGGGCGATGAAGGACATTTCTAGACGTAGCCGGAGCCCATTTTTTAGAATTTGGTAGTTTTATTGTGGTTATGGTGTTTTGAAACAATCTTGGGTTGTAATAACTTTAGATAATAGTTTCTAGGGTGAAGGATCATGGATCCTTGAACAATAGGCAGGATAATGGGTGGTGGATGGATCCTCTGTTTGGGGGATGTAGCCACTCGTTATCCTTCCGTCTTTTATTTCCTGCACTACAAAAACCCGCAAACAATGGAGACCCTTTGCCAACCCATGTGGACGGGCCACGTTTTGCTGGTAGAAACGTGGGTTGGCAATTTTGACAACCTTAAAGGGTTTAACGTTTTGTGAATAAAATAACTTTAACTTTTTGGCTATCTCCCGTGTTGCTATCCTTGTTAGTACTTTACTTTTCAATTGTTGTGATATACATTTTGTCTAAACTTATCAAGTAAAGAAAAAATTTAATAAATATTCTCAAAAAGTTTAGGATATGATCAAGGATCACATATCCTATAGTCGACAAGTTCCGAAAAGTAGTATATTTTAAGGATCATAAGTTCAGTTGTCAAAGGATAAGGGTTACTCAAATGAATAATGAATAAAATCAAAATAGTTAAGGATCATACCTGAGAATCCAAGTTAGGATCCTAACCTTTAACACTTATAATCAGGATAACCAAAAGACAAACCAATAGAAGGTAAGGATCAAGGATCCTTGGTCGTTTATCTCCAAAAACCTGAAATAGGATACAACTTGGGACTAAGCCAATATAAGATAAGAGTTAGTAACTGGGGACAAGCCCAACAATTCTGGGGACAAGCCCAATATAATGGGGACAAGCCCAAAGGATAACTGGGGACAAGCCCAAAGGATAACTGGGGACAAGCCCAAAGGATAACTGGGGACAAGCCCAAAGGATCGTGTGTAAACTGGAGTATGGCCCTCACGGGCGACTATCCAAACTTAGTGACATGAAAATGCCAAAACCTTAGCTAACGTGAAAACGTTAGAAACCTTAGGAACGGATGTATGGTACGTCTACCATTATACGTAGGATCCTGAATATAGCCAGTACAATGAAATTGTCAGCCCCTAAAGCGAGTACTGGTCCCATTGCCTTGAACTATACCAGGATCATCGTGCGCTACTGGCGAAACTGGGGACAGGCCCAAACTGGGGTCAAGCCCAAATAATTGGGGTCAAGCCCAAATAACTGGGGTCAAGCCCAAATAAACTGGGGTCAAGCCCAAATAACTGGGGTCAAGCCCAAATAACTGGGGTCAAGCCCAAATAAACTGGATACTTCTGTGGATACTCAACCCTTTGTTGAGGGTACCTGAACCTTCAAAACTCAGAATCAAGTGAAAGGAGGATAAAGGATGCAGGATCCTTATCCTTATACAGGATAATTAAAGAATGAAATAGTTTGAGATTAGATCATTACCAAAATGAGGATCATCTGTCCTGTAAGGATCCTTCAAGGATACTTGTCATGTTAGGATCATGGATCCTTATCACATGAAGTATTTCTTCAAGTGGACAGCATTCCAAGCTCTTGGTAGCAAATCACCTTCCATTGTTAGCAATCGATATGCCCCCTTTCCTGTCTCAGCTTCAATCAAGTAAGGGCCTTCCCACTTTGGTGCCAACTTTCCATCAACAGGATTGGTGGTATTCTGAAATGCTTTCCTTAACACCATATCACCAACTAGGAATTTCCTGATCCTGACATTTTTGTTGTAAGCTCCAGCCATCCTTTGTTGATAACTAGCCATCCTTATCCTTGCCAAATCCCTGATTTCTTCTATAGTATCCAAGTCTTGAACCAAGTTTTCAGCATTTTCTTCAGGATCACGAATGCTTGTTCTTGCAGTTGGAACCACCATCTCTGTAGGGATCACTGATTCTGCCCTAAATACCACAGAAAATGGAGTTTGGCCAGTAGCATGTGACAACTGGCCCAAACCGGTAATTTCTGTACACATTAATTATTGCTTAATGACTGCAATTATGTGCTTAATTGTCAGCAATATCTGATTTCATACTAAACAAGTGAATTCATGCACGTTGTATACTACAAAATATTGCTTTATGCATAAATGAGAGCGTTGCGTCAGAAATAATAGTAAACTCACCGGTAAGACACACTGTGTCAACGGAACTGCAGAAAGCAGTCAGACAATAAAATTGGAGCCTAGGTGTAGGTCCGACAACAAGAATGCATTAAAACCCAAGAGTACATACAAGGGTTAATATATATGCAATACGAAAGCAAAAATAAGCACTAAAAAGCACCCGAAACACACTTTAAGTGCATAAATTATATAATTCAGCAATATTTCAGCATTTAGACATATAAATATTATGCAGAAATGTCATTTTATTATCCGGAATATTTCCCTAAGTGTTGGGAATTAAAAGGGATACAAAAAGATACTTAGAGGGGTACTAAAAAGTGTAATTTAACACTTTAAAGAACCGGTATTTAACCGAACAACAGGACATTACCCGGAACATCCAATATTTACTAGATCTTTCCAAATCCATAATAATCTTGCCAAGATCCCTTAAAATCTTACATGATCTTTCATAGATCTCTTTTAGATTCACAAGATCTTTCATAGATTCACTTTGATACACTTAGATTTGAATCGGGCAAAGTTGTTAGAGGCTGCACGCTAGAACTTGGTGAACGAAGGTTTAGCATCGACCTCCTACCTATTCAATTGGGTAGCTTCGATGTAGTAGTCGGGATGGACTGGTTGTCCAAGAACAAAGCTGAAGTCATTTGTCATGAGAAAATCATTCGCATCCCTCTGGCGAATGATGAAACTCTCATCGTGCATGGAGAAAAACGAGACGCGCCTCTCCGAATCATCAGTTGCATGAAGGCACGGAAATGCTTAAGGAAAGGATGTGTCGCTTTCCTAGCACACGTTATAGACAAGAAGGCTGAGGAGCCAAAACTCGAAGACATTCCTGTGGTGAAGGAATTTCCTGATGTGTTCCCTGAAGATCTGCCAGGACTACCTCCGCAACGACAAGTCGAATTCCGTATAGACTTGGTTCCGGGAGCTGCTCCTGTAGCCAAGGCACCCTATCGACTTGCGCCATCCGAAATGCAAGAATTATCTACACAACTCCAGGAGTTGTTGGATAAAGGACTCATAAGGCCAAGCTTCTCACCCTGGGGAGCTCCAGTATTGTTCGTGAAGAAGAAGGATGGAACACTGCGGATGTGTATCGATTACAGGGAACTGAACAAGCTCACTATCAAGAATCGGTATCCACTACCGAGGATTGATGACTTATTTGATCAACTGCAAGGATCAAGCTACTATTCCAAGATCGACCTTCGATCTGGATACCATCAGCTGAGAATCCAAGAAGAAAGCGTGCCAAAGACTGCATTCAGAACATGATATGGGCACTACGAATTTCTTGTGATGCCATTTGGATTGACGAACGCGCCAGCGGTCTTTATGGATCTGATGAACCGCGTATGTAAACCATATCTCGATAAATTCGTGATTGTATTTATCGATGATATCCTGATTTACTCGCGAACGAAAGAAGAACATGAGCAACATCTCAGAACCATCTTGGAACTACTAAAGAAAGAGAAACTCTATGCAAAGTTCTCGAAATGCGAATTCTGGATTCGCGAAGTACAATTTCTTGGTCACGTTGTGAATGAGAAGGGCATTCATGTAGACCCGTCCAAGATAGAAGCAATAAAGAATTGGGAAGCTCCCAAAACCCCAACTGAGGTTCGTCAATATTTGGGCTTAGCGGGCTATTATCGGCGATTCATCGAGAATTTCTCAAAAATAGCTCAACCGCTAACGACCCTTACTCAGAAAGACAAGAAATACGACTGGGGTTACAAACAAGAAGAAGCCTTCCAGTTACTTAAAAACAAGCTCTGCGATGCACCAATACTATCATTACCCGAAGGCATTGAAGACTTCGTGGTATACTGCGACGCCTCACGACAAGGCATGGGTTGCGTGCTCATGCAACGCCAAAAAGTCATCGCTTATGCTTCAAGACAACTGAAGGTTCACGAGAGAAATTATACCACTCACGACCTGGAGCTGGGCGCAGTGGTATTCGCCTTAAAGATTTGGCGACATTATTTATATGGTACTCGATGTACAATCTTCACAGATCACAAAAGCTTACAACACATATTTGATCAGAAGGAATTGAATATGCGCCAGCGACGTTGGGTCGAGTTGCTGAACGATTATGACTGTGAGATTAAGTACCATCCTGGAAAGGCAAACGTTGTAGCGGACGCGTTGAGCCGAAAGGAAAGGGTTAAGACCCTAAGGGTTCGAGCGTTAGAAATGACCATTCGAACGAACCTCACTGCACGCATTCGCGATGCACAACAAGAAGCTCTTAAAGAAGAGAACCGTAAAGCTGAATACCTACGGGGTATGCTGAAGTACATGGTGCCAAACGAAGAGGGAGCCTTATACTTCAAGAAGCGTATTTAGGTTCCACTCTATGGTGGCATACGAGAAGTCATCCTTGATGAAGCCCACAAATCGAGATATTCGATCCACCCAGGATCGGACAAGATGTATCAAGACTTGAAGGAATATTACTGGTGGCCGAGACTCAAAAGCGACGTTGCTGTTTATGTTGGAAAATGCCTAACCTGTGTCAAGGTTAAGGCAGAATATCAGAAACCGTCCGGCCTACTACAACAACCAGAGATTCCCGTGTGGAAGTGGGAACAAATCTCGATGGACTTCATAACGAAATTACCCAGGACCCCGAGAGGGCACGATATGATATGGGTAATAGTTGATCGACTAACGAAGTCTGCGCATTTCCTACCAATCCGAGAAAAGGAAAGCACTGGAAAGCTTGCAGAGATATACTTAAGAGAAATCATGGCACGTCATGGAGTGCCAATCTCAATCATTTCAGACAGAGATGGACGCTTTGTCTCAAGAATCTGGCAATCATTTCAGGAAGCCTTTGGGTCTCAGTTAGATCTAAGCACGGCATTCCATCCGCAAACAGACGGCCAGAGTGAACGGACTATACAAACGTTAGAAGATATGCTTCGCGCATGTGTCATGGATCTAGGCGGCAGCTGGGATACTCATCTACCTTTAGTTGAGTTTTCCTACAATAACAGTTATCATACGAGCATAAAAGCCACACCGTTCGAAGCTCTGTATGGCCGCAAATGCCGATCGCCCTTATGTTGGGCAGATGCCGGAGATAAGCGTATGGTTGGTCCTGAACTTGTACAAGAGACAACCGACAAGATTGCGCAGATCCGAGAGCGAATTAAGGCGGCTCGAGAACGACAAAAGATCTACGCCGATCCGAAAAGGAAATCAGTAGAATTCAAGGTGGGAGACAAAGTGTTGTTAAAAGTCTCACCTTGGAAGGGCGTAGTCAGATTTGGAAAGCGTGGAAAGCTGAATCCACGATATATCGGACCATTCAGAATATTGAAGAGAATTGGTACCGTGGCATACAAGTTGGAGTTACCGGAAGAACTTAATGGAGTACATGATACGTTTCATGTATCCAACCTGAAGAAGAGTCCAACACAAGAAAACGTGATCATCCCGATGGATGAAGTGCATATTGATGAAGCCCTCAGATTTACGGAACAACCCGTTGAGGTTACCTACTGGAAGGTCAACAAGACCAGGAGGAGCAGTGTGAAACTTGTCAAAGTACGTTGGAGCTCTAAGCACGGACCCGAGTACACATGGGAACGTGAAGACCAGTTCAAGAAAAAGTATCCCCACCTATTCAAGAAGACTCCAGCGAGAGTGAGTTCAGCCTGAATTTCGGGACGAAATTCTTTTAACGGGGGGAGACTGTGACAACTGGCCCAAACCGGTAATTTCCGTACACATTAATTATTGCTTAATGACTGCAATTATGTGCTTAATTGTCAGCAATATCTGATTTCATACTAAACAAGTGAATTCATGCACGTTGTATACTACAAAATATTGCTTTATGCATAAACGAGAGCGTTGCGTCAGAAATAATAGTAAACTCACCGGTAAGACACACTGTGTCAACGGAACTGCAGAAAGCAGTCAGACAATAAAATTGGAGCCTAGGTGTAGGTCCGACAACAAGAATACATTAAAACCCAAGAGTACATACAAGGGTTAATATATATGCAATACGAAAGCAAAAATAAGCACTAAAAAGCACCCGAAACGCACTTTAAGTGCAGAAATTATATAATTCAGCAATATTTCAGCATTTAGACATATAAATATTATGCAGAAATGTCATTTTATTATCCGGAATATTTCCCTAAGTGTTGGGAATTAAAAGGGATACAAAAAGATACTTAGAGGGGTACTAAAAAGTGTAATTTAACACTTTAAAGAACCGGTATTTAACCGAACAACAGGACATTACCCGGAACATCCAATATTTACTAGATCTTTCCAAATCCATAATAATCTTGCCAAGATCCCTTAAAATCTTACATGATCTTTCATAGATCTCTTTTAGATTCACAAGATCTTTCATAGATTCACTTTGATACACTTAGATTTGGTAAATCTAATTAAGATCTTGCAAGTTACACATTACCCCCCCCCCCATATGCAAATAATCGAACCAAACCCCCTCCCATCCCAACCGAAATCGGTCACATGGCCTATTTGGAAGGTCCTACATGATCTTGCAAGATATCTTAGATCTTATAAGATTTGTTTTGATATCCCCAAATCTTAATAAGATCCCATGAGATCTCTAGTAATCTATATGGATTTGGTGCAAGATATTGTTATGTACGATAAGAGACACAAGACTCATTCATCTTCATCACTTTAACACACCAAAACCTCTCTCTCTCCCTCTCATGAAAGCTACGGCCAAGACCCCCTAACCTCATCACCATTTTTCTTCAATCCTCCAACATGATTTAAGCACTCTACAAGGTGATACAAGCATACTTATGAAGGTTGGAAGCAAAGGAACTTGAAGGACCACCTTTGTTTGCTTTTATCCACGCGATTTTCGACTAGTTTCCTTCCCTAGCCTCGAGCTAGTAGTAAGTTGCTTTAAACGCCCTCTCGATCTATTTTAAGGTGGTTAAAATAAGATATGACGGTTAAAACTCATGAACTTACAAGATGAAGTGTTAAAAGTCTACTAAAATGTTAAAAATGATGGTTAAAAGCTATGATGTTGTGTAAAACTTGTAAGACTTGTTTTGTGTAACTATTTAGTGCTGATCTATGTTGTGGTAGCTCGGATCATCATCTAACCCGGATTGGTCATGTTCATGAAACATGACATAGAGTATGTTCAAGTGTAAAAAGGGTTAAATGATGAAACCCTACCACACACTAATCATGAACTTGTGTAAAAACAATTTTTCTTATGAAATATTGTTCAAAATTAGTAGATCTACGGATCTACAAGTGGTATTTTTGAATAACCAAGTGTATGATGAAACCATGTTTTAAAACCGGATCTTTCATGAACTAGAGGTGTTTTTGTGAACAAACAAGTGCGTGGACACTTGTGTAACAAAAGTTTTAACAAAGAAATAATTTTCGTAAAAACCGACTAGAAGTTGTGAAACTTCATATTCTTTAAAAAGAAAGTTTTTAAGAAATTAAACTTATTTTTAAAGATAACAAGACTTACTAAATGTGCTAGTAAGTTACTACACATTTTTGTAAATATTCAAGTTCATGAAATGGAGAAATTAGTGATTATTGTTGATGAGTAATGTTGATAATTGTTGTTGATGATTGTTGACGATTTAAAAGAAAATAAACACATGTTCTGAAAACATGGGAAACCTCCATTTTTAGGGGAAACTCTGTCAAAATTTTTATAAATTTTGACACTTAGAAAAATATAAGTTTTTGGGAAACTTATTCCCTAAAAATGTATTCAAAAGTATTACCAAGGTTTCCCTAATTTTTGGTGATAAGAAATGAGGATTTCTTCAAGAATGAAAACGGATATAAGTATGTATATTTTTGAGAGAAAAATATATATTATTTTATCACCAACTTTTGTGCTAAGTGTATATAGTATGTGTTATACGTGCTAGTGTATTAAGACTTAAAAATACACTAAATACTCATGAGGAGTATAAACATAAAAATACACATACAAGATACATAATTCGGGTGCAAAGTGCAAAACACGAGATACTTATATTAATTTTAGAGAAAATAATATAAGTAAGATACGTAGTTAAAAATATAGAATATTTTTAACACAAGAATATATACAAAAGAGAGTGACTGTACTTGTGCGACGCAAGTCTAGTGACTAACGTTAAGAAAACGCGTATAGGTTACGACGTTAATTAAGCAAATCCGGTGGAGTTTACGACGCTAGGAACGCAAAGTTGTGAGTTCATGCTCCCCCTTTTCTCTTTAACTGTTTTCAGTTTTTATAACTTCGGGGGTGAAATACATGTACAAATGTACAAAATTTATAATTGGTATGATATAAATACAAGAAGTACACTTGGTGAGAACGAGAACCAAGTGTGACGAAATATAAGAATACATGAAGTACACTTGGTGAGAACGAGAACCAAGTGTGACGAAATATAAGAATATGAGAAGCGCACTTGGTGAGAACGAGAACCAAGTATGAGGCGCTATGAGAAATGATAACAAGAAACGCGCTTGGTGAGGACGAGAACCAGGTAGGATGCGTTATGAGAAATAGTGTCACGAATAGGGTATAGAAGCACCATTAATCGTGTAAATACTTAGACCGCAGAACAAAAGGTTAGATCTAACGGGTGCCTGGCAGCCACACTCTCGGTGAGGGCGAGAATCGAGTAGTGCTTTTGTGTCTCAGAATATACCAATTAAATGCCTTAGGTTTGGTGACTTCCTATGTCGTGTCACATGTTAATGGCTTTGCAACCCATTAACAATCACAGGAATATTTTAATTACATGAAATTCATACCATACTAAAAATTGATGAATACTTGAGTACGTGGGGTACTCAAGAAAAGGTTGAATTATACTTGAAGTACGTGGGGTACTCAAGAAAATGAAAATTATACTTGAGTACGTGGGGTACTCAAGAAGAAATTGAATTATACATGTGTACGTGGTGTACACATGAAACTGGATTTATATATGAAAACTCGATTTACTCACAAACTATGTTTTCATACCAAGTATACAAACATGAAATACAAAACTGCATGAATTCACACCAACTTTATGTTGACGTTTTTCCAAAAACTCACATGTATTTCAGGTAACTAGGATGGATGTGCGCGCGGTCTTACCCATGCTCGTGGATGTCGCTTGTGTTTAACTTTAAATGAAGTTGTAAACTTTTAAGACAATGTTTTATGCTGTCTAGCGATATAAACGCTAAACTTATGTTTTCAAATTATGGTATTTGATGTTATTTTACGAGCATGTAGCATGTTTACTCTTCGTATGCAATGAGAACCTTTCATGATCACACCTCGTGCTTCCGCCGTAGAAAGGGGTGTGACAGATTGGTATCAGAGCTGCGATTGTAGTGAACCAGGATTCCTTCTCGAGTCTAGTCTACAATCTCTAGGATCCATTCACGAAAACAATTTTCAAAGAGTTTTCATTGCATAAAACGTCCCGCGACATCCACTACCTGAAACTGTCTACATGAGTCTAGAAAAGACACTACGAGACTTAGAGTGCACTTGTGTAGCACTTGTCGTTGACTAGAAATTACTTGCAATTATGTGTGATAATTAGCATGTACTAGAAGTAGAATGTCATGAGTATACGTGACTTTATCTAAAAGCAATGGCCCATCTGAAGGAGGAAATACGAGGATGAAACGAACTGTGCGGACTGTGCAAGGAGTTACGTAATTATGGATGCATACATAATTATGGAATTCAGTGCACAGAAATCACAGCAAGTCTTATCACGTATAGATTCCCTCAGTGCAAGCCTACTAAGTACTCTGCTAGAGTAATAATTGTTTGATGTCACTTATGTGGTATATATACCTGTGAATATATATGATACTACTGTCTAGGGTGACGATATCAAACAAATGTCTAACCCTGTTGTGTTATGTTCTGTCAGAACATGGCACCCAGGAAAACTGTGAATGCTCGCAATGATGATCAACCTCCACCTCCCCCACTGCCAAGAACTGCTGAAGAGCTGAACGCTCTGCTAGAGGAAAGGATATCCGCTGCTATCGCCCAGTACGAGGCGAACCGAACCCAAGACAGTGGAGGACCAAGCAACGCTAGGCGTAATGGGAATGGAGATTCGTCTGGAGGCAATGCAGCTCAAGGTAACCTTGAGACACTGTACTACGCATGAGGAAATTTATGAACGGTCTTTGTTTCATTATTTCTTCGATTGCTCACATGTGAATTGGTTGAATCAATTCCAGGCTGCACTTTCAAGTAGTTCCTCGACTGCAAGCCGATGAACTATGACGGCACAGGAGGTGCAGTAGCATTTGTGCGCTGGACGGAGAAGACTGAAGCTACTTTCCGCATGAGCAAGTGTACCGCGGGTCAACAAGTCACCCTTGCTACTGGGTTGTTTGTCGATGAAGCTCTGACTTGGTGGAACCTGCAAGTCCAAACCTTGGGCGATGATGCCGCTTATGGCCTAACTTGGGACGAGCTAAAGGAAAGAATGAGAGAGAAGTACTGCTCTCGTGCCGAACTCCAAAGGTTGGAAACGGATTTCTGGCACTTGACTATGGAAGGTGCTGACATTAATGGTTACACTCGAAGGTTCCACGATCTGTCTAGAGTGCTTCCCTACATGGTGACTCCCGAATTCAAGCGCGTTGAACGCTACATTTGGGGACTGGCCCCAGAGTTTCGTGGCATGGTGACGTCGGCCAAACCACAAACAATCACGGAGGCTGTAACTCTGGCTGTCAGTCTGACTGAAGATTGGGTTCGTATGAAGAAATTATCACTAAACCCAACAGAGAAGACCGAAACACATGCTGAGTCATCTGGGGACAAGAAAAGGAAGCATGCAAACCTGAATCAGGCAATTCGTAACAACAAGAGTTCCAACAAGAAGTGTGACCCCAACCCGCCTCAGGAGGCGAAATCTCTTGCAGCCATGAACGACGCTCCAGCAAAGGGATACCTGGGCACCTTGCCCAAATGCCATCGGTGTAAACGCCATCACGAGGGAGCTTGTCGCATCTCAAAGTGTGACAAGTGTGGAAAGTTGGGTCACCGCATTGAAGACTGTTGGAGTAAGAGGAACGAGAATGGAAATCGTAACGGGGCTGATGATAGGAACAATGGTGGAAATGGAAACGGTGCTGGTAGCAAGAATGGTAACGGGAAAGGGCAAGGATGCTTCAAGTGTGGAAGCAATGATCATTTCATGAAGAACTGCCCAGAGAGAAACAACGCTCCGGCTCGAGCATTTGTGATTGGAGCAAGAGACGCACGCGAGGACCCTAACGTGGTCACCGGTACGTTTCTCATTAACAATCACTTTGCATCCATATTATTTGACACTGGCGCTGATTATAGCTTCATGTCTGTGGAATTTAAACGCATACTTGGAATTGAATCTAGTAGATTAGAAATTCCTTACTCCATAGAACTAGCCAATGGTAAACTTGTTGAATCGGGCGAAGTTGTTAGAGGCTGCACGCTAGAACTTGGTGAACGAAGGTTTAGCATCGACCTCCTACCTATTCAATTGGGTAGCTTCGATGTAGTAGTCGGGATGGACTGGTTGTCCAAGAACAAAGCTGAAGTCATTTGTCATGAGAAAATCATTCGCATCCCTCTGGCGAATGATGAAACTCTCATCGTGCATGGAGAAAAACGAGACGCGCCTCTCCGAATCATCAGTTGCATGAAGGCACGGAAATGCTTAAGGAAAGGATGTGTCGCTTTCCTAGCACACGTTATAGACAAGAAGGCTGAGGAGCCAAAACTCGAAGACATTCCTGTGGTGAAGGAATTTCCTGATGTGTTCCCTGAAGATCTGCCAGGACTACCTCCGCAACGACAAGTCGAATTCCGTATAGACTTGGTTCCGGGAGCTGCTCCTGTAGCCAAGGCACCCTATCGACTTGCGCCATCCGAAATGCAAGAATTATCTACACAACTCCAGGAGTTGTTGGATAAAGGACTCATAAGGCCAAGCTTCTCACCCTGGGGAGCTCCAGTATTGTTCGTGAAGAAGAAGGATGGAACACTGCGGATGTGTATCGATTACAGGGAACTGAACAAGCTCACTATCAAGAATCGGTATCCACTACCGAGGATTGATGACTTATTTGATCAACTGCAAGGATCAAGCTACTATTCCAAGATCGACCTTCGATCTGGATACCATCAGCTGAGAATCCAAGAAGAAAGCGTGCCAAAGACTGCATTCAGAACATGCTATGGGCACTACGAATTTCTTGTGATGCCATTTGGATTGACGAACGCGCCAGCGGTCTTTATGGATCTGATGAACCGCGTATGTAAACCATATCTCGATAAATTCGTGATTGTATTTATCGATGATATCCTGATTTACTCGCGAACGAAAGAAGAACATGAGCAACATCTCAGAACCATCTTGGAACTACTAAAGAAAGAGAAACTCTATGCAAAGTTCTCGAAATGCGAATTCTGGATTCGCGAAGTACAATTTCTTGGTCACGTTGTGAATGAGAAGGGCATTCATGTAGACCCGTCCAAGATAGAAGCAATAAAGAATTGGGAAGCTCCCAAAACCCCAACTGAGGTTCGTCAATATTTGGGCTTAGCGGGCTATTATCGGCGATTCATCGAGAATTTCTCAAAAATAGCTCAACCGCTAACGACCCTTACTCAGAAAGACAAGAAATACGACTGGGGTTACAAACAAGAAGAAGCCTTCCAGTTACTTAAAAACACGCTCTGCGATGCACCAATACTATCATTACCCGAAGGCACTGAAGACTTCGTGGTATACTGCGACGCCTCACGACAAGGCTTGGGTTGCGTGCTCATGCAACGCCAAAAAGTCATCGCTTATGCTTCAAGACAACTGAAGGTTCACGAAAGAAATTATACCACTCACGACCTGGAGCTGGGCGCAGTGGTATTCACCTTAAAGATTTTGCGACATTATTTATATGGTACTCGATGTACAATCTTCACAGATCACAAAAGCTTACAACACATATTTGATCAGAAGGAATTGAATATGCGCCAGCGAAGTTGGGTCGAGCTGCTGAACGATTATGACTGTGAGATTAAGTACCATCCTGGAAAGGCAAACGTTGTAGCGGACGCGTTGAGCCAAAAGGAAAGGGTTAAGACCCTAAGGGTTCGAGCGTTAGAAATGACCATTCGAACGAACCTCACTGCACGCATTCGCGATGCACAACAAGAAGCTCTTAAAGAAGAGAACCGTAAAGCTGAATACCTACGGGGTATGCTGAAGTACATGGTGCCAAACGAAGAGGGAGCCTTATACTTCAAGAAGCGTATTTGGGTTCCACTCTATGGTGGCATACGAGAAGTCATCCTTGATGAAGCCCACAAATCGAGATATTCGATCCACCCAGGATCGGACAAGATGTATCAAGACTTGAAGGAATATTACTGGTGGCCGAGACTCAAAAGCGACGTTGCTGTTTATGTTGGAAAATGCCTAACCTATGCCAAGGTTAAGGCAGAATATCAGAAACCGTCCGGCCTACTACAACAACCAGAGATTCCCGTGTGGAAGTGGGAACAAATCTCGATGGACTTCATAACGAAATTACCCAGGACCCCGAGAGGGCACGATATGATATGGGTAATAGTTGATTGACTAACGAAGTCTGCGCATTTCCTACCAATCCGAGAAAAGGATAGCACTGGAAAGCTTGCAGAGATATACTTAAGAGAAATAGTGGCACGTCATGGAGTGCCAATCTCAATCATTTCAGACAGAGATGGACGCTTTGTCTCAAGAATCTGGCAATCATTTCAGGAAGCCTTTGGGTCTCAGTTAGATCTAAGCACGGCATTCCATCCGCACACAGACGGCCAGAGTGAACGGACTATACAAACGTTAGAAGATATGCTTCGCGCATGTGTCATGGATCTAGGCGGCAGCTGGGATACTCATCTACCTTTAGTTGAGTTTTCCTACAATAACAGTTATCATACGAGCATAAAAGCCGCACCGTTCGAAGCTCTGTATGGCCGCAAATGCCGATCGCCCTTATGTTGGGCAGATGCCGGAGATAAGCGTATGGTTGGTCCTGAACTTGTACAAGAGACAACCGACAAGATTGCGCAGATCCGAGAGCGCATTAAGGCGGCTCGAGAACGACAAAAGATCTACGCCGATCCGAAAAGGAAATCAGTAGAATTCAAGGTGGGAGACAAAGTGTTGTTAAAAGTCTCACCTTGGAAGGGCGTAGTCAGATTTGGAAAGCGTGGAAAGCTGAATCCACGATATATCGGACCATTCAGAATATTGAAGAGAATTGGTACCGTGGCATACAAGTTGGAGTTACCGGAAGAACTTAATGGAGTACATGATACGTTTCATGTATCCAACCTGAAGAAGAGTCCAACACAAGAAAACGTGATCATCCCGATGGATGAAGTGCATATTGATGAAGCCCTCAGATTTACGGAACAACCCGTTGAGGTTACCTACTGGAAGGTCAACAAGACCAGGAGGAGCAGTGTGAAACTTGTCAAAGTACGTTGGAGCTCTAAGCACGGACCCGAGTACACATGGGAACGTGAAGACCAGTTCAAGAAAAAGTATCCCCACCTATTCAAGAAGACTCCAGCGAGAGTGAGTTCAGCCTGAATTTCGGGACGAAATTCTTTTAACGGGGGGAGACTGTGACAACTGGCCCAAACCGGTAATTTCCGTACACATTAATTATTGCTTAATGACTGCAATTATGTGCTTAATTGTCAGCAATATCTGATTTCATACTAAACAAGTGAATTCATGCACGTTGTATACTACAAAATATTGCTTTATGCATAAACGAGAGCGTTGCGTCAGAAATAATAGTAAACTCACCGGTAAGACACACTGTGTCAACGGAACTGCAGAAAGCAGTCAGACAATAAAATTGGAGCCTAGGTGTAGGTCCGACAACAAGAATACATTAAAACCCAAGAGTACATACAAGGGTTAATATATATGCAATACGAAAGCAAAAATAAGCACTAAAAAGCACCCGAAACGCACTTTAAGTGCAGAAATTATATAATTCAGCAATATTTCAGCATTTAGACATATAAATATTATGCAGAAATGTCATTTTATTATCCGGAATATTTCCCTAAGTGTTGGGAATTAAAAGGGATACAAAAAGATACTTAGAGGGGTACTAAAAAGTGTAATTTAACACTTTAAAGAACCGGTATTTAACCGAACAACAGGACATTACCCGGAACATCCAATATTTACTAGATCTTTCCAAATCCATAATAATCTTGCCAAGATCCCTTAAAATCTTACATGATCTTTCATAGATCTCTTTTAGATTCACAAGATCTTTCATAGATTCACTTTGATACACTTAGATTTGGTAAATCTAATTAAGATCTTGCAAGTTACACATTACCCCCCCCCATATGCAAATAATCGAACCAAACCCCCTCCCATCCCAACCGAAATCGGTCACATGGCCTATTTGGAAGGTCCTACATGATCTTGCAAGATATCTTAGATCTTATAAGATTTGTTTTGATATCCCCAAATCTTAATAAGATCCCATGAGATCTCTAGTAATCTATATGGATTTGGTGCAAGATATTGTTATGTACGATAAGAGACACAAGACTCATTCATCTTCATCACTTTAACACACCAAAACCTCTCTCTCTCCCTCTCATGAAAGCTACGGCCAACACCCCCTAACCTCATCACCATTTTTCTTCAATCCTCCAACATGATTTAAGCACTCTACAAGGTGATACAAGCATACTTATGAAGGTTGGAAGCAAAGGAACTTGAAAGACCACCTTTGTTTGCTTTTATCCACGCGATTTTCGACTAGTTTCCTTCCCTAGCCTCGAGCTAGTAGTAAGTTGCTTTAAACGCCCTCTCGATCTATTTTAAGGTGGTTAAAATAAGATATGACGGTTAAAACTCATGAACTTACAAGATGAAGTGTTAAAAGTCTACTAAAATGTTAAAAATGATGGTTAAAAGCTATGATGTTGTGTAAAACTTGTAAGACTTGTTTTGTGTAACTATTTAGTGCTGATCTATGTTGTGGTAGCTCGGATCATCATCTAACCCGGATTGGTCATGTTCATGAAACATGACATAGAGTATGTTCAAGTGTAAAAAGGGTTAAATGATGAAACCCTACCACACACTAATCATGAACTTGTGTAAAAACAATTTTTCTTATGAAATATTGTTCAAAATTAGTAGATCTACGAATCTACAAGTGGTATTTTTGAATAACCAAGTGTATGATGAAACCATGTTTTAAAACCGGATCTTTCATGAACTAGAGGTGTTTTTGTGAACAAACAAGTGTGTGGACACTTGTGTAACAAAAGTTTTAACAAAGAAATAATTTTCGTAAAAACCGACTAGAAGTTGTGAAACTTCATATTCTTTAAAAATAAAGTTTTTAAGAAATTAAACTTATTTTTAAAGATAACAAGACTTACTAAATGTGCTAGTAAGTTACTACACATTTTTGTAAATATTCAAGTTCATGAAATGGAGAAATTAGTGATTATTGTTGATGAGTAATGTTGATAATTGTTGTTGATGATTGTTGACGATTTAAAAGAAAATAAACACATGTTCTGAAAACATGGGAAACCTCCATTTTTAGGGGAAACTCTGTCAAAATTTTTATAAATTTTGACACTTAGAAAAATATAAGTTTTTGGGAAACTTATTCCCTAAAAATGTATTCAAAAGTATTACCAAGGTTTCCCTAATTTTTGGTGATAAGAAATGAGGATTTCTTCAAGAATGAAAACGGATATAAGTATGTATATTTTTTAGAGAAAAATATATATTATTTTATCACCAACTTTTGTGCTAAGTGTATATAGTATGTGTTATACGTGCTAGTGTATTAAGACTTAAAAATACACTAAATACTCATGAGGAGTATAAACATAAAAATACACATACAAGATACATAATTCGGGTGCAAAGTGCAAAACACGAGATACTTATATTAATTTTAGAGAAAATAATATAAGTAAGATACGTAGTTAAAAATATAGAATATTTTTAACACAAGAATATATACAAAAGAGAGTGACTGTACTTGTGCGACGCAAGTCTAGTGACTAACGTTAAGAAAACGCGTATAGGTTACGACGTTAATTAAGCAAATCCGGTGGAGTTTACGACGCTAGGAACGCAAAGTTGTGAGTTCATGCTCCCCCTTTTCTCTTTAACTGTTTTCAGTTTTTATAACTTCGGGGGTGAAATACATGTACAAATGTACAAAATTTATAATTGGTATGATATAAATACAAAAAGTACACTTGGTGAGAACGAGAACCAAGTGTGACGAAATATAAGAATACAAGAAGTACACTTGGTGAGAACGAGAACCAAGTGTGACGAAATATAAGAATATGAGAAGCGCACTTGGTGAGAACGAGAACCAAGTATGAGGCGCTATGAGAAATGATAACAAGAAACGCGCTTGGTGAGGACGAGAACCAGGTAGGATGCGTTATGAGAAATAGTGTCACGAATAGGGTACAGAAGCACCATTAATCGTGTAAATACTTAGACCGCAGAACAAAAGGTTAGATCTAACGGGTGCCTGGCAGCCACACTCTCGGTGAGGGCGAGAATCGAGTAGTGCTTTTGTGTCTAATAATATACCAATTAAATGCCTTAGGTTTGGTGACTTCCTATGTCGTGTCACATGTTAATGGCTTTGCAACCCATTAACAATCACAGGAATATTTTAATTACATGAAATTCATACCATACTAAAAATTGATGAATACTTGAGTACGTGGGGTACTCAAGAAAAGGTTGAATTATACTTGAAGTACGTGGGGTACTCAAGAAAATGAGAATTATACTTGAGTACGTGGGGTACTCAAGAAGAAATTGAATTATACATGTGTACGTGGTGTACACATGAAACTGGATTTATATATGAAAACTCGATTTACTCACAAACTATGTTTTCATACCAAGTATACAAACATGAAATACAAAACTGCATGAATTCACACCAACTTTATGTTGACGTTTTTCCAAAAACTCACATGTATTTCAGGTAACTAGGATGGATGTGCGCGCGGTCTTACCCATGCTCGTGGATGTCGCTTGTGTTTAACTTTAAATGAAGTTGTAAACTTTTAAGACAATGTTTTATGCTGTCTAGCGATATAAACGCTAAACTTATGTTTTCAAATTATGGTATTTGATGTTATTTTACGAGCATGTAGCATGTTTACTCTTCGTATGCAATGAGAACCTTTCATGATCACACCTCGTGCTTCCGCCGTAGAAAGGGGTGTGACAGATTGGTATCAGAGCTGCGATTGTAGTGAACCAGGATTCCTTCTCGAGTCTCGTCTACAATCTCTAGGATCCATTCATGAAAACAATTTTCAAAGAGTTTTCATTGCATAAAACGTCCCGCGACATCCACTACCTGAAACTGTCTACATGAGTCTAGAAAAGACACTACGAGACTTAGAGTGCACTTGTGTAGCACTTCTCGTTGACTAGAAATTACTTGCAATTATGTGTGATAATTAGCATGTACTAGAAGTAGAATGTCATGAGTATACGTGACTTTATCTGAAAGCAATGGCCCATCTGAAGGAGGAAATACGAGGATGAAACGAACTGTGCGGACTGTGCAAGGAGTTACGTAATTATGGATGCATACATAATTTTGGAATTCAGTGCACAGAAATCACAGCAAGTCTTGTCACGTATAGATTCCCTCAGTGCAAGCCTACTAAGTACTCTGCTAGAGTAATAATTGTTTGATATCACTTATGTGGTATATATACCTGTGAATATATATGATACTACTGTCTAGGGTGACGATATCAAACAAATGTCTAACCCTGTTGTGTTATGTTCTGTTAGAACATGGCACCCAGGAAAACTGTGAATGCTCGCAATGATGATCAACCTCCACCTCCCCCACTGCCAAGAACTGCTGAAGAGCTGAACGCTCTGCTAGAGGAAAGGATCTCCGCTGCTATCGCCCAGTACGAGGCGAACCGAACCCAAGACAGTGGAGGACCAAGCAACGCTAGGCGTAATGGGAATGGAGATTCGTCTGGAGGCAATGCAGCTCAAGGTAACCTTGAGACACTGTACTACGCATGAGGAAATTTATGAACGGTCTTTGTTTCATTATTTCTTCGATTGCTCACATGTGAATTGGTTGAATCAATTCCAGGCTGCACTTTCAAGCAGTTCCTCGACTGCAAGCCGATGAACTATGACGGCACAGGAGGTGCAGTAGCATTTGTGCGCTGGACGGAGAAGACTGAAGCTACTTTCCGCATGAGCAAGTGTACCGCGGGTCAACAAGTCACCCTTGCTACTGGGTTGTTTGTCGATGAAGCTCTGACCTGGTGGAACCTGCAAGTCCAAACCTTGGGCGATGATGCCGCTTATGGCCTAACTTGGGACGAGCTAAAGGAAAGAATGAGAGAGAAGTACTGCTCTCGTGCCGAACTCCAAAGGTTGGAAACGGAGTTCTGGCACTTGACTATGGAAGGTGCTGACATTAATGGTTACACTCGAAGGTTCCACGATCTGTCTAGAGTGCTTCCCTACATGGTGACTCCCGAATTCAAGCGCGTTGAACGCTACATTTGGGGACTGGCCCCAGAGTTTCGTGGCATGGTGACGTCGGCCAAACCACAAACAATCACGGAGGCTGTAACTCTGGCTGTCAGTCTGACTGAAGATTGGGTTCGTATGAAGAAATTATCACTAAACCCAACAGAGAAGACCGAAACACATGCTGAGTCATCTGGGGACAAGAAAAGGAAGCATGCAAACCTGAATCAGGCAATTCGTAACAACAAGAGTTCCAACAAGAAGCGTGACCCCAACCCGCCTCAGGAGGCGAAATCTCTTGCAGCCATGAACGACGCTCCAGCAAAGGGATACCTGGGCACCTTGCCCAAATGCCATCGGTGTAAACGCCATCACGAGGGAGCTTGTCGCATCTCAAAGTGTGACAAGTGTGGAAAGTTGGGTCACCGCATTGAAGACTGTTGGAGTAAGAGGAACGGGAATGGAAATCGTAACGGGGCTGATGATAGGAACAATGGTGGAAATGGAAACGGTGCTGGTAGCAAGAATGGTAACGGGAAAGGGCAAGGATGCTTCAAGTGTGGAAGCAATGATCATTTCATGAAGAACTGCCCAGAGAGAAACAACGCTCCGGCTCGAGCATTTGTGATTGGAGCAAGAGACGCACGCGAGGACCCTAACGTGGTCACCGGTACGTTTCTCATTAACAATCACTTTGCATCCATATTATTTGACACTGGCGCTGATTATAGCTTCATGTCTGTGGAATTTAAACGCATACTTGGAATAGAATCTAATAGATTAGAAATTCCTTACTCCATAGAACTAGCCAATGGTAAACTTGTTGAATCGGGCGAAGTTGTTAGAGGCTGCACGCTAGAACTTGGTGAACGAAGGTTTAGCATCGACCTCCTACCTATTCAATTGGGTAGCTTCGATGTAGTAGTCGGGATGGACTGGTTGTCCAAGAACAAAGCTGAAGTCATTTGTCATGAGAAAATCATTCGCATCCCTCTGGCGAATGATGAAACTCTCATCGTGCATGGAGAAAAACGAGACGCGCCTCTCCGAATCATCAGTTGCATGAAGGCACGGAAATGCTTAAGGAAAGGATGTGTCGCTTTCCTAGCACACGTTATAGACAAGAAGGCTGAGGAGCCAAAACTCGAAGACATTCCTGTGGTGAAGGAATTTCCTGATGTGTTCCCTGAAGATCTGCCAGGACTACCTCCGCAACGACAAGTCGAATTCCGTATAGACTTGGTTCCGGGAGTTGCTCCTGTAGCCAAGGCACCCTATCGACTTGCGCCATCCGAAATGCAAGAATTATCTACACAACTCCAGGAGTTGTTGGATAAAGGACTCATAAGGCCAAGCTTCTCACCCTGGGGAGCTCCAGTATTGTTCGTGAAGAAGAAGGATGGAACACTGCGGATGTGTATCGATTACAGGGAATTGAACAAGCTCACTATCAAGAATCGGTATCCACTACCGAGGATTGATGACTTATTTGATCAACTGCAAGGATCAAGCTACTATTCCAAGATCGACCTTCGATCTGGATACCATCAGCTGAGAATCCAAGAAGAAAGCGTGCCAAAGACTGCATTCAGAACATGCTATGGGCACTACGAATTTCTTGTGATGCCATTTGGATTGACGAACGCGCCAGCGGTCTTTATGGATCTGATGAACCGCGTATGTAAACCATATCTCGATAAATTCGTGATTGTATTTATCGATGATATCCTGATTTACTCGCGAACGAAAGAAGAACATGAGCAACATCTCAGAACCATCTTGGAACTACTAAAGAAAGAGAAACTCTATGCAAAGTTCTCGAAATGCGAATTCTGGATTCGCGAAGTATAATTTCTTGGTCACGTTGTGAATGAGAAGGGCATTCATGTAGACCTGTCCAAGATAGAAGCAATAAAGAATTGGGAAGCTCCCAAAACCCCAACTGAGGTTCGTCAATATTTGGGCTTAGCGGGCTATTATCGGCGATTCATCGAGAATTTCTCAAAAATAGCTCAACTGCTAACGACCCTTACTCAGAAAGACAAGAAATACGACTGGGGTTACAAACAAGAAGAAGCCTTCCAGTTACTTAAAAACAAGCTCTGCGATGCACCAATACTATCATTACCCGAAGGCACTGAAGACTTCGTGGTATACTGCGACGCCTCACGACAAGGCTTGGGTTGCGTGCTCATGCAACGCCAAAAAGTCATCGCTTATGCTTCAAGACAACTGAAGGTTCACGAGAGAAATTATACCACTCACGACCTGGAGCTGGGCGCAGTGGTATTCGCCTTAAAGATTTGGCGACATTATTTATATGGTACTCGATGTACAATCTTCACAGATCACAAAAGCTTACAACACATATTTGATCAGAAGGAATTGAATATGCGCCAGCGACGTTGGGTCGAGCTGCTGAACGATTATGACTGTGAGATTAAGTACCATCCTGGAAAGGCAAACGTTGTAGCGGACGCGTTGAGCCGAAAGGAAAGGGTTAAGACCCTAAGGGTTCGAGCGTTAGAAATGACCATTCAAACGAACCTCACTGCACGCATTCGCGATGCACAACAAGAAGCTCTTAAAGAAGAGAACCGTAAAGCTGAATACCTACGGGGTATGCTGAAGTACATGGTGCCAAACGAAGAGGGAGCCTTATACTTCAAGAAGCGTATTTGGGTTCCACTCTATGGTGGCATACGAGAAGTCATCCTTGATGAAGCCCACAAATCGAGATATTCGATCCACCCAGGATCGGACAAGATGTATCAAGACTTGAAGGAATATTACTGGTGGCCGAGACTCAAAAGCGACGTTGCTGTTTATGTTGGAAAATGCCTAACATGTGCCAAGGTTAAGGCAGAATATCAGAAACCATCCGGCCTACTACAACAACCAGAGATTCCCGTGTGGAAGTGGGAACAAATCTCGATGGACTTCATAACGAAATTACCCAGGACCCCGAGAGGGCACGATATGATATGGGTAATAGTTGATCGACTAACGAAGTCTGCACATTTCCTACCAATCCGAGAAAAGGATAGCACTGGAAAGCTTGCAGAGATATACTTAAGAGAAATCGTGGCACGTCATGGAGTGCCAATCTCAATCATTTCAGACAGAGATGGACGCTTTGTCTCAAGAATCTGGCAATCATTTCAGGAAGCCTTTGGGTCTCAGTTAGATCTAAGCACGGCATTCCATCCGCAAACAGACGGCCAGAGTGAACGGACTATACAAACGTTAGAAGATATGCTTCGCGCATGTGTCATGGATCTAGGCGGCAGCTGGGATACTCATCTACCTTTAGTTGAGTTTTCCTACAATAACAGTTATCATACGAGCATAAAAGCCGCACCGTTCGAAGCTCTGTATGGCCGCAAATGCCGATCGCCCTTATGTTGGGCAGATGCCGGAGATAAGCGTATGGTTGGTCCTGAACTTGTACAAGAGACAACCGACAAGATTGCGCAGATCCGAGAGCACATTAAGGCGGCTCGAGAACGACAAAAGATCTACGCCGATCCGAAAAGGAAATCAGTAGAATTCAAGGTGGGAGACAAAGTGTTGTTAAAAGTCTCACCTTGGAAGGGCGTAGTCAGATTTGGAAAGCGTGGAAAGCTGAATCCACGATATATCGGACCATTCAGAATATTGAAGAGAATTGGTACCGTGGCATACAAGTTGGAGTTACCGGAAGAACTTAATGGAGTACATGATACGTTTCATGTATCCAACCTGAAGAAGAGTCCAACACAAGAAAACGTGATCATCCCGATGGATGAAGTGCATATTGATGAAGCCCTCAGATTTACGGAACAACCCGTTGAGGTTACCTACTGGAAGGTCAACAAGACCAGGAGGAGCAGTGTGAAACTTGTCAAAGTACGTTGGAGCTCTAAGCACGGACCCGAGTAAACATGGGAACGTGAAGACCAGTTCAAGAAAAAGTATCCCCACCTATTCAAGAAGACTCCAGCGAGAGTGAGTTCAGCTTGAATTTCGGGACGAAATTCTTTTAACGGGGGGAGACTGTGACAACTGGCCCAAACCGGTAATTTCCGTACACATTAATTATTGCTTAATGACTATAATTATGTGCTTAATTGTCAGCAATATCTGATTTCATACTAAACAAGTGAATTCATGCACGTTGTATACTACAAAATATTGCTTTATGCATAAACGAGAGCGTTGCGTCAGAAATAATAGTAAACTCACCGGTAAGACACACTGTGTCAACGGAACTGCAGAAAGCAGTCAGACAATAAAATTGGAGCCTAGGTGTAGGTCTGACAACAAGAATGCATTAAAACCCAAGAGTACATACAAGGGTTAATATATATGCAATACGAAAGCAAAAATAAGCACTAAAAAGCACCCGAAACGCACTTTAAGTGCAGAAATTATATAATTCAGCAATATTTCAGCATTTAGACATATAAATATTATGCAGAAATGTCATTTTATTATCCGGAATATTTCCCTAAGTGTTGGGAATTAAAAGGGATACAAAAAGATACTTAGAGGGGTACTAAAAAGTGTAATTTAACACTTTAAAGAACCAGTATTTAACCGAACAACAGGACATTACCCGGAACATCCAATATTTACTAGATCTTTCCAAATCCATAATAATCTTGCCAAGATCCCTTAAAATCTTACATGATCTTTCATAGATCTCTTTTAGATTCACAAGATCTTTCATAGATTCACTTTGATACACTTAGATTTGGTAAATCTAATTAAGATCTTGCAAGTTACACATTCCCCCCCCCCCTCCATATGCAAATAATCGAACCAAACCCCCTCCCATCCCAACCGAAATCGGTCACATGGCCTATTTGGAAGGTCCTACATGATCTTGCAAGATATCTTAGATCTTATAAGATTTGTTTTGATATCCCCAAATCTTAATAAGATCCCATGAGATCTCTAGTAATCTATATGGATTTGGTGCAAGATATTGTTATGTACGATAAGAGACACAAGACTCATTCATCTTCATCACTCTAACACACCAAAACCTCTCTCTCTCCCTCTCATGAAAGCTACGGCCAACACCCCCTAACCTCATCACCATTTTTCTTCAATCCTCCAACATGATTTAAGCACTCTACAAGGTGATACAAGCATACTTATGAAGGTTGGAAGCAAAGGAACTTGAAGGACCACCTTTGTTTGCTTTTATCCACGCGATTTTCGACTAGTTTCCTTCCCTAGCCTCGAGCTAGTAGTAAGTTGCTTTAAACGCCCTCTTGATCTATTTTAAGGTGGTTAAAATAAGATATGACGGTTAAAACTCATGAACTTACAAGATGAAGTGTTAAAAGTCTACTAAAATGTTAAAAATGATGGTTAAAAGCTATGATGTTGTGTAAAACTTGTAAGACTTGTTTTGTGTAACTATTTAGTGCTGATCTATGTTGTGGTAGCTCGGATCATCATCTAACCCGGATTGGTCATGTTCATGAAACATGACATAGAGTATGTTCAAGTGTAAAAAGGGTTAAATGATGAAACCCTACCACACACTAATCATGAACTTGTGTAAAAACAATTTTTCTTATGAAATATTGTTCAAAATTAGTAGATCTACGGATCTACAAGTGGTATTTTTGAATAACCAAGTGTATGATGAAACCATGTTTTAAAACCGGATCTTTCATGAACTAGAGGTGTTTTTGTGAACAAACAAGTGTGTGGACACTTGTGTAACAAAAGTTTTAACAAAGAAATAATTTTCGTAAAAACCGACTAGAAGTTGTGAAACTTCATATTCTTTAAAAAGAAAGTTTTTAAGAAATTAAACTTATTTTTAAAGATAACAAGACTTACTAAATGTGCTAGTAAGTTACTACACATTTTTGTAAATATTCAAGTTCATGAAATGGAGAAATTAGTGATTATTGTTGATGAGTAATGTTGATAATTGTTGTTGATGATTGTTGACGATTTAAAAGAAAATAAACACATGTTCTGAAAACATGGGAAACCTCCATTTTTAGGGTAAACTCTGTCAAAATTTTTATAAATTTTGACACTTAGAAAAATATAAGTTTTTGGGAAACTTATTCCCTAAAAATGTATTCAAAAGTATTACCAAGGTTTCCCTAATTTTTGGTGATAAGAAATGAGGATTTCTTCAAGAATGAAAACGGATATAAGTATGTATATTTTTGAGAGAAAAATATATATTATTTTATCACCAACTTTTGTGCTAAGTGTATATAGTATGTGTTATACGTGCTAGTGTATTAAGACTTAAAAATACACTAAATACTCATGAGGAGTATAAACATAAAAATACACATACAAGATACATAATTCGGGTGCAAAGTGCAAAACACGAGATACTTATATTAATTTTAGAGAAAATAATATAAGTAAGATACATAGTTAAAAATATAGAATATTTTTAACACAAGAATATATACAAAAGAGAGTGACTGTACTTGTGCGACGCAAGTCTAGTGACTAACCTTAAGAAAACGCGTATAGGTTACGACGTTAATTAAGCAAATCCGGTGGAGTTTACGACGCTAGGAACGCAAAGTTGTGAGTTCATGCTCCCCCTTTTCTCTTTAACTGTTTTCAGTTTTTATAACTTCGAGGGTGAAATACATGTACAAATGTACAAAATTTATAATTGGTATGATATAAATACAAGAAGTACACTTGGTGAGAACGAGAACCAAGTGTGACGAAATATAAGAATACAAGAAGTACACTTGGTGAGAACGAGAACCAAGTGTGACGAAATATAAGAATATGAGAAGCGCACTTGGTGAGAACGAGAACCAAGTATGAGGCGCTATGAGAAATGATAACAAGAAACGCGCTTGGTGAGGACGAGAACCAGGTAGGATGCGTTATGAGAAATAGTGTCACGAATAGGGTACAGAAGCACCATTAATCGTGTACATACTTAGAACGCAGAACAAAAGGTTAGATCTAACGGGTGCCTGGCAGCCACACTCTCGGTGAGGGCGAGAATCGAGTAGTGCTTTTGTGTCTCAGAATATACCAATTAAATGCCTTAGGTTTGGTGACTTCCTATGTCGTGTCACATGTTAATGGCTTTGCAACCCATTAACAATCCTGATATTTACAGGAATATTTTAATTACATGAAATTCATACCATACTAAAAATTGATGAATACTTGAGTATGTGGGGTACTCAAGAAAAGGTTGAATTATACTTGAAGTATGTGGGGTACTCAACAAAATGAGAATTATACTTGAGTACGTGGGGTACTCAAGAAGAAATTGAATTATACATGTGTACGTGGTGTACACATGAAACTGGATTTATATATGAAAACTCGATTTACTCACAAACTATGTTTTCATACCAAGTATACAAACATGAAATACAAAACTGCATGAATTCACACCAACTTTATGTTGACGTTTTTCCAAAAACTCACATGTATTTCAGGTAACTAGGATGGATGTGCATGCGGTCTTACCCATGCTCGTGGATGTCGCTTGTGTTTAACTTTAAATAAAGTTGTAAACTTTTAAGACAATGTTTTATGCTGTCTAGCGATATAAACGCTAAACTTATGTTTTCAAATTATGGTATTTGATGTTATTTTACGAGCATGTAGCATGTTTACTCTTCGTATGCAATGAGAACCTTTCATGATCACACCTCGTGCTTCCGCCGTAGAAAGGGGTGTGACATAGCATTCTTGGGAGTCGTCCTATCGGCCCAAAGCACATAAGGTAGTTCTTCAGCTCATTTTCCTTTCTTGGATCCAAGCTTCTTCTTTAAATTGTTGATGATGATCTTGTTGGATGATTATGCCTGACCATTAGCTTGTGGGTGGACTGGTGTTGATGTTATCATCTTAATCCCCCAGCTGTCACAAAAGTTAGTAGTTCTATTCCCAATAAATTAGGATCCATTATCACAAACAATTTCAGAAGGGATACCAAATCTAGTAATAATGTTTCTTTTAATAAAGGATATAACTTCCTTTTCTCTGACTTGAGCAAAGGCTTCAGCCTCTATCCACTTGGAGAAGTAATCAGTCATAGCAAGCATAAATACTTTTCCACTAGGTGCCTTAGGAAGCTTACCAACTATATCCATTCCCCATCTCATAAATGGCCAAGAAGAGGATATAGGATGCAAAAGTTCTGCTGGTTGGTGAAGGATATTACTGTGTCTATGACAAGGATCACACTTCTTGGCATACTCCACAGCATCCTTCTTCATAGTAGGCCAATAGTATCCTGTCCTCAGGATCCTTGAGAATAATGCCCTGCCCCCAGTGTGGTTTCCACAATCTCCTTCATGGAAATCCTTTAGGACTTCTTGGATTTCAGGATCCTCAATGCATCTTAGATATAGTCCTGCAAGAGATCGTTTATACAACATATTATTCAATATTGTAAATTGAGATACCTTAATTTTGAAAGCCCTAGGGTTTTCTCCTGTAGGAATCTCTCCATGTTGTATGTATCTCATGATTGGGAGGATCCATGATCCTGAATGATTTTGAGTATCATCACTAGGGATGATTACAGAATCTTCTCCTATCTCCATAGCTACATGATCCTCGATAGCAGGGGTCAGGATATGGATAATAGGGATCCTTATATCCTCCGGGATCTTCAAGGATGATCCTAGATTGGCTAATGCATCAGCCTCTGCGTTCTCTTCCCTTGGTACCTGTGTCAAACTAAAGGAAACAAAAGAGAGTGCCAATTCTTTTACTATCTCTAAATATTTGATTAGCTTTTCACCTTTAACAGCATAGGATCCATTAAAGTGATTAGTGATTAATAATGAATCTGCATGTACCTCAAGATACCTGATCCTCATATGCTTAGCAATTTGCAAACCAGCTATCAAGGCTTCATACTCAGCCTCCTTGTTGGTAGTTTGAAATTCACAAGCTATGGAGTGGGGTATTATGTCCCCCTGTGGCGATTTTAGTAGTATTCCCAGCCCTGTTCCTTTTACATTGGAGGCTCCATCAGTGAAGAGTATCCAAGGATCCTTAGTTTCTTCAAGCTGTTGGACTTCTAACTCAGCCTCCTTTTGCAAATCACTACTAAAATCTGCCACAAAGTCAGCTAAGGCTTGGGATTTGATGGCAGTCCTTGGTTCATATCTTATATCATATGCACTAAGCTTCACTGCCCACTTAGCCATCCTTCCTGACATTTCAGGTTTCTGCTTTTGAGGATACTGCTAAGTATAAGGATAATATATCTCCTTTTTCTGGTTTCATCAGGGCTGGGGCTGAGGATAGGTAATCCTTAAGAGCTTTGAGGGCACTTTCATGCTTCTCAGTCCATTCAAATTTCTTGTTCTTCCTCTGGATGTCATAGAATTCCTTGCACTTTTCTGAGGATTTGGATATGAACCTGTTCAAGGCTGCGATCCTGCCTGTCAATCTTTGCACATCCTTAGCATTGGCAGGAGATTTGATATTCACAATAGCCTTGATTTGCTCTGGACTTGCTTCAATGCCCCTCTTTGTCACCATATAGCCTAAGAATTTACCTGCCTTAACACCAAAATGACACTTGGAAGGATTTAGTTTCATATTAAATTTATCAAGGATATTGAATACTTCCTCCAAGTCTTTAAGGTGATCCTCAGCTTTCTTGGACTTAACCACCATGTCATCAATATAGACTTCCATAGTGTGTCCAATTTGTTCCTTGAACATCATATTGACTAGCCTTTGATAAGTAGCACCTGCATTCCTTAGTCCAAATGGCATAGCAATATAACAATATATACCAGTTGGGGTCATAAAGGCTGTATCCTCTTGATCAGATGGTTCCATCTGAATTTGTTGAAATCCAGATGAAGCATCCATAAAAGTCAACAACTCATGACCCGCGGTAGCATCCACCATGGAGTCAATGTGGGGTAATGGGAAAGGATCCTTGGGACATGCCTTGTTTAAATCAGCAAAATCGACACATACCCTCCACTTTCCATTTTTGTTTTGAACAACAACCACATTGGCTAACCATCTTGGATACTTAACCTCTCTTATCATACCTGCCCGAAGTAGTTTATCTACCTCTTCCTGGATAATAGCATTCCTTTCAGGTGCAAACTTCCTCCTCTTTTGATGAATTGGCTTGAATGACCTGTCAATGCCAAGTTTATGAGTAATTATATCTTTAGATATACCTGTCATATCCTCATGTTTCCAGGCAAAGGTAGTTTTCCTTCTTTTAAGGAAGGATACTAGCTCCTGTTCAACGTCGCTAAGGATCCCTGATCCTATGAAGATCTTGGATTCAGGATCATCAGGATCCATGAGGATTTCTTTCAAATCCTGTTCTCTTGCCTCCAAGACATCTCTTGAAGGATACTTTAATTGCTATTGCTCCCTTGGTCTTGAGGCTGGCTTCATTGATGATGTATAACAATTCTTAGCCTCTTGTTGATCACTCTCAATTTTCACCACTCCCCATGGACTTGGAAGCTTTACACACTGATGATAGGTAGATGGGACTGCCTTCATATCATGTATCCATGGCCTGCTAAGTATAACATTAAAACAAGATAAGCAATCTATAATACAAAATTTCTGATAAGAATGGAGTCCTTCAATATAAATAGGGAGTTTGATGTCCCCCAATGTGTTTTTGGTTTCCCCACTAAATCCCACAAGGACTGAGGATCTTGGGACAATATCAGACTCTGGGATATTCATTTTCTTGAGGACATCAAGCTGAATGATGTTCACAGAGCTTCCTCCATCGATTAGGATCCTGTGAACAAAGTGGTTAGAAATAAACAATGTAATTACAAGACCATCATGATGAGGATCCTGGACATCAACACGATCATCCTCATCAAAAGTTATGATCTTATCCTTGGTGACGGTGGAGGTCCGGATGGGTCTGTCCCCATTATCCATCTTGGTTTCCTTAGCATGTCTATTGGCTGCTGAAAAGGAAGTACCACAAATGTCTGATCCATCGGATATGAAGTTTATAACTTGTGCATCTGCTGGAGGAGTAGGAGCCCTTTCCGGGATCCTTTCAGGATCCTTGACTTCTTTCGTCCCAAAAGTTCCTTCAAATGCCCCTTGCTCAACAAGTAACCAATTTCCTTTCTTAGTGCAATACACTCTTCAGTGAGATGCCCGAAATCCTCATGATATGCACACCACTTGGACTTATCCTTTGTAGCAGCTGGTTTATCACTTTTTCTCGGCCACCTAGCTTTCTCACCTAGATTCTGCATTGCAAGGATTAGTTCATTGTTATCAACAGAAAAACAGTATTCAGAAATAGGAGGATAATCCTCATCATCCTCTTCTTGTTCCATTGCATGCACGTTCTGGTTATCAGACTTGTTGTAGGACTTGGATTTGTTGTTCCTGAAGTAGGATCCTTGTTTTTCCTGTTTTGAGGATCCTGTCAATCTATCCTGGATCCTTTTGTCATCCTCTAGGCGGATGAACCTAAGGGCCCTGGTTCTTACTTCATCAAGATTCCTGCAAGGTGTCATAACAAGATCATCATAGAATAGTGAATCCCTAAGCAATCCCATTTTAAAGGCTTCTACAGCCGTAGCAATATCCAAATTAGGAATATCTAAGGATTCTTTACTAACCTTAGTGATATAATCTCTAAGTGATTCATTTTGACCTTGTGTTACCCTATATAGATCACTAGTTAATCGTTCAAATTTTCTACTACAAGAGAATTGACTATTAAACAAATTAACTAGATTAGCAAATGAAGTAATAGCGTAAGGGGGAAGACTTAGCAGCCATTTAAGAGCAGATCCTGTGAGTGTGGATCCAAATCCCTTGCATAGACATGCTTCCTTTAACCTCTCAGGATTTGGATTGATCTCCATCCTCTCCCTATACTGAGCTACATGCTCTTCTGGATCTGTTGAACCATCATACAGCTTCATAGATGGTATCTGGAACCTTTTGGGTATCTCAGCATCACATAAGGGTGGTGCAAAACGAGATATCCTATGGCTACCATCTGCAATTTCAGGAATGGGTTTAACCACTCCTGGTACACTGGATATAATATCCTTAAGTTTCTGTAATTCCCTAGCCATAGCCTGATTGATACCTGTATCCTGCATTGAGCCATGGTTAGTGTTCTATGAATTATTAAAAGTGTTACCTCCCGGAGGATTCATGTTTGGAATTGCGGATGTGAATCCATATTGACGGGATTCTGGTATGATCGAAGGACCAGATGAAGCAATGGTCTGCATTGGTATGAAGTCTCCTTGATGAACATCGGTGCTCGGAGGTTGCATACTTCTTAAGAATCCCTGATCCTGAAAGATGTTGGATCCCTGAAGCTGAGATAATCCTTGAACCTGAAAGGGTCCTTGGGGCAGAGAGGATCCTAGAAACTGGGAGGATCCTGGAGTCATAGAGGATCCTTGAAGCTGGAAGGATCCTTGAGCCATGGAGGATCCTTGGACCTGGGAGGATCCTGGAGCCGTAGAGGATCCTTGAACCTGGGAGGATCCTTGACCCTGGGAGGATCCTTGAACTGCATGCATTCCTAAATATCCTCCTGACGTGAAGTATCCTTGATGCTGAAAAGAGGATCCCGATGGTTGAGAAGAGGATCCTTGAGGCTGGAAGTGAGAGCCAAATGCCTGACTCATAGTTGTTGTTCCATAACGCCTTTTGATGGACCACTTTGATACTGGATGCCCGGAATTGCCGATTGTAAGGTAGTCACAACTGGAGTATCGAAATCCAATGACCTTGGTATCAGTGGAGAGCGATCCTCCACTGATTTCTTCTGTTTCTTAATATCACCAATCTCCTGAAGAATCCTTTCATTGGTTTTGTCCTGCTCTTGCATGCGATCTCTCATCTGCAAAATCAGAGTAAAAAGGTCATTAGTGGTAGGATTAGAGGAAACAGAAGAAGTTAGTGGTTTTGTGAAAATGGGGGTTTGTCTCTTCACGGCATTCTCAGCATTCTTCTGGGATCCAGAAGGTGGTGTAGGCAAAGGTGGAACGCCTTGTGAAGAAATAATTGCCGGCATAGAACTTGATGTATTCTTTGTTGAGGAAGCCATCTGCTTGGTTGTAATGAACCGAAATGACCACAAAAGTACGAATCTTCTTAGGAATGAAGCACCAATTGCCCCACGGTGGGCGCCAAACTGTTTTGGTCAAAAATTAAGCAATGATAATGCAACCAATCTTTATGTTGTGAGGTGTGATGCTTGAATCAATGAACAATACTAAGGATCACTCAGAAATGAAATGAACAAGTGACATAAAGATTTATACGAGGAAAAAGCCCTTGATCAATGAATGATCTCCGGCATAAAAAACCTCGGGTGATGGAAATTACCGATCACCAACTCAGATTAAACAAGAAATGTATTACAACTTCGGATGATAGCGAGCTAATTACAAGGATCACTATAGTGTAATGTGCAAAAAAGTGTGTAATCGCTAAGTGAATTGTCAAGAGCTGGTGAGAGCAGTTGCGAGTGTGTGTGTTAAGCTAAAAATAGCCAAGTGTTTCTATTTAGCTCGCTATCCCTTTTAAAAATGGAAAATATCTAAGCTAACAAACTGTCTGCATTTCATGCAAGTCCTCCACGAACTCCATAACGTCCACTTCAGTTAAGCACGTGCGGAATAAGTATGGAATATGCTCCAGGAATATCGCCAAGACCAAGTCCAAGCTCGTACTCCTGCAAAACAACTTCATATTCAAAGTAGACAATCGTTAGTATAAGGATCCTTATGATGATCCATGATCCAGATCCTACAATACTTTCTGAGGATCATTAATTCAGACAGAATTGAGGATCACTAAACCCTACAGTAAATGAGGATCACTGATCACTGGAAAATCCTCCCCTAACACCTGTTGGTGTCATGAAAGCAGTATCCTCCTGGTCCGAAGGTTCCATTTGGATCTGCTGGAATCCTGAGGATGCATCCATAAAGGTTAGCATTTCATGACTGGCGGTCGCATCCACCATCGAGTCTATATGAGGCAGAGGAAATGGGTCTTTAGGGCATGCTTTGTTTAAGTCTGTGTAATCTACACAAACTCTCCATTTCCCATTCTTCTTTTGAACTACGACCACATTTGCTAGCCATTAAATTTGACTTCCCTAATCATCTTGGATTTCAGCAATCTTTCAACCTCTTCCTATATAATCGCGTTTCTTTCAGGAGCAAACTTCCTTCTCTTTTCCTGAACGGGCTTGAAAGACCCATCGATTCCAAGTTTGTGAGTTATAATATCCTTAGAAATACCTGTCATATCCTCATGCTTCCATGCGAATGTAGACATCCTGCATTTCAAAAAGTTAGTTAAGTGACTCTCAATATTCTGAGGGATATTGGCTCCTACGAGCACCGAGATATCTGGATTATCCTGATCCATGATAATTTTCTTAACATCTTGTTCTGAGGCTTCCACGATATCCTGGGCTCGTATCTTTAGTTGCTATCCTGCTTTAGGCTTTGTTGAAGACTTCATTGAGGAAGAATAACATTCTTTTGCCTCTTGTTGATCACTTTCCACCTTGACAACCCCCCAAGGTGTGGGAATCTTGATACTCAGATGATAGGTTGATGGCACAGCTTTCATATCATGGATCCATGGTCTGTCCAATATAATATTGTAGTAGGATAAGGAATCCATGACACAGAACCGTTGCATTGAGTTGACTCCCTCGACATACACTGGTAGCTTGATTTCTCCCACAGTATTCTTAGCCTCTCCACTGAACCCTACAAGTACAGTGGACTTTGAAGTGATCTCCATCTGGGGAATATTCATTATTTTCAATGTTTCCAGTTGAATAATGTTGATGGAACTGCCATTATCCACCAGTATCCTGCGCACAAAATGATTAGCAATATATAAAGTTATTACCAAACCATCATGATGGGGATCCTGGACACTATCCATGTCATCACTATCAAACGTTATCACTTTATCGGTTGTGAGGGTTGTCATCCTGGTTGGCTTGTCCCCTCGTTCTGCCTTAGCCTCTTTTGCATGTCTCTTTTCTGCAGAATAAGAGGTTCCACAAATGTTGGATCCTCCTGAAATAAAGTTAATTATCTTGGCATCCGCAGGAGCTGATGCTGCTCGTTCAGGATCCTTCTCAATATCCTGACCCTTATTCTTCTTTCTGCCCAAAAGATCCTTCAGGTATCCTTTGCTTAGCAGATAGCTTATCTCCTTCCTCAGGGCTATGCAATCTTCCGTGACATGTCCAAAATCCTCATGGAAGGCACACCATTTGGATTTATCCTTCCAATCGGCTTTTTGATTGTTCTTCCTGGGCCACCTTGCTTTATCTCCCAAACCCTGCATAGCATACATTAGTTCGGGTATATTAACAGAAAAACAATATTCTGACAATTCAGGATACTCCTCAGGATCCTCATCCTCAACAGCATTCACTTTCTTGCTGTCATTTCTGCCATATGGCTTAGAGTGATATGGTTTGTATGAGGATTCTGACTTCCTGTTAGTTGATTCATAGGTTGAGGATGAATTCATCATCTCTTGCATCTTTTTGTCATCCTCCAGTCTAATATATCTCAAAGCCCTATTCCGAGCTTCATCCAGGTTCCTGCAAGGATTCATTACAAGATCCTGATAAAATTGGGAATCCTTTTGCAACCCCATTTTGAATGCCTGCACGGCTGTTGCAACGTCAAGATATGGGATGTCCAAGGATTCCCTGCTAAACTTGTTCACATAATCCCTTAAGGATTCTTGAGGACCTTGAGTTATCCTGTTGAGATCACTAGTTAGTTTTTCAAAACTTCGAATGCAAGAAAATTGACTATTAAATAAGTTAACTAAGTGAGCAAATGATGTAATCGAATGAGGTGGAATGTTTAAGAGCCATTTTAAGGCTAATCCTGTTAGAGTAGAACCAAAACCCTTGCATAGGCATGCTTCCTTGAGATCCGGAGGGATAGGGTTAATTTCCATCCTTTCCTTATACTGAGCAATATGCTCTTCAGGATCCGTGGTTCCGTCATAGAGCTTCATGCTAGGGGTTTGAAATCTTTTCGGGATTTTAGCATCACAAATAGGATATGCAAATCGGGATATCCTGTGGCTATCCTGGGATACTTCTGGAATTGGCTGGACCACCCCGGGTACGCTGGATATCATATCCTTCAACTTCTGAAGCTCCCTAGAGAGTGCCGTCGTCACACCCGTATCCTGCAAAGATCCAACACTGTTAGTAGCGAGAGTGTTAGTATTATTAGACACGTTACCAGCCTGAGGATTCTGGCCATATCCTGGAGCATATCCTGAACTTCTCACAGTTGATACCCTGATCGATGAGGGTATCTCAGGAGTATGACTCTGGGAATGACTAGGTACAATATTGCCCCTGTTATCCTTGGTATATACTGCCGAACTGAAGTTCAATGCTCTGGGCTGCAAGGGAGTGACAGTATCCTCAGCAGGCCTGTTTGAGCTAGATTTCAAGAGTTGTATCTCTCTTATCAGCATTTGGTTGGTTTCCTGCTGTTGTTTCATCTGATCCTATATGCTACCAAACAAAGTTAGAATTTCATCATTAGAAGCCATAATAGGAGTTCTCCCTGAGGCAGCAGATCCGTGGATATTCTGAGTAGGCACAATAGCCCGAGATGTGTGAGTTTCAACCCTCCTCGGAGGAGCTTTAGGCTGTGAGGAAGCTTGCGTCCTTGGAGGTGGTGGAAGCACCGAACCAATTGTTGCAGAGGTTGTAGCAGACATGGTAGAAGAGCTCATGTTTGATTTTGATGCCGTTGAAAATAGTTGTGCAAAAAATTTTGAAAATAGAAAACCAAGTAGTGATTTTAAGAAAGCTTTTAGTAGAAATAGCACCACTTGCCCCACGGTGGGCGCCAAATTGTTTTAGTCAAAAATTACCGAAGCAATTTAGTGATCAAATTAGTTAAGTGAGGTAGTGTGCTAACAATGTGTGTTGAAAATATTCTGATTATGTTGCTAACAAAGACAGTTTTTAGGATATAGTTCAGGATACCGAGCTATATCAACAATCAAACAATGAGCAGAAAAGTAAAGAGTGACACGAGATGTACGAGGAAAGCCCTTGATCAATCTAGATCGCCGGCACAAAACCTCGGGAGCTGACAATCGCAGCTGCCTTGTTCTTCTTATTACTTCAAATTTCAGGATACAGTGCAGGATATGATACATATCAGCTAAGTGTTACAATGAGTTTCGAGTGTGAGTGTTGGTGATTGCGAGTGATTGCAGCTAGTAGAGAGCAAAAGTGTGTGAAAAACAATTGTGTGTCTTATCGATCCGTCCACTCCTTTATATAGTAAAATAAAGAAAACAAACTATCCTATTAAACCGGGATGCTTGGAATATTCCTTCCTAGACGTTGAAGTCCTCTTCTTCCGGCTTCAACGTCTTCTTTTCAACCGAATAGCCCGAGTCTTCAGGAGAAACAGTCCACTTGAACGTTATAGGCATGCCATGCTAATCTGCACGTGAACAATTAGTTACTACCAAGATACCGTATCAGGATGTTACCAATATCCTGATCCGGTATCCTGGTCACAAACATAAGCATTATAGTCAGGATATATGTTCAGAAAACATCCATAACAGTATATACTTTTAATATATTTTTTGCGCGTGTGTTAAATTATTGATTTAAAAAAAAACATTTTTACATGGATGTAAAAAAGATTTAGCTTATACCTTTTACATGTAGCGTAAAGCTGTGAAATACTTTTTTTACGGGGTTGTTTAAAAGGCTTGTATATTTTTTTAATTCTAACACTTTGGTGTAAAAAGTTATTAATTCTAACTTGAGAACACGTATATTTACGGTTATAGTAGACTTTTAATATAGCTTTTACGCGTGGGTTAAACGGTTTTTATTTTTTTTTTAATTTGAAACAATTGATGTTAAAAAAACAGTTTACATTGATTTAAAAAAGTGTTAGCGTATAGTTTTTTACGTGTAGCGTAAAGGTTTAATAAACTTATTTTTAGGGGGGTTTGTTTAAATGCTTGTAATTTTTTTTTTAAATTTACCTTAGGTGTAAAAAGTTTTTTACGGGTGGTTATAGGTTTCCGAAAAACTCTACATAAAAAAAAACCTTTATTCACATGGATGTAAAAAAGTTTTAGTATATAGTTTTACGCGTAGCGTAAAGCTTTAAAGGTTTTAGTGTATAGTTTTACGTGTAGCGGTTTAAAAAAAGTTTTCATACGTGATGTAAAAAAGGTTTAAATTTTTCAAAAGGGGCGTAAATTTTTTTGTTGCAAACCAGGATGTAAAAAAAATTGCAATTGGGGGGGGGGGGCGTGGTGTCCGTGCAGATCTCAGACAATGGAGGTGCAAACTATCATTTACAAGAAACGAATAATGACGACTTCGCTTTATTTATTTTAGTTTATTATACATTTTTTAGTTTATTTTTTGTTGATTTACTGACGATGTTATTGTAATTTATTTATTGGACATACTTTGAAAATTGAGTTCAAATGTGTTGTTGATTATCATACTGTAAAACGTGGCGTAAAAACGGGGACTAAAAACAGGCGTAAAAAACGGCGCGTTAAAAACGGGCGAAATAACAGGGCGTAAAAAACGGGCGTGAAAACGGGGCGTAAAAAAAGGGGCATGAAAACAGGGCGTAAAAACAGGCGTAAAAACGGGGTGTAAAAAACAGGGCGTAAAAATTAAATTAAATCATATTAAACTTACTGTAAATCAAATTAATTAAATTATATTAACTTTTTTGATTTATTAAATTTTATTGTAAAAATTAAATTAAATCATATTAAACTAAGGCCCATTCTATACACCCCCCCCCCCCCCCACTTCCTGATTACACCCCCCTTGTGAGAGGAAAAATGTCGGTCCCACGCAGGCCCCACCTGTAAGTATGTGAGAGGAGGGGGGTGAAAAAAGTAAATAGGGGGGTGTAGAAAGTAGCACCCTAAACTAATCAAATCATATTGACACCAATCATTAATATATATAGTAAAAGACCTAATTATCCTTATGTCACTAAAAAACAAAATCTTATTAATTAAAACACAATCATAACTTACTTTATTGTCTTTTAGTCACATTCATCCAAACACCTTTGATCAATTGTTAGTATTGGTTCATAGGGTTCTCACAACTCAATGTGGTTCTCATTTTACCCAATCCATATATATATATATATATATATATATAGTGGAGAGTTCAAATGAGAAGAATTTTTTTGTAAAAAAAAAAGAAAAAATTTCAACCAATAAGAATGTTTTATTTTACTTCATTTAATATAAGTATTTAATGTTACTATAAGGGTACATTGGTAAATCTTCATAGGTTATTAATTTGTAGTCTTCCTCTTCAATAGCTAACTACATTAATTTTTTTGTAACTTATCTTCAAAATATATATATTTTTTTAAAATAAAATAAAATAATTTAAAGTGTAGGATAAATTACGAGTTGTGTAGGATAAATTACGAGTTGTGTAGGATAAATTTGTACGTGTAGGCTGAATTTCGAAATATATAGGATAACTTTTGATGTTTGTAGGAAAAAAAAGTTAGTGTGGAGGATAATAGTCTTTATGACTAATTAATTAGTCAAACATGATAATAAATAAGATAAGTGAAAAAACTATTTAATGTTTTACAAAATTACCCTTGTTCTTTTCTTCTCGATTAAATTATCTTCTCAAATGAACCTTCCCCTATATATATATAGGGGATGGATCATGAGAAAACTAGTTTAAATGAGAAAACCAAAAAACTAACTAAAAAAGCCTAAAAAACATACCAATTTTTTTTTTATTTTTATAAAAAAATCGCAGTTTTTTTATGCATGGAAAAAAATTTAAAAAAAAACAAAAAAATAAAAAAAAAAATTTTTGTTGTATTGCACATGTGTAGTACACAGTACAACAAAAAAAAAAAAATTTTTTTTGGAAATTTTTTTTATATCTAAAAACTAGTGATTTTTTTTATAAAAAATTGTAAAAAAAAAAATTTTGGTATGTTTTTTAGCTTTTTTTTAAGTTTTTTTAGTTAGTTTTCTAGTTTTCTCATTTATATCTAGTTTTCTCATGATCATCTCCCTATATATATATATATATACTTGATACTTCTTTTTATGTGTAATATATTGTTTTTAGAGTATGCTTGATACTGTTATGAATATATAATTTATAATGACTATCCACATCCTTAACTCCTCATTGTATTTACTCTTATGTTAATGTTGAGCCTATAAATAGAGGCTTTGTATTTTATACATATACTTCAATAAGAAATCCATTTCCCATTCTCTCATTCTTCTCTCGATATTGCTAATAGGTTCTAGTTTTTACATAACACGTTATCAGCACAAGAGTGCACACCTAACAACCCTAGTGCTTTTTGGCTTCCCGTGCCTTTCGTATTAAATCCGGCAAAGTCACCGGTAATGCAAAGTCATCGGAAGATCATTAGGTGCAGGTATTGGGTCGGGTATAAGGGATGCAAAGCCTGGTAAACCAAAAGAAACAGGGTCATGATCAAGTAAAGGTGCAGGTTCAGCAGGTGCAACATCAAGCTGACCCAAAGGGTGCAGAAGCTAGCTCAGAAGCAGGCTCTGGGCCGTGTAACGGTGTGGTATCTCGAACAGGTAATAGTGCAGCAGTCATAGCGGTGTCGTCGTCTGAGTCAGTAGTAGGAAGCTGTAATCCGGCCGCCTGTAAGGCTGTAGATGTCACAGACTCAAAGGAGTCTAAAATCGAATACATGCTAGAATCAGAGGATAGCTTGTTAACGGGGTCTTAAAAAGTGAAATTAGTAATAATGTTCTCGTCTAACTTTCCATCATCATAGGTGTTATCAGAAGGACCATCAATAACATGCCAATGTCATCATCAATTATTCGTTGAGTATCCTACCTTCGGAAGGAATGTCCATAGGAGGCATATTGTCGAGGATCGAAGCCATGGCATGTTCACCATCGGGGTGACTAGTGATGAAGTGGTCATGGACTGAAACAAGAGTAACAGGAGGATTCTTGTCAGAGAAGCCTTCAGCAAGGATAAATCATCCCAAAATCTGGTAGCACGGACTGTTGTAAGTCGTCCTTGCCCTGGGTCGGCATATCAGGATCACTCTTAGTATCTGACGTAAATATCTCTGGTGCAAGTACAGTCTCATCATTTGTGGCGGCGGCCATAGGGTCATCAAGGTTTGACAACCCGCTTTTTGATCAAGGCGACATGTGTATCGGTACATGGTAGTCATAGTATGTATTTCTATAGTAATCACTATCAGTTAGCGTACGCAAACCATCACCACATATGCACGTTTATCAATAATCAGCAGTTAAGCATGTATGTGATAACAATGTAAGCAAGTAATCTTCCTAGTCTTCCCCAGACTATCCCATCCAGCCTCTCAGACTGAACTTCCTAGTCTCTCAAACTAACTCCCTGGTCTCTAAGACCAACTCCCTGGTCTCTAAGACCAACTCCCTGGTCTCTAAGACCAGTTCCCTGGTCTCTAAGACCAACTCCCTAGTCTCTAAGACCAACTCCCCAGCCTCTAACTTCCTGGTCTCTAAGACTAAATCCCCCCAATCTCTAAGATTGAGCCCCTCAGTCTCTAAGACTGAACCTCCCTCAGCCTCTAAGGCTGAACCTCCCTCAATCTTTAAGATTGAATCCCTCAGTCTCTAAGACTGAACCTCCCTCAGCCTCTAAGGCTGAACCTCCCTCAATCTTTAAGATTGAATCCCTCAGTCTCTAAGACTGAACCACCCTCAGCCTCTAAGGCTGAATTATAATCATAAATTTTTGGAATATGTATTTGTGCCTTTTGTTTGTAAAAATGTTTGTTCCCTGGATCTGGACGTTTCGTGTATGCAATGTAAAAATGTTTGAAAACATTTTCGTGAGAGCCCTGATGATCATAGTCTAGACTCGAGAAAGAATCCTAGTTCGCTATGATCGAGGCTTTGATACCAAGCTGTCACACCCTGACTTTTGCGGAAGCGTGGTTATTTGGTGTGACTTCTTAATACCATAGCAATCAATCATAACAATGCTATATGATAAAACCAAAAGATTTTCATCCATTAATAAAGTTTAGAAAATACCACAATACCATTGTCTTAAAAACATTGACGCCAAATAGTTACAAACCATAACATGTTCAACTGAGTTCCCATGGACTCAACAAAAGACTTTAAATAATCCTGAGTTTAGAAACATGTATCCCGTCCAGGAATAGGATACATCTTTTAAACTTTACGACCACGGATGACAACCTTTATTTAACACGCAGCTTGTAGACACATGCATACACCTGCCAGATCCGTTTAGTTCCCTGAAATACATGTAGTTTGAAAAACATCAACAAAAGTTGAGCGAGTTCATGTGTTCGTTTGTGTGTATGTATAAGCCTTTGTAAACACCATAAGTATGTATGTAAGCCCCTGGTATGTAGCATTAAGGAAAAAGAGATCACCAATGGTTTGCAAGGCCATTGATATGTGTGAAGTGATGCAGGAAGACTCAAACCTAGCAGATTTCGTCGTGAAGACATAGTCACCTCATGGTCCACTCAGCGGACTCAGGAGTGGGGCTCGCTACACCCGAATAGATCTATCACTCATGTCCCTCGGTCCTACAACGAGGATTAATGGCCTTAAGTATCCGCCTACCCACTCACATGATCTAAGTAGTATGCCCTCCTTAAGCTAACCATACCATGTATAAAATGTCTGTATAATTGTAACATGTATTTCACCCCCGAAGTATAAAACTGAAAACAGTTAAAAGAAAAGGGGGACATGAACTCACTGTATTGCGTCTTCGGTACTTGTAACCCAAATCTCCTCAGCAAACACGACTACCTACAATGGTCTAACGTCTATTAGACGAACGGGTCATGCCTTGTCTTAGTATTTATGTTTTTGAGTTACGTTTCTGATATTATTCCAAGTTATAATAATTATATTTAGTTTTGGAATAATTGTTTATACAATATTTCTGTATTAATACTTCTCAAGTATTCGTATTCGTATTTCCTTCCCAAGGATGGGGTATTTCATACATGGTTATCCGTATTCTTGTATTGGTATATCTTGCCATGTATTGGCGTCGTATTCCGGTGTATTATTCCAAATAAAATACGTCAATATATTCTCAATATATATTTCCAAAACACTTATATTTTCAAGTCTCACTTTAGAAAATATATAATAACTTATTTTGCCCCAAAAATAATGTATCGTCCAGAAAATATATTTCCCAAACTCATATATATTCTAATATGCTAAGAAAATATATTTTAACTTCCAAAAAATAATATATTTTCTCTTTGTCGAAAATATGATATGCTTGGTAATATGCACAAAAATCATATTTTCACTTCTTTCATTTCCAAAATAGTGTTTACCAAAAATATATTGCAACGGTGTCTTCCGAAATATTTCATAAGTGACGTTTTATTGTTCGGCTTCACAATATTAAATGTGTAACTTATATTTCATCCCTTGTGATTTTTGGTATTATTTTGGAGTTGTCATTTCATGGTCTTTTGTCAAGATATATTATTTTACCCTAAAATAATATGACTAGTTCACAAATCATGCAATTATTCACACAAGTGTCTTAATACAAAATATATATTCTAAATATATATTTACCCATTTTTATTTACAAAAGCCATCCTCCAATACTTGTATTTTTGTTACAAAAATCTATGGCAAAGTTTATATTGGTAACATAGTTTAGAAGTATACTTGTAACACTTGTCTAGAAAATATTTTCCAAGTGTTGGAATTTTTAGAAAATTTCGCCAGAGTTTCCTTTGTAAATGGAGGCGTCCATGCTAATAAGCATATCATTTTATTTTCAAAATAATCACAATAATCATCAACAATTATCCTTTAAACAACTTTACATCACAGAGAGCAAAACTAGATGCGTTACATATTAATCATGAACTTGACATACCCCGAAAACGCGTAGTAACTTGGTAAAGCATTTAGTGGACTTAGTTACCTTCCAAAGTGTATTTCTTTAAAAATCATTTTCTTAAAAGAGTTAAGTGTTTACAACTTGTAAACAATTTCTACAAAAATTAAGCTTTTGAACTCTTCTTGTAAATAAAAGGTTTTCACACTTAGTTTATTTCCAACAATGGTGTAAGTGTATGTAAAAGTCATAATCCTTTAAAAATCGATTTTTAAACTTGGTTTGTTTAGAAAAGTCTTTTGTAACTCTTGGATCTACATGATCCTCAACTTACTTTGTTCATTTATTTTTCAAGAAATCATACCATCATCAAGTTCATAATTTTGTTAAAAGATGATTATTTATGTAACACATAATCACCTTCCTAGTCTTGTTAAATCATGTTTCTAAACATCATTTAACAAGCTCCATATGGTGATTAACATCACATACCCAAGAATCACTAAGAATTTAACAACATATTCATAACAACATCCTACTAGTAACATTTCATCATGTTTCATCCATCTTTCATATTATGTAAAGCTTTATGTTCATGTTTCTTGTTTAACCCTTTTAGTGTTCTTGTAAATTCCAACATACTATGTCTTTTAACTACCAAAAATAAGAGTAAACAAGAGTAATCCAAGAACTTACTACTAGCTTAAAGCTAGGGAAGATCTCTAGTGAAAAAGATGGTGACAATGATGTGAGAAAGCAAGTAATGAAGCTCCTTGATGATCCACAAGTTACAAGCTCCCTTGAATCACCTTCTAGTCTTGAATGAAGCTTAAAAATGGAAGAATATGGTTGAGTTATGGTGGTGGTGGTGGCGGTTATGTTGAGCCGAGAGGGAGAGGGAGAGATGAGAGTGAGAGTGTGGTGAAGATATGTAGAGATAAGGAATGATTTCATATCTAGGAAGCCATACTTATAAAGATCATTACAATATCTTGGGCAAATATACAAGCAAGATCTTAATAAAATATTGAAATGAGATATCTTGGTGATTTGGGTGGGTCCTCTTGTGACCGTAAGAGGGCATGGGGGGGGGGGGGGGGGTTCGATGTAACATTTTGATGATAGTGGGTAAATACTAGTTAATTTCCAAGTATATACTTACATGTATTAGTTAGTAGGTTTCTAGTGGGTGTTAAGGTGTTCGGGGATCATGACTAGCCAAGACATAATTAAACAATGTGTTTGGCAAAAATTTGGTGTCCCGGGTAATGTCCGGTTATTCGGTTAGATACCGTTTCGTTAAAGTGCTTAATCATTCTGTATAATGCCTTTTATATATCTTTTTGTGTCACATTTAATTCCCGACACTTAGGAAAGCATACGGGACTATTCTGCCATATTTTTGGCACATTACTAGTATATTAAATGCTGAATTTCTGATAAACAATGTAGAATTCTGCATTATTAGTGGGTTTTAGGCACTTCACGGCACTTTAACTATCACCTAGTGAAGCAGTTTTATGGTCCTCACTTTCCTACACTCCATACTAGTGTAGTACCCTGTCTCTGGCTCATACTGGCCTCAAAACACTGTCTGTCTATGTACTGGCACTGTCAGTATATTTCTGAGTAATCCGCTCAGTGTACTAACTGTGCTTTGTGCATTGAGTATGTCACTAAAGTTTGTATGTAATGAATGGAGTGACAGTATGAAATGTGATGCATATGTATGTATGATACAGAAATCAGAAAGTAGTTTACGTCATCAGTTGTAATCAAGCACAGTCATTAAGCACGTAATTAACTTTAATTAATTGTACGGTACCTGTAATTGTGAGGGTTGTCACATTCTCCCCCTGTTAAGAAAATTTCATCCTCGAAATTGGTACTACCTTAACTCCCTAGGGTTTCATTATGTGTGTATGTATATGAATAATACCAAGGTAGAAAATCACCAAACCGAATCAGACCTTATTCACTTTAGGTGAATCCAAGAATATATAACAACACGAATCCAATGGTTAATAGGTATGTGCTTTTAGCATTTGATGCCAAAGGTACAAAATGTATTGACGTATAGTCCAGTGTAATCCAGTTAACAGGGGTCCCACAAAAAAGGAGTTTTGACCAGTAGGATTCTCAAACGATCGATCACAATATGCAAACAAGTTTTCACAAACCATAACATCCGTTATATGAACTCAAAATCACAACTGGAATATGAAATAATCTGTCAACTTCTGAATCAATGAATGGTAAGGTTTAGTGTGTTGACATTCTCGAATTGCGAAAATACACCGAATGAAGTACAAGCGAATCTGGTGTATCATTGTCTTAATTCGTAGTTGCATCAGAAATGTTTAAATGACAAGTCAAACAAAAGTATATGTAGTTTGTGTGAAACAGTTGACCATGATTAGCACAAGCTAATGACACCACAAGGTGTCGAAATGACGAGATTCAATAATAGTGGCGACTGAACAAGTTCACCGTGCCTGAAATCAAATGAAAGTGTACAGAGACAATCTGAAGATTTGATTTGCACAATGTCATATAATTTTTAGTTAAATACGGAACATCAAAGAGCCACTGTTTTTGATCGAAGGTGAAAAAAAAGTAATAAGTACCGCAAGGTATTCGATAGACAATGAAAGAATCGTTAGGAGGTACATTGTGTTATGAAATGAATCTATGTACCATTGCCTTAACACACAACTGTGTTGAGACCGCTTTAATCGTGATAAACGAGACGGATTTAGGGCAAGTTATCAAATAATCAATTAAATCCGTGTAAGAAGTAAGTAACCAAATTAGCGCAAGCTTCATTCTCATGAAAGTATCACCGTAATGTATCGAAACCAATCAAACGATTCAGTGGAGTCGTAGACCAACCGAATCTACTACGACTCGTAATGCAAGAGTCCTTGCAAAAATATTTGAATATGATGCTCTCAATACATCATACAGCGTCTCAAAACGAACACGTGAAATGGATAAGTTCAAGCAATTGATCCTGGTTTCAGCGTAGCCCAACAATAAATGTATGTACCAACAAGGGGAATCTCAGCATGGTTACAAAGACAAACCATGAATGTAACTTAAAATAAAGGAAGTTTCAAGGAAGTGTGTTGACTTGACAGCAAAAGAGCCAACAATTACAATAATGTAGGTCATTCGAATCCCAAATCAGTAATTAGATTTAGCAACATAATATTTGGACTTCAATGAAGCGTTTATTCGAAATGAAACCGCATGCGTAGCAAAAGGTGCATGCATAACATATAAGTTTTCAGGAAATGAAGCAATGTGTATCTGCTAAAATGAAGAAATGACCAATTATTCGAAGCAAATGTGTGTTCGCTCTCAGCGAAGGAAATTAACATGATGAAACTACCAATCAGGGGCGTAGAGATGCAAACATCTACTCGCTAGAAGCAAAAGTGAAGATTTCAACAAAAGGAGTTTGAGTGCTCTTTGTTTGGTTAACTGAAATAGCATATATGTACGGATAATGGTGTTCGATTGAGTTAACAGATATGGTTTCTAAGTAACAACCTTTACAAGTTTGGACCTGGGTTCCCAGAGGTCCTATGCATATGTTTTCCAGATCCTCAAGGTTTCGTATTATGTGTAACTCTGTTTTGTGCATTGTGTAGGAAACACCATTTTTGTGTACGTTTAAAACAAGTTATTGTCCCACAATTTCCACGGTATACTTTCTTCCTGAATTCCCAGCTAAAGACACTCGATCATCGATCAGTCGTGAAATAGTAGTTGGATCCTCACAGTTAGTTACCTAAGTAAGTCGTTAATCCTTAGCAAGAGTCACCGACTCTCGTGGGTTAGCTCGTTCGGCTCCTGGTTGTTTGATGTTCGTATGAAAGCTATCGTCCTTCTTATTGACGAGCAGAATTGGGGTTACCCAAAAGGGAATCTTGGTCTGTTATCTTCCTTCTCTATCAACCACTGCGGTTGCACTGACAATCCTTGCATCTCCGAAGGTGTAAGTCGCTAAGGTGCATTGATTGTAGGTGCGACGCCTGGAGTCATATTAATGCAAAATTCGACTTGTTGTTGAGGAGATAATTCTGGCAAGTCTTCAGGAAAAACTTTAGGATATTTCCCTATCATAGGAATATCTTCAAGTTTTGGTTCTTCGGCTCCCTCGTCCCCGACATGAGCCAAGAAAACAACACATCCTTTACGCAACAACTTTCGTGCCTTCCAGCAATTAGTAATCTGTAGGGGCGTATTCTGTGACAACTGGCACCAAACCGGTAATTTCCGTACACTTTAATTATTATTTAATGACTGCAATTATGTGCGTAAATGTCAACATTGTCTAATTACATACTATACAAGTGAATTCATGCACGTTTTATACTACCAAATATGGCTTTATGCATTAACTAGAGCGTTGCGTCGGAAAATACTAGTAAACTCACCGGTAAAACACAATATGCCAACAACTCTGCAGAAAGCAGTCAGACAATAGAATTGGAGCCTAGGTGTAGGTCCAATGACAAGAATACATTAAAACCCAAGAGTACATACAAGGGTTTATATATATAGACTCTCCGGAAGCTAAATTATGCACTAAAAAGCACCCGAAACGCACTTTAAGTGCGTAATTTTATTAAATTCAGATATAATCAGCTTTTTAACCCCAAAATATTATGCAGAATTTACGTTTTATCGTCCAGAATATTTCCCTAAGTGTCGGGAATTGAAAGGGTTACAAAAGGGTACATAAAAGGCACTAAATGGTGCAATTTAACACTTAACGAACCGGTATTTAACCGAACCACCGGACATTACCCGGGACACCAAATTTCTGTCACATACATTGTTTTATTATTTTTGGCTAGTCATGATGCCCGTTTACCATGACACCCACTAAAAAGCCACAAACTAACATATGGAAGTTAATACTTGGAAACTAACTTACCATTACCTATTAGTTACAAAAGTTACAACCAACCCCCCCCCCTTTTAACCGAAATCGGTCCCCAAGGGACCCACAAATCACCACCTCCATACTTCATAATCTCTTCTAGATTTAATCTTCATTTTTTATTAGATTTTGCTTGCATAAGTAGTCAAAAAATATGAGGGAAGTATTATAAGTATGGCACACACCATTCCTCATATCATTCACAATCTTCACACCCTTACTCCCACTCTCTCTCCCTCTCTCGGCCACACCCATAACTGCCACCATCACCACCACTAAACCACCATATTCATCCATCTTTGAGCTTCATTCAAGTGTAGAAGGTGATTCAAGGAAGTGCAATCTTGTGGAGCTTCAAAAGGGCTTTGTTCTTGCTTGATCATCATCATTTCTCATCACTTTCTTCACTAGATTCTACCCTAGCCTTGTGCTAGTAGTAAGTCCTTGCTAAACCCTTGATCATCTTGTTTTTGTAGTTACAAGTTGTAGTATGATATATGTTATAAGAACACTAGAAGAGTTTAAACAAGAAACTTGAACATAAAAGATTTAAACATAAAGCTCTACATAAAGATCATGAGATGAGAGATGATGATACATGATAAATCTAAGTTAAATAAGCAACAACCTGCTGTAAAGGACTTATGATATGATATAAATCGTTATTAGAAAGAATGGTGATCGTGTGGGTACCTTTTAGTGGCGTTTAAACTATAAAGAAGCATGCTGATTAGCATTTTTAGCCAACTTCAACTGGCTGTAAACCGATCATTATAACTCGAAAAACTGATTTCTGAAGTCTAAATTATGTAATTTCGAAAAACGAAGCAAATGGCACTGGAATCATATTTTTTTGAGGCCGTTTACTATTTTTAAAGACCTGTTTTGTAACAGCAGCTAAAGCTGAGTTTTTACTGCAGTAAATGGGTGATATGTTTTTAGTCATAACTTGAAACCCATGTGGAATCAGCTCATAAAAATTATACTGAAGATGACCACTGTTGTCGTAGTAATTCTCCCACTGGAAAGCGACAAATCTGATTGCAGTCCGGTAATAAATTTTTATAAAATGCTGGTAATGAACTGGACCCCGATATTTTTACACATTAATATATGGACCGTAGAAGACATTCTGTAAAAATTTGGGAATTTTTGGAATCAGATAACTATTTTATTAAAATGCCCGAAAACAGCCCCGTTTTGTATATTAAAACTGAAATGATATAAGTAGTACTGTGCATGTCTACATGTCGGGATTGGTTATTTGAGAACGATCTAACGTGTTATATGTTAAAGAGAATGATATGCTACTTAGCATGGACACCTCCATTTACAAAGGAGACTGACGTGATGTCGTGGTACACGCAAATTTAATCCCAATAACAACTATAATATAGTGGTAAGAGGGTATCGAACACAGGGAGTTTGTGGAAAGTATGTCGATTATGTAGCTTTGCACTTAAACTAAGATTAAACTAAAATTGCAGAAATTAAAATTCAAGAGTTGATTGTTTTGATTTTAAGAACTAATTTTAACTAATTAAATTGCAAATCAAAGAATGTTTTTGTAAACAGATTAGGAACAAGCGACCATCCTAGATTTCAGGTTTTAATCCACACTAATGTTTATGCTTAACTAGAAAGAACCACATAGACATGGCTCGTGTTTGATTATCTGTTTGTGATGAAAGAGAACTAAGTACTCGGATTATAAAATGCGAGGTTGTTACTCGATGATCAATTGACAATTATCCAACACTAATCCCTCCCATGATATCTCGATTGCCAGCGGCACCAAGAACGTATGGTTTTAGATTAACATCAAACAATAATCAACAATTTACAAACAAATATCCAAACACCATAATAACTCAAACAAACATTCAAAGTTATTATTCTAGAAATTCAAGCACAAACATAGTGTTTCAAAAGCAAACCTTACATCTAGGATGATCACCAAAAGTTTAGCCACGCATGACTTGGTACATCATCTTCACACAACGATTAATGTTCATACGAATCGAATACACAAACCGAATGTTAGGAATTGTTTAGAACCAAGCAAGATAGCCCAAAATCGCCCCTAGTGTCTCCCAAAAACGTCCAATGATGAGAATACTTGAAAAGACACAATAAAACTAACTTTAATGAGGCAGTTACACGTTGTTCCGCAGCTTCCACCGTAAATTACGGTAGGACCGTAATTTACGGTGCACATAAAAGTGTTACGGTGCAGTTTGTCTGACTTACGGCAGCATCCAGATGGAAATCAGGTCCACCGTAAATTACGGTAGGACCGTAATTTACGGTGGAAAGCTGATTTTTCTTCTTTGTTGCATCTTTTGCTCCACACTCGACCCGTTCAACTTCAAACCTTCCAAAGCTGCATTTTCTTCACTTTAAGCCACCCAACCGCACCTGAGACATAAGCAACAATAGTTATCTAATTCGAGATAATTACACGCTTAAATGAGGGATAAACTTGTCTTTTGACATCATAAAGGGTTGTCCTACGGACCACCCGTCACATCCCCACACTTAACCGTTGCTTGTCCCAAGCAACTCATAAAATCAATTTCAAAACAAATGATCAATTTAAACCAAGCACAAACAAGCAATCCTTTTACTAACCCCTTTTTAACACCCAACCAATGCACCCCTCTCTAAATCTCTCCTCTCGGCTACAAGTGAAAACTAGCAAAGATAAGCTAGACACACAATAGGCAAACGGGTGGTTGCACAACTATAGGCTTGTACCTAAATCGATCCTTCTTCTAAAATGTGTCAAACATGAATGCAAATCAAAGGGACTTTCAAGGTTGTAACGTGGCTAGGTGTATAGGTAGGAAATGGAATATCTATGAAGTAGCGAAAATTTAACCCGGTCTTTTTATTACATAATAAAGCAAACTAACACTACCAATCTAAACTACTATGTACAAGACAACTCAACATCATTTCTTTTTTTTTTCATTTTTCATTGCTTTTTCTTTTTTTTTTCTTTTCTTTTCTTTTTCATTTCTAATAATTTTTTTTTTTTTTTTTTTTTTGTAAGCAAAGCAAACAAATATACAATAAAACATCAAACATATATACTTCAAACTACTAATACTATCACTAACACTATAAGACCGGGTCAAATTTGGGTAACTTTTTAAGTAAGTAGCTAGGGGTAACAAATGATAGGCTTTTAAGGCACAAAATTTGGCAACTAAATGTCCAAACCCCCGCCCCTCTCACTACCATGCTCATATATATAACTTATGAGGTCCAACCCCCCAAATTCCACACTCACTCACACCAACGACGAAGCTACCTAAATGCCCTTATCCTTTCTACATTCATGTCCAACTAAGGCCTCGAACCGCATTCAAGCACAAGTTCTAATGCACCCCCACCCGTAGCCACTCTCATCAAAGACAATCATTATTTATGTACAAGTGTGGCTACAACTCTCACCAAGAATGAAAAGGGTATCAAAGGTTGCCGGTGCACCAATTTGGGGTTAATCTAGGGTGTTCAAATTTTCACATCGTTTCGCTTGGCTCAAAAATTTTCAAAATCTTCAAAAATTCCCCCCATCCCCACACTTGGGATACATTGACCCCAATGTATGGTTTTAGGAGGCTTTGATCACTAAAATCCCTTCAACATCAACTAAAAGCTTCTTCACTCAAACCACAAATTTCTTTTTGTATTTTTCATTTTATATTTTTTTTATGTTTTTCTTCTTTTAAACATGACACCACCAACTCGCACCAACCCATCATAACATCACAATCATACCCAACCAACCTCCCAAATCCATAAACAAACAAACTAACAAATATGCACAAAAATATACAAAGGGGGAACACAACCTGACTAATAATAGCGCGGTCCCGGCGGCCCAAACATGGAAGACATCATGTCGTTCCATTCACCGAACGCAAATGATCCGCTACTACTTCCTCCTTGTTGTTGTTGAGCTCCCTCTTGCTGCCTTGGGTCAATCCATTGTGAATGGTGGATCGGCGGGGTTGCATACGAAACACTACCATCATACGGTGGTAGAGACGCATAATCCACATGTTGTGGATCCACAACCACTGGCCGACCGGCATGCCAATCCGCGTGCAATCTCCTTTCTTGATCGTCATGATAGCGATTATTCATTTCAACCTCACGGGAATACGCATGTGTGCGATTCCATGCTTCTTGACGATCAAAAGTTTGTTTCAAGGACCGCTCTATACTTGCACTATTCCTCGTGTTTTGATCAAATAACGTCCTTTCCGACCCCGACCACGTATCAAACACGGATGCCGGAGGGCGTTGATTCGCAATCACTTCTTGCATTGTGCCTTCATAGGCCCATCCCGGCACATAAGATTGCTGCGTATAATCATAAAACATCCCACCATGACCACTACCATAACCACCTTGACCTACATTTTCACCACCATGCGGCTCGTCCGCATAGTCCTCATCTCCACTCGGAACTACTTCTTCATCACTTTCTGGCTCGTCCGGCTCACCCGGTAACAAATCTCGTGCACCCAACTTTAGTGCCCTCCACCTTTGCCCTTCCGACTTTAACTTGTGATAACGCTCCGACTGAGTATACGTCCAAACATTCCCCAACTTATCTAACGTAAAAGGCTGATGCCTTTTTGTTGCTCCTCGATCTTCAGATGTTATTGCCTTTTGTTGTTTCATCAACCCCGTAATTATTCTACAATACGGGACGATGTCTCTTCCATACTTATTCCGGCAGATCCATAAGTGGTTCATGATAAGATAGCGTATAGGAAAACGCGGAGCCCCATGCATTAACGAATAAAGAACAGGTACCTCCAGAAACCTCACCTGCTCTTTATCTCCCCTTCTTGGAATGACATTGAGAACACAGATTGTATGCAACAGCTTCGGTTCAATTTTTAAATTCTTCCGGTATAGAATACCACTGTATCTACCGGGTAAAAACAATGCTGCCAACATATCATTCCATCGCTGATGTTTTTCCGGCTTCACCAGAAGATCATCAAGAGTCGGTATCATATAATCACGGGCTGGCAGACTATCATATTTTCCAAGCTTCTTCAAAGTATCAAAAGACATTTCCACTGGAACTCCATTCACAATACCCGTCAGCTTCATATTCGATGGCCTGTCATATTGATTAACCTTAAGAGTTGCCATCCACTCTTGGATTTCAGTTATAAACAAGTTGCTCTTATCCTTGTCAAAACAACTAAGTGCTGACTCCCAACCTAGAGCCCGGAACTTGTCAAACACCCCAAACTGACCAAACTCAACTTCCCGGACTTCCCTCTCACATATAAAAGCTGCTGCCTTATTCTTTAACTTATTCATACGGTCATTATATAACGTTGGTTGCCATTCCTCTGGTTGTTCATCCAAAGGACCCGAGTCCCATTTCGGTTTCTCCGCCGGGTCCAATTCCATCTCTTCCTCACTTTCACTTTCGCTTTCATCCACTCGACCCATGTATTGTCTCTTCCGTGGTTGTTGTTCCGGCTGTTTACCCTTTCCCTTCGAAGACGAAGATGAACCAGCTCCGGTCTTTTCTTTTGTACGTGCCATTCCTACACACATTAGAGCAAACAACACAACCAACGAAACAAAATTAAACCCTTTTTTCCAAAATATCCCCACACTTGCTTGTTATCATGGTTGTAGATGCTAGTGAACCAAAAGTATATCAAGAATTTTTCAAAAATCGGGCATGGTGTCTCTACAATGTAGAGCATCCCAAAAGTTCACTACTTTAACCACAAATCCTACATCTACAACCATAACCATGTTCAAATAACCAATTTCATAATCATATCTAAGAACAAGCAAGTGAGTATGGGCAAGTAACCTAAATAACCTTACTTTTCACAATGTAGCATCAAAATACAACAAATAAGCTTTCATACCTTTGTTTGAAGATGCTAAAATGCTTTTGAAACAAAAAGCTCCAAAAACCCCAAAAATTTTCGGACTAGGGTTTTGATTTCGGACCCAAAAACTGCGTTTTCTTGTAAATCTCTTGGCAAAATCAGAAACTACGTGAAAAATTAGTCAAGATAGACTCCGATTTCACTTAGTTTGGACAAGAATTGAGAAGGTTATGGAGGATTGAAGGTGAAGGAGGCTATGGAGTCTTGTGGGTTCTTGTGAAAAAGATGGATGGTGATAGATGAAGAAAGAATTGTGTGGATTGGGGTGAACTCACGTGACCAGATGTTATTATGTGTTTCTTTTTTTTTTATGTACTTGCAAGAACCGGAACGATGGATTCGTTTTTTCTGCGTACCGTAATTTACGGCCAGGCCGTAAATTACGGTGAACCCTGAACATTAATTTCCACCGTAAATCAGTAACCAAATGCCGTAAAGACCAAGAATTTTTCGCCTCCACCGTAAATTACGGTGAAGCCGTAAATTACGGTGGACTTTTGGCAACAACACCTACCGTAAATCAGGGGCAAATCACCGTAAAGCACAATTGTTATTCACTCCCCACCGTAAATTACGGCTATACCGTAAATTACGGTGTGAACTGGGCATATTTGGTTCCTGAAAAATGCTGTTTTTAAGGGTTCATTTTTTATATTTTTTAAGTTTTTTTATGTTTTTTTTTTTTTTTTTTAAAAACATGTAAAAATCACCCTACCCCCTCGAAAGTCTCGTGTTGTCCTCAACACAATGTTAGAGTAATTCGTGACCCGAATATCCCCACACTTGTTTCAAACACGGGTTTCAAGGAAATACGGCAATTGTGCAAACTATACAAAACAAACAAACTGAAATGCTAACTATTTACACTACCAAACCTGGGCCTCTCATGGTTGCTCATCGTCGACCGGGCGTAAGATGTAGCCCGCTTTGTCAAGCTCCAAGGTGTTGATGTCGTTCCCATCCAAGTATGGCTTTAACCGGTGACCGTTCACCGTTTGTTGTTTTAGCGTGTGCTCATCTTGGATATCTACATCTCCAAACCTCCCAACTCTCCGAACGACATATGGGCCCATCCATTTGCTTTTGAGCTTGCCTGCAAACATCTTGAGTCTTGAGTTATACAACCAAACTTTCTGCCCAACTTCAAACGTTTTCTTCCTCAATTTCGTATCATGTACTTTCTTGAGCTTGTCTTTATAAGCCGATGCACATTCATATGCCTCATCTCGAATCTCTTCTATCTCGCTTAGTTGCAACTTTCTCAACTTCCCCGCCTCGTCATAATCCGCATTAACCGTCTTAATTGCCCAATGTGCCTGATGTGCTAACTCCATTGGCAAGTGACAACCCTTTCCATACACCATCCGGTAAGGCGTTGTGCCAATTGGAGTCTTGTAGGCCGTTCGGTATGCCCACAATGCATCATCTAACTTACTCGACCAATCCTTCCGATCCGTTCTAACCGTCTTCATAAGAATTTCTTTGATTTGACGGTTGGACACTTCAACTTGTCCACTCGTTTGCGGATGGTAAGGTGTGGCAATCCGGTGATTCACACTATACCTCTTCAATAATTTCCCAAAGTTAAAGTTCTTGAAATGCGAACCACCATCGCTTATAATAACCCGCGGGATGCCAAAACGAGAGAAAATGTTGGATTGAACAAATTTACAAACAACCGCATGGTCGTTTGTGCGTGTTGCAATAGCTTCAATCCACTTCGAGACGTAATCCACCGCTACCAAAATGTATAGAAAGCCATTCGAATTCGGAAAAGGACCCATAAAGTCTATACCCCATACATCAAATATCTCTACAACCAAGATTGGTTGTAAAGGCATCTCATCCCTCTTCGATATGCTTCCCATCTTTTGACAATTTATGCAATTTCTAGCAAACTCACATGCATCCTTGAAAATTGTGGGCCAATAGAACCCACATGAGAGCACCCGATAGCCTGTTTTGTGCCCACTAAAATGACCCCCACATGCGGACGAATGAGCATGGGTCAAAATTTCCAACACTTCTGTCTCGGGCACACACCTTCGTATAACTTGATCCGGTCCAATCTTGAAAAGATCCGGTTCATCCCAAATGTATTGCTTCACTTGGACCATAAATTGTTGTCGACGCTTTTTGGTCCAATGACTTGGGATGGCACCCGTGGCTAAATAGTTGACATAGTGAGCATACCACGGTGCAACAAAGGTAGAAACGGCTAGTAGTTGCTCGTCGGGAAAACTCTCATTGATTTCACTAACATCATCGATTCCTTCCACCGGAATCCGAGACAAGTGATCCGCCACTACGTTCTCACTTCCCTTTTTGTCTCGGATTTCTAAATCAAACTCTTGTAACAATAAAACCCATCGAATCAACCGAGGCTTCGCGTCCTTCTTCTCCATCAAGTATCGGACCGCACTATGATCCGAATAAACCACCACTTTGCTCCCCCAAATATAAGCACGAAACTTATCCAAAGCATACACCACCGCTAATAACTCCTTTTCGGTTGTGGTGTAATTGAGTTGCGCTTCGGATAAAGTTTTGCTTGCATAGTAAATCACCACCGGCTTTCTATCAACCCGTTGACCCAAAACTGCACCAATAGTGGTGTCGCTTGCATCACACATTATCTCGAACGGCTTTGACCAATCCGGTGGTTGCAAGATAGGAGCTTTGACCAAGTGTTCCTTCAAAACAGTAAAAGCTTGCATACACTCGTTAGTAAAATCGAATGGGACATCTTTTAATAATAAGTTACATAAAGGTTTGGTGATAACACTAAAACCTTTTATGAACCGTCTATAAAAACCCGCATGTCCCAAGAATGACCTTACACCCTTAACATTTTTCGGAGGTGGCAAAGATGCTATTACCCGTATTTTTGCCTTATCCACCTCCATCCCTCTTTCAGAAATTACATGACCCAACACAATGCCCTCTTGCACCATGAAATGACTTTTCTCCCAACTTAGCACTAGATTCTTCTCAACACACCTTTTTAAAACTTTTTGCAATTCGTTGAGACAAGCATCAAAACTAGTGCCAAAAATGGAGAAGTCATCCATAAATACTTCGAGCGACTCTCCAACCATGTCCGAGAAGATACTCATCATACATCGTTGGAAAGTTGCCGGAGCATTGCACAAGCCAAATGGCATTCGCCGAAAGGCGAATGTGCCATATGGACAAGTGAAGGTGGTCTTGTGTTGGTCATCCGGGTGTATTGCTATTTGATTGTAACCCGAATACCCATCCAAAAAACAGTAGTACTTTTGACCCGATAATTTCTCAATGATTTGGTCAATAAAAGGTAGCGGGAAATGGTCCTTAGAAGTGGCGGCATTCAATTTTCGGTAGTCAATACATACACGCCACCCGGTAACCGGTCGGGTGGCAATTTGTTCACCACTTTCATCCTTGACTACTTGAATGCCAGCCTTCTTAGGCACAACTTGGGTGGGACTCACCCAAGCACTATCCGAAATCGGATAGATGATTCCCGCATCCAACCATTTAATTACCTCCTTTTTAACTACCTCCCGTAGGTTCGGATTCAACCGCCTTTGAGCTTCTCGTGTCGGTTTGGCATCTTCGGTGGTAATGATTTTGTGCATGACAATTGATGGACTAATTCCTTTGAGATCAGCAATTGTCCATCCGATAGCTCCCTTATTTTCCTTCAAGACTTCCAACAATGCTCGCTCTTGTGCCAACTCCAAATTAGAGGCAATAATGACCGGTAAAGTGTCATTATCCCCTAAAAACACATACTTCAAATGGCTCGGCAAGTCTTTGAGCTCCAACTTTGGCGGTTCCTCTAAAGAAGGTTTAGTACCCGAATCTATTTCCGCCGGTAAGCCTTCAAACTGGTGAGTCCATGGCGGCCGACCTTCTTTCAAGGCCATCGCATCTTGTTTTTCCTCTGCCATGAAACACTCATCAACACCATTAGCATTAGAATTGTTAGTAAAAACATTCAAACGCATTTTTCGATTCCCAAAAGTCATATCGACTGTACCAAATCTACAATCGATGATTGCATGTGCGGTGCTCAAAAATGGCCGACCCAAAATTACGTTTTGTTGTTGCTTGGGGTCCGCCGATGAGTAGTCCAAGACTAAAAAGTCAACCGGGTAATAAAATTCATCAATTTTAACAATGACATTTTGAACCATACCCCGAGGTAACTTATGAGACAAATCGGCTAAAACAACCGTTGTCTCCACCCTTGCTAAAGGACCAAAATCATATTGGTCATATAAGCCCCCCGGTAAAATGCTAACTCCGGCTCCAAGATCTAGCAACGCCTTAGCCATTTGAAAATTACCAACTTGTATGTTAATCAATGGCGTGCCCGGATCTTGGAGCTTAGGAGGAAGCTCCCCGTTCAAAACCGCACTCACTTGCCCGGTTAAATCTACCCGCTTAGGCATTTTCTTTTTATTTTGCCTCTTTTGTGTACACAATTCTTTTAAGAATTTTGCATAGGCGGGTACTTGCTTTATTGCATCAAGGAGTGGAAGGTTAATTTTAACTTGTTTAAACATGTCCCACAATTCTTCTTTTTGGGGACCTCTTGATGCAATAAAGTTTTTCTTACCCGGGTCAAGTAAAGCCGATGGAAACGGAACTTGACTCGGTTCACCCTCAACTTTTTCACTCTTTTCATTTTCACCCAAACCCAGTTTGTTAACATTTAATTCTTTTGGTTTAACCGGTGAAACGTCATCATCACTATCATTACCCGTGATGTCCTCAACTACCCCCTCAACTAATTCGGGTGACAAATTAGCTTTAAACTCTTTTCCACTTCTCAAAACACTAACCTGATGAACATTAACATTACCTCTTGACAAACCGTGTGATGGATTTACCTTGGTGTCACTAGGAAGTTGACCCTTGTTCTTCTTTAACTCCGCCACATCGGTTGCCAATTGATCCATTTGGGTTGTTAGTGATTGGATGCTTTTGTCACGAACCTCATCTTTTTGCATTCGGACTTCATCGAGTTGGTTCTGTTTTTGCATCTCCACTTGCATGCTTTTTAACATCTCCATCATCTCATTTCCACCCGAAGACCCCCCTTGTTCTTGACCAGATTGATATGGCTTTTGATATCCTTGGTTGTTCCCGCCTCGATATCCACTTTGGTTGTTATAACGTTGGCGTGAACCAAAGTTACCTTGGCTACCTTGAAAGTTCGGGTTAGCTTGATTTGAAGGGTTCCCATAGCGAAAATTTGGGTGGTTCCTCAACCCGGGGTGGTAAGTATTAGAGTTCATGTTGTTGTAGTTTCTACCACCCACTCCTTGACCTTGGCCTTGAACCGCATGCACCTCTTCATATTGCCCTTCCACCATTCCTTGGCAATTTTCAGCCGCGTGACCTATTTCATTACACAATGCACAAACATCATAAATTTGGTTAGTAGTTTGAACATTACCATCATCTATTGCGTGCACTTGAGGTCGGGCAATGGCCGGTCGGGCTCTCCTCGATGCTTGAGCCTTTCTTTTTGAGGTGATTGCCATATTCTCTAAAAACTCCCAATCATCATTTTCATAGTTTGTACCAAAAGTCCCACCGGTAATGGACATTAAATCTCGAGCATCCTCGGCACTCAACCCCTCGTGGAAGGCATTCATCAACTCCCAAAGTTCAATCCCATGGTGAGGGCAATTCTTTATCATCATATTGAATCGTTCAAACGCCTCATGGAACATTTCACCATGTTGTTGTTGGAAGCTCCTCAACCCCTTTCTAGCATCGTTGGTCTTTTGGGCGGTATAGAATTCGTCTAGAAAAATTTGTTGCATCTCCGCCCAAGTATAAATAGATGCTGAAGGCAAAGTGTAAAACCACTTCTTTTCCTTGTCCTCCAAAGAAAACTGAAATAGGACCAACTTGACATCATCGGCCGAAAAACCTTGACTCCCAAAAGTATTGCAAATCGAGTCATAGGCCTCTAAGTGGAAATACGGCTCCTCCGTTGCTAGCCCTTTGTATTTCGGCAAACTTTGCAAAGAATTTGTTCTTACTTCAAAAGTTCTCCCTTGGTTATTGTGAGGGATAACCACCGGTGAAGGGTTTTGAGTAATTATCGGCCTGAAATGTGCCTCTATTCCCCTTGCTTGTTCCCTAAGATGCCTTCTTGGAACACCCAATCGACCCCTTGGACGAATAGGACCCATTGGTCTTGGTATAGGCCCTTGTGGTGCAATTGGTTGTTGAAATTGTTGTTGGGGCATCGGTGGGTATTGAATTGGCCTTTGAAATTGTGGTTGTACATGTTGTGGCCGAACTTGTTGCAATGGAATAGGGCGTTGCATTGGTGGCCCTTGTGGTCTTGGCCGAATATGTTGCGGTATGAGTTGTTGTTGTTGAAACCCACCAACATTTGACATTCTTTGAGTTTGACCAGGTACATAAGTCAATTCCCCTTGTTCTCCATCACCCTCATAAACATATCCCTCTTCCTCATAACCCTCAAAGTCTTCGTATCCTTCCTCATATCCATTTCCCCCTATACCCGAAGTTTGCCCAAATGGAATGGTCGAGTATTGAAAACCCGACTGGTTTGATGGTCTAAATGTAGAGGTAGTATGGACAGCAGTTGAACCTTGTGGTACTGTATAAGTTGAGGATGATTGCCCTGAAACTGGGAAGAAGTGAGTGAGTGGTGGAATCGTAGCAGATGGGCTAAAGGTAAGACTAGGTTCGACTTGAGAAGTGATTGGTTGTGTGGTGTTGGTTGGTGTAGTATCATGAAGTGGAGTAGGCATTGTGGTGATGTTTGGTGATGGTTGTGTGGAAGTAGGTATAAAAGATGAGGTCGTTTGACCCGTTGTGGGTGGTACTTGTGTTTCGTCCATGATGTTTCTTGGTGTAATGGGTGAAGTGGGTGAACCAATGATTCTGTTTTCGCGTAGTAAAACTCGGTTTTTCCTTAGCGTTCTTTCGATCTCCGGATCAAATGACAATGGTGAAGCTTTGTGAGAGCCTCTAGTATGCATGCACCTGTAGAACCTGCACACTAAACACACCAGTGTAAACCCGAAAATAACAAAGCAAAACTAACAAACTGACACACGTTGCGCACTACTCCCCGGCAACGGCGCCAAAATTTGACATGATGTCGTGGTACACGCAAATTTAATCCCAATAACAACTATAATATAGTGGTAAGAGGGTATCGAACACAGGGAGTTTGTGGAAAGTATGTCGATTATGTAGCTTTGCACTTAAACTAAGATTAAACTAAAATTGCAGAAATTAAAATTCAAGAGTTGATTGTTTTGATTTTAAGAACTAATTTTAACTAATTAAATTGCAAATCAAAGAATGTTTTTGTAAACAGATTAGGAACAAGCGACCATCCTAGATTTCAGGTTTTAATCCACACTAATGTTTATGCTTAACTAGAAAGAACCACATAGACATGGCTCGTGTTTGATTATCTGTTTGTGATGAAAGAGAACTAAGTACTCGGATTATAAAATGCGAGGTTGTTACTCGATGATCAATTGACAATTATCCAACACTAATCCCTCCCATGATATCTCGATTGCCAGCGGCACCAAGAACGTATGGTTTTAGATTAACATCAAACAATAATCAACAATTTACAAACAAATATCCAAACACCATAATAACTCAAACAAACATTCAAAGTTATTATTCTAGAAATTCAAGCACAAACATAGTGTTTCAAAAGCAAACCTTACATCTAGGATGATCACCAAAAGTTTAGCCACGCATGACTTGGTACATCATCTTCACACAACGATTAATGTTCATACGAATCGAATACACAAACCGAATGTTAGGAATTGTTTAGAACCAAGCAAGATAGCCCAAAATCGCCCCTAGTGTCTCCCAAAAACGTCCAATGATGAGAATACTTGAAAAGACACAATAAAACTAACTTTAATGAGGCAGTTACACGTTGTTCCGCAGCTTCCACCGTAAATTACGGTAGGACCGTAATTTACGGTGCACATAAAAGTGTTACGGTGCAGTTTGTCTTACTTACGGCAGCATCCAGATGGAAATCAGGTCCACCGTAAATTACGGTAGGACCGTAATTTACGGTGGAAAGCTGATTTTTCTTCTTTGTTGCATCTTTTGCTCCACACTCGACCCGTTCAACTTCAAACCTTCCAAAGCTGCATTTTCTTCACTTTAAGCCGCCCAACCGCACCTGAGACATAAGCAACAGTAGTTATCTAATTTGAGATAATTACACGCTTAAATGAGGGATAAACTTGTCTTTTAACATCATAAAGGGTTGTCCTACGGACCACCCGTCAGAGACTATGGCAAAATTTTCTGAAAATCCTAACACTTAGTAAATATTTTCTAGACAAATGTTTGCTAGTGTGTTCTAAACTATGCTTTTCGAATATAAACCTCACCATAATTTTTGTAACAAAATACAAAGTATCGGAGGATGGTTTTGTACATAAAAAAAATGGGTAGACATATATATTTAGAATATATATATACGTACACAAAAGACAGTGACTTGTACTTGTACGATACAAGTCTAGTGACTACCGTTAAGAAAACACGTATAGGTCACGACGTTAATTAAGCAAATCCGGTGAATTTTACGACGCAAGGAACGCAAAGTTGTGAGTTCATGCTCCCCCTTTTCTCTTAACTGTTTTCAGTTTTATAACTTCGGGGGTGAAATACATGTTACAAATATTGCAATGTTTACAAATGGTATGATGAATATGAAAACAAAAAAGCACTCTTGGTGAGAACGAGTACCAAGTATGATGCGTTTTGAGAAATGATACAAGAAATGATACATGATACGAGAAATCATGTCACGAATAGGGTACCATAAGCACCATTAATCAACAATATACCTAGACCGCAGAACAAAAGGTTAGATCTAACGGGTGTCGGGCAGCCACACTCTTGGTGAGAACGAGTACCAAGCAGTGCTTTTGTGTCTCAGAATATGCCAACTTGATAAATGCCTATGGTTTGGTGACTTCCTATGTTGCGTCACTGTTAATGGCCTTGCAACCCATTAACAACCCTAATACATACAAGAACACCTTATTTATACAAGATTCATACCACAAGAATACTTGATTTATACATGAGTACGTGGTGTACACAAGAATACTTGATTTATACATGAGTACGTGGTGTACACAAGAATACTTGATTTATACATGAATATTTGATTTACACAAGAATACTTGATTTATACATGAGTACGTGGTGTACACAAGATACTTGATTTACACAAGATACAAACTATGTTTTCATACAAAGTATACAAACGTGCAATACAAAACTGCATGAATTCACACCAACATTATGTTGACGTATTTCCAAAAACTCACATGTATTTCAGGTAACTAATGAGGATGTGCGCGCGGTCTTACTCATGCTCCTGGATGTCGTTTATGTTTATCCTTAAATAAAGATGTAAACTTTCAGACAATATGCTGTCTTGTGATGTAAACACTAAAACAATGATTTTCGTTACGTAATGCTTGGCATTTGAAGTTAATTTATGAGCATGTAGTATGTTTACCAATCGAATGCAATGAAAACCTTTCATGATCACACCTCGTGCTTCCGCAAAGAAAGGGGTGTGACATATTCTGCTTCACGAGTCACGATTGTTCCTTTATTCACCATCGGGATGCGGACATCAATCTCCGCTCGCTCCCTCAGAAATTAATCCATCCCAACTACCTCGTCGAAGTTTCACAACTCAACGGGCAGCAGATCCAGCGTAAACTTACGCTCTCCGGGTTCTATCTTGCTGTTTCTAGTTACTGCGTTGGCTTCCACTAGCTTCACCTAGCTAGTTCCATCGAGTGCGAGTTATCTAACTTACTTGCTACTAAACCAAGTATACTCTCAAACTCTAGAGATGCGAAGCTTAAAATTTGCAACAGTATCTGGCAACACAGATGCATAACGTTGAGTAATATGGAACGTACCGATATCCACGCTTGAATTCCTGGCGTGTCTCCCTAGCTCCGGTGTTGAGATTTCATTCTTGTGCCTGATCATTTTTAGGGCAATACTTTCTGAAATGCTTTTTGCTTCCACAGTTAAAACAACCTTGAGCACGTTTATGTCTGTCACTTGTCCTGCCTGGATAATCGTCACTGTCGTTGTTCCCTCCGTGATTCTCGCTACTATCTTGGCCTCCTTTTCTATGTTCAGTATCTTGCCTATAAGTTTCCTTAGGATGCCCTCTCTTGCCACAGTTATCACATTTTCCATATTTACATCGCCCGACATGATAGCGTAGACAATTATCGCACTTACGTAGGATACCCATGTAGTCTTTTCCCTTTTTGGCCTTCTTCTTGTTACTCGCCCGAGTAATCTTTTTGAAATTTGCGAGCTTTCTCTTGTTATCTCCAGATGACTCTACAAGAGTCTCCTCTTTCTCTTCCAGAGTGGAAAATTTTCCTAGTCTAACCGCTTCTTCAGTGAGCACCACGCTTGTGTTGATAGCCTCGGTGATCGTTGAAGGTTTAGATGTTGTTACCAGGCTTAGAATCTGAGGTGCCAATCCCCCTATGAAATGTTCAATTCTCTTAAACTTTGGTCCCACCAAGAGCGTAGCAACTTGTGATAAATCGTTAAATCTCTACACATACTCAGCTATCTTTGGTCCTTCCATTTTCAAGTTCCACAATTCAGTTTCCAACTTCTGGACTTCTGCCCTCGAGCAATATCTCTTACGCATCAGTTCTTTCAGTTCGTCCCACATCAAAGCATACGCAGCGGTCTCGCCCATTGTCTGAACCTGGAGGTTCCACCATGACAGAGCCCCATCTACGAATAGTCCAGCTATGTACGTTACCTGATGTTCTGGGGCACATTTGCTCAATCGTAAGACAGAATCCGTTTTCTCAACCCAGCGCACGAAAGCTAAGGCACCCCCGGTGCCGTCGAATTTTCGAGGCTTGTGGTCTAAGAACTGCTTGTAGGTGCAGCTTTTGCTGTGTTCAGAGCAAAGGGCCTTGAACTGTGCAATAGCCTGTGAGATGCGCTCTTGTAGTTCTGCCGCTGTTGTTGGCGGGGGTTGTTGGTAGCAATGTCCCCTTGTATCGACATCTTCTAAGAAGAAGACTGGTTAGGTCAGGTTATATTTGTTCAGGGGATGCATATAGTTGTTTCGAGGTCATATGTACATACATGTATTTGACTTTTATATCAGCCAATCAAGCAAATCATAGCATAACCAAGTAATTTGGTAATTATGTTTAATGAGAGCATAGTAAGCAAGCACATAGCATTATAATTACAGCACACATATATGGATCAACAATCGTGCTTAATGAAGACATAGCGACTGAGCTTTCGTCGGTCATTGGCCACAAAGTATTGTCGCATGTTTTATGATGATTGGGCTCTCATTATTCTCCGACCACAATTGTATCGTCTTTCAAAATGTATCACATCAAGAGGGACACAGGGTTACCCTACCCTTGCCCAACAAGTATATCAGTGTCTCAAAATCACATAGTCTGAAGTGGTCTTTAAAAGTCTCCACAATCCCGGCTGGGGTGGAGGAGGAAAGAAAAGTAAACTGTTAACATGCATGGACTTCCTCCTCGGGCTTGTGTACACGTCGAAGTAATTATCTGCTCTGCCGTTTGACAGTAAAGAAATGAGCATCAAAAACCTGGGAAAGGTGTAATAGTAGCAGGCGAGCGTGCAAAAAGGAACCTTCGGTGAATGCGGAGGATCAAAGTATATTGGTAATAGACCGGGTGGAGGACGTGGTGTCAGCTCAAGCTCCAAAACTCTGCGACTCATATTCTCAAACTGTATCTGATGTTACAAGAGCAACTTATCCCGTGTGTAGCCTCCATAATGTAAGGGTCTAATTTCAGCATAGTGTATGATAGGAACCATCGAAATGGCTCATCCATCGATGTAGAGGTGAAGGTAGCAAATGGTGCGGCCTGCGAGGTCGTAGAAAATGCTGCTGTAGCAGATGGGATCGTTACGCGGGTGCTGACCAGGAGTATCTTCCCGGGGTGCGGGTATGTCTTGAAAGAAAGCGATAGGCATGTTGGCGCAATGGACGTCGGTCTTCACAAGAGCAACATCAGCGGGTGAAGGTGCAGGAACAAACGTCTCAACTGATAGGAAGATCATTAGGTGCAGGTACTGGGTCGGGTATAAGGGATGCAATGCCTAGTAAACCAAAAGAAACAGGGTCATGATCAAGTAAAGGTGCAGGTTCAGCAGGTGCAACATCAAGCTGACCCAAAGGGTGCAGAAGCTAGCTCAGGAGCAGGCTCTGGGTCGTGTAACGGTGTGGTATCTCGAACAGGTGATAGTGCAGCAGTCATAGCGGTGTCGTCGTCTGAGTCAGTAGTAGGAATCCGGCCGCCTGTAAGGCTGTAGATGTCACAGACTCAAAGGAGTCTAAAATCGAATACATGCTAGAATCAGAGGATAGCTTGTTAACGGGGTCTTAAAAAGTGAAATTAGTAACAATGTTCTCGTCTAACTTTCCATCATCATAGGTGTTATCAGAAGGACCATCAATAACAAGCCAATGTCATCATCAAATATTCGTTGAGTATCCTACCTTCGGGAGGAATGTCCACAGGAGGCGTATTGTCGAGGATCGGAGCCATGGCTTGTTCACCATCGGGGTGACTAGTGATGAAGTGGTCATGGACTAAAACAAGAGTAACAGGAGTATTCTTGTCAGAGAAGCCTTCAGCAAGGATAAATCATCCCAAAATCTGGTAGCGCGAACTGTTGTAAGTCGTCCTTGCCCTGGGTTGGCATATCAGGATCACTCTCAGTGTCTGACGTAAATATCTCTGGTGCAAGTACAATCTCATGATTTGTGGCGGCGGCCATAGGGTCATCAAGGTTTGACAACCCGCTTTTTGATCAAGGCGACATGTGTATCGGTACATGGTAGTCATAGTATGTATTTCTATAGTAATCACTGTCAGTTAGCGTATGAAAACAATCACCACATATGCACGTTTATCAATAATCAGCAGTTAAGCATGTATGTGATAACAATGTAAGCAAGTAATCTTCCTAGTCTTCCCCAGACTATCCCACCCAGCCTCTCAAACCGAACTTCCTAGTCTCTCAGACTAACTCCCTGGTCTCTAAGACCAACTCCCTTGTCTCTAAGACCAATTCCCTGGTCTCTAATACCAACTCCCTGGTCTTTAAGACCAACTCCCCAGCCTCTAACTTCCTGGTCTCTAAGACTAAATCCCCCCCAATCTCTAAGATTGAGCCCCTCAGTCTCTAAGACTGAACCTCCCTCAGCCTCTAAGGCTGAACCTCCCTCAATCTTTAAGATTGAATCCCTCAGTCTCTAAGACTGAACCTCCCTCAGCCTCTAAGGCTGAACCTCCCTTAATCTTTAAGATTGAATCCCTCAGTCTCTAAGACTGAACCTCCCTCAGCCTCAAAGGCTGAATTATAATCATAAATTTTGGAATGTGTATTTGTGCCTTTTGTTTGTAAAAATGTTTGTTCCCTGGATCTGGACGTTTCGTGTATGCAATGTAAAAATGTTTGAAAACATTTTCGTGAGAGCCCTGATGATCATAGTCTAGACTCGAGAAAGAATCCTAGTTCGCTATGATCGAGGCTCTGATACCAAGCTGTCACACCCTGACTTTTACGGAAGCGTGGTTATTTGGTGTGACTTCTTAATACCATAGCAATCAATCATAACAATGCTATATGATAAAACCAAAAGATTTTCATCCATTAATAAAGTTTAGAAAATACCACAATACCATTGTCTTGAAAACATTGACGCCAAATAGTTACAAACCATAACATGTTCAACTGAGTTCCCATGGACTCAACAAAAGACTTTAAATAATCCTGAGTTTAGAAACATGTATCCCGTCCATGAATAGGATACATCTTTTAAACTTTACGACCACGGATGACATCCTTTATTTAACACGCAGCTTGTAGACACATGCATACACCTTCCAGATCCATTTAGTTCCCTGAAATACATGTAGTTTGAAAAACATCAACAAAAGTTGAGCGAGTTCATGTGTTCGTTTGTGTGTATGTATAAGCCTTTGTAAACGCCATAAGTATGTATGTAAGCCCCTGGTATGTAGCATTAAGGAAAAAGAGATCACCAATGGTTTGCAAGGCCATTGATATGTGTGAAGTGATGCAGGAAGACTCAAACCTAGCAGATTTCGTCGTGAAGACATAGTCACCTCATGGTCCACTCAGCGGTCTCAGGAGTGGGGCTCGCTACACCCGAATAGATCTATCACTCATGTCCCTCGGTCCTACAACGAGGATTAATGGCCTTAAGTATCCGCCTACCCACTCACATGATCTAAGTAGTATGCCCTCCTTAAGCTAACCATACCATGTATAAAATGTCTGTATAATTGTAACATGTATTTCACCCCCGAAGTATAAAACTGAAAACAGTTAAAAGAAAAGGGGGACATGAACTCACTGTATTGCGTCTTCGGTACTTGTAACCCAAATCTCCTCAGCAAACACGACTACCTACAATGGTCTAACGTCTATTAGACGAACGGGTCGTGCCTTGTCTTAGTATTTATGTTTTTGAGTTACGTTTCTGATATTATTCCAAGTTATAATAATTATATTTAGTTTTGGAATAATTGTTTATACAATATTTCTGTATTAATACTTCTCAAGTATTCGTATTTCCTTCCCAAGGATGGGGTATTTCATACATGGTTATCCGTATTCTTGTATTGGTATATCTTGCCATGTATTGGCGTCGTATTCTGGTGTATTATTCCAAATAAAATACGTCAATATATTCTCAATATATATTTCCAAAAAACTTATATTTTCAAGTCTCACTTTAGAAAATATATAATAACTTATTTTGCCCCAAAAATAATGTATCGTCCAGAAAATATATATTTCCCAAAATCATATATATTCTAATATGCTAAGAAAATATATTTTAACTTCCCAAAAATAATATATTTTCTCTTTGTCGAAAATATGATATGCTTGGTAATATGCACAAAAATCATATTTTCACTTCTTTCGTTTCCAAAATAGTATTTACCAAAAATATATTGCAACGGTGTCTTCCGGAATATTTCATAAGTTACGTTTTATTGTTCGGCTTCACAATATTAAATGTGTAACTTATATTTCATCCCTTGTGATTTTTGGTATTATTTTGGAGTTGTCATTTCATGGTCTTTTGTCAAGATATATTATTTTACCCTAAAATAATATGACTAGTTCACAAATCATGCAATTATTCACACAAGTGTCTTAATACAAAATATATATTCTAAATATATATTTACCCATTTTTATTTACAAAAGCCATCCTCCAATACTTGTATTTTTGTTACAAAAATCTATGGCAAAGTTTATATTGGTAACATAGTTTAAAAGTATACTTGTAACACTTGTCTAGAAAATATTTTCCAAGTGTTGGAATTTTTAGAAAATTTCGCCATAGTTTCGTTTGTAAATGGAGGCGTCCATGCTAATAAGCATATCATTTTCTTTTCAAAATAATCACAATAATCATCAACAATTATCCTTTAAACAACTTTACATCACCGAGAGCAAAACTAGATGCGTTACATATTAATCATGAACTTGACATACCCCGAAAACGCGTAGTAACTTGGTAAAGCGTTTAGTGGACTTAGTTACCTTCCAAAGTGTATTCATTTCTTTAAAAATCATTTTCTTAAAAGAGTTAAGTGTTTACAACTTGTAAACAATTTCTACAAAAATTAACCTTTTGAACTCTTTTTGTAAATAAAAGGTTTTCACACTTAGTTTATTTCCAACAATGGTGTAAGTGTATGTAAAAGTCATAATCCTTTAAAAATCGATTTTTAAACTTGGTTTGTTTAGAAAAGTCTTTTGTAACTCTTGGATCTACATGATCCTCAACTTACTTTGTTCATTTATTTTTCAAGAAATCATACCATCATCAAGTTCATAATTTTGTTAGAAGATGATTATTTATGTAACACATAATCACCTTCCTAGTCTTGTTAAATCATGTTTCTAAACATCATTTAACAAGCTCCATATGGTGATTAACATCACATACCCAAGAATCACTAAGAATTTAACAACATATTCATAACAACATCCTACTAGTAACATTTCATCATGTTTCATCCATCTTTCATATTATGTAAAGCTTTATGTTCATGTTTCTTGTTTAACCCTTTTAGTGTTCTTGTAAATTCCAACATACTATGTCTTTTAACTACCAAAAATAAGAGTAAACAAGAGTAATCCAAGAACTTACTACTAGCTTAAAGCTAGGGAAGATCTCTAGTGAAAAAGATAGTGAAAATGATGTGAGAAAGCAAGTAATGAAGCTCCTTGATGATCCACAAGTTACAAGCTCCCTTGAATCACCTTCTAGTCTTGAATGAAGCTTAAAAATGGAAGAATATGGTTGAGTTATGGTGGTGGTGGTGGCGGCTATGTTGAGCCGAGAGGGAGAGGGAGAGATGAGAGTTAGGGGGGTAGGGGTGGGATAACTCACACACAATTCCATCACTCACAACATCCAATCAGGTTCTGCCATGTCATCAACCATTATTTCCATCACTCGCACCCTTTTTTGCTGGAAATGGTCATCACTTGTACAAATTCCATCACTCACTAATTTTTTTTATTTTTTATTTTTTTACATTATAAATTAACAATTAAACACTAAAATTATAAATTATAAATTTCAATTAAATTAAAACATACTAGTTCCATATTTTAGACTACAATTAAAAAAAAATACATAAAGATACTCTACTCCTCGTCCGAATTAGGAAATTCCAAACCTAAAGAACCTACTAGTTTGATTAAATCGAATCTCAACCGAAAGTGAGTTTCTTCATCACGCAACTGTAGTTGGATATTTTCGGGAACGTGAACTTGTGTAGGAGGATCCGGCACCCAATCTGGAGATATTGCACGTCCGTCTTGTTTGATTAACATATTGTGCAAAATGATACATGCATACACTATGCTATGTATCGAGTTCTTGTTCATCGCACGAACCGGTCGGCTTAGAATGCCCCATCTACCCTTTAAAACACCAAAAGCCCTCTCAACATCTTTTCTTGCCGATTCTTGCAACTTCTTAAACGCCTTTTCTTTAGCCTTGACAGGAAACGAAGGAGCTTTCACAAAAACAGACCATGGTGGGTAGATACCATCCACAAGAAAAAAGCCTCGTCTGTAATATCGTCCATTAACATAGAATGGACAGACGGGTGCGGTACCATCCGTTACTGTTTGGAACAACGTCGACGTGTGCAAAACATTGGTGTCGTTGTTTGAACCTGGGACACCAAAATATGAATGCCAAAACCATAAATCATTCGACGCCACCGATTCAAGTATGATGGTTGGTCTTTTGATGTCACCCCTAACATACGCCCCTCGCAACTCTCTTGGACAATTTCTCCACTCGATATGTGTACAATCGATGCTACCGAGCATCCCAGGAAAATGCCATCTAGCCTCATGTGCGGCGTAAATACGTGAGATGTCGTGTCTCGTCGGTTTACGTAAAAACTCTTCACCATACAATTTTATGACCGCGTTACAAAAAAATTGCAGACATTCACGTGAAGTTCTGTCCGACATAGCTAGGTATTCATCAAATTGATCGGGAGGGTTACCTGTCGCTAGTTGGCGAATGGCGGACGTGCATTTTTATATCGGCGTGAAACTTGGTTTGCCCCTCGCGTCGTAACTTTCTTGAAACCATTCTTCAGTTGCTTCGATGTCTCCAACAATCTTTAAGAATAATTCTTTTGGTAAACGAAACCGATCTCTAAACGTTTCGGCATTGTAGACCGGATTCTCCACAAAATAATCGTTCATTAACACTTCGTTGGCATGTATACGATCACGATTCACCATCTTCTTCTTTGGGCGGGACGAACTTGATTCTAGTTCGTTATACACCGACACAAAATATTTAAGCGTTTCATTGTCGGAAGACGATTCGCTATCACTCTCCATCGGAAACGTCGAATCCGTAGGAAAATCCATTTGTGAAATATGACAGAATGTGTTTGTGATTTGGTGTGGGTGAAATAGTATAAAAATTGTGAAGTTTATATAGAAGGTTTAAAGGTATTTTTGAGTAGGAAGATTTGTTGTGAAACACTAAAATTATAAAAAACCTATACAAAAAGTAAACTGTTTTTTAAACAAGATTTTTGTGCCAAAATATAAAAAAGCACATTTGAGAGGATCAAACTGCAATATGCAGAAAAGGATTGTGTGCTTTTTAGGTGAAGAAACAATCTTCTTTTTAGGTGAAGAAACAAGAGAGCTTTCTGATCTAGATTACGGTGTTCCAAGAGAGCTTTCTGATCTGCAGAAGAATCGATCTCTCTACACATCGGAGCTTCCTCCGTGCCTTCAGGTTTCCATTCGTAAATCGCAAGTTAAATTCTGTTTTTTTTTTTTTATAAAAATGTAAATTGACTTGCAGAATTTTTGGAATGAAATGGAGGATTTTTTGATTTTTTTGGAGTGAGTGGGAGAAGGTTTGATGGAATTTATATAAAAAACCTTCAAAAAATAAACACCCGCAACGTTCCAATCTCACCCCCAACGGTCAAGTTCCAAACGTTCAAATCATTTTTCACGCGTGCTTTTTTCCACGCGTTCTCCTTTCCACGCGTGGTGGATGTGTGCGGCGGCGGTGTGCAATACTCCACAACGAGTGATGGCTACTCCATCACGTACCACCCCGGGTCCTCTTAGAGTGTGGTGAAGATATGTAGAGATAAGGAATGATTTCATATCTAGGAAGCCATACTTATAAAGATCATTACAATATCTTGGCCAAATATACAAGCAAGATCTTAATAAAATATTGAAATGAGATATGTTGGTGATTTGGGTGGGTCCTCTTGTGAATCTAAGAGGGCATGGGGGGGGGTTAGATGTAACATTTTGATGATAGTGGTTAAATACTAGTTAATTTCCAAGTATATACTTACATGTATTAGTTAGTAGGTTTCTAGTGGGTGTTAAGGTGTTCGGGGATCATGACTAGCCAAGAAATAATTAAACAATGTGTTTGGAAAAAAATTGGTGTCTCGGGTAATGTCCGGTTATTCGGTTAGATACCGTTTCGTTAAAGTGCTTAATTATTCCGTATAATGCCTTTTATATATCTTTTTGTGTCACATTTAATTCCCGACACTTAGGAAAGCATACGGGACTATTCTGCCATATTTTTGGCACATTACTAGCATATTAAATGCTGAATTTTTGATAAACAATGCAGAATTCTGCATTATTAGTGGGTTTTAGGCACTTCCCGGCATTTTAACTATCACCTAGTGACACAGTTTTATGGTCCTCACTTCCCTACACTCTATACTAGTGTAGTACCCTGTCTCTGGCTCATACTGGCCTCAAAACACTGTCTGTCTATGTACTGGCACTGTCAGTATATTTCTGAGTAATCCGCTCAGTGTGCTAACTGTGCTTTGTGCATTAAGTATGTCACTAAAGTTTGTATGTAATGAATGGAGTGACAGTATGAAATGTGATGCATATGTATGTATGATACAGAAATCAGAAAGCAGTTTACGTCATCAGTTGTAATCAAGCACAGTCATTAAGCACGTAATTAACTTTAATTAATTATACGGTACCTGTAATTGTGAGGGTTGTCACATTATGATCACCAAACACCATATCACATCTTAAAACACCTAAACACACTTAACACCTAATTTGAACAATTAAGATGTAACTAGATAAGTTAACTTACCTTTGAAATCCAACTAGAAGACCCCCGCCCCCTCTTGACGGTTACAATAGGGGTTCCACCCCATGATTTTCTTTGATTAATTTATAGGATTTGTTGTTTAGATATGAGACACTTTAAACTTTGTCTAAACACTTGTTGGAAGGATTTTATAAATAACCACTTGTAAGTAAACATAACTTTACCACTTTCAAAACTTCATCACCTTCCTCCCTCCTCATCTCTTGTTCTCGGATCACACACACACCACATACATCATCCACTTTCAATTCATTTCAAGGCATTCTAAGGTTACTATAAGGTGTATGGAGGCTCACTAAGAAGGCTTGTGGTGCTAGAACTTGAAGGACCACTTGGAGGATCCTTTAACCACTCACTTTCTACCATCTTCGTCATCTTCCTTCTTGTGCCACTTCCCTAGCCATTAGAGCTAGTTGTAAGCCTTCTAATCACTAATTTAGTTTATGTTTATGTTATGTACATGTCTCACCATCTAAGTAACTAAACTTTAAAAGATGAAAATGAGAAGATCTAACATAATCATGAAGAAAACTAGTGATTTTAGTAATTTTTGGTGTATGTGATGAAGTTGATGTTGTTAAATCTTGTGTGTATGTTTAGATCAAGTATGTTAAGCTTGTTAGAAGCTTAGATCTACCAAGTTTAAGCATGGATCTTGAAAGATCCATGGTTAAACTTGAAGATGAACATGTGAAACACTTATGTGAACTTGAAAAATGATTTTTTATGCATGAACTTGTAATCTTGAAGTAACAAAGTGTGTATAAAACTAACTTTTGAAACTAAAATCTATGAAAAGCTTGTTAATGGTTTTTCAAGAAGCTTGTTTATGCAAGATCTAAAAATGTGAAGTATGGATCTTGAAAGATCCATGATGAAACAAGGTTTTAAACATGAGGATCTTTTATATCAATGCGTGGAATTGGTTTGATGTTTTTATTGAAAAGGGTCGTATTAGCAAGTGTTATTTCTTTGGTGATGGATGGAAGAAGGTCGTAGGTTTTCTAGGTTTTGATGAAAAATGTGTTGTTGCTATAAGATACCTTTTTTACTACAACTTTCATTTGTCTATCTTTGATGTAAATCGATGTGAAGTTTTAGTACCTAAAGCTGGAATGGAAAACACGGCTGGTGGTGTTAATAAGCCTACTGGCCAGACATCTAATGTTACTCCTGTAGTAGTTGAGTTACCTGATAAACAACCAGCCTTTGATGATGAATGTGATTCACCGGACAAGGATAGTGATTATCATGACTCAGGTGATGGTTCTTCTGGCAGTGACGTTTCTATGGATGGTGTTTTTGATGATGAGGAGGATGAAGATAGTGGTGGTTCTTCTGATGATGATAAAGATGATCCTGATTATCATCCAGGACAGTTTGTATGGAAATTTGATAGCCGCTTTGTAAGTAATGAACATAAAAAATGGTTTTAGAACATGATTTACAAAACTTTGAAACCATAAAACTCATGGATGATTGAGTTAGCAAATTAAAGTCTCATAAAAGTTTGTTTAAAATTCTCAAGAACACTTGTTTATGGAAAAACCATTGTATGTTAAGTGTAGATCTAAAAGACTACACATTTTTAACAAGAATCAAGTTCACCATAATGTTTCATATGAAGAAATTAGTGTATGTTGTTGATGAAAATTGTTGGAAATTAGTTTTGGTGATAAAAAGAAAATAAACACATGTTTTGAAAACATGGGAAACCTCCATTTTTAGGGGAAACTATGTCAAAATTTTTATAAAATTTTGACACTTAGAAAAATACAAGTTTTGATGAAACTTATTCCCCAAAAATTCACCTAAAATATTTACCAAGGTTTCCCTAATTTTTGTATGAAATTTCAAGTTAAAAGATGATGATTTCTTCAAGTTAAAATTTATGTTAAGTATGTATATTTTGAGAAAATATATATATATATAGTGACCACCAAATTTTGTGCTAAGTGTATATCATGTGTATTATATGTAATAGTGTATTAGGGACTTGAAAATACACTAAATACTCCCAAGTAGTATAAATACCAAAATACACATATAAATACATGAGGATGCCTAAGTATACAAATGTACAAAAATCCTCACAAGAAGGATATATGGACAATACAAGAAAATATATTTGTAAAAATATATTTCACAAATATTTGGACTTTGGACAATTATTGGATATAACTATATATATATATATATATATATATATATATATATATATATATATTTGGACAAATATATAACCATTAGCAAGTAATGGAAATTATACCAAAATCGGGTGAATGACAAAAATAAATATAACCATTACCAAGTAATGGAAATTATACCAAAATCGGGTGAATAACAAAAAAAAAAATATATATATATATATACAAGCATGACAAAATATATATATTCCACACAAGACTTAAAATACATTATTTTTAAGAAATATAATTTCAGAAAGTAATAAAAATCGAAGTATTGATTTTTGGCAAATAATGTAAAATACACTAGTATTTATACAAAAATACGAGTATACTTTCCTAAGTAGACTTGCACAAAAATAATATTGAGAATATTATTTCACAAAATACTTATATTTATTTTTGGAAAAATAATATAAGTACCGTATACGGACAAGTTAAAATAAAGTTTATTTTTAACACTTATTACTTTGACAAATTCTACATAAGTAAATGTATATTTTTGAAAAATAAAATATATATTTATAATAAACAATACATACTCAAAGTGCAATACACAACAAACGGGCAAGACCCGACAAACAAGGGCACGACCCTTACACAGAATGAACATACAAAGAACAAATACATAAAATGGTGACTTGTACTTGTATGATACAACTCTAGTGACTAACGTATATAGAACACATATAGGTCACGACGCTCACGAAGCAAACCCGGTGAAGTTTACGACGCAGGTTACGCAAAATTGTGAGTTCATGTCCCAGCTTTTAAACATTTTCTTGTTTTCTAAACTTGGGGAAAATACATGTACTGTGGTATATTAAAACAAAACTAAGGAATGACTTTAAAGATCATGTCACGAATAGGGTGTCATAAGCACCATTAACCAACGTAAGTCCTAGACCACGGAACAAAAGGTTAGATCTAATGGGTTTCAGGCAGCCACACTCTTGGCCACACTTTTACCGAGAGTGCTTTTGTGTCTCTAGTCGTGAATCGACAATTAAAATGCCTATGGTTTGGATGCTTCCTATGTCGTTACATACGTTAGTGGCCTCGCGAACCATTAGCGATCTCGTATTCCTTACGCTTACAATTACAGAATACTTTTTCAAGTACAATTGCATACCATGATTCTTACAACAATACATGAATGTTTTACACAAAAACTGCATGAATTCACCCCAACTTTTGTTGACGTTTTTCCAAAACTTACATGTATTTCAGGTAACTAAGTGGATGTACGTGCGGTTCCTCTTGCTCAAGGATGTCGCTTATGTTTTTAGTTATGTCGTGTCAGGACTCCAATGCCCCTTTTGTGGGATTTGGTTGTTATATTCCACCTCATGTGGTGATATAATGATCAAAACCTTGATGTTTGACTTTGAAATAAAGTTGTAAATCTTTCAAACAATTATCTTTCGTGTGATGTAAACACTTAACGTAACTTATGTTTTGGATATTTAATGTCAATGGCATCATGGAGTTTGTTTTATGATCATGTAGTATGTTTACCATTCGTATGCCATGAGAACCTTTCAGAATCACACCTCGTGCTTCCGTCTTAGAAAGGGGTGTGACAGACTTGACTGTAATCGGATGTGACGCCAGCCCAAAATATTGGAAGATCTAGCTTTCTGATAAAACTCCAATAACCATCGTTGTTCCGTTACATGTGGGTCTCTTCCATAAAGTATGAATTTGTTTCTTAGTCAATCAAGTATCCACTAAACCATCTTTTCAATTTTATAAGTTGTACGTTTTGGATATATGTGATGTTATATTTCGCAAAAACTGACTTTGACGAGTTCTGTTATGTTCCGATGACTAGGTTTGTTAATTGGAAAATTGAGTAAAGAAAATTATAGTGGTGGGGACTTCGTTTGGTTTTGAAAACGACCTAGAAAAGAAAGAAATGACAAGTGATTATAATTGTCATCTGTTACACTAATACCCTAAATCTGATTTTTTTATTATATATAGCCCAAACCGTCTCTATGATACTATGTGGTGCAAATTCTATTTTAAAAGGTTTAATTATCTATAACCGACAATGCTTTGAGTTTTAAAAATGCTTTTCTAGTTTTGTTTTGTTTTGTTTTGTTTTTTTTTTTTTTTTGTGTGGTTTTCAAAGTAATACAATAAGTTGTATGAAGTGTGTGAATAATAAATAAAATAAAATAAACACTTTTGTATATGAATGAAAACTCCATTCATGTTTTACAGTAACTTTGTTGATAAATAATATATGCATTTAATTTGAATCACCGATTCAAATTCTAAATACGTTGTTGTAGTATATATTAAATGAATATAATCAGTATATCTTATTTGAATAGATTTATATGAAAATTCGTTATCATTCTTATTCCTGATAAAGAAATTGTATTATATGAAAACTCTAAGTCAAATATACATACATCTTATTATTTGACTAATTCAAAAGAGTTACTTATCATAAACTATTCCTTACAACCTTTGTTGAAAAGAAGTAAACCATGCATCTAGATGTTACATTCATATTGATATATATGAAATTATTCAGTTAGTATTTTGAATTATAATAATATGTGGGGTGAAGAATTAACATTTATACATTTTATATATCTTTGAAATAGTTATATTTGTTGTATGATAACAGTATATACTTTCCTAATATTGAATGGTTTATATTATAATTATCATTCTCTACTTAAATTTTGAGGGTTATCTGAATCATAAGGTTTGATCAGTCGTCATTACTTGATGTAGCTACTTCATAATAATGTAGTTAGTGGTTTCTCTAGCTTAAACTTATTTGAAAGCAATAAAAATTCATATGTTATGTTTATATTAAAACATCATGGAAACTTGATGGGGATAATTGTTTGTATTTAAAAGTGAAGTGCTAAATATTTATATAAGATATATACTTTTTTTCCTTTAAAAAATATACTTTTTATCGACTGATTACACTCTGGTATGTTGATGCATAAAATGTCTATACTTGGTTACACTCTAGTATATCTTATGCATAAAATGTCTATACTTGCTTGTAAGCGATGATTTTTTTAGTTCATGAAGTTTTGTTTTAACTTGCTTTATATGGTGACATGTTTTCATGTTATAACAATTATACATGGTATGATTTGATTTGATTTTATGGTATACCTTGTATTCTATATGCTATTATTTATTTTAATAGATACTATTCGATTGGAATATTGAACCAAAGTTGTGACCAGTTTCATAAAAGGATATAACTATGTTTATATACGACACCTGAAGTGTCATACTTCCCAAATCTCATTATCAAGTTATAAAAGGTCATAAGATTTTAGACCGATAAAATTATATGACTTATATAGGTAATTACTTCTCAATTGATATTATGTGAAGAGAAGATTATTTTTGTGGAAAATTGGATAAAATATTTCCATATATCATACGTGAGATATCCTCTTGAAGCAACATCATTAAGAGTATTGAGAGTATATGAAAAACTGAAATGATTTTATATCCTTGTGACCAAGTAAATAATGAAAAGCTATGAAGCTGGTTCTGGTTATTCCATTTACTGAAGTGAATGTGATTATATAACGGTTGACGTGTGAGGGTGTGAGTGTATAAATTTTTGATATTTTTTAAGCACTTTTTACTCGCGAATCAAGTTTTAAATTTATAAAATACGATATAATACTATCACTCTACACACGTTAGGGCAAGTGCACTCATCGCGAACGTGGTATAGTGATGGTAAGATACTGAGGTCGTCCAAGGACACAAGAGCGTTTAATACCGGCTTATCGTTAACGTCTAATCTAACCAAATTTTGATAAAAGTTTTGAAAGTTTTAAAAGATAAACTAGAAAATAAAAAATGAAAATATATGGAAAACAAATAGACAAGAAGGAATCACTTGGTTCCAACTCCTCTTTTATGTAACCTTTGATGATTTCCGCACTTTGGGCTTTTTAAGAGATTATCTTTAAGTTATAGTAGTAGGCCCCTTCCAGGCAGCGTTACCCTCAACCTATTGGTCTGAGTCAGCAGGGATACAGTCCCGCAAGGTCGGATTATTGAAAGACAATTAAGTAAGTTATTAATGCGAAAAGTGGTAGGCCATCTTCCAAGCAACGTTACCCTTAACCTATTGGCCTGAGTCAGCAAGGATACAGTCCCACAAGGTTGGTTTAATGTTTTAATAGTAGTTTATAGATAAGGGATTACAAGCGGTTCTTACTTCCCCTGATTTGATGCTATCTGCCTCAAGGGAAGTCCTAGTAAGCTTGAATCAAGTCCTCGCAGGATCTATATGCTGAACGAGGCAAGAACTTTACCCAAACACCCCTCTAACCCCCTTCCAGGCAGTTAACGCGCTTTATATAGACCGTAAAGACACGAATGAGTGAATCAACAAAACATGAAGAAATGATTAAGTAAAATTCACCTTCAATATAAAAAGCTAGTTATTAAAGTCATTAATACATACCCTAATAAAAAGTTTGCCAAGGATTGGAAATCAAAAGTAATACATAAAAGATTCGTCTTCACCAAGTGATGTAAGAGATTAGCCAAGCATGGCCTTTGTTTGACAAGAACTCTTACGATCGATCTTGGATCCCGAGACTACTACACACTCTAAAAGATGAAAGATGGATGATGGTGGTGGGTTTTGGTGTTGTAGTGGTGGTGGACTGGTGGCAAGTCTGAGAGAAGTGGTTTTCCAAGGGATGAGTTGGAATAAAACCAAGCACCCCTATTTATAGCTGGAATCAGAGCATCCACACGACCCCGTGCCCACCTGGCACAGTTCCATGGTTTTCATCTTCTCTCCCTTCATTAACTGCAGATGTCAGGTCCTGTACTAACACGGCCCGTGTGTCAACGGCACGACCCGTGGTTATTATACTTGTTGTACTATCTTAGATTCTGCGAATCTTAGAGTTGACCATGGCCCATGTTGCGTTGGCACGACCCCATGTTGGTTTATCTTTTGTTGTTGTCTTTTTCTGCAGGGAATCTTGACTAGGCATGGCCCCATACTTGGTGGGCACGGCCCCGTACCTAAGCTTCTGTTTTTGTTATTTTTTTGGTTTGGATGTGGATGGGGGTTCGGCGAGTCGTGTCAATCCTTCTTTTTTTGTATTTATGTTGGTTTATGATGATAATTTGTTCCTTTTGTGCGTTTAAGCTCTTTTGATCCTGTAAATTAAAAGTAAACAAAGAAACATGCTTTTTCCAACATTAGTACCGAAATAGGGTTGATTTTACGCCTTGTTTGATGTAATTTATATGTTGTATTTTACACACATCAACGGTCATTAAAAATGTCGTTATCATGGAAATAATTGAGAAATTTGTAATGATGGTCATGTTAATATTGAGATCAATCATCAGTAATGTTATGATAGCCAAGTTGATAATGATATTGACCATCAGAATGATATGATAGCCAAGTTTAGAATTGTAATAATGGTCATAATGAGATTGACCACTATAAGTGGCAAATATGGTAGTGATTATTCGAGAACAAAGTGTGAAAGGAATAAAAGTTATATAACACAATAGTTTGTAATGATAACGCGTTGTTCTCTTGCATAATGCAACTACTACATATACGATCGTAAACTAGAAGTTTATGTATCATGATTCTTTACTTAATTGGCATGACTGGTTAGACCACACCGAGTCTATTGGTGCATATTCTGTGACAAGAGCTTAATAGTTTAATTATTTAGTCTTTGGATATTTTGTATTGGACTTAGCAGTATTGCTTAGGGAGTTTGTTGTTGTAATGGGCTTGGAGAATGGCCAAGCCCAGTATGCAAACATGGAGTATATAAACATATTGTGCATTAGGGTTTAGGAAGGTAGTGGTTAGTGATTCAATGACATAGATAGTGTCTGTGAGACTGAGTGAGAAATCTACAGAGAGTGGCTGAGAGATTTCTTGTGATCTTGAATGATTGTAAACTTTGTGTTTGATAATCAGAGAAGATCGGTTTGAAAGTGTTTTGCTTTGTGTTCTTCATCTATTCTTGTTTCTGTGTTCCGTGTGATCTATCAAGGGGATTCCGCACCCTTGATTTATTGTGAGTCTTCTAAAGTTTAAAATTGAAATACTTTTTGTCAGGTTAAAGTGGGAGTCTGTTTGTGTTTTAAATTTCCGTTTTTAAAACTTATTCCATAAAAACAAAAATTTAGGGGGAGAAATTTTCCTAAGCCAAAAAGAGTTTAGTTAGTGTGTGTGTTTAGGGGGAGTAAGTTATAAAAATTTTAAAAATCCAAAAACATTGAAAAATGAAAAACAAAAAAAAATGAAAAATTGGAAAAAGAGACTTCATGGTGTGAAAAAAGAAGAGATGATAGTATATTAGCGATTTGGACTGTCACACTGGAATTGAAATTAAATTGCTTTAGTGTGATAGCAGCTTAATCATATGATGTACCAGTAGGCAAAAAGTATGAAATAATCAACTTACCATGATGATATAAACATAATGAACTATGTATGAGTAGGTGACACATCAGTGGCATATGGTTTTATAACCTTAAATCTTGCATTGATAGATTGCCAAATTCTGAGGTTTTAGGTCTTTATACTGTTATTTCATCAGGGGATTTCAGGGTTGTCCTTCTGCTGCTTCCAGATATATGCTGACCTAGGCACAACCAAGATATCTTAAAAGAGCTAAAATGCCAAAACCCAGAAATTGAAGAAGCTCTCCTAGAGAGTCATTCAAATGCGCAAAATGCATAAATCATACCGCTTTTTGGTATTTGTCTTAACCCTCGTTAGATATTGGTCTCTTTGTTGTACGGAAGTACTGACCTGATCACCAATTACCTAACGTTGTAAAACAAAACGGATGATTTCGGTATACTCACCCACTACGAGGAACCTTTGAGCATACCTCGATCGCGGGGGTATGTCTTGAAGTGGGACACAATAGTATATCAGAATAATATTACCTTAACGTGTCACACGGTAATGGAACTTGAAATGTTCATGCGGTTTGTTTAAGTGGATAAACAATACTGGTAATCGTCTTGGACTGCTTTTCATGAAAATTATATAAAGAATTATCTAATAGTGTGAAAACAGATTGTTGTTGCTGATATGATCTTCTTGCACATGATTCTCACAAAAAGTTGTATTGTATATATATTTTTCAGTCTGTTTAGTTTGTTTTGAAAAATATCAAAAATGCCAAAAAGATTTTCTTTTTAAAAGGTCTCCCATTTTGAACTGACAGGTTGTTGTTTTTACATGATAAGATAAAATATTGGTTTATCTTGAATGTGAAAAAGGCTAATAGTTTTTCGAGATACCTGCTTGTGTTTCTAAACAGATTGATGCAGTTATCAAAATGAAGCGCAAAATACAAGTAAAGTGCAGATTGAGAGTGAAGTGAAGATTTGTGAAGATGCATGGTAGGATCCTTCTACTACATTGCAGAGATAGATAATGGAAGAGTTGGAGTTCATTTGCTTAACCAAAGATTGCTAGTTCACTAATCTACAACGAATGAAAGTTTTGGAGATTGGAAGCATTAGCTAATGGGGAGTCTGTTGATGTTCAGAATCTGTGTGTAGCTGAAGCTATCCAAAGACCAAAAGACTGCAAGATGTTTGAAGACAAAGTTACACTATGAAGCTATTGTCAAGGGGGAGTCTGTTGGTACATATTCTGTGACAATAACTTAATAGTTTAATTATTAAGTCTTTGGATATTTTGTATTTGACTTAGCAGTATTGGTTTGGGAGTATATTATTGTATTGGGCTTGGAGAATGGCCAAGCCCAGTCCAAAGCCCTGTATGCAAACATGAAGTATATAAACATGTTGTGCATTAGGGTTTAGGAAGGTGGTGGTTGGTGATTCAGTGACACTGAGAGTGGCTGTGAGACTGAGTGAGAAATCTACAGAGAGTGGCTGAGAGATTTCTTGTGATCTTGAATGATTGTAAACTTTGTGTTTGATAATCATAGAAGATCGGTTTGAAAATTTTTTGCTTTGTGTTTTTCATATATTCTTGTTTTTGTGTTCCGTGTGATCTATCAAGGGGGTTCCACACCCTTGATTGATGGTCAATCTCGTTACGATCCACATGATAGGGACCTACAGAGTCAATGATGATGTGAAACATAATGAAGAACTAGAAGATTCTTCAAGTTGATAATTTGTATGTAATGTTTGCTCTTAATGGAAATTTATATTTGCCAATTAAAGGAGGGTGTGTATCCCTAAATATTCTAGAAGTGACTAAAGGATACACATATCCAAACATGCTACCATCTAGTGTTTTAAATCGATGTGCCGTCTAAATGGTTATCAAATTCACAACTTGAAGTTTATGTGATATGTGGCTTAGCTAATGAGATAACAAGCACAATATTCCAGATTACGTATTTATTTTGGTAATAACAGTGAATTTAATTCCTAAGATATTAAAAAACATTCGTATAAGTGTTTTTGTTAAGATGATCACTGATCATCTACGATTGACAACAAAGCAAATAATCATGAGAGCAAGTTCATGTTTATATATGATTACATGTAATTTTACATGCAATAACAATAATTCACATCCAGCCAACATGTTGTAATAGTTTCTCCCCATTATAGTTGGTTTTTGGCCAGGAACCAAAGTAGTCCCTTCTAAGATTTTGGTTGTGCGGTATATATTGAAATTGATCCACCACTACCCACAAAGATGGGACCTTAAAAGGTGGTTAGGAATATATGATAACGAATAGAGTATTTCACGAGAGATTTATTTACGGCTCAATTAATTGATATCCATCTCAATGGATTAACATTCCTAACATCTAGGGAAGATAAAAAGCAGTTGTCGCAACCCCCGACCCCTGCCTCGGGAGGCGGGCGGCCACGGCCTACTCAGAGATGGTGGTATCGGTGTTTATCAGTTTGGCAGCGGAATTTACATCAGGACCGTAGTTAGGAAATATTTTATTAGTGTAAAATACCACATTTTCATAATAGTAACCACATGGGAAATTCCCAAGTTTTTATTACAACATGTTTATAGGGATAAACCCTAATTTATAGAATAAAACATCTTTCTTTATTTAGGTAACTTTTATAGCCACATTTTCCAAGCCTTCAGTGCTCTCTAGCTGGCTTCTATTTTGGCTTTCACATTTTGTTACCTGAAACGCGTTTAAAAACATTTTGTCAGTGGGGAAATACTGGTGAGTGAATCCCAATTTAATCAAGACAGGTTTTATCCTTGTACAGTATTGAGGGCAATCAGCAATTACATTTGTTTATTATTCTAGCTTAATTATCACCCACGGTACTGTCGACCCGACTTGTGGTCATGTTACTACTCACAGTGTAGTAACAAATTTTGTATACAAAACCCCAACATACCGACGATAATTGTAGAATTACAAATACTCAATCACTGCTAATCATAGTGTAAAACAATTGAGGCTTTGTAAAACAGTTTATAAAAGAATTTACAAAAAGAGGATAAATTCACATTGCTAGTTTAGACTTTTTCCTATGGTTTCCGGGTTATAATCTAATAAATTAAACAATGCACACGCGTTAGTATAATAACCCAATATTTACATTAGTTATACCCTCCCTGTCACATCCCCGACCGCGTAAAACAACAAACCGCGACGGAAACGTCGGGGAGTGGAGTGGCAGAATTATTGTTTCACAACAATGGTATTTAAAGTTTCGTTTTATTTATTAACAAAGAGGTTACATTGTCTTAAAACAAAGAAAACAAAGAGTACAATACATAATTTAACTATTCTTGCTTCATTTTATGTCACTAAGGCCCAAGTCCGCCTAAGTGTGTCTTGATCAAACCTATGCATCAGCTCCTGAAAACACATGTGAAAATAGGTACGTCAGCATAAAAATTCCTGTGAGATACATAGGTTTATTGATTTTGGATTCATGACTTGTAGTTGAAAGAACATTTAACAAAAAGTTTAGTCATGAACCTTTGAAAAAAAAATGTTTTCTTTTATAAATTATTCGAAAAGCGATAATGAAATCAAATGATATATAAAAGAATACTGCTTGGTTAAATAAATAACCAAGTAACAATGAATTTGTAAAAGTTATGTCGTTTATAAAACAGTATCTTGTGAAAATATGTTGTTTGAATAAGATATTTCATGTCTTTGTCGAAATGATTTAAATAACGCTACGATTTGTAATATCATAAAAGCACTTATATATAGGAAGTACCAGCGGCGTATCCACCATGCTTTTATCATATTACACGTCGCCTCGTTATGTAAATCACTTACCAAAATAAACCTCCAAAATGTATTGTTTATACAAATGTCAAAATGTTCATGTATAATCAAATGAAAATGTATGGGGAATAATAGAATTGCTCAACCCCATAGGTAAAATCTACAAAACAATGTATTTGACATAAAACATAGTTTAAGTCAAAAGTTATGTTTTGCAAAATCCATGCTTTACTGATGCAAACACTTATGTGGTAATGTTAAAACGCATACATTCAAGCCTTGCGACTGTGGAGACAAACCCTTAAACAAATTAAAGGTTTATCAAAAATTTATGTAAATCTGATTCAGTCATTTCCTACTTCCAAACAAACCTAGGAAGCCAGAAACGGGAGTTGTCAATTCCTATGGTACCACTACTTACTACCGAGCGGCGTGATCAATGTTAATGAACGTATTTTTGTCCCGTTAAACAAACCAAATGTCATACCAAATGTAAGCATGTATGTGTAAACAATGTACTAAGTGGTAATCAATGTGGTAATCAGTAGGTATAGTCACAAGGGACTATAACCATCGTGATTACACTCACGTTGCAAAGTTCAAACAAACTTTGTGTTGACCAAAGACTGGTCAAAGAAGAAAGTCAAACAATGTTTGACTTTCATGCTAAAAATGCATAAAAGCTTGAAAGAAGCTTACAAGAGGTCCAAGCAAGGAAGATAGAACAAGAAAACCAGAAAATTGGAGCCTTCAACCAGTTAAGGGATAGCTCCAAAGCAGAAATTGAGAGCAATTGAAAGGAATGAGCAAAAAGTGGAATGAAATCCTTGGGTATTTATAGATTTCGGACAACCGTTAGGATCGTTTCTTGGATTTCAAGCTTTAATCTGAACCATCCAAGTGTTACCCACTGTTTTACAATGCTATGGATGTCCAAAACCAGCTCAATGTTTGATTAAACCATGTACAAAAACCCAGAAACCAGCTGCTGTTGCTGAAAAATGGATTATGCCCAGATGTAGGCGTCACGTTGCGCGACGGCAAAAGCCTTAGGCTGTCGTCGGACGCGACGGCTTAAGTCTGAAGTTTCAAAATTGGCGAAACAGGCCCCTGCACACATTTTAATGCATTTTCGACGCGTTTAAGCCCCATTAACCCATTTTCAAGGCTCAATAATGAAGTTTAATTATAGGGTACATGAAACGTGCTTGAAATTATCTCGGATGTCGGTTCATTTGGTCGTACGGTTGCGTTGTTCGGTTAATTACGATGAAACTCGAACGGACGCGAAAAACGATCCAAATTACACGACGAATGGAATTTTAGCATTCCAAACATTAAAATAAAATATTTTAATGATTACAAAAATTTTCGGATGTCCGGATATGTTCAGAACGTAAGATATGCGCGTAAATGCAAACTTGTGCACTTTTTGACGCTTTCAGTCCCTGTTTGACCAAAAAGTTTATTTTAGCATACCGAACCCCTCAAAGCCTATTTCTAAGCTATGTAAAGGATATCTAGGGTATGTTTAGCTTATGATCAAGTTCCGGAATGTTCGTTACTACCCAAATCGGCATACTTTCGCAGTTTGTCAAAAATAGTCCCTGTAAGCGAATAAACTTGATTTTGCCATAACAAACCCTTTAAAACTTATTTCTAAGTTATGTAAAGGTTATTTAAGGTATGTTAAGCATATATTGATGTTCCGGAGTGTTTTTCGCGTTAAACTGATTACGTTTACGCATCGGTTTGCGTATAACTTTCCAGAAAGCGAAATAGAGTTTGAAATTGAACAAAATCGAAACATGTAAAATGTCAAACATAAATAAACAAACATTGGGTCAAATCACACTATTTTATTGATAATTGAACTGATTAGAGTTTATACAATGATTACAAGCACATATGTCACTGTCTCCCCCTACTTGTGGAAATTTTGTCCCGAAATTTATTTAGAGGAAACTTGTGAGAATAGATGCAGATATTTTGCCTTCATTTGATCTTCACATTCCCAAGTAAATTCTGGTCCACATTTAGATTCCCAGGGAACTTTGACAAGTGGAATGCGCTTGCGTTTGAGCCACTTGACTTCACGTTCCATGATTTCCACAGGTTTCTCAACAAAGTGCATCGTGTCATCAACACGAATTTCATCAAGCGGTATGTGGAGGTTCTCATCAGTTAAACACTTCTAGCAGACTGGTGAATGACATTTTCGACCGTATAAAGCCTCGAAAGGAGCCATGTTGATGCGGGAGTGATAACTATTATTGTAGGAGAATTCCATCAACGGTAGATACGAATCCCAACTACCACCAAAATCGATCACACAAGCTCTAAGCATATCCTCCAGTGTTTGGATTGTTCTTTTAGATTGACCATCCATTTGCGGATGATAAGCTGTGCTCAAATTAAGTTGGGTCCCAATAGCAGATTGCATGGTTCTCCAAAAGCGAGACGAAAATTGAGCATCTTTATCAGATATAATGTTCAAAGGAACGCCATGACGGGATACATTCTCATCCACATAGATTTTAGCAAGCTTGTCGGCAGATAGATCCTCACGGATTGGCAAGAAATGTGCTGACTTTGTAAGACGATCAACAACTACCCAGATGGCGTCATGACCTTTCTTAGTGCATGGAAGTTTGGTAATAAGGTCCATAGCAATGTTTTCCCATTTCCAAACTGGAATCTCTGGTTGCTCCAATAATCCAGAGGGATGTTGATGTTCAGCCTTTACCTTAAGACAAGTAAGGCATTTGGAAACGTATAAGGCAATGTCTTTCTTCATACCGGGCCACCAATATTGGGTTCGAAGATCCTTATACATTTTATCTGCACCAGGATGAATAGAATAACGAGACTTATGAGCTTCATCCATTAGCAAGGTGCGAATATTATCTTGACTTGGGACCCACAGACGGTCCATGAAATAATACAATCCATTGTCTTTAAGTTCAAGATCAGGCTTAATATGATATGGTAGTTCCTTACCCATCAAGTCTTGTGTAACAAAAGTATGTTGAGCCTGAGAAATGCGGGTTTGAATATCAGATCGAACTCGAACACAATGAAGCTTGACATGCTCTTTACGACTCAATGCATCAGCTATGACATTCGCCTTACTAGGATGGTAGCGAATTTCGCAGTCATAGTCGTTTAGATGTTCAACCCAACGTCGTTGCCTCATATTAAGTTCTTTCTGATTGAAAATATGCTGAAGACTTTTGTGGTCAGTGAAAACCACACATTTTGTACCATACAAGTAGTGTCTCCAGATTTTGAGAGAAAAAACTACGGCGCCTAACTCAAGATCATTAGTCGTGTAATTCTTCTCGTGAATCTTCAACTGCCTTGATGCGTAAGCTATGACTTTGTTCCTTTGCATGAGAACACAGCCAAGACCTAATTTGGATGCATCACAATATACGACAAAATTATCATTGCCCTCAGGTAGAGATAGAATAGGTGCATTACAAAGTTTCTGTTTCAAGGTCTGAAAAGCTTCTTCCTGTTTGGATCCCCATTCGAAGGGTTTATTCTTCTGAGTTAGTGCAGTAAGAGGAACTGCAATCTTTGAGAAGTTTTCAATGAAGCGACGGTAATAACCCACGAGACCAAGAAATGAACGAACCTCAGTTGGAGTAGTAGGCGTATCCCAATCCTTAATCACACTGATTTTGGCAGGATCTACATGAATACCTTGTTCGTTAACGATATGTCCCAAAAATTGAACTTCCTTAAGCCAAAATTCACACTTGGAGAATTTGGCGAAAAGCTGTTCTTTCTTCAGTAGTTCCATAGTAAGATGGAGATGTTGCTCATGATCTGCTCGTGTCTTAGAATAAATCAAGATGTCATCAATGAAAACGATGATGAACTTGTCTAAATAAGGCTTACAAACCCTATTCATCAAGTCCATGAAAACAGCAGGAGCATTAGTCAAACTGAATGGCATAACTGTGAACTCATAATGCCCATATCTTGTGCGGAAAGCAGTCTTGGGAATATCTTCTTCGAGCACTCGAAGTTGATGATACCCAGAACGTAGATCAATATTTGAAAAACAAGTAGCACCCTGTAACTGATCAAAGAGATCATCAATGCTAGGTAGGGGATATCGATTCTTGATGGTAAGCTTGTTAAGCTCACGATAATCGATGCACATCCTAAAAGATCCATCTTTCTTCTTAACAAAAAGAATGGGAGCACCCAAGGTGAAAAGCTAGGACGAATAAAACCTTTGTCAGAAAGCTCCTGAAGCTGTTTAGATAACTCTTGCATCTCAGATGGTGCAAGACGATATGGAGATTTAGCGATAGGATTAGCACCAGGTACAAGATCAATACGAAACTCAACTTGGCGTGCTGGGGGTAAACCAGGTAATTCTTCAGGAAACACTTCAGGATAATCCCGAACAACAGGGATATCTTGGATAGACTTACCTTTGCCTTTCTCCTTCACAACATGTGCCAAGAAGGCCACATAGTTCTTTCGCAGGTACTTCTGAGCTTGAGTACAAGACATGAGTTTGAGACTACTAGCAGGTTTCTCACCACGAACCTCTAATATATCACCTGACGAAAGAGGTATACGGGCAATCTTCTCAAAACAAACTACCTCTGCATGATACTTGGCTAACCAATCCATTCCAACTATAATGTCGAAGCTTCCAAGTTGCATAGGCGTGAGGTCGATAGGAAATAGATGGTTATTAAGGTTCAACTGGCAATTTCGAAGAACATAATCGAGAACAATGGGTTCACCACTAGCAACTTCTACTGTCAAAGGCTTTCCTAGTTTCATTCTAGACATGCGAAGCAGAGGTTCAAAAGATAATGACACAAAACTCTTATAGGTACCCGAATCAAAAAGAACAGATGCAGACTGATTATTAACAAAGAACGTACCATTGACCGCCTCATTATCTGCGTGTGCTTCATTAGCATTCATATTAAAGACTCGACCATGAGCCTGTGCTTGATTTGCATTAACCAACCTTGGACACTGATTTCGATAATGAGTCAGGTCCCCACAATTGTAGCAAGATCCAGGCAGATAGTGAGGTTGTGCAGCTTGAGCCTGTTGTTGAGCAGGCGGTTGAGCAGCTTGCTGAGCTGGGTTTTGTGCGGCTTGATGAGGAGCAAAACGAAAAACATTGGCAAGATGACCCGATTTTCCATAGTTAGCACAAAAACGACACTGAACCTGTGGTTGATGGTGACTGTTACACCTGTTGCACAGAGGTGCATTACCAGCATATTGTTTCTTTGCGGGTGGTTGTGCGGGCTGGTTGGGAGCTGCCTGGTTGGCTTGTGCAGTAACTGCAAAATTTTGGGAAGCCTTGCGCTTCCTAGATCTCTTTGAAGATCTAGCTTTCTTACCCTTCTTGTTTTCACTCTTGTCAGACGATTGTTTCTTATCACCCTTCCTATGAAGCTTACCCTTTCTGATTTGCGACTCAGTCAAAGTCGCAGCCAACTCGATTGCCTGACGAACTGTGGTAGGGTTGCTACCAGTGACGATATCTTGCACGGGGTCAGGCCAACCATCAACATACCTTTCAATGGATTTTTCTAGCAGGGTAACCATCGTAGGGCATAACAAACTCAGTTCCTCGAATCTGTCAGTATAAGCTCGATGTTCACCACTATCCTGTTTCAGATCATCAAACTCTCTTTCCAACGCCCTCTGTTCGTGACGAGGACAGAATTCCCTCATCATAAGAGCCCTAAGCTCTTCCCAAGTCTGACCCAAAGCAACATTAGCACCACGATCCCTCATGACTCCATTCCACCAAGTAAGAGCCCTCTTTTGAAACACACTAGAAGCGAACTTGACTTTGCGATTATCAGGACACTGAACATGACGAAAAGTGCTCTCAATGCTCTCAAACCACAGTAGGAGCCCAGTTGCTCCTTCAAAATCACTAAACTTGAGTGGTTTAGCCGAATTGAAACTTTTAAAGTTTCATGGAGCATTATTGTTATTGTTGTTGGCTTGGTTAATTTGAGTGATGAGATTCGGAAGTGCAGCAGCCATTCGCTGTGCAATGATTGCTGCCAGTTTGGCATTAGGTAGCTGATTGTCGCGTCGAGGAGGCATTCTAAAAGAGGAAAACATGAGAGAAAACGAGTGAGACGATAAGATGAAAAATGAGATGATACAAACATCGACAAAAAGCATGGATGGTGGTCATTCGTTCGTACCACAAAGCAAACAAACGACCCACTGTGACTAATCAAAGTAAATGTGCCATAATAATGTATCGCGAAGACATGCTTTAGCCTATAAGTGGACACTCACCCCAAGAGTTCCCAGGTAAGAGTGACTGGTCCGATTATGTGGATTTGTATGAACACTCTAGCCTAGACAGAAAACTCGAGGTACAGGCATCCACCCTTCCAGATTGCACGTGTTCACATTATTTAGTCCCAAACTTTGACGAGATTTTGAAAATTTAGAAGGCATTAAGCCAAAAACGAATCATCCAAAGGGTGGGTGATTATTTTCAAAATCGTTTTGGAAAATTGGAGGGTTCAAAACCTTATAACAAATCATCTACGAATGGATGATTGATTTTCAAAAATCGTTTTGGAAAATTGTGTTCTTGTTTTGGTAATCACCTAGAGATAGGTGGCGTGTATGTTTGAAGATCTAAACACAAGATAACTTATGTTGGGGTCCTAGAAAAGTTATAATCTAGGTCAAAGCATTACTAATAACCTAATTCCCTATAACCAATGGCTCTGATACCAACTCTTCTGTCACACCCCGACCGCGTAAAACAACAAACCACGGCGGAAACGTCGGGGAGTGGAGTGGCAGAATTATTGTTTCACAACCATGGTATTTAAAGTTTCGTTTTATTTATTAACAAAGGGGTTACATTATCTTAAAACAAAGAGTACAATACATAATTTAACTATTCTTGCTTCATTTTATGTCACTAAGGCCCAAGTCCGCCTAAGTGTGTCTTGATCAAACCTATGCATCAGCTCCTGAAAACACATGTGAAAATAGGTATGTCATCATAAAAATGCCTGTGAGATACATAGGTTTATTGATTTAGGATTCATGACTTGTAGTTGAAAGAACATTTAACAAAAAGTTTAGTCATGAACCTTTGAAAAAAAATGTTTTCTTTTATAAATTATTCGAAAAGCGATAATGAAATCAAATGATATATAAAAGAATACTGCTTGGTAAAATAAATAACCAAGTAACAATGAATTTGTAAAAGTTATGTCGTTTATAAAACAGTATCTTGTGAAAATATGTTGTTTGAATAAGATATTTCATGTCGTTGTCGAAATGATTTAAATAACGATACGATTTGTAATATCATAAAAGCACTTATATATAGGAATTACCAGCGGCGTATCCACCATGCTTTTATCATATTAGATGTTGCCTCGTTATGTAAATCACTTACCAAAATAAACCTCCAAAATGTATTGTTTATACAAATGTTAAAATGTTCATGTATAATCAAATGAAAATGTATGGTGAATAATAGAATTACTCAACCCCATAGGTAAAATGTACAAAACAATGTATTTGATATAAATCATAGTTTAAGTCAAAAGTTATGTTTTGTAAAATCCATGCTTTACTGATACAAACACTTATGTGGTAATGTTAAAACGCATACATTCAAGCCTTTCGACTGTGGAGACAAACCCTTAAACAAATTAAAGGTTTATCAAAAATTTATGTATATCGGATTCAGTCGTTTCCTACTTCCAAACAAACCTAGGAAGCCAGAAACGGGAGTTGTCAATTCCTATGGTACCACTACTTACTACCGAGCGGCGTGATCAATGTTAATGAACGTATTTTTTCCCGTTAAACAAACCAAATGTCACACCAAATGTAAGCATGTTATGTGTAAACAATGTACTAAGTATGCAAAATGAACATACATAGCAAAATGTGATGTAAATCAATGTGTACATATGCTGAAATAAACATATGAAACAAATGTGTTTATGAAATCAATGTGCTAGCATGTTAATTAAACATACATAGCATAAACATGGATAAAATCATGTACTATATATATACTACATGAACATAGCAAGCATATGTTATAAAAGCACGAAAGTAACAAGTAGGCACATGTGTTTCACCCTAGAATGTTTGAAAGCGGTAAACGAGGGGTCTATGTACTCACTTGGTAATGCTTATAGTTCTTGAGATAACAACCAAACAAAGCTAGAAGGATCACGGAATCAATCGGCACCTAATATAGGTAACTACGTTAATAAACCGGACCTAAATCGGAAGATCGGATAAAATGAGGTTTCGTAAACCAATTGAGTATAGGAACTTATGTAATATGGTTTAACAAAACCTACATTCTAAATCAGAACCTATCCTAAGTGCTTATGAACCGTTACGACTCGTTTAGGTAGCTTACGCTACTTTAACGCGTCGTTCGCGTAAAACGCGTTCGGACTGCCTAACTAGTCCTATGAAAAGTATTATATGCCTTAGCAAGTCTAATAATGTTGCCTAATCAGTTTAGATGTCAAAATTTAAGTTACATATGCTTAGAATGAATTTATGCGCAAAAAGGGCATTTTGGTGATTTTCCTAAGGCATATAAACTACCTATCATACAACTAACTAAACGAAGTGACCATAAGGTATAACCTCGGAAGGTTATTCCCTATACAACGATGGTCACAAAATGTGTTTGGTCGGATCCTAATGATCGACCAAATGGGTCAGGTTCGAAAGTCTAAGCGGTTGTTTAGACCGCTTATCTTACGACCCTATATAAGCATTAAACTAAAAGTGACGAGTTAAACATGTTAAAACATGTTTAACTAAGTTAGAAAACAAGTTTGATATCAAAACAAAGTGTTTTGATACCCAAAGATAGCTTCGTTGCAAAATACGCATAAACACGTATTTTTACCAAAACTATGACTCGTCACTACTCCTAATCAACGTGGTAATCAGTAGGTATACTCACAAGGGACTATAACCATCGTGATTACGCTCACGTTGCAAAGTTCAAACGAACTTTGTGTTGACAAAAGACTGGTCAAAGCAGAAAGTCAAACAATGTTTGACTTTCATGCTAAAAATGCATAAAAGCATGAAAGAAGCTTACAAGTGGTCCAAGCAAGGAAGATAGAACAAGAAAACCAAAAGATTGGAGCCTTCAACCAGTTAAGGGATAGCTCCAAAGTAGAAATTGAGAGCAATTGAAAGGAATAAGCAAAAAGTGGAATGAAATCCTTGGGTATTTATAGATTTTGGACAACCGTTAGGATCGTTTCTTGGATTTCGAGCTTTAATCTGAACCATCCAAGTGTACCCACTGTTTTACAATGCTATGGATGTCCAAAACCAGCTCAATGTTTGATTAAACCATGTACAAAAACCCAGAAACCAGCTGCTGTTGCTGAAAAATGGATTCTGCCCAGGTGTAGGCGTCGCGTCGTGTGACAGCAAAAGCCTTAGGCTGTAGTCAGACGCGACGGCTTAAGTCTGAAGTTTCAAAATTGGCGAAACAGGCCCCTGCACACATTTTAATGCATTTTCGACGCGTTTAAGCCCCATTAACCCATTTTCAAGGCTTAATAATGAAGTTTAAGTATAGGGGACACGAAACATGCTTGAAATTATCTCGGATGTCAGTTCGTTTGGTCGTACGGTTTCGTTGTTCGGTTAATTACGACGAAACTCGAACGGACTCGAAAAACGATCCAAATTACACGACGAATGGAATTTTAGCATTCCAAACATTAAAATAAAATATTTTAATGATTACAAATTGTTTTTATTTTATTTTTATAAAATTAAAGGTATTTGAGACTGGTTTTCGTATACGAGGTGTATTTTAGAATGTATAGGGATGTTTTAAATATTTTAGGAGTGTCGGAAAAATTTAGGAGGGTTGTTATAGCAGTTGGAAAAGCAATGAATTAGTATGAATTATCATTGATCCTCAAAACTAAAGTGTGAACCAGAAGTTCAAAGGATAACTCAATTACAAATATTAGAGACTCTATTACCAGACGCATTCACTGACCTTAAAAAGGTGACTATGTCACATATACCAACTGGTAATGCTCCAATTAAGATGGGTGTCCCAGAAGGACAACCACATGTTTGTAATGGGTCTATTGCACGTCTGAATCGTGGTAGACTAGTTGATTCCAATAATAAAATTCCTCGAAAATTGGAGCAACTAATTAAGATGGTCAAGTCGAGGTTATATTAAAAAGGTCTTCTGAAGAGACATTAGACATGATGGTTCCAGAAGAACCTCAGGTACCTGAAATTAAAGAGATCTTGTTAATTTGTATCATGTCTAAATTTAAAAGGAATCGAATTGAAATCGATGTCGTTATACTTTTGTATTTAAAATAGCGCTTGAAATGATAAAATGATAAGGATCAAAAAATTTAAGATCTACCTATGAGAAATATCTGGCCAAAAGCGAAAAGACGCGAATAAGGCATAGTTGAATTCTCTATTGAAATGGAATGTTTTTGGACCAACGGTCCATACAACTAAAGTTGTGAAATATGTTGTATATAAATGGGTCTTTTTTGCGAATTATGTGAAAATCAAATTGAGTGATATAAGGAAAAATTGGTGGCGCAAGAATTTTCGCAAAGACCTATGATTGATTATGAGGATATGTATTCTCCAGGGTGGATGCATTGACTTTCCTATATTTTATTAGTCAGGTAATATAAAGAACGAATTGATATTCAGCTTATGAATGTGATGTAATACTTGATACTAAAAGTTTACATGAAAGTCCCGAAGGATTAAATTATGTAAGTCATGTAAAGTAAGTTCTCAAGAACAATGTGATCATTTATACATATTCGTCCCCAGGGGCATAGCGTAGTGGCAAAAGCAGTCAAGAAGTTAAATATGAGACCCCGGGTTCGAACCCGTGCAGCTACCATATCCCACCCATTTCCCTACCTCCTCTTCCTTCGTCTCTGACCAGGATTGGAGGGGCTGCCTGCCTCAACCTGACGGGACTGGGGTTGCAGGCCCGGCTAACGTGTCCAGTTCTACACGTTTTAAAGATTTATACATATTCGGATTTGAATAGGTTATGATTATTTTACATGTTGGATATAATTGGAGATCATGATGAGTTTCAAAAGCAATTGAGTGCTTACAAGGTTAATTGAAACATCTTAACGATGTAATACTACCAAGAAACATACATAGAAAACTTGTACCCGGTGATTGTGATATCTCAATAAATAGTGTACACGCATGGTACAATATGGATTTTGGAGATAAAAGCAACAATTCATGACATGTTTGCATATGATATAGATATCTATGTGTTAAATGGGCAAATTTATGTAGCAAAATTCCTAAAAAGTGAATGCACATGCATATTTGGATAAGATGGAAAGAATTCTTTTATGGATTGATAATGCTAGAAGCATTGATATAAAAAACCTCAAAAACGTACAATATGAAGTTAACAAAATATGTATGGACTAAAATAGTCGGGTTGAGTGTTTTATAACTCATGAGATATTGTGATAAAGAGGGATATAAGTTTAATTAAATTAGCCATATCTTTATCAAAATTTCACTTCTAAAAGTTTGCTATAACACAATTTACAGTGATGATGTACACATCATCGAGAGAAACTATCAAGCTTTTAGAGATATGTTTTTGAAAGACCTTGACACAATGTAATTATTGCTCGATCTGCAGTTTGAGTACATGTGCGATGATATTTTTATCAATCCATCAAAGTACATTCGGAAGCTGTTGCGACATTTTACTATGGACAAAGCTCGTCCTTAAAGTACGTTAAAGTTTGTTCAATACATAATATAGAAGAAACCTTATCATCTCCAATTAAATAAATTGAAAATTTTGGTCAAGAAGTACCATAGTTAATTGCAATTGGTGCATTAATATTTCTTGTTATCCATGCATGATTATAAATCTTTTATTTGAATTTATTGATGTGATATAACATGTGTCAAGCAAAGTGACGTTGGAATTGGTTAAAAAAAACTACTTCGATACATCTAAGGTATGTTAAATTATTTTACTAACCGATCAAAACAAGTTTGGTTAGCCTTGTTCATGCAAGGAATGTAACACAACACGGTCGTTGATCCTGTGGTACGTATATATGAGAAGAGGAAGTAGAAGTCTGACATGAAGATCATACATCATTGCTTAGTTTAGAGAACTGCATATCAGGAGATCAAGCAACAATTCATTGACTTCACAAGTTTTGAGCAACATTCACAGACGATCGACAGTGTCACTTAAAAGATACATATTAAAATGAGGGGGAGTAATATACACGTTGCATTCTTTTTCCTTTCACTAAGTTTTCTGCTATCATGTTTTCTTAGTAAGGTTTTTAATGATGCAACAAATCTGATCCAGAAGTATCAGGGAGAGAAAATACACGCTGTACTCTTTTTCTGTTAGTTATGGTTTTATCCCACCGAGTTTTCCTAGCAAGGTTTTTAATGTGGCAGCATCACCAAGCGTATTACCAGAATACTGTATTGTTTCATCATGTGGATGGTTAAGGGGGAGTGTTATGAATCTATCATTCATAGTGACTCTCCACATCCTTAGCTCCTCATTGTATTTACTCTTATGTTAATGTTGAGCCTATAAATAGAGGCTTTGTATTTCATACATATACATCAATAAGAAATCCATTTCCCATTCTCTCATTCTTCTCTCTATATTGCTAATAGGTTCTAGTTGTTACATAATAGATACTTCTTTTTATGTATAATATATTGTTTTTAGAGTAACATTGATTTATCGCACATTGACCAAGAGTGAAACTGATAGAGAAATCTTGACCAAACGGAATATGATTTATAATATCTATTCATGTAATTTGATTAGTATAATAAACCATTTTTTGGTATATTTAGTAGAAAAACACATAAATATATAATTGGTTTTTATTTAACTGTTATAAAAATATATCAAGGGTGGCGCTAGGTGATAGTGATGAGCCGCGGTACGTGGACATTAACCTTGGACGACAGTGGTAGACAATGATGGACAATGATACCCGACAGAGCTAGGCAACGGAGATTAGAGATGGGTGACGACGGCCAATAGAGATAATCCCTAGGGGAAAACAAAGGTGAGTTGTGGTAGTAGTCATCGACAACATGCAACCTGAAGGGGTTGCGTCAACGTTGTTGGCTAGCAACAGAGGTGAGTTACACCATGACAACAATGGTAGCGTCGTATGGACACTAGAAACATGAAAAACTTTGCAAATCATTAAAAATGTTTATCTATATTTACTATATAAAGCATCTCCTTAGGATATATATGTAATTTCACAAATTTTTTTAAGACACATGTTACAACATTTGAAGCATAAGGTACAGGTGCTCTATGTAACAGTTCCTAAGTTGCCTCTATTTAATAAATTTCTCTTAATTAATACATTATTTAATACATGTGAGATTATTCAATTGCTACATTAACTGTTATCTTATTTATAATACTTTGAACTAATATCTACGCCGGAGAACAGTAGCCTTGCGAAAGTGGTGGATGCACATGTGGAAACTAGCGCCTTCTTTGACTTCCAAGGAAGGGCGGTAGTTGGTAGAACGAGGAACCTCAACATCCTAACGTTGTTGAATAATTTTCTGAAAGATGGAGGAGTGAAATGATCGAAGATTTATAATCTGAGGGTGAATTTGTTTATAGCGTTTAAGGAAGATTATGAGGCAACAAAGTTTATCAGTAATCCACATCTCTGGTGTGATTGGTTCTCGTCGCTGGATATTTGGGTTGGTCAGTCAATGCCCTATGAATGAACTTCCTAGGTTAAGTTTTTCGGGGCCCCTCTCCATCTTGCTGAGAATAAAGTGTTCGATAAGATGGCATGCTTCTTTGGTAAGGTTGTTCATTGTCCACATCTATCTACGGATGATAGAGACTTATCTACCAACTGTGTGGGGGGGGTCTTGGTTGATTCTGGTGCTATGATCAATGATTTGGTTACTCTTAGATAGAGGAATAAAAAATTTAAAGTTTAGATCTGTAAAGAGATAGATGACTAGATTCCCGATTGCTTGTTACACGATGAGTCGCCGAAACTTGCGGTTGGAGAGGATGAAGTTAATTTCTCGTCGAAGTTACCTCATCGGAAGATGGGCGGTTTTTCTGAAGGAGATGATGGGGCTCAAAGTCACTTTCATAGGGAAGGAATAGTTGGAATGATGGAAGTTAATGATGGCGGCTCCAAAGGTGTACAAGGATAGATATGGAAGACCTTTTTCCCCTTAATAGTATGTTAGGCTTGGGCCCAAATTTTATTAGCAATACTAAAGCGCAGGAGGTGGAATTAGTGGATAATGCTTAGGAAAAGAGTAATGAGATTAACCTCAATGTTAGGGTAAACTTTGTGGATGGTGCTAACCATTGCGTTTCAAGTATTCATCTTCCATGTCCTAGGAAGGAATCTTTCGAAGAAGCTCAGTACAACAACCGGGATGACAAAAGATCGATTAAATAAGAGATGGAGGCTACGGTGGATTTGGGTCACACAGTGGGCGCTGAACTAGGAAACCATAATCAGATGTTGAAGGAAACGATCCTAAAAGAATGTAACAATGTTGTTCAATCATGAATTTCCTCTCCAGTATTGCGAGAGGAATTGGGGGTTCGGTTAAAGATGGGTGGATTAGGGGTCTAAAGGTGAAACACAAGATCGATTTCATGTTCATTCAGGAAACTATGCATGAAGATCTCTCATGATTTGATTTCGATAATTTTGGGGCCATGGAAATTTTGGTATGGAGGATGTTGCTTCCGTTGAGCAATCTGGAGGTTTACTTTGCATGTGGGATAAAAGGGGTTTTTGAAGAAGCGTGTTCGGTTAAGAACATGAATAGTGGTCGAATTAAAGGTAGTAATGAAGAACTGAGCTTGATCAACGTGTACGCTCAATAAAGAATCACCCCTAAACAGACTTTGTGGAACAATATTAGAGCGGCGATGGTGGGTTTTTTTGGGTCTATGGGTGGTGGTAGGTGATTTCAATGTTGTTAGGTTCCCTAGCGAGAGGAAAAATCCCGGTTTTAAAAGCCTTTATGCTATAAATCTTCAACGATTTTATTTATCAAGTGGGCTTGGTGGAATACGATATGAAGGGTAGGAGATTCTCCTGTGTCAGGGATAATGAGAAAAAACTCAATAATATTGACAAATTACCGGTTTGCCCGGAGTTCATCAATAAATGGCCAGGCGCAATATTACGAGCAATGCACACTATGTGCTCGTATCATCGCCCAAAATAACTTCAGGGCTAAGCTTTTCAGGGTTTTCAAATCTTAGATTCAGAAACCTGGTTACATGGAAGTGGTGGAGAAGTCTTTTTCTCATTTAGATTTTATTGGTCCTCCTATGTTTGTCTTATAAAAAAGTTTGCGCTGATTAGGAAAGGGCTTCAAGTTTGGAGTGATGCTATGATAAAAAAAAGGAAGGTTAAGACCTCAATGTTGCATTAGAGGAGCTGGAAGAAATTGAAGAAATCATGGAGGTTCGGGATCTTTCTGAAGATAACATAAACCACTTCCTTTGTACTATTTGGGATCCCCAACCTCTTCGCATGCTCCAACAAAGAACTGATGGATGGAAAATCATCTGGAACCAGAACGTTAATCCACACCCAGACCTGCCACCATACCGCCTTGGCGAACACACACTCTGCAAAATATATCATATGTAGGGATAACTTTAAAATCAATGAATAATAACTACAGTTATATAAAGTTGTTAATCAATTTTTATAGATATACATATCATACAAAATATACAACTAAGTACAAATAGATAATACATATTATACAAAATATACAACCGAGTACAAATAGATCAAGTAATTTGAATGTATTCACTCCAATTTCTTAATTAAACTCTTTAAGAGATGAAACTAACACAGAGCACTGAGTAGCATTAAGGGAAGCCTAATATATGCATATGAAAAAAGTAAACGAAATCTTAACAAAACAATGGCTGCCTTACACTCCCATCAAAATACAAACAAGAAACTGAATATAACATGTAATAGTATTAAATTAAAGTTATAAAAACACTAACCCATGACTGAATTGAATTGCTGCTAACCTCTTCCTAAGCTTTCAATTTACTCTATGAAAATCAAATACGAATAACTTCACAAAAATTATAATAGACACTCACAAATAGTTGTTTCAAATTTCAATTATAATTTCTATATATGAATAGACACTCACAAAACAAATCACTTTCATCAAAGCAAAACACAAAACTATCATAACAAAATCAAAATTATGGCACAAATCTATAAACAACAATAACAAAACCGAATCAAAAATCACAGTTTGTAAAAACCTGTTTTCCGAAACACATCATTACGAACACGACACAAATCCCTCGCTTTGAGCGTACGACCAACACCAAAAACGTCACATACAATCTAGCCACAATCTCATGAGGCAGCACCATTCCATCATCATCTTCCTCCCCCGCCACGTTATTAATGACGTCATCAAACCTTAAGTAAGCGCTCATTTTGTCCTTCAACCAAACTGTTATGGGCCCGGGCTGCCATCTAAGAAGCTCAAGCTGGATATGCAGGAGCCCAAGAAGGCGCATGAACATTTAAAGTCCACACCTTAGTCTCATGCATGCAACAGTTTGTTTACAACATTCATTTCTTTTTTATTTGAATAATTAGTTTGAATAAGTAGTGGAACTAGTCTTGAGGGAATAATGGAACACGTAGGGATGCCCAACGTTCTCCAAATTATTAGGAGTTTAGCTTTGAATTATTCATTTCCGTTTGCTTAGAAAAGGCTATATAAGGCCATAGGGTTTATTAATGAAAGAGCAGGAATTGAGTTAAACAAATCTCTACATCTTTCTATTTTCTATCCGCATTCTTTCTATTTTCTTTGGCAAAACTGTTCAAGAACCATATCAGTGGTATCAGAGCAGCCCTGATCCCATGGATACCCGTAAAAAAACTCTTGAGCAATTTCAACAAGAAACAAATGAAAACTTCGAGAAATTCACAGCTGTGTTCAATAAGTTAATGAAAAAAAAGTGCAGTCCCTCAAGGAGAAGGCTCCAAACAGTGCTTCGGTTTCTGGTAAGGGTCCGATGGTTATAACAGGAGGCGAAGGGAAGCCCTATTTAAAGCTTCATTTCCCCTGGTTCAGTGGTGACGATCCTACGGGATGGATCTACCAAGCCGAGCAATATTTCGAGTTTCAAAAAGTGGCGACGGAAGATCAAGTTAGTTTGGCTTCTTTCCATCTAGACGGCATTACACTGCAGTGGCATCGGTGGTTTACCAAGACTCGTGGTCCATTAGCGTGGACAGAGTTCACCAATGCCTTGCTCAATAGGTTTGGACCTACCGATTACGATGATCCGTCTGAGGCTCTACATCGCCTCAAACAAGACACCACGGTTGTCGCTTACCAGGAAGCATTTAAACAGCTATCGAATCGAGTCGATGAGCTAACGGAGTCGTTTCTTATGGGTTGTCTTATCGGAGGATTAAAGGATGAAGTATGATTGGAAACAGAAGCTTAAAAAGCCTAGATTATTATATGAAGCAATTGGGGTTGCTAGAATGGTGGAAGAGAAATTGACGTTGCATGAAGGTATGAAGTTTACATCACAAAAGCCACCACTAGCTAATGATTCCACTCATCTTCTGTCAAATCCCGGGTTATTGGGATCAGCTCCTACTCAACGGCTTAGCTTACCCGCACCGAGTCCAATTCGCCGTCTATCAAATGTGGAGGCACGTGAACGCCGCGAGAAGGGTCTTTGCTACTATTGTGACAATCGTTATACACCGGGGCACAAGTGTAGTAAGCCTCAACTATTTATGATTAGCGTGGTACAAGAGGTTGACAACGTGGTCTATGTAACCAAAAACGCTGATCCTGTGCCACATGGTCTTCAAGCCGAGATTTCGTTTCTTGCGGTTTCGGGTACTATTCTTCCCCAAACACTACGATTATCAGGCAAGATCGGTGACCATACTATTGTGGTGTTGGTTGATGGTGGAAGCACACATAATTTCACTTCTCAGGCTTTGGTTGATAAATTGGGACTCACGGTAGTAAATGATGTGAACTTTGGAGTAGTGGTCTCTAATGAAGACACACTAGTTTGTGCCGGTAGGGTTCGAAACCTCTCGATTAAGTTTTCTGGGTATACCGTCACTACCGATTTGTTTGTTTTACCTGTCGCTGCCTACCCGATCGTCCTTGGGATTCAATGGTTGAAGACCTTAGGCCTGGTTAAGATTGACTTTCAGGATCTTACTATTAGGTTCCGTATCGGTGATTCGTCACATAACTTACATGGGTTGAAACGCTCCGGTTTAGAGGAACTAAAATCGAAGCGGGTTGTAGAGATACCGACCAAGAAGCCGTATCCTGTGTTTTGCCTTGCGGACAAGACAAAGGTAAGGGGGTGGATTATTATGGGCCTGGGCTGCCATCTAAGAAGCTCAAGCTGGATATGCAGGAGCCCAAGAAGGTACATGAACATTTGAAGTCCACAAATTAGTCGCATGCATGCAACAGTTTGTTTGCAGCGTTCATTTCTTTTTTATTTGAATAATTAGTTTGAATAAGTAGTGGAACTAGTCTTGAGGGGATAATGGAACACGTGGGGATGCCCAACATTCTCCAAATTATTAGGAGTTTAGCTTTGAATTATTCATTTCTGTTTGCTTAGAAAAGGCTATATAAGGCCATAGGTTTTATTAATGAAAGAGAAGGAATTGAGTTAAACAAATCTCTACATCTTTCTATTTTCTATACGCATTCTTTCTATTTTCTTTGGCAAAACTGTTCAAGAACCATATCACAAACCAGAACATTCACCGGCCCCCGATTGTGATAACTTGGAGAATGCTATGACGAACGCCATACGTCACCAGCGGAAACCCAATATAAAATTAAACAAATTTTGATAGGCTGGGAGTACAGGCATAAATATAAATGTGACCACTGTTGTTCATAAATAACAACTCAACCGTCGATGATGATGATGATGATGATGATGATGATGATGATGATGATGAAGGCTCCATAGTTGCCATATAACTCGGTTCTCGTTTTTCGTTTGTTTTTTGGCCATGATTTCATGCTGCTGTCAATTCAATTGCCTAGCTCTGATTTAGGATGAGAGATCGAACTGTTTGATGGTTCTGATGTAGGATGAGAGGTCAATCTTATTTAGAATGAGAGATCAAAGTGTTAGAAATTGGATGAAAGATGGACTTGTAGAAATTTAGGGTTTGTGAAAGGAAACTAAGAAGAAAAGCGGAACAAAGTGCATGGTGTAATCCCGCTCAAAATCGATTTATCCGTGATATTACGTTTTCGTTCAAAAAGAAGTCACATGTTCACGGAACACCGGTATTTGACCTTAATGATAATGCAGATAACCTTCCCAATTTAGAGAGAGTGTGAGAGAGAGAGTTCTGTTTGTTTCTTTTCCGGCGAGATCCCTACTGATCGTTTCTCAGCTCCATGTAACTTTCCTGTGATTGTGTGGTCTTTCCCCTGCTGCGTGATACGAGCATTGTTAGCGAGGTTCGGGTTCGACTATTTTCGGGTCTTGGTCGTTGTCGTGTGGGTGCTATTCAGCCTGGATTTTGATTGCTTAGTAGGTCTTTGATTGGTCACGGCTACTGTGTTAGCTTAGCTTGATCGATACTAATCCTATTAACCTTTTAAAAATCTGTGGCGGTTGGCTCACTAAGTGTAAGGGGAAGGGTTTGAATGGTAGACAGGAAGGAGATGTGAAGAATATCACCAAGTTCTTCGTGTCCAATCTTCCTGAAGGTTGCACTCTGTGGGAACTCAGACGGGGATTAGAGGGCTTTAGGGTTATTTCAGGGACGTATGTTGCGAAGAAAAGAGATAAAACAGGTAGCAGGTTTAGGTTTGTAAGCTTTGTTGATGTTAAGGATAGACTAGAACTGGAGAAGATGCTTAGGGGAGTAAAGATGGGCGATTTTAAGTTAAAGGTTAATATCGCTAAATTTGCGGTGGAGAACTCCGGTTTCACTATTCAGCCAGAGGTTAAGACCTACAAGTCCAGTGTCTCCAGCCAGGATGAAAGGAGTGGATTGTTCAATCTAAGGGATTTCAGGTCTTATAGCGACGTATTGGGGAAGTCTAAAGGTGCAGGTGAGTTCTTCATGGAATCTAGGGAAACCAAGGTGGTCGATAAGGTTGAAAATGATAAGGCGTTAGTTGTGCCTGATAGAACGTTAGCTTTCATGGAGTTACACGGGGTAGCGGTGGTGGGTAGAACGGTGGATTTGGAGACGTTGGTCGACTTCGATAGGCTGCTTCAGATCGCCAAGACTATGTATTCCCGAATTCAATACCTGGGTGGGTTGTCTATTCTCATATCATTCAATGATGAGGCTTCGGCGAATCGTTTCCTGGAATCTCGAGAAGTTTGGGGTCTTTGGTTTTCCAAACTGGAAGCTTGGAGTTGATAGTCATTACCTTTGGAAAGGGTACTTTGGCTGAAGCTGCATGGTGTCCCTTTACACTTGCTGGATTCTGATGTTCTCATGCAAATCGGATAATTATTTGGGAAAGTTCTTCACGTCCCTAAGTTTTTAGAAGAGGACCAAGATTTATCGGTGGTTAGGGTGGGGGTGTTAGCTGGGGAAGCTCATAGGATTAGAGAGGTTGTGACTTTGAAATGGAAGAGTAGGAGCTTTAAAGTTTGGGTGGAGGAGGAGCAGGATGTCTGGGTTCCGGACTGCTTGGGTAACGCTGATAGTGCTTCACCGGATGATGGATCTGGTTCTCCGATGATGTCTCCTCATATAGTTAGGATGTCGAACTCCTAGCATGATGCAGTTGATGGGACGCAGCAGATGATCAGAAAGGGGGGAGTGGAGAAGTCGTCGGTGATTGAAGTTGAGACTCCCCATACTGAACCTCCCCATGCGGATCAAGGTCCCATGCATGAGGAGAGAGAATATTTCGGCACAGATATCTTTAAGGAAGTTGAGGGGTCGCTTAGGAATTTAGAGGGTCTACCATCGGGTTCTTCTTCGGTGGGTCCCAAGGTATCTAGTAAAGGTGGTGGGTCTCCCCAAAAAGGTTTTAATTGTTGCTCTGGAGAAAAGTTAAAAGGGCCCAACAAAGATCATTCTTGGGCTCAAAATTCAGGAAAGCCTGTGCCCACTTTAGCAAAGGAGATTCTTCAGTGGACTTAAGGCCCAAAAAAGATCTTGAACTATTGTGCAGGATCCAAAGTCGGGGTTTGGTTTCATATGGTTCACTTCGAGGGCTCACGATGAGAACGAGAGGAGGAGCTTGGCTGAAGATGGAGTCAACGGGGGTATCGATCTTAACGTCAGGGCTACTCCGGAGGTCTCCAATACTGGTAGGGTGGATGATTCTTATATCTCCGGTTCGAACGGCGTCGATCCGGGTGATACAGGAGCTGAGCCTTGTAATCAGAGGGAGAAGGGGTTCGAGAGCACAATGTCTATTGGGGCAAAACTCGGAGTTAAGCTTCATAATCATTCAGAATTGATCAGAAAGGCTATTCTTTCCACAGGTATTAATGAGGTTCCCAAATGAACGTTTTGTCAGTAAATATAAGAGGGATTGGGGGTATCAATAAGTCTGGGTGGATCAAGTTGCTTAGGCGTGATTATGGTATCAATTTCTTGGCGATCCAGGAGTCTAAGCATAGCAGTGTGTCTCACTCCGAGTTAATGAAATTCTGGGGAAATGGTAATTTGGGTATGGAGGCTGTCAACTCCTTGGGTCAATCGGGTGGGTTAATTAGTATGTGGGACGACAACTTGTTTTCGCTGGAGGGGTCGAATAAGAATATAAATTTTCTTCACATCAGGGGTAGGTTGGTTGGTAGCAATTCGACGGTCAATTTCCTGAACGTCTATGCTCCCCAAGGGGTTTCGGCCAAGAAAGAGGTTTGGGATTTGTTGGTTGCCCTTATTAATAGTAACGATGGTTTCCGGATTATTGGCGGCGATTTCAACGCGGTTCGTTTCTGAGAAGAGAAGAGAAACTGTTCCTTTAAACCTAGTTGTGCTAGCAACTTCAACTCCTTCATCTATGATGCTAGGCTGTTCGAATTCGATATGAGAGGTAGGCAGTTCACTTGGCAATCCGAAAATGGGAATAAGCTTAGTAAGCTTGATAGGTTTCTTGTAAACTTAAAGTTCTTTAACGAGTGGCCGGAGGCTCGAGTCCAGGCTCTGCCGAGGTTATGGTCTGATCATTGTCCAATTATTTTGACTACAAAATCTGTCAACTTTGGGGCCCGTCCTTTCCGTATTTTTAATTCTTGGATGGGGAAAGATGGTTTCAAAGAGGTGGTTGAGGAAGCTTGCAACAACTTCTCTGATTGGGGCAGTCCTCTCGATGTGTGTCTGGTCAGAAAATTGGGATTTATTCGCAGTAAATTAAGAGACTGGAGAGACGTTATGATTCATAAGGAAGGTGAGGTGCTTAGCCTTGCGAAAGAGGAATTGGAGGCTCTAGAATCGATTCTCGATACTAGGGACTTATCTAAAGAAGAGGAATGGGTCCTAGTAGAGAATAAGAAAATTATTGTTGAGGCCGAGTTTGCTAAAGTGATGGATCTCAAACAAAGATCTCAGGTTAGATGGGCCAAAGAGGAAGACGAAAATTCTAAGTTTTTTCATTCTTTGATCAACTGTAGGAAAGCTAGTAAAGTGATTCATGGGCTAAACATTGGGGGTGAATGGGTTTCTAAACTGGCCTTGGTCAAGAAAGAGGTGTTCAATTTCTTTAGATCCAAATTTGTGGAGGAAGGTGTGAATCGGCCGCCGTTTATTTGTCCAAACTTGATGATTTCGGCCTCTGAGGCTTCTTGGTTGGAAACTCAGTTCAATCTTGAAGAAATCAAAGTTGTCGTGTTCGAATGTGGGGACGACCGGGCTCCCGGTCCAGATGGCTTCAATTTTCGGTTCTTCAAACTTTTTTGGAGGCTTTTTGAGGAAGATTTTGTTAAACTTATGGTGGTATTCCAGAGTGGTATGGCAAAAACAAGTTTATTCAATCACATGGACTATTTGTGACAAATTGCAATAGTCTGCCATTTCGTATAGCAACGTAGACTCCAGAACAAGATCATAAGCTAAACATGCCCTAAATATCGTTTACATAGCTTAGAAATAAGCTTTGAAGCGTTCGGTATGCGAAAATGCGCTTATTTGATCAGTAGGGACTAAAAGCGTCAAAAAGTGCGTAAGTTTGCATGTACGCGCATATCTTACGTTCTGACCATTCCAGACATCCAAAAAATTTTGTAATCATTAGAATATTATATTTTAATGATAGGAATGCAAAATACCATTCTTCGCGCAATTTGAATCGTTTTCGCATCCGTTTGAGTTTCATCGTAATTAACCGAACAACGCGATCGTATGGCCAAACGAATTGACATCCATGATATTTTCAAGCATATTTCAAGTCCCCTATGCTTTAACATCCTTGTAGAGCCTTGAAATTGGGTTAACGGGGGTTAAACGCGTCGAAAATCAAGTTTTTAGGCTGCAGGGACCTGTTTTGACAAAATTCAAAACTTCTGACCAGACTACTAGGCTGGGCGCGACAGCTGTTGCTATTTCTTTCGTGGCCTGTTGACGGGTGGCCCATAGGACAACCCTTAAAAGGCTTAATTATACGCACATTCCATGCTTTACTCAGTTAATTGTATGAACGTGATAACCACTAGATGATTTTATGTGCAGGTATTATAAGGCTCAAGATGCAGGTTTTAGAAGGTTGGATGGATGTCGGGAGTTACTGGAAATAAAAAGTGAAGGAACTAGATACTTGATGAGGAAACAAGGAAGAAACTCCACTGACCGCCGTAACCTACGGCTAGGGGCCGTAGGTTACGGCTCCCATTTTTTGTCCGGGTGCATAGCCGTAAAACAGAAGATAAGGGCCGTAAGGTTCAGATGCTAGCCGTAACCTACGGCAGGCGGCCGTAGGTTACGGCTCCTTACTGACTTGTTGACTGGCTTGCTAGCCGTAACCTACGGCAGGGAGCCGTAGGTTACGGCGCCGACTGGGCTCAAGATGTAACCTTCGCATTTAATGGCCTTTCTATGGAGAATTAAGGTGTCTAATCATGTTTTCTTCGGTTACAACCTGCTAGAAACGAGTTTGGGGAGTATATTAGAGGCACTTGGGAGTGAAGAACAATATCTTATCACTTATCTTTCATCTAGATTTTGTTGCTTGTAATTGTGTTGAACAATTTTCTCTTTTATTTGCATTATGATGTCGCTTCAAGCCATGCGTGGCTAAACACTCTATGGTCATCCTAGGTTGAAGGTTTGTATGAGACAATTGTGTTTTGGATTCCATATTTCTAGAATGGTAAACTTTATCTATGTCTTGTTTATTATGGTGTGTGATTGCTTACTTGTAAATTGTTGATTTTTATGATATTCTAGTTTGAAACCATACGTTCTTGGTGCCGTGGGCAATCGAGATATCATGGGTAGAATTAGGATTGGGTAAGGGTTGATTGGTCATCGGGTAACAACCTCACGTTCTAGGAATCTGAGTACTTCGTTCCCTTTTATCACAACAAGTAATTGCACATGAACTATGTCTATGTAGTTCTTTCTAGTGGATGATAGCACAAATGTTGAAGCAAACCGGAAACTTAGGATGGTCATTTGTTTCTAAATTGTTTACAAACTTAATTCTCATTTCGCAAATTAATTAGTAATCTTAGTCTAAAAGAAACCAATCCAATCAAACCAACTCTTGAATTTTATTTTCTCGCAATTTGTTTAATTTAGTTAACTTAGATAAATTCTCAAATAGCACATATTCCACAAACTCCCTGTGTTCGATACCCACTTACCGCTATCTACTTAGTAGTAATTGGATTAAATTTGATTGTGACCACGACATCACGTCAAATTTTGGCGCCGCTATTTTGGCGCCGTTGCCGGGGAGTAGTGCGCAACGAGTGTTATTTTCTTTCTTTTTAAGTTTGTTATTTTTCTGGTTTACGCTGGGTGTGTTAGTATGCAGGTATTTACAGGTGCATGCGTACTAGAAGCTCTCACAAGCTATCACCGTTGGCGTTTGATCCGGAAATTGATCGAACATTAAGAGGAAACAGAATTTTGCTAAGAGAGAACAGAATCAGTGGTTCACCGACAACACCAACTACACCAATCACACCAATTCGATACATGGATCCACCACAACCACCACCCGCTACGGGTGAAATTATACCACCATTCATACCATCATCCACTCAACCTTCACCAAACACTACTATTCCAAACACCACTACCAATCCTACTCAACCTCACAATGTTACACCAACCAACATCACCCAACCCATTACCACTCAAGAAGAACCTTCACTTTCCTTTAACCCTTCAACCACAATTCCACCATTCACTCATTTCTTCCCAGTTTCAGGTCAATCATCTTCCACCTATACATTACCACAAGGGTCAACTGTCGTTCATACTACTTCTAACTTTAGACCATCAAACCAGTCGGGTTTTCAATATTCGACTTTTCCGTTTGGGCAATCTTCGGGTATAGGGGGAGATGGATATGAGGAAGGATATGAAGATTTTGAGGGGTATGATGAGGACGGTTATGCTTATGGGGGTGATGGTGATCAAGGGGAGTTTGCTTATGTGCAAAGTCAACCTCAAGGGATGGCAAGTGTTGGTGGAATGCCACAACAACAACAACTTATACCACAACACATTAGGCCAAGGCCACAAGGGCCACCAATGCAACGCCCTATACCATTGCAACAAGTTCGGCCACAAAATGTACAACCTCAATTTCAAAGGCCAATTCAACACCCACCGATGCCACAACAACAATTTCAACAACCATTCGCACCACAAGGGCATATACCAAGACCAATGGGTCCTATTCGTCCAAGGGGTCGATTGGGTGTACCAAGAAGGCACCTTAGGGAACATGCACGGGGAATTGAAGCGCATTTTAGGCCGGTAATTACTCACAACCCTTCACCGGTGGTTATTCCTCACAATAATAAAGGAAGAACTTTTGAAGTGAGAACCAATTCTTTGCAAAGTTTGCCAAAATATAAGGGTCTAGCAACGGAGGAACCTTACTTTCATTTGGAGGCCTATGCTCAATTTGCAATACTCTTGGGAGTCAAGGTTTTTCGGCTGATGATGTTAAGGTGGTATTGTTTCAATTTTCTCTGGAGGACAAGGCAAAGAAGTGGTTCTACACTTTGCCTTCAGCATCTATTTATACTTGGGCGGAGATGCAACAAATTTTCCTAGACGAATTTTATACCGCTCAAAAGACCAACGATGCTAGGAAGGGGTTGAGGAGTTTTCAACAACAACATGGTGAAATGTTCCATGAGGCATTTGAACGTTTCAATATGATGATCAAATATTGCCCTCACCACGGAATTGAATTGTGGGAATTAATGAATGCTTTTCACGAGGGGTTGAGTGCCGAAGATGCTCGTGATTTAATGTCTATTACCGGTGGGACTTTTGGTACAAATTACGAGAATGATGATTGGGAGTTTTTGGAGAACATGGCAACTACATCAAAAAGAAAAGCTCAAGCATCGAGGAGAGCACGACCGGCCATTGCCCGACCTCAAGTGCACGCAATAGATGATGGTAATGTTCAAACCACTAACCAAATTTATGATGTTTGTGCATTGTGTAATGAAATAGGTCATGCGGCTGAAAATTGCCAAGGAATGGTGGAAGGGCAATATGAAGAAGTTCATGCAGTACAAGGTCAAGGAGGGGGTGGTAGAAATTACAACAATATGAATTCTAACACTTACCACCCCGGGTTGAGGAACCACCCAAACTTTCGTTATGGGAACCCTTCAAATCAAGCAAACCCGAATTTCCAAGGTAACCAAGGTAACTATGGTTCGCGCCAACCTTACAATAACCAAAGTGGATATAGAGGTGGGAACAACCAAGGATACCAAAGGCAATATCAAGCGGGTCAAGAACAAGGGGGGTCTTCGGGTGGAAATGAGATGATGGATATGTTGAAGAGTATGCAAGCAGAGATGCAAAATAGGAATCAAATGGATGATGCTCGTATACAAAAGGATGAGGCCCGAGATAAAGCAATTCAAACTTTGACCACCCAAATGGGTCAACTCGCAACTGAAGTGTCGGACTTGAAGAAAAGTAAAGGCCAGTTACCAAGCGACACTAAGGTAAACCCGTCTCATAGTACTTCTAGAGGTAATAATGTTAATATTCACCATGTAAGTGTTTTGAGAAGTGGGAAGGAGTATAAAACCAATCTTTCACCGGATTTGGTTGAGGGGGTGGTTGAAGATATAACGGGTCAAGATAGTGAGGAAGAAAATGAACCAACCATTGTTTCTTCTAAAAAACCCAATTTTGAAAAACATGAAATTAATAAAGAAAATGAAAAGAAAAATGAGGGTGAGGGATCTAGTCAAGTACCATTTCCTTCGGCTTTATTAGATCCGGGTAAGAAAAATTTCATTTCAAAACGGGGGCCTCAAAAAGAGGAAATGTGGAAGGTTTTCAAACAAGTTAAAATCAATCTTCCTCTACTTGAAGCAATAAAACAGGTACCCGCTTACGCCAAGTTTTTAAAAGAATTATGTACTCAAAAGAGGCAACAAAAAGTGCCTAAATTGGTTGACTTGACGGAGCGGGTAAGCGCGGTCTTGAAAGGTGATCTTCCTCCTAAGCTACAAGATCCGGGAACGCCTCTTATAAATATTCAAGTAGGAAATTTTCAAACCGCAAGGGCGTTATTGGATCTTGGAGCCGGAGTAAGTATCTTACCAGGGGGGTTATATGACCAATACGATTTTGGTCCATTGAAACGGGTTGAGACAACGGTGGTATTAGCCGATTTGTCTCATAAACTCCCTCGGGGTATTGTTCGGGATGTTATAGTTAAGGTTGATGAGTTTTATTATCCCGTGGATTTTCTTGTGCTAGATTACTCATCCACGGACCCAATTCAGCAACAAAATGTTATTTTGGGTCGGCCGTTTTTAAATACCGCACATGCCGTTATTGATTGTCGATATGGTACGGTCGACATGACATTCGGTAATAGAAAGATGAGATTAAATGTTTTTACTAATGGTACTAACATTTATGGTGATGAGTGTTTTGTAGCAGATTTCATAGATGGATACGACCCAAAGGAGTTCGAGGAAGAGATTTTGGGTTCTTGTGTTTGTGATGTGTCTTTGCAGGTGCACGCATGTGATTTGGAAAAGGAAGAGAAGGAGCAAGAGGCTCTTGCGGTGAAAGAAGGAAGACCGCCATGGACCCACCAAACGGACACTTTACCGGTGGGAATTGATTCGGGTACAAAGCCTTCCTTGGAATGTCCACCAAGCGTGGAATTGAAAGAGTTACCGAGGCATTTGAAGTATGTATTTTTGGGAGAGAATGACACCTTACCGGTGATCATTGCTTCTAATTTGGCGGTAGCTCAAGAAGAGAATTTGATACGGGTGTTGAAGGCACACAAGGCGGCAATTGGGTGGACGATAGCCGACTTAAAGGGTATTAGTCCTTCCATTGTAATGCATAAAATTATTACAAGTGAGGATGCAAAGCCGACCCGTGAAACACAAAGAAGGTTGAACCCGAATCTGAGAGAGGTGGTCAAGAAGGAAGTTATCAAGTGGTTGGATGCGGGGATCATTTACCCCATTTTGGACAGTGCGTGGGTAAGTCCGACTCAGGTAGTACCTAAGAAATCTGGCATCCAGGTAATAAAAGATGAGCAAGGTGAGCAAATCGCCACCCGCCCGGTAACCGGGTGGCGAGTTTGTATCGATTATAGAAAATTAAACGCCGCTACCTCTAAAGACCATTTCCCTTTACCCTTCATTGACCAAATCATTGAAAAACTTTCCGGTCAAAAATACTATTGTTTTTTGGATGGGTACTCGGGATATAACCAAATTGCTATTCACCCGGATGACCAACACAAAACCACGTTTACATGTCCATATGGTACATTTGCCTTTCGGCGAATGCCATTTGGACTATGTAACGCCCCGGCCACATTTCAAAGATGTATGATGAGTATATTTTCAGACATGGTCGGGGAATCTCTTGAAGTGTTTATGGATGATTTTTCCATTTTTGGCCCAAGTTTTGACTCTTGTCTTGATGAATTAGAAAAAGTTTTAAAAAGGTGTGTTGAGATAAACTTGGTGCTAAGTTGGGAAAAGAGCCATTTTATGGTTCAAGAGGGTATTGTGTTGGGACATGTAATATCGGACCGGGGTATGGAGGTAGACAAAGCAAAAATTCGGGTAATTTCTTCTCTACCCCCACCAAAGAATGTAAAAGGGGTGAGATCGTTTTTGGGACATGCGGGATTTTATAGAAGGTTTATTAAGGGTTTTAGTGTAATTACAAAACCTTTATGTAACTTATTATTGAAAGATGTTCCATTTGATTTTACTGACGAATGTTTGCAAGCGTTTCATGTGTTGAAGGAACAGTTGGTGAAGGCTCCTATTTTGCAACCACCGGATTGGTCAAAGCCGTTCGAGATTATGTGTGATGCTAGCGACACGACCATTGGAGCAGTTTTGGGTCAAAGGGTTGATAAGAAGCCGGTGGTAATCTATTATGCAAGTAAAACTTTGTCCGAGGCGCAACTGAATTACACCACAACCGAGAAAGAATTATTAGCGGTGGTGTATGCCTTGGACAAGTTTAGAGCTTACATTTGGGGGAGCAAGGTGATCGTGTATTCGGATCATAGTGCGGTTCGATACTTAATGGAAAAGAAGGATGCAAAGCCCCGGTTGATTCGTTGGGTGCTTTTGTTGCAAGAGTTCGATTTAGAGATTCGGGACAAAAAGGGGTGTGAGAATGTTGTAGCGGATCATTTGTCCCGGATCCCATTGGAAGGTGTTGATGACCCGAAGGAGATTAATGAACGGTTTCCCGACGAGCAACTGTTGGCCGTTTCTACTTTTGTTGCACCTTGGTATGCCCACTATGTGAATTATTTGGCCAAGGGTGCAATTCCGAATCATTGGACAAAGAAGAGACGACAGCAATTCTTGAGTCAAGTAAAACAATACATTTGGGATGAACCGGATTTGTTCAAAATTGGACCCGATCAAGTGATAAGAAGGTGTGTTCCCGAAACTGAAGTATTAGAGATTTTGACCCATGCTCATTCGTCGGCATGTGGAGGGCATTTTAGTGGGAACAAGACGGGTTATCGGGTGTTATCTAGTGGGTTTTATTGGCCCACGATTTTCAAGGATTCTTGCGAATATGCCCGGAATTGCATAAATTGTCAAAGAGTGGGAAGTATTTCGAAGCGGGATGAAATGCCGTTACAACCAATTTTGGTGGTAGAGGTATTTGATGTTTGGGGAATAGATTTCATGGGTCCTTTTCCAAACTCAAATGGGTTTTTGTATATATTGGTTGCGGTTGATTACGTTTCGAAATGGATTGAAGCTATTGCTACGAGGACCAACGATCACTCCGTTGTATGTAAGTTTGTGCAATCCAATATTTTTGCTCGATTCGGCGTGCCTAGGGTGATAATAAGTGATGGTGGTTCACATTTCAAGAACTTCAATTTTGGGAAATTGTTAAAAAGGTACAATGTGAACCACCGCGTTGCTACACCATACCATCCACAAACAAGTGGACAAGTTGAAGTGTCCAACCGGCAAATTAAAGAGATTTTAATGAAGACGGTAAGAACGGATCGGAAAGATTGGTCAAGCAAACTTGATGATGCATTGTGGGCTTATCGAACGGCCTACAAAACTCCACTTGATACCACTCCTTATCGAATGGTGTACGGAAAAGGATGTCATTTGCCTATGGAGTTAGCACATCGGGCATATTGGGCGATTAAAACGGTGAATGCAAACTATGACGAAGCGGGTCGGGCGAGAAAGCTACAATTGAATGAAATTGAGGAAATAAGGGATCAAGCTTATGAGTGTGCATCCGCATATAAAGACAAACTGAAGAAAGTTCATGATGCGAAGATAAGGAAAAAGAACTTTGAAGTGGGTCAAAAAGTGTGGTTGTACAATTCAAGATTGAAGATGTTCGCGGGGAAACTCAAAAGCAAGTGGATGGGTCCTTACGTTGTCCGAAGAGTGGGGAGGTTTGGAGATGTTGATATACAAGATGAACAAACAAATAAACAACAAACGGTGAATGGGCATCGGCTCAAACCGTATTTGGAAGGTAACGATATCAACAATCTCGAGCTCGACAAAGTGGGCTACATTTTATGCCCAGTGGATGACGAAGAAATGTGAAAGAGGCCCAGGTTTGGTGTTTGTAAATATTTAGTTTAGTTTATTTTAGTTTGAATAAGTTCCGTTTAAACCGGTGTTCGAAACAAGTGTGGGGAAATTCTTACGGATTTCCCGAACATAGTGTTGAGGACAACACGGGTTTTTAACGGGGGGTAGGGTAATAATTTTCATGTTTTCAATAAATTATAAAAACTATAAAAATTAAACAATTTTGAAAAGCTAAAAAAATAAAAATAAAAAAATTTTGCAAGTTAGATTTTTTTGGCCCCCCTTAGTTCCCCAGTTACCGCCGTAAGCTACGGTGGAGGGGCCGTAGCTTACGGCGACCATCATCCGAAGACTCCCTTACGGCGACAAGCTCCTGTTTTACGGTAACATTTTTTGCCCAGGTCTAGCCGTAGCCTACGGCAGGGAGCCGTAGGTTACGGCTCGCAGTAAAAATCTTGGGTCTCTTCCTGTCGGCGTGCACATAAAAAAAATATAATAATAATAATAATTATAATAATAATAATAATAATAATAATAATAATAATAAAACCGATAATATTATAATAATAATAATAATAATTTTAATTTTAATAAAACTCCTAAATTTACCCCAACCACACATCTTGTTGATTCATCTTATCCACCCATCCATCTTTCTTCTTCTCCATCTAACTTCTTCTTCCCCACTCAAGAACCCTAACTCCACAATCACCTTCAAAACTCCATATCTCTCTCAAATCTTGACCGTTTTTAGTGATTTTTGAGTCCATTTTGGGTGAAATCTCACAAGGAATCCAGATTTATACTTGTATCTTGAAGATTCCTTTGTTTTGGGGTCGGATTTGAGCATTAGGGGTGCCGAAAAATTGGGGTTTTTTGTGGGTTTTTGTGTGAACTTCAAGTTTTTGTGATTCTCATCTTCTACAACATTAAGGTATGCACTTTCTTGTTACTCTTTTATGTACATTGAGGTTTGTAAGTTTCCATCTTTGTTTTTGCTTACACACACTTGCTTGTACATGATAGATGTAGAAATTTGTGAACCATTGAATGTTTGGGTATGAATGTGTTTGATGTCTAGTGAAAATGTTTTGGAAAAATTCTGAAATATAGGGGACATCATGCTGAAATTTTGTTCGAAAGAATGAAATTTTGGTTTTTGCACAATTATACCCATAATATGAAGCAAGTGTGGGGAAGATTGGGAAGAAGTACTAACTTGATTTGTTTTGTGTGGTTGGTTTGTGAATGTGTGTAGATATGGTGAAGAAAAGGGGAAAAGCAGTTGCAAGTTCGTCTAATGTACCTCAAGGAGAAGAGGAGCAACCCAAGAGAAGGAGATTGACACGGGTTGGTGACCCGGATTCGGAGGAGGATGCGCCTCCAAGGGGTCCGAAACCGAATTGGACATCCGGTTCATTGCTTGACCAACCCGCGGAATGGAGAGAGGACTTGTTCCATGAACAAATGAACAAGTTGAAACAACGGGCTGAAGCGTTTATTTGTGAAAAGGAGATCAAAGAGGGTGATTTCGGGCCGTTCGGGATAACGGAAAAGTTTAAAGCATTGGGTTGGGGTGCAGCTTTGAAGTGTTATGACGGGGAAGTGAAGAAGATGTATGACACTCAGATTCAAGAGTGGGTGGCTTCACTTGAATGTCCCCCATTTAAGGCCCCAAGCAAGATGAGGCTCGTTGGACAGTGTAATGGGGTGAAAGTAGAAATGTCTTATGACTCTTTGCGCAAAATAGCAAAGTTTGACGACGGACCCGCAACTGAGTACATTCACCCGAGTCTCAAAGATCTCTACCACGAGCCCAACAAGCATCCGCAATGGCAAAATATGCTTGACTACCTTTTCCTTCCGGGCACAACACATGGGAAGTTATATAGGGGCAATTTGAGAATGGAAGAAAAATTATTGTTGACATTGTGCATATATAATGTTGTTCCAAGGCGGGGTGACAAGATGGAAGTGCGGCATCAGGAAGTATCGATTTTATATATGATGATGCATGGATCTCCCAAGGTCCCTTTCCGATTTCTCGTGTTGAATAACATCTGGTTGAGCAAAAATAGTGGAGAAAGAAAGATTATACCTCATTGCCGGTTGATTACGGTGTTGTTAAAAAAATATGGGGCGATTAAAGGTGATGAAAAAGGTTCTTACAAGAGGTTTAGACCATTCGACCTTAAGAATCTTGGGCCAGGTTGGATTTACACGGAATCGGAGAGGTATCATAAGCTGAAAACAGATGGGAGAAGGTGGAGAGCGTTGAAGGTGGATGCGAGACCGTTATGACCGGGTGAGGCTGATGAGCCCGAAACGACCGATGAAGAGGTAAGTGGAGATGATGATTACCGTGAAGATACCTTCATGGTTGATGCTCAAGTTCATGGAGCCGGTGTGTAAGCTGGTTATGTGGGGGGTGCATTTGATTATGCACAGCAAGCTTATGATCCTTATTGGGCCCATTCGGGGAATATGGGCCAAATTATTGAACAAAGGCAGCCACCCACTTTCAGTGAATGGAGTGAACAGAACCAGATGCTCTTTGATCAACAAACTTTTATGGGTGCTAGTGTGGAAAGAGCTATCAAACGGAGCTACGATAGAAATGAGCAATGGAACCGTGCTCATATGTATGCCCATGAAGAAGAAGTGAACAACCGCTATTTAGATGATCGCCAGAGACGCATGCATGATCAATGGCATGCGGGCCAACCAATTGAAGGAGATCCGCCTGTTGTGGACTACACCACATTGCCACCAAATGATGGTAGTGTGTCATACCCCACCCCACCATTGCATCATTCTCAGTGGGTGGATCCACATGCTATGAGTTATCAACAGGCGAATCCAAGTGGTGATCAAGGAAGCAGTAGTAGCGGTGGAGCATTTGGCTTTGGTGAGTGGACTGATATGATGACATCCATCTTTGGACCTCCACAACCGAAGTACTACTAGCCAGGTCGTATCTTGCTCCTTTGTATATGTTTGTTTGTGTTTATTTAGTATGTTTATGTTATGGTTGGGAGGTTGGGTGGTGTTTGATGTTGATATGTTTGTTGGGTTGTGAAAGTTGGTGGTGTCTCTAATAATAATAATATAAAAAAAAACAAAAAGAAATTTGGGGTTTGAGAGTATAAGCAAATGTTTGTGTTTTTGGTTAAAGTGATCTTTCCCTAAAAAACCATACATTGGGACAATGTATCCCAAGTGTGGGGATGGGGGAAATTTTTGAGAAATTTAAAATTTTTTTGTAAACCCAAGCGGAAATTGTCAAAAATTTGAAAACTTGATATGGTTCCACTTAACACACCGACACCCATTCCTAGTCTTTTCTTGGTGAGGATTTGAGCCACACATGATTGTTATTGATATTTCATTGTTTGAGTGGCAGTGTGTATTGTGTGTTAATAGAACTTGTGTGAGAATTCTTGTTAAATCCTAGAGTTAGTATGCTTTTGAAAATGATAAGGGACTTTTAGGAAGCTTTGTCTAGATGTGTGAGAGTGCGGGATTGGTGGGTTGGACCTCATACTTTACATATATGAGCTTGGTATTGTGAGGGGTAGGGGTTGGTCCTTAGAAAGCCATGTTGAGCCTTAGACCATTCGATTGTGACCCGAGCCTACACCCTACAAAACTTTACCTTTTGAGATGACCCGGTTTAGGAAATTTAGTATGAAATGTTGATGTTCTTGCATATATTGTAGAATGGTAAAAAAAAAAAAAAAAAGAGGAAAATAGGAGAAAAATACAAAAAGAAGGATGTAGTTGCGAAAGTTGAAGAAGTTGTGTATATAGTTGGTGTTTGTTTTGTTTAGTAGTGAAAATAAAAACCGGGTCAAATCAATTAGCTCTTTTATATATATATATATATATATATATATATATATATATATATATATATATATATATATATATATATATATACCACCATTTTCCTACCTTTGCACCTAGCCCCGTTACAACCCGTAAGTTCCTTTGATTCAAAAGTATGCTAGATATTGGTTAGGAGGGAATTTGATTCTTATACAAGCTTATTGTCGCACACACACACACACGCATCGAGTGATTTTGCATTACATGCTAGTAACTCTTGTCACCGAGAGATTTTTGTGAGGGGTGTGTCTTGTGGTACGATTGAAAGTTAGTAAAAGGACGGCACATTTTAGCTTGGTTTGCATAATTGATCGCTTGTGGTTGAGAATAGTTTTGAATGGGTTGCTTGGGACAAGCAACGGGTAAGTGTGGGGATGTGACGAGTGGTCCATAGGACAACCCTTAAAAGGCTTAATTATACGCACATTCCATGCTTTACTCAGTTAATTGTATGAACGTGATAACCACTAGATGATTTTATGTGCAGGTATTATAAGGCTCAAGATGCAGGTTTTAGAAGGTTGGATGGATGTCGGGAGTTGCTGGAAATAAAAAGTGAAGGAACTAGATACTTGATGAGGAAACAAGGAAGAAACTCCACTGACCGCCGTAACCTACGGCTAGGGGCCGTAGGTTACGGCTCCCATTTTTTGTCCGGGTGCATAGCCGTAAAACAGAAGATAAGGGCCGTAAGGTTCAGCTGCTAGCCGTAACCTACGGCAGGCGGCCGTAGGTTACGGCTCCTTACTGACTTGTTGACTGGCTTGCTAGCCGTAACCTACGGCAGGGAGCCGTAGGTTACGGCGCCGACTGGGCTCAAGATGTAACCTTCGCATTTAATGGCCTTTCTATGGAGAATTAAGGTGTCTAATCATGTTTTCTTCGGTTACAACCTGCTAGAAACGAGTTTGGGGAGTATATTAGAGGCACTTGGGAGTGAAGAACAATATCTTATCACTTATCTTTCATCTAGATTTTGTTGCTTGTAATTGTGTTGAACAATTTTCTCTTTTATTTGCATTATGATGTCGCTTCAAGCCATGCGTGGCTAAACACTCTATGGTCATCCTAGGTTGAAGGTTTGTATGAGACAATTGTGTTTTGGATTCCATATTTCTAGAATGGTAAACTTTATCTATGTCTTGTTTATTATGGTGTGTGATTGCTTACTTGTAAATTGTTGATTCTTATGATATTCTAGTTTGAAACCATACGTTCTTGGTGCCGTGGGCAATCGAGATATCATGGGTAGAATTAGGATTGGGTAAGGGTTGATTGGTCATCGGGTAACAACCTCACGTTCTAGGAATCTGAGTACTTCGTTCCCTTTTATCACAACAAGTAATTGCACATGAACTATGTCTATGTAGTTCTTTCTAGTGGATGATAGCACAAATGTTGAAGCAAACCGGAAACTTAGGATGGTCATTTGTTTCTAAATTGTTTACAAACTTAATTCTCATTTCGCAAATTAATTAGTAATCTTAGTCTAAAAGAAACCAATCCAATCAAACCAACTCTTGAATTTTATTTTCTCGCAATTTGTTTAATTTAGTTAACTTAGATAAATTCTCAAATAGCACATATTCCACAAACTCCCTGTGTTCGATACCCACTTACCGCTATCTACTTAGTAGTAATTGGATTAAATTTGATTGTGACCACGACATCACGTCACCTGTGAGGCCTGGAGCGGGCAGATTCAATGAATCCTTCAAATCAGCTGCTGAATTGGTTTTTAATCCTAGTTTTTGCATACTATGGGATGGGTTAAGTGTTCCCCAAGCCCCCAAATCAGTAGCTAACATGTGTAGGGTCAAGATCATGCCTTGATCAATTCAAAAACACATGGCATTCATCCAAAGGCACTTGAAAATCTATAAATAGCAAGGGGTTTTTCCATTGTTCCTTGCTCATTTGCTTCATACTCTCTAATCTGCTCTAAGTGGAGGCAATCACATTGTTGAAAGCCACCTACCTGAGCATTCTTAGTCCTCTTTTCAAGCATTGGACTCTTGTAAGTGTTCCTTCATGCTTGTTTAGTTATTTCAAGCAAGAAAATCAAACAGTGTTTGATTTTCAGCTTTGACCATGATTTGGTTAAGACAAAGTTCGTTTGAACTTTGCAACGTAAGCGTAATCACGATGGTTATAGTCCCCTGCTACTATACCTACTGATTACCACATTGACTAGTCGAAGTGACGAGCCAAAGTTTCGGTCAAAATGCACGATTATGTGCATTTTGCGACGAAACTATTTTCGGGTATCAAAACACTTTGTTTTGATACAAAACACTTTGTTTTGATATCAAATTAGTTTTCTAACTTAGTTAAACATGTTTAACTCGTCACTTCTAGTTTAGTGCTTATTTAGGGTCATAAGTTAAGCGGTCTAAACAACCGCTTAGACTTTCGAACCCGACCCGTTTGGTCGATCATTAGTATCCGACAAAATATATATTTTGTGACCATAGTTGTATAGGGAATAACCTTCCGAGGTTATACCTTATGGTCACTTCGTTTAGTTAGTTGTATGATAGGTAGTTTATATGCCTTAGGATAATGACCAAAACGCCAATTTTATGCATAATTTCATTTTAAGCATATGTGACCAAAATTTTGACACCTAAACTGATTATGCAACATAATTAAACATGTTAGGGCATATAATACTTATCATAGGACTAGTTAGGCTATCCGAATGCGCTTTTGCGCAAATGACGCGTTAAAGTAGCGTAGACTACCTTAATGAGTCATAAGCACTTAGGATAGGTTCCGAATCAGAATGTAGGCCTTATTAAACCATATCATATTAGTTCCAATACTCATTTGGTTTAAGAGACCTCATTCTATCCGTTCTTCCGATTTAGGTGTCGATTAATAACATAGTTACCTATATTAGGTGCCGATTGATTCCGTGATCCTATGAGCGTTATTTGGTCTTACTTCCAAGACTATTAAGCAATCTCAAGTGAGTACATAGTCCCCTCTTTTACCGCTTCCAATTATTTTGGGGTGATACACATGTGCCTACTTGTTACTTTTGTGCTTTTCATGCTTATCATGACATATACTTGCTATGTTCATCTAGTACACATATAGTACATGATTTCAACTATGCTTTGCTATGTATGTTGACTGAGCATGCTAGCACATTGATTTCATAGACATTTTTGCTGCATATGTTTACTCAGCATATGGGCACATTGATACATTACATTTCTGCTGCATATATTTACTCAGTATATGGGCACATTGATTTACATGACATTTCTGCTTCGTATGTTTACTTAGCATACTTAGTACATGGTTTTTACATGACATGCTTACATTTGGTATGTTTAACGGGACAAAAATACATTCATTAACATTGATCACGTCTCTCGGTAGTATGTAGTGGTACCATAGGACTTGACAAATCCCGTTCCCGGCTTCCTAGGTTTGTTTGGAAGTAGGGAATGACAGAATCCAATATACATAATTGATAAACCTTTAACTTGTTAAGGGTTTATCCGACAGTCTCAAGGCTTGAATGTATGCGATAAACATTACTACATAAATGTTTGTATCCATAAAGCATTGATTTTGCAAAACATAACTTTTGATTTAAACTATTATTTATTCAAGAACATTGTTTTGTACATGACATTTAGTTTCACATGACATTTGATTATACATGACATTATACCTATGGTTTGAGTAAATACTTTTTATTCACTATACATGACATTTGGTTATACACTGACATTATACATATGGTCTGAGTAAATACTTTTTACTTGCCATACAAGACATATGATTATACAAGACATGGTTTACACTTAACATTGGACATTGTTACATATATCATTTTGACAATTGGTTAACAAGACATTATTTGATGGTTTATTGATAAGTGATTTAAATAACGAGGCGTGTGTAATATGATAAAATCATGGTGGATACGCCGCTGGTACTTCCTATATATAAGTGCTTTTATGATATTACATATCATAGCATTATTTAAACCACTTCAACAAAGACAAAGACACTACATTATGTTTACAAGACATTGTTTTACAAATGACATATTATATACAAACTCATTTTCACTTGGTTATTTACTTCACCATACATCTTTCTTTTATATCATCTGATTTTCATATCGATTTTCATATGATTTTATAAAAGAAAACACTTTTATAAGGTTCATGACTACTTTTTGTTAAACACTTCTTTTAACTACAAGTCAAGAATCCTTCATCAACAAAACCTATGTATCTCACAGGCATTTTTATGCTGACGTACCTATTTTCACATGTGTTTTCAGGAGCAAATGTTTGAGGTTGATCGTGATACACTTAGGCGGACTCGGGCCTTAGTGACTTAAAATGAAGCAAGAACAGTTTAATTTACGTTATGTTTCTGTTATTTCCAAGACAATGTAAACAATTTAATAAATAAAACCAAACTTTAAATACCATGTGTTTTGAAACAATAATTCTGTTACAACACTCCCCGACGTTTCCGCCGCGGTTTGTTGTTTTACACGGTCGGGGTGTGACATCTAATTATCAACGAGGTGTGTTCATGGCTTAAAAAACATAAAAGGAAGGCGTTTCTATTCAAAATTGATTTTGAGAAAGCCTATGATAATATTAATTGGGGATTTGTGGTGGATATTTTTCGTCAAATGGGCTTTGGGTCGAAGTGGTGTAGCTGGTTATGGGGTGTTCTTTCTTCTGCTCGGACGTCGGTCTTGGTCAACGGGTCTCCGACCTTCGAATTTAAGTGCGGAAAAGGGATGAGGCAAGGGGATCATATCTCTCCATTTTTTGTTCATAGTGGTCATGGAAGCATTGTCCTGTTTAATCAACAAGGCTGGGGAGGTGGGTGTGTTTACTGGGATTCATCTTTTGAAGGATGGTCCAAGGTTGTCCCATTTATTCTTCGCAGATGATGCTCTAATAGTTGGAGAATGGGAAGTGAATAATGCTTTGAATATTGTGAGAATTTTAAGGTGCTTCCATGCTTGCTCAGGTTTGAAAATAAACCTTGGGAAGTCTAATTTATATGGTATAGGGGTGGATATCACGGAAGTGGGGGTTTTGGCGGATGTGGTTGGTTGTAAACCGGATTCCCTTCCTTTCAAGTATCTCCGGCTAAAGGTGGGGACGAACATGAATCATATTAATAATTGGAAACCGGTGTATGATATTTTCGAATCTAGGCTCGCTCCTTGGAAAACTTCGATTTTGTCTATCGGTGGGATAGTTACGCTTATCCGTTCAGTCCTTGAGAGTCTTCCGAATTATTACTTCTCGTTATATAAGGCGCCTGTGAAGGTTGTTAAGTGTCACACCCTGGCTTTGCGGAAGCATGGGTTTATTTTGGTGTGACTTCTTAATACCATAGCAAATATCATAACCATGCTATATGAAATAAAACACATGATGTTCATCCATTCAACAAGTTTTAAAAGTTACCAAGACAACATTGTTTAAAAGTCGACACTTAAAACAGATTACGATAAGACATAATTAAAACTTGTTCATACGACTCGACCAAAGGCTTGAATTAAAAACACAGTTTAAGACTTGTAACCCGTCCAGGCAAAGGTCACATTTCCTAAACTCGGATGACATCATTATTCCTACGCAGCTTAACCTCATTGCAAACTTGGCCAGGTCCATTAATTTCCTGAAATACATGTAATTTGAAAAATCAACATAAAGTTGAGCGAGTTCATGTAAAAGTGAGTATGTATAAACCTTTGTAATATGTCTGTATGTATGAAAATCCCTGGTATGTAGCAATTAAGGAAAAAGAGATCACCATTGGGTTGCAAAGCCAATGATATGTGTGAAGTGATGCAGGAAGACTCAAACCTAGCAGATTTTTGCGTCAGGCTCAAAGTCACTCCATGGTCCGTACAGTGGACTCAGGAGCTGGGCTCGCTACACCCAAATAGATCTACCGCTCATGACCCTCGGTCCTACGACGAGGATTAATGGCCTCAAGTTCCACCTACCCACTCACATGATCTAAGTAGTAAACCCTCCCTAAGCTAACCATACCATGTATATAAAAGTCTGTAATAATTGTCGCATGTATTCCACCCCCGAAGTATAAAACTGAAAACAGTTAAGAGAAAAAGGGGACATGAACTCACAGAAGTGCGTATCCAGAAACGTCAATCTCCAACTCTATCTGCTGCGTGACGACCTACACGTACTAATGCCTATTAGACGGAGGGTCGTGCCTTGTCTTAGGGTTTAACGTTTGATTGGAGAAATAGTTAGGTAACTATTCCGTATTCACACTTCTTATTTATTTTATAAGTATATTCCTTCCCAAGGATGGGGGTTTTTATACATGTACACGTTATAATTCCGAAAAATATATTTTAAGTCCCACTTAAAAAAATATATTTTTAATCACTTGTCTAAAATATTTTAATTCCAAAATATGCATATTTTTCCCAAAAATATTATATTTTATCTCATACAATTCCAAAATAATACTTATCAAAATATACATATGAGAGTATTTTCCGAAATATTCATAAGTTACATTTTAAAGTTCGCGTTGTAACAACAATACCGGTGTAACTTAAATATTTATTTGTGATAGCGTTGGTATTATTTTGAAGTCGTGATTTCATAATATTTGCAGTTATATTATTTTTATCCTAAAAATAATATATATTTAGTTCACCAAATAATCAAATAATCACACAAGTGTTTTATTATAAAATATATATTCTAAATATATATTTATCGAGTTTTATTTACGAAAATCAACCTCCGGCACTTGGTATGTTTGTAATAAAAATCATGGCGAAGTTTATTTTGAAAACCAAGTTAAAATAGATTTGTAAACATTTGTTAGAAAAATATTTCTAAGTATTGAAATTCTAGAAAAAATTCGCCAGAGTTTCCTTTGTAAATGGAGGTGTCCACGCTTTCTAGCGTATCATTTTCTTTTCAAAATTCAATCAAACAATTTAACAATCAACAACATACAATATTTAATCACTAATCTTGAGAGTTTTGTAAGAATATGTAGTAAATCACCAACACCTTTAGTGGGTCTTGTTATCTTTAAAAATAAGATTAGTTTCTTAAAAACTTTATTTTTAAAGAATCTGAAGTTTAACAACTTCTAGTCATGATTTACAAAAATGTTTCTTTGTTAAACTTTCTTGTTACACAAGTGCTTATACACTTGTTTACCTTCTAAAAATATATTTAGTTCATGTAAGATCCGGGTTTTAACAAGACTAGTATCTTTCACTTGGTTCTTCCGAAAAACCACTTGTAGATCTTTAGATCTACAAGTTTATAACCTTACTTTTCAAGAAAAATTATGTTTATTCAAGTTTCAAGTTCATGGTGGATGGTTTCATCATCTTTCATATTTCTAGCACTAACATCTTACTAGTTCATGTTCTTGAACATGATCTAGCATGTCTAGATGATGATCCATCCAACTTTTACTAACAAACAACATCAAATAATCATAACTACACAAGATTTACAAGATTTACCCAAATAACTACTCTTTATCCACCCTTTATCCCTTATGTTCAAGACTTTAGATTATGTTCATTAGTGTTCTTTAACATTTCATCATTCAACCATCTATTAACCACTAAATACAAGAACAAGATGATGTTTTAGGACACTTACTACTAGCACAAGGCTAGGGAAGAAACAAGGCGTAAAAGCGGTGGATAAAAGGAAACTAGAGTGGTCCTTGAGCTTCCGAGTGCACCAAGCTTAGTTGTTGAACCTCTAACACCCTTGGATGTATGAAAAATGATTGAACAAGAACTTGATGATGGGTGTATGGTGGTGATGGTGTTCGGCCACAAGCTAGGAAGAAGGAAGAGAGGAAAGCTTGATGTTGTGATGGTTGGAAGTGAGAGAAGGGTTAACTCTTGAGTTTACTTATAATCCAATCTAAACATTAACCATCATGTATTATGTCACTTAGATATCCAACATTGTGAATAAAATAATCAAAAGAAGCAAGGGTGAGTCCCACCCTTGTGACCGTCGAAGTGGGGGGGGGGGGGGTATGGGGTTGAGATGTAATGAAACTAGTTACCATTTGGTTAAAATCTAAAGGTGTTTGGTTAATATATTAGCGTGTTAATTAATATAAGGTGTGTTAGGGTGTTCGGGGACCCTAACTAGCTCAGAAAAGTAAGAACAATGTATTTGGCAATATTTTTATGTTACGGGTAAAGTCCGGTTGTTCGGTTGGATGTTAATCCGTTAAAGTGCTAAATAAAGCTTTAAAGTGTCTTTTATATTGTTTTTAGTGACACATTAAATTACCAACACTTTGGAAAGTGTCTAGGACTATTTTGCCAAGTTTTTACACTTTACTAGCATTGTTAAATGCTGAATTTTGGTTAACTAGTGCAGAATTCTGCACTTTAAGCATGTTTTAGGCACTTCCGGGCACTATAACTATCACCTAGTGACGCAGTTTATGGTCCTCACCTCCCTACACTCCCTACCAGTGTAGTATTTTATTCCCGGCTCATACTGGCCTCAATATAGTGTCTGTCTAGGTGCTGGCATTGTCAGCATGTTTACTGGGTTATCCGCTCACTGTGCTAACTGTGCTTTGTGTCACTATTGTTTGTATGTAATGAATGGAGTGACAGTAATAAAATGTGATGCATGAGTATGTATGTATCAGAAAACAGAAAGCAGTTTAATCATAATTGTAATCAAGCACAGTAATTAAGCACTAATTAAATATTAATTTATTGTACGGATACCTGGATTTGTGAGGGTTGTCACATTCTCCCCCCGTTAGAGAAATTTCGTCCCGAAATTTTAGGCTCTGCTTCTAGTTGCAGGGGTCTTAGGAAATAAATGGGGGTATTTCTCCTTCATACGATCCTCACGTTCCCACGTGAATTCCGGACCATGTCTTGCGTTCCATCGAACTTTGACGAGCTTGACACTACTCCTGCGTGTTTTGTTAACCTTCCAATCCGTAACCTCAACGGGTTCTTTGGTAAAGTGGAGCGTGTCGTCGATATGAACTTCGTCAGCAGGAATGATCACTGTCTCCTGTGTTGGACTCTTCTTCAGATTTGATACATGAAATGTATCATGAACACCATTTAGTTCAGCAGGTAGGTCCAACTTGTATGCTACAAGCCCAATCCTTTGCAGGATTCTGAAAGGGCCAATGTAACGCGGATTCAACTTCCCACGCTTTCCAAAGCGTGCCACACCCTTCCAGGGTGAAACCTTCAACAAAACCATATCCCCAACTTGAAACTCTAAAGGTTTCTTTCTTCGGTTTGCATAGGCTTTCTGTCTGTCGCGAGCCGCCTCGATGCGCTTTCGAATTTGTGCAATCTTGTCTGTCGTCTCTTGGACTATTTCGGGACCAACAAGCTGTCTATCACCCGCATCAGCCCAGCACAGTGGTGAGCGACACTTACGTCCATAGAGAGCTTCGAATGGCGCGGCTCCAATACTTGTGTGGTAGCTGTTGTTGTACGAAAATTCGACCAATGGTAAATGATTATCCCAGCTACCACCTAGGTCCATTACACATGCTCTTAGCATATCTTCCAACGTCTGAATAGTTCGTTCACTTTGACCATCAGTTTGTGGATGAAATGCAGTACTTAGATTCAACTGTGAGCCAAAAGCTTCTTGGAAGGATTGCCAAATCCCTGATACAAATCTCCCATCTCTATCAGAGATAATCGAGAGAGGCACTCCATGACGTGCGACAATCTCCCTCATGTATATTTCTGCAAGTTTACTCGTGTTGTCTGTCTCTTTGATCGGCAAGAAGTGTGCGGACTTTGTTAGACGGTCTACTATTACCCAAATAGTATCGTGACCCTTGGGCGTCTTTGGCAGTTTCGTTATGAAGTCCATTGAAATTTGTTCCCATTTCCATTTGGGTATTTCAGGTTGTTGCAGAAGACCTGAGGGCTTTTGGTATTCGGCCTTTACCTTGGCGCACGTTAAACATTTGCTAACGTATACTACAACATCGCCCTTCATCCTTGGCCACCAATAGAAATCCTTGAGGTCTTGGTACATCTTATCCGCACCGGGATGAATTGAGTACCGAGATTTGTGAGCTTCATCAAAAATAACCTTTCTCAAACCACCAAACAGAGGAACCCAAATCCGTTTCATGAAGCATAAAGTTCCTTCCTCGTTTGGCACCAACTGCTTCTCCATCCCACGGAGATACTCGCCCTCAATATTCCTTTCCTTCAAAGCTTCTCTCTGCACGGCGTCAATGCGCAAAGAGAGGTCTGTCTGGACAATCATCTCTAAAGCCCTAACCCTTATGGGCTTGATCCTTTCTTTTCGACTCGGGGCATCAGCGACCACATTCGCTTTCCCAGGGTGATATTTGATCTCGCAATCATAATCATTCAACAGCTCTACCCAGCGTCTTTACCTCGTGTTATGCTCCTTTTGGTTAAATATGTGCTGTAAGCTCTTGTGATCAGTGAAAATTGTACATCGCGTACCATACAAATAATGTTGCCAGATTTTCAACGCAAATACCACCGCGCCTAACTCCAAGTCATGCGTGGTATAGTTTCTCTCGTGTACCGTCAACTGGCGTGATGCATAAGCTATAACCTTTTGTCTCTGCATCAATACGCAACCCAAACCTTGACGCGAGGCGTCACAATATACCACGAAGTCATCCGTTCCTTCGGGTAGCGATAAGATCGGTGCGTCACAAAGCTTGTTCTTCAACAACTGAAACGCTTCGTCTTGTTTGATTCCCCAGTCAAACTTTTTGTCTTTCTGTGTGAGCGCGGTCAGGGGTTGAGCGATTTTGGAGAAATCCTCAATGAACCTTCGATAATAACCAGCCAAACCTAAGAATTGTCGAATCTCGGTTGGCGTCTTGGGAGTTTCCCAGTCCTTGATCGCCTCGATCTTTGTGGGATCAACATGGATTCCATCTCCATTAACCACATGTCCAAGAAACTGGACTTCGCGTAGCCAAAACTCACACTTTGAGAACTTAGCGTATAACTTCTCCTTTTTAAGTAGCTCTAGAATAGCTCGTAAGTGCTGTTCATGCTCGTCCTTTGTCTTCGAGTAGATTAAAATGTCATCAATAAACACGATGACAAACTTGTCCAAGTACGGCTTGCAGACTCGGTTCATTAGGTCCATGAAAACTGCTGGTGTGTTTGTCAGCCCAAACGGCATAACCAGGAACTCGTAATGTCCATAACGAGTCCTAAAAGCAGTCTTGGGGATACTTTCCTCTTGTATCCTTAGTTGATGGTATCCTGATCGCAAATCGATTTTCGAATAAAAGCTTGAACCTTGCAGCTGATCAAATAGATCATCGATTCTTGGCAAAGGATATCTATTCTTGATAGTCAACTTATTAAGCTCGCGGTAGTCTATGCACATACGGAAACTACCATCCTTCTTCTTAACAAACAGAACCGGAGCTCCCCAAGGTGAGAAGCTTGGTCTGATGAGTCCTTTATCCAATAGCTCCTGGAGTTGTGTTGACAACTCCTGCATCTCCGAAGGTGCAAGTCTATAGGGTGCCTTGGCTACAGGCGCGGCACCTGGAACCAAGTCAATGTGGAACTCGACTTGTCTTTGGGGCGGTAATCCTGGCAAGTCTTCTGGAAAGACTTCAGGATATTCTCTTACAGCTGGAATGTCTTCAATCTTCGGTTCGGCAGCTTCTTTATCCACGATGTGTGCCAAGTAGGCAACACATCCCTTCTGTAAACACCTTCTAGCTTTCAGACAGCTAATAATCCTCAGCGGCGTATCATGCTTCTCTCCGTGCACTACGATCGTTTCTTCATCCATCATTGGGATGCGGATGGTCTTCTCGTGACAAACGATCTCGGCCTTGTTGCTGGACAACCAATCCATTCCCACTACCACGTCGAAGCTTCCCAATTCGACAGGCAGTAGGTCAAGCGTAAATTCATGTCCTCCCAATTCTATCACGCATCCTCTAATGACTTCTCCCGTTTCAATTAGTTTTCCATTCGCTAATTCGATCGAGTACGGTACGTTTAACTTACTAGCGATTAATCCGAGTATATTCTTAAATTCTAACGATACGAAACTATAATCGGCACCAGTATCAAAAAGAACAGATGCAAATCGTTGGTTTATAGGGAACGTACCGGTGACAACATTTGGATCCTGGCGTGCTTCCCTTGCGCCAATGTTAAAGACTCTCCCACGGGCTTGATTCAGCTTCGGGCATTCCCTCTTAAAGTGCCCAACATCTCCACAATTAAAGCATCCTGGCCCTCGGCCATTCCCATTCCCAGCTTGAGTGTTGTTTTGGTTGCGATTTCCATTCCCGGCTTGATTTGCAACATTCCCACGGTTTCCATTCCCGCCATTATTCCCTTGCGGGCGGTTCCCATTACCACCACGGTTGCTGTTATTGAAACCCCTTTGGCCACCCTGGCCTAAACCAACCCAGCAAGTATCCTTCAAGTGGCCAATTCTTCCACAAGTTTCACATTTTCTCACTCCACACTGGCCAGAATGATGACGCTGGCAGGTATTACACTTGGGCAGAGTGCCCATATAACCCTTTCCTTTGTTCTCAACACCGGTTGCAGCTCTAGCCGATGTGCTTGACTCGCCCTTCTTGCTCACATTGCTGGTACCTTGCTTGAAGTTGGAAAATTTTTGCTTGTTTTCCCCAGACGACTCCACGTGAGTCTCTTTCTTCTTTGGTTCAACATTTGAAAACTTGTTCAACCGAATAGCCTCCTCAGTTAGCGCCACACTAAGATCGATTGCTTCCGTGATCGTTGCAGGCTTGGACGTGGTAACCATACTCATAATTTGTGGAGCCAATCCCCAGATGAACCTCTCAACACGTTTAAACTCGGGCGTGACCATATACGGTACTACATGAGATAAATCGTGAAATCTTTGAACATATTCTGCAATCTTGGGACCATCCATCCTCAGATGCCAGAACTCAGTTTCTAGCCTTTGTATCTCAGCATGCGAGCAGTACTTCTTCCTCATTAACTCTTTTAACTCAGCCCATGTTAACGCGTAAGCAGCAGCTTCTCCTAAAGTCTGCACTTGTAAGTTCCACCACGATAGGGCTCCATCCAGAAACAGCCCTGAGATGTAGGTCACTTGGTGCTCGGGAGCGCATTTGCTCATTCTTAGGATAGAGTCTGTCTTCTCAGCCCACCGGACAAATGCAACAGCACCCCCAGTGCCGTTGAAAGTCACGGGCTTACAGTCGAGGAACTGCTTGTAGGTGCACCCTGCACATACGTTAGAATTTACAAATGGTATTAGCGGACGTGCTATAAATATCCAAATGTATCGTAATATGTCCCAAACGACTTATCATTACCATGGGGTGGATTGTTATTGCCGTTGTTGTTCGAAATGCTCCCGCTGGTTCCTCCTTGGGAGGCTGCATACTGTGCTATAGCGGCGGCAATTATCCCCTGGAGTTCTGCCTCATTAGTAGGCATGCGTACATCGCGTCTTGGAGGCATCTTCTAAAAGATGATCATGTAGGTCAGGCCATAGTAAGTATAATAAAAATGTATATATAGTAGCATTCATCAATCACATAACATCTCATGTTATAAATTAAAACATATACTCAACAAGCATGTAGTGAGAATGTTGCCATTGAGCTTCATTAATCATGACCACAACAGTGTTTTACAAGTTTAATAGTACATCACATGTCAAAGTAAGATCGTGGGGCTACATCACCCTCAAAAATTATAAGTCAAACTACAACTATCATATACAAAAAGTGTGATCTCTCAAAAAGCTTCGTAAGCTGGCTCAATAGCGACCTTCTCACCAAAAGATCGACCTGCATAAAACCAAAAATATGCCTATGCTGATGGCGGCGGAGGAGGAGGAAAATGAGAGAAAAGTAAACGGCGCATATGTAACCAGTCCTCCTCTAAGACACGAAAGGCGCGCAGCAAATATGCTATATGCTGCTCAGAAGTCCAAAAGCGAGCGTCTGAATCGGGGGAAAGTGGACGAGGAGCATGTGGTGCTGCAAACGGGGTCTGACAATGACAAGATGGACGAGGAGCTCTCTCCAAGCCCTGAATACGATGCGTTAAAGCATCCTGCTGTATCATCAAAGAAGTGAGAATATCCTCCGTAGAGTACCCAACATGGTACGGGTGGTATGGATCAGACAGTGGCATGATAGGGGGCGTAGTCCATAAAAATGGCTCGCTAGACGGAATGAAAGAAGGTGCAGTAGGTGGTGCAACAGAAAGAAACTGAGGTGTGAACGGTAGGGATGATGGCAGCACAGGTGGAACAAAAGTAGGATGAGTAATCTGTGGTATGAACTGACTACCTCCTGTCACGAAAGGTATGTGACCAAAAGGCTGTCGTGATGAACCCTCCCCAGGACGTGGTGGAGGAATGTCCTGGAGAAAGGTAATCGGGAGATCGATACGATGGGCATCGGTCGTATGTGGGTGGGATAGTGGAGTGTCAGTGGGTGCCGAAACAGGTGTGACGGGTACCACGTAGGGTGGATAGTCGTCATCGTCGATCCACCCATTACGGGTGTCGGCGTAACGTGGATCTATATGAGTAGCAAAAGGTGCACGCTCAAACAGTACCGGCACGGGATCGAGAAGTGGTGCATCAACAACAGGATCATCTATCAAAGGTGGAGCAACAGCGGGCAGATCAGCCACGGGTGTATCATCAACTAGAGGTGCAACAGCTGGTGCATCATCATGGACAGGGTCATGCTCTAATGCAGGGTCAGGAGCAACTGCAGGCTCTGGGGCCACAGCAGGCTCCGGGTCAACAAAATCCATATCAAGATCGGCAGGGATGTCAAGCAAAGGATCAATAGGATCTACGGGCGCCTCTAGGGGCTGGTCCATGTGGATAAACTCAATATCATGGTCAGGGTCGAAATCAGGGGGAAAGATCGGCTCAAAAGCGTCATCGTCCTCGTGGTCGAACTCGAACTCGTGCAATGGACCGGGTGCAGCTGACAGCGCCATGTCAGGATCAGAAAAGTGAGGCTGCACACCATGGTCGTGCAAAGATGCAGATGCCACAGACTCCAATGAGTCCGGGACAGGTGAACCAACAGGAAGCTCCTCAAAAGGTGCCTCAGCAATGGGAAAAATAACGTCAGCATCAATAGGGGCCCCGCCCTCATAGTCAGCCTCAGGGGGATCCACCTCAAACAGATCGATGTCGTCGTCAGAAACGGCATCGAGTGGCATATCTACCACTGGAAAAGCAGCAAGCGGTATAGGAGCAGGGATCACCGCAAGTGGAAAATCCCCGGCAGGAAGGCCATCAGCAGGCTCAACTCCAACGTCGGGCAGCGCGAACGGCTGGAAATCATCATCGTCCGTGCTGGTGGTGTCTGATGTGTAGACCTCTCGCTCTGACGAAATCTCGTCATCTGACACGATCGCCATGGGGTCTAGTGTGTCCGATACTCCTGTGTCTGACGATGAAACCATGACGTCTGTAACACAATCTCATATATGCACATATATCAATCATAAAGTCAAATAAACATGTTAGCCACAATAAAGCAAACAAGTAATCATCCTAGTCTTCCCAGACTACCCTCCCAGCCTCTCAGACTGAACTTCCTAGCCTCTCAGACTAACTCCCTGGTCTTTAAGACCAACCTCCCAGTCTCTAAGACTAAATCCCTGGTCTCTAAGACCAACCTCCCAGTCTCTAAGACCAATCCTCCCAGTCTCTAAGACTAATTATCCCCAGCCTCTAAGGCTGATCCTCCCTCAGTCTCTAAGACTGATCCTCCCTCAGTCTCTAAGACTGACCCAGCCTCTAAGGCTAAACTCCCTCAGTCTCTAAGACTGAATCATGAATTTTTGAAAAAGTTTATTTGTGCTTTTTATTTGTAAAAATGTTTTGTATCCTGGATCTGGATGTTTAGTGTATGCAATGTAAAAATGTTTTCGTGAGAGCCCAAGTGATCATAGTCTAGACTCGAGAAGGAATCCTAGTTCGCTATGATCGATGCTCTGATACCAAGCTGTCACACCCTGGCTTTGCGGAAGCGTGGGTTTATTTTGGTGTGACTTCTTAATACCATAGCAAATATCATAACCATGCTATATGAAATAAAACACATGATGTTCATCCATTCAACAAGTTTTAAAAGTTACCAAGACAACATTGTTTAAAAGTCGACACTTAAAACAGATTACGATAAGACATAATTAAAACTTGTTCATACGACTCAACCAAAGACTTGAATTAAAAACACAGTTTAAGACTTGTAACCCGTCCAGGCAAAGGTCACATTTCCTAAACTCGGATGACATCATTATTCCTACGTAGATTAACCTCATTGCAAACTTGGCCAGATCCATTAGTTTCATGAAATACATGTAATTTGAAAAATCAACATAAAGTTGAGCGAGTTCATGTAAAAGTGAGTATGTATAAACCTTTGTAATATGTCTGACTGTATGAAAATCCCTGGTATGTAGCAATTAAGGAAAAAGTGATCACCATTGGGTTGCAAAGCCAATGATATGTGTGAAGTGATGCAGGAAGACTCAAACCTAGCAGATTTTTGCGTCGGGCTCAAAGTCACTCCATGGTCCGTACAGTGGACTCAGGAGCTGGGCTCGCTACACCCAAATAGATCTACCGCTCATGACCCTCGGTCCTACGACGAGGATTAATGGCCTCAAGTTCCACCTACCCACTCACATGATCTAAGTAGTAAACCCTCCCTAAACTAACCATACCATGTATATAAAAGTCTGTAATAATTGTCGCATGTATTCCACCCCCGAAGTATAAAACTGAAAACAGTTAAGAGAAAAGGGGGACATGAACTCACAGAAGTGCGTATCCAGAAACGTCAATCTCCAACTCTATCTGCTGCGTGATGACCTACACGTACTAATGCCTATTAGACGGAGGGTCGTGCCTTGGCTTAGGGTTTAACGTTTGATTGGAGAAATAGTTAGGTAACTATTCCGTATTCACACTTCTTATTTATTTTATAAGTATATTCCTTCCCAAGGATGGGGGTTTTTATACATGTACGAGTTATAATTCCGAAAAATATATTTTAAGTCCCGCTTAGAAAAATATATTTTTAATCACTTGTCTAAAATATTTTAATTCCAAAATATGCATATTTTTCCCAAAAAATATTATATTTTATCTCATACAATTCCAAAATAATACTTATCAAAATATACATATGAGAGTATTTTCCGAAATATTCATAAGTTACATTTTAAAGTTCGCGTTGTAACAACAATACCTGTGTAACTTAAATATTTATTTGTGATAGCGTTGGTATTATTTTGGAGTCGTGATTTCATAATATTTCCAGTTATATTATTTTTATCCTAAAAATAATATATATTTAGTTCACCAAATAATCAAATAATCACACAAGTGTTTTATTATAAAATATATATTCTAAATATATATTTATCGAGTTTTATTTACGAAAATCAACCTCCGGCACTTGGTATGTTTGTAATAAAAATCATGGCGAAGTTTATTTTGAAAACCAAGTTAAAATAGATTTGTAAACATTTGTTAGAAAAATATTTCTAAGTATTGAAATTCTAGAAAAAATTCGCCAGAGTTTCCTTTGTAAATGGAGGTGTCCACGCTTTCTAGCGTATCATTTTCTTTTCAAAATTCAATCAAACAATTTAACAATCAACAACATACAATATTTAATCACTAATCTTGACAAAAATAAGACTAAATCATAACTCATGAACTTGAGAGTTTTGTAAGAATATGTAGTAAATCACCAACACCTTTAGTGGGTCTTGTTATCTTTAAAAATAAGATTAGTTTCTTAAAAACTTTATTTTTAAAGAATCTGAAGTTTAACAACTTCTAGTCATGATTTACAAAAATGTTTCTTTGTTAAACTTTCTTGTTACACAAGTGCTTATACACTTGTTTACCTTCTAAAAATATATTTAGTTCATGTAAGATCCGGGTTTTAACAAGACTAGTATCTTTCACTTGGTTCTTCCGAAAAACCACTTGTAGATCTTTAGATCTACAAGTTTATAACCTTACTTTTCAAGAAAAATTATGTTTATTCAAGTTTCAAGTTCATGGTGGATGGTTTCATCATCTTTCATATTTCTAGCACTAACATCTTACTAGTTCATGTTCTTGAACATGATCTAGCATGTCTAGATGATGATCCATCCAACTTTTACTAACAAACAACATCAAATAATCATAACTACACAAGATTTACAAGATTTACCCAAATAACTACTCTTTATCCACCCTTTATCCCTTATGTTCAAGACTTTAGATTATGTTCATTAGTGTTCTTTAACATTTCATCATTCAAGCATCTATTAACCACTAAATACAAGAACAAGATGATGTTTTAGGACACTTACTACTAGCACAAGGCTAGGGAAGAAACAAGGTGTAAAAGCGATGGATAAAAGGAAACTAGAGTGGTCCTTGAGCTTCCGAGTTCACCAAGCTTAGTTGTTGAACCTCTAACACCCTTGGATGTATGAAAAATGATTGAACAAGAACTTGATGATGGGTGTATGGTGGTGATGGTGTTCGGCCGCAAGCAAGGAAGAAGGAAGAGAGGAAAGCTTGATGTTGTGATGGTTGGAAGTGAGAGAAGGGTTAACTCTTGAGTTTACTTATAATCCAATCTTAACATTAACCATCATGTATTATGTCACTTAGATATCCAACATTGTGAATAAAATAATCAAAAGAAGCAAGGGTGTGTCCCACCCTTGTGACCGTCGAAGTGGGGGGGGGGGGTTATGGGGTTGGGATGTAATGAAACTAGTTACCATTTGGTTAAAATCTAAAGGTGTTTAGTTAATATATTAGTGTGTTAATTAATATAAGGTGTGTTAGGGTGTTCGGGGACCCTAACTAGCTCAGAAAAGTAAGAACAATGTATTTGGCAATATTTTTATGTTCCGGGTAAAGTCCGGTTGTTCGGTTGGATGTTAATCCGTTAAAGTGCTAAATAAAGCTTTAAAGTGTCTTTTATATTGTTTTTAGTGACACATTAAATTACCAACACTTTGGAAAGTGTCTTGGACTATTTTGCCAAGTTTTTACACTTTACTAGCATTGTTAAATGCTGAATTTTGGTTAACTAGTGCAGAATTCTGCACTTTAAGTATGTTTTAGGCACTTCCGGGCACTATAACTATCACCTAGTGACGCAGTTTATGGTCCTCACCTCCCTACACTCCCTACCAGTGTAGTATTTTATTCTCGGCTCATACTGGCCTCAATATAGTGTATGTCTAGGTGTTGGCGTTGTCAGCATGTTTACTGGGTTATCCGCTCACTGTGCTAACTGTGCTTTGTGCATCAAGTTTGTCACTATTGTTTGTATGTAATTAATGGAGTGACAGTAATAAAATGTGATGCATGAGTATGTATGTATCAGAAAACAGAAAGCAGTTTAATCATAATTGTAATCAAGCACAGTAATTAAGCACTAATTTAATATTAATTTATTTTACGGATACCTGGATTTATGAGGGTTGTCACATTAAGGATCTGGAAGGTCTGATCAAAAAGTTTCTCTGGCAAGGTTCGTGCGAGGTTAAAAAGACTCACTGGGTGGCTTTGGATAGAGTCGTTACGTCTAAGAAAAACAGGGGTTTGGGGATTAGCAAGCTCAATTATATTAACATTGCTCTTTTATGTAAGTGGGCATGGAGATATAAGCGTGAAAAGGATAACCTTTGGGTTAAGGTGGTGGACGTAATTCATTCTGGTGGGTCGGGTTGGTCGTTTCTTCCAGAGAAGCGGTCTTTTGGTGGAGTGTGGCACAGCATCGTCTCTGTAATTAATAAGCCTTTACCTGGTAATTCTCGACTTCGTAGTTTTTTTAGGGGTACGGTGGGTAGAGGTGACTGTATTTTGTTCTGGCTGGACCCATGGCTAAAGGAAGTCCCTCTAAAAGAGCTTTTCCCCAACTTGTTCTCACTGGAAACTGTCAAGACCTGCTCGGTTCGGGATCGGCTGCATGGGGAGTGGTTGTGGAAGCATGACCCGGTTCTGGAAAATGAATCGAGGGAGCTGGTTGCCCTAAATGTTGCTCTTGCTTCGGTCTCGTTGAGTAGCAGAAATGATGTATGGAAATGGTTGGGTGATCAATCGGGTTCCTTCTCCGTTAGCTCTGTTAAGAGAGTTCTGGTTGGTGACATTGACAATGGCAGTAGATACGTTTTGGATTGGTGTAAGTGGGTCCCGATTAAGTGCAATATGTTCGTTTAGAGAGCGGAAATGAATAGAATTCCCACATCGGATGTGTTGCGAAGGAGGGGAATAGTAGTCGGTGATGGGTTATGTCCTATGTGCAAGTCCGAGGAGGAGACAATGGAGCATCTTTTCACTTCGTGCGTTACGGCCGTGGTTTTGTGTCAAAAAATCAGTCACTGGTGCCGTATTCCTCCCATCTTCGTTTTTTCGCTCAAAGATTTATTGGAGCTTCATAGCGTCGGGAATATTAAAGCCGGGGAGAAGGCTGTTTTACAAGGCATCATTTTTATTTCCTGTGGTGCATGTGGTCGGCTCGGAACAGGGCGGTTTTTTCAGCTACCGAGGTTAAGGTGGATAGTGTGTTCAGCAAAGTCAAATCCCTGGGTTTTTTATGGTATAAACATATAACTAACTGCAATCCTATTTCATGGTCGGATTGGTGTAAATTTGTAATTACGTAGTGTGTTTTGTTGTTTCCCGGCTCGGTTTTCGGGCTTGGGTGTGTTTTAATGAAGTTCTCCTTTCAAAAAAAAAGGTAATCAAAAAATTGTCTAAGAAGCTGACATGTGCATAAGATGTTTTGTTTTAGTATTGGATATAAATAGGTTTAGCCATAGGCTAATTGGGTTTGGTAATGGGCTATTTTAAGACTTAAAATAAATTTATAGATTAATTTATACTATAGCCTAAATTAAAGTTACATGTGTGTATTACAAATCTTTATACTAATAAATGAAAATAAATGTACACGTGGACTGTTTATAGTTTTCCCCATCCAATATTGATTCCCTATTAGTGGGACACGTGGATCCCACCCAATTTGTTGTTTCCGTATCACCCGGCCCATTAGTTTACAGTTTACTTTCCATACTCTCCCTGATTCTTTCAAACCTTAACTGCAATTTCTGTACATATTCTATCGGCGATTGTAAGAGACAACCCTCATTGTCTCTTATTTTCTTTCCACTCTTAATCTCAAAACCCTAATCTGCATCCTGATACAGTCGACACCACCCTCAACTTTCTGTGTGCTTCATGCCACCGCATATGATTTTCGTTTGATTTTCATTCTTCAGCCCTTGATTTTCCCTCCACCCAATGGGAGAGGTCCAGTTTTCAACTCTCAACGCGGGCACTCCGCCACCATCTCCGGCAACACCTACGTGTCGCTCGACGCAGCTGCTATGAAGCTTTAGAAGGTGTACACAGGTTCCACAATCCCTAGCTTTGTTATTATTATCTCAACGGATTGATTTTGATTTATTATCTTCCGTTTGTTGTTCATTTGATTTATTACGTTTTTTTTTAACTTTATTGCGATTGATTCAATCAATTTGTACGTAGTACTGTTTTGTGATTGTACTTTGATTATTTTGTGTATAATGATATTGATTGGTAGGTTGAGAATGAGTAGGGTTTACATCCTAGACATAGGTTGTTTGGGAGAAAGAATTTGAATAAGATCTGTTGACTCAGGACGATTTCAGTGATGAATCCTTCACCATTATGTCTGTTAATTCATGTACTCATTATTATTACTATTGTTGGTTTTGTGAATCAAAATTTGAAACTTTGTTATTGGTATGAACATTAATATCATATAGATTATAGTGCCTTTTTGTTTCTTATCTATTGATAGTTATGAATGCTGATGTTATTGGTCAGTTGTTATGTGTTCGTTTGATTATCATCAAGATTGGAAGGTTTGCTTCTAGGATCATTGCCAATGGCTCAAAGATTACCCACATTTTCATCATCTGACCAGCAACATATCAAACAGGACTTTTTAGTAAGTTGCTTTCTTTTGATTAACCAATAGAGAAAACACATACCTAAAATGTTTTTCAGGTTGTGAACTGGAATCTTGTAGTCTAAAATCAATGAAGTACTTTGTTAAAATTTAAAATTGAATCAACAAATGTAGAATAATCTACAAAAACTAAATAGTAGTTGACAACTGCCCGATTCTTCAAAGAGGCGGGACCAAAGATTGTCATATGTGCTGGAGCTGGAAAGGAATATGCTTAAGTCTGGTTTAACAAGTTAGATCCAAACACAACAATTTTATTTCAAACTATGTATTCATATGCTTTAATTAAAGTATCCATTTATAATAATATAATGCTTTAGGTACTGGCTCTTAGGTGTGAAAATTTGTGATGAGTTGTACAATCAAGGAGTTACTAATATCACCAACATCGATCTATCTTTAGTTGCAATTGAAAATATTCAAAAACGGATGCTTTCTAAAGGCTACAAAGACTTGATGGAACTTTTTTGGTTTATTTAAACTTAAAAAATGGACCTCTTTTGTCTTGCTCTTGATAATCTGTATGTAAATTTGTATTTATTCTTTTTCAATAATCATTATATTTACTGATAAGATTTTTATATTGAAATAGCTTAATATGTAATGTACTATTTAATATATATCAATCTCCTATCTTTCGTTGATTTCTTTGTTTGCAGGTGTATGTTGAATCATTCATTTACAGATGAATCATTTGATGTCGTAATGAAGAAAGGAACATAGATGCATATGAGGATATTCTTTATGGTTATAAATTGTTGTGTGATTGCTAAAATGCTTATTATTTGAATCTTAACAAGTCAAGTTTACAAAAATATTAGTTAATTTAGCCCGTGTATCACACGGGTAACTAACCTAGTAAATATAATAAACAAATATGTAAATTTTGAATTCGAATTTCGAATTGCATTTAAAATTATAAATTCGTATTCAATTTACCGGACTCGAATTCGAATTCTTGATAACTGAACAAATTCCATATAATATAACGAATTAAGTCGAATACCGAATTATTAGAATCCGAATCGAATTCTGAACACTCCTAGCATCACATGCAACACAACTATGAAAAAAAAAAAAACACTAAGCATCATATACATAAATGGAAGTGGGCTTCATTGACAATTGGAGAAACATTCCACCTTCACCATATATACCTTGGCCCTATATAAAGAGGAATTGTTTCGATTTAACTTCAATTTTTTTGATTTAACTTCAAATCAGATACAATTAAAAATACCTTCATCAATCGTCTAATATTCAAGGAATTATGCCTAGACCATTCAGCCAAAAACAGGATGTCATCCACAAAGATAAATTGTGTTAAAGTTGGCCCCCCCCATTAGTTATATAGATACCATGAATGCTACCCAAAAGGCGGCATTGGACACGAAAGATGAGAAAGCCTCCATTGCCAAAATGAAAATAAACGAAGATAAGTGCCTCTGATATGCACAAAAAGAAACATATAAATTGTATCAAATACGGTATAAAACAACCCTTTTTAGTACTAATGTTGGAAAAAGTGAGTTTCTTGGTTTACTTTTGATTTTCATGATAAAATGAGCTCCAATAAACAAAAGGAACAAATTAACGACAAAAACCAACATAACAGACGAAAAAAGGAGGATGACACATTATACCGACCCTCCAAGCTTTACCCCAAGAATAAAAGCAACAAGTCAGAAGCCCAACATTGGGTCGTGCCTGCAAGGAATGGGCCATGCCCCAGTCAAGATTCCTTAGAGAATAAAGACAAACAGAAAACGACAAAGGACTTGGGGCCGTGTCACCTCAGCACGGGTCGTGGTCAACTCTCAGATTCGCAAATCTTGGTTCGTACAACAAGTATAGGAGACACGGAGCCATGCCATTAACACGCGGGGCCGTGTGTATAGAAGAACTGACAGAGCATTAAGTGAAGACAAAGAAAATGATGGACAAGGGGTCGTGCCCACCAGGCACGGGGCCGTGTGAGTATCCTGTTTCCAACTATAAATAAAGGTGCTTGGCTCACTTGTAAACCATCCATTGGCAAACCATTTCTGCAGAAAGCTCACACGGGCCGTGTTTCATTCGACACGGGGTCGTGTTAAAAATGCCCAGTATCGAATTAAATTCAGCCTGCAGCACGGGATCGTGTCCATAAGGCACGGAGTCGTGTAAACCTTCTATATTCACAAAAATTTTTAATTTTCGGAAGCCGTAATCTTCTGAGTACTATCCAAACAATGGATTATTACTTGGGAGATTATGATTACTATGGTTATGATGATTATGAGGAATCATATTGTACTTTTTGCGGTGAACCTCACTTGGTACAAAATTGTTACCTCTTTCGACCATCGACCTCATACACTACATATGAGGAACCAATGTTTGAGCTTCCAAAATCAAATTTTGATTGGGATACTCCAATGTTTGAAACGTACGAGACACCACCCACAATAGTTCCCGAAGCCGAAAGCCTCATACAAAGTCTCAAGAACTTAGAGTTCTTGATCAAACAATCTCGTGCATGAGAAGAAGCTATTTGTACAAAAGAGGTAATAGTAGAAGAGGTAAAACCTCAAGAGACAACAAAGGAAGAACCTCTCAACAAAGACTTAACACATGAAAAACCGAACCAAGTCGTTCGGAAGGTAAGTTCTCAAAGGTAAATTTCAAAGATGAATAAAAGGACCTCCAAGAAATACACATCTTGCAACCTTCTTTTGAAAATCATAGTTTGGTTCCATCTCATGCTAAGTTCTTAAAAGAGTTAAACACTAAACCTAACCTTAAAGAAATGGTAAGTATTAAATTAACTAAAGATCAAACTTTACTAATACAAGATGATAAAAACGAATTAAACACAAAGCCGATAACTTGTTTTTTTTTCATAACATCTATATTAGTAACATTTTAATTAATAAAGATCTTTGCATTAATATAATGACAAGCTACATTTTTGAAAGAACAGGTATTGGTGATTTTCTTCCAATTAAAATTCCAATCTTTTTGGCTAATCAAAAAATTAAAAATACTACGGGAGTGGTTGAGGATGTTCTCATTCAAACAAAACAAACGATTGTGCCAACCGACTTTGTCATCTTAGATGATGCTCCGCTCGTGTTGGGAAAACCTTTTCTAAAAACCCATCAAGATTTGATTAAAAATAAAAATCAAGATCTTCCCACAAAACTTGGCCGACAAACGAACTTTTAAATTAAATAATGCAATTAAGTATCCAATTGGCAATGACGACCCCTTGTTGTAAGATGAAGTTGAGCCACCCGATACGGAAGAATCAAATGACCAATTCGATGAAGAGGAAGTAGCTACCAACCAAAGCGTTTCGTCCATCAACCACGACGACGAACCAAAAACTAAGCCATCTATTGATGACCCACCTTCTTTAGAACTCAAAGAGCTTCCAAAGGGCTTAGAATACGTTTTCTTCGATAATAAAGGTAAACTTCCCGTCATCATTTCTTCCCATCTCAATTCTCACGAAAAAGATAAATACTAAATCTACTTAAAAGACATAAAATGACGATCACGTGGAAAATAATGGATATAAAAGGAATAAGTCCTTCCATGTGTACACATAAAATTTTAATGGAAGATAATTACAAAGCGGTAATCCAACCAAAAATACGCGCCAATCCAAATTTCCAAGAAGTAGTAAAAAAAGAAGTAATAAAACTTTTAGACGCTGGTCTTATCTATCCTATCTACGATAGTCCATGTGTAAGTCTCATCCAATTCGTGCCGAAAAATGGTGGAATGGCGGATGTAACCAATGAAAAAAATGAACTTATACCAACAAGAACCGTCATCGGATGGAGAGATTGTATTGACCATAGAAAACTCAATGAAGCCACATGAAAAGACCATTTTCCTTTACCCTTCATTGATCAAATGCTAGAGCGATTATTCGGTCATAAATTTTATGGTTTTCTCGATGGATTCTCGGGGTACTTTCAAATTCCCATTGCCCTAGAGGACCAAGAAAAAACCACTTTCACTTGTCCCTACAGAACCTTTGCATATCGACGCATGCCATTTGGTCTATGCAATGCTCCAGCAACGTTTCAATGATGCATGGTAGACATTTTTCACGACATGATAGAAAAAAACCATGGAAGTCTTCATGGATGTTTTTCCTATCTATGGCGATTCATTTGACCAATGCCACAATAACCTTGAACCAATGTTAGCTCGATGTGAAGAGACTAATATCGCCCTTAATTGGAAAAAATGCCATTTCATGGTCACGTAAGGAATAATACTCGGTCGTAAAAACTCAAATGCAAGAATAGGAGTCGACCGCGCAAAAATCAATACTATTTCATGACTACCTCCTCCATCATCCGTTCGAGCCATTCGAAGTTTCCTAGGACATGCCGAATTTATAGGCGATTTATCAAAAACTTTTCTAAAATCTCTCGACCTCTAACCAAGTTACTCGAAAAAGATGCCCCATTCATCTTTGACGAGGATTGCACGACAACATTTCTTGCTCTTAATGATATGCTTGTCAAAGCACCAATCATGAGCGCGCCAGACTGGAAGCTACCATTTGAAATCATGTTTGATGCAAGCGATTCTGCAGTTGGAGCAGTCATAGGACAAAATAAGAAAAACATTTTCACCCCATTTATTACGCTAGTAAAACTCTTAACGATGCACAAGAAAATTACACAACCACTGAAAAAGAATTACTAGTTGTAGTATTTTTATTTGATAAATTTCATTCCTATCTCGTGATCTCAAAAACTATAGTTTATACCGACCACGCTGCCATTCGATACCTTTTCAAAAAACAAGACGCAAAACCACGTCTCATAAGATGGATCCTTCTCCTTCAAGAATTTAATATAGAAATAAAAGACAAACGAGGAGCAGAAAACACATCTGCTGACCACCTATCTCGTCTTGAAGACCCTACTTTGGAAGAAACTTGAGGGGATCTCATCAATGAGAAATTCCCCACAAAATCCTTAGAAATGGTAGAATATTGGGAAGAACCTTGGTACGCCGACTATGCTAACTACTTAGCTAGTGGCACTATTGTTAAAGGGTTGACATTTCATCAACGAAATAAATTCCTCGCTGATGTTAAGCATTATTTTTTGGAAGATCCATATCTTTTCAGAATATGTGCCGATCAACTCATTCGACGATGCGTCCATGGTGGTGAAGCGATATAAATTCTTTGCCATTATCATGAAGGACTATGTGGTGGAGACCACAGAATAGCCAGCACCGCTCAAAAGGTGTATGATGTAGGATTTTACTAGCCAACAATACATAAAGATGCTTATGTATTAATCAAAACACGTGATGCATGTCAACGGGCAGGCAACATATCACGAAGAAATGAAATGCCACAAAATCGCATTCTTATTTGTGTAATATTTGATGTGTGGGGATTAGATTTCATGGGACCGTTCCCACCTTCAAGAGGAAATAAATATATTTTAGTGACAGTCGATTACGTTTCTAACTGGGCCGAAGCTGAAGCTCTCCCCACCAATGATGGGAGAGTGGTAGTAAAATTCCTCAAAAGGCTATTCTCCCGTTTTAGAATTCCAAAAAGCCCTCATCGGTGATAGAGGCACCCATTTTTGCAATCTAAAAATGGAGAAAACTCTAACACGATATGGGGTTTATCATCGTCTCTCGACCACCCATCATCCTCAAACCAATGGTCAAGCTGAAGTAACAAGTCGAGGTCTAAACAAAATCCTAGAAAAACTGTGGGTCAAAATCGAAAACAATGGTCAGATAAACTAGACGATGCTTTATGGGCATTTCGAATGCCATATAAAACACCAATAGGTATAACACCATATAAGCTAGTCTATGAAAAAAACTGTCATCTCCTAGTAGAAATTGAACACAAAGCATATTGGGCATTAAAAAATGTAAACTTGGACCTAGAAACCTCAGGAAAAGATCGCTTATACCAGTTAAATGAGTTAGATGAATTAAGAATGCAAGCATATTCCAACTCAGAAATTTACAAAGAACGCTCAAAGCGAATAAATGATAAATATATAAGCGAACCTAAAGAATTTAGAGAAGGGGATCAAGTATTACTCTTTAACTCAAGGCTACGTCTTTTTCCTGGAAAACTCAAGTCCAGATGGTCCGGACCTTTTACCATCACAAAAGTTTACCCCCATGGTGCTATAGATATTAAGCCTCCAAACGAATAACATTTTAAAGTTAATGGACAAAGGCTAAAATTCTATGAAGGATTTCTCGAGGACGAAGAAACGGAAATGATCTTGGAAGAGATAGATAAGTGACGAGGACATGGTAACAACGTATGTATATATGTGTTTTATTTCAATATTCCATCTTGTAGGTACGCTCGGGGAAACGACAACCAGAAAAAAAAAAGTCTACAAATCAGGTAAGTGGAGCACAAGGAACCAAGTTACCAAAGAAACGACTCACACATAAAAAAAATTCAAAAAAATAAAAGACATGGGGCAGTGTCTCTTGGATATGGGGCCGTGCCTATCTGCAAACGGGTTAAAACTCTTCTTTTGTCAGTTTCTTTTTCATAACTCGCACGCCCCATTTCTCTGCAACTCTCGGTTCCCTGCGGCTCCCGACTACTTTTTGACGATCCTCTTCCACGAATCACTTACAAATATGCTACTAACACTTAGATTAGTTAGATTCGCGTTTTGCATGTTTAATAACATCAAGATTTGGGGGAAAATCTAGGGTTCTTGAACCCATGTCGGTTCAAAAACCTGTCTTAGATCTTGTTGTTAGTAGTTAGCATTAGTGTTTTAACAAGCAAATCATCAACCATCAATGGAAAAATCTGAAATTTCAACCAGTTTTTATAAAACCCTTGTTCTTGACGGAGTTTCTCAAAATCGGAAGGGGAAACGGGTTGGAAAGTAAAAGTTGATACTTGGGTTTGATTTTCAGGGTATACCGGACATGTGGGACCAAGAATTTTGGACATTTCGAAACCGGCTCGAAAAGGTCAATTTTTGGCCAAAACAGTGACCGACCACGGGGATGTGCCTCTGATGGCACGAGGTCGTGCCTCCCATAAATCTGCAGCACATGGTCGTGTCTTCTTGACACGGGGCCGTGCCAACCTACTATTTTTCAATTTTTTCGCCCAATTTTTCGCACCTAACTGTTTAATACTTGTTCTCTGCAAACTATGGCACCACATAATGGATGAGGTTCACCACCGAGTACACTCATTGCTCAAAACGAATGGAAATCTTGAAGGCCAGGACCGAGGAGCCACCACGGCAAGTGTGCTACGATACCTTGGAAAGTGTGGGGCAGAGGGAAAGGTACGATAGTTTGGTGACGGGACCGTTGTGTGTCTTCTTGGAGGCACCATTGCAATCTACTTATGAATTCAACCTCGAATTCTTAAGTAGTTTCAAACTTAACAAGGACATCAGCGATATGTTTGATAATGAAGCGGTGACTTTTCGTTGTGGGGGGACCTCGTATGGAATCTCGGTGGCACAGTTTGGTATAGATACGGGAATCTACATCGAGGAAGAAATTGGGGAGTCAGTCTTCACTGACAACATCTTAGACATGCCCTATAACTCACGAAATACTTTTTGGGCACAAATCGGGGAAGGAATTTACAACCCAAGTTCTACCAATCGCACCAAGATCAGAGACCCACTCATCCGCTACATACATCGGGTCCTGAGCGGAACCTTGTGCAAGAGAAAAGATAGTGGGGGTGTTGTGAACCTTCGGGAGCTAACTTGCCTATACTACATCCTGAATCGACAACCCCTGAATGTCGCCTACATGCTCCTCAAGAATATGACCACTAACACAAAGGCCACATATCCCACGCCCATATTCTTCGGAGGTTGAATTGCCCGTATCTATAAGGCTTACGCCACACACACCCCTCGCCGCTTTACTAAGGGTGTTGGCGTAACACGGGCCGATGTCAGCCTCTGCCGAAGCCTTAACCTCATCGCTGACTGCAACAATGGTCTGATATGCTTCAAGGACAACAATGGCAGAATTTGGAGCCCAAACGACCAAGACCAAGTCCTCGCTAGTGAGGATGACCCGAACCGTCCTCCACGTTCCTCTTTTGGGTTTGCCCCCGGATCCTCCTCACAGGGAGGAAGTGATTTCTCTAATATGCACAACTTGCATAACATTATGCAGGAAACGCTTCAGCTGAGCCAGAATACCTTTAGTCTCGGTCGAAGCTCCAACACCCGCATCGAAGGCATGGAAAGAAGCATCAACACCATGCGGGGCGACATTTCCTACATATGGGAGCATATGATGTACCGAGATGACGAGAAGGAGGAGGGCGAGGATATGGAGTCAGATTAGAAGGCTTCAGCGGTGAAGACGGCGTGGTGGCGACGAAAAAGGTTATTTTCTCTATTTTTTCTGTGATGGTGATGATGGTTGTGTGCGAGCTGCGTCCTGTTGAACATTTGCTTGTTTAAACAATTTACTTTCCTGTACTTTCTTTTTATTTTCTTTTGTGGTTGTTGATGGATGATAACGTTTATACTTTCGTAATGTATGATTTTATGTTTTATCGTTATGTTGCGTTGTTGTGGTATGAAAGAGTATACAGGTACCTTGAGATACTTGAATCCACCAAAAATACGGCTCCACAGACCCGAAAAACAGGAGGCCCGACACCCTAACAGTTGTCCCTTTGACACGCCCCCGTGCCTCCTTGTCGTTGTAACCTTTTATTTCTAGACTTGCCACACGGCGCCGTGTCCTTTTAACTAGCCCGCATGCCCAGCTTCTGTAACTTTTCTGATACTGGCACTTTTACACGGGGTCATGCCTCAGAGACACGCCCCCGTGCCCAGTGTCTGTTTTACAAAAAAAAAATTGCTATTTTTATTCTACGTTTTACAAAATTAATCTGTATAACCTATTTTGGATATATTGAGTACAATGTGTAATTTAAGTGTGGGGGGGGGGGGGGAATTATTAACTTGAAAATTGTTTGTCCTAAACACAAGCCTTACACAAAACTCTACTTAGAACCGCTAAAACACCCCAAATCTTTTTCAAAACTTTCTTTTTATTTTTTGTTTGTCGTGTCTATATTGTTAAGTTAAGAAACCTCAAGTTCTTAAAAAGTTCAAGTTATTATAATTATTTACAACCAATAGTGCCATGATAAAAAAAAGGAACTGAAGAAACACTAGATAAATGGTCGGAACCGAAGTATCTAGGGGGTTTGAATCCGCATAAAAGGGTTAGCTCTCTCTCGGTTGATTCAGTTATAGCTGATCTTCTTCTCCGGTGATTCTGCAAAAAAGAGCACCGTTAGCCTCGCCAAGGGGAGAAGAGGGTTCTCTCCTTGACCCGACTCCGGTGTGAGAATAAGTATTGGTAATGGAGAAGAGAAAGTATTTGAGAAGTGGGTGTAATCTGCCTTCATACCTGAACAGTTCTCGTATTTATAACCGGGAGTTTGGGAGGGAAAACCTGTTATTGAAAAGATGACGGAAGATGCTAACGCCGTAGCGGTTATATTTTCTTCCGTTAAGTTCTTTGATCCAACGTTAAGTTGTCTCGATCCGATGTGAATGCACACGGATCGTGGTTTGATCTATGGCTAGGGAGTTGCCACGTGGAAAGTGATTAAGTGGAGATTATTCTCCAATTGCATGCCTTTGTTGTGATTTCAGGGGTGTCTGTGGTGATGACACGTGTCCAGACGGTTATAACCATCTGGGTGGTGCACGATCATATTCTTTCTAGAAGATTACTGCTGTAATCTAGTGTGGCACCTTACTGTGTGGAGGCCACTGAATAAATCCTAAGTCTAAATTATCCAAGTCTGGATATTTAGGCGGAGGTATAGATTTCAGGATTTTAATCCTTTGTTAATGGGAGAAGGCGCAAGGATTTATGTTTTCCTTTGGGCGCGCGACTATAAATTGCTGATTGCTTTCTTCCTTTTGTAAGACCAATGCGCGGCCGCGCAAGGTTAAAAGGTTGAAAGGCCGGTTTGTGGTACGGTCTTAAATGCTTATTATGAGGTTTTTGGGACCTTACCCCTTCAAGTCCCCCCAGTCTAGTGTTGTACTTATGCAAATAAGTGGAGCACTGGACTTATGAGAGGAAAAAGTTTTTGGGCGCGAGAAATAAGAAATCTTCTCTTAGAAGCTTTGAAAAAAAAGGAAAATGTGACTTTGTAATCATGCTCTGACGTGTAATGACGTCAACTGGCAGTAAGAGTGGGTACTTTTGTCTTGAGCTTCGTAGTGGCGCTTGTCAGACTTCATTAATGAGGAAATGACCCTGGTTCCTGTAGCGCCGTTTGGATGTGATATAGTTCTGACAACTAATGATGAGTAGGTTTCTCCTTTCCCGAGGTTGAGTTCTTTTTGTATATATATGTGTTGGGTTGCTCGTTTATTTCTCTAATTTGGAAAAAATGAAAGGAAAACGTACCGTTCGTTCCCAACGACTCTCAGATATCTTGAGGATTCGAGAAGCTGCTGAGGCTCTCTTGCTATTGGCTGATTCTCCTCCCCTGATGGCTACCGGAGAGGACTCCGTCCTTGCTGGTCCTTCTATGGTGGTTTGTTCCGATGATAAAGTTCTCCAGCAAGGGAGGGTTGCTGATAATAGTTTTGTTGTGCTGGATGCGGATGGTTTGACTGCTCGTTTTCCGATGATCCGGGCAGGAGAGTGTCGGTTGGTGTATCAACGTCGGAAAAAACTTCCGAGGAAGGTGGATGTTGAAGATGATCTTGTTGTTGATTAAGTTTGGGAGTATCCCTTCTTTTGATGCTTGTGTTAGTCTGTTAACACAAATCTCTTTCCCTTTTTTTTTTTTTTTTTTTTGAAGATCACCGGTGTGATCATTGTATATATTCTTAGTTTTTTGGTACTAAAAACTTCCAAAGATCATTGTCATGATCTTTGTTAAGAAGTGTTTTGTGTTACACTGGATAATGTATATTTTGATGCACTGCCGTGCTTGTGAATTGCTGTTTAAATTACAATATGTTGCATGTTTTTAATTGCTTTGGGATAGGTAAGGCGAATGAGAGATGGTATTGTGCTCATGTGTGAACGTTTGTCCAGAAGGCGTGATTGGTTGCCTGGTTCAGACTGAACATGAGGTGTACAATGTTTGACCATACTGTTTTCGCGCGAACCCAAGAAATTACATGCAATTTGTAATAAATAGTGACATAAGTAAAGATGATGTTTGTATTAATAAGAGCTCAAGGCTTTGTAATACAAGACATAATAAAGAAATACATTGCCTGTATGTTCTTTCCGCTTTAGTAAACTTGGTTCATATGTAACACCTGCGCAACTGTTGTGCGTTCCAGGTGCGGGGGACTAAGGTCCCATCGATCCTTTTTAGGGTATATGCCCCCTTGCCTAGGACCTCGTTAATGACGTATGGTCATTCCCATCTTGGCGCTAACTTGCCTGGCTTTTCAGCGTTTGAAGCTTCATTATCGCGCAAGACGAAATCGCCGGGGACAAAGGTGCAAACGCGGACGCGCGCGTTGTAATATTTTTCGAGCTTGGATTTGTACCTTGCTTCCGTTATGGCGGCGTTCTCGCGCCTTTCTTCCAGAAGATCCAAATCCATTCTTCGCTCTTGTTCGTTGTTCTGTTTTTCCATGGCTATCATGCGCGGTGATGGTAAACCGATCTCAGCTGGAATGACGGCCTCAGACCCATAGACTAGACTGAACGGAGTTTCGCCGGTGCTAGTCTTTGGCATTGTTCGATGCGCCCAGAGGATGCTGGGAAGTTCGTCAACCCACCCTCTGCGTGCTGTCCCGAGTCGCGCTTTTATGCCGTCCACGATTTGTTTGTTTACGCTTTCTACCTGACCGTTCGCTTGAGGATGCGCGACGGAGGCAAAGTTGTGCTCGATCTTCATTTCTTTGAACCATTTTTGAAGATCTTCTGCGGCGAAGTTTGTACCATTGTCGGAAATAATGCGCAATGGTAATCCAAATCTGCAAATGATATGTTCCCATATAAATTTGCGGATTACCATTGCTGTTGTTGAGGCCAAAGCTTTAGCTTCCACCCATTTTGTGAAGTAATCCACCGCGACGATGATGAATTTTACTGCACCTGGCACGTCAGGAAATGGGCCGACCAGATCGATACCCCACTGTTGGAATGGCCAGGCGGAAGTAACGGGAATTAGCGGATTTTTGGGTCGGAGTGTCTTTGGTGCGTGGCGTTGACATGCCTCGCATCTTCTTAATAGATCAACTGCGTCCATGTGCATTCCTGGCCAGTAGTATCCGGCGCTCATTATCTTTGCCACGACCATGCGCGGTCCCGCGTGTATCCCGCATAATCCCTCGTGGATTTCTCTGACTAGGTATTGGGCGTCTGTTTTATCAACACAGCATAGTAATGGGCCCATGAATGATTTTCGGTAAAGGACGCCATCCGCCATTTTGTAATTTATTGCTTTGTGTTGTATTTTTCGAGCTTCTGCCTTTCCTTCCGGAAGTTTTCCGTGTTGAAGGTACAAGATAATTGGAGACATCCAGGATGGATCTCCCATTTCTATGACGCTTACTTGCTTGAGATGAATGGAAGGGTTGGATAATACCTCTATGCGTACCTCCTTTGCTAAGTGCTTAAAGCTGGTAGCAGCTAACTTGCTTAGCGCGTCAGCGTGCTTGTTCTCGCTTCTGTTTATGTGGTTAACTTTGAACGTTTGAAATTGGCTGATTAACATCCGCGCTTGTTCAAGGTATAACGCCATAGCTTCCCCTTTTGCATCATAACGACCGTTAACTTGTTCAGCTACTAGCTTTGAGTCAACATTGGCTTCAAGGTTTCTTGCCCCCATTTTGAGTGCTAGACGGAGGCCCGCTAGAAATGCTTCGTATTCTGCTTCATTGTTGGTACTTTGGAAATCTAAGCGTATGGCATATGTAAGTTCGTGATCATCTGGACTGACCAATCGGAGGCCTGCTCCTGCTCCATCATCATTGGAAGCACCATCTGTGTGTAAGGTCCAGACTCTGTCATCGAAAACAGGTGTTGGGTTCTGGATTGCCTCACATTCTTGTATTTTATCGATGGGAACTTCAGTGGCGAAGTCTGCTAGAACTTGCCCTTCGATTGCTGGTCTTGGTTTGTAAAAAATGTTGTATCCTCCCAGCTCAATGGCCCATTTAGCCAATCTTCCCGCCACATCAGGTTTTGAGAAGATTTGGCCTAAATGATAATTCATGAGAACTGTGATGACATGGCCTGAGAAGTACCTGCGCAAGCGTCGGGATGCGTGTACTAGTGCTAGAACCAATTTTTCTATCATTGAGTAACGAGTTTCGGGGCCGGTGAGCATTTTGCTGATATAGTAGATTGGAGTCTGGATGTTTTCCCGTTCTACCATTAATACTGCGCCTACCGCTACTTCCGCGGCTGACAGATATAAGATTAACGGTTCTTTTTCTTTTGGCGCGGTCAGTGTTGGCAACTGAATTAAACATTCTTTCATTTGCTTGAATGCTGCTTCTGCTTCAGGCGTCCATTGAAAGGGAGTTTTCTTTCCGCAGTTTCGCAGCGTACTGATAAATGGATAAGATTTTGCCGCATTATTAGCCAAGAATCTGTTCAAGGCTGCTAATCGTCCGGTGAGCCTTTGCATTTCTTTAACTGTTGCAGGTGATGGCATTAGCTGGATGGCCTGCACCTTTTCTGGATTAACCTTAAAGCCGTCTCTTGTAACTATGAAACCCAAAAATTTTCCTTCTTCCATGCCGAAGGAGCATTTTGTCGGATTAAGTTTTAAGTTCACGCTGCGTAAGGAGTCGAACGTGCGCTGGATATTGTTGAGCATTGTCTCTTCTTCATGGCTCATGATGACGAGGTCATCCATGTATACTTCGACAGTCTTGCCAATATCCCCGCTGAAGACTGTGTCCATTAAGCGTTGATAAGTTGCGCCTGCGTTGCGCAAGCCAAACGGCATTTTGGTGTAGCAGTAGATGCCTTTATCTGTGCAGAACGCGGTTTTGTCTTCGTCTTCTTTTTTCATCTGGACCTGGTGATAACCCTTATAACAGTCGAGAAAGCATTTCCATCTGAATGATGCTAGAGAGTCGACTTTTTTGTCTATCTCTGGGAGCGCGTAGCAATCTTTGGGGCATGCTTTGTTCAGGTCCTTGAAGTCGACGCACATTCTCCATCCGCCGCTATGTTTTTGTATCATTACTGGGTTGGCAACCCATGTATGGTATTTCACTTCGCGCAATATCCCCGCATTGAGTAATTCTGTCACTTGCTCGTCCATTGCTTTTGCTTTTTCTTCACTGAAGCTGCGCCTCCCCTGAGCAACAGGTTCTACTGATGGTTTGATGTTTAGACAATGTTGCGCGATGTCGCGTGGAACTCCAGTCATGTCTGCTGGGCACCAAGCAAATATATCTTTGTTGTTAGACAACAATTCTTTCAGTTGTATGCGTGTTGCTGGTGAAATGGCTTGTCCTAGCAGAATGGTCTGCTCTGGGTATTCGTTGTTCAGGACCCATTTCTCTGGTTCGTTTGATGCCGAAGGTTTGACTACCTTTGCTAGTGGTTCGTCGTCCACGTACATGACTTCTTTGCTTGAATAGAGAATTGCAACTCAGGTCTCTGTCGGGAATCCACAAGCAGCATGTGGGATGGAAGTGATCATGCTGAATTCCCTTTGTGACCTTCTCCCGAGCAGGACATCATGACGTGATGTTGCTGGCATGACCATGAAATTGACTGTAACTGTTCGTGAATGTTCGCCATCTGATAAAGTTACCGGGAAAGCGATTTGCCCTAATGGGAATACAGCTTCATTACAGAATCCGGTGAGGGGAAAATCGACCGGTTCTAGACGTGCTTTATCTTCTGAATCGAGCTGTTTAAAGCACTGTTCATATATGATGTCCATCGAGCTTCCTGGATCTATGAACATATAGTCCGTTCGGTAATGACCGAAAATACCAGTGATAATCACTGGTCGTTCTTCCTGAGGGCCCCCAGGAACAACAGGGAACACGACTTGATGTTCTCTCCAATGTTGATCATAGTTTCGTTTATTTGGTCTTCGTGACGGACCTCCTTGAACCATGTGTATTTGCTTCTGATAACTGCTATCTCTGGATTGGCTGGATTGGATGTCCCCCCGACGTGGTGTTGGTGGGTCCAATACTGTAGTATTGATTTCTTTTCCAGATCTGATGTTTGGGAAATCAGATCTGGCGATTTGTATAACGATTGTGTCTAAAGCAGCTTGGCATCTGTTATACCAATGTTCTGGGAATCCTTCTATTTGGAAATTGTTTCCAACGTTTGGTCGAGGACCAGATTGCCGGTGGGATGACGAATTTTCTGCCATGTGCAAAAACAGAAAATGGAATGAACTGAATCGAAACGAGATAAAAGCTAGAAAACTGAGGAATCGGTGGGCGCCAATGAAGAAACACTAGATAAATGGTCGGAACCGAAGTATCTAGGGGGTTTGAATCCGCATAAAAGGGTTAGCTCTCTCTCGGTTGATTCAGTTGTCGCTGATCTTCTTCTCCGGTGATTCTGCAAAAAAGAGCACCGTTAGCCTCGCCAAGGGGAGAAGAGGGTTCTCTCCTTGACCCGACTCCGGTGTGAGAATAAGTATTGGTAATGGAGAAGAGAAAGTATTTGAGAAGTGGGTGTAATCTGCCTTCATACCTGAACAGTTCTCGTATTTATAACCGGGAGTTTGGGAGGGAAAACCTGTTATTGAAAAGATGACGGAAGATGCTAACGCCGTAGCGGTTATATTTTCTTCCGTTAAGTTCTTTGATCCAACGTTAAGTTGTCTCGATCCGATGTGAATGCACACGGATCGTGGTTTGATCTATGGCTAGGGAGTTGCCACTTGGAAAGTGATTAAGTGGAGATTATTCTCCAATTGCATGCCTTTGTTGTGATTTCAGGGGTGTCTGTGGTGATGACACGTGTCCAGACGGTTATAACCGTCTGGGTGGTGCACGATCATATTCTTTCTAGAAGATTACTGCTGTAATCTAGTGTGGCACCTTACTGTGTGGAGGCCACTGAATAAATCCTAAGTCTAAATTATCCAAGTCTGGATATTTAGGCGGAGGTATAGATTTCAGGATTTTAATCCTTTGTTAATGGGAGAAGGCGCAAGGATTTATGTTTTCCTTTGGGCGCGCGACTATAAATTGCTGATTGCTTTCTTCCTTTTGTAAGACCAATGCGCGGCCGCGCAAGGTTAAAAGGTTGAAAGGCCGGTTTGTGGTACGGTCTTAAATGCTTATTATGAGGTTTTTGGGACCTTACCCCTTCAGGAACCATACAAGAAAAATTTATAAAAAGGGCATGACAAATTTTTAAAATTTGATTGTATATGTACTTTCACATTTTTACCCTTTCCCACAAACTTGTGAGTTTTGAGCCTTTAACGAGCATCCACTATCACATCTATACTAAATGCCCATTCTTCATTTCTTGTGTGAATAGCCCGTACGGTTCCTACAAATCTAGAACTTGACAAGACAATACATTTGTCACACCCCGACTTTCCACGTGTCACCGGTGGGCCCGATGGGGAGTATCGTGACGTAGTTGGTAACATCATAGTCAAGCAACACAATATATAAATGCACAGCGGAAGCAAAAGATAAATATATTACAATCCGAATATAAAGTAATATCAAGTATTACAACGGAAAGTAAAGGATCCACAGGCGGATCTTAAAACATAATTATTGTTCAACAGACTTTAGACGCCTAGAACTTGCAAGATTCCTTATTAACGTCCTGAGCAGCTTCCAGCCTATTACGTACTTGTACCTGTCACTTAGACTTTTGAAAATACGTCAGTTTTCACTGGTAAATACACTCAACTGACTCATTTGAAAAGAGTTTAAGAAAATTGATTTAGATGCACCAGGCACAAAATATTTTGACACAATGATTAAAATGCACAAGGCAAAATTAATCTTTTATACTTGATTGAAATGCACAGAGGCAAAATTAATCTTTTATACCTTGGGACAAACTATATCTCATGTTATCAGTTTTACATAACTTGCTCTACATACGGGGCCCGGTTCTATGCCGGTTCATGATTAACCGACACACCACTATTCCCTTATTGGGAATCCCTTATTGGGTATAATTAATTAATAAGCATATAGCATCTGTCAGGTGTATGCCTACACCCCGTGCTTAGGTCGTGGCCATTGCATTTAATGAGTCAAGGATATCCAGGACACGGTCGCATTAATCCCCAATGTTTCAGTCAAGCATTACGAATTAAAAACAGGTTATTTGGATTTCCCGACTTATTGGTCTTTGAATCCCATACCTGACCATGCGGTATTTATATTACCGTATCCCAAGCCCGTAATAGGGAAAATAAGTTAAGAGTATTTACCTGAGCTAGCTCCTGTCTTAAACAGCAAGAATTATAATAACTCAGCCGTATTCACTTAAGTAAGCGTAGGTACAATTTACCGGAAGGCTCTAGTCTGGAATGATGGTATAAATAACCAATTAGAATGCTAACGGGTCTTTAATTAAGCCTAAGCTTAGACCGGTTAATCTTACCGAAAGATACGGTTCAAACGCATGATTAAGCGAAGACCAGATAGAATGTGATTTAGACCCGACAAGTTCGGATACTTGCTTAATATGGGTATTTCATACACATTCTGGATTTTGAGATAAAACCGATAAGGTTTGACCCGTTTAGGCTAATTTATGTAAACTAGTTACATAAACCGAACCGAACGCGTAATAAGCGTAACGGGTATACATATGAGCCATTTACAGGTTTCCTAAGTTAATATGCTTCATATATGTTGTGACATCAGTAAGATGTCTTTTATTATGCCCGAAACGAATTTAAACACAAACTATGCCCCGTAGGGGTAGTTTGGTCATTTAAAAGGTTATAAAAGAGTTTAAGTATTTATCTGAGTTACAGGTCTGATGTAATCAGTAAAAATACTTATTTTACTAAGTTATAACAGTAGGGTAAATTATATATGTGAAATTTATCAATTATAACCAAACTATGCACCGTAGGGGCATTTTGGTAATTTCACATAAGTCGTAAAGCTCAAAACCGAAGTCTGAGTTAACCAACTTTTGCTTACTGTTAAAATATTATAATTTGCCTCAAATATCAGTAGGTATAAACCTTGTATGTTTAAAATAGTCTTAGTACATACTATGCGTTAAAAACGCTTAAAAAGGCGATTAGAAGCCGTTTCCGGGTTCTATATAAAAAGCTGATATTTTTATCATTCCAGAAGGCTTAAAATAATTTATTTATCATTTAAGATCAGTAGCAAAAGGTTTGGAGTCGATTAGATATGTAAAACTGATTTTATGGCCCGTAAGGGCAAAACCGACAATTACCGGATTAAGCCTACGACTATAAGTTATGCTCAGCCTAAAATTAATTAAAAATATTCAAAAATCCCAAAATAATATATTACATCACTGGGTAAAGATTTTGATATCAAAAAGTAGGCTTAACTAGGCTATATGCTAATTACGCCGTTTAGTTAACATAAAGCTTCTTAAATACGCTAATGAGCATAACTCTCAATCTAGACCTCAAATTGATGTCAAACTTTGTATACAAGTTTATATATCAGTAACTAAGGTTTCTACACTTTTACATTTTCACAAATCACGTTTTAAGGCGAAAAGGGCATAATGGTCAACATATGAGCAATTAACGGAATCATGCGTATTAATCGGTTAACTAATGAACCATGGTGTATAATCACAGAGGGTTATACTAGCATGTAACCTGGTCCAAATGAAGCTCTTAGGTATTTCTAAAACATACCAAAACGGGTCAGAACTGAAGTCAAAGCAAAAGTCAAAGCTTTGCGTCTTTCGGTTCCGAACCGGGTCTAAACAGTAAATTGCCGGGTGGAACATGTTTAGACATGTTCTTACACTAATTACCAAGTTATAATAATGATCAAACAGGTTGTATGTGTTCTACCATGCTAATTATGCATAAATTAGAATTTAAGTATCCTGTTGACTTTTTAATCGCAAGTTTGACCCGACATTAGACATAGTTAGAGTGGGAATCTGGGGGAACCCTTTTGAGGGTTTATTACCCACCTAATTACCAACTTATAACCACTTTCAATTCGACTAATCACTGGACCATTAGTGATTAATCATTAAGTCAACCGTTAATTACGACGGTTTGACTTTTAAGCTAAAACTTAATTAAGAAGGGTTAGGCATACTTACCAAGGTCCTATGCACTATTAGAGATGACTTGGGTCTGCTTTGGAGCTCCAGAAGTCCTCAAGAATGCAGATGGAATGGATGATCAAATGTTTCAAATAATGGTCCTATTTATAGTGTTTAAATCACCATAAATTCTTGACATCTAAGTCTATTATGGACCATGAATCATCAACACATGTCCCTAAGTGTCTAGGAATGTTTAGGGGTCGCCCATGAAGTGTTAAAGGGCAATACTTGACATTTACATGGGCTGAACAGGCAACAGAAATGATTTTCCGCATCTGGCATGTTCACGCGGGCCGCGTAGACTCTTAAGGAGTCTTATGCGGGCCGCCTAGACTCGGCTGATCTGAAACCAACTTTCATAATTGCCATTTTTGGTCCCTGTTGATGTTTAAGGCCATTCCCGACATGTTTAAGGCCCGCAAAGCCATCATTAAGGCCCTAAAGTGATGCCTAAAAATTGTAGACATGAAACATGCTCGAAAATATGCCGGATGTTGGTTCGTTTGGTCGTATGATCGCGATGTTCGCTTAATTACGACGGAATGCGCATAAGCGCGAAAAACGATCCAGATGACGCGACGAATGGAATTTTATCAAGCCAAACACTTAAATAACATATTTTAGTGTTTACACAACTTTTTGGGTGTCCGGGGATATTCAGAATGTGAGATATGCGCGTAAACGCAAACTTGTGCGCTTTTTGACACTTTTAGTCCCTGCATGACATAAAAGTTTATTTTTGCGCACCAAACACCTCTAATCCTATGTCTAAGCTATATAAAGGGTAAATAGGGTATGTTTAACTCATGGTCATATTTCAGAAGGTCCGATAGCATACGAATCGGCATACTTTAGCAGTTTGACGCTCTAGGTCCTTCTAATGTGCAAACTTGCGTAACTCATCATTTAATATCATTGAAGCCTCATTTAATTCATATTAGGCATTCTTGAAAGTATTATTAAACATCAGAATGCTTCGGGCTCGATAAAAGGTCACTCAGAGGTATAATTAAACACATTGACACTTTTAGTCCCTTATACTTGCAAAGTTGCGCGTAACTTCACTTTTGGGCATAAAAGCCTTGGGTGGCCAATGATTGGCAATCCCGAGAGTATAATCAAATATCATGAGGCTCTCGGTTTGTTAAAAGGTCACTCAGAGGTAAGAATTTACATGTTGACGCTTTTAACCCTTTATTGCGCAAACTTTCAATTAATTACACAAACGGCTACACTCGATTAACAAGTGGCTCATTTGTGAATATAAAACCATAAAAGGTTATTTAGAAACTTATTCTAGGTATGATAATACTTCCAGTTCTTTCATAATTAATGTTTTTTTATTTTTCGAAAAATTAGTCCCTTAAATTCAATGTTTGACTTCTTTAGGGTTTATTACACGTGTCACTACATTATAAGACGTGAATTTTTCGAGGTGTTACAACATTCCTGGTCCTTACCGACTAAATCCAAGTAAGTATATGATTGAGGCATTATGTCACACCCCGATATTTCCACGTATTACAGGTGGGCCCGGTGGGGAGTATCGTGACGTAGTTGATATCATCATAGTCAAATAATCACATTTCAATGCACAACGGAAGTCTAAAGTAAAATATATTACAAACCGAGTGAAAGTAACATAAGTATTACAAACGGAATGTAAGAGGATCCACAGGCGGATCTTAAAACAGAAACATAAACACTGTTCAACAGACTTTAGACGTTTAGAACTTGCAAGATTCCCTATTAACGCCCTGAGCTCCCAGCCAATTTACGTACAGTACCTGTCACTTAACCTTTTTGGAAAATACGTCAGTTTCCACTGGTAAATACAATTAACTGACTCTTTTGAAAATCTTTATGAAAATTGATTTAAATGCACAAGGCACGAAAATTCTTTTATAACTTGGGACAATTATATTAATAACAATCTAATATCAGATTTACATGTTTGTCCAACATTTAGGGCCGGTGTTTATACAAACCGATCAAGATTAATCGACACACCACAAATATAACTCACAAGAAGTTACCCTTACGAGTGAGTATATCTTTTACATACGCAACAGGAAGTGTTATGCCTACACCTTGTGCTTAAGTATGGTCATTCACTTTTTTTAATGAGCCAAGGATATCCAGGACACGGTCATTAACCCCTAATGTTATTTGTTATCAAGCAATACTGATTAAAACAGGATTATGCAATTTAATCATCTCCGATTAAAAGGTTTCTACACCCGACCAAGCGGTATTTTTATAATACCGTATCCCAAGCCCGTATAAGGGAAAATAAGTTAAAAGTATTTACCTGAGCTTAAAATGCAATTTATACTCAGCCGTATATTCTAATCAGCAAGCACAAGTACCTCTACTGGGGCTCTTAATCTGGAACGAAGCTTTTGTTAACCTATTAGATTCCTAACGGGTCTTATTTAAGTTGAAACTTAGACCGGTTAGTTTTAAGGAAAGGTTTACTGTTCAAAACGCAAGATTAAGCGCAGACCGGATTAGAATGTTATTTAGACCTGACAAGTACAAAGACTTGTATAATATGGGTAAACTAAACACATCCTGGATTTTGAAGTGAAAATGATAAGGTTTGACCCATTTCGGTTAATTTATGCAAACTAGTTACATAAACCGTACCGAACGCGAAAATGCATAACGGGTAACCAAATGAGTCATGAACATGTTCCACAAGTTAATATGCCTTAAATATGTTGTGATATCAGTAGGATATCTTCCATTATGCCCAAAACGAATTTAAAATCACATTAAGCCCCGAAAGGGCATTTTGGTCATTTTAAAGATTATAAAAGAGGTTAAATAATAATCTGAGGTTCTGGTCTAAAATGATCAGTAAAAATATTTATTTTATCAAGTTATATCAGTAAGATATCTCACATATGTGAAATTTATCATTTATGGCCAAACTATGCACCGTAGGGGCATTTTGGTCATTTCACATATGCTTTAAGGGTTAATTTTGGAAATCTGAGTTCAAAACTTTTATTTACGGTTAAAGTATAAAAAATTATTCATAACATCAGTAGGTGTCAAGCTTTAGGTGCCTAATATGGTTTTAAACCATACTATGCGCCTAAATCACATAAAAGTCGGTATTTGACGATATTCGGTTTAAATAGGGAAATCTGAGATTTTGACCAACCTTTATAGTTTAAAATAACTTATTTTTCATATAAAATTAGTAGAAAAATGTTTGACATGTAAAGGATGTATAAAACTCATTTTATTAGCAAAAAGGGCGTTATCGTCAATTACCGAGCCTATGCGAGAACTCCATGTTATGATTATCTTAAAATTTAATAAAAATCTCCAAAAATCCAAAAATATTATATTACATCAGTAGGTAAAAGGTTTGATGTCAAAATTTGGGTTTAAATAGGCTTTATGCCGAAAATGCCGTTTAATTAATAAAAAGCTTTCAATTTACGCTATTGCACATAACTCCCATTTTAGACCACGAACTGATGTGAAATTTTATGGACATGTTTATAAATCAGTAATAAAGGTTTTTGTTCTCTCACATTTTCAAAAATGTTGTTTTAATATCAAAAGGACATTATGGTCAACATTTAGGCATTTAACGGAAACATGCAATGAACTAGGATTTCTAAGGAACCAAGTTGTACAACCTCAGAGGGTTATACTAACCTATAATATGGTCCTAAAGGAATCCTAAGGCATATCTAAACTAAGCAACTTTCGGTTCCGAACCGAGCCTAAACTCAGAATTGTCGGGTAGAACATGCCTAGACATGTTCAATTAATATTTACCAAGTTATTAAAGTGACAAGACTGATTTTATTGCCTTTACATCATTAGTTATGAAATTTATTTAAAAACCGACTCGCTTGACTTTTATTTTAATTACTTTGACCCGACAATTAACTAAGCAAACGTGGTAATTAGGAGGTGCCCCTTTGAGGGTTTAATACCTACCTAATTACGATCACGTAGCCATGTTCGTTGCGAACAATGGCTTGACCGTTTAAAAGTCAAAGCGTTTATCGCAAACGCTTGACTTTTCGGCTTTAAGAGCCAAATAATTGAACTAAGCACGAAAGGACACTTACAAAGGGTCCAAGCAAGGATGGAATTGATCTAGGATGTTCAGGTATGAAGCACAAAAGCTCCAACTTATAACAATTCAGATCAAGGTGTGAAATGAGAGCAAGAACAAGTGGGTTTATATAGAATTTCAAGAACCGTTAGGATCGTTTCTCGTAACCCGAGCTTCAATCTTGGCCCTCCACTTGGGCAAATGGTTTTGGAATACAATGGGATGTTAAAAACCATCAAATGGTAGCCCAAGGTATTGAAAATATTACATAAAAGCCCCTGAAATTCGACCAGATTGCTGAAAACAGGAATCTGCCCAGATCAGTCTCTGCCCCCCCCCCCCCGCGAGAGGCCTCTCGCGCCCCGCAAGAGACCAAAATGGCAGATTTGCTGAAATGGCCCCTGTAGTGTAAAAACTTGATTTCTGGCACGTTTAAGCCCCGTTAACCCCATTTCAAGGCTCTAAAATGAAGTTAAAGTAACTTGAAATGTGCTCAAAAATATCTCGGATGTCGGTTCGTTTGGTCATACGGTTGCGTTATTCGGTTAATTACGACGGAAGTCGTAACGGACGCAAAAACGATCCAAATTAAGCGACGAATGGAATTTTATCATGCCAATCACTAAAATAAAATATTTTAATGATTAAATAAATTTTTGGATGTCCGAATATATTCAGAACGTAAGATATGCGCGAAAATGCAAACTTATGCACTTTTTGACGCTTTTAGTCCCTATTGATCAAATAAGTTTATTTTAGCATACCGAGCCCTTCAAAGCCTATTTCTAAGCTATGTAAGGGATATTTAGGGCATGTTTAACTTATGATCATATTTTGGAAGGTTCAATATCATACGAATTGGTATACTTTTGCAGTTTGACGTAATTAGTCCCTCTAATGCGCAAACTTGAGTATATCATCGTTAAATAGCATCGAAGCCTTATCTAATTCATATTAGGCATTCTTGGGAGTATTATAAAACATCATAATGCTTTGGGTTTGCAGAAAGGTCATTCAGAGGTATAATTAAACATATTGACGCTTTTAACCCCTTAAACTTGCAAAGTTGCGCGTAACGTCACTTAAAGGCATAAAAACCTTAGACGGCCAATAATTGGCATTCCTGAGAGTATAATCAAATATCATGAAGCTCCCGGTTTGTTAAAAGGTCACTCAGAGGTAAGAATTAACATTTTGACGCTTTTAACCCTTTATTGCGCAAACTTTCAATTAATTACGCAAACGGCTACACTCGATCAACAAGTGGCTCATTTGTGAATATAAATACCGTACGAGGTTATTCAGAAACTTATTTTAGGTATGTTAACACTTCTAGTCCTTTCATGATCAAAGTTTTCGATTTTTCAAAAAATTAGTCCCTTAAATTCAATGTTTGACTTCATTAGGGTTTATTACAAGTGTCAATACATCATTGGACGTGATTTTACGAGATGTTACATCCTCACCCCCTTAAAAGAAATCTCGACCTCGAGATTTGATAAAATAATGGATGTACTTTCTGTCGTAAATGGACTTAACCTCCATAGCATATCTGTGGCCTCTCCAAGCACCCATGATGACCTTTATAATAGGTACATGTATCATTTTGGAGCTTCTAATCTTGTCGATCCTTAATAAATGCTGATTTCATCACAAAGTAAAAGTTTTTATTAATCCGCATGTCATTATGTGACAATGCTCCCGACTTATCGACGAAACACATCCTTTAATCACTAGTGTGGGACACCTTGATTTCCATCAAGCTCCTCTAGTAAGTTTTAGCTTATAGTTTAACAATCTTGATATATATTCGATTCCTCGAATGATTCCATATATCAGAATTTAACTAGCCCGATATATTAAAAAATTCAGCACACCCTTCTTGGGGTGATACCTTCAATTGAACCTTATTCCTTATTAAGGACTTAAGAGGGTTGCGGCTTTCATTAATCCTTGATTTTCCGCCGATCACTGGCAACTTTTAGACGATTTCGGATTTGTATGATCTTCTTTGTTGTTTTCAAGGCAACTTTCAGATCCTGATAATTGGACTTACAAAAATTTTGTCCAACAATAGATGTTTAACGTCCCATCTATACAAGGTCTCCAAAGGAGCAGCCTTGATACTTATATAACGACTATTATAGGGATGCTTATTTAAGGTGAAATGGTTATTCCAACTACAGCTTAAAACCAATCTTAAGGAATAGCTAATCCTTATAGTTAGTTTGAACAAGTCGACGATCCTGGGCAGTTGATGGCGATTCTTAATTGTTTCCTAATTAGGGTTGCGGTAATCAATGCTTAAGCATAATGAACCATCTTTCCTAATTAATAATACTGAAACTCTCAGAATAATGAATTAGGCTTTATGAACCTTTATCTTAAAATTCATCTAATTAGGGTTTCGATTCTTCCAATGATGATGGTACTAGTCAACACGGAGATTTCACAATACTGCAGCCTTAAGCGGGATGTTAATCTTAACTCTACTTGCCTTTCAGGAGGTAAACAGGGTAGTCTTTGGAGAAGATAACCAAGACACAAGGAGGTTATAGAGGTTTTCCAAATCTCGGCTCCAGTTCACCTATCATTGCCTGTGTCAGATAAGTGACACATTTTATGTTATGAGTCCATGGATTCCTTAATCAAAGACATTTACTTGGATGATTCCATTCTAGATATCTTTTTTTAATACCATTAGCTGACTTTAATACCGTATGACCATTGGAATATCTTTGTGGTTCCATGCATTAAACCTTCATACTGATCAGGCATGGAAGCAATCTATGGAACATATTAAGATACACCAATCCTCATATGGTGCTTTTGTCATACCATCTGGTATTCGCAATCGATAGAGATCAAGAGATATTAGCTACATATGCTGACGCACTTCATCTGGAGAGAGGGTACACTAGAATTTTATGACTAAAGATTTCTGACCGGAACAGAAGAAATGGTTCCTATGATTTTCGCCTGTAAGTTTTACCTTACACTTAATATCTAGGGCTCTTATTGAAGATTTTAAAAGTTTGCTATACTTACAATTTATGAAGGATTTATTGGTACTCGAATCAAAACAGAACTCTTAGCATTTATATTACTGATAAATGATAAGGAATGTACCTGGTGTCATTATTGATATGAACTATCTCAGGCATTTTAAGCTCTTTCATTCTTAGGCTTTCTATCCTTAGCCGCACTTCTTTTGGCATATTTAGGGCACGTAGTCTTGATGTGGCCTTTCTCGTTACAGCCGTAGCAGACTGCATCCTTTATGTCCTTGCAATCCAACGTTTTATGTTCACTTGATTTGCAGATCCCACAAGGTAGAGGTTGAGATTCAAATCTGCATTTCCCGTAATGGCGCTTCTTGCAGGTCTTGCATACAGGTTTCTTGTCGGACTTTTGTTTGTTCTTCTTAAGTTCAAGCTTGCTCTTTTTCTTAGAAGTATGGGAGTTATCTTTCTCCCTTTTCCTTTTTAGTTTATTCTTCGGATCCAAGGTAGGAACAAGATCCTTCTTGTGAGTAAGGGAGTGTAGTCTTAATTGGGATTTGGAGCAAGTAGCATTAGGCTCTCTGAACTTTTTCACGGCCTTTTTCATAGCTTTCCCAACAGCTGCGTCAATCGTAGCTTGGAGAACATCTTTGTCAATTTTGAGGTTCACAATTGTAGCATCATTAGCATGCGTCGCATCATCAATGGCACGATTGACGGTTGTCTCATCCGAGTTTGTCATACTCAAGATTTGGTTCCTAACACCAAATGAAACAATTACTTAGTTGCAATCCAACAACCACTATTCATCATCCTGATGGCCTTAACATATATTAACCATGGTATCATTAAACCACACAGGCTAATATAGTACTAACATTCTTAATGAACGTTATTTAAATATATATATATATATATCAATAATACTTAGCCTAGGTCATAAAAGACCATCAATGGCATTTAAGGTTTGGACCTAGTCCATCACCTTTTTGACAGGGGATCAAAATGTCACTTATGTCTTTATTATATTGATGAATTTGGATAGCTTGAAAGCTTGCCATAAGGATATCAGAAAAGAGTGATTCCTAATAGATATAAAATATCTATCTAAGATTTGTTGAAGCAGTCTCTCAAGTATCATCGGCCAATTTTACCTCGCGCTATATGTCTAGAGTCCTAATCAGGCGGAGACAACATTTTACAACATTTATTGTCCACAATAGACTTATCTGTGCCAGAATCAAATAAATTTATGCATAAACCTCTTGATAAGGAAGGGTGCCTGCTATATTGTCATCATTCTGCACCATCTCCTGGGCGTTCCTCTGGAAGACTCACGCGTTTGTTTCCCTGGCCTCTCCAGGCTTCTTTATAAGGTTTGGGCAGTTGGTTTTGATGTGCCCATCCTCGTTACAGTTGTAACAAGTCGCGTTCTTTAACTCCTTACAATCTAAAGTCTTGTGACCCTTGGTCTGCAAATTCCACACAGTTTAGCACGCAGGTCAATCGTACATTTTCCAGAATGTTGCTTCCTGCAGTTACTACATTTGGGTCTGTTATTGGACTGACTCGAGTTTTTCCTAAACTCGGAATCTTTCCTGTGCCCAGAACTTCCCTTTTTCTTCTTGTTAGATTGGTGAGAGCTTTCCTCTTCCCCTTTCCTTTTTCCCTTGCCGAAAGTCTTAACAGACTTATTCCTGATTGCATCTAAAGTGAGAGATAAGGATAAGTCCACCACGGACCTATATGTGGTAGGCCTAGATGCCTTGACATTTCCCTTAATTTCTGGTGCTAGGCCTCCAATAAAACGCGCTATGCGTTTAGGTTCATGGGTGACTAAATAGGGAACTAGGCGGGACATAGTGTTGAAACTCGTCACGTATGCCTGACAATCTAAATCCTTCATGACCAGAGTCAAGAAGTCTGTTTCTATCTTTTCTACCTCATGCTGAGGACAGAAGTTTTCCTTGATTAGCGCAACAAATTGATCCCAAGACAAGTTATACAATAGGATCTTCCCAGTGGCTTGGATCAATGATCTCCACCATGCCAACGCTTCTCCCTTGAATGATTGTGAAACAAACTTCACGATATCCGGCTCTGCACAACCACTGATGTCTACTACTGTGTCCATCTCATCCAGCCATGTCATACAATCGATGGCTCCTTTCTCTCCTGTAAAGTCCCTTGGTTTGCAAGAGAAAAAGTATTTATAAGAGCAGGTCTTAACATGTGGCTCCTGATTGAGCACAATTTGCCTGGATGGATCACTTCTCTGATTCGACGAATGATGAGAATCATCCTTATGAGATATATGTGTCTTAGAAGGTGGCTCCGTATGAGGTGCAGACTGATTCCTGGTGCGAGCACCACTTGTTTCTTTAAATTGTCTGTCAATGGCTCGAGTGACAGCATTATCTATCATTGTCTGTAACTCTGCAGCTGTTACATTCATCCTTGCATTGTTATCCCTCATATTGGGATGACTGTTGACTTCATCTGATTCAGACATGCTAAAGCTTGTTTTCTATAAAACAATCGCTAATAATTTTGCTTAGGAGTCTATTTTGGAGTCATCATCTTCGATGATTCATTAACCATGGTATTAATAGACCATATTTGGTTAATTTGATAATCAGGTTTATTTTTAATCTTTCATTATAATTAATCCAGCTATAAGCTATTAGGGATATTGAAATGGCACAAAAAGGCCTTGTCACGAGGACAGTTTTGGATTTATAAGCCATGATCTTATAGGATCGAGGCATTAAGGTTTGAACGTAGTTCATTACCTTTCTTGACAGAGAGTCAAAGACTACAACTGTCTTTTGTCTTTTAGGACAATAGATATAGCCCATAGGCGTTTCATCACTAATGGATGCTTATGTTATGATCATCTTATAGGATGATATAAGCCATGATTTCTAGATCATTAGGCTAAATCAGGAAATTGGAAGAATCCAATATAGAGATGACTATTGTGATTTTCTTGAACCACATTTGTCAAGAGTGTTAACACGTTCTTAGGTGTTAACAAGGATTTATTATCTTAAAAAGGCTTTAACATTTTAGCTATGTCAAAAATGACATATAGGCTAGGTTATACCTTTAAGATTTTCTTTGATATATAATGGCAGAGCAAATCATAAATTGAAATGATGTTCAGATTTAGGACATAATACATACGTATACTATTCAATACCAAAGTAAAATAGGAAACTTTTCTTAGAAAGCCTCAAAAATACAATAATTGCCCTAAACGGGTCTTATACAAAGAAATTCGCCCATGCGGGGACTACTATAGAAATGAAATATAAAGAAGAAAGTTTCTTCTTCACTTAATCTCTGAATGTTTTATCCTTGGTTTCCTGAGTGCGGTATGGGTATAGAAGGTTCTCGTGGGTAGTCGAAATCTTGTATTTTATAAATCTTTGCAAAAGTGGAATCCAAGGATTTTATGGTTAATCAACAATATGGATCAAGAATAAGATCAGGATAGGTATGTTCCAAGTCTGGGATTCCTAGACTTGGAGGTAAGAAATAAGAGTCCTTTGATTCCATAGGTATTATCTTTGGAGTAGGATCTTCAGGGACAGCAGGTATGAACTCCTCCGATGTTGGCTTCCCATTTGAAGTTTCAAAAGTCTTGGGTATAGAATTTGAAATATGATTAATGGGTTCAAAAGGTCATTCCTCCATACTGGTCGTATGCTAATTCGAGCTGTAGTACGAAGCTTAGCATTTCTTATACTTCGGATCTGGAGAGCTTCCATCAATGGCAGCTTCGCTCGGCGACACGATCATGAGATGCATAAATATCGAAAACAATGTATACATATAATAGGGATGAGATCATTCCTAGTTCAAGTCTAGACTCGGAAGTCAAGGAATGTGCTACTGTGTCATTGAGATTAAACACAAAAGGCTAGTGTTTAATTCACTCAATGTTGGCTCTGATACCAACCTGTCACACCCCGATATTTCCACGTATTACCGGTGGGCCCGGTGGGGAGTATCGTGACGTAGTTGATATCATCATAGTCAAATAATCACAGTTCAATGCACAGCGGAAGTCTAAAGTAAAATATATTACAAACCGAGTGAAAGTAACATAAGTATTACAAACGGAATGTAAGAGGATCCACAGGCGGATCTTAAAACAGAAACATAAACACTGTTCAACAGACTTTAGACGTTTAGAACTTGCAAGATTCCCTATTAATGCCCTGAGCTCCCAGCCAATTTACGTACAGTACCTCTCACTTAACTTTTTGGAAAATACGTGAGTTTACACTGGTAAATACAATTAACTGACTCTTTTGAAAATCTTTATGAAAATTGATTTAAATGCACAAGGCACGAAAATTCTTTTATAACTTGGGACAATTATATTAATAACAATCTTGTATCAGATTTACATGTTTGTCCAACATTTAGGGCCGGTGTTTATACAAACCGATCAAGATTAATCGACACACCACAAATATAACTCACAAGAAGTTACCCTTACGAGTGAGTATATCTTTTACATACGCAACAGGAGGTGTTATGCCTACACCTTGTGCTTAAGTTGTGGCCATTCACTTTTTTTAATGAGCCAAGGATATCCAGGACACGGTCATTAACCCCCAATGTTATTTGTTATCAAGCAATACTGATTAAAACGGGATTATGCAATTTAATCATCTCCGATTAAAAGGTTTCTAGACCCGACCAAGCGGTATTTTTATAATACCGTATCCCAAGCCCGTATAAGGGAAAATAAGTTAAAAGTATTTACCTGAGCTTAAAATGCAATTTATACTCAGCCGTATATTCTAATCAGCAAGCACAAGTACCTATACTGGGGCTCTCAATCTGGAACGAAGGTTTTGTTAACCTATTAGATTCCTAACGGGTCTTATTTAAGTTGAAACTTAGACCGGTTAGTTTTAAGGAAAGGTTTACAGTTCAAAACGTAAGATTAAGCGCAAACCGGATAGAATGTGATTTAGACCCGACAAGTATGGAGACTTGTATAATATGGGTAAAGTAAACACATCCTGGATTTTGAAGTGAAAATGATAAGGTTTGACCCGTTTCGGTTAATTTATGCAAACTAGTTACATAAACCGTACCGAACGCGAAAATGCATAACGGGTAACCAAATGAGTCATGAACATATTCCACAAGTTAATATGCCTTAAATATGTTGTGATATCAGTAGGATATCTTCCATTATGCCCAAAACGAATTTAAAATCACATTAAGCCCCGAAAGGGCATTTTGGTCATTTTAAAGATTATAAAAGAGGTTAAATAATAATCTGAGGTTCTGGTCTAAAATGATCAGTAAAAATATTTATTTTATCAAGTTATATCAGTAAGATATCTCACATATGTGAAATTTATCATTTATGGCCAAACTATGCACCGTAGGGGCATTTTGGTCATTTCACATATGCTTTAAGGGTTAATTTTGGAAATCTGAGTTCAAAACTTTTATTTACGGTTAAAGTATAAAAACTTATTCATAACATCAGTAGGTGTCAAGCTTTAGGTGCCTAATATGGTTTTAAACCATACTATGCGCCTAAATCGCATAAAAGTCAGTATTTGACGATATTCGGTTTAAATAGGGAAATCTGAGATTTTGACCAGCCTTTATAGTTTAAAATAACTTATTTGACATATAAAATTAGTATAAAAAGGTTTGACATGTAAAGGATGTATAAAACTCATTTTATTAGCAAAAAGGGCGTTATCGTCAATTACCGAGCCTATGCGAGAACTCCATGTTATGATTATCTTAAAATTTAATAAAAATCTCCAAAAATCCCAAAATATTATATTACATCAGTAGGTAAATGGTTTGATGTCAAAATTTGGGTTTAAATAGGCTTTATACCGAAAATGCCGTTTAATTAATAAAAAGCTTTCAATTTACGCTATTGCGCATAACTCCCATTTTAGACCACGAACTGATGTGAAATTTTATGGACATGTTTAGAAATCAGTAATAAAGGTTTTTGTCCTCTCATGTTTTCAAAAATCTTGTTTTAATATCAAAAGGACATTATGGTCAACATTTAGGCATTTAACGGAAACATGCAATGAACTAGGATTTCTAAGGAACCAAGTTGTATAACCTCAGAGGGTTATACTAACCTATAATATGGTCCTAAAGGAATCCTAAGGCATATCTAAACTAAGCTAAATCGGGTCAGAACTGAAAGTCAAAGCAAAAGTTTACTTTTGCGACTTTCGGTTCCGAACCGAGCCTAAACTCTGAATTGTCGGGTTGAACATGCCTAGACTTGTTCAATTAATATTTACCAAGTTATTAAAGTGACAAGACTGATTTTATTGCCTTTACATCATTAGTTATGAATTTTATTTAAAAACCGACTCGCTTGACTTTTATTTTAATTACTTTGACCCGACAATTAACTAAGCAAACGTGGTAATTAGGAGGTGCCCATTTTGAAGGTTTAATACCTACCTAATTACGATCATGTAGCCATGTTCGTTGCGAACAAGGGCTTGACCGTTTAAAAGTCAAAGCGTTTATCGCAAACGCTTGACTTTTCGGCTTTAAGAGCCAAATAATTGAACTAAGCACGAAAGGACACTTACAAAGGGTCCAAGCAAGGATGGAATTGATCTAGGATGTTCAGGTATGAAGCACAAAAGCTCCAACTTAGAACAATTCAGATCAAGGTGTGAAATGAGAGCAAGAACAAGTGGGTTTATATAAAATTTCAAGAACCGTTAGGATCGTTTCTCGTAACCCGAGCTTCAATCTTGGCCCTCCACTTGGGCAAATGGTTTTGGAATACAATGGGATGTTAAAAACCATCAAATGGTAGCCCAAGGTATTGAAAATATTACATAAAGCCCCTGAAATTCGACCAGATTGCTGAAAACAGGAATCTGCCCAGATCAGTCTCTGCCCCCCCCCCCCCCCCCGCGAGAGGCCTCTCGCGCCCCGCCAGAGACCAAAATGGCAGATTTGCTGAAATGGCCCCTGCAGTGTAAAAACTTGATTTCTGGCACGTTTAAGCCCCGTTAACCCCATTTCAAGGCTCTAAAATGAAGTTAAAGTATAGGGAACTTGAAATGTGCTCAAAAATATCTCGGATGTCGGTTCGTTTGGTCGTACGGTTGCGTTATTCGGTTAATTACGACGGAAGTCGTAACGGACGCAAAAACGATCCAAATTAAGCGACGAATGGAATTTTATCATGCCAATCACTAAAATAAAATATTTTAATGATTACATAAATTTTTGGATGTCCGGATATATTCAGAACGTAAGATATGCGCGAAAATGCAAACTTATGCACTTTTTGACGCTTTTAGTCCCTATTGATCAAATAAGTTTATTTTAGCATACCGAGCCCTTCAAAGCCTATTTCTAAGCTATGTAAGGGATATTTAGGGCATGTTTAACTTATGATCATATTCCGAAAGGTTCGATATCATACGAATTGGTATACTTTTGCAGTTTGACGCAATTAGTCCCTCTAATGCGCAAACTTGAGTATATCATCGTTAAATAGCATCGAAGCCTTATCTAATCCATATTAGGTGTTCTTGGGAGTATTATAAAACATCATAATGCTTTGGGTTTGTAGAAAGGTCATTCAGAGGTATAATTAAACATATTAACGCTTTTAACCCCTTAAACTTGCAAAGTTGCGCGTAACGTCACTTAAAGGCATAAAACCTTGGACGGCCAATAATTGGCATTCCCGAGAGTATAATCAAATATCATGAAGCTCCCAGTTTGTTAAAAGGTCACTCAGAGGTAAGAATTAACATGTTGCGCTTTTAATCCTTTATTGCGCAAACTTTCAATTAATTACGCAAACGGCTACACTCGATCAACAAGTGGCTCATTTGTGAATATAAATACCGTACGGGGTTATTCAGAAACTTATTTTAGGTATGTTAACACTTCTAGTCCTTTCATGATCAAATTTTTCGATTTTTCAAAAAATTAGTCCCTTAAATTCAATGTTTGACTTCATTAGGGTTTATTACACGTGTCAATACATCATTGGACGTGATTTTATGAGATGTTACACATTAGGATTTTAAACCCTTTTTTTCCATTTCAACCTTATTTTTATTTTTATATCCCAATAATACAAAAATTCCACCTATTTAACCAATTTGAGCCTAAAACCCTTTCATTTCAAAACCCACAACACACCATCACCCAAAACCCATGTTTTTACCAAAAATCGGTTCTTTTGGAAAAGTGCAAAAATTTATGTGACTATGGTCATTAAAAAACTATTCTTTGAAGTGCTTGAAATAAATAAGCAAATCTATTGCTTAATAAGCACTTACTTAGTTCATAAAGTCACAAAATAAAATTTTCAAAAGAAACCTACTTTTTACGCTTTTAGCCACTTTAAATAAAACCTACCATACCCGTAACCAACAACCTATCCTTTCAAAGTCCTCTTGATATTTGCAAAGATTAAGTTAAAAAGGATGAGGATTGATTGATTGTCAAGCTTATGGTAGGAGTAAGTTCCGTACCGGGACCGAGCGTTTCACTTATACATTTTGGCCGAGTGATGAGTGACCACTTGTGAGGTATGTGAACGTATATAGTTTAATGAAAATTTAAATATATGTTATGCTTATAAATATTTATTTTTCTTTAACAAGTTCTAAATAAATCATGACGAATATGATTTTAAATAAAGTAAAAAACAAGAATAAATAATGAACTTGGATTCCCGACACTCTATACTCAAGACCCAAAAACTTCTCTTCTACCCATTCTATTTGGGAGTGTAAGCAATTATATAAGAGTTTTGCTTGAGGACAAGCAAAGATTCAAGTGTGGGGGTATTTAATATGCACAAAAAGTAACATATAAATTGTATCAAATACGGTATAAAAACAACCCTTTTCAGTACTAATGTTGGAAAAAGTGAGTTTATTGGTTTACTTTTGATTTTCAGGATAAAATGAGCTCAAATAAACAAAAGGAACAAATTAACAACAAAAACCAACATAAAAGACGAAGAAAGGAGGATGACACATTATACCGATCCTCCAAGCTTCACCCCAAGAATAAAAGAAACAAGTCAGAAGCGCAACACAGGGCCGTGCCTACAAGGCATGGGCCGTACCCCAGTCAAGATTCCTTAGAGAATAAAGACAAACAGAAAACGACAAAGGATACGGGGCCGTGTCATCTCAACACGGGCCGTGGTCAACTCTCAGATTCGCAAATCTGGGTTCGTACAACAAGTATAGAAGACACGGGGCCGTGCCGTTAATACAAGGGGCCGTGTGTGTAGAAGAGCTGACAGAGCATTAAATAAAGACAGAGAAAATAAAGGATACAGGGCCGTGCCCACCAGGCACGGGTCCGTGTGAGTCTCATATTTCCAACTATAAATAGAGGTGTTTGGCTCACTTGCAAACCATCCCTTGGCAAACCGTTTCTTTCACTCCCACCACCGCAATACCATCATCTTCCACCACTTTAGTTAGAGTTAGAGTAGTCTCGGTATCCAAGATTGATAGTAAGAGCTTTTTTCAAAATATGGTTATGCTTGGCTAACCTCTTACATCACTTGGTGAAGACGAAATCTTTTATGTATTACTTTAGATTTCCAACCTTTGGTCACTTTTTAAGTGGGTATATATTAATGACTTTAATAACTAGTTTTTTATATTGAATGTGAATTTTTATTCTATCATTCTTCATGTTTTGTTGATTCACTCGTTCGTGTCTTTACAGTCTATATAAAGCGCTTTAACTGCCTGGAAGGGGGTTAGAAGGGTGGTTTGGGTAAAGTTCTTGCCTCGTTCAGTGTACAGATCCTGCGAGGACCTGATTCAAGCTTATTAGGACTTCCCATGAGGCAGATAGCATCAAATCGGGGGAAGTAAGAACGGCTTGTAATCCCTTATAAACAAACTACTATTAAAACTTTAAACCAGCCTTGAGGGACTGTATCCCTGCTGAGTCAGACCAATATGGCCGAGGGTAGTGTTGCCTCCAAAAGAGGGACATTTCACATTTTGCATTAATAACTTACTTCATTATCTTTCAATAATCTGGCCTTGCGGGACTGTATCCCTGCTGAATCAGACCAATATGGCCTAGGGTAGCGTTGCCTCCAAAAGAAGGACATGCCACTATAACTAAGATAATCTCTTAAAAAAACCAAAGTGTGAAAATCATCAAAGGATACAAAAAGATAAGTTGGAACCAAATGATTATTTCTTGTTATTTGTTTCTTTTATTTATTTTATCTTCTTTATTTTTTTACATGTTTAAAACTCATTTTCTCAAAATTTGGGTTGATTAGATGTTGACGATAAACCGGTATTAAAAGCTCTTGTGTCCTTGGACGACCTCGGTATCTTACCATCACTATACTACGCCAACGATGGGTACATTCGCCCTAGCGTGTTGTAGAGAGTGATAGTTTCATATCATGTTTTATAAATCTAAAGCTTGATCAAAGAGTAAAAAGACATAAAAAAATCCATACACCCCTCGACACGTCAGCCACCTTGTGTTACAACAGTTCATAATTGAATTCCCGTGTGAGGGAACTGTTTACTAGTATCGATGCCCGAGAAGTTGAGAGAATACCTTGTATTCACCTACGCCAACGAATTGGAAAATGCATTTGTTCCAAAATCGAATCCACAAACCCCCATGATATAGAATCAAAGGCTTTGTTGTAGTCTACCTAGAACAAAAAAAAAAAAAAAAAAAAAAAAAAAAACCTTGGATTTTGATTGTTTAACCCATGATAGCACCTCATTAAACACCGTAGGTCCATCTAAGATATTCTTGTTCGACAAGAAGGCCAATTGTTCGTCCAATACAACTGAGCCAATCACCAACTTCAATCAATTTGCTAGGACCTTAGAAATGACTTTGCTAATACAACCAATCAAGTTAATAAGCCTAAATTTATCTAGGTTAGACGAATTATTTGTTTGTGGAATTAGTGCAATGAAGGAGGATAAACACCCGCAACTAATGGAACCATGCTCATGAAAGTGGTTAAGTACCCGATAGAAATCATCCTCCAGAATTACTTAATGAACTTAAAAGTAAATTCATTAGGGTCGGTGCCTGGTCATTACCGCAATCCCGAACTGCACTTTTTTTACCTTTACTTTAGTAAAAGAAACAATAAGAGAGTTACCTTCCTCAACTGATAGAGTTTTGATATGGTGACATATGAAGGAGGGTCAGTTTTTTATCGACTCCTTGAATCTTTGTGCAATGGAAATTAGGGAAAAACTAACACGGATTCATATTAATCCAAGAAGAGATGGGAACTTCAAAGAGAGAAAGTTGAGTTGAGAAACTAGAACATTTTATACAAGCTAATTCTTAACCTTATACTCTTCTTTTCCTTTCTTTATATATTGCGATTGAAGCAAACACCTGATCATTCGCTTGTTGGGCCTTTTGATCATCTCTGACTAGGCTGCTATGCGTGGCCCAGTTTGATGTAGTTGCAAGTAGGGATGAACACGATACCTTTTCGGTACTAAGGCTATGTGGTACGGGGTTCGTCCCTACCCCGTCCAGGATTGGTGCCGGCCTCCTCTCCATTTCCTGCCCTTCGTCGTCGTGGTTGCTTCGTCTAGATCGTCGGAGGTGAGACGTGTGAGACGGGCCTCCCCCTCTCACACACATATATACATACAACATATACATACATAGGGTAAGTTTCATTTGAGAACCACCTTTATTGTGAGAACCGCGAGAACCAATGTGAACACAAAATAAAATCTAAAACAAATCAAAAAAGCACTCAATTTTTTTTTAATATTTTAAAAAAATCGCTATATTTCGTTACCAAAAAAAAACTTTTGTTTTTCGAGTAACAGTTATCCATGCACATATGCATATGTATCATTACTTCGACAAATTCCGTAATACATTATCAGTAATAGATAATTGCACTTTAATTTATAATACCATCCGTAATACACTACTTTTTACATTACCAATATTCAAAATGCACATGTGCATCATTATGTATAACCATGATACAACGTGGTTTGGTACAAAAAGTTTGTGATTTTGAATGGAGAAGTATGCCCATATACATGTTTTTTGGTTAGTTATATCTAGTGGTTGATGGTTTGGTTATAGTTGTCGCTTTATGATGTAATATGTTGATTGGATGGTATAAATGGTGTTGGTATACATGTAATAAAGTGAAAATATTGGTAATGGTATTGTATTATGGATGGTAGGAGGTAATGGTATTGTATTATGGATGGTAGGAGTTAATGGTAGTGTATTATGGATGGTATGATAAATGAAAGGGAAAGTGTATTCAAAGTAGTGTACCAAAACACCTTATTTCATGTTGATACATATATATGCACATGTGCATTTCTAATATTGGTAATGTAAAAAGTAGTGTATTACATTTGGTATTGTAAATGAAAGTGCAATTAAATCATTTTTTACTCTCTCCCTGACTTTTCATTTTCCGACCGCCGGAAGCTCGACGAAGGAGGAACTGTCGTGTTAGCGTGCGGGGTCACTGTGTCTTCCGGCTTGACCCTTCCCCCTAACCTGACCCTTTCATCTCTTCCATTCGCTCCCGGGGTTGGATCTTTTCTTTTCTGATAACTTTCTTCTTATATCAGGAACGCTCGCCATCGCCGGAATCTTTCCTCGATTGCTTAGTAGGTCTGATATTGGTCGCGGCTATCTAGTATAGTTCAGCTAGACCGATTAGAATCCTATTAACCTCTCTTTGGATTGTTGTTTTGGCATGGTGAGTCACTCGGTTCTATGGAATACGATACAGCTTGGGGCGGTGAAGCGGATGGTGATGGTGAACCGTGGACAGAGGTGCAATATCAGAAAAATAGGAAGAGTAGAGGAAATGGTGTGGAGATGACGTTTCTTGTTCAAAACCTCCGGGATCGTACGACAAAATCTGTTTTATGGCAGGCGTTTCAGCCATACGGATATGTTTCAGACGCATACGTTGCTCGTAAAAAAGATAAGAGAGGTAACAATTTTGGCTTTATCCGGTATGTGGGAGTAGAAAAGGTGGACGTTACCTTGGCAGCCATGAATACGGTAAAGATTTTCGAGGCTAAGGTAACGGTGTCGTTGGCCAAATTTGATAAAAATCACAAACAATTCATTTATACCTCTAAGGTAATCGGTGAGAAGGTATGGAGGCCGAAGAACACAACAAATCCGATTCCGGCTAATAATGTTGGTAGTTCATCTCGGGGTGCGACGATTAAGGAAGGTGTATCTTTCGCTAATTTATTTCAAAAAGATAATCATATGGGTAATATGGGGTCAAAAGTCATATCGGTGGATAACAAAGGGTCGAAGTACCCGTTGCATTGCATGGGACGCTCGATTCACGGAGTTGTTAAAGACATCAGCTACTTCAAAAGATTGGAGCATATCCTGGATAATGGTGGTCTAAAAGACTTTGGCTTATCGTATATTGGCGGACTGAGCGTTTTAACTACCCTGGGGAATCCTGAGGTTGTCAAAGACATAATGTCCAAGCATGCGGAATGTTTGTGTTCCGTTTTCAGCCGTTATCATATTTGGAAAGGGGAGGATCTCCCGTTGGATCGAATAGTGAAGCTACGTATTACCGGGGTCCCAGTCCACCTAAGAGATAATTCTCTCTTAGATCGCATTGGGGGCCTGTTTGGTAAGGTGGTAGAAGGATCGCCTTTTTCCTGGTTAGAACCTGGGAACTCGTACAGTTCTGTCCTGGTGATGATTTCTAATGGTAAACGAATTGAGGAGTCCGTGGTTATCAATTGGGAGGAGAGGAGATTTGTGGTCTGGGTATCGGAGGAATTTGAAATTTGGTCGCCAGACCTGACCGGAGAAGGATCTAAGATAGATGATCGTGATAACGCAGCTGAGTTATCAGATGGTTACTCGTCCGATGGGAATAATGAAGAAGATAATGATGTGATGGAAGATTTAGAAGATGGGGAAATACCGAACCAAGTGAACGATGAACCGGTACCGGAAAAAGATTACCATCCAACATCGGAGCCGGAGATATTACAGGAAGATGAAGAGGTGCCGGAGTTTGAAAGAGTGGTTAATGAAAAGTCTGCTGATGTGGAGGAACCAGTTCGTTTCCCGATGGGTGGCATGCATGAGGTGCATGGGGAACATCATGGATTTTCTAATAAATGTGTGGGACCCATAGAAAAGGCGGCTGGAGTTCCTGATAACAGTACATACGGGTCAAATGAGAGAGGCTATAATTATTTGGACCCAAATTCTGAGGAGGGCCCAACTCCAGTTGTTGGACTTGGGAAGAGATCTAGAGCAAATCGTAGTCCACCATCTTCCGGATCCATGCAGGGCCCACCCACTAGGTCCTTTTATCAAAACCATACCCGTGACTATGGAGAATCTTCCATAGATATAAACAGGCCAACAGTTTACTCATCTTCTGAACCCGCTGGAGACTCTACAGAGTGTCAAATTCCGCAATCGGAGACCTTGCCAAAAAATCGAGAGCAGCACCAACAATCGTCGGAGGTGCCGCAATCAGTATCAAGACAAGTCCCAGATGCTGGTGGTACTAATATGGTGGATTCAGGAGTTCGGGATGAATTTTTTGCTACTGCATCAATTGGAGAGAAAGTGGGCATCGATTTACACGGTTTCGAAGAGATCACCATGGCTCTTATTGAAGGTGAAGGTGTTCCAACAGGTTTGCAATGAATTGTCTTTCCGTTAATTTAAGGGGGTACGGGATTCCCGTAAAATCGACTGGGTCAGGGGCCTAAAAACGACTTATGGTGTACATTTCCTGGCAATCCAAGAAACGAAATTGAGGTCTTCGACAAATTTTCTGTTTAATGGCTTTTGGGGTAGATCGATTTATAACCTTGAAGTGGTGGATGCAGAAGGTAGATCTGGGGGGTTAGCCTGTCTGTGGAATCCATCTATATTCTGTTGCGAAAGTGTGGTGAAAGATCGTTTTTTCCTTGTGTTGTCTGGGCAGCTGAGACAATCAGGGGTCCTTTTAAATTTGGTAAATGTCTACGCGTCGAATGATGCGCTGGTTCGAAGAGAGATATGGTCAAAACTGGTGAATATAAAGAACTCGATGCAAGGATTATGGGTCTTTATGGGTGATTTAACGATGTTAGGGATGAATCAGAACGATCTAACTCAGAATTCAACGCGTCAAGTGCTGAGGCCTTTAATCAATTCATTCTATCCGCTGGTCTTAGTGAGTACCATATGGGGGGTGGAAGGTTCACGTATATCTCTGATCGTGGAGATAAATTAAGTAAATTAGACAGGTTTTTGGTTTGCATGGGTTTCATGGAAAATTGGCCGGCCGCAACGGTTCTGGCTCTTAATCGTGTCGCTTCGGACCATAGACCGATTTTGTTGTCTACGACGCCCTCAGACTTTGGGCATGTTCCCTTTAGGTGTTTCAACTCATGGATGGAGATGCCAGGTTTTATGGAGATGGTGAAAATTAAGTGTCAAAATTTTGTTTTTAATGGCCCGGCCGACTTGGCATTGGCTGTGAAGTTGAGGTGGCTGAAGAACAATATAAAGTCATGGTTAAAGGCTGAGAAGGATCGATCTGATGGGGAGTACTTGATGAAAAAGAATCGCATTCAATTTTTAGAAAATCTAGCGGAGGTTCGAGCCTTGAATGAAGGAGAATTAAATGAAAGAACTGATTGCATTAATTCGGTTTTGGAGGTAGATCGAAGGAAAATAATGGACTCAAGGCAAAAATCCCGAACTTGTTGGGCGCTTGAGGGGGATGAAAACTCGGCATTTTATCACGGAGTTATCAACTCCAATATCAGGAACAACCGTATTAACGGTCTCATGGATGATGGTAGATGGATCGAAAATCCAGTGGAGATAAAAGAAAAATTCATTGAATTTTTTTCGAACCAATTTGTCGAACCGATGACATCAAGGCCGGCTATTACGTGTCATAATTTGGCATCTCTTTCAGAGACAGAAGCTGAATCACTGGTGGCTCCATTCACAGTTCTAGAGATTAAAGAAGCAATATGGGATTGTGTCGGTGATCGGGCATCGGGACCAGACGGTTTCAATTTTAAGTTCATTAAAAAAATTGGGACCTCTTTGATAGTGATTTTATCAGATTATTTCAAGAGTTCTATGACAAGGGCTATATTAATAGGTGTTGCACGTCTTCTTTTCTGGCGTTGATACCGAAAGTGAAAGACCCTACGTCACCTGCTGATTTTCGCCCCATCAGTCTAATAGGTGCTATCAATAAAGCAATATCCAAAGTTCTTGTAAATCGACTCAGGAAGGTTGTGGGTAAACTAGTCTCGGAGGAGCAATCAGCTTTCTTAGCTGGTAGAAATATCACCGATGGCCCCCTTATTTTAAATGAAGTCATAGCATGGATGAAGAAAGCTAGGAAATCGGGTATGATGTTTAAAGTGGATATTAACAAAGCTTATGATTCCTTAAACTGGAATTTTTTAGATTCTATAATGGCACAAATGCTATTCCCGGATCGATGGAGGAAATGGGTTATGGCTACCCTTGTGTCGGAAAAAGCATCAGTGTTGGTAAACGGTTCTCCAACAAGGGAGTTTGATTGTTATCGTGGATTACGCCAAGGGGACCCATTATCTCCTTTTCTGTTTGTCATAGCTATGGAGGCACTCACCGGTATTATGAAAGAAGCTGTGGCGGAAGGCATTTATGAAGGAATAAGGTGCACGTCTAATGGTCCGTATTTGTCACATCTTTTGTATGCCGATGATGTAGTATTTCTTGGTAATTGGTCGTTTGAGATTGCATTAAACTTACGCAGAATTCTAAGGTGTTTTTACCTAACATCCGGCCTGAAAGTAAACCTGTCAAAGTGTACAATGTTTGGGGTGGGAGTACCTAACGAGGAAGTACAACAATTGGCTGATTTTATGGGTTGCAGGAAAGGATCCTTCCCGGTGAAGCACTTGGGTTTGGTGGTGGGAGCCAACATGAATCTTGCTCGGAATTGGAAGTCGGTGATTGATGTTTTCAAAAATCGGTTGTCCATTTGGAAAGCAAAAAATCTATCGTATGGAGGAAGAGTTACTTTATTAAAGTCGGTCCTAAACTCATTACCGACATATTTCTTTTCATTATTCAAAGCACCGGCAAAAGTTCTAGATACATTGGAAAGAATTAGGAGAGCGTTCTTTTGGGGTGGCTCTGATGATAATTCGTGCACAAGTTGGTTGGCGTGGGAGAAAGTTATCGCTCCAACCGAATACGGAGGTTTAGGTTTCGGATCCTTAAGAGATGCCAACTTGGCAATGTTGTCAAAATGGTGGTGGAGATTCAAGATAGACAAAAATGGGCTATGGAGGAGAGTTATATGGGCGATTCATCATAATGCTAGATCATGGTCGCCAATACCGGCTAAGGTATCGGTACCTGGTCCATGGAAACAAATTGTAGGCATGCATGCACAATTAAATCAAGTGGGGGTTAATCTTAATGAACTGATATGGTGTAAAGTGGGCTCCGAGTCACAAGCGGCTTTTTGGTTGGATTTTTGGATATGAAACCAGCCATTATATTGGGCATTCCCCCTACTATTTGCGTTGGAATCGAATAAACTGTGCAGCGTTTCGGATAGGGTCACATGGGGTCGAGATGGTGTTAACTTCACATGGGAATGGAGGAACCAGATTATGAGCAGCGAAGAGGAGGCATAGTTTCAGAATTTTGTTCTTTTGTTTTGTAGTTTCAATGTTGGTGCGGCCCGGGATGAGTGGATTTGGAAGCCATATCCGTCAGCGGGGTTCTTGGTGGCAGTAATAAAAGATACAGTGGCAGCTTATAACAGGTCAGTGCCAGAATATGTGTTCCTTTGGAATAACTGTATACCGAAAAAGGTCGGAATAGTCTCATGGAGGGCATCGATGGAAAGGCTGCCTACTAGGGTCGCCTTGGCGGCAAGGAACATCCAAGTTGGTGACACGAGATGCCCGTTATGTGCCGATTACGAGGAGACCAGCGAGCACCTCTTTGTTTCGTGCCATTTTGCACAAGTAATTTGGTCTGTCATTCACAATGGTGTAAGTCCCCTCCATTAATTGCCTTTAGCTTTAAAGATGTGCTTGGGTATCATCTTGCTGTGGGTGGTTCAAAAAGAAAAGAAAAAAGGTGGTTAATGCTATTGTTCAGATTGTGGTTTGGAGTGTTTGGAGGATGCGGAACGAGGTAGTTTTCAATAATGCCATTCCGATCGTTTCAAAGGTTGTGGAAGAAACAAAGTCTATGGCTTTTTTGTGGATTAAAAGCCGGCTGAGAAGTCCAATGTGGTCATGGAGTGATTGGAAAATTTTTTGTATTGATATGTAATGTAACTGGTGATTAGTAGTTGTGGTTGTCTGGTGTAAACTCTTTTGTATATTTGACGTCTAGCTTCTTGTTAGTTGAATAAATAAAGTTTTATGTTGGCCGTTCAAAAAAAAAATGAAAGTGCAATTGTTTAATATTTGTAATGAATTACGAAATTTGTCAAATAAATGATACATATGCACATGTGTATTGATAACTGTTACTCGGATTTTTTTTAAAATTTTTTATTATTGACGAAATATAGCGATTTTTTTCAAAAAAAATAGTAAAAAAAAAATTGAGTGTTTTTTAGAATTTTTTAGCTATTTTTGGTTGTGTTCACATTAGTTCTCGCGGTTCTCGCAATAAAGTGTGATTATTAACGGATCCTTCTCCTACATATACATATATAGCTCATCCCTATATATGCCTACCACACACGACACGGATTAAAGAAATTAACCGTTAAAAAAAAAGTGCCTTGACCGATAATAAATGTAAGACTTTTATTTGCGTGGACAAATCAAATCCCTTTCTATAGATAAAGTGACTTTATTCTCTGTATTGCAAATGGCGACCTTTGACTTAACAGATCAAATTGCTCCCTTCCCTGATGAGATTAGCAGTGCCGATTTCGACTCTGATTTCGTCTGGGGTTCTGCTACCTCTGCATATCAGGTATATATATATATATATATATCTTGCTGCTGTTAATTTATTATCATAAAATGCCAGTTTGACCACTTTTTGAGTTGAAAATGATCAACTGTTTTAGTTTTTAATTCCTGAAATTAGAGGACCAATGTTGTTTATTTTGCTCCATTCTCCTTCTAATATGTCGAGAAATTTTAGGGTTTTTGATTTTTGTTAATCAATTATCGGAAAATTAGACATTTGAAGTCATGCCACGTGTCACCCTGAAAAAGAGAGGATGAACATTCGATGAGATTTCAAAAGTGTTGTTCTATTGATGCTGACAAAATCCCATTTGAAAAACTGGTTCACCATCTTCTAACATGTTGTTTCTTTTTTTTTTTCACAGATTGAAGGTGCTGCTTGTGAAGGTGGTAGGGGCCCCAGCATTTGGGATGTTTTCTGTCTCACAGATCCAGGTTTGTCATCTTCACCATCAGCACATACAAGTTGAAAAACAGCTAGTGTTTGCGGCTTGACCGGTCCAACCCGACACTAACCTGAACCTGATAATTGTGAGTCACATGAACCTGAACCCGAACACGACACAAATATTCACAGATCGACATAAACACTACGCGTTTAACCCATTTTTTTTACTTTTTGCATTTTAGTACTCAAGTAATAAATTTAAAACCAAAATACAAAGGTGCAGTGTTGCAGAAGTCGGTCTAGGCGGCCGCCTAGGCGCTAATCTGCTGTTCATCGCCTAAATATGAGAAAATCGGCCAATAAATCGGTCCAGGTCCAAGTCAGTCAAAAGTCGGACTAATCAGACCAGGGTTTTTTTTTGCTCAAAATCGGTCCTAGTTGGTCAAAAGTCGGTTAATTTTTGAATTTCTAAGTACTTGATTTGTTATGTTTAAGTTTAATTGCTTATGTTTGAACCATACTATTTGAAACTTGAAGTATTTATGTGAATTTTGAAGTATTATTTTTATATTATTGTGTATATATATATAAATTTGAAAAATGACAAATAAAAATTCCCATTCCGATTAATCCCTAGGCGGTACCTCACCGCCCGACTAGCGCCTAGCGCCTTCTACCACATTGCAAAGGTGTATTAAACAATTTAAAAAAAAATAACTTGATGTCGGTTTGTGTTTTAATTTCTATATTTTGGCATAATATGTAACAATGACATAAAACACATTTAAAAAATAAAAATAAATAAACAGGCTAAACGGGTCAACCCGTGAGCCTGCCAGGTTGACCCGAACATGACCCTTTAGCTATAAGTGTTCACACGTTTAACAAAAAAAATGGACTCTCACCCGTTTATACTAAACCCAAACCCGTGAATTTCGTGTTAGGTTTGTGTCATGAATCTTTTTTTTTTTAACTGTACTGCAGGCCGCATTGTTGGTGGAGATAATGGAAACATTGCTGTTAATTCTTACTATAAAACAAAGGTCAACCAGCATAACCTTTGCACACTATTAATTAAATTCATCTAGTGTTAATCTTCTTTAATATCCGTAAACAGGAGGATGTACAAACCATGAAAAAAATGGGTCTGCAAGCCTACCGGTTCTCACTTTCATGGAGTAGAATTTTACCAGGTGAAGTTATAGTTTTATTAAAAAAAAAAAGAGTAAAAACCCGATAAAAAACTAATGTTTTTAACATTTAGGAGGAAAACTGAAATTGGGTATCAACCAAGAAGGGGTTGACTACTACAATAATCTAATCAACGAGCTTCTTGCCAATGACATTGAGCCATATGTCACGTTGTGGCACTGGGACACTCCCAATGTCTTGGAAGCTGAATACGGCGGTTTCTTATGCGAAAAAATTGTGTAAGTAGATAATGGATCACTTTGTGTCTGTTTGACATGCTATTGTCTTAATATATAGAGTTAAGTACACGGATGGTCCTTGTGATTTGCACTTTTTAACACTTTAGTCCCCAACTAACAAATCTAAAGGTTACAGCTGATCCAAGTTAAGGACTAATTGCGTTACAAAGTGCAAACCATAGGGACCATCCATATACTTTTGGTAAAAGTTGTGTGACTAAATGCGTTACAAGAGTAAAATGCCATTTTTGTCCCTGAGGTTTGGCTACTTTTGCGACTTCGTCCAAAGGTTTTTTTTACCATCTGGATCCAAAGGTTTGAAATCTTTTGCCATTTTCATCCAACTCGTTAACTCCATCCATTTTCTCCGTTAAATGAGGGGCATTTACGTCTTTTTAGACATTTTTTATTAAAACAAAAAACACGATATGAAATAAAGATCCACCTCTGTTGACTTTCTCACCATCCAAACCATTTAATCATTGCAAAAAAATGGTCTAAAAAGACGAAAATGCCCCTCACTTAACGGAGAAAAATGGATGGAGTTAATGAGTTGGATGAAAATGGTAAGATTTTAAACATTTTGGATCTATCTAGATGCGAAAAAATAAACTTTTGGACAAAAATTGCAAAAGTGGCCAAACCTCAGGGATGAAAATGACATTTTACTCGCGTTACAAAGTACAAACCACAGGGACCATCCGTGTACTTTTGGAAAACTATGGACCAAATCCAAAGTTTTGGTCAACCACAGAGACCATCCGTGTACCTTACTCTAATTTATATTTGTGTTTGTGACACATGACAGATATGATTTCGTAAATTATGCTGAATTTTGCTTTTGGGAGTTTGGTGATCGGGTCAAACACTGGACCACGCTGAACGAACCACATTCTTATGTTGAGAAAGGATACACGACGGGTAAGTTTGCACCTGGCAGGGGAGGTGAAGGTATGCCCGGGAATCCTGGCACCGAGCCTTATATTGTGGGACACTACCTACTTCTTTCACATGCGAAAGCTGTTGATTTATATCGTCGAAGATTTCAAGTAATGTATTTTGCTTATATCTTATTTTATGGATGATTAGATGACGTGACTCGACACAGATTTAAATGAGTTCGGGTTCATAAACGGGTCAACACGATTTAAAATGCGTTTCAACGGGTTTAACCCGCGTAATCATGTTAAATGGGTTAACATGTCGACATGACACGTTTAAGAACCTTTTATTATAACGATGTAGATTTATAATCTTTTAAACGGTTAAATATATCATAGTTACATTCTCTCTACTAAACGGCTTACATTGTTCGTTAGGGATTTTTATGATTTAACTTTTGGTCATTTTTATTTTATCATGTTAGTTATCTTATTATTTATTAACTGTATTGAGTAGTGTCATTAATCGTATTAAACACGTTGTGTCACTCGTGTTATACAGTTGTTAAACTATCTATATTTAATCGTCTTAAATGTGTCGTATCGTTTTTCGTGTAACCTATTTATTAAACATGTTTGTGTTCATATAGTTAAACGTAACATGTTCTGGTTGAATAGTTGTGCTAAATATGTCGTTTCAAATACGACCCATTTAACACAACATGACACGCTCTGTCAGCTCTAGATGTTTATTAATCAAAATAGGAACCCACACAAGAAACACATTTGAATCAGCTGGTACTCGAAAAAATGTCAGGCAAGTCAAGGGGGTACAATTGGAATTACACTCAATACGAAGTTTTACGAGCCGCTTAATTCAGAACTCCAAGATGACATAGATGCAGCCCTCAGAGCCATAGATTTCATGCTTGGATGGTGAGCATAATATTCATAGATATTTATATTAAAAAAATAATCTTTTCCATTGTTTTTAGATTAAGCAGAAGTATATGACCGATTATTTGTAGGTTCATGGAACCGTTGTTTAGCGGTAAATACCCAGATACCATGATCGAAAATGTCACTGATGACCGATTACCTACATTTACAAAAGAGCAATCTGAGTTAGTGAAGGGATCATATGATTTTCTCGGGTTGAATTATTATGTTTCTCAATACGCCACCACCGCACCAGAAACAAACCTTGTTTCACTCCTCACAGACAGCAAGGTTCTTGAGCAACCAGGTATCTTTAAATCCATGCAAAAGTACGCAATTATTTTATTCTTTTTACATAAACAAGGTTTACTTGAAGAAAAATATGAACTTGATTGCTAACTTTTGGCGGTTTTTATTTATTTGTTTATTTATTTTTGCAGACAATATGAATGGAATACCTATTGGAATAAAAGTAAGATTTGTTTCGTTGATATATGAGTAAAGTACACGAATCGTCCCTGTGGTGTACCAAAAATTTTGGATTTGGTCCCTAGCTTTCCAAAAGTACACGGATGGTCCCTATGGTTTGCATTTTGTAACATATTTAGTCTCCAGCTTTTTCCAAAAGTACATGGATGGTCCTTGTGGTTTGCACTTTGTAACTAGGGCTACAAACGAACTGAACGTTCAGCGAACAGTTCGTGACCGTTCAGCAAGAAGTTCATTTATGTTCGTTCGTTTAATATATGAACGAACACGAACAAGAAATTTCGTTTGTAAAGTTAAATGAAAGAACATGAACAAAGGCTGCGTTTGTCCGTTTATGTTCGTGAACGTTTGGTAATGTGTTCGTTTGTGTTCATGAACTTTTGGTAATGTGTTCATTTATGTTCGCTCGTTTATGTTTATTTGTGTTCGTTCATTTAAAGGTTATATGTCTCTCCCAACATTCCTCATTTGACTATTTAAATTTCAGTTTGTGTTAAAGCTTGACAAACTTCTTAAGTTTGTGTTAATAATGTTTCTGATAATTATGTCAACTGTGTTAGGATAATTATGTTAAGTGCTTATTTATTTTTTCGTGGATACTTCCTAATTGTTGTGATGAAATATGCAAATTTCCCCTATATTAATTTGTAAAATTGTTGTGTGAGTTATTTTCACTATTCAACTTTATACAAATTTGTATGCTTATAGTACTTTCACTCATTGGACAACCTACACTTAATTATCTAAAGTTTCATTTTATTGACATTCATTGCACAATCTCCTTTTAGGTGAGTTTTGTTATTGCTTTGACTTAGATTTTTTACTATGATAATGTTTTACGTTTCGGTCTAAATTATTCGGGTTAATTTTTGCAATGCACGTCTCTGATTCAACATTTTTATGTCTATTTTTTGTTTGGTTTCACAGTCTTGCGCAACGCGCGGGTCCTAAAAACTAGTTTTATTCTAAAATGAATATATGTTTGTGTATTCATTTGTATTCATAGACATTTGTGTTTATTTATGTTCATGAACATTTGTTTGAGTTCATTTGCATTTGGTGAATAATCGTGAATAGTTCATGAACATTTACATTTTCTTAATGAACGAACACGTACAAGAAATCTCGTTCGGTAAGTGTTCGTAAACAGTTCATGACCAGGCTCATACCTTAATGAGCGAACACGAACAAGGCCTTGTTCGTATTCGCTCGGTTCGTTTACAACCCTATTTGTAACACATTTAGTCTTTAAATGCGTTACAAAGTGCAAACCATAGGGACTATCTGTGTACTTTTGGAAACGTAGAGACCAAATTCAAAATTTTGGTAAACCACAGGACCATCCGTGTACTTTACTCTTGGTATAATTTGCAGCCTTTTGCAATTCTTGCTTGCTTATTTTCTCGGTTGATGCAGGCTGGTCTCGACTGGCTTTATTCATACCCACCTGGATTTTACAAACTGCTCGTGTATATAAAAGATACTTATGGAGATCCATTAATTTACATAACTGAAAATGGTATAGAAATTTCTTCCTTGAATATAATTTATCTTTTTTGCTTTTATTTGTTCAAATGCTAACATGGTGTATACTGTATTTCTCATAGGATGGGTTGATAAAAAAGATAATACAAAAACAGTTGAAGAAGCTCGTGTTGATCTTGAACGGATAGATTATCACAATAAACATCTTCAAAATCTCCGATATGCAATCAGGCAAGTCAATCTACCAATAATTTTTTTTATAAAAAAATGTCACACATGTAACACCCTATTACAAGATATTTTACATTTTTTCAGTGCTGGTGTTAGAGTGAAGGGATACTTTGTTTGGTCACTCATGGATAACTTTGAATGGGATGAAGGTTATTCTGCTCGTTTCGGTCTAATATATATAGATTTTAAGGGCGGAAAATATGCAAGGTACCCGAAAAACTCCGCGATATGGTACAAACACTTTCTCGGTTATAGCAATAAACAAAAGACCGAAAAGAAAAATAATCTTGCCCGTGAACGAATATGTAAATCATCAGAGAAAACAACAAAGTAAGAGATTCTTTTTTCGGCTTTGTTTTTTTCCTAGATAAAAATTGATTTATTAATCTGTTTATTATTGGTCAAGATTCGAGTTGGAGCTCGAGAACAACTGTTACTGCTTGGATCTGCTTTCGTTTCTGCTGCCAAGGTTCGGTCTGCTTTTGTATCGTCTACGATTAGAAATATAAAGCGTTGTTTCGATCTTGGACAGGTTTATTTATTTAGTATGTATGTATATATGTTAATTAGTAGTTATGTTAATTGTAGGATTAATATGAAAGTTAATTACAAATTTGGTGGGGGTAAAGTTGAAGGATGAACAAAGGTGAGTATAGGAGGGGAGGGGCTGCAGCTCACATTTCAGATTCTTGGAGGTTACGGGAACATTGGCTGAAGTTGGAGGGTAAAAGTGAAAAATGTATATAAAGGTTTGTTGAATTATAGAGGGTGATGAACTGATGATTGTTTAATTTGTTTAGTAATTATGTGTTTTAAATTTCATTTGTAAAGAATAAAACATAATAAATGTTACTGATGAATAAATCATAGCTATGTGCTAATAAATAATAATACTATCTTAATACTGAATCTTTCGTACCATTCATTTCTAGAACGATAATTTTCATTCTTTATATTTTATTAGGGATTGATTAAAATAACTCTTATGTAGTGAATGTATCCTATATGAGAGGGATATTACTCCTAGGGCTGTAAACGAATCGAACGTTCAGCGAACAGTTCGTGAACCGTTCGGCGGGAAGTTCGTTTATGTTCGTTCGATTACCTTAACGAACGAACACAAACAAAAAATTTCATTCGGTTAGCTTAGCGAACGAACACGAACATAGGTCTCGTTCGTTCGACTACGTTCGTGAACGTTTGGTAATATGTTCGGTTACGTTCGTCCGTGTTCGTTTGATTATATTAAAAGATAATATATAATAAACCTTTTATCTAAACGTATTGAAAACATGAAACCCTATTTTTTCTAAGTTAGCTAAAATTTGGACATGCTAAGACATTTTTGGGGATAATTATGTCATAGTTAAAGTTGATTCATCATTTGGTTGTGTATTAGACTTCTTGTGTTTTGATTTATCATTTGATGGTTGTATTTAACTACTTATATCCAATGTTTAAGGATAACAATATTTTTTTTTAATTTTCAAGTTAAATGTTCGTTTGCGTTCTTTTGTGTTCGCTTGCGTTCGTTTGTGTTCGAGACCAGTGTTCACGAACTGTTCGCGAACAACTGAATTTCCTTAATGAATGAACATGAACATAAACTTATGTTCGGTATGCGTTCGTGAACTGTTAATTTCCCTAACGGACGAACACGAACATGGCCTTGTTCGTGTTCGTTCGGTTCGTTTACAGCCCTAATTACTCCTAATGGTGGAGGGGATCACCAAGCGTGTTAAAGTAGGGATATGTGTAGCAGCACCCTTTTGATTGTATGTGGCAAAGCAACAAATGCGTATATACAGTAAAACCTTTATAAATTAATACTCGATAAATTAATAACCTTGATAAAATTAATAATTTATTCAGTCCAACTTGGGACGAGTACAAAATTGGATCCCAATCGATATAATAATAAGATAATAACTTTTTTGAAATCCATCCCAATCGATATAATAATAAGGTAATAACTTTTTTGAAATCCCAGTGTATATAAATTGGTCTCAATGAAAGTATAAATTAGTAATTACTAAAAGATTCTAAATTCTAAGATTGTCTAGTAAAAAATGAATATATTTGTTTTTTTGTTAGACTTCAAATCTATCTTGAGTTTATCTTTAAATCTATTCATTGCACATAAGAGTTGGGGCATTGTTTTCTCGTATTACAACAAAAAAATTGTGAAGAGTTGTTGTCATTTGCAATGCACTTAAGAAATGTGTATTGAAACTTGTTTTTGTAATATATTTTTTGGTACCATGAATTAACTTTTTGTATTAAAAAAACAATGAATTTGACAAATTCAATTAATTTGTGAATGTATATTGGACTAAGAAATTTAAAGGTTATAGGTAAAACCACGCTAAATTAATAAATTATTAATTTATCGATATAATAATATTTCGCTAAACTAATAAAATATCTTGGTCCCAACATTATTAATTTATAGAGATTTTACTGTAATAGACACATCGTAGAGTCTTTGGATTGGAATACTTGATCTTCTTTTAATTTATGTAAAATCGGTTGGTAGTTTGTATTTTGTTGTTCCCCTCTGGTTCTTCCCATTTTGTTTAGTAGTAGTTTCAGTGGTATGCTTTGGTTTGGTGGCTAGCTTCCTGTTTAGGGCTGCAAACGAACCAAACATTCGATAAACAGTTCATGAATCGTTTGGCGGGAAGTTCGTTTGTGTTCGTTCGTTTATTAAACAAACGAATACAAACAAGAAATTTCGTTCTTTTTGTTATATTAACAAACATGAACAGATGGCACGTTCGTTCATTTATGTTTGTGAACGTTCGGTAACGTGTTCGTTTGTGTTCGATAGTTCGTTAGTGTTTTTAGCTTTTATATTTTATTTAACTACTTCAAAATTCTGACAAATAAAATATTTAATATGTGTCAATGTATTATATATTTTGTTCATGAACATTTGTTTGTGTTCATTTGTTACCATTTGTGTTCATGAACATTAGTTTGCTCTCATTTGTGTTCATCGTCGTTCGTTTTCATTTGTTGCCTAAAATTAACAAACAAACACAAACGAACACGAACAAGTTCTTTTCCTTAACAAACAAACACAGACATAAAATCTCGTTCGGTAAGCGTTCATGATCAATTCGTGAACACATATATTTCTTAATAAATAAACACGAACAATGACTTGTTTGTGTTCGTTCGGTTCGTTTGCAGCCCTAGCCGCGCACACACATAGGTTGGGCCATAGGATTGGACGGGCCGCACACTCGAATCCTTTGGATAGGCTAACTGGACCGCATGCTCTTTAGGTCGCATACTTAAGTGAAGGTGTAATGAACTATGATGTTACTAATTCACTCCTTTGAAACCTTATTGCAAGATTCCTGTATTGCTCACCTATTTACATGTTTGATGCGTGATGCTTACGTGCTACGTGTTTGATACGTGTACATATATGTGATATTACTTGCATACAATCTGATTAAACTCGATAACCATAATAGGACGTGATTAACCCACACTAAAACAAGTAAATTACCTGCGAAGCAAAACAAAGGTGAGTTCACACACTTTACTAAAAGCATGTATTCCCGGTGGTTGGGAACTGAACAAACGACACTTTCCAAGGTTTGGGTTTGCTTACTATTCCTGGTTTTGGAATACGGTTAATTACTATTCATATTTCATGAACAAGTGTACTAAACGAAACTCTATCACGAAGTCCACACTTTCTATACCGATTTGTCGCCGGGGATCATATCCTGGTACAACATACTATATCCTACTGGGGACATTTATGCTGGAGCAAGAAGGAAACCTATGCCAACACTATATCCCACTAAGGCATTGTGAGGAACTCAAAGGATCAAGTTTGGGCATAATTCGCCAAGTATCCTGGACTGGGGACACCTTCGGTGGAATGGTTGCGAAAGGACTGGAATGAAAGGATTGAGATGTCTTCTGTTTCGGTATGATCTTTCCTATTTTTGTTCTTTAAAAAACCTTATCTAGATTGTCTAAATTTCTGAAACTATAACACTTATGAGTATCCTGGTCGGGACATGTTCTCAGGATATATTCTCAAGATGTATTTTCAGGATATACTTCAGGATACTTGGATTGAAAATTGAAACTATATTCAAATCAAACTACTGTTATCAAAACAAGCTTTGCAAAATAAAAATGAACCATCCTTTTTCTTTGAAAACTTTATCGAAATTGTTTGAGTTGTAAGAACCCTATTTGACGTAAGTCTTAATAGGATATTTGCGAGTATACTTATCAAGATATTTTCATAAAAAGTAATAATTGCACTAAGTTTGGAACATTGGAATTCAGACTAAGCAATGCATAACAAATAACAACATGTAAGGCTAAAAGGTTAGTTTATTATTAATTGTATTCTTGGTTTCATCTCAAAAAGAGACCCATCCACCAAGAACACAATTAAGTTTTTAAAGTATATTTACATAAACAGTTGAAGGCTTCATCCTGAAAACACGAGAACCCATTTGCCTTCAACTGTTATATTGTTCAAAATAAACCATACTGATTGATGACCAAAGGCTTCATCCTGAAACTCAGGGCCCATCCACCTTTGGCCATCGTATTGTCTTAAGTGCAGGAAATATAAATTGTTCTAAGTACAGGACGACCAGATGATTCAAACCCTACAAAGCAAAATACAGGTATCATTAAAGACAAACTAACCAGGATACAGGTTCAGTATATGTGTACGGGATACAGGATTTGGATATTTACCTTATTAAGGAAGGAGTTCATGGGCTCGATGGATTCCATGAAACCAAGGTCATCATAGCAGAAATTTTCGGCAGCAACAGCGGAGGGCTTAGAGCAGGTGGCAACAGATTATTTTTTACCAGGACAGGCTTGGAGTAACTGTCAAGCTCCTCAAGATCGAAGCAATAGGGACCTTAGTAGAGTCTACAGAAAAGGGAGTAGTTTCAGTCTTATCATAGTATATGCTAATTAACCAAACATATGCAGGAATGTTCAAAATAGATATCCTTACCAGACGTGCCAGAAGACTACCTAGTTATGAGAAAGTATAACCTTGGAAGTTGCATGAAGTCACATCAACATCTACATCCCATTAAGTGCATCGAACAACACAACGAAAAATATACCCGTTTGGATTTCAAGATCCTAACAGATATATTTTTGGGGACAATTGTTATGGGTGGAATTTCGAGCTTATATCCTGAAGCATATCTTGATATTATATGCTTGATGCTGCGGCCAGGATACTGAACCAGGATATTGGTAACATCCTCTGAGGCAGTATCCTGACTATTACTAACGATTGGCTTGTAAAACGTTGGTTGCAAGGTACCAACGTTAAAAGACTTGATCTACCTGAAGATTCGCTCAAGGTGGTTGAAAAATGGACGTTGATGGTGGAAGAATGGGTCTTGTAACGGTCAGAAAGGCATATTCCGCGAGAATATCGGATGTTGGTTAATATTATTGACATTGTAACGGTTATATGAGCTGAAGACCCGGTTTTGTAGTCAATAAGCACGTGGAAAACGAGTAGAAAGAGTCCCCCAACGTTCAGAATGGAATATTCCAAAGTATCCCGGAATAATAGGATAGTTTGTTAGTTTTTGTTACTATAAATGGGAGCGATCGGATCATAGGCAAACACAACTTTTTTTCACACACTCTCTTTCGCACACTTTGCTCTCTAGCTTCTAGCAATCACCACACACCAACACTTGTAATCAAATCACGTTGTAACACCTAGTTGATCCGCATCATATCCTGCACTGTATCCTGATATTTGAAGCAATAGAAGAACAAGGCAGCTGCGATTGTCAGCTCCCGAGGTTTTATGCCGGCGATCTAGATTGATCAAGGGCTTTCCTCGTACATCACGTGTCCACCTTTACTTTTTTGCTCGTTGTTTGATCATAGATACAGCTCTATATCCTGAGCCGTATCCTGAAACTGTTTTCATATCTAATTTGGCCAATACATTTTTCACACATAATTTTAGCACACTACCTCACTTAACTAATTTGATCACTTAATTGCTTAGGTAATTTTTGACCAAAACAATAGACATTGACAACGAGGCAACAATGATGTAACAGGTCACAAAAGTATTCAGTATACGTAGTTTAGTAGCTTACATATGGGGTAGCTCCCCATGGCATGATATAAATGAGTAACTTAAGAAACACAAGTTTTCTAGAATTAAAACTGGATAAACTGTGAACTCGCCAACTTATACCTTACTGCATGTTTTGTAGGTACTCAATGATAGCTCAGGAGCTTGCAGCGGAGAGTGTAGTGGTCGCATTAACCCTTGTTGGGTTTCTTATCAATAATTACGAACTTTTAAACCTTTGTTTGAATTGTTTAACTGATGCTTCCGTTGTTATCTTTTAAACGTTGTTTTGGAACTTTAAACTTTGGACTTTGGATATTAATAGTCACTAATCGTATCGGTTTTAAATGAAAACTGTTTTATTATACTTATTATTCCATATGATTGGTGGCATGATCCTGGTCAGTCACACGTCTCGCGGTGGTACTCCGCATGTGGGAATTGAGGGTGTGATAGATTGGTATCAGAGCCATTAGTTATAGTGAACTCGGTTGTAAAAAGAAAAGTCTTTTTGAGAAAAACCAGACTATAACCCGTTCTGTACTAAGCAACTCGCAATGACACTACACTCCAAGTGCAAGGCTCAACATTCTAGACTACATGGTTCGGGCATGTGTTTACTTGTTATTTATTTGTTGCATATTTGATATCACAACCCGATATTTCCACATATTACTTGTGGGCCCGGCGGGGAGTATCGTGATGTAGTTGATATCATCATAGTCAAATATACATAGTTTATAGCACAGCGGAAGTCTGGGTAGAAATTACTATTACAAACCGAAAGTGTAAAGTACGAATAAAAGAATATACAGACGGTTGTAAAGATAGGATCCACAGGCGGATCTAAATATAATACAAAACGTTGTTCAACAGACTTAAGGCATTACGAACTTGCAAGATTCTCTAATTAACGCCCAGAAGCTCCCAGCCAATTACGAGTAGTACTTGCCACTTTGCCTTTTTGAAAATACGCCAGTTTACACTGGTAAATACAATTAACCGACTCTTTTGAAAATATTTATGAAAATTTATCTAAATGCACAAGGCACAAATATTCTTTTATAACTTGGGATAATTATATAAAAATAATCTTGTATCAGATTTAGATGTTTGTCGTACGTTCAGGGCCCGGGATAGAAACCGATACATGATTAATAGACACACCACTAATATAAACCCACAAGGAGTTATCCCCACGTTTGGGTATATCATTTTTACATATGCAACTGTCAGGTGTATGCCTACACCCCGTGCTTAAGTCATGGCCATTTACAAATGAAATGAGCCGAGGATATCCAGGACATGATCGTATTAACCCCCAAAAGTTTATGTATCAAATAAAACAGATTAAAACGGGTTATGTCAATAAATTAACCACTATTCGATTAATGATTCCATACCCGACCAAGTGGTAATATATTTTACCATATCCCAAGCCCGTATAAGGGAAAATAAGTTAAAAGTATTTACCTACGCTTTAAAATGCGAGATTTGTCTACTCAGCCGTATAATCTAATCAAACTAGTGCAAGTAGCTTTTACCGGGGCTCCTAATCTGGAATGAAGGTTTTATTAACCTATTAGATTACTAACGGGTCTTATTTAAGTTGTAAACTTTGACCGGTTAGTTTAAAGAAGGATTTACGGTACGAAACGCTAGATTAAGCGATGAGCGGATTGGAATGTAATTTAGAACCGACAAGTATGGAGACTTGTATTATACGGGTAAACTAATTACATTCTGGAATTTGAAGTTAAAATGATAAGATTTAACCTGTTTCCGCTAATTTATGCAAACTAGTCACATAAACTGCACCATACGCGTATAAGCATAAACGGGTAACCGGATGAGTCATATACAAGTTCCATAAGTTATTATGCTTAAAATATGTTATGATATCAGTAGGATATCAGCAAATTTGCCCAAAAAGATTTTAAAACCGAATTAAGCCTCATAAGGTTATTTTGGTCATTTTATGATTTATAAAAGAGGTTTATAGGTAAACTGATGTTCTGGTCTGAAACATTTTGTAAAAATATTTATTTTATGATGTTATAACAGTAGGATATCATACATATGTGTGGTTTACCATTTATGGCCAAACTATGCCCCGAAAGGGTATTTTGGTCATTTCACATATGCTTTTAAGGACATAATTAGAAGTCTGAGTTCATAACTTATACCTACTGTAAAAAAAATTAAATTATTTATAATTTTCGTAGGTAACAAGTTTTGGGTGCTAAATATGATTTTAAACCATACTATGCACCTAATTAGCGTAAAAGTCGATAATTGATGATATTTGCGATGTTTATGTGATTCTGAGATTTTGATCAGCCTTGAGTGTTTAAAAAATTTTATTTTTCATATAAAATCAGAAGAAAAAGCTTTGACATGTTAATCATATGTAAATCACATTTTATTAACAAAAAGGACATTATCGTCAATTATGGAATTTATGCAAGAACTCAAAGTTATGGTCAGTATCTAATCTGACCCAACCTTCCAAAAATTCATAAAAATGATATCATAACAGTAGGTAATGAGTTTAGGGTCAAAATTTATGTTTAATCATGGTTTATGCATAAAAGGGTAGTTTAGACTTTATAAAAATTAAATTTACGATATCTAGCATATCATCAATTTGAGACTAGAAAATAATGTTAAAATAATTTAGACATGTTTATATATCAGTAACTAAGTTATTTATATGACCATATATTCAAAAATCTCATTTTTAGACTATAAGGGCAAAATGGTGAACTAAAAGCATAATAACGGAAATTTGCATATAACTCAGAATATTAAGTGACCAGGTAATATAACCTTAGAGGGTTATATTACAACATTATATGGTCCTAATGGAAGCTTAGAACATGAAGGATTTAAGCTTAATCGGGTCAGAACTGAAAGTCAAAGCAAAAGTCAAGCTTTTGTGACTTTCGGTTGCGAACCGACCCTAAACTCAGAATTGTCGGGTTGAACATGCTTAGACATGTTCTAATAATATTTACCAAGTTATTTAAGTGACAAAACATGATTCATAACTTCTACATTATCTGTTTTAATTATTATTTGAAATTCTGACTAGTTTGACTTTTTGACTAGTTACTTTGACCCGACAATTAACTAAGTAAACGTGATAATTAGGATGTGCCCTTTTGAGGGATTAACACACACCTAATTACGATCACGTAGCCATATTCGCCTCGAACAATGGCTGGACCGTTAAGGTTTAAACTAAAAGTCAAAGCGTTATTACGACAACTTTGACTTTCGGTCTTTAAACATATAAAAACCGAACTACAGAGGCTAAGAACACTTACACAAGGTCCTAGCATGAAACTTGTACTGAGGGGAGTCTCTTTAATGACCAGGAAGCTCCAGAGAGTGCTTCAAAAGCTTTAGTAAGAGAAGGGAGTGAAAAATTGAAGTGAGCAAGTATGAAAGTCACACAAATGTCCCTATTTATAGTGCATGAGGCCTTCCCCAGACCATGACAGCTGTTAGGATACTCCAGAGATCATCACAGGTGTCTAAAATGCTTTTGAAAACCAACAAAGATCCATAGAATTCGAGTTTGTGAGGTAAGGAGCTTGGATTAGAGAAGAAGGCATGCAAACCTGTAGCTGTGCAGGTGATTCTGTCGAAACCAGGCTGTCGTGTCACGCAACGGCATATAGGATTAGGTGTCGCGCAACGCGACCAAGCATAGGACTAGCAAAACCAGTTTCAAACTTGGTAGAATTAGTCCCTGCACCTTATAAGCATAATAACTTTCATTTTAAGCACCTTTAACCCTTGTAGTTAGTTTGTGGATGATCTTGAGAGTATAATAAAACACCGTTAGGTCCGGTTTTGTTAAACGATCACCTAAAACACTAGTTTCACCTTGTTGACGCTTTTAATCTTTATTCTTGAAAGTTTATGTAATCCAAACATAACAATATCGAAACCTCGTGAATTTATCAACACTTATTCTTGAAAGTATAATCAAGCATTACAAAGCCCCGGGATCGTTAAAAGGTCACTCAGAGGTAAAAATTAACATGTTGACACGTTTAACCCATTTGCCTTGTAAACTTTCAATTTCTTTCACAAACGGCTTCATACGTCCCACAAGTTATTCGTTTAAGAATATGTTCATCGTGTGTGGTCAATCAGAGGCACAAGTTGGCATGTTGACACTTTTAGTCCCTTTACAAATATCTTTTCGTTGTTTGTTAACTTTAGTCCTTGAAAATCAAATTATTACACGTTTAGGGTTTATGACACGTGTCTTCACATAATAGGATACGACTTTTACGAGGTGTTACATACTCACCCCCTTAAAAGAAATCTCGACCTCGAGATTTATTGAAATAAATAAGGGTACTTCTGTCGCATCGTGGATTCAGCTTCCCACGTATATTCTGGACCTCTACGGGCATCCCGATTTACCTTTACAATTGGCACATGTTTCCTCCGAAGCTTTTTAACCTGTCGATCCTCGATCGATAAAGGTTTCTCAACAAACTTCAAGCTTTTGTCTATCTGCACGTCTTTATGGGACATTGCTAGCGATTCATCAGCTAGACATTTCTTTAAGTTGCAGATGTGGAACACACTGTGAATCCCACTAAGCTCTTCTTGTAAATTCAACTTATAGGCCACACTCCCGACACATTCGATGATCTCGAATGGTCCGATATACCTTGGGCTTAGCTTGCCCTTTTTACCAAATCGCATCACTCCTTTCCAGGGTGACACCTTGAGTAATACTTTATCTCCTACCTCAAATTTTAGAGGTTTGTGCCTCTTGTCCGCGTAGCTCTTCTGCCTATCTCTGGCTGCTTTCAGAAGATCACAGATCTGAACAATCTTATCCGTCGTCTCCAGGACTATCTCAGGTCCCGATAGCTGGGTTTCCCCAACTTCCGCCCAACAAACAGGCGTTCTGCACTTCCTTCCTTATAATGCCTCAAAAGGCGCGGCTTGAATGCTCGAATGATAACTGTTGTTATAAGAGAACTCAATCAGAGGAAGGTGATCATCCCAACTTCCACCTAAGTCAATGACACAAGCCCGAAGCATGTCTTCAAGTGTTTGAATCGTACGCTCACTTTGCCCATCCGTCTGAGGATGATAAGCAGTACTGAAATTCAAACGAGTGCCTAGGGATTGTTGGAAGCTTTTTCAAAAATGAGATGTGTATCTAGTATCCCTATCATATATAATAGATGCTGGCACTTCGTGGAGAGATACAATCTCGTCCACATATAGTTGGGCTAGTTTATCAGAGCTATGCGTTTCCTTGATAGGTATGAAATAAGCTGACTTTGTCAGTCTATCAACTATAACCCATATTGTATCATTTCCATGTCTTGTCTTTGGTAACTTGGTAATGAAATCCATAGTTACCATTTCCCACTTCCAAGTGGGAAGTTCTGGTTGTTGTAGGAAACCTGACGGCCTTTGATGTTCTGCTTTAACCTGTGAGCATGTCAGACATTTGGCTACATGTGTGGCTATGGATTTCTTCAAACCCATCCACCAATAGTTTGCCTTCAGGTCTTGATACATTTTATCGCTTCCTGGGTGAACTGAATACTTGGAATTATGAGCCTCTTAGAGGATTGCATCTCTAAGTCCTCCACGAATTGGAACCCAGATTAGACCAATCAATCTGAGGATTCCATCGTTCCCAGGTGACAACTGATCAACAGTTGCACCTAATCTTTCTTCGGGAAAGTTATCTTCCATTATGGCTTCTTTTTGTGCTGACAACAGCTTCTCGTTTAATCTGTTCTTTAGTTCAATACTCTTAGCATTGATCCTTATAGGTTTAACTCTTTCTTTCCTGCTTAAAGCGTCAGCGACCACATTCGCCTTGCCAGGATGGTAGCGAATTTCACAATCGTAATCATTCAATGTTTCCATCCAACGATGCTGTCTCATGTTAAGATCTTTTTGGTTAAACAAGTGTTGGAGACTTTTGTGATCTGAGTAAATCACACACTTGGTTCCATACAGATAATGCCTTCACAACTTAAGTGCAAATACAACTGCACCCAGTTCCAAATCATGGGTGGTGTAATTCTTTTCGTGCACTTTTAGTTGTCGTGATGCATAGGCAATCACTTTGCCTCTTTGCATAAGCACACATCCCATACCGGTGTGCGATGCATCACAATACACAACAAACTCTTCTATCCCTTCAGGTAATGCCAACACAGGAGCATTACTCAATTTCTGTTTGAGAATCTCGAAAGATTCTTGTTGTTTGGAACCCCAATCAAATTTCACATTCTTGCGAGTTAAAGAAGTTAAAGGTGCATCTATCCTTGAAAAGTTTTCGATAAATCGCGTGTAATATCCTGCCAACCCTAAGAAGCTGCAGATTTTAGTAGGTGTCTTAGGTGCTTCCCAATTCGTGATTGCTTCTATTTTAGCGGGATCCCCCTGGATACCACGCTCGCTTACTACATGTCCAAGGAATTGGACTTCGCGAAGCCAGAATTCGCATTTGGAGAATTTTGCATAAAGTTTTTCATGTTGCAGAAGTTTGAGGATGCATCGGAGATGTTTCTCATGATCAGCTTGACTCTTGGAGTAAATAAGTATGTTATCAATGAAAACAATGACAAACTTGTCCAGATATGGCTTGCAGACTCAATTCATGAGATCCATGAATGTCGCAGGTGCGTTAGTGAGCCCGAAAGGCATCACTAAGAAATCGTAGTGGCCATATCTTGTTCTAAGTGCAGTCTTGTGTACGTCTTCCATTCTGACCTTTAATTGATGATACCCCGACCTTAGATCGATCTTTGAGAAGAAACTTGCCCCTTGTAGCTGATCGAACTGATCGTCGATCCTGGGCAATGGATAGCGGTTCTTGATTGTTACCTTGTTTAGCTCACGATAATCAATGCATAGACGCATTGAACCATCCTTCTTCTTTACAAATAAAATAGGAGCTTGGTTGAATAATACCTTTCTCCAATAGATCATCTAACTGAGTTCTTAATTCCTTCATTTTGGGAGCTCGTGCGACTGGTGCTGCTCCAGGTATAATATCAATTCTGAACTCTACTTGCCTCTCAGGAGGCAAAGCAAGTAGTTCTTCAGGGAAAACGTCTGGGTATTCTGAAATAATAGGGATATCTTCTATTTTGGGCTTTGGCACATCAGTCACTTGTGCCATGTAAATGACACAACTGTTCTTCAAACATTTGGAGGCCTTAAGCATAGTCACTTGTTCAGGTAATCCATGGTGCGTATCTCCTTGAATAGTAATTGATTCACCAGAAGGGGTTTTAATAATAACTTGCTTCTTGGCACAGGAAATTTGGGCTTGGTTACATGATAACCAATCCATGCCTATAACTACATCAAACCCCGCCAATTTCATTGGCAACAAGGACAATGGAAAAGAGCGGTTCCTAATGGATATGAAACATCCATCTAGAATTGTTGAGGCAGTTTCTAAGGTACCATCGGCCAATTCGATCTCATATTTTATGTCTAGAGTTTTAATAGGCAGATTTAACAGTTTACTAAATTTATTGTCTACAAAGGACCTATCTGCACCAGAATCAAATAAAACTCTAGCATAAATATCATTTATGAGGAAAGTACCTGTTATAACATTATCATCTTGCACTGCCTCTCTAGCATTCATTTGGAACACTCGAGCATTTGTCTTTTTAGCCTCTTCTGGCTTCTTGGCGTATTTCGGGCAGTTGCTCTTGATGTGCCCTTTTTCGTTACAACCATAACAGGTTGCATTCTTTAAGTCCTTGCACTCCAAATTTTTATGACTCTTTGATTTGCAGATTCCACAAGGTCTAGCCTGTGAATCAAATCTGCATTTCCCAAAGTGGTGTTTCTTGCAGGTCTTGCACAAGGGCTTCTCACCCGACTGATTGGAGCTTTTCTTTTTGAACCCAGAATTACCCTTCTTCTTCTCATCAGAACACTGTGAGTTATCATCCTTTCTCTTTCTCTTCCCATCTTCAGTAGTCTTTACATAATTATTCCGGATAATATCTAAAGTCAAAGACAGAGACAGATCTACTGCTGACCTGTATGTTTTAGGCCTTGAGGCCTTCACATGACCCTTCACCTCAGGAGCCAATCCACCAATAAAGCGTGCAATACGCTTGGGCTTCGGTGTAACCAAATAAGGTACCATTCAAGACATGGAGTTGAAGCTAGTAACATAAGCTGGACAATCTAAATTCTTCATAACCAGAGTTAAAAAGTCAGCTTCAACTTTTTATATTTCGTGTTGTGGACAGAAGGTTTCTCTCATCAGATCATCAAATTTATCCCATGACAGATTATGAAGTGGAATTTTCCCCGAGGCCTGTATCAGTGCCTTCCACCAAACCAGAGCTTCACCTTTAAAAGATTGAGAAACAAACTTTACAATATCCTGCTCAGCACACCCACTAATGTCAACGACTGTCTCCATTTCTTCTAGCCATTTCATACAATCAATGGCACCTTTTTCACTAGTGAAGTCTCTTGGTTTACAAGAGACAAAATACTTATAAGAACAAGTCTAGGAACATGGTTCCTGATCAAACACTAATTTCTTGGATGGTTGACTTTTCTGATTTGACGAATGTTGAGAATCGTCCTTCTTAGATGTATGTGTTTTGGAAGGGGGCTTAGTATGAGCTACTGATTGAGTCTTGGCGCGTGTAGCACCTGACCCTCCAAATACTCTACCAACAACTTTAGTTACAACATTGTCTATCATAGCTTGCAGATCAGCACCCGTAACATTTAATCTTGTGTTATCATTCCTTTCATTAGTATGACTATTAACTTCTTCCGAGTCAGCCATGGTGAAGCTTGAATGCAATAAAACAATTGACAACAACTTATTCAACGGTCTTTTGTTGAATCATCATATTTGGTGATTCATTAACCATGGTAAAATAGACCATATTAGTTAATTTGTTAATCAGATTTATTTAAACTTTTCATTATAGTTAATCATGATTATAAAAGCCACTAAGAACAATAGGGTGGCACAAAAGGCCTTGTCACAAGGACAGTTTTAAATTATTAGCCGTGATCTTATTGGATCGAGGCGTTAAGGTTTGAACATAGTTCTTTACCTTTCTTGACAGGGAGTCATAGACCACTACTATCATTGATGTTCGGTTGAAAAAGTTTGGTCCGAAGGCAGAACAAGGGCATCACTAAGTGGATGTTTTGATATGATCATCTCAGTTGATGATATTAGTCATGATTCTCTAGATCATTTGGCTGGATAAAGAAATAGAAGAATCCAAATATTAGGATGACTAGTTTGATTTTCTTGAACCACCTTTGTCAAGAGTGCTAACATGTTCTCAGATGTTGACAAGGATTTATCATCTTAAGAAGGCTTTACCATCATGGCCATGTCTATAATGACATATAGGCTAGGTTATACCTTTAAGATTGTCTTTTGAGATTTATCGGCAGATCAATTATAAATTGAAATGATAGTTTAATCAATGATATAATGCATATATGTAATTATAATAACAAGTGCAATTTCAAAAGAAAACTTCTCATTAGAAATACTACGAATTACACAAACAGCCCTAAACGGGTCTTTAAATAAATAAACTTGTTCACGCAGGGACTTAATTGAAAATAGAAATTACAAAACGATAAATAAGGGTCTTTTAATGATCTTTCTTCTTCTTCCCTTTAATGAAGTTTGCCAAACCCTTAAGAAACTTGCTGTGCTTTCTATCCCTTTCTTCCACCCTTTCTTCCACCTCTTCCAACCTTTGTAAAATTTCTTGTGGTTGCGGTTGTTGAAGTGGAGGTTTAGGTTGCTGCTGCTGTTGAAGCTGCAGTGGTGGCGGGTATTGATACCCATAAGCAGGGTACCCAGTTGGGTATGCGGGTGGACAAGGTGAAGGGTAGGGAGCGTTAAAATTTGCTGCCTCAATGTATGAGTCGACAGTAGGTGCATGATAGTTATAACCTGTGTAAGTTTGAGGCTCAAACTTGTTGTACCCAGTTGTATCTGGGTAAGCAGGGATTGGGTTTTCATAACCCATGGGAGGTGGTGGTGGTGTAGGAGTGACCGGTGCAGAGTCGACTTCTGACACAACGTTTGATGGCCCGCCCATTTGTGGGTCTTCAAAAATGGGAGGGTAGTTGCTGGATATTTGTGGGGTACTAAAATGGAAACCCCCTCGCACATATGATGTATTGCAAAATACATCCATTTATCATGTAGAGTTTGTGTATTTTCCGTATTCATTAGTTTAGATTTTAGTTAGAATTTCGTTACTTTGATAAAATCTTGTTTTACAGGGCGTTGATGCTGAAATTGTCGCAAAATGAGGAAGAATTGGCTGAGTTTCAGAGTTAGAATAATTTTTGGCTTTCGTCATCTGAAAGAAGTTCACAGTAGTTTATCAATTAGTTTAGTTAATTAATTTAGTTTCAATTATTTTCTTAGGATTTTTAGAACCCCCCCCCCCTTAAACACAAAAATAGTTAAGTTTAGTGTCAGTGTCCGTCTAGATTAAGTAATTAGCGTAATTAATTATAGTCTCATGGGTTCGATTTCCGGACTTACTTAGCTTTACTAGAGTCGACCGGTTCACTTGCCGGTTAGTAGTTTAGTCGAGTTTAGAGAGTCTAGAGTATTACTTTGAGTCTAGATTTAGGTTATTTTAGTTGTTTGTATTAAACTACTTTTAGCACATCAAGTTTTTGGCGCCGTTGCTGGGGACTCTTGGCAATTGCGTTGATTACTTTGTTTGGACTTCATTTGATATCATTACGTGCTCTTTGTGTGTTTTCGAGTCGTAGGAGTCTAAATAGTCCTAGTGTCTTTTGTTTTTATTTTTAGAGTCTTTTGTTTGAGTTGTCTTACTTGTTTATTGTCGGTTTTGCAGTGAATGCCCCATACACGTTCTCGTGGACCACCGAAGCCGCCGATTGACTTGTCTGCCTTCTCGTCTTCTAGTTTAAAGGTTAGCAAAACTTCCACTTAATCTTCCGCCCCTTCTGACTCTACATCCCAATCTATACAACCAGGCTTTGACTTCACCCCGAAGTCATCACCCCACAATTCCCCACCACCCTCCCGTTCCCGTACACCTAGCCCTACACCCGTAGTTCAAATGGCCAATAGAACCGTTTACCAACAAGCCACCACCAGCTTCACCGGAGCTATTCCCCCATCACCCTTCCCAACATTACTATTGATAGGTCCTGGCAGATTCCATCCTACATCATGACGGCCATCACCAATTCGTGCCAATTCCACGGCCGCGATGATGAGGATGCTCCCGCCCACATAAACCGCATCACTCGCCTTTGTAGCACCTTCTCTATTGAAGGTGTTAATCTAGATGCAAGGTACCTACACGTCTTTCCATTTCTCTCGCTGGCCGCGCAGCCCTCTTATTCGATTCGCAGCCAGCGGGGACTTTCACTACTTGGGCAGGTTTACGAGATGCTTTCTCAGCTAAATACTTCCCACTTGCCAAAGCATCTCGTCTACGCGATCAGATCCATTTGTTCGGGATGGAACCTGATGAGCCGTATCACCTAGCCTGGGAGTATTTTCAAACTTTGCTTTCTCGTTGTTCTCAGCATGATTTGTCGGATTGGGCACTTGTTGAAAAGTTCTACAATGATCTCACCCCCGAGATTAAAGCCTGGTTCGATACTTCTGCTGGAGGGCAACTTATGGGTAAAAAGACGGTCAATGAGTGTAATGATTTGTTTGAGAGTTTTGCCCATTCTGATATGGACTATAGCACTACCAGCAGGACTTCTATTCCTGTGACTGCCTCCTCGGCCACACGATGGGTAAACCAAGTTGGCTTGGATTCATCGGTAGCTGCTGTTCTAGAGGGTCTCAAACAAGAGTTGAGTGAGATAAAGAAAAAGGTTGATAGCTGTGAGGTTTGTAGGGGGGCCACGACACGATAGATTGTCCTACACTTACACTAGAGCAGGTAGAGTTTATTGCCGGTCAGTCTAGGGGTCCATTTAATAATAATTCTAATTATAACTCTAATTGGCGTAGTGGTAATAATAGTGGTTTTCGGTCTTCTGGTAACCCTCCTGGTTTTTCATCGGCTCAGTATCAAAATAGGGGGCCAGGTCTTTACTCTAGTGGAGGTTCAAATCAAGGGGGTTAATTTGCTAGTGGGGTTCAGGTCAAGGAGGTCAGTTTAGTGGTTCAGGTTCACGGGGTCAATTTTCTGGAGGGGGTCAGACTAGTGGAAAGGGTTCAGATAGTAGTTTAAGTAGGATTGAAGAGATGTTTGCTCAATTGATGGTTAGAGATCAAGCTACACAAAAGACTTTAACTGAATTTGATAATTTTGCTAAAAATCAAGAACAAGTTAATAAAAATCAAGAGCTTTAACTTAAAAATCAACAATCCACCCTTTTAGACCTTCAAAGAACAGTAGGTGGTTTAGCTAAACAGTTACAAGAGAACCCACCCGGTCAGTTTTCAGGAAATAACTACCCGAACCCCGCTAACCATTCAGCGAAAGCTATTACGACCCGTAGTGGCAAGAGTCTAGGGGAGGTAGTGAGAGAGAGTGTTGAGATAGAGGATGAGGTTGATGAAGAGATCGAGATGGAAGCTCCTGGTAAGGTGTTACATAGGCTAGACCCAGCGAGTACCGCACACACCGGGGAGCTCCAAGTAGAAAAGAGTGTCAAGAAACGTCCCATAGGGGTTAGGCCTTCACCGTTAGTTGATCATTCTCGCGTTCCCTACCCCACCCGCCATAAGCATCAAAAATATGCTAAGGAATATGGGCAATTCTTAGAAATGTTTAAACAATTAAAAATTAATCTTCCTTTCATAGAAGCCTTACAGTCCATGCCTAAATACGCTAAATTCCTTAAGGACCTTCTAAAACGTAAGGATATGTTAGGAGAGCTTTCAAACATCCCGTTGACCGGAGGTTGTTCCGTGGTAGTTTTGAATAAGCTACCGGAGAAATTGACCGACCCGGGTACATTCACCATTCCTTGCTGCTTCGGGGGCGCCGTTACCCCCACTCATGCCTTAGCGGACTTAGGTGCTAGCATCAATTTGATGTCATTTTCTCTTTATGAGAGGCTAGGGTTAGGAGAGGTTACACCCACGCGTATGTCTTTGTCCTTAGCCGACCGATCAGTTAAGTATCCTCGTGGAGTCATAGAAAACTTGCTTGTGAAGGTAGATAAATTTGTGTTTCCCATAGATTTCGTGGTCTTAGACATGGAGGCCGATGAGAGAGTCCCGATCATTCTCGGCCTTCCTTTCCTTTGAACCGCAAAGGCCGTCATCGATGTCTTTGACGGTAAGATTTCACTTAGAGCGGGCGATGAGATAGCTACCTTTGAGATAGATAGAGCCATGCAATATCCTAGTGGTAGCGATGATTCTAGCGGTCCATGTCATTCCGTCTACTTTCTAGATTCATTCATCTCGTGCGTTGATAGGTGTCTAGACTTCATTAGTGGGGCCGATCTAGTTAGAGAGGGAGAAGTTGAGGATAAGGTTGTTGATGAGGGTGAGGAGGTAGATTCATCTTGGGTTCCCGAAACCCTAGAGCTATGTGAGGTTAGGGAGGAGAGTGAGAGCAAACCCGTAGATACTCCACCTTTAGAGCTTAAGGTTCTCCCGTCCCACCTAGAGTACCTCTTCCGAGGAGCAAATTCTAGTATGCCCGTCATTATCTCATCTAGATTGACAGAGGAGGAGAAGAGAAAGTTAGTTGAGGTGCTTAAGGAGCATAAAGAGGCAATAGCTTGGAAGTTGTCCGATATCAAGGGGATTAGCCCCACCTTTTGTACCCACCGTATTCTTATGGAGGATGAATTTAAACCGGTGGTGCAACCTCAAAGGCGTTTAAACCCTAACATAAAAGAGGTTGTTAGAAAAGAAGTGGTGAAGCTAATGGAAGCCGGTTTGATTTACCCCATATCCGACTCTTAATGGGTGAGCCCTACTCAAGTTGTCCCCAAGAAAGGGGGGGGTGACCGTTGTCGTTAACAAGAAAAATGAGCTTATCCATTCTCGTATGGTAACCGGTTGGCGTGTGTGTATTGACTACCGCAAGCTCAATGACGCCACCTGGAAAGACCACTTCCCACTTCCTTTTATCGATCAAATGCTTGAGCGTCTTGCGGGCAACAATTTTATTGTTTCCCTGATGGTTTTTCCGGCTACTTCCAAATTCCTATTGCACCGGAAGACCAAGAAAAGACGACGTTTACATGTCCATATGGCACATATGCGTACTGACGCATGCCTTTTGGGCTATGTAACGCTCCGGCTACATTCCAACGTTGCATGATTGCAATTTATCAAGATATGGTAGAGAGTTCTATGGAGGTCTTTATGGATGACTTCTCGGTTTACAGCGATTCGTTTGATCATTGTTTAGAGAATTTGGCTAGGATGATGAAGAGGTGCGTTGAGATGAAGCTGATGCTTAATTGGGAAAAGTGTCACTTCATGGTTACGGAGGGGGTAGTCTTAGGGCATAAGATTTCTAGAGCCGGGATAGAGGTAGATAGAGCCAAGATAGATACTATTCATAGGCTTCCTCCACCGACTAGTGTCAAGTCCATCAGTAGTTTCTTAGGTCATGCGGGTTTTTATAGGCACTTTATTAAGGATTTTTCCAAAATCACTCGCCCCATGACTATACTCCTTGAGAAAGACGTTCCATTTGTCTTTGACGAGGACTGTCTTAAAGCGATCGACTTTCTTAAAGAAAAACTCATGAGTGCACCCATTCTTGTATCCCCTGATTGGAACCTACCGTTTGAGCTCATGTGCGACGCAAGTGACTATGCGGTCGGGGCGGTCTTGGGTCAAAGACGGGAGAACCACTTTCACCCGATCTACTACGCGAGTAAAACCCTCAATGATGCCCAAGAAAATTACACTACTACCGAAAAGGAACTCCTATCCGTGGTCTTTGCTTTTGATAAGTTCCGATCATACCTTGTGCTTTCCAAGACCATAGTGTTCACCGACCATGCGGCTTTGCGCTATCTTTTCCAAAAGAAAGATGCTAAGCCCCATCTCATCCGTTGGATTCTACTCCTTTCTGAGTTTGACATAGAGATTAGGGATAAGAAAGGAGCGGAAAATGTAGCGGCAGATCACCTTTCGCGTTTAGAGGATCCGTGTAGGGAAGAGATTCGTGAGGAAGCGATAGGAGACCGATTCCCTCATGAGTCTATAGATTTTGTTATGATGGAGAATGAGGGATTGCCGTGGTTTAGTGATCTAGGAAATTATCTTGCGAATGGAGATGTGGTGCAAGATATGAATGCCCAACAAAAGAGGAAGTTGATTAGGGATGCTAGAAAGTACATATGGGATGATCCTTACCTTTTTAGGATAGGAGGTGACCGTGTACTTAGGAGGTGTGTTAGCAAGGAGGAGGGTTTAGATATACTTAGGCATGTGCATGAGGGGTTGACGGGAGGTCATCATGGTGCACCCACTACCGCACAAAAAGTCTTCGATTGCGGTTTCTTTTGGCCTACGGTATTCGAGGATGCTCAAGAATTTGTTAGGACTTGGGATGCTTGCCAACGTATCGGCAACATCTCATCCAAGAATGAAATGCCCCAAAATCCCATTCAGGTACTCGAAATATTTGATGTATGGGGCATTGATTTCATGGGACCTTTCCCTCCTTCGAGTGGGAATAGGTACATCCTTGTGGCGGTCGACTACGTTTCAAAGTGGGTGGAAGCTCAAGCTTTACCTACTAACGACGCCCGAGTGGTGGTGAGATTCTTAAAGAAGTTGTTTACACGATTCGGTACTCCAAAAGCCCTTATTAGTGATCGAGGAGCACACTTTTGTAATTCTGTGATGGAGAAAGCATTGGAGAGATATGGAGTTACTCACCGTTTGTCTACCGCGTATAATCCACAAACAAATGGTCAAGTAGAAAATGCGAATAGGGGAGTGAAGAAAATTCTCGAGAAAACGGTAGGGAAAAGTTGTAAAGATTGGCCGGACAAGCTTGATGATGCTTTGTGGGCATTCCACACCGCCTACAAAACACCTTTAGGGAGCACACCGTTCATGATCATGTATGGCAAAGCTTGCCATCTCCCGGTAGAATTAGAGCACCGAGCGTATTGGGCTCTTAAAACCGTCAATTTAGATCTTACTCCCGCGACTAAGAGAAGATATTTCCAAATCCATGAGTTAGAAGCCCTTAGAGATGCGGCGTACGAGCGTTCTTGGAGTATTAAGGAGAAAACGAAGGCGTTGCATGATCAGAAGCTTAAAGGGTTGAAGGAATTCAAAGTTGGTGATAAAGTGCTTCTCTACAATTCGCGGTTTAAATTATTTCCCAGAAAGTTGAAGTCGAAGTGGATGGGACCGTATGTTGTGAAAGAAGTGTTTTCGCATGGTGCGATTGAGTTATACAATGAAGCTAGTGACGTGTCGTGGAAAGTGAATGGCCACCGTTTAAAGCATTACTTAGGAGGGCCGATTGAAAACACCGAGAAGGAGGAAACTCCTCTCGAAGATCTTCCGAACATCACCATTTAGAGTCTTAAGAGAAATCTCAAGTGTAGAGTTTGTATAGTTTGTTTCGTGTCATTTTTTAGTCTTTTTGTAGCTAACGGTTGTTTTTCGTAGTGTGTCGTCTCTTTGTTTGGTGTATTTGAGTATTTTGCTGGAATCACAATCAACGAGGAGCTGAATTTGTGAAGAAAACAACATTACAGGTGAGTCCCAGTGTTAGAAAAAATTTGGGATGGTTGGGTAAGACTTAGAAAAAATTCTAAGGCATTAAACAAGAATTTTTACGCACCTTTCTGTCAAAAATGGCCTCTCGCGTCATGTCACACTGAAACACCTTCTTTCTCGCGTGATGCCACCCCTCAGTCCAACTTCAGCCCCTGACCCCTTCTGTCGCGTCGTGCGACCCTAAAGACCCCTCCTGTCGCGTTACGCGACCCTTTAGGTGAACCCCCTTTGCTGAACCCCACCGTCGCGACCCACCACAAAGACCCATACCTCTTGTCGCGTAACGCGACTGCGTAATAAATCATTTAAAGTCTTTTTTTCTAGCGGCCTTCTTCCCCAAAACACACAAACCCTATTCCCATCGGTTCCCCACCACCGATACACCCCCAAACCCCTAACTCCACCATTAATCCACCGATTCATCACCAAATTGCACCATTTTTCGACCTTTATGCTCGGAATTCAATAAGGAATAAAACCCACTGAAGAGAACCAACTATTAGCCGTTGCATCGCTCCGATTCGGGACCTCCATTCACGAAATTTTTTGACCTTTTCTTGCAAAATCAACAACTCAGGTATGTGTTCTTGCTAGATTCTTATATAATTAGTGTTTTGAGTCAATTTTGAATCTTTTTAGAGTTTTAGTTGTTTAAGTTTTGTGGTCTTTTCTGTTGGGTCAGTCAAGTCAGTTTGGTGATAATGTTTGTCGGGTCAGTCAAGTTAGTAGTGTGTCGAGTCCGGTTGTTTCGTGTCATTGATAGGGTGCGGGCGATTGTGGTTTGGTTTGGTGTTTGCGATTTGTTAGTATTGAGTGATATGTCACTGTTTAGGAGTGAGGTTCGAGCCGTGTGTTTCGAGATTGAGTTCGGCTGTTTTTAGTCTAATATTTGGGTGCGGCTGGTCTTGGTTTGGGTTTTTGCACATGGTAGTACAGTCTTTTGAGATAGCATAGCCGTTTTGACATTAACTTGGGTTTTTGTTTCAAGTTGTGATATACATGGGCTGAATCAAGATTGTTATTTGGCGCGAGTGATTGTCGGGTTGGGTTTGGATGTTGATTTGATGAATGTTGATTGGTATGGAGCACATTGGCGCCTAAAGTTTCAACCTTGCATATTGAAACGGAATTTTTGCAAAGGAAAACCCTCCTTTAACTAGGCGGACTTTTTCAAACGCTAAAATTTATTTTAAACTCATACATGGCTGATTTTAAACATTGATGGACGTCAATGTCATTTTTTTAGGCACTAGAGTTTAATTGAGGACAATTAAGGTGCCGAGAGGGGGTAGTGTCCATTGAGTCCAAGTTAGAGTGTTTTTTTAGTCCGTTTTAGTCTAGTTCGAGTCTAGTTTAGTCGGTCTTGGGTTTACATGCAAGTACAAGTTAATTAGGCTCGTCCGTACTCAATCGCCATTCGGGCGAGTTTCGTTATTACTTAGCAATTGTAAAAGGTAACCCGGTTGTTTTTAATTCAATTTTATTTTCAGAATTAAACCGCGAATGAAATGCTATACGGTTATTCTAATTTTTCGAAAAATTTTAAAAAATCCTAAAAAAAAAAATTCAAAATTTTCAAAAAAATTCAAAAAATTTAAAAATACCAAAAATAGCTTGTGATTACTGATTATCTGCCTGTTTTGTCTTGTTAAATACTTGTTTTGCAGACATGGCAGCTGCGGCTAGCAGTAGAGGAGGTGGTGGTAGGGCCTGGGAGAGGGGTCCGGATCAGATATCGCAGGATCATCCAATTTTACAGATTGATTCCCATGATCTAAGGTTAAGGAAAATCATTTATCAAACTGCTCGTGAACGGATTCCAATATGCAAAGTTGATAGAGTTGATCACCCGATACTACAGTTTGAATTGAACACCAATGAATGGAAGAAATATGATAAGTTGAAAGATACAGAACTGTAACAGCACAGGACCATTGACTGGGGATGGTTAGATGACATAGGGTCTAGACAGGAGGTGTTGGACCTCTTGGGTCCGAAGTTGAGAATGATGATGGATTGTGCTCTAGATCAGTATGAGGAATTAGTGTTAGAGTTCCACAGCACGTGGAAGCATAAGGAAGGGAAATTTGGGGACGCCAAAGCGGTGTCGTTTAGTTTAGGTAGGAAAGTGTTTGAGATGAATATAGCTGGGTTTGGGATTGCGTCTGGTTTCTATACGGAGGAGGAGGTTAGGTATCCTGGTTTTGTTACTAGTCTGAGAGGAGCGTACTCTATTGGTAGAGAGTACAGTGTAGGAGCGGTGGAGCTACATCGTTTTTGGAGTACGATTTCCGACCACCCGTTTGCATTGACGAACCTGATCACATCAGTTTGTAATCCGATATATAGGTATGTGTTGAAAATATTGTCGACTACTTTGGTGGGGTGGAAATCGGGTGAGAATAAAGTGAACTGGATCGAGTTGTTTATTCTGATGTGTCGAGTGGAGAACCAAGAGATGAATTTGGCGACAGTGCTGGCTGATTCGTTTAGCAGGGGAGGTCACCGATCTGCATTGGACATGGGTCCGTATATCACACGTCTTGCATTGAATTTAGGGGTGTTTGACAAATATAACCACAATTTTCTACATGAAGGGCCGAAGACGGTGATTTTTGGTATAAGGGAGCTGCAGCAGGCATGCATTGTTTCTTATACTGAGCCTTATGGTTGGGAGCCGATTAGGCAGGGTCCTCAGGTGCAGCCACCTGAGGGACATCCAGCAGCGGATGTTATGGCACAGATTGATCCTACTCATCGCCAGCGCCCACCGCAGAGACATGAAAGGGCAGCTCTGCAGTATCCGCGTAGGCAGCCGCCTCCTAAGCCACTTACGTTGTAGTCGTTATCTGGCTATGTGGAGCAGAGATTTGATAGGCCTGAGCATTTGATTTAGATGGGACAGGGGAGACAGGAGGAGGCGCTCAGGTATATCATGAGCAGGTTCAACATGGCGATACCAGATTTCTTCCAGCCGGGTGAGCAGGGTGGCCTGGTTGGTGCTGGAGGGATGGTTGACCCGACTCCCCCGTTTCATGTGTTTGGAGAGGTTGGTTCTGGAGCAGGTGGGCGGGAGAGTAGTAGTGAAGAAAGTGAAAGCGAGGGTGGTGATGACTAGTGTGGGGATGACAAGGAAGCAGCATGATCTGACTTGATATCTTTTGTTTTTATTTTATGCTGTTTTGATCCTTGCATTTTGGTTTGTACTTAAATACTTAAAACAGGTTGGTTGGGATTTTTGGGGTTGGTTTATTGATAGTTTGTGTATGGTAGCACTAACGCTTATTATGATATATATTATTATGTTTTGGTAGTGTTTGTTGATGATGTTTGATAGGTTGATGTTAGTTGCCGCTTTCGTTCGCGTGTCTGAGTTAGGAATTGTTTGCTGAGCGCATTCGAATTGGAGGGCTTATGTGGAAACGATTGGCACTTTGACAGTCTAACATATTCAGCTAAGTCGTTTCACTTGTATTTTTATATTTATTTATTTTGTTTTTAGTTTTTATTTTTAGGTAGTTGGTTTGGGTTGTACTTCCCTTCTTGCATTAGGGACAATGCAATCTTTAAGTGTGGGGATGAGATACATGTAAATAGTAGTAGTAGTCGAGTCTTAAATATGAAAAGTAAAAAAAAATTGAAAAAAGCCAAAAAAAATTGAAAAATAGAAAATGTCTTTTGAATAAAGAAGTTTGCAAAATTAATACAGAAAATGATAGAAACGATGGATTTTTGTTCGGGATCAAATAATAATAATATTAGATTAAATAAGTCGAGCTTGTGTCTAGTTTGGGATATGTGAATAGGCCCGGTTTGGTTTTAGGTCCCTTTGATTTAATATTACCCTAATTGTCGGTCTACTGGTGGGTTTTCATCTCGGAAAAATGGGAAATTGAAACCGCCAATAAAAGTATAAGGGATGCCGTTATAAGTCAAAATCGTTAGAATTTTAATCATGAAAAAGAAAAGTGAAAAAAAAAATAGAATAAATGAGCTAGAAACTAAAGGAAAGTAGCGCAGGCCTATGTAATCTGGTTGGAGATAGTGACTTTACAACCGGAATGCCTCTAGGATGTGTGAAATCGAAATTGCAATAAAATTACCGATGCCTATTGTAATCTTGGTTGGGGATAGCGACTCTACAACCGGAATGCCTCTGGGTTAGGTAAAGCAACGTCTAAGCTCAAAAGAAAGAAATAAAAAAATGAAAAGAAAAAAATTGAGAAAAACTTTGGATTTAAATTCTCTTGATTTTGGTATAAAACGGTTGGGAATTGGTCCAGTGATCGTTCCCTTTGTTCTATAAGCTTGAGGCGGGATTAGGTGGACCGTAGCTTCTAGCGTGAGACCCTAGGTAGATTGACTACACTTAAACTAAACTTGCATGATGAGGGGCTTAGAACCGGGTTGGGTTTAAAGGGACAAGTAAATTTGCATCGCGGCTAATGAAAGCTTTGATTTTAACAAGTATAAATAATGTTTTAGTCCCGAGTATTGATCCATCTCTGATTCTGTATGCATAGATTCTTTTTCGTGGACGAAAAAAGAGTAAGTGTGGGGATATTTGATGTATTGCAAAATACATCCATTTATCGTGTAGAGTTTGTGTATTTTTCGTATTCATTAGTTTAGATTTTAGTTAGAATTTTGTTACTTTGATAAAATCTAGTTTTACAGGGTGTTGATGTTGAAATTGTCGCAAAACGAGGAAGAATTGGCTGAGTTTCAGAGTTAGAATAATTTTTGGATGTTTGGGATGTTGAAGCTGAAAAAAACGGAGAATTCTGTGAAAAGTGGGCCATCGCGTCGCGCCATAAGGACCCCTCTATGCCGTCGTGCCCCGCTAGCAATTAAATAATATTATTTGGTCCCTTTACGCCGTTGCGCTACGCGAGAATGAAGCTCTATACCCGACGCGACGGGTCATGTTGACGGCAATTCCTTGTTTAGGGTCTAGGGTTTCATATAAAAAGTCAAGAAATCATTCATTAAACCCTATTTACGAACTAAGGAGAGTTTGGACGAAATTCAGAGTTCTTAGAGAGCGTTTTCGAGCACGGAGAGCTACCGGTTGAAGATACGAAGTGCAGGAATCATTCGGGTGTCTTTACTTTCGTATTTCTTTACTATTATGTCTTGTGTACTCGTTAATACTCTGATTTTGATGTTTTTCATGACTATTCTTGGCTAAATCTTTGTAACTACCTAGACATGGATGATTGATTGCTATTGTTTTGATTATATTTTGAATTTATGAAAACTATGGTTATTTATGAATTGTAAACGATTTGTTCTATCGGTTAGATGTACATGCGTGTTTGATATTGTTTAAATATTGATTATTACTTCGTATGATTCTTGGTGACGGTCTTTATCACATAATAGAATCGTGCTAGGGTTTTAGATTTTGGTGAGTGTCTATATCACGTAATAAATCTTAACTCTTAGAAGTAATAGTTAGTAATCTTATAAAATCAAGTGTTCTACTAATCATCAATAGCTGTAAGGTGCGAGATTATTGCTAGGTCTAAGTGATTAAACCGTAAGGTGGGTCCTTCTTAGGAAGTAAACCTTTTGGCTGTTTTCTAGCAAGTCTAACTAAGAAAACAAATCTATCCTAGGTTTAGATCCCGTAAGGGAGTGAGCCTTATAGGATGCTTTTATAAATCCATTAGATGTCTTGTAAAGGAGTCTAATAACCAGTAATTTAAAAACCTGTAGGGAATCACAGCGCGCTCTTGAGAAGGGTTAGGGTCCTTAGATTTCCCGAGAGGTGAGAATATTAAGATCCCGGTTCCATAGTAGACAACTTCCAAATATAATCATAACTAAAAGCAATCAGGATTCCTGTCTAGGTAGTGCTTTCGTCATCTGAAAGAAGTTCACAGTAGTTTGTCAATTAGTTTAGTTAATTAATTTAGTTTCAATTATTTTCTTAGGATTTTTAGAAACCCCCCCCCCCCCCAACACAAAAGTAGTTAAGTTTAGTGTCAGTGTCCGTCTAGACTAAGTAATTAGTGTAATTAATTAGAGTCTCGTGGGTTCGATTTCCGGACTTACTTAGCTTCACTAGAGTCGACCGGTTCACTTGCCGGTTAGTGGTTTAGTCGAGTTTAGAGAGACTAGAGTATTACTTTGAGTCTAGATTTAGGTTATTTTTAGTTGTTTTTATTAAACTACTTTTAGCACATCAACGGACATCCGTGCGCTTCTCCTTCGCCTTGATGGTTCTGGTGGCGGAGGCTGTTCTGGTGGTGGCAGTGGCGGTGGCGTGACCGCTTGAAAGTGCGGGTCCTCAGAAGGAGTCCGCTATGGTGGTGGTGAGTCATGGTGAGGGGGAGTGAACTCCCACTTGTAGGTGCTCCACCTTTCGGCCCATAAATCGGGGCCTCTGTGTGGCAATCCTGCAAAAGAAGAACTGCTGGAGATCTCTATGGGATGCGTAGGCATCCCAGAAGGTGGCATGGCGGGATCTGGATCGTCGTCCACATCCATATCCTGATACTCAGGAAAGTGATCCGCGGGCCCCTGGGTTATGACCCACTGGTTCATCGCTTTGGTCACGAGGTTTAAAACGACTCTGAAAATAAGGAGTGGGATTTTGGAAAGAATGGTGGGAACCAGAACGTTGCAAAGAATGGTGCGAGTGGTGCGATTCCTGAGGCTCTTCTTCTTGTTGTGGCCCAAAAGAGTGATGGTAAGAGGGAAAAGTACTGAGCGAGACAGAACGTCTTGCTGGTTCAAGGTAATTTCTCCAATCCTCACGTGGGTCGGAGCTGAATGCCGCAGAGGGAGTTCGTCTATGCGAAGGCCCTGCTTCGTGGTCATGCCTTCCCCTCATTGGTGCTTTGCCTCGTCCTCAGATTCTTGGTGGCATGTTTTAAAATGTAGTCCTATCAAAACAAGGAAACAAGCAAAAATATATAAACAAAATAAGATTAAGATTAATCCTAGGTCGTTTGCCTAGACTCGAAAGTCAAGGAATGTGGTACTGTGTCATTAAGATTAAACACAAAAGGTTAGTGTTTAATTCACTCAATGTTGGCTCTGATACCAAACTGTCACACCCCGATATTTCCACATATTACCGGTGGGCCGGCGGGGAGTATCGTGACGTAGTTGATATCATCATAGTCAAATATACACAGTTTATAGCACATCAGAAGTCTGGGTAGAAATTACTATTACAAACCAAAAGTGTAAAGTACGAATAAAAAAATATACAGACGGTTGTAAAGATAGGATCCATAGGCGTATCTAAATATAATACAAAACATTGCTCAACAGACTTAAGGCATTACGAACTTGCAAGATTCTCTAATTAACGCCCAGAAGCTCCCAGCCAATTACGAGTAGTACCTGCCACTTAGCCTTTTTGAAAATACGTCAGTTTACACTGGTAAATACAATTAACCGACTCTTTGGAAAATATTTATGAAAATTGATTTTAATGCACAAGGCACAAATATTCTTTTATAACCTGGGATAATTATATAACAATAATCTTGTATCAGATTTAGATGTTTGTCATACGTTCAGGGCCCGAGATAGAAGCCGATACATGATTAATAGACACACCACTAATATAAACCCACAAGGAGTTATCCCCACGTTTGGGTATATCATTTTTACATATGCAACTGTCAGGTGTATGCCTACACCCCGTGCTTAAGTCATGGCCATTTACAAATGAAATGAGCCGAGGATATCCAGGACACGATCGTATTAACCCCCAAAAGTTTATGTATCAAATAAAACAAATTAAAACGGGTTATGTCAATAAATTAACCACTATTCGATTAATGATTCCATACCCGACCAAGTGGTAATATATTTTACCATATCCCAAGCCCGTATAAGGGAAAATAAGTTAAAAGTATTTACCTACGCTTTAAAATGCGAGATTTGTCTACTCAGCCGTATAATCTAATCAAACTAGTGCAAGTAGCTTTTACCGGGGCTCCTAATCTGGAATGAAGGTTTTATTAACCTATTAGATTACTAACGGGTCTTATTTAAGTTGTAAACTTTGACCGGTTAGTTTAAAGAAGGATTTACGGTACGAAACGCTAGATTAAGCGATGAGCGGATTGGAATGTAATTTAGAACCGACAAGTATGGAGACTTGTATTATACGGGTAAACTAATTACATTCTGGAATTTGAAGTTAAAATGATAAGATTTAACCTGTTTCCGCTAATTTATGCAAACTAGTCACATAAACTGCACCATACGCGTATAAGCATAAACGGGTAACCGGATGAGTCATATACAAGTTCCATAAGTTATTATGCTTAAAATATGTTATGATATCAGTAGGATATCAGCAAATTTGCCCAAAAAGATTTTAAAACCGAATTAAGCCTCATAAGGATATTTTGGTCATTTTCTGATTTATAAAAGAGGTTTATAGGTAAACTGATGTTCTGGTCTGAAACATTTTGTAAAAATAGTTATTTTATGATGTTATAACAGTTGGATATCATACATATGTGTGGTTTACCATTTATGGCCAAACTATGCCCCGAAAGGGTATTTTGGTCATTTCACATATGCTTTTAAGGACATAATTAGAAGTCTGAGTTCATAACTTATACCTACTGTAAAAAAAATTAAATTATTTATAATTTTAGTAGGTAACAAGTTTTGGGTGCTAAATATGATTTTAAACCATACTATGCACCTAATTAGCGTAAAAGTCGATAATTGATGATATTTGCGATGTTTATGTGATTCTGAGATTTTGATCAGCCTTGAGTGTTTAAAAAATTTTATTTTTCATATAAAATCAGAAGAAAAAGGTTTGACATGTTAATCATATGTAAATCACATTTTATTAACAAAAAGGACATTATCGTCAATTATGGAATTTATGCAAGAACTCAAAGTTATGGTCAGTATCTAATCTGACCCAACCTTCCAAAAATTCATAAAAATGATATCATAACAGTAGGTAATGAGTTTAGGGTCAAAATTTATGTTTAATCATGGTTTATGCATAAAAGGGTAGTTTAGACTTTATAAAAATTAAATTTACGATATCTAGCATATCATCAATTTGAGACCAGAAAATAATGTTAAAATAATTTAGACATGTTTATATATCAGTAACTAAGTTATTTATATGACCATATATTCAAAAATCTCATTTTTAGACTATAAGGGCAAAATGGTGAACTAAAAGCATAATAACAGAAATTTGCATATAACTCAGAATATTAAGTGACCAGGTAATATAACCTTAGAGGGTTATATTACAACATTATATGGTCCTAATGGAAGCTTAGAACATAAAGGATTTAAGCTTAATCGGGTCAGAACTGAAAGTCAAAGCAAAAGTCAAGCTTTTGTGACTTTCGGTTGCGAACCGACCCTAAACTCAGAATTGTCGGGTTGAACATGCTTAGACATGTTCTAATAATATTTACCAAGTTATTTAAGTGACAAAACATGATTCATAACTTCTACATTATCTGTTTTAATTATTATTTGAAATTCTGACTAGTTTGACTTTTTGACTAGTTACTTTGACCCGACAATTAACTAAGTAAACGTGATAATTAGGATGTGCCCTTTTGAGGGATTAACACACACCTAATTACGATCACGTAGCCATATTCGCCTCGAACAATGGCTGGACCGTTAAGGTTTAAACTAAAAGTCAAAGCGTTATTACGACAACTTTGACTTTCGGTCTTTAAACATATAAAAACCGAACTACAGAGGCTAAGAACACTTACACAAGGTCCTAGCATGAAACTTGTACTGAGGGGAGTCTCTTTAATGACCAGGAAGCTCCAGAGAGTGCTTCAAAAGCTTTAGTAAGAGAAGGGAGTGAAAAATTGAAGTGAGCAAGTATGAAAGTCACACAAATGTCCCTATTTATAGTGCATGAGGCCTTCCCCAGACCATGACAGCTGTTAGGATACTCCAGAGATCATCACAGGTGTCTAAAATGCTTTTGAAAACCAACAAAGATCCATAGAATTCGAGTTTGTGAGGTAAGGAGCTTGGATTAGAGAAGAAGGCATGCAAACCTGTAGCTGTGCAGGTGATTCTGTCGAAACCAGGCTGTCGTGTCACGCAACGGCATATAGGATTAGGTGTCGCGCAACGCGACCAAGCATAGGACCAGCAAAACCAGTTTCAAACTTGGTAGAATTAGTCCCTGCACCTTATAAGCATAATAACTTTCATTTTCAGCACCTTTAACCCTTGTAGTTAGTTTGTGGATGATCTTGAGAGTATAATAAAACACCGTTAGGTCCGGTTTTGTTAAACGATCACCTAAAACACTAGTTTCACCTTGTTGACGCTTTTAATCTTTATTCTTGAAAGTTTGTGTAATCCAAACATAACAATATCGAAACCTCGTGAATTTATCAACACTTATTCTTGAAAGTATAATCAAGCATTACAAAGCCCCGGGATTGTTAAAAGGTCACTCAGAAGTAAAAATTAACATGTTGACACGTTTAACCCATTTGCCTTGTAAACTTTCAATTTCTTTCACAAACGGCTTCATACGTCCCACAAGTTATTCGTTTAAGAATATGTTCATCGTGTGTGGTCAATCAGAGGCACAAGTTGGCATGTTGACACTTTTAGTCCCTTTACAAATATCTTTTCGTTGTTTGTTAACTTTAGTCCTTGAAAATCAAATTATTACACGTTTAGGGTTTATGACACGTGTCTTCACATAATAGGATACGACTTTTACGAGGTGTTACATACTCACCCCCTTAAAAGAAATCTCGACCTCGAGATTTATTGAAATAAATAAGGGTACTTCTGTCGCATCGTGGATTCAGCTTCCCACGTATATTCTGGACCTCTACGGGCATCCCGTTTTACCTTTACAATTGGCACATGTTTCCTCCGAAGCTTTTTAACCTGTCGATCCTCGATCGATAAAGGTTTCTCAACAAACTTCAAGCTTTTGTCTATCTGCACGTCTTTATGGGACATTGCTAGCGATTCATCAGCTAGACATTTCTTTAAGTTGCAGATGTGGAACACACTGTGAATCCCACTAAGCTCTTCTGGTAAATTCAGCTTATAAGCCACACTCCCGACACATTTGATGATCTCGAATGGTCCGATATACCTTGGGCTTAGCTTGCCCTTTTTACCAAATCGCATCACTCCTTTCCAGAGTAACACCTTGAGTAATACTTTATCTCCTACCTCAAATTTTAGAGGTTTGTGCCTCTTGTCCGCGTAGCTCTTCTGCCTATCTCTGGCTGCTTTCAGAAGATCACAGATCTGAACAATCTTATCCGTCGTCTCCAGGACTATCTCAGGTCCCGATAGCTGGGTTTCCCCAACTTCCGCCCAACAAACAGGCGTTCTGCACTTCCTTCCTTATAATGCCTCAAAAGGCGCGGCTTGAATGCTCGAATGATAACTGTTGTTATAAGAGAACTCAATCAGAGGAAGGTGATCATCCCAACTTCCACCTAAGTCAATGACACAAGCCCGAAGCATGTCTTCAAGTGTTTGAATCGTACGCTCACTTTGCCCATCCGTCTGAGGATGATAAGCAGTACTGAAATTCAAACGAGTGCCTAGGGATTGTTGGAAGCTTTTTCAAAAATGAGATGTGTATCTAGTATCCCTATCATATATAATAGATGTTGGCACTTCGTGGAGAGATACAATCTCGTCCACATATAGTTGGGCTAGTTTATCAGAGCTATGCGTTTCCTTGATAGGTATGAAATAAGCTGACTTTGTCAGTCTATCAACTATAACCCATATTGTATCATTTCCATGTCTTGTCTTTGGTAACTTGGTAATGAAATCCATAGTTACCATTTCCCACTTCCAAGTGGGAAGTTCTGGTTGTTGTAGGAAACCTGACGGCCTTTGATGTTCTGCTTTAACCTGTGAGCATGTCAGACATTTGGCTACATGTGTGGCTATGGATTTCTTCAAACCCATCCACCAATAGTTTGCCTTCAGGTCTTGATACATTTTATCGCTTCCTGGGTGAACTGAATACTTGGAATTATGAGCCTCTTAGAGGATTGCATCTCTAAGTCCTCCACGAATTGGAACCCAGATTAGACCAATCAATCTGAGGATTCCATCGTTCCCAGGTGACAACTGATCAACAGTTGCACCTAATCTTTCTTCGGGAAAGTTATCTTCCATTATGGCTTCTTTTTGTGCTGACAACAGCTTCTCGTTTAATCTGTTCTTTAGTTCAATACTCTTAGCATTGATCCTTATAGGTTTAACTCTTTCTTTCCTGCTTAAAGCGTCAGCGACCACATTCGCCTTGCCAGGATGGTAGCGAATTTCACAATCGTAATCATTCAATGTTTCCATCCAACGATGCTGTCTCATGTTAAGATCTTTTTGGTTAAACAAGTGTTGGAGACTTTTGTGATCTGAGTAAATCACACACTTGGTTCCATACAGATAATGCCTTCACAACTTAAGTGCAAATACAACTGCACCCAGTTCCAAATCATGGGTGGTGTAATTCTTTTCGTGCACTTTTAGTTGTCGTGATGCATAGGCAATCACTTTGCCTCTTTGCATAAGCACACATCCCATACCGGTGTGCGATGCATCACAATACACAACAAACTCTTCTATCCCTTCAGGTAATGCCAACACTGGAGCATTACTCAATTTCTGTTTGAGAATCTCGAAAGATTCTTGTTGTTTGGAACCCCAATCAAATTTCACATTCTTGCGAGTTAAAGAAGTTAAAGGTACATCTATCCTTGAAAAGTTTTCGATAAATCGCGTGTAATATCCTGCCAACCCTAAGAAGCTGCGAATTTTAGTAGGTGTCTTAGGTGCTTCCCAATTCGTGATTGCTTCTATTTTAGCGGGATCCCCCTGGATACCACGCTCGCTTACTACATGTCCAAGGAATTGGACTTCGCGAAGCCAGAATTCGCATTTGGAGAATTTTGCATAAAGTTTTTCATGTTGCAGAAGTTTGAGGATGCATCGGAGATGTTTCTCATGATCAGCTTGACTCTTGGAGTAAATAAGTATGTTATCAATGAAAACAATGACAAACTTGTCCAGATATGGCTTGCAGACTCAATTCATGAGATCCTTGAATGTCGCAGGTGCGTTAGTGAGCCCGAAAGGCATCACTAAGAAATCGTAGTGGCCATATCTTGTTCTAAGTGCAGTCTTGTGTACGTCTTCCATTCTGACCTTTAATTGATGATACCCCGACCTTAGATGTATCTTTGAGAAGAAACTTGCCCCTTGTAGCTGATCGAACTGATCGTCGATCCTGGGCAATGGATAGCGGTTCTTGATTGTTACCTTGTTTAGCTCACGATAATCAATGCATAGATGCATTGAACCATCCTTCTTCTTTACAAATAAAATAGGAGCTTGGTTGAATAAAACCTTTCTCCAATAGATCATCTAACTGAGTTCTTAATTCCTTCATTTTGGGAGCTCGTGCGACTGGTGCTGCTCCAGGTATAATATCAATTCTGAACTCTACTTGCCTCTCAGGAGGCAAAGCAAGTAGTTCTTCAGGGAAAACGTCTGGGTATTCTGAAATAATAGGGATATCTTCTATTTTGGGCTTTGGCACATCAGTCACTTGTGCCATGTAAATGACACAACTGTTCTTCAAACATTTGGAGGCCTTAAGCATAGTCACTTGTTCAGGTAATCCATGGTGCGTATCTCCTTGAATAGTAATTGATTCACCAGAAGGGGTTTTAATAATAACTTGCTTCTTGGCACATGAAATTTGGGCTTGGTTACATGATAACCAATCCATGCCTATAACTACATCAAACCCCGCCAATTTCATTGGCAACAAGGACAATGGAAAAGAGCGGTTCCTAATGGATATGAAACATCCATCTAGAATTGTTGAGGCAGTTTCTAAGGTACCATCGGCCAATTCGATCTCATATTTTATGTCTAGAGTTTTAATAGGCAGATTTAACAGTTTACTAAATTTATTGTCTACAAAGGACCTATCTGCACCAGAATCAAATAAAACTCTAGCATAAATATCATTTATGAGGGAAACCGATACATGATTAATAGACACACCACTAATATAAACCCACAAGGAGTTATCCCCACGTGTGGGTATATCATTTTTACATACGCAACTGTCAGGTGTATGCCTACACCCCGTGCTTAAGTCGTGGCCATTTACAAATGAAATGAGCCGATGATATCCAGGACACGGTCGTATTAACCCCCAAAAGTTTATGTATCAAACAAAACAGATTAAAACGGGTTATGTCAATAAATTAACCACTATTCGATTAATGATTCCATACCTGACCAAGTGGTAATATATTTTACCATATCCCAAGCCCGTATAAGGGAAAATAAGTTAAAAATATTTACCTGAGCTTTAAAATTCGAGATTTGTCTACTCAGCCGTATAATCTAATCAAACTAGTGCAAGTAGCTTTTACCGGGGCTCCTAATCTGGAACGACAGTTTTATTAACCTATTAGATTACTAACGGGTCTTATTTAAGTTGTAAACTTTGACCGGTTAGTTTAAAGAAGGATTTACGGTACGAAACGCTAGATTAAGCGATGACCGGATTGGAATGTAATTTAGACCCAACAAGTATGGAGACTTGTATTATATGGGTAAACTAATTACATTCTGGAATTTGAAGTTAAAATGATAAGATTTAACCTGTTTCGGCTAATTTATGCAAACTAGTCACATAAACCGCACCGTACGCGTATAAGCATAAACGGGTAACCGGATGAGTCATATACAAGTTCCATAAGTTATTATGCTTAAAATATGTTATGATATCATATGCCCAAAAAGATTTTATAACCGAATTAAGCCTCATAAGGGTATTTTGGTCATTTTATGATTTATAAAAGAGGTTTATAGGTAAACTGAAGTTCTGGTCTAAAACATTCTGTAAAAATATTTATTTATGATGCTATAACAGTATGATATCATACATATGTGTGGCTTACCATTTATGGCCAAACTATGCCCCGAAAGGGTATTTTGGTCATTTCACATATGCTTTTAAGGACATAATTGGAAGTCTGAGTTCAAGACTTATACCTACTGTAACAATATTAAAAATTATTTATAATTTCAGTTGGTAACAAGTTTTGGGTGCTAAATATGATTTTAAACCATGCACCTAATTAGCGTAAAAGTCGATAATTGACGATATTTGCGATGTTTATGTGATTCTAAGATTTTGATTAGCCTTGAGTGTTTAAAATATTTTTACTTTCATATTAAATCAGTAGAAAAAAGTTTGACATGTTAATCATATGTAAATCACATTTTATTAACAAAAAGGGCATTATCGTCAATTATGAAATTTATGCAAGAACTCAAAGTTATGGTCAGTATCTAATATGACCCAACCTTCCAAAAATTCCTAAAAATGATAACATAACAGTAGGTAATGAGTTTAGGGTCAAAATTTATGTTTAATCATGGTTTATGCATAAAAGGGTAGTTTAGACTTTATAAAAATTAAATTTACGATATCTAGCATATCATCAATTTGAGACCAGAAAATAATGTTAAAATAATTTAGACATGTTTATATATCAGTAACTAAGTTATTTATATGACCATATATTCAAAAATCTCATTTTTAGACTATAAGGGCAAAATGATGAACTAAAAGCATAATAACGGAAATTTGCATATAACTCAGAATATTAAGTGACCAGGTAATATAACCTTAGAGGGTTATATTACAACATTATATGGTCCTAATGGAAGCTTAGAACATAAAGGATTTAAGCTTAATCGGGTCAGAACTGAAAGTCAAAGCAAAAGTCAAGCTTTTGCGACTTTCAGTTGCGAACCGACCCTAAACTCAGAATTGTCAGGTTGAACATGCTTAGACATGTTCTAATAATATTTACCTAGTTATTTAAGTGATAAAACATGATTCATAACTTCTACATTATCAGTTTTAATTATTATTTGAAATTCTGACTAGTTTGACTTTTTGACTAGTTACTTTGACCCGACAATTAACTAAGTAAACGTGATAATTAGGATGTGCCCTTTTGAGGGATTAACACACACCTAATTAGGATCGCGTAGCCATATTCGCCTCGAACAATGGCTGGACCGTTAAGGTTTAAACTAAAAGTCAAAGCGTTATTACGACAACTTTGACTTTCGATCTCTAAACATATAAAAACCGAACTACAGATGCTAAGAACACTTACACAAGGTCCTAGCACGAAACTTGTACTGAGGGGAGTCTCCTTTATGACCAGGAAGCTCCAGAGAATGCTTCAAAAGCTTTAGCAAGAGAAGGGAGTGAAAAATTGAAGTGAGCAAGTATGAAAGTCACCCAAATGCCCCTATTTATAGTGCATGAGGCCTTCCCCAGATCATGACAACTGTTACGATACTCCAGAGATCATCACAGGTGTCTAAAATTGTTTTGAAAACCAGCAAAGATCCATAGAATTCGAGTTTGTGAGTTAAGGAGCTTGGATTGGAGTAGAAGGCATGCAAACCTGCAGCTGTGCAGGTGATTCTGTCGAAACCAGTTCGTCGCGTCGCACGGCGGCTTGTAGGATAAGGTGTCGCGCAGCGCGACAAAGCATAGTACCAGCAAAACCAGTTTCAAACTTGGTAGAATTAGTCCCTGCACCTTATAAGAATAATGACTTTCATTTTAAGCACCTTTAACCCTTGTAGTTACTTTGTGGATGATCTTGAGAGTATTATAAAACACCGTTAGGTCCGGTTTTGTTAAACGATCATCGAAAACACTAATTTCACCTTGTTGACGCTTTTAACCCTTATTCTTGAAAGTTTATGTAATCCAAACATAATAATATCAAAACCTCGTGAATTTATCAACACTTATTCTTGAAAGTATAATCAAACATTACAAAGCCCCGGGATCGTTAAAAGTTTATGTTGACATGTTTAACCCCTTTACCTTGTAAACTTTCAATTTCTTTCACAAACGGCTTCATACGTCCCACAAGTTATTCGTTTAAGAATATGTTCATCGTGTGTGGTCAATCAGAAACACAAGTTAGGATGTTGACACTTTTAGTCCCTTTACATATATCTTTTCTTTGTTTGTCAACTTTAGTCCCTCAAAATCAACTTATTACACGTTTAGGGTTTATGAAACGTGTCTTCACATAATAGGATACGATTTTTACGAGGTGTTACATTTTATGATTTACGTACCGATACACTTAGTATATAAAATGTTAGCTATATAATATGTACTTGTGTGTGTGCAATGGTCAACTTCCCTTTATTCTCTCACAACACTACGGCGTCATTCTCACTCTATGTATTCTTGATATGAAGACAATGAGCGCACGCGGAAGAGGCAATGTTAACATGACTCAGGACCAACTGACGAACCTGATAAACGCCTGGGTGACTAAGGCTTTGGCAGCCTATCCCAGAGGTAAACTTATCATTCTAGGATGTTTAGTCCTGTTCCCGTATCGTCTTATCATCCTTAATATGTTCTCTTCATTTTACGCGACAGGTCAACCTGCACCACTCAATCTCGCGTTTGCACTTTCAAAACTTTTATAGATTGCAAACCTCTCACCTTCTGTGGCACCGAGGGAGCGATCGGCCTTCTGCATTGGATCGAGAAGGTTGAATCTGAAATCGAGACGTACACTAAATGCTCCAATGACTTTCCTGCTTTTTGTCCCAACATGTCCCAGCCTGCATACCGAAGAATTGAGCATTACCTCAAGGGCTTAGTCCCCGAAATCCATATTTTGGTGACTTCAACTAACCTTCCCATGTTCCAGCAAGTCGTTCGTCTAGCACACCCTCTCACCGACCAAGCTGTGGAACATGGCAAGTTACCTAAACGAATCACTGTTACTGCTGATACCTCTGTAGACAACAAACGTAAATGGGATGGTAACCAGGGCAAGGATCCTAATCACACACAAACCCCAGCTCAGCAAAGGAAGTTCGAGAACAGCAAAGGTCCACACCCACAATCCCAAGCAACCAAAACCAAGGCGGTTACCAAGGAAATCGACCCAAGTGCAACAAGTGCAATCGGCATCACAACAGGCCATGTGAGAAGAACCGTTGTCAGAGATGCAACAAACTAGGGCTTGAGGCTAAGGGCTATAGAAGCCCGTACCCAGCAAGGCATAACCAGCCACAGCAGCAGCAACAGCAACAAGGAAACAACCGAGGATGCTACCAGTGCGGAGCAGTAAGATACATGAGGAAGAATTGCCCTCAGCTGAATCAAAACCGTGATAACAACCAAGGTGCTGGGAACAACATGAACAACAACAATGACATCAACGGTGCAAGAGGAATGGCCTTTGTGAGAGGCGCTGGTGAAGCAAGGAATGGCCCCAATGTTGTGACGAGTAAGTTCCTACTTGATGATCATTATGTTTCGGTACCTTTTGATTCTAGAGCCGATGCTTGCTATGTATCCATATGTATTAGTAAGATTCTAAATGTAACACCTCGTAAAATCACATCCAATGATACGTTGACACGCGTACTAAACCCTAATAAAGTCAAACGTAGACTATAAATGACTAATTTTATAAAAAACTTAGAATGCGAAAGGACTAAAGGTGTTAACATGCTTAAACTAAGCCTCTAAATAACAATACACGGTATTTATAATTTTAATTAAGCCACTCGTTGGTCGAGAGAAGTCGTTTGCATAATTATTGAAAGTTTGCGCGTCGAAGGGTCAAAAGCGTCAACATGTAAATTCTTTCCTCTGAGTGACCTTTTTACAAACCAAGAGTTTCATTATATTGATTATACTCTCGGGAATACCTAATATTGGCCATTTAAGGCTTTTATGCCAATGAGTGACGTTACGCGCAACTTTGCAAGTTAAAGGGGTTAAAAGCGTCAATATGTTTAATTATACCTCTGAATGACCTTTTAATGAACCCGACGTATTATAAAGTGCAATCATACTTTTGAGAATGATTAATATGGATTGCACAGGGCTTTGATGCTATTAAACGATGATACGCGTAAGTTTTCGCTTTAGAGGGACCAAAAGCGTCAACGTCTAGAACTACACCTTAGAATGATCATTTAAGAAAACTGGAGCACCATAATATTCGATCATACCTTCGGGAAGTGTCTAATACTGGCCATGTAAGACCTTGATGCCGTTTCGCGATAATGCACGCAAGTTCGCAATTAAGGGGTTAAAAGTGTCAACGCGCGAAACTACACTTTAGGGTGACCTTTTAAAGGCACCGGAAACTCCATTAAGCTCAGCCATACCCCGGATGTGCCTAATATGAGCTGTTTAAGGCTTAGATGCTATAGAACGATGATACACATAAATTTGTACGCCAAAAGGACTAAAAAAGACAACTAGCGAAACTACGCCTTTTAGAGGCCTTTTGAACGAACCGGGAACTTCGTGACGTTCTGTCATCCTCCCGGGTATGCCGGAGTTGGGCCGCTAACACTTTTGTAACTTATATTAGCATAACATATTAAATATACCAAGTCTTGTGCCAAAAATGCAAACTTTAAAAGTATAAAAGCGCATAAAAGATGACAGGGGCTAAAGCAGCACATCTGCCAAACTTGGGGTGGCTGGGCTGGGCAAGTAGCAGGCCGTGAAGCCCACTGGACCTGCTTTCGTGGGGTGCCAGCCCCTAAACAGCAGCAAAACAACTTTTATTTTGATGGTTTTGTTAATTCTTGATGCCCACACTACACACAAACCATTTTTAGCAAACTATGGATTGTTATACTGATTTATTAGCTGGTTTTACACTTGTTTTAATCCTAGAACTCCATAGGACACTTGTTGATCATCCAAGCATCCTCTAAACTCTATAAAAGGGGGTCTTGATTTCATTTCAAAATCACACTTCCTTCTCATTCTTGCTATCTCTCTTAATATGGAGGATCCTGAATATTTTGGAACCTTCTCTGAGTTATTTTCATTCCTAAGGACCATATGTTAGTGTCCTTTCGTGACTAGTTTATTTTATTTGGTGTTTAAAGCTAAAAAGTCAAGCGTTTACGATGAACGCTTTGACTTTTAGTAAGACCGTAAACGGTCGAGCCATTGTTCACAACGAACATGGCTACGTGATCGTAATTAGGTAGGTGTTAAACCCTCAAAAGGGCACCTCCTAAGAATCACGTATGCTTGGTCAATTGACGAGTCAACTTAATATTATTTTAAAAAGTCAACGGAGCAGTTTTCGAAATAATTGCGATATGAGTTTAGAAATGTTCTAAAATACGTTTTATCACTTAAACAACTTGGTAATAATTATTAGAACATGTGTAAACATGTTCGGCTCGTCAATTCCAGTTTTAGGGTCGGTTCGCAACCGAAAGTCGTGAAGTTTGACTTCTGCGTTGACTTTCGATTATGAACCGAATTAGATTAGTTTGCTACTGATTTTAGGTTCCATTATGATCGTAATTTAATGTAGCATAACCCTATAAGGTTATATTACACGATCATATTAGAAATCTGAGTTTTTGCACATGTTCTGTTAATATGCTTAAATTTGACTATTATGCCATTATGTTATAAAAACAAGATTTTTGAAAATGTGAGAGGACAAAAAGCTTTATTACTGATATATAAGTATGTCCACAAAATTTGACATCAGTTTCTGGTCTCAAACTAAAGTTATGCAAGATAGCGTAAAATGAAACTTTTTGTTAATTAAATGACATTTTTAGCATAAATCATGTTTAAACCCAAATTTTGGCACCAAACTCATTACCCACTAATATGATAAAATTTTTAGGGATTTTTGGAATTTTTGGTCAGATTTTATACTGACCATAACATGGAGTTCTTGTATGAATTCGGTAATTGACGATAATGCCCTTTTCATTAATAAAATGAGATTTACATATCAATCACATACCAAACCTTTTCCTACTGATGTTATATAAAAAATAAAATATTTTGAACATTCAAGACTGATCAAAATCTCAGAATTCCATAAACACCTCAAATATCGTCAATTATCAACTTTTATGCAAATTAGGTGCATAGTATGGTTTAAAACCATATTTAACACCTAAGACTTGATACCTACTGATTTTATAAATGAATTTTTATTTTAACACTAAGTATAAGTCTTGAACTCGGACTCCCAATTTTGTCCTTAAAACATATGTGAAATGACCAAAATGCCCCTACGGTGCATAGTTTGGACATAAATGATAAACCTTACATATGTATGATATCTTACTGATGTAACATGATAAAATAAATATTTTTACTAAATGTTTTAGACCGGAACCTCAGTTTATGTTTAAACCGCTTTTATGAACTTTAAAATGACCAAAATACCCTTACGGGATTTAAATTGGTTTTAAATTCATTTGGGGCATAATTGTTGATATCCTACAGATATCATAACATATTTTAAGCATAATAACGTATGGAACTTGTGCTGGACTCATCAGGTTACCCGTTATGCATATAGCGTTCGGTACGGTCTATGTGACTGGTTTGCATAAATTAACCGAAACGGGTCAAACCTTATCATATTTACTTCAGAATCCAGAATGTATTTAGTTTACCCATTTTATACAAGTCTCCATACTTGTCGGGTCTAAATTACATTTTATTCCGGTCATCGCTTAATCTAGCGTATCGTACCGTTTTTAATATATCCAACTAGCCGGTTTAAGTCTATGACTTAAATAAAACCCGTTAGCATTCTAATTGGTTATTTATACTATCATTCCAGACTAGAGCCTTTCGCTAAATTGTACCTACGCTTACTTAATTGAATACGGCTGAGTTATTATAAATCTTGCAATTTAAGACAGGAGCTAGCTCAGGTAAATACTCTTAACCTATTTTCCCCTTATACGGGCTTGGGATACGGTAATATAATTACCACATGGTCAGGTATGGGATTCGAAGACCAATAAGTCGGGAAATTCAAATAACCTGTTTTAATTCGTATTGCTTGACTGAACCATTGGGGGTTAATGCGACCGTGTCCTGGATATCCTTGACTCATTAATTGCAAATGGCCACGACCTAAGCACGGGGTGTAGGTATACACCCAACAAATGCAATATGGTTTACTAAATAATTTTATACCCAATATGGGTTTCCCAATAAGGGAATAAGTGGTATGTCGGTTAATCATGAACCGGCATAGTACCGGGCCCCGCATGTAGAGCAAGTTGTGTAAAACTGATAACATGAGATATAGTTTGTCCCAAGTATAAAAGATTTTCGTGCCTTGTGCACTTGAACCAATTTTCATAAACATTTTCAAATGTGTCGGTTGATTGTATTTACCAGGGAAAACTGACGTATTTTCAAAACTCTAAGTGACAGGTACAAATACGTAAATAGGCTGGAAGCTGCTCGGGATTGTTAGACGAGGAATTTGCAACTCCTTCGCGTAAGCCATTAGTCTGATAAAATCCTTTTGTTTTAATGATCCGCCTGTGGATTATTACAAGCTTGTATGTACTAAATACTTTGATATTTTTAGACATTTGTGTTTGTAATAATATTTTATATTCCAAGACTTCCGCTGTGCTATTCTGTGTATGTTTGACTATGACGATACCAATCTTACGTCACGATACTCCCCACCAGGCCCACTGGCCGAGCTGTAAATATCGGGTTGTGACAGGTTGGTATCAGAGCCAACGTTTGAGTGAATTAAACACTAGCCTTTAGTGTTTAATCTCAAATGACACAGTAGCATATTCCTTGGACCTTCTGAGTCTAGACTTAACATAGGAATGCTCTTATCCCTATTAAGTAAACATTGTTTTCGATTTTATGTGTTTTGAATATCTCGCCAATCACAGAAGCCGTTGATGGAAATTCTCCTCGTTCGAAGCCTAGAAATGCCAAGCTTCGTACCTAGGCTTGGATAAGGAAGTGACCAGTTTGGAGAAAGACCTTTATGGAGCTTTTCCCAAAACCAAACTTATTGATACTTTTAACCAGGCTCCGGAGTCCATACCGAAGGTCCCTGCGGCTCAAATTTGGAGTCTGTACCAGTGGAGTCCATACTAGGAGAACCCTGAGGCTCCCGTATTGAAGATGATACCAATAAATGCCATTGATCAATAAATTCTTATTTCCAAGTTTTGGAATTCCAAACTTGGACTATGCTTATTAAATTACAAATCCGTGATCCAATTTAAAATTTTCAAATCATTAATCCTTGGATCCTACTCCTAGCAACAAATCATGAACTGGATTGGTTATTTAATTCACTGAAATCTTCAGTGTCGCTATAGCATACGACAAACAAAGAAGAGAAACAATCGGAATGAATCAAGGAAGGCATTAGAAAATCGACCTTTCATTATATTTCAATTTTTCCCTTTAAATCCCTATATGGGCATTTGATTATTAAAGTCCTATGTGGACATATTATTTCATCATAGTCCTTGTAGACTTACCCCTTCTAATAAGACTCTGTATATACGTATGTTTATCATAGTCCCTTCGAGGACATTATATTTCAAAATAATCCCTTCGTGGACATTATATTACAATAAAATCCCTTAGTGGACGTCATATTTATATATAGTTCTTTCGTGGACAACATACTTCAAAATAGTCATTCATGGACTTTATACTCCATTATAGTCCTTACATGGACGTATTATATCAATAAAATCTTTTAGTAAACATGTTATTTAATTAAAAAAAATATTTTGTAGACATATAATGTCATCAAAGTCCCCAGGCGAATATAATAATTCATCATAGTTCTCTCGAGGAAATATCGTTTCACTATAGTCCTGGTGTTGACATATCTTATAGTCCCTATATGGACTTATATTTTCTTTTCAGTTCCAACGTGGACTAGTATTGCTTCAAAGTCCCTATTAGGACCTATCTTTTTTGTATAGTCCCTGTGCGGATGTTGGTTTATTATAATTCCCTAATGAACATATTTTTAATTTAAGTCCCAGTGAGGACATCTGTTTAGCATGGTCCCATTTGTGGACATAACATTTTAATATAGTCCTTTTTTATGGACATGTTATTTCATTAAAATCCCTTTGGGGATATGTTATTTCTAAATGGTCCTTCCGTGGACACGACATTTCATTATAATCCCTTCATGGGCAAACTGTTTTAATATAGTCCCTATACGGACTTATGATATTTTTATAGTCCCCATACGGAGTTATAATTTCCATTTAGTCCTTTGTGGACAAATATGATACTAAAAATCCTTATTAAGGCACTGTTATAAATTTTCTAATGATTTATGGGAAACTTTGAAAATTTTATATAGGTATTCATTTCGTCCTTTATCAAACAATAGTATCAATTTTATTCGAACTTTATCAGTCTGCTAAATAATTTCAAAAGATCTTCTTAATGGTATAACCTAGCCAATATGTCAATACAGACATGCTATGATGGTAAAACCCTCTTAAGACAATTAATCCTTGTTAACATCTAAGAACATGTTAACACTCCTGGCAGTGTGACTTGAGAAACCACACCAGCCGTCAAGGTATTTGGACCATGTCCAAGCCTTAAAGCCTGTATGATCGAATTAGATCATGGCAAGTATCATCAGTGCGATGATCAAAATATAAACATCCGTTAGTGATGAAGTGCATATGGGCTAAACTTGTTGTCCAATAAGACAACGACAGTTGTGGTCTATGACCCCCTACCTAAAGATATTGGACTATGTCCAAGCATAATAGTCTATATGATCAACGCGATCATGATTAATATCATCTGATACGATGATCATATTATTTAACATCTTTAATGATGTTTTGCCTACGGGCTATATCATATTGTCCATTTGAGACATTGACATTATGATCTTTATGATCCCCTGTCCAAGGTAGTGAGCTATGCTCAAACCTAATAGTCTATATATGATCAATGCAATCATGACTAATATCATCTGATACGATGATCAAATTATTTAACATCCTTTAGTGATGTTTCGCCTATGGGCTAAATACTATATTGTCCATTAGTGACATTGACAATTGTGACCGTTATGGTTATTGTCCAGGGTGATGGGCAATGCCCAAGCTTCATACTATATAAGATCGATAAGATCTTGACAGATATCTTAAATTACGATAATTATATGTATATATAAACATCCATTAGCGATGTCCATTGATTGGCCTATGTGCCAAAATGAATCGTCTTTTAAAACGAAGACAATTATAGTCTATAACTCCCTGTCCAAAGGTGAAGAACTATGTTCAAGCCTTAGAGCCCCTGATCTAAGAAGATTGCGGTTTATAAACTAATTTCCTTTGCGACAAGGCTTTTATGCCATATGATTACTTATGTCCTTCATGACTAGGCTTTATAACATATCGTTTTACGTCCCTTTGATAGGCCTCTGTGCCATATATATATTAAAGTCCTTTAAGGCTAGCCTTCGAGCTACTCATAATCGTCTATATGACAAAGACAGTTGTGACATTGTGATCCCCTATCAAAAAGGCAATGGACTCGGTCCAACCCTTAAATGCCATTAATGGTCCCTTTTGAGACCTAGGCCAAATATAATTAATATCGTTTCTAGTAACATACTATAAGGAAGTTAAAACCTAATAGTCGATATGGTTTAATGATACCATAGTTTGATAATCATCAAATACGATGATCCACTATTATTTTGCAACTGAGCAATTGTTATTATTGGTGTTTAGTACCAAATCTTCAAAATGGTGGATTCTGATGAAGCATACAACAGTACTGCAAATAGAAACAATGATGCAAATGTAAATGTAAATGTTAATGACGCTGATCTTCAGGACATGATTGATGCAGCGGTTAATAAAGTTGTAGGTAAAGTTCTTGAGAACAATAAGGAGTCAAGTGCTACTCACTCAAGGTCCCATACAAAATCAAATACATCAGCTCGCAAGGAGAGCTCCGTTCACTCTTCAAATGCAAAGAGCAAACCTCAGAAGTTTGTGCTCCATGATAAGCCCCGTTCAACTGAAGACGGGTGCACATACAAATACTTCGTCTCATGCAAACCCAGGGATTTCAATGGGGAAAAAGGGGCCATCGATGCCATGAAATGGCTTGATGAAATGGAAACTGTTGTCGAAATCAGCAATTGTGCTGATAAGGATGTAAAGAAATTCGTTTCACAATCTTTCAAAGGTGAGGCCCTCGCTTGGTGGAAGGCTATGGTACAGTCCACGGGGAAAATTTCCCTATACAATATGGGATGGTCCAAGTTTGTGGATCTTATCAGAGAAAACTACTGTCCACAACACGAAGTGGAAAAAGTGGAGACAGATTTTCTGACTCTCACAATGAAAAACCTAGATTGTCAACAATATGTTACCGACTTCAACTCCCTCTCTAGATTGGTACCCTATTTAATTACCCCTGAACCTAAACGCATTGCACGTTTCATCGATGGTTTGGCACCGGAAGTAAAAGGGCATGTTAAGGCTTCAAGGCCAACCACATTTAGATCAACTGTGGATCTATCCTTGTCTCTCACTCTGGATATAGTGAGACAAAAGTCGGTCAAGACTGAGACTCATGAGAAAAGACAGGGGGAGGAGGATAACTCCCAGAATCCTAAGAAAAAGGGCAAATCCGAGTAAGAAAGGAACCATCAAGATTCCAATAAAAAGCCTACATGCAAAACCTACAAAAGAAGACACTTGGGACAGTGTCGATCAAACCAAAAGTTAAAACAATGTGGCAACTGTAAAAGAACTGGTCACCAGTCCCACGAATGTAGGGACATAAAGAATGCAGTATGTTTCAGCTGTGGCGAGAAGGGCCACATCAGTACTAATTGTCACACCCCGACCACGTAAAACAACAAAACATGGCGGAAACGTCAGGGAGTGTTGTAACAGAATCATTGTTTCACAACCATGGAACAAATAATTTCGTTTTATTGAATAATTGAACTCACTGTTTTATTACAAATCAGATAAATACAACTATTATCTTTCAAGTTTTAAAGTCGCTAAGGCACGAGTCCATCCTAGGTATAGCATGCATCAACAATCATCACATAACAGCACCTGAAACATGTGTAAAAATAGGTACGTCAGCATAAAATGCCTGTGAGATACATAGGTTTTATTATAATTAGGATTCATGACTTCTAAGTTTAGAAAAAGTTGTTTAACAAAAGTAGTCATGATCCTTGTAAAAGGTTTTTTTTTTTTTTTTTTTTTAAATCATACTAAAATTTATAAGAAATCAGATGAAATAAAATAATAATACATAGGTAACTAAATAAAATGAATTTGTATAAAGTATATTGTTTATA